>JARTUT010001741.1:0-9057798 GCA_030674115.1 Micraspis discolor
ACTAAAACTTATACAAAGCTACCTACAAGGGCGAAAACAAAAGTACTCATTACTATCAACGATAAAAGCTTCATTTCTGAGGATAAGGATATCATTAATGGAGTAATTCAAGGCAGCATACTAGGTCCTTTACTGTTTATTGTATATATAAACGACCTACCTCACAATATTGACCAAATGTTGAATGCAGTCATCTATGTTGATGACACCAATATTATTAAGACCTTGTGTAACGCCTCTCAATTGAATGAAGAATTGAATACTGCCTTTTCGAGTGTAAAAGATTGGTGCACAACAAACATGCTCAAATTGAATGCACAAAAGACAGAATGTGTTGTTTTTCACTCTTCAAGGTCAAAATTTCGATTCCCGGAAGAAATTTCTCTAGATGGTAGTCAAGTGAAGATCTCTGAGTCTACCAGGTTCCTTGGGGTCCATGTAGATCGTGAGTTGAGATGGGATGTACATATACATCACTTAAATAAAAATTAAATTCAGCGTTGTATGCCATTAATGTTCTCAAGAAGTCTGTTGATCTGCCCACCTTGAAGATTTTTATTATGCTGCTTTTCAGTCGAATTTGTCATATGGTATTGTTTGCTGGGGAACAGTTCCTTCACGGACAGCCTTTTAAGTAAAACAAAAGTATGCTTTAAGATCCATTATGAACATGAAATACAGGCAGTCATGTAGGGGTGTTTTTCGGGCTGGCAATATTCATACCTTAACAGGATTGTACGTGTACACTTCCATCAAGTTCCTAATTCAGCATCGGGTTATTTTTGAGCCATATCGAAATAAGAATGAAAAGACAAGGCAAATAGACTGTTATCTCTATCCAGCTCATAAGTTCACTTTGACACAGCATAATGCTATGTACATGTGTATGAAACTGTTTAATGCATTGCCAAGGCAATTTCGTCATGTGAATACAGAGAAACTACTGCTGTGTAAGCTGAACTCTTTTATTTTGAGGTGTGAACCTTATAATATTAAGGAATACTTTGATTTTTGTAAGGCTGAAAGGTCGATTTCTCATGTATCTTTGTTTGACGTTTTTTTCTTGTACATTTCATCATGTACTTCGAACAAAATAAATTATTATCTATCTATCTATAGATGTGTTCTATGCAGGTTATCTGTGTTCCGCGAAGCTAACCTTGAACGGTCAGCGTAGTTTCTCTGTCGAGATCAGATGCCGGTCATCTTCTGTAGTAATTATTGAAATCAATATATAAAAGTGACTCTTGTGGGTCAGAGATTTGCGAGAAATACATAACTATTCTCGATAAGTGTTTATTTCCTCCTAGGACCCGGAATTTTAGTTCTTTTTGGCACTTTAACACGAGAGCACGTTTTTGCATTGACTGTTTCCAATGATCCCCACAGCATGACTTCTTCTTTCTTGGTTTAATTTGTTAAGATGATGTAATTTTACTATGATTTCTTCAATACTTGTCTAAAAGAAATCGAGAAGGAACCTTGTTATACATGCACTTGCAGTTTCTAATGGCCTTTCGTTCATCCTGATATAGCTCCTCCCTGGGGGCCAAACTATATCCTATTACGAGGCCAAAGACATATGCTAGTTCAGGATTGAGATGCATTCCACGATGAGAGATTAAATCATATCCAGTGCCTGGTTCGAGCAGCTTGTGGCATAACCACCTTGCCATGGAGTACATTCTTCAACTAGGATGAGAATTGGAGTCATCGAGTCTCTGTCTGGAACATCTGTGTAGAAATTATACAACCCGTTTCTGGTCAACTGGCAGGCCGTACCCTCTGGGACTTTATTTTGTATCTGGGAGCTGGGAGGAAGCCCCACGTTGGGCGCCAATTTGTGTAACATGACAAAGTGCCACTTTAAATGACGAGCATGAGACTCTACTCTTAATTCTCTCAGGGTGGGCTCAATTATCCTAGCAACAACACTCCCCTCGGTTTTTGACAAATATATTATAATAATAATAATAAATATATCCTTTATTTAGTAGAAATTACTAGTAATAACAATAAACAACAAAATTAACAACAATTTCTCAAAAATAGTGCTCCTTAACATATAATATCAATATCTTCCTGAAATTTAAATATTTGTTACATTTCTTTAACATATTCGGCAATCTATTATAACATATCAAACCTCCAATCAAAGTAGAACCCATTGTTAATTCGGTATTGAATGTATCGACATAAAAACTATTCTGATTCCTGGTATCATACTGACGAATCTCAGAAACATATTTAATCCTCTCAGATAAATAATCTGGTAACATTTTATGTTCAATTTTATATATCAGATCCAATGTTTTGAAATAGATTCTCTGTCTGACAGTCATCAAATTTAGTGTCTCCAACATTGACTTGATTGGTGTTCTTCTATTACACTTTAAAACCATTCTCATGCCTCTGTTCAGAACTATTTGTAGTCTACTGATGAGATTCGATTTCAAACCAAATAATACAATAATCCAAATGTGGCAGAACAATTGATTTAAACAAAAAATATCTTATTTTCATGTCAAATTTATTACTTATCCTTGAGATGTATTGGATTCTTTGTGCAATTTTTTTGGTCAAGTGATCGACATAAAGTTTAAAATTTAGATTTTCATCAAGTATAACTCCCAGATATTTGATCGAATGAAGTTTCTGCAAAACGTGGTTATCAACTCTAACTATAACTTCGTTCAAAGATTTCAATGCACAATCTTTACCGAAAATCATATAACCTGATTTATTGATATTAATTTTCAACTGGTTATCGACTAACCAATCATTCAACAATTCAAAATCTTCATTTAATAACGAACACATAACATCGATATCATTCCCAACTATGTAAACCATGGTATCATCAGCGAAAAGTCTCAATTTACAATTTCTAAAAATTTTTTTTATATCATTCAAGTAAATCAAAAACAATATAGGCCCCAGAGTTGTTCCCTGTGGTACACCATGTATAGTTTCTTTACTAGAAGATACTTTATGCCGAAATTTCACTTTTTGTGATCGATCAGATAAATATGAAGTGAACCATGACAAAACTGTACCTTTAACTCCTATTTTATTCAACTTTTTTAATAACATGTTCCTATCAATCGTCTCAAATGCTCTTTTAAAATCAATAAACACCGCTAGTACAACATTGTTTTTGTCTAGCTCCTTCAACCATCCATCACAAATATCAACTATGGCAGTTTCACAAGAATGTTTGTCTGATTGATCATCAATAAGAACGTTATTTTTATTCAAATACTCCAACAGTTGATCTTTAACTACCAATTCGAGGACTTTTTCATAGACTGGCATTGTATGAATACCCCTAAATTCTCCACAATCACTAGTGGCACGACAAGGGCCTTTAAAAATTAAATGAAAACGAAATAGAAAATTAACAATGAAATTCTGATAAAAAATTACTCGAAAAGAGAATCGAATGCTGGAGCATTGCCTACTTGGTTTCAGTATGGCTGAGTTCCCTGTCCATGCACTCGCGAGCTATAATAGTCACTTTTTTTCACCAGAGTTCCAATTTGTAGAAATCAACGAGAAATTTATTGCGAAGAAAGTGTGGCACTGCACCGAACGAGCGTCGACGTGTGTATGAACGACGATTTCGTTCTTTCTAGCGACATAGGTCATATGCTCCAACATATGTTACGCGTCAATCGGGAAAATGAAATGAACATACGTGGGCCGCACGAAACGAGCAAGTAACTTGGAATAAAAATGAATTTAACTATAAGTTGCAGTAACAACTAGCATTGGACACTTTTTCAATTGGTATAACCGTAGCAGTGCCGTAACTAGCCTTTTATGCGTCCGGTGCGAGTGTTTGAAACTGCGCCCTTGTAAAATTCTGGTCTGGTCATTTCTAAGACCCTTCAGAGTCTGCGCCCTGTGCCTGAGCACCGTTGGCACCTCTCTAGTTACGACACTGAACCGTAGATATATATTGAAGTGTATAAATACAATTCACAAATAACAATTTTAAGGAATGTCCAATCTTCCAAGTAAAACAGAACACTACGGACTTATCTGAGTCGATAGCTTCCTCCCAGCTCATAGATACAAAATAGAGTCCCAGAGGGTATGGCCTGCCAGTTGACCAGAAACGGTTGAATAGTTTCCACACAGATGTTCCAGACAGCGACTCGATGACTCCAATTTTCATTCCAATTGAAGAATGTGCTCCATTGCAAGGTGGTTATGCCACAAGCTCCAATTATGTGCTGCTCGAACCAAGAACTGGATATGATTTAATCTCTCATCGTGGAATGCATCTCAATCTTAAACTAGCATATGTCTTTGGCCTCGTAATAGGATATAATTTGGCCCCCAGGGAGGAGCTATATCAGGATGAACGAAAGAACATTAGAAACTGCAAGTGCATATATAACAAGGCTCCTTCTTGATTTCTTTCAGACAAATATTGAACAAATCATAGTAAAATTATATTATCTTAACAAATCAAACCGAGAAAAAGTCATGTTGTGGGGATCATTGGAAGCAGTCAATGCAAAAACATGTTCTCATGTTAAAGTGCCAAAAAGAACTAAAATTTCGGTTCCTGGGAGGAAATAAACACTCACCGAGAATAGTTATGTATTTCTCGCAAATCTCTGACCCACAAGAGTCACTTTTAGATATCGATTTCAATGATTACTACAGAAGATGACCGGCATCTGATCTCGACAGAGAGAAAAAACTACGCTGACCGTTCGAGGTTAGCTTCGCGGAACACAGATAATCGGCATAGAACACATCTATATTCTATTGCAGGAGAACTATTTCAAATTTCAACCATAATTCGGGTGCGCGTACGGGATAACGCCAGTGGCGTGCAACTCGTTGCAACTCTAACGAGATGGTCAGGTGAATTGAATATATAAGGCATACAAGTCAGAAGGCCATTTTTTTCTGAATATCCTCTCCAAGATTTCCTGTATTTCCAACCACATAGGATTGGAATTGCCTTTTTCTGTAGAACAAAAAGAGATTCAGAGAGTACACGAACACAGTAGTAGTCGTTCTTATTTCCTCCAATCGATGATGCATTTAATTTGTCTCTCAAAGTCTTAAATTTTATGAAACTGGTTCAGTGAATTATTTCAGAAGATTTCTTCATTGCCAATTTGGTTTAATTTATGTTTTTTGTTTGCTATTTTGAGTTAGCACTTATTCTACTTTCTATTTGATTTCTGGGTTGGTCATGTTCACTTACTGTTTAATTGTATGGTTTCTTTAATTCTTCAACTATTCTTTTATTTTTGAGATTGCACAGGATTCACAGAATACTTTTAACAGATACCTATGTCAGATTATCCAATGGAATCCCGAATTCGCGGAATTTCATGCATACGATCGTTCGATCAACGAGCTGATCAATCAATCAATGTTTATGAAACCCAGCATTAATAAATCAATAGACCGATATTTAAATACTCTCAATGCCATTTTTTATTTATTGGATAGTTCACTTTGCTTTTCCTGCATATAGATTTTGTTATTTTCGTTTTCTATACGATTCGTTTCTTAAATTTGTATTTTCTATTATTATTACTCTAACATTCTCTATATTGAGGGAACTGAACTTCTGTGTTTCTGTTTCTCGGAAGTTTTTTCACTGTCACAATTGATTAGTTGATTTAAGTTTCTCATATTTTCATTCTCATTTTATTTTTAAATATCTTCGTGTTATTCGTTTCCTTCATGTCTATGGTAGGATACTCTTTAAAAAAATGGTACACAAAAATATCAAGTCATTCGTCAGTGAACGGATTATATGAACGAAGTTTTTGCTTATGTTAAAGGTTCGCATAACTGCATATATATCTATTAAGAAATATTTAATTTTTACTTTATGTGTATTTAATAATACATAAATAATAATACCCAACCTTACTAATCAAATATATTTTCCCCCTTCCCTCCCAATTTTTCTATTGCATGTTGCAATGATGATCCCTTGGTCGTCACTTCACGCATGCCCGTCTCGATTTAATTTTCCACATTGTTTTGCTTTCGGAATACTATCTTTTATTTCCCCGCCATTCCCCGATTTATTGTTTGGCTTCATTTTCTTTTGTTAGTCCCGAATTTTCTTTCAGGACCGGTTTAGGTTCGGTGCCGGAAAGCTCGAGCAGCGTTTCGAGTCCTGGAGCCATGGGTTCCGGTTCGAGTTCCGGGGGGGCGCCGAACAGGCCACTCCCTCCCACCCCCGATGACGACGACGTCCAAGGCGACAAGACCTTGGTAGTCCGAAGGGTGAGTAGAATTGGATGTATATGGTCGTTGCGATATTGTGATAGGTTCTTTCTTCAATTTATCTTCTTTTTTTATTATTTTTTTTCGAAAGCTGAATGAGTGTATTGGTTTTTGAAACAAGGCGATTAGTTTTAACTTTATAATAATTTTAGAGAATACGCCACGATCGACGTACACTAGTTCATTCAATTTGGACTAGTAATCCTTGAGATTGAAAGAACACAGCTTTCATATAACTGGTTTCCATATTGGTTTTTTCATTAACTTCATTATTGTACAAAATACAAAGATTAACAATCATAGCACTTGCAAACAGTAAACTTCACTGCTTAGGACCATACTAAATTGAACGAGTTTGATTACGTGCTTGAACCTATACTAAAAAAAATTTTCTCTGTAGGTTAATGAGCCGTACAAAGAGTTTTCACAGAAATTTCCTTGTCGTATGGTTAAAATCATAACGTTACCGTTTATCTCAGGTAGTTATCATGATTTCTGCTTGATTATAGCAGTTCAATTACGTGAGAATTGGTAGATTACTCATTGGAGTGCCTATTTGCAACGAATGTTGGCGACCAACATGGCTATCTTCATTTTATCTGCGGCGGCACGAAAGAGTCCTGTTGTTGTTAAGGAGAACCACTGTCTAAGATTCTGCAGGTGAACAGGTGCCTTACCGTCTTTCATTCTTTTGATGGCATATATCACTTCATTTTCTGTTATATGTGGTCCATTATGACAGTTGAATGCACTCTGCTTGGGTTTCCGTCATCTTTGAAGGTGTCCTGGATGTATTTCCTCCAAGTTTCTGCCAGTTGTTGCTTGTCTACAATAAGGCTTCCGGTGTCATCACTTGAACATACAGGTTTTCTAGGTTTGTATAGTCCTGCTGCCTGCTTGATGTTGAAGGTGTCATATTTGTTCTCCAGCGCTTCTATTTCCCTACATGGTTCTTAGAACCATTTAGTCTTTGCTTCTCTGATAGCTTTCTTATGTTCTTATCTATCTTGTATTCTATTTGATCTTTTAAAATTCTTCTCTCCTCCATCATATCCAGTATATTGTCTGTCATCCAGGATTTTCTTTTGGTTCTCTTTGGGCTCATACATTTTTCTAAAACTTCCTCATTGAAGTTTTTCAGCTTGTCCAAGTCTTCGTCTGCATCTCATTCAGTAACCTCACTCTCGATTATCTAATCTATTCTCTGTTCAATGTGTTGTTCTACTTTCTGCCTTATCTGATCATTTTTCAATTGCCTTAAATCATACTTCAGCCCTTCCACGTGTTTGACCCTCTTCAACCTTTTTTTTTTTTCGCCGAGGAAAGGGGGAACTCCTCATGCCTTCCCTGCAGCGACGGTGTGCAATGCTGCTGGTTCGTGTGGGACTTTCACCCACCAAAACCCCCTCCTCAAGCAACACTCTCCAGTTAAAGTCCCAGGGACACCGACTCATAAACTGGCAGTTGCGGTGGGCGGTACACCACTGCGCGAACAGTATATGTGCCTCCCACGCACTCACTCATACACTCACTAGGAAGTTGGGGATGCGAGGAAGAGCTTGTATTGCGATCTGAGACAAAGTACCGTTGTCTCACGAAGAACTCGTGAGGGTCAACTAACTCGATTTCACCGTTTTGTGTTCACCCAGCTCTGGTTACGGAACTCGGAGCTCTAGGTATAGATCCTCGGAAGGTCTTGGCCCCATACATGCCTTCGGTCATACGGCACTCCGGCATGGATGGTTGAATGGTCCTGTTGATTCGAGGACTTGGCTACGAAGTTGCGGTTTCAGTCAGACATTAACGTTACCCCTCTGGTCTTCCTCAGGACTGGGAGTACAGACCTGAGGTGCCGAGTGGGTCATAGTTTCTCTGATATCGCTACGACTGTGCTTCCCAGATCTATGCCGGGCCCTTTAAGAACTAGGGGGGAGAATCGGGACTCCTTCTGCTCTCGCCTAGTAATCGTATTAAGCTATCAGTAGTGGCCTCCTGGTTCGGACATGTGATACTAACGGTACTCTTCGGATCTACCCCATGTCTAGGACTCGGGGGGCCGAGAGAGCTGTAGTTATCACGCCGCTACCTCGTGCCAGTCGTTCGACAACTTTGCTTGCTGACTCTGTCTCCAGCGTCTTCTAGGTCCGGATGCCTAGGTGTGTTGCAAAGGTGTCACGACCTATGCGCACGCTTAGACAGAGCCCTTGGATTGGGAGGAATTCAGGGATGATGGTCATTCTTGGTTTTCGTCGCTTATCACAGCTACTTAAGCCCGTACACCACGACAAGGTGATGACCACGTACGGGAACCCTCTTCAACCTAAATATGAAATCTCTAACAAGTGGATTATGATCTGATTCATTAATGAAGTAACCTTTTCTACTTTAGGAGGTTTGTTCCAATTCCACAAATTTATAGTAACAATGTGGCGAACCCGATACCCTTGTAGTTATGTTTTACTACCAGTATCATCATTAATTTGGTGGATATTGCTACTTTCTTGGGTTACAGGAAAAATTTCCTGTTCCACAATTTCAAGGTCAAGAAATCATTTGAATATATAAGTTTGTTTATTGGAAGCCTCAATACGTTCGAAACTTTCAATTTGTTTATTCAGAGGGGGAAGATATAGAATTGAGTTATTTCTTTCAATCTAACGAATATGTATTCAATAATAAACTAGTCAAATTTCTTTCGATCTAACGAATATGTATTCAATAATAAACTAGTCAAAGACCAATATTATTCATCAATGTATTAAAATTGCCAGTTCTATAAAATGTTAGCCTAATCCAATATGGATGGGACTCATTTCGAAGACCAATACATATTCAGCTTCACTTGTTATCCTATATCACTTTTCTTTTTCTTGAATGTCGTATTTGCAAATGACAGCAGACTGCAGCCAGTCAACAAGCAAAAGCTTCGTCCAAACCTGACGATATAGATGAAGCCACGTTGCTGAAAGATTGGGATTTCGACAAGTTCTTTCCTCAGAACAAGAAAACGCAAGAGAACACATCATCCTCTTCTGGCAGCTCCAGCAAAAGAGACAAACGTAAAAAAGAAACTAGAGATGCGAAAAGTCCCAGCAACCATAGACGAATCGAGAGTGACTCCAAAGTTGGTCCTTTCCTCAGAGGCTTTAGAAGAGAGAACTCAGATCTTCTTCCTTTGGGATCTAGACATTCGGCTATATTCCTGGATAGGACCAGGAGTAGCGGAATATTCAACAATAGGAGGAGTTCGGATGCTGGTTTCCATAGCACCAAGAATACCGGGGAACCGGTGTTAATGGACTACGTTAAGAGAACTGAGTCACCTGGCTCGGTCAAAAGCGATGGCAGCAAAAACGCAACTAACAAATGTAGAGAGAGTCGTCTTCCCGAAAGCGGACTGATAAAGATAGAAGATGCTTTCAAACCGAGACGGGAAAAGACTGAATCCGACATAGTTTTAAGAAATTCTGATGCCAGAAGAAGTATTAGAGAAAGTCTGGAAGCTAGAAGAAAAGAGAATTTGGATAAAAACAGGACCTCGAGGAACATTGATACCAATTCTCTGCTATCAAGCACTACAAACTCCTTTAGTGGTGATGAATATTTGTTTATACAGGTAATTAGTACCTCGTTTGGTTTAAGGGTTTTTCTTTTCTGTTTAACTTTCTTTCGTAAAAATAGTTTTGTTTTTATTTAACACCATTTTCTTCTGTAAGTTATTAACTCTTTTTTTTAATGGCGAGAAAACTTTAGAGCTAGAAGTTGCAAGGGGTAGGTTGAAGAATCTAGATTCGAAGGTAGTTGCCAAGTAGCAATTTCAATAGAAAAATTATTGAATTTTTCGTTTTGAAAGAGTCTTATTCAGAGTTAGTTTAATGAAGGATGATTCGAAAGCTGTCAGAAATGATAATGTTTCAAAATTTATTACCGGAATAGCTTATAATGTATTGGTCTGCTGAGGTCGCTCAATGATAACAGTATAGTTTATGTTTTGTGGAAGTTTTTGAGGTCCACCAATATTAACCTGTGATCTACACTGCGAGGTGAACTAAACTAGACTTAATTCTTTCACTAGGTTCCCTTAGGGGTCATTTTACTTCTCAGCTATATTGAAGTTTTTCTGTTTCCTTAATGTGAAGATTTGCAGTAACACTTTCACCAACTCAATCTAGACTCTGGAAACGTTCGCCTTCCAAGTATGTACACAAAGTGCAGTCATGGTCACCAAAGTATCGAGTGAATACTTTAGTCCCCCTCATGGGTAATGTTTTAGCTGATACTGTCGCTACATGACCCGTGGATTAATCTCTAGCCTCCTTGGAGTATCAAGCTCCCCATTGGTTATTTGTTACATCTGCTGAGGTCGCTCAATGATAACATTATAGTTTATGTTTTGTGGAAGTTTTTGAGGCCCACCAATATTAACCTGTGATCTACACTGTGAGGTGAACTAAACTAGACTTAGTTCTTTCACTAGGTTCCCTTAGGGGTCATTTTACTTCTCAGCTATATTGAAGTTTTTCTGTTTCCTTAATGTGAAGATTTGCAGTAACACTTTCACCAACTCAATCTAGACTCTGGAAACGTTCGCCTTCCAAGTATGTACACAAAGTGCAGTCATGGTTACCAAAGTATCGAGTGAATACTTTAGTCCCCCTCATGGGTAATGTTTTAGCTGATACTGTCGCTACATGACCCGTGGATTCATCTCTAGCCTCCTTGGAGTCTCAAGCTCCCCATTGGGTATTTGTTACATCTGCTGAGGTCGCTCAATGATAACAGTATGGTTTATGTTTTGTGGAAGTTTTTGAGGTCCACCAATATTAACCTGTGATCTACACTGTGAGGTGAACTAAACTAGACTTAGAAGTTCTTTCACTAGGTTCCCTTAGGGGTCATCTTACTTCTCAGCTATATTGAAGTTTTTCTGCTTCCTTAATGTGAAGATTTCCAGTAACACTTTCACTAACTCAATCTAGACTCTGGCAACTTTCGCCTTCCAAGTAGTACACAAGGTGCAGTCATGGTCACCAAAGTATCAAGTGAATACTTTAGTCCCCCTCTTGGGTAATGTTTCAGCTGATACTGTCGCTACATGACCTGTGGATTTATCTCTAACCTCCTTGGAGTCTCAAGCTCCCAGCCATTGGGTATTTGTTACATCTGCTGAGGTCGCTCAATGATAACAGTATAGTTAATGTTTTGTGGAAGTTTTTGAGGTCCACCAATATTAACCTGTGATCTACACTGTGAGGTGAACTAAACTAGACTTAGGAATATATATTATGCTGAGTTTCATCCAAGCCTAACAGGAATCTGGTAGATCTCCAATGAGTTTCCTCAAAATCACCAAATCTGTTATTGAAATCAGTTGAAGAGAGCACTGTTATGACAGTGAAGAAAAAACTGGGCGACCTTTATATATCGATACATCATATCAATGTTGCCACTCTGTCATACTAGCATAAAATGAAATTTATAATTTAAATCATTTAAACTTTTCGAATCTTCCTTTAAATACATTTTGGTGGTGGTTGTTGAAGTTTTCTGGGCTGTAGTTGATGAATTCGGATATAATTGGTACATTTTGAAGACATGTTGTATGGAAGGGCCTCAGTTAAAATAACCTATTATGCAATATAGTCTAAACGTCATTATTATCATACTATTAGTCTAGTCAATAAGTTCTGAAATGTCAAAAAAAAGATGAAGGTCTTGAAACTATGAGTGAATTAGTTCATTGGATTCGTAATAACCCCCAGAAAAATTTTTCAGGGATATCAGTGTTGAAAAAATTATTTTCCATTTTTAAAAAATATTAAAGACATTTGAGCAAAACGACAGCACACTCTTCTACTAGTACAAGCTCGGAATGAGTCGAGGAACCACTCTCTCAGATGTTCGTTAGTTTCATAGGAACTCTATATAGAGTAAGAATACAAAATTAGAATGAAATTGGTATGTTCATCGTTTACTTAATATTTTATAACTTCAATCTGAGCACGTTGTACCAATCATACAATGAAACTTCGAGAAAAAAATCCTCCAACGAGCTAATCTATCAATTGCTATTGATCTGAATTTTTTCAGAGGGCTATTTTTAAAAACGTAAGAATAATTTACTGTTGAAAACATAAAAATCTTCATTTTCGGCTTGTTTCAAACAATTTACATAGGTTCTTATTATAAATGGAAGATTGCTGATCCTGAATTGAAAATTGACGTGTGAAGCACATCTCTACAAATCAGTAGGCAAAGAAACCCCTGAAAAATATATCATCCTGAGGTATGTGCCTCCGGAAACCCCAGCTGTTCACAATTTAGGCCCGTTTGCACCAAGATGTCACTGAGTGCCGCTTAGTTAAGTGTCGCTTAAATTCATATCCAGTTGCACAACTGTCACTTAACAGAAACTTAAGTAAGCTACGCTTAACTTTCTTAATCTAGTGACATTTCAGTATTTCATTTCTCCCTAGATCAATAAAGCGATTTCATTGGCTACACGCAATATTTGATGTTCTGTGGTTAAAGAAGTTTTAAATATTTCGTCTATTCTATGGCAGAAATATTTGTTTATAAATTAATATATAAATAAACAAGTCCGATATGGTTTTAAAGACTTCATACGTATATACGCCTAGGAAATCCTCATTCCACAATTTCTATTATTTTCAAGTCGTCATGAAATGCATCAAATTCATTAAAGAAGTCCATTATACAAGTTAATAGCGTTGTTCGAAGTATATATTACAATTAATATTATTTTATTCACATCACATTTGTTCGAAAATCACAAAGAAATACTAGACAAATATTTTGAAGACCAAGCAAATCAAATTATTTTAGGTTAGAATCATAGATAAATACCAAAATAAATGTACATTTACCTTTGATCTATGGGTAGAATCCGCCCTTAAATAGTTAAGTGGCCATGAATGAGCACTCTACTTTCAGGCTCGCTTAAGGGATTTAAGTGCCGCTTAACAGTTGGTGCAACGCAATTGAAGTTAAGGATTCATTTTAAGGGATGCTTAACGATAAGTGTGGTGGTTTTAATAAATTGATGGCCTTGACTATTTAGAACAGTTATTCTATGATTGATGTATTTATTAATAATAAAAAATATTATTTCGCAATTTTTAATATTGTTGATTTTATTTCCATGTATAAATAATTTTGGGTTTGCTTCAGACTTATACTAAATAGTCTTACGCTTTCTGAGATATAAATGTGGTGGTATACTGAAAAGTCTATTAGGCTTATCTCAAATATGTAATAACAAAGGAATACTTCATGGCAATTGTCCACTAGTATATTGCATGACTAATTTCTATTAAATCCCTAAATTTCACCGCTTTAACTAACGTCTAACCTACCAAGAAAAGGAGAAAATCCCGACAAAGGAAGAAGAGGATGTGTAAGTCAATAAAGGAGAGTTCAGCATGTTTGTGATGAAATGGTTCTGCGAGCATTGAGCATGGAAATTGATCTAAAAAGACTGGTTGCAGCTGCTGCCATCTATTCTAGTGCCTGGATTACCAGAGTTAATCATGCAAATATCTTTTCCTAGAATAATCGCACACATTTATTGGTCAATCATCAGTAATATTCAAAAGAGATGTTTGTTATTTGCAGTTAAAATTGTCTTTGTTCTAATTACCGCTTACGCTTTCTGTGTGTTTTACTGTAGTAATTTTGATTCGTTATTACAGGTGGTCTAACCATAATGCACAAAGTTAATTGTGACTCTACCTCTACATCAAATTTTTTCCCAAATTAATTCAATATATTTTTTCATCTTTAAACAATTTCAACCATTTCAACCAAAATTGAATGACGCGTGTAAAATGTTGAAAATATTGAAGGCTTTTTTATCAATTGTCTAGGGGTTATGATAGATTTCCGCCTACAGATAACGTCGAAATAAACACGGCCCTCGTATTTACAAGTTTATTTACACTACTAAGAAATAAATAAAATTATCGTCTGATATACAAAAGGCCGATACTGAGTTCTTCGTCTAAATTCTACAACTATCGTTAAGTTCTTAATTTCGGCTAAAAGTTCTAAACTCGCGAAACGTCTATTCGTCTTTCGTCTAGCGTCTTTTCTCCGCGACTAAACTTAGAGTGTGCGTCTGGAGTTTGAGTTGGCGTCTCAAGTTCGACTGTTGCACTTTTTCCTTCTCTGGATAGTCCCCAGTTCAGTCTTTTCTAATTCGACCACACTTTTATACACCCCTAAAGTATTTATTGGTTCACTTTAAACGAATGGGGTTCACCATAGTTCCCACCACTGTACTCAGGGTACTTCGTCATAATTTATCACAACGCTTGAGGGGCATGTCAACCTTTTCACATAACACATCCGAGTCTCACTTGGTAGTCCATAAATATTCAAAAATGTCAACTCAAAACATGTCCCTTCAATTTGGGAACGTCAAGAGGGTTAGTCTACCAGGCGTCGAATAAATAAACGGTTTGGGCGCAATAAATAAAATGAGTCTAGCTTGTCATATTCGGATCGTCGATACATGAGATGCACTAGATATCGGATATCACCATTTCACTGCGAAGCCAGGTCCGCACTCCGTCCCAAAATGCTAAATCCTACAGTATTGTCAACAAATTTGAAAAGTGATATCATCTTTTCATGTTCGCCCACGTTCTGCGTTAGATATATTGTTGGAAGACGGATAGCCAACGTAAAAATTAACTAAATTTGTCTTTAACATAAGACTCAAATCTGTGTCTATTTGTATACAGAAATTTCGACGAACCTATTATACTATTGTTAGTATTCCATTTTTCCTAAACACACCCCGACACGAATCACGATATGACGTGCCAAACATAATTCTTAGGATCCCCTTCTGCAGTATAAATATTTCACCGATCCCTGCATCTGCGCCCCAAAATATAATTCCATAACGTGCCACAGACAGCAAAATAAACATTTCTGCAACAATTTTGAGGTAATTAACCAAAACTCTCCTACTGTAGTACATTTTAGGATCAATATAGAGTCCCAGAAATTCCGTGATATGCTTCAATACGATTGAAGATTTTGGATTAGAGCGACCCTGCGTACACAACTTGGGTTATCTTGGCGACGGACTTTACTTGAGTGCCTTCCCTACTTGGAAGTTTGGGATGTTGGGAAGACCTTGATGATTCGATTTTGGGGAAGCATGGAACGCCGAACTGATTTGAAAAGTTTTGCCACCATCCACTTTCCGCATTCAGTTCAATTTATTATTATTATTATATCACTAGAAGAGGATACGCACTTTCGATCTGTATTAAGATTGCCCCGGGATCGGCCCTGCGGGCCTCTCGGAAAGCTTCGCTTTCCGGGTCCCTTATTGCTTTAATATTATAGATTGAGTGATTCTCTGAGTTGTATCCGTTGAATCCATGATTTACATTGTGGGTTCTGGTTGGATCACCCATTATTATTCATTGTGTCTTTTTTTATGAAATCAATTTTTTTTTATTATGAATTCAAAAATTGTATTCTTCATATAACGGATTTCATACATTATTTTTATTCGTATTCATAATTCCATTTAAATGTTGTAGAAAGAACGTAGCGGCGACAACATAAGACAGAGCAATGTCTTGCCGGACTTGTTGAGTCAAGCTAGCGGAAGTCCAGGAACACCGTCGGCCAGGGATAAATCGCAGAGTGAAGAGGTAGGACTTTCAGTTTGATGTTGAATGTATTCGGGGCTTTACGCTTGTTGTGATAATTCGATAAGTTTTTTTTAACCCACTCGACGTCGTTTTTCAATTTAGAAATTTTTATAATGAAATAGTAGAAAGTTAGGAGGAATAGCTTGTGTGAGAATTTTATAGAAAATTTTAGAATTTATGTTTTATTTTTCCGTATTCGATTTCTATGTAAGTATTTTTTTCTTCATTCTTTATTGAGATCGATATGCAGAATAAAACATTTTTCTTCAGAGAGAAAAATTGATGATTTTGCAGAAAACAATTCATAATTAACGCTGTTCAATTGAATAATCACTACAAGCTTAATTCTTGAAAGAAAAATTGAGTCATTTTCGAACTTTTGTTGAGATAGTAAAATTTGTGTATTCTTTAAGAACCAAACAATTTGTTGCTTTGAAAGTCACTTTCACTGATGAAACTCGATATGTCTAAAAATACTCTTCGACAAAAAGTACCCGAACATTTGAAATTTGAAGGAGATTCAATATATATAAATTCTTTTGAACTTTTGGCTTACAATATTTAGTTAGCAAACAATAAAGCATATAGATCAGGGGTTAGTAACGGGGTGTCATACAGTTTGGCGTATCACATAAAAGCCTAGGGAAAAACCCCAGTAAACCCTGGCTCCCCGCCTAAGTGTGAAAGTACAAAAATAAGCTGAAATATATTTTAGGGACTTCTTTCTTCAAGAGTGGTCTTCTATTGATGGAGACAGAGACTTCTTCAAGTTGTCCACTTCGAATCTGGAAATAAAAAGACAAAAGCAGAAAAAAGAACTGAATAACAAAAATACAAAATTTGAAAGAGATAAGGAAAACACCCTCAAATTCGCCTTTTTGGATTAACTCGATATTGTAGATCAAGGATTTTTTAACATAATAAGCTAAACCGTAAATTTTACTAAGGAGATAATCAATGAATACATAACTTTTATGGTTCCTCTTTCACGAAGATTTTTTTTTAGGATCCGTATTTGTCTCTTGAAGGAGAATAATCTCAACACCATTGTCCTTTGCTAGTTTAGAAATATAATCACTCTTGTCCTCAGAAATACCCTCTTTATTCAAATCTAAAACACAAAATTTGTCGTCAATATACAGGGTGTAACTAAATAAGTGTAAATTAAATAAATATTTTACTCTTATCACTTACGAGGGCCATTCAGAAACTAACCTCCGATTGGTCACAGGGCGGGTAGTGGGGGGGAGTAGCGCGCCATCTGTGCATTCACGCGCTCAGCAGGTCAGTCGGCATCAAGCCGTAGTCGAGTGAACATCGTACCGGCGCTAGTTTAGTTTTTGTGGCAGTTTGAAATGTGTGCTGCAATAGAAAATCCCGCCAAATGTGAGGTGCGTGCTGTTATAAGGTTTTTTACAGCCAAAGGATACTCTGCAGCAGCTATTCATCGTGAGCTTTGTGCCGTGTACGGACCAAAATTTATGAGTGAAGGAGTTGTCCGTGAATGGGTACGTTTATTTAAAAGTGGACGAGAAAACGTTCATGATGAAGAGAGGAGTGGTAGACCATCATTGGTGACTGACGAACTCGTTCAGACAGTTGATGCAAAAGTTCGTGAAAATCGAAGAAATGGCTCGGGTCCCAGCGGTTTGATGACGACGAAGAGCTCAAAGATGCGGTCACAGACTGGCTCAAGGCACAAGCGGGTGATTTTTATGCAGAAGGAATTTCAAAGCTTGTGAAGAGATACGATAAGTGTCTCAATCGTAATGGAAACTATGTCGAAAAATAGTGCAAAGATGTAGTTGTAAGATGTATATATTAAAATATTTTTACTTAACTTGGTGTATTTTTTTCAATTAAGCGGAGGTTAGTTTCTGAACGGCCCTCGTATTATCATAAAAATTACACTCTGGAGACTTGAACAGGAACAAGGTGCTTAAACTAGTATGTCTCTACAGTATTATAGTCTTCCATGAAGCAAAAGTTATTTTTTATGTGTAATCTCAAAAAGTATCCAGTGTTTTTTAAAAGCTTCAAGAATGTGTAATTGAATTTAATGCTGTGTTCATTGACTCGCCCTGTATAAAGTGATCATACATAGATTCCATTTCTATATTTCCTATTGCGACACAGATCAATGTCCGTTTGTAATTTTCAACACGATATAAAAGTCTAAACATCTATAAAATTTTGAGTGCGCTGTTTAAAGTCGTTTGGCAAATACAACAGCTTGAAATTGGTAACAGTTCGAGTCAGTGGCCCATTAAAGACTAATACGAGGCATGTTTAAGTACCGTTTTGTTATTCTGCCTCCGTAGCGCTACGGTCGGCGTTCCGCGCATGCGCGCTGGTTACCTACATCTCTTGTCTATGCACTGACGCCATTACAGTCTGATTCTTCATTGTATACGTTGTTTACTGAGTGTTTAAGATGTCTCCGACAATCGTGAGTCCCGCTGATTGTGAAGTACGGGCTGTTATACGATTTCTTAGTGCTAAAGGCGTAAAACCGATCGATATTCATCGTGAGGTCTGTGAAATTTACGGACAAAACATTATGAGTGATGGAATGGTAAGGATGTGGGCGAGAGCATTTAAAGATGGCCGCACAAATGTGCATGATGAAGAATGGAGTGGGCGTCTTTCGATCTTTAATGAAGATTTGGTGCAGAAAGTGGACGAAAAGCCCTGATCTGACTACCATTTGTTCCTGCACTGGAAGAAACACCTGGGCGGTCAGCGTCTGCAAGACGAAGTCAAAACATTTGTTTCACAGTCAGGCGGCAGAATTTTATGAGGAGGGTATCCAAAAACTTGTGCCACGTTATGACAAGTGCGTCAACATTCACGGAAATTATGTTGAAAAGTAGATTAAGATACAGGCTTTCATGTAAAAATTATTGCGATATCTTTACACGTCTTTTTTCAATTCCAAAACGGTACTTACTTAAAAAACATGCCTTGTAGTAATAATCAGTCTTAACAGTTGTGATATCTGTCAAAGTTCGGATCAGCCACACATATATAAGGAAATTCCCAAATTTCAATTACGCAATTCAGAAAAGAATTTATTTTATACTGACTAAATCCTTAGCATTTTCAAAGCGTTCATTGTTTGGTTCTTCAGAAATATTTACGTATCAATAACACGATATAAATTCACATACCGTGTCGACATGTGATGGCATCAAATTAAGGCATCTTTGTTATTGAATGACCCAAATCATCCAAACAGAAACCGAATTTTCATTATCAAGGTCGCAATTCTCCATTATCTCCATTAGAGTTTATAACCGGCTGGAGGATAGTCTTAAAATCGTTTCAGATGTGTGTTCAATTTTAATTTGGAGTGTACTTTTTTTTTTAACTTGTCCAAAACTTGTTGTGTCCTATGCTAATGTCTTTCTCTTTGGTTTTTGCCTTTCTGAGTGGCGTCCATAACACATCGTAACATATAAAACTGTAAGTATGATACTATTCCAATGTTCGTTGTATAACTGTAGTCTTTGTTACATTGTATTTTTTATGCATCACTGCCTTGCATCAAGCGTGATCGATTTTTTTATTTTTCGCTTTTTTTCACTCGTTTTTAGATGTTTCAAAACAATTTATTGAAGCTATTAAATCACAGAGACGGAATTCAAAACATTTATTGCCTAATTTCAAGCAATTCATTAATTTTGTTTCATGATCGGTATCATTGCATGGCATGTTCGTTTTTCAATTAAAGAATGTTCGCATTTCTAGATGTTTGATTATGATCCGGTAATCTGGTAATAACATAATTAAAATTGATACGAGTATGTTGCCATTTTTACATAAAAATTATTGTTTGTATCCTGTTTATACAGAGGAATTCTTAGTGAGCTTTAAGAGGACGAAATAATGAATAATGAGACTACGTACGCATAAATCGATTAGAGATAAGAGAGGTTACCGTTCGCAGCATTTATTTGAAAATCATGAATGAAATCGTTTTTAAATCAAAATTGTATCAAAATATTCAAGAAAATTGTTTCCAAACTCAATTTATGAAAGTTGCAGGTGCAGACGTTGGGTTGCCTATTATCTATATAGTAAAAATACCGAGCTCTTGGATATGAAATGGTATTTCGATACCCGTTCCATTCACTTGATTAGATAATAAAGGGTCTTTCAACAATAACTTTGTGTTTTGAAACAAAATAAAACCAAAAAGGTTATATTACAAAGAGAAAAGTTCAGGATATAATAAGGTATTTCAAACGAATGACCCAGAGTAACCAGGTTATTATTTTGGTCCATCTAGCGGTTATTGCTGGTTCTTCTTGGTTATTCCTTCGAAATCCAGAAAGAATAACCAGAAATTATCGCTTGAATGCTCGGGTTTGGTTATCCGTGCTGTCATTCTTTTGATTCGCGTTTATTTATGCTCATAGGTTATCTGAGCATTTATCTGATTCAAATAAAAAGGACCCATTCCCGAAGCTTATATAAACAAAAAGACATTTTTATAAGCAAGTTTTTATTAGCCAATATATCCTTATAATGGAATTACTGAAACTACAATAAATTTAACAAGGAAAAAATACTAGATTAGACTCATATAATATCTATACATGTAAAAAAATGATCATAAAAAAAATTATTTCGTGAGTAACTAGGAATGAAGAAAATGACAAGAAATGATTAAAATGAAAAATATCAATATTAACAGCTAGTAAAAGGAAGAAAATTAAGTCAAAGAGACAGAATGGGAATGTTTTAATTTTAAAGTCAATGGCGAATTTTTTTCCAGAGTTAGAAATTAAATCTATTTTTCCATTATTTCAAGATTATACTTGATGAAAATTTGAAACAAACATAAAAAGGCAATGAAAGAACTTCTTAATCTCTTAACTTTAGGAACGACAAAGACAAATCCCATGATGGTTTTAACAAACAATATTTTGAATTTGTATATTTCAGTTTATTCCAATTTAAAAAAAAAATTGAGTTATTTGGTCACTTCTACTGGTTCTTCTTTCAATTTAATGATCTACCTTAAAATTTCTCCTCATTGCTACCATATTGTGCATTCTCAGAACACCCAAACTATTGATACGATGCTCTCAGTATTGCACACATAACATAAATTTGAAGCAACCTGAAAATTTATCTTTTCATAGTTTCATTAACAGAATTCTCAATGGATTTTTATTGATTTCTTGTGGCTATAATATTCAAATCATTATCAATCTAGATTGCTTCACACAAATGACATTTGCTCTTTGAACCTTCTATTTCTTCTCTTATAGAGTTATCCTGAAATTTGAAATAGAATTTAATATTATCTTTATAACAAATTCAATAAGAATAGATGGTTTTTCTGTGTTACTTCAACGTACTTTCAGTTGATGACTGGTTAAGTTTCTCACTGCATTCAATGTTTGCAGCTGCTGATAAAATTTTTGATTACTGCAGCTAACAAAATACACAAGGAATTCTGTTTTTCTCTAATGAAAAGCAAATCTAATCTGTACATTCTACAATGCTTCTAATGGTTTCCAAATATTTTTTTTACCTAGGTTATTTATAGAAATGAAATTTTTCTCCATTGAATGTACAGTTTCTGCTTCCAATTTTATTTTTGAGTTTTCCTAAAATTTAAATTGTGATCCAATACCTACAGCCCTCAAAGTTAAAATTCAAGAAAATCATTGGATTTATAAGTTTCATTTCAACGCACCTTCAGTTGACAGACCAGTTGTATTACTGATCTGTAATTTACAATTTCCACAGGATTTTCAGCAACATTATTCAGAAGCACATGATTATATTAGATCCTGAGTATTTCCTTCTTTCAAAAACTGAATTTCATAATTGATCTGGTGTTTATTATGTTGAAAAACTCTACATTCTTCTTATTTGATATCAGGGGTATTGTGGTCCCATTTTTGATGAGTTCTTTCAATCTAAACGACACAACTTTTCACCCACGTTCTTTAAGTTTTCTATTGAACCTGTGAATTCAGGAAGAGCGTATTATTTTTAATTTGATCTTAAATTGCCTTAGTTCCTACCTGGAGTTGAACTTCCATTTCGTTAAATCGAATTCGTGTTGCTACTTATAAAGTTTGGATTATTAATTATCTCTGTGAAATATTCAATAGTCTTTCGGTTCTACCAAGTTCAGTTTTTCAACTTCCAAATAATTCAAAGGCCTTGCTATTGTTTACAATTTTCATGTTTATACACATCTAACCCTACTTGCTCTAATAACCAGAATCGTAACCCTGCTCTCGAGCAGGGTTACGATTTTGGATATTCTTGACATTTCTCGATCAAATTGAGGTTAACTCATGACGTCACGGATCTATAACCCAAGCCGCTTGAATGCAAAAGGTATTTACCACAAAAGACCAAAGATAACCGGTTACTCTTGGTTATTCGCTTGAAATACCTTAAAATCTGGCAAATATCCACCTCAACTTTTCGGCAAAATGTCGGGTCTATTCCGGCTATCACATCTCAGATTTTGAGTTTTAAGGTACAATCGATTCGATTGCCTCCATATAGACTGTGTCATTAAGATCCCACAAAAAAGGATCCAGTGGTGTTGAATCACACGATCTGGCGTGAAATTATGCAATCAGCCAATTTGGTTTGCAATAAAGAGAGAGAAAAATCTTTCCTGGAATAAATAATGTTTTCAATTAATTCCTGTAGTTCATAATGAACTTGTTCATCATGAATATATAGCATCGAAAATTTCACGACTGCTATCCAGTTTCCCAAATTTTTTCCGAAACTTGGATTGAAACCTGAAAATTGATTTTGCGTTTGCAGTTTTCATGCCAACGTTCTTTTAATGAAGAAGGTCAAGTCAATTTACGCTATACGAAAGGAATAATTGTGCGATGATTCTAGCTGTACCGAATGTTTAATTATAATAGCGCTATTTGGTCATATGCATATTCGTCGCGTGAAACACGCTTAAAATAAAAAATGGGCAGTGCGTTCGTGGCCGACGAAGTGGATAAACAATACAATGTAAAAGTGGTAGATTTTCGTAATTTCGTTTTGCTCACAGTGTATCTTGTTATGTTTTAAACACCGAATTTTAAACACCTAATTGGTTTTGGAGAACTAACGGGAAAGACTAATGCATTTTTTCTGTTTGTTTACCGAACTAACCATATTATCTGGCTTTGCTTTATTGTCGTAGGATTTCTTTTTATTTTTAGCTATACTGAAACTTTGCCAAATACGTATGTTTATTCCGCATTGTCGGTGGATTATTTATGTTCGAATTAAGTGCAATGGATAATTGGTAATATTCGGCCATTTGATGAAATTGGAACAGAATCCATCTGCTCACTTGATAAGATTTGCTTAGAAGTGTTTAAAACCTCAAGTGGAAACAGAAACTTCACCTAGCTTGTCATAATTCTTAAGAATCTTCATCTAATCAATTCAGTGATTTACTATGATCTTCATAAACTTGTGTTTTTTCTTATACGAATCATAATTGCTTCTATGTTTGGAGATTTTTTGCTCGTATGTTTTAATTCTATATTATACACTCAGTTTTTTAGTTTGAACAAACTGAAACCTCTCAACAGGTGTAATGCTCCTTATTTATTTACTTTTAACTCACAACTGTCGAAATATCGCGTTCAATCATGTGACATAATGATTTTATACATGGTTCGTAATTCAAATTTTCCCCTCTTATTGAAATACCTCCCCCACAAAGGGTGCCTTCTTAAACTTATTCCTAGTCACGGTAGCATCCCGATCTTCGAGAGCTCTGCCATGATGCCGGTAGCTGGGCGGCTTTTAGCGTTTGAATCTTCGGCAACATGATTAGCTCGACTGTAACGCATTATCTTCCTAAGGCCGGGTACATACCGAAAGCAACCGGTGATAGCAACGCAATGTCAACTCAACTCAGTCAACTGGAGGTTTACACCACGTGTACATAAACAAGAAACCCAAGTTGACAAGTTTTCCAGTCACTTGTTCCGATGTCTTCGTCCGAGGAGGAGGCAGTACTTCTCTATGTGCTTAAAAAACAGAAAAAAAAGTTGCATAGACGTTTTAGTGTTCATCCATACAATTCTAGCAATTTACACAGCAGTCAGTGGCATTCCTTGCAAAAATTGGGAAACTCCACAAGAGCAACTGCGCAACTCGAGTTTACAGCATGTCGTGACTTGAGTTGCCTGCGTTGCTCAGTCAGGTGACCGTTGAATCACCGTCACGTCACAGTCACTTTGGTATACACAGTCCCATTAAACTGCGTGTGTCATTCATTGGGAACTCAAGTTGCCGTTGCGTTGACATTGCGTTGCTATCACCGGTTGCTTTCGGTATGTACCCGGCCTAGGTGGTTTGGCAGCGCTGACAGGCAATTTGGATCGCAAGGTGTTGCATACGAATTCCTCCTAGAGGTGGGGTCTATGCTGCCAGACACCGCTGGAACGGTCCGAATGCTACCTTTATCCTGAGTAAGCTCTACTGGCGGCCGTAAACTTGAACAAATAAACTCTACATTCCTTTGCTTTTTAAGAAAAATTCCTCATACTGTGATTGCTGATCATGGGTAAATGTTGAATGAAACATTCATTTTGTTCACTTTTCACTTTATTGATATGATAACACGGCCTGTTTCGGTAGTAAGACCATATTGAAGGTATATTGATACACACTGAAATATATATTCAGTTAAGTCTCTGCAATGAACACGTTAAAAATCAAAACATAGACTACCTATAGATAGGCAACTCTGGCATGAATTTTGGTCCCGATTTCGAGAGCTCAACTTACAGCGCCATCTTTAGTTATTCCCTACGTTATTACAGATTCCATTCGCACAACGTTTCGACTTGTGGCGCCCTATAGGGCATTTTATATATATAAGTGACAAATCAATCAATTTAAGCATGAAATGCATTAGATTTATACTTTTACGACAGAAACAATTTCTTAAAGTCTATTTCCTTTTTCTTTTAGATACTTTTTTGGGTGCCATCTTCATTATTGGATCATAAGATCTTATTGTTTTTTTCCCGATAAAATTTTATTGATAGTTCTGTCATAAAAGTACAGAATGAATTTCATGGCAAAATCAATAAATTTATCACTAATTTTCTTATGTTCTGCACAGAACAGAGCTCTTATATCTTCTATCTCTATATTGTTCATAATTTTTTTTCTGATCTGCATTTGATTGACCTGCTCTGGTATATGTAGCAGAATATTTTTAGAGAAATCATGGAAGATATTATATATTCTTGATGGCCTCATAATTTCACAATTTTATGATTTTTATGAAACCCACTATTAGTGGAATACCCAAAACTATAATCAATGACCATGAGCAGTTCACTTATATATAAATACCTTGTTGCCTCAAAATTTCTTCATGAGTTCTGTATGGTAGAAAAAAAATATGTCATCATTTTGAGGGCGGCTTACATAATCTGAAAGATTATTGAAATTACAAAAATGATAATCATAGGGAGTAGAATGAATTACTTGGCAAATTAAGAGTTGGTAGAGCAAATTTTTTCAGCTTTCCATGTGGGTCTATACAATCCATATGAAAATGCTTTATGCAAATGACGCTTTTGGATGAATGAAGACATGGATTTCCGATTCTTTCCAACCAAACATTTCTAACACCCTCAACTTGTGTAATGAAAAACCTAGAAAGAAAACTGTATTAGAAACTGTCCCAAATTTTTGCTAATCACAAATTACGACACGAATATGAAATTGCTACAGAAAATATTAATTCATAGTGCATTTTTAGTGAGTTATAAGTTGATCCAAAACCATTACTTAAATGAATGCAATAATACATATACCTTTTGACATTACTATCACTGTAGCAATTGGGAACACAGCAATAATAAACCATTTCAATGAAATTAAATTGAATAAGTTGAAAATAAATACCTCTCTAGCTGAATAACACTACTTTTTGAATAAAAAATAACTAGTCTATATATGGAATAAACCTAGAACACGACATTGGAGAAAAGAAATGGCGTTGGCATAGATATCATGGAAGTTCCAAATAATTCTGTAGATATAATTTCATCCTTGAAATAAATCGCGAAGCATCTAGTAGGCTGTGCCGTGCCCTTTGAGAAGTTCTGCGCATGCGCGACGAAAAGGGAAATTGTTTAGAGAAGGGAATCGAGGAGAATACAGTGTTTCGTTCAAATAGTAATTCTGTCGTTTAATTTGAAGTATGTCACATTCGGTAACCATGGTAACAAAATCACAAACCCCTTCTAACAAGCGCAAGAGTTCGTGGCGCATGCGCATTACACCTTGAAGGAAACGGGGTCAATGTTACACGTTTGAGTACTTATTTTCCACGATGCACGCATTCTATATATTTATATTTCTATGGAAAGTTCATGCTCGTCATAGAATAGTTTCTTACTCGTCATAAAGTCCATCAAGACCGAGATCCGATAAAATCCGTTTTTACCGAGCTTTGGGAATAACTAAAGATGTCTCTGCCGTTCGTTAAAGAAAAACGTGACCACTTTTGTAGTAGGCCAGTTTCCACCCCCTGAATCAAAACTATCCTGATTCCTGATTGTGCATTCCAAATCCCAATTGCAGAACGCCACACTGTACTCCGTACAACGCGCATTGAAGCCTTCTTAGTAAGTGTGTCCCATAAAAATTCAAGAGCGAAAACATTTCATTGTGTTTCAATACCTGAGGATGGTGTAACCACATAAACCGGTCAATACCAATAATATGATCATCTGACAAAATTCATGTTTCAATCAGCATTTATAATGGAGTTTCATAAAATAAACGAGTCGTAAATATGATCTAATAGAAGACAATACCTAAATTCTATTCTTATATAGTCTATTATTTTTATGGCATCTAACTTTTTAAGTTAGGAAATATGCCGTTTTTTTTTTCATTTCATTCAATCCGCAATTAACCTGTCAATATTCTGCCGAAGTATCTGAAAAGATTGCTACCTAACGGATTATGGAAATAACCTAAAGAATCAGAAAACACATTTCTGTCATTCTTTGGATTCGTTCAAGATTGGCACTCAAAAAGCATGTATGGATGGCTCATTCAATTAATTATAAACTATTTTATAGAAAAAGTACAACTTTAAATTTCAACTGTGAAATTCTTTGTATAAATTTTATTCAGATAGTGAAATCACAAGCGAGGATGGAGATAAGGGGCAAAATTAAAACTTAGTCTACAAATGTGAAAAAAAATTAAGAGAACCATAACTGCTAAAAACAATATATCGGTACCTACAATAGTTAATCTTCTGTATCTATTGAGATCAGGAAGTTGTAGTTTGGCTATCACAAATTTTTACAACCTGTATATCAGAAGGAAATTTCGTCTGTCGTTAAATTTCGATGTCATAACATTCATAGGATGCTCATTCTCCAGAGACAGGCTGATATGACATATAAGATTAGAAATTCAGAGCTGATATTATTTATTTAAATATCCATTTGATGTACTTTTGAATTGCTTTGAAGATTTCATCCGAGTATTATGTATATTTATCTATTCATAATGCATTAATAATGCTAATCCATAGCATGCTTCTATTAGAACGGAATAAAATTGCTTCAAATCTGACTATGTAGTCAGTATGATCAGTCTGAAACATTGTTTGTGAATTTCCTGATGAAGCGTTTGTTTTGTTTTAATAGTGAACCTCATGCTTTTAGAGTCATTGAATTTTAAGAACGAAGTATCGTTAAGAACTCTATTGTGCAGACATTTAAAAAAATTTTCTCAGGTACAGTATTGATGAAGTATTCTTTTTTCCAATCTTTCGTGTTTAATGTTTTATCTATATTGAGTAGAAACTACTAATACAAGTATATATCAAAGAACCTATTCTGTCATCCCATAGATCTCTTTGTTGTTTATTAACAATGTAAATATATAGTGCAAGAAATAACTTACTTTCAAACCTCTAATGAACATTTATTTCCAATTTTTCAGTATCGACAAGCGATGTCACCTATGCATACCCCTTCACCGAACAAATTATCCACGCCCATTAATGCTAATGCGCTTGCCTTACAACAGAAACAGCGTTCCTTCCTCACGTTCGGTTTCGGGGCTGGTTCCGCCCAGTCCAGGAGAGAGTCTCATGTCAACGTCAATGTCACCCCCACCTCGCACGACCTATCCTCGGATACACCAGAGATTAGGAAATATAAGAAGAGGTTCAACAGCGAGATCCTCTGTGCAGCTTTGTGGGGTAAGTTAACTCTTGCTGGAAGCATCATACAGGCGGTATTGTATATCCAATCTATCGCAATTTATCACCTATGGAAATGAATATTCAAAGAGGATGAAACTTGCTAAATCCTCATTGATGAAATTGAAATAACTCTGCATTTTGAACATGTTCAAGAAATATTGTCATCAAGGGGGACCATGAAAAATCTTAATTAAGTTGGCAACGGCCGATCAGGTACAAGTGCAAGTTGTAGAATTTAAAAGGTATTTCAAGCGAATAACCAAGAGTAACCGGTTATCTTTGGTCTTTTGTGGTAAAAACCTTTTGCATTCAAGCGGCTTAGGTTATAGATCCGTGATGTCATGAGTTAACCTCAATTTGATTGAGAAATGTCAAGAATAACCAAAATCGTAACCCTGCTCGAGAGCAGGGTTATTAGAGCAAGTAGGGTTAGATGAGTATAAACATGAAAATAGTAAACAATAGTGGCACGACAAGGGCCTTTGAAAATTAAACGAAAACGAAAGAGAAATTAATAATGAAATTCTGAAAAAATATGAAAAAATGACTCGAAAGAAAATCGAATGTTGGAGTATCGACGTCTGCCTACCTGGTTCCACAGTACGGCTGAATCAACGTGTCCAAGCACTCAAGCGAGAATAGTCACTTTTTCACCAGAGTTCTAATTTGTAGATTTAACGAGAAATTCTTGCGAAGAAAAGTGCACTGCACCGAACGAGCGCGGCTTCAGTACTCTGTCTGTTCGACATAGGTCATATGCTGCAACATATGTTACGCGTTAATCGGAAAGTAAAATGAACATATACAGAGTGTATTATTATTGAATGGAGCAAGCAACTCGGAACAGAAATGAATGATTTCAACAAAATTTAATTTAACTAATAAGTTGCAGTAACAAATAGCAAGGACTTATTTGAATTATTTGGAAGTTAAAAAACTGATATTGGTAGAACCGAAACACTATTAAATATTTCACAGAGATAATTAATAATCCAAACTTTATAAGTAGCAACACGAATTCGATTTAACGAAATGGAAGTTCAACTCCAGGTAGGAACTAAGGCAATTTAAAATCAAATTAAAAATAATATGCTCTTCCTAAATTCACAGGTTCCAAAGAAAACTTAAAGAACGTGGGTGAAAAGTTGTGTCGTTTAGATTGAAAGAACTCATCAAAAATGGGACCACAATACCCCTGATATCAAATAAGAAGAATGTAGAGTTTTTCAACATAATAAAAACCAGGGCAATTATGAAATACAGTTTTTGAAAGAAGGAAATACTCAGGATCTAATATAATCATGTGCTTCTAAATAATGTTGCTGAAAATCATCTGGAAATAGTAAATTACAGATCAGTATTACAACTGGTCTGTCAACTGAAGGTGCGTTGAAATGAAACTTATAAATCCAATGATTTTCTTGAATTTTAACTTTGAGGGCTGTAGGTATTGGATCACAATTTAAATTTTAGGAAAACTCAAAAATAAAATTGGAAGCAGAAACTGTACATTCAATGGAGAAAAAATTTCATTTCTATAAATCACCTAGTTAAAAAAATTTTTTTGGAAACCATTAGAAGCATTGTAGAATGTGCAGATTAGGTTTGCTTTTCATTAGAGAAAAACAGAATTCCTTGTGTATTTTGTTAGCTGCAAAAATTTTATCAGCAGCTGCAAACATTGAATGTAAAGAGAAACTTAACCAGTCATCAACTGAAAGTACGTTGAAGTAACAAAGAAAAACCATCTATTCTTATTGAATTTGTTATAAAGATAATATTAAATTCTATTTCAAATTTCAGCATAACTCTATAAGAGAAGAAATAGAAGGTTCAAAGAGCAAATGTCATTTGTGTGAAGCAATCTAGATTGATAATGATTTGAAAATTACAAGAACCTGAAAATTATAGCCACAAGAAATCAATAAAAATCCATTGAGAATTCTGCTAATAAAACTATGAAAAGATAAATTTTCAGGTTGCTTCAAATTTATGTTATGTGTGCAATACTGAGAGTATCTGCAAAGCATAGTATCAATAGTTTGGGTGTTCTGAGAATGCACAATATGGTAGCAATGAGGAGAAATTTTAAGGTAGATCATTAAATTGAAAGAAGAACCAGTAGAAGTGACCAAATAACTCAATTTTTTTTTAAATTGGAATAAACTGAAATATACAAATTCAAAATATTGTTTGTTAAAACCATCATGAGATTTGTCTTTGTCGTTCCTAAATTTAAGAGATTAAGAAGTTCTTTCATTGCCTTTTTATGTTTGTTTCAAATTTCATCAAGTATAATCTGGAAATAATAAAAAAATAGATTTAATTTCTAACTCTGGAAAAAAATTCGCCAATGACTTTAAAATTAAAACATTCCCATTCTGCCTCTTTGACTTAATTTTCTTCCTTTTACTAGCTGTTAATATTGATATTTTTCATTTTAATCATTTCTTGTCATTTTCTTCATTCCTAGTTACTCACAAAATAATTTTTTTATGATCATTTTTTTACATGTATAGATATTGGTATATTTTCGTTGTTAAATTTATTGTAGTTTCAGTAATTCCATTATAAGGATATATTGGCTAATAAAAAATTGCTTATAAAAATGGGCCCTCTTTATGTGAATCAAATAAATGTTCAGATAACCTATGAGCATAAATAAACGCGAATCAAAAGAATGACAGCACGGATAACCAAACCCGAGCATTCAAGCGATAATTTCTGGTTATTCTTTCTGGATTTCGAAGGAATAACCAAGAAGAACCGCTAGATGGACCAAAATAATAACCTGGTTACTCTGGGTTACTCGTTTGAAATACCCTTAAGTTGTTCTTACTGAAAATCACTAGCTGCGGTTGAACTGTCCAAGGCTTGCTTTGATGACAAGGTATCTTGAAAGTAAGGTTTCAGAAGTTATCTTACAGTATGCTCTCCAATTCGGATTAATCTAGCCCAATTCATCTTCTTTCTCTATGGCTAGATCATAAGCGTAGAACCCCTATTTCTTCTTATTCTTTATTGAATATTCTAGGTGTTAACCTCCTGATCGGAACGGAGCATGGTTTGATGTTGTTGGATAGAAGTGGCCAAGGAAAGGTGTATCAGTTGATATCTAGGAGAAGGTTCCAACAAATGGAGGTGCTGGAAGGTCAGAACATTCTTGTAACCATCTCTGGAAAAAAGAATCGTGTAAGGGTGTATTACCTCAGTTGGCTCAAAAGTAAAATTCTTAGGACAGATGGTGTTAGTGATGTAAGTGTAAGTAGTTCTTCACGTTCCTATGTGTGGATCGATTATAGATGTAGGTATGATCAGTTGGTAAAAATGAGGTTTTTATTTCAATATTCAAATTGGTGTTACATCATTTTTGTTCATTATTGTAATTGTAACTTGTGTAGAGGGTGTTAAAAAGCATTTTAATATTTCAGAAAATATTCTAGACCTCATAATACGTAAGAATGGTCTCATTGAAACATCCTCTCAGACAAAAAAGTATCCGGAAATTTGAAATAAAACTCAAAAATATTAAACTTCTTCAATATTTATTGAAGGTGACGATGAGACCCCTGCTTCCAAATTAATTTTTGCAACCTGTTTGTAATACTTTTTTACTGTATTTATGCCTTTCGATAGCAAAGTTTTCAGTTATTCCTTTCTTTTTTTGCAGCAAGTTGAAAGAAGAAACGGCTGGATAAACGTCGGTGATCTTCAGGGTGCTGTGCATTTTAAAATTGTGAAATATGAAAGGATAAAGTTTCTGGTGATAGCTTTAAAAGACAGTATTGAAATTTATGCGTGGGCACCCAAGCCCTATCACAAATTCATGGCTTTCAAATCGTTCTGTGAACTCACCTACAGGCCATTGCTGGTCGACCTGACCGTGGAAGAGGGTACCAGGCTAAAAGTGATATATGGTAGTGCTGAAGGATTCCATGCAGTGGATCTCGATTCCGCTAGTGTTTATGATATCTACCTCCCTAAACTAGTGAGTATTATGCAGTTACAACATTCGATATAATTTTATAGACTTGACCTTAGGTCACGTGCATCCTTATCAGACAACATTATGTGTATAATGATTCGTCGATTCTGATTGATTCCCTTCAATTTATCAAAACATCTGGTAAACAAATGCTCGTATACTAAGCTGAGTCCACATTATTTTGATTTTCAAGAGCTGCAGTAAATACAAGACTGATTTATGTAAAGAAACATGGCACCATTTCTTTGCAGTGCTTCAAGCTTGCATAACTGTCATTAAGTTCTGTTTTGCGATTCCGCCGCCGTAGCGCTACGGTCGGCGTTCCGCGCATGCGCGCTGGTTACCTACATTTCTTGTCTACGCACTCACGCCATTACAGTCTGATTCTTCATTGTATACGTTGTTTACTGAGTGTTTAAGATGCCTCCGACAATCGTGAGCCCCGCTGATTGTGAGGTACGGGCTGTTATACGATTTCTTAGTGCTAAAGGCGTGAAACCGATCGATATTCATCGTGAGATCTGTGAAATTTACGGACAAAACATTATGGGTGATGGAATGGTAGGGAAATTCCTGCACTTACACCTGGGCGGTCAGCGTCTGCAAGACGAAGTCAAAACATTTGTGACACGGTGGTTAACAAGTCAGGCGGTAGAATTTTATGAGGAGGGTATCCAAAAACTAGTGCCACGTTATGAAAAGTGCGTCAATATTCACGGAAATTATGTTGAAAAGTAGATTAAAATAAAGGCTTTCATGTAAAAATAAAATTATTTCTTTTCTTAATTCCAAAATGGTACTTACTTAAAAAACATGCCTTACAATGAAATTTTTGACCCCTCATGTTCGATCAATGAAGTAAGTAGGAAAAATACTCCTGCGATTGAAAATATTAGTAATACTTCAGATTTTCTGAAAATAGAAAATAAGAAATTAAAGTTTTAGCCATGGACAGCTGATGCTAGATTTTCAAAAAGTATATCGTATGATCATCATATAATTTTGGTTTTCATTTTAATTTTTGTAATTTTTTTTGTTGGATTTGGGGCTCTAGTGTGTAAGCCAATCTTGGACAGACTAAATAGTCTCTGTAGTGGTGTGTGGCTAAGAATATTCATCTATAATATAAAAATTAATCGCAAAATGTGATGGTAAACGCATAACTCAACAACGCCTCGACCAATTTGGCCAAATCTTTTTAAAATGTTCGTTGAAGTTCAAGGATGGTTTTTACGGCGAGAAAAATTAGAATTATTGCTGGAAAAACCCTAAAAATAGCCCTTTTCTTTTTCCCATACAAATGATTTGTAACTAAAATGTAGTCAATTTGAGCTTTGAAACTCTTATGAAAGTAACAAATGATGAAACTACAGGGATTTACTTCTTAGATGCACCTGGTGGTACAGGAAAAACTTTTTCGATTTCATTAATATTAGCAACAATTCGCTCACAAAATTGCACTTGCACTCGCTTCGTCGGAAATCGCAGCAACTTTGCTTGAAGGTGGTCGAACAGCCCATTCAGCACTAAAATTGCCATTAAATATGCAAAGCAATGAAACTCCAACCTGCAACGTTTCGAAGAACTCTGCAATGGCAAAGGTTTTGCAGCAATGTAAATTGATTGTTTGGGATGAATGCACGATGGCACATAAAAAATCTTTGGAGGCTTTAGACAGAACCTTAAAAGATCTACGGAGCAATAATAACCGATTTGGTGGTGCAATGATTTTATTTGCAGGAGATTTTCGTCAAACATTGCCAGTGATTCCACGATCAACGCCAGCTGATGAACTCAATGCATGTCTAAAGTCCTCCAATTTGTGGAAACATGTCAAAGTACTTCATTTAAGCAAGAATATGCGTGTCGAGTTGCAAAATGGCCAATCTGGAAACATATTCTCTAAACAACTCATCGACATTGGTAATGGCAAATTTCTTATAGACATATTGACTGGCTGCATTAACTTTCCTCAAAGTTTTTGTCAGTTAACTCGATCAAAAGATGAACTTATTCAGAAGGTGTTTCCAGATGTTTCTCAAAATTACAGAAACCATGATTGGTTGAGCGAACGAGCTATACTGGCTGCAAAAAACATAGATGTAAATTAATTAAATTTCAAAATTCAAGAACAAATTACAGGCGAATTGAGGATATATAAATCAGTTGATTCTACTAATCAAGATGATGTAGTCAACTATCCACCGGAATTTTTAAACTCGCTGGATTTGCCAGGATTGCCACCTCACAATCTTTAATTAAAGGTTGGATCGGTGGTTATAATGTTGCGAAATATCAACCAACCGCGTCTTTGCAACGGTACACGGTTAGCGATAAAAAAATTGCTACAATGTGATAGAAGCAACTATACTCAAAGGAAAGTATAAAGGAGAAGATGTTCTCATACCGCGCATCCCAATGATTCCGACTGATGTGCCATTTGAGTTTAAACGACTACAGTTTCCAGTGCGGCTTGCTTTTGCTATGACTATAAACAAGTCCCAGGGGCAATCATTAAGTGTTTGTGGTATTAATCTAAAAAACCCATGTTTCTCACATGGTCAATTGTATGTTGCCTATTCCCGTGTTGGAAAACCATCAGATTTGTTTATCTATGCGCCAGGTAATCAAACAAAAAACATCGTATACCACAAAGCACTACAATGATAATAATAATAATTATGATTCACATGATTAACAATAAAGCGATCATTTACTTTTAAATCCTTATATATGTTTTATTTAATTATTTTTTATTCACAACGCCCTATCACCAAGGTGACGGTTCTGTCCAGGAGAATTTGTTAAAATACTTAGGCACAAAAACTGCCACATTACAAATCTTTTTGACAGGACGAAGTCTGTCGGATCAGATAGTATATATATATATATATTCTTTTGGCTTATGTAGTTAGCAAACAATTGAGCATATAGATCAGAATATTTACAAGCCTACATATCTGTATTTCATAGTGGTTTCATATCAATAAAAAATAAAAATATAATGTTGTTACAGTTATTGTCATATTTTTCTTTGTCATTGAAGGAAACATGGTATTGTAAAATTAATGAGTGAATCTTTTGCCTCATCAATTCGGAAATGCAACACAAACATGTTAAACATAAATCTTAGTTTAACCTTTCAAAATTAGTTTCTGTCATCAACTTCAATAAACATGAATCATTGTAAATACATCATATTAAGGTTTAGATATCTAAAATCAATTTTTAGACTTATTAAGTATAGTATTAGGTGTACAAATAAGTTTCCGCGGTTTTTTATAAAAAATTAGGAATTTATTGTAAAGGAAAAGTACATTACGTTTTATTCAAAGTATTTTCCATCATTTGCCACTACTTTTCCCCATCTTTCTGGCAACATTCGGATACCCCGTCGAAAAAACTCTTCATCTTTTGACGCTATCCACAAATCTACCCAATTTTTGGTGTCTTCATATGATGTGAAGCGCTGCTCAGACCATGTGCCATCGACCGGAACAGATGATAATCAGAAGGGGCTAAGTCTGGTGAATACGGCGGGTGGGGTAAAACTTCCCAGTTGAGTGTTTCCAAGTATGTTTTTACCGGCGCCGCAACATGTGGACGAGCATTATCGTAATAGAATAATTTTGTCGTGTCTGGAGTAGTAATGGGCGCGTTTTTCCTTAAGTGCCCGACTCAATCTCATCAATTGTGTTCGGTAGAGAGCTCCAGTAATGGTTTCGCTTGGTTTCAGCAATTCATAATACACGACACCAAGCTGATCCCACCAAATACACAGCATGAGTTTTTTTCCATGAATATTCGGCTTAGCTGTCGATGTTGATGGTTCGCCGGGCTTAACCCATGACTTTCTCTTCTTTGGATTATCGTAGTGAATCCGTTTTTCGTCACCAGTGACTATACGATGCAAAAAACTCTTTTTTTTTATTCCTGGCAAGCAGCATTTCACTCATGCATAATCGGCGTTCAACGTCTCTCGGCTTTAGTTCATATGGAACCCAATTTCCTTGTTTTTGAATCATTCCTAACGATTTTAAACGATGTGAAATTACTTGTTGGGTCACTTGTAGAGTAAATGCAAGTTTTTTTTGCGTTTGGGACGAATCTTCCTCCAATAGTGCTTCTAATTCCATGTCTTCGTACACTTTCGGCCTTCCACTGCGTTCTTTGTCTTTAACGTCAAACTCACCGTTCTTAAACTTTTGAAACCATTCTTGACAACTTCTCTCACTTAAAGCAGCTTCACCATATGCTTCTAGAAGCAATCGATGCGCCTCAGCTGCAGATTTTTTCACATTAAAGAAGTAAATCAAAAGTTCCCGCAAATGATGCTTATTCGGAATAAAACTTGACATTTTTGCACGAAAAAAATTACGTGATGCTGATACGGAATCACTAGTACTTTAAGGTTATGGTGTTGCCAGATGACTAAACTTGGGATATTACGTTTTACATCTGACAATTTCTCCATAACCTTCTGGTGGGGCCATCTTTTGACAAACCGCGCGGAAACTTATTTGTACACCTAATAATAATTTGACTCCTAAGTTGTCTGATATTTTATATTTCATTTAACTTAGGGGATCTCTGAAATTTGTTGTGATCGAAGGTAGTTGTTTAAATATTTGGTAGTCAAACACATAGTGTTCTTACATATATATATGTCTGCAAAAAATTTATTGTTGGGTTACAAAATTATTAACTCACTTTTTGGTTCATTCATTTTTTAAATTCTTTTTTGTTTTCATTTTTAGTTCAAACTTCCATTTATTTCAATCAGAATTCTAGAAAATTCAGAGTACCTCCATAAAAATTTGTTACTTGATTAATGTCAACTCAAATTTAAACACTTTTCTATTTTTCAGACACAAGGTTCAATCTCACCACATTGTATTGTCACATTACCTAACAGCAATGGAATGCAGTTGCTACTCTGTTACGACAATGAAGGTGTCTACGTAAATACTTATGGTCGGATTGCTAAAAACAGTCTGCTTCAGGTAAGATCTCTTCAAACCAAATTTACGAAAATAAGCCCTCCACTGATGTAACAATATCATTATTGTTTTTTTGGTGAGAATGGATTGATAGTAGTCATTGATCATGTCACGATGCCATTATATCGCCTTTCCCAAGAGCAGATTTTTCTTCTGTTTTCATTCAGATAATTAATGGAGAATAAAAATGATGTCGTGATATCGTATTATCTTTCGCATTTGATAAAATCAATAGAAAATTCGGAGTACTTATTTATTGTGTTTGATTAAAGTGTCAATCGATGTTGCAGTGGGGAGAAATGCCCACATCGGTGGCTTATATTGGCACTGGCCAGATAATGGGCTGGGGCAACAAGGCCATCGAAATCAGATCGGTAGAATCTGGTCACCTGGATGGAGTGTTCATGCACAAAAAGGCTCAAAGGCTGAAATTCCTCTGTGAAAGAAACGACAAAGTGTTCTTCTCTAGTGCAAAGAGTGGTTCCTCCTGTCAGATATACTTCATGACCTTGAACAAACCAGGTATGGCAAACTGGTAACGATTAGGCGAAAATTGACTTTGCTTTTGTCGACCCTAATGTTGAACGCAAGTGAAAGACTTAAAATGATTATGCGTTGGACGTTTTTTGTAATGATGAATCAATATCCAAAATTTTTTCACTACCTGTAATCATATAAGAGGCTAGGACGTTGTTTCAAAAATTTGTATGGCTGGTACGGACGCTGACTGACTATAACTGGTTTTTGGTATGTTCATCTTGTTGGTGTGACTGCGAAACAAAGAGATTCTGTTTCTAGTGTAGATTTCTTTTCAGGCGAAAAATAAATTTTCACACTTCTCGATACAACAATTTTAGGTAATATGGTATTTGTTTTCCACTCGTCGAGTGGCAACTAAAACAATTATTTTTCAAATGATATCATTCATGGAATCTCTATGTTCCTCATCTATTCATTCTTAAGAGAATGACGTCATTAAAGAATTAAATCTGTGATATTCATAAGTCAGCTTTTTTAATTTCTAAAACCTACTAAAATTGGATTTGTGATATATTTTTCAATAGCCTTGTTGATTACCTTTGGAACTGTCTGTACCATCATATGAATCCTTTCAAAACGTCGTAGTTAGAATATTTCAGTTCATAATCAAATTGACAATTTTCAACTTTTATCAAGTGAAGCAATAAGTTGGTGATATCTTTTAGATTTCTTCAAGGTCAACATAAACATCTTGAAGCTTATTTCAAAGTGTTAATAAGTTTTAGTAAAAAATTTTGATTCACTCCAACTAAGTAATGTTCCAGTTCCAAAGTGCATGGGTTTTTTTACATCTGCCTTATGTGAAAGGGATTATTAGCAAAGTTATTTAATTTATAATTTATTTAGTGCCAATCTCTTCTATAATAGTGGGATCGAAATGAAATGCTCACTAAATGTAGATAAGTCCAGTATAGTGTAATATTCCTTTGATAAAAAAAAATGAGGATTTTTATGTAATCGAACAACTAATTCTCGCCATTTGTTGTATATATTGGATATCTGAGGGAATTTTTGGAAAAATTCACAGTGCAGTGTTAGCCTAAAGCACACAAAAATAGGCTGTATTAATTTTCTCTTGCACAGAAAGTCAAAAAAAATTTTATACTAAATGAACCATAAGTAAATGTCTGTAATAAATGTTATTTTTTTTTGTTATTGGTGCAATCAAGACTGTCTTATTTGTGTAATTTCAGAGGAAGTCCCCAAATATTTAGAAATTGTCTTGTGGTATCATTGAGCTCAACACACTTGAAATGTGTTCCTCTCTTTGCTAAAATCATATTCTTTGAAATTCATGGTCTTCTTTAGTTAATTTTATGGAATATGTTTATTTTTTAGAAAATTTTTGTCACTCACTGAAACCCTGAAGAGTATAACTAAAAATAAAAAGTATTTGTTTGATTTATGTTATTTTCGGTTTTACTTTTTTCACATATATTGTATAGAATTAAAACTTGTTTGGTATTTGGGGAATAACCTCTTTTATCTAACCTGTTTTCATAGCAAATAATTATACCAATTTAAGTCTATTCAGTCAATCCATAGTGCAGTAAATACACTTTTGCATCATATACTACTTAATTTATAAGCGATAAATTTCTTACTCTTGATGATGATTTTCCAAAGAGTTGGTATAAGTGTGATTTTTTTTATGAATGAGTAACAATTATATAAGTCAAATCATTTTATTAATATTATTATTCCAAATATTAAAAGTTATATATTATATTATTGCTGCAATTATTTTCTATCCTCTTGTCATTTATGAAATCATGTTTGAATAAAAAATTTACTACCTGATGTGTTTCGATTAGTTCGAAGGAATATGGAATACTAAATTATAGTGAAACAATGAGCATGTTAAATTTTTCGAGGTACCTTTGTGTATGAAGGCTGAAGGAACTTTTCAACGCTGTGGTTCAATCATTGACTTGTTGACAGCTAGACCCAGTTTTACACAGAAAGAAGATTGGGTTTATTAATTTATTAGGTGTACAAATAAGTTTCCGCGGTTTTTTATAAAAAATTAGGAATTTATTGTAAAGGCAAAGTACATTACGTTTTATTCAAAGTATTTTCCATCATTTGCCACTACTTTTCCCCATCTTTCTGACAACATTTGGATACCCCGTCGAAAAAACTCTTCATCTTTTGACGCTATCCACAAATCTACCCAATTTTTGGTGTATTCATATGATGTGAAGCGCTGCTCAGACAGACCATGTGCCATCGACCGGAACAGATGATCATCAGAAGGGGCTAAGTCTGGTGAATACGGCGGGTGGGGTAAAACTTCCCAGTTGAGTGTTTCCAAGTATGTTTTTACCGGCGCCGCAACATGTGGACGAGCATTATCGTGTAAAAGAATAATTTTGTCGTGTCTGGAGTAGTAATGGGCGCGTTTTTCCTTAAGTGCCCGACTCGATCTCATCAATTGTGTTCGGTAGAGAGCTCCAGTAATGGTTTCGCTTGGTTTCAGCAATTCATAATACACGACACCAAGCTGATCCCACCAAATACACAGCATGAGTTTTTTTCCATGAATATTCGGCTTAGCTGTCGATGTTGATGGTTCGCCGGGCTTAACCCATGACTTTCTCTTCTTTGGATTATCGTAGTGAATCCATTTTTCGTCACCAGTGACTATACGATGCAAAAAACTCTTCCACTGCCTTCCACTGTGTTCTTTGTCTTTAACGTCAAACTCACCGTTCTTAAACTTTTGAAACCATTCCTGATAACTTCTCTCACTTAAAGCAGCTTCACCATATGCTTCTAGAAGCAAACGATGCGCCTCAGCTGCAGATTTTTTCACATTAAAGAAGTAAATCAAAAGTTCCCGCAAATGATGCTTATTCGGAATAAAACTTGACATTTTTGCACGAATAAAATTACGTGATGCTGATACGGGATCACTAGTACTTTAAGGTTATGGTGTTGCCAGATGACTAAACTTGGGATATTACGTTTTACATCTGACAATTTCTCCATAACCTTCTGGTGGGGCCATCTTTTGACAAACCGCGGAAACTTATTTGTACACCTAATATGTTTTCAACATTGTGCTATATTTAGTATAGTATATATTATAATCAATGTTGAATTCCCTGGAATTATTGTTGGGAACAAAACTTGATCTATATTTCCCGAAGTTTATCCGTATATTAACAGTAAGCTGTCATGTCGATGATGATGATTCTCAAGATTAAATAAACTGTTATAAAATTTCTTTTTTCACATGGTTTCCTAGAAAGTCGTCACTATTGCCTCCTCCAGATTGAATGAGTAGTCTCTAACTGAAGACAACAACAATCCAATTATTCTAATTTATATTATCTTCCAAATAGCCTATGAAGAAAATTGCTGATAGTATTTCCGCTCCACATGTTGAAGCATGTGGAATCACAGGTGAGCTTTTTAAGTTGTATGTTATATATAGGGTTATGATAAAGTAATGCACAAAATTCATAAAACGTACAACGATCACTTTTGAAAAAATTGCAAAAACACGTCAAACGGTGTTTTATATTCCGCATCTCTTGACATAAGTTACAAAAATAACAAGTCAAATTTTTCAGAGTTATGACGTCATCCACATATTTTTTTAATGGGAAGCTAAGATTTTTAATACATTATGTGATACGAAAATATGAATAAAAACCGAAATAACAAAACCAATTATAAAAAGAGGTCAAACTTAAACTTATCTAGTAAGAACATCTGTTCTTATCAATTTTTTCGATTGATTTACTAAAACAACGGTGTGTCAGTGTCAGTCGTACAATTAGTGTGACACCAGTTTTATTATTATGGCTCGTTTAAACGAAAGAGAAAGGATAGAAATTCTAATGATGGTAGGTTACGTCGATCGCCTTCGAAGTCACGAAGAAGCATATGCTTTATTTAACGCAACACATTTGGAGAGACCTCCAATTGCTAGAAGCGCAGTAAACAGAATTGTTGCAAAATTTAATGCAACAGGAAGCGTGAGGGATGCTCCAAAATCTGGACTACCAGGAATAAGCGACGATGTGAAGTTATTTTGCTGTCAGTAGAAGACAACCCTCACGCAACTACAACAGAAATTGCCTTATAAAAAAATGTTAGTCAGTCGTTTGTAGTAAAGATGTTAAAAAAAAAACCACACCCATAAAAAGTTCAAATTGTTCACGAACTCTCAGAAGATGATCCGGACAGACGTTTGGAATTTTGTGAAATCTTCATTCGGCATTGTGACGAAAATCCAAATTTTCTTGATAGTGTAGTATTTTCCGATAAGGCAACGTTTTGTCTAAGCGGTTCTGTTAATCGACACAATTGTCGCTACTGGGCTCGGGAAAATCCCCACTGGATGCAGACAAAACACACCCAGCGCCCCCAAAAAATTAATGTTTGGGTAGGAATCGTCAGGGGAAGATTTATTGGTCCTTATTACTTTCGCGGGAATTTAACAGCTGAACGATATTTGGAACATCTTCGTATGGCAGTGATTCCGTACCTACTTGCGGCATTTTCGGGTCCAAATAATGGGGAAAACTTGAATCCCAGTATTTAGTTCCACCACGTTATGGTCTTACTGTTCGAAGGTTACTCGATAACCAGTTTGAAGGACGGGGAATTGGAAGACGTAGATCAATGGAGTGGCCACCTAGGTCACCTGATCTTACCCCCTTGATTTTTTTTCTGTGCGGACATTTGAAAAGTCGGGTCTACATTAACCGGCCAGACAATTTAGAAGACTTACTGGAACGAATTAGACACGAAATGACTCTTATAACTCCGCAGATGATCGAAAACCCTGTAGATGCGGTTACCATCGTCTTGACCTGTGTCAGTTAGAAAACGGGACAGAGTTTGAACAATTCCTATAAGAAATAGTTTTGGTTTAATGGACTGTTAAATTAATTGAAAAGTTATTATGAAACTTAGGTTTATTTCGTTTTTTATTCATTTTCTCGTTTTTTTCTTATGTTAGCCCAACTGCAACTATTTTTCCCTAGTGTAAAAAAAACAAGCTTTATCACATAATGTAATAAAAATCTTAGCTTCCCATTAAAAAAATATGTTGATGACGTCATAAATTTGACAAATTCGACTTGTTGTTTTTGTAACTTATATCAAGAGATGCGGAATATAAAACACCGTTTGACGTGTTTTTGCATTTTTTTCAACAGTGATCGTTGTACGTTTTATGAATTTTGTGACAAAAGTTTTCGGAAATTTGAAATAAAATGCAAAAATAATAAAATTCTTCAATATTTATCAAATCTCCTTCAAAATATGCTTCATTTGAAAGGATACACATGTGCTCACGTTTTTTCCAATAAAGGAAAATTGTGTTAAATGCGCTTTCGGGAATTGCTTTCTGCGAATTTTATTTTATGGCGTCTATGGAGTCGAATTAGGTTCCCCGGAGCGGTAATTTCAGTCTGGAGAAAAGAAAAAAGTCACACAGGCTGGATCAGACAAATAAGGTAGCGGGTCGTTGCCATTTGTCGAGTGTTTGGACTTAAAATCGTTAATAATCGTGGCTTGATGATGGTGCGTTATCGTCATGCAAAATCCACAAATTGTTTCCACGCAAACGTCTCAGAAGTCCTTATTGACTGTTTGACCTTGCGGGACGAATTCATGATGAACTACACCACGAATAAGGAAGAAAATAAGTATCCTCTTAATTTTTTTTAACGGCTTTTGCGCAGTTTTTTCTATTACGGCTAATTTTTTCCCACCCATTCCAATGATTGTTGGCGGGTTTAAAACAAATATTCATAGACTCATGTCTCGTCACCAGATATGATCCGTCCCGTGAACGTGATTAAAATTCGCGCGATCCAGCATGTCTGCAGCTACCTACTTCCGTTGTTTTTCAAGGTTACGAGCTATCTCTCTAACACTGGCACATCGAGATATAATAATGAGGAGATGACATGACATGCAATCGAGCAAGAAAACATGGCAGCAATCGTTTGACATAATAGTAGCACCAATATGGCCAAAAAATTAGGTTCAAATTATGTTAACTTCCAATCAACTATATGCTCTGGTTAACGAGCACATTTGAAAAATACTTGAAGGCAATGGGCGAAATTTCTCTGCATTCATTTATATAATCAGTAAATGATTGAGGAACACAAGGCTGATGAAGAATTGAACAAATGTCAAAATTTGACTGAAATCTCGTACCAATATGGCGGAACTGAACCCATTCTTCTAGACTCTTGTCATATCTTCACTATTTTACCTCGATGCACTGGCATAACAATTATCAAGCACAAATTCCTTGATTTTTTCGACCTTATCGTTGGTTGAGGTCGACAGTCGTCCTAAAGGAGGAAAGTTTTCGACGATCCATCGAGCGTTTTCAAAGCCTTAGTATTATTCATACACTTGGTTTGTCGATAAAAGGCACACAAAATTTTTTTCAAAATAAAATCTTCACACATTTTTTTTTCACAGACTACCACCTAAGGCATAGTAATTACAGACAGGCCTATCAACATACAGAACCTTCAAATAGTTAACCAGGCAATTTAAATGAGATTTTTCGAACACATTTTGTCTAGAGTGTATGTGCATCAGTTTCAAAGACCAAATCGTTTAGTCATAAGGGTCAATTCTAGTGTGAACTTACTTTGCTTACCAAAAGTTTATCCTTTTCCTGAATATTCTTAGATAGAAAACTTATCGGGACTCTTATTTATTGAAATATCCAAATATTCTAAAATATTTTATTTACTCTACAATCTTATTGTATTTATATTTTCCCCTCCAATGTTTTGGTAATGGAATAGTATTTGGACAAGGTACTTGCCCAGGTATTTCACATATACAATGCCTGTAACATAATTCACCAAAATTAGCAGGATTATCCTTTTTTTCCCTAGCAACAGCCTCTTCTTCCAAAACTTTCCTGAAATATTTCAAGATTCACTAAATTATTCAATTCTAAACTAAATTATATTTGTGGAGAATAAAAATAAAATACACTTTAATTCAGGAATTACGACATTACAAAGGTAATATTATTAAAACATTAATTCATTTGAAAAGTTGTCGTTTTGTTGAACGGAATTTGAAATTTTTTTACGAATAATATAGAACAATTTACAAGAATTACTCACTCTGATTTGCCAATAACTTTGATTAAATGGTCATAAATCTCATCTTTCGTCCTGGAATCAAGATCGATTAACATTTGATGTCCAGTTTCTGTAATCAAAAGTGATAAATAACTGTTGATGGCTACCACACATTGAACAATGTATTATCGGCAGAAGGTAAATAATATTTACACTCACCGTAAAATACTCTGACAAATGGTGAAGGTGCCATATTCTTCATAGTGAGAATTTGTACATCAGGATTTTTATATTGAACTTGAGGTAAATGCCAAAACACGAAATCTCTGAAAAGCAACTTGATTATAAATAACTAAGTCTGAAATATTAATTTTCCCTACTTAGTTCCACTATTATTTTTAGGATTCAAGTTATAATGTATGGTTAATATTTTAATTTGATCCTTGAGGACCAATCTACCAGCTTCTAAATATTTAATTGTTCTCCTTATAGGAGCACGCCCTTTCATAAACGGCATATTAGATTATTCCGGATTAAATAAAAACAAATGTAAATATGAATTTAAACTATTTTTTCAACTTTTCCTATTTTCTAACCTAAAATATTACATCGCCCACAGAACAAAAAACACAGAATACATTCGCACAGAACACTGGATGACTTGGGAATATTGCTTGTTTAAGTTCAAAAAATGTATAAAAGCACTAAAGTGAGGTAAGGAGTTTTTGCTCATAACTGCTGATCTGTTCGCTCAACTGTTGACCAATAACGACACTATTAGAGTCTAAGAATAATATAATTATACAGGGATGTTCCTAAATTGAACGTAAAAACGAAAAGGGGAGATTGCTTAAGTTCAAGGTTGCAAACTTTTCGTAATCGCGATACAAAATGTTGAAGTTCGAATTTGTATGTATTACATTTGAGAGTACTCATCACGTAACATAGCAATTTTGATAGCAGATCTACAGGGTCATATTTTTTTGGACCTATCACCAGTTTTCCCACCCGAACTAGATGAGCAACTGTTGTTTTAAAAAAATGTAAAAAGAAGCATTGTTGTTATAATAAAGTTTTCAGTCTCCTGTAGTTTTGTCGTATCTGCCACCGATTTCGAAAAAATATTCCTGGAAATAATTCAAATTACGATAAGGCTAGTCTGTAAGCTGTGTTAAATGACTTCAGTCAGTTTAGATACGTGAAACTATTGAACGTTTCTGTTTTGAGAAGTTGAAAAATAAAGACTTTCTTCCCTTTTAGTTTGTACGTTCAATTTAGGAACACCTCTGTATATCCTAGAGAACCTGAATCTCAAACTCGAAAAATTCTTTTAAGTTTTTGTCATTCCAAAGACTGTATTCATTTTAACGAAATTCTCTGAACAATAAATCGCACTCAATCATGAATGCAAGTTAGAAGTAGTATATTCTAATACAAGTTGCAGAATGAGCACCTATACCAACACGAATGCGAAATTCGAAAACCAGCGAGTTTTTGAACGCATGAGTGTTGGAATCGCCTTCTGCAACGAGCATTAGTCGATATTTTCTCTATTTCAGTCAAGAATTGTGAGAAATTTATTGGAATTCAAAGAAAAATTCAGATTATATCTCCCAGTTATTGCCTTTTATTTTCGCAGTTGGTGTGACTGATACGAAAATTGACAGATTATAGAATTTGAATAGTGCGTTCAAATCACTACAGGGTATAATATTGACAATTGACATGCCATGGACGCGTGTTGACATTCGAAAGGATAGGATGTCAGTGTTGTCAACCACTAAACGAATAATATAACTAAAAACAATGCTGTAACGAGTTCATTACATCAATGTTTTTAGTACTGTAATGAACTCATTACGACACTGAAATAAAGAAAGCTATTTTACACGACAACGGCGCCAACCAATCAGAAACGTGATATTGCCGCGACTGTCTGGTTGATTGAAAACAAAGTGACTAACAGGGCAGTGCAAAATAAAGAAACTTTACACGACAACGGCGTCGACCAATCATAAACGTGATATTTCCGCGACTGTCTGGTTGGTTGAAAACAGAGTGACTAACAGGGCAGTGCTAAAATAATAGTATATTCTAAAACAAGTTGCAGAATGGGCACCTATTCCAACACGAATGCGAAATTCGAAAACGAGCTAGTTTTTGAACGCACGAGTGTTTGAATTGCCTTCTGCAACGAGTATTAGAAGATATATTCTCTATTTCAGTAAAGAATTGTGAGAAATTTATTGGAATTCAATGAAAAATTCAGATTATACCTCCTAGTGCCTTTTGTATTTTATTTTCGCAGTTGGCGTGACTGATACGAAAATTTGACAGATTATAGAATTCGAATAGTGCGTTCAAACCTCTACATGGTTTAATATTGACAATTGACATGCAATGGACGCGTGTTGACATTCGAAAGGAGAGGATGTCAGTGTTGTCAACCACAAAACGAAAAATATAACTAAAAATAATGCTGAAATAGAGAAAAGTGACTTGTATGATTAGTGAATACACTCGTGTCTAGACACACACATTACAGTTTGCCTCCGTTTGTATCCGCATGCGCAGTGAGTTGCGATGAACCGTTGACTGACGGTTTAGCGGGATATCATTTTATATTCCGCAGCGATCCGTACCTCGCACCATTTCGTTTAACATGGAAGAAACATTCTGCAAAACCTGCGAAAAAAAATTCTTTTCCAAGAGGACTTTCAGAACCCACTTGAAAAAAATCCATCCTGGTGAATATTAAATTTAGAAATATTTGTTTTTTGAGATACGGGGCTTGAAATTTCTAACCTGATACATCAATTTGAAAATGAGAATATGATTTTTGATACTGTTAGCGCCGGTCCATAAATATTGGGATTTCGCATGTCGAAAACTGAATATAGTATTACCTTATGAAGATACTTTACTGACCAAATCTTGAACCTTGGGCTATAATATAACGTATTCAATGTTAATTCAAATTCATAGGATCATATTACTTTTTTGGGAAGAGTTGCGCAAAAATAAATTATATCAGGTCAAAATTTGCCTACACTTTTGGGCTTGACCCTTCTCCTTTTTCAAATTGTTAACATTCAGAATTGTAATCAACTCATTTTATTTCAAATCATTTTGCTATAATTCCAAAGCGAACTAATCCGCCAAAAGCAAGTTACAATGTTTGTGGTGAATTTTTTGTGAAATATTGTAATTTAATAAGACATGTAAAAAGGTTTCACCCAGGTATTAATTATTATATATATTATTTTATATAAGTGACTTCATTTTTAACACGTTTATAATAGCGAAATAGTTTAGTGCGGAGATTTAAATACAGTTGAGATGGAATTATTCGTGGGTGACTCCGCAGAAATGCAGATCTGCAGAAAAAATTGAGATTAGTAGGTACTTGCTGTCACGTGCTTCTACTTATTGGCTTCTTCGGGGCAAGGAAACCTTGAAAATGTGAAAGGAATTAGTACTATGGAGGAGCTTTTAGCTCTGAAAAATATGGTAGCTCGGATTAGACCGACATTACACTCTATACAGGCACAACAATGACGGAATATTCAAACAGTAGCCACAGGCTCGAATAATATTCATATTCACCATAATATTCCGGTTCAAAGGAACCTGTATAGAACGCATAAAACGAAAGTTGTGGTTTATCAAACCCAACTAATGATGAAGTAAATAAAATTTCAATTAATTTACTACAAACAGAATGGTTAATTAATAATAATTTTTATTCGTTATATATTTTTCAATGAATATTTTCATGGATATTAAAGTTCTTTTTTTGTACCTACCTCATTACTATTCTTTCGAACCCGTTTCGAAGGAAAATGGTTGAGTATCAAAGCAGCCAAACCATCAAGATTAAATCAGTTCACGGTGGAAAAATTGTCAAATTACCTCCTCAGAATCGTGAAGTTCATTGAAAATACTTTATTTTACCTTTAAATACCTACATATATATTATACCTTTAGGCTGTTAGTGGTAAATATGTGGCCATATTATGACCTTTTTATAGAAGCTCAGAGACCAACATCTGGACATGAAAACCAATTTCCTTTAGCTTAACAGTATTGATTTTACGGGAGGACAGAGTTAAAAAAAAAAGTCAATTTTTCAATGGCCAATGTTTACCGAACCGAAAATAAGACAATGTTGTTGAAATGTATCTATAGAACTTTCCAAATGAAACAAATATTAGGTACCTATACATAATAGGGCCATTTAAAAATGTCAAAATGATATTGCCACAACAATTTTAAGAAATACCCTGTACCTTCACTCTTTTGTGGAAAAGGTGTTCTTTCAAGAAACTTTTACGATTTCACTGTATGATGCAATAGTACAACCGTATTCATTGTTTAATATACCTTCCAGGTAAAGCATAGAGACTCTTTCAACTATTATTAACTTTGGGGAGTTTCAAAATATCATCTATTGGACTATTTCCATGAGTAAGATAGTAAGTAGTTCAATTCGTTTCACTTTTCATAATGATATAGGTATTACGGGAATTCAAATTTGCCTGGTAACTCTCTGCGCATGCGGATACAAACGGAGGCAAACTGTAATGTGTGTGTCTAGACACGAGTAGTGAATACATGATCAACAACGTAAGTTATTTGCAAATGTCCTTCCATAAAGATTTGAAGTGAAAATACGGAAAAATTCACTCCCTGCTTTGGAAAAGCTTATGTCATACTGCAGGGTTATGAGAATGTTTAAAAAAAAAGTTATAATAGACATTACAAATCACTGTTCAGCTTCTGACAATGTAAAATTCTGTACTATGTCAACTGAATTGATCACATGGAATGGTGAAATCCAAGAGTGTGATATTTTGGTTATTGAATGAAAAGAAATTATTATTTTATAATTTTATTGTCTGGCTCAAGTAGATGTAAGAAACTTAATCAAAAAGACCAAAGCCCATATCTTCATCTTCACTTTCGGATTCTTCTTTTTTCTCCTCCTTTTTGGCCTCTGGAGCGGCAGCTGCAGGGGCAGCAGAAGCTGCGGGAGCCGCAGCAACAGCAAATTTACTTGGATCCTGAAACAAGAAATGGAATCAAGTAAAACCCAACAGGAGAAAAAGAATGAATATAATTTATTCCAAGAATTCAGATAAGTTTGTTGATATCATTAGCAGTGTAAACGTACTAGGGGTTCATGCTTTTCAGCAACTAGTACAATACAAAGTTCATAAAATATTTTCATCATAATAGTACGAAAGAATATAATTATATATATATACATATATCTTAAAGAATGAAACTTGAGTGATCATCATTTAGTCCAGCTCTATTAAAATCAATCAAGTCGCTGAATTCTTTACTGTAGAGATGGCTCTGATCATTTCATGGCTAACATTCAGTTTTGATAGTATGTTGTCATTATTGACAATAGATTATCAAAAGTTGAACCTACCTTGAGATATTCCTTGATGGTTTCAGCTTCTTTGAACTCGACATCTGTAGCGGCAGCAATGGCCAGAAGGTTCTTGAAACCATTGGCAATGCTATGTACTGCAGACGCCAATGTTGGATAGTTGATGGCCAAAGATACCGAAGCCACGTTCTGAACACCAGACAAGAATTTCTCAATGAGATCCTCAGGTTTGATGTCTAGAATTTCAGGTGAGAAAATGGTACCTGAGTCGTATACTTGTTCAACAACCAAACCATATGAGAATGGAGAGATGTTCAACATGTTAAGTAACGTAGCTTCGGAAGCTCCAACCTTATCACCGGGTTTCAAGATGTGCACATCGTTAATGATTTCAATAGTACCCTTAGAAATCTTGGTTGGTATGGACAATGCTTGGAAGAAAGATGTTTTTTCAGGACCTAAACCAGTATTCTGAGCTGGAATAACAACAGGAAGTGGAGCAATAGCGCCAGCACGAGCTGGAGCACGTACTTTGTTATCCAAAAGTTTGTCTCTGATTTCGACCAGATCTTCTCTAGTGAAGACAAATCCAACATTTCCCTTGATGTGAGGTAAAATTTTCTCCAGGGCTGGGTTTCTCTCAAGGTGACCTTTGATTGCTTTACGCATCATGGTATTTTTCCCCATGAGTACCACAGCACTGCTACGAAGGGAAATACGGATCTGTTGCATCTGCTTTGAGCCGACATTGTCTGCGCCGACGATGAAACATTTAGGATAATCTTCCAGAAGTGACTGAAAAGAAACAAAGATGGATTAAAATTCAGATATTCATAAACACAGAACATATTATTCAATGAAATATAATTCAGAATAGTTTGTCCACAAGCAATTATCAATCGACAGGGGTTCCACCAATTAAGGTACTGTCTAAGATAACCATTGAGTGACGAAAAATCTCATCATGTAAAAGTATCAAGAAATTCATATATTATATCATGTAACTTACAACAAGCTTAACGAAATAATTCGTTTTCCAAGTGGCTTTGTCCTCCCTACCCATCTTGTAGTGTGCAGGGACTCTTCAAGAATTTAAGGACTGGAAAATAAATAAAATTAGTATATCATAGACATATAACACATATCAGCATGCAGCAGAATATAGGTTAGGAAAATTGGATATTCTCTAACATAAGATATGAAACTCAGTTTGAAAGAATAGATGATTATTTACCCAAAAATTAAAGTGAGGAATCGAAGATTAAAATGAAGATTACCCAAAATGAAAGATTGTATAAATATAATAAGATAATTTATCGAAGACTACTTACCTAAGCAAAATACAGCGACGCAATGGCTGACAAGACAGTTACGATTTCACGTCACTCTTCTCACGTCAGTTGATTGGATCAGAAAGTGTGTCACAGAACTATTCGTTATCTTCTCATACAATGATGGCCTTGTCTTTTCTCTGTGACTTGTGCAAACAAGGAAATATAGTGATGTTTTCAATTCATTACTAATAGAAAAACTGTTCACAGTCAACGAAAAATTATATAAAATGTCCTGCCAGTTTATAAATGAAATGAAGATGAACTTCATTACTGTAATGCTAGATGGCGTTGAAGTAGCTAAATTTGCGGATTTTCTGACAATTTTCTTATCTTGCGTAAAAAAAATTTTTCATAAAAGGTATCCTATATTACTTCTAATACCTTCAAGAGTATATGTACAAAGTTGCATGATGATCGTTTAAGTAGTTTTTGCGTGAAAGCGTAACAAAGAAACTTCATGTTGTACAGGGCGTTTAAATAATGTTATGTTTTTTAGTCAAATTTTAACGTCTTCTGTAGCAGGTTGCTGAGACATATAAAAACAATAAAGCATTGTAGCCTAGTATCTCTTGAGTATTTTTTTTTTTTAAAATCAATTTATCTTGGAATCGCCCAGAGATATTCAACATTTTATCAACTCTTGTATTTTATGCATTAGCAACCATTTGTCCGGTTTGAAGGTTTTTTTCTTAGTTGTAGTTCTTTTATTGGCGAATGTCATACTATAATGAGATGTTTAAAAAAATAAATGCATGCTATACAGGGCGTTAAAAATTTCGGGTTTTTTTCATAACAGTTTAATGTCTTTTGTGAGCAATATCAGATACCTGAGGCTTTTAAAAACTATACAGTGATGTTGCCGGATGTTTCCTGAGTATTTTGCTTTTTGAAAAAGCAATTCAACTTGTACCCTTCCAGAGATATTCACATTTTTATAACATCTTGCATTTCATACAATATACGGACAATGAATTTTCACTTATAATACCACAAGAGCTTCAAAATTATCGGGAAATACCAGATAATTTTGAAGCTCGTGTGGTATTGGGGGGATTATTTTTCTGTCCCAAATGTCGGCCAATAGAATTGCACCATGAGACGAAATGTACAGTTAACAAATAAGAATTTCATAATGAATAAAACAACATTTAATTAAGAATCAGGGTAGTGCAATTAAAAATACAATTGTTGTAAACATTGGTGCATGTTTTCTTCAAGTCAGAGTTATCGGTAATGGTCCCAGAAGAGGTAGATGGCATGAGGTTTATGCTGTTGATGGCATTTTCTGCAGTAGGCTCACTCCTTCGCAGTTTCTTTCAATTAATTCGTGGTGTTCCTGGTCGAGTTGGAGATACGGCTTGATGGAGTTACTGTTGGCATGTCCAGTTATTTTGATTATCTGCTGCTCTCCCAGGCCCGATTTCGCTAGATTGGAGACGGCTGTTGCACGACTGGAGTGATTGGTGATTTTTTTGTTACCAAGGTCAAGCCCAGCTTTTTGTGCTGACTCCTTAACCCACTTTGAAATCGTGTTTTGGCCTACTGGGGAATCCTTGTACCATCTAGCGCCTGGAACTTTATTCCAGAATGGATTTTGGGTCAGGAATAGTCTGTCGCTCTTGATATTGACATCTCTCTTCTCTCTCAATTTCTGGAACAGTCTCACTGGGCACTGGTCAGGGATTTCCCGATTCTCCACCAGCCACTTGCTGTCTGATAATTTTTTATCACCACCTTGTGTGGTCTTGCTGAAAATTGGATTGTATTCAATTCTCCCAGTTGTTTCCCCGTCATTTCGCTGTTCTGCCTTGAAGTGATGTATTGACGCCATGCTGCCCTCACCACCTCTCCAAGCCAATTCCACTGATATTATCATGAATAATTTTTTCTGGAGGCCATCAGGAGTTTCCTCGTCCCAAACAGTGGTCATTGCATCCCAATCTTTTTCCTCCAACGCTGCTGCACTTGCCCTCCGTTTTTCCGGAATAGATTGTAAAGCCTTACGCTTGGCATCACGAGCTCCTCGAGCGGTCCTGAATGCAGCATCCGAAAATGGGTTGATTTTGATGTCGAAAACGTTCAAATACTTTTCTTGAAGTAATTTGGCAGTCTGATTCCACATTGTTTTTATTGTACCTTCCTTATAGTCTTCTCCATCCATTTTCTTCATATTGTAAGCGTAATCTTTCATAATGTTTGCCAATTGCGCTTCACTCGTTTCAGCACTCAATGTGTATTCCCTCTCAGTACAAAAAGTAGTAAATTGGTTCCAAACTGTTTTTTTTGCCTTCTCCGTATTAATGGGAACATTTCCTTTGACTTTTTTATCGATGGTGGACAGAGAACAAACTCCAAATCGACTCATTTTCATGCAAAATCTCCAATTTTCACAATTGAATTCAACCTGTCAGTTTGACGTGTGCTTAATTTGACTGGATCATGTTTTGTTTATATATAGCAACTACCAGAGAAAATTTTCAAAAAATTATCATTATAATACCATGTAGGTTGTACCACGTGACGTCGAATGGTGCAATTCTATTGGTCGATATTTGGGTCGGAAAAATAATCAATGGAATTTCAAGTTAAGAAGACTTTCTATTCGAAAAAATAATTCGTTTTCCTGATGAAGATCTTATAAATATCGAATGCTCAAGATATGAAAAGTGATTGCTGTTACCTATTATGTTTTATATAACTTGAATATTAACTTATGAAATAAATATAAATATGAAGAATGCAAATTTGAAATGTGTGGACGAACAAAAACTGAAGAGAGAAGAATGCTTAGAGTCAACAATCACAATCGAGCATTCTGAGTTCCATCCATTGGCATGGAGATGTAAAATCATCGAGATAAAAGATTTTATCTCGATGATTCGGATACAAGTATTTTTTTGCATTCATTAAAATTAATATCATTAGTTTTGGAGTGAAATTCACCTGAATGTTACGCCACTGCCCTATTGTCGCTCAAGAAAAAGAGTGTTTGAACATAATCTTTAGAATTTCTTGTATTCATATCATATAAGATTAATGTAAGCGCGCAATAATTCATATATGTTTAATCAATGTAAAAGTAATTTCTGAACCTCCACAAATATTACATAGTTCTATGACAAACTGACTTGAATGACATGTACTAGTATCTATGGTACTAGTGTACTGTGGTGTACTGTCACATGTGTCACTGACGTCATTGTGGCGTTGAAATTTGCTTAGGTAAGTTGTTTTGAAATTCAAATTTGTATTTCATATTATATCAATGATCTTTACTTTCGAATCTATATTTTTATAGTTGCTCTTTATTGATTCTTCCCAAAAGAACATGCATTTCCTCAAGAAATGTTTCATTCTTAATTTCATTCATTGTTTAAAATATTTTAACCTGTATTGGGAGTAGGTTTTCCTGGTATGTAATATCATTCACGTCCTAATATGATATATTTTTTAGTCCTTAAATTCTGCAAGAGTCCCTGCACACTACAAGATGGGTAGGGAGGACAAAGCCACTTGGAAAACGAATTATTTCGTTAAGCTTGTTGTAAGTTACATGATATAATATATGAATTTCTTGATACTTTTACATGATGAGATTTTTCGTCACTCAATGGTTATCTTAGACAGTACCTTAATTGGTGGAACCCCTGTCGATTGATAATTGCTTGTGGACAAATTATTCTGAATTATATTTCATTGAATAATATGTTCTGTGTTTATGAATATATGAATTTTAATCCATCTTTGTTTCTTCTCAGTCACTTCTGGAAGATTACCCTAAATGTTTCATCGTCGGCGCAGACAATGTCGGCTCAAAACAGATGCAACAGATCCGTATTTCCCTTCGCAGCAGTGCTGTGGTACTCATGGGGAAAAATACCATGATGCGTAAAGCAATCAAAGGTCACCTTGAGAGAAACCCAGCCCTGGAGAAAATTTTACCTCACATTAAGGGAAATGTTGGATTTGTCTTCACTAGAGAAGATCTGGTCGAAATCAGAGACAAACTTTTGGATAACAAAGTACGTGCTCCAGCTCGTGCTGGCGCTATTGCTCCACTTCCCGTTGTTATTCCAGCTCAGAATACTGGTTTAGGTCCTGAAAAAACATCTTTCTTCCAAGCATTGTCCATACCAACCAAGATTTCTAAGGGTACTATTGAAATCATTAACGATGTGCACATCTTGAAACCCGGTGATAAGGTTGGAGCTTCCGAAGCTACGTTACTTAACATGTTGAACATCTCTCCATTCTCATATGGTTTGGTTGTTGAACAAGTATACGACTCAGGGACCATTTTCTCACCTGAAATTCTAGACATTAAACCTGAGGATCTCATTGAGAAATTCTTGTCGGGTGTTCAGAACGTGGCTTCAGTATCTTTAGCCATCAACTATCCAACATTGGCATCTGCAGTACATAGCATTGCCAATGGTTTCAAGAACCTTCTGGCCATTGCTGCCGCTACAGATGTCGAGTTCAAAGAAGCTGAAACCATCAAGGAATATCTCAAGGTAGGTTCAACTTTTAATAATCTATTGTCAATAATGACAATATACTGTGAAAAATGAATGTTAGCCATTAAATGACCAGAGCCATCTCTACAGTAAAGAATTCAGCGTCTTGATAGATTTTAATAGAGCTGGACTAAATGATGATCACTCAAGGTTCTTCGCATAAAACTGAAAGTGGTTTGCCTTTGCAAGGTGTAGCAAAGAAAACTCCCATTATATATTGTTAATTCTGTACTCTATTATCAAAGAATAAGTAACGACAGCTCAAATGGGTAACATTTTTTTGAAAACAGCTTTGATTGCCGATTTTCTTTATGATATATGTAATTATATTTTTTCGAACTATTATGATGAAAATATTTGATGAACTTTGTATTGTACTAGTTGCTGAAAAGCATGAACCCCTAGTACGTTTACACTGCTAATGATATCAACAAACTTATCTGAATTCTTGGAATAACTTATATTCATTCTTTTTCTCTTGTTGGGTTTTACTTGATTCCATTTCTTGTTTCAGGATCCAAGTAAATTTGCTGTTGCTGCGGCTCCCGCAGCTTCTGCTGCCCCTGCAGCTGCCGCTCCAGAGGCCAAAAAGGAGGAGAAAAAAGAAGAATCCGAAAGTGAAGATGAAGATATGGGCTTTGGTCTTTTTGATTAAGTTTTTTTACATCCTGAGTTAAGTCAGACAATAAAGATATAAAACACCAATTTTGTCCCTCCTTTTCATTACAAAAAATCATTGTTTCAAACAGGTGTGAACCAGTACAATCCATTATCTCCCGTTGCATAGGAAAAATTTTATTCTTAAAATATCAGGGCTGTGGTCAATGAAACTGAAAGCCACCAAAAATTTGTTTGCGTTGGATTCCACACAATTTGTCAATCGCTCAAAAAAATGCTCTTGTCGATTGTGCGAAAGAAATGCTCCTAAAATACGATCGCGGTGCTTCGAAGCACGTCTATGACATCGTGACTGATGATAAATCGTGAATTTACGCGTATGAGCCCAAAACTAAACAGCAGTCGACTGTATAGGTGTTTCAAGATGAGCCAAATCCAACAGAAGTTGCACGAAGCACTTATAAGCAAATGGTCGTCTGTTTTTTCGGAAAAACTGGATACCAACCGCCGAAGACGGATCGCTCTTCACCACGACAATGTTATATATTTTGAAAAACAATAAAGGGATTTTAGATGATAAATATTTGTTTTTGCTCTCTAATCCTGAAATAATAGGTTGTCAAATATCGGCCTTCCGCTTTTTTGCTCTTGATTCAATGCTTTATAAAAAGTGTTACAGTCGTTGTGTTCGATAATGTTTCCATCTAGACGGCAACTTCATAATACCTCCCTCGTAGAAGCCCCACTCCTTAAGAACTCGGACAGCCACTTTTGAGTTCAACTTTACACCACCAAGGGCGTTCACCATGGACAGGAATAGGTGGTAATCACTTGGCGCTATGTCCGGGCTATGTGGTGGATGCGATAAAACCTTCCATCCGAGCTCCCGTAGCTTCTGACGAGTCATCAACGAAGTGTGAGGTCTAGTGGAATACTACATCCTTCCTGTTGGCCAATTCTGGACGCTTCTGGTCGATCTCCTGCTTCAAGTGGTCCAGTTGTTCGCAGTAGATGGTAGAATTAAGCGTCTGGCCATATGGGAGCAGCTCATAGTGGATTATTCCCTTCAAATCCCACCAGACACAGCAATTCCTTCCTGGCCGTCAATCCCGGCTTGGCCACTGTTTGGGACGATTCAACCTCCTGAAATTCCATTAGTTCCTGATATCTCAACTAATCGTATAGAAATAATAATAATAGATTTATTGCAGAGTAATCATACAATTTTAGAAAACATTAACAGAGAAAAATTACTGCAAAAGGACTTACGTCAGTGATACTGTTATTATTATAAGCCCTGAGAAGCCAACCAAAAAAAAAACCAGTCATTCATTCCCACACTTCACACTATAAGCTCCAAGAATGCCCACACCCAGAGGAATAAAAAAAAGAATACGGCACAAACTTCTCAGTTGGTTGTGTTCAGCAACACTCTTCGATACTTACTCTTAAACCGCGTTGGATTACTCAACCTCAGAGGGGCAGAAATGCTGTTGTATAGAAAATATATCGAAAATGAGAAAGACCTGCGGAATAAAGATGTTCTATGACGACTGTACATACACATGCAGTAGGCGTAGACCTCCTGAAATTTCATTGGTTCCTGATATCTCAACTAATCGTAAGAAATGACGACAGTAGGCGTAAACCTCCTGAAATTCCATTGGTTCCTGATATCTCCACTAATCGTAAAGAAATGACGACAGTAGGCGTAAACCTCCTGAAATTCCATTGGTTCCTGATATCTAAACTAATCGTAAAGAAATGACGACAGTAGGCGTAAACCTCCTGAAATTCCATTGGTTCCTGATATCTAAACTAATCGTAAAGAAATGACGACAGTAGGCGTAAACCTCCTGAAATTCCATTAGTTCCTGATATCTCAACTTATGTAAACTCTCAAATATTTTTATGACAATTATACCTTTTAAGAATTAATATATTTTTCTTACGTTTATTTGACATAATTGATAACAATTTCATAATTGAACATCATTAGATAATAATAATTTAATGGAGTTAATCCAAAAAGGCGAATTTGAGAGTGTTTTCTTTATCTCTTTCAAATTTTGTATTTTTGTTATTCAGTTCTTTTTTCTGCTTTTGTCTTTTTATTTCCAGATTCGATGTGGGCAACTTGTAGAAGTCTCTGTTTCCATCAATAGAAGACCACTCTTGAAGAAAGAAGTCCCTAAAATATATTTCAGCTTATTTTTGTACTTTCACACTTGAGCGGGGAGCCAGGGTTTTTTTATTTGGCGTTTTTTCCCTAGGCTTTTATGTGATACGCCGAATTGTATGACACCCCGTCACTAACCCCTGATCTATATGCTTTATTGTTTGCTAACTAAATATTGTCAGCCGAAAGTTCAAAAGAATATATATATATATATATATATATATATATATATTTACATCCCGCTATATTTAGGTCCTCATCCTAAAACGCAGACATATATCCTCCACCAGAAAGAAAGCGTATAGGCAGAATATTCTCAAAGTATATTACATAATTTGATGTCCTTAATACGAATCCAACGAAATATCAGTGACTTTTTTTATTCATTTTCCTTCAGAATTCCTATCCATAGGTCAACCATTCAAACTACAGTATGTAGGTCCACCTCGAGTATACTTCCATTACTACACTGCAAACCGTTGGTCCTCCGGAGGGTAAATATTATCCACCTTACAGTGGTTAGGTCAACCGACATGGTTGCCATCTTTTCAATCATATGATGTTGTGATCACGACAATTTGGCGCGCTATTTTATCGTTATTCTACGTTTCGGCTCTTGATAGTCGCCCTATAAACATCATTCAGTTAACTATGGTCAGTGTATGGTGCAGCTCTGAAAGATTCCAAGTAGGAAATTACTTTCAAATGTTGTTAAATGTTTTATGCAGATTTGAGTTATGAAGAAACATCGTGAAATATGGTACCAGGTTACATTTTTGGTTACATTGTTTCTAGTGAAACAGCGAGCTATCGTTTTGTCCAAATGTCTTTAATTTTCGAATATCGAGTTGAAAATATTCTCAATCGATTGGGTTTGACTTCCTTATGAAGAATCCATGATAAAATTTGAGTGTTCCTGGTCCTCCGGCCGGTCGCGTACTTTCTATCTTCCGAACGAAGGGACCTAGAGTTTTTATATTTTCAGAATAGGTTGATTGTCTAAATATCTCGGTTGAGTTCGTTGAAATTTGGTTCATGTAATAATTCCTTGAATATTCCTCTAATCAATTTCAAACTTTTCATAACGTTGGCAGAAAGGAGTGTGTTGAGTTTGAATTGCTCGATAGAACATTTTTTTAAAAATCCCTCAATACTCGTTACCTCATCAGTTATTAGTCAGAACAGACAACAAAATTTTGGGTTTATGAACAAAATAGGTACTTAGCATATGTTGAAGTTTCATCATCATAGCGTTCAATTTCCAGAAGATATAAGAGATTTTCTAAAAATGATGTTACAGATTATATTTCTCCATGGATTCACACCACTGTGATCATCTATAAGTATCTGTGATGGTAGTATTAATTTTAAGCTAAGTTTTTATAATGAGTGAAGTTATTAATTGTCCACTGAGAATTTAAATTTCTACTTTGCCAGAGCAAGGGGTAAATATACGAACTCAAGCCCCTGCTACCGAAATACTAACTTCACTTTCAAGTGGTGCACATTTATCCAAAAACGAGGCTCTGCCGTGAACAAACCCAAGAGCTCATGAAAGAGTATAAGTAATAAGACTCCAGGCTACCCAAGGCCTGACAAGAGGCTCATCGCCGCAGACCTTCTGTGCCATGGATAAACCAAATGTCACGCCTGTAGCCAATGCTGCGGGAAGGGCGTGCTTGCTTTTGGCTATATCAATCAGACGTAGAAACCCTTCAGCACTAATTTCGAATGTTCAGAATGTGGCAAAGCTCTTTTCAGTCATCGTAGGACCCATCACAGGTGATTATGAACGTTTCGTTAAAACCATGTACCCAACAGCTACAGTGAAGTGTCTTTTCCACCAAAATTTACCTTGATGAGAGTTATACAGAAAGCAATATCTAAGAGGAACCGTAGAATGGAGGAAGAGAGCTGATAGGCAGATTTGGAAGGCGAGAGTGCTACGCCGCAGGAAGATGCAAAAGTTTGGCAGCAAATAAAGAAGAGTTGAAAAAATATTTCCAGTTACAAATAATAATAGATTATTGGTTATTTATTGAATGAAAAAATTCAGTTCGAGAGTGAGGTTCGAACCCGGAAGAGCGGGAAAATATTAAAATTCGATAGAAATGACGTACTGTCAAAAACAATCTACTTCAATAAATGGTTTCAACTGATATTTTTCACCTCTATTTCAATATGAAAAGCGCCAACATATTGTCACTCTGATCCCCATCCCAATATCTAAATCACTGATAAATCACTGGAACTTGAATTGATTGAAAATTGTTGACACTTGAAGCCAATAGCTCTCGTCCAAAAGGCAATCAGAAATCACATGAACCAAGACAAATTTTTCAACTTCGAATATCATTTGAATGCCACATGCACTGACGTGGAGTCCCACTCGTTCATTAGATGATCAGCATACTATTGAATTGGGAGTTGTGAACTCTTTTTGAAGTGAAAACTTCTTTAGGCACGTTTATGTTTATAAATGATTTGCCGGATTATGTTCTTGCTCATTTGATCATACTTTTCGCGGATGATTCATCATTTTTGGTAACTGCGGGGAGCTTTGGGGAGCTTGAGGACCTGATAGCCCTACTACTTCAAACGTTTAACACTTGGTGGCGTAGGAATAATTTGATTGTTAACACAGAAAAAAATAGTATGCATTCACTTCAAACTGACAAATTTCGGTGGAAAACGATCTGTCTTCACTTGTGAAAACTCGTCAGTAACTACAAGTGGCTCCCTAGATTTCTTGGAGTACAAATTGACGAATACTTACGATGGAACCACCATATTGATTCGGTTTGTAAATAACTGAACAACTCATATTTTGCCATAAATAAGATCAAAAATTTGTTTTCCCTGCATTCACTCTTGAATGTGTATTATTGTATAGCTTATCCACACATGGCATATAATGTTCTTATCTGGGGAGGATCTACCGAACTGGAAAGGGTGTTGATTTGCCAAAAGAGGATAATCCCAGTAATTTTCAATTTGTCACATTTACCTTCTTGTCGACCATATTATATAGCAAATAATATTCTGACATGTCATGTATTTATACAGGGCGTTCCTAAATTGAACGTACAAACGAAAAGGGAAGATTGCTTAAGTGAGTTTAAGAAAAAAAGTCCCATGAACATGGGGTCGCAAACGTTTCGTTTTCGAGATACAGAGTGTTGAAGTTTGAATTTTATTCAATTTTTTTCTCATAGTATTTACACTTCACGAGATATTCAATTGAAATTTGGCATACATATTACATTTGAGAGTTCTCACTACGTGACATGGCAATTTCGATAGAAGATCTACAGGGTGAAATCTTTTCTGGAACACTGCCACCTGTTCTTCTACAGAACTTTTTTTTTGTGAAAAACTGTTAACTTTAAAAGATGTGAATAGAAGCTTTGTTCTTATACTAAACTTTTCGGTTTCATTTAGTTTTGTCGTATCTACCAACGATTTTGAGAAAAAAATGTTGAACGATTCCATCGAAATTCTCGTAACTATGATTGGTAGGCCAGTTTGTAGTCTGTGGTGAATGAATTCAGTGCCAGTTTTGACACATCAAATTATTGAGCGTTTGTTTTTTTTAAAGTGAAGGTGGTTGCATTTGTAGCTATTTATTTTTTGAATGTAGTTAGACTACTATTTTCATTACGACTTTTATGACTGTTACAACAATAATTTGATCAGAAATTAGAACCTTTACACATTTCAATACCAAAACATGCCGAATTTCACGAATTCCGAAATGACTGATATGCATTTCATGTATGGTTTTGCAAATGGAAATGCAAGAGAAGCTAGGCGTCTTTACATGGAACGCTATCCCAATAGAGTGATACCAAATCATCGAATGTTCTCTGATATTCATAGGCGTCTTTCAGAAGCTGGATCTTTTTCCACGGAAAGAATTAATGCTGGGAGACCACGCAGTGTGAGAACTCCACAACTCGAGGCAGTTATGAACGAAATAGAACAACATCCAAGAACTAGTACAAGAAAAATTGGTGCACTTTTGAATGCACGTCATCAAGTTGTTTGGCGGATCTTGCTGGATTCTCTGCTATATCCTTATCACATTCAGAGGGTGCAAGCTCTTCTGCCTCGAGATTTTCATCCGAGGGTTAGTTTTTGTCAGTGGTACGTCAGTAGACTATTCATAAATCCTTATTTTGATTGCCAAATTCTTTTCACTGATGAAGCCTGTTTCTCAAGGACTTCAATTATCAATTTTCATAATGAATACGTATGAGCTGAGGAGAATCCGCATGGATAAGTAGAAACCCTTTTTCAAGAGCAATTTTCACAAAATGTGTGGGGTGGTAATATTGGTGATGATTTGATTGGTCCTTTCTTCTTGCCAGGTCGACTAACAGGTCAATCAAAAAGACATTTTTAGAAAACGATTTGGCCTTGTTATTGGAAGATACCTCTTATGCTACGACGAGAAATGTGGTTCATGCATGACGGTGCTCCTGCTCATTTTTCAATTTTGGCAAGAAAGTATTTGGACGAAAATTATGAAAACAGGTGGATTGGACGGGGTAGTCCTCAGTCATGGCCCGCCAGATCCCCAGACTTAAATGTTTAGATTACTTTTTATGGGGCCACCTGAAATCTCTACTATACTCGACACCCGTGAACACCGTAGAAGAACTGAGAAAATAGGCGCATTTGATACAGTTAGGAATATTCCGGGAGTGTTTGAAAGAGTTCGGTCGTCTATGAGACGAAGATCAGAAACTTGTATAACAGTTGGGAGAGGACATTTTCAACAATTGCTGTAGTTCAGTCTTTTGCGGTTACTTGATGAGGTGTCTTGTTATGATTTCCTGTTGTAATACATTTCTTGTGTTGATTATACGAGTTTATCGAATCTTTATGAATCATCGATACAGATCAGGAAAATTTCCATAAAAACTGACACTGAATTCATTGACCACAGCTTACAAACTGACCTTTCGATCATAATTTGGATTTTCACGAGGATTTCGAGAGAATCGATCAAAAATTTTTTCTCGAAATCGTTGGTAGATACGACAAAACTACATGAGACCGAAAAGTTTAGTATAAGAACAAAGCTTCTTTTAACATTTTTTCAAATTAACAGTTGCTCACCAAAAAAAAGTTCTGCAGAAGAACAGGTGGCAGTGTTCCAGAATAAATATCACCCTGTAGATTATCTATCGAAATTGCAATCTCACGTGGTGAGAACTCTCAAATGTAATATCTATGCCAAATTTCAGTTGAATATCTCGTGAAGTGTAGATACTATGAGAAAAAACTTGAAAAAATTCAAACTTCAACACTCTGTATCTCGAAAACGAAACGTTTGCGACCCCATGTTTATGGGACTCTTTTTTTCTTAAAATCACTTAAGGAATCTCCCTTTTCGTTTGTACGTTCAATTTATGAACACCCTGTATATATAAGTATCTCCTTTATGTTAAGAATAATGAAAGCTTTATGCACAAATTATCGAGTCGTCATCATTATTCTACAAGACATAACAGTGTTTCGGAAGTGCCAGTTCATGCAAAATCTAAATAAGAGCGCTCTCCTTTATATCAGAGCATACGTCTTTTCAATCATCTTCGAACAAAAATTAAGATATTGGGTGAACTTCATTTCAAGAAGGCAATAAAGCACCTATTGTATGATGGATGTTAAAATTCGGTGGCGGAATTCACGAATGACGCCATGTTGGATTTGTGATATGAGATTATTTTATCTGTATCTCTTTATACCTTGGTTTGCCGATCTGTCCTATATATTGTAGTCTTAATGGATCAATAAAGATAAATATTATTATTATTATTTAGCAAATATTTATGTGGGTACTGAACTGAACTCAGAGCAAAATTACTCTCGTTTAATCGGTAGTCCTGACCTCAAGTCAGTGCTTTTCTAATTTTTTTCAATAATTAATCCAGGAAATTATCGCGATCTGAATTATCCGAGAAAAAGACCTTTGGGAAAAAACCGTAACTTTCGAACGGTAGGTACCGACCAGAGGTGTCGTTTTCAGAATTATTTGATAGATGAAGAAACGATGTGAATCCAAAAAATCAGCATCTTTCTACTTAGCTTCATCTGAGCTGTGTGTTTGATCAAATTTGACCAATTTTTGACAAATTTTTCACTAAAAGTGGATTATTTCCCAAATTGCTGAAAACACGAAAAACTATATTCGAAATCTACGCCCTCGATTTAGTAAATGACGAGACCTGCATCGATACAAAGTGAAAAATTTTTTCGACTCGACACTTCGGACCCGAAAATTAGCGAAAAAACTCCTAGACGGAAATCTACAATTTATATTTCTCGATTAACGATTTTTCCTTGATTACTAGTCAGAGCCCGTTGTTGATTTTTATGTGTTTAGGTTTTCTGCATCCCTATCTTTTTGAGAGATATGGGAAATTAGATAATTTGTCAATTGACAAAAACGTTTCTCGAGTTTCACTACCAATTGGAAAACTACAATGTTTTGTTCAAGAAAACGTGGATCTCGTTATTTACCAGATCGAGGGCGTGGATTCCTAATCTGTTATTAGTTTTTATGTATCATCAGTAGATTAGGAATTATGACGAAATGAATCATTCTTATAACCCCTTGCGACCTAACAAAAAACACATGCGACCAACATAACCCTATACAACTATACATTTATTCAATTATTTATTATTTATTCAATAGAGTAAAGTATCTTTACGCTTATGAAGAAGAAAGTCGGACAAATATCGTGAACGCACTTCTTTCTACTCGGCGATCTCTCCAATCTCACGCCAAACTTGCAGAATAGGCGATATTCTCATTTAATTTGGATTCATTCTTGGTGAATGCAACGTTGTCAATTCTACGGAGGACCTATCCACTGTAAGTTAGTTCTGACGTATACATGGAGGAGTGATCCACCGTAAAATGTAAATTGCATATACTCATAAGGGTATACGCGAGCGAGAGCGCCACCAATGAGCGAGTGTGCAAAGCGCTGAACTAAATTATATAAAAATGCGAAATTCCAGTTTTCAGTCGTCCATCTGAAAATTTTATGGTAGACTCAGGGTGATGTTTGTAAGCGTTTAGCATTGATTGTGTTAGGTCCTCCATATACGGAAGACCTATCGACCCCGGAGGACCTATGATATGTAAATCGGGTGTTGATGGAGGACCTAAATATAGTGGGACAAATATATATATATATATATATATATATATATATATATATATCTCGTAAAGAAATGACGACAGTAGGCGTAAACCTCCTGAAATTCCATTGGTTCCTGATATCTCAACTAATCGTAAAGAAATGATGACAGTACGCGTAAATCTCCTGAAATTCCATTGGTTCCTGATATCTCAACTAATCGTAAAGAAATGACGACAATAGGCGTAAATCTGCTAAATAAAATTCATCTCAGTACTGACCTGAACTTCCAAATTAACTCTTTCAGAATTGCATTGAAATCTGAGATTGAGAAAATAACATCAATACGAGAGTTAGCTGATCTCCTCTTTTTGAAAAACTTTACAATTGCAGCTAGTTTTCTAGATCTCTGTACTGCTTTCATGTTATTTTTGATATTACTAGTTACAGTCTCAAGTGCAGAGCGATTCTTCTCTAAGTTAAAGTTGATAAAGAATTATTTGAGAAGCACAATGACTCAAGAAAGACTTAGCGGGCTTAGTTTGTTGAGTATTGAGAATGAACGAGCAAGAAATATGGATCTTCACGAAGTGATTAAATGATCATTACGCCACTGCTTGTCTCCTTCGACAGTTATTGATTATGGGGCAAAACACACTCAAATTTGATGTTGTTATCTTCTTCAGGGACTCAAACTCAATCGTTTTATACCATTTTCAGCTTGTTATGCCGGGATTTCAGAAAATTGGACAAGAAATAGCTCGCTGGTCCAGTAGGAAAAATTTGAAGGAATCTTTTTGCAGTTCCAATATTATTTTTTGTTCAAGAAATAACAAAAAGAGGGCACCACTATGCTAGCAGCGAAAAATCAATCTTTGAAATATTTGTTTTGTATTTTTGGGCTCCCTTCAATTTTATTTACAATTACTGAAATGCTTTTGTATGTTATTTCTCAAGAATTATGTTATATGTGAGTATATTTATCAGTCGAAATACTCTTCAAAAAACCTTCAGAATATGTTTATTGTGTGCTTAGGTAAATTGAGAGCAACATATTTTAATTAAACCAGTGGTGTAGGTGAGGTTAAAACAAGGGGAAATGCCATGTGGTGCACGGGAAGAGTAATTTTGAAAGAATCCTTAAACGGAATAATTTTACAAGTAGTGATTCGAAAACAGTGGCTGAGATCAAACTATTATTTAAGATCATGCTAAATTTTTCAACTGAAACTACGCATTCAGTGAGTTAAAATTTATGACATATAAAATATATGTTCTTAATTTTATAGAAGTCCTGAAGAAGTATTAAAACAATGCGAAAGCTTGGCACAAAATAAAGAGTGTTACCTCATATACTTCCCAAATTTGAGCCGATATACCATTATAATTTAATCTATATATATATGGATATACTGCTTCTTAATTGAAAACTTTCTTATGTTGTAAGTGGCAAATGAAAAAAATTCTCACATTATGATGAATTGTGTCTAGTCTTCATTAAAGAAAATGATTATATATGACCAAATTATTGAATTCATTTAAACCTCTACTACTCCTATTGTATGGGTAGGCAATAAAGGCTTTATGAAACGAAAAAAAATTAGAGCAATTATTTAAATCATTTTTTAGTTTACATTAAATCAAGGACATCATGGAGAAGTTGTTAATTGATAGGTCCATTTTATTGGCAAAATAATTCAGTAATAAATTCTAACGTGACTGAACTATCCAAGGTGTTAAGATTACAATAAATTTTCTTCAAATGTTAAAAACTAATATGTAATCCCTAAGAACTCAATATAGGGTGCAGACATCAATTTTCAACGTTAAATTATAATTATTAATAATGGAGATACAGTTTCGGGATTAAAATTTTTTCTTAGTAAATTTCCTTCTCCCTCAGGATTTTTTTCCAAAATACCAGTAAATCATTAGTTCACCAATTATAAGTAAAAAACTAAACGCATCTTTTTTATCATCTTTAATTGTTTATAACTTTTTATGTGCTAATCAAATTGTTTCGCATGACAATCAACGCAATGTCAAATCAAATGGACTGTTTATCATAATTTTACTAAAAGATGTGAAATCAACGTCATTTGAAACCCATTTACTAGACTATAAGAATTTACTTGATGCAGAACAAATTCACGAAATTACTAGAAGAACGAGCTTGCAAAACTTCCAGCTCTCCAGTTATTCTAAAAATTTGTTGTTGGAGAACAACAACCCAAATATTATTCAGTTTTTTCTTGTTGATTCCTAACCACAAACCTAGTATCTGATGAGAAATAGAAGTAGATACTCGTATGTCCTGTATACGAGTTCGCGTTGTACGCCTATAGGGTCGATTCACTCGAATATCAAGCTTACAAAACCCCGGGCTCTCCGTTCGTGATATGATCGGTTTAATGCAAGAACTAGCTTCGAAAACTCTTCTTTCAAAAAGTTTTGAAGATTTCTCTTGTTACAGAACAAGTTCGCGAAATCACTCGAAAACGAACTCACGAAACCCCCAGCCCAAAATTGTTTTTGTATAAGGACAAGTTCGAAAATCATGAAGAGCATGCTCGTAAATCCATATTTAATTAGGATTTCTTGTTGATTTTTAATCACCTTGAAGTGCATTCAATCAAATTCAACACCCAGATTTTTTAACGCATCTAAATGTTAATATCGCGCCCCCCCTCTTCAAAATGTCAATAATAATATTCAACTAGCATAAATTGAGCTACTCAAAATCGTCTTGCTATTGCAAGAGGTAGAACAGGTTTGTTGATAACTACTGTTGATGAAAACGAAGTTTATTTGTGTTTAGTTCGTTTACCTATGTGTTGTGTACCAGTGAAAACTCCGTGAAATTGATTGAGTAAGGTAAGTTTATATCTAAGTCGATTGAACCTCATATCTTTTAACCCCAATGAACACAAAAAGCCGAATTCATTAGGGATGAACCGTTATTTTAAATTCATCTTTTATCTTTTATTTCTGAATAAGAAGCTGCAGTCTTTTAAAAATTAAAAAAAAAGGTAGTTATGTCATATAGATAAAGAAGAGTTAGAAATCAGTAAATATGTGAACTCTCAAATATTGTTTATGACAATGATACCTTTTAAGAATTAATATATTTTTCTTACGTTTATTTGACATAATTGATAACAATTTCATAATTGAACATCATTAGATATTAATTGTCAAATAAGTGGATTGATAATCCAGTAATGAATATTCGCTCTAAATCAGTAGATTGTAAAGGGTAACTACAAAATATAAATACAGGGTGTAACTAAATATGTGTAAAATATTTAAGGAGGTGATTCCTTATCGAAAAAAAGATATAGTCTCTTTCATATAAAGAAACTTCATTGGAGCATTCCTTAAGATACAGCCCCTCAAAGAGAGTACATAAAATTTGTATAACAATTTTTTTCACAAGCACCAAAAAAGTTACAATATTGAAATTAACCTAATTAGTTTTGTTTTTTACCATTTAGTAGTTTAATGCAGGTACTAACAACAGAATAATAATAAATCCAGTTCGCATTTATGACGATGTACCTATCTCTGTAGTTGTTCGTAAAATAATTTTTTGCTGCAAACTGGTTTATTTGGGGCAAAAAACTCATGAGACATTTTTTGCTTAGAAAGAAACAGGCTATCGGAAATAAATTTTTAAATGGTAAACAAATAATAAGACAAAAAGTTACATTGGAAATAAACTTTAGGGGTTGCGTTTCCCACCCTCACAACCATGGGGTAAACCAAATAAATAACTGGATAAGTGTCTTTTTGCTAGTAGGAAACGAAGATAAATCAATAAAAGCAGCTCCTGTTTTCAACCTATCATTGAAGCCTAATTCTATGAAAGTTGTAAGGCTGAGAACTTGATCTGAACAATTTCTATTTTTCCTTAAGCCTCCCTAGAAATTTTATAGAGCATTTGCTGTAGAAGATTCAATTCTAAAAAGAATTAGCCTTTCTAATATCTTGTAAGGAACACTCAATAAACTGATGGGTCGATAACTACTAGGATCACAAGGATTTTTTCCTCGTTTCAAAATACCTATTACTTTAGCCTTACGAAATTCGGAAGGAAAGTTTCCCGAATTCTGAATATTGTTATAGAAAGACAATAACCAAGACAAGACCTTTTTTCCTAAATGTTTGATGAATTCTGGATAAATTCCGTCAAAACCTGCTGCCTTTCGAGATTTGATTGCAGCCCTCAATTAATCTATATTGAATGGATGTGGCACATGTTCTAAAGTAGGAGCTGATCTCCTGAATATCTGCAATTTTTTCTTCATATTCCTCATTTTAGATTGGGATATATTGACTGATTCAGATACATTAATTAGGCGGCGAGCTTCTTGGATCAATTTTTGATGATGATGAGTTAAGGGGAGTAGCTTCACCTAATTTTCTCAATATATCCCATGAACTCCTACTCGAATGTGTAAAATTCATTTTTGATACAACACTATGCCATTTCTCTTTTCGTCTTGTATTGATAGAATTCATAAGCCTTTCACATTCATCAACGGATGGTGATTTTTGATAGTCCTTGTACAAATTATAGGTTTCTTTCGACCAACCTGGAATATAATCTTTCCAGAAACCTCTTGGAACGAACTTTTTTGCTGCGGCTTTCACTACACCTAAGAATCTGTGATAGTTATCGTGAGTGGATTTAATCCATTTAATATCACTGTCTACCTTCTTAGCAAATTCAAAAAAAAATTGGAACTGTTTGAAAATATTCAGCATGTTGACGTCGGCACTAAGAACTGATACTTCACGATGTGATGATCGACAACTCTGCGCGAATATGTTCATTCATAACATTCACTCTACCGACCAGTATTCAAGCTTCAAAATGATATATTGAAATAAACTATTTACCTTGACAAAATATCTTTATTAAAATTGGTGACCCCATTGGTCTGACTATTCTCGAGCCGGTTTTAAATAGTCTACCATTTTCACTATTCTTCACGTTTTACAAACTAAACAATAATCATTATCTGTATTCAAATCAAGCGGAATGTTCAAGCATCTCATAATTTTCAACAACGTTAGAAATAAAATATGATATGCCAGTTTCTAACTAAGATGCATCCTGCAGTTATCTACCATTTATCGAAAATTAAGAAGATGAACAAAAATATATTACTGTTCTTTTCACCTGAAATATTTCAACGTAATAAATATTACGAGTGTGCATATGAAAGTAACATGGAAAATTCCTATAGAATATGTGCTTTGCTATCACTGTCAAACCTAGAGACCGACGACATTGGTGTTGGACAAATTATAGAGGTTAAGGTATTTTGAAAGACAATCAATTTTTGGTCCTCGCTTGTGGGTTTGAATAGCCTTGATTACAATACCTTGTAATTCGAATCTTGCCGGTCGATGAACACTCAAAGTCACACAATTTTTTTAAGATCATATTATCGAATTCCCAGATCTTGAAAAGGCACCTAGCATCTTGGAGTTATCACATAGATACAGGGTGATTCACGAACACTATTCGATCTAGGTAATCAATTGAAATTTTGTAGTTGAGTTTTGTTGTGACAGATAAATTCGTTTTGCGGACTTGCTCTAGTCCATTAAACTAGCAGACAACGTGCTGCCATTTTGCCCAGTTTAGTTTTTGTTTATTCGAAATATATGATTCTTTTATATTCTCTATGTCGTTTGTTTCTGTACCGCAATATTTCAGAGTTAGGGAAAGATCTTTATAATAAGCGAATAAAAGCTCCTGATCTAATGTCAGTGCTTTTCTGCAGCACAGTAATTGTTTTTTCATTTTATGCATTAGTTCTCGAAATATTCATGCGTTAGTTAATTTTATCACTTAAATTAATTTTTTGCGAATAATTGACGTTTCGTGCTTCCGAAACACCAAAATTTCCGTACTTGTATTCGAAATTGCAAATTATCTACCACTGGGCAAATGAAGTCATGCCGTACGTGTTAATGCTACTAGGGTCAGATGTTCGACTAGCTGTTTTTTTCACTGAAATTATTCTCCAACTGTACGGTATCATAACGATTTGAAGTATTGATCTAAGAAATAAGACTTTTCAAAGTAAAGTGAATAATTTATCAAAAACTCACATCAATTAATTAAATATTCAAATTGTTCACCATTAACTTCCATACAATGAAATAAGTTTTATTCGAAACGATGGCGCACATTTTGCAATACGCTTTGTTTGTTCGACATCTTGATTAAAGATTTCTATGTCAGTGGATTAGAGGAAGGAAGCCACAATCATGGTTGTTTTGAAGCTCAAAATGACGATTTTTCAAAAAAAAACACTACAAGTGCCATGAAAACACCACTTCATTTTCAAATACTTAGTTAAGAATATTTCGAGAACTAATGCATAAAATGAAAAAACAATAACTGTACTGATATCAGTATAAAAATACCTTTCAAATGAGGTATCACTCGCTCCATCTTCCCTATTCAAAATTTGGGGGTGAGGGTTGTAGCAGCAAGGGTTGAAGCGCTATGCGTCCGTAACCTACATCTTAAGTTGTCCCAATCGAAACAGAAATCGACCTATCCGAGCATTTCTATCGAAAAAATTTATTTCGTCTGTAATCTCGTCTGTTTCGTTTTCAAATGGCCACCCTGTAGTATAGATATGATGCAATCATACTTCCCGCATAATCAACCCAGAAAATATTATTGGCTACTGAACCAGAGATTGTGTTATAATTAGGTGGTTATTGATGTTGACATCTAAATTGCAAACAAATTTGAAGAATGAAGGTTTAACCAGCACGAATTATTACGAGTTCTGAGAAGTATAAACTAATGGCATTCAATGCAATATCTTGAGTACAATTGTTTTTATGCGATATGACGATTAACTGTACTCAACCAATTTCTCACCTTAATTCGATAATGAGCGCATGCATGAATATTGGTTCGGTTTTTTGTAAAATTTTTATAATTATCGTATTGATCAATTTTTACCAAGCAAAATATAAAAACAAAAATTAAAGAACAAGGCATATGGATCAATACTACTATCCAATTCACTCACTCAGCATTACTAACAAAAATTCTAGATATATGTATATTAAACTGTACAATATTTTGCCCAGGAAATTATTTGAGGTAATCTTGAGAGGAAAAACTTAAGGAGAATCACGAAAACTTTTTGATTGACTATACTGTCAACTCATCCAACAAATCTATGGGTTCCAAAAATAAAACTCATTAAATTCAATCTAGAAATGTCCAGGAATTTTAATCAAAAGATAGGATGCGGTATGGTAAAATCAATAAAGATTTAAAACTACTATTTGTCAACATTGGATTTGTACCATTTATCGTTCGTAAAAGACGAAACAGGAAAAAGGATTCATTTTTCAATTTGTATGACACATTATGTAAAATTTCTAAAAAAATGTTGGTCCGATAAGAAAATTAGTTTTATTATCGTAACTTGACTAAATTTTTATGCAGAATATGTTTCTATGAAAAGTCAAAATATTAGCTTATCAATTCTGCACTGTCTTGATTATTTTCGATATTTAATCATTGCTGCAGATATTTATGGCCACATTAAATGTTTATAGGGATATGCTGTGATAAAAAAAAATGCAAATGAATTTACTGAACTGACTGTTGGCATGGTTTGGAAATCATTTCTGACTATATTTTCTCAAATAATGCAAGGTTCATACAGTTTTCCAAAATCAAAGTGAAAAAATTATATTATCACGGCATTAAATTCAACTAAGCTCAAATTCCGTTCTCCTTAAATCCTACGTCAGTGCTTTTCTAAATTTTGAGCTACGACAATGAATTTTAAGAATGTGAAATATTATTAACGACCAAACATGCACAAATTTCTGTTTGAATAGATCCGATGTCTTATGAGGTAAAAAGTATTGAAAAATTTTCTTGTGGAATTTTAAAAAAGTTTTCTAGGGTGTCGATTTTAGCGAAATTCTGCTAGCTCATTTGTTTCAACTTAATTCAAATATCTTTCAAATTGCCACTTAATTTGATCGATATTCTAGGAGTTATAATGAACACCAAATTTCAGATTCTGATATCTCCTGAACTGGACAGATTTGGCTCAATAAGACACTCGTCAAAGGTATTTATTCCTACGACCTATCCAGAAAATTTCCGCGCTCTAGCCCATTCCGTTTGGACGTGATCGTGTCTACAGACGGACGGAAGATCAGAATAGATTTTGACCACGGATTCTTCATCAGTGAGTCAATACGAAACGATTGATACCATTTGCAACGATTTGCACGCCACTGACGTTATTCCGTGCGTTATTCCGTTTTTCTGAAAATTCAGACATTTGGGTAAAATTAATAAGCACTGTGTTCAGATGAACAAGAGCGCCAAAAAGAAAGATGGATTAATTTTCAAACTCTATACCCATCTGAAGTGTGGGAAAATGGTACGATTATGAGAAAATATGTTATCTGATAAAAGATTTCGTGTTTTTATTGACAATAAGAGTAGCAAGTTCAAAACATTGAAAAACGGTCTTCCTCAAGGATCAGTTTTAGCTCCTTTACTTTTCAATTTATATCTAGCTGATTTACCCACGACATCATCTCAAAAATTTGTTTATGCTGACGACATTGCTATTGCTTACCAACATTCGGATTTCCATACTTTGGAAAACATACTGTCATCAGATTTGGAAATTTTAAAGAAATATTTTATTGAGAGGCGATTATGTCCAAATCCCAACAAAACAGAGGTATCTCTTTCTCCTATCGAACATAATTCCTATCCAAAATACTTAAAAAGTGAAATTAATTTAATTAGATTCATCTCTCAATTACAAGGCTCATTTGAATGATCTAAGCCTAAAACTGAAAACTAGGAATCATATTGTTCAGAAATTAGTTGGATCGTCTTGGGGTGCTGATGCTTTCACTCTTCGCACAGCATCTCTAGCCCTAGTTTTTTTTGCAGCAGAGTATTGTTGCTCTGTTTGGTTTAATAGTGCACATACACAAAAAATTGATGCACCATTGAATACATCCATGAGAATAAATACTGGCACCATAAGATCTACACCGGTTCATTGGTTACCAATTTTGTCTAACATTGTCCCTCCCCATATTCGCAGACAGACTGCAGCTCTGAATTTTTGGAACAAATATAATTCTTTTCCCAATTATTTCATATATTCCACAAAATAGAATTCCCAGATTGAAGTCACGTAAACCATTATGGCATAATACGTTCTTCAATATGATCATAAGTGATAAAGAATTATGGAAGACTGAGTGGAACTCTAACGAAGTGTTCAATAATTATCTCGTTTCTGATCCTGGTTTTGATCTTCCAAGAAAAACTTGGACAGTTCTTAATCGTTTGAGACCAGGTCATGGTGGTACCAACAGCATGCTATTTAGATGGAACTCAGTTCCTAGCGCAAGTTGTGAATGTGGAGAAGCAGAAGAAACAATACCTCATCTCATCAATAGTTGTCTCATATATAAATTTCAAGATGGTTTTAGGGCTATTCATGATGTTTCCTATTCTTTCTTGGAATGGGTTATAAATTTCAAATGAATATGATACGTATTTTTGTTATACAGTTCTTTTTTCGGCTTTTGTCTTTTATTTCCAGATTCAATGTGAGCAACTTGAAAAAGTCTCTGTCTCCATCAATAGAAGACCACTCTTGAAAGAAAAAGTCCCTAAAATATATCTCAGTGGGGGAGCCAGGGTTTTTTTCCTGGGTTTTTTTCCCTAGGCTTTTATGACATACGCCGAATTGTATGACACCCCGTCACTAACCCCTGATCTATATGCTTTATTGTTTGCTAACTAAATATTGTCAGCCAAAAGTTCAAAAGAATCTATTTATATAGCAGTTTCAAGAAATGAAACACATTATGACAACATCACAAACGGGTTGGATACGTATGGCGTATGGTTGCCAAACTGCTTTTCCAGTGGAAGCTACATGATTTAATGTAAATAAATGGGTCTATCTCTTCATATGTCTATGGATACATCTGTACGTGCAAATCTTGTTGTTGCATCGAGTAGAGGAAGTGTTCATTCAAAATATGTGCTTCGGTGATTCTAGACAAAAACTTCACTGCAAGAAGCCACTCTATTTCTCATCCCTACTGCAAACAACACACCTTTAGTCGATGTTGTTCCAGCGGGTCGATTTCAATATCCCGCAAAAAAGAGGAAAACAACCTCTCGCCTTAATGAATTAATTTTCCATCAGTAACACGATACGATATTTCCTTTTCTATAACACCGAAATATAAAAGGCAACTGCGTCATATAAACATACACCTATAGCCGTGTAATTATTTACTTTGAAAGGTGGTCGGACGGACAGACTATTCAATTTGTTGGATCTGCGGAGATCGTCTATAATTATATGCAATCTGGACAGCTGTATCGGAATGGAAACCGACTTACAGGATGATGGACTGTTGGTCACAGGGATCGAGAGAATTTGTTTTGATTTGGATATTTACCAGTTAGTTTTTCAGCAGCGAATAACATATAAACTCTAAAAGTTCCTCGTAGTTTAATATCATCTCTCTGTTATACATTTTCTCCCGTTGGGTCTGTTAGATACCCTAGTACATTGTGAATCTGAGTTATTCAGCTGCAATCCTCCCAAGTGAAACAAGAAAGTTGTGATTTGTGAATCTGTGGAGCAGTGGCATATTGGCAAGCCACAATTTGTTAGTGGAAGTTTCATCCAAGGTACCTGCACCTTATTTTATACCTTCAACGATTGAAGCACAGCTGTGGTGAATTTCATATCAGGAAAATAAGATCAGATCTTTCTGATCTTACCAGAAGTAGAAATTTAAAAACTCTTCTCTGTGAATATAAACTCTCAAGTGTTGAACCTTGTTAATTGTTCTTATCAGTGAATACATAACTTTGTTACAACTACTAACTTGTTTTATTCACATGGCAGATATTTTCTACCAAAGATAATTTTTGGATCTACTCCAAACCAGCGAGTCAGGAAATGTGCTTCTCTCCATTAAGCGGGTGATTATTATTTACTCCTAATTTTGTACCCGCACAGATAGGTTGACGGTTTGAATATTTTGGCTCATTTAGTCTTTCGGTGAAGTCAACCCAGTTGATTCTAATTAACGTAAATAAAATATTTTTCTAATTATTCCCTAATGTTTTTTATTATGCAGTTTCTTCATACTCATTAGTTCTTATTTGGATATTTATCATGCCTGTCGATGAATCAACTATTTCGGCGTGCTCATTAACTTGAACAGTTTAAACTTCTCTGATTAGCAAATACAGGGTGGGACAAATCAAACAGTGTAGTTTTGAAAGGCTATTAAAAAAAAGTATGCAACTTACAGGAATTAGATTTATTAAAATTTTTCGTTACATCATGCCATTTATTTTATCATGTTCTAAAAATTAAATCAGAAAGATGATGGCCTTCAGCAGCGATGTATTGATGGAGACGATTTCGGAAGTTTTCTGCCGCATTACGACTAATTCTTTCTTTTAGCTCTTCTAAAGTGTGAGGCCGATGTGTGAAAACCTTTTCCTCTAGGTAGCCCCACAAGAAAAAGTCCGGTTCAACATTTCTTGTGAGCAATTCAATCGATTTTCATAGTCGAGTGGACTCAACTCCTGGACCGTTTTTGAGGTACCTACCTCAAAAACGTATAAAAAAAAACATGAAACGAAAATTGTAGAGAATTTTATACTCTACAACTGTTATTATAGGTAAAAATATCATTTAAGCAACAGAAAGCGAGATATTCACGAAAAACCAATTTCTTTGACCTTCAATATCTTAAGACGCGGACACGGTATCATTTGTGACTTTTGAGACAACATTTAGCACGACAAAACAAAGGTTTATACCAATTTATAACTTATTATCTCCCATTCCCAGGTTGACCCCTTTTTTTACCTAATAATTTTATATTTTTATTTAAAAAATTGGTCGTAATTTAATTTCCTCACTTTTCTAGTACATATTTTCATTTTTGAAGAACTGGACCAGTTACCAATTAAGGAATCATGAAAATTCATTTAACTCAAGATGTCGCTGTGAAAGGTTCATTTTTTGATATGTTGAAACGGTGACCTAGTTCAATTAAAAGGTTGCTTCTGTTGTATATGCATATTATTTCAACTTATCAGAAAGCCAATAGTAACGCAGCTGCAGTGCAGTGAATGTATCACGAAAGATTTCTTCGGTAAAGAATGCCTAATGTGAAAGTATTTTTAAATACCTTGTGTGTGAAATTGATGACCTACTAGCCTGTCAAAAAAGTACTCGGAATTGGTCAGTTGAACACTGAAGGTTTGTTATATATCGAAATTTATTTGTCACCTTTAGAGTAGGATGTTTCCAAAACAATACAGTTACTTACGTCAACGAATAATCTCAGCGATTCTCAAACCCACGTTTGAGATTTTTGTTACTCTATACCTCATGAAATATCCGAAGTACCAGGTATACCGGTAGGAAGTGAGCGTCAAGATACAAATGTCTCTATAGGGAACATTTGTTGTGTTTTCATGATTTGGAAAATTTAAGAAGAAAATTACAAATGTATGATGATAACATCCAATAATTCTATTTGTATTGAAACAACATATTTCCAATTTGAAGACATCTTTTATCAACAAGAATTTGGAATGGCCATGGGTTTACCACTATCACCAATTTTAGCTGATTTATATATGGAAATTTTCGAACAGAAGGCATTAGAAAAATATGTACTTAAACCCAAACTGTGGAAAAGATATGTAGATGATACTTTCATTATTTGGCAACATGGAAGAGACACTATAGATGGATTCCTTCAATATCTAAACAATCAAGAGGAATCAACTAAATTCACAATTGAAATCGAGAAGGGCAGACAACTTCCATTCTTAGATGTACTCGTACATAAACAAAATGGAATCCCAAAAACCACTGTGTATAAGAAGCCAACAAACACAGGACAATATCTACATTTTGATTCAAACCACCAACTAAACACTAAATTGGGAGTAGCAAAATGTTTATTTGATAGAGCAATAAGTATTTGTTGCACTGAAGAAGACCAAAATGAAGAAATAAATAACATCTCGAAAATTCTTAGAAGCAATGGCTACCCCAAAAAGATATTAAAAAAAGCTAGACGAACAAGAGAAAGTCAACCTGAACCAACAGATATAAATCAGACCATTAAAACCGTAATTCCTTATGTAAAAGGTTTTCGGAGAAAATGAGAAGAACTGGAAATAGATACAACATAACGACTGCATTCAAAACTCAAGACACTATCAGAGTTAAACTTACAAAAGTTAATCCTAATAATGAGACACAAAGGACAAAGAACTGCATATATGAATTACCTTGCGAGTGCGGAAGATCTTACATCGGAAAACTAAACGCCCTCTGAATGTACGAATAAAAGAACATCAGAAGCTTCTACGAGTACTAGACAGCGACAAATCCAGGTTGGTCCAACATGCTGTAGATGAGAATCATCGTATAAAGTGGGATGAAGCATCAATAATATCCAAAGAAGAAAAATCAAAGAAGCAGCATTTATGAAAATAACACCTTCCATAAGTGCTCATCTATAGATCTGCCAGAAGTTTGGACGCCGATAGTTCGATCCAACTTAAAAAGATCATCATATCACAGATGAGTGTATAACTTTCTTTCATGACTTCTGTCAATATTGACTTTTTTGAAAATTGATAATTTTCAAAAGGTTTTTTACTTTTCCTCATTGATAAAGATAGAAGATGTCCATCGAAACGTCGGAAAACATTACATCCACAATAGATGATGGTAATAGCCCAAACAATCATTCAACAGTATTTGAAGTTTTTGTAATTCTGAGTTAGACTAAGAGAAAATGACTGTATTGTTATTTCTTCATTTCAATGAATTTGATTTCGAATGATTTCGGCTTCAGCTGCTTCTTCGATCTTGACTTAATCCAATGCACACATTGTTTTTGTTCTTTTGATTCCAGTTGCATATCTTAGTTCGATCTACGTTAATCTAACCAACTTGAGGCCAGCCTATAAAAGTAGTTCAAGAGAAAGTTTGAAGTCGGTCATAAATGAATTGTTGCAGATGACACGGTTATTGAGTTGTAATTATAGGGACTAACCTGAGGCCTTGTCTTTGGACTTATAATATTTTATATTCAATTCAGTTGGGAATCTATGCTAGATTCTTTTAAGCAAATGTTAATTTGGGTTGACGATTTTCAGAAATTGATATTGGAATATCTCCGCCTCTACTTGATATACAGGGTGATTAATCGTAATAGGATATTCGTCGGATCAAGTTGTTAGTTGAAAGATATTCAATAAGCTCAAACCAAAAATTGACATGCTAAAACATTTGAAAAATCCCTAAAGTATTTCATTTTGTCACCAAACCCACTCGGCTCCAGAGAGTGCACAAAGTACCTCCTCGGCTAGCTCTAGAGCTGAGACTACTTATAAAGGGGCGTCACTCTCTTTTATGATAATACAAAGAAAAAAAAGAGGAAAGTACACTAAAGATCTCAGGGTCGCAAAAGAGAGAAAATAACGAACGCACTCTCAGGATGGCAAACGAGCCCGATCACACAAGCGGGAGGTAGTGGCTGGTAGAAAGAATATAGAGCAATTATTTAATAATATAATGAGCCCAAATGAAATACACAAGGTCCCTCAAACGAGGATATATCTAACAGAAGGTAGATCATTAACTAGTTCTTACTTCACAACTCGAATATTATTCGATATAATGCTTTATCTCTTACTAAACAAACAGTAATATCACTCCAACGTATATACTTAGAGCCTCGATGGTAATCGTTACAAATAGCTCTTTACTTATATCTAAGCGACCTTCTCGTTAGGTCGGGTTTTATGTACTAACCAGTATTCACTGAATTGGGCCTCTTTGATACTAATCAATCTTAACTAAATTCTATAGACTAACCTTCTATAACAGTCTAGGTCGTGGCTTGACTGAAGTACAAAAGGATATAGTTTCTTAACCCATAATTATTCTCACAGTCTCGTAGATGGAAACTGGGCTCAAATATATTCCTGGGCCAACGTAGTACAATTTCCCACAGTAATGCGCCCTGGGTAGACGACAGGTGTGGTATCTTAGATGGCGAAATCTGGTGGAGTTCCCCAAAGACAGCTCCCACGGCAGCTCGACGGTAATTCAAAGACAGCCTAGACAAACAGCTCGAAGACTTCAAAGACAGTTCAGAATCTGCGGTACCTCACAACGGTACAATAATAATTCCCAATTCGAAGCAGAATGATGCTAAAATACGAACAAAAATCAAAAATACCTCGTGACCAACATAGGTAATTCACCAATCCCACGTCGTTTTTCCAAACAAATACGCCACTCCGCTAAAGCGCAAAAATCTCACCAACGAACAAACCAAACCAACATGATAAGATTTCTCTCAGGGCTTCAGTTAAAATCCTGTTCAGATCCGCAAAATTGCGATTAATTACTCCAGGACATTTCAACCAAATATGCGGGAAGAACGATGTAATTGACAACCTACGTCACATGATGACAGAAAAGGACCACCGACAACGGCGTCCATCGAAACGTACGAGATAAGCTGGCAAACTACTGCGACTAACGCCACCAGTTCGGTTTGCAGGTACTAACTGGATCGGGAATTTTGAAACCGTGACAATTTGAATTAAAAATATTCTATTTTCGATAGATTTGAATTCTTTTCATGGAATAGAGGGTCTACTTATAACACAATCGTTTAATACCGTATCGCTAGGATTACAAATTCGAAAATTTATTATAAGTCCTTGGATTAACTACAGGATGTTAGTACTTGGTTTATGAGACGCTCTATTAGATTTTCATTACTGAGCAAACAGTGTATATACGTCTATAACGATGTACTGCCTTCTGTTTCCTTATAAATCCCAACCTGCAAATTACAGTATGCGCATCCAGCATTAATTAACCACTTCATATTTCGTCGCAATTCTCAATTTGGGCTAACCTCAAAAACACTCATTCAAGGCTTATTTAAATCTTCCCACAGCATGACAATTTACACAAATCCAATCATTCCGTATAATTTGTTCTAAGACTTCGCGCCAGTGATTGATAAATTGCTCGAATTATTATGTTTCCTGTACAGGACTTGAATTTCGCTTGATTATATTAGGTCTTACAATAGCTCCAGTCCGAATGAGTATCTCGAAGAATGAGCGACCGAATTGAGCAGGAATTCAGAGTTGTAAATATCTAGGTGATGCACTAATTTGGGTACGGCCGATGGTAGACTATTAAACCTCCTAATTGTTGTCAGTTCGTAACGCTCGATTTGTGGTGTTTCTACGAACGTTTATCGATTGTAATATCTTGCATCGGGTTTGTTGAGGTATGTATCAGTTTTTATGATTACTTAATACCTACCCAGTTATGCTAATTATCTGGGAAATCCAACACTTATTATATTTTCTGTTTATCTACTATTTTATCATGTTGAAAGTGCAAAAGATTTTGTATTCAACAAACTCCCTCTTAACTTCTACATAAGTGATCAGAAAATATTTCGGTATAAGAATGATTCAAGTCCTAGCACAAAATTTTTTAAATACTTTTTGCACGATTGTTCCAGGTAGAACAATCTTTTTGCCAAATGTTTGTAATTTTCTGATATCGAGATGAAAATGATCACAATCGATAGTTCGTTTATGTATGGAGATTATTGATATCTTACATATCCTCAAATTTCAACATCGTAGATCAAAGTATCGAAGTGCTATGGAGGTCTTTGGGCGCCAGTTTGATTTCTTCATAGAGTCACAAATAAATCAATGGATATTTTACAGTCTATTGGAGGTTGTCACTATAATTATACAGGGTGGACGCATAGCGCTTAAACCCTTGCTACTACAACCCTCACCCCCAAATTTCGAATAGGGAAGATGGGGTGAGTGATACCTCATTTGAAAGGTATTTTATACTGATTTCAGCGCAGTAATTGTTTTTTTCATTTTATGCATTAGTTCTCTAAATATTCTCAACTAAGTATCTGAAAATGAAGTGGTGTTTTCATGGCACTTGTAGTGTTTTTTTGTGAAAAATCGACATTTTAAGCTTCAAAACAACCATGACTGTGGCTTCCTTCCTCCAATCCACCGACATAGAAATCTTTAATCAAGATGTCGAACAAACAAAGCGTATTGCGAAGGAGCTCAATCTTACTGAAACTCAATCTAAATCAAGTCTCGATTCAAAACTAAAAATAATTCACATGTCAAAGAACCAGTAAGCCAACTTAATGATCTGTTCGTAATAAATAAAAAATTATCGATTCTCATTTTTTTGAAAAAGATATGAATTCAATAATCAACAAAATGAAAACATATTGAAGCCAACTGAGAAAACAATTCATAATTAAGTCGGAAATCGTTTCACGAATTGGGACTGGAATATTTCTGTGGCATCGTTAATGATTTGATTTTCTTAGCTGGTAATCTGATTAGAGATATGTACGTACCTATTTGGACTTTTTGGAGATTTCTATCGATCAAGTGTAACCGCATGTTATTGGAAATACTGCAAATTATAATGAAGATAATTTAGATTGAGTTTCAGCAAGTTTGAGCTCCTTCGTAATACGCTTTGTTTGTTCGACATCTTGATTAAGATTTCTATGTCCGTGGATTGGAGGAAGGAAGCCACAGTCACGGTTGTTTTGAAGCTCAAAATGTCGATTTTGCACAAAAAAAACACTACAAGTGCCATGAAAACACCACTTCATTTTCAAATACTTAGATAAGAATATTTCGAGAATGCATAAAATGAAAAAACAATTACTTTGCTGAAATCAGTATAAAAATACCTTTCAAATGAGGTATCACTCACCCCATCTTCCCTATTCAAAATTTGGGGGTGAGGATTGTAGTAGCAAGGGTTGAAGCTCTATGCGTCCGTAACCTACATCTTAAGTTGTCCCCCTCGAAACCGAAATCGACCTGTCCGAGCATTTTTATTGAAAAAAATTATTTCGTCTATAATCTCGTCTGTTTCATTTTCAAATGGCCACCCTGTTTACTTTGAACTATTGGCTTACAAACAAATGTTGGCTGGAGTTGGTGACAGGGTGCCATAAAATTTGGTGTATGACATCATAGCCGAGGGAAAAAACCCCAGTAAAAAAAACCCTGGCTCCCCGCATAAGCATTGTTGTGTGTACACAAATAAGCTTAAATATATTTGAGGGTCTTCAAGTAATACTCAAAGAGGCTTCTTCAAGTTGCACATATCGAATCTGAAAATAAAACGACAAAAGCAGAAGAAAGAACTCAATAACAAAAATACGTATCATATGCGTTTGAAATTTTAAACCCATTCCAAGAAAGAGTAGAAAATATCAATAGCCCTAAAACCATCTTGAAATTTATATATGGGACAATTATTCTTCTCTTCAATTATTATTATTATTCTTCTACATAGTAGTAGTAGTAGTAGTAGATTTATTCAGTACAAAAATTATTGTATAAAAAATAAAATAAAAGTGACATCGTCAAATTAAGTAATCAAATTCGTTAAGTTGAGCAAAATGTGAAGCACTCAGACCAAGAATATGGGGTTCACTTACTATAACTAATTCATGCAGAGTCTTCTTAAAAATTTTTACATTACTTATCATTCTCAATTTATTAGGAAGACAATTGAACAATTTTATTCCAAGATAGAGTGGAGATTTTTCAGTTGTTGATAAAGAATGATGAGGATAAAATAAAGTTTCTTTTATTCTTGTTAAGTTAACATTTATATAAATTTCAAAACAATGAGGATAAAGATACATGAATATAAAAACTTTGTATATGAATAAACCGTATAGTGTTAGTAAGTTTTTTTCTCTGAAATGTCCTCTACACCACGTCCTATACTTCAAACCCTATAGTGTTCTCATATAGCCTTTCGACTTAAAAACACTAATTCAGACAAAGAACTGCCCCCCCAAAAAATTATACTGTAACTCATCAATGACTGAAAGTTCGCAAAATACACATTTTCAAAGTTGATGACGAGATATTATTGATGATGGAGCTCGTTTTGAATGATTGTTTGGGCTATTACCATCATCTATTGTGGATGTAATAATAGGATCCTTGATAAAGATAGAAGATGTCTATCGAAACGTCGGAAATCATTACATCCACAATAGATGATGGTAATAGCCCAAACAATCATTCAAAACATCTTCAAAGTATCAAAGTCCATTCTAGTTCTCAGGACACACACTGAAAATATTACCGAGTCTTTTTACGAGATTGTCTATGTGGAAGATCCATCTTAAGTTATTATCCAGATAAACTCCCAAAAATTTCACAGATGTGGACAATCTCACACCATCTTCAATTTCCTGAGGTACACTCACAGCAGATCTACCAGTACTGAAGACCACACACTCAGTCTTCTCGAGATTTAAAATGAGACGATTCCTCTTACACCATCTATTTACGCTATCAAGTATCTTCCGTGCCATCTCCAAGGTGAACCCTAAGACGGGGATCTCAAGAGGAGATTGGTATCATCCGCAAACAGCACACACTCCAAAAAACCACCAAAACATGATCACGCAAGGCTGATGGAAGATCATTTATGTAAATTAGAAAGAGCAGTGGCCCAAGAACTCACCCTGTGGCACACCGGCTTTGCTCACTTCCCCTGAGGATTGATATTCATTTCCATTTATTACCATTTTCACTGTCTGATTGTCAGGATTGATAACCCAAAATCGTGTTGTGAAAAAGTTTAATGTACCACTCGTTTGGGACCTGTGGAAGTTACAGAAGTTCGATTCCGAAGAATCATCGTTTTTGTACAATTTGGATTTGAATATATCAGGTGTACGAATAAGTTTCCGCGGTTTTTTATAAAAAATTAGGAATTTATTGTAAAGGAAAAGTACATTACGTTTTATTCAAAGTATTTTCCATCATTTGCCACTACTTTTCCCCATCTTTCTGGCAACATTCGGATACCCCGTCAAAAAAACTCTTCATCTTTTGACGCTATCCACAAATCTACCCAATTGTTGGTGTCTTCATATGATGTGAAGCGCTGCTCAGACAGACCATGTGCCATCGACCGGAACAGATGATAATCAGAAGGGGCTAAGTCTGGTGAATACGGCGGGTGGGGTAAAACTTCCCAGTTGAGTGTTTCCAAGTATGTTTTTACCGGCGCCCCAACATGTGGACGAGCATTATCGTGTAAAAGAATAATTTTGTCGTGTCTGGAGTAGTAATGGGCGAGTTTTTCCTTAAGTGCCCGACTCAATCTCATCAAATGTGTTCGGTAGAGAGCTCCAGTAATGGTTTCGCTTGGTTTCAGCAATTCATAATACACGACACCAAGCTGATCCCACCAAATACACAGCATGAGTTTTTTTCCATGAATATTCGGCTTAGCTGTCGATGTTGATGGTTCGCCGGGCTTAACCCATGACTTTCTCTTCTTTGGATTATCGTAGTGAATCCATTTTTCGTCACCAGTGACTATACGATGCAAAAAACTCTTTTTTTTTTATTCCTGGCAAGCAGCATTTCACTCATGCATAATCGGCCTTCAACGTCTCTCGGCTTTAGTTCATATGGAACCCAATTTCCTTGTTTTTGAATCATTCCTAACGATTTTAAACGATGTGAAATTGCTTGTTGAGTCACTTGTAGAGTAAGTGTAAGTTCTTTTTGCGTTTGAGACGAATCTTCCTCCAATAGTGCTTCTAATTCCATGTCTTCGTACACTTTCGGCCTTCCACTGCGTTCTTTGTCTTTAACGTCAAACTCACCGTTCTTAAACTTTTGAAACCATTCCTGACAACTTCTCTCACTTAAAGCAGCTTCACCATATGCTTCTAGAAGCAATCGATGCGCCTCAGCTGATTTTTTCACATTAAAGAAGTAAATCAAAAGTTCCCGCGAATGATGCTTATTCGGAATAAAACTTGACATTTTTGCACGAAAAAATTACGTGATGCTGATACGGAATCACTAGTACTTTAAGGTTATGGTGTTGCCAGATGACTAAACTTGGGATATTACGTTTTACATCTGACAATTTCTCCATAACCTTCTGGTGGGGCCATCTTTTGACAAACCGCGGAAACTTATTTGTACACAAAACATACATAAAGTAGATCAAAGAACCAGTGCTTACTGCAAAGTAACGGTTTTTGATGGAGTAAATATGTGTAGCTACTTTTGTTTGGTTTTCAAAGGAAAGGAAATTTGAGCATCATAAAAATCTGACGGAAAACTCTTGGCTGTTTGGAATATGAGCTCAATTGTGGTGAGTTTCTCCAAAATTAGTAAATTACAGTGCGAGCGATTCTCAAAACATTCTTGAAATTGGAATCAACATATTCAAATGGGAGTAAAGGCTATTCGGAGCGTGCTTGATATGCAATGAAGATGATTCATCACATCAATTTGATAAAATTGCCTTACACTCGTAATTCGAATTAAATGCTTAATAGATTCATGAGAAAATCTCGAAAATTAATTATCCTTGCCATTATTCGAGAACGTATAATTTTTCCGACGATGATTCGCTATTTTACAGCTTGAGATCTTCTCCCATATAGGCATGACAAGAAAATAGTGAGAGAATTTCAAAATGGATACAACAAGAATCAAGTAGTAATATATTCATTTTTAGATTGAATTCGATCAGAGACGAGGGAAGATAGCCGTCTACAGCAGGTTGGACTAGCTGTGATCTAGCTTTAACTAGTTTTTGAAGAGGCTTCTGATGTTCTTTTATTCGTACTTGTATAGAACTTTTTTTTAAATAAAATACGTTAAAATCAGGAAAATGTACAAAATTTTGGCCTTATTAGCTCATAAATTTTATGCCATTGAGTGCTATTCTGTCGGTCCAATTTTGAACTACTTTTTCCAGCATAGCTGGTCATATCTCGTCAATAATACGTCGAATGTTGACTTCCAAGTCGCCAATCATCGTAGGTATATCAGCTTAAACCAGTGACTTGACATATCCCCACAAAAAGTTGTTCATAGGAGTTAAATCACACGACCTAGGGGTCAATTCACTGGTCCATTTCATGAAATGATTTGGTTACCAAAAGTCCGTCTCAGTAAATCGATGGTTTCACGCGTTATATGACATGTTGCACCGTCTTGCTGGAACCATTTAGCACGTAGACGATTGGTATTGACATGAGGACTCAAAAAGCTGCGAATCGTATCTGTAGCGTTGACCATTGACGGTAATATTGGCTCCATCTGCAGTTCTAAAAATGTACGGACCAATGATGCCTCCATCATCCAAAAAACAGTGAGTTTCTCGGGATGTAATGAGGTTTCGAGAGTCTCATGAGGAATGTGCACCCTCCAAAAATGACATTACTGCTTAGTCAGCCAGAAATGAGCCTCATCGCTAAAGCCCATTCACTGAACGTACGACGCAAACGATGGCCCATTGGCCATAATGTAAACCGGAAGTTTTTGGGCTTCGAAAATATTTTAGCTCTGTAGAGAACTTCGAACAATATCATAATCCCAATTTTCAGATTTCAAATATGTCTAGTTCTCCAGAAACGTCTAATAGGCACTCAAACTTGTGATACCCTGTATTTATACAAATATCATTGATAGAAAAATTTATTTAAAAATATTTGGGGTAGTTCGAAGAGTACCAATATTATATACAATACCATATATAAGAAAGCAATTATATGAGTCTTTCGATAAGTTGCAATAAGTCTTATTTTCATCAACAATATAATCAAATTTACGCGAATTAACATTAACATTTTGTCTTAATCAAACACTACTTATTTCCGAAACACATTTAACACTCACGAGAATGTTATGCAACAATAATTGAATTGAATTTGATGATATCCGATTATTAATTCCATTGGTGGAAATGAAAAATTGCCAACAAATTATTATACTTGATGTATTTTTAATTCTAAATGATCACGACACATCAACATTAACTCTCGTGAAAAATTTCGGTGTTTTTCTATATTCAGTCACATAAAACGTCCAGTGGTTTTCTTACATCCAGTATTTTGTGTGCTGAATTCTGTTTGAAAAATAGTCGAATATGTCGTTAAAGTAGGAATACTAAACCTGATAGAATTTCATGAACATAACTCAAGTTTATGTGATTGGCAACAAACAATAACTTTTTATTTTACAGTTTTATGCACTCAAGGACAGCTGCAGAATAATGACGAAAAATCATAAATAAGAAGTTTAACATGGATCCAGGGTCAAGTATAACAAGAAGGCCTAACCCGAAGGATAAGGCTGGTCTCTTCGGATTGGCCTCATTGGGGTGAGTTTGGTTTTTTCATTAATTTTTAGAAAATTCATTAGTGTCAAACCCAGTCTCGAATGAAAGATGAAAATTTTTCTTTGATTTTCCCTCATGATTGAAATGAAAATAAATGATCAGAAATTGAGAAGCATTGAAGAAATATTATATGCGATTTCACGCTCATTTTTTCGATCTTCGTACGAATTTGTGCGAATATTGAAGATGTTATATTACAAACGATTTCAAGATATCGTCCCTAAAATAGCTTTATACATAAAGGACTGACATTAATAGAATCATAATAAATTGATTAAAAGATAACAGTAATAAAGACTTTATTTAAGAAGCCAGTAAAAAACAAAAAGAGCGGAGTTTACCATAAGCTACTCCACGCAATGAGTTATGGAATATTTTCAAAAAAGTTAAACAGATTTCACAAAATTTGTCTGACTGCTTTCTTTCAATATTCTATTTGGATAGACCTCATTCAAATGATTTCTCATCATTTCATGATTTTTTCTGTATGTCGGGAACTATGAACCTCAGCATGGGCATTGACATTTTCTCACTCCTTGTGACAACCCTCATCACAAACTAAACGTTATCCAATTCCTCACCAGACAACCTGTATATATCAATAGCTTGTTTGACGTCCAAATGGAGTGTGAAATCTAAGCTTCGCTGACGATACTGTCATTTTTGGCGCTCTAGTTCAAATGGTCTCAATCGATTGGGTTCCATTCCCTGATGAAGAATCCGTGGCGAAAGTTGAGTCTGTCTGACTGGCCTTATCCTCTATAGCATCTAAAAGAGATGAGCTAGAGTTTTCATATTTTCAGAATAGGTTAATTGTCCAAATATCTCGGTCAAGTTCGTTATTGGGCCGAATCTGTCGGATGGTTCAGTAGTTATGAGCATCTGAAATTTTGTTTCCTCAATAACTACTAGAATATCCATCCGAACAAGTTGATACTTGAAATATTGTTGAGGGAGGCTGCAACAAAACGGCTCGCAAAATTTCGCAGAAATCGTCACGTTAGAAAATTTTTAAAAAATTCCAAAAAAAAAAAATTTTTAATCTCATAGAATATTTTTCGGATTTCAATAAAAATTCGTGAATATATTGAGGTGATCGATATCTTACTTATCTTCAAATTTCATTGCCGTAGCTCTTTTCCATCTAAAGATATGATAATTTTTTTCATTTACTCAAGAGAAAACAGAAATGATATACGTCCCGATGATTTTCTTTGAACGATGGCCATCACAGATCAATATTCGATTGACAAATGTCGGACTCATTAATCTGTGTCAGTTGGCGTAATATTAATCAAAATTTTTCATAACGGGAAATCATAGAGATAGAATTCAATCTCGATGGCTGAAACAATATACGTTGTCAAAATTTAGAAAAGCACTAACGTAAGTTTTTAGGAAAAGGGAATTATAGCTTCGAACAAAACTTGGGGAAAATTATGAATAATTATAAGGTGTACAAATAAGTTTCCCCGGTATTTTATAAAAAATTAGGAATTTATTGTAAAGGAAAAGTACATTACGTTTCATTCAAAGTATTTTCCATCATTTGCCACTACTTTTCCCCATCTTTCTGGCAACATTCGGATACCCCGTCGAAAAAACTCTTCATCTTTTGACGCTATCCACAAATCTACCCAATTTTTGGTGTCTTCATATGATGTGAAGCGCTGCTCAGACAGACCATGTGCCATCGACCGGAACAGATGATAATCAAAAGGGGCTAAGTCTGGTGAATACGGCGGGTGGGGTAAAACTTCCCAGTTGAGTGTTTCCAAGTATGTTTTTACCGGCGCCGCAACATGTGGACGAGCATTATCGTGTAAAAGAATAATTTTGTCGTGTCTGGAGTAGTAATGGGCGCGTTTTCCTTAAGTGCCCGACTCAATCTCATCAATTGTGTTCGGTAGAGAGCTCCAGTAATGGTTTCGCTTGGTTTCAGCAATTCATAATACACGACACCAAGCTGATCCCACCAAATACACAGCATGAGTTTTTTTCCATGAATATTCGGCTTAGCTGTCGATGATGATGGTTCGCCGGGCTCAACCCATGACTTTCTCTTTTTTGGATTATCGTAGTGAATCCATTTTTCGTCACCAGTGACTATACGATGCAAAAAACTCTTTTTTTTATTCCTGGCAAGCAGCATTTCACTCATGCATAATCGGCGTTCAACGTCTCTCGGCTTTAGTTCATATGGAACCCAATTTCCTTGTTTTTGAATCATTCCTAACGATTTTAAACGATGTGAAATTGCTTGTTGAGTCACTTGTAGAGTAAGTGCAAGTTCTTTTTGCGTTTGGGACGAATCTTCCTTCAATAGTGCTTCTAATTCCATGTCTTCGTACACTTTCGGCCTTCCACTGCGTTCTTTGTCTTTAACGTCAAACTCACCGTTCTTAAACTTTTGAAACCATTCCTGACAACTTCTCTCACTTAAAGCAGCTTCACCATATGCTTCTAGAAGCAATCGATGTGCCTCAGCTGCAGATTTTTTCACATTAAAGAAGTAAATCAAAAGTTCCCGCAAATGATGCTTATTCGGAATAAAACTTGACATTTTTGCACGAAAAAAATTACGTGATGCTGATACGGGATCACTAGTACTTTAAGGTTATGGTGTGGTCAGATGACTAAACTTGGAATATTATGTTTTACATCTGACAATTTCTCCATAACCTTCTGGTGGGGCCATCTTTTGACAAACCGCGGAAACTTATTTGTACACCTAATATTTTTAATTTGAGATATAGGTTTGTTCATTCATTAGGCGTTCATTTTGCATCACATTGTCCCATAGTACGGAAAAAGACTATTGTTTACCTGACCAGAATGCTTATAGATTTGTTATGGTTTGAATATTTACTTGCAAGTGGCTCAACAAGAGCGCCAAAGCAATCTGACCTCACGTCAGTGCTTTCTAAATTTTTTAATTCCAAAACGGTACTTATGTACTTAAAAAACATGCCTTGTATAATCTGATACCTGATTCTACTGAAATAAGATGAAAGAAAGGAGAAGACGGAATGGTAACACTTTCGCACTCCAACTGAGCTATCAATTAAACCGCGAAATTTGAATGGTAACAAATTATTTCGAAGTGTTCCCTTCGTATATGTCACTGATTCCACATCCTCGTGCTTTATTTGTTTCTATCTCAAAAGTAATTGATTCCTATATCAGAATTCATTCGAATCCACATTCCGACTTTCAATCCATCTCATTAAACAATTAAAAAAAGCTATAGACGTTTCTAGGCAAGCCCTACACAATAAATATCCCACAATCATGCCGCAATCGACATTGCAGTAAATCTTTCGGGGTCATCATTAGAAATGTCCTTGATACTCAACAATAATGCTCATCCCGTACACTATTCATGTCACAAATAACCTTTCATTACGTGCATTACCTCTCTTGCAGGTACATCACACCGTTATTATGGCAAGGTTATCACAAAGATTTGGACGAGGGCGACATCTATCGGGTCAGCAAGGACTTAGAATCCAAAAAGATCACGGATAGACTGGAAAAGCACTGGGAGCTGCTGAAATTCAACAATAAGAAGCCGTCTCTAGTGAGACTCATCTTCAGCTGTTATGGAAAGAGATATTTCTTCTATGGATTGATTCAACTCGTTATGGAATTTGCATCTAGGTGAGTTTTTAGTGTTTTCGGACATTAAGAGGAGATATTTCGAATGTATTTAGCCATTTAAAATACCTTTATAGACTGCCAAAGCACGTGTTAAGAACTTGTTACGCTAACAAAGCAACACCATGCGTTTGTTCGCTCGAACTAATTTCCTCATTTGGCGGGAAAGCGGTTCATTTAAATTCATACCTTTTATGAACTATTATTTTCAAGCTAATTCGAGCCAAAATTGAAGTCAAGTAATTGATATCTGATCTGGATCATTTACTCAACTCCAAAATGATTCGAATTAACTAATGCTTATTTTATAGAGAAGGGAATTTGGTGGAGAAAAACACAAAACAAATTTTTATTCAAAGAACTAAAAATGTTCGGGAGATGAATTCAGTCAAAAAATCTGTAGATGTTAGAGATATATTATCCTATTTATCATATATAAAGATTAATCAGGGACATTATCAATACTACTTACAGATTCAAGGTAAGCATAACCTATAGAAGATTAGATTGAATTAACTTCATTTCATAAACTACATCTTGAAAGCATTAATTCGAACTGAACAAAGTCACTGTGTAATGTTTTCAGTCTTTTCCTCCTTAAATGACACAATAGTGATCAGTTGAATCAGAACGGAGGAACACCGCTAATTCGTTCATTATAATCTAATGTCACAACTCACTGTGTTCTAATATTATTTGAGAAGGTGATTCATCAACATCGTGAAATGTCGAGGAGTTTGCTTCTGGAGAGGTTAGATTCCTCTAGTTCTAAAACTAAAGAATATACAGTGCTAGTCAAAAGTCCCCTCCCCCCCTCGTATCTTTTGAACGGGTATACTTATAATAATAAAATTTGGAGGGTGGAATTAAACGGATGTAGGCTTCTCAACTGGTCATAACAGGTGACGCAATAGTCATAAATGACGTCACAAAGCCACTGTGACCAATAATTTTAAATTGGACCCTATGGCAAGTGACAGCTCGTTTGAAAGGTATTGAAAATACCTATTCAGTCATACCAATCTTGTTTGGGTTTCGGCTGATTTTGATTGATAAATTGAAGAAATACGAAAATTATAGTTTCGCATTTAATTAATAAAAATTTAAGAACCAGTTCTTATAATAAGTGTTCAAAATGTGCTCCATCTACTTCCTGGCAGTAATGCATCCTATTGCTAAACTCTTGTCGTACTCGTCCCAGTGTGTCAGCGGAAATTGCCCTACATTCTTCAACAATTCGTTGTATCAGAACGGCAATACTGTCAGGTGCTGTAGCGTAAACCTTAGATTTCAAGTACCCCCATAGAAAAAAATCTAATGGTGTAAGGTCCGGTGACCGATCTGGCCATTCGATCGAACCTCGTCGTCCAATCCATCTACCACGATATTCTTCATCTAGGTAACGTCTTGCTGCACCGTAATAGTGTGCAGGAGCACCATCTTGTTGAAACGTTATTTCCAAGTTGTCGAATTCATTTGGATTATCTTCTAGAATTTCAAGAATTAACGCCTCAATATCATTTTGTAACATCTCCAGATACAATTCACCGGTTAAGTTAGCATTGAGAAAAAGAGGCCCAACTATGTGGTTTCCCAAAATACCTGTCCAAACATTTACTTTTTCTGGAAATTGAGTATGTTTTCACGAAAGATGTGAGGATTTGTGTCACTCCAATACCTCACATTTTGAGTGTTTACATTTCCATTGAGAAAGAAAGTACTTTCGTCACTAAAACAAATTGTCTGTATGTAGCCTGGTTGTTGGTTCATTTTATTGGACATAGTTTCACAGAATTCTAGTCTTCGGTCGGGGTCATCGTCTGAAAGTTGGTGCACCATTTTTAATTTGTATGGATGAAATTTGTTTTTAGCCAACACCCTATGTACTGTCCTTTGACTGACTTCACAGATGGACGCAACTTGGGCTGTGGAAGAAGTAGGGTTTACTACCATTTCTCCAATTATGTCAAGTTTTTTGTCATCACTAATTGTTGGTCGACCAGATCGTTTGGCATCTTGAACACTACCTGATGCTTCAAACTTCCGAAGAAGCTCCCTCAATAAACTCTCGATATAGGGCGATCGGGGTACCTCTCATTAAACAGTCGTTCCGCTGCATGGAAATTGTTTCTACATTCACCAATTATTAAGATAGCTGCTACTTTGTCGGCTACAGTACGTACCATTTTGCCTATGTAAACACTTAAACGTCTCGTTAAACAATAGCTTAGGTAAATTTTCAAGGTATAAACACTTTTGACAAGTAGAGAATTCAAACACGTCAACCTTTTTGACAATTATCCAGAGGTGTACTTTAAAATCTTTATTAATTAAATGCGAAACTATAGTTTTCGTATTTCTTCAATTTATCAATCAAAATCAGCCGAAACCCAAACAAAATTGGTATGACTGAATAGGTATTTTCAATACCTTTCAAACGAGCTGTCACTTGCCATAGGGTCCCATTTAAAATCATTGGTCACAGTGGCCCTGTGACGTCATTTATGACTATTGCGTCACCTGTTATGACCAGTTGAGAAGCCTACATCCGTTTATTTCCACCCTCCAAATTTAATTATTATAAGTATACCCGTTCAAAAGATACGAGGAGGGTAGCCGACTTTTGACTAGCACTGTATATTAAGAAAATTTTAGTAATTAGAAAATAAGGAAATCTAAGGCATTTTATCGCTTTTTTCATTTTGATTACCAATGAAAAGGCAATGAAATGTGATGTCTAACATGTCATTTCATTCAGGCAGGACAAATTGCAGAATATTTATCATATATATAGACTTCCGACACAAGTATGCCGCAACTGTAAACCTGTATGCTGGTCATTGGACCCTGAACTTCCAACTTCGTTTCGTGAAAACCTACAATCGGTAATTCGTGAAACGTCTAGTCTTATCGTGTTATACAAGGAATGGATATACTAATCAAACTAGTCAGAATTATTCTTATTGTAATAATATTAATCGCGCTCTTCAAATTACTGAAGGTTGTAACGGTGATGGTAATATTCTTCAGCCTTGGTTACTTGGCAATAAAATTGGCAAACATCACATAACATCATCTTGAGTGAGTAATTAAAATATATGATAACTTCGAATATTTCCTTAAGGCATGCATTAAAAGAAATTATTTCGAATAGCCTCTTTTTATCATATCTTATTGATGTTATTATGGGTTTATTGAAAATATCGTAGAGCACCATCTAATTGCCAAGAGAAAAACTTAAATGTGTTTGAACTTTGTATTAACAAACCTTTTTACAAGGCGTACGTAAACTCAGTGATGACCTGGAACAAGATGAGAGGCAAAAGCTCCTGACCTCACGTCAGCGCTTTTCTTATCGTATTCATGGTGTTCATATTTGCATCACATTGTCCCATAGTACGAGAAAAGACTATTGTTCACCTGATCAGAGTGCTAATAGATTTTTTATGGTTTGAATATTTACTCGCATGTAGATCAACAAGAGCGCCAAAGCAATCTGACCTCACGTCAGCGCTTTTCTTATTGTATTCATGGCATTCATATTTGCATCACATTGTCCCATAGTAAGAGAAAAGACTATTGTTCACCTGATCAGAGTGCTTATAGATTTTTTATGGTTTGAATATTTACTCGCATGTAGCTCAACAAGAGCGCCAAAGCAATCTGACCTCACGTCAGCGCTTTTCTTATTGTATTCATGGCATTCATATTTGCATCACATTGTCCCATAGTAAGAGAAAAGACTATTGTTCACCTGATCAGAGTGCTTATAGATTTTTTATGGTTTGAATATTTACTCGCATGTAGCTCAACAAGGGGGCCAAAGCAATCTGACCTCATGTCAGTGCTTTCTAATTTTTTTTTCTCAATACCATTAGACACCGACAGGTGAGTGATACATATAGTATTGTAGAAAATGTTGTTTATTAAAAGCTCCGTTATTTGAGTAGTACTTCATTCAATTAGTTGAGATTAATTGAGATATCAGGAACCAATGGAATTCCAGGAGGTTTACGCCTACTGTCGTCTTTTCGTAACGATTAGTTGAGATATCAGGAACCAATGGAATTTCAGGAGATTTACGCCTACTGCATTATATGCAGAAGAGTGAAATTCTTTTAGATAAATATTTGAGTGTGTATCTATATGATTTTCAATTTTATAAATAGAAATAACAATAATATAATATATATATATATAACAATAATTCAACAGGTTTTTTATTTTTCCCATATAATGAGGGAACCCTTTCTAGAGAAGATATACAGAAGTTATGGCCAATTCAAGATCACAATTTTCAACACAAAATTTGAAACACCCTGTGATGATATTTTTGAAATCCAAAAGATGCATGACCTTTTCGCATCCTTCCTCTTCGATGTTGTAAAAACGGTTTACGCTCAGGATATTTAAAATAAGAATAATGAACATTTTACTGACTGAACATAATTGACTTTTTTTCTTTGGATATTTTGAAAACTATTCGATTTAATACAATGGTTTTAACAGAAATGTATTCACTATTGAATACTCGATCATAGCAGGATTGGAAAACTTGAAAAAAAATTTTTTCGTCGAATTTATTTTCACTCCCTGTATAACCGGACGTTTTTGGGCTTCGGACATATTTTAGCTCTGTAGAGGACTTCGAACAATATCATAATCCCAATTTTGAGATTTCAAATATGTCTAGTTCTCCAGATACGTCTAATAGGCACTCGAACTTGAGACACCCTGTATATATCAATGTATTGTAGCTAACATGAAACAAATTCATTTTCTCATAAGAAAAATATTTGGGAACGAAATCCTGAAACAGGTCAATTTTTGTTTCGCTTTGATCAAATTTTTAAGGCTCTGATTGTTGCATTCAGAACGATGGTGGTAATTTCGAACAATTAATTTAACTTGACTTGTAATGCGTGATGATTCTTTATATGGCACTTCAATGCCCAAATAAACTGCCATTGTCTTTCCATTATTTTTCATCATCAAAGAGTTCGTAGGGGTTTAAAGTTGTGCACGAACAAAACTGTAATTTCATCAGGTACCATCGTCCCAAGGGAATTGAGCCATTACAAGTGCACGAACTGAAAACCTCTTTAACGTATCGACTTTTTCTTGAAAATTTCCACACGTCTGTAAAGAAGATATAAATATACCTTGCCAGAAAAGTATCAAATGACCCTGTTTCCCTATTCAAATCATTTATAGGGTTGATCGGATCACCCAGGGTGCAAAATGCATACAGTTTGGTAAAAGTGAAACGAAAATTGACCTGTTTCAGGATTTTGTTGCCAAATAATTTTCTTCTGACAAAATGCACTTATACCATAATTTTTACGCGCACTGTATTTACTAGAACATAAGTATGTTCATCTCATTCTCAAAACTGATAAAGGTAAAGATTTATGAGAATTCAACACGATTCATGATAATTTAAAAATCTCAAGGATATTACATCACTATTCGTTAAAAAAGCGATGTAAAATATATATATAATTGACGTTCCTCTATAATAGAACGTGTAGAAATTTCAATAGCCTGTTAATTATTATAGTTATATTGTTGCCGTGACACACAACCACATCCGTTTTCGGATGAAAGTTGAAATTAACTTATTCTGTGAATTCCCTTTTTCATTTTACGATGGGACACTCTTTGAGAGGAACAGGAAAATCCAGGATATAAATTGACCGTTCATAATGTATTATTATATTTTTACTCGTTCGTTATCTACTTTATGTTAATTTAAAGCAAACTTTTGGGAAAACCTCTCCAGTTGATTTTGAAGAATTACATCGGTTGTCTTAACATAAGTTATCGCTTAACACCATTTAACCGAATAAGTGCTAACTATAAATAACTCCTTCCCTTTATTATACGAATATATAAACTGCTCGTAAACCACTAAACTTTCAAGGCTCTGCTGATTGAGGTCAGTAGATCGCTACTCAAGGGAAGAGCCAACAATTCAAACAGCATAATGACGAGGAAGGCAATCAGACAAAACACAAGTATATCTGCAAATAATGATACAGGAGGTGAGAAAGGTTATAAAAATATTTATTAAGAAAGCCTCTGGCGCAGTATTCCAGACGATACACCCTAAATAAGGTGAAGATTTGTTGATAGAACAGTTAACTAACTTAATATACATGTTTAACACTCAGAATTGACCCCAAGTTATATTAAAAAATGACAAACATTTAGGCAATGATGTCAATTAATTGCTTGAATTTATTTCAGTATATTGAGACCATATGCCGTTTCAAAACTTGTAGAGTACTTCATACCTGGCCAAACTGTGATATCGAAAGAGGAAGCCCACTTCTACGCTATGTTCATCGTAGGCATAATGGTGACGATGTCTTTCTACGAAACTCACATAAGTCTTGCGAAATCAGTGCTGGCACTAGAGATGAGAATGGCCTTCTCGTCTTTGGTGTACCGGAAAGCGTTGAAACTGCATCCGTCCGTCCTGTCCGAGATGTCTACTGGAAAGATAGTTACTTTAATCACCAAAGATCTCCAAGCCATCGATTCGGCCATTCATTTTGCCAACGATTGTTGGGTCGAGGTGATGATTGGGATGTTCATAGCCTACCTGATATATCAGAAAGTCGGATTAGCTGCCTTAGTGATTTTGGTGTCGTTCATTATTGCATTTCCGCTACAGGGTGAGTTTCAACTTTTAATGGAAATTTGATACCTATATGCAACCTAAAAAGTCCAACAAAAATTTCTTATTTCGCTTGAACAGCTCCAAAAAGATCTTTGAATAATCTCTCCGATGTTATTTTTGCTCTGGTGTGAGCAAACGCGTCATCCGCTTGGAAAACAGCTATTTTATAGCCAAATTTTCGAGTATGGTGTTGTAAATATTACCTTTAGATAATACAAGAGCGCCAAAAAACATGAAAGAACTGGAAGAAACACGAAAGAACCCTGAACGAGCACAAAAAACCGAAAGCACGCAAAAAATCCCGAAAGAACTTGTGAATTGCTCACCCAGTATAACAATCGATCGCAAATTCATTGTAAATTGCACACCCTGTATGACATTTTACTGCAATTAGCTCCCGTACGCGAAAAACACGAAAACTTGAGAAAAACTCTGGTGAAAGTCAGCGCTAGGAATGCGCAACTCATATGTAACATCCTGTATATGAATCGTAAATATTTTATCGAAAACCTAACGTTGACGGTAACAACCAGTCCTACAGTGCTAACTACCATGAAGGTCATCTGAAAAAAGTCAACTTCAATTTACGTTTAATGCAAGACTATTATGTTTCCACATAATATTATTATTATATAGCTGTTAGAAATAGGCAACGCATATGAGACACCCTGTATATAATTGATTAGCAGAGGGTTCTTTTTCCACAAAAAAAAAACAAAACCATATCGTTTCAACTCCAACGATTCGCGCTTGGTGAATTTTACAAAGGTAAAATAAAAATTATTCGATAAAGGTCTAAAGATGTAACCATGAACTGAGTGCCTCGCCGATTACTTCTAATTTCGTTCTATTCGTTCACGCATAAACTAAGTGGGTCTGATTTACGTCTAGAATATGACATAAGAATCTACAGATTAGAATCTCAACGACAATTGTTATTTCAGAGTAGGAATCGTCAGGGGTGAAATGAATTGGCTAGGGATTGCAAAACTGGTTCTACGCTACAGTTGCCCTCCGTTTTTCCGGAATAGATTGTAAAGCCTTACTCTTGGCATCACGAGCTCCTCGAGCGGTCTTGAATGCAGCATCCGAAAATGGGTTGATTTTGATGTCGAAATCGTTCAAATACTTTTCTTGAAGTAATTTGGCAGTCTGATTCCACATTGTTTTTATTGTACCTTCCTTATAGTCTTCTCCATCCATTTTCTTCATATTGTAAGCGTAATCTTTCATAATGTTTGCCAATTGCGCTTCACTCGTTTCAGCACTCAATGTGTATTCCCTCTCAGTACAAAAAGTAGTAAATTGGTTCCAAACTGTTTTGTTTGCCTTTTTCGTATTAATGGGAACATTTCCTTTGACTTTTTTATCGATGGTGGACAGAGAACAAACTCCAAATCGACTCATTTTCATGCAAAATCTCCAATTTTCACAATTGAATTCAACCTGTCAGTTTGACGTGTGCTTAATTTGACTGGATCATGTTTTGTTTATATATAGCAACTACCAGAGAAAATTTTCAAAAAATTATCAGTATAATACCATGTAAGTTGTACCACGTGACGTCGAATGGTGCAATTCTATTGGTCGATATTTGGGTCGGAAAAATAATCCTTATTGTTTTCAATATATTGGGATGGGATCAAAGAGCCAGTTATATCTTGCAACTTCACTATGACCACTGACCAGGGCAAACCAACGTAGTTGATTTTGATGGGACAAAGACCCCATCCCATTTTTCAAGCCAAGCTTGGACATAAACGGTGTTTTCTCATCCAAAATTGATGATTTAATAATATTTGAAGGTTGGAACTTTCGAAAAATCATACGGATATTTTGTTCGCTCCATCATCTAGTAGTTACACCTGGAACTTATCTTCCAATGTAGTATATTTACTCATATCTTTCAGGTACATTGGGATGCTGCGTGTTTAAAAAGAGAAGGATGGCGAATAAAAGGTCAGATCAGAGGATACAATCTACCCAAGAGGTCCTATCATTCATACGTATAATAAAAATGTATACTTGGGAAAAAATATTCACAGACAAGTTGATAGATTCTCGTAAGTAAGTATACCACCTAGTTTAATTTGTTTCCACCAAATAATCGACAACTTTGTATGGAACATTCCGACACCCAACCGTACATTATATTTCTTTCGGAAATATTGTGACTATTATTTTCAACGATACCACCGGAAAAATTTTGAAAGCACTGACGTGACGTCAGATGCTTTGGTGCTTCATCACATCTATTATATATTTTTTTGTCAGAGACGTGTTCGAATTAGCCAGTTCGCCAAAATAGTTGATAACAACTTCAACAACATACTGTTGAGTGAGGAAGCAAATTTTCACCTGAATGGTCGTGGTAATAAGCAGAATTGCCGGTGCTTGGCACTGGAGAATCCGAGACGAAATTATTGTAACAAAACCGAATATGAACATTTTGGGGACTGCTGCGACGGCGGAGGAGTTCCGCTTCATGCGCCGACAAAGGGATTAAGAACATGATGAAAGGGACCGCTCGCCATAAAGCTGTCACATAAAAAACGATTAATGGTGGCATATTTATGTGACATAAAAGAGACCGCTACGATCACTCTGGAATGTGAAGCATCTTTCAGGTAACTTCTAGAAAAACAGCGCCGGATATAAATGACTGAAGCCGATTCATGGATTCATTCATGGATAGAACTTGCCGACGAATAAACAGGTGTTCCTAGTGAAATTCTGTAGATAAATTGTGTGCGGGTACAAAATTAGAAGTAATAATAATCACCCACTTAATGAAGGGCAGCGGACTTCCTGAGTCGCTGGTTATACTATAACAGTAGATCCAAAAATTATCTTTGGTAGAAAAGATGTTTGCAAGGTGAATGAAAACAAGTTTTAGTCAAAATAGAATTATGTATTCACAGATAAGAATAGTTACACAATGTTCGGCACTTGAGTTCACACTCACAGAAAGAGTTTTTAGGTGTCTATAATAATCAAGGATTTGAAGTTCTCTGCTCAATCTAGGGCACTTCTGGTAATATAAAATGATAAAGAGATCAGACCTAATTTGTTGTTTGGAGTTCACCACAGCTCTGCTTCAATCGTCGAGGGTAGATTTCTCAGAATAAGGTGCAGGATCTTTGGATAAAGCTTCTCAAACTTCCACTGATGAATTGTGCCTTGGCGATATGTATTTGCTTCACAGATTCACAATTCACAACCTTTTTCTTTTACGTAGAGAATTTCAACTGAGTAATTCACATACACATGAACTAGGGTAGCTAACTGACCCGAAAACAGATTGTTTTGAGAGATTTTAAGAGGAACTTGTAGTTCTGAGTGCCGTTATGGACTCGTGAAAGGTAAATTGATAAAAGAGAGCTTACTTGAAGATACTGTGCACAAGAGCGTCTTGAGAGAGAATGAATTTACTTGAAGGAGTACTTACCACCTTGAGAGGTGTAGAGAGAATGAATTTACTTGATTAAAAGAGGTCGGACGTGTACAAAGTTCAGGTAGCTAAGTTTAGGGATTACCAAAATTCCGTCCGACAGAAGGCATTCTTGGAAGTAACGGCCGCTACCCCAAATTCCTAGAACTGTCCTTTGTTGCGAGAATATCGCAACAAATTGTGTATATAAATGATTGATTATTGTTAGTTAAGTGTGAATATAAATTAGTCTAAAGAAGACTTGTATTGTTTTTCTATTTCGCTGAGGAAACACGTAACAGTATGAACCACCCTGCATAGCCCAAATGTCGTGATTTGGGCCGCTGGGTCTGCTAAAGGCATAATTTGTCCTTATTTTCATGAAGACCAACGAGGCTGAGCAATCAATGTGAATAGTGAGCGTTATTGCGATATGTTGCGAAAGTTTTTGGTCACACAGATGTTCCAGACAGCAACTCGATGACTCCAATTTTCATCCCAGTTGAAGAATATGCTCCAGGGCAAAGTGGTTATGCCACAAGCTCCAATTATGTACTGCTCGAACCAGGGACTGGATATGATTCAATCTCTCATCGTGGAATGCATCTCAATCTTGAACTAGCATATGTCTTTGGCCTCGTAATAGGATATAATTTGGCCCCCAGGGAGGAACTATATCAGGATGAACGAAAGAATATTAGAAACTGCTTGTATAACAAAGCTCCCTCTCGATTTCTTTTAGACAAATATTGAACAAATTATTGGAAAATTACATCTTAACAAATTAAACCGAGAGGAAGTCATGTTGAGGGGATCATTGGAAGCAGTCAATGCAAAAACGTGCTCTCATGTTAAAGTAACCAAAAAGAACTAAAATTTCGGTTCCTGGGAAGAAATAAACACTTACCGAGAATAGTTATGTATTTCTCGCAAATCTCTGACCCACAAGAGTCACTTTTAGATATTGATTTCAATAATTACTACAAAAGATGACCGGCATCTGATCTCGACAGAGAGAAAAAACTACGCTGACCGTTCGAGGTTAGCTTTGCGGAATACAGATAACCAGCATAGAACACATCTATATTCTATTGCAGGAGAACTACTTCAAATTTCAACCATAATTCGGGTGCGCGTACGGAATAACGTCAGTGGCGTGCAAATCGTTGCAAGTTTGCTGGTTTCAACCCAAGAACGTGGTTCTAGCAGGATGGGTCCACTTGCCATACCTAAAATGATTCAATGGAATGGTTATAATGATTTGAAGAATTTATCTCAGGGTTTATTGCTACAAAATCAAATGCTTCACCTATTACATTCAGTTGTAAAATGCCTGATACATTACAATAATAAAAATTTTATCTGATGTGCCTCACCGCAGCAAACCGCCATCGTGGGAAGGCAACTTTCATGATTGAATTCGAAGGTTGTCTTCGATAATGTTTAGACTATTTTGATCTCTTTCTCACTATGAATCACCCATTTCTAAAGGTATATTATTTATTTTCAGGAGAGAAATAAAGAGTCTCAGAACTTTGCTGATATTCAAACAAGGAGGTATATTCATGGGTGAACTACTGGGAAAACTGGGATACAATTTGCTCCTTATAACGTACTTACTACTTGGACATTCCTTGACCCCTGGAGTCGTTTATTATATACAGTCTTCTTACCACAAGCTGAGATTCATCCTGACCTACCTCATCACTCTGTCGATAACAGAAGTTGCCGAACTATTAGCCTCCTTCAATAGAATTGAGAATCTCTTCTCCGCCGACGAGTTCCAACCTAGTCGCCATTACAAACAAACCTACATTATGACACGTGTCTTGGTGAGAAACGCACATGTTAAACTTGGAGACCAAGAGATCTTGAGAGATCTCACCTTCAACCTTGAAAATGGTCTCAACATCATCGCTGGACCTGTGGGATGTGGAAAGAGTACTTTAGTTAAAGCGTTATTGAACGAATACAAGTTATCTTCTGGAACTCTTTTTGTGAATGGTGAGATATCCTACGCTTCTCAGCAACCATGGTTGTTTCCATCAACAGTTCGCCAGAATATCTTGTTTGGTTCTGATTACAACGATGAGAGATACAAGAAGGTCCTCGAGGTGTGCGCTTTGAATCTAGATCTGAAACTGTTTCCGAACAGTGATATGACAATAGTTGCTGAGTCTGGCTCCAACCTAAGCAAGGGACAACAAGCAAGGGTCAACCTTGCTCGAGCTGTTTATAAAGAGAGCGATATCTACGTCTTAGATGATTGCTTCTCCGCCTTGGACGTCAATGTCCAAAACTTCATTTTCAACAATTGCATCAAAGATTTCCTGAAAAACAAATTAGTTGTGTTAGTAACTCATAACCCTTCTTTCCTGAACAAAGCCGATCACGTGACTATTCTCAAAGATGGTAAAATGGCGTATTCTGGTAAATTCGACGATGTCACCATAAAAAATTACATAAATGAGTTGAACGTACCTGAGGTTCTTGAGGAGAAAATTGAGGCCGAGTGCAATGCCCAAATAAACTTGGTCAATGGATGTTCAAAAAAAGATGAGAAAGGAAAAAAAAAGGTTGTTAAAACGGGTAATATTTATAGTGAAGAGATGAAGATTGGTAATATTGGTTTGAGTGTCTATAGGAGATATATAGCCTTTGGTACATGGGGTTTATTCATTTTCCTGCTATGTCTTCATCTCTCAGTTGAAGGACTGTACGCAACCACGGAGAAGCTGATCAGTAAATGGTAAGTTTGTAGAAGGTAAATACAGTGAATTACGTTTGACCCTAATGTGCACAGTGAAAATTAATGGCTTCGTTTTTATTTTCGATTGAAAAAAAATTTGAAACTTAATCCAATTTATCAGATAATTAAAAAAACTCAATTGGAAAAAAATAGTACTCATTAGGATTGAGCAGAATACAATGTTTTCATAGTAAGATATCAAAAATAGAAACTTGGACCTTCAAAATCATCTCCTGGAAATTTCAGACAGCCATTTGCAAAGAAATAAGCCCATTGAAAAAGCCCAAAAAGTTTTTTATCTCTTCATTACTTCATTCTACAGAGCTAAAATATTTTCGAACCCAAAAACTTCCGATTATGCAGGGAGTGAAAATAAATTCGACGAAAAAATTTTTTTCAAGTTTTCCATTCCTGGTATGATCGAGAATTCAATAGTGAATACATTTCTGTTTGAACCATTGTAGTATATAGAAGTTTTCAAAATATCAAAAAAAAAACTGGAAAAAAAGTCAAATATGTTCAGACAGTAATATGTTCATTATTCTTATTTTAAATATCCTGAGCGTAAACAGTTTTTACAACATCGAAGAGGAAGGATGTGAAAAGGTCATGCATCTTTTGGATTTCAAAAATATCATCACAGGGTGTTTCAAATTTTGTGTTGAAAATTGTGATCTTAAATTGGCCATAACTTGTGTTTTTCAAATTAGAACTCTATTTTTTAATAATTGTGTTGGATTCTGCTGTCAAAAATAATTTTCTCACATGATTATGCTCTTAAATTCAATAATTTCTGAGTTATTTGAGATTTTCTGGATTTATGGTGTACGTAGAGTCAAATTGATTGCATCTAAAAAAATTCAATGAATATTCTTTCGAAACCATGGGAACACTCTTTACCCATAGAAGATAACTTATCTGTTAATAATTCACAAGTGTCAGGTGTTATTGTTATTCGTAATCTTCATTTCTCGATTCAACAAAATGAACCGTTATTCTAATTACGAAATTCTGGATCTATTCTATATGTGACAGAATTATTAGTAGAAAATCGATTTAGACAGAAATTCAGTGTACCGAATTTTGAAAAAACACAACATGCATGACAACAAATATGAGAAAATTCATGCATTACAACCAGGTGATTACATAAAAAGGTTAAATTTTTGTAGAGGAATATTAGATAAACTTGAAAATGATGAAAATTTTTTGAAAAAGATTATTTGGACAGACGAAGCAAAATTCAATAATGAAGGACTATTTAATAGAAAGAATTGCCACATTTGGAGAAATAGAAAAAGACAACGAAACCCCCAGAACAAATTTAGTTTTAATGTGTTTGCTCTTTTGATGAACAATAAAGTGCGGTACTACATTTATGAAGAAAATTTAAATACAGAAAAATTTTTGGAAATCCTGAGAAATTTTGTTTCTGAATTTTTGGGATGAACAGCCGTTGAGTATGTCGACTACCGCATATTATCAATTGGATGGGGCTCCGGCACATAGTTCGCACGAGGTGTCTGAAGAACTGAATGCAATGTTTGGTAATCGGTGGATCAGACGCCGTTCTTCACTGTTTTGGCCCCCACGATCTCCCCATCTTACTCCTTTAGATTTTTATTTATGGGGTAGAATAAAAAACATAGTCTATGAATCTCCTATTGAAAGTAAAGAAGATTTAAAACGGCGTGTTAGGATGCTTTCCACTGACTAAAGGGGGAGGAAATTGAGCGAGCGACTAACCGAGGTGTTTCAAGACGTATTCGAAAGTGTGTGGAACAAAATGGTTACCATATTGAAACTCTTATCTGATCATTTATTTCGTTAATTTGAGTTTTGAAACGTATTTTTATTTTTATTATCATAATTTATTTATAATCATAATTCGGTGTACTGAAGTAGCGAATGTATTTAATGTGTTTCCTATTGAACAGATGAATTCTCATTAGCTTCGACATAAGTCGAAATACTAATTTCATCAACTGCCCTTTTTTGTATTCTTTAGGGGCTCTTACATCCCAAAAGTTTGGCATGTGAAACATTTAAAACAATTTAAAAAAATTGGGGATATCCTTTTCAAATTTCTTATTTCAGATGGAACTTTTGTATATTATGACATTTTTGGATATATGTTCAAATTCCACATTCACTCTATGTATATCCTGATTTCCTAAGTCATTAGGTAGAGAACATAAATGTTTGATATACAAAAAGATTTAAAGAAAGCCGCGAAGTTGTAATTCAAAGAAAGGCAAAAAAACATATTTTTCGACACGTTAGAAGAACCCGGCGTGCTCGCCATTCTGTAACTATTACTTCGGTTTAACTTGGTTATAAGATATTCGTTATTGTTTACGCAAGTCTTTGCATATATAGGGGTGATTGTAATTTTGAATATTCTCGAATTTCATAACTGTAATATCTAAGGTAATTGAATATAGTTTTGTTAGGAAGAAATACTTAATTTCGATCCAATTTTTTTTCTGATTGATATCATGCGAAGCAGCTCAAACCTGTTATGCGAATCAGTGCATATATAAACATAATATGCATATTTTTCAATGATTTAAGATTCTTGAACAAGTTTAATGCTCTTCAACATGTTTTCAAACCCACCCTTCTCCTCTGTCGCACTCAATAACTTTAACGTGCTGATGTGTACTGAAATTTCAGTTGAAATCGATGGAGATTTAATTAATTAGCAGGTAATAGCCTATCTCCATCGTTATTCAGTGAAATGATGGAATCGCTTAACGCTAAATAGGTTAATTATTATTAATGTAAAGTGTCGCCTCTTATGTTATATTTCTTTCCTAAATCTAATATTCGTTTTTTTCTAGGGTAAACGAACAAAAAACTAACACCACAACTCTTTTACCGGAAGAGGGAAATCAGAAAGATAAAGATGCCGCTTTGTCCACAATAATACTGCTATCTCTACTCACAGGAGCTAGCGTTTTCGCCAAATTCTTCAGAGCCATCGTTCATCTGATATTCTCTATGAAAATATCTAAAAACATCCATTCGGCGTTGGTGAAAGGGATAATATACGCAAAAGTGCAATTCTTCGATAGAAACTTGATAGGAAATATTCTCAACAGATTCTCCAGAGATCTTGGACACATCGACGAGTATCTTCCTTGGGTGGTGGGAGAAGTTATAAAGGTGAAAATTGAATTTCCAGAATAGAACCTTCAGTACTCGATGAAATTTCTGTAATAAAATATTCGATTATTCATTCGAAAGTTTGTAACATGACAAATTTCAACCATAATTCGGGTGCGAGTACGGAATAACGTCAGTGGCGTGCAAATCGTTGCAAGTTAAGTAGAAGACTTCAAGAGTTCCTTCAATATTTTGGTAGTTTCCATTCACGTTTAAACATCCATATTATAGTCGCCATGAAAATAAGACAGATTCATCGGGATATTAAGAGTAAATGTAAGACAACTAACAAATAAGAGATTCTTCTGCTGCGCGGACGCTCATTGAGAAACAAGCTGAGTAGCATTCATTGGAGTAACAGCGGGAGGGACGTTTTTGGGGCGGCAAACCCCATCACAAGGATACCAATATGTTTTTTAAGTTTGTTCAGCACCAATCTCATACTTCTGGTTTCATTTATTATTGACAAGTTCGCGCGTCAACTCAGTGCGTCCGAGCTGCTAGATATATGAAAAAAAATTCAAAATATCTCGACAACATTATTATTTTTATTGCTAAAATTCACACGATATATTCATAATTGTTTATACGTTGAAATGAAGAAAAATGTTGAGTGCAGGATGAAAAATTTCCAGCAATTGTTGAGAATTACCACAAATATGCCACGGATTTTGATCGTTTCGAGTGTAGAGTAAATCTAAGTACAAATAGAATAAATTTTTTAATACTGAATGTGTGAATATATGGCATACGGCAAGAGCTGTGCATAATGACTCTTCTGATTTTTTTTGTATTTCATTGATATCAAATACCTTGTCTTTTTGTTTGTACTTATATCAATTGTAATTTGAACATTGGCCTTTGAAAAGTTAATGTTTGTCAACATGATAACCGATACATCAGAGTCAGAACAATGTACTTTGACTCTGAAATCTTTTGAAATTATTTTTCAGTTACAAACTTAACGCCTTCAAACTAGTTGGAGCTGTAGGAGCTGTTGACCTTGAGAATAAAATGGATAAATGCTCAGTGAATTCAAAAGTATTTTTAAAATTGGTGAAATCCGGTACTGGGTAACGTCATGCCAACTGCCGAGGAATGAAAGAGTCAGTTAGATTTTAATGAAAAAAATTTTAAAAAGGAGCCTAAAAAAGTTGCATTTTTTGAAAAAAACGGCTAGTAACTGGCTATAATTTTTCTGGAAAATCATGTGATCTTTTTTTTTTTTAGGGCTATCATATCTTCCAATCGCAAGTGAAAATATTTTAAATTAATTACTGAAAATAGCTTACTTCGTCTCAGACACAAATTTCCAGATCATCAGTCACGTCCGTCATTCACAGAACTTTGTCAGATCATTCCAATTACAATATTTACCCATATCTCGTATAATATTTTGAAATTTCTTCAATTGATAGGATTCGTAAGAGCCCTGGTGAGGTATTCTCTTATAGTTTAACAGTCTACGATATGTATTAATGAAATTCAAAAATGTACCCAGCATAGATCCAGTTTGGCAATCCCTAGCCAATTCATTTCACCCCTGTCGATTCCTACTCTGAAATGGCAAATGTCGTTGACATTCTAATCTTATGTAAATTCTTATGTCATATTCTAGACGTAAATCAGACCCACTTCGTTCATGCGTGAACAAATGGAACGACATAATCGGCGAGGCACTCTGTTCATGGTTACACCTTTAGACCTTTATCGAATAATTTAATGTAAAATTCACCAAGCGCGAATCGATGGAGTTGAAACGATATTCTTTTGGTTTTTTTTTTGGTGGAAAAAGAACCCTCTGCTAATCAATTATATACAGGGTGTCTCATATGCGTTGCCTATTTCTAACAGCTATATAATAATACTATTATGTGAAAACATAATAGTCTTGCATTAAACGTAAATTGAAGTTGACTTTTTTCAGATGACCTTCATGGTAGTTAGCACTGTAGGACTGGTTGTTACCGTCAACGTTAGGTTTTTGTACTATTCTGTTGTACTTTTCATTGTGATGATCATGTCTGCTTCATTTTTCATGCCAACAGCGAGGAGTTTGAAACGGCTCGAAGCTGTTTGTAAGTATGCTTTATTTATCGAAACACTTGTTAATTTTTAATCGCAAGTGTTGCATCTCAAATAAAGTCGTTTTTGTGTATTGTGGATTGCTTTTTCATTTGTAATTGTAGAATACTAATAAATAGATCTGGCCATTTTATCAGCATTTTCAGAAAGATAACATGTGATGTTATCTGTCAGAGAGAAATACAAAGAATAATGGTCTTTCATTCCAGATGGGCCTGTTCCCTCAACTCATTGAGTAGGAGTGTTCATTCCATTTTAACTGGAAAGTTCACCTTGATCCTTTTCTCATGTTTTCTTCACACATAGTTCTCGACAAAAAAGTCACGTTTGTTTCTAATCTCTACAGAAAAATATAATCGTTCAGACGAAAACCTGTTTTTGTGCAGGAATAAAAGAAACTTCCAGCTATCCGGAGCTCTATTTTCCCTTGCCTCCCTTAGACGCTTTCTGCATGGCAAGTCTTGTTATTTAATAGTCAGACCACGTAATCCCCCCTATAGAAGAAATAGTCGTTACATCTTGGATCAACGAATAAGCCTACGTAACTATTGAGGAAAAGAGATGAATTTATTTAACATGAACTGGTCCCTAAATCTTTTTGAAAATCTGACAAGTCCAGGAAAGATTCGAATAATTTCATCGCCTTCGTCCATGAAAGGATTAGGTTTTCCTCAAATTCTAGTTGCGATATATCGGCCAGCCCATCAATTTTGATCTGTTATTCATTAACTGGAGTTCTCTAATCTTTTCTGAGTAACCTCTATAAAACATTAAAGTGTGAAATAAAAAAAAGTACAAAACAGATCCTTGTGTAACACCATTATTTGATGTTGAGGAATAAATCTGACTTCTTCTTAACAAGTTTAATTTGTGCATTCGGGAATTCAATGATCACCAATTCGACTTCATGGAAAAGCATAGATCGAGACAACTTTGATGATTTTTCGTCGAAAAAAAAATATTCGCTGAACACTAAGTTATTTCTTAATAGATAATTGATTTGTTTTTCACCAGCCCGAAGTCCAATGATAGGGCATCTGAACTCCACGATAGAAGGACTCATCAGTGTTCGTGCATTCAAAAGGCAGGATATTTTGAGAAAAGAGTTCGATGAACATCAGAATTACCATATATCAGCTCAATTTATTGGAATGGTTGCTTGGAAACTTCTTCAATTATACTGTCACATGATAACGGCCTTGTATGTAGGAGCCATTTTGATTACTTTCATGATATTCAGCTCAGGTATGTTAAATACTTTTATATTTCGATTTCCTTGGAATATCGATTATATAGGATAGTTTTCATCAAAATTGAAAATTAATTGAAAAATTCACAAATCATTATGTATTCTAGAACTTCAATATCAACTTATTTTTCAAATAGCCATTATGTATCTGCATTTTTACCTAGCAAGAATATACAGGGTGTAATTTAATAAGTGTAAAATATTTAAGGAGGTGATTCCTCTTCGAAAAAAAGATAGGATCTTTCATATAAAGAAACTTTATTGGAGCATCCCTTGTTAAGATACAGCCTCTCAAAGGGAGTATATAAAATTTGTATAACAATTTTTGTCACAAGCACCAAAAAAGTTACAATATTGAAATTAACCTAACGTTTCCTACTAGCAAAAAGACACTTATCCAGTTATTTATTTGGTTTACCTCATGGTTGTAAGGGTGCGCCAAAACTATTAATTTTTTTTTTGCTCCAGTTGTTCCTCAGAATCAGGGTGATAAAATAAGAACTTGGTCCATTTATTGCTCATTCAAATATATATGTTACATACAATTTTCTTGTGTACATGCTTAACTGATCTAAATTCACTTCACGTATTTGATATCACCAACAATATGCCCATAATCATTCATTAAAATGGTCATCTAAATATACACAGACAGATCATTGGACAGTAAGTCAATATATTTAAATAATAAAATATTCTGAGAGGTGATGTCGAATAAATCCGGCCCTGGCTCAGACCAGCTCAAACAGAGAGACCAAGTCGCTGCAACCATAAATACAATGAAATAAATATTACCGTGCTTACACGCTTGAGACCGCCACTTTACCGGTAGAATTTTTAGCTTCATTTCTTTGAACTGCGTTTCCCCTCTAGGTAGATTTATACTCGATGGTTGAACGTAATGGAAAATTACTAAGTCAAACAAATTATCATGAATATTATCTATAAAATAAACTTCACAACCATTTGATGATGGAAGTTTTTTAATGGTATCATCTTCTTGAAGAACCTTGAAATCTTTTTCCATTGTTGTTGATACAGTAAATATTCCTAACCAGTATTTCGTTTCAGATTTTCAAGCCGGTGACGTCGGTTTATCTTTGTCAACAGCTGTTGGCCTTGGAATGCAACTACAATGGGGCATCAGAAACGTAATACAATTGGAGAGCACCATGACTTGCGTAGAGCGTACGTTAGAATACATCGACGAGCCCCAAGAAGAAAAGGATGGTAAAAAGATTGACAACTGGCCCAACAACGGGACAGTTTCTTTCGAAAAAGTTGATCTTCGCTACCCCCTGAACTCTCAACCCGTATTGAAGAACATCAACCTTCAAATCAACTCTAAAGAAAAAGTTGGCATAGTTGGAAGAACAGGAGCTGGAAAATCCTCCATAATAGTAGCCTTATTCAGATTCTACGATGTTGAAGGCGAGATTAACATCGATAAAGAAAACATAGCTGAAGTATCTATGGATGCCCTGCGTCAAGGAATATCAATTATACCACAAGAACCAGTGATATTTTCAGGTACCATCAGATCTAATATAGATCCAACTGGTAAATACACAGATGAAGAAATCTGGCAGTCTCTGGACACTGTGAATTTAAAAGGTGTTATTACAAATCTGGATGCAGAAATCGATCCGAAAACCTGTGGATACAGTTTGGGGGAGAAACAGTTAATATCTATAGCCCGAGCTGTGATTCGAAACAATAAAATTGTAGTGTTGGATGAAGCTACAGCTAATATGGACAAAGAAACGGAGGTAGAGATCAACTCCAAGATAAAGGAGATATTCCACGATTGCACTCTCCTCATTATAGCTCATAGGATGGAAACTATCCTAGACTGTGATAAAGTTATTGTTATGGACCAAGGAGAAGTTGTGGAATTCGATAGTCCCCTAGATTTAGCTAGGAGGGAAGATAGTAGGTTTTATGAGATTATCAAAAAAACTGGAGCCTTGAATACCTACCTGCAGAGGGCTAGTTGATTGAGCAAAAGTCGTGATTTGTTATATTAATTGGTTCGACTTTTGAGTGACTGAAGAAGATGGGGTTTTCCGCTTTTGAGGAGAATTGATGATGAATTGGAATACGTCCAATATGTATATAATGTGAATAGATTTTAACAAGATGATATGATTTTTTTTTATCTATAAAACCTCTTGAATCAGCTTGGATTAGGTATAAAATGAGTGCTGAACTATTCCTGAGTATAATGTTCATACGATGAGGGAAGCTTAAACTTATTCTTGTATCAACTTAATGAATTTCATCATCTTCATCTATTATTCTAAGCAACAAATTCCCATCATCTCCGCCTTATTTAAAATTTTCAAAATGCGCTTAATGTTCGGCAATCGCATCCTCAACTAAGATAAATCTCTTTTAATGGATCATATTTTTGAGTTTTGCGAAGAGCCAGTAGTCGATGGGGGTAAGATCTACTACCTCTCAGCAGCACAGTGTGGCACTGTACCAATCGTGAATAGCTCGCACCATTGGAGCGACGGTTTTTCGGAATTGTGGTTCCTTTTTGTTAACTTAAAATCACGAAAATCTGATTTAGACTCCTGGTATTAAAACAAGGAATTACTCATGTTGTAGCCACATATGCTTTGAAGCTTGCTGAAGAAAGAATGAAGTGTGATCCATTGTAGACTCTCTTGTGATTATCATTTGGGGATAGACTTCTCTATGAAACTGTCGCTGTGTAACCATAAAGAGGCTAATACACGGATCATTGCTCTCTTGAAGTTTGTAAAATCATTCTATTCAAGGCACGGGCAATAACCACTGGTAGTTAGCCACCCACAAAATCACAGCTAGTCTTGTTAAGGGTAGACGTGGAAAATATTAATTGCCTTATGTTAGTTCTAAAGATCGTTATCGTTTATTTTTCGAGGATTGTTTATGTTCCAATCGCTACCCATGTTTAATACAATTTAGGAGTGTCACAAGGAATCGTATATTGCGAAAAACCAGTTTTTGATACATGGAAAGCATATCCGGATACCATGCAACGATTTGCATGCCACTGGCGTTATTCCGTACGCGCACCCGAATTATGGTTGTTATGTTTGTTAGCCACTATGAAGCTGTAGGTGCATTTAGAATTGAGCAGGAAAGTTGTTTCAGCTTTGATGGTTGAGTCAATCAAAAACTATTCATCTTGACACTTTTCAGGTATATCTAAAGTACCTGTCAAAGGCCCAACCTGTATATTTTCCATGTTTACACTGAATGTAATCTTACATTGCGTATCGTACCTTTAAAGGGTCACAGAATGGAGTAATGAGTAATCACCGTGTCTTCTGCACTCACTGATAATGCACTCTATGAGGAGAAAGCCCTTGATCCTGCCTTTGAAATTCTCTCTCCAACAACAAAGGGATAAATTTCATGTAATGCCGCAAATTTAATTCTCCCAACCCGTCTAAAGGTCCAAGGTCTCAACAGCGAAATTCAGATATGTTTTTCAGCGCTCAACAGGAAGTCTTTCTGGAATTTATGAGCAGGAATTTCGAGAGATTTTCTCCTTTAAATATGAGAAAGAAACTTAACGAGGAAATGCAACTTCGGCGCAGAATTCCTGAAGATTTATAATTGTGTCGGTTTACTTACGTACGTAAGCTACATAAGCTGGTTTGAAATAGTTTTATTGGTCTTTTTAGCTCCGTATCTAGAGTGATAATTAAAGGAGGAATGGCCGATTCTTGTAAATTCTAATTAAACTGGAGAATTACACGATTTTCTGATTAGGAGTCTCATTCTTGTAGAGGTGGGTATGTTTCAATGATTTAGCACTACAACTCAAACCAGAGGAGATATTTTTGAATATTTTGACAGGGGGACATGTTTTCTTGAAGTAAATATTACTGGAACTGATTTAGCCTCATTGATCCTAAGTCGTCATTTTAAATGCCACTGTTCAAGGTCATCCAGGTGTTTGTATGTCGAAACTATAGATGATACATAAAAGTGGTAATAAAATACTTGCCTGTTGAACTCCGGATTCGACTTTGGAAGCAGTGCTTACTGCCTCTCCATATTTCACGGGAAAAGTCTTCAGAAGCATGTAATATAGTTGTGGGAAGCAGTGACGGCTCGTCAGGGTAGGCAGGGTCGGCCGGACCGACCCAAACGCAACCGAAAAAAAGAACGTGAAAATAAATATTTTCTTAATCGAAACTTAATTGAAAAATTAATAGCAATACTTAAATCTCGAGAAATTCCCTTAGTATCTTTTCCTCTGCCCTCTATATATCACATATTTCCACTCAACACATCGAAGTACACATTATTTCGGGCAAACACCTCAAATAATTTTTATTCCAAGTTCCCGCATCTGTCCTTATACGTAATAACGCAGCTCAGCCAGCCGAGCCACTGCTTTCAGTTTATGATTTCATCTAACACATACGTCGCTCGAAGTTCCTATTACGGAACTCTACAATACCTCGACTGTGACACTTGCAATGTCAGCCGATAACCCTTGGACGTCCCTATGTGAAACGGCAGGCGGGTGAAATTGTTTATTATTATCGATGTTTATTGCAAATTGTCTTCATATGTTAATCCTAAATTTGAGATAGAAAGAGAAATCATTATGTATTTAAAATTTTTTCACGTATCCTGTTAATAATTGAAATTTTCACCCTCAAACTTCAAATGACTATTATCATAAGTACTTGAATATTATTTTAATTTCAGAAAAAGTTCATTTGTACTGTATGGAATAAATTTTGTGATTTTCTGACCATAAAAATTCATTTTTAGTAACTGTAAATAGCAAAACAGCAAACCACGTTCATTTTTCAAAGACTAGGTCGGCCAAGATACCCTTGGGGAGGGGGTATATGAGAATTGCATTGCGTGTGTTCACACTTTGATTATTAGAGTTCAGTTCACTAGGTCAGTAGTTTGGAGTAAGATTTTAGTGTGTAGGGCTTAGGGTTGTACGAGTTTTCGGTTACAAGTTGAATGTGAGTGATACAAATGGCAAGTGTAATTGCGGTGATTTGATTAGTTTTTTAGTAGATAACAGGTTTTCTATTATTAGATTAATTCTAATTGACATCGTTCACAACAGGATGAATATGATTTTAATTTTACTAAGTTTCAAGATGAATTGTTGGATAGTTATACATTTTAGATATGATTGTCACTGTATTTGTAACATGTAAACTTGAAAAAGGCTCAATGTACGCCGAAACATATGTAGTAAAGTATGAATAAAAAAAAGATGAAATCCTAATTTCAATCCAGTGCTATAATCCCAAGAAAATTGCTTCTAAATTATATATCTACATATATATATGCTTGGTCTGGCCGACCCACTCCTAGAGGGCATGTCACTGGTGGGAAGAGTTGTTTGTGTTTGTCCGTTATGCCAAACCTTGTCGAATGATTGGGATGAGTCCAGAAATACTGTTATCTGTCAGCCTTTTGAATAGCAAGTTCTTAAAGAGTTTACCCAGGACTGGTACTGCAGGATCGTAAGTGTTATCCCTACTTACTACTTACTACGCTTGCATGCGCCATGCCATAGACGCAGGGGGTATTCCAAATAATGAGAAAGGGAGTTGAATCTCATCTAGTCGGTATGAACCTTGAGCGCTAACCTCTCGGCCTTATAATGATGCTATTTGAGGGCTAATGGAGGTCCGTCACATGAGATCACTACAGTACAAGCCAATATATTTCACATTGTGTACTGGTTTACCAAGTTTGTGAATAATATACATACTTTCATATGATGCACAAATAGGAGATGCTCATCATTCTGTTAAATAATGTTATGGGCAGTACGAAAATTTTCTTCAGTAGTTTTTCAGAGTTTCTACCGTCAGGAGGTCATCTTATTTTTCAGTTTTCTTATCTCATTGGCCACTTGACATGGAACACCCAGAATGTTCCAAATTCTACATCGCTGATATCAGGATGGGGTAATTTGGTGTGAGGACATGTGCAAGACGTATGCCAATTATTGCATTTTTCTTCATGTGAGGCAGCCTACTCTCCATTGGCCACTTCAAACAGAGTCTTTTAAATTTAGCTTTCCAGATGCTGTTCTCATTTTTAACAACTGTAAGAGGTTTTATTGCCTATATGTGGACACGCAACGTTATAACTGTATGGGAAGAAAGACAATGAAAAATTGTCTTTCCGTAGTGCGAGTTGATCACGATTGACGCAAGATATCCTAGAGTTTCAAGACCTCAAGTGCAACTTTGGGCCAGTTTCGAGGTGTTTTGCCTCTCATCATGCCACTGTAGCACTGAACTCCTGAAAGGGGGCTGCCAGTATCGTGATTATCGTGAGGCACTCCCAAGTATTCTCCTGAAAGCGCGCCATCTACATCTCAAAGACTGAAACAGTCCCGTTTCCTCTATGGATTCATACGACAAATTTTTGCTCCGTATAACAGGGAGATTTTCAATCCTTCCATACAAATTTTCCTACAATTTTTCGATCACTTTCCCATAAACGTCTAATAGGATAATCTCCCAGAATCCCTCTGTATTTTCGCATGCTTCGATCATCGAATGTTTTACTCAGCAATTTTCGAATATCACTAGGAACATCGGCGAAAAAATATTCAATTTTTCAACTTCTAATCGAAGGATAAAGAGATGGTAATATAATCTGTGTTCTTGATTGTTCTTTTGGAAAGAAATGCCCTTTCACAATAGAGGCCCATGTATAACAATTCATAATTTTCATCTCCACAATGACAGCTCCTGGAAAACATTTTGTATTTTTTCAGTCTTGTTCCCAATTAAAGGGAACTGTTTTTCCAGTCTACACATTTTTCACAAAGGGAATTCACCATGTCATATATTTCCTTTTCGGTTAACTCGGTATTAGCATCCCCGACTCCACATCCATCAAATTTGAGTTCCGCGGATTATTTTATATTCTAGCAGTGTTAATTGGAGGGAACAAACTTTATTACAGGTATAAAAATTAATTGTTCCATTTAAAGAGGCTTTCCAGAATGATGGCTCCCAGTGGAGACGGAAGGACTTCTTGAATTTATTAGCCGTGTCATAAGCAACAAACTATGTCATTTGAAGGATTTTATTCGTGATGGAGAAAACGAAAAACGAGACATCCTTGAATTTGTTCAAAGCTGAGTTCCAATGAGGAATCAAATGTTATCTCAACCACTCGAATCTATAATATAAAAATGAATCGCAAAATGTGTTGGTAAGCGCATAACTCAACAACGCCTGGACCAATTTGGCCAAATCTTTTTTTAAAATGTTCGTTGGTTGAAGTTCAAGGATGGTTTTTATGGCGAGAAAAATTAGAATTATTGCTGGAAAAACCCTAAAAATAGCCCTTTTCTCACTGTTGTCTAAGCAATGTAGGTGTGTTCCTAACGTCAAAGATCATATCTATCAAAACAATGTGCGTGTGTGCGTTGGAGCAATGCATCAGAAAACCATTGTTTATCTATGCGCCAGGTAATCAAACAAAAAACATCGTATACCACAAAGCACTACAATGATAATAATAATAATTATGATTCACATGATTAACAATAAAGCGATTACTTACTTTCAAATCCTTATATATGTTTTAATTAATTATTTTTTATTTACAACGCCCTATCACCAGGGTGATGCTTCTGTTCAGGAGAATTTTTTAAAATACGTAGGCACAAAAACTGCCACATTACAAATCTTTTTGACAGGACGAAGTCTGTCGGGTCAGCTAGTACTAAAATAAAAATAAATAATTTGGCAAGAAATATTTCTTATTTCCTAGGCTGATATATCGACTGATGTTTCATCTATTGATTGGTATTTTGTGACTCAATTCGATCCTAGAAAATATCTACTTCACAGTAATGCTGGAGGAAATGAATGTCCTCAACCCATCAAGCATTTTAGGAACGCCTATGAGTGCTTATATTTGTAGCAAAATTGTTGAACGAAAATGATCCATTTCCATTAGAGCGTTTGTTTTCTTTCAATCGCAATATCTGATTTCAATATCTATCGTATTTCTTGTTAAACACTCAGCATACGATAACATAGAACCAGCTACCCTTTAATAAATATTATTTCAAATCTTGAACGAATACATTGGATGAATCTTTATAAGCTTGTTCATTAGACAATTTGAACAGAAATAAAGTTATTTCATGAGTTCGGTCGAAATTGAGAATTTTATGTTATAAAAATCGAATTATTTTTTCTCTATTTCAGGGTCGCACATTCATTACAAAACTAAAAACAGTGCCGTAATGAATTCATTACTGCATTGTTTTCAGTAATATTTTTCGTTTTGTGGTTGTTGGTCATAATTTCAACTGTAACATCCATCTCTATTTAGAAACTAATCGGTGGAAAGAAAGATTTGGGTTCAAATAATTTTTTGCAAATATAACTTTGTCGAACCATGTTTTACAGTTGAAACACTTGAAGTCAAAACATTTATGACACAGTTAACAAGGTAGGCGGCAGAATTTTATGAGGAGGGTATCCAAAAACTGGTGCCATGTTATGACTAGTGCGTCAATATTCACGGGAATTATGTTGAAAAGTAGATTAAGCTACAGGCTTTCATGTAAAAATAAAATTATTGCGATATCTTTACACGTCTCTTTTTTAATTCCAAAGAGGTACTTACTCAAAAAACATGCCTCGTATTTCCTTAGAACATTATACTGTTTTTTCAACGAATAATGTTAATGACAGTACTCAAAAGATACAACAGATTCATTAACGTTTAGACTGGGTTTATTGGGTTGAGTGCTACTTCCTCTGAAAATGTTAATAATTCACATTTGATTTCATGCTCATTTCAGTGTGCCCAGATGTCCTACCGAACTGAAAAGAAAAACCTCTGCCAATCAGCGAACCCTTAGATTGGTCCATTAGTGAAATGAATTTGAATAGGAACTAACTCACGGCCTGATAGGGCAGCAGAATTACCGAATGAAAATGAATTCCAATCTACGCTCTCACAGTTCGGACTTCAATGGTTATGTATATGGTATACAATTGGGAAATGGTTTTAGTGTATGAATCAATTTCGGACCTCGATGACGCAATCGGCTGCTTCTGTGATAACGCGATGCTGACAGTCAGTAATTGCTTTACAGTTGAAACAATTAGATTTGGGGTTTTTCGAGGTGGAAACTGTTATGAATATGCCAGTAATGAAGGTAAATTCTCCCAATCCCCCGCATCGGCTATAGAAGGATTTCGATATTTATTTCCACTGTTGTGTCTCGACAAATTCTTGCATAACAGTAATTTTGTCATTTGTTTTTCAGGGATTTTGCACCTGCTGAGGCCATTTAATGGTGCATGCAAACGTTACATTTCTATCACGAAAATTTTCATTCATCCCCGCATATGTGTTGTTGTGTGTACAAAAATAATCTGAGATATATTTGAGGGACTTCTTTCTTCGAAATTGGTCTTCTATCAATAAACACAGGGGCTTCTTCAAGTGGCACATATCGGATCTGAAAATAAAAGACAAAAGCAGAAAAAAGAACTGAATACAAAAAGTACGTACCTATTAAATTTGTTTGAAATTTATAACCCATTCTAAGAAAGAATCGGAAACTTCTTGAAAAATCCTACTACTACTAGTTTTAGACTCAGATATTCTAAATGAGCCTTGTAATTGAGAGATGAATCTAACTTAACTCAACAACAAAAACACACAATCTTCTATCAGATAACATATTTTCTAATAATCTTACCATTTCCCCACACTACAAATGTGTATAGAGTTTGAAAATCAATCCATCTTTCCACACAGCGTCATATGCCGAAGATATTTCAATGAAATATAATAATGAAAACCATTGAATAATAAAAGATCAAAACCAAATATAAATAAATGAAAATAAATATAACTATGGCAATTTTGATAACATGTTCTATAAATTTATGCTATTTTCTGTAAATTTTATCTGATTATAATTATTTTCGCCGCCTTCCATTTGCAAGACTCATTCTTTCTTGTCTATTTTCATTGCTGGAGGTTATTGAATGTCATTCCTATCCATTGAAATGAATGGAACGCAGACTCCCTCTTCATATGCATATTTCACGTGAATATATATGAAGCTGACCTGAGATGGAAAAACTAGGATATTAAATGTTTGTGGAAAATAAATTTTTCCAGTTCATTCAGGACAGCTGTGCAGTTTCCATGGAGATAATAATAGAGAAATTATCTCCAACTTTAATTTTGTCCATATTTCATATATGATGGTCGAATTACTCATCCCCTATTGCCCACAGAAGATGTACATATTCCAAATGAATCAAACATAAAAGGTTATCAAATATTTAACGTTCCTTCCTGAACTTTGCTACCTGGCCAATATATTCTGTATGGATTCAGTGGCGTATAACTGCTTCATTTGGGATTCAATTAAGGCTCATCCTAGCCAACTAGATTCAAACAATGTTCAGGGTGCTGCACTAATAAGGAATTAATTACTCTCAGTGGATAAGTAGATAATTGGATTGCTTTCAGTTTCATCGTATACATTCAGTAATCTGTAGTAGGGTCTAGTCGAATCTCCATTTCTGAAAAAATCATTAAGTGCATTTGAATGTGTATTGCGTACAATTCAGAAAATACAATATAAGAAATAAATCTAGAATCTCATTATCAGAATAGCAACGATACATTTTGTGAAATCAAAAAATTTCATAACGACTAACAATAAGACCGAAGATTCGAAGAATTTGACTCTACGTACTACATAAATCCAGAAAATCTCAAATAACTGAGAAATTATTGAATTTAGGAGCATAATCATGTGAGGAAACTATCATTATTTTTGACCGCAGAATCCAACACAATTATAAAAAATAGGGTTCTAATTTGAAAAACAGAAGTTATGGCCAATTTAAGATCACAACTTTCAACACAAAATTTGAAACACCCTGTGATGATATTTTTGAAGTCCAAAAGATGCATGACCTTTTCACATCCTTCCTCTTCGATGTTGTAGAAACGGTTTACGCTCAGGATATTTAAAATAAGAATAATGAACATATTACTGCCTGAACTTATTTGACTTTTTTTCCAGTTGTTTTTAGATATTTTGAAAACTATTCGATTGAATACAATGGTTTTAACAGAAATGTATTCACTGTTGAATACTCGATCATACCAGGAATGGAAAACTTTAAAAAAAATTTTTCGTCGAATTTATTTTCAATCCCTGTATAACCTGAAGTTTTTGGGCTTCGAAAATATTTTAGCTCTGTAGAGAACTTCGAACAATATCATAATCCCAATTTTCAGATTTCAAATATGACTAGTTCTCTAGAAACGTCTAATAGGCACTTGAGACACCCTGTATAGGTGAATATTTCATCATCGTGGAGATGATGCACTTGACATGATCATTGTGTGCTATTTTGAGCTCCATTTGGTCTATTTGCATTATGTTTTGATTTTCAAATCAACGGCCACTTTTCGTTAAAGCGTTTTGTAGGATGGAATTACCAACATGAAGGATAATGGAAAAGCCCAAATAATTCTTTTATTATAGTTTGAAATTTATCTGTTGAAACTTGATCCACCTTATAAATGATAGCAAAAAGTTATATATGATAATGACTACTAAATATCCTCTCTGTGGGTATATTGCAGTATTTGTTGGAAAAATATTAGTTCTATTTTATCGAATAGCAACACTTACGTATCTTATCATGTGAACATCGTTCTATCGTAAACGAACTACCATTATGTTCACAAGATCCTCTGAAAAATCCCGTAATAAAAATGTTTTAGTGTTGCCATAATGCAGGTATTGGTCTTATCTCGAGAAACGGGTTGCAGTTTTATACCACTGCATGAATGGCATTTCCTAAGACAATTCTGCAGCATTCTCATTTGGAAGCGTTTGGAATCAGGAAGGTTTATTAGTTTTTTTTTGAAATATTGATACTCAATTGTAAATTAAATAACACTTAGCTAAGTTTCATAATATGATGCATTTATTCCTTTGTAATGTATCAGTATGAAATAAATCTTTTTACAGATAGTATAATTAATTCATTTGAGCTGAGAAATGAATTGTTGGCGACAACAGTTAAGCCAAATTACGTTTTGCATACACCGCTGTATTCTTCCAAATGAAACATCACTCAACCATTCTCCCTACTTCAATTTAGAAATGGTGTTCCTATTCAACAAAATCATTGGAATATTTCGGGATATTCTTCCAATCACAAGGGGATAAATATTAAACGGGAGGCTTGTTCGAGGCGGAAAACCCTGTATCTCCAATTGAATTGATGATTATATCATAAACTATTTATAATTTAATTAAGATATAACATAAAGAAAACATTTCAGTCACTTCTCCTAGAAAGGTGAAACAATTGAACCGAGTTTGTTAATAGATATTTGAACGTTCTCAAGTGAATCATTTTTATCCTTATTTTATCTTGAACATCATTCAAAGTGCATTCTTTAAGACTCCTTCGAGCAGAAATCATTATTTCCTGAAAATAATCATCTTCCACCTTGGTGAGTCCTAATTTTCAGATTTTCAACGTTTTTCAACGAGCCGCAAGGGAAAACAAGACACAGACTGGTAAATTGAAACTATATCAAAGAACCCGTTCACTTTCTTCAGATTGTTGTTTGATAGGAAGTTGGGAACAATTTCTATTAAATTGATGTACATGGAAAGGCTGACAAGTTCGAGAACTTCCAAGTTGTAGCCTCTACAAGAGTTAAGTTGAGTTGTTTCTTGTGGTAATTTAATTTTATTTCACAGACGTCCTACCGGTTGACCGCCTTTGACATAGCCTGTGGAGGTATTTAATTTTTCCAATATCAACACAACAACATTTTGAGACTTACCTGTATTGAATCTCACTTCTTGTCGAAGTTTTTCCTGATATGAAAAGAGGCTCTTTATAAAACGACAAAAAAAAAACATCGGATGTTAGCTTGCTTCGACGCAAGATTTTGTATTTTCAAAAATATACCAATAAACTTTCTAACCGACATTCAAATCTTTTCCTCATATAAGTAAGATTCCAGCTCGTATTACGGAAACAAACGATTGTGTCTGTAAACGATAAAATCGATAATATACCCTTACGAACGGGATTTCACATGGATAGTTGAACTGCTATTGAGAAAATGATTCCAGAAGTCAAAATGGCGCTCTCTAAGTGCGGTCACAGAGCTTCAGTGCAGGCACAAAGTAGAGAAAGTTCTTATTCTTCTGTGACTACAGCGTCGCACTTTACATATAGAGTTAAATTTTTTCAAACACGCCGAATATCTGCATCAGAGTTTATAGATTATGTGAAATTACTCCAAGAATTTCTTTCATTTCCCAAGATAATGTGTCTTGATCCTCACGCGACTTCTTGAATTCAATGAGTTCAGCATAGTTGGGTGTTTCTTGTCTTTATTCAGAGCTTGTTTTTCGAATTGCACATTCTGTTTGAAATACGCACATCTCCGATCAAGAAAAAATCCCTAATTGCTTTGTTCATTCCATCGGATCTGACGAAAAAAAATGTAATCACGTGTCACAATCCTTTTGATCCGAGCCATGTAATCGGCCTGAAACCGATATCGACGCCAACACCGTATCGCGGTATCTACATCAAAGAGTAATTAAGGCTCGTCACAATGTTTGATGATATCGTTATACACATTGACATATTAATATCCTAATTCCACGTCAATTTAACTGGGACTTCCAATCTGCATATTCGTCATATCTTCGGACCTACGACTGTGCGATTTCCACTGATCAATCTTCTGGTTCTTGTTGGTGACGATGGTAATAGAAATGGACGGACGTTGATGGAAATAGAGGTGGGCGATTGGAGGGTATTGGAGTAGGTCTGCTGATCTTTCAGTTAACGGTCGAGTGGACATTATCATCAGCTAAATTTTGTTGAGTGTAGAGATGATGTTGCCGATCGAAGATCTCCTGATATTTTGATTATAGGCATATTTCTGAAATAAGTCTGCATGTTTTCTGGAAAAACATTTGTAACATGACAAAGTGCCACTTTAAATGACGAGCATGAGACTCTACTCTCAATTTTCTCAGGGTGGGCTCAATTATCCCAGCAACAAAACTCGGTTTTTGACAAATATATTGAAGTGTATAAGTACAATTCACAAATAACAATTTTAAGGAATGCCCATCTCCCAAGGAAAACAGAACACTAGGGACTTTTCTTAGAGCTATCTGAGTCGATAATAATAATAATAATAATAATAATAATAATGCAGATCTGAAGCCGAGATACTGGCGCACAGAATGCAGAAGGCGGTGTTACTTGGGTTACTGCATATCATCAGATCCCATGAACTTTAGATACCACTTGTAGCTCATCTCTTTTGTTAAGGGACGCTGCAAGGGCCGGACGAAGAACTTCTCCATGGAATGTGTGAGGAGTTTTTAGTGAGGAACCAAACAAGATCTTGGAGTCTCACACTACCTAGAGTGCTGACCCTCTGGGCGCCCATAAAGGGTTTTCCCCTCACACGAAAAAAAAAATAATAATATACTTTATTTCAAGGAATCTCCATAAAAAATTACAAAGATGCGAATGAAATCACGTCTAAACTTAACTTAAATACAATATTTATATACATAAAAAAAAACTACGAGATTCTCACTGCATGAAAAAACTCTTCTAAGGATTATGGTTCGATCTCAATGAGGAGAGTTTCCAATGATTTCTTAAAGGAATTCAAGTTCGTCAATACTTTTACATAATATGGAAGAGACTTAAACAGTTTAATGCACATATAGGATGGATGTTTCTCAGTAATTGCTAATTTATGCAATGGAAAATGTAGGTCGATAGATCGTGTTGGATAGTGATGCTGAGAAGTATGAATTGTTAACTTTTCCCTATTCTTCGCAAAGAACACATAACATTCAAATATATAAAGGGCATACAAAGTCAGAATATTGTTTTCTCTGAATACTCCTCTACATGACTCTCTGAACTTCATATGGAACATGATGCTCACAATTTTTTTCTGTATTTTAAAGACAGAGTCAACCTCTGAGCCTCCCCAAAACATTATCCCATATCTCATGACAGACTCTGCATTGGCAAAATAAACTGATCTTAAGCTAATTGAGTTTAAATATTTCGCCATACTCTTATTCCATAGCATGTCTTACAACCTGTCGATTTGAAGGCCTAGGAATTTAGTCGATTGACTCAAGATAATGCTTTTATCTGCCAATTGTATTGAATCGTCGAGCTCTTTACGGGATCCATCTGTGCTGAATACTAGAACTGCGGTTTTGTCTTAATTCATGAGAAGTCAATTCGAATCGAGCCAATTTTTCACGATTGCATATATCTCATCCGCTTTTTTGCTGATACTATGAAAATCCTTGCCCTCCAAGAAAATATTAATGTCGTCTACGAAACAAGTAATGGTGACCATCAATCAAAAGACATAAATCATTCATAAAGAGAATGAACAATACTGGACCCAGTGTGCTTCTCTGGGGTACACCAATATTCACCTCTACCCGATCTGACTCCGACATCACACCATCCACTTGAACCGACACCTGATGACGACCTCCAAGGTAAGACTCAAACCACATTTTTGCCACATAGCGAATTCCCATATTCTCTAGCTTTTGGAGCAAATAAGAATGGTTCAAACAATCATAAGCTCTTCACTGATCAATAATAAACCCAATCCGAGTTTATCTTCTTCAATTATGCGTATTATTTCCAGAGTTAATTGAATAGCTTCCTCCCAGCTCCCAGATACAAAATAAAGTCCCAGAGGGTATGGCCTGCCAGTTGACCAGAAACGGGTTGTATAGTTTCCACACAGATGTTCCAGACAGCGACTCGATGACTCCAATTTTCATCCCAGTTGAAGAATGTGCTCTATGGCAAGGTGGTTATGCCACAAGCTCCAATTATCTACTGCTCGAACCATGGACTGGATATGATTTAATCTCTCATCGTGGAATGCATCTCAATCTTGAACTAGCATATGTCTTTGGCCATAAGTCTCCTTCTCGATTTCTTTTGGACAATTATTGAACAAATCATAGTAAAATTACATTATCCTAACAAATTAAACCGAAAAGAAGTCATGTTGCGGGGATCATTGGAAGTAGTCAATGCAAAAACGTGCTCTCATGTTAAAGTTCCAAATAGAACTAAAATTTCGTTTCCTGGGAGGAAATAAACCCTTACCGAGAATAGTTATGTATTTCTGGCAAATCTTTGACCCACAAGAGTCACTTTTAGATATTGATTTCAATAATTACTACAGAAGATGACCGGCATCTGATCTCGACCGAGAGAAAATTTGATTTATTTTAATTTTTAATACCATGGGTTGAATATTGTCTTCTTTAAACGTCAAAATGGGATAAAAATTCTTTTTTCGGTTTTTATCGAAGCAAATTAAAAGGTAGAATATGTAGACTTAAACTTTGGTAAGAAAAAGAGAAACTGTGAAATCTTACAATTTTCTTTAAAGTAGACTTTCGGGTCAAGAATCTCTTAGAGAACAAAGCAAAAGCTTCTGACTCACACTAGTTATATACAACATTTCATTCACTAATTAAGTACCAATCTGTTTTTCGCTCTCACGAAACAATGCAATATTGAATATACATACACAGGTCTCGATATTCATGATTTGTTTTATATAAAAATTTGGGTTTGGTGAAACTAATATTGAACCAATTGCATTTTTAGTGGTAGAGATAAATTCACGTCCGTATTGCAAATATTAACTGGTGTTAATGATTATGAACCAGTTTATCAACATTGACGACACAAGACGGAACATCAAAGAACCGCTGATAGCGACAAATTTCATCAACATTCACATTTGATTTATTTGGAGGGTTATAGTTTGATTAATTGCTATTTGGGTGTATTGATATTAGTCATTCTCATGTGCGGATATATTCCTCCAAATTGTCAAAATTTTCGCTACGTGTTAATTTTTACGTGACACATAAAATAAATTTCCATTTCAAACACGCGAAGATAATTGGTTACATCGGTATTCATATTTCCAATCAGCATTCATTGTATATTATGGCTACTGGAACAACGAAAGCACATTTTTGTCAATCTCTGTGTGATGAATTCCAAACCACCGCATCATTTTCCATTATAAGATGGAATTTCGCCTATACAGACCTCAAAACCTGCATCGTTACCAAATTAAAAACTATAATTTTTGATAGAGTGCCTCGTCCATCATCTATCACTATAGAAGAATTCATTTTAAAATTCCTGGACATAGAAAGAGCCTTCTAATATACTATCTTTGGATTAGTGGCCTCAGCAGTACGTTGACATGATATGATATATACCATATACAGGGTTATGATAAAGTAATGCACAAAATTCATAAAACGTACAACGATCACTTTTGAAAAAAAATGCAAAAACACGTCAAACGGTGTTTTATATTCCGCATCTCTTGACATAAGAAAAAAACGAGAAAATGAATAAAAACCGGAATAAACGTAAGTTTCATAATAACTTTTCAATTAACTAAACAGTCCATTAAACCAAAACTATTTCTTATAGGAATTGTTCAAACTGTGTCCCGTTTACTAACTGACATGGCCCCGACTTTTCAAATGTACCCACAGAACAAAATCAAGGGGAGTAAGATCATGTGACCTAGGTGGCCACTCCATTGGTCTACGTCTTCCAATCCACCATCCTTTAAACTGGTTATCCAGAAACCTTCGAACAGTAAAACCATAATGTGGTGGTGCGCCATCTTGTTGGAACCAATTACTGGGATCCAAGTTTTCCCCATTATTTGGATCCGAAAATGCCGCAAGTAGGTCTGAAAGCACTGCTAAGATGTTCCAAATATCGTTCAGCTGTTAAATTCCCGCGAAAGTAATAAGGACCAATAAATCTTCCCCTGACGATTCCTACCCAAACATTAAATTTTTGGGGGCGCTGGGTGTGTTTTTTGTCTGCATCCAGCGGGGATTTTCCCTAGCCCAGTAGCGACAATTGTGTCGATTCACAGAACCACTTAGACAAAACGTTGCCTCATCGGAAAATACTACACTATTAAGAAAATTCGGATTTTCGTCACAATGCCGCATGAAGATTTCACAAAATTCCAAACGTCTGTCCGGATCATCTTCTGAGAGTTCGTGAACAAGTTGAACTTTGTATGGGTGTAGTTTTTCTTTTATAACATCTTTACTACAAACGATTGCCTAACATTTTCTTGTAAGGCAATTTCCGTTGTAGTTATAACACTAAGTGTTTATAAGACTAAGTCTATGAATAGGCTAATGTCATAAGACAAAGATTTAATGTATCTGAGCGGGCTAATTGACATTAGCCTATTCATACACTTAGTCTTTAGAAACTGGTTTGTAAAGAACCGCAGATGCTTGGCCGCTAGAGGACGCAGGAAGGTGTATGTAGTTCCAATGTGCTCTCCGGTCTGAGATAAGTTCTGTGGGTTCGTTTGGCCGTCATCATCAATCAAGTTAAGCGACACTGATGAGGAATAACTATTCCGAAACTATAGTCTGCCTGCTACTTGTGATCGATGACTACACGTACTACAACCAAATGTGTCTAGACAAAGTTTCAATTAGCCCGCTCAGATACATTAAATTATCTTTGTCTTATTACATTAGCCTATTCATACATTTAGTATATATATATATATATATATATAGGTGTTAGTTGTTCCAAACTATTTATATTATAGCAGATTAATAATAATATTATTTATTCATTTTAAAAATTACTTATGCAAACCACAAATCTACAAATAAAATCAAAATAGAGTTAATATATTATTTGCTTTTAATACAAAAGCCATTAAACTTGATAGAACAGGGTAGACATTGTACGATTTTATAATCTCCCTCTTGAAAGACTCATTTCCGAAAAGACTACAGAAGAGTATTATACAAGGTGTCCAGAAAGGATATCGGGTATTTGTTTGGCATTCAACTTACGGAAACTCAATTGATGATGGACTTATGGGATGTTCCTATAGATGCTGCCTCTTTTTTTTTCGTTTCATTTTATCAGGTGATTTTCATCCACAACATATTGGACCAACTTGGATCTATCAGTGTCTAACACTTAAGAAAGCTTCTAATGTAATATTGTTGCTGAGGCATGGTCAATCTCTTTGAGGGTTTATACTTTCATCACCTGTACCTTCTAGAGATATTATAAGGATAGCATATTGGGCGACCTTATCTATCAACATAAGTATACAGAGCTATCAGATCTGTTATCATTCCATTGCCTTGTTGGGTATATTCCATAGCTTCATTGATGAATACACAGGTGAACCTCTATACTATTTCGAATACTCTTTTCTTCCTTACCCGAATTGTTTTCTTAAACCAACCTTTATCCCATATCGAAAATAAACCTCCAAAGGTTTATTTTCCTAGTAAATGGAGTTAGTTTGGTCTGGTTTTGACTGGTTTTAGCCTTATTGATTAGTACCACTGCTCATTCTCATCATTCTGAGACCCTCCTGCAATGAGTTGTATAGAGTTCCTTTGAATTGGCCTTACATTATCTGATAACAAAGCAGAAATTAAAGAACGGATTCATTGCTTCATTAGGAATTATAAAGATTGGACAAAGAGTCGAGTTCGGGCAAGATTCCTGGAGAAAATATGAAATGTCGCTTCAACGATCGACCCATTCATACAGAGTTTTCCTATAGCGCGTCACTATCCCTCATTTGAAAGGCAACAAAACGAACAACAAATGTGAAGAGAAACATCATTCAATCGAAAATCAGATGAAATCCAAGTAACGATGTCATGAATGACACTTGATGTAGCAGTGTCTGCGGCGCATGACGATTGCTCCTATAAAGGTATATACGTGGTAGCTCGCAGTTCATAAACTTTGTGTTCCCCAAACGATTCCCGGATCCCAGAAACCCACTATAGGTGAGCGGAAAAACCGAGTGCCGCGTCTTGACGTGCGGAAAACCCGTTACGAATTTCCACTGACATTTTCTCTACCTGTTGATCGGGAATTGTTGGAGAAGTCTTCCCGGCTTGTTTGAGTGGATTTCGGCAAGAAGCAGGTGAGTTTTTCTGTTCCTGAAGGAATAATAAGTGAGATGAAAATGTATTTTTCATGGAAATTGAATTATTATTCATGAAATTATTTTCAATTTCCGACTGGAATTTTCCTCGTGAATATTCTGTATAACTTTCTGTTTTGAAAGTAGAAATATTCAACATTTCCATCGGTGGTAGCGTTTTGATATAATTTTTCGGTATTCTGGAAAATTTTCTGCTATTTGGCTTGAGAAAAGCAGAAATATTAATGTTTTTCTCTTCTTGCTGAAAGCAGCTTGCTTATGAAATTGGTTGAATAATAAGACTTGGAAAATAAGACTTCATTCTCCCCATCAAGAAACATAAACAACCATCTTATCACGTTTACTTTCTCTAGACATATTAATTCCTTCTTCAGTTTTCATTGCTTATCTTATTTTATTATTTTTATTTAGTTAGTTCGCTTCTTGTTAATATGATTTTTTGCAATGGTCAAAAGCATTGTTATTTAATTTTATTGGGAAATATAATAATTGTGCAATAAATTATGCAGCAAGCTATAAACTGCGGTATCCTTCGAATTCTGTCTCTATACTTATGAATATATTGTCAATAAAAATGCTAACATTGTTCATAAGAGATACAGATATGGAACATAGAAGGATCCTGGTCAAATGATTATTTGTTAGTGTTGATCATTTTAGAGTGGATCTCAGTGGATTCTTTTATAGCTTGGGGTACCAGTTGTTGCTATTTGTGGTAGGTGATTTATCTATCGCAAATTTTGCTACAGATGCGTTTGAGCTGGAGAAAACCAATAATTATAGCTCTTGGTGTTCAAAAAATGAATTTTTACAGAATATTATTGAAACTGAGAGTTTCTTCCTGTACCGGAGGTAAAGAAATAACAGTTACCTTCATGTTCCTCAATGAGTCTGCTGTACTTACATTGAGTATAAATCTACCTAGAGGGGAAACGCAGTTCAATGAAATGAAGCCAGAAATACTAGTACGATTTCTGGTTTATAGATGGACTGTATGTTTCTGGAAATAAATGTATTTGTTCTTTACAGGAGAGTTACCGAACTATTAGACGATGGCCAGGGCCGGCTTCAGAAAATATGTTGTTCTTCACGAAGATTCATAGTTATTTGATTTCGATATTTCTTCTTCCGAACTAAGATTCAAGGGCAGGCCAAGATAGTTGCATTATGAATTGAATCCCTCATATCATGATTTATCCGAATTTCTCCTATCTATGTTATGTCATTGGATCTTCACAGTTCTGATTTTATATATTATACTTGTGTTTTTATAGAATTTCAGGAAACACTTCTTTGAGCGAACATAAGATTTCGGACTGAAATGGCGCGTTTACATTCGGCTATCATTTTCAATTTAAAAATGAAAATTGTGAGGGTTTATTCACAATGAATGTTACGTAAACCCAATCATAAAATAGCTTTACATTAATGGAGTTTCACACATTTATGTAACTTAATAGACCATAGACGGTCCCATAATAATTCAACTCGCGCTGTATTTTGTAATGAATAAGAACTTGAATATTGATTAAATAATGATTAAAATTGAAAATATGTTATAAGATTCTATGCGTTACATTCATTGTGAACGGGAGCTAAAATGCAGCTCATTCTATACTATGTAATTTAAAATACTATGACGGACTTTCTGCTGTCATTATATCGTACGAAAATTGTTTAAGAGGACTAGCGTGAAAAAAACATTCCAATGAAATTAAATTGAATGAGTTAAAAATAAATACCTCTCTAGCTGAATAACACTAATTTATGAATAAAAAGCAAGTAGTCTACTTATGGAATAAACCTAGAACACGACATGGGAGAAAAGAAATGGCGTTGGCATAGATATCATCACAGTATAGATACCCTATGGTCCATATACTGTGATATCATCAAAGTTTATGCTCGTTATAGAATAGTTTCTTACTCTTAAAGTCCATCAAGATCGAGATCCGATAAAATCCGTTTTTATCGATCACCAGGTACTGAGAATTCCTAATTTACCGATCTGAGCTTTGGGAATAACTAAAGATGTCTCTGCCGTTCGTTGAAGAAAAACGTGACCACCCTTGAAGTAGGCCAGTTCCCACTCCCTGTTTACCATGCAGTTCTAATGGGAAGGCACCTTGAAAACTGAATTGAACAATATACAGTTCAATCACTTTTATTTCTATAATTTATTGGAACACCTGATTAAAAATTCTCCGCAGTTCTGAGCTATCAAAACACGCTGTTGGGACACTAAGTTTCTTATGCGCACATTGCTGTAATTTACAAGTTGTTGAAAAAACCTAATAATAAATTCATAAAAACCTTTTTGTTGATGAATTTCATTGAGTAATATCCAAACGTCATTTCCTGTAGCGAATTTATTGAAGTTCAAAATCTTTCCTGATTGCGTATTTCCTTCCATTCCAAGAGCAGAAGGGATCCTGAAAACTCAAAAGGATCAAGGAGATTGTCTGAATTTGCTACAACATTAAATTAAGCCGTCATATTTCAAGTTTACTCATAAATGTCCGTTTGTTAGCGTTCATTTTATACCGGAGAAGGTGTCATTAAAGAGGCGTATCTTCACAAATTTGATTTATGGTAATGAAAGCCATCAGTTATCAAAATAAGGGAAGGTTTTTTGAGGCAGAACAGTTATAGATAGCAGCAATTATTGCAAGTTTGTTTCTAGTGTAACAGCGTGCTATCGTTTAGTTCAAATGCCTGTAATTTTCGAATATACTATAATAATAACTGGATAAGTGTCTTTTTGCTAGTAGGAAACGTTAGGCTAATTTCAATATTGTAACTTTTTTGGTGCTTGTGTTACACAAATTTTATGTACTCCCTTTGAGGGGCTGTATCTTAACAAGGGATGCTCCAATGAAGTTTCTTCATATGAAAGATCCTTTTTTGCGATGAGGAATCACCTTCTTGAATATTTCACACTTATTCAATTACACCCTGTATAGGTAGCGAAGAACACTGAAGTGAGGTTAGGTTTTTTGCACGCTTCTTCTAAAATTCTGATGCTCATAACTGTTTTTCGATTAATTCGGTCAACCTGAAATGTACGGTAATATTTGGACAATTTATGAAGAAATCTAGCTATCTCCTTCGAAAAATAAAGAGTAAACTGCCACGGATTCTTCATAGAAGAGTTGAGCCCAATTGATTGAGATCATTTTCGGTTCGATATTTAAAAACATTTGGGAAAGAGAATAATACGCTCATCTACTAGTTTATTGAACTTCAAAATAAGGGCTTGAAAAAAAAACTCCAATATATTTTCGTCGACGAAAATGTAATTTTGGTATACGCAAGATATCAAAAACCTGTTCTATCGATCATTCAACACTATACTACATCGTTCAATGAAATCGCTCAATTTTTGAAAACGGACCAATAGAAACAAACTGTATCTGAAAACACTCAACCTCACAGTGTTTTCACTTTTAGAAATTTGTTTTTATCAAATGCCTAATTTGCATAGGAATATCAATACGTCCAGATAGCTTTGGCCGTTGGTGGAAGTAGCGGTCGTCATGGTTACGATAAACAAGCAGTTGTTAGTGATAACTTCAACAGCACATTTGGCAGTTCTGTCAGTTTACTTTCGTATTTTACCATAAAGTAGATAAAAATGAAACGTTTTGGGAATTGTAATATTACTTGAATTGAGGAAAGTGTGAAGAAAAGTGTGCCGCTTAGTACAATGAAGTCAAGATCCTACATTTGGAAACAATTTGAAGAATTATGTGCTGCCCGGGAATACCTTGTAAATGAAAAAACAAGTTGGTCAGGGCTCAATAATATTATGCTAGACTGGGCTTTCAATATGAAGAAAAGACTACAAGGAAAGTGTCGTAAAAACCTTGTGGAATAATACTGCCAAACAGCTGCAGGAAAAATTCTATTCCGAATGGGGCGTTAGGTTCGATCCATTCACAGACGTGGCTTTTAAAACGGCGCGTATTTTGCAAGTGGACCCTGAGAAAAGAAAAGTTAGTGCCAAGGCGCTGTCTTTGGAGCAACACAAAAAGAGGGTCAACTTATGTAAAGAAGATAATCCAGACGGTTTGAATAGAAAATTTTATTTAATTGCTGCATTGGAGCTTGCTTGGCGCGGAGGATAGGGTTCATCATGCCTAATTTCGCATTTCCAATTCAAAATTGAAAACGATGGTAATCCCACGGGCCGAATTGCCTACATTTCGATATTTTCTAAAACAAGACAAGGTGGTGCTCAAAATTGTGCCGAAACGAAATGGCTGACTCCCAATATTAAAGAAGATATTTGCCCGGTGAGGTTATATAAGCTACTTGTATCCAAAAGAACTGCAAACATAACCACGGAAAGACTATTGCTTACTCCACATAAGAATTGGAAATATGGTTCATGGTTCAAAAACTCCCCAGTCGGTCCCAATACGATAGCTAAATGGACAAAAGAATCGGCAGAACTCATTGGCATCAACACAACCAAGTCGAAGATAACCAACCACTCGCATCGAGATACTGCCGTCAGCCAATTAGCCAAAGCAGGCGAGGAACAGCTGATAAAGATAACAGGCCACTCTTCTGCAGCGTCAGTGAAACCGTTTCTCCAACTGGACCAACAACATCACAAAAAAATAATCACAGCCATAAGGAATGAAAAAAATGTCCTTCAAGAAACAACATCAGTATCTACTTCATTATTCCAAAATAATGCTCGTAATGTGTATAATAATTGTACCATAAATAATTATTATTTTGATAATAAAGATGAATAATTTGTTGATATGCTTCTATCTGGTTATTTTTGAATAAAAAACTATTTTTCGTACTTCCGGGCCTAAAGTGACAACTTCACTTCCTTGTGACAGGTACTAAAGTGCCACATTAAATCCCTCCGGGATTAAATATTGACGAAACTACCGGAACGATTAAATCACAAACAAACGAATTTAAGGGATATTTTATTGAAAAATACAATTAATTAGAATGGTATAATAATTAACGTTAATATTCAAATTAATATTGTGACAGTTCGTCATATTGAACAGTCTTTCCTGGGTTATTGTAGCAGGTAACTGACGAGTAACAGATAGGTCCTTATCATATTGAACTGGTGTTTGTTTCGAAGATCCTGCGGAAACAGGAAGCGAGAATGAGGACTGTGGCATAACTATAGTGGACGAATCGGCGACTTGACCAAATATTTTATCTGAAATTTTTTGTTTATTTTCAGTAGACAATTCAATATATCCCTCGGCCACGTTGGAGGATTTCCATCCTCCATGTCTCTTCAGCACGTCTATTGTTGCTCCCGAATCAGCTAACAAAGACGCAGATGTGCGTCTAAAACAATGTCCCGTATAAGACGTCGCATTTTCTAATTTCAAGAAAGTTGCTATTTGCCGTGAAAATGTACCAAACATGTTTTTTCCTACTACTCGCGTAGTACATTCTTTATTGATGTATTGAACAAAAAATTTTGAATGAGGTGTCCCTGGCACTGTTTTCTGAATAAACAGTACCATATGCAGGTAGTTGCAGACATGCTGGATCATGCAAATTCGGATCTCACGTTCATTGGACGAATCATAACTGACATAACTGATATACAACCTAGCCATTAATCATTGGAATGTGTAGGAAAAAATAAACTGACTCCAAAAAAATCTTGCAGAAGTCGTTCGAAAATCAAGAAGATGCTTATTGTCTTATTCGAAATTCGTGATGTAGTTTATCCTGAATTCGTTCCTCAAGGTAAAGCGTTCAATAAGGACTTCTATTCAATTGTTTTGAGATGTTGCGTGAAAATATTGGCGACAGGAACCGGATTTGTGACAGAATAGCTGTTAGATTTTGCATGATGATAATCCACCATCTCATCGAGCCACAATTATCAACGACTTTGGGACCAAATGCTCGATAAATACGTCAACCGGCCTGATCTAGTTCTGTGTGACTTTTTCCTTTTCTTCAGACTGCCATATTACCGCTCCGGGAATCAGATTTGACTCTATAGACACTTTAAATGAAAATTCGCAGAAGGAGCTCAAGGCCACCCCTAAAAGCGCCTATCAAAGATGATTCCATGATTGGAAACGAAGTTGGAGCATATTTTGAGGGGAAATTCAATAAACATTGAAGAAATTCAATATTTGTACGTTTTATTTCAAATTTCCGAATAATTTTTTGTCAGAGAGTATCTCCTTCGGAAGAAAGATTATACGGCCTCAAATATACTTCAAAAGATATTCCCAGAACAAAATCATTCTACTTGTATGGGGAAATATTTCCATCCCTATCGGATAAGAATTGTACAGGTTGGCTCGTTTGAAATGGACCACCCTGTACGATCCCAAAAAGGTCCCAAGGATCTGTACAAGAAGTCGTGCAGTCGGCAATTTCAGCGGAAAATTCAACATTGAGTAATCAAGAGAGCTAATTCGGAATTGCTAAATCTTCTCCATTGAGCAAACACACTTTGTTGTCTGAGTACATTCAACACGTCTAGCTCGTGCAATAAAGATGAATCTCTTCTGGGATTGGTTATATTGGCGATTGAGAACATGTGCTATCGTTCCATTTCGCGTTTACTGTGTCATCAACTCTAAGAGCTTCGAATTCTACTTTCAACTGTAATAGATATTCTGATCTGAGGGCGTAACATATAAGATAGAATGGGGAATCAAGTTGGAAATATACAGATTGATTATGCAAAATTTATCGCTCACCTCCATAATGCTATCATTAAATGTATAAAAATACTGACATAGAGAATCAACATGCATCCTTAATGAACAATGAACTAACTTACCGTTTTCCTTCAATCAAAAACCTACTTCTCTCAAATACTGCTTCTTATACCATGATATAGGATCTTAGATTTTTGAACAAGGTTAAATTTGGTGACACTCATTGAATTCATGAATCTGGCAACTAGAAGGATGGGTTGTTGAGTACCCTTGTGTGGAGACTGAATTTTTCATATTTATTTCTCAGCATAATCTTTCTTCAGCTGGTAACACTTAGCCCAGCGGTATTCCAACTTTTTTATGCCTTAAAAAATATGATATCTCGAACTTTGCAGAATAGGCTTCCATTTCAGCGATGCCCTCCTTGTTTGACGTGAACTGCTTTCCGCCATGTCATTTTTTCATGCCTGGAAACAAAATGAAGCCTTATGGGTCAAGATCTGGTGAATATGTTGAGGTGGCAATTCGTAGCCCAATTCGACCAATTTTGCTGTAGCGACTGATGAGAAATGAACCGGTGCGTTGTCCTGGTGGAAGAGTAATTTTGTTCCGTACGCAAGGGAACCTTTTTCCTTCAATGCGGCGTCAAATAGATCTAATAATTCACTATACAGGGTGTCTCAAGTTCGAGTGCCTATTAGAGGTTTCTGGAGAACGACACGGTCTTAATTGCTGACAATATGAATGATCTTCAATACCTTATCGACGTAGTAGGACAACACAGCGAGAGAATGGGCCTTAAAATAAATGCCAAAAAAACAAAATATATGGTCATTACTCGTCAACCAGACAGACTCAATAATGCAAAACTAACATCTGATGGGTCATTAATTGAGCGTGTAAATAAGTTTAAATACCTTGGAGTATGGCTCACTGAAGACTGGACATCTGACCTAGAAATAAAATGTCGTATAGAAAATGCCCGCAACACATTCATGAAATTTAAATGTATTCTTACCAATGCGGACTTTAACCTAAACCTGAGAGTGAGATTTGTGAGGTGTTACATTTGGTCGGTGTTACTTGTACGGTGTGGAGAGCTGGACACTAAAGGTAGTCACAATGAATAGAATAGAAGCCTTCGAGATGTGGATATATCGTAGAATACTAAAAATCCCATGGACGGCCCGAGTGACCAACGAAAATGTCCTACGAAGAATAAATAAAGAACGTGAATTGCTGCTGACGATCAAAAAAAGAAAAACTGCATACTTAGGGCATATAATGCGAAACCCGAAATACCAGCTTCTACAATTGATTATCGAGGGAAAGATTGAAAGAAGGAGAGGAATGGGAAGAAAGAGGATGTCATGGCTACGTAACATAAGACAGTGGACGGGCTTGCGAACAATGGAAAGCCTAATACATACAGCTAGAGACGGGATAGAAATGAATCGTGTGGTCGCAAACATTCATTAGTGAATATGCATAAGAAGAAGAAGAGAACTTCGAACAATATCATAATCCCAATTTTCAGATTTCAAGTATGTTTAGTTCTCCAGAAACGTCTAATAGGCACTCGAACTTGAGACACCCTGTAGTATTGTCCTAATATTGCCTTCCCCTTTCCAAGTAGTGAATGAGGATAATTTTTTACAATGGCAATTACGTTTTTTGCCGATGGCACCGTCTTCACCATCTTCGAAGAAATTTGGCCTGGAAAAATCCACTGCTTCGACTGTTCCTTGGTTTTTGGTGTATATTAGTAGATCCAGGTTTTGTCAATTGTTACGAATTTCAACAGAAACTGGACTCACCTTAAATAGGTATAGATAGTCCTCCGAAGTTGTGTGCTTGTGAAAAAAATTGTTATACAAATTTTATGTACTCCCTTTGAGGGGCTGTATCTTAACAAGGGATGCTCCAATGAAGTTTCTTTATATGAAAGATCCTATCTTTTTTTCGATGAGGAATCACCTCCTTAAATATTTTACACTTATTTAGTTACACCCTGTATATTTATGAGGACTAGATAAGAGTCATGATTAACTTCGAATGTTATACTAGTAAGTTATGAAAAAAATTTCTTTTCATTTTCAGTTTATACCAGGATGTATATATTAAACTTCTATACGCCAAAACTCATAAAATGTAAAAGGAAATTCAATTAATTCTTCAAAGTTTGCATTCCATTGTAAACGTCCTGCTCGTGAGTAATAAGACGGAACATTCGAAAGATGAAAAATCAATTTATCCGAAGGAATACCAGTAGAATTTTCAAATACAAACACTGTCAATTCCATTAGAGCGCTTTTGATGAGATAACTCAATATATTTCTCCAATATTCGAAGGAGCCAGTTATAAAATCATTTTTAATCGTTTCTGTCGTTCGCGGATGAAAACCGCTGAGAATTAATAATTGCGAAACTCATGAAATGGAACGAAGCTACAAAAAATTCGAAGATTATAGAATTATATAGAAAAAGTTGCAGATTGACGGTGGGTTTCATAAAGCGATGAATGGACCATCAAGTGCTTGATTGACAATCAGCCATGGCATTCTATGCTCCATTTCCAAATTTGATTGTCGATCAACGATTTGACGATCTGATCAAGCAATCCACAATCAACATTCCGTGATCGCCGATAAAGCGAAATTGGTTTCATAAAATATTATGATGATTGATCGACCTAGAAAGGGGATGTTGATCTACAATCAAGCAGATTGGATGAATTGGGTGATCACGAGAATAAAAAATAGTATTTTCCCTATATTATTTATTGAAAATCGAAATAACATACAACCATTTACACTATATTGATCAGTTACATACTTTTTCTGCATTGAAAACCTAATATTAATGAGTGAGTCTTCAAGAGCAACAAATGTTTCCACATTCATTATTGAATGAATTATGTAATAAAATAGTTATTTATACAACAAGTGAGTTAAATGAATGTTTATTCATGAGAAGAAAGTTAATTTCTTCGAGTGAATAATCCTTTTTAACTCATGTGTCGTATACAAAATTTTATCCCATTTTGATGAAATTTCAAATAATGAGTTTTAGAGGAAATATTAGGTATAATTCAAACTCATAACGAGATTTCCCTTCGGTTGCTAGGGCGCTATGTAATTGATTGTTTGCAAGTGCTGATAAATTTTAATAAACTATACTCTAAAATGAGTTTTACGTGCATCGTGCGTGGAAAGAATAATTTCCAGAAAGTGAGTAGTGAACATTTTCATCCACTAGTGCAGGGCTTCCCAAACTTATTTTTACTGTGACGCCCTTGGCAATTTGACAGTCTTTTGCGACGCCCCTTCCCCGTAGCTAGCCAATAAGTAATCTATCATAGACAAGATTGTCTATGTAATCTATCAGTTGTAGTACCTACTAACCTAGTAATATATTGTAAGAAAAACTCGAAATACATTTATAGTTTTTTATTAGAAAAAAAGAAATAACAAACTCAAGAAAGAAAATGAAAGGAAATAATTATTTTACTTTGTTGGCTGGCTATTAATGAGAAGGATGTGCTTGTTTTTCTGAGCATAGCTTTTCAAATCGGGGCTCAAGTTTCGATATTGCCACTCTTTCTCTAAATTTAGTTTTGATCTGTACTTGTTCTTTATTACTGCAACTGCAGAAAAACCTGTTTCGCACAAGTACGAAGTAGCAAATGGAAACAAAACCCCAATTTATGTAAATCACCTTACCCTTGTTACCATGGGTTGAATATTGTCGTCTTTAAACGTCAAAATGGGATAAATGTAATTATCGAGAAATGAGAGCATTTTAAGTCCTTTTTGGAAGGTCAAAATTCAATATATTGGTTTCAATATCTTCTAATTGTTTCCTGAGATAGAGGAGGGAAAATCATTATATATGTTAGTTGCTTAACAAGCAGCTTTGGATAAGTTTACTGTATTTTCTACTAACCATATTGGTTGAAAATACATAGTAATAAAAATTCAAAATAGTTCCGATGTTTTTGTTTAATTCATAATACACACAGTGCGGCAAGAGTCAGTTTACACTATCTGGAATGAGAATGAAAAACTATTTTATTCTTCAAAGAAAACAGTGTTTTCTGAGAAAAATAAAGATATCATTGATATTTTCAAGAAGTATAAGACTATAATTGTCTTGAATGATTATTTGGGCTATTACCATCATCTATTGTGGATGTAATGTTTTCCGACATCTTCTATCTTTATCAAGGAGGAAAAGTAAAAAAAAACCTTTCGAAAATTATCAATTTTCAAAAAGTCAATATGACAGAAGTCATGAAAGAAAAATGAACAATGTTATATACTCATCTGTGATATGATGATCTTTTTAAGTTGGATCGAACTATCGGCGTCCAAACTTCTGGCAGATCTATAGATGGAGCACTTATGGAATCAGGTGTTATTTTCATAAATGCTGCTTCTTTGATTTTTCTTCTTGCAAGTTTTTCTTCTTTGGATATTATTCATGCTTCATCCCATTTTATACGATGATTCTCATCTACAGCATGTTGGACTAACCTGGATTTGTCGCTGTCTAGTACTCGTAGAAGCTTCTGATGTTCTTTTATTCGTACATTCAGAGGGCGTTTAGTTTCTCCGATGTAAGATCTTCCGCACTCGCAAGGTAATTCATATATGCAGTTATATGCAGTTCTTTGTCCTTTGTGTCTCATTATTAGGCTTAACTTTTGTAAGTTTAGCTCTGATAGTGTCTTGAGTTTTGAATGCAGTCGTTATGTTGTATCTATTTCCAATTCTTCTCATTTTCTCCGACAAACCTTTTACATAAGAAATTACGGTTTTAATGGTCTGATTTATATCTGTTGGTTCAGGTTGACTTTCTCTTGTTCGTTTAGCTTTTTCTAATATCTTTTTGGGGTAGCTATTGCTTCTAAGAGTTTTCGAGATGTTATTTATTTCTTCATTTTGTTCTTCTTCAGTGCAACAAATATTTATTGCTCTATCAAATAAACATTTTGCTACTCCCAATTTAGTGTTTAGTTGGTGGTTTGACTCAAAATGTAGATATTGTCCTGTGTTCGTTGGCTTTTTATACACAGTGGTTCTTGGGATTCCATTTTGTTTATGTACGAGTACATCTAAGAATGGAAGTTGTCTGTCCTTTTCGATTTCAATTGTGAACTTAATTGATTCCTCTTGATTGTTTAGATATTGAAGGAATCCATCTATAGTGTCTCTTCCATGTTGCCAAATAATGAAAGTATCATCTACATATCTTTTCCACAGTTTGGGTTTAAGTACATATTTTTCTAATGCCTTCTGTTCGAAAATTTCCATATATAAATCAGCTAAAATTGGTGATAGTGGTGAACCCATGGCCCCTCCGAATTCTTGTTGATAAAAGATGTCTTCGAATTGAAAATATGTTGTTTCGATACAAAGAGAAAGCATTTCCAATTGTCAATTTTAGATATTTTTGGTTTATTTACACTTTCAAGGATAGACTTGTTCAATTAAATAATTTTAATTATTTTTCTCTCATGTGCAAAACGGTAAACTGCCTTTCGCTGGACCCTGTAGTTTTGCTGATTCTTTCAAATTCATTGCGTCGATCGTTTCAGTATCCATAATCCGGGAAAACATCTCAACTCCGGAGCTTCTCTATATTTTTCAGTAGTATTAAATGCAACCGGCGCATCCACCTTTTATTGATAACATGCTTTCGATTTAGTTTTCGAATTGATTTGAAGGGATTCGTTCTGTGTCTTCTCAAAAATGAATTTCTATGGAATTTTGTATTAATTATATCAACTTCAGAGACAATATCTGAATAATATCATGTGAGAGTATCGATTATTGAATTGTAAAGTTTTTTGGATATAAATCGTAATTTATAATAGACCGATTTCATTAAATCTGAAAAGTTTCTATCTTACCTCTATTCGAGTCTATCAAAAAAAAAACTTCGAGAGATGACTCACTTGACACGAACAATAAAACGATCCCCAAATGAAATCGCAACTGCCAAGTTGAAAATTCCGTTCGTCTTTCCCGGACAATGGACATTCATAAGGAAAATTTCACGGTATGTTGCGCGAGCAAGTTCGAATTCAATTTCGTAAGGGAATCCAAGTATCTCCGAATAGGGAATCCGAAAGTCAGCTGGAAATGGTCTCAGCAATTTGCATTTGATCATCCAACGCTTCCTATTCCGTGGATTTAAGACGGTTCCGTACTAGCCGACGGCAAAACTTTAATTGGCATCTTCGTATAATCGTGAAGACCGTGTGAAATTCATCATTTGTGATGGATTACGAAGTATCCGCGAAATACAGGGTCTTTGACTACTGAATATATGATTTTCAAAAATTGATTCTCCTACTTTCCTTGCAACGATTTGCACGCCACTGACGATATTCCGTACGCGCACCCGAATTATGGTTGAAATTTGAAGTAGTTCTCCTGCAATAGAATATAGATGTGTTCTATGCCGGTTATCTGTGTTCCTCGAAGCTAACCTCGAACGGTCAGCATAGTTTTTTCTCTCTGTCGAGATCAGATGCCAATCATCTTCTGTAGTAATTATTGAAATCAATATCTAAAAGTGACTCTTGTGGGTCAGAGATTGTCATCTATTGTCATCTATTCGAAAAATAATGAATTTCTCAGCTCCATTTTATGAAAACATCTACAGTGGATGATAGAAATATTAGGTTGGGAAAAAAATCCGTTATTTGGTCGACACATGGCTTTACTGACCTATAACAATTAATAATTGAGTACCACAATGAATGCCTCTGTTTTTATTTGTCATATCTTTTTTCTTCGAAAGGAAGAATTTATGTTCTAGCATTACATATTTTGTCATTGTTATGACTGAGCGATTTAGATGTGTATTCGGCTGTCAAAGATGGAGGTAAACAAAGAAAAATTTCGGTATATTTTGCTTTGATAAAGGGGAGAATGCAAGTCAAGCGGCTGTAAATGTAAATAATTTTTTTGGCCCCAATACTGTAACAGTTTCAATCACGCGCTGTTTTGATTTCACCGGTAATTGTTGATAAAATATTGGATATGATCAAAGTAAATCAGCATGAGAGTTGCAGCAGAATCGCTCAAGGTAAAATGCTTATGGTCGAAGGCCGGTGAATCAGCTCAAATGGTGGCTAAATGAAGATTGACCGCCCAGATAGTTTGCTATGTATTTGATGGGATTGGAAAGGAGTCATTTACTTTGAGCTACTGCCCAATGGCCAAATGCTCAATTCGGATCACAACTGACAGCAATTGGACCGATTGAAAGCAGCAAATGATCAGAAGATACCAGAATTAGCAAATAGGAGAGATATCATTTTCCATCAGGACAAAAGCTTCGAGATCTTGGTTTGGAAGTTCTTATGCATCTGCCAGTCCAGATCTGGAACCTAGCGATTATAAGTTATTTTTGTCCATGTTTGACGGTCTTGGTGGTGTCAAAATTGTCCTCAAGAGAAGATTGTGTAAAATGGTTATCTTATTGTTTTTCCTAATAGGATCAAGACGTTTTGGGAACGAGTCATATTGAAATTACCTTCTAAATGGCCATAAGTAACTGAAAAGAAAGGTGCATATTTCAGCAATAACGAATAAAGGATTTCTTTCTCCTCAACCTAATATTCCTTATAGTAATTCTATACGTTATAAAGCTTGTTGCAGTCAATTTACACGCTTGAATTCCCAAGATTCATTGGCAAAACCCCGTTTTCCACAATTTCCTGAACGTTTGTCGATCGTTTTAACGCATCTATTCAGAATAACAATGAACCCTGCCCTTTCACAACACAATAATATCTGCAACGCCATACTCTCGGTTTAGCGCACCAGCAATTCCATTTAATAAAAACAATTCCTTCTTCGACATTCGAACCCCACGCTTCTTTTATCGGGCAAATAAGGGGTTTCGCTCAGCGAAAAAAAATATTTATTCCCCGATGCCTACTCGTACTCCGGAAATAATTGATTTCAATGCGAAGAAGTCTCAGGTGGTTCTAGGTTATTAAGGTTCCAATATCCGGAATGCTTTTCCACAAAGATAGATTAGATCGTTCACGACGGTTCCACAGTGATAATTGTCTACCGAAGTGTTTTCAAGAAATGAATTACGGCGTCTAATCGGCCATTTTGGATAATTAGCGTGGAGGCTAGAAAAGAAGCGGGGTGGACACTGAAACTAGAACCTCATTTGTGATTAAATGCGTCTTCATGAATTATTGGTGTTATTTGGTATCTTGCCTTTCAGCTCGAATTCACTTTCAATTTGAAATAATGACTCGATGATGCTGATTACTGATGTAGGAATATTACCTCAGCACCTTGGAAACTTATTGTAAGTGGAGGTTTAGATAAACAGAAGAGCTAATGAACAGTAAACGTCACCACTTTTTAGTGGAGAGGGAATGCGTGAATACCAGACAGTGTAAATTGACTTTTGCCGCACTCTGTATTTCCAAATAACCAACTGTTGTAAGATTACCCTCATAGATATAGGATCCGATAAACCTTCATCTGAAAATACCAACCTAAACATAGAAACTGTATTAGCCTTGATATTTTGTCTCCACTATAATATGTGGATTTTTGAAATCCAATGTAGGAATTGTTTCTATCAAAAATACCAATGCTGCTAACGCATGCTTCATAAGTCCAAAGTTTGAGATTTTAGCACATTTTCCTAAATAGCATTGGCAAAACTAGGACTGATTTGTTCACGGTATGGATGGTGAAGCACTACAAAACAATAACTGAAAATGTGATATTGGCTTATTCGGTGCATAAACCAGAAACACTAAAACCTTCCATTCTGCGGAGCATGTACTCCGTCTTGAGGAGAACGATTTTAATGAAGATGAAAACGTTGAACACAATCCCCACTAACACAGCATATCTCATAGCAAATTTGACACAAACGATCACGATTCCAATGAACTTCATTGCTACCATTTACGCAGGAATGCGAAGGTCCTTGTTCGCCCAACCGCATTCCCTCCCTCAAAGTCTCCTAGGCCTCGTTCAATCCGGACTTTTCGTAATTACCGCATATCCATCCATACACAGATTCAGGGCAACAATAAAATTCCCATATCCCTGTGTAGACACTCAATAAAAACATTCTCCAGAGGCATCACCTTGGAAATGGGTCATAGGGAACCCGCTGTTTTAATTGCATCTGCGGTCATTCGCAGGGTTGTACTCTGAAAGTGTTCCTCAGAGAGTTTGTTTAAATTTATGTAATCCGATGCAGGTAATAGTGGATAATGTGGGTCATAAATATTTCTAGCATTATCTAAACGCATAACTTGTTACGTGCTTATCCAAATAAAGATGTAAATTTCAATTCGTGCATTCAAATTTTTCAAATTGTCAGGTGTAACAAAGGTGACCAACCAGCTCACTCAGGGTGGGTTTTTCCCTCTTGAGCATGTATGAAATTTAATGTTGAAGGGCGCCAGGTAATTTGAATAATAATTCTAAAATTAACAAACTTTTGACTATTAATTTGACAATAAATCTGATTTTTTTTTCTTTGGTCGGAAATAAGAGGTGGAAAAATTTATAAGTTATTTGTCAGATATCAACCAAAATTGTCGCAGATCAAATACTCATTGGATTACAACCTTTATGAAATTCATTTTAATTCTTTACATTGATGAGAATAAGGTAAGCCTTCTTTCCTTTTCGAAGTGGTTTCATATTTACGCCAATTATACATTAACTCAATTCCAAGTCGCTCTTTCAAGATAGCAGTCGACAATATAACGCTCCAAGTTCCATTTATAGACATTTTACTTTCAGATCATTTTTGGACGATAATGATTCTTTAGTGGAGATTCCTCTCATAAAACTTTTGCTCCTGTTCATAAAAATTACTTACTTTCATATTAAATGGAACAAACTTTTGATTGAGATGAAACATCGTTTACCTTTTTACTTTTCAGCACCAGGAATTATAACAAGACGTGGAAAATTTGAGGTATGAAGTCCCATCATTTGAGATTATATGAATACTTGAATTTCAAAAATGAAAAAAATATGTAATAAAATTTTCAAGGTGTCGTAGAAATGTAATTTAGAGCTTCATCTGACTTTCAGTCAGATGATTCAAAACATGTCAATCAAAGCTACGTTTGAAGCTCTAATATCCTTATTGAAACTGTTCAAAAATCTGAGTGTTGAGATTATTGGCTATTACCAAATGATTGAGCTAGAGGTGGTAAAATAAAATGTATATTGTACAATGTTCACATTCACATAATAAATAGGTTCTCGCACGAAGTTAAAATATTTACAAATTAACTACATCTAAACAGAATTAAGCTATTTACAATTATGGAGTAGTTATAGAGAGAACATGGAGAGTGAGAATAATTGAGAAGTTATCTTGAGAAAATGTGGAATCATATTTCACAATAGAAAAGTCTTAACGTTGTGTTTACTTGAAAAACAGCGTTATCTGCAAGACTAGATCGAGTAATGTGTGTTGCCAAAATTATTCAAGTCAAGAATATTGAGAGTAGAGGCGCCATCTACAATGAAACACAAAGTTTACAGTGATAGAGTTTGAATTTATTTCAAACTGTCTACTATCAGAAAAACAAAAGGTTTTATTGATAAATCAAGATGTTGAGGTTTATAATGTAACAAGGCAGACTTTCAGAGCGATTAAAGAGAAATAATAAATAATTACGATTCACAACGTTTATAGTGATAGCCTGTCGAATTTATCAGTAAAACAGAAGTAGAAATACATAATTATCTGTGAAGAGTTGAATTGTATGAAATGAGGCTTGAGAGGAGGTAAAGTTATATAAAATATAGAGCAGTTGAGGAATTGATTAGTTTTTAAGAAAGCATCTGTATCATTCTAACTCAATTGAGAGATTTATCATAGAATGATCAACGCTTACAGTAATATTAGTTACATTCGAAAAGCAGAAGAATTCCTATGATAATTCAAGAATTGAGATGAAATATTTGTACAATAAGAGATGTGAGATGTAGAGAAAATTATCATAAACTTAAACTAAAGTGACAACACTATTATTTGAGATGATATAATATGATTAGTTGAGAACAATAATGATATCAATATAAGTAGTGAGAAGTTGACAAAGGAGCTGTTAGAGTGTATACTTAAGTATTCGAGGTGCTATATCAATGCAGAACCATCAGATTTCTCCAACCAGGTCTAACGAAGGTATTTCTTATCGAGAAGTCTTGAATGAATATTGAGAACATCCTGGTTGCAGAATCCCATGATGATCCCAGCATGACACGTACAGATATCTGAAACTTATAAGGCCTGAGAAGTCTAATCATTAGGAGATGAACAGTTGAGTGAAATATGTGTGAGTGAAAATGAGTAAATTACAAGTGAATCTGGCAGTAAATTGAGGAATTCAATGTTAACGTAGGAGGGTGATTCGCTAAAGAACAGATATGAAAAGGATAGCTGAAATTGGCACGAGGTTGGACGTAGAATATTTTAGAATATGACTCAAAACATGAATTAGCGCTGTCGAGAATGTAATATGGAGTGTAACTTGAGTGTAAAAGTAATGAGATGAACGAGATGTTTAAAGGATATATAAAGTCATGCAGTTTCCCAAGTGCACGTGCAGAAAATAAGTCATGTATTTGAGATAATTGTGCAATACCTTTCAGAGAGGATTATAGGTGTCTTGAGCAGAGAAAAATGTCTTTGATTGTAAAAATAAGTAGAGAAGTCTTGAAGAAGACTGTTAAAAAGCAATATGGAGCACTACCAGGTTCACTTGTAATGAGGAGTTCGAAGAGAAATCTGAATTGAAAAAGTAGCTCGAGCAATTAAAATTGAGAGAATCACACATGATTTGTTATTTTTTGAGCTGATTTTTTCATCGATCGTAAGTATCGATCAACTGTCACTGACATATCATCATGAGGTTAGCGATGATTCATGAAGTATACAATTCATGAGCGTAGAGTAGGTTGAGTTGTAGGGTTAAAAATTCTTGCATTTTTTAACATGAGGAATAGGATCGTTCTATCATTGTAACGGTTGTTTTACGAGTAGTATTACTAAAACGTGAAGCAAGAAAATTAATACAAAAAGAAAAAAATCAGCTTTGGGATAAAAAATGTAATGATGTCAATGCTTACATTGGAGGACGGAAAAATGCGGAAGCTTGGAGATTTTTAAAGTCGGTTCGAACATCACATAAAGAAAAAGCCCCTCTGCAGGTAATAAAGACTGAAGCTTGGGTAAATCACTATAAAAGGTTGCTGACCGAGGACAGACAGGAATATTTGAGCAGATCAACCCCTGAAGAAATATCTATACAGGGTGAAACGATTGAAATCACGGAGGATATGGTCAAAAAGGCCATCAAAGGTTTGAAAAATGGGAGAGCTTGTGGACCTGAAGGCATATACACTGAACTCCTTAAGAAGGGAACAGAGAAGTTATTCAGAATGATAACATATATATTCAACTTATGCATTAATGGACATCCTGTACCTGAGCAATGGAAATCGGCCTATATAACATCCATATATAAGAAAGGTGATAGAAAACGATGCGAAAACTACAGAGGACTATCAGTAACTAGCACATTCAGTAGACTGTACGGAAAAGTATTACGAGATCTAATAGAGGAGGAATTTAAGGATGAGGAGGAAGAAGAGCAAAGTGGATTTCGTGCAGGAAGAACATGTAATGATAATATATTCTGCCTCAAGCAGATTATTGAGAAGAAAACAGGAACTAACAGAGAAGTACACATTACATTCGTAGATTTACACCAAGCCTACGATACAATTCCAACAGAAAAACTTTGGGAAGTACTGAAAAGCACAAACATCAACCACACTCTGATTACAGCTCTACAGAATCTATACAATGGTATAAAATCGTGCATAAAAATGGGAGGATATGTTACTGATGAATTCACTGTCACTAAAGGTTTGAGGCAGGGTTGTTGTATATCACAGACATTATTCAAAGTATATGTGGCAGCGGCCTTGAAACAATGGAAAAGAAAAGTTCATAGCATGGGAATAGAACTTAACAACACAACCCTCTATACCCTGCAGTTTGCCGATGATCAGGCAATAATATCCAATGATAAGGAAGATATGGAATATATGGTACGCAAACTAATTGAAGAGTACGAGATTTGGGGTTTGAAGGTCAACATTCAAAAAACCAAATATCTGTGTGTCGGCGGAGAAGCAAGTGATCTCACGATGAATGATGGAAAAATAATAACACACTGCCAGAACTACAACTATCTGGGAGTTATTTTTGACTCGACCGGAACGGACAGTCATGAAATAGAGAGAAGAATAACCACAGCAAAAAGGCAATATCCTGTCTCAACGGCATATTATGGAATAAAAATATAACTAAAAGAAGAAAGTTCAACATTTATGAAACCTTAGTGAAAAGCAGTCTATTGTATGGGTCAGAGAATTGGAGACTAACTGAAAAATATAAGAGAAAATTGGAAGCAGTTGAAATGGATGCAATGAGAAGATCGCTCAGGATATCAAGGAGGGAAAGAATCAGAAATGAGACCGTTAAAGAAATGATGGGTATTGAAGGAACCCTAATGGATGACAATACAGCTGATATGGTACGGCCACATACAACGCATGTCAGAAACGAGACTCCCAAAGCAAGTAATGAACTGGCAGCCCGCAGAACGTAGGAAGAGAGGAAGACCAAAGACCAGTTGGAAACAGGGCGTCGTTAAAGCTATGAGCACAAGAAACTTGCAAGAACTGGACTGGGAAGATAGAAGAAGATGGAGGCAAGGCGTCGGACAACGTCGGAAGACGTTCTGAACCGGCATATATATATATATTACGCTGGTTCAGAGACTGTAAAAAAACTACAGAACGAGCGCAAAAGAGCTCCTGAACTCACGTCATGGCCTTTCTATTTTTTTCTTATACTTTTGATAATTCACGGCCATGTATTTAAACTTAGGTATCTAGAAGCAATGCAAACTCCTTTTTATATTATTAAATTGACGTTGAATGTTCGAAATTCAAGCCTATTTTGAGTAATTTTAAGTTATTTCAGAAAACTTAGTTGTTATTAGTTCATGGAAAATATTCACTTACAATACCACAAGAGCTTCAAAATTATCGGGTATTTCCCGATAGGTTCGTTGCAAACAAACGAAGGAGTCAAGTTTTTCAGGTTAAAAAAACACGACCGCGAAGCGCGAGTGATTTTTCCTGAAAAACTTGACGATTTTATTTGTTTGCAGGGAACCTATCGGGAAATACCAGATAATTTTGAAGCTCGTGTGGTATTCGGGGGATTATTTTTCTGTCCCAAATGTCGGCCAATAGAATTGCACCATGAGACGAAATGTACAGTTAACAAATAAGAATTTCATAATGAATAAAACAACATTCAATTAAGAATCAGGGTAGTGCAATTAAAATTACAATTGTTGTAAACATTGGTGCATGTTTTCTTCAAGTCAGAGTTATCGGTAATGGTCCCAGAAGAGGTAGATGGCATGAGGTTTATGCTGTTGATGGCATTTTCTGCAGTAGGCTCACTCCTTCGCAGTTTCTTGACAATTAATTCGTGGTGTTCCTGGTCGAGTTGGAGATACGGCTTGATGGAGTTACTGTTGGCATGTCCAGTTATTTTGATTATCTGCTGCTCTCCCAGGCCCGATTTCGCAAGATTGGAGACGGCTGTTGCACGACTGGAGTGATTGGTGATTTTTTTGTTACCAAGGTCAAGCCCAGCTTTTTGTGCTGACTGCTTAACCCACTTTGAAATCGTGTTTTGGCCTACTGGGGAATCCTTGTACCACCTAACGGCTGAAACTTTATTCCAGAATGGATTTTGGGTCAGGAATAGTCTGTTGCTCTTGATATTGACATCTCTCTTCTCTCTCAATTTCTGGAACAGTCTCACTGGGCACTTGTCAGGGATTTCCCGATTCTCCACCAGCCACTTGCTGTCTGATAATTTTTTATCACCACCTTGTGTGGTCTTGCTGAAAATTGGATTGTATTCAATTCTCCCAGTTGTTTCCCCGTCATTTCGCTGTTCCGCCTTGAAGTGATGTATTGACGCCATGCTGCCCTCACCACCTCTCCAAGCCAATTCTACTGATATTATCATGAATAATTTTTTCTGGAGGCCATCAGGAGTTTCCTCGTCCCAAACAGTGGTCATTGCATCCCAATCTTTTTCCTCCAACGCTGCTGCACTTGCCCTCCGTTTTTCCAGAATAGATTGTAAAGCCTTACGCTTGGCATCACGAGCTCCTCGAGCGGTCTTGAATGCAGCATCCGAAAATGGGTTGATTTTGATGTCGAAATCGTTCAAATACTTTTCTTGAAGTAATTTGGCAGTCTGATTCCACATTGTTTTTATTGTACCTTCCTTATAGTCTTCTCCATCCATTTTCTTCATATTGTAAGCGTAATCTTTCATAATGTTTGCCAATTGCGCTTCACTCGTTTCAGCACTCAATGTGTATTCCCTCTCAGTACAAAAAGTAGTAAATTGGTTCCAAACTGTTTATTTTTGCCTTCTCCGTATTAATGGGAACATTTCCTTTGACTTTTTTATCGATGGTGGACAGAGAACAAACTCCAAATCGACTCATTTTCATGCAAAATCTCCAATTTTCACAATTGAATTCAACCTGTCAGTTTGACGTGTGCTTAATTTGACTGGATCATGTTTTGTTTATATATAGCAACTACCAAAATTTTCAAAAAATTATCAGTATAATACCATGTAGGTTGTACCACGTGACGTCGAATGATGCAATTCTATTGGTCGATATTTGGGTCGGAAAAATAATCGAAACAATTATTTCACAAAAAAGCTGCAATATACCTACTACAAAAAATATATGAATTTCGGAAACCTCACCAGCAGAAATCATTGAAACTACAAAAAGCTAGTAACCAAGTAAAATCGCATTATTGATATTCTTGTAACCAACGTTTCAGGACAAATCTACCATTTTGCTGTGGGATGATTTATTTTCAGAACCAGAAACATCCGGTGAAATGAAAAATATTCGCCAGACATCTTTATACAAATTCGTTTACTAAAAATTCGGTGACGTTTCTAAAATGTCGATGCGAGCGAGGGAGGAAATATCTTCCCCTGCAGCGATATTAGATTAGGTAAAATTCTTATTAAAATCCAACTCCTTCTATCGTTAAATATCCAGGTAATCCTCGACGTGACGACCACAGATAGATTCCTAACTTTAATGAAAACGTACACGTTGAAAATCCGAGAATTTTTCTCATTTCCACGTTCATTTAAATTACTGTGTATATAGTTGGTAGGTATGCCTAGTCTGGAATTCCTTTTGCAGTATTTTTTTGTTACTTTTATGGAGTCATCAAAGGATGAGGTTCACAGGGTGTCTATTTGGAAATGAAACAAACAATCTTTCATTAGATTTGAAAATATTTCTAAACTCTTCGAAATTGCCTAAGTAGTGCCTTTCAACACAAGAAAAAATAGGACATCTTCGTGGAACTCGTTCACGGAATTTCATCTAAAAAGAAACTATACATTATATAGAGAAATGACCCCAAAAAAAAATTGCCGAAATACATTACTCAACAATTAATAGGGATCACTTACTTTTTCTCAATTTATTTCTGAAATATTCGCTCTAAGATTAAAAATTTAGTCAGATATCAGAGTATTTTCAATTGATAATATGGTTCACTTGAGAAAAGAATGAAAAAATGGAAAGTTGGAGAGAAATAAAGACTTTATTAGGAACACTCTTCTGTGTTTGAATAACATAAAAATTTTATGATGAAACCACAAGAAGCCTGAAGTTTCGGTTAAGCTAGAACCCAGTTGGTCCACCACGAGCTCGTCTCAAGCATTCTACCCTACGAGGCATACTTTCAATCAAACGATTTATAAAATTTTGGGGCCAATTCGTCCAAATATCCCGTAAAGCGTTAGAAAGGTCCTTCAGGTTATTGATCGGTTGTTCTAAGGTTGACAATTGTCTAGACATCTCAGACTAGACATGTTCGATGCAATTCATGTCTGGAGAGCGAGCTGGCCAGTCCATCCTTTCAATAGCATGAGTATCTAGCGCTTCATTAACCAGACGACTACGGTATGGACGGGCATTATCGTTAATTAAAATGAAATTCTCGCCCAAGGCAGCCGCAAATGGAACAATTATGGGTTCAATGATCATATTACAAATGGAATAATGTTTTATGCCATTTCAAAGTTTGATTTCTAAATCATCTCGTCTGGCTAGGAATTCAAAGCTAAAAGTGTTGCAAACTATACCAGACATAAAAAATCAAGTTCTATAGCTTTTTCGTTCGAACAAGTTGTGAGAATATTCAAGTCCCTCTAATTGGCTTGGTGAGGCTTTTGTGCGGGTACAAAATTAGGAGTAAATAATAATCACCCACTTAATGGAGAGAAGCTCACTTCACTTGAGAGTAGGTATATATTCACAGAGAAGAGTTTTTAAATTTCTACAAAATCCAAGGGTTTGAACTTCTTTGCTCAATCTTGGGCACTTCTGGTAAGACTAGACAATAAAAAGATCTGACCTCATTTTCCTGATATGAAATTTACCACAGCTGTGTTTCAATCGTTGAAGGTACAAAATAAGGTGCAGGTACCTTTGATGAAACTTCCACTAGCAAAATGTGGCTTAGCAATATGCAACTGCTTCACAGATTCACAAATCACAACTTGGGAGGATTGCAGCTGAATAACTCAGATTCACAATGTACTAGGGTATCTAACTGACCCAACTGGAGAAAATGTATATGAGAGAGATTACGTTAATCGACGAGGAACTTTCAGAGTTTAGAGTGCTGTATTTACTGGTGAAAAGTAGAAACTTACTGGTGAAGTAGAACTGACCACATTGGTGATCAAACTAGAACTGTACTGAGAGAGGGTTCTTGAATAAATGAGAAAGATCGAACGTATCGAAAGATTCCCAAAATTCCGTCCGATAGAAGGCAAAGTGTCCTTTGTTGAGAGAATATCGCAACAGCTTTGAAACAGCTAATTGCTTAATTCATTATTTTCAAAAATATTATGATATTATGGAAAACTTCACTGAACGGGTGGAATATTCCAATATTTTTTTAAATCTTCCCAAGGTGATTAGAAAAATGTATCCAGTAGTAAATGGTAAACTGAGAAAGAGGAATTTGGGGCAAAAATTCATGATGCACCAGTTTCCATATGTTCAATTAAAATGTACCGATCGAAAGAACATTTGCTGACTTCGATAAAGGACCTGTTTCCTAGCACGACCGGATTATCTGTAGGGACGAAAATTTCATCTGAAAGAAAACTGTTAATCCGTAGAAATGCTGGAGTTCAGTTGGAAAAGATGAAATGTTGACATTTATTTTTATGGACTCACCATAATCCGGCATAAGGTAGCTGCTTGTCTTGTCATCCAATGAGATCCTTAGAGTTGGATGCTGTTTCGAAAGAATTTTCTGGAGCCACAAATTCCACTGAATTCTAAGCAGAGCATCGAATTAAAAATGAAAAGGAACAGTGACTTGTGATCAGGAGCTTTTGAACTTTTGTTCTCAGACTTTGGAATAGTTTGACACTAAATAAACCGCCATAATTAATGGGAAAGAATCAACAAAACTATATTTTGAATTGAGAATAACCATTAATTTGTTTTAATTCAGTTCTGTTCAAAGGCCAAACTTCTTTTTTTTTAATTTCCGTCGAAGGAAAATATATCTTGTTGATAATAATTTTTCCTCTGCTATTTTTTCAATGAAATAAGTGTTACATCACAACCTTCCCAACTATGGATGATGATTTCCCTTTGAATGAATTCCTTAGCAGACTTCAAACATCAGAAGATCTGAAAAATTGTCACTTGGAACGCAAGACCGGATTCGAAGAATCCTCCTTGCAGATTGGCGACAAATTTTGTGTATTAGATTTGAATATAGTGGGTGTTTCTAAGGACAAGAGTGATTAAATTTTAAACTAGCAAAGGACTATGGTGCTGAGATTATTCTCCTTCAAGAGACACATTTGGATACTAAAAAAAATCTTCGTGAAAGAGGAGCCATAAAAGGTTATGTATTCATTGATTATCTCCTCAGTAAAATTTACGGTTTAGCTTATGTTAAAAAATCCTTGATTCACAGTATCGAGTTAATCCAAATAGGCGAATTTGAGGGTGTTTTCTTTGAGGCTTTCAAATTTTGTATTTTTGTTATTCAGTTCTTTTTTCTACTTTTGTCTTTTTATTTCCAGATTCGATTTGGGCAACTTGAAGCAACTTTAATTTAACCAGTAGTTTTTAATAGTGGAAATATCCCAAATAATCATTCAATAGAAGTACACTTCCTCGAGTATTGAACAATTTCTAGAAGTTACCTACTTTGAAATCCAACAGTTGGATGCTGGCTTTGATATTGTTCCGGAATAATTAACCCCACGAAGTTCACTATTTAGTTACAAGCATATATTCATTTATGCATGGAAATCAGACTAGGGTCCCATACCGATATTGAGAAACTTTGTATTTCGAATTAGATGTCTGACATTGTTAGTTATAAACTAGATTAATTCCTCAGAAATCAATCTCGAAGCAGTTTGAGAGGTGGGTAACCAAGATTATCTTCTATCCAGTAGATATCAATTCTAATATAGATTAAAGAAATCATTTCGAAAAAAATACGTTACGTATGAAAAGATGATTAAAGGATGAAGTCAGTTGACATTGTTTTATGTTTTTGAAACGAAGTTGTAAGTGAACCCCAAAACTCCTTTCTCTGCAAGCCAATTCTTGTGTATTTGATAATTATATAATTTGCTAGAATTCGCTTTAATATTGAAATCGAATCATTCAGAAAACAAGAGAGCGAAAGCAGATTTCTGCATTATTCAATGTCATGTTGTTGACGAGAAATTTTTTTATGATGGAACTCGTGTAGATTCATTTTCGAAGTTATTATAAGAAAAATTCCAAAATATTGCTGTGACTGTGAATTATTCACCTCGCTATCCGTCCATTCATCTTCTGGCGTAGGAAAAATTTTCGACAAAACTCGACTATCTATCTATATAATAGTTGAAAGAGCGCTAAAGCCCACACGTCAGTGTTTTCGAAATTCTTAGGATGACTTTCCCTAATCATAAACGGATTTTTTTCCTGTAAGGATTGTTGAGAATGAAATGAACCCATTTCTTCATCAAAAACACTCTATGTAAGCAAATTCGCCATACTGAAAAACTCCTCCGCATTCCCAAATCAACATGCAGAAAAAAATAATCCTTCACTTCCCCGAAGCTATCCCATCAGTATTCCTCTATTAAGTTATCGACAGAATCCTGACAGATATATCTTACATTCAAATCATCCGCTCACGAAAGAATGTGTCATATACGAGTATAAATTCTGCAGCAGTGTTATTTTGAAGCCTTTCCATATTTTTCCTCTTGAACGGGTTCTGAGTGCGGCAAAAAGATGGATATGTAGTTCCGTTTTACACCATGAGAAAGGGAGCTTATATAGAGGGTGGAAACATATATCAAAGTAATGACCCGAGGTGAAAACATTTTCTCCTTCGGCGGAGATATTCAGTTGTGACGCAAAGTATGTTGATTTGGTTTGAACATTTCGCGTGTTGAAGTTCATTTGTCTAGTCACTTGTGAAACACCTCAATCAACGTTGGAATATCTAAGTTTTTTTTTGTGAAGAAATTTCTCATTAACACAAGACTAACCCTGTACAAGAGGAAATGGTTTTTTACTGTGGTTATTCCCTTAGCTGCTGTTTTATACACTGAATCATATGGAACCCTATTATATGAACGTGATTTTAATTCTCACCACGTAATGTGGGGTTACAATAATAATGATAGAAGTGGAATAGCTTTAGTTGACTGCATGGAAGATAATAATTTCTATTTAATTTTTGATGGAAATGATGTACCTTCGTTTCATTCTTCTCGATGGAATAGAGGCTACAATCCTGATCTCTGCCTAGTGTCTTGTGACAATACTTCATGCAAACCGCTTCTTTTATAAATTCAATGTTGAAAATATTTGTTCGTTGAATATTTCATATCGTCTATCTCCATTGGTTTTTCATTATACTGTTCAGAATATGGAAAAAGATTTTAGAACAAGCGTGCTAAATTTCGTGTCTCTAAATGAAAGGATGGTTTTGGTAATAAGCAATAGCAATTTAAAAATTACACTCCCTTTCGTTGTGTAACATTCATCATTCGTAGAAACTAATGAATTCATATGTCATTGCAGCATATGTAGCGGGATAATCAAAATAGGGACTTTTCCATCTAACAATCGACTTCACTTTTGTGGTCTTTCACATCAATCTTTTCAGATAGTTGTCTCCTATGCAATCCCACCAATCTATCCGAACTGATCACGCACCACTTATCTCTCGGAGACATTTTGTTTGCCAAATCGAATTCTCCATTGATTTCGCCAGAATCCTATCATCTTATACGACCATGCGTGTGCGTTAGATTGCCTTCCCTAGATTGGAAAAGAAGTGTAGATGAGTGCCAGCTGGCTCGAAGTAAAAATGATGATTTTAGGAAATAAACTGAGCTTTTCAACCGACTTCGAATTCAAGCACTCTCTTCAGGTGAACAAGAGATCCAAAAGAGCAGGAGGTTATCAATTTATCTGTATTTTTAGCTGACCTCCAGGAACGAATTTTGTGTTATTTTCAAATTAATTCCAAAATGATTAACAATTGTAGCGTATACAACTGCAAAAACAATAGTTTCAATAATCCCAAACTTTCTTTTTTCTCAATACCATTAGACACCGACAGGTGAGTGATACATATAGTATTGTAGAACATGTTGTTTATTAAAAGCTCCGTTATTTGAGTAGTGCTTCATTCAATTAGTTGAGATATCAGGAACCAATGGAATTTCAGGAAGTTTACGCCTACTGCCGTCGTTTCTTTACGATTAGTTGAGATATCAGGAACCAATGAAATTTCAGGAAGTTTATGCTTACTGCCGTCATTTCTTTGAGATTAGTTGAGATATCAGGAACCAATGGAATTGCAGGAGGTTTACGCCCACTGCATGCGTATGCAGAAGAGTGAAATTCTTTAAATAAATATTTGAGTATGTATCTATATGATTTTCAATTTCATAAATAGAAATAATAATATAATATACATATAACAATAAATCAATAAGTTTTTTATTTTTTTCCCACCTTAATGAGGGAACTCTTTTTAGAGAACACTCAGCATATTGAGCGCAGGGGAGTATTTACGGGGGAGGGTGTACTGGGGGTAATAATGTCATGAATTATGCTTTCAAATAAATATTTGCTCATTGATTCTATATAGCCGTTCTTTTTTTATAGCCATTTTAAATTTTCTGTGGGACACCCTTCAAATAATTTCAATTTACCTTTTCCTTCTTGCACAACGAGCGGGCATTATAATCCAAATGCCCGCTAAAAATGTCCTAGGACGTTTTGAAGGTAAAATAAACAAATAATAATTAACATGTGAAAAATGAACATTTCTACTTTGATTCCCGTTAATTAGCGTCCATCGATAATTACGTAATTTCAGTTCCACACTTAAACTGGGATAATCGATCATCATAGATGGGATAGGTCGTTGCCGTCTATTGCGGTGTCATTCACCTGCTATGTGACCCAATTTCAAATTCTAAATTCAAGCTCCCGAAGTGAAATTACTGATCGGTAAATGGGCCAACTAATGGATTTTCAGCTATTGTTTCATATTGCTCGTTAACACCATTAAAAGGCTGTTCGATACGTTTTATCATGATATTTCTCGAATAGCATTTTCACTGCTACTCTGTTGAAAAGAACATGTTATAGCATTGTAAAGTAGAACAAAAAATTTTGAAAAGCATTGATTGAGCTTCTGCTCACTAAATGATTGGATGTTGACGCGAATTTGAACATTGGGGACGTCATTTTATTTCCAAATATAGTGGGTGTTTCACGACGATCTTCGGTTAGGTTTATCTCCTGAACTATTGGGTGTACAAATAAGTTTCCGCGGTTTGTCAAAAGATGGCCCCACCAGAAGGTTATAGAGAAATTGTCAGATGTAAAACGTAATACCCCAAGTTTAGTCATCTGGCAACACCATAACCTTAAAGTACTAGTGATTCCGTATCAGCATCACGTAATTTTTTTCGTACAAAAATGTCAAGTTTTATTCCGAATAAGCATCATTTGCGGGAACTTTTGATTTACTTCTTTAATGTGAAAAAATCTGCAGCTGAGGCGCATCGATTGCTTCTAGAAGCATATGGTGAAGCTGCTTTAAGTGAGAGAAGTTGTCAGGAATGGTTTCAAAAGTTTAAGAACGGTGAGTTTGACGTTAAAGACAAAGAACGCAGTGGAAGGCCGGAAGTGTACGAAGACATGGAATTAGAAGCACTATTGGAGGAAGATTCGTCCCAAACGCAAAAAGAACTTGCACTTACTCTACAAGTGACTCAACAAGCAATTTCACATCGTTTAAAATCGTTAGGAATGATTCAAAAACAAGGAAATTGGGTTCCATATGAACTGAAGCCGAGAGACGTTGAACGCCGATTATGCATGAGTGAAATGCTGCTTGCCAGGAATAAAAAAAAGAGTTTTTTGCATCGTATAGTCACTGGTGACGAAAAATGGATTCACTACGATAATCCAAAGAAGAGAAAGTCATGGGTTGAGCCCGGCGAACCATCAACATCGACAGCTAAGCCGAATATTCATGGAAAAAAACTCATGCTGTGTATTTGGTGGGATCAGCTTGGTGTCGTGTATTATGAATTGCTGAAACCAAACGAAACCATTACTGGAGCTCTCTACCGAACACAATTGATGAGATTGAGTCGGGCACTTAAGGATAAAAGCACCCATTACTACTCCAGACACGACAAAATTATTCTTTTACACGATAATGCTCGTCCACATGTTGCGGCGCCGGTAAAAACATACTTGGAAACACTCAACTGGGAAGTTTTACCCCACCCGCCGTATTCACCAGACTTAGCCCCTTCTGATTATCATCTGTTCCGGTCGATGGCACATGGTCTGTCTGAGCAGCGCTACACATCATATGAAGACACCAAAAATTGGGTAGATTTGTGGATAGCGTCAAAAGATGAAGAGTTTTTTCGACGGGGTATCCGAATGTTGCCAGAAAGATGGGGAAAATTAGTGGCAAATGATGGAAAATACTTTGAATAAAACGTAATGTACTTTTCCTTTACAATAAATTCCTAATTTTTTATAAAAAACCGCGGAAACTTATAATATTTGTACTCCCAATAGTATATCGAATTTCATGGAAATTTGAAAAATCGAGCTTGAGATAATTTCTATGTAACAAAGAATCCAGAGAGTTTTTGATTACACCGAAAGTACACATTAGCTTAATTTTTTCAAATTTTACACCCTGAGTGTGAAAGTTTGTCGGAAGAATCAATTCAATATAAAATATGTTACAGTCTTGATAGTGCTTCTCAAAAATATAATAGAGGTCCCGTAAAATTACAACGAGAATTCAACTAATATTTGTTCTATGCCCACCAGATTTTCTTCTATTTAGCAGATCCAAATTTTGATCACTAAGTATTCATCTCATTCAAACAGATATAGTAGAGATTTTGCTGAAATGGCAACCCTTGCTGTATGAATGTTCTAGCCCTTTTAAATGATTTAACAGATGAATTAGGAAATATGCCTTTTGTGAAAATATCATTAACTTTTGGCGAGCAGTTTAACACTGAGCATCAGGTGGCCTACACTGGCATCAAAATGATGAACGGCGCTAATATATCATAACATCATCCGCAACACGTGTCAGTGAACAAACTTTACACAAAGACATTTCACAAACATCCGATGATGGATACGATTTAACCCGATAAATTAAGTTATTAAACTGCTTTCCCATTTCAAATAATCCAGATAAAATAACCTTTCCAATTATAACAGAAATGGCGGGAAAAACATAAACTTTCGGGTCTCTTGGAACGGTTTTATCCGGAGAAAAGCGGTATCATAGCGTCGAAAGTTCCCGAGACAATTGCCATGAAATCTTTAAAGGAAAGTTATGATGTTGGGTGTCCCCTAACAAAGACTTGTGGGGTTGTTACGAAGGGTTCCTTTGTGAAGTCATTATCATACGCCCTTGTTAAGCTTTTTGACTCGGGGTTATGTTTTAGGAATGTTGGTATACATACATTAGCTTTTGTTCTAATTTTAAATGAAAAAAGTTTTAATTTTTCTCGAGTAGTTAAAAGAGATAATGATTACTGTAATACAAGGTGCTCGAATAAAACACCATATTTTGAATTTTTCTGAAGTTGGTTGAAAAGAGAAAAGAGATCATTTCAATTGATATTGTCGTTTGAATATTACAGGTGAAAATGCAATTTTTTTATGAAATTTCGAAATCTTTTGATCGGGCCCAAATTTGGAAAAATGTTATAGGAAGAAAATGTTATTTTTGACGTCAAGACTCTATGGTTAAAATGAACGCAGTGGTCAAAGACTCACCCTGTATATATGTCTAAAAACAACTTATACAAACCAGGAACTAAACTATTTGAGGGAGTGTTAGACAACAGAATATTTCCACATTACATCGAAATTTAATATAAAAAAAGAACTATAACTTTCGATCTTGTTATATTCGATTACTATTAATTATTATACCATACTCGTATATAGTTATCACGGTTATAAACGTTTATTTTATTACTTTCAAGTTATCGAAAATCAACTTGTAAGAGTATAGAATTATGTCCCCTCAATTCACAGGAATGAATGGACCAGATAGCATCCCCACAATAATCATTCATCAAGTGACCTATGTAGGATTGTACATTTATTGTACAGAGCAGGCTTCCTGATCATCATTATCTGTAGGACATGGGGCATTCTTGGCTCTAATAATCGTGAAACAATGGCGGCATTCCGTTTGAACAATAAATTGGCTATTGAGCTCTAGTGCAGCAGTCGTAGGCATTGATGAAGGTAGTATTGGACCGAGAACCAAATAAAAAATCTAGAGAGTTTCTTGAGATGATCCGCATAAAACAAAATGAGAATTCCATTAACGACAGATCAGATATTAGGAATTTACACAACATCTATTCCACTCTTTTGAATAATCTAAAATGAACAGACCAACAAACACAAAGAAGAAGAGATTGAATATGACGTGACACTTCTAGAATCAGTTGACATTATAACCTCAATGACATCCATCAAAATAAGTTGGGAAAAGACTGAATATAATCCATTCTTCAAGGTGCCGTTATATTGGATCTCTATTCAACAAAAAATTTTTCAGTTTACGATACCTATAGATGGTTTGTTCGTTTTAATTGTTGTATATTGTATGTGATATTTTTACAGGCTAGAAAAAGGGCACTGCCCGAAACGTTGCCAGAATACATTTTATTATAGTAGAAATAAACCCTGAAATCAAATAATATTACTAAACTATTAAATGTACAGGGTAAATAATTCTATTTAACAAAATAACTACTAAACAATTACTGAGTTCGTAATTTTTGAATAAAATTATAAAATTAAATTGACAGATATTTGATTACACTGCAGTTCCTAAGCAACGAAGGCCTAATACCTTACGGTGATTCGAAAAAAGTTCATTTTTCCCGTTTCTTCGGAACAAATAGGCCGATTTAATCGAATAACAAATTAAGTGGAAATTCCAAACCAGAGGGGTGAAACTCCACTCTCCTTGTCTGTTGATCATCCTTGACTGTAAACTAAGATTTACAAATGCAGATTCATGGTTGGAATCTCAGCTCCAACAAATCCATATATATTTCATGTACATGTAAAATTATTTGATTTAATCGAGAGATGAAATTTTCCGTCGTCTCATATTCTTTCTATCCGAACACTCCAATCTAGCAGATCCCATATGCTGAATCCATATTCCCTGATATCTCTAGGATAATCTTCGTTCTAGGAATTTCCTGGAAAAATATAGTGGGCAATACAATTAGCCGTAAAAATTGGAGTTGCAGGTTTGTGCAGTTCCATACGAGCTTCATCGTGGTGTCCTTGATCTTATCGTATGTATATAACTCCGAATATCTCTGTCCTCTGGTCTTTTGATGTTCACCTGAGTAAACCAATATTTGTCTTTGTTTGGTTGAAATGAGGGCAGAAAATTCGAGGTTCTAAGTTCGAACAATACGGATAGGAAGCTATTGAAAATTTTATTTCCATCTATACAGGGTGTAACTAAATAAGTGTAAATTATTTAAGGATGTGATTCCTCATTGAAAAAAGATAGGATCTTTCATATGAAGAAACTTCATTGGAGCATCCCTTGTTGAGATACAGCCCCTCAAAGGGAGTACATAAAATTTGTATTACAATTTTTTTCACAAGCACCAAAAAAGTTACAATATATTAACCTAACGTTTCCTACTAGCAAAAAGACACTTATTCAGTTATTTATTTGGTTTACCCCATGGTTGTAAGGGTGACATTTGAATTAGGCTCACAAAATTTCGAAGAAATCGGCTCGCATCAAAAAATTTTTTTAATTACAAATTTTTTTTTTCAATACTTTATATCTCATAAGGTTTCGGACATATTTAAACAAAAATTTGTGCATCCCAAGAAACACATACATAATTGAGATGTATATTATATGTTCACCAGATCATCTGACAGTCGTATTTCAAAAGATTCGAATATCTAAATGTCCATCTAATTTATGTATTTCTCATAATTTTTTGAGATGCTAGATAGAGGTCATTTGATAGAGGGAATCTAAAATAATGACGAATATTTATGTTTAATACACGTTTAATCATTCGTACAATGAATGTTTGATATACGTGTTTTTAATACTCTTATTTATGTAATGGGGAAACGTCTTTTCATCAGTTTTTATAGATATCTAATAGAGAGAATATTCCTTGTTAAAATGTATGTCGAAAATTCGTTTTATAAACACTCTAGTTTATGTAATGAAGAAACGTTTTTTAATCCGTCTCTATAGATCTATCGAAACCAGTGGATATATTCATTGTCATAATATATATATGAAATACCATTCTAAAACTCAATTCATATCATGATCAAATTTCAAAACAATTTCAGGACATTTTCAACGAAATTTTGTATTTATCATGTCATCTCAAAGACAAAAAAAAATCAATGAAGTAGTAGTGCCAATTTGGTGAGGGTTTACAAGATAAAAGTAGTGTCATATTCTATTTATTGAAATGAATTTTACATTCAACAATAAAAATCACATTTTTATTTTTTATTTTTTGAGTAAAGATACCTCTGGTTAGGTAATCTCAGCCAATCTTGGATCGCCTTGATTATGGTGACCGCCGTAACATTTTCATTTCAAAAATGAAAAAATACGGCATCTGAAAAATTTTGTATAATCATTATATGGTACTTTTACTTCTACTATATATATATATATATTTGCAGTATATTAAAAGTTCAAGGTATATAAGTTATATGAATAAAATAAGGGTTTGTCCACTCACAGTTGGGGAATGAATGAATACTATTTATTGTAACGCCAAGCGTTCGCATTTTTATTTAATGCATCCTCAGGGCTTCTATAAAAGTACAATAATAATAACACAAAATATAATTTTTTTTATTTCATAATTGAATGAATGTTAGATTTTTCAAATTATTGGCATTTAGCAACAAGAGATTCGTCATATTATAAAATATGTATTTTCTATAATTTGAGAAATCTTTCATTCAGTAAGTTATGAAACGAAAAAGAAAAATTTTTTTTTGTATTATTATTATTGTACTTTTATAGAAGCCCTGAGGATGCCTTAAATAAAATTGCGAAAGCTTGGCGTTAATTTTGAAATACATATTCTAATTTTTTTTTGTACTAACTAATGTATTGTAACATATTGCGATGTAATATTTTTATTGAAAAATTAGGTTAGGTTAGGTTAGGTTAGGTTAGGTAGTACTAACTAATGTATTGTAACATATTGCGATGTAATATTTTTATTGAAAAATTAGGTTGAAAAGGATATTCATTTATGAGCATGAAAGTTTCAATTATCCTAGAATTGGCGTAAAAACCAACGTTACGGGAAAAATCAAGTAACGTAATCAATACCAGAAAATATAAAAAGAAAAAAATAGGTGCAAATTGCTTGAAAACTATTAGCTATCAAGTTGCTACTCAAATACCCCTTTTGTTTTTTGTGTAGAAGCATGCTTAAGCGTCTATCGAAGAGTTTTTTTAGACAATATTAAACTATTTTATTCACTTTTAATTATAATGGAATAACCTTCAAAAAATTGTTGGAACTTAAAATTGTCAAAACAGTATATTACGAAAATTTTTCACTCACCGTATTGTTATAGGTTTGAACTTTCACTTAATTCACTTGATTGATGAAATCTAACTCCAGCAAGATGGCGGATCACGAAAGTATAGTCACTTGATCTTTTGTCTTCACCCTTTCCCGATTGAAATGGAAAGCGGTATAATGACGAAATGACTTGATGACGTGACACGACTTCACGCTTTCCCGCTTCAAGTGAAGCAGAAGGCGCAAGCGCTATCAGCAGCTGCATTTAATATCGATCAACGCCGAAGATGATCTATATCATAATTAAGATTGTTTTAAATTTAACCATGTGAAGATCTGAAGACATGAAAACACGATGATACAATGAATGAATATACACTCCCTAGGCCATTATAAGTCTGAAATAAACATAACGGACTCGCAAGAGATTGAAAATGAATCTTGCTAAAAAGAACGTGAAAGTTTTCCATGAAAATGTTAGTGTGATACCCACCAATGCATTGCTCCACCTTAACACAATCGTGAATGGATGGATTGAATTCAATTTCTTGAAGTTTCGTGTTCGACGTTCCGAATGTTATCACGATTTGAGCTTCATGGAAAAATGTTTAGTTTCAATTCATTGTTTATTTTAGAATTTTTTCTGAACTCATTCAAAATTCTGTAGCAATTTATGTTTATTTCATGTTCATTTTCGACATTGAAAAAAGTTGCCTTTTTAACGTCGAATAGGCACAAAAATATTAACTCTCAATTAACGACTTATAAAACACTCTTAAAAACATAGAATGGATATCTATCTAAATCATGTCTAGGAAATTACATATTCTGTATCCTTTTTATTATTATATTATTATAAGATGTTTTTAGATCTCAATAGACGTTTACTTTATGTGACTTAGACGAGTGTGTGTTGGGATGTATGGACCTTATTGATATTTTATATATTCCTTAATTTCATTGTCGAAGATTACTTCTATCAGAAGACATGGTTATTTTTCCATTTAATCGAGAGAAAAGGGAGATGATAAAAAGTCCGTCAGAAATTTAAATGATCAATTTTTTCCAGGTATTCGATTGACATCGGCGGACTTACTACTCAGTATCCGTTAGGGGAAAATTTATCGAAATGGTTCATTGCAATAAAACTATGTTCATTGTCAAAATTTAGAAAACCACTGACGTGATTTTAGTCAAGGGAATATTTGAGATTCGAACAAAATTTAAAGAAAACTATGAGCAGTTATTTTCAATTTGAAATAGATATAGCGAGTGCATGAATGTAGGAATTGCCCTCTACCATGATATTGAGACCATATTTTCTTAATTTCCGTAGCTTTATGAAATACTGTTGAAATTCAATAAAATCGATCTCATGTGCAGTTCGCTATGACGAAACTGGATTGTTTATCTATGTATAATCTGGACTGTCTTTCAGAAATTGATTCTAACTGCGGAATAGAATTCAAAGATGGGAAAATGTATATTTTTCAAGGATTTCTGATTCCATTGAGCTCATAATTGTAAAGCTCCTTGAGGAACAGAATCTCATATTTTACTATAGTATAACTTTTTCAATGTTGATAAAATTCGTCTCAGAATAACCGAGAAGACCGCGTGAAAGCTCCTAATTTTTCTATTTTCATTTTCACATAGAAAATCTTTTCTTTATGTAATTTCTGAACTTTTCGTCATAGCATAAAAGGTTTAACAGATTCGGAATAATACTCTCGAAGTTGGACCTGATGGACAGCTTCTTTTCAACATTTTCCCAGAAGGAAGCTGAATGAATGAGGGATCTGGTATTTTCTAAATTCTCTTTCATCGTGAAAATTCTCAAACAACAAAAGGCTGATCCCACATTATCCCCCATGTCATAAAAACGGAATTTGACTCGCACCCAAATGCCTTGCATTTGCTGCATTTCCTAATCAGATTGTCTGAAAGGTCTTCAGCTTTTAATCCAAATGCAATTCTGGAGTTCCTAGTTAATGATTATGCAAATATTTGAGATGAACAAGTTGTTGAACTAGTAAGTTTCGCTTGATTATGAAATTGTTCGAGTCAAAAACGGAGTCTTGTTTGAAATTAGACTTGATTTCATTAGATGGACGAAAAAGCGTGTTGCTAGTAATGAGGAGGCTACATTAATTGGGAAAAGAATTATATTTGTTCCAAAAATTCAGAGCTGCAGTCTGTCTGCGAATATGGGGAGGGACAATGTTAGACAAAATTGGTAACCAATGAACCGGTGTAACGGTGAACGGTCGGAAAATCAGCAACCAACATTTTGCAAATATGGTTAATTTTAGATTTATCAATTCCTCCAAAAATACTTAAAATTAAAAACCCACCGAGCTCACCAACTCATTATTGGTAAATTAATGACCTGATATCTCTCCTTCGATAACAATATGGTATAAAAGAGGTTTGTCAGTTTTCACTGTCACTCAAACTCAACATGGCGAAGTTTTATACAACAATCATTTTGGCTGCATGTGTTGTTGGTTATGGTGAGATTTTATTATACATTTTTTCGATTTCATCAATCGTTTTCATATTTCCTCTGAATTAATTTATTAAATCCCTAGTCAGTTTCTGAAAATTCATACTTATATTGTGATCATATACATATATTCTTCCGACGCTAATAATTTGGTAAAAATCACCTGCCCTGCATGCTTACCAAAATATCGAAATATACTACCAATATGATGAATAAATAATAGCTCAAACAGTTTTGAAAACATGTAACGTGTTCTAAATTCGATATCTATCGAGGGAATCTCAGAAACTCGATGAGGTAGAACAAAATGAGTGGCACATTTTTGGGCTCGGTTTTTCAGATAATTAAAACCGTTGCAAGTAAAACAATACCGAGCTGTTAAATTATATTGAAAAGGGACGTCAAATGAAAAGTTTTCATAACATCTTTAAGAATGACGTTATTAACTTCAGACCAAAACATTATATAGGCAATTTTTTCAGTTGATTGAAGTAATTTTTTTCTCATCACAATTACTTTCGTTATAATACAAACTTATGTTTTTTCAAATGTGAACCACACCAATTTCTACAACAAATAAAATAACTTTATTTTTCCCTTCCAAAAATACACAACATCATATATAAATTTTTATCAAACTATGAAAATCATCAAAAGTTTCATTTCCACACGACATATCAAACAGGTGCCTATTTATGATGTTCTGTTATATTCAGAAAATTGAAATATTCGATGATTGACAGCCGAATACTTGGCAAATCAAGGAAATCAATTTCACCATGCATTCATATTATGTGATTCACATATAACCAAGCTTGTTCAGTTAATCATTTCAATAAGAAATTCGAACGCAAGAATATTTAATCTAGCCAACTCATATGCATGCAATTAATGAAATAATGGGATTTCAAAACACAGATATTATTATTCTTAGGTTTACTAAATCTTCATTTAAAGCATTCAAATAAATATAACCAGTTTCCTTCAATTTTTTCCTGAAGGCAATCAAGTAACGAATAAACAAAACGAGTAAAAACTATGAACATAAACTGTCCACCATCGAATATTTCAAGTATCTAAAGTTTACAGATCATCACAGATAGGCTTTGATTGCGAAATTTTAACTTTTGATGAGTGTCATAAAAGAAATTTTAGTTTTTGCAGAAATTTGTGTGGTTTACATTTAAAAAAAAAACATAAGTTTGTAATATAACTTACTAATAATTGAATTAATTGATTACTTGAATTAAATCTAGTAAATAAAGGCCTGTATACTGTTTTAGTTTCAAGTTAATAACATTAGTAATAAAGAATTTATGGAAACTGTTCATTTGACACCTTTTCAATTTTCTCGGAACGTTTTGACTTGCAACTTTGCGGTTTTCACCAAACGAATTCTCTAAAAAAACAACACCGAAAATGTGCCACTCATTTTGTTCTAGTTCATCAGGTTTCTGAGATTTCCTCCCTTGACAACAAATTCAGGACACCCGGTACAAGGTTAGCCTTATTCGACTTCATTAAATGGAAAAACCTATTCAAATTTTACTTATGCATTACTTGTAACATGACAAAGTGCCACTTTAAATGACGAGCATGAGACTACGCTTAATTCTCTCAGGGTGGACTCAATTATCCCAGCAATAAAACTCCCCTCGGTTTTTGACAAATATATTGAAGTGTATAAGTACAATTCACAAATAACAATTTTAAGGAATGTCCAATCTCCCAAGTAAAACTAGGGACTCATCTTGAAGCTATCCGAGTCGATAGCTTCCTCCCAGCTCCCAGATACAAAATAAAGTCCCAGAGGGTATGGCCTGCCAGTTGACCAGAAACGGGTTGTATAGTTTCCACACAGATGTTCCAGACAGCGACTCGATGACTCCAATTTTCATCCCAGTTGAAGAATGTGCTCCATGGCAAGGTAGTTATCCCACAAGCTCCAATTATGTGCTGCTCGAACCAAGAACTGGATATGATTTAATCTCTCATCGTGGAATGCATCTCAATCTTAAACTAGCATATGTCTTTGGCCTCGTAATAGGATATAATTTGGCCCCCAGGGAGGAGCTATATCAGGATGAACGAAAGAACATTAGAAACTGCAAGTGCATGTATAATAAGGCTCCCTCTCGATTTCTTTTAGTCAAATATTGAACAAATCATAGTAAAATTACATTATCTTAACAAATTAAACCGAGAAGAAGTCATGTTGTGGGGATCATTGGAAGCAGTCAATGCAAAAACGTGCTTTCATGTTAAAGTGCCAAGAAGAACTAAAATTTCGGTTCCTGGGCGGAAATAAACACTTACCGAGAATAGTTATGTATTTCTCGCAAATCTCTGACCCAAAAAAGTCACTTTTAGATATTGATTTCAATAATTACATGACCGGCATCTGATCTCGACCGAGAGAAAAAACTACCCTGATCGTTCGAGGTTAGCTTCCGCGGACCACATATAACCGGCATAGAACACATCTATATTCTATTGCAGGAGAACTGCTTCAAATTTCAACCATAATTCGGGTGCGCGTACGGAATAACGTCAGTGGCGCACCACTACACAAAATGGGTTAAATTAACCGATTTCGTTTATTTCACATAAATCTGACTCATATTCAGAATCGGATCGAACAAATCAAGGTCCATTTCCCTTTTAAATCATTCGAACATCCATAAAAATTGTATTGCAAATTCTGTATCTAATATCGTTCTCCTCTTCAGTGGTTTCTTTGAAATGTCTAAGTTGTACAAGTAAAGAAGTATGTCGCAATGCTCCATCCACGAATTGCACTTCAGAAAAGAAATATTGCGTGTCTGCATCAGGAGATGGAACTTACTTCAGAGGATGTTATGACAATACTTACGATTGTGAAGAGTTCAACGGTTATACAGATAAGGAATATGCAGTTTGTAAATTATGTCAAACAGATAATTGTAACACTATACCTTTAGAATGATTGATCCAATTGTTCATTGATTTGTAACAATTAAATTTTTCAATAATCATCATCAATATTAAATTTTATAATTTTAATATTTCCTCTTTCCACCCCTTTTTTTATGAGGAAAATTATGTACTCTACAGAGTACGACCTGAAAGAAACAGTTTATGTTATTTGTTCTTGTGTTCATTTCAAAATTTGTTTCAACGTGTACGGTACTCAAAACGTTCGATCAAGATTCCAGTATGCTATTTCGGCGCTTATTGATGTGAAAAATGTAAGTCAGGAGCCTATTCTTCTTTTCCCGAACATTGAAAAGGTACGATACTGAAGCAACTGCCAGAATGATTGAACAAAACTACACTGCTCAACAATTGATAAGGATCACTTACTTTTTCTAAATTTATTTCTGAAATATTCGCTCCAAGATTATGAATTTAGTCAGATATCAGAGTATTTTCAGTTGATAATATGGTTCACTTGAGAAAAGAATGAAAAAATAGAAAGTTGGAGAGCAAAAAAAGGCTTTATTAGGAACACTAAAAATTCTGTGTTTGAATAACATAAAAATTTTATGATGAAACCACAAGAAGGCTGAAGTTTCGGTTAAGCTAGTACCTAGTTGGTCCCCCACGAGCTCGTCTCAAGCATTCTACTCTACGAGGCATACTTTCAATCAAACGATTTATAAAATTTTGGGGCCAATTCGTCCAAATATCCCGTAAAGCATTAGAGAGGTCCTCCAGGTTATTGATCGGTTGTTCTAAGGTTGACAATTGACAACCATTAACCAGACGACTACGGTGTGGACAGGCATTATCGTCAATTAAAATGAAATTCTCGAATGATTGATCATATTGTTCATTGATTTGTAGCAATTAAATTTTTCAGTAATCATCAATATTTCATAAATGAATTTATAATTTTAAATTTTCCTTTTTCACCCCTTTTTTCATGAGGCAAATTCTGTACACTATACAGTGTGAGCTGAGAAAAATAGTTTATGTTATTTTTTCTTATAGACGTTTCAGAAAAACTTTCCACAAGGAAGGTACTCGAAAATTTCGAGCAAGAATCCAACATGTTACTTTTGCGCTATATGCTGTGAAAACCGTTGAATTAACTTATTGAATTGAAATATGTGAGTCAGGAGTTATGAAAGGCATGATACTGAAACAATTAATGAACAAGCATACATCATAAATTAAAAATACCACTCACAGATTTCCTTCAGTATTCATTGAACACTTCTAGCTTGATGTTTTTTCGTCATCGTAAGTCTTATTTTTATGCCAGTTTGAGACAAACTGAAAGCTGAGAAATGAGCTACTGACTTTGATAAAGGATAGTGATCAATACCTTTTGAAGATTGTTCAATAAATTTTGAAGGTTTTTTTATGAAATTTGATGGTTCAGAGCAAACGGGTAGACTGTTTAAAAACAAAAATTTCATACTACGAGTACATTCAGAAAAATCTTAACTTCACTCACCGATCAAATTTAAAGATTAATAGTATATTATATACCGCGGGACTGAAGTAGTACATTTAATCCTGAAGGTAAAGTTTATGGCCCGACCGCAGGGAGGGCCATAATTTACCTGAAGGATTAAATGTACTTCAGTCGCAAGGTATATACGATACTTTTCGTACTTCCGGTATGATTTTATTAATTATTTCAATTATTTCAATCAGTTTTTTCTCTCTTCAACTCATTTAATAAACTGTCTTTAAAATAAGTTACCATAGTAACATTGCGTTGTGACAATTATAATTTAGAAACATTGTCATTACTAGTGTCATTTTAAAGAAACATTGTTATTGATAATTATTGGTATCATGAGTGAAGAAGGTGTATCTGATATTGATAAAAGAGCAGCCGAAGTAGGTGAAGAATTGTTACCACCGAAATCTAGAAAACTATACGAGCAGCAGTACGATGCTTTTAAAAAGTGGTGCCGCTTAAAAAATGTGAGACAACCTACTGAAAATGCGCTGTCAGTCTACTTCAATGATAAATCAAAAGCGGTTTGTGCCTCAACTCTCTGGGGACATTACTCAATGCTGAAATCGGTTATTAACATTAGAGAAGATATTGATATAAGTAAATTTCCAAAATTATTAGCTTTTTTGAAGAGAAGAAATGAGGGATTTAAGCCAAAGAAGTCAAGAATTCTCACGTCTGAGCAGGTAGATCAGTTCTTACGGCAGGCTCCGGATGATAAAGATTTAATGCTTAAGGTAAATTTAGAAATGTGTTTATATTCAGAAATTTTAAGAAATCAATTTTTTTGTAGGTTGCACTTATTTTGGGCGTTGCGGGAGCTTATCGTGGAAAAGAGTTGGTTGATTTAGAAATCGACGATGTGAGAGATTTGGGCGATTCCTTCCTAATTGAGATTAGAATCACCAAAAATAAAATTGACCGAAATTTTATGATCAAAAATTCAGAAAACAGTGCCATCAGTTTTGTGGCGATATTTCGAAAATATGTGGCATTGCGAAAGATAGGGACACCTCATTCAAAATTTTTTGTTTAATACATCAACAAAGAATGTACTACGCGAGTAGTAGGAAAAAACATGTTTGGTACATTTCCACGGCAAATAGCAGCTTTCTTGAAATTAGAAAATGCGACGTCTTATACGGGACATTGTTTTAGACGCACATCTGCGTCTTTGTTAGCTGATTCGGGAGCAACAATAGACGTGCTGAAGAGACATGAAGGATAGAATTCCTCCAACGTGGCCGAGGGATATATTGAATCGTCTATTAAAAATAAACAAAAAATTTCAGATAAAATATTTGGTCAAGTCGCCGATTCGTCCACTATAGTTATGCCACAGTCCTCATTCTCGCTTCCTGTTTCCACAGGATCTTCGAAACAAACACCAGTTCAATATGATAAGGACCTATCTGTTACTCGTCAGTTACCTGCTGCATTAACCCAGGAAAGACTGGTCAATATGACGAACTGTCACAATATTAATTTGAATATTAACGTTAATTACCATTCTAATTAATTGTATTTTTCAATAAAATATACTTTAAATTCGTTTGATTGTGATTTAATCGTTCCGGGAGTTTCGTCAATATTTAATCCCGGAGGGATTGAATGTGACACTTTAGTTCCTGTCACAAAGGAGTGAAGTTGTCACTTTAGTCCCGGAAGTACGAAAATATCTATATCCTATAGGTAAAGGTTGAATATTCGCGTTGAACACGGATAATAATGCAAAAGGGATGTCAGTCGGGCACCTATAAATCATATTTATACAAAGTTTCTAATGTATGGGACAAATAATATCCTTCACTAGCTTCCGGTCATTATGCTGCCCTTGAAAATTGATTTGAAATTTTTAAAAAGTTATACTTGTCAATATCCTGTGGAAATCTGAAGAAACTATTTTGGAACTTTCTTGAAGATTATCACAATTCTTGAAGGGACAATACTTGCCCTCATATTGTTTTGAATCAGCCATAATTCATAAGATCACACAAACAAATTAATAAAATATAATAATAAGATAAATTTAAAACTGTCTCAACATACAGGGTGAGTCAAAAGTTAAAAGAAACATTTTGTTCCTATAACATTTTTCCAAATTTGGCCCGATACTGAACTGTTTACTATGTGATGTGGATCACACAGTCCTCTATGCGCGGCCAAAATGGCAAACGTTCCCTCCAACTATTCTGTATTCCCTCTATTCTATGCTCAAAGTCAGCATCGAATCGATCGACTCAAGTGTCATTTACACTTCCCATTCATTCGAGCATTCATTAATATTTGTATTACAAAATCTGTATATCTAATATCATTCTTCTCTTCAGTGGTTTCTTTGAAATGTCTAAGTTGTACAAGTAAAGAAGTATGTCGCAATGCTCCATCCAAGACTTGCACTCCAGAAAAGAAATATTGCGTATCTGCACAAGGAGAAGGATCATATTTCCGAGGATGCTATGACAATACTGACGATTGCGAAGCATTGAAAGAGAATCCAGAGACTGATTATCCCATTTGTCAATTATGCCAAAAAGATAATTGTAACACTGTAGATTTAGAATGATTGATCCAACTGTTTATCGATTTGTAACAATTGAATTTTTCAATAATCATAAATATTAGATTTCGAGAATGGATTTATGATTTAATATTTCCCCTTTCCACCCGTTTTAAAGTGAGGCAAATTTTGTACATTGTAGAGTTCGAGCTGAGGAAAAATATATACAGTTTAAGTATTTGAACACTGCATTAATTTTAATAGATTCGTTCAAAACAAACATTTTCTTCCTATTAAATTTTTCCAAATTGAGTTGAAATTTCATTAAAAAAATGCATTTTCACCTGCAATATTCAAACGACAATATCAATTGAAATCATCTCTTGTAGAAGGTTTTTCATAACAGTCTTGCATATTTTGGCATCATTAGATTTATTCCATTTCTTGTGGGTTTCTCACTACTACTCTACAGTCTGGTTAAATCGCATGAAAGAGAAATATCGCTTGGACTAAAGGTCCGCAGGTCTTGTACTTCCTGGAATCATTATTATTATTACATTGACTTGTCCCATACTGTATTGTCCAACGGGATCAATAAAGTTTATTATTATTATTATTAGTCTTTTTTGCAGATCAAATCATTCCTCATCTTTTCTCCTAAATTGCACCATTCTTGAGATATTTGAAGTTGAAAGGAATTAAATCGATATAATTTTGTCCAAATTTTCTGATTTTCCCAAATCCAACTCTGTGCTGATATGATTCAATAATCAGATTTGTTCAATGTTGCCATATTTTATGTCTTTATTAAGTATTTCTACAAAAGGTTGAAGAAATCTCTCCACTCTATGGTTCCACCACTAAACACTAAAAATGAAATTAACCACCTAACAATTTTTGTCTTACATTCAGTACAAAATCTCAATTGCCATTTGCTGTATTCATTATTAATGATGTCTAACACCTTGTTTATTATTGAATCCAGAATAATATTCCATAATAAATAGAGAAAAAGATTTCCATCACTCACATAGGTACATAAATTGATATTCTATGGTAAGGTATTGAAATTTGACATAATCTATGAATAACCATTATTCAATATTTATGTTTTTGTTTACTTGATTAAAACAGATACTTTGATTATATAATCCAAAAATTTACGCATCTTCAGTAATTAATTATAGTCTAAACATAATAGATTCATATTAATGATTAAAAAGAAATTTATTAAAGAACACCTAGTTGATTTTTCAGAATCAAATTTAGGTGATCAAACTCAATTTCTTCAAGCAAGTATACTTTCACACCTAAATTTGGGAATGCTTGTAATCTATCCAAGTAAATTGATGTTGGGATTCAGTACAGAAAATAATCATCAAGCAAAGTAACATCACTTTAAAATAATTATTCGTAGTGACATCATTCATTGTTGTTGAAGATTTCGAAAAAGATTTTCATAATTTTAACAGAATGATATCAAGAGACCTCATAGACCTGTTCACTGGTCTCTGTCTAGGAGAAGAAACTTCAGAAATATCAGTGTTTGGAAAATCATAGATGATTTTTTCTGGCTTTGAGTGAAAAAAAGCACAGTGACAACCTTTTGCCTTGGAAGTTTTCATAGAAATGATGGTTTTCATGATTTGGAAATTTTAAAAAGAAAATTACAAATGTATGATGATGACATCCAAAAATTCTGAGGTTTTGTTGGAATTTCTCACCCTGTATATCATTAGTCCTTGGGTACCCATGTGGCAGGTCTCAAAATTTTTCAATCAAATCTTCAACACACTATTTTTTGCATTATACACCGTGAGAACCGTTTAATTAATTCATTTAAAAAAATTCATTTCTATATTCCCACAAAAAAGTTCAAATTTTGCCACCTTTATGCTGAATTTGATAAGCGTTGATCGCTTGATCAAATCGTTAATTGAGTGAAATATGTTTAAACCCCAGAATTAATTCCTTCAATCTCACATTCTTGTATATTTGAATAGCGCCTAACGTCTTCGATGTTGATAAAAATCCATATCAAGATCAAATCATTTAGTGAACTAGTGCGCAAAAACTTATTATTCAATGCTTATTGAAACGTTGTGAGATTGTCGTGTTGATGTGCTAAAATCTCATCGGATGAAAGCACTAATCCCTAAGCAAATACATTGAAATACATGATGATGAGCAATCCATTACTCTAATCTCGAAATGCACAGAATTTGAACCTTAATTCCAACACGTATCTGCGTTTATGAAGGTTGCAGATATAAACAATCACTATTTTCTAAAAATTGACAGAAAATACTGTCTACTGAATAGGGTAATATGGAACAAGCTGAGAAACTCAGTGAGTCAATCCTCAGGATTCACGCACAATTGTTTCTCTTATCAAGAATGCCCAATGGCTAACGATGGAAGGACCTATATGAAGGCTCATCTATTGGGCTACCTTGCATTGCCAGTCTTAAATCAACTTTAAAATCTTAAAATCAATATTCACACAGAAACTGTTCTGAGTCTGTTCCCCGCACGAATTCCATGCCAAACTGTGGCAAACAAATCACAGTTTGAAAGAAATCCCAAGTAATCCTATTTATGTTTCATTTGAAAGGTCCGATTACGACAAGCCGAACCACTTCACTTGAGGATACAGTCTCAAAAGACTTAACTATACTACTAAAGCAATCCAGACCCGTTTAGGACTTGAACTGCAAGTCAAGTCACGAAGTACGAATAACCTGCAGGCAGCAGGAACTCGCCTTTTATACACTTTTAGGATCTCGCACCTGCTGTCATCGCCATGCGCATAGACAAAGTACCTTTATAGACTGTCAACGCACATTAGAAGAATATCAATAAAATATCAAGAAACTATCCCATAATTCTAACATCATTTTTTTCTGCAGTGATTTCTCTGAAATGTTTTACATGCACAAGTAAAGAAGAATGTAAAAATCCTCCATCTACGACCTGCGCTCCAGAAAGTAAATATTGTGTGGCTGCAAAATACCATGATGGGACCTATTTCAGAGCACATGAATAACGGAGCTTATCTTGAGTGGCGATGGAAAAATGCTACTTCACATTGTAGAGACAGAAGAAATTAGTTGAAAAAACTCCTTTTCCCATTGCTTTAACGAAGTATGTTTCATTCAAACCTAAGCAATTAATTATGGTCAAAAATCACCCTCCTTGGTTTCTGCCTAATATTCATGCAGTATTCAGCTCTACATCAAACTACAGTCAAATTTTTCCATTTATTACGTATATACCCGACTAGACAATAAAATCAACATACAGAAAAAAATGTAATTTTTGTATTATACGCTCCGCAAAAACAAAATCACGATAAACATTCGCGATAATTGATTTGAATCGTTCCAAAAGCTGTGAAAGCTATTTGTAGTAGAAGATGAGACATTTCCAATGAAATAACTTCTCTCCAACGCAAACAAAAGAATGTTATTTTCTCAGATTATTCACTTTCTTCAAGACACGATCTTTCTCTCACCTTCCGTTTCTGGCGGTAAACAAGAATGATTGTTTGGAGAAAAGATCCTGAAGATGGAGTTATTTTTTCAGATTGAATGGACACCTCCTAACAACATATAGCAGTTTAATATAAATGAACTATAATAAATTTCTGAGCGCTGTTCTAATTCAGGTATGGGCAATCTTTAACATGTTGAGGGGCAAACTTTAGCGTGCAAATATTTTCGCGGGCCGCGTTTAAAAGTGCTTAGTGTATTTTAAAGTAATTAGTGTCAATAAATGTCAGACATAAAATAATATCACAATTTCATTCAAGTACTAGTACAATTTATTTAAAAAATTTAATTTTAAAAAATGGTACAGCATCATATCGATAAAATAAATTTGCAATTGCTACAAACTACGGAGGTCAATCAATGAGACACTTGAGCTTGAATTTGAGAAACTAATCCATCGATATTTGGATTAATTCCACTGATACAAACACGTAAAGAATTTTCCATATTATCGTCAGTCAGTCTTGTACGATGTGTTAATTTATTAATTTTCATCATCGAAAAGAAATGTTTGCATTCTTAAGTACTGCCAAAAGCACAAATCAATCTTCTTGCGAATTTTCTAAGCTGCGGAAAATTGTCTTCTTCAAGGTTTTTGCTTTAGAAATCGCACAACTCTACTTCTTCAAATTTAGATTTTAGGAGTGAATTTTCTTGAATTTCGCTCAACTCCATATGTGAGTGTACTGGAGCATTTTGTACATTACTTTTTGTTGGATTTGCAAATAAACTGAATGTCTTCCGTGTTTTTGAAATCGCTTAATCTGTTCGAAAATTATTCCGACAGTAACTTGAGTTCTTCAGCATATTGAACATAAGCAATATTTCTAATGCTATAATCGAAACTGTAAAATGGAAACATGATAAACCATCACTATGCCAAAAATATTTAAAATAAATAAGGATTCAATCGATCGATTATTAACCGCATATCATTCAGTCATCTACGAATGACGTAAAACAGGTAAGGAAGAATAGGAAGATAACATTAAAAATTATGAGATAATTTGTCATTATTAAATTGATAATAACGTAAGACAGGGCGCAGGGTACTGAAAGCTTTTTTTAAATCGTATTTTCTTGGAAAGTAAGTATTGACAAATCTTTTCGGAGATTTTTTGAAAACTACCCGTTATCAAATCAACTATTTTCGACTCTTGAAGCAGTTTGATAATATCAGTGAAGCTTGAAATGGTCACCGTGTAAATATTACAGAAAATGACTCAATCTATACCTCTGCAAATTCCTCTATACAGATTGTGTAAACCTAAAGTGGACCTGTCATAACTAAAGACCGTCCACGAAAACTACTCATTACGTCTGATGATGAAGCAGAGAATAATGCAAAAATTTATAGTTAGGACTCTAATTTCACCTTATACACAAATGGAGCAGGCAGCGACCGTAACTGTTGGATGGAATATGTATTCAGATAATATCATCAATAACCACTACAGAATTGAATTTATATTTCACTCATTAATATATCATCAGAAAATAATAGCGCTTAGGCTAGTTTAAACAAATGATATCATTTAGGCCCATTTTTTATCTATACGTTCTTCCCACCAGGAAAACTCTCGCTCAAGAGCCCATTAAGTTCCCATTTTCCTCCCCAGACGCCGCTACTCTGCTACGCCACTGCTCAATTCGTGGAATCTTTCGGCAACGCGCAGATCAATAAAAACTAATCCCATTCTGTGCTCCTTGATTCAACATGCCTAACCTCACATTCAACTATCAAAACAGGATTGTTTATGATTTATGAAAAGATCAGGAGATAAACAATTCTTTTGGAACTTAAAAATGAATCGATCTTCTGGGAACGAAATATGAAACACGAGCTGGAATCATGAACGAAGGAGATATTTGCTGTACATGTGCGAAAGAAAACTCTGGCACAATCAAGATAAGTGATTTAGATTATGATGGTAGAACCTTCTCAGAGAAAATTATTGCTTGCGTCCATCCTACGCTGGTAAGAAATATATAACGTTCAATAAAGTCAGTTAATGTTATTAAATTTGTAGGAAATAGATCCCGATAATATACCAAAAATATGTAGAACTTGTATTGCTTCACTTAATTTGGCCTATCGATTCAAAACAACAGCATTGAATTCATTGAAATCTCTGAACTATGTTGATGGTAAACTTATAGACTACGACGATGAAGGTATACACTTCTTTGAAATTACTACTTTTTGTTGACTTCAATTATTTTCCAGATCTCAGAACAATAGAAATTGAGGAAGATTCCTCTAATGACCACCTATCGTTTCAAAATGACGACTTAGATAATGATGAATTAGAGAATGCTGTCCACTTAATAACTGAACTGACAGATGGGGAACCAGATAATAGGGAAAAATATAATTGTGAAAAGTGTTCCTTGAATTTTCAAGAAAAAACTGAGTATGAAAATCATCTTTCGAAAATTCATATGGAAAACCTAGCATGTAAAATTTGTGATAAATCTTTTAAAACTTGGCACAGATTGAAAAATCATGCATCATGTCATATTAGCAAGAAAAATTACAATTGTACAAATTGTAGCAAAGCTTTCGTTCGAATGTCTTCTCTAAAACGACACATGACTACTCATTATGCACCTCCAGGACAAAAGTCAAAAAGAACACCATTCCTGTGTACAATATGTGGTAAAAGCTTTCCATTTTCTAATGGAGCTGCAAGGCATATGAGAATACATTTCGGCATCAAAACACATGAATGCCAAATTTGTCATAAGCAATTTAATCAATCTACACATCTGCATGTCCATATGCGAACACATAGTGGGGAAAAACCATATATATGTGAAATTTGTGGGGATTCTTTTACTCTTAGGGCTGGACTGTCAAAACATACAAAAACTAAACATAAACAGGACGAGAAGAAAAAAATTGCTATCCATGATGTTTTTTATTCTTGATGTGATACACGTACGAGTCACTTCATATAGCTGAAATGAATAAGGAGTAGCCAATGTTACGTTATTAAGTCAAATATGGAATAATATTAATTCAAAAGAATTATTGGTTTTACCAAATCTCCACCTTGTGACAATTACTGTAGCTCTGTATTGCTTTTATTTTAATTTGATAAATAAACTCAAGTCACTGAGAAGTTGTTATTTTTCAATGATGGTAAATTCCTTAAACAATTCCTAGAATGGGCTCATATTCCAACACGAATAAGAAATTGAAAACAAGCAACCACTGAGTGGTGAAATTGCCTTCTGCAAAGAGTTTTAGAAGATGTAAGAACATTTCACATTTTCCGCCATTAAAATTTTTTTTTTGAGAGTGTTTCAACTTTTCTCAAAGATATAAAGAGACTTGAAAGCATAAGTTTAGAAAACTAACAATACTGACTTGAAATTGGCTCATGCAAGACTATTAACACCCTCTAACTCGCTTATGCCTCAAAAACAGGGTATGTCATAAGCCAGAAATGATTCTCCCGATGAATATTAAAAGAAAACAATTATTTTTGTCTAATTTTCACTTTATTAATACTATTACACCGCTGGTTTCGGTTGTTAAACCCCCTTATGTTCAGAAATTCAGGAGTTATTTTCAATTTGCCTATCCCAAAATTACTTTAAATTCGAATCTAAATTATATTTTCAAAATTCAGGTTTACCGATAAGATCACCTTTGAGCCCATTATTGTCAGATTTATTCATGAATTACCTCGAAAATGATTTCATAAAAACAAATGACCTATCAAAAAATTGATAATAAAATGATATAGTAGGATTCAACGGAACAAATAGACAAAAAAATTTTTTCTTGACTTCCTCAATTCAATTCACCCCAAAATAAAATTTACATTGGAAATTGAATGCAACAAAGTGATTAACTTTCTAGATTTGACCATGAGTAGAGATAGAAACACATTCGACTTTAACATCTACCGAAAAGGCACAAACTCAGAAGCCATAATACCATATGATTCCTTTAGTCCTGATAATCATAAACTGGCAGCTCTGAAATCTATGATTAACAGAGCATTCACCATACCTTTATCAAACGTTAACTTACAATCGGAAATTGATAAAATCAAAGAAATTGCAACTAATAATAATTTTCCGAGAATCCTAGTAAACAAACTAATTGAAAACAAAAGAAAACTGAAAACCATTAATACGCTGCATATGTAGGTCAAACCGGCAGAAAGTTTGAGACCAGATTAAAAGAACATCTGAAATCAGGTAAACAGTCCGCAGTTTAAGATCATATCGTGACTGAAGAGCATCATATGGATATCGTAAATTTTAAAATCCTTCACAAATGAGAAAAAGGCCTGAAATTAAATTTGCTGGAAGCGATGGAAATAACAAATCTGTTCAATATTCCCAATGTGTCCCCACTTCACACCCAAATAGAAATAAACCATTTACCACTTTTGAACATTCCATAGATTTAAGCCCACGAAATATTTCAGTCTGTACCTAACACCAGAAGATGGTTTAACAACCGAAACCGGTCGTGTAATAGTATTAATAAAGTGAAAATTAGACAAAAATAATTGTTTTCTTTTAATATTCAAGATGGATTTTCACAAAATAAATGAGTCATCAATTCATTCTATTAGATTCTCCCGATGTCCTAAAGAGTACTAAAAAACAGTACTCAATTCTAGCGCTATATATATATATATTGTTGTTTGAGATTTCTTAGCTACCTGGATCGAAGGCCTTGAAGGGCCGGTTCCAAAGCCTTAAGGCAGGGACCGTTACCATCATGTGCTATAAGGCATGAGAGAATATATCTTTTTTTGATCGACCGCGATACTTTCTTTCATTTTTACAGAGCCGCCGCTGGAACTCCATGACCTTCCCCGTGTTCCCAAATCCTCATACAATATTATATTTATGGCTCACATACCCTGGGGCCGTGACCATGACGATGGTCATAGTTATTCGTTTACATATTTGCCATGATTATTATCCTGTTGCATTATTGAAGTATATATTTGCCATAATTATTACCCTTGTTGTAATATTGAAGTTGCCATATTTACCATGCTTATTATTCTCTTTGTATTATGGAAGTTGCTCTGATTATTATGATTACTATCTGTTTTGTATTGTTATAGTTTTCTTAGAATTGTTATACTTGCCTTTGCTAGGTGTTAATGATTAACCAATTAGTTTTAAACAAGTGCCTTAACATCACCTAACATAAGGGGTTTTCTGGCTGAGGCTTTCCCCTATATTTTTTAGACCCTGAATAAAGAGTTGATTGTTTGGGTATAAGTATTGAATCATTCAATACGAGCTCCATCATCAACAATATCTCGTCATCAATTGAGTCTAAGTGTTGTGTTTTATTTACCATCATTATTTCCCAATTATTTTCACTAATCTCAATTATCACGAACTTGAATTATTACGTAAACATAACGTAGTCATTCTTTTCGAAAGAAAAACTGGCAAATGTTACAGTACTCCGGAACAATATGATTCCAATACAACCGCAACGATGAAAGAACAAACCTACATCTCAAATTAAAAATAACAACTCATGGTTTAAAGAAATAGGTTTCTTTCCACCATTTTCACGATCAGGTGTACTTTCCACGCAATTTACTACTGAGATGGGGCAAATTGTTTTCTGACTCCTTCCTCCGGCTTCAGTCCTAATTGCCTTATTCAATTATTTGTAATTTATCGCTCACCTCTCGTGATAGAGCCTGAGTTAACGAGATCAATTAGTTACATTGTAATTTCACATTAACTCTTAGAAATGTTCGTTCATTAGTTACGAAATCCGGAGAAATTTGAGAAAAGCACATGATACATTCGATGGAATTTAATTTTTGCGCTCTTATTCTAGTAAAACATCGTGCTATCGTTGATTTCTCAAATAAATTGTTATACAAATTTTATGTACTCCCTTTGAGGGGCTGTATCTTAACAAGGGATGCTCCAATGAAGTTTCTTTATATGAAACATCCTATCTTTTTTTCGATGAGGAATCACCTCCTTAAATATTTTACACTCATTTAGTTACACTCTGTATAAATACCTTTTCTTTGAAACTTGATATTTCCAGAATTCTCATTGCAAGAAAACCCCTCCGAATTCTCCCTAGACTACCCACAGCAGTTCGGAAACCCTTTAAAACTCGAACAAAACAATCGCTCTACACGTCCCTAGAGAACCAATTCGCCCATGTAGGTTAGAACGATTTTCACGGTAATGACGTCGATTTCGAATTTACCGAGGCTGTATTCCGTTTTGGGAAAAAGAACCGATTCAGTTCCCAACATGGAAAGAAAAAAAACTGTAACGCTACGTCGAGCGTATTCCCAAACGCGATTTAAATTGCGCTAGATCTGTCGACCTTCCCGGTAAATCCAGATATGAGTGAAATATTACTGGGCCAATTAACCGGGAAAAGGTGTTGTGTGTAGGCTTCCTGCACTGCAGCGTATATATTTTGCACGCCCGAGGTAGCTACGTGATATTCATATTTACGTCGACAAATTCTAGAGTAGGTAAGGTGTTGAGGAATGGCTTTATTCTGAGATTATGGAGTCTTGATTTACTGGGTTTTCAAGAGAATGGATATAACCTCCGGCTTTAGTTAAGTAATACTATAGTCCAGTCAAAATAGACATTCCTGTTTGCATTAATTCTCAACAAGCTGAATTTTTGTGGAGGCCTTGAATACGTCATTACGAGTAATATGTCAAAAGTCTCCATCGATCCTGCTTGTGCACTGTTTTTTATGCGAGGTCAAAGGTCACAAATTTGCGTCCAGACAAAGTTTGAAGATCGTAAAATTGTCTACAGTTCTACTTTACCAGTTAGTTTTCAACAGCGAATAACGTGTAAACTCTAAAAGTTTCTCGTAGTTTAATATCATCTCTCTGTTATACATTTTCTCCAGTTGGGTCAGTTAGATACCCTAGTACATTGTGAATCTGAGTTATTCAGCTGCAATCCTCCCAAATTCTTCATAGTCACTCGTTTCTTCCTCTTCACTGTCTTCTTGCTCGATTTGTTTAGACTGCTCCAAGCAGAGAGATATATCAGTTATATCCTCATCATTTTCTAAACAATCATCTGTTGCATTTGATTCTATCTTGGTGCAAGATTGGCATTGACAATCGGTACATACCGATGAACAATACAATCCAATTTTTGTGCCCTCTCAATTATTTGTGCAGCTTTTTTTTCAATTATAAAAAATTGTATTGAGTGATTTTTCTGGAGCATGCGTCAGTAAAGTCTGGAGTGATTCCAAAGTATTTTTCATCAATTTCCAGCCCCAATCTTCAGGATTTAGATCATTGCTTAGCCACACTTGCACTTAGTAGAATACACAAACAAGTGTTGATAAGCAGAAGCAGATATTGGAGGGAGACAGGATAACTTAACTCTCTTATTGTTTCTTGTATATTTCCATTGAGTATTAATCTACCTAGAGGGGAAACGCAGTTCAAAGAAATGAAGACAGAAATTTACTAGTACGATTTCTGGTTTATAGATGGACTGTATGTTTCTGGAAATAAATGTATTTGTTCTTTACAGCATCTAACGGAGAGTTACCGAACTATTAGACGATGGCCAGGGCCGGCTTCAGAAAATAAGTTGTTCTTCACGAAGATTCATAGTTATTTCATTTCGATATTTGTTTTTCCGAACTAAGATTCGAGGGGAGGCCAAGATAGCAAATTGAATCCCTCATACCATGATTTATCCGAATTTCTCCCATGTATGTTATGTCATTGGATCTTCTCAGTTATGATTTTATATCTTATACTTGTGTTTTTATTGAATTTCAGGAAACACTTCTTTGAACGAACATAAGATTTCGAACTGAAATGGCGCGTTTACATTCGGCTATCATTTTCAACTTAAAAATGAAAATCGTGAGGGTTTATTCACAATGAATATAACGTAAACGCAACCATAAAATATCTTCACATTAATGGAGTTTCACACATTTTAGGCAATTATGTAACTTAATAGACAATACACGTTCCCATTATAATTTAACTCGCGCTGTATTTTGTAATGAATATGAAGTCGAATATTGAGACTGCCACTTTACAGGTAGAATTTCTGGCTTCATTTCTTAGAACTGCGTTTCCCCTCTAGGTAGATATATACTCAATGATATTTCACAAAACTCAAATATGTACGAGTACATCTAAGAATGGAAGTTGTCTGTCCTTCTCGATTTCAATGATTTCTTGATGTTTCATTATTTCTATGAAGTGTTTAGTGTTTCTTATCATCGATGTTGAATAATTACTTTTTAATGGTGATATAATTTTTTTTTTCAATTAAATTCACAATTGAAATCGAGAAGGACACACAACTTCCATTCTTAGATGTACTCGTACATAAACAAAATGGAATCCCAAGAACCACTGTGTATAAAAAGCCAACGAGCACAGGACAATATCTACATTTTGATTCAAACCACCAACTAAACACTAAATTGGGAGTAGCAAAATGTTTATTTGATAGAGCAATAAATATTTGTTGAACTGAAGAAGACCAAAATGAAGAAATAAATAACATCTCGAAGACTCTTAGAAGCAATGGCTACCCCAAAAAGATATTAAAAAAAGCTAAACGAACAAGAGAAAGTCAACCTGAACCAACAGATATAAATCAGACCATTAAAACCGTAATTCCTTATGTAAAAGGTTTGTCGGAGAAAATGAGAAGAATTGGAAATAGATACAACATAACGACTGCATTCAAAACTCAAGACACTATCAGAGCTAAACTTACAAAAGTTAAGCCTAATAATGAGATACAAAGGACAAAGAACTGCACATATGAATTACCTTGCGAGTGCGGAAGATCTTACATCGGAGAAACTAAACGCCCTCTGAATGTACGAATAAAAGAACATCAGAAGCTTCTACGAGTACTAGACAGCGACAAATCCAGGTTGGTCCAACATGCTGTAGATGAGAATCATCGTATAAAATGGGATGAAGCATCAATAATATCCAAAGAAGAAAAACTTGCAAGAAGAAAAATCAAAGAAGCAGCATTTATGAAAATAACACCTGATTCCTTAAGTGCTCCATCTATAGATCTGCCAGAAGTTTGGACGCCGATAGTTCGATCCAACTTAAAAAGATCATCATATCACAGATGAGTATATAACATCGATCATTTTCTTTCATGACTTCTGTCAATTGATCTTTCGAAAATTGATAATTTTCAAAAGGTTTCTTACTTTTCTCCTTGATAAAGATAGAAGATGTCTATCGAAACGTCGGAAAACATTACATCCACAATAGATGATGGTAATAGCCCAAACAATCATTCAAAACGAGCTCCATCATCAACAATATCTCGTCATCAATTATATGACAACATTGATCTATCGGTAAAAAAGGTCTTCTTTAATCATCATACCAGAATTTCATATGGACAAATATTGTCAAAGCTCATATAATGTGTTTTTCCAAAACTATTTCAGTTAAGATATGTGTTAATTATTGATCAGATTTAACATATCTTCTAGGAAAAGGAGTCATTGTTTCTTTGCTGACGAAATAATTGGAGATCTTAACAACAACATTTATACTCTACTTTCCCAATTTGTAAATGGAGAACAGTTCAAATTCGATCGACATTGTGAACTACTCGTAATATTCCATGCAACCGGTTTTCGTATCAAAACAGTGTATTTATGCCGTTCCTATTCAGTTTGACAAAATTTTATATTGAAAGTGTTAACTTGGACACATTAAGATAACTAGATGTCATCTGAGACATCAGTCCTGAGATATAATCTGATGTAAGTTTGAAAGCCGTATTATTTATTCTTACTAATGTTGTTATTGAAGGTTTAAATCAGCAACGGTGATGAAATCGGATATAAAATATTGGGAGCACTGACGTGGAGTTTGTTGCTTATGAACACTTAATAAACAATATACGTTAATTAATTAATATGTAGAGAAGAAAAATTTTCCAAATCTTTCCAGTCCTTCATCTACTTAGTAAGCCAAGGGTTCAAAAGAATAGATATATACACATGTGGTGTTCGGCACATGGACCGTCAAATTTTTTTGGGGCGTTGGTAGGGTCATTTGCTACCTTTTCAGTCTTGGAACCTGGGTCCTTAGTATTACGGTTACGGAGGTATGATTTTTTTATTAGGTTTTTCTAAATTACCCAAAATGTACCCTTCGAAGCCCCATAACTTTTTTTGCGTGTGCTTTTACATGCATTTTTTTTTTATTGTATTAAGTCTACGTGTGTGTGTTTGAAAAAAAACGTATTTATCGTTACAGATAACACCACAAAATTAACACGAGGGCCTTTTATTAAAAAAAAAAATATGGAAGTATGGAAACATCTCCACTCCTATTGAAATTTAAAAAAAAGTTACAGCTATTACAAACTTAGTTTTATTTTGAAATGTTCTTTGGTTTATAACTTTGCTAACCATATGATATTTACGTAAGTCAATAAAAAAAAATAATACTGCATATAAGGTTTTAGTCAGAAGAGTGAAGAAAGTCGCACCTAAATAAAAGTATGGATTTCGACACAACACAGCGAGCAAGGAAATTTTACCTGCCCGTTTTAGACGCGTGTGAATTATTATTACTATTTGTGTCCTTAGGTTGGTTAGTTGCCGCTGACTTGACCCTACCGTCATTCGAGATTTAACTGTCTCTGCTGTTGGAAGTATCTGTGCCGCGTTGTTCAGTTTTTTGAATTTGTATTTTTTTGTTTTTGTTACTTTTATCGACTTTTTGCTACTGTTGTTTTAATTTTGGTTGTTGATATGCCTAATTTCACCAACGCTGAGTATGCTGATAGGGTGATGGCATATGGCAAGGCCGATGGTGTTGCTCGTGCAGCTCAAAGGATTTATCAAGCCAAATTTCCTGATCGAAGATTACCTCACCACGAAACATTCTCGACGACTTATCGACGATTAAGAGAGACAACAACGCGGCACAGACACTTCCAACTGCAGAGACAGTTAAATCTCGAATGACGGTAGGGTCAAGTCAGCGGCGACTAACCCAATCCAACCTAAGGACAGAAATAGTAATAATAATTCACACGCGTCTAAAACGGGCAGGTAAAATTTCCTTCCTCGCTGTGTTGTGTCGAAATCCGTACTTTTATTTAGGTGCGACTTTCTTCACTCTTCTAACTAAAACCTTATTTGCAGTATTATTTTTTTTATTGACTTACGTAAATAGCATATGGTTAGCAACGTTATAAATCAAAGAACATTTTAAAATAAAACTAAGTTTGTAATAGCTGTAACTTTTTTTAAAATTTCAATAGGAGTGGAGATGTTTTCATTTCTACTAGAAACCAAATGACAAAATGACCTTCATAGACAAGTCAGCTGTATATGTGCTTATAAATTCAAAGAATGCCAAATAAAATTCTTCGCTATGTGACATATCATATCAATGATGTAATGCAAAGCTGAACATGAGGAGGGCCCATCAAACAAGGACAATAAAATAAAAAATTCGAGTAACTGCAGCGATGATGTGAATTTTCATTACCAGAGTGCTTTTTTATTGATCTTGCCAACAGGTTGGTGGGCGAGGATATTATTATGAAATCATGAGATGAGGATATTTTCCACCAAACTGTGCCTTGGAGTAACTTGAAACCCTCTTTCGCTGATTATTGCGCTTAGGGTCTGCAACAAAGAAAACTAAATCCAGGTTGTAAATTTGAAAAAACTGGAGGCCAATCCTGTCGCGACAGGAGAATCTGATTTCTGAAGTTGAAATAGCGCTCAAATTCGAATTTGAAGATATATAAAAGTACAGACGTGAGACCAGGAGCTTTAACAAACTTGTTCTAGTCTTTTCCGGGCTCTGGAACAGTGTATACTAAAACAATCCCACAATGAAGGTGGTAAAGTTAGAAAACCCATATCTTGAATTAGAATAACCACTCACAGTTGTTTCCTCAGTTTAATTCATTGCCCATATTTCCACATCAACAGAGGGTATATCTTTTCCATATAAATGGATATATTTCATTCAGTGAGCTCCTGTCCTTTGAAGTACCCTATTATTTCAATTCCAAATTATGAAAAACCGTCTTCTGGCAACTTATCCCGATCGATTGAGGCCGTTTACGCAAAAGATGATACATGAACAATTAACTGACGTGTAACATAATTGTAGACCGACATATCATTTTCAGGAACCTGATAAATTTGTTGTTTAACCAGATCCAACAAAAAAAAACTTATGAAGCGTCATTATTCTTCAAGATAGGCCTCAACACATCACTCGAACTCCTGAGATGTTTCCAAAACTTTGTTACATACTTGCACATTCATAAAAGACGCAAATTAAGAAAGTTTCACTGGTATATAATTCAAGGAGAATCATCGCAGATATAAGATTTTCTGTTTGCATTCTAAAACTTCAAGCAACAATTTCATTTTGTTAACGAGAGGTGATACCCAACCAGAGATAACGTCTTTTTTCAATCATTTCTCCGAAAAATTAGGTCGAATAGGAGGTCCTTTTTCGGCGCTCTTGTTCACCCGAACAGAGTGCCTATCATTTTGCCCGAATGTCTATAATTTTGGAATATCGAGCCGAAAATGGTCTCAATCAATTGGGTTCGACTCCCCGATGAAGAATCCGTGGCGAAAGTTGAGTCTGTCCGGCCGGCCGTATCCTCTCTAGCATCCAAAAGGAATCAGCTAGAGTTTTCATATTTTCAGAATAGGTTATTTGTCCTAATATCTCGGTCAAGATCGTTATTGGGCCAAATCCGTCGGATGGTTCAGTAGTTATGAGCATCTGAAATTTTGTTTCCTCAATAACTACTAGAATATCCATCCGATCAAATTGATACTTGAAATATTGTTGAGGGAGGCTGCAACAAAACAGCTCGCGAAATTTCGCAGAAATCGTCATGCTAGAAAATTGTTAAAAAATTCCCAAAAAAAATTTTTTAAACCTCACTATCTCATAAGATATTTTTCGGATTTCAATAGAAATTCGTGAATATATTGAGGTGATCGATATCTTACTTATCCTCAAATTTCATTGTCGTAGCTCTTTTCCATCTAAAGATATGATAAATATTTTTTCAAATATTCACACAGGGATATGCATAGCATTATCCGATTTTGAAATTCTAAATTATGTATTTATTTGTTATAATGCTTTAAAAAAAATTCATGACATTCTGGATTCGAAATATCAATACTTAATACGACGCAAATCGGAGTAATCGAATTTCGTCATTATCAAAAGCAATGTAGACATTTTATTTATAAATTATTCCGTAATAAAACAACATCAGTATTACTATTTTAATCAATGATAGTTCAATCGATCGGTCGAATTTTTCCGTCGATTGCAGAAATTATTTTCGCACTGATAAACTCCTATTTATAGGCATAAATAAAAACTTTATCTACCTCCAGGAATGTATTCACTTGGATGCAGGGTCGTGTTATGATTATAAATTCAAACCATATGAATATATCACTCAAATATTAATAGCTTTCAATTCTCATATTTGTAGGAATTAGCTGGTTGATGTTCTAATCGATCGTATAATTTCTATTGTAAGAAATTTTTTTCAACGAACAGAATAAGTAAAAATATACCACAATTGCTCAAAGTCCTCGCCATAAGATTGCATCGATACAATCGTTCTACAAAATTGTTTTCATCATCATCTTTATTTACCATCAAAATATTCTGCATGGTTGTTTAAAAAAGATCACCCTGAGATACAATATAAAATTTAGGACAGCAGAGACGTGCGGTCAGGAGCAGTCTGATACTTATAAAGGGTGGTTCATTTAGAAGCACTCTTTGTGGTGGGGATTTAGTTGCAGATCGCGCATGCATCGTGTAAACTGAAGTGGCATTCTGTAGTGTCTGACATTTCATAGTGGAACGACTTAGCCTGGCACAAAACCTCCAAATTGTTCAGCTTTATTACGAAAATGAGCGTCGTCTGATTAATGTGTATCGGGCACTTACGGGTCCACATAATCGGCCTACCGAACGCACAATTCACTCTACCATCACTAAGTTGGAAACTCAATACTCGTGATTGGATAATACTCGACCAAATAGACAACATCCAGCTCGTAGTGAAAAGAATATAGCGGCGGTAGGGGATACTGTACGCGATGACCCTGAAGCGTCGATTCGTCGCCTTTCGTGTTCAGCGACTTGGTGGATTTAAAGGATCTTTCTTTGAAAGGTCACAAAATTCAATTAGTTCAAGAACTGAAGCCGACCGACCTACTGAATCATTTTAGTCGTTGGGCTCTTGACAAGCTTGCAGAGAGAGAAGAGAACATGTTTTATACTGGCTTACCTAGGTATACATATATAAATGTGTTGCGATATTCTCGCAACAAAAAACAGTTCTTGGATTTTAGGGCAGCGGCCGTTACTTCCAAGAATGCCTTCTGTCGGACGGAATTTTGGAAATCCCTAAACTGAACTTTTGTACACGTCCGACCTCTTTCAATTATTCAAATTCATTCTCTCTACACTTCTCAAGATGGTCACTTCTTCAAGTAAGTTCTCCTTTATCAATTTACTTTTCACGAGTCTATAACGGCACTCAGAACTACAAGTTCCTCTAAAGATCTCTCGAAATAATCTGTTTTCGGGTCAGTTAGCCACCCTAGTTCATGTGTATGTGAATGACTCAGTTGAAATTTTCTACGTAAAAGAAAAAGGTTGTGAATTGTGAACCTGTGACGCAATTACATATCGCCAAGGCACAATTCATCAGTGGAAGTTTGTGAAGCTTTATCCAAAGTGCCTGCACCTTATTCTGAGAAATCTAACCTCGACGATTGAAGCAGAGCTGTGGTGAACTCCAAACAACAAAAAAGGTCAGATCTCTTTATCATTTAATATTACCAGAAGTGCCCAAGATTGAGCAAAGAAGTTCAAATCCTTGGTTATTATAGACACCTAAAAACTCTTTCTGTGAGTGTAAACTCAAGTGCCGAACATTGTGTAACTATTCTTATCTGTGAATACATAATTCTATTATAACTGCAAACTTGTTTTTATTCACCTTGCAAACATCTTTTCTACCAAAGATAATTTTTGGATCTACTGTTATAGTATAACCAGCGACTCAGGAAGTGCGCTGCCCTTCATTAAGCGGGTGATTATTATTATTTCTAATTTTGTACCAGCACACAATGTACACCCCTCAGAAGCTAATTTAAGCTTGTGCGAGTTAGATTAAGCAGTGTGTTCTATGTAGGCTTTGTTTCTGTGTCTTTACGCCACCTTAGACACAGCACTGTTAATTTTAGACCCAACAGTGAATGGTGGCCGCATACCTAAAGCTAGAAAATTTCTTTCCTAGCCCCGGACTTGAACCTACGACATTTCAGGTTTCCAGGTTGAAGGTCAAGGCTTTATTCCACTAAGCTATGCGACACACACTCTTTTGACAAAACTTGTGTTCACTGATGAGGCCCATTTTTGGCTTAATGTGTTCGTGAACAAACAAAATGCCCGAATCTGGGGTGATGAACAACCCGAAGAGTCTCAAGATTTGCCGTTAAATCTAGAAAAAACAAAATTAAAGTAAAAATAATGGATTTCTTTTTCCGCATCCTAGTATTATACTCTAAGGATTTACGTGACTGTAATTTTGGAATTCTATATTGTGGAAAAAATTTATATTCGTTCCAAGAATTCAAAACTGAATTTAGGTTGAGACAATGTTGGAAAAAACTGGCAATCAATTGACTTATGGTGACATAAATTTTTTGTGTATGTACACTGTTGAACCAAACTGAGCAACAATACTTAGCTGCAGAAAGTTAAGTAAGATACACTGTACGTAGAGTGGAAACACCACCAAGATGATCCAGCTAATAAAGGGAATATTGTTGAAATTTGATAACTGCTACAGAATCTGTAGCAGTTTGACGTCAGTTAGGTTCAAAGATCTGCTCATAATATTTGATGATTGTTTAGGTTGTTTTTGGAGTGCTAAATGCCGCCCGTGCCTATCACGTTCTGAAAGTTTTTTGTTTTGATATTGGAACGTGATCATAAATTAACCTCCCATATTTGAGCAATTAGCAAGTCAATCGCCTATTCTTAGATTGGTAAATTTCCAGGCTAAAGGTTAATAACATTGTTTCATTAACACTCAAATTAGGATGATGTAATTCGCGTAGTCTTATCATAGAGGTAGGTCTAGAGTCATTGTTTATTCTATTCTTACATTCTTTGTTTAGCTTTCATCAACTCAAGCATAAATTGTCTAAAAAATTCTTGTTAGTATCGTATCACTACTCGCAAAATCCCGTACCAGTTCTTCTAAATATTTTGCGCGCTGTTCTAGTAGACCAGCGTTCTACAGTTCTGCTCAAATTTTCTAACATCGAGGCGAAAAGTTTCAATCGATGGGGGTTGACTTCCCAAGAATAATAATAAGGATTCATTTCCAACAGGCAGAAGCCAATTACAGAAAATATACCAAAGAAATTAAACAAAACTAATATGCAAATACATAATACAAACATTTATAACAAAAATCATTTTGGGAATTTTATGAAAAAATACTCCATGTCCTCATTTATTCTCACGAAACTGAATGAATATTTTTCAAATTATGGACACCTTGTCAATTTAACATCACAGAGATGGGGGACTTTATTAAATTTAGAACTAATCAAATTCACCGGTGATTGTAACAGAACATTCGACCTGGGAGTAGCAAGATCCAACAAAAGCATTGATCTAAATCCAGGGTCTCGTACATGGAATCCTATTCTAGCAAGTAGAACAGAACAGTCCACATTGCCATTCACGGGTCCATGAAGAATCTCAAACAAACAATACCTTATTACACATGTAAAAATGCAAAAATATTAATAAAAAACACAACAAAATCGAATTAAATTCAGTAGAAAGTCGAATATCTCGAAAGGGGTTAAGGTTTAGGGTGGGGTGTTTTATAATCCAATGAGTCAGAAATGATGGGTACTCCACGGATCTAACAAGGCTTCTCCTGTATTTTTGTATTATATAATGTCGTCAATGTTCTGTTCAAATTGTTATCTCAGATTTTGGATTGGTTATGCAACCTTTAAGTATCTACGAAGCCCAGGGTGTATGCCGAGTGAATTCTCGAGCTTCGAGAATAACTATTATAATCAAAGAATAACAGTGACAGAGATTCATATTCAAATTAATGTACCATCTTTACTGAATTCTATTCAATGAGAGATCCAGGCTGGATTATAACAGTTCTATTCTTCTTCAAAAACTTGAGATGTTGGAATTCTGTGGATATCTGTGTCAATTATGGAACTTTCTGTCTGTGAGAGATTTCTAGCACGTCCTCGTAGAATGAGATGATTTTAGATTAGCCATTACCATAATTCCTCCCCAAAGAATCGGTTTATTCAACCGTCAATATAGATACGTCTTCTTGTATAAACTCCATAAATATTTTATAGAGTTTATTGGGGTGAATACGTTGGGGTATTGGGCGAGAATGCTTGTTACGTGATGGGACTTAGAACTCAGACTGTCTCATGGTGGGAATTCAATTTATAGCATTTCTTGACGATTTCCTCACATATAGGATTGAATGGGAAGGACCGCAGAGGGTGTTTTTTTATCGGGTGTTTGATTGAATTACACAAATATTGAAAAGGAACGATTGCGGGTCAACAGAATATCACCTGGTTAAATAACATATACAGGGTATTCGAAAAGGATATTCCTAGGTAATATAAAAATAATAGAATGAATTGATGACTCATTTATTTTGTGGAAATCCATCTTGAATATTGAAAGAAAACAATTATTTTTCTCTAATTTTCACTTTACTAATACTATTTTCACCAGAATATAGTTTAAAAAGTTCCAAAAATTTAATTGACAAATTATCTAAAATAAACAGCACAGAAAATATGAAATTAATATCTTTTGATGTAGAAAATATGTACCCTAGCATTCCAGCAAAAGAATGTTCACCCCTAGTTGGCGAGTCACTTCGTAAAAATAAAGTTAACCCCCTCTTAATTTCAGAAATTCAAGAGTTATTTTCAATTTGCCTATCCCAAAATTACTTTAAATTCGAATCCAAATTATATTTTCAAAATTCAGGTTTACCGATGGGATCATCTTTGAGCCCATTATTGTCAGATCTATTCATGAATTACCTTGAAAATGAATTCATAAAAACAAATGACCTATCAAAAAAATACGTCATTTTCTGGTTCCAGTATGTTGATATTATAGTAGGATTCAACGGAACAAATAGACAAATAAAAATGTTTCTTGACTTCCTCAATTCAATTCACCCCAAAATAAAATTTACATTGGAAATTGAATGCAACAAAGCGATTAACTTTCTAGATTTGACCATGAGTAGAGATAGAAACACATTTGACTTTAACATCTACCGAAAAGGCACAAACTCAGAAGCCATAATACCATATGATCCCTTCAGTCCTGATAATCATAAACTGGCAGCTCTGAAATCTATGATTAACAGAGCATTCACCATACCTTTATCAAACGTTAACTTACAATCGGAAATTGATAAAATCAAAGAAATGGCAATTAATAATAATTTTCCGAGAATCCTAGTAAACAAACTAATTGAAAACAAAAGAAAACTGAAAACCATTAATATGCTTTACACTACCACAGAAAAACCTACTAATAAATTAATGCATACCACTTATTTCGGAGAATTATCAATTCAAATCCAAAATTATTTTTCTAAACTCGATTTCAAAACAACATTTTCAGGACGTACAAACCTAGATAAAATATTATATAACTCAAAACTTGAACCCGAGAAAACTTCAGGTGTTTATAAAATCTGTTGTGAAAATTGCAACGCTGCATATGTAGGTCAAACCGGCAGAAATTTTGAGACCAGATTAAAAGAACATCTGAAATCAGGTAAACAGTCCGAGGTTTAAGATCATATCGTGACTGAAGAGCATCATATGGATATCGTGAATTTTAAAATCCTTCACAAATGCGCAAAAGGCCTGAAATTAAATTTGCTGGATGCGATGAAATAACAAATCTGTTCAATAACCCCAATTTGTCCCCACTTAACACCCAAATAGAAATAAATAAACCATTCACCACTTTTGAACATCCCATAGATTTAAGCCCACAAAATATTTCAGTCTGTACCTAGCACCAGAAGATGGTTTAACAACCGAAACCGGTCGTGTAATAGTTTAATAAAGAGAAAATTAGACAAAAATAATTGTTTTCTTTTAATATTTAATATAAAAAAGGTTTAATTTTCGTATAATACTCTGTTTAAGTTTAATTGTTTTCTCATAACTCAAGATATTCATCTGAAATTGCAACTGACATTCTCCATATCTTGCTGAAGTCTTGTAGAGTGATTGGGTCGGCTCTTTCTCTCTTTGGGTCTTATCTCGATGGGCGTTCGCCAATTGTGAAATTTGGCAGAAGATTTTCTGGGCCCAGACGCGTGGCCAGTGGAGTCCCTCAGGGCTCAATTCTTGGGCCTTCACTGTTCATTCTTTATGCTTGTCAATTTATAAAATTTAGTCGTCATTGCAGAGTTCACATGTACGTCGATAACCTCTAAGTATTTTAAGCTTTCTCTATTGATTAGTTGATTGATGCAGGCATTAGACTGAATGAAGATTTGTATTTGGGATGTAGCGAGGAAGCATGGTTTTATTTTGAATACGCGGAAATGATTTGCTCTTACTTTTGGTTTCACGACAAGCACATTGTCAGGAGAACTCTCTCCGTCGATACAAAGAGACTGCTTTTTAAATGTTAGGTTGTACCAGAAATCTGTCAACAGAATTAAACGTGTTTGAAACAGTTGCGTGTGGTTTGTCTTTGGGATCCGAAAGTTTGATCTCGTGCCTCACAAGCGGAAAGAAATCGGCTGGCTTTCCAATGAAGTACCGTTTCTAATATAGTTTGTAGTCGAAATATGTCCATCTCATCTCTTTACTAATCTGAGGTATAGATCTGATGTTCATAATGTCGAGCTTACTCGACTATATATAACATAAGGAAAAACAGTTACGAGCTGTGCCTATTCCGTGGAGCCATCTATCCGCTCGCCAAATGTTCATTAGGATATATCGCATGCATCAATGCATCCGGGATCATAGAGTAAGATCCAAATCTTCGCATTTCTCTTTGAACGAGCTTTGTCCTACCCCACTGATAACTTGATTCATTCAACGAGACACTTCAGTTTCGTTATTGATTGTTTATTGATCTGTTTCAGGTTCCTATCATGCGTGTGCCAGTTTACCTAGCATGCGCGGCGTTTGTTCTTGCAGTGAGAGCAGATGAAAATTCCGTTGACTATTACGGGTCGTTCCTTGAGCCAATAAACGTACGAGCAGAACAAGAAACACTGAACAGCTATCTGGTACCAAAGGATCTGCCAAAATACAAGCCAGATTGGAGACGACTTGGAAATTCTGATCTTTATTTGGTAACCGATGACTTGAACACAGATTTGGAAAGACTGGTGAGTGTTCTTTTATATAGGGTGGGCCTTTCGAATTCTACATCAATTTCACCCATAGCACTGTTCGAAATTTTGTCTTGTTCAAAAGATGCCCGGTCAATTCTACATCATATTTTCGCAATTTCTAATGAAATTTCAAACTTTTTCCACATACATTTTAAAACTTTTCAATACGAATATCTCTGAAACTAAAAAGTAAAAGGAAGCCCTTTTTACTTACTTTGGGTTAGAAGTCTTGTTGAAAAAGACCTAATTCAATAGATTTTGTATAATACTTGGACAAATAATCATACAGAGTGTTCAAAAAAACTACAAAATAATAAAAATGGGGGGTTTCCATTTAAAAAAATTGAGTTTTGTCAGTTTTCTCAATCTCATTCTAGATCTTTTTTTTTGAACACTCTGTATGATTATTTGTCCAAGTATTATACAAAATCTATTGAAGTAGGTCCTTTTCAACAAGACATCTAACCCAAAGTAGGTAAAAAGGGCTTCCTTATAGGAACAATTGATAATTAAGTTAGGGCTTGCAATCGTAATTTTTGACATAAAAACCTGAATATGTCAAAAACGCTCAGACTTAGGGATAGGACATGATACATGCAATCTGCCTAGAATGTTAAGTAGAAAAAAGTAATAATATATCCCATTTAAAATAAGCGACTTAGGGTCTATTTCCGGTATAACCGGAAGTGCCCAATAGATGAAAATATTTTAGCTCTATAGGTCCCAAGACATCTGGCAAGATCCCAAAATTTCAAATATTTCCCACATTCAGTTTCTGAGATATCGATCGATGCAGTTCGTCGTGGTTCACCCTGTATAGGATACTTTTTATATAAGAGGAAATTTTGGGAAGTAGGGATACAGCCACGGCTGTTTCCGTTACAAAATGGCGAATGCGCAAGGTTTAGTCAATGGTAAAATCTTTATTATGTTAGTTTAATATTGTTCAGAAGGTGATAATTACGGAAAAAATATAGATTTTAAGAATTTTAAATAATGGTACAACAATAATAATTGGTTGTTTCTTCATGAAGGAGTCTTAAACTTTTACAAGTCAACTTTCAAAAAAATTTCTTTCCAAATAGAAATTGTCTTGAATATATTTTATCTCCAAAATATAATTCCTGAATCATTCAGGATTTGCATTTTTGAAATTCAAGTAATAAAGATTGGGTATTTAAAACTACAACATATTCCAAAGAATTTCTGTAATTCAAATTGTATTCAAATATTAGAAGAGACATCAATAAGATATAAATCGAGTATAAATAGGGCTGATTTATAGATGGTTTGAAAGTTGAAAACTACCACTGTTACGAGTTATAGAAGTGATTTATTTGTTAAATTTCTCTTTGGTAACCTTCCCAGAAGATGCTTCACTAAGCCTGCGCGATCTCAATCTTTCGCTTTTTTTCGCTTATGCTTATTTTGCATTAGCGCGATTTTTTATTAGTTTATTGTGATCAAGTGATTTATTATCAACATTCCACTCCTCAATATAATAATTGGGAGGTATAGTAAATATGATAGTAAGTATATTCAGATACTTTGTTTCTGGTGAACATATGTGAGAAAATATGTAATACATTTCATAAAAAAACTAAAATAGCTTGATTTTTGCATATGATTGTTCATGTATGTTCATTCATGAACATTCGAATGAGTAGTTAGAACAGCATGATGAAGCATGATTCAAACATAAACAATACACAAATTCCTAAGGCCGACAATATATATTCTTTCTGCATTCATATTCATCTAATATTCCAGATAAATTTTTATTTTATTTCGGAAATTTTAAATGTAGGAATGAAAGATACTTCTAGTAAAAGTGTATTGGCATATGAATCATTTACTTCATAATCAGCTTTTATCGTTGACAAGATCTGATTTTTTTTATTATTAACTAGCTGACCCGGCGAACTTCGTACCGCCTCATCGTTGCTTTGAAGCACTCTTTATTTTGTATAGCTGACCTATCTTATGTATGAGTACCTACCTATGCTATTTGAACTGGAATCTATAATATGCTCCATATAAAAATGAATTCCCATTTCCCTGGTCTCGCCTTACCTGAGAAGGACTTTAATAATTATATTAAATAAAAACAAAATATATATTTTCATAATTGCGTTTATTTCATACGGTTCAATAATTTCACTTATATTTTTACAAATCGCTATTGAACAACTTGGCATTTTAAAGTAAACACTGAGCTCAACACCACGCGCGCTCTAGAAAGCAACTAATAGCCTCTATACCCCTCACTGCTTCTCTCTATTCTAATGCTTTTTGATAAACTATATTTTTAGTTTTACGTTCTGGTACTATCATCATGATGTCGTCCACAAATTTTTTTAAATTTTTTTTACGAATAAAATAGTATATATAGAATAAAATAGTATAATATACTATTTTATTCGTAAAAAAATTTGTGGACACCATCATGATGATAGTACCAGAAACATTTATTCAACTGACACTTGACTGACAACTCGGCTTGAGCAGATTTACAGTTCACACTAGAAACAGAAGATCTCCACCACTCAGTACCCTTCCTAGACACTAGAACATATAAACAGGATAATGAAGTAAAATTAAAATGGTATAGAAAGGACACACATTCAGACAAAATTATTCATTTCCACTCGGACCATGGCATAAATGTAAAAATAAACACAATAAACCAAATGAAAAGGAGGATATCAAAAATATGTCATAAATCATACATAGAAGAAGGATTAAAAAAATTACAACAAATTCTTAAAGAAAATGATTATCCCAACAGTATGATTAAAAAATTACTATATGCTAATAGTACCACTCAAAGCGAACAAACAGAACAACAAAATATGACAACAAATAGATCAATCTTTTTTTTTATTAATATTTTACTACATATGTTTCGGCGTACATTGAGCCTTTTTCAAGTTTACATTTTACAATCATATCTAAAATGTATAATTGTCCAACAATTCATCTTAAAACTTAGTAAAATGAAAATCATATTCGTCATGTTGTGAACGCTGTCAATTAGAATTATTCTATAAATGGAAAACCTGTTATCTACTGAAAAACTAATTAAATCACCGCAATTTGATACTACCTCTCCTACACTTGCCATCTGGATCACTCACATTCAACTTGTAACCGAAAACGAACGAAAACTCGTACAACCCTAAGCCCTACACACTAACATCTTACTCCAAACTACTGACCTAGTGAACTGAACTCTGATAATCAAAGTGTAGATACACGCAATGCAATTCTCATATACTCCCTCCCCAAGGGTATCTTGGCCGACCTAGTCTTTGAAAAATAAACAAGTCGTGGGTTGCTGTTTTGCTATTTACAGTTACTAAGAATTAATTTTTATGGTCAGAAAATCACAAAATTTATTCCATACAGTACGAATACACTTTTTTCTGAAATTGAAATAATATTCAAGTACTTATGATAATAGCCATTTGAGATTTGAGGCAGAAAATTTCAATTATTAACAGGATACGTGATAAAATTTTAAATACATAATGATTTTTCTTTCTATCTCAAAGTTAGGATAAACATATGAAGATGTCGAAAATTAAATTACAATTTTTAATTTGATATTTGCAATAAACATCGATAATAATAAACAGTTTCACCCGCCTGCCGTTTCACATAGGGACGGCCGATGGCCAAGGGTTCTCGGCCGACCTCGCAAGTGTCACAGTCGAGGTATTGTAGAGTTCCATAATAGGAACTTCGAGCGACGTATGTGTTAGATGAAATCATAAACTGAAAGCAGTGGCTCGACTGGCTGAGCTGCGTTATTACGTATAAGGACAGATGCGGGAACTTGGAATAAAAATTATTTGAGGTGCTTGACCGAAATAATGTGTACTTCGATGTGTTGAGTGGAAATATGAGATATATAGAGGGCAGAGGAAAAGATACTAAGGGATTTTCTCGAGATTTAAATATTGCTATTAATTTTTCAAATAAGTTTCGATAAAAAAATATTTATTTTCACTTTCTCTTTGTCGGTTGCGTTTGGGTCGGCCCGGCCGACCCTGCCTACCCTAACGAGCCGTCACTGATGTTGATGCGTTCAGAATTCAGATCTCAATAAAGCGATTTTCTATTTGTTTTTGTTCCCTAATCCCGAAATATAAAAGGGAACCGTCGTATTACAGTACCTATTTAAAAGGTTTAAAAGAATTTTCTGTAATCTATTTTGATTCTTTGATATAGTATTTCATTATTCATTTTTTTATATGAATTTAACTGTCCATTTTTTGAAATTTTTCTTTATTTATTTCAGGATCCATACAGAACCAATTTGAAAAAGCGATACTACGAGTCCTATGTCGATGACAGAAACGCACGGCCATCACTGTCTATCAAAGCTCCTATAGATGCATTGAGGAAGGCCATGTTGCACAAGAATTGGGAAAGAAATGTGCAAAGAAATAGGGAATTTCTCCAGCGGCTGTAATCCTTCTGCCAAATGGAGATGGAGTTCTGAGAATCAAGGCTTTCTTTTCAATTAATTGCGATAGATTAACATTATGTCGTTTCAAGAATAGCCTGTTCTTTTCATTCTCTCCAATTCTCAAATTCGACTGGTCTTAGTAGAATATGCTCAGGGATAATTTTACATTCCTGGAAAGAGAAGATATCTCAATAACTAAGTTTAGCTATCTTTGTTTCGAAACTGTTAATATCAGAGAAAATTTATTTATATTGAAGTCTGATTTTTTTCTTCAACTTCTAGTCATTATATTTTGTATATTCCTCGTTCACATCATATCTAGTCTTTCAGAGTATCTCCATACAATATATGTACAGTATTTATCTAAGTATTTTTATATCTTATTTTATGGAATACCTGTGTGAATATTTTTTTGTTTGTGTTTAATTTATTTTCTGAGAACTGTGAAATTTGTATGTAGATAACTGATGAATGTAATCATAAAGAGTCAATACCATGTATGAATAAAACAATTAGCAGCTGTACTGCAATTTTACTCTACACGAAATAACTAATTTATAAAAGAATAACGTTGTTTGTGTCCTTGTGCATATGAAAAGTAGGTATATTTTCAATAAATGTAGTTGATCATTACCATAGCAACCGCATACATATTGAGAGAACTTTCGAACTTGGGCAAGAAAAACTGGTGTTGTATAGGAAATATTTACCTTTGCGACCATTTCATACTCCACAAAATAGATTATTCATTAATTAGAAAAAATGGAAATTGTTCAATTCAGCCTGTTGGTATCCATACTTTTGGGAGTCTCCGGATGAAAATCGCAGAATCTTTACATTTACAAAATCCTCAAAATTACACAGGCCATAGCATTCGTCGAGCTTCGGCGACGCTATTTGCTGACAATGATGAAAACATCACAAATTCGAAGAGAAACGGTGGCTGGAAGTCTACTTATGTGACAGAAGGATATATACGAGGCATGTTTTTTAAGTAAGTACCGTTTTGCGATTCCGCCGCCGTAGGGCTACGGTTGGCGTTCCGCGCATGCGCGTTGGTTACCTACATCTCTTGTTTAAGCACTGGCGCCATTACAGTCTGATTCTTCATTGTATACGTTGTTTACTGAGTGTTTAAGAAGCCTCCGACAATCGTGAGTCCCGCTGATTGTGAAGTACGGGCTGTTATACGAATTCTTAGTGCTAAAGGCGTAAAACCGATCGATATTCATCGTGAGATCTATGAAGTCTACGGACAAAACATTATGAGTGATAAAATGGTAAGGAAATGGGTAAGAGCATTTAAAGATGGACGGTCAGCGTCTGCAAGACGAAGTAAAAGCATTTGTGACACAGTGGTTAACAAGTCAGGCGGCAGAATTTTATGAGGAGGGTATCCAAAAACTGGTGCCATGTTATGACAAGTGCGTCAATATTCACGGAAATTTTGATGAAAAGTAGATTAAGATACAGGCTTCCATGTAAAAATAAAATTATTACGATATCTTTACACGTCTTTTTTTAATTCCAAAACGGTACTTACTTAAAATACTCGTAGATACTCGTATTCAATTGAAAATGAAATTAAAATTGCCAAAACCATTCGAAAATCATCAGAAGAAAACACTCGATGAGAAATGGAAACTTTGAGTCTTTTTCTGGCTTCAACAAAAGTAATTTAAATATACCAGGCATTGCAAACAAATCTAATCCTTTCAATATTATTATTATTGATCAAATTTTACTATAAATATTAATATAAATAACAATTTGAATATTTCTGCCAATATGTGATATTTTCTGTTCTGTTTTATTCAAATAAGAATCAGAATGTAAATAAAAGGAAGGTATCGTCTCATTAATATTCATTGTTTAAGTTGTTTAGTCTTGTAATTATTCTGTATTTTTCACAATCAGTGGCGAAATTCACTTTTCAACACTATACAGGGTATATATCGGCACAAGGAACCAAATGAAAAACTTCTTATTCTTTCAGCGACGTTTCGAAAACTTTTATTTCCTTCTTCAGGCTAAAAAAATAGGAAAACACAATCAATTGAGCACTCAGAAAGAATCATAAGGAATACAAACGTCAAAAAATATAAAAATAATAACAATGATAAGTACAGATACGTCATAAAATAAAATAAATATCTATCAAAAGTCGAAATTAAAATGAAAACCAATAAGATTTCATAATGACCCAATAAGGTCATGTTCAAAGACTCACACAATATGGAATATTACAATTGAATATATAAAATATAACAAGAGAGAAAACTCACCACATCAGAATAACAATCATAAACATGATATAATATTTGAATGCATAATTTACAGAGAAAACAAGGTTCTAACGCAAATGAATGTATATGTACACCGTAATATAAACAACAATATGAGAGATCAAAGAGTTAAACAACAATGAGAGACAGGCGCACATATGTTCACTGTCACAATCTGACTTCTTTGATCAAATTGCAATACACAGCGCTAAACGTATGTACATCTGTTCTAAAATTTACTGTATTCTTTTTACAATGGTGCTACTGTGTTGTACTATTTTTGGAACGATATAATCTTCGACTTTTCATCACTAGTTGCGAAATCTTTTACTTTTCATAACTAGTTACGAAAAGAACTCAATTCTGCCTTCTAATCATAAGGAACTGTGAGATTTCACAACGAAATCCAATATTTGCCTGTCCGGAAATCCTTGACATTGAGTTTGGGACTTACCTATAGTCTTTATTGATCTGATGTACCAAATCCATGCTTCATGAAAACAGTATCTATAGATAAAAATTCAATTATGATTGCAGAATAACGTACAACCAGAGACGAGAACCAAAAGGGCTGAATACATGAGACAAAGAGGTTCGTTGTCCATCGTCAACTCATTGGATGCCCTCAGAAACAAATTAGTAATGGAAATGGCAAGAAAGAAGACTCAGCAAAACGCCGAACGCAATCGCCAATTTCTACAATCCTTCGGCAAGAGAACGTACCCAGGGCACCGAAGTGTTGATAGGTTCAACAATATATAAAATAATAACCTAAAAAGCTTGAGAGGGTGCATGAGAAATGAATGGAAATTGTGAAAACAATGACGAAATTTGCACAATAAACTCTGCCTGATTCAAATAAAAACAACCATTTACTTCTATAGTTTTCACTCAAATTGCTTCCTCATTTTATAGTAAATTCAGCCGAACTCAACACAAAAAATCTGCGCAATATCATCTATTGAGCGAATAATATTAGATAGGAACCAAAGATTCTAATTTATTTTTCGAATTGAGGAAAGTTTTACAGACTTTGCCCCTCTGTACTTGGAACTGTTGTATTGTATTTTTGTTTCTTCCATTTTGTGTTATTTCATCGAATCTCAATTCTCTTAATGTTGATAGCGGAAAAAAGCTGTGGATAATAGCAAATTATGACGATTCATTCAATATTGCACTAGTTGAGACAATATGGAAACATTTTGAGCAGTGTTAAATCAGGCAGAGGCTATTCTAGTTTGTTTCTCGAGCAAAAGGGGGTAAGAAATGCTCTTACTTAATATAAGGCCTATAGTTGTTATTTTCAAACGCAAAACTGCGTGAAAACTATCAATGTAAAATAGTAAATGATCAAATATTGAAGAAACTCTGTTTTATTGTATCTACATTCTGTTAAAAAATAAGAAATAAATAAACGAACTAACAATGGGTTATTTGACAATTTTAAGGAAGTGGTTCCATTTTAATATACAATACATTCGTCTCTCATGTCATCTTATTTTTTTGGAAAAAGAAGATCAATTATAATCTTCGAATTTTCCACCATAACAGAAGTTTTTTCTTGGGGTGAATTCCATACAGTATAAAATTAAAATCGATACTTTAAATAAATGCAAAAGCTGATGTTTTCTTTTGGTACTATATTTGCAAATTTATTTAATCAAATTCAAGGAGTTTATCTCTTACAGAAGCCTCGAAACGTCCATTGAATGGACTATTAAGATGACCTTCTATCAAAGTAAACATCGCTGTATTAAAAAAAAATTAAAGTAAAGCTGGAACGAAATCACATTTTTAAAATAAATTTACAATTGGATCATTATCGTCACAATGGAATTATATAAGTACACATTCTTAAAACAGTCAAATAGCCTATTATCCATTAACATTTAACTTTTTTGTACGTTGGAAATCATTTTGGTGATGTCATCTTAACTAATTTAGACAAATGTATGTACAACGATATTGTTACATAAATTAAAATCAGAGAAATATATGAAATATTCAAGTAGAGTATTAGGAAAATCGATGACATAGTTAAAACATTCTAATAATATAAAGATGTGATGCTGATTGTATACCATGACAATGTGAATTTAATTTGATGCAATGTACCAATAAAAGTACTTTCAGAATATAGAAGTGGAATTTGTTGTTCAGACAATGAAGTTTTGTCTTCTCAAATATTGAATTACTGGATTAGATTTAAAGGATTATTGATGATACATAAATATTGAATTTATTTCCAAAGAAAAATCAATTTTAACCACTCCCATGTGAAATAAGTTGCTCACCCGTCCGATCGACATCTGATTGAACATATGGAGTGTTTCATAATTGCAATTAACCTTAAGATTAAATCTTTGGTTGATTTTGAGATGAGAAGATCATATCAGCATGTGTACCGAAACTAAATGCTAACTTAGTACCTAGCGAGAGGGCAAGATACACCAGTATTGAAAAGAATAAAAAAATTATAGAAAAGCACTTTTGCACGTTTGTTAAAATTTTTTTCCTGGATTCTGGAACAGATATTTTCCAAAATTTTTGTCTACCGAACGCCAAATATGATTAAGCACGTCACTGGGTGTACGGGTATTTCCGACAAAAAGTATTCTAGAGAAATGTTTTTAAACTTCACACCTGAACTTGACAGAACTTTGTACGGGAATCAAAAAGTGCTGGGTGAAATTCCACATTACTTTTGAAGAGATCCAAATATTAATTGAATTGATAGTTTAATCAAATAAAGAAGAGCCATTACTGCAATATACAGGTATATTTACATCGCCATCGGAACATAAGTTCAAAATGCAGAGAAATTTCAATAATGTTCATGCCTAACTTGAAGCAATTCCAAATACAATTAAGAATGAATTCAATCACAATACACAATATGCTTATGTATTCCATATAATATCTCATCTAGCCTAAACAATATCCTAGAAAAACAGGAGTCCATAAAACTTGTTAATCACTTCAAATTTTAGACAATTTTTCCACGAGTTCATTTCCAAACGACACACAGAACAAAGGACTAACATTACTCAAAAGACTGTATGGAGTCTCAAAATATTCAGATAGATCCTGATCCTTAGAATCGAAAGCATTGCCGACTATTCGAAAACCATTTGCAGACAGTTCTATACATAAGATATTATTTTCAAGAGTTTCCAAATTCAAGAAAATTTTATCATTACTACTTTGAATCTTTTCAGATACTGCAACTGTTCTAACGTGATTTTCAATATCTTTTATGACACTTTGTGCCTCTATTTGCCAGTTGTCCTCATTCAACAGGTATTCTCCCATGTTTTTCTACAAGAGTATGAATTTCAAGGCGTTCAGCGTTATTTGGCACACACAAATGAGAAATGAATTTTCTAACCTCAAAATATTTGGACCATAGATAAATATCGTCACTTGTCACCCATTGCTGTAGTGAAATGCAAGCTGAGCTGACACCTGAAGTTCCCCAAGTTACCAACCAGTGGCGTCATTACAAACACGTTCTTGGTGCCAAAAAAAACCATTGGATCACAACGTTTACGTTCAAGAAGAATTCAAGTCTCGTTTAGAACTTTAATGATACTTTGGCATAATGGAAGGGGTTTTGGAAATATTCAAAAGCTTTTGGATAGACTAAAAACTGAAATTTTTTATAGAAGCCAAAGATAATAAATATTATAGTCTTAATTTCTTTTCACAAAATACTATGGCAGGAGACTACAGTTAGCAATAAAAAATAGTATAAGGCAGTTTTTCTGATGCTTGTAGGAAGATGTTTTAAAAAATCTAAAATACTTTCTGATATTCCAACGGAACACGTTTCTCAAAATATTGTCAATCCCAAAAAGAAAGAAATATTCCTCAACATAAAAAAATCAACAATTTTCTCAAAATTTGTGTTAGGGACATAAAAAAAGAAAAATTTTCTAAATTTCATTCCACTTTGTTCTCATAAGATAATTCTATGAGCACTTTTCGTTTTATTTTCTTACAGATATATTATATCGGAAATAATTGTGTAATAATACATTGAATTGCGCTTTATTATGAGTGACTTTTATGGGAAACATAAGTATTCCACCCTAATGCAATGATTTGAACAACGAGAGACTGATAATTCAAAGGGACTAAATAAAAATTGCAAAGCTGCACTGCCGGCCAAATAGCATAGTTTGCCTTCAAAATATCAAAGTAATACACACTGACAGCTTTCTGTGCTTCATCCAAGGATCGTTTTTCAATTGTTTCTAACAGCATGAGAAATATCACCAGGAATACTGGCGCAAAAATCACCTGATCGCAGAAGACCTTTTTTAATGCCTTTTCTGCAGGTTTACCCTTCACGTGACGATCCAAAATGGAATACCACACACTTGCACAAGGCCCCTACAAGAAGAGTACACGCAAAATCTCACAAGAAGTAAATGGGTACTTGGATAAACTTACAACGGCAAAAACTCCCAGCAGAAAAAATGTTGTGTTCCTTCGAAAATCAAAGCGAAACTCAGGATGGGAACGTTGCTCTATACATTTTTGTGCTATGGCATCACCTGCACTCATTAATAAACCTACTTGTGCGGATTGTACAATAATCGGATAAGTTCTGAGAGTTTTTTGATAGACACGCAAAAATTTTGACATTGTATGAAAGGAAATTGTTACATTTCGTCACAAATAAGATGTTTAAAATTATTCTAGACATCTTGGTCACAAAATCAGAAGTGATTGATCAGGTAATTCGCTTTCTCAATTCTATTGCATCACAGAAAACAGTTGGAAAACACAGAGATGATATAACTTGCCGAATTCAATTCATAGAAGTAAACCTGTACTTTGTGTACTCCAATTGTATGAGGCATGTTTTTTAAGTAAGTACCGTTTTGGAATCAAAAAAAGACGTGTACAGGTATCGCAATAATTTTATTTTTACATGAAAGCCTTTATCTTAATCTACTTTTCAACATGAATATTGACACACTTGTCATAACGCGGCACCAGTTTTTGGATACCCTCCTCATAAAATTCTGCCGCCTGAATTGTTAACCAATGTGTCACAAATGTTTTGACTTCATTATCGTCTTGCAGACGCTGACCGCCCAGGTGTTTCTTCAAGTGCAGGAACAAATGGTAGTCGCTGGGTGCCAGATCAGGGCTTTTCGTCCACTTTCTGCATCAAATCTTCATTAACGACCGAAGGACGCCCACTCCGTTCATCATGCGCATTTGTGCGGCCATCTTTAAATGTTCTCACCCATTTCAATACCATTCCATCACTCATAATGTTTTGTCCGTATACTTCACACATCTCAAGATGAATATCGATCGGTTTTACGCCTTTAGCACTAAGAAATCGTATAAGAGCCCGTACTTCACAATCAGCGGGACTCACGATGTTCGGAGGCATCTTAAACACTCAGTAAACAACGTATACAATGAAGAATAAAACTGTAATGGCGTGAGTGCGTAGACAGGAGATGTAGGTAATCAGCGCGTATGCGCGGAACGCCGACCGTGGCGCTACGGCGGCGGAATCACAAAACGGTACTTACTTAAAAAACATGCCTCGTATTTTGAATATAGGTGACACAGCTCGAAGAATTTCAATTTTCGTTTAATTTCACAAATACTCTTAGTTTAGTCATGTCTACAGGAAGAATTACACATGTGTACGTACGTACTTAAGTGCATTTGGTGTCGTATTTGAAAAATTTACTTTTTCAGGCAAGTCAGCTATATCAAGGCGTGCTGGCTGGATGGATTCCATGGTATATCTGTGTGAAGTTGGTCCAGCACATCAATCAAATAGGCAAACCTAGCACTTTTCGAAAAATTGAGTTTCAGCGACTGTAATAAATTGTGCTACACGCCTACTGAGTTGTGATGTTTGAATTTTTGAGATAATTTTTTTAATTTCCAGGAAAATTTGAAACAAATCAGACAGCACACCAGTTTTTCCTACAAAAAAAGTTCCTAAACTCATCTCAGTGTTTGATTTCACTATTCTAAAAGCTCCGAGATTATGTGCAAATGAATACTCAAGACTCCTGGCGGTTCTGATACAGGAAAAACCTTATGGTTTCAGTTTACTCTTAGGAATTGAAATGTTGAGAAAATTTAAATCGTTTTATTTATTCCATTTTTGTATAAAATATCTCACATTTCATCTTTTATACATATATAATATGATATAAATAAAGAGCTCTATAATAAAATTAGCATAAATTTTCACAAACATTCACATCCTAGTGTAGAAATATTCAATAATAAAATTGACAGTTATCCAAAGACAATAACTGAAGATTCCAAAAATTAGGTGCACACTTATAAATATTCTCGAAGTTACAAATCATGGCTGTATACAGGGTGGATTTTTTAAAAGGGGAGTGGAATAATGGCAGAAGTGGCATTTGTGAAGATTCAATTTTGAATGAATCTATGGGATGGCGATGGCCAGAAATTTTTGATAATGGAACTCATGTAAAATTTTTTTTGGACTCTATCCACCATTTCTTATTGATACTCCTCTGAGATGTTTTCTGTCAAAAAACAAAAACTCTCATTTTATAACTCTTCAAATGATAGGGTTATAAAATGTTCATTTGCTATCTTTTAATTTTACACTTTTGATAGATGTTGAAGAACAATAATTGTGTTAAATATGTCAGGTGACTCAAGTGGGTGGCCTATTAAATTATTATGGTAACTATTCATGCAAAATTTTTCATATCAATATAAGGTTATCTGAGGTACATTTCTGAAATATATTCAAATTTCCAGTGTTGCCAGATGTATGGAAATTTGGCAACACCTTGTTATTTCAGATGGGTTATCCCGTATTTATATTTTCTTATGACTTCCAATCAACAATTAAATTTTACTTTCCCATATCCCTTTATAACGGTTTTAGAGTTCTAAATTATTTTAATAAATTTCATATTCAATTTGCCTTAGATAACTTCATATTGGTCTACAAAATTTGAAACTCTCTGCATGAGTAGTTTCCATTATAATTCAATAGACCACCCGAAATATTGCAAGTGAAGAACTAACAAGATCAAGATTATTGTAATAACAATGTCATTTTATTGAAAAATTCTTATGAAAAACCGCTGCTGCCATCTGCCATAATTCTATCCCTAAATATGAGAGGAAGTGAGGTTACATTTTTTCGGCTAATGAAACAAAATTTTTTCGCCGAAACAAATTAAACAGCATGTTACAACTACTCTCAAATGACCCTACCCATCCACTTCTTTACTTATTGAAGAATAAATTAATTATATTGTGCTATCTTCTCACTGATGAATTACAACAAATGTCATTTTAAATTGAAAACTCAGAGAGCACGTTGATGTGTCAAAATTGACAAACATGCTGAGGGATACTTAATTATTAATTATGGCATCCTTTTTTAAGGGCATCTTCTATTTGAACTTTCAATAGCTCCCTATTAGTTAATCTTCAAATTCAGAATTGAATCCTAAGCCGCTATAGACTTCCTCCTCATATTATTGGCCTAATCTCGGAAGTGGCATTTGTGTTATCTTGACTTTCGAGAGCCTATACCTATGCCATCATTTATGACTTGAGATTATTGACACAAACACAGAGGGAAGGCATTAAAGACTCTTCAAACTAAAGTGAACTGCATTCAAATATCGTTTAGAGGTTTTTCTTGTTCCTAGTTGAATAGTCACAGAAATGGCATTTGTGACCTCTCAATTTCAACTGAACTGAATCTATGTGTTCCTTTAAACGCGAATTGGCATTCGCAGCATAATCACATAGGTTGCATTGGTAATTTTTCAACTTCAAATTCAAAATTGAATCTAAGCCGCTGTAGACTTCCTCGTGATATTATTGGTCTAATCTCGGAAGTGGCATTTGTGACATCTTGACTTTGGAGAGCCTATACCTATGCCATCATTTATGACTTGAGATTATTGACACAAACACAGAGGGAAGGCATTAAAGACTCTTCAAACTCAAGTGACCTGCATTCAAATGTCGTTTAGAGATTTTTCTTGTAACTAGTTGAATAGTCACAGAAATGACATTTGTGACCTCTCAATTTCAAGTGAACTGAATCTATGTGCTCCTTTAAACGCGAATTGGTATTCGCAGCATAAGCACATAGGTTGCATTGGTAATTTTTCAACTTCAAATTCAAAATTGAATCTAAGCCGCTGTAGACTTCCTCGTGATATTATCGGCCTACTCTCGGAAGTGGCATTTGTGTCATCTCGACTTTGGAGAGACTATACCTATGCCATCATTTGTGACTTGAGATTATTGACACAAACACAGAGGGAAGGCATTAAAGACTCTTCAACCTCAAGTGTACTGCATTCAAATGTCGTTTAGAGATTTTTCTTGTAACTAGTTGAATAGTCACAGAAATGGCATTTGTGATCTCTCAATTTCAAGTGAACTGAATCTTTGTGCTCCTTTAAACGCGAATTGGTATTCGCAGCATAATCACATAGGTTGCATTGGTAATTTTTCAACTTCAAATTCAAATTCAAGATTGAATCTAAGCCGCTGTAGACTTCCTCGTGATATTATTGGTCTAATCTCGGAAGTGGCATTTGTGTCATCTTGACTTTGAAAAGACTATACCTATGCCATCATTTGTGACTTGAAATTATTGACACAAAAACAGAGGGAAGGCATTAAAGACTCTTCAACCTCAAGTCAACTGCATTCAAATGTCGTTTGAGATTTTTCTTGTAACTAGTTGAATAGTCACAGAAATGGCATTTGTGATATCTCAATTTCAAGTGAACTGAATCTATGTGCTCCTTTAAACGCGAATTGGTATTCGCAGCATAATCACATAGATTGCATTGGTAATTTTTCAACTTCAAATTCAAATTCAAAATTGAATCTAAGCCGCTGTAGACTTCCTCGTGATATTATTGGTCTAATCTCGGAAGTGGCATTTGTGACATCTTGACTTTGGAGAGCCTATACCTATGCCATTATTTATGACTTGAGATTATTGACACAAACACAGAGGGAAGGCATTAAAGACTCTTCAAACTGAAGTGAACTGCATTCAAATATCGTTTGAGATTTTTCCTGTAGTTAGTTGAATAGTCACAGAAATGGCATTTGTGACCTCTCAATTTCAAGTGAACTGAATCTATGTGCTCCTTTAAACGCGAATTGGTATTCGCAGCATAATCACATAGGTTGCATTGGTAATTTTTCAACTTCAAATTCAAAATTGAATCCAAGCCGCTGTAGACTTCCTCGTGATATTATTGGCCTAATCTCGGAAGTGGCATTTGTGTCATCTTGACTTTGGAGAGACTATACCTATGCCATCATTTGTGACTTGAGATTATTGACACGAACACAGAGGGAAGGCATTAAAGACTCTTCAACCTCAAGTGAACTGCATTCAAATGTCGTTTGAGATTTTTCTTGTAGTTAGTTGAATAGTCACAGAAATGACATTTGTGACCTCTCAATTTCAAGTGAACTGAATCTATGTGCTCCTTTAAACGCGAATTGGCATTCGCAGCATAATCACATAGGTTGCATTGGTAATTTTTCAACTTCAAATGAACTGAATCAATATGTGATTTCAGACCTTTCTTATAACTAGTAGCAAAATCACACACGTGACATTTGAAATTTTTCAATTTAAAATGTATTGAATTAATGTGTAAATCCAGAAAATTCTTATAACTAGTGGCATAATTACAAAGATGGCATTGGTGACTGAACAATTTTAAGTGAACTGAATTTATGTGTAACTTGAGATGATTTTTATAATTAGTACCATGATCACACAAGTAGCATTGAAACTTTTTAGATTTTGAGTGAACTGAATCTATGTGTTCCTTCAAATACGAATTGGTATTTGCTACATAATCACATAGGTTGCATTGGTAATTTTTCAACTTGGAATGAACTGAATCAATATGTGCTTTCAGACCTTTCTTATAACTAGTAGCAAAATCACACATGTGACATTTGAAATTTTTCAGTTTGAAATGTATTGCATTAACGTGTAAATCCAAAAAACTCTTATAACTAGTTTCATAATTACAAAGATGGCATTTGTGACTGAACAAGTTTAAGTGAACTGAATTTATGTGTAACTGGAGATGATTTTTGTAATTAGTAGCATGATCACACAAGTGGCACTGAAATTTTTTAAATATTGAGTGAACTGATTCAATGTGTAATCTCAGAGTTGTTTTTGAGTTTGTAGAATAATCACAGAGGTGACATTGGAGACTTTTCAGTTTCAAGTGAACTGAATCTATGTGTCTCTTCACATCTGATTTAGAATTTGCTGAATAACAGCATAGGTGACATTTATGTTTCTTCAAGATGATCTGAATTGAATCTATGTGTGATTCCTGATTTTTCTTGCAATCAGTTGCACACCCAGTTAGGTTAGAGTTAAAATTCTTATCTTGCTTCATTCCAATGATAGAATCAACTTCTGCCATCCCATATAACTTCATGATACTATTCCTCCTGCATGAAGAGTTTTCATTTTTTTCAAAAATTCCAATTACCTCTTCAGTATTTCGCAAAACCTCAGCTCCCTCAACATTCTCGGAACTGGAAAGAAATATATTTCAAGAAGTTTTAGTCATTGAGTCAATATGTTTTTAATGTACATATAAAATCTTCGCTTCATAATTTCATCTTGAGTTATGGTGCATTATGAGGATTACAAATCATGATAGCCATATGACATGTATGATTGTCTTTATTTCATTGTAATGTCAACAGCCAATTAAAGTTATATTAACAAACTAGCTCTTGTCCTCAAGTAACAATATGAAGGGTGTAACTAAATAAGTGTAAAATATTTAAGGAGGTGATTTCTCATCGAAAAAAAAGAAAGCATAATTCATATAAAGACACTTTATTGGAGCATCCCTTGCTAAGATACAGCCCCACAAAGGGAGTACATAAAATTTGTATAATAATTTTTTCACAAGCACCAAAAAAGTTACAATATTGAAATTAACCTAACGTTTGTTACTAGCAAAAAGACACTTATCCCGTTATTTATTTGGTTTACCCCATGGTTGTAAGGGTGGGAAACGCAACCCCTAAAGTTTATTTCCAATGCAACTTTTTGTCTTATTTGTTTACTAGTAAGCGGGTAGATCAATAGGCCCGTAGATCCATAGGCCAGTAGTTCAATAGGCCAGTAGTTCAATTGGCCCATGGATCAAAATAGACCATAGATCAATAGGGCCCATACATCAATGAAGCGCGCAGAAACACTAAACACGTCAAAAAACCCGATGAAAGCGAAAAAACATGAAAGTACTGGAAAAATCACAAAAAAAAACGCGAAAAACACGGAAGAATCCGAAGAAAGACGAAAGAAACCGAAGTTACACGAAAGAAACCGAAATTACACGAAAGAACGCGAGAAAACACGAAAGAACACCAAGTAACACAAAAAACCTAAAGGAACCTGAAAAAAACCCGAAACACAAAAGTACTCGTAAATTGCACACCCCGTATATCACCCGATCGTAAACTCATTGTAAATTGCACACCCTGTATGACATTTTATCGAAATCAGCTCCCATTCGCGAGAAAACTTGAAGGAAAATGCATATGAGACACTCAGTATACAATTGATTAGCAGTGAAAAAAAAAACCAAAAGAATATCGTTGTAACTCCATCTATTCGAGTTCAGTAATTACCAAAAGTATCAAAATTATTCTATGGAGCTCCTATGTAGATTCTTCGAGCGCTTGGAAGGCGTTAACAATCTTCCACCGCCCATATCGAGCGAAAAATTGATGCCGGATTTTCAAATTTGGAGCTCGCGTTCGGCTATCATCGGAATCATATGAGAAATTGTGACATTTCATAGCGTATTTCGTGAAAATTGCCGAATTTGGAATGAAGAATTCGCGGCCTTATCTCGCTACTTGGATATGAAAATTGGTACCCGGAGATTGGAAATTTCCTAAAGTTTCTATTTCTACCAACGAAAGGGCGTTTGGGGGCTCGTAGCGCCCGCACGGATCGAAAGCATCATGGGTAATTTTGACGTTTCGCGGTGCTGGCGAAACTAAAAATTGCCGTTTTATATGCATAATTTTCTTATAGATTTCGAGGGGCTCCGCGGCCCGTACCGGTACCACATTATGGGGAATGTCTTTTTCTTGAAAAAGCGACCTATCTCGGCCCGCGAGAAGATCAAGACTTGGTTAAGGATGATATTGGGCGTAGTACTTGTGCTTTATTTAAAAAATTCATTTACTCATACTTAAAAAATGTGCATGTTCGTTTATTCTACAAGGCAGGATGAAATTTTTCATCTCAAGTTTTTCACATGGCACTCCTTTCTGTTCTAACAACCCTTGAGTGACCGATTTGTATCAATTCTCCAACAATTTCTTTTCCAAGTTACAATAGCCTACCTTGAAATATTGTCACCAATATATTCCTCATCTTCAAATTTCTCCAATTTTATAAAATGTTGATCTCCAAAATCCTCAACTTCACATGGATTCCCCAATAAATGTTCATTTTTTATTTTGTATGAATTTCTGGAATATATACCTTGCTGGTCCGTAAAACTTTCCAATACCTCAATTTCATTTTCGACATGATCTGCATTATACTCCATTTTACATGTACTAAAAAAATTAACATATTCAGAAATGTTCATGTCCCATGTGATTCAAAATTCGTAGGATTTATTGCATAATGAAAAAAATATGCATGCAGAACCAGAAAGTTAATAGCCGACTTCAATTAGAGGGGAGTTATGGAATAATTACCAATCAATTGAGTTTGTTTGTTTATCGATAACAACATCCATAACACTACTCTGATTTTTTTCAGTTTGCTTCAGAAAAACATAATCCAATAATAAAATAGGCAAAAGAGTTATTTCTCAATTTCTGATTAAGGTAATCCCATAGATAATCTTTGCCTATGACGTGACGTGGATCTCTAAGAAGATTACCTAAACACGAATCAACTCAAATTCACTGTTCAATCACCCTATTTTCACTTTAACGATGTCAAAGAAATATTGAAAATTTAATCTAATAGATTTTTTTCCTTCTCTTTATATGTGCCAACAAAATCTGATATTCATCATCTGTCACTTCACGATCGACAGCACAGACCATAAAGTAATTACCATAGAGTAGAGATACCTTTACTCTATGGTGGCAACGTGTGTCTATTAGAACTTGTGACCTTCAAATCAACTTTCACCTGAAATTCTTCCATCTGTGGTCTCTGACATAAGATAACAGAATAAACTAAAGGTTTTCTTTTACTTCTTGCTAATATATCCGATAAGACAGTTGCAATTCAAAATATAATATTTTATACAATGTTTTGAATGCATATTGGAGAAGAAGTTTTTATTCACAATTATAGGGGAATAGAGAAACCTACTATTTGCTCAGTTGGGCAACATGAAAATTTTTTTATGACCTGAGTGGACCAGCTCAAAACGTTACAATCATAGATCAATAAAAGTATACAATAAGACCAGCGTTTCAGAGGCGACACTTTTCAATGTAAATAAAGGGGTCTATTCATATATAGTCTCAGGCATACATCTTAGATCTCTATATTTATGCGAAAGTGTTATTTGTAGAATTCAAAACATTCCTATGTTTAGTTTTATTTTGCGGAAGTGTACATTGAATTTATTTTTTTATATTAGCTCATTTGTTATTAACCTCAAATCATATATTAATGATATTATATTAATAATAATGAATGATATAGTATCATTAAACCAAAAGACAGTATTCTTTAATTTTCAAGGGTAATCTGCTTCTGTTCAGAAGATTGTGTTTTCCATGAGATATAGGTGTTCCAACAAATTGCAACACATTGAACTACCAACGTTTGATACTGAAGCGGAGTAAAATAAAAATTTCCAATTTGCACTAAAGGCCAGATTTGATAATTTGTTAAGAGGATATCCTTGTAATTTTTAAAGATATCGCTTTTTATTTCTATGAAATTTTTTCCTTGAGCTAAGCCCAAAGCGCATAGAAAACTTCCGATGAAAGTAGGAGAGAAACACAACTGGTCCAAAGCCACCTTTTTGAGAACCGCTGCTTTTCCCGTACCTTTCACAAACACGTGTAAAGTTCTATACCAAGTTATCAATACGGGACCCTACAAAAGTAAATTGTTAAATCAAGTAAGTATGTAGTTATCATTACTCACCACCATACATGTCCCTAAACCTAAAAACGTCAACGTTCGTTTGTAATCGTGTTCATTTGATGTTTTTCCTTCGACTAACCTCTGAGCAATCACATCACCTGCGCCCATCAAAACACCTGTTTGTACAATTTGTACTGAAAAAGAGTGATTGGAAAGTAATTTTTTATAACATTTCAACAATCGGTACATTATTTCTAATCGTGAATTACAGTTTCAATAATATTTATACTTTCATTTTGATTCTAACCTACAAATAAGATAACCATAGAAGTTTGGAAATGTCAGATTCAATTCATGTTTTAAATGATGAATTCATTTTTCTTTCACTGTTCTTAACTAGAATGAATGAGATATTACTACGAAGATTCCTACGTTATAAATAAAAGTAAAGGTACCAAAAAATGTGACGTTAGTTCAAGAATTATTTGCACGTATCACAGAATAGTTCATATTATCAACTTGCGTTAACCAGTGTTTTTAAAGTGCATGTTAAGAAAAACGTCACAATTATCTGTCATCTCATCATCCAATTCTAAATTTTCCGTATTTTCATATTAATTCAAAATGAGTAAATTTGCAAGATTCTTTAGGATACTGCATTTGGGAACAAAGTTTCGAACAAGTCATGCCAAAACCTTAAGATTTGCTAACACAAATGTATGTTCTTGTAAAATGATTAGTTTAGGCCCTACTGTGCTGGCTACTACCTTATATAACATGCAGAATGAAGAACTAGAAAATAACTTACCATTGAGAAGTAGTCAAGAAATCGAAGATGAGGTGGTCAATAAAGCCTTTTTGAACCCAGAACCTGAATTACTGGAACTAATGGATGTTCTTGAAAAATGCATCATTGAGTCATGTATTCAGTATAGAATATGCATCAAGAAACAAATAGAATTAATTGAAAAATCTACAAGTAATGGTATTTTCTCTAATTATTTAGATGAATTGCCTGAATATCGAAGTCTTGCTTTCGATTTGAGCCACGAATTAAACAATTATATAGTTCTTCTAAAAACTGTTGGAGAAATGACTTATCAACATCTCATTAGTTCTGTTAAGGGAGAATCAATAAAGGATATAAATTTAATCAGTGAAAAGTACAAAAATTTAGAAGTTTTACTTCAAAAGCAATTAGATGAAAATAGAAAATTCGAAATGCAGTTGAATAATGCCAATCGTAATATGATAACAAATACTGAAACGAATTGTTGAATATTTTATTAACTTGTTTTTATATCCATGTGCAATTAACACATTTATTTTGAACATTTACAGAAAAATGAGTACTCAAAAGGGAAATGCGACAAGGCAGAGGCCACAAAAATACAAGAACAAAACAGCCTTCAAGAACACCATGCATGATAAAAGTGACAAAACAAAATTGATCAATTCTCTATCTATAACAGATGTATGTAATCGTTGCAAAGATGTCATTGAGTGGAAAATCAAATACAAAAAGTACAAACCGCTTACTCAACCTAAAACTTGCACATCGTGCGGTCAGAAAAATGTAAAACGTGCTTATCATGTTATGTGTGTAGAATGTGGAAAAAAAACAGGAAAATGTACAAAGTGTTGTGTTTCTAAAGAAGTTCTAGAAGTAACAAATGACGAGCGTCCATTTGCAATTGATAGGGAAATGAAGTTCATCATTAAAACATTGCCAGAGAGGAAGAGAAGGACTTTCAATAGATATATGGAAAAGAAAAAGGAGGAAGAATTGAGTAACCAAGAAATGAGGGAGGATTTGCTCAAAAAATTGGAAGAATTGAAATTGAGCAAAGCCGATGATAATGATGATTTTGACTCTGATAATGATGGAGATTTTTCAGAAAATTCATATTCTGAAGAAGATTAAAACTTTTCCTTTTATGTTGGTTATACCTAATGATTGGACATGGAAAATATTATAAGCAAGATGAAGTTTTCATTCCTTAAATATGTCTCTCCCGATGACTGACATTATTGCAATCTTATATAATTGAGACATATACATACAGGGAGTATATGCAGAAGTCGCAAGATCAGCCAAGTAGGTATCAGATTTCTATCATAAAATGTGTTGGAATAAAATGAAATCTTTGTAATAAAAAAACTACATAAATAGAAATGTAATTGTCTATTTTTCTTTAGAAACAACAAACTTCGTTTTTTTTCTATTTCTTATGTTTAACGTTGGTACCTATACATTTTTTGGAGGTTTCTACAAACTTCTTACTTACTTGAAACATAAAGGATGTCAATTCGATAATGTTCAATGCAAATATCTCTAAACTAAAAAAGCCCAATTGTGTAATAAATGCTATGCAAGTATGGAGAACCATCACTTCAATTCGACTGTCACATTTTGCCTTGAAACCTTGGACCTATGAGGTACAAAAGGCAATCAAGAAGAATGCGACAAAGGGATTATAAAAAGGCAAATATAGGTAAATGAGGGAATGTACCTCCTGAACTAATGAAATGTTTCGTTGTCACATAATTCCTAACACATAAATCATGGAATTACGCAGGGAGTTTGTGGAGGTTTCTTTGATTTTCAATTCAACAGAAAAGCAATATTGATTTAAATCATTGTATGAGAATATTCATTCTTCAGAGAAAAAATAAAATGCTCAGCTCAAGACATTCAATCAAAGCTATAATGAGAATTATAAAAAAGGGAATATAAATATATGGCACGTTTTTAAGTAAGTACCGTTTTGCGATTCCGCCGCCGTAGCGCTACGGTCGGCGTTCCGCGCATGCGCGCTGGTTACCTACATCTCTCGTCTACGCACTGACGCCATTACAGTCTGATTCTTCATTGTATGCGTTGTTTACAGAGTGTTTGAGATGCCACCGACAATCGTGAGTCCCGCTGATTGTGAAGTACGGGCTGTTATACGATTTCTTAGTGCTAAAGGCGTAAAACCGATCGATATTCATCGTGAGACCTGTGAAGTTTACGGACAAAACATTATGAGTGATGGATTGGTAAGGAAATGGGTGAGAGCATTTAAAGATGGTCGCACAAATGTGCATGATGAAGAACGGAGTGGGCGTCCTTCGGTCGTTAATGAAGATTTGGTGCAGAAAGTGGCCGAAAAGCCCTGATCTGACTACCATTTGTTCCTGCACTTGAAGAAACAACTGGGCGGTCAGCGTCTGCAAGACGAAGTCAAAACATTTGTGACACAGTGGTTAACAAGTCAGGCGGCAGAATTTTATGAGGAGGGTATCCAAAAACAGGTGCCATGTTATGATAAGTGCGTCAATATTCACGGAAATTATGTTGAAAAGTAGATTAAGATACAGGCTTTCATGTAAAAATAAAATTATTGCGATATCTTTACACGTCTTTTTTAATTCCAAAACGGTACTTACTTAAAAAACATGCCTCGTATCAATATCATACTGTTCCAGAGTACGGAAAAACACTCTAGAACAAATGCTCCTGCTCTCACGTCAGAGCTTTTCTCGAGTATTAGTTCGAAGCCAAAAATACCTATAGACAGGACATCGAAGTTCCAACGATGTCATTATATAAGTCCCAAAAACCGGTGTGTGTAAGTAAAGGTATTATCTTGAATTTTTTATTTCTTCAATCATCAATTAATTCTGTTCCATTCTGTAGGAATATTGTGGGTTAGTTTAATTAAATGTTTTTGATTGACTTTTTATATTGAACTGAAATATGATTCATATGCCATTGCAGAATCCAAATATGGAATTTGTTCCGAGCTGAAATAGGTACTTAGAATGCTAAAGCTGATTTCATGAGAGAAAGTTTTCTCTTAAAAAAAGTTTTTTCCTCATTAAACTTTTGTTGGTCTCATAAAGAAATCGAACAACGCCGTGATGTAATTTATTCATTTTCTTATCAATAAAAATAAATACTTTTCAATAAATGTTATAAAATGTGTAAAAGTTATTAGCAGGTGGCGAGCATATCGGTGCCTAACAATATAGAAACTAGAAACAGCCTCAGTGTTTCTTCATATTTTATAGTGAACACGTCCCATTTTTAATATTTATTTTTTGTGAATTGAAATTTCGTTATGAGCCGATTTCCCTTCAGACCAATGAAATAGTAAGTTATATATGGCCAAAATCAGTTAATAGGTACGTGCTAAAATGTAGAAAAATTATATCCTAGGAGCTAACTGTGTTTTTATGTCATTTTATCAAGGATATAAAAAACTTTTCAGTAAATATAAACGTTAACAACTAGGAATAAGTATAATGTTTTCCGGGATGGTTTGAAAATTATTTGATTTTATTTTTCGTTTCGTCCTTCTTTGAATAAGTTCAGTGAATGTGTAACTACTTAAAGAGATGGGTTCTTCTTGAACCCTCCTTTTTTGATAAAGTGAAAACTTACTGTACTTATCAGAAAATTATTGTGTTTTTGAACTTACTCTGAATACTAATAATTGTACTAATGTATAATGATTTACCAAGAACTAGTGGGAATCCTCTAAACCTGTCAATTATCCGAAATATCATTGAAACATCCTATGAAAAGGTAGAGTTGGCAACATTCTCCAAAAATTGACATGTGTAAGTCAGAGATATAGAGTGGGGAGAATACGCTCGACCACTGCGCATCCAAAATTGGTGGCTAAATTCTTATGTCAAATTTCGACCATTTTTATACTTTCGTAGTTAGCTGTTCTAGGTTGACATACTTGTCAGGTGAATTAGAAATTGCTCGAATTTCACATTGTGCCGATAGATACTTTGATAATTTCAACATGTCTTGTATTGTTAAAACCTGTAAAAACTATAAAACAAAGAAGGTCGAGGAAATATCATTTTATACATTAGTTTTTATTGAAATTATCCGACTGATCATACAGCATGGCATTGTTTATGTGCTCAGTGGCGTGTTGTTTACTTTCCACAGTAATATGATTCTTTTTAGTTTCCCAAAATCAGTTGATATGAGGACAGTCTATATCTCTGGTATGATAACCTTAATTAATTCGTCATCTTTGATATTTACCATTGTAAAAAAAAAAATTCTGTCAAGAAATTAACATTGAAACAGGTATTGTCCACTCCATAGAATTTCAATTAATGGCGTGCAGACGAATTCTACATCTGAAATTTTGGAAAAAATGCCTCCCCGGTCGGTACTCGAACCCGCTTATCCAGATTGCCGGTCTGTAGCTCACCGCTAAGTAATCTGTATAAGCGAGTTCAAGCATTTTTTCCAAAATATCTATCAAATTCGAATTCATCTGTATGCCCTTAATTATAATTCTGCATCTATTTCACAGACGGTAAAGTCAATTTCATATGTTTACTCCATAGAGTTTACTCTTTTGCAACTCAAATGACGTCACAGATGAGATGCGTAGATACAGACGAAAATAAGAAATTTAAAGAACACTTGTATTTCTACCATACACTGCATTGGGTACAGAATTATTCATAGAATACTCTGTGGTACTACTTATGTTTTTGTTTTTAGTAGGTTACCTTCACCGGAATCTGCTGTACCCAGGAAACTATTGAAAATGAGCGATTCAAAGGAATCCATGGCAATGGATGTCGATACAGTTGGGGAATCTTCTAGAAGTTTGCAAAGTATGGAAACATCAATTACAGAAGAGCGAAGTGTTATGGCATCAGGAACTGTGAGCTCTGTAACTTGTTCCCTTCACCCTCTTGTTATAATGAATGTATCCGAGCATTGGACCAGAGAAAGGGCACAAGAAGGCTCTGTTCAACAAGGTTGAGATTTTTCCTCTGTACCATAAATATCCTTCTTTGACACCATAATGCTTTTTTTAGTTATTGGAGCCCTTATAGGCAAACAGAAGGGTAGAAATATTGAAATAATGAATTCATTCGAACTAGTTTTTAATAGAATAGGTGAAGATATAATCATTGATAAGGATTACTATAATGTCAAAGAAGAACAATGTAAGATATTCAGCTAAGAATGATCCTTGCTCTTTCTATAAAATTATTGTTCTAGTCAAACAAGTATTTAGCGATATGGATTTCATAGGATGGTATACTACAGGAGAAGCTCCCACCGTTTCAGATATCAAAATACACAAACAAATATGTGAGATAAATGAATCTCCAATTATGTTGAAATTAAATCCATGGGATAAGAATATTGATGTGAGTTTTTGTACTATTTGATGTTAAAATATTTCATAAGTGATGAATTTCAGCATTTGCCAGTAAGTCTTTTCGAATCTGTTATCGATCTTGTTGGTGGAGAAACTACAATGCTCTTTGTACCCTTAACTTATACCTTGGCCACTGAAGAAGCTGAAAGAATTGGTGTAGATCATGTAGCTAGAATGTCGGCTTCTGATGCTGGTGAAAGTTCCTTAGTTGCAGAGCACCTGTCTGCTCAACACAGTGCCATTAAAATGTTATATTCTAGAGTAAAGATCATTCTGGAGTATATGAAAGCTGTTGAAAGTGGGCAGTTGCCAAAAAATCATGAGATACTCAGAGAGGCCTATTCATTATGTCATCGTTTACCTGTTATGCAGAGTTCTAGATTCCGACATGATTTTTACAATGTAAGTACATCTTAGAAGCGTTACAGAAGGGGATATTATAGTTAATGTTCTGATCGATCATTTCCTTGTAGATACATATTAGGTTGATTTTTCATGGAATTTTGAGTAAAGCAATTGGTCAAAAACTACATTCAACTAATGCCAATGTTTCGTAGATATATTTCTACTTCTTCAGGGCAAAGTCGAACTTATGTTTTACACACAAAGGATCTTAATATCAGTTTGTTGAGCAAATTGAAAAGGAACCTACGGGGAAAATTTGGAAAACTCCGTCTAGAATGTTTTTTAGACAAATTGCAAAACATCACAGTAACTTGCTACGGTCAATGAGTGTTCCGAAACAGTTTCGGAACACTCATACACTCACTGATATTAAGATCCTTTGTGTGTAAAACATAAGTTCGACTTTGCCCTGAAGAAGTAGAAATATATCTACGAAACGTTGGCATTAGTTGAATGTAGTTTTTGACCAATTGCTTTCCTCAAAATTCCATGAAAAATCAACCTAAATTATAGTTAATTACTTTTATTGATCAATCACTAATTTGAAGTAAATGTACATATATTTTTTTGAGTATGAGGAGCGCATTTCCTTGTATATATGTATTTGGTAAAAAGGTCTAGCAGCAATGATACTTGTTGGGGATTGTTGTTCAATATTGTCTGGTTATCATCTATTGTAATAGGATAGTAAATGAAATTTATCGGGATTCTTCAACACTCGAAACGAGTGTCCAAGAATCCCGATAAATTTCTGTGAAGAGGTTGAGAATAATGGTGTGGAAGACCACTACTTTAAACAGGTTAGTGGTATGGCTCAAATAGCTCGTCAAACCATCACATTGTTGCATGAAATGTTTCCAGTCTGATTGGTGTCAAAAAAAGGTGATTTGACGGGCTGTCGCGATCGCCTGATTTGACTGCTCCGGACTTTTTTTTGCATGGATTTGTGAATATTTCACATAAAATCCGCAAAACTTGAATTTTTTGCTATTGTTTTACAAACCAAAAACATTGATTACTAGAGTTTACCTGTCACCAGTGACGGCTCGTCAGGGTAGGCAACCGAAAAAAGGTGAAAATAATTATTTTTTTAATCGAAACTTATTTGAAAAATTAATAGCAACATTTAAATCTCAAGAAATTCCCTTAGTATCTTTTCCTCTGCCCTCTATATATCTCATATTTCCACTCAACACATCGAAGTACACATTATTTCGGTCAAACACCTCAAATAATTTTTATTCCAACTTCCCGCATCTGTCCTTATACGTAATAACGCAGCTCAGCCAGCCGAGCCACAGCTTTCAGTTTATGATTTCATCTAACACATACGTCGCTCGAAGTTCCTATTATGGAACTCTACAATACCTCGACTGTGACACTTGCGAGGTCGTCCGAGAACCCTTGGCCGTTCCTTTGTGAAACGGCAGGTGGGTGAAATTGTTTATTATTATCGATGTTTATTGCAAATATCAGATTAAAAATTGTAATTTAATATCCGACATCTTCATATGTTTATCCTAAATTTGAGAGAGATATCATTATGTATTTAAAATTTTTCACGTATCCTGTTAATAATTGAAATTTTCACCCTCAAATCTCAAATGGCTATTATCATAAGTACTTGAATATTATTTCAATTCCAGAAAAAAGTGTATTCGTACTGTATGGAATAAATTTTGTGATTTTCTGACCATAAAAATTCATTCTTAGTACCTGTAAATAGCAAAACAGCAACCCACGACTTGTTTATTTTCCAAAGACTAGGTCGGCCAAGGTACCCTTGGGGAGGGGATATATGAGAATTGCATTGCGTGTGTTTACTCTTTGATTATCGGAGTTCAGTTCATTAGGTCAGTAGTTTGGAGTAAGATGTTAGTGTGCAGGGCTTAGGGTTGCACGAGTTTTCGTTCGTTTTCGGTTCCAAGTTGAATGTGAGTGATCCAGATGGCAAGTGTAGGAGAGGTAGTATCAAATTGCGGTGATTTGATTAGTTTTTTAGTAGATAACGGGTTTTCCTTTATTAGAATCATTCTGATTGACAGCGTTCACAACATGATGAATATGATTTTACCAAGTTTTAAGATGAATTGTTGGACAGTTATACATTTTAGATATGATTGTCACTGTATTTGTAACATGTAAACCCAAAAAAGACTCAATGTACGCTGAAACATATGTAGTAAAGTATTAATAAAAAAAAGATGAAATCCTAATTTTAATCCAGTGCTCTAATCCCGAGAAAATTGCTTCTAAATTATATATATATATATATAATTAGATATTATCCACCCTGTATTCTGATTATTGCAACAGTGTATTAATCCATTAGGAAATGCATATTACCTCCAAGAAATGATATACATTCAAAGAGAAAACACTCAATAAATGATAGAACAGACCTGAAAAACCTATCCAAAATTATTGTATTTTGTCAATCAGCATATTGCTTATCGCATTAATTGTTATCGCGTTAATTTGTTGTTTGCGACGCCTCTCCACAATGCTCTCATTGCTGCACAATGCTCTCATTGCTCCACAATGTTCTCATTGTTCTTAACTATTATAAATAGGAGAGACGTCTAATGATGTAGGAAAGATATAGATTTGATCTTCTCACGTAATACATTGCTTGTACTGTTGTTTCCAAATAAAGTAAAAGTTTTTTAAAAACACAAGTTTCTCCCAAAATAACTTTATTATATATATATATATATATATATTGTTAGAAATATGAAGAAAAATTGCCTAAGCCGCCGCTGGTCCGGGACCATTAGAAAGAATGCTAATGTAAATAAACACTTGAGATGTTTATTGCCTAAAGGCTGATTAGGCAGTTCCGAGGGAAACAGAACAGAGAGCATACGTCCCAGATCAGAGATAGAAGGCCGCTGATTTTTATTCATTATTATTTTCATTCCATATTGGAATTATTAAATGATAACGATTACGAATTTGTTTAATTTGTAATAATATATATATATGCTTGGCCTGACTGACCCAGTCCTAGAGGGCACGAGCCGTCACTGTTTTAGAAATTTACTGAAATATTATTTACATTAAATTTTCGAACCAAAATAAGTTTTTCTCATTTCAGCAATGCAATGATGTTGGCCTGATGACATACTTGGGTACACTGACAAAAGGCTGCAATGATTTAAATCAATTCGTCAACAAATTCAACATATTATATGATAGACAAGGTATGGGTAGGAGGATGCGAGGTATTTTTTTCTAGATTGATCAAAAGCAACAAATTTATTGAAATTTATAATAAACAATCCTTGATAACAGTGTGATGTCTTTTATTATAATCAATAAGTAGGTATAACAGCTGGTAAAAAATGTTTATAAAAACTACAATAGTATCTGATGTCATTTCAAGGAAGACAATTTGTTTTCTTTGTTTTGAATCAACTTTTTCTGAAAGAACAATATTATATATATATTTCATTATTATTGTGGGTTATTTGTTTAAAACTTATAAATCTACAGAACTTGGGTTGTAATATCGTTTGAATAAACCAGGGCGTCAATTGTATTAAATGAAAATATTGTAATTAAAAAACACCAATGAGATATTGTACAACAACTTTTCAATATTATATCTTAGTTATTCATTGTGTTCATAAAACGAATTGAAGTTCTTGTGTGGTTATTTCACAGTTGACGGCAGTTCTAACTCACCTGGCTACGAAACAATTGATTTTCTGAATGAAATTTAATAATTTTGTGGGGAATCGATAAATAGTTACCGAACTCACTGACTTTTATTGTATCACCTAGTGTTTCAGTCATTTAGACAAGAAAAATGGAGTTATCTACCAAGGTTTCTGAGATTTTTGAAATTGGATAATTAATATAATACAAATTTCATGAAAATATAAATAAATAAACCAAAACTCTATAAAATACAAGTATGAATAAGGATGATTATGATATTACAATATTTAGAATGACAAAAAAATTCGAACACTGCAGAGATTGAGTAACTGAAGCAAAATTACTTTTCAATCTCAACCCTTTGTAGCTTCATTTTTGTATTTTATTTTACTAGGTGTTTATTCATACTTTATACAGTGGCCAAAGGTTTTTCAGTAGCTGTTAAAAACTGAACAATCGTTTAGTTACTTGAATTTACTTGAATCCATTGCTTCTTGATATTGATACTGTCCCTAGAAATGCTATAGTACTGATAGTCAAGTCCACAAATACTTTGAAGGTCAAATCTTTAAATTCTCGAGAATTATGATTGAAGTGTCATTCGCTTAGGAAAGGTGTGAAGATAGCTTTTGAGAAAATTCAACGACCGCTTGCAAAATTTCAATAGTTAAAGATCATTGATAGGACAAGTTTGACTTTTGACTTATATCTAAAAAAAATATTCAAATTTCGGAAAAAATTTAATCAAGGATGGAATTACCCTAATAGAGTCTATGAAAATCCCAGAAATGTAGAACCAATATTTACAATTTTCTATACGGTTAATAATACTCCCGAAAATCCACGCCTTTGAACTTCAATGATGAAATATTATTTATATTTATTAAATATTAAACTCAAAAATTTAAAATAAACGGGGACCTACATAATGAGTTGATGTACAATAGTAATATAACAATAGAAAAAATTCACGATTCTCGGTTTTAGTCCATCTAATTGGAAAGTGCACAATTTTCTTCTACCCAAAGCAAGCGATCGAACTCGTTCATTGTGCTGTCACTTCTTCAATATTATACTACGAGGGCCATTCAGAAACTAACCTCCGATTGGTCACAGTGCGGGTAGCGAGGGGGAGTAGCGCGCCATCTGTGCATTCACGCGCTCAGCAGATCAGCCGGCATCAAGCCGTAGTCGAGTGAACATCGTACCTGCGCTAGTTTAGTTTTTGTGGCAGTTTGAAATGTGTGCTGCAATAGAAAATCCCGCCAAATGTGAGGTTGAATGTTGTTGGTTGAATTCATGGAACGTGGGACGACCATTGATCAAGACGTGTACTGTGAAACACTAAAAACATTACGACGGGCTATACAGAACAAACGCCGTGGTATGCTGACTTCCGGTATCGTTTTTTTGCACGATAACGCCCGTCCTCACTCTGCTCGCAGAACAACAGCCCTTCTTGAGTCCTTCAAGTGGGACGTTTTCAACCATCCACCTTACAGCCCAGATCTGGCGCCAAGCGATTATCACCTCTTCATGCATATGAAGAAATGGCTCGGGTCCCAGCGGTTTGATGACGACGAAGAGCTCAAAGATGCGGTCACAGGCTGGCTCAAGGCGCAAGCGGGTGATTTTTGTGCAGAAGGAATTTCAAAGCTTGTGAAGAGATACGATAAGTGCCTCAATCGTTATGGAGACTATGTCGAAAAATAGTGCAAAGATGTAGTTGTAAGATGTATATATTATATTAAAATATTTTTACTTAACTTGGTGTATTTTTTTCGATTAACCGGAGGTTAGTTTCTGAACGGCCCTCGTATATTATAATATATATTATACTATATATCATAGTATACTATAATATACAGGGTTATGATAAAGTAATGCCCAAAATTCATAAAACGTATAACGATCACTTTTGAAAAAAAATGCAAAAACACGTCAAACAGTGTTTTAATTAAATAATATGAAGCTTGTTTTTTTATACTAGGGAAAAATAGTTAGTTGCAGTAGGGCTAACATAGGAAAAAAAAAGAGAAAATGAATAAAAAACGAAATAACAAAACCAATTATAAAAAGAGGTTGAACTTAAATTTATCTAGTAAGAACATCTGTTTTTATCAATTTTTTCGATTGATTTACTAAAACAACGGTGTGTCAGTGTCATTCTTACAATTAGTGTGACACCAGTTTTATTATTATGGCTCGTTTAAACGGAGAGAAAGGATAGAAATTCTAATGATGGTAGGTTACGGCGATCGCCTTCGAAGTCATGAAGAAGCATGTGCTTTATTTAACGCAACACATTTGGAAAGACCTCCAATTGCTAGAAGCACAGTAAGCAGAATTGTTGCAAAATTTAATACAAGGGGAAGCTCCAAAATCTGGACGACCAGGAATAAGTGACGATGTGAAGTTAGATATTTTGTTGTCAGTAGAAGACAACCCTCACGCAACTACAACAGAAATTGCCTTACAAGAAAATGTTAGTCAGTCGTTTGTAGTAAAGATGTTAAAAAAAGAAAAACTACACCGATACAAAGTTCAACTTGTTCACTAACTCGCAGATGATCCGGACAGACGTTTGGAATTTTGTGAAATCTTTATGCGGCATTGTGACGAAAATCCAAATTTTCTTAATAGTGTAGTATTTTCCGATGAGGCAACGTTTTGTCTAAGTGGTTCTGTAAATCGACACAATTGTCGCTACTGAGCTCGAGAAAATCCCCACTGGATGCAGACAAAACACACCCAGCACCCCAAAAAATTAATGTTTGGGTAGGAATCGTCAGGGGAAGATTTATTGGTCCTTATTACTTTCGCGGGAATTTAACAGCTGAACGATATTTGGAACATCTTCGTATGACAGTGCTTCCGGACCTACTTGCGGCATTTTCGGATCCAAATAGTGGGGAAAACTTTGATCCCAGTATTTGGTTCCAACAAGATGGTCTTACTGTTCGAAGGTTTCTGGATAACCAGTTTGAAGGACGGTGGATTGGAAGACGTGGACCAATGGAGTGGCCACCTAGGTCACCTGATCTTATCCCCCTAGATTTTTTTCTGTGGGGACATTTGAAAAGTCGGGTCTACATAAACCGGCCAGACAATTTAGAAGACTTAATGAAACGAATTAGACACGAAATGACTCTTATAACTCCGCAGATGATCGAAAACTCTGTAAATGCGGTCTACCATCGTCTTGGCCTATGTCAGTTAGTAAACGGGACACAGTTTGAACAATTCCTATAAGAAATAGTTTTGGTTCGATGGACTGTTTAGTTAATTGAAAAGTTATTATGAAACTTACGTTTATTTCGTTTTTAATTCATTTTCTCGTTTTTTTCTTATGTTAGCCGTACTGCAACTATTTTTCCCTAGTGTAAAAAAACAAGCTTTAACACATAATGTCATGAAAATCTTAGCTTCCCACTAAAAAAATATGTTGACGTCATAACTTGAAATTTGACTTGTTATTTTAACTTATGTCAAGAGATGTGGAATATAAAACATCGTTTGACGTGTTTTGCATTTTTTTCAAAAGTGATCGTTGTACGTTTTATGAATTTTGTGCATTATTTTATCATAGCCCTGTATATTGAACGGTTCATCTCAGTTTTAAGACCTCCGGATCGACCCAATCCAAGATTGAACTACTCTACTCTTAATCCAAACCCATGGATCGGATTACAGTCAGTTCACTCTATTTTTGTTCACCTAATTGTGATTATTTTAATTTTCGGGAGCCGCCTCTCATTTTGACGAAAGCTATTTTCAAACTGAGTCAAATCAAACCGCAATAAAATATTCGGAGAATACGTATGGCTTCAGTATGTACAAGTGCAACTAGGAAAATCACAAATCCATTATGTTTCTTTATTGTGACAATTGATCAATTCCTGAAATAGATTTCCACTAATTTCTCTGCCATGTAAAACTTGATTAGAGTATTTTAAAATGGCCTTGGTTAAATCTTTAACACACCACTTTCTATCTAATAGTATTCGGCACACTGTGTCTAATTTCGACAATTGCTGATGTCCACATGTGAAGTAAATTAGGGATGGTACTCCTGCTACACTAGCTGCCAACCACTGAATTATAATTTTTATTTGTACATCACCTTTTCGGGAAGAACCGCATCCCCAATTACCTGTTGCTATTGGTCTAAGGCCTCCATTTGGAATTTGATCTATTTGAGACATCTGCGGAAAATAGATATTAATATTAAAACAAAAATAATTCAAGATTATTCTGGAAGGTCACGTTGAACATTTACACAGGGCCATACATTTTTTGCGTCCTTGTTCTAGTACACACAGCAGGCTATCGCGTTTTGCCCAAATATCTGTAATTTTCGAATATCGAGCAGAAAAAATGATCTCTTCCTGATGAAGAATACATGATCAAACTTGAGTATATTGGGCCGATTGTCCAATTATCTCGTTATTGGGCCAAATCCGTCGAGTGATTTGGTATCCTCCGTAACTCCTATACTATCAATTTGATGGAGTTGAAACTTAAATTGTCTAAATATCGTTGAGAGAAAGAAATCTGACAAATTTTGTGAAAATTACGAAATTCTATATTGAACATAGTCGATTACTCATAGGATATTCGTCGGACGTCATCAAAAATGTGCATTCATGGAGGTCATTGATATATTGCATATTCTGAAATTTCATCAGAAGATATAAGAGTTTCTTTTTGTGCGCTTCTACACAGTGTAGAGCAGCGGTTCCCAACCTGTAGTAAGCGTACCCCTTGGGGGTACGCAACGACCTGGTTGGGGGTACGCCGAAAATATTTGGTAATGGCGTACTTTATTCTTTGAAGGAAGAAGTATCGAACTTTGTTGACACCAAGAGATAGGTAAGTTATCGGGTTTTTAAGTTCAAAGGGCTCTTGTTACGTAGACTCTTTATTGATTACAATTCCAAGCTTTCGGCTACATTCCAGCCTTCTTCAGGGACTACAAATTTAAAATTGATCGATTACTATTTTGAATTTTGAAAAAAAGAAAACAAAAATATATTCTAATGAAAAGAATAAAAATAATTCAAAAAGATTTTACTTACTATCAATGTGAGGTTTAAAATAGATCTGTCCCTGTTACACATCAAAACCAAAAGGTAAACATACAATTTCTTTTATAACGATGGTACTTTGTAGAAAACAATACTGGTACATTTAGAACTTCGACTCAACATAAAATTTTCGTAAAAATATAAAACTCCATCAGATTTTTCAACATTTTTACAATTTATTGTAATATTCTACATAACACAAGGAGCGTAGGAGTTGGGAGAGGGCGAATTGAAAGGCAAAGGGCCCTTACAAGTAATTAACTTTGTATGAAGAATAGGACTACAGCATTCTATGGTTCTAACACAGAATCCTGCTTTTTTGACATAGCTGTGATTTATCGATTAATGATTTCGACAATTTGGTTAACCTAAAAATGGCCTGTCAGACATAATATATATAAAAATTTTTAAACAATTTAATCTTGAAAAATCTGATGGAGTTTTATATTTTTACGAAAATTGTATGTTGAGTCGAAGTTCTAAATGTACCAGTATTGTTTTCTACAAAGTACCATCGTTATAAAAGAAATTGTATGTTTACCTTTTGGTTTTGATGTGTAACAGGGACAGATCTATTTTAAACCTCACATTGATAGTAAGTAAAATCTTTTTGAATTATTTTTATTCTTTTCATTAGAATATATTTTTGTTTTCTTTTTTTCAAAATTCAAAATAGTAATCGATCAATTTTAAATTTGTAGTCCCTGAAGAAGGCTGGAATGTAGCCGAAAGCTTGGAATTGTAATCAATAAAGAGTCTACGTAACAAGAGCCCTTTGAACTTAAAAACCCTATAACTTACCTATCTCTTGGTACTTTATTCTTTGTCATACGTTACGTACGTACGCTAACTGCAAGTCCTGATTTAAGAGTGTATTTATCAAACTTTGATATTGATTTCAAAATATTATGTGCAACAAAACAGGCCCAAGGGTCACACTAAAACAGTTTTTACTTGTTTTAAGAGTAATTTTGATTTTTTTCGATAAACATATTTGCTACCGGTAATTGTAGTATATTTTCGTGATAAGAAACGTTGTATTTACTTTGTTATTATTTGTTTACAGTTGGTATTTAGATTTAATAAGTTTACTAGAATCATATATATAGGCCTAATTTTGAACAATATTGTCAAATAAAAGACTAAAAAACAATTTGAATAAATTTATCACAAGGGGTACAACATTGAAAAAAGGTTGGGAACCGCTGGTGTAGAGTATAAGACATTAGATATATTTGTGCCAGAATTATTCGAAGCTATTGTATGTTATTGCATAATTTATCAGTCTGAATGTAAAGGATCATTCATTTAGAAGTACTCTTTGTGGTGGTGATTTAGTTGCAGATCGCGCATGCGTAATGCATAATGGAACGACATAGCCCGGCACAGAATTTACAAATTATTCAACTTTATTACGAAAATGGGCGTTCTCCGATTAATGTGTATCGAGCACTTAGAGCGACTTACGGTCCACATAATCGGCCTACCGAACGCACAATTCGCTCTACCGTCATAAGTTTGAGACCAGGGGGTGGGAATTAGCCTACTACAAAGGTGGTCACGTTTTTCTTCAACGAACGGCAGAGACATCTTTAGTTATTCCCAAAGCTCGGATCGGTAAATTAGGAATTCTCAGTACCTAGTGATCGGTAAAAACGGATTTTATCGGATCTTTGTCTTGATGGACTTTATGATGAATAAGAAACTATTCTTTGACGAGCATGAACTTTCATGTTATCTATGCCAACGCCATTTTTTTCTCCCATGTCGTGTTCTAGGTTTATTCCATACATAGACTACTTATTTTTTATTCAAAAAGTAGTGTTATTCAGCTAGAAATGTATTCATTTTCAACTTATTCAATTTAATTTAATTGAAATGGTTTATTCTTGCTGTGTTCCCAATTGCTACAGTGATAGTAATGTCAAAAGGTATGTGTTGCATTAATATAAGTGGTGGTTTCGGATTAACTTATAACTAACTAAAAATGTACTGTGAATTAATATTTTCTGTAGCAATTTCATATTCGTGTAGTGATTTCTGATTAGTAAAAATTTGAGACAGTTTCTAACACTGTTTTCTTTTTAGGTTTTTCATTGCACAAGTTGAGGGTGTTAGAAATGTTTGGTTGGAAAGAATCGGAAATCCATGTCTTCATTAATCCAAAAGCGTTATTTGCATAAAGCATTTTCATATGGATTGTATAGACCCACATGGAAAGCTGAAAGATTTGCTCTGCCAACACTTAATTTGGCAAGTAATTCATTCTACTCCCTATGATTATCATTTTTGTAATTTCAATAATCTTTCATATTATGTAAGCCGCCCTTATAATGATGACATATTTTTTCTACCTTCCAGAACTCCTGAAGAAACTTTGAGGCAACAAGGTATTTATATAAAAGTGAACTGCTCATGGTCATTGATTATAGTTTTGGGTATTCCACTAATAGTGGGTTTCATAAAAATCGTTTATCAGAAGATTCCTAGAATACTTCAACGGATATGTGAGATTTACCGTTGAAACGTCAAATTCATGGAATTTCAGTTAATACGTTTACTGATTTTGCCATGAAATCAACTCTGTACTTTTATGACAGAACTATTAATAAAATTTATCGGGAAAAAAAAAACAATAAGATCTTATGATCCAATAATGAATGGCATCCGAAAAAGTATCTAAAAGAAAAAGAAAATAGACTTTAAGAAATTGTTTCTGTCATAAAAGTATAAATCTAATGCATTTCATGCTCAAATTGATATATTTGTCACTAATATTATAATTTATTCTTTGTGTTTTTCATAATTTGCTGAGTAATTGTTGCATAATTATTGTTGGTTCGTTTATTCTTTCCCTCGATATTGAAATGTTTGTAAATTGATTAGTTACTGCATTATATATATATATATATATTTCCAAAGTTTATTTTTTTGTTAATTCCTTTCATCCTCTGAAGATTAGTATGTTCTTCGATTTGAAGGGCAGATATATTTGAAATGACCATAATTCTTTTAATCTGCTGCAAATTGTCACAATTTTCTGATCAAATGATATTTTTTTATTGAAATTGTGACAATCTTCTGCAGATTGAAATAATGGTCCTTTCAAATGTATTTGTTTTAAAATCCAATAAAAATATGGGATTCAACCTGCGCTTGCATGGAATTCTATGATAACTCATATAAAATGCACTAGAGGGCGCCACGAGACGGAACGTTGTGCGAATGGAATCTGTAATAAAGTAGGGAATAACTAAAGATGGCGCTGTAAGTTGAGCTCTCGAAATCGGGACCAAAATTCATGCCAGAGTTGCCTATAAGTGTCGATTCGTAGCCGTTCTCAACAGCTTGTCCTTTCGTATTCAACGACTTGGCGGATTTTACGTAAGGATCTTTCTTTGAAAGCTTACAAAATTCAATTAGTTCATGAACTGAGCCGACCAACCTACCGAATTGTTCAAGTTTTAGTCGTTGGGTTCTTGAAAAGCTTGCAGAGGATTCACAATTTTCGACAAAAGTTTTGTTCACTGATGAGGCCCATTTTTGGCTTAATGGGTTCGTAACAAACAAAATTCCCGAATCTGGGGTGATGGAAAACCCGAGGAGTCTCAACAATTGCCGTTAAATACAAAAACGATAACAGACTATTTGTTGCCTGAAATCGAAGCCTGTGGTCTCGACGAAATGTGGTTCCAACAAGATGGTGCCACTTGCCATACAGCCCGTGAAACCATGGCTTTTCTGCGTGAGCAGATCATTTCACCCTTCGGACCAGTGAATTGGCCGGCTAGATCATGTGACACCACACCTGGGACTTCTTGATCGATGTATTAGCAACGTCGAGAAAAAAATTCCCAACGGCTGATTTTTAGATATAATAATCCCTATAACATCTCGATTATCCAAGAAGTAGTCTGCGATAGTTGTTTTTGAACTGTCCCTACTTTTTCCTCGGCTGGTACATTATACATTCAATCTACCACATCATGTATGAATTCGAGTAATACAAATATAATTAACCTTTAAATCTTGGTATACTCCAGTGAAATGGTTAATATTCAAGGCGTTTCAAAAGAAAGTTTATTTGAATTACATTTTTTTCTTCTGATACTATTCAAGAGTTTTGGATGGTAACTGTAAACATTTACTTGTTAAATACCAGACGCCATCGGAGGAATAGCCTCAATAAAACTGGCGACTAGCCCCACGCAAGTTCATGTTTTTTTTACACTCTTGTTATTTCATCAAATCTAACATAAACTTTTTTTTGAGACTTTTCGTATTAATTATTATTAGCACTTGATGAATAATGAATAAAAAGTCATTCAGGCGTTAGGGAAATGTTAAAAAACAATTATTCAAACCTTTACCTCATTCTTTATCGACGGTTTTGGTAGTTTTATATTAAAACTTACGTCTTCAATTGTTTGTACTATAGGTTCTGAATCATATGTTACAAACCAAACCTTATGTTTTCGGTTCATTTTCGTTGTTCGATTCGAAATGTCGTTATTCAAAGATGATGTATCCTTTGCCCTTGGATCTTTATCTTTGATCTGTTAAAAGAAGGACCGATTGGTCCCGTTTTTATCTTTCATGACTGATAGAACATTTCTGCATGGAAAATTAGATATTCATTGATTGGGATTCTTTCAACATTCAAATAACAAACGGGGAAAATAGTACGAGGATTGCTTTATATATTTCTGGCCTTAAGAACACTGAGTGTTACCAGAACAAACTTGCCGCCATCTTGAACTATGATATTTTGGTGTTCGGAGCGCTTGTTGTATATTGTAAAAGCTATGTGCGCCATGGATGCTGTTTATAACATCGTCACAGGTGACTAGTCATGGATAAAATATGTATATGAGCCATAGGGAAAGGTTTTCCACTATTAGGACCTTCAAAATTGAAAAACTCCAACTAGAGTTGGAACTACGACGAAACAAATTGTGGCGTGTTTCTTCATAAAAACCGGTCATGAGGCTACTGTAGCACTTGAAAGTTGAAAGACCGTCAACTCAGCTTTATTTGTTTACCAGAATTTTTCGACAAATAGAAAGAATCCAACCGGGATCCGCGAACATGGAAGCATGGAGCGCAACCCCCATTATAGGACAATTATAGTCCAATCTTTTACCGCTTCGTGTATTAGGGTGAAGTAGGTAATTTGCTTTTTACTTGGGCACAATGGATAACAAACAAAGCACCGTTTCTCTAAACAGTGATTATATGCCCATATCATTGATTCTGCCTTGAAGCATCCCCGGACACAGGCCTCAATCAACCTTTAAGGCATTGGTGCAACGGCGATGAAGACTTGTAATTTGAGTAGGTGGAGTTCCTGTTTACTTAACGAATACCAAGTGTCAATCTATGGCGCTTTTTGTAGATCTATGTATATTTCTCTTAATTCCATTTCTCTTTTTTTTCAGTATGATCTGAAGGGCTGCTAAGTTCACCTATTCACTACGAGGTTCACCCGGCACCTACCTTATAATTGGCAAAATTATTCGCAGAACTTAGAAATTCGTTTCAGAGTTTTTCTACAAGCTTTTTACGTCTTTCAATTATTTACTTTCCCGACATCTGGAAGTTTGGAACTTCAAAACCCACTATCATACCTTCTCACCAATCTCTCCTCAACCTTAAGTTTCTTGAGCTGATCATGGAGAGTTGTCTCTCCAAAAATCTCTTGGACCCCGAAAATTGTTCGTCCCTTCAATTTGACTTAAGGCTTCACGTATTCATTGATGATGCTATTCTCGAATATTCTTGTAAATATTGCCCGCCGTTTCCATAGATATTGTTCGTATATCGTTTCGATGGGTTGATGTGTTGAATAAGTGGACTGTAGTTGTTTGTATTGATAATCGTATATTTGCACACTTTTAACATGGAATGATTCTCGTAACTTACTTCTTGCTGCAGAACTCTTTGGAAGCTTAATGGAATTAGAATGGTGCCGTTCGGAAGCAGGTACCAAAAGGGACGACTGTGATTCAGCGGCGTAGAGGTTCACGGGGGCACATTGTACAGATATCGAGTGTGGTTTCCTTTGATGTGCTAGTATCTTACCCCTCCAGATCAGCTTCGTCTTATACACAGCTCGTCATTTCTCTTCTCGCTCTAGAGGTTTACTGAGAGGTTGCCCACAGGGCTCAATATTGGAACCCCACTCTGTAACTTAGTATTCGTCGAGCAGCTTTCCTCATCTACGGCAGTAGAAGAGCCTTGCCATCATCTATGCCTATGATCTGGCTCTATTGGTTTGGGCCAAAAGTTATCGCGCCCTCGAAAAAGTACTTCAACGCGTAGTTGACGTAATTTTGGAGAGGTTAACATGTTGAGGGTCTCGATGGTGATTGTGCTGAAAGACTTCTCCAAAAGCACGCAAATTGGGTATGTCTTCCCGCTGGTTTAGCGAGCACAAATACCTGGGTTTTTTTCTTGATTCTCAATTTTCTCTCACATGTGAAGAGAGTTCTAAACTCTCAGTGACTGTCGTGTTCTGAGATGTAAATTCAAGGAATTCAAGTTATAATTTTTGAGGAGAAACAACTATTCGTTCATTTACTGGATTTCAAATATTTTTCCATGCAGAAAATGTCAATGTGTTTGTTAGTGTTCGACGGTTTCAAATAGCCATTTACCACTCTCATGATGAATCTATTTCTTCAAAATTCGAATAAATACCTACCAGTTGGGAAGCAAGTCTATGCTTGTGTCTTGCTAACTCCAAACTCAAAGATTTGGCATTAAGCACCAATTTGTTTCTCGTTTGCGTTTTGGTATTATTCGATTTGGTGTTAGAAGTATTTCCAATCTCTTCAGTCAACGGCACTGGAATTCCTGCGAAGGATTCACTCAATGTACGTTTGAGGAGCGAACCGGCAAACTTAACTACTGCAAGCTCTCGATGGTCTAATTCTTTCCTAGTTCCTTTTTCTGTTTCTAGTATCGGATCTTCTAACCATTTGGAGAATTGCTCGTAAAGCTCCTCCATTTCAGAACTGAAATAGTAAGGATAACACTTGTGTTATTGAATTTATTTATAGCAGACTTAAATTAGGTTAATAACATGCAGAAGCTTTTGCGCTCTTATTCTACAGTGTTTTTTCCACACACGAGAACAAGGTAATCCTAAAATAACCGCAACACTGAATGTGAATGTATTATCAAATCTAAAATCTCAAATTAAAAATACCCAGTCGCAGTTCATTGACCTATGGTCTATATTGATCTATGGACCATATTGATCTATGGGCTTATTGAACTACTGAGTTATGTATCTACTATCTACTGACTTATGGATGTACTGGCCCATATTGATCTACGGGCTTATTGATCTATGGGCTTATGGATCTACTCGCTTACTAGTCCATTTATATGGAAATTGATATAATTCATTCAGTGCCCTTTTGAATACCTTACTTATTCAATTACAAAATAAGAAAAATAGCCTGCATATAACTTAAATATTATCTTCAAAGGGATTTTGGAATCTTCTTAAGGAGAAAGTTGGTATTAAACAAATTTATCAAATAACGAAAACATAGATGAACTGAACTAGGTTTGCAAAGCAAGTTCAGTGAGCCAGTATAACAGTATAATGAATTATATATAGAGGGTGTAACTAAATAAGTGTAAAATATTTAAGGTGATTCCTCATCGAAAAAAAGATAGGATCTTTCATATAAAGAAACTTCATTGGAGCATCCCTTGTTAAGATACAGCCCCTCAAAGGGAGTACATAAAATTTGTATAACAATATTTTTCACAAGCACCAAAAAGTGTGTTTTGTTATTAATAAATTAGTTTTGTGTTTTACCATTTAGTCGTTTAATACAGGTACTAACTACAGAATAATAATAAATCCAGTTCGCATTTATGACGATGTACCTATCTCTGTAGTTGTTCGTAAAATAATTTTTTTCTGCGAACTGGTTTATTTTGGGTAAAAAACTCATGAGACATTTTTTGTTTAGAATGAAACAGGCTATCGGAAATAATTTTTTAAATGGTAAACAAATAATAAGACAAAAAGTTACATTGAAAATAAACTTTAGGGGTTGCGTTTCCCACCCTTACAATCATGGGGTAAACCAAATAAATAACTGGATAAGTGTCTTTTTGCTAGTAGGAAACGTTAGGTTAATTTCAATTCTGTAACTTTTTTGGTACTTGTGAAAAAAATTGTTATACAATTTTATGTACTCCCTTTGAGGGGCTGTATCTTAACAAGGGATGCTCCAATGAAGTATCTTTATATGAAAGATCCTATCTTTTTTTCAAGGAGGAACACCTCCTTAAATATTTTACACTTATTTAGTTACACCCTGTATAATATGATATATTGAAAATTTTCTAATATATCCCGCTTTTTTAAAAGCTAATTTTTGGTTTGAAAACGGCAGATGATCTCTGTCGAAACGATGTAAGCAAGAACAATAATGCACAGCATACACTCTGTCAATTTGAGACTTATTAAAGAAATTGAATAATTTCCTAATATTGTCAGCTTCTTTTAAAGATAATATTTTGCCTTGAAAACGACAGAAGATGTCTGTCGAAAAGTGCTACTAATTTAAATCGATGTATATATTTGTGCTCAAAACAAACCCACTTTTCCTAGTCAAATTCATGATGGGGATGCCACCCTCTCCAGGGGGTTGCTAGTAGAAACAAGCTTTGTACCCCAGATCATGACCCTCTGTCATAAAAAATCGACCGATCTGAATTTTTTCACAAATTCTGGTTCTTTATTGAGTTAATGGGGGTGGACAATTTTAAATGAAATACCCTGTGTTATGTCCTGATTGTTTGTTGACTATAATTCATTTAATATTTTACAATTCTCACCTGTATTCCGAACTAAAACTGTATTCTGATGACCTATTCGATTCTCTCTTAATCACAGCCGAATGTTTGTTCTTGAACTTATCTATCCATTTCTTCTCCTGGTGTAAAGAATCCTGCAGAAAATAATCGTCAAGGGAATCTTCACGCAAGGCAAAACCGGTTGATCCCTCTCGTCGAACCCTGTGAAAAAAAAGTACTGCACATTCTCCATCTTGAATACTTGGGATTATTGTTTCATTAGAATTGGTCATTTCCACCTCATAAAGGCCTTTAGCTATAATCCTCCTTGATAACTTTTTGAAGATTTTCGACTAATGCAGGGCATACACGATCCGGTTTACCGCGGAGAAAAAACTGTACAGTTATACCTGCGTAGGTCGGACGGAGCGTGTGTGGCGCAGTTTTTCAACCCTGCACAGGTCGCCGGAGCAAATTCGAAATTCGACTCGGTCTAGTGGCACCGTACGATTGCCGGTCGACCTGCGCAGGTATACCTGTCCAGTTTTTCTTCTCCGGCCGACCGGAGCGTGTATGCCCTGCATAAGAAACCCCAGCGTAATTATATCTAATAATTTGTATGTACTTACTTTATATCTTCATCCCGAACTCCAGAACCCGTAACTGAGATACCCACTGCGAAACTGGAATCGTATGATGAAGAAGAACTGGATTCTGGAGGAGCTTCTGATTTTAGAGCTTTTTTTAGTTTTTTCGCAAAGTGATGCCGTCTTTCCGTGGTGTCCAGGTCTATACTGTATTTTTGGTTGAAGATTTCTTCTTCGCTGTCTGAAATACAGTGAAATCTCATCATTTCATTTCGAAGAATTTCGAAATGTTGCATGTATCGAGAAGAATCTTTCTAGTAAAAAGATTTTCCATTTCAGACGGGTGTCAATTTATTTATTGAATGTATATTTAATTGACTTTACCTGTATTCAAACTAATATAGGTTTTAAAATTCATTGTACCTAATGAAGAAATTGCGGTAGTTTTATAATACAGAGTTATGATAAAGTAATGCACAAAATTCATAATACGTACAACGATCACTTTTGAAAAAAATACAAAAACACGTCAAACGGTGTTTTATATTCCGCATCTCTTGACATAAGTTACAAAAATAACAAGTCAAATTTGTCAAAGTTATGACGTCATCAACATGTTTTTTAATGGGAAGCTAAGATTTTTATTACATTATGTGATAAAGCTTGTTTTTTACACTAGGGAAAAATAGTTTCAGTAGAGCTAACAGAAGAAATAAAACGAGAAAATGAATAAAAAACGAAATAACAAAACCAATTATAAAAAGAGGTCAAACTTAAACTTATCTAGTAAGAACATCTGTTCTTATCAATTTTTTCGATTGATTTACTAAAACAACGGTGTGTCAGTGTCAGTCGTACAATTAGTGCGACACCAGTTTTATTATTAAGGCTCGTTTAAACGAAAGAGAAAGGATAGAAATTCTAATGATGGTATGTTAAGGCGATCGCCTTCGAAGTCATGAAGAAGCATGTGCTTTATTTAACGCAACACATTTGTAAAGACCTCCAATTGCTAAAAGCACAGTAAGCAGAATTGTTGCAAAATTTAATGCAACGGAAAGCGTGAGGGATGCTCCAAAATCTGGACGACCAGGAATAAGCGACGATGTGAAGTTAGATATTTTGCTGTCCGTAGAAGACAACCCTCACGCAACTACAACGGAAATTGCCTTACAAGAAAATGTTACTCAGTCGTTTGTAGAAAAGATGTTGAAAAAAGAAAAACTACACCCATACAAAGTTCAACTTGTTCACGAACTCTCAGAAGATGATCCGGACAGACGTTTGGAATTTTTTGAAATCTTCATGCGGCATTTTGACGAAAATCCAATTTTTCTTAATAGTGTAGTATTTTCCGATGAGACAACGTTTTGTCTAAGTGGTTCTGTAAATCGACACAATTGTCGCTACTGGGCTCGAGAAATTCCCCACTGGATGCAGTCAAAACACACCCAGCGCCTCAAAAAATTAATGTTTTGGTAGGAATCGTCAGGGGAAGATTTATTGGTCCATATTATTATTCAATAATAATAATAATAATTTAACAATATTATATTAATAATATTAATTTAACAGCTGAGCGATATTTGGAACATCTTCGTATGGCAGTGCTTCCGGACCTACTTGCGGCATTTTCGGATCCAAATAATGGGGAAAACTTAGGCCGAATTTTGGCGGTGCAATCTTTCGAAAGATCTTTCAAAAGATTTTTGCTGTGACGTCATGGGTTTAATACTCGCTAAAACGGTATCTTTCGAACTGGTGACGTCATAGAAGCCGCGAAATTTAAAATCTGTGTTGTAGATTTTAGGTTAGTTTTTCAATACCCATTGCACTTTATACTTTTATTTATCTATGGTGGTTATCTCTGATAGGAGTAGTTCGTTATTAATGCTTTAAGAGTATATCGCGATTGTTAGAAATTGTATAGAAAATTTAATTTACATTTTTAATGTTCAAGAATTAATCCTCATTAAAATGGAGGATGCAGTTATTTCTGTTATTGACAACGCATCACATATCCTCATCCAGTTAGAAGCAGAAACCAATTTGTATTTGATACATAGTTAAAATATCTGGAAGTTTTGATTCGATAAAATGACTACTTTCAGGAATACTAAAACGAAAAAGGCAGATATCTTGCAAAGCATGGCAAACCCCATTTCTTGAATCACAGAATTATTGTAAATAATCACTTTCTTATTTATTTCGCCATTTCTTCAACAATAAATATAAACGAGCGCTTAGCTTTTTCAATGCAATATTACAAATTACAATCATAAGCAACGTTGCAACGCTAAAATTCGAATCTTTTGAAAGACACGGAATCTTTCGAAAGATTGTACCGCCAAAATTCGGCCTTAGATCTCAGTATTTGGTTCCAACAAGATGGCGCACCACCACATTATGGTCTTACTGGTCGAAGGTTTCTGGATAACCAGTTTGAAGGACGGTGGATTGGAAGACGTGGACCAATGGAGTGGCCACCTAGGTCATCTGATCTTACCCCTCTTGATTTTTTTCTGTGGAGTCATTTGAAAAGTCGGGTCTACATTAACCGGCCAGGCAATTCAGAAGACTTAATGGAACGAATTAGACACGAAATGACTCTTATAACACCGCAGATGATCGAAAACTCTGTAAATGCAGTCTACCATCGTCTTGGCCTATGTCAGTTAGTAAACGGGACACAGTTTGAACAATTCCTATAAGAAATAGTTTTGGTTTAACGGACTGTTTAGTTAATTGAAAAGTTATTATGAAACTTACGTTTATTTCGTTTTATATTCATTTTCTCGTTTTTTCTTATGTTAGCTCTACTGCACCTATTTTTCCTTAGTGTTAAAAAACAAGCTTTATCATATAATGTAATAAAAATCTTAGCTTCCCATTAAAAAAATATGTTGATGACGTCATAACTTCGACAAATTTGACTTGTTATTTTTGTAACTCATGTCAAGAGATGCGTAATATAAAACACCGTTTGACATGTTTTTGCATGTTTTTCAAAAGTGATCGTTGTACGTCTTATGAATTTTGTGCATTACTTTATCATAACCCTGTATATCTACCGTATGCATTTCTCAAAATCAATCCTCATAACAGTCAAACTAAGCTGAGTCAAGTGATTTGGTGTAGTAACCAAATATTTGTTATGACATCCAAGCTGTCATCAAGACATCAAAGTTTCAATTCGAAGCGTACCTATTCGACGCTTATTTATGTTTTGTCTTAGACAAAAGTGACGAGTTGACACATGGTGAAATTGGCCCATATAATCATTATTTAATTACAATATTACATCTGTTCACTGTTCAAAATACGGTGTACGATATCCTTTGAGTGAATTGTTTTTCAATAGGATTCGGATTTTTATTTTTCGAATATCCTTGTAACTAAATAATTAAATTTTTGATTGCTTTCTGATTTGGGAATGAGGTAGTTAGTTAGCGCAAGTTGCCCATTTAATTTCTTTATTTTATTATTTCTGACCATTGTTTCTTTTTAATGCTGGTCTAATTGAATCATAAATTCGAATCTAGCGGAAAGCGTCGAGTCGAGGTTGATTTAGCTGTTTTTTGTTTGTAGTAGTTTGTTTTAAGTTGTTTGAGAGGGAAGTATTCGTCTTCAAATATGATTAATTTTTTGGCGGAGTCAAAAAACCAGGTGAGCCCTTTGAAATTCTTAAGACTTATTATTATACATTATCTGTAAAATCTATTTATAGCGAGCGAGTCTTCGAGTATTCAATTCAGAAAATTCAAAAAAAGGCTAATAACATAAAGATGATTTCAATTAGAGTAGGTGTTCAAAATGCCCTAGGTTTTCACGAATACACAAGGCTACCCTTTTTTCTAAAGAGTCCATTAATCTTCTAAATGGTTGAAAGTCAGCTGTGAGATCATTAAAGTGACGTTGTATTCTATCTTTCAAATCTTGCAGTGAATTAACCTGTGCAGCATAAATTTTTTCTTTAAGATACGACAAAACTGTGTAATCCAAGGGATTAAAATCACATGACCGAGGAGGCCAATGATTCGGAGCTTCTGCCCCTCTACCACTCTATCGATTCGGAAAATGGTTACTCAAAAAATTAGGACACCTTCTATCAAAGTGCTGTGTAGCTCCATCGTGCTTAAAAATAGATATCTTCGCTCGTTTACCGTACAATTGGTTCAAACACATGCAAAAGTGTACACTGTAAAAAATAAAATTCTGCGCTCAAACTCCTCAGGAGTTTGAGAATTTTTTTTTCAATCAAACCATTTTAATTTGAATTAATCTAAAATTGATTACTCCAAATGAACTATTTTTCTTGATTAAAACAACCTAGTTGATTATAGAGAACAGCTAAAACATTCGCTTGAAACTTTTCACATTTCAGCGAAATGAAAGAAACAACTGATTCAACATAAACATACAATTACAAGAAATTGTTTATGCACTTGTCTCAATATCCATAATTGATTGATACAAATACATTATTCTGAATAGGTTTTAACGAAACCATTCGTTCGTTTCATTTTTATTTGTTCAATAGAACGAAGGTACGGTTGTCGTAAATAATGTCAGTTGATGCAACGACTACAGTTTCTTGAGACAAGAATCTCGTGAGATTATATTATTCGCCTCATTTACTTGAAGAAAACTATAAATATTTGAATAAAATTGAACATATAATTGTTGCAATATGAAGTGACATTTGTAAAAAAAATATTGCGTAATTGATTTAATAAAACGAATTAATTGTAGCAATTTTTTTATATTGGCTGCAATTAAATCAAAACTCTATCTCTTTTATATTAAATATATCCCATTTAAATGCAATTATTTGTGTATTTTACTCACAATATTGTTGTATTCGGTGATAAAGATGACATGGAATACATGATGCGCAAGCTAATTAAAGAATACGAGAAGTGGGGCTTAAATGTCAACTTAGAGAAAACCAAATATCTTTGTGTTGGTGGAGAACCGGGTGATCTGGTATTGGATGATGACAGGGATGAGATGATAACCCACTGCCTGGACTATAGCTATTGTAGCGGCAGGGGAGTGTATAGGGATCTCTTGGCGGCACTCTATATAGCCACGCATAGCTTAGTTCACAGCGCTTCGGTAGCCTAGAGGTTTGCGCTCAAGTTTCACACCGATTAGGTACTAGGTGCCGGGTTCAACTCCCGGCGGCTCCCTCAAAACTTCTAACCACTGCGTCTATGGCATGGCGCACACAAGCCTTACTGATGAGTCCAAATGTGTGCGCCAGGGACGAAAAGCATAAGTAGGGATAAATTCCTTCGATTCTACATTGGTGACCCCGACGTGATGGGAACGGTTGTCTTGAAAGGCAGACGGTTGACGCTTGAGGTATACTCGCTCCCTCTCTGAAACTTCCAACGAAACTCTAGACGCCTTTCCCATTCCGTACAATATTCATGGTCTGCCGCGGTATTCCGGTATTTATTAATAAAAGAGAAATTATTGTTCTGTGAAGAAAAATAATGATTACATACAAATGTTTTTTTTTGTTTTATCAAATCAGTTTCTTAACCCAAGAAACTTTCACTTGACATAAGAGATACTATCATTTTTATCGACTGAATTCTCGACCCATTCAACTAAGATCCTTTAAATCAACTACAAATCGAGTTTCAGTGAAATGTAATATTTATTTACATGAAACCAAAATTTTTATTCTACGAAAAGTATCAATAGTTACATACTAATTAATATTACCGTTGGATCAAATTTTTTTACCACCTGAGTCAATAACTCTGAGCTTGGTTGAAACTAATCAGTTTCTTAGCTCAAGAAACTTTTATTTAGGGTAAACGCCATTCTCAACCGTAGAGGGCGGTAGGATCAAGTACTTTATGCATTTGGCTGTATTCAAACGTACGGAGTACTTGAGACAAATTAATATGGTTTGAGATGAGGAACTATTTTTTACAGTGTATAGATTTGAATGGGGATTATTTTGAAAATCAATAATTTATTAATAATATATGTTTTTGTTCCCTAATCCCGAAATATCAAAGACAACCCTCGTATACAGTTCTGATTGTTTCCCTTTCAAGTAGTAAATTAACTACGTACCTTCTAAACTTGTGTTAGCACTGTGAAATTCTTCATCGCTTGAATTGCAGCTAGAATAAATAGTCTTCATAGTTTCTAGTGGTCTCCTGGTAACTGGCAAGCATTCTCCAGAGCTTCCTAATACAATAAACCTCCCTCTTCTGTTATGTACAAGTTCGGAGTTAGCACCAAATCTCTTGATTAAACCCCTATCTAAGTTATTCTGCACTTGCAACCTATTATTGCAAATATTCCTATTGTCTAAAATGGAAGACGGATCACTCTTTATTGTACTACAAGATTCTTGTGTTATCATAGGAACTATATTTTTTCTTTTCTGGCAGATTTGTTCTCCTTGATTCACCTATGGGAGATAAACGTCGCTGTTTGTGAGGGTTTATAGGTTGAACATTGGGTGTTTGCGAGTTGTTGTTAGTATTCGTTTGTCGTTGTTGAAACGCTAAAAGGCATTTGTTGAGTTCCCTCAAGATGTTGTCCTCTTCGTATTGGCCGATGGGCAACTTGGTGTAATCGTCTGCATCCATGCAACAAATTGAAGTCTGAAACGCATATTTTTAATTGAATTTTATTCGTATGAATTAAGGAATTACCATATTGCTTGTTAGTGTATTGCTTATATCTCAAATAACTCAGAAAATTATTGAATTTAGGAGCATAAGCATGTGAGAAAACTATCACTATTTTTGACCGCAGAATCCAACACAATTATAAGAAAAATAGGGTTCTAATTTGAAAAACAGAAGTTATGGCCAATTTAAGATCACAATTTTCAACACAAAATTTGAAACACCCTGTGATGATATTTTTGAAATCCAAACCTTTTCACATCCTTCCTCTTCGATGTTGTAAAAACGGTTTGCGCTCAGGATATTTAAAATAAGAATAATGAACATATTACTGACTGAACATATTTGATGACGAGATATTGTTGATGATGGAGCTCGTTTTGAATGATTGTTTGGGCTATTACCATCATCTATTGTGGATGTAATGATTTCCGACGTTTCGATAGACATCTTCTATCTTTATCAAGGAGAAAAGTAAGAAACCTTTTGAAAATTATGAATTTTCAAAAAGTCAATATGACAGAAGTCATGAAAGAAAAATGAACGATGTTATATACTCATCTGCGATATGATGATCTTTTCAAGTTGGATCGAACTATCGGCGTCCAAACTTTTGGCAGATCTATAGATGGAGCACTTATGGAATCAGGTGTTATTTTCATAAATGCTGCTTCTTTGATTTTTCTTCTTGCAAGTTTTTCTTCTTTGGATATTATTGATGCTTCATCCCACTTTATACGATGATTCTCATCTACAGCATGTTGGACTAACCTGGATTTGTCGCTGTCTAGTACTCGTAGAAGCTTCTGATGTTCTTTTATTCGTACATTCAGAGGGCGTTTAGTTTCTCCGATGTAAGATCTTCCGCACTCGCAAGGTAATTCATATATGCAGTTCTTTGTCCTTTGTGTCTCATTATTAGGCTTAACTTTTGTAAGTTTAGCTCTGATAGTGTCTTGAGTTTTGAATGCAGTCGTTATGTTGTATCTATTTCCAATTCTTCTCATTTTCTCAGACAAACCTTTTACATAAGGAATTACGGTTTTAATGGTCTGATTTATATCTGTTGGTTCAGGTTGACTTTCTCTTGTTCGTCTAGCTTTTTCTAATATCTTTTTGGGGTAGCCATTGCTTCTAAGCGTTTTCGAGATGTTATTTAGTTCTTCATTTTGGTCTTCAGTGCAACAAATATTTATTGCTCTATCAAATAAACATTTTGCTACTCCCAATTTAGTGTTTAGTTGGTGGTTTGAATCAAAATGTAGATATTGTCCTGTGTTCGTTGGCTTTTTATACACAGTGGTTCTTGGGATTCCATTTTGTTTATGTACGAGTACATCTAAGAATGGAAGTTGTCTGTCTTTCTCGATTTCAATTGTGAATTTAATTGATTCCTCTTGATTGTTTAGATATTGAAGGAATCCATCTATAGTGTCTCTTCCATGTTGCCAAATAATGAAAGTATCATCTACATATCTTTTCCATAGTTTGGGTTTAACTATATATTTTTTTCTAATGCCTTCTGTTCGAAAATTTCCATATATAAATCAGCTAAAATTGGTGATAGTGGTGAACCCATGGCCATTCCAAATTCTTGTTGATAAAAGATGTCTTCAAATTGGAAATATGTTGTTTCAATACAAATAGAAAGCATTTCCATAATTGCATCCACGCTTAGTGTAGTTCTTTCACTAAGGGTTTGATCTTCTTCAAGCTTTTTCCTAACTATGATAAGTGTTTTATCTGTCGGAATATTAGTGAATAAACTGGTAATGTCGAAGCTGACCATGACATCTTCTTCCATGATTTCTTGATGTTTCATTATTTCTATGAAGTGTTTCGTGTTTCTTATCATCGATGTTGAATTACTTTTTAATGGTGATATAATTTTTAGCAGAAATTTAGCCAATTGGTGGCATGCTGAATTTCTTGAACTCACAATTGGTCTTAGAGGAATATTTGCTTTGTGTATTTTTGGTAGATCATATAAATGTGGTGGTTTACTGAAGTGAGGTGTAAGTCTTGATCTAATGAATTGATCTGGAAATTCATTTCGATATTTATAAAGGATTTTGTAAATCTTGTTTTCAACTGTGGTGGTAGGGTCCTTTTTTAGTCTTTTGTATTTTCCTGCTTCTAATAATTCATTGATTTTTTGATTATAAGAGCCAACATCTAGAATTACAGTGGCATTTCCTTTGTCTGCTGGAAGAATCTTTATGGAACTATCCGAGTTAAGATCTTTTAATGCCCTCTGTTCAGCTTTATTTATATTGAGTAGAGGTGTTTTGTTATTCCTGTCTAACAAGGTTCTGATTTTCCATCTGTACTCTTCGGCTTTTTCAGGTTCTCGAATTTTCTGTACAGTTTCTTCTGCCGCCAACATGATTTCAATTTTTGGTATCGTCTTAGGGGCTATAGAGAACTTGAGACCTTTGTTGAGGAGAGATATCTGAACTTCACTTGAGTTATTATTAGATAAATTGATCACGGTTTTTGAATGATCTAAGGGTTCATATTTTCTTGATTCCTTCATAAGTTTCTCCATTTTCCTTTTTTGGACTTGTTTTTGCTGTTCATATATTCTTTCATAGCTATGTTTAATAGCTCCCAGAATATTTTCATAATCTTCAGCATTAGTTTTTGAAGCATCAATTATATCCAAAGAAGAAAAACTTGCAAGAAGAAAAATCAAAGAAGCAGCATTTATGAAAATAACACCTGATTCCATAAGTGCTCCATCTATAGATCTGCCAGAAGTTTGGACGCCGATAGTTCGATCCAACTTGAAAAGATCATCATATCGCAGATGATATATAACATCGTTCATTTTTCTTTCATGACTTTTGTCATATTGACTTTTTGAAAATTGATAATTTTCAAAAGGTTTCTTACTTTTCTCCTTGATAAAGATAGAAGATGTCTATCGAAACGTCGGAAATCATTACATCCACAATAGATGATGATAATAGCCCAAACAATCATTCAAAACTGAACATATTTGACTTTTTTTCCAGTTTTTTTTTAGATATTTTGAAAACTATTCGATTTAATACAATGTATTCACTATTGAATACTCGATCATACCAGGAATGGAAAACTTGAAAAAAAAATTTTTCGTCGAATTTATTTTCACTCCCAGTATAACCGGAAGTTTTTGGGCTTCGAAAATATTTTAGCTTTGTAGAGAACTTCGAACAATATCATAATCCCAATTTTCAGATTTCTAATACGTCTAGTTCTCCAGAAACGTCTAATAGGCACTCGAACTTGAGACACCCAGTATATGATCACGGTTAGCTTCGATGATTTTTTATAACAAAACCCTCATATTCAGTAAAATCTTCCGCTCACTCGCTCACCGTCTTAAAGTTTCAAAATCCAACAATTAATTTGCATTCTAAATTTTGCCTTTTTTATTACTTCAATTCTGTCGATAGTAAACGTTCCCCTTCTTTTGCGTCGACATATTTGAAGTGAGACAGATCGTCAACGTTCCTAGTTCTTACGTACCTCGCCCCCGCTACGCTTCACCGCCTCAACAACCCATCGTCTATACTAGTACAAATTTTGTCCCGACATCGTATCGCGTCATGAACGGCCAGACCCCCTCGCCTCATTTGAAGTGGTACAATGTACCGCTTCAGTACTAAAATGAGGCACTTCTTACAAACTCAATTTTAAGACGTGTACTACCCAACACTATTGTGTTCTAAAAATGAATGACATCAATTTCGAGCAACGGTGTGCTATCAGGTTTTGCTTAAGACTTGGGCACAGTGCAACAGAAACTCTTCTTAATCTTCAGCAGGTCTACGGAGATAGTGTTTTGTCACGGGCCCGGGTTTTTCTGTGGTTCAAAGCATTTTCAGAAGGAAGAGGGTCGATTGAAGATGATCCACGAAGCGGGAGGCCTTCATCTTCAAGAACCCATGAAAATGTCGATAGAATCCGGGATCTTGTGCGTTCAGATCGTTGGTTGACAACCAGAATGATAGGGGAAGAGTTAAATTTGACCCACAAACCGTTCATCATATTTTGACCAATGAATTAGGTATGAGAAAAATCTGGGCAGAAATGATTTCAAAAAACCATTTCAATAAACGAGTTTTTGGCCAGTTGAAACATTTCTATGGCTCCTCAGCCTCCTTATTCGACCGAATTGAGTCCTTGTGACTTTTTTATGGTTATGGGACAGCCGAAGGTTATTTCAGTATCGAAGTTCCAGCACTGCTAAAAGGGTGTCCCACGGAAAATTTCGAATTTTAAAAGGCTATAAAAAAAGAACGGCTCGATAGATTTCAATGATCAAATATTTATTTGAAAGCATAATTCATGACATTATTTGTGAAAAATTATTTCGGTCAAATGTCCACCACTGCTCACTTGTCAGTACTCCATTCGATCAGTCCAATTTTTCAGTACATTTTCGATTGTTTCCGGCCTTATGGCAGCAATGGCAACTTTAATTTCATGTTTCAAGTCATCAATCGTGCTTGGCTTGTTGGCGTAACAAACGTCTTTGACCACTCCCCAATGGAGTTAAATAGCAGCTTCTTGGAGGCCAATTCACATCACCATTTTTGCTGATTATGCGATTTTCGAAGATGGGACGCAAAACATCGACCGTAGCATGGGATGTATGGCACGTAGCCCCGTCCTGTTGAAACTGAATATCGTCCAAATCATACTCTTCCATTTGATCGAAAAGCCAATCAGTTAACATAGCGCGGTAGCGCTGGCCGTTGACCGTTACGGCGGTTCCTTCATCATTTTCGAAGAAAAATGGACCGATGATGGCGTTGGACCAAAATCCGCACCAAACAGTTATCCGTTGTGGATGCATCGGTTTCTCCTCGACGACGTGCTGGTTTTTTGTACCCCATATACGGCAGTTTTGTTTATTTACATAACCGCCGAGTAGGTGGAAATGAGCCTCGTCAGAAAAGATTTTTTCATCCATCTTCGGCCAAACTATCTTTCGCCCAATTTGCGAACCGTAGACGGTTCGAATGACCAATTGGCTTTAGCTGTTGGGCCAATTGAACTTAATATCGCTTCAGAGCAAGGTCTTTGCGCAAAATTCGGTGCGTAGTTGACCAAGAACGGTCCAACTCTGCAACATGGCCGTTCACGAACACTTTGTTCCACCGCAGGGATGTTTCCGGTTGACCTTGCTGGAAATGGACGTTCAAGTGTTGTTTTAACCAATAGTGATCCAGTGTGCGCGAACACGACTCACAAATTTCCGTACATATACCTCCGATGGTAAATCTTTTTTGGCAAATATTTTTTTTAAATTTCGTACAGTTTGCGTTGGCCATTCTCCACTTTGGAAATATTTTTTTAATATTTCCCAGTTTTCCTCAAGTGAATAGCGACCCATTTCGTAAATGTCAGACTTATTACTAAATATGTGACACTTCTCCGATGACAGTTGACGTCTCCAGTGTCAAATTATCGATAGTTCAAATGCGAAACGCTAGATGGGACACGCTTTATAATTTATAAGGAGTGGAACAAATGTCTCCAGAGCTGTGTGGCCTCTAAAGAAAGTTATTTTGAAGGTGACAATATTGAATTGTTATTATTTTTGTATTAAAAATATAAAAAATAATCAGTCTTATTACTTAATTTACAGACCTCGTATATACAATATGTTAATTTTTCACTTGATCAAGCGAAATGTGCCAATACTAGATAATTATCGATAAATAATAATAAAAAAAGGTAAGCTATTTCGAAAATAGAGCCATTTTAATTTTGAGTTCAAACTCACCGTATATGGGTACTCCAATTTCTCCAAGGTTGCCTTATGCTTCGGATCATTTATCCTAGTTATATGCCTTACATTTTCAATTGTCAACACTTCGTTGTCTTCTAGAGCTTCCACGTTCAATAAGATTGATAGAATTTCGGGAAATGTTATGAGGTTGATGCTTTCCTGTGAAAAAACTGTTGACATTTGAAACAATCTATTATCATTCGATTTGCTGTTGTTGGAATTTTCTCAAGTTTGGTCTCAATTTTACTGTACTACGATGGTCCTTATCTTGTTTTTATTCCAAAGCATTCCCCACAGGTTGGCCAGTGTGAGGGAAAAAAATCCAAATCATGAAAGGATATCAAAATATGATGTTTTCAAGGGTAGTACCACTAGAGATGAGAATTTTTCTAGAATACTCTTGTTTTTTGGGAATTATGCGTTTAAATTTGTATAATATAATATAAATTTGTAGAATTTTCAAAAAACGACAGAGAGACAGATAGATGCATAACAACAAATTATTCATCTTTATTCTCAAAATAATAATTATTGATAGTACAATTATTATACACATTACGAGAATTATTTTCGAATTATGAAGTAGATACTGATGTTGTTTCTTGAAGGACATTCTTTTCATTCCTTATGGCTGTGATTATTTTTTTTGTGATGTTGTTGGTCCAGTTGGAGATACGATTTCATTGACGCTGCAGAAGAATGGCCTGTTATCTTTATCAGCTATTCCTCGCCAATCCCTGCTTTGGCTAATTGGCTGACAGCAGTAGCTCGATGCGAGTGGTTGGTTATCTTCGACTTGGTTGTGTTGATGCCAATGAGTTCTGCCGATTCTTTTGTCCATTTAGCTATCGTATTGGGACCGACTGGGGAGTTTTTGAACCATGAACCATATTTCCAATTCTTATGTGGAGTAAGGAATAGTCTTTCAGTGGTTATGTTTGCAGTTCTTTTGGATACAAGTAGCTTATATAACCTCACCGGGCAAATATCTTCTTGAATATTGGGAGTCAGCCATTTCGTTTCCGCACATTTTTGGGCACCACCTTGTCTTGTTTTAGAGAATATCGGATTGTAGGCAATTCAGCCCGTGGGATTACCATCGTTTTCAATTTCGAATTGGAAATGCGAAACTAGGTATGATGAACCCTCTTCTCCGCGCCAAGCAAGCTCCAATGCAGCAATAAAATAAAATTTTCTGTTCAAACCGTCTGGATTATCTTCTTTACATAAGTTGACCATCGTTTTGTGTTGCTCCAAAGACAGCGCCTTGGTACTAACTTTTCTTTTCTCAGGGTCCACTTACAAAATACGCCTCTTGGCATTTCGTGCATCCCGCGCCGCTTTAAAAGCCACGTCTGTGAATGGATCGAACCTAACGCCCTATTCGGAATAGAATTTTTCCTGCAGCTGTTTGGCAGTTTTATTCCAAAAGGTTTTTACGACACTTTCCTTGTAGTCTGATCCATCTCTTTTCTTCATATTGAAAGCCCAGTCTAGCATAATATTATTGAGCTCTGACAAGCTTGTTTTTTCATTTACAAGGTATTTCCGGGCAGCACAGAATTCTTCAAATTGTTTCCAAATGTAGGATCTTGACTTCACTGTATTAAGCGGCACACTTTTCTTCACACTTTCCTCAATGCCCTAAATTCCAAGAACGATACATATATTATATCCAAAGAAGAAAAACCTTTAAGATATCGTTCTAATCAGCATGTTGGACCAACTTGGATCTATCGGTGTCTAACAAAAGTTGGTTCAAAGAAAAACAACTGACAAGAAGAAAACACAAAGTGGCTGCATTCCTGAATATCATTCTCAATGCCATAAGTACACCATCAATTGTGTTGCCGCAAGTTTGAAGGTCAATTGTTCGAAGTATCTTGAAGAAGTCTTCAAACCACATATAAGTAGCAATTTTATCTAGTTTTCGGAGTTTTTTCGATTTGACATTACAGTGAAAATTGAAAAAATTTTTAACATTGTCAGTTTTTTGACAAACAATAAGAAATGATGGTTACTGCCCATATAAGAATTTCACATCGTTTTTACGTACCTGAGATGAACCTTCACCAAGCACGTTCTCCCCTATTTTAGAGCTGCAAAAGCAGATTTTCAATGCGTTTGCTTCTGCACGTTCTAATTTTCCGTCATGTTTTATTTGCATTGAACATAGAGGTAAACTACATTCTAACCAGTCTTCTATGGTGAGCCATTCTTTTCCACTCATAACCTGAAAATAGATATTTATTGAACTAGTTGATTTACAACCGATAAATCCGCCTTAGCGCTTAATTGCTTGTGACATTCTCAAATGAAGAGATATATTTTTTAATAATAAAAGTAGACGTTTCATACTTTCATAAATGATTTAATTTTGTATTAATATTTATTATAAATATCAATAAAGTTTGTCATAACTACAGTAACTCTATTGATGATATTCATATACAGGGTGTACTGAAAACAATGGATAAGTCTGCAGCTATATATAGACACTGTCGTGCCTAATTTGCGTAGGAATATTAATACGTCCGGATAGCTTTGGCCGTTGGTGGAAGTAGCGGTCGTCATGGTTACGATAAACAAGCAGTTGTTAGCGATAACTTCAACAGCACATTTGGCAGTTCTAACAGTTTATTTTCGTATTTTACCATAAAGTAGATAAAAATGAAACGTTTTGGGAATTGTAATATTACTTCAATTGAGGAAAGTGTGAAGAAAAGTGTGCCGCTTAATACAGTGAAGTCAAGATCCTACATTTGGAAACAATTTGAAGAATTCTGTGCTGCTCGGGAATATCTTGTAAATGAAGAAACAAGTTTGTCAGAGCTCAATAATATTATGCTAGACTGGGCTTTCAATATGAAGAAAAGAGATGGATCAGACTACAAAGAAAGTGTCGTAAAAACCTTGTGGAATAATACTGCCAAACAGCTGCAGGAAAAAATCTATCCCGACGGTTTGTACAGAAAATTTTATTTTATTGCTGCATTGGAGCTTGCTTGGCGCGGAGAAGAGGGTTCATTATACCTAATTTCGCATTTCCAATTCGAAATTGAAAACGATGGTAACCCCACGGGCCGAATTGCCTACAAACCGATATTTTCTAAAACAAGACAAGGTTGTGCCCAAAAATGTGCGGAAACGAAATGACTGACTCCCAATATTGAAGAAGATATTTGCCCGGTGAGGTTATATAAGCTACTTGTATCCAAAAGAACTGTAAACATAACCACTGAAAGACTATTGCTTACTCCACATAAGAATTGGAAATATGGTTCATGGTTCAAAAACTCCCTAGTCGGTCCCAAGAAAGTGCGATTAGTTTTTCTAGTGCCATTTCTACAAATGGAGAGGTATTTCGATATGGTTTTTTTTAATTTCACATGTGATAGTTCAGCTATCGGAAATAAAGACTTAAATTCATCAAACTAGTGAAAAAAGTTAGAAACTCGTGAATTACAAAGAAAAATTGAAAACTAAATGAAATTTCCTTCAAGTTTGATGAGCTACAGGGTAAAAAAAATGTAGGACGCCCCTGGTAGACATCATCTTGAAAACCTACTCAGTTATTTTAGATTCCAAAAAGGTCATAAGCCTAGGCATTCTGTAGGTTTTCATTCTCGTAACTATTTGATTACCAAATAGTTGAAAAATTTCGAAAAACTGTTTTTTATAATCGTTATTCTCAGTACATAGAATTTGTATAACAATTTTTTTCACAAGCACCAAGAAAGCTACAATATTGAAAATAACCTAACGTTTCCTACTAGCAAAAAGACACTTATCCAGTCATTTATGTTATTTAATGCAGGTACTAACTACATAGTAATAATAAATCCAGTTCGCATTTATGACGATGTACCTATGTTTGTAGTTGTTCGTAAAATAATATTTTGCTGCGAACTGGTTTATTTTGGGCAAAATACTCATGAGACATTTTTTGTTTAGAATGAAACAGGCTATCGGAAATAAATTTTTAAATGGTAAACAAATAATAAGACAAAAAGTTACATTGGAAATAAACTTTAGGGGTTGCGTTTCCCGCCCTTACAACCATGGGGTAAATCAAATAATAACTGGATAAGTGTCTTTTTGCTAGTAGGAAACGTTAGGTTAATTTCAATATTGTAACTTTTTTGGTGCTTGTGAAAAAAATTGTTATACAAATTTTATGTACTCCCTTTGAGGGGCTGTATCTTAATAAGAGATGCTCCAATGAAGTTTCTTTATATGAAAGATCCTATCTTTTTTTCGATAAGGAATCACCTCCTTAAATATTTTACACTTATTTAGTTACACCCTGTATAATTATTCATTATATATTTCATATTTCCCAAAAACAATTCAATCTATGAATTAAACAATGGCGGTAATGTTCTTTTTATTGTTCATTCATTTCGATTTATTATTACTTTAGTTATCAGGAGCATTATAGCATTTGCTATAAAATCTTTTATGTGAATTCTTTTGAGCACTTCTGATTTCTTGGTTATATATCCCACTTCACGTTACAAATTTATGGGTTCTGCCAAAATCTATTAATTATTCAGTTGGATTTGGTTTCAGCTTGGCCATATCATTTTGTTTATTCGCTTGTTCTACTCCATTTAAGTAGTAGAACATTGTACTGCTGGTTTGCCTAAATGTCTGTAATTTTTTTATTAGCACCTGAACAGAGTGCTTATAGATTTCCCAAATGTCTGTAACTCTTTTATAGGCAATCTTATTCACCTGAACAAAGTGCTTAGGGATTCCAAAGTCCAAAGGTTTGTAATTTCCGAATGTCTGAGTGGTAGCATTGTTTAAAGTTGTTCTCTTTATACAATGTGAGTAGTAATGGTTTTGTTTGAAATTACTGCTTAACCACCCGTTGTCAAAATCGATTCTGTCCGTGCGTCAGTAAGATTATATCTGAACAGAATCAGGTGGAGAGCAAGAATGAACAACTCTACGTTAAGTTCGTTATTCGGCCAGATCAGTCCAGTACTTTCGAAGCAATGGATGTTTTTTCAGATTACACTTCTCAATTAATATTTTGTTGGTGTAGTTCAGTCGTGTGAATACATTGATGCCATTTCAGCTCTCGTCAACTTAATACTCCAGGAGATATGGTTCGCTAGAGTTTGTCTTTGTAAATCTTATAGCTTTGAGGTCACATGGCTTAATAGAAATGGCACACATCTGCTTCTCGTTTCTGACGCTGAACGAAATTTCAATTTTGACATTTTGTAAGTGAAATTCAGTAGGGTATGCTCAAGAATACGAACAATTATCCCCACTGATTATCATTTGATTCAGTTAAAAAAATATGCTGCAACTAAAATTTTTATATTTTTAATGAAAATACTCCGTTGTACTGAAGATTTATTACATAAAAGAATAGTATATTATATACCGCGTGACTGAAGTAGTACATTTAATCCTGAAGGTAAAGTTTATGGGAAGGATTAAATGTACTTCAGTCGCAAGGTATATACGATACTTTTCGTACTTCCGGTATGATTTTATTAATTATTTCAATAATTTCAATCAGTTTTTTCTCTCTTCAACTCATTTAATACTGTCTTTAAAATAAGTTACCATAGTAACATTGCGTTGTGACAATTATAATTTAGAAACATTGTCATTACTAGTGTCATTGTAAAGAAACATTGTTATTAATAATTATTGGTATCATGAGTGAAGAAGGTGTTAGTCTACTTCAATGATGAATCAAAAGCGGTTTGTGCCTCAACTCTCTGGGCACATTACTCAATGCTGAAATCGGTTATTAACATTAGAGAAGATATTGATATAAGTAAATTTCCAAAATTATTAGCTTTTTTGAAGAGAAGAAATGAGGGATTTAAGCCAAAGAAGTCAAGAATTCTCACGTCTGAGCAGGTAGATCAGTTCTTACGGGAGGCTCCGGATGATAAATATTTAATGCTTAAGGTAAATTTGGAAATGTGTTTATATTCAGAAATTTTAAGAAATCAATTTTTTTGTAGGTTGCACTTATTTTGGGCGTTGCGGGAGCTTGTCGTGGAAAAGAGTTGGTTTATTAAAAATCGACGATGTGAGAGATTTGGGCGATTCCTTCCTAATTGCGATTAGAAACACCAAAAATAAAATTGACCGAAATTTTGTGATCAAAAATTCAGAAAACAGTGCCATCAGTTTTGTGGCGATATTTCGAAAATATGTGGCATTGCGAAAGACAGGGACACCTCATTCAAAATTTTTTGTTCAATACATCAACAAACAATGTACTAGGCGAGTAGTAGGAAAAAACATGTTTGGTACATTTCCACGGCAAATAGCAGCTTTCTTGAAATTAGAAAATGCGACGTCTTATACGGGACATTGTTTTAGACGCACTTCTGCGTCTTTGTTAGCTGATTCGGGAGCAACAATAGAGGTGCTGAAGAGACATGGAGGATGGAAATCCTCCAACGTGGCCGAGGGATATATTGAATCGTCTATTAAAAATAAACAAAAAATTTCAGATAAAATATTTGGTCAAGTCGCCGATTCGTCCACTATAGTTATGCCACAGTCCTCATTCTCGCTTCCTGTTTCCGCAGGATCTTCGAAACAAACACCAGTTCAATATGATAAGGACCTATCTGTTACTCGTCAGTTACCTGCTGCATTAACCCAGGAAAGACTGGTCAATATGACGAACTGTCACAATATTAATTTGAATATTAACGTTAATTACCATTCTAATTAATTGTATTTTTCAATAAAATATCCCTTAAATTCGTTTGTTTGGGATTTAATCGTTCCGGGAGTTTCGTCAATATTTAATCCCGGAGGGATTAAATGTGTCACTTTAGTACCTGTTACAAGGGAGTGAAGTTGTCACTTTAGGTCCGGAAGTACGAAAAGATATTTAATCTATCAGAACTTTTTTTGGTCTATGTTAGATAGACATTTTCACTTCACACCATACAGGGTATTTCAAGTTCAAGTGCTGATTAAACGTTTATGTAGAATTGAATCTGTTTGAAATCTGAAAATTGTGATTTTGATATTGTTCGCTTTACTTTAATCTTTGTTGAAAAAAATCGATGACGAAACGGAATGATCTAGCTAACTGAAATGTGAGGGTAAGTTTGAACGTGAAACTTCCCTTATAACTTGAACGAACATGGTCAGGACATTTTTCGAACACTGGTTTGCACTAGTAGAATAACTAAATAGAATAAATTTGGCGCTAGGTAATTTTATTGACTTACCTGTCTCAATATCCTCATTCTCCCTCTACAATTTTCTTTATTTTCTAGCCAATCGAAGTAATGTAGGACCGCTCTTAGTTTTGATTTTTGCGAAGGCAGGTGGAGACTTTCAAAAAAATTCGAAAAATTGAAATTCCTTAAAGTTGGATGACTTTTATCGGTTCTTCTGGGGAATGTGGAGAAAAATGCGTTAGCAATAAGAGAAGAAACAAAATCATATTCCAGTTCGGTGAAATCAGCTGAAAAAAGAATTATTTAAATACAAAGGTAAATGATCAAGGTAAGGAATATGAAGGTGAAAAAAATTTTCGATAATACTCGGTACATTGGATATATCAATATTTGATCCAAGTCAAATTAGAAAACCAAAATTCTGTTATTGATTTTTGAACTCACGCTGTTGTTGTAAACTGAAATGAAGTCCCCCTCTTGGTTTGTATTCTTTCATTTTCAAAGCTCTGTTTACCATATTCGGTAATGTTCGGTTGAAAAAATTAATCCTCTCTTCTTCACTAAGATCGCTTTCTAAGAAATTTTCGAACTGTTGAAATAAGTTCGGTTCTTGGTTTTCATCATCAGGATCCAGGCTTATGCTGCAAATATAAATATATTCAGCAAAAAAAGTGTTGTAACAGAAATTTATGGTAGATCAATAAAGCAATTTGGGGGATATTAAAAACATCAACTAATAAAAACTATGACTTACTTTAAGGGATCAAACTAAGATGTCTAAAATACTGGTGTACCTATGTACTTCGCATAATTTGTATGTAAAAGACAATGATCTAATTCAAGAGGTCCAAAATTCTATTATATATACATTATTATATATTATATCTTAATTTCATTAATTCATTTCAACGTAGCCATGGATTGTTTGACATTTTGCATTACAGAATTCTTCATTTTGAAATATTCATACAATCTTTGTTGACTATGAAGAATTCTTCATATGGAACTGAATTGAAATAGTATATTATATACCGCGGGACTGAAGTAGTACATTTAATCCTGAAGGTAAAGTTTATGGCCCGACCGCAGGGAGGGCCATAATTTACCTGAAGGACTAAATGTACTTCAGTCGCAAGGTATATACCATACTTTTCGTACTTCCGGTATGATTTTATTAATTATTTCAATAATTTCAATCAGTTTTTTCTCTCTTCAACTCATTTAATAAACTGTCTTTAAAATAAGTTACCATAGTAACATTGCGTTGTGACAATTATAATTTAGAAACATTGTCATTACTAGTGTCATTGTAAAGAAACATTGTTATTGATAATTATTGGTATCATGAGTGGAGAAGGTGTATCTGATATTGATAAAGAGCAGCCGAAGTAGGTGAAGAATTGTTACCACCGAAATCTAGAAAACTATACGAGCAGCAGTACGATGCTTTTGAAAAGTGGTGCCGCTTAAAAAATGTGAAACAACCTACTGAAAATGCGCTGTTAGTCTACTTCAATGATAAATCAAAAGCGGTTTGTGCCTTAACTCTCTGGGTACATTACTCAATGCTGAAATCGGTTATTAACATTAGAGAAGACATTGATATAAGTAAATTTCCAAAATTATTAGCTTTTTTGAAGAGAAGAAATGAGGGATTTAAGCCAAAGAAGTCAAGAATTCTCACGTCTGAGCAGGTAGATCAGTTCTTACGGGAGGCTCCGGATGATAAATATTTAATGCTTAAGGTAAATTTGGAAATGTGTTTATATTCAGAAATTTTAAGAAATCAATTTTTTTGTAGGTTGCACTTATTTTGGGCGTTGCGGGAGCTTGTCGTGGAAAAGAGTTGGTTGATTTAGAAATCGTCGATGTGAGAGATTTGGGCGATTCCTTCCTAATTGCGATTAGAAACCCCAAAAATAAAATTGACCGAAATTTTGTGGTCAAAAATTCAGAAAACAGTGCCATCAGTTTCGTGGCGATATTTCGAAAATATGTGGCATTGCGAAAGACAGTGACACCTCATTCAAAATTTTTTGTTCAATACATCAACAAAGAATGTACTACGCGAGTAGTAGGAAAAAACATGTTTGGTACATTTCCACGGCAAATAGCAGCTTTCTTGAAATTAGAAAATGCGACGTCTTATACGGGACATTGTTGTAGACGCACATCTGCGTCTTTGTTAGCTGATTCGGGAGCAACAATAGACATGCTGAAGAGACATGGAGGATGGAAATCCTCCAACGTGGCCGAGGGATATATAGAATCGTCTATTAAAAATAAACAAAAAATTTCAGATATAATATTTGGTCAAGTCACCGATTCGTCCACTATAGTTATGCCACAGTCCTCATTCTCGCTTCCTGTTTCCGCAGGATCTTAGAAACAAACACTAGTTCAATATGATAAGGACCTATCTGTTACTCGTCAGTTACCTACTGCATTAACCCAGGAAAGACTGGTCAATATGACGAACTGTCACAATATTAATTTGAATATTACGTTAATTACCATTCTAATTAATTGTATTTTTCAATAAAATATCCCCTGAATTCGTTTGTTTGTGATTTAATCGTTCCGGGAGTTTCGTCAATTTAATTCGTCACATTTACTGCTTGGTCCCTATACTGTGGTGGTATTCTTGTTTAGTAGTGTGACACTACTAGTATCTGACATTTCATAATGAAATGATTTAGCCCGGCACAGCGTCTACAAATTGTTCAGCTTTATTACGAAAATGAAGTGTCGATATTTTGCCGTTCTCAACAGCTTGTCCTTTCGTATTCAACGACTTGACGGATTTTACTTAAGGATCTTTCTTTGCTTACAAAGCAATGACGACTATTATATCGGTTTGTTTGATCGTTTGAAGGCCGACATTGCCCATTCGAAAGAAAAAGGTACTTTTGTGTCAAGGTTATAATCTGTGTCACAAGTCAATGAAAACAGCAGCAAAAATAGTCGAATCAAGTTTGAATTGCTAGCACACCTTCTGACTACTAGGAAAACGCCAGAATATTTGTATAATTCCAAAAGAACATCACATTGATGAATAAAATAAAGAAATGTTCTCCTGCATAGGCCCGGAATATTTTGACGTATATATTAATTTCTTAATGTACTGTAGCTTCATAATATATGGTAATAGTTCAATAAACGAATATTAAAAAATTGTTTCGAATATAACGCATTCCTTAATACTCAATGATAATCAAAAACAATAAGGGAAAAAAATATTTAGTGACTGCTGGATATTCGATCGACTTTTTCTTATTTCTCAAAAGTTATCATCATTACTTGCATAATTCGTAAATTTTTTCCATTTCATTCTTCAAATCTCCAGGATCTTTAATCTTTCCTATTCGTGTCAGGTATTGTTGAACTTTGTTCCACCATGGAAGATCACATGGAAGCATTACAAGTGCCATCTGAAATACAGAAAACGTAAATTATTATAAGCATAAAAGTAAACATTGAAACTGTATTCAGGGTGTCTCATTTAAAATTGTCCAACCTCAGTAACACAACAACGAATCAGAATTGGTGAAAACTATCAGACATGTCGATTTTTGATGACAGGGGACATAAATTAATGGCTACAAATATTGTTTCTACTAGCCCTGGAGAGTATTGCAACACCATCAGCAATTTGAATATAGTCCAGTCAATAAAGCCTGGGCAACGAAATAATTAGCGGCAATGAAAATTTTCGCTTTTATTGTTTAGGACAAAAAATAGGATACCCAAAAAAATTTTCATTCCTCTGGAGGAAAGGCTTAAGAGGGGAGGTGGTAAAAAAGGCTTTTTTCTTATAAATCTGGATAAAAAATTCCGAACGGGTTGAAATTTTGAGGGATTGTTAAGTAATTAATTATACATCTTGTATTAAAATTTCAACCCTCTGGGGTGACGGCTAAGCGGTGGAGGGTGTAGGAAAGTTTTTTTTCTCATAACTTCGGATAAAAAATTCCGAATGGGTTGAAATTTTGAAGAATGGTTAAGTTGATGATTATACATCTTGTATTAAAATTTCAACCCTCTGGGGTGGAGGCTAAGTGGAGGAGGGGGTGAGTAAGGTTTTTTTCTCATAACTCGGGACAAAAAATTCCGAATGGGTTGAAATTTTAGGGAATGGTTAAGCATACAATTATCTATCATGTGTTGAAATTTCAACCCTCTGGGGTGAAGGCTAAGTGGTGGTTTTTCTTCTCATAACTTCGGATAAAAAATTCCGAATGTGTTGAAATTTTCGAGCATAGTCAAGCATGAAATTGTCTATCTTGTGTTGAAATTTCAACTCTATGTTTTCTTCTCATATCTTCGGTAAAAAAATTCCGAACGGGTTGAAATTTTAAGCATTGTTAAGCTAATGATTACATAGCTTGTATTGAAATATCAACCCAATGGGGTGAAGGCTAATCGGTGGAGGGGGCGAGAAAGTCTTTTCTCTCATTAGTCCGAATAAAAAATTCCGAAGTTATGAGAAGAAAAACCTATGTCACCCCCTCCACCACTTAGCCTTCACCCCAGAGGGTTGACATTTCAACACAAGATAGATAATTGTATGCTTAACCATTCCCTAAAATTTCAACCCATTCGGAATTTTTTGTCCCGAGTTATGAGAAAAAAAACTTACTCACCCCCTCCTCCACTTAGCCTTCACCCCAGAGGGATATCCAGATTAAAATTTTTATCATTCATTTTCATTTTCATTCAGTTGGTACTTGAATTTGATGTAACAATATCAGTTGCAGATAAAAAACATAATCGGACTCGTGAAGGTAAGGATTAAAAGATCAAGTCGACGTAATTGGTCAACTTATGGCTGTAACAAGCCCGCAGAATCTCCTCATCTCTCGTCTAGTCTTTTTCCCATTTTTTTAAATATTAGCGACATCAATCCGCTAAAATATTAGAAAAAAATGAACTTATAAATGTATTTATATTCTCAATTTGATTTATGAGTTCATGTGTTTTTCAATTTATTCATAGTTGGAAAATCCAGAGTAAAACGTAAAATCACAAGAAATGCTATGAATATATATTCCGTATTTTTACTGTGCAGTAGGCAGATGTATATATAAATATTTACAACGTTATTGTTTAAGAATCTATTTTATCATATTCTTCTGAAAAATAACATTTTTTCAAAGAAATTTGTTGTTTCTCATTTCAATTGAATGTGACTACCTACATAACCTCAAAACGCAGGTATAAGATATACATTTGGTTGATAATGGCTAAATAACAGCTCTATATCATTTTGATCAACTTACCTCAATCAATTGTTTCTTATCCAACAGTAATTCAAAACTATAAAAGATTCTGGGCTATTTTTAGAACCATAATCGAGTTTGAACTGGACGGCATAGGATAAAGGCCACGATCAATTCGGGGAACCAAGTCGCGCACTCAAACACCACAAAAAAGTACGCAACGTAATTTTTTTCATTAGAGATTATTAATTATTTAATCAAATTATTAATCCGGACACATTTCCATGGTGGAACTTCGTCCTACACAGGTTTACGAGCAGGCGCTCTAAAAATACACGCGTCGCGACGCTATGAGTATTTCGGCGTCGATCAGCTGTCCACCACGAAGCTGAACATCGCGAAAGAGACGCCGGGATGGAATGTCGAGTGAAAGTATATCTTTTGTCCTCCCCATATTTCAAACAAAGCATGTCGACGATGTTTTGAAGTATTAATTACCCAAAATGCAGAACAGCACCTACGGGAGGTCAGAAGCATTCGTGACTCTGGAACAGTGGTAATCAAAACAAATTACCACAATGAATGAGCAAATCTATATCTTAAATTAAAAATAATCACTCAAATTTTTCCGACAGTTTAGTGCGTAACTCAAATTCTTCTATTAGGATCGAACAAAAAGAAGGTATATCTTTTCTACCAAATTTTCTCTTATAAATGAAAAAACTCCTATATCTTCTCGTGATAGAACACTACGAAGATGAAATTTCATCATGAAATATTTGTTTTATTAAACTTATAAATACCCGATACCCTATCTGGACACCTTGTACATGTTGTTTCCCAAAAGATAGCTGTAAATGAATGATTGCTTGCTCTAGTTATTTTACCAGGTATTCTGCTTATCACATACATTATATTGTGAAGTATTTTGTCGAATTTGGGGTATGTAGAGAAAAAATCGGAATGACAAAACGTACAAAAATGTATTTGTAATATTAAACTAGAAAATAAAGAACAACAAAATTTTACAATACATGAAACACATTTCAATTATTACCTGAAGAAAACTACACCTATCGACAAAAATAGCAATATCTGATTCAATACATTCTCAACACTGCTGTTACAAACTTTCTTTATGTTATTGGTATCCAACCCTTTCATATGCAATAAGCCATGTACTCCACTGATGTCGAAATGGCTCAATTTTGTCGACCTCGATAGTATCACTGTGAAATGACGTTTGTCCGGAAGTTGATGGCAAAAGTTGAGAACCAAATGGGTACCTACCACCTTTAAAACTTGGAGGGTACCGGCAAAATGGCTCACTTGAGGATCCAGAGACGAACCTGTCAAAAAAATCACGTTTATAGAAACAGTGTAAGAAGGTACTAACGAATTTGTGTAGGATTTAGCATTTTTGGACGGAGTGGGTCCCAGTGCGGACCTGGCTTCGCAGTTGAAAAGGTGGAAAATTATCAATATAAGAAAATAGTATACTATCTCGGCGGAACAACCAAAAGGAGTAAGTGATAGCGACAAGGAGCACGAAATATATCGTCGATTAAATCAAACGACTTAGCAAAATTAGTCTTACCATTGTCAGGTCCGGAACTGATCCAAAATCCGGGCATTGAAACATTAAGTCTTATCCTGTACTCTGTGCTAACGCCATTCTCATCCCACAGGAGACGTAATCTCTTGATTTCATCGTAAAACTTCCTTCCGAATCCAACCGGTGGATATCTGTCTGGATGATACTGTCTGTCAAAATTTGACGGTATCCTATACAAGGGATCCTGATAATCCTTGTTATTGACATTCACTCTGTTTTTGTCATATCTTTCTCGACCATAGGGATCTGGATTGTAGGCTTGCTGGTTCCTGTTGTACGGATCTCTTCAATTAACAGAATGAAAAAGAAAATTTTATTTAAACGTAATATTTTTTAATCAAAGAAGCAAAGAGAATGATTCAATACAAAGTAAACAGATATCCAATGATGTGCTTGTAAATTTTGTAACATTTTCACCGAGTTAAGTGGTAATAATCACTTCTTACACACACAAGATAAATCTATCCACATTTTGTTGGAGAATTGTGACGTGGAGAAGAGGAAAATTATAGGTAATTGTATAGCCCATATATAAGATGTCAACGAAGAAACCATATAAAAGGAATAGAATGGAACCGAGAATGGATCCCTGAGGGACACCACTTGGAACGTACCATTCGGAAGACGAGTTAACATCATCAACTCAAATGACATAAACGCACAAATCTACTCAAGAAGGTCCTTCCTCGAAAACCAGATCTCCTGCTTCAAGGGAAGACGATTGTTTGAGATAGTGTCCTAGAAAATCTCATTGAATCACATCCACTAAAACGTGTTTATCCCACTCCCTAGTCCAATCGAATAACAGATTAATTTAGTGGATACTTCAGCATTAAGTTCTCGGAAAGATGTTTCTTATGAATAGAATTAGATATTCGGACAGCTGTAGAAGTAGCTATCCAACATTTCGTTTCAAGGTATTTCAAGGTATCAAAATAATTTGATATGATGGTGAAATTTCTGCTAGGAATAATAGATAATTGAAGAAGACGATCCTCCAATATTGAATATCAAATCAGAGTTCGTTAACTTACATTTGGTAGGGATTTCTGTTGTAAGGATCTCTATACTGCGGGGTTCTACGATAAGGATCTCTGTCTCTGTTATAGGGATCTTTCGTATATGGATCTCTGCCATATGGGCTTCTAGTATAAGTTGAAGGGTCATACGGATTGGTTCTCATTCTCTCTGTAGTTAAATCGTAGGTATCGTAGCCTCCTTTTGCATATTCGTAGTTATAGTTACTGTAATCCTGGTATAGTGAACTGAAGGATCTATCTTCCGATATATGGATAATAGGGCAGGATTGCACATGTCGAACGTAGTGCCTTTCGCTGTCGTGATCAATGATTTCTATGCCGTACCAGATACCCATAAGCTGTAAGTAAATCAAAACGATTAGAAATAAGGATTAGCCTTGACAGATCCAACTACATAAAGTGAACACTTTTTGAATCAAAAATCCAAAATAATAAAATCTCGAATTGTGTCTACCGAATAAATTGTATGGATTGCCCAAAAGTATATATAGGGCAGACAACACAATATATAAAGGAAAGAATAAATGGGCACAAATTTTGCAAAAATATGACCGCACTAAAAAAGCATGAACAAACAGAAAAACATAAAAAAGAATTTTGAGAACTTTTCTATCCTGGAAAAAGAAAGAAACAACAAAACTAGAAACATACTAGAAATGATCCACATTAAAAAAGAAAAAGAAGCTATGAACGATAAAACAGACATCAAAAACTTGGCCCAAATTTATTTCAATCTTATAACATAAATAAGGAAATACAAATTTTCAATCTTCTACTACCAATTCCATCTAGATTAAAAAGAACCAATTCAAACCCAGATTTGGGATTATCACTTGGTTGGTTAATTCGTACAGGTGTAGCAGCATTAAATTGGAATAAGAAGTTGGAAAAACAAATTCGTGACAGCGTATCATCGTCACATTATTTCATTCATGGCCGACGAAAATATTTTATATTTGAAGATCTTTTAAAGTTTGATTTATAGGAGAAAATAATATCTTGACGGACGATTTGGAAGAAGTACGTAAAAGCTTTGTGTTGTTTGTTGATATATTTGTGTATTTATTATTGTGTAATTTATAGGAAATTGTCGACTGTATTATATTCCTTGAAAAAGGCGTAGATACGCTGAAACATATGTTGGAAAAAAATAAAATAAATAAAATAATAATTCAACAATTACCATTATTAGTAAAATAAGTGCTACACACCCAAGAAATTTCAAACAAAAAAAATATATATATATTTTTTTGAACTTTTGGCTTATAATATTTAGTTAGCAAACAATGAAGCATATAGATCAGGGGTTAATGACGGGGTGTCATACAATTCGGCGTATGGCATAAAAGCCTAGGGAAAAAACCCCAGTAAAAAAACCCTGGCTCCCCATCTAAGTGTGAAAGTACAAAATAAGCTGAAATATATTTTAAGGACTTCTTTCTTCAAGAGTGGTCTTCTATTGATGGAGACAGAGACTTCTCCAAGTTGCCCACATCGAATCTGGAAATAAAAAGACAAAAGCAGAAAAAAGAACTGAATAACAAAAATAAGTATCATAATTGTTTGAAATTTATAACCCATTCCAAGAAAGAATCGGAAACATCATGAATAGCCCTAAACCCATCTTGAAATTTATATATGGGACAATTATTGATGATATGAGGTATTGTTTCTTCTGCTTCTCCACATTCACAACTTGCGCTAGGAACTGAGTTCCATCTGAATATCATGCTATTGGTACGACCTTGACCTGGTCTCAAACGATTAAGAACTGTCCAAATTTTTCTTGGAAGATCAAAACCAGGAACTTTTTGAGAAGGATCAGAAACGAGATACTTATTGAACATTTCGTAAGAGTTCCACTCAGTCTTCCATAATTCTTTATCACTTATGTTGATATTGAAGAATGTATTATGCAATAATGGTTTACGTGACTTCAATCTGGGAATTGTATTTTGTGGAATATATGAAATAATTGCGAATAAATTGGGAAAAGAATGATATTTGTTCCAAGAATTCAGAGCTGCAGTCTGTCTGCGAATATGGGGAGAGACAATGTTATACAAAACTGCTAACCAATGAACCGGTGTAGATCTTATGGTGCCAGTAATTATTCTCATGGATGTATTAAATTGTGCATCAATTTTTTGTGTATGTGCACTATTAAACCAAACAGAGCAACAATACTCAGCTGCAGAAAAAACTAGGGCTAGTGATGCTGTGCGAAGAGTGGAATCATCAGCACCCCAAGACGATCCGGCTAATTTCTGAACAATATTATTCCTAGTTTTCAGTTTTAGGCTCAGATCATTTAAATGAGCCTTGTAATTAAGAGACGAATCTAATTTAGCTCCTAAGTATTTTGGAAAGAAATTATGTTCGATAGGAGAATCATTGAAATTTACAGCTAATTTCCTATATTTTTCATTGGTATTCAGATGGAAACAAGATACCTCTGTTTTGTTGGCATTTGGACATAATCGCCACTTAAGTAGCTTTAATTTTTAATCAAATTGAAAGAAATTGGCAATCAGAATCAAGAACTTCTGTCAACAACATATGGAGTCCATTTTGGAATCTTTTAGGTGTTGTTAGTTTTCCATTAAAATATTACCGATCTCATAATTCCATATGAAGGAATGAAATAAAATTAATACAAAATACTTACGAAACTAGGTGCTGCAGTATCAATACCAAATTTCAGACTGGAATTCTGTGACCAAATACGATGTTGAAAGAACTATATTCTCTCATAGTAGCAAACATACCTAAATACGCGAAACATAAAAGCCTTCGCTAGCAATTAAATAGAAAGAAAAACATATCTTCTGATATTATCTCTTTTCTCATTTATTCTTAATTTACGAAAAATGATGTATATCAAATTCATAATATCACCTGATCTATCAATATGGAGGGTTGTGGAATAAGATTCCTACAATAAGATTCCACCATCCCCGAACATCTGAAGGGTAGAAGCAATCCAAGGATACACAAAATAAACACATACATGGCCTTAACACAATATTATCTCATACACAGTTAATGGTCTCACATCAATCTTTCCACTAATATGCAACTATAGAATTATCTTCATCAGAGCAATTCAGGAATTAAGGCTTTTCTACCATACCGAGCGTAGGTGGAATTACGTGTCAACGCTTTCTTTCATTTGAATCAATTAAGGACATCCATCATTTGGCCCGTGTTTTAATTTTGTTATTTCGGTGGCATAAGTTCGGAAACTTCTTGTGCGTTAATTGACAATTCCGCCTTGCCGAAAAACAATTCGTTAGATGTGATGAGTAAGATCTAGGGGGATAATTGGTGTTTATGTGGGAGAATTGCCACACATTTTAATGTTTTGCAATCAGTTTGAGTGTAGTTCAAGAAATTTCGGGAAATTGTAAGAGAATTAATTACAGATAAAATGGATGGAATTCAATATGAATGAACAAACCTATATCTAAAATTAAAAATAACTTAGAAGCAATTTTTTTGGGATTAGAGAACTGGATTAAAATTAGGATTTCATCTTTTTTTTATACTTTACTACATATGTTTCGGCGTACATTGAGCCTTTTTCAACTAATGAAGTTTCTTTATATGAAAGATCCCATCTTTTTTTTCGATGAGGAATCATCTCCTTAAATATTTTACACTTATTTAGTTACACCCTGTATAGGGATTATTGATATCTTTCATATTCATCTGCCTAGAAATAACCCACTAGAAGACACATATGTTCTTTTATGTAATGAAGTCACAGAAGTTCATAGGTTACTGTTGGAAATGGATATATCTTCTCTTCTACGAATGATAAAATGTAGATGTTTGTAGATTAATCTTCATTGGTATGACCGTAACGAATCCTATTGAGATGATAAAATTCTGGGATATCTCTGAAATGTATTTGTTGAGTTATTTTTTTGACAATCATAAATTTGTTCGACAAATTATCAATATAATCATCAAAAACTTCGTGATTTGTAGAAGTTCTTCATTTCACAAGTTATGCTCAAAAAGATCTCGACTTTGTCGTTCAGATTCAACTACCAGCAGGCGATTTCGTGATTTGGATATGAATAAATAAGACGTTGCAAAGGACGAGAGTTTACTGGAAGAAAGATACAAATTTTCATCATGATTTTCAAGAGTGCGGAAGTTTCTGACCTTACGTCTGTGTTATTCTACATATATTTATTGAAGAATATCGTTTTGTTATCTGTCAGGGGCTAGAATATACAAAGCAACATAATAAATGACTATAATAGACTTCGCCAGGTTGCACAGTTTCATTTCATTAGTAATTGTCCTCATATTGATTGAACTGGTATAGCATAAAAAACAATTTAAATACCTTCAAGGACGTCACGTTATTATTTATTGAAGAAACCAGAATTAAAAGAAGGATCTTCTTCATATCTGGTTTCTTTGAATTGTCTGGTAAGTGTTTGCTTCCACTACTTATAATGAATATACCAGTATTTGAACATGAATAAATTGAAGTGAGGATATCCTTCAACTCAATATTTCTCTCTTATTCATATGATCGTTTCAATAAAAAATCTTCTGAAAAATAGGAGACCTAAAGATAGGGATTAAGTATGTTTAGTACGAGATCCAACTGCAGAATTAGTGCAGCCATCCAGGGGTTTGCTGAAAATTAGATTTGTATGCCTATTTATTATAAATAGAATATATAGGGTTATTTGATGACGAGATATTGTTGATGATGGAGCTCGTGTTGAATGATTGTTTGGGCTATTACCATCATCTATTGTGGATGTAATGTTTTCCGACGTTTCATGACTTCTGTCAATTGACTTTTTGAAAATTAATAATTTTCAAAAGGTTTCTTACTTTTCTCCTTGATAAAGATAGAAGACGTCTATCGAAACGTCGGAAAACATTACATGCACAATAGATGATGGTAATAGCCCAAACAATCATTCAACACGAGCTCCATCATCAACAATATCTCGTCATCAACTAAAAATTCGGTATGGGCCCGAATTGTTTCAAGAAGTTAGAAGTTATGAAAGAACCAGCATAAAATTGGCAAAGGAAGATCGAAACCTAATTCCTAAAGGTCTCAGAGTGAAACTTCCTGTCAAAAGTTATAGAGCAGATAGGATTTCAAAACGGACAAGTCAAGCCCTTATGAGAGAAAGACTGAATCAACATCGATTCAACAAAGCCAAATTACTTACAACATGCGAGGACCTTAGATGTAGCATTCAATCAAAAACTTATGCTGAAGATTATGAAAATATTCTGGGAGCTATTAAACATAGCTATGAAAGAATATATGAAAAACAAAAACAAGTCCAAAAAAGGAAAATGGAGAAACTTATGAAGGAGTCAAGAAAATATGAACCCTTAGATCATTCAAAAACCGTGATCAATTTATCTAATAAGAACTTCAGTGAAGATCAGATATCTCTCCTCAACAAGGGTCTCAAGTTCTCTATAGCCCCTAAGACGATACCAAAAATTGAAATCATGTTGGCGGCAGAAGAAACTGCACAGAAAATTCGAGAACCTGAAAAAACCGAAGAGTACAGATGGAAAATCAGAACCTTGTTAGACAGGAATAACAAAACACCTCCACCCAATATAAATAAAGCTGAACAGAGGGCATTAAAAGATCTTAACGCGGATAGTTCCATAAAGATACTTCCAGCAGACAAAGGAAACGCCACTGTAATTCTAGATGTTGGCTCTTATAATCAAAAAATCAATGAATTATTAGAAGCAGGAAAATACAAAAGACTAAAAAAGGACCCTACCACCACAGTTGAAAACAAGATTTACAAAATCCTTTATAAATATCGAAATGAATTTCCAGATCAATTCATTAGATCAAGACTTACACCTCACTTCAGTAAACCACCACATTTATATGGTCTACCAAAAATACACAAAGCAAATATTTCTCTAAGACCAATTGCGAGTTCAAGAAATTCAGCATGCCACCAATTGGCTAAATTTCTGCTGAAAATTATATCACCATTAAAAAGTAATTCAACATCGATGATAAGAAACACTAAACACTTCATAGAAATAATGAAACATCAATAAATTATGGAAGAAGACGTTATGGTCAGCTTCGACATCACCAGTTTGTTCACTAATATTCCGACAGATAAAACACTTATCATAGTTAGGAAAAAGCTTGAAGAAGATCAAACCCTTAGTGAAAGAACTACACTAAGCGTGAATGCAATTATGGAAATGCTTTCTATTTGTATTAAAAAACATATTTCCAATTTGAAGAAATCTTTTATCAACAAGAATTCGGAATGGCCATGGGTTCACCACTATCACCAATTTTAGCTGATTGATATATGGAAATTTTCATACTTTCATTATTTGGCAACATGGAAGAGACACTATAGATGGATTCCTTTAATATCTAAACAATCAAGAGGAATCAATTAAATTCACAATTGAAATCGAGAAGGACAGACAACTTCCATTCTTAGATGTACTCGTACACAAACAAAATGGAATCCCAAGAACCACTGTGTATAAAAAGCCAACGAACACAGGACAATATCTACATTTTGATTCAAACCACCAACTAAACACTAAATTGGGAGTAGCAAAATATTTATTTGATAGAGCAATAAATATTTGTTGCACTGAAGAAGACCAAAATGAAGAAATAAATAACATCTCGAAAACTCTTAGAAGCAATGGCTACCCCAAAAAGATATTAGAAAAAGCTAAACGAACAAGAGAAAGTCAACCTGAACCAAGAGATATAAATCAGACCATTAAAACCGTAATTCCTTATGTAAAAGGTTTGTCGGAGAAAATGAGAAGAATTGGAAATAGATACAACATAACGACTGCATTCAAAACTCAAGACACTATCAGAGCTAAACTTACAAAAGTTAAGCCTAATAATGGGACACAAAGGACAAAGAACTGCATATATGAATTACTTTGCGAGTGCGGAAGATCTTACATCGGAGAAACTAAACGCCCTCTGAATGTACGAATAAAAGAACATCAGAAGCTTCTACGAGTACTAGACAGCGACAAATCGAGGTTGGTCCAACATGCTGTAGATGAGAATCATCGTATAAAATGGGATGAAGCATCAATAATATCCAAAGAAGAAAAACTTGCAAGAAGAAAAATCAAAGAAGCAGCATTTATGAAAATAACACCTGACTCCATAAGTGCTCCATCTATAGATCTGCCAGAAGTTTGGACGCCGATAGTTCGATCCAACTTAAAAAGATCATCATACCACAGATGAGTATATAACATCGTTCATTTTCTTTCATGACTTCTGTCAATTGACTTTTTGAAAATTGATAATTTTTAAAAGGTTTCTTACTTTTCTCCTTGATAAAGATAGAAGATGTCTATCGAAACGTCGGAAAACATTACATCCACAATAGATGATGGTAATAGCCCAAACAATCATTCAAGCTTTATCATATAATGTAATAAAAATCTTAGCTTCCCATTAAAAAAATCTGTTGATGACGTCATAACTTTGACAAATTTGACTTGTTATTTTTGTTTCTTATGTCAAGAGATGCGGAATATAAAACAACGTTTGACATGTTTTTGCATGTTTTTCAAATGTGATCGTTGTACGTTTTATGAATTTTGTGCATTACTTTATCATAACCCTGTATATCTATCAAGTTGCCTATCGCAGCCGGGTGTAAACAGGTATGATTTTACGTTCATAGCGTATATTTATCATTTATATATAAAGCTAATTTCATTCTATTCATTATGATATACGGTTTGCTAATTTAACCTGGCTGCAAATAAGGGTTGCTACCTGATTACTGATATTACAAAATTACAGACATTAGGTTAAAAGATAGCTTGTTATTCCTCAAGTAACAAGACCACTTGGAGAACTAGCGTGCCGAAACTCCTGACATTATCCAGTGCTTTTCAAAGCTTTTTGAACATTTCAAAATCACCTGTTTCATTTGTTTCTCATATGTTAGTAATTTTCCGAAGAAAACATCGAATTTGACCTGCATTCCGCTACTTTATCTTTGTTGAAAAGATACGATGAGACTCAAAATTCAGAGACACCATATCACCCGTTGCTAAGTACCAGATAAATCACAATTTTATCCTTGGAAGCCAATAAGAAACAACAAAATTCCATCTGCTGTTCAGTGGCGTATTATGCTCATGGGATATAAAACCGCTACACTGAAGGAAGATGAAATTATTCACTATGAGGTAACATTTTTAGTAAGCTACTACTTTGTGCTGAAGTTGAACCTATTTGAAGTATAAAAAATATAGAAAAGCACTGGTGTGAAGCCAGTAGCTTTTGAGCGCACTGCACTTGAATAATTGTCAGCTTGATATATATTCTTTTGAACTTTTGGATTACAATATTTAGTTAGCAAACAATAAAGCATATAGATCAGGGGTTAGTGACGGGGTGTCATACACTTCGGTGTATCACATAAAAGCCTAGGGAAAAAAACCTCAGTAAAAAAAAAACCCTGGCTCCCTGCCTAAGTGGAAAGTGTAAAAATAAGCAGAAATATATTTTAAGGACTTCTTTCTTCAAGAGTGGTCGTCTATTGATGAGACAGAGACTTCTTCAAGTTGCCCACATCGAATCTGGAAATAAAAAGACAAATGCAGGAAAAAGAACTGAATAACAAAAATACGTATCATATTCGTTTGAAATTTATAACCCATTCCAAGAAAGAGTCGGAAACATCATGAATAGCCCTAAAACCATCTTGAAATTTATATATGTGACAACTATTGATGAGATGAGGTATTGTTTCTTTTGCATATCCACTTTCACAACTTGCGCTTGGAAGTGAGTTTCATCTGAATAGCATGCTATTGGTACGACCATGACCTGTTTTCAAACGATTAAGAACTGTCCAAATTTTTCTTGGAAGCACGGATAATATCTGGTAGTTGAAACTGTTCGAGTGATTTTTATGGATGAGTGATTGTTATGTCCTGGAATATATGCACTGTAAAAAATAGTTCCTCATCTCAAACCATATTAATTTGTCTCAAGTACTCCGTACGTTTGAATACAGCCAAATGCATAAAGTACTTGACCCTACCGCCCTCTACGGTTGAGAATGGCGTTTACCCTAAATAAAAGTTTCTTGAGCTAAGAAACTGATTAGTTTCAACCAAGCTCAGAGTTATTGACTCAGGTGGTAAAAAAATTTGATCCAACGGTAATATTAATTAGTATGTAACTATTCATACTCTTCGTAGAATAAAAATGTTGGTTTCATGTAAATAAATATTACATTTCACTGAAACTCGATTTGCAGTTGATTTAAAGGATCTTAGTTGAACGGGTCGAGAATTCAGTCGATAAAAATGATAATATCTCTTATGTCAAGTGAAAGTTTCTTGGGTTAAGAAACTAATTGATTTGAGCGAAATTGAAGGGTTTTTGACACTAGCAAAGGAATAATTTGATAAAACAAAAAAAAACATTTGTATGTAATTATTATTTTTCTTCACAGAACAATAATTTCTCTTTTATATTAATAAATACCGCAATACCGCGGCAGACCATGAATATTGTACGGAATGGAAAAGGCGTCTAGAGTTTCGTTGGAAGTTGCAGAGAGGGAGCGAGTATACCTCAAGCGTCAACCGTCTGCTTTTCCAAGACACGTCGTAAAGACAACCGTTCCCATCACGTCGGGGTCACCAATGTAGAATCGAAGGAATTTATCCCTACTTATGCTTTTCGTCCCTGGCGCACACATTTGGACTCATCAGTATGGCTTGTGTGCGCCATGCCATAGACGCAGGGGTTAGATGTTTTGAGGGAGCCGCCGGGAGTTGAACCCGGCACCTAGTACCTAGTCAGTGTGAAACTTGAGTGCAAACCTCTAGGCCCCCGAAGCGCTGTGAACTATGCTATGCGTGGCTATATAGAGTGCCGCCAAGAGATCCCTATACATTCCCCTGCCGCTGACAGAGTGCCGCTACAATAGCTATAGTCCAGGCAGTGGGTTATCATCTCATCCCTGTCATCATCCAATACCAGATCACCCGGTTCTCCACCAACACAAAGATATTTGGTTTGCTCTAAGTTGACATTTAAGCCCCACTTCTCGTATTCTTCAATTAGCTTGCGCATCATGTATTCCATGTCATCTTTATCACCGGATACAACAATATTGTGAGTAAAATGCACAAATAATTGCATTTAAATGGGATATATTTAATATAAAAGAGATAGAGTTTTATTTAATTGCAGCCAATATAAAAAAATTACTACAATTAATTCGTTTTATTAAATCAATTACGCAATATTTTTTTTACAAATGTCATATTGCAACAATTATATGTTCAATTTTATTCAAATATTTATAGTTTTCTTCAAGTAAATGAGGCGAATAATATAATCTCACGAGATTCTTGTCTCAAGAAACTGTAGTCGTTGCATCAACTGACAGAATTTACGACAACCGTACCTTCGTTCTATTGAACAAATAAAAATGAAACGAACGAATGGTTTCGTTAAAACCTATTTAGAATAATGTATTTGTATCAATCAGTTATGGATATGGAGACAAGTGCATAAACAATTTCTTGTAATTGTATGTTTATGTTGAATCAGTTGTTTCTTTCATTTCGCTGAAATGTAAAAAGTTTCAGGCGAATGTTTTAGCTGTTCTCTATAATCAACTAGGTTGTTTTAATCAAGAAAAATAGTTCATTTGGCGTAATCAATTTTAGATTAATTCAAATTAAAATGGTTTGATTGAAAAAAAAATTCTCAAACTCCTGAGGAGTTTGAGCGCAGAATTATATTTTTTACAGTGTGTGCTTTCACATCCTTTTTCGATATAAATTTTTATTAGAAGGATATAATTTTATTAATGTGAAAATTACTAGGCTGTATGATCAAATAAATAAATAGTGTTTGTACAAGTCCTTAATGGCATTAGAAAGATGCAATGTTTAACCATACATCTTAAACTATATAAGTATTTTGATATTATGTCTATGGATGCGACGGGAGATAATTTACAATCTATATTTGAACTTTTTTTTCTCAATCAATAAATTTTTCAATACTTAACATACAAAAAGCGTCGATTGTTTGAACCCTGAAATTATGCGTTCTCAAAAGAGTACCTTTGATAAAAAAATTCTAGAACTCGTCCGTAAATTTCAATAACTATTCAATTTGAAGATGTAAAGAATATTCAATTATGATGACCTATTTTTTTCAAACGGAATCGAATTTCGAAAATTTGAAATGTTATATTCGAAGACTCACCCTGTATATTATCCAATTAATCTTCGTTGAGACATTACATGGTTGCACTTTTGAATTCGACTACGCCTATGGTTTAGTCAATTTGAAAGTGCGATCCAAAAGGAATAAATCGTGGTTTTTGAAAATTATTTACCAGTTGGTGCTTAGATTTGTGACTGTGAACACCATCATGGCAACCACAAGTGAGTAAAATTTCAAGAACTGATCGTGATTATTTTGTACTACGGTGACCTTGTCGTTATACATATATACATTGTCGTTATTATTGTCCGGTAATAGATTTACCTTTTATGGGTATTCAGGTATTCCCCAAACAAACATGTTAGATTTGTTTTGTTCGTGAAAGTCGAGGATTAACACGTAAACAACTGAAAAATTTAATCTTAATTGCAATTTTTACCCTCTTGTATTATTTATATTTACCAGTAATTTATTTTCATGAAATATGTGATTTTTGGGATCTTTATTTTTTATTTTCCACTCTTATTTCATTTGTTTTTATAAATAAATTCAGCGGTATTACGAAAGGGCGACCCCCATAGGGGCCCTAAGGCATTATTAGCGGGAGATATTGATCATAACGCACGCTCGTTGTACTAGTACTTTCTCGGAATGATCTGCATTTTTTATATGTTGATTGTTATAAAGAGAGAAACATGGTCAAAAATGCAGGTGTTAAAATTTTCAGGAACTTGAAAAATTCTTGAAAAAAGAGAAAAAAATACGATTTTTCTGATATTTTCGCGAATTAGAAGGTTTAGTAAGAAGAAGTTTTAAACAAAAATTGTAGAGCGGAAAATTCTAGTCCAAATTATGTACTTCACCGTTTTCGAAAGTGATTTTGTATACTGATTATTAAGGTATTTTTCCAATGCGGCGATAACAGTGAATTCGAAATTTGGCGCCTAGTGCAGAACCGAGCGGTCCTAGACATCTGAAGTTCTAGAACAGGGTAGGATTCAGCACAAGTTGTCTGGAGAGTGTGATTTGAAATTCTTGGTCTATTAGAATGAATAACAGCTCGTTTCGGATATCAATAACATGTAATTATTGAGTTTAAACTCATTAGTTTGAAATCGATATTTCAGTGACGCATTGAAATGAATAATTGCCCCACTAAAATTTCATTTTCTCAAATAACTCGTTTTTGGATTTTGAATACTTACAAGAACAGATTATTATATAGTTTGTTATACGGGGAACACTTTCTCAACAATAATACTTTCATAAAAAAATTTAAAGAGAAATATAGTAATAACATTATCATCGAACAATATCGTGGAAAGCAATCTACCAATATAATGGAGCTTAGTAAAGATTGGCTTTTAATGCCGATTCTCTCAGTAATTATAAAAAAAATTAAATTTACGGATAGCTGGTCAAATCGTTGTAGCTGATATAAAAAAACAAGATTATAACTATGAAAATTATCCCCTCTCAAGTAAATTCTTGGATAGCACTATATCTGAAATTCCGGAAAGTTTGAAAACTCTTCTATTCCATTTATTAGATTCAAAATTTAGTGCAAGGAAAGATGTGAAACGTGGTACTATAGCACATTCCATAATTTCCATTGTTCGACCAAGAACATTCATTTCCAAATTTCAGTTAGCTGTAGGAACTTAAGTTTACAGAAAAACAGGTTTTCGTATGATAATTGACATGATGAGTAAATTAGGAGTAATATTCAATTATATGAAGCTTCCGTTATTATGCAACCTGCATAATTAACGCATCCAAACTCTTTAATTCAATTCGTTTTTGATAACACAGATCACAATGTAGGTCATGAATTATTTCACTGTTTGGGGGGTATTAAAGTCATTACACCAGAATATGATGTTGAATATAAAGGGTGGTTGGCAGTGACGTAGATCTTTTCGTACTTCTCATTGCTCTTACACCAGATCACAGCAATATATTTTTCTACAAAGTTGTTCCAGGATCGAAAGAAAATACTTTGTATTCAACATATCAGGACCGTGAATTGAAGCCATTTATTTATTCGCCCATGCATTTGCTGGATGTGATTCTACTAGTGCTATGTACACTCAAGGAAAATGCCTCTGACCTGATAAACAGAATATAAATGAACTCTAATGTCGATGAAGACGAATGGGATCTAGATGACGCTGAGGGAGATGAAATTGATGCATTTAATTGAAGATTATTAGTAAAAATGAAAAAAACAGTTTTTCCTCATATTATTCGATGCAGAGACTTTAATTATTATTCATTAATGCTATTGCTCTTCAAATAATAACTACAGTTTTTTAATTCAACTCTTTTGTCCCATTACTCTGAATAAATTTCTTTCTTTCGAAGAATTACCATTATTTTACTATCAGGAATATACCTACCTGCGTCTAAATTATTATTCGTATATCGTATGCATCGTAAGGAAATTCAGCTAGGAATTTGTTCATAATTGAAGCTGAAAACTATTTTAGTTTTTGAATTAATAAATTTTGAATTTCAATTTCGTCAAATTACAAAATTTCCTTTTTGAAATTTGTCCAATTTTCGACTTTTCTATTTTTCATATTACTTCTAGCCTCCATTGAAGAATCTATATCGCCTTCGCTAGCACATCAGATTAGAAAACCGAACATCGTTTTACCCAAACTGTCCGTTTCCAACCAATTCAACATTATATGCTAGGGTTCGATGTAATAAATTCAATACAATAACAAAACGAGACGCGAGTCCAACTCTGGCGAATATCTGCCAGATGTTTGGTTCAGCGTTCAGGAACTCATTTCATCGAGCGCCAAATTTAAAATTCGTTGGTATTGCGCTACTAAAGAAATACGCTGTTTATCAGTATACAAATTCACTTTCGAGAACGATAAAGTACATAATTTGAACTAGAATTTTCCGCTCTACAACTTTTGTTTAAAACTTTTTCTTACTAAACCTTCTAATTCGCGAAAATATCAGAAAAGCCGTAATTTTCTCCATATTTTCAAGAATTTTTCAATGTTCCTGAAAATTTTAACACCTGCATTTTTGACCATATGTTTCTCTCATTACAACAATCAACATATCAAAAATGCAGCTAATTCCGAGAAAAAGTGATTTCAGCCCTTCCTTTACTGTACTATAAAAACATATATAGTGTAGCGGAATTTTTGTAGGTCTATTTAAGACATTCTCTCAGCATAATACAGGTTGTTACAAGTTCAAGTATTTATAAGACGTTACAGAGCTGAAATGTTCTCGACACCTGGACACTTCTGGTAAGAAATGAGTTTGTCACAAAAATACTTGTTTACCTAAAATGTTTCTGCATATTTGAACTTTCCGAATTTTCGGTTGAAAATTGTATCAGTACTATCAGCTGAAACCGTCTGTAAGCATGATGGTATTGAATGGGATGATCTTGAGAATTGAAAATGATAGGATTGACGTCTCGAATATTTCGACTTATTTAGTTATACGGTATAGTTTTAGAAATTAAATTGTTTTCACTATATACAGTTTCATCGTCCTCATTCAGTTCTCTTTTGGATATATATTGTCGAAATTTGATTTTAGAGAGTTTGAATAATTACTCGCAAGTAGCTGAACAACTTAGCTTCAAACTAAACTGAAGGAAAACTGGGAGTGGTTAATTTTAATTTAAGGTATAGGTTTGTTGATTCTCTGAGAGTCATTGTGGTGGTTGTTTCAGTATCACACTATTTCAGAGTACGGTAAAAGACTTGCGCGCAAAATCACCTGATCCCATGTCAGTGCTTTCCTACATTTTAAATAGTATGATTTTTGAGGTGATTTACTGTCTCAAGTTGAAGGCACACTCTGTATGCTTTATGTATTTCAATGGAGCATATAACTCAATAGAAAAATTTACAGATTATGGAAACTGTTGCGTACATTTAGAAAAATCCAATAATGTGTTTTTAAGGGTTATAGGTCATCATAAATCAATAATGAGATTTAAAATATTTCAAGCTTCATATTCAAGAATTTGTGAAGCAAATAAAATCGTAATCAATCAATTTCTACGAATCAACTTCAGAGAATTCCATCTTCATTATCGTAATTGGAATTCCATCATAATTTTTAATTTGTTTGTCACGATCGGTATTCCTATGGTTCATCCATTGTACTATCAAAATATTGATGATAGCAGAACCTACTTATACAGAACTATTGCTTTTATCTGTGGCATTCCTCATGGTCTAGCTAGAAAGTACTTTTCGAGTGAAAGCGTTTTGCTATTTTCCTGGAATCGTAACTATGGGGTCATGTGATTTATGAGAAAATTGAAGAGCCCATCCAAAAAATTGTAATTGTTATAAAAAATTACCTAAGTAAACGAAAAAAAAAGGGATTTTGAATTGCAAACATCTCAAATAACAAACAAAGTTCGAAAGAAGTTTGCAAACTTTAAAAAATCATTCATTCGAAAGTATTAGCTTTTTACAGTTGGAAATAGTATCAATGTATTCTTAACAGAACTGCTTCATGAAAAAAATTTAATCGAAAGCATAATTAAAAAAATATCACGGTCAGAATCGATTTTGACTACGGATTCTTTAACAGCGAGTCCTCACGAAACGATTGATACTACTTTTATCCAAATATTCGAAAAATTTAGGCAAATCTATAAGTACTCCGCTCAGGTGAACAAGAGCGCCAAAAACCGGTAAATCTGCATTTCTTTCAATTAATAGATATATTATCTGAAGTTCAAATTGAAATTGAACTATGGTACCTAGTTTAGTATCACATATCTACTATATGCATTTAAGCAGAATATTTGAAAATGCAGTTTCCGCAGTTCCATTTACGTAACCTGTAGATTTCATGATGCTTGGTTCAAACAATTTCTTCAGTTATTCTTTCGATTAATGAAATCAATATTACTTGTTGGGAAACGCTAGCTCGTATCAGAGTGTGTTGTCTGGCAGTCCGGTCCTGTCCTGTAAAGAAGTCGTGATTAGTTCTGGTTCAGGTTCATAAAATCACAGAATATCGAACCTCCTAGTACACTGAAGATTAGAGATGTGTAGTTCAGCTGTCTCTATTTTTTAGTTCAAATATTGAATGGATAACCTTGAAATTAACATATTTTTTACACCATCCATCAATCCAAGATTTGTTTCACAAAAACCTATAATATATGAATTTTAATTATATAACTATACACGTTTAAGATAGTCATCATTCATCGAGATATATTTTGTACGTTGATTCCTTCTGTGTCCGATGTTTAAAATAACATCTACAAATTATATTGTATGTGGGTGTATTTCTGACAAGAGCCAGGGAGTGGTTCCTGGCTCTTTTAGGCGGTATATACTGTTTTTATCTATGCATTCAAGGTTACTCCTCATATACCTGCCGAAAGCGAAATTGGCCTCAGCTAATGATATAATTTTTATGAGTAACAATCCCGTTATTAGGTGTTGTTTTAATTTTTTTTTTAATTCCCATTATACATTAGACCTAGTGTCCAAAAAATTTCATAAAATTTTATTTTTTTGCAGTCCTCTTCGCTGTGCTATCAGCTTGTGTTGTTGCGACAATGGGGGATTTATCTGAAACGCAAGTCCTTCAATCAAACACCATATTCACACAGAAGCTCTACAAAGCTTTGGCAAAAAAACCAGGCAACGTATTTTTTTCACCGATAAGTGCACATGCAGTTTTGTCTATGTCTTATATTGGTGCTGAAGGCACAACTAAAGAAGCATATGTGAAATCTCTCTCATTATCTGATAAGGATAGTGTAGCGAATGGATACCAGCAAATTTCCACTAAATTGAACAATGTACCAAACGTTACCCTCTACTGGGCCAACAAAATATATGTGACTCAAGGCGCAAAATTGAAAGAAAGTTTCTCCAATGCTGTTGTTAAAAAGTTCAACTCAGAAGTACAGTCAGTCAACTTTACTGATAACATAGCAACTGCTAATACTATAAACAAGTGGGTTGAACAAAAAACTGTTAATAAAATCAGGAATCTCATCACTCCAGATAGCATTGATGAATCTACTGCATTGGTTTTGGTGAATGCTATCTATTTCAAAGCAGATTGGCTGAGAAAATTCGACAAGAGTGATACTAGAACTGAACCATTCTATCTGAATGAAAACGATAAAATTGATGTGCAAATGATGCATATTTCAAAGGAATTCAAATTCAAAATCGATGATCAACTGAAAGCTAAAGTACTTGAATTGCCTTATGTGAATCAAGAATTCAGCATGGTGATTATTTTGCCTGATGAGAAAGATGGTATTAAAGACTTAGAAACTAAATTGGAAAAGGTTGATTTAACTAAAGTCACGGAAGGTATGTCCAGTGTTACTGTTAATGTTGCTCTTCCAAAATTCAAAATTGAAACTACTATACCTCTGAACGATGCTCTGACTGAGGTGAGTACTTTTCATTTACTTATTTAAGATAGTAGAATATACTGCTGAGCATGAAATTGAGAACATCCCGTTATTCAGTGTTTTCATAACAGTATTGAATTTTAAAAATATTAAGTTATAGTATTGAAAACATCTTGTGGGAAAAAAATTTTAAGATGTCATTTGCTAGTATTTTCTCTTCGGACATTGATTTTGAAATAGAGATGACCTTGGGACTAAATTATAGATCAATCATGTTGCATTAAACTTCAAATATCAGAAACTATGGGTTTAGATAAATCAATCAGGAATGTTCTGTCTCAAAATGACAAATATCCAGAAAACAGGAAGAAACTAATTTTTACTACAAGGGATATAGGATTTCATTATTCAGTAGACATGTGTTTAGAACATTCGATGTCCTAGAGTAAAAATCGAGAAAGCAAATTCGTGCCAACCTGTCAATTAATGTAAGTGAATTAACTGTCAGTTTGACTTTAAAAGAATTTACATGCTGGATTATTCAAGTGAAAAAGTTTCTCAATTTCATAATCCTGTATCATTTTAATGTTAGGAAATTTCAAATAATGGTATGGAAAAAAAATGTTTTCTCTTCGGGAATCTGTGATTAGAGTTAGTATAATAGTCAAAAGACTCTCCCTGTATAGTTAATACTTCCATTAATGTAGTAATTTTCATTTCTTATTTTCTGCAGCAATGATACATGACTGCATTTTTGAAGTTTTCAGTATTGTTTGAATTTTGAGGAATGAATTACAAAATGAGTTATTTCATTATTAAAAGGTATTTCAAGCGAATAACCCGGAGTAACCAGGTTATTATTTTGATCCATCTAGCGGTTATTGCTGGTTCTTCTTGGTTATTCCTTCGAAAGCCAGAAAGAATAACCAGAAATTATCGCTTGAATGCTCGGGTTTGGTTATCCGTGCTGTCATTCTTTTGATTCGCGTTTATTTATGCTCATAGGTTATCTGAGCATTTATCTGATTCAGATAAAAGGGCCCATTCCCGAAGCTTATATAAACAAAAAGACATTTTTATAAGCAATTTTTTATTAGCCAATATATCTTTATAATGGAATTACTGAAACTACAATAAATTTAACAAGGAAAAATACCAAATTAAACTCATATAATATCTATACATGTAAAAAAATGATCATAAAAAAAATTATTTTGTGAGTAACTAGGAATGAAGAAAATGACAAGAAATGATTAAAATGAAAAATATCAATATTAACAGCTAGTAAAAGGAAGAAAATTAAGTCAAAGAGACAGAATGGGAATATTTTAATTTCAAAGTCAATGACGAATTTTTTTCCAGAGTTAGAAATTAAATCTATTTTTCCATTATTTCAAGATTATACTTGATGAAAATTTGAAACGATCAAAAAAGGGAATGAAAGAACTTCTTAATCTCTTAACTTTAGGAACGACAAAGACAAATTATATGATGGTTTTAACAAACAATATTTTGAATTTGTATATTTCAGTTTATTCCAATTAAAAAAAAAAGAGTTATTTGGTCACTTCTACTGGTTCTTCTTTCAATTTAATGATCTACCTTAAAATTTCTCCGCATTGCTACCATATTGTGCATTCTCAGAACATCAGAACACCCAAACTATTGATATCATGCTTTGCAGATACTCTCAGTATTGCACACATAACATAAATTTGAAGCAACCTGAAGATTTATTTTTTCATAGTTTCATTAGCAGAATTCTCAATGGATTTTTATTGATTTCTTGTGGCTATAATTTTCAGGTTCTTGTAATTTTCAAATCATTATCAATCTAGATTGCTTCACACAAATGATATTTGCTCTTTGAACCTTCTATTTCTTCTCTTATAGAGTTATCCTGAAATTTGAAATAGAATTTAATATTATCTTATAACAAATTCAATAAGAATAGATGGTTTTTCTGTGTTACTTCAACGTACTTTCAGTTGATGACTGGTTAAGTTTCTCACTGCATTCAATGTTTGCAGCTGCTGATAAAATTTTTGATTACTGCAGCTAACAAAATACATAAGGAATTCTGTTTTTCTCTAATGAAAAGCAAACCTAATCTGTACATTCTACAATGCTTCTAATGGTTTCCAAATATTTTTTTTACCTAGGTGATTTATAGAAATGATATTTTTCTCCATTGAATGTACAGATTCTGCTTCCAATTTTATTTTGGAGTTTTCCTAAAATTTAAATTGTGATCCAATACCTACAGCCCTCTAATTTAAATTCAAGAAAATCATTGGATTTATAAATTTCATTTCAACACACCTTCAGTTGACATACCAGTGGTATTACTGATCTGTAATTTACAATTTCCACAGGATTTTTAGCAACATTATTCAGAAGCAAATGATTATATTAGATCCTGAGTATTTCCTTCTTTCAAGAACTGTATTCTCTACATTCTTCTTATTTGATATCAGATGTGGTCCCATTTTTGATGAGTTCTTTCAATCTAAACGACACAACTTTTCACCCACGTTCTTTAAGTTTTCTTTTGAACCTGTGAATTTAGGAAGAGCGTATTATTTTTAATTTGATCTTAAATTGCCTTAGTTCCTACCTGGAGTTGAACTTCCATTTCGTTAAATCGAATTCGTTTTGCTACTTATAAAGTTTGGATTATTAATTATCTCTTGAAATATTCAATAGTCTTTCTGTTCTACCAAGATCAGTTTTTCAACTTCCAAATAATTCAAAGTCCTTGCTATTTTTTACTATTTTCATGTTTATACACATCTAACCCTACTTGCTCCAATAACCAGAATCGTAACCCTGCTCTCGAGCAGGGTTACGATAATGGTTATTCTTGACATTTCTCGATCAAATTGAGGTTAACTCATGACGTCACGGATCTATAACCCAAGCCGCTTGAATGCAAAAGGTATTTACCACAAAAGACCAAAGATAACCGGTTACTCTTGGTTATTCGCTTGAAATACCTTTAAGTTTTCTCAGAAGGAGCTGGGTATGAACAGATTAAATTTGGCATTACCAAAATATAATATTTTTGAGTTAGGACCTTGTTGCAGCACTACTTTCATATACTTTTTGCTTGATAATGTGAATAATATTGAACGTCTATGACAGATTGGACTTGGCGAGATTTTCGGACACGGTGCTAACTTCAGTGGGATGTTAACAGACGACACACCATTGCAAGTCAGCAAAGTCATTCAAAAAGCCTTCATCGAAGTAAATGAAGAAGGCGCAGAAGCTGCTGCAGCCACTGGTAAGTGTATCTTTATAATCGTTACAGCACTTCCTCGCTATAAAAGCTTAGTTTATGGATGGGGTTTTTGGTGAATAATTTTTACTTAAATTTATTTATAACGATGAATTGTTGCTTTGAGCTTGTATAATTTAGCTGCTTGTGGATGTTCTAATAATGCTTCATTTGTTGCTAATCAAATCTCTATTATAGCATTCTGAAAGGTTATTAAATATATTTGCCAAGGATTATTCAAATTTCTATTTTGAATTGTTTGATATTGGAGATTACGTATTTAAACAGTAAGTATGAAGACTATTACAGGTTTAACATAGGATCGAGTGCAATTGGAAATGACAAAGTTTATTTGTTATTTCATTATTCATTAAGTAGCTAATCTCGATTATTCTGGATGGGTGGGTGTATCACCATAATCTCTCGATATAATATAATTATAACATAAATGAATGAATATTATTATAATATCGACAGAATATTGGGAAGATATAATCGTTTGGTTTAGCCGTGAGGATGAAACAATATATTTTTTAAATGTCGTCGAACTGAATTTTCATGTTTTATATGTTGATACTGCAATTTCATCCTTTGGACGAAAAAAGTATTGTTTAATTTCTGGAAAGTTTGAACACAGTTCATTATTCTTTAGATTAATGAACTGTATCTGAGTTGGTGAAAAAATATTCACTTATAATACCACAAGAGCTTCAAAATTATCGGGTATTTCCCGATAGGTTCGTTGCAAACAAATGAAGGAGTCAAGTTTTTCAGGTTTAAAAATTTTTCCTGAAAAACTTGACGATTTTATTTGTTTGCAGGGAACCTATCGGGAAATACCAGATAATTTTGAAGCTCGTGTGGTATTCGGGGGATTATTTTTCTGTCCCAAATGTCGGCCAATAGAATTGCACCATGAGACGAAATGTACAGTTAACAAATAAGAATTTCATAATGAATAAAACAACATTTAATTAAGAATCAGGGTAGTGCAATTAAAAATACAATTGTTGTAAACATTGGTGCATGTTTTCTTCAAGTCAGAGTTATCGGTAATGGTCCCAGAAGAGGTAGATGGCATGAGGTTTATGCTGTTGATGGCATTTTCTGCAGTAGGCTCACTCCTTCGCAGTTTCTTGACAATTAATTCGTGGTGTTCCTGGTCGAGTTGGAGATACGGCTTGATGGAGTTACTGTTGGCATGTCCAGTTATTTTGATTATCTGCTGCTCTCCCAGGCCCGATTTCGCTAGATTGGAGACGGCTGTTGCACGACTGGAGTGGTTGGTGATTTTTTTGTTACCAAGGTCAAGCCCAGCTTTTTGTGCTGACTCCTTAACCCACTTTGAAATCGTGTTTTGGCCTACTGGGGAATCCTTGTAATACCTAGCGCCTGGAACTTTATTCCAGAATGGAATTAGTCAGGAATAGTCTGTCGCTCTTGATATTGACATCTCTCTTCTCTCTCAATTTCTGGAACAGTCTCACTGGGCACTTGTCAGGGATTTCCCGATTCTCCACCAGCCACTTGCTGTCTGATAATTTTTTATCACCACCTTGTGTGGTCTTGCTGAAAATTGGATTGTATTCAATTCTCCCAGTTGTTTCCCCGTCATTTCGCTGTTCTGCCTTGAAGTGATGTATTGACGCCATGCTGCCCTCACCACCTCTCCAAGCCAATTCCACTGATATTATCATGAATAATTTTTTCTGGAGGCCATCAGGAGTTTCCTCGTCCCATACAGTGGTCATTGCAACCCAATCTTTTTCCTCCAACGCTGCTGCACTTGCCCTCCGTTTTCCGGAATAGATTGTAAAGCCTTACGCTTGGCATCACGAGCTCCTCGAGCGGTCTTGAATGCAGCATCCGAAAATGGGTTGATTTTGATGTCGAAATCGTTCAAATACTTTTCTTGAAGTAATTTGGCAGTCTGATTCCACATTGTTTTTATTATACCTTCCTTGTAGTCTTCTCCATCCATTTTCTTCATATTGTAAGCGTAATCTTTCATAATGTTTGCCAATTGCGCTTCACTCGTTTCAGCACTCAATGTGTATTCCCTCTCAGTACAAAAAGTAGTAAATTGGTTCCAAACTGTTTTTTTTGTCTTCTCCGTATTAATGGGAACATTTCCTTTGACTTTTTTATCGATGGTGGACAGAGAACAAACTCCAAATCGACTCATTTTCATGCAAAATCTCCAATTTTCACAATTGAATTCAACCTGTCAGTTTGACGTGTGCTTAATTTGACTGGATCATGTTTTGTTTATATATAGCAACTACCAGAGAAAATTTTCAAAAAATTATCAGTATAATACGATGTAGGTTGTACCACGTGACGTCGAATGGTGCAGTTCTATTGGTCGATATTTGGGTCGGAAAAATAATCAGTATAATACCATGTAGGTTGTACCACGTGACGTCGAATGGTGCAATTCTATTGGTCGATATTTGGGTCGGAAAAATAATCAATGTAACTCTTCTGTAAAATATCGATTGTTGCTCTTCGTTAATAGTTGAGGTGTCCAAAATAGTTGAAGAATGCCAAAAAAGTGTCGGTTTGGAAATTATCTTGAATCTTTGTTCTGGAACACTATTTTTTGTTGAGTGTTTTTTATCAATTCATTATCTGGATTTCGAAATTCATGTACTTGTGAAAATCTGTGTTATGAGTTGCTCTCCCCTTTTCTATAAGCGATAAAGTCTGCAGGATAACCCTAACAGCTGCTCATATTTCCCAGGAATGAAGATAAAAAAGAAGAAAGGAGTATACCCACGAGACTTTTTGTGTGATCATCCTTTTATCATACTACTTTGTATGACCAATAAAGATGGCAGTTTGAAGAATACACTTTTTTTGGGCAAACTAACTGAACCTTTGTATCAAGTCGTTGACAAATAAGGATTAGACTCGTTTTTGGTAAAGATTTCATAGTTTTGGCAGGAATATCTTCTGCTTTTCAACGTAATAATCGCTTGATATTATATTATATAATTCTGCTTATGTGTCTGTAGCGAGATTATCAAATTAACTAGATATGATTGAACTCTTTATGATGAGGATTATATTGATATTAGGATAAGCTTTTAATGGTCGAGTTCAAGAAACCTTTCTGATGATTTCTTTATGAAGAATCTTGAATAAAACTCGTTTATTTTTTTCATAATAAAAAAAAAATTCAACAACAAAAATTCAACTACAGAATTCGTAAACTCATTATCACAATCATTAAAATAACTGTTCAAATGAAACACAAAATATGTCGAAAAAAATACTCTGTGTAAAGAGGGAAAAAATAAATACAAAACTCTGAAGTGTGAATTTCAAAGAGAAATTGTAGAAGTAATGAAAAATATAAACCTATTCAGGTGAGAATATTCTTTTTTTCTGATTCCCCTACAAATTTGAACTCAGCATATGTGATATTCCCCCAGAAAATCAATCCATGTCATGATAGACCTAACGTTCAACTTATATAAAGCCATCAAAAGTGCCACGCATACTCAAAGAGCTTGAATGGTGGATTTCAATTCACCAAGCATATTTACTGCATTCATTCATTTGCTAAAATAAAGTTTTTTCTATATTAAATCCTAAGAATTATGTATTGTCCACAATTCTTCTTCTATCGTGAGCGCAAAGAACATAATTAAATTTTCTTTATTCGCCAACAAATTATGATGAGCGTTGTGAAATATAATACAGTAGTACTATATATATCGGCACAAGGAACCAAATGAAAAACTTATTATTCTTTCAGTGACGTTTCGGTAACTTTTATTTCCTTCTTCAGGCTACAAAAATAAGAAAACACAATCAATTGAGCACTCAGAAAGAATCATAAGGAGTACGAACGTCAAAAAATATAAGAAATAATAATGATAAGTACATATACGTAATAAAATAAAATAGAAATAAATATCTATCAAAAATCGAAATTAAAATGAAAACCAATAAGATTTCATGATGATTTCATGTTCAAAGACTCACACAATATGGAATATTACAATTAAATATATAAAATATAACAGGAAAGAGAACTCGCCACATCAGAATAACAATTATAAACATGATGTAACATTTGAATGCATAATTTACAGGGAAAACAGGGTTCTAATGCAAATGAATGTATACATCATAATATAAACAACAATATGAGAGATCAAAGAGTTAAACAACAATGAAAGACAGGCGCACATATGTTCACTGTCACAATCTGGATTGTCGGGATTGTAATGGTTGCTATTTTGGTCAGACAAAGCAGTATCTAAAATCCAGAATGAGTCAACATATTAGGGACTGTCGTAATTTATCGCAGGCTACTCCACTTTCTACACATGCAGTTGTCAATGATCACTCGTTCGATTTTGATAATGTTAAAGTGTGGTATACAGAACAAAATTGCCAAAAGATTAATTAATGAAATGATTTTTATAAGACGTACACCTAATATAGTAAATTTTAGAACAGATGTAGATACGTTGAGCGCTCTGTATTGCAATTTGATCAAAGAAGTCAGATTGTGACAGTCAACATATGTGCGCCTGTCTTTCATTGTTGTTTAACTCTTTGATCTCTCATATTGTTGTTTATATTACGATGTATACATTCATTTGCGTTAGAACCCTGTTTTCCCTGTAAATTATGCATTCAAATATTACATCATGTTTATAATTGTTATTCTGATGTGGTGAGTTCTCTTTGTTGTTATATTTTATATATTTAATTGTAATTTCATTTCAAAGATTACTTTAGTTATACGTAACATTGTGACTTTTATCTGAAATAAATATTATCTTATCTAACATTTCTAGAAATTCGCTGTGTGTTGGATGACTGCAAAATTCATTATTATGTAACTACTAGGAATATTTATTATGAGAAGCTCTTCTTCTTTTCTGAACTGACTATATTCAGTATAACTCTAACAGTAGCTAATATTCCCCAGGCATGGTGTTAAGAAAGAGAAGAGCAATATACCCACATTACTTTTTGTGTGATCGTCCATTTATCATACTACTTTGTGTGACGAATAATGATGGCAGTTTGAAGAATATACTTTTTTCGGGCAAACTAGCTGAACCTCCTCATCAGGTCCATGACGAACTGTAGGGTTTAGATTTCGGAAAATGTAATCCATATTGAATTGTTTGAGCAGCTCGATAAAAAAATGTGCCTCTACAAATTTCATACGCCGTTAAGAAAAGAGATCTTTTAGCTTTCACATAAATTTTATTTAGCTTTTTAACGTTAGAACTTTTTGATATGTAATAATGCTTATGTGTTTGTAGCGAGTTTATCAGAATACCAAAAAACGGTTGAACTTTCCACGATAAGAATTATATGACTTGTTCGTCAAAGAAACTTTATTCTTGGTTTGATTTCTAATTGAGACATCTTTGATTTGTGTTGTGTTTAATTTGTTTTTCCCATGAACAATAAAAAGTCGACATCAAAACCCAATTATGAAGGCATTTGAAAACAGGTGTATTTCATTTATTCAAAATCAATTGAAGCAGATTTTTATTTGCTCGACTTGTAACATCGGGACAAAACTTTTTCGTATTCTCCGAAAATAATGATTGGTGCGTCATTTGAATGGACCAACGCAAAAACTTCAATAATCATTGGATCTCCTTCAAAATATAGTGCATTTGAAGCGATTCACATGTGTCAATATTTTTACAATCCTGAAAACATTTTTTATAGGCGCCTTCAGGGATAGCCTTCTGCGAATGTTCTTTTAAGAAGTCTATGGAGTCAAATATGATTCCCCAAAGCGGAAACATTAGTCTGGAGGAAGGAAAAAAGTCACGCGGACCTATATCAAGCAAATAAGGTGGCTGGTCGATAGTGAATAGTTAATAATGGTAGCTGGATGAGATGGCGCGCCGAGCGGTGACGCGCTGCATGCCTAATTGGTTCGGCAAAATCAAACAAGATGTTTCACGAGAGATGTTGAGGTCACAAGTCAACTCTCTAACAATGGCATGACAATTTCTGTGATCTCCCAACCGTTTTTAAAGGCATCGTACACTTGGTTTTTCGATCAAACATTGTCTCCATAAGCCTTTTCGAGCAGAATCAGCACATGAAATTCCGTTCAAAACACAAAATTTGAGATAAACTCTTCGTTCAATATTTTTTCCATTGTAATATTCGCAGACTACCACTGAGGTCGACTAACTAGTTGACATACATAATTGCGTACATCTACCAACATACAGAATCATAAAATACACAAAAATAGTCAACGCGGGCAATTTAAATGAAAAATAGGCTGAAGGACCGCTGGTCGATGGCCAATTGCATAGGCAATAAAGATCAGTTATTATTATTATTTAAATGAAAAATTTCAGATACTTTTTCGTCATGGGGTATATATATATATATAAGTTGTGTGGAGTTCCTCTCTGATTAATGTTTATAAAGAATTGATGTATAATTGGTGAATAGAGATTGTTGGTCTTTCAATAGTTATACCATTTATTGCAAATGCTTAGCTTTCGCAGTATTTCAACTGCATCTTCAGAACATCTAAAAAAAGTACATACGTAAAGAATCTGTGAGTTACATAAATTGAAGTTAAGGCTAGTTATAAAGACATGACTGCAAAATGGAATGAATTACTTACACAATGTTGGGTTTCTTTGAATTGAGAGTTTAAAATAGTTTAACTGACATCCAACAAACTTCAGAACGTGATGAGGAGAGGATTTCTCTCTTTCACAAGTTTTGAAATTAAATTGGCATAGTCATAATCATGACATTCATCATAACAATGTATGAATCATAGATTTTTTTAGAAATTTTGTGAGGAATTCCGAATTTTTCTGAATATTTCAATTTTAAAATCTAACTATGTCGAGTGATTATGACTCTGTTATTTCTGAATTTTTGATGAATGCCAAATTTAACAGGTCAAAATCTGTTTTAATTAAATATGAATAGATGTTGCTCAGGTTGTTGATGTCTGATCTTCTGTTCATTGTTTTTGGGTCTTGAGAAATTCGTATCATTTCTAGAATTGTTCTTGATTTTTCTTTGTCACATTTGTCTAAGATAGCTACATTATCGATGTTCCAATTGATTTTGTGATCAGTTGTTATTACATGTTGGGAAAGTGCACATCTTGGTTTTCTCAATTTGCAGTCGCTCTTGTGTGATGTGAGACGTCCTTTCAAATTTCTGGATGTTTGTCCTATATAACAGAGATCGCAGTTTTGGCAGTTCATTTTGTAGACTAAATTTGTGGTCATGTGGAATAGTGGAATTCAATAAAAAACCATTGTCCAATACAACTCAAAGACTTTTTAGAACTTTTATGTTTTCTTTATGACAATACCTATTTTGCATATGATGGAAAATTTTACAAACAAACATTTGGAACTCCTATGGGTGCTACTATTTCACCAATTATAGCACAATACATCATGGATGATTTAATATTCGAGATATTAAGAAATATTTCATTTAAACCAACATTTTTAAAGAAATTCGTTGATGACATCATTTGCAGTGTTCCAATAGACAAAATAGAGGAACTTCTTACTTCATTCAACTCATATGATACTGAAAAATATATTCAATTCACAATTGAAAAGGAAGATTGCAATAAAGCAGTACCATTCCTGGACACGAAGTTAATAAGAACTGAACAGAACAAAGTAATATTAGATTGGTACACAAAAAATTCAAGTTCTGGAAGATATATCAACTTCTATTCCAATCACAAACAAAAATCAAAATAAATTTTATACTTGGTATGAAGAATAGAATTTATAGAATATCTCATCCATTACTTTACCAAAAAAATATCAAGAAACTTTTCGATATACTTTTAAAGAACTCATACCCCAAAAAATTATTGAATAGCTTATTATATAACACACCAATCATTAATCAACTAACAAATACTTCAACAATCAGAGAAGATGGACAAAACAACATGTTTTATGCAGTCCTTCCCAAGATTGATCATCTAACTGATAACCTCAAAAGATTGTTTTCTAGTATTCCAAATCTGAAGATAACTCAAAAATCCATCAAATCAACAAGAAACAATTTCTCCCGATTGAAAGATAAATTACCTAAATCAACGACCACAAATTTAGTCTACAAAATAAACTACCAAAATTGCGACCTCTGTTATATAGGACAAACATCCAGAATTTGAAAGGACGTCTCACATCACACAAGAGTGACTGCAAATTGAGAAAACCAAGATGTGCACTTTCGCAACATTTAATAACAACTGATCATAAAATCAATTGGAACATCGATAATGTAGCTATCTTAGACAAATGTGACAAAGAAAAATCAAGAACAATTCTAGAAATGATACGAATTTCTCAAGAGCCAAAAACAATGAACAGAAGATAAGACATCAACAACCTGAGCAACATCTATTCATATTTAATTAAAACAGATCTTGACCTGTTAAATTTGGCATTCTTCGAAAATTCAGAAATAACAGAGTCATAATCACTCGACATAGTTAGATTTTAAAATTGAAATATTCAGAAAAATTCGGAATTCCTCACAAAATTTCTAAAAAAATCTATGATTCATACATTGTTATGATGAATGTCATGATGACTATGTCAATTTAATTTCAAAACTTGTGAAAGAGAGAAATCCTCTCCTCATCACGTTCTGAAGTTTGTTGGATGTCAGTTAAACTATTTTAAACTCCCAATTCAAAGAAACCCAACATTGTGTAAGTTTTCATTCCATTTTGCAGTCATGTCCTTATAACTAGCCTTAACTTTAATTTATGTAACTCACAGATTCTTTACGTATGTACTTTTTTAGATGTTCTGAAGAAGCAGTTGAAATACTGCGAAAGCTAAGCATTTGCAATAAATGGTATAACTATTGAAAGACCAACAATCTCTATTCACCAATTATACATCAATTCTTTATATATATATATTTATCAGAGGGCCGAAGTGAAGTGGATTTAAGCAAGCTGGAGTGCCCATGTTCTTGCCTATTTACTACTTTCTGGGAAATTTCATTCTCTTAAATATTTTTTCAGATTCGAAGTAACATAAAAAGTTTTTCTCTATTTCAGTGTCGTAATGAGTACATTACAGTACTAAAAACAGTGCTGTAATGGACTCATTTATTTATATATTTTTCGTTTTGTGGTTGACAACACTGACATCCTATCCTTTCGAATGTCAACCAGCGTCCATTGCATGTCAATTGTCAATATTAAACCATGTAGAGATTTGCAAGCATTATTCAAATTCTATAATCTGTCAATTTTCGTATCAGTCACACCAACTGCGAAAATAAAATACAAAAGGCACTAGAGGGTATAATCTGAATTTTTCATTGAATTCCAATAAATTTCTCACAATTCTTGATTGAAATAGAGAAAATATCGTCTAATACTCGTTGCAGAAGGCAATTCCAACACTCATGCGTTCAAAAACTAGCTCCTTCGGCGCTCATTTTCGAATTTTATAATTGTTTATAATTTTCGCATTTTTTTTGTGAAAAATAATTTAAGCCATTCCCAATCGAATGACTCAATAAATATAATTAGAGAATACGACAAAGTTTTGACCTAAAAGGCACTTGTTAATTAGACTAATCATAAAGATTCTTTTTAATGTTTATACATTTCAAATAGCGAGTTCCATTGTTCAAGCAGACAAGTTTTTTTCATCTTGAATCAATACGAATCTTCGTTTTTGAATAAATAAAGCTATGCAAATTTGTACTGAAATTTGAATGAAATCACGATGTTGAGCTTCATAAAGGTTTCATATTGCAAAATCGTATCAATAATGACTTTCAACCTTTTTTTGTGAACAAAGCATGAAGAAGCAATCATTCATCGCAACTCTATATAAAATATACAAACCAAAATGTATGACATATATTAGATTGAAATGTATCTTTTGATGAAAGTTTAAGATCATAATTATTTATAAAGAAATCATGCAAGCTACTTCATTAATCCCTATAGTACATGCTGTCCCAAAGAAATTCTCCTCCTCTGTAACTCAGAAACGAAAAATTTTAATAATGATAATAATTCATTTGAACAACCATACACAAATCTGTACTCATTTTTATAACAATTAGGGTTATTGTAAAGTATTTATTAACCATATCATCAAATAATTCAGCGGATTTTACCCGAGGGCGTCTCTACCAGTGAAAATGTCCCGCGTGGGAAATTTATGGTAATAAAAACAATCTATACACACAAAAACAAATCATCAATGCGTCCAAGCAACGTTTCACAATACAAAAAAAAGTTTCGAAAAAACAGGCCAATTTCTATTTTAGGGAAGGTTTTCCATTTTGAATTAGTAACGAAAACCACCTGTAGAAGGTTTTTCAAGTTCTCTATAAGGTATAAAGACTTCTTTCGACCAAATTAATTCTAAAGAATAATCCTTTTGAAGGTAACAGGGTATTTCAATTGCGATGTTTAGAGAGCAAAAATGGCTTTTTACCTAAGATAGATACTCTTTCCTTTTCAAAAAATATTTGCTGGTATTTGCCCCACCATGTAGTTCTTTCGCCAACTCCTGAAGAAACTATCAATGAATGGCTTTAAGAAATTTGAATGAATATCCTTTAATGCCTGGCAATTGCTTTTTCGAAAAAATTTGCCCTCTGTCACATGAACTCAAAAATGTACCAGAAAAAAGAGTATTGGTGGTTTTTGGAAAATCAAGCACTGGATCCAAAATATTGGGGAAATCAATAATGTAATGTGTCCCTTTTAGAGTCTCATATGCCCACAAAAACACTATGAATAGCCAAATGAATCCATCCAGCCATTTCTTCGTTTCACCCGATCGAATTTTTGAAAAAATTGAAGATTTGGATTTATTTTTTGATCCAGTAGTGTAGATTGACTCAAAATTCTACTTTCCAGAGTTCAGGTGAAATTTTCTTTGAGACATCATGTATAATTGACGCAGCAATTATCCTTAATGCTTTCGTCGAAAAATACAACACGATTCGAGAATATTGCCCTTCTAACTCAATTAATTATTGATATTTGTTAGGTATGATGCTTATGGCTAGATGTATTATTTTGCCAAGAGAGCCAGAAGATTTGATTGTCGATCATCCCTTCATTACACTTATTACGAAAAGTAGCAGGAAAGATTCGATAAAAAATGTTTTATTTATGGGTAAAGTGAACACAGTCGAAACTCCAGATGATTAAAATATATAAAAAAAAAATATTTATACCGTACTAGTTCCTAATTTTATTTATGCTCTGTAATTTTCATTGTATCCCCTTCATTTTGAAGGATTTCTGTATATTTATATTGTTGAAGCTTTTTGTGAACTAAAAATAAACCCCTTGTTGAAATTAATACAATATTTATGAAAGCTCTTACTTTGCAGTAATAGAAAAAGTAAATCAGAGTTCTAATTTCACAAATTTCATTTGCACCAATGAAAATTTTAATCCTTCCAAATTATTAAAGCTTTATCTGCTCGATTAAACTATTTTTAACCTCACTTTTATGATTGATATAATGGCTACTAGAAAACTAGAAGCAGAAGTATTTAGGAAGAAATCAATTTTCACATATTAAGATCGTTAGATGGCGCTTGAATTGAGATAGGCAACCCAAAATACAGAATTTCTTTCGGCGTATTGCATATGTGCTCTTTTTATTAGAATTAGAAATGCTATAACTCTTGGATTCAGAGTATTTTTTCTAATTTGAATGAGTAGTGTTTTCCAGCTATGAATATCAGTTTTGGAATATGTTTAAAATAAAATCAACACGTGATTATTCCGTGATTTGGTTTTGTAGCTCTAAAGAACAAGTTCATAAGACCTACTTGTCCATTGACATTGAAATATAAGTTCAATGTCATTGATCTGTTCAAACACAGGGCAGGACTCAGTCGGGTCAAACAATAATCAATTAATGCTTTCCGGAGTTAAATTTTTTGCTCTTGTTCTAAATGAAACAGCGAACTATCGTTTTACCAAATTACTTTAATTATCGAATTTTCACCGGAAAATGGTCTCAAGCGATTGAGTTCGACTTCTAAAAGAAATATTCGTCAAATTTGTGTAACTCAACACAATTCCACTTTGGCTCTCGTTTTCCATTATTTGCCATGAGTTCATTTAATTGTTGAACCCTTAGACTATACAGGGTGTCTCAAGTTCGAGTGCCTATTAGACGTTTCTGGAGAACTAGACATATTTGGAATCTGAAAATTGGGATTATGATATTGTTCGAAGTTCTCTACAGAGCTAAAACTTCCGGTTATACAGGGAGTGAAAATAAATTCGACGAAAAAATTTTTTTTCAAGTTTGCCATTCCTGGTATGATCGAGTATTCAATAGTGAATACATTTCTGTTAAAACCATTGTATTTGATAATATGCGGTAGTCGACATACTCAACTGCAGTTCATCCAAAAACTCAGAAACAAAATTTCTCAGAATTTCCAAAAATTTTTCTATATTTAAATTTTCTTCGTAAATGTAGTACCGCACTTTATTGTTCATCAAAAGAGCAAACACATTGAAACTAAATTTGTTCTGAGGGTTTCTTTGTCTTTTTCTATGAGGATTTTCACTTCTCCAAATGTGGCAATTCTTTCAATTAAATAGTCCTTCATTATTAAATTTTGCTTCGTCTGTCCAAATGATCTTTTTCAAAAAATTTTCATCATTTTCAAGTTTTTCTAATATTCCTCTACAAAAATTTAACCTTTTTATTTAGTCACCTGGTTCTAACGCATGAACTTTCTCATATTTGTTGTCATGCATGTTGTGTTTTTTCAAAATTCGGTACACAGAATCTCTGTCTAAATCGATTTCATGAGCTGCACTTCGATGCATTTTCATTCGCTTCGAAATAAGTCAAAACACTAATTTCATTTTCCTCATCATCAACTACCCTTCTTTTGTATTCTTTAGGGGCTCTTACACATCCAAAACTTTGAATGTTTGAAACATATTTTCTAAAGATCTTCTCCGTCATGGAAGGTAAATGGGGATACTTCTCGTTGAAGGCCCGGCAGGTTCTACTAATAATTCTGTCACATTCACCATGTATATAAAATAGATCCAGAATTTCGTAATTAGAATAACGGTTCATTTTGTTAAATCGAGAAATGAAGATAACGAATAACAATAACACCTGACACTTGTGAATTATTAACAGATAATTTATCTTCTATGGGTACAGAGTGTTCCTATGGTTTCGAAAGAATATTTATTGAATTTTTTTAGATTCAATCAATTTGACTCTACGTACACCATAAATACAGAAAATCTCGAATAACTCAGAAATTATTGAATTTAGGAGCATAATCATGAGAGAAAACTAAAAACTTAACCACCCTACGCACGCGTGGCTCGCGGGCTTGAAGGAAAATTTTCCCAACAAAATAATTTCTAGACTAGGTATTGAACTTTGATTCAGTGTTATTAGGTATTCTCTTGTTTAATTTTTTAATCAATTGGGTAATAATTTTCACTTTACATGTTTTATCTGTGGGGTGTAATATATTTTCGTTTTATGTGGCGCTTGACTGAACTTGTCGAATACCCTTTTTCGTATCATTCTTCTATATATTGCACACTCATAATTTTTTATATTTGATTTATGTATTGGCCTACTCAGGTATACAGGATGATTCACGAACGATTGTAAGGGCTTTCAGGTCAGATGCATAACATTTTGGTGAGTCTGAATCATTGTCCTAGCTATATTCGTTCAAGAGGTACAGGATATTTTATATATTTTGTCAACATTTTCAGAAGCATAACTGATGAACGCTTGCTTGGACCTTAATCAAAATTTCAGGGAATGAGAATGGACTAGTGCCAACTACTCACATGTTTCGACCCAGATCTGGACTAAGAAAATCATATTCTTTATTCTACATCTTGTGAATAAATACAAATTTTCGAAAAGCAAAATTTTACTCAGAATCTACTATGAATACTCTTTCAAACAAGATCATTTTAAATGATGACACACTTAGCATCAATATTTTATGATCTATCGAGACTATCTGGAATTATAATTCATAAAAAACATTGACCCAAGAGTTCAAGAGTTATGTGAATTGATCGAGTTTTGACAAAATGCATTCAACATCCTATATCTTCTGAACGAATATAGCTAGGAGATATTTCAAACATTGATACACGAACTCACCAAAATGTCTTGCATCTACCCCGAATGCATGTACAATAGTGTGCGAAACGTCCTGTACATATACAGGGTGACATTCTATAATCTGTCATTTTTCGTATCAGTTACACCAACTGCGAAAATAAAATACAAAAGGCACTAGGAGGTATATTCTGAATTTTTCATTGAATTCCAATAAATTTCTCACAATTCTTGACTGAAATAAAGAAAATATCGTCTAATACTCGTTGCAGAAGGCAATTCTGCAACTTGTTTTAGAATATACTACTATACTATCAAGAGACTCTTTTTTTCATATTTTATGGACCTTTATCGCGTGTTACTATGTATGGTACTTTTTTCCTTGACACCCTGTAGATCCTTCATAAGCTTTCAGCTTGTGTGCTGTAAATATGCTCTAATCGTTGTATAATCTTCAATCAACAAAAACTGCCATATTGATTTTGTAATAACAGAGCTTGACACCGACAGTAGTATGATACCTAAGGGATGTTTTACGTAGTATAATTATTATAAGGGATTATAAATAGTCATGCTAAATTATGCTTATATGGCTACCACCTTTTCTAAATACTTGCTGTTTTTACCTTTGACATCATTTTAGGTTTTTATATTATTCCAAGTTCTGCTGTCCACGAAAGATATTTTCTGGCCGATCATCCATTCATTTTCTCGCTGAAGAAATCATCAACTATCATATTCACTGGAAAATGCGTAAAGCCAAAATCTGGAGACTCCTATATTGCACCTATGGGTCACCCTGTAAAAGATCCCGATGCCCAAATTATTTTTATCAATCTTGATTGAAATTTATAGAATGCCTCTCAAATATTACAATTTGGATTTTTTTTCTCTCTCATCTGTTAAAATTTAATAAAAATACGTCACTCTGTTATTACCTACTTAACAGTCTGATACAAAAAAAAACGTCTTTTTTATTTGTTTTTTTATCACCTTTTCATTCTGCCTCAAAAAAATATAAAATGTAATAATAAGATTTTTGAAAGGGGACACCTCCAATTTCAAAAAATGTTTAATTTTTCAACGACAGCTGTTTCAACATAGTATGGCATCTTCATGTTACATTTCAACCAACTAATTTTTTGTGGAGAAGAAACATTAATAAGTGCAGAAAAAGGACTTCATAAAATCCTATTACAGCTAAACCAGCCAATTCACTGTTTTTGGAAGATACTAAATAAAGGTTACGTATCCACACAGTATAGATACCAACCAGTAGTCGTATTCCGTGGATTTTCTTAGACCAACTCTGACTCGCGCATCTCGCAGGGATTCTACCCTCATATTTTGGTTCTTGTTCATTGTTTTCATCAATAATTCTAAGATGTCTGGAATAATGTCATTATTATTATTTTAGACATCTTGAATAATTCCTTCGTATAATTAATTTGTTTAATATTTAGAAGAATATAATTTTAGGAGGTTTACGCTAACTGTCGTCATTTCTTTACGATTAGTTAAGATATCAGGAACCAATGGAATTTTAGCAGATTTACACTTGTCATGCCAAATTTCGAACTGAAATCTCTAGAATATTGAGGGAAATATGGCCAATTTAGTGACTTTCAAAATTGATTTGAAATTTTTGTAAATAAATCATTAGTAAAAGAACCGTTAAAGATAGATACCTAAAGATTAAAATTAATTGATCTTATTTCCTCTGGAAAATCATGAAAAAAATAAAATATGGGGTGTGTCATTCAAACTAAACAGGCTGCTGCCAAATTTCAATACATCTGGTAACACTGAAAATTTTTTAGTGTAAATAAATAAATGTAACTTACATAATATTGATCTATTGATATTGATCTGAAAAATTTGAAATATTTTGGATGAATAGTTTCCATCATAATTTGAGAGGCCGCCAACATTGGGAAACCCGATACATACTGTTTTGACTTTTGGACATGATTCGAACTATGTCATGATCCATATTTATCAATATAATTTGTTGAGGTGATTTTTCGATACCTAGATTTCTAGAGGAAGAAGGTGCGCGGTTTCGACAAACTGCAGGCAAAACCTAAGTTTGGTTATTTTTAGTTTGAGATATATGTTTGTTGATTTTGAGCATTCATTTCATGGGCTGTTGATTTTTTTTTTTTGATAATTTATTCTTTGGTTCAAGTATGGTGGTGGGTTTTCTTAAGAATATATACAGGGTGAGTCTTTGACCTCTGCGTTCAAGTATCTCAAAAATGGCGCAATTCAGGAAAAATGATGAGGAATGATTTTATCTGCAAAAAAACTAATGATTCTAGGAAGTACAGATATGGATTTTGAGTTCAAGTGATAACTGTTTTTCATGCAATTTAACCAATCTGTGCAGTAGTAATGAGAAACCCACAAGAAATGTAGTAAATCTATTGATGCCAAAATATGCACTAGTGTTATCAAAAACCTTCTACAAGAGATCATTTCAATTGATATTGTCGATTGAATATTACAGATGACAAGGCAAAATTCGGAAAAATGTTATAAGAAGAGAATGTTTATTTTGACGTCAAGAATATATGGTTAAAATAACGCAGTGTTCAAAGACTCACCCTGTATATAGATGTTTCAATTTCGAGTTCCTTATGGGAGTTTCTGAAGAATAGATGTTTGTAATCAGATAATATAGGATTGTAGGACTGATAGATGTTGGGTTGGATTCAGTTTTGATATAATTAGAGTTCGGATCGATAATTAATAAAAACTCAATTAATTTCCTCATTTCGAAACTCAAAAAGAAGAGACCGTTGATAATATTTCCAAATCCGAGAACCTATCGAACTCAAAGGAACATAGAATGAAGAATCTTTAAAACATTTGAAGTGAAGATTGTTGGATTGATGGCCACATATTATTCTCAAATTATTTTCAAACTCACGACTCTAAATGAAAATTATCACCCCAACAGCTACTTACGAGGCATTTTTTTAAGTAAGTACCGTTTTGCGATTTCGCCGCCGTGGCGCTACGGTCGGAGTTCCGCGCATACGTGATGGTTACCTACATCTCTTGTCTACGCACTGACGCCTTCACAGTCTGATTCTTCATTGTATACGTTGTTTACTGAGTGTTTAAGATGCCTCCGACAATCGTGAGTCCTGCTGATTGTGAAGTACGGGCTGTTTTACGATTTCTTAGTGCTAAAGGCGTAAAACCAATCGATACTCATCGTGAGAGCTGTGAAGTTTACGGACAAAACATTATGAGTGATGGAATGGTAAGGAAATGGGAGAGAGCATTTAAAGATGGCCGCACAAATGTGCATGATGAAGAACGGAGTGGACGTCCTTCGGTCGTTAATAAAGATTTGGTGCAGAAAGTGGCCGAAAAGCCCTGATCTGACTACCATTTGTTCCTGCACTTGAAGAAACACCTGGACGGTCAGCGTCTGCAAGACGATAATGAAGTCAAAACATTTGTGAAACAGTGGTTAACAAGTCAGGTGGCAGAATTTCACGAGGAGGGTATCCAAAAACTGGTGCCACGTTATGATAAGTGTGTCAATATTCACGGAAATTATGTTGAAAAGTACATTAAGATACAGGCTTTCATGTAAAAATAAAATTATTGCGATATCTTTAAACGTCTTTTTTTAATTCCAAAACGGTACTTACTTAAAAAACATGCCTTATATATTTTGTTTCTTAAAATTCTCTATATTTGTCAGTTATGGAGACAAAGTAACTCAGATATGCATTTGAGATGAGAACTTCGGCTCAGTTCTCTTCCTATTTGGTCACTTTTCTGTATCGCAGGGTTATTGAATTATCAGTCTGATCATCTTACGGTAACGTTTTATGATAGTAGTATTGTAAAACGATACATAGATCTAAACATAACTTCATTTTTCAACATTATATGCTGAGAAGTCAATACACGTACTAGCTAAATGCCTCCCCAATAAATGCTGTTTATGTAAAATATGCAAAATACTATTGTTTCACTTTTCCCAAGATGTAGGAAAAGCTTATTTGCAGAAGAAACGAAAACAGGTTCACAAACAATACACGTGTTTACGGAAGCGTATTGTTGTTTTACAATCAATTTTAGAACTTTCCAACTAATCAGATTCAATATACAATTCATCAGAAATTACCTCGAATAACTCGAACTTGAAACTCCCTAATAATTTTTGCATGAAAATTTGTAGAGGAAAAATATCACAACTTTCATACAGTGAAGTTAACACCATTGAAATTCAATCTCTTGTAAAAAAATTCTTAATGATTTATTGTATCAACACTTATTCATGTTACAGGTTTAATTTTTCAGTTAACTTCTTTTGTTAAAGTGAAAAAATTCAATGCAGATCATCCGTTTATCTACATATTTAGACACCACGACATTATTCTTTACCGTGGCACTTTGAAAGAAATTCCTGAACCCCGATGAAATCGAAATTTTGATATCCATACTGACCGAAATTCTATTTCAAATCGATTATTTTTCAATTCTTCTTAGTTTGGGAAGAGAAACATAAAATATTGGAAAAAGTATTGTATTTATAGATATTAGAATTCTCTGTTTATAAAAGCTTTTATATAACCACATTCATTTTCCTTTTGTGACTTTCATATTGCTTTATCGAATAAATTTTCAATCATAGTTGGACTATCTCTTTTTATCATGTGTATTTACCAGTATATCGAAAAAAAGTATATCTCTTATCTTTATATATAAAAATGAAACCCGTTTTTCGTTGTCACGGCATAACATGAAAACGGCTTGACCGATTTGGCTGGGTTTTTTTTGTGGCTTTCCTAATACGCTGTACATGGTTCTTACGGAAAAAAATATCAAGAAAATCTCTCGGAAAATTGAAAAATATACATTTTAATTGTTTAATCATTATTGCTTTCACTGATAGAAACTTGGGATCAGCTGTAGATCAAATGGCCAATTAGTGCAGTTGGTTAGAGCGTCGTGCTAATAACGCGAAGGGCGCGGGTTCGATCCCCTCATGGACCAAGAAATTTTTATCATTCACTGAATCAAGTAGAAATTGAAGAAGATGCCATTTACCATCTTCTTTATGAATTGAAGAATTACAAATCAGTTGCTTCCATTATTAATGAAGATGAAGTTGTCAATTATCCAACAAAATTTTTAAATTCGCTGGAATTGCCCGGCTTACCACCTCAAAATCTGCAATTAAAAATCGGATCTGTAATTATTATGTAACGGAACATAAACCAGCCACGTCTGTGTAATGGCACCCGGCTTGCGGCGAAGAAATTATTGAACAACGTCATCAAAGGAACAATTTTGAAAGGGAAGTACAAAGGCGAAGATGTTTTAATCCCACGCATCCCCATGATACCGAACGATATGCCATTCAGCTTTAAACGTTTAAATCGCAAGGCAGTCGCTAAGTGTATGTGGCATCAACCTAGAAAATCTATGTTTTTCACATGGCCAATTATATGTCGCCTGTTCCCGTGTCGGAAAACCATCAACATTATTCATTTACGCGCCAGAATGTAAAACTAAAAATATAGTTTATCAAAAAGCATTAGAATAGAGAGAAGCAGTGAAGGGTATAGAGGCTATTAATTGCTTTCTAGAGCGCGCGTGGTGTTGAGCTCAGTGTTTACTTCAAAATGCCAAGTTGTTCAAAAGCGATTTGTAAAAATATAAGTAAAGTTATTGAACCGTATGAAATAAACGCTATTATGAAAATATATATTTTGTTTTTATTTAATAAAATTAGTAAAGTCCTTCTCAGGTAAAGCGAGACCAGGGAAATGGGAATTCATTTTTATATGGAGCATATTATAGATTCCAGTTCAAAGTGTATAGGTAGGTACTCATACATAAGATAGGTCAGCTATACAAAATAAAGAGTGCTTCAGAGCAACGAGTTCGCCGGGTCAGCTAGTTCTTCTATAAAAATTTCTGTGCTTGTGTTGAAAGCGAACTCCTCCTAAACGGCTTGAGGGCTTTGAATGATTTTTCTTTGTATGCTTAAGTGGATTTGAGGATGAATTAAATTAACAAATCATTTTGACAGATGGTGCTGCAACATGTAGAAAGATGTCTGTGGCTATATTGTTATCGTTTCAAAATGACGAACCGCCGGGCTTTATAGAGCGTGAAATATAAATTCGTAATTGCTCCATATTGACGAGAGAATATTTGCAAGGTGGTGGTCACATAATTCGAGGGAAATTTAGATTAAATGCAGTTGAAATAATGACACAACAAAGACAATTGGTTGTTGTGATGGATGCTTGGTATAGATACCATCACAAAATGAGGAATCTGCTGGCTTCATCTGTAATGACTGCCAAAACGATTCATCTTTGCAATATTTCTACAGCTGCGTGTTATTGTAGATTCACTTCAATCTGTAGTTACACCATTGAGTATAAATCTACCTAGAGGGGAAACGCAGGAAGCCAGAAATTTACTAGTACTATTTCTGGTTTATAGATGGACTATATGTTTCTGGAAATAAATGTATTTGTTCTTTACAGCATCTAACGGAGAGTTACCGAACTATTAGACGATGGCAGGGCCGGCTTCAGAAAATATGTGGTTCCTCACGAAGATTCATAGTTATTTCATTTCGATATTTGATCATCCGAACTAAGATTCAAGGGGAGGACAAGATAGTAGCATTATAAAGTGAATCCCTCATATCATAATTTATCCGAATTTCTCCCATGTATGTTATGTCATTGGATTTTCTCAGTTATGATTTTATATATTATACTTGTGTTTTTATAGAATTTCAGGAAACACTTCTTTGAACGTACATAAGATTTCGAACTGAAATAGCGCGTTTATGTAGAGTCATCCTAAGAATTTATCCTCATTGATTCTTAGAATGAGGGCATTATTAATTAAAAATATTTCATTACGGGAGATCTTCGTAAACAGACGGATTTGATGCGAAAAAAACGAGAAAACATCAAATTTCACTATGAATATTTTGTTTCTGTTGCTTCAAAAATCTGAATACACCGAAAAATTTCACGTTCTTTTTTTTTTCGTTCACCTGAACTGCTCCAGATTCATTACAGAAATCTAAGTTTTTTTTCTGCAAAGTGTGCGCCAAAACTATCAAGTTTTTTTTTGGCTCAATACAGAGGATAAAAAATATTTGTGAGAAAAGCCAGTTGTTCCTCAGAATATGGGTGATAAAATAAGAACTTCTTCCATTTATTGCTCATTCAAATATATATGTTACATACAATTTTCTTGTGTACATGCGTAACTGATCTAAATTCACTTCACGTATTTGATATCACCAACAATATGCCCATAATTCATTCATTAAAATCGTCATCTAAATATATACAGATCATTGGACAGTAAATCAATATATCTAAATAATAAAATATTCTGAGAGGTGATGTCGAATAACTCCGGCCCTGGCTCAGGCCAGCTCAAACAGAGAGACCAAGTCGCTGCAACAATAAATACAATGAAATAAAGGTTACCGTGTTTACACGCTTGAGACCGCCACATTACCGGTAGAATTTTTGGCTTCAATTCTTTGAACTGCGTTTCCCCTGTAGGTAGATTTATACTCAATGGTTACACCGAAGATTTGGAAATGGCCCAGGGGGTATACGTGGATGAACATTCCACTAAGGTGATGAACGTAACCATTATTTAACTAAAAGATATTTTAGAAGCAGAAATATTTTTATAACAGTAATCTATACAATTTTCAAAAAAATCACTGAATCATCTAATAGCACACAGCAGGGTTTACTCTACGAAGATAAAATTTTAGAATATGCAATATAATTGGCTTGAAATATTTAGTTAGCAAACAATAAAGCATATAGATCAGGAGTTAGTGACGGGGTGTTATACAATTCGGCGTATCGCCGTGAAAGTACAAAAATAAGCTGAAATATATTTCAGGGATTTCTTTCTTCAAGGTCTTCTATTGATGGAGACAGAGACTTCTTCAAGTTGTCCACATCGAATCTGGAAATAAAAAGACCTAAGCAGAAAAAGAACTGAATAACAAAAATACGTATTATATTCGCTGTGTATCACATATATATAAATAATTCAGTATCAAAATAGATCCATACCACCGATCGTGATACGCGTATAGGATACGCGTTTGGTATGGATCGGGCTCTACGTATCATATACGGTGTGTGTCCAACTAGCGATCATGATACAGGCTGAGGCTACGCAACGGAGATACGATACACGGAAATGCTACCTACAAATGTGGACCCATCTTTAGACACAACCAGACATAAGCCATTCACCGTTAAAGAACAGAAAAATATTTCAGTATGTATCCAAAACCTGAATATGGTTAGAGATTCGAAACCGGTCGTGTCATAAGATTATAAACGGAAAATTAGACGATATATTTGTTTCATTCAATATTCATACTGGTTATTCTCAAAATAAATGAGTCATCAATCAACCTATTTGAAAATTACAATATTTGATGAAATCATAAAAATGGTCCAGATAAGGATTAAAACACGAGAGTTCAAGTTTTCTTTGCTTTAATCAACTATGTGGTGTTGGGTTCTATTCAGAAGCTTCTTCTTTCCTTACAAATTTCTTTCCTTGCATAAAGCTTTTCACTGATTGAGATTGATAGATTCATCAAATATTTTCCTCTCGAAATTTTTTTTTTTCAGCGATCCTTTTAGTAGGGATAACATCCTTGCACTCTCCACCTCGTGAAGTGTTCTTCATTGCAGATCATCCATTTATTTACATTATTAGATTCCAACGCAGTATTCTGTTTCACGGAACTTTGAGAAAAGTTCCAAAATTTTGACGTGGCTGTCACTGAGTAATTTTGATGAAATTTACCCGCTTCATAATGGAAATATTATTATATTATTATTGTCTCGATATAAAAATATACATTTTATCATTATTTTTGCTTTTTTTGTAATTATGAAGTGAATGAGAAGATCACAAATATTAAAAATGTAGTAAAGCACTGACGTGAAGTCAGTGAGGCAGGAGCTTTCGCACGCTTGTGTGCAATCAAAAAGTGACGAAGATAGATGATATAAAAAAAATCAACGAAAAGCATCTTGAATTAACAATAACCAAACTCCAAACTTACAGTTATCAGCTACAATATCCTCACCCAGGATTGAGACATGTCATTTAATGAATCTTCATTTTAATGAAAATCCAATTCTTATATTTGGACATTATTATGATTTTTTATGTCACAATCATAATGCATTTGTGATTGTGATTAAATGGAGATGGATCTAGTTCTTGTTCGTTGCTCCGATTCAAGTAATGTTGAGCAGAGTTGTAAATTATCATTTTATGTACCCAGGTTCATTTCAAAGGTTTTTTTTTGTTAAACCTCACTAAGCACTTTTCAATTTGTATCTAAATATGTCATTGGATTCACATATTAAGTTTTCAGTTGAAGAAAACGCATCAATTAGTAATTGAATAATACTATATTCCAATTTCCCTTTATAAAATTTATGTAAATTAACAAATCAGAATGCTACGGATCTCCCTCTCTAATCTATCGAATGGCTTTCGGACTTTTGACTAGGCTAATCATAAGACATGACACTCTTGACAAAAATCTTTACGGATAATTGGCTGAAAATTCCTAACCGATGAGTTAATCCAATTCTCTATGTTATTTGGTGTAGGGTACTATTCAGAATGTCTCTCTCACTTCGCATGATTCATTTGTAGTTTAAAAATGTTCCTTCGACTGAAATTTAGTGTTTCATAAAGTGTTTTGCCCTTTATATCTTTGTTTCAGTTGTGTTTGTTGCCCTTGCTGCATCTTTACCCTCACCTCCACCACGCGAAGAATTCTTTATTGCAGACCATCCATTTATCTACATTATTAAATTCCAAGGAGGTGTTCTGTTTCATGGAACTCTGAAAAAAATCCCAGAATCTAAGTGAGGTTAGCATTAGAAGTTTGATGTAGTTTTTCGGGAACGCATAATCATTTTGTATTGTGATTTTTAATTTTTTATCGAGTCATGAAAAATATTATAATAACAATGCTATCAGTTTTCAATATGAAATTTTATAGTGTGTAGCGTTGGCATAAAAAAATTCATTGTTTTTAACTGCGATATTTTATTCGACCGACATTGTCTTGGAAAAAACCGAAGGATACTTCTCTGCGCCCTAATTCGAATGGCGTGTAACGCTTATAGCACATGACGTTATTTCATCTTCCATATCACTCTGATACATACAAATATAACATTCCTTTGACTCAACGCCCTATTGTAAACTTCAGCTCTGGTTTCTGAATTTTGGAAATTTTCAAACTCATCAGCTAAATACATTTCGTCTGATCAAACTAAAAATTGGTCTCATAATTTTGCATACAAAGGTAGAAACCTTGAAAATGAATCCAAATATCTAATTTATTGAATAATAAAAGCACTCATCTCAATGTTGCCAGCAGCTGAGGTTCATATTCTAGTACTGAGTCAATAGTTTGTATTGATCTGAAAATTTTTGATAAACATGATGTTTCTCAACGACTACTCATAATAGACACATACATGGAGTCTCAGAATTTCAAAAATTTAGGGCTGTCTGTTGAAAGAAGAAAGTTATAGGGTCCAAACCTAATTCGAAACTGAAAAGGCCATTTATAATTCGCCTATATGAAGCTCATTTTTTTTGCTATCGATATAATTCATATGTTACGATTATCCCTGTCGACAATGATTTCTTTTGTTTTTCACATTTATATGGTGTAGGGATTTGTTCTTGTTTTATTTATTGCATGGTTCATTCGTTGACTAAATGTTTTTTTTTACTATGTATTATTTATCGTTTAATTAATAATTTTCAGCTTTCGTTGGCTTTGCATCATTTCCATTACCTCCACCCCGCAAAGAATTTCTTATTGCTGATCATCCCTTTATCTACGTTCTTAAATTCCAAGAAGGTATTTTATTTCATGGAACGTTGAAAAATATCAGTGAATGAGGCTGCATTAAGAATTTGGATGCAGGTTTTCGGAAAATGGTGATTTTATTTAGTGCTTTTCAATGTTTTCTGCGGTTTAAAAAAATGGTTCTTTTTATATCTATGTGATTTTTTTATTTTGAAAATATATAAGATAAAGTATACACATTTAATGATTAATATTTTTTTTCCCATGATTTCACCCAACATAAAACCATATGTTATCTCCAATGTTATAGTAACTCATTAATTGGAAAGAAATTTGGACTGTAATCTGAAAAACTAGTGGAAAAGCCCGTCTCGCCACGGGCGCAAGTAATTTTCCATTCCGGTCGTATGTTATATTTGTATCTCTTCATTTATATTTAGGACTAGCTGACCGGACAGACTTCGTCCTGTCAAAAAGATTTGTAATGTGGCAGTTTTTGTGCCTACGTATTTTAAAAAATTCTCCTGAACAGAACCGTCACCCTGGTGATAGAGCGTTGTGAATAAAAAATAATTAAATAAAACATATATAAGGATTTAAAAGTAAGTAATCGCTTTATTGTTAATCATGTGAATCATAATTATTATTATTATCATTGTAGTGCTTTGTGGTATACGATGTTTTTTGTTTGATTACCTGGCGCATAGATAAACAAATCTGATGGTTTTCCAACACGGGAACAGGCAACATACAATTGACTATGTGAGAAACATGGGTTTTCTAGATTAATACCACAAACACTTAATGATTGCCCCTGGGACTTGGTTATAGTCATAGCAAAAGCAAGCCGCACTGGAAACTGTAGTCGTTTAAACTCAAATGGCACATCAGTCGGAATCATTGGGATGCGCGGTATGAGAACATCTTCTCCTTTATACTTTCTTTTGAGTATAGTTGCTTCTATCACATTGTTTAGTAATTTTTTTATCGCTAACCGTGTACCGTTGCAAAGACGCGGTTGGTTGATATTTCGCAACATTATAACCACCGATCCAACCTTTAATTGAAGATTGTGAGGTGGCAATCCTGGCAAATCCAGCGAGTTTAAAAATTCCGGTGGATAGTTGACTACATCATCTTGATTAGTAGCCGAATCAACTGATTTATGTATCCTCAATTCGCCTGTAATTTGTTCTTGAATTTTGAAATTTAATTCATACATTTACATACATGTTTTTTGCAGCCTGTATAGCTCGTTCGCTCAACCAATCATGGTTTCTGTAATTTTGAGAAACATCTGAAAACACCTTCTGAATAAGTTCATCCTTTGATCGAGTTAACTGACAAAAACTTTGAGGAAAGTTAATGCAGCCAGTCAACATGTCTATAGGAAATTTGCCATTACCAATGTCAATGAGTTGTTTAGAGAATATGTTTCCAGATTGGTCATTTTGCAACTCGACACGCATATTCTTGCTTAAATGAAGTACTTTGACATGTTTCCACAAATTGGAGGACTTTAGACATGCATTGAGTTCATCAGCTGGCGTTGATCGTGGAATCACTGGCAATGTTTGACGAAAATCTCCTGCTAATAAAATCATTGCACCACCAAATCGGTTATTATTGCTCCGTAGATCTTTTAAGGTTCTGTCTAAAGCCTCCAAAGATTTTTTATGTGCCATCGTGCATTCATCCCAAACAATCAATTTACATTGCTGCAAAACCTTTGCCATTGCAGAGTTCTTCGAAACGTTGCAGGTTGGAGTTTCACTGCTTTGTATATTTAATGGCAATTTTAGTGCTGAATGGGCTGTTTGACCACCTTCAAGCAAAGTTGCTGCGATTCCCGACGAAGCGAGTGCAAGTGCAATTTTATTTTGTGAGCGAATTGTTGCTAATATTAATGAAATCAAAAAAGTTTTTCCTGTACCACCAGGTGCATCTAAGAAGTAAATTCCTCCAGTTTCATCATTTGTTACTTTCATAAGAGTTTCAAATACATACTTCTGTTGTTCATTTAACAGTGGAAGATTTGTTTGAATTAATTTTTTCAAAGCGTTGAGATCATACAGTTTTCTCGATGCAACTCTTGGTTAAACGCGTCATGCATTGGACGATTGGGCGCGGTCAGGCCTAATTGAATTAATAGTTTGTTTGACATTATCAAGTACATGTCCTCAATTGAAATCAATGCTTCATTGTTAATTTCTTCACTGATTGGATATTAAAAATAATAAAACACTGTTGGTAACGCGATTTTTGTTTGACTGATGTAATGACGTGGAAACTGATGCATTTTATCTCGCGTGCCGAAAATAATACAAAAGAAACGCGAGTTTCGGAACGCGACATTAAACTCCTCCAACTATGTATTCTGTGCTTCAACGCACACACGCACATTGTTTTGATATATATGATCTTTGACGTTAGGAACACACCTACATTGCTAGGACAACAGTGAGTGCTTGTAATTTAATATGAACTTTATACCATAGCAATAAAGCTCAAATTGACTACGTTTTAGTTACAAATCATTTGAATGGGAAAAAAAGGGCTATTTTTAGGGTTTTTCCAGCAATAATTCTGATTTTTTCGCCGTAAAAACCATCCTTGAACTTCAACGAACATTTTAAAAAAAGATTTGGCCAAATTGGTCCAGGCGTTGTTGAGTTATGCGCTTACCAACACATTTTGCGATTCATTTTTATATTATAGATAGCCATTATCACAAACAACGGTTTCCTCTTGAAAGTCTTTTGGGAAATTCTTCTGATAATTACCATTCGACATACAGAATTCGCATTAAGAGTACCGCACGGTCCGTGGATCATCTGTCGCATTACACTATTATAAAGTCTGGGATATTCATTTGGGTCTGGGATTTCGGCCCTAACCGCTTCATCAATCTGATTTGGTTCCAGCATTTTATGTTCATTTTGAAGAATTAAAAAAAGATGAGCATGTGGAATTCCTCGTTTTTGAAACTCTATAACATAAACATGAGCAACAACTTATATATTTTTCACAAATAGGTCATTTAACATTTCTTTCAACTTCAAGTTGCGCTGTTAAGTCCGGACGATGCTCGGCTTTTTCCCATGGTTTAAGATTTATGGTTATACGGCGACTCTCACGAAAAAAAGTATAGAGACAATTTTCGTAGATAATTGCACGATCTACAATTTATGTCCGAGCTATTTTTATGATAAAACTCACCGTTTGGCTGAAAAAAGCGAAAAACTCATTTTCGCGACCTTTGACCTTGAATAACTTTTTTAGCAACAATGGGATTTTTGGGGACTTTTCACCCTTTCTTTCTAATAGATATCCTGACCATCTCTACCAATTTTCAGCTCTATGCGAATTTTGGTAACCTGGTATGTATACTTTAACCGGACTATATTTTTAGGACGTGCGACGACGACGTCTGGGTAAAATTTAATATTTTCTTGCATCGCATACACTCTGCCAAAAAGTATCCAGAAATTCTCGTTTATATTGCTCACATTGAATATCTTTAAACTTTTCAAGTTTCTGTATGTATACAGGACTACCCGTAATTGCTATACATGAGCGCGATCTGTCAACGAGTTTATTTACAACAACCGTTCAAACCAGTCGACCTTAATGTAGTGAAAAAAACATTGAACAAAGAGTTTGTCTGAAATTTTGTGTTTTGAACGAAATTTCGAGTGCTGACAAGTTGCGAATACTAGAAAAGGCTCTTGAAGCTCTGTTTAATCTAAAAACCAAGTATACGAATGGTACAAAGCCTTTGAAACGGTCCGGAGATCTACCTCCTGCAGGATCACCGTCGTGAAACCGCTCGTTTCATTTTGGTGAACCAATTAGGAAAGCAGTGCATCGTCTTTATGCTGGATAATTAGAATTCTGATCCCACGTTCATGGAACGGATCATGAATGGTGTGCGGGTACAAAATTAGAAGTAATAATAATCACCCGCTTAATGAAGGGCAGCGGACTTCCTGAGTCGCTGGTTATACTATAACAGTAGATCCAAAAATTATCTTTGGTAGAAAAGATGTTTGCAAGGTGAATAAAAACAAGTTTGTAGTTATAATAGAATTATGTATTCACAGATAAGAATAGTTACACAATGTTCGGCACTTGAGATTACACTCACAGAAAGAGTTTTTAGGTGTCTATAATAACCAAGGATTTGAAGGTCTCTGCTCAATCTAGGGCACTTCTGGTAATATAAATGATAAAGAGATCTGACCTTATTTGTTGTTTGGAGTTCACCACAGCTCTGCTTCAATCGTCGAGGGTAGATTTCTCTGAATAAGGTGCAGGCACTTTGGATAAAGCTTCTCAAACTTCTACTGATGAATTGTGCCTTGGCGATATGTAATTGCTTCACAGGTTCACAATTCACAACCTTTTTCTTTTACGTAGAGAATTTCAACTAAGTAATTCACATACACATGAACTAGGGTAACTAACTGACCCGAAAACAGATTGTTTTGAGAGATCTTTAGAGGAACTTGTAGTTCTGAGTGCCGTTATGGACTCGTGAAAGTAAATTGATAAAAGGAGAACTTACTTGAGTACTGTGCACGAGAGCGTCTTGAGAGAGAATGAATTTACTTGTAGGAGTACTTACCACCTTGAGAGGTGTAGAGAGAATTTACTTTTAGGAGTACTTACCGCCTTGAGAGGTGTAGAGATAATGAATTTACTTGTAGGAGTACTTACCACCTTGAGAGGTGTAGAGAGAATTTACTTGTAGGAGTACTTACCACCTTGAGAGGTGTAGAGAGAATTTACTTGTAGGAGTACTTACCACCTTGAGAGGTGTAGAGAGAATTTACTTTTAGGAGTACTTACCACCTTGAGAGGTGTAGAGAGAATGAATTTACTTGATTAAAAGAGGTCGGACTTGTACAAAGTTCAGGTAGCTAAATTTAGGGATTTCCAAAATTCCGTCCGACAGAAGGCATTCTTGGAAGTGACGGCTGCTACCCCAAATTCCGAGAACTGTCCTTTTTTGCGAGAATATCGCAACAAATGGTAACGAGACATGGATCTATGAACAAACTACCCAACAGTCATCGGAATGGGTGGCAAAAAATGAGCCGAATCATAAAGAAAAACTCGCAAAAGTCGTTCGAAAATCAAGACGATGTTTTCTTCTTTATTCGTGGTGTGCTCCACCATAAATTATTCCACAAGATCTATTCAACTTTTTCGTGAGAATATTCGCCTTTAACGGCCTGATTTGTGGAAAACAATGCATGATCTCATTGAGCCACGATTTTAAGATCAACCTTTCGATAAATACCTTCAACCAGCCACCATCTTCGCGTGAGCTAGCTCCGTGTGACATTCTTCTTTTCTACATACTGAAATTACCGCTCCGGAGAACCAGTTATGACTCCATAGACGCCATATAAAAAATTGGCAGAAGGAGCTGAAGGCCACCCCTGAAAGCGCCTATAAATAATGTTTCCATGATTGTAAAAAATCATGGCACGTGTGTATATCGTTTCAAATGGAGCATATTTTGAAGGAGAATCAATAAATATTGAAAGAGTTCAATATTTGAGAGTATTTCTGGAATTCAGAGTATTGTATGTTTTTTTTTTTCATTTTTAGGATCACTCGTACACTCAAAATATTTCAACAGCACAGCTATCAGTAGTAGCAAGCACTAATTGAAATAAGTTTCCATATTCCTGTGATTTATACTTTAATGAACCATATTTTGTATGTTTCAGATTTTACGATTTATTTTAAAGCTGATATTGAGGAATTTTTTATCGTTGACCATCCATTTTTCTATGTTGTTAAGTTCCAAGACGGTGTTCTGTTTAATGGCAAATTGTACGATCTGGATGGGGTCGATATTTGAATTTCGCGTTTTTTCGTTATTAAAAAACTTGCATTTTGACTTTTATCCAATTTTCAGAATGTATATCTAGTCTATCATTATAATTTGTTTTTATATTTTGTCGTTTCAATACTAAGAAATATATAGCATAGGCATAAATCAATGAATTATTTCCAAAATAATGATTTGCTAAAGAAGGATAGCAGAGCCACCTTAGGTAAATGTATGAGATGAGATATACAGGGTGCGACACGAGTCAGTTTACAGTTTTGCACATGAGAGGAAAAAAAACAAAAATATTTGCAAATAAATTTATTTTCGAGAAAAATATAACATCAATAAATACTTGTTTTCTCACATTTTATGTTCAAATTGTTTCCCACCCTCTTCAACACACATGTGGCATCGTTTAGTTAACTTGCACGTTTGGAAAGCGCTGGCGAAATTCTTCGAAAATTTCAGCACAATCTCTTCAAGTTTTAGGTGAGAAGTGAGCAAACAAACACGTTCTTCTTTCGTGTAATTTACACGCGCAGCCATGGCAACGAACGCACTGTAAACGTCCACAATACTACTACACGCGGACAACTCAACCACATTATAGGGACCAAGCAGTAGTCGCACTCCGTGGATTTCGAACTGAAATCAGCCACCAAAGGGAACTCGCGCATTCCTCCCTGCGCATCTAATCTTATCGACCGCGAATTCAAAAATTGATTGGAAAATTACCCCCAGTACACAATTTCACTCTTCTACATACGCATGCAGTAGGCATAAACCTCCTGAAATTCTATTGGTTTCTGATATCTCAACTAATCGTAAAGAAATGACGACAGTAGGCGTAAACCTCCTGAAATTCCATTGGTTCCTAATATCTCAACTAATTGAATTTAGCACTACTCAAATCACGGAGCTTTTAATTAACAACATTTTCTACAATAGTATATGTATCACTCACCTGTCGGTATCTAATGGTATTGAGAAAAAAGAAAGTTTGGGATTATTGAAACTATTGTTTTTGCAGTTGTATACGCTACAATTGTTAATCATTTTGGAATTAATTTGAAAATCACACAAAATTGAAACAGAATACTTATTGGAATGAAAATAAATGATTGAATAAATGAGCTTTGCTGGTTCACGGCAGATTTCGACTCAAAGAAATTCCACTGAATAATAGGTTAGGTTGTAATTTTTTCTTCAACTTCTTCTTTGAATTTTAAATAGATCTCAAAAAAATTATTCTCTTCTGAATATTGAACGAATTAATTATACAAAGGAATTATTTAAGATGTCGAAAATAATAATGACATTATTCCAGACATCTTAGAATTATTGATGAAAATAATGAACAAGGACCAATATATGAGGTTAGAATCCCTGCAAGATGCGTGAGTCAGACTTGGTGTAAGAAAATCCACGGAGTGCGACTGCTGGTTGGTATCTATACTATGACTCAACTCGCTACGTTTCAGCTGCCTCCTTCCACCCTGGCCGAGAATACGCACATGCCTGAATACCAGACAGTGCAAACTGACTTTTGCCGCACTCTGTATACAAGGGTCTCTGTAAAGAAATGCGAAGGACTTGAGAAATGATTCTTATGTGAAAATTAATAAGATACTTTCTCTAAAAATGTTTCGAAATCCATGAATTTGCGATTTCGAATTATTTGTACCGGTTCTCGAAATCGAATATTAATTAAATATCACACAATCAATAAATTGCATAGGTGGTTTTTCTGGAATATTCTCAACCCCTTTCTCTATTATCAGTATATATTTGAAAATAACTACCCCTACTTATTCTTCTGTAATATTTGTTTTTGTAATAACCAGATTCAGAAAGTTTTTCTTTCCGTGAATGGTTTCTCAAAATTATGGAACAAATATATTTTTTCAGAAGAAAAATATTTAGCCACAAAATCCTGAAATATGTCAAGTTTTGTTTCACTTTTACCAAATTTTTATGCTTTTTTGAAGAAAAAATTTTATTTTTGAAAAATTGGTTAATTCAAAGAGACGATTTTACCTGATGTTGTCCCCGAAGTTATGCACGAACAAAACTGTAATTGTCGACTCAATTCGGTAACAAATTTTATCAGGTACCATCGGCTCAAAATTTATGAGTCATGAAAAAGTGAACAACTAGTGAACTACCTAGTTTTTTCAATTTCTGCACTCCTGTAAAAAAGATATAAAGACCTTGGCAAAAAGTACCACATAACCTACATTCCCTATTAAAAAAGTTTAGAGGGTTTGTTCCATAATTTTGACGCGCACTGTAGTTGTATGATTTATGTATTATATAATCAATTATTTAGCTTATCGAATGAAATAAATGAGAATTGTCGTTCGGGGACGTATCCAAATATTCACAAAAATTAAAATGTGTGAGTTCCAGCAGCTACGTCTACAAAGACAGTACCGTATAATGCATGCAAGAATCTTGAGAAGGGGGTTATCAGGGGGCCCCTGTGGCCACACCTGGATTCGCAGGTGTAATAATTGCGTGAGAGGTGGAGGAAACAATTATTAATAATTGCAATGTAAGACTTCGCCTAAGCAATCACTATTGCCAACGCAAAACTTTCAGCTTCAAATTGCCCTAACAGTTATATTGGCAATTTTTGATCATTTTTCAGTGAACAATATCTTCCGGTGTCCTAAGAAAGTGACAATTCTACTGATCCTAGTGGCCCAATTTTCTATAACTCTTCCGCATAGATCCAGCCTTACCTTACCTTACAAAGCGGTCGGACATGTTTAAAGCAGTTGCATGTTTCCGGACAAAGCGTGTTGGTGTTTGTTCTACAGCTTCTCTCACCAGAGATTTTTCGGCAGTTCTCACTATTTTGGGTCTTCCCATGTGAGACTTATTGATACGTACCATAGCAAATAATTATGCAAACTTGGAAAGATCGTATCTCCGCAAGTATTAGTTTGACTAGAATAAAAATGATATCAATGTGTTTGTATGACAGAACTGCAACACAAAAAAATTCTTTTCAAGTGTGACATGTGAAAAAAAATGTTTTATTACTCCGAAACTACTGAGCCGATTTGAAGTTTCGAAAACGTATTTTCTTCAAAACATCTAAAAACTGCTAATCTGTAATTCGAAACGGCTCAAGGGACCAAAAGAAGGCGTATGAAAATGTAATCAATGCACATCTTTTACAAATTCCTTCTGAAGAAGCTCTGTGTGCTTGAAGAACCAGGTCCAGCTAACCAATGATGATCGTATCTAGTGAAACTACCATGGGATCCTCAGAAGGGTGAATTATCTCCATAGTCGAAGCAGGAAAACTTCAAACATGAATTTTTTCGAATAATGAAATTTCGTAACAGCAATTGCCAAAATGACAATAATCTATAGGATTTTCTGTGGTGGTGAATGGTTTTTCCTTTGGTGGTGTTAAGTGGTGACGGATTTGGATTGCTATTAAATTAATTAAAAAAATCTTGAGTAATAATGAATTTGAGAAAATTTTTGCGAAGGAAGTGCTCAACCTCTAGCGTCTATTTTATTAGTTAATTCATCAGCCGGAACAATGAGAAATACAGTGTTGGCAATCCTGATTTCTCAGTCCTTTATACTCATTTTCAACGAATTTTTCAGCAATCGTCATAGTTCCTGTTTCAGCAGTTATTCCACAATATTTCCTAGTTGATCATCCTTTTATTGTCATCTTGAAATCTGGAACTACAACATTATTCCAAGGAAGAGTTCAACATCCCGTATCAGGAGACGACGTGAAAGCACCAATAGGAACGCCAGTACAAGATCCTTTTGGACACATCATTCATATAAAATTGAAATGATTTGTGCAACTCTATATGAATTCTACGTTTACCATAGTAATTCGATATGTGTATCTACTTCAAATAATATTTCAGTGTAGTTAACAGAAAAATTATCAATTATAAATAAACTTATCGAATAAAGGGGTTTTTCACGGGAATGCTGTGTAAGAACTGAATTGCTTCCCATCTTCAACAGTCATAATAGCCTATTCCAAGCGAAGGACCAGTAATTATTTTGGTCTTCCTATACGTCATGGCTCAAAATGCAATTCAAGAAGGACCAAAACGATGACCAACAATGACCAGTCTAAGCGCATGAACATTACCGATTCTCACTTTTAGACCTTATGCCCCCTCCTATCATTCTAAACTCTGTGTAATATCCTACCTAGGTGGTCGATCAAAAGATATTATATAATCGTTATATAATTATCTTTAAGTCGACCCCTCATTGTTTGTTTTTTCGAACAAGTTTATTAGTCAACCAGTGAGTAACGGTTTATGTAAAGACAGTTTTTTCATTTTCCATTCAAGTCATAAGAAATCACGTTATGTAAACCTAATTGTTAGCAAATAAATAAAAAAATTCACCGAAGTCACTCAGTCCGTCATGAATATTTTACTTTTTCACGATGAAATTTATATTTCATTATTATATTTCAATGCCCACATAAGAGGAATAAATATCAAAGCTAGACGGATCAAAGACTTGCTTTATCCTCAGACTAATAGAAATAACAAGCTGAATTAAGCAAACAAACTAAAAATATACAAGACATCTGTAGGCCAATCATCACTTACACAGCAGGCAGCTGGAGTCAAACGTCCGGCAACTACATCAGAAAGATCCAACCCATACAAAACATCTACTTACGAGAGACACTAGACGCCCCTTGGTACCATACAAACGAGCTCATTCACAACAACACATGCGTGAATACCAGACAGTGCAAACTGACTTTTGCCGACTCTGTATACAAGGGTCTCTGTAAAGAAATGCGAAGGACTTGAGAAATGATTCTTATGTGAAAATTAATAAGATACTATCTCAAGTTTGTTTTTATTATTCACAATTGAAATAAGGCATAATTTCCTGTATCATCTCCGTTACGTATTATTATCTCAAATTCTCACTCCATTCTTACCTCCATTTTTCTATACTTCTGCGTCCTGAGGGCGATTGTACCGAGCAATTTCGGGTATTCGTGTGTTGTCCATTCGATTGATGCGCTGGTTCCTCTTATATTTACCTCTTACATCCTCTTGTATATTCTTCCGGTGGTTGTTCTTATAACCATCGTTTCTACTGTTTCCTCTAGTCTTCAATTTTTTGATGAATCAGGCTGCGTCTCAGCGGTGTATGTTACTATTGGTCTTACAGTTGCGTTGTAAAGGGGTTTTCGATTGGCGCGAGGAGATGTTGAAATGAAATTAAACAGGCTGTGTGTGAGGTATTAACAATTTATTAAGGCCCATATATGTCATTAAGGATGCGAGATGACATCATCCAATGCCTGCCTTGCCTTCTCACAATTCTACGGATCCTAGTGGTCCAATTTTCTATAACTCTTCCGCATAGATCCACCTGAATTTGAGCCTTACCTTACCTTACAAAGCGGTAGGGCATGTTTAAAGCAATTGCATGTTTCCGGACAAAGCGTGTTGGTGATTGTTCAACAGCTTCTCTCACTAGAGATTTTTCGGCAGTTCTCACTATTTTGGGTCTTCCCATGTGAGACTTATTGATACGTACCATAGCAAATAATTATGCAAACTTGGAAGGATCGTATCTCCGCAAGTTAATTTGCCTAGAATAAAAATGGTATCAATGTGTTTGTACGACCGAACTGCATCACAAAAAAATATTCTTTTCAAGCGTGTCATGTGAAAAATAAATGTTTCATTACTCAGAAACTACTGAGCCGATTTGAAGTTTCCAAAACGGATTTACTTCGAAACATATAAAAACTACTAAGCTGTAATTCGAAACGGCTCAAGGAACCAAAAGAAGGCGTATGAAAATGTAATCAATGCACATCTTTTACAAATTCCTTCTGAAGAAGCTCTATATACTTGAAGAACCAGGTCCAGCTATCCAAATGATGATCGTATATAGTGAAACTACCATGGGATCCTCAGAAGGGTGAATTATCCCCATAGTCGAAGCAGGAAAACTTCAAAAGTAAATTTTTTCGGATAATAAAATTTCGTTACAGACTTTTGCAATTGCCAAAATGACAATAATCTATTGGATTTTCTGTGGTGGTGAATGGTTTTTCCTTTGGTGGTGTTAAGTGGTGACGGATTTGGATTGCTATTAAATTAATTAAGAAAATCTTGAGTAATGATGAATTTGAGAAAATTTTTGCGAAGGAAGTGCTCACCTTCTAGCGTCTATTATTATTAGTAAATTCATCAGCCGGAACAATGAGAAATACAGTGTTGGCAATCCTGATTTCTCAGTTCTTTATACTCATTTTCAACGAATTTTTCAGCAGTCGTCATATGTCTTGCTTCAGCAGTTTTTCCACAATATTTCCTAGTTGATCATCCTTTTATTGTCATCTTGAAATCTGGAACTACAACTCTGTTTCAAGGAAGAGTTCAACATCCCGTATCAGGAGACGACGAGAAAGCACCTATAGGGACGCCAGTGCAAGAAAGATCCTTTTGGACACATGATTCATATAAAATTGAAATGATTTGAGCAACTCTATATGAATTCTACGTTTATACCATAGTGATTCGATATGTGTATTTACTTCAAATAATATTTCAGTGTAGTTTATAGAAAAAGAATCAATTATAAATAAACTTATCGAATAAAGGGGTTTTTCACGGGGAATGCTGTGTAAGAACTGAATTGCTTCCTATCTTCAACAGTCATAATAGCCTATTCCAAGCGAAGGACCAGTAATTATTTTGGTCTTCCTATACGTCATGGCTCAATATGCAATTCAAGAAGGACCAAAACGATGACCAACAATGACTAGTTTAAGCGCATGAACATTTCCGATTCTCACTTTTAGACCTTATGCCCCCTCCTATCATTCTAAACTCTAAAATAACCTACCTAGGTGTTCGATCAAAAGATATTATATAATTGTTATATAACTATCTTTAACTCGACCCCTCATTGTTTGTTTTTTCGAACAAGTTTATTAGTCAACCAGTGAGTAACGGTTTATGTAAAGACAGTTTTTTCATTTTCCATTCAAGTCATAAGAAATCACGTTATGTAAACCTAATTGTTAGCAAATAAATCAAAAAATTCACCGAAGTCACTCAGTCCGTCATGAATATTTTAATTTTTCACGATGAAATTTATACTCCATTATTATATTTCAATGCCCACATAAGAGAAATAAATATCGAAGCTAGACGGATCAAAGGCTTGCTTTATCCTCAGACTAATAGAAATAACAAGCTGAATTAAGCAAACAAACTAAAAATATACAAAACATCTGTAGGCCCATCATCACTTACACAGCAGGCAGCTGGAGTCAAACGTCCGGCAACTACATCAGAAAGATCCAACCCATACAAAACATCTACTTACGAGAGACACTAGACGCCCCTTGGTACCATACAAACGAGCTCATTCACAACAACACATGCGTGAATACCAGACAGTGCAAACTGACTTTTGCCGACTCTGTATACAAGGGTCTCTGTAAAGAAATGCGAAGGACTTGAGAAATGATTCTTATGTGAAAATTAATAAGATACTATCTCAAATTTGTTTTTATTATTCACAATTGAAATAAGGCATAATTTCCTGTATCATCTCCGTTACGTATTATTATCTCAAATTCTCACTCCATTCTTACCTCCATTTTTCTATACTTCTGCGTCCTGAGGGTGATTTGTACCGAGCAATTTCGGGTATTCGTGTGTTGTCCATTCGATTGATGCGCTGGTTCCTCTTATATTTACCTCTTACATCCTCTTGTATATTCTTCCGGTGGTTGTTCTTATAACCATCGTTTCTACTGTTTCCTCTAGTCTTCAATTTTTTGATGAATCAGGCTGCGTCTCAGCGGTGTATGTTACTATTGGTCTTACAGTTGCGTTGTAAAGGGGTTTTCGATTGGCGCGAGGAGATGTTGAAATGAAATTAAACAGGCTGTGTGTGAGGTATTAACAATTTATTAAGGTCCATATATGTCATTAAGGATGCGAGATGACATTATCCAATGCCTGCCTTGCCTTCTCACAATTCTACGGATCCTAGTGGTCCAATTTTCTATAACTCTTCTGCATAGATCCACCTGAATTTGAGCCTTACCTTACCTTACAAAGCGGTCGAGCATGTTTAAAGCAATTGCATGTTTCCGGACAAAGCGTGTTGGTGATTGTTCGACAGCTTCTCTCACTAGAGATTTTTCGGCAGTTCTCACTATTTTGGGTCTTCCCATGTGAGACTTATTGATACGTACCATAGCAAATAATTATGCAAACTTGGAAGGATCGTATCTCCGCAAGTATTAGTTTGCCTAGAATAAAAATGGTATCAATGTGTTTGTACGATAGTACTGCATATCAAAAAAATTCTCTTCAAGCGTGTCATGTGAAAAAAAAAATGTTTCATTACTCCGAAACTACTGAGCCGATTTGAAGTTACCAAAACAGATTTTCTTCAAAACATCTAAAAACTGCTAATCTGTAATTCGAAACGGCTCAAGGAACCAAAAGAAGGCGTATGAAAATATAATCAATGCACATCTTTTACAAATTCCTTCTGAAGAAGCTCTATATACTTGAAGAACCAGGTCCAGCTATCCAAATGATGATCGTATATAGTGAAACTACCATGGGATCCTCAGAAGGGTGAATTATCCCCATAGTCGAAGCAGGAAAACTTCAAAAGTAAATTTTTTCGGATGATAAAATTTCGTTACAGACTTTTGCAATTGCCAAAATGACAATAATCTATAGGATATTCTGTGGTGGTGAATGGTTTTTCCTTTGGTGGTGTTAAGTGGTGACGGATTTGGATTGCTATTAAATTAATTAAAAAAATCTTGAGTAATAATGAATTTGAGAAAATTTTTGCGAAGGAAGTGCTCACCGTCTAGCGTCTATTTTATTAGTAAATTCATCAGATGGAACAATGAGAAATACAGTGTTGGCAATCCTGATTTCTCAGTCCTTTATACTCATTTTAAACGAATTTTTCAGCCGTCATCATAGTTACTGAATTAGCAATTATTCCACAATATTTCCTAGCTGATCATCCTTTTATTGTCATCTTGAAATCTGGAACTACAACATTATTCCAAGGAAGAGTTCAACATCCCGTATCAGGAGACGACGAGAAAGCACCTATGGGAACGCCAGTGCAAGATCCTTTTGGACACATCATTCATATACAATTGAAATGATTTAAACAACTCTATATTAATTCTACGTTTACCATAGTAAATCGATATGTGTATTTACTTCAAATAATATTTCAGTGTAGTTTATAGAAAAAGTATCAATTATAAATAAACGTATCGAATAAAGGGGTTTTTCAAGGGGAATGCTGTGTAAGAACTGAATTGCTTCCCATCTTCAACAGTCATAATAGCCTATTCCAAGCGAAGGACCAGTAATTAAAACAAAGATCACTTTAAACTATAAATAAATAATAACTTATAAAAGATTTTCAAAGTGATCACCATTACTTTTAATGCATAATCGAAAACGTCTAACCATATTTTGAATTGAATCAGAACTTGCCTGATTTTTGTCACAATTATTAATTTTTCAGCTTTCATCATTGAAAGGGAGTCTCTCATCACACTCAATGAATTCCTGGTGAATCGACCTTTTGTTTTTGCACTCAAATCGGAAAAATCGATTTTGTTCTCTGGCAGAATTGTGAAACCTTATATAAATTGAAATAAATCTTTATATCACTGTTTTTTTTTTGAATAAACCTTTAATTATTCAAGAATTTCACTAAATACTTATTCTACTTATCACTTATTAAAACCTTTTTTCTATTGTTATACTTTATTTTCATTAGAATAAATTAATGAGGGTTCAAATATAACTGCATATAGAGATTTGATGCATTAGACATTCGTTGAGGGATATATCGATAAAATCTCTTTTTCATTTATTTTCATAAGTTGTGGTTGATATAGTTTGGGCAACAAGATGTCGTCTAATTTGAATATGATATTTAGAAAGCATTAACGTAAGTTCAGATGGCTTTGGCGCTATTGTTAAATCACTGGTGAGTAATTATTCAAAATTTCAACAATCGCATCTCCGCATTATTTCCTTATCAGAGACTTGTTAACTGTTTGAGTTAACAGCAGGCCGAAATGGTTGATTCATAAACATATAAAGAGATAGACCTAGCATTTCATTCATAAAACTGTTGAAATTAATATCCAACATTGAATTATTTCACCATGTGTCAGAAAAAGACAGGAATATATGCTTCTAGCACTTTGGCAACGCTGCATAATGAAGTCGTCAAATACTCAGTGGCGTACTGATTTAATTGTTTCGTTTAATTTTTGAGGAACCTTCAAAATTAGAAATATTTGAGATTATGATAGAAAACCTGTAGAATTACTAACTTTAAATCTAGTATAATCGGTTTTAGGTAAATGATGCAAGACAAATTGCGTCACTATGAAGTTAAAATTGATTCATACGATAAAAGAGGGTTTTTTTTGATGAACTCACTTAGAATCCTGTCAGTTCTGCTGAATCCATTTCACCTTCTGTCACAACTTTCGATAAAAAATATATATATTTCCGACAAAAATTTCCTCGAAAAAGGGACAATCTCAGGAGAGATACTGTAAACCCAATGCGATCAAATAACAAGTGAACTAACCCTAATGCGCTATTTTCCAATTAAACGACACATATCCGCTAAAACCTTTGATCAAAATCAGCATCTCGAATGATATTGAATAAGAGTAAAAAATTTAAATAAGCAAGGGCACAAAATAAATAAAAATAATATAAAATCCTACTCCTCCATCTTATAGAATTGCAATAAATAAGAAATCAATACTAATAGTAATTTGTTGTTGATAATAAAACACACTTCCATATCTTATACTTTTCTGATCAGAAAAGATATAAAAACCGAAAATTCAGAGATTCAATCTTGAATAACGTTATTCGAGAGAATATGTACGTTTATACCAAATTTCAGCTTTTTATATGTAATTCGAAATGGGTTCATTGATTGAATTAATGAGTGAAATCGATACTTCAGTGATTAAATAATTGGTAATATGTGTTCAATATGGTTGAAGATTTTTGAAGGTCCAAAAACACATATTATACTTTCATCACAATTACCTCTTACAATTATCTTATCGTCTCTTATTTACAGAAATGGAATTCGTCCCGATGAGTGCTCCTATGCGAAGATACTTTTTGGCAGATCATCCCTTCGTGGTTCTTCTACGCCACAAAACAAATCCTTTATTCCTTGGCAGAGTGAATCATCCTGTATCTGGAGATGGAAATATTGCCCCTAAAGGTTCACCTATGAAGGATCCCTTTGCTCATATTATCAATATACAACTCGAATGAATTAATTTTTATATATAAACATATATAAAATAGGGATAATGAAATCATAATAAAACTCATTTTCCTGTTTAATAAACGCTTAGTTTATTAAGTTTGTTATTTATTTATTTAACTTCAACTTCCAATTTAGCATACTTTCCATTCAAAATCTAAAGCATTGATGATCTAGTTGTGAAGCAAGTAGAAACAACTATCTGTTAAGTGAGGTAGTATATTCAGCTCCGTAGAGCATAAAGAACAATAACATTATCTCAATTATCAGATTTCAAGTAGATTCGGTCTTCCATAAATGTCTAAAAGGCGGTTGTAATACGATGTATAATCTGAAGTGAAAATGTCTTAATTGCGCCTTCGGGAATTTCTGCCACACCATATATTTATCATTATGGCCAAAATGGTAAACCATCAGTACAATAAGGTATATATGCATAAATTTTATCTCCAGTTTATATATTAAAAAAGTCACGAGTACACCGAATATACTCATTAGAAATTTGATATGACTCACTAAGTCCTGCTGAATCCATTTCACCTTCTGTCACAACTTTCGATAAAAAATATATATATTTCCGACAAAAATTTCCTCGAAAAAGGGAGAATCTCAGGAGAGATACAGCAAACCCAATGCGATCAAATAACAAGTGAACTAACCTTATTGCGCTATTACCGATTAAACGACAGATATCCGCTAAAACCTTCGATCAAAATCAGCATCTCGAATGATATTGAATAAGAATAAAAAAATTGAATAAACAAGGGCACAAAAATAAAAATATATAAAATCCTCCGACTCCTCCATCTTATGGAATTGCAATAGATAAGAAATTAATCCTAATAATAATTCGTTGTTGATAATAAAACACACTTCCATACCTTATACTTTTCTGATCAGAAAAGATATAAAAACCGAAAATTCAGAGATTCAAACTTGAATAACGTTATTCGAGAGAATATGTACGTTTATACCAAATTTCAGCTTTTTTCTACTTTATGTAATTCGAAATGGCTTTATTGATTGAACTGATGAGTGAAATCGATACTTCAGGTATTAAATAATTGGTAATATGTGTTCAATATGGTGGAATGATGAGAAGATTTTTGAAGGTCCAGAAACACATATTATACTTTCATCACAATTACCTCTTTCAATTATCTTATCGTCTCTTATTTACAGAAATGGAATTCGTCTTGATGAGTGCTCGTATTCCAAGATACTTTTTGGCAGATCATCCCTTCATGGTTCTTCTACGCCACAAAACAAATCCTTTATTCCTTGGCAGAGTGAATCATCCTGTATCCGGAGATGGAAATATTGCCCCCAAAGGTTCACCTATGAAGGATCCCTTTGCTCATATCATCAATATACAACTTGAATGAATTTATTTTAATAGCATAAGAACATACAACAAACAACATATAAAAAATGGATAATGAAATCATAATAAAACTCATTTTCCTGTTTAATAAAATAGTTTATTAAGTTTGTTATTTATTTATTTACCTTCAACTTCCAATTTTGCATACTTTCCATTCAAAATCTAAAGCATTGATGATCTAGTTGTGAAGCAAGTAGAAACAACTATCTATTTTAAGTGAGGTAGTATAAGAAATTATAGCTACCACACGAGAATCTGGTTCAAAAAACCTTTCAAGCAGTCATAGATTATTAATAATAATAATTCCTTTTGGCAATCCTCCAAAAGAGTTTTTATTCATTGTAATGATCATGTTTCTCTTATCCAAAGCTGCCTGGAAAGCTTCAGGCCGAAATTTCTTGATGAAAAACTGTTCAATCATTGAACTAATAGGCGAAAAATATAACTAAAAGCAATGCTGTAATGAGTTCATAATACCACTGTTTTTAGTACTGTAATGAACTCATTACGACACGGAAATAGAAAAGGAATTTTACACGACAACGGCGCCGACGTTATATTGCCGCGACTGTCTGGTTGGTTGAAAACAAAGTGACTAACAGGGCAGTGCTAAAATAAAGGAATTTTACACGACAACGGCGCCGACCAATCAGAAACATGATATTGCCGCGACTGTCTGGTTGGTTGAAAACAAAGTGACTAACAGGGCAGTGCTAAAATAAAGCAATTTTAAACGACAACGGCACTGACCAATCAGAACATGATATTGCCGCGACTGTCTGGTTGGTTGAAAACATACATTTGAAAGGATAGGATGTCAGTGTTTTCACCCACAAAACGAAAGATATAACTAAAAACAATGCTGTAATGAGTTCATTACAGCACTGTTTTTAGTACTGTAATGAATCCATCTTGTGAAATCTCAGATAATTCCTGATCAACATGGCTTCTTCAAGGGGCGTTCCGTGGAGACTAATTTGGCCACTTTTACTGAGTTTTTGTTGGGTAGCCTCAATGAGACGTTGTCTATACAGACTTTAGTAAGGCATTTGATAAAATATCTATTCAGATACTTATTGCAAAATTATACAGGGTTGGAGTGTGAGGATCTCTCTTGAGATGGTTTGAGTCCTACTTGAGTCACAGTATGTATCCGTTGAGGGGTTTGAGTCGCGGTTTATGTCTGCTTCCTCTGGGGTGCCGCAGGGATCTCATTTAGGACCTTTATTGTTCATTGTTTACATCAATGATATAGTAAAATGCTTCAAGATATGCAGAATATTGTTGTTTGCCGATGACTTGAAGATTTTCATGAGGATTCGTAACTCAGATGACTGTCAGTTTGCAGGAGGACGTTGAAAGCTTTTCGATGTATTGTGCAGGGGCTGATTTGTTCCTAAATGTTAGCAAATGTCACATAATTAGTTTCCGGTGTTCTTTCCTTATTCAATTATGGATTCACCACTGAAGCGTCTGTATCACGTACGAGATTTGGGTGTAATGATTACCAACTGAAATTCAATATCAATTGACAATATTGTAACATCTTCAGCACAGATGCTTGGCTACATATTGAGACAGAGTCGATCGTTTTCCAACAATAGATCCGTTATTGCCCTTTATTATTCATATGTGTTCAGTAAGTTGAACTTTGCTTAGGTTGTATAGAATCCCCACTATATAACCTATATAGAGCGACTTGAAAGAGTCCAAATGAAATTTCTCGGTAGTATGGCGTTTAGGTGTGGTTTACGTTTGAATAGGGGTGATCCTGGAAATTATGTTATAAGGTATGAGTGATGTATAATTTGCTCATAAGTTGCTCAGTAATCGGTTGGAATCGCCTTGGCTTATCTCGCAGTTTTGCCTTCCTGCTCCATTGAGGAGGTTAAGAGTTGGACACCTTCGTCCTGCACGTGAGGGCTACTAATAGCTCCAAAAATTCCCCTATTATAAGGGTACTTGAACGGTGCAACCATTTTAGAACTACAATAGATATCTTTCATCTTGATGAGAGAGCAGTTGGGAAATATTTAAGATGTTACTACCTGAGATTTTCAAATGGTTTGGGGGTGAAATTATGTAGTGGAAAATGCAGTATATTTGTTTTCATTTTCTTTCTTTTTTCTCACTATAGTATTAAGTTTACACTATTTTAGTTTGAATAATTGTTGTGTACTTCTGTAATGACTCAATTCATTTGTGAATATTCTTCTGAGTATTTGTTTACCTGTGTATGTTCCCCTGTTGAATAAATGAATAAAATGAATTACAGCACTGTTTTTAGTACTATAATGAACTCATTACGGCACTGAAATAGAGAAAGGAATTTTATACGACAACGGCGCCGACCAATCTGAAAAGTTGCAGAATGGGCACCTATTCCAACACGAATGCGAAATTCGAAAACAAGCGGCGAAGGAGCGAGTTTTGAACGCATGAGTGTTGGAATTGCCTTCTGCAACGAGTATAGGACGATATTTTCTCTATTTCAGTCAAGAATTGTGAGAAATTTATTGGAATTCAATGAAAAATTCAGATTATACCTCCTAGTGCCTTTTGTATTTTATTTTCACAGTTGGTGTGACTGATACAAAAATTGACAGATAATAGAATTTGAATAGTGCGTTCAAATCTCTACAAAGATTGGAGTATCTTTAATGACGCAAATATACAACGCTATTCTAAGACAAAACTATTGGCCTGATCAACTGAAGAATGCTGAAATAATTCTCTTTCCAAAACCAGGCAAAAATCCAAATGATGTCTCCTCATATCGACCAATCAGCTTACTGCCGATTCTGTCTAAAATATTGGAAAAGTTATTGCTGTTGAGAATAAAGTCAGATACCAACAACCAAGAAATAATTCCTCAACACCAGTTTGACTTTAGAGCTCATCACTCCACCACACAACAGATTCACAGAATAAGCCGTGAAATCAGCAAAGTCCTGGAAGACAAAAAATACTGTACATCTGCTTTTTTGGATGTCAGTCAGGCCTTTGATAAAGTCTGGCACAAAGGACTGTTATACAAGATCAAAAAATGTCTACCGCTATACTATTTCCTACTGATGAAATCTTATCTTACCGGAAGAAGCTTTAGAGTAAGGGTCAACAATAAAGTATCCGATCTTTATCCCATACAATCAGGCGTTCCTCAAGGGAGTGTTATTGGTCCGTTTCTATATTTGGTGTATACAGCAGACCTTCCCACATGTGCTAACACAACAATCGGAACATTCGCAGATGATGCTGCAATATTTGCAACCGACAAAAATCCTGAAAAAGCATCCAATATTTTACAAACGCACCTTGATAAAATAAAAGAATGGCTCAACAAATGGAAAATCAGGATCAATGAGACAAAATCAATGCAAATCAATTTTACGCTTCGAAAAGGACAATGCCCTCCTGTTCAGTTAAATAACATTCAGTTACCAGTATCAAATAATACAAAATATTTGGGAATTCACTTAGATAACAAATTAACATGGAAGGAACACGTGGTTAAAAAAAGGAAGCAAATAGACCTGAAAATTAAAGAGCTGTATTGGCTCATAGGCAGGAAATCTAAATTGTCGATGGAAAACAAACTTCTCATATACAAAGCAGTCATAAAACCTATTTGGACATATGGTATTGAACTGTGGGGATGTACTTCTGAGTCCAACATATCTATAGTACAGAGAAGCCAATCGAAAATACTAAGAATGATAGCAACTGCACCATGATATGTGACCAATCAAACATTGCACGAAGATCTAAAAATACCTTATGTTATGGACGTCATAAAGGAAAAGAGCCAGAAACACCACGACAAACTACACGAACACATGAACGACCTTCTACAGCCATTGCTAGAACCACACACCACCCGAAGACTCAAAAGGAATTGGCCAGCAGACCCCATGTAGGACAGAAGGGGTCTTTTCATTGGAGAAGACCCTATAAACCCACTTCAGAGCCTCATGCTCTAGACATCTGATTAGCTTATAGAATTATTTTATTGTATTCTGATTGCTAATGAATAAATGAAATGAAAAAAAAAATCTCTACATGGTTCAATATTGACAAATGACATGTAATGGACGCGTGTTGACATTCGAAAGGATACGATGTCAGTGTTGTCAACCACAAAACGAAAAATATAATTAAAAACAATGCTGTAATGAGTTCATTACAGCACTGTTTTTAGTACTGTAATGAACTCATTAAGACACTGAAATATAGAAGAGTATTTACAGAATCGTTGAGAATTTTATATAGGAATAAGCAGCAGTGATGTCAAAAAACAATAATGATTTGAAGAAAAACAAAAAGTTAGTTTTGGATGAACTATATTAAAAATAAATTGTATCGTAAAAACCACTCACCTATACAATCAATCTAAACAACATTAACAAAATAACTGACAATAGAGAAATATATATGAGAAATGCCCAATCTGTTTTCTTTGAATACTGTGAAAATTCTATTCTCAAGAGCTAGCTTTATCAGATGCCAGCTCTGTAGTGAATATATTTAAAAACCTTAATTATATATCACTTCATCAGGCGCAGCAATCCTTCGTCATGGCTGTTGGTATGTTTTCCCTTGTCTTCGAGATCACACTTGTTCCTAGAAGTTCTGGGCATTTCAATTCGCCGGACTGTATTGCATCAATTGTTTTCAAGAGATCGTAATTTATGCTATCTGTTACTTTTGAATCTTGCCTGTAAAAGAATATTTGGATGGTTATTTGGAAAATATCAAACAAAAGTTAAAATCAATAGATCAGTTCGGCGATGGGAATTTTTTTGATAATTTGGATTGAATGAGTAAAATACCTAAACATAGCTCACTCAATAGGTAGTTAATAGTCTATATAATATAGTAATAAGATCGTGAACCAGAGAAAATTATGACAGGTGGTCCCGTTAGGGACCCGGAAAGCGAAGCTTTCCGAGCGGCCCGCAGGGCCGCTCGAGAGGCAATCTTAATATCAAAATATAGTAGTATTTCCTCTGCAGAGTGAAATGAGTTCAATGTTCTTATTCAGCAAAATAAATGTTTGGATCGATGAACAATCATTATACTTATTTAATTTCATGTGGAGATGACATGATATGTAGATACAAATAATAATGAGGATTTCTTTCCAACAGGCAGGATCCGAATAACTGAAATGAAACAATTTGATGCAAATATTTCCATTGGAATGCCAAATTTACCGAATTATAGGCATAGAATGGCTCAATCAACGAGTTGATCAACCGATCAACGTTTATGAAACCCAGCATAAGAATATTGATTTATGTATTTGTCAAGTTATCATTTAGAACGAATAATAGCGTTTTCTGCTTGATGCCTTGGTGCGCACTAGGCCTGCACTATTTGGGTGTGTTAGTGTTCACCCAAAGCACCATTTTCGGCACTAGCTATTAGAGTCGGCGCATCAATTCCAGTGCAAATATGGCGAACAATATTGACGAAATGTTTATTTTTTGCTGTTTGTGGAAAGATTTTAGAATTTCCTCTCTAATTAAAGATTCACATTTTTTTAATAATAAGAAAGCTGGACAGACATGTGAAGAAAAAATATTCGGAAGAACGATTGCTACCTATGTAATTTACATAACATTTTTCAAAACTGTTTGGTATTATAATCATCATTGACGAATAATTCAATGTTTTTTCTTTACTTTTACAGTTTTTTTTTGTTATTCAGTTCTTTTTTCTACTTTTGTCTTTTTATTTCCAGATTCGATGTGGGCAACTTGAAGAAGTCTCTGTCTCCATCAATAAAAGACCACTCTTGAAGAAAGAAGTCCCTAAAATATATTTCAGCTTATTTTTGTACTTTCACACTTAGGCGGGGAGCCAGGGTTTTTTTACTGGGGTTTTTTCCCTAGGCTTTTATGCTATACGCCGAATAATATGACACCCCGTCACTAACCCCTGTTTTATATGCTTTATTGTTTGCTAACTAAAAGGTATTTAAAGCGAAAAACCAAGAGTAACCGGTTATCTTTGGTCTTTTGTGATAAATACCTTTTGCATTCAAGCGGCTTGGGTTATAGATCCGTGACGTCATGACTTAACCTCAATTTGATCGAGAAATGTCAAGAATAACCAAAATCGTAACCCTGCTCGAGAGCAGGGTTACGATTCTGGTTATTAGAGCAAGTAGGGTTAGATGTGTATAAACATGAAAATAGTAAACAACAGCAAGGACTTTGAATTATTTGGAAGTTGAAAAACTGATCTTGGTAGAACCGAAACACTATTGAATAATTCACAGAGATAATTACTAATCCAAATTTTATAAGTAGCAACACGAATTCGATTTAACGAAATTGAAGTTCAACTCCAGGTAGGAACTAAGGCTATTTAAGATCAAATTAAAAATAATACGCTCTTCCTAAATTCACAGGTTCAAAAGAAAACTTAAAGAACGTGGGTGAAAAGTTGTGTTTAGATTGCAAGAACTCATCAAAAATGGGACCACAATACCCCTGATATCAAATAAGAAGAATGTAGAGTTTTTCAACATAATAAAAAACAAAGCAATTATGAAAAGAAGGAAATACTCGGGATTAAATATAATCATGTGCTTCTGAATAATGTTGCTGAAAATCATGTGGATATTGTAAATTACAGATCAGTAATACAACTGGTCTGTCAACTGAAGGTGCGTTGAAATGAAACTTATAAATCCAATGATTTTCTTGAATTTTAACTTTGAGGGCTGTAGGTATTTGATCACAATTTAAATTTTAGGAAAACTCAAAAATAAAATTAGAAGCAGAAACTGTACATTCAATGGATAAAATCACCTAGGTAAAAAAAAATATTTGGAAATCGTTAGAAGCATTGTAGAATGTACAGATTAGGTTTGCTTTTCATTAGAGAAAAACAGAATTCCTTGTGTATTTTGTTAGCTGCAGTAATCCAAAAATTTTATCAGCTGCAAACATTGAATGCAGTGAGAAACTTAACCAGTCATCAAAGGAAAGTACGTTGAAGTAACACAGCAAAACCATCTATTCTTATTGAATTTGTTATAAAGATAATATTAAATTCTATTTCAAATTTCAGGATAACTCTATAAGAGAAGAAATAAAAGGTTCAAAGAGCAAATGTCATTTGTGTGAAGCAATCTAGATTGATAATGATTTGAAAATTACAAGAACCTGAAAATTATAGCCACAAGAAATCAATAAAAATCCATTGAGAATTCTGTTAATGAAACTATGAAAAGATAAATTTTCAGGTTGCTTCAAATTTATGTTATGTGTGCAATACTGAGAGTATCTGCAAAGCATCGTATCAATAGTTTGGGTGTTCTGATGTTCTGAGAATGCACAATATGGTAGCAATGAGGAGAAATTTTAAGGTAGATCATTAAATTGAAAGAAGAACCAGTAGAAGTGACCAAATAACTTTTTTTTTTAATTGGAATAAAATAAAATATACAAATTCAAAATATTGTTTGTGAAAACTATCATGAAATTTGTCATTGCCGTTCCTAAGGTTAAGAGATTAAGAAGTTCTTTCATTGCCTTTTTGTGTTTGTTTCAAATTTTCATCAAGTATAATCTTGAAATAATGCAAAAATAGATTTAATTTCTAACTCTGGAAAAAAATTCGTCATTGACTTTAAAATTAAAACATTCCCATTCTGTCTCTTTGACTTAATTTTCTTCCTTTTACAAGCTGGTAATATTGATATTTTTCATTTTAATCATTTCTTGTCATTTTCTTCATTCCTAGTTACTCACGAAATAATTTTTTTTATGATCATTTTTTTACATGTATAGATATTATATGAGTATAATTTGGTATTTTTTCCTTGTTAAATTTATTGTAGTTTCAGTAATTCCATTATAAGGATATATTGGCTAATAAAAAATTGCTTATAAAAATGTCTTTTTGTTTATATAAGCTTCGGGAATGGGTCCTTTTTATTTGAATCAGATAAATGCTCAGATAACCTATGAGCATAAATAAACGCGAATCAAGAGAATGACAGCACGGATAACCAAACCCGAGCGATAATTTCTGGTTATTCTTTCTGGATTTCGAAGGAATAACCAAGAAGAACCAGCAATAACCGCTAGATGGACCAAAATAATAACCTGGTTACTCTGGATTATTCGCTTGAAATACCCTTAAAAATTGTTAGCCAAAAGTTTGAAGTCTGCTATGGAACCCATTCAAAGGGAAATCATCATCCATAGTTGGGGAAGGTTGTGTTATAACACTTATTTAAAATTATCGACTGACAATTATTATGACTATATTTTGTTTTAACAACAGTTTTGCTTAATTTTAACAAAGAGGTTGCTACATACAAATGTGCAATCCACCTATAGTATGATCTCAACAGCACCATTAGAGAATGTGGCCGGCCTTTTAGGAATTGAAACGGGATACATGATAGATGAAAAACTGAACTACTCACTGATATTCGGGATGTTCCATGACGAACTTTCTTATCCAAGACGCAGTTGTGAGAATTTCTCCTGAGGCTCTCCTCTGTATAAACTTGAGGTATTGCTGTATGGTACAATGAGTATCTGCATCGACGTCCATACCGCTGAGGTAATTGTTTATTAATGGTATCAGACCCGGAAACTCGCCCTCCTGGAAAATCATGAAAATTAAACATGTCACAGTTCATAGATGAAATCCTGTTGATTGATTCCGTAGGCTTGATCATAATTATTATTAAATTATACAATCTAGTTTCCTCCAAGGATGAAAACCAATAGCCTGTGGTTAATGTGCTGAGGGAAAAGTCTTTGAAACTCCTTGTTATATTGGGAGTACAAATTAATTCGGTCCGTTTTCATAAGATGGCTCTGGCTGATTTGTTTACTGAATAATGATAGATGTTTTTGGCATTGTTAGAAAGGTTTGACCTTTGACAACCATATTCAGTCAACGAAGCTTCGAGTTTTATACAACAACATTGGTTTTCTGAGCATACAATATGTCGAGTTTTGTGCTAAATAAACATATAGTTTTGATTTTCTTTTTTAATTGGAAGAAAAGTGCCGCTGAAGCGTATCGATCACTTGTGGAAGTTTATGGTGAATCTGCGCCATCTGATAAATCATGTAGAGAGTGGTTTCGATGCTTCAAAAATGGAGATTTTAGTGTCGAAGACAAGGAGCGCCCAGGCCAGCCGAAAAAGTTCGAAGACGCCGAATTGGAGGAATTGCTCGATCAAGATCCGTGCCAAACGCAACAAGAGCTTGCATGATCGTTGGGAGTCACTCAACAAGCCATTTCCGTGCGCTTAAAGAACATGGGAATGGTTCAAAAGCAAGTAAATTGGGTCCCATACGAGTTGAAACCGCGCGACGTTGAAAAGCTATATGATAATGCTCGCCCCCAGGTGGCAATTGTCGTTAAAAATTACTTGAAAACGTTGAAATGGTAGGTCCCACCCCACCCGCCGTATTCGCCAGACATTGCTCCTTCTGATTATTGGTTGTTCCGACGGATGCATCACGATTTGGCTGGACACCGCTTCACTTCTTTCCAAGAAATTCAAGAATGGCTCGATTCATGGTTTGCGTAACATGTTTTTTCATTTTGATAATAAATAAAATGGTTTTTTAACGAAAAAAAACGGACCGAATCAATTTGTACTCCCAATAATATCAAAAGGAAACTCTAATCTTTAAAATATTTAAGGTTTCCTCTCTTCAATTAATAATAACAATTCAAGAAAAATAGTGAATTAAGTAATCTGAACTGAAAAGATCCTATTATTTCAAGATATATTATTGTCTCAACACACTCCAGTCTCCAAATGAAATATCTAATGAAAATATCAAGGCAAAACTTATACATCTATATGCTGACTTTCTTGAGCCTCCTTTTTTTTGTTCAGACCTCATTTTGTTATTGTTTTATCTTTTTAATTCCGTTTTATTTTTGTTGTTGTTGGTTTTAGGGCTCTAGTATGTAAGCTAGTCTACAGACATACTGCACCTAGACAAAAGTGTGGCTTTATGACAGATATTGAGGAATTTAACATATTCAATCTGAAAATATCACATTTGAAAATGTACATGTAACAAATTGAGATAAATATCCAGATAAGCAGTGAACTACATTAGTTTGTATAAGATGAGCGCATCCTTCACGAATTTCTTAGAATATAATCTGCTCTGATTTAATTGATGTGATAAGAATCTGGAATCTCAGATATTCTACAAGTGTGCATCAATTATCATGAAAACTCGAAGAATTCCTAGTGAAATGTAGGTTATCTCGTCATTGTGATTCATTTTGACAATAGTTTTTTTTTATCTTATCTCAACATACTATTGCTTGAACAATTTTTCCTGCAATAAGATGAAAACAGGGTCATTGATAGATATCAATGAAAAGAACCCATCAATAATTAGCATTTCTCCTATATTCCGACAGATAACAGGAGTACAACTGAACCCAAGATCTATATGGAATATTCCTATAGATTGAGTTAATTGAAAGTCTTGCATACAACTGAGTAATACCAACATCAACAAATGTAAAAATTACCTTTCCATTGATGATTTCATTCACTGTCATTTTAGCATAACTATCACATATAGTTTGACCACTTTTGCTAGTTTGACAGACTTCGTTAGCTTTAGACGGAGATATTGGCGTTGTTATATCCTTCCTGAACCAAAACATGCCTTCTAAACAGGCATTCCTCTTCTGAGCATTGACCATGTTTTCATCAACCTGAAACAGAAGTAAAAGGTAGGTTGTAGCAGAGTTTTTTGCTCCTTATCGATTCTGTATTCTTAAGATGTTGAAGAAGGCACAACAAAAATATAACGCTCGGAATTTATAAGGAAAATAGAGGAAAGAAGAATGAAAACTGCCAGCTTATTGCAGATGTCACTAGTGTTGACTATCAGTAGATTTAGCCGAGATATATTTAAATTTATGTAAAAACCGGTGTATTTGATATCACACTTGCTACCATGCCTTCGTTTTGTTCTGTTTTTGGAATATTAATGAGAGCTGAACAAAATCGAATAAGTATTGACACTTATAGATCAGCTGGTTCTAAATGCCGCATTAATTAAATCTTTCAATATACTAGTATAGTAGTAGTTTCAATATACGGGCGCAAGTGAGGAAGCGCACGGTCGTTATTAGCAAATGTCCCCCTATAAGCAGCCGTTCATGTCATTTTGTGTCTAGCTTTCATCGGGTCAAGAAGTGTTTAAAAAATGCCCAAAAAACTTTCCGACGCCCAACTGAAACGCCAACAGCGGCGATTTCAAAACAGCCTTCTGTAATTTTGCTGCATGTTCCGTGGACTTCCTTTATAGCTTGATGGCAAGATAATAACTCTTCCTGCAGGAACATTTCTCTGCTGCGCTTCTTGTTCTACATAATCCATTAAACCTTGACACCTTTCTGTTCTTAATTTTGGATGATTCTGTCTTATCCAATTTAAGTTATTACTTTCTTGATTGACGTATGAACAGCAAACGTACTGCTGAAACAATTTTCCGCCACTGAGTAATGCACTTAACCCCGGTCTTACGGCAATTCGATAAGCGTAGTATTAAAGCATGGTCAAACGGTTACGCTGGGCTGTTGCACGTTCGTTTCTGTGGCTTATGTTGAGGCTGAAACCAAATTCGCCGTTCGGAAAAAGTAGTGGGTACGCGTGGGCTAAGATTTGATATTGTTTGCAATGGTCCATTTTTTGCTTGAACCGCAAAATCAATATGTTCTGGCGGTTCTCCATTTTCGCCGACAAATATTGTTGCAACACTGTCTCCTGTTGGCAAATTGTATCTTCTAGGATCGTTGTCTGGTAATTCACGATTTTCAGCTATAGTTTTGCGACGTTCTTCTCGTAATCTTCCTCCCATTGTGTAAAAAGCGCTTGCAAATGGGTTATTTTCACGAGGCATTTCATCTAGTCGAAGCATTGTCACTGGATTACATCCTTGGTTAGCTGGGTGTTGGAATCTATGTTGCAGAGCTTCATTAGTATCAAGTGTGTAAAGTTGACAGAATCTGGGCGTGTTTGCAGGTTTCGGAATAATGGAACCAATTCTGCTGTATGATGTTCCATGCAGACAAAATGGATAAGGGCCAGTTGATGCAAATTCTCTTGAATAACTTTTTGGGAAGCAAACGCAAAGGCACTGTTATACTGGCTGGCGGAGGCGTTCTCTCGCTTGGATATGCGCGTATCGAAGTACCGTGACGTCTATTTGTTTATCAGCGGCCATCTTAAGATAATTCGCCGGAAAGAAAGGAACGTTGTATTTTAAAAGTTTTTTGAGAATTGTTGTCGCCTTCAAAATTACATAATTTCACCGAGAAAAGTGATATTCATCTGTTTAATTGCCGAAAGTGAGGTTGAGCAACCACATGAGAGAGGCCCCTTTGTAACCCTATTACAAACTGTGATTTATCATCACAATGTCAGTGCAAGAGAGGGGTATCCCTGTTTCCATCCCTTAAAACCCCCCATTTTTTAGTTGCCGATTCATCGTTGTCAGCTGTGAGCTGTGATCTACATCACTCTGAGGTAAGTGCTTTTCTTTTCTGGTTGCTCCATCTTAGTAATCATTTCATCTGAAATCGATTAGCCGCAATATAATTGCAGCGGTCGATTACCTACATAAAACAACTGAAATAAAGTGTTTTTCCTCTTCTAGCAATGTTACCATATGATTTATAAGTCACATGTTATAATTTAAATAAAAATAAAGTTAATCAAATTTACAAATGTTTTTAATGAGTTATATGACGGTAATGGTGACTTGGAGTGCAAGAAGAAGAAATTAAAGCCCATATCAGTAAAAATTTGTTGAGCGGTGGCGCCATCTACAGCGAAAACATGCCAAAAACCCTTAATTTTTAAGTTTTTTGTGTTGTTTAAAGAAATTATAGATGTTTGGCACTTGTTATTATTTTTTTGCATCGGTTTAGATGCCTACCGTTAATTTAAACAAAAATTGATGCAAATCGGTTGATTGGTTTAGGCGCTAGACCTCACTATGCATCATATTATTATAATAGATGCGTAATAGCAGACTCACAATATTTAGTTCTGTACCCTTCTATTCATGTACAAATTTAAGATATTTCAACTAATTTTGTAGATTCAGTACCCTCATATGAGAAGAAAACCAACAATTATTCAGCGCTTATGTTAATTTACTCAGAAATGATGTTGAAGAATATAGTCTACCTCAAAATTATTCCACTTGATATCGTCTTATCTCACCTTACTTATTGGAATCAAGAAGTCAAGCTGATAAGACAGGATGACCCTAGTGAGCAGTACAACAAAACACACTATGGCAGCATTTTCGAAATCGGTGAACTGCACTTCACATGGCCTAAACTCCACTCGCCAGCCTATGGTAGAATTCGGGGGAGGTGGTTTGAACCTCATGGTTTGCCAGTTCGTAGACTGTATATTCTGGAAATAAAAATTGAAATTAAACATACCGGAAACTGAATAAAGAGTATAAAGTAATTTATGTTATGGAAATTCAATTTATACGATAAGTTTGTAGGAATAAATTGAATGAACGAAAAAATTTCGTAGCTCTTTTGGTCGAAATGCTATTTTATTAGGAAGAAATTAATATTAAACGAATCGTTCTCACCTCGCTAATGATTGCAGGAAACGATCAGTCAATGACAGCGTTCAGCAGGAAGATCGGTAGCGAAAACGGCTACGCAACCGATAGGTATCGATATAGGAATTTGTTAAACAGCTAGACTCCTTTTGAAGGCAAGTCACAGATGTTTCAAAGTTGGGGTAGGTAGTTTGAATTTTTGAATAATTCAGGGTTGCCAAATCTACTGAATTGTCAGTAGATACTCTGACTTGCTTATTTATTTAGTTAATCAACTCTACTGAGAAATATTATGAGGCTTATCCATTCACCATCAGCGTCGCACTGGCCATACAGTCGAGGTGGCATTTCCAGCCGGGCCCCAGCCTGCGCGGGCCCTCCATGGGCCTCTTCGTATGCGAGGCAGGTAATTTATTCAAATCTAAGCGAATTATAAGAAGGATATCGGAAAATGCATAATTTCAAGGTAAAGTGCCACAAATAGTTTAAAAGTTTTACACACGTGACGTCAAGCGCCATCTAGGAACAATTTGGAATACGAGAGTGGCATACCGTTTTATGTGAATGCTAGCTTAGCTTATTTTGTCGTAATCACAGCTCACACAGATCAAAAGGTATTTCAAGCGAATAACCAAGAGTAACCGGTTATCTTTGGTCTGTTGTGGTAAATACCTTTTGCATTCAAGCGGCTTGGGTTATAGATCCGTGACGTCATGAGCTAACCTCAATTTGATCGAGAAATGTCAAGAATAACCAAAATCGTAACCCTGCTCGAGAGCAGGGTTACGCAAGTAGGGTTAGATGTGTATAAACATGAAAATAGTAAACAATAGCAAGGACTTTGAATTATTTGGAAGTTGAAAAATTGATCTTGGTCCAACCGAAAGACTATTGAATATTTCACAGAGATAATTAATAATCCAAACTTTATAAGTAGCAACACGAATTCGATTTAACGAAATGGAAGTTCAAATCCAGGTAGGAACTAAGGCAATTTAAGATCAAATTAAAAATAATACGCTCTATCTAAATTCACAGGTTCAAAAGAAAACTTAAAGAACGTGGGTGAATGGTTGTGTCGTTTAGATTGCAAGAACTCATCAAAAATGGGACCACAATACCCCTGATATCAAATAAGAAGAATGTAGAGTTTTTCAACATAATAAAAAACAAAGCAATTATGAAATACAATTCTTGAAAGAAGGAAATACTCGGGATTTAATATAATCATGTGCTTCTGAATAATGTTGCTGAAAATCATGTGGAAATTGTAAATTACAGATCAGTAATATAACTGGTCTGTCAACTGAAGGTGCGTTGAAATGAAACTTATAAATCCAATGATTTTCTTGAATTTTAACTTTGAGGGCTGTAGGTATTTGATCACAATTTAAATTTTAGGAAAACTCAAAAATAAAATTGGAAGCAGAAACTGTACATTCAATGGAGAAAAATTTCTTTTCTATAAATCACCTAGGTAAAAAAAATTATTTGGAAACCATTAGAAGCATTTGTCACACTACTTCAAGAAAAGAAGGAAGAAAATAATATTGTTTCGTCAAGTTACAAATAAATCACTTCTTATTCTTGTTATGGTGGAAAACGTAGTGAAATGAATCTCAGGGTGGTGGGTAGAATGAAACTATGTAGTTGCTCTCTCTAATTATAATCTTGTTTTGTAGCTTTGTCAAATATCCTCTTAACGAGATAGGTCAGAACAACTGAAAATATTGGACTATATAAACTGACCGACAGATAGTACGAGTTTGGATTATTTATCGTAGACTGAATAAGCATAGGTTAATAAACGCTTAATGAAATTTATATCAACACAATTCATATGAACTCATTTGGCCAATTGTATTATAGACGTCTATAAGTACTTACAGTTCTGTTCCAAATGTGCAAATTAATATGATATAAAGAATAAGGAATCAAATTATTAGTGCTGTGCTCGTACAGTGTTTTCCAAGCCCTCGTAGTGGGTATTGATGGTGATTCAGCAAGTTGTAGGATACTTTCCAGAGCAAAGACAAACGGGTTGTAGCAAAACCTTGTTATTAGGGTTGGTTGGTTGGTGGGCAGACTATGATGATCGACAGTGGGGACTGAGAAGTAGATCTACTTCCTCAAGTTGAACAGCTTACCGAAGAATCCAATAATAATGACTGAGTTACAGGGATGGTGTCAGATAGGAGGAAATAAGAAGCCTAAAAAAACCAAGACAACAATTATCTTACTGAAAACCTTCCGTTTAGTCTCTTTCGACTTACCAAAGTTGGAGTGTGGCTTAATATAGAGATCTCCACCTTATGGAGTTATAACGAAGATTTATGTGAAAGTAGCTTTCAAATCCTCTCAAAGAGTAGTTTTGAATAAAATCAAATTATTCCCAAACAATAAACTAAATTTCAAATAAATTCTTCTTTGATTAGATCCGCAAATTGCGTTAAGATTCGCCAAGAATAATCTATCGAAAGAAAATGGAAGATTCCAGAAGGAAAAACGATGCTTCTTATCTCTTATCTTTTTTTTGTTATAAGAATTTCTATTTTTTTGTATATTCAAATTTAGAATATTGGATTTTATAACATTGGCAACACTGATTTAATTTTAGGTTGGCATGAAAATTCAATGACAACAATATAGTCACTCAACCATAGAATACGTTTTACTTGTTCTTTATCTTAACGAACTTTATGCCGTAACAACACCCCCTCTACCTACAAAATGTTTCGCAGAAACATTTAATACTAACCCACATCAGGTTTCTAGATAGAACAAAAATTTTTCCAGAAAAATATATATGTATGAAGAATATAAAAAAAATAAAACAAAGTAAACATTTTCAAGGTCTACTCCGAAGGAGCATCTTCGAGATCTTCGTCGGGCGGTTTGGCTTTCAAATCTTTTGCACTCCATGTGCCAGCGGGTTTGCCGTCTATGTCCACAAGGCGATAGATCCACGGAGAAATCATCTTATGGATTTTGAAGGGACCAACAAACTTCTTTGCCAGCTTGGCCGAGAAGAACCTACCAGCGTCTGACCGGATGTAATTCTTACGCCACACCATATCTCCAGGACTAAATGTATCTTCTCGGTGTCGCAGATTATACGGTATTCGCGACCTCTTATAGGCCTTGAGCAAGCGGTTGGCTACATCCTTAAACAGGGTTTTAAGAGCTATGGTTCTTCTAGCTGTGGAGTTATCATTACCAGGTGGATGAATATTAGGAAGGTCATCTTCCTTATTGTTAAAGATAACTTCTCTCCCGAAATTAATAAGGTTTGGTGTTACCTGTGTCACCTCATGCTTAGATGCCCGTATGGCACTGGTCACTAGTGGCAAAAATTTGTCCCACTGCCGTTGATTCTCGCTGACATATGAGGACAGCATCGCTTTTATCACTCTGTGTGGACGTTCGACCGGATTCGCCTGCGGATGGTATAATGCGGTGAACTGAATTTCGACATTATAGGCCTTCATTGTTTCCTTGAAAACCCTCGAAACAAGCTGAGAACCGTTATCAACGATAATTTTCCGTGGAGAGCCATATATGAGAAAGACATGATTCTCCAAAAATTGGCTAACAGTGGCGGCGGTAGCTGACCTGATAGGATGTGTGAGAAGAAATTTACTGAAACAATCCAACACTGTCAGTATGTAGGAATGACCAGAAGTTGTTCGAGGTAAGGGACCAACCAAATCTGTGCTAATGACTTCCCAAGGTCTTGTGGCCGTTGTTTGTACGGAGAGCATTTGTCCCATAGGTCTTTTCTGCTCGGGTTTTACACTCTGACAAACTGAACATTTTCGGATGTATTTTGCCACGTCCGATCTGAGCTTAGGCCAATAATATTTTTGGTTTATTCTGCCAATTGTTTTCGAAATACCAAGATGACCAAAGGTTGGTGGATCGTGATGATCGTGAATGACTTGGCTTCTCTGACTACGAGGAACAACTGTAAGCCACTCTGTCAACTCCAAATCCGGATATCGAAGTTTCGTATGTCGATACAGTTTATTGTTCTCCACCATCCAGAGAGGATATTTGGTGGGTGATTCAGTTACCCTCTTAATCATTTCGAGATACCACGGGTCTCCTTTCGCGGATATTGTAGGTGAGACCTGTTGAGAATCAACTGTTTCCACATAAGTCACTGAACGCGACAAAGCATCAGGGACAAGATGTTCCTTTCCACTACGATGCACGATATCAAAGTCATATGCCTGCAATCTTAAAGCCCATCTTGCAATCCTTCCGACAGGATCCTTTATATTAAACAACCACTTAAGACTCATGTGATCCGTTATCACGATGAATTTCGATCCTTCTATGTATGGCCTTAATTTCTCGATGGCAAACAAGACTGCCAAACATTCCTTTTCCGTTGTGGAAAACTTTCTTTCATGCTTGGTAAGAGAACGGCTGAGATATGCTACCACATGATCTCCATCAGAATGTCTCTGAGAAAGGACAGCTCCCAAACCAAAATCGCTGGCGTCTGTCTCCACCAAAAATGGCAAACTGAAGTCCGGGCAGGAAAGAATAGGCGCAGAGATCAAGCATTCTTTAATTTTTTTCAAGGATTCTTCCCTAAGTGCATTCCATATGAATGGAGTGTTCTTTTGCGTCAACTGAGTAAGAGGTGCCACCATAGTCGAAAATGAAGGAATAAATCGTCTATACCATGACGCCATTCCGACTATGCGACGAACTTCCGGGATTGTCTTAGGAGTGGGCATGTTAACGATTGCTTCTACCTTTTGTGGATCAACTGAAAGTCCGGACTTGTTCACGACATAACCGAGATATTTAAGTTCCGGTCTGCAGAAAATGCACTTATCTCGATTTAAAACTACACCTGCTTCTTTGAGTCTCTTCAGCACTGAGCGCAGAACTTCAATGTGCTCTTCAAAAGTAGATGTGGCGATGATAACATCATCTAAATAGACAAAGGTATATCTATCAAGCTCAGGTCCGAGGATTGAATCTATAGCTCTCTGCCACGTTGCCGGAGCAGAGTGGAGACCAAATGGCATCCTGCAAAACTGAAAGAGACCCTTGTTCGGAACCGTGAACGCAGTGAGAGGTCTGGATTCCTTGGCCACGACTATCTGCCAATATGCAGACTTAACATCCAGAGTACTCAGGTACCGAGCATCCCTCAACTTATCCAAAATACCTGATACAAAAGGAATGGGATACGCGTCTGGAGTGCTGACAGCGTTTAACTTTTTATAGTTGACACAGAATCGCCAAGAGTCCTTTTTCTTGACCATGACAATCGGTGATGACCAAGGTGACGTAGAAGGCTCTACTACTCCTTTCTGAAGCATATCCTCGAGTTCGGCGTTAACGACTTTCTGTAATGCAGGTGATAAAGGATAATGTCTTTGTTTTATCGGCGTAGATTGAGTATAAATATTATGTTCTACCCCTTTTACACACCCCAACTGGTTTTTATCGACGTTTGCGAAGGCTTCATCAATTTCTGAGTTCAACAGGGCCCTCTGTTCATCCGAAAGTGATTCCACATCTTTAATACCCGGGCTCTGGATACTATCAACAAACGTCTTTCCATTATGAAAGTGCCACTCGCCACTGAAAAGATCAGGAACTATTCCCATCTGAGTCCAAAAATCAATACCCAAAATCAAATGATGAGTCACGTCCGGGACGACAAGAACCTCTAAAATGCGAACACGATCGCGCAATTCAATAGGCAGTGTTATCGTGCCCAGGCTATCGCACGACTGTCCAGAGGCCACCGTACAAGAAGTTCTGACAGACTCGTCAACTTTACACTTTTTCTTGAATATATCCCAACCTGGTCCACCCAGTATAGTTCTTGATGCTCCGCTGTCTAAAAGACCTAGGACCTTTTGTCCCAAAATTTTGACATCCAAGTATGGACGGTGATCATCATGTGCATGAGCTAATATAAAATCTAAGACAGCACGGTTGTTCTGAAACTTATTTGACTTCTTCTCTTCTACCTGCTGATCTACGAGGTAGAAGAACCTCTCCCGTTTTTTGAACAAGTTCGACAGGCTTTTGAGGTAACTCCCATGGAGCCACATTTGAAACAAAATATGCGCCTATCCGCTGGACACTTCCGAAATTTATGAGACGTATCACCACAGTTCCAACATAAAGGTGTCGAATGAGATCTATCAGAAGTTGAATTTTGATTCCTGATGTCAGGAACGTTAAGAGTATTAGCAAAAGCTGGTGAATGCGTTTTGCGATATGCAAGTTCCGGTTCCAGTAACTGGCGTGTATTAGAAGGTGGAGGGCAGTATTGTCGAATGCGAACTTCAGTTTCCTCAAGGGACCTAGACAAGGCTAAAAGTTCACTTATTGAGCTGATTGTATGCAAAGAAAGACCTGTCTGTATATAGGGTAACATATTCCGCCTAATCAGTTGAACACGTTGCTGTTCTGATGGTGGTGAACTGAGTTTGCGAAACAGATTCTCCATTGCCGAAATGTAGTTGATCACCTTCTCCTGTTGACCTTGAGTTCTTTTCCTAATCTCTTCGTTAAGAGAATATTCGTAATCATAGGGCAGAAAGCTTTCTTTCAATTTGTGAATAAGATCATCCCAATCTCTAAATGAACCCATTCTATACCACAAAAGCGCCTCCTTCACAAAGAGTTCTGGTGCTGAACGGAACAATCTTTCCTTCGATACTCCGCGACTCAGTCTCAGCTCTTCAACACGCTGGAGAAAAGCATTAACACTCGAAACTCCATCGTACTGTATGCGCCATCGACTAACATCAACGTCCGGGCTATAATATCTCTCATACTGTGGAGGTGAAGGGTTTTTCGAACTCGGAAAATTGAGTAGTGCCGTAGGCTTCTTAGTTAGATTGATACTTGAAAATCTTTCTCCCAAAGACCTATATGGAGGTAGATTCGAAACTGGTGCGTTACCACAAATTCCATCTGGTACAGGGTTATGTCTATCTTCGGTGGTGACACTCTGAAATTGTCGAATTCGATCCGATGCAGATGATAAAAAAGTTGAGTTGGCTAATCTCGAGTTCCAGTCTGGACATACATCTCCTGAACCATCGCTTTTTACGCTAGAAATTGAATTCGGCATTTCCGACTGTACAGAAGATCTCATCAGTCGAGTATGAGTAGAGCTTCGACCTTTTTCGAACATTTTCTTCAATGTGGCAACTCTGTTACCACCTTCTGCGGTGTCCTGAGCTCCTTCTTCTCCATCTCTTTCTCCCCTCAAGTCAATGAGGCCTATATTCGCACCGTTGGAAACTTCCTCACTCCTATTCAACACCTCAGGTAATAGGGGTACTGGAGCATCCAGTAAGGACATCTGTGTTGCCGACTCCTCGTTAACCTGTTGAGATGCATTAACCCTTTCCAGTTCATAAATCAACTTACTTTGCCACTGAAGTAGATTGTCAAGCAGAATAGCATCGTTATCTTCAGAGCAAACAATACGCTCAAGTCTCATTTTTAGATGCAACAATCGAGAAGAAATTCTCTTAAATTCATTAATTCGATTGGAAGAATTAAAGTTTTGGATTGCCTCTTGAAGGTCCTCCAATTTACCAGAACACGTCGATAATTCGTACTGAGGATTCAGAGCAACTTCCTTCGGTGGCACTCTACTACCAGATCTCTCCTCGCGAAGTACTTCTCTAAGAATAGCTCTCTTACTTTCTACCGTTCCGCAAACCGGTAATTTTCTTATCGACAATTCGTAAGTTATTTCATCTCCCAAAAGTCTATTAACTTCCATAATTAAAGTTTAGAAAATTATATAGATTACTCAAATTAACTCGTTCAAACCCCACTCTTTGTTACCAAAAAAAGAAAAAAAAAAACCGCAAGTAATACGAAAACTATCAAAATTACCCGAATTATTACTAAAGATTACATAAATATCCGAAATGCAACAACATACAACTGAAAACCAAAAGTAAACACGGTATTATGACATGCTAACAACTAATCCCAATAGAACTCTGCACAATAACCAGTTGAACGGTCTGAGTGTGCTCACTAAAATACGCCTTAAAAATATGAAACGCTTTATGTGTACCAACGTCAAACTTCAAATATTTTCTGCTCTATGATCTCTGAATGAAATGAGGTTAGGTAGATAATTTACTATGTAAGAAAATCTTTTAATTCCAAATGAAACTAATTAAGAAATATGTGGGAATGTAAATCAAACAAAGATCTGAATAATTCACCTCAAATAACCCCAAAAACTGTCCCTCATATAAAAAAATATGGTAATGAAGAAATTGCAATCAAAACAAAACCCCTATCAATTCAAATTAGAAAGAACAACCAATATAAAAATAAAGTTGGGCGCCAGTTTGTCACACTACTTCAAGAAAAGAAGGAAGAAAATAATATTGTTTCGTCAAGTTACAAATAAATCACTTCTTATTCTTGTTATGGTGGAAAACGTAGTGAAATGAATCTCAGGGTGGTGGGTAGAATGAAACTATGTAGTTGCTCTCTCTAATTATAATCTTGTTTTGTAGCTTTGTCAAATATCCTCTTAACGAGATAGGTCAGAACAACTGAAAATATTGGACTATATAAACTGACCGACAGATAGTACGAGTTTGGATTATTTATCGTAGACTGAATAAGCATAGGTTAATAAACGCTTAATGAAATTTATATCAACACAATTCATATGAACTCATTTGGCCAATTGTATTATAGACGTCTATAAGTACTTACAGTTCTGTTCCAAATGTGCAAATTAATATGATATAAAGAATAAGGAATCAAATTATTAGTGCTGTGCTCGTACAGTGTTTTCCAAGCCCTCGTAGTGGGTATTGATGGTGATTCAGCAAGTTGTAGGATACTTTCCAGAGCAAAGACAAACGGGTTGTAGCAAAACCTTGTTATTAGGGTTGGTTGGTTGGTGGGCAGACTATGATGATCGACAGTGGGGACTGAGAAGTAGATCTACTTCCTCAAGTTGAACAGCTTATCGAAGAATCCAATAATAATGACTGAGTTACAGGGATGGTGTCAGATAGGAGGAAATAAGAAGCCTAAAAAAACCAAGACAACAATTATCTTACTGAAAACCTTCCGTTTAGTCTCTTTCGACTTACCAAAGTTGGAGTGTGGCTTAATATAGAGATCTCCACCTTATGGAGTTATAACGAAGATTTATGTGAAAGTAGCTTTCAAATCCTCTCAAAGAGTAGTTTTGAATAAAATCAAATTATTCCCAAACAATAAACTAAATTTCAAATAAATTCTTCTTTGATTAGATCCGCAAATTGCGTTAAGATTCGCCAAGAATAATCTATCGAAAGAAAATGGAAGATTCCAGAAGGAAAAACGATGCTTCTTATCTCTTATCTTTTTTTTGTTATAAGAATTTCTATTTTTTTGTATATTCAAATTTAGAATATTGGATTTTATAACATTGGCAACACTGATTTAATTTTAGGTTGGCATGAAAATTCAATGACAACAATATAGTCACTCAACCATAGAATACGTTTTACTTGTTCTTTATCTTAACGAACTTTATGCCGTAACACATTGTGGAATGTACAGATTAGGTTTGCTTTTCATTGGAGAAAAACAGAATTCCATGTGTATTTTGTTAGCTGCATTAATCAAAAATTTTATCAGCAGCTGCAAACATTGAATGCAGTGAGAAACTTAACCAGTCATCAACTAAAAGTACGTTGAAGTAACACAGAAAAACCATCTATTCTTATTGAATTTGTTATAAAGATAATATTAAATTCTATTTCAAATTTCAGGATAACTCTATAAGAGATGAAACAGAAGGTTCAAAGAGCAAATGTCATTTGTGTGAAGCAATCTAGATTGATAATGATTTGAAAATTACAAGAACCTGAAAATTATAGCCACAAGAAATCAATAAAAATCCATTGGAATTCTGTTAATGAAACTACGAAAAGATAAATTTTCAGGTTGCTTCAAATTTATGTTATGTGTGCAATACTGACAGTATCTGCAAAGCATCGTATCAATAGTTTGGGTGTTCCGATGTTCTGAGAAAGCACAATATGGTAGCAATGAGGAGAAATTTTAAGGTAGATCATTAAATTGAAAGAAGAACCAGTAGAAGTGACCAAATAACTCTTTTTTTTTTAAATTGGAATAAACTGAAATATACAAATTCAAAATATTGTTTGTTAAAACCATCATGAGATTTGTCATTGCCGTTCCTAAGGTTAAGAGATTAAGAAGTTCTTTCATTGCCGTTTTGTGTTTGTTTCAAATTTTCATCAAGTATAATCTTGAAATAATGCAAAAATAGATTTAATTTCTAACTCTGGAAAAAAATACGACATTGACTTTAAAATTAAAACATTCCCCTTTGACTTAATTTTCTTCCTTTTACTAGTTGTTAATATTGATATTTTTCATTTTAATCATTTCTTGTCATTTTCTTCATTCCTAGTTACTCACAAAATAATTTTTTTTATGATCATTTTTTTACATGTATAGATATTATATGAGTCTAATTTGGTATTTATTCCTTGTTAAATTTATTGTAGTTTCAGTAATTCCATTATAAAGATATATTGGCTAATAAAAAATTGCTTATAAAAATGTCTTTTTCTTTATAATAAGCTTCGGGAGTGGGCCCTTTTTATCTGAAACAGATAAATGCTCAGATAACCTATGAGCATAAATAAACGCGAATCAAAAGAATGACAGCACGGATAACCAAACCAGAGCATTCAAGCGATAATTTCTGGTTATTCTTTCTGGATTTCGAAGGAATAACCAAGAAGAACCAGCAATAACCGCTAGATGGACCAAAATAATAACCTGGTTACTCTGGGTTATTCGCTTGAAATACCTTCAAGTCTTGCGGACACAGAGTGAGAGAAAAAAGGTTTACCTCGAAATGATCGCTGTCCTCATGATCGTTTTGATTCACCTTCTCCGAGAACAAAACCAACGAGTCTCTGATGAACAGATGAGCTACGTGCTGAGCAAGAAGATGGTCGATGTCGTTGTCCCTCAGTTTCTGATACAGCTCCGGGTCGTAGATGAGTGGGATATCGTTGAATTTTTCCCCCTGCGGGGACAGATAGGAGTCTATAGAATCGTATCTGGATTTCTTGATCACGAATTTGTTCTCTTTCAAGGGTTTGAGGCCCCGCTCCTCGTCCGTCCTACAGTCCACCGAGGCGGCGATGATATTCCATCGGCAATCGACGTCCGTGAGGAACCCTCTGTGCACAGGCGACGCAGCGGTGAATGCTAACTGAAAAAAAAAAACTAATGCAGCCAGTTATTCAATAGATTTCGAAAGCGTGAAGCTAATGTTTTGATATTTCCAGAATAGATTAATTGTCTGAACATAAAAACAAAAAAAACGTTCGTTACTATGCTAAATCCGTCGTATGGTTCAGCAGCTATGAGCAACTGCAATTTGATGTCATAAAACAATTCTTAAAAGACTTTCCTGATAAGTTTAGTATTCAGAAAACGTTTGAATGACTTAAAAGATGATTTGGCAAAATTTCATGAAAATCGTAAGGTTAGAAAAGAATTAGATAAGCTCCCAAAACCTTTTTGGCAATTTTTCGATATCTCATAAGATATATTCTTCAGATATAGTTTAAAAAACTAAAAAAACACGCTTATAAAGAATATCGGGCAAAATAAGTTATAATAATAATAACTTCAAAAATCAATTTATGACAATAGTATACAGGGTGAGTCTTTGACCACTGCGTTAATTTTAAACACAGATTCTTGACGTCAAAAGAAACATTTTCTTCCTAAAACGTTTTTCCAAATTTGGCCCCGTTCAAAAGATATAGGGTTTTGAAATTTCATAAAAAAAATTGCATTTTCACCTGTAATATTCAAACGACAATATCAATTGAAATGATCTCTTGTAGAAGGTTTTTGATAACAGTCATTCCTATTTTGACATCAATAGATTTTTTCCATTTCTTGTGGGTTTCTCACTACTACTCTACAGATTGGTTAAATCGCATGAAAAACAAATGTCGCTTGAACTAAAGGTCCGTATCTTGTAATACCTGGAATTCTTAGCCTTTTTGCAGATAAAATCATTCCTCATCTTTCCTCCTAAATTGCACAATTCTTGAGATATTTGAAGTTGAAAGTAATTAAATCGATATAATTTTGTCTAAATTTTCTGATTTTCCCAAATCCATCTCTGTGCTGAAATAATTCAATAATCAAATTTGTTCAATGTTGCCATATTTTATGTCTTTATTAAATATTTCTACAAACGGTTGGGGAAATCTCTCTAGTCTATGGTTCCACCACTAAACACTATAGATGAAATTAACCACTGAACAATTTTTGTCTAACATTCAACACAAAATCTAAATTGCCATTTGCTGTATTCATTATTAATGATGTCCAGCACCTTGTTTAATATTTAATCCAGAGTAATATTCCATAATAAATAGAGAAAAAGTTTTCCATCACTCACATAGGTACTTCGGTATATTTTCATGATGACTGTTGAAATAGGTAATGTATTTTCTGTCAGGATCTGTTAAATTGAAGACTTGTCTTTATGAAGTGCTGGTTCTTTATAGCTTCAGACTTTCAGGGTTCATCAAATTATATCTATTCTAACATAGGAATGCTTCAAATTGAGCTAATATGAGTTTTAAAACCTTCGAACCCAGTCTCCTAAATTTGTTTTGTACCTTTAAACAAGTTTTTTCACATCTTTATTTCATACACAGATTCAACCTGGTTCATAAACTTAGGAGATAATAGAATTTGACTTAGTTTTAATATTTCTGAATGTTTGTTATGATGCATGGTTAATTAAAATTCAATCAATATTGAAACAGTAAGCTCATAAAAAAGAAAGATTAGAATATAATGCATTTTCTGACCATAATCTTTTCATACTGAATTGAATAATTTTAAACTATCGAAATTATCCTTACAATATTTTCCACATTTTTCTTAAGAAATAACTGTTGACAGTTTCAAACAGAATCAAAACAACAAGGAACCACAGAACGCTATTTTATTGGGAACTACCCACCACAGATAGGTTATAATATAATTTTAATGTGATAATAATTCACTCTAGTTATTCTGAGAAAAATTATAACTAAAAGATCAATAATGGTTATAGATATTATTCATTTAAAAAACTTTGCAATTATTAATTTTTTCTCTCCTGGGGTTCGGTAATAAATTAATATCCTATGGTAAGGTATTAAAATTTGAATAAACTATGAATAACCATCATTCAATATTTATGTTTTTGTTTAAATAATTAAAACAAATGCTCTGATTATAAAAACCAAAAATTTACGCATATTCAGTAATTAATTATAGTCTAAACAGAATAGATTCATATTAATGATCTAACAAAAAATTTTTTATTAAAGAACACCTAGTTGGTTTTTCAGAAACAAATTTAGGTGATCAAACTCAATTTCTTCAAGCAAGTATAATTGCACACCTAAATCTGGGAATACTTGTGATCTATTCAAGTGAATTGTTATTGGGATTCATTAGAGAAAATAATCATCAAGCAAAGTAACATCACTTTAAATTAATTATTTTCAGTAACATCATTCATTGTTATTGAAGATTTCGAAAAAGATTTTCATGTTTTTAACAGAGAAGAGACCTCATAGACCTGTTCACTGGTCTCTGTCAAGGAGAAGAAACTTCAGAAATATCAGTGTTTGGAAAATCATAGATGATTTTTTCTGGCTTTGAGTGAAAAAAAAGCAAAGTGACAACCTCTTGCCTTGGAAGTTTTCATAGAAATGATGGTTATCATGATTTGGAAATTCAAAGAAGAAAATTACAAATGTATGATGATAACGTCCAATAATTCTGAGGTTTTTTTGGAATTTCTCACTAGAAAGGGATGGTTTATGATCTTGAAGTAGAAAGAAATTATAGTAAAACAACAAAGATCTATGTTTATGGTGTTGAATTTTTTTTACCAGAAAATAAGTATTTTGTATCTTCCTTCTGGATATGGACCTCATCGGATGAAACATGAGTGAGTGAATCATTTTTTAGAGGAAAATAATGTTTTTAAACAATTCAGATTCATTAGTGGATGCTATGGAAGGTATTTTTCATTCAAACTAAACTGGAATACAGAGGGGAATTTTCCCAATGTAAAAACTTCGAATTTTTTTAGCCCAATATTCTTTCCAAGCGTGTGTTTTTAGTTTTTTCCAACTGTATTAATTTTTTTTACAACCAATACCCACGAAGTTATGGCCTGTTGAAAGTCACCCAAAAATTTGGATTTATTTTTTGATCCTTCAATTTTTTCCAGTAGTGTATACAATAGTATAATATTTCCTTTGCCGGGAGTTGTCGATTTGCAATAATGCTTAGCTGAGTAGAAAATGTCGAATAATGCCAATTTTCAAACCCCAATTTGTCACAGTTTTCCAGAACAAGGCACTCGAATTTGAAACATCCCGTATATAACATTGAAATTCCGAGTGCTCGTTTCAGAATCCATCACAATGATGCTCATTAATCTCATGAAGTTCTAGACATTAATGCGCAAATCTATTCATTATAATAAATTCCAAACAATGTTCATAATCGCCGAAAATAGCTCGCTGGTACGAAGAAAAGATGATTATCGATTTCTGGATAAAAAAAAAGAGTCGAGGTTTCTCATGGTCTTTATCGAAAAATATAACAGCTCCTCCATTTGCTTGTACATTATCTAATCATCTGAACTATTGTTTTCGTTTCATCAAATACGCAATATTTAGTGATAGAGAATTCCATTAACCTACATAGTGAATGTATAACTCATAAATCAGTTGATTAATTGAATAAGTCTATCCTTGAAAGTGTAAATGAACCAAAAATATCTAAAATCGACTATTGTAGTCTTACACTTCATGAAAGTATGAAAACACTGTGTTCTTTGATTAATAATAGAGTTTTTTTCTAACCAAGAATTGTTGATGATACTAACATTTTTTCAAAATAACAGGTGTCTATGAATGAATCAAATAATCAAGAACCTTTAATTATGGTAGGTCCACTGTCAAAGATCTCCAGTTTGGAGAGGAAATATAGAAGTGAAAGTTCCCTCTCGCGCAAAATGACCCACATGACCTCTGCTGATTCTGTATGGAAAATAACTAAACCTAAAACTCACCATAATTGGACACAAAGGCGTCAATTGATCATACAGGGTTCTAGCTTCTTTTATATTGCACGCTTGAAAGGTGAGTTGCAAACAGCAACAACCCATACCAAATCCCATGGCGTCCATATACACGTGATCGGGCAGTGCTGCTTTTGAATGTTTATAGGAATCGTCAACAGGTATCAAAGTATTTTTGTCTCTGAAAACTAAGATAACTTTAGGAAAAAAGAAAAAGAAAACAGATCAAATTAATTGAAATTAACATTTCTTATTAACTTCTATGTATGCCCTACTATTCCAAGAGGGGATTTCGGAAGATTAACGTAAAAGGAGATACCTTGAACCCGGTTAACTACCAAATATCAGTCCCGTATATGAGGCAGTGATGTTAAGTCTAGGGAATTGTCCCTAGATCTAGGGAAAAATTTTGGGTTTAGGGAATTTTAGGGAAATAGGGAAATTCTAGGGATTTTTCAATCCTCAAACGTAGAGGTAGAAAAAATTTCGCTTCTGGCCCTTGAATCGCTTAAACTAACACAATATGTATTCTATGCTGAGGAATGTGGATGAAACATTTCTAAGTGTGGTATAATTTGACAAAAATTACTTCCTTGCTCGATTCCTTTGAAAAAGAAATCTCTGAAAGAATATTCAATCTTTGAGCACCACTTCGTTGCAAGCCATGCTTGTTCTCAATTACCTAGAACACCGGAGGAATTGATTAGAAATATAGTAAGCTATTTTTCCTCTTCCTCAAAAAGAACTGCAGAATTGATAGAAATGCAAGATTTCTTCCATTTCGAACAAAAAAAAATGCTCAAATTACCATCTACCAGATGGCTTTCCATGCAACATTCTGTCTAAAGGGTTCTCGAGAATTGGATTGTTCTCCAAAATTATTTTAAAGTTGCGAAATTAGAAGATAACTCGAAATGTGTAAATTTCATATTTGATGAACTGCATAATAATTCGACTAAAGGAATATTACTATTTTTGAATCATATTCTAAATTTGTTCAATAAATTCAATGCCCTTTTTCAATCAAAAAAAATATTGATTCATGAATTATCATATAATTGCAAAAAGATTTTTCGTAAACTCACAGCTCATTTCATTAAACCCGAATTTTTAAATGACCCCAAAATGAATTGTAAAAACCCCATCACTTTTTAGAATTGGAGCAAATAGATCTCGGTTCTTCTTGTAACAATTTACTTTCCTTCTACCGCCAGAAGTTCAAACTTCAATAAGAAAGTCTTGTTTGAATTTTTTCGTTACTGCTGCAACTGAAATACAGCAAAGATTTCCCCTTGATGATATTTTTTCGATTCATTGAAATTTTTATCACCGGAAGTAGCTTTAGATTTTAAAAAACCCGATGAGCTTTCGTCTCTCAAAATCATTTGGAGTAAATTCGCTTCAGTCGAAGGCATCAAAGGAGATGATATTGATAGGCAGTGGAAAAATATTGCAATAGACTTTTCTGATGACAACAATAAAAATTATTATATATGAAAATGAATGTAGAAGAATTTTGGAATAGCTTAGGTGACCACAAAGATTTTAATGGAGTTAATGAATACCAAGATGTAGTACAATTAGCTAGATTATGTATGGCATTACTTCATAGTAATGCCGAAACAGAACGGGTTTTTCTGTTGTTACAGATGTAAAAACAAAAAAAGAAATAAAATAGGTAGTGAAGCATTAAACGCTGTTTCAGTCATTAGATTTTCAAATGATGAAAAATGTTGTAAATTATTCAAGTAACACCTGAACATTTGAAGCTGATGCAATATAAAAGTTTGTATAAAATAAATGATTAGTTTTTCAAAGCCTATATAATATACACATATATAAATTCGTTGTTGTTTTTATTATTAAGTCAAATAAAACTTTTGTTCGATAATGTTTTATTCTTAACCTTATTTCCAAATAGTGATATATGAAATAATTATAATTAGTTTATTCAGGAAATGAATGAGAATCAGAAATAAAATCACTCATATCCCAAGAATTTTCGTTTCGTTATTTCCTAATATTCCGCGAAACTTTGAGAACAACACCCCCCTCCCCTACTAACATATTTCCTACACTGGGCGAATGGAGCCACCTCTGCACTAATCTAGGGAATTCTAGGGATTTTCCGAATCAATTCTAGGTACTTTTTACAGAGGAGACTTGACATCACTGGTCAGATTGAAGTAGGGTGCGTTATTTGCATGCTAAAAAGTGTTTCTCTATTTCAGTGTCGTAATGAGTTCATTACAGTACTAAAAACATTGCTGTAATGAACTCATCACAGCATTATTTTTAGATATATTTTTCGTTTTGTGGTTGACAATACTCATGCGTTCAAAATTATAATTTTCGCATTCGTGTTGGAATAGGTGCCCATTCAGCAACTTGTTTTAGAATATACTATTATTTTAGCACTGCCCTGTTAGTCACTTTGTTTTCAACCAACCAGACAGTCGCGGCAATATAACGTTTTCTGATTGGACGGCGCCGTTGTGGTGTAAAATTCCTTTATTTTAGCAATGCCCTGTTAAACACTTTGTTTTCAACCAACCAGACAGTCGCGACAATATAACGTTTTCTGATTGGACGGCGCCGTTGTCGAATTTGAACACTATGTGGCGTTGTTTTGAAAATATGTGACAAAAATTTTTTAAGAAGGTCAGCTTTGGAGGACTTTAGCTCCTTAATACGGCCCCTTTGAGGGGCTTAATCTTAACAAGGGATGCTCCAATGAACTTTCTTTATAAGAAAGATCCTATCTTTTTTTCGATGAGGAATCACCTCCTTGAATATTTTACACTTATTTAGTTACACCCTGTATTATGGTTTCAACAAAAGTGTCTCGAATAATGTCTAGAACATCCACTGTATAATTTTGATTTTTTTTATTTCCCAGATGCGGGCAAGCTTTGGGTGCGCCCCTAAAACGGATTCAGTTAATTCGAAATGGTTGGAATCCCTAAATGTGAAATGTGCTAAGCTGAGAAAAATCCCACATTATGAGATATCTAAGCTCACATTTTCAATAGAATTTTCAAGGATATTTTTAAATGATGTAATTTTCAAGACAACCCAACTTTATAAACAAGATAAATATCAACTTTTATCAAACCCTGCGGTTGAGATCAAATGATAGGTGTAATTCCGTAACAAATTTTTCCTTGAGTTTGATAAGGAACCGGAACAATACACTATAAAAAACAAGCATGTAATCAGAAAGAGTGATGAAAAATAATATATGTTTTGAGAAATTCCTTTGAGGAAGAAAAGAAATCTCATAAATTGAAATGCTGAAAATCACTTGGTTCAGGGGAACTGGTAGGAGTATTTGGAAAACATAGAAATTAAACACAACATGTTGTAAAATAGAATTCACATCAAATCGAAGGCTTCAATTACTACAGTTGGTATTGTCGGATTTAGGGCGAATATGCATGGTTTTGTTAGATACTATTTCAACCTTTTGAATCTCGAACAGGATGCAAAGAAAAGTTTATAATCCATTTGTTCTATATGTTTTATAATGATTATGGATTTGTGACACTGTGAAATTGGAAAATTTGTGACCACAAAACCTAAGGATGTAGTGTAGGGTGTCAATTTTCAACATTTTCAAAAATATACCTATTACCACTCAACCAAGTGACATAGAATATTTTTTTTATTTTAGCTAGAACTGGTATAACCTAGCATTTCGCCCAGTATCCGCTTGACGTTGAGTTACGGGACACCCTGTATAATATACCAAGTTGCAGATACTGTAGTACTCTAACCACAGCCCAAATATTTTCTTTATGCAAGTTGTATGCGCGACAATATTCAATATTCATATCAAAGAAATAAATTAATTAATTTAGAATGACTTCTAATAGAAATCCCATTCATGAATGTAATAAATCACTCACTAGGTAGGTTCATGGCAACCTTTTGACCTCGTCTGAGACGTATATTTCTTGATAAGGTTTTGAATCTGGGATGCCCTGAAAAAATCGCCTCGTCAGGAAAAAATAATGATCTTGTACAGCCCTCATTTGGTGTAGCAATTGTCGGAGGATCAGTAAAATCCACACAACCTAATCTGAAAAAAAATATCAGTGCAGTCCAAATGAAATCCAAATCAAAGGGAAGATATACAATGCAGTAAGATGATATAATCCATCTAGATATTGATCACATCTCAATCAGATATGGAAAATTGATAAAGTAGTATGATTCAATAATGTTCATGGTTGCAAATTTTAATTTGGTATGGGTAAAAAACCTAATAGATCTACTAAAAAATGTTTCGATGAGAAGTTTAATAACATGTTGGGACAGGTCTTGACTGTCAAAAATTATAAAATAGTGAAAGAGCCTAATGTACTATGAAGACATTAATAAAAAAATTCAATTTACTGCTGGGTTAGTGATGTGAAACTCAAAATACTTTTTCATAGAGGTCGTTCTGAACAAAACATCACATCTTACTGAAAGGTTACAGCTGCATGCCTTCAAAATCGAACTGAATCAACAACTTCTTCCAGTAGAGCATAAACAGTAAAGAGAATTCACTAATTGTATCTTTGACCAACGTTATTTTGCAAACAAAACCATTTCGAGTGACATGGCTTATTTTAAACTCGATGGCTTCATTAATATAATATCACATTTAGATCTTAATAGAATCAGTATTAATTAATCAGGAATCCTGTAGTGTTGGCATTTAGAAATAATTCGACCATTGTTTTTCCACAACAAAAAAAAAAGGATGCAGTAACAGGGACTGCAAACATTATTGTACTATCGATGTTGACAACATGTTTTTTCAGCAAGACAGTGCCAAATATCATACCGCTAATGAAATATTCACGATCTTGCATGTTTTCTTCTGGTGGTGTCATTTCCTGATGACCAGAATTTGACTCCATACTTTTGTGACAAGGCCTTAGGGTTGTTAGGTTTTCTAAAGTCACCATCACAGTATTGATAGCCAAAATAAGATGCTGTATTAATGAATTTTGGCCAATAATGATATTGACAATTTTTGTCATAAGAATAAGCATTTACCAGCAAAGCTACAAAATAATTTTGGATAATGCCTGCATAATTTAAATGGCATTGAGAACATTATTCACAAGATATTGGCAATCAGCATCCAAAACTTGAGCATCCTGAGATTTCAAGTATGGAAAGTTTAATAAAAGTTACGTTAAAATGAAGAAATCATTGAATTATTAAGAAGCTGAAAGTATAGGAAAGTGATATTAAAAATAATCACTTATCAGGGGGAGAATTGAATGAAAAAAAGCAGGGTGGAGTGCTGAATTCAACAATGTAGTTTCCACTTTTTGTTATTGAAAAATCCATATTTTCAATGAATTCCTGCTTAACCTACTCCTCAAACATCTAATATACCATTTATCATGACCCAATATATATTGTTGTGTTCATATTCCCCTAAATGATCAACGATAAAAATTACAAACCTTGGGAAACTAGTGAGTGACATAACACGCTCATTATCCTCCAACAATTGTGTAACTTCCTCTCTTCTCAATTTCATATTAGCTTCCACAATGTTGAAATGTGCAAGGAGCCCTCCATAAGGTTTCCCTGGTGTTCCTTCCACCATATAAGCTCCATACTCAGGTCTCCACAGAGACTTACAGCTTAATGGATCTGCTTGTTCTTTTTCTTGTAGAATTGCCAGAATTTCTTTGGCTCTTAAACTAACTTTGGCTTCTCTTTTATCATCATCAAATTTAACTATGATATATTCAACTTCATCGCCCCATTTTAGGACATCACCCTGTCTGTCTTTCAACCTTTTGTAGAGATTTATGAATTGTTGAATACCGTGCTCACGAACGTGTTGACTATATTTCTTAGTTTCTTCCCAGGTTAATGGACTACCTTCAGACAAGAGTCCCATTTCACCTCAAACTCAAAATGTTTGTTTATTGCACAACACAATTACTTGACACCACAATGTTCCACAATACTGTTCACAGTTGATTTGATGAATGAAACGATAAACGAAATGTTCGAATAAAACTTTATATATTGGTTTCAATCAAATATCTACACTCACATGGAATTGAAAATCAAATTCAAAATTTTGAACTGACATTTGACTCAACCTCTGCCCACAAAAGTATAAAATGAACAGGACACGAGAAAATATGAATTAAAGAATTATCTGAGAATGCGGAATGGTCACGATACGAATTGATTATGAATTAAATATATACAATTATTTCTATTTGTATTGTACTAACCGAGCCTTGAGCGATTCGGCGATTAGTGACTTGACATAACTGGCGACCTTGATGATTACATTGCACCTATTGCGGTTTGCTTTTTCGACCTACTAACGTTTAACCCCGTGACGACAGGTCAGTACTCGGTGGAATTCAAAACAGTCCAGAATATATTGAGAAGTTATCACTGTTTTCAGCTTTTCCAGGTTCAAGAATTTAATTGATTGCCCACCGAACTACACAATTCAAACTCTAATAGAAATCAATTATACCAAACATGATAATTAAAAATTGACCAAAAACGTTGAAAAGCACTTGAACTCAGGAGCTTTGGCGCGTTTTCTCTAAGAGATACGATTCGAACACAAATTTGTTTGAACGTTGAAGGTTTTATATCATTGTGGGAAGCCTTCATTCATCGATTTACTTACAGTATAAATTTTTTACTTGTAAAACAACATGAAGTGAATTAATACTTCGGCAGGTGTATCATGACAATGTGCCCGTAATGGGGATCATAACTGTCACATGAAAAATACAGGATAAAAGGTGAAGAATGCGCTCAAAAGTTCTCGAATGAGTGATCAGGATATATAAGCAGGTGTCTGGTTTGACAAGGACAGAGTTTTTCAAAGAGAATTGCAGACACCTATTCAGTGACAACTTTGGAATATAAATTCTCTGTGTACATAAATTATTATTTCAAATGATGTAAATAAAGTAGTTATTATAAATAAGACTTATTATTTTTGTGTTACTGACTGAAAAAACATTAGAAGATAAACACAAAACTCTCACTATATCCGCCAAGACCAGATTTAATTTATGTCGCATATAATATCAACCGAAAATGTATCCGAATGAAATGAAATTATAACAAGAAAATGTCTGATTTTATCAAACTGCCTTCAGAATAGTGATTATTTTGGTACATAAATTCGTTTTATTTGAGAGCACAAGAAAACTTGAGGAAATCCAGAATCACTGTACAAAAGTACTCCCTTTCGATTTATTTCATTTAAATTTGACGTCAATACATTAAATCGGAGGTCCTAATTTATTGTATAATTCTTTTTGTTCAAATACGAATACTTCCCTATCTTCATTTCCTTGCGAAGATACACCCAGATGATTTTCCCTAAATTTTACAAAACTCTTTTATTTCAACCTCAATAAAACCTTTCGAAGTAACAAAATGATTAGGTGAATATTTTTCCAGTTATTAAGAAAAACAAATTTGAGATATTCATGATTGCCGAACCGTGGGACAGATTTTGCCCTTTAACGAATATATGGAACCATTTTCGAATAATATTATTCATTATTTTTATTAATACCCTTCATGTTTGAGATTGTACGTTTTTATGCTGCAAGTCTTGATGTAATTATTATAATAACGCTCTGTAGAATGATGACACACTCCTCATTAGTTTCATATGTTTATTCTGGTGAATCCAGGAACTATCAAACTATTAAACAACATTACGCAATATAGCGTAATAAAATAGGATTGAATCCAAAGATTTGAATATGATAAATCGTTATATCTACATTTCTCACTTCATCCTTGATACCAAAAAACATTAAAAATCTACTAGACATAAACATATTCAAATAAAATGAAATAGATATTATGATTTTTTCTGGAAATATGAGATGTTATATGTCATTCATTAATAATGATTCAAAACTCCAATATATGTCTTTTCAATTTGTATGTGTATCACTCACAGAAATGCATAAGCAAGTTTAAGATAAGTTTTGTGGGTTCATCACATAAAATCTCCTATATCTCCTAAGAATTATACGCTAGGATGATAAAACTTGAGAATATATAAAAAATAAATAACCTCCACTTATTCACAAATTCGTTCGGACCTGACGAATATCTTATAAAATATCGTCTACGACAAGGATTATGAAATATTCCATCAATGGAAGTTGAAAAATGAAATATTTGCTATAGATAAAACAGTGTTATTGGCGTACTTTCAAGAATTGGTATGCTATTTTATTTTTCATTTTGTTCATGTGTGGATAATTTTTTTTATTTCAGTCTGAAAAATTTTGTCCTGTGTCATTGTGGACGAAATATTCTATTTTGAAATCTACACTGATTGTCAATGAAAATATCAATATTTCACAATTCTCCCCGCTAGTAGCGTTTTTAAAAATGAAATCTAAAGGATATATTCCGAAGAAATCCAAAGTTTTGACAGCAGAACAAGTTCATACATTCATCAATGAAGCTCCTGATGGAATTCATCTTCTTCATAGAGTAGTTCTAATAATGGGTGTTTTTGGAGGACTAAGGAGAGATGAATTAGTGAAAATGTCTATCAAAGATATAGAAGATAAGGGTTTACTTGTTAAAATACCCGAAACTAAAACCGGTATGTCAAAAGGATTTAGCATTGTAGAGGAAGAAAAAATAGGAGCTTTGGGGCTGGTCAGAAAATATATATCCTTGAGACCCAGTGGAGTGAAGAATCCTAGATTTTTCCTCACGTTCCGAAATGGTCGGTGCACCATCCAACCTGTTGGCAAAAATACCATAGGAAGTGTGCCTTCGACGATTGCCAAATACTTTAAATTAGATAACGCAAATGAATATACAGGACATTGTGTGAGACGGACTTCAGCAACTCTTTTAACTGAGGCTGGTGCATCATATGAAACGTTAAAAATACACGGAAGATGGAAGAGTGCATCTGTGGCGGAAGGTTACATAGAGCAGAGCATTTTTTCCAAAAACAAAATATCGACGATGATTGTGAATTCGGTAACAGATTCTCATGAATTCTCTAGTGGTTCTCTTGTGAACGAACTTCCAAGTACTTGTAGTCAAGTTTTCGCTCCTCAGGTTTCGAAAACATCCCAAGATACACGATTGAAGAATTTTTCCGGGAAATTCGAAAACTGCACTTTTAATTCTAATTAAGAAAGACTTTGTTTTCGTTTGTTGGGTTGACGTTGTTTTAGTATTAAAATTCTGCGAAATAAATAATTTCTTTCTAGCTTATTTTACTTCTCGCACAACGAGCGGGCGTTATGATCCATAATGCCCGCTAAAATGCCCACTGGCATAATGAGTGTATTTATAGCAACCCTTTCTAAGGTAAAATAAACATATAATGTACAAGTGAAAAATAAAAATTAATTAATTTAATAGTCTAATCGTATTTCGTAATCGTGCAAATTCATATAAACGCTGCAAATATTAGAAATTCCTCAGGTTCAATTTTCCATTTCGATTTAATTGAATGGATTCGAAGTTCGGATTAGGTTAGCCGGATAAGTAGTCCCAGTTCACCTGCTTCGCTTCTATCATGCCAATTTCTTCTCGTTATGCCACAAAACCAGAATTCCTATCAAATTAATTGATCCCATTTGCATCCACTACCTTATTCACTGAAAAATAACGAAAGATGTCCACCTCTGGCCACCATTTAATTAGTAGGCGTATCTAGAGTGAAATTAAGCACTGTTATTATGCACGTTAAGAGAATATGAATATTTTAACGACCTAAAGTTACGTGGAGCGACAGTGGTGTAACAGAATGGCGCTCCTTGCAGATATTTTGCAAGCTTAGAATTAAAAGTTTCTAGCGAATTCTGTTTGGGCCTGGAAGTAAAAAAAAGACATAATTATAACTTTCGACGGATGGAGATTTATCGATTAAGATATTCGAATCGATGGACTGGAGATTTATTGATGGAATCTAGATCACCACTTAACAAATCAATTTTCAAATACCCGTTTGAACGATCGAAAAATATCATGAGTCTAGTCAAGAAATCCTTTCATTTGGCAAAGAATCAGTCAATATATCCCAATCTAAAATTAAAATTAAAAATTACAGATATTCAGGAGATCAGCTCCTACTTTAGAACATGTGTCACATCCATTCAATATAGATGAATTGAGGGCTGCAATCAAATCTACCAAATCTCGAAAGGCAGCAGGTTTTTACGGAATTTATCCAGAACTCATCAAACATTTAGGAAAAAAGGCCTTGTCTTGGTTATTTTTCTATAACAATATTCTGAATTCAGGAAACTTTCCTTCCGCATTTCGTAAGGCTAAAGTATTTTGAAACGAGGAAAAATCCTTGTGATCCTAGTAGTTATCGACCCATCAGTTTATTGCGCGCTCATGTTTGGGATAGTAATTACGTACAGTCCTACCAACATACAGAAACTGCAAATACTTTAACTATTCAACTCGGGCAATTTAAACGAGCATTTCGGATACACAGAGTGTACATTGTGTGGTACATAATCCTCTGCTATTTTTTCTTTTGCAAACACTCATACTACCAGATTATCGACAACAAGATTCATACAAATCGATGCAATATATGTTCAAATAGATGGGAAAGTAAACTTCTTACGATTAAGTTCTACGAAAACGCCGCACGAACATTTCTCGAGAAATATCGAACCAAAAATTGAAAGGATGCAGTTAGGAAGAGATAAACGGTGCAAAACTCTTACATTATCAAGAAAAGATATTAATTGCCCGGTTTGGAATAAATTAAGAAAGGTCTGGTAGCACCTGAACCCCACCCCGCATCTCATATTGGCTGATAACGAAGTGGTCCAGTTGGATGCTGATTGTGAAAGTCCGATCGAGGGATAGGGATTTCGTGTTTTGAGGAGACATACAGCTAAAAATCCACTACTACATTTCCGTCTATATAAGATTCCGATCATTGATTTTGAATCAGTCAAAATCCGTCGGGGTTGAGATATTCAAACTGGACATACGTTCTTAAGTAGTCTTGAAAAAATGGTGAGTGATGGTATATCATCATGTGGTCAAACGTGGATTTTTACTGCCAATTCCGCATAAAAATTGTGATTCTTCAGTGATTTCGGGTTGATTACAATATTCATGATGATTTGAACAAAAATGTTGAAAAGCGGTCAGAAGCTTGTTGACTTAATGATACAATGCATAAGGGGTTATATATATCTACAGTTAGAAGACCAACAAAATAATAATTTTTCTGAAAAAACTTATTTGAATTTATTGATCTTAAATTTTTTACACATATTATGGCATTCTTCAAATGTATAATAATAATAATACTGAATATGAGTAAAAATATTCATCTAATCTCTGGGAGCTTCTATCAAAAAATACATTTTTTACGGTGGCTTATATCTCTGAACTGGATCCTCTAAAATTAAAAAACCCAAACAGACTTGGTTGAAGAAATGTTAAATCCACTGATAATTCAAAGGAATCGAAGGAAATTGAATATTCTCAGTTTCTCACAAAAGAATTGATTTTAGAACCAAATTAAGGCCAAAAGTGTTTATTGATGGAAAAATTGTCCACTTACTACTAAAAAATATATTGAAGAAGCTCGTGTTGAAATTCGGGACAAATCGATCAAGCAGTTTTCGAGTAATGTTGGTCACCGACTTTGTAAACGCCATTTTGAAAAAAGCGCGTTTCAATTCTGAAAAGCAATTTACGTAGGATGAGAAAAGCCTTTAAAAATTTGCGTGTAACTTCGAAAATATTCACCTAAATTATATGAATTTTCTGTGTGTATTTTTAAATATACAGGAAGGTCCAATTAGTGAGATCAACAATATTTTTAGCCTGCGCTTGGAGGTATCCAAAAATACCCGATGTATGTTCCGTATATTCACGAATTTTATATTTTTGTATATCACTCAGCTTTAACAACTTAAAACCAGCAAAAAGATTTGAGAGTGATTTTACTCAATTCCGTTTTCATCACTATAGTTCAAAATCGAGTGAGCGCACAATACTCCTTGCAGAGAGAAACTGATTTTTTATAGAATATGCTCAGTGAACTGTTGGGAGATGTCAGTTTCCAGGCCCGACAAGATGACACGCCCTGTCAATATGCGATACGAGTAATAGAGCATTTGAACACCACATATGATAGCCAAATTAGTAAATATTCAGAAAAATAGGATGTATGCATAAAATTTATTTTCATGTTCAAATATTTTTTTTTGTTCACCACTAATAGCCAGAATAAAAAATATGATTCAGTCTGCTATCGAACCAAGCATTTCCGCTTGAAAATGCCTCTACCTTAACCATCAGTTCATGGTGGGTGCCTGAAATTTACGTGAGTTTCAGAGAGAAATTCCAGCCAGTTCTTTTTGGTATTCCAAGTTCATCTTCCAGTATTCTCATCTTCTTCAACTTCTAAACGCACATGCCCAACATTTACCCATGATGTTGCCTTCAAGAGTCGACCACTATTAGACTCACTCTGAACAGATGTGTGATAACTTCTCATCTGTGTATACTGCAGAAAAAAATATTTTATTTTTATCCAGATTCAGCCAAAATTAAATACAAATTCTTGTTCGGTGACCATTGTTGGTAATGAACAAATGAGAACAAACTTAAAAATATCAGTGTGAATATTATTCATCACTATCTCCTGCTACTGAAGACAAGGATATTAGATTTTCTCTCTTTTAGATTTTAAGTTCGGAATGTTCCATCGGGGGTTTGCGTATTTTCGCACAATCCTGATTGTTGCTGGTGACATTCTGTTCGTATTGTCCTGCTTGAAGATAGGTCAGCATCTTTCGAGACAGACCTCGTACATAAGTACCAGGTTGTCTTAAAAAAAAAAGTATTTCGAAACCTACTACAAGCTGGAATGGTATTTTCAAAAATTCCTTTAATGAATAAATGCTCGAATTGCTAAGGATTTAAGAAGATATTGAACAATGTTGATTTTCAATACATTTTTATAATTTTTTCAGATGGCCACTTGGTTGTGCATTTTGAGTGTGTTAATATATTTTCAAGACACTACCGCCACTCTTGTGCCAGTTAACCTGCAATACAACCCAAAATGTGAAGTAAGTTTTAAATTACACCTATATAGAATACAAAACTGTAAATTTACCGAAAATATGCTAGGAACAAACACTTTAGTTGAGTTAGTTTTATATTTTTTCAGGAACTTCTACAATAAAAATTTAGAAAAGCACTGACGTGAAGTCAGAAGCGTTTGCGCACATGTTTTGATGTCTTGTTCCGGATTGTAGAACTGCCCACGAATACTGTCTTGATTATATTCGAATATTCGTATTGATCAACTTCTTGAGGTCCCAATTAATTTAAAATTTTTTCACAAGCACCAAACAAGTTACAATATTGAAATTAACCTAACGTTTCCTACTAGCAACTTATCCAGTTATTTATTTGGTTTACCCCATGGTAAATAATTAATGACGATGTACCTATCTCTGTAGTAGTTCGTAAAATAATTTTTTGCTGCGAACTGGATTTTTTTTGGGCAAAAACTCATGAAACATTTTTTGTTTAGAATAAAACAGGCTATCGGAAATAAATTTTTAAATGGTAAACAAATAATAAGACAAAAAGTTACATTGGAAATAAACTTTAGGGGTTGCGTTTCCCACCCTTACAACCATGGGGTAAACCAAATGAATAACTGGATAAGTGTCTTTTTGCTAGTAGGAAACGTTAGGTTAATTTCAATATTGTAACTTTTATGGTGCTTGTGAAAAAAATTGTTATACAAATATTATGTACTCTCTTTGAGGGGTGGTATCTTAACAAGGGATGCTCCAGTGAAGTTTTTTCATATGAAAGATCCTATCTTTTTTTCGATGAGGAATCACCTCCTTGAATATTTTACACTTATTCAGTTACACCCTGTATTATTTTCTGTCTCCGTGCGGTATAACCCAATATCTATGCAATTATTTCCATTTTCACATATTTTGTGTAATATACCTGAATCTGAATAGAATGAACGAGCAATTAAAATGGCACAAAGTAATACAAATTTAAGATCAATCACCAAGAAATTATTTTGGAAAAACAAAAAGTGAATAATTCATGACTTAGTTCAAGAATTAATTGTTGTATATGTGATAACATTCGATGATTTTTCTTGTGCTCATTGCGAAACCTCAAAATGCTTTCACAAAAAACTGAAAATAACTGATTAAATTGCAAAATATCAAGGCACGTGTATATTCCAAATCATTTTTATATCGTGCGATAATTTATACAACTCCGTCTTTATTAAAGAAAACTCAAGGAATGATCTTCCGAAGTTCCAAATACTTAATCAATTATTTAGAAATTCTGTCTGTCAATATTTATCACTTCGTATAATGTTAATTCTCATGTTATTATACAGTTTATTTCCTCACGTTAGGTTGATTTCAATATTGTTACTTTTTTGGTGCTTGTGAAAAAAATTGTTATACAAATTTTATGTACTCCCTTTGAGGGGTTGTATCTTAACAAGGGATGCTCCAATGAAGTTTCTTTATATGAAAGATCCTATCTTTTTTCGATGAGGAATCACCTCCTTGAATATTTTACAGTTATTTAGTTACACCCTGTATAATAAATTACGACTATGTAAATGAAAACTCTCTAGGAAACAAAGTAGAAATCCTATTTTGAATTGACCATTCCCAATTGGACTCACGTATTTTGATAGCTAAAAAAACATTCTGGTATCCAGAGAGTCTCTTAGGACAAATATGGTAAAAGATTAGGATGAATATTTCAAAGTGTCCAATTTTTTTCCTAAAATAAAACAACCACAGCAAAACTTGCGATAACGCAACCGAAACCATTAATGAATAAAAATGTCTATTCGATTATTAAACAATTCAATTAACGGGAAAATAAAGCTTAGTCCCGGATTTCATATAAGTACTTTTAACTGAACCTCATAAATTCTTAACTTACAACTCCTTTTATACTGTTTATCATTATTCTAGGGTCTTCGGTGTCACCAACAACCCCAATACAAGATATTGCAACATCAATATAAAGTACTTCAACCTCAATACGTTCTACAACCTCAACTACATCAGGGCATACAACAGGTGGAATACCAGCATCCGATAGTGCAACAAACGGCTTATCCTAAATGCCCTTATGGTCACTCCATCCAAACGAACCAAGCATACGAATTGAATGATCAACAGAAGCTTTTACAGAATGTCCAACATCTAAACGCTCTGCTTCAATATCAAAACCAAGAACAAAATGGTTTGAGAAATTCTGAACAACAAAAATACCAAGCTATTTATCAACAATCCCAAAATGTCTATCAACAGAAGGAATTAGAATCTTCTTACCGCCAATCCGTCCAACAGAGAGGTTATGAAGGTGGATATCAGAATGTAAATAATGGTTATCTTCCACCTCAACAAGTTTCCAACCAAATCTACCAGCTTGGCTCACAGAAAGATTCTCAAAATTTGGTCTCGTCATCTCAGTTCAACCAAGAATTGTCGTCTAACCGAATTCAAAACAACTACGAATCATTGAGCCAGCAATTCAACAACAATCATCTATCATCTTTGGTACAACAACAGCAAATTTTGAATGCTAATATCCAACAGGACCAGCACGTGCGAAATGAGCTCAGCCAAGAACACCATGGAAAAATCAAGCAAACTGTAAAATATGACATCAGCCACCAACATCAGGGTCAGCACCAAGGTTACAGCCAACATCAGACCCACTTAAACCTTTACAATGATGCCAAATCCTCTACCAACATAGAAAGGCATCATGACATTCATCATCAACACTCTGACGATGGTTCAGATGGTTCTGAAGAAATCGACCATGAAACTGGTAAACATAAGAAAGACCATGACGCTTACTATAAATTCGAATACGCAGTCAACGATCAACACACAGGTGACATCAAAAACCATAAGGAAGAACGAGCAGGGGATGAAGTTCGGGGTGAATATTCATTGGTAGAGAAAGATGGCAATGTCAGAACAGTGAAATACTTTGCTGATTGGAAGACTGGCTTCCACGCCACTGTCCATAACTCCAAGCCTAGAAACTGAGTTGACAATACCATCTTTCGACATATCGAGTACCTTCAATTATGTGATTTTATTTAGTCATAGGTGATTTGTTTTTGTTGAAAATTGTGGTAAAAGTAGATTTTTGAGGTTTATGGAAGACATCGAAAAACTACTATTATCACCATTTATTTTGCCATATCATTTGTACATAAACTGTACCATTTTATAACTTGAAGAATATATATTTTATATAATTTTTGTTTTCACTCTGAATTTTACAACTCTGTTAGAAAATAACAAGACCAAAGCTTGTTGATTAAGATTTATAAGGAAATGAGGGTTTTTTTTCGGAAGAAGAATTGATCGTTAAAAAGTCACTCGTTCCTATCAACTTTGATCTTGAATAAGAATTTTTTACAATCATTTATTCATTACACTGGTCGACAAGATTTTGTAGGAGATTTCATATGAATTTGATGCCCTGAATTCAAATATGCTATTAGTTTTTGCCTGTCAGCTCGAATTTTCAAGATATCAACATTTCTGTGAATTATACATTACACTATTTTAAAAGAAAAACCATGCTCACTAAACATTTCCGAAACTTCTTTTGCGTGACATTCTTGAATGTATTTTAGAACAATCCCGTTTTGAAGACCAGCAGTAATCTGCCATCATGTGAGTATCCCATCTTCCTTATGATAGCGATCCTCCATACATTTGATATCTTGGTGAAATCTTTCACCTTGCTCCTCACTAATGTCGCCTAAATTATCAGGAAAACGGTCTAAGTGGCTGTGTAAATAGTGCACCTTAATGCTCATGTTACACCCAAGTGATCTGAAATCATTCAGCATCTCATTGACCAATTCAACATGGTTTTCAGCTTTGTGTTTACCCAGAAAATTTTGGACAACTGAAACAAATGCATTCCAGGCATTTTGTTCAATCTCAATCATTGAATTTATGAAGTCAGGGTCTTTAATCAGCTGTCTTACTTGTGGGCCATCAAATATTCCTGCTTTAATTTTTTCCTTACTCAGTTGAGGAATTTTTTTCCTATATATGCAAAGCATGATTCATTCTTATCAAGAGCCTTTACAAACTGCTTCATTAGACCCAGCTTGATATGCAGGGGTGGACACATGATTTTCTCTCGCGGAACTAAAGGATCATTGATGATATTCTTTCCCCCAACATCCATGTTTTCTCTTCTAGGCCTTTCTTTTCTAACCGGGTGTTGTGTTTTGTCTCTGCTATCCCAGAGGCACAAGAAACAAGGATACTTGGTGTGGCCACTTTGCTGTCCAAGGAGAAAGTTTACCATTTTTACGTCTACACAAATCACCCATTGGTGTTCATGATACTTTATTTTTTCCAAAACCAAAGCTATGTTTTTATATTGCTCTTTCATTTTCGTTGAGTGAGCAATTGGTATTAAGCCATATTTGCTCCCATTATGTAGAAGAACACATTTCAAACTTCGCTTTGAGCTGTCAATATATAGGCGCCAATCATCCAGAAAATATTCAGGAAGACCCATTTTTACCAGGAGTTCTCTAATAGCATGGCAAAATACAAGATTTTGTTCTTCAGAGAAAAAAGGTAGCAGATCTTTCTCCTTTTCGCGATAAAATGTAATTTTCGTTCCTGGTTCAAGTAAATTTTTTTCCTTCAACCTGGAAGCTAGTAATTCAGAAGCTTCTTTCGACAGGTTGAGATTTCTAGTGAGGTCATTTAACTCATCTTTGTTGAAACATTGGGGAATTGATGACATCGTTTCAAAATCACAGTTACCTTCAGTAGTGTCAGAATTCTGATCAGAGAGACATGTGTCCTCACAGAGTTCTGGTAGCTGCTGAAAAGTTGGAATTGGCACTTCTTCTGAGTGAGGGATAGGTCGTCTTGCAGAGACTAAATCTGCATAAGTCCACTTGTTACGGTTATTTCGATTGATTCCAGTAATATTTACTAGGCAAAAATAACAGTCATCGAAGTGATTTTTTGGTTCTCTCCAAACCATTGGTAGGTACGGGCTGTTATACGATTTCTTAGTGCTGAAGGCGTGAAACCGATCGATATTCATCGTGAGATCTGTGAAGTTTACGGACAAAACATTATGAGTGATGGAATGGTAAGGAAATGGGTGAGGGCATTTAAAGATGGCCGCACAAATGTGCATGATGAAGAACGGAGTGGGCGTCCTTCGGTCGTTAATGAAGATTTGGTGCAGAAAGTGGACGATCTGGCACCCAGCGACTACCATTTGTTCTTGCACTTGAAGAAACGTCTGCAAGACGATAATGAAGTCAAAACATTTGTGACACAGTGGTTAACAAGTCAGGCGACAGAATTTTATGAGGAGTGTATCCAAAAACTGGTGCCACGTTATGACAAGTGCGTCAATATTCACGGAAATTATGTTGAAAAGTATATTACGATACAGGTTTTCATGTAAAAATGAAATTATTGCGATATCTTTACACGTCTTTTTTTAATTCCAAAACGGTTCTTACTGTATGCTTTATTGTTTGCTGACTAAATATTGTAAGCCAAAAGTTCGAAAGAATATATACATATACTTACTTAAAAAACATGCCTCGTAGTAAATTTATACTCAATGCCTATATCCTATATTGAATGTTTACTGGATTATGTTTCAATCGGTCAGTTGAAGGTATAACTACCATTTCTTTCCAATCTTAGTTATTACAAACCCTCATTTTTTCATGAAAATTGAAACTCAAACAAAACATTGAAAATGAAATCTCTAATCATTCATAGTGCACCTTAATGCTCATGTTACACCCAAGTGATCTGAAATCATTCAGCATCTCATTGACCAATTCAACATAGTTTTCAGCTTTGTGTTGACCCAGAAAATTTTGGACAACTAAAACAAATGCATTCCAGGTATTTTGTTCAATCTCAATCATTGAATTTATGAAGTCAGGGTCTTTAATCAGCTGTCTTATTTGTGGGCCATCAAATATTCCTGCTTTAATTTTTTCCTTACTCAGTTGAGGAATTTTTTTCCTATATATGCAAAGCATGATCCATTCTTATCAAGAGCCTTTACAAACTTCTTCATTGGACCCAGCTTGATATGCAGGGGTGGAAACATGATTTTCTCTCGCGGAACTAAAGGATCATTGATGATATTCTTTCCCCCAACATCCATGTTTTCTCTTCTAGGCCTTTCTTTTCTAACCGAGTGTTGCGTTTTGTCTCTGCTATCCCAGAGGCACAAGAAACAAGGATACTTGGTGTGGCCACTTTGCTGTCCAAGGAGAAAGTTTACCATTTTTAAGTCTACACAAATCACCCATTGGTGTTCATGATACTTTATTTTTTCCAAAACCAAAGCTATGTTTTCATATTGTTCTTTCATTTTCGTTGAGTGAGCAATTGGTATTGAGCCATATTTGTTCCCATTATGTAGAAGAACAGATTTCAAACTCGTCTTTGAGCTGTCAATAAATAGGCTCCAATCATCCGGAAAATATTCAGGAAGACCCATTTTTACCAGGAGTTCTCTAATAGCATGGCAAAATACAAGATTTTGTTCTTCAGAGAAAAAAGGTAGCAGATCTTTCTCCTTTTCGCGATAAAATGTAATTTTCGTTCCTGGTTCAAGTAAATTTTTTTCCTTCAACCTGGAAGCTAGTAATTCAGAAGCTTCTTTCGACAGGTTGAGATTTCTAGTGAGGTCATTTAACTCATCTTGGTTGAAACATTGGGGAATTGATGACATCGTTTCAAAATCACAGTCACCTTCAGTAGTGTCAGAATTCTGATCAGAGAGACATGTGTCCTCACAGAGTTCTGGTAGCTGCTGAAAAGTTGGAATTGGCACTTCTTCTGAGTGAGGGATAGGTCGTCTTGCAGAGACTAAATCTGCATAAGTCCACTTGTTACGGTTATTTCGATTGATTCCAGTAATATTTACTAGGCAAAAATAACAGTCATCGAAGTGATTTTTTAGTTCTCTCCAAACCATTGGTAGGTACGGGCTGTTATACGATTTCTTAGTGCTGAAGGCGTGAAACCGATCGATATTCATCGTGAGATCTGTGAAGTTTACGGACAAAACATTATAAGTGATGGAATGGTAAGGAAATGGGTGAGGGCATTTAAAGATGGCCGCACAAATGTGCATGATGAAGAAGGGAGTGGGCGTCCTTCGGTCGTTAATGAAGATTTGGTGCAGAAAGTGGACGATCTGGCACCCAGCGACTACCATTTGTTCCTGCACTTGAAGAAACACCTGGGTGGTCTGCAAGACGATAATGAAGTCAAAACATTTGTGACACAGTGGTTAACAAGTCAGGCGGCAGAATTTTATGAGGAGGGTATCCAAAAACTGGTGCCACGTTATGACAAGTGCGTCAATATTCACGGAAATTATGTTGAAAAGTAGATTAAGATACAGGCTTTCATGTAAAAATAAAATTATTGCGATATCTTTACACGTCTTTTTTTAATTCCAAAACGGTACTTACTATATGCTTTATTGTTTGCTAACTAAATATTGTAAGCCAAAAGTTCGAAAGAATATATATATATATACTTACTTAAAAAACATGCCTCGTAGTAGATTTATACCTATATCCTATATTGAATGTTAACTGGATTATGTTTCAATCGGCCAGTTGAAGGTATAACTACCATTTCTTTCCATTCTTAGTTATTACAAACCCTCATTTTTTCATGAAAATTGAAACTCAAACGAAACATTGAAAAATGAAATCTCTAATCATTCATCATTGGAGAACTCTTGAGAATTATCTATTATTAGGAAGATTATTCGAAATTGGCTATAGTCCAAACAATCTTCCCCTCAGTTGGAGGATGTAAAAGGTTCATATTTAAATTTCTTAATTGAATAGAGATTAATGACTGTTAAACATATTTTTGTAAAAGAAAAGTGTGTATCTGTTGATCAAATTCAAGATAGTGTATTCGTTCAAAACAGCGACAAACCCGTCCGAACACCTTAGCATCAGATAAATCATTTTTTTTCACGGCCTCCGGCAGTGATCTAATTAAATAAAGAAACCAGATCTTTCGAGTTTAGGAAAACCGATTCAGATAGCATCAATCATGGTCCCATTGCACAACTGTATTCCTATTTGTTTCAACTCAATATTTTTGAGCGGGTGTGACACTTCCTGATCTCGTACATTCGAAAAATCTGTAACATTTTTTTATGCTATGATGGATAGCTTTCTAACATATTGCGTGTAGACTACCAAGAACCAAGTTGTATCCGAAGTTACTTTCACTCATGTGGAACAAAATATTGCTATATTAAACTTTAGGTGTGAAATTAGAGTTCAAACTTCTTCTTGATCGCTTGTTTTATCGTTTTAATTTCTTGTTATCCGCTTAATTATTGGTTGAATAATAAATTGGATCGTTTAAAACTGGATTAAAATCAATGTCTCCTTTAATAGACAAGGTCTGAAAGGTGGATTTGCTGAAGTAACGGACCAGTTCCGCGGTATTGTATAATTGGAAGTGATCTTCGCATTCGAAAACCAATAATCTACTAACGATCTAGCAACAGCATTGGCTCCCGTAAAGGTAGCAGAAGAAAATCGCTATGGGAACGTTATGTTGGAGAAATCACTTTTTGCGTTTTTGTTCCTATTGGAACAACTGTCCAAATGGCTATTATAAATGGCCTGGGTCGAACAAGGTCTCAAATAATCCATTACAGATGGTTTGTTAACTTGTATCTGGTGACCTCGGCGAGATTAGGCAAAATGGTTGGGAAATCTAAAGAATTTTGATATTTTACTGAGTTTTCAAAGATGATTTTCAAAACCTAATCCATAATATTGAGAATAAATTCTGAGAATATAGTCGTACCATCAACTACGAAATTCACATATTAAATATTGTGTAGTTGTTTGCCACAATGCTCAATATAATTAAGATATTTCCAAAAAAGTGACACAAGAGAGAAAAGTGGCAGATATGGACCAATACAGTGAGAAGGGTTCGGTAAGAATATTTGTTTGATTGTGAAGTATTTTCCTAATATATTATTCATCCAAAACTTTAAGTGAATATGGTATTCTTCTCAATGATGGCGTTGTGTACATTAATGACTTACCAGGAAATGTTCTGTGCGACGCAACGAAATTATATGCAGATGATACATCTTTTCTCAATATTGCTTCTTCACAGGAGGAACTGGAGCGTGTGTGTAATGAAACCCTGCGAGTTGCGGAGGACTGGTTTACCTTCAATGGTCTAAAATTGAATAGAGATAAAACTCAAAGACTGAATTTCAATTTGAACAACAAAGAAAAACGTAGTTTGAACCTACTTGGGATAACCTTGGAGGATGATCTTTGTTGGAGAGAGCATATCTCACTACTTACCAGGAAACTGTCGACAGCCCTTTTTACTATGAGGCGTATGAAGGCCATGTCTACCGATAATGTCTGTAAGCTGACTTATTTTTCCAACTTTCACTCTGTGGCGACATATGGGATACTAATATGGGGGTATAGTCCAGGTCAAAATCGGATTTTCCTGAAACAAAAGGAGGCAGTAAGAATTTTGAGTGGTGTACCAAGAACACATAGTTGTCGCGAACTATTTAAGAAGCATAGTATACTTATCATTGTTTCCGTTTTCATTCTGGAGTGCTTGAAATTTGTTCACTCGAACAAAAATGGGTTCACTCAAGTCAGCGATTGCCATTCGTACAACACCAGACACACAGATGAGTTCAGGAGCAATTTTCATAGAAAAGAAGTCCACTCAAATTGCAGTGAATTTCTGGTGCATTAAACTGTACAACAAGCTTCCTCAATCTATGAAGAGTTTGCCAAAATCAGTTTTTCAAAGGAATATCAAATATTTATTGTTTATTCTGTTGACGAATTTTTGAGATTCGAGTTCTGACTTGTGTTGTATTCAGCATATTTATTAATTGAAATTTTAACTTGCATTGATATATATGGTGCTATGTTCCTGATGTTTATATCTATATTAGTATGTTTTTTTTTCTGATTAAGTAATATTGCTGAATGTGTTTGACGTGCCCTGTAATTTATTCTTGATGGCGAATAAAAAGTTACTATTTACTTTTTACTAACCAGAAGATTGCGATCAAATATGCAGTGAATATTTCATAGCAAACGAGATGAATACTGAACTCAATAGTCGTTCATTTAATACGATTTTTCCGAAGATTAGTGTAATTTCAATTACTTATGTGGAATCTCATTCTAAATATTTCAGGACTATAAAAAATTACATAATTCCACAAACTCAATTAACACAGTAACGTTCATAAAACGTTGTATTTTTTTGAGTAACGTAACCTTCATTGTTGAAATAACTGTAAAATACGTTAAGAATGTTTCCCTCAGATATCATAATAACGTTTTTTTTTACGTTGATTTATGGTCAATGAAACGTTGCGAGCCTCCTCATTGTAATGAATATGATACCGGGATATAACGTTAATATTTAGTTTCAACCTAACGTTAATTGAATTGTATAGTTTACGGTTGGCTCGAGATGGAACATTATAACTTATCTATATAATATAGTAATAAGATCGTGAACCTAAGAAAATTTTGACAGGTGGTCCCGTTAGGGACCCGGAAAGAAAGCTGAGAGAGGCAATCTTAAAAAAAATCGAAAAGGCGTATCCTCTTCTAGGGGAAGCGATTGCGAAAACCCCCCCGGGCGCTCTTAAAGTGCCCGAAATTATCAAACGAAAATCGCGAAAATGACGTTTTTCGCCAAAGGTGTCCCGGAATAAGGGAATAATTATAAATAAAACACTAAGCTTTCTGTTTCATGAATATAATGAGATTCCTGACACGTGTTTCGGTCTTGCGACCATTTTCAAAGGAATTCATAAAGATACTAAACATAAATGAACGTTTCGTTCTCATACGGTTACTGTTTTTTTCCTTTTTGCATTTTTATTACAGCGTCCAGTACAGGGATTGTTGCAAAGGATACCTGAGTGTTGGTCACGTTTCCTTTCATTCCTTTCATGAATTTTTTAATGGATAGTTCTTCTAAATAATACATAATTTTGCTCCTTCCTAACATTGTAAAGAAATTTTACATCTTTTTCAGGAAAAAAATTGTTATTATGGATAGAGCGTTCGGCGAAATCAGTTGTTCGTTTGTTTTTGAGAATTGACATCCTGTGTTCTTTTATTCTTATCTGCAGACTACGCCCTGTCTGACCTATATATGTAGAATTGCAGTCACCATAATTTAATTTGTAAATACCTGTTGATGTGTTGATACTAGGTTCTTTTGTATGACCTAGCATTTTGTATAAATAATTTTTATTGACTGCTAACGTATTGATTTCCAGTTTTTTGAAGCAATTGGTGATTCTACTACTCAGACATTGTAAATATCCTATCGAAAACCAGATTTTCTTATTCTCATCTTACCTAGTACCATAATGCATTACCAACTCTTTAAAAATGATCTTACCTAGTACCATAAGGCTGACCCCTGATGCATTACCAAATCTTTAGAAATGAGACCGATGCAACAGGTTTGTGGTGATTTCTCTATTTTAAACTTTTAATAATGTCATAAATGCTATAAAACTCTGAATTTCACATTAATAAGTTGGATGTGGACTATTTAATAGTCTTATTATCAATTTATTTTGCAGATAGTGAGGATATGGAATGAGTAAATCTGAGTGGAGCTCAATCTGGATTTGAGGTCCCAGATGAAATATGTAAGATATTAGTTATTAATCATACCACTTAAATTTCCTTATTTTCTCATCATTAAAATATTCTTAAACTATATTCTTTAGTTTCAGAACTAGGAGAATCAAACCTCTCAATGCATCCAGAAGCAAACTCCTCGACATTTCACGATGTTGATGAATCACCTGTTCACTATTGTGTCATTGAAGGAAGAAAAGATTGAAAACATTACTCAGTGACTTTGTTCAGTTCGAATGAATGCTTTCAAGATGTAGTTTATTAGTTCGATTTTAATGAAATCAATTCAATCTAATCTTCTATAGGTTATGCTTACCTCGAATCTGTAAGTAGTATTGATAATGTCCCTGATTAATCTTTATATATTGTGAATAGGATAATTTATCTCTAATATCTACAGATATTTTGACCGAATTCATCTCCTGAACAATTTTATTTCTTTAAATAAAAATTTGTTAAAAGTTTCTGTTTTTCTCCACCAAATTCCCTTCTCTATAAAATATGCATTAGTTAATTCGAACCATTTTGGAGTTGAGTAAATGATCCAAATCAGATATCATTTACTCAACTTCAATTCTAGCTCGAATTAGCTTGAAAATAATAGTTCATAAAAGGTATGAATTCAAATGAGCCGCTTTCCCGCCAAATGAAGAAATTAGTTCGAGCGACCAAACGCATGGTGTCGCTTTGTAAGCGTGACAAATCTTCAACATGCGCGTAACATGTGGCAGTACTTTGTCTATGCTTTATAGAGTTCAGTGACCACAGACCAGTAACAGTTTACTGATCTGTGACCTAACCTACTCTACACTCTACCGTTAATTTGAATTTTAAAAAAATGAAAGTTTTCAATAACATATTCAAATACACAAAGTAAGTGTTATGCTATCGGATTCAAAACGGAAGATATATTTAAGTTTAATTCACAACAAAAAACTTCTTCAGTGTGTCTACTCAATTTTCATCCACCCACAAAAAAAGGTTAAATTTTTACATCATAGATAAATGAGTTTACATAAGATGTCTAAAATAAAAGTATTTTAGACCTGTGCAACGTGGAATTATTTCGGCTCAGTGATTTTTCCAGACAGGGTCGGATTCAATTTTTTTCCAAATCATTCAACATCGAATATCTTGGAAACGGTGCATTTAAAAAGATCCTTTTTTTAAGGTCAGTTTTAATGGTTACTGAATAATACTCTTTTAATGTGAAAATTATATTTATATTATATATATCTCTCGTGGAACTGCTTTTTTTCACTATATTTATTGAGAAACCTTCAATGTTTACCAGTGATAATAATACTAGAATAATTCTGTAATTATTGTTACAAGTGTACTAAATAGAAGTTGCTTCAATAATATGCTAGTTGAGCGGGCTTATGGCAGATTTGAAACTCCCGTCAACATTAAATACCTTGCAAACTGGCAGCCTAAGTTGCCAAAAAGTAGTACGGACGTTACACTTCCCAATATTAGTGTTCTGTGCATGTGGCATTAATCAATTCCAAGGGAAAGTCATCGTTTTGGTCCATCTAGCAGTCATTCCATTGGATCTTGCGCCATAAGCAATGACCGCTAGAATGACCAACATAATAACCTGTCTTTCTAAGAATACAGTATTATAATCAATACATGTATTCTCCTTATTCCTGCAGATTTCATTATTGTACATTTATCATTGTTACAACGATGCAATATTATCTTCAAATTGACTATAGGTTATCAAACAAAACGGCACATATAATAGGGCTTTCCAACGTTCTAACCTCAAATGTGTCAAAATGGCCGCTGTAGGAAAAACAAACGTTTGTTTGCATTGAACGCTGTGTTGTTTTATCATTTTTGTAATGAAAGATTTAAGATAAAACGATCGCATATTCCTTTCGAAGTTTGTTCTTTCGGTGAAATGATTGTTAAAGAATAGTGGACGATTGTTGAATAGATAATTTATAAAGCGAATTATTTGAAATAGAGTGCTTAATACTCTAATTTCTAACGTATATAATTTCTGTTAATTCTGTTGTTATACGTAAAATGAGTGAATATTTCCATAAACTTCAGCAAGAGTATCCTGATGTTGCAGCTCATTATTTAGAGAATACAACCCCAGATCATTTATCATTATAATTTCTTCAATAATGCTGTTATAAAAATTCTAATTATATTTATCTTGGAATGGAGTGCAAAATAAATATTTTTTTTATAGTAAGTAGTAATTCTTTATCATTGTTCTTTAATATAAGACCTGAATGCTAATTAATTGTGACTATTTTGATGAAGATATATCTCATAAAGAAACTACATAATTTATTGAAATGTTTTTATTTATAAAGGAACAACTGATGGGCATAAATTATTCAAAGCACATGAAACATGAAGTAATTTATCTCTAATATCTACAGATATTTTGACTGAATTCATCTCCTGAACAATTTTAGTTCTTTAAATAAAAATTTGTTAAAAGTTTCTGTTTTTCTCCACCAAATTCCCTTCTCTATAAAATATGCATTAGTTAATTCGAACCATTTTGGAGTTGAGTAAATGATCCAAATCAGATATCATTTACTCAACTTCAATTCTAGCTCGAATTAGCTTGAAAATAATAGTTCATAAAAGGTATGAATTCAAATGAGCCGCTTTCCCGCCAAATGAAGAAATTAGTTCGAGCGACCAAACGCATGGTGTCGCTTTGTAAGCGTGACAAATCTTCAACATGCGCGTTGGCAGTACTTTGTCTATGCTTTATAGAGTTCAGTGACCACAGACCAGTAACAGTTTACTGATCTGTGACCTAACCTACTCTACACTCTACCGTTAATTTGAATTTTAAAAAAATGAAAGTTTTCAATAACATATTCAAATACACAAAGTAAGTGTTATGCTATCGGATTCAAAACGGAAGATATATTTAAGTTTAATTCACAACAAAAACTTCTTCAGTGTGTCTACTCAATTTTCATCCACCCACAAAAAAGGTTAAATTTTTACATCATAGATAAATGAGTTTTACATAAGATGTCTAAAATAAAAAGTATTTTAGACATCTTAATTTTACATACATATCAAAATTTTCAATGATGATAATAATCAATTTCAAGCGAAAGACCGATCATTGTTAGTCATCGTTTTGGTCCTTCTAGCGGTCATTTCATCACATTCATTGCCATAAGCAATGACCACTAGAGAGACCAGCGGTCTTTCGCTTGAAATAGTTTAATGATTTCAAAAAAAAACTGTGGCAACGTGGAATTAATTCGGCTCAGTGATTTTTCCAGACAGGGTCGGATTCAGGAGAAAGAGCAATTTTTTTCCAAATCATTCAACATCGAATATCTTGGAAACGGTGCATTTAAGAAGATCCTTTTTTTAAGGTCAGTTTTAATGGTTACTGAATTATACTCTTTTAATGTGAAAATTATTTTTATATTATATATATCTCTCGTGGAACTGCTTTTTTTCACTATATTTATTGAGAAACCTTCAATGTTTACAAGTGATAATAATACTAGAATAATTCTGTAATTATTGTTAGAAGTGTACTAAATAGAAGTTGCTTCAATAATATGCTAGTTGAGCGGGCTTATGGCAGATTTGAAACTCCCGTCAACATTAAATACCTTGCAAACTGGCAGCCTAAGTTGCCAAAAATTAGTACGGACGTTACACTTCCCAATATTAGTGTTCTGTACATGTGGCATTAATCAATTCCAAGGGAAAGTCATCGTTTCAGTCCATCTAGCAGTTATTCCATTGGATCTTGCGCCATAAGCAATGACCGCTAGAATGACCAACATAATAACCTGTCTTTCTAAGAATACAGTATTATAATCAATACACGTATTCTCCTTATTCCTGCAGATTTCATTATTGTACATTTATCATTGTTACAACGATGCAATATTATCTTCAAATTGACTATAGGTTATCAAACAAAACGGCACATATAATAGGTATATGTGAACACAATTAGATATAGACCAGTAATCTGATAACTGATTTGTGAAATGGATTATTCTTTTGTTAACAAAGCCTTCCCTCGCATTTCATAAAAAATTTTTCATTTCAAGCATACCTAATTATTCATCAGGTGTATATGGTGTAGTCACAAAATTTTGAAAAAAAAATGAATATGTGTTACTAATTGATATATGAATCTCATTAAAAAACAAGTGAAAGGGTAGTTATACTCAAATAGATAAGTTGTTTCAGAAAATAATCAAAATGTTTAATCGTTTATCAAAAATAGTAAATGAAGAAATTTTTTTCAACGGAACATATCATTGACACACAGGCTTTCACACAAAACATTTTCATTCCAGTGACCACAAGTTGGACATGCAAATTTAGAATCGGCTTCTAGATTTCCCTGAAATTATATAAATTGTTAAAATGTAACTGTGCAGAACACTTTCAACTCACTTTCAGACAGTAATAACAAAATGCATGTGAGCATCCCATATGATGGGGATGTGTGGGAGGTTTCTGACAACATGGGCATTTTGTTGTCAATGTCATCTGAGATACTGTTCTATTTGATGGAGAATTTTTATTTTGTAAAGGGTTTCTATCTTTAATCAACCTCCACAATTTATGGAAATTAATGAGAGGTACAATGAAGATTAAAATATCCTAGGAATCATATTTTGACGTTATATCAAAAATAAATTCAAATGTAGTTCAATCCTTACAATCAGACTGTTCCATAAAAGCTCTCGTGCAAAATAGATGGAACCAAAAACTCTTTCCTTCTTGCCATTAGAATAAACCTGGTTTAAACCTAAAATTCTTTCAATTATAAGTGGTTTCTGTCCACGAGTATAAAATAAAATGGTATTAATGATATCACAAACTCTAGTGACAAAGGACACTTTCCCAATCAAATGATTCACTCTATGTGTAGGTGCCCAGATCTCTATTTTTTCCTTGAAGTACTCAAGTGTGTTTAAAACCATATAAAGAATCCTCTTGGTGTATGATATTTGCTCATATTTAATACACAATAATTGTTGGCCGAAAGTTGAACCATTCCTCACAACTGAGAAATGAAGCACAGCCAGTTTCAACAGCAGGTTCAATTCTTTTTCGTAAAGAGACAGACAACCTGACTATAATAACAAATTTTCACTTGGACATTAATAATAAATAAAACTTACATGTATGTTATTAATTGAGCTATGTAACAAGCGTTTGAGAGCATTGAAAATTTCTTCATCTAAATAGCGTGCGTTCATCTGAGTTACTCTCAAAAGTATCGACATTATTGTAAAATTGGTGCTTAAAAAAGTGACCAATAAAATCAAATGAAGCAGTCCCAGATGGATACCAATTCTTCATATATTTGCATTAGATCATTTGAATAATGCAAAGAATTTATTGGTATTCAAAGCATATGTGAGTTCTCAAGGAAAACATTTTTTGTTCCAAACGATTTATCGAAAGTTCACCTACATATGTTATTATTATTAAATAATTAAATATAATGAAACTTGTTAATTGAATCGGGTTTGAAATTTTCAACCAACATCTGTCAACTAATCAAATAACAAATAATATGAAGTCATAGATAAATAAAAGTATATGTATGAAGTTTTCTTTTGATAGTTCTCTATAAGTAGTTTGTGAATATAATTATATAATTTATATAAATATTGATCATAGATTACAGAGAATTCTTTAATCTACCAGTTACATGTATTTTTATATACCTGTCGCAGAGTTTTCCAGAGATAACCTCAAATTATGAGAAATGCTCAAAACAGGAATTTAGACATCTCACTATTGTTATCTCTTTATTGTTATAAACGTACTGATGATTAATGATAGTCTTTAATTTCCTTCTTTTTCAGCAATTCTCTTTTTGGAATCGGAAACATGATTTATGTAGATGAATTAAATTAATACAGTTGAGGGATGCCTAAAGAAAATGATTTTGAAGACTAACAATTATATTTTGATGTGGATTGTGATAATGTATTCAATACTCACTGTAATTTACCCCTATGATGGAAAATTATAAATTTCAGCCCATTTATCAATTCGCAACCAGAGGAAATTTGCGATTCTCAACTTAACGCACTGGCTAGTGCTTCTGCCAATTTCACTTCTTGTGCAGTTGCAAATTCTAAGCCGATAACAATATGTGAAAATTGCGTTGACACGTATTTACAAGTTATAAAAAGTTATCAGAATATGAGTGAGGTAAGTGAGTTCATTCAGTCTAGGCCCTAACACCATCTCTAATATTTACAGGAGTACGAAGGTGTAAGATGTATAGATAACTATGTTGATTTAGATAGGCTTCAAATTGTTAAGACAATTTATAAAAATAGCTATAAACTATGGCATAGAGCAAAGTGCAATGGTATTTATTAATTCTGAAAAATTTGTGTATATAAAACTTTGAATTACAGATTGCTTTCAACATGAAAATTCAACTCTGATACCCAAAATTTCGAATCGCACTCTTGAATTTGATCAATATTATGTTGATCTCGTGAAATGTATTAATGGAACTGAAACGAATACCTCAAAGGAAATATGCAATAAATGCCTTCAGAATTACATGAACTTAAATAGATTTTATGTCAGTATAAGCAATGAAAATGACAAAATAGGCGTTTGTATGGATATGGTGGATATAGTAAGTTTCAGTAGCAGAAATAGATTTTAATACAATATATTTGCGTGCTTGTTCTTATTGTAAAAGACAATAATGCTTTGCCTTAATATCTGTAAGTTTTGAATATTGATCCAAAAATGGTCTCAAACAATTGGGCTCATCTTCCAGAAGAAAATTCTGTGATCAAAGTATGTCGGGTGGATTGTAAATATAAATTAATATTTGGAAATTCTATAATTATGCAAGACTCCTGAACCTTTTTCAAAAGAATGGTATATTGTAAATGAACTGATTCAATGTGATCTTGTGGTCTTAAGTAGCTTGATCTTCCTCCATAATTTGAACAGATGTTTAGAGGTGAATTTGTCGATTTCATATTTGTTGATTTTGTGATCAACTGCTTTATGAAGAAAATTCCGTTAACTGGAAATTCCATTGATTGATCTGACAAATCAATTGAAGCATTCTCTGAATCACTCAAGCAACAAGTTTTATTGAACCCACATTTTGTTTTGCTTAATAGTCTTGAGAAAACCTGTTCAAAGAAGGCCTCGGTTTTCATCAAATCCAACACAATAGAACACTTTTATTGTTTCACAAGTTTTTCATTAGTAAGTTAATTTATATTGTCATTTATGAAGCACACTTGGGCTGGATTCAAATTTGAGATTGGTAATAATTTTTTCTGCATCATTCTGTAACAGTAGAAGCCGATATGTATTAAAATTTACGATATCTTCACAAATTGCCTATAGACGGTGTTAAAATAGAAATTGTGCATCAAAAATATCAAGACAGTTTACCAATAATCATGTTAATATATTTTTCCAGTTTAAATTGTGATCTACAATCCAGTCAATAATGGTATTGCTCATTATTTCCTAGTTTATTGTCAAATCGAGAATAAGAATTGATTTCTTTTTGATTTGGTTTGAAAACCATGTCACCATGTTTCAGTCTAATTCACTTCTAACTTATTCATGAATTTAGATAAATCTGTGTTAATTTTCAACTGCTGAATTTTGAGAATCTTCACATAAAAAAAAGACATCTCAGAAAAAATAATATTTTTAGCATGAGAGCAATAAGTACTAAACAGTATTTGTAAAAAACAATTTATCTATCATTAAAGTTATATAACTCATATAATTTACCTTGATGTTTTCATTATTGATATTTGATGGATCCCTTAAAATTTCTGAGTGCCATATTTATGTTCTTCGATAATTTACTAACCGATTGATGTCAGTTCATAAGTGTGAAAATATTTTAGAAGCAAAGTCTAATCTTATAACGTTTTGTGATCTTACAAATTCGTATTAGGATCCTATTATCTAGAGAACAAGTGCGCAAAAGCTTCTGACCTAACATCAGTAATTTTAAATGTTTTTGAAATACCTATTTCGAAGAAATTTATGTTGACATGTCAATTTTTCTCAAGATGAACACTACAAGAAGGTTTTGGAGTGCAAATTGTTGTAAATATAGGAGACACCATGAATACATCTTTATTGCAAGTTCTCTTGGAATATTCACCATAACAGCTCTTTTCTATCTGGTAACACGTTATTTAGGAGCTCAAGAAACACCTCTCATTCTGCAACGTAAGTGCAGTAACTTAAATTTAATAATGATTTACATGTAATTTTTTTACAGAAAACCGTTTAGCAGAATCTCTTAGCCACTTAAATAGAGATTGCCATGATTTACTTGAAGAGGAATAATGCTTCTTATTAATCATATATATAGGGTGAGTCTGACTACTACAATGATGTCATTTATTGATAAATCTAAGCATAACCTAATTTTTTTATGTACCATTTTCTCAAATTGGATCAAATCAATAGTTGCATGCTGTTGAAATGTAATGAAAAAACCGCTGGTTTTGTCCTTGAAATGAGTATTTTGAGTAATAATCCTATTCTCTGTATCCCCTCTTGAACAGATGTAGTTCTTCTTTATTCAGGCTCTATTTTTAGTGCTATCTGAATATATTTATTGGTTATTTATTTGCTGTCATTTATCCAGGGATATAGTAGGAAAATATTATTGAATCAAATTTTTTTCTTCTTAATACACCCGCTTTATTGTTTGATAAAAAAATATTCATGTATTTGAATGGTGTAGTATACAGGGCTATCATAATATTCCAGTTCTAATAGAAATGACCATCTTTGTAGTAATTCCAAATAATACTATATATCTTTCTCACCAGAAATGGATTCTCTTTCGGATCAAGGAATTTTTTTTATAACTCAGTAATAACAATCAGAATAATATTTTATAAGTTAATATGCTAATACTATATATGAAATGGCTTGAATAGAGCAGGAAAAGTTTCTTTCTCTCCAGTGAGAGGACAGTTGAGTGACCTTGTCTGAAACCATTGATGAGAAGGAATCCAATGATCAGTAGGGTTTCCGTTTATTGTCTAAAATAATAATCTTTCCAGGATTTTAGATATTAAGGACAAAAGGCTTATCAGTTGGTGGAATTTACTTTATAAGGGTTTTGCCTGGTTTCAGAATGAGTACCTCTGCTCTTTTCATTGATTGGGGCCCGTGCTAGAGTCTCAATATAGCATTAAATATAAGGCATCATTACATTCCATTGTATTGGTAATCTTACATCAATAACTGGGGCATTTTATTTTTTATGTTATAGGTCCCCATTTTATATTCTCAAATCTCAAATCAAAGCTTTCAATTGAACCAAATTGGGAAAACAAGTATATGACAAAGTTTTATTTTTAAATTCAGTAAGCTACTGTTTTTATCAATGTAGTAGTCAAAAACTCATGCTATATATACAGGTGTATTTATTGTTGTTGAAGTCATATTTTTGTATTTTCTCTCATTTGTTAATATTTTGGATTGAAAATTTATCAGAATATTATAAAGAACGAATATATTTTAAAATTAATTCTTTTGGATCATATGTAGATATTATGATACATTAATTAGTTAATATGGAATAATAAATATTTTATATTGTTAATAGTTTACTCATTGTTGTCTTAGCTGTGCGCTATAAGGCATTATCAATATAAAATCTAAGTATATACAAAAATAGCGAATTTTAGAACCATTACTAAATAAGGGAATATGAAAAGAAATTTTCTCTATTTGAGTGTCGTAATGAGTTCATTACAGTACTAAAAACAGTGCTGTAATGAACTCATTACAGCATTGTTTTATATTTTCGTTTTGTGGTTGACAACACTGACATCCTATCCTTTCGAATGTCAACACGCGTCCATTGCATGTCAATTGTCAATATTAAACCATGTAGAGATTTGAACGCACTATTCAAATTCTATAAACAGTCAATTTTCGTATCAGTCACACCAACTGCGAAAATAAAATACAAAAGGTACTAGGAGGTATAATCTGAATTATTCATTGGATTCCAATAAATTTCTTACAATTCTTGACTGAAATAGAGAAAATATCGTATAATACTCGTTGCAGAAGGCAATTCCAACACTCATGCGTTTAAAAATTTCGCATTCGTGTTGGAATAGTACCCATTCTGCAACTTGTATTAGAATATACTATTTTTTGCGCATTTTTAATTGTTGAATCATAATAAAGTTTTTGAAATTTTCTTACATATGCAGTGTGAACCAGTCAAATGAAATAAATTTTATTATTTGTAAAAACACTTGAATACGTCGTGACAATTATATAGGGTGTCTCATGTGAAGGTGGTCAATACCAAATTTCTTATTTTAATTGCAACACCTTTTATATTATCATTGAGTTCAAATCTCAAACTCAATGTTATTATTCAAGCCATCTTCTATTTTAATTTTGGATAATATATAAGAAGTAAATGTTGGATGAAACGGTATTTTGTATAATTTTCACAATTAATCTTACGACATGACCGGTATCGGTTTTCAAACCAACTTCAGGTGCTGGAAACAGACTGCAATATTTTTGTTCCTAACCCTAAGGGATATTATTCAAAAAGTAATTGAAAACAAGAAAATATTTTCATTTTCATTCAATATTTATATCCGATTTTCACAAAATAAATGACTGCATATGAAGAAGTACATTTCATGATATATTTCGAAAATCTAATCAATAAAATTTTTTTCGAATCATTTTTGTTATTATTTGAGTTAATTCTGCCCCACAGTTTTTAGTGGAACACTTTGCTATCGTTTGCCCAAGCGTTTGTAATTTTTTAAGACTGAGCTGAAAATCTATTAGGTTTGACTTTCTGATGAAGAATGCGTGGGTCAAACTTGAGTATATCCGGCAGACCATATACTCTCTATCATCTGAGGGAGATGAGCTAGTTTTCATATAAGAATAGATTAATTGTTCAAATATCTCGGTTGAGTTCATTATTCGGCCAGATCCATCGAATAGTTCAGCAGTTATGGCCTTCTGAAATTTTGTTTACTCAAAAACTCCTAGAATATCAATCCAACCTATTCGAAACTTGTTTGAACAACGCTGAAATAAAGGAATCTGCCAAATTTTATAAAAATCGTCAGGCTAGTAAGTTTCGAAAAAAATTAAGAAATATTTTCTGTCGTAGTTTTCATATTATAGAGTTGGAACCACTTAGTTTTAGAGATAACTTTATAATCTACCCCTGTATCTTGCTTTTGTGGATTATGAGAAGGCTTTTGAAAGCGTAGAACTATAAAGGAAGCCTTGGTTAATGGTAGAATTGATTCAAGATATAAAAACCTGTTGAACAACGTTTATTCAGAAGCAACAATGATATTCCAATTTGAAGATGAAGTACGAGTACGCATCTATATAATTTAAAGGTCATTAATCTCATTCTTTTTCCAGCAATGAGATTGGAGAAATGATTAATTCACTTTATGAAATCCATTTCTTATACAATACACACTGTTGAAATTTTTACAAAGTTCCCACACATGAAAACTAATGAAGGAAATTAATCTGATTATTCCATCAGCACTAAATTTTCCAAAACATTGAAACAAATAATTTAAAAAGCACTGACGTGAGGTCAGATGGCTTTAGCGCTCTCTTGAGCTAGTTGTGATTAAATATTCAAACTATAACAAATCTCTGTTCAGGTGAACAAGAGTCTTTCCTGTACTCGGAAACAATACAAACGCCACGATGAATAAACAAACCACCTATATCTCAAATTGAAAAATTAATACTCATAGTTTTGTTCGAAGCTTGAATTCCCTACTCCTAAAAACCTTCGTCAGTGCTTTTCTAAATTTTGACTACATTATTTCACAGTACTGAGCCATTTTGATTAAGATTCCCCAATCGTGCCTATGGACAGACAGACAGAATCGATTGTGGCCACGAATTTTTCATCAGTGACTCCATATAAAATGATAGTACTTTTACCCAAATATTCTTTGAATACAGACATTTGGGCAAATTTATAAGCTCTCTCTTCAGGTGAAAGAGAGCGCCCAAAACATATTACTGGTAATTTTAAGTAATCAACGTTGCCTTGATTTTTTAGGATTAGATTTTTTAGGACTTGCAGTGAAACTTTTATGCTTAGCTGAAGTCTCCCGCAATGGACTTCCTTGATCTATTCCATTCTGAGTACCATTTGACAATAATGAACTACTAGTTGTCAATTTACCAGCTTGTTTCAATGCAGAGGAATCTAAATTTGAAGTAGGCGTCAGGTTATTATCACTTGAATCTTCGTTAGTTGGGGATTCTGATTCACTTTGTTGATCCACTGAAAATTCCAGGAAGACAATATGATTTACCAAAATATGGCTCAAGAAGAGTAAAGTAATTCATCAATCTTCCTTGGAAAAGCACATAGCTATGTGAGGCTACACAAATATACATTGATTGCAAAACAAATAAAAAATACTGAAAAATAACAAACTGGTACTTAAAAAATTATAATAACAAAAGAAAAAATCATACATGAAATAAAAGGGTTATGTTCTAGCTACTAGAAAAATGCTCAAACTCATTGATCTCATGGGATTCCTTACTTTTTTCTGAATTGGGATCAACTATACCACTGACGGCCTGCAAAAAGAATAAAATAAACAAGACTTGACTCTTTAGATATGGTTATGTACCTACAGCCATTGATGTAATTGATGACTTGGAAAACAGTCTTTCTGCCTCTTTGAATTTTCGATTTCTCTTATCCGCTTTAGAATTTGTTGTCTTGTTGCTTGACAGATATCTATCCCATCCTCGGATTATGTTTCCATATAGTTGTGTGTCTTCCAAATAGGAGCCTTCAAAGGCATATATTTGTCTTTCTAGGTTGGCTAATGTATCCTACAAATTAACATTTGTAATTCTTGCGGTATTTCAATTGAAAAATAATAACTTACCGCAATTTCAGCTTTTCTCTTAACTAATTCGGCAAGCTCTTGACGGGCATCTATTGCAGAACTATTTTTCGAAGACATTTTCATACGAAATTGAATAGAACGTTTCCAATTTTTTTTTAGATTATTATGATCCCTTTTGTTCGGTTACGGAGAAAAATAGTTTCAAAACATAACCTTATTAAAACATATTTCATGCATAGATCATAGACCTTATATACTAGTATATAACGTCTATGGCATAGATATAGAAATTAATACATCTATGTTTGAGTGAGGATATTGTCATAGATAAAAAAGGTTTCTATATCTATGTGACTTTACTAAACTTATGAATAGCAAATCAGATACATAAAGTAATTACATATAGAGTGGAAACTGAGAAAGGAAAAATAGTTCACAATAATAGTTCAATTTTCCACCGCATGGTGTCTCTGGCTTCTCTGATTATTGGTTTGTTGCGAAGATGCCCGAGGCAGCCACCTGGATCAGTGGCGGGTACAGTTCATTATTCTTATCACCGAAAAAAACGTTTCTAGCTGCCAGAATCCCCAGCTGCAAAAATTTTTCAAATATTCGAAACGTAGACAGCTTATTATACGTGATTTTCAGGTATAATTAAATATGAAAAACTTTTTTTCACATATTCAGCAGATAACTGTCAAAATGTAACTAGTGGTTTTATGCTCATCTAGGCACCTTTCAGTCACCTTTGAAAAATAAATCGTGCTCTAGCTTGTCTTCGGGGTGAAAATACCCCAAACTAATAAAAAATACTTAATAATTTTTTTCGCATATTCAGCAAATGACTGTCAAAATGAAACTAGTGGTTTTATGCTTATCTAAAACTCTTGCAGTCACCCTTGATAAATAAATCATTTACTAGCCTGCCTTCGAGATGAAAGCTAACCTAACCTGATAAAAAAATACTTGATAATTTTTTTCGCGTATTCGACAAATTACTGTCAAAATGAAATTGATCGTTTAATGTTCCTTTGGATATCTTTCGGTCATCCTTAAAAAATAAATCGTCTACTAGCCTACCTTCGGGGTGAAACCTACCCCAAACTGATGAAAAATACCGTAAAATGGGGCAACTTTGTGCCAAGGTTGCAACTGTGTCACACAAGATTACCAGACGTCAATGCGATTCATGAAATTCAGAATTCAGCTTAAATTTGTTTCACTTTTTTCTCCTTACGACATAATTCCAGGAGTGTAGATATTTCTTGTTGCTTTTGCTCTGAATTTAAATTGATGAATCTTTCATTTCCAACTTGATTGGTTACTTAGATCAAGTTTCAATAATTTAAGTTCGAAGGAAACGTAATTAATTAGATTGCTTATATTAGAGCAGCCCACCAATAACCCCCTTATTCGCCCCCACCGCTATTTTTCCCCTCCAATACTTTTAGTTCCATAAACTCCAGAGTAAACGCTAGTGTCGCTAAATTTGGCCAGTTTCCCATCTATAGACTTACTCTTATCTGTGGTCTGTGCTCTGCACCATAGATAAACACTGCAAATAACATAACCTAATAATCTCCCCTTCTAGTTATTTATCTTTTTCTCGACAAATTAATTTTAAAATTTAATTATTAATAATTAATGAAAAGTATTTGTTATATGGCAAAATGGATACACCAGAAATATTACAAAATAAACTCTATTTTCTTCTAGAACAATTACAGAATATGGCGAGCAGTTTACCACCGTGAGTAAGAAAAGTTACTTTGTATGTTGTCCCTAGTTTATAACGATATTCATTGTCTTGATTATTTCTTTCATTTAGGAAATACCAGATGCGGTTACCTATTGATTTATTGTCTAGCTTGGCAAATTGCCTTCTAAATGATACTATATTTGAAATCGTTAAAGGCTTGTTAGAGATTCAACATGTTACAGAACAACATCTTTATCAACAAAGGCTGCAGTTCATAAATAATAAAAAGAGTAAGTTCCAATAAATAATATTGATCTCCAATTGTGAGTTACTCAATTTGTATTTCAGTTGAAGAAGATGAAAAATTAAAAGGGCTGAGTGCAGAGCAGAAGATTAAACAATTAAGAGAAATCATGAAGAAACATAAAGAGGAGCTGAAAATTTTTGACATGAATTTAGTGTTGCAGCTTGATGGAAAGGTATAACATTAGTTGAACAAGAGACTTGAATAATATGAGGCATTTGTAACCAATAGCAGCCTCTCTTTCAGTAATTTTGAGGTGTGGCCATGAAAATCTTCACAATACAATATGAAAACTTGTTAATTTAGTGTCATAAATTTGTCAAAATCAGCTGAATGCAATGTCTCATCAACAATTACCTCTGTAAATTAGACTACAGGGTAATCTTGACTTCTCCTCTTGTGAAGTCTAGATTATTCAATTCAGATATTCCACATAACTATCACTGGATAGAAATTTACAAAAATAATTCAATTTCTTATTTACTCATATGAAGAATATTTCAGGTTAAGGATCAGCAACAGCTTCTTGAACAAGCAGGTGTTCCTGGATTTTATGTCACAACAAATCCTGTGGAATTGAAAGTGCAAATGTTCCTTCTAGATTTTATGTTACGTTTGAGTAAAATGACTATTCCAACTTGAAGTAAAGGTATTTTTTAAACTAGATTCACATACTGTGTGGACAATTCATGTCTGAATTTGTTGATATCAAATTCACGAGTTTGGATGGAGCAAAATCTTCTGTAAATACAAATACTATTTTGTGTGTTTGAAACTTATATTTAAGCAGTAATGGATATCTTCTATTAGAATTACTACTATTATTACAATGATATGCTGAGTCATAAGTTGTGTATATTTGTTATATTAAATTTCATATTGTCAATCTCTTTTTGTGTTCATTCCTAGTCTTTTACCAAATAGTATTTTTTTTTCAAGCGGAAAATTATCTCAAAACTATTGGGTTTGACCCCTAATGAAAAATCTATGGTCAGAACTTATGTATGTTTAGCCGACCTTATAATGAATGATAATTGTCCAAAATGGTTCAAAATTTTCATGTTGGACAGTGTAGAATTTTTCCCTATCAAAGCTTCGTTATTATTTTATGTGCAGTGTATAGCTAGAGATTGCTAAAAAGTATTTTTCATTTCTTTCAGAAAGGCTACACCTTGCGAAAATATCGAAAAAAAATCTTGAACATTTTCATGTTGGACAGTGTAGAATTTTTCTCTATCAACGCGTAGTAATTATTTCATGTGGCGCAGATAGCTAGAGATTGTCAGAGAATATTTTTAGTTTTCTCAGGACGACCGCACCTTGCAAAAATATCGAAAAAAATCTTGAAATTTTTTCATGTTGGGCAGTGTAGAATTTTTCCCTATCAAAGCGTAGTAATTATTTAATGTGGAACGTATAGTTAGAGACTACAAGAAAGTATTTTTCATTTTTTCAGAAAGGCCACACCTTGCGAAAATATCGAAAACAAGTCTTGAACATTTTCATGTTGGACAGTGTAGAATTTTTCCCTATCAAAGCGTAGTAATTATTCCATGAGGAACGTATAGCTAGAGACTCTCTGAAAGCGAGATAGTATTTTCTTTCCATGGATCTTATCAAATACGATTCGATAAAAATAATCTGAAACCATTTTCGGTAGGCTGCAAAAAAAATTAAAGATTTTGAAGTCTTCAAAAAGGTTCTGAATATTCGTTAAACTTGATTTGTTTATCTAAAGTATTTTAAAATAAAAACTAATAAGACTTGATTTTTTCTTATTGAACGTAAACGCAGTCAGTTAATATGATTCAGCGACAGAGCGCAGCGTGTCTTTCACCAACGACGCCACTGGTCGATATGCTAACTCAGCCTGCTGTTGTCTTCACACTGGTCACTTTTTTGACCTTTATGATTAGACACATTTTTTAACCCCTACTCACGTAGGTAAAAAAAAATGTGACATGCTTAAACGTAAATTTAATTTTAATCTATGGTTCAACGTTATTCGTTATTGTTTGGTTTGACAGCAGAATTTGATTTGAATTTTCAGTTGTCCGTTAGAAGTTGATATATGTAATTGTTTGATCCAATAAAAAAATATTCTTGAAAAAATTGGCGATTAGATTAGGCAAACAAAAGTTTCTCTGCTTGTAAAAAAATATGCATTTTTGATAGCCAAGCACATAATCAGTCTATACCATCATGTATTTTCAGGTGATAAGAATGATTTTATTTGTATTATTTTTATAATAAGGTTTGTGCATTCTATTTTCCAGGTATCTCCATCATTCAATAAACCAAAAGTTCCCAAAATTGTAGTCGAAGAAGAGGAAATTCACACCTTAGTATTGGCCCCATTTACTCAAATTCCTAAATTGGCATTCCAAGATGTAGCAGTTAATTCTTTGCACAAGTTGAAGCTTAATATAACGAATAATAAACCAGTTCCTGCGTTTGTAAGTATCGAATGGATCTTGTAACTCTGCTTTACTTAATTTCTTCCGTTTAAAGGTAAATGTTTCTTTTGATGGCCCAGAAGAACTTGAATTTAGTCAGAGTTGGTGTGAACAAAAGATAGATGTGAACGATTGCAAAGTGTTGGAATTATATTGGTATCCTAAAACAGAATATTGTGAAAGACACAACTTGAAGGTTACTTGCACAAAGCAAACATGGAATGTACCTATAACTTTCAAAGCTCTTTCACCCAAGGTAAGTTCATTACAAAGAAACCTAGTTGTATGCAGATACTAGAGTATTATTGAACAGACCTATTTTGTGACTACTTCTGTTTTATTTTTGGACAATAACCATCAACTGTTATTGTTGTTGCTCCCAAAGTTTCGATAGACATCTTTTATCATTTTCAAGGCAAAAAATTAGCTTTCAAAACAGCTGAAAATATTTGAAATTCTCTTTTAGTGTCATGATTTCTGTTTGTTGATACAATGCTGGAATAAGAGAATTGATCAAACCTTTGTGATATTTTCAACATCGCATGGTTATTTATTGTAGTTAACTTAGTTTTGTGGAAGGCAATTAAATTTGTAATTTCACTAAGAATTGACAGCTGTACCCAAATATTTTTCTATCAGCTCTTGATGATTGAATGGGAAGTTATTTAGTTTATCTATATTTTGTAGATTACAAAGAAACAATCAACTACTACATTGAAGAGAACTTTGCCATCATTAAAAAAACATCCTCAAAAGACCACTGCAAAACTATCTACTGTATCTTCCAAGGCTCAAGGTAAAAAACATCTATTATGGAATGATAAACCGTACATTCCTAGAAAGATTTCTCATAATAAAGAAAATTTAAAATGTGAATATTTTCAATCGTCATCCAACGTCTCATTCAACATGACTTCTCCAGAAAACATTCGTAGGTTCACTTATGCGGTGAATAAACTTGCAGAAGATGATTCACCAAATCTAGACGATAGTTTGGAAAAATCATCTGATCTTTGTAATAATAAGAAAAACATGGATTGTTTACCTTATTTCGGAACACCAGTGAGTAATTTCTTCCATCCGTCTGAGTTAACAAGGAAAGATCAATTTGTTACAGACACTGTTGAAAATCCAAGAGTAATAAGGAATTTATCATTTGAGATGAATGGTGAAATGGAAATGAAACCCAATTTGAACATCAGTTCTAGTACTTGCATTTTGGGTAGATTAAGTTCTGATTCACTTTGTTTTGTTGACAGTAATACATTTGTTAAAAATAATATTAGTACTTCAACTTTTACCAAAGAGGATAGCAACTTCAGAAGAACTTGTGATAGGAATATGTTAGATTCAAGCGGAAATTTCTTTATTAAAACTTCAAATAATGAACAGTTGCACAATATGAAATCACCTAATATGTTTAGCAATTTTAATATAAATGTGACTCCTGAGACTGACCTCCAACGTTCTAATTCAAAGCGACGTGACAGGAGGTCGGATAGTTTTGTTGAAAGACTTAAACAGCTTGACGATTTTGATCTTAGTGGAAGAAGTTTCATGAAGGATGATAAAAGTTTTGAGAGGCCGTTGAAAGTAAATAATGATGCTAATCATCCTTGTTCAATGAGAAATTCACAACGCAATAATAGATATGAGAGCAGTCCAAATTATTACTTGAAAAGTTGTAGAAGTTTTGAAATATCTCCTACGTATAATAAAATTTCACCAAAACGATACATCGAAGTTTTTCCTTCTAATGAAATTTCACCTTCTATTGCGATTAGCGATGCCAAGTGTTTATTCCCTATACGAGAAGAACCTACTGATGAATCTCTGAGAAGGACTCAGATCAAGAGAAAATCCACTGAAACTAAATGTGACAATTCACCTTTCAAACGGCAAAATATATCTCCACAAACATGGTCTAAAGCAGGAGGCATGTACAGGGCACAAACAAGTATCGATAGAGCATCAAAGTTGATCTCATCTAAAGATAAGAAAGAGAACGGTAACAACACTTTCAAAACAAACGGGGTCAGTTTTGTAGAAAAGAAAACTCTCATTATCACAGATCCTTTTATTTTGGCTGCAACGACCGCAATAGATCCATTTTTGACAAACACCATTTACCTCGATCAGGAATGGATACAGAAACAAGAAAATCGTTTCAAGAATTGGTTGAATATGCTATTGACCCCTCCTTCTGATTTGAATGTGTCGGACGAAGGACAACATCACATCGACGCTGCAAAACTCTGGAGGGAATGTTCTCAGAAGGAAGTTGCCGTAGCACCGACCAAAGAAGAAATTTGTATCAAATATCACACTTCCTCCAAACTGGAAACGTTGAGGAGAGCAGCTAAAGAACTTTACCAAACAGATATCATACAGTGTGTACTGAATAAAATTTACGTTGCCATCGATAAGAATAAAATTGAGATACAGAAGTGACCGTAATGTTCATTTGGATTTGAGTCTACAATCTAAAGTTTTATCGTTACTCTTGAGCTATAACCCGTTATGGTTGAGGATTGCTTTGGAAACTATTTACAATGAAAAATTGAAGTTGTCTTCCAATTCCGATATATACGGATTGAGCAAGTTTCTCCATGAAAAGTTCTTCAAAGATCGCCTTTTACAAAGGAAACATAAGACAGTTCACAATCCAAAATACAATGTAGATATAAAAAAATTTATGTTGAAAAAGTATTTCTCCATAGTTTATTTCCTGGATAAAGCAAAGGTGAATACATTAATCCCGCACGACCCATGTTTATTCCGAAAAAATGCTCAAGTGAAAGAAAGCAGATTAATGCTTATCGAGTTTACACGAGATGCCATAACTGCAGCTGTGGGTGATATAACCAAATATTTGAAATATTTCGGATACTTTGTTGAACATCGACAAGAGTACATCCATGAGTTTGACTATGCAGTAAATTGTTTAGGCGGGGATCTGAGAGATGGTGTGAGATTGACCAGAGTTATGGAATTGATTTTGTTAAGGAATGACCTAACACAAAATTTGAGGGTACCAGCTATATCTCGACTGCAAAAAATTCATAATGTAAAATTGGCGTTTGAATCTTTAGCCGATGCAGGTTATCAGATACAACATGAAATCGAACCTCACCACATCGTTGAAGGGCACAGGGAAAAAACCTTATCGTTTTTATGGCAGATTATATATAAATTTCAAGCGCCTCTTGTTATCGAAACTACCAAAAGTATTCAAAACTGGTGGAGAAGCCTTCCTGTATGTGTTAAACGTATGCAACTGCGCAAACGGTATCAAGAAAGAGTTGATGCCGCTTCTAAAATTCAGCGATGGTTCCGACGAATAAAAAGAGCTGAAGATTTTGCATTGATTGCTTCCCTGTTCTGGGAATATTTGAAAGAAAAGAAAAATGAAAAAGCAGCACTGAAGATCCAGAATTTCTATCGCATGTATAAACAGCGAAAGAACTATCACAATATGAGAAACACAATAATCAAACTTCAGAAACAATGTAGATTGTGGTTGAATAATGTTGTTTATAGAAAACGAGAATGTGCTGCCCTCGTTATTCAAAAGAACTTTAAGGCTTACACTGCAAGAACCAGATATTTAAAAATGAAACACGCCGTACTAATTCTTGAGAAACATGCCATTTCTAGAAAGTTAATGCTTATTGAGCAGCAGAATTACATGCATGTAAGGAGTTCAGTAATCACAATTCAAAGGTGGTATAGAGCATCAGTTCAAATGAAAAAATGCAGTAGAGAGTATTTGAAATTGAAGAGTGCAACGTGTCTGATACAACAACAATATAGAAGTTTACTAATTACAAGAAAAACTGCCAACGAATATAATGCTTTGAAATATTCAACAATAACGATTCAAAGATGGTTCCGGTCCACTATGAAAACACGCTTGTTGAGGCAAAACTTTTTAAAACTGAAACGGTCTGTCTTAACTGTAGAAACACGTTTTATAGCATTGAAAACGATGAGAGAATGTAAAACACAGTATAAAAAATTGAAATGGAGTGCTCTAGTTCTGCAAAGACATTTTAGAGCTACTTTGACAATGAGGCATGATCGTGACTATTATTTGTCCCTAAAGAATGCAGCAAATGTAGTTAAATCGAAATATAGAGCGAATAAAATGATGGTGAAAGATAGAAAAAACTTTATACGTCTCAAAGAGGCTACTATTTTCATTCAGCGAATATTCAGGGCCAATAAATTGATGCAAATAGAAAAGATACGATATCAACAGTTGAAACAAAGTGCTGTTATTGTGCAAAAATACTTCAGAGGATACCTGTTGATGAAGAAAACTAAAATCGCTTACAGAAATTTGAAAACGACCGCCATATCAATTCAACAAAGGTACAGGGCTAACAAGTTAATGCATTCAAAGAAAGAAGAATATCAAATTTTGCGAAAGACTGTGATATTTGTACAGACAAGATTCAGAGCAAATGTCGCTATGAAAATCCAAAGACAGAATTTCTTGAAAATGAAAGAGTGTTGCATCATCATTCAAAGGCACTTCAGAGGAGTTTGCTTGATGAGGCAAAAGCGAGACAATTTCTTGATTTTGAAATCGGCGACCTGTTTTATACAGCAGAAATTCAGAGCTCAGTTATTGATGAGAGACTGCAAAGAAAGGTATGCCAAACTGCGGAACATTAGCATTATGATTCAAAGAAGGTTCAGGGCAAATAAACTAATGAAGGTTCAAAGAGCAGAATACGAAACCTTAAAGAAGACAGTCAATTTCGTTAAAACAAAATATATAGCTAAAAAGAAAATGTTGGAAAATAAAGTTGCATACCAAAGACTTAAACATTTCACTATCTTCATACAAACATTTTATAGAACCAGGAAAATGATGGAGATTCAAAGAAGCTCTTATTTGGAACTTAAACATAAGACTATAACCATTCAAAGGTATTTTAGAGGATACTTACTGATGAAAAAAGAAAAACAAACGTATTTGACAATGAAGCGTAGTGCAATTATTATTCAAGGTTGGTATAGGGCACAAAGTAGGATGATTGAAACTAGAGATAATTACAATAGATTGAAGAAGGCTGTTGTATTCGTACAAGGAAAATTTAGAGCGAATAGATGGATGAAGAAAGAAAGAAATCTTTTTATATTGAAACGAGATGCTTCTAAAACTATACAATCGTATTTTAGAAGTTATTTACTTATGAAAAAAGAAAGACAAAATTATTTGACTCTTCAAAGAAGTGTTATGACTATTCAACAAAGATACATTGCATATAAAGACATGTGTAGAACACAAACGTATTATAGAAGGTTGAGAAAGTATGTAATTGTAATTCAAACAATATTCAGATGCAAGAAATTGATGGAAAACGAACGAAAGCTCTATTTACAAAAGAGAAACAGTTGTGTTCTCATACAAAGATACTTCAGGGGTTTTTACTGATGAGAAAAGAAAGACAGAGTTATTTAAGTTTGAGAGCGGCAGCCAGTTTTGTACAACAGAAATACAGTGCGAAGAGAGCCATGCAGATCTGTCGAGTGAATTATTTGAGATTGAGGCAATCGGTGATATTTCTGCAAAGAAAATTTAGGGCGAACCTAGCAATGAGGACTCAGCGATCTCAATATCTGAAGCAGAAAGATGCCGCTATCAAAATTCAAAAATATTTCAGGGGATATCAACAGATGAAGAAAGACAGGAATTACTTCAAATCATCGATATGTGCCGTATACAGCATTCAGAAGTATGCCAGAGGGTTTTTGATTAGAAGAAAGTACGCTCCTATGATTACCGATGAAGCTAAAGAAGAAAGGAGAATAAAGAAACTGAAAGAAGCAGCTGCAACAAAAATACAGGTGAGAATAACTCTGGTTTAAATTGTCCAGTAGAATTCAGATTTATATAGCTGCTTGCGCTCGATGTCATCTATTACTGAGCCCTGAATTCCAATTTGAACTTTTATATCATCGTTTCTAACTGTTTCCATTCTTGACACCCTACCTGATCTTCTCAGGGCATCCATTTCCGTGGCCTCCAACATTCTTTTGTCAGTCATCCTCCAGGTTTCAGAACCGTACAACAGGTTGTTCTCAATTAGGGTGTCTCAAGTTCGAGTACCTATTAGACGTTTCTATAGTATTAAAGCGATAAGATCGGGGACCAGAGAAAATTATGAGAGGGGGGTCCCGTGAGGGACCCGGAAAGCGAAGCTTTCCGAGCGGCCCGCATGGCCGTTCGAGAGGCAATCTTAAAAAAAAACGAAAAGGCGTATTTTCCTCTAGGAGAAGCGACCGTGAATCCCCCCGGGCGCTCTTAAAGCGCCCGAAATTTTCAAACGAAAATCGCGAAATCGCCAAAGGTGCCCCGGAACAAGGGAAATAAACTCCGAAGCCGGAACGCCCCGGGTCCGGGATTCGCCACATATTCCAAGAGCGAGGACGTCAGGTTTCCTTAAAACCCATTAGAATTCCGGAGCCTCCCTATTTCTCGGCTAAAATCCCTTAACTAAAACGGCAATTTTTAGTTTCGCCAGCTCCGCGAAACGTCAAAATCACCTATGATGTTTTCGATCCGTGCGGGCGCTACGAGCCCCTAAACGCCCTTTCGGCGGTAGAGTATGAAACTTTAGGAAATTTCCAATCTCTGGGTACAAATTTTCATATCCAAGTAGCGAGATAAGATTTCGATGATAGCCGAACGCGAGCTCCAAATTTGAAAATCCGGCATCAAATTTTCGCTCAATATGGGCGGTGGAAGATTCTTCGCGCCTTCCAAGCGCTCGAATAAGAATCTACAGGCGATTCCGAATCTCTAGAGACCACTTACGGTTCACGAATCGAAAGAAAAGTACCTCAAATATGCGTTTCAAAATCGTCATTTTATAGTCGATTTTCGTGCGAATTCATTGCCCTCTCCGAGCTCCGATCCAACTTATGATACTCTGTGTTAAAATCCGACACACTTAGTTTATTCAGGCGAAGCACTCTGTTCAGGCGACCGAAGGACGCCCACTCCGTCTCCATCTTTAAATGCTCTCACCCATTTCCTTACCATTCCATCACTCATAATGTTTTGTCCGTAAACTTCACAGATCTCACGATGAATATCGATCGGTTTTACGCCTTTAGTACTAAGAAATCGGATAACAGCCCGTACTTCACAATGAGCGGGACTCACGATTGTCGGAGGCATCTTAAACACTCAGTAAACAACGTATACAATGAAGAATTAGACTGTAATGGTGTCAGTGCGTAGACATGAGATGTAGGTAACCAGCGCGCATGCGCGGAACGCCGACCGTAGCGCTACGGCGGCGGAATCGCAAAACAGTACTTACTTAAAAAATATGCCACGTATATCAACTCTCTAGCTCAACTCCTTAAACGTTATTCCATATATGGCTGGCTGGCTGGACATATTCAAGTCTGATTACGAAATTGAACCCAATCATTTACAATTTTCGGCGCGATTTTCGAAAATCGCAGATACTTGGAAAATACTGTAGCATACGGTTCCACTGAGAAAAAGCGCGCAAAAATTAAGTGGTGTACGTTATATGTTCCTGTGAACTTTTTATCTTGAAATAACCCAAAAACACCTTAGAAAATCACCAGGAAACGCTCTGTGAATCGAAATATACTTAAAAACTTGTTCGTTTTACAGGCTCGTTGGAGAGGCCACCGACAAAGAAAATTGAGTAGTAATGAACTTGAAGGAATTAGAAAAAGAGCTGAGAGTGCTACTAAAACCGCTGATCCTCAAGAATCTCTTGCAAGTAGGAGTAGAAGAGCAATGGAGGCATTTGAGACGGAAGAAATAACGGTACCCTTGGTCATTTCTGCTCTTACAGATTTTGGTAAGGTTCTTTCACAATATTTCTTCCAAAATAATTCAAAGCCATATATAATAACTTCTCACGAGTTAACGAGTTATCAATTTTGTAATTCAATTGTCAAAATATTTCATGAAACCCATATTTTGCTTGATCAATAATCAAGTAGTGTTGATCGATGATCACAGGATGGAAATATTTTTATTGACGAGTAAATAGGTGATTTCGCCGAACAAAAAAATCGCAGAATTACATTGATCTACACCTTCAATAATATGCATTTTGTATGCTTCTAAATTTGCCTATGTAATGGGTTATTTACTGTTATACCTCGTGTATACGAAATAAACTCTTTTTTCCATAAAACGTATTTTTTACAGAATACGGTACCAGGAGGAGTCAAAAAATTTGTAACACCATGGGACACATACTACCTGCACAGCTCTATTTACTGATAAATTCTGTTGCACGTGCTCTACCTGATATCCAGATTTGCGAGTTATCCATCTATATCTTGATAAATCTTTGTAAATATGAACCCACCTCAAAAATGATTTGGTTTCCTGAGTATTTGGATAAGTTATTGAATGTAATGACGAATTGGTGTGACAAGGAAAACATGGTGTTCCCTAGTCTGTGCACCTTATTTTGGCTCTTCGCACACAAAGAAGAATACAAAAAGGTCATTTTGAAAATACCAAATGTGCAACAGAGATTGAACAAAATATACAGCTTGGTTTTGAGGAAAAAAAAAATGGTTGCTAAATCGGATAGTAAAATGGCTATTTCACTATTCCTTTCAAAGAAACCTTTATATTTACCTTGTTTGAAACCGGATTGGGGCTTTGATTATCCCAAAAGACCTAGGATGTTTATGCATTCAGTGCAAGCTATAGAATGCCTTTTGAAAATTCTTGATTTGTCCTGAGCCTTATGAATGATTTTAGTGTCTAGTATGTTTATGTGATGTTTATTGTTAAAGCCATTATTGAATTTGTACATTATAATATTGAAGATTATTATTGGTGAGGAAGTATCTCATACCTATTTTCACTTTGATTGCTGATTATTAACTGTATATTACATACCATTTATTTTATTAAAGAGTTTTTGACTTATTTGTGCTTTATACTGTTAACAGTTGTTCAGTCACCCCTAGTTGAGGGCACAGAGTCATGATTGTAAGTATCTCACAGTCCCTCATACTTACCCCCAAAATTTCAATATCATTGAATTTTACCTATTTTGCTTTTCCTGCACGGTCGTGTAGGCCGTCAATTTTGTTTGCTGTTGTTTATAATATAGGAATTCTTATGGAACTCTCTGACACGTAGACGGATAGTGTTTACCTTTGTTTCAATAGTAACTTCACTTTGGCATCACGCTCGTACTGTTCTCTTCTGGTCCAGCCATATAAGTCTTATACTATACTAGTGGAAAAGCCCGTGTCGCCACGGGCGCAAGTAAGGAAGCGCGCGGTCGTTATTAGCAAATGCCCCCCTATAAGCAGCCGTTCATGTCATTTTGTGTCTAGCTTTCATCGGATCAAGACGTGTTTAAAAAATGCCCAAAAAACTTTCCGACGCCCAACTGAACCGCCAACAGCGGCGATTTCAAAACAGCCTTCTGAAGAAGAAGCAAAAAGAAGAAGAGCAGAGGCAATTGGAGCAACTGCAGAAAGAAAACGTGGAACGCGCGAAAAAGAAAAGGTAGCTTCTGGAAAATGAAAGCTCCTGTTTTTCGTGCACGAAACCTGGAGGTGTATGAATATAGCACAGGGCTACAACAAAAATCAATATGTTCTGGCGGTTCTCCATTTTCGCCGACAAATATTTTCGTTCCTGCCACAGATTCATTTGAAGCTGCGAGCGTTTTGGTTGGCAACATTTTAAAGTTTAGCCCAGTCTCGTCAATGTTATAAAGTAAAATTAATAGCAATATTTAAATCTCGAGAAATTCCCTTAGTATCTTTTCCTCTGCCCTCTATATATCTCATATTTCCACTCGACACATCGAAGTACACATTATTTCGGTCAAACACCTCAAATAATTTTTATTCCAAGTTCCCGCATCTGTCCTTATACGTAATAACGCAGCTCATCCAGCCGAGCCACTGCTTTCAGTTTATGATTTCATCTAACACATACGTCGCTCGAAGTTCCTATTAATGGAACTCTACAATACCTCGACTGTGACACTTACGAGGTCGGCCGAGAACCCTTGGCCCTCCCTATGTGAAACGGCAGGCGGGTGAAATTGTTTATTATTATCGATGTTTATTGCAAATATAAAATTAAAAGTTGTTATTTAATATCCGACATCTTCATATGTTTATCCTAAATTTGAGATAGAAAGAGGAATCATTATGTATTTAAAATTTTGTCACGTATCCTGTAAATAATCGAAATTTTCACCCTCAAATCTCAAATGACTATTATCATAAGTACTTGAATATTATTTCAATTTCAGAAAAAAGTGTATTCGTACTGTATGGAATAAATTTTGTGATTTTCTGACCATAAAAATTCATTCTTAGTAACTGTAAATAGCAAAACAGCAACCCACGACTTGTTCATTTTTCAAAGACTAGGTCGGCCAAGATACCCTTGGGGAGGGGGTATATGAGAATTGCATTGCGTGTGTTCACACTTTGATTATCAGAGTTCAGTTCACTAGGTCGGTAGTTTGGAGTAAGATGTTAGTATGTAGGGCTTAGGGTTGTACGAGTTTTCGTTCGTTTTCCGTTACAAGTTGAATGTGAGTGATCCAGATGGCAAGTGTAGGAGAGGTAGTATTAAATTGCGGTGATTTGATTAGTTTTGACGTGACAACGTCTTATAAATTGGTTTGCCGGGTGACACTTCAAGAAACTGCGTTACGCTCCGCTCACGTTATGCGCTCACAATGAGAGCGAGTGAGAGGCACGCGTCCCTTCCACTCGGGCATGGTTAGCCCGCCTAAGAGCGAGAGAGACAGACATAAAAAGTGAAAGGCACGCGTCCCTTCCACTCGAGCACAGTTAGCCCGCCTAAGAGCGAGAGAGAGAGAGAGCAAAGGTAAACGCGTACGAATGAATATTCACATTAAAATTATTTTATCACTCAAAGTCGCTGTCACGTAAAACTTTCGCCCGTATACCGACTTTACAGGCAACCAATTTGGGTGCAGTTTTTTTTTAGTAGATAACAGGTTTTCCATTATTAGAATAATTCTAATTGACAGCGTTCACAACATGATGAATATGATTTTAATTTTACTGAGTTTTAAGATAAATTATGGGACAGTTATACATTTTAGATATGATTGTCGCTGTATTTGTAACATGTAAACTTGAAAAAGGGTCAATGTACGCCGAAACATATGTAGTAAAGTATTAATAAAAAAAAGATGAAATCCTAATTTCAATTCAGTGCTCTAATCCCAAGAAAATTGCTTCTAAATTAAATATATACATATATTTCAAAAGCGGGCTAATTGAAACAATGTCAAGAGAATTGGCTGGAAAACGTGTCGCCATCGATCACAAGTAGCAGGCAGACTATAGTTTCGGAATTATTATTCCTCATCAGTGCCGCTTAACTTGATTGACGATGACGGCCAAAAATGAACCCACAGAACTTAACTCAAACCGGAAGGCAGATTGTTTCAATTAGCCCGCTTTTGAAATGTTCAATTATCTTGGTCTTATGACATTAACCTTTTCTCATATATATATGCTTGGTCTGGCCGACCCACTCCTAGAGGCACGAGCCGTCACTGTTATGGTGACAGTTCATTTTATTCGACAATTTCTTGGAACTTCACAGAAAACTCCCTAGCAGCCTCGGCATCAGCCGATAATTTTTCACCTGAAATTGACACAAACCGGACCCCATGACGGGTTTTCCAACGATCAATCCAGCCCTCTGCGAACTCACTTTCGGCTTCCAGTTTTTTGTGCAAAATTATTGCCTTTTCCTTTATTATTGGCCCAGATATCGGGGTTCCTTTCCTTCTTTCTTGACAGAACTACATCCGCAATGCATTATCAAGCAGTTCCAATTTAGGCTTTTTTAAAATTTTGCGATTCTTAAGGGCGTTTTCACCATCAATCGTAATTGTATATGATTCAATGTCTTTGCGATTTCTTCTCCAATCATTTATTGTCGTAACGCCTACATTTAGTTCCTTTGCAATTTTTTGTAGCGACTCTCCTTTGTCCAGTCTTTGTAACACCGCTAATTTTTCATTTAATGAAAGAGTGACATGTTTATGTTTTACTCCTGACATGTTGGACAATACGAAAGAAAATATAAATAAAAATATAATAACCGCGCGCTCTCTGGAACGCAAATAAACAGGAAACAACGGCTAGGTAAGGTCGGTGGACAAGTTGGTACATGTTAGGACGGCGCATGGTCGGACTAACCGGAGTGAGGGATCAGCCGACGTTACTATTTTTTTGGCTCAAATTTAATTCCGCCAATAGAATTTTTTAAAAGTGGTACTGCAAGTGTTTCCAAAATTTTTGAACCTATTCGATTTTATCTTTAAGAAATGAGTTTTTTGCTTGTTAGTTGTTGAGTAATAAATTTCATTTTGTGGAAATGGAATGAATTTGGTGAATTCTGATATATTAATAATCAAGTTCAATAATTGAATTTTCTGTAATGGAAAAACACCCTGAGGTACAATTCATCTAAAATCTCTTTGGGTTATAGTAGAATAATAAAATTTTCAACAAATGTATATATTTCTATCACACATATCAGTATAACCCCTACTGGTAGGAAAAATTGGCAAAAGCTAATTGACTCTCAATTTTGAATAGTACAAAAAATCATAGAAACTACAATGATGAATATGCTTGGAAGACAAATGCAAACCAAAATGTTTGTCATACACATTCATAAAAAAAAATAAAAACATTGATTATAGTATGAACGAAACTTGGCAGTTCAAATCTGATGACGACAAACAATATAGATGGCGCGCATATATGTTTTGATGATCGTGGCTTGATTATGTGATGAGTCATGTGCTACCTCAACTTCCGTTAAGCAAAGTATTTCCATTCGTTAATTAGTGTTAGAGAATTTCAGCAGAAAGTGCCATACTTCTCCAAAAGCGAGTCTCGCGTTTGACGCAATATCGGAATTGAGCAAAAGGAAATTCGAATACTAAATGCTTGGACCACTGGAAGAAACCCTCATAGGTCAAAGATTCAAGACAACGAGGCTATACTAGTTGTCCAAGAAATTCTCACATGCTGACATCTGAAAAGTTTTTCATAGTAAATGAAACGGTTTATCCTGATCATATCTGAACCACCCTACTGAAGTAATGAACATACAATATATTGATTTACAAGTTTAAACTTGCCAGGTGATATGATAATGAAGTGACAATGGTAGGAAGTAACAGTTAACAAAAATTGTAAAATCACTGTTTCGATACATTTTGTTAAAAACTATAATCTATTTCTGTAAATTTGTGTGCTATTTGAAATGTATATTCAAAAAGTATAAACAAAATATTTATATAACAATATATGTATATAATATCCAAGCATCCTAATCAACTTGAGCTTTCAATGGCTTCTGCGAAATTTTAAATGTAGTTTGGCTTCATTTATCCTTTTTTGAATCTAGTCCGTAGGTGGAAGATTTTTTTATTTCAGTCATACTCAGTCCATTATGCAACAAAAAGTAAACTGAAAAATGATGAGGAATTAGTCCATGTTGAGTTGGGTTTTTTATTAATTATTCTATTTCTTAACAATCCAGACAGGCTCTCCAATAAGTGGTTAAATTCTGACTTTTTCGACTTGGTGAAAATTTTATTCGATTACTTTCGGCAAAAAGGTGAGAACGCTGAAATTAGGCCAGGAGCTTTTGCATGCTTGTCCTGTGGTTGAGTTGACAGTGGTCTTGTCATTTTATTTTCATACCAACCTGATTCTAAATCATTGTAGCTGATCATAAGAAATCAAATGATCGAGATTTGAAGGAAATAAAGAGAAAAAAAATCCTATAGTGGGTCCAGATTTTTTTCCTCAACTTTGTGGAATATTCCATTTTGATAGATGGTTCCTGAAGAATCAACACGCTATAAGCGGATTATGAATGGCAAAAGAATTTTTTGGAAATACAGTTTTGGTTATAGAATGATTTATTTTTATTCAAAATCTCCATTGAAGGATTCATTCTGTTTTTCCATAAAACCTATGTTTCAACTCCATAAGGTGGGGATTATTTCACTATTAAGCCACATTCTGACTTTGATAAGACAAAGAGTTCTAAAGGGGAATTATTAAATAAGATAATTGGTATTGTCTTGTTCTTGAGGTGAAAAATTCATCTCTAATAGAAGTCAAAACTAAAAACTACTTACATATTCCAATGATTCCCACCGCAATCGATAAATATACTAGTTGTCCACTGAGAAGTAATTTGAAGAGGTAACTGATCATAGGAATGAGAACTACAATTGACCATCCAACACAATTCAGCAATGAATAATAACGTCTCTCTGTAACTAAAGGTTCATATCTTGGTTGGTTTTCTGTATATTTGTGGAAATCTCCATGCTTCAAGAAGCCATCTTTCATTTTGTCCTGAATAAAAGAAATTATGATTTTAAGAATTGGAGCTAAACAGAATACGCATTTCTACAATTTCTATAATCTCAATTAAAATTTGAGTCACCTCCCAAAACTGAATGAACACTTCTTAGTTTAGTTTCTTAACTTATAAATTTTGCCCAAATGATCCATTCCTCTTCATGTGAGATTACAGGGGAAGCACAATAAATCTGTTCCCCCCTTCCCTATGATAATGGACCTACCTTCAGAACAAAGAGATCCTTCAAAAACTTGTCCATTCCTTCCTCAGATTCAGGAATTTCTTCCAGTGGAATTCTTCGGAAATATAAGTGTGCTGTAACAGATTTGCCCATGAGTAAATTTCTCATGGTAGGTTTGACTGGTTCATCTTCTTTGAATACTGTCAAACAGTCATACACAGCAGGAACTTTGCCTCTCATAGCAGGAAGACTTGCTATAAATCCTTTCGTCCTTGGCAGTAAATGGTGTTTTAGTTCAGGCTGGTTGTGCTTACGTGCAAATTCTAGAGAGGCTTTGTGTTTTTGTTCACTAAAGCGAGTACCTTCAGGATACAGGAGTAGCTAGAAAGTTTTATGGAATGATATGAAATTTTAATGATTTTCGAGGTTTCGCTCACCCATATAGGATCAGGATAATCACATAATTCTGATACTTGGTTATGAATATTTTTCTTGTCCTTATCAAAGTTTCGTTCTAGAAAAACAAATTCTGAAAATTTCCAACACCAACCTAGTACAGGCATGTATTGAAGGGCTTTCTTGCAGTAAGCTTTGGCATTCTAGAAAAGGATGATGTATCTTTTGTGAATTCTTCAATATAACTTACCCCTAATATTCGAACTCTCTCTAAGATGATCCATCCAAGCAGCCAGTCAGTTTCATAAGCATGGTTCATTATAAGGTATCCATGCTCTTTACCAAAATATTTTGCAAAATCTTCTTTATCAACGTAAATTATAACTTTACTTCCTGACCACCACTCCCCTATGCCAACAAGCTCTAAAAGGGTTTAGATTTAGCTAACTGAGAACTAAGGCTACAAATCTGTTACTTACGTGAGTACATACTATAGGATAGATACCAGTTCAGTTTCCTGAATAAACTCTTACTAAAAACCCTAACAGTGCAATATAATATCAATTGTAAAAAATTTATAATCAGACCAGAAGTGAAGAACACAATGGCTAGACATAAATGGGATACTGTAGACCTTTTAATCGAGTCAATTATAGAATCGCCCATTTTGATTAGTAAAAATATATTTTTTATAATTTGAAAAAGTAATATAACCTATATAACTCACTGATAATTTGGATTCAGTGAACCTTGTCAATCACCAACTTACAGATAAACTAGATATCATTCAATCAACGTTCGATTACTGCTGTTTACTGTTGATAAATATGAAACAAGGATCAACTTTAAACACTTAATTTTCCCATTATTATGATTAGAACATTTTTATTTTGGTGTGTTGATATATCGATATCACATCGATTTTGAAGACAATGTTAATTATAATGTGCAGTAGGACAGAATGTACGTTTTATAACTGAAGTGTTGTACCTTGGACTCGACTGAACCCGACCAAGGATAATATTCCAAATATTGTTATACGATTATCCCTCAACATGAAATTAGGTTATATTAGTAGATTACTAGTCTGTGATATATCTCGCCCAGAGAAGCAAATGTCACAGGTATTCTCAGACGACTCTTTCCTTTTTCCTTTGCTTTTCCTTAGATGTCGCCACACAGTATTTACAAGCCTTATATGAGATTCGCGCCTCAGATTTAAATATATCAGGTAAAATATAACAAGTGATATATCAGGTGATTTACGGCAATGTAGGGAGTTTTTTAATTTCAAGAAAAATTGTTCTTAGTCAACGAAAACTGCATGAAATATTTTGCAAGTTTCGAAATGAAGAATTCTGTAATGCATAATGTCAAACAATACTGAAATGAATGAATGAAATGAAATGAAAAATCCATAGAAATTTAAAGAGATTGACCTAACATTTCATTCGTAAAACTGAAATTAATAGCCAACATTGAATTATTTCACCATGTGTCAGAAAAAGACAGGAATATATGCTTTCTAGCACTATGGCAACGCTGTATAATAAAGTCGTCAAATACTCAGTGGCGTACTGTTTTAATGGTACGTTTAATTTTTGGGGAACCTTCAAAATTAGAAATATTTGAGATTATTATAGAAAACCTATGGAATAACGAACTGTAAATCTAGTATAATCGATTTTAGGTAAATGATGCAAGACAAATCGCGTCACTATGATATTAAAATAGATTCATACGATAATAGAGGGTATTTCGTTCTATATTTCGAAAGATTTAATAAAAACTGTAGATATTATAATATTGAACTATAATCCCTGCAAGAACGATTATAATCGATATCTTTTGTAGGTAGTTACAGGAGTGAAACTGCTAAGTCAGTTAAATTTTATGGAGTATCTGCGGTAATAGGACATTAATAGAATGCCATGAAAAAAATAAAAACCAGTTAAAGAATTGACTGTGTATGATTATAAAATTCAGCAAGTCTATATATATATTAATAATTATATTTGATGGAATGTAAATAATTTCATCAACTGATTAAAAAATGAAGGATGTATGTATACATGTATAAATAACAGTTAAAGACTTCTTAACTTAGCTTTTATTGTTATTAGTTTCAGGAAATGTACATTACTGGATTTTTCTACGGAATTTCACAATATACACACACTACCTTAAAATAAGTTACATTTCATATGAATACCTATTCAATCAAAATCTATAGCTACTAATTGTATGTTTGTTTAATTAATTCAATTCTTACCAGAGCAGTAACTATTTACATCGCCTACAGAATTCCAACAATTTTTAAATCACTAACATTTCATTACACATTATATATCCATCTTGTTTCGTTGAAGATATAATATTATGTAGTAACTAATATGTTGAAATTTTCTTGTAGATTATTTAATATTTTTTTGTTTTAGAATAATCTAGGAACTATTTTCTCGACACATAGCTACCCCTGAATCTTTGTCTGATATATTTTTCTTTTTTCGTATCTATTTTTAATGCCTGTCCTTCTTCTTTTTCTTTTTCTGATTCTTCTGCTGGTCCAGCTATGGCTGTAGCTTTGGGACTGGAAACGGCCATACCACCTTTGCCAACTAGAGCTGTTGCTCTTGGACCAGATTCTGCAACTCCACCAGGGCCAGCTAAGGCAATAGCACCAGGTTCTGCTTGAGCTAAACTAGGCTCCTTAGGTTGCTCGCTAGGAACTGAAATAGCTGAAATGAAGGATATTTCAATGAGGATCTCTCGAGAATACTTCAGAATAAATGAGTGAGATTATCTAAAATACCTTCACTTTCTTTGGCATCATCATCGAATTTTGCATCGATTACGACTGCGTCGTTTTCAATATCATCAAGGTATTGATTGTACTCCTGCGTCCTTAAAGGTTGTAAGGTGAAATCCTTAGTCGACACCCTTATCTGTATGTTTTCTTGCTGATTAGGGGTTGCGCTCAATGGCAAGATGGATCTATGTAAATTTCTTGAAGGTTTCAAGCTCTCATACGCATTTTTCGTTGCTTTGTCTGATTGTGGTTCTTGATTTTCCTTCAAGATGTAGATCTTTCCTTGAGAACCAGTGGACTGCTGTTGAGAATCAGCTTGAGGGACGTTATTTGGTTCATACTGAAGAGCTGGAACTTGAGGTTGAAGGTATTTAAACGGTAAGTTACCTTGGAAATACTGAATTTGAGGCTGTCGGACGTTTTGCTGAGGCTGCAAGTTCCCAGGGAAATAAGGATCAAAATTCAATGGATATTCGTTGATCCTGTTTCGGTCGGTTTTCGCACCATCAAAAACAGATGGATTCTGGAAATTTGGTGTTTGGTATTGAGGATTTTGGAAGAACGCGTTCTGTGGTACTGGAATTACGGGGACGGGAACTTCTTGAGGACGGGATTGAGGGTAGGTTTGGGAATATCTTAGGACGTCGTCGGGATTCACATTCTGAGGGAGGTATGGAGAGAAAGGATAATTGAATAGGGATTGGCCGTTCAAAAAGAAATAGCGATGTCCAGGTTTTGGGTTAGCTGCATCAGTTTTTGGTTCGATTTGGGGCGTTTGAGTTCCCTCCAGATCATCGGCTTCTGTTGCAGATGGGGTTTCATCTAGTGTCTCGATTTTTTCTGGCTTTTTGGCTGAAATGAAAGAATATTTTCAGAATTATGCAAAAAATATTATTTTTATTATATATTATTATTATTTTTGACCGCAGAATCCAACACAATTAAAACAAAAATAGGGTTCTAATTTGAAAAACAGAAGTTATGGCCAATTTAAGATCACAATTTTCAACACAAAATTTAAAACACCCTGTGATGATATTTTTGAAATCCAAAAGATGCATAACCTTTCACATCCTTCCTCTTCGATGTTGTAAAAACGGTTTACGCTCAGGATATTTAAAATAAGAATAATGAACATATTACTGACTGAACATATTTGACCTTTTTTTCCAGTTTTTTGGGATATTTTGAAAACTGTTCGATTCAATACAATGGTTTTAACAGAAATGTATTCACTATTGAATACTCGATCATACCAGGAATGGAAAACTTGAAAAAAAATTTTTTCGTCGAATTTATTTTCACTCCCTGTATAACCGGAAGTTTTTGGGCTTCGAAAATATTTTAGCTCTATAGAGAACTTCGAACAATATCATAATCCCAATTTTCAGATTTCAAATATGTCTAGTTCTCCAGAAACGTCTAATAGGCACTCGAACTCGAGACACCCTGTATATGAAGTTCATATTATGAAAAAATTTCGTATTACGAGTATCTACTCGTTCTTGTGAGACACATTGTATCAAATTATGAAATCAGAAATTGCCGGATATATCAATTCGATTTTGTTACATCTATTATATGGATTATAGTGGAAACTTTGTGAAGGGTCTCATTATATAAAATTACCTATTTGATACTAGCTTCCTTGTCAAGTAGGCCAGTGTCAATGCAATTGTCTTTCTCGAACGTCGCAAGAAGGTTTAAGGTGTGCGGTATAATTTAAGTCCTTTGAAATCCGGCAAGAGTGCAATTTCCTAACTGTCAAAGAACATGGCTCGAAAATGGTGAAATGCTATTTAATGTAATGTTTTATATACAAATATATGAATTATTGACATGCATGCCGCTAGTGCTACGAAATCCAGCTTATGTTACATGATATTTTATATAAACTCTGATCGTCACAGACCACCCATAATATTCAATTCTGGAAATAATGGTATTGAAAAATTTTCAGATTATTGCATTGATGGAGATTATTGATATATTACGTATACTAAAATTTCATAGAGTAAACCTACGAGAAGATAGAAAAGTTTCATTTTATGAGCTTGTTTTGCTCAGGAAATTATTTGAACAGCATTTAACCTGCAACTATCGAATATCGAGCCAAAAATGGTTTCAATCCATTGGGTTCGTCTTCCTGGTGAAGAATCCGTAGCCAAACCTTGTCTCTAAACGTGCAAAAATGTAGTTATGGGTCACGGAAATCCAGTAAGCTATTGGTTCATTATTTTTGTTATAAACAAATTTTCGATACTTGTGGCAAGATTCAGAGAATGATGTTTTTTGAAATTCTCTCAAAAGAGTAGTACCATTCTGTAATATGCTGTGTTCCAGAATATTTTTAATTGCAAATTATCATATTCTTCATTTCCTCTATATGCAGACGTGGATTTTCTTTTTGATATCCCATATTGCCTTAATTTGTGTTCGTTCAAATGAAAATACCAAGAGTGGTCAAATAATCTGACTGCCAGTACCACCCTGACATAATTTTCGTCGCCTTCCAAGGTCATTGCGTTGAAGTGCATTTTCTTACAATTGAAACTGTATGATCTGCATATTAATTTCTTACCAGTCATTGAGGACACCTGTGCGAAAAGATAAGATAAATTATCGGTGTCCCGCTATCGCATGCTACGAACAATGTATCATCGGTACATTAAAATGATTTGAGTAAGAGGAGGCATATTGATGAAATAGTGATGAGAAGATAAGAATACCTAATACCAATCTATTCAATCTAGGTTAACTCATAACAATACTGAAGTTATCATTCATAGTGGAGTGGGTATTTCAATTTAAGTTGAAACTATTGAAAACATGTAGGGGAGCTCTAAAGGGAGGCCTTGGACCTGAGACACGTATATTATTATTATACATGTATATTAAGATTGCCCCTGGGTCGGCCCTTCGGGCCTCCCCGGAAGCCTCGTTTTCCCGGTCCCCCCCGTCGAGTTTCGAAATAATCTTCTCTGGTTCGTTTCTTACTGCTATATTATTTAGATTATATTTATTATTATTAAATACATTATATTAATTATATACAGGGTGAGTCATTGACCACTGCGTTAATTTTAACCATTTTTCCATTACAGTTTTTCCATATTCAGCTGCGTTAAAAAGATATAAGCATTTTAAGTTTTCACATTGGGCAAATACCCCTCTGTAGTCCAGTTTAGTTTGAATGAAAATTACCTTCCACAGCATACACTAATGAATCTGAATTGTTTAAAAACATTATTTTCCCTCTAAAAAATGATTCACTCACTCATGTTTCATCCGATGAGGTGCATATCCAGAATACTAATTTACTCGTAAAAAGAATTCAAAACTATAAACATAGATTTTTGTTGTTCTACTATAATTTCTTTCTACTTCAAGATTATAAACCATCCCTTTCTAGTGAGAAATTCCAAAAAAACCTCAGAATTATTGGATGTTATCATCATACATTTGTAATTTTCTTATTAAAATTTCCAAATCATGAAAACCATCATTTCTATGAAAACTTCCAAGGCAAGAGGTTGTCACTGTGCTTTTTTTTTTCACTCAAAGCCAGAAAAAATCATCTGTGATTTTCCAAACACTGATATTTCTGAAGTTTCTTCTCCTTGACAGAGACCAGTGAACAGGTCCATGAGGTCTCTAGATATCATACTGTTAAAAATACGAAAATCTTTAACAACAATGAATGATGTCTACGAATAATTATTTTAAAGTGATGTTACTTTGCTTGATGATTATTTTCTGTACTGAATCCCAATAACAATTTACTTGGATAGATTATAAGTATTCCCAGATTTAGGTGTGCAATTATACTGGCTTGAAGAAATTGAGTTTGATGACCTAAATTTGATTCTGAAGAATCAACTAGGTGTTCTTTAATAAAAAATGTTTTGTTAAATCATTAACATGATTCTATTCTGTTTAGATTATATTTACTGATTACTGAACATGCGTAAATTTTTGGTTTTTATAATCAGAGTATCTGTTTTAATTACCTAAACATAAACTTAAATATTGAATAATGGTTATTGTAAGGATAATTTCGATAGTTTGAAATTATTCAATTCAGTATGAAATGATTATGGTCAGAAAATACATTCTATTCTATTCTAATCTTTCTTGTTTATGAGCCTATAGCTTCCAGTTTCAATATTGATTGAATTTTAAGTAACCATCATAACAAACATTCAGAAATATTAAAACTAAGTCAAATTCTATTATTTCCTAAGTTTGTGAACCAAGTTGAATCGGTGTATGAAATAAAGATCTGAAAAAACTTCTATAAAGGTACAAAACAAATCTAGGAGTGTGGGTTCGAAGTTTTTAAAACTCTTATGAGCTTTGAAGCATTCCTATGTTAGAATAGATATAATTTGGTGAACCCTGAAAGTCTGAAGCTATAAAGAACCAGCTCTTCATAAAGACAAGTCTTCAATTTAACACGCCCTGACAGAAAATACATTACCGATTTCAACGGTCATCATGAAAATATACCAAAGTACCTATGTGAGTGATGGAAATCTTTTTCTCTATTTATTATGAAATATTACTCTGGATTAAATATCAAACAAGGTGCTAGGCATCATTAATAATGAATACAACAAATGGCAATTTTTAACTCAATTGATTGCCAAATTGTCCAAACTATTTTCATACTAGACTTCTTCCTTAAGAAGATCTCAATGTTTTCGCTCCGACGATATGATTTTGTTACGGGAAGATTTCAATGAATAAGGAATTTCAAAGGAGAAGACCTTACTAGAAGGAATATATCTATTTCTAAACGATTTTCATTGGGAAGATATATTTTCTTTTGACTTGGAAAACGGTGAGTGCTTATTTTTCAGGTTTGTTGATTTTATCACATTTATTCTGGCGGTTGTTTTAGTACCACACTGTTCCAAAAGATCCTGACCTCGGGCGAATTTGTTTTTATAGACAATTTATTCAACCAATAGTGCACGTACCTACCTGACTTTTTAGGTTTGAAGGGAGGAATTCTTGCAGGATTTGTCGGAACCTCTTCAGCATCCTTCTCGATGGGTGGCACGAATGCAGGTTTTTGAGTTGGAAAACCTCCAGAGCTTCCTGACCCTACGAAAACTGGTCTACCAGGCTGTGGTGAGTTTTTGTAGATCACTCCAGGACCAAGTGGCGTTTCTGGTGGAGGTGGAAAAAGAAAATTGTTCGGAGGTTGTCCAGGATTTAAAAGAAACGGCTGACCAGGTCCTGCTCCATAAAAGAGGAATTGGGGCTGGTACCTGAAATGAAATGATAATCGTAAAATAAACCAATTTGGTTCTGAGAAAGAGTGAGATGTGAAAACTTTATTGGAATTCAATGAAAAATTAATATTATACCTCCTAGGGCCTTTTGTATTTTATTTTCGCAGTTGGCGTGACTGATAACAAAATTGACAGATTATAGAATTTGAATAGTGCGTTCAAATCTCCACATGGTTTAATATTGACAATTGATATTCAATGGAAACGTGTTGACATTCGAAAGGATGGATGTCAGTGTTGTCAACCATAAAACTAAAAACAATGCTGTAATGAGTTCATTACAGCACTGTTTTTAGTACTGTAATGAATTCATTACGACACTGAAATAGAGAAATTTATTTATTTATGATTACGAAGAAACGGAACTCCAATGGTTTTGAGCGAACGATTTCTTGGGGTTCATTTTGGCTGAATTGAAGAATAACAAAAAATTGTGGAAATTACGAATGGCTGTCATTCATCGTTGAGTTATCAAATAATCCTTCACCTTGGCAAAGCGTTCCTTGCATCAGCGAAGCTGTACTGCGGTACTAGGGAAGATGGTTGTTGAGGATTCAAGAAGTTGAAGTCCAAAATACTAGCGGAATATCTCGCATCAGGGGAATATATTAGTTGTTTTGGTTTTGCCCTATTTTCTATGCTAAGTGCACCTCCTAGGAGAAAAAGAGCAAGGAAGCTTCTTCCATACATTTCCTGTAAAAAAGAAATAAAGAATTTAATAACGATAATGAAATATGGAATACAATAAATCTGAACTGAAAATTTCTAGTGTTTATGTATTCAGTTCGAAAAATAATAAAATTCATAAAAATGTAGAGAAGTAATGATGAAGTTATGAATCATTGAAAAATATACATTTGACGTTCATATGCTTGGAAAATAATTTAAAGGGATCTCATATAATTTCAATCAGGTAGTATATTGAAGGAGATGAAATTTCTCTGATCGTTATACTGTTTCTAGAAATGTGTTCTTTCTGGTCAATTTAGTTTTTTGTGACAAGCTACAAATAAATATGTTTATGAAAAATAACCTATCAAAAAATTTAGACCTCTGATATTGAAATTGGCAGCATTACATGATGAAAGAATATCTACTTTTCAGTTGATTTTTGTAATTCTGTAATACCATCAAGTTTGAGAAATTGAGATATCTAGCAGTATAAGACTTTACAATGATAAATTTCAGAATATTCAAAATATTAATAACATCCTCCTGAGGAATATCTTGTGAAATATCAGCTATATAAAAATTTTTTTTGGGAATTTTTCATTCACTTAAAGAAGTGGGATGTGTTCTTCGGAAGTAATACAGGGTGTCTTAAGTTCGAGTGCCTATTGAAAATTGGGATTATGATATTGTTCGCAGTTTTCTACAGAGCTTAAATATTTTCGACGCCCAAAAACTTCCGGTTATACAGGGAGTGAAAATAAATTCAACGAAAAAATTTTTTTTCAAGTTTTCCATTCCTGGTATGATCGAGTATTCAATAGTGAATACATTTCTGTTAAAACCATTGTATAAAATCGAATAGTTTTCAAAATATCTAAAAAAAAAAGTCAAATATGTTCAGTCAGTAATATGTTCATTATTCTCATTTTAAATATCCTGAGCGTAAACAGTTTTTACAACATCGAAGAGGAAGGATGTGAAAAGGTCATGCATCTTTTGAATTTCAAAAATATCCTCACAGGGTGTTTCAAATTAGAACCTTATTTTTTTATAATTGTGTTGGATTCTGCGATCAAAAATAAGATAGTTTTCTCACATGATTATGCTCCTAAATACAATAAAATCTGAGTTATTTGAGATTTTCTGGATTTATGTAGTACCTACGTAGAGTCTAATTCTTCGAATCTGATTCATAAGGATATTCTGTGAGCATAGAAGATAAATCATCCCATTTATAATTCAGATAGGTCTTATTGTTAGTCGTTATGAAATTTTTTGATTTCACAAAATGAATCGTTGCTATTCTAATAATGAGATTTTGGATTTATTTCTTATATTGTATTTTTTCAATTGTATATGCAATACACAATTAAATGCACTTATTGATATTGTTTACTTCAAATGACACAAAATGTTGAGTATCCAATGAGAAGTATCCCCAATTTTTTTTACAATTTCTGAAAAGATGTTTCAAACTTTCCAAATTTTGGAATGTAAGATCCCCTAAAGAATACAAAAAAGGGCAGTTGATGAAATTAGTATTTCGACTTATTTCGAAGCGAATGAGAATTCATCTCTTCAATAGGAAACGAATTAAATAGATTCGCTACTCCAGTAAACCGAATTATGATTATAAATAAATTATGATAATAAAAATAAGTTTCAAAACTCAAATTAACACAATGAATGATCAGGTAAGAGTTTCAATATGGTAACCGTTTTGTTCCACACACTTTCGAATACGTCTTGAAACACCTCGGTTAGCCGCTCGCTCAATTTCCTCCCCCTTTAGTGAGTGGAAAGCATCCTCCACACGCCTTTTCAAATCTTCTTTGCTTTTAATAGGAGATTCATAGACTATGTTTTTTATTCTACCCCATAAATAAAAATCTAAGGGAGTAAGATCGGGAGATCGTGGGGGCCAAAACAGTGAAGAACGGCGCCTGATCCACCGATTACCAAACATTGCATTCAGTTCTTCAGACACCTCGTGCGAACTATGTGCCGGAGTCCCATCCAATTGATAATATGCGGTAGTCGACATACTCAACGGCAGTTCATCCAAAAACTCAGAACAAAATTTCTCAGGATTTCCAAAAATTTTTCTGTATTTAAATTTTCTTCATAAATGTAGTACCGCACTTTATTGTTCATCAAAAGAGCAAACACATTAAAACTAAATTTGTTCTGGGGGTTTCTTTGTCTTTTTCTATGAGGATTTTCACTTCTCCAAATTTGGCAATTCTTTCTATTAAATAGTCCTTCATTATTGAATTTTGCTTCGTCTGTCCAAATGATCTTTTTCAAAATATTTTCAATATTTTCAAGTTTTTCTAATATTCTTCTACAAAAATTTAACCGTTTTATGTAGTCACCTCGTTATAATGCATGAAGTTTCTCATATTTGTAGTTATGCATGTTGTTTTTTTTCAAAATTCGGTGCACTGAATTTCTGTCTAAATCGAGTTTATGAGCTGCTCTTCGAATAGATTCCGGTTTTTTTTGGATATTTTGAAAACAATTCGATTTAATACAATGGTTTTAACAGAAATATATTCACTTTTGAAAACTCGATCGTACCAGGAATGGAAAACTTGAAAAAAAATTTTTTCGTCGAATTTATTTTCACTCCCTGTATAACTGGAACTTTTTGAGCTTCTAAAATATTTTAGCTCTGTAGAGAACTTCGAACAATATCATAATTCCAATTTTCAGATTTCAAATATGTCTAGTTCTCCATAAACGTCAAATAGGCCTTCGAACTTGAGACACCCTGTATATTGATGAACGTGCTCAACTTCAGAAAGTCAAGACAATAATCACCTCCATCTTATATAGGGTGTAACTAAACAAGTGTAAAATATTTAAGGTGGTAAACTTGAAATTATTGGACAAAATAGATTCATAATTTAAATTGAAGCGGTATTCAAAGAAATGATAATTTTGTTTGGAATATTTTATCCTACAAAAGACTAAGAATTTTTTAAATTAAAAATGTTGAAAATTTAAAATCTGAACAAACCAAAAAATTAAAAAAATTGTTTGACATGATACTGTCATAATTCCAATTGAATTGATACACAGACTCACCGTAAGATCGCGTAGCACCTTAGAAACTTGATCTAACACTAGAAATATTAACCGAGCTACCAGAGCCGTTAGTCGATATACAAGGAATACTTAGATTAAAGGAAGGACTCTGAGGACTGAAACCAAAGTGCTTCAAGAATAGTGATAAGCAAGAGGTACATCGACCCGTCTTATACTTAAGCCTGGTGGGGAGGAGCCCCAGCATCGTTGACAAACGAAAAAAAAATCTTGAAATTGCCCCGATTGATAGGTTGAATGTCAAGGCAATGATCTTCTTCATGTTTGCATAATTTGTTATTCTTCACTGCAAGAGAAGACAATGAGACGACAATGTTACGATCTGATTCATATATTCCAGAGATGTACCAGGGAAGTCCATAACCATAATTCATTCACGGGGCAGAGTGCAAGTAATACTCGTATAAGAATTCCAGAACAAAACGTGTGTGAAATTCTTTTTCTCTATTTCAGTGCCGTAATGAGTCCATTACAGTACTGTAAACAGTGGTGTAATGAACTCATTACATACAGCATTGTTTTTGGTTATATTTTTCGTTTTGTGGTTGACAACACTGACATCCTATCCTTTCGAATGTCAACACGCGTCCATTGTATGTCAGTTGTCAACTATGTAGAGATTTGAAAGCACTATTCAAATTCTATAATCTGTCAATTTTCGTATCAGTCACACCAACTGCGAAAATAAAATACAAAAGGCACTAGGAGGTATAATCTGAATTTTTCATTGAATTCCAATAAATTTCTCACAATTCTTGACCGAAATAGAGAAAATATCGTCTAATACTCGTTGCAGAAGGCAATTCCAACACTTCAACCACTTCGCATTCGTGTTGGAATAGGTGCCCATTCTGCAACTTGTTTTAGAATATACTATTAAGCCCCGAGAATTTGAAAATATAGTCAAATCATAGCTTCTTTCAAGGTATTGATCGAGATTATCTGAATATCAATAAACTCGAAAAAAATCAAAATTTTGCAAAATTCAAAGATCTCTGATGAATATCTCATAAGATAAATAATCAGTAATTAAAAGAAAGTTATGGCCATATTTTTGAAATTTTCTAGCCTGACGAATTCAAGGAAATTTTGCAAAACTATTCGTTTCAATATCATTCAAAGATCTGTCTAGTTACAACATGATCGGATGGATATTCTAGGAGTTATTGATTAAATTAAACAAAATTTCAGTCACACCAACAGCGAAAATAAAATACAAAAGGCACTAGGAGGTATAATCTGAATTTTTCATTGAATTCCAATAAATTTCTCAGAATTCTTGACTTAAATAGAGAAAATATCGTCTAATACTCGTTGCAGCACTCCAATTCCAACTCATGCTTTCAAAAACTTGCACCTTCGTCGCTCGTTTTCGAAGTTGGAAAAGGTGCCCATTCTGCAATTTGTTTTAGAATATACTATTAGGTGTACAAAGTTTCCGCGGTTTGTCAAAAGATGGCCCCACCAGAAGGTTATGGAGAAATTGTCAGATGTAAAACGTAATATCCCGAGTTTAGTCATCTGGCAACACCATAACCTTAAAGTACTAGTGATTCCGTATCAGCATCACGTAATTTTTTTCGTGCAAAAATGTCAAGTTTTATTCCGAATAAGCATAATTTGCGGGAACTTTTGATTTACTTCTTTAATGTGAAAAAATCTGCAGCTGAGGCGCATCGATTGCTTCTAGAAGCATATGGTGAAGCTGCTTTAAGTGAGAGAAGTTGTCAGGAATGGTTTCAAAAGTTTAAGAACGGTGAGTTTGACGTTAAAGACAAAGAACGCAGTGGAAGGCCGAAAGTGTACGAAGACATGGAATTAGAAGCACTATTGGAGGAAGATTCGTCCCAAACGCAAAAAGAACTTGCACTTACTCTACAAGTGACTCAACAAGCAATTTCACATCGTTTAAAATCGTTAGGAATGATTCAAAAACAAGGAAATTGGGTTCCATATGAACTAAAGCCGAGAGACGTTGAACGCCGATTATGCATGAGTGAAATGCTGCTTGCCAGGAATAAAAAAAGAGTTTTTGCATCGTATAGTCACTGGTGACGAAAAATGGATTCACTACGATAATCCAAAGAAGAGAAAGTCATGGGTTAAGCCCGGCGAACCATCAACATCGACAGCTAAGCCGAATATTCATGGAAAAAACTCATGCTGTGTATTTGGTGGGATCAGCTTGGTGTCGTGTATTATGAATTGCTGAAACCAAGCGAAACCATTACTGGAGCTCTCTACCGAACACAATTGATGAGATTGAGTCGGGCACTTAAGGAAAAACGCGCCCATTACTACTCCAGACACGACAAAATTATTCTTTTACACGATAATGCTCGTCCACATGTTGCGGCGCCGGTAAAAACATACTTGGAAACACTCAACTGGGAAGTTTTACCCCACCCGCCGTATTCACCAGACTTAGCCCCTTCTGATTATCATCTGTTCCGGTCGATGGTACATGGTCTGTCTGAGCAGCGCTTCACATCATATGAAGACACCAAAAATTGGGTAGATTTGTGGATAGCGTCAAAAGATGAAGAGTTTTTTCGACGGGGTATCCGAATGTTGCCAGAAAGATGGGGAAAAGTAGTGGCAAATGATGGAAAATACTTTGAATAAAACGTAATGTACTTTTCCTTTACAATAAATTCCTAATTTTTTATAAAAAACCGCGGAAACTTATTTGTACACCTATTATTATTTCACAATGAGAAAGAAGCTGGAAATCACAAAAACATCTAAAATCTATAAAAAAAAGTAGGAAAGCACTGGCGTGTGGTTAGGAAAGAGAACTTGATATTTTTGGGAACTCCCATAAAATGAACTGAACCGTGATGTCGGTTTTGACTTCATATTGATTTTTATTTCTACGTTGATGATCACAAAACGAGGCTGCTAAAGAAGACTTTTTTTATGTTATAAAATTTTAAAAATATAAGATTCTAGCATCCTGAAATTCGGATATGCTCAAAATATTGATAACCTCAATCTACATTCAAAATTTTGTTAGTCTCAGCCGAATATCTATTTATCATGTAATTTTAAAGAAGTTTTGAAAATTTTTTAAAATTTTCTAGTTCATCTTTGAAAAGTAATGAAATCTAGACAAAGTGGTGCTAAGTCTAAGATTCCTCTCTGCGATTTCTTTTTTATTAATGTTAATGTTGTGTGACTTAACGTCGAAAGGTACAATAGGGTGCAAGACACCATTGCTGCCATCGGTCGCCAGAACCGCTGTTTATTTAATCAACTTTTTCCTAGTGGAAATTTCCATCTTCAATGAGTAGTGGTTCAACTGCCAAGCCACACAACATTAACTATACTCGAAATAATAAAGACATCGCAGTGAGGAAATGCCCCCTTCTAGACTTGACTAGTTTTTGGCGCTCTTGTTCACCCGAACAGAGTGCCTATCATTTTGCCCAAATGTCTGTAATTTTCGAATATCGAGCCGAAAATGGTCTCAATCGACCCCCTGATGAAGAATCCGTGGCGAAAGTTGAGTCTGTCCGGCCGGACCTATCCTCTCTAGTATCCAAACGAGATCAGCTAGAGTTTTCATATTTTCAGAAAAGGTTAATTGTGCAAATATCTCGGTCAAGTTCGTTATTGGGCCAAATCAGTCAAATGGTTCAGTAGTTATGAGCATCTGAAATTTTGTTTCCTCAATAACTACTAGAATATCCATCCGATCAAGTTGATACTTGAAATATCGTCGTGGGAGGCTGAAACAAAACGGCTCGCAAAATTCCGCAGAAATCGTCATGCTAGAAATTTTTTTAAAAATTCCTAAAAAAAAATTTTTCAATACTCACTATCTCATAAGATATTTTTCGGATTTCAATAAAAATTCGTGAATATATTGAGGTGATCGATATCTTACTTATCCTCAAATTTCATTGTCGTAGCTCTTTTCCATCTAAAGATATGTTCATTTTTTTCATTTACTCAAGAGAAAAGGGATGACAGGAATCCCGGTGATTTTCTCTGAACGATGGCCATCATAGATCGTTATTCGATTGATGAATGCCGGGCTCATTAATCAGTGTCAGTTGGCGTAATATTAATCAAAAATTTTCATAAAGGGAAATCATATAAATAGAATTCAATCTTGGTGGCTGAAATAATATACGTTGTCAAAATTCAGAAAAGCACCGAGGTAAGTTTTTAGGGGAAGGGAATTATAGCTTCGAACAAAACTTGGGGAAAATTATAAGTAGTTATTTTTTATTTGAGATATAGGTTTGTTCATTCATTAGGCGTTCATATTTGCATCACATTGTCCCATAGTACGAGAAAGCACTATTGTTCACCTGAGTGCTGGATGATTCGTTGAGATTCGAGATTATGTTGAGAGTATGGCCGGCCGAGCTAATGGGACTTTGAGAGTCTTGAATCCTCACAGAATATACTAATCCGTCTCTATCAAAATATTTGTAAGTGATAGTCTAGTGTTGCCTTCATTCAAATATTGCTTTCCTGTATACAATTTTGCGTGGATCAGGTCGCTATAGGTCGAATTAACGAGTACATAACAGCCGCATAGATATATCTTTGGAATTAGAAAATTAAAAAATATCTACATATTCTCCCATAATTTTGTGGAATTGAATTTGCTTCCTATGAGACTCATTATCTTTGTATATTTCATAAATTGATTAAGAACCATATCTCTATAAAAGGTTGTTATACAAAGCTGACGATCAAAATTCTGATATAAGATATAGAAATCTTTTAACACGTCCTCACCACATATGTAAGCTGTATCTTGATAATTCGGGATTCAAATCAGAGAATACTTGGAATTGAAGGTACTCAGAACTCCATTTCCTAGTTAACAATTCCAGGAACCTTGAAACAGAATCTCTTTATTTTCTTCTTGGCGTCACAGCTTAAATATGAATGTACCTATTTTGTGAAATCCAGGTTCCTTATTGATAATTTTGAAAAAGTACAATAACAATTCGAGAAGTAGGTGAGTTTTAAAATTGAATTAAGTCCAGATCATGGACCCTTTTGCATGGAAGAACAATGGAGTAGCAAACAAAATTTCTTCGACTGCTGACCTTGGGAGAGATAAATCTTCCGGCATCAATGCTCCTGAGAATCTACAAATTACCTAGAAACAAACACCAAAAGATTCAGGATTTGCTTGTTGTTGAAAATAGAACAAGTTCAACACTACGATCAAGAAGTTCCGATGAGGTGGATCCATTTTTGTCATAAAAGAACTGGTTTCATTAGATGTTACTCAATGATTATGTAAATTTTATGTTTCCTCTGTATCATAACAGTGATTAAAATTTATTCCCCAGATTGAAATTTGGAAATTGGTGTTTCTGTATAAATTCATCGAAGTTTTTTATGGAAATTTGTACACATATGAAACTTAACAAACTACGTTTATGCACACCAGATTTAAAAATACTTGAAACTATAAAACGCAAACTAGAATATTTTGGTCATATCAAAAGACAACTGGAGATCTAAAGTCTGATTGAAGAATGAAGACGAATAACATCGTTTTGAATAAAACAGTTTGATAGATCTTTTGCGGTCAGTGAGCAACTATCAATCAAAAACTATATGAAAAATAGATTAGAAACTGCTGAAAAAATTTCATGCGATAATCGTTCGCCAGTAATTAATACATCAGCTGCCACCAGTTCCACACATTACTTATCGCTAATCGTCAGTAACGATGTGGACTATTCAGAATGTCACATCTCGAAAATTCCGTCTATGAATTTTATGAATTGTTTAATTGAAACCATAGATATAAATATGTCAAAGTGAGCGTGGAGATTTTCATTGTCAAATTTTATATTGTGAGAAATAAAATTTATTTGGATAAATAATTTATTCCTCGCACCGCTCTCTTGATAAAATAGCTCGACCATTAATCGCTATCATTAAAACTAGTTGATTAAATAACTATATTTATTTGAATAGAAAAAACTTGAAGTTGACTTTTGAATTGCACTTTTACGTTGAAATGTTTTACACAATCTTAACGAGCGATCAGTTGTTATGATTATCTAGCCTAATACTATATGGGATCACAAGATTTCTCTGAATATTCGAATCAAGGAATCACCATGTTATAGCACAAATTGCTAAATAATAACGAGGATCACTGTACGCAAAATTCTCGACACCTTTCCGAATTTAATCAAGTTCATATCATTGAACTGCCGACGACTAACAGGGCCATATACAGCCGAATGCAAATTACCAATTGTTCCTCAAATTTTCCATCAGTAGTCAACAAACACCCGAGATACCCCCTTATTTCCATTGAATGGACCCCCTAAACCTACTCATTCAGTATCCAATTCAAGATTTGTGATTTGATTTATATCGGGAATGCATTTTGGAATTCGCCAAGTCAATTTGAATGGCAGCAGGAATTTTAGGTGTGTGGTACTGACTCATTAAAGTTTCCATATTTTTGGACCGTACCAAAACAAGTCATAGCAAATAATAGTTTATGAATGCTCTATTCAGAGCGAAACTAAACGAAATGGACTAGAATTGATCGAAACGAGTGAGAAGTTTATAATTCAAAAGATCTTCATTTATTTTTCTTGAATTCATATCATTCCACCGAAAATTCTATCAATACAAGCCGAAATGAGAAATGGGAAATTACACATATTCAGGAGATCAGCTCCTACTTTAGATGTGTCACATCCATTCATAATAGATGAATTGAGGGCTGCAATCAAAAATCTCGAAAGGCAGCCAGGTTTTGACGGAATTTATCCAGAATTCATCAAACATTTAGGAAAAAAGGCCTTGTCTTTCTACAACAATATTCTGAATTCAGGAAACTTTCCTTCCGAATTTCGTAAGGCTAAAGTAATAGGTATTTTGAAACGTGTAAAAAATCCTTGTGATCCTAGTAGTTAGTTTATTGAGTGTTCCTTTTAAGATATTAGAAAGGCTAATTCTTTTTAGAATTGAATCTTCTATAGAAAATGCTCTACAAAATTTCCAAGGAGGTGATTACCTGAATTCATAGAAATTGTTCAGATCAGGTTCTCAGCCTTACAACTTTCATAGAATCAGGCTTCATTAATAGGTTGAAAACAGGAGCTGCTTTCATTGATCTATCTTCCGCATATGACACTGTGTAGAAAGATGGATTAAATTTCAAACTCTATACCCATCTGAAGTGTGGGAAAATGGTACGATTATTAGAAAATATGTTATCTGATAGAAGATTTCGTGTTTTTATTGAAAATAAGAATAGCACTTTCAAAACATTGAATAACGGTCTTCGTCAAGGATCAGTTTTAGCTCCTTTACCTTTCAATTTATATCTAAGTGATTTACTCACGACATCATCTCAGAAATTTGTTTATGCTGACGACATTGCTATTGTTTACCAACATTCGGATTTCCATACTCTGGAAAACATACTGTCATCTGATTTGGACATTTAAAAGAATTATTTTATTGAGTGGCGATTATGTCCAAATCCCAACAAAACAGAGGTATCTTGTTTTCATCTGAATAATCATGAAAAATATAGGAAATTAGCTGTAACTTTCAATGATTCTCCTATCGAACATAATTTCTATCCAAAATACTTTGGAGTTAAATTAGATTCATCTCTCAATTACAAAGCTCATTTAAATGATCTGAGCCTAAAACTCAAAACTAGGGATAATATTGTTCAGAAATTATCTTGGGGTGCTGATGCTTCCACTCTTCGCACAGCATCTCTGGCCCTAGTTTTTTCTGCAGCTGAGTATTGTTGCTCTGTTTGGTTTAATAGTGCACATACATAAAAAATTGATGCACAATTGAATACATACATGAGAATAATTACTGGCACCATAAGATCTACATCGGTTCATTGGTTACCAGTTTTGTCTAACATTGTTCCTCCCCATATTCGCAGACAGACTGCAGCTCTGAATTCTTGGAGCAAATATAATTCTTTTCCCAATTTATTCCCAATTATTTCATATATTCCACAAAATAGAATTCCCAGATTGAAGTCACGTAAACCATTATGGCATAATATGTTCTTCAATATCAACATAAGAGATAAAGAATTATGGAAGACTGAGTGGATCTCTTAGGAAATGTTTCAAACGAATATCATACGTATTTTTGTTATTCAGTTCTTTTTTCTGCTTTTGTCCTTTTATTTCCAGATTCGATGTGTGCAACTTGAAGAAGTCGCTGTCTCAATCAATAGAAGACCACTCTTGAAAAAAGAAGTCTCTAAAATATATTTCAGCTTATTTTTGTATTTTCACACTTAGACGGGGAGCCAGGGTTTTTTTCCTGGGGTTTTTTCCCTAGGCTTTTATGCCATACGCCGAATTGTATGACACCCCGTCACTAACCCCTGATCTATATGCTTTATTGGGAATATATATACCTACATCTTGCCAAATAATTTTTTCTGAGAAAATGAACTTATTCCATAATTTTGATGAGCACTGTAAATTGAAAAAAAACCAATACTTAATCTCCTCAAAGAGCAGGTGCATATTACTATTTTCAAGGTCGATTTTCAAGTAAAACTAAGATGCCGTGTTGAGTATAATGATTGTGCAAGTAAGGTCAACGTTCCAACACACAACAAAATAAAGACATTGATATCATCAGGAATTCAAATGGAGTAACGGTAGAGCCTAGAAGGAACGTACCTACTCTGAAGATTAATGCACCAGATCTTTCAAGACCCAATCAATCTACAGGGCGATTTCAAATGAGGAGAGAGCACTACGGGAGGTATTGGTATAGCGAGCAAGAATAAGGATTAAAAATGTCTGAATTTCTCGAACATCGAGCCTTGAATGATCTCAAACGATTGCGTTTGTATCCTTGATGAAGAATCCGTGGTCAGGATTGACTCTACATAGTTGCATAATTTTTGTCTCAAAAGATTGAATGGGTGATGCTTGAATCATTCGTAGAAGTTGCAAAAGGAATATTTATTTGTAAATGCTATGAACTTCTGTAACTTAATTACGTCGTTACTTAAAGAAACTCCTATATTTTCGTGGATTCAGTCAATGGAGATCCGTTTTGTCTTTTACCATTCAGTCGTTTAATGCAGGTACTAACTACAGAATAATAATAAATCCAGTCGCATTTATGACGATGTACCTATCTCTGTAGTTGTTCGTGAAATAATTTTTTGCTGAGAATTGAGTTTTTTGCCCAAAATAAACCAGTTCGCAGCAAAAAATTATTTTACGAACATCTACAGAGATAGGTACATCGTCATAAATGCGAACTGGATTTATTATTATTCTGTAGTTAGTACCTGCATTAAACGACTAAATGGTAAAAAACAAAACTAATTTATTAATAACAAAACACACAACACGTAGAAATCATATTAAATGTTCAATACATATGTAATTTTTTGTTTAGAATGAAACAGGCTATCGGAAATAAATTTTTTAATGGTAATCAAATAATAAGACATAAAGTTACATTGGAAATAAATTTTAGGGGTTGCGTTTCCCACCCTTACAACCATGGGGTAAACCAAATAAATAACTGGATAAGTGTCTTTTTGCTAGTAGGAAACGTTAGGTTAATTTCAATATTGTAACTTTTTTGCTGCTTGTGAAGAAAATTGTTATACAAATTTTATGTACTCCCTTTGAGGGGCTATATCTTAACAAGAGATGCTGCAATAAAGTTTCTTTATATGAAAGATCCTATCTTTTTTTCGATGAGGAATCACCTCCTTAAATATTTTACTCTTATTTAGTTACTCCCTGTATATTCAGGAGATCAGGCCCCGCTTCAAAATATGTATCAAATCAATTAGAAAGGTTGATTATTTTTAGAATTGGCCTTGCTGTAGAAAATACTCAGAAATGTTTTAGGAAAAATCAGGTTCTTAGCTTCAATTTTGATAGAATTAGGCTTCAATAATAGATTGAAAACAGGAGCTGCTCACATAGATTTATCAGCGGCCCATGGCATTGTATAGAAATAAGGGTTAATTTTCAAACTCTATACCCATCTGAAGTGTGTGAAAATTGTAAGTTTATAAGAAAATATGTTGTCTAATAGAAGATTTTGTGTTTTGTGGTTAATAAAAATAGCGCCTTTGAAACATTGAAAAACGGTCTTTCACAAGGAGCAGTTGTAGCCCCTTTACTTTTCGATTTATATCTGAAATCATCTCAGAAATTTGTATAAGCTGATGATATTACTATTGCTTACCACCATTCGGACTTCCATACTTAAGAGAAGATTTCATGGCATTATTTTGAATTGCGGTTATGTTCCAACCTGAAAAATTGTGCTGTGCTAAGAGAAAATAAAAAACAGGGATGATTAAAATAAAAACTACGAAAAAGTTACAGTTTAATTTATGCTTGAATAAATAACAATCACTTATGATCAACTATAATATATCAGATGCGGCACTAGCGTGGAATTTGGAGATTATCTTGTTCAAAAATTCACTAGCACTGCCTTGATTAGGGTTTTGAGAACCATTTCTTTTAGGCTTGTTATGACCAACATATCCTTCGGCATAGACTGGCACCAGTGCTTGATCAGGTGCTACTCCAGCTATAGCTGTAGCTATTGGTCTAGCTACAGCTAAACCATTAGGTCCTACAACTGCTGTGGCTACTGGCTTACTAGCTGCAACACCTCCTTCACCTAATAAAGAAAAATAGAATTCAAAGCACCAATTAGATTAGTTAATGAAACTGAGTATTGATTGAAGTGAATATAAACTTGAGGACGTTGAATGCAACAGCAGGAAATCCCTAGCAGTAAACAGGATACTATTTGAGCATGATCCAAACCTGTTGTACTACTATAATTATGAATAATTGAAAACATTTCACTGAACACAAAAACATTTCGAATGAGTTGATTATCAAGATACAAATACACTGCTAGAGAAAGAATCGATTAAATAAATCAATGAAGAAACATCATTATCTTTTTTGAGTGGATTGGTCATTAAAGTCTATTGTAGTTTCAAAATATATCTATGAACCTTCAACTCAAAATTTCGCATTTTTCAGTATCTCTCATGAGCAAAACCCATTGAATACTACGCTCCAAGTCAATATACTTCGAAATATGATTATTTTTATTCATTTACATTTTCATTCACAACATATCTCTAATGTTTGTAATGTTTGTAATGTAATCTAATGTTTAAGGTTAAATATAGGTCGAACTCAACAATATTTGTGGTGAATCTTTCCAATTAGTAATGATATATCCTTTGTAAACAGCGAGTAGTGTAATAGTTACCTGCTACTGCCAAACCAACTGGCATAGCCTCTGCCACAGAAGCGTCATCTGGAGGTAGATTGATTTCGACAGTATCATTGCCACCTCCCTGTCCATTTTCCTCCTCTTTTTCTCCCTTTTCTTCTTCCTTTTCACCTTTTTCTTCTTCATTTACGTTTTCTTTTTCTCCCTTCTTCTTTTCTTGTTCCTCCTTATTATCAGCTTCGCCAGTTTTGTTCCACCATTTACCCGTCTCTTTTTCTTTCTTCAACTCATTGTTCTCCATTTTATTCAACGTGGTCGTTTTATTAGCTTTTTTCTCTGCTTGCAATTTATTCTTCTTTTCAAACCAGGCACTCAAACCTTCTCTGTTCTCGAAATTAGGACCTTCTTGTATTACAGTTAACTTTTCAGCTGCTTCAGATATTTGGTCCATGTTATCTTGATAAAATTGTTGCTCATCTCTACTGAGCTTCCCTGTCTTTTTAGCCTTCGCTTGCAAAGAAAGTATATTCAATGCATTTTTGTTTATTAACTTAACATGCCCTTCGAATTTTTTCTCAAATTTTGAAGGCAATTGGGGGTATTCTAGTTCATCTGGGTTGATCTCTTCTTCATTCTTCTTCTTGTCTGAATCGGGAGTTTTTATTATTTGCGTTGTAACAGTTCCATTTGAGTTTTCAATGATCTGTAAAGATTGCCCTTTTCCCCTCCATAAAATGGAAGGATACTGATCTTTGTTGTTGAATCGATACTGAAAAAATGAGTTTTCTTTAGGAATATTCTTGTGATAAAATAGAATTTTAAACTATAACAGAATCAGTCTGGAATTAGGATAAACATAGTTCACAATTTAAAATAAATTCGACGATTACCATATTATTCAAATCTGAAATAAGAATTAATACATTGTCATTATATTATGAAATTGTGTTTAAATATAAATAATATCAACTCGAATTCAATCAGTACGCTCCGGTAAAATGGATACTTCGGGATCTGATGATGGCCTGCCCGAAGAAATATTAGCAGCTTCTTATGAAACGAGTTTGAATTTGTTACCGGCCAAGTCGAAGATAAAATATGAGAAGCAATATTCAGAATTCATTGATTGGTGTAATTTCAAAAAGGTTCAACCGAGGAAGGATTATGGTCCCGATATTCAATGATAAAGAGTGTTTGTAAACTGAAACAGGATTTGGATATTGGAAAATTACAAATAACAAAATTCATGAGTGAGGCATCTGATGAATTTTACTTGATGCTGAAGTTGGTAACAATTTTTGGATAAGCTGGTGCCTGCAGGCGAGAGGAACTTACAAAACTCACCATCGACGATATAGATGATAAAGGTGACTTGATCATCGTCAATATTAAGGACTCCAAAAATCATTCACCAAGATCGTTTGTTATATCCCAAGACACCAATAATGGATATTTTCTGAACATATACAGAAAATATATGAATTGTTGTTGTTGTCAAGTTGAAAATTGTGATCTTAAATTGGCCATAACTTCTGTTTTTCAAATTAGAACCCTATTTTTTTATAATTGTGTTGGATTCTGCGGTCAAAATAATGATAGTTTTCTCACATGATTGTGCTCCTGAATTCAATAATTTCTGAGTTATTTGAGATTTTCTGGATTTATGGTGTACGTAGAGTAAAATCGATTGCATCTAAAAAAATTCAATGAATTTTCGAAACTATGGGAACACTCTGTACCCATAGAAGATAAATTATCTGTTAATAATTCACAAGTGTCAGGTTTTATTGTTATTCGTTATCTTCATTTCTCGATTTAACAAAATGAACCGTTATTCTAATTAAGAAATTCTGGATCTATTTTATATACATGGTGAATGTGACAGAATTATTAGTAGAACCTGCCGGGCCTTCAACGAGAAGTATCCCCATTTACCTTCCATGACGGAGAAGATATTTAGAAAATATGTTTCAAACTTTCAAAGTTTTGGATGTGTAAGAGTCCCTAAAGAATAAAAAGAAGGGTAGTTGATGATGAAAAAGATCCTTTGGACAGACGAAGCAAAATTCAATAATGAAGGACTATTTAATAGAAATAGAAAGAAAACTATTGGATTTAGTACAATGGTTTTAACAAAAATGTATTCACTATTGAATATTCGATCATACCAGGAATGGAAAACTTGAAAAAAAATTTTTTCGTCGAATTTATTTTCACTTCCTGTTTAACCGGAAGTTTTTGGGGTTTGAAAATATTTTAGCTCTGTAGAGAACTTCGAATAATATCATAATCCCAATTTTCAGATTTCAAATATGTCTTGTTCTCTAGAAACGTCTAATAGGCACTCGAACTTGAGACACCCTGTATAATGAATTCTTCAAACTAATTCATACAGATAATCTTCAATTCATAGACAGTAAAAAATTTAATGACTTGGTTTGGGATGTGACTTCTCTGAAAACGAATATGCTTCGAAAAATTCCTCTTTGCATTTCCTAGAGCTATTTAGTTTAGCAACAGCAGAAAATATCTACTGAAACGTTGATTTAATTTCAAAAACAAAGAAAATACTTAATGGAAGTAAGCTAAATATTAAGTTCACATTTATACCATAATCAATAATATCTTGTCAAAAATTCTGTGGCTATTTTAATATCTAATTGAATCAATGAAATATCTTTTTTTCGCAAGAGTGGCCTAGGTAAGTGCCAGTATCACGATCGTCATTGTTTACTGACTCGTCAAGAAATCTAAACAGTATAAACCTACTGATTTGATTTCTGCAAAGCGAGAATACTGAAGGTTAATTGCTCAATTTCTTGCTAGACATTGTGGACATCCACTCATAATTATTCGGAAAAAATATACGCCTATGTGATCTGACCGCTAAAATGCGTGATATGTGTGGTAAGAAACAAGAAAAATGCACATAGAATAGTAATAAAAGTAAAGTCTCACAACAAAGATTTTGACATAGAAATCACTTGGAATTTTATATTCGGTCGCGGCTTATATGAAAGAATTCCTTTTCTGGCATGAATCATGAAGTTTACAGGAAATAGTTTACATAAAAATTCAATTAGATGAATCGGCAAATTTTTCCTTTTTGAGATAGATATTTGAATAAATTTGTGTTTGCGAATTGTTCTTTTCTGAGTTTATGTCAAGGTTAATTTGAATTATGATTTACACAAATAATAGATCTATAATTCAACCTTGTTTCATCTGGCCCATGAATGGCTAAGGAACTTCTACTTTGGTCATGATATATGTTTTTATTTAATTTATTGAAATACCCGGTAGGGTTGGATCGTCCTACGAATAACTTCAGATATTCATTTCATATACAGGGTTATGATAAAGTAATGCACAAAAGTCATAAAACGTACAACGATCACTTTTGAAGAAAATGCAAAAACACGTCAACCGGTGTTTTACACTGATCAACAATTGCTAGGGATCACTTATGAACTTCTCTTCATTTGTATCTTTTTCAAGTTATCTCGTGAATATCTGTACATTATATGTTCTCTAAGGAAAAATTAAGATGTTTTGAGTTGATTATATCAAATTTTTCCTCACTTCGGCTCTTGTTCACAAAATCGATTATTATCTGTAGGCTGTAACACGTGGAGTGAAAAGCAATGTGGTATTTGTTATTAAATCTGTTTTTCCTCTCGTTCAAACACATAAGGTGGCAAAATTCGTGGTTTGAGAGCACGTAGGAGGTAAAACATCCCAGTTTGAATAGGGAACACCGGGTTCATCGACGGCAATAGGCTGAGGAGCACCGCAATTGGACAGTTGAAGATTGGAGCCGATATTTATTTACGGATGATTCTAGATTTCGTTTGGTCAACTCCGATGGACGTATTCTTGCTTGGAGGGAAAGAGGTCGAAGGTATGCAGAACAGTTTATGGTACCCACATTGGCGGAGATTCTTTATGTGTAAGGGGAGGCATTTGTTTGAACCAACGCACAGAGTTGGTTGTTCTGCAGAACACCACAATGACCAGCCAGAGATATCACGATATGATTATTGAACCCATAATTGTTCCGTTTGAGGCTGCCTTGGGCGAGAATTTCATTTTAATTAACGATAATGCCCGTCCACACCGTAGTCGTCTGGTTAATGAAGCGCTAGATTGATAGGATGGACTGACCAGCTCGCTCTCCAGTCATGAATTGTCTGGTCTGAGATGTCTAGACAATTTTCAACATTAGAACAACCGATCGATAACCTGTAGGACCTTTCTAACGCTTTACGGGATATTTGGACGAATTTGCCCCAAAATTTTATAAATCGCCAAGTTTTCCCCATTATTTGGATCCGAAAATGCCGCAAGTAGGTCCGGAAGCACTACCATACGAAGATGTTCCAAATATCGTGCAGCTGCTAAATTCCCGCGAAGGTAATAAGGACCAATAAATCTTCCCCTGACGATTCCTACCCAAACATTAATTTTTTGGTGGCGCTGAATGTGTTTTGTCTGCATCCAGTGGGGATTTTCCCGAGCCCAGTAGACAATTGTGTCGATAGTTCCATAAAAATCCGATATATAGAGCTGTCCAGTCTGAAGTGAACTTCAACTGCTGTTGAGAGTTGAGGTTCGTTTGTGAATTCTGGCGGTGCAGATAGATAGAACTTAGCGTCCTATGAAAGAAGCTGTGTACATCATCCTGATAATTTTTACTACATATGCGGAGAATACATGTTCTTGGAAAACAGAAAAACTATTAGTGACTTTGTAAAGAGGGCTTATCTTGGATATTTTGGTGTTAAGCTTGGGGATCAGGATAAAACCTGGGCACCACATATTGTCTGTAAAACTTGTACTGAGCATTTACGACAGTGGACTACCAAGAAAAGGAAAACACTGAAATTTGGAGTACCAATGGTTTGGAGAGAACAAAGAATCTTCTGTTATTTCTGCCTAGTAAATATTACTGGAATCAATCGAAATAACCGTAACAAGTGGACTTATGCAGATTTAGTCTCTGCAAGACGCCCTATCCCTCACTCAGAAGGAGTACCAATTCCAACTTTTCAGCAGCTACCAGAACTCTGTGAGGACACATGTCTCTCTGATCAGAATTCTGACACTACTGAAGGTGACAGTGATTTTGAAACGATATCATCAATTCCCCAATGTTTCAACCAAGATGAGCTAAATGACCTCACTAGAGATCTCAACCTGTCGAGAGAAGCTTCTGAATTCCTAGCTTCCAGGTTGAAGGAAAAAAATTACTTGAACCAGGAACGAAAATTACATTTTATCGCACAAGGGAGAAAGATCTGCCACCTTTTTTCTCTGAAGAACAAAATCTTGTATTTTGCCATGCTCTTAGAGAGCTCCTAGTAAAAATGGGTCTTCCTGAATATTTTCCGGATGATTGGCGCCTATTTATTGACAGCTCAAAGCGAAGTTTGAATTGCGTTCTTCTACATAATGGGAACAAATATGGCTCAACACCAATTGTTCACTCAATGAAAATGAAAGAGCAATATGTCAACATAGCTTTGATTTTGGAAAAAATCAAAGTATTATGAACACCAATGTGTGATTTGTGTAGACTTAAAAATGGTAAACTTTTTCCTTGGACAGCAAAGTGGCCACACCAAGTATCCTTGTATCTTGTGCCTCTGGGATAGCAGAGACAAAACGCAACACTAGGTTAGAAAAGAGTGGCCTAGAAGAGAAAACATGGATGTTGGGGGAAAGAATATCATCAATGATCCTTTAGTTCCGCTAGAGAAAATCATGTTTCCACCCCTGCATATCAAGCTGGGTCTAATGAAGCAGTTTGTAAAGGCTCTTGATAAGAATGAATCATGCTTTGCATATATAGGGAAAAAATGCCTTAGCTGAGTAAGGAAAAAATTGAAGCAGGAATATTTGATGGCCCACAAATAAGTCAACTGATTAAAGACTCTGGACTTCATAAATTCAATGATTGAGATTGAACAAAATGCCTGGAATTCATTTGTTTCAGTTGTTCAAAATTTTCTGGGTAAACACAAATCTGAAAACTATGTTGAATTAGTCAATGAGATGCTGAATAATTTCAGATCACTTGGTTGTTACATGAGCATTAAGGTGCACTATTTACACAGCCACTTAGACCGTTTTCCTGATAATATAGGCGACATTAGTGAGGAGCAAGGTGAAAGATTTCACCAAGATATCAAATATATGGAGGATCGCTATCAAGGAAGATGGGATACTCACATGATGGCAGATTACTGCTGGTCTTTAAAACAGGATTGTTCTAAAATACATTCAAGAATGTCAAGCAAAAGAAGTTTCCGAAATGTGAGTGAGTGAGTAATTGGTTTGAATGATAACTTTTCTGTTTTCTATAGTATATAATGAATAATATATTGGAGAAGGATAATGGGTTAAACCGCAGGAATGCAGAAAATATGGGAAATGGATGGAAGGTACTTGCCAACACGTGTTTCTGCTTATTGGCTTCTTCAGGGCAAGGCAACCAAGAAACCAGGATAGGGATGGAAATGAATAATAAAATAAAACATAAATCACAACAGGTGACCACAACAGGAGCGAGCATCCAATTTGTGTCTTCAACCCAAGATACCTCTGGTTTGGAGGCTAAACCGAGCATCGCCACGATGGAAGCATAAGCAACCTGTGTGATGCGACCAAAACCCAAGGAAACAATTAAATTCAAAGTGAAGATAATGCGGTGAAATAAGATATTGGAGAAGGATAATGGGTTAAACCGCAGGAATGCAGAAAATATGGGAAATGGATGGAAGGTACTTGCCAACACGTGTTTCTGCTTATTGGCTTCTTCAGGGCAAGGCAACCAAGAAACCAGGATAGGGATGGAAATGAATAATAAAATAAAACATAAATGACAACAGGTGACCACAACAGGAGCGAGCATCCAATTTGTGGCTTCAACCCAAGATACCTCTGGTTTGGAGGCTAAACCGAGCATCGCCACGATGGAAGCATAAGCAACCTGTGTGATGCGACCAAAACCCAAGGAAACAATTAAATTCAAAGTGAAGATAATGCGGTGAAATAAGATATTGGAGAAGGATAATGGGTTAAACCGCAGGAATGCAGAAAATATGGGAAATGGATGGAAGGTACTTGCCAACACGTGTTTCTGCTTATTGGCTTCTTCAGGGCAAGGCAACCAAGAAACCAGGATAGGGATGGAAATGAATAATAAAATAAAACATAAATGACAACAGGAGCGAGCATCCATTCATGAAGAAGCCAATAAGCAGAAACACGTGTTGGCAAGTACCTTCCATCCATTTCCCATATTTTCTGCATTCCTGCGGTTTAACCCATTATCCTTCTCCAATATCTTATTTCACCGCATTATCTTCACTTTGAATATAATGAATAATATCTGTGTAATATAATAAAAATTCCTTTATTAATTTGTTTCTTTAAACCATGGTTTTTCTTTTAAAATAGTATAATGTATAATTCACAAAATGTTGATATCTTGAAAATTCGAGCTGACAGGCAAAAACTAATAGCATATTTGAATTCAGGGTTCAGGTGTTATTGATGTTATATTTTTCTCGAAACTAAATTTATTTGCAATTATTTTTGCTTTCTTTTTCCCATATGCAAAACGGTAAACTGACTTTTGCCACACCCTGTATATACTCTATATAAAGACAAACGTTATATAGAATAAATTAATTCAAGGTTTCTTTTAAAATTTGTGATTCATGAATTTCTTTATTGTGTAGAATATATTATCTAACAATATTTTTTCAAAATATAATGATTTCATTTGCTCAGGTATCATGCTGAACATCTTAAACAGAACAGGAGAATAGGTGATTCAATCGGGATGAACAATTATTATCATGTACTTTTATCTGTCTTCAGATAAATGATCAGTAATTATTTTGCTGTCAAAGAAAATGAATACACAAAATTATTTCCTGAAGATTTATTTTGTATTCGAAGTGCTGGAATACAATTCTCATTTATAATGAAATCAAACTATAATTAACTACGTTTTCAAAGTATGGTAAACTGAACATCTTATATAAGGAAATGTTCATACTATCCTAAAAAAATATGGCTTTCTATTTGGACTAGGATGATTGAAATAGGGTTTTCAAGCTATTTGAATAGTGTCACATCATCACAATGAAAAATTTTGTTAAAAATAATACACAATATTGCCAGAGGCAATGCATAATCCATTCATAAGATAACTTCATTTTAACGCCCACTTCTGATGTGTGAACTACTAAGAACAATTGTTATTTTCAACATATTCTGACTAGCTTAACCATCATGACTAGCTTTAATCGACTGATTTATTAGTTTTCTTCATCATCTTCGTAATATATTTCGAGATCACTTTCTGCATGCGCTATACCACCTGGTCCAGCTATAGCTACGGCATCAGGTTCGAAAAGTATATCAGCATTAACACCTTTACGTAGAGCAGCTCTTGAAACAGGGTTAGCTATAGCCTTACCATCGACTCCAGCTACTGATTTTGCCACTGGTTTGAGAATTAGGGTAGTCGTAGCTTTAGGTACATCAGACTTATCATTTCTTACTTCTATAATTTTCTTTTCTCCTAAGTTGATTCTTTGCCTCAAAAAATTGAGGAGTGGATGGAATCTGTACGGTGCTAATGATGAGTTTGAATTCATGGATTTCAACGAGTCCTCTGTTAGATCTTCGATTATTTTATTCATGGGATCCATGAGCCTCGTATTCACGTTTTTATTCATAATTTGTGTGTCCTCCTTCGACTTAATTCTTTGTTTAGTATTAGCTTTAAAACTACTATCCGGGATTCCGATGGATCCTCCACCATTTGGAAAATTTGATGTTATTCGATAAAAAGAAGGAACTAGGTTAGAAATGGGTTGTAATTGATCTCTAGAAATCCACAATGGAAAGACGCCACCATTAAGTAAAGGAACCAATCTAAGGAAGAAAAATATCGTGAGTGAACTAGAGGAAATAAGCATGCTGTTTTTATTCATAGTCAATAGAAACCCAAGAAACAGTTTTAAGTTGATAAAATCGACACACGGCTATATAAATCCTGAAAGGAACGGTAACCCCGAACAATTATTGTTTCAGTGGTGCATCCCGATCTCAAATAAGACTGCCACTTGAAGTCTTGATTCTGATTTCCTACGTCAATCATGACTAGCTCACACCACTGAAATGATAATTCTTCGGGATCATCGTTTCTTTAAGAATCAATTGAAACCTAATTAAATTTGGTGATAAACTGTAATAATATTGTCGTTTTTTATGTATCCATAATTTAATGTTATGTTATGTTATGTTATTTTAGCTCCAAAAGGAATAACCTTACTTTCGGGTTCCCGGATCTACTTAAACATTATTCAATAAATATTGTAAGCCAAAAGTTCAAAAGAATATATATATTAAATAAATAAGCGAATATTGACTAGACCATTAATGATTATTTTTTCATATTTATGGAATGAAATAATGCTTAATTTCTAACGCAAGGATATCAAAAATGATGAGTATGGATAGAGGAATAAGGTAATACATAGTAATTTTATGTCATCTTCATTTATTTCTTTCTATTTTCAACTCTAAAATAACCACAATGAATTTCGTGAAATGATAAATATTTACAGATGCATACGATAAAATAAACTTCAATTATTAGAATACAGGAACATATTTAATCAGTACCTCATTTTACCAACTAAGTATTTATATAAGATCGTAGAAATGAGTTTTGTCCAAGGGAAAGAAACATCTTATGAATATTTAATATTTAAATCTCTTTATGTTTTGTACTTATAAAGAATCGACTTTTTAGGTTATCTTCAGAACATTCTATGCTTCTTTAGATCACGAAAATTGGTCGTTCTCATAGAATAATATTGAAATTGTTGTTTGCCATGATATTTCAGTGAAGTGTTTGGAGTAAGCTGGAGTAAGCAAAAAATAAGGAATATATAGTTACAAAAAACTGTTGGAAATTTCAAGTAGTTTAGCCACTGACATAAAGATAGTGCTTTCTACATTTATGAATTTGGTGTTCTAACTATTATTCCTTGTTGTAGACATCGTTGAGGTGGCACAATTGATATGTACTTTCCCTGAATGAGAGATCTAAGAGATGAACCATATACATTTCTATGATTAGATTATTGTTATCAGTTCTTTCCTACTATGGCTACAATACTATGTTCACATAATATCAATGATGATCCAATTCTTATCACACCGTTTCTGTAATTGCCACGAGTCTCCTCAGCCTTTATTGTAATAGATAACAGGACCAACTGCAACCACTTTACCAATTCTTTGACCATTAGAACCCTCCAACCTGGATTTGTTGCCTTTTAAGAGTTCACCTAAGTTGATTGTTGGTTCCACAGCTATTACTTTGGTCCCCGTACCTGCAATCGCGAGGCTATCAGGCTGTGTGTAAGCATAACCGTTAGGACCGACTATAGCAGTACCTCCATCTCCTGCTGTAGCAATACCTCCTGGACCAGCAATAGCTACACCGCCCTTCCTTACTTTAAGTTTATGGATGAAAATACCGCTTCCTGTGTTATCCTTGCTAAATAATTTTTTATTTCCATCATGAGATACTTGAATGTCATCTGGTTTGTTGCCAAGACCTAGTAAACCCTTTTCGTCTTCAATCTCATCGTCATATGCAATATGATCTCTACTTGGTGGTGAATCAACCAGGTGGGCTTTGTTTCCAATAAAGACCGTCCTGGTAGTTGTAGAGGAATCTCTTTTGTTTGTTTTTGTACCAACCCTGATCATCTGAGGAACTAACTCAACTTTGTTCTCTTTTATACTGTAATGTGGAGACTTGGTAATAGAAGAACCTCTCGAATCTTTCCTATCAGTTTTTGGAAACCTAATGTTGAAACCCCGACTACTGCCTTCATCTTCAAAATTTGGATTCTCGAACTCTAAAGAGATATTTCCATCTTGTGTAAGGTTTTTGAGTTGGGAATTGAGGTTTTCAGCTTGTTCTGCATCATACAACAATTCATTTCCTTGGTTGTTTACCGAAGGGTTATCAGTAGAGGTCTGTGTGGATGACTCTGGAATGTTAAGCAACTTAAGCTCAGACCCATAATTGGTCTTACATGAACCAGTTGCCGCATTTGTTCCAGCCATTGGTCCGTATTCTACCATCGTGGTTAAAGCGGTAAAAAAGTGTAAAATTGGATCTTTTATCATGATGGGAAAATAATCATATAATGGTGACTGAATCTGGATCTGTTTAGTACTTGCCTGACCCACCTCTAAATTAGGAACTACATACGGACCATATACTAGAGCTGGAACTTGATTATTTTTTGTTTGTAGATAATATGGGACAAAACTTGGTTGAATATTCGCCAGATATGGATTGAAATAGTTTGGATTTACTTGTGAGTTGTATATTATATTTCTTATATTGTTGAGAGTTTGGCTCTCCAGTTTATCCATTTTGTTATCTTCTTTGATCGGAATCTTGCTATTTGGATCTCCATTTTGATTAGGAAAGTAAGGATTCAATGTAGGCGCGGGTGCGTTTGGTATACCTTGACTAGGATTTTGTTGCAACCCAAAATTCTGTTGATTTTGCATTAGTTGATGGTATTGTTGAAATGCAGGATTGTTCTGATTGTTCATATAGGTTTGAATGCTGGGAACTATCGTAACTTGATGAGTTACCTTTCTTTTCACATATTGTCCTGAAACCTCATCTTCTTTCGTAACTTCCACCGATGGATTTGTTTCTATCATTGTACCATCTCCAGTTTGAGTTTGCGAAGAGAAAATTTTTAATTCATTAAGCAGGTTCTTCTCGTTCTTCAAATATTGTAGTATCGGATTTTCGAACGTGGAGCTTGGAAAGTTGATGTTATTTGGTGACCTTTGTGGACCTTGATCTGGATTTTCATGTGATTTTGAGTAGCTGAATGGGAAATGGAAGTAAGATGGTTTTTTCTTTTTAACCAGTCCTTGCTTCTTGTTGAGCTCTTCTATCTTTTCCAATATTTGCTTGGTGTTTTCTTCAATTTTTCTTTGAGATGACTCATCCCTCATGGATATGTTGAAGGTGGATAAGTGAAGTTCATCTTCAGTTTTAGATCTGGAAAGTAATGCAGTACTATTAGTTTAAATGGTATTGGAATTAATGAAACCTTAAGCCTCTAATCAAGTAATTTACAAAATGAGTTCGGTGAATTCATGCATTCTACACATTGATCACCTAATAACTAGTATTAAAAAACTTACCTACACCACATAAACCAGTCTTAGTTACACTACTTTTACACTAACACATAAAACTATTTATATACAATTTGAATACAAATTGAAACTTGATCAACGGTTGTGTCTCATCGAAATTTTAAATACCCAGTTACTCCGAAAGAATATCTATACATTTTGACTAAAGACAAACTGATGATAATTTTATCGTTCATTCATTTTATCATCAAAGTTTATATTACTACCCATCACCTTTAATTTTACAGTGGAAATATTGAAACTTACTCTAAGTTTTGTTGTGAGTCGAAGAATTGTGGATGTTGTGGCCTGCTTTCTATAGCTCCCATTGAAGTCATCTGGAAGCAGAAATCTACTGTATTTATATGGCTTCACTGGATTCAAAGTGGGGATGTTGGTGATTTTTATCAAATCGTCAACGACAAGAATTTATTTTATTCATTAAAAATTAGAAATATATGAGACTATTTAAAACCCAGTACTGTATCCACAAATATATAATTCTGGGTGTTACATATAACCATGAACCAGAGTTAAAAAATAATTCTATGGAAATTCAAAACGAAATTTTGAGAAAAAAAAAATAATAGGTCAACATTGAAATTTTCTTGATGAAAATAACAGGAATTGTGCACAAATATACCGAAGTGACGAATTTTAGGAGCATGATTCGAAATTTGGGATATAAAAGATTGAACCGTCTCAGTTTCTTAACAGTTACACTTACATGGCATTGCTCAGGAAGCAACTATAGTGACGCTTAAAGTTGAGGAGATTGACGCGCGGGATAAAATATCATTGACTTTTCTTTGATATGGATGATTGATCATATTGGAAAATTCAAGCATGACATTTTAATTATATTTTCACTTATAATACCACAAGAGCTTCAAATTGATTATCTGCTGCTCTCCCAGGCCCGATTTCGCTAGATTGGAGACGGCTGTTGCACGACTGGAGTGATTGGTGATTTTTTTGTTACCAAGGTCAAGCCCAGCTTTTTGTGCTGACTCCTTAACCCACTTTGAAATCGTGTTTTGGCCTACTGGGGAATCCTTGTACCACCTAGCGCCAGGAACTTTATTCCAGAATGGATTTTGGGTCAGGAATAGTCTGTCGCTCTTGATATTGACATCTCTCTTCTCTCTCAATTTCTGGAACAGTCTCACTGGGCACTTGTCAGGGATTTTCCCGATTCTCCACCAGCCACTTGCTGTCTGATAATTTTTTATCGCCACCTTGTGTGGTCTTGCTGAAAATTGGATTGTATTCAATTCTCCCAGTTGTTTCCCCGTCATTTCGCTGTTCTGCCTTGAAGTGATGTATTGACGCCATGCTGCCCTCACCACCTCTCCAAGCAAATTCCACTGATATTATCATGAATAATTTTTTCTGGAGGCCATCAGGAGTTACCTCGTCCCAAACAGTGGTCATTGCATCCCAATCTTTTTCCTCCAACGCTGCTGGACTTGCCCTCCGTTTTTCCGGAATAGATTGTAAAGCCTTACTCTTGGCATCACGAGCTCCTCGAGCGGTCTTGAATGCAACATCCGAAAATGGGTTGATTTTGATGTCGAAATCGTTCAAATACTTTTCTTGAAGTAATTTGGCAGTCTGATTCCACATTGTTTTTATTGTACCTTCCTTATAGTCTTCTCCATCCATTTTCTTCATATTGTAAGCGTAATCTTTCATAATGTTTGCCAATTGCGCTTCACTCGTTTCAGCACTCAATGTGTATTCCCTCTCAGTACAAAAAGTAGTATATTGGTTCCAAACTGTTTTTTTTGCTTTCTCCGTATTAATGGGAACATTTCCTTTGACTTTTTTATCGATGGTGGACAGAGAACAAACTCCAAATCGACTCATTTTCATGCAAAATCTCCAATTTTCACAATTGAATTCAACCTGTCAGTTTGACGTGTGTTTAATTTGACTGGATCATGTTTTGTTCATATATAGCAACTACCAGAGAAAATTTTCGAAAAATTATCAGTATAATACCATGTAGGTTGTACCACGTGACGTCGAATGGTGCAATTCTATTGGTCGATCTTTGGGTCGGAAAAATAATCACCAGAAATAATGCAAAAGTACATTTGATAGCTAAAAATCTGAGAAAGCTTCTCTTGCGATTCATAAATGTCAAATACTGAGGTTTACATAGGAGATGTTGAAGCTAAATTAAATTAGAGAAAAGGATAGTGTTTTGAAACTATTAAATAACTAAATTCTCCCCATTAACACATGAAGTATCCAAACATTCTATTAAGGTGAATTGCAACAGTTTGGAGTCGAAAATTGAAGCAAAACCTAGAATTTGTATTATTTCACTTAGCACTCCACCTCCAAGATAGTATTGATAGTTGATAAGGATCTTTTATAACTTGTAACAGAGAGATTGGAGTTTTGGATAATCTCCTACACACAATCCTCTCATGCGAACATCATAAAAGTAAAATAATATGCAACGATTTGCACGCCACTGACGTTATTACGTACGCGCACCCGAATCATGGTTGAAATTTGAAGTAGCTCTCCTGTAATAGAATATAGATGTGTACTATGCCGGTTATCTGTGTTCCGCGAAGCTAACCTCGGACGGTCAGCGTAGTTTTTTCTTTCTGTCGAGATCAGGTGCCGGTCATCTTTTGTAGTAATTATTGAAATCGATATCTAAAAGTGACTCTTGTGGGTCAGTGATTTGCGAGAAATACATAACTATTTTCGGTAAGTGTTTATTTCTTCCCAGGAACCGAAATTTTAGTTCTTTTTGGCACTTTAACATGAGAGCACGTTTTTGCATTGACTGCTTCCAATGATCCCCTCAACATGACTTCTTCTCGGTTTAATTTGTTAAGATAATGTAATTTTACTGTGATTTGTTCAATATTTGTTTGAAAGAAATCGAAAAGGAGCCTTGTTATACATGCACTTGCAGTTTCTAATGTTCTTTCGTTCATCCTGATATAGGTCCTCACTGGGGGCCAAATTATATCCTATTACGAGGCCAAAGACATATGCTAGTTCAAGATTGAGATGCATTCCATGATGAGAGATTAAATCATATCCAGTCCCTGATTCGAGCAGCTTGTGGCATAACCACCTTGCCATGGAGCACATTCTTCAACTGGGATGAAAATTGGAGTCATAGAGTCGCTGTCCTGAACATCTGTGTGGAAACTATACAACTCGTTTCTGGTCAACTGGTAGGCCATACCCTCTGGGACTTTATTTTGTATCTGGGAGCGGTGAGGAAGCTATCGACTCAGACAGCTTTAAGATAAGTCCCTAGTGTTCTGTTTTACTTGGGAGATTGGACATTCCTTAAAATTGTTATTTGTAGTTATACACTTCAATATATTGGTCAAAAACCGAGGGGAGTTTTGTTGCTGGGATAATTGAGACCACCCTGAGAGAATTAATAGTAGAGTCACATGCTCGTCCTTTAAAGTGGCACTTTGTCATGTTACAGAAGTCTGTCAGAAATTTCAAATCTCGATGCTGTCACAGATACGTTTTTTATTGGGATTGGTCGGACTTACGAATTCAGATTAAATTAGGAGAAAATTAAACGAAATGATTCATCTATGGTGAAATAATGAGTGTTATCAAAATTATTAAAAGCATTGACGTGGACTTTTAATGGAAGGAAATTTGAGCTTAAGGAAAAATATGAGGAATTATTTTTAATTTGAGATATAGGTTTGTTCATTCGTGGTGGTTGTATTAGTACCCTATTGTTTCAGGTATTTTTACCCTGCAGAGCATTTCTTCTGAAACATTAATGAAGGTGACGTAGATGTTTTGAGATTGTATTGATGTATTAGTCAATTTAATGATTATGTAGCCAGAGGTTTGCAGATCTCCCCACAATATTCGATCGAAAATAACTTGCAGAGCATTATCTCTAAAATCAACGTTCGAGTAAGCGAAGATACACTAAAATTTCAAACCAAACGTCTAACGGTAAAAAGAATCTACATTTTTATTAGATGCTGAAAACCTGTTATTATTTTCGTTACATAACATGTCGATTCGTGGTCGATTGAAGCATATATTGAACCTCAATTATTCATCGAGTCTATTGTTCAAATATGTTGACGTCTGGAGGAATTTATGAATCACCATCATGATATCACGATAAGATAGTAGAACGATGGTTATGCGGTATTTATGTTTTTTTTTGCGCACTAGATGCTGTCCGGTTCAACCGAAGATGGGCTATACAGGGTGTAACTAAATAAGTGTAAAATATTTAAGGAGGTGATTCCTCATCGAAAAAAAGATAGGATCTTTCATATGAACACACTTTATTGGAGCATCCCTTGTTAAGATACAGCCCCTCAAAGGAAGTACATAAAATTTGTAAAACAATTTTTTTCATAAGCACCAAAAAAGTTACAATCTTGAAATTAACCTAACGTTTCCTACTAGCAAAAAGACACTTATCCAGTTCTTTATTTGGTTTACCACATGGTTGTAAGGGTGGGAAACGCAACCCCTAAAGTTTATTTCCAATGTAACTTTTTGTCTTATTATTTGTTTACCATTTAAAAATTTATTTCCGATAGCCTGTTTTATTCTAAACAAAAAATGTCGCATGAGTTTTTGCCCAAAATAAACCAGTTCGCAGCAAAAAATTATTTTACGAACAACTACAGAGATAGGTACATTGTCATAAATGCGAACTGGATTTATTATTATTCTGGAGTTAGTACCTGCGTTTCCCACCCTTACAAACATGGGGTTAACCAAATAAATAACTGGATAAGTGTCTTTTTGCTAGTAGGAAACGTTATAGTCCAGTAAAGGAAGGGCTGAAATCACTTTTTCTCGGAAAGAGCTGCATTTTTGATATGTCGATTCTTATAATGAGAGAAATATATGGTCAAAAATGCAGGTGTTAAAATTTTCCGGAACATTGAAAAATTCTTGAAAATATAGAGAAAATACGGGTTTTCTGATATTTTCGCGAATTAGAAGGTTTAGTAAGAAAAAGTTTTAAACAAAAGTTGTAGAGTGGAAAATTCTAGTCCAAATTATGTACTTTATCGTTCTCCAAAGTGAATTTGTATACTGATAAACAGCGTATTTGTTTAGTAGCGCAATACCAACGAATTTTAAATTTGGCGCTCGATGAATTGACTACCTGAACGCTGAACCAAACATCTGGTAGATATTCGCCAGAGTTGGACTCTCGTCTCGTTTTGTTATTGTATTGCATTTATTACATCGAACCCTAGCATATAATGAAGAGTTGGTTGGAAACGGACAGGTTGGTAAAACGATGTTCAGTTTTCTAATCTGATGTGCTAGCGAAGGCGATATAGATTCTTCAATGGAGGCTAGAAGTAATATGAAAAATAGAAAAGTCAAAAATTGGATGAATTTTAAAAAAGAAATTTTGTAATTTGACGAAATTGAAATTGAAATTTTATTAATTCAAAAAGTAAAATAGTTTTCAGCCGCAATTATGAACAAATTCCTAGTTGAATTTCCTTAAGATGCATACGATATACGAATAATAATTTAGACGTAGGTAGGTATGTTTCTGATAGTAAAATAAAAATAATTCTTCGAAAGAAAGAAATTTATTCAGAGTAATGGGATAAAAGAGTTGAATTAAAGAACAATATTAATTATTTTAAGAGCAATAGCATTCATGAATAATAATTAAAGTTTCTGCATATGATAATATCAGGAAAAACTGTTTTTTCATTTTTACTAATAACTCTTCCATTAAATGCATCAATATCATTTCCCTCAGCGTCATCTAGATCCCATTCGTCTTCATCGACATCAGAGTTCATTTATATTCTGTTTATCAGGTTAGACACATTTTCACAAGTTATGCCGTTATAAATTTTGCAAAACCTTGTACATTTCAGTCCTGCTATTTTGCAACTGTAGCGAGAAGTATCACATTTTCCATTAGGTACAGCTGCAGAATACCTTTTACAAATGTGAATCAATAAAAACAAGAATAAGAGTGAATTTCTGAAACTAATAAAACTAGGGTGTGAATGAATTTGATCACATTATTCAATAATTCCTGTGGAGCTACTGCTTTGGTCATCATTTTAGGAGGTAGCATACAATGTGATCTAAGTCAACCCCAATGTTCAGGTTTCAACGACGGTCGTCCTAGCCAAACCTGAATTTGATAATAAACTCGTTTAGTGTGTTCAATCAATGCTGACTCTGTTGGAGGAAGTATTCATAGGGGTGATGTTTTCCTGGTTCCTAAAACTGGGGTTGTGAATATTTTATATCTCAGTTCATCGTTGCTCAAATTTTTCCCACTTGTGTTGTACAGATATCTCACTATTTTTTCCGCAATAGGATAAAGCTCTCTAATACTTTCATCTTCTTGATAGAAAATCTGCACTTATTCCTGAAGATCGGGATTTCTCTGTAGTAAACGTATTATTTTATTCGTTCCTTGAGTATACATAGCACTAGTAGAATCACATTCAGCAAATGGCCGAATAAAATAAATGGCTTCAATTCAAGGTCCTGATATGTTGAATGAAGTATTTCCTTTCGATGTGCTATTGTATCATGTTTCACATCTTTCCTTGCACTACATTTTGAATCTAGTAAATGAAATAGGAGAGTTCAAACTTTCCGGAATTTCAGATATGGTGTTTTCCACGATTTGACCAGCTATCCGTAAAATTAATTATTTTTGATAATTACTGAGAGAATCGGGATTAAAAGCCAATCTTTACTAAGCTCCATTATACTGAAAGATTTCTAAAAGAAAACCGGTTGCTTCTCACGATGTTGTTCGATGATAATGTCAATACTATATTTCTCTTTCAATTTTTTTATAAAAGTATTATTGTCGAGAAAGTTTTCTCCCTATAACTAACTATATAATAATCTGTTCTTATAAGTATTCAAAATCCCGTCAACGAGTTATTTGAGAAAATGAAATTTTGGTGTGGCAATTATTCATTTCAATGCATCACTGAAATATCGATTTCAAACTAATGAGATTAAACCCAATAATTACATGTTATTGATATCCCAAACGAGTTGTTATTCATTCTAATAGACCAAGAATTTTAAATCACATTCTCCAGACAACTTGTACTGAATCCTACCCTGCTCAGATTTCTACGACCGCTCGTTTTGCACTAGACGCCAAATTTCGAATTCACTGTTATCGTCGCATTAGAGAAATACCTTAATAATCAGTATACAAAATCACTTTCGAGAAAGGTAAAGTACATAATTTGGACTAGAACTTTCCGCTCTACAACTTTTGTCTGAAACTTTTTCTCACAAAATCTTCTCATGTGCGCAAATATCAGAAACACCGTATTTTTTTCTCTTTTTTCAAGAATTTTCCAATGTTCCTGAAAATTTTAACACCATGTATTGAAGCAAACACGGTTTGCGGATTTCAATATCGAACTCCAAGGAAATATCACTATCGAAATAGGAGTAAATCGCATAGACTGTGCCGGAAAGATTCGACTTTGATCAGGGAGCTGAAGTCAAATATTTCAAACTATTTTCGGCTCTATATGCAAAAATTGTACACATTACGTTCTCTAAATCTAGGAATAAGCAAATTTGGAATCGTTCTTTATTCAGAAAAATTACTGGAAAAACCAAATAGAATCATTTTCGTTATAACGAAAATATATTTTCAAAATTTCGCTTTATCGATTATTTATTAAACTCAAAAAGTCCTCAAAACGTTCTCTTCTTTCCAAATCACTGATTCACTGAAAACCCACTAAAAAGCACAAAAATCTTATTTCGTACATACCCAAAAAATCATGAACCACATTCCGTCCATTTTAAATTCCAACAGGATAAGCTCGGGGAGACCACTGACCAGTAATTTGTTGTTGAACTGTCCGTTGAATATTTACTTCGGCCTTTTTAAAACTGACGGAAGGCAGTATCGACGTACGTCACTTGCACGAAGACCTGTCGCAAGAGACACTAGACTCGATTCTTCCTTCTATTTCTTGGTATTGGAGAGTAACGTTATGTTCTTCTTTTGGAACTTGTCGATATATGGTAGGAGTTATCTGTTGCTTGAGGAAGATGTCGAGTAGTTTCGGAAAGTTTTTTGATACGGATAGCCTTTGGGAATTGAATTGGGATGTGGTACAACTGGAGCAAGGTGCTTCATAATTCATACAGGGTGTCTCATTCAAAAGTGTCGACCCTCAAAAACTCCACAAGGAGTCAGAATTTGTGAAAATTTCTCAGATTGGTCGTTGTCTAATGAATTTTGGTACTAAGCTTGGTTCTACTAAAAACTCCAAGGAAAGTAGATTATAGCAGATTATAGCATACATGTATGCATGGCTTTAAATTTCTATGAACCTTCTGTTTGTGTTCATAAAGTAGATACAGTTATGGGCAAATGTGTAGAAGCAAGTGAATATCTCTGGAATTATTAGAGAAATCAAAATGAAATTTGAAAGATAGATACTGCAGTAGATGGCCTATTTGTTTTCATATTTTCCAACAATTTTGAACTTACGGTTTTACCGGAAGTAATGTCAATTTTCAAATTGGCAATGGAACACCCTGTATATTATTTTAATATGTGATGAAACATTCTATTTCGAGTACAAAAATATCGGGTTTGATATTTTTTATTTCAATACCTACCGAGAAATTATTATAAAAGTAAACATCTAATTTACATTAAAGAAATAACTAATAATCAAATAATGACTGCAGGATTTTGGACAAATTTAATGTAATCAAAATTTTAACACATCGTCAACGTTTCGAATATTTTGAGATTCTTTTTCAAGGCTAAAAAGTCAAATAATCACTTAGGTATAAATGGAACACCTGTAAAATCAATTTGTCACTCTTCTTGTATTTCTTTTTGATAGCGTTTCTTCAATTTAATAGAATGTTTTCATGTAAAGGGGTATCAAAATCTCAAATTATGACTAAATTCAATTTAGACGTTCTGATATGAAATGTGTGGTCAATACGACAGTAAGGAGCACAAAAAATCTTCCACCGGTATGTTCCACAGACCACAAAATGCAACATGATAGTATTCAATTTTCCCGTACAGAATTTTGATTAATATGAGGCATGTTTTTTGAGTAAGTACCGTCTTGGAATTAAAAAATGACGTGTAAAGATATCGCAATAATTTTATTTTTACATGAACCTGTATCTTAATCTACTTTTCAACATAATTTCCGTGAATATTGACGCATTTGTTGACTTGTTAACCACTGTGTCACAAATATTTTGACTTCATTATCGTCTTGGAGACGCTGACCGCCCAGGTGTTTCTTCAAGTGCAGGAACAAATGGTAGTCGCTGGCTGCCAGATCAGGGCTTTTCGTCCACTTTCTGCACCAAATCTTCATTAACGACCGAAGGACGCCCACTCCGTTCTTCATCATGCACATTTGTGCGGCCATCTTTAAATGCTCTCACCCATTTCCTTACCATTCCATCACTCATAATGTTTTGTCCGTAAACTTATATATAAATATCGATCGGTTTTACGCCTTTAGCACTAAGAAATCGTATAACAGCCCGTACTTCAAAATCAGCGGGACTCACAATTGTTGGAGGCATCTTAAACACTCAGTAAACAACGTATACAATGAAGAATCAGACTGTAATGGCGTCAGTGCGTAGACAAGAGATTTAGGTAACCAGCGCGCATCATAAATTAAACTTAGATGTTGGATATCTTCTCTAACGTCACTGTGTTATTGGATCTTATATGAATCATTTCACTGATTAAGCGTCTACTGTAAATATGTAATGTTAATATGTAAATGCCTTAAGGCAGGGACCGTTACCATTATGTGCTATAAGGCATGAGAGAATATACCTTTTTATCAACCGCGAAACTTTCTCTCATTTTTTCAGAGCCGCCGCTGGAACTCCATGACCTTCCCCGTGTTCCCAAATGCTGATTCGTTGTTGACTTATTTGGGGTGGACACTTTTGAATGTATGAATGGAGTGCAAGAAATCGAACTGCAGAAAGCATACCTATATTCCTATAAAAGGTTTTCATTATTCAATTGAATTGTTTTTAAGTGTGCTGTTGGTTCTTTTTGTATAGTGAGGAAATAACATTTTTTTTGTTGAATTTCATGGAGTAATTTCAAGGTAATTGTGGGTATATTTGTTATATGCTGTTAAGTTTTTCAATCGCATTTGTCTAATCATTTTTCTCTGTAATTGGTTGTAACCTGCTGAGAATAAATGTGTTATTATTATTATTATTTTAAAGACAAGATCGCACATCGATCGACTATCCAACCAGGTTTGCATCCCTTCCAACTTGCCAATTTTGAGGAGCACTGAACTAACAACATCTAAACAATAATCATTTTTCGCCCACCTCTAGGCTCAAGTGGGTGCTTGTCTTGATTATAATTGCACAGAATACTTCGGGGCATAATTTTAAAGAAAGTTCATTGACATAATCCTGGCAATGTCAAGGTTTCGCAAGGTTACCGCGATTCCTATTGAACACTAGTTTGACCAGTCATCCTAACGAGATAGAAATTACCGAACACGAGACTTGAACAATCTCATTCCTATTTTCCGTTTGTTTGTGGGGATAATTGCAAATTTGGTGTACATGTACCATAAAACAGGTACGTTTAACTGTAAATATAATCAGAGAGGTTTGAAAAAATCAAATTACTTGACGTTTGGTTAGTTTTGCAGGTTTGATAAGGTCATCAGCCAGTATATTACCATATATTTTCAATTCCATTTCCAGGAGAAACTATACATATAAGGCCAAGAACAAACTTTCAAAACCAAAATTCAATAATTCTGAAGTAGCAAATTTAAAACATTAACTTGATATATTGTTGGTCATTTCTAGGATAGATTCTTCATTCGGAAATATATATAAAAATGATTTGTGAAGTAAGAAAAGAGTATTATGGAGACGAAATTTCAAAATCCAATAACAAATCCAAGGCAACTTGGAATGTTAATCATAATGTTTCAGCTGAATCTCGTGAGAACAGTTCTCAGATTTGCGGGGATGTTTCAGAGGTTGTAGAGAGGTTTAACGAACATTTTGTTACGGCAACACCTAATGTGGTTTCAAAATTGCCGAAGTCTAGTAATAGAGAATTTGAACGTAGAGAAAAATCATATTTTATGTGTGAAGTTCAAAAATCGGAGACTTATCATGCTGTGAAACAGTTGAATACTCAGAGATCATGTGGACATGATCAGATTCCGATGAATGTCATCAAGCATTGTTTAGAGAGCATAATGGATCCGCTAAGCAATATTATGAATCTTTTTTTTCAGTCTAGTATCTTTCTAGATGATCTTAAGGTGGCTGTAGTAAAGCATCTTTTTAAAAAAGGTTCAAAGGATAATTTGAGGACCTTAAGTCCCCTGTCTTCTTTCGCAAAGGTGTTTGAGGAGGTGCTGGCCAATAGATTGTTGAAATGTTTTTATCGGCTGCCAGCATGGTTTTATAAAGGGAAAGAGTACTGAAACTGCTGTTTTTGAACTCACTTGCAATATCTTGGAATCACTTGAGAAAGGAGAAGTTGCCATAGTTATCGTGCTTGATTTGGCCAAAGCATTTGATAGTGTAAATCATAAACTTTTACTCTACAACCTAAGTGTCTACGGCATAAGGGACAAGCAACTTGAACTAATTGAGAGCTACCTTAAGAATGGAAAATGAAGAGTCCTAAAAGTTTTAGCTCATAGATCAGATATCAATTTCTCTTAAGGTGTGTCCAATCACAGCGCGGCATTCGAGCGCGGCACGCCGCGCGCGGCCAGCCGCGCTGTGTGTGGACGTATTTTATCAAGTAACATGGATAACGAAACTGCTGTTCGGTTAATTGAAATATATGGCTCCCATGGTCCATTATGGGATACTAGGTGCAAAGAATATCACAATAATAAAATAATATGGGACGAAATAGCAAAAAAATTCGTACAACCAAAGGCTATTTTAAAAACATTGCCTTGTTTTAATGCACTTTGTTCTCTTCCTTCTACGTAATTTACGAATAATAAGCTGAGTTACAACACACGCGGCCGCTTTCATTGTGTATTCAATACGAAATAAAGAACGCGGCGTGTCTCGGACGTACCGCTCAGTACTGCCGCGCACAAGGTCTAAACTTGTTACGCGGCAAATTTGCGTCCAGCGAATGCCGCGCACTTTGCGCGCTGTGTGTGTGGACACACCTTTAAAGAAACGTTGAAAGATCATCTTTCTTAAGCAAAATCAGTTCGGTACATTACACCGGAACGATAAAGAATTTATTTGATGTTTTGGAATTGGCCACTGGTTAGGATTTCTCATTAAATTTTTGTGTGCTGTTGCTAAATGAACCTATTTCATTAATTTATATTATTTAAATTGTCAATTAACTCCTCTTTCTTTGTGTATACTGAAAAGGATATTTCGATGAATTTATCTGAATTTAAGGATATCGAAACTTGAAATCAGGCTAAACTATCAATAATTCAAGGAAGAACTACGCACACTATTGCGGGACCCTGTATTTCTTACATGAATGAAGGTTCAATTATCATTGAATGTGTAACAGGCCAAAGACCAGGTGAGATAATATTTACTAATGATCCAATTCACTTGACCACATATCCAATAAATATTATCGTATACATATCAGATAGAATCCACATTGTTATGCCGTAGGCAAACCTTCAACCATTATTTTACAGTAAGCTCCGAGCTCATACAATTTACATTAGAGAAACGAAATGAAGTGAAAAAACTGTTTAAATCGACTTCAAATTGAGGCACTCCACATTCAGAATATGTACTGAGACAGTTATGCCGTTAGTTGTGTGTTCTTCCTTTTATGACCATTTATCTGCAACCTGTGTGGAGAAGAATCATCATTCTTTCATTTCGAAAAAACAGGTTCCAAGAAGATATCAGGCTTCAGTGCATAGCCGATATTTTCGGTCATTATTTTCACTCCAATAAACGGAGGAGGCAGTTATTTTTTCTGGTTTGTTCTTAGTAAAACAGTGAGCTATCTCATTTTGACAAATATCTGTTATTTCGGAATACTCAGCCGAAAATGGCCCCAATCGATTAAGCTCGACTCTGACTAAAGCTTGGTGTACAGATAAGGATTTTGACGCACAGCATTCTCGCACATTCATGTACCACTGTAAACGCAAGTAACATACCCAAGTACTTTGTCTATGGCAAGTACTTCGAAAACTGAGCAACTACATCCTACTGTTCAGCTAGGAACTGTGAAAACACTCGCAGCATTAACTGCAGCTGAGTAATTACTGGATGTTTGACTTCTATCACATATTTCTTTTCAAGGGTAATACCACTAGAGGTGAGAATTTGTTGAGAACACTCTTGTTTTTTGGGAATTATGCTTTTAAATTTCAAGAAACGAAGTTATCCTTAAAATACCACGAGCCGAAGGCTCGTGGTATTTCGGGATCACTTTGTTTCTTGAAATTTTTATAATGGTGTGTTCTCAAGAAAAATTCGAATCTCGTGTGGTATTTGGAAAGATCATTCAACAATATAAATCAAACGAAATAAAAAATAGTTTTTTATTCAAAAATAACCAGATAGAAGCATAACAACAAATTATTCATCTTTATTCTCAAAATAATAATTATTGATAGTACAATTAATATACACATTACGAGTATTATTTTCGAATGATGAAGTAGATACTGATGTTGTTTCTTGAAGGACATTCTTTTCATTCCTTATGGCTGTGATTACTTTTTTGTGATGTTGTTGGTCCAGTTGGAGATACGGTTTCACTGACGCTGCAGAAGAATGGCCTGTTATCTTTATCAGCTGTTCCTCGCCAATCCCTGCTTTGGCTAATTGGCTGACAGCAGTAGCTCGATGCGAGTGGTTGGTTATCTTCGACTTGGTTGTTTTGATGTCAATGAGTTCTGCCGATTCTTTTGTCCATTTAGCTATCGTATTGGGACCGACTGGGGAGTTTTTGAACCATGAACCATATTTCCAATTCTTATGTGGAGTAAGGAATAGTCTTTCAGTGGTTATGTTTGCAGTTCTTTTGGATACAAGTAGCTTGTATAACCTCACCGGGCAAATTTTTTCTTCAATATTGGGAGTCAGCCATTTCGTTTCCACACATTTTTGGGCACCACTTTGTCTTGTTTTAGAAAATATCGGATTGTAGGCAATTCGGCCCGTGGGATTACCATCGTTTTCAATTTCGAATTGGAAATGCAAAATTAGGCATGATGAATCCTATCCTCCGCGCCAAGTAAGCTCCAATGCAGCAATAAAATGAAATTTTCTGTTCAAACCGTCTGGATTATCTTCTTTACATAAGTTCACCAGCTTTTGTGTTGCTCCAAAGACAGCGACTTGGCACTAACTTTTCTTTACTCAGGGTCCACTTGCAAAATACGCCTCTTGGCATTTTGTGCATCCCGTGCCGTTTTAAAAGCCACGTCTGTGAATGGATCGAACCTAACGCCCCATTCGGAATAGAATTTTTCCTGCAGCTGTTTGGTAGTATTATTCTACCAAGGTTTTTACGACACTTTCCTTGTAGTCTGATCCATCTCTTTTCTTCATATTGAAAGCCCAGTCTAGCATAATATTATTGAGCTCTGACAAACTTGTTTTTTCATTTACAAGCTATTCCCGGGCAGCACAGAATTCTTCAAATTGTTTCCAAATGTAGGATCTTGACTTCACTGTATGAAGCGGCACACTTTTCTTCACACTTTCCTCAATTGAAGTAATATTACAATTACCAAAACGTTTCATTTTTATCTACTTTATGGTAATATACGAAAATAAACTGACAGAACTGCCAAATGTGCTGTTGAAGTTATTGCTAACAACTGCTTGTTTATCGTAACCATGACGACCGCTACTTCCACCAACGGCCAAAGCTATTCGGACGTATTAATATTCCTATGCAAATTAGGCATTTGATAAAAACAAAGTTCTATAAGTGAAAACACTGTGAGGTTGAGTGTTTTAAGATACAGTTTGTTTCTATTGGTCCGTTTTCAAAAATTGAGCGATTTCATTGGATGATGTAGTATAGTGTTGATTGATCAGATAAATAGTTTTAGAGATAAATCGTAGAAACCATTACAACTCCTAAATTTTCCAGATGGCGGCTGTGGGTCAAGAGTGGCGACCCCAGAAACTTGGTTTTAGATTTACACTGACCCCCTACACATCGAAAAAATAAAATTGCGTCCTCTTAAAAAGCTACCCCAATTTTAACTTTTTCTGTTTTCAGATACAGTTTGTTTCTATTAGTCCGTTTTCAAAAATTGAGCGGTTTAATTGGACGATGTAGTATAGTGTCGAATGATCATTTATAACTGTGATTGAGATTCAAATTTTGATACTAATTACCCTTTCACTTGGAACGTCATTTGGTCCAAAAAACCAAGCAGTACAGGGTGATTCACGGCGATGACAATGACATATTAGACGTTTATGAAAAACCCATCGAAATTCTGACCTCGAAATTTCTTCCTTTGTATCTTGATATAATGATCTTCATTCATAAAACATTCTCAGACCTCTACAGATTCCAGATATAGTGGAAACTGAGTACTATCTACATTCTTATGAAGTAGAAGTCAGTTTCTGGTAGGTGTAACCAGAAATAATAGAGCTCTTAAAATATTTTTTGGGAGGTAGGTCTTTGCCTCAAATCATAACTTTCATTTTTAGTTGAGAATTTTAATCAGTTGACTTAAACGACTAATAGAAGTCGTGAATCACACTGTATGAATAGGTATTTTCTCAACTCTTTATCCAATTCTGGATCTTAAAGATACTTCGATATCCTCCGGTCATCAAGAATCAGCTTCAATGAAACAATTTGAAAACAAATGGATAAATCATTATTAATCAATATTATTGGTTGTAAAAAGTTTCACCAACTTCAGTTCTAGAGGAAATATGTAAAATTTCAGTAATTGTTCAACACTTTTCCTATGTTATAGTATTCAACACATATCATGTCTCTTATTTGGTAATATTCAAATCGTTAATCGATAATTTGAAAGTGTCTGGAACTGTAAAACTTGCTCAAATATTTGTCAAGAAATTCAAGTGAGTCTTATTTTGTCCATTGTTATATAACGTGGTGATCTAGACTGAATCCAGAATGAAGTATTAAACTTGACAGTCATTCCATGACATAGTTTTCTCGATTTGACCCAGAAGGAATATATTGTTGAACAGATTTCAATTTTCATTTCATCCATCGAATTCGAATTAATAACCAAATCAGAATTTTATTTTTCATTTTACTTTTGTCTAAGATCAAAAGGCATAAATACTATTTCCTGAGCGCCATTCATATACGGAAAATATCGATTTTATTGTAGTACCCAATGAATTTTCAATGATTGAAGAACGAGAGGATATCAGCTATTGATATGTTCATTTTTTTGCTATAAAATTATCAATTTTCAAAAAGTCTTTTTTGAAAATTGATAATTTTCGAAAGGTTTTTTACTTTTCCTCCTTGATAAAGATAGAAGATGTCCATCGAAACGTCGGAAAACATTACATCCACAATAGATGATGGTAATAGCCCAAATAATCATTCAACATTAATTAGAATGGTAATTAACGTTAATATTCAAATTAATATTGTGACAGTTCGTCATATTGACCAGTCTTTCCTGGGTTAATGCAGCAGGTAACTGACGAGTAACAGATAGGTCCTTATCATATTGAACTGGTGTTTGTTTCGAAGATCCTGCGGAAACAGGAAGCGAGAATGAGGACTGTGGCATAACTATAGTGGACGAATCGGCGACTTGACCAAATATTTTATCTGAAATTTTTTGTTTATTTTTAATAGACGATTCAATATATCCCTCGGCCACGTTGGAGGATTTCCATCCTCCATGTCTCTTCAGCTCGTCTATTGTTGCTCCCGAATCAGCTAACAAAGACGCAGATGTGCGTCTAGAACAATGTCCCGTATAAGACGTCGCATTTTCTAATTTCAAGAAAGCTGCTATTTGCCGTGGAAATGTAACAAACATGTTTTTTCCTACTACTCGCGTAGTACATTCTTTTTTGATGTATTGAACAAAAAATTTTGAATGAGGTGTCCCTGTCTTTCGCGATGCCACATTTTTTCGAAATATCGCCACAAAACTGATGGCACTGTTTTCTGAATTTTTGATCACAAAATTTCGGTCAATTTTATTTTTGGTGTTTATAATCGCAATTAGGAAGGAATCGCCCAAATCTCTCATTCGTCGATTTCTAAATCAACCAACTCTTTACCACGACAAGCTCCCGCAACGCCCAAAATAAGTGCAACCTACAAAAAAATTGATTTCTTAAAATTTCTGAATATAAACACATTTCCAAATTTACCTTAAGCATTGAATATTTATCATCCGGAGCCTCCCGTAAGAACTGATCTACCTGCTCAGACGTGAGAATTCTTGACTTCTTTGGCTTAAATCCCTCATTTCTTCTTTTCAAAAAAGCTAATAATTTTGGAAATTTACTTATATCAATATCTTCTCTAATGTTAATAACCGATTTCAGCATTGAGTAATGTGCCCAGAGAGTTGAGGCACAAACCGCTTTTGATTTATCATTGAAGTAGACTAACAGCGCATTTTCAGTAGGTTGTCTCACATTTTTTAAGCGGCACCACTTTTTAAAAGCATCGTACTGCTGCTCGTATAGTTTTTTTTCGGTGGTAACAATTCTTCACCTACTTCGGCTGCTCTTTTATCAATATCAGATACACCTTCTTCACTCATGATACCAATAATTATCAATAACAATGTTTCTTTACAATGACATAGTAATGACAATGTTTCTAAATTATAATTGTCACAACGCAATGTTACTATGGTAAAGTATTTTAAAGACAGTTTATTAAATGAGTTGAAGAGAGAAAAAACTGATTGAAATTATTGAAATAATTAATAAAATCATACCGGAAGTACGAAAAGTATCGTATATACCTTGCGACCGAAGTACATTTAATCCTTCAGGTAAATTATACTATATATATATAAACTTCAGGATTAACTGTACTACTTCAGTCCCGCGGTATATAATATACTATTACATTTCTTATCAAAAATATTTCAATCTTTGGTGAGCAGCGCATCTAGTGAATTCACTGATAAGTAGAAGTTGATGGGATTTTTGACAAACAGTAATCTTCGTATAGAGAAGAAATATTTTCAGCTAGCGCCACCTTTGAACTGAATTCTATATCTCCAACGATGTATGGCGTTCTCTTGATAGATGTCACTACAACTAGTCAATTCCGATATATCTTCAGTTGCGAATAGTATTATAAAAAATGGGTAACAAACATAAAAATTCACAATTGTTCTAGACTTTTTTTTTGGGCTCTGCGATGAAAAAACACTTCGAAATTAGCAACATTAAATGAACAGAATTCCTTGAATTTTGTTCGGACCCCAGATCTGCTTCTTAAATCCAAGCAAAAAAACTTTAAGCACTTCAGATATGGCCAAATATGACATTGCATTGAATAGCTCATCGCTTTCGAATGTTTTTAATAATAACAGATGACCGGACATACTCAACTTTGACCATGAATGAATATGAAGACAACATTTTTTTGCCAAAATTTATCTTCTTCTCTTTAATAATCTCTTTCTAGAGGGGTATTAAGAGGTCCACTCAATCACAAGGAAGCACGAAGGATTGAATGCGCGTGCTACGGGGTACAGTTGAAATTGTGTGTGTATGGCGTTCCGCCTTAAGAAATTTGGAATGCGCAATCCACTTGGTCGGAAACAGGATAGTCTTTAATTTAAGCGTGTGCATTTAAAACCGTACTTGAAAGAATGATAGAGTATGAGCAACAAGTCTTTGCACGTCACGTATTTTTACCAGTACATTCAATATTTTTATTTGTCACATATCGTCACTCAACAAGCAAAAGTATCTGTGAGTGTAGGAAGTAGGAAAGTACACGTTTACTTTAAAACAAACATACAGGTACTTTACTGTGCATTCTTCCGTCTTAGTGCCTTTGTAGCTGCTCTGAGTACTTTCATTAGGGTTTGCTTCATTTACAGTTACATTCATTAATTATTTTTATTTTGAATTTTAAAATAAAAAAACAAGCTTTATACAAAACTTTGTCTGGCATTCTCTATACTAAAACAGTGATGAACAATCAACATTGTTCTAGGTTTAGAATGGCGACAGATATAGTTGAGAAACTCAAAGAATATGACAAGAACACCTTTCAACAGTATCGAAAAAAGAAAGATGATAGCTGACCCTTTAACCTGATGCATTGGTGCTGTCTTGATAACCAATTGATTCAGTAAACATAATTGTGTATTAGATTTGAATATAGAGGACAAGAGTGATTATTTTTCTAAACTAGCAAAGGACTATGGTGCTAAGATCTCCTTCAAGAGACACATACGGATACTAAAAAAATCTTCGTGAATGAGAAACCATAAAAGGTTATGTATTCACCGATTATCTCCTCAGTAAAATTTACGGTTTAGCTTGTTATGTTAAAAAATCCTTGATTCACAATATCGAGTTAATCCGAAAAGGCCAATATGAGGGTGTTTTCTTTATCTCTTTCAAATTTTGTATTTTTGTTATTCAGTTCTTTTTTCTGCTTTTGTCTTTTTATTTCCAGATTCGATGTGGGCAACTTGAAGAAGTCTCTGTTTCCATCAATAGAAGACCACTCTTGAAGAAAGAAGTCCCTAAAATATATTTCAGCTTATTTTTGTACTTTTACACTTAGGCGGGGAGCCAGGGTTTTTTTACTGGGGTTTTTCCTTAGGCTTTTATGTGATACGCCGAATAGTATGACACCCCGTCACTAACCCCTGATCTATATGCTTTATTGTTTGCTAACGAAATATTGTAAGCCAAAAGTTCAAAAGAATATATATATATATATATAGTAAACATAAAAACATGATTCAATGAACTTAAAATTATTTGCATTATATGAAATAAACTTGGGGTTTATATTTAGTAGTATTTAGTGTCTAGGGATATTCTCAATATATGTTATACATTCATTGCGTTATCTTGGTTGTTTTTCATCACACCTCATTTCAGATCCATGAAAAAGATTCTTAGTACCTACTTTATTATTTTAACAATTATTATTGAATGATTATTCATTTAAAAATGAACCTGCTAGAAGGAAAACATTCCTATTAATTTATACCTGTCAACTCTAATTATCTGACGATTTCAATACTTTATAATACAAGTTTTTTCCACTTGAGTAACATTTCCTCCAAATTCTTCCTAAGAACTTAACGGGCACTACAGATAATCTGTTATTCTTTAATACGTCAGGTATTGAACTTGGATGTGAATTCAATGGTAGCAAATATGCCATTCTTAATCCCACATTTCCGAGAAGCATCTCGAGTTTTTTCTCTACAAAAAGTGCATCGCCTACTCCAGCGGTCAACCCTCTTTTCAATACTCGTCTCGAGTACCTACTGCCTCTTGCAATGTTACAGATTAAGAATGCAGAATGATTTGCTTTTTCAGTGTGTGTGTGTGTAAATCTTCCACATTTTGTAGGAATCTACCTGCATTTCTCTATACGTTGCGACAAAATAATATATGAACGGTTTACCTGTATGGATAGTTTTTTTTTGTTATTATCATCGTGTTGAATCGTTCAACCGCGTATTACAAGAATTGAATTTATAAAAAAAGAGATTTTGAAAGGAAGATGCACCCATTGATATGAATGATTTTGTGAATGAAGTATTCCAGCACTTGTCGACTTGCGGAAAATTTTTGAACTTCACACTTATGACATCAACGAGATAATAAAAATTGAAAAATATTCGAACGATGATAATGTAACAGGGAAATGTCAGTCTACAGCATCACTGCAACAAAATTTTAGATGCTCATTGTTGCCGATACATTGAAGAATTTTACCAAAATTCGAATTCAACCCATCTCTTTGAAAACTTTCAAACTCATCTTTCAAAGGTAGGTAATCGCATATGTGGAAGATGGGATAGTCAGACTCAACATTAATTACGGGAACTTTCTATATCAGGGAGTCGGCAATAATTGGTTGACACCATTTTCGGATTCGAGTATTCTGCATGGCGACAACTCACCATCTGATCGAGCCACGATCAAGACAAAACACTCGATAAATACCATCGACCAGCCTTTATATTCTCCTGATCTAGTTCCGTGTGATTTTTTCCTTTTATCCTGACTGAAATAACCTCTCCGAGTAACTAGATTTCACCCCATAGATGCCATAAAAGAAAATTCGCATTTCCATGATTGGAAAAAACGCGAGCACATGTTTATCGTTTCAAATGTTTCAATATTTTGAAAGAGATTCAATAAATATTATTATTCCAAATTCCCTGATACTCTTTTTGTTAGAGGGTATGTTTTCCTAACAAAACCGTTCGTCGAGTTTCTGATACGAAATATACAGTGTGGCTCGTCAAAGATGAAACTCTCTGTATGTGTACGTAAGCCTTATTATTGACCCCTTAATATTTAGAATCAACGAATCGAATATTTTGATCCGAATTGAAATCCACCCCCGTCAATGTACTCAATAAAAATGAAAGAGAAGCTGCGGTTCAATAATCCGCCTTTAAAATTCTTGAATCCACGATGTTGGTCTTTTTTAAGGTAAACGGTTGCGTCCGGTGTCCGTAGGTCTTTCTTCTCCCGTGGGCCAATAAATAAAATATCAGTGACAATTGTAGGACTGTGATATCGGTCTTTTGTGATGGGCACATGTGCGGAAAAGCCAGGTGGCGTGGAATCGGCAGCAGGCCATGTTGTGGACATTGGCTAAGAGTCCGATAAAGTAAGGTCGTTTAAACCGATTTTAGGGATGCTATCTAATCTTGTCGGCCGCAAATTACTTCATTTCGTGTTGAAAATTCAATTCTGTCGTTGATCGATTCGAAAATGACCTTAAAAATATAGGAGGTATTGCGCGCTTCTTGAAAACTCTATTCCCGGATTCAGGAACAGTGTGTAAGTAAAACAACCGCCGCGAAGAACGTGAAAGGATCAACAAACCTGTTTTGAATTATCAAAAATGAACTCACAGAGTCATCTTCAGTTTTGATCGAAGTTCATTTTTCCTTCTATTATATTTATATTCTTCTGAAATACCCTATTTGTTCAAGTTAAAGTTTCGACAAAAGAGCCTGACATTATTTTGGGGTAATCTTTGGTTTTAAACTGAGTTGAAATACTCGCTGATGAAAGATTATCTAGAAACTTGAATTTGAATTTTTTAAACCCAAAAATATTAAACTTCTTGAATATTATTGAATCTCCTCCAAAAATTGCTCCATTTGGAGCTATATGCACGTGCTAAAGTTTTTTCCAATCATGGAAATTGTCCCTCAGCTCCTGTGAATTTTCTTTTCCGGCGTTTATGGAGTCAAATTTGGTTCTTCGAACGGTAATTTCAGTCTGGAGAAAAAAATTCACACAGAGAAAGATCAGACGAATAAGGTGGCTGGTCAATAGTAGTAATCGATTGTTAAACTCGTCGCTCGATGAAATGGTATCTTCTCGTCATGCAGAATTAACGAATTGTTTTGCCGTTTACGGCGTATATTTTCACGCGAACCTCTCAACAACAGTTTAAAGGTGTGCCCAAACAGAGCAAATTTGCCGCGTAACTAGTTTAGACCTTTTGCGCGGCAGTACTGAGCGGCACGTCCGAGACACACCGCGCTCTTTATTTCGTATTGAAGACACAATGAAAGCGGTCGCGTGTGTTGTAACTCTGCTTATTATTCGTAGAAGGAAGAGCACCTAGTATCCCATAATGGACCATGGGAGCCATATATTTCAATTAACCGAACAGCAGTTTCGTTATCCATGTTACTTGATAAAATACGTCCAGACACAATTACCGACGAACGAACAATAAAAAGATTAGCGCGCGGCTGGTAATAGAGACTGCCGCGCGCGGCGTGCCGCGCTCGAATGCCGCGTTCATTGGACACACCTTAATAGAAATCATTATTGATCAATTGACCTTGTGAAACGAATTCATGATGAACTGCAACATGAATATCGAAGAAAACAATTAGTTGGTATAATCTTGGTTTTTGAACTACTTTTGCGAAGTTTGATCGGTTTCGGCTCATTTTATTCTACATATTTCTATGATTGTTTGCTCGTTGGTGAGACGTATTCGTGGAGCCATGTCTAGTGATCCGTCCAATGAACTTGGAATCAGAATTCGCACGATACAACATGTCTGCAACTACCTGTATGTATTGTTTTTGAAGAAAACTCAGCTATAACGAGCCTACTCAATTGGTACACGAAAATCGAACGAGTGTTTAAACGAGAGATGTTGAAATCACAACATAACGAGCATGACGATTTTCGAGCACAATTGCTTTGACTTATTCGACGTTATCGTTGGTTGAAGAGGCCCTGAACAAGACAAATCTTCGACGATCTTTGTAATTGTGTGATATCGTCATACAAAATCCAATTGTTTTGCAACATATCTGGCCGTTTAAGGCGAATATTTCCACGTAAAGGGCTCAAGACAATTAAATGGAAGCCCTTATAGTGCGTTTGACTTTGCGGAACGAATTTATGACGAAATTCGCCAAGACTATTGAAGAAAACAATAAGCATCGTATTGATTTTCGAACGACTTTTGCGTGGTGTTTTATATTTCCGCGCATTTTTCCCCATCCATTTCTATGATTGCTCGCTAGTTCATATAACCATGTCTCAATGCCAGTTATGATCCATCCCATGAACGTGAGATTAGAATTCGCAAGATCCAGCATGTCTGCATCTACCAGTATCAGGTACTGTTTTTGAAGAAAATTCTGCTCTAACGGAACGAGCCTAGAGGCGACGTGCTGAATGCCCAATTTGTTCACCAAAATTAAACGAAAGATGTTGAGATCACGACCTATCTCTCTAACACTGGCATGACGATTTTCGAGCCTAATTCCCTTGGTTTTTTCGACGTTATCGTTGGTTGAAGAGGTCGACGGTCGTCTTGAACGATGTAAATCTTCTAAGAACTCCCTTCAGTTGTCAAAGGATTCCTACACTTGGGTTTTCGATCAAACTGAGTCTTCATAAGCCTTTCCAAGCGTTCGCTGAGTTAGAATACAAAATTTCATTCGAACCACAAAAATTGATAAATAGTCTTTGTTCTGTATTTTTTACATTATAATATTCGTAGACCACCCCTGAAGTAGACTGGTTTCAACAGCTGTTGTAAATAAACTCGTTGACTGAACTCATGTTAGTGCTATAGGTCATCTTTTAAAGTGTTCATTCTAGTATATGTGTGTTGACAGCAAAGGATTTGAAGTGATAATATGTACGCATGCAGATTAGTAGAAAAATAAAAATAAGTCCTGTATCTCATTTTATTTATGACCGTATCAAATAGTATATAACATTACTAAATATATATTCTTTTGAACTTTTGGCTTACAATCTTTAGTTAGCAAACAATAAAGCATATAGATCAGGGGTTAGTGACGGGGTGTCATACAATTCGGCGTATCACATAAAAACCTAGGGAAAAAACCCCCCGTCTAAGTTTGAAAATACAAAAATAAACTGAAATATATTTTTCGTACTTCCGGTCCTAAAGTGACAACTTCACTCCCTTGTGACAGGTACTAAAGTGTTACATTTAATCCCTCCCGGATTAAATATTGTCGAAGCTCCCGGAACGATTAAATCACAAACAAACGAATTTAAGGAATATTTTATTGAAAAATACAATTAATTAGAATGGTAATTAACGTTAATATTCAAATTAATATTGTGACAGTTCGTCATATTGACCAGTCTTTCCTGGGTTAATGCAGCAGGTAACTGACGAGTAACAGATAGGTCCTTATCATATTGAATTGGTGTTTGTTTCGAAGATCCTGTGGAAACAGGAAGCGAGAATGAGGACTGTGGCATTACTATAGTGGACGAATCGGCGACTTGACCAAATATTTTATCTGAAATTTTTTGTTTATTTTTAATAGACGATTCAATATATCCCTCGGCCACGTTGGAGGATTTCCATCCTCCATGTCTCTTCAGCACGTCTATTGTTGCTCCCGAATCAGCTAACAAATTTCAAGGCAAAAAAATTTCTTTTAATAGAACTGGGAATATCAGAAAATTATTCAATTTTCACTGATAAATGTCGAACTGACAGAACTCTGAAAACTAGATCAAATTTATTCTCATCTGTGGTTTGAAGACTCCTTCCAGTTATTTCTAGCAATTGGCCTTCAAACTTTCGGCTACTTAATTGATGGTGTATTTACGGGATTAAAAGCGAACTCAAAAATGCTGCCTCCTTGATTTTTCGTCTTGTATGTTTCTCATCTTTGGATATGATAGATGCATAATTTCATTTCATCACATGATCTTTATTTACAGCATGTTCGATAAACTTGGATAAACTGTGTCATTTCACATTTCTGATATTCTCATTTTCTTACTTTCAAAGGGCGTTTTGTTTCTCCGATATAAGATCTTCGGCATTGGCATGGTGGTTCTGGAAGAACTGACATGATAAAAGCAGGTGAAATGGATGGGAATTTAAAGATTAGATCTCTGGAATACTTGAGTGATTCGAAGAAGTCAGTCCTGGATGATCATCTAATTTTTTAACGTTTGAAGATATCTGCAACAAGATGATTATGTAGGATCTATATTTTGGTAGCCCTTTTTGACATTGCAAGAAGTCATAAGCCTTATACCATACTAATGTTGAATATGACCGAGTGAATCACTTTGTTCGATATCCAGTCCAATTGAATCGTACCAAATAATCTTTCTAAACAGAAGAATATGATTTAATGAATGGGTCCTATATGGTAGAGAAACTATTTATTGCTATAGCAACCTGTGATCTGTTCCACCATCACATTAAGCTCAAATCGTGGATTCCTCAACCTTCTGGTTAAGATTGGCGATTTTTTTCTTCAGATAGTTCTGTATATTTTGAGATATCCTGTTGCTGTACAACAACTCAATACTATTACTTCAACGTAACAGTTCCTCAGTGTCCATTAAACAGCAACATGTTAACAAAGAATCTGTGTCATGAGTCTCCAGATACCTAAGCGTCCCCTGGTTATCAGATAAATTTAAAGATGCACTACCAATTGATTCTTTAAGATACTTTAGATCTAAAGAATGGAGTATTTTCATCTGAAATTTGAAAAGCTTAGATCTAAAGCTAACAGTCCAGAGGTTCTTTATTTGAATCTATTTCCGATTACGTCCTATTGCTTCCAAAAAAATACTGTCTATCTGTTTCTTTCAATTGAGATGGCAGAGTATTCACATATACCGAGTGTCGCTGATTGGGAGCGGAGTTCTAAGATTGTCATTTATACTTGGGAAGAAGCAAACTTATCTCAGAGGGAGTGCAATCAGATCGATTGCACTCCTGTCAGAGTTTTCATGACTGCTTCTGCCAACTACCAAAATGTTATCAGCGTATGCCTGTCAAAAGGACCAACTCCAAAACAGATTTGGTAGAGCTTCTCCTAGAAGACTGGAGTTGACCTTGTTCTCAACATGGTCGTAAGCCAATTTATAGTGGAGGATTTCTTTTGAAATACTCGTATACTTCAGGTAAATTATGGCCCTCCCTGCGGTCGGGCCATAAACTTTACCTTCAGGATTAAATGTACTACTTCAGTCCCGCGGTATATAATATACTATTAGGGACTTCTTTCTTCAAAGTGGTCTTCTATTGATTGAAATTTATAACCCATTCCAAGAACGAATCGGAAACATCATGAATAGCCCTAAAAGCATCTTGAAATTTATATATGGGACAACTATTGATGAGATGAGGTATTGTTTCTTCTACTTCTCCACATTCACAACTTGCAAGGTTAGAAGGTTTTTACTAGTGAATGGAGGATATAACTGACGAGCCGCAGGCGAGTCAGTTACCTACTTGAGCCAGTAAAATCCTCTACCTTGCGTGTATTCTTTTATATTTTATTTGTTTCTCATTTGCAAAAAGGTTAGATAATTTGTCGCAAATGTCGTAAGCTATGGAAGCATTGCCATAAACATGTCTGTTTATTTTTCTCTACATTTGTTTTGGCTAAAGCGAAAATGAATGTACCAAAAGAAATTATTGACGCAGGCAGAAGTGTAGCTTCAAGTTTATTACCTGCAAAATAAGCTTCAAGGTACAAACGAGAATACGACTACTTCAAACAGTGGCAAAACAAAAATATTGTCATTGGGATAACTGAAGATGTTTTTTTGATCTACTTGAATCGACTATCAGCTAGATTCAGCCCTAATTCTTTATGGGCAAAATAATCTATGCTGAAAAGCTGCTTGGAACTGAAAGAAAATGCCCCCTGTTCGCAGGTTTGTTTTCTTTAAAAAAATTATTGAAAATATGACATTTAGTTGTCATTTGCAGATTTCAAAAGGTAATAGCGTTTCTGAAATGAAAAAATGAGCGTACGCCAAAAAAGGCCAAGGTATTAAGTAAAGAAGAGGCTGAACAATTTAAATATTTAGGTTTAAAAGACCTAGGGTTATATACCGGCCACTCATTTCGCAGAAGTGGAGCCAATATGGTTGCGAATTCGGGTGGAGATATTTTAGCACTAAAGCGTGCAGGAGGGTGGAAGAGCACCGAAATTGCAATGAGTTATGTCGATGATTCGGTCAACAAAAAAACGAAATGTCCAGCAAATTATTTGGTAGTAAGGAGAGTACAAATGTTCTGCAGTCCTCGAGTTCAGCAGTTTCTGAGTCAACTGATGGTTGATCATCATCAGTATCAACTGGTTCATCATCAAAAATCTGTGTTACTGGAAATAACAATTGTACCATAAATTTAAACATATATGACGATAAAACAAAATTTTCTAATGTAAATACTACTAACTTGTCAGTTTTACAAGTTAGTGAATTGATAAAATAAACTTTCTTGATTAATATTGTGTTTTTGGAAACTGACGTTTACAAATGAGCAACAAATAAAAGTTATTTCAAGCTGATGGCGCTCCAATTTTCAAACTCCCATCTATAATAAAATATTACGTCCGTAATTTCCTGAGTTCACCTACCATATCGACAGAGAATCGAATGAGGAAGTCCCCTTTGATACTTTGAATCCACGTTTATTTATGATCGGAAAAAATAGAATTCTTCAAGACACCAAAGCGTGCAAAAACGAAACGGTCCCAAAAATAACATCCATCGCTCATCCACACACCCATAAATCATATTTCGGACACGAGACTTCAATACGAGTAGTAATGGCATCCATTCATGGGGGTTTTTTAAACTAAAATCAGTGGCATTCAGACCCATCTCGTGTGTGGTTCAATCGGTCCTTAAAGACATGACTTGCTCATTTCTTTTTTTCGGATAAAAGGAGCACAAAATCATTTCAGCTTTATTTTGTTGTTACTGCGAAATGCGTAGGATCTTGAGGATGATGCGAGGGATATGGAGCTATTGAAAATCAATACTGTTGACTTTTTAAAATGGAATGTAAGATGGATTGATGTTGGATGGGTTTTCTTTTTCTGGGCTCCTTGAAAGTTCCATATGTGGAGGGACCTTATTTCAGGAATGGGTAGCAAATCGCATTGACACCATGTAAACAATTATATATTATCAATTTTAACTACCTATTTATTAATATGATATTAGGCAGGGTGCGTCAATAGTATATTCTAATACAAGTTGCAGAATGGGCACCTATTCCAACACGAATGTGAAATTCAAAAACGAGCGACGAAGGAGTGAGTTTTTGAACGCATGAGTGTTGGAATTGCCTTCTGCAACGAGTATTAGACGATATTTTCTCTATTTCAGTCAAGAATTATGAGAAATTTATTCGAATTCAATGAAAAATTCAGATTATACTTCCTAGTGCCTTTTGTATTTTATTTTCGCAGTTGGTGTGACTGATACGAAAATTGACAGATTATAGAATTTGAATAGTGCGTTCAAATCTCTACATGGTTTAACACTTGTCAAATTTTGAATGAAAACGTCATTTTACTTGTTGGGACATGGCGACTGCTTAGTTTTAACTCACATGAGGGAGCAACAAGGCAATTCATTCATAAATTTACATCGCAAACGCTTGACATTTGTTGAAATTTTAAATCAAATTAACCTCAAAAATGAAAGAAATTTATTTTATTCCCCTGAAAAATTAACTAGATAAATATTTCATGTATTTCACCGATTATTTTTCCGACCCAAATATCGACCAATAGAATTGCACCATTCGACGTCACGTGGTACAACCTACATGGTATTATACTGATAATTTTTTGAAGATTTTCTCTGGTAGTTGCTATATATAAACAAAACATGATCCAGTCGAATTAAGCACACGTCAAACTGACAGGTTGAATTCAATTGTGAAAATTGGAGATTTTGCATGAAAATGAGTCGATTTGGAGTTTGTTCTCTGTCCACCATCGATAAAAAAGTCAAAGGAAATGTTCCCATTAATACGGAGAAGGCAAAAAAAACAGTTTGGAACCAATTTACTACTTTTTGTACTGAGAGGGAATACACATTGAGTGCTGAAACGAGTGAAGCGCAATTGGCACACATTATGAAAGATTACGCTTACAATATGAAGAAAATGGATGGAGAAGACTATAAGGAAGGTACAATAAAAACAATGAGGAATCAGACTGCCAAATTACTTCAAGAAAAGTATTTGAACGATTTCGACATCAAAATCAACCCATTTTCGGATGCTGCATTCAAGACCGCTCGAGGAGCTCGTGATGCCAAGCGTAAGGCTTTACAATCTATTCCGGAAAAACGGAGGGCAAGTGCAGCAGCGTTGGAGGAAAAAGATTGGGATGCAATGACCACTGTTTCGGACGAGGAAACTCCTGATGGCCTCCAGAAAAAATTATTCATGATAATATCAGTGGAATTGGCTTGGAGAGGTGGTGAGGGCAGCATGGCGTCAATACATCACATCAAGGCAGAACAGCGAAATGACGGGGAAACAACTGGGAGAATTGAATACAATCCAATTTTCAGCAAGACCACACAAGGTGGCGATAAAAAATTATCAGACAGCAAGTGGCTGGTGGAGAATCGGGAAATCTCTGACAAGTGCCCAGTGAGACTGTTCCAGAAATTGAGAGAGAAGAGAGATGTCAATATCAAGAGCGACAGACTATTCCTGACCCAAAATCCATTCTGGAATAAAGTTCCAGGCGCTAGGTGGTACAACGATTCCCCATTAGGCCAAAACACGATTTCAAAGTGGGTTAAGGAGTCAGCACAAAAAGCTGGGCTTGACCTTGGTAACAAAAAAATCACCAATCACTCCAGTCGTGCAACAGCCGTCTCCAATCTAGCGAAATCGGGCCTGGGAGAGCAGCAGATCAAAATAACTGGACATGCCAACAGTAACTCCATCAAGCCGTATCTCCAACTCGACCAGGAACAGCACGAATTAATTGTCAAGAAACTGCGAAGGAGTGAGCATACTGCTGAAAATGCCATCAACAGCATAAACCTCATGCCATCTACCTCTTCTGGGACCATTACCGATAACTCTGACTTGAAGAAAACATGCACCAATGTTTACAACAATTGTATTTTTAATTGCACTACCCTGATTCTTAATTAAATGTTGTTTTATTCATTATGAAATTCTTATTTGTTAACTGTACATTTCGTCTCATGGTGCAATTCTATTGGCCGACATTTGGGACAGAAAAATAATCCCCCCAATACCACACGAGCTTCAAAATTATCTGGTATTTCCCGATAGGTTCGTTGCAAACAAATGAAGCAGTCAAGTTTTTCAGGTTAAAAAATCACGAGCGCGAAGCGCGAGTGATTTTTCCTGAAAAACTTGACCCGATAATTTTGAAGCTCTTGTGGTATTATAAGTGATTAACTGGCTTTAAATAAAATATTCTTGTGATGCGAGTTCTGATCACGTAATACTTGCAATTAGTATGGTTTTTCCATTTTTTTTCTAATACATTGAAGTATGATTTTTTTTACTAATACATGGTCTCTTGCTCGAACATAAATATTTTCAGTATTATTTTATGAAGATTTTACAAGCCTGATTTATGGTTAGTTGATGCTCATTTATGTATGTTTTATTAATTTCTGATCTGATCATTTTGAATAAGCAGGAAACGGTTTGTAATATCAGTAGGAATGCCTATTAGGCCTGGGAAGGAATAATATGGGAGGTCCGGTTCAAAGTAGTTACTACAGGATGGCATGGGTGATTTGGGAGCTCTCTTTCTGTAATGATGAAAAAATATGTATTCTCATTCTCAAAAAGTTTTAATTGAACATATAAAGTAAATAATTTCAATATATATATAATATTCCTTTGAACTTTAGGCTTACAATATTTAGTTAACAAACAATAAGGCATATAGATCAGGGGTTAGTGACGGAGTGCCATAGAATTCTGAGTTTGACATAAAACCCCACGGCAAAAACCTCAGAAAAAAAAAACCTGGCCCCTGCCAAAGTGTGAAAGTACAAAAATAAGCTGAAATATAATTGAGGGACCTCTTTCTTCTTGGCCTTCTATTGATGGACACAGAGACTTCTTCAAGTTGTCCACATCGAATCTGGAAATAAAAAGACAAAAGCAGAAAAAAGAACTGATTTGATCAATTATATCTATGAAAATAAGTGTTTGAAATGCGTATATTTAATTGTTACTTGATATAGAACAATTTCACTTGAGTCCTTAAAAAAATTATTTCTACTCACCTTTGGCACACTGAAAGTTCGTGAATTTTCATCCGCAGCACTAGACTGTCCACATAAAATACAAAAACGAATTATAAAAAAATGGATAAACACTTTTCACACACTTTTATACAAAAATTTCGAATAACGCAATAAATAATTCATTCTAATTAGAAACTGACATTCGAATAATTTTGAGTGGCGCTACCTGGCGGAGAGAAAATTAAAGAATCCCCATGTCGCCAAACCTGTAAAACAAAATCGGAGGATGCTGTGTAAAGCATTTTTCATTCAAACTAAACTGGACTTTGCCCAATGTGAAAATTTAAAATGCTTTTAACTTTTTAACACAGCTGAATATGGAAAAACCGTAATGGAGTATTTCTTTTGATCTCGAGAACCTATGACTAAAATTAACGCTGTGGTTTAAAACTCACCCTATATAGTGAGGGTATAAATCATGATAGAAATTCATTTATTTAGGAGAAAAATATTTGGCTACAAAATCCGGAAACAGGTCAATTTTTCTTTCACTTCAACCAAGTTTTTATTCTTTTTTGAAGCATTTTTGTAGCACCTTGTCCCGCCCCATCAATCCTCTAAACTTTTTGAGTAGGGAAAGTGGATCATGCATGGTACTTTTTTGACAAGGTCTTTGTATTGTCTTTACTCACAGGCGTGCAGAAATTTTCGAGAAAAAGTTTTTTTAGGAAAATCAATTAGTTTCTAAAGGTTTTCAGTACGAGCACATTGTCAGGGCTCATTTACTTTGATACCATGGTACCTGATGAATAAAAATTAGAATTCGACCATCACAGTTTTGTTCATGTACAACTTTCTACCCCTTTCATCAGATACCTTCTCTTCAAAATAAATTAGCCATGACAAAGTCCACATACTGAAAACAACTTTGAACTAATTTTTCAACTAAATTAGTGTAAAATATTTAAGGGGGTGATTCCTCATCGAAAAAAAGATAGAATCTTTCATATAAAGAAACTTCATTGGAGCATCCCTTGTTGAGATACAGCCCCTCAAAGGGAGTACATAAAATTTTTTTCACAAGCACCAAGAAAGTTACAATATTGAAATTAACCTAACGTTTCCTATTAGCAAAATGACTTATCCAGTTATTTATTTGGTTTACCCCATGGTTGTAAGGGTGGGAAACTCAGGTACTAACTACAGAATAATAATAAATCCAGTTCGCATTTATGACTTTGTACCTATGTTTGTAGTTTTTCGTAAAATAATATTTTGCTGCGAACTGGTTTATTTTGGGCAAAATACTCATGAGACTAATAAGACAAAAAGTTACATTGGAAATAAACTTTAGGGGTTGCGTTTCCCACCCTTACAACCATGGGGCAAACCAAATAAATAACTGGATAAGTGTCTTTTTGCTAGTAGAAAACGTTAGGTTAATATCAATATTGTAACATTATTGGTGCTCGTGAAAAAAATTGTTATACAAATTTTATGTACTCTCTTTGAGGGCTGTATTTTAACAAGGGATGCTCCAATAAAGTTTCTTTATATGAAAGATCCTATCTTTTTTTCGATGAGGAATCATCTGCTTAAATATTTCACACTTATTCAGTTACACCCTGTATAACCGTTGATTTCACATATTGTTTATTCCCATTGTTTTTGAAAGACACTGTTCAAGAGTCCGGGAATATCTTTAGCACAAGTGAAATGTCAGGGCATTGCCAATTTTTCTCTCAAATAATAATGTCAATAAAGGCATCTATTGAGAAGAAAATATTAAAAAGAAAACTCAATATTAGTGAAATTCTAGGCTTTAAAAATAATTGTATGTTTATAGCAGCACATCATATAGGTACAGATAATTAAGCTATGACCACATTGTAAGGCTTGCTTTGAGGTCTGAAATTCTTGGATGGGGTGTAGTAGGTATATCCATTCTTACAAGGGATAAAATTTTTTTATACATATGCTTCGAGTGTAAATCCAGAAGTTCCACCGTGAGAGGTCCATTGTATCGCAGCGGACAGTCGTGTGCAGCCCAAGATCATAAAAAGAATCAAGGCTGGGTCACGATTTTTTTGCCGTTGGAGAAATCGCTTGTGTTCCATTGAAAAATATAATGGTCGGCTAGAGCTAAGTAGCTCTCTACTAACCCCTCGACGGCCCTCACCTGCCCCTAAATGACCACTGGCCATAGGTCACCAGCTTTTGGGTGTTATTAATGTGTAAAGTCGAAAGACGTGCTTCTCGAATCAAGGTTTTAGATTGCAGTCAAAAAGACTTCAGAAAACACATGGTTGATATTTTAAGGTACTTCCTATAGATAGAATTCTCGTGTCACGTTGAATTTCTTCGGAACGGATTTTCGTGCATTTTAGAATACATATCGGCTACGGGGATTTGTACTATAAAATCCTATTTTTAAGTTTAATTTTTTTGGCAACATTTGTCATCGTATTTCGTCATAACTTTGAATGAAGAATTACACATTAGTCTTAATGCCTCCCTCCTCCTTGATCAATCCCTCTTTTACATAGCGATTTTATACACAGGTTCGCAATAGGGTTGCTAGATAGCAATCGAATATAATAATTGAAGTACGATAAATTCTCATTCAGAATTTATATCATTTCAGTTTATTTGAGTTATAATATTTTTCTTAAAAACAAATGAACATCACGGAGTAGGTATGAGGACGATGCCGATCTACTCTCTTACTCATAATACATTTTTTAACCATTTTATTTGGTTCTATTTGTGTATTAATCGCAGCAGCGACTGCTGTACATATTATTTTATTAAGGTGCAGCTTTCATCGTTAATTCATCATTAATTTCCAGAGCAATAATTATCTACTCACAATGTTTTAATAATTTATAAAGACAGTTTTAATACATGCAGTAAGTTCTCGCCAAACAACGAGATTACCGTATGTATATAGTTGACAGTTTTTGGAAATTTGTCTGAAATATTCATAAAAATGTTTATAGCTAATGAATATTTTTTTGAGTGAATTTATTAAGTGCTTTTTGTTTGTGCCTTTTATATTTAATGCATATTTGTTAACAGTTCACATATATTCATCACAATTAACATTTACAATGCTTGTAGGTTTGGCTACAGCTCGGAATTTATACACCTACTAATTTTTATTTGAATTTTAAAATAATTATACTTGAACCGAAAGTATATTTTATGCATATAGCCAATTATTCAAAAATTGCTGTCGCACATTTGTAGTTTTAGAAAAATGTTTTTCTAAAACGAACATTTGACGTTACCTTATTAGAGTAAGGGCAAAATAAACGAAGGTTAATGGAAAATATTTCCAACACAAATACAATTAGCGGATAATAAAATTTACCACGAATTTTAAGGATGCTGCCTACCAATCGTCAAAATATAAACAGATAATACGTAATAGATAATGAACAATTCAATCAAACATAATGTTGCAATAACCGCAAAATATTTCGAGTTTCCTTATTCCGAAATAATCTCTTCTTTACTTACAAATGAAAGATTATTGTCTATTCCTTGTAGAAGCAGGTAGAAGCGTCTCAAGATAGATGCATATCTCATGACATCGTGTTTTGGTCTAGTTTCTTACTCGATTGAATTGTCAGCTGCCCTCACGATCAGATAAAATTGATGCCAAAAATTGAGTGCATGCAACAAATAATCTCAGATTTATTGGGCATAAATATTTGTGAAAGAAGGAGATTGTATCTCGATAAAGATTTAGACCAGTGAATTGGGAATTTTTGAAGCTGTACACCACATTGAATAGAAGGTTCTTGAATACTCTGAAATTCCAAAATAATTGAGTTATTGAATATTTTCTTTTGGATATCCGAATTTCTGATTATGGATTTGATATATCGTCGTTTTTTCATTCGTTGTCTCTTTACTAACTTCCTGAAAAACAATTTAAAACATAAAGAAGCATAGACGCATTGAAGTATTACAGCAGGCTGAGATGTAGTTTGAAGAGAATATCTCTATTTTAAAAAAGAATAAAAAGGATTTTTCTATTTAATTCTACAAATTCTGGAAAACTATTACCAGAGAGTATTTTGTTACCTTTATGTAGTTAGTAACTTGAGAATTTCTGTTCGGCCATATGCTTGCTTCCCAAGAAGCTGTGGAACAGTTTTCATATTTTCAGAATAGGTTGATAGTCCAAATATCTCGGTAAAGTTGGTTATTGCGACAAATCCGTCTAATGGTTCAGATGTTATGAGAATCTGAAATTTGGTTTTCTCAATAACTCCTGGAATTTCAATTCAATCAATTGGTTGATACAATCCTTTGGAATTTCAGTTATGAGAAACGTGCATTAAAAGATGTCTATCGACGTTTCAAACTAGCCTTCATTATTTCGTCATTGAATTCGTACCAATTGGCTATTCCACAATGAATATCAAGAGAATAAATAGAAGAACGGCATGTATATTTTTCTTTCAATTAAGAGAGATACAGTGTAGCATTCAATCATATAGATATCTAACTATCATGCTTATAATAATATCTTCTTCATATTCCATAAAAGTCAGTTGAATAATTGAAATTTTCATTAATCTAATTCTTAATCAACCTGCTCTTTATCCACGTAAAAAACATCCACCTGTGTGACCCACTACACTCCCCAACCTGAACTCCATTTTTTGTAGACCTGTAAAACGTATAAAAAACCCAACCTGCCATTAAAAAAACGCGTTGATAAACGAATCAACCTCATGCCACTCTTGAACATCTGGAAAAAATTCCCCTACAGTTCAAAAATAGAATAAAATAATTAACTATACCGTTCCGAAGCTGGCATTCAAGGCTCCCCCTGTACAACGGCACAAGCTGAGACATTTCCGCCCTTATGTTAATTCCGGGGTACAGAATGCAAATCCCACCCCATTTTTTTTACGAGTCCAGGAATTACGCAGTCGTTTTCGTTTTTCTGCATCCCCTTTTTAGACCGTGCCATGCACACGTTTGGGGTGCGCTTGTTCATTTTCTCTTTTTGTCGTATTTTTAGGGGTGGGAGCCCTCGAGAGTTCTTCTTTTGCGAACCAGTGGAAAAATGGCCATGTTTTGTGAGCCACACGACGCAGAACGTGCCTGCATATCGATTTTTATCTGAATATATGGCGCTGTAGGGATGTTGGGGAAACGTTTATTTGGTTAGGGGATGAAAAAATGGATTCCACATTTGATAAAACGACTGACACGATTATTTCTGCGGTGCTTTTAGACTTGCTGAACTAAAGTCCTTAATTATTTTCTTTTTTTCTACACAGAAGTGGAATCTAATTCCACATTTTGGGTGTAACTTCAAGAATATGATAGAAACGAATTGATTTCAACTTCTAACAATAAACTTCAAGCAGTACTCGTTTAGTAATATGTGTATTTACTGGTCTAAAACAGGAAGCTCTAAAAATAAACTTCCGAATGGATATTTCATTTTCATAAACTTACTCGAATGGTTAAATTTTTTTAATCGAAAGGTAATGTATTGAAGCTTGCAATTTATTGCTTATTACCACTAGTCATCCTATCCTTTTGGAAAAATTCACAACATTCATTTGCATATATGAAAGGATTTTAATTAGTTTTATTCTTTGTAGTTCTACGAATGGTACATCAAAGATTTTGAATTACTATAATTTATCCCATGGTTGAAATAAAAATTTTTATCAAATAGAATGTCATTTGAGAGATTCGATATTTTCACTTCAAGATATATGTTCAAGGATCCTTTTACATGATCTATTTTCATTGTTTCAGTTGTTGTAAAGTCTAAAAAAAAATTTAACAGTCGTGAATAAGCTCCTGATCTCACTTCGGTGCTACTTTTCTTGATTTGATAGGTTGATGGAGATTGATACAATTTAAGGAAAATAAACTCAATAGTCATTTCTCACCAGTATTACCGTCAAGAAGATATTGTGACAAAATACGAGATTTTCGAAATATTTGCCAAAGTATCATCTGAAATTAAACACTTTCAACAAACGTAAAACAACGTGATTGCCAAATGATAATTAATATTCCAAAACGTTAGAGATATCATGACCTCTGTTTTTTTTCTTCGAAAACAGCTAACACGAGCGGTTCCAAAAGTTGATCAACAATACAGAAAAAAATGACGGCGTAAATTTCAGTATCAATCTACACGTGCCGTCTTTCCAAAAACAAATCGAATAGTATTGGTATTTTTCTCAAATTCTCCAATTTATTATTTCTCCCAATGACTGGTTATGTTTATAATCTGTTTTGTTATCATGTTTATGATTCGGTATTAACGTAAATATGATGTGTATCTTGGAACGGTCTAGCGGTGTTTTTTAAGTATTTTTTTTTCAGAAAACAAAAATTTGAACTGGACTCGTAACATGGTGATTTTTGACCTTTGCTTCTCTGAAATGTTTACTCATGTATCAAGACGCTGACGTAATCTATATGGAATTTCGATTCTTCCTGGAAATTTGTTCATTATTTTTTGATAATGAGATTCTCTGGTCGTAAAAAATATGTTGAATTCGGCAATTATTTTCGTCACCTTGACTCTTCGGAAGATACAGAAATCTTGGTCAAATAAGTGGGTGACTTTATTTTTACAGATTGACTCTAAGTCAATGTTTTTACATTCGGGAATTATCTTTATATGAACTTATATATTTTCTATTATTCATTCCGTTGACAAACAATATTTTCAAGTTAGATGGTTGAGGGAAACATTCGGTTGGTTTTTATTTTCTTGTTTTGCTTTCTTATTCGTTGTCCGTTTGTTTATATATTTCAATTTGAACAAATTTCAGAAATAGGTCAAAACATTCACTAAGCTTCAACACATCTCATTTAAAAATTTCATTTAAACGTTTAACACTTTTGACTCTTCATTGCCGAAATAATTTCTAGAAATAAACAAATTTGATTAGTCACCCTCCACTGAACGCCCCCAAATTCATATCTTTTATTTACAGTATTTACTGCAAGTGTACGCCATATTTCTTATTCCAGCACAATGTATCATGAAAATAGTTTTTGGGGGAGTCTTTGTGGGGTTAGACCTGCCAATTTTTACAATGAGAAAATGAAGGGTGACTCACACTGACCACTGGTCATCAGTTTCTGTTCCAGGGGCGAAATAATAGATTTTTCTCCCGCGAAGCAATCATGGTCGAATGTCTTCGACAGGAAGCCACGCACAGCTTGCTCTTTGAATGTAATTAGTCATACTCGGGGTTGAGATTAAATAAACCATTTAATTATCCAGAGAATAGCTTAAATGTGTGTTCTAAGTTAATATTTCATAACATGTCAACAGACTGAAAATTTTTTCAGTTCTCTCAATTCATTCTTTGCTTGAAGTTCAAGTACCAGTGCAATTTTACCATTGGAAAAAACTTAACATCGTGTAGAGATTGAATTTTTTCAAAAACAGAGGTTTAAAACAATAGAAATTCATTTGGTGATGAATAGAGTAATCATGCTTTATTATAAACAAAAAGTGGTGCCGCTTAAAAAATGTGAGACAACCTACTGAAAATGCGCTGTTAGTCTACTTCAATGATAAATCAAAAGCGGTTTATGCCTCAACTCTCTGGACACATTACTCAATGCTGAAATCGGTTATTAACATTAGACAAGATATTGATATAAGTAAATTTCCAAAATTATTAGCTTTTTTGAAGAGGAGAAATGAGGGATTTAAGCCAAAGAAGTCAAGAATTCTCACGTCTGAGCAGGTAGATCAGTTCTTACGGGAGGCACCGGATGATAAATATTTAATGCTTAAGGTAAATTTGGAAATGTGTTTATATTCAGAAATTTTAAAAAATCAATTTTTTTGTAGGTTGCACTTATTTTGGGCGTTGCGGGAGCTTGTCGTGGAAAAGAGTTGGTTGATTTAGAAATCGACGATGTGAGAGATTTGGGCGGTTCCTTCCTAATTGCGATTAGAAACACCAAAAATAAAATTGACCGAAATTTTGTGATAAAAAATTCAGAAAACAGTGCCCCATCAGTTTTGTAGCGATATTTCGAAAATATGTGGCATTGCGAAAGACAGGGACACCTTATTCAAAATTTTTTGTTCAATACATCAAAAAAGAATGTACTACGCGAGTAGTAGGAAAATACATGTTTGGTACATTTCCACGGCAAATAGCAGCTTTCTTGAAATTAGAAAATGCGACGTCTTATACGGGACATTGTTTTAGACGCACATCTGCGTCTTTGTTAGCTGATTCGGGAGCAACAATAGACGTGCTGAAGAGACATGGAGGATGGAAATCCTCCAACGTGGCCGAGGGATATATTGAATCGTCTATTAAAAATAAACAAAAAATTTCAGATAAAATATTTGGTCAAGTCGCCGATTCGTCCACTATAGTTATGCCACATTCCTCATTCTCGCTTCCTGTTTCAGCAGGATCTTCGAAACAAACACCAGTTCAATATGATAAGGACCTATCTGTTACTCGTCAGTTACCTGCTGCATTAACCCAGGAAAGACTGGTCAATATGACGAACTGTCATAGGGATTAAATGTGACACTTCAGTACCTGTCACAAGGGAGTGAAGTTGTCACTTTAGACCCTGAAGTACGAAACATAGGTTATCGAAATAAATCAAGACATTCAGGTCCCTATTCTTTAATCAAGATATACTTTATCAAACTCAACTTCAAATTTGTAAACTTTAGCTTATCGCCTCTGAATATTATATCACAAACTGTCGGACATACTTTTAACACAGATTCTTCATCGGAGAGTAGGTACTAATCGGTTTAGACGATTTTTAGCTCAATATTTGAAAATTTTGGACATATAAGCTAAACGGGCATATACCATTATTCAATCAATAAAGTTTTTAAGAGATATAATATCCAGAATTCGCTCTGTCCATTTCGATTCCTGAAATCGAATACGAAGTGATTCTCATCAGAGGTTCCTTCAATTAAATTGAAGAAAGCCCCTGCTCCACCCAAAAATTCTATTCCGAACGGAGACAATGAAGAGGGGAGAGCATCCTAATAGGCAAATCCCTAGAACAAAGCCAGATGTTACACGGTAAAACGAAAAATCTATAATTACATAGTACAAACCTTAATGGTGAAACAAATGGCACGTGCTTTGATGAATTTCACCCGAAATCATCATCCATCTTCGAAAACGACATCCTTGCGGCAGAGTTCTGTGGTTTTTGAGTCGAGATGCAGTGATGGATGAATTTTTAGATGGTGACTCGGATAAATATCGATGTATTCGAACATGAAAAGAGAAATGGGTTAAGAACATAGACATATAAAGAGATAGACCTAACATTTCGTTCATAAAACTGTTGAAATTATTAGCCAACATTGTATTATTTCACCATGTGTCAGAAAAAGACAGGAATATATGCTTTCTAGCACTTTGGCAACGCTGCATAATGAAGTGACGTACTGATTTAATGGTTTCGTTTAATTTTTGAGGAACATTCAATATTAGAAATATTTGAGATTATGATAGAAAACCTGTAGAATTACGAACTGTAAACCTAGTATAATCGAATTTAAAGATGCAAGACAATTTGCTATGATATTACAGTAGATTCATACAATAATAAAGGGTATTTCGTGTAGATGTTATAGTATTGAACTATAATCCCTGCAAGTACGATTATAATCGATATCTTTTGTAGGTAGTCACAGGAGTGAAACTGCTCTGTTAAATTTTACCAAGTACCAGTTTTATCTGCGGTAATAGGACATTAATAGAATGCCATGAAAAAAATAACCCTGGTTTTGACCAGAGCATAAAATTGTGTGAATCATGTTTCATCAAATTTGGGTAAAGTTGGGTTAATGAAACAAACTTTCAATGTTTAAATTTATCGATAACATAAATTCATAACAAAATTACTCAAAATTATATTTATGCATCTAAAACATAGACTCAACATTCATCACTCATTCTAAAACAAAATTGTTTTAGTGTATATCGACCTAGTCCTAAATTTCTTCGAAATATCTACTAATTTTCTGGTTTCATAATTGAGCCTTAAATGTAAATAACCCAGCAAGACATTCGACATAGAAAATCGTACCAAGGAAAACCAAATTTTTTTGTTCGGTATTGCTAGGAAACCTGCAATAATAGTACATTGTTTACCGGGTAGGAAAAGCTTATCATTCCTGGAATCCATGGAACTGCAAGCCGAGACTTAACACAGAGTCCAGGAATGTGGCTTTTCCTACGAGGTAAACATACTATTTTTCCGCAAATCGTTTAAAATTCGACAGATATTGATTGATTTAAAAAAAAACGCGATAATTTTATTCCCAAATAAATGGTGCTTTGGAATTCCTAATAAAATTACTTGGGTTACTATGAAAACGTATTGAGGTTGAATTGTCAAACTTGACGCTTATAAATTTAATTGCTGGTGTTCTCGAAAGTAAAATGATAAGTGATGATGAAATTTCCATTCCTGGGACTCCTCCAGAGCTGGTTGAGGCAGTGAATACTGCTTCATTAGAATTATTGCCAAAGAAATCGAGAGAAAAGTACGAAAATGCATACAGACGTTTTATGGATTATCGCATGAGTAAAAATACGAGTTCTCTCTCAGAAAATGTTGTAATGGCATACTTCCTAGACCTTTGTTCGAAGATGAAATCTTCAACATTATGGGCCAATTATTCAATGCTGAAGTCAACCCTTGCACTTAAACACAATGTAGATATATCTACATACTCAAAACTTCGTTCTTTATTGAAACGGCAAGCTCAAGGTTATAGGGCAAAGAAATCTAAGATTTTAACGAAGGAAGAAATTGAAAAATTTATTCAGGAAACTCCAGATGAAGAAAATTTAATGATTAAGGTAATTTACAAGTTTTTAATTTCTATTTAGATTATGGCTTTATTTATTTTTTAGGAGGCTGTAATATTTGGTATTTCTGGGGCCTGTAGAATGGATGAGTTAGTCCGAATGACTGTACGCGATATAGAAGACTTAGAATCTAAGCTTTTAATCAGCATACCTGATTCGAAAACCAACAAACCAAGATCATTTGTAATTAATCAGATCTACTTGAATGTTTATCGAAAGTATGTTTCGTTAAGACCAGAAAATATGAACAGTGACCGATTTTTCTTTAAATATCAAAGCGGAAAGGGTTGTAGACAAGTGGTAGGAATTCATCAATTTAGAAAAATGCCCAAAATAGTTGCTACTTATTTGAACTTGGTAAATCCGACAGAATATACTGGTCACTGCTTTCGTCAGTCTTTTGCAACAATATTGGTTGACTCTGGTGCCGACATAACTAGTTTAAAGAGGCATGGCGGATGGAAGTCATCAAACGTTGCTGAAGGATATATCGAAGAATCGCTTAACAATAAGGTTGAGGTGGCAAATAAAATGTTCACAGTACAAAATATTCAACAAAATGACCCTTCCACCCTGCATGTTGTCCAAAATGTTTCTCATAGTTCTAAGAGTGTTCCTCCAATGTTCAATAATTGTGCTAACTGTCAAATTACTGTAAATATAACAAATTGATCTTAAAAATGTATTTTAAAATTTTATTAAAGATTCTTTGAAGGGTAAAAGAAGGATTTTGCTCAAAACCAGGTACTCTGAAAGCGATTAGTGAGATGACCGTTTCGTGGGACGGTTAAGAAAAATTGTATTGTATAAAGATGTCACGTTCAACGAATGGAAGCGAAGAGAAATCTGTCATAAATTTTTTGTCATTAAGGATATAAGCAAAATAGAAAGAATATATATTTCTGAAACAAGACTCGTTCCTTCAAACCCTTTGGCGGTACCTGTGAGCGTAATTCTTTTATTGAGGTTTCCTAAGTATAACAGTACTTTATGGTGGTTCCTAGAAAAGTACCGTTAGAAAAAGGTTGCTTAAAAACTGCCCTCACTTATTTTTTGCTATTAATGGTTCTAACGGTCAAAACTGTTATTGGAAGATGCGACGTTTTTGCTATGATAAACTGAGAACAGCCCGAAAGGATCAATATGTTTTCCTTTCAAAAAAATATAGATAGAAAAAGTTACTGTGTGTGGAGAGCCTAGCAACTTTTGATTCACCAAAAGGATTCTGTTGTTTCAAACTATGCTGTGTTGTATTGTGCTTGTTCTACATTGAATAATAAGATTTTGTTCTTTTTTCTATTTCATAAATTCGGAATGACAGACCAAAACGTGTCTTTACAGGATTTTACTTGCCGATGAATATGAAAGGTATTTTTATACTGATTTCAGCACAGTAATTGTTTTTTCATTTTATGCATTAGTTCTCGAAATATTCATGCTTTAGTTAATTTTATCACTTAAATAATTGACATTTCGTGCTTCCGAAGCACCAAAATTTCCGTACTTGTATTTGAAATTGCAAAATATCTACCACTGGGCAAATGAAGTCATACCGTACGTGTTAATGCTAATAGGGTCAGATGTTCGACTAGCTGTTTTATTCACTGAAATCATTCTCCAACTGTACGGTATAAGAACGATTTGAAGTATTGATCTAAGAAATAAGACTAACGGCCGGTTTCTGAAACGATGATCATCATAGAAATCAACTAATCAGCTGTTAAATCTATGGTCAACTGCCAATTGAGTTGCTGAAAGGATAGTCAACTAGGTTAATTTGACCACGCTGTCAGTTGACACAGTGGTCAAATAATCGTCAGTTTGAGTTTCCGAAACGCAAATTAAGGCTAAATCAGTGGTCAAACTAGTGTCAAAGAACTTGTCAACTAATCGGTGTTGTTTGGCGAATTAACTTGAAAGAAATCTTGTTTATGAATGAAATCTATGTATTTTCCAAGGAAATCTTAATTTTATCGGTATGTATGAAAATAATTTAATAGTCTCTAATATATAATTTTTTATGAAAAGGCATTTATTTTTTCCAATTTTGCGATGTAATAGGTTTTCGTTAATAATTTAGTTTTCTCTGAAAAAACAAGCATTTTTGCAACAATTGGTGAATCTATTTTTTTATTGTAGATAATAATTATGGATATCAGCTTGTATATAAGCGTGTCTAGTAATTCTAGCGAAGATGAGAACCCAAGGCCACGAACTCTTAGGAGAAGAATGAACTCTTTTGATTTCTACAATGATGTGGAATTCAAAAATAGGTATAGACTGTCCAAGGATATTATAACATTACTTCTGAATATGATAGAGGATAAAATAAAGCCCTCAACATCAAGGAACAAATCAGTTACTGCCTTGGAACAAGTACTTCTAACAATAAGCTATTTTGCAACAGGAGCATTCCAAATAACAGTAGCTGACCATATAAGGGTCCATAAAACTACAGCATGTAGAATAATTAAAAAAGTATCTAGAGATATGAACTTCAACCCCAGTTCATATCTATGCCAAGAACAGGGGATGAACGGAATAGAATCAAATCAGAATTTTATTCTATAAGTTCATTTCCGAACGTGATTGGATGTGTAGACTGCACACATATAAAAATACAGTTACCTGGAGGTCCACAAGGTGAGCTTTTCAGAAATAGAAAGGGATACTTTTCTCTTAATGTTCAGGTGATTTGTGATCCCGCTGGGATTATTTATTGGAGGACAGTGGCTACCCTTGTCGCTCATATTTATTGACTCCATTTCTGAGGCCATCAACTCCCGGTGAGCAAGCGTACAACAGAGCACAGATCAAAACAAGGAATACTGTTGAAAGAACATTTGGTGTCTTGAAGAGACGTTTTCCTTGTTTGTCTATGGGAATTAGGCTGAAAATGGAGACAACCATGAATATCATAATGGCATGTTGTGTTCTGCACAATTTGCCATTAGTTCATAATGAAGACGTAGCAGACTTTGATATCGGAGAGAACTTCCCAGATGATCCCCCAAATACTTCTACAAATGATGAAAATATATCAGTCAGATCTTTGTTAGTATCAACACATTTCAATGTTCAATAATAATTGTGGAAGAAGACTTGGATCAAAGGTCATACAATCCGTCACAAAAATCCTATGAAGTAAAAGTAATGCTTTGAGGAACAGTTGCTACAATAGCTCAAATAAATTTATATTCTAATAAACTCTTATTTATAGACTGAAAACATTCTATAAATCCAATTACACCAAATTTCATTTCATTGTTTTTACTTCTGTGTACTGTGATAAAATAATAAAATTGGATGATGTATGAACAAGGTTGTTTGTTCAATTATTTTGAATACTTCAAATTAAAACGATATTTTTCATTTTATTGACCTATTGATGATAAATTTTTCAGTTGAAAAACAGCATCTGTATTTTAATACACCAGATACGACTTAATACACAGGTACAGTTAAGCCGCTAAACGATTCATAAATGCAATCTATCGTAAGAAACAGTTGTAAGCAAGTTCAACCAGGTATTTTTTTATGGTCACTTGAGGAAAATTATAAGGGTGTTAAAATTTAAACATCAGTTATCGGATAATTTTAAAATCTTAACCACAAAACACTGATATCTTAACCTCTTTAATCACAAAATATTAGTTTTTATCGGAGAATCTGTGGTTGGACAGTCTGGCAACAGGGTCGCCTCAAGTCAACTGAAAATGATCATAGATTAGTTAAATATGCACTGAACATCCTTTCGGAAACTCAAATTGATTTGACATCTCTGTCAAGATGATCGTTGTGTTAGTTGACATGAGATTTGATCATCCTTTCAGAAACTGGCAGTAAGACTAAGTAAAGTAAATAATTTATCAAAATCTCACATCAATTAATTAAATAGTAATAGTAATAAGTAATAATTGAATGAAATTTATATGAAAATTGGCATTTTTGGTTTCAAGGTTATATAGTTTATTCAGGACTCAGTAACCAATTTGGTGAATGATTTGATATCTAACTTGGAATCTTATACTTCATAAAATTTTTTTAATTTTTCTTGAGAATCTGGTTTCACCCTATCCCCCTCATGGTTGTCCGTTGCAGGGGTCATCATGATTGCGTGGGTAACTGGACGCACAATGACCAGAAGCAGCATTAACAATGGGGTGGATCGGACGCCATTATTTATTTTGTTACATTTATCACCAACAATTGAAATAACCTCTGGACGTTTCGGACATTTGAAGAAATTCGTAATCCCGGCTTACAACGAACCAATTTGATGGCTTTAATTGTAGTGGCAGGGGGTGGAAAAGAAATATCACACGAGATTACATACGGTGGACATTTGTGCCCGATGGATTTTCTATTCAATCGTAGGAAATAACAACGCGGGGGATGCAGTTGGAATATTTCGCAGCTTTCCTAAAATCTCACGAATGTTCTTTAGGGGTGATTTTAATTGGTACTCGAAATATTTAGGAAAGAACTGACCAGAGGCCCGAAGCTTTTGTACTCTCGATCACAGATTTTTACGAATACTGAATAGTCTAAGATACGAACCTGAATCGAGTTTCACCAAGCTGAAAATAGAATAAAACTCATTTTATAATGAATTTAGTAAGTATTTTAGGAGGTACAATAAAAATGGGTTTTAAAAAAAAAATACCAACCGTAGTTTTCAGAATTCAGAATGGCAACCTAGTAGTTAGTCGAGGTAAATTATAGACAACCCTACGCCTGCACATTCTACAGGGTGTTCGGGACATGGACCGTCAAATTTTTTTGGGGCGTTTGTAGGGTCATTTGCTACCTTTTCAGTCTTGGAACCTGGGTCCTTAGTATTACGGTTACGGAGGTATGATTTTTTTATTAGGTTTTTCTAAATTACCCAAAATGTACCCTTCGAAGCCCCATAACTTTTTTTGCGTGGGCTTTTACATGCATTTTTTTATTGTATTAAGTCTACATGAGTGTGTGTTTGAAAAAAAGCGTATTTATTGTTACAGATAATACCACAAAATTAACACGAGGGCCTTTTATTAAAAAAAAAAAAAAATAAAAGTATGAAAACATCTCCACTCCTATTGAAATTTAAGAAAAAGTTACAGCTATTACAAACTTAGTTTTATTTTAAAATGTTCTTTGGTTTATAACGTTGCTAACCATATGCTATTTACGTAAGTCAATAAAAAAAATAATACTGCAAATAAGGTTTTAGTCAGAAGAGTGAAGAAAGTCGCACCTAAATAAAAGTACGGATTTCGACACAACACAGCGAGCAAGGAAATTTTACCTGCCCGTTTTAGACGCGTGTGAATTATTATTACTATTTCTGCAACATCTAACTTGATGTTGCAAAATTTAATGAAAAATCTTTTTTTTAATAATTATGAAAATTTTGTCCAGGATTTTTCTGACAACCCATTTTTAATATATTTTTAATATACTAAATTCATTATAAAACGAGTGTATTCTGTTATCAGCACGGTGAAGGTCGATTTAGGTTCGGATTGTTTACTACTAGAAGTTATTTAAAACAGATTAGGTATAGCACAATATAATATAATATACTATAATATATTTCAATATGATATGTTTACAGTTATGGACCATACATCATTTATTTTAGTTAAGTACGTATTATTTTGAAATTGGAATCCATTAGGACGTTTATTTGGGCAATATCAAATATTCGAATGACCACATGGACCGAGATGCATGAACAGGCTATTATTCATAATTTTTTATAATTTTCAGCTTGATGAAGAAGTTAAATTAAAAAGTAAAATTAACATTACCTCTGTATGAGGCACATAATACCTGTACCACGTGACTGATATTCCTCACCCTCTGAATATTTTTGCTCTGGATTGATTTTGTTGAGATTCACAATCTACTCACTGAAGTATTATTTAAATGTGTTGTATGTAGAAACTAAAAGAAAGTATTGAAGGTAAATGTTGATTCCTACATTTTGTTGTATCGCATCATTTCAGAGTCCAGGCAGAGACTCGTAACCTCGCATCAATATTAGAAAAAATCGGTAAAAATTCCGGGAATCCATTTCTTATTAAAATTTCTTGGCTGCTTTCAACGTCTTCCAGCTAATTTGTCCCTTCTTCAGTAGCATCAATAGGCTATAATTCATTCAAAGCATCAATGGATTCGATACATCTCCTTTCCGCTTTTTGAGGGGGACATCTCTCGAACTTCCTAAGACATTTTAACGGTCTCGCAAGGGCAGACAGCAGCTGCAACATCGAAAAAATTCCAGGTCTGCGGTCAATAAAGCCTGATTGTGACGTGCCTTCATAAGTCACAACTTCTTCCCCGCATCGTTTTTGACGCGCGCCTCGACTTGTATTTCTTGTTTCTTCTATTTTTATCGGGAATTTGGGGGAAAAATCATTAGTTTAAATGGGAACCTATCGATTTTTATCGGCGAGGACACAGCCTGTCAGAGATGGTTATCTTAATTTCACCTACATGGCTACAATTGAGCTCTCTTTATTAATTATGAATAAACCTCATGTTGTTTTTTATTTAAGCAATGTAAAAGATTGAACAGTTGACCTCAAATTGAGGCATTGTTCAGATTCTATGCTATAGAGCGATTTTTATCAATTGATACAAGAAATGATAGAAGTATGAAATATTTTTCAATGGAGTTTTCACTTATAATACCACAAGAGCTTCAAAATTATCGGGTATTTCCCGATAGGTTCGTTGCAAACAAATGAAGGAGTCAAGTTTTTCAGGTTAAAAAATCACGAGCGCGAAGCGCGAGTGATTTTTCCTGAAAAACTTGACGATTTTATTTGTTTGCAGGAACCCATCGGGAAATACCAGATAATTTGAAGCTCGTGTGTATTCGGGGATTATTTTTCTGTCCCAAATGTCGGCCAATAGAATTGCACCATGAGACGAAATGTACAGTTAACAAATAAGAATTTCATAATGAATAAAACAACATTTAATTAAGAATCAGGGTAGTGCAATTAAAAATACAATTGTTGTAAACATTGGTGCATGTTTTCTTCAAGTCAGAGTTATCGGTAATGGTCCCAGAAGAGGTAGATGGCATGAGGTTTATGCTGTTGATGGCATTTTCTGCAGTAGGCTCACTCCTTCGCAGTTTCTTGACAATTAATTCGTGGTGTTCCTGATCGAGTTGGAGATACGGCTTGATGGAGTTACTGTTGGCATGTCCAGTTATTTTGATTATCTGCTGCTCTCCCAGGTCCGATTTCGCTAGATTGGAGACGGCTGTTGCACGACTGGAGTGATTGGTGATTTTTTTTGTTACCAAGGTCAAGCCCAGCTTTTTGTGCTGACTCCTTAACCCACTTTGAAATCGTGTTTTGGCCTACTGGGGAATCCTTGTACCACCTAGCGCCTGGAACTTTATTCCAGAATGGATTTTGGGTCAGGAATAGTCTGTCGCTCTTGATATTGACATCTCTCTTCTCTCTCAATTTCTGGAATAGTCTCACTGGGCACTTGTCAGGGATTTCCCGATTCTCCACCAGCCACTTGCTGTCTGATAATTTTTATCACCACCTTGTGTGGTCTTGCCTGAAAATTGGATTGTATTCAATTCTCCCAGTTGTTTCCCCGTCATTTCGCTGTTCTGCCTTGAAGTGATGTATTGACGCCATGCTGCCCTCACCACCTCTCCAAGCCAATTCCACTGATATTATCATGAATAATTTTTTCTGGAGGCCATCAGGAGTTTCCTCGTCCCAAACAGTGGTCATTGCATCCCAATCTTTTTCCTCCAACGCTGCTGATTGAGATTGTAAAGCCTTACGCTTGGCATCACGAGCTCCTCGAGCGGTCTTGAATGCAGCATCCGAAAATGGGTTGATTTTGATGTCGAAATCGTTCAAATACTTTTCTTGAAGTAATTTGGCAGTCTGATTCCACATTGTTTTTATTGTACCTTCCTTATAGTCTTCTCCATCCATTTTCTTCATATTGTAAGCGTAATCTTTCATAATGTTTGCCAATTGCGCTTCACTCGTTTCAGCACTCAATGTGTATTCCCTCTCAGTACAAAAAGTAGTAAATTGGTTCCAAACTGTTTTTTTGCCTTCTCCGTATTAATGGGAACATTTCCTTTGACTTTTTTATCGATGGTGGACAGAGAACAAACTCCAAATCGACTCATTTTCATGCAAAATATCCAATTTTCACAATTGAATTCAACCTGTCAGTTTGACGTGTGTTTAATTTGACTGGATCATGTTTTGTTTATATATAGCAACTACCAGAGAAAATTTTCAAAAAATTATCAGTATAATACCATGTAGGTTGTACCACGTGATGTCGAATGGTGCAATTCTATTGGTCGATATTTGGGTCGGAAAAATAATCTTAGACAATTTGTAGAATATGCAGGGTGACTACTAAATCAATTTTAAGCGTAGATTTTTAATCTAGTACACTCTTTTTCGTACAATTCTTTTAAATTCAGCCCCGTTTAAAAGATACAGGATATTGAAATTTGATTTAGAAAAATTTATTTTTGCTCATATTTTCATAATGGTTCATTCTAACCTATTCACTATTGAAGATGGGGGCACACTATTCAACTTAAACACACTTGGTCCATCCTCTAAGGTCTTTGAATTAATGCAACACCAACTCGTAAAATCATCAAAATATACGATTACAAAATTATACACTTATAATGTCGAACACGAATCTCAGTGTTTCGAATGAAAACCCATTTCTTTGTTGAAATCCGAAATGTTTAAAAGCAGTGACATGGGGTCAGCAGTTTACGTGGGCTGTGTACGAATATTGAAGTAATTAAATTATGCTTAAATATAAAAGAATGAGTTTCAGAGCTAGAACGTTACAACAAAATTACTCTCTGAAAACACAACCGGTTATGACTTCATTCAGAAGCCTTTTTAACAATTTTGAAATGAACAGTGTCACTAAAAAATCACTGTGACATAATGAACAATCAATACCATAAATCTTCAATTAAAAATCAGTTTTCCTTCTGTTTTATTCGATACCCATACCTTCTTTGTTTGAAAGCTCAACTACAAATATAGAACTACAAGAAATTCCCTGTATCTAGAAAACGAAATGTTTTCGATCTCAATTTTTCTTGAAAATTATTATATCTTTCTTACATCATGACTGAATTCAAATTTCGCTCATCTCAGGAAATAAGATTCCTACAAAACTGTTAATTGCCAAATCGTTGAACCAGTTCATTAACACCCTAAGATGAACCTGCTGCCGTGGCTCACAGTTTAAAAAAACCTCATAAAAAAGGGCACCTGTGCCCCCATTTAAAAATTATTCATCAATTTATCAAATAAATACGTGGGGTGTTTTTTGTCACGTAATGCAACCCCAGTCTACCTTCTTTCGACACCGGAAATCAAATCATGAACCTGCCAAGAACCATTCATAAAAAACGGCACGCGACTTCCTTCCTTACCCTCGTGGGTTAAAAAGAGGGGTGAGTCTTTAGCCTTGGGAATTTTTTTAAAGCGACTGCGACGGATCAACCCCGAACTCACAATTAGATATTCAAGCTTAGGGGGCTTTTTATATGCGTTTGGATGTAAAAAATGGCGGATTTATTCAATGAGGGTGAACTAATAGGGATGAACGAAGGGCTTTTTTATGATTTTTAGCACCGCCTCGGTTTAAAATGGCGCATATTACTGGGCTTCCTATAAGGATTATATGTACAAGGTTCGTCGAGAAAGTGTCTGACTATCTTGCATCATTATTAAACTCAAAATTTGAGTAATCTCAGAAAATAATACTCCTGGATTATTATTAATTCTCAAGTTTCTTCGAAAGTAACAATTTATTTTCAAAGAGAGAGGCTGGTAATCCTTTGTAATCATTTTCACAAGTTTCTTATCGATTGCTGCAATTTTTTGTTCGGAAAGTTCTGTTGATTTTTTTTCTCCGAACAGTTTTAATTGTTTCGTTGGGCGTTTGCGCCCCACGTTTTCATTCACATTTGCAGAAAATGAATATTCGGGTTGGACTGATGAACTGCCAGCAGCCTGAGAAGTTGATGGAGTTGCAAGATCAAGATCTTCATTTTCTTCAGGAGCTGCCACACTTTGTGAATCACTAGAGGAAGGCCGGATGTTATTTTCATCTTGGTTAATCAGAATCGGATGAACTCTCAGAAGGTGTTGTCTTAAATTAGTTGTTCCTCCACAATATTTGAAATTTTTTTTGCAAAATCTACACAAAGCCTTTCGTGAAATATCTCCAAACGAAAGATTCTTTAGCTCCTGGTGCCATTTTTATTATTTGGCATTCACTACTGCTCAACTAGCAACTTTTAATGAAAAAATATATAATAACGGTTATTTTCACAGATCTAAAATTCTTGCGACAATTCTTTCCGCAAAGCCGTGTATTTTTCAAGCACTACGTTTTTCAAATGAATGTTGTAAGGAAGTACGATCTAGTCTACATTTATATTTTTATATATCTACATAATTTTGCAGCTCAAATTAGCAAGGATTGAAAAATTTTAATTTTACAATGTTTTTACGATGGGTCATTTGAGAAAGATATCTTAACAACGGAGATAGGTTCTCAGGTTGTCTCTGGGTTCACATCTGTTCGTTCTTTCAATAGAATTGCTTGTGTATTCAATCGTTTTATTACTAGGGCTTCCAGATTGGTTATTTTGTTAATTTGGTACTTTTACTTTCGATGTGAATTTTAAGAACTAAAGCTGTTAGAACTGTTGTACAACACGTCTTCTGGAAATGCGAAAAATGTAATAGTATGGCAATAAACCACTATACAATGTCTTCAACATTTTTAAGGGGACGATTTGTTTAGTAGGGCGGGAATTCCCCGACAATAGCCGACAGGCGACAACATCCCAACTCGATGATACGCATACAACATATTTATTTGATACTTACGCATTCGAGGATTTATCCTCGAATAATAATCCGAGTATTTGAATACTCGGTTTCCGAGTATCCGAGTATTGAAATAATCCGAGCATGCCCATCACTACTGAGTATCGTGTGATAAATTGCTCTTCAAGATGGGAAATGATGGTTTTTATAAGGGGTCATTGAGCTTAGCCTTACAGAGATATAACTATAAATGGGCTGGGTCTTAATGAGAATAAAATCCATAATAATATCCTAAGTTTGAGACCCATCAACTATGGTAAGTTGGGGTGTGCTGAAGCCGTTAGGTTTCTGGATTTTCATGTTGATGTAACACTCACATATAGAACACAGTTGCAGGAATTCCAGTTGAGCATTTTCGCTTTGGGGACACTCCGTTCTCCTTAACGCGAGGCAGGCTGTTTTTGGTGATTTCCCTCTGATTGAGAACCATCTTAGGTATGGTATGTTACTGTGGGGAGGCAGTTCCTATTGTATTTATGTTTTCATAGATGATCTGTCAGAATCGTAGGTGGTTTGAGTTATCGCAACTGCTCTAAGAACACCTTCAAAGATATGTGTATAATTATAATCCAATCTTTTTTTATTTGTGGTTATTGGATTTTTATAAGAATGAAGACAAATATTTTAAACAATCTGACATTCATCAATATGGCACTAGGAACAAAGTACTTATTATGAAAGACTTCCAAAGACTGAGGAAATCCCCAAAATGGTTATGTACTGTGATTTCATATAATAAATTTCCTAGTGGGTTGAAAAAACTGCCAATGCAATGTTTCAGCACGAAGGTTAGGAGGTGGTTAACCCAAAATGTTTTATATTCAATAGATGCATTTCTTGATAGATCCTTTGACGAGGTCCATTTTATATGATTTCAATGTTTTTTATAGCGTGACGTGAGAAAACAATGTAATTTTGTATATCACCAATACACCATTTTTTTTTCACAGTAGAAAATATTTCATAAAAATGGCCACTTATTTACTCATTCGAGAATTATTCATCATTTTATCATAGACACCCATGGGGTATTTTTTGTCCTGTAATCCAACCCCAGTCTACCTTCTTTTGATACGGAAAATCAAATTATCAACCTGTTGAGAACCATTCATAAAAAGCGGCACGCGACTTCCTTCCTAACCCTCGTGTGTTAAAAAGAGGGGTGCGTCTTTAGCTTGGGATTTTTTTTTACGCGACGTGCCACTGTTCAACCCTGAACCCGCATTTAGATATTCAAGCTTAGGGGCCTTTTTATACCCCTGACATCCACCTGATTCGAATGCGGTTGTAATTGGATGTAAAAAATGGTGGGTTAATTCACAGAGGGTGATGAAGATGTAGGGTTGAACGAGGGGCTTTTTTATGATTTTTAGCACCGCCTCTTCTCCTTATAAAATGGCGTAATGGTACTGGGCTGTCTATAAGGATTACAGGTACGAGGTATGTCCTGAAAGCACCTGAACTACTTTGATATTTTTGGCGACGTGTATTTAGTTTCACTAAAGTCTGTTGCTCTATACAAGAGATGTTGGAAATTTTATTGGACTGTCTCAGTATTAGAATTATTGTACGAAAAACTATAAATAATGTCTGGCCCAACATAGGATATCAAGATTAGAACTTTCCTTTACAAGGGCAAATTTTTTATATTAAGTTACCAGATAAAATAATAGATTAAATGAGGTGATACCACATTAAAATGTATATTTATTGAAATTATTAGATGATTGAAGAAATTGATAATTACTACCAATTATTGAAATAGATTCTATGGTTGAGATCATAAAAAGTGTTCGATGGTCATGGATAATAAAAAAATTTTAAACTATGTTAATCAGATTCACGAAAAGAGGGATCATAAACATGAAATATTATGGAATACAGTTACATTTTTAATTGTGTCGATCATAGATAATGAGGCATATTTGTTCATGAGTAACCACAACTATGGAAGGAATCTTTTTCCATTCATAAGGCTCTCATTTTATTCCGAAAAATGTTTCCTAGTTTGCTTTCTCTATAGCTTTTGTGCTATATTCTGTTCCGTTGAATGAACTCATTCATTTTCTGATAATTAACATTTTTCGATCAATTTCATTTTTATAAACAAAACAATTTAAAAGATTTCAAAAAGAGTTTAATAAAACAACTCTAGGTTAAATTAAATGCTCGAAATGGCTCCCGTTCACCTCTAAGCATTTTAAAATCCTCTGTTCTACGGACATCGTATCCTTTCGAAGTAATTCTGGGGATATGCCTCGGAGAACTTCTATTATTCTGTTTCGTAAAACAGACTTATTTGCGATTCGTACCTTGTATACCTCAGATTTTACATAGGTCCCAAACGACGGATCCATCTATCCTCAAATAATTCCTCTAAAATATGGGATACTGTTCTTGTGCAATGAGGGGGGGCACCATCCAATTGGAACCAGCACCTCATTGCCTCGGAAATGGGAATTTCGTCCAAAAAATTTCTCAATGTAGAATTAAGGATTTCTAAATATCTTTCACTATTAAGAATGCCATCATATAAATCGAATTCGAGTTTATTATCTTTCATGATAGCAAAAACATTCAAGCTGAATTTATCTTGATTCCCCCTTTCAAATTTCGCCATTGGATTTATGTCAGACCAGTGATGATCATTTTGTCTGTTAAGTCCACCTTCTTGACCAAACTTGGCCTCATCACTCCAAATTATTTTTTTCAGAAAATGTGGACTCTCCTGAATTTTAATTAAAATGTTCTCACAAAACGTTATTCTTATAGCTTCGTCAGCAGGTTGAAGACATTGAACTTTGATGAATTTAAACGCATGGAATTTGTGCTCCCTCAAAATTCTGTGCACAGATGTTGATTTAATCCCTAGTGCCTCACTTGCACCGCGAATGGAAGCACGTGGATAGGCGTGAAAGTATCCCAAAACGTTTATTACATTAATTTCATTTTCCACAACGTACTTTGAGCGTCTTCTTTTCGGATCAGGATTACCGAAAGACAAAAAATTTCTCCACAGCTTTCGGAATTTCTTTCCAGTCATTCTGGGTACATGGGGGTAACGATTGTTGAAGATCCTACAGGTCCTTTCGATAATTTTTTGACATTCTCCGTGAATTGTGTAAAGGTCCAAAATTTGTTCATTAGTATAAGACATCAGTTCAAAATCTTGTAACAGGACAATGAAACAATTATTCAACAAACTAAACCTCCTCGATCGAGGTTTGATTAACGATTAACAAAATTTTCTATGATATTCATGATCATCGAACACTTTTTATGATTTCAACCATAGAATCTATTCTAATAATTTACCTCATAATCACAGAGCCCTCTCAACGTAAACGTGACCACAGATCTTGGATTCGAATACTGAAATATTTGAGTTTTTTCCTCCTCATTCGAAATCTACCCAAAATAATTGATTGCTGTAAAAAGAGACTGCCAATCAATTTTTTATTTTGAATCGGATGGTGTAAAAAAAATATGGCGTTGCCATTTGAAAATCTCGAAATATTTCAATTTTAAATGTCACATTTTCGGAGCAAAATCTCCGAGAAGCCTTAAGATGCATCGAGACATCGAATATACCACATAAATGATAGGATTCTTGTCTATTAGACTGCCAAATTTGGTTCTGTTCGCATTAACAATAATCGAGATATTGCATTTCCAAACTGGCTATGCGGTTGTCAAAAATTTCAATAATTTGTACATAACTTGGCAACAGTGCATGGCAGAGAAATTTTTTTTAGTAGGTTATACTGCGAATTTGGTTCTGAATAAATAAATAAATAAAAATTTAGGTAGTTCCATTTGAAATAAGAAAGTAGATGTGCGTTTGAGGTAGACGTGGCAGCACTGTCGACTTGAAAATATTTTAGACGAAAAGTTCCTTTACCCTCAAGGCTCCACCTAAAATTTCATAACGAAATATTCACTAGTTCTCCTAAAACGTCTAATAGGCCAACTTAAAAGGAAAACCCTGTATATAGATCTGTCCGATTTTGAACCCAAGAACTCTGGTCAGAAACCAAGGCACGTAACCGATACACTGTTAGTGGTATTTTATAAGTGTGTGACTCAATAATTCATATTATAGTAGTTACAGTTATTGTTCAAATTTTGAAAGATCATATCTCCGGAAGTATTAGTTTTTTTTAGAATAAAAATGATATCAATTTATCAGTATGATACTACTACATGAAAAGAAAAATTTTATTCAAAAGGGTAATTTGAAAACGAAACAGAAACATTGAGTCCAAACAAAACAATTGATACCACTTTCACCCTCATTTTCGAATAATAAAGATAAAGAAATCTGGGCGAATCTATGAGTATATGTGCGAAGAACAATAGCGCTAAAAATAACGAATAGAAAACATTCCTACTACGATAGCAAAGAGAATATTGCCATTCATGCTAAGGAAAATAATATCACGTTTCAAAGACCTACCTTCACTTCTTCTTTCCTCAAAAATATCAAAGGCGGAGTCTTTTGGGGCGAATTCATTCAAGGGTGGGGAACCATGAATGGATCACGAGGGGTTGATTCATCATATACCTTCTCGCAACTTCCGCTCGTCATCAAGAAACACCACACATTATTCGATCCCATAGCACGTGGATAATATTCCATACGTGTCTCATTTATGAACCCAGGATGGACTAGACGGTTCCCCTCGCGAAGCACGTGTGGAAATATTGTGATATTCATTTCAAGTGTTATTTTAGGGGGTTCATTAGAACTGTAATGGGTTTTGATGTATTTAGGAAATTTGGAAACGATAGAAATATTTGAATAAATCCCAGAATTCGAGAAAAATAAGATAGTTGTTACAAATCCAACAATTGCAAAAATTTCTATCTAATTTTGACTTAATATTAATTATACAGGGTGTAACTAAATAAGTGTAAAATATTTAAAGAGGTGATTCCTCTTCGAAAAAAAGACAGGATCTTTCATATAAAGAAACTTCATTGGAGCATCCCTTGATAAGATATCATCGAAATATTAGTAGAAAGAAGAACTATGAGATATTCTGGATAAAACCCAATTAACTCTAAACTAGTTCCACTATCAAAAACTTCTCCTCATCAATTAAAGGTACAAATTCATTTCGTAAAGTGCCCAAATAATATTGAACATCCTTGAGTGAATGAAAGGGTATGAAAACTATTCACACAATGAATAACTATATCATTATTCTGTACAGAGCTGGCCTCTCAAAATTCAAAACTCATCCGAATCATCTATTCAATGATAAAAAAAACAGTGAACTCCCCAATTGTTGCTCGAAATCGCATCCAGATGTTTCCATGACCCACTTTTTCAGGAAAAATCCCAATGAAAACATCTCATCCTGAAACGCATAAAATCCAGAACCGCGTAATCCAATAGCATCCGAAAAGAAACCAGTTTAAATTCGAAGAGAGTAACGATACAGAAATAGATCGCTCGTTAATCGTTTTTTAGATTATGAGGTCAGTTTTCTGAAGCAACAAAATAACAACGAAAACACATAAAACATCGTTTCATAATATCCCAATATAAACACTGCATTATTGAGACGCTCTGAAATAACATTGTCGAAATCTAATTCCCCATAATCACTCTGATAATCTCCGGTTCTTTTCGAGCTCGAGTTAGTAAGTGCCGTGAAATGGGCTTTATTCAGTGCCCGACAAATGCATGATGGTGAACCGCACAGGCCAAAAAATAAAAAAGGAAGTCGGATTTACCAACATGAAATTACCATCCCATATGCCCCTCTTGAATCGAAAGACGTTCAATGTGTCCCTATTTCACTCACATTTCCTTTTGAAACACACCAGAAATACCAAATAATAGCGAAAAAACCTATCTCTTTACCAAAACTCCAGACTGTGATCTCACATATTTTACACAAACAGCCTCATCACATTCTAAGTTCAAAAGGAAGGCGGACATTTCTTTGACGTAGATCGGTGTCAGCCTCCCACGATTTGAAATCAGTGAAAATGCACTCGACTCAAGCGATTTTCGTCTTGGAGCAGCTTCTTCAGATGTTGTTATGGTATGTTCGCTAAACGGAAGAGCAAAAATTGAAATTAAAAAGGAAACTAAGTCAACTATAATACGTCAGAGTGATGGACTCTGAAGGAAGAAGATGTTTTGATGGGTTCTTGACGGGTTTTCTGGGTCTATGGGTTTCTGTTGACTGTCAATGAATATTTGATACAGTTTTTATGTTCGAGGGGTGGAGTTGGTTGATTGAATTATTATTTTTAACCTTGTTATGCAGGATTTTCGTTTGACGTCCGTATAAAATGTTAGTGTTCCGAAACTCATTGATAAAATGGTACCAGGCGAAAGAAATTATTATTCTCATTTGTGAGTATATACACTAATCACACATATACACTGACCATTTTAATAATGTAATCTTAAATAACAGTGCTATCAATCGCAACAACTAATCGAATTATGATTCGTTCAACATACAAGGTGTAATTAAATAAGTGTAAAATATTTAAGGAGGTGATTCCTCATCGAAAAAAGATAGGATCTTTTATATAAAGACCTACTAACAAAAAGACACTTATCCAGTTATTTATTTGGTTTACCCCATGGTTGTAAGGGTGGGAAACGCAACCCCTAAAGTTTATTTCCAATGTAACTTTTTTTCTTATTATTTGTTTACCATTTAAAAATTTATTTCCGATAGCCTGTTTCATTCTAAACAAAAAATGTCTCATGAGTTTTTTGCCCAAAATAAACCAGCTGAAGTTATTTTACGAACAACTACAGAGATAGGTTCATCGTCATAAATGCGAATTGGATTTATTATTATTCCCTAGTTAGTTTCCCACCCTTACAACCATGGGGTAAACCAAATAAATAACTGGATAAGTGTCTTTTTGCTAGTAGGAAACGTTAGGTTCATTTCAATATTGTAACTCTTTTGGTGCTTGTGAAAAAATTGTTATACAAATTTTAATGTACTCCCTTTGAGGGGCTGTATCTTAACAAGGGATGCTCCAATGAAGTTTCTTTATATGAAAGATCCTATCTTTTTTTCGATGAGGAATCCCCTCCTTAAATATTTTACACTTATTTAGTTACACCCTGTATATAACAAAGTTTATTCATTTTAAATAATCGCTGATTCGAATATGGCGTATTGAGTATATATCTGTCCTGAACAATGGATTCATTTGAATTTCATGAATATTTATTTATTATTTAAAAATATATTTAATTTATTGATAAAAAAGATTTCGTACTATATAAATTGATATATTTCAAATAAATAATGAGTAATGTAAAAATAATAATTGTTATGAAATAGTTGATAACTAAGAAAGATATATTGATATCTAATAAAAGGATTTGGGTCAAAATTTTATATATCTTCATTATATTAAATGTTTATTATTCGAATAATGAATTATTATTATATAACATATATAATTAATACATTTAGGTTTTCATAATTCAATGAAAAATTGTTTGACATGAAAACCTAGTGCTCGTTTTCAAATAAAATTTGTTTGATGCAAAAAAATTCTTTTTTATGCCTAATAATCTTACTCAACAGTATTATTCCATATAACCTTTATTCTTTAGTAATAGACTTTTCTAATTATAAATAATTTTCGTCAAAATAATTGGTTTGATTCCCCGAAATGAATTCAAAATCTAGAGTTTCTAATTATGAATTGCATATTCAAATAATTAATAAATCTTATTATTTATTAATAAAAATGTTCCAAATAAAGAAATCTTAATCATTAGTTCTTGCATTTCTCTCAGTGCAGTGAGTGTAGTACCATCCGAATATCGCATTTTGACTACTCAATTATCTATAAATAATTGAACTGACCAGACTATGGATGTGGTGTCTACATTCTGGAATTTGGCTCTCAAAATATTCCAGATGCTGAAAAAATTAACCACAAAACATTTTTTGATGTAACTCTGTTGTGAATCGAACCTTGAGTTAACACTATGTAGGCTACGGAATGTTAATTCCAAGTTATTTAAGAACCCTTGCATTTCTTTACCTAGCAACTACGATTCACCAAATTGCCAAATAGTGTTACAGTTGTTACGAAAGAGAAAACATGAGGAAGCAAAGTCCTCACACAAAGTAATTGAAGATCTGCATCTACGAATTAAATAATTTCAAAATATCAATGACATTGAATTCTTCATTCTCAGAAGCAATTCAACATTTAATTCACGCTGAAAAAAAAATTAGAAATAGAATAGAAAAAAATAATTTTCCGCAAATCGCCAGGAAATTTTGACATTCCTGTCAAAATTTCTTGAAGAAAAAGTCAGGACTTCCTTACTGTAAGGAAATGATATTTCCGTACAGTTGTTAGTGTTCTACATAAATGATAGAAAACACATTGCTTATAAGGAATTAATTTATATTTTGAAAACATCAAGTCATTGCTGAATACATTTTTAAGATTAATTTGTTATATTTACAGTAATTTGACAGTTAGTAATGTAGGATCGAAAGTTATCCCTACTTATGCGTTTCGTCCCTGGCGCACACATTTGGACTCATCAGTATGGCTTGTGTTCGCCATGCCATAGACGCGGGGGTAGAAGTTTGAGGGAGCCGCCGGGCGTTGAACCCGGGCACCTAGTATCTAGTCAGAGTGAAACTTGAGCGCTTACCTCTAGGCCAACGGAGCGCTATGAATTAAGCTATGCGTCGCTATATAGAGTGCCGCCAAGAGATCTCTACACACTCCCCTGCCGCTGACAGAGTGTCTCTACAGTACAATTATTGAACATTGGAGGAACACTCTTAGAACTATGAGAAACATTTTGGACAACATGCAGGGTGGAAGCGTCATTTTGTTGAATATTTTGTGCTGTGATAGTTTTATTTGCCACCTCAATCTTATTGTTAAGCGATTCTTCGATATATCCTTCAGCAACGTTTGATGACTTCCATCCGCCATGCCTCTTTAAAGTAGTTATCGGCACCAGAGTCAACCAATATTGTTGCAGAACACTGACGAAAGCAGTGACCAGTATATTCTGTCGGATTTACCAAGTTCAAATAAGTAGCAAACTATTTTGGGCATTTTTCTAAATTGATGAATTCCTACCACTTGTCTACAACCCTTTCCGCTTTGATATATAAAGAAAAATCGGTCACTGTTCATATTTTCTGGTCTCAACGAAACATACTTTCGATAAACATTCAAGTAGATCTGATTAATTACAAATGATCTTGGTTTGTTGGTTTTCGAATCAGGTATGCTGATTAAAAGCTTAGATTCTAAGTCTTCTATATCGTGTACAGTCATTCGGACTAACTCATCCATTCTACAGGCCCCAGAAATACCAAATATTACAGCCACCTAAAAAATAAATAAAGCTATAATCTAAATAGAAATTAAAAACTTGTATATTACCTTAATCATTAAATTTTCTTTATCTGGAGCTTGCTGGATAAATTTTTCAATTTCTTCCTTAGTTAAAATCTTAGATTTCTTTGCCCTATAACCTTGAGCTTGCCGTTTCAATAAAGAACGAAGTTTTGAGTATGTAGATATATCTACATTGTGTTTAAGTGCAAGGGTTGACTTCAGCATTGAATAATTGGCCCATAATGTTGAAGATTTCATCTTTAAACAAAGGTCTAGGAAGTATGCCATTACAACATTTTCTGAGAAAGAACTCGTATTTTTACTCATGCGATAATCCATAAAACGTCTGTATGCATTTTCGTACTTTTCTCTTGATTTCTTTGGCAGTAATTCTAATGAAGCAGTATTCATTGCCTCAACCAGCTATGGAGGAGTCCCAGGAATGGAAATTTCATCATCACTTATCATTTTACTTTCGAGAACACCAGCAATTAAATTTATAAGCGCCAAGTTTGACAATTCAACCTCAATACGTTTCCATAGTAACCCAAGTAATTTTATTAGGAATTTTAAAGCACCATTTATTTGGGAAAAAATTATCGCGTTTTTTTTTAATCAATATCTGTCGAATTTTAACGATTTGCGGAAAAATAGTATGTTTACCTCGTAGGAAAAGCCACATTCCTGGACTCTGTGTTGCTAAGTCGAGGCGCAAGCCGAGACTTAGCAATCTTCACTTCAATGTTAAGCTTTTCCTATCCGGTAAACACTCGGCTTGCGCCTCGACTTAGCAATCTTCACAGTCGTCCAGGAATGTTAAGCTTTTCCTACCCGGTAAACTGGAACTATTAATAACTCTGAAAAATACTTATTCATAATTCATTTTCAGAAATATTCCCATTTTTCTGTAAGCAGCTTTTTGCTCCTTTCGCCATTGTATTAATCGACGCTTCAATCAATTCCAAGTTTAGACGAATTACGTAGTGAGATACGGCAAAGTCTCCCACAAGAATTGATAAAATGTATTTCCAGTCAATGTTTGAAGGAGAAAAAGCTCGATGATTAATCTATCCTTCAAACCAGCCTAAACATTTACTGAAGACCCCTTTGTATTGTATAATTAGGTTTCTCTCTTTGAAATATAATACGAGGCATGTTTTTTAAGTAAGTACCATTTCGGAATTAAAAAAAGACGTGTAAAGATATCGCAATAATTTTATTTTTACATGAAAGAGTGTATCTTAATCTACTTTTCAACACAATTTCCGTGAATATTGACACACTTGTCATACCGTGGCACCAGTTTTTGGATACACTCCTCATAAAATTCTACCGCCTGACTTTAAACCACTGTGTCACAAATGTTTTGCCTTCGTCTTGCAGACGCTGACCGCCCAGGTGTATCTTCAAGTGCAGGAACAAATGGTAGTCGCTGGGTGCCAGATCAGGGCTTTTCGTCCACTTTCTGCACCAAAATGTTCATTAACGACCGAAGGACGCCCACTCCGTTCTTCATCATGTACATTTGCGCGGCCATCTTCAAATAATCTCACCCATTTCCTTACCATTCCTTCACTTATAATGTTTTGTCCGTAAATTACACAGATCTCAGGATGAATATCGATCGATTTTACGCCTTCAGCATCGGATAACAGCCCGTACTTCACAATCAGCGGGATTCACGATTGTCGGAGGCTTCTTAAACTCGCAGTAAACAACGTATACAATGAAAAATCGGACTGTAATGGCGTCAGTGCGTAGACAAGAGATGTAGGTAACCAGCGCGCATGCGCGGAACGCCGACCGTAGCGCTACGGCGGCGGAATCGCAAAACGGTACTTACTTAAAAAACATGCCTCGTATATTGAGGGAGATTCAATAAATATAGTAGTTCAATATTTTTGCGTTTCGTTTCAAATTTCCGGATTCATTTGTCAGAGTATAACAAGTTGATTTCAAGAGAAGATCAAAGTGATTTTGAATTAGGATTTATTTGTTAGAAGGAATAAAGTTTCAAGAAAAAAAGATTTAAGTTTAAAAAATATATATTCTGAGGAACTTTGTGCTTTGTACAATCCGTCGGTTGTTCAAAAAATCAACAGCCATAAGGAAATAAAAAGATTTTGATATCATGCTCTGAGCCGTATGTAAATTTTTACACAAGTACGAAAGTTTTATATCAAGTTAAAAAAAATGTTTTTTTATTACTTGACAACATATTAAATATGTTCACAATAAGAACAATATAATACATATAATACAAGAATCTAATATTTACATAAAAAATCAGTCTTTGGAACATCATTGGGTTCGATACATATAAATAGGTACACAGCTCACATTAAAATTAAAAAAAAAAAAAACATTTAAAACACAAAATCCTATTTTGGGCGACATAATTGCACACAACACTGACTAATAAAGAATTTGAGGTTTGACTAGACATTAATAATATTAAATTAAAATATATTACGCAGAAAATCTTTTATATACAATATACCTAAAATATATAATATACATTTACTACTCACTCTTCATATTTACAATTTCATGGGTGAAGTCCATAAGGGAATATAAACGGGGAACATGATACTGTTTGTGGTGTTATAGAACAACGCAAATCATGAATTACTTCTCTCATCAATTTGCTCTAATTCAATAAATTGTTTTTTAAAATTTTAGTCTTACAAACTTCAACACTACAGTACACCTTCGACTAATTTAGGTCAAATATTATTTGAGAGTAATGTACTATCAACACGATTATTCTTCATATTTCAGACCACATAAATGGCTGGTGGTTCTTCCAGGGGATCAGTTAGTTTCACTTCAAGGGGACTTCTATGCTGAAATTCATTCCAAAGGACGCTGTATTTTTTTGTTGGTGTTCATTCCCAATTTTTCTACGTCTTTTTTCAAATATGTAATTTTTTTAGGTTTTATTTCTTCTGTGATATAACTGCAATTCACTTTCATTCTTCTCCTAGCGACTTATGCGTGACCCTCTTTATGCGTATTTGGGCTGGAAAAATCAGATCTTACGATTTTCTCTCGTTACATTCGAACACAGGTTCATAGTCACCAGACCCAGAGACTCCATATTTCCTCTAAGTCCAACAGCCATCTAATGCAAAGGAAAGTAAATTCTTGGTACTAGCGTCACATCTTTCGGATAAATATTTAATGTGGTTTCGAAAAAATGTGAACGGTAAATTCGATTTTGTCCTCACATTTCTCACCACAAGAGTTGCAAGTGAAAGGTTCGGAGAAATTGTGAAAACGCATGTGGATTGTAAAAAGAGCAATATCGTCGAATGTGATGCAACAATGAGGACATCTTAAGGCATCAGTAGGAGTTGAAGATTGAGTATCTTCGATTGGTGGTGTTGGTCCACCTGGGCCATCAGTAGCATCACTTAGGGAGTGCTCAACTTTAACCTTATACAACAAATTCAAACGTTCTTCATCTTCATCTTCACTTGTACATTGCGAATTACTCTTCTCATCACAACTTTTCTCTCTAGATAAATCTAACGCAGAGTCTTCTTCACTCTTAGGAGAAACAGTTGGTGTTGTAGTTAGATTATTATTGTTGAGAAGACCTTGATTCTGTTGGGCCATCATATGCATAAGAAGGGCTTGTTGGAACATCAATTTCATCTGCATTTCTTGATCAGCGGCCATGAACAGTGGATTGATTGCACTTACTCCTGGAAGAACTGGAGATGGCATTTGGTTAATTGGAGAAGATACGTTTGATTTCATTCTTTTTGGACTGTTTATTTCTGGTTCCTCTTCTCCACTTGTTGATCTCGCTTTCGGTCCTCTTCTGGTGCCATAGACATCGATAATTGGTAAAGGGTTTGGGGTACCATCAGGATTCAATACTATATCAGGATTATGATTATACTTTCTCAAGTGCAGTTTTAAAGAATGGCAATATTTAGTGGTGTAGGTACAATCTGAACATCTGTATTGATAGATATTAGAGTGAGATTTCATGTGGGAATTCAACATAGACTTATTCACACACTTATATTCACAATGTTTACACCCAAAAGGCTTCTCACCACCATGGTTCCTCAAATGATACTCTAAATGGTGCTTATATTCCGTCACAAAAGGACATTTTTCACATTGCAATAACCGTTCGGGTTTTATGTGCTGCCTCTGATGCGTCCAAAACTCAATTTTGGTATTGAACACGACCTGGCATTGTTTGCATTTTATGGTTTTGATCTTTCCATGGGAATTGAGACTTGGTACTGAATAATCTTCCTGATTGTCCAAATCGTTGTTGCTATCACAATCTTTTTCTTCCTTTACCGGTGTCGAGAGATTCAAATTTCTCTCTACTGATTGTTGGAGATTCTGGAGGGCATTTATCTCAGCAGGAGGACCTGAAGGTGGGGATGTGTGGTTTGGTTTTTCGCTGTCAAAAATGGGTTCCTTTTTGACATAAAAAGATGGTGAATTGGAATCTGAGGTATTTTGGGTTGAACTGGCATGTTCTAGGTGCCCCGGAGGTTGATAGTAGTGAGTATAGGGGCTACTGGAAACTGGTACGTCTGAATCTTCGCTTCTAGGGGAAGATCCATTGCTACCAGGTATTGAGTGGACACCGGAATCTCTCCTTTCCGATGTGGGAGCTGTTCGACTCTGAAAAAAAACGATTGATGATGAAAAATTATTAGAAGAATCAGTATTTAGGTAGATTTTAGTGCGAATTTTTGAAATTAAGCATACTTTATGAGTGAACATGTATATTTTTATCATGAGTAGTTGTTTTATAATAATATGAGCTGCAAATTGGCACACCAAATGATCCAAAAATACCTTTTCTTAGTTTCATTTTACAATATCTAGAACTACAAAGTTCAGGCTTGATGAAGCGAAATTTCCGCTATTGTTTAGAAATGATTGATAATTATCTTTTACATCGATATTTAATAGTTATTTATGTGCCTAGTGCGTTATACGCATCCTAACGCCCGGAGAGAAACATTCGGCCCGTGGGTTGAATGTTGCCCAATGGGCGTTAGGATCTAATAACGATCGTGGTGCATACAAGATTTTATTTTTCACGAATATATCATTTAATTACAATAAAATTCGATTGCTCCTATGATTTTTTTTTCCATTTAACTTTCAGTAGTAACCATGGCATTTGTTAATATTTTGAAGTTCGTTATTGCTGTCATCATTTTATTAAGTGAATGTCATTACTGTTTTCGTTGTGAAGATTTAAAGAAATAACAGAAATGAATAGAAATTTTCCAAATAATATAATTGAAAATGCAGCCAAAACTGCAAATAATTTATTACCAGAAAAATCCAGACTCGTCTACGACAAGGATTATAAAACATTCCATCAATGGAAGTTGAAAAATGAAATAATTGCTATTGATGAAACAGTGTTATTGGCGTACTTTCAAGAATTGGTACGCTATTTTATTTTTCATTTTGTTCATGTGTGGGTATTTTTTTTTATTTCAGTCTGAAAAATTTTGTCTTGCGTCAATGTGGACGAAATATTCTATTTTGAATTCTACACTGATTGTCAATGAAAATATCAATATTTCACAATTCTCCCGGCTAGTAGCGTTTTTAAAAATGAAATCTAAAGGATATATTACGAAGAAATCCAAAGTTTTGACAGCAGAACAAGTTCATACATTCATCAATGAAGCTCCTGATGAAATCCATCTTCTTCATAAAGTAGTTCTAATAATAGGTGTTTTTGGAGGACTAAGGAGAGATGAATTAGTGAAAATGTCTATCAAAGATATAGAAGATAAGGGTAGCTGTTTACTTGTTAAAATAGCCGAAACTAAAACCGGTATGTCAAAGAAATTTAGCATTGTAGAGGAAGAAAAAATAGCAGCTTTGGGGCTGGTCAGAAAATATATATCCTTGAGACCCAGTGGAGTGAAAAATCCTAGATTTTTCCTCACGTTTCGAAATGGTCGTTGCACCATCCAACCTGTTGGCAAAAATACCATAGGAAGTGTGCCTTCGATGACTGCCCAATACGTAAAATTGGATAATGCAAATGAATATACAGGACATTGTTTGAGATGGACTTCAGCAACTCTTTTAACTTTTCATATGAAACGTTAAAAATACACGGAATGGAAGAGTGCATCTGTGGCGGAAGGTTACATAGAGCAGAGCATTTTTTCAAAAAACAAAATATCGACGATGATTGTGAATTCGGTAACAGATTCTCTAGTGGTTCTCTTGTGAACGAACTTCCAAGTACTTGTGGTCAAGTTTTCACTCCTCAGGTTTTGAAAACATCCCAAGATTCACGATTGAAGAATTTTTCCGGGAAATTCGAAAACTGCACTTTAAATTTAAATTAAGAAAGATTTTGTTTTCGTTTGTTGAGTTGTCGTTGTTTTAGTATTAAAATTCTGCGAAATAAATAATTTCTTTCTAGCTTATTTTGCTTCTCGCACAACGAGCGGGCGTTATGATCCATAAGGCCCGCTAAAATGCCCACGGGGATAATGAGTGTATTTATAGCAACCCTTTCTAAGGTAAAATAAACATATAATGTACAAGTGAAAAATAAAAGAATTTATATACTGGCTTTCATTTTCAATTCGAATATTCATCTGGTTTTACAATTCAATAATTAGTATTTATGAAATAGCAACCTTGAATGAAATATTACATTTTTCATCCGATTCTTCTTCGTATCTGTTTTTCAACAAAAAAATAATCGCGAAAGATTTATTTCACAAAAATTTAAGATAACGGAAAAAATTAAATTGAAAAATGTGAGCACTAAAGCGCCAAAGATCTGCAATCCTGGTGAAAATATAATAGTAATTTTAAAAAAATTTCAGGTACCTCATTAAAATTCCATTTTATGACTTGCAGATTCGGATCTTTTGTACCGTTGACAGTTAAGTTCAATGAGTTGAAATCGTTTTCTCAATGGGTTAAATGTACCTGTTCTTTTATTACAATTTTTGAAAGTGCCATTTAGGAAGATCCTTTCTTTCCCTTTCATATTTTGAACTAAATGATAAATATAAAATGGGGGTAGTTGCTATTTCTATAGCGGACCTGTTATGAAGATGAATAGACCTTCTTCTCTATGCGGCGGCGATAATAAAAAACAAATTTTGAAAGTTTAGTCTTGAAAACAACTTTTGTATGAGCTTGTGAAAATCAGAAATTTTTTTTTTAGATCTCAGACCTCGAAAATATGTTATAAATATAGTGAAAATTATTTCATTTCCAATCATAGCTTTGTTGCATACAAGTGGTATTTTCAACCTCCATCCTAACTAACAAATAGGTAATCTCTACTAAGCTACTTAACTTGTATATTTTAAAACATGAAATATATATATTTTATTTGAATTTCAAAGAACTACCTTATAGTTTTTACGTCAGCGATGAGAATTCGTAATCTTAAAATTTCAAATTATGGAAACATCACTATTCGAGAAAATTTTATATTGAAGAATTATTACGTAAAAATTTGGAATGGGTGAATTAAAACTGTAATTAAGATCGAATAACATAAAAATAATAAGTCCCGGTAGGATATTTACAAAGTAGATTTAAATATATCATTTTTATTTTTATGAATATTTAAATGAGTTATAAACAGTATTCTCTAAATTACACCACCTTTAGATAGAAGTATTAACAAATAAATTGCATTATTTTTTTCAATTTGCTCAAATTATTGTACATTTACAAATGTAGGTACCTATAGGTAGAAAAAGGGATAGGATTTAGTCTTTGTTCAATTATAATAAGTAAAACCTGATTTAGTACCAAAGACCTTTTTACTGAATAGAAGTTTTATTATTAACCTTTGATTTTAAATGGAAATGGTTTTACAACGAATGATTTCTTCCAAATGAGTGAACCATATTACTACAATATTTGAGGATATGATTGAATTCATCTTTATTATATGGGGTGTAAATGAATAAGTGTAAAATATTTAAGGAGGTGATTCCTCATAAAAAAATATATAAAGAAACTTCATTGGAGCATCCCTTGTTAAGATACAGCCCCTCAAGGAGAGGATATAAAATTTGTATAATAATTTTTTATTTCTGTAGTTGTTCGTAAAATTTTTTGCTGCGAACTGGTTTATTTTGGGCAAAAAACTCATGAGACATTTTTTGTTTAGAATGGAACAGGCTGTCGGAAATAAATTTTTAAATGGTAAACAAATAATAAGACAAAAATTACATTGGAAATAAACTTTAGGGGTTGCGTTGCCCTTACAACCATGGGGTAAATCAAATAAATAACTGGGTAAGTGTCTTTTTGCTAGTAGGAAACGTTAGGTTAATTTTAATATTGTAACTTTTTTGGTGCTTGTGAAAAAAATTGTTATACAAATTTTATGTACTCATCGTCATAAATTCGAACTGGATTTATTATTATTCTGTAGTTAGTACCTGTATTAAACGACTAAATGGTAAAAAACTAAACTAATTAGGTTAATTTAAATATTGTAACTTTTTTGGTGCTTATGAAAAAAATTGTTATACAAATTCTATGTACTCCCTTTGAGGGGCTGTATCTTAACAAGGGAGATGCTCCAATGAAGTTTCTCTACATGAAATTATAATATATATAAATTATAATAGTCTATATGATAATAGTCTTCGCTTGTATTTATTAAGTATTTGGGGTAAGGGTATAACGACTAATTTATGTAGGCGATGTTAAATAAAACTCTTAATTCTTTGCCGAGCTTTCGAGCATTTATTCAGCTCTTCTTCAGGGCTTCTGAAATACAAATAATCATATAATAAATTGAATCTAACATGAAATTTTTTCTTTGTTATTATTTACTCACTGAATATGAGGTTATACATAAAAATTAATTGGCGCAGCTGCAGACATTCCGTCCAAGACTTAAAACTCAAATCTCGCAGAGACACGTCTTAATTACAACATAAACAACTAAAAAGACAATACTATAAATTAATTTCTTTAAAATTTCCTCTTGAAGTCAACGTTTCTTTTTTGTTTTTATTGAAGTTTGGGATCTTTTTGACAATTACCTAACTTTATTAACCATCGACAGGACCATCGAAAAATACCAAGTTTCTTTGACTATGTTCCAACAAATATTTATATATTATACTTAATTTATTAGTATCGGTTTTTTTGTTAACTGTGTTTTCCCGTTTATTTATCTCTATCATCTCTAATATTATGCGTTTATAATAATTTTTTTCTATTGTCAAGACTTTTGTATCCTCGAAATTAAAACTGTGACCGGTGTTATAACCTCATATTCAGTGAGTAAATAATAACAAAGAAAAATTTCATGTTAGATTCAATTTATTATATGATTATTTGTATTTCAGAAGCCCTGAAGATGAGCTGAATAAATGCTCGAAAGCTCGGCAAAGAATTAAGAGTTTTATTTAACATCGCCTACATAAATTAGTCGTTATACCCTTACCCCAAATACTTAATATATAAATTATATATATGAATTATTAAAAAAATAATGCTGCCATACTTTTGAATTGATGTGTGCGTTATTTGAAATAAATCAAATCTACAGGGTGAATCGCGCAAGTCAGCCGTACGCGGTGTCATTTTTTTTCAAATTTCGGAATGAATTATTTGAAATATTGGTGTTTTTTCAAAGGTTAAAATGTACGTACTCGCTATGTTTATAATTTTCTGAAATAATCAATAGTATAAAAGCAATAAGGGTGGGCGTGGTTAAAATTGGAATTTTAAGCGAAGCTTTCCGAGCGGTCCGCAGGGCCGCTCGAGAGGCAATTTAAAAAAAAAACGAAAAGGCGTATCCTCTTCTAGTTATAATTATATGAAGAAAATCATTCCATTAGTGGCTTTTATACTGTATATTTGTATTTTCATAAAAAACGATAAAAGACAAAAAACTAGAGCATTTTTCAATAATAGCAATGGAATAAATCTCATGAACCAAGTCTTACACTTATTATCAAAAATAATTTTAATTTTCTCCTAGAGGAATATTTCATTATTCCTTGAAAATGTAATAAGCGTAGTAAATTTTTTTTCATTATTGTTTTCTTGTACCTACCTATATAGCATTATCCTTAAATTCAATTCACATGTTTATTTTTATATTCAACTGCCATTCAGGAATTTTGTTAATCTGCTGTTGTGTTAAATTCAATTGAACACAACTTGAAGGCTAACTTCTGGTTGAAATATATAAAAAAAATGGCTAAAGTAACTATTAAGCACTGAACTTTAAAATTACTGAAAGAAAATATTATCTATATCTGATTAAACAAAATTTTGTATTCCTAAACATCGTTGAAAACTCCCATATTCATTATGAGAATTGAAAATCAATTCGAGTGAATAATTAAAAGTTTAATTTGAAATTATAAATCTGAGTAGAAGAAAAACCAATATTGTGCAATTGCTTTGTAAAAACACTTCGAAGCAAGACTATATATAACTAGGATGACAATGTAAATAAACAATAAAAAAAATGGGAAATAAATGGAAAGAACATCAAAATATGAAGAGCATAACTCAAAGGTGATATGGGTGACTAGGAACATGCAAAATGAGTGTCTATAACTCTTTCCATGCGATGGTAATTAAATCCATACCTGATACATTTGATGATGGTATTGCCAATTATATGGCATCCCCATATAGTTCATTGTAGGATATTCCCTTACTGGAGGAAGTGGTGGAAAACCGCCAGTAAGACAAAGTGGTGACATCTCAAAACAATCTTTCATTTTGAATAGGTATGCTCTGAAATGTTCAACGACCTAATCAATCAATGCTCCACATTTCAAGAGGAAGCAAACAGATTTTTTCCGCCGTCAAAATGTGGTTTAACCGATTGATCAAACAATCATTCATTTCAGTAATGAATAAAAGCCGTTTGTTTTTTGGTAATGCGATAAACCAAGACTTATCGCACAATTTTGAAGAACCGTCGGTTTTGCGATAAGTTTTTATCGGGTAGTTTTTGTACACGAAAAACAAATTTCAGAAGAAATTATTTCCTACTGAATGGAGAAGGAAGCTTTTATCAGCTTTATCCTGCGGTTTTTTCATAATAACTGAACGATAAGAAATTTGGACGATAAAGGTAAAACATGAATGATATTCAGCGGAAGATACAACTAAGCACCAAAAATTTCCTCTAGAAATAGTGATTATTAATTTTTATTTTTCAATTCTAATAATTAAAACGGTCGAAACAAATACTTATTGCAAACATTATGCCTACTTTTGATTTTTTATGTTTATTTTGAATAAAAGATCTATTAAAGAAATTAAATTATTGAATTTACTTAGGACTCTTTAGGTTGGTTACATTCTTTATTGTTCTTATATTTCGTTCCATAAATCTTCTTAAGATACAAAGCGATTAGAAATTTTGATTTCATCAGTTCGAAATGAGGATGCGAAGCCGAAAAATTGAACCAGACTGGTAAAAAATTTCCAAAATAATGCAACATGTCACAAAACGGAAGTAAAAATGGCGTAGAAATTTTTTTCACGAAATGAAAACAGAACCCTTCAATAGATAAATAAACTTAAACATTATTCTTACCTTTGGTGTGCTCATAATCTCTTTGGATACACCAAACACAAGTACTCAACACTACACCAATTGAAGCACATCTATAATAACAAAATATGATTGTTTGTATAATAAATAAACGAAACGCATAAACTCGAAAATCTTGCTCTCTCTTTTTTATCCCATTCAGCTTCTTCAGCTACCTCTGAATAACTGACCAATTCTGTTACGCTATCTACTCTTAAAATGTTTTCTCCCACCTAAAGGGTCTACCCCCACTCCGCTCACGCTAGAACTCAGAGTGGTCGAAAGTAACAAGGGGTGGATTCATTTTTAATTTTTAATGATTTATTTGGTGTTGATCTCTTACTTAAAAGTAAATTATGCCCTTGGCCGTTATTATGAATATTCATTAAAATTGTTGGGTAACATGCAGTTTAAGGACTCTACCTATATTTAACATAATTTCTCGTCTGGTTAAGTTAGGTTTAAAAAAACAAAGCCAAAATTGAAGAAAAAAAATGAAATTAATATTTAAAAAAAAAATTTCTTTTTTTAAATTTGCTATTTTTTTATTATGCTAGGGACGGTTGAGTTCAGTAATAAAAAAAAACGATGTCAGAATTTATTTTTTGCTATTTCAAACAGTGGAACAGGCCCGCAAAAAAACTCTTCTATCTTCTGGTGAGTTTTTTTATGAAAAATGAAATTTTTGAGTTTGCAATATATCAATAACCTCAATAAGACGAATATCTATTGAATAATTGAAATTTTCTAAATATATTTTCGGTATTGTTAAAAATTATGCAGCCACTGGAAGGATTTGGCCCAATAACAAACTTGAACAAGAAATATCTCATTCAGATGATACATAGTATACAGGGTTTTTCACAAGGAAACTCACCCATATTTATAAGGGAAACTACTAAAGTTATTCACGAAAAACTGTTTTTCGTCTTGAATTTTCAGCTATTTCTTTTCCCTTCACGCCAAAAAAATGAATGAAGGAATGCACGAAGCATTCCTGAGACGTATAAATAAACGTCTAGAAATTAACGGTCAAAACTTTGAGCATCTTCTGTAGTTAAAACTGCGAGAGTTTGCCATGGTTCTGCTAATAGTAACTTGATGTTGGTTTCAAGAAGGGATGGATAATCTACAGCATGGTTCATAAAACAGTTCCTGAAAATTTCATCATTTTGGCGTGAAGGGAAAAGAAATAGCTGAAAATTCAAGACGAAAAACAGTTTTTTGTGAATAACTCAGAAAATATCCACTTTAGGGCAAGGGTGTGATGCATACACTCACATTATTTTTTAACGTAGATTCAATATCTGCCATAAATATATGGGGTTCTAATTTGAAAAATTGATTTTTCACGATTTTGTCATCCCTAACTTTGAAAGCGATTTTTTCACCCCCTGTATCATGAATCGCGATTTGGATTTCTAAAGTGGATACATCAATGTTACATCTTGAAAAATCCCAAAAATGAAAATTTTCCATCTAAAAACCTCGAAGTTATTCTTATTTCAGCGGAGCTCTATTTTCAAAGTTTTTTCGAATTTTCCCGCTCAGAGAGAATTTTCCAACCAAAACTGAAAAATGTTACATCAAAATAACTTGAAATTTTCTAAGGAATCTATTTCTGCAATAAAAAAATGGTGTTGTAATTTGAAATACGGAAGTTGACGTCATTTCCGGAAAAACCGGAGGTGCTCATGCCTTGAAAATATTTTAGATTTCATCAGCATCGTGAAATACTTATAAGTGCTGAATTTCATGAAAATACGTTCAGTAGTTTCCCGTATACATATGGGTGAGGTTCCTCGTGAAAGACCCTGTATAGTAATATAAAATTTCAAGTTTATCTCCTTCTGAAGATAGAGATATACTGCCATCCGGACATAGTCAAGTTTGAACACGGATTCTTCATCAGTAAGTCGAACTCAATCGGTGGATAACATTTTTGACCCGATATTCGAACATTACATATATTTGGACAGAGCCATGGCTCAACTGTGGTATAATCAAGTAAAACAAGAGCGCAAAAGTATACTCCGGTAGAATGCGAAAATATTTGACAAAAAAAACTGCACATTTAAGAATTAATAAAAACTGATTGAAAATAAAGAGGAATCCTTTCAAGAATATATAGGTAGCCAATACCTTCTTTATTAAAAAGTAAGTGCCTGCTTTAACTGCCTCAATAATTCAAATAACAATGGAAAACATTCATTTGGACAAATCCAGGTTTTTTGCATAATTTAAAATAAAATTAGTATGCAATTAGTAAATATCAAATTATAATAAGAATTGTTTTTAGAGAAATAACACTAAAATCGTGCATTTAAGATAGTCATTTGAAATAAGTGTCTTTTGTTATTAATAAATTAGTTCGCATTTATGACGATGTGCCGATCTCTGTAGTTGTTCGTAAAATATTTTTTTGCTGCGAACTGGTTTATTTTGGGCAAAAAACTCATGAGACATTTTTTGTTTAGAATGAAACAGGTTATCGGAAATAAATTTTTAAATGGTTAACAAATAATAAGACAAAAAGTTACACTGGAAATAAACTTTAGGGGTTGCGTTGCCCTTACAACCATGGGGTAAACCAAATAAATAACTGGATAAGTGTCTTTTTGTTAGTAGGAAAAGTTGGTCAAAAACAAAAATGCTATCAATTTTTTTTGTGTTTTTTGAAAAACAAAGAATTTCTCATTGCTCTAACACTACTGGGCCGATCTGAAAAACGAACTCTTCCGATATATTCATATCTAAGAAATTGAATCGGATATTTTTTTCTGTTGCAGAATGTATTTTCAAGAGATTGAAAAATGGTACCTGTAGTCAAAAGCCATATGACGAATAATTGGATATTATTAAAAACAAATGTTTATTTAAAGCAATAATGATCAATAGTTTATTTCACACGAAATTTCAAGGCAAAGTTCACTCGAAGATGCTCTATATTTAACCCTTGTAGTTTACAAAATCAATTTTAGTGCCGAGATATTTTCGATGATGGAACTGGTATAAAATGATTTCTACAGGTGTTCGGAAACTCAATAATGAACTGTTGCCGGACATCAGTTATGAATAAAACAAGAAAAAAATCAATGTGAAGCGATTATAAAAAATTTTCGAAAATGTTTGAAAATTTAATACCTACCATTAGACGCATTTTCCATTGAATTGATTCCAATTTTTTTGCAGTTTTTTTAAATGTAATCTTCAACCTTGTGCTATAAATCTTAAGTTTTAATTATTTCACTAAAACACTATTTCGTATTTTAGTAGAGATATCTCACATTTCAAATTTTTTAAAGAGTTCGGTGCCTCCATTGTAATAAACAAAACGAATGAAATGAGATAGATAGTTTATGTAGTTTATGCTATCTGTCAAAGAGAGACAATTTGTCAGTCGACTTTAAGAATGAGTGAGGCAAATAGTGACGCCAAAGCTTGAAAGGCATTGTTAATTCATTTACTACGTATCTCTCGTAATCATTTAACTTTTGTAGTGTCGAGCAGCGTTGCCACCCCTACGTTTTTTTACGGAGATCAACGTATTTTACGCTTTTCCTGCAAAACTACTACATTCAATCCCAAAAACTACGTATTTTCTTTCAATGATTACGGATTTGCAAGAAAAAATAACTAATACCAAATTCAAATTACTGCCTCCGGCGCAGTGCAGCACAATTACTACTGACGCGTTAACTATTCACGAAAACAAATAGCGAACCTAAACAGGAATATGAAACATTTTAATAAACATATTTTTGAATTCAATGGAAGGCATAATAAAACTACAGTTTTTATGGTATATAATTTTATTTTATTGTTTTTTGTCAAGAATATAGATGACAATCAAGCATACCCATCATCTGCTGGCGAAGGATCATCACAGCCACAGTCGATGAATACTAGGAGGAACTGTATGTACTGTTTTTTTGGCTTGTTCCTATCTTCCGATGGAGCTATAATTTTCATTTTTTCAGAATAGGTAATTGCCCAAATAACTTGGTCAAGTTCGTTATTGCGTTATGAGCATGTGAAATTGGATGTAAAACATGGTAAATTTTTGCATTTGGTTCATAAGGAATTATTTATTTATCACTGGAGAGAAAACCGATGGCCGATTAGGTGAAATAAAGAGGTTTCCGATACAAATTCGAATCCAAATTCGCCATCTATTTAGGAACAACTTGTAACTTGTTTCTCTTGCATATTAGGGTAGTAAAATCTAAAACATGGTTTAAGTAACAGTGCCTGAAAATTTCATCTTTTTGGCGTGAAGGGAGAAGAAATAGCTGAAAATTCAAGACGAAAAACAGTTTTTTGTGAATAACTCAGAAAATATCCACTTTAGGGCAAGGGTGTGATGCATCCACTCACATTATTTTTTAACGTAGATTCAATATCTGCTATAAAAAAATGGGGTTCTAATCTGAAAAAATTGATTTTTCACGATTTTGTCATCCCTAACTTTGAAAGCGATTTTGTCACCCCCTGTATCATGAATCGCGATTTCGATTTTTAAAGTGGATACATCAATGTTACATCTTGAAAAATCCCAAAACTGAAAAATTTCCATCCAAAAACCTCGAAGTTATTCTTGTTTCAGCGGAGCTCAATTTTAGATGTTTTTTTCGAATTTTCCCGCTCAGAGAGAATTTTCCAACCAAAACTGAAAAATGTTACATCAAAATAACTTGAAATTTTCTAAGGAATCTATTTCTGCAATAAAAAAATGGTGTTGTAATTTGAAATACGGAAGTTGACGTCATTTCCGGAAAAACCGGAGTTGCTCATGCCTTGAAAATATTTTAGATTTCATCAGCATCGTGAAATACTTATAAGTGCTGAATTTCATGAAAATACGTTCAGTAGTTTCACGTATACATATGGGTGAGGTTCCTCTTGAAAGACCCTGTATTCTCCAGATGAGAAAATGAAGTTTCTGCAAATAGAAAATACAAAATAAGGGTTTCAATATTCGCTAAAAATGCCTAGCGAGGTAAATAACATGTCATTCCAACGTCACCGACAGGTATAAAATGCCATATGGCATTCATAGATCTAAAATCTTTCCCATCATCAAATATCTGCATTGAAAAGCGTAAAAATACTCGGTTACACCCGAAAATCTAAAAGCACGAAAGGATTGCAGCTTGCATTACCAAAGGCTGCGTATTATATCTGTTTGCTTTGTCCGAAATACATATTGCAGTAAGATGAATACTACTTTCATCTCGCTTCTCGTGATTTTTTTGATGTTTCGATCCTTCTTTTTGTCGATACGAGTGGCCAGCTCTCCCTCGCTTATAGAAGCCGCCAGAGAGGGGTAAGTCGTCACCCTATCTGGACCAACATATCCCTCTCTGTTTGCTGTTTTCGGACAAAAAAGTGCATGGTCATCACAGAATAAATTCTAGGATGTTGAGAACAAAGGCTCAAGGAATTGTACTAGAATATTAATATTCCATTTGCTATTAGGAACTCTTAAATTGACTTATTCGAAAAATTTAATTAATTGCCATTATTGAAGTTGATGAATAAACTTGAACAATACTGTATACCTATGCAGATATATATAAGGACCATGGTACTGAGATTATACTCCTTCAAGAGACACATACGCGTACTAAAAAAAAATCTTCGTGAAAGAGGAACCATAAAAGGTTATGTATTCATTGATTATCTCCTCAGTAAAATTTACGGTTTAGCTTGTTATGTTAAAAAATCCTTGATTCACAATATCGGGGTAATCCAAAAAAGCGAATTTGAAGGTGTTTTCTTTATCTTTCAAATTTTGTTATTCAGTTATTTTTTCTGCTTTTGTCTTTTTATTTCCAGATTCGATGTGAGCAACTTGAAGAAGTCTTTATCTCCATCAATAGAAGATCACTCTTGAAGAAAGAAGTCCCTAAAATATATTTCAGATTATTTTTGTATTTTCAAACTTAGGCGGGGAGCCAGGGTTTTTTTTTACTGGGGTTTTTTCCCTAGGCTTTTATGTGATACGCCGAATTGTATGACATCCCATCACTAACCCCTGATCTATATGCTTTATTGTTTGCTAACTAAATATTGTGAGCCAAAAGTTCAAAAGAATATCTATAATATAAAAATGAATTGCAAAATGTGTTGGTAAGCGCATAACTCAACAACGCCTGGACCAATTTGGCCAAATCTTTTTTTAAAATGTTCGTTGAAGTTCAGAGATGGTTTTTACGGCGAGAAAAATTAGAATTATTGCTGAAAAAACCCTAAAAATAGCCCCTTTCTTTTTCCCATACAAATGATTTGTATAAATAAAAAGGTTTTGCAGCAATGTAAATTGATTGTTTGGGATGAATGCACGATGGCACATAAAAAATCTTTGGAGGCTTTAGACAGAACCTTAAAAGATCTACGGAGCAATAATAACCGATTTGGTTGTGCAATGATTTTATTAGCAGGAGATTTTCGTCAAACATTGCCAGTGATTCGACGATCAACGCCAGGTGATGAACTCAATGCATGTCTAAAGTCCTCCAATTTGTGGAAACATGTCAAAGTACTTCATTTAAGCAAGAATATGCGTGTCGAGTTGCAAAATGGCCAATCTGGAAACATATTCTCTAAACAACTCATTGACATTGGTAATGGCAAATTTCCTATAGACATGTTGACTGGCTGCATTAACTTTTCTCAAAATTTTGTCAGTTAACTCGATCAAAGGATGAACTTATTCAGAAGGTGTTTCCAGATGTTTCTCAAAATTACAGAAACCATGATTGGTTGAGCGAACGAGCTATACTGGCTGCAAAAACATAGATGTAAATGAATTAAATTTCAAAATTCAAGAACAAATTACAGGCGAATTGAGGATATATAAATCAGTTGATTCGGCTACTAATCAAGATGATGTAGTCAACTATCCACCGGAATTTTTAAACTCGCTGGATTTGCCAGGATTGCCACCTCACAATCTTCAATTAAAGGCTGGATCGGTGTTTATAATGTTGCGATATATCAACCAACCGCGTCTTTGCAACGGTACACGGTTAGCGATAAAAAAAATTACTAAACAATGTGATAGAAGCAACTATACTCAAAGGAAAGTATAAAGGAGAAGATGTTCTCATACCGCGCATCCCAATGATTCCGACTGATGTGCCATTTGAGTTTAAACGACTACAGTTTCCAGTGCGGCTTGCTTTTGCTATGACTATAAACAAGTCCCAGGGGCAATCATTAAGTGTTTGTGGTATTAATCTAGAAAACCCATGTTTCTCACATGGTCAATTGTATGTTGCCTGTTCCCGTGTTGGAAAACCATCAGATTTGTTTATCTATGCGCCAGGTAATCAAACAAAAAACATCGTATACCACAAAGCACTACAATGATAATAATAATAATTATGATTCACATGATTAACAATCAAGCGATTAGTTACTTTTAAATCCTTATATATGTTTTATTTAATTATTTTTTATTCTCAACGCCCTATCACCAGGGTGACGGTTCTGTTCAGGAGAATTTTTTAAAATACGTAGGCACAAAAACTGCCATATTACAAATATTTTTGACAGGACGAAGTCTGTCGGGTCAGCTAGTATAAATATTTATATGCAGATATTGAGACAGCTTGGAATTTTGAATTTATATGGGACATCCTTTTTTAATTGTACAATTTAATACATGCTAATTAACACTTGGGAAACAACTCCCTGCCATCTGTTCTTTCTTGTTACTTTCTATGCGTAAAGTACAAAAAATATCAGTACTTTGCTTAACGGTGAGCGGGGTACGTTGCGCTCGATTACAGGATCCTAGCCGCGTTGTTAAGCGATTTTACGTATTGCAGATTTCCTCCTCCAGACACTGGTGATATCCTATTCCCTTCCAAGAGAAAAGAAATATCTGCTGTTTACACCTCTAGTTTATATAAAACAAAAAGTTGGAAAAAGGAAAAAGATGGATGGTCGTTTTCTTCATCGACGCAAGTCGATCCTCAATAATCTTCGTCAACTTCTCTGAGCTCTGATCAATTTAATATACTGATGGTTAAAATGGATGGAATCTGCGGATATTTCTATTATTAAAACGAATCAACAAATGCTTCAGACTGAACTTTCAGAGGGTAAATCTATACTGAAGAAGCATTCTGCTAATATACTTCGCAGTAGCGACACTTTGGCCACCCATTCCCAAGCAATTAATCAACATGGGCTAGATATTACCTCCTGCTCCTCCAGAGTTGAACTCTTGGCTGAAAGCCACAGGTTCCAAATAGAAGCCGTAGACTCTACTAATCAGAGGCTAACAAAATTTGAAAAGTCTGAGCGCTCCTCTGGGGCATGTCTTAGTTCACACCTTCAACCATCAGAACTACTTGATCGCCTTCGAAGATCTCACAATGTTTTGATCCGTGGAATACCCGAAATTCCAATGAAGATTCATCTATGGTTTCGAGGGTTCTTGATTGTGTGACTCCAGATACGAACTCGCACCGAATCTCAGTTGCAAGAATTGGCGCACCTTCTACCGATCGTCCCAGAATTTTTAAAGTTTCATTTTCTAATTCGATGAAGAATACAACGATGATCAAGAATAAATCGGGCTGGCGACATTTCAACATCTCAGATGAGACACCAATCCAAATCAAGGAACTCAACACTTTGCGTGAGGAGCGCGAAGGATAAATGCGGGAGAATCTGATATCGACATCAAATATCATTCTGGAACACCTATTATCACTAAGAAAACACATATTAGACAATCAAAAAAGTAAATAAGCCCTGTGAATGGTCTATCGTCTTCACGAACGCAAAGTCTTTGCAGTCCAAGTACCTTGAACTAACAGCCTCTGTTGGATCTTACCATCCGACTTTCATTCTCATAGCCGAATCCTAGCTTCACCCTGGAAGCCCGGATGGCTTGGTGACATTGCCGGGCTACTCCATCCATAAGAACGATAGCACAACCACGGTTGGTTAACGTCACCTGTTCACGTTGAATACAGATCGTCGTTTGCGGGGCCACGCATTCAAGCTCCCCAAGGAGAACATTAAGACAGTGCAAAGTCAACATTTTTTTAACAAATAGGGTGTTTGGTGTATGGAATTCCTTGCCTCCTGTAGTGATTGAGTCAGTGTCAGTGAACCCTTTTAAGAACAATTATGACAGATTGTGTTTGAGTTAAGAGAGTGTTTTATTTGTTTTTTCTTCAGACAAATTGTTTTTTTTTTCTTTCGCTCCTCAAGCAGTCCTGTGCAAATTTTTTCTTGGATTTTGTATTTTTTTTGTGAGTTTATTGGCCTTGCCTAAACTCTAATCCCTTTGTAATAATAATAATAATTTGTTTATCTGAGCATTTTACTCGTATGTGATAAACTCGAAAGAATTTGTTTAACGAGGGACAATTCTTCTTATATGTATACAGATTTTTTTGCACTGAACCCAGTATGTACTATTTTGAAATACCAAGATCTTTCAACGTCTCCAAAGATATACAAGATGTCTAATGTAATTTTCTTTTCGTCAAAAGATATTCACTTGATTCCATACTTTATGCATTTACATATAAGAACAATACTGTAAATGTAATAAAAACTTAGAAGCCAACATAGTGGTTTTGGGGCATTCGAACATGTCTCGACTGCTCATGCGCAATCGAGTCAATCCGAATGCGGCATTCGGAAACTCGAATCTCTCATTTCAAAATTGGAAGCTTGACCCATCGATAACAATAGAGAGTTATCGAAGAGTTCGTTTTGACAGTCCCTTGATAAGGATTTCCTTATTTTGACATCGACGCCTGCGCATTTACAACATCTTTTAAGCGACATTTAAATATTATAAGAGAACCCGTCATCGTTTCTCAAATAATGGGTGACCTCATTTTAAAGGGGTTTCCCTTATTTTGACATTGCTACTATTATATTCTATGGCTTGAATGAACTTGTTTACATTTGTGAGATATCTTGTGTATGAATTGGGGTAGTTAAGATAATATATATATATTCTTTTGAACTTTTGTCTTACAATATTACGTTAGACAATGAAGCATATAGATCAGGGGTTAGTGACGGGGTGTCATACAATTCGGCGTATGACAAAAAAGCCTAGGGAAAAAACCCAAGTAAAAAAAACCCCGGCTCCCCACCTAAGTGTGAAAGCACAAAAATAAGCTGAATTATATTTTAGGGACTTCTTTCTTCAAGAGTGATCTTCTATTGATGGAAACAGAGACTTCTTCAAGTTGGCCACATCGAATCTGGAAATAAAAAGACAAAAGCAGAAAAAAGAATTCAATAACAAAAATACAAAATTTAAAAGAGATAAAGAAAACACCCTCAAATTCTCCTTTTTGGATTAACTTGATATTGTGAATCAAGACAATGATTATTAATGATAAACATGAACATTAGGTACCTAATCAACCTAATACAAATTTCACGGATACCAGAATAATTTATTCATTCTTTTCACAAAGGAGACCACATAAAACTATTGAGACTGTCAGATTGAAGGAAATATAATTTTAAGGTAGAAATTCAATGATGCGCTTTGTTTGATCAAATTTGGCAACCAAGTTAGACATACTGTATTTGAGTTTTCGATAACTCTCTTATATTACAAAGATACACGCAGGGTCGGACTGGGCCGGAAGGGCCCGGGTGGCTGATCGCAATTCCGAGGCCCGAGACTAGATCATGGAGATGGGATACTATCGAAAAATACACAAATAGAGATAAACAAACTATAAAAAATTTATTATAATACTAAAATAAAGTAAAATAATAAGTAGGTATTTACTAATAACAAATAATAATATAAAGCTAGCCAATCAAAATTTTTTTAAAAGAGAACTTTTAGCTAAGCAGCTAACGATTCGATTGTAAAAGCTGGTGTTTTCGGCATCCTTGAATAGATCCAATTCTGTATTTAATATAATTGCGCTTTAATGCTGAAAGTCGTCTGTCACAAGTCACTTGCGTGAATGAAATTGTAAGAATTACACATATAAGGTGGTAAGACGTCCAAAGCACTTCCAAGTCTAAAACAGCTTTACTGCTTAGAAGAAATCTTGAAAAATGGGATGAAAACACTTTTTTATGCGTCTTACAAAAAATTCGTTTTGTCATAATTTGTAGCAAATTGTTTTGCCTACAAATTTTTACATAACTTTTTGTTCTAAATAAAAAATTAGAGAAGTTATACATAAGCAAAAAAAGTATTTTTTGCTTATAACTTCTTTAATTTAGGGCAAAAAGTTATATTAACATATTTGTAGGCAAAGCAATTTTCTACAAATTATGACTGTACAATTTTTTTATACGACGCATAGTTTCCGAGACATGCACGCGGACAGCCCAGGCCCGTGGGGGACCCGCGCAGGCTGGGGGCCCGGCTGGCAAATGCCACCTCGAAAATCGAGCCGATATTCGGTTTTGACTTCTTAATGAAGAATGAATGGTAAAATTTGAGTTTGTCTTTATCTTCGAAAAGAGATGAGCTAGAGTTTTCATATTTTCAGGATAGATTAACCGACCAAATGTCTAACAAATTCTCAAAGGTTGTTATAGATATACATTGATTGAAATCAGAAGCAGAATGTTAAATTTTTTCGATAGTTATTTCCTCACTTTATGTAAGTAGAATTTATAACATAACATGTAGTTTCTAAATATAGCTCCCTGAAGATGGGTTCGAGAGAACCCGAAAGCTTGGTTGAAATAATAAAGAGGATTTAAAGATATTTTGTCTGACTACATACCCAATAACCAACTTCATTATTAGTTACTATATGTATTTAGCGCTCTTGTTCACCCGAACAGAGTGCCTATCATTTTGCCCAAATGTCTGTAAGTTTGGAATATCGAGCCGAAAATGACAAGAACTTGAAATATTAAATTTGACAATTTATTATCATAGATGAACTAAATTAAGTGACGTCTAAAGAAAGTAGGTATTCACAGATAATATTTAACTTTTGCCTTACACAAAAGTGGCACCAGATTGAGACCTAAAAGGTTTGCATTATCAAACCATTCATCAACCCTTGATTATTCTTTCGATTTTGACGGTATAAAAATTTTATGTAACAAAGATGACTATAATAAAAGAATATTTCTAGAAATGTGTTATATAAATGAAAATAAGAACAACATAAACAAAAAAACAGATATTAAAAATTTAAATATTATCTATGAATACCTACTTTCTTTAGATTTCACTTAATTTAGTTCATCTATTATACTAAATTGTCAAATTTAATATTTCAAGTTCTTGTCAGTTTTTCGAATAATCTTTTGTATGTTAGTAAGCTATTTTGTAATATTGTGCTCAGTTTCTTATATTCATTGTTTCGTCTATAGCATCCTGAAGAAGAACTACAAAAAAGTTCGAAATATAGATGTTTTACAACTTTGAGTTTTGATCATTCTCAACATTGCCGAATACCCAAATAAATTTCATCGATATGTATATATATTCTTTCAAACTTTTGGCTTACAATAATATATATAACATATATCTATAGAAATAGAATTCAATCTCGGTGGCTGAAATGATATACGTTGTCAATATTCAGAAAAGAACTGACGTAATTTTTTAGGGGAAGGGAATTATAGCTTCGAACAAAATTATGAGTTGTTAGTTGTTTTTAGGAAAATAGGAAATATAGCTTCGAACAAAACTTGGGGACAATCATGAGTAATTATTTTTAATTTGAGATATACGTTTGTTCATTCTTTAGGCGTTCATATTTGCATCACATTGTCCCATAGTACGGGAAAAGATTATTGTTCACCTGATCAGAGTGCTTATAGATTTGTTATAGTTTGAATATTTACTCGCAAGTAACTCATCAACAAGAGCGCCAAAGCAATCTGACCTAACGTCAGTGCTTTCTAAATATTTTTATTGGTGTTCAATATTTATTTGGAACTTCCAGCATTATGAGAAAATTAGAAAAATAGTGCTATATCTCATGAGAAATTCATCATTTAGATAAATAGTAGGCATTTCTAATAGCATAATCATTGATCTATTAAAATATGATTTCTGATTGCAATCGGTTGCAGCGAAAATATGGTATGTTAATATTTTGTGCAAACAAAATTGTCTAATAGGAATAATCCATTAAGAAAGATCATAAGATGAAATATCGAATCTCAATTTCTAGTCACTAGTTCCCACGCTATGTGGATATTTTTTATATCTCAAAATCCATAAATATCTGATGCAATATTGGATGATTTAATTTAATCTTACTTCTTATTTTTATCTTATCATTGTTAAACTTAAATTATAATAGGGCATAATTAAAATAATCTTAATAATTTCTTTGTTGCTCATAAGTTCATCATTTTTATTTACTACAACAAATTTTGTTGTCTTGTTGATTATGATGAAATTTTAGTTTATCGTTAAAAATCACTGGGAATACATTGAAAGAAGTTGCAACTTCGACCTTATCAGATGGTTATCATCATCAATAAGGCAATGATTTAAAAAACGAACATATCGGTTAAGTATACAATATTTTTGTTTCAATGACCATTATATTTCCTGTTTATTTTGAATACAAACTTCTTATCTAAATGAGTGGGTGTAAATATTTTTTCTTGATTTCCGAAGTTACAACGCATGTAGAGAATAAGTAATAGCACTGAGCAGTACGTTGCAACATTTAGTTGGTACATGAATTCATTCATATACTCAATTTATAACTAATAAGTCATAATGACCATGCAAAAGCCTCAAACATTAAATGATAAAAATTAAATTAGGCTTTGACATCATTTATATCATAAATAATTTAGATATGTTGAAGATTTTTTTCATCGTCATTGGATGATTCTATTTTTATTGGTTACAATGTAATAGTTGATTCATCCAGATACACAATTAACAACCAATGACAAAAAATGTAGATCGCAACGTCCTCTACATTTTTTTTTCAATAAAATTTTCTGTACGATGCATACAATTCGAGAAAAATGCATTTTTTTACTTTTTTTGAGTTTTTTTGAGTTTTTCAAAAAACCGCTAACATTTCAGCGAGGCCATCGCAAAGGTAGCTTAGTTACATCATTTTCAACAAGTGTACCAAATTTCATCGAGCGGGTAATTATACCCGCATCAAATGTACGGATTGACTGAACTATAATCACAATTAGGTGAACGGAAATACAGTGAACTGACTGTAATCCGATCCATAAGAAAAAACGAGAAAATGAATTAAAAACGAAATAAACGTAAGATTCATAATAACTTTTCAACTAACTAAACAGTCCATTAAACCAAAACGAATTCTTATAGGAATTGTTCAAACTGTGTCCCGTTTACTAACTGACATAGACCAAGACGATGGTAGACCGCATTTACAGGGTTTTCGATCATCTGCGGAGTTATAAGAGTCATTTCGTGTCTAATTCGTTCCATTAAGTCTTCTAAATTGTCTGGCCGCTTAATGTAGATCCGACTTTTCAAATGACCCCACAGAAAAAAATCAATGGGGGTAAGATCAGGTGACCTAGGTGGCCACCCCATTGGTTCACGTCTTCCAATCCACCGTCCTTCAAACTGGTTATGCAGAAACCTTCAAACAGTAAGACCATCTTGTTGGAACCAAATACTGGGATCCAAGTTTTCCCCATTATTTGGATCCGAAAATGCCGCAAGTAGGTCCGGAAGCACTGTCATACGAAGATGTTCCAAATATCGCTCAGCTGTTAAATTCCCGCGAAAGTAATAAGGACCAATGACCAATTCCCCTGACGATTCCTACCCAAACATTAATTTTTTGGGGGCGCTGGGTGTGTTTTGTCTGCATCCAGTGGGGATTTTCTCTAGCCCAGTAGCGACAATTGTGTCGATTTACAGAACTGCTTAGACAAAACGTTGCCTCATCGGAAAATACTACACTATTAAGAAAATTTGGATTTTCGTCACAATGCCGCATGAAGATTTCACAAAATTCCAAACGTCTGTCCGGATCATGCGAGTTCCATCTGGCATTTACAAACGAATTTTCTTCAAAAGGGCTGATGGAACCAACACAAATCTTTGACAAGTTCCTGTTGAGAAAGCCTTGTGAGCTGGGAGAGTAGTTGGATTTACAATTTAAATTTGGCACATCCTGTATGTTCTGTAATGAAATTATTGTAACAAAAAATATTCCAATCAATGATTTCATCTGATGGAATTCACTTGTTTATCATATTGACCCAAGAATCCAAAAAAGAAACAGCGCCGCTTCTTTTCGTAACACTAGTTTGTTTTTACTTAATTCGATTGATAAAAACATACTTCACCAAAAAATAAACTGTTTACAGTCTGAAAGGAGGTCAAGGCCGAATACACAGATTACTAAACTCGGTTCGAATAAAAAATGATAACTATGAGGAAATAAACTGTATAATAACATGAGAATTAACATTATACGAAGTGATAAATATTGACAGACAGAATTTCTAAATAATTGATTAAGTATTTGGAACTTCGGAAGATCATTCCTTGAGTTTTCTTTAATAAAGACGGAGTTGTGTAAATTATCGCACGATATAAAAATGATTTGGAATATACACGTGCCTTGATATTTTGCAATTTAATCAGTTATTTTCAGTTTTTTGTGAAAGCATTTTGAGGTTTCGCAATGAGCACAAGAAAAATCATCGAATGTTATCACATATACAACAATTAATTCTTGAACTAAGTCATGAATTTTACAAAATGTTAACCTCATTCACTTTTTGTTTTTCCAAAATAATTTCTTGGTGATTGATCTTAAATTTGTATTACTTTGTGCCATTTTAATTGCTCGTTCATTCTATTCAGATTCAGGTATATTACACAAAATATGTGAAAATGGAAATAATTGCATAGATATTGGGTTATACCGCACGGAGACAGAAAATAATACAGGGTGTAACTGAATAAGTGTAACATATTCAAGGAGGTGATTCCTCATCGAAAAAAAGATAGGATCTTTCATATGAAAAAACTTCACTGGAGCATCCCTTGTTAAGATACAGCCCCCCAAAGGGAGTAGATAAAATTTGTATAACAATTTTTTTCACAAGCACCAAAAAAGTTAAAATATTGAAATTAACCTAACGTTTCCTTCTAGCAAAAAGACACTAATCCAGTTATTTATTTGGTTTACCCCATGGTTGTAAGGATGGGAAACGCAACCCCTAAAGTTTATTTCCAATGTAACCTTTTATCTTATTATTTGTTTACCATTTAAAAATTTATTTCCGATAGCCTGTTTCATTCTAAACAAAAAATGTCTCATGAGTTTTTTGCCCAAAATAAACCACTTCGCAGCAAAAAATTATTTTACGAATAACTACAGCGTCATAAATGCAAACTGGATTTATTATTATTCTTATTTTTTAGGTTGCGTTCCCCACCCTTACAACCATGGGGTAAACCAAATAAATAACAGTTTAAAAAAATTTTTCTGAAACTGTGGACTTCTATAAACAATAAAGTCATGGATGTACGTGCTCAAATATATTGTCTAGAACAGTAAATAGATGATGCACCCAATTCGGAGAAAAAATCTGTAGAATCTTTGAATAATGTATTTATAATTATAATGGGTGTATTTTCTCATAGGGCAGAAAATTAAATCCCTTAGTTCCATTTCCGCTCAAAGAAATAGAATGTCGACCAAGAGACCAAAAACCTCAGTTCGTGAGATGAACTTCGCTGAGTCATTTCAAACTTGCTGATTTCTCCAAATGAATTGAGTCTATATACTAGGTGTCACATCACAAAGAATATTGTTCAGATTGAAACTGAATATGTTGGAGGTCCATTGACACCAATTTTTTTCATGTATGGGAAAATCCTGGATGTTATTATGAAATAAATAAAAAGTTCTCGCAACAGTAAACGAAGAAAAGCATTTGTGAAGGTCTAGAGACGATAAAAATTTAGAAAGCTCTGACTAGAGGCAGATAGCGTTAGAGGTCATCATTCACTTTCAAAAATCACATCTTTCCAATATATACCCAAATAATAACTAAAGAATATAATGAAACCAATTAGTGATAATTATTTAATTTGGAGAGAGTAATAGGAAAAAAGTTTTCTCTGCATATATGATAACTATTAGGCCCATTTAATCGAATAACAAAATAAGCCAAGATATTCAAACAGTCAAATCGACTCAATTCAATTCTTAATATCATTCCATTCAGGAGTAATCGTTCTCACTGATGGACAAAATCGGTTTCAGCCAATACTATTGATACAATTTTTAACCAAAATGAAACATTTCAAATGAGCTGAAAAATTTAAGAGCACCCTGTACGGATAAAGAAAAGCACCAAAAAATTTTTTGAGGAACTTATTTCACACCCTGTATAATCAGAAGTGCCCAGGTATCGAGAATCTTTTAACTCTGTATAATATATCAACATCATAACCTCATTGTTCAGATTTCAAATAGACTCGGTCTCCATAAAAGTCTAATAGGTACTTGAACTTGTAACACCCTGTATAATTTGAAAGATAGGAAATTACGGAAAGACAATTTTTAATTTTCAATTTTTGATTGTCTTTCCTATCTTTCAAGTTAGAACGTTGCGTGCCCGCATATAGGCAATAAAACCTTTGTACCCTGTATAATGTTGTGAAACTGTCTATTTCAAATAAACTTACTGAAAGTTCCGCTACAATTTACATATATCGGGTGTCCCATATTTAATTACTATGGAAACTATTCATGAAAATGTTTTTAGGTTATCTAAGGTACATTTCTGAAATATTTACAAATTTCCAATAATTGTGATCCAGTAATTTGGCAATAGCTTTGTTATTTCAATGGGGCATCCAGTATTCCTATGTTCTTATGAATGCCCATAAAAAAATTCAATCAACCTACTTTAGTTTTTGACGAGTTAAAAATTTATTTTTCCTCCTCTCAATGCATCAAACTTTCTGACGAGAGAAGGTCAAAACCACAGATACAACCATCATTCACATCCCAGGCGACAGCTAGCTCTATGTTCACTTCTATTCAAGGCATAGATATAGAAACTAAATGTCTAAGGGCTCTTTTATACTGGCTTGTACCGTATTCCGTAAGAATTTCAGTAGCCTTTGATATTGGCCGTTAACTTATCCGTAAACAGGACATAGAAGTTATGGATTATGCTCTATGCTTGTTAATAATTGTCATTTTGAATTTGAGTTTCAATATTTTGAAACGCTTGACCTTCTTGAATTGTATTTTATTATATTATTTGAAATTACCGCTATCAAAACAGAAATGGATTCTGTATTCAATACTCTGATATAAATAATTGACGCTCTATGGAATGCGCATGTGTCAAAAAAACTCGCCCACTATTACATGCCCTTAATTTATATTAGGGCTCGTTTATACTGGCCGGTACCGTATCGATAACTGATTGTTATTTGTACAAAAATCTGTAAATTATGAAATGTCGAAGCGATGAGCTTTCAAATGATGTTTTGGCCACTACTGCCAATTCAAAATTCTAGAGAAGAAAGTTGTCAATTAGGGGGTGGTAGCCTAAATATCTCTAGAAGTCAATTCCTCTCACCCGATTTTTCGAATATTGAAATTATAACATGTTTGAGGATGGTACAATAACAAAAAGCAGACTGCATTGTCTTACACATTCATTATCTTACTCGACCTTTCTTTCCTAATACAGCATTAAGGGAATTTCACAAATTATTTATGCGTCGTAGAAGTATTTCTTACTAACAAAAATCAACCTGTCTTGGCGTTTTAAACTAATATAGCCAATTCGCATATGAATGACTGGTTCGTTTTCCAAGGGCCAGCACATAGTTTACTATTTTTAAGTTTCAGTGTAATATAGTTTATATCTATGTGAATCATTGCTTTGTATTGTATCTTCTTATAGCTATCATTTCAAAAACATTCATTCAATATTTCTTCAAACGTTTCGAAAACACGCAAAATGAATTTCTGTTCTAAATGCTATTGCTTATCATGAAATCCTCTAATTAATAAACCCATTAAAGAAAATATAACCGTTGCTTCCTGGATGAAGATCCTTTTCACGTCTATCTGACCATAATTATCAATTTATGTGCGAACCTATTTGTGGTTGAAACTATAGTGTTAACACAATCTAGTCTTTGAACTGAACAGTCGATTCTCACATCGGTGCAAACAATCCTTTCATAAGATCATTACACCATTTCATTTTGAAGAGGACAAACTGTTAACAATAAATTTTGGTCATTATGTCGTTTGTGTTTTTTATTACCGTACATTTATTTTAGTAAATATTCAGAGCAGTTCCAGAACATCAATTGTCAATTATTTTGAGACTGCATAGTCACCTCTAATATCTTCTATCATTTTATGTTTCCTCGATGGGACTTGAACCCTCAACCTACCCATTTGAAATTTGTCTTGCTAACTAACCAACATGACAGGAATATTATTCTCGGACTTTTGAAAATTCTATACCTTTTCCATTAAATAATCGATGTATAAAAAACGTTAATTGAGCAATATTTTAGTGAGAACAACAAAGTGATATTTCAATCAAAAAATTAACGTGCTGAAACCAACACTTGTCATTTTATCAAATTGTATTTTACTTCCTAGACAAGTCTAATAATCAACATTTTGTGATTCCCCCAGTATCTACCTTAACCAATGGTCTTGTGTGTCATTTTTTTCTCTCGAATTGTTTTTATAGAATTGTGGCATGAGTAATCGAAGACTATTCTTAATTTACTTTCAATTTAGCAATTATTTGGATATACATACCATATTTTTTGATAAAATAGAGCGAGAATTCTTATCTTCAAAATAAAAGTGACATTCTCACAGATTAACAAAAGTTTTATCCACAAAAGCAACAAATGACAAACCAGTTCGAAATCGTCCGTGAAACTTATCTAAAAATAACACCCATATTTTTTCTCTGTCGGTTAAACACCAACAAACACCAAGATATTACAATCTTGGGGTGCGGATGTCGATATCTTTCTCAAACACAAAAACTGATAAATGTTTTGTGAAACCCTAGAGAAACTGACGAAAAAAATACCCTAAACTGTATCCATAAAATCCCACGACAACTTTCTACCTTCAGGTCCCATAATGGAATATTTTTAACCCTTCAACACTTTTTGCCATGGAATATTTTTTCTGATTAGTGGGTATTCAGGTCTAAAAGACCGGTTTGAAGGCATCAGGCAAAAACGTAGCGAATCTGCTCAAAAATACAATAATATCTTTCTCGACAAAAACCGTAACAAAGCATTTATTTAACTGTTTCTTGTGGACTGACCCTTTCGTTTGATGTCCAAGGTAAAAGTAACCCTATACCGAAGCAGATGTTCTGCAAAAACAATTTTGTGTGGAACTGCTTTTTCTATAGATGCGGTAAGTGGAATTGACATGTACTGACGTTTTTGAATTTCGGAGATCTATCATTAATCTTAGTAGACTATGAAGATACGGATAATAAAAATAGCAAAAACTTGAAATATTTATTCATTAGTTCATAACCTATCAGATATTTATCGAAAACTGATCAGAATTTTGAGCTAAAAATAAAGTTTGTGACAATCATCTGTTTATCTTAAATGAACTGACTCTACTTTTCGGCTCAACCAATATATTAGGGCATTGTTAGATAGCTTATTATACAGGGTGGCCAGTTGAAAACGAAACAGACGAGATTACAGACGAAATAAAATTTTTCGATAGAAATGCTCGGACAGGTCGAGGGGGACAACTCAATCTAAATTATATTCGATATAATTTGCAGTATTTCCAATAACATGCGGTAACACTTGATCGATAGAAATCTCCAAAAAGTCCAGATATGTACATATCTCTAATCAGATTACCAGGTAAGAAAATCAAATCATTAATGATGCCACAGAAATATTCCAGTCCCAATTCGTGAAACGATTTCCGACTTAATTATGAAGTGTTTTCTCAGTTGGCTTCAATATGTTTTTATTTTTTTGATTATTGAATTCATATCTTTTTCAAAAACATGAGAATCGATAAGTTTTTATTTATTACGAACAGATCATTAAGTTGGCTTACTGGTTCTTTGACATGTGAATTATTCTTAGTTTTGAATCGAGACTTGTATGTGTTCTAATTCATTGTTCGACATGGTTTATTCAATTGCAGAGCGGGTGGAAATAATTTCACTTTTTTTGCAAACAATCAATGTGCGAATAGAACCGCAGAATTCTTCAATCGACGACATTTAGATAAAAATGTTAATAGGAAGTATGTTTTGGAATTAGTGTCAAAGTTTCAAGAAACCGGGTCCGTGGCTAATAAAAAACGAAACATGGGAAGAAATGAGGCAGCTGAAGTAGCTGTTCTTGGACAGATTGCTCTGAATCCAATGACGAGTACGAGGCAGCTAGCACATGCATCTGGTTTTACACGAACTCGAATTGCAAATATTTTGAAGCATCATAAATTCCATCCTCACAAAATCCATCTTTCACACGCACTAAACGAAGATAATTTTGGCCGTCGTGTTGAATTTTGTAATACAATGAGTGAACGAGTAACTGCTAATCCCAATTATCTGTACAATGTTTGTTTCTTCGCTGAGTGTTCGTTCTTTCAAAACGGCACAGTAAATCGACACAATTGTCGTTATTGGGCCGATGCTAATCCGAGATTGTTTCACGAAGTTTATACTCAACAACCTGAAAAACTCAATGTTTGGGCTGTAATATTTGGTGACAACATTGTCGGCCCGTTCTTTTTACCTGGTAATCTTACTGGAGATATATTTGGACTGATTGGAAAATCACATTGATCCAATTTTGACGGAAATTATTGAAAATAATGCTGGAAATTATGTGGAAGATCAGATTGTGTTTCAGCAGGATGGAGCTCCTCCACACTACGCCTTACCAGTTCGAGAATATCTGGATCAAAGATTTCCAAATCGGTGGATTGGAAGAAGGGGTCCCACTGAATGGCCAGCCAGATCGCCAGATCTGTCACCACTAGATTTCTGACTGAATTTCTACATGGAACCCGAAATTGACAGACCCGAAACAAGGTGCACTTTCAGAATCTGCAGAAATATACAGGGTGTCCCATTTAAATAAAAATATTTTTTTTTCGGTTAAACCGGAAGTATCTCATTAATGAAAATATGCTCAGCAAATTCATTGTGGTCCATTACACTCAGCTGCTAAATTTCAAAATTATCGTCCGTTCCGTTTTAATGATATTAATTTGGTGCCAAACTTTATCCCAACCCTGTATTTAATCTCCACGATGATTAAAGTGTTTGAATAAGAATAAAGGTTTTTGTCTTAAAATTTTCTGACATTCGGTTTTATATTTTTAAAGCTCCTCAATTACTTATGAAACTACAGAAGGTAGTTATTATTTTTAAATGTCTGATTTGAAATAAAAAAACTTACCTAATCACACATGCTCAACCTTCAACTTGTCTGTAGTTATCTCTCTTCAACATTTCATACTTGCAAGATGCAATGTACAATTGATGAAATTTATATTTATAGAAGGCTATCTATCTCTGAATAATCTTAAGAAATACTTTTTTCAATTAATAGTCTATTGAATTCTTATGAAGAATGGAATTATTTTATTTTATTTTTCCCGGAACTGTGTTTTGTGGAACACTAAATGTAGGTATCGAATATAATAGAAGTGATTAATATAACTTGTATCAGAAAGATCACTTCAAATGTTTACCCTTTGTTACAAAAATTATGCCCTTTTCTTCCAATATAATCGCTCTATAAATTATTATCAATCATAACACAATAAAAAAGTCTCTGAATATTTGTTGAAGAGACTACTTCAATTAGAAAAGTAAACTCCATCGATAATAATAATTATAATAATTACTGCACCTCTTTAAGGACGAATCATCCAACTCCAAGCAACAGTGTCATTTAAGGGCAGTAAACCCCAATTATTACCAAGGCAAATTCTTTATCATCTTCTTTTTACCATCAATATTGCGGTGTCTTCAAAGTTACAATATCTCATGATCACCAGACCATGCAAAACCCTCGATCTTATTCATACCTCTGGCGCCCCGGCAAGTGCATAGAAAAGTTAAAAAACATCTGCAAATAATAAGGGTGGATCTTTAACCTGACCCGTTTTTTATAAGGGGTCTTTTTTGTGGCGTGTCATCGTTTAGTAGTCTACTTATTGGGGCTGATCTTTGCCTACAGTCATTTTTTATTATGTCGTTTCCCACCCCTAGAATAGAGTCGTACCACCCTTAAAATTCGGTGCTACTCAAAGGTGGCTTAGGGGTTGTTCAAAGGTGGAAGGTGAGTTTTTTATCTGGTACCTGTGTAGTCGATAGGGAAGATTGATTCGGTTTTTTTTTATTAACAGACGTCACAGGTGAATTGTGTGCTGATTTTTGTTATGCTACGTGTTTGCGAGTTGGCTGAATAGTTTTTCAAAATAGTTTGTATTGAATTTTATTAAACCTGCTAGGTAAATAATGTGTGTGTTCGTGTATCGTATTTAGACTAAATGGGAAATTATTTATTTGCAACAAAATGTTCATATCGCTTATTCACCTAGTTACATGGTGACCCATTTTCATTGAACCACCTAGGAAAGATACTGAATCACCAAAAATTTCCAATAGATTCTTAGTAACAAAGTGCAGACCAGAAATTTGATCTTTGGGATATATTTCGAAGTAACTTAAAGCAGGGAGAAGTTTGAAAATGTAGAAAAGTACTGGCGTGATATCAGGAGTGTTTTAGTGCTTTTACTTTGACTTATACATTCCTCCATGAATTTGTGAAAACATTGAAGAAGTTATATAAAAGAACAAAAATGAGAATTTATCTCTTCAATAGGAAACACATTAAATAGATTCGCTACTTCAATACACCGAATTATGATTATAAATAAATTATCTTAATCAAAATAAGAATACGTTTCAAAACTCAAATCAACAAAATAAATGATCAGGTAAGAGTTTCAATATGGTAATCATTTTGTTCCACACACTTTCGAATACGTCTTGAAACACCTCGGTTAGTCGCTCGCTCAGTTTCTTCCCCCTTTAGTGAGTGGAAAGCATCCTCCACACGCCGTGCTTTCAATAGGAGATTCATAATCTATGTTTTTTATTCTATCCCATAAATAAAAATCTAAGGGAGTAAGATCGGGAGATAGTGGGGGCCAAAACAGTGAAAGCGGCGTCCGATCCACCGATTACCAAACATTGCATTCAGTTCTTCAGACACCTCGTGCGAACTATGTGCCGGAGCCCCATCCAATTGATAATATGCGGTAGTCGACATACTCAACGGCAGTTTATCCAAAAACTCAGAAACAAAATTTCTCAGGATTTCCAAAAATTTTCTTCATAAATGTAGTACCGCACTTTATTGTTGGTCAAAAGAGCAAACACATTAAAACTAAATTTGTTCTGGGGGTTTCTTTGTCTTTTTCTATGAGGATTTTCACTTCTCCAAATGTAGCAAGTCTTTCTATTAAATAGTCCTTCATTATTGAATTTTGCTTCGTCTGTCCAAATGATCTTTTTCAAAAAATTTTCAAGTTTTTCTAATATTCCTCTACAAAAATTTAACCTTTTTAGGTAGTCACCGGGTTCTAATGCATGAACTTTCTCATATTTGTAGTCATGCATGTTGTGTTTTTTCAAAATTCCGTGCACTGAATTTATGTCTAAATCGATTTCATGAGCTGCACTTCGAATAGATACATGTTGATTCGCTTCGAAATAAGTCAAAACACTAATTTCATTTTCCTCATCATCAACTACCCTTCTTTTGTATTCTTTAGGGGTTCTTACACATCCAAAACTTTGAATGTTTGAAACATATTTTCTAAAGATCTTCTCCGTCATGGAAGGTAAATGGGGATACTTCTAGTTGAAGGCCCGGCAGGTTCTACCAATAATTCTATCACATTCACCATTTATATAGAATAGAACCAGAATTTCGTAATTAGAATAACGGTTCATTTTGTTAAATCGAGAAATGAAGATAACGAATAACAATAACAACTGACACTTGTGAATTATTAACAAATAATTTATCTTCTATGGGTACAGAGTGTTCCCATGGTTTCGAAAGAATATTCATTGAATTTTTTTAGATGCAATCAATTTGACTCTACGTACACCATAAATTCAGAAAATCTCAAATAACTCAGAAATTATTGAATTTAATAGCATAATCATTTGAGAAAACTATCATTATTTTTCCAGGATCCAACACAATTATAAAAAAATAGGTTTCTAATTTGAAAAACAGAAGTTATGGCCAATTTAAGATCACAATTTTCAACAGAAAATTTCAAAGACCCTGTGATGATATTTTTGAAATCCAAAAGATGCATGACCTTTTCACATCCTTCCTCTTCGATGTTGTAAAAACGGTTTACGCTCAGGATATTTAAAATAAGAATAATGAACATATTACTGACTGGACATATTTGACTTTTTTTCCAGTTTCTTTTTGGATATTTTGAAAACTATTCGATTCAATGCAATGGTTTTAACAGAAATGTATTCACTATTGAATACTCGATCATACCAGGAATGGAAAACTCGAAAAAAAATTTTTTCGTAGAATTTATTTTCACTCCCTGTATACCCGGAAGTTTTTGGGCTTCGAAAATATTTTAGCTCTGTAGAGAACTTCGAACAATATCATAATCCCAATTTTCAGATTTCAAATATATCTAGTTCTCCAGAAACGTCGAATAGGCACTCGAACTTGAGACTTCCTGTATACTGTCATTAATTGCAAAATATTCAGTGATATAATTCATTTTTGAGATAATTAGGAATCTTTGTCATTCCGAATAAATTAGATTTTTGTTGTCTTACATTAAAATTTCATTTGCTGTTTTATATTTTTTTTTATAATATTATTTTTGCACGCTTGTTCCAATTCATGAAACTACTGTAATAACTTGCTACTGTTTTGTTCAACTCTCTAATATCGAACCGAAAATGAGTAAGTTTGCAAAATTTCCTGGAAATCATCTGGCTTCAATATTTTGAAGAGAAATTATCTTCTAAAGACAAATTTGGAGCTTAAATTTTTTATGCTTTCCACTTTCTCTACTTTCATGTTACTGAATTATTGCCAACAGAGTTCATCACTTTCAGAAACTCATCTAATAACCTCAAAAGAAATTCTAATTAGAAACCTGCATCATTTTAATTATTCACGTTCACATTAGCAGGCATCGATTTCATAAGAACAATTTGCGAACATAAATTCCTAACTCATTACATTATTCTCCTTTGTTACTCGACAACCATTTTTATAATTCAAATGACAGACAATTAAAATACCGTAGTCAAAAATCTGTAAAGTGAAATCAATTACAGCGGCTTCCACTAAATAAAAACGCGTGCTCAAAAATCGATTTGCGTGCGTACGTTCTGGCTCCAAGCTATTTTGGAACGTCTGAATCAGAGGTGGCCGAGTATGCCAGGAATTCCATTCATTATTAGGTGTAATTTCATTCATTTCGTTCAAATACTTGATACTACCTTCTTTTCGTTCAGTTGTAGTAATTTATTTATTTAACAATTTAATTTTGTGCTTTAAAATTCTTTAATAGTCAAACAATATTGCTTCTATGAACAAATATTGTTTGAATAATTCAAAAGCACTAACGTGAAGTCAGATGGCTACTTGCGAGTAAATGTACGAACTAAAAAAAATCTATAAGCACTCTGTTCAGGTGAACAAGAGTCGTTTCCTGTTTGGAACTGATACCAATGCAAACGCGACTTTTAATGAATAAACCTATGTTTCAAATTAAAAACAACTACTTATTGTTTTCTTTTAGTTTCGTACGAAGCTTTAATTCCTTTCTCCTTAAAACTTATATCAGTATTTTCTAAATTTTAACAACGTACTTTATCTCACCATATTGAACCATGCCGATTAATTTTTCCCTAACTGACACTGATTTATAAGTCCGAATTATGTCGATCCAAAACGTATTGGAATATTCTTCTTTTTGAATTTTTAACAAATTTTCAATTATGTCAATTTTTACGAAGTTTTACAAACATAACCCAAATACCTTCCAGGTTACAACTTGTTCCGGTGGATATTCTACTAGTTTTAAAGGAAATTAATATTCAGATGCTCATGGCTCCTGAACCATTGGACGGATTTAGCCCAATAACGAACTCGTTATTGGTTGATACCACTTTTATCAAAATATTCGAAAAATACAGATATTTGGACGAACCTACAAGCACGTTTTACATATGCAGATATAAATAATTTTATACAGATCACAATGAAATTTTAAAACGATAGAATTCGAAACACGAAATACAAACAAACTTAAAACATTCGTACACCTATAATTATATGATACTCTATTATAAGCCATCTCGTCAAAGGAAGAGAGGACAATGCGACAATGCAATTTGAGGAAATGTAGAATATCAATAACTTTCACAAATATTTGTTCAAATCCGCCTGATCAACTATTAGTAAGTATGATATTCTAGGAGTCAATGAGGAAACGAAATTTCAGATGCTGATACCTCCTGAACCATTCAACGGATTTGGCCCAATAATGAACTTTAAAGACAATGATTAATAATACAGGGTGTTCGGCACATGGACCGTAAAATTTTTTTGGGGCGTTGGTAGGGTCATTTGCTACCTTTTCAGTCTTAGAACCTGGGTCCTTAGTATTACGGTTACGGAGGTACATATTAGGTTTTTCTAAATTTCCCAAAATGTACCCTTCGAAGCCCCATAACTTTTTTTGCGTGTGCTTTTACATGCATTTTTATATTGTATTTAGTCTACATGAGTGTGTGTTTAAAAAAAAAACGTATTTATTGTTACAGATAACACCACAAAATTAACACGTAGGCCTGTTATTAAAAAAAAAATTATGAAAGTATGAAAACATTTCCACTCCTATTGAAATTAAAAAAAAAGTTACAGCTATTACAAACTTAGTTTTATTTTAAAATGTTCTTTGGTTTATAACGTTGCTAACCGTCTGCTATTTAAGTAAGTTAATAAAAAAAAATAATACTGCAAATAAGGTTTTAGTCAGAAGAGTGAAGAAAGTCGCTCCTAAATAAAAGTACGGATTTCGACACAACACAGCGAGCAAGGAAATTTTACCTGCCCGTTTTAGACGCGTGTGAATTATTATTACTATTTCTGTCCTTAGGTTGGATTGGGTTAGTCGCCGCTGACTTGACCCTACCGTCATTCTAGATTTAACTGTCTCTGCTGTTGGAAGTGTCTGTGCCGCGTTGTTCAGTTTTTTAAATTTGTATTTTTTTGTTTTTGTTACTTTTATCGACTTTTTGCTACTGTTGTTTTAATTTTGGTTGTTGATATGCCTAATTTCACCAACGCTGAGTATGATGATATGGTGATGGCATATGGCAAGGCCGATGGTGTTGCTCGTGCAGCTCAAAGGATTTATCAAGCTAAATTTCCTGATCGAAGATTACCCCACCACTAAACATTCTCGACGACTTATCGACGATCTATTCACTTGAAATTGTAACTTTGTACCGACTATTCAACTAAATTTTTATATTAATACATTACATTTCAACATCGAATTAAAAACTGTCTTTAGAAACCCCATTTTCGGCTCGATATTCGAAAATAACAGACATTTGGGCAATACACGCTGTTGTTAAACTACATATTTCTTTCCCACTTTATAATAGAAAAGTAAGCCAAAACTATTTCTGTGTTCTTTTTAACTGCTATGGCAGATATTTATTGAGTATTTTTACGCTCTTGTTAAAATTTAATTTGTAGATAAGAAATGTCTTAAGTAATTCAAATATATAAATGTGTGGTGGACTGTATTAAGATCAGAAAAATTCTTTCATATATACAAACACTGGTATTTGAGAGATATAATCATTGATTAATAGTAACCTTCGAATTTACACACTAACTAATATCATATTCATTATTATGTTTGCTGAACATAAAATACATATCATTTAGAAAATTCATTAAGTGGCGCTTCATGATTTTGACAATGGTGATCTGCCTCATTTACCAAATTTAATTCGTTCATATACTTCAGATATCTGAATTTAAACACTGTTTTCACTCAAAATATTCAAATGTTCCAACTTTCCACCGATTCTTTGTAGCTCATAGATTGTTTGTTTTGGGCTTTCGGTTATTTGATACTTCCGTATCAAATAACATAACAATTATATTTGAAGTGAGTTAATGAGAACTTTAATTTCTATTTCATTTCCTGAAATTTACACCCGTTGTCTTTTCGACTTCCAGGTAAATGGGTCATTTATGTTTAGATACTCAAGCATTTTTATGAATTTTTATCTCTACTTTCATTTAATTGTCTAAATGTTGCTAAGGACTTACTTTCCCTTATTGCAATGTATATAAAGAGGACTACTTCTAGTTATTTGGTCATTCTGGTAGGAACCTCGTAGGTGTTAAGACCTAGCTTTTCACCTATATCAGGAGATAGAAAGTATACGGCCGACCAGACAAACTCAAATTTGACCACTGATTTTTTATCAGCAAGTCCAACCCAATAGATTAAGAACATTCTGAAAATTGAACAAAACGATAGCTCGGAGACCACTAGGAACAAGTGCGCAAAAAACGAAATTTTACCTGCTAAGATTTCATCTCTAGTTGTATTAAACAGGGTGAGTCTTTGACTTCTGCTATAGTTTTAACTACTGATTCTTGAAGTAGAAAAAACACATTATTCCTATAGCACTTTTTTCCATTCTGCCCTTTGCAAAGTTATAAGAGATTTAAGGTTTCAAGTTGGGCTAAACCACCACTGGATTTTTGAGGTTACACAAAAAATTCAGCTTTTGCATTATGACATTATACTTGTTGGTGCCTCCTATTGCTCTTTAAGGCTCTAAAGTGTTATAAAGGTTAATGGTACTCTTTGTGGTGGGGATTTAGTTGCAGATTGCGCATGCCTCGTGTAAACTGAAGTGATATCCTTGTTCGGTAGTGTCTGTCATTTCATAATGGAACGACTCAGCTCAATTCGCTCTACCATCACTAAGTTTGAGACTCAATACTCGTTATTGGAAAATACTCGACCAAATAGACAACATCCAGCTCCTAGGGAAGAGAATATAGCGGCGGTGGGGTAGAGTGTACGTGATGAAGTGTCGATTCAACGACTTGGCGGATTTTACGTAAGGATCTTTCTTTGAAAGGTTAAAAATTCAATTATTTCAAGAACTAAAGCCGACCTACCTACCCAATCGTTTAAGTTTTAGTCGTTGGACTCTTGACAAGCCTGCCATGTTCCACTCTTTTCGACAAAAGTTTGTTCACTAATGAGGCCCATTTTTGTCTTAATGGGTTCGTGAACAAACAAAATGCCTGAATCTGGGGTGATGAACAACCCGAAGAGTCTCAAGAATTGCCGTTAAATAGTTTAGTAGTTTATGGGCCGGTAGAATAATCGCTCCATATTTCTTGAAAACAGAGGACGGCCGGAATGCTACTGTGAACAGCAACCGTTATCGCACCATGATAACAGCCCGTGGTCTCGACGAAATTTGGTTCCAACAAGATGGTGTCACTTGCCATACAGCCCCGTGAAACCATGGCTTTACTGCGAGAGCATTTCGGCATATAGATCATTTCACGATTCGGACCAGTGAATTGGCCGGCTAGATCGTTAGAGATCACCCCACTTGATTGAGGTCAGCATTTGAAAGAATTCATCTTTGAAAAGTAATTGTAAAGGATGTTTTTTTTATTTGTTAATAAAGATTATGAAATAAAATTGTTTTTATTATTTTCTTTTATTTAATAAAAGTATCTCTAAATGAATCACCCTTTATTTCTGATGAAAACACATCTTCAAATACACAAAGTATGTGTTATACTACTACTACTATAAGATACTACTACTATAAGATACAGCCCCTCAAACGGAGTACATAAAATTTGTATAACAATTTTTTTCACAAGCACCAATTGAAATTAACCTATGGTTTCCTACCAGCAAAAAAACACTTATTCAGTCATTTAGTTGGTTTTCCCCATGGTTGTAAGGGTGGGAAACGCAGGTACTAACTACAGAATGATAATACATCCAGTTCGCATTTATGACGATGTACCTATCTCTGTAGTTGTTCGTAAAATAATTTTTTTCTGCGAAATGAGACATTTTTTGTTCAGAATGAAACAGGCTATCGGAAATAAATTTTTAAATGGTAAACAAATAATAAGACAAAAAGTTACATTGAAAATAAACATTAGGGGTTGCGTTTCCCACCCTTACGACCATGGGGTGAATCAAATAAATAACTGGATAAGTGTCTTTTTGCTAGTAGGAAACGTTAGATTAATTTCAATATTGTAACTTTTTTGGTGCTTGTGCAAAAAATCTATACAAATTTTATGCACTCCCTTTGAGGGGCTCCAATGAAGTTTCTTTATATGAAGGATCCTATCTTTTTTTCGATGAGGAATCACCTCCTTAAATACTTTACACTTAGTTACACCCTGTATAAGCTAATTAAAAACGTGAGAAGTATTTACGTTTATTCCACCATTAACGAGATACTTTTTAAGTGTGTCTTCTTAATTTCCATCGATCCACAGAAAAGTTGACAGGTTTCAAATTCAATGAATATTATTATTTCCAACTAGGAAAACTTTGGCAACGTGGAATAATTTCGACTCATTGATTTTTTTCCAGTCAGCGTCAGCTATAGGAAAAAGAGCAGTTTTCTCCAATTTTCGAAATTTCAAATCATCGAATACCTTGATAACGGTGCATTTCAGGAAGCTGAATATGGAACGATAAATTCATCTAAAATGTGGAAGCTATGATGTGTTTAGTAACTGCTTATTTTACAGTATGTTCTAATAGTTTCACGAGTTGGTGATGAATTGACTATAAGACCTTGAAGGATAGAGCTAGGGCGATTAATCTGTAATGTGTGTGCCATTTGTTTAAAACCTCCTACGAAATTTGATTTCATTCGGATAAGTCACTGCAAAGATATAATAAAAACCAATTTTTTCAATAAAATTTCAACGCCCTATATCTTTTTGAATGAGCCGGGTTTCAAAAAGTGTTATAGGAAGGAAATGTTTGTTTGGTCTCAAAAACATATGGTTAAAATTAATTTAGTAGTCAAAGACTCACCCTGTATATACAGGGTGTAACTAAATAAGTGTAAAATATTTAAGGAACCCCTCAAAGGAAGCACATAAAATTTGTAAAACAATTTTTTTCACAAGCTCCAAAAAAGTGTGTTTTGTTATTAATAAATTAGTTTAGTTTTTTACCATTTAGTCGTTTAATGCAGGTACTAGAGAAAAATAATAAATCCAGTTCGCATTTATGACAATGTACCTATCTCTGTAGAGACATGAGACATTTTTTGTTTAGAATGAAACAGGCTATCGGAAATAAATTTTTAAATGGTATACAAATGATAAGATAAAAAGTTACATTGGAAATTAACTTTAGGGGTTGCATTTCCCACCCTTACAACCATGTGGTAAACCAAATAAATAACTGGATTAGTTTCGTTTTGCTAGTAGGAAACGTTAGGTTAATTTCAATATTGTAACTTTTTTGGTGCTTGCGAAAAAAATTGTTATACAGATTTTATGTACTCCCTTTGAGGGGCTGTATCTTAACAATGGATGCTCCAATGAAGTTTCTTTATATGAAAGATCCTATCTTTTTTTCGATGAGGAATCACCTCCTTAAATATCTTACACTTATTTAGGTACACCCTGTATTGTTCCAAATGGAACAAGTGGGCTTAATTTCTTCTTATGACATTTCACGATTGCGATTCTGTATACTAGTGATAATCTTGAATTGTGTCAATATTAAGCTTTACGAATAGTACAGATTGTTGTTCCTATAAAACATATGGCTATGTCTCAAAATGTTTCTTAAAACATTACATCCTTAGTCATTAGCTCTAATCAGTGTCACTAGATGAGAACGAGGAAGTACCATAGTTCACGGGGGACAGATCAGGGGTCAATTTTTCAAACGAAAATGACAGACGACCATTATCTTTTTTCAGTACCGGTGGTCACATGAATCATTAAGACGTTCCAGCATTCGTGGCATATTTTGCGGGTTGGGAATTCCACCAATTTGGTCTTCCTGACACCTCTGTGGCGAATTTATTAACAAGCTTCTGGTTCCTGTTAGGACCTTTCGGACATCTGTGACAGCTTCCTGTCTGTGCGGACTCGATTCTTGTTTTAATGGTCAGACCTGTATAATTTCCGATGAAAACACCGTTAACTACTTAAGTTAATGACAATAGGAACAAATTAGAAATGATGTCCGATGTGTTGTTTTGGTATATTTGGTCATCTTTCACTAACCACTGGGTTCCTGTAACAGGAAGGCCAGTTGTATTGGATAACGTGTTAATAATTCAGTGATCTTCTTAGAAAATAAAGTTATTTTGAGATTTAAAGAAGTGATTTATCTTTTTCCTCGATGTGATGGATGTTAACACATATTTTCCATTATTCTGTAACAGTAAAAGAAAATTAAATATCACACACTGTCTATGATATTATACGTAAGGCCAAAAATTCTTCCATTCAATTCAGGTCAATCATTGAAAAATTAACAAGTGTTCATGACCGAAACCCGTTCGTATACACGTCAGCATAAATGACAACTACCAAGTACCAGCAAATTCATCCCCATGTTCCAAATAACAAATAGGCTCAAAAATTACCGGACTCAATTTTCTCCCATTCCCAGAGAAACTGTCTTTGATATTGATTGAAAAACTGAGATATATGGGCGCAAACCAAATAAATCTTACTTTAACATGAAATATATTATATCTAGCGTATACTCAATTCGCTCCTTATCTCATCAAGTTGATCTAGCATTGTTTTGACAAAGAAAAAGGGGACCAATAGCTATGAAGCTCATACTCCACCCCTATACGGGGTTCTCAATTATTTTATTTATTTTAGTCGATCTTTAAGTATCTTTTATCTTTTCCCATATTGTATGTATTTTTCCTTGGGGTGAGTTGAGTTAGGGTAGGGTTGTATTTATCTACTACCTCGTATATAAATAAAGTGTGCAGGGATTGTCACTTCATGGCGAAAATGGAAGGATATACATATACGGGTTGGTTGAAAATCAATACAGGATTTACTATAGGGTTATGGAAAAAGGGGTGGTGATTGGAATGGAGATTTTGATGAAAATGAGGAGATTGAGTGACCTTGAATTGGAGCTGAATGACTCATCGTACTCCGTACAACATCTGGTAAGTATTAGAATGGAAATAAAAATGGTGAAAAACACAAATGATTCCATAGGTATTATAACCCATAATATACAGGCTGGTCCAATTAGTGCCGTCAATAAATTAGTTTTAGAGTCCTCGCACCCGGAGTTATCCAAAAATACGCGATAGGTGTTCCGCGATTTTTCGGAATATAATTTTCTGTGTGTATTTTCAATGATCTGTGCAAGCGAGGTTTCAAAAATTTAAATGTGTTTTTGTAGAAGGTATTTTGTAGTCTTTTTTTGTGATATGTCTTGAATGTAAGTTGAAAACAAGAAAAAAAGACACTTATCCAGTTATTTATTTGGTTTACCCCATGGTTCTAAGGGTGGAAAACGCAGGAACTAACTACAGAATTATAATAAATCCAGTTCGCATTTATGACGATGTACCAAACTCTGTAGTTGTTCGTAAAATATTTTTTTTCTGCGAACTGGTTTATTTTGGGCAAAAAACTCATGAGACATTTTTTGTTTAGAATGAAACAGGCTATCGGTAATAAATTTTCAAATGGTAAACAAATAATAAGACAAAAAGTTACATTGGAAATAAACTTTAAGGTTGCGTTTCCCACCCTTACAACTATGGGCTAAACCAAATAAATAACTGGATAAGTGTCTTTTTGCTAGTAGGAAACGTTAGGTTAATTTCAATATTGTACATTTTTTGGTGCTTGTGAAAAAAATTGTTATACAAATTTTATTCACTTCCTTTGAGGGGCTGTAAATAAATTATGAATAATATTTATTATTAATATTTATTCATAATAAGGGATGCTCCAATGAAATTTCTTTATATGAAAGATCCTATCTTCCCTGTATATCAGGTGGAACAACTGTTCTTCTTTAAGAAAACACCTTTTCTTCATATTTCGTGACACGTATCCTAATTTCCTTACAGAAATAAGAACTGCATAGTTCCGCTCACCGAAATCTCAAGATTCTCGATATGAAATTAGTGTATTTTCATTCACCATTACCAACAACTGTCATGTGTCACATGTGGCAAATGAATTGTATTGACCATAGATCCCATTTCAGTCCCTTAAACGTCTGCTGTCCACCCAGGGTTTCAAGTACTAATCCGAAATAATGATCTTCCCTTATTCCCCCTTTTTAACCGAACAATACGCGTCATTTCAACCCACGCAACCTTCATCTGTAACTGGACATTGGGCAGTTTGGTTCCCATGCGAAAGAGATATATAAATTCGCACCGGATATCACAGATTTCTGTTTCCTCATATCCACGAAAACTTTGATGTCTTTTATATCACGAGCTTGAACAGCATGGAAACTTATGATGGTCAAACAATTGTCTTCAGATAGAAGCTTTCAAATATTCAATTTCAATGAATTAGTTAGTATTCAACTGAATCCGGCCTTAAACTAGGATTTGATTTGATTTATTTTTCAATTTGAAATATGATCATTTACTAGTTCACGAATTTAAACAAGGAATAATTCTGGTTTAAACTCATTGATTACCTAATTCAAATTTCGAATCGGAGTTCACTTAAATCGCTATATAAAACTAGAAGATTAACTAAATTCAAATAACACATAAAACTATGTCCCGACTTCAAATCAGGCATCAACCTGATTCGGACTTCAAAGTAGGAATGAATTTAAAATAAAAAAAATCTCAAAGTTTGACTAAATTGGTACATCGACTCCGAAATCTGAGATTAATAATTAAATCCTGAGAAATAAATCTCAATTCTTACATCAAACCTGCAGTTTAATTAAATTAGAACTCCAATTTAGGAATCGAAAATTGCAGCTTCAAACTGGGAGCATAATTGAATTAAATCCAAAATTTCAACTCAATTCCAAGTTAAAACTAGACACCAATTCAAATTCGCTGTTTATTCAAATTCCAATTTTAAACCAGGAATCGATCTGAACTCCAACTTCCAACTATTAGATCAACCTAATTCGTATTTTAAACTAGGATCTTATCTAAACTCAAACCTCGAATTCGGAGATAAACTAAATTCCAATTTAAAACTAAGAAAATAATCAGAATCCTAACTTGAAACTCGTACTTAAAACTTGAAATCAACCTTAATTACATCTCAAAACTGTTATTAAAAATATGTTAAATTAAATTCTGAATTCAAACTAAGGATTAATCCAAATTTTGACTTGAAACACAGAGATCATGTAAATTTCAATTTCGATTAATCTAAGTTACTACTTCAAAATCAACTTAATTCGGACATCAAACTAGGAATAAATCTGAATTACCACTTCGAACACCTGGTTTAGCTACCATTTTAGTAAATAACATTAATAGGACATATTTTTACTAAAATTTTGTGCCAATAAATTGGATTAGCACATTAAATTATAAAAAAAGTGGTCTATGGTTTTTTACTTCTTATAGTTTGTTAGAAAATTTACTGACCAATCGTTCTAATTCAGAAAGTTTGAAATTATTATTAACAATTTCAATTCAAGGTTGAGAATTACCGTCCGCTCACCATATTGAGCTTCGCAGATTAGTGAATAACACAAAAATTTTTAGGGTATATACAGGGTGTAACTAAATAAGTGTAAAATATTGCAGGAGATGATTCCTCATCGAAAAAAAAAATAGAATCTTTCATATAAAGAAACTTCATTGGAGCATCCCTTGTTAAGATACAGCCCCTCAAAGGAAATACATAAAATTTGTATAACAATTTTTTTCACAAGCACCAAAGAAGTTACAATATTGAAATTAACCTAACGTTTCCTCCTAGCAAAAAAGACACTTATCCAGTTATTTATTTGGTGTACCCCATGGTTGTAAGGGTGGGAAACGCGACCCCTAAAGTTTATTTCCAATGTAACTTTTTGTCTTATTATTTGTTCACCATTTAAAACTATTTCCGATAGCCTGTTCCATTCTAAACAAAAAATATCTCATGAGTTTTTTGCCCAAAATAAAGCAGTTCGCAGAAAAAAATTATTTTACGGACAACTACAGATTTATTATTATTCTGTAGTTAGTACCTGCATTAAACAACTAAATGGTAAAAGACAAAACTAATTAGGATAAGTTCAATATTGTAACTTTTTTGGTGCTTGTGAAAAAAATTATTACACAAATTTTATGTAATCCCTTTGAGGGGCTGTATCTTAACAAGGGATGCTCCAATGAAGTTTCTTTATATGAAAGATCCTATCTATTTTTCGATGAGGAATCACTTCCTTAAATATTTTACACTTATTTAGTTACCCTTTATAGTAGATTTAAAAATCTAAAATTATAGTATTATCTTAACATTCAATCCGAATTTTTTATTAAAAATAAGTTTTCAATAAACTAGACCTTTGTCAGTTATCAACTTTTTTTCTCAACCAGTTTATCGCATCCTGGGGTTTTGCCTATAAACTCATAAAATTATATAGTGTGATGGAAGATAAAATGAATTCAATTCTTTTTTTATATTCATTTTTTGAAGTTAACAAATAAAGAAAAATCAGGGTTAAGTTATGATCAATTCTTTTCATTAAAATTTTTTATAAATAAATGGACTATTTTATTATTTTTAAGTTTTTCTTATAACTACTCCAAGACCTGCCATTTAGATTAAAAAATATTGTTGATTAACATTTTTTCATATTTCATAATAATTAGTTGTTTTGTTTCAAAACATGTTATAAAATGTTAAAAAAATTATTGATTTTTTTTTGGTTTTTGATAGAACAATACTGAAAAAATTTGTTTTTCAATTTTTATTTATTTTTATCGAGAAAAAGTCTTTCGGTATTTTGATACACAGGGTAGTTTTTGCAATTTTAAAAACTATCAGTCTAAAAATAAAGAAAAGTGACTAATTTTTCCATAACAAATGGTTAGTATAATAAACAATGGAATTGTTGATGGAAAAACATTTGTTAATTTGAGAAATGTTAAATAAGATTGAGAAAATCTTAACCATTATTTAAACAATAAAACTATGGAAAAACCTTTTGCATCCAATTAATAAATTTTCATTAATAAGAAATAATCATGAATGGCAGTTCTAAAAGAATTTGTGAAAAAGTTTTTCCGAAAATATTGGAAAGGCCCAACTTCAATGTACCGTTCTGATACATATCTTTTATCTTTCGATGGAATTAATTAAGTTTTTTCTTAAAAGTTCAATAATTTATCCTCTAAGAAAAATTCCTTCGTATCTCTAGATTATAGCCTACGATATTGATTTCAGTATATGAAAAACGTCAAAAATCTCCATCCATATACTAATTTTTCTCTAGATCTGAAGAAAATCTTATTAGATAAAGAGTTCCCAAAAATGTGATTCTTTATAAAATTTCCTTCCTGATGATTTTTACAAAATTTGACCAACTTCCATGATTCAACGTTATTCAAACATATTTTCACCTCACAAATGCTCAGTTTAATATTTTTCAGTTATTGACGAAATCAAATTTCAGATACTCAAACTAATCAACTCTCAACATGGATTCTTCTTCAAGAATTCGAACCAAATCTATTGAGACCGTTTTTGTCTCTATATTTCAAAATTATATACATTCAACAAAACGGTAACTCAAAAAAATAACAGTATACATGAAAATTTTTAGTTTACGATAGTTTTCTTAGTATTGAATGTTACTAAGTACAGTTTTGAATTGAATGTCCTAAGATCTGGGAGATCCATGATATGAAATCGAAACACTATTCAGATATAAGTACTTTTGTGATTTTAATTTGTAACTCTACATGTTTCGAGCTAATTCAGCTCATCTTCAGGAGTATAAAAATTACACAAGTGAAGCTGAAAAACAACAATAATTCATGGAGAAAACGCAAAAATTCTTTACAGTGAAAGACAAGGACAAAGTAAAGAAAAAACTAAGCAAAAAACATCCAAAAAAGCGATATAAGCGACAAGATAAAGCAAACTAATGAATGCTTACAAAAGTCAAAAAATATAAATAATAAATTAAATAATAGTTAAATTATGAACGTCAATTATATAATATAAAACAAAGTCAACAGTATAAAATACAGTTTGAAAAAAGTAATTGTTAGCTTTTAAAAAAAGTCCTAACTGAAAATAGCGGGTGTAAAAAACCACCCCTATGAATAAAGCTAAACGAAAAAGGTATATAAATAAAGAAACTTACATAAAAATCTTCAGAAAAAATTCAATGAAAATTATCCAAAGTCATGCTAATGTTCTGACAAAATAGTTCTTTCAAATTACTTTAAGGGGTAACAGTGGCCTTTAAAGACAAAAGTATCCTGTTTTAAAAAATGGACAATATAAATATAATAGTTATAATCAAAACGGATGGATGCATATGAGTGCATTTGAATAAAATATAAACGGTCACCCTGTCACTAAATATCTATTTGGCAACAGAATGACCTACACTTTTATCAACATAAAGATAAGCAATTGCTTAAAAATTTCATCTCCTAGGACAAAATACACGCACCGTCATTTATCAAATAGAAAATAGTTTCCTAGAACAGAAGGCAATTTGTTTTTTGTTATTTTTGGTGTTTCGAAAGTCAACTTCGCCGTTTCTACTTCTCGACCTGTCATCATGATTGAAACCTGGCAGATGTATTATTTTAGGGACCATGTGCCACCGATACATCGGCAGACGAATTTTGTTCCGTTTCAACTTGTATTTTGCCATAGGTATTCGGTGTCCTACCGTTTATCGGAAATAATGAATTGGTTTACGATAACCTTGGCAGCGATTTTAGTTGTTAAGAAAAGAATATGCAGGAATTTCAAAAATACCTCAACAATAATAATGAAAATCATTATTATATTTTCTCTATTTCAGCATTGTTTTTAGTTCTATTTTTCGTTTTGTGGTTGACAACACTGACATCCTATCCTTTCGAATGTCAACACGCTTCCATTGCATGTCAGTTGTCAATATTAAACCATGTAGAGGTTTGAAAGCACTAATCAAATTCTATAATCTGTCAATTTTCGTATCAGTCACACCAACTCCGAAAATAAAATACAAAAGAAACTAGGAGGGATAATCTGAATTTTTCATTGAATTCCAATAAATTTCTCACAATTCTTGACTGAAATAGAGAAACTATCGTCTAATACTCGTTGCAGAAGGCAATTCCAACACTCATGAGTGTTGGAATAGGTGCCCATTATATTATTGTTATTTCTATTTATAAAATTGAAAATGATATAGATGCAGTAGGCGTAAACCTCCTGAAATTCCATTGGTTCCTGATATCTCAACTTAACGTAAAGAAATTACGACAGTAGGCGTAAACCTCCTGAAATTCCATCGGTTACTGATATCTCAACTAATCGTAACAGTGGAGGATTTACAAATTTGCCGCTAGTAGGCCATTCAATTTTTGCCTCCCCTACTGACTTTTGAAATTCAATACGTTAGTTTAATCCCGTTATTAGTATGATTGTGAACTTAATGATATTTCTGTCAGTTACTAGATTATTTTTGCAACTCGCTATGTACTGAAGAGTTTAATGTTGACCTAATAAGTTTATTTGACAAGCAAAACAGAAAACCCCCGACTTTAAAGCGTAAAACCTCTGTAACTTTTAAACGGCTCAATCGATTTTCATTAAACATGTCTAAGAACACTCGCCCGTGAAACACCTGTAATACAAAAAAACTAAATTGAAATCGGTTCATAGACAGACATGTCAAACTAATAACACCCCCCTTTTTGCGTCGGGGGTTAAAAATAGCAGCATGTACTAATCGTAAGGTGGGGAAAGTCATGACTTAAAAATACCTACACTATATGAACAAAGACAAATTAATGAGTAGTCAGAAAACATTGTTTTGGTTACATATTTTTTTATTGCACTTAACAGTTTAAAAATAATTATCCATGAAACATTAGATTGGACAACGGAATCACGTAGTTCGATACAAACGTTGACCCCCTTAAGGGTACAATTTTGATAAATATTTTATGCTAAATGTTAAACCGGACTTCAGCCTACAAAATTCATGTAAAAGTGCCAAGTAGTTTTTGCGTGATGTTCATTCAAACAAACGGACAATTATTGATGAAAACAATGAACAAGGACCAAAATATGAGGTTAGATTCTCTGCTAGATGAGCTAGTCGGACTTGGTGTAAGAAAATCCTCGGAGTGCGACTACTGGTTGGTATCTATACTGTGCTGACAGCGATTACTCTAGAGTAAGTTTATAAACACTTTGTGCGGAGCATAGCATCGAGTACATTTTTGATCCCGTGATCATACTCCCTCCCACTCTACTCCGGGAGTAAGTTTCTGAACGCACCCTCAGTGATTTTCACGAATAAAAAGACGAAATATACCTACCAAACTCCATTGAAAAATATTCCTTTCAAGAGAGGAAAACATAGATCGAATAGATCCGAATTCATTTGTAAAAGGATTCGAAATGCAACTACGGGTACTAGAATTATCCCAGCTGCACTTCAGAGCTTCCACGGGAAATTCCAAGAGCAAAACATTAAAATCGTAGAATAACCGTAACAAGGGCCATATGTGAAACCTACCAATTGACAATAGAAAATATTTAAACAAGTATAATCCTACTGTAACGTCCGAAAATTCGGAAAGAGCAGTCCGATAATTCATTAATGGAGGTTAGAACAGATGTAGGCCAAAAGTCAACCGCACAGGTCTCGACAACAATGGACCAATACTTGATTTATATGATCTGTTTTATTAAAAACTGACCCCTGGTCACTTCCGACAATAGCCGTACGTTAACATTATCGCGACCTTGGTTTTATTGCCACCCCGTATCTTTTGTCGTTCAATACTTTTCTTTTGTTATTGTCGACCCGAGGGTTAAACTTTTTGACCCTAATAATTGTAGCGTAGATAAACATATCACCAATTTTTCATTGCTTCCTTCCCCCTTATATCGGTTGAATATGGGACTGTGAAGAAATTATAGTCTAAGTTCACACTGGTAGAAGTGGTGGTTTTTGAATGCTCCACCTTGGTTTTTTGACAATGAGGAATACGTGATTTATTGCCTAGTTTACAATGGACTAACGATTTTTCCAAAACTATGTCAAAAAAGTTGTTTTACTCAATAAAAGTTCTTTATTATTATTAATGTGACTAGTTCTTATAATTATATCACTGTTTCTGTAATTAGTCTCCACCAGAATCATTTAATTCCAGTATAGTAAGCTGAATTTCGATCTTCCACTGCCAACCAAATCGTCAATAATTCTTGGATGGGCTTTATACGAGTACCTAACGATTGAATAATCACACGATCTCCTGCATCGAAGCAGATGATCTTCGACCAGGAAATGAGTTATACGATATTTTCTGGAATCCTATAAATCAAATTAAAGGAGATGCATTAATTTAGCGCTAAAACATTCCGAATTCAAAAAATCAGGAACCCGGAACGAATTGTAATTTATTTCGGTTACTTGGGCGGTTCATCCCTTGAAACCCAAACCTCTGTTTTTTCACTAATGAGAATATCACACGTTGCGATTTGGATGCTCTGCGATGCTCGTAGGCATAAAAGTGCTGAAAATTCTCGAGAAGGTCCATTTGGAGGAGCATTTTCGGTTATTCGGGTATTTGGAGATGGCGTGATTCCCACTTTCCATGCAGACACATATGGAAGATTTTCAGATTATTTCTGGGCCATTCTTATTCCTGTGATTCCCTCATTTACGGCCGGTTTCTGAAACGCTGATCAAACCTCCTGTCTACTTACACAATGATCATCTTAACAAAGATGTCAAATCAATTTAAGTTGCTGAAAGATGTTCAATGCATAATTGAGTAATCTATGATCATTTTCAGTTGACAAGAGGTGTCTGTGTTGCCAGACTATCGAACAACAGATTCTGCGATCAAAGAGGTTAAGATTTAAGATTTTGAAATGATCATAAATATATACAGGGTGAGTCTTTGACCACTGCGTTAATTTTAACTGTTTTGACGTCAAAAGACACATTTTCTTCCTGTAACATTTTTCCAAATTTGGCCCACTTCAAAAGGTGTTTAAATTTCATGAAAAAATTGCATTTTCACCTGTAATACTCAAACGACGATATCAATTGAAATGATCTCTTGTAGAAGGTTTTTGATAACACTCGTGCATATTTTGGCATCAATAGATTTATTCCATTTCTTGTGGGTTTCTCACTACTACTCTACAGATTGGTTAAATTGCATGAAAAACAAATATCGCTTTAACTAAAGGTCCGTATCTTGTACTTCCTGGAATCATTAGTCTTTTTTGCAGATAAAATCATTCGTCATCTTTTTCCCTAAATTGCACCGTTCTTGAGATATTTGAAGTTGAAAGGAATTGATTCGATATAATTTCGTCCAAATTTTCTGATTTTCCCAAATCCAACTCTGTGCGGAAATGATTCAATAATCAGATTTGTTCAATGTTGCCAGATTTTATGTCTTTATTGAATATTTCTGCAAAAGGTTGGGAAATCTCTTCAGTCTATGGTTCCACCACTAAACACTATATATGACATTAACCACTGAACAATTTTTGTCCTACATTCATTACAAAATCTAAATTGCCATTTGATGTATTCATTATTAAAGATGTCTAGCACCTTGTTCAATATTTAATCCAGAGTAATATTCTATAATAAATTCTTTTGTCACTGACATAATCCCTGAAATTTCCTATAAAATAATTTATCAGCAGTATGAACTCGTCGGAACATCGAAACTTTAAACAAAAAAATTCTCATCAAAAAACTATTTATTAGACCACACGGTTAATACCCTCAATTTCTGCTGTTATCTGAATTTCTTGACGATGTATTCAATATTAAAAATTCATTTTGTGACTATGATACCCCAACGAAACAAGATTTTTGACAAAGAATACCGAAAATCAATTAATATATGAGATGGCTGAGAATGAATTTCATTAATCTACCGACCGTATAAAGAATATTTCAATCATTTGTATGTGATTGAAACTTCGATTAAAAGGAGATAACTAATTACCGGATTTACTTATGAAACGAAAAATGAATGCTGATAATTGATAACTGAAAAAAAATTCAAAAGCACTGACGAGAGATTATAAGCCTATTCTCATGCTGTTATGAAATTTTCCCTGATGGCTCTGAAATAACTGTTCGATACAGATTCGAGTGAGATGGCATTTTGAATATAAAGGAATCAACATCCACACAGGGTGTTTCTAAATTCATGCAAAAACTTAAGTTGGGTCCTTCCTATGATGAAATTTTTTCAGCCCGTCATTTTCTGAAAAAAACACTACCCTTAATTGCTGGAGGATCAAATTTATGGATTCAATTGTTAAATGTGGCTTTTAGTCACAAACATACTCATTTTCAAAAGTGTTTTCCTTAAATAACCTAAGACTATGATTTTAATCAAGGTAGAATACCCAGATTTGTTTTCGTCTTTCCAGAGCCCTTGATATTTGTTGTTACGATGTTTAAAGGGTGAAAGTACCCCCAACATTGTCATAATTCTGAAAATTGCAAGACACGAGTTCCTTGCTCCTCTGGCATATTTCATTGTCAGCACGAGCTCGACAAAATAATTTATGACACTTACCTTACTGACTTCAAAAATGCCTAGATAATAAAGAGGCTGCAAGTCTGTCCGCTATTTTGGCTTCTGTTACCAACTTTTACATCTGGCAAAAGACTCAAATACAATGGGGCCCAATAAAATAGAACCGTTTGGTTATTATTATGCAAGATGGTTGCAATCTACGAAATCGTTTACGTTTTTATGTCTAGTGACTGGTACCGTTTTTAAAATTGGGTCAACAGCTCTAAAAATAATGTTTGTTTTGTTGATTCCACGCCGGTTTGTTTTTTGTGAGATGCGATGATTCATGTAAGCATCGGGTGTTCCGATGAAAATCGTTTCGAAATTGTTGTTATTTGATACCTCGTAATTTCTATAAGAATTTCGCGAGTGAAACTTAAATAGATGAATCGCCAGATTTTCTGTATACTGTACACGAATTATGTGGTATTAATACTGAAAAAATACGGGAAACCATCGACATAAAATCAGCAACCTTTGCACCTTGTTCTCTAAGCTTACAACCCTAAAACGAATTTGTACAAACATTACAGGCGTTATACAGGGTGTAACTAAATAAGTGTAAATTATTTAAGGAGGTGATCGAAAAAAGAGATAGGATCATTCATATAAAGAAACTTAATTGGAGCTATCCTAGATCTAATTGTTTACACATTAAATGCAAAACCGCCATAGAAAAATATTAAATTGGCAATATTTCGAAACACTCTGTATGATTATTTATCCAAGTATTATACAAAATCTATTGAAGTAGGTCCTTTTCAACAAGACATCTAACCCAAAGTAAGTAAAAAGGGCTTCCTTATAGGAACAATTGATAATTAAGTTAGGGCTTGCAATCGTAATTTTTGACATAAAAACCTGAATATGTCAAAAACGCTCAGACTTAGGGATAGGACAATATACATGAAATCTGCCTAGAATGTTAAGTAGATTCCAAAAATGTAATAATATATAGGGTATCCCATTTGAAATAAGTGACTTAGGGTCTACTTCCGGTATAACCAGAAGTGCCCAATAGATAAAAATATTTTAGCTCTATAGGTCCCAAGACATCTGGCAAGTTTCCAAAATTTCAAATTTTTCCCACATTCAGTTTCTGAGATATTGATCGATGCAATTCGTCGTGGTTCACCCTGTATAATCACTCTTGTCCTTAGAAATATAAATAATCAGAAATAAAATACCTTCAAGAAAACAATTTTTTTTCCTAAGTCAAAGAACACAATAAAAGAGAGGATTAATGACTGAAACGAAGAAAATCAGCAAATTGATCTTGAAAAGAAGAAACAGTTCTATGATAGAAAGGCAAAGTACAAGAAATTTCTGATTTGAAACCTACCTATGAAAGGGATAAAAATATCATAGTTTTAGTACATACAAAACTCAAAATCAAATTTTCAATGACTTCCTTTATTTTTCAATATTGAATTTATTCTAAAAATTTTAACGGCATAGTGAATTTTGATCGCAGAATCATCCCTGAAATTTCCCCAAAAACCGCCCCTGTACTAAAAACTACCCCTACGTAGTATTTTCGCCACTGACATTCTCGTCCTCGATATATGTTTTAGTATCGAACGGTAATAAAATCTAAAATGGCTGCGAATTGCTAGGGTCTTTTTTCTCCCCCATGCATCCCCAACGTCGGCTTTTCTTTCCCGCCCGTGGTGATATCACATGACTCATGCGGGGGTGGCTGCGCCAACCCTTAAATTACAATTTTGACAGATGCGAAAGCTCCGTACGAATTAAAATGGATACGCGACTCTGTGTTCGGTCCTCCCAGGTATGAATAAAAGATCGATTTTGGCTGTGGGGGTAGTTTTTGGACGAAATTATTTTCCGATAGCTCAAGGACACCTAATTATTTCAATTATTGCCTATAAGCAGTCAACTTTGTTGTTTCGGATACTATTTATGCGTTCCATAATGTCGAATGATCGAAATAATTAGTTATTAACATAGATTATCAACTAACAAATTACCTCTGTCAATGTTCTGCCTAACAGTATAGGTACTTGAACTATTAGTGGTTTCACAGTATACCCCAATAATAAATTGACAATTAATGATGTCAATGATGATTAGCACAGAGCACAAAATATACCTAAAAAGATTACGATATTGAAATAGAAAAAAACTTTTAAAACTTGATTTCAGCTACAAATGTTTTTGGTTTTTCCGTTTTCCCCGAAATCAATTTTGAAACATATTTGAAACGCTATTTAACTCCTCTCACGATTGATACTAGAAAAATATGACATGAAACTAGTCTGTTACTTGAACTATACAGTTTTTTCCACTTCGAGAGGAAATCCTAATATTTACATCACTATAAACAATCTAATAATAACATTCTGTATAAAGAAATTTATTGGACTGCAAATAACAACTGAAAGATGGGCTCATTCTTCCAAAAACTATTATTAAGTAGAAATTGAGAAATTTAAAAAGTTATACAGGGTGAGTCTTTGACCACTGAGTTAATTTTAACCATAGGTTCTTGAGATCAAAAGAAACACTTTTTCCATTACGGTTTTCCTATATTCAGCTGCGTTGAAAAGTTATAAGCATTTTAAGTTTTCACATTGGGCAAATACCCCTCTGTAGTCCAGTATAGTTTGAATGAAAAATACTTTCCACAGCATCCACTATTGAATCTGAATTGTTTAAAAACATTATTTTTCCTATAAGAAATGATTCACTCACTCATGTTTCATCCGATTAGGTCCATATCCAGAAGGAAGATACAAAATACTATTTTTCTGGTAAAAAAAATTCAACACCATAAACATATTTTTGCTGTTTACTATAATTTCTTTCTACTTCAAGATTATAAACCATCCCTTCCCAGTGAGAAATTCCCAAAAAACCTCAGAATTATTGGATGTTATCATCATACATTTGTAATTTTCTTCTTAAGATTTCTAAATCATGAAAACCATCATTTCTTTGAAAACTTCCAAGGCAAGAGGTTGTCACATTGCTTTTTTTTTCACTCAAAGCCAGAAAATATCATCTATGATTTTCCAAACACTGATATTATTTAAGTTTCTTCTCCTTGACAGAGACCAGTGAACAGGTCTATGAGACTGTTAAAAATATGGCAATCTTTTTCGAAATCTTCAACAACAATGAATAATTACTACTACGAATAATTATTTTACAGTGATGTTACTTTGCTTGATGATTATTTTCTCTACTGAATCCCAATAACAAATTACTTGAATAGATTACAAGTATTCTCAGATTTAGGTGTGCAATTATATTTGCTTGAAAGAATTAGGTTTGATCACCTACATTTGATTCTGAAAAACCAACTACGTGTTTTTTCGTTAGTTAGAATCTATTCTGTTTAGACTATAATTAATTACTGAACAAATTTTTGGTTTTTATAATCAGAATATCTGTTTTAATTATGTAAACAAAAACAGAAATATTGAATAATGGTTATTCATAGATGATGTCAAATTTTAATACCTTACCATAGAATATTAATTTATTACCGAACCCCAGGAGAGAAAAAAATTAATAATTGCAAAGTTTTTTTAAATGAAAGATAATATCTGTAAATTTTTCTCAGAATAACTAGAGTGAATTATTACCACATTGAAATGTTTAATAACGTCTCTGTGGTGGGTTGTTCCCAATAAAATAGTGTTCTGTGGTTCCTTGTTGTTTTGATTCTGTTTGAAACTGTCAACAGTTATTTAAAAAATGTGGAAAATATTATAATAAAATATTAATAATAATTTCGATAGTTTGAAATTATTCAATTCAGTATGAAATGATTATGGTCAGAAAATACATTTCTATTCTAATCTTTCTTGTTTATGAACCTTCCAGTTCAATATTGATTGAATTTTAATTAACCATGCATCATAACAAACATTCAGAAATACTAAAACTAAGTCGAATTCTATTATCTCCTAAGTTCGTGTAGGTACCAGGTTGAATCGGTGTATGAAATAAATATGTGAAAAAACTATAAACCTACAAAATAAATCAAGGAGACTGGATTCGAAGATTTTAAAACTCATATGATCTTAATTTGAAGCATTCCTATGTTAGAATAGATATAATTTGATGGACCCTGAAAGTCTGAAGCTATAAAGAACCAGCTCTTCATAAAGACAAGTCTTCAATTCAACAGGTCAGAACAGGACAGAAAATACATTACCTATTTCAACGGTCATGAGAATATACCGAAGTACCTATGTTAGTGAAGGAAATCTTTTTCTCTATTTCATATGGAATATTACTCTGGATTAAATATTAAACAAGGTGCTAGACATCATTAATAATGAATACAGCAAATGGCAATTCAGATTTTGTAGTGAATGTAAGACAAAAATTGTTCAGTGGTTAATTTCATCTATTAGTTTTTAGTGGTGGAACCATAGACTGGAGAGATTTCCCCAACCTCTTGAAGAAATATTTAATATAGACATAAAATATGGCAACATTGAACAAATCTTATTATTGAATCATTTCAGCACAGAGTTGGATTTGGGAAAATCAGAAAATTTGGACAAAATTATATCGATTTAATTCCTTTCAACTTCAAATATCTCAAGAATGGTACAATTTAGGAGGAAAGATGGAGAATGATTTTATCTGCAAAAAAGACTAATGATTCCAGGAAGTACAAGATACGGACCTTTAGTTCAACGATATTTGTTTTTCATGCAATTTAACCAATCTGTAGATTAGTAGTGAGAAACCCACAAGAAATGGAATGAATCTAACGATGCCAAAATATGCATGACTGTTATCAAAAACCTTCTACAGGAGATCATTTCAATTGATATTGTCGTTTGAATATTACAGGTGAAAATGCAATTTTTTTATGAAATTTCAACACCCTATATCTTTTGAACGGGGCCAAATTTGGAAAAATGTTAAAGGAAGAAAGTGTTTCCTTTGACGTAAACAATCTATGGTTAAAATTAACGCAGTGGTCAAAGACTCACCCTGTATATCATTTTATATATTTGAGAATCATCTGCTAGAACTTTTCAGTCATTTCTCAATCCCCCTTGGTCTCAGCATTTTGAAACTTTTTCCTCAGCCTGTCAATAATACAGCCGGAGGCCATTGGAGTTCTACAAGGGTCACTATTGGGTAGTTTGCTATTCTTGATCGCTATAAATTATGTCCTCACTCTTTACAAAATGGTTTGTGGTTTTTATAATATCATCACATAATCTTCATTGGCATTGAAGAGGCGAATTATGATATCAGCTGGGTTTCAAAAATATGGCGTGATTCCATAATTTATTCCCTGTAAAGAGAGAAACAGATAGTAGGAATATTTTTCTATTCAGAAGTTATACAGGGTGTCTCAAGTTCGAGTGCCTATTGGACGTTTCTGGAGAACAAGACATATTTGAAATCTGAAAATTGGGATTATGATATTGTTCGAAGTTCTCTACAGAGTTAAAATATTTTCGAAGACCAAAAACTTCCGGTTCCGGGAGTGAAAATAAATTCGACGAAAACATTTTTTTTCAAGTTTTCTATTCCTGGTACGATCGAGTATTCAATAGTCAATACATTTCTGTTAAAACCATTGTATTAAATCGAATAGTTTTCAAAATATCTAAAAAAAACTGGAAAAAAAGTCAAATATGTTCAGTCAGTAATATATTCATTATTCTTATTTTAAATATCCTGAGCGTAAACCGTTTTTACAACATCGAAGAGGAAGGATGTGAAAAGGTCATGCATCTTTTGGATTTCGAAAATATCATCACAGGGTGTTTCAAATTTTGTGTTGAAAATTGTGATCTTAAATTGGCCATAACTTCTGTTTTTCAAATTAGGACCCTATTTTTTTATAATCGTGTTGGATTCTGCGGTGAAAATAATGATAGTTTTCTCACATGATTATGCCCTCGCATAAGTATTGTTGTGTGCACATAATAAACTTACATTTCAGGGACTTCTTTCTTCAAGAGCGGTCTTCTATTAATAAACACAGAGCACAGACATAATCGCCACTCAATAAAACAATTTTTTTTAATTTCCAAATCAGATGACAGTATGTTTTCCAGAGTATTCGAAGTAAAAGGAATGAAAGCAATATTAAAAACCTTGACTTCACCTAATATTTCAGTCGAGATATTTAATCAATAATAATGAACCCTATATTTTTCTATAAGCTTTTATAAGTAAGTGACAACTTTCCTTCAGATCGATAACTTTTACGTTATTGAACCATCGAATATCGAGATATAAAATATTGTACTGTTTTCCATCCAATTCATTGTGTTGTTTTCTAGAAGTAAATATAAAAACCTGAGTTAGCCAAAAAACTGCGATGAGATTTCTGTCTAGTCACTATTGCTTCTGAGGGAACTCACCCCACTTGCTTTTCTAATCTGAACAGAGTCGAACTCAGCACATTGTTGTAAGCGAACAGTTAAGATTAGTATGACGCACTCCAAATTCTTTTTTTTATAAGAAATTCAAAGGCATCTTTCCTTTGAAATATGTGAATTTTAGCATTTGAGGTGTGTAATAATGAGTAATGAGTCTAAGAAAAGTTTTCAAAGCGCTAAGGAGAAAACAGTCAATTTTATGTCCTCATTGAATATTTATACTATATTAACAGCCTTATGTATCTTATTTTTAATGGAATTTTCATATCCGTATAATGAATGAAGTTCGGAGGCCGCAGCCCTCTTGTCGATAATATCATATAAAGATCAAGAGCATAAAAGCTCCTAAACAAAAGTTCAAAGATTCGTCGTGTGCCTAGTTGAAGTTGCAGCCAAGGTATCTCCATTTGTCGATTATTATTCAAATAAGTAAAAATTTTTTAATCGATCGTCATCTAAAATCTAGAAATACAGAAAACCTTTTTTCATTTAAAAAGACGTAGTTCGGATCGTACCATCCATAAAATAATGATAGCCTTCTTTTTAAAAGAATTATCAAAGACGCCTTCTGCCGAACACATTGCCTGAAAATAACGAAAAGGAGAAAAGACCACATCAATAAAAATTGACAGGCAAAACGGTCAGTCCTGAAAGTAGCCACCAGGTCACCTAAATCTGCACCAACAAAGAATCTCTACCATGGTTATAATTGCAACTATGGGTCCAGAAATGAGGCCATCTATTACCGGGAAATGTGAGACATCGAGAGTTTTTTTGTCCATTGTGCTAGGATCGATTTCACTTTTTCACTAAAAAGATTTCTAAAGAACGCAATAATGTGCAATCAGCTTGTTATACTGCTGACTCTTGCGCAAAATTTAGGGGCTGCATGCCTGTGAGGTAAGGGGAAGTGTTTCGGGTTTCTTTGAATGGACTTTGGAATGTTTTATTATGCAATATCTCTTTTTAGAAAGTTTTGCAGGTTGGCGCGGCTCAGCTGTTTTAACGCTAGATTTTGTCCCAAGAAGCAAGCTGATTATGTAATGCAATTAAATTTAGAGATCATTCGAATCATGTCGAGGTTCTACTTTTCATTCTACGATGACTTGAAATATAGGGTTTTACCTAATACAAACATCCACGTAGATTGTTCAAACGAGACACTACGTATATCTCTTGTAATTGGAAAAAATTCCCAAAATACGTAGAACACATTTTTCTCAAGTAATAAGAGGAAATTTATGAAATTTTAAAAAATTAAAAAATCTCTTACTTTATTTCGATTTTCTTTTGTTTATCTGGTTATACTACGTTTCTTCGATCATTTGATGTATTTTTGAATAGTGTGGAGTTAGTATTTGTTTGGAATTGTAAAAATAATTATTATTTATCGATTACAAGGAATTGTTGAGCTGCTTAACCTGTATTACAAATCAAGTATTATAAATCGAAACCATCCCTAACATAACTAGGTAATAAAATTAATTTCAAAATTTATTCAGTCGGATTCAGCAATAAACAATGTTTAGAAAAGTCCTATAACTAAACCTTTATCTCAAATGAAAAATAACTACTCACAGTTTCTCTATTGGTTTTGTTCCAAATTACCTTATGCTAAAGGCCAATGAAAAGTATGCTCACCAACTCCATCGAAATCATTTAAAATATCTCCCTTCCAGTGAGTTCTTGTACTTTGAAACACCTTATAATATATATTCAAGTCAAAATTATAAATATCAGGAATAAAAAAGAACCAAATTAACAGTTTTCCTTTAGTTTCATTTCGGCCACAATCCTGTCACACTAAAAACTGTACTACTTCATAACGTAATTAACATATTATCACCTAAGGAAAAGGTTGGGGAAATCCCTCCAGTCTATGGTTCCACCACTAAACACTATAGATGAAATTAACCACTGAACAATTTTTGTCATACATTCACTACAAAATCTAAATTGCCATTTGCTGTATTCATTATTAATGATGTCTAGCAACTTGTCTAATATTTAGTACAGAGTAATATTCCATAATAAATAGAGAAAAAGTTTTCCATCACTCACATAGGTACTTCTCGGTATATTCTCATGACCGTTGAAATAGGTAATGTATTTTCTGACCTGTTAAATTGATGATCAAACTCAATTTCTTCAAGCAAGTATAATTGCACACCTAAATCTGGGAATACTTGTAATCTATCCAAGTGAATTGTTATTGGGATTCATTAGAGAAAATAATCATCAAGCAAAGTAACATCACTTTAAAATAAATATTTTCAGTAACATCATTCATTGTTATTGAAGATTTCGAAAAAGATTTTCATGTTTTTAACAGTCAAGAGACCTCATAGACCTGTTCACTGGTCTCTGTCAAGGAGAAGAAACTTCAGAAATATCAGTGTTTGGAAAATCATAGATGATTTTTTCTGGCTTTGAGTGAAAAAAAAGCACAGTGACAACCTCTGGCCTTGAGAGTTTTCACAGAAATGATGGTTTTCATGATTTGGAAATTTTAAGAAGAAAATTACAAATGTATGATGATAACATCCAATAATTCTGAGGTTTTTTTAGAATTTCTCACTAGAAAGGGATGGTTTATAATCATAAAGCAGAAATAAATTAATTATAGTAGAACAACAAAAATCTATGTTTATGGTGTTGAATTTTTTTTACCAGAAAATTAGTATTTTGTATCTTCCTTCTGGATATGGACCTCATCGGATGAAACATGAGTGAGTGAATCATTCTTTAGAGGGAAAATAATAATTTTAAACAATTCAGATTCATTAGTGGGTGCAGTGGAAGGTATTTTTCATTCAAACTAAACTGGACTACAGAGGGGTATTTGCCCAATGTGAAAACTTGAAATGCTTATAAATTTTTAACGCAGCTGAATTTGGAAAAACCGAAATGGAAAAAGTGTTTCTTTTGATCTCAAGAACCTCAAGGAATTAACGCAATGGTCAAAGACTCACCCTGTATATTCGAATCAAAATTAATCAAGAGCGATGATTCTTTGGAATCGAATAGTCAGAACATGACTTTCACGGGCATTACCTTAAACTTTTACAGAGCACGACTTTGGCTAGTCAATTCGGACAACCTTCCATTTACTTTAAATTCTATGATTGCTTAGCACCCTTAAGTATATGAATTTAAAACTTCTGTTGAAAGGAAACCACGACAATAAATAAAAATAAAGTAACAACTTCATCTAATGGATATTCTTGGGGTTATAAAGGAAACCAAATTTCAGATTCTTATAACTCCCGAACCGTTCGGCGAATTAGGCCCAATAACGACTTTGTTCGAGATATTTGTACAGTCAAGCTATTCTAAAGATAAAAAATCTAGCAAACCTCTTTTGAAAGACAGAGAGTTTACGACCAGTCGGACGAACGGACATACTCAAGTTTGGCCCTAGATTTTTCATCAGGATGTCAAATCCAATCGATCGATACTATTTTAAGTTCGATATTTGTAAATACCAAGTGAAATATGTCAGAATGTAGTGAAAAATGGAGCTCGCATTTGTGAGGCTGACAGAGTCAAATATTCATATGATATTGTAGTCTATGCATAGTCAATTAAATGAAAAATTCTTCGTAATAAAATCCATTTTTTTTAATTCAATCAAAATTCAGGAACAAACAAACTTTCTCGACGGGCACTCTGTATTTCCGAGATCATTTCATCTGCATAAATTCTATAGTTTAAGCTTTCAAACTCCAAAATATTCACATCTGATGCTATCTTATGCCCCAAAATTTGTTGGTTAAAGTCCAACGAACTGGCCTAAGAGATGAACATTTTTAATGGGAATTTTACACACAAAAGCACAACATAATTGAAAGATGATAATCTTCCATTCAATATTGTTTCATTAAATAGAACTGAAGTAGTATTGAACAAATGAAAGGAATGAAATATAATCAATTAGTTGTCAGAATAAAAAAACATATTGATTGATAATTGTGTAAATATTTCCCCTGAAGATAAATAATTCTTTGAAGATTACAAATTTTCGGATGGGAACTGTACATTTGGATGTTTGTTTGATTTATTCCTTGGTTCCTTAAAAATCGCATTAATCTGTGGACTACTTCAGAGTACAACCTGAAGAAATGATTCATTGCTTTTATCAGAAAATAAATTTACTGCCCTATGAGACGAAATTGGGAATGAATTTAAGAATTGACTAGTTTCCGAAAATCAGTGACTCCAATGTTGAAGGCATGAGTCAAAACTTTTGTTCATGCACTCAAATTGAGATTCATCGAGGATTATTTTTTCAAAGCGTTTTACCCTCTCCAGAATTTTGATTTGATTTTGATTTTCAATTGATTTAGTTTCATACTTCCGTTTGTTTGAAGCCAAAATAACTTTGGAATATCGAGCCGAAAATGGTCTTAAACAATTGGGTTCGACTTCCTGATTAAGAATTCATCAGTAGCATTCGGAGAAGATGAGCTTGATTTTGGTTTTTTTATCAAAAACTTTTCGTGCACGATATTAAGGAATTTCGCGAACTCTTCCACTTTGGCAATATGTTAAAGTTTTCAGACTCAAATCAATCGTGTGAATATTCTCTTTTCTTGTTGAGGAAACCAAATTTCGGATGCTCATAACCATTAAACCATTAGTTAGATTTTGCCATTCATTTATGGCTCCAAATTTCATCCCTCAATAACAAAAAACGCAAAGTTCATTCTAAAACAATCAAGAACATTCTACCACAATTTGCAGCATCCGGAAACCGTTTCGCCCTCTTAATCCATTCCAGAAGTCCAAAATGTAGCTTAAGAAGTTAAAAATGGTAAAAAACACGCACCACCATTCCTGTACAACATGGCGGGAAGCCCGAATTGAAAAATATCATATTTCCTAAAGCAGAGAAAGTAATGTCCGTGTGTGACATCCTCTTCCTATGTCCCGAAGGCACATGTGGACCTCTTGATGGTCTTGGGGGTAGGTTTTTTGCTAGACTGAGTGACATGGATACGTTGTCGACGTTTGTATCATTTTCACACTTGTGTTTGCCTTCAATTTAGTACAGTATCTTTGTATAAACACACATTATACAAGCCCGCTTGTCTATTAGTTGAAGGAAGGACAATTAGGAATTTGAGATGAGGTTGAAAGGCCCAGTTGACATTTCGGAACCTCCTTAATTTCGCAATTATCAGATGTCACTTCACGAAAAGAGGTGCTAAAGTTCATATACAGAGACCTATCTGAAATACGAGGCATGTTTTTTAAGTATGTACCGGGTTGGAATTAAAAAAAGACATGTAAAGATGTGGCAATAATTTTATTTTTACATGAAGTGTATCTTAATCTACTTTTCAACATAATTTCCGTGAATATTGACGCACTTGTCATAACGTGGCACCAGTTTTTAGATACCCTCCTCATAAAATCCTGACTTGTTAACTTCGTCTTGCAGACGCTGACCGCCCAGGTGTTTCTTCAAGTGCAGGAACAAATGGTAGTCGCTGAGTGCCAGATCAGGGCTTTTCGTCCACCAAATCTTTATTAACCGAAGGACGCCCACTCCGTTCTTCATCATGCACATTTGTACGGCCATCTTTAAATGCTCTCACCCATTTCCTTACCATTCCATCACTCATAATGTTTTGTCCGTAAATTTCACAGATCTCACGATGAATATCGATCGGTTTTACGCCTTTAGCACTTAGAAATCGTATAACAGTCCGTACTTCACAATCAGCGGGACTCACGATTGTCGAAGGCATCTTAAACACTCAGTAAACAACGTATCCAATGAAGAATCAGACTGTATTGGCGTCAGTGCGTAGACAAGAGATGTAGGTAACCAGCGCGGAACACCGACCGTAGCGCTATGGCGGTGGAATCGCAAAACGGTACACAAAACATGCCTCGTATAACAAATAATCTATTCGAATGTTTTCAGCAAAATCGGTTATGACTTTCAGCCATAGCAATATTGCTGGAAAATCATCGAATGGTTGAGCTGACAACACTGTATTGAATTCGTAGAAGGGAAGGGTTTTACCCTTTAACAGAACAGAATTCTATGATAGTTCTGTGGAACAGAAGAATTAATAGTTCAAAGTTAGCCGGTAGTTGAGTTTTTTGCGATTCATATTAGAATAAGGAATCTAATTCTGTTTTTTTTTTGTTTTAGCACGATGAGAAATAAGAAAACCTCAAAAACTCTGAAGGAATTGATGGTCAATTTACTAGAAACAAAAATCCATTTATTATGTCCGACAAAAGCCACCCATTGATTCCAGGACAACTAGATAAAAATGTAGAAAAAACTGGCGTGAAATCAGGAACTTCTACATACTCAAGCTTAAAGCCGGATTTTTCATCAAGAAGTCAAACCCCATCGATTGATATCATTGTCTATTCGATAATCGACATTTGGGCTAAATGATGGTACGCTGTTCTAGAAGGACTTTCTAAATAATTTGCGTTGTGGAGTTAGTGAAAAATTTAAGTATTTGAATTCATGTAGCCTATTTGTTTTAACTCCTTTGTACCATTTTATAACTACATTTTCCAATACTTGAAAAAATGTAAAAACAAGGGAGTCTCTACTATTTTCAACTTTGTTATGGAATAACATTTACTAAAATGATGTTGCTGATATAGCAAACTGAAATAACAATATATATTCCAAGCTGACACATGATATTGCTGAAAATCAATGAATGGTTTACCAGTTTTTCAAGCATTGCTGTGACAGACATAATTTTTTTTTACTATATCACTATTTCCAAACAGACCTGATTAGCTGTAAGTTGATTTTATTTGTGTGAATCGCAAAAACCAAACGTCAAATACTTATTTTAGTTTCTCTACTTTGTTTCCTCTGAGATTTTTGTAATAATTCATTCAATTTAGGCATCTTGGTTCTTGGAAATACAAATTTTGATATTATTCACAAAATATCTTGGAATCATTTGCTAATAAATAAAAATTTAGAAAGCACTGACGTGAGGTCAGATTGCTTTGGCGTTCTTGTTGAGCTACTTGCGAGTAAATATTCAAACCATAACAAATCTATAAGCACTCTGATCAGGTGAACAATAGTCTTTTCCCGTACTATGGGACAATGTGATGCAAAATGAACGCCTAATGAATGAACAAACCTATATCTCAAATTAAAAATAACTATTCATAATTTTCCCCAAGTTTTGTTCGAAGCTATAATTCCCTTTTCCTAAAAACTTAAGTCAGTGCTTTTCTGAATTTTGACAACGTGTATTATTTCAGCCCTCGAGATTGAATTCTATCACTTTGATTTCCCGTTATGAAAAATTTTGATTAATATTACGCCAACTGACACTGATTGATGAGTCCGTCATTTGTCAATCGAATATCGATCTGTGATGGCTGTGAATCATCGGGACGTATATCATTTCTCTTTTCTCTTGAGAAAATGAAAAAAATGATCATATCTTCAGATGGAAATGAGCTACGGCAATGAAATTTTAGGATAAGTAAGATATCGATCACCTCAATATATTCACGAATTTTTATTGAAATCCGAACAATATCTTACGAGAGGGTGCGGATTAAAATTTTTTTAAATTTTCTAGCGTGGCGCTTTCTGCGAAATTTTGCGAGCCGTTTTGTTGCAGCCTCCCTCAACAATATTTCAAGTATCAACTCGATCGGATGGATATTCTAGTAGTTATTGAGGAAACAAAATTTCAGATACTCATAACTACTGAACCATCCGACGGACTTGGCCCAATAACGAACTTGACCGAGATATTTGGACAATTAACCTATTCTGATAATATGAAAACTCTAGCTCATCTCTTTTGGATGCTAGAGAGGATACGGCCGGCCGGACAGACTCAACTTTCGCCACGGATTCTTCATCGGGGAGTCAAACCCAATCGATTAAGACCATTTTCGGCTCGATATTCCAAAATAACAGACATTCGGGTAAAATGATAGGCACTCTGTTCGGGTGAACAAGAGCGCCAAAACGCACGATACTTCTCTGACAGTAAATTAAACAATCCTTGAAATGTGCAAAAAAAGGATAAGTTTGAAATATTTCATCCATTGAAATACACAGTACAAGTACCTACGTCCAATATGAGATAAACAAACAAATCTGTGTGGAACCAGAGTCTCTGATGAAGAAAAATACATGTATTTTTAAATTTCTTTCAAATTTTCAAGCGTGTCGATTCTGGCGAATTTTGGGAGCTTATTATTTTCAGCCTTTTTCAAATATCTTTCAAGTAACAACTTGATCCGATGGATACAGAGGAAAATAGAGGCAAATGAGCCGTCTAACGATCTCCTAATATACTAGAAGTGTCATATGAAATAAGAGAGTATTACCTATTTTCATGTATAATTAGAAGTTTTAAAAAACATATGTTTTTCATAAACGTTTAATAGGCTTTTAGTATGTGAATGAAACTTTATAAAATAAGAGTTTTTTTGAGATTTCCAGTTTTTCTTTATTAATTGTTTAATGAAAGTTATTTTACTGCCTATCCTCGGTAATGTCATTATGAGTTGGCGGTTATAAGTAATTATTTATATTGTTCTTCATACCTGGCACCAAGAGTATATTTTCCTGTTGGCCATAGAACCTTGAGGGCCATGTATAAGTTCAGAAGGGCTGCTCGACTCTGGATCTTGAGTGTCGGTCGTGGAGTTATGAGTGACTTCATTAACCAGTGCTAGACTATTCAAAATGCGGAATTCGCTAATCAGAAACTTGATTGTGACTGGATTTTTTTTTCTTGTTTCGGAAACGGAGTGGGCAAACATTTATTAGGGTGAATATTGGGAGAGAACTGATGATTTTTTGTATTTTTTTCCTGTTTGGGTTTCATGTATCTTCAGCTAAGAAAGTGTATGTTCAAAATGCAGTTTAGGAGCGTACAGGCAAGTTAATTCTTATTATCAAGCCTCTGCTACCTTATTGTTTATTTGTTCATGTAATATACCTTATACAAATAAACTATTATTATTATTATTATTATCGACTACATTCAAACCATGAAAGAACACTAGGGATTTTTAAATATTTGCATTTCGCTCCGTTATTTATACACTTTATAATAAAGCAAACTCGACTTATCCTTTAATTACCCTTTCTTTTGTCCCTCCTGAAGTCAAGGGCTGACTTGGAATTCCCAAAATAAAAAAAAAGAAATACTGAGAATTGGAAATATTCAAGGTTACTTATAACATGCAAAAAGGACTGAAACTTGATTTACACCAAGCCATATAACCGCATTAGGCAATTCAAGAAGAAAGTGGTCGCTTGTTGAAGCGTAATCACTTTGGCAAGGTACCGAAAAGTCAAACCTTTTCTCCAAAGGGGGTAGACTGGTAGGCAAATCGCCATGGTGATATTTGTGCGAAAGCGAAGATGTAGCCTCATTTGTATGCAAAGCTCTAAGCGTGCAGTAAATATGCCTATAAAACATCTGGGAGATTTATTAGACAAGGTCTGTTTACCCATTTCTAGTGTTTTGAGATGGTTGAAAACACAGGTAACGGATGTAAAGGATTGTTAATAGGCGTGGATGACGAATTTTGAAAAGAAACAACATTTCGTGAAGCGGGTCCTACAATATGCAAAAATAAAACGCATTTCTTTCTATTTCAAGGATACCTTCACCAAGGTAGATTGGATGTTTTCCACAATAACAACAACCCGACACAATTTTTAGGTAATGAAGAGAAAACATTTGCGACATACCCAAGTAACACACTTACATAATTAAAATGTATAATAGATGTTCACCAGATCATCTAATGACAGTCATATTTCAAAAGATTCGTTTTATCAAAACGATATCTAAATGTCCATCTAATTTATGTATTTTCATCAATTTTTTCAGATGCTAGATAGAGGTCATTTTATAGAGTGTTAGAAATGTTAGTGTGGTGCCCATCAATCCATCGTGAATGGATGGATTGAATTCAATTCCTTGAAGTTTCGTGTTCGACATTCCGAATGTTATCATGACTTGAGCTTCATGGAAAATGATTTGTTTCAATTCATTGTACAGTTTAGAATTTTTCTGAACTCATTCAAAATTCTGTAGCAAGTTGTTTATTTCATGATCATTTTTCGACATTGAAAAAGTTGTCTATTCAACGTCGAATAGGCACAAAAATATTAACTCTTAATTTACGTCCCATAAAACACTCTTAACAACATAGAATGGATATGTATCTAAATCATGTCTAGAAAATGACATATTGTGTATGCTTTTTATTAGACTAAGATGTTTTTAGATCACAATAGACGTTTACTTTATGTGAATTAGACGATTGTGTGTTGCTTGGGTATAACAACTAATGGAGGTTGGTTTTTTGTCTACTTTTTTGTAACTACGAATTCCTAAAATACTTTTTCGTACTTCCGGGCCTAAAGTGACAACTTCACTCCTGTGACAGGTACTTAAGTGTCACATTTAATCCCTCCGGGATTAAATACTGACGAAACTCCCGAAACGATTAAATCACAAACAAACAAATTTAAGGGATATTTTATAGAAAAATAGAATTAATTAGAATGGTAATTAACGTTAATATTCAAATTAATATTGTGACAGTTCGTCATATTGACCAGTCTTTCCTGGGTTAATGCAGCAGGTAACTGACGAGTAACAGATAGGTCCTTATCATATTGAACTGGTGTTTGTTTCGAAGATCCTGCGTAAACAGGAAGCGAGAATGAGGACTGTGGCATAACTATAGTGAACGAATCGGCGACTTGACCAAATATTTTATCTGAAATTTTTTGTTTAATTTTAATAGACGATTCAATATATCCCTCGGCCACGTTGGAGGATTTCCATCCTCCATGTCTCTTCAGCACGTCTATTGTTGCTCCCGAATCAGCTAACAAAGACGCAGATGTGCGACTAAAACAATGTCCCGTATAAGACGTCGCATTTTCTAATTTCAAGAAAGCTGTTATTTGCCGTGGAAATGTACCAAACATGTTTTTTTCTTCTACTCGCGTAGTAAATTCTTTGTTGATGTATTGAACAAAAAATTTTGAATGAGGTGTCCCTGTCTTTCGCAATGCCACATATTTTCGGAATATCGCCACAAAACTGATGGCACTGTTTTCTGAATTTTTGATCACAAAATTTCGGTCAATTTTATTTTTGGTGTTTCTAATCGCAATTAGGAAGGAATTGCCCAAATCTCTCACATCGTCGATTTCTAAATCAACCAACTCTTTTCCACGACAAGCTCCCGCAACGCCCAAAATAAGTGCAACCAACAAAAAAATTGATTTCTTAAAATTTTTGAATATTAACACATTTCCAAATTTACCTTAAGCATTAAATATTTATCATCCGGAGCCTCCCGTAAGAACTGATCTACCTGCTCAGACGTGAGAATTCTTGACTTCTTTGGCTCTTCAAAAAAGCTAATAATTTTGGAAATTTACTTATATCAATATCTTCTCTAATGGTAATAACCGATTTCAGCATTGAGTAATGTGCCCAGAGAGTTGAGGCACAAACCGCTTTTGATTTATCATTGAAGTAGACTTACAGCGCATTTTCAGTAGGTTGTCTCACATTTTTTAAGCGGCACCACTTTTTAAAAGCATCGTACTGCTGCTAGTATAGTTTTCTAGATTTCGGTGGTAACAATTCTTCATCTACTTCGGCTGCTCTTTTATCAATATCAGATACACCTTCTTCACTCATGATACCAATAATTATCAATAACAATGTTTCTTTACAATGACACTAGTAATGACAATGTTTCTAAATTATAATTGTCACAACGCAATGTTACTATGGTAACTTATTTTAAAGACAGTTTATTAAATGAGTTGAAGAGAGAAAAAACTGAACTGAAATTAAACTTTGTAAAATTACGAATAAGTTACACTTTATTCATAGTAACTCAATTATAATGAATATCAATCTAGATTTTTATAATCGTTCTCCAGAACCGTCGCATGGAGACCTAACTTGTTATATAAAATGAAATTTGCAATAAATTTGATGTGATCAGAAACAAGAGAATTCACGGAAGAGATGGTATTCGATAATATATCAGCCCTCATAGAAACTTAGTGTTATGAATGTTCAATGGAAATTCTTATTCTTTCTTCGCATTCGCATAGCCTTTCAATTTATTTTCGTTTATTAGCATTTCTTTTGTGAATGATAGCTCCATCTCCTGGCGAAGTTTATGAATACAAGCAAAGAGGTAACACGACATAAAGAAACCTGCAAACGTAGAATACAATTTCAATATCATTTATGTTTCAAATCATTTTTACTAAGAACTATGTTTTGTTAATGCTAGTTTCATTTAAAATCGGAAACATTCATTTATCTCTGATCTTTATATAATGGTAGTATGTATACATATCATATTATTTTGAGAACTTCCCCGAACCTGTATTTTTGATGTTCGAGATTGCAAACTTTCAGAGACATCTCTGAGCAAGAAGTCTAAGCTCTTCAATTAGGGAGCGTAGAGAAAGGAGGGATCTCTCTAATTGTACAGCTGAACAAAAAGTTTCCATCGGAATTGCTCATGTTTAGATGTCGCTTGGATCGTTGGGTTACCTCAGTTGCCGATGCCACCGATTTATCGGCATTTCTACCGATTTAGAGTCGAATCTACCGAAAATCGGTAAAATTTTTTTCAGTTTCATATTGAACATCAAAGTGCATCTTCCTAAAAACCTCCGTTCTAGATCCGAATGACACCAGAAGACGCAGTAAATGGATGCCTAGCGATCTTGTTCGATGATTAGATTCATGTTGTGTTGAGTCGAGTCCTAATGACTATGTTGGAAACATGTTGTTTGGGATGTGAATTTAATTTTATGAACCTAATCAGGCCCATTTTTAATGGAAGGAAAAATCATTGAGTATAAATCTTCCTAGAGGGAAAACGCAATTCAAAAAAATGAAGCCAACAATTCTGACAAGGTAAAGTGGCGGTGTCAAGCGTGTAAACACGGTAACCTTTATTTCATTGTATTAATGGTTACACCGACTTGGTCTCTGTTTGAGCGGGTCTGAGCCACGGCCGGATTTATTCGACATCACCTCTCAGAATATTTTATTATTTAGATATATTGACTTACTGAGAAGATCCAATGACATAACATACATGGGAGAAATTCGGATAAATCATGATATGAGGGATTCAATTTATAATGCTACTATCTTGGCCTCCCCTTGAATCTTAGTTCGGAAGAACAAATATCGAAATAAAATAACTATGAATCTTCGTGAAGAACAACATATTTTCTGAAGCCGGCCCTGGCCATCGTCTAATAGTTCGGTAACTCTCCGTTAGATGCTGTAAGGAACAAATACATTTATTTCCAGAAACATACAGTCCATCTATAAACGAGAAATCGTTCTAGTAAATTTCTGGCTTCATTTCTTTGAACTGCGTTTCCCCTTTAGGTAGATTTATACTCAATGGTAAAATTCAATCTTGGTACTTTCCGTAGCAGGAGTAAACAAAAATGACAGTTGCCTTTGTTTCAGATGCTAGGAAAAAGAGGTTCTGGAGTAGCTCGGTAGATAGCTGAGTTGATAGAGCAATATAATTGTTTAAACATTTTTCTGTGAATATTACAAGTTAGAATATTATAATAAAAAATAATGAATAACAAGGCTTAATGTCTGAAATATTCAAATATTAAGAACAATAATCGTGTCAAAGGTAAATCGATTGTTACCCAGAACAATAAAATAAAGTGAATATGGCCCAAATGAAGATTTTACAGAGATATTCGAACACGTATTTTCAAAATTTGAGAACTTAAGCTTATCGTCTTCAGAAAATAGAGAGAGTATGTGACCGGCCTGACCTACTCAAGTTTGACCCTGAATTATTCATCAGGAAGTCGAACCCAATCGATTTAGATCATTTTTGATCCGATACTCAAAAATTACAGATATATGGGCAAAAATTCAGCACTCTGGTCCAGCAGAAACAAGAGCGAAAAACGAGATCAACAAAGAATTTAATTAATTAATTTCATTCTATTGGAACAGGGTGAAGAAAGAAATCATAATACATAACTTTGTAACACATCTTTTATCTAATTTATAAACACGCTCACACGTTTAATCTCCAAAATAAAAGAACAATAACAACAGCTACATTAATTGTTTTAAATTAATTTCCTCCCACATAATTTCAGTTAGCGAACAATTTATCAATGTTATATCTTAAGATCAGTGTTTATAATGGTATGTTAATTCCACATAACACGTCGGAGTTCAGTTAGAATGGAAGTGCTCTTTGAAATTTATTCTGGAAATATTTTATTATGTTGCAAATGGTGCACTAATTACAGACGGCTCCCGAAAGGTGTAATCAAATCTGACCTGAGAGCTAACTGCATACATTTGGTTGGATTTCGCAAATATGCGGATTACAGTTATGCCAATTGATGAACGTTGTATGTTGAATTTCGATAAGAACAAATAAGTTAATGGTTCTTTGAAAGTCTTACGTATTATATCGGACAATAATATGGTGCCGAACTACCAGATGATGCCACTAATAAAATATCCATGACTTTACGAAAGTGATAACTCTAGAAAAATTAGAGCCCAAAAATTCATAGTGGTTCGTTTTCTATTGAGTGGTTTGAGTGATGCTATTTTTGTTGATACACAGCCACTTCATATTAATTCTTTTTATAATTGAGTTTTCACACCATAATAAAACTGAAATTATTATATTTGTAGATTACACATTGTTTCTTGTAATAGCTAAAAGCAGTGGCGTAGTCATGTTCTCGGTGCCCTCCGCAGACTTTTTAAAAGCCCCCCTCTTTCTAATACCTTTATTTTGAAGAAAACAAATATTATCTTCCACCAACGAAACATACCTGACATATTCACCAATATATTAGGCCAGACATCCTCCTCAAAGATCCATTATGTTGTAACAAATAAAAAAATGAAAGGTTGTGAAGCTGACGTATGTCCAGTTCCATTTGGTGATCATAGACCAACAGAGCCTATTCAATTCACAATAGAATTCGAAAAAGATAGGGAACTTTCAATTCAAGATATACAGGGTGAGTCTTGGACCACTGCGTTAATTTTAACCATATATTCTTGACGTCCAAAAAACATTTTCTTCTTATAATATTTTTCCAAATTTGGCTCCATTTAAAAGATAGATAGGGTGTTGAAATTTCATAAAAAAATTACATTTTCACCTGTAGTATTCAAACGACAATATCAGTTGAAGTGATCTCTTGTAGAAGGTTTTTCATAACAGTCATGCATATTTTGGCATCATTAGATTTATTCCATTTCTTGTGGGTTTCTCACTACTACTCTACAGATTGGTTAAATTGCATGAAAAACAAATATCGCTTGAACTAAAGGTCCGTATCTTGTACTTCCTGGAATCATTAGTCTTTTTGCAGATAAAATCATTATTCATCTTTCCTCGTAAATTGCACCATTCTTGAGATATTTGAAGTTGAAAGGAATTAAATCGATATAATTTTGTTCAGATTTTCTGATTTTCCCAAATCCAACTCTGTGCTGAAATGAGTCAATAATCAGATTTGTTCAATATTGCCATATTTTATGTCTTTATTAAATATTTCTACAAGAGGTTGAGGAAATCTCTCTAGTCTATGGTTCCACCACTAAACAGTATAGATGAAATTAACCACTGAACAATTTTTGTCCTTCATTCACTACAAAATTTGAATTGTTATTTGTTATATTCATTATTAATGATTTGTAGCACCTTGTTTAATATTCAATCCAGAGTAATATTCCATAATAAATAGAGAAAAAGTTTTCCATCACTCACATAAGTACTTCGGTATATTTTCGTGATGACTGTTGAAATAGGTAATATATTTTCTGTCAGGACCTTTTAAATTGAAGACTTGTCCTTATCAAGAGCTGATTCTTTATAGCTTCAGACTTTCAGGGTTCATCAAATAATATCTATTCTAACATAGGAATGCTTCAAATTAAGCTCATATGAGTTTTGAAAACATCGAATCCAGTCTCCTAGATTTATTTTGTATCTTTAAAGAAGTTTTTTCACATCTTTATTTCATACACCGATTCAACCTGGTTAACAAACTTAAAAGATAATAGAATTTGACTTTGTTTTAATATTTCTGAATGTTTGTTATGATGCATGGTTAATTAAAATTCTATCAATATTGAAACTGGAAGCTATAGGTTCATAAACAAGACAGAATGAAATTGAATGGATTTTCTGACCATAATCATTTCATACTGAATTGAATAATTTCAAACTATCGAAATTATCCTTACAATATTTTCCACATTTTATTTAAAGAAAGCTACAAATAACTGTTGACAGTTTCAAACAGAATGTAAACAACAAGGAATCACAGAACACTATTTTATTAGGAACTACCCACCACAGAGACGTTATAATATTTTAATGTGATAATTATTCACTCTAGTTATTCTGAGAAAATTATAACTAAAGATAAATAATGGTTACAGATATTATCTTTCATTTAAAAAAACTCTGTAATTATTAATTTTTTTCTCTCCTGGCGTTCGGTAATAAATTAATATTCTTTGGTAAGGTATTAAAATTTGATATAATCTATGAACAATCATTATTCAATACTTATGTTTTTTTTACATCATTAAAACAGATACTCTGATTATAAAAACCAAAAATGTTCAGTAATTAATTATAGTCTAAACAGAATAGATTCATATTAATGATCTAACAAAAATTTTTTTATTAAAGAACATCTAGTTGGTTTTTTAGAAGCAAATGTAGGTGATCAAACACAATTTCTTCAAGCAAGTATAATTGCACACCCAAATCTGAAAATACTTGTCATCTATCCAAGTAAATTGTTATTGGGATTCAGTACAGAAAATAATCATCAAGCAAAGTAACATCACTTTAAAGTAATTATTCATAGTGACATCATTCATTGTTGTTGAAGATTTCGAGAAAGATTTTCATATTTTTAACAGCATCTGTTTTAACATATCTGTTTGTTCAGTCATTTTAAGCCCAAAATTACCCAAGAATAACCCCATCTGAAGAAGAAAGTGCATTTTCACCTAAACAATGCACCATGTCCCAAATCAACAACAAAAATTGCCTAAAAGATGATCGAATTGTGTTAAATTACTACTGAGACTATTTCTTATGACGTTTACGTGAGGGCACAACCATGTAAATCATTCTTATAAACCTGATAGATCTTTGATTACATTCATTAATTTCAACGCCGTTAAAGAATATTTGACATTTCGCATTACAGAATTCTACCTTTTGAAACTGGCACAACAATTTCTGGAAGTAACAATTTTTCTTGTGGAACTGAACTGAAAAAATTGCTATATTTCACCTGATATTTTCTAATCAGAATCGCGAATCTGATATCATGCTTATCCATTTGACGTTAATACATATGTGGTGACAAATAACGAAATGCTCTTTTTGCCAAACCTGCTAAATGAAATCGTCTACCTATCTTCTAGACATCTTAAATTTCTATGAATCTATATTTTGACAACCACCACTTTGACATACGTATAGATCGAAATATAAAAATATTAGTATAACAAGCAGATACAAACCACGGTGAGTTTTGGCACTATTGAACGCTTATTCCTTGAGTAACATCAAAATAGAGTATGAAATTGTCTCAAAAAAAGAATCATAACGACCAAAGTTGAATAAACCTGGCCCGTGGTACCTATATGCTATATACTTATACCTATATACTTTCGAAGGAAGTGTTCTAAATTTTTAAAAAGGGCAGGATATATTAAAGGTTCAAACATTCCGTCTGAGTTTGTGATTGATACAGATCCTTTGATCAGTTATGAACATGTTCTCCTCAACTTAAAAACCGTCTGAAGAAAGGTTGAAATGATTGCGAAATGTTTGTAAACTGTCAGGTTAGCTCAAATAATTTATAATATTTTTTGGCAGTATCAGTATCTCATGGTGAAGTGTTGACAGAATTATGTTTCCTTCAAATATACCAATATTAGAACATCGACGCATTTTTTGGTCATAATGAAGAAAATTTTTTTTTTATTTTCTAAGATCTTGATAGTACAAAGAGGTAAATTGAAAATATTTTCAACTACCTCATGTATGGCAAATGTACAATGGAGCGCATCAAAATGAAACAGATGGAACAAAGATATGTAAAACCACTAAGACAATTTAGATTGAACTTTTTGAATGGTCATTCCTGATTACTTCATTATCACAAATCTTTGTCTCTCTGAAAAAAATTCTTTTCGTCATAAACTGAAATAGTGGGATTTTAAAGATAGTCTGACAATCATGGAGTTTTTTGTGATGACTAGGACTTCATTTTATTCCAATATGTTTTATGCGATCCAGTTGAATCAGGTACATTGATTTTTAAATTGAGTTGATGAAAAACGCATGATTCTAATATTGAATGAGTTGTATTGTTGGTGTGTTTCAAATAAAATTTGTCAATTGGGGTAATCCTTTTATTCGCCTTTAAACGTTCTTTTTGAAGAAACCGCTATCTAAAACACTAAAATACTTATTTAAAAATCAGTTTCAAATTAATCTTCAGAGAGAAAATGGCAGACGACTCTTTACCAGTAGACGAAAGCATGCAATACCATCCTACCGATTCTCCTCGAGGAACCGAATACTACAATCTCGAAGAACTGACGGAGTCCCAACAGATCCAACTCAATGCCTTGAAGATAAACACTATTAGAGAAAACGAAAAATATCTAGCATCGCATCCGGAGGTACGTACATCAGGTGTGATTAAGTACAGACTTACGGTGTTAAACGGAATTCGAGCCAGCTTCTTCGAGAATTGATTAGTTATTAAATCTTGTTGTTCAAGAATATTTCCATCTTGGTTCAACTCTTGGGGAGAGGCAGAGCATCGTTAAGTTTAATGATAAAAAGGTAGACAACGCTGCCGGGAGATTTATTGGTTACTGGGATCATTCGAAATGCACTAGGAAAATAGTATTGTGGAATAATATGTTTTGCTCGTACACATATATCCCTATATAGGCCAGGGATTTTTTAGTAGACATGTTATGACTATAGCTGATGCTTTATTCATCTTGAGACAAAAGCTGCTTATGAGTTTCATCGATTTCAGATAAGAGCCATCGTTGTATTGTTACTGAGGTTTCTACTAAAACGACGACCTATGGTTAAAATCCATGAGTACGTAGCCAAATTTTTCAATAGGAGCGAATCAGCTATTGTGGATGACATTCATGATTACCTGGAAACTAGGGTGAGTATCAAATCAGAAAATCAAAAACCTGGAAATGCAGTATCAATAAGTATATCAAAAAACTCCATACTTTCATTTTTGTATATATCAGGCCCAGATATACGATTTTTTCTGACCGGGGCAAAAATTCATGATGGCGCCCCCCCTAATGTTGAATATGAGAATTGAAAGCTTTAAAATGTATATATATAATTTCTTCATTTGTGTAATATATGAATTATTCATAAAAATTAACAGAAATAAATAATAAAAATAAATACTAATAATGAAAAGAATATCACAAGGAAAGAATGAATTCATGAATTATCCATAAAAAGTAACATAAAATAAAAATGAGTAATGGAAATAAATACTAATACTTATTAAAAAAAAATATCACAAGGAAAGAAATTAGATTTTTTTCTTCACAGATTCACGCGTCCTTTCTTTCCGCGAACGCATCTATCAGCTCCTCGAAATCGAAACGTTTGTGACCCCATGTTTATGGAACTTTTTTCTTCAACTTACTCAAAGAATCTCCCCTTTTTGTTTGTACGTTCAATTCAGGAACACCCTGCATATTCTATTGATATTCAATGAATGACTCCGTACTATAATTGAAAATTGATTAAAGAAGAAATATGAAGGTGCATATATATGTTTATTTTTTTGTTGTATTCACGAAAATAGAATGAAAATATTTCAGCTTTTAGCATGATTAATCGACGTGAATGAAAGCAGTAATTGAAGTTTCAGTAATTTAAGAAAAATCTAAATCAAGGTAATATAGCACATTCCAAGTCAACATGAGCTGAGCAATCCTGAAAGGTTATCAAAAAATCTCCAAAAAGATTGTTAATTGTTACATTGTTACATTTTTAGATTTGCTACATTGTTACATTGTTACATTGCTACATTGTTACATCGTTACATCGTTACATCTTACATTTTACATTGTTACATCGTTACATTTTCACATCGTTACATTGTTACATTTTTACATTGTTACATTTTTACATTGCTACATAGTTATATCGTTATATTTTTGGCGCTCTTGTTCACCCGAACAGAGTGCCTATCATTTTGCCCGAATGTCTGTAATTTTGGAATATCGAGCCGAAAATGGTCTCAATCGATTGGGTTTGACTCCCTGATGAAGAATTCGTGGCGAAAGTTGAGTCTGTCCGGCCGGCCGTATCCTCTCTAGCATCCAAAAGGAGTCAGCTAGAGTTTTCATATTTTCAGAATAGGTTAATTGTCCAAATATCTCGATCAAGTTCGTTATTGGACCAAATCCGACGGATGGTTCAGCATCTGAAATTTTGTTTCCTCAATAACTACTAGAATATCCATCCGATTAAGTTGATACTTAGAATGTTATTGAGGGAGGCTGAAACGAAACGGATTGCAGAATTTCGCAGAAAACGTCAAGCTAGAAAATTTTAAAAAATTTCCAAAAAAAAAAATTTTCAATACTCAATATCTCCTAAGACTTCATTGAATATTTACTCGCAAGTAGGTCAACAAGAGCGCCAAAGCAATCTGACCTCAAGTCAGTGCTTTCTAAATTTTTACATTGTTACATCGTTACATTGTTACATTGTTACATCGTTACATCGTTACATTGTTACATTGCTACATTGTTACATTGTTACATTTTTACATTGTTACATTTTACATTGAACGCATCTATCAGCTCCTCGAAATCGATACGTTTGTGATCCCATGTTTATGGAACTTTTTCTTCTTCAACTTACCTTGCATATTCTATTGATGAATTACTCCTTATTATAATTGAGAATTGATTGAAGAAAAAATTTGTTTATGTTTGATGACTGAATGATATGCAGTTAATAATTGATCGATTGAATCCTCATTTATTTTAAAGATTTTCGGCATAGTGATGGTTTATCATGTTTCCATTCTACAGTTTCGATTATAGCTTTAGAAAATTAATTTTTTCCGAGATAATCAAAAAAAATTATCCTTTGGTTGATTTTGGCGCCCCCTTAAGCTGGCGCCCGGAGCGCTTACCCCCTCCCTAGATCTGGGCCTGGTATATATTCAAAATGTTTGTAGTTTCCTCATATGTTTTCAATCATTGAAATATTCTCAATAGCAGATAAATTCATCATTTACTAAAAATGTATTGGTTTAACTTAAGAAACAACAGTGAAAAAAATCTTCCATGTTTTGAATGAGCACCAAAATATTTGTTAATTCTTAAGCTTTTCTTCTTAATTGTGCATTTCGTGGATTTCTGTGTGAGCAATATCTGTCTCAAGGCTGTACACCACCTTGCGGCGAAACTCGAATTCCGCTAGATGGCACCAAGCGAAAATTTCAAGGAACTGAAAACAGGCACGCTCATTGCATGCATCATATAATTTTTTGAGAAGTGTACCAAAATTGTGAAAACATCTAATTACTCCGAAATTAATAGGCTAATTTTCTTGAATTCAACCGAAATATTCATCCCTCAAACCCACCTTGAAGATCTCATCTCTCTAGTTCATTCCATTTGGACGGACAGAATAAATTTGGACCGCGGATTTTAAATCAGTGAGTGTTCGGAAATTGTTACCACATACCCAAATATTTGAAAAATATAAATATTTATGCAGATCGAAAAGTTCTTTGTACAGATAAACAAGAGTTTCATAGAGGCTTTCAACTGTAGGAGATAAAATCATAGCTAAATTAAAGCCAATGAAGTCTTCAGACAGCCATTTTGACTTGATTCAAAAATTGATGAATTTATGAACAATTATTTTCAAGGAAGATCACATTTATGAAGCACGAAGTGCTATAGAGTTGGTAGCAAGAAAAACTGCTAGCAAGAAGGAACCACAACCACGAGAGAGCGTTACCCCAGATAGACCACTAGATTTCGTCTGTGCTGATGAGTGCGTTTGCGATCATTCATCTGCATGGAAACTTCAATACAAGGCTCATGACGTAAGTTAAATTGGGAATTGAATATTTTCATTCCTCTTCCTTTGATATCAAATCCGATAATTCCATAATGAAATTAGAGAATGTTTCATTCACATGTAGGTGAAAACTGCATCACCTTGGATAATTTTTTATAACAAATACAGTCATGAAAATATACATGTGTCCTGAGAGAAACAAGGTGTTTTCTTTTGGGGATACAATAAAAAGTAACAAAAATGTCAATTTTTTTTTGTAAATAAGGGAATATTAAATTAGTTTGACGAAACATATGTGCTTACCTACATGGTTCCAACAGCGAGTCTGCATTGTCGATTACGCTAAGGCACATAATTCTCAAAATTCCTGCTATTTCTACTCGGATTTGCCAATTCAATTATTCCAAATTTCGCTGTTTGTGTTGATGAACAATTTTCTTCAAATAAAAAAACCTACATCCTATTGAAACCATGATCATTGATTCAATCCTTCAAATTATAAAAGTTTATAAGTTCTGCTAATAGAATTGCTTCAACAAAGCATACACCACACACGTCGAGTTAGGTTCCGTATAGTAACTATAGCGTCAATTCATTTCTTTCATTATATTTCTATGATTATTTTGTCCTATATATATTTATCTCATAATTAACAATCAGAATTCACATTCTTCAAGCTAATATGTTAACAATAATAACACAAAAAAGAACACAAATGAATGAATATACAAAAATAAATGAATGAATTTACGTCAAAAAATTCCCTCGAATGAGAGAATCTCATCATTCCACCAAATCAGCTGGCCAATGTCTCCGTTTTCTCTTTGGTAAGGTAATCTGCAGTAATAATAATGATGAATTTATTCATGTTAGTACACAAATGCTTACAGACGTCAAATAAAATCTAATTCAAGAAAAATCATCACTCAAGAAGGGTTGAGGTATAGTTATTTTCCTAACAAGTGCGGAAAGTGATATTTTCCCGCACGAGTTAGGAACAATATTATTCTACAAGCGCTTACACGAGATCGATTTCAACACACAGATCAAATGTGAATTGGTCATTCTAAATACACATGAATGACAAAAGTCTCTGACAAGTCGTTACCATTGTACTCTCATCGTTGACGATGAAATAAATTTAAACTGTAATAATATTCATAAATTCTTTATTAATTGGAAAGAAAACTAGACTAACAGCACATAAAAATGAATTTTGATAAGGAATCTATGTACATTCTGTTTCTTCCCATTATTATCAATATATTCATTAGAAATATTCAGTTATTAGTTATATTTATTGTAAACGTGCAGTTGGTCGCGTTATGCAAATTTATAGCAGAAGCCATCATATTGGTCGAAGTCAGCTGCTCCTTGGAAGATAATGATTCTGTATTACAGTTTGAAGAGGAAGAAGCAAAACGTTGAATATTTGCCATCATATTGTTCCAAGGCTCTTTGGATGGTAATGATTCTGTATTATAAATTGGAGACGAAGAACCATTCAAATTAAGAATTCTAGTGGACATTTTTTTTTCTGGTTAATAGATTCTTCCAAGTATCCCTCAGCAACAGCAGTTGAGTTCCATCCTCCTAAACGTTTAATATTTGTGATACCTTCTCCACAATTGGCTAAGAAAGTAGCCGAGGAGCGCCTAAAACTGTGTCCTGTGTAAAATTCCGGATTTTGTAGGCGTAAGTAAGCTGCAATTTCGGACGGTATTTTTCCTAATGTATTGATTCCGACAGGTTGAATCTTACATTTTCCCCGATTATACTTCATGAAAATTCGGGGATGAGGTATTTCCTTTGGACGTAAATTCATATATTTTCTGTATATGTTCAGAAAATATCCATTATCGGTGTCTTGGGATATAACAAACGATCTTGGTGAATGCTTTTTGGAGTCCTTAATATTGACGATTATCAAGTCTCCTTTATCATCTATATCGTCGATGGTGAGTTTTGTAAGTTCCTCTCGTCTACAGGCACCAGTTAATCCAAAAATTGTTACCAACTTCATCATCAAGTAAATTTCATCAGATGCCTCACTCATGAATTTTGTTATTTCCTCTTCATTAAAAGTTTTGGCCTTTTTTGGACGAAATCCTATATTCTGTCGTTTAATGAAGGCAGTTAATTTATGGAATTTTCCAATATCCAAATCCTGTTTCAGTTTACAAACACTCTTTATCATTGAATGTCGGGACCATAATGTGTTTGGTCTCCAAATTTTGGATATTTCCAAAAAATACGCCGAAAACACTTCCTCCTTCCTGGGTTGAACCTTTTTGGAATTACACCAATCAATGAATTCTGAATATTGGTTATCATATTTTATCTTCGACTTTGCCGGTAACAAATTTAAACTCGCTTCATAAGAAGCTGCTAATATTTCTTCGGGCAGGCCATCATCAGATCCCGAAGTAACCATTTTACCGGAGCGTACTGATTGAATTCGAGTTGATATTATTTATATTCAAACACAATTTCATAATATAATGACAATGTATTAATTCTTATTCACATGCCGTTTCCATAGTAACGTCATCGGTGGCATAAAGATATTATTCAGTTTATTCTTTAGAAAAAGCGTGCGAGAAAAACCCTTGCTAATCCATTACCACACGCATTTGCGTGCGGTAATGGAATAGCAGAGGTTTTTCCCACACTGTTTGGCAATGTGACTCTTTACGAATTGAAATACGTGCGGGAAAGAGAATGAAAGTGCACGATTGTAGAAAAAGTTATTTGGACGGTTTTCTATTCGCGCATGGTGTTTTTGCTTTTATATTTGATGACTTCTTAATGTATTTTGAGGTGTTCATGTAAAGTCAGATTTTTCACGTACCATGAGGAGTCTACCACCAATCGAAGTACGAGGCATGTTTTTTAAGTAAGTATCGTTTAGCGCTACGGTCGGCATTCCACGCATGCGCGCTGGTTACCTACATCTTTTGTCTACGCACTGACGCCACTACAGTCTGATTCTTCATTGTATACGTTGTGCCACGTTATGACAAGTGCGTCAATATTCACGAAAATTATGTTGAAAAGTAGATTAAGATACAGGCTTTCATGTTAAAATAAAATTATTGCGATATCTTTACACGTCTTTTTTTAATTCCAAAACGGTACTTACTTAAAAAACATGCCTCGTATATATATATTTATCATTGAAGACGGCAATCAGTATCAGTTTAATTTGATTACCGATTTTGGCAGACATGTTTTAGAAATAGTCCGTATTTTTTGTAGGAAATTAATTTCCAACCTCACCAATAATTCTATCCCACTTTTTTTTCGTAAGTCATTATTTTCTTCCATTCAATTCAATTAGAGGAACATTAAACTATTTCTTTCAACGGAGTTGAACGTAAGAATAAAGTGATAGGTAATTAAAAATAATGGCCGATTCTCTACCATGTGTTTAAAGATTAATTAGCAATTTGTTTCTATTAGGCTGTGAGTTTCACAGAGACTGAGCATTGGATCACTCCGAAGACCAGCAAGACATCCATGACAATGGAGGATAGTAATCAAGATGGAACCACAGATGAGTATTTCAGTATGACCGATTTGGCCCGAGTTATTGGGGCAGAAGAGGGCTTCTACGAAGAAGATGAAAGGGGTGTCGTAGACGTAGAGGAAGAAATCCATGGAGAAGAATCAGAAAATGTTATACATAATACTTCCAGCCTTGACATGGGTATGAAAAGTAAGTAGTACTTGAATTATAATGCTGAGCGACATAATATTCACAAAAAACCAATTTTTATGACATTTGACCTTCAATATCTTAAGACGCGGACACGGTATCATTTGTGACTTTTGAGACAACATTTAGCACGACAAAACAAAGGTTTCTACCAATTTATTATAGCTTATTATCTCTCATTCCGAGGTTGACCCCTTTTTTTACCTAGTATGACTGGGCTATGTATACACATTGTTGTTTGATTTTCTGACTATTGCGAAATTTCATCATCTTAGCAATCAAGTGTGATATGGTAGAGATGTTTCATAAAAACAATAATTCACATTATTTCCAAGGTCTATTACAATACAGCAATTGTAAGAAAGCTTCTTTATCTGAAAGTTTATTTAAAATTATAATTTCAGGTCCTAAAGAAGAGGAGGACCTAGTCAATTTCGAAACAACGAAAGAAGTGAAATCTCCAGTGTGAGTATAAATTCATCTCACATAGCAACAAAACAGAAAAAAATCAAAGAATTCTATTATCTCTCGGAGGAGATTTCAAAATTTCTATATTATAATTTAGAAGTTTGAATTCACTTTTTTTCATTGTGTATATGTTTCTCTTGCTCTTTTTTAAGATGTGGATAATTAATCATCAGATATCCAATTGAGGGCCAATTCAAAGCTGTCACATATCGAGCAATATGAATTTTTACTTTCTTATCTAACCCCTCGATTGAACCACATAACCGTAGCTCGTATTTATGCCGATAGTGTGTATGGGCTTATAAAGAATAAGAAAAAAATCACAATTCTCACCCCCCTCTTCAATATTTTTTTAGATTCCGAGAGAGGATCTCCACATTTACCATCGAAGAAGATCCACTCAGCATTCCCGAAATTAAAGTCAATGAATAATTGAAAATCCTTACTTCTTCAATAAAATACAATTTTATTTCATTTATTGTTTTTTTTTTAAAATGTTACTCGTGAATATCATGTACTGGTTGGTATGCAAATTAATGCAACGATGATAGTTCACAATCGGCAAGAAACAAATTCCACGAATGAATTGTTTCATGTTTGTGAGGAGAAAGAAGTTGCTGGGGGTTAAATAAATGTTAGAATGTCCGTCGGAAATTTCAATTCGCTATGTTTTCACACATACATACTCGAATACCAAAAATAATGTGTATTATGATTCTTTGTAGTTTGAAGAAAATGCTAAATAGACATCGTTTTTATTGGTTCCTTCCATAGACCGTCAACTTAATAAAACATACTGGTCACGGCCCTTTAGTTCGAGCGACCAAACGCTATCAATTTTTGTCAGGTCAGTCGCTATTTCTGAAGAAAACTGCAATCTCATAACCATATATTTAACTGTTTATCATGTTTTTACCATATTGAATTGTTTAGTTAAAAAACTCTAGATTTTTTTTTAATAATCGTTTGTCGTCGTAAATTATTATAGTAAACAGACAACGGAACTTAATTTTTATGTTTGAAATAAAATTATTTTCCTTCAACATAAACATCCGTCATGTGATTGGGAAGAACTAATATAAGAGAACAGCACAGGTATAATAATTATTTTCGTGTTGTTCAGTGTTAGTTGCAAGTTGAGCTAAGTTTTCGTCGTGAGTTCAAGTATTTTCAATAAGTGGTAATCATCAAATATGGATCTTACTAAATGTGCAGTATCTGGTTGCAAAATTAACACTCCCCGATGACATTGTTTCGCAAATTTCAAAACAGAATTGGTCAGATTTAATATGTGGCTAGATATACTGCAGAATTCAGAACTGAGAGCTATTCCACGGGAGTCTGCCACTATCATTTTGATGAGAAATACATCTTACCTGGTACCAGAAGGCTGAAGCCTAATGCATTACCAACTCTTTTCAGAAATGAGAGTGATGCAACAGGTTTGTGATGATTTCTCAATTTTAAACTTTTAATAATGTCATAAATGCTACAAAATTCTGAATTTCACATTAATAAGTTGGATGTTGACTATTTAATAGTCTTATCATCAATTTATTTTGCAGGTAGTGAGGATATGGAATGAGTAGATCTGAGTGAAGCTCAATCTAGATTTGAGGTCCCAGATGAAAGATGTAAGATATAAATTATTAATCATACCACTTAAATTTTCTTATTTTCTCATTATTAAAATTTTCTTAAAGTTAGCTTCAGAACTAGGGGAATCTAACCTCTCAATGCATCCAGAAGCAAACTCCTCGACATTTCACGATGTTGATAAATCACCTTCTCAAACATTAGAATAAAATGAACGTATTAGCAGTGTTCCTTTGTTCTGATTCAACTGATCACTATTGTGTCATTGAAGGAAGAAAAGATTGAAAACATTACACAGTGACTTTGTTCAGTTCGAATGAATGCTTTAAAGATGTAGTTTATTAGTTCGATTTTAATGAAATTAATTCAGTCTAATCTTGTGTAGGTTATGCTTACCTCGAATATGTAAGTAGTATTTATAATGACCTTGATTAATCTTTATATGTGATGAATAGGATAATTTATCTCTAACATCTACAGATATTTTGACTGAATTCGTCTCCTGAACAATTTTAGTTCTTCAAATAAAAATTTGTTAAAATTTTCTGTTTTTCCCCACCAAATTCCCTTCTCTATAAAATTAGGATTAGTTAATTCGAACCATTTTGGAGTTAAGTAAATGATCCAAATCAGATATCATTTACTCGACTTCAATTTTGGCTCGAATTAGCTTGAAAATAATAGTTCATAAAAGGAATGAATTCAAATGAGCCGCTTTCCCTCCAAATGAGGAAATTAGTTCGAGCGACCAAACGCATGGTGTCGCTTTGGTAGCGTGACAAGTCTTTAACATGTGCGTTGTCTATGGTTCCTTCAAACGAGATTATATTTTCCAGATTATTAATTCTGATTCAGTTGATGGAAAATTAAACAAAATGGTTCATTTGCTGCAAAATAACGTGAGTCCACCAATACAGTAGTATTCATTCACACCTTTCAACCCCTTTCAAAAATTTTCCATTAAAGGTTTCGTGGGATTTGAAAATTGTGCATAAACAAAACTGAAGGTAATGGACGATTTTTATTCGGTGATTAATTTCATCAGGTACCATCGTATCAAAGTGAATGAGGCATGACAAAGTGCACATAATTAAAACCACTTTGAATTTACTATTTTTTTTTCATTTCATTTATTCATTAGCAATCAGAATACAATAAAATAATTCTATAAGCTAATCAGATGTCTGTAGAGCATGAGGCTCTGAAGTGGGTTTATAGGGTCTTCTCCAATGAAAAGACCCCTTCTGTCCTACTTAAGGTCTGCTGGCCAATTCCTTTTGAGTCTTCGGGTGGTGTATGGTTCTAGCAATGGCTGTAGAAGGTTGTTTATGTGTCCGTGTAGTTTGTCATGGTGTTTCTGACTCTTTTCCTTTATGACGTCCATAACATAAGGTATTTTTAGATCTTCGTGCAATGTTTGATTGGTCACATACCATGGTGCATTTGCTATCATTCTTAATATTTTCGATTGGCTTCTCTGTACTATAGATACGTTGGACTTAGAAGTACATCCCCACAGTTCAATACCATATGTCCAAATAGGCTTTATGACTGCTTTGTATATGAGAAGTTTGTTTTCCATCGACAATTTAGATTTCCTGCCTATGAGCCAATACAGCTCTTTAACTTTCAGGTTTATTTGCTTCCTTTTTTTAACCACGTGTTCCTTCCATGTTAATTTGTTATCTAAGTGAATTCCCAAATATTTTGTATCATTTGATACTGGTAACTGAATGTTATTTAACTGAACAGGAGGGCATTGTCCTTTTCGAAGCGTAAAATTGATTTGCAATGATTTTTTCTCATTGATCCTGATTTTCCATTTGTTGAGCCATTCTTGTATTTTATCAATTTAATTTACTAATTAAAAAAATTTTCTCCCCACTCAAGTTTTCTTCCCCATTCAAAAAAATTGGCGGGTTGGTGAGAATGGCACAGGGTGTAACGACAAAAATCCTTCAAAATACATAAGAATTTAGTAAAAGTAAAAATCAACTGACTTGTTCCAGGATTTTGTTCCAAATATTTTCTTCAGATAAAATGAATTTGTTCCATAATTTTTACGCTTACTGTATATCAATTCTTTTAAGGTTTTCGATGGGATAGCCCCTTTTTCAAGAGAAGGAAGTTTGGGCTTCGAACAAACCTCAGAAAAATCTGTTAGTGGTTATTAGAAATATTCTATATTTTTTGTGACTAAAATTTAATTTGAAGAAAAATCTACAATTCTGCCAACACTGTTTCAGACTTGTTTATCCTTTTTTTAAATGGCAGACGTCCACTGAGTTCATCACTGCCACAATAACTTCATGTTACCTTCACTTATAAAATAATTGCACTTGACCGTATGTCAGTGCTATTCAATAATTTGTATCACCGTTGGTGATAAATACTTAACTCTGGGTAACTTTACGATTGAATAAAAATGCCATATTTCCTGTTTCTCAAATATTACACCAGAACCATTCAAAAGAGATAAGAGATCTCAAGAAATATTCCTGAAAGTACCCATCAGGTCACCATGTATAACAGCACTTCTCGCTTTACATCGGTCCGTCCAACGTTATAAGTGAAATAAAATTATTACCAAATAGCTTTGAGACAATAAATACCGCAAGAGGTGGCTCTCAGCTCGTCGTGTGAATGAAGAAGAACATAATAAGTACACATTGTTGAAGTTTCGTTGCTCTTTCGGATCCCAGTTTGTTTGAATGTCATCAAGACTTAAATACGTTAACTGTAAAGTTAAATATTGAACTACAATTGAGTTCGGTTTAGCAGGATTTGGACAATCCGGTCGAAGGCAAACACCTGACTTCATCCGGTACATATCACGATGGAATCGGGTGCTTGACAGCTTTGAGATGTAGAAGTATCCTAACTATAGATATCGATCTTGTTCAATTAAGGCTTGTTAAGAGGGCAATAAGTCTTGTATATCTACTATTAATCAATCAATATGATATGGAGATCTATTTGATATGAAAAATGATTCATTAGAGCTGTTTTTTGTTTGAATCAGTCAATATATCCCAATCTAAAATGAGGAATATTAAGAAAAAATTACACATATTCAGGAGATCAGCTCCTACTTTAGAACATGTGTCACATTCATTCAATATAGATTAATTGAGGGCTGCAATCGAATCTACCAAATCTCGAAAGGCAGCAGGTTTTGACGGAATTTATCCAGAATTTATCAAACATTTAGGAAGAAAGGCCTTGTCTTGGTTATTGTCTTTCTATAATAATATTCTGAATTCGGGTAACTTTCCTTCCGAATTTCGTAAGGCTAAAGTAATAGGTTGATGACGAGATATTGTTGATGATGGAGCTCGTGTTGATTGATACTACCATCATCTATTGTGGATGTAATGTTTTCCGACGTTTCGATAGACATCTTCTATCTTTATCAAGGAGGAAAAGTAAAAAACCTTTTGAAAAATTATCAATTTTTCAAAAAGTCAATATGACAGAAGTCATGAAAGAAAAATGAACAATGTTATATACTCATCTGTGATATGATGATCTTTTTAAGTTGGATCGAACTATCGGCGTCCAAACTTCTGGCAGATCTATAGATGGAGCACTGGTGTTATTTTCATAAATGCTGCTTCTTTGATTTTTCTTCTTGCAAGTTTTTCTTCTTTGGATATTATTGATGCTTCATCCCATTTTATACGATGATTCTCATCTACAGCATGTTGGACTAACCTGGATTTGTCGCTGTCTAGTACTCGTAGAAGCTTCTGATGTTCTTTTATTCGTACATTCAGAGGGCGTTTAGTTTCTATAATAGGTATTTTGAAACGAGGACAAAATCCTTGTGATCCTAGTAGTTATCGACCCATCAGTTTATTGAGTGTTCCTTTCAAGATATTAGAAAGGTTAATTCTTTTTATAATTGAATTTTTTTATAGAAAATATTCTACAAATTTCCAGGGAGGGTTTAGGAAAAATAGAAATTGTTCAGATCAGATTCTCAGTCTTACAAATTTCATAGAATCAGGCTTCAATGATAGGTTGAAAACAGGAGCTGCTTTCATTGATTTATCTTCGGCATATGACACTGTGTGGAAAGATGGATTAATTTTCAAACTCTATACCCATCTGAAGTGTGGGAAAATGGTACGATTCTTAGAAAATATGTTATCTGATAGAAGATTTATTGTTTTTATTGACAATAAGAGTAGCAATTTCCTAACATTGAAAAACGGTATTCCTCAAGGATCAGTTTTATTTCTTTTACTTTTCAATTTATATCTAAGTGATTTACCCATGACATCATCTCAGAAATTAATTTATTCTGAAGACATTGCTATTGCTTACCAACATTCGAATTTCCATACTCTGGAAAACATGCTGTCATCTGATTTGGAAATTTTAAAGATTTATTTTATTGAGTGGCGATTATGTCCAAATCCAAACAAAACAGAGGCATCTTGTTTCCATCTGAATAATCATTAAAAATATAGGAAATTAGCTGTAACTTTCAATAATTCTCCTATCGAACATAATTACTAGGCTCATTTAAATAATCTGAGCCTAAAACTGAAAACTGTTGAACATACCCACCACTGACAATGACATAAAATATATCTCTGTGACTTAACCAACAAGTTGCACAAGTTGTCGTACGTTTAGACGTTGTGTGGTACTAGAATAAAAAGTTATATTGTGTGCACAGTTTTACTCAACTTATAACAAAAATATTCCAAATCCTAAATATAATTTAACAGGTTATAGACCCAGTCATGCAGATTGATATTTAGGTTTGGGGAAAAACAAGATTTCTTAAGAATAAAAAAATCCACTGGAACATTGGAGGTTATAACGGAAGAGTAAAAAGTTAGAAAAAGGCAAGAAAATGTCGTCAGTATCACTGCCATTTCCTCAATTGACGAATACGAACTATTCCAATTGGAGATTTCGTGTAGAAATCCTGCTGGACAAGGAAGGAGTGAGTCACGTGCTAACAATCACCCAGAATGAATATAACGAACTTAGTCAGAAAGATAAGTTAGCATTCGATCGATCAGATTCAAAAGCCAAAGGTACAATAGTTCAATGTATGTCTGATCAACACTTAGAATACATCAAGGATGCCAAAACTGCTCTTGAGATGTTACAATCTTTGAAGAACATATTTGAACGGAAAAGTCCACTAGCAAAGTTGTATATTATGAAAAGACTTCTGAAAATGAAATGTACAGTTGACGAACTGCAGGAACATTTCATGAAAATGAAAGTTTGCTGAGAGAACTTGAAGGAGCGGCTGCAAATCTAGATGAAAGTGATAAGGTCTGTTATTTATTGTTAACAATGCCTGAAAAATATGATACAGTCATAACAGCCATAGAAACTGTTAACACAGGCATAACGTTGGAATTCGTGAAAAATAGGCTTTTAGATGCAGAACTGAAGCTCAAAGATTCGGAGGGACCCACTGAAAGGAACACAGCATTTTTAACGAAGAAGAATCAAAAGGACTACAAATGTTATGGTTGTGGAGGAGATCATTTTCTGAGAGATTGTCCGGAGAAGAACAAAAATGAGGTATCATCTCTGTCTCCATCAATAGAAGACCACTCTTGAAGAAAGAAGTCACTAAAATATATTTCAGCCTATTTTTGTATTTTCACACTTAGACGGGGAGCCAGGGTTTTTTTTAACGGGGTTTTTTCCCTAGGCGTTTATGTCACACGTCGAATTGTATGACACCCCGTCACTAACCCCTGATCTATATGCTTTATTGTTTGCTAACTAAATTTTTTTTTAACCATCACACTGGTTCAGCAGCTTGGGAATAGACTTTAAAACAAACGAGCAAAAGCTCCAGAGATCTTATCAGTGCTTTTTCACATTTTTGCGCGCTTGTCTAACGTCCGTTGGGTTGTATATCTACCTTTCGAAAAAAAATTTCTCTCAACTGGACACTGGAGTGAATATAACACTTCTGTCAGTTATGGAAAAATGTGAGGTTTCAAACTGTCTTCGTCTTCGAGAAGAAATAGAGTGTTACATGAGAGATTGGGAGCTTTTACGTCTTTTTGGTCTTCTGATTATGCAATTAACAAAATGTCTTTTATGATTATCCGAGTTTTCTTAATGCGTCTCAAATGAACAGGTCAAAGACCGATTATGCAGTCTTCCATCCGGTTTATATCTTAAACGAGAATATTTTATCTCTCTAACACCTCAAGAAGTAGCCAAAGTCAGCCATGCCGAAAATCTCAAAAAATGGATACGATATTCGCCGACCAATTTACTTCAGCGAATGTGAATTAGCATTTACTTGCGGTCTGCGGTCATACCTCTTACCGAGTAGATACATGAGTCGCAGACGACAGCAGCAATCTCCCAAGAAGTACAGCAGTAGTGTTCATCGCCCTCTTTCGCAATCAGATGGATGATCAAGTGAATGCCTAATGGACAGATGAACTTGACTTTGGAAGATGATCGGAAATTATGGGAGGTCGAGGACGTCACAACGGTGGCTGACGCTAGGTGGTTGTTACCGATGACTTGCGTTCGCCCGCGGTGCGTGTTCTAGGAACACTCTGTTCATGCGTGCATTAACTGGTTTCTTGAAATGTTCGAGGACTGAAAAGGAAATGAACAAGCGGACAAGTCTACTCAACTGGCTAGCTGTTCTTACGGGATAAATGTAATTTCATTCATCTATATTATGTGTTAAAAGGGTTTGAGGACCTTGATAAGATAAGATCCGTTTATTATGTCTATGGTTGGGTTGACAGTCGTCTTGTCATTTCATTTTCATGCCAACCTTATTGACAATCGTAGGAAATCAAATGATCAAGATTTGAATGAAAGAATGCGAATGAGATAGTTAAGATCACTACTTGTTCTTAACCTTGTGGAATATTCAATTAGATAAATGATTCCGAACTGCGTATTATCGATTGTTGGAAAACTTTTTCGGAAATACAGTTCTTGATTTTGGAATAATTTATTTTTATTCAGAATGTATCCATTGCAGGGTTCATTCTGTTGGTTCATAAAACATTCGTTTTAGCTCCATAAGGTGGAGATCACTTCACTATCAAGTCACACTCTAACTTCGATAAGTCGAAGAGTTAGAAAGGACAATATCCAATGAGATAATTGATATTTATTACTTTCTTATTCTCAGATTTCATTATTTTACTGTCATTCGCCTGCTGTCATTGATTTCTATTTAATTTTTGATGGAAAAGATGTACCTTCTTTTCATTCTTCTCGATGGAATAGAGGCTACAATCCTGATCTCTGCCTATCTCTGCCTGTCTTGTGACAATACTTGCAAACCGCTTCCTGTAAAGCGTAAAATCCTAGGAGTTTTTCCTCATAGCCAACATAGGCCTATTCTGTTGACTTCAAGAAGTTTAATTCAATATTCAGAATGTTTAAGAAGACCTCGTTGGAATTTCAAGAAAGCGAAAAGAAAAATGGGATAGTGTTGTATCAAAAATGAATTTTACTCATTCGAGTAGGAGTTCATGGGATATATTAAGAAAATTAGGTGAAGCTACTCCCCTTGCTTCATCATCATTTAAAATTGATCCAAGTTTAATCGCTCGCCGCCTACTTAATGTATTGAATCAGTCAATATATCCCAATCTAAAATGAGGAATATGAAGGAAAATAAAAAATTATATCTGTAATCATTATTGATCTTCAGTTATGATTTTCCTCAAAATAACAAGAGTGAATTATTATTATTATATTATTATATTGTTATATTGTAACATTGTTAGATTGTTATATTGCCACATTTTAACATAACTACATTGTAACATTTCCACATTTTCACATTTTTACATTGTTACAATTTAACATTGTTACATTGTTAAATTGCTACATTGTTACATTAATACATTCTTACATTTTTACATTATTAAAGTTTTACATTTTCACATCGCTACAATGGTAAATTGTTACATTTTTACATTGCTACACTGCTACATTTTTAAACAGTTACATTGTTACATTTCTACATTGTTACGTTGTTACATAATTACAATTTTACATTGTTACATTTTTACATTCTTACAATTTTACATCGTTACAATTTTACATTGTTACGTTTTTACAATGTTACATTTTTACATTGTTAGACTGTTACAATTTTACATTGTTACATTTTTTACATTGTTACAATTTTACATCGTTACAATTTTACATTGTAACGTTTTAACATTGCTACATTGTTGCATTTCTACATTGTTACATTTTAACATTATTACATTGTTACATCGTTACATTATTACAATTTTACATCGTTACGTAACAATAATCAAATGTAACAATGGAACAATGTTCAGATGTAACAATGTAAAAATGTAACAATGTAACAATGTAAAAACGTAACAATGTAAAATTGTAACAATGAAACAATGTAAAAATGTAACAATGTAAAAACGTAACAATGTGAAATTGTAACAATGTAACAATGTAAAAACGTAAAAATGTAAAATTATAACGATGTAAAAATGTAACAATGTTACAATGTAAAAATGTGAAAATGTGAAGATGTAACAATGTTACAAAGTAAAAATGTAACAATGTAAAAATGTAAAAATGTAACAATGTGAAAACGTAACAATGTAATAATGTAAAAATGTAAAATTGTAACAATGTTGAATTATAACAATGTAAAAATGTAACAATGTAATATTGTAAAAATGTAACAATGTGAAAATGTAGCAATGTAACAATGAAAAAATGAAACAATGTAAAAATGTGACAATGTAAAATTGTAACAATGTAACAATGTAAAATTGTAACAATGTAAAAATGTAACAATGTAAAAATGTGAAAATGTAACAATGTAAAAACGTAAAAATGTAATAATGTAAAAATGTAAAATTGTAACAATGTAGAATGTAACAATGTAAAAATGTAACAATGTGAAATTGTAACAATGTAACAATGTGAAATTGTAACAATAAAACAATGTGAAATTGTAACAATATAACAATGTAAAATTGTAACAATGTAAAAACGTAACAATGTAAAATTGTAACAATGTAAAATTGTAACAATGTAAAATTGTAACAATGTAAAATTGTAACAATGAATAAACGTAACAATGTAAAATTGTAACAATGTAAAAACGTAACAATGTAAAATTGTAACAATGTAAAATTTTAACAATGTAAAATTGTAACAATGTAAAAACGTAACAATGTAAAAATGTAAAAATGTAACAATGTGAAAACGTAACAATGTAATAATGTAAAAATGTAAAATTGTAACAATGTAGAATGTAACAATGTAAAAATGTAACAATGTGAAATTGTAACAATGTAACAATGTGAAATTGTAACAATAAAACAATGTGAAATTGTAACAATATAACAATGTAAAAACGTAACAATGTAAAAACGTAACAATGTAAAATTGTAACAATGTAAAATTGTAACAATGTAAAATTGTAACAATGAATAAACGTAACAATGTCAAATTGTAACAATGTAAAAACGTAACAATGTAAAATTGTAACAATGTAAAAACGTAACAATGTAAAATTGTAACAATGTAAAAATGTAACAATGTAAAAACGTAACAATGTAAAAATGTAACAATGTAAAAACGTAACAATGTAAAAATGTAACAATGTAAAAACGTAACAATGTAAAAATGTAACAATGTGGAAATGTAACAACGTAAAATTGTGAAAATGTAACAATGTAAAAATGTAACAATGTAAAAATGTAACAATGTGAAAAATGTAAAAATGTAACAATGTAAAAATGTAACAATGTAACAATGTAAAAATGTAACAATGTAGAAATGTAACAATGTAAAAATGTGAAAATGTAACAATGTAAAAACGTAACAATGTGAAAACGTAACAATGTAAAAACGTAACAATGTAAAATTGTAACAATGTAAAATTGTAACAATGTAAAATTGTAACAATGTAAAATTGTAACAATGTAAAATTGTAACAATGTAAAATTGTAACCATGAATAAACGTAACAATGTAAAATTGTAACAATGTAAAAACGTAACAATGTAAAATTGTAACAATGTAAAAACGTAACAATGTAAAATTGTAACAATGTAAAAATGTTACAATGTAAAATTGTAACAATGTAAAAATGTTACAATGTAAAAACGTAACAATGTAAAAATGTAACAATGTAAAAACGTAACAATGTAAAAATGTAAAAATGTAAAAACGTAACAATGTAAAAATGTAACAATGTGGAAATGTAACAACGTAAAATTGTGAAAATGTAACAATGTAAAAATGTAACAATGTAAAAATGTAACAATGTGAAAAATGTAAAAATGTAACAATGTAAAAATGTAACAATGTAACAATGTAAAAATGTAACAATGTAGAAATGTAACAATGTAAAAATGTGAAAATGTAACAATGTAAAAACGTAACAATGTAAAATTGTAACAATGTAAAATTGAAACAATGTAAAAACGTAACAATGTAAAATTGTAACAATGTGAAATTGTAACAATGTAAAAATGTAACAATGTAAAAATGTAACAATGTTTAAAATGTAAAAATGTAACAATGTAAAAATGTAACAATGTAACAATGTAAAAATGTAACAATGTAACAATGTGAAAATGTAACAATGTAAAAATGTAACAATGTAGAAATGTAACAATGTAAAAATGTAACAATGTAAAAATGTGAAAATGTAACAATGTAAAAACGTAACAATGTAAATTTGTAACAATGTAAAATTGTAACAATGTAAAAACGTAACAATGTAAAATTGTATCAATGTGAAAACGTAACAATGTAAAATTGTAACAATGTAACAATGTAAAAATGTAAGAATGTAAAAATGTAACAATGTGAAAATGTAACAATGTGAAAACATAACAATGTAAAATTGTAACAATGTAAAATTGTAACAATGTAAAATTGTAACAATGTAAAATTGTAACAATGTAAAATTGTATCAATGTAAAAACGTAACAATGTAAAAATGTAACAATGTAAAATTGTAACAAAGTAAAAACGTTACAATGTAAAATTGTAACAATGTAAAAACGTAACAATGTAAAATTGAAACAAGGTAAAATTGTAACAATGTAAAAATGAAACAATGTGAAAATGTAACAATGTGAAAATGTAACAATGTAAAATTGTAACAATGTAAAAACGTAACAATGTAAAAATGTGAAAATGTAAAAACGTAACAATGTAAAAATGTAACAATGTGGAAATGTAACAACGTAAAATTGTGAAAATGTAACAATGTAAAAATGTAACAATGTAAAAATGTAACAATGTGAAAAATGTAAAAATGTAACAATGTAAAAATGTAACAATGTAACAATGTAAAAATGTAACAATGTAGAAACGTAACAATGTAAAATTGTAACAATGTAAAAATGTAACAATGTAAAAACGTAACAATGTAACAATGTAAAAATGTAACAATGTAAAAATGTAACAATGTAAAAATGTAACAATGTGAAAAATGTAACAATGTAAAAATGTAATGTAACAATGTACAAATGTAACAATGTAAAAATGTGAAAATGTAACAATGTAACAATGTAAAAACGTAACAATGTAAAATTGTAACAATGTAAAAACGTAACAATGTAAATTGTAACAATGTAAAATTGTAACAATGTAAAAACGTAACAATGTAAAATTGTAACAATCTAAAATTGTAACAATGTAAAATTAAAACAATGTGAAAATGTAATAATGTAAAAATGTAACAATGTAAAAAATGTTACAATGTAAAAGTGTAAAAATGTAACAATGTGAAATTGTAACAAAGTAAAAACGTAACAATGTAAAATTGTAACAATGTAAAAATGTAACAATGTGAAAAATGTAAAAAATGTAACAATGTAAAAAATGTAACAATGTTAAAATGTAACAATATAAAAATTTAACAATGTAACAATGTAAAAATGTAACAATGTAACAATGTAACAATGTAACAATGTAAAAATGTAACAATGTAACAATGTAAAATTGTAACAATGTAAAATTGTATCAATGTAAAAAACGTAACAATGTAAAATTGTAACAATGTAAAAATGTAACAATGTAAAAATGTAACAATGTAAAAATGTAACAATGTAAAATTGTAACAATGTAAAAATGTAACAATGTAAAAATGTGAAAATGTAACAATGTAAAAATGTAACAATGTAAAAATGTAACAATGTGAAAATGTAACAATGTAACAATGTAACAATGTAAAATTGTAACAATGTAAAACGTAACAATGTAAAATTTTAACAATGTAAAAACAAAACAATGTAAAAACGTAACAATGTAAAATTGTAACGATATAAAATTGTAACGATGTTAAATTGTAACAATGTAAAATTGTAACAATGTAAAATTGTAAGAATGTAAAATCGTAACAATGTAAAATTGTAACAATGAATAATCGTAACAATGTAAAATTGTAACAATGAATAAACGTAACAATGTAAAATTGTAACAATGTAAAAACGTAACAATGTAACAATGTAAAAACGTAACAATGTAAAAATGTAACAATGTGGAAATGTAACAACGTAAAAATGTGAAAATGTAACAATGTAAAATTGTAACAATGTAAAATTGTAACAATGTAAAATTGTAACAATGTAAAATTGTATCAATGTAAAATTGTAACAATGTAACAATGTAAAAATGAAAGAATGTAAAAATGTAACAATGTGAAAATGTAACAATGTAAAAATGTAACAATGTAAAAACGTAACAATGTAAAAATGTAACAATGTGAAAAATGTAAAAATGTAACAATATAAAAATTTAACAATGTAACAATGTAACAATGTAAAAATGTAACAATGTGAAAATGTGAAAATGTAACAATGTAACAATGTAAAATTGTAACAATCTAAAATTGTAACAATGTAAAATTGTAACAATGTGAAAATGTAATAATGTAACAATGTAACAATGTAAAAAATGTAACAATGTAAAAATGTAAAAATGTAACAATGTAAATGTAACAATGTAAAAATGTAACAATGTAAAAATGTAACAATGTGAAAATTGTAACAATGTAAAAATGTAACAATGTAAAAATGTAACAATGTGAAAAATGTAAAAATGTAACAATGTAAAAATGTAACAATGTAAAAATGTAACAATGTAAAAATGTAACAATGTAAAAATGTAAAATTGTAACAATGTAAAAATGTAACAATGTAAAAACGTAACAATGTAAAAATGTAACGATGTAAAAACGTAACAATGTGAAAACGTAACAATGTAAAATTGCAACAATGTAAAATTGTAACAATGTAAAATTGTAACAATGTAAAATTGTAACAATGTAAAATTGTAACGATGTAAAATTGTAACCATGAATAAACGTAACAATGTAAAATTGTAACAATGTGAAAACGTAACAATGTAAAATTGTAACAATGTAAAATTGTAACAATGTAAAAACGTAACAATGTAAAAACGTAACAATGTAAAATTGTAACAATGTAAAAATGTAACAATGTAAAAACGTAACAATGTAAAATAGTAACAATGTAAAAACGTAACAATGTAACAATGTAAAAATGTAACAATGTAGAAATGTAACAATGTAAAAATGTGAAAATGTAACAATGTAAAAATGTAACAATGTAAAAATGTAACAATGTAAAAATGTGAAAATGTAACAATGTAAAAACGTAAAAATGTAAAATTATAACGATGTAAAAATGTAACAATGTTACAATGTAAAAATGTGAAAATGTGAAGATGTAACAATGTTACAAAGTAAAAATGTAACAATGTAAAAATGTAAAAATGTAACAATGTGAAAACGTAACAATGTAATAATGTAAAAATGTAAAATTGTAACAATGTTGAATTATAACAATGTAAAAATGTAACAATGTAATATTGTAAAAATGTAACAATGTGAAAATGTAGCAATGTAACAATGAAAAAATGAAACAATGTAAAAATGTGACAATGTAAAATTGTAACAATGTAACAATGTAAAATTGTAACAATGTAAAATTGTAACAATGTAGAATGTAACAATGTAAAAATGTAACAATGTGAAATTGTAACAATGTAACAATGTGAAATTGTAACAATAAAACAATGTGAAATTGTAACAATATAACAATGTAAAAACGTAACAATGCAAAAACGTAACAATGTAAAATTGTAACAATGTAAAATTGTAACAATGTAAAATTGTAACAATGAATAAACGTAACAATGTAAAATTGTAACAATGTAAAAACGTAACAATGCAAAATTGTAACAATGTAAAATTGTAACAATGTAAAATTGTAACAATGTAAAAACGTAACAATGTAAAATTGTAACAATGTAAAAATGTAACAATGTAAAAACGTAACAATGTAAAAATGTAACAATGTAAAAACGTAACAATGTAAAAATGTAACAATGTAAAAACGTTACAATGTAAAAATGTAACAATGTGGAAATGTAACAACGTAAAATTGTGAAAATGTAACAATGTAAAAATGTAACAAAATGTAACAATGTAAAAATGTAACAATGTGAAAAATGTAACAATGTAACAATGTAAAAATGTAACAATGTAGAAATGTGACAATGTAAAAATGTGAAAATGTAACAATGTAAAAACGTAACAATGTAAAATTGTAACAATATAAATTTGTTACAATGTAAAAACGTAACAATGTAAAAACGTAACAATGTGAAAACGTAACAATGTAAAATTGTAACAATGTAAAATTGTAACAATGTAAAATTGTAACAATGTAAAATTGTAACCATGAATAAACGTAACAATGTAAAATTGTAACAATGTGAAAACGTAACAATGTAAAATTGTAACAATGTAAAATTGTAACAATGTAAAAACGTAACAATGTAAAATTGTAACAATGTAAAAATGTAACAATGTAAAAACGTAACAATGTAAAATAGTAACAATGTAAAAACGTAACAATGTAACAATGTAAAAATGTAACAATGTAGATATAAAACAATGTAAAAATGTGAAAATGTAACAATGTAAAAATGTAACAATGTAAAAATGTAACAATGTAAAAATGTGAAAATGTAACAATGTAAAAACGTAAAAATGTAAAATTATAACGATGTAAAAATGTAACAATGTTACAATGTAAAAATGTGAAAATGTGAAGATGTAACAATGTGAAAACGTAACAATGTAATAATGTAAAAATGTAAAATTGTAACAATGTTGAATTATAACAATGTAAAAATGTAACAATGTAATATTGTAAAAATGTAACAATGTGAAAATGTAGCAATGTAACAATGAAAAAATGAAACAATGTAAAAATGTGACAATGTAAAATTGTAACAATGTAGAATGTAACAATGTAAAAATGTAACAATGTGAAATTGTAACAATAAGACAATGTGAAATTGTAACAATATAACAATGTAAAAACGTAACAATGTAAAATTGTAACAATGTAAAATTGTAACAATGTAAAATTGTAACAATGTAAAATTGTAACAATGTAAAAACGTAACAATGTAAAATTGTAACAATGTAAAATTGTAACAATGTAAAATTGTAACAATGTAAAATTGTAACAATGTAAAATTGTAACAATGTAAAATTGTAACAATGTAAAATTGTAACAATGTAAAATTGTAACAATGTAAAAACGTAACAATGTAAAATTGTAACAATGTAAAAATGTAACAATGTAAAAACGTAACAATGTAAAAATGTAACAATGAAAAAACGTAACAATGTAAAAATGTAACAATGTAAAAACGTAACAATGTAAAAATGTAACAATGTGGAAATGTAACAACGTAAAATTGTGAAAATGTAACAATGTAAAAATGTAACAATGTGAAAAATGTAAAAATGTAACAATGTAAAAATGTAACAATGTAAAAACGTAACAATGTAAAAACGTAACAATGTAAAAACGTAACAATGTAAAATTGTAACAATGTAAAATTGTAACAATGTAAAATTGTAACAATGTAAAATTGTAACCATGAATAATAACGTAACAATGTAAAATTGTAACAATGTAAAATTGTAACAATGTAAAAACGTAACAATGTAAAATTGTAACAATGTAAAAATGTTACAATGTAAAAACGTAACAATGTAAAAATGTAACAATGTAAAAATGTAAAAACGTAACAATGTAAAAATGTAACAATGTGGAAATGTAACAACGTAAAATTGTGAAAATGTAACAATGTAAAAATGTAACAATGTAAAAATGTAACAATGTGAAAAATGTAAAAATGTAACAATGTAAAAATGTAACAATGTAACAATGTAAAAATGTAACAATGTAGAAATGTAACAATGTAAAAATGTGAAAATGTAACAATGTAAAAACGTAACATTGTAAAATTGTAACAATGTAAAATTGAAACAATGTAAAAACGTAACAATGTAAAAATGTAACAATGTAACAATGTAAAAATGTAACAATGTAAAAACGTAACAATGTAAAAATGTAACAATGTGGAAATGTAACAACGTAAAATTGTGAAAATGTAACAATGTAAAAATGTAACAATGTAAAAATGTAACAATGTGAAAAATGTAACAATGTAACAATGTAAAAATGTAACAATGTAGAAATGTGACAATGTAAAAATGTGAAAATGTAACAATGTAAAAACGTAACAATGTAAAATTGTAACAATGTAAAATTGTAACAATGTAAAAATGTAACAATGTAAAATTGTAACAAAGTAAAAACGTAACAATGTAAAATTGTAACAATGTAAAAATGTAACAATGTAAAAACGTAACAATGTAAAAATGTAACAATGTAAAAACGTAACAATGTAACAACGTAAAATTGTGGAAATGTAACAACGTAAAATTGTGAAAATGTAACAATGTAAAAATGTAACAATGTAAAAATGTAACAATGTAAAAATGTAACAATGTGAACATGTGAAAATGTAACAATGTAACAATGTAAAATTGTAACAATCTAAAATTGTAACAATGTAAAATTGTAACAATGTGAAAATGTAATAATGTAAAAATGTAACAATGTAAAAATGTAACAATGTGAAAAATGTAAAAATGTAAAAATGTAACAATGTAAAAATGTGAAAATGTAACAATGTAACAATGTAACAATGTGAAAAATGTAAAAATGTAACAATGTAAAAATGTGAAAATGTAACAATGTAAAAACGTAACAATGTAAAATTGTAACAATGTAAAATTGTAACAATGTAAAACGTAACAATGTAAAATTGTAACAATGTAAAATTGTAACAATGTAAAATTGTAACGATGTTAAATTGTGACAATGTAAAATTGTAACAATGTAAAATTGTAACAATGTAAAATCGTAACAATGAATAAACGTAACAATGTAAAATTGTAACAATGTAAAAACGTAACAATGTAAAATTGTAACAATGTAAAAATGTAAAAATGTGGAAATGTAACAACGTAAAAATGTGAAAATGTAACAATGTAAAAATGTAACAATGTGAAAAATGTTGAAATGTAACAATGTAAAAATTTAATGTAACAATGTAAAAATGTAACAATGTAACAATGTGAAAATGTAACAATGTAACAATGTGAAAATGTAACAATGTAAAAATGTAACAATGTAAAAATGTAACAATGTAAAATGTAACAATGTAACAATGTGAAAATGTAACAATGTAACAATGTGAAAATGTAACAATGTAACAATGTAAAAAATGTAACAATGTAAAAATGTGAAAATGTAACAATGTAACAATGTAGAAACGTAACAATGTAAAATTGTAACAATGTGAAATTGTAACAATGTAAAATTGTAACAATCTAAAATTGTAACAATGTAAAATTGTAACAATGTGAAAATGTAATAATGTAAAAATGTAACAATGTAAAAAATGTTACAATGTAAAATGTAAAAATGTAACAATGTTAAATTGTAACAAAGTAAAAACGTAACAATGTAAAATTGTAACAATGTAAAAACGTAACAATGTAAAAATGTAACAATGTGAAAAATGTAAAAATGTAACAATATAATAATTTAACAATGTAACAATGTAAAAATGTAACAATGTAAAAATGTGAAAATGTAACAATGTAACAATGTAACAATGTGAAAAATGTAAAAATGTAACAATGTAAAAATGTGAAAATGTAACAATGTAACAATGTAAAAATGTGAAAATGTAACAATGTAAAAAATGTAAAGATGTAAAAATGTAACAATGTAAAAATGTAACAATAAAAAAATGTAAAAATAAAAAAACGTAACAATGTAAAATGTAACAATGTGAAAAATGTTAAAATGTAAAAATGTGAAAATGTAACAATGTAACAATGTGAAATCGTTACAATGTAAAATTGTAACAATGTAAAATTATAACAATGTTAAATTGTAACAATGTAAAAACGTAACAATGTTAAAGTGTAACAATGTAAAAATGTAACGATGTGAAAACGTAACAATGCAAAATTGTAACAATGTAAAATTGTATCAATGTAAAAACGTCACAATGTAAAATTGTAACAATGTAACAATGTAAAAATGTAACAATGTAAAAATGTAACAATGTAAAAATGTAACAATGTAAAAATGTAACCATGTGAAAATGTAAAAATGTAAAATGTAACAATGTAACAATGTGAAAATGTAACAATGTAACAATGTAAAAAATGTGAAAATGTAACAATGTAACAATGTAAAAACGTAACAATGTAAAATTGTAACAATGTTAAATTGTAACAATGTAAAATTGTAACAATGTAAAAACGTAACAATGTAAAATTGTAACAATGTAAAAACGTAACAATGTAAAATTGTAATAATGTAAAATTGTAACAATGTAAAAATGTAACAATGTAAAATTGTAACAATGTAAAAACGTAACAATGTAAAATTGTAACAATGTAAAAACGTAACAATGTAAAATTGTAACAATGTGAAATTTTAACAATGTAAAATTGTAACAATGTAAAATTGTAACAATGTAAAAATGTAACAATGTAAAAACGTAACAATGTAAAATGGTAACAATGTAAAATCGTAACAATGTAAAAACGTAACAATGTAAAAATGTAACAATGTAACAATGAAAAAATGTAAGAATGTAACAATGTAGAAATGAAACAATGTAAAATTGTAACGATGTAACAATGTTAAAATGTAACAATGTTAAAAATGTAACAATGTAAAAATGTGAAAATGTAACAATGTAAAATCGTAACAATGTAAAAACGTAACAATGTAAAAATGTAACAATGTAACAATGAAAAAATGTAAGAATGTAACAATGTAGAAATGAAACAATGTAAAATTGTAACGATGTAACAATGTGAAAATGTAACAATGTAAAAATGTAATAATGTAAAAATGTAATAATGTAAAAATGTAACAATGTAAAAATGTAACAATGTAAAATGTAACAATGTAACAATGAAACAATGTAAAAATGTAACAATGTAAAATTGTAATTATGTAACAACGTTACAATGTAGAAACGTATTTATGTGAAATTGTAATAATGTAACAATGCTACGTTTTTACATTGTTACGTTTCTCAATTGTTACTTTTCTACATTGTTACATTGTTACAATACTACATTGTTACGTTTTTACATTGTTACGTTTTTACATTTTCACATTGTTACAGTGTTACAATTTTACATTGTTACGTTTTTACATTGATACATTGTTACATCGTTACAATTCCACATTGTTACATTTCCACATTGTTACATTTTCACATTGTTACATTTTACATTGTTACATTGTTGCGTTTTACATTGTTACATTTTTACATTTTTACATTGTTACATTTTTACATTGTTACATTTTCACATCGTTTCATTTTTACATTGTTACTTTGTTACATTTTCACATTGTTACATTTTCACCTCGAAGAAATATCATCAGAAGCTACAAGAGCATATCAACCCACAAGTCGACCAACAGACTGAAGATCTATTTATTTCAAGAAGGTTGAAAAGGACCTCGACAAACGACCTTACTGGCTGACCATAATTATGAATCTATCAATGATCAATACTTTCTCTTAGTCCCTAAGTACAAGAAATTTACTGAATACAATAGGAAGTTGATTGTAGATCCCAATAAATTCAATACAAAAAAATATTTATTTCCTTGATGTGCTTCATTATATTCTGACTATTACATGGAGGACTTCGCCTAATCTGACAATTGAATAAATGATTTTCATCATTTTTCCATATCTTGCAAAACAGTGTATACTTCTTGAAGGACAATAGTTTGATTTATGAGAAAATAAGCATGTAAAACTCAGATTAATATATATATGGTTCATGTATATACCCTAAATGTACTATCTTATAATCTGACGATTATATGGAGGGATTCGCCCTTAGTCTATATAAGAATAGACCTCTTTATTTACATTGTCAAGTGTCGCATCTAAATCTTAGAGCTGGTCGATTGTAACGTATTGAGCTGGTCCACTCAGGTCATAAAAAAATTTTCATGCTGCTAAACTGACCAAATAGTAGATTTCTCTTATCCCCTATAAATGTGAATAAAAACTTTTTCTCCAATTTGCATTCAAAACATTGTATAAAATTTTATATTTTGAATTGAAACACTCTTATCGGATATATTAGCAAGAAGTAAAAGAAAACCTTTATTTGATTTTGCTATTTTATGTCAGAGACCGCAGATGGAAAGAAATTCAGATTAGAGTCAAGACAACGCTGGCGCATTCTTTGTTTGGCAGTTTGAAGGTCACATGATGTTTAGAAGACACACGTTGCCACTTCTGTATCGAAAATAAATACGCAATTTGAAGAAAATTAATGAGAGCCAGTATTAGGTTTTTCATATATTGAATTGTTTATTACTTTTCATCGTTCGTAAGTGTGAAAGTTGTAGTAAAGACAGGAATTTTAATCCGAATTTATCGTTACATAGTTGAGTGTATTGTAACGAAGTATTTAGTTATTTACATGTTCATTGGAGTAGAAAGTTTTAATAAGGAAGATTTCAATGAGATTATTATAAGATAAAATGAGGTTTTCTCGAATTAAGGTTCCCAGATGACGATGAAACATTTTTACAAGTTTGTGACTCACCTACTTATTAACATTAATCTAAAATTGTGAGATTAATGGATTATACACTTTTCAGCATATAACTAACACAACAATAACCACAATTTCTTATTGTTTTTGCTACCAACGTTTCGACAGGCATTTTCTGTTACTTTTACGGAGAAAGCGGCAGAATATAGCTTTCAAAATTCTAAATATTTTCAATATTTTAAAATTGTATTATACATCACAAGGAGAGATATGGTACAGCCAAAAATCGTGTTCTGAGGAAGTATAATATATCGCTATGTCTAAAGAAGATGAGTCATCCTCCTCGGAGTCCTGTAGAGTCTTCAGAAGATTCGATTCCAAAGAATCATCGCGTTTGTGTAATTTGACTTAAATGAAGAAGGTATTTCAAGTTACAAGAGTTTACTGGGAGAAAGATACACTTAATGGTTTCCGATTGAGTTGATATGCCGTCTGGTGGTTTTTAGGATAATTTCAGCTTCGAACAAAACTGAAGGAAAACTGTAAGTGGATTTAAGTTAAGGTATATTTCTTCATTCATTATGGCGGTTATATTAGTATTAAATATGCTAGACTACGGAAAAAGACTTTAGAACAAGAGTGCAAAAGTTCCTGACCCCACGTCAGTATTAATAATATGTCTCACGCTCTACATGCATAATACGGACAGAATACATTAATAAGTCTGGGATCAACGTAAACGAAGTGACCGTTACATACAAACGGACGGTACGGAGTGAACATTAAGACCAAAGAAAAAGCAGAGGTGGAGGATATAAAGATGGAAGGAAGAAGACCCAACGAGAGAGTTTAGTTCAAGAAATCGCGAAGTTAACCTTGTGTGTCTACTTTCTTCAGTGAGGACCTAATCTGAATTCGTTTTTTTTGGAACGCGCACCTAAAAAGGGTAAGTACCGTTTTTGACTAGCATAGATTCTAGCGGATATGTTTTGTGAATCAGGTTGATAGAATTGATTACAGAAGCCGGCTTTGATAATATTCGCATGTGTGAGATTGACCAAACAGTTTTTCAGCTCCGAAAGTAAAATTTTTTATATGCTGAAATGAGGTTCTTTCGCGCTTAATGATCCTCATTGATATTATAAATTTGATAGTGATTAGGTATGTTTTGGTTTCATGCCAAAACTGTTGGAAAGATTTGAATTGAGTAAATTCTAGAACGTGACGATATTGTTTTTAATACGAAACGATTGAAAATTAGTATTGCGCTTACACGGAGTTGGGATAAAGTACGAAAATACCCTACAAGTTTTTTTGAACCGGAAATACCCTACAATTGTTTTATTTATATGAGATGTCCGGTATATCCTAACAGATATTGAAGGAGCTGAGTTTTTCAAATTCAAACATTATATACAAGTCAGTGTCGAATATCTGAAAACATGGGGAATTATCGCAACTTCTTTTGAGTTTCTGCGCGCTTATCTAATAGAGCCTGTTATCGTTGCGCCCAAATGTATGCAATTTTCGAATATCGAGAGGAAAATGGTTTGATTTTTTTATATTACTTGATATCTCCGAAAGAGATAAACACAATATTACCAGAGTTATATTGTTAACAATTCTATTATCAAATGCATTTTGCGCCATTGCAAATGCATATAACATTTCATAAATATTGTCCTTTTTGTTCAAAAGATAATTAACTTGGATTCATACTTAACCTCAATCTTGTAAGTATTTCAACTAGAACCTTTTAATTGAGAAATTCCTACACCTATGTTTCCCCAATGATTAACATCAAATTGGCAGTTTCATAAAAAGGTTATTAATACTCATATCATTTCGAAAACATCTCGAAGATCTTCAAGCTCTCAAATTATAAGAAAAATAAATATGTTCAGGTATCATTAGATCAAACTCGTAATTCCGAGGTAGAGATGATAACATGGTTGGTATGTAGTTCTACATTGCAATTTGCCATAACTTGTCTTTTTTTATATCAAACGAGAACAAGAAATTATTCAATCCAGATATGGGAGATATTCATTTGTACATTTCAACTTGAGAGAATTATTCTCCGGAAGTCAGAATCATACCGTTATTATGGAAAGTCTTTTTCGTGAATATTTATGGAATTTGATTGAACGGAACGCAGAAATCTTGCAGAAAAATATATCATATATCGAATACGACATCTTGCTTGCTGAATTTATACAGGGTGTATCTAAATAAGTGTAAAATATTTAAGGAGGTGATTTCTCAACGAAAAAAAGATAGGATCTTTCATATAAAGAAGCTTCGCCAGGTTCGATGATTTTGTCGATTTCTGTAGTTGAAATATTATGGGTCACATGGAGCTGCGAACACTTTGTTGGAAGAAGAAAATATTTAATTTTAACAACATTGAATGGCTCTTGTTAGTTCTGTAAACGGATTTTATGAAAATGCAGACCTCTTGATCATAGATTCTGAGCACTTCGAACTCAACTGATTTATATTAAGTGATCATGAACATGTATGAATAATGTACTCCAAGAGCTTGAAACATTTTTTCTGGTTATCAGCATTATTTCAACGTGACGATTTTCAATCGAAATAAATACAATTTTAGAATAATACAATTTATTTATTTCAAATATTTGCAAATACAACTATAAATCACTTTCGGGTAAACATGACAGATTCAGAGTGCTGTGTTCAGAAATCTACTAAAAAATGCCAATTCATCCATATCAGGATAGTGATCAGCTTTTGGCTCTCTTGTTCACCCGAACAGAGTGCCTATTATTTTGCCCGAATGTCTGTAATTTTGGAATATCGAGCCGAAAATGGTGTTAATCAATTGGGTTCGACTCCCTGATGAAGAATTCGTGGCGAAAGTTGAGTCTGTCCGGCCGGCCGTATCCTCTCTAGCATCCAAAAGAAATAATAGAGTTTTCATATTTTCAGAATAGGTTGATTGTCCAAATATCTCGGTCAAGTTCGTTATTGGGCCAAATCCGTCGGATGAGCATCTGAAATTTTGTTTCCTCAATAAGTACTAGAATATCCATCCGATCAAATTGATACTTGAAATATTGTTGAGGGAGGCTGCAACAAAACGGCTCGCAAAATTTCGCAGAAATCGTCACGCTAGAAAATGTTCAAAAGATTCCCAAAAAAAAATTTTTAATCCTCACTATCTCATAAGATATTTTTCGGATTTCAATAAAAATTCGTGAATATATTGAGGTGTTCGATATCTTACTTATCCTCAAATTTCATTGTCGTAGCTCTTTTCCATCTAAAGATATGATCATTTTCTTAATTTACTCAAGAGAAAAGAGAAATGACATACATCCCGATGATTTTCTTTGAACGATGGCCATCACAGATCGATATTCGATTGACAAATGCCGGGCTCAATAATCAGTGTCAGTTGGCGAAATATTAATCAAAATTTTGCATAACGGGAAATCATAGAGATAGAATTTGATCTGGGTGGCTGAAATAATATACGTTGTCAAAATTCAGAAAAGCAATGACATAAGTTTTTAGGAAAAGGGAATTATAGCATCGAACAAAACTTGGGGAAAATTATGAGTAGTTATTTTTAATGTATAAATATGTACTTTTCCTTGTGCTATATTATATATAATTCAGAAGTAATTTTCTTGGGGTTAGAGCACGGGATCAAAAATTAGGATTTCATCTATTTTTCGTATATTAATGCTTAACGACATATGTTTCGGCGTACATTGAGCCTTTTTCAAGTTTATGTGCTACAAACATAGTGACAATCACATCTGTCCAACAATTCATCTTAAAACTCAGAAAAATTAAAATCATGTTCATCATGTTGTGAACGCTGTCAATTAGTTATTTTTAATTTGAGATATAGGTTTATTCATTCATTAGGCGTTCATATTTGCATCACATTGTCCCATAGTACGGGAAAAGACTATTGTTTACGTGATCAGAGTGCTTATAGATTTGTTATGGTTTGAATATTTACTCGCAAGTAGCTCAACAAGAGCGCCAAAGCAATCTGACCTCACGTCAGTGTATTCTAAATTCTTTATTTTCTAAATGTGGAACGCCAAATCAATTATTTCTAATAAAACGAAATCGTCCTCATGTAAGTCGTTAATTTCATCAACCTATTAACAAGATCAATTCTTTCATTATTAAATACAAACAACACTGCGAAAATTGACTCACAGCAATAAATATTTGGAAGTTATGTTTATACATGTTCAAGACGGGCGTAAGCATAGACCAAGTATCTCTCTAGACTCTAGACCGTCAACTTAATAGAACGTACTGGTTACGGCCTTTTAGTTTGAGCGACCAAACGCTATCAATTTTTGTCAGGTCAGTCGCTATTTCTGAAGAAAACTGCAATCTCATGACTGTTTATCATGTTTTTACCATCTTGAATTTTTTGGTTAGAAAACTCAAGAAATTATAATTTTTTATAATAATCGTTTGTCGCCGTAAATTATTCTAGTAAACAGACAACGGAACTTAATTTTTATGTTTGAAATAAAATTATTTTCGTTCAACATCAACATCCGTCAAGTTAATGGGAATCACTAATTTAAGAGAACATCACAGGTTTAATAATTCTTTTCGTGTTGTTCAGTGTAAGTTGCAAGTTGAGCTCAGTTTTTGGAGTGAGTTAAAGTTCTTCCAATAAGTGGTGCTCATCAAATATGGGTCTTACTAAATGTGCAGTACCTGGTTGCAAAATTAACACTCCTCGACGACATTGTTTCCCAAATTTTAAAACAGAATTGGTCAGATTTCTTATGTGGTTAGATATACTGTAGAATCCAGAACTGAAAGCTATGCCACTGGAAGACGTGAGCCGCTTTCCCGCCAAATGAGGAAATTAGTTCGAGCGACCAAACGCATGGTGTCGCTTTGGTAGCGTGACAAGTCCTTAACACGTGCGTTGGCAGTCTATAAAGGTAATTTGTCTATGGATGTAAGGGTTAAGTATTTCGTGAGTCTTAAACGATGATAGGTTAAACTGAAAAGAACTTATCCTTCACTTAATTTGTGGCGAAAGAGAATTTGTATCTCAAACCGCACTCAATTAAAGATGGCGCTAAGCCAAACTTCAATTTGACGGTGCAAGTGGGCATCATTCCAGAGTCAGGGAAAAGACTTAAGAAGAACAGCGCAAAAGCTTTTTACCTCAAGTCAGTACTTTCTACATTTTTTCCAAGCCAATCTATCTTGATATCGGTAGAAACTCACTATCGAAATGTTGGTGAGAAGAAGTTCAATGAAAGATGGAGGAACTAGTGCAAATAATCATTTTAAACTATTGTTCTTCAGTCTAATGTCCCATATTTCACTTTCTAAAATACCAATATCAATTATTACGGTAAACCAAACTGAGCATTTCAAATATTTGTTGCTTGCCTCTACGTACACATGTTTCAATTGAATACTATTAACACCAAAATCGCAATAACATATATCGATGTCTGTCATCCATAATAACGGTCACACGTAGCTATAATCGTGTTGATTTGAAGAATGGATGTGTAGCATGGTTTATTGTGAGCGTTATGTGGCTGAGAACCACATCCACCTTCTTAAATAACTATTATTATGTCAGTGTTTTGACATGTGGAAAAAGCATGATTTGCTGCAACCTGTAATTAGTTTGGTAAACAAGATAACTGACCACGTATGCGAGCACAGGCTTCCTTAAACGTTTCTTTTGATGGTCAGGCTCGGGTATATTATAGCATTGAGTATAAATCTACCTAGAGGGGAAACGCAGTTCAAAGAAATTCTGGTTTATAGATGGACTGTATGTTTCTGGAAATAAATGTATTTGTTCTTTACAGCATCTAGCGGAGAGTTACCGAACTATTAGATGATGGCCAGGGCCAGCTTCAGAAAATATATTTTTCTTCACGAAGATTTCGATATTTGTTCATCCGAACTAAGATTTAAGGGGAGGATAAGATAGTAGCATTATAAATTGAATCCCTCATATCATGATTTATCCGAATTTCTCCCATGTATGTTATGTCATTGGATCTTCTCAGTTATGAGTTTATATATTATACTTGTGTTTTTATAGAATTTCAGGAAACACTTCTTTGAACGAACATAAGATTTCGAACTGAAATGGCGCGTTTACATTCGGATATCATTTTCAACTTAAAAATGAAAATCGTGAGGGTTTATTCACAATGAATGTGACGTAAACGCAACCATAATATATCTTCACATTAATGGAGTTTCACACATTTTAGTCAATTATGTAACTTAATAGACGATCCCATAGTAATTCAACTCGCGCTGTATTTTGTAATGAATATGAACTTGAATATTGATTAAATAATGATTAAACTTGAGAATATGTTATAAGATTCTATGCGTTACATTCATTCATTGTGAACGAGCGCTAAAATGCAGCTCTTTCTATACTATGTAATTTAAAATACTATGACAGACTTTCTGATGTCATTATATCTTACGAAAATTGTTTAAGAGCACTAGTGTGACGGTTTTAGAGCGCTAGTTTTCAAAATGATGCGATTTCAACAAGAATTTGTACTAATATTTATTGCTGTGAGTTGGTCAATTTTCGCAGTGTTGTTGCTATTTAATAATGAAAGAATTGATCTTGTTAATAGGTTGATGAAATTAACGACATATATGAGGACGATTTCGTTTTATTAGAAATAATTGATTTGGCGTTCCATATTTAGAATATAAAAAGCTGATCCTGATATGGATGAATTGGCATTTTTTAGGAGATTTCTAAACACAGTACTCTGATTCTGTCATGTTTACTCGAACGTGATTTATAGTTATATTTGTCAATATTTGAAATAAATAGATTGTATTATTCTTAAATTGTATTTATTTCGATTGAAAATCGTCACGTTGAAATAATACTGATAACCAAAAAAAAAATGGCCCATAGCTCTGCTCTCGGTGTTTTCCAAACTATTAGAAAAGCTATTTTATTCAAGGTTAATTGGATTCTTAGACAAAAATAACATAATCTCTCCAGCTCAATTTGGTTTCACTAGAAATCGCCCAACAAGTGACGCAATTCTAAATATTTACACGAAAATATTGGAAAATTTTTCGGTGGGTTTGCAGTCCTGTGGCATATTTTTCGATATAAGGAAGGCTTTCGATTCCTTAAACATCGACTTACTCTTGGACAAGCTAGAGTTATATGGCGTGCGCGGTTCGCCTCTCCAGTGGGTTAGATGTTTTCTTCGTGATAGAGAACAGGTTGTTAGAGTTACTTGGCGCAACGAGAGAGATGTGTTATCTGGCGCTATTCCAGTAGAATTTGGGGTTCCTCAGGGAAGTGTCCTGGGACCGCTCTTGTTCACACTCTTTGTGAATGACCTGTTCAAGAATATCAGTGAGGAGGTATTGTCACTGTTTGCAGATGATGCGTCTGCTGTGTTATCTGCCGAAATGCTACCTGAGTTGGCCTTTAAGGTCAATGACGTCTTCCATAAGATGTCAGAATGGTGTAAAGGAAATGGGCTATTGCTGAATCAAGGAAAGACAATGCTGATGCAGTTCACTCCAGCATGGAAAAGTATCGACTCGAGCATACTGGTTAGAGGTGACAGGGAGAGTATCCGCCGAAAAGACGAAATTAAATTTCTTGGAGTTTGGATCGATACGTCCTTTACGTGGAGGTATCACATTAACAAACTTCTGGCAACTCTAGCTAGAAGGAATTACCAGTGTGTCCAATTGAGGAAGTCTGTCGATTGTGTCGCCATGAAATGTTTTTATTATGGATGCATACATTCCCGGTTGACGTATGGAATTGTTTGCTGGGGAGATTCTGTTTACATGAAGGAAGTTCTCCTAATGCAGAAGAAGATTATTAGGTCGATGTTTGGTATTTCTTGGACTGACTCATGTAGACCTCATTTTATTTCGCATGGGATAATGACTGTCATCAATGTCTACATTTATCAGTGTTTGTGCTTTGTCCGCAGGAACTTGAGCAGGTTTCGGAGGGTGGGTGACGTTCATACTTACCGTACTCGCCATGCCTCAACGTTGCTTCTGCCACCTCATAGTTTGAGGAGAATAGAAAGAAGTCCAATGATAGCTCCTTTGAAGATTTATAACCACCTTCCGAATGGGTACAAACTGAGTGGCACATTTACAGCTTTTTCTAGAAGAGTGAGGTCACTCTTGAAACACCACTGTTTTTATTCGTTGAGGGAATATTTTGATTGTAAGTTTTTGTAATTGTGTAACTCGTCCAAATGGGGGAAATTTTTTATGTACAATCTCTGTTCTGCTCATCGAGCTTGTATTTATTATTAATGTAGTTAAGATATATATTAACATTATCATCTAGACATGTCCAACAAACAATGTGTTTCAACGGATGCAAATAAATGATTATGATTATGATTATGATTAATGGTTCAACCGTTTGGAGTACATTATTCATGCATGTTCATGATCACTTAATATAAATCAGTTGAGTTCGAAATGCTCAGAATCTATGATTACGAAGTCTGCATTTTCATAAAAATTAATTAAACTAACAAGAGCCATTCAATGTCATTAAAATTACTGATAAATGAAATCGATTGATTTTACTTTTTTTCAATTTCCTATTAGGAATAAAAAAGAAACAATCTTCAAGACACTGTAAAGTTTATTTCCTTCCAATAAATTGATTATAAGTGAAATGGGTACATCAGGATCTATCATTAAATATTTTCTTCTTCTTCCAACAAAGTGTTCGCAGCTCCATAATATTTCAACTACAGAAATCGACAAAATCATCGAACCTGGCGAAGCTGCACGATCCACCATTCCTTAACACGTTCTCTACTAAGTCTTTGTTATTGAGAAAATGGTACTAGCAAAGACGAAGTAAAGCCCAACTCAAATTTAAGGCATGTCTTAGCCAAGTGAGCATAAATAATCGCAACAATGAATGTGAATGAATCATCTTAAATTAAAAATAACCACTCTTCCTTTTTTATTCGAATCTCGAATTCCTTTCTCTTAAAAACCAACCAGAAAAATGATCAAAAATCATATAGAAATGGATATTTTTCTGTAGGCTATTTTCCTTTGAAATACCTCATTTTTTCAAATCAAAATAATGGGAAAAACACCTGAGATCTTCTTGAGAAAGACTTGGGCTTAAAACTGAATTGAATTAATATTTAAACATTTGATATCAAAAAACGAAATCGCAGACGAACCAATCGATGGTCGCAATATCATACGTAACCTAGAATTCTCTATGATATGAAAATTTTCAATTATTTACGTCTTCTTTTATGGAAAACACGTAAAGCTTCTTAAAGGATGTAACAATGCTGAAATTCACTCAATATACATTCAAAATTTTGTACATAAAAAATAAATAAAAAATACTGATCGATGAACTTTATAAAGTAAAGTGTAGCATCAAGCTAGCCATATACAATACATCTCAATTAATTGCAGACTTTTTATCAAATTTAGACGTTATTCCGGATGTAAGAAACATGTGCATAACTAATCAATCCGTTATATGGCTTCGGTTCGATATAAATAATATACTGATCGAGATCGAACTAAAACTGGTCCATTAAAATGGAATCCTTTCTTCCAGCCGCTCGAGATGAAGAAATTACTGTTGATGGCTCTAATCATGGGATTTTTGCTGATTTCGTCGTTGGCTTTGGAGGTAGCGAGGACAAGTTCATCAAGAAGTATGCTATGATGAAGGTAAGTTAATAGTTTATAGTTGTTGACGAGAAATGGTTCATTATGAAACTCGATTATTATTTGGGTAATATCCAGCAACGTTTCGATAGAATGAAATACCATGCAACTACAAAAGATCATATATCGAAGACACAAAGTAAGAATTAAAGAACATCAAAAGCTTTAAGTAGGCATCTCTAATTTGGACATTTTCACAACATTATGCAGAGACGGAGTCATTTCGAAATCTAAACACTGAGATTATGATATTATTTTTTCACTATGCAGAGCTAAAATATACTCAGGGCATATACTTGGGCACTTCTGGTTTTACAGGATTCAGAATAAGCTTATAAAAAATTTTTGACGCTCTTATTTACCTGAACAGAGTGCTCTTATCCTGAATTCCTGAATATTGGAAATTTTCGGATTTGCAGTTGAAAATTGTACTTATGGTATTATAATTCATAATTATCTAATATGTCAAGCCATTCTGGTGGAAGGGACCCTTCGATATTTCTATTTAAATGAAACTCTTCATTTCAACTCGATGATTTCAATTCTATGATCGTCATATTAACAACATTTCAGCTAGGCAAGCGTTCGCCTGTCATATAGACATTGGTTTAATTTTTATGAACCGTTTGCAAAGAGCTGTTCACTCAATGAGTGAATTGTTCCAACCCAGTTCATAAAAAGATGATCAGGATGAAGAGGGCAATTATTGCCCGGTGTCGATCCTGCCAGTTGTATCTAAATTTTTTGAGGTAATTCTGAAGAAACGCTTACTATCCTTCCTAGATGAACATTCCTATATTTCAGACTCTCAACATGGTTTCAGATTGAAGTGATCCACTACTACAGCAGTAGTTGAACTCATTGCGGGAATCACAGAGGCCTTAGACCACCATCTACACCCTGAAATACTTGCTTTAGATTTCAGTAAGGCTTTTGACTGTGTTGACAGGGCTTGACTGCTTGAGAAGATGGAGTACTATGGAGTAAAAGGTACAGCTTTGAAATTCATCAGATCATACTTAACTGGTAGAAAGCAGGTGGTCACATGGAAGGGTATAAACTCCGGAATTAGAGAGATGAATGTGGGAGTCCCACAGGGATCGATACTGGGTCCGTTGTTGTTCGTTGTGTACATTAATGACTTACCAGGAAATGTTCCGTGCGACGCAACGAAATTATATGCAAATGATACATCTTTTCTCAATATTGCTTTTTCACAGGAGGAACTGGAACGTGTGTGTAATGAGACCCTGCGAGTTGCATAGGACTGGTTTACCCTCAATGGTCTAAAATTGAATAGAGATAAAACTCAAAGACTGAATTTCAATTTGAACGACAAAGAAAATCGTAGTTTGAAACTACTTGGGATAACCTTGGAGAATGATCTTCGTTGGAGAGAGCATATCTCATTACTTATCAGGAAACTGTCGACATCCCTTTTTACTAAGAGGCGTATGAAGGCCATCTCTACCGATAATGTCTGTAAGCTGACATATTTTTCCAACTTTCTCTCTTTGGCGACATATGGAATACTAATATGGGGGCATAGTCCAGGTCTTGATCAGATATTCCTGATACAAAGGGAGGCAGTAAGAATTTTGAGTGGTGTACCAAGAACACATAGTTGTCGCGAACTATTTAAGAAGCATAGGATACTTACCATTGTTTCCGTTTTCATTCTGGAGTGCTTGAAATTTGTTCACTCGAACAAAAATGGGTTCACTCAAGTCAGCGATTGCCAAGTCCACTCAAATTGCAGTAAATTACTGGTGCATTAAACTGTACAACAAGCTTCCTCAATCTATGAAGAGTTTGCCAAAATCAGTTTTTCAAAATAATATAAAATATTTATTGTTGGAGAACGTTTTTTTTCTGTTGACGAATTTTTGAGATTCGAGTTCTGACTTGTGTTGTATTCAACATATTTATGGATTGAAATTTTAACTTGCATTGCGATATATTGTGCTATGTTCCTGATGTTTATATCTATATTAGTGTGTATTTTTTCTTCTGATTATGTAATATTGCTGAATGTGTTTGTGTGACGTGCCATGTAATTTTTTTCTTGATGGCGAATAAAAGTTTACTATTTACTAACCCCTTCAGTATTTTCTATTGACACGCTGTTGGTCAAATCAGGTCTATGTCAGGTAGTTGGATGCTGATTCGGTAACTTTCGTCTTCTTTTCGAACATCATTCAATTTCCTAATGATTTCATTATTACCAACTTCCTACCTTTATCTGAATTCCCAATCCCAATCTTTTACGAAAACCGCCTGAAGTTATGTTTAGAGAGTCACAAATCCCACGAATCATAAGTCTTAATTTCAGTTTCAGATAAGACATAAAACCTAAGGCCATTTAGCACATCCAAACCTTAAGAATGAACAGGTCGTTTTTCTACGAATGACCTCAATGGTCGACTAATATTTGACACCGGGTTATTTTGATTCTTTCGTTGGCGAACCATATATCACCATCTGGGTGATTGATTCGGGGATAAATCCTTTTATGCCAATTTTTCTTTGTTTGGTTTCAAAGACACCATATTCCGTTAATAAAGTAGGAGGTTGGATATAATTTACTCAAAGTCTTTTGTTAAAACCAAAGAGCACCAAAAACTTACACTACTGGGCAACCTGAAAAATCGTAGGTGTCCATCATTTCTAGAAACATAAAAAAAAGAAAGATAGAATAGAGACACGAAGAAACCACTTTCACGTCCAAATTTTTTTTACTAATCTGTGCGCCCTTTATGGAAATGAATAAAGTATATGGATGACAATCCCAAGGCCTGAATTTAAAAATCAGGACGGTACGTGATATCCACTTGACCCGCCTTTATAATTTATATTCAAAATATGGTGCGTTTCATAAAGAAATCACAGCACAACTCCCAAATATAGCACGAATTCGTACACGTATTTGCGATTAGAAAAAACAAAAGTACTGAGCTTGCTTTTTTCCATTTTCCGGGAAATGAATAGCACAACTCACTAGGAGAGTAGCATAATTTATTTCAGTCGTTAAACTCAATTTATCGAAAATGTACTGGGCTGGGCCATTTAAGTCATTTCGTGAAAAATCCAGAGAACTACATATGGTGAAAAGAAAATTCGAACTGCACGAATGAACACAAATCTAGAACAATTCAGAATAGCAAAATTGTGGGTCAAGTGCTGGGCAAACTTCATACATAAAAATTCATTGATAATATTAGAAACTTGTAGGAATAGCAGGGTGAAATATTAGATAATTACAGTATTAGGGTTAAATAAAGAAAATAAGAGACATTGGGGTAAAATAATACCTCGTACTTCCTCTAGAAACAATCCCGAAAACATAGAAAATATAAAAACATAAAAAACAAAAAATATTGAAAGTGTTTATATCAAAATAAGAAAAAAGAAGACAGTATTCAATATATTTTGATCTACTAAGTTGGAAATTTGGACTGTAGAACAAATCTTGTACAATATAATTCAATAGAATAACAAACATAATATAGTTATTCTATAATTTTCATTGAAGCAAAGATTAGTATCATTATTCAATTGATAGTTTCAGGGTATCCATATCTACATTTTGTATCTATCAAGATCGACAAGAACCCATATTTAAAAGGGATGCCGTAGAAATCACTATGCATTTATCCTTTCATTGGCTTATTCTTGACAGGAAAAAATGTCGGTATGTCGGCCTAATGCCGGGTTTCATCGCTAATTTCTTTATTCTATTACACCGTTATACCTACCGCAGCTAGGAAAGGTCCCACAGTGTGGATAATAATTATACGGAGATCTTATGTTGATTACGCCCGGGTTAATCTAGTTTTTTTACTTTAACAATGGCGTTCAAGAAAATTGAACATATCATTTTTCGTTGCTTCCGATCTATTCATCCTGTATAAGCAGTACTTTGGGTTTAATTTATCCGAGAACTTGGTCTCCTGTTTATTCATGGTGTGCTTATTACATTATTCTATTCTTGATTATTATTATTGATATTCTTCTTACCTACATTTCGGTAGATATTTTCTATTGATGTAATGTAAATTTGCTCTAGAAAATACCAGAAATGTTCATCAAAGGTCCAGATTCACAGAAATCGTGAAATTAAATAAAATATGTAACTTCTCTGTGTCCTCTTCAAGTGAAATCGAACAATTGGCCTCTAAACCATCGTCAACTATTTATTAGACACTTATAGGACCAAAACTAATTTTCATTAATGATTTTTTTCATATAAATAATTTTTTTATTTAGTTATTATTGATGATACTTGGATGTATCAGTGTACTCGAGAAAACTGATGTCCTTTATTTGTGCTTTCAAAAGGCTTTTAGTTTCTTCGAAGTGAGATCTTCTGCACTCGCTTGGTATATATAAAAAATTGTTCGTTCTTTTCTTCTAACTTTCATTTTTAATTTCGAGTTTTTACATTTGTTAGGTTGGAACTGAAAGTATGTTCTGACTGATGTTATTGTTTTTATATCGAATTCTTTTCTTTTTTTTTATAAACCTATAGCTATAGCATGAGGATAACAGGATAACTTATATCACTTTGAGTCGTATCATTATGGGGTCCAAGCTTCAAGAGTATATGATCACAATTTTTTAGCTCATTTCAATATCTTTTTGGGATAGACATTACTTCTGACAGTTTTCGTGATTCCTTCATTCCGTCATTTTTGTCTGCGTAAGTACAGGATACGTATTTGTTATTCTTACGAATAAACATTTGGCGTCACTCAATCAAATGTGGAGTTGATAGTTGAAATAGAAATTTATACAGGGTTATGATAAAGTAATGCACAAAATTCATAAAACGTACAACGATCACTATTGAAAAAAGAAGAAGATTTATTGGTCCTTATTACTTTCTTGGGAATTTAACAGCGGAACTATATTTGGAACATCTTCGTATGGCAGTGCTTCCGGACCTACGTGCGGCATTTTCGAATCCAAATAATGGGGAAAACTTGGATCCCAGTATTTGGTTCCAATAAGATGGCGCACCACCACATTATGGTCTTACTGTTCGAAGGTTTCTGTGGATTGGAAGACGTGGACCAATAGAGTGGCCACCTAGGTCACCTAATCTTACCCCCCTTGATTTTTTTTCTGTGGGGACATTTGAAAAGTTGGGTCTACATTAACCGGCCAGACAATTTAGAACACTTAATGGAACGAATTAGACACGAAATGACTCTTATAACTCCGCAGATGATCGAAAACTCTGTAAATGCGGTCTACCATCGTCTTGGCCTATGTCAGCTAGTAAACGGGACACAGTTTGAACAATTCCTATAAGAAATAGTTTTGGTTTAATAGACTGTTCAGTTAATTGAAAAGTTATTATGAAACGTTTATTTCATTTTTGATTTATTTTCTCGTTCTTTTCTTAGGTTAGCTCTACTGCAACTATTTTTCTCTAGTGTAAAAAAACAAGCTTTATCAGATAATGTAATAAAAATCTTAGCTTCCCATTAAAAGATATGTTGATGACGTCATAACTTTGACAAATTTGACATGTTATTTTTGTAACTTATAAGAGATGCGAAATATAAAACACCATTTGACGTGTTTTTGCATTTTTTTTCAAAACTGATCGTTGTACGTTTTATGAATTTTGTGCATTACTTTATCATAACCCTGTATATTGTTCGGTATTCGTTGTATTCCATGCTATTTATTGACAAGAACATCTAAAATGGAAGTAGTATATCCTTCTAGTTGTCAATTGTCAATTCAATCAATACTTCTTGATTATTAATCAATTAATATTGTTTCTTCCATATTGCTAAATGATGAGAGTATCACCTATATACTTTTTTTTTATTTAAATTCAAGAATTTATTGGCTGGGCGCTTTTTGCTCGGAATTTTCCATATACAAATAAGTTAACACAATAAGAAAAAAGTGGTAATATTTCACTTAATATTTGATAATACAGGTCTGCAAGAAATTTACTTGTTGTCCTGGATATCTCTGCTGATTCTGTGTTTTCCACAGAGATTTTCGAATATGCTCATAAAACTTTGACTGGAGTTTTAATGAATTTAGTTAACTTTATATAACCAAAATTGCTCTTCGTCAGTTTTGCTAACTTTTGGCTTTTTTCAGTCAATATATATACTTTGAGGTCGAAGGAAGCTTTAAATGATGATAAAATATGGAAATATTGCAAGGAAATTACAGAAATCGTGAAAACATGGCTATAGTTACCGTTACAAAATGGCGAACACACCGGGTTTAGTACATCGTGAAATGCAAATTGGTATTGGCCTAATATTGTCGAGGAAATGCTTAGAAGATGATAAATATAGAAAAATTGAGAGGAAAATTTAAAATTGAAACGGTTAAAACAATGGTACTATAATTACAATTTCAAATTGTTACAATATTCGAAAATTTTGTGTAGTTTTGCAGATTATTTCTATGTTTTATTGTTTGGTTTCAAATATTTCAATATATTTCTTCATGGAACCGATCCACTTTGAAAATCAGTCAGCAGCAGATTCAATCACTAATGAATTGAATAATTACTAGTATTTGAACAAGAGCGCCAAAACCAGCTGTCCTCAATTTTTGACATTTAGAACCAAGCGCCTTTCAATCCGATCTGGTCATTTTACAGTTGAGCCGAAATTCATGTTTCTACTGTGATGAGAGCCGTAACATTTCTTATTTTCCTTTTACAGATTTACGAGAGCTGTTTTGGTGCAGAGGTTGTCAAACAAATAAGAAGGGAAATGAAGGTAGCTTGTGCCAAATGCGCTTCCTTTGACATGCCACCGGTACCAACTCCAACAGAAAGGCCCACGAATTTGCCACCCCAAGAAGTGTCGCACGATACAGGGAATTCATTATATCCCCAACAACACTTTGATCAAGAGAAACTTAACCAGGCCATACTAGCATATAGACCGGTAATGTATAATTGAAATTTTAAACGGTGTTTTCCAATTGAATGTCAATAATAATATTAATAATAAACTTAATTAATCCTTAAGGACAATTTGAAGAAAATAATATACATAAGCAAAGAGCCCCAGGAATAAAATACCAAATTCAACGAACGTTTTTGGGAATTTTTAAAAAATTTTCTAGCGTGACGATTTCTGCGAAATTTTGCGAGATGTTTCGTTGCAGCTTCCCTCAACAATAATTCAAGTATCAATTCGATCGGATGGATATTCTAGTAGTTATTGAGGAAACAAAATTTCAGATGCTCATAACAACTTAACCATCTGACGGATTTGGCCCAATAACGAACTTGACCGAGATATTTGGACAATTAACCTATTCTGAAAATATGAAAACTTTAGCTGATTCCTTTTGGATGCTAGAGAGGATACGGCCGGCCGGCCGGACAGACTCAACTTTCGCCACGAATTCTTCATCAGGGAGTCGAACCCAATCGATTGACACCATTTTCGACTCGATATTCCAAAATTACAGACATTCGGGCAAAATGATAGGCACTCTGTTCGGGTGAACAAGAGCGCCAAAAAGGCTCTCTGAGCTGCAAAAGCAGTGTGGAACGACGTGGGGTTCTACTGCTGATACTCCACGCACTTCAGCACTCGATTTGGCCTATTACTTTGCGGAATATGGTGTTCCGGTATTGCTCAATAGTGTATATACTCATAAGCTAGATAAAGAATTGAAAAACATCATGAAAATTATTAGTGGAACCAAACGAACTACTTCTACAGAAGGAATTGCCATACTGAGCTACATTCCTCCAGACCTAAGACGTAAAGCAGCCCTTCTTCTGAAGTATAAAAGCATCCCAGATAATCCTCACTAGGATTCAGCTATACTGGAGAAAACAAGGCTATGATATAAAAAAACCACACATTGTCGTTGAACTGCTCCATTTCAACTTGATATACCTGTGAGACCAAAATTGGATCCAGAACTGTCCACCACACTATCGAAATCTGCCGTGCATAACATATGAACCCCCTCAATAGAGTCCCAATAGAGCATCTTCTGGTGGATCCTTTGATGATTTCATGAAGGCAACGAATGCCTCTATTGATTAAATTGAAATATTGATATTTTTAATAAGCTAATCATATTTATGTTTTTAGTATTGTATTTTAGTTTATAACAAAAGCTATACACCATACGATAAATAAAAATACTAATGGGAGATTTTTACAGAATCCGTTTGGTGCACCTCAATATCGACCTTACTCTCCAGTATCAGGATTTTACCCATTCAACAATCCAATGTACCAATCACCATTATTCTATCCTGGGTATCAACAGCCTGGTCAATTCTCTCCCTACTCATTCCCAATGGTTGGACAGCCTTATCTAGGCAACAACAGGATATCAGTAAGTAAAAACTTTTATGATCCTTACGATTCTTATGATTCAAGTTGAATTTTCTCAAATCTGCGAAGTAAAATTTTCTTTTCATCTCGTGCCAACTAAACCATATGCTGAGAATCTAATAATACTTAACTTTTTCATTAGATCAAACAATCTTTCAAGCAACATACTATTTTATCGTGAAGTAAATGATGTTACTGTCATTTATTGGTATTATTAGGTACAAGGTTTGAATTGGCCTCTTTCCTACCTAAATATTCGAAGGTTGGAGCTCTCAATAGTTCATGAAAAACTTCCTGATTCCACTTTAGATATCTACAGACTTTGGCGTCGGCAATGTACTTCAAGAAGTCTGGAAAAATAACACTGGCAGTCTCGCCGACATTTCAGACTCTTCATGCCGTGTCTACTCAAAAGTAAATCCTGAGGAAAAGCAATGGGCGGATATTCATTATCCTTTCTATATGATAACAGCTTGAGGAAACGTCGTTGCACCGACTCAATCCCAACAATATGGTTTTGGTGGTAAGGGGACCATACTAAAGCTGCATATTCCAGCTGTGACCTGACATATGCGTGAAAAAGGATCTTCAATGTGGCTATATCCGAAAAGCCACGAGAAATGCGCGCAATAAATCCGTACATTCCTTTTGCAGCAGACAGAGTGGCATCAATATCAAATTAGTCAACAACGCCTGACGCTCAAGCGAGTTACCAGGAATTACATTTTTGTTATATGTAAAAGACATTACACTTCTTGACATTCAGATTCAATCGGTTTTTTTCGCACCACTCATAAACGCGCAGCAAATTGAAGGAAAACCGCTGACAATCGAAGGCATCCCTCACCTCAAGATGCATCTTAAAATCATAGGCAAATAGCAGGCAGTTAACATCCACCACATTAGTCAAATCATTGATGAAAATTATGAAGAGCAATGGTCCAAGGTTACTGCCCTGCGGCACTTCCAAGGTACTCGAAAATACTACAGACCGCACACCGTTCAGCTCAACATATTGCCGCCGGTTAGACAAGTAGGACTTAAAAAGATTTATGAGATTGAAGGAAAAGCCAAATTGGGACATCTTCGTCAACAAAATTCCATGGTCCATTGAATCAAACGCTTTTGAAAAATCAGTATACAGGACATCGGCCTGGGATCTTCTCTCAATTATCTCAGAAACGAACTGTGCTTTGCTAAGGAGGCTGGTAACTGTTGAACGTCCTTTGACAAAACCATGCTGAAAAGGTGTTATTCGATTACAGACTAGAGGATATAACCGAGTGTAAAGGAGGATCTCAAATATTTTGCTGGAATTACAGATTATTGATATTGGTCGGAAATTAGAAATATCAAGTTTGTTGCCCTTTTTGTGAACCGGGCGCACCTTAGAAAGTTTCCACGAATCGGGAACCATGCAACGTCTCAAAGAGATATTGAATATGATTGTAAGCGGATACGCCAAGACACACGCACAATCCTTGAAAATTAAGGAGGGAACTCCATCCGGACCCATAGTCATAGTTGGTTTCATATTCTTCAAAACCGTAAAAACCTCACGTTCCTCAAACAATTCAACATTAATGTAATGTAAATGAAATCAACGAGCCACAAACTGAATATTACGAATTATTTTTCATAATTAACGAAAATTGCAAGGATATGTCCTGCAAGTTTCGAAGTGAAAAATTCTGTAACGTAAAATGTCAAACATTCCTTGATGAAGTTGAAATGAATAAATGAGATCAAAGATCAGTCAAATATTCATGAATGATTTGCAAGGTTGCGTCCTCACGAAAATGTTACAGGAAACAGTTCCTTTGTCCCAATATTACCTTCAAACTAAATCAAATATCTGCTTTCCAAGTTGTGTCAAGAACACCAAACCACATAGCCCTAAACGCGACCATTTCATATAGTTCACCAAAAAAATTAGATAACATTATTTTTGCAAGTTCAAAACGTTGCAATTATTTATATTTTCTTTCTTTTTCAGAGAGATCTAGATGTAAGAGGCCAACTGGAAGCTCTAACTTCAAGAATGAGCGGGAAAGTGAAGAACGTCACATGCGTAATGCAGGAATTGGGATATTTGGATGATAATTTGGAACCAAATTACCTGAAGATAAGTGAAAGGATACAGAACTTGCCAGTTTCCGATGAGTTGAGACGTGATATGTTGGATGGTGTTCAATTTTGTCAGCAATTTTCGGTATGAAATAGAATTTTCAAAAATTACTGAACAATATAAAAGCTGTTGATACGTATTTAGGTCCAGGGTTATCATAATAATCCTTGACGTATGTGATTTTCTCTATTCTTCAATGGAAGAACTTAAGTTAAAATATTGTCTGTAGTACTCTTTCAAGCACATTGAAGAAAGGTCAGATAACTTTATGAAAATCGAAAGCTCGTAACAAGCTTAAAAATTTTCTTAGAAAATTATGAGGCGATTGATAATGACCGAGGGACATTCACGGAAATGGTTTTCAAAACAAAATTTTAACTCAACGAAACATTTATTTATTTATATGCACTTAGTGAAAGTACAATTATTTGATAGTTTCGATAGTCCTTGAATTCTCTTTGCATTACCTACAACCGCTCATGCTCTCTATAACTCACAATTTTTTACAGCAATGCGTTCCAGAGATTAAAAAAGAAAAATCTCCATTGTCCAGAGAGCTCATCAGACCTATGTTCTTCTTCAAATGTTACAAACACAAAAAACTCGAAGCATGTGTGATGAAAGATGTAAGAGAAAAATATGCCGGAGTTTCTGATGAAGATCTAGACGACGATGTAGAAATCCGCAGACAAGGAAAAGATATTAAATTCGAGAAGGATCTAGATAGTTTAGCAAGCGATATGTATGAATTCTTGTATGGAAGTGATGCTAGCTTAGATATAGATAGCATTTTGTAACAAATATTCAAGTGATCTTTAGAGCTAGATTGAGAATGACAATAATTTATTTATAATTTTTTTTTATTTGAATTTCGACTGTGGAATGTGATCCATTGAAATATTTGACTGTCGAAATTTGAATTGGGTGGAGTGAGAAGTTTTAATAAAAAATAAAATGAGAGGGTTTTTTTCTTGATCCCCTAATAGCCTTATTCCATTTAATTTCGATTCTCAATATTCCTATTGGTTCTACAAGGTCTTGCCGGCTCGGTTTTCGATTAACTGGACATTTTTCTTGCAAAATCCTGCCCTGCGCGCCCTTACTAAAGTAGGTTTTTTCGGGTTCGCATTTTGCTGACCGTTCTCAGGTGCGCAGAACTGATGCTGGGAATGCCAGAAAATTATCAGAGAAATGCAGAACCCGAACGGCGAAATGAGGACTAAAAATGAAGAGAGATAGGTACAGTTTTGAGGATGCTTTGTTCAATTAAGCACAACACCATTTCACATTTACCTTCAGAGAGTTTAAATAGGTGTTTCCACCCCAATCAATGATAGTCAATACTCGAACAATCGAAATTTATAGCACTGTTTTACAAATACTAGATATTTACAGTATGTACAAATGTTAAATTTTCAAATCAAAAGATGCAAATGGAAATGATTACTTTCTGATTATAAAAATCAACAATACAATAGTTGGTGGAACTTTCTTCTCTGTCTTGAGTCCTAATTCATGTGATAACAGGACGAGTCTAGTGTCGAAAATGGGTCTTAACTCTTCCACCCTGTAGTCAAACTTCCCAACAAAAACTATTTCTTCTCTAAGTTCTCAAGTCTTCAGGAAACATCTGTTAGTACGTCGTAAAATTCAACCTAAGCAAGGAATGTCAAATTCGGTGGTATTCTAGTTCCTGCAGATTTGGTTCAATTCTTCGGTAAATTTCTAAATCCGGCAAATTTGTTCAATTCTTCACTGAATTATCAACTCCGGCAAGTTTGGTTCAGTTCTTAGGCAAATTTTCAGCTACGACAAATTTGTTCAATTCTCCGGTAAATTCTCAACTCCGGCAAATTTTCACCTCCAGCATATTTGGCTGTGTCAATTTCATAAGTACTTGAGCCGATAATGTTCCGCAGTTCCCAGCGATCCCTGAATATATTGAGTCACAAAAAGATTATAATTCAAGAGAAGAAAAAATATACATGTTTTCAAAAAAAAGAACCCAATGAAACAGACAATTCGATAAAAAATTCATCAGGGAGATCTAGCAACTGAAGAACGAAAAAAAATAATCATTGAGCAACAACGTATAGCACGAATATTGAAACAATTAGGAGGTAAGTTGATTCATCAGACATCTTTCCGAAAGACAGAGCTTGTACTCTGGAACAGTGTGAAACTAATACAGCGTCACGGTGAATAATCAAACTTATATTCAGATAAAGTTAAATCCTCTACTACTCCATTTTGACACTCTATTCTTCATCATTTTTGGCCCGATATTCGAAAATAACAGACATTTTTTTATACATCCACATTTTTCGAAATCTTCCATATTTAATAAAAAGAATCGTCGTTTAGAATGAATTATGTGTAGAAAACGAATGTGCTCAATTCACCCATAAAGGAAAATATCTTGAGTGAATTTTAACACCTTTCTAGGTTACAAAAGGTAACTGGACAGGGAAACATAAGGAGAAAACACGGAAAAATAAGAAACATAAACTAAATTATATAAACATTTATTGTCAACACATTCAACTGAAAATATCACAATTATTATGAGAATCCCAGTTAATTCAAATTATCAAAATACGAATCCCACTAATTTTAATATCCTAGTTATGCTAATGCATAGTCCATGAGTGATAAGCTTCTGTGGGATCTCTAACATAAAAGCAGTTCCGAATTTAGGAGTTAATATTTCAGTATAAATTACGATTTAAAAAACAATTCCTTCGAATATTTCCAGATTTTCAACCACAAAATATATGGTCAATAAAATTATTCTTATGTATTCTATAACAGTTCCTTTACGTTAAAAATATGGAAGTGGCGAAATATTCAATGGAATTTGTATATAAAAAATCTCCTAATTTCGCTATAGCTCGAACCTTTTAAAATCTTATACTACTATACATGTTATTGTCTGACATCACATTAATTTATTGTCAAGATTTGAGATATTACATACAGAGTTTCAAATAAAGTGATCATTAGTAACTTTTTCTATCGAGTGTATATCATTGTAATATATGAAAATTTCTAGATGCTGTACTATTGAAGAATTGAGTAGGCCAATTCAACCAGAAATCTTCACACCATAATTAGAAATTATTTTTCTTTTGACTAATGGCAATATTAACATGGTTGTTGTACATAAAATCATCTAATGGGAAACAATCAGTATGTTCTAGTTCAATTTCATTAAAATCTAAGATTGATAACAAAATAACCTTACATTAAAAGTAACAAACGTTATCACACAACATGCAACAAATGATCCATAGGACATGTTAAATAATACTGCAATATTTATCGCAAGAGGTCTCCTCCAGAAGTCCCCGACCTACGTTCATATTTTCGCCCAGAAAGACTCGGGAAACCTCTGATGAGTACACAAGTGACTCCTAACATTCTTATCAGTTGACATACAGATAAAACGTGTATTTGTTTATGACATTATAAGTTAAAACCATTTTTGTTGTTGAGAATGACAGATCAAATACAACAGTGCATTTGCACAAAGTTTTACTTTAATCTCGGTGCGAAAACTATTGATATGTTGCTAAACCAAAAACAATTCGCAGAGAAGGTTTATATCCTAACCTAGTCGAGGTAATATTATGTCAATGTCGCAGTGACGGCTCGTCAGGGTAGGCAGACCCAAACGCAACCGAAAAAGAGAAGGTGAAAATAAATATTTTTTTAATCGAAACTAATTTGAAAAATAAATAGCAATATTTAAATCTCGAGAAATTCCCTTAGTATATTTCCACTCAACACATCGAAGTACACATTATTTCGGTCAAACACCTCAAATAATTTTTATTCCAAGTTCCCGCATCTGTCCTTATACGTAATAACGCAGCTCAGCCAGCCGAGCCACAGCTTTCAGTTTATGATTTCATCTAACACATACGTCGCTTGAAGTTCTTATTATGGAACTCTACAATACCTCGACTGTGACACTTGCGAGGTCGGCCGCGAACCCTGGTGTGTATGTGTATGTGAAACAGCAGGCGGGTGAAATTGTTTATTATTATCGATGTTTATTGCAAATATCAAATTAAAAATTGTAATTTAATATCCGACATCTTCATATGTTATATATAAAATTTTTTCACGTATCCTGTAAATAATTGAAATTTCCACCCTCAAATCTCAAATGACTATTATCATAAGTACTTGAATATTATTTCAATTTCAGAAAAAAGTGTACTCGTACTGTATGGAATAAATTTTGTGATTTTCTGACCATAAAAATTCATTCTTAGTAACTGTAAATAGCAAAACAGCAGCCCACGACTTGTTCATTTTTCAAGATAATTAAACATTATTTATTATTACTAAATTACATATATATATGCTTGGTCTGGCCGACCCACTCCTAGAGGGCACGAGCCGTCACTGCAATGTCGATTAATTTTATTTTCAATTATATGGACAGCGTCCATTCAATCGAGAAACACTATAGCATTGAATTTTTGAAAATATCGTATGATGTAACTGGACAAAACGACCGCAATCGTTGACCAGCTTCTTCATCATCATAATGCACGCATGCATACAGCACGCATGAACCCTTGAGCAGTAGTATTTTTTTAAACATAGTGTAGCACATCTTCGACAGCCTCCACGCAATCCTGCATAGAGATCCTTAGGAATTTAAGGCTCTTTCTCAATTGAAAATCCATTGTAACGAAAACACTAAAGGCGATTCCGCGATCGGATTCACCAAAGGGTTTGAATAGGTGGGGAATATAGGTACAAACAAGCACCATGTTCAAATAAATGAAAAACGTTTGAAGGATGCTGCTAGACATAAATTGGGCTAAATTTATCTACTTTACAGTCATTGTGCAAATGATTATCTTTGAAGCATATACCTTGCGAAACCAAAGATATAGAGTGGGGAGAATACGCTTCGACCACTGCGCATCCAAAATTGGTGGCTAGATTCTTATGTCAAATTTCGACCATTTTTATACTTTCGTAGTCAGCTGTTCTAGGTTGACATACTTGTCAGGTGAATTAGAAATTGCTCGAATTTTACATTGTGCTGATAGATACTTCGATACTCTCAACATGTCTTGTATTGTTAAAACGTGTAAAAACTATAAAACAAAGAACGTCGAGGGAATTTCATTTTATACGTAAGTTTTTATTGAAATTATCCGACTGATCATACCGCATGGCATTGTTTATATACTTAGTGGCGTGTTGTTTACTATCCACAGTAATGATTCTTTTTAGTTTCTCAAAATCAGTTGATATGAGGACAGTTTGAACTGATATTTTGAGTATTGATGCTGAAGCTAAAGATTTATCTAAGAAATTGATATGCTCTATACATTTCATTTTCTTTTTAATTTTATACTATCCCTCAGGTACACTGCTTTCTACGCCAATGAACCGAAAGTATAAAAATAGCGGACGAAAAATTAGCCACTTCGCCAGAGATATAGTGTGGAGAATACGCTTCGACCACTGCGCATCCAAAATTGGTGGCTAAATTCTTATATCAAATTTCGACCATTTTTATACTTTCGTAGTCAGCTGTTCTAGGATGACATACTTGTCAGGTGAATTAGAAATTGCTCGAATTTTACATTGTGCTGATAGATACTTCGATACTCTCAACATGTCTTGTATTGTTAAAACGTGTAAAAACTATAAAACAAAGAAGGTCGAGGGAATTTCATTTTATACGTAAGTTTCTATTGAAATTATCCGACTGATCATACCGCATGGTATTGTTTATATACTCAGTGGCGTGTTGTTTACTATCCACAGTAATGATTCTTTTTAGTTTCTCAAAATCAGTTGATATGAGGACAGTTTGAACTGATATTTTGAGTATTGATGCTGAAGCTAAAGATTTATCTAAGAAATTGATATGCTCTATACATTTTATTTTCTTTTTAATTTTATACTATCCCTCAGGTACAATGCTTTCTACGCCAATGAACCGAAAGTATAAAAATGGCGGACGAAAAATTAGCCACTTCGCCAGAGATATAGTGTGGAGAATACGCTTCGACCACTGCGCATCCAAAATTGGTGGCTAAATTCTTATATCAAATTTCGACCATTTTTATACTTTCGTAGTCAGCTGTTCTAGGATGACATACTTGTCAGGTGAATTAGAAATTGCTCGAATTTTACATTGTGCTGATAGATACTTCGATACTCTCAACATGTCTTGTATTGTTAAAACGTGTAAAAACTATAAAACAAAGAAGGTCGAGGGAATTTCATTTTATACGTAAGTTTTTATTGAAATTATCCGACTGATCATACCGCATGGTATTGTTTATATACTCAGTGGCGTGTTGTTTACTATCCACAGTAATGATTCTTTTTAGTTTCTCAAAATCAGTTGATATGAGGACAGTTTGGACTGATATTCTGAGTATAGATTCTGAAGCTAAAGATTTATCCAAGAAATTGATATGCTCTATACATTTCATTTTCATTTTAATTTTATACCAACTATCCTTCAGATATACTGCTTTCTACTCCAATGAACCAAAAGTATAAAAATGCCGGACGAAAAATTAGCCAATTCGCGCATCTCGAAGATCATTCTCCCCACTCTATATCTCTGTGCGAAACTCATGTCCCTATGACTATTAGCACATGCGCGATTATTGACAAAGTAACAACAGACACAGCCAATACATTTTGAAGAGCCGATCTAACGCCTGCCGCCAAAAATGGCTACAAGATTGAAATTGTGATCATACTTTAAACAATAATACAAAATGAATACAAGAAATGTAGAACACAATTACCTCTGAAATTCACGTTTAGTGTGATAGACTCCGGAGCGCGTCCCGCAAATCATCATTGTCATTTGAATCATAGATCATAAAGTAACTACATATGTAATTACTTTATGTCATAGATTAGAAATTGTATAATAAGTATATATGTGCAATATTAAAGCTATCAGTGTAGAAAACTGTATTTATAAATGAATTCCAAGTGTAGTTTGGGCGTGAAACCAATAAACCATATGTGTGAATTATTTTTGTTTTTTTGCTAAAATTGATTTAAGTGAAATTCAACGTATTTCAACCAGAGAGTCATCTAGTTCAGGCTTGAACGTTAAAAGTTTTGTGTAACGTTTTAAAAGATTCAACCAATAACAATCAATATGTTTCATTTGTAAATTATTCCAAATGAAATTATATCCATTATTTGCGATTTCTTGAGCAAAATCTTGATGCCTATCGAAAAACTCTATTAATTCCTTTATCTTTTCTTTTGGAGCATCCTTGTCAACAGGAACATAGTGGACCCATGGTTTCAGAAAAGAATAGAAAAATTCCTGCCACTCATTTCCTACATGAAAAACTAGAGACTTACATAGCAGAATATGCTTGAATCTGAAGCTGGCAGCGACTCCTCGGAAATTGAAGAGATACTTATACTTGCAGTGGTCTTCGAACGAGACTTCTGATGCTGGAGGAGCATGAAGTGTATCCTAGAAATATTTGAAAATAAATTATTTAGATGGATTCTCGGCAATTTTTTGCCTGAAAACGAAAGGTTTTTAATATGCCGAGAACCCATCTGAATATTCATTACTACACGGCAATACTCCATGCAATTATTATATTATATTAGATTATGTGAAAACCAAAAACTTCAAGAGTTTCATTCAATACATACAGCATCAGATTTCCAAGCTTGGTTTTTTGTGTACTCTGCATCAACTAAATCAGGTTTTTCTCTAGATAACATAATAAGTGGATCTCTTTCTGAGCTAGTTCTTGAACCTCTAAAGAAAGCTTTCGATATTTTTTTGTCCCATAGGGTATCATTTCCAATTTTACCTAATAGCTTTCTATGTTGATCCCAACGTCCTGAAATCAATTTAAAATAATGAACTTGATAAAAATTTTCAAAACTAACTGACCAATACCACGAGGATAAAGAGATATTGCAGGACCACCTTCCCAGAAAGCCCATGTAGGGTACATAATATCCAAATAATCAGAGGTTTTACTGAAAGACAATACAGGACCATGTGTTCCATAACGTTGGAAGATTTGAGGCCAATCCCTAGTATTCAAAATAAACTCGGTATCATTCAGCTTTGGTAATAATTTCAATATGAAGTGTTCTACTCCAGAGCACCTTGCTGGAAATAGGCAATCTTTGTTTCGATATAATTTATGGTTGATAATTTGATACTTAGTACCCCTAAAAATTGAAAATTACTAGGTTTCAACACTATAGAAAAATTTCCTGAGTGCTACTTACTTGGCTTCAATACTATCTATAAGATTTTTATTAATACCTCCTCGAAAAGTACCTAGATCATTAGAGATAACTTGAGCATAGCATTTACATGCACTCTCGCATGGCTGATATTCTTTTGTAGCAGCTCTGATTATAGCTGCATATTTTTCGAAATTTAGATTGGCTTCTGTAATAGTGAAAAGTTTAGGGGTAATTTCGCAGTTTAAGGACCTACCTACCATTCGAATATTTGTTTTCATCTGATACAAATTTGCAGTTTTTATCAGCAGCTTCTCTGATACATTTTTCTTTTAATGATAGCACCATAGGCAAGGTGCAAAATAAATATAGGACAGTTGATGAGAGACCCATCATTGCATATTTCATTTAAGTGTAATCAAATAAAAGTAGTTCATAGTGTTACTCCAACAAATATATTTTTGTTTACAACTTTAAGGATAGTAATAATGTTTAAGGTTAATACTTCAACACCATAGAGACTAACACCACTGTGAAGACAGCGGTTGAAATTTTCGAATTTATGTGATCGGACAGTGGCGTCGCACACGTAGGGACGAAAATCGATTATAAACAACGTTTATGTTCGATATCAATGAATCAAGACCATCATTATGATACTTTAGTAGAGTTGAAAGGATATCAGATTATGTTGAATCCATTTTCAAATGATGCTTAAGTAAGAAACTAACAGTAGCAATAAAAAAAATTAATTCAGGCATTTTGTTCCGATACTTTTGCAGATAGCTGTTGTGACAATTATAAAAAGATTTTTAAAGTAGCATGTATCACCTAATATAATCAGTACCCTTTCATAACCAGAAAATCTATATCGTGACAGATTTTTTCCCAAGTGGCAGTTGTTATGAAATGAAAAATACTATCTCATAGTCTCTATTAAATATAATACAATCAATATCCTTTCATTTGTGAAACCTTGATAGCTCAGCCCAAGGTAACAAGAATTAAGCCTAAATTTAAATTCACCACAATTTGGCTAATTAATTCAAGAAAAAAATATCAAGAAATAGTTAATATGTGAATTTATTATACACAAATTCCCTAAAGTCCAAAATCAGTTTTCAGGCTGTATTTACACAATTTATACATAATTGGAATCAATGAAAAAACAACTCAGTATGTCGATTATCTACAATCTCACCACTTCATTTTTTTGTTTGTTCAATCATATTTACACTTAATGAAGTGTATTTACAATCTCTCATTTGTTTCTCAAAGTTTTCAGGATACCATTTACAATATCAACAGACTCCAGGTGCAAGGGATTGTTTTTATCAAGTTGCTGACATAAACCCAGTACTGTTGTTTTAAACATAGTAAGCTCAGTTAGATTACCCTGCAGCCATACTCTGGGTAAAATATGAGTTATAAGATTAACCTTTGCAACTGCATCTGTTAACATGCAAAATTTGATAGCTGTTAAAAGATAACGGTTCATAAGGGAAGTTAATGCCAGTTCTTTGAGAGTATTGTCATTGAGAACGCCTTGCCAACTTGTTATATTCTTCAGAAGCTTCATACCACTTGCGAACTGCCTTTGAAAAAAATGCGATTTACTATCAGCCAACTTCGGACTCATTGGTATGAACACATCATGTTCTAGTGAAGTTTTCATTTTATGCAAGATAGCATGGAATAGGTTACTTAAAGGTTTACAGGCTGGTCCTAAGGTTGGGAATTTTCTTATGTATCTTGTAACAACGCTTAATAATCTGAGAGTTTGTGAACCAGATAATGGATCCCAACATCTGTCAACTAACTGCACCAATTTTGGAACAATCAACTTCTCCACAATTATCGGAAGAACGTTGATATCTGGATCTTTCGCCAAAGATGATTCGGTTTCGTCATCGTGCAAACCATATAGTGCTAAGGTGCGATACCAAGGTAGCTTTTCTAAATCTTGACTTTCCAACAAGGGGTTCCAAAATAAGGTTTCAAGGCGAACAAATGGACTGACTACTTTGGGTAGACATAGAGTGGCATATGCTTCATTATAAGAGTTGATATCATTTTCTCTCCAATGTTCAAACTTGATGAGAATGTTTGCAATTGTTGAATAATCATCTGTCACATCCTCAAGTACTGCTTTGGCTTCGTTTTCTATTGTTTCCTGATCTTTATTAAAGTTCATCTCTTCTTGTTGTGAAATTTCGTCATCGCTAGACATACCCTCGACATGTTTAGTAGCCTGGTCTGCTAATTCTCTTGCCCTTCTACGTCTTGTTCGTCGACCTTCTCTTTCAGCTGCTCTTCTTATTTTGAGTTCATCATCAGTTACCTTTCTCATATTAATTTTACTGGTCACCTCTTCCGCTTGATCTCGTACATCCTGACGTCTTCTTTCAATAAACCATTCTGATTTTTTAGCCTGCAGATCCATTGCTTTCAATTCTAAGCTCATGATTGTTCCAATTTTTTCGTCCAGACATTCCACTAAATCAGTTATATATCCTGAAATGAACAGAAACAATATAGGTACAGAAGTTGATTAAAAATAAGTATTCAAAAACAGCTTAGTCTATTTATGTGCTTATTCTAAGTGAATTAGCAAGCTATCCTTTGGTTTGAATATCAAGTCAAAATTGGTGTTGAAACAATGGGGTTCAACTCTTGCTGAAGAATGGCGGCTAAAGTCAAATATGTCTTGTGCTACTCATGATGATTTGGAAGGAAATTTTTACTTTTGATCTTACTGAATAATATCATCTTTTATAAATTACCACTGATTAAAATTGTTATAAATTATAATCAGGCAACAATTTTCATTAGAACTAAAAATGAATAAATAATATTCTCAAATTTCAAACAACTCACCAAAAGGAAAACTGATAATCAACTGTTTATCAATGTAAATTCACAATACTAACTTTTTGAAAGCCTCCTGTATGAATACACATTATATCAACACATTCAGTATGAAAACACCAGTTGAAAATCACCCTATATACGAGGGCCGTTCAGAAACTAACCTCCGGTTAATTGAAAAAAATACACCAAGTTAAGTAAAAATATTTTAATATATACATCTTACAACTACATCTTTGCACTATTTTTCGACATAGTCTCCATTACGATTGAGGCACTTATCGTATCTCTTCACAAGCTTTGAAATTCCTTCTGCATAAAAATCACCCGCTTGTGCCTTGAGCCAGCCTGTGACCGCATCTTTGAGCTCATCGTCGTCATCAAACCGCTGGAACCCGAGCCATTTCTTCGATTTTCACGAACTTTTGCATCAACTGTCTGAACGAGTTCGTCAGTCACCAATGATGGTCCACCACTCCTCTCTTCATCATGAACGTTTTCTCGTCCACTTTTAAATAAACGTACCCATTCACGGACAACTCCTTCACTCATAAATTTTGGTCCGTACACGGCACAAAGCGCACGATGAATAGCTGCTGCAGAGTATCCATTGGCTGTAAAAAACCTTATAACAGCACGCACCTCACATTTGGCGGGATTTTCTATTGCAGCACACATTTCAAACTGCCACAAAAACTAAACTAGCGCAGGTACGATGTTCACTCGACTACGGCTTGATGCCGACTGACCTGCTGAGCGCGTGAATGCACAGATGGCGCGCTACTCCCCCCCACTACCCGCACTGTGACCAATCGGAGGTTAGTTTCTGAATGGCCCTCGTAGAAGTTTCCTATACAGGGTGTAACTAAATAAGTGTAACATATTTAAGGAGGTAATTCCTCATCGAAAATAAGACAGGATCTTTCATATAAAGAAACTTCATTGGAGCATCCCTTGTTAAGACACAACCCCTCAAAGGGAGTAAATAAAATTTGTATAACAATTTTTTTCACAAGTACCAAAAAAGATACAATATTGAAATTAACCTAACGTTTCCTACTAGCAACTCTGATTATGACACTCTGGGTTAAGTGAAATATTGTGATTCAATAAATTAAAATTAGTGATCCAAAATTGTATTTTTAAAGGTTTAAATAGTGGTATCAGAATCAAAAAATGATACTATCTACTAGTATCATTTTCCTGTTTTTTTTTAATTGTGATTCAAGTTTATTAAAACATAATATTATTATACAAGAGCCAGAACCGAGTATACTTATCCTCTCACCTCTAAGTTCTTGATAGAATCTAAAACGTTCTGCTGCTTGGGGTACCTTTATCTTCAATTCATCCATTTCAGATGTTAACATTACAATATCTTGTTGAACTTTGTCCAGTTGCACAGAATGTTGATGTTTTGATGTACGAACATCTTCGAAATGTTCTTTGAGCTTTTCCATTATCATTTGGGGAGTTCTTGGTATCCCAGGTTCAATTACAGGCGCAGGAATAATAACCTGCTGCTGCAATTGTTCCGAATTCATTAATAGTTCCTGGGCAAGAGCCGCAGCAGCTCCTAAAAGAAATAATATTTAAGTATTAAATAATCACATAGGTGTCAGATCTAATAATCATAATTATTTCTACTTTTCCTTATTATTCCAAGTTTCACCTGTAACTCCTTTTCGTATCTGCTGATCCTCCCATTCATCAATTTCCTGGTCACTTTCCTGAGCAGCGTAAAACTGTTCTCTGCGTCTTTCAATATCTCTCACTTTATGATTTAAATCCATGTCAATCCTTTCATCCTCACTTTCATCTTGTTCATCCTCCCTTTGCAAGCGCCCACCTGTATTATCAGGTTCTTTTTCCTCTTCAAGAGGAATTGTTTCTCCCAACTCTCTTGCTCTTTGCCTTCTTTTTCTAGCAGCATGAATCATTGCAGCATCAGGTATGGCACCAGATTCCAATACTCTCTTGAAGTTGTCAGGTTTGGAAAATCTAGAAAAAATTTTCTAAGTATTTAACATACTATTGAGTGCTATATTTAACCTGTGAACACCTTGAGAATTATTCTCATCGTCTTCTTCGGACGATAGATCATTTTTACCAGCGCAAAGAGCATCCCTTCCTGATAATATAGGAGGGGGAGGTGTTGGAGGTTTCCTGTGACTAGGATTCACAACAAGTACCAGATCATCTGTTACTATCTCAGTTTTATCCTTGTTTTTGCTCTCTTTCTCTGGTTTGGATTCCTTTCTTTTGTGCTTTTCCTTCTCAAACATTTTCATAACTTTTTTATGATGAGAAGATTTTTTTACTTGGAATACTTCACCCTCTTCTTCAGTTTCAAAGCTCAAAATACTTTGCTTGGGTTTTTTGTCTTTCTTATCTTTTTCGCTTTTTTAGCAACTGGCACAGTTTGCACCTCGACTTCCATAGGTTCATCTTCATCTGAATTTTCTGTTAGTACTCTACGTTGGATTTGTTTTTTTGGCTTTCGGAAAAGCGACATATTTGTTAGTTATATAAAATTGATATATTCATGAAATTGTAAATAACAGTAACAAATCAGTTTATTTATTACACAAATTTTGAGGTTAGAGGAAAATGGAACTCTGTGGATTGCGTCACTGAATTAACTAATGATTAGTGTTGAGAAATATAGGCATGATTCCTCCGATATTCATATACACAAAGATCTATTTGTGAAGGTTTTGGATTTATCATAGACCTTATATACTAGTATATAACGTCTATGGGATTTATTTAATACATATCATAGTTTTTTATGAATCCATCATTATAAATTAATGAAAAAGTTCTTTCTATGATATATGCCAATTTCATCATGTTCTATGATGTATTACAATCCTTGACATCTGCAATCAAAATATAACCTTTAAATTGAGGAGAGGGGAATAATAATGTTTCCGATAGATACGTAAATGGTTTAATGGAAATGGAAACTATCATTAATATTGAATTATTGCTGATAGCGGAGAACGTATGTGGCCGTGGTAGACGTACGTTGTGAAACGCACCTTCATTAATGTTTAAATAACGTTAGATATCAGGTGGGGACAGATTGACCGTTTGAGGTCGTGGCTAGTTTTTGGTCTTGTCTAGTGATCTTGAATTCTCTCGTCAGGGGCAGATTAGTTAGTGATTTTTTCTGAACTCTTAAAACATCTAGTATAATGGCAAATGCGAAAGAAGAGAGGAAAAAAGTTTCTAGTATAGTCCAAAATTATTTGATAGCTTATAATGCCTTACAAACTATTGGGTGAGTTCTACTTGAAAAATCATTCAAACATTATGAGGAATTCAATGAAACTCCCATTTCAGATGGTCTATTCTCCTTTACCAATTTGTCTCATACTATCTGATGCAAAATGATGAGGATTCAGAAAAAAAGTCCTTGTATGAGACTGTTAAATACACAGTGATCATATTCCAAAATGCCGCAATTCTAGAAGTAGTACATGCTTTCTTAAAACTCGTCTCTTCCAATCCAATTGTAACAGTTCAACAGATCTCTTCTCGAGTTATTCTGGTTTGTGGTGTACTAATGATTACGGATTCATCTAGAGAGAGTCTAGGGCTTCCACTGGCCCTTTTTGCTTGGTCGTTAACTGAAGTGATTCGGTATGGAAACTATACACTATCTTTGCTGGGTTATGTTCCTCACTTTGTTAAATGGCTTAGGTGAGTGTTTTTTATGAAATTTCTTTTCTTCAAGGAATAATATAAATGATTTTTTCTCTGGATATTGTTACGGGTTTGGGGTCACCAAATATCTGAGCTGAAATTTATAATCATCATATTCTACTAAGATTACAACATTCATCCTTACCCTATATAGGATTGCCAATCCTCAGTGTTTACTTGTTGTATTTACTCTCAAGGTTTCATACCTTTCAATTATGGATAATAAAAAAACATTTCGATGTGAAAAATTTTGTTAATTAACAGCTTGTCTTATCAAACTTGTCTGAATCTTTGGAAAATAATTCATTCAATTCAAAATGACATTCAGTTGTTTTTAATTAGTTCAATAGTGGCTAGATGAAATTTTTAAATTTACAATTGATATTATAGTAGATAATATTTAGTAGATGTTCAAAAATAGCCAAGATTTTTGATATTAGAGGAGAGTTGCAACTACTGAAACTGTAGGACTAATATAACCTCGAATATAACTTTCCCTGAGAATTGAACATACATCCAAAAACTAGTACTTTGTCAAGTGGAGGTACCTACTCTGAACCATTATTGCATATTTGATATCAACTTATGAAAATGGAAATTAATAATCAAGAAATTTAGGCACCTTCAGCTTGACTTATTAGTACATTGACAAAAAAATTTATTTCATTTTTTCAATCAATTGCGCATTACGTAGATGTAATAATTTCAATTGCAAACAAACCACTTTGGAATAAAATTGTTGATATAATTAGTTTGGAAATTAAAAGAAAATGTTGAGGCCTGGATTCTTTTCATTTCAGGTGTGCTTTATTTGAATATGAATTCTTATGTACTGGGTGAATCACTCAAATCTGCTATACTAAGTGTTTTTTTTAATGGTATATTCGTATTCTTGCAATATTCTCAACAAAGTAGTTTTGGCAAATCATATGAATTGCCTATTATGAATTATACAGGTTTTTAACTATTTTCGTTTAGGCATTTGTAATAAAATTAATGTAAATACCAGGTTTTATTGAATTCTGAATTTTTTGAAAATTTTGGTTAATAATAGCTAATTTAAAAAATACCAATATTTTCTGACCATTTTATTCCGAAATTTCACCTTGTGTTATTCATAATAGACTTTTTATTATAGTTGGTTGAAAAAAATATCTTAAAGGGTTTCGAAAATATACAAATAAATGGCGTGTTCCACCGATTGTGGCACACTTGCGTGAATCATCCTGTATCTGCATTTTAAAAATTTTAAAATAACGCAACCTGATGTGAAAACTTGATGTCCCTTAGCATTTTTGGTAATCATTCTGGAATAATGGTACGAAGAATTTTATTCTATCACTTATGATCAATGAGTTTGGTAGTTTCATGGACTTATTCTTCAAATACTTAATATAATATACTGGGTGTAACTAAATGAGTGTAAAATGTTTAAGGAGGTGATTCCTCATCGATAAAAAGATAGGATCTTTCATATAAGGAGCATCCATTGTTAAGAGCCCCTCAAAGGGAGTACATAAAATTTGTATAACAATTTTTTTCACAAGCACCAAAAAAGTTACAATATTGAAATAAACCTAACGTTTCCTACTAGCAAAAAAACACTTATCCAGTTATTTATTAGGTTTACCCTATGTTTGTAAGGGTGGGAAACGCAACTCCTAAAGTTTATTTCCAATGTAACTTTTTGTCTTATTATTTGTTTACCATTTAAAAATTTATTTCCGATAGCCTGTTTCTTTCTAAACAAAAAATGTCCCATGAGTTTTTTGCCCAAAATAAACCAGTTCGCAGCAAAAAATTATTTTACGAATAACTACAGAGAGTGGTACATCGTTATAAATGCGAATTTCTCAAAATTTAAACTTCACAAGGGATTGGACAAGAGCGCCAAAACTAACTCGTCAATGCTTACATCATTTTTCAAAACAAGGTTTCCATTAAGATTCTATAATGTTCACTAACATTTTGAGTGCATTCTACTTTCACTTTCACTTTAATAGCTTAAAAATTAGTCAATGGAATTCATATTTCCATAAATATATAAATAAACATCGATGTACCTCCATTGTGTCTTGGAATTCACACGTTATTTCTACAAGAAATGTATGATAATTATATGTTTTTAATGTGAAGTTGTTCTCTGTCGAGTGACATTGTCGTAGAAGTGTGAATAATTTAAAAATTGCTTTATGTTTCGCGTTAACGTTGATAAATCGTATGAAACAGAACTAGTCCAGAATGGAACTTCTCGAATAATAATTAGAACCAAATACTTAATTAAGTATAACGATAAATAAACCGAATAAGAATGGAAACATGGCGAAAGTATTATTATAAAACGTTAACAGAAGATAGGACGGAATTTCAGATGGAAGATATAAACATAATGTGTGACGAGTGTAATCAAGATATGAGCAACTAGATCGGTACGATTTCCAATTAATAAGGGTTTAAAACAGGGTTGTAGCATGTCTCTATTCAAGATATATATTCAGGAAGCCCCGAATGAGTGAAGGAAAAAAATAGAAAATATGGGGGTAGATATAAATGATAAATGTTTGACCAGCCTCTTTTTCGCCGATGATCAAGTAATTGTTAAATTTATATGAAAACCATTGATTTAAGCGTCAGTGCATGATTTCCGTTAATCCAAAATCATTTTCTATGCGTATGTCTACAAGACCTTTGGAATACGACGAAAAACAATATGTCGTAAAGTAGTAGTGATTTACTTGAAGATTTCATTAAATATAACTCGTTTGAATGAATTTGAATATTTATTATGTACTACCTAAGAAATTCCAAAGTTTCTGGGTTCTTATAAATCCATTTAAATTTGAATTGGCTACGCTTCACAATAATTATGAAAAATAACTTTTTGTGATTGCAAAATTTACATTTATACATCGTGTTGAAAAGTAATTGCCACAAATGTTGTTGCGCAGGGTGCTAAATAGAAATGCTCCAAAAATACGATGGCGGTGCTTCAAAGCACGTCTATGACATCGTGACAGGTGATAAATTGTGAATTTATGCGTATGAGCCTGAAAGTAAACAGAAATCGACTGTGTTGGTGTTTCAAGATGAGCCAAATCCAACAAAAGTTGCTCGCGTACAAACTACTTCCAAGCAAATAGTCGCCTGACTTGGCACCGAATGACTTCTTTTTTATTCCCGTATGTAAATAATAAATCGAGAGGTTAACGATTTTAGACACAGAATGCATGTTTTGGAGATACTTCAATCAGAGTGGCAAAAATGCTTCGATAATTATCTCAAACTCATGCAACAGTGTATAGATCTTAATGGGGAATATTTTGAAAATCAATAAAGCTATTTTCGATGATTAATATTTGTTTTTGTTCTCTAATTCCGAAATATGAAAGACAACCCTCGGACACCCTTTACGTAGACGTACGAGGCATGTTTTTTAAGTAAGTACGGTCGGAGTTCCGCTCATGCGCGCTGGTTATCTACAAATCTACGCACTGACGCCATTACAGTCTGATTCTTCATTGTATACGTTGTTTACTGAGTGTTTAAGATGCCTCCGACAATCGTGAGTCCCGCTGATTGTGAAGTACGGGCTGTTATACGTTTTCTTAGTGTTAAAGGCGTAAAACCGTTCGATATTCATCGTGAGATCTGTGAAGTTTACGGACAAAACATTATGAGTGATGGAATGGTAAGGAAATGGATGAGAGCATTTTAAGATGGCCGCACAAATGTGCATGATGAAGAACGGAGTGGGCGTCCTTCGGTCGTTAATGAAGATTTGGTGCAGAAAGTGGACGAAAAGCCCTGATCTGGCACCCAGCGACTACCATTTGTTCCAGCACTTGAAGAAACACCTGGGCGGTCAGCGTCTGCAAGACGATAATGAAGTCAAAACATTTGTGACACAGAATTTTATGAGTAGAGTATCCAAAAACTGGTGCCACGTTATGACAAGTGCGTCAATATTCACGGAAATTATTTTGAAAAGTAGATTAAGATACAGGCTTTCATGTAAAAAAAAATATTGCGATATCTTTACACGTCTTTTTTAATTCCAAAACGGCACTTACTCAAAAAACATGCCTCGTATATATATATATATATGTATGAAAGCTAACCCTAGTATATAATGAAAATAGAAGACCAAAAGCGACAGATTCTAATCGAACAAAAAACATTAGATCGAAATGAGTAATTGTATTAACACCCAAATTTACAGAATTTTTTCCATTTACTTTATGATGGTCAGGAACATCTATTAATTTGCAATTGTTGCGTGGATATCTGTAATTACCATTAGTTACATTTGGAAAGTGATAATTAAGGGAAACATACTTTGGTTCATACTCGATGGAATAATAAATTATTGCTTTATCACTAGTAGAACCAACGTAATGATATGGAAAAATTTTGAACCTCAATGATGTATTCTGAAAAAGATACTAAAATACTTAAAAAATATTTTTTTAATATTGACAAATAAAGCGAGAATTTTCAAAACTCATCGACGTTTCGCAACTTGTGATGAGAAGTAAATTTATTAATTAATTGAGAAAAATACATAATCATTGTAAGACTAACTACTTGAACTATGTACTTATCTATACGTCATTAAAATTGACGTAAAACATATTATGAATATCCATAGATTTATTATTTAGATATCTTCAACATGTGTAAAAATGATTTATAAATATTAATAACGCAATTTGAACAATAGTGATATTTACCTCAGCGGACAAGTAAGCTTTTTGTGAAGTATTAATTTGTATATTGTCCATGTAATTTTTGTTTATTAATTATGGAATTCTTCACGTAACCTTCAGCAACCGAATTAAACTTCCATCCTTTATGCTGTTTAATTCTCAGCAAATCAGCTCCAGAATCCGCAAGCATATTGGTCCGAAGAAAATCAATTATGCTTAACATTCGATGGACTTGAATTAACGTATTTTTTTACCATTTCGATGCAATTTATACCGTCAAAACCTCCAGCGGTTATAGCAAATTCTAGACATACTTTCGTCTTTGTACTGGGAATAGTTACTTCAACAAATTTCTCCTGAAACACAATTTTTACGTGAAGAAAAGTTAATTCACCTCTTCGGTAAGCCCCAGCAACTCCAACGATCAATGCTACCTTATTCATTGAATGTTGATCATCGAGAGCTTCTTTCAGGTTATGGGCAATGTTTTCTTTACTACAAACTTTTGACTTTTAAGGCTTAACCTTAACGTATACCTTGTTTACTGAGTGTTTAAGATGCCTCCGACAATCGTGAGTCCCGCTGATTGTAAAGTACGAGCTGTACGGGACGATTTCTTAGTGCTAAAGGCGTAAAACCGATCGATATTCACCGTGAGATCTATGAAGTTTGCGGACAAAACATTATGAGTGATGGAATGGTAAGGAAATGGATGAGAGCATTTTAAGATGGCCGCACAAATGTGCATGATGAAGAACGGAGTGGGCGTCCTTCGGTCGTTAATGAAGATTTGGTGCAGAAAGTGGACGAAAAGCCCTGATCTGGCACCCAGCGACTACCATTTGTTCCAGCACTTGAAGAAACACCTGGGCGGTCAGCGTCTGCAAGACGAAGTCAAAACATTTGTGACACAGTGGTTAACAAGTCAGGCGGCAGAATTTTATGAGGAGGGTATCCAAAAACTGGCGCTACGTTATAACAAGTGCGTCAATATTCACGGAAATTATGTTGAAAAGTAGATTAAGATACCAAATATAAATAATTGCTGTCGTATCTTTCTTCCTAGCGATAGTCACTGGAATATTAACAAGAAGTCCTTCGATCGTATTCATTTAAGTATACGCGTTCTGAAATAATTTTATAACTTGTCAGAATTTTTACAATGATTCAAGGAGTGGTAATAAAGAAAACTTGTTTGTTAATTATTTTATTGTAGAATCTGGAAATTCCGAACATTCAAAGTTGATAGCAAATTAATTTTTTTTGGCTACCTGTATTCCAATCATCGGTCATTGTCGATGTGCTAAGCTTTTCTACTGTGTATTATGTATATCACACTCAAACTGTTATTTTGATAAATAAGCGATAGACAATTAAAAATATCGATCATCGGTTTTTTTTCGATAAGTGTTCAAAGTACGTGAGTAGAGTCCGGGATAAAAAGTTACCCAACCGAGTACCAAACTCTATTTACCGAGCAATAAATAATAAGTTTGATATGGATAGATTCAGACTGAAAAATTCTGATCTATCTATATCTTAGCTTCTTTGCAGTAATCTTGATTAGTTTTAAAGTGAATTTAGCCTTAATAATCATAGAGACAAAAAATTTTTTTTTAAGAATTTCCACCTTGGTGACTTTGATGGCGGATTTCAGCAAACATAGCCCATTAAGTACTGCTTATTTTAAATTATCCTGATTGCTGAGAGATGGGCGCATTTTATAGGTACATTCAGTAATCATGAAAATATCCGTTTACATTTTTATTTATGTTTTGAAATTTTGGTCTTAATCCACTTGACGTATTTTTTTCTCTTGATACCAATTTTTCCTGAACTCACATTAAATTTACAAAGCTGATTATTTTATATATCAAAGTACAACTTATGGAGATTTCATTGCAAAAGAAAAAAGTCGAAATAGTTTTATACTTTTTTTTCAGAATTTTTTTACGTGATTGAGGACAAAAGTTCTGAAATTTTCTAAAAAAAATTTTAACTTAAAAACCGTGAATGATCGCGGAACATACATGGGGTATTTCGGATACCCGATGACACGAGGAATCTAATTTTTTTAAACGTCAATCTCCCGGCCACTCTGTATATGATATATCAATATTTTGGAAGAAAAATCGGAATTTTTGAAAAATTTCTTAGCCTGAGACTGTTTTCTTTTAACGGTATTCAAACGGCTTCAATTCGATCGAGTGGATAGTTTGGGAGTTATTGAGGAATAACTGCTGAACGGATTCGGCCCAATAACGAACTCGACCGAGATATTTGAACAATTCAGAAAATATGAAAATTTAAGCTCATCTCAAATTTGAGCACGGATTATTAATCAGAAAGTCGGACCCAATCGATTGAGACCATTGAATATAAAGAAATACAAAAAAATATTAGGTGTACAAATAAGTTTCCGCGGTTTGTCAAAAGATGGCCCCACCAGAAGGTTATGGAGAAATTGTCAGATGTAAAACGTAATATCCCAAGTTTAGTCATCTGGCAACACCATAACCTTAAAGTACTAGTGATTCCGTATCAGCATCACGTAATTTTTTTCGTGCAAAAAAAGTTTTATTCCGAATAAGCATCATTTGCGGGAACTTTTGATTTACTTCTTTAATGTGAAAAAATCTGCAGCTGAGGCGCATCGATTGCTTCTAGAAGCATATGGTGAAGCTGCTTTAAGTGAGAGAAGTTGTCAGGAATAGTTTCAAAAGTTTAAGAACGGTGAGTTTGACGTTAAAGACAAAGAACGCAGTGGAAGGCCGAAAGTGTACGAAGACATGGAATTAGAAGCACTATTGGAGGAAGATTCGTCCCAAACGCAAAAAGAACTCTACAAGTGACTCAACAAGCAATTTCACATCGTTTAAAATCGTTAGGAATGATTCAAAAACAAGGAAATTGGGTTCCATATGAACTAAAGCCGAGAGACGTTGAACGCCGATTATGCATGAGTGAAATGCTGCTTGCCAGGAATAAAAAAAAGAGTTTTTTGCATCGTATAGTCACTGGTGACGAAAAATGGATTCACTACGATAATCCAAAGAAGAGAAAGTCATGGGTTAAGCCCGGCGAACCATCAACATCGATAGCTAAGCCGAATATTCATGGAAAAATACTCATGCTGTGTATTTGGTGTCGTGTATTATGAATTGCTGAAACCAAGCGAAACCATTACTGGAGCTCTCTACCGAACACAATTGATGAGATTGAGTCGGGCACTTAAGGAAAAACGCGCCCATTACTACTCCAGACACGACAAAATTATTCTTTTACACGATAATGCTCGTCCACATGTTGCGGCGTCGGTAAAAACATACTTGGAAACACTCAACTGGGAAGTTTTACCCCACCCGCCGTATTCACCAGACTTAGCCCCTTCTGATTATCATCTGTTCCGGTCGATGGCACATGGTCTGTCTGAGCAGCGCTTCACATCATATGAAGACACCAAAAATTGGGTAGATTTGTGGATAGCGTCAAAAGATGAAGAGTTTTTTCGACGGGGTATCCGAATGTTGCCAGAAAGATGGGGAAAAGTAGTGGCAAATGATGGAAAATACTTTGAATAAAACGTAATGTACTTTTCCTTTACAATAAATTCCTAATTTTTTATAAAAAACCGCGGAAACTTATTTGTACACCTAATAAAAGAAAAGTATGACTTTCAATGGCTAGAAATTTATTTCCGTAAGAATTATACGAATACAATGAGATCTCATGAATTTTCATTCAAATGCGTGAACTTACGTCTGCATTCGTAAGACCTTCGGAAAGTATTTAACACGAAGAAGGTCATTGATCAAGTTCAATGTAAGTCTACTCTTACCATAATTATGCATGTGTTCTCTTTTTATTGTGTCAAATGGGAAATGATCGTGTCAGTAATGCATTTATTGACTTATACGAGGGGCAGTATTTCTGTTACGGATACTGCAAATAAAAAATGTAAGCATAACAAATCGATGGATTTTGTCCAATAACTATAAATAATAGTTATATTTTTCGTTTTGTGGTTGACAACACTGACATCCTATCCTTTCGAATGTCAACACAGGTTCATTGCATGTCAATTGTCAATATTAAATCATGTAGAGATTTGAACGCACTAATCAAATTCTATAATCTGTCAATTTTCGTATCAGTCACACCAACTGCGAAAATAAAATACAAAAGGCACTAGGAGGTATAATCTGAATTTTTCATTGAATTCCAATAAATTTCTCACAATTCTTGATTGAAATAGAGAAAATATCTTCTAATACTCGTTGCAGAAGGCAATTACAACACTCATGCGTATTGGAATAGGTGCCTTTTCTGCAACTTGTTTTAGAATATACTATTATAAAATTTTCTATCATGACTATTTGCTCGAAATCTTTTCATTCTGTGTATAACTCAATATTTCGAGGATATTCCAAGTCGAACGATGTCAACTTTCAGATTTTGCCACTCCGGAAAATCTTAATAGTGTTTTTAACCTTTGATCAAAACTATTGTTTAATAGTTCATTGTTAGCTTCATCAATTCAATGTTAATATTGAATTATTCGAAAATAACAACAGGTCAGGAGGCCAAGTTGATCTAGGTTGCTGAGAATTAGTTATTCAGAGTACATTCCCCGGAAGATTACTTCATTCTACGAGGATACTGAAAAAAACATGAAGAAACACACTGACGTGAGGTCCGGAGCTTTTCAACACGTATTTTGAAGTCTTTTTCCGGACTCATGAACAGTGTGATACTAAAATAATCGCCACAATGAATAAACAAACTTATTCCTCAAATGAAAAATAATTTTCTGCGGAACTGACCATTGATACAGTGGCGGATTTACCAGTAGGCCAAGTAGGGCGGTGCCTAGGGCGGCAAATTTAGCAATTTTTTTTTATAATTATACGTGTGGACAATCAATACTATAATAAAATCGTAAATCTAAAATGTCTGTAACATTAAAGATATTCGAAAAAAATTCGCTAGGATGGCTTAAGATGAGTAACTGAGTAGAATTAGATTTTTTTTTAATTTCTTGTATGTCTGTCTGTCCGTTTGTTTGAATGAACATCACGCAAAAACTACTGGGCACTTTTACATGAATCTCCTTGAATTGTGTAGTCTGAAGTCCGGTTTAACATTTAGCATAAAATATTTATGAAAATTGTTACCCTTAAAGGGGTCAAAAAGGGAGTCAACGTTTGTATGGAACTACGTGATTCTGTGGTCCAATCTCTTTGAAATTTTTCATGGATATTCTTTAAAGTAATTGGTGGAGGACCACATATTGATTTTTTTCAATTCGGCGGTTGTGGGGCGGCAATAGCTCTGGTGAGGTGCGGAGCGGAAGGGATCAGGCAATACCAATTACTTATCAAAGACCGTTTGCGATGAGTTCATTTTCTTGATGGGTCAAAAAGTCTTAAAACAGATTTCAGACGAGATAAGAAGAACGAAATATTTTCCTCTAATCATCGATTCAACGCCAGATATAGCACACGTGGATCAACTTACCCTTGTCATTAGATACGTTTTGGAATCAGGCAAACCGTGTGAAAGTTTTTGCCGTCAGTAGGACATAAAGCTGATGAAATGTTTTCAGTCATTATTTCGGAACTCGAAAGACTGGGCATAAATATACAGGACTGTCGTGGACAGTCATATGATAATGTAATATTGTAACTTTTTTGGTGTTTGTGATAAAAATTGTTATATAAATTTTATGTACTCCCTTTGAGGGGCTGTATCTTAACAAGGGATGCTTCAATGAAGTTTCTTTATATGAAAGATCTTATCTTTTTTTCGATGAGGAATCACCTCCTTAAATATTTTACACTTATTCAGTTACACCCTGTATACAGTATGAAATATTCTTGGAACTCAAACGACTAGAATCATTCTTTTACACATAATAAACTTTGGAATACTAAAAATAATTACTGATCTCTTCTGTCCTTTATGAAAGCATTTTTTCTGTCTGATATACAAGGTACGAACAGGGCCAGATTACCAATTAGGCACAGTAGGCACGTGCCTAGGGCCTACGAAGGCCAAAAAGGCTTTGAAAAAATATATATTGAAATAAAATACCCCAAAAACTTCTAATCTATCTAAATACTTATACACAAAAAATACGAATACAAAACGTTTGGTTTACTAAGTAGATCCTAAAATAACTCCTTTTTTCGGGATTTTGACACAGCGAATTCGTGTATTATATCTTCAAAATTAATGCCGCGAGCGACATCACTTTCAATACACAGAAGGCCCAGTGACGAAGTTCTCTCTTGACCCATAGTTGAACGCATAAAATTTTTTATAAGCTTCAACTTGGAGAATGATCTTTTTCCTTCAGCATTCGAACCCAATATCGAAAGGTATATGCGCAATGCAAAATTAACATTTGGGAAACTTGACACAAGTTTATCCTTTATTTGTAATTTGATGAGATCCGTTATAGAGGTGGTTTTGGGGTACAAATTTGAAAAAATCAAATACTCATCAACAAAGTTTTCTTCTAAGTCAGACGGATACATTTTTACCAGAGCTTGAACCTTAACCTTGATAATGTCCTCGGTCAGTGTATTATCCGTAAGAAAACTAAATGTGTCATAAAGGCTGGTATACGCAGTGCGTCTCTTTGTCATTTCAGCGCAAAGCACATCCAGAACAATAAAAAAAACATTAATCTTAAAGGAATCTTTGGCACTGCGAGAGGGAGTCTCATCTGGCCCTTCATCGAACTGTCGTTTTCTCTTACGAACTCTAGTTTCGGATTCTTCAAATTCTGAATCTGGTGCAAGGCCTTAAGATAATAGCTATTATACAAGTCCTCAGTTCTGCAGTGAGATAAATATTGAATTAAACTGTCGTAAAGTCGCACCATCGTGTTAAACTCGATGCCAGGTTCTTGAAGAGATTTATTTACAATATCGACGTGTTTTAGTAGATCTTCCCAAATAACTGTGAGTAATACCATCTCCAAAGTATTCATTTGATGGATTAAGGTTTGTGCCTCAATCACTGTTGTAGGTTTCATACCTTCACTAGTTGAAATATTTGTAAGAATACCACGTATATCATCATAATGGGCACGTAATGTTTTTACAGCCTCATAACGTGCTGACCATCTGGTCTCTGAAAGTCTTTTTACAGAAATTTTACTTCCCAAAGACCTTAGTTTAGACCATCTTTGAGGGGACGCTGCAAAGAAATTGTAGAGCGATTGCAAAATTTCAAAAATTTTACAGCTTCTAAGCAGCTTTCTGCCGCCGCTGTGCCAACTAGATTAAGACTATGAGCTCCACATGGTACCCAAGTGGCTGCGCTGTTGATTTCCCTAAATCTAGTTTGTACTCCCGAATACACTCCGCTCATATTAGCCGCATTGTCATAAGACTGACATCTGCAACATTTTGGGTCTATTCCCTGATTTTCTAAAACTGAAATTAGAGTGTCAAAAAGATACTTGGCATCATGTTTTTCTATTTTAACAAACATCAAAAATCTTTCATATATATCTCCAGTTTTTGAGACATATCTAATAACTATGGAGAGTTGATCCGTATGGCTAACGTCAGGTGTAGAATCCATAATACTTGGCTTCTTTGATTTCTGTAACTATTTTTTCCAATACTTTTGACCCCAGTCAAATTATTAGTTCTTCATACGTTGTGGAGGATAAATATGATACTTTTCCACGGCCTGGATTACCGTATCTTCTTACATGTTCTTCTAGAAACGGATCAAATTTGGCTAAGAGATCGATACACCCAAGAAAATTGCCATTACTAGGATTATCATGTATTTCATTATCGCCTCTAAACGCTAGTCCCCTTTCGGCCAAAAACTTAATTACTTTCACTACTCTTCTTAAAACCGTTGTCCAATATGTGCTTTCTTTTTCCTTGACAATATCAAACGTCTCATCAATTTTTCTAGTTTGTTGGTAGTTCACTAAAGCAGAATTTGATGCAAAATGTTCTTTTGACACTTCATGACTTGAAATTCTCGAATGTGCGTTTTTCCAGTCATTAAAGCCTGTAAGGAATTGATTACACAGGTTTGGATTTCCAGGTAGGTCCGATTTGAACAAAATACATTTATAACAAAAAAACTTGCCAGTAGATTCGGAAAATATCAACCAGTCCCTTTTTATAATTTTATTGTTGTTCAGTTTTCTGAAAAAATAATCTTGTGATGGACATCTCATTTGGCCCTGGAATTCTGCATGGAATTTGGTAGATATAAAAGTTGCATTGTTGCAGATAAACTCAATTCTGGAATTATCGCTATTGAAAATGGCTCTATGAAAAACAAAAACATTAAAATCCCAAAAGAAAATAATGTTATTATACTGCATCATCACATTTTCGGATTTATATCTAAAACAAAATTATTACTTAATATTAGCGGTCAATTTCAGATAAAAAATATTTATTATTTCGGGGCCTACGCTGCTGGATTGCCTAGGGCCTACGACACCCTTAATCCGGCCCTGGGTACGAATAAAGAAAAAGCAATTGTTGTTTTTGGCGATATCAATCATTATTATTGATTAGTGGATAATGTGAGAAATCTCCAAGTCAACCATTATTTCTTGACATAAGAAGGCAGGCAATTAACATAGTTGTCTCAATTCTCTATATTAATGAAACAATTTTGATGGTACTAAAAAATTTAGAATTGAACATGAAATGTAAAGAATAACATATCTTGAAATATAATTATTTTATAATTCCCTTTTTCTTTTTAACCAATTAGGAGCCATTGTTCATCTTCGTAGAAGATTTTAACCAATAATTGGTGTAAACCTTTTGTGTAAATCCTCAGATTAGAAAATGTTCAAGAATTTCTGGGAAATTTTTCAGGAATTATTCCGCGACATGATTTCAGACCTTTCATAATTTCTTTTCTAGATTTTTAATTTTTTTTTGTTATTCTAGATATTCCACTTTCATCATCCTCTACCCAATAGGAGTTACAGGTGAATTATTGTGTTTGTACGCAGCTCAAGGAGAACTCAGGAAGACAGGATTTTTGTCTGTGGCGATGCCGAACTCACTCAATTTCATTTTCAATTACTCCCATTTTCTGGTCTTGACTATGCTGATGTACATTCCTTGTAAGTATTTTTAAACATTTCAATCACTTGATTCAGTGACTAACGCACTAGTTAGGGTTCTTGTACTTAGAGCGAAATGTGAATTTCGAAAAATTGAAGTGTCCTGAACAAAGCTTGTGTGAACACCAGTGGATCAAGTCCACTTTAGCTTCTCTTGAAAAAAAAAATTTTAAGTTGGAGTTTCATACTTAATTACCTTTCAAAATTTTTGAAAGTATGTATTCTATTCAATAAATCGATTAGCTTAGACATTCAAAGGTTTTGTTGACCTTATTCTGTTTATTAATTGGGTTGATTTGAAGGAAGATTATCGTCCTATTAAGGCGTTTTCCTACTCAATATATAGAATGTCATTTCTGCTTGAATCGAACTCGATTCCTTGAATATAATTGTCTAATTTGAATCTTTATGAGACTCATAATAAACGGTTGGCACGGCGCTGCTGAGGAAACATAATTAAGTAACACTTATTATGTGTAAATCAATGAGTCAAACGGGGCCGAATTGAAAAGGTGTATCCAAAAAAAGTTTCTTTTTGCTTCAGATATCTTAAGTGAATAATGGTAAGTGATAAAATCAGGCTCTTCAGACAGGAAATATCAGGTTTTCCAGAATGGATGACACTATTTGCAAATAAACAATAATTATTTGTTTTATTTAAAAGGTTACAATAACCATTATGTATGACAAATAACATTCAAATGACCACTACGACTTACCAGAAAAAATACAAACACTGACAGAATAATAAACTTTGATTCAGCATATATCTATATACAGAAAAGAGCTAATATGATCGGGTACATTGACAGAGCCCTAAAACTAACATCACCCATAGAAAGACCCACCACCATACAGGACATTACCTCACATTTAAGAAAAAACAACTATTCTCTACCACAAATGAAAAAGGTAATAAAACAACGTACACACAAATTATACAACACCGGAAATTCCCCAAATAAAAATGAATCACCGATTACATTCATACTGATACCAAACGTACCTTCTCTATCTGAAAAAATACAGAACATCTTTATACCCTACAGCAACGTCAAAATAGTTCACGAATCACACATTCAGATTAAATGCAATTGAAACTCAATTTGGTTTTTAAACACTTTTGCAGATCTTTTCCTCCCGATGAAATAAGAAGAGCAACGCACGAAGCATTTCTGAGACGTATAAATAAATGTCTAGAAATTAAAGGTCAAAACTTTAAGCATCTTCTCTAGTTATAACTGCGAGAGTTTGCCATGGTTCTCCTAATAGTAACTTGAAGTCGGTTTCAAGAAGGGGTGAAAAATCTACAGCATGGTTCCTGAAAATTTCATCTTCTGGCGTGAAGGGAAAAGAAATAGCTGAAAATTCAAGACGAAAAACAGTTTTTAGTGAATAACTCAGAAAATATCCATTTTAGGGCAAGGGTGTGATGCATACACTTACATTATTTTTTAACGTAGATTCAATATCTGCCATAAAAAAATGGGGTTCTAATTTGAAAAAACTGATTTTTCACGATTTTGTCATCCCTAAGTTTGAAAGCGATTTTTTCACCCCCTGTATCATGAATCGCGATTTCGATTTTTAAAGTGGATACATCAATCTTACATCTTGAAAAATCCCAAAAATGAAAATTTTCCATCCAAAAACCTCGAAGTTATTCTTGTTTCAGCAGAGCTCTATTTTCGTTTTTTTTTTCCAAATTTTCCCGCTCAGAGAATTTTCCAACCAAAACTGAAAAATGTTACATCAAAATAACTTGAAATTTTCTAAGGAATCTATTTCTGCAATAAAAAAATGGTGTTGTAATTTGAAAAACGGAAGTTGACGTCATTTCCGGAAAAACCGGAGGTGCTCATGCCTTGAAAATAATTTAGATTTCATCAGCATCGTGAAATACTTATAAGTGCCGTATTTCGTGAAAATACGTTCTGTAGTTTCCCGTATACATATGGGTGAGGTTCCTCGTGAAAGACCCTGTATAGACAAACAGAAAACTGAGATCGACAAGTATTCAATTATGACGAGACAGTATAGTAGTGTTGGACCGAAAATAAAATTAAAGTCCTGAGAATTTCTCGAGATGATAAAACAAAATATGAGATATCGGATGAATTCAATTAAAACTTTGTGGATGGATTATTGATTTCCAATATGAATAACAAAGTATTCGATCCTCTTGTTGGTTGGTTTTTTTGTCGCTGGTAATTCTAAGATTACTCGAAAGCCACTTACGCTACCAACTAGATACTTAGAGCTAAAATCCTTTTTTTTTTTATTTTTTGTACTACCATTTCTCTCAAAGTTCGCCCAACAATTTTGATTTTCTTTCGAACTTTATTCCAGTAGTGTAATATTCAATGTTGCCAATTCAATTTGTACCATTCTATTGTAGAACCCTTTACCTTTTGGGTTTTTATGGATGTTTGATCAGTAATTAATTTGCCTTAGTAGTTTGCGCACTAGATAGATATTTCGATGCCACATATCTGGCATTCAATCTGTTTACGTTCAACCCGAGTAAATTATTTTGCACTCGAGTGTATCTTGACGTTTAAGAAGCAAAAAAACGAACGTGTGACCTGCTTCAAGGTTGAGAATACTTTTTTTCCGAAACGAAAAAAAATTGTTGTATTCGAATGTTACCATTAGTTGCGACCTCAAAAGATCAGATATGTGTTACGTAGGCAAGATCAAAACGAGCTGACGTTTTAATTCTTAAGGCAATATCTCCATATACAGGGTGTAACTAAATGAGTGTAAAATATTTAAGGATGTGATTCCTCATCGAAAAAAGATTTTTTCACAAGCACCAAAAAAGTTACAATATTGAAATTAACCTAAAAGACACTTATCCAGTTAGTTATTTGGTTTACCACATGGTTGTAAGGGAGGGAAACGCAACCCCTAAAGTTTATTTCCAATGTAACTTTTTGTCTTATTATTTGTTTGTTTGTGGATGCAAAGTTACATTGCTTGCACAACTATGCAAGTGAAGGTTGGCGAATATTGGTCACATAAATGTGATGTTGAAATGGGTGTGCCTCAGGGGGGAGTTCTGGGACCTCTACTATTCCTACTTTTCATCACTTATCTGCCCGATTCCCTGAAATTGGATGGAATAACATTATATGTTGATGATACGTCTGTAGTTATCACAGCAGTCGATTTTCAGAGGCTCACGGCTAAATGCGAACTTGTAGTAAAAAAAATCGCCGAATGGTGTCAACAAAATCCATTATATTAAATTACAGTAGACCGAATGCATTTATTTCAACTTAAGAAATTTAGACTTCAGACTTGTTATCAACTGCGAGGATACTCAAGTTTCTTGGTCTGCATGTAGACAAAAATCTTAGATGGTGTGAATACATTGACCATTGTTTCGAGATGAACCAAATAAAGTGTGAATTTATATTAGAGATATGTCCAAATTCGTATTGGAATAGTCACTTACAGACCAATCACGCAAGACCTCCTCATCTGATTATCTTTAATCGAATAATTTTTTTGCCTCTCAGTCCATAATTTCTCATAATAAATTGTTTTTTCTTGGGTAATTTAGATTGTAGAACAACTGGTTCCACTGGAGATTATCCAAGGTTCTCAATGTTTTTGTTCGACGAAAAACAATGAATAAGCATATACTTACGTCAATTTTTTAATAGAGTCCAAGTAGTTGAATATCTAATCAAAAGTCAAATTACCCACATAATTTTCGAGGATATGCAGAATTAATGTTTGTAAAGCAATTCCAAATTTAACTACAGAAATAAAGGAAAGCACTGACGTGAGCTCAGGAGCATTTAAGCTCTTGTTCCAGAGTCTCTTTCCGTACTCTGGAACAGTATGATACAAATACAACATCCACGATGAATGAACAAACCTATATCGCAAATAAAAAAAAGTTTTAGAGAGCACTGACGTGAGGTCAGATTGCTTTGGCGCTCTTGTTGAGCTACTTGCGAGTAAATATTCAAACCATAAGAAATCTATAAGCACTCTGATCAGGTGAACAATAGTCTTTTCTCTATTTCAGTGTCGTAATGAGTTCATTACAGTACTAAAAACAGTGCTGTAATGCACTCATTACAGCATTGTTTTTAGTTATATTTTTCGTCAACACTGACATCCTATCCTTTCGAATGTCAACACGCGTCCACTGCATGTCAATTGTCAATATTAAAGCATGTAAAGATTTGAACGCACTATTCAAATTCTATAATTTTCGTATCAGTCACGCCAACGGCGATAATAAAATACAAGAGGCACTAGGAGATATAATCTGAATTTTTCATTGAATTCCATTAAATTTCTCACAATTCTTGATTGGAATAGAGAAAATATCGTCTAATGCTCGTTGCAGGTGCTCATTCTGCAACTTGTTTTAGAATATACCATTCTTGTGACAATTTTCATTCAATGTTTTTCACTAAGCAGTCAGTTCATCAAAGTATTTTTCCAATATTATGATTAATGATTCGTCTACACTACCGAAACAGAACAAAGGGTGGCCGTATGGAATGCTTTATTGACAACAACATAAACTTTTTTTCTCCTATTGAAGGTAAACATCAATCCATCGAGTTCCGCAATGGAGTTCACGTCTTTATGGTGTTATTCAACTACCAGTTCTTTCTTCTGAATGAAACCAGTTCTTGAACCTCGTGAATTCATTCATGCTTATTGTCCTTTCCAAATGCATATAAAATTCAAATATTCACTAATACTAATTTTACTTTTATTCATTTGAAAGGCCCAGTAAATAAATTGTTTTTAAAAAAGCATAGAAGAGCAATGACGAATTTGTTTGAACATCCAAGATGTTATTTTATATCCAAATGCAAGATTCCATTCCTAAAATAACTTTACATTTATGAATGATATCAGTAGTATCACTCTGACAAAAAAGTATCCGGTAATTCTCATTTAAATTGCCGCGTTGAGTACTACAAGTTTCTGTATATTGGCAGGACTGTCCGTAATTACTATGCCAAACATGAGGGCGGTCTGTCGACTAGTTTGTTTACAACAGCTGTTGAAACCAGTCTACGTCAGTGGTAGTCTGCAAATGTTACAATCGAAAAATATTGAAAAAAGAGTTTGTCGCAAATTTTGTGTTTTTTAACGAAATATTGTATGCTGACTCGTTGCGAATGCTGGAAAAGGCTTATGGAGACTCTGTTTTATCGAAAACCCAAGTGTAAGAATGGTACAAAGCCTTTTAAAACGACCGAGAGCTCGTCGAAGATTTGCATAGTTCAGGACGACCGTCGATCTCCTCAACCTTTTATAACGTCTCTAAAATCGTCATACCATTGTTATAGAGATAGCTCGTAATCTCAATATATCTCATGAAATGATTTTGATTAATCTATTGGGCATGCAGCGCGTCACCGCTCGGCTCGTTCCGTCAGAGATGAATTTTCTTCAAAAACAGTCCTGGGTGCAAGTAGCTGCAGACATGCTGTATCGAGGGAATTCTGATCTTATGTTCATGGAACGGATCATAATTGGTGACGAGACATGGCCTTACAAATACACTCACAAATGAGCTGAAACCGAAAAAACCTCGCAAAAGTCGATGTTTGTGGTGTGTGTCATCATGAATTCGTTCAAAGTAAGGTCAAACGGTCAAAGGACAGACGAAACATTGTGAATTTATAATGAAGCTCAAGTAACATATGAACAATAATTTTAACAACCCATTAACATATTTGCAAGATTCCAGGAAGTGTCGAAAATTTTTTTTTTGTGTGTGAACTTGCAAGACCTTTCTTTCTTTTTCTGCAACATCTTTCTTCAAGCATTTCAACGATAATGAAAATTCTTTATTCGCTACATTGTTGACATATCAAACATAACTTAATTCAAGATTCGAAGCGATCAGATGAATATTGTAGTTGTTTAAGAATCCAAATTTCAGACACCTGTAACTGCTGAACTAATCGAATGATTTGGATCAAAACAAACTTGATTAACCTACTATGAAAACTATTGCTAATCTCATTCAGATAAGATTAATATTATTTGGTTTGATTGAATGTTTTCTCGTATATTCGAAAAGTTAAATATTCTATTATTATCCTTTGTATCTCACACTTAATCAGTACCTATCTCTCTTTCTATAAATTTAAATGTCCAATTGTGAAAAAAAAAATGATTCATACATTTTCCTAATTTGATTTTTTTTTCAGTCTTCCCTCAATTATATCTGCATATGTTTACACTAAGGAGGAAAGTTCTTGGAGGTCAAGCTCCAGTAAAGAAGCAAACCTAACTTGGACCTGTTTAAAACTGTTAACTATTTTTAAAAGATTGTTTATTTATGTAAGGTGAAAATATAAAATATAGCTTTTTCATAAATTATTTAATTTTTAATTTCCTTGGAATGTATAATATCTGAAGAATACATTAAAATGCCTTGGTTTCACGTATTATTTTCAACTTTTCACAAAGCCGTTAAACTTCTCTGTAATTTTCTACAATGTCTACTTCTAGATTCATTCAAAGCCTTTTCCAGTTCATTACAAATATGATTCAAATTGGTGACATCAGTCTGTATGATATGATGTTTTATTTCGTTTTCCAGGCTGTTCTCTTTCTGTGTTTTCAAAGAAAGGTCCATAGTTAATATGGGATTTACTTGATTAATCAAACATCTTGAAGAAACCTATAAAAATTAGTCAAATTTCAAAACAACCCTATCCACATAAAGTTACTATTTATTTACCAGAACTTCTAATCTCCATTCTAAATTATCATAGTGAGGTTCTTTGACACCCAATTGAATAAGAGCTTGACTAATTTCAGTTTCTTTACTGTGATAAAATTTGTTCAGTACTGCTTCCTGTTCATCATTAAATCCTAGTGTCAAAATGGAGTCTCGAAAATCAGCTTCACTCAGCTAAAATCATTAGTTACAACTAGAATTGTGTTGAGAACTCAGAAAGCTCATTTATCAAAATCTACATGGGTCTCGACGTAAAAGTACATGTACAAATAAGAGTTCATATGGGTTACCTTATGCTGACAAGAAAGCATAAGTAAGTTGACCAAGCCATACACACAATTACGAATATCATCTATCGAAACGGAAAGTTTGTCTGAAGCTGATGAGTATAATCTGTCGTTAGGACCATTATAAAGATAATCGATAGATAATTTACAGAAGTCTACGAGTACTGAAAGGCAATGAAATTTAACAACAAATTTTCATCGATTATATTAACTACCTTGAGTACTTTGGTTTTTCAGCAATTTTAAATGTTCTTTATGATCATTTCTAAGAGATATCAACATTTTGTTGACTAACAATAACCTCAATTTTAATTGGACGTTTGCGATTAGATCATAGACCTTATATACTAGTATATAACGTCTATGGATTAGATCAGCTGTGTTGATTGAAGCCACAGAATATTAATTTCAGTTCGAGAACAGCCAGCGGCGTGGTTCACATAACATCATGCTTGAGTGAAATGTGTTGTAAATCTTTCATAATTGTTAGATTCAATAAAGAATGTTTTTGATTATTATGACATTAGTAACATAATAGTATATTCTAAAACAAGTTGCAGAATGGGCACCTATTCAAACATGAGTGTTGGAATTACCTTCTGCAACGAGTATTAGACAATATTTTCTCTATTTCAGTCAAGAATTGTAAGAAATTTATTGGAATTCAATGAAAAATTCAGATTATACCTCCTAGTGCCTTTTATATTTTATTTTCGCAGTTGGTGCGTTCAAATCTCTACATGGTTTAATATTGACAATTGACATGCAATGGACGCGTGTTGACATTCTAAAGGATAGGATGTCAGTGTTGTCAACTACAAAACGAAAAATATTCGTGCTGTAATGAACTCATTACAGCATTGTTTTTAGTACTGTAATTAACTCATTACGACACTGAAAAAGAGAAAATATAATTTTAGCATACTACAGAAGATCAATGAATTCTGATCATCCACAAGTTGAAAATAAAACAGGAATATTTTATATTTTTTTATTGAATATAAACTCATCACACAAAAATCTCACTATATCATTGTCATAAAATACTGACTAGAATCACGTCAATACAAATTGTTAATAATTTCAAAAATCCACAAATATTTTGATTTCATCTATTGTAATAACTATTCTGAAGATGGATCGAGTTGTACAAATTGACACTGCAGTACATGAGGGGACTTACAGCAGCCATAAATAAGGCAGCTCCCAACATCGGTCTGTATGCAATCCATGCAAGAGCAATGACAAATAATGCCACTGACAGAGATATCAACAAATTTGAACCATTACTTATTTCATCAGATAATATACCTCTCAGCATCGACACGCTGTTGACTGAAAACAAAGGAAAATTTTAATTCAAAACTTGACCTTGATATCAATGTTAAACAAAAAATGTATGTTTATTTTCTTTCCTTTTTGATATCTTACGCATTTGAAGGATATTTCAGAGAACATATTTTTCCAGATAATTTACTGTTTTCAAAAATTTTCCTCAATTCATAATAATCAGAAAACATATATTATAGGAGGTATGTTTTTAAGTACCGTTTTGGAATAAAAAAAGACGTGTAAAGATATCGCAATAATTTTATTTTTACATGAAAGCCTGTATCTTAATCTACTTTTCAACATAATTTCCGTGAATATTGACGCACTTGTCATAACGTGGCACCAGTTTTTGGATACCCTCCTCATAAAATTCTGCCGCCTGACTTGTTAACCACTGTGTCACAAATGTTTTGACTTCGTCTTGCAGACGCTGGCCGCCCAGGTGTTTCTTCAAGTACAGGAACAAATGGTAGCCGCTGGGTGCCTGATCAGGCACTTTCTGCACCAAATCTTCATTAACGACCGAAGGACGCCCACTCTGTCCTTCATCATGCACATTTGTGTGTCCATCTTTAAATGCTCTCACCCATTTCCTTACCATTCCATCACTAATAATGTTTTGTCCGTAAACTTCACAGATCTCACGATGAATATCGATCGGTTTTACGCCTTTAGCACTAAGAAATCTTATAACAGCCCGTACTTCACAATCAGCGGGACTCACGATTGTCGGAGGCATCTTAAACATTCAGTAAACAACGTATACAATGAAGCATCAGACTGTAATGGCGTCAGTGCGTAGACAAGAGATGTAGGTAACCAGCGCGCATGCGCGGAACGCCGACCGTAGCCCTACGGCGGCGGAATCGCAAAACGGTATTTACTTAAAAAACATGCCTCTTATATTAAATTAATAAGTAAACATATAATAAATGGCTTAAATGGAGCAGCAAAAGTATTTTAGTGGTTTTCGATTTTTGCATGGAGAAATATTGAGGTCTTCATGTCTCCTCACATACCATGAGGTGTAGTTGGCAGTATTTTTGATATTTTCTTTAGGTCAGAGCTATTCTGGATTTGCTTGCACATTCCTAAATTTCAATCCTGTATGTCCTTATTGGAACAATACAATATTATAATGGATTGGATTTTTTTCCAAAAAACCAATATTTTGCATTTAATTTGGTTTCTTTCTTCAGTAATTTTTAATTTTTTGGTATGGCAGTGTTTTGCTATTGCAGCTTGTGTGATTACTGTGTTATTCAATTCATATGACAGGCAATGTTTTTTTCTCGATATAAAGTCTACTTTTCTTGATTTGGTTTTGTTTACCGTTATTTTCCTTGTCTCCATACAAATTTGCAGTTCATGAAGGTGTTATTAAACTAAGTGCGAGGCTGTTGCTGAATCTCCATTTGATGTTGTTATATTTGTGTCATTAACAAAATGTTCCTATCGTTGTTGGACTAGTTGTTGGTAGGTTGGAGGTATAAAAATGTAGAAAGCACTGCTGTGAGGTCAGATATCTTTATCGCTCTTGTTAACTAGCTAAGCTACTTGAGAGTTTTTACTCAAGCTTTCAAAAATTACATCTCCGCAGTATATCCAAATTAAAACTAATATGGATGACGAAACTGTATTGTGCGGATACAAAATTAGGAGTAATAATAATCACCCGCTTAATGGAGAGAAGCGCACTTCCTGAGTCGCTGGTTATAGTCTAAGAGTAGATCCAAAAATTATCTTTGGTAGAAAAAAAGTCTGCAATGTGAATAAAACAAGTTTGTAGTTGTAACAAAATTATGTAATCACAGATAAGAAGAATTAACAAGGTTCGGCACTTGAGAGTTTATATTCACAGAAAAGAGTTTTTGAATTTATACAAAATCCAAGGATTTGAACTTCTTTGCTCAATCTTGGGCACTTCTGGTAAGACTAGACAATAGAAAGATCTGGCCTTATTTTCCTGATATGAAATTCACAACAGCTCTGGAAGGTATAAAATAAGGTGCAGGTACCTTGGATGAAACTTCCACTAACAAATTGTGGCGTGGCAATATGCACAGATTCACAATTCACAACTTTCTTGTTTCACTTGGGAGGATTGCAGCTGAATAACTCAGATTCACAATGTACTAGGGTATCTAACTGACCTAACTGGAGAAAATGTATAACAGAGAGATGATACTAAACTACGAGGAACTTTTAGAGTTTAAACGTTATTTGCTGCTGAAAACTAACTGGTAAAGTAGAACTTACTGGTAGAACTGAACTGTACTGAGAGAGGGTTCTTGAATAATTGAGAAAAATCGGAGAAAGTATCCAAAGTACAGGTAGCTGACCTTAGGGATTCCCAAAATTTCGTCCGATAGAAGGCATTCTTGGAAGTAACGGCCGCTGCCCTAAATTCCAAGAACTGTCTTTTGTTGGGAGAATATCGCAACATCTATAGTGAAAAATATTCTATTTCAACAGAGTAGTTTTTTTTGTTACATCATAATAACAGACCGATTTGAACGAATACTAAATAAGTAGAGATAACCTTCAAACTTACCTCATTCAGTTCATCAAGATCATTGTGTTTGAGAGTTATGGTGCTCATAGACAGACAAAATTGATTTCAGCTAATACTATATGTACAATTTTCAATCAAAAATTTCACATAGGAAAATTTGAGAGCACTCCGTTCAGATAAACAAGAGCGTCAATAATTTTTTTGTCAAACATATTTCCTACTATGTATAACCAGAAGTTCCTATCTTTTGAGAATATTTTAGCTCTGTAGAGTATAAAAAATAATATCATAATCTCATTGATCAGATTTCAAATACACCCATCTACCATAAATATCTAATAGATACTTGTACTTGTAACATTCTATTTAATATGGTGGAAATGTCTATCTTGAATAGACCTACATATAACTCAGCTACACTATATATATACAGGGTGTAACTAAATAAGTGAAAAATATTTAAGGAGGTGATTCCTCATTGAAAAATTATAGGATCTTTTATATAGAGAAACTTCATTGGAGCATCCCTTGTCTTTTTGCTAGTAGGAAACGTTAGGTTAATTTCAATATTGTAACTTTTTTGAAGCTTGTGAAAAAAATTGTTATACAAATTTTATGTACTCCCTTTAAGGGGCTGTATCTTAACAAGGGATGCTCCAATGAAGTTTCTTTATATGAAAGATTCTATCTTTTTTTCGATGAGGAATCACCTCCTTAAACATTTTACACTCATTTAGTTACACCCTGTATATATATATTTTTGGGGAAGCCATTACCTATAGCCAAAATATCGAATCATCAGTACAATAGGGTATATGCATAAAACTTATTTTCAGTTCAAGTAATTTTTTTTTCAATCAATCAAATTTAAGAATGTCGCCCACATAATGTGAGAATTCAAACTAGGTTCTGTCCTGTTTCAAATCGAGGACCTCTACGCAGGAACCAGGGCACATCATCACTGTGAAATACCAGATGGTTCATAACTGTGAGGCTTATTTAAACAGATCTTAGTGAGAAATCATTTAAACATCAGAAGATTGTATCTCCAGAAGTATTAGTTTGGCAAAACTAAACAGGTATCCATGTATTTTTATATAGAACTGCATCACAAGAAAAATTTCAGCCAAAAAGTGTAATATGATAAAAAAAATTATTATAAATACTTTGAAACTTCTCAGCCAATTTGGCCGAATAACGAACTCATACCAGATATTCATTCATCTTAAGATACTATTGGTCTTCATGCTGCTGTCTAAATTTTCTTACATGTTACCAACCTCAACCATGAGCTTTCATACTAAGATAATAAATAATATAACCGATGAAAAAATATCTGCTTGAATACTCACAAGCCACTCTTAGAAGTCTTGCTAAGCAAACACTCGAAGCATATAAAACGAACATTCCAATTCCTCGATATTTCCATGTCTCTATCCTAGCATCTGAATGCTCTGCAGCAAACATACCATCAACACTTATAATACCATGTCTTACAAAAGCAACCTCCTGTCCTTTTGAAGAAATATAAGGTACCAGCATACCATCTTTCTGCATTGCAATGATGGTTACCTGCAAAGACATAACATCATATTTCACTCGATGAAAATTGTGCTTAACGCACTGGATCACCAGACAATCCAGCATAGTAAAACTGAACCCTGATATCTCCCACTTCAGGTTTCCAAACATCTTCGCAATGATAGTATATTCCTAAATGAAGTTTGATATTTTTATTATCAGGCCGATCATCGCTTGTGACCTCTATGTATTCATTGAATTTCTTTTTGATACTTTTTCCCACACTCATATATCCAACTCTGACAAATGGCGCAATGTGAGTATGCGATTTCAAAGGCATTTCACTAAAAATGATCAAATTATTTTAAAATTCACACATTTGAAAAACAAAAACTAACGTAGGATTCTGATGACCATGACGTATATAAAAACTACTACTATCAACAAGTTTATCTCTCCATTCTGTATCATAATAATAATCTGAAACATCTGAGGTGCCCATATCATTTGAAGTTCTAGAACTGCAAAATTCATTAATCTGATAGCTTCATATCAAATTTCTACTTACACTACTTCTTCCACCCATTGATACATCTGTACTCTACGTTTTAATTGTACAGCTTGGATAGAAATGCCGTAATCTGGTTCTGTAAGAGGTTCATCTACAATAAGAGGCCCGCTGATATGAATTAATTCACCATTATACTCCCCTTGAATTCTATCATAGGAATTTAAGGATATCACACTTCTATAGGCTTCATCTAAAACACCTGCGTGATGTACTGCACGGCCCTGAACCAAAATGAGCTTTAGATACCAAATTAATCAACGAATGTATTACATGCCTCGTTCCATGTCAGGAGCCATACAGCACCACAAAATAAGGCAATGCCTATCGTTGATGTTACCCACGTCCTACTGAATTCTTCACCGATAGAATTCATAGTTAGTCGCTAAGAAATTTGCTACTACTCAGATAGTGATAGGTATTTCATAGATTGAAGTTGAATGATTTTTGCTTTTTCCACAATTGCAACTTCAAGATCAATCTAGGGCTGACTTCCTACAATTCCCTTCCAAACAAGTAAGGAAGATACAGAAATTTCTCCCTGATGAAACATGGTTAAAATTAATCAGGTTAACCAGTAATGTAGCTTATTACAAATTTTACTTTAGATAAAATATTCGATTGAAAATATTGCTATTATTATCTATTAAATATAAATTTTCGAAATAAATAAATAAAATCCACCAGTTCAAAACGTTCCATCACAGAGAGTGAATGTGTTATCTATTATCTGTGTAAGGTCACAGATCACTAATTAGGAGAAGTGAAAACTTCACGTTATTAATAGGTTAATAGCAACCGTAATCGCTACCATGTTGGGTTGTGTATCAATCATCAGGCTAGCGAGAAATTTGATTTTCTATGAAGTTCTTACTAGTTTTAAAATGTATAGATGTTTCCTGACCATGCATGTAATCCACAGACCAGTTATCTAGATAGTGGTTTCTACTAGAATGCGGTCATGTATGAACGCTGGTTAATCGTACAGACCTTTTGAAATTTCCCCAACGTATAAATGGATTCCCCGCTACTGGTGTAGTATCTAGCCGTTTTGCCGTCATTTGACCTATTGCCTGCTAAGTTCACACTGGTAGTTGTTATCTATGACTATACACTTGACATTTCAGCTCAGTAATTTCCAAATATTTCATTTATTCATTCCAAACCATGCAGGATATTAATTTGAATCGTATTTCGTTGGTATTCAATAAATTCATGATATGATTCGATTAAAACTTATCGGATGATGATGATTGTACGTAAATATGTGAATTTTGTAGTGATAGTTGTTATTAATATTTCATAATGTTTTTAATTATTTGGTACCATGCACGAGTGTTTGTTCCACTTTTTTATGTATTTTTTCGTATTATTTTTAATAAAATTTGAGTTTGAACATTTTATTTGTTTCATTTGAATCTTATTTGGTTGCTGGGATGATCATGAAGAGTTTTGTTGGCCTGGATTTCATGAATGAATTGCTTGCCTTGTTTGATTTCTGGTTTGTTTATAGTTTGGTTCTTCATCATATTTTTCCTCTGGTTTAATTCAGATTTTTCACAGCTTTCAAAACGGAAATGCAAATAAACTATCAAAATGCGACCTGCAGTTGTAACAATATGGGTATTCATCAATCTTCTTTTCTTTGGGATGTGTGGATACATGTATGTGCTTTGGTCGCAGTATTGGTTATACATGGTGGGAGAAGTGAACCCGACACCATCACCTTACGATCAGCAGATTTATTTTTATAATCACGGCTTCATGCCTACCGAAAAATATCTCATTTCACACAAATATAATGAAGAAGCCAAAACGCGAAGTCGAAAGCATTTGAAAGATAATTCAACAGTTACGGTGATAAGAGATAGTAAACCTAGGTTCCCTAACCTTAGGAATACAAATTTTGAACTCGACACACGAAAATATAGATGTAGAAGAAACACTCACGATTTTGAGTGCTTGTCAAGGACAACAGACTTCAAAGAGAAGCTCCTGATGGAATTTAGAAGAGTAATATTGGATGAGAGTAGTGCCTTCAAATCTGGTTCGGAAAATCCGTATGGTGTTCAATTTGAGGGCCCTAGGGAGAACGTCGAGAGCAGGGATCCGAATGATGTTTTGTGCAATTTGAAGAGAACCGAATTTGGAACTCTGAGACGAGCTGATTTACCTATGGATTCCTTCATCAGGCCTTTTCTGCCTAAAAGAGGAATCTTTGAGAATAAATTCTTCAACACATGCGCTATCGTTGCTAGTTCCGGCGCTCTGCTGGGCTCCAACTTGGGTAGATTTATCGGTGAGTTTTTTTTCGAATTTCATATTCCACACACAAAAATCTTTTTGTTGGTGTTATTCCGGCAGGGACAAAAAATTTTTGATTTCGTTTCATTCGATTATGAAGAGAAAGTTGATAATTTTAGAAAAAACTACAGCTGAGGAAACTAAAAGAGCAGTTAAAAGAATTTTTTTCCCAGAACCTACCCATATTAATAAGAGATAAAAATTTTATAAATGGAATGAATGAGAGACAAATATATCTTATTAAATGAAAGGCATGCTTACTTCAAACACGTTATACAAACGATTCAATCTTATAATAAATGATTCAATAAATAAGTCCATATTTGAACGACTGAATCATCAAGTACCAGTATGTGGGTAAATAATTTTTTCACAATTTTTCTATGTTTCCGCTGATAAACATCGCCTAGGAAATTAACAATACAAAACTAGGAGTAGAAAGAAAATGCATAAAATAATACGTTTATAATTGATCCAATTTTATATATTGAAGAAATTGTTTCATATTTTCAGATTCGCACGACCTTGTGCTACGTTTCAACAATGCTCCAACGACAAATTTCGAAAGAGATGTCGGAAGAAAAACCACCGTCCGTATTTTGAATTCTCAGGTGGTGACTAAAGAAGAATATGAATTCTTGACTTCTAATCTTTATAAGAATGTAACTCTCGTTGCTTGGGACCCAAGCAACTATTCATCTAGCTTGGAAGAATGGGTACTGAAACCCGAATTCCAACTTTTCGAAAATTACATGCATCACAGGAAAACAGTCGAGAAGTCTCGTTTCTACCTGGTTGATCCCAGGGCATTATGGAGATTGTGGAGGTTTTTACAGCAGAATACACTGAGTAGGTTGAGAAAAAATCCTCCTTCGTCAGGATTTTTAGGTGAGAAAATTTTTTACTGAGCGAATCCCAATTATTTTTCAGTTTTCTATCTCTCCTAGAGAGGGGGTCACCTTTTTTCGAAACACCTTGTATGAATGTGTAAAATAAAGATCTTTACTTTCTTCCAGGTTTGAGAATGCTCTTACCAATATGCGGTTTCGTGGATTTGATCGAGTACATTCCATCAACTAGAGTGACAAAACGCTGTCATTATTACGACACCGATGACAACGCAGCCTGTACTTTTGGTGTGTGGCATCCTTTGGCCGCAGAAAAATTGATAACGTATCACTTAAACGTTATCAATGACACTGAAGTCTTTCAACAGGGGTTCGTCAGGATTCCTGGATTCAAAAAAATCTACTGCTGAATTAAAATTGAGGAAATTAATGGTTTTGTCCGTTTCGTCATAAATGATTTTGAAGGAGGCGCACAGGATTTTTAATAATTGGATGCTGAACCATAAGGGAATGAATTTCAAGACATAATTTTTGCAATGAAACTTCGGAACGTCCTGATAATTAATTGATCAAAACAAAAAAAGAGGAAAAATTATTAGGAAGTGAAGATTTAATTTTCCTCAATTGTATTGCTACCGCTAATATTCGGTTGAAATGTAGTAGAGACCTTTTAACTGAAAAAAACTACCAAACATTCAACAACTTGAACTAAAAAATGAAACAATTGAATGAGTTCTGGAACAGCATCAAATTATGAAGCAACATTTTTTCGTCACTTAGAAAAACAAAAATGAAACAAATTTGTACAAATTATTTAGAGACTTAATATGAATTATAGATATCGGAAATTAATACTGTGTACATTATAGTTGTTGTTATGAAATTACGGCCTATTTTCGTGAGATGCGTAATGCTGTCAAAATAAGGAATTCACTTTCGAGATTTTGGATGTCTAGTTATGTCATGTGAAATTAAGATTCTGTTTTTACAGATAATATCTTGTTTTTATTGTGCTCTCCTGAAATATGTTATTTATATTTTTGTAATCTATGGGTGTCAAGATATCATATTGTAATTCTAAATTTTCATAGGTGTCATCAGTTTTGTTGGTTTCCCTCGAATTTGGCGAAACGTTAAGCAAGGAGGTGTCTTTGTGAAAATACACTCTTTCATTCTCGAAAATAACAAATATTTCATGAGAAATTAATGGTCCTGGTTCGTTAAAAACGGAAATTAAAACAATAATATAATACTACTGATAATTTTATTCTTCAGAAGATCTTTACAGTTCAATCCACTTATTACAATGCTCCTTCAATAATTTTATGCCATCTTTGTAATAAGTTTCCCGAATCTCTGCCAAATAATGTTGCAATAGCTCATTAACTACTATTCTTCGAAAAAAGAGTATAAATCTTCAAAATAAACGATGTTACGTTCTTAATAATTGCCATTTACCAGAAAATCTCCGATCTGAATTTTCCAAAAGCGATAAGAGGTTGCAAAATTAGATATTCCACCTGAAAAGAAATGTTTGCAATGAAAGTATTTATCTTATGCAGAAGATTTTCCTCCAGTATGTTGTAAGATTTTTTTCCTACGTAAGGAAGGTGATAAGACAGTGGTTTGATTACGAAAAAAAATTTAATTTAGGAATATAGTCTAACACTAGGTATCCATTGAAAGCAGTTGGTGGTAGCTCGGGATACATTGCCAAAATGCGTATTCCGTATTTCGGCTTAGTTTTAATTTTGTACTCTTTGGGTCTGTGTGAAGGAAAGAAAAAGGTTGAAAATGCATTGGTGAGTATCACACTATATTTTTGAGATAAGATTGAATATTTCACGACCCCATTAAAAAGAGTTTACTAAAAAATTTTAAATTAAAAATGAAATCCATTATTAGAGTTCGGTGATTTACCAAAAATGTAAAAAAAAACATTGAACATCTTTCTCCGAACTCCGTAACAATGTGATACTAAAAAAACTGCCGCAAAAGAATCAATAAGACTATATTTTAAATTAAAATAAGGACTCATTAACGGCATTATTTCTTCCGGTCAAATGTCGATAGCATCAAAATTGACAGTTGGCTATTCGAAATATCATCTTTTTTTAAAGATTTGCCATTCAGGAATACAGGGTGTTCCGGACTTTAATAATAATCATCGTGATATTTAGAAATCATAGAATTAAAGTCTAAAATTTAATTGAATGTCAAGTACGAAATTCATTTGAATAACAAGTAGGAAATTAAATTGAATAATATTTTATTTATTTTTTCTTTCTAGAAATCACATTGATTGTCATTTTGATTGTGGAAGGATTTTAATTCTAAACTTCGATTATTCAAGAAGTATTATTCGAGATACTACTAGGTAGTTGACATGGCCTAGATACTTTTCCTAGTGTAGGGACTGATACAAATTTAACCTTTCATCTTAACCTTGTACCTACAAACTGTTGTCCTAACTATTTTTCCTTTTCTTAGATGTATCTATCTAGATATGGCTACCTTAGTCCTAACAGTATGGGCAACAGTTCTCTTGTCAACGCAAAAACCTTCAAAAAAAGTTTGAAAGACTTCCAAAAGTTTGCAGGGATACCAAGAACTGGTGAGGTTAACTCAAATGAATCAATTCATAAAATAAACTTAAAAATTTTATTAATAGGAAAATTGGATGCAATGACATTAGAAGTAATGAGTTCCCCTAGGTGTGGTGTAGCTGATAAAGTTGGTAAAGTAGGAAGATCAAAAAGATACGTTACGCAAGGTAAGAATTCATAATTTAAATACAAGCTTTCATCGAATTTAATGAGTACTTCGGAGTCAACACCTTTATGTATTGAATGTTCGGACACTTACGTTTTTATTTTGGTTATTTTTCAAAAAACCCTCTTTGTATCTTGAGCAGATTTTGTCCATTGTTGATATTTCAAATTAAAAAAAATATTAGGAGAAATTTCGTAAGCTGAATATTTGGAAATAAAGCCTTATTTAGGAGTCCCTGGGGCGGAGGGGCAGCTGCCGTTGCCGAAAGCTTCCAGTGAATTATTTCTATAATAAAAGAATAGTGTTAATAAACACTGATTACTGGTGACGTCCATGATATCAATAATTAAGTTAGGATTGCAGGATTTTGGACAAATTCAATGTAATCAAAAATTTAACACATCGCCAACGTTTCGAATCTTATGTGATTCTTTATCAAGGCTAAAATATCAAAGAAATACTTAGGTATAAATGGAACACCAGCAAATTCAATTTAACACTCACCTCGTATTTCTTTTTTATAGCGTTTCTTCAAGTTAATAGAATTTTGTATCATTTATGTAAAAGGGAATTAAAATCTTAAATTATGGTTAAATTCAATTTAGATGTTTCGATATGAAAAGTGTTGTCAATACGACAGTGAGGAACACAAAATTGTTTACTAGCATGTTCCATAAATTATAAAATGCAACATGATATTATTCAATTTTCCCATACAGAATTTAGACCATTTTGTGCTCCTGAAGAAGTACTATTGCATAGAATTAAACTATCATAAATTAAACTTAGATGTTGGATATCTTCTCTGAAGTTAACTGTGTTATTGGATCTTATATGAATCATTTCACTGATTAAGCGTCTATTGTAAACAGGTTCGTAATCCAAAATTTTGACATTGTCGAAGTTAAATCCATGTCCTTCAGCATGGACGTGTGCAGTGAGAGCTGTTTTCTGTGTCGTGTTACATTTTCTTGTATCATTTTTATGCTGTTTAATCCTTTCTTCTAGTAACTGTTTTGTGTGGCCTATGTAGCATTTTGTGCAGTTGTTGCATTCTATTTTATAAACTATTTCGGATCGTTGTAAAATTGGTGTTTTTTGTTTTAGATTGGTGTAAAATTTCTTTTTGTTATTCAAAACATTATAGAAAACTGCAACACAATTGTATTCTCGGAAACTTTTATCTATTTTATATGATAATGGAGGGTAAAATGCTAGTTTGAAATATTTTTTAGTTGTTATGTTTTGTGGTATTGATAAGTCTTGTGGTCTATTCTCTATGTCTGTACGTTTAGCTCTATTGTAGATATTTATACAGGTTTTTATGTAGTATGTTGGATAATTGTTATGCTTTAGGATTTCAGTTACTTTATTCAAATTTTCTGTTCTATACTCCTCATCACTCAGAGTGATCGCTCTATTTATCAAATTTGTTGCTACATTCTTTTTTTGTGAGACACTGTGATTGGAATAGAAATTGACACATCTAACTGTGTTAATCGGTTTCGTGTACCACTTTGTTTTTAATCTATTTTTGTCTCTGATGACTAATATGTCTAGAAATGGAATACTCTTGTTTTTTTCTTTTTCCAGAGCGAATTTTATCTTTTGATGGAATGAGTTGAAAATGTTCAAAGTCTCTTCAATTTTATCTTTAGGTATCAAGAGTAATGTATCATCGACATAAAGTTTTATTAGAGGAATATAGAAATTCAACTTCTAATGTTAAATTTTTGATTACATTAAATTTGTCCAAAATCCTGCAATCATTACTTAATAAGTGTTAATAAAGTTTGGGTTTGTTACTGATGTTACAGTCCGTTTGCAAACTGGGCCCTTCGAGGAAAATCTTCAGCAAGTAGTTAATGCACTATTGCAGATATATATTATATATATTCTTTTGAACCTTTGGCTTACAATATTTAGTTAACAAACAATAAAGCATATAGATCATATGTATAAAAAGCCAATGAACACAAGACAATATCTACATTTTGATTCAAACCACCAACTAAACACTAAATTGGGAGTAGCAAAATGTTTATTTGATAGAGCAATAAATATTTGTTGCACTGAAGAAGACCAAAACGAAGAAATAAATAACATCTCGAAAACTCTTAGAAGCAATGGCTACCCCAAAAATATATTAGAAAAAGCTAGACGAACAAGAGAAAGTCAACCTGAATGAACAGATATAAATCAGACCATTAAAACCGTAATTTCTTATGTAAATGGTTTGTCGGAGAAAATGAGAAGAATTGGAAATAGATACAACATAACGACTGCATTCAAAACTCAAGACACTATCAGAGCTAAACTTACAAAAGTTAAGCCTAATAATGAGATACAAAGGACAAAGAACTGCATATATGAATTACCTTGCGAGTGCGGAAGATCTTACATCGGAGAAACTAAACGCCCTCTGAATGTACGAATAAAAGAACATCAGAAGCTTCTACGAGTACTAGACAGCGACAAATCCACGTTGGTCCAACATGCTGTAGATGAGAATCATCTTATAAAGTGGGATGAAGCAAGAAGATAAATCAAAGAAGCAGCATTTATGAAAATATACCTGATTCCATAAGTGCTCCATCTATAGATCTGCCAGAAGTTTGGACGCCGATAGTTCGATCCAACTTAAAAAGCTCATCATATCACAGATGAGTATATAACATCGTTCATTTTCTTTCATGACTTCTGTCAATATTGACATTATCAATTTTCAAAAGGTTTTTTTACTTTTCCTCCTTGATAAAGATAGAAGATGTCTATCGAAACGTCGGAAAACATTACATCCACAATAGATTATGGTAATAGCCCAAACAATCATTCAACAAATATAGATCAGGGGTTAGTGACGGGGTGTCATACAATTCGGCGTATGACATAAAAGCCTAGGGATAAAATCCCCAATAAAAAAAAACCCCGACTCCTCGCCTAAGTGTGAAAGTACAAAAATAAGCTGAAATATATTTGCAGATGATAAGGGTAAACAACTGCTCTTTAAGTACTTAAGCAATTGTTGTATTTGATACATTGCGCAGCCAATCTTCGAGTGCTTATTGAAGGAGTATCAGCTAACGTATGCAAAATATTTTTCTCTATTTCAGTGTCGTTATGAGTTCATTACAGTACTGTATATATTCTTTTGAACTTTTGGCTTACAATATTTCGTTAGCAAACAATAAAGCATACAGATCAGGGGTTAGTGACGGGGTGTCATACAATTCGGCGTATCACATAAAAGCCTAGGGAAAAAACCCCCGTAAAAAAAACCCTGGCTCCCCGCCTAAGTGTGAAAGTACAAAAATAAGCTAAAATATATTTGGGATTTCTTTCTTCAAGAGTGATCTTCTATTGATGGAAACAGAGACTTCTTCAAGGTGCCCACATCGAATCTGGAAATAAAAAGACAAAAACAGAAAAAAGAACTGAATATCAAAAATACAAAATTTGAAAGAGATAAAGAAAACTTCCTCAAATTAGCCTTTTTGGATTAACTCGATATTATGAATCAAGAATGTTTTAACATAACAAGCTAAACCATAAATTTTACTAAGGAGATAATCAATGAATACATAACCTTTTATGGTTCCTCTTCAACGAAGATTTTTTTTTAGTATCCGTATGTGTCTCTTGAAGGAGAATAATCTCAGCACCATAATACTTTGTTATTTTAGAAATGTAGTCACTCTTGTCCTTAGAAATACCTTCTATATTCAAATCTATTGTAATACACAAAATTTGTCGCCAATCTGCAAGGAGGATTCTTCGAATCGGGTCTTGCGGTCCAAGTGATGATTTTTCAGATCTTCTTATGTTTGAAGTCTGCTATGGAACCCATTCAAAGGGAAATCATCATCCATAGTTGAGGAAGGTTGTGATATAACACTTATTTCATTGAAAAAATAGCAGAGGAAAAATTATCAACTGACATTCATTATGACTTATGTCATAATTATTACAGTACTAAAAAACAGTGCTGTAATGAACTCATTGCAGCATTGTTTGTAGTTATATTTTTAGTTTTGTGGTTGACAACACTGACATCCTCGGTTGACAACACTGACATCCTATGCTTTCAATGTCAATGTCAACACGCGTCCATTGCATGTCAATATTAAACCATGTAGAGATTTGAACGCACTATTCAAATTCTATAATCTGTCAATTTTCGTATCAGTCACACCAACTGCAAAAATAAAATACAAAAGGCACTAGGAGGTATAATCTGAATTTTTCATTGAATTTCCATAAATTTCTCACAATTCTTGACTAAAATAGAGAAAATATCGTCTAATACTGGTTGCAGAAGGCAATTCCAACACTCATGCGTTCAAAAACTCACTCCTTCGTCGCTCGTGTTGGAATTGGTGCCCATTCTGCTACTTGTTTTAGAGTGTACTATTCTCCTATTTCACTGTCGGTACTGTTCTTGTCGCACCAGCATAAATACATTTTCCCCAAAACTTCCTGAAGATTATTAAAGAAATAATGTTACCTTATCAACTGGGAATCGCCCACCGGAATCTCTCAGACGTTGGTTAAGTCGCTGAAATGTTTTTTCATAAGGATTGCTATTAAGATACCTTTCTTCATACACCTTCCTGTTTCATAAGCATTCCAAGATTCAGCCAGTTTATAAGATGCATATCTGCACACTCACTAAATGTGAATCCCATTATCAAATTAAAGTTACCAAGACATTCGAAGGGCTCCATAATGTACTAAAACTTTGTAGAAGATTCTATAACTCAAATTTCATCAACTAATCTTCATTTCCAGGTAGTAAATGGCGAACCAAAAGTCTCTCTTACCAGATTTCGAAATACACCAATAAGCTTAACCGTCAAGAAGTTGATAAAGCAATTCAAGATGCCTTCAACCTTTGGTCGAAATATACGGATTTGACATTCGAAAGGTCTGACCGTGGAAAGATAAACATTAGATTCGAACAAGGAAGCCACGGAGATAACAGTGCTTTTGATGGAGCGGGAGGAACATTGGCTCATGCATACTTTCCTGTGAGTAAATTTTTTTATATTATATATATATTTTATTATATGAGATGAGCCAGTAATGCAACAGTTGTTGGAAGTTTAAGGGAGAAAATTATGAATTACTCGATTAAAATATTTGGAGATTGCAATTCCAGGAAGATTGTCACTCCAGCGTTTTCTGGGTCTTCCAACGCTTCGGCGACCTGATGGTAACTTGTCTCTTGTTATTTTCACCAGTCTTTCCGATGAAATTCGATCAATGTTGTAACATTTGCCACTTTTTTCTTTCGAAAAGAATGACAAATATCATTTTCAAAACTAACTACGGCACTGGAGTCTGAATGACTCCAGATACAAAGACTTGGCCATTTAATGTGATCGTCTAGCAAGGGTAGGACTCTACGTTATGTTTACGTAATAATTCAAGTTCGTGATAATTGAGATTAGTGAAAATAATTGGGAAACAAAGATGGTAAATAAAACACAACGGTTAGACCCAGACAATCAGCTATTTATTAAGGGTCTAAAAAAATATAGGGGAAAGCCTCAGGCATAAAACCCCTTTAGGTGGTGTTAGGGCAATTGTTTAAAACTAAATGATGAGATATTAACAGTTAGCAAAGGTGAGTATAACAATCCAGGAAAAGTATAACAATACAGCACAGACGATAATCAGGATAATCAGAGCAACTTCCATAATACAAGAGTATAGTAACATGGTAAATATGGCAACTTCAATGGTACAACAAGAATTAATAATCATGGCAAATGTATACTTCAATAATGCAACAGGATAATAATCATGGCAAATAAGTAAACGACTAATTATGACCATCGTCATGGTCACGGCCCCAGGGTATGTGAGCCATAACTATAATATTGTATGAGCTAAGGAACTGGGAACATGGGGAAGGTCATGGAGTTCCAGCGGCGGCTCTGAAAAAATGACAGAAAGTTTCGCGGTTGATATAAAAAAGGTATATTCTCTCATGCCTTATAGCACATGTTAGTAACGGTCCCTGCCTTAAGGCCTTGGAACCGCCCCTTCAAGACCTTCGATCCAGGAACCTAAGAAATCTCATACTACTGTATAGGAATGGTCCATAATCTCGAGACCCCTAAATGAAATATCATGTTATACGAGCATATAGATAAATAGATAGCAGTACGAGATCATGGCATAAATAAACAACAAATCTTCATAGAATATCAATCACAAATAAATAATCAGAACCAGAATGCATTATGGACATAAATAACAGAGACAGGTATAGGTAAACGATAATAAGCAATAGAAATAATGAAAGCAGAGAATCTACATAATCAACCGAAGGAAATATACATAACGACAACAAGAAGATACATCACGACAGTAAGAAGAATAAGTTAACACAGTACGAAATATACACAACAATAATCATGACTAGTAAGGCAAGTACATTACACAGTAAAATGACCAAGAACAACAGTACAAGACATACATAATGATAACATGAGATAGGGGTAACTTAACAACGTTAACCTTCGATATAACACCAGAGTGCTACGTACACTGGTTACATCCATTATTCCATACTGACCATACTAGTACTACCACTAGTGGAGTCTCCATACGTTCCTACTTAATCACAGGCTCAGAACTACAGAGCGATGGGCAATTCCTATTGCAACATAGGGTACAGTAAATAAAGTTGATCGGTTACACTCCAGTAACACATTGTAGAAAGCTGAAAATAAGGCATTCATTGTTATGGTAGACACCTGAACTGCAAAGGCAATAATATCGAAAATGATGGAATCACATGCTATAAGTTACATGAATCAAACAAAGTATCAAGTGCACAAAGGAAATAGAGTTATATGAATCAAACAAACATTGTATGAACAAAGGAAATAAGGTTATATGAAATTAGACAAAGCATTATGTGAACAAAGGAAATAGTTATATGAAGTTAAACAAAGCATTATGTGAACAAAGGAAATAGTTATATGAAATCAAACAAAGCATTATGTGAACAAAGGAATTACATTCACAAGACAACAGTATTAATGACAAAGGCCCAAACACCACCTAATACACCATGAAACAAAATAATATTGCATAATAACAGTATTAATTTACAAACATAACAGAGAAATAATAAATTCACTCAACCAATACATTTCCCAATGGCATTTCTCAACAAAGGTTAATAAAATGGACAAGCAACTAATAACATTCAAAATAGTCTCAATTATACTTGCGAGATATATTATAGGGTCACTCAACGTAAGATGGCTTCCTTCGTTTTCGAACACACACAAAGGCACTAAACACCTCAGGCACTAAACACCTCCTTTTGGGTCACTGTTACTTCCCTCACAATTCCACCACTAATGACCCCGCCATCTTGCATCCTTTCTTTCTGGATCCCTCACCAGGCGTAGGTCAGCCTTAGCAGTGACAGCCGTGTTCTTTTATTCTGACCATGGAATTTTATTTCTACGGTTTGGTAACTGCCAGGGGCGTATCAACATGGGGTGCAATGAGACTACAATTTTTTTGTATTGGAAAAACCTGGGATGTTACCATGTGGTCGTTCCATTCGATTTTCTCTTCAGAATCCAGTCATTAACACAATCCATATCACACATCGTCCTAGTGTCCTCACTTATCACCGTCTTGCCCCCATCCTGCGCACCACCTTCATCTCTGAGGTCTCCAAACTTCTCCTAGTTATAGATGTTTCTGGTCTTGTTTCGGCTGCATCAGCCATTATGGGTCTTATGACTGTTTTATATATGCGCGATTTTGCTTCAACTATTATATATCCGTTTCTTCATATCACGTTTATTCCTATCTCATTTGCTGTACGCTACGAAATAAATTCTAAATTCGAATTTTTTTGCCTGTATTTCAGAAGTCTTACATTAACAATGATTCATTTCAGCAATTTGGAGGTGCTACTCATTTCGATGACGCTGAACCATGGATGATTGGACAAGGATCAGGAATAAACCTGTTTCAGGTAGCAGCCCACGAGTTTGGACATGCTCTGGGTTTAAGTCATTCCCAAGTGAACGATGCCCTTATGGCGCCATTTTACAAAAGGCAGTGGAACGGTGATCTTTATCGAGATGACATTGCGGGAATTCAGAAACTTTATGGTGCTAAAGGAGGAAACGGTGGAGGAGGAGGAGGAGGAGGAGGAGGAGGAGGAGGAGGAGGGGAGGAGGAGAAGAACCAGCTCCCCCACCTAAACCTCCGAGGAGGTTTCCAAATTTCCCAAACTTCCCGAACTTCCCAAACTTTCCAAATTTCCCAAACTTCCCAAATTTCCCAAACTTCCCAAATTTCCCAAGAAATAGAAGGTTTCCCGTTTTTCGTCGTGTTTTTAGGTTCAATATTCCAAGAAGATCTTAGAGATATGATTTAATGATATTGATCATTGAGAATAAAGGGTTTGATGACAAATTGGACCTTTTCTTTTTGTTGCTGTTCATGAATAAATGAATGTGAGACCAAATCTCATATAAGTTTTAATTTGAATGCCATGTAAAAAAAAATTTGTAAGCTAGATACGAGTATTTCAAGGAGTTATGGAATGAAATTTGAAGTTAATGGTATTATAGTGAATTGGGCATTTTTTGACATGCAGAATTATTATTTGGGCAATAACCACCCTCCCTTAATGTTATTACTATCAATGTTTCGACAGACATCTTTTGTCGTATTCAAGGCAAGAAATTAGCTTTGAAAAAGCAGACAATATTAGTTAGAAAACTCTGAAAAATAGATAAATAAAAATTTATTCTAGTTTTCAGAATTCTGTCGATCTCTACACCTAATGAAAATTGAAAAATTTTCAAATATTGTCTCGTCATAATTGAATGTGTGTTTACTTTAAGTTTTGTGTTTGTAAAGTGCCATCGGTGTTTTGCATAACTGTCTTTCAAATTTTTATTGGGTACATAGGACATAGGAACAAAAATTGAAGACAGATTGAAAGGATACAAGTTCTGCAAAACACCGATGGCCCTTTATAAACACAAAACCAAGAGTAAACACATATTCAATTGTGATGAGAGAGTATAGTGTCGGACCCAGTAACAAATGAAAAATCGAGAGAATTTCTCTAAATGATCAATATAAAACCAAATAAGAAATCCATTAATGACAGAGCAGATATCAGGAATCTACATAACATCTATTCCACTCTTGTGAACAATATTGAATGAACACACCAACGGAGACCAAAAATTAACATCATAACCCAGATGACATCCAACGAAATAAGTTGGGAGAAGACATGAAATAAATTATTTTCGAAGGTATATAAGAAATAGATCCCTATTGAACAGAATATTTTACAGTTTATGATGCTTATAGATTGTTTGTGTTGCGATATTCTCGCAACAAAGGACAGTTCTTGGAATTTAGGGCAGCGGCCGTTACTTCCAAGAATGCCTTCTATCGGACGGAATTTTGGGAATACCTAAGCTCAGTTACCTGTACTTTCGATACGTTCGATCTTTCTCATTATTCAAGAACCCTCTCTCAGTACAGTTCTGGTTTGACCGCCAGTGTGGTCAGTTCTACCAGTAAGTTCTACTTTACCAGTTAGTTTTCAGCAGCGAATAACGTGTAAACTCTATAGGTTCCTCGTAGTTTAATATCATCGCTCTGTTATTCATTTTCTCCAGTTGGGTCAGTTAGATACCATAGTACATTGTGAATCTGAGTTATTCAGCTGCAATCCTTCTAAGTGAAACAAGAAAGTTGTGATTTGTGAATCTGTGAAGCAATTGTAAATTGCCAAGCCACAATTTGTTAGTGGAAGTTTCATCCAAAGTACCTGCACCTTATTTTGTACCCTCAACGATTGAAGCAGAGCTGTGGTGAATTTCATATCAGGAAAATAAGGCCAGATCTTTCTATTGTCTAGTCTTACCAGAAGTGACCAAGATTGAGCAAAGAAGTTCAAATACTTGGACTTTGTAGAAATTTAAAAAGTCTTCTCTGTGAATATAAATAAACTCTCAAGTGCCGAACCTTGTTAATTCTTCTTATCTGTGAATACATAATTTTGTTACAACTACAAACTTCTTTTATTCACATCGCAAACATCTTTTCTACCAAAGATAATTTTTGGATCTACTGTAAGAGTATAACCAGCGACTCAGGAAGTGCGCTTCTCTCCATTAAGCGGGCGATAATTATTACTACTAATTTTGTACCCGCACAGTTTGTTTTTATTGTTGTTATATTGTGTATGATGTTTTTCACCAGCTTGAAAAATGGCACAGCTCGAAACGTTGCCAGATTATATTTCATTCTTAATAAAATTAAACCTTGCACATCAAAAACCAAAATCATTAATTCATATTATGAAGATGTGGCTCTGAATTAATATCAATGGGATCTTCATTGGGAGGGGTCGTTCAAAACAGCTATAATACGCTGAAAACCTGCGGAACAAGACGAATTAAATTAATCTGCTTCCACTCCTTAAAAAGGAGAGTTTCGTACGATTAGCATTCAGTAAAACTAAGAGCAAGAGTTTTGACCCAAACAAAGAACTTACAGAGATGAAAGGCCTATGAACTTCATTATTAGGAATGTTATGACCGCAGTATCATATGGTTTCAATAAAGTGTTAAATTGACTTCCAAGAATGCGTGTACAAACTGTAATTACACCTCATTATTGCCAATGGAAAAATTATGGAGATGAGTATAGATTGCCTCTGAGTTTGCAAGGATACGAAGGATGGTAATAAGATCGAATTCTAAGATTATTTGTCATCAAGAAAAATTTCCAACGCTCATTCGAAGAAAAAGTTATAAGATAATATTCTGGACACCTCATCGAAGTCGCTAGAAGCAAAAACATGTAGAAACAAATTTATAATAATTTTAAATTAAATATTTTTCCCAAAAAACCCCTGTACACGAAATTTCATGAAAGGATTTCGAAGCAGTTAAAAGATATTGAAGAAAACGCGAATTTTTTTTCAACTTCAACACCCTGTATCTCGGAAACGAAGCATTTTCGGACCCATGTTTATAGGAAATTTTTTGCTTAAAATGATGTGATCAATCACCCATTTCAGTTTGTCGGAAACAAATCAGAACACCCTGTATACAGGGTGTCTCAAGTTCGAGTGCCTATTAGACGTTTCTGGAGAACTAGACATATTTGAAATCTGAAAATTGGGATTATGATAATGTTCGAAGTTCTCTACTGAGCTAAAATATTTTCGAAGCCCAGAAACTTCCGGTTATACAGGGTGTGAAATTAAATTCTAGTTTTCCATTCCTGCTATGATCGAGTATTCAATAGTGAATACATTTGCATCTTTTGGATTTCGAAAATATAATCACAGGGTGTTTCAAATTTTGTGTTGAAAATTGTGATCTTAAATTGGCCATAATTTCTGTTTTTCAAATTGGAACCCTATTTTTTTATAATTGTGTTGGATTCTGCGGTCAAAAATAATGATAGTTTTCTCACATGATTATGCTCCTAAATTCAATAATTTCTGAATATCTGAATATTCTGAATATCCAACGATCTTCTTTTATATCATATAATATTCTCCAACATATCAGGTAAATTGGAGCTAATTATTTCATATCATAGTTAATTCAAATATATGATAAAGCATCGTTCCAGTAATCATCCCATGCTTCCTCTGAAGTTTTAGCTTTCTTTGTTGGTACCTGTTGAATCTTCTTTCCATATAACTTCTGTATTCCCTCCACATCATCAGAATGAAGGTTAAAATCCGGAATATAGTCATTGTACAATGGCGACATCGAGGCTGATAGTTCTTCGGAGTGACTTAGACCAAGAGAATGTCCTATTTCATGATTCGCTACTTGAAGAAGGTTAGTACCCTTCGTAGAGTTGATTGTCCAATTTTCTGAGTCATCGAAGTGCACATCTCCACCAAATTGCTGCAAAGATACTTTTATTCGATATATTGACTGATATAGAATTTTATACGAAAGGAAATAATTTTAAAGCCGGCACTAATTACTAAACCCAATCATTATCATCTCGACATCGAAAATTACTGACATTTGGGCATAACGATATCACGGTATTCTTCCAGAACAAGACCACAAAAACAGCCTTAAACGATGGTATGCAGTTTTCAAATGGGGTCGCACGGTGATTATTGAATACTATTGGAAAGGCCCGTGTCGCCAAGGGCGCAAGTAAGGAAGCGCGCGGTCGTTATTAGCAAATGCCCCCCTATAAGCAGCCGTTCATGTCATTTTGTGTCTAGCTTTCATCGAGTGAAGACATGTTTAAAAAAATCCCCAAAAAACTTTCCGACGCCCAACTGAAAGGCCAACAGCGGCGATTTCAAAACACCGTTTCGAGAACCCACTGGTCTGCCTCGTCGTCTGTCGTGTCTCCATTGTAAATTAAAATTTTAAAATTTTACACTGGACCTAACTCAAAATTGAAAAATCGGACGTGACCGGTCTTCAATTTTACCCAAAAATGGAGAATAACCATCCAAATTTGGGTTTTCAATATCTTTTTCAATTATAATTTTCTAAATTAACTTGCTCGGTAGTTTTGGAAATTAAAATAAGCTTAAGTCAAAGCTGAAATTATAGATGTTTATTATAATTATTAAACGTTATTAAGTTTGACAATTACTTCAAAATGAAACTTTTTCAAAATCGCAGTTTCCATCTTATATTTTCAAGCACGTTATATAAAATATAAATTGTTATAAAATTATTCAAATGCTCACTTTCTGACCAACTCAGGTAGTACTCTTGAACCTTTTTGAACTCGCTCTAACAGTTCAACTTTCACTTGAGGTAATTTTATTCAAATAACAAAATTTGAAATTTTTAACTATTGCAAATTCACAAATTATTTTATTCATAAAAATTCACTTCACCCTTTTAAATTGAAAGCCTATACATAAAACAACTGAAATAAAGTGTTTTTCCTCTTCTAGCAATGTTACCATAGGATTTATAAGTCACATGTTATAATTTAAATATAAATAAAGGTAATCAAATTTACACCTCTTAGTTTTCATGTTGTATCTGAGCCGGAAAAACATAAATAATATCATCATCATGCTTGATTGAGCAGACTATAGTTACCAAACTATTGTCAACAATTTGTTTTTTTAATGTATCTTGACTTTTTTTGGCATCTTCGTTTATTTCAGCAATATAATTTGACCAAAAAAATCGATTTGTAAGATTGTTTAATGGGTGTGAATAAACAAATAGAGTTCCACTGAAACAAATGGAATCGATTTTTAAAGTCTTCAAATTCACTTCACCCTTTTAAATTGAAAGCCTACATAAAACAACTGAAATAAAGTGTTTTTCCTCTTCTAGCAATGTTACCATATGATTTATAAGTCACATGTTATAATTCAAATACAAATAAAGTTAATCAAATTTACAAATGTTTTTAATGAGTTATTTGACGGTAATGGTGACTTCGAGTGCAAAAAGAAGAAATTAAAGCCCATAGCAGAAAAAATTTGTTGAGCGGTGGCACCATCTACAGCGAAAACATGCCAAACACCCTTAATTTTTAAGTTTTTTGTGTTTATTAGAGAAATTTTAGATGTTTGGCACATATTTTTATAATAGATAGTACCAAATACGGGTACAATCCGACCTAGTATATTATTAAAATTTTTATTATTTCCGCTGCTATATCCATAAGAATGATCATTGAAGGACGCTGAGTTTTTGACAATTTTCAAGTAACGAAACAGGTGTTCATAAGTATTTATTGTCGGTTTCAAATACCTATATACTTACAGGAAAGAAAGCATGTGCCAAAATTCCTCCTGGTCCTTCGAATGGGGTTTCATCACCGTGTTTACCCTTAACAAAGACTATATCAATATCCACTATTTGTCTGGAATTATTAACGGCTTTGAAAATAAGACTACTGTGGTTTGCCCATAATTTGAACGCATTACCAATCATCAGATCCACGTCTTCCTTGCTCAGCTGCTTAGAATACTTATTGATTCTGTAAGTTATCTCTTTTTTCTTCCATTTGCTTCCTGTGGAAGATTTTTGAAATGAAAGCTGAATCGAATTCGCCAGCACACAAAGAGTATTTGCATTAATATCATTTTTCATATTAGGAGTTGACAAAGAAATGTTCGAAAAAAATATAAATTCAATTCAATTTTTTTGTTTTGAGTGATTGAGTAAGTTCAATAGAAAGCAGCACTGATACAAATAATGAAATGAAACTTTAAACAATCTCATTCAGAGTCAATTTATCAAATTCCAATTTGTGAGTATAACCAAATTTTGTTTACTCGAGTTTTGACAATATTTTTTATTTATTCCTTGTTTCGTACCTCACCTTCTAAATCAAATCTTTTAACTCTTCGAGTAGAGGGAGCAGTTAAATCCTTTACACCACATCTTGGCATCCCCATCATTTTCAAGGTTGGCCTGTCTAAATTTCCTGTGAAATATTTAAAGGGGGATGAGCTGTACTGTGAACTATGCTTTATTCGCTTTAACCTATTGGAACAACAATCGTTTTAACCAAACGCTTTTTGAGGTCACAAATTGATAAGGTGGATAATTTTTAGTTTTCGAGGAAAACAAAATTCATATGCATTCAAGTGTCGAACCATTGGACCTATTTTGCTCAGTTACAAACTATTTTTACTCAATTTATCCTATGAATTTTGAAGCTCATTTGTTCCGACAGTTATCACATATACGGATTAATATACACGATATTTGACCATGGATCTCGAATCCTAATCATCTGGAGATATTCGAAAATTTTCAATGTTCTCTTATTGAAAACTAAATCTCTTTGAAATTAGTTTTTGCACTGAACAAGCTGCTAGAATATCTCATGAATATGTCTATGACTGTTCACCTGTCATTGGTAGACCCATGAATTTCTGAAATTCTTTCAAACTCTTCACTACTGTTTTAGCTTTTATTATTGGAGATGAGGAAACCACACCAAACTCTTCCATATACCCATATTTGGACAAATACATCTGAAATTTAATTAAATATGTCAATATGAAATCAATACTATAAAAGTTAATGTCTATGACTTAATGTCATGTACAACGAAAATAATTAATTTCTTTTATTAATGGCAAAACGATGCATGAGTTGAAAGATGTTTTGTTATACAGGGTGAGTCTTTGTCCACTGCGTTAATTTTAACCATTGATTCTTGACGTCAAAAGAAACATTTTTTCCTATAACATTTTTCCAAATTTGGCCCCGTTCAAAAGTAATATTCAAACAAAAATATTAATTGAAATGATCTCTTGTAGAAGGTTTTTGATAACAGTCATGCATATTTTGGCATCATTAGATTTATTCCATTTCTTGTGGGTTTCTCACTACTAGGTACTCTACAGATTGGTTAAATTGTATGAAAAACAAATATCGCTTGAACTAAAGGTCCGTATCTTGTACTTCCTGGAATCATTTTTTTTGCAGATAAAATCATTCGTCATCTTTCTCCTAAATTGCACCATTCTTGAGATATTTGAAGTTAAAAGGAATTGAATCGATATAATTTGGTCCAAATTTTCTGATTTTCCCAAATCCAACTCTGTGCTGAAATGATTCAATAATCAGATTTGTTCAATGTTGCCATATTTAATGTTTTTATTAAATATTTCTACAAAAGGTTAGGGAAATCTCTCCAGTCTATGGTTCCACCACTAAACATTATAGATGAAATTAACCACTGAACAATTTTTGTCTTACATTCACCACACAATCTAAATTGCCATTGGCTGTATTCATTATTAATGATGTCTAGCACCTTGTTTCATATTTAATCCAGAGTAATATTCCATAATAAATAGAGAACAAGTTTTTCATCACTCACATAGGTACTTCAGTATATTGACCGTGTTGAAATAGGTAATGTATTTTCTGCCAAGACCTGTTAAATTGAAGACTTGTCTTCATGAAGAGTTGTTTCTCTATAGCTTCAAACTTTCAGGACTCATTAAGTTATATCTATTCTAACATAAGAATGCTTCAAATTAAGCTCATATGAGTTTTAAAAACTTCGGACCCAGTCTCCAAGATTTGTTTTGTACCTTTATAGAAGTTTTTTCTTTATTTCATACAACGATTCAACCTGGTTCACAAACTTAGGAGATAATAGAATTTGATTTAGTTTTAATATTTCTGAATGTTTGTTATGATGCATAGTTAATTAAAATTCAGCCGATATTGAAACTGAAAGCTATAAGCTCATAAACAAGAAAGATTAGAATGAATGCATTTTCTGACCATAATCATTTCATACTGAATTGAATAATTTCAAACTATCGAAATTATCCTTAAAATATTTTCCACCTTTTTTTTAAAAAGCTACAAATAACTGTTGACAGCTTCAAACAGAATCAAAACAACAAGGAAGCACAGAACACTATTTTATTGGGAACTACCCACCACAGAGAAGTTATAATATTTTAATGTGATAATAATTCACTCTAGTTATTCTGAGGAAAATTATAACTAAAGATCAATAATGGTTACAGATATTATCTCTCATTTAAAAAAACTTTGCAATTATTAATTTTTTCTCTCCTGGGGTTCGGTAATAAATTAATATTCTATGGTAAGGTATGAAAATTTCACATAATCTATGAATAACCATTATTCAATATTTATGTTTTTGTTTACGTAATTAAAACAGATACTCTGCTTATAAAACAAAAAATTTACGCATGTTCAGTAATTAATTATAGTCTAAACAGAATAGATTCCTATTAATGATTTAACAATAAATTTTTTATTAAAGTTGATTTTTCAGAACCAAATTGGGTGATCAAACTCAATTTCTTCAAGCAAGTATAATTGCACACCTAAATCTGGGAATACTTGTAATCTTTCCAAGTAAATTGTTAGTGGGATTCAGAACAGATAATAATCATCAAGCTAAGTAACATCACATCAAAATAATTATTCGTAGTTACATCATTTTTTGTTGTTAAAAATTTTCATATTTTTAACAGTATGATATCAAGAGACCTGTTCACTGGTCACTGTCAAGGAGAAGAAACTTCAGAAATATCAGTGTTTGGAAAATCATAGATGATTTGTTCTGGATTTGAGTGTAAAAAAAAAAGCACTTGACAACCTCTAGCCTTTGAAGTTTTCATAGAAATGATGGTTTTCATGATTTGGTAATTTTAAGAAGAAAATTACAAATGTATGATGATAACATCCAATAATTCTGAGGTTTTTTTGGAATTTCTCACTAGAAAGGGATGGTTTATAATCTTAAACTAGAAAGAAATTATAGTAGAACAACAAAAATCTATGTTTATGTTGATGAATTTTTTTTTACCAGAAAATTAGTATTTTGTATCTTCCTTCTGGATAATGGACCTCATCGGATGGAACATGAGTGAGCAAATCATTTTTCAGAGGGAAAATAATGTTTTTAAACAATTCAGATCCATTAGTGGAAGGTATTTTTCATTCAAACTAAACTGGACTACAGGGGGGTATTTGCCCAATGTGAAAACTAAAAATGCTTATAACTTTTTAACGCAGCTGAATTTGGAAAAACCGTAATGGAAAAAGTGTTTCTTTCGATCTCAAGAACCTATGGTTAAAATCAAAGCAGTGTTCAAAGACTCACCCTGTATATACAACAGATTTACGTAATAGGTATAGTTTTTTGATATTAATGATAACCTTTCTCTATCGAATGAATTGAAATGAAATCTTGAGTTTTCAACAACTGAGGTATGTGTATCAATTTATTAATCAGTACTTACCAAAGCATTCCTTAAACCAGGCTTACAAATAATACTTCGAATATTAATCAGCAATAATATTATCACGGCTGTAATTTTCATTATTGTACTACTGAATATTGAAATACCTTGGGAAAACAGAATTTAAAACACATTTAACAGGTTTACCCAGTATGAAATATGAAAAGAATGAATTCAACCACAAGCTCATTTTAAGAATGTTATCTTTTTATAACAATCTTTATTTCATCATTCTTCTAATGTCAGGAAAAATTTCATGTCATATTTATATTGCTCAATCGGACAAACGTTTTTTCAAACTACTATATACTTCAACCTCTTTCAACATCCAGGAGAAAATTTCAAAGAGGTTGCACAGAAATTCCTTGTCCATCGTAAATTCTGAATACTATCCTGTTTCAAGACGACAAAAATTAAAATCATAAAAGTGATGGCAGATACAAACACTCCCTTCTGTAGATTCAACTAGATAAGTTGTATTGTTTGACTCATTCCGTATATATACTTTTAAATTTCAATAACCTCAGTGATACGACTATTATTGTTTTTATTTGAGCTTGTTACACTTCGCTCTGGCTACCTTATCTAGACATCGAAGGTGAAATTATCAACGCCCAAGAAAAGGGTGATGGTATTGGGAAATTCTACGTCATTGGATTTTCCTCATTGACAAAATAGTTTTTTGTTTGATCTGATGAGTAGATCGAATATTTCAATTTCATTCATGTCTGATAGTAACTATCGCTGTTGACGTTGACATGTTATGAGATGGGGTTCTTTATTTACATTATTTGTCAAGTAAAAAATTTCTTCCAATAGATATGAGTGGCCGGTCAACAAAATTAAAGAAGTTATACTTAGAACACAAGTGAAAAAATGTATAAAAACCATACACATACACTGTAAAAAATAGTTCCTCATCTCAAACCATATTAATTTGTCTCAAGTACTCCGTACGTTTGAATACAGCCAAATGCGTAAAGTACTTGACCCTACCGCCCTCTGTGGTTGAGAATGGCGTTTACCCTAAATAAAAGTTTCTTGAGTTAAGAAACTGATTAGTTTCAACCAAGCTCAGAGTTTTTGACTCAGGTGGTAAAAAAATTTGATCCAACGGTAATATTAATTAGTATGTAACTATTGATGCTTTTCGTAGAATAAAAATGTTGGTTTCATGTAAATAAATATTACATTTCACTGAAACTCGATTTGTAGTTGATTTAAAGGATCTTAGTTGAATGGGTCGAGAATTCAGTCGATAAAAATGATAATATCTCTTATGTCAAGTGAAAGTTTCTTGGGTTAAGAAACTGATTGATTTGAGCTGAATTGAAGGGATTTTGACACTAGCAAAGGAATAATTTGATAAAACAAAAAAAAACATTTGTATGTAATCATTATTTTTCTTCACAGAACAATTATTTCTCTTTTATATTAATAAATACCGCAATACCGGGGCAGACCATGAATATTGTACGGAATGGGAAAGGCGTCTAGAGTTTCGTTGGAAGTTGCAGAGAGGGAGCGAGTATACCTCAAGCGTCAACCGTCTGCTTTTCCAAAACACGTCGTCAAGACAACAGTTCCCATCACGTCGGGGTCACCAATGTAGAATCGAAGGAATTTATCCCTACTTATGCGTTTCGTCCCTGGCGCACACATTTGGACTCATCAGTATGGCTTGTGTGCGCCATGCCATAGACGCAGGGGTTAGAAGTTTTGAGGGAGCCGCCGGGAGTTGAACCCGGCACCTAGTACCTAGTCGGTGTGAAACTTGAGCGCCAACCTCTAGGCCACCGAAGCGCTGTGAACTAAGCTATGCGTGGCTATATAGAGTACCGCCAAGAGATCCCTATACACTCCCCTGCCGCTGACAGAGTGCCGCTACAAAAGCTATAGTCCAGGCAGTGGGTTATCATCTCATCCCTGTCATCATCCAGTACCAGATCACCCGGTTCTCCATTAACACAAAGATATTTGGTTTTCTCTAAGTTGACATTTAAGCCCCACTTCTCGTATTCTTTAATTAGCTTGCGCATCATGTATTCCATGTCATCTTTATCACCGGATACAACAATATTGTGAGTAAAATGCACAAATAATTGCATTTAAATGGGATATATTTAATATAAAAGAGATAGAGTTTTGATTTAATTGCAGCCAACAATAAAAATTGCTACAATTAATTCGTTTTATTAAATCAATTACGCAATATTTTTTTTACAAATGTCACTTCATATTGCAACAATTATATGTTCAATTTTATTCAAATATTTATAGTTTTCTTCAAGTAAATGACGCGAATAATATAATCTCACGAGATTCTTGTCTCAAGAAACTGTAGTCGTTGCATCAACTGACAGAATTTACGACAACCGTACCTTCGTTCTATTGAACAAATAAAAATGAAACGAACGAATGGTTTCGTTAAAACCTATTTAGAATAATGTATTTGTATCAATCAATTATGGATATTGAGACAAGTGCATAAACAATTTCTTGTAATTGTATGTTTATGTTGAATCAGTTGTTTCTTTCATTTCGCTGAAATGTAAAAAGTTTCAGGCGAATGTTTTAGCTGTTCTCTATAATCAATTAGGTTGTTTTAATCAAGAAAAATAGTTTATTTGGCGTAATCAATTTTAGATTAATTCAAATTAAAATGGTTTGATTGAAAAAAAAATTCTCAAACTCCTGAGGAGTTTGAGCGCGGAATTTTATTTTTTACAGTGTATGAATGGCAACCATACGCCATACGCATCCAACCCGTTTATGATGTTGTCATATTGTGTTTTATTTCTTGAAACTGTTTGAAAATATTCAGCATATTGACGTCGCCACAGAACTAAAAACTAAGAACTGATACTTTACTTTGTGATGATCGACAACTCTGCGCGAACATATTCATTCATTAAATTCACTCACCGTATTTCCTCCTTATTATATACGTGACGTTGCCAAAGCGCTAGAAAGTTGACTTTTATTTGTTTAAAGTGAAAATTAAGTAAAATTAAGTGGTTGTTATGATTTTGCAGACTTCGAAAGAGTGATTCAACTATAAAACATGGTTCGATAATGTTATGTTAACTATGATTATTTGAACCCAAATCTTTCTTTCCACCGGTAAGTTGCTAAATATGCTTTTGGCGTCAATATTTGAACAATCAGTGTCATAGAATGAAGTCCATGCAAAGGTTGTTTGTATTAATTGAATAGCTTTTAAATTAAATTTGACCAAAATGAAATACCTGAATCAATATCAAACCCTATTTGTATAATTCATCCATGTACGACTTCTTCAATAATTGTTATTGCAGGTTTCCGAGCAATACCGAACAAAAAAAATTGGTTTTTCTTGGTACGATTTTCAATGTCGAATGTCTTGGTGGGTTATTTACATGGCTCAATCATGAAACCAGAAAATTAGTAGATATTTCGAAGAAATTCAGGACTAGGTCGATATACACTAAAACAATTTTGTTTTGGAATGGGTGATCAATGTTGAGTTCATCTTTTTGATGCATAAATATCATTTTGAGTGGTTTTGTTATGAATTTATATTATCAATAAATTTAAACATTGCAAGTTTGTTTCATTAACCCAACTTTTACCCAAATTTGATGAAACATGTTTCACACAATTTTATGCTCTGGTGAAAACCAGGGTTATATTTCTCATGGCATTCTATTGATGTCCGCAGATAAAACTGCTACTCGGTAAAATTTAACAGACTTAGCAGTTTCACTACTGTAACTACCTACAAAAGATATCGATTATAATCGTACTTGCAGCGATTATAGTTCGATATTATAATATTGAACTTTTCATTAAATCTTTCGAAATATAGAAGAAAATACCCTCTATTATCGTATAAATCTATTTTAATATCATAGTGACGCGATTTCTCTTGTATCATTTACCTAAAATCGATTATACTAGATTAACAGTTCGTAATCTTTTAGGTTTTCTATAATAATCTCAAATATTTCTAATTTTGAAGGTTTCCAAAAAATTAAACGAAACCGTTAAATCAGTACGCCACTGAGTATTTGACGACTTCATATGCAGCGTTGCCAAAGTGTTAGAAAGCATATATTCCAGTCTTTTTCTGACACATTAATTTCCACAGTTTTATGAATGAAATGCTAGGTCTATCTCTTTATATGTCTATGGTATATATATTCGAAATTTCATGATTTGATTTCGATGATACCTTTATGAGAGTGAGACTTCAGAATGAATTCTCGATCAAAATTATGGCCTTATGAAGCTAATGCTTTTTATAACAGTTTTTATTTTAGTTTCGCTTTTGAGTTCTATAGGGGGCTCCAAGATTTTTGGCCATGCTGTTGAGCTTTATGAAATATGAATTAATTTCGCTTTAGTGTGATAATTGAATTTAATTTTCCGGAGACTTTTGACTTTCTCAAATTTAATTTTTTTGATCACTAGACATACTTCCCGTAATGAAGGATGAACCTAAGGAGTCTTTGAAGATTAAGAGATCCCTCTAGTTCTTTAATTTGTTTTAATCCAATACCGTGAGATATTGTATGTCAGATGGCCTAACACGCGGTGAAGATTTTTTCTTCCTGAAAGTAGAAGTTTGGCTTCAACGTGTTGTGCATTTTATGGAGTTCTTCAGAAGAACTTTTATCTGAAATCAATTAATATTCAATGACGAATTGTCTTCCGACATGATAATAACATATTGATATTCCATAATTTTATTCAAATTCTTGATTTGGTGTTGTTGTTCTCGGTTTTATTGCTACAGCTCGAATATATATTTTGTTGTCATAGTGACACATTTTCTCAGATGAGTGTTAAAAATGAAGAATAAAGATTGATTATTCTAACATAATTACAGATTACACTTTTCTTGAAAATGAAAACATGACTGTGACAATAATTGTGAACGTAATACCTACAAGTCAGAACAGGTCGTTTGGCAGTGGGATAAGGGTTAAAATTTCTCTTTTTGACGTGAAAAAAAAAACCACAGGAATGCCTGTTTAAAATCATATATATGTGTGCGTAGCCAAAATCTCTCACCTTCATTGGTAGAACTAAAAAATCTTGAGTTTGAAATTAGTTTCAGGGAAGATTTGAGTTGAAACACAATTACGCCATTTCCAGTAATTTTGGCTCATCACTGAAAATATTGTCTCTCCCTTCGACATTTTGTTGGTGGATGCGCTTTCTCATGCAGAACTTATTTTCGATGGTTCTGGCGTTCAACTTATAGGAACTTCAGAGCAGGAAATTATGTTTTCTTACGAATGAGCGGCGCTGTCTGAAGAATAACATATATTAAAGCTTTTCTCGTGTATTATAACTAAACCCATTCAACACATCTGAAGAACTCTATTCGGAACTGAATTATTTTCCCTTGAAGGATCTTCTATTTCTGCTCTCAACTTATCTGACTCAGTGGCTCTTAATACGATAGAGAAACTAGGACTGTAAAATAGCTAGTTAACTTTTGATTTACGCAAATCTGATTTTTTACTGACAAGATGCACATTTTGTGTCGAAATAAAGATGATGAGAAAATTTAGAAGAGCACAAAAGTGAGGTCAGAGCCTTTGAGCGCTTATTCGAAAAGTCAATTCTGACATTTGTTTTCATTCATCAATATAATCTCCTTTTAGAGTGATAAAATCATTCCTAGCTTTTGGCTTTTGGATACCACTGGTGTAAAACGATTTCGGTAATCACCTCCTAATCTGAGCCAAATTTCTATCTACGAAGAATCTTTCTGAGTACTGCGAAGAGGCAATAGTCGCTAGGAGTCAGATCTAGAGAATAAGGTGGGTGTGGTAGCAATTGGAAACTCAAATCGACACTTGGTAAATTCCGAATCTAGCAACATAGTGAAGAATTCAATAAATCATAGTAATAGAACGAAGAATTGTCGATCAAGAGTAGATACGTTCACAGCAGGAATAACTGTCTAAGTCAAATGCTATCTGAACTACATGTATAAAGAAAACAGACCAAATAATACTCTAAAATACGAGACATGTTTTTTAAGTAAGGACCGTTTTGGAATTAAAAAAAGACGTGTAAAGATATCGCAATAATTTTATTTTTACATGAAAGCCTGTATCTTAATCTACTTTTCAACATAATTTCAGTGAATATTGACGCACTTGTCATACCGTTTTTGGATATCCTCCTCATAAAATTCTGCCGCCTGACTTGTTAACCACTGTGTCACAAATGTTTTGACTTCGTCTTGCAGACGCTGACCGCCCAGGTGTTTCTTCAAGTGTAGGAACTAATGGTAGTCGCAGGGTGCCAGATCAGGGCTTTTCGTCCACTTTCTGCATCAAATCTTCATTAACGACCGAAAGACGCCCACTCTGTTCTTCATCATGCACATTCGTGCGGCCATCTTTAAATGCTCTCACCCATTTCCTTACCATTCCATCACTCATAATGTTTTGTCCGTAAACTTCACAGATCTCACGATGAATATCGATCGGTTTTACGCCTTTAGCACTAAGAAATCGTATAACAGCCCCTACTTCACCATCAGCGGGACTCACGATTATCGGAGGCATCTTAAACACTCAGTAAACAACGTATACAATGAAGAATCAGACTGTAATGGCGTCAGTGCGTAGACAAGAGATGTAGGTAACCAGCGCGCATGCTCGGATCGCCGACCGTAGCGCTACGGCAGCGGAATCACAAAACGGTACTTACTTAAAAAACATGCCCCGTATTACGTTAACAGTTTCTCTGAAGGTTTCGAGCTCGATCATTCTTTGCCCAGAAATCTGAAGGATTTTTCCATCATAAGTCATTACCACACGTGTTCCTTCGTTCCTTGTTGAAATGATACATCAAATAATTGAATTACACCGGGTTCCTAGTAAACATACCCATTCGACTAATTCTGAGTTGTCATAACTATTAATTTGTGAATTTAATTTTTCTGCCCTATAATGAAATCATCAAGACGTTATATTATGTTGCTAGGGTTGATGAATCCTCCAGTTTCAAGGTCTGATTGTGTCTTTATCTGAAGATGTATGGTCTTTTCATTGATATGACAGAAAGGATATAAATAATAAATTTAATGTTCGCTGGCTGATCTGAATATCAATTTGATGACTGTATCATAATTGCTTTGTTCTGGTAGGTCAGGAACCACAAAACGAAGAAGTAATGGCAGTTAAAAGGTTTATTAGTGACAACTGTAGTCCATTCGAGAAATATTGACTTCCAAGTAGGCCATGAGAGTCGGGGTTTAATTTCTGTTATCGAAAACTTTTACGCTTTCAATCATGGAATTAAATGACAAAACAACCTGAACATATTTGAACGCAATTAGTTGATGTCAGCAGCTTGTGACTTTATGAATACAGTGGGGAACAGCCCAACGGTAACAATTTAAAAACGAATAAATGAAGGAGTTCACTAACTTTGGAATTCGCGCTATTTCAAAGTTTTCCTTTGTTAAGGGCAAATGGTGAGTTTAATGGTGTTTCGGGGGATGGTACTCTATCAGTTCGAACCGCTGGGGATTGGTATCGACGATTCAGAGCCGGTGAAAACGACACCATGGATAAGCCAGCCGGCGGAAGACCTGTAATGACAAATACCGATCAAATCATGGAATACATCGAGTTAGACCGGCATGTGGCATCTCGTGACATCGCCCAGGAGATGGAAGTTAGTCACCAAACCATTTTAATCCATCTGCAGAAGGCTGGATACAAAATGATGAGGTTTGGGTGCCGCATGATTTGACGCATAAATACCTTCTTTTTCGAATCAACGCTTGCGATATGCTTCTGAAACGGAACGACCTAGACCCATTCTTGAAGCGGATGGTGAGTGGCGACGAAAAATGGATCACATACGACAAGATCAAGCGGAATCGTCCTAAACAGAACACTAAACAGTGGCCAAGATTGATACCAGTTTTACCCATATATTCGAAAAATACAGACTATGAACTCATAAGCACTCGGATCCAATTACAAAAGTGCTAAAAATAATAGTAATTTCTAAAAGTTCTTTGACATTTTTCACTTTATTCGAAAAACAATCTTGCGATAGATATTGATGAAGTCGATGTACATTTCGATGGATCTCAGACCAATAGATATCGAATGAAATATCCTTGGGTGTAAAAACAATTATTCAGATGATAAGATAAGACTGGGTTCATGATTGAAATGAAGCCGAAAGAAAAATGTGAGTTAGGCAATTTTTCATTTCAGATATATACATGTATATTAGTTATTTATTTATTTATATATTTATTTCTATTTGTATTGAACAACATATTTCCAATTTGAAGACATCTTTTATCAACAAGAATTTGGAATGGCCATGGGTTCACCACTATCACCAATTTTAGCTGATTTATATATGGAAATTTTCGAACAGAAGGCATTAGAAAAATATGCACTTAAACCCAAACTGTGGAAAAGATATGTAGATGATACTTTCATTATTTGGCAACATGGAAGAGACACTATAGATGGATTCCTTCAATATCTAAACAATCAAGAGGAATCAATTAAATTCACAATTGAAATCGAGAAAGACAGACAACTTCCATTCTTAGATGTACTCGTACATAAACAAAATGGAATCCCAAGAACCACTGTGTATAAAAAGCCAACGAATACAGGACAATATCTACATTTTGATTCAAACCACCAACTAAACACTAAATTGGGAGTAGCAAAATGTTTATTTGATAGAGCAATAAATATTTCTTGCACTGAAGAAGACCAAAAGGAAGAAATAAATAACATCTCGAAAACTCTTAGAAGCAATGGCTACCCAAAAAGATAATAGAAAAAGCTAGCAAACAAGAGAAAGTCAACCAGAACCAACAGATATAAATCAGACCATTAAAACCGTAATTCCTTATGTAAAAGGTTTGTCGGAGAAAATGAGAAGAATTGGAAATAGATACAACATAACGACTGCATTCAAAACTCAAGACACTATCAGAGCTAAACTTACAAAAGTTAAGCCTAATAATGAGACACAAAGGACAAAGAACTGCATATATGAATTACCTTGCGAGTGCGGAAGATCTACATCGGAGAAACTAAACGCCCTCTGAATGTACGAATAAAAGAACATCAGAAGCTTCTACGAGTACTAGATAGCGATAAATCCAGGTTGGTCCAACATGCTGTAGATGAGAATCATCGTATAAAGTGGGATGAAGCATCAACAATATCCAAAGAAGAAAAACTTGCAAGAAGAAAAATCAAAGAAGCAGCATTTATGAAAATAACACCTGATTCCATAAGGGCTCCATCTATAGATCTGCCAGAGGTTTGGACGCCGATAGTTCGATCCAACTTAAAAAGATCATCATATCACAGATGAGTATATAACATCGTTCATTTTCTTTCATGACTTCTGTCAATTGACTTTTTGAAAATTGATAATTTTCAAAAGGTTTCTTACTTTTCTCCTTGATAAAGATAGAAGATGTCTATCGAAACGTCGGAAATCATTACATCCACAATAGATGATGGTAATAACCCAAACAATCATTCAACACGAGCTCCATCATCAACAATATCTCGTCATCAACAGGTATATTAGTTGTTGAGTTTAAAATGAGAAACATGCTATTGGCCGCAGTCACATGACTTGCATGAATCATCCCATTTATATTTTTGATTTTGTGTTTTCCCCTACTCATCCTGAATTGTTCGTACAGGATTTCAAAAATTCCGAGCTATACAACGAATTCTCTTCAATAATGAAACCAACTGAGATATTAAAACAGTTAGTCCAGTCTAAAAATATCAAAAATTTTGTTAATTTATTTCGAAAATTATTGCATATACGAGCAGTCGGGTGGCTATCTGGTCAAGCATACTCCGCTTTGGTCATGGATTCTTCATAAAGTCGAATACTTTCGCCTTCATATTGGCGAAATTTTATTTCATTAGAAACAAGCGCATAATAATATTTCAGTCTTTCTGTATCCAAAACTGATTTTTTTCTCAATGAAGCAGTTTACATTGTACGTGAATACTTGATTGATCAACGAACTACACCTAAACAATTTACTACAGAAAAATGCTTTATGAATAAGCAATTTGTGGACTGCATTTTTATGATACACTGCGGAGTTATTCGGAGATGTATATCGAATACAGTACGAAGGTGGCTATGGAAATCCACTACATAAAATGTCAGGGACGGAATCAGATCTTTCCTTGTTGTATATCAAGTAACGCTACAACTAGCCACATGTTATAGTCTCGATTAAAGAAAAAAATAGATTCCTTCTCGGTTTTTAGCAATGCACCTTTGAACAATTTGATAAAAAAATCAATTTCAGAATTCTCATTTTTCAATATCAAACGAATTATGAAACAACTTTTCATAACTCAATGTACTCCATGTGCTCAAGTCTATAAAAAATAAGTATCTGTATAGCAATGAACTTCCAGCTTCTTGGTGATTCTAGATGAAAATTCTGCAAGATTTCAAATTGTATGCATAGAGCTTGGATGACTCAGGGGCCAATCTTATACCTGAGGGGGGCAAGTTAATTTAAAAAATGAGAAAAACATGAAGTACAATATAAATAGTCGAAATACACAAGAGTTCAAAAATTTACTGGCTGAGATAAACTGGAAATGTATAGGGGATAATAATGCTGCACAATACTAGAAGAACTTTCATTCGGTACTCCAAGGCTGTTTTCATGAGTGCTTCCCAAAAATAATAGTAAAAAACAACAATTCTCTGGGAAATTCTGACAAGCTCCAAAATAAGAACGAGGGACTACGCAAGGCAATCGAGGCTGCTCAAACTATATATGAGGTACGGAAGGATAAAGCCTCATGGGAATTGCTGAGTGTTCTCAAACGTAATCTACGAGAATATTACACGAATATTAAAAAATATCAAAATGAGATGCATATACAGCTAGCTTAAAATAAGACTAGAGCTTTTTGGAATATCATCAGGAACCAAACGGGTAAATCGAAGGGAAATGCCGAGAATGTCAGCGTCCTGAATGCTGAGGAGTTCAATAAATTCTTCTCGGGAATTGGAGAAATAATCTCAAAACAGTGTGACCCCTCTGTGGACCAGGCATCAACTATGTTGAAGAAGGACAAAGGCAGGTTATCATCCAAAAATAAGAAATCGGATATGGACTCAATCCTGAATTGTTCAAGCAGATATATCCGATTCTTTCAGATGCTCTCTGTGAAATATTGAATATGTGCATGGAACAAGGAATATTCCCTCAGGAATTGAAAATTGCTAGAGTGGTCCCAGTTCATTAAAAGGATTATGTGGATGAAGAGGGCAATTATCGCCCAGTGTCGATCCTGCCAATTGTATCTAAAGTTTTTGAGGAAATCCTGAAGAAACGCTTACTATCCTTCCTAGATAAACATTTCTATATTTCAGACTCTCAACATGGTTTTAGATCGAAGCGATCCACTACTTCAGCAATAGTTGAACTCATTGCGGGAATCACAGAGGCCTTAGACCACCATCTACATCCCGAAATACTTGCTTTAGATCTCAGTAAGGCTTTTGACTGTGTTGACAGGGAAATACTGCTTGAGAAGATGGAGTACTATGGAGTAAGAGGTACAGCTTTGAAATTCATCAGATCATACTTAACTGATAGAAAGCAGGTGGTCACATGGAAGGGTTTAAACTCCGGAATTAGAGAGATAAATGTGGGAGTCCCACAGGGATCGATACTGGGTCCGTTGTTGTTCGTTGTGTACATTAATGACTTACCGTGCGACGCAACGAAATTATATGCAGATGATACATCTTTTCTCAATATTGCTTTTTCACACGAGGAACTGGAGCGTGTGTGTAATGAGACCCTGCGAGATGCGAAGAACTGGTTTACCTTCAATGGTCTAAAATTGAATAGAGATAAAACTAAGAGACTGAATTTCAATTTAAACAACAGACAAAAACGTAGTTTGAAACTACTTGGGATAACCTTGGAGAATGATCTTTGTTGGAGAGAGCATATCTCATTACTTACCAGGAAACTGTAGACAGCCCTTTTTACTATCAGGCGTATGAAGGCCATCTCTACCGATAATGTCTGTAAGTTGATTTATTTTTCCAACTTTCACTCTGTGGCGACATGGGATATTGATATGGGGGCATAGTCCAGGTCTTGATTGGATTGGAAAAGGAGGCAGTAAGAATTTTGAGTGGTGTACCAAGAACACATAGTTGTCGCGAACTATTTAAGAAGCATAGGATACTTACCATTGTTTCCGTTTTCATTCTTGAGTGCTTGAAATTTGTTCACTCGAACAAAAATGGGTTCACTCAAGTCAGCGATTGCCATTCGTACAACACCAAACACAGAGATGAGTTCAGGAGCAATTTTCATAGAGTGAAGTCCACTCAAATTGCAGTGAATTACTGGTGCATTAAACTGTACAACAAGCTTCCTCAATCTATGAAGAGTTTGCCAAAATCAGTTTTTCAAAGAAATATCAAATATTTATTGTTGGAGAACGGTTTTTATTCTGTTCACGAATTCTTTCTCTTAACTAATCATTCAATTTTTTGGCTGTAATTTGCAGGTTTCTAGACCAACCCTGAAAATGATATTGCAATATTTGAGGATCCCTAAAGATTTGAAGTTAGCGATTTACGAATCAACATTAAATATGCATCTAACATCCAATTCCGAACGTAAACAATCGACGGTCTTGAACATTGAAAAACCAGGACCGCTGTCTTCAACTTTGCATTCAAATTAGTTAGCGGTCCAAGGGTTCCTTCGGTCATTGAGTCATTTCCAGTGCAATTTCGGCTTTTATTTGACAGCGCCTGTGGTTCGTGAAACAGATCAGGGTTGGAATTTTTGTATGAATAAATCACCATAATGAGTGATTGTGATACGAGAGCAGTGAACCTGAAGATGGCACACCCTCTAGAGGTGTCAATGTCTCAACGTGTGTATCAGGAAGAGAGAATCAATATAATAATTTGTTCAAATACCGTTTTGGATTGATGAAACAGCTATTAGGAAGTGGAGAAACATCTTATCAAGTTATTGAATAATTCAGTCAATATTTCGAAGTTACAACAAAATAGGAAATTTCTTAATAAAGGATAGTACAAGTGATTAGAGAAGAGGGAAAATAATAAGAAGAATATTGGTTAATGATAACTAACAATAATTCAACGTTCGCAAAAAATAGAAAGAAGTAATCATATTTAGAAAAAAGATTTAGAAGGATTTTGGTCCAGGTAACGAAATAAAAATTGTTTAAATGAATCAGATGAAACAACAACAATGTTTCACAATTTCGATAGAGGCTAGTTAAAGGAGAAGTGAATTTCGATATAAACGTTGAAAATAAGGTTCCTGGTAACTTTTGAGTCATGGGCTCATCAGATAAAATAATATTTTTAAATCGAAAAATCACTGTAAGAATTTGAAGAAAAGTTTGTAGTTTCCTGATATTCGGGATAATCGATCACTCTTGAAAAAAAATATTACCACCTTGAATAGTTCAGCGTTAAAAATTTTGTTTATTGATCACTCGATAGTTTACGACTTTAATATACAGGGTGTTCCTAAATTGAAGATTATGTATTTTTCCAGTTGAATGAGTCTCCAGTACATTATTCTCGACCAGTCAGAAATTGGCTAAATGCATCTTATGACAACAGATGGATTGAAGAAATAGCCCCATAGAATGGCAACCACGTTCCCCTAATTTAAATCCTGTTGATTTTTTTGTTTGGGGGTCAGTAAAAGAATCAAGTGTATGCTACCCCAGTTGACACCCGGGATGAAAAACTCTTAAGATTTCGAAATGCGGTAAATGTGATTACGCCGCAACAGTTGTTGAATATAAAACAGTCAATCATTCGAAGATGTCATTCAAACTCTATAATCTGTCAATTTTCGTAACAGTCACACCAACTGCGAAAATAAAATACAACAGGCACTAGGAGCTATAATCTGCATTTTTCATTGAATTCCAATAAATTTCTCGCAACTGGAAAAATACATCATCTATAATAATATTTACTGGCGGATTTCCAAAAAATTTGGGGTGGTTGTTCTCAATTGAAAATTTCAAAAATAATTCACCATTTACGATATTGGGGAGCTAAAAGGGTCCCAAAACTTCTCCAAAAATGATTCCCATCCAAATATTTAGTTTCAATTAATTTTGAATCTTTCTAGGGCGAAATGCATACGGATTTTCTATCGCCCACTCATGCAAATTGTGAATATTATCTATTACATTATCTGTTACAACAAATAATATTTTATCAGGAATAAAGATTCAACGTTTCATTCCATATTCACCTTCCTTTCTCTTCCAATCATCCTGACTCCAAAGTATGAAAAAAGAACAACATTTCAGTTTATTTTTCCGAATCTATAATCTCATCCAGATGAGAATGTAAACAATTTTTCCGTTGAATGCACCATTCATATACCCTTTTCCATCAATGAAATTTATTTTCGAAATAGCATTCTTCGTGAAATTTTATTTTCAAGATGATGCTCAACTTGAAACCTGAACAAGTATAATAAATAAACGAAGAAGCTGATCGATGTAAACCAGAGTCACACTTCAATATCGAATTTACGCTGCTTCATCCGTATTCAGAACATATTTTCGCATACAATGAATCGAAGATCAATGTACCGGAAAAAAAGATATATCGAACGTTTTTATAAATAAACATTTGCCTCCTTTGACTTCTACGACTGACTTCTTATAGGAACCTTGTTGAGAAAACCTTCTCGAATCTGCGTGCCGATTTCTTTATAAGTGGAATACCTATATATCTATTACTTGAAATCGAAAAAAATGTCTGATACCAATGATTCCGGATGTGTGACCATAGGAAGTGGAAACAAGCCAGTGTTGGTGTTACGAATGCTGATTCGGAAGTTTCCTATTTGAATCAGGAATTGAGATATTCATGCAAGAAAATGGGACATGATCTGTCACTTCTGCGTCAACCTGAAAACATACAGGATATTTCATAACATCTTCGTAAGTCGTCGATACTTAAATCTCATCCAACATAGGAAATGAGTAAAAAAGTTAAAAAAGCACTCATGTGAACCAGGAGCTTTTGCACCTTTATTCTGGAGATTTCTCCCACACTTTGGAATTGTTCAACAAAACGAATATAGAGATTCAGTAGAAAATATATCCTACAAATTTCTGTGTGTTCATCCCTTGAAACATTTCTATATCTTCTCGATATTATGAAGTACGATTATAAAATGTCAGAGTATGCAAGTAATTGATAACTTTCGTATATTCACAAGTTTTTGTTGAGATCTGACGAATATCTTAGGAATAAACTAATATTCTCCAAAAAACTTTCCGAATTTCATAACAATTTTTCAGACTCCTTATTTCTTACGATATTCAAATGATTTCTAGTTGAATTTCGTGGAATAAGTGACAGCCTGCTGTTCCATTAGGGATAAATGATCAAAAACCTGATCAGAAAATCTACACAAGTGCATTTTCTCGTAACACCAAGAATTATGGAGTATAAAAGTATTTGTAATCTGCACCAGCAGGATTTCAACTGTAAAAATTTTTATAGTGAAAAATTCATATGAATATACTACCGCGAAGGATTCATTTTTAAGATACTTTGTTATTAGATTCTGATAAAAAACTACATTTCATCAGAGTTTTTGAAAATCAAAATGATTCCTGAAATTCTCATTGAGTTTTCAGCATATTTTATGGATTGTGTTCCGAACAACTCAAGTCCTCAAATACAACGTCGGATCTAAGTATCTGAAGGGCTGATCCACTAGCATGCGACTCCTGCAATATATTATGTACTTCACCATCAGCTGCAAGTAATGAAAATAATAATGAAATAATATTACATAAATCAAAAGCTTCAGTTAATCAACAATACTGTAATAGGATGATGCATTTGAAATAATAGGTTTGTTCATCTCTCAGTTCGAAACTGACGCCAACAAACCTAATTTGATTGGAAGAATGTAATACCTGTAGTTGTTATAGTACTTGCACTTGTTGTTCCTCAGCTATTTGGGACCTCTCACTGCCTGATATGTTACCTAAAACAATGATCAAGGTTTGAACATTTAAGGAATCATGTAACTTATTAAATTCAAATGTTCTCACATGCAAAAATGAAATATTACGCAAGTGAAAAGATGAAAGACAACAAAATAATTATATTGATGATACAAACAATTAATTCACAATACCTGACGATTCAATAGATCCTACAGCCCGTGATTTCTCCATTACTTCATGTGATTCCTCCATTACTTCATGTGATTCCTCAATTATTGCATGTGCTTCCTCCATTACTTCAATTACTTTAATGTCTGATGAAGGGTTGACCCAAGCCATAAGAATAACATGTCTGTTTAACTTGTTGCGATTTGAATTTGTAAAAGAATTTTCACTAAAATGTCCATCACAAATTCTATGACGGTTTCTTAACACAGCACTAGAACGAAGACCAAGAGCATTCTTCCACGAATTCATTCTACAAAATAAATTTTTAACTTAAATAATATACTTTCCATCCAGAGCAAGCATCAGATGAAATAAATATAACTTTTATTCTTACCGCTCAGGATTGGAAGGAAAACAAAATAAATTATTGACTTCGTCCTCTACAGCACCGCATATAATGATATTACCCATCTTTTTGAGTAAATATTAACTCATTTTTTCTCAAATTACAACTGTAAACGTTGGAGGTTGAAATTAAAAGAACCATGCCAAATGTTTTCAATATAAGTTTTAATATTTGTAGGTTAGGTCTATGCGAAAATTTTCTTCTTTTTGTTTATATTGCACATAAATATTTCAATCATCCAGTCAATGAATATGTTAGGCTCGAAGACCGAAAACGCTCAGTGGCCGGAAAAAACGGCCACATCGCGTTCTGGCTGTCTTCGAACGCACACACGTTTTGGTTGTTTTTAAACGCTCGCAACGCGTTCTGGTAATTGTTAAACAGCCGGAACGCGATTTTGTCAATTGTTCAACGCTCACAACGCGTTCTTAATGTTCGACTTGTATTATTTGCCGATTTCTACCTGCATAGGATAAAATTTATATTGTCCCTCATAAAACAAAGTTGAAAATTGAAATACAATTCAATTATTGACAACTACAATTGGATACCAAAGATAGGTTCGGGTTTTCTTGCCGAATCATTTCAACAATATTAAATTTCTTATAATTGTTTTTCAGTTCTATTAAGAAAGTTACACTAATAAACTTATATTGTCGAGCATATAATATATAAATGCATGAATTAAAAAGCGAAAAGTTCTTTATTGAACAAATGAATTTCAATTTATTTTCTACAAATCCAACTTATTGTGGAGAACAAAACAAACTTGAATTTATAACTCTTGCAATTACTTTATTAGAAACAATTCAATTATTGAAAACTACAATTAAATACAAACGACGGAATTTTCCGAACCTTTGTGTACTTTACATAGGTTCGTTACTTATTTTTACAAGAACTGTTTGAATGACATTTCGAATTACATAGTACATTTAAATGGTATCCGTAAAGTATGGAACAAATTCATTTTTAGCTAATCAGACCATTTTAAGAAATAATCCTGAAACACATCGATTTTTATTTTAATTTACCTTATTTTAAAATAATAATCTAATATACAGCGTGAATTATTTTCGAGTAATGACATCACCGTCATATTTTTCAAATTGAACTATTTCGTCTCCATTTCCGGATTACTCTAGCTGAGCTGATTCCAAATATGTATCACATGTTGATTCCAATAGGTACAGGGTCGACAAATATACAATAGTTTTGTATGTGCTCAGTGCTCATAAAGAAATGCTAGACCACAAGTACCAAACATGTTCGGACACAACTTATTTTTATTATTCTAAAAATGTAAAAAACTACAGGGTTCTTACATTTGAACCACTTTCCGTTAGACAAACGCGTTCCGGCAGTTTAACAATTACCAGAACGCGTTGCGAGCGTTTAAAAACAACCAAAACGCGTTCTGTGCATTCGAAGACAGCCAGAACGCGATGTGGCCGTTTTTTCCGGCCACTGAGCGTTTTCGGTCTTCGGGCCTAACATATACAGCGACATCTGAAAATAGGTTCGAAAAGTGGGACTAAGATAGACTTATGCTAGTTGAGATGGAACAGACAGTGACACAACATAATTCTTAACATCGGACAAAAATTGGCATGGAGTTGACCGTCTCGGTTGTCTCTGGAATTAGCCATGTGGTGGTTTGGGATAACCCTAGTTGTTGAGAACGTTGAGAAATTGACAAATTTGGATCTTCTTCAACACTGTGGCTCACGGCTGCGATGTTTAATGTTTAATTCAGCTACCAAATTTTTAATAGTGGTTTCAAAAGATCAATTATGTTGTCCGAAAATATCACGAATTTTACGGAATGTAATTGTAACAGAACCATCATTTTTATAGTGAATTTTTATTATCTTGATGCGATTTTCGAGCCAAATTGAATTAATTGTAACAATTGCCAAAGCATCTACTACGAATATGTCAAAAAACTAACTGTCAATGCTGTCATGTGTTCGATGTGGCCACAATTAAAAAAGATCTTGTTGAAAGACCCTTTATAAGCTCGTAAAAATATATCCTTATTTGACCAATCATTAAATTTTCACTCTTCACATCTCGATGATTGATATTCAAGTTGACTGGATACGAAAGATAACATTGTATTGTGTATTTCTATAATTCGAGAGAGGCATTAAGTATTTTCATCAACTGATTAGTCATCTCATCCCAAGCTTCCGCTCCATATGAGGACCCTTAACCGCAAGAGCAGCTTGCTATCATTCACATCGTGAAATGAAAAAAAAAAGTATTCAATGATCAGTCTTTAGGAATTCGATGGAACCAGAAGAAATGTTGCTGGACTATGAGTCACACGCTGTCTCATGCTAATTTTACCGTAGTCTGCAAAACCTCAATGAGTCAATTGTTCAGCGGCCCTGCAGTAAGGGAACATCTTTTCATATTCGAACAATGTCTTTTTTCATCTCTGATAAGCTGCGAGGAGAAATAACCGATTATGAAATATTCATATACTTGAAAAAGGTAAAATTTCAACAAGATCTAGGCTGTTGAAGAAGTTTTTGATTCAACTGTATTTGAACTATCAACCAATCAATTGAATCAATACTCTTTGGAATGCACTTCAATGAGGTTCGAATATGGATCATTGAATATATGAACAAGTTGATGTAGTGACTTGAGCATCAGTGTTTTCAATAGTATTCACTAACATGATTTGCATTTGTTATAATTAAATACCTAACGTGATGGCTGGCAAACTCTGACTCATCATGTACGAAATATATTCGCACCTATATTCAATCTCCTCCCTTACAATTTATTATCTTGCGAATATCATTTCCTGAACACACATTATAACTGAGTCGAGGTTATTGAATGAACAATAATAACACAATAATAATTTTTAATTGTCCTTATACATGTTATATAAAATGGTTGGAATATATCGATTTTCGCGGTTTCATCAAGTTCACTGTTCAAGTGCATTAAAAAAATCAGATTTGAAGAAAGCAAGTGCTAGAGATAAGCCATATTTTTGAAACAAAAAATTGAAATCAACAAAAATACAGGGTGTCTCAAGTTCGAGTGCCTATTAGACGTTTCTGGAGAACTAGAAATATTTGAAATATGTAAATTGGGATTATGATATTGTTCGAAGTTCTCTACAGAGCTTGAGACTTGAGACACCCTGTATATGAATACAATATTTATGTACTTTAAAAATTCTATCAATCTTGACAATCCGTGAAAATTTAAAAATTATCATACATTGTCTGCTTTTTAGAAGCATTATTGCCATTATCGAAATAATCTACTTCTATGGTTGCAACATCCGGATGACAAAGCATAAACGAACTGAAGACAAATACAAATAGGTTGGATACTTCTTAGATAGACCTCGTTTATCCGGTCGATAATGGAGATGTCCATTATTCAAACGATGATGGAAATCACAGGTTGGTACAATTCTATACTGCGAAAAAAATTACCTGCATTTCACAGAATAACCAAACATTCTGGGAAAATCTGTCCATTCTATTCGGAAAGACCTCATCTTCTACTTCGATGAAGCAAACTAATTCACTTGACAAATTTCAACTCGATTACCTCCAGCTGATTCTTTAAATATACCTTTGACGTAGTCATTCGCTCTTTATCACAGAATTCACGTCTTGTGGACCGTCCATCCGTGATTACGTAGCTCTTTCTGGTTTTCTCTGCGAGATGTTGGCCCAGTTGTGTGTCGCACGTAAAATTCTATTTAACAGAATTGGGTAATTTCTTATTCGTTCGATAATAAAATGTGGTCTCGGATCATTCTTCCGATCCAATTGCTTGATGACGTCGCTTAATTCTGCAGATACCGAAATTTAGATTGGTTTAATGAAGAATGATTCTACTTACTGCAGTTTTGTTCCTAATGGAGCATCGAGCTTTAATTTGTAAGTCTCGAATAAGGCCAAAATGGACTCTACCGATTAGGTTCGACTCTTGTTAAAGATTCCTTGGTCAATTCGACTAATATGGCTACATATTCGTATATGCGATAACTTTCAAAGGAGATGAAACAATATTCACCTTTTCCGAAATTTCGGTATGAAACAGCTTGAAAAATATCTTCATCTTTTCTCCTAAATTGCACCATTCTTGAGATATTTGAAGTTGGAAGGAATTAAATCGATATAATTTTGTCCAAATTTGCTGATTTTTCCAAATCCAACTCTGTACTGAAATGATTCAATAATCAGATTTCTTCAATGTTGCCATATTTTATGTCTTTATTAAATATTTCTACAAAAGATTGGGGAAATCTCTCCTGTCTATGGTTCCACCACTAAACACTATAGATGAAATTAACCACTGAACAATTTTTGTCTTACATTCACCACAAAATCTATATTGCCATTTGCTGTATTCATTATTAATGTGTCTAGCACCTTGTTCAATATTTAATCCAGAGTAATATTCCATAATAAATAGAGAAAAAGATTTCCATCACTCACATAGGTACTTCGGTATATTTTCATGATGAACGTTGAAATAGGTAATATATTTTCTGTCAGGACCTGTTAAATTGAAGACTTGTCTTTGTGAAGAGTTGGGTCTTTATAGCTTCAGACTTTCAGGGTTCATCAAATTATATCTATTCTAACATAGGAATGCTTCAAATTAAGCTCATATGAGTTTTAAAAACTTCGAACCCAGTCTCCTAGCTTTGTTTTGTACCTTTAAAGAATTTTTTTCAAATCTTGATTTCATACATCGGTTCAACCTGGTTCACAAACTTAGGAGATAATTTGACTTAGTTTTAATATTTCTGAATGTTTGTTATGATGCATGGTTAATTAAAATTCTATCAATATTGAAACTGGAAGGATTAGAATAGAATGCATTTGCTGACCATAATCATTTCATACTAAACTGAATAATTTCAAACTATCGAAATTATCCCTACAATATTTTCCACTTTTTTTTTTGTAGGTACAAATAACTGTTGACAGTTTCAAACAGAATCAAAACAACAAGGAACCAAGGAACACTATTTTATTGGGAACTACCCACCACAGACACGTTATAATAACATTTTAATGTGATAATAATTGACTCTAGTTATTCTGAGAAAAATTATAACTAAAGATCAATAATGGTTACAGATATTATCTTTCATTTAAAAAAACTTTGCAATTATTAATTTTTTCTCTCCTGGGGTTCGGTAATAAATTGATATTCTATGGTAAGGTATTAAAATTTGACATAATCTATGAATAACCATTATTCAATATTTATGTTTTTGTTTACATAATTAAAACAAATACTCTGATTATAAAAACCAAATATTTACGTATGTAATTAATTATAGTCTAAACAGAATAGATTCATATTAATGATCTAACAAAAAATTTTTATTGTAGAACACCTAGTTGGTTTTTTTCAGAAGCAAATTTAGGTGATCAAACTCAATTTCTTCAAGGAAGTATAATTGCACATCTAAAATGAGAATACTTGTAATCCATCGAAGTAAATTGTTATTGGGATTCAGTACAGAAAAAATCATCAAGCAAAGTAACATCACTTTGAAATAATTATTCGTCGAGACAACATTCATTATATTAATAATAATAATAAAGGGTCTTTATTATGTATTTTATAAAATACAATTCAGAGGCGGAGTTAAGCTTACGCTATTCCACTCAACCTCAATTTTACGATGAAGACCATAAAAAAATACAACATACATATAAAGCAATCAGTAAAAATAAACAAATCATGTACAAAAATGAAAAAAAAAGAGATTTTTACTCAAAAACAAGATACATTATATATGCAAGCAAATTAACATTATTGGCGTAATAATAAAAAGGCTCTCAAATGCTTCCTCAGACCATTCACCGAATAACATTTAAAAAAGTTATGAAAGCTGTTATAAACACTAACCGCCTGATATGTGAAAGATCGCTGAAACACGGCCGACCTAAACCTTGGCAACATAAGCCGATCCCTATGTCTCACAGATACACCATGGGCATCACCTCGAAATACCAACTTCTCACGCAAATATGAAGGGCCAGATGTTGACAAAATCCTACAGACCAAAGCAGCCAACTGCAAGACAAATAAAACATCAACTTTCAACCACTTGAGTTGATTTATTCTACTTGAAATTCTGTCAAATTTTCGTAGACCAAATATGAATCGACCACACGCATTCTGGACTTTCTGCAGTCTGTACTTAGTGATTGAATCCAGGCAAGGATAAAACACAACGAATCCATAACTTAAGGATGACATAACGAGGGACTCGCAGAGGTATTTGCGCGAACTAAAACGCAAAATGCGTCGATACTTGTATAGATGTCTAAGAGCAAGAAACGACCTCCTTATCAACATCGAAACATGTTCAACAAATCTCAGCCTACGGTCAAAGATAATACCTAGATTTCTACAGGTCTCAGCAGATGGAATTGATTCATCTCCAACTTTAAGTATAATCTGACCAGATCTGACCCGACTCCCCCGATTAAAGAGCATTGAAATGCACTTCCGTGTACTCAGCTTAAGGTTGTTGGCTTTAGAGTACTCAGCTATCCTGGATAAATCCTCATTTATCCTCAAGACAGCATTATCGACGTCAGAGGAATGAAAATATAACCGCAACTGCACATCGTCGGCATAAAAATACATTATTACGTGCATAACGACTTTATACATGTCGGCAATATAAATCAAAAAAAGTAAAGGTCCCAGGATCGAATCCTGCGGAACACCAGAAGTGACAGAAGCAAAATCCGAACAATTGTCAGCCACTCGAACCCTCTGAAACCTACCAAAAAGATATGATCTAAAAAACCTCAAGGCATTCTCATCAAATCCCTAAAAAGACAACTTGGCACATAAGAGCTCATGGTCGAGGGTGTCAAAGGCTTTAGCAAAATCTAATAGGGTCAATATTGTTGTATTTCCCTCATCCATTGCCCATTGTTGTTGAAGATTTCGAAAAACAGTATGATATCAAGAGACCCCATAGACCTGTTCACTGGTCTCTGTCAAGGAGAAGAAACTTCAGAAATATCAGTGTTTGGAAAATCATAGATGTTGAATGATTATTTGGGCTATGACCATCATCTATTGTGGATGTAATGTTTTCCGACGTTTCGATAGACATCTTCTATCTTTATCAAGGAGGAAAAGTAAAAAACCTTTTGAAAATTATCAATTTTCACAAAGTCAATATGACAGAAGTCATGAAAGAAAAATGAACAATGTTATATACTCATCTGTGATATGATGATCTTTTTAAGTTGGATCGAACTATCGGTGTCCAAACTTCTGGCAGATCTATAGATGGAGCACTTATGGAATCTGGTGTTATTTTCATAAATGCTGCTTCTTTGATTTTTCTTCTTGTAAGTTTTTCTTCTTTGGATATTATTGATGCTTCATCCCATTTTATACGATGATTCTCATCTACAGCATGTTGGACTAACCTGAATTTGTCGCTGTCTAGTACTCGTAGAAGCTTCTGATGTTCTTTTATTCGTACATTCAGAGGGTGTTTTTTTTTTTTTTGAGTCAAACCACCAACTAAACACTAAATTGGGAGTAGCAAAATGTTTAGTTGATAGAGCAATAAATATTTGTGGCACTGAAGAAGACCAAAATGAAGAAAAAAATAACATCTCGAAAACTCTTAGAAGCTACCCCAAAAAGATATTAGAAAAAGCTAAACGAACAAGAGAAAGTCAACCTGAACCAACAGATATAAATCAGACCATTAAAACCGTAATTCCATATGTAAAAGGTTTGTCGGAGAAAATGAGAAGAATTGGAAATAGATACAACATAACGACTGCATTCAAAACTCAAGACACTATCAGAGCTAAACTTACAAAAGTTAAGCCTAATAATGAGACACAAAGGACAAAGAACTGCATATATGAATTGCCTTGCGAGTGCGCAAGATCTTACATCGGAGAAACTAAAGGTTAGTCCAACATGCTGTAGATGAGAATCATCGTATAAAATGGGATGAAGCATCAATAATATCCAAAGAAGAAAAACTGGCAAGAAGAAAAATCAAAGAAGCAACATTTATAAAAATAACACCAGATTCCATAAGTGCTCCATCTATAGATCTGCCAGAAGTTTGGACACCGATAGTTCGATCCAACTTAAAAAGATCATCATATCACAGATGAGTATATAACATTGTTCATTTTTCTTTCATGACTTCTGTCATATTGACTTTTTGAAAATTGATAATTTTCAAAAGGTTTTTTACTTTTCCTCCTTGATAAAGATAGAAGATGTCTATCGAAACGTCGGAAAACATTACATTCACAATAGATGATGGTAATAGCCCAAATAATCATTCAACACGAGCTCCATCATCAACAATATCTCGTCATCAAAATCATAGATGATTTTTTCTGGCTTTGAGTGAAAAAAAAACACAGTGACAATCTCTTGCCTTGGAAGTTTTCATAGAAATGATGGTTTTCATGATTTGCAAATTTTAAGAATAAAATTACAAATGTATGATGATAACATCCAATAATTCTGAGGTTTTTTTGGAATTTCTCACTAGAAAGGGATGGTTTATAATCTTGAAGTAGAAAGAAATTATAATAGAACAAAAAAAATCTATGTTTATGGTGTTAAATTTTTTTTACCAGAAAATTAGTATTTTGTATCTTATTTCTGGATATGGACCTAATCGGATGAAACATGAGTGAGTAAATCATTTTTTAGAGGGAAAATAATGTTTTTAAACAATTCAGATTCAATAGTGGATGCTGTGGAAAGTATTATTCAAACTAAAGTGGAATACAGAGTGGTATTTGCCCAATGTGGAAACTTAAAATGCTTATAACATTTTAACGTAGCTTAATATGGAAAAACCGTAATGGAAAAAGTGTTTTTTTTGATCTCAAGAACCTATGGTTAAAATTCACGCAGTGGTCAACAACGCACTCTGTATATATTCGATAAAAAAAAAAAAATTTTCGATTTAATCTTTTCAAATAGAATTTTTTTCATCATACACATTAGTTTTATTTGGATACCTGCCTATTATCCAATGACCATATTCCGGCGTGCTTGTTAATTTGAACAGTTAAAACGTCTTTGATAGGCGAATATTGAGAGATATGATTTTTGAAAGTTTGAATAATTACTCACAAGAGCGCGAAAGCCAACTGAAATGACATTACTGACACCTAAAATTTTTAAAACTTATTCAATATCCCTTTTCCATATTTTATTTATCATTTTATTAATTATATCGAAAAATGAAAATAACCAGCTACTCAAATTGAGTTGGACAAAACAGTTTTTTAAATTCACATGACTTCAGTTTATTTACGTTCACGGTCAACGTATACCACCCTGTATTGAACCCATCATTCAATTCATGACGAGTATAAGTCACATAAACGATTCCACATCATCCAGACAATTCCCCTAAATTAATCTTCGGAAAATAAAAATCTTTGATCGTACCGCGGATTTTCCAAGGTGCCTTTTTCAGGAAACCTCCCAAACAATACAGCTCATTGCCTTTCCGCAAATCAGCTGTACGATCCTCAGAAGGACCAAGCAGTCTTAATCTCGCGGTAATCTAGAGTTCGCAGCTTGAATTTTCACGATCAAACTTGCGGTGAGTAACCCACGGCGCGTCGTTCATAAATACAGAGACGCTCTCTGCGTCGATTTAGTAGCACCGCATACACAGACATGTTCAGACCGTCACACTGAACAGGTCAGTGGATCCGCGCCTTTTCTGCCATTTAATTATTAGCAATAATTATCGGAATATCTGCCGACAGTTCATTGATTGATTTTATCTGGCGGAAACGAAAGAAGTAGTGTCCGATTTTTGAAAAATTTTGTTGCGAATACTATTACGACGTGTTTAGACGTGTTGTCGAAAAGATGAGGAGATACGCTGGTTTGATTTTGGCGCTGTTCTTCTGTTTCGAAAGGACGAATAGCGCACCGTCGCAGCAAGGAGCTTTGGTGAGTGATTTTGAAGATAAAAAGTTCATAGTCCCGCATTCTTTTTCGGTCTATATTTCGTCAAATTTTGTGGTTAACCTTCTCTATTTTATCCAAATCTTCGAAAAGTTCGGTTGTATTTATTTTCAGTCCAGATGTGTAGCGCTTTCCGACCTCCAATTTTCAAATTATGCCAAAGGAATAAATTCCTAACTGATTTTGATTCAATTCAAATTCTTACATACTAGGACTTATTATAGCTATTTTTCATCAATTCCTCCATTCTATAAATTACAATTAATAATAGTGTTTTGAAGAATTACGGTGCCGTTAATGGTGTTTGGAAAACTGCAAATGAATTTCCAACCTCTCTTACTGCCTTGGATCGCCGCATCGAACATTCCGCGTTGAACCTGCTGACCTTTGACCATTTTTGAGAATTTTTCGAGAAATGCCTTGAGCAAGTATCCGACAAATTGGCAAATCGATATTTCAGAATTTAGAATCTTTGTGTTCCAAATAATAGCCAGAACAACTGAATTTTAACGGCAAGAAGAGTTCATTCAGATCGACTTGACATTATGTCCTTTTAAATTTATAAATTCCTTCTCGAATTAAAAATAAAACATAATACAGAATTAGTTACAGCTGAAGCTCAAAAAAAAAACTTTTTAAAGAGGTTTAATCTTCTTTTTATTATTGAGGTGTGTATATCAAGAAACATTTAAAGCAACACTTGTGGAACAATGAATTTTTTCGTACTTCCGGGCCTAAAGTGACAACTTCACTCCCTTGTGACAGGTACAAAAGTGTCACATTTAATCCCTCCGGGATTAAAAATTGACGAAACTCCCGGAACGATTAAATCACAGACAAACGAATTTAAGGGATATTTTATTGAAAAATACAATTAATTAGAATGGTAATTAACGTTAATATTCAAATTAATATTGTGACAGTTCGTCATATTGACCAGTCTTTCCTGGGTTAATGCAGCAGGTAACTGACGAGTAACAGATAGGTCCTTATCATATTGAACTGGTGTTTATTTCGAAGATCCTGCGGAAACAGGAAGCGAGAATGAGGACTGGCATAACTATAGTGGACGAATCGGCGACTTGACCAAATATTTTATCTGAAATTTTTTGTTTATTTTTAATAGACGATTCAATATATCCCTCGGCCACGTTGGAGGATTTCCATCCTCCATGTCTCTTTAGCACGTCTATTGTTGCTCCCTAATCAGCTAACAAAGACGCAGATGTGCGTCTAAAACAATGTCCCGTATAAGACGTCACATTTTCTAATTTCAAGAAAGCTGCTATTTGCCGTGGAAATGTACCAAACATGTTTTTTCCTACTACTCGCGTAGTACATTCTTTGTTGATGTATTGAACAAAAAATTTTGAATGAGGTGTCCCTGTCTTTCGCAATGCCACATATTTTCGAAATATCGCCACAAAACTGATGGCACTGTTTTCTAAATTTTTAATCACAAAATTTCGGTCAATTTTATTTTTGGTGTTTCTAATCGCAATTAGGAAGGAATCGCCCAAATCTCTCACATCGTCGATTTCTAAATCAACCAACTCTTTTCCACGACAAGCTCCCGCAACGCCCAAAATAAGTGCAACCTACAAAAAAATTGATTTCTTAAAATTTCTGAATATAAACACATTTTCAAATGAATTCTTGACTTCTTTGGCTTAAATCCCTCATTTCTTCTCTTCAAAAAAGCTAATAATTTTGGAAATTTACTTATATCAATATCTTCTCTAATGTTAATAACCGATTTCAGCATTGAGTAATGTGCCCAAAGAGTTGAGGCACAAACCGCTTTTGATTTATCATTGAAGTAGACTAACAGCGCATTTCCAGTAGGTTGTCTCACATTTTTTAAGCGTCACCACTTTTTAAAAGCATCGTACTGCTGCTCGTATAGTTTTCTAGATTTCGGTGGTAACAATTCTTCACCTACTTCGGCTGCTCTTTTATCAATATCAGATACACCTTCTTCACTCATGATACCAATAATTATCAATTACAATGTTCCTTTACAATGACCCTAGTAATGACAATGTTTCTCAATTATAATTGTCACAACGCAATGTTACTATGGTAACTTATTTTAAAGACAGTTTATTAAATGAGTTGAAGAGAGAAAAAACTGATTGAAACTATTGAAATAATTAATAAAATCATACCGGAAGTACGAAAAGTATGGTATATACCTTACGACTGAAGTACATTTAATCCTTCAGACAAATTATGGCTCTCCTTGCAGTCGGGCCATAAACTTTACCTTCAGGATTAAGTGTACTACTTCAGTCCCGCGGTATATAATATACTATTATACCAGCTTGTAGACGTTCGGTATTCGAAATTTCGCTTTTGATAAAAACTGATGTTGTTTTGCCATTTCCTGAAAAGTCGAAGAAAAAATATTAATAATTAATAAAAAAATATAATTAATTTGTCAGACAGTCATACTCAACAGGTCGTTGGTTCACGTCTTTTTTGCCATTCAATTATTAATAACAATTATTCTGGAGATATCTGACGAAAGTTTATTGATTGACTTCATCTGACGGATAAAAAGTGCTTTTATTCTCCGATTCCCTAAGTTTTGTCGAGATCTGGACTTGTTGAGACGTGTTGCGACAAGATGAGGACATCGCAGGTTTGATTTTGTATTATTTTGTATTCTCACCCAATAAATTGAATGAGCCTATTAAATATTTGGGACCTGATGGACCTTGTACAGAATATGTTTCCCAACTTTGAAATCTCAAATGAAAACCCATCTACTTGCGTTCTTTTTCAAGTCTATTGAATTGGTAAAACATCGTGCTATCGTTTTATCCAATTGTCTATTATTTTCTAATATCGAGCCAAAAATGGTTTCAATCGAATGGATTCGATTTCCTGATGAAGAATCCCAGGCCAAACTTGAGTATTTGTGGCCGTATACTCTCTTTCTTCCGAGGACTTTCATTATTTCAGAATAGGTCATAGGTCGATATATCTCGGCCAAGTACCTTATTAGGCCAAATCTGTCCAATAGTTCAACGATTATGAACAACTGAATTTTGGTTTCCTCAATAACTCCTACAATATCTATCCGATCGATTTGAAACTTTAAAATCGTTCAGATGACGTTGGAAGAAAGAAGTTTGCTGAATTTCGTGAAAATCCTCAGGCTGAAAATTTTTTTGTTGTGAAAGTTTTTTGGCATTATTCGATTACACATAAGATACTCGAAGGATCTCAATAAAAACTGGTTAAAAGCAATTTTTTTCCTCCATATTCGGCCTTATGCTGTGTTTTTTTCGTTCTTGAAGTGTTCATTCATATAAATGATTCGAAAATTTATACTTTGAAACTGAGGTGCTTAGCAATTCTCAGGGAGTCGTTTCGGCCACGGAAAAAAAGTATTGAAAATAATGAAAAACTGCATAAGTAGAATGTTTCCAAAATCACACACTCGCTTTAGTGATATAATTTTAATTCATTCATAATTGAATATACTTATTATATTATATCCGGAGAGCTCAATATCACAATGGGTTCTAAATGAGATTTTATCTTCTCTATTTTATCTCAATCTATCTCAAGATTCGTAAGAATATTGAAGTAACAATTATCAACTAGTGAAATATTGTTGGTTTGGGTCGGCATATTCAGATATAGACAAGTTTTATTAATCACGAATGATATACTGCTTACATTTCCTGTAATGTTTGAGGGTAATAAATTGAAAATGGGTTTAAAGTCATTCACAAAATCAGCTCGATATTATTTCTTATTTTCCAACTCCAAAGTATTGGGTATTGGATGTTGAGTAGTCAATGTATTTTTGCCCAAATGTCTGTAATTTTCGAATATCAAGACGAAAATCTCAATCGTTATTGGGCCAGTTCTAAGCATCTGTAATCTGGTTAACTCAATAACTGCTTATCTATCAATAGGATCCACTTATACTCAATGTTTGAATCAGATTGAAACAGAAGGGTATGCGAAAATTTCATGGTCATGTCATCACTCCAGAAAATTTTTAGAAAAACCCAAAACTTTTTTTCAATACTCAATATCTAATGTGATATCATCACTACAGATCTTTAAAATTAAGACATCCTTGAATTTCAGCATGATCTAATTTTTTTTTTTATTTAGAAACAAGAATACAAACAGGTATTCAAACCCAAAATAGTATTCATAAATTTACAATTGCAAGAAGCTATGAGTTTACCGTATTTGAAGATCTCGTATCATAAAAATTTTTTAATCGACAGCCTAGATGGATTTCATCGATTGGTATTTGTATAATTTCGTTTTCTGTTGAATTTTCAAAATTATCTAGAATTTCCCTCGATCTCAACGATAATCGCTTTGACGATACGATTTAATTGCCAGCAGGCTATATCTTCATAATTTCAACTAGAATAAATAAGGTGTTTCCATGGACAAGGAAGATATCAATTTCAATATGATTTTCGATGCTGAAGATATACTTTCTTTTGATTTGAAAGTTTGAGCATCAATCAAAACTTGAAGAAATCTGAGAGTGGTTATTGTTGATTCAAGATTTGAGACTACTGGTTTTTTTGAATACATTGTGGTGGTTGTTTTAGTATCACACTGTTACAGAGTACAGGAAAATACTTTAGAGCAAGCGCCTTAAAGTTCAGATTGATCGGTTTTGTGGTGGGTTATGATAAAGTAATGCACAAAATTCATAAAACCTAAAACGATCATTTTTGAAAAAAAATCAAAAACATGTCAAACGGTGTTTTATATTCCGCATCTCTTGACATAAGTTACAAAAATAACGAGTCAAATTTGTCAAAGTTATGACGTCATCAACATATTTCTTTAATGGGAAGCTAAGATTTTTATTAACTTATGTGATAAAGCTTGTTTTTGTACACTAAGGAAAATAGTTGCAGTGAAGCTAACATAAGAAAAAAACGAGAAAATGAATAAAAAACGAAATAAACTTAAGTGTCATAATAACTTTTCAATTAACAAAACAGTCCATTAAACCAAAACTATTTCTTATAGGAATTCTTCAAACTGTGTCCCGTTTACTAACTGACATAGGCCAAGACGATGGTAGACCGCACTTACAGAGTTTTCGATCACCTGCGGAGTTATAAGAGTCATTTCGTGTCTAATTCGTTCCATTAAGTGTTCTAAATTGTCTGGCCGGTTAATGTAGAACCGACTTTTCAAATGTCCCCACAGAAAAAAATCAAGGGGGGTGAGATCAGGTGACCTAGGTGGCCACTCCATTGGTCCACGTCTTCCAATCCACCGTCCTTCAAACTGGTTATCCAGAAACCTTCGAACAGTAAGACCATAAACGACGTGCAAATATTATAAATTTTGTAAGATTTTCTTCAGAGTCTCACTAGCATAGGAAGAATTAGGATCAGACAGGAAATAAAGTTCTTCGCATGTACATTGATGAAACTCCAGTTGCGTGTTTCGTTTGAATATTCAAGTCACCGGCATATCAATTTGATCAATATCTGCCTCTGTTCAATTTGGAATGATCCAGTTCTGATATTTTGAACCAATTTCTTCCATTCGGCCACTTCTTGTTGTATTTTCCGTAGCTTCAATGACCTAATAAATAAAGAATGAAACGAAATAGATCAATACAGGTCGTAGAACTTCCTTGAATATGGCACCTTTACCAAAATGATATCTTGATCTTTATTATGAATGAATCATCCAGTCAATACCAATTACACCTGAACTCTGGTGACAAGGAAAGTATTTCTTTCGACGAAGACATTTTTTTAGGTACTTGGTTCGTTTAAAAATTATTGATTTCAATGGTGGCTTTGGAATAGAAATATTGTGAGTTAACGACAGCTGATACAGTAATTTTCTAGGCGCGAAAGTTGATAGAAGTCTGATATTATGGATTCATTCGAATAAGTGAACTACTTCTTTTTGAAATATAAAATCGCGAAAGGAACATCTGGCATTGTGAAAAAAGTTGATACAATGGAGAACCATCAAAATAAGGTATACCGTTATTAAGTGAGCGTCAAGATACAAATGTCTCGATAGGTAATATATGTTGTGAACGAGCCTTTATGTCATTTTTTGCTTTGACCTAGCATTTCATTCATTAAACTGTTGAAATTAATGGCCAATATTGAATTATTTCACCATGTGTCAGAAAAAGACAGGAATATATGCTTCTAGCACTTTGGCAACGCTGCATAATAAAGTCGTTAAATACTCAGTGGCGTACTGATTTAATGGTTTCGTTTAATTTTTGGGAACCTTCAAAATTAGAAATATTTGAGATTATTATAGAAAACCTATAGAATTACGAATTGTTAATCTTGTATAATCGATTTTAGGTAAATGATGCAAGACAACTCGCGTCACTATGATATTAAAATAGATTCATACGATAATAGAGGGTATATTTCGAAAGATTTAATGAAAAGTGTAGATATTATAATATTGAACTATAATCCATTCAAGTACGATTATAATCGATATATTTTGTAGGTAGTCACAGCAGTGAAACTGCTAAGTTTGTTAAATTTTACCGAGTACCAGTTTTATCTGCGGTAATAGGACATTGATAGAATGCCATGAAAAAATAACTCTGGTTTTGACCAGAGCATAAAATTGTGTGAAACATGTTTCATAAAATTTGGGTAAAAGTTGGGTTAATGAAACAAACTTTCATTGTTTAAATTATTGATAACATAAATTCATAACAAAACCACTCAAAATGATATTTATGCATCTGAAACATAGACTCAACATGGGTCACTCATTCCAAAACAAAATTGTTTCAGTGTATATCGACCTAGTCCTAAATTTATTCGAAATATCCACTAATTTTCTTGTTTCACGATTGAGTCTTATATGTAAATAACCCACCAAGACATTCGACATAGGAAATCTTACCAAGGAAAACCAATTTTTTTTGTTCGGTATTGCTCGGAAACCTCCAATAAAAATTATTGAAGATGTCGTACAAGGATGAATGACACAAATAGGGTTTGATATTGATTCAGGTATTTCTTTTTGGTCAAATGTATAACTTAAAATCTTTGCACGCACTTAATTCTACGACACTGATTGTTCAAATATTGACGCCAAAAGCATATTTAGAAACTTACCGGTGGAAAGAAAGATTTGGGTTCAAATAATCATATTTTTTGCAAATATAACATTGATGAGCTATGTTTTACAGTTGAAACACTCTTTCGAAGTCTGCAAAATGACAATAACCACTTAATTTTACTTAATTTTCACTTGTAAACATATACAAGTTAACTTTCTAGCGCTTTGGCAACGTCACGTATAATATAAGGGGAAAATGCGGTGAGTGAATTTTATGAATGAATATGTTCGCGCAGAGTTGTCGATCATCACCTAGTGAAGTATCAGTTCTTAGTTTTTAGTTCTGTGTCGACGTCAACATGCTGAATATTTTCAAATAGTGTCAAGAAATAAAACACATTATTACAACCCCACAAACGGTTTGGCTGCGTAAGGCGTATGGTTGCCAAACTGCTGTTTCAATGGGAGCTACATGATTTAATGTAAATAAATAGGTCTATCTCTTTATATATCTATGGTCCACATAATCATTCTACACGAGTTCCATCATGAAAAAATTCTCGTCATCACATCAGCACCTTATCTATATTTTTCTGAAGTACCTACACAGTCTTAGTATTTCCAATTATCCCAGTTTTTGTGATTCTCCGTTTTCAATAAGGTGTACCCTGATAGGACGTCTCAATATTTTCTCTGAATTATATCATTAGTCAATTTTAACACCAGGAATTTCAAGTAAAAATAATAAACATGTATTAGGCTAGTGTAACAAAAGAAGACTGGAACTAATTACTTCTACAACGCACAACTGTATCGGATATGGTGTGAATGGGATATTTGCTTTTTTCCAAGAAGTATTTATCAAGAAACCACAGAGATATCGATCGTAATCCACTGGTCGTCTCATTCCATACAAAATACTACGAAATCATTAAGTTCCATATTTGTTTTTATATTAGAACTGGAACTTTGACACAATCTGGAGATAAGAGGAAGGTATAGAGTAAATAAACGTTATTATTGTGGAATTTTATCTTAGCTATGACGAAAATTACCGACTTCATTCTAGAATGTTTGAAATCTGATTTTGAAATGAATGTTTCACCCAGACCCTGCGCAAGCCGAAAACCTGTTGTCGATATGATCGAAATGTTTGTTTTTAGGAAAAATATGTATTGAATATGTTCAATATATTCAGAATATGCTCCGTCTGAAGCGATACGTGTACGTTCCACAGTTTGGGTTTAAGTACATATTTTTCTAATGCCTTCTGTTCGAAAATTTCCATATATAAATCAGCTAAAATTGGTGATAGTGGTGAACCCATGGCCATTCCGAATTCTTGTTGATAAAAGATGTCTTCGAATTGGAAATATGTTGTTTCAATACAAAGAGAAAGCATTTCCATAATTGCATTGACGCTTAGTGTAGTTCTTTCACTAAGGGTTTGATCTTCTTCAAATTGATAATTTTCAAAAGGTTTTTTACTTTTCCTCCTTGATAAAGATAGAAGATGTCTATCGAAACGTCGGAAAACATTACATCCACAATAGATGATGTTAATAGCCCAAATAATCATTCAACATAACTGGAAATCATAGAGATAGAATTCTATCTCGGTGGCTGAAATAATAAACTTTGTCAAAATTCAGAAAAGCACTGACATAAGTTTTCAGGAAAATAGAAATTATAGCTTCGAACAAAACTTGGGAAAATTATGAGTAATTATTTTTAATTTGAGATATACGTTTGTTCATTCTTTAGGCGTTCATATTTGCATCACATTGTCCCATAGTACGGGGAAAGACTATTGTTCACGTGATCAGAGTGCTTATAGATTTGTTATGATTTGAATATTTATTCGCAAGTAGCTCAACAAGAGCGCCAAAGCAATCTGACCACACGTCAGTGCTTTCTAATTTTTTTATAGGCGTCTTGAGGGATGGCTTTCAGCTCCATCTGCGAATTTTATTTTATGACGCCTATGTAGTCAGATCTGGTTCCATGGAGCGGTTTTTCCAGTCTGCAGAAAAAAAAAGAGTCACCCGAAGCCAGATCAGGAGAATATGGTGGCTGGTCGATGGTATTCATCGAGTGTTTGGCCTTGAAATCGTTCATAATCGTGTTTCGATATTATTGTGCATTATCCATTAATGGATTATCCACAAATCTGGGCGATTAGTCTAATTTTTTCGCGCAAACATCTCAAAACAGGAGGATTTTTTGCGAGGATTGCGGTTTCTGTTCATTTTTTCTACCAATTCCGACGATTGTTGGCTCGTTTGTATGTCGTATTCATAGACCCATGTCTCGTCACCAGATATGATATTATCCCATGAACGTGGGATCAGAATTCGCAAGATCCCAGTATGTTTGAAGCTACCTGCATCCGGTACTTTTTTTGAAGTAAGTTCAGGTTTAACGGAATAAGCCAAGGGGTAACGCGCTGCATCCCCGATTGGTACAGCAGAAGTCACTTGCGATGTTGAGGATCACGAACTATCTTTTTAAAGGCTTTGTAACATTTGTACTTTTGGGTTTTCGATAAAACAGAGTCTTCATAAGCCTTTCCTAGAATTCACACAGCCAGCATACGAAATTTAGTTCACAACACTAAATTCGGGATGAAATTTTGATTAAATTTTTTTTCTGTATTTAATTTTATTTTGTAACATTCGCAGACTACCACTGATGTCAACTAGATTCAATAGCTGTCACAAATAAACTAGTTGACAACCGCGCTCATGTTTGGCATAGTAATTACAGACAGTCCTACCTACCTACAGAAACTCAAAGTACTTAAAATTACCCAAGGCGTGCAATTTAAATAAGAATTCCTGGATACTTATTTGTCAGTGTGTTAAGTTCTGATTAGACGTATGGTCAGCGGTTTCAACAACAATTTTGACGCTGCATAGAGATCAGCTGATTTAGTTTGGATTCACGCTTTACGCAACCTCTATTAAAATGGTGTAAAGTCCTCATTGTGTACTGGGTTGTGATGTAAACTATCATTTAAATCGACGACAATCGCGTTACATGCAAATTTTCAAGGTTCAGTGGGCAGGTATCGAAAATACTGTTAGGTTGCGAAGATTTAACTTTGGGTAAACAGGAGATGGAAGGAATTCCAGATTCACAGATATTTTAATTGAATTAAGTTGTAACCTTTATCATTTGTGCTCGAAGTGATTTGTTTACAGAGACTTGAAATACTCATCATGATCCGAAAATTTAAATAAACCGTGAACATTTCTGAGCAATGGTTTCAAATGATTTTTCGGCGTAGCTTTTCAAGCACGAGTATCTCAGTCAACTTATCCCTACTTATGGTGATGACACCACATCAAAAACGACTGGAAATCGCGGGTACCAAGAGATCCGTCTTGAACTTTGATACCTGAAGGATAGATTTAATGAAGGTCATTTGATATCAGCTATTTTTCCAGAAACCATTGCTGCTGTGTGTGTACTAATGATGGAACATCATCATGTCACTGAACTTGATAAGAGCATTATTATATACTATTTTGACACTCATCACATTCATAGAAATATGTGAATAAATAGCTAGGGGAAGTGAAAACCATAAAAAACAAACAACGTTCAGTTAATCTATGATGAATACTCATTCCTCAAAGAGCACAATACGTGTCGAAATCTAGATTGGTGAATTACAAAAATGAGTCAACCTGTTAGATTTGGAAATATTTCATAGAAAGAAATACATAGTGAAATTGCAAAACTAGTACCTTTCAACACAAGAAAAAATATCTGGGCGGAACCATGCATCATAACAAACTTTCAAAAATATTAAAACTAAGTCAAATTCTATTATTTCTTGAGTTTGTGAACCAGGTTGAATCGGTGTATGAAATAAAGATGTGAAAAAACTTCTATAAAGGTACAAAACAAATTTAGGAGACTGGGTTCAAAGGTTTTAAAACTCATATTAGCTTAATTTGAAGCATTCCTATGTTAAAATAGATATAATTTGATGAACCCTGAAAGTCTGAAGCTATAAAGAACCAGCTCTTCATAAAGACAAGTCTTCAATTTAACAGGTTAACAGAAAATACATTACCTTCAACGGTCACACTTTTCCTCTATTTATTAGGGAATATTACTCTGGATTAAATATTAAACAAGGTGCTAGACATCATTATTAATGTATACAGCAAATGGCAAGTTAGATTTTGTGGTCAATGTAAGACAAACATTGTTCAGTGGTTAATTCCATCTAAAGTGTTTAGTGGTGGAACCATAGAGTGGAGAGATTTACCGAACCTTTCGTAGAAATATTCCATAAAGACATAAAATATGGCAACATTGAACAAATCTGATTATTGAATTATTTCAGCACAGAGTTGGATTTGCGAAAATCAGAAAATTTGGACAAAATTATATCGATTTAATAATAACTTTACAGCTGCCAATATTCTTAAATTTGGATGAAACTCAAATAAATCAACCATAGAATCCATTTATATATCAATTAGACTCGGTGCAACGAATTGGGTTGTTTGTTTCGTAAATCAGTGAACCATAGATTCTCACTCGGTAACAGGTTGCTTTTAAAACCCGAGCGATTTTTTAACCTCACTTTTTGTGAAATAAGCTCTTATTATGTCACTTCAATGAATTATGAAATAGTGCAGCAGAGTTCATTTTTTCAGTGATATTTCAGAATGTGAGTGTACCACGCCGACCTAAAATAATTGGTTATTCGGATCAATTTTGCATTGTGTAAGAGGAGAAAATAAACCTTTGATCAATGTTATGGTTTCACCGCAAAAATAATTTGAAATGTTTGGAGAAATATACAGTAATATTATAACGGCTTGCCTATCAATCAAATGGTCACAGCGATTCGAGGAAACGTAAGAATTGTCGGTTCGTTATGGCAAAATCAGTGGATTCTGTATGAGATGAATCTTGGTTGAAGATCAACAAACCCTTAAGATATCGAAGACGTTACGCTTTTCGGTTTATGGGCGTGTTTAGATCAAGGCAACTATGAAACCAAGTACAGAAAAGAAATTCAAGAATTCACTCAAAATTAATCAATTAATCAAACCATAAAAATGAATAGTCACCTACGCCAATGAGAAGGTGTCAGAATCAATATCTACCATCCAGATCAATTTACATTTCTACGAAAGACAACAATGTAATCAACATCCTACCTTACAATTGTTCCTGTAGATGTGCAAAATCAATTAATATTCTGTTATATACCTCATTTTGCATAGTATCTACTCCGATTTTCAATCAAATTTACAAAGAATAAGAGCCTTGGCGGAAACAAGGCATATTTTTCTCGATCGGCTAGGCTTCCTCTGAATAGAAATGGAAGAAGCAAGGTTATTTCCGCTTTTTCCTGGATTCCGAACCGACCTTGGCTGATCATTATGCTACCTGTGGTATATCCATCCTGCGTTGATGGTATCTGTCTACTCAATAAACTGATATTTCAACTTTTTCATTCAAGTTATTATGTCACGAGGTTTCGTGGAAATTTCGTAAATATAACATATTAAATGGGTGTTCATTTTTGACTCATAACATAATTTGTCTTGAGTGAATTTGGAAATACACAGGGTGTAACTAAATAAAAGTAAAATATTCAAGGAGGTGATTCCTCATCGAAAAAAAGATAGGATCTTTCATATAAAGAAACTTCATTGGAGCATCCCTTGTTAAGATACAGCCCCTCAAAGGGAGTACATAAAATTTGTATAACAATTTTTTTCACAAGCACCAAAAAAGTTACAATATTGAAATTAACCTAACGTTTCCTACTAGCAAAAAAACACTTATTCAGTTATTTATTTGATTTACCCCATGGTTCTTTTTTTGATTCGAGATAAAGTTTTGTTCATTCATCCTTGTGGCCAATTTTTCTAAAATCATTTTGTTAGTTATGGATAAGTTTACTTCTCAATATAATGCAGTAGTACAATAGTATGACGAATATATAATATTATATTATTTTATGGGAGTGCTTAGTATTTCATACTCCGAATATAATTGATAAACCTCAATATGGCTCCATATTTGACTGTGTGTATTGCAGTTGAGGTTAAAACTACGACATGCAATGTTATAATACTGGTTTGTATCGATTCTCCTCATTATTTGAACTCAAATAAAAACGGGCCTCAGAAGGCATGGGAATTTCCTAGCGTGTCTGGGATGTCGTAATTTTGCTCTTTTTGAACAAATATTGATAATATATTGCTTGATAAAAATCGAGCAATTCCTTCTATTTAACTGAAGGTTTACTGAAGTAATTTTTTGTTGTGTTGTTTTGATCGGTTGCCATTCTTTAATTCAATGAAGACAAATACGATAGCACGTGATATACCTTTCTATTCATATTTTGTATGGACTGAATTGAACCATGTGTTATTTTCAAGGAACGTTTCCCACTTGAATTCATTATTATTTCCGAGATAATATCACTTTTGATTGGTCGAGCCAACCGATTATCATGATTCCCAACATGATAGGGCAACTCCGCATTTTTCTGGTCTGCTTCGAGGAAAATGTTTTATTTAGGGTTTATTCTTTTCATCGCATTTTTTTATCATTTTAATCTTATATGATTTGATTGTTCACTTGGTGAACTTTTAACAGCTACTGTCTGGATGGAAACTATTATCTTGGGTAATATGAACGCCAGTCAAGTCGAAATATTTATTCATCTTTTCTATTCTTTCCTCTAGATGGAATAGAGGCTATAATCCTGATCTCTGCCAGGTGTATTGTGACAATACTTTCAAACCGCTTTCTATCAAACGCAAAATTCTAGGAGTTTTTCCTCATAGTCAACATTCTGTTTACCTTAAGATGTTTTTTACAATATGCTGAATTCATCAAACATTTAGGAAGAAAGGTCTTGTCTTGGTTATTGTCTTTCTATAAAAATATTCTGAATTCAGGAAACTTTCCTTCCTACTTCTGAAGGCTGAAGTAATATGTATTTTGAAACGGGGAAAATATTCTTGTGATCCTAATAATAGTTATCGACCAATCAGTTTATTGAGTGTTCCTTTCAAGATATTAGAAAGGCTAATTCTTTTTAGAATTGAATCCAGAAAAGCTTTATGAAAAATAGAAATTGTTCAGATCAGGTTTTTAGCCTTACAACTTTCATAGACTTAGGTTTCATCAATAAGTTGAAAACAGGAGCTGTTCCATTGATTTATCTCCGGTATATGACACTGTGTGGAAAGATGGATTAATTTTCAAACTCAATACCCATCTGAAGTTTGGGAAAATGGGAAGATTATCAAAAAATATTATATCTGATAGAAGGTTTCGTGATTTTATTGACAATAAGAGTAGCGATTTCAAAACATTGTAAAACGGGTTTCCACAAGGATCAGTTCTAGATCCTTTAAATTCCGATTTATATCGGATAATACGTCTGATTTTCAATACCAGTCAACTCTCCTCTTGTAGACCACTCTTCATCAAGCATCACATTTTGACGGTCCCTTGTATTTATATCTACAAATGTCTGTTGTTTATTGAACGAAATATAAGAAATTTTATTGGACTGTCACACTTTCACAATTATTGTACGCGAAACTCACAAATACTGTGTCTGCCTCAACATAGAACATCAAAATTTGAACTCTCCCCATCTTACAAGGGCATAATATTCTTCAATAATTTACCAGATGAAATAAAAAGATTAAATGAGATAAATCTCTATAGCCCTAGTCTTTTCGGCAGCTGAGTATTGTTGCTCTGTTTGGTTTAATAGTGTACATACACAAAAAATCGATGCACATTTGATAATATCCATGAGAATAACTACTGGCACCATAAGATCTACACCGGTTTATTGGTTACCAGTTATGTCTAACATTGTTCCTTCCCATAAGCGCAGACAGACTGCAGCTCTAAATTGTTGGAGCAAATATAATTCTTTTCTTAATTTATTTCCAATTATTTCATACATTCCACAAAATATAATTTCCAGACTGAAGTCACTTAAACCATATAGATATGAATATTACTGATAAATAATTATGAAATATCGAATGGAACTCATATAACATGTTCAATAAATATCTTATTTCTGAGGGTATAACACCCCGTCACCAACCTTACATTTGTTTCGTAAGCCAAAATATATCTATAGATTAAATTCAAAGAAAAGATAATGCGGTGAAATTAGATATTGAAGAAGGATAATGGGTTAAACCGCACGAATTCAGAAACACGTGCCGGCAAGTACCCTACATCCATTTACCATATTTTCTGCATTCCTGCGATTTATCCCATTATCTTTCTTCAATATATTTATAGATATATATATTCTCTTCCTCACCCATAAGATGAACCTAATCTTCAAACTCCCCGAATGATTGCAGTCTCCTGATTGAACTTATCAATGATAATCTTGTAATCCCAGCAAAATTTTCAACTGGAACTGATAGCAAAATTAAAGTAATTTCGATTTGTATCGATGTTCATGGCCAGTTCATTGTCACTGTCAGTATCGTGATTTAATAGCATAATGTAATTTTCCGGTATCGGTCAATTTTTATTATTGCAAATGTGGAAAAATATAATTTGTCTCGTAATAGAACAGGAAGGTTAAACATTTCAAGGCATATCCGGATTTCGAACAGCAAACACGATAAAGCTTCATCCCCGGATATGATTAGCTATTTTCATTTGAGTTTGTTTTGACATTATTTTAAAACACTTGTCAAATCGTAGAAGCATGTAATGGAGCCTTGACGTATTTGAAATTTTCAAATATCGAGCCGAATATGGTATCAAACCATAGGTTTCGACTCTCTGATGAAGAATCCGTAGTCCTAGTTGAGTAGGTTAGGTGATCCAGGTATATATTCAGTAACTTTCCTAGGAGGCGCTCCAGTGAATTGCTTTCACATAATTGATTCAACGTATAAATATCACTGTCAAGTTTGTTATTGAGTACTTTTATCTTATAGTTGAGAGTATCTGAATTTCTGGACAAATCCTAAAACATACATCAATTTACCGCCCCAAGATGATCCAGCTAATTTCTGGACAATATTATTCTTAGTTTTCAGTTTTAGGCTCAGATCATTTAAATGAACATTGTAATTGAGAGATGAATCTAATTTAACTCCTAAGTACCCAGGATAGAAATTATGTTCGATAGGAGAATCATTGAAAGTTACAGCTAATTTCTTATATTTTTCATGATTATTCAGATGGAAACAAGATACCTCTGTTTTTTGGGATTTGGACATAATCGCTACTCAATAAAATAATTCTTTTAAATTTCCAAATCAGATGACAGTATGTTTTCGGAGTATGGAAATCCGAATGTTGGTAAGCAATAGCAATGTCGTCAGCATAAACAAATTTCTGAGATGATGTCGTGGGTAAATCACTTAGATATAAATTGAAAAGTAAAGGAGCTAAAACTGATCCTTGAGGAAGACCGTTTTTCAATGTTTTGAAATTGCTACTCTTATTGTCGATAAAAACACGAAATTTTCTATCAAATAACATATTTTCTAATAATCGTACCATTAACCCACTCTTCAGATGGATATAGAATTTGAAAATTAATCCATCTTTACATCTTATAAATCAATGAAAGCAGCTCCTGTTTTCAACCTATCATTTAAACCTGATTCTATGAAAGTTGTAAGGCTGAGAACCTGATCTGAACAATTTCTATTTTTCCTAAAGCCTCCCTGGAAATTTTGTAGAGCATTTTCTATAGAAGATTCAATTCAAAAAAGAATTAGCCTTTCTAATATCTTGAAATGAACACTCAATAAACTGATGGGTCGATAACTACTAGGGTTACAAGGATTTTTTCCTCGTTACCTATTACTTTAGCCTTACGAAATTCGGAAGTTTCCCGAATTCAGAATATTGTTATAGAAAGACAATAACCAAGACAAGGCCTTTTTTCCTAAATGTTTGATGAATTCTGGATAAATTCCGTCAACACCTGCTGCCTTTCGAGATTTCGTAGATTTGATTGCAGCCCTCAATTCATCTTTATTCAATAGATGACACATGTTTTAAAGTAGGAGCTGACCTCCTGAATATGTGTAATTTTTTCTTCATATTCCTCATTTTAGATTTAGAGTTCCATAAATTCTCGGTGTATCATTAGATATTTCCAAACCGGTAGCATGGGCAACAGTCTATGATAGGACAACGTTCATAACGTATTAAGCAATTTGAATTAGTCAATGCACATGAACTTTTCCGGTTCTCGCGTTCAGGCCTTATGCTCCCTACTATCATTGTGTCTCTTTGTGTCACACCTTACATAAAGTAATTACTTTATGACACCTTACACAAGAAGTATAAATAAATAAAATAATTTTACGTTTCTAAAACCTTCGAAATTTCACTATCAACGGAAAGATTTTTTTAAAATTTTGTTGTAATATAACTTCTTCAATATTCAAACCAATTTGTGTTCGCTTTGAAGGAAGTCAAATGAGTGCCCTTCTACATTTTATATGATAAAACCGAGAGTGAATAATTGTGGTCGAATGTAATGCCTGCAATCACATCAGAATATCTATTCAGTAGCCGATATTCATTTCACAGACCCAAACATTATGATCATTCAAATCGAATCATAGTGATTCTTGGAATTTGATATCTCTAATGAGCTGTTCAATGTACCTACTTATTCGTAAGAGTATTAGCTGACTCATATAAAAACGTATCTAATTTGGCTGTTTGTTTCCCATATAACATCCTGCATGTTCTTTGTCTTGATAATGCACGTTTTGCATTGGGACTTATGAAAAAATCAGCGAAGAGCATATCACGATAAGGAACTGCATATTGAATCATTTCATCATCTGAAAAAATAATATTTTAGACGGAACAGGTAAATGCAATCTTGATAATTGGGATTGTAACAATATTAGAGATGTGGATTGCACTGACGTTAATCAGCTTATTTCTGTTCTTAATTGGGAATGAAAGAAAATGTGAATCATTCGACAAGACGTATCTCAAGAGATTGAGGCAGATTCTTTATCATCAAGGATATTTCTTGCGTATCTGAAAAATGAAAACTACTCTTCCCAATTCTGCTTCTATGCTAATCTATCAACAAAGTAATAGAAATTGGTTGCAATTGGTGAAAGAAGTTTCCTCACAATCAATACAATTTTACTTACAATTAATTCAATCATTCAAACAGTTTTCTTTAGCCCATTTTGGAATAGACATCTTTTATGTTTTCCATCTACTAAAAGCTGCTACCTCGAAGTGGATTTGTCAGTTTAATAAGGAAAAAATCAACTCGAGTTATGTTAGGCTAATGAGAAGGATGATCTATGTTACTCGTTGCGTTTTGTTTAAAATTCCTTAAAATCTTAGTACCCCAGTGTAATGTCCTAATTGGTGGGAAATGTAAATTGCAACTGGTATCTTTCTTCATCAATATATGCTCTTCTCAGCAAGATAAAAATAAGGCAATAAAATAACATCACATAAAGACTCAGAAATACTGGCTTTCTCAGAAACATATTGGAAAGTGCAAAACGAAGAAGACAAAATCAACTTGAACCCCATATTGGTCCACCACAACCAGATAAGTACCAACTATAAAAACAATTGATCAGAAAAAATGTAGAATAATTGGAAATAAATATGAGATAATATCACATATGCGTTCCATCAATTCAGCTCTCGAAAGTGTGGAGGCTGATTGTTCGAAGTAACTTGAAGAAGTCTTCCAACCGCAGTTTAGTACAAATTTGATCTAGTTTCAGCTATTTTCAAAATATAATGAAAACGATGGAAGAAGTCTATCGAAATTTTGTTCCACCATCAATAATTTCCCGTCATTAAAGATAACAAGTGTCTTCTTCACTTTTCAGTTAAAATATACTGTTCGTTTTCAAACTTTTTGACTGAATTGTTTCGGATCCAGTTCATGGTACATTATAAAGTCCAAATTCTATTTTACATAGAATACGTTCAAGCGATCCTGACTAATACACAGTTTATAACCGGCTCTAAAATGAGGAAGACCTTCATTTTCAGAACTCGAATCGTATTATTTCAATTAAAATAAATACCGGTGTTCCTATGTGGTTTGCATATTTATCTATCTACTCAAGAACAATTGATGTAGATTGTAATGTTGTACCCAGAATCGCTACCTACTATGATCATTATGAAACCACCAAGTAGAAAAAAAATCCGAAAGTCTCATTTCTCTATTAAAGAGGGAATTTCCGAGGAAAACTACTTGAATAGGAATTAATCGTCTAAGATATAAACAAAACTCTTCAATGCAATGGAATTTCTGACGGACTTTTCTCCTCTCTCTTAAGAGAACGTCAATACTTGTACAAATTTTTGTTTAAAAAGGTATGAAGTGTCGAAAAACATTTTTCGGGATTTTTTTGAAAATCTTCTAGAGTATGTATTTCTGTAAAATTGAGCGAGATATTTTGACAGTTTATCTATTCTGAAAATATGATAACTCTAGTTGATCTCGCCCGGAATGATTGAGAATAAACGGCCAGACGGACAATTTCAAGTTAGAACTTGTAATCGTCATCAAGAAGTCGAAACCAATCGATTGAGACTGTTGCACACTGTTCTACTAAAACTAAAAAAATTGCATTGTCCCGTGTAGAGGAAGTCAACATTTCTCCGGGTTTTGTTTGCACTTCCTGTATGCCAGCAGAGCTCTCTTTCATCCTTCATTTTTCTGACTATATGAACGATATATTCAATATTCTCAGAGGCTTTAGGTAACTTGTACAGTGGGGAAACCAATTGAAGAAATATACAGAGTGGGGCAGAAGTCAGTTTACACTGTCTGGTATTCACGCATGCGAGTATTCTCGATCAGTATCATACCAGGGGCGGAACGAGGCAGCTAAAATGTAGCGAGTTGGATTGTCCACGTGTAGTAGTGTTATTGTGTAAGTTTACAGTGCGATGGTTGCATTGCCTGCGCATGTAAAGTACAGGAAAGAAAAACGTATTTGTTGGCTCACCTCTTACCTGAAACTTGACGAAGATCATGCTGAAAATTTCGAAATAAGCATGTATCGTAAATTGCTAAGTACTGGCTCTATAGTCGACACGTCGAGTTCAAGTCGTTTTTTGTTTTACCGTGACTAAACGATGTCACGTGTTTGTTGAAGAGGAAGGGAAACAAATGGAACATAAAATGTGAGGCCACAAGTAATTATTGATGTTATATTTTTCTCGAAAATAAATGTTTTTGCAATTATATTTGTTTTTTTCTTTCATATGCAAAATGAATAACAGTTGTCGGAGCGAAAAATCATTTTAATAAAATAGCATACCCTGTTTTACTATTATAGTTTACTGCTTACTGCTAAAACACGTGCGCAAAAGGAAATTCCTATATCTTTTCTACGAAAATAAAATTTCAGGATTGGAATATATCAATATCCTCCATAAATTTACTCTTTTTTGTTGGAATCCGACGAATATCACATAAGTAAGCCAATATTTCGAAAAAACAAATCGGGATTTTGCAAAAATTATGTTACCTAATGATATTCGTGAAATTTGGCACTCTTCTCTCAATGTTGTAGAGACGATTTTGAAGTTTCAAATCGATCGGATGGAAATTGTAGGCGTTATTCAGAAGACCAAATTTCAGTTGTTCATAGCTGCTCAACTACTGTACGGATTTGGCCTAAAAAGAATTGACTGAGATATTTTATTCGTTAACTTATTCCAAAAATTTAAAAACCCTAGCTCATCTCTTTTGGAAAATAAAGAGTGTACTCGAATTATTCTACTCGTTTTTAGATCGTATTCAGCTCAACATGCGAAAATTACAGACATTTGGCATGCTATTTCAGTACGAACAAACGTGCAAAAAAGAACCCCAAAGCACCCAGTGCAATTGAATTTATGTTTAAATAATGCACACCTGCTTTCAAAAGTTGGCGTGACTCAGTATTTTGTAAACATTTTTTGTAATGAAAATATAAATAATTTTCTCTATTTCAGTGTCGTAAATAGGTCATTACAGTACTAAAAACAGTGCTGTAATGAACCATCGTTTTCAGTTATATTTTTCGTTTTGTGATTGACAACACTGACATCGTATCCTTTCGAATGTGAACACGCGTCCATTGCATGTCAATTGTCAATATTGAACCATGTAGAGATTTAAACGCACTATTCAAATTCTATAATCTGTCAATTTTCGTATCAGTCATACCAACTGCAAAAATAAAATACAAAAGGCACTAGGATGTATAATCTGAATTTTTCATTGAATTCCAATAAATTTCTCACAATTCTTGACTGAAATAGAGAAAATATAGTCTAATACTCGTTGCAGAAGGCAATTCCAATTGGAATAGGTGCCCATTCTGCAACTTGTATTAGAATATACTATTCGCTTATTCAGTATCGAAATTAGTTCATTATTGCACTAAAAAAGTGCTGTAATGATCTCATAACAGCATTGTTTCTAGTAATATTTTTCGTTTTTATGTTGTCAGCACTTGAATTCCTGTTGAATTCAAACACACATCATTTGTCAATAAAAGATGATAATTCGAAAACATCAATGTTCGAGAGGTTCGATTTGAATTCAAACGCGGTAATTTGTTAACTTTCATCAGTCACGTCAACTGCCAAGATTCAATACAAAAGTTACTAGGATATACAATACGAATTTCTCATTAAATTTGAGAATTTTTCATAAAATGTAAAGAAAATATCTCCTCAAACACGTTGCAGAAGGTAATTCCAACACTCATGCCTTCGAAAATGTTGGAATAGAAAACCATTCTGCAACTTGTTTTAAAATATATTATTATTCCATAAGTGCTTTCCATATGTTTATATTAAAAAAATAAAAAAAGGTTCTCATCAAGTATTTACTAGAAGTCAATAACTCTATCTTAATAGTTCCAAATATCAAGACAATAATCAGAAAATTCAGAGATCAACTCTTAATTGATGGAATGTATTGATGACTCATTTATTTTGTGAAAATCCATCTTGAATAGTAAAAGAAAACAAGTATTTTTGTCACCATCCTCTGGTGCTAGGTACAACACCACAAGACCGAAACTGGTCGTGTAATAGTATTAATAAAGTGAAAATTAGACAAAAATACTTGTTTTCTTTCAATATTCTTAATTGATGAATGTATATCGAGTTGAAATTGTCGATTCGAAATCGCAAAGTAGGACGATAATAAATAATAGCAAATTTCATGCAATCATCTAGATCGTAAAGGACAAAGGTTGCTATATTCAAATTCGGACCTATTCTTGTCCTACAGAAGCGTCATCTTCATATAAACTTCATGTTACTCTTCGAAGATAACGTTTTAAACGGATGACCTTTGTATAACCTTCATCGTAACTCACCCAGCTGAATAATGCATTCGAGTAGTGTTTATTTCCGGATTGTTGAATTTTCTTGTAGGATCGATGAAAATAGTAGACGTTTTTGGATGGAGGCAAATAGAATTGAGTTAAATTGTAAAATTGAAAATGTAGAAAAGCACAGATGAGAGCAACAAACCTTTAAATTAAATTAAAAAATTTAGGTAGCAGTGACTTACGGTGATCATTCAACACTATACTACATTGTCCAATGAAATCGCTCAATTTTTGAATACGGACCAATAGAAACAAACTGTATCTGAAAACACTCAACCTCACAGTGTTTTCACTTTTAGAAATTTGTTTTTATCAAATGCCTAATTTGCATAGGAATATTAATACGTCCGGATAGCTTTGGCCGTTGGTGGAAGTAGCGGTCGTCATGGCTACGATAAACAAGCAGTTGTTAACGATAACTTCAACAGCACATTTGGCAGTTTCACCATAAAGTAGATAAAAATGAAACGTTTTGGGAATTGCAATATTACTTCAATTGAGGAAAGTGTGAAGAAAAGTGTGCCGCTTAATACAGTGAAGTCAAGATCCTACATTTGGAAACAATTGAAGAATTCTATGCTGCCCGGGAATACCTTGTAAATGAAAAAACAAGTTTGTCAGAGCTCAATAATATTATGCTAGATTGGGCTTTCAATATGAAGAAAAGAGATGGATCAGACTACAAGAAAAGTGTCGTAAAAACCTTGTGGAATAATAATGCCTAACAGCTGCAGGGAAAATTCTATTCCGAATGGGGCATTAGGTTCGATCCATTCACAGACGTGGCTTTTAAAACGGCGCGGGATGCACGAAATGCCAAGAGGCGTATTTTGCAAGTGGACCCTGAGAAAAGAAAAGTTAGTGCCAAGGCGCTGTCTTTGGAGCAACACAAAAAGATGGTCAACTTATGTAAAGAAGATAATCCAGACGGTTTGAACAGAAAATTTTATTTTATTGCTGCATTGGAGCTTGCTTGGCGCGGAAGAGAGGGTTCATCATGTCTAATTTCGCATTTCCAATTCGAAATTGAAAACGATGGTAATCTCACGGGCCGAATTGCCTACAATCAGATATTTTCTAAAACAAGACAAGGTGGTGCCCAAAAATGTGCGGAAACGAAATGGCTGACTCCCAATATTGAAGAAGATATTTACCCGGTGAGGTTATATAAGCTACTTGTATCCAAAAGAACTGCAAACATAACCACTGAGAGACTATTCCTTACTCCACATAAGAATTGGAAATATGGTTCATGGTTCAAAAACTCCCCAGTCGGTCCCAATACGATAGCAAAATGGACAAAAGAATCGGCAGAACTCATTGGCATCAACATAACCAAGTCGAAGATAACCAACCACTCGCATCGAGCTATTGCTGTCAGCCAATTAGCTAAAGCAGGGATTGGCGAGGAACAAGTGATAAAGATAACAGGCCATTCTTCTGCAGCGTCAGTGAAACCGTATCTCCAACTGGACCAACAACATCACAAAAAAATAATCACAGCCATAAGGAATGAAAAAAATGTCCTTCAAGAAACAACATCAGTATCTACTTCATCATTCGAAAGTAATGCTCGTAATGTGTATAATAATTGTACTATCAATAATTATTATTTTGAGAATAAAGATTCATAATTTGTTGTCATGCTTCTATCTGGTTATTTTTGAATAAAACTACTATTTTTTATTTCGTTTGATTCATATTGTTGAATGATCTTTCCAAATACCACACGAGATTCGATTTTTTTTTAAAACACTCTTTCTTTTTTTGCTCGATGTACGAGTAGAAAGTCAAAATGAAAGAAACTAATATGATAATTCGATTCGATCGCAGCTCTATTGCAATTTTCATTCATTCTACAAATTCAAAATACTGATTAAATAAAACACTCTTATTTTCTGTTTGCAACACCGGCTGGAAATCATTCTCGGAACTTTTAAATATTTCATTTGCGATCTCCAAGGACTGAGCACAAAGTGTTGTGGTGTCAATGGAATATTAATGATAAAGAATGGTTCCTGTCAATGACCATGATCACAATTATTGTTCGAAGCTTTTGACCCATGGTATACCATTCTCATATCGGAAGCATTATTGTTTGTCTGGCGGTAGAAGTTTTTTCGTCACTGTTCGTAATAGATTCACATGGGATAAAGAATAATATTATATATTAATAAGTTTTTTACAGAAATGATGTTGATTGTTTTCGGTCTAGTTTTTCTTAACTTGACTCTTAATTTGTTCATCACATTATAGAATTAGTCTTGAAAAAATAATGATTATACCATAAAGTAACAAAACCGAAGAGAAAAATTGAAATTTTATTGTTTTGGTTCTTCTTGAGGATATTATGGATTCTGTAAAAAAATCAACTCTGTAAAAACTTCTAACATGACTAAGTGCCACTTTAAATGACGAGCATGAGACTCTACTCTCAATTCTCTCAGGGTGGGCTCAATAATCCCAGCAACAAAACTTCCCTCGGTTTTTTTGTTTTATCCCATTTTGACTTTTAAAGACGAAAATATTCAACCCATGGTAACAAGGGTAAGTTGACGTTTATCCTCTGAGTGAATCAATTTTTTTTTAAATCACTAGTGGAATAAAATGTTCACCACTCACTTTCTGGAGATTATTCTTTCCACACACAATACACGTAAAACTCATTTTAAAGTATGTTTCCTAAAAATTATCAAAAATTCTACATTAAGAGTCATTTCTATCATTAAAGTAAAAATTACAATTGTTAAGATTTTGAAAATGGAACTGGAAACCTGCACCTCCTCCAAAGGAAACACGCTCAGTTGTTATACCACATGTATTTGAGGACTTCTCAGTCCCTGCTGGAATAAAACTACGCTGGCCGTTCGATGTTAGCTTCGCGGAACACAGATTACCGGCATAGAACACATCTATATTCTATTGCAGGAGAACTACTTCAAATTTCAACCATAATTCGTGTGCGCGTACGGAATAACGTCAGTGGCGTGCAAATCGTTGTAAACTTCTACTTAAAAATAAGTTCAGCAGTATGCTTCATGTATACACCAACTTCCTGTCCTGGTGTGAAATGAAAAATGTAATGGGGAATTTCCGTGGACCTTCTTCCACAATATTGAGTAATTGATTCAAAGGGCTATTTGCCCGGCTGAATAAAGGAAATTTTTGCTATCATTATTCATTTTCGAATTGTATTAATAGATTTTTGGGCCATTAATTTTTCAATTGCAGAAAATACATTGATGTAAGTGTGTCATTAACACTTGTTCGATTGCTCTCAAATGAAAATCAACAACAATTTCTTTCGTATACAAAACTGATCTACGACCTTCAATTAGTTGTTCTTACGTGAAAACAATGGAGCCGGTGATTCTTCAATATCCACGAATAAAATTATTACTAGGAATCGATGATCTGTAATTATAAACAACTTCTCCGATGTCGGTGATCGTAAATTAACAATTCCTTTGTCGAATGAAAATCAGTAAAAATGTTGATGATGTTTTCGATATCTATACGGAATCACTTTGTTCTTCGAAAAAATAAATAATCTACGTATTGACTCCAGATAATTCTATATAGAATTTAATATGGGAAGAATTGAATGAGATCAGTTTTTTTATCTACAATTAATTTATAATTGCACCTATGAACCACATAGAATACCATTTGATTCACAAGTGTAATAAAGAGAAATGTAATCCTGATCCAATCACATTTATGATTATTGGCATTCATATTTTGGATTGTATTTGCTACCAACTTCGACAGATATCTTCGATCGTTTTCAAAGCCAAAAATTAGCTTTGAAAAGCTTACAATATTGGGAAATTCCCATTTAGTGTCAAGATACTCTACTGACTCTGTTAATTTTTTATCCCATTTTGACGATTAAAGACGACAATATTCAACCCATGGTAGCAAGGGTAAGTTGACGTTTATCCTCTGAGTGAATCAATTTTTTTTTTAAATCACTAGTGGAATAAAATGTTCACCACTCACTTTCTGGAAATTATTCTTTCCACACACAATGCACGTGAAACTCATTTTAAAGTATGTTTCTTAAAATTTATCAAAAATTCTACACTAACAGTCATTTCTCTCATTAAAGTGAAAATTACGATTGTAAAGATTTTGAAAATGGAACTGGAAACCTGCTCCTCCTCCAAAGGAAACACGCTCAGTCGTCATAGCACGTGTGTTTGAGGACTTCTCGCCCTGCTGGAATATCCACTTGAGCGTCATCCACTATGTCTTTCCACAACTGTCAAATCTGCCCCAGAATTTGCGAATAGGGTTGCAGAAGAACGCCTGAAACTGTGCCCTGTATATTGTTTAGCATCAGAAAGACCCAAATACTTTGCAATAGTAACAGGCATTTTCGAAAATGCCTACCTACAGGCTGGACGGTACATTTTTCATTTTTATAATTTATAAATAATCGCTTGTGATCAACTTTGCTGGGCCTCAAGTTCCTATACTTGCGGAATATATCGAGTGCAGCAACCTTTTTAGTACCATTGACCACAGTGAACACTCTTCCTTTAAGTTTTCGTATCTGGAATCTGAATAACCAATACGCTGCACCGATCTTCCACGTCATCTACGGTCATAGTCACCAGCTCGCTGATTCTACACCCTCTAGCAACACCCATAATAAAAACTACCTTTATCAATAAATATTGCTCATCAGGAGAGGCATCTAAAAAGTATTCAAACTCCTCTCTTGTGAATACCTTCGACTTCTTTGCTACGTACCCCCTGGAATGTTGTTTCAAAAAGGCGGTACTTGGTGAAATCTGCCGATGTCTATTTTTTCTTTCAGAGCCAACATTTCCCTAAGTTGCGAGTAGTAGGGCCATAAAGACTTCTTGGATTGTTCGTAAATATACGCCAAAATTATATTTTCGTTGACACCTTCGGCTTTTTTATTATTTCTCCGGCACAAAATGCCTTATATTACTTTTCGTACAATTTTTTTTTCGTACCTCCGGGCCTAAAGTGACAACTTCACTCCCTTGTGACAGATACTAAAGTGTCACATTTAATCCCTCCGGGATTAAATATTGACGAGACTCCCGGAACGATTAAATCACAAACAAACGTATTTAAGGGATATTTTATTGAAAAATACAATTAATTAGAATGGTAATTAACGTTAATATTTAAATTAATATTGTGACAGTTCGTCATATTGACCAGTCTTTCCTGGGTTAATGCGGCAGGTAACTGATAGGTAACAGATAGGTCCTTATCATATTGAACTGGTGTTTGTTTCGAAGATCCTGCGGAAACAGGAAGCGAGAATGAGGACTGTGGCATAACTATAGTGGACGAATCGGCGACTTGACCAAATATTTTATCTGAAATTTTTTGTTTATTTTTAATAGACGATTCAATATATCCCTCGGCCACGTTTGAGGATTTCCATCCTCCATGTCTCTTCAGCACGTCTATTGTTACTCCCGAATCAGCTATCAAAGACGCAGATGTGCTTCTAAAACAATGTCCCGTATAAGACGTCGCATTTTCTAATTTCAAGAAAGCTGCTATTTGCCGTGGAAATGTACCAAACATGTTTTTTCCTACTACTCGCGTAGTACATTCTTTGTTGATGTATTGAACAAAAAATTTTGAATGAGGTCCCTGTCTTTCGCAATGCCACATATTTTCGAAATATCGCCACAAAACTGATGGCACTGTTTTCTGAATTTTTGATCACAAAATTTCGGTCAATTTTATTTTTGGTGTTTGTAATCGCAATTAGGAAGGAATCGCCCAAATCTCTCACATCGTCGATTTCTAAATCAACCAACTCTTTTCCACGACAAGCTCCCGCAACGCCCAAAATAAGTGCAACCTACAAAAAATTGATTTCTTAAAATTTCTGCATATAAACACATTTCCAAATTTATCTTAAGCATTAAATATTTATCATCCGGAGCCTCGCGTAAATCTGATCTACCTGCTCAGACGTGAGAATTCTTGACTTCTTTGGCTTAAATCCCTCATTTCTTCTTTTCAAAAAAGCTAATAATTTTAGGAATTTACTTATATCAATATCTTCTCTAATGTTAATAACCGATTTCAGCATTGAGTAATGTGCCCAGAGAGTTGAGGCACAAACCGCTTTTGATTTATCATTGAAGTAGACTAACAGCGCATTTTCAGTAGGTTATGTCACATTTTTTAAGCGGCACCACTTTTTAAAAGCATCGTACTGCTGCTCGTATAGTTTTCTAGATTTCGGTGGTAACAATTCTTCACCTACTTCGGCTGCTCTTTCATCAATATCAGATACACCTTCTTCACTCATGATACCAATAATTATCAATAACAATGTTTCTTTACAATGACACTAGTAATGACAATGTTTCTAAATTATAATTGTCACAACGCAATGTTACTATGGTAACTTATTTTAAAGACAGTTTATTAAATGAGTTGAAGAGAGAAAAAACTGATTGAAATTATTGAAATAATTAATAAAATCATACCGGAAGTACGAAAAGTATCGTATATACCTTGCGACTGAAGTACATTTAATCCTTCAGGTAAATTATGGCCCTCCCTGCGGTCGGGCCATAAACTTTACCTTCAGGATTAAATGTACTGCTTCAGTCCCGCGGTATATAATATACTCGTACTATTATTTACTCGAAGAAAGGGTTAAACTCTGTTCTCATAAATAAACATTCATTTAACTCACTTGTTGTATAAATAACGCGTGGCAATATTTTAAGTTACTGATAATTAAAAAAGCTATAGCTAAAAAAATTGAATAACTTTCCCACCCTCTCTTTTCAAACAGATCACTATCAAATCACGTAATAAAAACAAAGCTCAGTTCATTCACATGTAGATCTTGAAAAAATCCATCAACGTCAAAGCTATAAATCAATGGTAATGCGAACCATGTCATCTGTTCAACATTCGGTAATGAAGACCAAAATATTCAATGTATTTTTTTTACTTTTTGAATGGGATATGAATGTCTGATGAAAAAAAGCGTATAGTGCACCTACTGCATTTGTCGTACCTTCTGTGACACACGTGTTCCTCATGATTAATTGTACTTTAGGAGTTCAAAAAACTCGAGAGAGGGTGCGGCACTGTTTTTGATATGAATATAAGTAAGACCAGTGTGACTTGCGTGTTTGGATGTTAATGACTCTTCTTTGAATTTTTTTGTATTCGGTGAAGACAAAATTTTCTCATGCGAATTTGAATTTATTATACTAGGCGAGTCTTTGAGTTCATGGGTTTCGATCATCACATTTGGGATTGAAAGAAACTATTTTTTTCCATTTTCGCCTTTTTTTGATTTCGTCGCTATGAAAACCAAATTATAGCTGAAAAAGATAAAAAATTATACATGGTGTCTTAAGTTCGAAAGCCTTTTAGACGTTTCTGGAGAACTATACATATTTGAAATTTGAAAATTGGGATTATGATATTGTTCGAAGTTCTCTACAGAGCTAAAATATTTTCAAATCCCAAAAACTTTCGGTTATACTGGGAGTGAAAATAACTTCGACAAAAAAATTTTTTTTCAAGTTTTCAATTCCTGGTATGATAGAATATTCAATATAGAATACAAAAAAAACTGGAAAAAAAAGTCAAATATGTTCAGTCAGTAATATGTTCATTATTCTTATTTTAAATATCTTGAGCGTAAACCGTTTCTACACAATCGAAGTGGAAGGATGTTAAAAGGTCATGCATCTTTTGGATTTCAAAAATATCATCACAGGGTGTTTCAAATTTTGTGTTGAAAATTGTGATCTTAAATTGGCCATAACTTCTATTTTTCAAATTAAAACCCTATTTTTTTATAATTGTATTAGATTCTGCGGTCAAAAATAATGATAGTTTTCTCACATGATTATGCTCCTAAATTTAATAATTTCTGAGTTATTTTGATTTTCTGGATTTATGATGAACGTAGAGTCAAATTGATTGCATCTGAAAAATTCAATGAATATTCTTTCGAAATCATGGGAACACTCTGTACCCATAGAAGATAAATTATCTGTTAATAATTCACAAGTGTCAGGTGTTATTGTTATTCGTTATGTTTATTTCTCGATTTAACAAAATGAACCGTTATTCTAATTACGAAATTCTGGATCTATTTTATATACATGGTGAATGTGTCAGAATTATTAGTAGAACCTGCTGAGCCTTCAACGAGAAGTATCCCCATTTACCTTCCATGACGGAGAAGATCTTTAGAAAATATGTTTCAAACTTTCAAAGTTTTGGATGTGTAAGAGCCCCTAAAGAATTCAAAAGAAGGGCAGTTGATGATGAGAAAAGTGAAATTAGTGTTTTGACTTATTTCGAAGCGAATGAAAATGCATCTATTCGAAGTGCAGCATATGAAATCGATTTAGACAGAAATTCAGTGTTATTTGAGATTATCTGGATTTATGTAGTACGTAGAGTCAAATTCTTCGAATCTGATTCATAAGGATATTCTGTGAGCATAGAAGATAAATCATCCCATTTATAATTCACAAGTGTCAGACAGGTCTTATTGTTAGTCGTTTTGGAATTTTTTGATTTCACAAAATGAATCGTTGCTATTCTGACTATGAGATTTTGGATTTATTTCTTATATTAAATTTTTTCAATTGTATACGCAATACACATTCAAATGCACTTAATGATATTGTTTATTTACTGTAGGTGAAAATATGAATAGTCTCAAAAATTGAAGAACTTTGTAGCCTAACTAAATATGCTGGGAAATTTCCAGATAGACCCACCTGATAATCTCACCAAGTCCCCTCATCTCTTTAATGAACACCTGTATATCCTCGAAAGTTAGGATGCCAACCATAGTTGGAAATATCTTTTGGTCAACTCATAAAATGAATCTTGGAGTTTAAAATGTGCAGTTTTCAATGTATATAGCTGGATCTGTTCTCTTCTGATCCTCCCTTTGATATCTTGAAATCGAAAATAGTTCAGATTTTGAATTATAATATTCTAAATCAACAAATCTGGTGACAGAAAACTTGTTTGACCATTGAATAGTGAATAATCTGTGAAATTGGAAAATGCAGTTCATAAAACATTTCAGATTGCTTGAAACTGTTGTTGGCAACAATTGAACCTAAGTTATATCTTGCCTCGCAACTGAATAACAATGAATAAAGGTACCCATCTTTTTGTAGCGAATTAACTTACGAACCCTCAAATTCCCAATGATTAATGATTTCAGTGAAAACAGACTGGGGGAGATTGACAAAGGCTTCATTTAAGTTGTAATAATAGACGATATGATACATTTACACGAGTACTAATTTATTTAACCAGATCATATCGCAATGAAAACCGATAATCAATTTCTCTTATTCATAAATCAATATTTGTTGAGATATAAATAATCAACTCTTGCACTTTAATGAAACAACGAAATTGTCAATCTTGACCTTCCGCAGTAGGAATATGACTCATCCAACCATGGTAGTCATTCATACATACTGGATTATTAATATTTCTTCGCTTTACTCACTAATTTTCTGAGAATACAGATATTCCAATAATCTACCCACCAATATTCCCATTCACCTGAGCACATTACTAAGTCGGAATTTGTCTCAGGATTTTTTAACGGTGTTGACTCACACGTAGTCAATTTAGATATTTCGAGTATTCCATTCTGATATACTTTCTGATAGCTGGAGGCACCAAAATATGGATGTAGGTGAACTTATTGTACAGTCATTCTCGTGATCCCAATGATAACACCTATGACTGATAGAATAAAATCTTAAACGTAGAATTTTATCTTCCATCACTGAATCAGGTGTATATATTTTTAATTAGTCATGGACCTATTTCACTCTACTTACACATTTCACTCTATGTGCGTCAATTTGAAGAAATTGGTAATGATTGAATTAATTCAACTCTTTCGATGATTTTGTTTACAGTGAACACGATACAAAATCTGAAATTGACGTTGAAGAAGATGCTTCAAGCTCAGAAACTCGCAGTAACTTTTTGTAAGCCGAAATAGACTACCTTCTATACTTTCAAGGCTTCCTTAGGTGGTAATACCTATATTTTTGATGAACTAGAGTATTTTTTTTATGTCATTCAAGTTTCGTGCGAAAGGGGTTGCCTAGATTATTGATCCCTGATTACAACGACTAATCATCAATTAAGATATCAGGGAAGCTGCCCTTCAAACACAACGCCGGCCCTCCGTACCCATGGGCGCTACCACATTTCCGTTCATTTGTAGGATCGAAAGTGTTATTCCTACTTATGCGGTTCGTCCCTGGCGCACATATTTGGACTCATCAGTATGGCTTGTGTACGCCATGCCATAGACGCGGTAGATGTTAGAAGTTTGAGGGAGCCGCCGGAAGTTGAACCCGGCCCCTAGTCGGTGTGAAACTTGAGCGCTAACCTCTAGGCCACCGAAGCGCCGTGAATTGAGCTATGCGTGGCTATATAGAGTATATACATTGAAGGTATTTTGTTCGTTTCGTGCCAACGGTTTGGTTGTTTCATTTGTGCTCACCTTTATAATAATTATCAAACTTCCTGGACTACTTGCGGTGCATTAAAATTCACACATGTATGTTGATAAACCAATTCTTAATTAATTTTTTTGTTTCAGCTCTATCTATCGCAGTATGGTTACCTGGGTGCAACACATATCAACAAAAACAATAGCGGTGCTCTAGTCGATGAAAAGACATTTCAGAAAGGCATAGAGGAATTCCAAACATTCGCTGGCTTAGAGATAACAGGTGATTATAACTTGAGCAGAACATAATAACTATTTCGTATCGTAATTTTTCAATCATTTCAGTACACGGACAAATTTTCACCTTGCTCGATTTGGATTCATCCGTTTTATCTTATTCGGATGATTGAAGAATTGAGATTACAATGTAGGCTTTTAACCCATGAGGGAATCTCATACAATCAGTTCTGAATTGAACAAAGAATGGGTTAAGGTCGCAACCAGTATGTTTCACTTGTTGAGATAATCCTATTGAATTTTATCTACCTAGTATCGGGTACTTTCGTAATATTGCAACAGGTACTGATAAATGTATCAACAAAGAATGTTTGCAGTGTGGGTTCAGACTATGTGATTTAATATTTACGCCATTTTGAAAATTATTCATTTAATTAGACCGGATACCTATATGAGTTTTTTTATTGATATAAATTGTGTTTACAGGAAAGCTCGATGCTCAAACTTTAGAAGCAATGAGCTTGCCAAGGTGTGGAGTTAAAGATAAAGTTGGCACAGGAGACAATAGAGCAAAACGATATGCCCTGCAAGGTAAAGTATTCTTGTATCTACAATCACCATAAAATTAATGGAACTCAAATCTCAACGATTATAAAAATGCCCCTTCACCCACTCCAAGTGATTGAACAACCTTATGACACTTCCGGAATAACTGTACAACTTCATTAAACTAAGGCAATAATGAAATTGAATTTTGTATCAAGCATATTTTACGTATTGATTTTTGCGCTCTCGTTCTAGTTCGAAGATTAGAGATAGTGTTGTATCAAAAATGAATTTCACACATTCGAATAGGAGTTCATGGGATATATTGAGAAAATTAGGTGAAGCTACTCCCCTTTCCTCATCATCATCAAAATTGATTCAAGTTTAATCGTTCGCCGCCTAGTTAATGTATATGAATCAGTCAATATATCCCAATCTAAAATGAGGAATATGAAGAAAAATTTACACATATTCAGGAGATCAGCTCCTACTTTAGAACATGTGTCACATCTATTCAATATAGATGAATTGAGGGCTGCAATCAAATCTACCAAATCTCGAAAGGCAGCAGGTTTTGACGGAATTTATCCAGAATTCATCAAACATTTAGGAAAAAAGACCTTGTCTTGGTTATTTTTCTATAACAATATTCTGAATTCAGGAAACTTTCCTTCCGAATCTCGTAAGGCTAAAGTAATAGGTATTTTGAAACGAGGAAAAAATCCTTGTGATCCTAGTAGTTATCGACCCGTCAGTTTATTGAGTGTTCCTTTCAAGCTATTAGAAAGGCTCATTCTTTTTAGAATTGAATCTTCTATAGAAAATGCTTTAGAAAATTTCCATGGAGGCTTTAGGAAAAATAGAAATTGTTCAGATCAGGTTCTCACCCTTACAACTTTCATAGAATCAGACTTCGATGATAGGTTGAAAACAGGAGCTGCTTTCATTGATTTATCTTCGGCATATGACACTGTGTGGAAAGATGGATTAATTTTCAAAGTCTATACCCATCTGAAGTGTGGAAAAATGGTACGATTATTAGAAAATATGTAATCTGATAAAAGATTTCGTGTTTTTATCGACAATAAGAGTAGCAATTTCAAAACATCGAAAAACGGTCATCCTCAAGGATCAGTTTTAGCTCCTTTACTTTTCAATTTATATCTAAGTGATTTACCCACGACATCATCTCAGAAATTTGTTTATGCTGACGACATTGCTATTGCTTACCGTCATTCGGATTTCCATACTCTGGAAAACATCTGATTTGGAAATTTTAAAGAATTATTATATTGAGTGGCGATTATGTCCAAATCCTAACAAAACAGAGGCATTTTGTTTCCATCTGATTAATAATGAAAAATATAGCAAATAATCTGTAACTTTCAATGATTCTCCTATCGAACATAATTTCTATCCAAAATACTTAGGAGTTAAATTAGATTCATCTCTCACTTACAAAGCTCATTCAAATGATCTGATATTCAAATGCTTTATATATCGATAGATATTCATCAGAGATCCACAAAATTTGGAAAGTATATCGAAAATTTTGATATGCAAGACATCAATAAATTTCAGCATTGTTCTATATCATTTCAAGCAGCTAGGTTTTTTCAATATATGAGGATATTTGATGACTGAAAGTTCTTGATTTAATAGAGGAACCTGGATCGCGATTTTCATTCAAATCATCGATTGGTACTTATAAGAGATCTTTCAACGAACTTGTCGAATAGAATTACGAACTGATGTAAGTTTAGGCATACAATTGTCCGGTCAACTAATTGATGAAGCTAAAATATCAGAATATATATTTCAATTCAGTTTAATGTCTAAGTTTTCCTTTAGAAAATCTCAGGGTCATATGTTAGAATTGGTTCCACAATAGTCTTGTAGATTGTCATTTTAGTATCCAATTTGATGTTATTCGACCACAGAAGAGAGTAAAGTAAACGCCTTCTGCCCCTGTTGTGTTCTATAAAAGACGTCTTGTTTTGTGGTATCTTCCTCTGAAATGATATTTCCTAGATATTTGAACTCCTTACACCTTTTTCATTCCCGAATCTTCAGTTCTGTGTCCTCTGGGTCGTTTCCTACTTTCAAATACTCAGTCTTTCCCATGTTTACACTTAACCCCTATTCATGATACTCTTCCAGCAGCTTTCTCAACATCTGCGTCTGCTTCATCTCCAGCGATAATTACTTGGTCATCAGCAAATAACAGTGTCGTCAAACAGTGTTGAGACATTTGTATTCCTATTCCTGATATTTTCCTTCTCCAATGGCTAAGTGTTTCTTGTAGGTACATTTTGAACAACGTTGGGGAAAAACTGCATCCCTGTCTCAATCCTTTTGACGCGAGATATTCCCTTCGTGGACGTGAGATTAGGATTTGTTGGCAGAGCTGTATGCGATCTACTGAATCCCCGACTTTTTCTTCAGGAATCAGTGGGCATTTCACAAGGTTTTTGTTGTTATGCAGGTAACAACAGCCTACACAACCCTCGAGACCTCTTACCATCCCTTAGCCACCATAGTGTGCTTGTAAAACACTCTCTCTGCATATTAGTAGGATCATTCTTTGTCAGTATTGTCAAAACAGGTACTTCATGGCGTTGATAATCCTCCCTCATGAGGCTTACACATTTATGTCGTGCTGTATTCGAACGAATTCGTAATTTCAGGTAGCAGATGGAAGGTCAAAAACCTCAAATACCGCATAACTAAATACCCAGCCAACCTCAAGAGAAGTGCTGTGGATACTACTATCCAAAAAGCGTTCGACGTATGGTCTGAATATACTGATCTCACCTTCAAGCCATCTAGCGGCAACGTCCATATTGATATCAGATTCGAAAAAGGAGAACATGGAGACGGAGACCCGTTTGATGGACCTGGAGGCACCCTTGCTCATGCCTATTTTCCTGTAAGTATCTTAATAACCTGGTTATATAGATAGCTTTATAAGTTAAATTGCAGAGAAAGGTCTTCAATTAAGAAATCAGTTTCAATCAATTTCTCTTTGAACTCATCTGAGACTTGCAGTGAAACTCAAAGGGAATTATATAATTTGGTACCTAAGAATATCTATATGAGACTGGTAATTCTCTTTGCAGGTGTATGGAGGAGATGCTCATTTCGACGCCTCCGAAAGATGGACTGTGGATTCTTATTCCGGCACCAACCTATTCCAAGTAGCTGCCCATGAATTTGGTCATTCTCTAGGACTCAGCCACTCAGATGTTCGAGAGGCACTAATGGCACCCTTCTACAGGGGCTACGACCCCGTTTTCAACTTGCACGAAGACGACATCTACGGTATTCAAGCTTTGTACGGCAAAAAGACGAAGAAATCCTCCAAGCCTTCGTATGGCAGCGATGACGGGGATTATGACGAAAGTAACATAAACAGTAGAAAAGAACCTGCTCCCAAACCAGCTGGAGGCTCTAACGAAGACCTCTGCAAAGATCCCAAGATCGACACCATCTTTACATCAGCAGATGGTCAGACTTTCGTTTTCAAAGGCGACAAATACTGGAAGTTGACTGAAACTAGTATAGCCCCAGGATATCCAAAAGCAATCAGTTCGAACTGGCCTGGATTACCTGGAAACATAGACGCAGCTTTTACTTACAAAAACGGAAAGACATACTTCTTCAAAGGCAGCAAGTATTGGAGGTATGTTGGCAGCAAGATGGATGGAGCATATCCAAAAGAAATTTCATCTGGTTTCACTGGAATTCCGGATAACGTTGATACTGCTGTGGTTTGGAGTGGAAACGGCAAGATATATTTCTACAAGGGTAGTAAATTCTGGAGGTTCGACCCATCGGCAAGACCACCCGTGAAAAGTGTATATCCCAAACCGATTTCGAACTGGGAAGGTCTTCCAGATAACCTTGATGCAGGGTTCCAATGGAGTAATGGTTATACGTATTTCTTCAAAGATAATGGTTACTACCGGTTCAATGACAAGGCTTTCGCGGTGGACAGAGTATCTCCAGCTTTCCCTAGAGATTCCAGATATTGGTGGTTCGGTTGCGAAAATGCTCCTGAAGGAACAGTTGGAACAAGTGAGTCAAGGGATTCTCTTATGGATGAGGAGGGCGAATATAACGAAGATGCCAGTAAATTTTATAATGATTCAGGTAGGAATACGAATCGGAGGCTTTGAGATTCATAGTTCACACATTTCTGCTGGTAACAAAATCATTTTCGATTCACATACTAAAATTTCGAGATTCATATTGGATCATCCATTCTGAAATAACACAGAAATCTAACTATGAACATTTTTTCCATCAATTCAGCTTGGAATTTGAGATATGTTGGATGGCAACCCAAAACTTTTAGAAATTTTTTTCTGCTTCTTCTAGACTTTCTTTCTGGAAAAAGTATTATTGAAGGTTGACCCAAGACCGATGTCTTTTTTCACAAAAATAACTTGATAGATCTATGCTGAAAAATTATGAGGAAGTCTGTTTAGAATTTTCTTTTTCTCAAATTTTGGAAAAAACAGGTTTAATTAATAATTAATGAAGCTTGAAACAAAATTTCATCTCCTGACTATCATATATCTTTCGAACTGATAGAAAACGGCGTAATCCAAAGATTTTCATGCATCAACATTCCTACTATAAAATTTCAGCATTTTCGAAAGTCATCATTCGCCCTCTTCATCAAATAGGTAATAAACCATTTTGCATGCACTAAATACTAAAGTTTCACCTAACCAATAACAAATTCAATAACTAATTTCTTCATACTAACTGGAAACATTAATTTTTCTCTTTTTGCTACTGTATATATATTTTTTTCTTAGGTATTCTTACTGCATAATTGCACTGCATTGCCTTGGTAGTTATGGATGTAGCACGTTCTAACATGAGCATTTTGAAATAGTCGGATAAACTTGGATATATGATGGATAATATGTCGTTTGTATTTGGAAGATCTTCTTTATAATAAATAATTAATACCGAGCATGGAGTGAACAATAATACTAATTTTTGTTAGAACTCACTTTTGCATAGTGAATGGAAAACTTGATCTGTGGGACACAAACATTCTTGTGTCATTGAACTGATTCATATTTATTTTTGAGCAGGTGAAAGTTTAGCGTTTTTTAACGAACTATTTCTCAAGAAGTAAGTCAAATTGATTTTGCTTCTGCAATAAACGAAATAAACTGAAAAATCAAAGCACTCCAAATGAATGTTTCATTTATTTTTATAATATATAAATTGTGTTCCAATCAAAAAATTGGATGTTGACTGAGAATAAAACGAAATCTATTGATTATCAACAACAACAATCAACAACATTGGAAATAAACTTTAGGGGTTGCGTTTCCCACCCTTACAACCATAGGGTAAACCAAATAAATAACTGGATAAGTGTCTTTTTGCTAGTAGGAAACGTTAGGTTAATTTCAATATTGTAACTTTGTTGGTGCTTGTGAAAAAAATTATTATACAAATTTTATGTACTCCCGTTGAGGTACTGTATCTTAACAAGGGATGCTCCAATGAAGTTTCTTTATATGAAAGATCCTATCTTTTTTTCGATGAGTAATCACCTCCTTAAATATTTCACACTCATTTAGTTACACCCTGTATTCATTTCCAAAGTTTTTCCGGTTATACACAGCAACTTCATTATCTCAAATGGAACAGCAGTTTGGTCATCAAAATCTCGTTAAAAGTCAAATGGCTGTTTCCTGGGAAATGGGTAGAGAATATACAGGGTGTCAATAATGTACTTGTACAAACGTTAAGAGGAGATTATTTGAGTAATTTTAAAAAATTCCATTTGAACACGGGTCCGGAAACGGTTTTGCTTGTTTTCTTGTGATACAAGGTCTAATAAACAATTTTATTTTATTCGGTTCATATTTTTCGTAAGTAACTTGGAAATTGGATGACATTCGGAATCATGGGTATATTGATGGCGTGTAACTCAACCATGAACTTAGTTTTTTGCCTCATTTTAGAGGGAGCCACATACAGTGTTGTTCCTGAATTTAATTAATTTCAACTTTTTGTGTCGCACTCTATGTCATTTTTGGCTAAGAACGGCTGTTCCCCATTCAATTTTATATTCAAAAGGTACTTTTAGTTTTTGTTGAATGCAGCAGTTTTGGATAAAAACGGGTTTGAAGTCAAACCTGCGATGGAGGTTTTGAAGCTTGATCATTCAAGAGTTTCTCGAAAAAAAAAAAAAGGAAAGAATATTTTCTTAACGTCATGTGTGTAACATTTAATATCACGATCACCAAATTAGTGAAAACTAGATATAATAAAAAATTCCTTCCTCTCCAGCACACAAGTCTTGGCAAACAAAAATTAACGTGTTTCCATGGCAGCAGAATCAGTCATGACAGTTGATTTATAAGAACACAATTTTTTTTTAACTTTATGCAATGAAATGGTCTTGTGTAGCAGACATCCATTTTACATTTGGAATAGCTAGGGGTAATACACGGGCTGCTAGACTAATGCACGTATACTTAATGGGCGGTGCCACACGACCAAACTTTTATCAATATTCAAGCAAGACTTGGTGACACTGACATCTTTAAAAGGGCACTAGTATCAGGAAGACCTGCTACAGTGCGAACAGTTGCGATAGAAGAAGCTTTGCTAAACATAATTGGAGAAGAGTTACAAACAAGTACACGGAAAATAGATCGTGTATTGAATATTACTCACACTTGTATGGCAAATTTTAGATCCCAACAACTCAATCCTCATCATATGCAAGCTCTATCATCAAGAGATCTTCCCCTCAGACTAGATTTTTGCGTTTGGTGTTTTTTGCATTATTAATTTTCTCAATAATCATATCTATATTAGGATAATCCGAACACTATCGTAGATATTCAATTTTAAGTGCAATTTCCCTCCATATTTGGATAGTGAATATCTCTAATCATCGCATCAGATGTTGCATTCTTTCCGAAAGGCTTAATGGCAATGAGTATCGACGATTTCTGGAGCACGAGCTTTCCGAATATTCAGTAGAAACAGGGTGTGGTTAATACACGACGTGGCTCCGCCACACTTCACGCTTCAGTATAGTTGTGTACCGATTTCTTGACAGGAATTACCCTAACCATCAAATAGGTACAGCAGGATTATATTTCCGGTCTTCCAGATCACCAGATTTGAATCCTTTGGATTATTTTCTGTTGGGTCACTTAAAGTTGCTAGTGTGCAAAAATTCAGTCCATATGCACAAGATCTATGAAATATCAATCAAGATTAAGGCGAATTAATGTATTCGTTGAAGTAGGCGGTGGTCATTTTCAGAAAATATTGTGAATGCTTTTGAATTTTTTACTCTTAGTAGTGTGAAGTTTGTTACCTGATAATACAATCAACAGAAAATACATTTTTCAGCGTTGAAGCAATATTGTTTTCGTTCATTCTTGAAAAACTCTGAAATGATCGTACTTAAGAACTTCCCATCGTTGGTTTGACTCCAATCTTTTTTTTATCCAAGACTGCTGCTTTCAGAGACGAACTGAGTGCAACTTTTTGGTATTGAGTTGAATGAAGAACAGGTGTTCTCAGTCAGAAATGACAAAGAGTAGGTATGACACAAAAAGTTATGGTTGATGAAATTTAAGAACAACACTGGATGTGGCGCCCTCTAACATAAACAAAAAACTAAGTTTATATTTGAATTTCACTTCATCAATATAATCGGGATCCCGAATTTTGGCTAATTTCTAAGTTACTTACGAAAAATTTGAACAAAAAACCAAATAGAATAATTAATGAAACAATATAATTTTTCAGAAACAAAACTGTTGTGGATCCACGTTCATATGTGTCTTTATCTCGAAATTACTCAGATTTAGCCCTTATAGTTTATACAAGTGTTTAATCGACACCCTGTATAATAACGCACGGGTCACTAAAATACTAAAACAAACAAAAAGATGTGAAAAGTGCAACCAAAAAAATCTTAATTTGTTATGCCTGTTGTGAATACGAATATATTCATTTTGGAACCAGATTAAAAGATGAAGATAGTGAATATCGTACAACTATATCAGGGAAATTCAAAAACAAGCAGCATATAAAAAGAATAAAGTAAAGTTTGTTTTGTTTATTGCAGTGCGGTGATTGAATACTTCAAATCTACATCTTTGGTTTTATAATAAATCTGAACTTTCTACCTGTGAGAAACATGAATTTTAGTATTTAGTATTCTCTAGATATCAAAAATATTCAGTTCAAATTGTTGTAGCAGGAAAAACTTACTCAGTATAAAATACCTTCCACCAGGGTATGTTTAAAATTTGAAAGAAGGTTGGATATTACATGTGATATTATTTTCAATAATTCCCATTGGTTTTGCGAAAATTTTTCTCCAGAACACATACCGGGTGCCTCAACAAAAGCATTCTTCCGCCCAGAACTCAGAGGAAAGAATTTTCGAAGATTTCGAACAAAAAGATCGACTTTTGTTTTGTGGGTTTGTTCCGATGTTCCTCTTGAAAACATCTATGTTTTCAACACAAGCCAGGCAAAAATTTCGAAATCGGTTAACTATTGCTAGAATAATTTCATTTGGATTAATCGTCAGAATGTGATGTGAACAAAAAGTTGAATTACCTGAACCCAAGTATCTTGAGAATTCAATAATAGTTTCAAAATTATGCAGAATTATGAAGAATTGGGGTATTGTTAGTTCAAAACTCTTGACTCCTCCACCCTGTTGGTAAAACCCTTTCCTGATGAAATTTCGTCTCCCTCGAAACGTAATTTGAGCGAAATTTCAAAATCTTTGGAATTCTTTTATTTCTGAGTTGTGAGGATGAATTAAGTTCGTTGGGATCCCTGTATACTCAAACATGTAATAATCCTGCATTTTAGTTAGTTTTATTTGGAAGTGGAGGTTTTGGTTATGAATTTTTGGTTTTCTCAAATTTGGTTAGCGGAGTGGTTTTGTTGAACGAATCGATCGATGAGGAAGTGTATTGAATTAATGACGTGTTCAGTTTCTTCATCGATCGGTTCATTTAGCCGGAGCTTTGCTTTGGGTCTAACGATTTAGTATATTGTTTAGTTTATCGATTCCTTTGGCCAATGTTTAATGGACACGGCTACATTCCAGAGAATTACAGAAGACCGCCCAGGCAATGAAGTTGGCAATTCTCCAAGTAATGAGTATGTTGGTTTTTTTACATTGATATTTGTACTGCATGCTTTTCAATCACGTCTAAGATTCGAAAATTATTCAAAAAGTATATTTTGTTATCCATTTAAAATAATCTCACTTTGTAACTAATATTTCGAAATGCATTGAAGTGGGATCACGGGGCTTTGCGAGCTTCTGGGAAATTCTTCAACACAGTCAAATTTTTCGTTTGAGATTTATTGGTTGAAGAATTATAAAGACTTGACTCAATGAGAAATGGACTCTGTAAATATTCGGTGTTATTAATAAAAATATTGTCTTTCACAGGTGGAGAACTCCGAATTTTACGAAAGAAAATTGTTTATTCTGAGCAGGAAATTGATTACAATGAAAAAATAGTAGATTATTCATGTATAAATATAATTTCGGTCATCATAGAACAGCACACATGTCCAATGAAAATGTTATCCTTACTGTAGTGAGAAAATATTTTATGCCTGTATCAGCATTGATTCTTTTAACCATCATCATTATGAAAGACATATTGGGTGGGTGGAAAAAGTAGGACTGACCTATAATTTCAAATTCACACCTTCATTCAGCAGTAATCTTCAAAGACGGGTCTTCAAATTTGACAGTTGTCGTAAGTTTAAGCATTTTGTGTGGAGCTGCAAAGTCCGAGCAATGCTTATAATTCCAAGATATAAATAATCTTTATTGAATATTTTTTCGGTTGTGATGAATCCGAATTTCATTCACGGTATGTGATAATGGACGAAATAGTACTACAGCATTCCACACCGGAGTCCAATCTCCAATCCAATTTCGGTCGAGTGAACTAGACTTGTGGTGTGGAAATAGGATTACCATGTATACCTCAAATGGTCGTTGAATTGTTACATGTTGAATAAACAGTATAATAAATGATTATATCGAAGTTCTGCACCTTCAAAACAAAGCATCTTACATGGTACACTCACTCAATCTAAGTAACAATTTTCCATACTTTTTGGATAATTTCTTTGAAATCAATTATATGTTATTTTCACGTCACTATATTCACTTAGATTATTAGATGATTTATTAATTTCCATTTTCACCTCTTTTTTCTCTTCTTACCAGATGACATAAACAACTTTTTCGAAGAAGAAGGTCCTAAATCATCTGCCAGAAGTGGAAACTCCACGAATAATTTGAACAACAAAACCACGAAGATTGTACAACCAGTTCCATTATTGTTCTTGTTAGTTATGCTGAAATTTATCCAGTGTGTTTTTTCGTGAAACACATCATTATTTCGTTTTATAAACGAACTAGTTGAAATTATGAACTAACCCAAGTGCCTCCTGTGATGAAATTTGTACATAGTAGTTTTTCGTGTTTCATCAGTTCAATTGGAGGTCACTAGTCATGCAGTTTATGTCAATTGAACTGGGATGAACCTCTAAAAGTTGGAGACAACATGTTCTACAGAACATGGTTCCCGTCCTTTTGAAATGTCGGCAACTAGATGAGTCATCAAACCAACATTTACTCATTTCCTTACAACTGAGTTGTGATATTTATATACATTTGTACGTATATCGTAAACCATTCTAGTTGTTAACAAATTTTTCAATTTACTTTTAAGAGAGATAGTCTTGCATCTTGAAGGGCTTCATGAGTTACAGTATTCAAAATTATTGATGTTGATAAAGTCAATTTTTTATCTTGCTCATAAAGTGAAGTGGCGAAATACTTATTGAAAGAAAATTGTTTAATTTTTAATCATTTGATACAAGTTGTTATTGTATAACTGATGACAAGCAATAATTAAATGAAGAATATATTTTGATTTGAAATACTTGTTACGTTTATGAACCATGTTCGATATAAATTTTACATAAGATTTTAGCGATCTGCTCTGTATTTTCTATTAATGGTCATCTAACTTTATTAAAAATTCAAATATTGTATTATCCGTTTAATAAATTATATTTTATAGTATGTAATTTTCATTGCATATTAACTTCCTTTATTCTGTTTGATTTATTCGCTCCTTTTCGAATTTCGCATTCGTGTTGGAATAGGTGCCCATTCTCCAACTTGTTTCAGAATATACTATTACAGCAATGTGATTTGAGATGTCAGAAAGGATTCCTCTTATTTTTGACATCCTTCTGTGACTTCAGCAGCCGCAGAAGAAAAAGTTAGAAAAGCACCAATGACAGGTCAGGACCTTTTGCGACTAACAGGTCAATCATAAAGATATTTTTAGAGAACGATTTGCCCTTGTTATTGGATGGATCTCATGCTACGACGAGAAATTCGTTTCATGCATGACAGTGCTCCTGCTCAATTCTCAGTTTTGGCAAGGGAATATTCGGTGGGAAATTGAAAAAACAACTGGATTGGACGGGAGAAACCTCAGCCATGTTCTGTCAGATACCCAGACTTAGATAGTTTAGATTTCTTTTCATGGAGCCACCTGAAATATCTATTATACTCGACGCCACTCATCTCGAAAAAGATAACACGACCCCTTGATTATGGGACCTGTTTATCTTCAACTCAGTTAAGGAATCTACCCTTTTCTTTTGTACGTTCAATTAAGCAACACCATGTGTTATAACTGCTGGCCATTCGTTTATGACTTGATTTCACAATGACCACTAACTGTCAAACTTAAAATGACGGAATCTTTAAGTATCTATAAATCTTATATAATAAAGAATTGCATGCAGGTGAAACTAGTTAGAAGTCCCGCTCGATGACACTCATGCTAGTGAATTCAATATATCGCACCCTTGCTTCAATAGTGTAACAACTCAAAATATGACGATTTTGAGTTATTGGTATCACTGGATTCGGAAAAAAAGCTCTATCAATCTCAAATAACAGTTCTAACTTGAGGGAATTCAGTGGCTGCCAGATAGCAGTTGAATTGGTCTAGACGATTCACTTGCTTTTCCCACCACTCGTCTATAGAGTCATATTTTCAATTGTGACATAGATCTCGATGAGATAACGCGAATCGATTTGCTCAGTTGATGTGTCATTTTGAGTTTTCACATTCTTGATTACTTAAGTTCGTAATTTTCGAAGCGCTATTTCTAGTTATTACTCTTTTTGTGATTGAAAAAGCAGAAGTTCATCCAGGTAAGTCGAAATGTTACACTATTGATGATTGATAAAGCAGCTTTTCCTCAAGCCAAGTCTAAATGTTGCACTATTGATGATTTTTCAGAATGAATCAGAACTCATCATTTGAAGAACTCATACAACAAGCAGAATTCATTATAAACGCGGATGGACTATTCGATCCCGAACATGCCGAAAGTGAAGGTTATTCTACAGGTGGGACAGTTCGTGATACTGCTGATGAAAAAAATGACCCTATTGAAGCACCTCTTTATTCTGCGGTAATCGACAAAGAAACTTCAACCATCATTGGCCTCACTGAAATTCACAATCACGGTGGAAACGATCCTTCAGCTTCAGATAGCAGTGACGCCGACCAGGTAAATGAGAAAAACCGAAACGTTCGTGACGTCAGTCACTGGCATGAATCTGCAAATGGTGCTGGAATTTCAGATTCAAGACATCCTTCACCTCTGGAATTTCCCAGAAACCCTAATTCAGCTTACCTTGAAAATTGTAGTCTTGATGAAGAAGAAATTAGCCAGAAGAAAGGAAAAAAACGGCCATGCAACCCAGACAACTGGGTTATGAGGAAAACAAAAACCCTTGGAAATAACGGTCTTGGATACGTCTCTTACAAATCCAAACGTTCAGTCAGTGCCAGGAAAATCCGACCTCCTTGTGGATCAAAATGCCGTTTAAAATGTTCGGAACAAATCAAGGGAGAATGTTGTGAACTGGGTTACTCCCTTATTTTCATTTATTCGTCAGTTTAAATTTCGGGTTTATTATTTATACACATGCGAAATGCTTTTCTTTTTTTTGTGGACCGAACAGGTGTTTCGATACGCAAGGCCAAGGAAGAAGTAGTATGCTTCGAGATTTTGAGTACGCACGTATACATATACAGCTATCGACGGCTTAACCATTACAAATTTTCGAGAAATAATTTTCTTTTCGTTAATCGCTCAACGAATTGGATGTGGATTTTAGCAGTGTATGGTGAGAGCGCTCTCAAGGATTACGACACCACAAGCTGGGTAAGTCCATAAGATAAGAGGGTATTTCGCTGTTTTACTGTTGAAAATCTTTTTTGTTAATTATAATATAATTACGGTCCTTCGAGAAAGTCTGTTCACGACATTTTGGCCCTATCGAGCCGGTTTGTATCAGTTTCAATAATTTTAATTAATTTTCAGAAATACTGTATTCTTTTAAAGGCGGCCATTTTGAACGTTGCTGTCATTTCCCCTTTTGAAAATACACGTTCTTCATTTCAATTATAGCGCATGAATTGTCATCCAACAGAAAGCGTGCGCAATTTTATTTGTATATTCGGTCTTTCAGATCATATATCTCTGTCTCATTTGCGTTCCGTTAATCAAGGAATCATCGGCTCTTCACTCGTCAACCATAATTGACATTCGCCTGCTTTGTTTACGTTATTGAAAATAATAAACAATGCTCATCTAATTCGATTACTGACTTAAACAACGTTTCATCTGAAATTAGAATAATCATTTCATTTCACTTCAATTACTATTCACTTACTTTTCTATGCGTATTTTGTGAAGATTTTCATTATATTAGTAATTGTGGAACTCATATTGACGTTTAGAAATCTCAACGTTCTTCATTTGTTCTTCAATACTGTTTGTATTAACTAATTACACATTTTCATCGATTAGTGATTCATTGATTTGTATAGTTGCTGGTTCTAATGTCGGAAATAAGGAAATTAGTTCTGAAACGAAAAACACCTTTTAATCGATTGAAAGAAATTTATGAGTATGGTGTTGGTTCTTCGAATGATCAATTTTATGAACAGAATTTTTTTGCTAGGACAGAATTTGTGGAGACAATATATGAAGAATTTCAAGAATTTCACAATCTTATGGTTTCTTTAATTGAAGACGATGCAAGGTTTGATGAGGAAGATGGGATAAGAATTCTGGCAGATCAATATGTGTACGGAATTAGAAGTAAAAAATTGGAGTTATCTTCCATTGCCGTGAAATCCAATAGCAACAACCTCAATAACATATCAAATTCGGGCAATGGCTTGAAAGCAAACTTGCCCAAAATTAATTTACCTATTTTTGAGGGTAACCTAAAATTGTGGCCTTCATTTTTCGATTTGTTTAATAGCATCATTCATAATAATTCAAGTTTGAGCAAGATTGAAAAATTCCATTATTTGTTAACATCTTTGAGAAACGAACCTTTCAATTTACTAAAAGCTATTCCAATGGTTGAGGACAATTATGAAATAGCGTATGATGCACTCACTAGTAGATATCAGAATAGACGTTTTTTAGCTACAACCTATTTCAATGAAATTTATATGGCCCAACTTTTACAGAAACCTTCTTCTAAGGAGTTGAGGCATTTACTAGACATATTTTCGGAAAATCTTGCTGCACTCAATGTTTTGAAATTCGATACTGATTCCTGGGATTTCGTAATGTTCAATATTTTGTTACAAAAATTAGACGCTAAAACTAGAACAGAATTTGAGCTTGAGCATAGCACAATGGATATGCCTACATATAAAACTCTCACAACATTTCTTACTAATCATTGTAAGGCTTTGGAATCTGTACAATGCATGATACCATCGACATCATCATTTATTTCGAAACATAAAGGTACAACCCCTCAGGTTACCACTTCGGATAGAAATACAGGTCCTCTCTTCAAGAAGTCTTCAACAACTTCAGCCTATTTAACGTCTTCTGTCGATCAACAAAAATGTATAGTTTGCTCAGCTTCACACGCTTTACATAGGTGCCACATCTTTCTGGCCAAAACTCCATCTGACAGATTTGCTTTTGTGAAACGTAATAAACTTTGTGTTAATTGCTTGCGTGGGTCACATCATGTAGGAAATTGTCCATCATCAATTACTTGTAAAATATGTGGGTATCAGCATCATACAACTCTACATTTAAATATTCGTAAACCTGATGCATCTAAGAAGACTGATTTCGTGGCAACCAATTCGGGTTCAACAGGGACAGTCGAAGATGATTTGTCAAAAACAATGGCCCTGAATACAGCGAACGCACCATTTCCTAACTCTGGTCCCAAAGACACCGTCGCACTGCAATGCAGCACTTCAGATTTCGCTATGATGCAATCAACTGTCCTGCTCTCAACTGCCGAAGTTGATATTAGGGATGGTAGAGGGAACTTTCAGAAGGTCCGCGTTCTTCTTGATACCGCTAGCATGGCAAATTTCATAAGCGAACGTTGTTTTAATCGTTTGGGGTTGAAAAGACGTCGTTGTTCCCTTCCTATAGAAGGACTGAATAATCAAACTTCTTGGTCAACTAAAGGTATCACTCAATGTTTAATAAAACCATGCGGTAAAGATGGTCCCACTTTCTCATTTGAATCTATTATTCTCACAGAACTCTGTTCAAATCAGCCAAAAATACAGTTTAATACCCATGATTGGTCTCACATAAAAGATCTAACACTGGCGGACAGAAGATTTTCGACACCTGGCCCAATAGATATGCTAATTGGAGCTGAGTTGGTGCCTTTTATATTGAGTTCTGGGCGTATCTTTGGCAGACAAGGTACTCCAGCAGCGCTTGAAACAGTTTTTGGATGGGTTTTACAAGGAAAGATTGAATGTTTACCAGTTTACACTTCACTTCTGAATTGTCACGTGGCCCTTGAACCTCAGGTCGATTTTACACTTCAAAAATTTTGGGAGTTGGATCAGGTTACTAAAACTAGTCCAATACTATCTCTTGATGATCAAAAATGTGAGAATATATATAAAAACTCGGTTAATCGAGAAATTTCCGGAAGATTCGTTGTTTCCCTTCCGTTTAAGCATACAAACCCTGACTTTGGAGATTCATATTCACAGGCACTTCGACGATTTATTTCCTTAGAGACTCGGCTCAATAAAAACCTTCAGTTATATACAGCATATTCTGAATTTATGAAAGAATACATCCAACTCCAATATATTTCTGAGGTTAGCATTTCTGATTACAAGTCTTTGACAGCCTTTTATTTGCCTCATCATTGCGTTATGAAACCAGATAGTACATCTACTAAGCTTCGAGTAGTGTTTGATGCAAGTGCCAAGAGTTCGAGGGGTATAAGCTTGAATGATACACTTTTCTCAGGTCCAAAGCTTCATCAGGACTTATTTGTAATTTTATTAAAATTTCGCATTCATAAAGTAGCCTTTATTTGTGATATCAAACAAATGTACTGTCAGATACTTATACAACCCGAACAAAGAAGATTTCAGAGATTTCTCTGGCGTTTCTCCAGAAATGAAGAAATAAAAGAGTACACTCTTAATAGAGTTACGTTTGGGGTTTCTTCTGCACCATATTTGGCCTTAAGGACCCTTAAGGAGCTGGCATATTTGGAACAAAAATCGTATCCTGCTGCTGCTAAGCTGATACAAGAATCGATCTATGTCGATGATTTCTGCGCAGGCGCCTCATCAATTGAGGAAGCCCTTCATTTACAAACAGAGTTGATTGCTCTACTCAAACGAGGAGGTTTTGAGTTGCGAAAATGGGCAAGCAACCATCCTTCGATTCTTGCAGCTGTTCCAACGACAAACACACAAATGCCACTCAGTTTTGACACAGACGGTCCCAAATTCATAAAAGTTTTAGGTCTCCAGTGGGATCCCACTTTAGATATTTTCTCTTACTCCTTCTCTGAAACTAATTCTGCAAATACTAAGCGAGGGATCCTTTCACAAATCACAAGGATTTTTGACCCTTTAGGCTTTTTATCACCTGTTATATTTCTTGCAAAACATATTATGCAGAGATTATGGCTTTCAAAATGTGATTGGGATAGCCCAGTCACTGGAGACATTTTGGATGCTTGGAGTCGCTTCAAATCAGAGCTTCCTGAATTATCCAGAATAGAGTTGCCTAGATGTCTGATTTCTGAGAACGTATCTCGCTTGGAGATGCATGGTTTTTGTGACGCTAGTACAACGGGTTATGGTTGCGTAATATATTTCAGATTTATTGCAAATTCTGGAAGAATTAAGATTATACTTGTTTCTGCGAAATCGAGAGTGGCGCCCCTTCGTGTTGTTTCTTTGCCACGATTGGAACTTTGCGCTGCACATCTTCTGTCAGATTTAATATCTTCCGTAAAAGAAGCCTATTCAGAGCTTCTCTCTTTCGATGCTATATATGCGTGGTCCGACTCACAGGTGACACTTGCTTGGCTAGCATCTTCTCCACATAGATGGAAGACCTTCATCGCCAACAGGGTGTCGTATATACAAGATATCATCATTCCCACGTCCTCATGGAAATATGTCCCCACTGAACTTAATTCTGCTGACTCTGTAAGTAGAGGAATGTTTCCTTCTCAACTATTAGACAGTGTTCCGTGGTGGCAAGGACTGAGTTTTCTTCAAAGTACTGAAGAAAGTTGGCCTGAGCAGCCTCATCTGATTCAGAACAGTGACGTCTCACATGAAGAGAGACCCCAAACTGTTTTGCATGTTTCAGTCATGACTTCTCCTATAAGAAGTTTACTCACAGGATTCTCATCTCTAAGAAAAATTCAACATATTCTCTGTTATATTCTACGCTTTATTGCAATGAAAACTAAATCCGAAATTTATACTTCAGTTATTTTGACAAAAGAGGAAGAATATTATGCCTTCCAGGTGTTGGTCAAACATGTTCAAAACGAATGTTTTACGGACATTTTCACAGCTTGTCAAGGGAATGCTTGTCTGCCTAAACCTGTCAGAAAGCTCGCTCCCTTTATTGATGAAGCAGGATTGATCAGGGTGGGTGGTCGTCTCAGAAAGTCAACCCTCTCCTTTGAGGTTAAGCACCCCATTTTGCTGCCAAAACGTCACAGGTTCACAGACCTTGTGATACAACAAACTCACGATGAAAAAAACTTACATCCGGGGCTAAAAACTCTACATAACATTCTGGTACAAACTTTCTGGATACTCTCTCCACGAAGTGCAATTTATCGCTGCTTATCTAGGTGTGTTCGTTGTTTTCGTACTAAACCGCAACTACATGTACCTTTTATGGCCGATTTGCCGTCTTTTCGAATTTCACAAGTGAAGGCATTCTCTCACGTTTCGGTGGACTATGCTGGCCCCTTTAATATACGCCTGGGAAAACATAGAGGTACAAAAACCTTCAAGGCATATATTTGTGTTTTTGTATGCTGCGCTACAAAAGCAATACATTTAGAGTTGTCCTCAGATTTATCTACTGATACCTTTGTAGCAAGCTTTCGCCGTTTTATTGCTCGGAGAGGCAGAGTATCTGATATATATTCGGATCAAGGTACGAATTTTAAGGGCGCTCATAATCAGCTTGTACTGTTTGCACAAACTGCCGCCAGAAAACTGTCCATCAATTGGCATTTTAATCCCCCTGCAGCGCCACATTTCAATGGCCTGAGCGAGGCCGGAGTTAAATCAGTCAAGACTCATCTTCGCCGAGTTGTAGGTGAGCAAATCATGACGTATGAGGAGTTCTATACCTTGCTCACACAGATTGAGGCACTTTTAAATTCTCGGCCCCTTTCTGCGATTAGTGACGATCCTAACGATCTTACCCCTTTGACTCCAGGTCATTTCCTGACGATGGAGACACTCAATAGTTTTCCGGAACCAGATTTGTCAAATATTTCGTTAAATCGGTTGTCGCGATGGCAAATGGTGCAGAGAATGAATTCCGATTTTTGGAAACGGTGGAAGGAAGAGTATTTGCACACGTTACAGCAGCGTTCAAAATGGTTGAAGTCTTCGCCCAATATCAAATTGGGTATGTTAGTTGTAATTAAACATGAGTCTAGACCTCCCTTAGAATGGTCTCTCGGCCGAGTTATCAAGTTGCACCCTGGTGAAGACGGGGTAGTTCGGGTAGTTACTCTAAAAACTCAAAATGGGACATATCAGCGTCCTGTCATAAAATTGTGCCCTTTACCTGGCCAATTTTCATAATGTATTGACTTCTTTTTCTTTATTTTCAATATTTCAAATCATGAAGTTTCAATTTCATTTTCATGAAGTTTCAATATTCATTTTTTTATTTTTTTGATCCTATTTCATAATTAGGAAAAACTAACAAGTTTTTGGTGGGTGGAAAATGTTGTGAACTGGGTTACTCCCTTATTTTCATTTATTCGTCAGTTTAAATTTCGGGTTTATTATTTATACACATGCGAAATGCTTTTCTTTTTTTTGTGGACCGAACAGGTGTTTCGATACGCAAGGCCAAGGAAGAAGTAGTATGCTTCGAGATTTTGAGTACGCACGTATACATATACAGCTATCGACGGCTTAACCATTACAAATTTTCGAGAAATAATTTTCTTTTCGTTAATCGCTCAACGAATTGGATGTGGATTTTAGCAGTGTATGGTGAGAGCGCTCTCAAGGATTACGACACCACAAGCTGGGTAAGTCCATAAGATAAGAGGGTATTTCGCTGTTTTACTGTTGAAAATCTTTTTTGTTAATTATAATATAATTACGGTCCTTCGAGAAAGTCTGTTCACGACAGAGAAGTTCGTCAACAGCTATTTTCTGGATTTTGGAGTTTGGGTGATGTCCAGCGGCAGAGGGAGTTCATTGTATCATACAGTGACGAAATAAAACCAAAGTATAGATACTCTAGTACTCAAAACTTCCGTGCCTTAAACAGAGCCTTCTATTTCGACGTGCATAACGTCCGCGTGAGAGTTTGCAAACAATTTTTCATGACCACTCTGGTCATAAGTGCTCGAACAATACAGACTGCATTCTCAAAAAAATCCTCTACAGGATTCGTTGCCGAAGATCGACGCGGGAACCACAATCATCATCCAACAGTTGACCCAGAAATCAAAGAAAGTGTCCGCCAATTCATAAGTTTGATTCCTCGCATCGAATCCCACTATTTGAGGGCTCAGACCTCCAGAGAGTTTATCGAAGATGGCAAGAGCCTTGCACCTATTCAGGGACTATAAAGCAAGTCAAAAAAGCAAGCAAAAAAGTTGAACCCAGCAAATTCTGTCATGTTCAATAGAATATTTAATACAGAATTCAACATTTCCTTTTTTAAACCGAAAAAAGTTCAATGTGATGTCTGTGAATCTTACAGTGACGCCAGTGATGAAGAAAAGCAGAGCATGAAAGCCACATTCGAAAAACAGAAGAGGGAGACAGAGCTGTCACGAGCAGAAAAAGGAAGGGACAAGGATAACCCATACGGAGCTATGGTCGCGGTCTACGATCTACAAGCTGTCATGCAAACACCAAGGGGGCTCGTCTCATCCTTTTATTATAAAAGCAAATTGAATTGTTTTAACTTCACCATCAGTGATTCACATGCTAGAAACGTAAATTGCTATTTTTGGAATGAGACAGAGGCAAAGAGAGGAGCCAACGAAATCGGAAGCTGCGTCTACCTCTACCTCAAGGACCTCAAGGAACAACGGCCTGATGGTGAACTGGATGTTATATTCTATGCGATATTATGGACTCAAGTCATTGATGAGATTTGATCAGATGGACATTTTTCTAGGAATGAGGACACTAAATTTTTTGTTTTTCTCATCTGCCGATCTATTGAACGAATAACACGATATATAGACACGTATTTGCTGCCTTCTGAAACTGTATCCGATATTCTTGGAAAATTATCTTCAAAAAGGCATGATGAGCACACTTGACTTTAACAACGGATTCTTCATTAATCGATCACCCAAATACGTTCATACCAGTTGTTAGTCTGTAAGTTAAAAATCACCCTTTGCCCAATATGGCGCATAAGGAAAGACGAACTTTGAAGTTATTCTCCAAGCCATTTCTCGTCGAGAGGAATCTTCTCCATGTTTACAAGAACGAACCATCAGATGTCTCCCGATCGTCAAGCACCCCTCAAATTCTCTAGCAACCCGTTTGGCGGCGCAATAGTCGCGTCAGCCGCAGATGTGAAATTGATCTGAGCGGGCCGGGGCGGAGGCGGTGTATCGATCTGTTCGACGCATGCGTGTACGAATCAATGTGAGCGCCAGTGTCGAGCGAGAGACGGCCGGCACAGCTCGCGCCCGGGCGGGGAGGACTGTTACCAACATACCTTCTCAAAGATGGCGGCCGCTGCCAGAAGCAGCAGAGCAAGTGCTCGCGTAAAAGACAGTTCAGTGAAGAAGATAAGTCGAGTCTAAGTCGAAGGTCGCGGAGTGTGTAGGGGTGAGTGAAATAGAGATGTGATGTGCGTGTCGGGTTCCGGAGCGACACAATCAACGAAACCGTCGCCGAGGAGCATGAAGCATGACGGAGGTGAGTGGTGCCCAGGGGCGGCCTAGCGGGCCCTGGCTGACGGCCCCCCGGGGAGCCACGTGGGGGGCAACCGCAGCGATGCTACCGGCTCCCGCAGCTGAATGCCCCGCAGAATGCCCCGGGTGTCGTCTGTCGGCCTGTCGCTGCTCCTGATGGCCGCCGGCCTGGCGATCGCCGCCACTGCCGGTGATGACGTCCCGCCGCTACTGAACCCCTGGTTATCGCCTTTGGACGTGGATATGATAGATACACTGCGGGCTGTCTGTTCTTCAGCGCGTAAGCAGGAAGACATAACCTCTTCCGGTTGTCCGCCGCCTTGCCCCGCCACTGTTAACAGTAACTCTACTCAGTGCCTTTATTATTTGAAAGAATCGCACAAAGAGGAGGTGTGCGACAGCGACCTGGGTGTTGAGCGCAGGCGTGAGCTGCTGCACGGTCTTCGGTTGCGCCACTGTTGCGAACACGCTGTAGACGGTGCCCTTCCTGAGATTGCTCTTCGGGGGGGTGCCCCATGCAGAGAAATGCTGGCTTATTTGCTAGAGCTGGATGACATCGCGGGACAGGCGGCCTGTATCAATGCCGACTTGCTGTCTCGATACGACTGCGGGCAGCGATACACCAGGTTATACAATTGCATGGATTGTAAGGTAGGTTTCGTCCATTTGAACAAAGTAGCTAATATCTATTCTCAACCAACCAGAATAAAAAAAAATTAAGGCACTTTTATTGAATTAGCAGCGATTCCTCTCAAACCTTGTAAAAAGTTTGAAAATTTCATGAAAACAACAAAATAAAAGAAATATTCTCCAATGAAATAATGTATATTAGTGTATTGCTGTGCTAGACTCTTGAAACAGCCAAATTCTTTCAAATTATAGTCTATGTTGCCATATCATCACATTATGACAAAATCTTATTGTGACTCTCATCGTTGAATGTGTTAAAGCAAGTCCGTTAATCTAGAGAACTGAAGAAAAACTTTTCAGCGTTTCAGTTTTTCAAAATGGGCTAACTCGACTCTGGTTTCATATTCCAGAGGCCTATTGAATTCATTTGCTGAAACCATGCACAATTCAAAATGCATCTATTGTGAATTATCTGACATTTTAACTCTTATGAGCCAAGCGTCTGATCTGAATTGATGAGTGCTCATATCCAGAAGGTTTCTGTTCAATGTTATTTTTCACCTTCAGAGGCACTATTATGTTCCTTGAACCGGCAGTTTTATCCTAAATTCATGATACCGGTGAGCCAAATACAGTTCTAGACCAGCAAATGAGTTCTTTGGGCTTTGGTTTTGTAGACTCACTCTGTTATACCCTCTGACGAAGGTTGTCTTGGAATTTCTCAGATATCCTAGGATTTATGTTTTGTGCTCCTAAGAGATCTGAGAATCGCTTGACTAAAAACTTCTGCTGAGCCACAAATATTTGAAAATAATTGACATTTGGACAAAGTAGTGAAATCCTATCTTTGTTTCGATGATCACTTAGTGAATATTAGTTATTATATTAGTGAATAAAAGGGCTTGCACCCGGCTACATCCCATTGACTTTAATCGTGCACGTTGAACTGATTTCCACCGGAAACATGTCACATTTTTCTCTGGGGGAGGTGATATTTGAAACAAAACACAATTGGTAGTTGAGAAAGAATCAAACCTAAACATGAAATAACTAAATGACGATAAACTGCTATGTTGATGAAGTCTTGAACCGCATTTTGACCAAAGTTAAAAATTGAATTAAAAATTACATTCATACCATACCAAACAGCAGTAAGCATATTCCAATCAAGAATACCAACCAGTTTTATAACAAACTTCAACCAGAGCAAGGTTTGGGTGCACCAGAATTGAGGCAAGTATGATCCAATGAGGAGAATAAGCAATGGTAAGCAAGAATGACAAAAAGATAACGCGATTCAACTCTCGAACACATAGACAAATTGATGGTCAACCAAAGCAAAACTATAGGTGACCCGCACATCTTATGAGAAACCATACTATGTACCGGCCTGTTCTTCCATATCAGCAAGCTCTCGTGACCGAATCCGGGCTAAGAAAACTCCGGTTGGGTTCAAGCTCAGACAGCAACAAGCGGTGTTAACCTCTCGAAGCCACCGTTCGACGACACCCCTTATCCACCTACCTGAATCCCAGCTCTCCTGTTTCCCTCATTAGGCTCTCTCCTACTGCCCTAAAATCTGGAGAATATGCGGTTTTCTTCACTTCGACTGGGATAATCATTTCAGCACAAAATTAATCTGCATTTTTCAATTCATCTCCAGTCTACTACTCTCGACTGGGCTCCACAGTCCAATGCAGGTCCCCGCTTTGAGCCTTCCGACATCGACAACTGGCACGACGCACCTAGAGGAAAGAAGGGGTAGCTGACATGGGTCTATGCTTTGGTGTAACAATATGGGACCCACAAGTACGTTACTCAGCGCCAATCGAAGAGGCATATAGCTCATTTACCACCACTGCTATCACGGACCAAATTTGTGTTAAAACACCTCGTTAAGGTGATTTATCGTGTCAATCAGTTGCATAAAACTTTCAACCCTATTGTCACATAGAGCGTCATTGGAAAATCTCCTGAATCGGATTACAGAAGCTAGAATATCAGCAGATCATCCTTGCAGAGGTTCCAGACATTGATTGAATTCTGCCTTATACCAGAAGAAGAACCTCAATGTGTCAGTAACCGCTATGAATCATCCTTGTATATTTGGAATTCTCAGTACCGCTCATATTTTAATGTTTAGCAACTATTTACTTATTTATTCAAACCTTTTATCTCGAGCTCTACCATATATTGTTCACTAGTATGTAAAATACGTTGGCGACAATATCCCCAAGCCTAACATTTCATCACGAACCCTTCCATCAATAATCAGTGGTGGGTTCCGATGTGAAACGCAATTCCGTGCGCCCGAAACAGGCAGAAATACATCACGGAAAACGGAAAATAGATGTGAAATTCGTCTGTGAATGGTTTTCGATAAAAGCTATTAGCTGTTCGGCAAATGGAGCCAGCCAATAGCGAAATTATGCGTGATATCGCCCGATAGGATTCGATTCACGTATCGCGCCCGGCCGTTACAGGCTGCGTTTCGGAAATATACGCCCGAGCGCGATTTTTCACTTGTCTTGAGCAGGTGGGTCGCGAGAATTGGGAGAGGGGTCATATTTTCCACGTGTAGGTGGATAGAAAGGGATCTGGATAGCTGGGGATCGTGTGAGATTATACTGGATATGTTGAGATGAGAAAGGAATCCTTCAACTCCCTCATCTTCCCTCTGTTCAATATATGATCGGGCGATATTTAACTTGATAATAATATAACTTTTTCAATATTGGTACACATTGGTATATGAGTCAGATGCTAGGAGGGAAGCTTCTGAGTTCACGTCAGAGCTATTAAATTTTCTATAATCAGAAATGATTTCGTTGTGTTCCATCCTTACGTTCCTTTACCGCATTGAGGCCCCAAGCCAGTAAACCATAGACTACCATAGATATTATCAATATTCTGTGTAACCATCACACCTTAATGAACGTATACATTAGTGCTGCGCGGCAAACGCGCGATGTTCGTTCCGATTTTCTGATGCTATACAGAGCAGCGTACCCAACATGAACACCCATACTCCGTGACTCCGTACAAATTTTGACAAATCGATCCTTCTGTGCCGCCCAGCGCACTTAATAAGATTGAAACCTTATGTTTTCTCTAGAACTCTCTTATTTGCTGTGAGATAGTTTTTGTCTTTATTGACAATATCTGGCCCATGCGTTACATTCATTATTGCTATATTGGGATCATTCTTACGGTTTTCCACTAAGCACCATTCCTCAACCTGTTCCAGTATGTCTGCCCGTGCATAGAGAGAAGTTATATGCATATCTTTTGACGTCGTGAATCTATGATTGGAATCAAAGCAAAATTCCAAGGCAACAATTTTTGTAATGGTATAATAATTCAGAATCACTATGTTAGAATTCTTCTCAATTACCATGTATATATGGACTGAACACTCTTGACAGAGATGATAGCTGAAAATTCCTAGCCAATGAGTCATACAAGGTCCATCGCATATATGCGAGATATCTTAGGTTTTCGCTCGCTAGGTTGAACAAAGGAAAACACCAATATGCTCCCTCTTGTTAATTACGTACTCTATGGTCAATTGTGTGAAATTTCCATGGCAGCCGGGTTACTTAATGAAATTGAACATAGTATATTTGGCTGGCATCAAGTAGGTAGTTGCATTTCTTGTGCTGTCATGACAACCCCTCATCTACTGCCGCCAAACCGACCACTTAAAAAAATGCAATACCCAAACCCCGTGTGCGGGTACAAAATTAGAAATAATAATAATCACCCGGTTAATAAAGGGCAGCGCACCTCCTGAGTCGCTGGTTATACTATAGCAGTAGATCCAAAAATTATCTTTGGTAGATAAGATGTTTGCAAGGTGAATAAAAACAAGTTTGCAGCTACAATAGAATTATGTATTCACAGATAAGAATAGTTACACAATGTTCGGCACTTAAGTTTACACTCACAGAAAGAGTTTTTAGGTGTCTATAATAACCAAGGATTTGAACTTCTCTGCTCAATCTTGGGCACTTCTGGTAATATCAAATGATAAAGAGATCTGGCCTTATTTGTTGTTTGGAGTTCACCACAGCACTTTGGATGAAGCTTCACAAACTTCCACTGATGAATTGTGCCTTGGCGATATGTAATTGCGTCACAGGTTCACAATTCACAACCTTTTTCTTTTACGTAGAGAATTTCAACTGACTAATTCACATACACATGAACTAGAGTAGCTAACTGACCCGAAAACAGATTATTTTGAGAGATCTTTAGAGGAACTTGTAGTTCTGAGTGCCGTTATAGACTCGTGAAAAGTAAATTGATAAAAGAGAACTTACTTGTAGTACTGCACACCTTGAGAGGTGTAGAGAGAATGAATTTGAATAATTGAGAGAGTTCGTACAGGTAGCTAAATTTAGGGATTTCCAAAATTCCGTCCGACAGAAGACATTCTTGGAAGTAACGACCACTACCCCAAATTCCAAGAACGGTCCTTTGTTGCGAGAATATCGCAACACCCCGCATCAATTCCTTTCCTTCGCAACGTTAACAGACTATCAGAAACCGTAGAGTTTCATTTCAAATTACATACCCTTGTCGTCCAAAGAACAGGCACGAAATCTTATTATGTCACACAAACATAGATCCTCGATAGTTTGGCGTCCAAATGTGAAGCTTATGAATTTTCGATGGACTCCAGAGTGCCGCCATTTCGTGGGTCCACATTTCATAAGCGTTATTGGATATGACAAGCCCACAATTGAATCAACTTGTCCACCTGCCCATTTCGAACGATAAATCGGCCAAATTGCTAGGGAAACTGCCGGATTTATTGGGCTGGCATCGTTTCGGTTTTGATTCTCTAGTGATGGCGAATGAATGAAAAATGGCGGAGGTCCTTTGGTTCGCGATTGATGGCACTTGAAAGCCGTTTTTTTTGCCCGCATGGGCATTCATGCCAGACCAATTTCATTTTCTGTTTTCATTCTGTAATGGCCACACTTGTTCATCGGATTGGGACTATGTTGTGTATTGGGTGATTTTTTGAGTGTGACGGATTTAACAGTGTTAATCGAAATATTTCTGTTTCAGACATATTCAGGGTGGAAATATTCTGTATTTATTTATTTCGATGAAGGAATAGGCTCTCCAAATAGTACCTATTGTGCGGGTACAAAATTAGAAATAATAATAATCACCCGCATAATGAAGGGCAGCGCACTTCCTGAGTCGCTGGTTATACTATAACAGTAGATCCAAAAATTATCTTTGGTAGAAAAGATGTTTGCAAGGTGAATAAAAACAAGTTTGTAGTTATAATAGAATTATGTATTCGGCACTTGAGTTTACACTCGCAGAAAGAGTTTTTAGGTGTCTATAATAACCAAGGGTTTGAACTTCTTTGCTCAATCTTGGGCACTTCTGGTAATATTAAATGATAGAGAGATCTGACCTTATTTGTTGTTTGGAGTTCACCACAGCTCTGCTTCAATCGTCGAGGGTAGATTTCTTAGAATAAGGTGCAGGCACTTCGGATGAGATTTTCACTAACAAATTGTGGCTTGGCGATATGTAATTGCTTCACAGATTCACAATCCACAACCTTTTTCTTTTACGTAGAGAATTTCAACTGAGTAATTCACATACACATGAACTAGGGTAGCTAACTGACCCGAAAACAGATTATTTTGAGAGATGTTTAGAGGAACTTGTAGTTTTGAGTGCCGTTATAGACTCGTGAAAGTAAATTGATAAAGGAGAACTTACTTGTAGTACTGTACACGAGAGAGTGTCTAGAGAGAATGAATTTGAATAATTGAGAGAGATCGTACAGGTAGCTAAGTTTAGGGATTTCCAAAATTCCGTCCGACAGAAGGCATTCTTAGAAGTAACCGCCGCTACCCCAAATTCCCTATAACGCCTATAATGGAGCAATAATTTGAGTTGAATACTGGTTGATATATTGATGCAATAAAGTATTAGAATTCGGACTCTGGAATATATACAGTCTATCATATCTTTCATTCTATTATATACATATATGAATGATTTATATTTCCAAATTGTGCAATATCTTGAGAGACTACAGTCAGGTTTTCTAAGAGGTTAGAGATGCAAAACTGCTTGTGTTGAAATTTCGTCTCAATATTCCAAAATTACTGATATTTGGACAGAACCTCTGCATGGTCATCCAATGGGAACAAGATCTCAACAACAGCAGATTTCAACTAATCTATGATTGGTCCATACACAGTTACTCGCGCAAAAATAGAATTTACACCATTCAAACGAAATAACTAATTTGTGTCGAATTCCAGATTCCAAAGGAAAAAACAGAACTCAGATTAGCACTGATGAGTTCAGAGAAGAACACAAAGCATTTCTGTTCTCTTTAATAAATCATTTTTCCACTCACATTTCTATCTGGGATAGAAGTCCCGTGCATTGAGAGCGCAAAAACATCGTGGATGAAGAGACCACGATTGTTCCCCTCAATACTCCGAAAATTATGAAAAGGGTCCAGGCGAACGTGTGGGCGTCCTGATTACACGGTCCGCCTGTTCCTGGCCGTATTCTCAGTTTGTTCATATGCTAGCTAAAAACCGCGACTTCAGAAATGATCTCTGATGACATGGGAGGAGGCGGTTAGAGGGAGATGAGGAAGATTTATGCTCTTTATCATTTCTGATCCTTTCATCTTGTGATGCTGGTAGTTATACGATCTGGAAGTAGGAATTTATTTTATCGGTGGGGTTCATTCTACATAGATAGATCAGTGACCAGTTATTAATGCTGAAAATTGCCCTAACATGAATCGAATCGACTGAATTATCCAGTATGGGAATCTTAATATTATACAGGGTGAGTCTTTGACTACTACATTAATTTTAACTGAAGATTATCTAGACCAAGAAAAAACACTTTTTTCCATACCATTTTCTGAAATTCGGCTCCGTTAAACAGATACAGGGTGTTGAAATTTCATTGATAAAATTAATTTTTGCTTATATCTTCGTAATGGATAATTCAAATGAATTCAAATTTTCTAGGTAGTTTCAACCAAATGGAACACACATTCCAGGTTAAACACACTTACTCTATCCTGTAAGGTCTTCTATTCAATACATCAACAACTCGTAAAACCATCAAAACTTACTATAATATAAACTAAGTAGGTACGAAACATTTTCTGTGTGATGATGATGTTTTTTGACCTATGTCCATAATATTCGCTTATTTTTGACAGGTAATAGGTCTGAGGTAGAAATAAAACCAATTCTTCAAACAAGGCCTACTAGTTTCGACATCTATCTGAAGTCTTCCTCAGGGCACTATAAATGTACAAATTATATTTTAAAATTTTCTTTGTAATTGAATTACAATTCAAAGATTTTTATTTATCAAATAACACATATATAACAAAATTCAAATTTCGAAACAATCTTTAAAATTAAACATTTGTTTAAACAGTTTATAGTTTTAGCTATCGATTTCATCAAATAAAGCTCATATAACGACAATATGAAACCTACAGAATAATTGGTGGAACAATTGAGAAACTTTACTCTTCCTGACAAATATACCAATCACAAATTTTTCCAAATTTGACCCCGTTCAAAAGATATAGGGTGTTGAAATTTCATAAAAAATTGCATTTTCACCTGTAATATTCAAACGACAATATCAATTGAAATGATCTCTTGTAGAAGGTTTTTGATAACACTTGTGCATCTTTTGGCATCAATAGATTTATTTCATTTTTTGTGGGTTTCTCACTACTACTCTACAGATTGGTTAAATCGCATAAAAAACAAATATCGCTTGAACTAAAAGTCCGTATCTTGTACTTCCTGGAATCAACAGTCTTTTCTGCAGATAAAATCATTCTTCATCTTTTCTCCTTAATTGCACCGTTCTTGAAATATTTGAAGTTGAAAGGAATTGAATCGATATAATTTAGTCCAAATTTTCTGATTTTCCCAAATCCAACTCTGTGCTGAAATCATTCAATAATCAGATTTGTTCAATGTTGCCATATTTTATGTCTTTACTAAATATTTCTACAAGGTTGAGGAAATCTCTCCAGTCTATGGTTCCACCACTAAACACTATAGATGAAACTAACCACTGAACAATTTTTGTCTTACATTCACTACAAAATCTAAATTGCCATTTGCCGTATTCATTATTAATGATGTCTAGCACCTTGTTGAATATTTAATCCAGAGTTATATTCCATAATTAACAGAGAAAAAGATTTCCATCACTCACATAGGTAGTTCAGTATATTTTCATGATAACCGTTGAAATAGGATATCTATTCTCTGTCAGGAACTGTTAAATTGAAGACTTGTCTTTCTGAAGAGCTGATTCTTTATAGCTTCAGACTTTCAGGGTTCATCAAATTATATCTATTCTTACATAAGAATGCTTCAAATTAAGCTCATATGAGTTTTAAAAACTTCGAACCCAGTCTCCTAGATTTGTTTTGTACTTTTAAGGAAGTTTTTTCACATCTTTATTTCATACACCGATTCAATCTGGTTCACAAACTTAGGAGATAATAGAATTCGACTTAGTTTTAATATTTCTGAATATTTGTTATGATGCATGGTTAATTAAAATTCAATCAATATTGAAACTGGAAGCTAGAGGCTCATAAACAAGAAAGATTAGAATAGAAATGTATTTTCTGACCATAATCATTTCATACTGAATTGAATAATTTCAAACTATCGAAATTACCCTTACAATATTTTCCACATTTTTTTTTGAAGATACAAATAACTGTTGCCAGTTTCAAACAGAATCAAAACAACAAGGAACCACAGAACACTATTTTATTGGGAACTACCCACCACAGAGACGTAATAATAACACGATGACGTGATAATAATTCACTCTAGTTATTTTAATTATAACTAAAGATCAATAATGGTTACAGATATTATCTTTCATTAAAAAAAAACTGATTGAAGCACCCTCAAATACTCGAAGAAATTTGAATATGTTGTTTATTTATTTTTGTGTAAGAACATGGACCTATAGATGAGATCAAGGTAATTTATCTGCTATAATTTCCCTTTGAAGACGAATTCCACAAGGTATAGACATTATTCATCTTAGGAGTGAATATAGCACTCACAGATCTTACGATTGTCTCGCCAAATTACGTTCAAGATTATAAGATATTTCGTAGATAGTTCAAGAGTTTTATTGATTTCAAAAAAACTTATCATGCTGCAAGTTATATTTTGTGTGTGAAATAGAGTATACATTAAGATTTTTCATTGTTTTGTCAATGGAAATGGAGGACAAGAATTTGAGATGAGATATGTATTCAGTATTGGATATTGAAGAATTATAACTGATCAAATAATAGCAAATGTAATGTATTCGTTCATTTTGAGTATTGATTCTGATACTTTGTTTTTGAATATTGGTAGACCTAAGTTCGCATCATATCCAGTAGTTCCCCTATTCAATTATGAAACATTCGAACAAAAAATAGTTGTTTTATGTTCGAAGAATTAAACAGTTACATACAAATATAATCTAATTGGTGAACGGTTTTCGGTAAAGGATGTAATGAAACTTTTTGTTCTCATGCGACGTTTCGATGAATGTAATCATCTTCTTCGGGCTCAAGAACCACTGATGAAACCAACCACCGTATCTTATCATTATGTGAAAGAACATCAAGCATTTTTCGAATGTATAGGGAGGCAACATCGATGATATACTGCCTTTGGATCATCAGGTACCTACTTGATGAACAAAACTGATGAAAAACTGTGAGTTGTAATTTTAAATTTATTATATTGGTTTGTTCATTCATTGTGATGGTTGATTTGGTATCAGAATGTTTCAGAGTTCAGGTAAAGACTATAGAACAAGCGTCTTAAGCTTCTGGACTCATGTCAGTACTTTTCTACATTTTTTGGATTTGCCCAAAATCGTATATTAGAGTAAATAAGTCATGACCTTCGAAAGATAATAGCCCAAGATAATGTCACAAAAAGTAAATTATTTGTGTCAGAGATCAACCTGGGTATTTTCAGGTGAGGAGCAGGTGCCCTATGAGGCTATGGTAGGTACTTGAGAAGTATTTATTGAAATTTCGAAAGATCAAATCAATGAAAGTAAAAATACTTATTTTTTTCGTCTTATTATTGAATACTAATGTGCATGAGAAATCTATTTCTATAACTTATTGAGATATCCCAAATCCGCATTCACATCGCCAATTCAGGAGCGATTTCCATCGCAATATCGAACATAGAACACATCACCTCGAACAGACCACAAAATATTCTTTCCATTTCAAAGAAACGACTCCCATGTTATTGACAAAAAAGATAAGGATACCCGCCGTTTTTCCTTTCCTCTCTTTTAGAGGAGATAATTTTCGAATAGATACGACTTCAAAGTACCGCCAAACGAGAAATAAGTCCCGATTTGATCTTTCCTCTATGCTCTGAAAGCATCAGCGCTTTTGAATTCGGGCCAACTTCTCAAAGACATCGTATATAATTTTGAAGTGATTGGACTCCGGAAAATTCTATGAAAATTTCATTTTTGTTTGCTCGGGAAAACGACCGGGTCATCGTTTTCAGTAATTGGAGAAATGTTCGCTCTTTGTGCTTTGACAGCATGGAATTAGGTCTAGGAGGAGTTGAAATACGGGGCTAGTTACTTTATGATTGTGGGATCTATTGTTATGTGTCTGAGACGACGAGATTTGTGTGAATCACTATTTGAGACATTGATAGGATATTAGCTGTAACTTGTAATGATTTGTATTTTCACACTTAGACGGGGAGCCAAGTTTTTTTTTTACTGGGGCCACCTGAAGATAGAATAGAAGAACTCTGGAAGAAATCCACCAGAGACATCATCACCGGCAAAGAAGAGATATCATCTGGAGCTCACTTACCTTACGCTACGTGAAGAACACTTAACAGACTCAGAGTGGAAGCATACCGCTGTAAGAGACCTTGATAAAGTGGGGATACTCAAGTGATGAATTATGTGACTGTGGAGAAACTCAAGACAAGGCCTATCTACTCGTCTGCAGTCTGCAATAAAGTCGGTACCACCTTCACTAGTCAAGATCTATATGCATGCACCCGCGAAGCCGTCACTGTTGCGAAGTTTGGAGATTTACTTGCTGAAAATACATTATGACAGGGATAAATTAAGTTAAGCTGCACCATGTAAAAGGAATAATCCCGGATCTGTATCAATTGAAGCAAAATTCACCCCGATCCCCGATCTTTGGAATACGGAATTAAAATAAACTGAATTTCCTTGAAACATGTCGGTTTATATCTCCAACCCTATGTGCGACATGCTTCCAGAGAAATTTTAATGCCCGCATATAATACGGACATTATGTCAGCCGCATGACATTAAAAATTAACGGGCAGCACGGATGTACCCTTCGAATAACGTGATGGAGTTAAATACCGTCTGGGGAAACGATATAACGTTGCTGAGAGTAATTTTAATCCACGAATTGAATCATTTTTTATGCTGGACTATTCACTTTTGCCGCACCCTGTATAAGGACGATTTCGATATATTGAAATAAATTGATTTTTCAAGTTTAAGTTGACTTGAATAGAGCACTCTGAATCTGTATTGTTCAACTGTAATTGACTCATTGTGATAATATATTTCTCAATAGTTGGAATATAATCGATTGTATAAATTTAAAATTATGTAGGCTTTTTTATCAATTGTCTAGGGGTTATGATAGATAACGTCGAAATAAACACGGCTCTCGTATTTACAAGTTTATTTACACCAAAAGAATAAATAAAATAATGGTTCAATATATAAATACAAAGGCTGATACTGAGTTCTTCGTCTAAACTCTACAACTATCGTTAAGTTCTGAACTCGCGAAACGTCTATTCGTCTTTCATCTAACGTCTTTTCTCCAAGGTTACCGTTCTTATCAGCGTCTAAACTTAGAGTCCTTTCGATGGAAACCTTCAGTCTCCAGGAACTTTCGTAATTTTTTAAGGTACATTCCTAAACACTCTCATTGGTCCACTTCAAACGAATGAGGTTTACCATAGTTCCCACCACTGTAATCAGGGTACTTCGTCTTAACTCCCATCTCTCTCAACTCTTGAAATGCACATGTAAACCTTTTAACATAACACATCCGAGTCTCACTTGGTACTCCATAAATATTCAGAAATGTCAACTCGAACATATCCTTTCATTTGGGTTGTCTAGACGGCGCCTAACAAATAAAAGGGAATAGTTTGTTATCTTAGGAATTATCGATACATGAAGACCCGCTAAGAAAATATCGGATTTCACATTTTCAACACAGGTCCGCACTGGCACCATTCCGTCCAAAAATGCTAAATCCTACAATTAATTTTGATTTTTATTAGTTTCAGCAATCCTCTCACTTGCGAACGTCCATCCAATTGGTACGATGTTTAGACAACCAACCAATTCTGAAAATATGTAAACTATAGCATCTCCTTCGGATGAAGGAGAGTATTTGATCTCGTATTCTACCTCACGAAGTCAAACCCAATCCATCGAGACCACTTTCGGGTGGATATTCAAAATTCACAAAAATTTTGGCAGCAAGCTGTTCTACTAGTTTTTAAACTAGAACAAGCTAGCTAAAATTGCACAAAGTGGGTATATCAAATTACCTAAAAGTTAAAAATTCCATACCCTCAGTTGCACTTTGAAGTACTGTGACCACAATTTTACAGTAATGTTTTAATTAATAACTGTAAGAGATTTTATTGCCTTTATGCGGGCACGCAACGTTCTAACTGAATGGCATGAAAGACAATGAAAAATTGATACCCCAGAGTTTCAAGACCTCAAGAGCAACTGTGGACCGGTTTGTCATATGAATCCATAGAGGAAATGGGACTGTTTCAGTCTTTGAGATGTAGATGGCGCGCTTTCAAGAGAATACTTAGGAGTGCTTCACAATATTCTTTGAGTACTGGCCACTGGCACACTGGTTAAGTGCCACTTTAATGCCGAGCATGAGACTCTTCTCTTAATTCTTATGTACTCCATGGCAAGGTGGTTACCCCACAAGCTCCAATTATGTACTGCTCAAACTAGGGACTGGATATGATTTAATCTCTCATCGTGGAATGCCTCTTTACTTTAAAAAGTACAGTTGGAGAATGATTTCAGTGAATAAAACAGCTAGTTGAACATCTGACCCTAGTAGCATTAACACGTACGGTATGACTTCATTTGCCCAGTGGTAGATGTTTTGCAATTTCAAATACAAGTACGGAAATTTTGGTGTTTCGGAAGCACGAAATATCAATTATTCGCAAAAAATTAATTTGAATTAACTAACGCATGAATATTTCGAGAACTAATGCATAAAATGAAAAAACAATTACTGTGCTGAAATCAGTATGAAAATACCTTTCAAATGAGGTATCACTCACCCCATCTTACCTATTCAAAATTTGGGAGTGAGGGTTGTAGTAGCAAGGGTTGGAGAGCTATGCGTCCGTAATCTACATCTTAATTTGTCCCCCTCGAAACAGAAATCGACCTGTCTGAGCATTTCTATCGAAAAAAATTTATTTCGTCTGCAATCTCGTCTGCAATCTCGTCTGTTTCGTTTTCAAATGGCCACCCTGTATATCTATACTCGACGAATATAGAACCAAAACGCAACCCAATCATCCTGTCATTCGTTCTTCTCAGAAAAACCTGCAGTATCATGAAAATTTGTTGGCTCGGAGTTTCTACTAATGTTAGGTCCAATAGTCGAAAAAATTAATGCGAAATAACACCCCAAGTGGAACACGGTCAGTGGCAGGACAAGGAGGGCGCCCTCAGAACGGGTGTCGGTGGCTGCACTCGGTTATATCTTGTCAACGAGCATTAACGTCGTTCGCAGTAACCGTATCCGCGTTCCAACCCTGCAAGCATATTTATTGCGCAAAATACCTCTCAGATGCCATGTTTGTCCCCTTCATTCCCGTTATCTCTGGATTTATGTCCTTTATTTCGAAAGTGCCACTAAATCAGGGTCTATTCAAATTTGCTCCGGTCACATTTGTCCCTAGTATTCTAGATACTGTTCATCACAAAAACATCACATGTACATATACGTTATTTTTTGTTGTGACATTCTTGTTATTTTTACTTATACTCGATAAGGGAAAACAGGTTTCTGTGCGCCTACTACAAACAGCGTGCTATCGTTTTGCTAGAATGTATGTTATTTTCCAATATCGAGCTTCAAATGGACTCTATCCATTGAGTTTGAGTTCCTGATAAAGAATGTAGGGTCAAGGAGATGAGATAGAGTTTTCATATTTTCACAATAATTTGGATGTCTGAATATCTCGGTCAAGTTCGTTATTTGGCCAAATCCCTCTAATGGTTCATTACTTATTAGCCTTTGAAACATAGTTTCCTCAATAAATCCTAGAATATCCAATCAATTTGTTTAATATGTTTGAATGAGGTTTGTAACATTACAAAGTGCCATTTTGAATGACGGGCAAGAGATTCAACTCTGAATTCTCTTAGGGTGGGCTCAATTATCCCAGCAACAAAACTCCCCTCGGTTTTTGACAAATATATTGAAGTGTACAAGTACAATTCACAAATAACAATTTTAAGGAATGTCCAATCTCCCACTAGGGACTTACCTTAAAGCTATCTGAGTCAATAGCTTCCTCCCAGATACAAAATAAAGTCCCAGAGGGTATGGCCTGCTAGTTGACCAGAAACGGGTTGTATAGTTTCCACACAGATGTTCCAGACAGCGACTCGATGACTCCAATTTTCATCCCAGTTGAAGAATGTGCTCCATGGCAAGGTGGTTATGCCACAAGCTGCTCGAACCAGGGACTGGATATGATTTAATCTCTCAACGTGGAATGCATCTCAATCTTGAACTAGCATATATCTTTGGCCTCGTAATAGGATATTATTTGGCCCCCAGAGAGGAGCTATATCAGGATGAACGAAAGAACATTAGAAACTGCAAGTGCATGTATAACAAGGCTCCTTCTCGATTTCTTTTTGACAAATATTGAACAAATCATAGTAAAATTACATTATCTTAACAAATTAAACCGAGAAGAACTCATGCTGTGGGGATCATTGAAAGCAGTCAATGCAAAAACGTGCTCTCATGTTAAAGTGCCAAAAAGAACTAAAATTTCGGTTCCTGGGAGGAAAAAAACTCTTACCGAGAATAGTTATGTATTTCTCGCAAATCTCTGACCCACAAGAGTCACTTTTAGATATTGATTTCAATAAGTACTACAGAAGATGACCGGCTTTTGATCTCGACAGAGAGAAAAACTACGCTGACCGTTCGAGGTTAGCTTCGCGGAACACAGATAACCGGCATAGAACACATCTATAATCTATTGCAGGAGAACTACTTCAAATTTCAACCATAATTCGGGTGCGTGTACGGAATAACGTCAGTGGCGTGCAAAACGTTGCAACTCGAGAAAATTGCTGATTATTTCATATATCTCTAATATTTCAATCAGCCAAGGGTGTGGTATTATGTTTCATCTTCACTTCATTTAGAATCTCTGAATAAATAACGAGTTATTCCTTATATCCTTTCGTTCGTTTCCGACATTCCTTTTGTTTCTTAGTTATAATGTTCGGTTCATCTACGTGTTTGTTCATGATTGTAGTGATATACGAGGTGACGATCTTGTAGGAGGCTTGTAAACTGGTGATTAGGTGATATTTAGACTGGTTTTTTTTGGCAATAAGTAGATTCCACCATCGGTCATGAATATGATATACTTTTAGGGTTTCTGCAGAATTTTTTGACGAAATCTGCTAGTTTGTGATGCATGCTAGTGAATTTTTGGACCAAAAATAACGGATAATATCACTTCCTGGTCTTATCCAGTATATGTAGATGATATAATTTCAGTAATCATTTATTTTGTTATGAATGGTTTGCTATAGGAGTCACATTAGTACTCTCTTCTTTTTTCCTGATATTAATATTCTAGAAAAATATAATAATTCAAAACGATCTATTCAAGCTCTCGGCCTCTGTTTTATTCGATATTAATGAAATTTCAGGAAAAACTCGGTTATTTCGGCATAGGAATCGTTTTATGATGAATTTGAACGTTGAATTTTGTTTATCTACATCGTCTAGAACTTTTACAGGTACCTACGAACAGTTTTATGGGCAAGCTATTGTTTCACTTTATGCGATCGTTAATTGTGATTGTAAAAAAATAGAAATAAAGTTCCAGCTCTGGAAACCGTCTGGGAAGAGTATAGTTTTATGTCTCTTTCGAGTGGCGTTAATGTTGATATAATAAAAAACTATCTGGATGGTTCTTCGACATAGATATGAAGTTGATAGAAGTGGAAGATATCAATGCAGATAGTTCTAGGAAATACTGAAGGCTCAAGGGACCTTCATCAAACTGATGAAAAGTTATGGCCAGAATTCATTTTAGAGTGAAGTCTTAAGATATTCGCAAAACACGAATAATTGAATAATTTAGTGTAGATAAAACCATAAAGGAGGGATTTGATTCGATTTAATTAAGTAAATAGTAGGTTTCTCTATTCCCCTATAATTGTGAATAAAACCTGTTACTTCTTTGTCTCCCTGTCTGGGTTGATATTCCAGGAAGATTGTCACTCCAGCGTTTTCTGCATCTTCCAACGCTTCGGCGACCTGTTATTTCCACCACGTTCGATATTGTATTATATACAACTAGTAAGCGTGTAGATCCATAGGCCCGTAGATCCATAGTCCAGTAGATCCATAAGCCAGTAGTTCAATAGGCCCATAGATCAATATATACCATAGGTCGATAGTAAGCGGGTAGATCCATAAGCCCGTAGATCAATGAGTCTGTAGATCAATATAAGCCAGTAGATCCATACGCCAGTAGTTCAATTAGCCCATAGATCGATATAGATCATAGATTACTGAAGCTCATAGATCTATGAAGCGCACAGAAACACGAAACACGGCAAAGAAACCCGTTGAAAGCAAAGAAATTTGAAAGAACGCGAAGAGACACGGAAGAAAACCAAAATAACTTGTAAATTGCACACCCCGTACATCACATGATCGCAAATACATTGTAAATCGCACACCCTGTATGACATTTTATCGAAATTAGATCCCTCGAAAAAACATGAAAACTTGAAGAAAAATGCATATGGGACACCCACTATATATTTGATTCGCAGTGGGTGCTTTTTCCATAAAAAATTCAGACGGAAAAACTCTCGAAGAAAGTCTCTGGTGAAAGTCAGTGCTTCCAATGTGCATAGCCCGTATATCAATCGATCGCAATCGGTGCATTCCACAAAGGTAGTAGAAACATTATTCGATAAAGCTCCTATGTAACACCCTGTATATGAATCGAAAATAATTTTTCCATAAAAAATGAACCCAAAGATTATCGTTTCAACCCCATCAATTTTACAAAGGTAAAATAAAAATTATTTGAAAAAGGTCTGAAGGTGTATTCATGTGTGCTTCGCCATTTTCTCCTAATTCGTTCACGCATAATAAACTAAGTGGGTTCGATTCTAACATACAGTATCATAGGATCGGACCTCGCAGAGGGCAATGAATTCGCGTTGAAAATGCCTATTTCGAAACGAATAGTTGAGGTACTTTTCTTTCGATTCATGAACCGTGAGTGGTCTCTAGAGATTCGGAATCTCCTGTAGATTCTTATTCGAGCACTTGGAAGGCGTAAAGAATCTTCCACCGCCAATATTGAGCGAAAAATTGATGCCGGATTTTCGAAATTGGAGCTCGCGTTCGGCTATCATCGGAATAGTATCAGAAACTGTGACATTTCATCACCACGTATTATCGTGAAAATTATCAAATTTGGAAAGAAGAATTCACGGCCTTATCTCGCTACTTGGATATGAAAACTGGTACCCAGAGATTGGAAATTTTCTGAAGTTTCTTCTTCTACTGCCGAAAAGGCGTTTAGGGGCTTCTACCGCCACCACGAAGCGAAAGCATCATAGGTGTTTTTGACGTTTCGCGGAGTTGGAGAATCCAAAAATTGCCGTTTTAGGGATTTTAGCCAACAATTAGGGGAGCTCCGGAATTCTAATGGGTTTTAAGGAGACCTGTCGTTCTCGCTCTTGGAATATGTAGCGACTCCCGGACCCGGGGCGTTCAGGCTTCGGAGTTTATTTCCCTTGTTCCGGGGCACCTTTGGCGATTTCGACGAAAAACGTCATTTTCGCGATTTTCGTTGGAAAATTTCGGGCACTTTAAGAGCGCCCGGGGGGGTTTCGGGGTCGCTTCTCCTAGAAGGGGATAAGCCTTTTCGTTTTTTTAAGATTGCCTCTTGATCGGCCCTTCGGGCCGCTTTGAAAGCTTCGCTTTCCGGGTCCCTGGCCGGACCCCCGCTCATAATCTTCTCTGGTTCGTTCCTTACTGCTATATTTATATTGATCAATTAGTCGACGACTTTGAGTTTGATGTTAGAAGGTATATAAGACAATCATAGGTTATGGTACCTTTTTTTGTAAACATGAACAATCCTGCTCGTCTTATGCTGGCCACATATGTTACGTTGTACAGGAGATGGAAGTTATACAGGTATGCCTTAGCCGGTAGAGCGGAGGAATTGTGTTGCAGAAATATGATTATTTTTAGCGTCACCATACGATCGCTACTGCCGACCACATACGGTACGGTCGGACGGAGTAGTACCTTTGCACGTTTCATCTCCGTTAGATCGTTGCGTGTGTGGCTGGCATTGTAAATAATATAAACTCGTCAAACGATACAAAAGCATTGGTAAGCAAGAAGCTATGGAATTTCGGATTCCGCACCACCTCCAAATCCCTCACCATCATAAGACATTACAACAGTATTTCACTGAATGTTTTAATACTGGGACTTCATATTAGATGTTTTGCTATCTGGTGTTTTCATATCGGGTATTTTCATACTAGATGTTTTCATATCTTCAGATAGTAGGGTTTGCGATGGCAAAAATAATTCGAGTCACCACAAAGCTATCGTTTTAATCTACACGTTTCACAAGTCCCCGTCCCGATGACCTAAATGACAAAACCTCTCAATTACATTCGAAATTAACAGGAGCTACCATAAAAAAGGACCAAAGCGTAAGCTACGAAATCCGAAACGCGACGTAGACCGTTAATCGATAGACCGAAGTTCGCCGAAGCGTGAACGCACCCCTCTATGACCCTCGTTTCTCTCTCCATCTTCCTCTGTGCTGCTCTCAGCTCTGTGCGTCTTCCTGCGAACCGCCCGTCCAACCTTCGTGAATTCTGATACAAATCTTTCGTTGCGACACGGTCAGGATTTTCTGGATGAAATTAATCAGTGCATTCATACGAGACAAACAGGTTATGAGTTTGCGAGGCAGGGACGAGGCTTTCCTCTTCACTTGGATCAATTACGCCATGATTGATTCAATTAACCAGAGTTCTATGGTTCGCTACGTTCCAATGGGGTGGTTTGGAGGCTCGTGACGAACTAGTAACATAGATTATGTGCCATTTTCGAAAGAACGGATTTTAGGATAGCCTCTTGATATTGGCAACCGAATAATGAAGGCCTTTGGAGGAAGAACTTTATTCTGATGAATCCGGAATGAAGGTGAATTGAGGCTTATCTGATGAGAACATATCGAAGTAATACGAGGCATATTTTTTGAGTAGGTACCGTTTTGGAATTAAAAAAGACGTGTAAAGATATCGCAATAATTTCACGTCATAATGTGGCACCAGTTTTTGGATACCCTCCTCATAAAATTCTGCCGCCTGACTTGTTAACCACTGTGTCACAAATGTTTTGACTTCATTATCGTCTTGCAGACGCTGACCCCCCAGGTGTTTCTTCAAGTCCAGGAACAAATGGTAGTCGCTGGGTGCCAGGTTAGGGCTTTTCGTCCACTTTCTGCACCAAATCTTCATTAACGACCGAAGGACGCCCACTCCGTTCTTCATCATTCACATTTGGGCGGCCATCTTTAAATGCTCTCACCCATTTCCATTCCATCACTCATAATGTTTTGTCCGTAAACTCCACAGATCTCACTATGAATATCGATCGGTTTTACGCCTTTAGTACGCAGAAATCGTACAACAGCCCGTACTCCACAATCAGCGGGACTCACGATTGTCGGAGGCATCTTAAACACTCAGTAAACAACGTATATAATAAAGAATCAGACTGTAATGGCGTCAGTGCGTAGACAAGAGATGTAGGTAACCAGCGCGCATGCGCGGAACGCCGACCGTAGCGCTACGGCGGCGGAATCGCGAAACGGTACTTAAAAAACATGCCTCGTATTATTCCCAACGTAGGGACAAATAGTTTATTCCAAAACAAGTTGTAGATTAGGTTCCTATTCGAATAAACGGATGCGAAATTCGAAAACGAGCGACGAAATGTAATGTATTTTATATTGACAGTTGATATGACTGTAGGGAACGTAAGCTTATGTAATTTCAATTTGAAGCTTACGTTTCGAATTATGATGGGTGCATTCCGTATAACCATGATTATACCGGATACTAATCATGAATTTAATTACATATATCAAAGGATTGTTAGGTACCTGCGATATATTAATATAAAAAATAATTAGCACTGACGTGAGGTCAGTGGCTTTTGCTCGCTTGCTCACTAAGGGATCCTTCAAAAAGCTGAAACCAAAGTAAATGATTGTAATTCAAACACAAATTTATTTATTTATATACCATTGACTACATCAAACATTTTGAAAACTCTGCAAGACCCTAAGATGATGAAAACTTGTCTGAATGACGATTTCAATATAATAAAAAACCATATCCATCCTCAATTCTTCGAACCTATGCATACACATAAAAAACTCCTATATGTTCTCGTCGATGTACTCTACGAAAATGTAATTCTGAAAATGCAAGATTCCAATAACTTCCATATATGCACAAACTCTTCTTGGGATCCGACGATTATTCTATGAGTAATCGGATATTTAAAAAAATTTAGAAAGCACTGACGTGAAGTCAGATTGCTTTGGCGCTCTTGTTGAGCTACTTGCGAGTAAATATTCAAACCTTAACAAATCTATAAGCTCTCTGATCGGGTGAACAATAGTCTTTTTCCGTACTATGGGACAATGTGATGTAAATATGAAAGCCTAATGAATAAACAAACCTTTATCTCAATTTGAAAATAACTACTCATAATTTTCACCAAATTTTGTTCTATGCTTCTCCTAAAAACTTACGTCATTGCTTTTCTGGGTTTTGACAACGCCATCAAATTCTTTCTCTATGATAAAAAATTTTTTGATTAATATTACGTCTGTGCTTTTCAAAATTTGACAACGTCATCGACATCGAATTCTACCTCTATGAATTCTATGAAAATTTTGATTGATATTACGCCAACTGACACTGATATCTAGGTCCGAAAGTTGTCAAACGAATATCGATCTGTGATGGCAAATCTTTCAATGACAAAGCTCGGACTTCATGACATTTCTATTTTTCTCTTGAGTAAATGAAAAAAATGATCATATCTTCAGAAGGGGAAAAGCTACGACAATGAAATTTGAGGATGAGTAAGATATCGGTAACCTCAATATATATACGGATTTTTATTTAAATCTAAATGAAGTCTTAGGAGATATTAAGTATTGAAAATTTTTTTTTTGGGAATTTTTAAAATTTTCTAGCGTGACGATTTCTGCGAAATTTTGCAAGCCATTTCGTTTCAGCCTCCTCAATAACATTCCAAGTATCAACTTGATCGGAGGGATATTCTAGTAGTTATTGAGGAAACAAAATTTCAGATGCTCATAACTACTGAACCATCCGACGGATTTGGCCCAATAACGAACTTGACCGAGATATTTGGACAATTAACCTATTCTGAAAATTTGAAAACTCTAGCTGATTCCTTTTGGATGCTAGAGAGGATACGGCCGGCCGGACAGACTCAACTTTCGCCACGAATTCTTCATCAGGGAGTCGAACCCAATCGATTGAGACCATTTTCGGCTCGATATTCCAAAATTACAGACATTCGGGCAAAATGATAGGCTCTCTGTTCGGGTGAACAAGAGCGCCAAAAAGATTGTTTTTGAATATTTTTCAAGATGATCTAGCTTGTGGATTTGTACACAAATTGGCACACTCTTCTCTGTGAACATTATTCAATCAATTTTCAAGTTTCATATCAGTCAGATGGATTTCATAGGATATATTGAGGAAACCATATTTCAGATGCTCAAAACTGCTAAAGTATTCGAGGGATTTGGTTCAATAACGATTGACCGATATTTTTCCAATTAAATTGTGAAAATAAAAACTCCTTCGGAAGATTGAAATTATATCCCCGACCAGAAGGCTGAATATACTCAAGCATGACATATACCTACTCTTCATCACGAAATCGAATCCAACAGGTTAAGATCATTTTCGGAAATTACTGAGATTTGGTCAAAGCGATAGCATGCTGTTCCACTAAGAACAATCTCACAAAATTTAATTGCTTCAGGAAAGGTTCAAAATGTGTTGAAAAAAAAAGAAACATTGAGAGGAATTTCAACCAGATGTGAAAAAAACTGTGGCAATCGTTACCGATACAAAATGGCGAATACGCTGGGTTCAACGGATCGAGAACATTTAATTCGTAGTCTATTATTTTTCATAATTTGGAAAAGATAAAAACAACACTCTCAATTTTACCCTTTTGGATTAATTCTATATTATAGACTAGCTATTTTTTAATATAACAAGCTAAACCGTAAATTTTACTAAGGTGATAATCAATAAATACATAACCTTTTATAATTTCGCATTCGTGTTGGAATAGCTGCCCATTCTGCAACTTTTTTTAGAATATACTATTATTTTAGCACTGCCCTGTTAGTCACTTTGTTTTCAACCAACCAGACAGTCGCGGCAATTTCACGTTTCTGATTGGTCGGTAAGAATGAATAAACACCCTGTAAAGTTTTCATTGCCTCCCGTTAACATATGAACGCATGTTCGGGTATTTCCCTCTGAGAAATCGAGAGCTCTTATATTGGTTCCACCTCCGTGTGTCGACGTATGTCTATTGCTATATTGTTTATTTTTCGTTGCGGTCTGATAGTTTCTTTCCATGCAAAGTGCATACCTGAGATTTGTAAACTGAATTATTTATATAGAGGATAATGGGAGGATACAATTGTTCAGTCTGTAAGTATATCTTAATTTTTTTTCACGAAAACCTTCAACATTATTGCTGATTGTTTATGTTGTTTTCACTTTTTGAGCTGTATCCATGTTTAATTGTTTGATGTTACACATTTTAGACTGTAATTATGAGGTGTTGTCTTGGTTTGTCATTCCTGCTGTTTTATGTATTTACATGTTTGGTGTTTGGAATTTTTCATTATATTCTCCATATTCTTTTGTAGAGCCCTGAAGATGGAAAAATATATTTCCGAAACATCGGCGAACTGACATAGTATAATTTTCCCGTTTTTTGATCCTGCTACCACCAGTTAAACCTTTAAAAAATACGTATTAATTCGTTTGTAATTTATAACCCCAAGAAAGAGTCGGAAACATCTTGAATAGCCCTAAAACCATCTTGAAATTTATATATTTGACTACTACTGATATATAAAAATATATATATAAGGCACTAGGAGCTATAATCTGAATGTTTCATTGAATTCCAATAAATTTCTCACAATTCTTGACTGAAATAGAGAAAATATCGTCTAATACTCATTGCAGAAGGCAATTCCAATAGGTGCCCATTCTGCTACTTGTTTTAGAATATACTATTATATAATTAGTATTGAATGTCTTTCAACAACATAATTTCAAGTGTCCAAACTAAATCAAGGGAATTGATCTTGCTATTGTCAGTCAAAACATATAATACAGAAACGATAAAAAGCCATTTGTTAAATTAAGTGTTGAATATTAAAAGCTCCGGACGACGGTCATCCTGAAAAATCACATAATTCAGGATTATAACATAGCTTTTGACGTTAAGTAATCAGAATCGCCAATTCCTGCAATAAAAATCCAACCTCACATATTTGTACCGTACAATGAATTCGATGATTTGATTCCGACGCTGTCCCTCCGAAGCAATATAATATCAATCGCAGTAATAACTCTCCTCAACAACCCCAATTAATCCGATATATTCTCCCCATCTCCTCATGGCTGATATAGTCCTTGCACGTGACCCAATTTCGCAACCTAGCACAAGGCTGGTTAAAATATCGGTTAATTGAGTGATTGTAACAGAGAAGAAGCATCGAGGTCGTGCGACGCCTAATTGCAGGCGTCGAGTTTTAGGTTGGAAATGGGCACAGGGCCAATACATCTTCTGCAGGTGTAATGTTGGAACATACAGTTGCAGTTGCTAAATGATTCTGCCTGTCAGGCGCAACCACAGCCAAAGTTTCCACTCTATCATTTGGTGAGGGGTGTGCATTAATCAGAGGAAGATTTGGTCTGGTTATAGCCTGATCTATGGCTGATGGATATATAGGCAAACCTCCTTTGTTTCAAGTTTCGTATGGAAAATTACAAAGATGAAATAATTGTCAAGATTATAAGGTCCAGTTGGATTAAGATTTCGACACCTTTGACACACTAACAGTGGTTTTCATCAAGAATTGATTCACCGATCAATCGCCTAGTCAATAATCAGCTATGCTTCATTTTCAAAGTTGATATTCGATCAATGATTTGACGGTCCGATCAAGCAATCAACAATCTACATCCCGTAAAGTAAAGTAAAGTAAAGTAAATTTATTCATTGAAAGACTGCTTTATACAATATAGGATATAAAACTCAACAGAAAATAAAATGTAACAAGTGGTAAGAACTTAAATACTAGAATAATCCCAAACAAAAATGACCCAACCTCAAAAGAAAACAAAGCAGCCACTCGATATCATTTCAACCCTCCATCCTCCAAAAACTCCTTGATACTATGGTATCCTTTTCCAAGCAGCATAGATTTCACAGCCTTTTTGAATGCAAATGGATTTCGATGATCTTTTATTTATCGAGATCGTCGATCAATGCAGCATGATGTAACCGTCCGCCACAGATGCACTCTTCCATCTTCCGTGTATTTTTAACGTTTCATATGATGCAAGAGCCTCAGTTAAAAGAGTTGCTGAAATCCGTCTCAAACAATGTCCTGTATATTCATTTGCATTATCCAATTTTAAGTATTTGGCAATCATCGAAGGCACACTTCCTATGGTATTTTTGCCAACTTTTGCAGGTTGGATGGTGCACCGACCATTTCGGAACGTGAGGAGAAACCTAGGATTCTTGACTCCACTGGGTCTCAAGGATATATATTTTCTGACCAGCCCCAAAGCTCCTATTTTTTCTTCCTCTACAATGCTAAATCCTTTTGACATACCGGTTTTAGTTTCGGGTATTTTAACAAGTAAACAGCTACCCTTATCTTCTATATCTTTGATAGACATTTTTACTAATTCATCTCTCCTTAGTCCTCCAAAAACATCCATTATTAGAACTACTTTATGAAGAAGATGAATTTCATCAGGAGCTTCATTGATGAATGTATGAACTTGTTCTGCTGTCAAAACTTTGGATTTCTTCGGAATATATCCTTTAGATTTCATTTTTAAAAACGCTACTACCCGGGAGAATTGTGAAATATTGATATTTTCATTGACAATCAGTGTAGATTTCAAAATAGAATATTTCGTCCACAATGACGCAGGAAAAAAATTTTTCAGACTGAAATAAAAAAAATTACCCACACATGAACAAAATGAAAAATAAAATAGCATACCAATTCTTGAAAGTACGCCAATAACACTGTTTTATCTTTAGCAAATATTTCATTTTTCAACTTCCATTGATGGAATGTTTCATAATACTTGTCGTAGACGAGTCTGGATTTTTCTGGTAATAAATTATTTGCAGCTTTGGCTGCATTTTCAATTATATTATTTGGCAAATTGCTATTCATTTCTGTTATTTCATCAAATCTTCACAACGAAAACAGTAATGACATTCACTTAATAAAATGATGACAGCAACAACGAACTACAAAATATTAACTAATGCCATGGTTACTACTGAAAGTTAAATGGAAAAAAAATCATAGGAGCAATCGACTTTTATTGTAATTAAATGATATATTCGTGAAAAATAAAATCTTGTATGCACCACGAGCGTTATTAGATCCTATCGCCCATCGGGCAACATTCATCCCTCGGGCCGAATGTTTCCCTCCGGGCGTTAGGATCCGTATAACGCACTAGGTACATAAATAACTATTGCACTTATTTAGTTTACTCCTTTGATGAAAGCTGGTTATAAGATGCAATACATCAAGAACTATCATAAAATATCATATTCTTCCAACAAAATGCTGGCAGCTCCATCCGACCGGACGGATATACTCAAGTTTGACCCTGTTTTCTTCGTCAAAAAATCGAATGAAAACGACGTAGATCATTTTCTACTCAACATTCGAAAATTACAGAAATTTGGGCAAAACGATAAAACGCTATTGTACTTGAACAAGCGTGCAAATATCTCTCCATGCTGGCTGGCTATTTAAATTACCAATTCCTCGTACTTCCTTTATAGAAAGTACAGGTCAAAAGTGAATCATTCAAACCCCAAATTCACCTCATCCAAGCATCCATACCTACCGTTATTTGCTATCTCGTTGATAAGTTTCGGAGTAACTCGTAAGACCCTTTCGCCAAGTCCCTCATCTGCGTTGTCAACGGTCCTAGAAAATTCGACGCTGCTGCCGTCTCCTGGACGCTCCTCGTCGGAAAACGGAGTTCTCTCATCCGAGCGAGGCTGATCGATCAGAACGGCTATGACCTGAATATGGAGCCTCCCTCTCTGCCTCTCCAACCGACGCTGTGGAACAGCCGGCGAATGCCTTTGTGCCACGAAAATTGGACGAGTCACATCTTGCGTTCAATCAAAATTACCGGGATGGTTCGTTGTTTTTTTGGGTTTACGAATATCTCGGTAACAGCACGGAGAATTTTCAGCTGCAACATTTTGGGCAGATTTGTCCATCGGATGGAGTCATTTGGGGCTACTGACTACTGACTGTAACAATAATTTGGGTTATATTCACTATCTCTTATTATTCCTGCCACGAAGGTTTTGACGAACATTTTCAAGGTGAATCTGTTCTTGGCAGAAGGAAATGTTCAGAAATTTTTCAATTTTTATCATAAAAACAGCAAAGGAATGCAACCATCTAACATCTATTTTTTTAATCTGAATGTGTTTAAATAAAAACGTATTCAATAAAATTTCCATATTTATTGCGTTTCAACAATATTGTAACACTATATTTTGCAACAATTGTTTCGCCGAATTTTTGCCTTCTTCAGGCGATTTCGATGTTAATCTACTCAAACAAATTGAGTCATCCTAATATATTCCACAAGATGGAAGAGGGGGAACAGCATTCTTAAATAGCATGGTACATAGACTAATCAAAACACCTATGAAGAAACAGAATTCTGATTGTGAGCTCAATACTATAAAACAAAAATCTGTTAATAATGGTTTCAAACCTGACATTGTGGACAAAATATTGAATTAATTCTTATTAAATCAAACTTTACCATTAATATACCCCAAAAACGAAAAAATAGAACAGAATAGATATATAACACTAAATTACACAGGCAAATTTCTGGAAAAACAAAAAGAATTTCAAATACCATTTAAAACCAATAATACCAATAATTAGTAATTTAATCAAAATCAATAAAGACAAATTAGATAAAAACAAAAATCAGGAGTATACAGGGTGAGTCTTTGAGCACTGCGTTAATTTTAATCATAAATTCTTGACGTCAAAGAAACATTTTCTTCCTACAACATTTTTCCAAATTTGGCCCCATTCGAAAGATATAGGGTGTTGAAATTTCATAAAAAAAATTGTATTTTCACCTGTAATATTCAAACGACAATATCAGTTGAAATGATCTCCAGTAGAAGGTTTTTGATAACAGTCATGCATATTTTGGCATCATTAGATTTATTTCAGCTCTTGTGGGTTTCTCACTACTACTCTACAGATTGGTTAAATTGCATACAAAAACAAATATCACTCGAACTAAAGGTATCTTGTACTTCCTGGAGTCATTAGTCTTCTCAGGAGATAAAATCATTCTTCATGTTCTCACCTAAATTGATATTTGAAGTTGAAAAGAATTGAATCGATTTAATTTTGTCCAAATTTTCTGATTTTCCTAAAACCAACTCTGTGCTGAAATGATTCAATAATCAGATTCAGTCAATGTTGCCATATTTTATGTCTTTATTGATTATTTCTACAAAAGGTTGGATAAATCTCTCCAGTCTATGGTTCCACCACTAAACACTAAGATGAAATTCACCACTGAACAATTTTTGTCTAACATTCACCACAAAATCTAAATTGCCATTTGCTGTATTTATTATTAATGATGTCTAGCACCTTGTTTAATATTTAATGCAGGGTGATATTCCATAATAAAAAGAGAAAAAGTTTTCCATAACTCACATATAGGTACTTCGGTATATAGTCATGATGACTGTTGAAAATAGGTAATGTATTTTCTGTCAGGACCTGTTAAATTGCTGACTTGCCTTTAGGAAGAGCTGGATCTTCATACCTTTAGACTTTCAGGGTTCATCAAATTATCTATTCTAACATAGGAATTCTTCAAATTAAACTCATATGAGTTTTAAAAACTTTGAACCCAGTATCCTAGATTTGTTTTGTACCTTTATAAAAGTTTTTTCAAATCTTTATTTCATACACCGATTCAACCTTGTTCACAAGCTTAGGACATAATAGAATTTGACTAAGTTTTAATATTTCTGAATATTTGTTATGTTGCATGGTTAATTAAAATTCAATCAATATTAAAACTGGAAGCTTTAAGCTCATAAACAAGAAAGATTAGAATAGAATGCATTTTCTGACCATACTCACTTCATACTGAATTGAATAATTTCTAACTATCGAAATTATCCCTACAATATTTTCCACTGTTTTTTTGAAGATACAAATGACAGTTTCAAACAGAATCAAAACAACAAGGAACCACAGAACACTATTTAATTGGGAACTACCCACCACAGAGACGTGGTAGTTTAATGTGATAATAATTCCCTCTAGTTATTCTGAGGAAAATTATAACTAAAGATCAATAATGGTTACAGATATTATCTTTCATTTAAAAAAACCTTGCAATTATTAATTTTTTTTCTCGTGGGGTTTGGTAATAAATTAATATTCTATGGTAAGATATTAAAATTTGACATAATCTATGTATAACCAATATTCAATATTTATGTTTTTGTTTACGTAATTAAAACAGATACTCTGATTATAAAAACCAAAATTTACGCATGTTCAGTTATCAGTAACTATAGTCTAAACATAATATATTCATATTAATGATTCAACAAAAAATTTTTTAATAAAGAACATCTAGTTGGTTTTTTTCAGAATCATATTTAGGTGATCAAATCATTTTCGCATGTTCAGTAATTAATTATAGTCTAAAGAATAGATTCATATTAATGATCTAACAAATTTCTTTTTATTGTAGAACACCTAGTTGGTTTTCTTCAGAAGCAAATTTAGGTGATCAAACTCAATTCTCAAGCAAGTATAATTGCACACCTAAATCTGGGAATACTGGTAATCTATCCAAGTTAATTGTTATTGGGATTCAGTACAGAAAATAATCATCAAGCAAAGTAACATCACTTTAAAATAATTATTCGTAGTGACATCATTCATTGTTGTGGAAGATTTCGAAAAGGACTTTCATATTTTTATCAGTATGATATCAAGAGACCTCATAGACCTGTTCACTGGTCTCTGTCAAGGAGAAGAAACTTCAGGAATATCAGTGTTTGGAGAATCATAGATGATTATTTCTGGCTTTGAGTGAAAAAAAAAAGCACAGTGACAACCTCTTGCCTTGGAAGTTTTCATAGAAATGATGGTTTTCATGATTTGGAAATTTTAAGAAGAAAATTACATATGTATGATGATAACATCCAATAATTCTGAGGTTTTTTTGGAATTTCTCACTAGAAAGGGATGGTTTATAATCTTGAAGTAGAAAGAAATTATAGTAGAAAAACAAAAATCTATGTTTATGGTGTTGAATTTTTTTTAACAAAAAGATAGGTATTTTGTATCTTCCTTCTGGATATGGACCACATCGGATGAAACATGAGTGAGTGAAAAATTTTTTAGAGGAAAATATTGTTTTTAAACAATTCAGATTCATTAGTGGATGCTGTGGAAGGTATCTTTCATTCAAACTAAACTAGACTACAGAGGCGTATTTGCCCAATGTGAAAACTCAAAATGCTTATAACTTTTTAACGCAGCTGAATATGGAAAAACCGTAATGGAAAACGTGTTTCTTTTGATCTCAAGAACCTATGGTTAAAATTAACCCAGTGGTCAAAAACTCAACCTTTATATTATAATTCAGATGTTATTCATAAATTTATTGTTGTTAGACTGAGTATTAAAATCCAGCATCATGTACAGGTCATCATTGTAGATTTTCTTATCTAACATTCTAGTCCAAACATAACCAAAAATTTATTCTTTCGGGATCGATCGTGCATAACCTCAATTCATGACTGATCATAGGAATCGATACGTTTCCTGAATTCGAATAGCATAGAAAATGCACATCACCGAGTTCCGAGTTCTATAGTCGTAGCAATAGCGATTGAATAGTCGAAATGTTGAACAAGCAAACCGGGCGTGTGATTGGCCTTTGATGGAGTGTGTTACGAGCGTGATGAAGCAGCGGCTTTATGGATTCGCCAAAATAGAACTAGTCACACGAAAACCGCATCCTTTCGCTGATATATTGGAATATCGTTTCCGTTTGCTTGTTTGTGTGTTGGCAGCGGTGCAGGATTTTCGCCGAAGGGCATGTACGTGGTTTGTTGGGTTTCGATTGGTGGATCGAAATATGTTTAGAAATATGCCTATAGGTTGCTGTTGGTTCTCAATTGATTAATCGTTTCAGTGATGCCTTTCAATTTAATAGGATTATGATGGATTTGGTGGATCAATATCGAATAATTTGAATGATTTGGCGACAGAAGACAATGGAGAGTTTTGAGACAGAGAATTGAGAAAAGTTTGGTTCGTGTTATAAAAAGACACCAGAAGAAAATAACAGAATGCAGAATTTCACTACCACTACCACTAGGGAGAAGTAGTAACTTCTTGGGCCTGTCTAAACTGGAATGATCAAATCTCCAAGTTACGCAAAGAACTTAGTTTCATCTGTTACACCCTGGGTGTTTTGAGTGGATATCTTGATAAAATGTACCTTACAACAATATACCAGGCTACTTTTGAATCTAAGATGAGATATGGCATTATATTTATTGGAGCCTAATACGATCTATTCACAAACTGTGATTCCAAGAACCCTGCAGAGGAAATCATCAGAAATCACATTATTCAAATGGAAAAATACAAATTTTCCAGAACATCATGTAGATATACAAGATTCCTTGAAAAATTATTATTAATTAGAAATTTCCATCTGGTCCGTACCACAGTTGACTCAGTTGGGATGTATATCTTAGAGGTTCAAAGAAATACGTCGATACCAAAACGGTGTATCGAAATTTCACTTGATACTGCTGGGTTAGATCAAAGTAAAACACTATTTAACTACAACAGTAAAGTGACTTTATTGTTTCGTCAGTCTACGACTGAGCTTGATGTTTAGAGGACGGAGGTTTGCGTGATTCTCTCTCGAATACATCTGTTTTTAGTTTTTATATTCTCATCCTTCTGGTGCAAAAATGGGGTATAAACATTCGAAAACATTCTAATGGAATTCCAAGAGCCTTCTTGGAAGATCGCATTCTCAAGTAAATAATGGGACGTGTTCCCCCTTCAAAGTGTTTCATTCCTTACAAATAAAATAGTTAAGAGAGGTTCCTTCAATATATTAGTTAACCCTGTTATTGACCCTTATGCTTTAAATGACCCGAGTGGCCAAATATCCTGTTGGTCAACAGATGTATCTGTTCAATGAATAGAAAAGGGATCGAACCCAACTCTTTTGTTACTTTTCATCCCTGAAATTGGGGTGCATTCCTTAAATAACAAATATATCTTTTCGATGAATTACACAAGGGAACGAACACCATCCAAAGTTTAATAACGTAATGGAATACGTTATATGAAAAGGAAACAAAAGTAAACTGGTTGATCGACTCTGAGATCATAACTTCAAAAAGTATTTATTAATCCAGTTCAAGATACTTTACAGCAAATTAAAAAATTGTGCATTGGAAAAAATCAAATCAAGTAACATGCATATACAGTCTTTACATAAATGTACAGGTATTAGAAAATGAATAACCCTCTTTTCAATAATTGATATAGCAAATGACTCTCTTCTCAGTCACAAATTTTGAAACTTACATGAGTACATTTTTCTCTTTTTAAAATGTTCTGTAATTCTCATTAAATCATTTAATCTTCTGTTGGAACCAGAACCATTGGTAGATGGGAATGTAGTTTCACTGGATCGACGAAATTTGAAAAAGAGAAATGATTAATTCGTAATAAATATTGAGTATGCATTTGTGTTCGAAATTTTGGAGCAACTGTAGAAAAGTGCAGATTAAGGATTCATTTCCAAGTAGCATTATTTTTTCAAAACCAACTCATTCGCATCCACCGACTGCCAATCAAGGCCGTTACGACTCCCAAATCTCCGGTTTCGAGTGTGATCTGGGCATAAAACATATCGAATTATCATTTCTCGTCGAAATTGATATCGTAATTACGAAACTTTCGATCTGCGAGGACGTGAAAGTGTTGGGTTATCGGGCACAGTGCACGGGGCCTTTAATTTCCCAATTTTCCGATAACCCGGAAAAGCGATGGGTTGTGAGGTGAAACGGGTGGGGTGGTACGGCGGGGTACTAGGGGGAATAACTCTCTCAGTTATTGGTTTATGTGCGAGGACGCGTCGTAAGTTTTCGATATTCGATTATAATTCGGGGCTTCTTGCGCCTCCTTTCGGTTCGGTTCGTTTCGTTTAGCGCCTCTCATCAGGAGTTTATAGGGCGTATGGGAGAAACCGGCGATTCTGGATGAATGAAGATGGTATTTGCGATCATACTACAGCTTTTAGTATGTTTGCTTTCCATATAGAATGATATGCGGTTGCGTACTCAAAACCGAATAGTTTATTTTCCTGGTTGCAGTATTTGGTGGATGCGGGTTTATGAAATAGAAGGTTGAGACCTCAGAAAATATATAGTATATTAGCTGACCCGACAGACTTCGTCCTGTCAAAAAGATTTGTAATGTGGCAGTTTTTGTACCTACGTATTTTAAAAAATTCTCCTCAACAGAACCGTCACCCTGGTGATAGGGCGTTGTGAATAAAAAATAATTAAATAAAACATATATAAGGATTTAAAAGTAAGTAATCGCTTTATTATTAATCATGTGAATCATAATTATTATTATTATCATTGTAGTTGTGGTATACGATGTTTTTTGTTTGATTTCCTGGCGCATAGATAAACAAATCTGATGGTTTTCCAACACGGGAACAGGCAACATACAATTGACCATGTGAGAAACATGGGTTTTCTAGATTAATACCACAAACACTTAATGATTGCCCCTGGGACTTGTTTATAGTCATAGCAAAAGCAAGCCGCACTGGAAACTGTTGTCGTTTAAACTCAAATGGCACATCAGTCGGAATCATTGGGATGCGCGGTATGAGAACATCTTCTCCTTTATACTTTCCTTTGAGTATAGTTGCTTCTATCACATTATTTAGTAATTTTTTTATCGCTAACCGTGTACCGTTGCAAAGACGCGGTTAGTTGATATTTCGCAACATTATAACCACCGATCCAACCTTTAATTGAAAATTGTGAGGAGGCAATCCTGTCCAGCGAGATTAAAAATTCCGGTGGATAGTTGACTACATCATCTTGATTAGTAGCCGAATCAACTGATTTAAATATCGTCAATTCGCCTGTAATTTGTTCTTGAATTTTGAAATTTAATTCATTTATAACTATGTTTTTTGCAGCCAGTATAGCACGTTCGCTCAACCAATCATGGTTTCTGTAATTTTGAGAAACAACTGGAAACACCTTCTGAATAAGTTCATCTTTTGATCGAGTTAACTGACAAAAACTTTGAGAAAAGTTAATGCAGCCAGTCAACATGTCTATAGGAAATTTGCCATTACCAATGTCAATGAGTTGTTTAGAGAATTTGTTTCCAGATTGGTCATTTTGCGACTCGACACGCATATTCTTGCTTAAATGAAGTACTTTTACATGTTTCCACAAATTGGAGGACTTTAGGCATGCATTGAGTTCATCAGCAATCAGCAATCACTGGCAATGTTTGACGAAAATCTCCTGCTAATAAAATCATTGCACCACCGAATCGGTTATTATTGCTCCGTAGATCTTTTAAGGTTCTGTCTAAAGCCTCCAAAGATTTTTTATGTGCCATCGTGCATTCATCCCAAACAATCAATTTACATTGCTGCGGAACCTTTGCATTTGCAGAGTTCTTCGAAACGTTGCTGGTTGGAGTTTCATTGCTTTGCATATTCAATGGCAATTTTAGTGCTGAATGGGCTGTTCGACCACCTTCAAGCAAAGTTGCTGCGATTCCCGACGAAGCGAGTGCAAGTGCAATTTTATTTTGTGAGCGAATTGTTGCTAATATTAATGAAATCAAAAAAGTTTTTCCTGTACCACCAGGTGCATCTAAGAAGTAAATCCCTCCAGTTTAATCATTTGTTACTTTCATAAGAGTTTCAAATACATACTTCTGTTGTTCATTTAACAGTGGAAGATTTGTTTGAATTAATTCTTTCAAAGCGTTGAGACAATACAGTTTTTCTCGATGCAACTCTTGGTTAAAAGCGTCATGCATTGGACCTTTGGGCGCGGTTAGGCCTAATTGAATTAATAGTTTGTTTGACATTATCAAGCACATGTCCTCAATTGAAATCAATGCTTCATTGTAAATTTCTTCACTGATTTGTATATTTGGATTTCCCATTCTATTCTGTATTTGATACAAAATATCATCACACATTTATCTTTGTACTTGATCCACAAATCAATTGCGTTTGATGGGAAGCATGTAGATATGATTATAGAAAACAATGTTCGTATTTGATGAGCGTGTGATGATATTACTGCATCATTGAGAGTTTGATCCCAATGAGCGTCATTTTCAAGCAATTGCAAACGTTGACAGGCTTCTCTGTAGGATTCACACAATTCACCATCAACAGTTCGTAACTGTTGGAATGATGTAGGGCCACGTACATTGACTAATTTAATATGAACTTTATACCATAGCAATAAAGCTCAAATTGACTACGTTTTAGTTACAAATCATTTGTACGGGAAAAAGAAAAGGGCTATTTTTAGGGTTTTTCCAGCAATAATTCTAATTCTTCTCGCCGTAAAAACCATCCTTGAACTTCAACGAACATTTTAAAGAAAGATTTGGCCATATTGGTCCAGGCGTTGTTTAGTTATGCGCTTACCAACATATTTTGCGATTCATTTTTATATTATAGATAAAACAGTCAAAATGTGGAAACATTATTTAATACTTTGAATGAAATGTGTTTTACTTTCCAATTGATTATAAGTGTTTTATTTCCACAAAAAAAACGCTCATTTCACACCGGTAAACCTGATAAATCTCTTAGGTCCTTTCAGTTGTAACCGACCGCAGGACATTCCGCGGTTCCTTCATATTTCCATTTTTACAAAAGTCAAAGTTACCTCCAGGTGAAAAATCCCGCATAGCTAGAGATCCACAGGTATTTCCAAGACGCACGTCTATGGGATAAATCCAACGACCCTCAAGCATTCCTGACACGTTCTATCATGATTGCCTCAGCTAATAAATTGTGAACTTTGAATTCGTAATGTAAAGTTGTTTGGTAACTTTGTATCCTTATGAGTTTGATGACCAAAAATTGCTTTCAATAATAGAATCTATGGGAATAGTGTTTCTGCGTTTAATCATTGAAACCAGATAAGATTAACACATTTCACGACTTTATGGTCTATTGTGCCTCTTGACAGATCTGTTTTCACCATTCCCTTTACAGATCTTCTTTCATTTTCATCTCTTGACTAAAAAAAAAATTAATAATTCTTGATAGAGTTTACACTCCTCTCAGATGGCACAGAAAATACATTTCCTTAAAATTCAAATAACCATACGGGAGATTCCTAAGCGGAAATACTCATTTCCGTTTATTGCTGAGCGTTCAGGAAATATTCTTCTCTACACGATTCTCGCTGCAGCGTCTCGACCACATCTGAAGACATAAATAAGCTTCGTAATTGATCGGCAAGACAACCGAAAGGGCCGAGATAAAAACAAATTACTGTCAACATTTCCCCCTAGTTTCATCCGAAAGGTTGGCAAACCCTATTAATAAAATTCTTGGCGATCGGGAACACTCATCAAAGTCCGTTCTATCGGTGCGGAGTTTCAATTTTGATCCTGCCGAGATATACGAGTATAAAGTGATTTCATTGCTCGGCAGTATTTGCTGGTAGGAAAAACTGGATGTCCGTTTGATAAAATATAGTGGAAGTTTGCCGGCTGACATGTTTGTGGTTTTCGTTTAGTCTAGAATTTCTGGACGTTCAATACAATGGAATATAGCTCATTAAGTTAGAGTGATCTAGATAAATAGAACCGTTCCCTGAGGTGATACCTGTATTATCCAAAATCACAACTTTAAACTCCTTGAGATGTGACTTCATGAGAGTTTAAGATGGAAATTCCAAGTGGCACATTATCCGGTTCATTAAAGGTGTGACGGAGGGATCTGTTTTGCGGCCTGTGCTTTTCCTGCACTGCAGTACCATTCTTCTGTCTTGGATAAAATCTTATTGCTCTCAGTTCTGAAATTAACAGCCCCCTTATCATCAGCAGTGTTCTCATTCTAAGGGCTCGTTTATACTGGCTGGTACCTTATGCCGTAAGCCCTTAACTTATTCCCTATGCCGTAAGAGTTTCAGTAGGCGTTAACACTGGCTGTTAACTTAACCTTAAGCAGAACATAGAGTTTATGGATTTTGCTGTATGCTTGTTAATAATTGTCATTTTGAATTTGAGTTTCAATGTTTTGAAACGTACTGACCATCTTGAATTATAATTTATTATATTATTTGAAATTACCGCTATTAACACAGAGATCGATTCTGTATTCAATACTCTGATATAAATATTTGACGCTCTATAGAATGCGCATGTGTCAAAAAAACTCGCCCACTATTACATTCCCTTAATTTGTCTTACTTATAAGATAGTCTTATACACTTATAAGATAATCTAATCTAATTATGTAATATATATCTGTAATTTGTCCAAATTATTTAAGAATATATATTTCTATGAATTTGTCCCTAGAAGTTGAACATTTTACCGGTATGGGAAAAGGTAAGGAAATGAGTATGAACCAAAGCATTGAATTCCTATGGTTTAATTTTTAAGGTTAAGGTTACGGCATAAGGTACCAGCCAGTATAAACGAGCCTTAAATGATTTAGATGTAATGTCGGTCTAGTATGATGATAAGTTGTTGTAGCTGAACATTGATCAATATGAGGTACTACCGCTGCATGCTTATTATCTAACTGGTTAACACAGTGCTTGAAGATTTGTCCAAATATCTCTAATTTTCGAATATTTCAGCTCACTGATGAAGAATTCTTGATAAAAATTTACTTTCGGTTTGCCCGTTCTTCTGTTTGTCCTTCCCTCCATAGGAAAGGTTCCGTCCGAACGAATGAGCTGGAGCGCTCCAACTCTCATGGTTGCTTTGAGAAATTAATATCTCGAATGAGTTCCTTATTTGGCCGAATCGGTCCAGTATTGCATTACTTGGATGAAAAATTTCGCTTGTGATGTTGTGCTATGATACAATCTATAATATAAAAAATTTAGAAAGCACTGACGTGAGGTCAGATTGCTTTGGCGCTCTTGTTGACCTACTTGCGAGTGAATATTCAACCCTTAACAAATCTATAAGCTCTCTGATCGGGTGAACAATAGTCTTTTTCCGTACTATGGTACAATGTGATGTAAATATGAAAGCCTAATGAATAAACAAACCTTTATCTCAATTTGAAAATAACTACTCATAATTTTCACCAAATTTTGTTCTATGCTTCTCCTAAAAACTTACGTCATTGCTTTTCTGAGTTTTGACAACGCCATCAAATTCTTTTTTATGATAAAAAATTTTTGATTAATATTACGTCTGTGCTTTTCTGAATTTTGACAACGTCATCGACATCGAATTCTACCTCTATGAATTCTATGAAAATTTTGATTGATATTACGCCAACTGACACTGATATCTAGGTCCGCAAGTTGTCAAACGAATATCGATCTGTGATGGCCAATCTTTCAATGACAAAGCTCGGACTTCATGACATTTCTATTTTCTCTTGAGTAAATGAAAAAATGATCATATCTTCAGAACGGGAAAAGCTACGACAATGAAATTTGGGGATGAGTAAGATATCGGTAGCCTCAATATATATACGGATTTTTATTTAAATCTAAATGAAGTCTTAGGAGATATTAAGTATTGAAAATTTTTTTTTTGGGAATTTTTTTAAAATTTTCTAGCGTGACGATTTCTACGAAATTTTGCAAGCCAATTCGTTTCAGCCTCCCTCAATAACATTCCAAGTATCAACTTGATCGGATGGATATTCTAGTAGTTATTGAGGAAACAAAATTTCAGATGCTCATAACTACTGAACCATCCGACGGATTTGGCCCAATAACGAACTTGACCGAGATATTTGGACAATTAACCTATTCTGAAAATTTGAAAACTCTAGCTGATTCCTTTTGGATGCTAGAGAGGATACGGCCGGCCGGACGGCCGGACGGCCGGCCGGACAGACTCAACTTTCGCCACGAATTCTTTATCAGGGAGTCGAACCCAATCGATTGAGACCATTTTCGGCTCGATATTCCAAAATTACAGACATTCGGGCAAAATGATAGGCACTCTGTTCGGGTGAACAAGAGCGCCAAAAATGAATCGCAAAATGTGTTGGTAAGCGCATAACTCAACAACGCCTGGACCAATTTAGCCAAATCTTTTTTTAAAATGTTCGTTGAAGTTCAAGGATGGTTTTTACGGCGAGAAAAATTAGAATTATTGCTGGAAAAACCCTACAAATAGCCCTTTTCTTTTTCCCATACAAATGATTTGTAACTAAAACGTAGTCAATTTGAGCTTTATTGCTATGGTATAAAGTTCATATTAAATTACAAGCACTCACTGTTGTCTAAGCAATGTAGGTGTGTTCCTAACGTCAAAGATCATATCTATCAAAACAATGTGCGTGTGTGCGTTGGAGCACAGAATACATAGTTGGAGGAGTTTAATGTCGCGTTTCTTTTGTATTAGATTCGGCACGCGAGATAAAATGCATCAGGATTGTTTGGGATGAATGCACGATGGCACATAAAAAATCTTTGAAGGCTTTAGACAGAACCTTAAAAGATCTACGGAGCAATAATAACCGATTTGGTGGTGCAATGATTTTATTAGCAGGAGATTTTCGTCAAACATTGCCAGTGATTCCACGATCAACGCCAGCTGATGAACTCAATGCATGTCTAAAGTCCTCCAATTTGTGGAAACATGTCAAAGTACTTCATTTAAGCAAGAATATGCGTGTCGAGTCGCAAAATGACCAATCTGGAAACATATTCTCTAAACAACTCATTGACATTGGTAATGGCAAATTTCCTATAGACATGTTGACCGGCTGCATTAACTTTCCTCAAAGTTTTTGTCAGTTAACTCGATCAAAAGATGAACTTATTCAGAAGGTGTTTCCAGATGTTTCTCAAAATTACAGAAACCATGATTGGTTGAGCGAACGAGCTATACTGGCTGCAAAAAACAGATGTAAATGAATTAAATTTCAAAATTCAAGAACAAATTACAGGCGAATTGAGGATATATAATATATAAATCAGTTGATTCGGCTACTAATCAAGATAATGTAGTCAACTATCCACCGGAATTTTTAAACTCGCTGGATTTGCCAAGATTGCCACCTCACAATCTTCAATTAAAAGTTGGATCGGTAGTTATAATGTTGCGAAATATCAACCAACCGCGTCTTTGCAACGGTACACGGTTAGCGATAAAAAATTACTGAACAATGTGATAAAAGCAACTATACTCAAAGGAAAGTATAAAGGAGAAGATGTTCTCATACCGCGCATCCCAATGATTCCGACTGATGTGCCATTTGAGTTTAAACGACTACAGTTTCCAGTGCGGCTTGCTTTTGCTATGACTACAAACAAGTCCCTGGGGCAATCATTAAGTGCTTGTGGTATTGATCTAGAAAACCCATGTTTCTCACATGGTCAATTGTATGTTGCCTGTTCCCGTGTTGGAAAACCATCAGATTTGTTTATCTATGCGCCAGGTAATCAAACAAAAAACATCGTATACCTCAAAGCACTACAATGATAATAAGAATAATTATGATTCACATGATTAATAATAAAGCGATTACTTGTTTATTTATTACATGTTTTATTTAATTATTTTTTCTTCACAACGCCCTATCACCAGGATGACGGTTCTGTTCAGGAGAATTTTTTAAAATACGTAGGCCCAAAAACTGCCGCATTACAAATCTTTTTGACAGGACGAAGTCTGTCGGGTCAGCTAGTATTACATACATATTTTGTCGACACATAGCTTTACTGACCTATATATGTGTTTGTATTTGTCGCATCTGGTAAATTTTTTTTTCTTTGAAAAGAATAATTTATGTTCAAGCAAAACATATTTTGTCATTGTTGTGACTGAACGATGTAGTTGCGAATTAGAGCGTCAAAGATAGAGGTGAACAAAAAAAATTGATACATTTTACAATTTTGCTTTGATAAAGGATCAAATGCAAGTCAGGTGGCTGCAAATGTAATTAATGTTTATGAAATATGTATTGGAAATAATCGAAGTATTCTGGCACTAGAGCTGCTGTAGCATCGCTCAGGAGCTAAGGATGGACTACAAAACAGTTCTAAACCATTTGCATAAGGCCGGCTTCAAAAAGAAGCATGATATTTGGGTGCCTCACGAATTCTCAGAAAAAAATCGATCCACTTCTGAAGAAACTGATTACTGGTGTCGAGCAAAGGATCACATACGACAATGTCAAGCGAAAACGATCATGGCCGAAGGCCTGTGAACCAGCTCAGACGGTGGCAAAACAAAGATTGACGGCTCAGAAAGTTTTGCTGTGTATTTGCTAGGATTGGCAAGGGGTCTACTTTGAGCTACTGCCCAATGCCCAGACGCTGAATTCAGATCTCTACTGCCAGCATTTAAACCTACTGAAAGCACCAATTGATCAGAAGAGACCAGAATTAGCAAATAGCAGATGTGTCGTATTCCATCAGGCCTCACATCTCTTTGATGACCAGTCAAAAACGTCGGTACCTTGTCTGGGAGGTTCTTATGCATCCGCCTTTTAACCCAGATGTGGCACATGTGTCTAACGCCCTTGGTGGTGTAAAATTGTCCTCAACAGAAGATTGTGAAAAATGGTTACCTAATTTCTTTGCTAATAGGGGCAAGACATTTTGGGTACGAGGCATAATGAAATAACCATCTAAATGGCAACAAGTAAGTGAAAATTTAGAGAGCACTGACGTGAGGTCAGAAGGTTTTGGCGCTCTTGTTGGCTACTTGCTATATAACAAATCTAAAAGCACTATGTTTAGGTGAAAAACAGTTTTTTCCTGTAGTCTGGCACAATGTGAATAATAATACAAACCTTACTACGAATTAACACACCTGTATCTCAAATTTGAAAGAACTACTCATAGTTCATCCTAAGTTTTGTTCGAAGAATAAATTTCCTTCTCTTAAAAACATTCGTCAAAGCTTCTATAAATTTTGACAAATCAGATTCAAATAAATCCGATATCATATAAGATATGAAGTACTGAAAAATTTCAATTTTGAAACATCATCAAATTGTGCTGTAACATTCTGAATGTTGGCACTTGAAAATGTATATTTTAAAGCACCATCTGGTAGTTAGACCAGGGCGTTTTCGACCAATGTAGTGACTCTAGATTTCTGATAATTTGTTCAACTGGAATGGCAACTATATTAAACGCCCTCAGTTCTTATCATGCCTCTGGAGCTGCAAGGCAGAGTAGCATACATTACGGTCAATCCGAAGATGTCGCACCGAAATTGAAAATGTAAATTCGCAAATCCGGTGAAATATATTGAATCCGACCGGATAGGCGACACGGATATCGAAAAATCATGTAATTCGAAAGGAGATAAGAAGAAGGAACCGGTCGTCAGATGTCGAGGAAGAAGTCAGGATCGGGACCACCTGATATCGATTGCCGACTAAAGGTCCTTCTCCGTGTTCCTCTCACGAGGATACACTCGGAATATTCGGGAACTGGCGTGAAAGTTCTGTTGTTTGATCATTTTGCCCGACAATTCCCCCGTGCGAAGACTCTGTTCTCCCCATATAACAGAGTCTCTGAATTTTTCAGTAAGGATTCGCGATTTCGTGTTGGCAGGGGTGATAAAACACCGGAAAAATTTATGGAAAAAGTTTGCTAAAGTTTGTAGGATGCGGCAGTGAACAACTTATGGTGTAAACTGAGCGTTGATTAAGGAAACATTCAGTGAAAATACCAATGATGAATGTTCATAAAAAATATTGGACCAACAATGCATTATTTGAATCGATTTTGGTTGTAACAATCTTGAGAAAGAGATTTGCTCAGAAATTTCCTATCGTCAGAATAGGTTTATTGTCCAAATAGCTCAGTCGGGTTCGTGGTTGGACCCAATCCGTCAAATTTTGCAGCAGTTATGAGCACCTGAAAATTAATTTTCTTCAATATTTCCTAAAATAACAATTTAGTCAATTTGAAACTTGAATATTATTTGAGTAACGTTGAAAGAAAGAATTTTGGATAACTTTGTAAAAATCGTCAGGCTCGAAAAGTTAAAAAAAAATCCTAAATCATTAGATTTTCCATATTACTTGATATTCGTCAGATGCCAACAAAAATTTGTGATTTCTTTCGTATTCTGGACTCACGAGAAGATACAGAAGATTTTTCATGTCTTAGAAATTCATAGAATGAAATAGAGAATGAAAATTTTCTTTTCATATATTTCTACGAAGGCTAAATGTTTCAATGTGAATGGTGTTACATTAAAGTTATAGATGTACATCTCTAGTGTTATATCCTGAGAAGAAAATTATAACATTTCGAATGGTTTTTTAGAAAAAACATCAATCCCCATGAATTGCTCGTTTGTTCTTTGTGGGATACAACACTAGAGTGCTATCCAACATTTCTGTACTTTTCGAATGTTGTACCAAAAATAATAATACCAAATAAAGTTTCATAAACTTCCATGGTAATGATAAGTGGTACAAATTGGAAGGTTATACAGGGTGTCTCAAGTTCGAGTACCTATTAGACGTTTCTGGAGAACTAGACATATTTTAAATCTGAAAATTGGGATTATGATATTGTCTGAAGTTCTCTACAGAGCTAAAATATTTTCGAAGCCCAAAAACTTCCGGTTATACAGGGAGTGAATATAAATTCGAGTTTCAAGTTTTCCATTCCTGGTATGATGGAGTATTCAAAAGTGAATACATTTCTTGTAAAACCATTGTATTAAATCGAACAGTTTCCAAAATATCCAGAAAAATTTGGAAAAATTGTCAGATATGTTCAATCAGTAATATGTTCATTATTCTTATTTTAAATATCCTGAGCGTAAACCGTTTTTATAACATCGAAGAGGAAGGATGTGAAAAGGTCATGCATCTTTTGGATTTCAAAAATATCATCACAGGGTGTTTCAAATTTTGTGTTGAAAATTGTGATCTTAAATTGACCATAACAAGGCAAGGAAAAACAAATATTTCTCATTGGATGCTCAACATTTTGTGTCATCCACCATGGATTCGAAATAAACAATATCATTAAGTGCATTTAAATGTGTATTGCGTATAGAATTGAAAAAATACAAAATAAGAAATAAATCCAAAATTTCATTATTAGAATAGCAACGATTCATTTTGTGAAATCAGAAAATTTCATCAGAATCCAACACAATTATAATAAAATAGGTTTCTAATTTGAAATTGAAAAACAGAAGTTATGGCCAATTTAAGATCACAATTTTCAACACAAAATTTGAAACACCCTGTGATGATATTTTTGAAATCTAAAAGATGCATGACCTTTTCATATCCTTCCTCTTCGATGGTGTAAGAACGGTTTACGCTCAGGATATTTAAAATAAGAATAATGAACATATTACTGACTGAACATATTTGACTTTTTTTCCAGTTTTTCTTTGGATATTTTGAAAACTATTCGATTTAATACAATGGTTTCAACAGAAATATATTCACTATTGAATACTCAAACAAAGTTTTTGGTCGAATTTATTTTCACTCCCTGTATAACCGGCATTTTCTGGACTTCGAAATTATTTTAGCTCTGTAGAGAACTTCGAACAATATCATAATCCCAATTTTCAGATTTAAAATATGTCTAGTTCTCCAGAAACGTCTAATAGGCACTCTAACTTGAGACCCTGTATATATAACTTAAAATCAATACCAAGCAATTTTCTAAGTGGATCATTCGTGTAGCAGGAAAAGAAAACAATTTTTTTCATATTTTCATCATAGAAATCTTTGTATTATTTCGTCTTCCAACAAATTTTCATGTCCCTCGAGGTGACAAAAACTCGCTGAAAATAAATGATTCTTTGTTTCTGAAATGAACAATCTGCAGAGTCAAAGTGCAGAAATAACACCAATTTCGGTCTAAAAGGCCTCGTAGTAATTGTTTTCTCAAAAAATCCACGATTACACTCGAAACTTCTGGGCTTTTGAAGAGGTAATTACGCAATTACAAGAAGTTTGAAAGGAGGAGATTAAATTTGCCATTTTATTACACAAGGCCGCATCACACCTGCGTTTGTTGCAGAGAGACATTTATTTCCAGTTGTTTACGACAGCATCTCCGAAGCGGATGCCGTCAATGATGTGCTTATCTGCTCAAGACGTGATATCGTGCAATTTCTAGATTTAGTCTTCGACGAATCGTGATTTTGATTACAATGACAGAAGCAGTTTTCTCAAGACATGGAGATTGTCAGATTATTCAAATTTATCTTTTGCATGAATGTTTCTATCACTGCATTTTAAAAGCATTGCATAAAAAATATTATGGAGTTAATTGTATGTTAATGTGTCTCAAGTTCGAGTGCCTATTAGACGTTTCTGGATAACTAGACATATTTGAAATCTGAAAATTGGGATTATGATATTGCTCGAAGTTCTCTACAGAGCTAAAATATCTTCGAAGCCCAAAAACTTCCGGTTATACAGGGAGCAAAATAGCAATAAAGCTCAAATTGACTACGTTTTAGTTACAAATCATTTGTATGGGAAAAAGAAAAGGGCTATTTTTAGGGTTTTTCCAGCAATAATTCTAATTTTTCTCACCGTAGAAACCATCCTTAAACTTCAACGAACATTTTAAAAAAAGATTTGGCCAAATTGGTCCAAGCGTTGTTGAGTTATGCGCTTACCAACACATTTTGCGACTCATTTTTATATTATAGATAAAAGTATATTAAACGTCCGTGGGATCAGGATGCAGCAGAAGGTTCAGTTTCTTCCGTTTCAGAGTGAGAATCAAGTACACCTTCCCTAATTTTGGTGCCGACCGTTCTTTCTCGGAGAATAGAAGAGATTATTCTCATTCACTTAGAGGAAATGAGCACTTCTGAGCATTCGGGATATCAGAGCCATTCAATGGCGAAGAAAATGGCCCATTACGATCTGGCGGCTCTTTAAAGGTCGACGGAGGCACGTAAAATTTCAACGAATCGACGAACAAGAATGAATAGGTCTGCGGAAAAGACCGATGCTAATTCAACAAAAAGGATTCCTATCACTATTTACTTCAATTCCTATTTGAGATATAAAACGAGTTTAGTTGGGAATCAGCTATGGATTCTGGAGGAACTTTATGGGTTTATCCGTTATTTAGTTCGTGTTTCAGTATCAACACGAATGCAGTGACGGTCATAAAGTTCCGCATGGAAATCGCAGAATTATTCATGATGGGCGGCTATTTTGGGACCCAAGTGATTCTTCTGGTTGTTTGATTTTCATCAAATTCTTTCTTATAACATTGACGACAATTTTTTTCGGAAACAATGGCTACAAATAATAAGGATTTAGATCACTTGTAAAATTCAATACAACGTAGTTTATAGTTATAGTTCTCTGAATACGAGTAGCGATTGAATTTTTCTATATTTAATTTTAGAGCCAAGTGGTTTCCACAGCATCCACTATTGAATCTGAATTGTTTAAAAACATTATATTCCCTATAAGAAATGATTCACTCACTCATGTTTCATCCGATTAGGTCCATATCCAGAAGGAAGATACAAAATACTAATTTTCTGGTAAAAAAAATTCAACACCATAAACATAGATTTTTGTTGTTCTACCATATTTTCTTTCTACTTGAAGATTATAAACCATGCCTTTCTAGTGAGAAATTCCAAAAAAACCTCAGAATTATTGGATGTTATCATCATACATTTGTAATTTTCTTCTCAAGATTTCCAAATCATGAAAACCATCATTTCTATGAAAACTTCCAAGGCAAGAGGTTGTCACATTGCTTTTTTTTTCACTCAAAGCCAGAAAATATCATCTATGATTTTCCAAACACTGATATTATTTAAGTTTCTTCTCCTTGACAGAGACCAGTGAACAGGTCTATGAGACTGTTAAAAATATGGCAATCTTTTTCGAAATCTTCAACAACAATGAATAATGTCACTACGAATAATTATTTTACAGTGATGTTACTTTGCTTGATGATTATTTTCTCTACTGAATCCCAATAACAAATTACTTGAATAGATTACAAGTATTCTCAGATTTAGGTGTGCAATTATATTTGCTTGAAGGAATTAGGTTTGATCACCTACATTTGATTCTGAAAAACCAACTACGTGTTTTTTCGTTAGTAAGAATCTATTCTGTTTAGACTATAATTAATTACTGAACAAATTTTTGGTTTTTATAATCAGAATATCTGTTTTAATTTTGTAAACAAAAACAGAAATATTGAATAATGGTTATTCATAGATTATGTCAAATTTTAATACCTTACCATAGAATATTAATTTATTACCGAACCCCACGAGAGAAAAAAATTAATAATTGCAAAGTTTTTTTTAAATGAAAGATAATATCTATAATCATTATCGATCTTCAGTTATAATTTTTCTCAGAATAATTAGAGTGAATTATTACCACATTGAAATGTTATAATAACGTCTCTGTGGTGGGTTGTTCCCAATAAAATAGTGTTCTGTGGTTCCTTGTTGTTTTGATTCTGTTTGAAACTGTCAACAGTTATTTAAAAAATGTGGAAAATATTTTAATAAAATAATAATAATAATTTCGATAGTTTGAAATTATTCAATTCAGTATGAAATGATTATGGTCAGAAAATACATTTCTATTCAAATCTTTCTTGTTTATGAACCTATAGCTTCCAGTTTCAATATTGATTGAATTTTAATTAACCTTGCATCATAACAAACATTCAGATATACTAAAACTAAGTCAAATTCTATTATCTTCTAAGTTCGTCTAGGTACCATGTTGAATCGGTGTATGAAATAAATATGTGAAAAAACTATAAACCTACAAAATAAATCAAGGAGACTGGATTCGAAGATTTTAAAACTCATATGATCTTAATTTGAAGCATTTCTATGTTAGAATAGATATAATTTGATGGACCCTCAAAGTCTGAAGCTATAAAGAACCAGCTCTTCATAAAGACAAGTCTTCAATTCAACAGGTCCTGACAGAAAATACATTACCTATTTCAACGGACATGAGAATATACCGATGTACCTATGTTATTGAAGGAAATCTTTTTCTCTGTTTCTTATGGAATATTACTCTGGATTAAATATTAAACAAGGTGCTAGACATCATTAATAATGAATATAGCAAATGGCAATTCAGATTTTGTAGTGAATGTAAGACAAAAAATGTTCAGTGGTTAATTTCATCTATTAGTTTTTAGTGGTGGAACCATAGACTGGAGAGATTTCCCCAACCTTTTGAAGAAATATTTAATATAGACATAAAATATGGCAACATTGAACAAATCTTGTTATTGAATCATTTCAGCACAGAGTTGGATTTGGGAAAATCAGAAAATTTGGACAAAATTATATCGATTTAATTCCTTTCAACTTCAAATATCTCAAGAATGGTGCAATTTAGGAGGAAAGATGGAGAATGATTTTATCTGCAAAAAAGACTAATGATTCCAGGAATTACAAGATACGGACCTTTAGTTCAACGATATTTGTTTTTCATGCAATTTAACCAATCTGTAGAGTAGTAGTGAGAAACCCACAAGAAATGGAATGAATCTAACGATGCCAAAATATGCATGACTGTTATCAAAAACCTTCTATAGGAGATCATTTCAATTGATATTGTCGTTTGAATATTACAGGTGAAAATGCAATTTTTTTATGAAATTTCAACACCCTATATCTTTTGAACGGGACCAAATTTGGAAAAATGTTATAGGAAGAAAGTGTTTCTTTTGACGTGAAGAATCTATGGTTAAAATTAACGCAGTGGTCAAAGACTCACCCTGTATATTTATATATTCTTTTGAACTTTTGGCTTACAAAAGAAATGTTAGCTGGGGTTGTTGACGGGGTTCCATACAATTCACGTATATCCTCCTTTTGCCAGTAAAAACCCTCTTACCTTGCTAGTAATGATATATTTTATAATTTCGCTCTAAATTTTGTTCGTCTTAGGCCGTTTTAGCCGCTTGACGCCTACATCTCGCCTTCAGTACTTCCTCAGTAAATTTTTATCCTTGATGTGGTTGACAGATTTCTATGTTGCTGGAAATGATTATACAACTATTGAGGTATATTCCTGAAGAAAAATGTGTAGCGAAATTTCAGTTCAGAATTTTCAGAAATCATTGGTTTGACTATATATCTAACTTTAGAATGGAACGTGACATGGAAAGTGCATTTCCCTTAATGCTGACCAGAAGACTATTTGTGGTATCCCAAAGCAAATAGCGAAATATTTAGGTTTAAAAGACCCAGAGTTACACACCGGCCATTCTTTTCGCAGAAGTGGAGCCACCATGGTTGCGGATTCGGGTGGAGATATTTTAGCACTGAAGCGTGCAGGAGGGTGGAAGAGCACCGAAATTTCGATGAGTTTTGTCGATAATTCGGTCATCAAAAAAATCGAAATGTCTAGCAAATTATTTGGTAGTAAGAAGAGTACAAATGTTCTGCTTCGAGTTCAGCAGTTTCTGAGTCAACAGATGGATCACCATCATTTTAGAAACTGACGTTTATAAATGAGAAACAAATAAAATTCATTACACTTTTTGTAAAAGAAGAATTTAACCTTCAACCAAATTCAGGTCACCCAGATAACAAGCTGGAATTTCGAAAACCATCTCTACGTTAGGTTCGTTTGCAATGACCAAAATCAGGAAGCAATCTGCCTTTGCCGAGATAAACACCATTTCACAGCCTGCTACGAGCTGGCTATTACGACGATGATGCATTCCCGTGTTTACTTGGCCAATATTGACCCTCTGCCTAACAAAGGTGGGGTCCCGACATCCACCCTACGCGGAGTGTTCCCGAGGGAAACACCGGGCACACGTCCTCTATTGAGTAGTACAAATCTCGGCCTGGATATACTATATTTCTCACGATACGTCGCGTCGCACGTAAGCGATCCTCGGTAAAGTACACAACACTTTTAGTCGGCAGCACCAGTCTAGTTTCCAGCTTAAGTGGTTCGGGAATTGGCGTCTGTAATCTTGTTTTGGGAATAGATAGAAGCGGCGGATTTGAGGCGAGGAAGAAGCTCATGAAGGATTTTGTATTTCCACCCTATGAAATTTTCCTGGTTTTCGGTAGGAAATTTACATCGCGAATCCGCTACGTTATTCTATAGTAACTATAAATAACAGGTATTCCAATAAGGCTATAAACACCATCTGTGATTATTCTTCTTTTATCTAACTTCTCGATAGACATCTTTTATGGTTTTCAAGTTGAATTATTTTTATAAAAAGCAGAAAATATTGTAAAAACTTTGTATTTTGATTAATTGCCAAGATCGACGAAACTTCGAGATTATATGAAATTCAAACTCGTCTGTGATTCACCTAAGGGTAGTTTTGCATTCTACCATCATAATAATTTGGTGTCCCATCGTTGAAAAAACAACTATTTCTCTTCGGAAACCGGTGAATAAAATCGGCCTGAATGGGTACAAGAAAGAAAAATGACCATTAGAGGATCAATCTAGTATATATATGTATATTCTTTCTAACTTTTGGCTTACAATATTTAGTTAGCAAACAATAAAGCATATAGATCAGGGGTTAGTGACGGGGTGTCATACAATTCGGCGTATCACATAAAAGCCTAGGGAAAAAAACCCAGTAAAAAAAACCCTGGCTCCCCGCCTAAGTGTGAAAGTACAAAAATAACCTCTATATTCAAATCTAATACACAAAATTTGTCGTCAATATGCAAGGAGGATTCTTCGAATCGGGTCTTGCGGTCCAAGTGATGATTTTTTCAGATCTTCTGATGTTTGAAGTCTGCTATGGAACCCATTCAATCTAGTACATATTATTGATAGATTAAAAACTCTATCAATCAAACCAAAGTGCGAGGAAAACTTCTCTTCATCATTGAACAGTGAATTAAAATAAATTTATTGCTTTTCGAAGCGCATACCATTCCATTTCAATTAATGGCTTGTCAACTGTCAGAAATGACACTTCCTAATGTGACGGCTGTCAAAATTGCTGGATATTCAAAATGAGACCTCTAATTGGTGATCCTGGTGAAATGTTTACTGTGGAACATCAGGGGAATACATGAAATGAATGAAAATTTAATGGGCAGTCAGGGGGTTTATGAAATTGATGAAAACATATTTCTGAATCATTTATAATTTAGGCCGTCTCTAATTGGAATCCTTTCATTGAATGGGTTACATTTATGTGTAAACTTTGTACTGCTATTTTTGGTAATAACAAAAAAAAAAAGAATTTGTGGCATATCAAAATTAATGATGAACAGTTATTGGTAGGAATATTCTCTGTTATAATCAATACTTTCATTGTGATCTTTCGATGACTATTTAAGACTGATATCTGTGATATTCTGGTGTATATGACCAATGAGACATAATTAAATTTTTTCAATCCAATAAGGCCATCTTCATCTCAAATGATATGAACGAAAAAAAGCCAAGACCAGTCGAGTACAATTCAGCTTGGATCCTCGCTATATGGATAGTGTTTTGTTGCTCTGGTGCATAAACTGAATATATATATATGAGTATAGACATTCACAAAATGCCACCTGATTTAGTTGAACATCACTAATTAAGGAACTAAACCAAATAGAAAAGAAAACTGTAACCTTCCTCTGAGTCAACAAGAATTGAAACATTTCCTTTTATATTAGAGTAACCATTTTTTAAATTAAACTTCCAAAAGAAAATCAGATGAAGATCCATGAAAAGCAGTGGTTTGCTGAAATAATTCATTCTCGATAAAAATGATGAGTTTCTACTTCGAACCCTCAACTGGCTTCCTGTCGTAACTGAGAGACTAGAATAATTGATATGTCTCTGACTCGATCTTATTATGTATCAGTAAACTACTAAATTTCAGTACCTCACGTATTTCCTTGACGCCACGTCAGTGCTTATCTGATTTTTCATACTCATCTTGTTCTACTCTGTCTTCGACAAGAGTATGTACAGTTCCTCTCGAGTCACCCTGTATATGAACTCCAAACCTGGTTCTTTCATTGAACATTACCGATTGGTCATTTAGCACGATTGACCAATTGTCCCTGCTGTTTCCCGATGTCATAGGAGAGTTTCAGTAGGACACGCGGTCAACACGATGTGAACTGACCTTAATTGCCTGTTAGAGAATCATTTAATTGGTTAATTATCTAACCTTGCCGAGGGTTTGCAGCCTAATGACGACCCATAACCGGTGAATATTGAAAGTTAATTCAGTGAGACGGTCGAGTGATTGAATTAGTATCCTGCAGGAAAACTGATTACTGCTGAGATTTTAACGATGCAAATTTACTCGAAAGGAATTTTCCATTATAACGTTCCAGGTCCCATAACTAGAGTTACGAATTTGATATAAAATAGTTCTTTGGGTTATTTCCATAGTCTGTTACTGATGTTTTTGAAACAAAAGTTTCGGTAGAAATCTTCTGCCTACTGAACGGTAAGTTTCTTCAAATATTCGAGGAGATTTTTTAATGAAAATAATCCAATTCTTTGAAAAGTCACACTAAGGAAATTGGGAACGTGATATTTCTGATGATGAAATGTCATGAGGAAGATTGTTTAGGCTGTTTCCATTATAGATAATGAATATTAAAGTAATCAAATACTTTCCTGAGCCTTCGCTCACAGTGTCTTCACTTGATGACTTGATGTCAATTTCATCAGCTGATCTTTCACTTATAGCAAGTTTTACTCCTAGATTTCAGGTTTTCAGGTTGTGATCAAGGTGCAGCTCAAAAGAGTCAAAGGTTTCGTGTCTTTGGCAAGTTATATCAAAATTCTTTCATAACTTACTCCTCGATAAAAGAAGGATGAGAAATTTGTTGATTATGATAAATTAAGATATAAACTACACACTTTGAATTGGGATAAATTTGATAATATAAAATATGTAAATAGAGCTCGGGAAGTTTTTGCTGAAATTTTATAATAATTTAATACGGAACCAATCGAATCGATTGCAGCCTTAAAACTCAAAATCTGTTGATGACGAGATATTGTTGATGATGGAGCTCGTGTTGAATGATTGTTTGGGCTATTACCATCATCTATTGTGGATGTAATAATTTCCGATGTTTCGATAGACATATTCTATCTTTATCAAGGAGAAAAGTAAGAAACCTTTTGAAAATTATCAATTTTCAAAAAGTCAATTGACAGAAGTCATGAAAGTAAATGAACGATGTTATATACTCATCTGTGATATGATGATCTTTTTAAGTTGGATCGAACTATCGGCGTCCAAACTTCTGGCAGATCTATAGATGGAGCACTTATGGAATCAGGTGTTATTTTCATAAATGCTGCTTCTTTGATTTTTCTTCTTGCAAGTTTTTCTTCTTTGGATATTATTGATGCTTCATCCCACTTTATACGATGATTCTCATCTACAGCATGTTGGACCAACCTGGATTTGTCGCTGTCTAGTACTCGTAGAAGCTTCTGATGTTCTTTTATTCGTACATTCAGAGGGCGTTTAGTTTCTCCGATGTAAGATCTTCCGCACTCGCAAGGTAATTCATATATGCAGTTCTTTGTCCTTTGTGTCTCCTTATTAGGCTTAACTTTTGTAAGTTTAGCTCTGATAGTGTCTTCACTAAGCGTGAATGCAATTAAGGAAATGCTTTCTATTTGTATTGAAACAACATATTTCCAATTTGAAGACATCTTTTATCAACAAGAATTTGGAATGGCCATGGGTTCACCACTATCACCAATTTTAGCTGATTTATATATGGAAATTTTCGAACAGAAGGCATTAGAAAAATATGTACTTTAACCCAAACTGTGGAAAAGATATGTAGATGATACTTTCATTATTTGGCAACATGGAAGAGACACTATAGATGGATTCCTTCAATATCTAAACAATCAAGAGGAATCAATTAAATTCACAATTGAAATCGAGAAAGACAGACAACTTCCATTCTTAGATGTACTCGTACATAAACAAAATGGAATCCCAAGAACCACTGTGTATAAAAAGCCAACGAACACAGGACAATATCTACATTTTGATTCAAACCACCAACTAAACACTAAATCGGGAATAGCAAAATGTTTATTTGATAGAGCAATAAATATTTGTTGCACTGAAGAAGACCAAAATGAAGAAATAAATAACATCTCAAAAACTCTTAGAAGCAATGGCTACCCCAAAAAGATATTAAAAAAAGCTAGACGAACAAGAGAAAGTCAACCTGAACCAACAGATATAAATCAGACCATTAAAACCATAATTCCTTATGTAAAAGGTTTGTCGGAGAAAATGAGAAGAATTGGAAATAGATACAACATAACGACTGCATTCAAAACTCAAGACACTATCAGAGCTAAACTTACAAAAGTTAAGCTTAATAATGAGACACAAAGGACAAAGAACTGCATATATGAATTACCTTGCGAGTGCGGAAGATCTTACATCGGAGAAATGTACGAATAAAAGAACATAGGAAGCTTCTACGAGTACTAGACAGCGACAAATCCAGGTTGGTCCAACATGCTGATGAGAATCATTGTATAAAGTGGGATGAAGCATCAATAATATCCAAAGAAGAAAAACTTACAAGAAGAAAAATCAAAGAAGCAGCATTTATGAAAATAACACCTGATTCCATAAGTGCTCCATCTATAGATCTGCCAGAAGTTTGGACGCCGATAGTTCGATCTTACTTAAAAAGATCATCATATCACAGATGAGTATATAACATCGTTCATTTTCTTTCATGACTTCTGTCAATTGACTTTTTGAAAATTGATAATTTTCAAAAGGTTTCTTACTTTTCTCCTTGATAAAGATAGAAGATGTCTATCGAAACGTCGGAAATTATTACATACACAATAGATGATGGTAATAGCCCAAACAATCAATCAAAATCTGTGATGTGATAGCTGAAATAGACACGACATTTTGACAAAAAATGATTAATGTGGTGGACACTGGCCAGAAATCATTTTTCATTACTAATTGCCGAACTTTCTTTTTGTAAAACAATAAAAATTTCAATCATTGTCATCATAATTTTTTGTTTTATTTCGTTTTAGAATACAAAGTTCTTGTTGAAAGTTCTTTCACTTCAGAAGTTTAAACAACAACTGATTATTGATTTTGAATATCCTCGAATAGCTTTTTTGTTGTAGAATGTGAAAAATTAGCAAAAAACGACTCGATATTTAAGGAACAAAAATGTTTACCTGTAAAAACCTTCACGATTTTATTGTCCAAATTTCAATCGTTTATTCCTTGGTATTCCATCTATGTTATACCAAAAAAATTGAAATTCAACTGCTCTTTCCGGGTGCGGCAGCTTCTCTGTTTGTCAGTATATTCCACTAAAAGATCTGCTCAAACGATACTGAAATCATGCAAAACCCAACTACATTCTCCTTTTCTCTTTATCGCAAGAGTAATAGTCCAAAACAACATCCTCTTCAGAATTGGACCATTCTCCAATATTCCATGACGATATCGAGCGTCAAGTCACGGATTATCACCCTTTATTGTGGTCTCAGTAACGTAATATCTGATTCAGAGTCGTGCTGCAAAATCGCAACCCTTGCCATTCATTTCCGCCGAGCACTCAATTAAACGCTAAATCTGAAAGATAAACATGCAACAAAGGGACTTCGTACTCCATAATTTTTGATTAGTTATGAAGTTTTGCTCATAATCTATAAGGGCACCAAATTCTGGAGTTCGCGTGAACTTTTCTACCTCTAAATGCCAAATATCTGACTTGGGAATGTTGTTAGAGACTATCGATGCTTCGTATTATTCGAAGGAATTCTGGAACATACTCGTAGAAATGGAATTTGATTGATTTCATCCCATAACTTGGTAATAAGTTCGTTGAAGTTAAGGGCAACAAGGAACCAGGGAATTGTAAAATTTGCTTTCCTACTAGTTTGACTCGGCTGGAATCGAGAGATCTGGTAGGCTTTTACGTGTTTCAATCGTCTAGGGAAACTATCGGAATCAACACCTATAGTTCTTTTGGAATTCGAAATCAAGCGCGAATTTTATTTGTTAGGAATGTTGAATGAGAAATCAAAAACTTGTACATTTCTAATTGTATATTTCAAAACTTAGACTATATAAGATTAGACCCTAGACCCCTTTATTTACATTGAATATTGTCGCATCTGAAACTTAGAGTTGGTCGATTGTAACGTATTGAGCTGGTCTACTCAGGTCATAAAAAATTTTCATGTTGCCAAACTGAGCAAATATTTCCCTATAATTGTGAATTAAAACTTTTACTCCAAATTGCATTCAAAACATTGTATAAAATTTTGTATTTTGAATAGAAACTGTCTTATCGGATATATTTGCAAAAAGTAAAAGAAAAACTTTAGTTGATTGTGCTATCTTATGTCAGAGACCACAGATAGAAAGAAATGCAGGTGAAAGTCAAGACAACGCTGCTGCATTCTCTGCTTGACAATTTGAAGCTCACATGTTCTATAAGACACAGGTTGCTACCTCTGTATCGAAAATAAATACGCTAATTGAAGAAAATTTGTGAGAGTCAGTATTAGGTTTTTCATATTTCTTATTGTTTATTACTGTTCATCGCACTAAAAATTTGTCGTAAATGTGAAAGTTGTAGTAAATACAGGAATTTTAATCCGAATAATAAACTCATAACTCCAGATCATAGATTGGAGAAGACAGAGGCCACACAAATTTATCAATGAATTAAATTATACAAGGCGTCAAGGACAACAGTACCATAAAATAGGAGGAAAAGGTCGGATAACTGTATGTCCAAAACTGTTTCCTTTAAGGGATACAGGGTGTACTTTATTTTTATTCGGACAAAGTGCTAAGAATTTAACAAAATCCTATCAGTTTTTAGATTACCTATAGAGGACGCCATATACAGAATTAATCCACATTTAAATAAATTCTAACATTTGTGCCTTACACTGCGTGTCATTTTGGACTAGAAAAAGCGAAGCCTCTAGTTTTTCCCTTTAAAGGTATACCTTGTTTCTGGTAAAACGCATCGAAGTAATGATCCACGCAAATGGTCCTGAAACGCCAAAGTAACCTACTTAAAATAACAACCATTGTTGAAAGCATTTAAAAAAAAAGAGTAAAAACTTAAATCCAAATATCAATCAAGGGATTTATTCATTGGACATTTTTTTATGTTTTATGACCCTTTATCAGGTGGCGCACTATGCATGGTACATTTTCCCTCGACATCCTGTATAATAAACTCATGGAGCACAAACTTGTACTTACGGATGAGGTCTTCAAAGAAATTGTAGGGAAAATCCTTATGAAGAAGGATTTTTAATCCATTGATAAATTTACTCCCCATGACTTTAACGAATGCCCTCTTAACATCGAATGATATAACATTCTTTTGTATATGTATACTCGAATATTTAATTTGTTTGTACGTCGTGAATTGAAATTTGTTGTTTTTCATGTTATTATTAATATAAAATTCAGTTATATCCCTATATGACGCAACCTGTTGCTTTTTGGGAGAAATGAATGAATATGAATATATTATTACAACATAATTAGATATAGAGTATAAGACTGAGACTGAATAAAATGTTTAGTGAAGGTCCATTTATATCGTACACAGAACATCACTTCGGTTTGAAAGCATAAATAAAAAAATGTTGTAAACAAACCGAGCCAGATATCTTATGCTCAAAACCCCCCAAAAATGCTGATTCAATATAGCCAAAATTGAACCCATCCAGTGATAATGTTGAATCGAACAGATATACGACCGGCATATCGAATCTGGTCCTCAGAAAACGAAATCTAGCGGTGGGAACATCCGGAAAAGGAGGTTTCCTCCGGGGATTTTCTCTTAGATCAAATCAAGATGAATGATCAGATGATTCCGTAACGAACACTGAGTCTCCGAGATCCCTTTCTGTATTCCTCGGCGGAAACCTGGATTCCAACCGAAGAACTCGAGTGGAAATTCTTATGGTTAGAGATGGGACGCATCTCGGGCCCGGGGGAAAACCGGAAGGGTCACAAAATCGATGAGGTAGGCAACTGGAGCCAGTGCATGAACGGGGATCACCGGAATATAAACTGGCAAGGTAATGAACTTAAAATGACACTTTGAGAAGGATAATATGCAAATTACAATCGATATCCACAGATTGAAATTAATTGAGTCACAGTTATACAGGGTGGCCATTTGAAAACGAAACAGACGAGATTACAAACGAAATAACTTTTTCGATAGAAATGGAATTTCATCTTTTTGGCGTGAAGGGAAAAGAAATAGTTGAAAATTCAAGACGAAAAACAGTTTTTTAATAACTCAGAAAATATCCACTTTAGGGCAAGGGTGTGATGCATACACTCACATTATTTTTTAACGTAGATTCAATATCTGCCATAAAGTTCTAATTTGAAAAAATTGATTTTTCACGATTTTGTCATCCCTAACTTTGAAAGCGATTTTTTCACCCCCTGTATCATGAATCGCGATTTCGATTTTTAAAGTGGATACATCAATCTTACATCTTGAAAAATCCCAAAAATGAAAATTTTCAATCCAAAACCCTCGAAGTTATTCTTGTTTCAGCGGAGCTCTATTTTCGATTATTTTTTCGAATTTTTCCGCTCAGAGAGAATTTTCCAACCAAAACTGAAAAATGTTACATCAAAATAAGTTGGAAAAAATCTTGCTTTGTTGTCAAAGCTTGACTAGTCCATTTGGTAATCTCATCTGCTCTTTTACTTCTTAAAGAAAGTTTTGTTGTAAATTCTTCGGTTTACGATTCGATCTCTGGAAAATGAAAAAAATATGCTATACCGACACTTTCGATTAAGCTATCTTCGAGCGCACGACTGTTATAGTCAATTTTCCACTTATGATCCGGATGCTTTAGGCATCATTGTCTTTACATACAATCGGGAAATACATATGAGCAATATTCAAATGAATAAATGAAGCAAAAAAATAATTAATTAAAGAGCTTGAATGTATCTACATTTTACTTTAAATTCCACAAAAGTGGAATCTTACATCACAATACAAATACTTCTTACGACGCTACGTAAGAATAACGCCTTTCTCATAAAATCGATCGTCTCGGAAACAATCTGCGCGTTACGTTCTCGACTGAACAAAAGCCCAACCTCAGAATTTTCGCGGTGAAGAGAGCTCAAGGCGGCCAAAACCCTCTCGAGTCATGCGACTCCCTTCGCAGCATCCGATTTCGACTCCTCAGATTCAATCTTGCCCTAAGCCTACGCCCGCGCGACTCTGCCCACGATCTTGGACGAACTTGAAAGTTTATTTTCGCTATCTGTTACAAGCCGTTACTGCTCTCATCCCTTGCCACCGCAGGGAGAGGACGTTGTTCACTTGATGCCCGAGACTAATGGCCATTTCCGGTTTCTCAAGATGTGCAGTTTCGAGTAGAGCTCGGTTGTCAGGGAAATCGGTCGAGCGGATAGTTGCGGTTTGTTAACGTTCGCTCTATCGATGACACTGGCTGGGTATTTCGTTGCCTGGGCCCATAACCTGATAGTGTGTATTGTGATTTTAGGTAATTAAGGGGAGGGGTTGTATTCGAACTCTCAGTAGATGATCACCAGCTCTTTTTTTACGATTCATCGTACGATAATTTCACTTGAGAGGTCTAAACTAGAAGGAATAATGTATCATACTGGCGGGCGACTAATTTGCTATATAAATAAATAAATTTTCAGCTCTATAACGTGATTTCTTCACAAGCACTTGCATGTTGTGAAACTCATTCGAACTCATTGTCCATTAATTCACTTCCTTAAATATAGATTGATCATTTTAATTCTTACTATAAATCAATTGTCAGAAAAATTAATGGAAATTTCATTAATCTATCTCAACTAAATATAACAGCAGAGCTTTACATGTGTCTGAGTTTTTTTCTGGTAGTAAACTTTTGCTATTCCATTCCTTCCCCACGATTATCCAACTTGAGGATAAGATCTTATGTCCTAAACAACCGAACAACAAGTACATAAAACTTCTTGAACAAACATTTCCCAGATGAAAAATTCATACAACATTCTCGTCCAACTCGGTGAGACAGATCTAACGCACGCAGGAACTTTTATTGCCAACGTTAACTACAATTTCGGTCCAACGGTCAATATGGCCGCCGTACCGCTCGTAAAACACTGCGGTGATTCACTGGCAGGCCTTCTTCGGCGATTTTATGGGTCTTGATGCTGCCGTTAAACTTTATAATTTTTGCATCGATCATTACTTTTATGAGCTGGTCGTGCACTTAGCCGAGATGGGGTGGTCTTGAGACGGGGTAGGGCATTAAACCGGCATATAATCACGATCGAGCAATTCATCGAAGCACCTCCTGAATAATTCATGAGCAGGCTGATTCTAAGAATGTGGGTATAGATCTGGGTTCGATGGAAATTATTGGCAGAGATGATGAAAGCGAGATATCTCGAGAAAAATCCGATAACATGGTTATATTTGTTGCAATTCGAGTAGTCAGAAGGAATTGAATTCAATTTTGAATCGAATTTGAAATGCGCAGATACAAAATAGAACTACAATATAGAATTCATTATTAAAGTGGTATTGCAGAGCCCTGGTGTTCACAGCGCATTCACCATTTTGCAAACTGTTCGCGCAAGGGGACAACGATTTTGAACTACGTTTTACCACATTCGAATCATTGTCATTTCACAATTAACTCATATAAATAAATCTTCATCATTTCGATTATGTATCGGCTAAAAATTTTGCGGAACGCCATTTCAAATAATAAGAGTCAAATGTCTAATGGAAGAAACTGAACACCCTATAGTGATTGAATTCTTCTCAGAAATTTGAAATGCCTCGAGTTGATTGAAGCTTAGTAAAAATAGTTGGATAGTCTCAACTATTCATTGGCTTTATTTCAATGAAATAATTGGTAAAAATGAAATGAAGTAAATTTACCAATAATTCGACTGAGCGAATATGTAAGATAAAAGTGCATGAATTATTGAAGGTTAACCATATCTTGAAAGAAGGTTCACTTTTTCAAATATTTGTATGTCACGTCAAATAGAGTAACAATAATAGTTTGAGTATTATCTGTGAGTTTTGGACCAATTGACGCATTCGCCATTCTGCGATATGGTCATATGACTACGAATGCCAACATCGGTTTTGGTTAGTAAATTTGTCACGGTTTCAAAATTCCCGCTCCAGTTAGTACCTGCAAGCCGAACTGGTGGCGTTAGTCGCAGTAGTTTGCCAGCTTATCTCGTACGTTTCGATGGACGCCGTTGTCGGTGGTCCTTTTCTGTCATCATGTGACGTAAGTTGTCAATTACATCGTTCTTCCCGCATATTTGGTTGAAATGTCCTGGAGTAATTAATAGCAATTTTGCGGATCTGAACAGGATTTTAACTGAAGCCCTGAGAGAAATCTTATCATGTTGGTTTGGTTTGTTCGTTGGTGAGATTTTTGCGCTTTAGCGGAGTGGCGTATTTGTTTGGAGAAACGACGTGGGATTGCATCATTCTGCTTCGAATTGGGAATTATTATTGTACCGTTGCGAGGTACCGCAGATTCTGAACTGTCTTTGAAGTCTTCGAGCTGTTTGTCTAGGCTGTCTTTGAATTACCGTCGAGCTGCCGTAGGAGCTGTCTTTGGGGACCTCCACCAGATTTCGCCATCTAAGATACAACACCTGTCGTCTACCCAGGGCGCATTACTGTGAGAAATTGTACTACGTTGGCCCAGGAATATATTTGAGCCCAGTTGCCATCTACGAGACTGTGAGAATAATTATGGGTTGAGAAACTATATCCTTTTGTACTTCAGTCAAGCCACGACCTAGACTGTTATAGAAGGTTAGTCTGTAGAATTTAGTTAAGATTGATTAGTATCAAAGAGGCCCAATTCAGTGAATACCGTTTAGTACATAAAACCCGACCTATCGAGAAGGTCGCTTAGATATAAGTAAAGAGCTATTTGTAACGATTACCATCGAGGCTCTAAGTATATACCTTGGGGTGATATTACTGTTTGTTTAGTAAGAGATAAAGCATTATATCGAATATTCGGGTTGTGAAGTAAGAACTAGTTAGTGATCTACCTTCTGTAAGATATATCCTCGTTTGAGGGACCTTGTGTATTTCATTTGGGCTCGTTATATTATTAAATAATTGCTCTATATTCTTTCTACCAGCCACTACCTCCCGCTTGTGTGATCGGGCTCGGTTGGCATCCTGAAAGTGCGTTCGTTATTTTCTCTCTTTTGCGACCCAGAGATCTTTAGTGTACTTTCCTCTTTTTTTTTTCTTTGTATTATCATAAAAGAGAGTGACCCCCTTTATAAGTAGTCTCAGCTCTAGAGCCAGCCGAGGAGGTACTTTGTGCACTCTCTGGAGCCGAGTGGGTTTGGTGACAAATTTTCGGGATCGAATCAATTACATGGTGGATTTGGAATCTGTATATATTATAGCGTTCAATTTCCATTACGTATCACACGTCAAAAAAATCAAATAATTCTCAAATCTGATTTCAACAAACTCGTAGATCAGGCTCAAAAAAAATTAGTTGAAGGTTCATTATGTGTAAAAGTAATTTCTGTGGTATAACATTGCTTACTCGTGTTTTTTTTTCGAAATGACATAGAATAACATAGTAATATTACTCTTTTCGGCTTCATATACTTCAAAACATTCCGATTGTGAAAGAAAAAATGATGGCAGAAAGAACGTGGGAAATTTTCATCAAAATTTTGTAGGATGTATCGTTGTTTCAGTGGTTCGATCCTGAAGACGACGTATATTCGTTGTCTTGATGCACTCAGGATGCGTTCAAGCCTTATTCTTTTTGATATAAAATTTAAAAAAATAATTAAAAACTAACACATCTATTTTTATTATTTATTAGAAACAATTTCGCGAATTCAAGGAGAGAAAGCATAGACCGTTTGACCGAATGAAATAAAAATCATTCCCGTATTCTCCATCGCGCGATTCATTTACACATTTCCTGAATAATTCATGAGAAGAACGTTCCTTCAAATTATACAGATCGAAATACGCTGAGCGAGTGGCTACTTAGCCACTAATGAATTCCTTCAGTAACGGAAATGGTTTATTTCTTTATTGAATCTTTCGGTCCGACTGACTCTCACCAACTATAAATGAATTAATTTTTGATCATTATGTTGGAATGATACATATCTATATCAGGGGTCAAAATATCTGTTACAATTTTTTGAATATCTTATGAGATATCTTCAAAATTCGTTCTAGAAATTTATTGAAAATTAAGTAACTTCAAGATTTTCTCAGACGAAAAATTTTTGATGATGGAACACGTGTGGAATTAATATTTGGGTCACCATCTCTAATTATTTCTCGACATACATCTTGTGTCATTTTCTAATCGAAAAATGGATGAAATGGAACAATACATCTATCATAGCCAAAGAAGAGGGACTATTGAACTTTTCTACAAATTTTGCTGAATGAGAAACTCAGTTGAGATATTCGGACAATCAACGTTTGCGTTAGAAGGGTATTGGTAGTACTGAAATAGTAGTACCCCGGAGCATTCGCTTATTTGCAACGGCTGCAAGCACCGGTGCATCCACCTTTTTGCAAGAGCGACACTTTAATACATTCCACACAGGTGGTTTAGAAGAAATTTGTAACACCATTTGAATCAAACCCTTTTACTCTTTTCTCTTAGGTCTTCGAGTTAATGCGCCACCAACAGGTGATACCATATAAGCTTACTATTAAATATAAAGGCAGTTATTAAATACATCCTAGCATTTCCTGAATGCTGGTACATTCTAGAAGTATTTATTATACCAGATTTCATATCCTTGAATGCGCCATTTTCAAGATTATTATTTTTCCTGGATACGACCCCGATCGGGAAAAAATTGCTAATCTGAAATGCTTTTGGTTTTTTGAAATTCTGATGATAGGCTATAATATTGTTCGTTACTGTTTCACAATAGAATCGGAGAACTGCTAACTACGATGTGAACTAAGATCTAACTGAATTCAAAAGAGAAGTTTCAGAATCGATTGTCTCAATGAATTAATACGTACTATCTGTTATGTTATAATTTCATAATATGCAATACTGAATATTTCATCAAAAATTTTCAAAAATATATTATCTATTTTCAGTGATTTATACTTCATTATATAATAAAATACTTTACCTTCAACTCAATAAGTTCATTCTCTCAAACTCTAAAATCATGATTGAATTTTTGATGCAGATTTTCCCTGAATTCATTAGGTACAAATGAATCACATATAATTTATTTCTGGAATATCTGATGATCTTGAACGTAATTTGAAAAGACAATCATATGTTCTATGAACCTTTCAAGACCTATATTGACTCCCAAAATGAATATTACGAGTACCTCGTGAAATAAAGCGAATAGTCTTGCCCTGATCTTGTGGACAATTTATCTGACTGAAATGAATATTCTCTATTGAATATTATAATATTGAAACTTTTTCGAGTATTGAGGTTGTCAAGTGTTCCGAATTTCGTAGTCAATCATCACTAGTATTGAAATAAATTCAAAAATTCTCTCCTATCGAACCGATTCCTTTATTGGAAATCTATTCAGATTTAAAAACATGAGAAACTTCTCGAATCTCATAACTTTTATATATGTTCTCCATGAATTATTCAAACACTTTAGGATATACAGGTACAAAATAGGACATAGAAGATGAAACACATATAAATCTTTGATATTTATGGAAAATAAAAAACATGGTAATTGTGTTGATTCGATGATCTAGCATAATGGAAGGAATAAAATAATTAAGAGTTAATATTAGTAGAAACAAGTATTTTGTCTAATTTTCACATCACCGATCTTATGCCACAACCGGTTTCGGTTATCAAATCATCGTCAGGTGCTAGATACAGACTGAAATATTTTTCTGTTCTTGAACCTATGGTTGTTCAGAAGTGATGAATGGCTTCTATATTTAATTATCCGTTAAGTGGTGAAAGATTGGAATTCTTGTACACATTTTTCATTTCCATCGATTCCAGTGAATTTTATCCAAGATATTTCTCGCATCTGTGAAGGATTTTAAAGATGACAGAATCCATATGATGCATTTCAGTCATGATATGATCACACACTGCAGACTATTTATCTGAATATAGTCCCGCATTTTCTGCCAATTTGGCCAACATATGCAACATTGCACTGTTTGCAACTATACTATAAACACCTGAAGTTTATGCGCGATTAAGCTTAGATGTTGAGGTGTTTCATATTTTTCCTGGTTGGGGCGTCCTGAAAGATGTTGTTTTAAAATCAAATTTGAAAAACTAATGTTAGATTTGTGTTAATATTTCTCCGAAATAAGTGATATAAATGAATTTATTTATAGGTTTTCCGATGATTGTATGAAGGAGATTATTTTTTCATGATCTGTAGCTAAAATTACGCAATGGTTTTGCATTGCATTAATGGATGGGATGATTTCAAGTCTAAACAAATTAAAAATTCTGATTACTGCCCAACACCACATCTAATTTTGTTCAATACTCTGTACGTTCCGTAACATATTTCTCGTTTCCGCATGTTTATGTCCGTTTACTCCGGTGTTTTTTTTTCTAGGATTTTTTCAGTACGATATATTACCTGTGTGATGTGGAATAGACCTATCGCCAAAACCTTCATTCCTCTGTGACAGGGAACATTCCTATAGGGGCCTTCTACTGAGTGCTCACAAATTTCATCCATCGGAATCTGTGAGTATCTCAAGGTGCAATGCCAGTTCTTTCACGCTTCGTCTTTCTGATCATTGTTTGTGACCGGTTACGGCAGCATTATTCCTAAACTTTAATTAAATCATTTCGGCTAAAAGTTTTTTGAAATAGGTGCCCCATAAATAATTTATTTACATTTCCATCCCATGAGTAACTTGAGGAAGATGAGCCCTCTCAGGAAGCCATTAGCAGTCTCCTCCTGTCACTCTCATTCGATACATCCATCAAACTCGGTCGCACTCTTTCATTAGCGCCACCAACTCCAGACGTAATTCCTCAACCGAATAACTCAATCAGAACCAGAAAGCGCGGCACCAGCAAATCACATCAGCACGCATCAGCGACCGACTGCTAATATCGACGGGGTGGGTTCTATAGCACTCTCGAAACTTCGCCCAGAAATCGACGCTGGCAGTGGCGGCCCGTGGTATTTTTCGAAGAATTGGTCTACCCAAAGGGCAGATAGGTAGTTAGCTATTACCAAAGTAGATACATATCGTTTCCAATTGGGTGGATCTCTGATTGAATAATCTTATTACCTTAGCCACATCATAAAGGCAATTTCAACTTGACGGGTATTATAATTCCTATTGAGATCGACTTATCAGGAACTCAGTGGGACATGACGAATTTAGGTTTATTGTTCATTGTTTTGTTTATTGTTTGTTTGAAACAGCGAACTTACAACAACATTTTGACACATCAAATATACATGGGGAGTCATAATAAATTACAATAATGCAAAATTTCAAGCTAGAAAAAATCCAACAAAAACATGAAACTTGAATAAGACAGTAGACATTTTACATAATGGACAAACACATTAATATATAGCTAATATATCCAGCTCTCTCCTGATCTTAATAATCTTCTTATTTTTCTTAGCTTCCTTCCATTTATTCCTATTATAGTTAACAACTTTTTCTGGACATGTTTTACCTAAAATAGATATAAATTTGTCCCAGAATGCGTCAAATAGATTTCTGGCCGATTCGGCGCCAATATCAGTTGAGGGAAACCAATCTGTGCTCTCTAGTTCAATTCTGAATCTTTCGATGTTTTTATAGAGCAGAGCTATGGATCTTATGGTATTTGGTTTCTCAGGTAATGTGCTTACCTTTAATTCATATTTCAGGATCTGAGCTTTGCGGTCTGACAAATGCGGCTCAAAAGTCTCTGCAGCAAACTCAGCACAATCGGAGAAGATAATATCAAACAACGAATCTGACGTTTTTGAAATTCTAGACGGCTCGGAAAACTTCTGTTGCAAACCAAACTCCTCAAACATGTCCCTCAGTTTTCTCGAGTTTTCACTATCCTGTAACATGTCACCTGAAGCCATGATGTGCTTCTGTTGTAGGTTCACATCTTGCAAACATCTCAAACATTGTCTCAAACGTAGAAAGAATTCGTCAATATTTCCTTTTGGTGGTCTGTAAATTGATGAGATTATTGTCTTTATGTCTTTATGTCTTTATGACCCAAACCCCACAGATCTCAACAACAGTTTTCACTGAGAGTCATTGAGGTTAGAAATACTCTGCTAGAAGTTTGAATTTGGGAGTCACGTGTTTTCGTATGAATCTACAGAGATATTTCCAGTTATTATCATACAGCAATCATGACTATCTCGCACAACCAGCGATGGTTCTTCGGAATTGTTGATCCTTCTTATTAACTTACATTACCATGCCGGCATAACGCCATTAGAAATCATTTTCTTTTGATTTATTTTTATACAGTTTCTGTGGATATGTGTGAACTCACTTTTATATAACATGTATTCAGTATTCATTGGTTGGATATCTAGGTTGTCGTGAAACGAGGAATTATTTATTCAGTATATACGTTTCGGCTAATCTACATTCTTCAGTGTGCCACATAATTGTAATGAACATGTGATAACCACATTTATTAATAAAGATTTAAATATTTCATGCAATTATCATTAATTGGCATCGTCGCTTAGGTGACGTCAAGTGAGCATTGACATTGTTATGTTTAATTTAAGCCGCTTTTCAGGAGAGTTGTCGAGAAAATCAAATTACAAAAAGAAAATTCACCGATACAGTCTTATTTGAAAATTTGAAAACTTCATCTTATCTAAGAGCGGGCATACTCAGCTCTACCTACGGAATCTTTATCACAAAATCGAGCTCAATAATAGTTGTAATAATTGAATATCATTAATTTCGATTTTCGAATGGTGGAATCACAATCTTAGCCCCCAAATGGGGTGGTAACTTGAGAGAAATTTGAAGACTGAACACAATGCTGATCACGGCTCCATTTACCTTTCAAATACCTGAATTTGAATGAAATATTTTTGTGCCTTGCCATCTTCATACTGTAATCTGAAATGTGGGAAAATGGTACGATTATTAGAAAATATGTTATCTGATAGAAGGTTTCGTATTTTTATTGATAATAAGAGTAGCAACTTCTAAACATTGAAAACCGGTCTTCCTCAAGGATCAGTTTTAGCTATTTTACTTTTCAATTTATATCTAAGTGATTTGCCCACTACATCATCTCAAAAATTCGTTTATGCTGACGACATTGCTATTGCTTACCAACATTCGGATTTCCATACTCTGGAAAACATACTGTCATCTGATTTGGAAATTTTAAAGAATTATTTTATCGAGTGGCGATTATGTCCAAATCCCAACAAAACAGAGGTATCTTGTTTCCATCTGAATAATCATGAAAAATATAGAAAATTAGCTCTAACTTTCAATGATTCTCCTATCAAACATAATTTCTATCCAAAATACTTAGGAGTTAAATTAGATTCATCTCTCAATTACAAGACTCATTTAAATGATCTGAACCTAAAACTGAAAACAAGGAATAATATTGTTCAGAAATTAGCTGCATCGTCTTGGGGTGCTGATGCTTCCACTCTTCGCACAGCATCTCTAGCCCTAGTCTTTTCTGCAGCTGAGTATTGTTACTCTGTTTGGTTTAATAGTGCACATACACAAAAAATTGATGCACAATTGAATACATCCATGAGAATGATTACTGGCACCATAAGATCAACACCGGTTCATTGGTTACCAGTATTGTCTAATATTGTCCCTCCCCATATTCGCAGACAGACTGCAGCTCTGAATTCTTGGAATAAATATCATTCTTTGCCAATTTATTCCCAATTATTTCATTTTTTCCACAAAATAGAATTCCCAGATTGAAGTCACGTAAACCATTATGGCATAATACGTTCTTCAATATCGATATATTGACAGAATTTTGGCAGAATTTTTTGAGGAGAATATCCAAAAACCACGTTATGACAAGTGCGTTCTTCAATATGAACATAAGTGATAAAGAATTATGGAAGACTGAGTGGAACTCTTAAGAAATGTTCAATAAGTATCTTGTTTCTGATCCTTCTGAAAAAGTTCTTGGTTTTGATCTTCCAAGAAAAATTTGGACAGTTCTTAATCGTTTGAAAACAGGTCATGGTCGTACCAATGGCATGCTATTCAAATGGAACTCAGTTCCTAGCGCAAGTTGTTAATGTGGAGAAGCAGAAGAAACAATACCTCATCTCATCAATAGTTGTCCCATATATAAATTTCAAGATGGTTTTAGGGCTATTCATGATGTTTCCAACTCTTTTTTGGAATGGGTTATAAATTTCAAACGAATATGATACGTATTTTTGTTATTCAGTTCTTTTTTCTGCTTTTGTCTTTTTATTTCCAGATTCAATGTGAGCACCTTGTAGAAGTCTCTTTCTCCATCAATAGACAATCACTCTTGAAGAAAGAAGTCCCTGAAATATATTTCAGCTTATTTTTGTATTTTCACACTTAGACGGGGAGCCAGGGTTTTTTTTACTGGGGTTTTTTCCCTAGGCTTTTATGTCATACGCCGAATTGTACTAACCCCTGATCTATATGCTTTATTGTTTGCTAACTAAATATTGTCAGCCAAAAGTTCAAAAGAATATATATATATATAATCGATTGTGGTTTAAGAACATAACCCTAGATTATTTATTTTTACGGTTTTCGATTGAAGCCACTTGTCTCAAATTTCAAAATGAATTAATTCATTGAAAACTTCTTAACGGACATATAAGGAAACAGTTCCAATTTGTCAAAATATGTTGTTAAAATTGTATTTTTATATGCTGAAAAATTAAAGGTCCAGTGAGTACTCATTACGTGTTAATGAGTTCTTATTGCAAGATTTTCAAAATAACTCCTTCAATGTCCTTAAAATTTTATTTAGGATCGAATCAGTCAGATGAGATGTGAGCAAAGCTACATGTATGTACTTTGGTAAATTCTTTTGATGGAAGTCAAGCTACTATGATAGGCAATACCGCGAAATTGAGAAGCAAATCGTTTGCCAAAAGTTTTCAACAGCTTCGTATCAAAATCAATTGCCGAGTCTAAGCAAAAGTTGTCGGAAATCGGATGCGAGTCGATGACTCACAATCATATAACAGAACCTTGTAGAATGTGGTCTCGTAGTTCAAGTTTCTACACTATAGTAAATGCCTTCAGGTTTTTAGGATACCAGCTCGCATTGTGTAATCAAGCCTTATATGTGTTTAGTCACTTATCTTAACATAACTCAGGCTCCTCTGAGTAGCCCTAGTATCAACTCTGTTTCACTCGATGAAAACATATAACGGAAGTTCTTGGCGGATGCAATCCATATTTGTCACATACGGATCGGCAGATCCGCGCGCTGTCTCTTTGATGTATCGTTTTTTCTCCGATAGGGATTTTTCTTTTGTACGTGCCGTCGACGACAACGTCCGAATCGATTATGGAACTTCAGGGGTGGAACGATCGTTCCGGACTTTCTCCATTTATCAGTGTTTCGTGAGAAAAGACAGAGGGCAATTTGATCGAGACACTCCGTGTGTCCTGGACAGTCAAGTTTTAGTGTTGGGACGCTTCGCCGATTCTAGACCGTGTTTAGTCTGATGACAGCAAGAATTCTTCGGAAAATAAATGGTTTATTCATTTTAGGGTTTATTGTGGGTGTGGAACTTCTTTAGAGAATAATCGGCTGAGGCGACAAAATACATATAAATGTAAATAACATAAAAATCTAATGGTTATTATATCCTGGATATGATATGTAACATTTTATTGGTGAACAGGACACACCTTACAGAAAACCGAATGAGTAGTGAAACATCTCCAAATTTTTTTGTCAAAAAAAATGACAAACATTACGAATATAAATAACTACATCTCTAGAGTCTGGCGGACTCTAGATACAAAAATTTGGCCATTCAATGTGACCGTCCAACGTTATAAATCAAATTTCAGATTCGTGATGATTGAGATTGATGAAAAATAGGTGGGATACAAATATGGGTGAAACCAAACGATGAACTCTTCTTCATTTTTGGCCTGAAACTTGAAGGGGAAAAACCTTAGGCAACAAAAAAACTTTTGATGGTAAATTCTTGTCTTGAAGTCACTCTGATTGAGTATCCACAAATCACAAGATTGGATCGGCCTACTACATGCAATAATTTCTCTAACATTTAATTAATACTACATATCGCCTGGTTATATTATAACAAAGATCCTACGTTACAAATAATCTCGAATTAACACTGATAACCTTGAAGGATAATCAAATATTTGAAATGACATACAGAAATGCCAGGGCCGTATCTAGGGTGTGGCCAAGTGGCCACCGCCACAGGCGCAAGATCCGCAGGGGCGCCAAAAAATATCAAATGAAAAAAAAAATTTGAGCGCCAAAAACATTCAAAGAATAAAATATAGAAGCGCTGACAAAATATTCGAGAGAACATGTCACGGTTTTCATGTATTGTGCATTATTTGTTTATTTTATCTTAGAAAGGGTTGCTATAAATACACTCATTATGCCCGTGGGCATTTTAGCGGGCATTATGGATTATAACGCCCGCTCGTTGTGCGAAAAGCAAAATAAGCTAGAAAGAAATTATTTATTTCGCAGAATTTTAATACTAAAACAACGACAACTCAACAAACGAAAACAAAGTCTTTCTTAATTAAAATTAAAAGTGCAGTTTTCGAATTTCCCGGAAAAATTCTTCAATCTTGAATCTTGGGATGTTTTCGAAACCTGAGGAGCAAAAACTTGACCTCAAGTACTTGGAAGTTCGTTCACAAGAGAACCACTAGAGAATTCATGAGAATCTGCTACCGAATTCACCATCATCGTCGATATTTTGTTTTTGGAAAAAATGCTCTGCTCTATGTAACCTTCCGCCACACTTCCATCTTCCGTGTATTTTTAACGTTTCATATGATGCACCAGCCTCAGTTAAAAGAGTTGCTGAAGTACGTCTCAAACAATGTCCTGATAATTCATTCGCATTATCCAATTTTAAGTATTTGGCAATCATCGAAGGCACACTTCCTATGGTATTTTTGCCAACAGGTTGGATGGTGCACCGACCATTTCAGAACGTGAGGAAAAATCTAGGATTCTTCACTCCACTGGGTCTCAAGGATATATATTTTCTGACCAGCCCCAAAGCTCCTATTTTTTCTTCCTCTACAATGCTAAATCCTTTTGACATACCGGTTTTAGTTTCGGGTATTTTAACAAGTAAACAGCTACCCTTATCTTCTATATCTTTGATAGACATTCTCACTAATTCATCTCTCCTAAGTCCTCCAAAAACACCCATTATTAGAACTACTTTATGAAGAAGATGAATTTCATCAGGAGCTTCATTGATGAATGTATGAACTTTTCTGCTGTCAAAACTTTGAATTTCTTCGGAATATCTCCTTTAGATTTCACGCTACTAGCCGGGAGAATTGTGAAATATTGATATTTTCATTGACGATCAGTGTAGATTTCAAACTGGAATATTTCGTCCACAATGACGCAGGACAAAATTTTTCAGACTGAAATAAAAAAAATTACCCGCACATGAACAAAATGAAAAATAAAATAGCATACCACTTCTTGAAAGTACGCCAATAACACTGTTTCATCTATAGCAATTATTTCATTCTTCAATTTCCATTGATTTCATAATCCTTGTCGTAGAAGAGTCTGGATTTTTCTGGTAATAAATTATTTGCAGCTTTGGCTGCATTTTCAATTATATTATTTGGCAAATTGCTATTCATTTCTGTTATTTTTTTAAATCCTCACAACGAAAACAGTAATGACATTCACTTAATAAAATGATGACAGCAATAACGAACTTCAAAATATCAACCAAGGCCATGGTTACTACTGAAAGTTAAATGGAAAAAATATCATAGGAGCAATCGAATTTTATTGTAATTAAATGATATATTCGTGAAAAATAAAATCTTGTATGCACCACGAGCGTTATTAGATCCTAACGCCCATCGGGCAACATTCATCCCTCGGGCCGAATGTTTCCCTCCGGGCGTTAGGATCCATATAACGCACTAGGTACATAAATAACTATTTTGGGTAAGGAGCGGTGTCGCGACTCCGCCAGGTAGGATGTGAAAACAGACCGCGTGTACATAGATGTGTCCACTGACAAGCCGAAAAGGGCTCGTCTAGAATCCCTACCGTATTGGACCGATTGAATCGGGCCGTGTGCACCGTGCAACAATCTACGCCAATTTGGGGGCGCTGAAAAAAATCTTGCCACGGGCGCAGTAGTACCTAGATACGGCCCTGAGAAATGTCATACATTCTCTGAACAGCGTCACCTACAAGAGAAAATGCCAAACATCTCCCATACCTTAGACATCTGAAAACAAAATCTAATGAGTGCTTGCACCGTATCAGAGTTTTTCATCACATGTTCTGGAATGGCCAACAGAAACCTACAATTAAACTAACCCACGATTGTATAGAAGAACATAAAAATGATGAACTCAGCCGCAATCGATATAATAAACCTAGTGGCACGTGTCTACCACATTCCCTATAAGCCGCCATGTCGTCGATATGGCTTCCTGGTCTGTATCCAGCCAGAGTCTGTAACGTAATCCCTGATCTCGTTGTGAGCCAATTTGTACACATCGCTGCAAAATTACTTGTCGGCCGCGAATTGATTGCTCATTCATTGATGGGAATGTCAAACACAGCGGGACGCCCTCTGAAAACCATAACTTCTGACCGGCTGCCTAGGCATTGGCAAGAATTAATTCGCGTGTAATTCTGTGTTCAGTCTTGACAGGTGTCTGCGTACATCTTGACCGGGAGGCTGTATTTATATGTGACAGTTGTACGGACTTGATATCGTTGATTTATCGTGATTTGCTATTAGATATCGCGTATTCAGGGCAAAGTTTGATGGATGATATATGTATTATTTTGATGTTAATTTCGAGTTGCTGGATAAATGAGTCAGTAAAATGTGGAATATGAACGAAAACAGGCTTGACAACATATTTTCCAAGTTTTATCGCAGCGTGTCATGCAGTTCATTTGATAGCAGCCCAACTAACAAAGACATTTTCGTACTTCCGGGCCTAAAGTGACAACTTCACTCCCTTGTGACAGGTACTACTACTAAAGTGTCACATTTAATCCCTCCGGGATTGAATATTGACGAAACTCCCGGAACGATTAAATCACAAACAAACGAATTTAAGGGATATTTTATTGAAAAATACAATTAATTAGAATGGTAATTAACGTTAATATTCAAATTAATTTTGTGACAGTTCGTCATATTGACCAGTCTTTCCTGGGTTAATGCAGCAGGTAACTGACGAGAAACAGATAGGTCCTTATCATATTGAACTGGTGTTTGTTTCGAAGATCCTGCGGAAAGAGGAAGCGAGAATGAGGACTGTGGCATAACTATAGTGGACGAATCGGCGACTTGACCAAATAATTGTTTTCAAATAGTATTTCATATCTTTGAAAAAAAACTTCATTAGTGAGGTCCATAAGAAAAAAAAACAAGTTTATGTTATACTCTCAAGATCATATTTGTCAATATAAAACTAAGAACACCATTGGATTCCTTTCAAAAAAGTGGCTTGAGAATGATTCCACAGAAACCAGAAATATTCAAAAATAAACAAGTTACGAGGTTGGGTCAGAAATGCACCAAGTTGAAAAACACCTTGTATCTTTCGATCAAGTTAAGATATCAATATGTGGTTTTAGGCATTCATCTTTTCACGAAAATCGACTCTTAGCATGCCAGCTAGTATATCTCTAACTCTTCTAGAAATTGGTGTTTCCTATCATGTATTCAACTTGAACCACTCACTACATGTGCTCCATATAAATCAAAAATTTTACGTCAGAAGCATTTTGTACCAAAGTACTTACTTGCAACGATTTGCACGACACTGACGTCATTCCGTACGCGCACCCGAATTACGGTTGAAATTTGAAGTAGTTCTCCGGCAATAGAATATAGATGTGTTCTATGCCGGTTATCTGTGTTCCGCGAAGCTAACCTCGAACGGTCAGCGTAGTTTTTCTCTCTGTCGGGACCAGATGCCGGTCATCTTCTGTAGTAATGTTTGAAATCAATATTTAAAAGTGACTTGTGGGTTAGAGATTTGCGAGAAACACATAACTATTCTCGGTAAGTGTTTATTTCTTCCCATGAACCGAAATTTTAGTTCTTTTTGGCACTTTAACATGAGAGCACGTTTTTGCATTGGCTGCTTCCAATGATTCCCACAACATGACTTCTTCTCGGTTTAATTTGTTAATATAATGTAATTTTACTATGATTTGTTCAATATTTGTCTATAAGAAATCGAGAGGGAGCCTTGTTATACATGCACTTGCAGTTTCTAATGTTCTTTCGTTCATCCTGATATAACTCCTCCCTGGGGGCCGAATTATATCCTATTACGTGACCAAAGACATATGCTAGTTCAAGATTGAGATGCATTCCACGTTGAGAGAATAAATCATATCCAGTCCCTGGTTCGAGCAGCTTGTGGGATAACCACCTTGCCATGGAGCACATTCTTCAACTGGGATGAAAATTGGAGTCATCGAGTCGCTGTCTGGAACATCTGTGTGGAAACTATACAACCCGTTTCTGGTCAACTGGCAGGCCATACCCTCTGGGACTTTATTTTGTATCTGGCAGCTGGGAGGAAGCTATCGACTCAGATAGCTTTGAGATAAGTCCCTAGTGTTCTGTTTTACTTGGGAGATTGGACATTCCTTAAAATTGTTATTTGTGAATTGTACTTATACACTTCAATATATTTGTCAAAAACCGAGGGGAGTTTTGTTGCTGGGATAATTGAGCCCACCCTGAGAGAATTAGGCGTAGAGTCTCATGCTCGTCATTTAAAGTAGCACTTTCTCATGTGACATACTTACCGACAAAATTCCTCAAATATTCTCCTTTTCATTCAGAAGAGAATTCGGTACTTCATCTCCTCCTATTTATTCAATTGAGAAAATTCATATCCGTAGATTCTGAGGAAAGAAACAACGACGGGCTCTTCAGAGCTTAAGGTTCATAAATTAGAAGCACTCGTCGAGTATCATCTGCCTTCAGTGGATAAGCATCAATTATTTTCGTAATTTTTCATCATCAGCAACCAGGAAGGAACATGATTAATGTGTAAATAAAATGTGAAGTAATTGGAAGGATTTTCCCTCAAGAACTGCGTCGAAATTATGTAGAAGAGATGAATTGGATGAGCTCTCGCTGGAATTATTCAGTAGGTGAGATACGTCCGGGATGTTTTTCTTGTATGCGACGAGGATTATGGGGTTTTATACCAGAAGGTTGGCATGAATGACTGCTTTTGTTTGTTGGGAGCGAAAGTGAGCAGCAGGTTTTACAGTCAGTATAAAAATGTGAATATTTAAGCTTGAATTATCTTTATGCATCCTTTTAGGTTCGAGCCTGTTTCTTTTCAGTTTCACGAGAATGAATGTATAAGTATAACGTATTTCATATTTACAAAATAAGCAAGATTTGAAAATATTTCTTATGAATCAGCGGTTGATATTGCTGTTTTGAAAGGATATACCTCATTGGTGCTGATATGTAAAGATACTGGTTAACTGCACTAGAACAATCACGAATATCCTATGGGTATTCAAATCGAAAAACATAACAGAATTTAGAAAAAAAAACCTAGCCTGTGGGGTTTCACAAAAATTGGCATACCTCCTTTTTCCCACCATTATTTGGACAATTGACAAGTTTCAAATCGATCAGATAAATACTGTGGAAATTATTAAGGAAATCAAATTGCAGTTGCTAGCAACTGCTAAACTGTTCAACGGATTTTACACTCATCGTTGTTGAAATTTCATGAAGTTAAAAATCAAACTACCTTAGCAATTTCCAAGAAAATTATTCAGGAAAATTGATAAATCCCTGCATGTCAAAAATATTCCTGTAACAAAGTATCGAGGACTAGGTTCCATGGCGCAATGAAAGGGACTTATGGTGACGTTTAAAAATTCACAAAATATGTCGAGCTAAATACCAATTTATTTATTTATTCATTCAGTTACTATTACATGAGCAATGGAACAGTATACGAGATGATCTCCATTTATAAATTAAAAAACACAAGAGCAATAAAAAAAACCCATCATAAAAATTGTACAGCTAAATTGAATCGTTGATGACGAGATATTGTTGATGATGGAGCTCGTGTTGAATGATTGTTTGGGCTATTACCATCATCTATTGTGGATGTAATGTTTTCCGACGTTTCGATAGACATCTTCCATCTTTATCAAGGAGGAAAAGTAAAAAACCTTTTGAAAATTATCAATTTTCAAAAAGTCAATATTGACAGAAGTCATGAAAGAAAATGAACGATGTTATATACTCATCTGTGATATGATGATCTTTTTAAGTTGGATCGAACTATCGGCGTCCAAACTTCTGGCAGATCTATAGATGGAGAACTTATGGAATCAGGTGTTATTTTCATAAATGCTGCTTCTTTGATTTTTCTTCTTTGGATATTATTGATGCTTCATCCCACTTTATACGATGATTCTCATCTACAGCATGTTGGACCAACCTGGATTTGTCGCTGTCTAGTACTCGTAGAAGCTTCTGATGTTCTTTTATTCGTACATTTAGAGGGCGTTTAGTTTCTCCGATGAAGATCTTCCGCACTCGCAAGGTAATTCATATATGCAGTTCTTTGTCTGTTGTGTCTCATTATTAGGCTTAACTTTTGTAAGTTTAGCTCTGATAGTGTCTTGAGTTTTGAATGCAGTCGTTATGTTGTATCTATTTCCAATTCTTCTCACTTTCTCCGACAAACCTTTTACATAAGGAATTACGGTTTTAATGGTCTTATTTATATCTGTTGGTTCAGGTTGACTTTCTCTTGTTCAACTAGCTTTTTTTAATATCTTTTTGGGGTAGCCATTGCTTCTAAGAGTGTTCGAGATGTTATTTATTTCTTCATTTTGGTCTTCTTCAGTGCAACAAATATTTATTACTCTATCAAATAAACATTTTGCTACTACCAATTTAGTGTTTAGTTGGTGGTTTGAATCAAAATGTAAATATTGTCCTGTGTTCGTTGGCTTTTTATACACAGTGGTTCTTGGGATTTCATTTTGTTTATGTACGAGTATATCTAAGAATGGAAGTTGTCTTGTCTTTCTCGATTTCATTGTGAATTTAATTGATTCCTCTTGATTGTTTAGATATTGGAGGAATCCATCTATAGTGTCTCTTCCATGTTGCCAAATAATGAAAGTATCATCTACATATCTTTTCCACAGTTTGGGTTCAAGTACATATTTTTCTAATGCCTTCTGTTCGAAAATTTCCATATATAAATTGGTGATAGTGGTGAACCCATGGCCATTCCAAATTCTTGTTGATAAAAGATGTCTTCAAATTGGAAATATGTTGTTTCAATACAAATAGAAAGCATTTCCATAATTGAATTCACGCTTAGTGTAGTTCTTTCACTAAGGGTTTGATCTTCTTTAAGCTTTTTCCTAACTATGATAAGTGTTTATCTGTCAGAATATTAGTGAACAAACTGGTGATGTCGAAGCTGACCATAACATCTTCTTCCATGATTTCTTGATGTCTCATTATTTCTATGAAGTGTTTCGTGTTTCTTATCATCGATGTTGAATTACTTTTTAATGGTGATATAATTTTCAGCAGAAATTTAGCCAATTGGTGGCTAAATTTTCAAAAGGTTTTTTACTTTTCCTCCTTGATAAAGATGGAAGATGTCTATCGAAACGTCGGAAAACATTACATCCACAATAGATGATGGTAATAGCCCAAACAATCATTAAATTGAATCGACTAAATAGAATTGATAACATAACTCAACAATCCTACCTACCTATTATTCTCCTCAAATGACTGAGGTTACAATTGAAAAAATCTTCACCAATTTTGTCAACAAGATATATCTGACCATATGAGAGTTTTTCCTGTAATTTGAACTCGATCTCAAAACAGTAAACGAATGTGTATTTCTTGTTCTCCAAACAGATTTGTTATATTTAACAAGAGACAGAAAAACAGGTGATTACACGATACCATTGATCAATTCAAAAATGGAAACAAGATCATGCATTAGTTTTCTAGAATCGAAGGCTGGTAGGTGTAAACTGAGACGTAATAGATGATAATCTCTCTCATCTCGATTGATTCCACGTGTAAAGGCTATAAAACGCAAACATTCATTCTGAACTCTTTTGAGGACACTACTTATCATCACACGATCAGAAGACTATACAACGGATGTATTTTAATGCAGCCTCGAAAAACATTAAAATTTCTTATAATGAATCCCAACATTTTCATCGCCTTACCCACTATATCATACACATGACAGTTGGAGCTCAGGTTGCTATCTAATTGGACAGCAACAGAACTAGTTCCTTTCAACATTTTAACATCAATACAGTCTCCCTGAAGTAGCTCAATGTCACGTCGACATGATATTATTCGATAAAATTTTAAGTCATCAGTAAAAACCAAAAGCTTACTATTCAGAAAAACAGTTTACAAATCATTTACAAACATAATGAACATGATGGGCCCAAAATGGGATCCTTGGGAATCACCAGAACTGACAGGGATGAAAAATGAAGTCTGATCTTTCAACTTCACTTCTAGCATCCTTAACCGTGTATAGCTGCTGAGTTAATTCAAAAATCCACCGCCAACCCCAATTTTACTCAACTTATCCATCAAAAGTATATGATTAATCCTGTCAAAGGCTTTCGAAAAATCAGTGTATACCGCGTCAGCTTGTTTGCTGTTATTCATAGCTAAAGTAATTTCGTCCAGGTAAAGTAGCAAGTTGGTAATAGCCAATAAATATGTACATTGTACCTACTGCTCATTCCTCATTTAACTAGTGGCCAATAATGCAGTGAGAGATGATTATCGATGTGAAAACTTTTTTTGAAAATGTAGATCGTGACGAAATTTGCCACGGGGTCCAAATGGTGTAGTTAGGCCACTGTTCTCCATAAACTCCTAATGATCGTGCCCGATGAGATACTCTGTATATATCAACCACATAACGACCTCTCGGTCACAATTCGACCACCCCAAAGGGGCATCCACGTATTTAGCCTCCAACCTTTTCCACCGGAATGATACAGGATTAAAACGGTCGAGGTTATTCGAAGCCGGAATTTAAAGTAATTAGTTTTTATCCCGAAGGAATGCTGAGCAGTTAGCGGCCGTTTAATTAAAATGTCATAACCAATTAATATAATTCGCTGGGATGAGAGAAGGGGAAGTGAAAGATGGCAGCCTCCAAAAAACGCCATTGGAAGGGGCGATTCTGACAGCAATTTCATCTTAAAAATGGAGGACCATGTCCCGAGGGACGTTTGGGGGAATTATTTTGCTTTATCGTGCTGGCGGGATAGTTTATATAGCTTATATGAGTAATTTCTGTGTTTAAAGCATCCCTCGAGACTAGGAAGTTATTTGAGTGCTAGAATGCAGTGATCAACAAACTAATCATTAATTATGTAATCATTTTCATTGTGAAATTTTAGGAGAATCTATGGGGATAAACTGAACACTTAACATCCTTGCCTGAGATCGCAACCTTGATACTAAATACCTGAAATTCTAAAACCCAATAAGAGGAAGAAAAATTGATGTTGAAAAGATGTTACCTTCTTTTCATTCCTCTAGATGGAATTGAGGCTATAATCCTGATTTCTGTCTAGTATCTTGTGACAATACTTGCAAACCATCTCCTATAAAAGGTAGAATTCTCGGAGTTTTTCCTCAAAGCCTGCATAGGCCTATTCTCTTGACCTAAAGAAGTTTAAATGTTTAAAAAGAAATCGTTGGAATGTTGAGAAGGCAAATTGGATTGAATTTGCCAAGAAAGTGGACAATATATTAGATGATTGAACCCACTCACGATAACTATCACAGATTCATAGATGTTGCGAAAGCTGCAGCAAAAAAAATTTGTTCCAAGACGTTTCAGGAACGATTCCATTACAGGTTGGTCGAAAGAAACCGATAATTTGTATTGGGACGATCAAAAATCACCATCCGTTGATAAATGTGAAACGCTTATGAATTCAATCAATACGACCCGAAAAGAGAAATAGGATAGTGTTGTGTCAAAAACTGAATTTCACACATTCGAGTAGGAGTTCATGAGATATATTGAGAAAATTAGGAGAAGCTATTCCCCTTCCTTGATCATCATCTAAAATTCATCAAGATTAATCGCTCACCTCTGAGTTGATTTATCTGAATCAGCTAATATATGCCAATGTGAAATGATGAAAATAAGGGAAATGTTACACATATTCAGGAGATCAGCTTCTATCTTAGAATATGTATCGCATCCATTCAATATAGATGAATTTAGGGCTGCAATTAATTCTACCAAATCTCGGAAAGAAGCAGGTTTTTGACAGTACTTCTCTTGAATCCATCAAACAGTTAGGAAAAAAATTTAGGAAGAACTGACGTGAGGTCAGATTGCTTTGGCGCTCTTGTTGAGCTACTTGCGAGTAAATATTGAAACCATAACAAATCTATTAGCACTCTGATCACGTGAACAATATTCTTTTTCCTTTACTATGGGACAATGTGATGCAAATATGAACGCCTAATGAATGAACAAACCTATGTCTCAAATTAAAAATAACTACTCATAATTTTCCCAAAGTTTTGTTCGAAGCTATAATTCAGTCAGTGCTTTTCTGAATTTTGACAACGTATATTATTTCAGCCACCGAGATTGAATTCTATCTCTATGATTTCCCGTTATAAAAAATTTTGATTAACATTACGCCAACTGACACTGATTAATGAGCCCGGCATTTGTCAATCGAATATCGATCTGTGATGGCCATCATTCAAAGAAAATAATAGGGGGGACGTATGTCATTTCTCTTTTCTCTCGAGTAAATAAAAAAAATGATCATATCTTTAGATGGAAAAGAGCTACGACAATGAAATTTGAGGATAAGTAAGATATCGACCACCTCAATATATTCACGAATTTTTATTGAAATCAGGACAATATCTTATGAGATAGTGAGTATTAAAAAAATTTTTTTTGGGAATTTTTTAAAAATTTTCTAGCGTGACGATTTCTGCAAAATTTTGCGAGCCGTTTTGTTCCAGACTCCCTCAACAATATTTCGAGTATGAACTTGATCGGATGGATATTCTAGTAATTATTGAGGAAACAAAATTTCAGACGCTCAGAACTACTGAACCATCCGATGGATTTGGCCCAATAACGAACTTGACCGAGATATTTGGACAATCAACCTATTCTGAAAATATGGAAACTCTAGCTTATCTCTTTTGGATGCTAGAGAGGATACGGCCGGCCGGACAGACTCAACTTTCGCCACGAATTCTTCATCAGGGAGTCGAACCCAATCGATTGAGACCATTCTCGGCGCGATATTCCAAAATTACAGACATTCGGGCAAAATGATAGGCTGATGACGAGATATTGTTGATGATGGAGCTCGTTTTGAATGATTGTTTGGGCTATTACCATCATCTATTGTGGATGTAATGATTTCCGACGTTTCGATAGACATCTTCTATCTTTATCAAGGAGAAAAGTAAGAAACCTATCATTACATCCACAAAAGATGATGGTAATAGCCCAAACAATCATTCAAAATGATAGGCACTCTGTTCGGGTGAACAAGAGCGCCAAAAAGGCCTTGTCTTGGTTATTGTCTTTCTATAGCAATATTCTAAATTAGGAAACTTTCCTTCCGAATTCCGTAAGGCTAAAGTATTAGGTAGTTTGAAACAAGTAAGCAAATCCGTGTGATCCTAATAGTTATCGACCAATAAGTTTATTGAGTGTTCCTTTCAAGATAATAAAAAGGTTGATTCTTTTCAAAATTGGATCTTCTATGAGAAGTGCTCTACAAAATTTCCAGGGAGGCTTCCAATTAAAACTGTAATACTTCAAAATATATTCACTTGAATTAATAGAATTCATATAGCAGCATAATCATTATAGTACCGGAATTTTGACCTTTGAAATAATCATATATCCACATTACTTAAAGGCAATGATTCTTCAGTATCGAATCTTCTGAAACTAAATGATTTTTATGAGCATAAAATAAAACTCTTACAGAACACGAATTTGACTTGTGAATTTTGACAAGATACATTCTTTCACAGTGAAGGAACCAGTGCATATATAATTGATTAAAACTTCAACCTGATTTCTGCTTTGTGTTTTATGACAGTCCTTGGAAATACCTCTCTATTGAACAATTTGAGGCTCTTTGACGAAATCGCAAAATTTTCTTCACATAGAATAGAATAGAATAGTAATTTATCATCCACAAATATTCAAATCGAAGAAAAGAAAACAGGTCAACAATACCATTAAATTAAAGCAACTGGACCTGTGTCATAGATCGACAATACATTTCAAATTCCTCAATAGTGTAGGGCTCAATTTTCAAAATAATCTTATAAATTTCTCGCTTAAAGGTTTTTCCATCAAATAAAGTCTGCAAATGTCTTGGTAGAATGTTGAAAATTTTTATGGCCATATACGTACAACTTTTTTCGAATAAACTCAAATTATGCACTGGATAAAAGTAACTAAATGTTTGCCTTGTATTATTCCGATTTTGATGCTGGGTAAAGTAAGACTTATAAAAGGATTTTGTATAAATACAGTCCATAAACAGTTAAAATATTATTCTGTCTAAACACTCCTCTACAGGGCTGTCTCCATCCCAATTTGAAAATAACTCTTATTGCCCACTTTTGAATGATAAAATGAATGATATATGGATATGAATCATTTATGATAGATATATTGAAAGCTATCGAAAATAAGAGAACATTTTATAAACGAAAAGACGGCATAATGTTTTCCAAAGCACGCAGGAAACGAGCAATATCATCGTATATCGTCACATTCTCCATGAAAGGTCACGGAGTCATATGGCACGAGACCGAATGAATGGCTAAAGTCGTTCAGTGACAACAAAGCGAGAAGCTCTTTCATCGGTGCCGGTGTATATTGAGTCCTTCCGTGACACCCACAACGTTTTGTGGAACCGTTTGACATTTGAGCTCACCGTTTCGTATTCGTACGATAATGGCTAGTTAGTGCTCATTCTCTTCGCCATAATAAAGGTTATAAGCTGCCTTTATTCCACATCAATACCCGTCTATTTGATTTGACTGGGTATCGTTGTAGATTTTCCTGTAATTGTCTTCAAGCAGATTGTGCATTGTGGGCTTAATCAAAGTAATAGTAATAGTATTAATGTTTATTTCATAAATGAACAAAATACAAACTGAAGTTTACTATTTTTACATTGAAGAATATCCAAGGAAACTAACCGTAACACACGAAATAAACTGAAAGCAAACCTCTCGAAGGTGAGATACCGCAGGATCAAACCTTGTGTGAGAGTGAAAAACAAAACCGCAATTTTCCAGCAAAGGGCAGACCAAGGATGTAACACGAATCAACTGAAGACTCCAGGACTAGTGGTTTATCAAGCAATAGGCATTCTTCATGTCTATTAAACTGGCTATGAAGTATCTCGACTGACTCAGGATCCAACCTTTTATTTTCCTCTCAAAAGTAGCCATTATATCGGGCATCTTCAAGACTTGAGGGATACTATTATAAACTCGAAGTGCAAGGAACAGATGCGATCTCTGCCCCTTGGTCCCACGTGTGGTCGGCAACAGAATGAACTGACCCCTATTTCTGGTGTCATGTCTATGCTCGTTGAAACTTGCAGACGTTATGTTCCTCCTCTGGCGAACCGCAAGTGCCAGAAAAAACAACTCTCATATCCATCACATTGGCAATTTTGAAGAGCTCGTCAGATGGAAAACGATAATGCTTATTGAAAATTACTTTCAGAATCCATTTCTGTGTTATTTCGAGTTTGTGTTTATGAGTTTTGACAATTCCTCCCCAGCCCAGTAAACCATACGCTAAATGAGGCTGCACCAACACCAAGTATAGTGTTCTTAACAATTTAGTATCACAGAACTTTTTGAGATTTTTAAACTTCACTATCAGAGTTCTCAGTTTTCGGACTATCTTATCGATGTGTTGTTTCCATGTGAGGTGTCTGTCCAACACAACGCCCAAGTATTTTACTGTGTCCGCCGAGCGTATCAAGCAATGATCGTCAACCACCAATGAAGTAAAGGTGGGGCAAAATGCGACAGAGTTGCTGAAAGGAACGAAAACAGTTTTATCTGTATTGAGAGTCAATCTCTTATACCGCAGGCATTCTAATATTTTGTAGAAGTCACTTTCCGCAATCCTTTTTAATTCTTGCCATATCTCAGCTTCCAGAAACACTGCAGTATCATCCGCAAAGGAAATGATTCTCGACTTCGTACCAAGTCCAAACAAGGAGTTTGTGTACATTAAAAACAGGATTGTGCCGAGAATGGTACCCTGGGGTACCCCTGTAGTAACTGCAGTGGAGGAGCTCAACGAGTCTTCAATTTGGACGCACTGACTTCTTCCGGTTAGAAAACTTCTGAACCAGTCCAAAGTTATCCCGACAAAACCATAGTCCTCCAGAGTTCTGAGCAACTCCTCATGGTCAACCGAATCATCGAGAAATACACATAAGTATGGTTTAGATCTGTCCAAACAGTCATATATCATAGATGTTAGCTGTGCCATCGCATCCTGTGTTGAAAATCCCCTCCGAAATCCATACTGCCGATCACTCAAAACATTACAGGCATCGAGAAACTTCATTGTTCTTTTGTGAACAATTTTCTCAAAATCTTTGATAGATTTGAGGTTAGGGATATGGGTCGGTAATTATCCATAAGATGTTTACTTCCAGACTTAAACAGAGGTCTCACCACGGCCGATTTCAACACCGTCGGAAATTGTCTTCAATGATACCTCCTCAATGATACATTTATAAGGTAAGTTAGAGGCTTTACTATATTTGGGCCAATATTCTTCAGGGTTGTCGATGATATTTTGTCCAAACCAGGTGTCTTGGGTGATTTCAATTGGCTTATCAGTTCCAAGATCTCAGCTTCATTACTCTACTCCTATACCATCTCTGAGTTGTTCTTTGGGTTGGGTTGTTGTCTAGTGTCCTTTGATTTGCTTTTTATTTCATCCACTTACCTAGGTCCAATAGACGCAAAATGACTGTTAAAAGCTTCAGCCACCAGCGCAGCCTCACTGATCTGCTTCGAGTCATTCACTCTGATAATGATCTTCGGACTGTCGGGTTTTTTATTCGATATCATCTGCCACAGCTTTCTTGGATTCGCAGAGTTTTTCGATATTTGTTTTTTGTAATAATCAATCTTCGTTATCGATATTAATTTCATATAAAGACTTGTTTAATGCGAAAGAAGCAGAAAAAGATTGAGAAATTATACTAGCCTATTGGTAATTCTACCATTCGGCTTGGTCAGAACAAAAAAACTTTGAAATCATAGAAATTATAAAGATATAGTTACAGATGACTGATTTCTAGGTTGCCTTATCCAGACGAAACCAAATACTAAGAACATTTATCGGCAATAGGGTACATTGAACCATTTCTTTGAATGTATATTGATCCATTTTTGGAAGCAATTGAGAATTTGATTTCTTGTTGTTTTCTTAAACTTTTTTCAACAATGGTTGTTATTGTAAGTAGGTTGCTTTGGCGCTTGTGAACAATTTGCGTGCATCATAACTTTATGATGCATTTTTACTGGAAACCGTTGGTCCAAGTGACTTCAACAAAGTACAACTTTTTGAGGGGAAAAAATGGAGGAATCACTTTCTTTAGTCCAAAATGATATACAGTGAAAGGTTAAAAAGTTAGGGTTGATTTAAATGTGAAAGAATATAGTGTTTCCCTCTATTAGTAATCTGAAAACAAATTGGATATTTGGATTCTGCAGTTTCAGATATATATTCACGGGACCTTTATTCAATATTTTATGGCCCTCTATTGCGTGACATTATGCATGGTACTTGTTTTCTTGATACCATATAGGGTGTTTCAAAAAAAGGTGACCCCCTCTCTAGGATAGATAGAAAACTAAAAATAATTTAGGTTTGCTCAGTAAAAAATTTTCGTGACCCCATTCGTATTCAAGAGACAGAGTTTTACCAAGAGTACCTTTTTTGTGTGAAATTGAATGATGTTTAAGTATGCTTGAAATTTTGCTCAATAAATCTGATATTAAAAAAGTCATGTTCAATACGACTTGGTACGAACCGTGTAACTAGCGCCCTCTACGAGAGTCAGACATTAACACGAATTCATTGCCAGTAGTTTCTGCAAAATTTTAAAAAATGTGTATAATTTTTTTTTCTTCAACCCTGTATCTTGAATACGAATGGGGTTACGAAAATTTTTTACTGAGCAAACCCCAACACCCTGTAGAAATGACTTGAAAATATCTATACAGAATTTTCCTTGCAGTCTACTGTAATTATCTTATTGAATAAAATCCAATTTTTTTTCTTTATATCTGAATAAAGAAATGGTATAAAAACCTGCCCTCATTCGTCTACACCAGATTGATAAACGTGATTAAAAACGTGACTCAGAACTTCAATGGCCAATGATTCCACCACGTTGAGACTAATTGAAATAAATCTGTCTGAAATATGTATGTCTCGTAGGAATTTATACAGATTGCTTAACCAGTTTTATTTTTATCTCCCAAGCAATGTTTAGCTACAGTGGAAAATGTGTTAGGTTTAAGAAAATTTATAAATTTTACTTCAATTAATATCTTCTTCTTCTAACCAAATGCTCGCAGCTCGACGTGCCTCGTAATATTTCAACTACAGAAACCAACAAAATCATCGAATTTAGCGACGTTGCCAGATTAACCATTTTTAACAGGTTAACAGATAAATTTGACATAATATATTCCTTTAAAATATTGAAGAATACAGAAAATGCTAGGCTCTTCGTTATAGTTCATTTTAAACTGTATTTAATGGTTTCACGAGTTGGTGATGCATAAAGTCTAAAATATAAATAGATAAATTTTATGAAATCAGACAATTTTCTTAAACCTCGCTGTTTCCCTATGAACAGGCGTGCAAAAAGCTTTCACATGTTGCTTACAAAAATAAAATGTACCATCATCTGGCAATAAACTTTCAGTTTTCAAATGAGGTTGGATCAAACTGATTTTCTGCCCCGCGAATTAAATTATTTCTTATGACACATCAAAGATCAGCTTTTACTGCCAAATCCTTCAACATCTAGTTGGAAACGTCTTCTGTTCAATCCAGCTCAAAGCCAACTGCGATTATCCTTTCCGGGTGTTCCATACTGATTCCTGTGAGCCGCAGTAAACCTCTGTCTTTCGCTCATCCGACGATATCAATGTTGGATGAGAATGAATGAGTTACAAAATATACGTTCATGAGAACGACACGGGGAAAGGGAACTGGAGAAACTGGAGTTGGGACACCGCCCTGCAATTGTGCCAGCTGCTGTTCAAGGATCGATCCCTCCAACAGTACGAAACTAGGTTTTGCCAGGGCTGGTTCTGACTATATTCTTTCAGTTGACCTCGATATTTCACAAAGTCGTTTTTTGAAATTCGATTCGAGGTTATGGCTATATCATTGCGCTGAAATATTGTATCAGTACATGGAAAATTAAAAGATTATAAAGAATTGAAAATTTTTGTTCAGAGTTTGACTTTCAATTAGTTAATTAATAATTTTTTTCGTATTTTATAAAGAAGATCCAAATTATCTAAAAATTGACAATTATAGTGTTACACTTCTTGATTAGAGTATTGATGAAACCTTTATTTATTCTAGAAAAACTGTTATCTTTGATGAATAAGAGAGAATTTATAATTCTCATCATAACATCAAACAATTAAAAAAACTACAAAAAAAATTAAATAGAATACGACACCTGTGTTTCGAGATTTGTGTATAATACATTTTTCTCTTCAAGGATTCATATTCGATTGACAATAATTTAAACAATTGTTGGTTACAACTTACGTGCGACGTGTCGCAACGGAAGAACTGCACGTGCAACTTCGAAATCGGCTGATATTCTAAAAACTAAACTAAAAGCACTCGAATATAATCATAGAGTATTATCTAGTTTTACCAAATCTACACAGAAAATTACAACTGCATTCTATGATTTTCTGAAGAATTGTTTATTATAAAAGAACTAACTGACCCGGCAAACGTTTTTTTGCCATATAAATAATTCTTAAGTAATTTCTAGTGTAGACAAAAAATTACTTATTGTCAGTGTGTAAGAATGTGGTATATGCGTTAAATAGGCATGGAGCACGGTTAACGATGAGGGGATATAAAAATAATACAAGGCAAACATTATTTTTAAGTTGCTATAATCAATCCTTTAAAATTATATATCATTAATTGATCAAATACGACAGTAACACATTCTTATGGTGAGAGAGAAACAGGAAACCGGCTTCGTAACGTGATGTTTACTGGGTCAAAAATGACACCTGTAGACAACTATTTAAATGATATCGATCAGATTTCTTAGTGCTAAAGGCTTAAAACCGATCGATATTCCTCGTGAGATCTGTGAATTTTACGGACAAAACATTATGAGTGATGGAATGATAAGGAAATAGGTGAGAGCATTTAAAGATGGCCGCACAAATGTGCAAGATGAATAACGGAGTGGGCGTCCTTCGGTCGTCAATGAAGATTTGGTGCAGAAAGTGGACGAAAAGCCCTGATCTGGCACCCAGCGACTACAATTTGTTCCTGCACTTGAAGAAACACCTGGGTGGTCAGCGTCTGCAAGTCGATAAAGAAGTCAAGACATTTGCGACAGAGTAGTTAACAAGTCAGGCGGCAGAATTTTATGAGGAGGGTATCACGTTATAACAAATGCGTCAATATTCACGGAACTTATGTTGAAAAGTAGATTAAGATACAGGCTTTCATGTAAAAATATCTTTACACGTCTTTTTTTAATTCCAAAATAGTACTCACTTAAAAAACATGCCTCGTAATATTAATGTTCGAATATATCGACAAGGGTTAAGTTTGAGCCAGAATTGGGTGGCTTTCCATTCCTCAAGATTTCCACCTGGCTTTTGATGGTATCTTCGTTTGATATTCTGAGCTTTTCAATATGCCCATTTCCTGAAAACGTCTAATCGGCATCTTGCCCAAAATTCCTCCAACCGAACAAAATGAATCCATTCCGGCATCCGTGAAAGTTACAAGCCACGATCAGATACCCCTTTTGCGATGGTTTCGGCCTCGTCTGACCTACGTCTCTTATTCCATGAAGTGTACCAAATTAACGCTGAAAACTCGCCTAATTAAACAAGTTCCACGACTATGAAATCCGCCATCACGAATACTCGGACGAAGTTTAGAAAAACTTTTCAGGGCTTTGGATTACAGGAAATTACTTTGCTCTTTTTTCTGCGAGTTCTGGTGGTTTCTGGTTGATGTTGTAACGTAGAAAAGCACCTCATTGTGGTTTCTGAGTCTCAGTTTGTAATACCCATAACGGGTTATAGTATGGAACATAAGACAATTCGCCATTATAAATAGACAGTAAACCTCCATGATCATCAGACTGAAAGACCGCTTCATCCATTTACTCTTGATTGATAATTTCTTATGCTTTTAAAATGATACATGGTGTTTCAGAGTAACGTCATCAAATTGAAGAGGGTAATTTTCCAGCTCATTCTCTGAGGTAAAGTTCATTAAAAAATGTATACCAAACGGCTTCGATACCGACATACAAGATGACATAGTTCAGGAAGGCGAAGAGTTGGAAGCACTAATTCTGAAACTATGTCAAATTTTTAGCACTTAATTGATGCCTTTATGCTTTTGGAACTGTGCGGGCACAAAATTCGGAGTGATAATTATCACCCTCTTAATGGAGAGAAGCGCACTTCCTGAGTTGCTGGTTATACTCTAAGAGTAGATCCAAAAATTATTTTTGGTAGAAAAAATGTCTGCAATTTGAATAAAACAAGTTTGTAGTTGTAACAAAATTATATATTAACAGATAAGAAGAATTAACAAGGTACGGCACTTGAGAGTTTATAGTTATATATTATCTTGGGCACTTCTGTTAAGACTAGATAATAGAAAGATCTGACCTTATTTTCCTGATATGAAATTCACCACAGCTCTGCTCCAATCGTTGAAGGTATAAAATAAGGTGCAGGTACCTTGGATGAAACTTCCACTAACAAATTGTGGCTTGCCAATATGCCACTGCTCCACAGATTCACAAATCACAACTTTCTTGTTTCACTAGGGAGGATTGCAGCTGAATAACTCAGATTCACAATTTACTAGGGAATCTAACTGACCCAGCTGGAGAAAATGTATAACAGAGAGATGATATTGAACTACGAGGAACTTTTAGAGTTAACACGTTATTCGATGCTAAAAATTAACTGGTAAAGTAGAACTGACCGGTCTGGTGGTCAAATTAGCACTTTACTGAGAGAGGGTTCTTGAATATGGATATGAATTTCTTTGGTGCTGACTCCACGTTCAGCACTAACATATTCAAACTTCGTGAAAAATTTTGTTGCTTCAACTAATGCCTACTATAATTGGTAACTATTGGTGCTTCCAGAATGGCTGCAAGATTATTTTTAGTCTTACTATAGTCGAAAGTTGTTTTTCGCTTTTTTTTTTGTGCTTCATAAATCTTTTAATCCACCACTATTGCTTTTGGGATAAACGCAATAATTTGATTTTATATTACGTCGCCATCTATCCGCAATTTATCCAATCATTCTCATTAGTTGATTGGCGGCCACCTGGAGCATAACACGCGTCCCCAACGAACTATGCTGCAATGTTGCCAAGCTTGATCTCCAAGGATGGAATTAATTAGCGGGTGCAAAACCATTTAGAGTATATCCAGATATTGATCAGACATAATATTCTATAATTTTCCCAACATAATCACGAATCTCCAACTTTTTCTGCAAATATGAAAATTACAGGATTTCCCGTTGAATGTTGAGGATGAGATTCAACTATATCATTACATTTCGGAAAAAAAAAAAATTTACTCTCTGAACAGCAAGAGCATTACTATTTTGCATAAAAGTATTACATTTCATCAGAAAAACCGAAATCGATGAAAATATACATATAATATTCGGGGTGGTCCAATTAGTGACGTCCATAAACTGATGAAAATAATTAATTGGTGAAATTATTTATTTTGGAGTGTTTTATAAAAATCGAAACGACAGAAAACGTTCTTCAACCAATACAATAAAAAAATTTCTCACAAAATATCCTGTAACATGAAAAGAAATTTCACTTATTCTAAAAAATGTAGAAAAGACGAGCACAGAATAGAAAGAACTTCACCATGATGGCCGCCAATCCTCTGTAATCCTAAACAATACCTATCCACTATCGTGCATATCACATTTTTAATTGAAATTATGCTGATATAAAATTAATTGCGTTCAAAAAACATTTTTTGTACGCATAGAAACACGAAGACTTAATCGGTACTGTTTGCTGGGAAGCGTTGAGAAGAAGCTGACACAGACTCGAACTTCATTTAAAGCAATTCAGAACTAAGAAACAACCACTAAAAGGTGATTTGACAGCATTTTCACGCTGTTAACTCTCAAATACTGAACCCAGAGCGCAATGTCCACATTTATGGAACATTGTCATTTCACCTTGCTTCTAATCTAACTAAGATGCACCTCTATAAAGTCTGGCGCAGCACTAGAACGGCTCTAGTTAACCACTCAATTAACCACTTAGGTTCAATTAAAGGGAAAAGTTCTCGAGGGAATTCCACAATTCATGTTTGTACTGCTGGCTTTAAGGACTTGGTTGTGGAGCTTAATTCCCATAATGATCATATCGAACAGTTATCGGTTTTCGATTTTCGTGGAAAAATTATTTGTAGCAATAAGTGGAAAATAATTTTTTTGTGAAATACTGGATCAGGCATATTAATTAATAATTCTAATTACTGCCTGAGACCAAAGGAGTGATCAAGGTAGCTCAGTAACGACAAAAATTAGAAATGCACTAAAGTGAGGTCAAGAGCTTTCGCGCGCTTATTCTAGACTATAATATTGTTTGAGCTAAGGGATTGGGAACACGGGGAAGGTCATGGAATTCCAGCGGCGTCTCTGAAGAAATGACAGAAAGTTTCGCGGTTGATAAAAAAAAGTATATTCTCTCATGCCTTATAGGCTTTCGATCCAGGTACCTAAGAAATCTCATACAACAGTATAGGAATAGTCCACAATCTCGAGACCCCTAAATAAAATATCATACATTACGAGCATATAGATAAATAGATATCAGTACGAGTTCATAGAAATAAATGAACGAAAGTGCTCTTAACACTTGATACAACAGTAAAACATAAATATAAAACATATTAATCAACAGAAAGTAAACATAGACTTAAATAGCAACAAGAGAACATGAATAATAATAAGACAATTTCTACAAAGATTACAAGAAAACATACAATTAAATAAACAAAGGATCTCTTATCACTTGATAGAATAGTAAACATAAGTGAATAACATCAGAATAACTGTAAGGAACATGAGCTCAACATGATACTAAGAACCATACATTATCGACAGTAAGAAATACATATAATCAACAATAAGAGATATACATAATGGTAGCCACAAAACAGAAGTAATTGAACAAAAGCTTTCTCGCCACTCGATACAACATTATGGTGCTACACTCAAAGGGTTACGTCCACAACTTTGCATCATGCATACTAGTAACACTACTAGTCGATGATCTCAGACGTTATCATACGTTCCTGTAGTTCAACTACAGATCCTGGCCCATAAAGGCCCTGGCAATTTATGCTGCAAAATAGAGTACGATGAATATAATTGCATTGGGTACAATTACGTAGATTTTGTGGTAAGCTGAAGGTAGAGCCTTCTTTGTTATAGTTGACATGCGAACTCCAAGATTTGTAGTCTGAATTGTTGAAACTAGATGGCTAGGCAATATAATTAATGTCCCAGGTAACAAGCAGTGTAATACAACTTGAGCAAAGCATTACTTGCACAAAGAAAGCCGGGTTATCCAAATAAACAAGGCATTACACTCACAAAGAAAGTAGGGTTATCCAAAACACCAAGAAATCAGATTCAATGATAACGGCCCAAACATCACTTAATACACCATGAAACCTAATAATATTGCATAATAACAGTATTAATTTAAAAACATAATAGCAAACTAATAATTCACTGAACCAATCCAGTTACCAATGTTATCCATCAACAAAGGTTAATAAAATAAACAAGCAACGAATAACATTTAAAATAGCCTCAATTATACTTGCAAAATACATTCTAGAGTCACTCAACATAAGATGGCTTCGTTTTCGAACTCACACAAAGGCACTAACACTTTTTTGGGTCTCTGTTATTTCTCTCACAACTACACCGGTAATGGTCCCACCATCTTGCATTCTTTCTTTCTTTTTTGATCTCTCACGCACTCGCGCAGATCGACGAGGGCATTGACAGTGCGGCAAGTTCTTTTTTTCTTTCCCCGATTCTAACCACAGAATTTATTCCGACCATGAACTCTGCTTCGAGGTACGTGAGGAGCCAGTGGCGTCTCAACATAGGGTGAAATGAGACTACTATTTTTTTGTATTGAATAAACCTAGGGTGTTACAGCATATGGCAAGATAATCAGAAAAATGTATATATCAGTAAACAAGGTCTTTTTCTTCATAATACTAGTATTTCAGACTGTCAGACACTTGTCTATTGAAATAGCTTACATATTCAAATCCAAATTACACAAAGGAGATGATCCAACCTATTGATCATAGAAATACTGACAGATGAAGACCTGGCATGAAGTCCGCTGAATGGGGTTAATTAATAATTTAGCGCATAGTAGGTTGCGTTGCAGGGTTAAAGAGTATTCCGATTTTTAACAGAACCCGTTTCTAACCTGTCTTTCTTTATTTTCAGATTGCGTACAGGCGGTGGGTGTGCAGTAGCTTCGTGCCTCACTTCTCGCGGACAGGACGTCGCATTCGGCCTTGTCTCAGCATCTGTCAAGACGTCGAGAAAAAGTGTCCGTTCTTGCAGCCCGGCGATATCACCATGATGTCAGCGGATAATACCATGCACACTATACCTCAGTATGCCGGGGAACCTTCGTTTTTATGTCTGGGTAAGTTTCTGGCCAAAAGATTCTTACACCAGAGTTTAATTGTAATTTAATGGCCGAGTTTTGCTTTGAGGAAGCTCTTCAATCGCCTACACATCGTCAAAGTGAATACTTCTAGGACTGATTCTGTGCACCCAGTTTAATTATTTGATGTACAGACCTCGTATTTACTCTTCTTCCAATTCTACGCATTCCAGAACAGTCCATTCAAGATCTTTCCGATAGCTGTCACGTTTTCCATCATCCCCCTGTTCTGCCGCCCCCTCAGCTCCACGCGAAAATCGAAGCAAATCCACTTAAAACGCGCCAGTCCAGAGCCAGGTGGGGGCTCGATTTCCCGAACCGAGACCCAAATTCATCTCTTGAAATCTAACAGTGCTGCCGCACGCTTTCAGACAGATGATTACCTCGGACAGTCTTGAATTTCCGTAAAGTTTCGTTGCTCCCAAACCGAGATAATACCGGGTTCGACTCTCGGGTAGGTTGAAATTTTTTTAACTGTTTTAGTTACTGAAAAAAACATTTCGTAGTAAATTAATCTGTGATCAATCCATCAGGAAGAAAGACTACCGAATGTAAATTCAAAAATAGGGAGTCGCACAGCACACATGAGATTTCAGTAAAAAAAATTTAGGCATAAAAAACTTTTTCGTTCGATTAAGTTAACCTTTTTTGTTGTTCCCATCATAAACAGAATTTGGCAGAGGGTATCTGTAGTTTTTGAGGTAAATATTAGTTTTTACAAAAGCTGGCAATTTCAGAAAAACTCTCGATTGTCTGAATTTGTCAGCTTTTGTAAAAGCTAATCTTTACCTTGCAAACGACAGAAGATGTCTATCGATACGTTGGCCGGGCCGATCCAAACGCAACCGAAAAAGAGAAGGTGAAAATAAATATTTTTTTAATCGAAACTTATTTGAAAAATTAATAGCAATATTTAAATCTCGAGAAATTCCCTTAGTATCTTTTCCTCTGCTCTCTATATATCTCATATTTCCACTCAACACATCGAAGTACACATTATTTCGGTCAAACATCTCAAATAATTTTTATTCCAAGTTCCCGCATCTGTCCTTATAAGTAATAACGCAGCTCAGCCAGCCGAGCCACAGCTTTCAGTTTATGATTTCATCTAACACATACGTCGCTTGAAGTTCCTATTATGGAACTCTACAATACCTCGACTGTGACACTTGCGAGGTCGGCCGAAAACCCTTGGACATCGGCCGTCCCTATGTGAAACGGCAGGCGGGTGAAATTGTTTATTATTATCGATGTTTATTGCAAATATCAAATTAAAAAATGTAATTTAATATGCGACATTTTCATATGTTTATCCTAAATTTGAGATAGAAAGAGAAATCATTATGTATTTAACATTTTGTCACGTATCCTGTTAATAATTGAAATTTTCACCCTCAAATCTCAAATGACGATTATCATAAGTACTTGAATATTATTTTAATTTCAGAAAAAAGTGTATTCGTACTGTATGGAATAAATTTTGTGATTTTCTGACCATAAAAATTCATTCTTAGTAACTGTAAATAGCAAAACAGCAACCCACGACTTGTTTATTTTTCAAAGACTAGGTCGGCCAAGATACCCTTGGGGAGGGGGTATATGAGAATTGCATTGCGTGTGTTTACACTTTGATTATCAGAGTTCAGTTCACTAGGTCAGTAGTTTGGAGTAAGATGTAAGTGTGTAGGGCTTAGGGTTGTACGAGTTTTCGTTCATTTTCGGTTACAAGTTGAATGTGAGTGATCCAGATGGCAAGTGTAAGAGAGGTAGTATCAAAGTGCGGCGATTTGATTAGTTTTTTAGTAGACAACAGGTTTTCCATTATTAGAATAATTCTAATTGACAGCATTCACAACATGATGAATATGATTTTAATTTTACTAAGTTTTAAGATGAATTGTTGGAAATTTATACATTTTAGATATGATAGTCACTGTATTTGTAACATGTAAACTTGAAAAAAGCTCAATGTACGCCGAAACATATGTAGTAAAGTATTAATTAAAAAAAGATGAAATCCTAATTTCAATCCAGTGCTCTAATCCCAAGAAAATTGTTTCTAAATTATATATATACATATATATATTTATCATCAATAATTTCAATTCAATGAAAAATTTAGATTATATCTCCTAGTGCCTTTTGTATTTTAATTTCGCAGTTGGTGTGACTGATACGAAAATTGACAGATTATAGAATTTGAATAGTGCGTTCAAATCTCTACATGGTTTAATATAGACAATTGACATGCAATGAACACGTGTTGACATTCGAAAGGATAGGATGTGTGATATAGTGTCCCCGACCCTTCTCTAAAGAGTGAGCTAGTGACCTAATGTTATTTCCGGATTGTCTGAATCAATAGCAATTTTGAAAGGATTTCAATTAATTTCGACCAAAAACTGAAATTTCATGTCACCTGCTTTCTATATTACTATGAAAACTTGAGTAGATTTGGCAACACTGTAGTCTAGGCACCCCCGAAAGGAAATCTCGGGTTGTTAATGGCAACGCCGGATAGCAGTTGGCGCTGTCGTCGGTTGGAAAAGGAGGCATCCTGACGAACTGTTTGTTTTTCACTTCTGGAAAGTGGATATTCATTAGGACGAGACTTTTCTCATCGACGTCTACGTCAATCGATGCCGGATTAGAGCGTTAAGGTTTAATAAAACTGACAGCTCCTGTTTTTCGAGAGTTAATATGATGATAGCGAGAGGTAGGGGTGGTTTTGATCACTAAGTCGATGCTCCTTTATTTTTCCTCGTTTATGAATGGAGAACATTTACTTTGCTGAGTCGGTCTTCGTATCCAGTATTGGCTGTGATGAGTTTCTTTGCAATTACAAAGTAGTTGATGTGATACAAATGCAATGCCGAACTTTCAATAACAAGGGTGACAAGGTATAAACAAGAATCTAAGGCGGGTAAACTAATGTCAAGATGACATTAGTTGTTTCCATTCCTTAAGTATCATCTACTTAAAAGAGCAGTTATACTTCTGAATAACTCCACATGACTGTACCTGAAGGAGAAAGGACATCCACGTTAATCGAATCCATAAATAAACATACCCCTCCTAGTTTTCCATTTTAGCAAGTTTATAGCTTAATTTATTTCTTTAATGTAGGCTTTTTTATCAATTGTCTTGGGGTTATGATAGATTTATTTACAGATAACGTCTAACGTCAAAAAAACAGGGCGTGATATTGCCGCGACTGTCTGGTTGGTTGAAAACAAAGTGACTAACAGGGCAGTGCTAAAATAAAGCAATTTTAAACGACAACGGCACCGACCAATCAGAAACATGACATTGCCGCGGCTGTCTGGTTGGTAGAAAACAAAGTGACTAACAGGGCAGTGCTAACATAAAGGAATTTTACACGACAACGGCGTCGACCAATCAGAAAGGTGATATTACCGCGACTGTCTGGTTGGTTGAAAACAAAGTGACTAACTGAGCAATGCTAATATAAAGGAATTTTACACGACAACGGCGCCGACCAATCAGAAACGTGATATTGCCGCGACTGTCTGGTTGGTTGAAAACAAAGTGACTAACAGGGCAGTGCTAAAATAAAGGAATTTTACACGACAACGGTGCCGACCAATCAGAAACGTGATATTACCGCGACTGTCTGGTTGGTTGAAAACAAAGTGACTAACAGGGCAGTGCTAAAATAAAGAAATTTCACATGACAACGGTGCCGACCAATCAGAAACGTGATATTACCGCGAATGTCTGGTTGGTTGAAAACAAAGTGACTAACAGGGCAGTGCTAAAATAAAGGAATTTTACACGACAACGGCGCCGACCAATCAGAAACGTGATATTGCCGCAACTGTCTGGTTGGTTGAAAACAAAGTGACTAACAGGATAGTGCTAAAATAATAGTATATTCTAATACAAGTTGCAGAATGGGCATCTATTCCAACACGAATGCGAAATTCGAAAGTGAGCGACGAAGGAGCGAGTTTTGAACGCATGAGTGTTGGAATTGCCATCTGCAACGAGTATTCGATGATATTTTCTCTATTTCAGCTAAGAATTTTGAGAAATTTATTAGAATTCAATGAAAAATTCAGACTATACCTCCTAGTGCCTTTTGTATTTCATTTTGGCAGTTGGCGTGACTGATACGAAAATTGACATGCAAAGGAATCGTGCTGACATTCGAAAGGATAGGATTTCAGTGTTGTCAACCACAAAATAAAAAAATGACTAAAAACATTGCTGTAATCAGTTCATTACAGCACTGTTTTTAGTGCTGTAATAAACTCATTATGACACTGAAATAGAGTAACAAATTATCGATGCTTATCCGAACACTGATATTTTTTTTCTCTGACATACTTTCTTGAGTAATCACCTATGAACAGGTGGATGAGATCTCTTGATAATTATTTGATAAAAATAATCCTACATGGAATCTTCAAAAATATTTAAAAATATCATAGTACAATTGCATATAATTCATTTTAAAAAAAACACTTTTGATTCTTTCTTAGCCTGATGATTATCTTCTGTTAAAAATTCCAATAAAACTTAAAACTTTAAAAGATTATGAGCATTCACAGATTTAGATTTTCAGTTCCACTCGCTCTTAAAAATCTGAGTATAATCACTTATAATACCACAAGAGCTTCAAAATTAGCGGGTATTTCCCGATAGGTTCGTTGCAAACAAATGATTTTTCCTGAAAAACTTGACGATTTTATTTGTTTGCAGGGAACCTATCGGGAAATACCAGATAATTTTGAAGCTCGTGTGGTATTCGGGGGATTATTTTTCTGTCCCAAATGTCGGCCAATAGAATTGCACCATGAGACGAAATGTACAGTTAACAAATAAGAATTTCATAATGAATAAAACAACATTTAATTAAGAATCAGGGTAGTGCAATTAAGAATACAATTGTTGTAAACATTGGTGCATGTTTTCTTCAAGTCAGAGTTATCGGTAATGGTCCCAGAAGAGGTAGATGGCATGAGGTTTATGCTGTTGATGGCATTTTCTGCAGTAGGCTCACTCCTTCGCAGTTTCTTGACAATTAATTCGTGGTGTTCCTGGTCGAGTTGGAGATACGGCTTGATGGAGTTACTGTTGGCATGTCCAGTTATTTTGATTAGCTGCTGCTCTCCCAGGCCCGATTTCGCTAGATTGGAGACGGCTGTTGCACGACTGGAGTGATTGGTGATTTTTTTGTTACCAAGGTCAAGCCCAGCTTTTTGTGCTGACTCCTTAACCCACTTTGAAATCGTGTTTTGGCCTACTGGGGAATCCTTGTACCACCTAGCGCCTGGAACTTTATTCCAGAATGGATTTTGGGTCAGGAATAGTCTGTCACTCTTGATATTGACATCTCTCTTCTCTCTCAATTTCTGGAACAGTCTTACTGGGCACTTGTCAAGGATTTCCCGATTCTCCACCAGCCACTTGCTGTCTGATAATTTTTTATCACCACCTTGTGTGGTCTTGCTGAAAATTGGATTGTATTCAATTCTCCCAGTTGTTTCCCCGTCATTTCGCTGTTCTGCCTTGAAGTGATGTATCGACGCCATGCTGCCCTCACCACCTCTCCAAGCCAATTCCACTGATATTATCATGAATAATTTTTTCTGGAGGCCATCAGGAGTTTCCTCATCCCAAACAGTGGTCATTGCATCCCAATCTTTTTCCTCCAACGCTGCTGCACTTGCCCTCCGTTTTTCCGGAATAGATTGTAAAACCTTACGCTTGGCATCACGAGCTCCTCGAGCGGTCTTAAATGCAGCATCCGAAAATGGGTTGATTTTGATGTCGAAATCGTTCAAATACTTTTCTTGAAGTAATTTGGCAGTCTGATTCCACATTGTTTTTATTGTACCTTCCTTATAGTCTTCTCCATCCATTTTCTTCATATTGTAAGCGTAATCTTTCATAATGTTTGCCAATTGCGCTTCACTCGTTTCAGCACTCCATGTGTATACCCTCTCAGTACAAAAAGTAGTAAATTGGTTCCAAACTGTTTTTTTTGCCTTCTCCGTATTAATGGGAACATTTCCTTTGACTTTTTTATCGATGGTGGACAGAGAACAAACTCCAAATCGACTCATTTTCATGCAAAATCTCCAATTTTCACAATTGAATTCAACCCGTCAGTTTGACGTGTGCTTAATTTGACTGGATCATGTTTTGTTTATATATAGCAACTACCAGAGAAAATTTTCAAAAAATTATCAGTATAATACCATGTAGGTTGTACCACGTGACGTCGAATGGTGCAATTCTATTGGTCGATATTTGGGTCGGAAAAATAATCACATGAATTTGCTTCTAGAAAACTCAGTAGGTACCTATTGATGAAAAAATGTATATAATGATGAATAGGTATTATTTTAGTTAAAATTAATTCTGTGAACAAAAACGTTATTACACAAAAAAGATTGAATCATAGATAAAGTCAAATACCTTACCATTGAATATTAAATTTATTACCGAAGCCCAGGAGAAAAAACAACAAGCCGACTATTTTGGAAAAGTTCAGAGCCAACATTGAACGTGAAATACCAGTCGTTTCGGCCAAAATTTGTGGCCCAGTATTCGGAAATTGGGTCCAATGAATCGACCGCGATCGTCATATGAACGAAGTTGAAATCTATTCATGAATGTTTTGATTGTATTTCAACTCGTTAATAAAGTTTATGAAATATTTAAAATGGTAATAATTTTATTTTGAAAAAAAAGTCTAATTCTTTTTGAAAAACCATTTAAAACCCTATTTTCGACTTGTAATTACAACCCAAAATTGGTCATTAGCTTTCGATCTATAAAAATCAATTGCGGGAGAATATACGAATAAATATTCATGCCAAGTAATTGACATTCCTGACAGGAACTATTCTCTGTTCGAAATATCGAGGAGACGACATGATATGCAAATGGCTCCACTTGTCTATAATATAAAAATGAATCGCAAAATGTGTTGGTAAGCGCATAACTCAACAACGCCTGGACCAATTTGGCCAAATATTTTTTTAAAATGTTCGTTGAAGTTCAAGGATGGTTTTTACGGCGACAAAAATTAGAATTATTGCTGGAAAAACCCTAAAAATAGCCCTTTTCTTTTTCCCATACAAATGATTTGTAACTAAAAAGGTTTTGCAGCAATGTAAAATGATGAATGCACGATGGCACATAAAAAATCTTTGGAGGCTTTAGACAGAACCTTAAAAGATCTACGGAGCAATAATAACCGATTTGGTGGTGCAATGATTTTATTAGCAGGAGATTTTCGTCAAACATTGCCAGTGATTCCACGATCAACGCCAGCTGATGAACTCAATGCATGTCTAAAGTCCTCCAATTTGTGGAAACATGTCAAAGTACTTCATTTAAGCAAGAATATACGTGTCGAGTTGCAAAATGACCAATCTGGAAACATATTCTCTAAACAACTCATTGACATTGGTAATGGCAAATTTCCTATAGACATGTTGACTGGCTGCATTAAATTTCCTCAAAGTTTTTGTCAGTTAACTCGATCAAAAGGTGAACTTATTCAGAAGGTGTTTCCAGATATTTCTCAAAATTACAGAAACCATGATTGGTTGAGCGAACGAGCTATACTGGCTACAAAAAACATAGATGTAAATGAATTAAATTTCAAAATTCAAGTACAAATTACAGGCGAATTGAGGATATATAAATCAGTTGATTCGGCTACTAATCAAGATGATGTAGTCAACTATCCACCGGAATTTCTAAACTCGCTGGATTTGCCAGGATTGCCACCTCACAATCTTCAATTAAAAGTTGGATCGGTGGTTATAATGTTGCGAAATATCAACCAACCGCGTCTTTGCAACGGTACACGGTTATCGATAAAAAAATTACTAAACAATGTGATAGAAGCCACTATACTCAAAGGAAAGTATAAAGGAGAAGATGTTCTCATACCCCGCATCCCAATGATTCCGACTGATGTGCCATTTGAGTTTAAACGACTACAGTTTCCAGTGCGGCTTGCTTTTGCTATGACTATAAACAAGTCCCAGGGGCAATCATTAAGTGTTTGTGGTATTAATCTAGAAACCCCATGTTTCTCACATGGTCAATTGTATGTTGCCTGTTCCCGTGTTGGAAAACCATCAGATTTGTTTATCTATGCGCCAGGTAATCAAACAATAAAACATCGTATACCACAAAGCACTACAATGATAATAATAATAATTATGATTCACATGATTAACAATAAAGCGATTACTTTTATTTAATTATTTTTTATTCACAACGCCCTATCACTAGGGTGACGGTCCTGTTCAGGAGAATTTTTTTAAATACGTAGGCACAAAAACTGCCACATTACAAATCTTTTTGACAGGACGAAGTCTGTCGGGTCAGCTAGTTTAACATAAAAATAACACCATTACGGAAGAATTATTAGGTTCAGATTTTGTAAACTTCCAATCAGATGCATGCTCTGATTATTAAGCACTCATAAAAAGTGTATGGGTGATATTTGACTGCATTTTTTATATAAATAGTATTTCATCCAGATTCACAAAGCCGATGAAAAATTGATGAACAAATGTTAAAATTTGACTGAAATCTCGTACCAATTTTGCGGAATTCGTCTCATTTCTGTCGACTCATGTCATCTCTTTACTATTCCACCTCGATGGCTCGAAATAATGAAGCCATTAGGATTTCAATTCAGGTTCTGTGGATATAAAATGATTGAATTTAATTCAATCTCAGCAGTTACAGCTGCCCTCTGAAAAGAAAATTTTTCTATACAAAACTCCAAATAAATGCCATAATTTTTATTATAACGTCGTCTTCGACGCTCGGCAAGGTCTATAAACCTTCTCGAACAATGTGATTATCCTTTGGGTTCACGAGATTAAACGTCTAAATATTCAAGAGTTTTAATTACCTTATCTTCTCGGGTCCTGCTATTTCATTAGCAGTCACGAAGATTGATTTCGTCAAGTTGACAACCCCACTTTATGACGGAGTTTTAGATACCCGAATGATGAAGCAGGAAGAGCCAATCTTATTCATTCAGAACTTCGAATCCGCAGATATAATATAAAATATTTACGATAAACAAATTAGAATTTGGAGATGAAATTTCTCATGTTGGGCATTCCTCTATCTATCTAAATATGTAGGCAATCTCTCCAACTCTTCTGTCGGTAAAAATGTCACTTGTCATTTGTCAAACAATGGTAATTTTTAATTAAACGCCCAACTAGCTATTCAACATGAATCCTGTAATCTAGTGAAAGCGGTGTTCTGGTTTAATATGAGATTAAATTGTGGTGTGGATGCTCGAGTGAGGAAAGCCTCTTTACAACGATTAGTTAGTAGTTTTCCACCTCACCTTCATAAAGTATGCAGTAAATCGCCTTACATCAACTGAAGCGAGAACGATAGTCTGGGGCACTCAAATGTGAGTATTTTGTTTCCCGCATGGTTAGCTTTGAGCGCCAGTATTTGAATTATAAATGTCCATCCGCCTCCCCATGATAGTGATACATTTTTTATGAGGTTTGGTTACTACATACCTGTTACTGTGTGATGACTAGTTGTCAAATGGGTATTACTGAATTCTATGTGATTTTTCAATCGTCTTTGGCATTATCTGAGAGTTTTCTTGCATTTTCTTCATAGCTCAACCCAAAAATATGTGTGTCCATTCATTTATTTCCCAGAAAGCTGCAAATTTACAGTAACACAAAGCACAGAATCGATACATTTTCATTGATAAGAAAATTGATCAAAATGGATTTTATTCTGGATTTTTTCGGCCAAATGGTTCTCCCTATATATTTGAACTCTTTATTGCTGCTGATGTTTTTACAATGGTATATACAAAGTATGAAATGAGTGCACATATCGCAAAACGATATCTTCCTGTCAACCCCTCAATTTTTTTTATGGACTACGTATACTGCATTCCTCATTTTTTCCTTCGAAAGAATGTCAAACAGTATTGAAATAAACTTAACTACTACTACTCTGCAGTCTGAAGGACTACGTTTTCATAATTTGACCATTAAATTTGATCTTTAGGTACTCTATGGTAGGTAAAAAGTAGTAAATCAGATATACGGGATATTTTATGAATCATCTATAGCTTAATGGTAAATGCAAGTCATCTAGACCATCCAGGAGAGATGCTGGCCTAAATTTGAGATGAACAAAATTCTTTAATGCAAGGTAGATCTTTCAAATTGCCCATGCAATATCATATTTTTATGGCAGATTATCATGTTGTTTTGAAGTCCCAGAGTTTTAATTGTTTTACATCCCTTAAAGAAATTTTATTATCGCCATGAATAGACACTACATAGTTTATTTCTAGTTGATGACGAGATATTGTTGATGATGAAGGTCGTGTTGAATGATTGTTTGGGCTATTACCATAATCTATTGTGGATGTAATGTTTTTCGACGTTTCGATAGACATCTTCTATCTTTATCAAGGAGAAAAGTAAGAAACCTTTTGAAAATTATCAATTTTCAAAAAGCCAATATGACAGAAATCATGAAAGAAAAATGAACGATGTTATATACTCATCTGTGATATGATGATCTTTTTAAGTTGGATCGAACTATCGGCGTCCAAACTTCTGGCAGATCTATAGATGGAGCACTTATGGAATCAGGTGTTATTTTCATAAATGCTGCTTCTTTGATTTTTCTTCTTGCAAGTTTTTCTTCTTTGGATATTATTGATGCTTCATCCCATTTTATACGATGATTCTCATCTACAGCATGTTGGACCAACCTGGATTTGTCGCTGTCTAGTACTCGTAGAAGCTTCTGATGTTCTTTTATTCGTACATTCAGAGGGCGTTTAGTTTCTCCGATGTAAAATCTTCCGCACTCGCAAAGTAATTCATATAAGCAGTTCTTTGTCCTTTGTGTCTCATTATTAGGCTTAACTTTTGTAAGTTTAGCTCTGATAGTGTCTTGAGTTTTGAATGCAGTCGTTATGTTGTATCTATTTCCAATTCTTCTCATTTTCTCCGACAAACCTTTTACATAAGGAATTACGGTTTTAATGGTCTGATTTATATCTGTTGGTTCAGGTTGACTTTCTCTTGTTCGTCTAGCTTTTTCTAATATCTTTTTGGGGTTGCCATTGCTTCTAAGAGTTTTCGAGATGTTATTTATTTCTTCATTTTGGTCTTCTTCAGTGCAACAAATATTTATTGCTCTATCGAATAAACATTTTGAAGAAGATCAAACCCTTAGTGAAAGAACTACACTAAGCGTGAATGCAATTATGGAAATGCTTTCTATTTGTATTAAAACAACATATTTCCAATTTGAAGAAATCTTTTATCAACAAGAATTCGGAATGGCCATGGGTTCACCACTATCACCAATTTTAGCTGATTTATATATGGAAATTTTCGAACAGAAGGCATTAGAAAACTATGTACTTAAATCTAAACTGTGGAAAAGATATGTAGATGATACTTTCATTATTTGGCAACATGGAAGAGACACTATAGATGGATTCCTTCAATATCTAAACAATCAAGAGGAATCAATTAAATTCACAATTGAAATCGAGAAGGACAGACAACTTCCATTCTTAGATGTACTCGTACATAAACAAAATTGAATCCCAAGAACCACTGTGTATAAAAAACCAACGAACACAGGACAATATCTACATTTTGATTCAAACCACCAACTAAACACTAAATTTGGAGTAGCAAAATGTTTATTTGATAGAGCAATAAATATTTGTTGCACTGAAGAAGACCAAAATGAAGAAATAAATAACATCTCGAAAACTCTTAGAAGCAATGGCTACCCCAAAAAGATATTAGAAAAAGCTAAACGAACAAGAGAAAGTCAACCTGAACCAACAGATATAAATCAGACCATTAAAACCGTAATTCCTTATGTAAAAGGTTTGTCGGAGTAAATGAAAAGAATTGGAAATAGATACAACATAACGACTGCATTCAAAACTCAAGACACTATCAGAGCTAAACTAACAAAAGTTAAGCCTAATAATGAGACACAAAGGACAAAGAACTGCATATATGAATTACCTTGCGAGTGCGGAAGATCTTACATCGGAGAAACTAAACGCCCTCTGAATGTACGAATAAAAGAACATCAGAAGCTTCTACGAGTACTAGACAGCGACAAATCCAGGTTGGTCCAACATGCTGTAGATGAGAATCATCGTATAAAGTAGGATGAAGCATCAATAATATCCAAAGAAGAAAAACTTGCAAGAAGAAAAATCAAAGAAGCAGCATTTATGAAAATAACACCTGATTCCATAAGTGATCCATCTATAGATCTGCCAGAAGTTTGGACGCCGATAGTTCGATCCAACTTAAAAAGATCATGAGTATATAACATCGTTCATTTTTCTTTCATGACTTCTGTCATATTGGCTTTTTGAAAATTGATAATTTTCAAAAGGTTTCTTACTTTTCTCCTTCATAAAGATAGAAGATGTCTATCGAAACGTCGGAAAACATTACATCCACAATAGATGATGGTAATAGCCCAAACAATCATTCAACATAATTTATTTCATCCCATTTTAACGTTTAAAGACGACAATATTCAGTCCATGGTAATAAGGGTAAGTTGACGTTTATCCATTGAGTGAATTAAATTTTTTTTTAATTCACTAGTGGAATAAAATGTTCAACACTCACTTTCTGGAAATTATTCTTTCCACACACAATGCACGTAAAACTCATTTTAAAGTATGTTTCTTAAAATTCATCAAAAATCTACATTAACAGTCAGTTCTATCATTAAAGTAAATATTACAATTATTAACCGGCCATTTTGACACATTGGAGGTAAAAATGTTATAATAATAATAATAATAATAATAATAATAGGATTTATTTTCAGAATGATCATAAATGACAAAGTGAAAATAGGTCAAAAAAAAAAATCAACATTCATTTACAACTAGAAGGATTAGTTACAATTATATGATTGACAAAAATCTTTAAATTCATCACATGAATATGGCTCACAGTTTAACAGCATTGAAAATATTGTCTTACGAAATACATTATACTCTGATATATTTCTGATAGCCTTAGGAAGAAGATTGTATAATCTAATACACATATATAAAGTGCTACGCTCTGTATTTGAGTATTTATGAATAGGGTAGAAATATTCATGGACTCTCCTTGTTAAATTTGTATTTTTATATTCTTCAAAATAATAAGAATGCTTGCGCAGAAACAATAATAATCTGTAGATGTACAAAGCTGGCAATGTTAAGATATTATTTGATTTAAATATATTTCTGCATGATGACCTAAATTTAATGTTTAACATTGTTCTGATTGCCTGCTTCTGTATTATAAAGATGTGTTCAGCTTGTGAACTGGAACCCCAAAAAACGATGCCATAAGATAGGAGAGCTTGAAAGTTTGAGAAATACATGGTTTTTAGTATATTTGAGTCTACTTGATTTTTGAGAGCTCTAAGTGTATAGATCACTGAGTTCAGCTTTGGTACCAAAGTATCACAATGTTGACTCCAATTAAGGTTTTTATCTATGGTAATTCCCAGGAGTCGTGTGCTTGAGCTAATTGATATGTCGATATTATTCAGTCTGATGGATTCGGGATGAGTAAGATTGGATCTTGTATTGGAGAAGAATATAACGTTGGTTTTTTCGGAATTGAGAGACAATGAGTTTTGATGGCACCAGCCACTGATGTTCGTGAGTGTAGAATTTAAGCCATTTGTCACTGAGTTTAGATTACGAGATGATAGTATTACATTAGTGTCATCAGCATATAAGAAGGCATCTGTTTCCAAATCTTCCTCCACTGGTTCTTGATTGTTCATATCCTTCAGATTTTCTGGCAGGTCATCATCATAGACAATAAAAAGAATGTTAGAGAGCTCTATCACTGTTGGAGGGAATTATGTTGAATATATTGCCTTGAACACTCATTTATTTTGAGAAGATACATTATTCGGTCTAATTTTTACATTATAAGGAATTATGTTGAATAAATAAATTGATTTTGCCATTAAACTGGCCTACCTTTCAATTGACCTGTCAAGAAATTGCCCCCTCAGGTCTTTGGTTGTTGAATCTCTCTGAAAAAGAATTAGCTTTGCATTTTTCTCGTGTGCTCATTTCGCAACGTAATCACTCTTCTACGACCACTCAAGTGGCCGCAATGTGCGAAAGTTTCCCATATAATGGAAACTTCCTGACGCTTCAATAATATAACAGAAAAGTCGAATCCACAGCCGTCAACAATCTTCAACGTCTCCGATTTCCGCTGGGGATAAGAGGTCACGTTTCCGCGGCAACCAATCAGACGGGCTTCGCGTTTCAGATCGACCTTTTTCTCGAGTGCGATCACGGAAAATTCCGATAATTAATGCCTAACGGTCGTCTTTGTTGGCAGAAGAATTCATTATGTATCCACCCGTGAAAAACTGGGGGCACGACGTTGTTTTACATGGAAACGACGAAAAATAACTCGTCGCACAGACAGATTCGGCTCTGTGTTTTTCTTTTCTTTACTCGTGTTTTCTGGCCCGGGGGGTTGCTACAAAGAGATGCTGTAATATTCTGTTACGTTGTTTGAAGATGAAAACAGTGTTTTCTGATTGAACTGTGTTCGAACGAATATCTGTCCTCGAAGTGAAGACATAGATTTTTTTGTATGTATTGTTTTTAGGGGACTTCAAAGAACAATAAGATTTTTTCCCAATATACAGGGTGAGTCTTTGACCACTGCATTAATTTCAACCATAGGTTCTTGAGATCAAAAGAAACACTTTTTCCATTACGGGATTTCCATATTCAGCTGCGTTAAAAAGTTATAAGCATTTTAAGTATTCACATTGGGCAAATACACCTTTGTAGTCCTGTTTAGTTTGAATGTAAAATACCTTCCACAGCATCCATTAATGAATCTGAATTGTTTAAAAACATTATTTTTCCTCTAAAAAATAATTCACTCACTCATGTTTCATCCGATGAGGTCCATATCCAGAAGGAAGACACAAAATACTAATTTTCTGGTAAAATAAATTCAACACCATAAACATAGAATTTTTGTTGTTCTACTATAATTTCTTTCTACTTCAAGATTATAATCCATCCCTTTCTAGTGAGAAATTCCAAGAAAACCTCTGAATTATTGGATGTTATCATGATACATTTGCAATTTTCTTCTTAAAATTTCCAAATCGTGAAAACCATCATTTCTATGAAATCTTCTAAGGCTAGAGGTTGAACTGCTTTTTTTTTCACTCAAACCCAGAAAAAATCATCTATGATTTTCCAAACACTGATATTTCTGAAGTTTCTTCTCCTTAACAGAGACCAGTGAACAGGTCTATGAAGTCTCTGGATATCATACTGTTAAAAATATGAAAATCTTTTTCGAAATCTTCAACAATAATGAATGATGTCACTACGAATAATTATTTCAAAGTGATGTTACTTTGCTTGATGATTATTTTCTGTACTGAATCCCAATAACAATTTACTAAGATAGATTACAAGTATTCCCAGATTTAGGTGTGCAATTATACTTGCTTGAAGAAATTGAGTTTGATCACCTAAATTTGATTCTGAAAAAAACCAACTAGGTGTTCTATAATAAAAAAAAAATTTGTTAGATCATTAATATGAATCTATTCTGTTTAGACATGCTTAAATTTTTGATTTTTATTATCAGAGTATCTGTTTTAATCATGTAAACAAAAACATAAATATTGAATGATGGTTATTCATAGATTATATCAAATTTTAATACCTTACCATAGAATATCAATTTATTACCGAACCCCAGGAGAGAAAAAATTAATAATTTCAAAGGTTTTTTTAAATGAAAGATAATATCTGTAACTATTATTGATCTTTAGTTATAATTTTTCTCAGAATAACTAGAGTGCATTATTATCACATTAAAATGTTATTATCACATCTCTGTGGTGAGTAGTTCCCAATAAAATAGTTTTCTGTGGTTCCTTGTTGTTTTGATTCTGTTTGAAACTGTCAACAGTTATTATGAATCTTCAAAAAAAAAATTTAAAAATTTTCTAGGGATAATGTTGATAGTTTGAAATTATTCAATTCATTATGAATTGATTATGGTCAAAAAATGCATTCTCGTCTAATCTTTTTTGTTTATGAGCCTATAGCTTCCAGTTTCAATATTGATAGAATTTTAATTAATCATGCATCATATCAAACATTCAGAAATATTAAAACTAAGTCAAATTCTATTATCTGGTAAGTTTGTGATCCAAATTGAATCGATGTATGAAATAAAGATGTGAAAAAATTTCTTTAAAGCTACAAAATAAATCTAGGAGACTGGGTTCGAAGTTTTTAAAACTCATATGAGCTTAATTTGAAGCATTCTTATGTTAGAATAGATATAATTTAATGAACCCTGAAAGTCTGAAGCTATAAAGAACCAGCTCTTCATAAAAACAAGTCTCCAATTCAACAGGTCCTGACAGAAAATATATTACCAATTTCAATGGTCATCATGAAAATATACCGAAGTAGCTATGTGAGTGATGGGAATCTTTTTCTCTATTTATTATAGAATATATCTTTGGATTCAATATTAAACAAGGTGCTAGACAATATTAATAATGAATACAGCAAATGGCAATTTAGATTTTGTAGTGAATGTAAGACAAAAATTGTTCAGTGGTTAATTTCATCTATAGTGTTTAGTGGTGGAACCATAGACTGGAGAGATTTCCTGAACCTTGCAGAAATATTTAATAAAGACATAAAGTATGGCAACATTGGACAAATCTGATTATTGAATGATTTCAGCACAGTGTTGGATTTGGGAAAATCAGAAAATTTGGACAAAATTATATCGATTCAATTCCTTTCAACTTCGAATATTTCAAGAACGGTGCAATTAAGGAGAAAAGATGAAGAATGATTTTATCTGCAGAAAAGACCAATGATTCGAAGAATTACAAGATACGGACCTTTAGTTCAAGCGATATTTGTTTTTCATGCGATTTAACCAATCTGTAGAGTAGTAGTGAGAAACCCTCAAGAAATGGAATAAATCTATTGATACCAAAATATGCATGACAGTTATCAAAAACCTTCTACATGAGATCATTTCAATTGATATTGTCGTTTGAATATTACAGGTGAAAATGCAATTTTTTTATGAAATTTCAACACCCTATATCTTTTGAACGGGACCAAATTTGAAAAACTGTTATGGGAAGAAAATGTTTCTTTTGACGTCAAAAATCTGTGGTTAACATTAACGCAGTGGTCGAAGACTCACCCTGTATAATGGTATAATTGAATACCCTATATAAAAAAATCAATTCTGAAACATACCCAATAGAGATAATCACTCAGAATTCAAATCCATGTTTATATTTACACTCTCACATTTAATGGAAATCCACTCTAGCCCCCCATGAGGATTGAAATATTACGCAGTTTTTAACCCGGAAATGTTCCTAAAAAACTTGAAGTCATAATTCATATCAACTCAAATTAACCCATCTTTCTCCCAACACATAAACACACAACGCACAAATGAGCCGGACGAAATATGCCAGATTATCAATCATTGGTGTTGATTCCGGAAATTTCATCATATATAATGTTACTCTGACCACTTATCATTTATTTCTCCAGCGTAATACTGCCCAATTCCCTGGTTTCATCAACATTTTGAATGGCCAACAATTAACCCCTTTCCATTCTTTAATGGCAACGGCGATATAGCATTCAGACCATAAACAGCAGTGTTGCCAAGTCGTAGCCTTTTCGGAAAAATTCTGATTCTCCCAGATAAAATATATTTCTTGTTGTCACTATCGTTTCAACAAGAGATATATAACCTATTCAAAAATTCCTCTCTGACCGCAACTTCTAAAACACGATGCGTCATCATGGTTATGTCAATGAAACCCCACCTCAGATTTCCGGCAACGCTGTCAGCCAAAACAGGCGAACATCCCCCACCGAAAACCTAAGCTAACATTTTTCATCATTTTAATGAGAACGTAGCCGGCGCAAACAGCGCGAGAGAACTTTTCAATGGAAATTTGTTTTCCCTCTGAGGGAAAACGTTGCAGACGCATTGTGGGATGAGGGAAAAGACTCCTTCCTCAAACTGATATCCCGGTCTGATCAGGCCATCCGTGATTGGGGAAAGCAGCAGTATATTCGTCTTCTGGCCGTTTCGTCGGGAAAATGTATATTTTCCCGGTTTATCCAGAGATGTGAGGTGAGATTTATAGGAGCACTCGAAGAGCAATTTGGCTTTAGGGGCTTCGCCTGTCTTAGCAGAGAAGCGCCCCACTTTTCGACTTATTTTCCTGATTGCTGGTTTTATTTGGTCGCTTCGTAAACTTCCGAGGGGCATTACTCTGATGTTGTCGAGTGTTTTCAGGTGGAGATTCCTCGAGGGAATGAACCATTCGATATTCCTTTCATTGCCTTACCGTTCATCTTTAATAATGATAATTAGATGCTTAAGGATGTTTTCTCATTTCAATTATAGACATCGCAAATAAACTCCTTATTCTGAATAATTCTTTAATTCAGGAGATAATTTTATTTTTTCTATCTCTATCCGTATCATTGAATAACACTGAAGAACATTCTTCGGTTCATTATAAGGGTTGCTTCACCGATCCACCAAAATTGGGTTCCTTATTTCATTCATAATATGAGCCATCGACAAACATACGAATACATAATTCAGTTTCGCTGTTCTGCTACTAAATATATTTCTGATATATATTTCACTTTCTATTGCAAAGCATGTTTTGATTTGTATCAGATACCCCAATAGATATGAGTGGTTTCGTGCTCAACGCGTCTCATTTCAAGATATCTTACTGGGTATATCTACTACTCAGGTAGCTCTGAAAACGATACACATTATCGACATAGCGGAGCAATCTTTTTGACGGAATATCTAGTCAAAAAAATTTAGAAAGCACTGACGTGAGGTCAGATTGCTTTGGCGCTCTTGTTGAGCTACTTGCGAGTAAATATTCAAACCTTAACAAATCTATAAGCTCTCTGATCGGGTGAACAATAGTCTTTTTCCGTACTATGGGACAATGTGATGTAAATATGAAAGCCTAATGAATAAACAAACCTTTATCTCAATTTGAAAATAACTACTCATAATTTTGACCAAATTTTGTTCTATGCTTCTCCTAAAAACTTACGTCATTGCTTTTCTGAGTTTTGATATCGCCATCAAATTCTTTCTCTATGATAAAAATTTTTTGATTAATATCACGACTGTGCTTTTCTGAATTTTGACAACGTCATCGACATCGCATTCTACCTCTATGAATATTTTGATTGATATTACGCCAACTGACACTGATATCTAGGTCCGCAAGTTGTCAAACGAATATCGATCTGTGATGGCAAATCTTTCAATGACAAAGCTCGGACTTCATGACATTTCTATTTTTCTCTTGAGTAAATGAAAAAAATGATCATATCTTCAGAAGGGGAAAAGCTACAACAATGAAATTTGAGGATGAGTAAGATATCGGTAACCTCAATATATGTACGGATTTTTGTTTAAATCTAATTGAAATCTTAGGAGATATTGAGTATTGAAAATTTTTTTTTTGGGAATTTTTTAAAAATTTTCTAGCGTGACGATTTCTGCGAAATTTTACAAGCCGTTTCGTTTCAGCCTCCCTCAATAATATTCCAAGTATCAACTTGATCGGACGGATATTCTAGTAGTTATTGAGGAAACAAAATTTCAGATGTTCATAACTACTGAACCATCCGACGGATTTGGCCCAATAACGAACTTGACCGAGATATTTGGACAATTAACCTATTCTGAAAATTTGAAAACTCTAGCTGATTCCTTTTGGATGCTAGAGAGGATACGGCCGGCCGGCCGGACGGCCGGCCGGACAGACTCAACTTTCGCCACGAATTCTTCATCAGGGAGTCGAACCCAATCGATTGAGACCATTTTCGGCTCGATATTCCAAAATTACAGACATTCGGGCAAAATGATAGGCACTCTGTTCGGGTGAACAAGAGCGCCAAAAAGACATCAACTACTTAATATATCCCGAACATTGCATGCTTTAACAGTTGAAAGAATATCCTTACAAAATCAATTCTATCCAAGCCTACGCTCCAACTTTCTATAACCCTCAAGAAGAAGTTAAAGATTTTTATGAACAAATTGAGAATGTTAGGAGAAAGTCATGACATAAACCTAGTAATGGGAGACTAGAACGCAAAAATTAGCAAAGGAGAACCCGATAACATAGTAGGGCCACATGGACTGGGATAGAGAAACGAGAAGGGAGACACACTTGTTCGGTTATAAAACTATAATAAAAGGTAGCTTTACACAACTTGTTTGATCTTCTTCAAGCTTTTTCCTAACTATGATAAGTGTTTTATCTGTCGGAATATTAGTGATAAAACTGGTGATGTCGAAGCTGACCATAACGTCATAACAAGAAATCATGGAAGAAGACGTTATGGTCAGCTTCGACATCACCAGTTTGTTCACTAATATTCCGACAAATAAAACACTTATCATAGTTAGGAAAAAGCTTGAAGAAGATAAAACCCTTAGTGAAAGAACTACACTAAGCGTCAATGCAATTATGTAAATGCTTTCTCTTTGTATTGAAACAACATATTTCCAATTCGAAGACATCTTTTATCAACAAGAATTCGGAATGGCCATGGGTTCACCACTATCACCAATTTCAGCTGATTTATATATGGAAATTTTCGAACAGAAGGCATTAGAAAAATATGTACTTAAACCCAAACTGTGGAAAAGATATGTAGATGATACTTTCATTATTAGGCAACATGGAAGAGACACTATAGATTGATTCCTTCAATATCTAAACAATCAAGAGGAATCAATTAAATTCACAATTGAAATCGAGAAGGACAGACAACTTCCATTCTTAGATGTACTCGTACATAAACAAAATGGAATCCCAAGAACCACTGTGTATAAAAAGCCAACGAACACAGGACAATATCTACATTTTGAGTCAAACCACCAACTAAACACTAAATTGGGAGTAGCAAAATGTTTATTTGATAGAGCAATAAATATTTGTTGCACTGAAGAAGACCAAAATGAAGAAATAAATAACATCTCGAAAACTCTTAGAAGCAATGGCTACCCCAAAAAGATATTAGAAAAAGCTAAACGAACAAGAGAAAGACAACCTGAATCAACAGATATAAATCAGACCATTAAAACCGTAATTCCTTATGTAAAAGGTTTGTCGGAAAAAATGAGAAGAATTGGAAATAGATACAACATAACGACTGCATTCAAAACTCAAGACACTATCAGAGCTAAACTTACAAAAGTTAAGCCTAATAATGAAACACAAAGGACAAAGAACTGCATATATGAATTATATATATATATTCTTTTGAACACATTACATTACCTTGCGAGTGCGGAAGATCTTACATCGGAGAAACTAAACGCCCTCTGAATGTACGAATAAAAGAACATCAGAAGCTTCTACGAGTACTAGACAGCGACAAATCCAGGTTAGTCCAACATGCTGTAGATGAGAATCATCGTATAAAATGGGATGAAGCATCAATAATATCCAAAGAAGAAAAACTTGCAAGAAGAAAAATCAAAGAAGCAGCATTTATGAAAATAACACCAGATTCCATAAGTGCTCCATCTATAGATCTGCCAGAAGTTTGGACACCGATAGTTCGATCCAACTTAAAAAGATCATCATATCACAGATGAGTATATAACATTCTTCATTTTTCTTTCATGACTTCTGTCATATTGACTTTTTGAAAATTGATAATTTTCAAAAGGTTTTTTACTTTTCTTCACCATCTTCATTTATTTCCTTCTGCTACTTGTGGATTAACCCGATATACCTCTCTTACATATAATAAACTTGTTGACAAAGAAGAACAAGACCTCATTAAATAACCTTTCAGGGACGACCGATCTATGGCTGAAGATATAGATGAAGAACTAGATGGCCCAGAGATTCTTAAGGAAAAACCGCGAAAGACTGAGTCAAATAAAATTCGCTAAAGCGGATGGTCCAGCCGTTAGAGGCCATTTTAGGCTCGATATTTGAAAACTACAGATATTCGTCAGAACGATAGTCCGCTGTTCAACTAGTTTTCCAAACTAGACAAGCGTGCAAAAAAGCCACAAGTCATTATCGACAGCAAAAGTATTTTCAGTGAACTGAAAATTCATCATTTTCTTGAATGGGACAAAATCTCGAGGATTGTTCCAGTTCCAAAAGCTCGAATTTCTCGCGAGATCGCAACTTCGTTACCGAATAAATCCGAGATTACGACGAGTCAATCCCGCCCTCGGTCCCGGAATATCGATTGATTCTCCGGTTTGCTACCCTTTTTCGGGGCTGCTTCAATCACCCACTCGGTTACCGAACGGCTCTGGAACTACGAGTTTTTCTTTCTACCCGACGAAAAGCGTTTTAAATTTTTTTTTCTGAGCGTGAAATAGTCTGGATCGCTTTAAATAGACAAATAAATTTGTACTTCTATTCGGTTGTCTTGAACAGGGTAAGCTGAAGCGATGGTTTTCGTATGATGTCGGTGAATTCTTGTCGTAATACGTGGCGCCCTCTAGTAGTGAGAACATTAAGCTCAAGAATGTCTATGTTAGGGAATGTAGTAAGTGTCCTTTTCAAAATGAAACGGATACATTCATGGATGATTTGAACACATTCGTTGAAAAAACTAACACAAAAGAATTATTTTCGAAATATTATATCGGGATTCATGTAAAGGAGTGTTCAGGTAGTATTCTGTTCAGCTTTGAGTGGACTGTATGTTCAGAATTGTTAAAAAATTCTATAATAAACATAGAATATTCTGTCAGGTTGTTCTTCTATTGATTCATTATCAAAAGAGCAATTCAATCTAATATTTATCGCACCTATATTTCGAACTAAAAGCGGTTCTTCTTCAGGATTCCTTAATTGTATTACTCGTATTATAATTGAAAATGATACACATATATATATAAATAAACTAGCTGAACCGGCAAACGTTGTTTTGCCATATAAATAATTTTCAATTTATTTATAGCGTACACAAAAAATAGCTTACTTATTTTAAGTGTGTAAGAATTTGGTATATGCGTGAAATAGGCATGAAGCGCTATGAACGATGAGGGAATATAAAAATAACAAAAGGCAATCATTATTTTTAAGTTATTGTTATTAAAATTATATATCATGAATCAATTAAGATAGTAACCCTAACAAACAATATCAATCTCTTAATGCTACAGCGTGAACAATATTTTTTGATATTCCATCTTTAGCTAACACAAACAAACTGGATGGTTTACCCACTCGAGAGCATTCCACGTATAATTGTCCGTGTAAAAAACATTATGTTCTCAAATCTAAGCCATAAATAGACATCGTTTGACCTTCGTATTTGTTGATTGTCATTGCAAATGCCAATCTAATCGGACACTGAATACTTTTGAATTGAATTGGCACATCTGTAGGTATAAAGGAATCCTTGGAAATTTGAGATAGATCGATGCGTGGTCACGTCATATTGGTACAGTTCAGGTAGTAGGGAGCGGAATGGGTACCTATCACGTTTTCGCAAAGTACCCGAATATTCGAATTCCGAATGCAACTAGTAAAAGTGATATTTTTATTAATACCATCTTCTTGGGTTAATCCAAATTCTCAATGCCGATCCTTGAATGAATCGTAATCGAACGAATACAAAAATCTCAGCACCAGTCAGCTTATCCCACACTATAGATTATTTGAAAATGACTCATTGATCGATTAATATTTGAGACCAAGTTATTTCGATTCATTCGTTCGCGAGAGACACATCCCTATTGAGAGACACATAAGATAGAGCGCTATTCTAGATTATAGCCCTGTTGAGAAATTTAGTCACAATGTACAATGTTGACTAATTACTTCGACAGAAGTACCATCAAGTTATCGATTGAACATCAAAAACGAACAAAATGCTTAGAATAACCATTAGGAGAGAACAGTCCAAACAATCAACTAAATCATAATTAAGTGTAAAGCAATTTATTCTATTATCTTCAATCATTCCCCCCTGCCATTCGTGAACATAAAACTGGTACCAACCTCTCGGGTTTTTCTGCCCGCGGTCGTGCCTTTCCGCGGTTCCCTCGATCGACGAATTTATCAGGGCGTAATTTTGAGATCCGGAATTATCGTCATAAAGGCGGGACGTAGTAGTTCGGATGAATTGAACCACGGCTTTCGGTTCATTAAACCCGAGCTCAGATCGGGCCATTTCGAGTTTTCATCCGGCGCGTCGGGAATTTTGTGAATGGAGATGGAGGGGGCATTGTTGGGAGTGGTGTTCCCAACCATCCTGAAGATGGGGATTATCTGCGTTTTCTGCACGTGAGTCAATTCGGCGAATCGTCTCGTCGAGTTGGTAGATTGTCGTTTGGGATGGAGCATCATCGGATTGCAAGTACTGATTTTATGTAATTTTAAAATTCTGTCAGTCTTGACAATAAGTGATTATTAAAGAATTTTCAAACGTTGCCTTCTATCACCGAATTCACCTTGCGAAGATAGAGGATGTGTATCGAAATTGTAGTAGGAAGAAAAACTATAATAAATGCTGTATATAACCCAATTCAGGTTCCTTCAAAGTACTCCAATCATCTATCATGTTCTAATTAATTGATTAAAAAAAATTACGATATGTTTTTCTTCTGGCTATCTATGGGTTTTTAATTACTGATCTACATACTTGTAGCAAAATGGCGAAGGTGCTAGTTGCACATTTCATGGCAATTTTGCTATGGAATTATTCTAAGAATTTACATGAATTTAATCTCATTTAACAGATTCATTCAACGCTATGTGATAGAACTCTAGCTTACTGAGACCTATGTATTTGTTGTTGTTGTTTTTAACTTCAATTATTGATTTGCGTAGCAGCTGAATGGTTATACATTTTGAGGCAATTATGTTATAAACTTATTTCAAAAATTTACAAGACTTTAATCTCATTGCATAGGTTCATTCGACCCTGTTTTTAGTCATTTTCTGTGGTAGTATTCTGATTCATTGTTTAACAATAAGTCTACGATGTTTCAGTGTTCCTGCTTACTGAGAAATATGTCATTGTCATCAATTGCTGATTTGCGTGACAGCTAAATGGTGAAGGTGCTAGTGACACATTTGATGGGCATTTATGTTTCAAACTCATATCAAACTAGATGACCCGGTGAACCTTAAAAACAATGATTAATAATGTAATCACCAACACGTGGTGATTATGCTATTGAATTATAGCTTACATGAAACGTTTGTATTTTTAACATGGCGCCAACTATTGAATATTTACTCAATCCAGTCAACAGATATCACCATCTGTTAAAAACATTGAAATGTTAGCTATTCTACCTTTCAAGTTGGGTCGAATTATTTACGGTATGGAAATCAAATTTGAAATTGGTTTCTGTACTTTAAAAGACTATCGCGGACAAACAACGTGACACGTAATTTCCAAGAATCAAATTAAACGTTAATCATTAAACTAGATTCATTCAAGGAACATTTTTCTATGAATAGAAATAATTTTGTAATGTATTGATTAAAGAGAAATCTACGATGTATTGTTGTTTTGGCTCTCTGAGAAATATGTCATTGTCAATTCCTGATTTACGTGGTAGCTAAATGGCGAAGGTGCCAGTTACAAATTTTATGGGCGGTTATGTTAGAAACTCATTTCAAATCTTTACAAGATCTTCAGTTTTCAATTATTTTCTAAAAGGCTCTTATTAATAGATTGGAAAGAAATTTGCGATTTATTAGTGTTCTGACTTTTTGGTAAATATGACAGTGTCAATTACCGATTTAAGTGGAAGTTAATGGTTAAGTACTAGTAACACATTATGGATAATTATGCTATTAACTTAATTCACATATTTACAAAAACTGAATCTCATTGAATAGGTTCGTTTAAAGCAGTTTTCAATAATTTTCTATGAATCAAAATGATGTTCTAATTGATCAGAGAGAAATCTACGAAGAAGAATATAGATAAATTATTGAATTATATACTGGCTTATGAAATTCAGCGGAAGTCGAGATAGCAATCAGCAGGAGATAACATAATTAAGAAACATCTGCAACGTCAGATTTTATTCCAATTGACTCAAAACCTTTCGAATATATTTAATGGAAATTGATATTTCTTCGATGCACTTAGATTTCTAAAAATTAATAAGGCTCATTCGAGAGTTCTGCATGCAATTAACTGAATGCAAGTCTTGAAAGGAGTATTGAATTACTTTGACTTTGAGCCAAATGCACTGAAGAAATTGCATTAAAATATTATGAGCTCGGTGCGGAAATAATTAGAAGTGGGCTTCGAAACTTGGAAAAGATATTGAAATGGCTCTTTGAGTAATGAGTAATTCAGTGCTATCAATAATTCTCGAATTAATATTATGTCAAACTTCTTATACCGAATACCTATTGTTTTATTATCAGGATTAGGATTTTATCTCGAATAATCCCTCGAAATATGAGGATTCATGATTTGGTTGATGTACATCCATAATTGAGGTGTTAAAGGCTTTAAAGATGATATGCGAATGGGTTTTCAGAATAAACGTGGTTCAAGGTTCCATGAACAGAAATAAAAGTTTGGTTATTAATTCAAGATGTTTGTTGGTTCGCTCACATTTCCTGTCAAACCCGCCATTTCAAAGCTTATCTTCAGAACGAACTCCATACTGCTTAGTGTTGTTATAGGAAAGGGGTTGTATATTCTTAGAATTTAAAAATTTTATAATAATTTGACTTCAACGTCTATGACAATAAGTGTACGAAAAACTTGACTTCACGTCAGTCTCTTTCGACAATTTTATTTCCACCTATGAATTCTTTTACTGCCTTCAATCAGATTTGGTGTATTGGGTTTCAGGGAAATGAATCATTGTTGTTAATTATTGAATTACTAGGTAGCTAAATGGTGAAGATATCAGTTACATGCAAATCTTTGATCGTACTATACATGCAAAACTACATCCACATCTAATTACATATTTTGTAGCCAATTATGCGATTGAATTTTTTTAAATATCGAAAATATTACCTAATGACAGGAATTCATTTCATTGAACAGGTTCATTCAAAATCGTTGCCAATGATTTTCTTACATCTATCAGTTTATAATTTGATTGATCAGAACAAAAAATACCATGTTTTGGTGTTTTGAATTTTGGGGTCACTTCTGTTACGATCTTAGTCCAAAAATTCACAAGAACTAAATTTCATTAAAAAGATTCATTCCACGCTATGTAACAGTGTTCTAGCTTCCTGAGAAATACGTCATTGTTCTTGTTTCATCAATTACTGATTTAATTCGCAGCTAAAGGACAAAGGTGCTATTTGTGGGCAATTATTTCAACTTATTCCAAAAATTTATAAGAATTCAATATCATTGAGCAGGGTTCCAATCGTTATCTTCGAATGAAAATAATATTCAAATCATTAGGTAAAATAAAAATCTACGATGCATTGGTGTTCTTACTTTCTGGGAAATATGTCAGTCAATTACTGCTTTAGGTGGTATCTAAATGGCGAAGGTGCTAGTTGAAAATTTTTCAGATAATTATGCTATTATTTTATTTCAAATATTTGCAAGAACCGAATCCCAATGAACGATTCATTCGAAGTTGTTTCCAATCATACTGTATTAATAAAAATAATGTTTAAATCAATGAATTAGAGAGAAATCTAGGATGTATTGGTGTTCTTACTTTCTGGGAAATGTGTCATAGCCAATTACTGCTTTAGGTGGTATCTAAATGGCGAAGGAGCTAGTTGAAAAATTTTCAAATAATTGTGCTATTATTTATTTGAAATATTTGCTAAAACCGAATCCCATTGAACTATTCATTCGAAACTATTTCCAATCGTATTCTATTAGTGAAAATAATGTTCAAATCAATTGATAAGAGAGAAATCTATAATGTATTGGTGTTTTGGCTTTCTGAGACAAAAATAATTATCATTTCCGGGTTTATCTGGTATCTAGATGGTGAAAATTGTGATCCATAAAGTTAAAGTTTATTTCAAATATTTATAAGAATTATTTTTCAATCGTTCACTATTAGGATAAATATTATCAGGCAGAGTCTGGATAACATTTTTCAAGTCAAGATTGCTCCGAATCCACCATTTTTGAGAATAACAAAGAAGCGTCACTGAACCGAATAAAACTCGATAAATAATAAACAAAATCTCATAAAATTTTGACAGTAATCACTTTCAAAAAATCATATGAATTTTTTGTTAGTAGCGCTATCTGGTAGTTATAACTGGGAATTATCTACCGAAGTAGTACATGATGCACATGGTCATCCTTGCAGTATTTCAGCATTGGAATTCCCTCAGGCTGTATCTTTCAAGAGTATTGCATATACCATGGGAATACAATACCCAATTTTTGCTGAGTATATAGTCCACCTTATCATAATTATCATAACATAATGAGCTCTATAAAATGATATCTCCTCGTCCTTATCTATAACGTAATTGACTTTCTATTCTTCGCACAGCATCTCTAGCTTCAGTCTTTTCTGCAGCTGAGTATTGTTGCTCTGTTTGGTTTAATAGTCCACATACACAAAAATTTAATTAATAATTAAACACAACAAACAATTCTCAAAACTGACTTGAAATTCGTGAATAGTAACGGATAAATATTATTGTCAATCTCGTTAATACGATATCCAATTTTTTCCAAGGATCTCCTTCGGCTTCTACCCACACATTGTTGCCTTTATCAACGGGAAATAGGGTCTTGATAAAGCAGGAAACATCACTGTGATTTCTCCACTCCCCTTCATCGTTTATTCCTCTATGATTTCCCGGAACGCTTTTTCTGTCCCTCAGGAATCGCATTTGTTTTTCTTAACATTGCACAAGCTTCAGCGAACATGCTCCTGTAAAAACAGTATATTTTATTTGAATTTATTCGGTAGATCTGGAGATTGTTAAAATTGTTTCATTTATTCATTTCACGTATTCATACTGCCCTGATGAAAACTAAAAATAGGTTGCATATCTACTTTCTGGTCATAAAAATTGATGATACTAGGCACGTACTTATTTCTTCAATTTGTGTCCTCGGAATTAAAGATTTAATACGTATCTTCTGTTCATTTGATTCAAGGCTCCAGTAACAAACTACCCAAGACGTCCGATGGCTCGTATTCATTTTCAACGTTGATAATTAAGGTAGAGATCCACCAGATAATGCGAATGCAGACGATGTAGAATTGCAGTGAGCCCCTTGAAGAAATAGGGTCAAGTATCGCTCATTGTGAGAACCGAAACCTCTTCACATAATTGCCAGCAACTTCGCCATCGAATTTTTCTTAATTCAAGTTTTCCTTCCACATATGCTGTTTATCTTCTCATCCTTGCGGTTCTGAGGAATCCTCAGAAGGACAAGAAGCGATATTCGCCAGAGTGGCAAGTTTCTGTCGAAGCAGAGAAAATGGAACAAAGAGAATACAGGACGATGTACTCGTTCAACACTTGTTAAATTCATAGGCTACGTAACACAAGGTGTCCAGGGGTATTAAGTGAGTTTAATAAAACGAAAAATATTTGTGAGCAATAAAAAAGTTAATTGTTTGTTATTAACATGTTATTGGAGGATTATTTGGAAAAGATACTGTTATCCAAATGATGACCGTTGCGTTGCTGACAATCTTCTAATTTTTCTGTGGGAAAAATTTGGGGTAAGAAAATTTGTTCAATAAATCTTTTCCATTTTGGGCTAGCAGGTAGTTCCAAACCCAAACAGATTTAATAATTCCATAATGAAATCTTTCTATTCAATAGGACTTTAAAATAATTGACAATAAATGCAAAAAATGCTCAAATTTCTGGAAGAAGTATAAAATAATGTGAAAGATGCAAAAAAAAAATACAAATTGCATATTTTCCGAACTTTACTTATGATAAGTGTTGCCAAAAGCCTGAACAATATATCGGTAGAAATATTTATCAAATATCGATAGATTAGAGAGAGAAATCCGTATCAGTATGGTTTTTTTCATTAATTTTAACTTCACAATGAGGAAATTAAAAACAGTATTATTTAGTTACTAACTGATTCGTGTTCTTCAACTGGAACTTAATATTAGAATGCAATAAAATTTTGAGATTTATATTGAAAATGCTAAATTAGGTATACCAAAAAATCCCTTTGAAAATAACGTAGGTATATGAAATTATAATTTACAACTCACCGCAACATTTATTCACGACAGTTCACGTCATCAGTATTCATTCTGATGTTAAAATGGGTATAGAAAAATACATTTTGATGTCAATTCGATTTTTTTGTGTGGAAGATTCCAGTATTTTGGTAAAAGGTTTTATTTTGACATTATGTCTGAAAAACCGGTAGATTTCCATAACTTTTCGGTAAACGAAGTTTTGGCTTACAATATTTAGTTAGCAAACAATAAAACATATAGATCAGGGGTTAGTAACGGGGTGTCATACAATTCGGCGTATGATATAAAAGCCTAGGGAAAAAATCCTGGCTCCCCGCCTAAGTGTGAAAGTACAAAAATAAGCTGAAATACGAGGCATGTTTTTTTAAGTAAGTACCGTATTGGAATTAAAAAAAAGACGTGTAAAGATATCGCAATAATTTTATTTTTATATGAAAGCCTGTATCTTAATCTACTTTTCAACATAATTTCCGTGAATATTTCGTCTTGCAGACGCTGACCGCCCAGGTATTTCTTCAAGTGTACGAACAAATGGTGGTCGCTGGGTGCCAGATCAGGGCTTTTCGTCCACTTTCTGCACCAAATCTTCATTAACGACCAAAGGACGCCCACTCCGTTCTTCATCATGCACATTTCTGCGACCATCTTTAAATGCTCTCACCCATTTCCTTATCATTCCATCACTTATAATGTTTTGTACGTAAACTTCACAGATCTCACGATGAATATCGATCGGTTTCACGCCTTTAGCATTCAGAAATCGTATAACAGCCCGTACTTCACAATAAGCGGGACTCACGATTGTCGGAGCCATCTTAAACACTCAGTAAACAACGTATACAATGAAGAATCAGACTGTAATGGCGTCAGTGCGTAGACAAGAGATGTAGGTAACCAGTGCGCATGCGCGGAACGCCGACCGTAGCGCTACGGCGGTGGAATCGCAAAACGGCACTTAGTTAATAAAACATGCCTCGTATATTTGGGGGACTTCTTTCTTCAACAGTGGTCTTCTATTGATGGAGACAGAGACTTCTTCAAGTTGCAAACACCGATTCCAAGAAGAATCGGAAAAAATGAATAGCCCTAAAACCATCTTGAAATTTATATATGGGACAACTATTGATGAGATGAGGTATTGTTCACAACTTGCGCTTGGATCTGGAAAGCATGCTATTGGTACGACCATGACCTATTCTCAGACGATTAAGAACTGTCCAAATTTTTCTTGGAAGATCAAAACCGGGAATTTTTTCAGAAGGATCAGAAACGAGATACTTATTGAACATTTCGTAAGAGTTCCACTCAGTCTTCCATAATTCTTTATCGCTTAATTAATTTACCGATTACAACAACAATTTGAATTAGTATATATGCGTATGAACTTTTCTTATTCTCGCTTTTAAACCTACGAGTATATGCTCCTGTTACTCTATACTTTGTGTAAAATAATGTTGTCATACACTGTAAAAAATAGTTCCTCATCTCAAACCATATTAATTTGTCTCAAGTACTCCGTACGTTTGAATACAGCCAAATGCATAAAGTACTTGACCCTACCGCCCTCTACGGTTGAGAATGGCGTTTACCCTAAATAAAAGTTTCTTGAGCTAAGAAACTGATTAGTTTCAACCAAGCTCAGAGTTATTGACTCAGGTGGTAAAAAAATTTGATCCAACGGTAATATTAATTAGTATGTAACTATTGATACTTTTCGTAGAATGAAAATTTTCGTTTTATGTAAATAAATATTACATTTCACTGAAACTCGATTTGTAGTTGATTTAAAGGATCTTAGTTGAATGGGTCGAGAATTCAGTCGATAAAAATGATAGTATCTCTTATGTCAAGTGAAAGTTTCTTGGGTTAAGAAACTGATTGATTTGAGCTAAATTGAAGGGTTTTTGACACTAGCAAAGGAATAATTTGATAAAACAAAAAAAAACATTTGTATGTAATCATTATTTTTCTTTACTGAACAATAATTTCTCTTTTATATTAATAAATACCGGAATACCGCGGCAGACCATGAATATTGTACGGAATGGGAAAGGCGTCTAGAGTTTCGTTGGAAGTTGCAGAGAGGGAGCGAGTATACCTCAAGCGTAAACCGTCTGCTTTTCAAGACACGTCGTAAAGACAACCGTTCCCATCACGTCGGGGTCACCAATGTAGAATCGAAGGAATTTATCCCTACTTATGCGTTTCGTCCCTGGCGCACACATTTGGACTCATCAGTACGGCTTGTGTGCGCCATGCCATAGACGCAGTGGTTAGAAGTTTTGAGGGAGCCGCCGGGAGTTGAACCCGGCACCCAGTACCTAATCGGTGTGAAACTTGAGCGCAAACCTCTAGGCTACCGAAGCGCTGTGAACTAAGCTATGCGTGGCTATATAGAGTGCCGCCAAGAGATCCCTATACACTCCCCTGCCGCTACAATAGCTATAGTCCAGGCAGTGGGTTATCATCTCATCCCTGTCATCATCCAATACCAGATCACCCGGTTCTCCACCAACACAAAGATATTTGGTTTTCTCTAAGTTGACATTTAAGCCCCACTTCTCGTATTCTTTAATTAGCTTGCGCATCATGTATTCCATGTCATCTTTATCACCGAATACAACAATATTGTGAGTAAAATGCACAAATAATTGCATTTAAATGGGATATATTTAATATAAAAGAGATAGAGTTTTGATTTAATTGCAGCCAATATAAAAAAATTGCTACAATTAATTCGTTTTATTAAATCAATTACGCAATATTTTTTTTACAATTGTCACTTCATATTGCAACAATTATATGTTCAATTTTATTCAAATATTTATAGTTTTCTTCTAAGTAAATGAGGCGAATAATATAATCTCACGAGATTCTTGTCTCAAGAAACTGTAGTCGTTGCATCAACTGACAGAATTTACGACAACCGTACCTTCGTTCTATTGAACAAATAAAAATGAAACGAACGAATGGTTTCGTTAAAACCTATTTAGAATAATGTATTTGTATCAATCAATTATGGATATTGAGACAAGTGCATAAACAATTTCTTGTAATTGTATGTTTATGTTGAATCAGTTGTTTCTTTCATTTCGCTGAAATGTAAAAAGTTTCAGGCGAATGTTTTAGCTGTTCTCTATAATCAACTAGGTTGTTTTAATCAAGAAAAATAGTTCATTTGGCGTAATCAATTTTAGATTAATTCAAATTAAAATGGTTTGATTGAAAAAAAAATTCTCAAACTCCTGAGGAGTTTGAGCGCAGAATTTTATTTTTTACAGTGTAGAGTAAAGCTTTTCACTCTATGAATGTTGGTTTTTGAAATTACTGAATCCTGAGATGTCACCTGCATCTTGAACAATTATTCTCATGCTGATATGAATACTCTATGTTCCAGACCTAAACATTCCGTTGACTGGTATACAGAAGCGGAGAACCTCTCACGTCGGAGAAGAAGACTGTTGTTACTCCCATTGCGGTTCACCTGGGAGGGGAGGTGGAGGAACAATGGAATTGTGTGAACACTGCCCAGGCCGGCCCGCCACAAGAAAAAAAGGATTGCCGTCGAACGCGACTCGGACTTACCGTAGTACCAGTGTTTTAATATGGACCGCGTGGCTTTTTGCGCACACGCAAAACCAAATCAAAGACTTTTTAAAATATTTGTTAGTTATGTGCGCGGTTAGTGTAAGGACGACTCAAATGTGGACAAAAAACGCGTACAGATCGTGCTCATAGAATTAGGGGAATTAGACGATTTGTGTTCTTACCGACATCCAGTCGCTCTATGAACCTCGCATCCACAGAATAAAATCCATTAACATGCAACGATCTAATAGATTTTGTCCAGTTGTGTATGATGATTCTATGGTTTCTTTGAAGGATACACAATCCTATCTACCCATATTTTGAGAAACACCTGAGATATTTCATTTTGTCAGTTGGATGTTTGGATGATACACAAAGCAGTTATATATTTTATAACTTTCATAACCTGTGTTATACGATTTCACTTTTCTCTAATATTTTACAGCAATCACAGACTAGTTCAGTCAATCTGTTGAAAAATAAATCGTTTTGACGGTATAATTACCCGCTCGATGAAATTTGGTACACTTGTTGAAAATGATGTAACTAAGCTACCTTTACGATGGCCTCGCTGAAATGTTAGCGGTTTTTTGAAAAACTCAAAAAAAGTGAAAAAATGCTTTTTCTCAAATTGTATGCATCGTAAAGAAAATTTTATTGAACAAAAAATGTAGAGGACGTTGCGATCTACATTTTTTGTCATTGGTGCCATGCTGCACGACTTAAAGTGCACAAAGTAGGTGGCGCTAAAGTATCAAAAAAAGTGTTTTTCATGTTTTTCGCCCTGAAAATATTGTTTTAATGCAAAAGTTTAAATGTAAGAGTTCTTCCTTACATTATTATCAACAACTTTTATTTAAACATTATTTTTGTACAACTTACCATTTTGAAGCTGCAGCTTGCAGAAGAATGAAAAATCCAAATATACTGTTGTACGCAGTATGAGTACACATCGGTAGTGCACGTTTAAATCAAGGTTTTACTAATTTAATTTTTCTTAGCAATTAAACTTTAATAAATAATATTTTAATTTGTTTTTGACAAGTATTATCCATTATTTGATTTTTTGAGTCGCATTCTGTTATGAATCATTTTGTTGAAATTTCAATGTTATTAACAAAGACAATTTTTAATGTTTTTCAGTTTTGTTTTTCATTTTTTTAAAAATGTCATCAATTAAACTGATTTTTGAAGAGGTTTTGAAAATTTGGATAAGGGAAACAAACAACAATTCAATTAAAGTCATTATTTGAGTTTTAATTTTCAAGTAAACGTTTAATTCAGTTTTGTATTTGTATTTATTAACAGGTGTATAGAAAAAGCATACAAAATATTGCAAAAATACTTACAAATCTAAATCACTTGCAATTTTTCATCTCTTTCAGTGGTCGCATGAGAAAAAGGCTACTCAGTCCACCTTTTTTATGCTTCCAATGAAGAGGTTCTTTATATACTAGGTGATCGTTTTTATGTACATGTTTTCACGCAGAACAGTGCTGTATATGCAGCGCTATGTATTACTATAACTTGTAAATGGTAAGTTGTACGAAAAAAATGTTGAAATAAAAGTTGTTGATAATAATGTAAGGAACAACTTTTACATTTAAACTTTTGCATTAAAATAACATTTTCAGGGCGAAAAACATGAAAACACTCTTTTTGATACTTTAGCGCCACCTACTTTGTGCGCTTTTAGTCGTGCAGCATTGCACCAATGACAAAAAATGTAGATCGCAACGTCTTCTACATTTTTTGTTCAATAAAATTTTCTGTACGATGCATACAATTCAAGAAAAATGCATTTTTTTACTTTTTTTGAGTTTTTTTGAGTTTTTCAAAAAACTGCTAACATTTCAGCGAGGCCATCGCAAAGGTAGCTTAGTTACATCATTTTCATCAAGTGTACCAAATTTCATCGAGCGGGTAATTATACCCGCACCAAATGTAGATTGACAGAACTAGACAATGATGAAGGAATATTAAATAATCAAAAAGGGGAAGTATTAGTTGGATATAATTCTACTGTTGTTCTTTAAAATTATTTCTCACACCCTCCTGAAAAGGACTATGTAATATTTATTTGTAGTTTTCCTCTGTTCTCGCTTGGACTTCTTTAAACTGGAAAGCCCCTCCTTAACAAAGAATTCATCTGATGCAAAGATAGAATATTCATCAACATGGCAAGCTCTAGCTTCAAAAGTATATTATTCGGAAAACACACAAGAATTTATATGAATCACTAAACATTCAAAAATATTTTGAATCTAAAACAGATGTCTTTTCAACGTTAGATGAAACGTATAATCATTAGGTAATAGTAACGTCATCATTGAGTCAACCTAAGAGAATTCTTAGTCATGCTAATATGAGGAATACAACATATCAGAAAACCTTTCTTGACTCAAAAGTTATCAGAGAATTACACCGAGATAAAGGAAACATATTTGAAAGCCACAAAAATTTTTTGTCACTTAACTCATTGAAACATTATTCAGGGTGTAGTAGCATTTTTACTTTATCTGTCGATGATAGTTGTCAATTTAGGAGAATAATTTTAGCTTTGTAGTTAGGAAATGACAACCTAATTTTTTTTAAATGGTTTTTTTATGTAGACTTTTCTCATCGACAATTTTGGATCGAGGTATAGTCCATAACTTGATACCATTTTTCCGATAATTATTACTTTTTCAATGCACGTAAGTTTTCGAATCTTCTTCTACTAGACAGAAATCTTGTAACATGTGAATGACTCACAGACAAAAATTCAAAGCATTGTAACCTATTAATTAGAACAGGAAAACGAAAATACGCAATTATTGAGTTGCTCTGAATAAACATTATCTATTTAAGTATTTTAGTGATGATAAATTCTTACATGATAACAAACTGTGATTCGTCACGAATAGAGCAGAGTTGAATAAATTTATTCAATCAAAATTTAATTTTGAAGTCCATTCATGGGCACAGTTTAAATGACGGTATTACTTACAAATAGTTTCAACAGCATTTGCAAATCAATACCACGTAAAAATCAATTGTTTACCTATATCATATTAACAAGTTTAAGTTGAATAAATGAGCGATAAAATTACAATAAATATGAATTAATATCTATTTCAGAATAATTTTTTGTATAGAGCCAAAATTTGATTCTCTAACTTGATATGATAATATTCCTTCATCTTGTCTCTTCCGCATTGTTCAAATCCCGTTCAAGTTGTTATTCAATCAAGAAATTAGTCGTTCTCCGAAGCTTAAACCTCTAAAATTTTCGCAGGGATCAAACTTCTTGACTTTGAACCAAAATAAGCGATTTTTTCTTCTGATTAGAACACAATCAGGCCTAGATTCCTAGTTTTGGATTGTGTGGACCTGGATGAATGAAAAGGAAATATTTTGTTATAAGATATCTATTTTAATTGTAATATATATGATAAAAGGAGTTTGGTTTTATGACCAAATATGTACTATTGAAATACCTTTGATATTCAAAGGACCTTATATTTATTATTCATAGAGATGCGATGCACATAGAGTTGGCTGTTGAGTATTAGAGGGGTTAAATCTTCATTTATGTTTATTTAAAGCATGGTTGCCAGTGAGACAGGAAAAAATTTCAATATTACTGTAATTGCTAAGTCCATTAAACTTAAAATATAATTTAAACGATTTATTCTCATAAAACTAAATGAATTGTCAAGAAAAAAATGCTTTCTTCCACTCATTATATCTTCCTCAATTTGAAATTTTAAAACTAAGATCAATCACAGATTACGATTAAACACATGACAAAAACTAAACAAATGAGCATATATACAAAATTTTAAAAATCTTTCTTTCAAAACAAATATTTTTTCTCATATCAAATTGAAATGAAAAAAAATGTTCAAAACATACTGAATTGTCTGAACTTTTTATGGAGAGAAAAACAAAATCATGAAATTTAGTTAGTTCCAAATTCAAATTTGTCTTGTGTTAATCAATTCTGTTGTTTGTTGAATTACATTTCGTTAATATTCGTCCTATTTAAAAAGTATTGATTTTATATCGAAATGATACTGATAGGAGATAGAGATCCGAATATTTACTTGGAAGTTATTAGGGCAATAAAATAATTCATTCCAAACATATTTCACGTCCAAAACCTTTATCCACATCATACTTTATGACACATAATAAAAATTATGGGAAGGCATTGCAGAACCTAATCATAATTAAATCAAAACTAGAACTACTTAATTGTCGATTGTCGATCCGAACTGGAATAGAATTAATTACACTTTATAGTTTAAGATAAAATTCTTGAAATATATCGATTATTAGACATATACACGAAATAAAAATTAAATCTTACGTGAAAACGTGTTACTCAATGACCTACAAGAGCAAATTTTCTCGTTAATTTACATAAATAAATGTATAGATAAAACATAGAATTTCAATGCAGTATATATTGAATTAATAAATTAATGATAAGCTTCAAGGAAATGAATAAAATAAAAACCGAAAAATAATTTCTATTTTAGTGCCTGTTGTAATTGATGAGTTGAAAAAAGGAAAAATTTTAGGGGACTACTTTCTTCTTGAGCTATTTTTGAATTTTACTTTCAACAGAACTCATTTCAGCTATCTTGAGTATGCTGAAATATCTTTTGAATTCAAAATTGAACCAAAAATGCTGTTATTATACCGAATAAAGGGTATATGAAAACTCGTCGAGGTCATGAGAAGATGCGAATTGATAGGTCATTTACAACCACGTTTTTACTTGTTTTGAAATGTATTTTAATTTCATAGTTTGGTTGGAAAATCTTCCTTTCATTTGTCATTAACGGAAGCTTTCTTTTTCTCTAAAGTAACTAATATAAAAATATATTCATTTCATTGAAAATTATTTTGATTCAAGATAGTAAGGCATATTTGTTTGACGAATGAAACTTATTGTAAAATGCCAAATTTGAGAAAGGGATTTTCAGCGTTGGGAATTATTGAAACTGTTTGAATATTTTTTCACTCTAGACTTGCAACCATGCATACTCCATCTTATTTTTCCTCATAGTTCATTTAATAAAGAAACGTTACTTCTAGCTATAAATTTTTAATGCAAGTTGAAGGACTGTGAGCATTAAAAGGCCAAACGATATGGGTATTTTGTAAACTTATGCAGCAGAAACAAATACATCAAATATTGTGAAGTTTCTAGTCGTTTGTGAACAAACGAAATACAGTATTTTGAACATTCTCAGGTAATTTCAGATCAAAACTTCCTTGTGATTCTTAAAGATCTTTGTGGGATGTTCAATATCCGATAATACATACGAATTGTTGTTTTCCTTTTCATGTTTTCAATAATTTCATTACCCCATATCTCAATAAAGTAAAAACAATGTATTTCTTTAAAAACATCTATTGAACCTTCCACAAATCTGCATATCTTCAGGTAAAAATACAAATACCAATTGGTCATCTTTTGAAAGAAGAAGGAATGTTGAATAGAACCAGTATTTATATTAATTTTTGAGTTATGCCTATCAGCAAAACGAGGAAATTATACATTTCTATGTCTATAACCTAGACAAATTTTTATTGGTGTATAAAATGGATTCAAATTTATGTAGCAATTTTCGAAAATGATCCAGTATGGCTCCGAATTTCAAATAAATTTTCACAATTAGCGAATTCAAAATGAATGAGAAGTTTAGTTGAGACTGTTTGTGTGAGTATGTTTTAGTACAGAAAAATCAAAATATAATATAAATACAAAATATCGTATATAAGTGAGGCGACATTTGCGTAGTAAATTTTAGACTTTTTCGCAAAGCGAAGATGTCGCTAGTGGACTCATGTTACTAGTTGTGTTTGTTAGAGGTCTTATACATACTCAACCGAACAGTTATATGCTTAGATAAAGTGTCATTTGGTAGACGTTTGCCCATTGGGTTCAAATCCTACACCGGAACATAGTTTGTTAAAAAACAAATAAATGTACCCTTTAAATAATGGATCAATTAAACTGTAAAAATGAGCAAAGGCGATTGCAATTTCATCGCAAAATTAAAATTCATTTTTGGTGGTTTTTGTGACTTCAATATTACTTGATTACCATAATATCCTTCATAATATAGGTACAGAAACATGCGATATCTGAAAACTGAGCCTTAAAATGCAATATAGTCAAGATGATGGGTGTTGTTAATTTGGTTGATATTTCACTATCGATGTAATTAACCTCTCTACCTTTTTACTATTAGGAATAAAAAATCCTGATGTATCTAAGCATATTTCAGTTGAGTTATTCAAATTGTATCAACTAATCAAACGTTTCCATCAAAAATAATAACATAACTAGTGAAAATTTGAATGATCCGATGTAATTCGGAAATTTGTAAATTCAGCATTATTTGATCATGAAAGATCTTAAATACAACAGTATACAAGAGCTTTGTTTCGTACCATGTTATTGTTTTTGCATTTGAATGTCAATTGTATGAATTTTTGTAAACATGTGTGATCTAGAAAAGATGGAAATAATTCAACAGTATTTTAATTATAGTGGCCTCGATCGCAAAGGACGTGCCAAAAGTTTCCTAACATTCTGTACAACACAAATATCTGACTCGTTGCTATTTGAACTGGGAATTTTGCACCTGGATGGTATTTATGTGTTTTGTTTCGTTTTATAGCTCAATGATGTAATTTGCCTTCAACAATGCAAAAAAGAAAACGATTTCTGGAGAGAATCAATTAGAGCATGCATAGATGTCAATTCCTCCTTTGCTGAGTGGATTTTCTTTATTAATTCAAAATATCCCTAATTAAGAAATACTCGAAATTTCAAGAAAATTTTTTATGGAAACACTGTTTCACACTGTAAACTAAATGTGACGATAGTGATCTATTCATAATGTAAAACAGAGAATATTCGAGAACTTACTGAATAATTTCTGAAATTATGATCTATTCACGTGTATCGAATTATTTCGAGTTTTTCCATTATATATAATATTTTGCGAGCATTTGCCTAAATTAATTGGTCAACCAATTTCACATTTCATTCCTAATATTGTCTCGACTCACGGTATTATCGGTTCAAAAGATTTATTCTTATTATTAATAGTTAAGTAAGGATTGCAGGATTTTGGACAAATTTAATTTAATCAAAAATTTAACACATCGCCAACGTTTCGAATCTTATGTGATTCTTTATCAAGGCTAAAATATCAAACAAATACTTAGGTATAAATGGAACACCATCAAAGTCAATTTAACACTAAATTAAACATTAAATTTGTCCAAAATCCTGCAATCCTCACTTAATTATTGATATCATGGACGTCACCAGTAATCAATTCTTATTATTCATTCTTATTTCATTTCGTTTTTTCAAAAATTTTCAATATCATACTGATACTTGAGAATATTTTGGCTCACAGCAATTTTGTTTATTGAAAATCGGTTTTAATTGGCGATATTCACATCCACATTAGTTTGTTTTGGTTTTCAGATATTTATAGTATGGTTCAGTATAAATTGATACCTATTAATAAAAAATCTTTTGAGTCATGGGATTTTTTGAATTCTTAGCATTATATTCTGTAACTTTTTCCTGCAACATAATGCGGATACAATATAAAACCTAATGTATTCACTTTGTGCTGAAACAATTCCTTTTTGAAACAAATATTAAATTTAAATTAGTCTGGATGATGAAACTCAATCAAATAAAGAACCTTCAATAGGAACACTTCAATTCAATTCATAACTCTTTAACTGTAAGCTTATACGAAATTAGAAAATATAAAAGATGCCATCCTAAAATGATGAATGCAGGGTAAAATAATGGATATGGAGTTCAGTCAAAATAGCCTACATTTTATGCAAATCTTACTAAATCTTAATAATACATTAAAACCGTTTTGGAAAATTGCATTTAATTCATTTTTATTCAAATCAGATCATCGCTTGAGAATCTGGCTTTCAAATTGATTACACTCACTTTATTCTTATCGATTCTAGATTTGAAAAATAACCCTGCCAAATACGCGAAAATATATATAACAATATGCAATAATTGATGAATTTAGGAACCACAGCACCTTGAATTGATGAATAATTTTTCTGCTTTGCATTGTTGTATTATTGTTAATGTTAAAAATATATATTATATACTTATTGTTGCTAGAGCTAGCGTTGTTGTTGTTATATTCAAGAAATAGTTAAATATATTTTTGTTCATTTAAAAAAATTTTCATATAATATACATACTCGAATAGGAATATGAAAGAATTAGAGATTATGTATAAAATTATACAATGCTCCAAAAGTTGAATTTTGCACAAAAACATATAGTTGCCTAGATATATAGATAGGTATAGTAATTGCTTAATTATTTCAAAAGTTGGTATAAACTTGAGCAGTTACTCGTCTATATGTGTATGAGAGATATTTACAAAAGTATGTGACATACTGACTGAATGCATTTTGTAAAAACCAATTGTTACTATTGTACATATTAAGAAATTTTGGGAACTTAAAACCAAAGGTTTTACTGGGAAAGCCAGATTTTATATGACGTCATTCATTTGTATATATCATCTGGATGTCTATTTTTTGTGATGTACCTACTTAATGTAATTATTTTCGATGTTCCCCATTGTAACTTCACATTTTAAACTATTATAACCACTAAGGCCACTTCAAACTGGATCTGTGAATTTCATATCAGTATTTTATACATAAGATGTTTTCGTAGACATGCCCTTTTAAAAACTCACCCAGAAGCAACTGCTTCTCAAGTATACCTAATATGAAACATTAGAATACTCAAAATTTTATTTTTATATCATATAAAGTTTCAACAAAAGATGTCAACCTCGTAACTTTTTCTTTCGAATTTGGTGTGGAGTGTCATAAAGTGGTTGGGAGTGATTCTGAAATGGTGCATCCTGTCCATTTTTTAAAGTACTCTGAGACATAATTGTAGTTCTTCACTTATTCTTGTACCCCATAATCCCCAAAGAAATACCTTTTATTGTGTCAAATCATAATTTCTCGCACAAAAAAGTCATTGCTTCGTTGGATGTGGCAAGTTGCACTGTCCCCACATAACCACATATCTTCGAGGTTCATATCCTCTATTTCAATCTACAAAATGTTGATTATTATCTAGCGATAGCTAACATCATTCTCAATAAATATAATGTTCGAAAAAGTACCGCCCAATGAGGCCGACAGGCCGTAAACAGCACCAAACAGTAATTTTTATGGATGTGCCAGTTTATCAACAATCAGAAAGTTCCTCATTTGCCCAAATGGGACAATTGAATGCTTAAGTCGCTCCCGACCGCTCTGTAACGCCACCCTTTTCAATGCAACACTTCCCATAGTTCACCTTATACCTAGTGATCCAGAGAATCAATGAATAAAGTCCTTATTACAGTAGACGTGGAAATATGATTCACAACTAAGTATTTTATCTATGATAAATTTATTACTTCTATTTATTGATCTTATATCTTTTCTGAATACTCTTGCAGATATCATTCAAAGTAACAAGATTTTAATAATAGAAATATTATTGTAATAATTGTGGTAACATTGGTTCATTGACTAATACACTCTATCCCAAAATTAACCTGACAGTAGTCAGTTACTGGAATTTCTCGATTTTGTAAGCAAAATATCAAACTGATAATGAGTTTTTTCTACTTTCTGGATATTAACGCAATCTAAAAACAGAAAACAAACATTCTTCTCAGATTTATAATGGAAAAAAACCTATAATTCAAAAATATTTGAAAATTTCACTCCATTTTTGTGCCAACAGTCGAATGTGGCATTATAGTTGTTCAGAAGCATGTGTTATCTTGTTTAGCTTAATGAACTGCTTCTATCTAGCATACTCCTTACCTATATCCGGTTGGTCTTACTACCTGTTGACGGCCGTTGCTCTACTTAAACATCATCTCCAACCAAAGATACCTTCTGAACTTTTGAAGACCTCTATGAGTTTCCGATAGCATTCCTCCTTTATACACTTTCTAAAGAAAATTAAAAAAATATTTTTCCAAGTCTTGGCCAAACTCGCCAATAACCTTCAGACGAGTACCTTGTCTGCTAAAAGCTGCCATTATAAGGACCCCGTAGTAAATAATAAACGACTTGGCAACTTCTTTAGGACCCATTAACAAAATTCAGCAATACACTAGAATAATACCTCTTAATAATACCAATCAATTTTTTCCTGACATCTGAAGTTTATTCAAATTACTTTTATCAAGATATGAGTTTCCACCCAAACTACAAAAACTTTTATCACGAAATACCTAAAAAGAAATACAATTAGTGTTACCTAAATATTCAATCAACAAAATTCAAAGAAATTCACACAAATTTCGGTGTCCGGTTAATTTTGCGGATTCGTGTAGAACGTGAGACTCTGGAATAATATTAGGCATTTCCCTGCTGAGTTATCCCATTGAATCAGTCTTTTTGACTAGCAGTTGCTTTCGGTCTATTTTAATGTAACTTCTAATCAATGGGGACATAGTAATCTTGTACATGAAATTAGTAAAGATGGCTAGATCGAGTCAGATATTTGTGATCAATTTGTTTTCGCTGGAAGTCTGAATGGGTTTGCGACAAACCAAATTTTGGCGGAATTCCTCCTTCCATCGATAAATTTTTGTGGAAACGTTAAATGTATAGCGATTAAGTTCAAAGTTGAAAAATCTAAAATAAGAGTAATATATAAGACACAAAACATTGATTTTAAGATTGATTTTTTTTATTAGTGAAAAGTATTATAAATATTGAAAACGATAAAATAAAAAATTCAAACTAGTATTGTTTGATGTTGTTAATAGTATACAGTTGACAATAAAGGCCATTTGGGGAGATTTCTCTTAGTAATTTTGGTTTAGCAATCTCTTCAGAGAGTCCCAACTAATGATATCACATTTCTCATCTCATTTGGAGATGAATCATAACCGTTATCGAATCAAGTATTTTATCTTGCTTACTCTGTTAAACAGTTAACACGTTTCTGATAAACAAACATTTGAGAGATGTGATTTTTTCAAATTTTGAATAATTACTCGCAAGTGGTTCAACAAGAGTACCAAAGACAACTGACCTCTGGTCAGTCCTTTCTGAGTTTTTTATTGTTTTTATTGGTTAGTTTGGGTTAAGCTGGAAACTTAACACTTCTCATCACATTTGAATAGAGCCCTGTATCAGCGAGATCCTTTGAAGGCACTAATTATTCTTGAACCAAAAACGATATATAGGGCCCAAAAATGGACGGAAAATTCAGTTCATAGAATGCTTTATTTCTTGACATTCTAAATTCAAATTCTAACATACGCTATATAAATCGCATAGGAACACCTATATAATCCAGTTTTCGGAGTTCGAATTCCCTTCTTCTAAAAACAACCAAAAATTGGCGTATCAACAGCATCGAAAACCATTTAGAATACTTTTCTTCCTGTAATCTCTTGTCCTTTAAAATACCATATATACTCAAATCCACATTACAAATATTTCGACTTCAAAATAACCAAACTAACAATTTTTCTTTAGTTTCATTTCAGCCAGAACCCTGTTCCACTGAAAACTGCACTATTTTAAAAAATGCATAAGACAACATAATCAGGAAAATTTATCTATAGGTAATACAAGGTTTTCCTTCAATATCATACCAAATTTCGGACGAGAAAACACTTGCCCTTTGAAATTCCTTATACCTTATATGTATATTCAAATCCAAATTACACAAAAGCAATGATTCTTCGGACAGGATCTTCTGATACCTCTGCAGGATCATTACGAGCAGTATAAAAGTTTTTTCACAGCAAGATTTTTGGTTGCCAATACTAAAAACTGTGGTTCTGTGATTACCTGCCCTTAAGTATAGGAAAATATATATATATTTACTAGCTGACCCGACAGACTTCGTCCTATCAAAAAGATTTGTAATGTGGCAGTTTTTGTGCCTACGTATTTTAAAAAATTCTCCTGAACAGAACCGCCACCCTGGTGATAGGGCGTTGTGAATGAGAAATAATTAAATAAAACATATATAAGGATTTAAAAGTAAGTAATTGCTTTATTGTTAATCATGTGAATCATAATTATTATTATTATCATTGTAGTGCTTTGTGGTATACGATATTTTTTGTTTGATTACCTGGCGCATAGATAAACCAATCTGATGGTTTTCCAACACGGGAACAGGCAACATACAATTGACCATGTGAGAAACATGGGTTTTCTAGATTAATACCACTTAATAACACTTTATGATTGCCCCTGGGACTTGTTTATAGTCATAGCAAAAGCAAGCCGCACTAGAAACTGTAGTCGTTTGAACTCAAATGGCACATCAGTCGAAATCATTGGGATGCGCGGTATGAGAAAATCTTCTCCTTTATACTTTCCTTTGAGTATAGTTGCTTCTATCACATTGTTTAGTAATTTTTTTTATCGCTAACCGTGTACCGTTGCAAAGACGCGGTTGGTTGATATTTCGCAACATTATAACCACCGATCCAACCTTTAATTGAAGATTGTGAGGTGGCAATCCTGGCAAATCCAGCGAGTTTAAAAATTCCGGTGGATAGTTGACTACATCATCTTGATTAGTAGCCGAATCAACTGATTTATATATCCTCAATTCGCCTGTAATTTGTTCTTGAATTTTGAAATTTAATTCATTTACGTCTATTTTTTTTTGCAGCCAGTATAGCTCGTTCGCTCAACCAATCATGGTTTCTGTAATTTTGAGAAACATCTGGAATCACCTTCTGAATAAGTTCATCTTTTGATCGAGTTAACTGACAAAAACTTTGAGTCAACATGTCTATAGGAAATTTGCCATTACCAATGTCAATGAGTTGTTTAGAGAGTATGTTTCCAGATTGGTCATTTTGCAACTCGACACGCATATTCTTGCTTAAATGAAGTACTTTGACATGTTTCCACAAATTGGAGGACTTTAGACATGCATTGAGTTCATCAGCTGGCGTTGATCGTGGAATCACTGGCAATGTTTGACGAAAATCTCCTGCTAATAAAATCATTGCACCACCAAATCGGTTATTATTGCTCCGTAGATCTTTTAAGGTTCTGTCTAAAGCCTCCAAAGATTTTTTATGTGCCATCGTGCATTCATCCCAAACAATCAATTTACATTGCTGCAAAACCTTTGCCATTGCAGAGTTCTTCGAAACGTTGCAGGTTGGAGGTTCATTGCTTTGCATTTTTAATGGCAATTTTAGTTGACTACGTTTTAGTTACAAATCATTTGTATGGGAAAAAGAAAAGGGCCATTTTTAGGTTTTTTTCAGCAATAATTCTAATTTTTCTCGCCGTAAAAACCATCCTTGAACTTCAACGAACATTTTAAAAAAAGATTTGGCCAAATTGGTCCAGGCGTTGTTGAGTTATGCGCTTACCAACACATTTTGCGATTCATTTTTATATTATAGATATATCTTCTGGTAGAAGAATTCTCCGACAATGAAATTTGCGAATCAATAACGTCCATATATGCACAATTTTTTTTTCCTACGATATCCTTGAAAATAATTAAACACTGTTCTTTTATAACAATCGCGCAAAAACAAAATTGATTCATCAATGTACATGTCATGTTAAAAGTCTTTTCATCCACCATTACGAACGACTTAACTGATATGAAATATATCTGTTTAACAAGAGGCAATCGAGTCAATCAAATTTCCCGCATTTTATGACTTGTCACTGAGTACTGAGGTTCCATCTATCGGATGTTTCACTAATATTGGAGGTGGAAGATAAGATGATTTGGTCAGTGTTTGGCGCTTATGAATTTATTTTGGGTCCAATGCACTCATGTTGAATTATAATGAAAATGGAAAAAAATAATGTAATAATTGCAGTCTTTCTTTATAATGATCTATGTTCTCGCGAATTTTAATATAACCTATAAGCTTACAAAAAATAACCTGAAAATTATATTTGCAATTTTTGTTTTGTTTTATCAATAGAATAAACAGCAATTAATTAAAAACCGTTTTATATAAAAATGGATACATCAATCTGCAAATATGAATGTGAGTAAATACTTTTAAACGAGACCGACCATTACTGGAGTAAAATTCACATTACAGATCTCGACCATACAGCCGATGTCCAGTAAGAAATTCACAACTGTATTCGGAAGCATAATATCTATGATAAATCATTTTCAGAATTCATGCTTGGGGCGATTCGCTAAAAGAAGCTTTTGAACAATGTGGAATTGCAATGTACGGGTACATGACAGAATTACCTTACGTTGAAATCAAAGAAACTGCTGAGATTGAAGCAGAAGGACATGATTTAGAAAGTTTATTATACAAGTTCCTAGATGAATTATTGTTTTTGTTCTGCTGTGAACCTAACTTGATATGTAAAAAATTGGAAATAACAGAGTTCATTGTAGAAGGGGAAGAAATGAAGATTAAGTGTAAGTGTTATGGTGAAGAATTTCAAATTGGGAAACATCCACAAGGAACTGAAGTAAAAGCTATAACATATTCTGCTATGCAAATTATAAACAAACCTGAAGTAAAAGATTTTCAGGTTTTTGTGATAATAGATATTTGATTTTAATGTAATTTTTGTTCCGAAGAACTTGAATCCATTGAAAACCAGTGATATCCCTTTGAGGTTTATGCAAGAAAGATTGGATTTTATGAAATAATGTCAATGATGGTCAATAAACTTATGTTTTATTATAAATTATTTTAATATTTTTAAAAAGAGATCATTTATTACTTGAACCTAACTATTTGCATGTAGAGATCCAATTCCCTTAGTGCCCCATTGTGGTTTCGCAAAATTGGATTACAATAAATCGTTACTTGGATAGCTGGACTTGGACGTTCATGTCGTTTGGCAATATATTGTACAATTTTATACTTTGGTATATGGGAGACTTCTCAAGTTTGCTCGTTTTATGTTCAGGAAATGAGAAAATATGCATATTTCTTGTACCATGCAAATAGGACAGGATGGCAAAGTTTTGTTGATTTTCCTTAGCATAGGGGAAAATTTTGGGAATATAAATATAGACATAAATGGAAGTGTCAATATTTTATGCTTTATAAACTTTTGTTTATAAGACATTTTGTTATTTAAATCAAACATCGTTCGCAAAATACGTTTTAGTGCCACAAATAATATTTGCAACTAGGCAGTCGCTCCCCAGATCTCAATACTAATTGACAAACGGCTATAACCTAGACTATAATAGACTGATAATAAAGTACAGGGTGGAATTCCACTCCAGTATAACCACCAGATCTGAGAATTTATTTTATTAATTTATCAATAATCAATTCCAAGCGACTAACGGGCATTGCTACTCATCGTTTTAATCCTGCTAGACGAAATTTTTTTACTGAGATATTCCCAGCAGACCCCAGAATTCTGTTGTCTCCTTACAAACAACATCCGAATCACATTTAGAGGTTGAAGTAGTACTTTATTTCAATTCAATATTAGTTTTCAGTTTCATCAACATTCAAGATAAGACTCTTAGCGTGATACCAGGACTTAATTTTTTTTACAAGAATCTCACTGGGACTAAAAATTCAGTTTTCGATAAACGTCTAATAGGCAATTGAAGTTGAAACACCCTGAATAAAAAATGAAGAAAAGCTATAACATAAAGTCCGTAGCTTTTGCGCGTTTTTTGTAGATACTCTCTTATTGTGTTAATCGAAATTTATCAATATTCAATTGCAAGCGGGAGACCGGTCATGGTTGATCATCGTTTTGGTCCTTCTAGCGGAGATTTTTTTACTTTTTCCATTATTATGAGGAAAGAAATCAGGATTGTTATCCTTATTGCCATCAACAGGCCCGGATCTGGGGGGGGTCAAGCGCCCCGGACGCCAGCTTAAGGGTGCGCCAAAATCAACCATATAATTTTTTTTTTGGATTATCTCGGAAAAAATTAATTTTCTAATGCTATAATCGAAACTGTAAAATGGAAACATGATAAGCCATCACTTTGCCAAAAATCTTTAAAATAAATGAGGATTCAATCGATCAATGCATATCATTCAGTCATCTACGAATGACGTAAAACAGGTAAGGAAGAATAGGAAGATAACATATTAAAAATTGAATCATTTTAATTTTACGAGCAGTAATCAATGTATTTCGTATGAATTAATGTCATAAGAGTGTTCTGCAGAATTACTGGAAGTAAAATTAAAATTATGACTTCACGGTTAAATATATAGGGTGTTGAAAAGAGACAGGTCATCACAGAACAGTAATATACAGTTCATCATATATTATTATGAGATAATTTGTCATTATTGAATTGATAATAACGTAAGACAGGGCACAGGGTACTGAAAGCTTTTGTTTAATCGCATTTTCTTGGAAAGTAAGTATTCACAAATGTTTTCGGAGATTTTTTTAAAACCTTTCAGGATTGCTCAGCTCATGTAGACTTGGAATGTGGTATATAACCTTTATTTAGATTTTTCTTGAATTACTGAAACTTCAATTACTCATTCCATTCACGTCGATTAATCATGCTAAAAGCTGAAATATTTTTATTCTATTTTTTGAACACAAGAAGAAAATAAACATAGATATACACTTTCAAATTTTTTCTTCAATCAATTCTCAATTATAATAGGGAGTCATTCATTGAATATCAATAGAATGTGCAGGGTGTTCCTAAATTGAACGTACAAACGAAAAGGGGAGATTCTTTGAGTAAGTTGAAGAAAAAAAAGTTCCAAAAACATGGGGTCACAAACGTTTCGATTTCGAGGAGCTGATAGATGCGTTCGCGGGAAGAAAGGCGCGAAACTGAGAAGAAAAAAATCTAATTTCTTGTGGTTTCAACAGGACTATGTCACTAGCCACACAGTACACGTGATAATCGGTTTATTGAAGATTGGAGCAGACATTTGGTGAGCGTGTCATTTCGAGAAACGGTCCCGTGGATTGGCCGCCTCGTTCGTGCGATTTGACGCCGCTAGACTATTTTCTTTGGGGCTACGTCAAGTCACTGGTCTATGCCAACAAGCTGACGGCATTGCAAGAGCTCAGAAACAACAATTAACGCGAAATAGCGGCCGTTTCGGCTGAAATGTGTGGCCGAGTCATCGAAAATTGGGTCCAGAGAATTGGCCTCTGCAAACGGGCATATGGTGGCCATATGAACGAAGTCGGATTCCATTCATAGATGTGATGTTTGTACTTTATGTCAATAATAAAGTTGTGGAAATATTACAAATGGTTTGTGTTTTATTTAGATTCAAAGTTGTCAAGTCCCTATCGGAAATCCCATTATATTGCGGAGATTTAAATAATGACTCTAAGGTAGCTTGACATGAGCGTTAAAGCCATGTGACCTTACGTCAGTCCTTTCTAAATTTTTTCTCATGAAATCCAGCCAAGCTTCAAGATTCCATCAAAGAACGGACCCGAATCAATATCCTTCTCTTTCAAACTCGTCCGAAAAATCCTTCCGCAAATCTCTATTCCCACCTTTGATAAACCATAAATAATATAGTTTGAACTTTTTAATCCCGTAAATGGAACCCTTCTCTCCGACCTTTTCCGAAATTGGATGGCCCTCCCTTTCAGGGTTATTGAAATTCCTTCGGCACCATTGGGGCCCTTATGGGCGAGCAAGATACTGCGATGATGGCAGTCAGTGCAGCGCTGTTCGAGCAGAGTTTCGGTCTTTTCACGGCATCCGAGGAGTTTTCTTGGACCGCGAAGCTCCGCAGAATCATACGGAACTTACGGTGAAAATGAAGTGACAAACTGGGTTTCCTTTCAGAAATAATGAAATGTGTTTGAATCCACTATGAAGAATTTGATTCTCAAGGAGATTTTCGTGATTGTGATACTTCTGGTGGAGTTTTCGGAGGGTATACGATGGCTGTAAGTTGGTTTTTTTATATAATTTTCAACTTATTTTCGGATTCAGAATTATGGAATGTTATATCAACTTTTATGTTATTTTCTCAATCGATATACATGATGGATCTTTCATTACGTAATTTTTAACTTTAGATTCTTGATATAAAATTTATAAAAAGCACTAATAAGAAGTTGGGGGCTCTTGCGCGTGGTAATCATAAAATATTTTCCCTGACTCTGGTACAGTGCAATAAAAAACAACCGACAAAGGCAATATGATAAAATCAAGGAAAAAACATCTTGAATTTAAAATTACCAAACTTACCATTTTTCTTCATACTGTTTTACTCAAAACTGTACTATACTATCTTATGTTCTGGTTATTTTTCAGAGTTGCCCGTTTTCCACGTACTCATTACTGGGATTTCGGAATTTTTCATTTCTGACATATCTATGTTTTTGTTCTAGACTCGAAGGGTTTATTGAAGTTTTCTCGTAGTATTTACTCAATATAGATTCACTTTATACATTCCATGATATTCACTTCTAAGTAATTCATACGGGGTGTCTCAAGTTCGAGTGCCTATTAGACGTTTCTGGAGAATATTTGAATTCTGAAAATTGGGATTATGATATTGTTCGACGTTCTCTACAGAGCTAAAATATATTCGAAGCCCAAAAACTTCCGGTTATACAGGAAAAGAAAATAAATTTTTTTTTTCAAGTTTTCCATTCCAGGTATGATTGAGTATTCAATAGTGAATACATTTCTGTTAAAACCATTGTATCAACTCGAATAGTTTTCAAAATATCCAAAAAAAACTGGAAAAAAAGTCAGTAATATGTTCATTATTCTTATTTTAAATATCCTGAGCGTAAACAGTTTTTACAACATCGAAGAGGAAGAATGTGAAAAGGTCATGCATCTTTTGGATTTCAAAAATATCATCACAGATTGTTTCAAATTTTGTGTTGAAAATTGTGATCTTAAATTGGCCATAACTTCTATTTTTCAAATTAGAACACTATTTTTTTATAATTGTGTTGGATTCTGCGGTCAAAAATAATGACAGTTTTCTCACATGATTATGCTCCTAAATTCAATAATTTCTGAGTTATTTGAGATTTTCTGGATTTATGGTGTACGTAGAGTCAAATTGATTGCATCTAAAAACATTCAATGAATATTCTTTCGAAACCATGGGAACATTCTGTACCTATAGAAGATAAATTATCTGTTAATAATTCACAAATGTCAGGTGTTATTGTTATTCGTTATCTTCATTTCTCGATTTAACAAAATGAACCGTTATTCTAATTACGAAATTCTGGAATCTATTTTATACATGGTGAATGTGACAGAATTATTAGTAGAACCTGCCGGGCCTTCAACGAGAAGTATCCCCATTTACCTTCCATGAGGGAGAAGATCTTTAGAAAATATGTTTCAAACTATCAAAGTATTGGAGTAAGAGCCCCTAAAGAATACAAAAGAAGGGTAGTTGATGATGAGGAAAATGAAATTAGTGTTTTGACTTATTTCGAAGGAAATGAAAATGCATCTATTCTAAGTGCAGCTCATGAAATCGATTTTGACAGAAATTCAGTGCACCGAATTTTGAAAAAACACAACATGCATGACTACAAATATTAGAAAGTTCATGCATTGGGACCAGGTGACTACATAAACAGGTTAAATTTTTGTAGAGGAATATTATAAAAACTTGAAAATGGTGAAAATTTTTTGAAAAAGATCATTTGGACAGACGAAACAAAATTAAATAATGAAGGACTATTTAATAGAAAGAATTGCCACATTTGGAGACGTGAAAATCCTCATAGAAAAAGACAAAGAAACCCCCAGAACAAATTTAGTTTTAATGTGTTTGCTCTTTTGATGAACAATAAAGTGCTGTACTACATTTATGAAGAAAATTTAAACACAGAAAAACTTTTGGAAATCCTGAGAAAGAAAGAGTTTTTGGATGAACTGCCGTTGAGTATGTCGACTACCGCATATTATCAATTGGATGGGGCTCCGGCACATAGTTCGCACGAGGTGTCTGACGAACTGAATGCAATGTTTGGTAATCGGTGGATCGGACGCCGTTCTTCACTGTTTTGGCCCCCACGATCTCCCGATCTTACTCCCTTAGATTTTTATTTATGGGGTAGAATAAAAAACATAGTCTATGAATCTCCTATTGAAAGCAAAGAAGATTTGAAACGGCGTGTGGAGGATGCTTTCCACTCACTAAAGGGGAAGCAAATTGAGCGAGCGACTAACCGAGGTGTTTCAAGTGTGGGGAACAAAATGGTTGCCATATTGAAACTCTTACCTGATCATTTATTTTGTTAATTTGAGTTTTGAAACGTATTTTTATTATCATAATTTATTTATAATCATAATTCGGTGTACTGAAGTAGCGAATCTATTTAATGTGTTTTCTATTAAGAGATGAATTCTCATTTGCTTCGAAATAAGTCGAAATACTAATTTCATCAACATTGTATTCTTTAGGGGCTCTTACATTGCAAAATTTGGAAAGTTTGAAACATCTTTTCAGAAATTGGGGATACTTCTCATTGGATACTCAACATTTTGTGTCATCCACCATGGATTTGAAATAAACAATATCATTACATTACATGAAATATCAAGTAATAAAAGACAGCTTTTTAGCGTGACGATGTCCACAAAATTTCGCAAATCTATATGTTATTTCAACCTCCTGCAAATATCTTTCATGTAATAAATTGATCAGGTAGATATTCTAGGATTTATTCAGGGAACCAAATTTCTGATGGCTGTAACTCCCAAACCATTCAACGGATTTGGCCCATTCGTATATGATGGTATAAACACTACCTTTTGATAACTTTGAATGTCGGCTATCTCTTAAAACTCCACTTCACGATTTTCCATGACGATTTTTTCAATATTTTAATGAATATCTGCCTCATTGGTCCTACCATGGCGTTCAGCATCGTTGATGTCCGAAAAAACATGTTGTAAAACGGCAAACCATCGTTTGAGGCAGAGTACGGGGAGTTAACATTCTTCTTAGTTTTCGTTTTAAAAAACATATTTTTTTTATAATCTATATAATTTATAATAATTTATATTTCAAGCATATGTAAGGTGGAAATATCATCTCCACTGCATTTGGTTATTCTGCTTAGGAAAGTATATCGGAGTTCAAAAGTATAAAGATGTGTATAGCGTAGGTTACAGATATTATTTCCTGGCGCACACACTGTGCTCATCGGTGTGGCTTTTAAAATGTGTACGCCATGCCACAGACGATGGAAAATATATTTTTGGAAACAGGAACCCCCGGTTTTCGAACCCTTAGCATGCGTACCACGCGCATGCTAGACTACTTGAGATGGATGTATATTGTCGTTATGTAGAACCTCATGAAAGCTGTAAAAACAGAATCATCTATAATGCCTCGAAATCTTAATGTTGTTAGATGTTATCTTTGTATATGTTACAATTATAAGAGGAAAATTCTTTATCATTTCATTTATTCGTTTCCAGGTTGAGCGAACAGACATGATATCAGATTATCAAAACCAAGTTTCAGGATAAGATATGGTGCTTGGCACCTAGAACTCCTTTCACGACAATTCTCAAGTCTGGCGCCATCCAGGTGATGCACCCCCCGAATCAAAAACACCCCTAGCAATACATTCATAATAATATACGGTTGACAATCTTCGCATGTAGACGCTGCTACCCTCCGATAATTTCTGGAGGTAAATTTCGCAGCACGCAAACGTGACATTAAACCCTACGTCTCGGACGTCAGGAGATGCCATTTCGCTTTGTTTCTCACTAGTTTATGTAGATTTCGCCGAAATATATCTCTTGTAACCGCTGAAAATCCGAAAAAGATGATAAGTTACCCCAAGACAATGGCGCTGCTCGGTCTAATTTGAATGAAGTACGCTCCGCAAGGTATACCTGGCGGTGATTCATCACAAGAATAAAAAAATTGTACTGAATTAGTTGTAGGAAATTGCTCCTCTCATTTTTCATTTCAGTTTCAAAGAACTTTGTTCCACAAAATGAACAAATTTGAATAAAATGGATGATATACAGTTTGAATTTTCGAGCACGTAGTCTTAGGGTAACATTTAAGTATCACATTGCTCCAAAGACCGGGAAAAGACTTGATCAAGCGCGCAAAAGGTTCCGACCTCACGTCAGGGCTTTTCTACATTTTTTAGACCGTTTAGCTTTTAACTCATCAACTAAAATCTCGTACGATACATATGTGGATCGCAGGATAACTGTTCATAGGAATATACCCGCATAGCGCATAGCCTTTAACATCCAAATATTTAGTCACGGATTCAAGTAGCCACAACTCGGTATATAGAAACTTATATGATAGACACTTTCTTCAGAAGTTCAATGAAAAATTCGTCACGCTACGCCTAAAAAAGATAATAAAGTGGAAAGCTCATCTCAACTCAAGACTCGATGTACCGGGAAAAGCCTTCTGGCACCGTGAAATTACCATCTTCATGAGAGATGCCGCTTCGAATTCTTTTAACACCAAATATCTAAAAGGGCTATCAGAAACCAAACTCGCATAAAACACGTTCATCGTAAAATTTATGAAATTAACCATACAGTCATTGCTATGCATTTAATGTAAAGATAAAAGTGTAATTACCGCATTGTAATCTGGGACATACAGGGTGGAGTATATGGAATGTTTGTTAAGCGTGTGCATTTGATATTTCACCGCCAACGTAGGTGTTAATTGTGAATAAATATATTTTTATGATTGTTGCACAGGTCGTGCGCCCGACGTGCCCTTTGTTTACAGATTGTTTTCTTAGTATAATGGTCGTAAAGGAGACAGGAAGATAGTTTTCTAAAATGACCCAATAAGTTCTCGATGAAGGAATGGCATATGTTGTTAAGGTACCAAAGTTCTCATTTTAGGTCTATAATTGTGATTTATGGGTTCTACTCTGCAATTAAACTGGTAAAGTAGTGAAGGTATCAGATAAATTGGTGTGTGAAATTCGGTGGTCAGTATTTGTTGGCGCCACGCTGTTTTTTACGAGCTTCTTCCTAATGAAACAACGGGCTATCGTTCTGCCCAAAAGTTTGTAGTTCTCGAAAATAGGAACAGAAATAGTTTATAACGATTTTGATTTGAAAGAGAATATAATGTCCAAATATCTTACTTCGTCGAATAGTTCGGCACTGATGGGTATTTGCAATTTGGCTTACTTATTTTAATAACTCCTGAAATACCCATATAATTTTATTGAAATTCTGTTAATCATTTAAAAACAAGGATAAAAACAGGTTTTCATCTAGAATCAGTATTCATAAGCTTACATAAAGACTCTCTGTCGAAATTCTACATATGGGTAAATTTTCTGTTATATTTAATCTGCGAAAAAGAACAAACAACACAAAATTCCGCCAACCTTAATCTCTTCTCAGGCAATTTGAAATGTAAACATTGAAGAAGAGAAGGTACCCAAAGGACACCGTTAACAATCTTAAATTTCAAGCACATCTCGCAAACTCTTCTGTGATTTTCTAAGGTGAGCCTTGTAAGAGTTTCTGAGTACCCATGGATTACAATTTGGAAGCCATTCCGATAAGACAAATATCGGAGAACCCTGTGTTTCACTCTTTGCAATCGTTCAACGTGACATAATGTTAAAAAAGAACGACAATTACAAAAAATCATCGATCTAGGATGCGAGCTAGTCATTATTGACGCATGGTAATCCCAGAGGATCAAGACCTCAAGTGCAACTGTGGTCTGGTTTCGAGGTGACTGCCTCTCCGGGTGAGGTCTCTAATCTAATCCATCTTTAATTATTTAATTGTTAACGAGCAAAGTAGTATACTTCCCCGGAGTACACCCTGTATCAGATGGGTGATTAACAAACTCACCCAATGATTAAGGATTTGTAAAGTCCACCGTGAGGCGAAAATGTAAGTAGGTGAGACTTCCGAAGTAGAAGAAATGAAAAATAAGCCCTTCTCAATTCTCACCACCAGCAGAGAGTCAGTAACATAGAAGGGGTAATTCCCCTGAACAATAATCCCTTCTGGCATAAATTAGGGCGATAACACGGAAACCTTGTTGAATAAAGGAAATTACATATCGTGAGAAGTTCTCAACTTTTCTGCTTGTGAAGCAACCCATAATTAACACATGATATTGGTACGGCTCAGGTAGTCACTCAGGCCGCCTCTAATTACAGATACGAATGTCAGTGGCGCACACAAATAAATTCTTTCAGTTATATGGGTTGTCCCAAGATGGTGGCCTATTAAATTATTTTGGAAACCATTCAAGCAAAATATTTAAAACTTTGAATGTCAGTCGATAATTTTTGCTCTTCTATTTTTTCAATGAAATAAGTGTGATATCACAGCCTTGCTCAACTATGGATGATGATTTCCCTTTGAATGGGTTCCATAACAGACTTCAAACATCAGAAGATCTGAAAAATCATCACTTGGACCCCAAGACCCGATTCGAAGAATCCTCCATGCAGATTGGCGACAAATTTTGTATATTAGATTTGAATATCGGGGGTATTTCTAAGGGCAAGAGTGATTATATTTCTAAACTAGCAAGGGACTATGGTGCTGAGATCATTCTCCTTCAAGAAACACATACGGATACTAAAAAAAAATCTTGGTGAAAGAGGAACCATAAAAGGTTATGTATTCATTGATTATCTCCTCAGTAAAATTTACGGTTTAGCTTGTTATATTAAAAAATCCTTGATCCACTATATTGAGTTATTCCAAAAAGGCAAATTTGAGGGTGTCCCCTCACCCCGTCACTAACCCCTGATCTGTATGCTTTATTGTTTGCTAACTAAATATTGTAAGCCAAAACTTCAAAAGAATATATATATATTTAAAACTTTTCAATATTAGGTTATCTCAGGTATACACTTGAAATTCTTTCAAATTTCCAGTGTTATACTAACTGCTATGTAATTTTCAATGGGATTTTGTTTTTGTATATTTTTCATGATTCCCCATAATTAACTTAAATTTATGCACTGTGTATTCCTTATTAATAATGAATAAATAAAGAAGTGAAAACCAACTGAAACCATGTATTTTGAATTTTGCTCCACAGATCTCTTCAGCACTCGAACATCCATTGGAATATGTCCTCTGCAAACAACAATCCTTCGAGGGGCATTCGTTCAGGAATTCGATCACCCTGTGGAGTTGCAAGGCGAAGATATGGCTTCATTAAAATCCAGGCGAAATTATGTAGATCTTGGATGGAAACAATGCCACATGTCCAGATGGCAGCAACATTAGCAGCGGATACGTGTCAGAAATTGTTCGCAGACAGACGATGGAACTGTTCTTCTATAACAAGGGCACCTTATTTGATGCCTGACCTGACTAGAGGTGAGACTTAATAATGAATATTTTAGACAATGATGAATAAATGCTAAAGACCGTCTCATGCTCATTTAATAATGCACTGGATATTTTTTTTTATTTGACTGTGGCTTTACGAGAAGTTAGAGAGTTATGGGTATGGAGGAACGCCCTGTAGTGGATCCGGTGTTTTATTCAAGATAGACCGCAATTTGAAACTGTTGACAGCAGAAGGAATAACGTTAGGAGTCAAGTGTGCTCAGATGTCATTACAAATAATATTGGAGTTGCGAAGGGTTCCATTATAGGCCTGCTCCTATTACTTGTGTACATCGATGATATGGATGCAGGAATCAATTAAGGTCTTACTATATATGCTGACGAATCTGCTTTTATTGCCGGGGATAGATCATCAAATACTCTTGAGCGGAAATGTAATTCGGAGTTGTCCAGAATAGTGGAGTGGTGCAGTGATAATCTGGATGATGATGATGGAGATCTGAACATGAAGATAGGTGTTGATGACATTGATGTAATCAGAACGCACTGTGTTTCCTTCTTGGGAGTCATTATTGATGATACCCACAATTTGAGGTCCCAGTGTGAACGGCTCGCATCCAGGATTAGCAGTGCATGTTACCTCCTAGGTCTAGGAGTGTTAAGGATGAGTCAAGATGACTTGATTGGCCTTATCTATATGCAGGTATGATGTCTGCTTTTGGGAAGCTTACTGTAAGGGTGATGACTGTAGTTCATTCGGCATGTCATGCCGATAACTCTTCAAGAGGTTGTCAATTGCCACACTTCTTGGTTTAAATATAATCGAGTGAGGTGTATATGTGCACAAGAACAAGGAATAATTTGCCACTAATGGTTATTTTCATAATTTCTCTACAAGATCCAGAAAAGACCTTAGAATACCTACACATCGGCTCACAAGGACCCATAATTCTTTCCTCATAATAGTATAAGAATTTAACAAGACAAAGACAAAACACACCCAGCGCCCCCAAAAAATTAATTAACGCTCGAAATGGCATTTCAGAAAAAAATAACGTCTGTTGTTACTTCGTCGAGCAAACACTCTCTAATGCAATCCACGGTGGAGACATGAAGAGTGTCAATTTTTAAGGACCTGCTCTCACTGATGAAGGTGATATTGGCTCTATTTCGCGAAAATCACGTAGTCCGAGTCAACTTGAAACCTGGTGCGAGATCCTAAATATTCAATTTGTTGCTGTGTTTCTTGTATGGGGACGTTGTTAGGATGCACTGAACGAAGTTGTTGCCTAAGTTTCAATGAGATCCGGAAGGATGAAAGGAATACAGAATAATTCTCTCGCTTTTCTGTTTGTGACCTGCTTGTACTGAACGGAAAATTCAAGGCGTTTCAAGAGTGTTTTTGCTCTCTTGTTCTTGAAGGAACAACTATATTTAGCTGCAAATAGTCTCGATCGCTTTGCTTAGACTGATAATATATTCGTGAGACAAATCTGTCGAATAGTTTAGCAATTTAGTGCAAATAATAAAAAAAATTGCGAATGTAATAGTAATTTACGTAACAAGTCCGGAAAATAGGTTTTTTCAGACAAATTGACAATGTTTGACCGAACGTAAGTGACTCCTCGAAGTCTGCGAGTCTAAAAAAACCATTTTGGGATGAGTTGCAATTGAACATCAACAAATACCCAAACAAAGAAGCCATCCACAATCGTGTCAAATGAACCATCGGTCAGCGATCTGTTGAATTTCTGGCACCTAAAATGTTTAATTTTATTCGTTTTGTAAAAAAATCTCGAAAACTTCATGAAAGAACGAAAAGATCCGAACAGCTCAAAGCAGCACAATTCAGCACAAAAACAATTTTTCGAAAATCGAAAATTTCTGGACAAACGTCACAGAAATTTATTACTTCTGTTTTTGCTTGGAGCTTCTACAATCCTGAATCCAAATTGCGACGAGGGGGGAGGATTCCCTCATCTACCCTTAGAAATTGCCGCCCCTTTCGAAGAATGGGGAAAAATCTAGAATTACAACAATAATTCTCTTTTAGTATCCAATTCTAGTCACGATCCCAAGATCCAATTTTCAATTTTCCATCCGACATACATATAATGGGGAAGAATAGCAGTAGTTCTTTTGCAAAACAGCAAGACGCCCGGATTTTCTCGTCCTCCTTGTTCCATTATTGACTTTTCTTTATACTTCATCAAATAAGGATCGTGGACTGAATGCGAAATGCACAATTCTGATTTTTCCACACAATACATCAACTGGACTATTGAAGATGGTTCTACCACGGAAATTGATCGTATCACTTTCAGGTTCGATGATCTCATTTCAATCTATGTTAAAGATTTTTCGATAACAATTTCCGAAATCGTTGAATGGGCCTGCGATTGAAATCAGGATGTTAAGTAGGGTTGATAATGCTTGGCGCTCTTGTTTTTCCAACAGAGTGTTTATTGGTTTGCCCAAATGTCTTTGTTTTGAGTAAAAGTGTTATCAATCAATTTGTTTGGCACCATGGAAGAAGTACACGTGGTCAAAATCGATTCCATCATTAGGTCTGTTCATTTGCATGATTACGCCCGAACGTAATGAGCTAGACAGCTAAAATTTTCGTGGTTTTATATCATACAAATACAGTAGAAGTCCGATAATCCGGCACGTTCGGGACCGGCTCGGTGCCGGACTACCGAAAATTCCGGACTATCGGGCAGTCCGAAAATTTCCCTCGATCAGGTGGTAATTATAGGTTAATAAATAAAGTACTAATACACTATGCTAAAACGATTAACTAAATTTAGTTTAATTTACATATAATATAAATGTATACATATAACATAATGTATATACACGTAATGTAACATCGCCACAATAGCCCTGTTTCGTCAGCATTGTTTATTTGTTCAGGTGTTGAATCATTATCAGCCACGATTTTCTCAAACATGTCTTTGTAGTTTTCAGTAGAGTTTTGGTTTGCTGAAACCAAAACACCAAGCACAAAAAAATGACGAAGACGCATGGAATGACACTGCTGCACTGCACCTGACTTCGTTGTGACAGATGGTGTTGCATTGTTTGCGAATAATACCAAGCGCTTCCGAATGATTCCGAACTACCTCAAAAACTTCAGAATAGCAATCGAGCGTTTTTATTTGCTTTAAAGATACTTTTGGAGAAAAACAATATTTGTAAAATTTTCCGAAGCGATGCCGGACTATCGGGCATTCCGGACTATAGGATGCCGGACTAATGGACTTCTACTGTACTTTGATGCCATTTCGACTAACTTATACTTCCGAAGATGTGATAAACGAAGCATGTTTTTTAAGTAAGTACCGTTTTGCGATTCCGCCCCGTAGCGCTACGGTCGGTGTTCCGCGCAGGTTACCTACATCTTTTGTCTACGCACTGCCGCCATTACAGTCTGATTCTTCATTATATACGTTGTTTACTGAGTGTTTAAGATGGCTCCGACAATCGTGAGTCCCGCTGATTGTGAAGTACGGGCTGTTATATGATTTCTTAGTGCTGAAGGCGTAAAACCGATCGATATTCATCGTGAGATCTGTGAAGTTTACGGACAAAACATGATAAGTAATGGAATGGTAAGGAAATGGGTGAGAGCATTTAAAGATGGCCGCACAAATGTGCATGATGAAGAACGGAGTGGGTGTCCTTCGGTTGTTAATGAAGATTTGGTGCTGAAAGTGGGCGAAAAGCCCTGATCTGGCACCCAGCGACTACCATTTGTTTGGGCGGTCAGCGTCTGCAAGACGAAGTTAAAACATTTATGACACAGTGGTTAACAAGTCAGGCGGCAGAATTTTATGAGGAGGGTATCCAAAAACTGGTGCCACGTTATGACAAGTGCGTCAATATTCACGGAAATTATGTTGAAAGGTAGATTGAGATACAGGCTTTCATGTAAAAAAAAATTATTGCGATATCTTTACATGTCTTTTTTTAATTCCAAAACGATACCTACTTAAAAACATGCCTCGTACCAGATTTAATCGATTGCAAATTACAAATATTTTGAATAATAACCAAATTAACAGTTTTCCTCCAGTTTCATTGCAGTCACAATGCTGTTTCACTTGAAACTGTACTACTTTAACATCATTGAATGAATTGAGTGCATATGACAACATCAGGAAAATTTATCCATCGGCAATCAAGGTCTTCTTTCATCATCATACCAGAATTTGGGACGGGCAAACGCTTGTCCTTTGAAGTATATTTTCAAATCTGAATTACACAAAAGCGATGATTATTCGCAATTAAATCTTCTGAAAGCAAATAGATATTGAATAATATCATATTATTTTACTTTATATGAATTGTGTGTCTTTCAATTGTGCTTGAACTAAATATATAGTTTATCTCGGGCAAGGATGAAAAAATAAAAAGGTGATTATAACCAAAACATAATCGATTGAACCTAAAAAATTGACGAATTTTTACGCCGTTCAGAAAAGATCTTAAAGTTGTGGAGCTTTGTTCGGCGAACCAGATGATTATGGTCCTCTTGACGTGGGCAGCGTAGAGAAATGAATGACAATCTCTGTTCATGGGTTCCTTTTTCGGCCGAAATTCAGTTCTACTAATAGGAAAGTGGGATTTTGGGTACATTTCGTATTCGTATGTCAAAAAGTTTTGACTACGTATAACCTCAAAAATTTCAGAGTTCTCTCGTACTCTGCGCTTGCTCTAAAAATCTTCTGACTGACATCAATACTTTTCCAAATTTTTTATTTATGCCAATTAAATTAAATGTCTTTGATTTCAGCTACAAGAGAACAAGCGTTCGTTTATTCCTTGAGTTCAGCAAGCCTAACCTATGCAATGGCAAGAGCTTGCTCCAGTGGCGCTCTCTACCACTGTACCTGCGCGGTAAAACCAACGGAAACATCTAACGAAAACTTTCAATGGGGTGGATGTGGCGACAATCTCAAATGGGGTACTTCCTTCGCCAAGAGATTCATAGATAATGCAGAGAAATACGTGGCCAAGAAAACCAAGGAAAAACTAAAAAAGAGAGATAATAGTTTTGAAGGGGAAGAACAACGAAAATATTCATTATTGAGGACACAGATGGCATTGATAAACCTGCACAATAACAGAGTTGGGAGAAGGGTGATCTATGATAGTTTGACGACTCAATGCAAATGTCATGGCGTGTCTGGATCTTGTAATATTAAAACTTGCTGGAGAGCCTTGCCTTCGATGTTGGACATAGGAAATAAATTATTGCAGAGGTACTCGAATGCCAAAGAAGTTGTTAAAGATGTATTGCCCGAGGATGTTGATGAGGGATATAAATATCCAGGTACCAACCAGTTGATCTATCTCAGCAAGTCACCTGATTATTGCACAAGAGATGACAAATTGGGAAGTCTTGGGACAGTTGGAAGGTGAGTTTCTCCTTTTATACAGGATATTTAATCATTAAATATGTCTAGAAAACTGAATTACATCAATTCTGTTCAGATATAGGTTTGACCACAAGAACTTTACTGGTGTGAAAACAGCAAACCGAGATACCAAACGTTGACCTTGAAATCCCCGAGCGCGCTCGAAAGATTACGCGGAGAAAGATGCAAAAATTTTATTTTTGGCGAAACATTTGATCGAATTTAATTCTTTTGTCTGTATTGAGGACAAAAAAGACACTCTCGGAGTATAAAGGGCATTATCCTACACTTACGGGGTGTCGAAGGGGGGCACAAAATAGTGAAAATTTGCGATTTCACAAAAACTGTACATAGGATCGCGATCAAATTTTGTAGTATTAATGAGAACCCATAGCAAGTAGGATCTGCACATACGGCATGTAATTACAACTAAAGGGGGTCGAAGGGGGCTCAAAAAGTGACAATTTTGCGGTTTCTCAAAATTTGTACATAGGAACGCGATCTAATTTTGTAGTAATATTGAGGACCCATAGCAACCGGAATCTGCACATACGGCATGTACTTAAACCTAAAGGGGGTCGAAGGGGGGCACTAAAAGTGACAATTTTGCGATTTTTCAAAAACTGTACGTAGGATCGCCATCTAATTTTGTAGTAATATTGACGACTCATAGCTACCGGAATCTGCACATACGGCATGTACTTACACCTAAAGGGATCGAAGGGGGGCACAAAAAGTGACAATTTTGCGATTTCTCAGAAACTGTACATAGGATCGCGATCAAACTTTGTAGTAGTATTGAGGACCCATAGCAACCAGGATCTGCACATACGGTATGTATTAGGTGTACAAATAAGTTTCCGCGGTTTTTTATAAAAAATTAGGAATTTATTGTAAAGGAAAAGTACATTACGTTTTATTCAAAGTATTTTCCATCATTTGCCACTATTTTTCCCCATCTTTCTGGCAACATTCGGATACCCCGTCGAAAAAACTCTTCATCTTTTGACGCTATCCACAAATCTACCCAATTTTTGGTGTCTTCATATGATGTGAAGCGCTGCTCAGACAGACCATGTGCCATCGACCGGAACAGATGATAATCAGAAGGGGCTAAGTCTGGTGAATACGGCGGGTGGGGTAAAACTTCCCAGTTGAGTGTTTCCAAGTATGTTTTTACCGGTGCCGCAACATGTGGACGAGCATTATCGTGTAAAAGAATAATTTTGTCGTGTCTGGAGTAGAAATGGGCGCGTTTTTCCTTAAGTGCCCGACTCAATCTCATCAATTGTATTCGGTAGAGAGCTCCAGTAATGGTTTCGCTTGGTTTCAGCAATTCATAATACACGACACCAAGCTGATCCCACCAAATACACAGCATGAGTTTTTTTCCATGAATATTCGGCTTAGCTGTCGATGTTGATGGTTCGCCGGGCTTAACCCATGACTTTCTCTTCTTTGTATTATCGTAGTGAATCCATTTTTCGTCACCAGTGACTATACGATGCAAAAAACTCTTTCTTTTATTCCTGGCAAGCAGCATTTCACTCATGCATAATCGGCGTTCAACGTCTCTCGGCTTTAGTTCATATGGAACCCAATTTCCTTGTTTTTGAATCATTCCTAACGATTTTAAACGATGTGAAATAGCTTGTTGAGTCACTTGTAGAGTAAGTGCAAGTTCTTTTTGCGTTTGGGACGAATCTTCCTCCAATAGTGCTTCTAATTCCATGTCTTCGTACACTTTCGGCCTTCCACTGCGTTCTTTGTCTTTAACGTCAAATTCACCGTTCTTAAACTTTTGAAAACCATTCCTGACAACTTCTCTCACTTAAAGCAGCTTCACCATATGCTTCTAGAAGCAATCGATGCGCCTCAGCTGCAGATTTTTTCACATTAAAGAAGTAAATCAAAAGTTCCCGCAAATGATGCTTATTCGGAATAAAACTTGACATTTTTGCACGAAAAAAATTACGTGATGCTGATACGGAATCACTAGTATTTTAAGGTTATGGTGTTGCCAGATGACTAAACTTAGGATATTACGTTTTACATCTGACAATTTCTCCATAACCTTCTGGTGGGGCCATCTTTTGACAAACCGCGGAAACTTATTTGTACACCTAATACTTACCCCTAAAGGTGGTTGAAGGGGGGCACTAAAAGTGACAATTTTTTGATTTCTCAACTTTTATAATTCTCTAAAATAATGATATAACGAATTTTATTCCAATTGTGGTTTACGTGCTGAATGTTTGTGTATGGTTCATCTGTCCGACACACTCCGAAAATACATATATACCTAATATATGTATGCTGATAGAAACGAGAAGATCAATTCAAATTAATGTCTTTATGTATCTCATGAATGCTAATAAATCCTAATACAAGCGAATCAGTGTCATTATAATATAAATTAATTGAGTATGCGCCATTGTTACATATTTTTCTAGGATTTTTTTAAATTCAGTTGGATTATATCGTGAATACAATACAGTTAGATCTTCAAGCTTAATTGATAAAAACACGCAATCACATTCTCGACTTTGAATAATTTCATCTCTTCTTTTTGGAATAAAATTACCCTCGGCAATGTCCTATTCGCGTTTGTCGCATTCCAGATTCCAATTTACACATAATACGAGGTCTGTCCTACAAGATTAACCGACTTACTACGTTCATTTCCTCGAGCAGCCAACGAGGTATGTAGAAAAAGAATCGCGAATTCTGATGATGAATAAATGTTCATTTATTCATAAATATCTATTTTGTTCCCTTCGGATAAAATACACTTTTACAAATCCTCGAAGTACTTAAAAATTTATTTTGTTTGATCTTGTTCAGCTCCTTTGTCGTGGAGTAGCGTCGTCCTTTATTAGCCGTAATACTCATCGGTAAATTCTAAAGACTCTAAACAAAAAATGAATCGACATATCGAAATAAAATTTCCAATGTGTTCACATGAAAGAAGAAATATAAAATAGAGAACAAATGTTCAATTTAATCTTGACAACCAGATAACGCGCCACAAACGTCTAAATTACAGTGACTCCAACAAGATAGTGGCGACATCTTGCAAATAAGTTGTGAATGCTAGTACGACGTATGTAACAAGCATTCTCTTCCTCATAATTCTTTTATATTTTTCAATTGGTTTTCTCCGCCAAAAACTGGAAGTACTTTGCGTACATGATTTCATTACATGTGAATATCATAAGAAATTTATTAATTGCTGTTTAACCAGATAATCTCATAGAATGGTTGATATTTAGCAAGAACGTGTCGAATGGGCGGTGCTCGAGGTCCAATCATCGTTACTGTCTTATTAATGTTTTTGTGGTGACAACCATGCCAAACTTGAATTTAGTAACAATACCTTCCTACATATATTCCAGAGACTTCTCAACTACGAGGGACACAACCTCTATAGCGTGGAAGTCATTTGAAGCAAACATGATATACCTACTGTAGTTTGTGATTGACTATGTACCTACAACAACATGGATTCGAACAGATTGGAGCCACACATACTCCGAATGCAAATGCTCTTTTCAAACCATTTTCTCTGCCTAAATAAACATTAAATAGTTTAATTAAAAGCTCCTAAGCTGGACAATAAAATTGTTTGTTTTCAGGGAATGCAACGTGACATCCAAAGGACCTGATAGCTGCCGTTTGTTATGCTGCGGAAGAGGTTATCGAACAGTCGTCGAAGAAAAAATTGAAAGATGTCACTGTAAATATTATTACTGCTGCTACGTCAAATGTAAAGTTTGTAAAACTACCAGTTTGAGATACGAATGCAGCTGAGATAACAAAACCAAAAATTATTCGAAAATAAGAAACAAAAATTCGTATATTGATCTATATATACTTGTGATGCAAATCTTATTTACTATATAATCAGTAAAATAAATCGAAAATACGTTATAGTGATGTAGGAATGCTAATAAAATAATTCATAAAGTGAACATAGTGGTAGCTTTATACAATAAGATGTAGATACAAGTGTTAACATATTTTTCGGTGAAATGATATTTATTAAATTTGAAATTTCCGTTTGAAATAAGGCAGTGGCTAGAATCCCGACTGTTGACTGGTTATCAGAGCCTTGTACTGTCGCCACTAGTGACGGCTCGTGCCCTTAAGGAGTGGGTAGGCCAGATCAAGCATATATATATGTATATATATAATTTAGAAGCAATTTTCTTGGGATTAGAGCACTGGATTGAAATAAGGATTTCATCTTTTTTTTATTAATACTTTACTACATATGTTTCGGCGTACATTGAGCCTTTTTCAAGTTTACATCATATTTAAAATGTATAACTGTCCAACAATTCATCTTAAAACTTAGTAAACTTAAAATCATATTCATCATGTTGTGAACGCTGTCAATTAGAATTATTCTAATAATGGAAAACCTGTTATCTACTAAAAAACTAATCAAATCACCGCAATTTGATACTACCTCTCTTACACTTGCCATCTGGATCACTCACATTCAACTTGTAACCGAAAACGAACGAAAACTCGTGAAAAAGCCCTACACACTAACATCTTACTCCAAACTACTGACCTAGTGAACTGAACTCTGATAATCAAAGTGTAAACACACGCAATGCAATTCTCATATACCCCCTCCCTAAGAGTATCTTGGTCGACCTAGTCTTTGAAAAATAAACAAGTCGTGGGTTGCTGTTTTGCTATTTACAGTTACTAAGAATGAATTTTTATGGTCAGAAAATCACAAAATTTATTCCATACAGTACGAATACACTTTCTTCTGAAATTGAAATAATATATAAGTACTTATGATAATAGTCATTTGAGATTTGAGGGTGAAAATTTCAATTATTAACAGGATACGTCACAAATTTTAAATACATAATGATTTCTCTTTTTATCTCAAATTTAGGATAAACATATGAAGATGTCGGATATTAAATTACAATTTTTAATTTGATATTTGCAGTAAACATCGATAATAATAAACAATTTCACCCGCCTGCCGTTTCACATAGGGACGGCCGACGGCCAAGGGTTCTCGGCCGACCTCGCAAGTGTCACAGTCGAGGTATTGTAGAGTTCCATTAATAGGAACTTCGAGCGACGTATGTGTTAGATGAAATCATAAACTGAAAGCTGTGGCTCGGCTGGCTGAGCTGCGTTATTACGTATAAGGACAGATGCGGGAACTTGGAATAAAAATTATTTGAAGTGTTTGACCGAAATAATGTGTACTTCAATGTGTTGAGTGGAAATATGAGATATATAGAGAGCAGAGGAAAAGATGCTAAGGGAATTTCTCGAGATTTAAATATTGCTATTAATTTTTCAAATAAGTTTCGATTAAAAAAATATTCATTTTCACCTTCTCTTTTTCGGTTGCGTTTGGTTCGGCCGGGCCCACCCTGACGAGCCGTCACTGGTAGACAAGTTATATTTGCAACCCTAAAGACTATTCCAAATCACGTGACGTTTTGGTTTGAATAGGAAAATAATAATTGTTGGACATTGTTCCGAGGTTGACAAAAATTCGTTTATACTATATACAGGGTGAGTCCTTGACCACTGCGTAATTTCAACCATAGGTTCTTCATGCATTTTACTCATAAAGTTTATCTGTCTTAATAACAATTCTCCCATCACTGCTTTATCTCAACTCAGCTTGATCCCTCTATTATAAATTGAACTTTTTTGCGATGCTTGTATTATATTATACTTTTAAAAGAGCGACTTTTAAAAATTTCACCAATTCAAGTAATTTAAAGAGATATTCACATAAATTTCAACTTGAATTTATTTTCTTCATCAGCCTTAGTTTTGAAACAGGTGCAGGATGATTTAATATAATATAAAAAGTTCCTTCACATTCTGGGATGTGGATGAAATCAAAACACAGATTTGTAAATATTGACTTCTGATTGGAAAAATTTGTATATAAATTAATTTAACCTACAATTCTGTATGTATATCAGTGCTGTCAGGTGTACCTGTAAAATAAAATATGTTTATTAGATATATCATAGCCTTTTGTGTGTTATTAACCCACTTCTAAAATTTTCGGCTGCAGGATCTTCATCTAAGAGCCCAGAATCGATTTTTTTCTGAAGCTGCCTTACTTCCTCATCATAATCCTTCCATTCGGGAACAATTCTTACTGCAGCCGATAATTTTGCCTCTTTAGTTAACGGGTTATTACACTGTAAAAGAAAAAAGTCACATCGTGTATCGTGTAGTGAATAATAAACACATTCAAAAATAAAAGAACTGCATGGAGACAAAAATTGTTAAGAATTCCATAATACAACGTTTAAGCATAGTAATAGCCTTTGATAACTATTACAAACAAAAGGTGATAGAGGAAACATTGCGACAGGTCAAAAATATTAACATACTCACCAAATCGATAGTTTTTGCACTTTTCTTTGAGTTATCATCACACCAAGTTTCACACCACAACCATTCCTGAGGTAGAGACTTAATAGCCACTTGATGAATCATATTATTTGGCAAGTCTTGATCTAAGTTTGATAAACTATTGGGATCTTGACTCAAAGCTTGATATTGTCCTCTTAATCTATCCCCAGCAGCTATCCTTCGGAACCTCTTAAGATCCACGACATAGAGCGCCGAAATGTGGTACTTCCTGCCCTGCAGATGGTTTCTCCAATATCCCTGTCTCCAAAACCTGAAACCGTCCATCTCTCTTCTCGAATCGCAGAAAGGAGTATAACCGTATGGTGCGCCACCTAGATCTAACTGTTGTAATTCCCTGAGATCAGTTCTGACAACCTGCAAAGTCCATTTATGAACATACATGAACTGTAACTGTGATCTTTTGTTAATTACCTGATCAGCGTCTACAAAAATGATTTTTTTAACATCCAATGGGAATAATACATCTAAGAAAAGTATTTTGTAACCCCAAATGGTTCTCTGTTTCTCCGTCTGCTGGTGTAACCACCTAGGCCATTTGTACTGAACCAGTTCATATTCAAACCCGTATTCTTTGGCCATGTAAGGCAAAAAATCCTAGAAGGACGAAAAAGAATGTTATGGCAGGATAAAATAATGTAGAATAGGTTATTTCACTATCTTGAGACTCTGTACATAAATACCTTCCAAGTTGAGAGTGAATTGGAAATGTATTTATGTGGAATCCAAATTTAGGACAGTTATCAGACTCTCTATAATTATTATGAGTTACATTTGGTTTATTCCTTCGAAGGAATAATGATTTTTATGGGACATATCAAAGGAACCTTAAAACGTGAGGTTAGAGATGCATTAATCAAGAAATGCCCATTTCAAGCGAAGAAGCAGTCATTATTTTGGATTTCATAGAAATTATTGCTTAAGGCGCAAGATACTATGACATGACTGCTAAAGATTCTTTTTTTCGATGAGGAATCACCTTCTTAAATATTTTACTCTTATTTAGTTACACCTTGTATAGAGGGCGATTTCAAGAAACGAACTGATCTTTTCTTTAAAAGATGGGTATATGCATTTAAATCTAATATAGCATCAGTATAAAATAGGGCAATTCACAGAATGGAAATTGTCAATTAGCCAATCAAAAGGAAATTAACGAAAAAATACCTTGATTTGTGGTGAGAGGTAGTTCTTCAGGAACCAAAACTTCACAGGAGTTTTCGTGTGTTTAAGTACTGACAACATCATTATTCGCAGAAACCTTTCGTACAGATGTCCGGAAGCCAAAGAAAAAATGTTGAGTTTCTCTTCTGCTTCTTCATCGTTACCACCGAAGGAACTGAGATTTAAAACAAAATCAATAATAGAAAAACATCTATCGATTACATCGCACATACCTAGCGATCGAATTCCAAATTCCTGTTGGTGAATCATCTTCTGACAGCAAATCCGAATTGAATTTGTCAGGTTTCTTTTGCACTTTCAGCTTAACAATATGAGATCTCAACGAACTGATTAATACTTTGATGTCGGTTGAATTCGGTGGAGTATCAGTTCCGTCATGGCTAAAATTATCGAAATCACCTCGTAATCAAGTCACGTTTTAATATTCACCTGATAATATCATAAATTTCAGAGCTTCTTCCCTGTCTGAGTCTCAGGAGCCAAGCACCAGGATTAGCTTTGAGTTGGAAGTAGCCGAGATTGGCCATTACAATTGTATCAACAATAACTGGGTTGCTTTCCGTGCCAAGTGTTATTTGTAGCCCCCTAGGTGGACTACCTGATAAAGCATCAAAACAGTGTCCTTCCAAAAGTAAGTACTCCAACTCATATTCACTAAAAAATTTTCTAGCTAAAATAACCAATTCAGATTTAACTTACATGTGTAATTGCTTGGTGCGATTAGATTTCGTATAAGTAATTTGACATTTTCCGTTCATCTCTGTAGGTGAGCCTGTTCGAGTCACTTAATTCCTTAGACTATATAAGATAGACAAAGCATTCCTTTGTAAAATGTCGATTTGTTCTGCTTCCCTCATTGAAAGTCTCATGTGAAACATCACCCGGCAACACCACATAAAATCTTTTTCCATTTACTCGGATCACATTATCTTCAAGGCTAAAATGATCTGAACAAATGAAAATTGCTTTCTTTGGGCAAATACTTGACCATCCCAACAGCGAAGCCCAAATTCTTCATCTTTCATCGTCATCTGGGAACCTCAATTCAAGAAAACCTCCATTTCTTATAATAATCTCATTGAAAATTTACAGCTGCAGGAAAAATTCTATTCCGAATGGGGCGTTAGGTTCGATCCATTCACAGACGTGGCTTTTAAAACGGCGCGGGATGCACGAAATACCAAGAGAAAAGAAAAGTTAGTGCCAAGACGCTGTCTATGGAGCAACACAAAAAGATGATCAACTTATGTAAAGAAGATAATCCAGACGGTTTGAACAGAAAATTTTATTTTATTGCTGCATTGGAGCTTGCTTGGCGCGGAGGAGAGGGTTCATCATGCCTAATTTCGCATTTCCAATTCGAAATTGAAAACGATGGTAATCCCACGGGCCGAATTGCCTACAATCCGATATTTTCTAAAACAAGACAAAGTGGTGCCCAAAAATGTGAGGAAACGAAATGGCTGACTCCCAATATTGAAGAAGATATTTGCCCGGCGAGGTTATATAAGCTACTTGTATCCAAAAGAACTGCAAATATAACCATTGAAAGACTATTCCTTACTCCACATAAGAATTGGAAATATGGTTCATGGTTCAAAAACTCCCCAGTCGGTTCCAATACGATAGCTAAATGGACAAAAGAATCGGCAGAACTCATTGGCATCAACACAACCAAGTCGAAGATAACCAACCACTCGCATCGAGCTACTGGAAGCAAAGCAGGGATTGGCGAGGAACAGCTGATAAAGATAACAGGCCATTCTTCTGCAGCGTCAGTGAAACCGTATCTCCAACTGGACCAACAACATCACAAAAAAATAATCACAGCCAAAAAAATGAAAAAAATGTCCTTCAAGAAACAACATCAGTATTTACTTCATCATTCGAAAATAATGCTCGTAATGTGTATAATAATTGTACTATCAATAATTATTATTTTGAGAATAAAGATGAATAATGTTGAATGATTGTTTGGGCTATTACCATCATCTATTGTGGATGTAATGTTTTCCATCATCAACAATATCTCGTCATCAAAAAGATGAATAATTTGTTGTTATGCTTCTATCTGGTTATTTTTGAATAAAAAACTATTTTTTATTTCGTATGATTTATATTGTTGAAGGATCTTTTCAAATACCACACGAGATTCGAATTTTTTTTGAGAACTCAACAAAGTGATCCCGAAATACCACTCACCTTCGGCTCGTGCTATTTCAAGGATAACTTTGTTTCGTGAAATTTAAACGCATAATTCCCAAAAAACAAGAGCGTTCACAAAAAATTCTTGCCTCTAGTGGTATTACCCTTGATTATTAGTTTTCATCATCATTGGTCAGCGTCTCGACAAAAATTTTCGAAAGCACTGACGTGACGTCATATGGTTTTGGCGCTTAAATTCGAAATGTGAGCGCAGATGTCTTAAAAGTATCAGAAAATACGTTTACCTGTGGACATTACTATCAACATTTTCTAATCTGATATTGTCCAAATCATATACAGATCTGACCACTTCAACGAGCCAGTTTTCAGGTACATGGTAGTTTTGGGTAAGTAAGGGTGATGTAGGCATATTAGCAAATTTGGCAATGGGACCAGCAAGTTGTTTGCCATCTTCAGCAAACTGAATTTCCTTTTCAAGAACGAATCGGTAGAAACTAAAATCAGAAAATTTATGAAGTTAGATTCCTGGAATAATCTTTCAATTGATCGAATTATTTCAATGAAAACCTACCTCTTCAAAGGCATATCACTGTTTTTCTCAACACTATTCAAGAAAATTTTAATGTTGCAGTTCAGAACTTCATGTAGAATGTGCAAAATAGGTCCTAGTTTCTGGGCTCCCCTGGAAACGGGGTCTACTATGGCAATCAACTCGAAGGCTACTTCATCTGGATGTCTTGCAGGAACCTTTGCAACAGAATGTATCTCAGTTTCACCCTTAACCTCAAACCTCGATTTTGACTGAGGTCTCGATACCAATAGAGATATTATTTTAAGTAGCGAATTACTTGATATATCTGAAGCAGATTAAAAATTTCAGTTGAATGTAACAGCAATTACTGTTTGACACAACACCTTCAGCATCCTCGGAATGTTTGGACAAAGCCTCCACGATTTTGTCCAGGTACTGAATTGAACTATATCTTTCGAATAAAGCAAAGTCTTCCTCAACAAAATTCTCATCTTCTTCCAGAGGTCCTAATATTCTTCCGTTGGCAACAATTGCCCTCTGTCCGACGCCTAAACTCAATACTCTTTGACAGTATACTCTCAGCATTTTCAAGTTCAATTCTTGGTTTCCTACTTTTGATTTCACTTCGCTCTAGAAGATAATATTATAGGTTACACAGAGTGTTTCAAAAATACGCAGGAATATTTAAGAAGGTTTCTCAGGTAATTTTCTGGAAAAAGCTTTCTTATCCTTTTTGTTTGTTGCGTGAAAATTAGTTTTCTCAATGAAGATAATTATAATTTTTGCGGAAAATGGTGCGCCAACAAAGTTTTGAACCTCACGATGAAATAAAAAGGACAATATTAATAAAAAGTATGCTGCTCAGAACTGTACCGAAATAGATGAATGGTAGATAACTTGACTCTATTGAATCTCCAGGAGCGTCAAACATTTAACCACCAGAACATCGCAGACATGAAAATAATGGAATGGACAGAAGGAATTTAAGTTTTCAGGTGATTATGTGGGAAAATGAAGTTTATTATTTTTTGAACTTTCTTGAAACTTTTTAACTAATAGCTTGAATACTTACAGGTAGAAAGGACAAATCACCTCTCAAAATTCTTTCTACTTCATCATTGTTTTTCAACAGATTCAGAGCAAAATCAAGTGCTTTATCTGATGGCAATGCCTCCAACGCCGAAATGATCACTTTATTCAATGAATTCTTACCAGATCCTTCAACATTCGGCATAAAAGTCACTCGTATATCAGATTCCAACTTCTGAAATAATCAAAAACACGAACTGGATTACTCTATTTGAAATAAACATATTATAAACACTTACAGCATGTTCCAAGGCGGCTTGCAGAACATTCCTGGATTTACTGGAGCTCAAATCTCCAATAATCCAATAGGTAAAAGTATGGTATTTTCTTCCATTCTTTAATACAGTGAAATATTTGACATTCTCCAAAGCGGTGGCAGTCATGTCCCTAGGGCTTAGTTTGATTAAGTTCTGCACATCCGTTATACTGGATGATGTTCCAAGCATATCGAGATTTGAAGATTTCTCTTTATTCAGAACTCGTTCTGTTAACCTGATGGAGAAAACAAGGAGAAATTGAAAGAGAAAGAAAGAAATTGAGTGAATGGTTCAAATATGATGGACTCTAATGCAGATGAGGCGTATGTTCAGGTCATTTAAAGCATAAGGCCTAATTACAAGATTAACAAATATATTGAAGGAACCTTTTTTAACTATTTTATTTGTAAGGAATGTAACACTTTGAACGGGGAACATGTGGTCCCATTATATACTTGAGAATGCAATCTTCCATTAGAATGTTTTCGAATGTTTGTACCCCATTTTTGTACCAGAAGGATGAGAATACTAAAAACAGATGTATTTTAGAGAGAATCACGCAAACCTCCGTACTGTAAACATCAAGCTCAGTTATAGACTGACGAAACAACAAAGTCACTTTACTGTTGTAGTTAAATAGAGTTTTACTTTGAGCTAACCCAGCAGTATCAAGTGAAATTTCGATACACCGTTTTGGTATCAACGTATATCTTTAAACCTCTAAGATATACATCCCAACTGAGTCAATCGAAGATTGGTTCATCAAGAATAGCCACAGTAAACTAACTGTGGTACGCAACACTGATAGTCTGAAGAATGGAGCTCAGCAATTTTCAGAAAATCATATAGAGAGCAACTGATCGGATACACCTCGGAAAACATGAATTTCTACACAATTTTATCGTACTCACAATTTTATCGCACTCAGGACTCCTATTCAAGATAAGAAATATTCTTCCTTTAAAATTCTTTAATTTACTGAATTCATACCTTACAAACAGGCAGTTTAGAACTAGGGTAGGGCAAGAAGTATCAGATTATAGCCCCATTCAAGCTGGAGTTCCACAAGGAAGCGTGCTGGGCCCGTTCCTACTTTCCTACTTTTTTACCTCAGATCTACCAATAACAGCTCACACTACAACAGGAACATTTGCTGATGACACAACAATAATGGCAGTACATGAAGACCCAGCAACAGCGACTAAGCTAGTACAAGAACACCTAGACAAACTACAAATCTGGATGAAAAAGTGGAAAATAAAAATAAATGAAACCAAATCTCAACAAGTAGACTTTACACTGAGAAAGCAACATTGTCCCCCAATCAAATTGAACAACATAGTAATTCCAAAAACTACATCAGCAAAATACCTTGGCTTTCATCTAGACACTAGGCTAACCTGGAGGGAACATATAATCAAAAAAAGAAAACAAATTGACCTGAAAGTCAGGGAAATTAATTGGCTCATCGGAAGAAAATCCAAGTTACCACTTACAAACAAAATATTGTTGTATAAGACAATAATCATCCCAATATGGACATATGGGATAGAAATCTGGGGATGCGCAAGCAAATACAGCATAGCTCTGATCCAAAGAACGCAATCGAAAATACTTCGCATGATGGCCAACGCCCCATGGTATGTGTCCAACCAGACTTTACATGAAGACCTAAATATACCATATGTTGAAGAAGTCATCAAGCATAGAAGCAGAAACCACCACGCGAGAATGGAAAACCACTCAAATATTTTACTCCAACCCTTACTGACAAACACCTTAGCAAGAAGATTGAAGAGACATTGGCCAGCTGATTTAATGGAATAATGAGATTCTCTCACTGGAGATAATCTTTTCCCGCTCTATTCAAGTCACTTGACTACTTCTTAAAAAATTAACTTGTAGAATGTTATTCTGATTGTTAATAATTATTGAGATTATAAAAAAAAAAATTTATCGTGTTCTAATTCTTTGCTATTTATCCATATTTCAGAACAGACCAATGTTCTATGTGCAACATAAAAAAAATTGGTATTCTTTAGTTATCTAAATTAAAATAGAGTGAAAACTATTTAATATGTCGAAAAAAACGGAAAGCTTTCAAGATAATCACAAATTGAAAAGAGAGGTAGAAACTTATTAGTTCATCCTAAAATATTACAAAAACATGTGACAATGAAGTTGAAAGGATATTCTGCAGCTGAAAACACAATTATGAATACAATGATATATACAGGCTTATGATGAAGTAATGCACAAAATTCATAAAACATACAACGATCACTTTTGAAAAAAATGCAAAAACACGTCAAACGGTGTTTTATATTCCTCATCTCTCGAAATAACTTACAAAAATAACAAGTCAAATTTGTCAAAGTTATGACGTCATCAACATATTTTTTTGATGGGCAGCTAAGATTTTTATTACATTATGTGATAAAGCTTGTTTTTTTACACTAGGGAAAAATAGTTGCAGTAGGGCTAACATAAGAAAAAAACGAGAAAATGAATAAAAAACGAAATAACCATGGTACTAGGACTACAAGGTATTCTCACGCGCATATCGGTAGTGACGTCATCAAGACACCCCTGGTTGGTTGTTAGAACTGATCAGAAATGTCTCTACATGCTTATTTGAGCCACCCTCAAATAAGATCAGGAGAATCGTTACCTTGGCATGACATTGGGTTGATTCATCATATAATCGATAACATCATCTGCATCTGATAATTTTCCCTGTAAAGAGCTCTTTGGAAGGCTTGAGTCTGGGTCATAACTTCACCCAATACAGCTTCTTCAAAGTCATCAACAGTTATTTGGTTTGCGGGGATTGGAATACCGTTTATAAGAGCTTGTGGAAAAGCATTTCTACCCAAACGTTGTATGAAATCATGTGACAATTGTCGGCCAAAATCATAATCGGAATAGGGTCCAAGAATGTCCTCAATCTCTTCATTATTCTGCTTATATTCCTTTTTAATACAGCTTTTACATTTTCTACTGTAACTTTCTTATCACCGGCTACAATCATTACCTAAAAAAACAATAGTGCAATTCAAAGTAGTTTTATTCTATTTTGTATGTGAAATGGAAATATTTTGGATTTATTCCAACTAATGTTCATATTGAAACTTGGTTTTATGCTGTGCATTTAATTTTTTAGTTTGAAGTTATTTCGACAAATTTGATGGATTAAACTGCAATTTCTTATTATTTTCTGAAATCTCACTTACATTTTTCAGGAACGATATAGCATTTTGTGGTGTTTTTGTCTGTGATATGTAATTGAAAGCACACTGAATTGCTACCCCTGCGTCATTCAAACCTGATAGGTCATTAGATGGATCTACCTTGAATACAAGACCCACTCTAAGTGGAGCAGTATGTACAACAAATGATTCAATGAGTTTTACAACTCCTCTAGTCATTGTGTCAGTAGGGTCGATAATCAAAACCTGAAAAAATATGAAGTATGATGACCATTTATGAAGATATTGCCAAGTGGAGCAACACAATCTCATATCAATGAAATTTAATAAACTGAAAACTTTATCTAAGCATTGAGTTGTCCATGCAATGTACTTACCAAGTTGAAGAGATTTTTTTTAACTTGTCTCATCATACCCGGAAAGGAAGGCCTCAATAAATCCATTAAGCTTGAAGACCACCTGTTATATTTCATATCAGTCTCAATATTATTCACCCATAGAATTGCGCTATCTCTGATATCTATTGCAAATTCCTTTGTATTTCCAGCTTCACCAAAGTCTAAAGATAACAAAGAATTCAACTGCTTGTTTCCAACCCCTATTTGTCTCAGGCCTTCCATGGTACGAAGTTCATGTCTTAAAATGTCCAGAATTCCATAAACATCCATAACGTCAACATCGAAAAACATGCCATTGATGAACAACGCCGTATCTTGAGGTTGGAGGTTCAGAGTGAGACTAAATATTTCCTGATTCTTTTTTATTTCGTTTTTGAGTTCTGAGCTTACAGTTGTTTTCACTAAACTCTTCGCCTAGAAATAACATCAATTTTATTTCAATTCATTTCCCAACACAGTTGTAAATAGATTTATGCAAGGTGTAGTGAGAAAAAAGAAAATATTATATTTCTGTTAGGGATTTGAAGGGCTTACAACCGGCAACTCAACATCGTGCGCGTTGAACTGTGAACATCTGACATTTTTAATATAGAATCAAAGCCATCAACACATGGATCAATAACGCCCGTTTGCACCGACTTTTTCTTAAGGGTCAGTTAGGCTAACGGTCCCTTAAATCACACTTAACGGCCAGTTCGTGTTGCACCGATTTTAAATGACCCTTGAATCAGCCATTAAACCAACTTTAGTTAATTGACCAACTTCCGTCCCTTAAAGCATATTTAACAAATTTTAGTAATTCTTAACCTATAAAATCAAACAACATAAACAATTCAGTAGGATGGAAGGTTTTGATGAGATCCATGTTTAGGATTTTTTTGAGGATGATATAGAGGTTCTTGAATTTATTGAGATGGGCTATCCAAGAAGAAATTTTGTAAGACCGAATTATTACGAGGAAATATCGCAAATGGACTTCTTCAAAAGGTTTAGGCTGACAAAGTCTTGTTCAGAGTGAACTTATTAGGTATTTCGTTCAGTTGTGATACCTAACACTGATATTTCATAAAAATCTAATGTTAAATCCCAGTTTGAATAAAATTAACATCCATATAAGACGAAAAACAGTTTTTTGTGAATAACTCAAAAAATATCCACTTTAGGGCAAGGGTGTGATGCATACACTCACATTATTTTTTAACGTATATTCAATATCTGCTATAAAAAAATGGGGTTCTAATTTGAAAAAATTGATTTTTCACGATTTTGTCATCCCTAACTTTGAAAGCAATTTTTTTACCTCCTGTATCATGAATCGCGATTTCGATTTTTAAAGTGGATACATCAAACTTACATCTTGAAAAATCTCAAAAATGAAAATTTTCCATCCAAAAACCTCGAAGTTATTCTTGTTGCAGCGGTGCTCTATTTTCGATTTTTTTTCGAATTTTCCCGCTCAGAGAGAATTTTCCAACCAAAACTGAAAAATGTTACATCAAAATAACTTGAAATTTTCTAAGGAATCTATTTCTGCAATAAAAAAATGGTGTTGTAATTTGAAAAACGGAAGTTGACGTCATTTCCGGAAAAAACGGAGGTGCTCATGCCTTGAAAATATTTTAGATTTCATCAGCATCGTGAAATACTTATAAGTGCTGAATTTCATGAAAATACGTTCAGTAGTTTCCCGTATAAAATATGGGTGAGGTTCCTCGTGAAAGACCCTGTATAACGTCAATGTATGCCAGAGACATCTCTGTTATATGCTGAATACTCTAGATAATGCGACGTTGCCATACTTCAAATATATTAAAGGTCCCTTAGTTAAAGTTGACAGGAACTGGTTTGGTGCAAATCATTTGAATCTTAAGTTACCCCTTAAGTTAAAGGCCCATTTGTTAAGTAACGCTTAAGAAAAAGTCGGTGCAAATGGGCGTAAGTCCCGAGACTAACAATGAAAACAAAATTTTTTTTTATTCATCAACATAATCATCTTCTAGGGTGATACAATCGTTCCAAAGCTTTTCCAATTTTTCAATACCATGTTTATAAAAACATTATCTTCCGCTTCAACATAAGTTTCAGTTGCAGCGATGACCTCCTCATTTGAGCCAAATCTTTTTCCCTGGAGCATTTTTTTAAGATCAGCAAAGTTCCAGTAGTCACTGGGGGCTAAATCTGGCGAGTATGGGGGGTGGGAAAGCAGATCAAAGCCCAATTCGTTCAATTTGGCCATTGTTTTCATCGACTTGTAACAGGATTTTTTTTCCTCTGCATGTGCGGTCGTTTTTTTGCGATTTCCTGCTTCAAACGCACCAGCAAGTCAATATAATAATCACTGTTGATCGGTTTACCTTTTTCGAGGTAGTAAATGAAAAATCAAGACATGCGTATCCCAAAAAACTGAAGCCATGACTTTGCCTGCAGACTGCTGCGTTTTCGGGCGACTTTCGCCAGCAGTGCGCCACTCAAATGACTGCCGCTTCGACTCTGGAGCTTCATTTTACCATCTTTCATTATAATTTTTGTCACTTCACTCACATTTTCCGGTGTATCGGCTTCCACAGGTCTACCCGGGCGTTCCGCGTCATTTGTGTCAGGGGGTGGGAACTCGCCTACTACAAAGCTGGTCACGTTTTTCTTCGACGAGCGGCAGAGACATCTGATGTGGTCTCAAAGGATCGGATCGGTAAATTAGGACTTCTCAGTAGTGATCGGTAAAAACGGATTTTATCAGACCTCACTCTTGGTGGACTTTATGAATGATATCTATGCCAGCGCCATTCTTCTCTCCCATGTCGTGTTCTAGGTTTATTAAATAGACTACTTATTTATTCAAAAAGTAGTGTTATTCAGCTAGAGAGGTATTTATTTTGAACTTATTTCAATTTAATTTCATTGAAATGGTTTATTGCTGTGTTCCCAATTGCTTCAGTGATAGTAATGTCAAAAGGTATGTGTATTATTGCATTCATTTAAGTAGTGGTTTTGGATTAACTTATAACTGTGAATTCATATTTTCTGTAGCAATTTCATATTCGTGTAGTAATTTCTGATTAGTAAAAATTTGGAACAGTTTCTAATACTGTTTTTATCCTAGGTTTTGCATTACAAAAATTGAGGATGTTAGAAATGTTTGGTTGGAAAGAATCGGAAATCCAAGTCTTCATTCATCCCAAAGCATAATTTGCATAAAGCATTTTCATATAGATTGTATAGACCCACATGGAAAGCTGAAAAGATTTGCTCTACCAACACTTAATTTGCCAAGTAATTCATTCTACTCCCTATGATTATCAGTTTTGTAATTTCAAAAATCTTTCAGATTATGTAAGCCGCCCTCAAAATGATGACATATTTTTTCTACCATCCAGAAGTCCTGAAAAAACTTTGAGGCAACAAGGTTTTTATATATAAGTGAACTGATCATGGTCATTGATTATAGTTTTGGGTATTCCACTAATAGTGGGTTTCATAAAAATCCTTTATCAGAAGATTCCTAGAATACTTCAAACGATATGTCAGATTTTATCATTGGAACGCCAAATTCATGGAGAATTTCAGCTTTTGCCCTAAATCTCAGTATACCTTCATTAGTTCTCTTTGATTTAAATTCTTGTATTGCTTTCAGGTTCAAGAAGTAAAACTTTATTGGAAGGGGAGAGTAATTTTGAGGTTATGATTCCCAAAAGAATATATGAAAGAAGAAGACATGTATCAGATACTGAATTTACTTGTGCAAGCAGAAATCCAGAAGGTATTCATTTGTCATTTTCAAAGTTCTCACTACCTTATATTGTCAGTTGAAAGACTGTACGTTCCAAATATATTGACAGTAATATATTAATAATAATATATAATATAATATATATTAAAATATAAAGAGATTACTTATGAAAAAATACATGTTATAATTTTGTTTACAGCCACAGTACTTTACCTGCATGAACCCATAAATTTCACAACAATTGTAAAATGATAAGGCCATCAAGAATATATAATAATATTTTCCATGATTTTTCTAAAAATGTTCTGCTACATATACCAGAGCAGGTAAATCAAATTAAGATAAAAAAAAAATTATGAACAATATAGAGATAGAAGATATAAAAGTTCTGTTCTGTACAGAACATAAGAAGATTAGTGATAAGTTTATAGATTTTGCCATGAAATTCATTCTGTACTATTATGACAGAACTATTAATAAAATTTCATCGGGAAAAAAAACATTAAGATCTTATGATCCAATAATGAAGAGGGCATCCGAGAAAGTATCTAAAAGGAAAAGAAAATAGATATTGTTTCTGTCATAAAAGTATAAATCTAATGCATTTCATGCTTAAATTTATATATTTGTCACTAATTTCTAATTTATTCTTTTAATGTATTTTTCTTAATTTGATGAGTTATTGTTAGTTCGTTGATTCTGTCTCTCGTGTTGAAATTTTTGAAAATTGATTATATACTGCAATATATATATTTCCAAAGTTTATTTAAGGTTTATTTCCTTTCATCCTCTAAATATTAGTATGTTCTTTGATTTGAAGGGCAGAAATATTTGAAATGACCATAATTCTTTTAATCTGCTGCAAATTGTCACAATTTTCTGATCAAATGATATTTTTTTATTGAAATTGTGACAATCTACAGCAGATTAAAAGAATAATGGTCATTTCAAATGTATTTGTTTTCAAATCCAATAAAAATATGGGATTCAACCTGCGCTTGCGTGGAATCCTATGATAACTCTTATAAAATGCACTAGAGGGCGCCACGAGACGGAACGTTGTGCGAATGGAATCTGTAATCAACTCTAAGATGACGAAAGATGGCGCTGTAAGTTGAGCTCTAAGCTGGGACCAAAATTCATGCCAGAGTTGCCTATCTATAGGTAGTCTATGATTTGTGTTGGTACGACCACGTTTAAACTCGGCAAACCATCAACTAATCGTTGCTTTTGATGGACAACAGTCCGGGTAACATTTTTCAACCTATTGTTTCGCTTGCACGGTGTTTTTACCCATTATAAAACAATGTTTTATCAGATCACGAAACTCGGTTTTTTCCATTTTTTAAACAAACTACACAACGACTTTATCCAACCTCGATAACTCAGCCGTTTCTGGTCCGATCGACTTAAAATTTTGACACGTTTCAAGCAAAGGTTAGTACTCTAGAAAAACGTGGTTACTGGTTTACTACGAGAGCCATCTCTGGGTTAGTCTCGGGGCTTATTGATCCATATAGTACATGAACGATAAACTGTTATATTTAGGAAGTGTGGAACCACATTTTGAAGTTAGAAATTCCCACTCATACCGCAAATTTTTTGTACTTTGAAAGATTATAGGCATTACGCTGCCTTTCTCATTCGAATAATAATAATATAATTTGATGGAAGCTATAAAATACCGCATTTTTTAGAATAATGATAATAATACTAAATTATTATTGGCTGTGCAATTGGCCATCGATCTGAGGTACTTCAGCCTGTTTCTTTACAATTTTTTGTCACTTCAATTATTAGCTCAAAAGGTAATGGCTTCTTTTTTCCGTGATTCACATGGAATTTTGACCATTGACTATTTGTAACAAGGAAAAAAATCAACAGCTACTATTATATCGGTTTGTTGGATTTTCTGAAAGTCAAAATTGCCAAGAAGTGGGCCCATGTGCAGAAGATAAAGGTGCTTTTTCACTAGGACAATGAAGTGTGTAAGTCAATAAAAACAGCCGCAAAAATGTATGAATTGAGTTTACAATTGCTACCGAACCCATCTTATTCTCCAAATCTGGCCTCCAGCGACTACTGGCTCTTCTCACAACTCAAAAAGATGCTCGATGAAAAGATTTGGCTCAGATAAGGAAGTTATTACCAAAACAGAAGCATATTTTGAAGATTTGGATAAATTTTTCTACACCGGCTATATCAAAAAGCTAGAGAAACGTTGGAATGATTGTATGACTAAACTGAAACAACAAAAACTGCTTTTTTCCTACCTAGACCTAGGACTTATTGACCTATCTCCTATTTTCGGCGAATCATTTCTGTTATCATTATGTAATAAATGAATTTGTGTTAACAAAGTAATGAAATAGGAAATGCAGAACCAAAAAAAGGCCTTCCCAGAGGCAAACTGCGATCCAATCATAGTGAAACTTACCAACATTGGGAAATTTTGAGCAACATAAGTAAGCACTTTGAGAGCCTCCTCTTTCGGAGCATTCATAATTCGTTCAGCTGCCTGAAGACTGAGTTCTTGAAATTGCCAAACTTTCAAAGGAGCCATTTCGTTCGAAGATTCTTCCAAATATTGCTTGAATTTATTGAATTCGTTGACTTTATCTGGGAACAAAGACCTGAAAAGGGGTGTTTGATATAAAATTTACAAGTGTTTAGGTCAAATTACATAATTTTGAGAATCACTTTGCTGACTCTGGTAAGTGAAATTCTTTTCAAAAAATCAATGAAATCGTAATAATAGGGATTTTTCCAAATTTTTCCTGAATGAGTCTACTGAATACCACCACCAAAATCAAGACATTAAAATCGAACAGTTTTTGAGCAAAACAAATCTTCTTATAGCGTTAGCAAACTTCCAAAAAATAGGTAAATCGATATATTCTTCTGCTTTCGAAATATTTTATATATTCTCATATCAAGCCACCTTGATACAAATAAACTATAAGGCAGTACATAAAAAAGGTTTTTTCAATGTTTCAACTTTTTATTCTGATGTAATTTTAACTAGTTTGTTTCTGGTGGAACGTCAAACTATCAGTTTGCCTATGTCTGTAATTTTTCAATAAGAGGCAGAGAATTTTTTACTAACTATAGTAACCGATCAAATTACTTAAGTTCGAATCATATGTCAAATTTAATCCAGCAATCATCTATGAATTACAGCGATAATACCCCACATGTAGGGTTTTCAGTTTGATCTTTTCGACAAAGAAGATGATCAAGTTCTTGATTTAAAAATCTCACGAAGATTTGGTAATGCATCTAACGATGCAATTAATGATATTTTCTCTATTTCAGTGACGTAATGAGTTTATTACAGTACTAAAACAGTACTAATTACAGCACTGTTTTTAGTACTGTAATGAACTCATTACGACACTGAAATAGAGAAAAATTTAATATATGGCCCTGTGCTAGAACTTGAATTTTTAATCACATAGTTTAACTTATTGGTTTAAGACCACATCTGGCTGAAAATTATACAACCACAAACCTCTTAACAAAACACAGAGACTCTTTCTTAGTATTTTACACTTACTTCAGTTTCAAAAAGTCAAATCCCTCAATTTCTGATTCATCCTCTTCTTGGCTTGACTCTTCGCTTTGATTATCATGAATTTCAGCATCATCTTGTGCTTTGTATTCTGTAGATTTCATTTGAAGTTCTACACCATAACCCGAAAGCCTAAGTTTTCTCTCATTTTCTGACTATAAAATTGAAAAAATTCACATATTTTCCAGATAATCCATTATGAGAACATGAACATTTAGGCACCGAATATAATAAATATATATACCTTCACAAAATGTCTTATGATATAATTAATGATTCCATTTTCAGCCTTCTTTGTTAGGTAACTATGAAATTGGGCAAATTCATTACTTCCCAATTCACCATATAAAATTGCTATATTACTGCGATTTTGAGATCCAGGAAAATGTGTATCCACATTGAAAACTTCGACCTTACTTTTTACATTCAAAGGACTCTGGAATTAATACATTTTTGAATCTAACATTATATTCAAGAGAAACTCACCTTGTTGAAATAATTTTTCAGTTCCTCTAAGGAACATTTTAAATTACCGTTGATATCAACTACTGTAGAGCATGCAGGTAAATGTCTCTCCGATGCTATTTGATTGAACATTTGAATTTTAGGAGAATAAATATGAAGCGAAAGACCTAGTTTCAGAAGGTCTAGTTCAGCTGGTGTAATTATTCTCCCAGCTAGTTCTATCACAGTATCATATTTCACTTTGTCGTTTTCTGAAAACAACATTAAATGAAGTCTATTAACGTTTGTATTTCATGAGTTTACCTCTATCCTTCAGAGAAGGCTTCAAATCACAAACTGAATCAATGAAATTCCAATAAAAATCTACATTTTCGTCAGCTAAATACTCTGCTACCTCCAATATAAGAGGTGTAGCTTCCCATTTTGCTTCCAATAAAGTGGTAACTGACTTGGAATTTTTACTTTTGGCTTCTATATCGAAAACGAATATAACACATAAAATCAAATATACTCCTAGGTGTTTCATACTGAAAAATTTCCAATTTAGATTTTTAACAGAACAGAGTAAATTAGATTAACCTAAGTTGATATAAAAACCTTGTTTTTATTCAAGAAGTAATTAACTTTAATTCACATGAATGAAATAATCTCAATATTTGGACTTATATTGCTAATTTAAAATATCACAACTCGGTGAAGAATTATCATTCCATTTTCGTGAAAAATTTTCACAACAAACCTAAAACACGAAAACGACTACCTGCTCGCTCATGTCATGTCGTTGGAAAATTGTCAAAAAAATTAACCTATCAAATGAGCTGACGACACCGGTCGGTAAATGCGCATTTGGCATCTAAATCCTGAATCCTATCCTGCGCCCCAGTCTTTTGATGAATTTCAGTATTTCAGAATTTGAGTTCTGTTTTTTTAAAATTTTGTTTTACTTCTGTACGAAGTTTCAACGCTAACCTAATTAGTTATTCAAAAGATTAAAATAAGCCAAAGCAGAATTTGTGTTGGAATTGCTAAAAGGATATTTAATGTATGCAACCAATGATACAATTAATTGCATGACATGTTTTCAATTTTGTTATGTTGCAGTATTGATATTTATTTTTAATGAGTGGAAATTCAAGGTTTTCCATTCATTGCTGTGCATGAATTACCTGTTTCCATTGAGAATTACCTTAATTGCTTTTATTCTATTAGATGATTAATTTTTTGGATTCAGTAGACTCCTACCAAGCAAAAAACAATTATAACAAAATGGGACAAAAATTTTAGTTTCGTAATCGTGTGATGCTCGTTGATTGTTAAAGATAAGATGCTTCTGTGAAATACTCACATCTTTTTATCACGTACATAGGTAGCATCATTAATTTTATAATAATTACTTTGAGTTAGATTTTTTCATTTACTAACGGTGACATGATTTCCGCCAGTACGATATAATTATATTTGCGAATATTCATTTTTATCGATATGCATTTCTAAAATTAGAAGATGAGAATGCATTATTGGCTCGTCAGCAAACAAATATTTTTTAAATGAATTTTTGCCGAATATTCAATTAGGACGTTCAGAATGTACTGTAAATTTTAATACCTGTCTTATCGGTGGTTATATTCTGTCAATACTGGAAATTTGTGACGGTAAGTAAAAATTATTTTACTAGTGAAACTATTTTGAATTGAATTATGTCATTTTCTTTTCGTTTGTCGTTTTTTATTTCGTGATTTATGTAGTTGATCGGATTTTTTCATTTTACCAGAGCGATAGTCACCCAATAATTTGTTTTTTCGCCCTTGTTCAAAGCGGAACAGTGTGCTATCGTTTTGCCCAAATCTCTATTTCTGTCCATTTTCAAATATCGAAAATGGACTCAATCGATTGACTTCCTAATGAAAAATCAGTTGTCAATGAGTATGTATGGTCGCCTAACCGTATACTCTGATTTGATTTCTGAAAGTTTTATCAATTACTCGCAAGGATATAGCTCACGTTCTCTGACCTCATGTCAGATCTTTCTAAATTTTGTGTCCAGATTCTGATATTCAAATCCGATGATGAATCTATAGTCAAACTCGAGTTTGTCCAGCCGGTCGTATACTCTCTAACTTCCGAAGGACGTGGGATAGAGATACCTTCTCAGAACAGGTAACACATGGATCAATAAGTCACGAGACTAACAACGAAAACAAAATTTTTTTTTATTCATCAACATAATCACCTTCTAGGGTGATACAATCGTTCCAACGCTTTTCCAATTTTTCAATACAATGTTTATAAAAAAAAATAATCTTTCGCTTCAAAATAAGCTTCAGTTTTAGCGATGAGCTCCTCATTTGAGCCAAATCTTCTTCCCTGGGGCATTTAAGATCAGCAAAGAGCCAATAGTCACTGGGGGGTAAATCTGGTAAGTATGGGGGTGAGGAAGCAGATCAAAGCCCAGTTCGTTCAATTTTGCCATTGTTTTCATCGACTTGTGACTTGATTTTTTTTCTCTGCATGTACGGTCGTTTTTTTGCGATTTCCTCCTTCAAACGCACCAGCAAGTCAATATAATAATCACTGTTGATCGATTTACCTTTTTCGAGGTAGTCAATGAAAATCACGTCATGCGTGTCCCAAAAAACTGACGCCATGACTTTGCCAGCTGACTGCTGCATTTTCGGGCGCTTCGGACGGCTTTCGCCAGCTGTGCGCTACGCAGATGACTGCCGTTTCGACTCTGGAGTGTAGTGATGTATCCATGTGTCGTCCATAGTCACGTAAAGCGCAAGAAATCTCTTTTGTTGAAGGTAAATAGGGATTAACAGCTGAATCATCGACTCGTTGCTGTTTTTGTTCCATCGAAAGCAATCGCGGCACCCACTTGGAAAAAACCTTTTACGTGCTCAATTTTTCATGAAGGATAGTAAATACACTTCCATATGATATTTGTGTCATATCAGCAATCTCACGGAGCTTCAATTTACGATCTTTCATTATAATTTTTGTCACTTCACTCACATTTTCCGGTGTAACGGCTTCCACAGGTCTACCCGGGCGTTCCGCGTCATTTGTGTCGGTACGACCACGTTTAAACTCGGCAAACCACCGACAAATCGTTGCTTTTGATGGACGAGAGTCCGGGTAACATTTCTCAATCCGTTGTTTCGCTTGCACGGTGTTTTTATCCATTAAAAAACAATGTTTTATCAGAACTACAACTACAAAACGACTTTACTCCAACCTCGATAACTCCGATCGACTTAAAATTTTGACACGTTTCAAGCAAAGGTTAGTACTATGGAAAGACGTGGTTACTGGTTTACTACGAGCTCCATCTCTAAGTTAGTCTCGGGACTTATTGATCCATGTAGTACCTAAATGATCACTTTCCTCGGTTCGTTATTGGCCCAAATCCTTAATTAAATATAATTTATCATCATACGAATGAGTCGAAAAATGTTGCTTATTTATTAAAAAATTAACAATATCACAAGTACACCGAATATGGTCCATAGGAATTTCAAAAGATTTACTATTACTAGGTCCCGCTGAATCCATTTCGCGATCTGGTAGTCACTTTCGATAAAAAAGATTTATATTTCAGAAAAAATTAACCTGAAAAAGATTGTAATCATACGCGATACACATCAAACGCAATACCACTAAATAACGACAAAGTGAACTAACCCTATTTCCCTATTTCGCGCTTCCCGATTAACTCGAATAGAAACCTGAGGACAGCCTCTAATTCCTTGAGAAGCCGCCTTCAAAGCCGTAGATATGTTCTCAGCGCTTCGACGCAGACAACCCGCTGTACATCGCAGAAACGAAACGATCTCAGATCGCGCAGAGGCTACCCTCTGATTATGATTAATCCCAGAAAGGCTTTCCATTTCCATTACGTTCTCGTAGGTCATCGAAGTATAACACGCTAATTCAGTCAAAGAAGCTTGCGTTAGGTATGCCTCCAACCGTTTATTCAAAGAGGATTTGATTTGTCATGAATATACAAGGAATGTGAGATTGGGAAAAATATTGAGGAAAAAAGTGACGATGAAAGGGAATGAAAAATAAACGGTTTACAATTTTTTTGATGAGGCACTGCCTCACCTGCCTCATAGGACAAGCCGCCACTGTTCTTCAATAAATTCTAGAATATTCATCAGATCAATTTATTGATGTTTGAATTAGGAGGAAGCAAATACGTTCGCAAAATTTTGTGATACAACACAAATGTGTTGTATAAAATTATGTCTATCTATTGCAAGATTCTGGTTTAGTGTTGAAATCCGATTCTAACCAGAATCATCTCAATTAAAGTATGAACGCAAGCGCACGAAGGCGGTGCTGTTTTTAAATTTTATCATCAAATGGGAACTGTGTATTCTCCTAGGTGGGCTAATTATTCTTAATCCTTATCATAACTGATAAAATTATTCCATGCTTTAATATTCACACTTCACCAAATATTTCCTCCTTTATCCAAAAAGAAATCGAACTTGAGACAAGAAAAAACTTCTTATTTACAATGAAACATGAACTTGAGATAACGCCACAGTATATATTTGCTTTAGAGAATTGAGATTAATTTTATCAAATTCGTGTCGAGAATATAGGTACCTTCATGTATTGTGAAATTGCACTCATTGTTTTGTTGATTCGTAACTAATTTGTGTCGGAGTTTTCTCACTTATAGTTTTTTGTTATAGTTTATTTCTGTCGATGACGACTCAGGAGATAATTCTGAATTTTTTGACACTGAAAAAAATCGGAATTGCAGTAACAGATTTTAATTACAGTGTTGGCATTATTGACTTTGGAAAACAGTTTTCTGATCATACATAAGTTAGATTTCGTTCTCATAGTTTTTATAGAGTGGAATATAGCTTTGGTGGAGAATGCAGAGCAGGAATTACTCGGATAATATACATTTGGCAGGTAATGATAAATTGAGAACTATACAACTTTAAACTCGCACTAAACTGTGGTTTTTGAATATCGATCCAGAAATATAAGGTTGTTCGGAAAGTAATTTCGTTTTTTCCAGTCAGAGGACTTAATTACGTTTTTTCAAATCCAACTTCACACTTAAGCAGCGTAACCATTATATGTCTTGAGAGCTGATATTGCAAGGCTTGTGTGTGAAAAAGCTCTATTAATTCTACACAGTAGTTTTTGGTTGGTGCTCTTTTAAATATGGAGAGCAAAAAGCAGCATTTTCGTCATATTTTACTTCTTTACTTCAGAAAAGGTAAAAATGCGATCCAAGCGAGAAAAAAATTGACGGATGTGTATGGAGAAGGCGTGTTAACAGTACGTCAGTGCCAGAACTGGTTTAAAAATTTCGATCCGGTAATTTTGATGTCGAAGATGCACCACGGTCTGGAAGGCCGGTCGAAGCTGACAAAGATGTGATAAAGGCATTAGTTGATGCAAATCGGCGAATAACCACACGAGAGATCGGTGAGAGATTAAATTTGTCGAATTCGACTGTTTAAGGCCATTTGAAAGGCATGGGCTTAACCTCGAAGCTCGATGTGTGGGTGCCCCATGTCCTTACGGATTTCTGTCGTCGCTTTGACACGTGTGATTCGCTCCTCAAAAGTCAAGAAAATGATCCATTTTTGAAGCGGATTATAACTGGGGACGAAAAATGAATTGTATACAACAATGTTAAATGCAAGAGTTCATGGAACAGACAAGATGAATCAGCTCAAAGCGTGTCAAAAGCCAACATTCACCAAGAAAAGCTGATGCTCTCCGTTTGGTGAGATGTCAAAGGAATTTTTTTTTTGAGCTTTTGCCGGACAATACAACGATTAATTCAGAAGTCTATTGTCATCAGCTGGACAAAATGAATGATTCACTTAAAGAGAAGAGGCCCGAATTAATCAACAGGAAGGGTGTAGTGTTCCACCAGGATAATGCGAGACCTCACACAAGTTTGGTCACTCGCTAAAAACTTTTACAGCTCGAATGGGACGTACTGCAACATCCACCATATTCTCCAGATCTGGCGCCTTCCGACTACTATTTGTTCCGGCCCCTGCAAAAGTTTTTGGATGTCAAAACCTTTACCTCAAATGAAGATGTCAAAAACCACCTGAACTAGTTTTTTGCTAGCAAGGACCAAAACTTTTATGAGAGGGGAATTATGTTACTGCCAGAAAGATGGCAAAAGGTGTTGGACCAGAATGGCCAATATATAATTTAATAAAATATCTATTCATTATGAGAAAACTGTCTTTCATGTTCCCCAAAAAAACGAAATGACTTTCCGAACAACCCAATAGACGAATGGATTTGAATACCAAATCCAAGGTCAAAAAGTATTCGGTTTCCTCAATGATGGTAGATCTAGGATTGAAGTGAAGTTATTAGGAATGATTGTTCAGCTCTCAAACCCTACCTGGTTTCTTAAGAGTGGTTCTCGCAGGAATCTGAAGCTCACCAATATGCACTAGGTCTTTAAGATCGCTGTGCAGAAAATATTTAAATTGACGTCAGTACTTGAGCTTCTCAACCATTAACTATTATTATTTATCTGCTCAATCCAATTTTTTCAACGATTCAACCATTTAACAATTGCCGCAAGCCGTCTTTCTTTCTGTATTCTCAGTGTCTTTGAATTTCTTCAGGAATTTACAATAATACAAAACATATATCAGGTATACCGGTATTAGTCCATTGAAATGTTACATTTTTTAGGCTTTACCTTGCGTTTTTTAGAGGACGCAATTTTATTTTTTTGATGTGTAGGGGGGGTCAGTGTAAAGCTAAAACCAAGTTTGTGGGGTCGCCACCCTTATCCCACGGCCGCCATCTTGAAACTAGGGGTTGAAATGGTATTTACGATATATCTCTTAAACTATTTATTTTATAAAAAAAATTTATCAACATTTTTTGTTGCAAATTAAATTCTCTACAACTTTGCTCCAGTAACTTTTTGTCGTAGAACTATAAATAAAAAAGTTATAAGCGAAAATCTCCGGAAATTTGAGAAAAAAATTTATATTTTTCGATGTAACTTTTTTTTATCATTTTACGAAAAAATGATGTCTGACCATTTTTGTACATCGTTTTTTGAGGAACAACTTTTATTCGCATCATTTTTTCATTAAGTCAATAGCTAAGGTTTTACAGCGCTCCGAAGTGAGTACTATTTTTCAGTACTCTTAACTATACCTATATTATACGTGTGTACCTATAACATGTCATCAGTTATTGTTTTTTTTTTCTTTTTTTTTTAATTCATTATTATAACTTTTTCAATTACAAATTTTGCAATATTATTAATAATTAATTATTGACTCTTTTCCCCACCACCCACGAGGTAGAGTCTAGAGGCGCGTTTTTTTTTACGTGGTATCCCCAATAGGCATAATCCACGGTGATTTTCTAAATTAGAACTACTCCGTCCTCAGTCGTTTCGATGGACCAGGCTGCGGCTCAGCATCTGATCGGCTTTCTGAATTAAATACCAGTGGGAGAACTGGAGAAGGAAGGGGTGTTAATGTAAAACCTTAGCTATTGACTTAATGAAAAAATGATGCGAATAAAAGTTGTTCCTCAAAAAACGATGTACAAAAATGGTCAGACATCATTTTTTCGTAAAAGGATAAAAAAAAAAGTTACATCGAAAAATATATATTTTTTTCTCAAATTTCCGGAGATTTTCGCTTATAACTTTTTTATTTATAGTTCTACGACAAAAAGTTACTGGAGCAAAGTTGTAGAGAATTTAATTTGCAACAAAAAATGTTAATACATTTTTTTTAAAAAATAAATAGTTTAAGAGATATATCGTAAATACCATTTCAACCCCTATTTTCAAGATGGCGGCCGTGGGACAAGGGTGGCGACCCCACAAACTTGGTTTTAGCTTTACACTGACCCCCCTATACATCAAAAAAATAAAATTGCGTGCTCTAAAAAACGCAACCTAAAATGTAACATTTCAATGGACTATATGAAATTAATGGGAAAGTAAAATACATTTCATCCAACGTTGACATTTCGAAACGGTCTTAAGATATATAACGGCGCTGTGTAGGTAAAACACATCTCTCGAAGAAGATTGGCCGAGATCTCATGCTTCAATATCTTGCGACTTCCTCTTTTGGGGACAGTTGAAAAAAAAGGAAATACTTTTTCATAATCAGAATGAAATCCCAAGAATCAGTGTATATAAAAAACTTAAAAATACAGCCAATATCTATATTTGAATTGCCATTATCAACTTAACACCTACTTGGAAGTGGCGAAATGTTTATAAGATGGAGAAACTCAACCCAATATAAAAATGGGCCAAAAAAACTTTCCGACGCCCAACTGTAACTCCAACAGCGGATATTTCAAAACAGCCTTCTGAAAAAGAAGCAAAAAGAAGAAGAGCAGAGGCAATTGGAGCAACTGCAGGAAGAAAACGTGGAACGCGCGAAAAGGAAAAGGGAGCTTCTGGAAAAATCAGATGAAAGCTCCTGTCTTTAGTGCACGAAACCTGGAAGTGTACTGATATAGCACAGGGCTACAACCGCCAAATTACAATTGTTCGGTTTGCCTAGAGATGCAATGTGAATGCATTAAATCTTAGGCTACTGCAAGCGGATTTTTCACGGTTTTTGCCGCATAATACGAGGGCCGTTCAGAAACTAACCTCCGGTTAATTGAAAAAAATACACCAAGTTAAGTAAAAATATTTTAATATATACATCTTACAACTACATCTTTGCACTATTTTTCGACATAGTCTCCATTACGATTGAGGCACTTATCGTATCTCTTTACCAGCTTTCAAATTCCTTCTGCATAAAAATCACCCGCTTGTGCCTTGAGCCAGCCTGTGACCGCATCTTTGAGCTCTTCGTCGTCATCAAACCGCTGGGACCCGAGCCATTTCTTCGATTTTCACGAACTTTTGCATCAACTGTCTGAACGAGTTCGTCAGTCACCAATGATGGTCTACCACTCCTCTCTTCATCATGAACGTTTTCTCGTCCACTTTTAAATAAACGTACCCATTCACGGACAACTCCTTCACTCATAAATTTTGGTCCGTACACGGCACAAAGCTCACGATGAATAGCTGCTGCAGAGTATCCTTTGGCTGTAAAAAACCTTATAACAGCACGCTCTCTCATTACAACTTTGCCTTTCTGGCAGCACTGGCTGAATCCATCTCGCCCTTTTTCACCCCTAAAATGCAAAGCATTGCAAAATTGACACGATTCGCTCATTTCGGCGACAGAAAACGCGGGAATTTCGTCACATGTTATATGTTATAATTTAAATACAAATAAAGTTAATCAAATTTACGAATGTTTTCAATGAGTTATATTACGGTAATGGTGACTTGGAGTACAAGAAGAAGAAATTAAAGCCCATTTGTTGAGCGGTGGCGCCATCTACAGAGAAAATATGCCAATCACCCTTAATTTTCAACTTTTTTGTGTTTTTTAGAGGAATTATAGATGTTTGGCACTTGTTATTATTTTTCTGCATCAGTTTAGATACCTACCGTTAATTCAAAAAAAAATTTGATGCAAATCGGTTGATTGGTTTAGGTGCTAGACCTTACTATAATCATATTATTATAATAGATATGTCACAAGAGATGAATGAAACTACCTTTTTAATATAGCCTTGAACGAGAGGTACTTAGTGATTGCTCTCATTCGAATAAACGCAAAAACATCATCTATATAATAAAGTAATAAGATCGGGGACCAGAGAAAATTTTGACAGGTGGTCCCGTTAGGGACCCGGAAAGCGAAGCTTTCCTTGCGGCCCGCAGGGCCGCTCGAGAGGGAATCTTAATCAATGAATAAAATCATAAGAAACAATATTTATCTTGAATTTTTACAAAATAAATTAGACTTAGACATAAAAAGTATTCTATAATTTGTTAAATATCTTGCTAGATACCTACAAAATCTGCACTGGTTATGTGATATTCAAAAAACACAAAAATAATTTTAACATAGATTCATTTATACTGGATTGTCTCTTATAAAAGAAATAAAGATTATCTCTCATTTATACATGGTATCTCATTTAAAAGTTTCCTTCCTCAATAACTCATATCAAATCAGAATTCATTTCATCATTCATTTCATTCAAGTTTTCTCTTTATTTGTAGCACCTTCTGTGTGCTGGATATAGAATCTATAATGGTTACAGCAGTGTAATAATTCAGAAATCTATTGTTCAATATTTCAATACATTCACATCTTGTTCTGTATTGTTTCAACACTTCAAAGAATTTCCTTCTGATATCTACACCATACCTGGGAAAGCGATCATATTTGAATGTCTCGAGAGTTGCAATGATGTTTTTATTTCTACATAGTTGTACCAATTTTTTATTTTTCATCTGGAACAATGTCAGCAATGAAATTCGTTTATTCTGGGTTATTATATGTTCACGCATATAATCAATTTCCATTCTACACAAAGTTTGTAACCTGGTAAATTCTCTATTAGAAGATATTTCTCTTTGTACCTCAGGAGTTAATTTAAAAGATCTTGTTTTTTCTAGGAAAACAAGGGTTTTGATTAATTCCATGGCAGTCATTTTATTCATCATTGCCAGAATAGCAAAATATGTATAATTTGATGCGTTCATGTGGTCTGGATTAATACCTTGCCTTAGTAAGAATAAAATGAATGGAATATGATACTTTTCAGTGTAACAGTGGGCTGCGTAGTGCAGGATACTGTTGCCGAAATGATTCCTGATATTCAAGTCCGCCCCATATTTAACGAAAACTTTGATTAGCTTCTTCATTTGTTTCACGTTTATCCTTTGACAAATAATTCTATGTAACGTTGTATCGCTGCACGGGAACACATGGTTAGGGTTGCATCCTGATTTGAGTAAAAGCTCGCCAAGTTCTACATTCACTATGCGGGTGGAAAATTGTGAAAAAAAATTCAGAGCGTTTCCCCCTTGAGGATCAAATTCAAATACATCTGCTCCATTTTCTATTAACATCTTGAAATGTTCGTATTTTTTGAAATCGATCGCCTTCAAGATTGGGGTCCGTCCATATTTATCCCTCGCTTCCAAATTTGCGCCATTTTTAATGAATATTTCAAGAAGATCCACCCTATCATTGAAAATCGAATTGAATATGGGCGTTCTTTTGGTAGCGTCCTCCAATTCCAAGTTTGCACCACGTTCTATCAGGGCTCTGGCCATTTTCAAACTGATATCACTCCCCGATAAAGAGATGATGTGCAAGGCAGTGCACCCATAAGAGGTTTTGGCATTCAAGTCGGGATTACGTGAAAGCACATACTCGAAAACTTCTTCCATTCCAAACATGGCAGCCACATGAAGGGGGTTCACAATCTGTTCAACAGTTATGAGATGTAGAACTTTGTAGATGTCATGGGTATAGAGGTGAAAGGCATTATTATTGATATCTGTCAAATGTTTGAATACATTTATCAATCCGTTGGAATCTGTAACAAATTTTAGTTATTCACAATATAAATTTCATTAGTAGAATTTAACTGGATCTAATTTCACTACTAGTCCGCGGGACCACGTACAAAAAAAATTAATACCAGCAATTTACAACTTTGCACGTAGCTCAAGTTTGAGGAGTCTGCCAAAATTTCACTATTAGAGAAATGCGAGAGTGGTAACTTTTCCGCTAATTTTCAGGAAAACATCTCAATTTGGAGTAAACATATAATGTAATGACCAGCTATTTTTTTAAACTTTGAGTTAAGATAACTGTTTTTTAAACCCCCGACAAAATTTTGGTACTTTTAAGCTTGGCCCCCACTTTGAATATGTTGATGTGGTGACATATCTGGTGACTACCAGCCGGCTGATTTTTCTAGAAGATGTCGAATTTACGTCACCATTCTATTATTCTAAAATGAAAGGTTGAACCCGGCAATATATTAGTAGGATATATACACAAGGTGTCTCAAGTTCGAGTGCCTATTAGACGTTTCTTGAGAACTAGACATATTTGAAATCTGAAAATTGGAATTGAGATATTGTTCGAAGTTCTCTACAGAGATAAAATATTTTCGAAGCCCAAGAACTTCCGGTTATACAGGGAGTGAAAATAAATTCGACGAAAAATTTTTTTTTCAAGTTTTCCATTCCTGGTATGATCGAGTATTCAATAGTGAAGTCATTACTGTTAAAACCATTATATTAAATCGAATAGTTTTCAAAATATCTAAAAAAAACTGGAAAAAAAGTCAAATATGTTCAGTCAGTAATATGTTCATTATTCTTATTTTAAATATCCTGAGCGTAAACCGTTTTTACAACATCGAAGAGGACGGATGTGAAAAGGTCATGCATCTTTTGGATTTCAAAAATATCATCACAGGGTGTTTCAAATTTTGTGTTGAAAATTGTGCAAATTGATTGCATCTAAACAAATTCAATGAATATTCTCTCGAAACCATGGGAACACTCTGTACCCATAAAAGATAAATTATCTGTTAATAATTCACAAGTGTCAGGTGTTATTGTTATTCGTTATCTTAATTTCTTAATTTATGCTCCTAAATTCAATAATTTCTGAGTTATTTGAGATTTTCTGGATTTATGTAGTACGTAGAGTCAAATTCTTCGAATCTGATTCATAAGGATATTCTGTGAGCATAGAAGATAAATCATCCCATTTATGATTCACAAGTACCAGACAGGTCTTATTGTTAGTCGTTATGAAATTTTTTGATTTCACAATCATTGCTATTCTAATAATGAGATTTTGGATTTATTTCTTATATTGTGTTTTTTCAATTGTATACGCAATACACATTCAAATGCGCTTAATGATATTGTTTATTTCAAATCCATGATTTGTTTTTCCAAAATTCGGTGCGCTGAATTTCTGTCTTAATCGATTTCATGTCTGCACTTCGAATAGATGCATTTTCATTCGCTTAGAAATAAGTCAAAACACTAATTTCATTTTCCTCATCATCAACTACCCTTCTTTTGTATTCTTTAGGGGCTCTTACACATTCAAAACTTTGAAACATATTTTCTAAAGATCTTCTCCGTCATGGAAGGTAAATGGGGATACTTCTCGTTGAAGGCCCGGCAGGTTCTACTAATAATTCTGTCACATTTACCATGTATATAAAATAGATCCAGAATTTCGTAACTAGAATAACGGTTCATTTTGTTAAATCGAGAAATTAAGATAACGAATAACAATAACACCTGACACTTGTGAATTATTAACAGATAATTTATCTTTTATGGGTACAGAGTGTTCCCATGGTTTCAAAAGAATATTCATTGAATTTGTTTAGATGCAATCAATTTGACTCTACGAACACCATAAATCCAGAAAATCTCAAATAAAACAGAAATTATTGAATTCTTAAAGCTCTTTCTGTCAGGAGTTAAAAAAAATATCTTCTGGAAAATTGCTTTTTAGTTCCATACTAACCAAGTTTGATGACGCTCCTAACATATTTCTTCGCTGTAGCCATTCTCTAACCCAAAAACGTCTTTTTTTTCGTTTTCTTGTAATTGTGTCCTGTAAGCACTCCAGCGTTTTTGCTAAGATAGTAGCAAAAAATGAACTTAAAACAGCACAACTTTCAACAACTAGATCATTCATGATCGATGTTTCGATGGTGACTAAAGTCGAAACGCGAGGCGTGAACGCCACGAACCCCCCAACCGTGTGAACGTTTTATAAATTCACACTTGTTCACAAGTTGACTAGCGTGGTTAACTGTCGTGATTAACGCCTCGTGGGAACGCAGCATTAGGGATGACAAAATCGTGAAAAATCAATTTTTTCAAATTAGAACTCCATTTTTTTATGGCAGATATTGAATCTACGTTAAAAAATAATGTGAGTGTATGCATCACACCCTTGCTCTAAAGTGGATATTTTCTGAGTTATTCACAAAAAACTGTTTTTCGTCTTGAATTTTCAGCTATTTCTTTTCCCTTCACTCCAAAAAGATGAAATTTTCAGAATAATTTTTATAATACTCTCAATGATCCACCTAAAAAAATTAGTAGTGTTTCAGTAGGTCTGTCATTACCCAGTACCTGATTTTTTCCAATTTTAAAAATACTTTTTATTCACCGCGCGTTTCTCTATTTCATGCCAAACTAGTTTCAAGGTATTCTAACTCTAACATGGCTATCGGTTTTATCAATAACTACGGAACTTTCAAACGTAATTTTGAGTTTGTAATAGCAAAAAAAATTCAGAGTATGACTCCGATATAGATGTTCAAATTGATATGAATACCAGCAAAAAGGTGATGTATTCGAATATGAATTAAAAACATGAAAAAATGGGAGATTCATTATGTACGAGGCATGTTTTTCAAGTAAGTACCGTTTTGCGATTCCGCCGCCGTGGCGCTACGGTCGGCGTGCCGCGCATGCTCGCTGGTTGCCTACATCTCTTGTCTGCGCACTAACGCCATTACAGTCTGATTCTTCATTGTATACGTTGTTTACTGAGTGTTTAAGATGCCTCCGACAATCGTGAGTCCCGCTGATTGTGAAGTACGGGCTGTACTAGCGCTAAAGGCGTAAAACCGATCGATATTGATTGTGAGATCTGTGAAGTTCACGGACAAAACATTATGAGTGATGGAATGGTAAAGAAATGGGTGAGAGCATTTTAAAATTGCCGCACAAATGTGCATGATGAAGAACGGAATGGGCGTCCTTCGGTCGTTAATGAAGATTTGGTGCAGAAAGTGGACGAAAAGCCCTGATCTGGCACCCAGCGACTACCATTTGTTCCTGCACTTGAAGAAACACCTGGGCGGTCAGCGTCTGCAAGACGATAATGAAGTCAAAACATTTGTGACACAGTGGTTAACAATTCAGGCGGCAGAATTTTATGAGGAGGGTATCCAAAAACAACTGGTGCCACGTTATGACAAGTGCGTCAATATTCACGGAAATTATTTTGAGAAGTAGATTAAGATACAGGCTTTCATGTAAAAATAAAATTATTGCGATATCTTTACACGTCTTTTTTTAATTCTAAAACGGTAGAATTATTCGGAATCCAATTTTGAAATCTTACATTTTGTGGGTGAGATTGAAAAATTTTGTGTATACTCGTATGAACTGAAATCAATTTTATGCACATGCCCTTTTGCACTGATGATTAACTATTTTGGCTATAATGGTTCACAATTAAAAACAGGAAAGTGTTGTCGCGGAAGTTTTTGTGGGTCTTTTTAAAATACACATTGTCAGTACTCATTATACGGGGTTCTTCAAGTTCTAACTACTAACTAGACGTTAAAGAGAACCGGATCTATTTGGATTCTGAATAGTGCGAAATAACTTTGTCAAACAAATTTTTCGACGCTCGTGTTCTCATCACCAAATTGCTCTCAAATTTGCCTAAAGATTTGGGGTTTTTAATTTTCGGCCAAAAAAATTATCAGTGTTATCTGGTGACCTGAAAAATTGAAGTGAGAGGGTTGGTTTGAAGGTTTACATATCTCGGCTTAGTACATTAATCGGTCAAATTGGCCTAGTATTATAACATCAAGAAAATGAACAATCGAAAGTACTCACCTTTATTTATTGCTAGTTCGGCAACTAAAATAGATAATTCATCCTCTGGTGCCCCATGAAACACTTTCTGCAGACCTCGATTGCTGGACCTCATGTTTGTTTTTATACTTAAAATGTACGGCGGTTTCGATGCAATTTTCGAAAACATATTTATGCCTCTCAACTGAGATTATGGTTGCAAATTCGAAACGCTTAAGGGCTCGTTTATACTGGCCGGTACCTTATGCCGTAAGCCGTTACGGTGAATTTCAGTAGGAGTTTTTACTGGCCATTAACTTAACAGTAAACAGAACATAGAGTTTATGGATTTTGCTCTATGCTTGTTAATAATTGTCATTTTGAAACTAAGTTTCAATGTTTGGAACGTGCATCTTGAATTATATTTTATTATATTATTTGAAATTACCGCTCTCAAAACAGAGATGGATTCTGTATTCAATACTCTGATATAAATAATTGACGCTCTATGGAATGCGCATGTGTCAGAAAAACTCGCTCACTATTACATTCCCCTAATTTGTCTTACTTATAAGATAATCTTTTACCCTTATATGATAATCTAATCTAATTATCTAATATACAGGGTGTCTACTATAATAGGTGCCAAACTTCAGTAGGTGATAGTACAAGTCATTTGCAACAAAAAATGTCCTGAACACTTTTTCGAAATGTTGATAGTTATCGAGTTATTTAACACTTCTTGGTTTTTCGACTTTTTTGCTCTCCTCTTTAACAAGAAGTATATCTCTGTTATTCTTACAGCTACATCGAATCTGATCATATCATCAGAAAGGGCAGTAAACACGTTATTAAATAGGTACTCATCAATGTTAAAAAAATGTTTTATACCGGGTGTTGTAAAAGGGTAAAGGTAAAAATTGAAAAGAGTGCAAACTTAGTGGTATTTTCTTCTTGTAAGCTGTACCATTGAAAATTGGTGAATAAGTAGTGTTTTTTTTTCTAGGAAAAACTAGTAGATATAATAGACTTCTAAACGGTATATCAACTTTTCACTCAACTTTTTGTTTTTCCAACAATATCACTGTTTTAAGTCAGAAAAACATAAAATTCAGATACGCAAATTTAATAACAATTCATTTCAAAGCATTGTAGGTTTAAAACAGTCATAAATATTACTTATAGTAACATAAAAACATTAAATAAACTTTGAATGAAACTGAATGAACGTAAAAATCAATGTTATTGCAAAACTGAATTAAAAACTATAAAAACTGTTCAAACCGCCTACCCCTTTGCTCAATGCATTTTATACATCTTTTTCGTACAGAATCCATAACCTTTCGAAGTTCATTACGTTTTCGACGCATTGTATCACAAACTCAAAAACTCTGTGTACTGTGGAATAGTGAAGCCCTAACGTGGCACCAACACTCCGAGTGGGATCTTCTCTAATAGCGCGAAGTATTGCTGGTGTTTGCCTCCAGTGCTGAGCATTTCGACCACCTTCTCTATTTCGTATACCTCGAAACGATCACCTGAGCGCCTTAAAACTTCTACAAATGCCTTTCTGCTAGGTTGTTGTCTATTGGGGAAACGTAACGCGTACTCCCGCACTGCTTCTCGCGAATTTCGGTTAGCGAACCCGTAAATAAACAGCATATCCCGATATTCAATATTTGAGAAAACAGGCATATTCTTTTTTTTTGTAGATGCGTATAAGTCGAATCAATTCGATAAAGTAAATGATCTTTTTTTTAAGTTTACTACATGACAAATTTTGTCGAATTTAAGTTGACTTGCATATCCTCGAACCCATGCAAATGTCAAGTTTGCTTAACTCGAGATTAAATTCCGCCATATTGTTCATTTTCATTCGTGGTATTCATTTCCGGCGGCCCCTGCGGGGCCGCCAGTTACGCACCAACACACCCTCCAACCCGTCTCCTCCTCAAACCTTTGTTTACAACTTTTCTGGTTTTATGTTACTATTAACATTGAGTATAAATCTACTCTACCACTAGATTTATACTCAATGCTATTAATAATAATTATAACTGTTTTGAACCTACAATATTTTGAAATGAATTATCATAAAATTTGCGTTTCTGATTTTTATGTTTTTCTGACTTGAATGAGTATTATTGTTGGAAAAACAAAAAGTTAAGTGTAAAGTTGATATACCGTTTAAAAGTCTTTACATGTACTACTTTTTCCTAGAAGAAAAACAACTACTTATTCACCAATTTTCATTGGTACAGCTAACAAGAAAATACCATTAAGTTTGCACTCTTAGCACTAACATTAGTAACTACCTATTTTATAGCACTTTGCGATGATATGGTCAGATTTGATGTAGCTTTAAGAATAACAGAGATATTGTTTTTAAAGGGGAAAGCAAAAAATTCCGAAAAACCAAGAAGTGTTGAATAACTCGATAACTATCAACATTATGAAAAAGTGTTATAGGACATTTTTTGTTGCAAATGACTTGTACTATCACCTACTGAAGTATGGCACCTATTTTAGTAGACACCCTGTATATATGTAATTTGTCCAAATAATTATATGAATATATATTTCTATGAATTTGTCCCTAGAAATTGAACACTTTACCGGTACCGGAAAAGGTTATGAACGAAAGCATTGAATTCCTATGGTTCAACTTTTACGGTACCGGTAATGGCATAATATGTGTCGATGGCTGAAGGAATCTTATTCTGCAATATTGTTCATTGTCTGTTCATTTCTTTCATCACGAGTGAAATAAATATCGAGAGAAGTTACTTCACCTAAAAACTAAGTCTTCTGTAGGTTCAAGTATTTGTCACTTGGCTTTTCTTATTTTGTAACTGCCTTCATCCCAAATCTGTATATTAAATGAATCTGTTTATTGAAAGAATAACTATTATTATGATTGGAGAAAATCGATAGGTCACTGTTTATTGATGAACTACAAACGCATAGAAATAATACTCGAAAAACCTCAGATTCTATTTTAATATAGGTATGTTAAGTTTACAGCATGGCTGGACCTGAAAAATGCTTCGGAAAATCAGAAGATGCCCCAGAGACTACTGGAACCTGGAAGGGCACATACGAGAACGAATCATCCTGTAGTTATTCTATTTCGGTTGAAAGTGAAGAACCCAAAACGAAAAAAGAACGCAGCAAATCCTTGTCTCAGTTAGATCCAGATATACTGGCTGTAGGAGAAATGGCTAGATTGAGAGAGCGATTGTTGAGGTAGGTATAGAGCTTTCTCCTTTATTCACGTGAAATGCCATGTATAGCTACTCTTACGAAATGAACTACCTCTGAGCGTAGATTCTATATGAACCCAAAACCGTAAATGCACCCAGAGTCCAGGTCCAGAGATTCATCTCGAATCTAGGGATTTTCGCAGTGAACAGCTATTAGGGGGTTTTGTGTTAAAATCTGGACATAATTTAGGCGAACTTATTTCAGATGAAAAAAATGTCTGCATTCTGAATATTGCAAAATTTTGAATAACCATTACGAAACTTTTTCACACTGAAAAATTGGCCATTTTTCTAAGAATGACAAATATTATTAATTAAAATAGGTAACAACATCCTTGGAGCCAGAATTACTGATACGAAGATTTGGCCCTTTCATGTGATCGTCTAGAAAGGGTAGGATTCAACGTAGCCTTTAAGTGATAATTCACATTCGTGATAATTGAGATCCATCGTGGGGGTTTTGACCCTTGACTAACTTGTGTTCCCCTCTGCAGAGTGACTACATCCTCCTATTTTTGATAACAAGCGGTAGAGTAGCTATCACATTTGTGATTACATTAAACCACCATTCGAAGCAATTATGGGAACAACTTCATTAAGATGAAATATGATATAGTCATAGTCATGGTAGCAATTCTATGACATACAATGAGCAACAGTTATAGCTATTGCTCCCAAGGTATGTGAGCTCTCACCCATAAATATCATATGAGCCAAGAAATGAGTAGGGGTAAGGTAATAGAGTTCCAGCGGCGGCTGTAGAGAAAAAATTTAAAAAAAGTTTATTCCCTCATACCTTATAATCATGAATGGTACGGATCCTGCCCGGCATTCATGGTCTCCGATCCAGGTTTCTAAGAAATCTCATACAGTAATATAGGAATGGCCCGAAATCCCAAGGCCACAAAAGTAAAAATATCGTGTAATACAAAAACATAGATTAATATATAGCAGTACGAAAACAGAAATAAATGAAGGAAAGTATTCTGACAACTCAATAAAAGAATAAAACAAATAAATAAATAACAGACATAAAAAGCAGTAAGGAAATACTCATTAGTAACAAAAAGACATTATGCACAGAAATTACCGAAAGAAAACCTAGAAATAAATAAACAAATGAACTATTACCACTTGATATAATAATATCCGTCCACATAGTAATTATTGACCACATCCTCTACTCGATATAAAGCATATTAGCAAGTCTTCTGGTTAGCAACACAATATATTACTATCGTTGAACGACCAATCTTGGAATTCGATAAGTTAGGGTCATAGACAACCTATAGATAGGCAATTCTGGCATGAATTTTGGTCCCGATTTCGAGAGCTCAACTTACAGCGCCTTCTTTAGTTATTCCCTAGTTGACTACAGATTCCATTCGCACAACGTTCCGTCTCGTGGCGCCCTCCTGTGCATTTTATATGAGTTTTCATAGGATTCCACGCAAGCACAGGTTGAATCCCATATTTTTATTGGATTTTAAAACAAATACATTTGAAATGACCATTATTTCAATCTGCTGAAGATTGTCACAATTTCAATAAAAAAATAACATTTGATCAGAAAATTGTGACAATTTGCAGCAGATTAAAAGAATTATGGTCATTTCAAATATATCTGCCCTTCAAATCGAAGAACATACTAATCTTTAGAGGATGAAAGGAAATAAACAAAAAATAAACTTTGGAAATATATATATAATGCAGTAAATGATCAATTTACAAAAATTTCAATATCGAGGGAAAGAATAAACGAACTAACAATAATTATGCAACAATTACTCATCAAATTATGAAAAATACATTAAAAGAATAAATTAGAATATTAGTGACAAATATATCAATTTAAGCATGAAATGCATTAGGTTTATACTTTTATGACAGAAACAATTTCTTAAAGTCTATTTTCTTTTAGATACTTTTTCGGATGCCATCTTCATTATTGGATCATAAGATCTTACTGTTTTTTTACCCGCTAAAATTTTATTAATATTTCTGTCACGAAAGTACAGAATTAATTTCATGGCAAAATCAATAAACTTATTAACTGAAATTCCATGAATTTGGCGTTTCCACGGTAAATCTCACATATCCGTTGAAGTTATCTAGGAATCTTCTGATAAACGATTTTTATGAAACCCTCTATTAGTGGAATACCCAAAACTCTAATCAATGACATTGAGCAGTTCACTTATATATAAATACCTTGTTGCCTCAAGGTTTCTTCAGGAGTTCTGGAAGGTAGAAAAAATATGTCATCATTATGAGGGCGGCTTACATAATCTGAAAGATTATTGAAATTACAAAAATGATAATCATAGGGAGTAGTATGAATTACTTGGCAAATTAAGTTATGGTAGAGCCAATCTTTTCAGCTTTCCATGTGGGCCTATACAATCCATATGAAAATGCTTTATACAAATAACGCTTTTGGATGAATGAAGACATGGATTTCCGATTCTTTCCAACCAAACATTTCTAACACCCTCAACTTGTGTAATGAAAAACCCAGAAAGAAAACAGTGTTAGAAACTGTCCCAAATTTTTACTTATCAGAAATTACTACACGAATATGAAATTGCTTCAGAAAATATTAATTCACAGTACATTTTTAGTGAGTTATAAGTTAATCCAAAGCCACTACTTATATGAATGCAACACATACCTTTGGACATTACTATCACTGTAGCAATTGGGAACACAGCAAGAATAAACCATTTCAATTAAATTAAATTGAATAATTTGAAAATGAATACCTCTCTCGCTGAATAACACTACTTTTTGAATTAAAAATAAGTAGTCTATGTATGGAACAAACCTAGAACACGACATAGGAAAAAAAATGGCGCTGATATAGATAACATGAAAGTTCATGCTCGTCAAAGAATAGTTCATCACGACCGAGATTCGATAAAATCCGTTTTTACCGATCACTAGGTACTGAGAATTCCTAATTTATCGATCCGCTTTGGAGATGACTACAGATGTCTCTGCCGCTCGTCGAAGAAAAACGTGACCACCTTTGTAGTAGGCGAGTTCCCACCCCCTAGTTGGTGTAATGTGTAGTATAAGTATTCTTAATTTGTCCACCACAAGTTGATTTAAATGGTTGGCTGAAAGGAGGGCATTATTATTTAATTAAAGCGCCTCATCTGTCACAATGAAGTAAAACCTTTACTCAGCTGTTTTTGACAACCTGCGCACAAGAATATTCAACATAGAACCATTCTGATTTCTTCATAATACGAGGCGATGAATAAAACAGGTTGGATGTTCAAAATCATAGTATGTTACAAAACCTTTAATAATCTCATTCTTGATTTCATGTATTCGCCATATTGAAACGCCAAAGTTGAGGACATTTCATGAGTAATAAATTTGTTTAAAACCAAAACAAGAAATATGTAGAATGATGTTTGTCATTCATCTGAAGGTAAATGAATTTATCGGATCAAATTTTATCACAGCATTAAAATTGGTGATATAATTAATCGCTTGTAGATAAAATATTGTGCCGTGACACTTATTATTATAATGATTTACTATATTTCCATAACAATAGAATATGAACGGAGAATGATATAACGTAACCCAACATAAAAAATATTAATATCATCGAAAATAACTAACCATCAAAATTCCAATTTTTCAACAATTCGAGAAGGGACGTAGAGCGGTCTCCATTCTCCAACACCAATCGGAGTTTATCATTCGAAATATTTCGGCAATGACTGTAAATTATTTAATAATGTTTTATACTGATAAATTTGCATAATAATCTAGTTTTCTATTGTAGGCCGAACTCCCATGTGGAAAAATCACATCTACGGAATTTTTCCGGAACTCAACGTCTCACTCTCATATTAATCGCCTTAGTTGATTTCATGGGTTTTTGCTCCATGTCCATTATGGCTCCATTCTTTCCGAAAGAAGCATATGAAAAAGGACTGAACGAGACTGTGATCGGATTGATTTTTAGTTTCTACGCTCTTATTATGTTTCTGACTTCTCCAATTTTTGGAAAAATAGTAAGTATATCTACAAGATTTTCCAATAAGAGGTGTTATTTTGAATAGCCCGCTATTTCGGTAGATGTCGCTTTTGAAGCTGTCATTTTTTGACATTTGACAAGTAGAAACTACGCCATTATTGAAAATGGTACGATACACGCTTCAATAACGCATTGAAATTATTAAAATTCACTATAAAAATGGTGAAAATTTGGCAAAGACGGTTCGTAAAACTCGACAATTTTTGGGTCGTCGTGAAGCACCTTGTCGGACCGCAATACAGAAATTTGTGGAAAAATTCGAGCTGTCGGGACAAGTTAGTGATGTGAAGAATAAAACCCGTGCACGTCGCTCAACAACAGCCGAGAATATTGCTGCTAGCCGAAAATATTGAAGAAAACCCAGGTTTGTCCATTCCTCGACATTCTTTGGAGTTAGGCATTCCACAAACGTCATTACACCGTATTTTGCATAAAGATATGGGTCTTAAGGCTTATAAAATTCAGTTAACAGCCGGCCAATCATCAACAACGTCGTGTCTTTGCTGATTGGGTCGTTGAAATGCATGAAAATGATCCGGAATTCCATCGAAAAATCATCTTCAGTGATGAGATCCATTTCCACCTCGGTAGCTTCGTCAACAAACAAAATTGTCGCATCTGGGGCTCAGAAAATTATTGTTGAAGCCTCTCTATCCTCAACGTGTGACTGTTTGGTGTGGTTTATGGTACGGCGGAGTCATTGTACTTGACTTTTTCGAAAATGAGGCTGGAGCAACAGTTACGGTGAATGGATTGCGCTATCGAGAGATGATTGACGATTTTTTATGGCTAGAATTGGATGGCATTGATCTGGACAACGTTTACTTTCTACAAGACGGCGTTACGTGCCACACAAGCAACGAAACCATTGGTCTTTTACGGGAAAAGTTTCCGCACCGTGTTATCTCTCGAAGACAATTGGCCACCGAGTTCTTGTGATTTAACACCTTGCGACTTCTTTCTTTGGGGCCACGTGAAAGAGAAGGTCTACGCCAACTGCCCAGCGTCGACTCAAGACCTCAAAGATAGAATTCGTGAGGCTATCGAGGACATAGGACAGCCACTTTGCGATTTTGTTATGGAAAATTTCATGAAAAGGATATTGTCCTGATGTTATTTTCCACTATTAACGGCATACCTTCCTCTTTATAATGAAATATACATCCGATAATTTATATTAAAAAATGGCATTTTTCTTTGAATATCAAAATAACACCTCTTATTGGAAAATCCTATATTTGAAAACATTTGGTAAAGAAAGAGCATGAACCATGTCCCAAATCTTATTAATTATTATTTATATAACTTGTGTTTTATTTACAGCTTCCTAAAGTGGGAACAAAATGCTTATTTCTGAGTGGAATATTGGTTGTTGCTGTAACCAATATTCTTTTTGGGTAGGTTAGTCTTGCAGGTGACATATTTTGCGAAAATTAAATGTTCTATTTTTTCAGATTTTTAGAACATGTAGATGATTTTTATCTATTTATTTCTTTGTCTTTTATCATAAGAGGCATTGAAGCATTGGGTGCCTGTGCTTATTCAACAGCCAGCTACGTTTATGTTGTGAATTCTTTTCCACAAAGCATAGGAAGTGTATTGGTGAGATGAGATTCCTTTATATTATTCTTCTAAAAAAAGATCCCTCTATTCTACTAGAAAGCGCGCAAAAATACAAGTGTAATGTAACGATGAAAGCCTGGTTTTCATCTATGAGTATATATGTTAGGCCCGAAGACCGAAAACGCTCAGTGGCCGGAAAAAACGGCCACATCGCGTTCTGGCTGTCTTCGAACGCACACAACGCGTTTTGGCTGTTTTTAAACGCTCGCAACGCGTTCTGGTAATTGTTAAACAGCCGGAACGCGTTTTGTCAATTGTTCAACGCTCACAACGCGTTCTTAATGTTCGACTTGTATTATTTGCCGCTTTCTACCTGCGTAGGATAAAATTTATATTGTCCCTCATAAAACAAAGTTGAAAATTGAAATACAATTCAATTATTGACAACTACAATTGGATACCAAAGATGGGTCCGGTTTTTCTTGCCGAATCATTTCAACAATATGAAATTTCTTATAATTGTTTTTCAGTTCTAGGAAGAAAGTTACACTAATAAACTTATATTGTCGAGCATATAATATATAAATGCATGAATGAAAAAGCGAAAAGTTCTTTATTGAACAAATGAATTTCAATTTATTTTCTACAAATCCAACTTATTGTGGAGAACAAAACAAACTTGAATTTATAACTCTTTTAATTACTTTATTAGAAACAATTCAATTATTGAAAACTACAATTAAATGCAATCGACGGGTTTTTCCGAACTTTTGTGTACTTTACATAGGTACGTTACTTATTTTTACAAGAACTGTTTGAATGACATTTCGAAATTAAGATTAAGAAATAATCCTGAAACACATCGATTTTTATTTTAATTTACCTTATTTTAAAATAATAATCTAATATACAGCGTGAATTATTTTCGAGTAATGACATCACCGTCATTTTTTTTAAATTGAACTATTTTGTCTCCATTTCCGGATTACTCTAGCTGAGCTGATTCCAAAAATGTATCACATGTTGATTCCAATAGGTACAGGGTCGACAAATAGACTATAGTTTTGTATGTGCTCAGTGCTCATAAAGAAATGCTAGACCACAAGTACCAAACATGTTCGGAAGCAACTTATTTTTATTATTCTAAAAATGTAAAAAACTACAGGGTCTTACATTTGAACCAATTGCCGTTAGACAAACGCGTTCCGGTTGTTTAACAATTACCAGAACGCGTTGCGAGCGTTTAAAAACAACCAAAACGCGTTCTGTGCGTTCGAAGACATCCAGAAAGCGATGTGGCCGTTTTTTCCAGCCACTGGGCGTTTTCGGTTTTCGGGCCTAACATATATATCATAGGGCGCTTTCTGAGCTTGAAGACTCGTTATTTGATATCTCCAAATAAACAAAAATGAATAAATGAATAGACTTCCTGAATTCATTGAATTGATTTCTTTTTCAGGGTATTTTGGAAACTTTTGTGGGTTTGGGAATGAGCACAGGACCGGCTATAGGAGGTTTTCTTTATTCGGTGGGGATTTTTCAAACAATATTGGATCGCAACTGAAAGAGTTTTTTTCTAGGTAGCTCGGTGGGTTTCCTCTTCCGTTTATGGTATTGGGAATAACAATGGCTGTTACTGTACCAATAAACTTGTTATTCCTACCTAGTGTCGAAGGTAAATGTTCGAAAATTGATTCGAAAGTTGATTTAAGACCCATACAATCCATTTTGTTTCAGAATGCAGTATGTCAAATAAATCAACGTCCTTTTTCAAATTAATAATAATAAAAGAGGTGTTAATAATCAGCCTTGTTGTTGTATTTGCATCCAGTACATGGGCGTTTTTGGATCCAACTCTTGAGCCTCATTTGCGGCAGGTAAATAAGTGACATGATTTGAATTTTGAGAAATCATGGAATAATGATTTTTGTAGTTTAATCTGACCGCTGGACAAGTCGGATTGATTTTTCTGCTATTCTCTGCATTATACGCTATAGCTAGTCCTATTTGGGGATGGTGTGCCGATAAAGTAGATAACCATTGGTCCATGATGGTTGTGGGATTATTTATGACGACCATAGGATTGCTGATATTAGGCCCTTGTCCTTATATACCATGGCTTGCAAGGTAAATCTTTCAAAAAAAAATACTGGGTGGATCCCTGGAGGAACTCAAGATAGTGTTATCAAACGGGGTGTCTCAATTTCGAGTGCCTATTAGACGTTTCTGGAGAACTAGACATATTTGAAATCTGAAAATTGGATTATGATATTGTTCGATGTTCTCTACAGAGCTAAAATATTTTCGAATCCCAAAAACTTTCGGTTATACAGGGAGTGAAAATAAATTCGACAAAAAATTTTTTCCATTCCTGGTATGACCGAGTATTCAATAGTAAATACATTTCTGTTAAAACCATTGTATTAAATCGAATAGTTTTCAAAATATCAAAAAAAAAAAAAAACTGGAAAAAAGTCAAATATGTTCAGTCAGTAATATGTTCATTATTCTTATTTTAAATATCCTGAGCGTAAACCGTTTTTACAACATCGAAGAGAAAGGATGTGAAAAGATCATGAATCTTTTGGATTTCAAAAATATCATCACAGGGTGTTACAAATTTTGTGTTGAAAATTGTGATCTTAAATGGGCCATAACTTCTGTTTTTCAAATTAGAACCCTATTTTTTTTATAATTGTGTTGGATTCTGCGGTCAAAAATAATGATAGTTTTCTCACATGATTATGCTCCAAAATTCAATAATTTCTGAGTTATTTGAGATTTTCTCAAGCAGACTTAATTGATCATCATCAATGCAAAAATGCCGAAATGACAGACAACCAAAATGATCCTGAATAAAATACTAGAATAAACAAATGTATAAAATCTTTCATCCAGGTGAACCATATTTCCAATTCTTATGTGGAGTAAGGAATAGTCTTTCAGTGGTTATGTTTGCAGTTCTTTTGGATACAAGTAGCTTATATAACCTCACCGGGCGAATATCTTCTTCAGTATTGGGAGTCAGCCATTTCGTTTCCGCACATTTTTGGGCACCACCTTGTCTTGTTTTAGAAAATATCAGATTGTAAGCAATTCGGCCCGTGGGATTACCATCGTTTTCAATTTCGAATTGGAAATGCGAAATTAGGCATAATGAACCCTCTCCTCCGCGCCAAGCAAGCTCCAATGCAGCAATAAAATAAAATTTTCTGTTCAAACCGTCTGGATTATCTTCTTTACATAAATTGACCATCTTTTTGTGTTGCTCCAAAAACAGCGCCTTGGCACTAACTTTTCTTTCCTCAGGGTCCACTTGTAAAATACGCCCTTGGCATTTCGTGCATCCCGCGCCGTTTTAAAAGCCACGTCTGTGAATGGATCGACCTCAACGCCCCTTTCAGAATAGAATTTTTCCTGCAGCTGTTTGGCAGTATTATCCACAAGGTTTTTACGACACTTTCCTTGTAGTCTGATCCATCTCTTTTCTTCATATTGAAAGCCCAGTCTAGCATAATATTATTGAGCACTGACAAACTTGTTTTTTCATTTACAAGGTATTCCCGGGCAGCACAGAATTCTTCGAATTGTTTCCAAATGTAGGATCTTGACTTCACTGTATTAAGCGGCACACTTTTCTTCACACTTTCCTCAATTGAAGTAATATTACAATTCCCAAAACGTTTCATTTTTATCTGCTTTATGGTAAAATACGAAAATAAACTGACAGAACTGCCAAATGTGCTGTTGAAGTTATCGCTAACAACTGCTTGTTTATCGTAACCATGACGACCGCTACTTCCTCCAACGGCCAAAGCTATCCAGACGTATTAATATTCCTATGCAAATTAGGTATTTGATAAAAACAAATTTCTTAAAGTAAAAACACTGTGAGGTTGAGTGTTTTCAGATACAGTTTGTTTCTATTGGTCCGTTTTCAAAAATTGAGCAATTTCATTGGACGATGTAGTATAGTGTTGAATGATCACTGTAATCAAATCACTGAATCGACTTCAGCAGAACTGGAATTGGACTATGGACATAATTTAATAATTTCAATAACTGATATTTATACCAAATTTTTCTGGAACAATGAAATGAGAATAAAAAAATTCGATGTTTTGTTTTGCGGAAACGTTATAAGAACCCTACAAATAAGCATGCAACAATATTCTTTTATTATATAATAATCATATCTCCATATTTTTGATATTTTGCAGTGCTAACTCCCTTGGCCTTGTAATAGCAGCCCTTTGTATATTGGGTGTTTCGATCGCCCTCATCTTACTTCCAACATTTAGGGGAATTTTAACCTCTGCTACGTAAGTAGAATTCTTAGTTCTTTGATTCAATATGTTTCCCTTACAAATATTAATTTTTGATCGGTACTAAACGAGTATTTATATAAATGTTTTTCATAATTATAAAAAAAATATTCTGATATAATGCTGAATATTGCAGAGACGCTGGACATATCGAATCCTTAGCTACCTACAGCGTCGTTGCAGGTATTTGGTCTTGCGTTCACTCTCTCGGTGAAGTTATTGGACCCTCTTTAGGAGGAGTCTTATTGCAGTATTATGGCTTTCCATTCATGTCTACAGTGATGGCTGGCATAACACTAACAATTGTGAGTAAATCAGACCATATTTCAAGTCGACATTCATAAGTTTTTACCAGAAAGTTATCTTACGAAAGCTGCATATACAGGTTGTAACTAAATAAGTGTAAAATATTTAAGGAGGTGATTCCTCATCGAAAAAGAGATAGGATCTTTCATATAAAGAAACTTCATTGGAGCATCCCTTTCTAAGATACAGCCCCTCAAAGTTACATTATTAATAAATTAACCTAACGTTAATCCTTTTGAATAAGTAGTAGAACAGTAGCAGGTCTGAATTTCCTTTGTATTATAATCTGTTTGTTTTTTTATACTTTACCTTTCTTTGTTTAGTGAGTTAACAAGTATTTTATGTGACTTTAGCCTGAAGAATATGATAAAACTCATCGAAACGTCGCTTTAGAACGAAGAATTTTGTTGGTTCCTCTACCCATAACTGTACAGTGAGAAATAACAATCCCTTACGAAAGAAGAGTTTATTTTGAGACTTTTATTATTGTTTTCATATTTTTCTATTAATTTGATAGGTTAATGACAAACTGAATAAAATTGAATACTTTTAGGGGTTGATAACACTGACATATTTCACAACAAAATCGATTATTGGTAGTGGAACTTCAACGAATTCCGACAGTGGTATAACCGAATCATGGAGAAGCAACAGTGACGAAGAATCTTCTGAAACAACTTCGCTGTTGTTCTCAAGGACCGATCATAAGGATTACAGAACTTACGCGGAAGATAAAATTAGCAATTACGAGAAAAGCAGAAGGATCGATCAAAAGGTGAGTTGAAAGTACGAGGCATGTTTTTTAAGTAAGTACAATACCATTTTGCGAATCCGCCGCCGTAGCGCTACGGTCGGCGTTCCGCGCATGCGCGCTACATCTCTTGTCTACGCACTGACGCCATTACAGTCTGATTTAACATTGTATACGATGTTTACTGAGTGTTTAAGATGCCTCCGACAATCGCGAGTCCCACTGATTGTGAAGTACGGGCTGTTATACGATTTCTTAGTGCTAAAGGCGTAAAACCGATCGATATTCATCGTGAGATCTGTGAGATGGGTGAGGGCATTTAAAGATGGCCGCACAAATGTGCATGATGAAGAACGGAGTGGTCGTTAATGAAGATTTGGTGCAGAAAGTGGACGAAAAGCCCTGATCTGGCACCCAGCTACTACCATTTGTTCCTGCACTTGAAGAAACACCTGGACGGTCAGCGTCTGCAAGACGATAATGAAGTCATAACATTTGTGACACAGCGGTTAACAACTCAGGCGGCAGAATTTTATGAGGAGGGTATCCAAAAACTGAAGCCACGTTATGACAAGTGCGTCAATATTCACGGAAATTATGTTGAAAAGTAGATTAAGATACAGGCTTTCATGTAAAAATAAAATTATTGCGATATCTTTACACGTCTTTTTTTTTAATTCCAAAACGGTACTTACTCAAAAAACATGCCTCGTATTTCTTTTGTTCCGAGAGAAGGCTGAATCTTGATATAACAATATCCTGTTCTTCAAGAATTCAATATTCTGTAACATAGATACTAAAAAACTTAATAGTTTGTTGCTTTAGACACAATTTCTTCATCCATATATTTTTTTAATATTTGAAAAAGATGGCCTATGGGCTATGCCACCACTGGATACACTGGATAATAATTATATATATAATTGCATATCTCAACAAATGCGGAACAACTTTTCAAGAAGTTTTCAGAAAAATTTGTTAATCTTTTCTTTTGATTTCAGTCGGGTGCCATTGATCAAAATCAGTGGACAGACGTAAGAGGTACCATTTCGATTACCGGAGGAGGAGCCTGTGAAGTGTGAAAAGATGGGAAATAGAACTGTGATGTTTGAGTATTCTATTTATTGTAATAAATATATCTTTATCTTATTTTGCCTATTTTCAATTACGCCCTGGACAGTTATAAAAACATTCCATAACAGAAGGGCCACCTCGAATATTACTGGATTCTAAGTTTCTTAGAAATGTAGAAAAGGTAGGTATATTACAAAACGTGAATTGTAAGGCAATGACGCTCTCCTTAAATTGCGTATCCTTTTCTGTTTTCAACAACTTCTCTTATGTAATATAATATATGGCATGTTCAACGTTCCAATAATCTAAAGGTGTAAAAAAGATAAAAAAATCAGATGATTGTTGAGATATAAGTGATAACTTCCAGATATACATCCCATAAGCAAAAATTTCACTAAAAATGCCATCAGACACCGACAGGTGAGTGATACATATAGTATTGTAGAAAATGTTGTTTATTAAAAGCTCCGTTATTTGAGTAGTCCTTCATTCAATTAGTTGAGATATCAGGAACCAATGGAATTTCAGGAGGTTTACGCCTACTGTCGTCATTTCTTTACGATTAGTTGAGATATCAGGAACCAATGGAATTTCAGGAGGTTTACGCCTACCTCGTCATTTCTTTACGATAAGGTGAGATATCAGGAACCAATGGAATTTCAGCAAATTTACGCCTACAGCAGGCTTAGTATAGTCATCATTTCTTTACAATTAGTTACGATATCAAGAACCAATGGAATTTCAGGAGGTTTACGCCTACTGCATGCGTATGCAGAAGAGTGAAATTTTTTTAGATAAATATTTGAGTGTGTATCTATATGACTTTCAATTTTATAAATAGAAATAACAATAATCTAACATATATGTAACAATAATTCAATAGGTTTTCTATTTTTATCCCACCATAATGAAGGAACCCTTTCTAGAGAACACTCAGCATATTTAGCGCAGGAGAGTATTTACGGGGGAGGGGGGGTTGTGTACTGGTGGTAATTACTAAATTAATTAGCTGACTACGAAAGTATAAAAATTGTCGAAATTTGGCATAAGAGTTTAGCCACCAAATTTGGATGCACAGTGGTCGAAGCGTATTCTCCCCACTCTATATTTCTGGTCCCTATACTGTGATATAACCACACTCCTTCCTTTTACGATTCGGAGCGTGAGATATTTTTCTATGAAGATTGGGTTTATAGATCAGAGGCGTATCAAAAGTGAAGTGAAATTGGGAATAATTTTGACGTGACAACGTCTTATAAATTGGTTTGCCGGGTGACACTTCAAGAAACTGCGTTACGCTCCGCTCTCGTTATGCGCTCACAATAAGAGCGAGTGAGAGGCAAGCGTCCCTTCCACTCGGGCATGGTTAGCCTGCCTAAGAGCGAGAGAGACAGACATAAAAAGTGAAAGGCACGCGTCCCTTCCACTCGAGCATGGTCAGCCCGCCTAAGAGCGAGAGAGACAGACATAAAAAGTGAAAGGCACGCGTCCCTTCCACTCGAGCATGGTCAGCCCGCCTAAAAGCGAGAGAGACAGAGCGAGAGAGAGAGAGCAAAGGTAAACGCGTACGAATGAATATTCACATTAAAATTATTTTATCACTCAAAGTCGTTGTCACGTAAAACTTTCGCCCGTATACCGACTTTACAGGCAACCAATTTTTTAGATTTATAATATCCTGGGATGTTACAGGGTAGACAGGTTTTTTCACAGAGGTTTTCCCCAAGCTATTGCACCATACGCCGAATGGTATGGTGCCCCGCTCACTTGACGTTATTCCATGTCTTATTACATAATCTTGACTTCTGAAGGTGAATTTTCCTAACCTAATTGGATTTTTAGGTACAATAAAAAGCATTTTTCACTACAAACTTTTAATGATAAAGTTAATACTTTTCCGAGACTCATTCACAAAGTATCAGTTACTTTCTAGCAATAATACAAATATTTATATCAAAAATATATATACAAAATAGAAGTTATCACGACTTACATGATTCACTGTCGGAAATACTTATGGAATTAACTATTTCAGATGGCTGATCTTTTATAATTACTGTGCTACCGTTGCTGAAATTATCAGCGGTGATGATTATAGGTTTATTATTTTTTGGCACTTCAACAACTTCCTTTTTAGTCCTACTCATAAAGAACAATGTCACTAGAATCGATGTCAATAAATTAGCTACTGCGAAAACCGTCGACGTCACAGGAAAACCATAGTTATCCATCAGGGCTCCGCCAGCTACCGGACCGATCACTTCTCCCATTGAATAAACGCAAGACCACAAGCCAGCAATCAGACTGTGAGTTCCTATTGTCTCCATGAAACCTCCGTCCCTAGAAAAAAATAAAAAAAATTAGAAAACCACTAACGTGAGATTAAGACTTGTTTGGATGACAACATAACTTGAACGGACTATATGCTCGCTCAGTCCTCCACCCAACAATTATGGTACCAAGAACTGTGACATACTCTATGAAACGACAAGTTCTATGAGCGTAATAAGCAAACAATCACATAAGATAAGCGGTGAACATCGAGTAAAACGCAAGTTTTTATGATTAAACTTTCCCTTGTACTCACATGGCACTGTCCAACAGACTTCTATAGGTGGGCATTTGGGCCATGGCAACTGATATCCCCAGTGTTGATAACGACACTATATTCAACCAAATGGTGCTGAAAAAAAAGGTCTAGTGAATGAAAGGAAAAATCGGATTCAAATCTATTATATAAAAATGAATCGCAAAATGTGTTGGTAAGCGCATAACTCAACAACGCCTGGGCCAATTTGGCCAAATCTTTTTTTAAAATGTTCGTTGAAGTTCAAGGATGGTTTTTACGGCGAGAAAAATTAGAATTATTGCTGGAAAAATCCTAAAAATAGCCCTTTTCTTTTTCTCATACAAATGATTTGTAACTAAAACGTAGTCAATTTGAGCTTTATTTCTATGGTATAAAGTTCATATTAAATTACAAGCACTCACTGTTGTCTAAGCAATGTAGGTGTGTTCCTAACGTCAAAGATCATATCAATCAAAACAATGTGCGTGTGTGCGTTGGAGCACAGAATACATAGTTGAGAGGAGTTTAATGTCGCGTTCCGAAACTCGCGTTTCTTTTGTATTAGTTTCGGCACTCGAGATAAAATGCATCAGTTTCCACGTCATTACATCAGTCAAACAACAATCGCGTTACCAACAGTGTTTTATTATTTTTAATATCCAAATTTTAATTAAATAAAACAATTCGTACGGCTTAAAAGGATTTGACTTCAAGTCATATCAAATTAAAAAAAAAGTTGTCTGTTACCTAATCTACTGAGTTTGCTTTTGTCAACTGATACACGAAACAAATTCGTACATCGTGTTTTGTGCAGAGTGTTTAGTTAGTTAGTGTTTGTTCAGTTCGTGATTAGTGAAAAAATAATTTATATTTGATATGTCTCCTATAACACGAAGCAATTTAGGTAGAAGAACCAGAAATGCTACAAACCAAGCTAATTACCGATCTAATCGTACTGCACAAGAACGTGACGACGGAGATGAACGTGAAAGAAAAAAGATCTACGGAGCAATAATAACCGATTTGGTGGTGCAATGATTTTATTAGCAGGAGATTTTCGTCAAACATTGCCACGATCAACGCCAGCTGATGAACTCAATGAATGTCTAAAGTCCTCCAATTTGTGGAAACATGTCAAAGTACTTCATTTAAGCAAGAATATGCGTGTCGAGTTGCAAAATGACCAATCTGGAAACATATTCTCTAAACAACTCATTGACATTGGTAATGGCAAATTTCCTATAGACATGTTGACTGGCTGCATTAACTTTCCTCAAAGTTTTTGTCAGTTAACTCGATCAAAAGATGAACTTATTCAGAAGGTGTTTCCAGATGTTTCTCAAAATTAGAGAAACCATGATTGGTTGAGCGAACGAGCTATACTGGCTGCAAAAAACATAGATGTAAATGAATTAAATTTCAAAATTCAAGAACAAATTACAGGCGAATTGAGGATATATAAATCAGTTGATTCGGCTACTAATCAAGATGATGTAGTCAACTATCCATCGGAATTTTTAAACTCGCTGGATTTGCCAGGATTGCCACCTCACAATTTTCAATTAAAGGTTGGATCGGTGGTTATAATGTTGCGAAATATCAACCAACCGCGTCTTTGCAACGGTACACGGTTAGCGATAAAAAAATTACTAAACAATGTGATAGAAGCAACTATACTCAAAGGAAAGTATAAAGGAGAAGATGTTCCGACTGATGTGCCATTTGAGTTTAAACGACTACAGTTTCCAGTGCGGCTTGCTTTTGCTATGACTATAAACAAGTCCCAGGGGCAATCATTAAGTGTTTGTAGTATTAATCTAGAAAACCCATGTTTCTCACATGGTCAATTGTATGTTGCCTGTTCCCGTGTTGGAAAACCATCAGATTTGTATATCTATGCGCCAGGTAATCAAACAAAAAACATCGTATACCACAAAGCACTACAATGATAATAATAATAATTATGATTCACATGATTAACAATAAAGCGATTACTTACTTTTAAATCCTTATATATGTTTTATTTAATTATTTCTTATTCACAACGCCCTATCACCAGGGTTCTGTTCAGGAAAATTTTTTAAAATACGTAGGCACAAAAACTGCCACATTACAAATCTTTTTGACAGGACGAAGTCTGTCGGGTCGGCTAGTTGTGTATATAAATTATTGATTATTGTTAGTTAAGTGTGAATATAAATTAGTTTATAGAAGACTTGTATTGTTTTTCTATTTCGCTGAGGAAAAACGTAACAATATTCAAACTTCACCTCTAGATCTTCACTAATTACCTAAATATTGAATGCAATAATTTGTAAGTCTACTCTTACGTTATAGCTTCTATTCAAAAACTTTTTCAATTTGTCAATTTCAGTCTAAAGAGCACAGGCGAAGGGTAATTCCCGAAACGTATGCAGCTGATTAAATATAGTCTAAAATATCTTAAAAATTCGAATGCTTTCACAATTTGATATAAATAAATAATAATCAGGGATTCATACAAAATTCTCAGGTAGGACCGCTGTTTATTAATTTACAGTCAACCACTTGATTCCAGTTTCAAGATAAAATCCAAATATTTATGCTGTTATGTACATTGTAAAATCGATTACTGCATTTTATTTAATTACTGATAATTCTAATGGAGATCATTATATCGGAAAATAAACATAATTATCATAGTTTCTCTGGATTTAATGATTACTGTTCATTTACTCGATTATAATGAATTAAGCATTCATTTTGAATGAATGAAAACATGAAGTGCTTGAAACAAAGGCAGTCTCTTAAGGACCTATCATACGCTCAAGTATTATCATAGGACTTCTTGACTGTTCGGAAAAAACTGAATACTTACTTTGTCAAGAAATGTAACACGGGTGACGGTCCTAAGCACATCAGGCAAAAAAAGTTGAGGAGTAACCCCACCGACATGATCCACCAATAAGTATCCAGTTTGTCAGAGAGCCATCCCCATCCGGGACAAAATATTCCGTACATAGCGGACAAGAGAAGGAAAATCAATCCAATTTTTCCTGCGTCAAGATTGAACTGAAAGAATATAAAACAAGTTATAATAACCTAACCATGGTACGGAATAGGCCCCATATATCGACCACAAAAAATTCAGAAAGCACCGACGTTAATTCAGGTATTTAGCGCTCTGGTTAAGCTATTTGCGAGTAATTCTTCAAATTTTGAAAAATTACATCTCCACATATATTTTAATTAGAACTAATGGATGATGAAACTGCGAAATGAAAAATATTTAATATGAAGAAAGCAACTCGAAAAGAGTTGTTTTAAATTACATTAAAACTGCAGGGCCAATTGTACCGAATAACTAAATAAGCCGAGATATTCAAACTGTCGAACCTACCCCATTTAGTTCTCAAGATCACGCCCTTCATCTATCTTTAACGGTTTTTGAGTTAATAATTATTTTTTTGGACATTCTGATCAAACCTGAGAGTTATGAGAATTACTATATTTCAGTTCAAAATATGGCATGCACTTCAATAATAGTTTGATCTGAGCCACTTCAATTTCTGAATATCACAAAATTGAAAGAAGAAAACTTTGTTTTTTTAATTGGACACCCAGTATGTTTTCTCATTTTCAGGAGAACACACTCTATAATTTTTATATCAATTTATCTATACGTATCTTGTTTGGATTCTAAGATATCCGCGTTTATTGAATTTCATAAGATTTATACAAAAATTCCTGCGAAATACTTGATGTTTGACGTGTCAACTTGAATAATGGTTTTCTGTGGATCGAATTGAGGTATATATATATATTAATTATTCATAGTTGATCTACAATTCCTCACCGGTCTTAAATGAGGCTCCAAGGTGGGATCCAAGAATCCCCAAGTTGCAGCAACAACCACTAAAATCAGACAAGTGACCAATACCGAAGGCAGTCGAAGTAGTTTCGTGAAGGACCCTGCTTTTTGCTCCACGGTGAATTCTGCAAAAATGCATGTTTTAAATAAATTTATTTCGATGTTGAGAAGGTTCAAAATCCTGATGAGTGAAATACAATTAAGATGCATAGAGTAAGGAGTTTCGGGTAAGCTTTTAAAACCTCTTGAGTTAAAGAGTTATGTTATAGGATTCAAAATGACAAATTCCATTAGTTGGATACAGCTCATGCAAATGGCAATTATTGTTGTTTGAAGAGATCACGGAATGAGATTGAAAACCTTATTATTCAGTTCTAAATATAACTTTACTTTGCAGTTATGTTCTGATAGATCATTTCCTTGTAGATGTTATGATTGATTTTTCATGGAATTTTGAGGAAAGCAGTTGGTCAAAAACTACATTCAACTAATGCCAAAGTTTCGTAGATATATTTCTACTACAAAAAGAAATTTTTTTCACAGAGATCAAATATGATACAAGTACATCTGATATAAAAATTGAACCGTGGATTAAAAAATGGTTCCAAAATAAACATATAGAACAATCGGTAACAAAATCGTAGAATTGAAACTATATATTAAAATTACATTTATTCGAATCTATTTGTTTTTTACTTTTCTATTTGGATTTGACAGAAACACATATTTAAAATCGAAAAAACCAAAGGATCTTAATATTAGTTTGTTGAGCAAATTGAAAAAGAACCTATGGGGAAACTTTGGAAAACTCCGTCTAAAATGCTTTTGAAACAAATTGCAAAACATCACAACAACGTGTTACGGTCAATGAGTGTTCCGAAACTGAAATATTTATTTCTATCTTAACCTGTTCAACAACAGGTGGAGTCTAGAATATGTTGTTAAAAAGTTGAATTCCTCAATTCACTGTTATGAATATTTGTTTTTGAAAAGATCTAATATGTTATTATATATTAAGCTCAAATTTTGTGTGTCAGTTAGGCAATTAACGCTATCATTTAGTTTTATGTATATCATCTCACTGATGGTTCTGTTTGTATAATTTCTTTCTATGTCCAAAATAGAAACCGCTTGAAAATTAAATTGATGTTTATTATCAAAATAATGGGTTGCAAGGGCTGTCTTAGTATCTTTAGATCTATATTTTTCTTGACAATCATATTTGTGCTGACTTATTCTATTTTTTAGATATTGTTTAGTTTGGCCAATGTAACTCTTCGAACAATCACTGTAAGGGGTCTTATAAACCAATTCGCTCTGATCCAACATAGGGTCGATGTCCTTCAATTTAGAAAATAATGCGCTACAAGTTGAAATGTTGTATGAAACTACTTTTATGTTATGAGAAAACGATTTTATGAGCATATTTATTTTGTTAGTGAGTCCAGGGATGTATGGAAATTTTACATAATATACTATATATCTTGAGTGCTATGCTCATTTTTCGCACTTGCCACTATCGGTCTAATTTTAATATTGTTGTTCTCAATTATTTTATCAATAAATTATTTCGGGTAGTTATTTAGCTTTAAAAGGTCTCTGATTATTAACAAATTATCCTTGTGAAAAGAGCTGTCGCTAAGATGTTTTGATCTGTACATAAGGTTTCTAATTGCTGCTACTTTGTATGAAAAATAGCAATGTGAATTGTACGAGGGCCGTTCAGAAACAAACCTCCGGTTAATTGAAAAAAATACATCAAGTTAAGTAAAAATATTATAATATATACATCTTACAACTACATCTTTGCACTATTTTTCGACATAGTCTCCAGGCACTTATCGTATCTCTTCACAAGCTTTGAAATTCCTTCTGCATAAAAATCACCCGCTTGTGCCTTGAGCCAGCCTGTGACCGCATCTTTGAGCTCTTCGTCGTCATCAAACCGCTGGGACCCGAGCCATTTCTTCATATGCATGAAGAGGTGATAATCGCTTGGCGCCAGATCTGGGCTGTAAGGTGGATGGTTGAAAACGTTCCACTTGAAGGACTCAAGAAGGGCTGTTGTTCTGCGAGCAGAGTGAGGACGGGCGTAACGTACCCATTCACGGACAACTCCTTCACTCATAAATTTTGGTCCGTACACGGCACAAAGCTCACGATCAATAGCTGCTGCAGAGTATCCTTTGGCTGTAAAAAACCTTATAACAGCACGCACCTCACATTTGGCGGTATTTTCTATTGCAGCACACATTTCAAACTGCCACAAAAACTAAACTAGCGCAGGTACGATGTTCACTCGACTACGGCTTGATGCCGACTGACCTACTGAGCGCGTGAATGCACAGATGGCGCGCTACTCCCCCCCACTACCCGCACTGTGACCAATCGGAGGTTAGTTTCTGAATGGCCCTCGTAATTTAAAATTCGTCCAGAACTAGTAGATTTTCTATACCAGTTTGTGATCAGAGAGCCATCTGCTTTCCTCAAAATTCCATGAAAAATCAATCATAACATTTACTTTGCAGTATTAATACCCCTTGGGCTTGATAGTACCGAAATAATTTTGTTAGAGAGAAATGCTGAAAGCGTAGAGTTTGATATTATTCTTAAGCAATACACTTAAAGGTTTTTTCTCTATGACAACATTTTGAGGATAAGATACCAAATTTTTTACGTTTTATATTTCAAAAACTTGATTTAAATCTGAGGTTTTATATTGATTCATTTTTATTTAACAAAACTTCAGTCATAAAAAGTACAAATAGTAAACGCTGAATTAGAAGAAGAGTGTTTTAAAGTTGAAGGATTGTTTTATTCAACACAGAAGTACCCTCTTTTCTATTTGTATACATTCATTACCAATTTATTAAAGCTTCAAGTAATTTTTTCATCAATCTCGAAGTTGCATGGTGCATATTGGTACATATCCATAGTATTGTTTCGAGTACGTACTCGAAAAAAAAACCTTATCTTCATTGTGAAGTAAACATTCAACAATGTTATCCATTCAGGGCAACTGACCTTAAACGCTGAAATAGACGTAGGATTGGCAAAGAAAAGGTTCCCATAAGAGAGATAAATGTGAAATTGAAACAATTAAAGCACCCCAATTACCCACCACCCACCATAGGTCACTTCAATAGGTCCGAGTAAACAGAGAGATTATTGTAAAATTGAACAAGCAAACAAGTATGACAATGCCCGACTTAATTGGTCAATTTGCAGGAAGTACAACTTTTTTCACGACATCATCTTCAACTGATTTACAACCGTGATAAACTTTTATCTAGATATGCCAACTTTAACCATTTCAAACATTCAGTTGGTGTTTTACCCATTCGACCACTTTAGGCTTTCATATTTGCATCACATTGTCCCATAGTACGAAAAAAGAATATTGTTCACCCGACCAGAGAGCTTATAGATTTGTTAAGGTTTGAATATTTACTCGCAAGTAGCTCAACAAGAGCGCCAAAGCAATCTGACCTCACGTCAGTGCTTTCTAAATTTTGACATGATCATATCATCAGAAGGGGAAAAGCTACGATAATGAAATTTGAGGATGAGTAAGATATCGGTAACCTCAATATATATAAGGATTTTTATTTAAATCTAAATGAAGTCTTAGGAGATATTGAGTATTGAAAATTTTTTTTTTGGGAATTTTTTAAAAATTTTCTAGCGTGTCGATTTCTGCGAAATTTTGCAAGACGTTTCGTTTCAGCCTCCCTCAATAACATTCCAAGTATCAACTTGATCGGATGGATATTCTAGTAGTTATTGAGGAAACAAAATTTCAGATGCTCATAACTACTGAACCATCCGACGGATTTGGCCCAATAACGAACTTGACCGAGATATTTGGACAATTAACCTATTCTGAAAATATGAAAACTCTAGCTGATTCTTTTTGGATGCTAGAGAGGATACGGCCGGCCGGCCGGACAGACTCAACTTTCGCCACGAATTCTTCATCAGGAAGTCGAACCCAATCCATTGAGACCATTTTCGGCTCGATATTCCAAAATTACAGACATTCGGGCAAAATGATAGGCACTCTGTTCGGGTGAACAAGAGCGCCAAAAAGCTAGACGAACAAGAGAAAGTCAACCTGAACCAACAGATATAAATCAGACCATTAAAACCGTAATTCCTTATGTAAAAGGTTTGTCGGAGAAAATGAGAAGAATTGGAAATAGATACAACATAACGACTGCATTCAAAACTCAAGACACTATCAGAGCTAAACTTACAAAAGTTAAGCCTAATAATGAGACACAAAGGACAAAGAACTCTGAATGTACGAATAAAAGAACATCAGAAGCTTCTACGAGTACTAGACAGCGACAAATCCAGGTTGGTCCAACATGCTGTAGATGAGAATCATCGTATAAAGTGGGATGAATCATCAATAATATCCAAAGAAGAAAAACTTGCAAGAAGAAAAATCAAAGAAGCAGCATTTATGAAAATAACACCGGATTCCATAAGTGCTCCATCTATAGATCTGCCAGAAGTTTGGACGCCGATAGTTCGATTCAACTTAAAAAGATCATCATATCACAGATGAGTATATAACATCGTTCATTTTCTTTCATGACTTCTGTCAATATTGACTTTTTGAAAATTGATAATTTTCAAAAGGTTTCTTACTTTTCTCCTTGATAAAGATAGAAGATATCTTCGAATCGTCGGAAATCATTACATCCACAATAGATGATGGTAATAGCCCAAACAATCATTCAACACGAGCTCCATCATCAACAATATCTCGTCATCAACTATAAATTTTCCCTTGTAACTCGAAAACAAAAGAAGTTAGCCAAAAAATGAATACTACTCTTGTTAGTTTCTCAGATAAAGAGAACGAAAATAATGGGGTATCAGATTTTGTCTATCTCCTCTGGTTCAAAGAAGAGTTGCAGTGCTAAAACTTCGAAATATGTCCACCCTGTACAGGACAAATTTTTGGTAGAGGTATTCAACTGGGCCCAAGTTATCTCCCAATGTACTAATTGTACGCGTTCCAGAAAATCCCTATTTCTCCTTTCGGATTCACCAACTATTATCTTCTCGATCCTCGATGTATCTCAAGCAACGTTATTCATTTGAAAAGTGAAAAGTTGCGAAAAAGTTTTATGTGATAGACGTTTCGATGCGATATATGCACTTAGAATTTCCTCGACAATTTCGAAATGACTATTAATAGCATTCATTCACAGCACCGTATCTCCAGAACCTTTCACATTCGTGAGTTTATCTATTTTTAAACATGTGATTATCCGTTGAGGAAATTCTAATTAAAAATGCCACATTTGTTGGAGTTTCAATCATCTGAGAAGGTCATTAATGCTGAAAATGATTCAAACCGATTTCTATTCCGCTGAAAATAGAACAACAAAATGCAGGTAAGAACTGACTTGAGGTCAGAGAAGCTTAAGTGCGCTCGTTCTAAAGTCTATTTTCGGACCCAAGATCAGTGCCCCAATGAATGTGAAAAAAATCACAAACCTATATCTTAAATTAAATAAAATATCCACAGAAAATTTTCCTTCAGTTTTCTCAAGTTACCTTTTCTTGAAAACCAATCGAAAGAAAATATATCTTTTCTATCGAAAATCATATAGAAATTGATATGTTCCATCCAGTATAATAGGTCCTTGTGTTTGGCATATACCTCAATTATTCAAGTACAAATAACGTAATAAGGATTGTTACTGAGATCTTCTCCAGGAAGAAGTTGTTGGTATTATTATTATTATGAAAAGATACAGAGAAGAGGCTGTTGCCAATAAATCTCAAACAAAAATTTAAAATTATGTGGCGCTTTAGAAATAACAACGAAAAAAAAAAAAGAGTATTGCCACAAGGAAAAATTATCACACAATTGCTAATGCGTCCAATCTGTTTTTAAAAGAGTTTACACTACCGGCACAAACTTGTCAGGAAGGGAGTTCAATTTCGCAAACACGCGATTCGGCAAGAAAAACGGTCTCGCAGGAGCACGGAATACCTCATGGAAAGTTTATATTGGTGACCACGAAAATGATTTCTATTTAACTCGAAAATACTGCCCAGATTGCCAGCAATGAAACCACGCAGTATACGAAACGTCACTATTAGATTGCCTACGATCACTAAACAAGTCCAGCTCAAATATTTTTATTCTGTCTTCATATGAAGGGCGAACCACCCCGAACGGAATCCTCGTTACAGAACGCTGCATTCCCTCCAAACGTTGTTGATCTGCGATCGGGTTAGGGAACCATGCAGGGCCAGCAAATTCCAGAATTGGTCGAACATAGGTGATGTAAAGCTTCCGGCATGTCTCGATCGAGCATCTAGGAAAAACTTTCCGCATCAAGTACACAATCTTCCCGAATTTGGCGATTATATTACTGACCAAGACAGATCCTCAGTTATCACCAGCCGAGATCGACGTGCTGTGCAGCGGAGACCAAACATTTTCCCTCGATCATATACTGGTTACGCGGATTGCGACTCCCAAGGTGAACAACTCTACACTTTTCTACGTTCACGGGAAGACGCCACTGATGGCACCATTGGCTAAACCGATTCAGGTCACACTGAAGAATATTAGGCAAGCGAGCATCATTGAAGAGCTTGATGTCGTCAGCATATTGGGATGAGTAGGACGAAAATAAACCAGGCAGATCTGATACGTACGCCACAAATAGGATCGGACCCAAAACAGAACCCTGATAACGGGTTTGAAGTCAGATAATGAGTCGCCAACTCTTACTGAGAAATACCTACCAACAATGAAAGAATGCAGCCAGTCCAAAACCCTACCTCTCACACCAAAATGTTCAAGCTTGAACAGCAAACGGCGAAAAGGAACACGATCGAAGGCTCGGGAGAGATCCAGATATATCACATCAACAGGTATACCACAGTCAATAGACTTGGTCCAATGCTGGAGACCCTGCAGAAGACATGTGACAACTGATCGTCCCGTAAGAAGACGATGCTGTTGTTCAGGAATTATATTATTTTCAACGAAGAACCCAAGCAGTCTATCAGACACAATCTTCTCAGCAATCTTGGAGATTAAGGGAAGTAAGCTAATAAGGCGGTAATTGCTGGTGACTCTTGACATTTTCCAAGCTGATGGCAACTGACAAGTATGGAATGATAACCGTATGATCATAGTTATGGGTAATGACAGACTTGCAGCGCACCTCTTCAGAATATCATCCAAACCTGGCGCAGTAGACTCGTCCAACCGAGACAGAATACCCAAAATCTTTTCCTCTCGGATATCTATGTTATCCAGTGTACAGGCTGCACGTGGTGCAGAGATTGCTGGGCATAGGATCACAAGGTTCATCAGAAAACGAGTCAGAGAAGGTGTCAGAAAAAACAGAAGCAAACTCGGAACCATCAGAACACAAATCACCCGTCTCATTTCTAACCAGCGGAACCGAAACAAATTGTCAAATTTGACACAACGAAATACTGAACGAAGATCTTTTTGTCCGCTTTTTCTAGTGGATTTCAAATATCTGTAATTTTCGATTATCCAGTTGAAAATGGTCTCAATCGATTGGGTTCAACTTCCTGATAAAGAATCAAAATTAAGTGTTTCCGGCGGGTCGTATACTCCCTATCTTCCAAAAGATTAAGCTGGAACCGACAAATTTTTCATCAACTTATGAACTTCCATTCAATAAAATACAAATAAATTTGGACGCATCTCACAACTCTTTAGCACACTCAGGTACAGAAGATAATAATAGGATAGTTTTGTGTGAATACAGAAGCATTCAAAACAAATCTAAGAAAAAATCCCGAATCAACCTTGGGTGTAGTTATCTATGAAGATCATTATAATCATATTTTCTCTGATTGCACTCACTTATATTCTGCATCTAATTTGCAACACGTGCACAGATAGATCAACGATGCATGAAATTGTAACACAATCCTCAAGAAATCATATACATGCAGTGTTTCCTCTATCACTTAATAATTTGAAGAATATAAGTTAGTTACAATTTATTCAAAGCGATTTTTCCAGGCAATATACAAGATTGGTATAATTACCTCTCAATCCGGCAAAATTAAAGTAAAAATTCAATCAAGTGAAGATACTATAAGGGCGTGATATTATTTTACTTTAGAAAAAATCAACTATAATTCACAGTATACTATTATTATACAGGTAGTAACTAAATAAGTGTAAAATATTTAAGGAGGTGATTCCTCCTCGAAAAAAGATAGGATCTTTAATATAAAGAAGGTTCATAGGAGCATCCCTTGTTAAGATACAGCCCTTCAAAGGGAGTACATAAAATTTGTATAACAATTTTTTTCACAAGCAACAGAAAAGTTACAATATTGAAATTAACCTAACGTTTCCTACTAGCAAAAAGACACTTATCCAGTTATTTATTTGGTTTACCCCATGATTGTAAGGATTGGAAACGCAACCCCTAAAATTTATTTCCAATGTAACTTTTTGTCTTGTTATTTGTTTACTATTTAAAAATTTCCGATATCCTGTTTAATTTTAAACAAAAAATGTCTCATGAGTTTTTTATTCTTCCTTTAAAATTCTTTAATTTACTAAATTCATACCTTACAAACAGACAGTTTAGAACTAGGGTAGGACAAGAAGTATCAGATTATAGCCCCATTCAAGCTGGAGTTCCACAAGGAAGCTTGCTGGCCCCGTTCCTCTACCTACTTTTTACCTCAGATCTACCAATAACAGCTCACACTACAACAGGAACATTTGCTGATGACACAACAATAATGGCAGTACATGAAGACCCAGCAACAGCGACTAAGCTAGTACAAGAACACCTAGACAAACTACAAATCTGGATGAAAAAGTGGAAAATAAAAATAAATGAAACCAAATCTCAACAAGGAGACTTTACACTGAGAAAGCAACATTGTCCCCCAATCAAATTGAACAACATAGTAATTCCAAAAACTACATCAGCAAAATACCTTGGCTTTCATCTAGACACTAGGCTAACCTGGAGGGAACATATAATCAAAAATAGAAAACAAATTGACCTAAAAGTCAGGGAAATTAATTGGCTCATCGGAAGAAAATCCAAGTTACCACTTACAAACAAAATATTGTTATATAAGACGATCATCATCCCAATATGGACATATGGGATAGAAATCTGGGGATGCGCAAGCAAATCCAGCATAGCTCTGATCCAAAGAATGCAATCGAAAATACTTCGCATGATGGCCAACGCCCCATGGTATGTGTCCAACCAGACTTTACATGAAGACCTAAATATACCATATGTTGAAGAAGTCATCAAGCATAGAAGCAGAAACCACCACGCGAGAATGGAAAACCACTCAAATATTTTACTCCAACCCTTACTGACAAACACCTTAGCAAGAAGATTGAAGAGACATTGGCCAGCTGATTTAATGGAATAATGAGATTCTCTCACTGGAGATAATCTTTTCCCGCTCTATTTAAGTCACTTGACTACTTCTTAACACATTAACTTATAGAATGTTATTCTGATTGTTAATAATTATTGAGATTAAAAAAAAAAAAAAATGAGTTTTTTGCCCAAAATAAACCAGTTCGCAGCAAAAAATTATTTTACGAACAACTATAGAGATAGGTACATGATCATAAATGCGAACTGGATTTATTATTATTCTGTAGTTAGTACCTGCGTTTCCCACCCTTACAAACATGGAATAAACCAAATAAATAACTGGATATGTGTCTTTTCGCTAGTAGGAAACGTTAGGTTAATTTCAATATTGTAACTTATTTGGTGCTTGTGAAAAAAATTGTTATACAAATTTTATGTACTCCCTTTGAGGGGCTGTATCTTAACAAGGGATGCTACAATGAAGTATATTTATATGACAGATCCTATCTTTTTATCGATGAGTATCACCTCCTTAAATATTTTACACTTATTTAATTACACCCTGTATAAGAAATTTTATTTTCTCAGAAGAAAAATGATTGGCATCAAATAAATTCCTAAAACAGGTCAATTTTTTTGGGAGAGAAATTTTTGATGATGGAACTCGGATTCAAAAAATTAGCTTTCGAGAAAGCTGACAATATTAGAAAATTTTTCTTCAGTGAAGAATAACTTTAATTTGGTAAAAATAAAACAAAAATTTTCCTGTTTCAAGATTTTGTTGCCAAATATTTTTTTTTTTTTTTTGAAAAAATACTTTTTTCCATAATTTTGACACGCACAGTAGAAAATATAAAGAATTTTTTGGGAAAAAATTATTTCAGAAAATTTTCTATAGGGGCTATTTGCGTGAAGTTTCGTGAGCCTATTCGTTCAACTTGATTCTAGGCGTAGCAGAGGAAGCTAAGTTTCAGTTTCTTTTAATACGAAAACCCTAGCTCATCTCTTTCGGAAGATACGGAGAATTCGGCTGGCTGGCCGGACGCACATACTCAAATTTGACCTTTACCCTTCATCAGAAAGTCAAACCCAATCGATTGATACTACACTGCGCAACAATTGATAGGGATCACTTACTTTTTCTAAATTTATTTCTGAAATATTCGCTCCAAGATTATAAATTTAGTCAGATATCAGAGTAATTTCAGTTGATAATATGGTTCACTTGAGAAAAGAATGAAAAAATGTAAAGTTGGAGAAAAAAAAGACTTCATTAGGAACACTTAAAATTCTGTGTTTGAATAACATAAAAATTTTATGATGAAACCACAAGAAGGCTGTTTCGGTTAAGCTAGTACCTTGTTGGTCCCCCACGAGCTCGTCTCAAGCATTCTACTCTACGAGGTATACTTTCATACAAACGATTTATAAAATTTTGGGGCAAATTCGTCCAAATATCCCGTAAAGCGTTAGAAAGGTCCTCCAGGTTATTGATCGGTTGTTCTAAGGTTGACAATTGTCTAGACATCTCAGACATGTTCGATACAATTCATGTCTGGAGAGCGAGCTGGCCAGTCCATCCTATCAATAGCATGAGTTTCTAGCCGTCATTAACAAGACGACTACGGTGTGGACGGGCATTATCGTCAATTAAAATGAAATTCTCGCCCAAGGCAGTCGCGAACGGAACAATTATGGGTTCAATAATCATATCGTGATATCTCTGGCTGGTCATTGTAGTGTTCTGCTGAACAACCAACTCTGTGCGTTGGTTCAAACAAATGCCTCTCCATACACATATAGAACCTCCGCCAAAAGCTGTTGTGGGTAGCATAAACTGTTCTGCATACCTTCGACCTCTTTCCCTCCAAGCAAGAATACGTGCATCGGAGTTGACCAAACGAAATCTAGACTCATCCGTAAATAATCATCGGCTGCAATCTTCAACTGTCGAATTGCGGTACTCCTCAGCCTATTGCCGTCGAAGAACCCGGTGTTCCCTATTCAAACGGGGATGTTGTACCCTCCTACGTACTCTCAAACCACGAACATGTAGTCATCGTCTTACAGTCTGGTTCGAAATTAGAACTCATGTTGCAACTCTCAGTGATCTATTGAGCCGCGACGCCGGGTAAGTGGGATTTCTCCTAGCATTGAAGATCAAAAGACGATCTTGGGCAGCTGTTGTACTGCGCTGCCGACCACCCCCATGAATATAAGCTACTGAGTCGTTTTGGATGAACCTATTCCAAGCCCGACTCACGATACTTTGCGAAACATTCAACCGCCGGGACACTTCTCGCTGGGACAAACCTACCTGTATCCACTGTATGATTTGGTCCAGTTGCACAGGAGCCAAACGTCTTCTCGGCATGACTGATAAGCTGATATTGTTCTCATTTCTTCAATTATTGTCGCGTTATGTGTTTGAACGAGAGAAAAAACCAGATTTAATAACAAATACCACATTGCTTTCCACTCCACCTGTAACAGCCTACAGCTAATAATCGATTTTGTGAACAAGAGCCGATGAAGTGAGGAAAAATTTGATATAATCAACTCAAAACATCTTAATTTTTCCTTAGAGAACATATAATGTACAGATATTCACGAGATAACTTGAAAAAAATACAAATGAAGAGAAGTTCATAAGTGATCCGTAGCAATTGTTGATCAGTGTATTTTCAGCTCGATATTCAAAAATTACAGACATCGGGGCAAAACGAGAGTACGCTGTTCTACTAAAACAATCGCACAAAAATATAGAAAAGGAGATTTGTTCTTCTTTTTAGACTTTTTTAGAGTAGTTAAAGTAAGAGACTCGCCCTGTATAGGTCAGATGTATCCAAAACCGCTAATACCTACAAACTACTTATATGATTCATCCAATCAAATAATCTCTAAAGTAATATCAAAATTCAGATTGAATAGATATTAAGAGATAATAAGATAACAAATGGAAATTTCCATCAGACCAACGTGCATTTTTAAATAATATTATTTACCTCGTTACGCAGTTCCATCTTTTAAAAATATTTTATCGCGTCATAATGAATGGTTTTACAGGAAATTCAGTTAATTTGTTTTTCAAGATGTACTCACTGTCTAATTTGGGTAGAAGATAAATGTTCATTGGAGCTATCACAATTGTTATTGATCCTACAACGTAGAATGGCAGACCAAAACCTCCAACCTTCCTAGAAGAAAAGGAACAATCAAATCATGAAATTAAATGGTGGTACATTATCAGACTTCATAATTAGAGAAAGACATATTGTTCGGGGTATACCTACATAATATCTCATAAATAAATAATAATCATTTCAAGATTTTTGGACATTCTTGACATTGTGGTTTTGCAGTCTTCGAAAGAGTGTTTCAATTGTAAAACATGGTTCAACAATGTTATATTTGCAAAACATATGATTATTTGAACCCAAATCGCTCTTGCCACCGGTAAGTTTCTAAATATGCTTTTGGCGTCAATATACAGGGTTATAATAAAGTAATGTACAAAATTCATAAAACGTACAACGATCACTTTTGAAAAAAATGCAGAAACACGTCAAACGGTGTTTTATATTCCGCATCTCTTGACATAAGTTACAAAAACAAGAAGTCAAAGTTATGACGTCATCAACATTTTTTTTAATGGGAAGCTAAGATTTTTATTACATTATGTGATAAAGCTTGTTTTTTTTTACACTAGGGAAAAATATTTGCAGTAGGGATACCATAAGAAAAAAACGAGAAAATGAATAAAAAACGAAACAACAAAACCAATTATAAAAAGAGGTCAAACTTAAACTCATCTAGTAAGAACATCTGTTCTTATCGATTTTTTCGATTGATTTACTAAAACAACGTTGTGTCAGTGTCAGTCGTACAATTAGTGTGACACCAGTTTTATTATTATGGCTCGTTTAAACGAAAGAGATAGGATAGAAATTCTAATGATGGTAGGTTACAGCGATCACCTTCGAAGTCATGAAGAAGCATGTGCTTTATTCAACGCAACACATTTGAAAAGACCTCCAATTTCTAGAAGCACAGTAAGCAGAATTGTTGCAAAATTTAATGCAACGGGAAGTGTGAGGGATGCTCCAAAATCTTGACGACCAGGAATAAGCGACGATGTGAAGTTAGATATTTTGCTGTCAGTAGAAGACAACCCTCACGCAACTACAACAGAAATTGCCTTCCAAGAAAATGTTAGTCAGTCGTTTGTAGTAAAGATGTTAAAAAAAGAAAAACTACACTCATTCAAAGTTCAACTTGTTCACGAACTCTCAGAAGATGATCCGGACAGACGTTTGGAATTTTGTGAAATCTTCATGCGGCATTGTGACGAAAATCCAAAATTTCTTAATAGTGTAGTATTTTTCCGATGAGGCAACGTTTTGGCTTAGTGGTTCTGTAAATCGACACAATTGTCGCTACTGGGCTCGGGAAAATCCCCACTGGATGCCGACAAAACACACCCAGCGCCCCCACCAATGTTGATTAAGATCAACAATTAACTGAATTGACTTACAGGCGCATGAATCTTGCCCTTATCCTTCGGACAACAGAGAATCGCTACCATAGTTATTGTATTTTCTAATTTACCTCTTATCTCATCGATGACGAGATATTGTTGATGACGGAGCTCGTGTTGAATGATTGTTTGGGCTATAACCATCATCTATTGTGGATGTAATGATTTCCGACGTTTCGATAGACATCTTCTATCTTTATCAAGGAGAAAAGTAAGAAACCTTTTGAAAATTATCAATTTTCAAAAAGTCAATTGACAGAAGTCATGAAAGAAAATGAACGATGTTATATACTCATCTGTGATATGATGATCTTTTTAAGTTGGATCGAACTATCGGCGTCCAAACTTCTGGCAGATCTATAGATGGAGCACTTATGGAATCAGGTGTTATTTTCATAAATGCTGCTTCTTTGATTTTTCTTCTTGCAAGTTTTTCTGCTTTGGATATTATTATTGTGCTTCATCCCACTTTATACGATGATTCTCATCTACAGCATGTTGGACCAACCTGGATTTGTCGCTGTCTAGTACTCGTAGAAGCTTCTGATGTTCTTTTATTCGTACATTCAGAGGGCGTTTAGTTTCTCCGATGTAAGATCTTCCGCACTCGCAAGGTAATTCATATATGCAGTTCTTTGTCCTTTGTGTCTCATTATTAGGCTTAACTTTTGTAAGTTTAGCTCTGATAGTGTGAGTTTTGAATGCAGTCGTTATGTTGTATCTATTTCCAATTCTTCTCATTTTCTCCGACAAACCTTTTACATAAGGAATTACGGTTTTAATGGTCTGATTTATATCTGTTTGTTCAGGTTGACTTTCTCTTGTTCGTCTAGCTTTTTCTAATATCTTTTTAGATAGTTCGATCCAACTTAAAAAGATCATCATATCACAGATGAGTATATAACATCGTTCATTTTCTTTCATGACTTCTGTCAATTGACTTTTTGAAAATTGATAATTTTCAAAAGGTTTCTTACTTTTCTCCTTGATAAAGATAGCAGATGTCTATCGAAACGTCGGAAATCATTACATCCACAATAGATGATGGTAATAGCCCAAACAATCATTCAACTCTTATCTCATTGTTGATCTCTTATAGATTATCACTAAATTCTTTTATATCTATTTTTTCCCTTTACTTAATACTTTAATACTCTTAATGAGACGGATTAATATTTGGCATTCATTCTTAATCTTTGCTTTGACCTATTTTGCAGTGATCCCAGTTATTATGAAACTTCTCTTATATTTATAACGGTTACATCAAATGGTCAAATTTTTTCTCTGGGATCCGTCATACCCCAGGGTTGTAGTTAGTTTTATTTCAATAATGTACGCCATTTTCTTCTAAAGAAAAGTGGAAAATTGTACAATATAAAATTAAAGAGATTATTTTATAGTATGTAATATATTATTTTAGAGTTTCCTTTGTTTTGTTTCTGCAAACGAATCTATTCCTCATTTATGTAATCAAACTTACCTTCCTTCCACGAAGTGAGATATAAACAAATCAATTCCCAATGATTTACCCAACTGCAGATTCATTAGTTGTACCCTTAGATAAATAAAGAATATAGTCTTGTCAAGTGTGAAGGAAAAAGCGAAAATGAGGAAAATATCTCAATGTTGCGAAAAAATGTTTGAAAGTATTGACGTCCAGCTAGATTGCTTTGTTGTCAAGTAATCTGTTTGAGTTAAAAAGTGCGCAAAAAAAGTTTTCGTTACTCCGAAACTACTGTGTCGATTTGACTAAACAACGAACCTACTCTGGAAATTTCAGATCTCTAGATCATACCGTTCGAGAATTATCGTAATCACGGAAATACAGAACGGATTCTGGCCAAGAAAACAATTGATACCAAACTTTCCCAAAAATAAAAAAATTGATATTAGCACATTTCGTTCAACGAGGTGACCTTCGTATGAACTATCTTGCTGTATTTTATTTCGAATAATAAAACAAATGTATATTTACCGCATAAAGTAGACCTCCTATAGCTGGACCGGCGCTCATGCCGAGTCCAACAAATGTTTCAAGAAGACCCTGAAATAAAATAGAAATTTTATCAAACGTAGCACAAAATATAACATATCACAGATCATAGAGATGGGCGTCAATGCAGGGAAATAATAAGTGATTAATGTATATGCATCATAATAGTTAGTGAGCTCAGGAAGCTGTTTACAAAAAGCGTATTTTGGCGACGTAACCACAGCCAACTGCAATCTTGATTACAGCAATAATTAACATTTTTCCATCCAGAAAATCTCAAATAACTCAGAAATTATTGAATTTAGGAGCATAATCATGTGGAAAAACTATCATTATTTTTGACCGCAGAATCCAACACAATTATAAAAAAAATAGGGTTCTAATTTGAAAAACAGAAGTTATGGCCAATTTAAGATCACAATTTTCAACACAAAATTGGAAACACCCTGTGATGATATTTTTGAAACCCAAAAGATGCATGACCTTTTCACATCCTTCCTCTTCGATGTTGTAAAATCGGTTTACGCTCAGGATATTTAAAATAGGAATAATGAACATATTACTGATTGAACATATTTGACTTTTTTTTCAGTTTTTTTGGATATTTTGAAAACTATTCGATTTAATACAATGGTTTTAACAGAAATGTATTCACTATTGAATACTCGATCATACCAGGAATGAAAATTTTTTCGTCGAATTTATTTTCACTCCCTATATAACCGGAAGTTTTTGGGCTTCGAAAATATTTTAGCTCTGTAGAGAACTTCGAACAATATCATAATCACAATTTTCAGATTTCAAATATGTCTAGTTCTCCAGAAACGTCTAATAGGCACTCTAACTTGAGACACCCTGTATATTATATGTTGTAATTACTAGCAGTACCTCATCTCATGTGTGAAATAGAAGCATTTTTGGCAACCACAAAAGATCCAGTAAAAAATTATTAACTCATATGATGATCCTTTTATCGTTTAAAAAATTTACTAGAATTTTTTTTTAATTATTATAGTATGGAACAGAGGATTCAATTATCTATATATCCTAAGAAAAATATTGATTCAATGAGCTAACAGAACGAAAATATGAAAATAAGTATGTACTTACCCTAACTGCTCCGGAATGATCTGGAAAAATATTAACTATTATCACATATCCAGCTGTTGAATAGGCGCTTGCCCCCAAGGCTTCGAAACCTCTTATAACAAAAGATAAAGCTGTAAACGTGGTATAATTGTCTACGATATTTAGAAGCCTGTAAACAAAATTATCATCAGATTACGAAAGACACATAAACAGATACACTTACCCGAAAGCAAAGCTGCAGATTCCGGAAAAAAGAGTTCCCAGAATGAAACAGAGTTTCACCCCTACCTTCGGCATCTAGAAATAATTTCATTGAATTTAGAATCTATGATATCTATGTAGACATGATTAAAAAAATTCAACAATAATTCACAGGTTTCATTAATTTTCAATTGAATGTTTTCCATTTCTTTTTCCATTTCTTTAATTATGATAGTTTATCAATTCCATCTCATCTAGTAATTGATAGAATATAACCCAACTCAGTTCTGTCTAAGCACTGCATCTTTTTGCTAATTTTCCTAGTTATGTGACAAAAGAGAGAGCGTTGGAAAAAACTACAGTACAATGCTAAGCAAAATAAATGAGTGGAAACGCGAATACAAAAATGATACACTATAAATTTCAGAAAAAAACAATAGATCGAAATAGACGATCCTTCAACTATAGACTGGAAATCTTCTTTCAAATTTTCAAACATAAATATAATTTTAAAAAAATGAGAATCGACTGCAAAAACCCCCAAAACAAATTATTATGTACCAACAGTAAAGAAATGATTTCAGATTGATCTCTAAGTCGATAATAAACACTCAATAATAGATTTATAGTGAACCAGTTCTACCACGTAAAAAAATGAAAAATGTTATGCCACCTGAAAATCAATCAAAGTATTAAAATTGTTAAATGTTGTTACAATTGTTGTTATTATTTTTTGAGTCCGTATCAGCCAAGGTGAATTTGTATTAGAAATCTGAAATCGACTCCGAAAATAAAAATATTCGTAAATACATAATACGAGGGCCGTTCAGAAACTAACCTCCGGTTAATTGAAAAAAATACACCAAGTTGAGTAAAAATATTTTAATATATACATCTTACAACTACATCTTTGCACTATTTTTCGACATAGTCTCCATTACGATTGAGGCACTTATCGTATCTCTTCACAAGCTTTGAAATTCCTTCTGCATAAAAATCACCCGCTTGTGCCTTGAGCCAGCCTGTGACCGCATCTTTGAGCTCTTCGTCGTCATCAAACCGCTGGGACCCGAGCCATTTCTTCGATTTTCACGAACTTTTGCATCAACTGTCTGAACGAGTTCGTCAGTCACCAATGATGGTCTACCAGTCCTCTCTTCATCATGAACGTTTTCTCGTCCACTTTTAAATAAACGTACCCATTCACGGACAACTCCTTCACTCATAAATTTTGGTCCGTACACGGCACAAAGCTCACGATGAATAGCTGCTGCAGAGTATCCTTTGGCTGTAAAAAACCTTATAACAGCACGCACCTCACATTTGGCGGGATTTTCTATTGCAGCACACATTTCAAACTGCCACAAAAACTAAACTAGCGCAGGTACGATGTTCACTCGACTACGGCTTGATGCCGACTGACCTGCTGAGCGCGTGAATGCACAGATGGCACGCTACTCCCCCCCAATACCCGCACTGTGACCAATCGGAGGTTAGTTTCCGAATGGCCCTCGTATTTTTCGTTTTGTGGTTGACAACACTGACATCCTATCCTTTCGAATGTCAACACGCGTCCATTGCATGTCAATTGTCAATATTAAACCATGTAGAGATTTGAACGCACTATTCAAATTCTATAATCTGTCAATTTTCGTATCAGTCACGCCAACTGCGAAAATAAAATACAAAAGGTACTAGGAGGTATTATCTGAATTTTTCATTGAATTCCAATAAATTACTCACAATTCTCGACTGAAATAGAGAAAATATCGTCTAATACTAGTTGCAGAAGGCAATTCCAACACAATTTCGCATTCGTGTCGGAATAGGTGTCCATTCTGCAACTTGTTTCAGAATATACTATTAGATTACTTTAGATTCACTGTCATTTCAAACGTGTTTTGACGATATTTGAATTTACATTACGTGAATAATGAGCCGATTTTGAAAAGTTTAACCTAACTTATGTTGGGTGCACAACATAAATAGCCTCTCAACTAATCTTCGCCATGCCTTGCATATCTGAAAAATTTTGGTGATCATTCAACACTAAACTTCGTCCAATGAAATCGCTCAATTTTTGAAAACAGACCCATAAAAACAAACTGGATCTGAAAACACTCAACCTCACAGTGTTTTCACTTTTAGAAATTTGTTTTTATCAAATGCCTAATTTGCATAGGAATATTAATACGTCCGGATAGCTTGGGCCGTTGGTGGAAGTAGCGGTCGTCATGGTTACGATAAACAAGCAGTTGTTAGCGATAACTTCAACAGCACATTTGGCAGTTCTGTCAGTTTATTTTCGTATTTTACTATAAAGTAGATAAAAATGAAACGTTTTGGGACTTCAATTGAGGAAAGTGTGAAGAAAAGTGTGCCGCTTAATACAGTGAAGTCAAGGTACTACATTTGGAAACAATTTGAAGAATTCTGTGCTGCCCGGGAATACCTTGTAAATGAAAAAACAAGTTTGTCAGAGCTCAATAATATTATGCTAGACTGGGCTTTCAATATGAAGAAAAGAGATGGATCAGACTACAAGGAAAGTGTCGTAAAAACCTTGCGGAATAATACTGCCAAACAGCTGTAGGAAAAATTCTATTCCGAATGGGGCGTTAGATTCGATCCATTCACAGACGTGGCTTTTAAAACGGCGCGGGATGCACGAAATGCCAAGAGGCGTATTTTGCAAGTGGACCCTGAGAAAAGCAAAGTTAGTGCCAAGGCGCTGTCTTTGGAGCAACACAAAAAGATGGTCAACTTATGTAAAGAAGATAATCCAGACGGTTTGAACATTTTATTGCTGCATTGGAGCTTGCTTGGCGCGGAGGAGAGGGTTCATCATGCCTAATTTCGCATTTGCAATTCGAAATTGAAAACGATGGTAATCTCAAGACAACAAGACAAGACGGAAACGAAATGGCTGACTCCCAATATTGAAGAAGATATTTGCCCGGTGAGGTTATATAAGCTACTTGTATCCAAAAGAACTGCAAACATAACCACTGAAAGACTATTCCTTACTCCACATAAGAATTTGAAATATGGTTCATGGTTCAAAAACTCCCCAGTCGGTCACAATACGATAGCTAAATGGACAAAAGAATCGGCAGAACTCATTGGCATCAACACAACCAAGTCGAAGATAACCAACCTCTCGCATCGAGCTACTGCTGTCAGCCAATTAGCCAAAGCAGGGATTGGCGAGGAACAGCTGATAAAGATTCTTCTGCAGCGTCAGTGAAACCGTATCTCCAACTGGACCAACAACATCACAAAAAAATAATCACAGCCATAAGGAATGAAAAGAATGTCCTTCAAGAAACAACATCAGTATCTACTTCATCATTCGAAAATAATGCTCGTAATGTGTATAATAATTGTACTATCAATAACTATTATTTTGAGAATAAAGAATAATTTGTTGTTATGTTTCTATCTGGTTATTTTTGAATAAAAAACTATTTTTTATTTCGTTCGATTTATATTGTTGAATGATCTTTCCAAATACCACACGAGATTCAAATTTTTTTTTGAGAACACTCTGTCGTTTTTTGAAAATTATACAAATTTCACTCAACAAAGTGATCCTGAAATACCACTCGCCTTAGGGTAACTTTTCGCCTTAGGATAACTTTGTTTCGTGAAATTTAAAAGCATAATTCCCAAAAAACAAGAGTATTCTCGAAAAATTCTCACCTCTAGTGGTATTACCCTTGACCATACAAATTTCATGGAGATGCTTTTTTCATAGCAAACTCTTGATAGAAATTCATACCCAGAACTCAAATCGTCTCATATTCTAAGATTCTTCGTTCGAAAGAAGTCTCATCATCGATGGAACACTCTTTACTTGTTGGCTGTTACCAAGTTAAAGCTTCGCTTGGAGCCAAAGTTTTTGAGTAGAATAAACCCATAATAGTTCAGTCAATCTGTCGAAAAATAAATCGTTTTGACGGTATAATTACCCGCTCGATGAAATTTGGTACACTTGTTGAAAATGGTGTAACTAAGCTACCTTTGCGATGGCCTCGCTCAAATGTTAGCGGTTTTTTGAAAAACTCAAAAAAAAGTAAAAAAATGCATTTTCCTCGAATTGTATGCATCGTAAAGAAAATTTTATTGAACAAAAAATGTAGAGGACGTTGCGATCTACATTTTTTGTCATTGGTGCAATGCTGCACGACTAAAAGCGCACAAAATAGGTGGCGCTAAAGTATCAAAAAAAGTGTTTTTCATGTTTTTCGCCCTGAAAATGTTGTTTTAATGCAAAAGTTTAAATGTAAGAGTTGTTCCTTACATTAATATCAACAACTTTTATTTAAACATTTTTTTTGTACAACTTAACATTTCGAAGCTGCAGCTTGCAGAAGAATGAAAAATCCAAATATACTGTTGTACGCAGTATGAGTACACATCGGTAGTGCACGTTTAAATCAAGATTTTACTAATTTAATTTTTCTTAGCAATTAAACTTCAATAAATAAAATTTTAATTTGTTTTTGACAAGTATTATCCATTATTTGATTTTTTGAGTCGCATTCTGTTATGAATTATTTTGTTGAACTCTCAATGTTATCAACAAAGACAATTTTTAATGTTTTTCAGTTTTGTTTTTCATTTTTTAAAAAATGTCAATAAAACAGATTTTTGAAGAGGCTTTGAAAATTTGGATAAGGGAAACAAACAACAATTCAATTAAAGTCATTATTTGAGTTTTAATTTTCAAGTAAACGTTTAATTCAGTTTTGTATTTGTATTTATTAACAGGTGTATAGAAAAAGCATACAAAATATTGCAAAAATACTTACAAATCTAAATCGCATGAAAAAAAGGCTACTCAGTCCACTATAACTTGTAAATGGTAAGTTGTACGAAAAAAATGTTAAAATAAAAGTTGTTGACAACAATGTAAGGAACAACTTTTACATTTAAACTTTTGCATTAAAACAACATTTTCAGGGCGAAAAACATGAAAAACACTCTTTTTGATACTTTAGCGCCACCTACTTTCTGCGCTTTTAGTTGAGCAGCATTGCACCAATGACAAAAAATGTAGATCGCAACGTCCTCTACATTTTTTGTTCAATAAAATTTTCTGTATGATGCATACAATTCGAGAAAAATGCATTTTTTTACTTTTTTTTGAGTTTTTCAAAAAACCGCTAACATTTCAGCGAGGCCATCGCAAAGGTAGCTTAGTTACATCTATTTTCAACAAGTGTACCAAATTTCATCGAGCGGGTAATTATACCCGCACCAAATGTACAGATTGACTGAACTATTATTATTTGAGTGTTAATGAACGAACGAATCACACTTCACTGCGATGCCTAATGCTGAATTCCTTTCACCATCGATCCAAGCCTGTTCCTCTTTCATTTCACAAGACTTAATCCATGTATAACTACCATACAAACGACGGGTCTTCACACTTCCATACCCGAAATCCTTGAACCAATCTACCTACGGTCTATGTCGATACCAAACTGACTGGATCTACGAATCGATCGTAGTACTATTGTACCAGTGCACTTAAGACTATTTACATTTAGCGTACGATAACACAGGATGCTACTATCTTCCCATTACGAAATAGATAATACAAAATATACTCACCACCTTGCCGAAAACCGGAGAGCTCACCATCACCACCAGGGCATAGAATCCGAACACGAACCCAGCCGTAAGCTCCGTCATCCCTTTGGCGGCAGCCTCCTTCGGGTAGAAGGGAGCCATGATGGACATAGAACAGAAGCTCATAAAGTCCACGGTTGCCAACATGACCAGAGCGACCTTCTGGCGCAGCGTGAACTTGGTGTGCCTGCAACCGAATTTCTTTTTAACGGGCTGTTGCTTGACGAAAATCCGTTTGTTAGCTAGCAACGGTATGGATTGGTGATGCAGCACGGGAGTACCGTCCATTTTGGCGAAATCGCGTTGTCCTCACCGACTCGACGCGTAGGTACTGTTTAGTTGTAAAATCGCGACCGACGTACAACGAGGAGACAACTATTCGAGGCTGATAAAACGACGATGATTAATTCCCTGGTTGTTCGCGTGGAGTTCGGAACGGATTTTTTGAGAAAGTGGAGCACGTTTCGCTTCGTAACCTCCAAAGGTGCGTTGCCATTGAGCACGTTCGTGTACACTGAATCGGAAATCCACTGATAGACATTGAAGTGAAGCGGATTACTTGGTTATGTCATAGATTTACTCATAGAATATAGAATAATAAGGAAGCGTATCGGTCTATTTCTTTGTTCAACCTTCTCAACGGAAACGGCTCTCCTTTTTATGCCAACGATCTCGAGTGACTCAACGGTTTAGAATTATCTAACTCTTTATCGAGTTATTTCCAAGTAGTAAGATATATGAAAAATAAACTGCCTTTTATTTGTAAACAATGTTTTGAGAGAGAAATATATGACTCTATTCGTAGACATTGTCTGTCATGTCTCCTTTTGAGGTCTTTTACTTTATCATGTTATTCTATACTCTATAGATAAAAAAAGATGGATTAATTTACCTCTATACGGCAAATAGAAGTAGCATATCTAAGCACGACACACATAATATCGGAGAGACATTGCAGTCACCTAAGTAAACCAGAGTTGCCAGATCTAAGGATTTATCCCGAATCTAGGGATTTTCGATCGTCAAAGGTATAAAGGGATTTGTTGTACAAATCTAGGGACAATTAATTTCATTTAATTGGTGTTACTTTTCTAGGTGCTTCGAATGCTTTAATTACCTTTTGGTTCATTTATAGTTACATCCATTAATTCTTTTTATTTAGAATTTCAAACTGAAGAAAAAACTTTCTAAAAAACTTTGTATGGCATTCTCTTTACCGAAACGTTGATGAACAATAATAGATGATGGTTATTACCCAAATAATAATGCTATACGAGTTCCATCATCAACAATTTCTCGTCAGCAACATCAATACCTTTGTTGTATTTTATAATTTTGCTAATCGATCATGAATAACCTACGAAATATCATGTATCCAAAAAACTTTCCAGGAATTTTTCAAAAATTATCTAGCTTTACAATTTCCACGAAATTTCTCAAACCTATTTGTTTCAATATCCTCCAAACCTCTCCCAAGTTACAAGTTAATCAGATGGATATGACTTAATAAAAATGAACGGGGTATAGGTCTTCAATCAACTATTCTCGCTATCTGTTGGAAAATTTTATAACCATTATTCTACAGAAATAGCTACGATTAATCAAATGATTCAAATAAAACAATCGATTTCAAATGTTTTACTACAGACAAGAGACAATCCTATTGTTACAACTGCTGATGGATAAGAAATATTCACATTGCATATTCCACAGAATTGAACGAAATGTAACTATAATTATTTATCATAGAATAACTTATGATACAGGGTGAGAAGAAAACTGCGGACGAATTCAACTCTGTTCTGGGACATAAGTTATTAAGCGCATCCAAATAGTTCTGATTCCCTACACTCCATTTCTATATTATGTAAATTTGATATCACCTTGCTTTGGAAAGTGTTGGAAATTCAAACAATTCAATTGGGACTGTTTCTTCAGCGTGAGTATCGATACGAAACCCACAGATGAATAAGCGAATAACTAACTCAATATAGGTTCGTAGATCAACAATCAATATATTATGCTCTCCCATCAATAAATGGATGGATCCCTCTAGAAATCTGCATGTTCAGGAGATAACAGTGGAGCAGTTGCTCGGGGCAGCCGGGAAACTCAAAAATAAGCTGAGCTTTGGTCCTGACAATATTCCATCTAGTGTGTTCAAAAAACACATAGATTTATTCTGTCATCCATTGCTGCTTATATATAACTTAATTTCAAAAACTTTTTTTTCATTTCATTTATTCATTAGCAATCAGAATACAATAAAATAATTCTATAAGTTAATGAGATGTCTGTAGAGTATGAGGCTCTGAAGTGGGTTTATAGGGTCTTCTCCAATGAAAAGACCCCTTCTGTCCTACTTAAGGTCTGCTGGCCAATTCCTTTTGAGTCTTCGGGTGGTGTGTGGTTCTAGCAATGGCTGTAGAAGGTCGTTTATGTGTCCGTGTAGTTTGTCGTGGTGTTTCTGGCTCTTTTCCTTTATGACGTCCATAACATAAGGTATTTTTAGATCTTCGTGCAATGTTTGATTGGTCACATACCATGGTGCATTTGCTATCATTCTTAATATTTTCGATTGACTTCTCTGTACTATAGATACGTTGGACTTAGAAGTACATCCCCACAGTTCAATACCATATGTCCAAATAGGTTCAATGACTGATTTGTATATGAGAAGTTTGTTTTCCATCGACAATTTAGATTTCCTGCCTATGAGCCAATACAGCTCTTTAACTTTCAGGTCTATTTGCTTCCTTTTTTTAACCACGTGTTGCTTCCATGTTAATTTGTTATCTAAGTGAATTCCCAAATATTTTGTATTATTTGATACTGGTAACTGAATGTTATTTAACTGAACAGGAGGGCATTGTCCTTTTCGAAGCGTAAAATTGATTTGCATTGATTTTGTCTCATTGATCCTGATTTTCCATTTGTTGAGCCATTCTTGTATTTTATCAAGGTGCGTTTGTAGAATATTGGATGCTTTTTCAGGATTTTTGTCGGTTGCAAATTTTGCAGCATCATCTGCGAATGTTCCGATTGTTGTGTTAGCACATGTGGGCAGGTCTGCTGTATACACCAAATATAGAAACGGACCAATAACACTCCCTTGAGGAACGCCTGATTGTATGGGATAAAGATCGGATACTTTATCGTTGACCCTTACTCTAAAGCTTCTTCCGGTAAGATAAGATTTCATCAGTAGGAAATAGTATAGCGGTAGACACTTTTTGATCTTGTATAACAGTCCTTGGTGCCAGACTTTATCAAAGGTCTGACTGACATCCAAAAAAGCAGATGTACAGTATTTTTTGTCTTCCAGGGCTTTGCTGATTTCACGGCTTATTCTGTGAATCTGTTGTGTGGTTGAGTGATGAGCTCTAAAGCCAAACTGGTGTTGAGGAATTATTTCTTGGTTGTTGGTATCTGACTTTATTCTCAGCAGCAATAACTTTTCCAATATTTTAGACAGAATCGGCAGTAAGCTGATTGGTAGATATGAGGAGACATCATTTGGTTTTTTGCCTGGTTTTGGAAAGAGAATTATTTCAGCATTCTTCAGTTGATCAGGCCAATAGTTTTGTCTTAGAATAGCGTTGTATATTTGCGTCATCAAAGATACTCCAATCTTTGGGAGTTCTTTGATCATGTTTGGTGTGATCTTGTCCATTCCTGCTGCTTTCCTTGGATTTAAATATTTGATTTCGTTTTGGACTTCTTTCAATGTGAATTTTTTGATGGTGGTGACATTTGATGGAGTATATAAAAGCTCTCTTTCGATTTCATCGTCTTGGAGATTATCATTGGGTGTGAATACTCTGGCTAGATGTTCAGCAAATGTTTTAGATTTTTCTTCATCCGTTCTTGCCCAATGAAGTGTTGATCCTTGTGAGTTGCGTATAGGTGCTATATGAATTTTTGGCCTTTTTGAATTTTTTATCGGTTTCCACACTGTGTTATCATATCTATTGAGCCCCATAACATAATTTTTGAAGGATTGTTCTCTGTTTTCTTTCATCTTGAATTTTAATTGGTTTGTTAGTCTGTTTAGGATAGTTTTATCTGTAGGTGAGTGTGTTTGATGACAATTTTGTCTTGCTTTTTTCTTCTGGTTCAGGAGTCTCTTGATTGCGTCTGGAATATTGTATGCTTTGTACGTTTGTTTTGAAGTAGGTGTGGCTTTCTGCACAGCTTCTTTAAGGATATATTCAAAAACTAAAAAATTTCCTGAACTGTGGAAGACCGCATGTGTTTGTCCTGTATTCAAGTCGGGTAAGGTTGCGGATATCAGAAACTACAGGCTCATCGCTCTTGTATCTGTATTCTCCAAATTGTTAGAGATTGTCCTCTTTGACCTGATCTACTTCCATGTACACAGTCGCATGGTTTTATACGATCTAGGAGCACTGTCTCAAATCTTTGTACCTTCACTCAGTACGTTTCGGGCTCAATGGATGATCACAGGCAGGTTGATGTAGTTTATGCTGATTTTAGCAAAGCTTTTGACGAAGTGTCCCATACACATCTTTTGGCGAAGCTGCATGAGTTCGGTATTTCTGATGGTTTGCGACAGCTCTTGGGGTCTTATCTGGATGGCAGACGGTTGCATGTGGAATATGAGGGTGTTAAATCATACTTTAGTATCGATGAAGCTCCTTTTCGCAGATGATCTTAAGAATTGTCAACACAGCTGTTTGTCGCCTACTGCAAGACGATATTGGGCACCTCTCAGAATGGCGTTCCGCTAACGGACTGCCTTTGAATATTGAAAAGTTCCTCGTAGTTTAATATCATCTCTATGTTATACATTTTCTCCAGTTGGGTCAGTTAGATACACTGTGAATCTGAGTTATTCAGCTGCAATACTCCCAAGTGAAACAACGTCTTCGAGCCCAGGCCAAGTACAATAGTCCTAACCTCCTCAATAGTTGCAAGTCTGAAAGAAAATTCCATATTCCCATTTAACTTACAAGAATTATAATAGCTAATTGTTTCAGGACAAGCATTCGGAAAGCTGGAAACAGAGCGGAAATAATCACTGAACTCCCGGGGGTCAACAAAACATTCGGGCACCTCTACCCTTGAATCAGCCTGCAATGATCTGAACTTTTCTCTCGCACAGCAGATGTTACAGCATGAAAAGTTTACTTCCAATGACCCCTTCTCGAAAGAGAGGATGTAACATTTTACATAGTAGCAATCCACTTTGTCTACCAATTGAAGAACAACCGTAGAATTCGCAGTGCTCAAATTATTCCTAAACAGACAACAAAAGAGTGGCATTGGACGTGATTAATTAATTAGATGGTCGATACAATAGAATGATTTTATTTTGATAACGAAAACAAACATTCGTCGCTTACTATAAATCGGTTGCCTTAAATGATTCAATCGTTCAACTATACAATTGCAAGAGTTAAATGAATTAATTGATTTTATCAAGAATGAGAGGACCGAAATCGAAAATATCCGAACACATACTAGTAATATAGGCGTACATTGAAGATACTGATCTATCCACCGATTAAGAAAGAGTGGTAGTGTTTACAAAAACAAGGAAATATCGGTGATTTTCTTTTTTGGCGATGTTATTCTTCGAACAGAATGCTTATAGATTTGCCCAAATGTCTGTATTTTCGAATACTTGTATAAATGATCTGAAGTATTGATCCAAGAAATAAGACTTTTCAAAGTAAAGTAAATAATTTATCGAAAACTCACATCAATTAATTAAATATTCAAATTGTTCACCATTAGCTTCCATACAATGAAATCAGTTTTGTTCGAAACGATGGCGCACATTTTGCAGCATCTCTGGAGTGATTTGACGACATTCGTTCACTATACATCTTCTTAAATCTTCTATGGAATCGAGCTGTGTAGAGTAAATTTTACTCTTTAAGTGGCCCCAAAGAAAGAAATTTAGTGGTGACAGATCTGGCGATCTGTCTGGCCATTCAGTGGGACCCCTTCTTCCAATCCACTGATTTGGAAATCTTTGATCCAGATATTCTCGAACTGGTAAGGCGTAGTGTGGAGGAGCTCCATCCTGCTGAAACACATTCTTATCTTCCACATAATTTCCAGCATTGTTTTCAATAATTTCTGTCAAAATTGGATCAATGTGATTTTCCAATAAGTCCAAATACATATCTCCAGTAAGATTACCAGGTAAAAAGAACGGGCCGACAATGTTGTCACCAAATATTCCAGCCCAAACATTGAGTTTTTCTGGTTGTTGAGTATAAACTTCGTGGAACAATCTCGAATTAGCATCGGCCCAATAACGACAATTGTGTCGATTTACTGTGCCGTTTCGAAAGAACGAACACTCATCGGAGAAACAAACATTGTACAGATAATTGGGATTAGCAGTTACCCGTTCACTCATTGTATCACAAAATTCAACACGACGGTCAAAATCAACTTCGTTTAGTGCGTGTGAAAGATGGATTTTGTAAGGATGGAATTTATGATGCTTCAAAATATTTGCAATTTGAGTTCGTGTAAAACCAGATTCGTGTGCTAGCTGTCTCGTACTCGTCATTGGATTCAGGGCAATCTGTCCAAGAACAGCTACTTCAGCTGCTTCATTTCTTTCCATGTTTCGTTTTTTATTAGCCACGGGCCCGGTTTCTTGAAACTTTGACAGTAATTCCAAAACATACTTCCTATTAACATGTTTATCTAAATGTCGTCGATTGAAGAATTTTACGGTTCTATTCGCACATTTATTGTTTGCAAAAAAAGTGAAATTATTTCCACCCGCTCTGCAACTGAATAAACCATGTCGAACAATGAATTAGAACACATACAAGTCTCGATTCAAAACTAAGAATAATTCACATGTCAAAGAACCAGTAAGCCAACTTAATGATCTGTTCGTAATAAATAAAAAATTATCGATTCTCATTTTTTTGAAAAAGATATGAATTCAATAATCAACAAAATGAAAACATATTGAAACCAACTGAGAAAACACTTCATAATTAAGTCGGAAATTGTTTCACGAATTGTGGGACTGGAATATTTCTGTGGCATCATTATTGATTTGATTTTGTTACTTTGTAATCTGATTAGAGATATGTACGTATTTGGAATTTTTGGAGATTTCTATCGATCAAGTGTTACCGCATGTAATTGGAAATACTGCAAATTATATCGAAGATAATTTAAATTGAGTTTCAGCAAGATTGAGCTCCTTCGCAATACGCTTTGCTTGTTCGACATCTTGATTTAAGATTTCTATGTCAGTGGATTGGAGGAAGGAAGAAACAGTCATGGTTGTGTTGAAGTTCAAAATGTCGATTTTTCACAAAAAAAAAACTACAAGTGCCATGAAAACACCACTTCATTTTCAAATACTTAGTTAAGAATATTTCGAGAACTAATGCATAAAATGAAAAAACAATTACTGTGCTGAAATCAGTATAAAAATACCTTTCAAATGAAGTATCACTCACCCCATCTTCCCTATTCAAAATTTGGGGGCGAGGGTTGTAGTAGCAAGGGTTGAAGCGCTATAAGTCCGTAACCTACATCTTAAGTTAGCCCCCTCGAAACAGAAATCGACCTGTCCGAGCATTTCTATCGATAAAACTTATTTCGTCTGTAATCTCGTCTGTTTTGTTTTCAAATGGCCACCCTGTATAACCTTGTCAACAGAGACTGACATGATTCAAAACAAACTCTTTTGTGCGTTTTTCTTTTATTTTTAGTATTCTTTCACTTGTAACTATGTTTATGATGTTTTTTAAAATCAAAATGACGAATATTGAAGCTCTGATGCGAGTTTACAAATAAACCTCACATTCGGTGAGTGAAATTTTAAATATATATACAATATGAAATAATAAAAAACAAATATGTTAGATTGAAATTAACCCTGATTAAACTTTTTAGAAGCCCTGAAGAAGCATTAAACAAATGCGAAGGCTCGGCGAAGACTAAAGAGAAAAAAACATCAATATTCTGCTTAATTGAGTCAATAACCCTTACCCAATATTCAAAATATACACATATACATATCAATATATGGTATACTAATCCAGACCGTTCAAATATTGAAAGCTTATTACTCTAAAATGGTACTATGCTGGAAATTCAGAATTTTCATAATATCAATGAATCATTTATGTGAATAACTGATCTGTATGAAGAGATCTCAACTTATATCCTGTTTTCCATTGGCAGTATCTAATTTGCATTCGTATCATTGACCCGAGATGTAAAAGATTTCAACGGTGCCAGGTCTACAGCATTTATAATTTGATTCGATTCGATTACACATGTTAGCTTCATCAGCAAATAGAAGTCTCTTATATGGAGCTTCTATTCCAAGAAAAAAACGTCATCTACATTAAACAAATATGGTATTCGAAGTCTTTATAATTTACTACAACAGCATCTTCGTTTGAATTTGCCCCTAACATAAAGAAATGGATCCCAAATAATAATATCACAGAACGTCCACACTTGACGACTGATATCAATCCGCTCAAAGTCAGCATTTAGCAATATATTCTTTTTTCACATCTTTATTTCATACACCGATTCAACCTGGTTCACAAACTTAGGAGATAATAGAATTCGACTTAGTTTCAATATTTCTGAATGTTTGTTATGATGCATGGTTAATTAAAATTCAATCAATATTGAAACTGGAAGCTATAGGCTCATAAACAAGAAAGATTAGAATAGAATGCATTTCCTGACCATAATCATTTCATACTGAATTGAATAATTTCAAACTATCGAAATTATCCTTACAATATTTGATCTCAAGAACCTATGCTTAAAAATAACGCAGTGGTCAAAGACTCACCCTGTATACTGAACGGTGGCAGATAGATTATTGAGAGCGCTCATTTCACCTGATTTTGGCTGATTTCAGACAATGCTGTATCCTAATTTCTGTTAAAACCAGGAGTGAATATGATAAGGAAGGTGTCTAATAAATCCAATGTTGGTAATTCAAAACTCTTTATTCTATATTCTCTAGGTAGATAACCATTGGACTTTCGTATAAGAATTTCGAGAAAAAATTCATAACTTCTACATGTTCGATGTGTATTCATTCATTTATCATTATGCGCCTATGATATTCAAATAATATTTGAATTGGCCAAATATATTACAAGGCCTTTGGCGTTTTTCGACCTCTTAAAGAGAAGTTCAGTCAGCAAGTGTACTTCAGAAAGACCCAGCCGAGTATTAACTTAGTCACTATTCATTATGAATAAGTCAATAAAAAAACTCAGGTAATTTAATGAGCTCCCTATAATCTTCTATTGAAACAGGTACTACAACTATAAAGACCTTCATTATTTGTGATCCGGGAAAATTTTCAAGGTTATCGCATCCATTCTTCATACTAACGTCGTACAGACATATCCTCAAAGTAGGAAATAGGCCGCAAAGTTTTTCTCAGAAAACAAAATAATATCCACTATAAAAAATTCATATAGAAGTTATTATTCATTTATGATGGAATTATTCCGATCGTTCAAATGTAATTTAATGTAAATAAGTGCGTGTTTCGCTTTTGAATCAACTGAATGTCAGAAAATGCAAAGAGATGTTCCTCAGGTTCATTCAAACGTTGAACATGCAATCTAGTATTCAAGAGAATTATACAGATCATTCAACACTATACTACATCGTGCAATGAAATCGCTCAATTTTTGAAAACGGACCAATAGAAACTGTATCTGAAAACACTCAACCTCACAGTGTTTTCACTTTTAGAAATTTGATTTTATCAAATGCCTAATGTGCATAGGAATATTAATACGTCCGGATAGCTTTGGCCGTTGGTGGAAGTAGAGATCGTCATGGTTACGATAAACAAGCAGTTGTTAGTGATAACTTCAACAGCACATTTGGCAGTTCTGTCAGTTTTTTTCGTATTTTACCATAAAGTAGATAAATATGAAACGTTTTGGGAATTGTCATATTACTTCAATTGAGGAAAGTGTGAAGAAAAGTGTGCTGATTAATACAGTGAAGTCAAGATACTACATTTGGAAACAATTTGAAGAATTCTGTGCTGCCCGGGAATACCTTGTAAATGAAAAAACAAGTTTGTCAGAGCTCAATAATATTATGCTAGACTGGACTTTCAATGTGAAGAAAAGAGATGGATCAGACTACAAGGAAAGTGACGTAAAAACCTTGTGGAATAATACTGCCAAACAGCTGCAGGAAAAATTCTATTCCGAATGGGGCGTTAGGTTCGATCCATTCACAGACGTGGCTTTTAAAACGGCGCGGGATGCACGAAATGCCAAGAGGAGTATTTTGCAAGTGGACCCTGAGGAAAGAAAAGTTAGTGCCAAGACGCTGGAGCAACACAAAAAGATGATCAACTTATGTAAAGAAGATAATCCAGACGGTTTGAACAGAAAATTTTATTTTATTGCTGCATTGGAGCTTGCTTGGCGCGGAGGAGAGGGTTCATCACGCCTTATTTCACATTTCCAATTCGAAATTGAAAACGATGGTAATCCCACGGGCCGAATTGCCTACAATCCGATATCTTCTAAAACAAGACAAGGTGGTGCCCAAAAATGTGCGGAAACGAAATGGCTGACTCCCAATATTGAAGAAGATATTTGCCCGGTGAGGTTATATAAGCTACTTGTATCTAAAAGAACTGCAAACATAACCACTGAAAGACTATTCCTTACTCCACATAAGAATTGGAAATATGGTTCATAGTTCAAAAACTCCCCAGTCGGTCCCAATACGATAGCTAAATGGACAAACGAATCGGCAGAACTCATTGACATCAACACAACCAAGTCGAAGATGACCAACCACTCGCCTCGAGCTACTGGTGTCAGCCAATAAGCCAAAGCAGGGATTGGCGAGGAACAGCTGATAAAGATAACAGGCTATTCTTCTGCAGCGTCAGTGAAACCGTATCTCCAACTGGACCAACAACATCCCAAAAAAATAATCACAGCTATAAGGAATGAAAAAAATGTCCTTCAAGAAACAACATCAGTATCTACTTCATTATTCCAAAATAATGCTCGTAATGTGTATAATAATTGTACTATCAATAATTATTATTTTGAGAATAAAGATGAATAATTTGTTGTTATGCTTCTATCTGGTTATTTTTGAATAAAAAACTATTTTTAATTTCGTTTGATTTATATTGTTGAATGATCTTTCCAAATACCACACGAGATTCGAATTTTTTTTTGAGAACACTCTGTCGTTTTTTGAAAATTATACATATTTCACTCAACAAAGTGATCCCGAAATACCACTCGCCTTAGGCTCGTGGTATTTTAAGGATAACTTTGTTTCGTGAAATTTAAACGCATAATTCCCAAAAAACAAGAGTGTTCTCAAAAAACTCTCACCTCTAGTGGTATTACCCTTGAGTATTATACAGTACGGGTGTGATCTTGGCAGACCAAATCCAGCAGACCGTTTGTCGGAAATACCCGAACGGCATGGTCATTGGCGTGCGGGTTGATTCAAATTATTCATTGAATAGGCAGAATTCTCGGGAAATATCAACAGGAAGAATTGAAATTTGGCATTAGGTCTGTATAAAGTCAACCTGCGCCCATTATTGAGCCGGAAATGGTTTGGTAAGACTTCCTGACGAAGAATCCGTAGTTATACTTAAGTATGTCCAGCCGGCCGTATACTCTCTATCCTCCTCCGAAGATGGGTTTTTCCAAATATCTCGGTCAAGTTCATTTTTGTGCCAAACCCTTAGAATTAATTAGCAGTTATCGAACTTGGATTCCTCTATAACTACCAGAATATCCATCTCATCGATTTTAAACTTGAAAATCGTTGTAATAGCGTTGAAATTTGTGAATATACAGGGTGTAACTAAATAAATGTGAAATATTCAAGGAGGTGATTCCTCATCGAAAAAGATAGGATCTTTCATATATATGAAAATTCATTGGAGCATCCCTTGTTAAGATACAGCCCCTCAAAGGGAGTACTTAAAATTTGTATAACAATTTTCTTCACAACCACTAAAAATGTTACAATATTGAAATTAATAGTTTTATAATTATCATAAATTGATTTTATCATGACAGTGTTCGTGAGGATTAAATAATATATTTTTTTAAATTGCATTTGAGTGCAATATGCTACAGTCAGTAATAATATCAGAAAGACAACATTTAAAGAGTAATCTTATAAATGTTACACTTAACGCTAATAGAATAGTTTTTTGAATGTTCGCAAAGGAACAAACTAGTATCACTTATCACCAATATAAATATATTATAACACAAATTTGTTCGGTAAGTTGAAATGTTCTATAAAATTGTCGTGTTAACGTTTATAGAACAATATTATGATTTGCTGTAAAACTGTTTTGTATTTTTGCACTAAAAATGTTCTGACGACTTCCTTATCAAGCAAAATACTCGTCAAAAGTATAATTGTGTAATTGGCAATTTCAATAAAACCAAATTGCGTTCGAAGAGCCATAATAAAGTTATTATGAAATAAAATGGCAATTGAAATTATAAAATATCTTTGCTAGTTGGGTGTAATTATTTGGAACCAGTCGAATTATTTTTTCAACGTTAACACCCTGTATCTCGGAAAGGAATCATTTCCGGACTTGTGTTAATAGGAACTTTTTCAGTTTCATTTCAGTTTGTCGGAAACAATCAGAACACCCTGTAGAGTAAGATTATCTTTATTGTAGAAACTGTCGGAGTGATTATTTTTTAACGTAGATTCAATATCTGCCATAAAAAATGGGGTTCTAATTTGAAAAAATTGATTTTTCACGATTTTGTCATCCCTAACTTTGAAAGCGATTTTTTCACCCCCTGTATCATCAATCGCAATTTCGATTTTTAAAGTGGATGCATCAATCTTACATCTTGAAAAATCCCAAAAATGCAAGTTTTCCATCCAAAAATCTTGGGTCCCTTCTTCCTACAAGAAACTTAAACTTAAATAGGTATTTACAGCTGTTAGAGACACAAGTGTTTCCGGCATTGGAGGTAAATGGACAATTATCAAATAATATTTGGTTTCAGGATGGAGCACCACACCATTAGGTTCGCATTGTTCGAGATGATTTTGAAAGGACATTTCATCACAGATGGATTGGAAGAAGGGCTGCACGAAGAACCGACCTTAACCCACTGGACTATTTTCAGTGTGGATATTCAAAGTCTTAGGTTTATGTTGATAGATCAAATAATTTGCAAGAATTAGCTGCAGGAATATCTCACGAGATACAGAGAATTCCACCAGAAGTAATAGCTATCGTTACTAGAGAATTTACAAACCGACTTGCTTATTGTCAAGAAGTAAACGGTGCTCAGTTTGAAAATCTAACACATTACGTTTAGTTTATTTAAGTTAATCATGATTAGATATTTCTTTGATTGAAATTAGATTTTTGCTTTATTCGGATACTTTTCTGTTAATATCTCGATAGGTATTGAAATAAAAAATTTCGAACCCAATATTTCTGTACTCGTTTCAAAAGTAGGTACAGTATTCATAAAGAATAAGTTTCTGGAGAATATATAAAAAAATTTCAACTCACGATTTGGTACCAACTTTTTATCAGTATCCAGATGTCTTGTGGAAGAGATTCGTTTCATGATGAGAACTAAGCTGCTCATTGTTTCTATGATAGCATCCACTATGTCGATTTAGAATTCAGCATCTAGTGATTTAGTGACATCGAGATGTTCGGTGATTTCCTTATTAACTTATTACACAAGATATAGTTTACATGACATTTATTCAATTCAGTTTGAAATTATGAAGTATGTTTTATGTCATTTTTACCATGTACTGAACTATAGAATTGTCTGAATCATAAAAAATTTTAGAGACTTTACCTAAACATTAGGTTAATTTTTTATGTGTGTTTTATGTGTGTTTAGAGACTTTACCTAAACTTAATTTTTTATGTGTATTTGAACATTGGAAGAATGTAGAAGAGATTTCTGCATACAGATTCAGGTGTTACAAATTATAATGTGGATGAAGAACTTAAATAGACTAGTGGTGCTGAAATATTCGAATACTGTGCTATCCAGACGAGATTAGGTGCACAGAAGTACGTAATTATATCTATACAGGGTGGCAATTTGAAAACGAAACAGACGAAATAAATTTTTTCGATAGAAATGCTAGGACAGGTCGATTTCTGTTTTGAGGGGGACAATTTAAAATGTAGTTTACGGACGCATAGCGCTTCAACCCTTGCTACTATAACCCTCACCCCCAAATTTTGAATAGGGAAGATGGGGTGAGTGATACCTCATTTGAAAGGTAATTTTATACTGATTTCAGCACAGTATTTGTTTTTATATTTTATGCATTAGTTCTCGAAATATTCTTAACTAAGTATTTGAAAATGAAGTGGTGTTTTCATGGCACTTGTAGTGTTTTTTTGTGAAAAATCGACATTTTGAGCTTCAAAACAACCATAACTGTGGCTTCCTTCCTCCAATCCACTGACATAGAAATCTTTAATCAAGATGTCGAACAAACAAAGCGTATTGCGAAGGAGGAAAAATCTCTTAAAATTTAAAATTATTGTTAAAGCTCAACATGGCTTCGTAAGGGTAAAAGTACCGAGACGACAATTTTTTAATTTGTGCAGGGGGTTATATCTTCGTTAGAGAAGAGTGAAATACCTACTGGGCTTTTTATAGATCTTTGAAAACTTTTGACAATGTTGGCCACGGATGTTTACTTCACAAATTAGAGGCCTATGGTGTAAGAGATATCATGCTTGAACTTTTAAAAAACTACCTCTCATCAGACGTCAGACTAGTGATTAACTGGACATCTGAGGAATATATGTTTTTGGACAACCCTAAACACCACAGGGGAGCATTTTGGGACCACGTTGGTCTGTGATTCATATTAATGATTTGCCTGATGTTCTTGATGAGCATTTCCTGAATCCATCCATCCATGGCGATGACACAAATCTTTTAATATCATCTGAGAGTTTTACAACTTTCTTCCAGGAAGGAATCAGCAAAAAGAACAGTTAAATGAATTGTGCTCTTTTAATCATCTTACTCTTAATGAAGCTAAAACAAATTGGAATGAAACATATACAGAAAACTAGGAAAATTTTGCTAGATAAACAATAGATCATCATAACACAATGTGTCACTTTCAATAAGTCTGCCAGAACTGATATGTTTATTTCGTTCTAAACCTGTTCAACTATAGGTGGAATCCACAATATGTTATTAAAAAAAGTAGAATTCCAAAATTACTGTGTTGAATATTTGTTTTTGAAAAGGTCCAATATATTATTATATAGGGTCTTTCACGAGGAACCTCACCCATAGTTATACGGGAAACTACTGCACGTATTTTCATGAAATTCAGCACTTATAAGTATTTTACGATGCTGATGAAATCTAAAATATTTTCAAGGCATGAGCACCTCCGGTTTTTCCGGAAATGACGTCGTCAACTTCCGTTTTTCAAATTACAACACCATTTTTTTATTGCAGAAATAGATTCCTTAGAAAATTTCAAGTTATTTTGATGAAACATTTTTCAGTTTTGGTTGGAAAATTCTCTCTGAGCAGGAAAAATCGAAAATAGAGCTCCGGTGAAACAAGAATAACTTCGAGGTTTTCCGATGGAAAATTTTCATTTTTGGGATTTTTCAAGATGTAAGATTGATGTATCCACTTTAAAAATCGAAATCGCGATTCATGATACAGGGGGTGAAAAAATCGCTTTCAAAGTTAGGGATGACAAAATCGTGAAAAATCAATTTTTTCAAATTAGAACCCCATTTTTTTATGGCAGATATTGAATCTACGTTTAAAAAGTAATGTGAGTATATGCATCACACCCTTGCCCTACAGTGGATATTTTCTGAGTTATTCACAAAAAACTGTTTTTCGTCTTGAATTTTACGGGTGTCATTGCAGCAACGCTCTTCAGCAACGGATTTCGGAAGCTGGTTTATATTTACGATTGCGTGTCATTTACATATTATACATATTATTACATAAAAAAGACCCCCAACAACCCCCCACAAAACCTCCAACATCAAAAAATTATTTATTTTGCGTTATAATTATGTCAGTTTATTCAATATAATCTACTGAATCCAGCACATATACTGAAATAATTTGTGACCCCCCGCTTACCACCGCATAGCCCCCTCGAATTCAAAAATTCGGCGGACAGTGAAACTGCGCTTTGCTGGCGATTTTTCGATGAAAATAGTATATTTGTAAAACGTCGAATATAATCTATAGGATGAAATAATTGGTGACCCCCCGTAATCCCCCTAAAGCACGACAGAAAAAAATCCCCCAAAGCTGACGATCGTAAAAACTAGATGGAAACGGCCGTTGCTGGATATTTTTTTTGCAAAATGGGTCTACCTTAACTTATTCAATAAGCCCCATATAATGAAATAATTTGTGACCCCGCGCTTCAATCAGAATTGGCCCCCCTGTAGAATTAAAAAAATTCAAATTCCGTAGCATGAGGAACGGCCGTTTCCATCTAGTTTTTGCGATCGTAAGTTTTTGGAGGTTGTTTCTGCCGTGCTTTAGGGGGATTACGTGGTGTCACAAATTATTTCACCTTATAGATTATATTCGACGTTATACAAAGATACTATCCTCATCGCAGAATCGCCAGCAATGCGCAGTTTCAGTGTCCACCGAATTTTTGAATTCGAGGGGGCTATTCGGGGGTAGGCGGGGGGTCACAAATTATTTCAACATATAGATGGTATTCAACGATATACAAGGATGCCATTTCCATCAAAAAATCGCCAGCAATGCACAGTTCCTCGTGCTACGGAATTTGAATTTTTTTAATTCTACAGGGGGACCAATTCTGATTGAAGCGCGGGGTCACAAATTATTTCATTATATGGGGCTTATTGAATAAGTTAAGGTAGACACATTTTGCAAAAAAAATATCCAGCAACGGCCGTTTCCATCTAGTTTTTGCCATCGTCAGCTTTGGGGGATTTTTTCTGTCGTGCTTTAGGGGGATTACGGGGGTCACAAATTATTTCATCCTATAGATTATATTCGAAGTTTTACAAATATACTATTTTCATCGAAAAATCGCCAGCAATGCGCAGTTTCACTGTCCGCCGAATTTTTGAATTCGAGGGGGCTATGCGGTGGTAAGCAGGGGGTCACAAATTATTTCAGTATATGTGCTGGATTCAGTAGATTTTATTGAATAAACTGACATAATTATAACGCAAAATAAATAATTTTTTGATGTTGGAGGTTTTGTGGGGGGTTGTTGGGGGGTCTTTTTTATGTAGGTGGTTCCCCCCACTAATAAAGTACAAAAGATATAATACTTCCCGAAAAAAATCAGGTCATTTCATTCAACCGATTACAAATGACACCCAATCGTAAATATAAACCAGCTTTCGAAATCCGTTGCTGAAAAGCGTTGCTGCAATGACACCCGTTTGAATTTTCAGCTATTGCTTTTCCCTTCACACCAAAAAGATGAAATTTTCAGTTTGTCATCAGTGAGTCATTGCTTTTTTAGCTTTATAGATCATATATTTAATCTCCGAAATTTCTCTTTTAGCCCTAAAGAAGTGGAAATATATCTACGAAACGTTGGCATTAGAAGAATGTAGTTTTTTTTATCAACTACTTTGCTAATATTTCTGTGAAAATCAATACTACAAAAAAATATTTTTCGTGAAATCTATTCCGCATTTCTAAAATTCAAGAATATTTCAGTTCTGTAGAGAAAATCGATCGATATCACAATCCAAATTCCAAAATTTCAAGTAGGACCAGTTTTTCAAGAAGCACGCGAGTTTGAAAGACCTTATAATTATCCTTCAATACGACAAAGATAATTTGTAACTGTGAGGAATTGTCTTTGGATTTATGAGTACATTTGTAGCCCTAGAAATTGGCAATACTATATACCCTATTAAGGAAGTGACTAATTAGTGTCATAATATTGAAATGAGTTATTCCTACTTAATATCCATCTATAAAAGTATAAGATAAATTGAAATTGTTTATTATATCTGTTAGTTGTTATCTAAAACGCGTCATTTCATTATTAGCGAACTTTATGTATATAAAACATGATAATTCTAACAGTAAAATTTGTGTGACAATCATATTATCTATGAAACACAAGCCAGTAAATTTTAAAGAGTCATGAGAGGTTCAAACTCATGATAAATTTCGGTGTAACAATGCAATTCCGTATTCCTTTGAATTGAGGCGTTGGTAAAAATGACAATTGAAGAGAACGATCAAAGAATTCTACAGAAACAGTCGAATAAGAAACGTAAGGTCATGAGCTTTTTGCTCGCTTGTTCATAAGTATTTCCTTTTTTTCTGGAATAGGAAAATGCTTTACTTAAGATATTGAAGAAAGGAATTATGAACAACGCATATATTCATGTAATCTTTAGGTTTCTACCGCTTACCGATTTTTGACGTCAAAAGAAATATTTTCTTCCTACAACGTTCTTCCAAATTTGGCCCCTTTCAAAAGATATAAGACGTTGAAATTTCATGAAAAAAAATTGCATTTTCACCTGTAATATTCAAACGACAATATCAATTGAAATGATCTCTTGTAGAAGATTTTTGATAACATTCATGCATATTTTGGCATCAATAGATTTATTCCATTTCTAGTGGGAAAATAATGTTTTTCAACAACATCCGCTCCGCTGAAACAAGAATAACTCCGAGGTTTTTGGATGGAAAATTCACATTATTGGGATTTTACAAGATGTAAGATTGATGTATTCACTTTAAAAATTTAAATCGCGATTCATGATACAGGGGGTGAAAAAATCGCTTTCAAATTTACGGATGACAAAATCGTGAAAAATCTATTTTTTCAAATTAGAACCCCATTTTTTATGGCAGATATTAAATCTACGTTAAAAAATAATGTGAGTGTATGCATCACACCCTTGCCCTAAACTGGATATTTTCTGAGTTATTCACAAAAAACTGTTTTTCGTCTTTTCCCTTCACGCCAAAATGGTGAAATTTTCAGGAACTAAGACTTCGTGATTGTTCTCAAAAAATGGCTTTTATCAACCAAAAAATTAGACAGAAGTCTTGATATTGATAATCTTAGATTTTGTGACCTCCCTGAGATCAACACTCACATTCTTCAGGTAAGAACTTCATCATCAAGGTGGGAAGGTCACTATAAGCAGATAATACAGACTGTTTAGTTAACTAGGTCCTCAATTCTAGGCATTGCTACAGATTATAATTTATTGTGATGATTGTTATAATGATCAAGAAACAATTCTTCATAAATTGAAACTTTTATCCCCCAAAACATAATGAATAGTTTCTGTTGACATCTTATCATGATAAGATACTTCTGAAGATTGAAATCACAACAAACTAACAAGATGTTATGATCTAACTATGGAATTATTATTTGGGTAAACGATGTTGATTGCTTTGATTATTAGTGCTGCAAATGTAAACATTAAGAAGTATGTCACGTTTGACCAATTAAATATCATCTTGTCTTTCTACAGCCTGTTATATCATGAATTGAAATGATACCAAATACTTCTTGACTAAGCCATATAGTTTACTGTTGATAGAATAGAATATTTATTTAGAAATGGAAAGATTGAAGAAATTCTTCACAACATTTTGTGTAATTAACAAAAATATACTTGCTCACAAAAGAGAAAATTCTTATCAGGGGACTTTTCAAGTTTTGAGGAAGAAAAACACAATTAGGATGATCCGTTTTCGTCAAAAATTACTTTTGCGCGCTTTCTAGTAAAAAATGTCGAAAAGCGAGCTACCGTTTGGTCCAAATGTCTGTAATTTTCGAATTTCGAGCAGAAAATGGTCTCAATCAAGATTAACATAAATACAAAAATGTTTAAGAGACGTGAAGTGAAGTCGGATTGTTTTGGCTCACTTATCGAACTACTTGCGAGTTGATCAAAGTTTTTAAAAATAGTCATAAAAACATGTTTTATTTTCTATCGGCAAAAATGCAAGAAGCAATTATATTAGAATTTCAGAACTCCACGACTACTTTCTAAAATTCATTTTAATCGGATGATTATATTCTAGTTATTGTTATTGGTTACGTCATTTTAATACAAAAATATTGAAAGGCATTGAAGTATAGATAGCAGTTTTTGCTCGCTTGATGTTTGAATGATATGAACCTCACACAAATTTGAACTAATATAAAATTGGTGGTCAAATTCATGGTTATTTCATAACCATCGAGTTATCATATCTGGGCAATACATCAATGATTATAAGGGCTCGTTTATACTGGCTGGTACCTTATGCCCTAAGCCCTTACCTTATTCCGTATGCCGTAAGAATTTCAGTAGGTGTTTATACTGGCTGTTAACTTAACCTTAAGCAGAACATAGAGTTTATGGATTTTGCTCTATACTAATTAATAATTTGTCATTTTGAATTTGTGTTTCTACGTTTTGATACGTGCTGATCATCTTGTATTATAATTTATGATATTATTTGAAATTACCGCTATTAAAACAGAGATCCTTTCTGTATTCAATACTCTGATATAAATAATTGACCCTCTATAGAATGCGCATGTGTCAAAAAAACTAGCCCAATATTACATTCCCTTAATTTTTCTTACTTATAAGATAGTCTTATACACTTATAAGATAATCTAATCTAATTATCTAATATATATATATGTAATTTGTCCAAATTATTTATGAATATATATTTCTATGAATTTGTCCCTAGAAGTTGAACATTTTACAGGTAAGGGAATGAGTATGAACGAAAGCATTGAATTCCTATGGTTCAACTTTTAAGGTTAAGGTTACGGCATAAGGTACCAGCCAGTATAAACGAGCCTTAACTATTTTTGATCCTAAAATATTTCACTGATACTAAAGAAATAATGAATATTTTAAAAATACATTTGAGGTTCATAAGCACAAAACATATTTTGAATGATCTCACATAATTTGAACTAGATACATAATAGACAAAATTATTTTTCTACAAGCGTGCACTTTCATTATCTTTCCCGCACGTATTTCAATCCGTAAAGAGTCACATTGCCAAACAGTGTGGGAAAAACCCCTGCTATTCCATTACCGCACGCAAATGCGTGTGGTAATGGATTAGCAAGGATTTTTCTCGCACGCTTTTTCTAAATGATATATCTCCATGCCACCGACGACGTTACTATGGAAACGGCATGTGAATAAGAATTAATACATTGTCATTATATTATGAAATTGTGTTTAAATATAAGTAATATCAACTCGAATTCAATCAGTACGCTCCGGTAAAATGGATACTTCGGGATCTGATGACGGCCTGCCCGAAGAAATATTAGCAGCTTCTTATGAAGCGAGTTTAAATTTGTTACCGGCCAAGTCGAAGATAAAATATGAGAAGCAATATTCAGAATTCATTGATTGGTGTAATTCCAAAAAGGGTCAACCCAGGAAGGAGGAAGTGTTTTCGGCGTATTTTTTGAAAATGTTTGAGACCAAACACATTATGGTCCCGATATTCAATGATAAAGAGTGTTTGTAAACTGAAACAGGATTTGGATATTGGAAAATTCCATAAATTAACTGCCTTCATTAAACGACAGAATATAGGATTTCGTCCAAAAAAGGCCCAAACTTTTAATGAAGAGGAAATAACAAAATTCATGAGTGAGGCATCTGATGAAATTTACTTGATGATGAAGTTGGTAACAATTTTTGGATTAACTGGTGCCTGCAGACGAGAGGAACTTACAAAACTCACCATCGACGATATAGATGATAAAGGAGACTTGATCATCGTCAATATTAAGGACTCCAAAAATCATTCACCAAGATCGTTTGTTATATCCCAAGACACCAATAATGGATATTTTCTGAATATATACAGAAAATTTACGTCCAAAGGAAATACCTCATCGCCGAATTTTCATAAAGTATAATCGGGGAAAATGTAAGATTCAACCTGTCAGAATCAATACATTAGGGAAAATACCGTCCGAAATTGCAGCTTACTTACGCTTACAAAATCTAGAATTATACACAGGACACAGTTTTAGGCGCTCCTCAGCTATTTTCCTTGCCAATTGTGGAGAAGGTATCACAAATATTAAACGTTTAGGAGGATGGAAGTCAACTGCTATGGCTGAGGGATACTTGGAAGAATCTATTAACCAGAAAAAAAATGTCCACTAAAATTCTTAATTTGAATGGTTCTTCCTCTTCAAACTGTAATACAGAATCATTATCTTCCAAGGAGCAGCTGACTTCGACCAATATGATGGCTTCTGCTATAAATTTGCATAACGCGACCAACTGCACGTTTACAATAAATATAACTAATAACTGAATATTTCTATTGAATATATTGATAATAATGGGAAGAAACAGAATGTACATAGATTCCTTATAAAAATTCATTTTTATGTGCTGTTAGTCTAGTTTTCTTTTCAATGAATAAAGAATTTATGAATATTATTACAGTTTAAATTTATTTCATAGGCTTGTAGTCTCTATGGACCGAACGTCAACGATGAGAGTACAATGGTAACGACTTGTCAGAGACTTTTGTCATTCATGTGTATTTAGGATGATCAATTCACATTTGATCTGTGTGTTGAAATCGATCTCGCATAAGCGCTTGTAGAAAAAATATTGTTCCTAACTCGTGCGGAAAGTGTTTTTCCCGCACTCAACAGCTTAACGGCAGTTTCGTGCGGGAAAATATCACTTTCCGCACTTGTTAGGAAAATAACTATATTGTCACTCTGTCTATAGGAATGTCATTATTGTAGATCATAAAAATATTTTTTTTATTAAGAGCAACAAAGACCATATAAAAAATGGGCTACATTTAGCTAGTCATCTTCTACAGCCTTCAAGATAAAATTGCTCTTAAAAAAGTAAGCAATCTTCGAAAACTATCAATTCATTTTTTCGATATGTTACATCGATCATTATTATAATTTTTATTGTTGTTATTATATTGATTAAATATTGCAGGCGCCGTGAATAAAAATTCTAATCTTAATTGTAAAAATGTTGAAGAGTACTGTCGTGGGAACAAGAGCTGAGGTTTAAAAGACTTTTCCCGTACTATGGAATAGTGTGATACTAAAAGAACCGCCATAGGGAATGTAATATAATCAACAAACCTAAATATATCTTCACTCAAAAATAACCAGTTCAACTAGCGAAAATATTATCTCCTGCTTAATTTTATCTTCAAAGCTATCATTATTTTCAGAAATTATTGATATGCTCGTATATCTTAAGAAATATCAAAAATAGGCTTTCAGAATTCTTAGAAATTTCTAGAGTGACGATTTCCACGAAATTCTGTACACTCATTAGTTTCAAACTTACTCGACTATTTTTCAAGTTATGAATTGATCGGAAGAATATTCCTGCAGATATTGAGAAAACTAAATTTCAATTTCAATAATGAACTCGACCAAAACATCGGGAATTTCAAAGTGGAGAAAAAATTTCGCTTACACCAAAATTGCCCAAAAATGTCATTGAGAGGGATTTGGATCCCTGCAACTTACAGCGTGAAAATTTTATCACTAGCTGATTCCTCTCCAGAGTTATTTTGCCACGCAAAAATTTATTTTGACGACTCGTGCTAAGAAACAGAGTTGGACTTTTATGCGAAGTATTTCTCGAAACAATTTTTTTAAAAATTCGAATTTCGAAATTTGGTTTCTCACTGCCTTGTTCCTATTCTTACTTGTACAAAGTAAAAACATTGTAAACTTAGTTTAGAATAATTTTTTCAAAATTGGTAAAAATAACATCTTCTGAAGTAAGGGGGTTGTCAAAGTTAAAAATATAGTCAATGAATTTCATTTCAGAATACTTATGTTGAAAAAGTTTTTTTTTGCTAACCCACAAGCAATAAATTTCAGCTCTCTAACGTAATCGAGCTCACTGACGGATGTAATTGATTTTGAGCAAGGATTCTCCATCGGTGAGTCCAATCAAAAAGATTTTGGCTGAAATTTCTACATTAGGACAAATTGCCATATATACAGGGTGTAACTAAATAAGTGTAAAATATTTGAGGAGGTGATTCCTCATCGAAAAAAAGATAGGATTTTTCATATAAAGAAACTTCATTGGAGCATCCCTTGTCAAGATACAGCCTCTTAAAGCGAGTACATAAAATTTGTATAACAATTTTTTTCACAAGCACCAAAAAAGTTACAATATTGAAATTAACCTAACGTTTCCTACTAGCAAAAAGACACTTACCCAGTTATTTATTTGGTTTACCCCATGGTTGTAAGGGTGGGAAATGCGGGTACTAACTATAGATTAATAATAAATTCAGTTCGCATTTACGACGATGTACCTATCTCTGTAGTTGTTCGTTAAATAATTTTTTGCTGCGAACTGGTTTATTTTGGGCAAAAAACTCATAAGACATTTTTTGTTTAGAATGAAACAGGCTATCGGAAATAAAGGTAAACAAATAATAAAATAAAAAGTGACATTGGAAATAAACTTTAGGGGTTGCGTTTCCCACCCTTACAACCATGGGGTAAAACAAATAAATAACTGGATAAGTGTCTTTTTGCTAGTAGGAAAACCATGTTTTATATGCTCATAACTGCTGCTTTTGCCGACGGATCAGTCAAAAACTCGAACTTGACCAAACTGAGCTTTTCTGAACATATAAAAACTCTAGCTCATCTCCTTTCGAATATAGAGCTGGCTGGCTGGATATACTAAAGTTTGAACATTGATTCTTGATCAGGAAGACCAACTAAAAGAACAGCATACTATCTCTTGCTCAAATATCTTTTATTTTTGAATATCGAGCTGTAAATGACGTCAATCGCTTGGATTCGACTTCCTGATGAAGATTCATTGGTCAAATTTGAGTATGTCAGGCCGTCCGCTCAGCAAATACTGTATTTTCCGAAGAAGACTGGCTAAAGTTTTCATATATTCAAAATAGGTTTATTTTCAAGTATACTAGTCGAGTTCGTTATTGGGTCGAATCCGTCGAATAATACAGCAGGTAGTAAATCATTTGGATAACTTTGTCGAGAAGTTTTCCAAAGAAAATTTTTAAAAAATTGTTTGTAAATACTGATAAGTTATTACTCTTATCTCAATAAAAATTTCTGCATATTCTGACAATTTATTTTCGTAGACTAAACTTACGAGAAGATAAAGTAGTTTTTTATGTAATCAAAACAAAGAAGTTCACGAGATAAAGTTAAGAATTGCTATTCCTTTTCTAACTTCTACGAATGATAAATGGTACTATTCGAAAGTTGATGAATTGAAATTTGTGAATCTTCATTGATTTCATCGTAACATATCTTTTGAGTATAATTACTGGACATTCCAAAATGAAATTGATGAATTATATTTTTGCCAACCACAAATTTGTTGGACAAGTTAAAATTTTGAATGCAGTGCACAGTGTTTTCGATATAATATCCTATACAAAGAACTAAACCATTCTGACCCGAACACCCCCATCTCAGTGAACCCGTTTTCAACAAACGAATATTAGTTACCTGCCTCAACATTATGCGAAGAGTATTTTAGTTAATATAAAATACTGGGATGAAGCTACGAACATCGAATCAATGCTTACTTAGTATTACAATAAAAGAATGTTGTTATATTGTGAATAATACATTGTGGATATAATATTGTGGAAGCTGAAATGATAAAATATCCATACTCGAATTGAAAAGAATTTTTATCAGGTGAAGACGAATCAAATAAAATATTTTAATCAACAATTAATTAAATAAAGGTATACATACTTTTTTTTTAATTTCTCATTGTTGTTCTCTTCATCTCTTCTCTCATAATTACTGGAACAACTAGATGTATCGTATGTAGCTTCAGATGATGACATCCTTCCTATATCGAATAAAACTGATAAATCACAATCAAAATAAACAAACTTCCGTAAGAATCCTTTTCAAAACGTTTGCATATAAAGTTCTTAACGAAAACCACGTCACAAAATTCTCTTTTGTCCTAGCAAAGAACATTTTTTTTCAAAGCAGAATTTCTGAAATACGATATTTATGCGGCCCAATTATAGAAAAGGCATTTGTTCAGGCGCCCGGTGGAGGGAGCTCGCTGACTGATTACAGTTGCGATGGATCTGCATTTTATAAAGACACGGATGGTGTACGGGGGCTGTCAGAAACTGAATTAGTGACATTCAATTCAATTATCTCATTTGATCGGTTTGAATTCAGTCGTGAGGGTCTGTAATTCAGAAACAAGTGGACAGAGGAGATGAATGCTCTCGAAGTAACACATGAAATAAATAATTTTCAAAGGTAATATAAGAATTAGATCTCTATTCAACAGTTTTTTTACAGTTTATGATACTTATAGATTGTTTGTTAGGATTTATTGTTGCTATATTGTGTATGGTGTTTTTTACAGGCCTGAAAAAGGTCACTGCCAGAAGAGTTGCTGAATTATATTATATTGTAAGTAAAAGTCATAGACTACCTATAGATAGGCAACTCTGGCATGAATTTTGGTCCCGATTTCGAGAGCTCAACTTACAGCGCCATCTTTAGTTATTCCCTAGTTGATTACAGATTCCATTCGCACAACGTTCCATCTCGTGGCGCCCTCTAGTGCATTTTATATTAGTTATCATAGGATTTCACGCAAGCACAGGTTGAATTCCATATTTTTATTGGATTTTTAAACAAATAAATTTGAAATGACCAGTATTTTAATCTGCTGAAGATTGTCACAATTTCAATATAAAAATATCATATGAGCAGAAAATTGTGACAATTTGCAGCAGATTAAAAGAATTATGGTCATTTCAAATATATCTGCCCTTCAAATCGAAGAACATACTAATCTTTAGAGGATGAAAGGAAATAAACGAAAAAGGAACTTTAGAAATATATATATAATGCAGTAAATAATCAATTTACAAAAATTTCAATATCGAGGAAAAGAATAAAACGAACCAACAATAATTATGCAACAATTACCTACTCATCAAGTTATGAAAAATACATTAAAAGAATAAATTAGAATATTAGTGACAAATATATCAATTTAAGCATGAATTGAATAAGATTTATACTTTTATGACAGAAACAATTTCTTAAAGTCTATTTTCTTTTAGATACTTTTTCGGATGCCATCTTCATTATTGTATCATAAGATCTTATTGTTTTTTTTCCCGATAAAATTTTATTAATATTTCTGTCATAAAAGTACAGAATTAATTTCATGGCAAAATCAATAAACTTATTAACTGAAATTCCATGAATTTGGCGTTTCAACGGTAAATCTCACATATCCGTTGAAGTATTCTAGGAATCTTCTGATAAACGATTTTTATGAAATCAACTATAAGTGGAATACCCAAAACTATAATCAATGACCATGAGCAGTTCACTTATATATAAATACCTTGTTGCCTCAAAGTTTCTTCAGGAGTTCTGGAAGGTAGAAAAAATATATCATCATTACATAATCTGAAAGATTATTGAAATTACAAAAATGATAATCATAGGGAGTAGAATGAATTACTTGGCAAATGAAGTGTTGGTAGAGCAAATCTTTTAAGCTTTCCATGTGGGTCTATACAATCGATATGAAAATGCTTTATGCAAATAACGTTTTTGGATGAATGAAGACATGGTTTTCCGATTCTTTCCAACCAAACATTTCTAACACCCTAAACTTGTGTATTCCTTTTAATAATTTTAATAAAAGTAATTTAGAAAAACCTAATGAAAAAATCATACCTCCGTAACCGTAATACTAAGGACCCAGGTTCCAAGACTGAAAAGGTAGCAAATGACCCTACCAATGCCCCAAAAAAATTTGAAGGTCCATGTGCCGAACACCCTGTATAAACAATTCAAATAATTTTTTTCCATCATATTGTTAAGACACATGAATTCCCATCAATATCAGACGTAAATTGCCATCATGAGAAATCCGTCTTGAACGGAACCTTTTTGAGATTTAGACAACAGTGACTATCAATTTGTCCGAATAATAACAAACCAAACCTAAAAGTTCAATATACACAGTGAAATGTATCAATTTTCGATGGCGTGACTGAATAAAATTGAACAGAGTATAGTTAGAAAAAATAGGAAATCAGAGTATACAGTATTCTCCGTACTCTTGAAGATACGCTACTGTCATATCACGAACAAGTTTTTTTAACCAAGCTTAGTATGTAATCCGGTCCTTAGTTATAAGGCATAAACTGAAACCTAGGTATTTTGAACATGTTAATAATTTTAAGTTCTCTTAAAAATCACTTTTAATTGATCAAGAATTCGCCGTAATTTAATTCTTTCCATGAAGTTTTTAAATGGTTTTATTTTGAAGTTGTTTGCATATAGAGTCTCCATTATTCACCGACATTATGTACCTCCTCGATCATTGTGGTTTTAGAAATACACATTCGTTTTGAATAAGAGCCCAATATTCATCAATTCCAGGTAAATCAATGTTTTTCTACCACAATAAAGAGGAAATCAAACAATGTCTAAGGTATATTTTTTACTTGAGGTTTCAATATTCATGATATTGTAATTTGCACATTAACTGAGATGAATGGAAAGCATTTACTTCGAATTTTCCAGAGATAATTGCTACCATATAGTGAGAAGAAGGGATTTCATCAGTCCATTATTAAATCTAGAAAAGCACCGGAGTGTGGTAAAGAGCTTATGCGCGCTTGTAACTCTGAGTAATCTTGATAAAACTTGTAACGGTAAAAAAATTATATTTATTTATTTTAATTAAATTGAAAAATTCGAAATTACTCCGGCCAGCACAAACCCACCTCACATTTACCATAAGAGAGTTTAAATAGATGCTTCCACCCCAGTCAATGATAGTCAGTACTTGAAGAATAGAAATTTATTCCACTCTTTTACAAATACTAGATATTTACAGAATGTACAAATGTTAAATTGTCCAAATTCAAAGTTGCAAGTGGAACTGATTAATTTCTGACTATAAAAATCAACAGATCACATCTTATTGCTGGAACTCATCTTGTCTGTCTTGAGTCCCAATTCATACGATAGCAGGACCATACAACTATCCTGGGTGTTCGGGATGAGTCTGGTATCGAAAATGGGTCTTAAGTCTTCCCCCTGTAGACAAACTTTCCAACAAAAACTATTTCTTCTCTCAGTTCTCCAGTCCTCAGTGAAACATCTGTTAGTACGTCGTAAAATTCAACTTCGGCAAATTTGTTCAGCCTTGGCAGGGTATGTCGAATTTGGTAATATTCTAACTCTGGCAGATTTGGTTCAGTTCTTCGGTATTTTTCCAACTCCGTCAATTTTGTTCAGCTCTTCGGTAAATTTTCTACTCCGGAAAATTTATTCAATTCTACGGTAAAATTCCTACTCCGGAAGGTTTTGTTCTGCTCCGGTAGGTTTTGGCTGTGAAAATCAATTTCATAAGTTCTCGAAATGATAATGTTCCACAGTTTCCAGCAATCCCTGATTATATTGACACACAAAACGATAATAATTTAAAAGAAGAAAAAATATCCGTGTGTTCAAAAAAAAAAGAACACAATGGTACAAATAATTCAATAAAACATTCATCAAGGAAATCTAGAAACTGAGCAACAAAGTATAGCACGAATATTGAAACAATAAGAAAGGTAAGTTGATTCATCAGACATCCCTCCGAAAGGCACTAGGAGAAATAAATATGGTGGTCTGAAAAAGAATGCATGAATAAACCTTGACTAATCTGAAACAGGACCAAAATAAAAAAGCTCCCGACAAATTCCGTTTCATCCTGGCTTTCAGTTACTACGAGGCATGTTTTTTAAGTAAGTACCGTTTTGCGATTCCACCGCCGTAGCGCTACGGTCGGCGTTCCGCGCATGCACGTTGGTTACCTACATCTCTTGTCTACGCACTAACGCCATTACAGTCTGATTCTTCATCGAGTGTTTAAGATGCCTCCGACAATCGTGAGTCCCGCTGATTGTGAAGTATGGGCTGTTATACGATTTCTTAGTTCTAAAGGCGTAAAACCGATCGATATTCATTCATGAGATCTGTGAAGTTTAGGGACAAACATTATGGTGATGGAATGGTAAGGAAATGGGTGAGAGCATTTAAAGATGGCCTCACAAATGTGCATGATGAAGAACGGAGTGGGCGTCCTTTGGTCGTTAATGAAGATTTGGTGCAGAAAGTGGACGAAAAGCCCTGATCTGGCACCCAGCGACTACCATTTGTTCCTGCTCTTGAAGAAACACCTGGGCAGTCAGCGTCTGCAAGACGATAATGAAGTCAAAACATTTGTGACACAGTAGTTAACAAGTCAGGCGACAGAATTTAATGAGGAGGGTATCCAAAAACTGGTGCCACGTTATGACAAGTGCGTCAATATTCACTTATAATACCACAAGAGCTTCAAAATTATCGGGTAGGTTCGTTGCAAACAAATGAAGGAGTCAAGTTTTTCAGGTTAAAAAATCACGAGCGCGAAGCGCGAGTGATTTTTCCTGAAAAACTTGACGATTTTATTTGTTTGCAGGGAACCTATCGGGAAATACCAGATAATTTTGAAGCACGTGTGGTATTCGGGGGATTATTTTTCTGTCCCAAATGTCGGCCAATAGAATTGCACCATGAGACGAAATGTACAGTTAACAAATAAGAATTTCATAATGAATAAAACAACATTTAATTAAGAATCAGGGTAGTGCAATTAAAAATACAATTGTTGTAAACATTGGTGCATGTTTTCTTCAAGTCAGAGTTATCGGTAATGGTCCCAGAAGAGGTAGATGGCATGAGGTTTATGCTGTTGATGGCATTTTCTGCAGTAGGCTCACTCCTTCGCAGTTTCTTGACAATTAATTCGTGGTGTTCCTGGTCGAGTTGGAGATACGGCTTGATGGAGTTACTGTTGGCATGTCCAGTTATTTTGATTATCTGCTGCTCTCCCAGGCCCGATTTCGCTATATTGGAGACGGCTGTTGCACGACTGGAGTGGTTGGTGATTTTTTGTTACCAAGGTCAAGCCCAGCTTTTTGTGCTGACTCCTTAACCCACTTTGAAATCGTGTTTTGGCCTACTGGGGAATCCTTGTACCACCTAGCACCTGGAACTTTATTCCAGAATGGATTTTGGGTCAGGAATAGTCTGTCGCTCTTGATATTGACATCTCTCTTCTCTCTCAATTTCTGGAACAGTCTCACTGGGCACTTGTCAGGGATTTCCCGATTCTCCACCAGCCACTTGCTGTCTGATAATTTTTATCACCACCTTGTGTGGTCTTGCTGAAAATTGGATTGTATTCAATTCTCCCAGTTGTTTCCCCGTCATTTCGCTGTTCTGCCTTGAAGTGATGTATTGACGCCATGCTGCCCTCACCACCTCTCCAAGCCAATTCCACTGATATTATCATGAATAATTTTTTCTGGAGGCCATCAGGAGTTTCCTCGTCCCAAACAGTGGTCATTGCATCCCAATCTTTTTCCTCCAACGCTGCTGCACTTGCCCTCCGTTTTTCCGGAATAGATTGTAAAGCCTTACGCTTGGCATCACGAGCTCCTCGAGCGGTCTTGAATGCAGCATCCGAAAATGGGTTGATTTTGATGTCGAAATCTTTCAAATACTTTTCTTGAAGTAATTTGGCAGTCTGATTCCACATTGTTTTTATTGTACCTTCCTTATAGTCTTCTCCATCCATTTTCTTCATATTGTAAGCGTAATCTTTCATAATGTTTGCCAATTGCGCTCCACTCGTTTCAGCTCTCAATATGTATTCCCTCTCAGTACAAAAAGTAGTAAATTGGTTCCAAACTGTTTTTTTTGCCTTCTCCGTATTAATGGGAACATTTCCTTTGACTTTTTTATCGATGGTGGACAGAGAACAAACTCCAAATCGACTCATTTTCATGCAAAATCTCCAATTTTCACAATTGAATTCAACCTGTCAGTTTGACGTGTGCTTAATTTGACTGGATCATGTTTTGTTTATATATAGCAACTACCAGAGAAAATTTTCAAAAAATTATCAGTATAATACCATGTAGGTGTACCACGTGACGTCGAATGGTGCAATTCTATTGGTCGATATTTGGGTCGGAAAAATAATCACAGAAATTATATTGAAAAGTAGATTAAGATACACTCTTTCATGTAAAAATAAAATTATTGCGATATCTTTACACGTCTTTTTTTAATTCCAAAACGGTACTTACCTACTTAAAAAACATGCCTCGTATAATCGATAATTTTCTAATTATTAGACACCCTCCCCTGAAAAGAAAAAAAATAAATAATTCTTACAAGAATCCTTTTTTGGAAAATTGGTCACGCGGGTAGCTTGAAGAATCTTCCATTCTGTCCCCGATATTTAACGTATTCTATTGAATAATGTACGCGGTTCTTTATGATCTCGAGTCAGCTACAAGGACTTCTTTTCTTTGTCTTCATTGAGATCAATGTCGAAGAACAAACAACCAATATCCCTTTTGCGCATTAGGAAATCAATTCGCAGCTATAAAATTACATAAAAATTTTTGAATCACATAGCAAGGTTAGATTCTTTGAGTAAATTATATAATGGCAGTTGTGATTTCCAAGCAATAAACAAAGTGTTATTGAATCAGTAGATATCTATATTGACTTAATTTCTCAATGTCTTCGTGTGTAAGTAGCAGATGGCACAAGAAATAAAAATTCCCGGAGGAAAAATTCGCAGAGAAACGACATTATTGTGGTCTACCCATAATGAACACTGCTTAGAAAATTGTCATTAAAAACTATTTATTTTCCATGAACCATTTGCATTCCATCAATATGGACTGAAACACCTATGATTATGTATTATGTGGTTTGGGAGCATTCGAATGATTTCGAAAATAATGGAAAGTTTGATAAAGGATAGATTAATAAAATACTCCGACAAAAACAACTTTTTTACGAACCAACAACATATATATAGGATGACGAGATATTGTTGATGATGGGGCTCGTGTTGAATGATTGTTTGGGCTATTACCATCATCTATTGTGGATGTAATGTTTTCCGACGTTTCGATAGACATCTTCTATCTTTATCAAGGAGAAAAGTAAGAAACCTTTTGAAAATTATCAATTTTCAAAAAGTCAATATGACAGAAGTCATGAAAGAAAATGAACGATGTTATATACTCATCTGTGATATGATGATCTTTTTAAGTTGGATCGAACTATCGGCGTCCAAACTTCTGGCAGATCTATAGATGGAGCACTTATGGAATCAGGTGTTATTTTCATAAATGCTGCTTCTTTGATTTTTCTTCTTGCAAGTTTTTCTTCTCTGGATATTATTGATGCTTCATCCCACTTTATACGATGATTCTCATCTACAGCATGTTGGACCAACCTGGATTTGTCGCTGTCTAGTACTCGTAGAAGCTTCTGATGTTCTTTTATTCGTACATTCAGAGGGCGTTTAGTTTCTCCGATGTAAGATCTTCCGCACTCGCAAGGTAATTCATATATGCAGTTCTTTGTCCTTTGTGTCTCATTATTAGGCTTAACTTTTGTAAGTTTAGCTCTGATGGTGTCTTGAGTTTTGAATGCAGTCGTTATGTTGTATCTATTTCCAATTCTTCTCATTTTCTCCGACAAACCATTTACATAAGGAATAACGGTTTTAATGGTCTGATTTATATCTGTTGGTTCAGGTTGACTTTCTCTTGTTCGTCTAGCTTTTTTTAATATCTTTTTAGGGTAGCCATTGCTTCTAAGAGTTTTCGAGATGTTATTTATTTCTTCATTTTGGTCTTCTTCAGTGCAACAAATATTTATTGCTCTATCAAATAAACATTTTGCTACTCCCAATTTAGTGTTTAGTTGGTGGTTTGAATCAAAATGTAGATATTGTCCTGTGTTCGTTGGCTTCTTATACACAGTGGTTTTTGGGATTCCATTTTGTTTATTTACGAGTACATCTAAGAATGGAAGTTGTCTGTCTTTCTCGATTTCCTTTGTGAATTTAAATGATTCCTCTTGATTGTTTAGATATTGAAGGAATCCATCTATAGTGTCTCTTCCATGTTGCCAAATAATGAAAGTATCATCTACATATCTTTTCCACAGTTTGGGTTTAAGTGCATATTTTTCTAATGCCTTCTGTTCGAAAATTTCCATATATAAATCAGCTAAAATTGGTGATAGTGGTGAACCCATGGCCATTCCAAATTCTTGTTGATAAAAGATTTCTTCAAATTGGAAATATGTTGTTTCAATACAAATAGAAAGCATTTCCATAATTGCATTCACGCTTAGTGTAGTTCTTTCACTAAGGGTTTGATCTTCTTCAAGCTTTTTCCTAACTATGATAATTGTTTTATCTGTCGGAATATTAGTGAACAAACTGGTGATGTCGAAGCTGACCATAACGTCTTCTTCCATGATTTCTTGATGTCTCATTATTGCTATAAAGTGTTTCGTGTTTCTTATGATCGATGTTGAATTACTTTTTAATGGTGATATAATTTTCAACAGAAATTTAGCCAATTGGTGGCATGCTGAATTTCTTGAACTCACAATTGGTCTCAGAGGAATATTTGCTTTGTGTATTTTTGGTAGACCATATAATTGTGGTGGTTTACTGAAGTGAGGTGTAAGTCTTGATCTACCGAATTGATCTGGAAATTCATTTCGATATTTATAAAGGATTTTCTAAATCTTGTTTTCAAACATTCCATCCACAATAGATGATGGTAATAGCCCAAACAATCATTCAACATGGATATAGGAAGAAGAGATCAACTATCACACCTTTAATTGAGGTTGTTTTCATTTTTTCAGAACGGCTGCACCTTGCAAAAATATCGAAAAAAAATCTTGAACTTTGTTCATGTTGGGCAGTGTAGAATTTTCTCTATCAAAGCGTAGTAATTATTTTATGTGAAACGTATAGCTAGAGAATGCTAGAAAGTATTTTTCAATTTTTTCTTTTACCAAATAAATATTGAACTATTTTCATATTGAGCAGATTGATTCTCTATGAAAACGATATAGTTAGTATTTTCTTTCCTTGGATCTTGTCAAATACGATTAGATATAAATAATCTGAAACCATTTTCGGTAAGTTGCAAAAAATTGAAGATTTTGAAGTCATCAAAAAGGTAATATTCCTTAAACCTGATTTGATTATCTAAAGTATTTTAAAATAAAAATAAATAAGACTTGATATCTTCTTATTGAACGTAAACGCAGTCAATTAATATTATTCAGCGTCAGAACGCAGCGTCTCATTCACCACTGACGCCACTGGTCGATATGCTAATCAGCCTGCTGGCCCGGCCTGCTGCTTCACACCAGTCTGCGTCTCGGACAATTTCGGAATTTAGCAGCTGTCGAATGGCAGCGATTTTCACAACGATTTCTTGTTCTATGTTCTAAACTGTCATTTCAATTTCAAATCTGATTGTGTAGTGTTTGAATATTAGGCAACGGTAAAAAAAGTGTTGAAGTGATAAACCCTTTTTTAATGAATCTGTATTAGGAGCCAATAAATCTTAAGAAACATAAAATATACAGTTGTAATGTCCCAATCTAAAAGTTCTCGAAGTAAACGTAAAGTTCTACCAAACGAAATCTCTCTATCTCTGAAGGTACGTAAATCCAGGCAACATTTATTCTCTGCAGAGTCAGTCTTAAATAATCGGAATAAAATCAATTTTGACAATGATACGAGCAACGTGAAGAAATCTAAGAAAAAGAAATTGAGGCAAACGCAGAATTTCCTGAATTTAAGTGGTGAATCTCCTGAGGAAATTTCATCTAGTGTATCATCCATTTCCAAATCAAAGAGTCCAGGAAACTCCGAAATCGATGGAGTAGTTTCATCTGAGGTTTTCCTCGAAACAGAAGAAAGACCTAAATCTAAAAATCTAAGAAGAAAAAAATTAAACTGCCTAGTTTGAACCTTAATGATTTTGATGGAACAGACAATACATTGCGTTTCTCAACAGGAAATACATCTTGCGAAAAGAAAAATACGTCAGCCGAGTCCTTAAGTTCTACAACAGATAGTATGTACATTCTTAATTTTTATATTTCCTCTCTCATCTCCTTTTTGTTGCAGTTACAGAAGATAATACACATAGGAAGAAAAGTAAGAAGGAAAAGGGACTCAAGAAACAGAACACTCTCCAGGATGCTACAAGAACTAGATCATCAAGGAAGAGGCGTGTGGATGATAAATCTGAAAATATTACTGAACATACTGAGGATAAGGAGAACATAAATGACAATGATTTAATCCTTAAGGGTACTAGTTCTTCAAGAAAAAAAATGAAAGCTCATGAATTTTATTCAATTGATAATGAGACAGAATCAGAGGTAAGTATTCAACAGATGAATGTGAAGGACACCAGTGGTAAGAGAAGAAAAAAGCTGGTGTCAACTAGTGATGTAGAAAAACCACAGATGCTTTCCGAAGAACTAGTTGGAAAACAGATAAGTATTAAGGATATCGGTGGTTCTACAAAAAAGAAAAGAAGTCGAAAGCTGGCATCAGATAATGATGTAGAAAACTCAGATACAATTGTTGAACAGTTGAATATTTCGAACACAGTACAAGATGAAGAAATTGCTGATAAAACAGAAGAAAAAGGAGAAACTAGAGTAAAATCAGTTAAAACAAGAAAAAGAAGACGAATGCATGATTCTGAACAGCTCATTAAATCAAATAAAAAAACTAGGAAGACAAATGTTGAGAATTCAGAAACTTCTGAGGCAGATAATCTTAGTGAAGAGGTGTTTATTGTTGAACCGCAAAATCTCCAAGAGAACATTATAAATTCCAAATCTAGAAGAACCAAGTTGGTTGATAAGCAATCAGATACACCTTTGAAAGTTAATAAAAGAGGTAAGTCTAGTAGAAGGTTCAAAAAATCTCCCGTGAAGGAGCAAGATATTTCCAGAAGTTCAATCGGAAATTTGGAAAATCTGGAAACTGACAACACTTCATCTGATCTAAATGATCCAAATGCATCTCAACAGAATATATTTGAAGGTAAACATAAAGCCTCGAACAACACTCCCAAAGATTCAAGAAAAAGTCGGAAACTTCCAGAAACAGATGATAAGATTATGAGTAAATCTGATAATAGAAATTCAAGAACTATAAGAATGAGCAGTCATAGACGTTCACTTAGAGGAGTTCATGTAGAGGAATCCAATAGCGAAACTCATGATACTGAAACCATCAATTGTAATTCATCTGATGAACATGAAGAAGTAATACAAAGAGGTGCCAGATTAAGTACTCAAATGTCTGGAGCTTCGTTGAAAACATCACTAATTCAATCGCCCGAATCTCTCGATGAAAATAAACGTGAGGCCTCTATAACATCTAGAAGAAGTTGGCAAGCAGTTGACCCAAAGACAATTGAAGAAATTGCAAATAAATCGAGTAAGAGACATTCAGAAGCTACAAAGGTACATCAATCAGTCAAATCTACGAACAGTTTTGAAAGAATGGAAGAGGACTCAGATGAATCATACAGGATAGAATCCACCCTCAAAAATCATGATACTGAAACCATCAATTGTAATTCATCTGATGAACATGAAGAAATAATTCAAAGAGGTGCCAGATTAAGTACTCAAATGTCTGGAGCTTCATTGAAAACATCACTAATTCAATCGCCGGAATCTCACGATGAAAATAAACGTGAGGCCTCTAGAACATCTAGAAGAAGTTGGCAAGCAGTTGACCCGAAGACGATTGAAGAAATTGCAAATAAATCGAGTAAGAGACATTCAGAAGCTACAAAGGTACATCAATCAGTCAAATCTACGAACAGTTTTGAAAGAATGGAAGAGGACTCAGATGAATCATATATGATAGAATCCACCCTCAAAAATCATGATACTGAAACAATCAATTGTAATTCATCTGATGAACATGAAGAAGTAATACAAAGAGGTGCCAGATTAAGTACTCAAATGTCTGGAACTTCATTGAAAACATCACTAATTCAATCGCCCGAATTTGTCGACGAAAATAAACGTGAGGCCTCTAGAATATCTAGAAGAAGTTGGCAAGCAGTTGACCCGAAGACAATTGAAGAAATTGCAAATAAATCAAGTAAGAGACATTCAGAAGCTACAAAGGTACATCAATCAGTCAAATCTACGAACAGTTTTGAAAGAATGGAAGAAGACTCAGATGAATCATATGTGATGAAACATCATCAAACCATCAATTATGATTCCTCCGATGAAAATAAAAGAATGTCACGAAGCAGTGCCAGGTTATCAAGTGCTCAAAAACAAAAATCCAACATTTCTGAAGCTTCGAAAACACCGCAAATTTCATTTCCTGAAAATATTGATAAACCTGAGACTAATCTTGAAAGTAAAAGTGAGACCTCTAGAAAATCTAGAAGAAGTTGGCAACTAGTGGACCCAAAAATTGCAAATAATTCAAGTAATACAAATTCAAGAACTTCGATGTCTCTTAAATCTGTCGAGTTCGATCAAATGGTAGATGACTTTAATGGAACATTCGTAAAGAGTTCCTGTACCGAAAATCAAGATATTGATCATAATGTTTCTGATCAGAATGAAAAAAGTGGGGTCACATTAAATACCAGAAAGTCAAGAACCCCGAAAAGAGGGAATGGAACTGATTCTCTGGAAGGGTTTGAAAAATCATTTGAAGCAAATAATAAATCTGGGAAAAAGTCCATTATTTCTCCTAACAATTTAGATGGAAGCGAAAAGGTAGCAAGAAGTAGTGGATCTAGTAATCGCACTTCAAGAAATGTAACAGGAGAGGAACAACTTCCCACATTCGTAGTAACTGAAGGGGTTGAACCTAGTATAGATCGGATTAATCTTGAAAATCCAAATAATTCTATAAAAACTTCAAAAAAAATTGATATGGATTTCCCTTGGATGAATTGTGGGTCTGAAGATTATTCATTGGATAAGCAGAAGAGAGAGAAAAAGGACAGTAAAAGGAAGAGGTAAGCATTAAAGCATAGTCCATAAGAGAAATAACTTTCTGTATAAATAATGAATAAGACAATACAGTAGTATATATCGGCACAAGGAACCAAATGAAAAACTTATTATTCTTTCAGCGATGTTTTGGAAACTTTTATTTCCTTCTTCAGGCTACAAAAATACGAAAACACAATCAATTGAGCACTCAGAAAGAATCATAAGGAATACAAATGTCAAAAAATTTAAAAATAATAACAATGATAACTACACATAGGTCATAAAATAAATTGAAAAGAAATATCTATCAAAACTCGAAATTAAAATGAAAACCAATAAGATTTCATGATGATCCAATAAGGTCATGTTCAAAGACTCGCACAATATGGAATATTACAATTGAATATATAAAATATAACAAGAAAGAGAACTCACCACATCAGAATAACAATTATAAACATTTTTTTTTTTTATTATAATAGTTGTTACAAGCAATCAGAAAAAAAAAATTCTATAAGCTCATTTCATGGCTTCAGAGCTGGACGCTCCTGAATGTCATGATGAGGTCCTGTCCAGTGACAATTCCTCTTCAAGTCTCCTTCAAATCTACTGGCCATTTTCTTTTAAGTCGCCGATCGTTCTGCAATTTAGTCAGTGGTTGTAGCAAAGTGTCTGTGTGGCTCTCAAGCTTTGTGTGATGTTTGGTGCTTTTTTCTGTTATGACGCTCTTTACATAGGGTATCTTCAGGTCTTCATGAAGTGTTTGATTTGTAACGTACCACGGGGCATTTGTTATCGTTCTGAGGATTTTAGATTGGCTTCTTTGGATGATAGACATGTTGGAATTGCTGGTACATCCCCAGATCTCGATTCCGTAGGTCCAGATAGGCTTTATTATAGTTTTATAGATCAGAATTTTATTTTCCAGTGATAGTTTTGACTTTCTACCAATGAACCAGTGTAATTCCTTTGCCTTCAGGTCTGTTTGTTTTCTTTTTTTGACTACATGCTCCTTCCAGGTAAGCTTTTTATCCATGTGTAATCCGAGGTATTTCACTGTAGGGGATTCTGGTATCTGGACGTTGTTAATTTTTACTGGTGGACACTGGCCTTTTCTCAGTGTGAAATTGACTTGTACAGATTTGGTCTCTTTGATCTTTATTCTACATTTATGCAGCCATTCTTGTATCTGGTCTAAACGAGTCTGTAACAAGTGAGAAGCTTCTACCGGGTCTTCATCGCTCGCTAGTATGGCTGCGTCGTCCGCGAATGTACCCAGTACTGTGTTTGGGTTGGTTGGTAGGTCTGCAGTGTACAATAAGTACAAAATGGGGCCAAGAACACTGCCTTGTGGTACCCCAGATGATATGGAAAAATTGTTTGATGTTTTGTCGTTCACTCTTACCCTGAATTTTCTTGTGGACCTCAAAAGTTTGTAATATGTTATTGGAAGATATTTTCTAATCTTGTACAGTAGGCCGGGGTGCCAAACCTTATCAAAAGCTTGACTCACGTCAAGGAACGCTGATGTGCAGTATTTCTTCTTTTCGAGTGCTTCGTTTATGACATGGCTTATTCTGTGTGTTTGTTGCACTGTTGAGTAAGCTGCTCGAAATCCAAACTGGTGGTGTGGTATCCATTGTTCAGTATTTGGGTCTGTGTTGATTCTACGGAGGACAAGTCTTTCGAGGACTTTGGAGGTGACAGGTAGCAAACTAATTGGCCGATATGAGGTCGCAGTGCTGGGATCTTTCCCTTGTTTTGGAATTAAAATAATTTCTGCTATTTTAAACTGCTGTGGCCAATGATTCAGTTTCAGTATAGCATTGTAAATATACTTAAGTAGATTCCCTTATCTGGTAACTCTCTAAGCATTTTCGGTGTTATTTTGTCAATTCCTGCAGTTTTTCTTGTATTGAGGCGACAGAGTTCGTCCTGGACTTCAGTCTTAGTGAAAGGTTTAATTGGTGCTGTGATTTTGGTTATCTCTAGGAGTTCTCTTTCTATCTCGCTATCTCTGGTGTCGTTGTGGGAGGTGAATACTGTGGCTAGGTGTTCGGCAAATAGCTTGGCTTTTTCTTCGTCGCTTCTGGCCCAATGTGTGTTAGGTGCTGATGTATTACGTATAGCTGATATATGCGTTTTTGGTTTTTTGGAGTTCTTTATTGGTTTCCATATTGAATTATCGAATCTGCTTAGATTTGAGATATACTCTTGAAATGAGTTTTCTTTTAATTCTTTGATTTTCGCTCTAAGTCGATTGGTTGTTTTGTTCAAGGTGTTTTTTTCAGCTGGGGAGTGCGTTTGCTGCCATCTTGTTCTTGCTCTTCTCTTCTGTGCAATTAGTTCCTTTATTCATTCAGTGATATTGTAGGTATAATTTGTCACATTGATTACAGGAGTTGCTTGTTTCACTGCATGTATAATCAGGTTGTTGAATGTTGATAGCACTTCTTCTATTTCATCAGGGGTTTTCAGGCTTACGTTCAGGCTTGCCGTCTCATCGATATTTTCTCGATATTCGTCCCAATTGGTGCTCCTATTGTGCAGTCTGGGAATTTGTTTCTTGTGAATTATGAAAGCACTGATTGTTGCAATTATGGGAGAATGATCCGAAGACAGGTCATAGCTTGCTTTAATGTCCATGTTAGAATGAGATAAGCCGTTTGTTACGAAGAAATCCAGCAGGTTCGGAATCTTATTAGGATCCGTCGGCCAGTATGTGGGAGTGCCTGTAGATAAAAAGTTGTAGCCGTTTTCTTATATGAGACTTGCTAATGCTTTTCCTTTCGCTGTTGTAAGGCGTGAACCAAATAGGGTATTTTTGCAGTTGTAATCTCCTCCGGCGACGAATTTGGGGCCCAGTGTTGAGAAATAGTCGTTGAAGTTTTCTTTCTTAATGTTGTGACGTGGGGGGCAGTAAACTGCGGACACTGTTATTTCGAATGATGCAAGTTCTACCTTTATTGTTGTGGCCTGTAACAGATCTTTCCTATATTCTGGCAGTTCAATATGCCTTATCGAATTTTTCACAATGATGGCTGAGCCGGCATGAGCGGTGTTATCCAGATGATTCGAGTGGTAAGTGGTATATTGCGGTATTTTGAACTAAGACCTTTCAGTGAAGTGAGTTTCGCTTATCAGTAAAATGTCTATAAAGTTATGATGGAGAAAAACTTCTATTTCGTTTTTGTGTTGAAGAAGGCCGTTGGCGTTCCATTCTGCTATTTTTAGAAAGTTATTGAATTTTACTGATGAGATTGGTCAACATGTTCAACATCATAGTGTTTTGTTGAATTGTAAACTTGCAATTCAAAATATAAAATTTTATACAATGTTTCGAATGCAAATTGGAGCAAAAGATTTTATTCACAATTATAGGGGAATAGAGAAACCTACTATTTGCTCAGTTTGGCAACATAAAAATTTTTTATGACCTGAGTGGACCAGCTCTAAGTTTCAGATGCGACACTTTTCAATGTAAATAAAGATTGACTGGTCATTATCTTATAGGTGGACTATTTTAAATGGTGAGGAAGTTAAAACATCAGAACTAGCTTCCAAAAAAAAAGAAATTGTGGAAAAAGCTGATAATGTAATCACTGAAGAAGTCATGCCCAGTAATCGCAACAGACGCTCGTCAAGAAAACGATGGTCCACTGAATTGAAGAGAATGTCTTTGAATCCCAATGTATTTCAGAAGAAAGAGGAGATCGGACCGTCCGTTTCAGAGAGAGTGTCCAGAGGAGAACCCCTTGACGGGGACCAAGGTCAAAACCACTCAAGTATGAGGTAAGAGAACTATACACTAGTATTATAGTGATAGGTAGTAATAGTTATAATGATTAACCTTATAACACAAAGTTGGAAGTTATTAAGGGTAGCTGGATGATTTTCTAAACTTCTCAGCCTTCTATTGAGGTTCTATTGAGAAACCTTGTTGAATGCTTGGGATGAGTCCAGAATTACTGCTGTACCATACATGTATAGGTTTTAGATCATAAAAATTGCTAAGCTCGGTATTTTTTATTGGTCTTCACCCTCCAGGTGGACTATTTCGAATGCTAGCGAAGTTAAAACATCAGAACCAGCTTTGAGAGCAAAACCAATAGTCGAAAGGGGTGACAACGAAATCGTAGAAGATGTCGTGCCTAGTAATCGCGGCAGACGTTCAACACGAAAACGATGGTCCACCGAGTTGAAGAAAATGTCCTTGAATCCCAATGAATTTCAGATGAAAGCTGAGAATGAGTCACTTCGTTCAGAAAGGATGTCAAATGGAGAATCAATCATTGGAGACTATGAACAAAGCCATTTGAGTATGAGGTAAGCGACCAATATATGTTCATAAGCATGAACATGTATGTCTCTAAAATTTTATGGAATGTGTAATCTTGAAAAGAATCCAGTGGTGACTTAGCCCAACTAGAAACCTTAAATCACTTATAACTTAGCATCGGGGCAAAATTGCAAAAAGTGATATAGGAATAGTGTTTCTTTTGACTCAGTGATCAAAGACTCACCCTGTATGTTTATATATACCTAATCGATAATATTTGGAGATCAAAAGCTCTTATAGTACAGTAATTTGGTGGGTAAAATAGTGGTTACCTGGAAAGTTTTCTGAGAGTTTTGAAAATTGGTCGTTTAATAGATTTTTTTTTCATTAAGTTAATAGTTAAGGAGTACGCGCGCCGAAAAGTGTACTCCAACACTCATTTTGGCTGAAAAACTCTTTTTTCACACACACATACTCACTTAAGGTAGGATCTTTAGATTATCAAATCAAACATGTTTTTTATTTTCCATAAATAACAAAGATCTCTATCAGTGTGATCTTCTATTACCTTATGTGAACCTGTAAACCCGAAAGTGTTTAAATAATTCATAGAATACAAAAGTCAAAGTTACGATATACAAGGAGTTCCTCATGTTCTTCTTCTGTACTACTTTCAATGAATGGTACACATAAAAAATTTCCATCTATTTCAATGTTATGTGGTTGAAATGAAATAAAATTCTTTTAATATTTCAAAATTACTAGTCTGCAAGGCTATTCTTTATTTAAGACGGAATTACATATTTAAAAGAGTTGTAAATGAGTATACACTGTCAGTCCTTGAAGAAGAACTTAAAGAATAAAAGTGGGATGGGATTTGGGAAATTCCACAAGAAAATGTCGATGAGCAATGGAAGTCTTTTTTAGAAAGCTACACAGAACACTTCAGATATGCTTGTCCATTGAAAAAAATTGATGAGGCACACAATACAAAGAAACTATTGAAAATGAAACCTAATGAGGAGCAGGTTGATTGTAAGAAAAAGCTTGACATACTTTATACCCTCAAGACATTCAACCAAAGCTATAATGAGGATTACAAAAAAGTGAAAAGGGAATATACCTCTATCTTGAGAAAACGGAAATGCCAAGTATACAAAGAAAAAATACTTACTTTAGATAATAAAAGCAAAAGTCTATGGCAATGTGTGAAGGATATCAAAGGAGTGGAAAGCAAAGAGTCTATACGGTTAGAGGTAAATCCAAAACAAATAGCATGTGATTTCAATCATCATTTCTCTTCAGCGGCATTAGAACTCATAAACAGAATGAGGGATGTCCCTTTCACACATAATATTGAACGTGTAACTGAAAAACTCATCTTTAGACAAATAACTGAGAAAGAGGTGCTATCGGCTTGTTCCAAGTTAAAAAATAAAGATAGTTGTGGCATCAAGAGCTCCATACACTTAATACTTCAACCACTTACATATATTATCAACAATATGCTAATCTATGGAATATTCCCACAGCAATCAAAAGCATTTGATAGCCTATCACATCAACATCCAGTGCATAAAATGGAACAAATTGGGGTGAGAGACAAGTCATCTGATCTGATAAATTCATATCTACACAATAGAAAACAATATGTTTACATAGAGAAACCTGAAGGGCAGGCTTTGTCAGATGCTTAAGAGCTGAAACTAGGGATACCTCAGGGAAGTATTTTGGGGCCACTTTTATTCATTATCTTCATCAATGATATTGAAGATTCTATCAGGAATAAGAACTCCACATCCTTGACAAATTATGCAGATGACACAAATATTCTTATCAAAGCAAAAGAATATAATGAATTGAGACAGAAGACATCAGAAGTGATGGAAAACATCAAAACATGGTTTTTAAAATATAAACTGCATATGAATGAAGGGAAAACTAATGCAATACTGTTCAAGTCTACACATTCAACTTTTGAGAGCCCAAAGGAGGTTATGATAATAGCAAGAACTAACTTCATTCACGAAGTTTTTAGGAATTTACGTGGATGATACACTGAGGTGGGAGGAACATATTTGAAATCTGAGAAGCAGCCTGGCCTCAGTCTGCTACTCTTTGAGTGTACTGACGGGATATCTGGATAACTTCTCCATGAAAACCATCTATCATGCAGTATTTGAGTCGAAAGCAAGGTATGGAATCATGTTTTATGGCCATGCTTCTAAATCAATACAAATATCTATCCTCCAGAAAAGAGCACTCCGAATCATTCTCAAACTGGGATACAGAGAATCATGCAGAGGAAAATTTAGAGAAAATGGAATTTTGACTATTACAGCAATGCACATACAGGAATGTCTGATTTTTGTATTCAAAAACAAGAACCTTTTTGAACTCATCTAACATATATAACACAAGGAAAACAAATCTAAAATATGCAGTTCACAGAAGAACATCTACAGAGAAAGGATCCAAATACAAATGTATAAAATATTTCAACATAATGCCAGACATAATAAAGAATGAGACAAGACTAAAGAATTATAAGAAACAAATATACAAGATGCTGCTCAACATCGAACCCTATAATGTTGAAGAATTTTTCAATGGGGTAAAGATTGGAAGGATAATAAAGCTGAATAGCAGATTCTCTACTTTTGGTTTTATTTTGACATGATTTCATTTCAAAGATAACTTTAGTTATTTGTAACATTGTGACTTTTATCTGAAATAAATATTATCTTATCTTATTTAAACTAGTTGAACTAATCCTTTGTTCGAACAGGCAGTCAAGGTCATTGGACTGTTTAGAAGGAATCGCTCCTCTAGAAAGTTCAAGTACATTACGCCATGACGAAGACCAGCCAAATGAGTCTCAAATGGACAATACTTCCAAAAGGTAATTGATTGATTTTAATTCCACAAGAGATATGTATGTAATATAGATTTCTTGATGACTATTGACTTCTTAGAGGCGTTCAAGATGATTAAATTATTTATTACACATTCTGAAAGGATCCTTGAAACTTTGAAGCGACGATCTATAAGGTCGCATAATATTTATGAGTTTGATCACTTAAAAAACGGAAAGCTACTTTAGTAGATTCGATTACTGCAGAAGTCTCTTGATGAGGATAACGTGGGCATTTTGCATCAACCATTCCAACAACCTAACCCTGTTTATGTGATTGGTCGAGTACTAAACAGCTTTAGACGACCTTAAATGGTCAAAGCGACTGATATCAGTTCGTGAATCCAGCCTTTTATCCTGTTTGGACCCAAATTCAGTTCCGCCAATAGGAACTCTGCATATTGAATATATTTCTTTTGAATGTTCTAGAACTTTCTGTTCCTTGGTATACGTTTGAGATAATTCTATTTAAATTGGAATTATAATTATTGATTTTTCAATTCATTTTTTCTTCAAATTATTGATTTCATGCTCTTTTGATTCAGACCACCTACACCGCCAGGCTCTATTTTGAAAAGGAGGGATACTTATGAAGTTGATGAAAATGTAACAGATATTTCCATTCTGAAATCTCTTTCTGAAGGAACTCTATCTAAGTCAAGATTGAGCGATGAAGAAAATGATGAAGAAACTAGAAAAAGTGTTAGATTTCGCCACGTCACAAGAAGAAAGCCCTATATTCTTAAAAATGATAGCCCTAGTTCGTCTGAATACAAAGAACCAGGTAAGCTTTCATTTTATTTATTTTTTTCGCGCGCTTTATCCTAGTGAAACAGTGAGCTATCGTTTTTGCCTTAATGTCTGCAAAATAGATTGAATCTTTCATATAAAGAAACTTCATTGGAGCATCCCTTGTTAAGAGACAGCCCCTCAAAGGGAGTACATAAAATTTGTATAACAATTTTTTTCACAAGCACCAAAAAAGTTACAATATTGAAATTAACCTAATTAGTTTTGTTTTTTACCATTTAATCGTTTAATGCAGGTACTAACTACAGAATAATAATAAATACAGTTCGCATTTATGACGATGTACCTATCTCTGTAGTTGTTCGTAAAATAATTTTTTGCTGTGAACTGGTTTATTTTGGGCAAAAAACTTACGAGACATTTTTTTGTTTAGAATGAAACAGGCTATCGGAAATAAATTTTTAAATGGTAAACAAATAATGAGACAAAAATTGGTTGCCTGTAAAGTCGGTATACGGGCGAAAGTTTTACGTGACAACGACTTTGAGTGATAAAATAATTTTTATGTGAATATTCATTCGTATAGTAGGAAGAAGGATGAAAGCGAAATAGAAGCGCAAGACATGAACCGGTGTGTATGCCTATCTCTCTCACTCTCTCTCTCTCGCTCTTAGGCGGGCTAACTGTGCTCGAGTGGAAGGGACGCGTGCCTCTCACTCGCTCTCATTGTGAGCGCATAACGTGAGCGGAGGAGCGTAACGCAGTTTCTTGAAGTGTCACCCGGCAAACCAATTTATAAGACGTTGTCATGTCAAAAAGTTACATTGGAAATAAAGTTTAGGGGTTGCGTTTCCCACCCTTACAATCATGGGGTAAACCAAATAAATAACAGTAGTTTCAGTCCTCAGCTCAAGTTTCAGATGCTACACTTTTCAATCTAAATAACCGGGTGCATATCTATATTGTCTAGAAGTGCTTCCAATTCATATAGATGATGTTTTATTATCAATGGTTGAATGATTCTTTATGTAGCAAATTTCAAAATTGTGTATAGAAGCATTAAGTGTAAATCTACCTAGAGGGGATACGCAGTTCTTAGAAATGAAGCCAGAAATTTACTAGTACGATTTCTGGTTTATAGATGGACTGTATGTTTCTGGAAATAAATGTATTTGTTCTTTACAGCATCTAACGGAGAGTTACCGAACTATTAGACGATGGACAGGGCCGGCTTCAGAAAATATGTTGTTCTTCACGAAGATTCATAGTTATTTCATTTCGATATTTGTTCTTCCGAACTAAGATTCAAGGGGAGGCCAAGATAGTAGCATTATAAATTGAATCCCTCATATCATGATTTATCCGAATTGGATCTTCTCAGTTAAGATTTTATATATTATACTTGTGTTTTTATAGAAATTCAGGAAACACTTCTTTGAACGAACATAAGATTTCTAGTTGATGACGAGATATTGTTGATGATGGAGCTCGTTTTGAATGATTGTTTGGGCTATTACCATCATCTATTGTGGATGTAATGATTTCCGACGTTTCGATAGACATCTTCTATCTTTATCAAGGAGAAAAGTTAGAAACCTTTTGAAAATTATCAATTTTCAAAAAGTCAATATTGACAGAAGTCATGAAAGAAAAAGAACGATGTTATATAGTCATCTGTGATATGATGATCTTTTTAAGTTGGATCGAACTATCGGCGTCCAAACTTCTGGCAGATCTATAGATGGAGCACTTATGGAATCAGGTGTTATTTTCATAAATGCTGCTTCTTTGATTTTTCTTCTTGCAAGTTTTTCTTCTTTTGATATTATTGATGCTTCATCCCACTTTATACGATGATTCTCATCTACAGCATGTTGGACCAACCTGGATTTGTCGCTGTCTAGTACTCGTAGAAGCTTCTGATGTTCTTTTATTCGTACATTCAGAGGGCGTTTAGTTTCTCCGATGTAAGATTTTCCGCACTCGCAATGTAATTCATATATGCAGTTCTTTGTCCTTTGTGTCTCATTATTAGGCTTAACTTTTGTAAGTTTAGCTCTGATAGTGTCTTGAGTTTTTTTTTCTCAAGAAACTATCAGAGCTAAACTTACAATTTTCTTGTGTACATGCGTAACTGATCTAAATTCACTTCACGTATTTGATATCACCAACAATATGCCCATAATTCATTCATTAAAATTGTCATCTAAATATACACAGATCATTGGACAGTAAGTCAATATATCTGAATAATAAAATATTCTGAGAGGCTATGTCGATTAAATCCGGCCCTGGCTCAGACCAGCTCAAACAGAGCTGCAACCATAAATACAATGAAATAAAGGTTACCGTGTTTACACGCTTGAGACCGCCACTTTACCGGTAGAATTTTTGGCTTCATTTCTTTGAACTGCGTTTCCCCTCTAGGTAGATACTCAATGATAGAAGTTAATAACAAATAAATCAAACAATGATGATATTCTTTCAGAACCAAGTCCCAAAAAAGTTCCAACCAAACTTAAAGCAACAAAGAAATCAGTAAGTTTCGACCATTCATTGCTTTTCGCAAGCACTCCGATTACGTCCAGTAAGAAGGAGAATCTGTTGAAGCAAACTTTGAAGAAGAACATCTATGATATCTCTGAGAAAAGAAGAAGTAGAAGTGTGGATGATAACAGAAGCAAGGTAGTCAGCAGGATCAAGATGCCAAATTTTTCGAAAATACATCAACGATGGAATAACCAATTAGAAAATGTCACAGAGATGCAAGCCAGAAAAGCTGAAAGAGCTAGATTACTATTATCAGGTCAAAAGCCGTCCACAAGCAATAACTCGCAAAAAAATAATGACAGAACTGATAAACATCCAAGACAACTCAATTTCAGAAGCCATCAAATAACTAACAACACAAAATTCGGCAATCCATTCACATCTGAGCCCAAGAAAGAGGCATCGGCTTCAAAGCAAACAGAAATTCAGAATAATTCAAAGAAACTTCCAGCGATAAGTACCAAAAATATAATCCAGGGAAAGTTTGATACAGCTGGTTCTAAAAATTTCATCGCAAAATCAGGAATACCGAAAAAATTGGAAAGTAAGAAACCTGCGGCCAATTTGCTCAAAAGAACAGAAGAAATTAAAAGTGTTGCTACAAAGACTAAACCACATCATGATGCTAAGGAAGAGAGACGAACAATTTTAAAAGGTGTAAGAGGAAACAGACGATTTGAATTGTTGATGAAAATGAGAAATAAATAATATAATCATGCTAGGAAAATTTATAGGGTACATTTTTTTTCTTTCATTGAGATTGTTTTAATTTTATTAATGAATATATTCAACGTTAATTTTTTTACAGTTGACCTCAATGAAAAAAAATCCAAATGTACTCGTATATAATACTGAACCCTGTTGTTTGAATTTCTGAAAAGCTTATTAAAAAATTACACTGAACGTTTTGTATACATAACAATTTTTTGTAGTATTATTTTGATTTTGTTCCTGAAATTTATGGATTAAACTTATTTGTTCCAATTGTTTCATTGAATGAATTGAAAATATTGAAGAAATCGTTTTTCATTGTGAAACCGTATAAAAATAGCAAATTTTTATATCTAAAATATAAAAATGAATTGCAAAATGTGTTGGTAAGCGCATAACTCAACAACGCCTGGACCAATTTGGCCAAATCTTTTTTTAAAATGTTCGTTGAAGTTCAAGGATGGTTTTTACGGCGAGAAAAATTAGAATTATTGCTGGAAAACCCTAAAAATAGCCCTTTTCTTTTTCCCATACAAATGATTTGTAACTAAAACGTAGTCAATTTGAGCTTTATTGCTATGGTATAAAGTTCATATGCGATTGGCCGGAATCATTCAGTACATCCAAGCAATGATGAATGTTTTTATTTACGACTGCTATTAGTCAATGTACGTGGCCCAACATCATTCCAACAGTTACGAACTGTTGATGGTGAATTGTGTGGATCCTACAGAGAAGCCTGTCAACGTTTGCAATTGCTTGAAAATGACGCTCATTGGGATCAAACTCTCAATGATGCTGTAATATCGTCACACGCTCATCAAATACGGACATTGTTTTCTATAATCATATCTACATGCTTCCCATCAAACCCAATTGATTTGTGGATCAAGTGCAAAGATTATATGTGTGATGATATTTTGTATCAAATACGGAATAGAAGAGTTGCATCGAGAAAAACTGTATGATCTCAACGCTTTGAAAGAATTAATTCAAACAAATCTTCCACTGTTAAATGAACAACAGAAGTATGTATTTGAAACTCTTATGAAAGTAACAAATGATGAAACTGGAGGGATTTACTTCTTAGATGCACCTGGTGGTACAGGGAAAACTTTTTTGATTTCATTAATATTAGCAACAATTCGCTCACAAAATGAAATTGCACTTGCACTCGCTTCGTCGGGAATCGCAGCAACTTTGCTTGAAGGTGGTCGAACAGCCCATTCAGCACTAAAATTGCCATAAAATATGCACAGCAATGAAGCTCCAACCTGCAACGTTTCGAAGAACTCTGCAATGGCAAAGGTTTTGCAGCAATTTAAATTGATTGTTTGGGATGAATGCACGATGGCACATAAAAAATCTTTGGAGGCTTTAGACAGAACCTTAAAAGATCTACGGAGCAATAATAACCGATTTGGTAGTGCAATGATTTTATTAGCAGGAGATTTTCTTCAAACATTGCCAGTGATTCCACGATCAACGCCAGCTGATGAACTAAATGCATGTCTAAAGTCCTCCAATTTGTGGAAACATGTCAAAGTACTTCATTTAAGCAAGAATATGCGTGTCGAGTTGCAAAATGACCAATCTGGAAACATATTCTCTAAACAACTCATTGACATTGGTAATGGCAAATTTCCTATAAACATGTTGATTGGCTGCATTAACTTTCCTCAAAGTTTTTGTCAGTTAACTCGATCAAAAGATGAAGGTGTTTCCAGATGTTTCTCAAAATTACAGAAACCATGATTGGTTGAGCGAACGAGCTATACTGGCTGCAAAAAACATAGATGTAAATGAATTAAATTTCAAAATTCAAAGAACAAATTACAGGCGAATTGAGTATATATAAATCAGTTGATTCGACTACTAATCAAGATGATGTAGTCAACTATCCACCGGAATTTTTAAACTCGCTGGATTTGCCAGGATTGCCACCTCACAATCTTCAATTAAAGGTTGGATCGGTGGATATAATGTTGCGAAATATCAACCAACCGCGTCTTCGCAACGGTACACGGTTAACAATAAAAAAATTACTAAACAATGCCATAGAAGCAACTATACTCAAAGGAAACTATAAAGGAGAAGATGTTCTCATACCGCGCATCCCAATGATTCCGACTGATGTTCCATTTGAGTTTAAACGACTACAGTTTCCAGCGCGGCTTGCTTTTGCTATGATTATAAACAAGTCCCAGGGGCAATCATTAAGTGTTTGTGGTATTAATCTAAAAAACCCATGTTTCTCACATGGTCAATTGTATGTTGCCTGTTCCCGTCATCAGATTTGTTTATCTATGCGCCAGGTAATCAAACAAATAACATCGTATACCACAAAGCACTACAATGATAATAATAATAATTATGATTCACATGATTAACAATAAAGCGATTACATACTTTTAAATACTTATATATGTTTTATTTAATTATTTTTTATTCACAACGCCCTATCACCAGGGTGACGGTTCTGTTCAGGAGAATTTTTTTAACCCAGATAGCACAAACGTTCTAGGAATATTCCTACAAAGTGAAAAAGAGGTATGTTGTAGAACATTCCAAGAAATATTCATGGGATATTCTCAAAACATTTACGAATATTCATAGTATTATTCAAGATAATATGCATAGAATGTTTCATGATAATGTTCTAGGAATATTCCTACAAAGTGCAGAAGAGGTATGTTGTAGAATATTCCAAGGAATATTCATGGGATATTCTTAAAACATTACGAATATTCATAGAATGATTCAGGAGGAATATACATAGAATGATTCGAGATATCATCAAGTTTCACCATTTGGTAAAAACGCAAATGCTAACACAACGCACAAAGTTAACGCAGAACGCAGATCTTCAACTCGTGTTCGTAAACTGTGAATGTGAAATATAAATATTGTTGCTGGTATGCATATAAGGTAAGGTATGGTTATTATGTTATTTAATTAATATATATTATATAATTATCTATCACTCATTTAGTTTCTGAATAGAAGAAGAATAACCATAAAGTAATTACATAGAGATGTGTTCTGTGTTCATTTTGGGTTAGTCATATATTTTCTCGCACTTATTCATTGCAATATTATTGTGACTTTATATGTTTACGTGTTTGATGAAGTTCGCAAATCGATTTCGAATTTACATTTTACTTTGCATTAACTTGGTAAGTCAAGATCAGGTGATAAAAAAATTCTATCACTACCTATTTGATTTTCTTGTAGAGTGATAGTTTTACTTGACATAACTAAGTAAGATCACCATGGCAAGAAAGTATTCATCAAATTTTTATAAGAAAGTGAAAATCCAGACGGACATGAGCCTGAGTTATCCGAATATTCCACCCTCTGCTTCTTTTTCTTCGGTAGTTGAGAATGAGATCAGGAATGAAGATGATGTTGAAATGCACATGCCGGAATTGCAGAACCACATTTCTGAATATTCATTCCCAATATTAGATTCTCTTCAAACCAAAACTAGCCATATTGATAACAAGAAAGTTGATAAAGAGGAAGATATTAAGTCTAAGTTGAAATTGTGGTCAATTAAATATAATATAAGTCACGTTGCTCTAAGTGATTTATTGAAGATATTAAAAAGTTCAAAAGCCCAGTTAGATGAATTGCCGAATGATGCTCGTACTATTTTATCAACAAAGCGAACCATTGATGTAAGAAATATTGATCCAGGCTCTTATTGCCACGTTGGTATTACTGAGGCTGTGACTTATCTCTGTACGAAAAAATGTTATGATAAAATAGAACTGCTCATTAATATTGATGGGTTACCTCTCAGCAAAAGCTCTGGCAGTCAAATATACCCAATTCTTTGTTCTCTATATGATGATCCAAGAGAAGTTGCAGTTGTTGGTGTATACCATGGTTATGAGAAACCTTCAAATGCTAATGATTTTCTGGGAGAATTTGTCCAAGAGGCAGTGGAACTATCTAATAATGGCATTAAAGTGAATGGTGCTTGCATTCCCTTCAAAATTAAAGCGTTCATTGCTGATGCTCCAGCCAAATCGTTTATTTCCTATACCAAGGGTCACACAGGATTTTTTAGTGCACCAAATGTGTGCAAAAAGGAGAATTCATTAGAAATCGTACATGTTTCCCCAAGATAAATTCTAAAAAAGAACTGATAAAGATTTCAGACACAAGAATCAGATACAACATCATACAGGAACTTCAGCCCTTGAAAATATACCTGATTTCAACATGGTAAGTGATATTCCCTTGGAGTATATGCATTTAATTTGTCTTGGTGTGATGAAAAAGCTCATTGTTAATATATGGATATATATGGTAAACCTTCTTTCAAATTAGGATCATCAGCAGTTGGGGAAATATCCAGTATGCTGCTATCTTTTCAAAATCACACCCCCATAGAATTTGCTAGAAAACCTCGTTCGCTGGATGATGTTAAAAGATGGAAAGCTACAGAATTTCGTTTTTTTCTTTTATATTCCGGTCCAGTGGTTTTGGAAAAATTTCTACCTCAAGCGCAGTATCAAAATTTTATATGCCTGCACATAGCCATCAGAATATTATGTAATGAAACACATATTGCTGATAAGGAGTATTTTGAACTGGCTAAATCTCTTCTGACATATTTTGTTGGTGCACTGTCTAAGCAGTATGTCTAATTCAGTGTTTTAAAAAATTAGGAAAGCCCTAACTGCAAACCAAAACATGCCTTTCATCGTTTTAAGACCGTCATAGAAGTAGAAAATAAAAAATATTATTTTTTGCAGATGCTGTATTGGCTGTACATAAAAATTCTAATGCAGCGAAGTGGAAGGTTCAGCCAAACAATGGCTGGTTAAGTGCAAGGAGCGATGCACGAAAGAAAAATAATATTATATTATAAGAATATTAAATTTTTGGAAAAATTTTAGATTTTATTCTTTTATATATATATATATATATATATATATATTCTTTTTTATGTTTTTGAAGAATCAGTGTTATGTTTTTTTTTCAATATATATTATACTTTTGTATTTATTTATTATTTATTAATTACACCAAAATTCTGGAGCACATTCATTCATTCATAGAATGTGCTCTCAATTCAAATCATAACCTTCATAGAATATTTCTAGAATGTATGAGAAATATTTCACGAATCTTCTGTAAATATACTTAGAATGTTCTCAAGAATATTCCTAGAATGTATGAAAAATATTTCACGAATCTCCCGTAAATGTACATGGAAAGTTCTCAAGAATATTCCTAGAATGCATGAAAAATATTTCACGAATCTTCCGTAAATGTACATGGAAAGTTCTAAAGAATATTCTGGGAACATTTATTGAATATGAAACTCAGTCCACTTTTAATGTTCATAGAATGTACCCAGAAAATATTAAGTGTGGTTTGGTAATATTCTTGGAATATTCAAACATTCCAACAAGAGCTTCTATGAATATAATATGAATGTTCTTGTGCTATCTGGGAAAATACGTAGGCACAAAAACTGCCACATTACAAATCTTTTTGACAGGTCGAAGTCTGTCGGGTCAGCTGTGTACAATAAATAGGCTCAACAAAGTGAATTTTCCAAAATTTATCTCAGAAAACTTAAAAATTTATTTATTTTACAACTTATACACATATTATGGTATCTTTCAACTGTATTTTATGACATAGTGTTATTAAAAATGGCGGTTTATTAAAAACTTATTTTTCAGTGAGAAAAAGTCTTTAATAAATAAAATTGAATGATTTCGAGTGGGAACCTAATTAAATACTAATAGGTTCATTCAAAATATCTTCTTTGAAAACAACTACGGCAGCATCCTTTGCAATATAATCCCCTACTTTAAAATTAACTTCAGCGACAGTCGCGTCCTTAGGAGCTTTCACAATGTTTTCCATTTTCATTGCAATCAATACGAAGATACTATCCCCTTTCTTAACGTGGTCTCCTTTTTTCACAAAAACTTTATCAATAATTCCTGGCATTGGAGCTATAGCTTTTTTAGTACTCGTTGGTGAATCCTCCTCAGATTCATTTTGCTCAGATATATTAGGTAAAGTGAATTCTTTTTTTCCGTTCTGAAAAAATTTTATTGTTAGTGGAGAACTCAAACTTTAGAGGACAAATTATTTGATAAATATTTTTTAAATTGTAACATTTGTAGACTAACACTGAAGTCGACTGGTTTCAACAGCTGTAATAAACAAACTAATTGACAGTAAGCGCTCATGTTCGGCATAGTAACTACACTGTAAAAAATAGTTCCTCATCTCAAACCATATTAATTTGTCTCAAGTACTCCGTACGTTTGAATACAGCCAAATGCATAAAGTACTTGACCCTACCGCCCTCTACGGTTGAGAATGGCGTTTACCCTAAATAAAAGTTTCTTGAGCTAAGAAACTGATTAGTTTCAACCAAGCTCAGAGTTATTGACTCAGGTGGTAAAAAAATTTGATCACGGTAATATTAATTAGTATGTAACTATTGATACTTTTCGTAGAATGAAAATTTTGGTTTCATGTAAATAAATATTACATTTCACTGAAACTCGATTTGTAGTTGATTTAAAGGATCTTAGTTGAATGGGTCGAAAATTCAGTCGATAAAAATGATAGTATCTCTTATGTCAAGTGAAAGTTTCTTGGGTTAAGAAACTGATTGATTTGAGCTAAATTGAAGGGTTTTTGACTTTTGACACTAGCATAGGAAAAATTGGATAAAACAAAAAAAAACATTTGTATGTAATCATTATTTTTCTTCACAGAACAATAATTTCTCTTTTATATTAATAAATACCGGAATACCGCGGCAGACCATGAATATTGTACGGAATGGGAAAGGCGTCTAGAGTTTCGTTGGAAGTTGCAGAGAGGGAGCGAGTATACCTCAAGCGTCAACCTTCTGCTTTTCAAGACACGTCGTAAAGACAATGTAGAATCGAAGGAATTTATCCCTACTTATGCGTTTCGTCCCTGGCGCACACATTTGGACTCATCAGTAAGGCTTGTGTGCGCCATGCCATAGACGCAGTGGTTAGAAGTTTTGAGGGAGCCGCCGGGAGTTGAACCCGGCACCTAGTACCTAATCGGTGTGAAACTTGAGCGCAAACCTCTAGGCTACCGAAGCGCTGTGAACTAAGCTATGCGTGGCTATATAGAGTGCCGCCAAGAGATCCCTATACACTCCCCTGCCGCTACAATAGCTATAGTCCAGGCAGTGGGTTATCATCTCATCCCTGTCATCATCCAATACCAGATCACCCGGTTCTCCACTAACACAAAGATATTTGGTTTTCTCTAAGTTGACATTTAAGCCCTTCTTTTTCTTTAATCACTTCTCGTATTCTTTAATTAGCTTGCGCATCATGTATTCCATGTCATCTTTATCACCGAATACAACAATATTGTGAGTAAAATGCACAAATAATTGCATTTAAATGGGATATATTTAATATAAAAGAGATAGAGTTTTGATTTAATTGCAGCCAATATAAAAAAATTGCTACAATTAATTCGTTTTATTAAATCAATTACGCAATATTTTTATTTTTTTTACAAATGTCACTTCATATTGCAACAATTATATGTTCAATTTTATTCAAATATTTATAGTTTTCTTCAAGTAAATGAGGCGAATAATATAATCTCACGAGATTCTTGTCTCAATAAACTGTAGTCGTTGCATCAACTGACAGAATTTACGACAACCGTACCTTCGTTCTATTGAACAAATAAAAATGAAACGAACGAATGGTTTCGTCAAAACCTATTTAGAATAATGTATTTGTATCAATCAATTATGGATATTGAGACAAGTGCATAAACAATTTCTTGTAATTGTATGTTTATGTTGAATCAGTTGTTTCTTTTATTTCGCTGAAATGTGAAAAGTTTCAAGCGAATGTTTTAGCTGTTCTCTATAATCAACTAGGTTGTTTTAATCAAGAAAAATAGTTCATTTGGAGTAATCAATTTTAGATTAATTCAAATTAAAATGGTTTGATTGAAAAAAAAATTCTCAAACTCCTGAGGAGTTTGAGCGCAGAATTTTATTTTTTACAGTGTACGGACAGTCCTACCAACACACAGAAACTTCAAATAATTAAAAATACCCAACGCGGGCAATTTTAATAAGAATTTTCGGATACTTTTTTGCCAGTGTAATTCACTCAAAAGTCTCCGTTTTTATCAGGAAACCCATGTATTTTTATAGATAAAACACACATGGTAAAATGAAGTGAAACTCGCCACAAATTGCTTGTGCCTTGAATTAATTAAAAGATCTCTTACAATCAACAGTAATTATTAAAAAAACTGAAATAGCATTGGCCACAAATATCTATCTTCAAACATACAACAGTGATTTTTATAGCTACCTTTTTCCTCCGAAGGATAGTTTTCTTGTTATGATTTTTTTTTAGTTTTACATTTCTTGTTGTAATACATTTTTTATGTTGATTATACGAGTTTATCGAGTCTTTATGAATCATCGATACAGATCAGGAAAATTTCCATAAAAACTGACACTGAATTCATTCACCACAGCTTGCAATTCTTGCAAAGTGGCCTTCCCATCATAATTTGGGTTTTCACGAGGATTTCGAGAGAATCGTTCAATCGTCAAATTTTTTTTCTCGAAATCGTTGATAGATACGACAAAACTACAAGAGACCGAAAAGTTTGTATAAAAACAAAGCTTCTTTTCCCATTTTTTCAAATTAACAGTTGCTCACCAAAAAAAAGTTCTGCAGAAGAACAGGTGGCAGTGTTCCAGGAAAAATATCACCCTGTAGATCTTCTATCGAAATTGCCATCTCACGTAGTGAGAACTCTCAAATGTAATATCTATGCCAAATTTCAGTTGAATATCTTGTGAAGTGTAGATACTATGAGAAAAAAAACTTGAAAAAAATTCAAACTTCAACACTCTGTATCTCGAAAACGAAACGTTTGCGACCCCATGTTAATGGGACATTTTCTTTCTTAAACTCACCTAAGGAATCTCTCTGTACGTTCAATTTAGGAACTGTATAGACCTCAAGATCAAAAGAATAAATAAATTGAATTTGTAGTTCCAAAATAAGATATTCTAAAATATTTACACTATGGTATGAACTTACTTCATTGAAGAGTGCCACTTTATCATCGTAACTGAAAAATTTACATGTTGATGTTATATCCTTAATAGTTGTTCTCAATGGAGAATTCGAATTTTTTGTTTCCAATTCGAAGCTTACTTTATTCCATGTTTTCCCATCGTTCAATGAAACTTCAAAATGGTTTTTTCCTATGAATTTCACCATAACTGGTATTTCTGAAATGATAATAAAACAGGAAAGGAAATATCCATTTTCTCTAATAAACAAACCAAGTCAAAAAATTGTATGTGATTTTTTTCGGTGAAGCTGAACAGTAATTACGGAAAAAAGTAAGGAACTATTAATAAAAGACATTTTTCAGTATTTTAACATGTATTGTTTCAGACAGATAAGGATAAAAGAGAGGTTGAATGAATAGAATTAGTACATGGTAATTTTTAGGGGCGATAAATTGGCGATGAAGGCAAAGTTATCTCCAGATTAATAGACAAAAGTTGGATGCAACTATCTGAAGGGACAAATAATAATATATTTATTTGCACTGACTGAAATATCTACAGTGTGGGAAATGTCAAATACTTAGTGTACATGCATAAACACAATTACGAAAAAAACATCCTGAATAACAGTCAAATAAATTAAAAAACTACAAGGGAAAACTGAAGTTGAAATATTCATTTAGGGAAAAGAATACATTATGCTCTAATGCAGGCCATACACACTCCAGTCGACCGGAGTGGAAAAACTGCACAGGTATACCTATCTGCGCAGGTCGATCGGCGAGAGTACGGTGCCACTAGACCGAGCAGGCTTGAAAAACTGCAGTACACACGCTCCGGTCGACCTGCACAGTTATACCTGTGCAGTTTTCCTCTCCGGTCGACCGGAGCGTGTGTGTAGCAGGTTTTTCAAGCCTGCACAGGTCGCCGGAGCAAATTCGACACGGTCTAGTGGCACCGTACGCTCGCCGATACGGCCTGCATAACAGTGATTTCACAGTCCCTTTAAACAGTGACAATATTCCGAGCACTACTGGGTAAGTGATTGAATATTCTAATAGTATATTCTAAAACAAGTTGCAGAATCGGCACCTATTCCAACACGAATTTGAACGCACGAGTGTTAGAATTGCCTTCTGCAACGAGTATTACACGATATTTTCTCTATTTCAGTCAGAAATTGTGAGAAATTTATTGGAATCCAATAAAAATTTCAGATTATACCTCCTAGTGCCTTTTCTATTTTATTTTCACAGTTGGTGTGACTGATACGAAAATTGACGGACTATAGAATTTAAATAGTGCGTTCAAATCTCTACATGGTTTAATATTGACAATTGACATGCAATGGACTCGTGTTGACATTCGAAAGGATACGATGTCAGTGTTGTCAACCACAAAACGAAAAATATAACTAAAAACAATGCTGTGATGAGTTCATTACATATCTGATAGCCTTTTCGAACTCCTTGAAACTTGTTATTTTTTCCGTTGATATGTAAATGGTTGCTGAATAAAAAAAAATATTATTTTGTGAGTGAATTCAAAGAAATGAGCGATAAACTCGATATGAATATAAATAAAATTTACTATCATTTTGAAAAAAGATGAAATGTGGATATCATTGCCTTCGATTGGTGCCTTATCGGCAGTACATAGATGGATACCTGCTCTAATAAGGAACTTGTATTTTTCTCCTATAATTTCAAGAGAGCTGTTACTGTTTGAAAATCAGACTTACCTTCTTCTTTCTTTTTGAGCAAAATATTTCGAACATGGTAGTGGTTCATTCTAAAATTTGACTCCAAAATGAATGGGTTAAAAGCATCTTTATTCATCACTGCCCTTTTTTCATCTGCTAGCCTTTCGTTTAAAATGGTCGCCAAGGCTACCTGTATCTTTTCTGTGTCCGTTGTTGTCACTGTTTGAAATAAACTGTTACGGTAGTCTCTGATGAAATTTGTGTGTACATTTCCTTTTTTGAATTCTGTGTGATTGGATAAGTCTAGGAGAAAGTTAACATTTGTTTCAAGGCCAGCAATCTAAAAACAGAAAATTCTATTTATCGATATTCAAAAACCATATGATAGTATTCCATTGGCTATTAGAGTATTAAATTGCAGTGTCTTGATAATTTTTTTAAATGTTCATACGACGACAAAGAATATCTTGAAGAGTTTCCCTTTCCAAGACCTCCATCTTTACCAAACCTGATCCAATAAACTATTTTAAATGGTCTTTTATAAATTATACAGGATGAAATGTTTTAAGCAGCTTTTAGGCATTTGTGATACAATTCAGTGATGAACCAGGTTTGACTGTAGTTAGAGAAACTTGTGACCCGGGAAAAAATTTAAAAAAAGAGACTGAGATGGTCTGGGATAACTATCCAGTAACTAATTTCAACCAGATGATCAACCCTTCTCTATATACATATGATCGGTATGATACTCGTCGTGCATCGCCATTTTAAAGGTAAGTATTACCTACGTCCGTCAGAGAGTCTTCCTTACCAGTAATTGCAAATTCAATCAATTGGTAGACATGTCTTCAATTGGATATAAGGAATTATTTTAAAACTCATGTTGGCATTGAAAAATGTTCAGCTTTTCAGTGACTACTGTGATGTTTTCATTTAGATAAAAAACCAAAATATATTTTGGTGAATCCTTTCATTTGAAACATTGTTCTAGAAAATTTTCTTGTACTTTTATATGATTGCGTCTGTAATATGATATGTCTAGCGATGCTCGATAATGGATCTTGATAAGCGAAAGACCATATCTAATCGAAATTCCCAGACAGTAATAAACCTCTAAAAATATCACACCAATAATCATAAAACCTAAGATTTAAAACAAAATTTATTGATGCGCTACATGGAAATCTTGATGGATGTACGACCTAATAAAATTTGAGAAATTAGCTAGGGGAGTTCGACATATGATATATTTATTACCTTAAGGGCTTATGGTTCCGAATGGGAAACGATGGGAAAAAGGTGGATCTTTAGTAAAAATTAAAATTAAATCAGTAGACCAATCAGAGGTTTGTATCGAGAGACTCAGTTGTGTAAAGCCAATGAAACTTAGATGTCGAATTAGTGGGGTAAATTTCGAACTATCGAAAAGAAGGGCACCAATTAGGAGAAATTAGGAAATTCCGGCTTATGTTCGATAACGCCCACGGACAAAGGGATATTAGGAAAAATTAGGGAATGGAAAGTCAGTTCAACGTGTTCCGTAACCAGGAAAACACTTAAGAAAAGTATAGAATAAATCAGTCATTAAATTCTAGAAAAATAGTAATTGTGAGTTCGAAATTTCGCTAGTGAAGTTTCGTGTTAGAAGTCCAAGAAAAAAGGTCAGTTATAAAATTTATAAACATTCAAAAAGTCCATAGTCCGAAACCTCCAAAAATATTTTGTCAGAGATTGTTTTAATTATTTTTTTGTGCTTGCTAAAATTGTCATTTTGTTTTTTTGTGTGCTTCGAATAAATTAGTTTTAGTTATTCAGGAATTTTATTCAGTTACCTAATCTTACAGAACTGAAGACTCGTCCTTTCTAGCGACGAGCCCAACTCTGAAGATTTCTCCCGTCAGGAGAAACCCTAAATAAACAATTTTTTTTTTAAATATTCAATTTTTCTTTTGAACACCTCTTCGTCGGTGGAAAGCCGCTCTTCTACTAGGACGTTTGAAAGAGGTGTTCATTACACGTCATTGTAGGTTTTTTAATCTATCCTATATTATCGCACTGAAAATTCAGAAGAAATATTTTAAATGAATCATTCTTACATTGTAATCCAGCAGATTTTGACGTAGCCTGCTAAGTGCCTTGGACCTATCTTCTCCCCAAACCACCAATTTTGCTATCATTGGATCATAATATACTGATACTTCATCACTTTGTCTAACACCTGGAATGTTGTATCATATTACTAGTATAAATGCATGCAGTCTTTAGCAGGTGGTACATTTGAGAGAGAAGGGATTTTTCGGACAGCCATCAAGCAATTTGGTTCTGTATGGATTTTAAAAGAGTTTTCGAAAATTGTTTGCTGTTATTATAAACTGCCACAAATACGAGGCATGTTTTTTAAGTAAGTACCGTTTTGGAATAAAAAAAGACGTGTAAAGATATCGCAATAATTTTATTTTTACATGAAAGCCTGTATCTTAATCTACTTTTCAACATAATTTCCGTGAATATTGACGCACTTGTCATAACGTGGCTTCAGTTTTTGGATACCCTCCGCATAAAATTCTGCCGCCTGAGTTATTAACCGCTGTGTCACAAATGTTTTGACTTCATTATCGTCTTCCAGACGCTGTCCGCCCAGGCGTTTCTTCAAGTGCAGGAACAAATGGTAGTCGCTGGGTGCCAGATCAGGGCTTCTCGTCTACTTTCTGCACCAAATCTTCGACCGAAGAACGCCCACTCCGTTCTTCATCATGCACATTTGTGCGGCCATCTTTAAATGCTCTCACCCATTTCCTTACCGTTCCATCACTCATAATGTTTTGACCGTAAACTTCACAGATCTCACGATGAATATCGATCGGTTTTACGCCTTTAGCACTAAGAAATCGTATAACAGCCCGTACTTCACAAACAGCGGGACTCACGATTGTCGGAGGCATCTTAAACACTCAGTAAACAACGTATACAATGAAGAATCAGACTGTAATGGTGTCAGTGCGTAGACAAGAGATGTAGGTAACCAGCGCGCATGCGCGGAACGCCGACCGTAGCGCTACGGCGATGGAATCGCAAAACATGCCTATCGTAATAAAAAATAAACACTACACTTTATATCAATATTTTGGGTAATATTGAATATTTAAAAAATGTTGATGGAAAATTCTTTTCTCGGTTAATATTTGACTGTGCTAGTTGTCACATTGAGCAATGGTTGTAAAAATTTCGACATAATTTCTTGATGAAATTGTTTTCAACAAACGACTAAATTAAATATTTTTGATTTTTTTTACTATTTGTGAAAGAAATTTTAATAATGATCAGATATTTTACCTGTTTCAATTCGAACATTTTCGGATCCTGACGGAGGAACAAGATATTTCAGATTACCAGCTCCTGGAAGAAAACCTTCTTCAGGATTTTCCGCGTAGATCCTGGCCTCAAAGGCATGCCCGTTTAGTTTTATTTCATCCTGATTAAGAGGTAAATCTTCCCCTGATGCTATTCTGAGCTGCCATTCCACCAAATCAGTTCCTGAAAATTACACTCGGTACTTTGGTTCAACAAAAAATCATTTTGAAATTTACCAGTAATCATTTCTGTTATAGGATGTTCAACTTGAAGCCTCGTGTTCATTTCCATAAAATGAAATTCGTGTGTTTTTCTATCCAATATGAATTCTACTGTTCCGGCTCCAACATAACCTACAGCTTTGGCAGCTTGAACCGCTGCTGCGCCCAAGGCACTCCTCAGCTGCTCAGAAATACCTGGCTTGAAATGAAAAAATTAATATTAGCTGCGGTCGAGCATTTTTGTTTAGGTTTTTGGCTCTTATCAATCAATAAGTTAGATGTTTCATTCCTAAAGTTAGGCTGAATTGATCATATCTGAGCGTATTGAATATTGATTGTTAATCGGTTACATGTCTGGAAGTCCGTGAGTCGGGATATAGCGTTCTTAAGTAAAACTTATTGTGTAAAATGCATAGGATCCACAAAATATACTTATACTAACAGCAGGTGCTTCCTCAATGATTTTCTGATGTCTTCTTTGTACCGAACAGTCTCTCTCAAACAAATGTACGGCGTTACCATATTTATCTGCGAATACCTGAACCTCCACGTGTCTAGGTTCTTCTATAAATTTCTCGAGAAGCACCACTGAATCACCAAAGGCCTTCTGTGATTCGGTTTTTGCCGATTCCAGAGCTTCTTCGAATTCACTTTCGTTGAGGGCTATTCGCATACCTTTACCTCCACCACCTCTTACTGCTTTTATCATCACAGGAAAACCGATTTTACTTGCTTCCCTTCTCAATGTGTCCAAAGATTGATCTTTACCGTGGTAACCAGCAATCACAGGAACCCCTGCTTTCGACATTATTGCTTTAGATGTGCTGAGGGTAAATTAAGAATAATAGTATATTATATTATTATTATTATTATTATTATATTATACATAGTATGTAGTGGTAGGTGTGAAGGAAACAATTTAGAACTAAGAGGCACCATAATAAAACATTCAAATAGTTATAAATATCTAGGTATAAACATCACAGATGATGCTCGGAATACACAGAAAATAACATCTAGAATTGGGCTAGGAAATGCAGCTATACGCAACTAAATAGTATATTCTGGAATAACCATATAACAATAAAAACAAAAATTAGAATATAGAAAAGTATAATTGAGAGTATTGCTAGATACGGTTCCGTTCATTTTGAAAAATAAATAAAAGGGACTCCTCCAAAATAAAAGCAATCGAAATGAATTGTTGGAGTAGATGTTGCCAGCTCACGAGAATGGACAAAGTGAGGTATACCATGATCAGATAAAGAATGTGAGTAGACGTTGACATTAAATTGAGTATAGATGGTACCTTTTTATTCCCATATCCCTGATAGCTGTTGCTGGCGGCCCAACAAATACAATGCTATTTTTCTCACAACTTTCCGCAAATTCCACATTTTCGGATAGAAAACCATAACCTGGATGGATAGCGGAGCAGTTAGAGCGTTTAGCTACCTCAATTATGTGTTCTCCCCTTAAGTAACTTTGTGCACTTGGAGGGGGTCCAATATTAACTGCTTCATTTGCCTGAAAAAATAATAGTTTTATTATTGTGAAGGATAAAAAATTGTAACTTACCATTTCTACGTGTAGAGCTTTTTTGTCCGCATCGCTGTACACTGCAACAGTTTTTATACCTAAACGTTTTGCGGTTTTCATTATTCTACAGGCTATTTCTCCTCTGTTAGCTATAAGAAGTTTTTCGATGCGTCTTATTGAATGACCTTTCCATCTTCGTGGTACAAAAAGTGTACTCCTAAAAAATAATATTGGTACGATATAATGACGATGAAGAGGCTATAAACATTTTTCATTCATTCGTAATATCGAGTTATGTATGAAGGTACCTCTCCCATATTTATACATGAAACTACTGAACGTATTTTCATGAAATTCAGCGCTTATTATAAGTATTTCACGATGCTGATGAAATCTAAAATATTTTCAAGGCATGAGCACCTCCGGTTTTTCCGGAAATGACGTCAACTTCCGTTTTTCAAATAAGAACACCATTTTTTTATTGCAGAAATAGATTCCTTAAAAAATTTCAAGTTATTTTGATGTAACATTTTTCAGTTTTGGTTGGAAAATTCTCTCTGAGCGGGAAAATTCGAAAAAAAAATCGAAAATAGAGCTCCGCTGAAACAAGAATAACTTCGAGGTTTTTGGATGGAAAATTTTCATTTTTGGGATTTTTCAAGATGTAAGATTGATGTATCCACTTTAAGAATCGAAATCGCGAATCATGATACTGAGGGTTGAAAAATCGCTTTCAAAGTTAGGGATGACAAAATCGTGACAAATCAATTTTTTCAAATTAGAACCCCATTTTTTTATGGCAGATATTGTATTTACGTTAAAAAATAATGTGAGTGTATGCATCACACCCTTGCCCCAAAGTGGATATTTTCTGAGTTATTCACAGAAAACTGTTTTTCGTCTTGAATTTTCAGCTATTTCTTTTCCCTTCACGCCAAAAAGATGAAATTTTCAGGAATCATTTGCTATGATTTGACCATTTTTGACTTGACATTCGAAAATCGGTCATTTAGGCAAAATAATATTCTTCTGTTTTACTAGAACAACTTAATGGATGTACTACAAAAGAAATCATTGCCTCCTTGTAAAATGACTTAGAGCTTGGGTCACCAGTTGCGGAGTGATTGCACTAGTGCCTTAAACTAAATATCTAAGCCGGTTGTGGCAAATGATAACAAATATTCATAAATATGTTACGCATCTCTCTTATCTTTTATGAAGATAAAAAACCTATTTGAACCTATTTCGATATATATCCTTCCATTCTTAATCCAACCATAAATATAAAAAGGAAATGAAACTAACCTGGTAATTTCTGAATTAACAATTTTTTTCCACATTTCGACCACTCGAATTCATAAGAGATTCGTTAAAATACTAAAGATACTCATTTGTAAACGAGCATAAACAAGAGAGATAAAATCCATTATCGCTTTCATGACGATGGAACTTTCATCACTTGATGGCATACCTCAGTATCGGAAATTAAACAAATGATAACATTTCTTGTATAGAAGAGGGCGGGAATAATTGATTTTTGAGAGTTTTGCAATTCGTTGATATTTGTTCTTGTAAACGAAAATTTAATGATTATTGTGGCAAATTCATCAGAATAAATTTCCACAAATAGAATTCAAAATTTTTATATTACTAAATCGCGTGAGTATAAAATACAGGGGGATAACATATATAAGGAGATGCCTCGTACCCGATTATACAAGGTGTTCTGATTTGTGTCCGACATACTGAAATGGGTGATAGATCACATCATTTTAAGCGAAAAAGTTCCTATAAACATGGGTCCGGAAATGCTTCCTTTCCGAGATACAGGGAGTTAAAGTTGAACAAATAATTCGCGTTTTCTCTTATATCTTTCGACTGATTTCAAATGACAGCATGAAAGTTTGTACATAGGGGTTTTTTGAGGTGAGAAATTCAAATTTGTGGTCGATGTACTTGTATTTTCTAGAGGACACCAATGGCAATCATTTTATCCCCTTCAAACCGTTGCAACTTTTTTGTGCTACCCTGAACGTCATTTTGGACTAGAAAAATCGATTCCCCTGGCTTTGCTAGTTAAAAAAGGTGTCGACGATTTGGAGAACGCGTTGCATATTCACGTGTAGCAGCTCTTACATTTCCATTACAGAAACCATAAACAAAAATGAAGTGTACACATTCTACATTACTATTCACAAAAGGCATTTCAAATATTGTATGAAATCAGTAAAACTGTATTAAGTTATGAGTTAACTATAATTATAATTAATGACATGATGAACAAGTCGTGGGTTGCTGTTTTGCTATTTACAGTTACTAAGAATGAATTTTTATGGTCAGTAAATCACAAAATTCATTCCACACAGTACGAATACAGTTTTTTCTGAAATTGAAATAATATTCAAGTACTTATGATGATAGTCATTTGAGATTTGAGGGTGAAAATTTCAATTATTAACAGGATACGTGAAAAAATTTTAAATACATAATGATTTCTCTTTACATCTCAAATTTAGGATAAACAAATGAAGATGTCGGACATTAAATTACAATTTTTAATTTGATATTTGCAATAAACATCGATAATAATAAACAATTTCACCAGGGCCGGATTAAGACCACTTGGCGCCCGGGGCACAATATATTTTTTCGCCCCCCACATTACAAAAATGATCATTTAATAAAAAACGAACAGGGATATTTTTTTCATCGAAAATTAACAGCCAACAAAAATTATGAATAAATACGTATATATCATACAGGTAATTGGAAAAAAAGGAGAAAGAAAAACAACTTATATATAAAAATATTATATATATCTATAATAATATAGCATTATCATATGATTGCCCCTACAGTTATTTATGTCTAATTCTAAATCATTCAAAGTTTTCATGATAGCTTTTTCCATATCATCAGCTTTATGTCCAACTTTACTAATGAATTTTAAAAAGCGTTCAACAATACTACTATCCATTAGCATATAACGGAATATATATGTTAACTAATCTATATGTGATACATCATGAGTTGAATCTATAACTATGGAATAATATTTAGATGCCTTCAACTCGTCGACTATTTTTTCCTGACCAAATCAGCTATGCATGTTATGAATTCATCACAAATAGTTTTAGACAGTATGAGATATGACCTTTCCCTTTATCTGCATAAGAATAAGAGTTTGTAAATAGTTTTCCCTGTTTCCTGCTCCTGAACTCTCTTGTCCAACATGTTCTGAACATCCACGAAATGCTAAGCCCTGTTTTAGTAAATATTCAATTGCTGCTAGAATTCTTTTCAAAACTTGCCTCCAATAATCTTTTTCTGTAAGGTACTGCTGATTCAGACAGGAATCTATTCTACCCAAAGTATTAGATCGCACTATCAAAGTTTTTGTATTTTCCCGATGTTCGAGGGAATGCTCATTTTCAAATATTCTTGCCGTATGCTTCCAGTCATTAAAACCATTCACAAAATTTGAAGTGGTATTAACCGACGTATTACCGAATAAAATACATTGCAAGCAGTAAAATTTATAGGTGGATTTAGAATATATGAGCCATTCTCGGCGAATATTTTCTCCATTTGCTAGTTGAGTGGAGAACATTTTTCTAGATTCAAATCTAGATAATTCTAGATAAAGAAATTGATCTCGTCCAAGTTTTGTAGAAGTGGAGGTCTCAAGACTGTCTCTATTAATGCATCATCAACTTTCCAGGTTGCAGGATCCATCGAAATACTTTCCATTTCAGCATTGGCATCAAAAAACTTGGATGTCTCATCATCGACGGTTCGTTTGGATGCGATGAGAAATGCGAAGGGCAGGCGCAAGTAAATGACGACTGATATCGGTCGAAGGAACGAAACCTATGTTTTTATTGTTTGGAATCGCTTTTCTCGATTTCCGTATGTAGTTAGTAACTTGATGAATTCGAACCCAATTATTAATTCGCCCTGGGCAATTGCCCTGAGGTTAATCCGGCCCTGAATTTCACCCGCCTGCCGTTTCACATAGGTACGGCCAAGGGTTCTCGGCCTACCTCGCAAGTGTCACAGTCGAGGTATTGTACAGTTCCATAATAGGAACTTCGAGCGACGTATGTGTTTGATGAAATCATAAACTGAAAGCTGTGGCTCGGCTGACTGAGCTGCGTTATTACGTATAAGGACAGATGCGGGAACTTGGAATAAAAATTATTTGAGGTGTTTGACCGAAATAATGTGTACTTCGATGTGTTCAGTGGAAATATGAGATATATAGAGGGCAGAGGAAAAGATACTAAGGGAATTTCTCGAGATTTAAATATTGCTATGAATTTTTCAAATAAGTTTCGATTAAAAAAATATTTATTTTCACCTTTTTTTCGGTTGCGTTTGCCTACACTGTATTACAATATCCCCCTTTGAGGTGGTTGTATAAGCAATATGAATAATTATAGATCCATAAATGAAATCCACAAATTGATGTAAAACTATATTTACATCCACATTACACAAGTGGATAGAAATAAGCCTAAATACATATTATATAATCATTGGGAAGACTTCAGAGCAATATCGAACATAAACAAAAATACTCCCTCAAAGGATATTTTATTTTAAAATGATCTAAATTACATAAATATATATCTGGATTCTGATATCAGAAAGAAAATATTTTCCCACAAAATAAAATATTATTTGAACAAACAATAAACAACTTTCTAATTGCACAAATATTTCGATTCAAATGATTCAAAGCACAAACATATTACATGCAATGTTTTTTCAATATTAAATCATTTTATTGAAAAAAAAATACATTGTTCAGAAAAAAGATTAATTGTGATTTGTGCAGACGGAATTATTAAACAAACGTGAGAAGCAAGGCAACCCAACAATTCGATATTTTTCACAAAATTATATTCAATATAGGTTAAGGAATTTCACCAAATTTCGTAGTGTGGCATTTAACCGTTAAGTTGAATCATCATCAATCAAAATTAGCCATATGCACATTAAAAACATTACAAATGTAATTAATTTGCAATATACAATATCTATCAACAAGTTTAATTTTTCATTTTCGTATATCAATTTAAGATTTGTACACTGGGTTAACTACCGTAAAATTTCATAACAGCCTCATATATGAAGATGTCAAAAACTGAAAAAAAACATTGAAGACAATACAAAATAATATTCTCAGTAGATTGACAACTCTTCCGGTTAAGTATAAAATACCAAGAAGATCAATAAACTAAAGTTTTTTAGTCCACTTTCACCACACTGTATATCTTCCTTATGAACCAGAAACACGCAAAGAATCCAATGGTACCCGTCAATAAATTGAACAAGAATACCATAATAAGGGTGTACCCGAAATAAAGGAAGGCTGACGCCAAATCTTCTATCTGCAACTTACTGAAGAAATAGTGGCAACAGTACAGGAAGAGATAAACTGATGTGAAACCAGATGTCAGATATGATCGCCACCACCAGTGATAGTCTTCTGCACACAAATGGAAATAACAGAGCAGGATCGTAGTCTCTGCACAAGTGATGACTAGTATGATGAACACCAGGAAGAGGAACCCAAACATGTAGTACATGTGCCAAGACCATATCGAGTTCATTATGAAGAAAAGCTGGATGAAAATGCAGCCGAACGGTAGAATGCCTCCCATGACGATTCCCGGTAAAGGTTGAGTATATACAGACTGATCAGGGATCTGTCTTGGGATCTGATTCGTCCTTACTGGATGCTCCAAGGACTGAAAAACAATGTTTAATATGAAATTAATTGCATAACTGGGCATTCGCGTATTCTTGATTTAATGATTCCAGAGTGTATTTTCCTACTTCAACTTCATACCTAGGTTAACACAGTTCTTAGATAATTTTGATGAAACGAAAAATTTTTTTCTCTATTTCAGTGTCGTAATGAGTTCATTACAGTACTAAAAACAGTGCTGTAATGAACTCATTACAGCATTGTTTTTAGTTATCAGGTGTACAAATAAGTTTCCGCGGTTTGTCAAAAGATGTCCCCACCAGAAGGTTATGGAGAAATTGTCAGATGTAAAACAAGATGTAAAACCAAGTTTAGTCATCTGGCAACACCATAACCTTAAAGTACTAGTGATTCCGTATCAGCATCACGTAATTTTTTTCGTGCAAAAAAGTTTTATTCCGAATAAGCATCATTTGCGGGAACTTTTGATTTACTTCTTTAATGTGAAAAAATCTGCAGCTGAGGCGCATCGATTGCTTCTAGAAGCATATGGTGAAGCTGCTTTAAGTGAGAGAAGTTGTCAGGAATGGTTTTAAAAGTTTAAGAAAGGTGAGTTTGACGTTAAAGACAAAGAACGCAGTGGAAGGCCGAAAGTGTATGAAGACATGGAATTAGAAGCACTATTGGAGGAAGATTCGTCCCAAACGCAAAAAGAACTTGCACTTACTCTACAAGTGACTCAACAAGCAATTTCACATCGTTTAAAATCGTTAGGAATGATTCAAAAACAAGGAAATTGGGTTCCATATGAACTAAAGCCGAGAGACGTTGAACGCCGATTATGCATGAGTGAAATGCTGCTTGCCAGGAATAAAAAAAGAGTTTTTTGCATCGTATAGTCACTGGTGACGAAAAATGGATTCACTACGATAATCCAAAGAAGAGAAAGTCATGGGTTAAGCCCGGCGAACCCTCAATATCGACAGCTAAGCCGAATATTCATGGAAAAAAACTCATGGTGTATATGGTGGGATCAGCTTGGTGTCGTGTATTATGAATTGCTGAAACCAAGCGAAACCATTACTGGAGCTCTCTACCGAACACAATTGATGAGATTGAGTCGGGCACTTAAGGAAAAACGCGCCCATTACTACTCCAGACACGACAAAATTATTCTTTTACACGATAATGCTCGTCCACATGTTGCGGCGCCGGTAAAAACATACTTGGAAACACTCAACTGGGAAGTTTTACCCCACCCGCCGTATTCACCAGACTTAGCCCCTTCTGATTATCATCTGTTCCGGTCGATGTCACATGGTCTGTCTGAGCAGCGCTTCACATCATATGAAGACACCAAAAATTGGGTAGATTTGTGGATAGCGTCAAAAGATGAAGAGTTTTTTCGACGGGGTATCCGAATGTTGCCAGAAAGATGGGGAAAAGTAGTGGCAAATGATGGAAAATACTTTGAATAAAACGTAATGTTCTTTACCTTTACAATAAATTCCTAATTTTTTATAAAAAACCGCGGAAACTTATTTGTACACCTAATATATTTTTCGTTTTGTGGTTGTCACCACTGACATACTATCCTTTCTAATGTCAACACGCGTCCATTGCATGTCAATTGTCAATATTAAACCATGTAGAGATTTGAACGCACTATTCAAATTCTATAATCTGTCAATTTTAGTATCAGTCACACCAACTGTGAAAATAAAATACAAAAGACACTAGGAGGTATAATCTGAATTTTTCATTGAATTCCAATAAATTTCTCACAATTCTTGACTGAAATAGAGAAAATATTGTCTAATAATCGTTGCAGAAGGTAATTCCAACACTCATGTTTGAATAGGTGCCCATTCTGCAACTTGTTTTAGAATATACTATTATCACTTCACAATTTTTTTGATAGTATGCCGTTCCATCATAATACAATTTTTATCATTCTGACAGACAAAATTTTGGAGATGAGATTTACCGAAGTTTGAACGATTTCGAAAGGGTTTGACAAAAGGGGCTTAAATTTTTCGATCATTATCTCACCATTGAGAGCTGCAGCTAAAGATTCTGAATTGTCTGCCTTTTAGACGCAGGGATAGATATCGATATCTCTTAAACCATTAAAGCTGAAAATATTTGCTACCATTTTGTCCCAGAAGAGCTAAATGCAATGTACTACGGACTGTTATTAAAACTAAGGCACTAACGTGACCAATTCAAAGTTTCATTAACAACCATCAGACTAGTTTGAGAATGTCAATGATATTATAGAGTACTTACTCTTTTCCTGAATCCAAAGAATGCCCCAACGAAAGTCAATGGAACAGAAACCAACAACCACATTGATAGAAGTCCCACCAAGGTACTAAAAGGTATAGCTGCAGAACTTCCTTTGCTCCATAGCACCAAATTCATGATAAAGAATAGCCCAAATACAATGCTGCAAACAGATCCGATAAGTTGTTAATTTCATACAAGAAATTGTCTGATTTATATGGTATTACATTGAACAAAGCAAAAAACATTTGTTTATGGAATTTCTGGGACTACTTCTTAATTTTTTCTATCTATTCTGCTTTGTATTAACATTGAATCATTTAACACATGTTTTTTAATAAGTTCCAGGTTTGGCCACAAGTCGGCGCTACTTTATTGACATGGCCATTGAATAACTTGTAAATATATTAACATTACAAGTAGTAACCTAAACAGTCAAGTTGATACACGGAATGCGCTCTTATCAAGTCGAAACATATTATTTCAATTTAAATTCCGTAAGCTGTCAACTCCCGTAACAATCATAACGCCAAGTTATAATACATATATAATTGGGATGTGTGATCCAATAATCCAAATTTTCATGTTTTATGGCAAACCTGACTAAAATAAAGCTAATGTGCTTTGAAACACGTTGCAGAAGGTGATTTCTTCGCTCATTATGAGACCATTATGCAACTTGTTTCAGAATATACTATTCACTCAGTAGTATCTAGTAATGAAGAAACATACCCAGAGCATAGCATCGATGTCAGTAAAACATTGGATTTCCATTTCTCGCCTCCAAAGCTCTTATAAATCCTGGCTGACGTATATCCTGCAGGCGATCCTAATAAAACATATAAGATCATCGCGCACGACATAAGTGCACCCCTGTTCGCCGGACTCAAAAAACCAAGACATGCAAATGCTAAGGTAACCAAAGTCATACAAAATACTTGTACACCGGAACCGAGCAGAACTGATAATAGCATTCCTTTCCTTGGAGGCCGGAAAACATCCCCATGGACCAATTTCCATCCAAACTCCTCCTGTAGAAAAAGTTGGCATCACAAACTGAAGCATTTCCACGAGACATATTGAGCAATATTCATCCACTAAAATCTAAATTCTATAAACGTTCAGCATCAAAACCGAATTCTTTAGTACATACTTTAATTTATTGACTCTTAAATTATATACACTAATAAAAATAACACCGTATTTTATTCAAAGGAATGGTCATCGACCAAAGTGCTTCAGCCTGTCCTAATAGCATATTATCTAGTATCTACAATTAATTGATAATCAAGAAGTGGAGTATATAAGATTTTACCAAAAAGCATAATATTAATAATAATGGTATTATATACAGTTTAATAGAATTAATGTTAATGGCTTTCAGACGAAATTCGACATTTTAAATTCCTCATCGGGCGGGACTCGAATTCGTATATACAAATTACCGGTCTGGAGCTCTACCGCTAAGGCCAGTCCTACATTGGAAGCGGATTTGGTCTGGCCAGACAACCCGACCCGACCAGACTCGATCTTCCTACATTGCAGACCAGACCGAGCACTGCCTCCAATGTAGGAGTAAAGTACGTTTTCTTTGTGTTTGTTTCCGCCAGACCCGTCCAGACCCGCCAGACTGTCTGGTCTGGAGAAATTCCGCTTCCAATGTAGGACTGGCCTAAGCCACCAAGGAGATTCGTCATTTCAACCGACATTCAACCTTTCTTCTAGAATTCAAATGTTCTTTTGCGATTCGCAAAGGTTTATTGACAGGTTATTGAGGAAAGTCATTCAATATCAGTAATCATTACGACTCACTCAACCTTTCCTGTTATACGTCATCGATATTTCTGAATCACATGATCAGTTAAACAAAGGTTCTGTGGCGATCTTTCATAAATCGCCACATAGCGTGTATCAACATAGGTCCCGGTTTCTTAGTATTTAGATTGAATTCCCGAAATTCGATTGGTGCCGGGTTCGAATCCAGGCGGCTCACGTTCTCACTTAATACACAAATAACAAATCCCCAGCGTCTGTGGCATGCCGCACACAAGGCATACTCATGAGTCCACATGTGTACGCAAGGGACGAAACGCGTAGGCATAGAAAACCTACAGTACTTATTGATCGTTTGATCTTGCGGAATGAATATTGATTTGAAGCAATAGTTATTACATATTTTGATGTGACATCAATTCAGTATCAAAATGGGCAAAAAATGTGTTGAAGTAACGCAAAGTATGCTAGACTTAGAAGCATTTTCTTTATGTAATATCATGACATCTTTCTGTGGATCAGCCTATTCATCTGTTTCTTTTTGTTTATTATTGAGAAGTGTTCACATATACAATTTTATATATTTATATGTACCCATAGTACTTTATTATGAATAATAATAATATTAATATATATGAATGATTATATAATACCTAAGAGAAAATAATCCTCCCTGGATTGAGACAATGCAACTCGACCTTACTTCGGTTCACGTTGAATTTCAATTTGTATGATAACACCAATATTTGATAAAATCCATCTATTCTAACCAACTTCATTCTATAAACTGATATAAGGTTTTCAAAATGCACAATTATTAAATCAGGCCCCTTGAACCAAGCATGGTTATATGTAGTGACTTTTTTTTACATCAATTGATTTGGTTGAAAGATTTAAAATAATAAATAAAAACTAGCCAAATATTTCATACAAATTGTGAAATATATTTAGCTAAAACTGATTCAATAATCCCATAAACGTTCAGTAAAAGAACTACCATAGACAAAGTACCTTTATAGACTGCCAACGCACATGTTAAAGACTTGTCACGCTAACAAAGCGACACCATGCGTTTGGTCGCTCGAACTAATTTCCTCATTTGGCGGGAAAGCGGCTAATTTAAATTCATACCTTTTATGAACTATTATTTTCAAGCTAATTCCAGCCAAAATTGAAGTGGAGTAAATAATATCTGATTTGGATCATTTACTCAACTCCAAAATGGTTCGAATTAACTAATGCTTATTTTATAGAGAAGGAAATTTGGTGGAGAAAAACAGAAACTTTTAACAAATTTTTACTTAAAGAACTAAAATTGTTCAGGAGATGAATTCAGTCAAAATATCTGTAGATGTTAGAGATAAATTATCCTATTTACATATAAAGATTAATCAGGGACATTATCAATACTACTTAAAGATTTGAGGTAATCATAACCTACAGAAGATTAGATTGAATTAATTTCATTAATATCGAACTAATAAACTACATCTTGAAAACATTCATTCGAACTGAACAAAGTTACTGTGTAATGTTTTCAATCTTTTCTTCCTTCAATGATACAATAGTGATCAGTTGAATCAGAACGAAGGAACACTGCTAATACGTTCATTATATTCCAATGTCACAACCCACTGTGTTCTGATATTATTTGAGAAGGTGATTCATTAACATCGTGAAATGTCGAGGAGTTTGCTTCTGGATGCGTTGAGAGGTTGGATTCCCCTAGTTCTGAAACTAAAGAACATAGTTTAAGAATATTTTAATAATGAGAATATAAGGAAATTTAAGTGGTATGATTAATAATTTATATCTTACATCTTTCATCTGGGATCTCAAATCCAGATTGAGCTTCACTCAGATCTACTCATTCTGCAAAATAAATTGATAATAAGACTATTAAATAGCCAACATCCAACTTATTAATGTGAAATTAAGAATTTTATAGCATTTATGACATTATTAAAAGTTTAAAATAGAGAAATCACCACAAACCTGTTGCATCAGTCTCATTTCTAAAAAGAGTTGGTAATGTATTAGGCGTCAGCCTTCTGGTACCAGGTAAGATGCATTTCTCATCAAAATGATAGTGGCAGATTCTTTTCTTATAAACGTCTTCCCGTGGAATGGCTCTCAGTTCTGAATTCTGCAGTATATCTAGCCACATATGAAATCTGACCAATTCTGTTTTAAAATTTGGGAGTGTTAATTTTGCAACCAGGTACTGCACATTTAGTAAGACCCATATTTGATGATTACCACTTATTGAAAATACTTTAACTCACGTCAAAAACTTAGCTCAACTTGCAACTAACACTGAACAACACGAAAAGAATTATTATACCTATGCTGTTCTCTTATATTAGTTATTCCCAATCACGTGACGGATGTTGATGTTGAAAAAATTTTATTTCAAACATAAAAGTTCCGTTGTCTGTTTACTATAATAATTTACGACGATAAACGATTATTATAAAAAATTATAATTACCAGTGTTCTTTAACCAAACAATTCAAGATGGTAAAAACATGATAATTATGTTATGATAGTATGTTCTATTAAGTTGACACTCTAGAGAGATACTTTGTCTATGACTCATACGATCAATTCTATGACGTCACTCATGCCAGCATCTGAGTAAAGAAAATCACAGCTTGACAAGGTAATCTTTTAAGAGTTGTATGGTTGATTTCTATCTCCTTTAAGAGTGCAACCGTTATTCTTCGTTTCCATTATTTCGGTACTTTACCCGCTTTTAATAAAGAGTGTTGTCATTTCCTACAGTAGCGCTTCACCCCCATTCTTTTTCAATTCACTGCTTATCTGATCCTCGCCCGGAATATTGATTGAAAAACTAATATATATTATATCAACAAAGAATACCGTAATAAACAAAATGAAAAGATTATTCAGAATTATCAAAAAACCTATTGCTACTTACTTGGGCATCCTCTCCACTATCGATTTGATTGTATCTGGCTATATCTTTATGCAAAGTTCGGAGTAATATCATAGCTACCATACCAGATAAAAACAAGACGATAACAAGAGAATTCAGAATGCTAAACCACTGAATGTTCATGTTGGGCATCGATTCCAAAATGTAATCCCAACGGGACGACCATTTGACTTCATCGTTTTTAATAAACGTCACTGAATATGTGTATGATATATCCAAACCATTCTTTGGAACTTTTTGTGGCACTTCCATCAAATCTGCATCCGGACTACAGCCCGCTCCACTAAAAATATTTCCTACATAGACAATTATGTACGAAGCACAAAAAAGGTATAAATGCACTGACATGAGATCAGCAGCGTTTGAAATCTTGTACAAGCATTGATGACGTTTAATTACAATTATACACAAGATTTGGTCTCTAAAATACCTCCCCACTTACCAAATGATGACTTTCAAGTAGGTTTAAGGTTTAGACCATAAATAAGGTGACTCAGTCTATTATTCGCCAAATCGACCCAGCAGTTTCGCAGTGACAAAAAATATTTCTTTCAATTAGTTTTCTGTTTGATGATTTAGTTCTGCCATAACAAGACTGATAGCATTCTCAATTCGGATAGGCGCATAATTTCAGAGTTTTAATTTTTCAAAGTTTGACGACTAATTTAAAAGAGCGCGAAAAATATCTGACCCAACAACAGTATGGTCACCACAATTTTTAATAATATAATCTCAAATAACACCTTAAAAATACGTTTTATGGAACGACACTGGCTCTGACCGTCGGTGGAGGTTGTTTTTCGATAAGGAGAGGGAAAAATTCTATACCTGCTCGTCAACACTTTGGCAACTATGTTCTTTTACACCCTGTCTTCCATTGGACACATGCGTTTTCTTATTCATTTCTTAGTCATTGAATTACAATCATTACCACATATAACTTTTCTTTTTATAGCTAACTGAGAATCTGTCTAAACTTTCGGTCAAAGATTTTGACGTGAATTCTTGTCAGCCGTTTTACAGATTACAGAAAGTGAATCATGACTAAAAATAATTTAAAAAAGGTTGGTGGCATTATTATTAGGAATCATTACAACGGGATGACTAGACATTCACTGAAAACTACAGCGGTCCAAAAAAAAAAGGTAAAACAACTCGTCCATTTAATCAAAATATGAATGTTGTTCATATATACGCCTAGGAAATCCTGTTTCCACAATTTTTACTGAACCAGTGACTGGCCTCACTACTCGACTTGTCAACAATTTTTTTTCATACAAAAACCAAACAACTTAATTTTTTCTTTCTGATCTGGCACCTCAGCCAGTGCATCTTTCAATTATAAATATATGAAAAAAAAATTTCCCGAAGATTAACGTAGCCTGATGTCAGTCTACCATTTTATTGATCTATTACCTGGCATGATTGATACTTCTAGGCGTGACTTTAACTGAAATGATTCTTCCACCATTGTCTTGAATTTTGGAACCCCACTCCTCCTTACCGCCAGGATGGAAGGTGATTGTCAGATCCACATGATTATTAATATAATAAGCATCTGCTCGATCCAACTTAACAGGACAAGTGTTTCTACCATTTTTAACATAGCATCCCATTGGGAAGCCTGTAGTACATACTTGACTTTTTGATTCACCATCTAACCTACAGTTGGTAACTGGCATGTTATCTACTATCCAATGGTGTTGATAGTTAAAAATTATCCCATTTCTTAATGTTTTCAAGGCTCGTTCCTCATTTGAATTGCCAAGATGATAATGTTTTGTACATACTTCTACGCATGTTTTATTTTCCATAAAATTTATAGTGTATGGAGATGTCTTTATTCTTTCTCCAAATACAACTTGTCCTAAATTTTCTGTTGGATTGGAAACATCTGGCGGAGCTTCGCAAAAATCAAAATGACTATAATCGTAAGGCATAACCATTTCTTCTGTGTTTAACCGATTAACATACAAAAGGACTTCATGCTGAAACCATAAGCTTCCATGTACTTCAGTCCATAATTTTTCCAGTAGCTACTCACCTGGCAGTTGTACATTTCATCTCCTTTCTTACAGAAATTTACTGGAGCAAGACCTGGCAAATAAAAGCCGCTAATGCCGAAAATCAAGAGAAGAAAATAAAACAACGAAAACTTTTTCCTTTCCAACATCTTGTATTATGGAAATCATACAGTTTCCTATCTTTTAATTGACATTAAAATAAATCTTTTACTCGTGGCTTTTGAGAATTTCTAATGTTTAAATCAAAACGTCACCATCACCAGATAGTGATATCACTTCATTCGCTAATGGGAAGTTACGAATTGACAAATACTTGGTTCTTATTTTATTTTAAATGATTGGTTTAGTAAACGATCTACTTCTTAAATAAAACGAATATCAGTTCTCGTTCTCATATTTTCCAGGGTTCCGATGATAATTTTAATTTTTTTGTTTTTGATAAATCAAGTTTTGTCAAAATTACAGAATCATAGATGTTTCAGAACATAAATTAAAAGAAGAATATCATAATTTTGAACTCTCATGAGATTTTTTATATTTATTTTTTATATTGTCGGCCAATATTACATTAAATTTTTCCATGAGTTTACTTAAAACTCGTTTAATCTTCAACAATCATCTGACAATGGTAAGCAACACATATTAGTGTTCTTGTTGTTCACCAGTGTAAAGACAGCAGCAGAGACAACCGAGATGTAATTTTCTATCTCACTCTGAAAAAAAGCCTATTTTCAGATGGCGCTGAGATCGGCGCTGGTGAAAGAATGGCGGGAAATTTGAAACGATAGCACAGGATCACTGAATTTTAAAAATGAAATTTGCGAAAATAATGAAAAAACTTTAATCCTCGATATGCAATGTATGATTTAGGCAAACATTTGCAATATCGGAAATGAAAATTTTTTCATTATGTTCGCCAAATACATTTTTCAAATTACATATCGATATTTTCATCTTGAAAATTAGAAATATTTATAACACACTATTGATAACAGCTCTTTTTATTGAACAATATGAACATTTTATCAGTTATTCTATGCTCTCAAATTGATGACATCTATCGTACAGAAAATAAACATAACATTCAACATAAAATGATGCAAAAAATAACAAGGGTGCTTGAGATAAGATAGAATTAGGAATGAAAAACTGGCAATACAAATTTGAGATACGGCTAGAGTCATTATCAATGATCGACTTTCAACAATAAGTGAACCCTACATGAAACTTAACAAAGGTTTAATTAATATAACAGACTGCTAAAATAATAAAAAATAAATAAAAAATTACTCATGGCCCATTTTCTTAAATTTTTTTTTATTGCTCTTTTTTAGCTCCAGATTTAATTTTCTTCAGATCTTTTTTTGCACCACCAAGGAGTGCCAATCCTACAGATCTCAGAATTTGTTATATCCCTTAAGCGATCCCTGTGTCGAATAACCCAAGTCCTCAAATACAACGTAGGATATAAGTACCTGAAGAGCAGATTCTGTTACTTAAGGATGGGAGGGATGTCTTTTGAAAATCCTTCTAGTCTCCTGATTCCACATCCTACAGCAATAGTGTAATAAGATAAATTACAACAGATCTTTGATCCGACCATTCTTTAAATGAAATATATAATTTGTGATCCATTTGGATGAAATTGGATGAAATTGTTATCTGGTCGCATAAGGGACAGCTTATGTGTCTTTTAAGGCCCTCAGAATGAATTCTGACATATTAGCAACAAAAAAAACAACGATTACTTGGTGTCTGGATACCTGAAATTAAGGCAATCAATATTATACATATCAATTAGAAAAGCTCAAAATTTTTATATAATATCATAACATTTAAATATATCACATGGATCTTTAATATTTCATTGGAAAGTATATTATTTAAGTTTAAAATTTATTTTGTAGATTCAATTTGTGGAAGTCTTTCTCCCTACCAAAGCGTAGAAATTATTTCATGTGGAACGTATAGCTATAGACTGTCAGAAAGTACTTTGCATTTTTTCAGAATTTTTCCATGTTGGGCAGTGTAGAATAATTCCCTATCAAAGCGTAATAATAATTTCTTGTGGAACGTATAGCTGGAGACTGTCTGAAATTATTTTTCATATTTTCATGTTGAGCAGATTGTTTCCGTATGAAAACGATATAGTATTTTCTTTCCATGGATCTTGTCAAATACGATTCGATATAAATAATCTGAAATCATTTTCAGTAGGCTGCAAAAAAAGTAAAGATTTTGAAGTCATCATTTGAATATTCCTTACACCTGATTTGTTTATCTAAAGTATTTTAAAATAAAAATAAATAAGACTTGATATCTTGTTATTGAACGTAAACGCAGTCAATTAATATTATTCAGCGTCAGAGCGTAGCGACGCCACTGGTCGATATGCTAACCAGCCTGTTAGCCCGGCCTGCGACTTTACACTGGTTCTTGTTCTGTGGTTGTACGTGCATTTGATGTTTAATGCAGAGATATATGTGTGTACCTTTTTCGGTGATCTAATTTTCTATGATTAAAACGACCATCTTTCTTATTTTGCGGTTTGATGCAATGGACAAACGATTTTTGAAAAGTATATGCTTTTTATGACTAGTTTGCTAAATCTAGGAGGTGAAAACTTACATTCCGTCTTATAATTGCACCTTTATGGTTGTAGCATTCAACAAAATACAAGGTAAATATTCGAATTCCTTGTTTTCCTACCGCCCTAATGGCGTGCCTATAGAGTTATATTACTTGTATTGTAGATGCGTCGTAAAAGTAATAGGAGTTCTGCTAAGTCAACCCCAGAAGCCAAGATTGAAACACGCAAATCAACTAGGAGTTCCCGTCGGCGAAAATCACCTTCGGTAGAATTGGAGGATAAAACTAATTCAACTAATGTTGAAGAGAATATTATTGATAATAATCCTGAAAAATTGAGTGGTAGTGTCACAAATACGCCAGAAGGTAACAAAAAGGAAGAGGAAAACATTGATCCACCACCTGCGGATGGAAATGTTGAGAACGAGGATCGTAGGGGTCATACCCCACCTTGTGTCGATTCTACAGGTAATGAAGCAACTAAGATAGACGAGGTTGACGCTGAAAAAGGTAAGTCTAAAGGTATAAGTAAAACAGAAGTTGAGGAGAATTCTGAAATTCAAATGAATAGTGTCGTCACGTGCAGTCCAGAGGAAGAAATTAATAATGAGGTTAATCCTGATGTAGGGAATATTTCTAAAGAAGGAAATGATGAATTAAAAGAAAACCAAATTGTAGACTCTCCAATCGAGAGTAATATTAATTCTGATGCTAAATTTTCTTGTAATAATGAGGAACAAGAAATTAGAGCTGAAATTCCAGAAAGTTGTGATGTGGAAACTTGTGAAAAAACTGAAAGTGATGATAATTGTAAAGAAGACTTAAAAAACAGTGAAAGTGTGAACAATGTTAGTGTTGAAGATAAAACAGACTCTGTAAATACTAAACACAGTACTATAGTTGATGATGATCAAGCAGAGGAAGGAGAAATTCGGGATACAAAATCTGATGAGGAAAATGAAAAAAGTATGAATGAATCATCGACAAAGAGAGGTAATTGATAAGAAATTATCAGATATATCATGTGTTGAAAATTAGATGTGGATATATTGTTTATTTTTTTCAATACATGACATTTGTTTATATAATGAAACATATCTTTCTATAACTCCTTATCGAAACTCTGTATTTATTTCTTTATTTATTACTTACAGCTAAAAAGGTATCGGTGAAGATCAAACTAAGAAGAGATAGTCTTTTTGATTTAATTGAATCTGAAGATAAATCCCCTGCTAAAAGAATAAAATGGGATTCTCAAATACATGATTGTATCAAAATTTTCTCTTGTGACTTGCATAGATTAAATGTTGAAGATTTCAAATCATTTTCCTCTGATTTGAAATTAGCTGAGGAAAGTGAAGTCAAACTGGAGGAAATATATCAACCAAAGATCTCGAGAGAACGTGTGAAGTCTATGGATGCCAGTAGTGAGGAAATCGAACGTCCAGAGTATTCAAAGCAAAATTCTACTGTTTCTTCAGATGATCAAGAGACTACGAATATTATAGCTCTCAATAGGAAAATCAGTATAGTGGATGATGGTGCTAGTAAACTAAAACCGCCACCAAGTCCTTCTAAACAGCCTTCCTCTCAAATACTGTTCATCTCAAATCTGGTTAGGCCGTTTACCCTGAAACAGCTGAAAGAATTGCTGGAAAGAACGGGAACAATCAAGGAAGGAGGATTTTGGACTGATCGCATTAAATCCAAGTGTTACGTTTGGTATGACTCTGTTGAGTAAGTATCTTATGTTATTTTGAATCTTTTTTTTAAGAAAAAATATGTATTATGTTCATGATTTCTATTCACTATACATTTAGTATAAACCGTTTTAAAATTTTTGAGGTTAATGTGCATCTATTGAATTTTTAAAACATATTCAGGGTTTTTCAAATATTGTGCCAGAAATTCTGAGAATAACTTCCCCATAACTTTGCCTTGCGTTGAAAAATAAAGATAGTTTCTTAAGGCGATTGTGCCCCTTGAAAACAATATTTCAAAAGTTATATTCTATACTAAATTTTATTGAATCCAAGATGTCTAAAATATTTATTTTAGATATCTCAATTTAACCTAGGATGTTTTAAATAATGGGATAAGCACTGGTTCCATTTTTTTAAGAGATTTTGGGACAAGAGATCTGTTTTTTTTCACTAGATGTATAGTAGTTACGCTGATTTTAGAAATCTCTCTTTTTTTCTAGTCAAATATTGCTTTCAAGATCTTAATTTTAAAGATGGCGCAAAAAATAGCTTAATATTGATTTCTCAATTTCTTGCTTCGCTCAAAGAAACGAAATTACATGAAATATCCTTCAAATTCTTAAAAATAGATTACTGTGAATGTGATGACGAGATATTGTTGATGATGGAGCTCGTGTTGAATGATTGTTTGGGCTATTACCATCATCTATTGTGGATGTAATGATTTCCGACGTTTCGATAGACATCTTCTATCTTTATCAAGGAGAAAATTGAAAATTATCAATTTTCAAAAAGTCAATTGACAGAAGTCATGAAAGCAAATGAACGATGTTATATACTCATCTGTGATATGATGATCTTTTTAAGTTGGATCGAACTATCGGCGTCCAAACTTCTGGCAGATCTATAGATGGAGCACTTATGGAATCTGGTGTTATTTTCATAAATGCTGCTTCTTTGATTTTTCTTCTTGCAAGTTTTTCTTCTTTGGATATTATTGATGCTTCATCCCACTTTATACGATGATTCTCATCTACAGCATGTTGGACCAACCTGGATTTGTCGCTGTCTAGTACTCGTAGAAGCTTCTGATGTTCTTTTATTCGTACATTCAGAGGGCGTTTAGTTTCTCCTAAACTTACAAAAGTTAAGCCTAATAATGAGACACAAAGGACAAAGAACTGCATATATGAATTACCTTGCGAGTGCGGAAGATCTTACATCGGAGAAACTAAACGCCCTCTGAATGTACGAATAAAAGAACATCAGAAGCTTCTACGAGTACTAGACAGCGACAAATCCAGGTTGGTCCAACATGCTGTAGATGAGAATCATCGTATAAAGTGGAATGAAGCATCAATAATATCCAAAGAAGAAAAACTTGCAAAACCAACTGTTTGTTCCATACCAGTCCTTTTAAAACAGGATATTTTTGTGTTAAAGGCCACTGTCCCTTAAAGTAATTTGAAAGAACTATTTTTTCAGACCATTCGCATGACTTCGGATAATTTTCATTGAATTGTTTCTGAAGATTTTTATTTAAGTTTTTTTTATTTATGACATTCTACCTTTTTCGTTTAACTTTATTCATAGCTGTTTGTTGTTGAATATTGTCCTATTTCCAGTGTTGAATTACGTACCACCAATTCAAATTAAGTTTACTATAAAATCTTCATGTCAATTATTGAGTAATGTATTTCTGAAATTTGAGTTATTTGTACATCTTCTCTTGAAGAATCAATGCTCATACTGATGTTCTGAATGAATTCTACCATTTTCAGAGAAGCTGAAGCTACAAGAAATGCTTTGCATGGAGTTAACTGGCCAGTAGGCAATGGAAAAAAACTTATCATCGATTTTGCAACTGAGGAGCAGATGGAGAAGGCAAGAAATCCGCCTGCTCCTCCAGTTCCACCCACTCCTCAACCAGTGCAGCAGACTCCACCTCCACGGTCTAAAACACCACCTAAGGAAATTATGGTAGGTTTAAATTATAAGTGAAATATTTCAAAAAAACATGTGTATGCCCAAATTTTTATACTTTGATTTGAATTTATACGCTAGCCCCTAAACGATCAATATTCTGATCAATCCTATCATATTTGTTAAGAGGTTCCAAAGTGACAAAGACGCAGCCGCGCAATAAAACCCCCTGTAATTCCATAATTTACGATATCTGTGTACTATCTACTATGAATCAGTACATCCCCTCAGCTCTCATTTACCTGTGTCTGTCGGTTTTGTACCGGTGACAAGAACCAGGACTTATCCCCTGTCCCTCTCTATATTTGTCGAGTGGCTCCATCGCTTCCTGGTCCTCATCTAGGCGAAGTAGGACATTTGAAGTGAGGTGGTACATTGTATAAAAATGAGCCACTCTTACATTTCCCCGTCGTGTATGGGACAAATGTAAGAGGTACCCAATACTAGTGGATGCTGTGGAAGGTAATTTTCATTCAAACTAAACTGGACTACAGAGGGTATTTGCCCAATGTGAAAACTTAAAATGCTTACAACTTTTTAACGCAGAAAGTATTTCTTTTCACTTCTGGAATCTATGCTCGAAATTAAAGAAGTAGTCAAAGACTAGGCCCCAGTATGTTTTACTTAGGAAGAACTATTTTAATAGATTCATCAGACGAAATTTTTTCAATGTTTTCCTCAGGAGGATTCATTTGAGCACAGAAATGGTGATAGGAGAGAGGATAGGAAACGGAAGGACAGCGAGAGGGAAAAGGAGAGAGCAAAATTACCGTATACAAGGGAATGGGATGTTGGCAAGGAGAACAACAAAGAAAGAGCTCGATCGAGAAGTAGAGATAGAAGAAGGAGACATAGTGGAAAAAGGTCCCCAACTCCCTTAGAAGGTAAATATATCCTTTCTGAGCAACTCATGTGATTATTTCGTTTATTTGATTTTCATGAACACCGTGACATCAATTTAATGTTGATCTACATCTTTAATAAACTTATTTAAAATTTCTTTTATTTTGAAGATTTCATCGCTAGAAAGACGAAAAAATTGGAGGAATCTGTGCCCCAGAAGCTAATGGATGATCTATTCCAAAGAACAAAAGCAATGCCTTGTATATATTGGCAGCCCCTCTCTCCAGAAGAAGTGAGTATTAGGTTCAAGCTTAATTTTTTTTTATGTGCTTGTTGCTAGGGAACAGCGAGTAATGTTGGGTAGTACATGTCTTAATTTTGCGTTTGTACTGAAGAGGTACAGTGTAGCACTTTAAATGAGGCTAAAACTATTCTTATAAAAATATATCCAACTAGTAAGCGGGTAGATCCATAGACCCATAGATCAATAAGCTCGTAGATCAATATAGGCCAGTAGATGAAGCCCATAGATCAATGAAGCGCACAGAAACGCGAAACACGGCGAAGAAACCCGTTGAAAGCAAAAAAACTTGAAAGAATCCGAAGAAACACGTAAGAATATAAAGAAACATGGAAGAACGCGAAAAAACATGAATAGACCCGAAGAAACACGAAAGAACGCAAAAAGCCCAAAGGAACTCAAAAAGAACTGGAACAAAGACGAAGAAACGCGAAAAACACTAAGAAACGCGAAAAAACACGAACAAACGCAGAAAAACACGATAGGACCCGAAGAAACATGGGAGAACGCGAAGAAACACGAAATATCGCAAAAAGCCCAAAGGAACCCATAAACCCCGAAGGAGCACAAAAAAACCGAAAGCTCGCAAAAAAACTCAAAGGAAAGCTTAAAACCCCGAAGGAGCACAAAAAAACCGAAAGCGCGCAAAAAATACCGAATGAAATTGTAAATTGCACACCCTGCATGACATTTTATTGGAATTAATTCGTGTACGCGGAAAAACACGAAAGCTTGAGAAAAACACTGGTGAAAGTCGGCGCTAGGAATGCGCAACTCATATGTTACACCCTGTATATGAATCGAAAATATTTTGTCGAATTAAGAAGCCGTAAGCAGAAACAACCGAAATAACTCGATGGAAAGTATTTGTTAATGGTAGGCAACGCATATGGGACACCCTGTATATAATTGATTCGCAATGGGTGCTTTTTCCATAAAAAAAAAACCAGAGGAATATCGTTTCTACTCGATCGATTCCCGATCGGTGAATTTTACAAAGGTGAAATAAAAATTATTGGATATAGGTCTAAACGTGTAACCTTGAACAGTTCCATCCGTTCATGATGAACTTATATTCAATCAAGAACCGGCCACACATTTTGCTCTTCCAGGCCGAACCCGGTCTCGAACATCGAAATAAATTACGTCAAGATGGACGAAATGTAGTCTGAAAATTGTCATTTTCTGATGAAAATTTCAATGAGTTACGAAGGAAACGCATCATTGCCGCTTTTGACGTTTTTCATAAGTTGGGAATCGGAAAATGGGCCTTTTAGTTAAGTTATTTTCGCCAGATTTCGGGGGGCTCCGAAGTCCTAATGGGATTTAAGGAGACCTTTCGTTCTCGCTCTTGGAATATGTAGCGACTTCCGGACCCGGGGCGTTCCGGCTTCGGAGTTTATTTCCTTGTCCCGAGGTACCTTTGGCGAAAAACGTCATTTTCGCGATTTTCGTTTCAAATTTCGGGCGCTTTAAGAGCGACCGGGGGGGGTTGGGTTTCGCGGTCGCTTCTCCTAGAAGAGGATACGCCCTTTCCATCTGTATTAATATTGCCCCTGGGTCGGCCCTTCGGGCCTCCCCGGAAGCCTCGTTTTCCCGGTCCCCCCCGTTGAGTTTCGAAATAATCTTCTCTGGTTCGTTTCTTACTGCTATATTTATATTGATTAATAGTTTTCGTAGATGTTAGTATTATCTTAAATATAGAATTTATAGCATACTAATTCAGTTTTTAAATTATTAAATGTAAGTTATGGCTCATCGAAATTTGAACATTTATGACGGTCATTTTTGAGTATCAGATTTTCAAAGATTTCAGGAAAAAAAAAAAATCGGGTGCTAAGTCACTTATTAGGTCTCAGTTACCGTTCTTAATTGATAACTGCCAAGCTTTCGGCCACTTTCATGGCCATCTTCAGGGCACTACAAATCAGAGGAATGTACATAATGTCAACAAAATAAAACAATAAAAACTTACACTCAAATTGAACAAAATTTTTTTTCCCTGATTCTGATTAAATTAAGTCGAAAAATTTTTTGTTCTGATTCAAAGATTTCATCTATTTATTCTATAATTTTTGTTTATTTGATTAATAAGAAACTGAATATTTCGTCCATTGATAATAAAAAAAATTCTTTGAATTTTTCGTCAACTGGACGATTCATGTCCACTTATTTTTCATTATCTGTGTTTAATAGAATTGTCTTAACAATTAACAGTTATTTTTATATTCGTGATTTTATCACAGAGGAAATAAACATGTTTTTCATTTTCATGAGATTCAAAATGTTTTTTTCCTTCGGGACCATGCATTGTAATTTCTTCATAATGTATTTATTTTCCAGATTTCCGTAAAGCAGCAACAACGTTTATCAAGAATGGAAGAGCACAAAAGAAGGTTGGAAGAGAATTCGCGAAACAGGGGCTTCGGTGCCAGAGATAGGGGGTCATATCGGAGACGTTACGACTAAATTTGGTATTTTCAGGAAAAATTCCTTGTGTGATAGTGATGTGTACTTGAAACAGCCTATTCCTTAACATTATATTAGTTCCCAAAGCCTGGTAATCACTTACCCTATTTGTTGAATCCCTTTTCCTTTAGATGCAGTTTAACCCAATGTGTGAATGAGTTTAAATTCCTGAAAGTTTTCCCACCTAATGATTCCATCGTGTTTTCCTCACATGACACTACTTAGTCCCAGATTTCTCTTCACTTTCCTTCCTGTTGATTTTTCTCTCACCTTGTGTGCTTGTGATTGACTGGCTATAGTGATAATTTTAGGAATTTCAGGAAGGAATTCTTCGTGTACAGATGTGGGAATTTTTTTTGTTTCAGAAAGGATAGATAACGTTACTTTGTTTTGGTAATTTCGTGTTCATAAAAGCTCCAGATTATTTAATAAAATTTTTATTCACATATTTGAAGACTTGTTTTGTTATGAATAAATTGAATAGAAACAATTTGAGTTTATAAGGGGTGGTTATTAAAGAGAGTGCCGAAAGAGTTGTTCCGTTTATGAAGATAATTTCAATATAGATTTTGAACTTGAATTTGTTGTTTGTAATGTGAATTTCCATGTTTTATTTGGGATACACCAGGAAGAAATTATAAAATATTCGCTTTTTAATTCTGCCTCTGTTACTTGGAGTGAGTTTTTGAACGCATGAGTGTTGGAATTGCCTTCTGCAACGAGTATTAGACGATATTTTCTCTATTTCAGTCAAGAATTGTGAGAAATTTATTGGAATTCAATGAAAATTTCAGATTATACCTCCCAGTGCCTTTTGTATTTTATTTTCGCAGTTGGTATGACTGATACGAAAATTGACAGACTATAGAATTTGAATAGTGCGTTCTAATCTCTACATGGTTTAATATTGACAATTGACATGCAATGGACGCGTGTTGACATTCGAAAGGATAGGATGTCAGTGTTGTCAACCACAAAACGAAAAATATAACTAAAAACAATGCTGTAAAGAGTTCATTATAGCACTGTTTTTAGTACTGTAATGAACTCGTTACGACACTGAAATAGAGAAACAAAGGTTATTGTTTTAATAAGGCATAGTCAATAATGAAAGTGTGTGAAGAAAGCGTCCTAGAGAACTTGGGGAGAACCGAACACTGCTTTGAAAAGCTGCATTGTTTTCTAAAGTATTAGCTTAAAACAAACAAGTCTGGCAGCATTGGCTGTAGGTATACCCATCTTCTGGAGACGTACATTGAGGGGCAAAGAATAGATATTCAGTAGGACGAGTATTGTATGTATGTTTTGCTCGTCATGAGGGTGTTGTTTGATAATGGAAGGTCCGTTCTTTGAAAATAACCTAAAGGCCTTTCATTATTTTATTCTTAATTCTGTTAATTTCGAAATAGGTTTTATGTGTTGTGTTCAAGGATGTCCAACAACTTCAGGAAGAAGACTGATCGTTTCCGGAGGTTTACTCTAAGTAAGAGGTGAGTTTAATATTGGAATGATTACAAACAATAAATCTTAGACTATTTATTTGTAATTAACGGAAAAAAATTAAATCAGTGTAGCCAACGTGTTGATAATAATTGACATACAACCCACCCTTAGAGGTTCGTAGCGTAGCTGGCGACAATCCCCACTCCCTGTTAACATCATGAACAATTTTTCCTCTGCTATTTTTTCAATGAAATAAGTGTTATATCACAACCTTCCTCAACTATGGATGATGATTTCCCTTTGAATGGGTTCCGTAGCAGACTTCAAACATAAGAAGATCTGAAAAATCATCACTTGGACCGCAAGACCCGATTCGAAGAATCCTCCTTGCAGATTGGCGACAAATTTTGTGTATTACAATAGATTTGAATATAGAAGGTATTTCTAAGGACAAGAGTGACTACATTTCTAAAATAACAAAGGATTATGGTGCTGAGATTATTCTCCTTCAAGAGACACATACGGATACTAAAAAAAATCTTCGTTGAAGAGGAACAATAAAAGGTTATGTATTAATTGATTATCTAATTAGTAAAATTTATGGTTTAGCTTGTTATGTTAAAAATTCTTGATTCACAATATCGAGTTAATCCAAAAGGCTAATTTGAGGAAGTTTTCTTTATCTCTTTCAAATTTTGTATTTTTGATATTCAGTTCTTTTTCTGCTTTTGTCTTTTTATTTCCAGATTCGATGTGGGCACCTTGAAGAAGTCTCTGTTTACATCAATAGAAGATCACTCTTGAAGAAAGAAATCCCAAATATATTTCAGCTTATTTTTGTACTTTCACACTTAGGCGGGGAGCCAGGGTTTTTTTTAACGGGGTTTTTTCCTAGGCTTTTATGTGATACGCCGAATTGTATGACACCCCGTCACTAACCCCTGATCTGTATGCTTTATTGTTTGCTAACGAAATATTGTAAGCCAAAAGTTCAAAAGAATATATATATATATATATATCATGAACAGCTGGTTGCCCAACTCATTCGAAATCTCGTTGGTAAATTTAAGCTATATAATTCGGAAATGATAAAGACGTTCAAAACGCGAACATTATTCATATAGTAGTCGCTTTTCAGTCAGATGCGTGTGAACCTGGAGCTTGAACTTCTAGTGCATCCGTCTTCTTTATGAAGGGAAACGAGTTTACTGCAAAGGACTTGAGTAGATCGGAGCGCTTTATTTGGTAACTGGAAAGCAGCTATTGATAATTAAAAACAAATGTTTTTTCGTGTTGACAAATTGGTTATGTTCTCTTGGAATTTACGCAACAATCCTATGTGTAGTTGGATTATTTCAACTACAGGAAAAACGTGGCGTGACAGTTTTTGACAACCAGAAATGAAAAAGAAGGGGTCAGGGGAAGTATGGTGAGCATTCCCCGATTGGCTGGACACTACAAGCCTCTGGGAACCAGGCTACACAGTATAGATACCAACCAGTAGTGGCACTCCGTGGATTTTCTCACACCAAGTCTGACTCGCGCATCTCGCAGGGATTCTAACCTCATATTTTGGTCCATGTTCATTGTTTTCATCAATAATTCTAAGATGTCTGGAATAATGTTATTATTATTATTTTAGACATCTTAAATAATTCCTTTTTGTAATTAATTCGTTTAATATTTAGAAGATTATCATTTTTTGAGATCTATTTAAAATTCAAAGTGGTTGAAGAAAAAAATACAACCTAACCTATAATTCAGTGGAATTTCTTTGAGTCAAAATCTACCATGAACCAGCAAAGCTCATTTATTTAATAATTTATATTCATTCCAGTAAGTATTCTGTTTCAATTTTGTGTTATTTTCAAATTAATTCCAAAATGATTAACAATTGTAGCGTATACAACTGCAAAAACAATAGTTTCAATAATCCCAAACTTTGTTTTTTCTCAATGCCATTAGATACCGACAGGTGAGTGATACATATAGTATTGTAGAAAATGTTGTTTATTAAAAGCTCCGTTATTTGAGTAGTGCTTCATTCAATTTAGTTGAGATTAATTGAGATATCAGGAACCAATGGAATTTCAGGAGGTTTACGCCTACTGTCGTCATTTCTTTACGATTAGTTGAGATGTCAGGAACCAATGGAATTTCAGTAGGTTTACGCCTACTGTCCTCATTTCTTTACGATAAGTTGAGATCTCAGGAACCAATGGAGTTTTAGCAGATTTAGGCCTACAGCAGGCTTAGTGTAGACGTCATTTCTTTACGATTAGTTGAAATATCAGGAACCAATGGAATTTCAGGAGGTTTACGACTACTGCATGCGTATGCAGAAGAGTGACATTTTTTAGATAAATGATTGAGTGTATCTATATGATTTTCAATTTTATAAATTGTTATAGTTATTATGGGATTATTGGATATTCACAAGGTTAATGAGCCGCCAAGGATTGAAGTTGATATTATTGTTGACATTTATTGTATTTATGCCTGTTTTTCAAATATTGGTCGGTGATTTATCAATCTTATGGAAGCGTGAATAACCGCTGATGAATTCGTCGATACGTGTGGAAAGGGAACAAGTTTTCATTATTATGTTACGAAGCTCGGTAGCGAAAACCTCGCAGTGTTAAGAGAATAAAGGTTTTGCTCAAAAATGTAGTTTTATTACAACCAAGTTGTAACAAGACAGAAATAACAATATAATATATATATAACAATAATTCAATAGGTATTTTATTTTTTCCCCACCATAATGAGGGAACCCTTTCTAGAGAATACTCAGCATATTTAGCGCAGGAGAGTATTTACGGGGAGGGGGTGTACTGGGGGTAATTATTATATTGGCTGTTCACATGTACGAGCGTTTTTGCGGCGTTGACATATTTATTTGTTCATTTAGCCTAGGAATCGGTTACAATAGGGACGGAAGCAATCGATACGGAATTATTTATTGATAAAATTGAGGGCAAATAACTCATCAAATGATCCAATGAAGTAATTGAAACATTTTTTCGGAATTGAGAAAATAATACATGGTTGAAATATAAGCTGAATTATTTTGCCAATCGTCGAGTGAATTAGTAGTAGCGTGATTCAGGTGATAATATATTTAAAGGAGATGTTATGTCCGATAGCTCAGTAATTTTGAGGGATAAGTAGACTGTATTTATTTTTGCGTTTGAAGCTGGTGCGAACGCGAAATATATAATATGAAACAACAAAATTCATATAAAGAAATGCGGTCAACAATGATGACTTACCACAGCGGTGAACTACGATGATTTCAGGGTTCTGCTCCAATTATCAGCTCTTCACAGGGACCCCTTGCTGCGGGATTTCTAGTCCAACTTTTGTTCAAATGCGGTGTTGAAAACACAATCAAAATGCGATGCGAAATTTCCAAATATGCGGGTGAAACCAAGCGTGTAATATATCCAAAAACAAATCAAAATTAGCGTGATTTTATAAACAATTTCGATAACAAACGTGATAGCGAGAGTTCTTCTATTCCAATTCGCGTTCTAGATGCATATGCGTATCCATAACATGTGCGAAGTCACCAGTGTTGACTTATAAAATTAGCGCGAAATTCAAATATTTAGCGATCGCCTCTACTTCAAATTCATGCTATAACAAAAGGACCGAACAGGAGAATTAAACACTGCTCATATTCAAAATGGTTTATTATTTTCAACAGAATCTCAAGTGACAAGGCAAGGCTTCTTTTGATAATCATGTCGCACCTTGAAGTACAAAGTGACTTGACTCATACTGATAAGCATCCCTTATAAATCACTAGAATACACTTACATGTGTATCATGCTAGTCACTAACTTCTGCTGAATGTAAGAACTAACACTATTGTCATCTAGAAGAAATAATCGTGTTTTTCCATTCGCCGGGATTCCATTCTGATATTTAAAATACCCTTTTAACTCAAAATTGCTCACTTTTTGTATAATGCCGTTTGTTATCAAGGTGCGATATGATAATAACATTTGTGGCGGAAAGATTTAGAACCAAAAATTTAATTCAATAAATTTTTCATTAATTATGAACCTTTTTTTATGTATGGGATAAACGATCGAGATTAACATTGACATAATCCAATTAAGAGGGGTGTTTCTTCAATTTAAAAAGAATATTATTGTAAGAGACGATCAATTTTACGGGGTTTACACTATAATTTAACTTGAAAATTCTGTAAGGACGAAAAAAAAACTTGTCCATTGAAAGAAAAATATGAAAAAAATATTAGACTGAATATTCATTTGTGGTACTCATTAGGGCAAGAGAAGAAAAATGGTGAATTTCTACATAAGATTTCTCAAATTGTCCCGCCATTGGCCCCAATTGCAATGCTGCTATCTGTAATATTACTACTTCCATTGATCGTTCAATATTTTTAGAAATTCAGGATATTCTTCAAAACCCCTTTTCAAATAGTTAGCATTGAAATAAACTAGGCAATATTCAACTTTTCACAAGCCATAACCACCTCTTAATATCCATTCCATTATACATTAGATAATTGATTATTATCTGAAAATAACATGTAGCTGATGTAATATTTATAAATATGCAGTTGCTTAACTATTTCTCAGTCAAGCTTCTTTGATATTTTAAGGAAGTTGATAATCCTGGAGGATTTTGATTTTTATCTATACAAAACCATAAATTCAACCTACTCTAAAATCATCGGAAGTTACTAGAAAGGGTTTCGTTAACTAAAACAACTGAATATTCTTTGAATTTGTTCATTTAAATTAATCATGAAAGGTATTAACGAATAAAGCAAATTGGTTATTAATAATGTTCTTAAAGTTGACCACTCTATATACTTAAATTTGTACCATTTCTTAATTTTATCTACTAAATATTCTTTCTTTCGTGTTTGTCAAATGCTTATTCCCCTAGTTAGTGAAAAATTAACAAATATATAATTTGTCATAAGGGTTGATCTAACGAAAAATATTTCTTCTATTTGGAACATGTTAAGTACATCACTTTCAAATGCAGTTTGTATTTTCTTCAATATTTTTCTTATGTGTACATTCCAGTTCATGAATGATTTGTTCATTTTGAATCAAACATTTTTTATTCCATTTCATTTTTGGGTCTTCATATTTCAGATATCTAAGGTGGGCAGGATAAGCATGTAACATTTAGTTCCATAAAATTATTCAACTTTCAAAACATTTTTTGTAGGGGATCCTAACGAAATAAAAATGTCTTAGTTACAAACTAACTCAAATTCCCTATACTATTTCCACTATTAATGATCTTGTATGTTTTAAAATTAACCCAGGACTAATTCTTGTGTAAAAAAATAAGTGATAACATTCTAAGATGACTTGAAGTGATGCCACTTTATACCTCTCGCATTGAGTATAAATCTACCTAGAGGGGAAACGCAGTTCAAAGAAATGACGCCAAAAAATCTACCGGTAAAGTGGCGGTCTCAAGCGTGTAAACACGGCAACCTTTATTTCATTGTATTTATAGTTGCAGCGACTAGGTCTCTCTGTTTGAGCTGGTCTCAGCCAGGGCCGGATTTATTCGACATCACCTCTCAGAATATTTTATTATTTAGATATATTGACTTACAGTCCAATGATCTGTGTATATTTAGATGACGATTTTAATGAATGAATTATGGGCATATTGTTGATGATATCAAATACGTGAAATGAATTAAGATCACTTACGCATGTAGACAAGAAAATTGTATGTAACATATATATTTGAATGAGCAATAAATGGACCAAGTTCTTATTTTATCACCCTAATTCTGAGGAACAACTGACTTTTTTCCCAAATATTTTTTATCCTCTGTATTGAGCCGAAAAAAATTTTATAGTTTTGGCGGTTTCTGAAATGAATCTGGGGCAGTTCAGGTGAACGAAAAAAAAAGAACGTAAAATGTTTCCGTGTTTCAATTAATAATAATAAACCTAAATTATTGGATTCATTTGAAAAATACCTTATAAATCCTCTATACACTAATCCGAACTGGGTGTAAATTTTCAGAGTTCTGATTAAAGAGGTCCTACTGTATCTATAACTTTGGAATGTCTAACCGAGAAGTATTACAATTGAGATCGACTCAATAATCAAGAATTCTGAGTTTAATGCGAGGATGTTCGTCCATTCGTTTACACACACCTTTTAAATATACCTAATGAATTTCAGCTTTATAATTCAAAGATGAGATAAGAAATCAAATATTTTCAACGGTTTTGATCTTATAGTTTTCTGCAATTTTCCATTTCCGTTAAGTCAGTCCATACTTGAGACGTTATAGACATAAAATCAGAAACATTGATATAATGTTACATCTTCTATATTAGTACAAATTCTTGTTAAAATCGTATCATTTTGGGAACTAGCACCCTAAAACGCCGTCCTCTCGCTATTGCTCTTAAACAATTTTTGTAAGATATAAATGACAGCAGAAAGTCTGTCATAGTATTTTACATTACATAGTATAGAAAGAGCTGCATTTTAGCGCTCGTTCACAATGAATGTAACGTATAGAATCTTATAACATATTTTCAAGTTTAATAATTATTTAATCAATATTCAAGTTCATATTCATTACAAAATACAGCGCGAGTTAAATTAATATGGGACCGTCTATTGCCTATTGAGGTACATAATTGCCTAAAATGAGTGAAACTCTATTAATGTGAAGATATTTTATGGTTGCGTTTAAGTTACATTCATTGTGAAAAAACCCTCACGATTTTCATTTTCAAGTTGAAAATGATGGCCGAAAGTAAACGCGCCATTTCAGTTCAAAATCTTATATTCGTTCAAAGAAATGTTTCCTGAAATTCTATGAAAACACAAGTATAATATATAAAATCATAACTGAGAAGATCCAATGACATAACATACATGAGAAAATTCGGATAAATCATGATATGGGGTATTCAATTTATAATGCTACTATCTTGACTTCCCTTTGAATTTTAATTCGGAAGCACAAATATCGAAATGAAATAACCATGAATCTTCGTGAAGAACAACATATTTTCTGAAGCCGGCCCTGGCCATCGTCTAATAATTCGGTAACTCTCCGTTAGATGCTGTAAAGAACAAATACATTTATTTCCAGAAACATACAGTCCATCTATAAACCAGAAATCGTACTAGTAAATTTCTGGCTTCATTTCTTTGAACTATGTTTCCCCTCTAGGTAGATTGATACTCAATGCATCTAGAAAATCAAATGCATTATTGAAAGTTGTTCTACTGCATCTTAGTTCTATTTACAGCACTATTATTTTCTACAGATCTTCTTAAGTATTTCTGAAATTTTTAATTATTTATTTAGATATTGGAATGCCGACATCATCGATTAATTAGTGATTAAGCCACTAAATTCATATAGACTTGTTTTTGTTGATCCCTAAGTTCTTATTTGTGCCATTTTCAATTAATCTACTTAAGAATTACTCCTGGGATAAGCAATGACGAAGATAATTCCACTTAACAGACCAGTCTACTAAGTATTTTTACTCAAAAAGTACATCGCGTTGTTGTAAAAAAATCTAGCCCTACAATTTTCCCTACTCAGATCTAACAGATGAAAATATGTGCTTTACTAATTACTATAATTGCACGAAAATCTTTCACACAAATCGAGAGGTCTAACGATTCAAAAACTATACTACTACTTTATCTTCTATCTCACAAGCGGGTTGTTCTATTGTAGCAGCTAAGAAAAAATAGAATATTAAAAACACGAACAGATAAATTTGGCAGAAAAATACAAACCTTTCCAGCAACCTCCGTTTTAAGTCAGGCGGATAAGTTACATAAATATACTCATTATCTTTGTCTGGTGCTAAGTAATAATCTTCTGCATATAGCTGATGACCATCTTGTGAAGTGTACACCTCGTGCCTGTGGGAGACATGGGCTGGAGATGGCGTTGACCGATCAGTTAGGCTAGAGACGCTCACGTCATCAGTGCTTGAAAAATATTTTATTATCAATATCAATGCTTGTTGTCGATTTTATCTAATGTTAAATATATTTTTTGTTTCAGGTTTAAGGTATATTTCATCAACAATGGACTTTTCAGCATATAAGTTCCTCAGGCCATTCAACATCGGTTGACATGCAAGTCAGCTAATATTATTATTTATCCCATCAACCCAACCTTTTAAGCTTGCTCTTCAAACAGGGTTCTTAAAAATAAAGAAGTATTATATGAATGACTACTTTCAAACTTTGCGAAATATTGCGGTTGCTTGTAAACAAATTGTACGCATTTAAATATGAAAAAAGCAGGCAAAGTGAGTATACAGGGTGTTCGGCACATGGACCGTCAAATTTTTTAGGGGCGTTGGTAGGGCCATTTGCTACCTTTTCTGTCTTGGAACCTGGGTCCTTAGTATTACGGTTACGGAGGTATGATTTTTTTATTAGGTTTTTCTAAATTACCCAAAATGTACCCTTCGAAGCCCCATAACTTTTTTTGCGTGGGCTTTTACATGCGTTTTTTTTTATTGTATTAAGTCTACATGAGTGTGTATTTGAAAAAAAACGTATTTATTGTTACAGATAACACCACAAAATTAACACGATAGCCTCTTATTGAAAAAAAAATATGAAAGTATGAAAAATCTCCACTCCTATTGAAATTTAAAAAAAAAGTTACAGCAATTACAAATTTAATTTTATTTTGAAATGTTCTTTGGTTTATAACGTTGCTAACCATATGCTATTTATGTAAGTCAATAAAAAAATAATACTGCAAATAAGGATTTAGTCAGAAGAGTGAAGAAAGTCGCACCTAAATAAAAGTACGGATTTCGACACAACACGGCGAGCAAGGAAATTTTACCTGCCCGTTTTAGACGCGTGTGAATTATTATTACTATTTCTGTCCTTAGGTTGGATTGGGTTAGTCGCCGCTGACTTGACCCTACCGTCATTCGAGATTTAACTGTCTCTGCTGTTGGAAGTGTCTGTGCCGCGTTGTTCAGTTTTTTAAATTTGTATTTTTTGTTTTTGTTACTTTTATCGACTTTTTGCTACTGTTGTTTTAATTTTGGTTGTTGATATGCCTAATTTCACCAACGCTGAGTATGCTGATATGGTGATGGTATATGGCAAGGCCGATGGTGTTGCTCGTGCAGCTCAAAGGATTTATCAAGCCAAATTTCCTGATCGAAGATTACCCCACCACGAAACATTCTCGACGATTAAGAGAGACTGGAAACTTAAATTTTCAAGAGCCTCGGGTCAATGTGAGGCAACACCATGTAGCAGTTGACGATCAAATACTTCAAGGCTTTGAAGAAGATCCAACTACAAGCATTCGTGTCGTTGCTCAAAGACTCAACGATTTGAAAAGTTTGGTCAGTACTTCAGGATAAAAATCAACACGCTTTTCATTACACCCCGGTACAAGGTAGATGAACTTTTTTATTGATAATTTTGTCCTTTAGACTGCGAAAAAATTGTCACAGACTAATGAATTTTATTGTTACAGGTCTTCATGAAGGCGATCCTGCCAGACGGTTGGAATTCTGTAGATTTTTGCTGCACACAGATGTCGATGACAACTTGTTTCTAAAACGAATTTTGTGGACAGACGAATCCTGTTTTAACCGAGAAGGAATAACAAATCTGCACAATTTACATCATTGGGCACCTAAAGATGAGAATCCCCACGTGAAAAGGCAAATGAGATTTCAACAAAAATTTAGTGTAAACGTTTGGGCTGGTGTGATAGGAAGACATCTCATCGGGCCACACTATTTACCGGCTCGACTAAGTGGGCCTGCTTATTTGCAGAATGCTCTGCCAGAGCTACTAGCCGATGTTCCGGCCTTCGATAAAGACGTGCCGATTGTGTTCCAGCATGACAATTGCCCGGCACGTTTCCTGAGAGAAGTTCGAGATCACCTCGACAACTCTTTTCCAAATTCTTGGATAGGCAGAGCCGGTCCCATCCCTTGGCTCGCAAGATCTCCAGACCTAACACCTTTAGATTTCCATGTCTGGGGTAGAGCCAAAGAATTGGTTTATTTCACAGAGGTACCTACAAGAGAGGTGTTGATTGAACGCATAAACGCGGCATTTGTGGTAATGAAAGAAGAAATGTTGCTAGCCACTACAACGGTCGAAATCAGAAGGTGTCGGGCGTGCATTAGGAGTAGAGGAGAACAATTCGAACATAATTTACGTTAAAGAATCGTGTTATTTTACTTTGTAAATAAACAATCATACAAAAACTGTATTTTACTAAAATCTGTCCTTACTTTGCTATTTTATCTAAAACGCTATTTGTAGTATTTTTTTATTTATTGACTAACGTAAATAGCATACTTTTAGAACCGCGATAAACCAAAGAACGTTTTAAAATAAAATTAAGTTCGCAATAACTGCAACTTTTTTTTTTATTTCTTTTAGAAGTAGAGATGTTTTCATACTTCCATATTTTTTTTTTTTTTTAATAAAAGGCCCTCGTGTTAATTTTGTGGTGTTATCTGTAACAATAAATACGTTTTTTTCAAACACACACTCATGTAGACTTAATACAATAAAAAATGCATGTAAAAGCCCATAAAAAGTTATGGGGCTTCGAAGGGTACATTTTGGGTAATTTAGAAAAACCTAATAAAAAAATCATACCTTCGTAACCGTAATACTAAGGACCCAGGTTCCAGGACTGAAAAGGTAGCAAATGACCCTACCAACGCCCCAAAAAAATTTGACGGTCCATGTGCCGAACACCCTGTATTATTTTCTCTTTTTCTGTGTCGTAATGAGTTCATTACAGAACTAAAAACAGTGCTGCCATGAACTCAGTACAGCATTGTTTTTAGTTATATTTTTCGTTTTGTGGTTGATAACACTGACATCCTATCCTTTCAAATGTCAACCAGCGTCCATTGCATGTAAATTGTCAATATTAAACCATGTAGACATATGAACGCACTATTCAAATTCTATAATCTGTCAATTTTCGTATCAGTCACACCAACTGCGAAAATAAAATACAAAAGGCACTATGAGGTATAATCTGAATTTTTCATTGAATTTCAATAAATTTCTCACAATTCTTGACTGAAATAGAGAAAATATCGTCTAATACTCGTTGCAGAAGGCAATTCCAACACTCATGCGTTCATTGCATTAGTGTTGGAATAGGTGCCCATTCTGCAACTTGTATTAACATATACAATTTTTTTATACACCTCTACAGGTCTCTCTAAACCTCGTCTGGAAAATACTCCTAATAACGAAGTTTTGTATTCTGAATATAGCATCTGGGCTATTTCCCCAGCATAGCTCAGGAGGGACTGAAGATTGGAAAAACAACTGCCATGAGAAATTAGATGGTAAACTCATTTATTAGTACATGTAGTGTGTATACTACCTTGTTCAGCTTTTCTTAAAGTTCGGCCCACTGAAGGTGTTAATCGATTGTTATGCCAAGAAATTTGGTATGGTCTTAGTGCTCAACTGGTTTACCATTGAGAGTAATTGATGAGCTGTTGGATTTTCTGAGTTTGTGAGGAAAAAAGACAAGTGCAGTTTTATCTAAATTGAAAATAAGATTATGTGAAAGACACCACAGCTCAATTGACTCAGATATGGCATATCAAGATCGTTCAATATATATAAAAATAATTTCAAGACATTGTTCAAATATTTGATGGATTTGGAGCCATACACACTAAAAGATTTTTTTAATCCTCATTAATTCATGAATTTATATGTGCATATTATTTCAGTGACACTAAATCATTTCATTTCACATATTTAATATGAATTCGATTGGGAATAAAGATCTATTATTATTATCTCTGTAAATGCATTCAAAGTAAATTGTAAAGACAATTCTTTGCCCATATCAAATGGCGCTTGAAAAAGTGAAACCGATCACTTTTGTACCATTTTCCACAATTTATATCATACCTTTTTTAAAGTATACTTACTCAAACAAAACCCATATTATGTAGTAACACATGCAGATCCCTAAAGATAACACCATCACGATCATACAAAGTAAGCCCCATGGAAAACTTCTGATATCGGTTTGAAAATCTTCCCAATATCTATCACAAGTCAAATACCAGCAAACTGCTCTATTTAATTCATCTAAAGAATAACACTTAAGCTTTAGTAGTGAATACTACTATACTCCAAAACACTGGAAATATATTTACCTTCTACCTCTTTGAAGTCTTTTATAGAAAGTTGTATTAATAGTCCAGCGATACAGTCCCGTACCAATATTTCACACTTAGTTTTTATTTTCTGTAAAGTCTCCGGCTTACAGTTGGCTTTCAATTTTTGTAATTCTAATATTCGTTGTTGTTTATTATTTGGAGTTGGAAGGGCTGAATCAACAAGGTCACTTTGACAAATATTATCACTGGTGTTCTGAGATTTTTCGTCTTCATTAGTATTATATTCGTCTGAAAATCCTAGTGAAGGAAAGAGATACTTATTATCATTTTGACTTACCACTAGGTGTATCTGATGATTCTGGCTTTTGGCAATAATTGTTACTTTCGCTGTTTGTGGTTTTGCTGGGAACTTGTGCATCATTTGAAGTATATTTTGCTATATCTCTTGGACCAGATGTAACTAAAGCTTTATTGGAATAGGATGATGCTTCTCTCCATATCTCGATACCAGTATTTTCAGTATCAGGATATACAGATTTCGGATCTTGAGTCAACAAAACGTCGCATCTAATAATGTCGCAGTAATCTGCAAGGCACACAGCATCTTCTGCCTATAGATTAGAGAAATAAGATAAAAGTATTCATAAAGGTGTATCTTTTACCATATTAATATGGCTCTTATGGCGATTGTCGAAATGCAGATCCAACTGCTTTTCATCGAAAAATGATTGACCACATAAGCCACAAGTCCACTGCGAAGATCTGTAATGATATTTTGCAGCTTCTTGTGGAGCAAATATATCTCTCATTGGATGAAATGGGCATTCTATAGGTAGGTTTACTTTGTATTTCTCCAATATTGGTATCCATTTCGATTTTATCAGATTTCTTACAATACGCGCGTTATCTCTAGGACAGGATATCTTGAAAACGCTTGGTCCAGGCCAGGGTATCAAAGATAATATCAATAATACAAACAGCTGAAAAGTGTTTCTTAAAAATGTTAACACAAATTGTTGCATTTAGAATTCACCTGTATGTTCAAATAATTCAGCTTCATTCATATTATTTCTAGCGCACTTTGATTATTTCAATATTCTAAAATAATCCTAATTCGTATTTGTGCGCTTTAAATTGAAACATTCCAAAAAAATTCATAAATAACCGGATTATTGAACAGGACTGAGTAGATTCCTCCACAATTAATCGTTTTAGAGTTTCTAGTGTAAGATATTGATTTTTGAAAATAATGGTTTTCACGAAATGCTGAGGCCAAAAACTGAAAGAAGAGGTTCAATTTCATAGTTGATCGTATCTAACGAAAGGAGAGGGAAAACTATTCAATTACAATTTTACAGAAAAGGAATCGAAGAGTTTTTTTTTCTACATTTGCATTTTCGTTTTCAAAGCTTAAAAATAGTATTTGACGATTTAAGATAAAATTCTTCGCACGCAACGTTTTTTTCTATGGTTTGTATTTTAACCTGAAAGTTTAAATTAAAGTTCGACTTCAGAAAAAAAAACACAAATAATGTCTCTATTGAGAAAATGTGAGTTTCACATGAATACTAAATTCATTTTGCCTGCACATTATAATAACTGATTTCAGCTTTGTTGGAAGCAATTACTCCACTGGTTCAACCGAAAAGATTCAGAGGGAAAATTAATATACAAAGACCAAAACCTCCCCATTTTACTAAAGCCAAATACTTGCAAATTTGCAAACCTATTTTCGAATCTTCGAAAAAAAATAAAACTATAGTTGAGCTTTGTACCCTCAATAAAAATCGTGAGAAGGATGAGATAGAAAATCCATTTCAGAAAATTATTGCTAATGAAACGCTGGATTATTTTAAGTCATCTAAACTTGTAGCTTTTTATCATTTAAATCACATAACTGGTATTGAGAAATTTAAGGCACAAATAATGTTTCATAAGGCAGGAATGAAAATGAAGTCGCTTGGGAAGAAGACTTTAGAAATGGCTATTGAAGGAACACCTTATGAAGCTGTGTTGGAATTCTACATCTCGCGTAATATGATTGTTTTCAGCTCTGAGCCTAATTTAAAAGAATTATTCAAGATAAATAAGAAATTTCCGCAATTGGTTTTATTAGGTAAAGTTACTAAATTGATTTGTCGTTTTGATATCGTTTGATTATTACAGCTGGAATATACGAAGGGAAACTATTAAATGTCGATGACTTGATCAGATTCAGTAAAATTCAAAATTTGGAAACTGCACAATCCATGTTTGTTCATTCTTTGAACGCATCAGCAGATAGACTTCGTAGACAACTAAATTCACATCAAACTAGCCTTCTAGCTTTACTTGAAGATCGAAAAAAACAATTAAGTAGTGATGATTGTTAAAGATATATTGATTAGTGTTTTTGTTTTTTCTTTTTTTTCCTTGGACCTTTCTCCTCTGATTTCTTTGGAAATGAAATTTCTGGTTCTAATGAAGTATCCAAGTGAAAAGCAAAATTTGGTAAACACATTGTTCTGATGAGAGGTATATTCCTGAGGTATACTTTGCAGAAAAAATTCATAATAATGGCGCTTTCTTCCATTGAAAATACTTTGATGCTGTCAGGTGGACTCTGAAAATATTTTTAATAATTGTTAAGTGATGTTATTAGGTACTAATATTTTACCCCAACAGAGTGGCAGATCATAATTTCTTTGAAATATAAATAAAGTTTCTCTGCAGCATTATTGTAAGAACTTGTAAAAAGTATGTGTGTTAAATAAAACTGGGATAAAAGAGCTCCCGTTTGTTTAATGTTGAAATTGTTCTTTCTTCCAAATTTTATAATAGTGTACATCAATTCTATATAAAGTGTTCTGGATGGTTCTCTGCATGTTTTTGGAACACGTTGTCCTTGAAAAACAAAAGATTGAAATTAATACAATCGTCTGTTACATTCAGAGATTGTTACCAATAAAGAACTTCAACTCTTTTCTGTCTTTAATAAGACTGAGTTGTTTCAGTTCCACGTCCTTCAGGTAATCATTTACACAAATTCTTGGCCAAATTATTTTAAACAAGGGTTCAATCAATGTCAATCTTTCTTCCTTTTCAACAGCCTCATTATCGATGATATCAAAATTGAATGCCAAATAATTTTCCAAAACAGTTTCACCTTTAGAGAAATTTACCTTTAGAATATCGAAAACCTGTTTATGTTTCATCATATTAAAACTCAAATGTCTGTTAAATTTCCTGTCATTCAAATGGAAATACTTGAGAAATTCATGTAATCATTTCGTCTTAAATTAAATTTTCCGCGGAAATACCACAAAGGAGGTGAGTTGCGCAGTAAAACGTTCGTAGTCTGTGGTGGTAAATCCATTGACCTTTCCATTTAAGCATGGCGGACGTAGTTGATGAAGTCATGATGGATTGTGACGATGGTGTTGAAATAATTTCTGCAGCTCCTGAAGAGTAAGTAAAGTATATTAGAGTTTATATGATCAGGAATTTTTGTTCCTAAGTTTAGGTTTTGTTATCGATTTATATATGTACTTTTATGCAAAATTTATGTTCTTGCTTTGTTCGTAAATAATGAAAGTAATTTGTATTTAATAAAAATTGCTTTTCCAGTAGAAAACAGATAATTTGATTGAAATCAAAGCGTTTAAGCAATGGAGAATTGATTGTTGTTATAATTCCTTATTATTTTGCTAAGGAAAATGCAGGTTAATGCAAAATCAGGTTCATATGTCATCATATTCACTTCACTTTACATGTAGTTATCGAGCATTATTTACATATAATCAGTACGGATATTTACTTATCTTGATGCCAAAATATAATCATTTCATCTTCTAGTTGAGCGTTGTTATCAACAGATTTGATATGGTTCTTTTATCAGATTTTTTGCAGTTTGAGTGACATTTTATATCTTCAACCACTTTCAGGCTTGCAGAAACCAAGAAAGAACATGGAAACGAACTGTACAAAACAAAGCAATACCAATCAGCACTTTCATTATACTCTGAAGCCATCAAATTATGTCCTGATACAGCTTCTTACTATGGCAATAGAGCAGCATGTCTTATGATGTTGAACCGGTTCCATGATGCTTTAGAGGATGCTAGAAGATCAGTTCTGTTGGACAATAAATTCATCAAAGGTTATGTGAGGATTGCAAAATGTGCTATAGCTCTTGGAGATCTGGTAACAGCAGAAAATACATTACAAATACTGGAAAGTATGAACCAAGCAGGTGCAGTGAGTGCTGAAAGAAAGTCCTTGACTAAGTTGCAACAGTTTGAACTGGAAGCTCAAAAGGCTTATGAAAAGAAAGATTTCCGTAAGGTTGTTTATTGCATGGATCGTTGTTTGGATGAAGCTCCCACATGTTCTCGCTACAAACTCATGAAAGCTGAATGCTTGGCGTTTCTAGGCCGATATGCTGAATCTCAAGAAATTGCCAACGGTATTCTCCATTTGGATAAAGGAAATGCTGAAGCCATATATGTAAGAGGAATATGTTTATTCTATGAAGATAACATAAATACCTCTGTGAATTATTTTCAACAAGTTCTCAGATTGGCGCCTGATCATGCTAAAGCTATGGAATTATATAAAAGAGCCAAACTACTCAAGAAAATGAAGGAAGAAGGAAATGAAGCTTATAATGCTGGAAAATTTGCTGAAGCACTTGATCTTTTTTCAGAAGCTTTAAAGGTTGATCCATTGAACAAAATGACTAATGCCAAATTACATTTTAATCGAGCCACAGCATTATCCAAATTGAATAAATTACATGAGGCTGTTGATGACTGTACAGCTGCCATTGAATTGAACCCAAATTATTTGAAAGCTTTATTGAGAAGAGCAAAGTGCTACATGGATCTGCAAAATTTCGAAGAGGCTGTCAAAGATTATGAAAAGATTAGCAAAATGGACAAGAGTCGAGAAAATAGAAAATTATTGCAGGACGCCAAGTTGGCATTGAAGAAGTCTAAAAGAAAGGTAAGTGATTATTTTTATTCACAACTATCTTATAATCAAAGTTCTATTATTCTATTATTACGAAAAATATACCACTGTTAGTAGACTAGGAATTAATTTTAAGAATTACACTTATGTATAAAAGAAATTAGATGGAAATATTTTTGTCACAGGACTATTACAAGATCTTGGGAGTAGAGAAAAATGCAACGGACGATGAGATAAAAAAAGCATATAGAAAAAGAGCTCTGATACACCATCCTGACCGTCATGCGAATGCATCAGAGGGAGAGAAAAAAGAACAAGAAAAGAAATTTAAGGAGGTTGGAGAGGCTTATGGCGTGCTCTCTGATCCTAAGAAGAAATGTCGGTATGACTCCGGACAGGACATGGAAGATTTTGGTGGTTGTGGTGGAATGTCTGACATAGATCCAACGCAAGTTTTCCAATCATTCTTCAACAACGGCCATGGTTCAGAATATTCTTTTGGAGGCTCCTTCCCAGCTGGTTTCAGTTTCCAGTTTGGCTGAATATCGCAATCGCCACTGTCTAAAATTTCCAACCAACTAGTTTTCATTTGTAAAATAACTTATGTGTAAATTACCACATTCCTACTTCTTGTTTTTCTCAAAAGAGAAGGGTAATTTTTGTTATTATTTATTGCTAGAATACTGAGAAGACCATCTTTCATTTTTGTTCAATATTATTGATATAACTGCATTAATATCATTATTGAAAAGTTATAATGAAACTTTATAAATTCAGCTCTTATGTTGAAGGGCATAGAAATCTTGTGATAATTCAGTGAAATATAAAGTTAGTCTTTATGAAATTTGGGTGTTTATATTTACATGTGCCAATCCCGTAAGAATGTGATTCAAAGGTTATTAACACGTTGAGTGCCATGTGAGACCACGTACGTCTCACCCTATTTTGGGAAGGATGGACCGTGGGGTCTCACGACCGCTGCTATTTAAATATACCTAATGAATTTTAGCTTTATAATTTCCAAGATGAGATAAGAAATCAAATATTTTCAATGGTTTTGATCTTACAGTTTTCTGCAATTTTCTATTTCCGTTAAGTCAGTCCATACTTAGGATGTTATAGACATAAAATCAGAAACATTGATATAATGTTACATCTTCAATATTAATACAAATTCTTGTTAAAATCGTATCAAGCGCCCAAAGTTGAAAATTTGGAAGCCCGCGTTGCCGTGGAAGGACAAAGTGAAATTGCTTGTGCCGATATCTTTCAAACGAGCTCCTCTGGTCAAGATGTGGAAGGTATTTTTCAAGTTATTAAAAATGTAAACGACATTGGAAATTACTGTCAAAGGAGTTATATTTGTTCATTAACAAATGATGAAAAAGTTTCATTGTTAGAAAATGTATGGAAACCTCAGTCTGGATACAAATTTCCTACCACTTCGATTTCAAACCACACGAGATCCTTTCAAGCGAAATGGCTTGAAGAATTTGAGTGGTTAACTTATTCAGAGGAGAAATGCGGTGCATTTTGTAAATACTGCGTGTTTTTCTCTCGGATCGAAAATGTAGGGAAAGGAGATCATCAATCATTGGGAATATTTGTAGCCCAACCTTTCATCAATTTCAAAAAAGCAAAGGAAATGTTCAAGCATCATCAAGATTCAAAATACCATAGAAGACAATCTATTTTGATTGCTGAAAATACAAAATCCTTGATTAAAAAAAACGTAATAGTTTTATCGATCAAGTAAATTCTCAAAGAAAATTAGATATTGAAAATATAGAAAAAAACTGGTTGCTATAATTTAAACTATTAAGTTTTGCGGAAGGCAAATGATTGCTCTCAGAGGTCACAATGATTCTGGACGAGTAAGTCTTGAAGAACCTGACGGAAATTCCCGATCATTGTTGAGATACCGAGCTAACAGCGGAGATAATCTTCTCAAGGACCAATTGATCAGTGCTGGTGGAAAGACAATGTACACAAGTCCCGTCATTCAGAACGACATCATTAACACATTCGGTTCTTTGATTCAAACCAAAATTGTGGCAAAAGTTAGAAATTCTATCTTCTATTCCGTTTTAGCGGATGAAACCACCGATATAAGCCAAATAGAACAATTTTCATTTTGCATTCGCTATGTTGAGGATGAAACTTTTAAAATCAGAGAAGATTTCCTAACATTTGTTCCCGTTCATGATGTAACTGGTGCAGGTTTGGCGAAAAAAGTACTAGAGACCTTGTCAAATTTAGGTCTTGACTTGAACAAATTGAGAGGTCAAGGATACGATGGTGCTGCCACTATGAGTGGCAAGTTCAGAGGAGTTCAAGCTGCTATCAGAGAAAAACTACCATTGGCCCTTTATACACATTGTTCTTCGCATACACTCAACTTGTGCTTGTCAGATGCAAGTAGCATTTCCTCTATTAGAAACTGCATGGGTGTCATTAAAGAAATATGTGCATTCTTTCATGCATCAGCTAAGAACACAGAGATTTTAAAATGCACGATTTCAGAGTGCTTTCCTGATGAAAAGAGAAGGAAACTGATTTCATTGTGCGAAACGCGATGGGTGGAAAGACATGACTCAGTTATTCTATTTAAAGAAATTTTAGAAGCTATCATACTCTCCCTAAATAAGATAGAAGAATCGAGTGTTTCATCAACTAAAGGATTTGCTTTAAGTCGTGCCATTTGTACTTTTCCATTTATTGTTAATCTTTTCATTTTGAGCCAGATGCTGTCGACTACACACAGTTTGTCTGAGACCCTTCAGAAAAAAAATATTGACCTTTGTCAGGCTATAAGCAACATCACAACTGTTTTAGACCTACTGCCAAAACAGAGATCAAATGCCGAGCAAACCTTCAAACCATTATATGAACAGGTGAAGGCAATAGCCTCAAAACTTTTTGTCACAGAGGAGCTTCCACGATTTTGTCGGCTTCAAACAACACGCAACAATGTACCTCATACCACAGAAGAAGAATATTATAGACGAGCAGTTTACGTGCCATACCTGGATGATATTTGTGAAGCGTTAAGGGAAAGAGTCCAATCTCATAAAGACACAATAATATCTTTACAAAACATTCTTCCACAATTTTGTATCAGAACAGACATCACTTCATTAGACGCTGCATTGAAATTATCTGAATCAGATTTGTCATTTAACGACATTGTGCGAAGGGAGTTTAAGCTGTGGCAAGAAAAGTGGGAACAGGAAAGACCTGAAGTTCTGCCAAAAACGGCTTTTAGTTATCTAGAAAAATGTGACAAAGATTTATTCCCCAACATGTATATCCTTCTGAAAATACTAGCTGTCCTTCCCGTGTCAGTAGCTACCGTTGAAAGGACTTTCTCTAGCCTACGAAGACTGAAAACTTACCTAAGGAACACAACATCTGAGAATAGACTAAATGGTCTCGCATTGCTCTCTATTCACAGAAACATCACAGTTAGCGATGAGGAAGTTCTTGATAAGTTTGCTAGAGTACCGAGAAAACTGGGGTTTGTTTTGTAACCATCTATGTAAGCGAATGTTCAGCTAACCTCGTCTTCAATATATTTTTCCACTTATAATCAAATAAAATTTCTCAATGTCGTTTTTTGTGAAAACCTCACTACTCTATCAATTTCTCTTCACGTTGCAGGAGTCCGTTAAATGGGGATAGTTTACAGACGTGAGTGAGGCTAGAAATAGCAACAAATGGTAATGTCTTTGCATCGAAACGATATGAACATAATTTGTATGAGATATTGATGAAAAACAGGGAGACTATGCCCAAAGTTATCCTTTGATTCTCAATAAAAAAATTGCATCTAACCTAATCTAACCATTGGATCATTTGATGATACAAGAATCTCGGATGTGGAGTCTTATGAAGGCCGCCACAGAATAAATCCCTAGCCTCTGTAACATGGTGCCAACATTAAACAAAGGTTCTAGTGTGTATGCGTCAGGGACAAAGCGCATATGACAAACATATGTTTATTACACTCGCAAGACCTCTCATGATTTTTATATACCTACCGGTCATTGCTATATGCTATAGAAAACCCGACGTGATGGGAACTTTTAATCCTGGATAGCATGCGTTCACCTTGGTCATCCAAGGTATCGCACATCAGCTTTGGTGGAGATATCTCCTAATTATCAATATTTTAATGAATACGGAATGGAAAAGAGGAACAACTCATTCATACGTTTTATTGTGTTGAAAGTAATGAGAAACCCTCAGTTTGCTATATAAATAGTAAGTCAAAGCTGGGTGTGTAATCATGTATATATCATTTTTTTCCTTCCGTAGACTTTATCTTGGGACACTCTGTTTTATATTTGAGAAATTGCTTTTCTTTCTCTTTTTCGGCTTTTTGAATGTATACGAACGCTTTAGTACCTCCTTTTAGGTTCTCGCCCTCTCTTGTAGACGATTCACGACCTGGAATGTTCTGGAACCTAAACAAAAAATAAATGAGTAGTTGAAGATGTCATAATGATGGAAGGTTTCTCACTTCTTTATTGTTACGATAGGAAGGATTTTTTGTCTATCTGGATGGCGTGTATAACGTTGAACAAACCGACGTTTCACAAAGAGATCAGAGTTTTTGTCTTGTTTGGTGTAGGTCTCTTTTAGAAAGCTATCTCTTTCCTTGAACCACATCCTCATATACTCATTGCTCAACAGGCAACCCAAGTTAGGACGTCCATGCTACAACCGTAATGGATAACAAAAGAGGATAAATTTCGGTGAAATTAAATATAAAAGAAGGATAATGGGTGAAACCGCAGGAGTGCAGAAAATATGGGAAATGGATGGAAGGTACTTGCCGACACGTGTTTCTGCTTATTGGTTCTTCAAGAAACCAGGATAGGGATGGAAATAAATAAATATAAATGAAACAACAACAGGTGACCACAACAGGAGCGAGCATCCAATTTGTGGCTTCAACCCCAGATACATCCGGTTTTGGAGGCTAAACCGAGCATCGCCACGATGGAAGCATAAGCAACCTGTGTGATGCGCCCAAAACCCAAGGATACAATAATATTACAAAAGAGGATAAATTGCGGTGAAATTAAATATAAAAGAAGGATAATGGGTGAAACCGCAGGAGTGTTTGAATAGGATGTTTACTTCACTTTATCTTCATTCTCGAAATCACTGAATTCAATCAGATTTCATAAATTGTCATCTCCGTAGAAAATGTCAATTAATCAAAATGTAAAGGGCATTCGAAATTCAATACTCCTTTAGATTTTAGATAATTTAGGGAAGTTTATATTAAAATAATCATCGTGGAAACAAAAGACTCAACTCACATCGTAAGAGGGTATAAATCCTACCTCGCCTCTTTCTGCACACACTGAAGATTTAATGTAGTCAGGCCTTCTTAAAGGAGTAGCGCGTGACCATCTGATTTGAGGTTTTTTGTTCAACTTTTCAGCTGTCATCGTGAAGAATATTATTGTGACAGTGGCCTATTCAAATGAGTATTTCTTTTTTTAAGAGAAAGTTTCCATAGAGACGTTCGTTTCATAGAAATAAAACATACATTCCATAAACTAAATAAACAACACATATACTAAATAAACTGCGTTTTAGTTAGTTGATAGATATAACCGAAAAATCTGACAAATTGGTTTTTCAACTGCAAAATCTCATCAGAAGCTGCAAGAACATGCCTAAATGCTAAAATAAAGGAATTTTACACGACAACCTCGCCGAGCAATCAGAAACGTGATATTGCCGCGACTGTCTGGTTGGTTGAAAACAAAGGTACTAACAACGCAGTGCTAAAATAAAGGAATTTTACACGACAACGGCGCCGACCAATCAGAAACGTGATATTGCCGCGACTGTCTGGTTGGTTGCAAACAAAGTGACTAACTGGGCAGAGTTAAAATAAAGGAATTTTACACGACAACGGCACCGACCAATCAGAACATGATATTGCCGCGACTGTCTGGTTGGTTGAAAACAAAGGTACTAACAACGCAGTGCTAAAATAAAGGAATTTTACACGACAACGGCGCCGACCAATCAGAAACGTGATATTGCTGCGACTGTCTAGTTGGTTGAAAACAAAGTGACTAACAGGGCAGTGCTAAAATGTGCTAAAAGTTGCAGAATGGGCACCTATTCCAACACGAATGCGAAATTCGAATACGAAGGAGCGAGTTTTTGAACGCATGAGTGTCAGTTACCTACCTATTTTGTGTCTCCTATTGCAACGTCTTTTCTTTTTGCCATTTGTATGAACAACTGGCTTCCCAACAATGCTTTAATCGATATTTTGTAAAATGCAAAACTGAATTTTTGGGAAACATATATTTTCACAATAAATACATATATAACATCACAAATATGTCACAATATACATTCTTAACAATGACTTTGATTGATTTTGTCACCAAGGACCAATAAATATATTTTTTAAATTAAAATCAGTTTGTTTCAGAAGTTTATTCAACTATTTAATGACAACTGAAATTCCTTCAAGTATATTTTGTAGGAAGGCACTCAGAAAATTGATAAAATTTTCATTTGTATATTACCCTGTGGAGATTGTGAATGATTCAACAGAAAATTATAAGTGATTTATAAGCAATGACAAATTCTGGAGTCAATGATGAAACGAATAGTTTTGTTGCGTTCAACATTTAATTCAGTATTTGTATGCCATCGTTACATCCTACGATTACTTACATTGATTTATGTTGATTATTTTTCCGACCCAAATATCGACCAATAGAATTGCACCATTCGACGTCACGTGGTACAACCTACATGGTATTATACTGATAATTTTTTGAAAATTTTCTCTGGTAGTTGCTATATATAAACAAAACATGATCCAGTCAAATTAAGCACACGTCAAACTGACAGGTTGAATTCAATTGTGAAAATTGGAGATTTTACATGAAAATGAGTCGATTTGGAGTTTGTTCTCTGTCCACCATCGATAAAAAAGTCAAAGGAAATGTTCCCATTAATACGGAAAAGGCAAAAAAAACAGTTTGGAACCAATTTACTACTTTTTGTACTGAGAGGGAATACACATTGAGTGCTGAAACGAGTGAAGCTCAATTGGCAAACATTATGAAAGATTACGCTTACAATATGAAGAAAATGGATGGAGAAGACTATAAGGAAGGTACAATAAAAACAATGTGGAATCAGACTGCCAAATTACTTCAATAAAAGTATTTGAACGATTTCGACACAAAAATCAACCCATTTTCGGATGCTGCATTCAAGACCGCTCGAGGAGCTCGTGATGCCAAGCGTAAGGCTTTACAATCTATTCTGGAAAAATGGAGGGCAAGTGCAGCAGCGTTGGAGGAAAAAGATTGGGATGCAATGACCACTGTTTGGGACGAGGAAACTCCTGATGGCCTCCAGAAAAAATTATTCATGATAATATCAGTGGAATTGGCTTGGAGAGGTGGTGAGGGCAGCATGGCGTCAATACATCACTTCAAGGCAGAACAGCGAAATGACGGGGAAACAACTGGGAGAATTGAATAAAATCCAATTTTCAGCAAGACCACACAAGGTGGTGATAAAAAATTATCAGACAGCAAGTGGCTGGTGGAGAATCGAGAAATCCCTGACAAGTGCCCAGTGAGACTGTTCCAGAAATTGAGAGAGAAGAGAGATGTCAATATCAAGAGCGACAGACTATTCCTGACCCAAAATCCATTCAGGAATAAAGTTCCAGGCGCTAGGTGGTACAAGGATTCCCCAGTAGGCCAAAACACGATTTCAAAGTGGGTTAAGGAGTCAGCACAAAAAGCTGGGTTTGACCTTGGTAACAAAAAAATCATCAATCACTCCAGTCGTGCAACAGCCGTCTCCAATCTAGCGAAATCGGGCCTGGGAGAGCAGCAGATAATCAAAATAACTGGACATGCCAACAGTAACTCCATCAAGCCGTATCTCCAACTCGACCAGGAACATCACGAATAAATTGTCAAGAAACTGCGAAGGAGTGAGGCTACTACAGAAAATGCCAACAACAGCATAAACCTCATGCCATCTACCTCTTCTGGGACCATTACCGATAACTCTGACTTGAAGAAAACATGCACCAATGTTTACAACAATTGTATTTTTAATTGCACTACCCTGATTCTTAATTAAATGTTGTTTTATTCATTATGAAATTCTTATTTGTTAACTGTACATTTCGTCTCATGGTGCAATTCTATTGGCCGACATTTGGGACAGAAAAATAATCCCCCGAATACCACACGAGCTTCAAAATTATCTGGTATTTCCCGATAGGTTCCCTGCAAACAAATAAAATCGTCAAGTTTTTCAGGAAAAATCACTCGCGCTTCGCGCTCGTGATTTTTTAACCTGAAAAACTTGACTCCTTCATTTGTTTGCAATGAACCTACCCGATAATTTTGAAGCTCTTGTGGTATTATAAGTGACAAGGTCTTAGCTCTCTTGAAGTTCACTGAGAATAAAGTTGTACACGAGATTTAAGAGAACTGGATGTCACTCGTAATTTCAAATTGTTTTATATGGAAATAAAATATTTCGGAAAATATTATTTGTATGATTTCGGACTTCAGTGATTATTTTGATCAGATAATTGTATAAATACTAAGTATCTAAAGCCAAAGGAATGGTATAGAATTAAATGCTCAATATCTGATATAATGAAGCAAACAAATTTTTTCAATTCAAGAGAAAATGGGACAATTTTAAATTTTTTGTGTCACTGATAATGAATCCTTGATACATATATTTTATTTTAGTTCATATAACCATCAGATTCTTTGTTAAATGAGCATATTACATCTTTAACTTAGCGATATATATTTTTAAAATCGTCGGTGAGACAGATTTTCCTTAAATGTCTTTGGGGTACTAATCTATATTTTTAACGAATTCGTTAAATTATTCCACGTGGCAAGTCCTTAATATAAGGAAAAAAACAATAAATCAGTCGATGTTACTTTGTTGGGCAAGATGCTGTATGACGTTGGCTCTTGATCATGAACGCTCAACCCGGTAGAGTCTCTAAATATTGTACAGCTTCCATTTCTCTTGCCAATAAATAACCTTCTGTATCTAGAACATCTTCTCTCATAAGTTGAGGAATGGGAGGAGGCCTTGGTAGTGTTTTCCCGCTTCTCTCCTTTGAGTTAGCATCTTCAACTGAAACAACGAAATTAATTCTTTTTAATGAAAATTTCATCGTAACATCAATGTGTATTCTCCAGAAATACTGGAGAAAATGAAATTCGTGGGGGTGGTTGAAATATCTTACTCACGAATTTGATATTTAAATCGAACTATATGATGAAATATAAATCATTGAGGTGATGATTAATAGTACATTGTTTACCGGGAAGGAAAAGCTTAACATTCCTGGACGACTGTCACAGAGTCCAGGAATGTGGCTTTTCCTACGAGGTAAACATACTATTTTTCCGCAAATCGTTTAAAATTCGACAGATATTGATTGTTTAAAAAAAAACGCGATAATTTTATTCCCAAATAAATGGTGCTTTGAAATTCCTAATAAAATTACTTGGGTTACTATGGAAACGTATTGAGGTTGAATTGTCAAACTTGACGCTTATAAATTTAATTGCTGGTGTTCTCGAAAGTAAGATGATAAGTGATGCTGAAATTTCCATTCCTCGGACTCCTCCAGAGCTGGTTGAGGCAGTGAATACTGATCATTAGAATTATTGCCAAAGAAATCAAGAGAAAAGTACGAAAATGCATACAGACGTTTTATGGATTATCGCATGAGTAAAAATACGAGTTCTTTCTCAGAAAATGTTGTAATGGCATACTTCCTAGACCTTTGTTTAAAGATGAAATCTTCAACAGTATGGGCCAATTATTCAATGCTGAAGTCAACCCTTGCACTTAAACACAATGTAGATATATCTACTTACTCAAAACTTCGTTCTTTATTGAAACGGCAAGCTCAAGGTTATAGGGCAAAGAAATTTAAGATTTTAACGAAGGAAGAAATTGAAAAATTTATCCAGGAAGCTCCAGATAAAGAAAATTTAATGATTAAGGTAATTTACAAGTTTTTAATTTCTATTTAGAATATAGCTTTATTTATTTTTTAGGTGGCTGTAATATTTGGTATTTCTTGGGCCTGTAGAATGGATGAGTTAGTCCGAATGACTGAACACGATATAGAAGACTTAGAATCTAAGCTTTTAATCAGCATACCTGATTCGAAAACCAACAAACCAAGATCATTTGTAATTAATCAGATCTACTTGAATGTTTATCGAAAGTATGTTTCGTTAAGACCAGAAAATATAAACAGTGACCGATTTTTCTTTAAATATCAAAGCGGAAAAGGTTGTAGACAAGTGGTAGGAATTCATCAATTTAGAAAAATGCCCAAAATAGTTGCTACTTATTTGAACTTGGTAAATCCGACAGAATATACTGGTCACTGCTTTCGTCGGTCTTCTGCAACAATATTGGTTGACTCTGGTGCCGACATAACTAGTTTAAAGAGGCATGGCTGATGGAAGTCATCAAACGTTGCTGAAGGATAATCGAAGAATCGCTTAACAATAAGGTTTAGTTGGCAAATAAAATTTTCACAGTACAAAATATTCAACAAAATGACCCTTCCACCCTGCATGTTGTCCAAAATGTTTCTCATAGTTCTAAGAGTGTTCCTCCAATGTTCAATAATTGTACTAACTGTCAAATTACTGTAAATATAACAAACTGATCTTAAAAATGTATTCAGCAATGACTTGATGTTTTCAAAATATAAATTAATTCCTTATAAGCAATGTGTTTTCTATCATTTATGTAGAACACTAACAACTGTACGGAAATATCATTTCCTTACAGTAAGAAATTTTGACAGGAATGTCAAAATTTCCTGGTGATTTGCAGAAAATTACATTATTAGGGCAATTATAAAGCATTTTTGCTAGATCAAATTGAGGAGAATATACATAATATAGGAGGCATGTTTTTTGAGTAAGTACCGTTTTGGAATTAAAAGAAGACGTGTAAAGATATCGCAATAATTTTATTTTTACATGAAAGCCTGTATCTTAATCTACTTTTCAACATAATTTCCGTGAATATTGACGCACTTGTCATAACGTGGCACCAGTTTTTGGATACCCTCCTGAATATCGATCGGTTTTACGCCTTTAGCACTAAGAAATCGTATAACAGCCCGTACTTCACAATCAGCGGGACTCACGATTGTCGGAGGCATCTTCAACACTCAGTAAACAACGTATACAATGAAGAATTAGACTGTAATGGCGTCAGTGCTTAGACAAGAGATGTAGGTAATCAGCGCGCATGCGCGGAACGCCGACCGTAGCGCTTCAGCGGCGGAATCGTAAAACGGTACTTACTTAAAAAACATGCCTCGTAAAAATTCACAGTTTCAGAGTCGACATGTTAGATTATCATAGAAACTTACCTTTACATTTTATTCTCAGTTCATTCTCGATATTAACCCCTGACGATATACAATCTTGATAAGCCACCTCCAACTTATCGCAAATATTTACAAATCGGATTCTATCCCTCGGCTCTGTTTTCCAGCAGTTCTTCATTAGGTCACACACTATAGACGGACAGTCTGTTGGTGGTATCAGCATAATGCCTTCCAGAATGAATTTAACAACCTCTTCATTGGTATGACCGAAATATGGTTGCTTGGCAAAGCTATAAATTTCCCATAGCACGACCCCATAGGACCAGATGTCTGATTCTAAGGTGAAACGACCATAAACTACACTTTCTGGCGACATCCATCTGACTGGTAGTAATCTGGATCCGCCAATCTGTAAGACGTTACAACCATCAAAGAATCTACTTGGGAAAAAGACACTGCGTTCTTCACAATTATATCGGGTGTTCCAAGGCGGATGGCCTATTGAATTATTATGGAATGAATTCATGCAAAAAATTTCAAATTTCCACACTATAATAATAATATTTATTGAGCAACTTGCTATTATACCAAATTCAAAATTCTGTAATATAACATGTGAAAAATAAAATGAAAGCACATCAAATTTACACGAGGAATAAATATAATTATTCCTTTCTTTAACTAGATTTAAACTGTTTTAGCTTCATCGAATTTTCAATCGTTGATGGAACATTATTGTGCCATCTTACCCCATCACATCAATCGCTTCATTCAAATTGGTGGTATTGAAACGGTAAATAAACAAATTATCGCCTTGTCTCAAATTATGATTTATCAAATCTCCCCTTCTAATGGTAATCCGGAGAATATTTTGGTGCCATACCGTTCAAAATTTCGAAAATAAAAATTAAATATGCTTCTTCTATCATTTGACTGATACTTCGATTCCACAAACATATTATTAACTCAATGTATACAGGGTGTAACTAAATAAGTGTAAAATATTTAAGGAGGTGATTCCTTATCGAAAAAAAGATAGGTTCTTTCATATAAGGAAACTTCATTGGAGCATCCCTTGCTAAGATACAGCCCCTCAAAGGGAGTACATAAAATTTGTATAACAATATTTTTCGTATGATTTCTACGTGTTGTGTGTTTTGTTATTAATAAATAAGTTTTTTTTACCATTTAGTCGTTTAATACAGGTACTAGCTACAGAATAATAATAAATCCAGTTCGCATTTATGACAATGTACCTATCTCTGTAGTTGTTGGTAAAATAATTTTTTGCTGCGTTTATTTTGGGCAAAAAACTCTTGAGACATTTTTTGTTAAGATTGAAACAGACTATCGGAAATAAATTTTTAAATGGTAAACAAATAATAAGACAAAAAGTTACATTGGAAATAAACTGTAGGGGTTGCGTTGTATATGTTATGGTACATGTATATCGTTAGCATCACATAACGTTACAAGCAAATATGGTAAACAAAGGTAATGGTTACCTTATAATAATCACAGGTATAAACATCTCGGCTCATGCCAAAATCAGCAATTTTAACGACAGGTCCTTGAGAAACCAGACAGTTCCTGCAGGCTAGGTCACGATGGACAAATCTCTGATTGGCGAGGTAACTCATACCCCTGGCAATTTGCAGAGCTATATGCAGTAAGTCGGCGTCTGAAAGTATTGGAAGCTCCTCTTCTTCCGGGTCAAAGAAGGTTTTTTTCTGAGCTCGAAGCAGTTCAGCCAGATCTCCGTGCGTCATGAACTCGAAAACCATCATTGGGTTCAAATTCCCTTCTGGAAAAAATAGGAGAATTGAACGACAAGTTGCTTCAAGGTTTCCGAATCGAATTTCAATATCAGGTGCAGTAAAGAGTCCGGCACCAGAAGAGAAGAGCATAAATTCGATTAGTAACATAATTTTTACTATTCAAATTGAAAGAATATTGGGAGATACTCAAAAAGTCAGGATCATTGGACCACTCTTCAGTATGACCACTTCCTTGAGACGGCCAATAATCGACTCGTAAGGTGACCGAACGGAACTTGCCAGTATTGAAGCTCACTTACGAAAAATGGTTTGTATTACTATATGGATCAATAAGTCGAGAGACTAAACCAGAGATGGCGTTCATAGTAAACCAGTAACCACGTATCTCTAGAGTACTAAATTTTGCTTGAAACGTGTCAAAATTTTAAGTCGATCGGACCAGAAACAGCTGAGTTATCGAGGTTGAAGTAAAGTCGTTTTGTAGTTTGTTTAAAAAATGGATAAAACATTGTTTTTAATGGGTAAAAACAAAGTGCAAGCGAAACAATGGATTGAAAAAAGTTACCCAACCTCTTGTCCATCGAAAGCAACGATTTGTCGGTGGTTTGCCGAGTTTATCGTGGTCGTACCGACACAAATGACGCGGAACGCCCGGGTGGACCTGTGGAAGCCGTTACACCGGAAAATTTGGGCGAAGTGAAAAAATTATAATGCAAGATCGTAAAGTGAAGCCATCACTACACTCCAAAGTCGAAGCGGCAGTCATCTGAGTGACGCACAACTGGCGAAAGCCTTCCGAAGCGCCCGAAAACGCAGCAGTTAGCTGGCAAAGTCATGGCGTCAGTTTTTTGGGATACGCCTGGCGTGATTTCAATTGACTACCTCGAAAGAGGTGAATCGATCAACAGTGATTATTATATTGACTTGCTGGTGCCTTTGAAGGAGGAAATCGCAAAAAAAACGACCGCACATGCAGGTAAAATAAATCTTATCCACCAAGACAATGCACCCTGTCACAAGTCGATGAAAACAATGGCAAAATTGATTGAAGTCGATCGGACCAGAAACAGCTAAGTTATCGAGGTTGGAGTAAAGTCGTTTTGTAGTTTGAAAAAAATCGAGTTTCTTGTTGTGATAAAACATTGTTTTTTAATGAGTAAAAACATCGTGCAAGCAAAATAATGGATTGAAAAATGTTACCCGGACTCTTGTCCATCAGAAGCAACGATTTGAGGTGGTTTGCCGAGTTTAAACGTGGTCGTACCGACACAAATGACACAGAATGCTCGGGTAGACCTGTGGAAGCCGTTACACCAGAAAATGTGGGCGAAGTGACAAAATTATAATGCAAGATCGTAAAGTGAAGCTCCGTGAGATAGCTGAGATGACACAGATATCATATGGAAGTGTATTAACTATCCTTCATGAAAAATTGAGTTGCGGGTGCCGCGATTGCTTTCATCGAGTCATCGGACACTGCTCCTATAACTTTAAATGAGCCAGAGAGAATAATCCATTGGATTCGTGTCAGGTGTATTCTAGAGCCATTGTGTAGTCGAAATGAAATTGTGAACGATGTTTACCAACTTTGTCTAGATTACCTAGACTTTTGTGAAAAATCTTCTCAAACCTCCATGATCTACGACCGAAATGTCTGCTCACAGCCGTAAAGCATCTTCAAGAACTCAAATTTTCGTATGAACGGATTGTATAAGAAAACTCAACCGTTTTTGGAGTTTTTCTTGTCAGAAAAAACAATATTTGTCAAAAATTGATCGCCTTCGGTTACGTGGAGCAAAACCTTCGTTCTCTGAAGTTATACTCGTTCCTGCTTTAGTGTAAGATAAGACGCTTGTTGGAACTTGCTAGATTTGACCTTGAATTCATGATTCGATTTCCGTTGAATACTTCGGTTGGATATTTTCAATTTGTTAAATATTTGATTGGCACTTCGTCGTGGATTTCGTTTAAGTTGCTTCATCACTTTTTGAAACATCTCAGATGACGTCCCAGTTATTCGATGACCACCTATATCGCGTATTGCGATGTCGCCAGTATCATTGCAATGAGTTTTTTTCTACATTATTCATATCTATTTGTAGATGGAGAAGAGAGAATACTGACTGAATGAACTTCACTCTCATTAGTTATGGGGTTAAAAATTTTATTTGCAACGAGATATTTGAGCTCACGCAAAATCACTGATTTCGCAGCTCAATATAAAGAAATTACACTAATTAGATTTGCATGTCATATCCTTCTTTTTACGATTGCTGTTAGTAAAATCTGATCTTCAAGAACAGATCCCTAACTGATAATTCCAATTTTTTAGTTCTCCAGATACATCTAAAAGGCAGTGAAACGTAAAACACCCCTATTAATCATTAAGGAACAATTCTCACCCCTTGGAACAACTCCTAATAGCGACAGTATGTTGGGATGACGGAAGGCGCTCATTATTTCAACTTCTCTAAGAAAATCGTCCTCAGCTTCTTTGGATGCATTTTCTTTCAGAACTTTTATTGCGACTACCTCCAATCTGCTGGCTCCATCTAGTATGTAATGACCTGGAACAAAATAATAATCAATGCATTTATGTTTGGATAAGTGACAGGAAGATGGATCGATAAAAGAGAGCGTCATAAAATTTTTTTTAAAAAAACGTTGATCTTGTTATTTATAAATACGTTATTTGAAATTCTAATCAGTTACTCATTCGTTTTTGTCTCTTTGGAGGCATTTCTTCATCGTCAGATTCGACAAATCTTTCCAACTCTAATCTTCAAGACCACCATCTTCGTCTCCAATGTTATTTCCAGTCTGCATTGTTTCTTCATCAATAATTTCATCTGAATCATTTACTTCCTCGTAGATTTTTTCGTCCATATTGGAGCAATTCTCAGAACCATGACAATTAGTGCATAAATTTGTGCATTTTAAACCATGTTTCCGGCAGCCACATTTTAACCTGTTACATCCAGTTTCACAGCTGCAGCAAATATTTTTGGGCAATACTTCCGGGATTAAATCCTTTTCTGTAAATTTGGGCATAATGCCATGCTGATGTTTCTTCCAGCCCTAATCTGTTGCTGTCAATTCGTTACCCAACCAAGTTTGAAGCTGATAATATGCTCTGTAACAATGTTGTTCTGCTGCTCCTTCTGTGGGTGGGAGGTTTGCCAAAATAAAGGATGATTTAATTTTTGCCAATTGATATTTTTGAAACCTTAATTGATTCAGTGTTTTTTTTTCGTTTTTACATTTATAAATAGATTTGATTAATTGTAATCCATTTTTTTTAATATTTTCTTTACTTTCATCTTTTTTTGTGAAAAACATTGGCCAAATTTGACAAATTCTTCGCGTCTAATATAGAATTAACGATACTTTTCTTTCCTTTTCCGGCAAATCCAGATGTTGTATCGCAACCAGAAAAACAATGCAGAAATGCAACAACATTTTTGAAGGATTCGTATTTGAAACTATTAGACGTGAAAAATAGATCCTGTCCATTTCCAAAGCCTGGTTTGAGAAAATAAATGTCATGATTATTTGAATTTAATTGATTTAAAAGAACCAAAAGATCAATATCTTGACCCACAACTATAAGAGTTTTATTGGTATCTCTGGCAACTTCTATCGAGGTCTTAATTATGTCGGCATCAGCATCTTCTTCAACTTGTTTACAGGAATATCCTTGTGACTGTAATGTTTTCATTAAACTTTTAATTATTTTGTTCTTGTTTTTCTCGTTAGATAACAATTTTTCTTGCGAAAATGGTATTTTTGTATGGTTCTGATAATCGAACTCTGGAATACTGTCTGAGGTTTTTCTACGATTACGTTCTCCTTTTTTAGTTGAAGTAGCTGCTGGTACTGTTGAGACAGTAGCTGATTTCTTGATCTCGGGGTACCCATCAAAGACAATATAACTGCTTGCTGCGTAATGTTTTTCTACATAGCGCAAATATTTATTGATGATCTCTTCCACCGTTTCATTTTTCTGCCAAATTACTTGGTGCAGTAAAAATCCAAAAAATTTTTGAATTTGAGGTTTTTTCAATTTTTTGCATTTTCTAAGAATATTTCCTATAGTAATGTATATTTTTCTTTACACCATCAGAAAGTAGATATTTCAATGAACAAAAAGCCCCCAAACTTTTTGAAAAAAGCTGATATTTTGACGTCAGAATTTTCGATTGAAAATTAGGGTGCTTTTTTGATATTAAATTAAAATGAAGCGAAAAAATAAATATTTTTAATCAAATAAATTACAGTGTATTTGGGACATAATAAGGTAAGTTTTCACCAAATTTCGTAGAAAAAAAAATTTTTTTGAAAAAGATTTAAATAAAAATCCAAAAACTTGGTTTTTTGAAATTTTCACCTAAATTTTGAGGTTATGTGGAAAATCTGCGAATACAAAAGTTGTAGAACTTTTTATTGCCTACAACTTTGCCATTTAACTTGTAGTTTTGCCGGAAATCAAGATAAACCTTTACCCTTAAAAACTCACCCTCTCCCACTTCCCGAACTCGGATCGACCGTAATTTATGTTTCCTTTCATTTTGATCATATTCCCTTGCTTTTCTAATGGGTTTCATCCTACTGTAAATTTTTTTCATTTTTTACCATTTTTGGGCTTTGACCCTGGTCTAAAATAAAATTGTTCATTTAATACATCGAGCGCGCCTATGTTTATCACGTTAATTCTTTTCTACAATTTTCAAATAAAGTTTTCTCACACTACCTAAGCTATAAGTAGACAGGCATCCAAATTATAATGTGTGTCCCTACGCATGTAGAATATCAGAATAAACAGGCTGCTTATCATTCAATTACACCACGAATAATTGATAGTTGACTTGTGTTGAGAGCCAGAGAGATAAAGTCATTACACTGCATAAATTTGTTATAACGTGCCAGCAGGAAGATTTGGAATGACCGGCATTTCACATGGTGATTTATTTCCATCGGCAAACAACTTCTTAAACCTTTGACATAAAAAATCTAATATCGAGTGTAGAAAATATTTATCATTATAAGGAGGGATGTAGGTTACATGTTGTATGAGTGTTTAGTTTTTGTAATCTTGTTTTGAACTCCGGTGAACTATGGGATGGAAGAAAAATTAATGGTATGATATGAAATTTTTGATGTGAATTCGTCATGAAAAAACGTACTCTGTTGTTTATAAGACAGTTCTTGATACTAACGTTACATGAACATAGGATCAAACTTCTTGGCCAACTTTTATATACTGTAATAAGTTTTGAAAAATATATAATTACCTACATAGCGAGTCCTTGAGTACTGCATCAATTCTAATTAATTTCCTGACACTTTTTTCATTCAGTGTGGAACAGCCAAATTGAAAGAATTCGATAACAAATAAATAAGAGCGCATTAAAAAAAAGTTATTGAACTCGTCGATTGATATTCTAGTTTCATTTGACGTGGCCAATTTCAATTTTCTTATTTTACGTATAGCTCTTTATATATTACTTATTTATTGAATTCTTCAGAAATTACTTGACACAAATCATAGACTATGCCCTATATACCTGTTTTAAACTATTTCGGAAATACTAGGTGGTTTCAGATTTATTATGAAAATTGATTTCGAACGAAGAAAATTAATTCATTTCAATAGATATTCGAAAATGAAAGACATTCCGACATAACATCAGCACGCCTCTATGGCCAAAATTTCAATTAATTTTGCTTAGTGAACTGAAAATTAAATGACATCCGATTGATAATTAATTTTTCATTCATTCATACGAACATTCTATGAATTGTAATTTATTGTAGGTTGGGATTGTTGGAATGACACAGAAGGATAAAAATTTCCAATTATCATTTCTGTCGTTTGCATGCCTACAAGAAACTACCAATACTAAAAATTTCAATATCAAATGCTTCAATTTATTGCAGTGATATCATTCCTTACTACGTAATGTGAGATTTCAGAATGATAATTGTATAATTGGCAAAGCTTATTTATTATTTGATTTTTGATTGGAAATATGTATATTCTTAACATTCTTTCAGATTAAATATATTCTTATCACTGTTTCGCGTCTCTTGATAGTTCATCTGATAATTTCATAGATCAAATCCTGGGAGTTACTGAAAATATGGAATTTCTAATGAGTCACAACAGGAATGGGGTAATGAGGGCAATCACCCCCTCAGGAAAACAGGAAAATACAATACTGATTTTAAAAATCTTGAAATGTATAATCATATATACAAGGTGTCTCAAGTTCGAGTGCCTATGAGACGTTTCTGGAGAACTAGACATATTTGAAATCTGAAAATTGGGATTATGATATTGTTCGAAGTTCTCTATAGAGCTAAAATATTTTCGAAGCCCAAAAACTTTCGGTTATACAAGGAGTGAAAATAAATTCGACGAAAAAGTTTTTTTTCAAATTTTCCATTCCTGGTATGATCCAATATTCACTAGTGAATAAATTTCTGTTCAAACCATTGTATTAAATCGAATAGTTTTCAAAATATCTTGAAAAAAACTGGAAAAAGTCAAATATGTTCAGTCAGTAATATGTTCATTATTCTTATTTTGAATATCCTGAGCATAAACCGTTTCTTCAACATCGAAGAGGAAGGATGTGAAAAGGTCATGCATCTTTTGGATTTCAAAAATATCATCACTGGGTGTGTTACATTTTGTGTTGAAAATTGTGATTTTAAATTGGCCATAACTTCTGTTTTTCAAATTAGAACCCTATTTTTTTATAATTGTGTTGGATTCTGCGGTAAAAAATAATGATAGTTTTCTCACATGATTATGCTCCTAAATTCAATAATTTCTGAGTTATTTGAGATTTTCTGGATTTATGTAGTACGTAGAGTCAAATTCATGAGGATATTCTGTGAGCATAGAAGATAAATCATCCCATTTATAATTCACAAGTGTCAGACAGGTCTTATTGTTAGTCGTTATGAAATTTTTTATTTCACAAAATGAATCGAAATTTTCTTCATAAATGTAGTACTGCACTTAAACAAAATTTGTTCTGGGGGTTTCTTTGTCTTTTTCTATGAGGATTTTCACTTCTCCAAATGTGGCAATTCTTTCTATAAAATAGTCCTTCATTATTGAATTTTGCTTCGTCTGTCCAAATGATCTTTTTCAAAAATTTTTTATCATTTTCAAGTTTTTCTAATATTCCTCTACAAAAATTTAACCTTTCTGTAGTTACCTGGTTGCAATCATGCTTTCTCATATTTGTAGTCATGCATGTTGTGTTTTTTCAAAATTCGGTACACTGAATTTCTGTCTAAATCGATTTCATGAGCTGCACTCCGAATAAATGCATTTTCATTCGCTTCGAAATAAGTCAAAACACTAATTTCATTCTCCTCATCATCAACTACCCTTCTTTTAGGGTATTCTTTCCTCATCATCGACTACCCTTCTTTTTTATTCTTTAGGGGCTTTTACACATCCAAAACTTTGAAAGTTTGAAACATATTTTCTAAAGATCTTCTCCGTTATTGAAGGTAAATGGGGATACTTCTCGTTGAAGACCCGGCAGGTTCTACTAATAATTCTGTCACATTCACCATGTATATAAAATAGATCCAGAATTTCGTAATTAGAATAACGGTTCATTTTGCTAAATCGAGAAATGAAGATAACGAATAACAATAACACCTGACACTTGTGAATTATTAACAGATAATTTATCTACTATGGGTACACAATGTTCCCATGGTTTCGAAAGAATATTCATTGAATTTTTTTAGATGCAATCAATTTGACTCTACGTACACTATAAATCCAGAAAATCTCAAATAACTCAGAAATTATTGAATTTAGGAGCATAATCATGTGAAAAAACTATCATTATGTTTGACCGCAGAATCCAACACAATTATAAAAAAATAGGATCCTAATTTGAAAAACAGAAGTTATGGCCAATTTTCAACACAAAATTTGAAACACTCTGTGATGATATTTTTGAAATCCAAAAGATGCATAACCTTTTCACATACTTCCTTTTCGATGTTGTAAAACCGGTTTACGCTCAGGATATTTAAAATAAGAATAATGAACATATTACTGACTGAACATATTTGATTTTTTTCCAGTTTTTTCTAGATATTTTGAAAACTATTCGATTTAATGCAATGGTTTTAACAGAAATGTATTCACTATCGAATACACGATCATACCAGGAACGGAAAACTTGAAAACAAATTTTTTCGTCGAATTTATTTTCACTCCCTGTATAACCGGCATTTTCTGGGCTTCGAAATTATTTTAGCTCTGTAGAGAACTTCGAACAATATCATAATCCCAATTTTCAGATTTCAAATATGTCTAGTTCTCCAGAAACGTCTAATAGGCACTCGAACTTGAGACATCCTGTAGTATTTAAACCACAATTATGATAAAGGTACTCCTAAATTTTTTAAGCTTCTTCCAGAAATAGAATCTAGCGACGACCTTAGATTCCAATTAAGTTTTAGGGACAAAATCTTTTATTTGATTTTATCTTTAATATTTTTACAGATAAATCAGAATCGAATCACTAAGAGAAAGCGACTAAAGCTCCCGATCTCATGTCAGTGCTTTTCACATTTTTATCACTATTTATCTAGGTTATTGAATAGATAGATATAAATTCGTTAATGCCATATTTTTACATACATTGAATATTCGTTTTACTGAAGTAAAATAAAAAGGAAAATATATTGAAATGATATCTATTTTTGCTTGAAAGAATATAACGCCCCAGCCCTGCTGAACATTGTATTCGACTAGAGAAACCAAATTTATTAAACTCTTATATCGCTGTCACTGCTGTTGAATTATTGGGAACCTTATTTCTTTTAGATACTAACAGATACCTCTCATGACATCGTACGGACGTTCATCGGCCATTTATAAAAAACTGGACCCACTACAAACACTGAGTTGATATTCCGTTGCCTAAAGCAAGAACTGCATCCCTTCTTCCACGCAAGGGGTATATTATGGCCACACAGGGGTAGAAAGATGAGTGGAGGGAATGACTTTAAGGTCAATGACTAATCCAAGACTAGCAATAGAGACGCACACACGGCTTGTTTGAATTATTAGTTGATGTTCACAGGCTAGAAACGATAGTTCAGATAGACAACATGCACGTGACGAGAAGCCTTTGCTGGCGTTTACCGTCGACCGCCATTTTTTTCAAACGCAGTTGTTCCAACATTGTACGTGATTTTGAAGACATACCTACTCCAAGACGTCTACCAATTATCGGCACAAAATTGGCGATAATGGCTGCTGGTTCATCGAAATACATGCACGAATACGTCGACAAGAGACACAAAGATTTAGGACCGATATTCCGTGAAAAACTGGGACCCGTAGACTGTATATTTGTTGCTGATCCGGATTCCATTCGCAGTATTTTCTCTCAGGAAGGTAAATACCCAGTCCACATCATTCCTCAATGCTGGAGGGTCTACAACGAGAAGCACAACTGCACCAGAGGATTATTCTTCATGAATGGTCCGGAATGGTTAGAACACAGAAGAGTCATGAACAATCTACTGCTCAAAGGCGACCTGGCATGGAAAGAAAACGCAGCAAATATAGTAATCGACGATTTTATTGAAAAATTAAAAATGGATCCATCCCTGGTCGATAATTTGGATCGCGAAATATATGTAGTGTTCCTCGAAGTACTAGTTAGTGTTTTGTTAGGTGGTGATACTTACAAAGATCATAAGGTAGATGTTCATACCTTAGTGAGTGACCTGGCAGAAACTGTACAGTTGGTATTTGAAACAACGATGAAATTGGAGATGATTAAGGTGGAATGGGCCGAAAGATTGGGTTTGAAAAAATGGAACAACTTTGAAAAGGCCATGACTGAGGCGTTGGACGGTGCAAGGAAAATTTTAGTCGAATTAGAAGGAAAATGTGGACAAGGTGATGGATTAATGAGAAGAATGCTCAACCAAGGCCTTTCAAAAGAACAGGTGATAGCTATCAGTACTGACTTGATTTTGGCTGCAGCAGATACCACTGCATATACTATGCAGTGGCTCCTCTACTTCGTATCGAAGAATAAGCATGTCCAGGTGAGAAAGAAGTTATGCTATATAAAATTAAAAAAAGAGATTTACTTTTGAACCTTGCACACGAGAAATGATAACGTGAAATTTTTTCTAATTTTGACACATAAAGAACAGTTTTCATCACTCATCGGCGTTTTGAAACATTTTACTGTTAGGTACTTGTTAAGAAAAGTAAAATATTTCGCAACTTGTGATGAAAAGTAAATTTCACCATTGGTTGTGAAAAATACAGAATCATTGTAAGACTAACATACTTGAACTATGTGCTTCTTTACTTATGAGTCATTAAATTGATATACTACATATGACAAAGATCAATATAGTTATTTATGTACCTAGTGCGTTATATGGATCCTAACGCCCGGAGGGAAACATTCAGCCCGAGGGCCTTTGGCTGAATCCACTCTGAAATGCTATTTTTGGCTATATGGGGTAGTTGTCGTATCTTTTCCAAGAATTCCAAGAATGCAAAAAATCTGCGATTACGACAGCTTTCGATAGAACCTAGTCTCGTTTTCTTACGCAGGGGATAACAGGGCTAAAACCACCCTTATGTTGTTTTTCGACTCTCAAGGGCTGTTATCGCATTTTCTCCAGAAATTCCAAGTATGCAAAACATCTGGGGTAACGACAGCTTTCGATTGAACCTAGTCTCGTTTACTTACGCAGGGGAAAGCAGGGCTGTACCACCCTTATGTGGTTTTTATCGCATTTTCTTCAAAAATGCCAAGTATGCAAAAAATCTGCGTTGACGACAGCTTTCGATTGAACCTATTCTCGTTTACTTACGCAGGGGATAACATGGTTAAAACCACCCTTATGTGGTTTTTCGACTCTCAAGGGTTATCATCGCATTTTCTACAGAAATTCCGAGTATGCAAAAAATCTGCGTGGACTACAGCTTTCGATTGAACCTAGTCTCTTTTTCTTACCCATGGGATAACAGGGCTAAAACCACCCTTATGTGGTTTTTCGACTACTGACTGTTTAATAACTGGAACCAGCGGGCAAAAATCAGCTTTCAAATCAAGATGAGTGATTTTCGGATCTAACTGAACAAGTAATGCAAACATTTGAGCAAAAAAACGATAGCTGTTCTGTTAAATGAGCTAGGAACAAGACCGTAAAATGTAGAAAAGAACTAACGTGAGGCCACGAGCTTGTTCTCTAGACTCTAAGTAATGAATTTGTTCGAACATTAAATCGCTGTATCATACTCAAATAGGTTATCTTTTGGGACTGAGACGATCTACGGGTGTGAAGTTTATCAGAACATCCGCCGGTAGATTGTGTGTCGTAAGCACTCGAACTCCATTGCCAGTGGCGCGCGCTAAAAATTATATTTCTCATTTAATAGGCGAAAATCGCGGAAAATATCTGAAAGAAATAAGGTAATAGAAATACAATCTGACAAAAAAATAACCCGAAAATTCTTATCTAAATTGCCCGCGATGAATATTCTAAGTATTTGAAGTTACTGTATGTCAAACATGAGCGCGATCCGTCAACTAGTTTGTTTACGATAGCTGTTCAAACCAGTCGACCTCAGAGGTAGTCTGCGAAAGCTAAAAAAAAATTGAACGAATAGTTTGTTTCACAATTTGTGTTTTGGACGAAATTTCGTGGTCTGACTCGTTGGGAATGCTGGAAAAGGCTTATGCAGACACTGTTTTATCGAAAATCCAAGAGTATGATGGTTACAGAGCCCTTAAAAATAGTCGAGAGATCATCAAAGACTCCCCTCGTTCAATGATAACGTCGAAAAACTTAAGGAAATTTTGTTAGAAAATCGTCATGCCAGTGTTAGAGAGATAGCTGTAGACATGCTGGATCGTGCGAATTCTGATCCCAGGTTCATGGGACGAATCATAACTGTTACTAGATATCGGTTTATGAATACGACAAACAAACTAGCCAACAATCATTGGAAAGAGTGGAAGAAAATGAGCCGAAGCCGAGAAAACCTCGCAAAAGTCGTTGGAAAATCAAGACGATGCTTGATTTTCGTGTTGTATTTCAACATGAGTTCGTTCCGAAAGATAACACGGTCAATAAGGACGTCTAATTAACTGTTTTCAGACGTTTGCGTTAAAATATTCTTCATAAACGGATTTGGGCAGAATAATTCTTGGATATGCATGACGATAACGCACCATCTCATCGAGTCACGATTAAAAGATTTTAAGACAAAACACTCGATTTTTCTATTTCAGATGAATAATATAGATCAGCCGCTTTATTTACCCGATCAAGTTCAGTGTGATCCCTGAAAGCGACTATAAAAAATGTTTCCATGAATGGAAAATACGTCAGCCCATTTGTTTTGCTTCAAATGGAGCATATTTCGAAGGAGATTCTATGAATATTGAAGAAGTTCAATATTTTTTTCTACCTATCACTATTTTTTATCGGGGAGGTTTTTTTTACCTATATGTCGATGTTTTAAATCTAGATAGCTAATACGTGGAACCTTTTGACCCTTCGGTATGGCGTTTGGGTATAATCGAGAGACAGCTGGCGGATAGACTTTAATGTTCACACCCGTAGAAAGTATTTTCCCCTACTCTGGAACTCTGATACTGATACGAGGGTTGTCTTTTATATTTTGGGATCGGAGAACAAAAACAAATATAAATCATCGAAAATCGCTTTGTTATTTTTCAAAATTTATCAAAATAGTTCCACGAATTGTTTTCACTTTAAAAAAACTGGTTTAATTGCAGAGAAGAGTAGATTTTTGGAAAGTTTAGTCTTTCTTCGAGATACTCGCCGTTACGTTCTATGCACTTCTGCATTCGAGGCACCTACTCCTTCGAACCAGAGTCATAGATTTCTGCCGCTTGTTCGTGTAGAAAAATAACGACTGCGTTTTGTACCTCTTTATCTGTCTGGAATTCGGTCCCACCAAGGTTTTTCTCTCTCTCGAGGAAGAGATCGAAGTCACTTGGTGTTAAGCCTGAGCTGTAGGGTGGGTAAGTCACCATTTACCATCCAAATCTTTTGATGAGAGCTATGGTTCAATTGGCGGTGTACGGTCAGGCGTTGTCATGGTGAAAACCCATTTGTTTTGTCAGCATTCCTCTTCTCATGTTCTGAATTGCACGTCTAAGATTTTTCGAGATCTCACGTAACTATTCAGCATTGATTGTTGTCACGCGGGATATAAACTCGCACAAAAATATGCCTTTTCGATCCCAAAAAATGCTTGACATGATTTTCCCGGCAGGTAGGATTTATTTGAACTTTGATTTTGGCGAAGAAAGGTGTTGGTGCTGTTTCGACTGATTCTTAGTTTCCGGTGTGTGTAGTGTACCCAGGTCTCGTCACCAGTAATAATAGAGCCCTAAAATTCCTATCCCGTTCTTCGGGACCGTCGTTGCCTCGAAAATTACAGACACATAGGATAAACAATAGCCTCCTTTTTATTTTAAACTATAACAAGCACACAAAACTGAACGAACAATGCTCATAATTGCAACTTCAATAATATCAAACAATCAACCATTTCATCAATTTCTTTTATTTCAGGAAAAAATCAGGAGTGAACAGAAGAACTCGGAATCCTCGTACGTCAAAAACGTCCTGAAAGAAACGTTGAGACTCCGCCCAGTTGCACCATTCATCACCAGGATTTTACCACAAGAGTCGAACATTTCTGGATATAGAATACCCGAGAATTCCCTATTGGTTATGTCGATATATAGCACTGGAACAAATCCAAAATATTTCGAAAAACCGCTAGAATTCCTACCGGAACGTTGGGAAAGAGGAAATAAGGGTATGGTGACCAAGCAGGCCAGTTTACCATGGGCCATGGGTTCCAGAGCATGTGTGGGCAGAAAATTAGCAGAATACGAGCTAGAAAATATGGTCGAACGACTCATTCAAAACTTTCATATTGAATTGGAAACCAATAAGAATATTCAGATGGTGATGAAAATGATAGCAGCACCATCTGAGGTGGTCCGAGTTAGGTTGAAAGAAATAATGTAACGACTTTGTTCTTTTATCTTTTTTTGAATTTATTACTTAATTTATTTTACTTAATTTATGCTATTTCTTTTTTTATATAAAAAAATACGACTCAATGCTTTTTCATAACGATGAAATCTAGAAACAATCTTCAATGATTTGGTATTTGATTGAAAACGCTCTGCGCTGTTCAACAAGTCTACAGAAGGAACTCTTTCATTGTTACTTACCTTTGAAAACTTTGCCAAAGCACCCCTCTCCAATTTCCTGCATAAACTTCAAAGTTTCCTTCTTGAGTAGAGGAACCCCAGCTCCTGCACAAGCTGTGTATTGAGGGTTCGGAACGTAACGTTTTGACATGAGCAGATTTGACTTTAGATTTACTGGCGAAGACTGAAACAAAAAAAATTGTTGAATATTATGGAATAATCAATTGAGGAGCAATGAAATATGATATTAATACGGCTGAAATATTGAGAAAAGTTGATAAGAACTGATGCGGATTAGGAGCTTTTCCTTTTAAAAATACAGGGTGTCCCGGGAAGAATGTGGTGGATGAATACGATAAATCAAGGCTGCTCAACCTTTTGAAGAGTCGGGCCACAAGAGCAATTAAAAAAAAATAACATTACTTTTTATTTATTTGGAGTAAACAGTGTCCGGGAACAGTATCATAAACTAAATTTAAACAAATTGAACTCTTTATAGTCAATGTGGTTTCTGCAATTTTTTATCTTTTACTAATTTTCTAATGTTTGGCGACAAATCTGAGGTTGACAGTAACATATATGTTGTTCTGTTAATGATGTGCGGTATTTATTGTTTACATAATTAGGATCTGAAAAACCTTTTCACATACATATGTTGATCCAAAACTACATTAAAACTGTAACGCCAGGTCAGTTATTGCTGGGAATTCTTCTTCGGTACTTTCGGTAATTTCAAAATCTGAAAAGTTTTGTACTTTCGAATACAACTTATTAACAAAAATGTTTTCGATGCAAAATGATTTTGCAAGTTCTAATTGAATATTTGCAGGATAAGTTACAACTTCAGTCAAAAGATATCGCAATAATTTTATTTTTACATGGAAACCTATATCTTAATCTACTTTTCAACACAATTTCCGTGAATATTGACGCACTTGTCATAACGTGGCACCAGTTTTTGGATACCCTCCTCATAAAATTCTGCCGCCTGATTTGTTAACCACAGTGTCAAAAATGTTTTGACTTCGTCTTGCAGACGCTGACCGCCCAGGTGTTTCTTCAAGTGCAGGAACAAATAGTACTCGCTGGGTGCCAGATCAGGGCTTCTCGTCCACTTTCTGCACCAAATCTTCATTAAAGACCGAAGGACGCCCACTCCGTTCTTCCTCATGTTTTTTGTCAGTGAACTTCACAGATCTCACGATGAATATCGTTCGGTTTTACGCCTTTAGCACTAAGAAATCGTAAAACAGCCCGTACTTCACAATCAGCAGGACTCACGATTGTCGGAGGCATCTTAAACACTCAGTAAACAACGTATACAATGAAGAATCAGACTGTAATGGCGCCAGTGCTTAAACAAGAGATGTAGGTAACCAACGCGCATGCGCGGAATGCCGACCGTAGCGCTACGACGGTGGAATAGCTAAACGGTACTTACTTAAAAAATATGCCTCGTATTTTACAGCCAAAGTAGCACATTTCAACTCGGTCATAAATAGTTTCAAGAGGAGAACATATCGGAATAAAATTAATGTATGTCATGGGCATAAACTGTGTGATTTATAGAGCGTAAAAAAAAATTTTAATAATTGTATCGATAAAAATTAATTTCTAAAAGGACGAGTGGTAATATAATATAAATACGATTCTAAAAATTTTATGTAGGAGTACTATAACAGATCGGAAGCGATACATGAAATAGGAGTATAGTTCAGCTGATACGAAGAACATCTTCATGTTCTCACGTTTAGACGCCTACGTTGCTGAAATTTTTTAATACTCAAAAATGCCCATACGCCATTGAGTTTCCAATATTAATTAGGAACTCAATGATATACATACAAGATTTCGTCGAAATTCGATTTCGAAAACTTTTTTGCTACAAACTCATTTTTGTTTGTTGATTTTTGCATCGGTATGGTGAATAATAAATAGATATTGAAAGAACCCAAAAGGAGCATATTGTAAAAGTTATCAACTAACAATCAAGTTTAGTTATCTTTTTCGTTTCAATTATTGTATTTTTCTTTCATTCAATTATAACAACCTACCTGTTGAAATTCTTTCATTTATCCAGAAATCAAAAACATATATATTGCGAATAAAGAACTTACGATTGAATCGTGTCTGGTCCTAGAGCAGCATTTTCTCCTAAGTATCAGAGTGAAAAGAAGAATTATGACGAACAAAATGGATGTACCACCTCCAACAAAGTAGTAATTTATGTGACTTCCTACTGTGGGTTGTGCTATCGAATGCTGAACCTGAAAATATAATATATGCATGTAAGTATAACGTAGAGGAAAGAAATACAGGGAGAGTATTTGACCACTGCATTAAATTTAACCATAGGTTCTTGAGATAAAAAAAAACACTTTTTTCCCATAACGTTTTTCCATAGTCAGCTGTGTTAAAAAGTTATAAACATTTCAAGATTCCACATCGATAGTCCCGAGCCTAGTTAGGAAAATAACATCTTTTACTAAAATTTATTTTTATTCGTCAATAAAATTTCCTTTTAGGGTGATACAATAATTCCAACATTTTTCATCTTTCAGTTCGCTTTAGTTTCGGCAATCACTTTTTTATCTTCGCAAAAGCTCCTAAAGCGTAACATCTTTTTGAGTTCTTTTGGAGGTTGGCACTGCCAAAAATCATATGGATATTTTGTTAGCCCAGAATTTATTGATTGATGTGATACGTGGAATGTCGAGTCTGGTCCATACATACCAGGCATGTTTTTTTAAGTAAATACCGTTTTGGAATTAACGAAAAGACGTGTAAAAATATCGTAATTATTTTATTTTTACATGAAAACCTGTATCTTAATCTACTTTTCAACATAATTTCCGTGAATATTGACGCACTTGTCATAACGTGGCACCAGTTTTTGGATACCCACCTCATAAAATTCTGCCGCCTGACTTGTTAACCACTGTGTCACAAATGTTTTGACTTCGTCTTGCAGACGCTGACCGCCCAGGTGTTTCTTCAAGTGCAGGGACAAATGGTAGTCGCTGGGTGCCAGATCAGGGCTTTTCGTCCACTTTCTGCACCTAATCTTCATTAACCGGTCGTTCTTCATTATGCACATTTGTGCGGCTATCTTTAAATGCTCTCACCCATTTCCTTACCATTCAATCACTCATAATGTTTTGTCCGTAAACTTCACAGATCTCACGATGAATAATGATCGGTTTCACGCCTTTAGCACTAAGAAATCGTATAACAGCCCGTACTTCACAGACAGCGGGACTCACGATTGTCGGAGGCATCTTAAACACTCAGTAAACAACGTATACAATGAAGAATCAGACTGTAATGGCGTCAGTGCGTAGACAAGAGATGTAGGTAACTAGCGTGCATGCGCGGAACTCCGACTGTAGCGTTACGGCGGCGGAATCGCAAAACGGTACTCACTTAAAAAACATGCCTCGTATAATCAATTATCCTAAAATATGGTGCGCTTTCAACTATACCAACCGAATTTTTCAGAAACAGTGTGATACCTTGATAACAGGCATGACGGCATGGGAGTCAATACGCTCTAAGCCCTAAGCTATCTTTATTCTAAATAATTAAAACAATATTTATAAGAAAACGTGCGAAAGTAATTATTATTTTGTTGTCGGTCTGAAATGCAATTATCGTAGAACTTACATGTTGACTATCAAAAGATTAATTCCAAAACAAAAGACAGCTTTCCGTAAGATCTGAAGAATTTAGTAACATTATGAACAAACCAGGCAGAATAACATTCAAAATAATTCTCTTCTGAATATCACGAGGCATTGATGAATTGTCTCGAATGGGCGAAAGCGCCAGTGAATTATACGATGTATTACTGGTAGTATAACCAGTCAACGAAGGAGCGAATCCAATTTATATTTTCATTATACAGGGTCTTTGGCGAGGAATGGGACAACCTTTGGGTGGTGATGAGGGAAGTCTCAAGGAGTGATAAAATTCCATTTGAAATCATCTAAGGATCATGGTTCCTAATAACAGGGGGAGTTTTAGAAAAATTTCAAATCAATATAATCAATTTCAAATTACTATAATTCAGGAAATATTAGAGAAGAGGAAATATTTATTCTAGTGAATAGCGTTTTCGTTGATGAATAAAAGAAAATTTTTCATTATGATAAGAATGAAAAAACATTTTGTCTTATTCATCAAAGAAAACGGTGTTTACTAGAATAAATAAAGGTAAGAGTTATACTTAAAAGAAGTGTGAGTCTATAATTGTCATTCAAGGGACCGTACTAACCCATACTCAGTGTTATATAGTATAATTTTGGAGCACCTGTATATGCTTCTTATTTTCGCGTCGCATGAACGCGATTGTTTTTTGTACATATATAGATAAGAACATGTGAGAATTATGTATCTGAGTTTGATGATTATTATTTCACAAGCATTGTACCATTAGGCGTTGAGAATAAAGTGTTCCATAAAATTGTTATATTTATTGATATTACGATTTTGTAATTAAAATATCTCTCGCACAATCGAGAGATATAACACTCAGCCTTCAGTATGGACTATGAATAGGGCCCTTAGTTCCAACTTGATCAGGTAGATATTTTTTAAGAGTTCCGAACAATGAACTGAGTTATAAAATAAACGGATGGCCAGGCATACCTAGGTTTGATAATCGATTCTTCATCAGGTAGAACAACTCAATCTTTCGAGACTATTTTTCTCTCGATAATCGAAAAAAATAATCATTTTGTCAAGACGATGGGTCACTTCTCCATGAGGAAGTAAGCCCGCAAAAATACTTACGGACGGAGTAGTATCTGGTAGTCTACTGCTACTGTTTGTTTCTTCGTTATTGTTGGAGGGTGGTAACACATTTGGAATCGATCCTGGTTGAAGAGGAACTGAAAAACACAATAAAAACAACAAAATGACAGAATAATTTAAATAGAATACAATTTTATAATCAAATGAGAAATATGAAAGGCAACTGAAAACAAAAATTTGGATTATACAAGAAAGAAAAATTCTTAGTTTCTGAAGAAAGCTAAAATAATACAGGTAAGACGAATAGCTTCTTTCAATTTTTGTCTTATATTATCTTATATGAAATAAAATAGTATCAGTTGAACATTTCAACAGAGGTTATAAAATAAGGAAATATATTGTGAAGGGCGTACGACAGCAGAACTTGGGAAAGGAACACAGCAAAAAAATCAAGAGAATGTAGTGATTTGTTTGTATTGAAATATTGCTTGAAACAAGCTGAAATTTCCAATATTGGAGGAGTCTACTTTTGAAAAACAAATTTTTTCATATAAAACAAAACTGATAAGTCGTCCTCTAACTGGATCGGTCTTAAAACACATTTGTACAAACATTGAAAAAGATATACTAAAAACCAAGTCAAATAAATTCACACATATGAACTGACTTGAAATAATAAATCATCTACGAGTATTCCATTTGGTAAATCAATCAATAATATTCATTTCACTTTTTGATAGACACATAAGTTTAAATCGAACCTTATAATCATAAAATATATTGCATGAATTAATTGATATTGCATTGAAATATTTAATATTGCATTAAAATGTTTAACATCAGCAGTTAGGCATATAGACTTATTCAAAGCAGTAATGGATTTCAATCATCTTGTGTTATTTGTACCCGCAAAACTTGAGACAATACAATACAATTTTTTTTTACAAGCCATATTGGACTGAACTTTGGATAGATAATTAAATAATTAAAGGTTTGCTGAAATTTCGATATGACGATACTCCGAGAATTCAGAGAGTAATTTTTATTGAGACTGCAGTAAGGAAGAACTCCTTGTCCATCTGTGCATTTAGGAAGGCACCTATTTATTTGGGAAGGCCCCTGTACATCTGGAAAGGTACCTGTACATTACGGATGGTCTATGCACACTAGAGAAGGCCCCTGTACATTTGGGATGATACTTTTACATTTGAGAAGTCTTCTCTACATTTGAGAGGTCCCATGTACTTTGGGGAATGTACATCAAAAAGGCCCTCCCCGTACATTGGAGATGGTCCCAATACATTGGCGATGGCCCCTGTACCTTGGGGATGGTCCCTGTATGTTAGGAGAGGTCCCTGTACATAGAGGGGAAGGCCGCTGTACACTGGGGATGGTCTAACATACTCAAGGTTGACCACGGAGTCGAACCAAATAGATTGAGACCAATTTCGGCTCGATATCCGAAAATTGGGTAAAACGCTATTTTACTAGTTTACTGAACTAGAATGATCGCCTAAAAAAGAGTGAGTATTTAAAAAATCCATTAAGCTTAAAGAAAAAAGATCAACCGACAAAGATCCCTTTCATCAGATATTTTTCGCTCGAAGGTGAAGGAGTTAAGAAAGCACTTCAAACGAGAACATTCTGTCAATACAAGAAGTATTAGATTACTCCCTGACAAAGCTGCGAACATCTGTTCTGCTCTTGTAGGAAATGTGTGAGATTTTAACCTGCAAGAAAGGTTGACGGGAATTCCTATTTTTATAGACGTCAATTGAACTTGACGAGCAGCAAGCCACACTTCCTATTTTAGAAGGAGTATTATTATTTCTTAGTTTTTTATGGAATGAAAGAGGATCGTTACGAGGGGTATGGATTCGAATGGGGTTGTTTTGATAGGGAAGTAGTTGTTTTGACTTGTACACTAAAACAAAATGATATGGGATCTATGACGGACGAATATGTTCGAAGTAGTCTTCGGAGTTATTGTTGTGTTGTCTTAATGATTTTCAGCAGTTGGTAGGCTGTTGTCGTTTCAAAAATATACAATATCAATTCCCTTAAATTCAGATGCATATAAGAGGCCTTCTAAAGGGATGTTATTTTGAATAGTCCGTTCGTTACATAATGACAAAACATCATAAATCGTTATAAAAACATTCCAGACAATAACCACAAGATAAATCCATACAACAGAAATAATATGGAATAGGTCCTCCTCGACCTATCCACCTATTTGGATAGGTATTGTCGAGGTAACTTCTAACTTCCAAGCCAAAATGAGGGGCAGCTTCATCATGCTGGAAATAAATTCCTCTAATATTTATTCCTTATAGCATGCTGGGTAAAATATTTTGCAAGGAATCTAGATAAATCGCACTTGTGAGGCGACCGTCAAAAGAATGAGGCCCGATCAAATGTTTGTTTATCACAGCGCACCAAACATTTACTGAAAATTTTTGTTGTGATTTTCTCAGTCTTATACTGTGTGGATTATTTTCGGCCCAAATGTGCGAGTTATGAGTATTGAATACACCATCTCTGGTGAATTGAGCCTCATCACTGAATATTGTTCTGTACAAAGTGACTCTGTGATTTGCAATCCAACGTGCGAAATTCAGTCTTAAGACATTATCGCCAGGTTCTAATCGTTGTGCCTGTTGTATGTGGTACGGGCACACATTTTCCTATTTGATTATTCTGTGCACCTTATGCTTCGGCAAATGTAATTGTGCACTTACTCTCCTTATACTAGTTGAAGGTTGTGCTTGAATTAATTGGAGTACTTCATCACCTCTTTCTAGATTCCTTTGGCGATCCTTCTTCCTATCTGGCACTATACCATATTGCGCTATACAACTAAATACTGCAGAAAATGTTTGGTGATTGGGAATTCTGCGATTCTCTTTAGCTTGAATATGAATCGCTGTCTGTTGAAGGTCTATTTATATAAATATTTCTAAAACGGATTATACACAGTCGAATTTGCCAAACACTCAAGCACAAACGATTTTATTTGTAAAAACTAACTATCGAAAACTCTATTCAATGCGATTTTCAGCGCTCTCATCAAGTTCAGATGAGCATGAGCTCTTCAAGAAGTGAAATTAAATTTTTCCGCTTGGGAATAAGGACAAAACGTTTTGAGCTATATGCATGTGAAATCCACTCACCTGTGAATCTGGGACAGGTTCCGTCTGGATTTGGAGCTTTAGAGTTGTGAGGACAGACGCAGGAATAAAAGTTGTTTTCGAATTCTTTACATGCCAGTTCCCCTGTGCATTTTCCTCGGCTACAATTTCCAGGATATTTTTCGACTTTTCGTTCCTCTGTAATATAAAAAACGTCATGTGGATTTGATTCGGTTCTGGTTTTGTATGGGGACAGGGATAAAGGAAGCGTTTTATAATACCTTTGAAGTAGGAAACGCTCGGAACGACGGCTCGGGGTAGGCAAAGGTTTCCAAAAGATATGAATGAAATAAATTAATGAATCTAAAATTTATATCTAAGTGATTTACCCGCGACATCATCTCAGAAATTTGTTTATGCTGACGACATTGCTATTGCTTACCAACATTCGGATTTTCATACTCTGGAAAACATACTGTCATCTGATTTGGAAATTTTAAAGAATTATTTTATTGAGTGGCGATTATGTCCGAATTCCAACAAAACAGAGGTATCTTGTTTCCATCTGAATAATCATGAAAAATATAGGAAATTAGCTGTAACTTTCAATGATTCTCCTATCGAACATAATTTCTATCCAAAATACTTAGGAGTTAAATTAGATTCATCTCTCAATTACAAGGCTCATTTAAATGTTCTGAGCCTAAAACTGAAAAATAGCAATAATATTGTTCAGTAATTAGCTGGATCTTCTTGGGGTGCAGATAATAATAATAATAATAATAATATATGTTTATTCACAGAAGAAATACATTTATAAAAAGTCAGTTCTAACGAGTGTGCAAATAAACTGTTCACTTCCACAGAAGCTGGTTTAAAAAGGATCAGCTTGTACGTGGTACTCACACTGGAGTATGAACATCGAATAATTAAAATGAAGAACACTAATGACAAATAGAAAATGCAACAACAAAATACATGAATTATAAAATAACAAAATTCCACAAAAAGAAACATCAACTCCTCCAAGTCTATAAAACTCGCATAATAACTAACATCTAGCGGGAACAATATAATAGTCCAGTTATGTATATCTCACATATCAGTAGGGTAAAATCTTACATTTTTGGGTAGTCACATCACATTTCGAGTAACATTTATCACACTTCGTGTAGGTAAATTCCTCATTCTGAGCCGGTAAGTATCACATCTCGGTAAAGCACAAAACCTCGGTAAATTTCACACATTTAGCCAGAAAATATCACATTTCGGGAAAAATGCAGTATGTCATGTGTCGCATCCGACATTGAATCACAGCCAATTTTTAACAGCTTTGGGAAGATAAGTATACAACTTTAAACCTATGTATTTGCAGCTGCGCTGACCTATAGCTTTCTCACATTTATTCATGACTACTCTGAAATCTTTGTTCCTAGTATCATATCAGTGGTTGATTGACTGTATTGGTATCTTTCGTCTGTGTATATTCACCAGAATCCTGTAAGTCTTGCGTCATATATTCGATCATTTTCATAAAGTGCATCACTGGGATATCTTATATCTTTGTTGTACATTATTTTCAAAATCCACTTTTGTATAACATGTACCTTCTCCAACTGGCTATTCGCAACCCCGCCCCAGCCTGAAAGCCAACAAGCTCTCCACCAATGAATAATACACAATTTTCAAGTGGTTAACATCCAAATACTCTCTTAAGATTTTAAATTTGGCCAGCAACCCTCTGATCCTGTTCACCAAGCTATTAACATGAACATCCCAACGGAGATGCCTGTCGATGATTATTCCCAAATATTTGACTGATTGGCAGTCTGTAATAGTTACTGTATCACTCAAAATTAATGGTCCTAGGTTAGGTTAGCCAGTAGTGTATGAAGAGAATGGAATGTATTTGGTTTTCTCAACGTTCAAGGTAAGTAGATTATATTCGAACCACTCTTTAATAACTTTCATATCTTGTTCTGCCTCCTCCTACAGCAAATTCCACGATTTGTTTCTATATAATATTGCTGTATCATCAGCGAAACTCAAAACAGTACCCTTAGTATTCAACTAATTACATATATTGTAAACAAGATAGGACCTAGCACAGTTCCTTGCGGGATACCTTACTTGACTGTTCTGGATTCACCGATGGTACTGTCTATGCAAACTTTTTGCTTTCTGTCTGAAAGGTAACTCTTCAGAAGTTTAAAAGCATTACCTCGAATTCCGTATGCCTGGAGCTTTTCCAATAACTTTTCATGACAAACAGTATCGAATGCTTTAGAAAGATCCACAAAAACACAGATGCTTCCATTCTTCGCACAGCATCTCTAGCCCTAGTCTTTTCTGCAGCTGAGTATTGTTGCTCTGTTTGGTTTAATAGTGCACATACACAAAAAATTGATGCACAATTGAATACATCCATGAGAATAATTACTGGCACCATAAGATCTACACCGGTTCATTGGTTACCAGTTTTGTCTAACATTGTCCCTCCTCATATTAGCAGACAGACTGCAGCTCTGAATTTTTGGAACAAATATCATTCTTTTCCCAATTTATTTCCAATTATTCCATATTTTCCACAAATTCCCAGATTGAAGTCACGTAAACCATTATGGCATAATACGTTCTTCAATATGAAGATAAGTGATAAAGAATTTTTCAAGAAAAATTTGGACAGTTCTTAAACGTTTGAGAACAGGTCATGGTCGTACCAATGACATGCTATTTGAATGGAACTCAGTTCCTAGCGCAAGTTGTGAATGTGGAGAAGCAGAAGAAACAATACCTCATCTCATCAATAGTTGTCCCATATATAAATTTCAAGATGGTTTTAGGGCTATTCATGGGTTATAAATTTCAAACGAATATGATACGTATTTTCGTTATTCAGTTCTTTTTTCTGCTTTTGTCTTTTTATTTCTAGATTCAATGTGAGCACCTTGAAGAAGTCTCTGTCTCCATCAATAGAATATCACTCTTGAAGAAAGAAGTCCCTGAAATATATTTCAGCTTATTTTTGTATTTTCACACTTAGACGGGGAGCCAGGGTTTTTTTTACTGGAGTTTTTTCCCTAGGCTTTTATGTCATACGCCGAATGGTAAGAATATTTCGAGAACTAATGCATAAAATGAAAAAATAATTACTGTGCTGAAATCAGTATAAAAATACCTTTGAATTGAGGTATCACTCACCCCATCTTCCCTATTCAAAATTTGGGGCGAGGGTTGTAGTAGCAAGGGTTGAAGCGCTATGCGTCCGTAACCTACATCTTAAGTTGTCTCCCTCGAAACAGAAATCGACCTGTCCGAGCATTTTTATCGAAAAAACTTATTTCGTCTGTAATCTCGTCTGTTTCGTTTTCAAATGGCCACCCTGTATAACAAATAGCCGCCACTGCCCTATACCATTAATCGATATTTTCAGTGTCAAATCCAAAAAACATATTTGCCCATCAAACGATATCACCACCTATCAATAGTGCATTTGCACATCAAATCAGTTGAAAGCCTACGATTCATTGATTTTGTGTCGTTTCTATCCAGTATTGGAAATATATAGCAATAACACTCAGGAATTTCTATAGATTCTGGAAAGACCGAGTCTGGACAAAAATGTCACGAACTCACATTCTGGAATGTTTGTATTCAATAATGTATATTCTGAACTGTGAGCTAGGAAAATAAAAACTTTTGCCTTTTTCAGAGTGATCCCAAGGAAACCTGAATATTTCTGTGTCCGGTGAAGTGACTATCCAAAGTTCAAGAACAATTTGTACAGCTGTTGAAAAGTTTGACATTTCTGAATTTCTATTGTAGTGTTATAGTATATAATTCAACGAGCGGTAATGTATGACATAACACACGCAAATGAAGTTCATCAAGTGTGTTATGACTATTACTACGAATTGAATACAATACTATAACATAAGAGTACTCAACAAAAGCATTGATTTCTATGGAAATTTCGAGAAAAATGTATCCTTGGACGGGACTCGAACTCGTATATCCAAATTGCCTTATTCAATTCAGCTCCCAAGGAGATACATTATCTAACCGAATCTATATTTTATAGCAGTAGTTGGTGATTTTTTTATAAAGATCCTGAGTCCAGATCTGTAGCCAAGATGAAAAGATAATATAATCAAAGGAGGTGCCATCTTGGACATCCGAATATTCAATTATAGGTCATTCTCTCACATCACTCTTTGAACAGGGTGTGGTTTCTTATTATGAAAAAGTCATAAATAGAATATATATGGAATGATAATCATGTAGGAATCGAACATGAGTAGGAGGATTATTCATTGGATATTACATTGTTACATTGACTATTTACTGCTGACCGATATAAATAATGCATTTTTTTCTGGGAAACCTATCAATTATCGAACAAAACAATAGAATTGAATAACCGACCGACATTTCCTTATGGAATAAATCACAGAGGGTGGGGAATTTGTGTCGAACTAAATATTCATTATTTTGATAAGAAGTTCTTCATTTCTGAAAACTCTATCATTTCTGGAAGTATTAAATACCTGTACCAGTCAGAGAATATTATACAGGGTGAGTTTTTGATCACTGCGTTAATTTTAACCATAGGTTCTTGAGATCAAAAGAAATACTTTTTCCATTACGGTTTTTCCAAATTCAGCTGCGTTAAAAAGTTATAAAAGCATTTTTAGTCTTCACATTGGGCAAATACCCCTCTGTAGTTAGTTTAGTTCGAATGAAAAATACCTTCCATAGCATCCACTAATAAATCTGAATTGTTTAAAAACATTATTCTCCCTCTAAGAAATGAATCACTTACTCATGTTTCATCCGATGATTCTCTGGTAAAAAAAATTCAACACCATAAACAGATTTTTGCTGTTCTACTATAATTTTGTTCTACTTCAAGATTATAAACCACCCCTTTCTAGTGAGAAATATCCAAAAAAAAACCTCAGAATTATTGAATGTTATCATCATACATTTGAAGTTTTCTTCTTAAAATTTCCAAATAATGAAAACCATCATTTCTATGAAAACTTCCAAGGCAAGAGGTTGTCGCGGTGCTTTTTTTCATTCAGAGCCAGAAAAAATCATCTATGATTTTCCAAACACTGATATTTCTGAAGTTTCTTCTCCTCGACAGAGACCAGTAAACAGGTCTATGAGGTCACTTGATATCATACTGTTAAAAATATGAAAATCTTTTTCGAAATCTTCAACAACAATGAATGATGTCACTACGAATAATTATTTTAAAGTGATGTTACTTTGCTTGATGATTATTTTCTCTACTGAATCCCAATAACAATTTACTTGGATAGATTACAAGTATTCCCAGATTTAGGCGTGCAATAATACTTGCTTGAAGAAATTGAGTTTGATTCTGAAAAATCAACTAGGTGTTCTGTAATAAAAAATTTTTTGTTAAATCATTAGTATGAATCTATTCTGTTTAGACTATAATTACTGATTACTGAACATGGGTAAATTTTTGATTTTTATAATCAGAGTATCTGTTTTAATTACGTTAAGAAATACATAAATATTGAATAATGGTTATTCATAGATTATGTCAAATTTTAATACCTTACAATAAAATTCTTTACCCCATTATTGATGTTTAGTTATACTTTTTTCTAAATTTTTTTTTTCTCAGAATAACTAGAGTGAATTATTATCACATTAAAATATTATAACGTCTCTGTGGTGGGTAGTTCCCAATAAAATAGTGTTCTGTGGTTCCTTGTTGTTTTGATTCTGTTTGAAACTGTCAACAGTTATTTGTACCTTAAAAAAATGTGGAAAATATTAGTTAAATTCTATTATCTCCTAAGTTTGTGAACTAGGTTGAATCGGTCTATGAAATAAAGATGTGAAAAAACTTCTATAAAGGTACAAAACAAATCTAAGAGACTGGGTTCGAAGTTTTTAAAACTCATATGAGCTTAATTTGAAGCGTACTTATGTTAGAATAGATATAATTTGATGAACCTTGAAAGTCTGAAGCTATAAAGAAACAGCTCTTCATAAAGACAAGTCTTCAATTTAACAGGTCCTGACAGAAAATACATTACCTATTTCAACGGTCATGAGAATATACCGAAGTACCAATGTGAGTGATGGAAATTTTTTTCTCTATTTATTATGGAATATTACTCCGGATTAAATATTAAACAAGGTGCTAGACATCATCAATAATGAATGCAGCAAATGGCAATTTAGATTTTGTAGTGAATGTAAGAAAAAAAATGTTCAGTGGTTAATTTCATCTTAGTGTTTAGTGGTGGAATCATAGACTGGTGAGATTTCCCCAACCTTTTGTAAAAATATTTAATAAAAACATAAAATATGGCAACATTGAACAAATCTAATTATTGAATCATTTCAGCAGAATTGGATTTGGGAAAATCAGAAAATTTGGACAAAATTATATCGATTTAATTCCTTTCAACTTCAAATATCTCAAGAATGGTGCAATTTAGGAGGAAAGATGATGAATGATTTTATCTGCAAAAAAGACTTATGATTCCAGGAATTATTTCAAAACAGATAAAATATGAGCTTTGGGTGATTTTCTTTTACATAAACGAAATGTCACTTGACAACCTGCAAAGTCGTAATTAGAAGTATTCCGAAGAAATGCCCAAAAGTAAGGGAATCAACGCTAGAAATTGGAGTCTTGGCTAACTGACTAATTGAATGTGAACAGAGTATGACCCATTAAAAATCAAGTTTTAACTCCAGCGAACAAAGAATTTTATTGCAAATCACAATGTATTCTGTCGTGATGTCATGAAATCTTATTAATGCTCTAACAGAAAAAAAAGAATGTTTTTTTTCTTGAGATGAATTAGCACCAATCTGCTAATACCTGAGATCGTTTCTACATTTCAATGTTATAAGCCTCTTGCAGAACAAAGCAATTACGAACAAATAAAGTCTTTAACTCTTAAATATCTACACCTTCAGATACAGAATAAGCTATATTGATAGGGTTATTGCTACAAGAATAGCTTGGATTACGAAACAGTGCAGCAGTGAGCATAAATAACGGTTGTGCCCCAGCATCTCAAACAATTAATCGAAACTTGACATAACAACTGCCAATATTAGAAAACGTTCCCATAGTAATTGTAAATTGACCTCGTTCCGGAGTTCCGGACAAAGACGAAACATTATTTGTGATTTCTTTCTAATAATAGGAAAGTCAAGAGTGAATTTGGGGCGTTACTAGTGCCATCAGATCGATATACATATATTGATATGCACAATCTAAGCCCCTATTATAGGGGATATGCCTCGTTATATTTTGATAACATACATTATTGTTAAAATGATAACATTTGATTTTATGATTTCGAATTTTGTTAAAGCTGAGAGATATAGCTGTGAAAAATTGTGTTTTTCAAGATTAAACCGGAGAAGAGAAACGCCACAGATATGTCCTGTTTTCTTTTGTACCCTATAAATATCTAGCGACAATTGTGGGAAATGGATTCGTATATGGCAAGCAGTATTTATTATATATTATGATTTATTATCAAAAATTTTTCAGCAAAGTGAAATAATTATATATTTACTGTTTTTTTATATTCTTCTCATTTTTCTACATATCTAAGTGTTGTTACTAAAGATTTGTTGAGTCAGTAAAGTTTCAATTTAACAATGTTAGAGGGACGTAATATTTATTACACAGGCGACAAAAAAGGAAGCCAAAATAATACCAATGAAAATGGATTTGGGTGAGGACATTCATTACGAAAACCGTTCCTTATAAGGCAGACATCATTAGAATAATATTTCCGATTTGATTTAAATCTCGACATCACTTAGCGAATTAAAATCTCAGTGGGGTTTAGATATGAGACCCTAAAACGAATAACAAGATGAAAGTTTATAGAGCATAAAAAGAACTGATTTAATGACCAAAATGTTGATGAGGATAATGAAATTTTTATCAGGGCCCCGACTACTATTCAAAAACTATAAAAATCAACGAAAATTCACTACACCCGTTTTCGGATCGTAAATATATTTATCAACCATTAATGGTTCCAGTAGATTCGGAGATTTTTAATTGACCGTAAAAACTACCGATACCGTCTGTTATACGATCGCAAAAAAAAGATTAGTCGGTATCTACAAATGTTTGAAAATTAGGAAAGTTTGTTCATGGAATTAATCTGAAACGTGAAATTTCACGGAAAGATTAATCAGCAAATTATATCTTACAATATTCAAATAACCCCACAGAAAATGTTCCAGTGGATTAAGGTCAAGACTTCGTGCAGGCCATTCATAAGTACCCCTTCTTCCGATCTGTGATGAAATGTCCGATCTAAATAATCGTGAACAATGTGAACGTAATGGGGCGGTGCTTGTGTCTCTAACAGCTGTAAATACTTATCTCCGTTCAAAGTTTCTTGTAGGAAGAAGGGTCCCACGATTCTGTTGTTATAAATGCCAGCCACACATTCAATTTTTAGGGATGTTGTGTATGAGCCTTATGAACCCAATGAGGATTAGTTTGTGACCAGTAGCGGCAGTTATGTCGATTAACTGTACCGTTTGAACAAAATGTAGCTCCGTCTGAAAACACCACATTTCTTGTAAATATCCATCATCGTTTCACAAAATTGTAAACGTCTGTCAAAATCCTTATCGGCCACTTCTTGAACGAGGCGAATTTTGTATGGATATTTTTCTCGCCTTAAAATTCCTCCTACTGAAGGACGGCTAATTCCATGCATATTGGCGAGATTGGTAGTGGATAAGACTGATGTGAAAACAGCCGAGTAAGATAGCCGAGTTTTGTACAGAAATTTTCGTACGCCACTGGAATATTGGCCGGATAGCGATGCAAAAAATTTTGATTCGCCGGGATAATTTGGGATTTTTTCTATTTTCACGTTGGAATCTGGATACGGTACGTTCTCTACTACGATGGCCCATGATAAATCCATCACCAGCACTCATTCCACAGCACCCCCATGTCGTATATGCCGAATGACGAACGAGTTTTCAATAAAAATATTCTTATCTGGCAAACTAGACATAGGATTGATGTCAAATTTGGCAATAGCGTCCAGGAAAATAAACAGATATTAACTTCATATGCCACTTCTACTTGCATCCCCCAGGGGGGTCAGTAGGTAGTCGGCCTGATTTTTAAAAATTCATAAAAAATCAACCATACATGAGAATGCCATCAAACTCCTGCTGAATCATCTACATGTCGACAAAAAAATAATTCAGTAGTTATCTCTGACTTGCAACCCCTTCGGGGGCTAAAATAACGGCTTAATGATTATTCAAGCAGATTCGAATATCTCGAGAACTAGAGATAGAATCATGGGGGTGCAAGTGAATGGGGAATATGCTAAAATTGTGAGTTGATGCTTCTGAATGTTATTGTGAAATTTGTCCTCAATCCTATGTCTAGTTTCCCAGGCATGAATTACTCACATATATCTCGGCTGGAACTCGGCTAGCCCCCCCAGGGGGTGCAAGTGGAAGTGAGTCATGAAGTTATTCTCTGTATTGAGGGAGAAAAATAAATACCAAATTTCGTGTCGATTCTATGTCTAGTTCTCGAGATATTCGTATCTGCTGAAATAGTCATTAAGCCGTTATTTTAGCCCCCCAAGGTTGCAAGTCATAGATAACTACTGAATAATTTTTTTGTCGTAATATAGAAGATTCTGCAGGAGTTTGATGGCATTCTCATGTATGGTTGATTTTTTATGAATTTTCGAAAATCAGGCCGAGTACCTACTGACCCCCCTGGGGGGTGCAAGTGAATTTGGCATATGCTGAAATTGTGAGTTGATGCTTCTAAATGTTATTGTGAAATTTGACCGCAATCCTATGTCTAGTTTCCCAGGTATGAATTACTCACAGAACACTCGGCTGAAACTGGGCTAGCCCCCCCAAGGGGTGCAAGTGGAAGTGAGTCATAGAGTTATTCTCTGTATTAAGAGAAAGAATAAATACCAAATTTCGTGTCTTTTCTATGTCTAGTTCTCGAGATATTCGAATCTGCTTGAATAATCATTAAGCCGTTATTTTAGCCCCCTAAGGGGTTGTAAGACAGAGATAACTACTGATTTATTTTATGTCGTAATGTAGAAAATTCTGCAGGAGTTTGATGGCATTCTCATGATTATTTGATTTTTTATGAATTTTCAAAAATCAGGCCGAGTACCTACTGGCGCCCCTGGGGGGTGCAAGTGAATTTGGCATATGCTGAAATTGTGAGTTGATGCTTCTAAATGTTATTGTGAAATTTGACCGCAATCCTATGTCTAGTTTCCCAGGTATGAATTACTCACAGAAAACTCGGCTGAAACTCGGCTAGCCACACCCCACCCCCCCAAAGGGGTGCAAGTGGAAGTGAGTCATAGAGTTATTCTCTGTATTTAGAGAGAAGAATAAATACCAAATTTCGTGTCGATTTTATGTCTAGTTCTCGAGATATTCGAATCTGCTTGAATAATCATTAAGCCGTTATTTTAGCCCCCGAAGGGGTTGCAAGTCAGAGATAACTACTCAATTATTTTTTTGTCGACATGTAGATGACTCAGCAGGAGTTTGATGGCATTCTCATGTATGGTTGATTTTTTATGAATTTTTAAAAATCAGGCCGACTACCTACTGACCCCCCTGGGGGATGCAAGTAAAAGTGGCATATGAAGTTAATATCTGTTTATTTTCCTGGACGCTATTGCCAAATTTGACATCAATCCTATGTCTAGTTTGCCAGATAAGAATATTTTTATTGAAAACTCGTTCGTCATTCGGCATATTCGACATGGGGGTGCTGTGGAATGAGTGCTGGTGATGGATTTATCATGGGCCATCGTAGTAGAGAACGTACCGTATCCAGATTCCAACGTGAAAATAGAAAAAATCCCAAATTATCCCGGCGAATCAAAATTTTTTGCATCGCTATCCGGCCAATATTCCAGTGGCGTACGAAAAATTCTGTACAAAACTCGGCTATCTTACTCGGCTGTTTTCACATCAGTGTGGATAAGTGAGGATATAGCAACATTTTAGTCTGAATCAGAGTTCAAAATATTGTATGATACAAGATTTTTTATGTATTTTGTCAAATATAATGGGAATAAATGTTGAAATTAAAAACCTGAAAAATATCAGATCTCCTCTTCTTGATATCATTCTGCGACCTAAGGTTTACCTTTCATTTGATGATGCGATAAAAAAAGATGTTGAAAGTTGTAGAGTTAATTGAAATTTAAGATTGATTGGCTGTACAAGTACACCTACCTTGCTTTGGTGAACGATCACTCCTTATAAAATCGAAAGATTAATTCGTAGCATGAAGTAATCCATTTCACTCTATGAATAATGATTCGAATGATGATATTCAAGAGAGATAAGAGCATATGTCTATGACTTTCCATCAAGTGTGGGCAGTGCAACTCTGAAGATGTAAATTCTTTGATCCCCATATCCCGAATGATTAATGTGAAAGGCCTCATTTGATTTGAATAGAAAATTCGATACTCAGAATGAGTAAGTAGAGGTACGTAATTTTTGAATGTGGGATATTTATTGTTATTGTAGAGAATGTGTCAAACTGTAGACTTTTCAATTTTGTTTCGAATAGCTCAAAACGTGAGGTTACAAGCCTTTGCATGCTTGTTTTTTCAATAATACAAACCTAGCACAAATTTACTTGAACTTTGAAAATTTTAGAGTCCCTTGTTGATAAAAAAAGTGCATCAAATATTTTGTCGACAAACCAATTTCGTACCCTGTATTACTAGAAGTGTCTGGACTCCGAGAATATTTTGCTGATGAGTCTTGACTTTGGTCCCCAAGCTCTCAATCATATTATTTTTAATTGTTGCTTTCAGATATCTTGCAGATCACAATAAAACGTTCATCGATGAATAATATAAGACGCACGTCAAATTGCCAATACTGCCAACCTACAGAAAGAATTTAGAGGAATTCCCTAGGCATAATTTTTGAATTTCTATTAACGGAGTGGCCATGGTTACAGTGGGGTTGCAGCCTGTCAAATTTTTATTGAAAACTAGCTGACCCGACAGACTTGTCGTCCTGTCAAAAAGATTTATAATGTGGCAGTTTTTGTGCCTACGTATTTTAAAAAATTCTCCTGAACAGAACCGTCACCCTAGTGATAGGGCGTTGTGAATAAAAAATAATTAAATAAAACATATATAAGGATTTAAAAGTAAGTAATCGCTTTATTGTTAATCATGTGAATCATAATTATTATTATTATCATTGTATTGCTTTGTGGTATACGATGTTTTTTGTTTGATTTACAATTGACCATGTGAGAAACATGGGTTTTATAGATTAATACCACAAACACTTAATGATTGCCCCTGGGACTTGTTTATAGTCATAGCAAAAGCAAGCCGCACTGGAAACTGTAGTCGTTTAAACTCAAATGGCACATCAGTCGGAATCATTGGGATGCGCGGTATGAGAACATCTTCTCCTTTATACTTTCCTTTGAGTATAGTTGCTTCAATCATATTGTTTAGTAATTTTTTTATCGCTAACCGTGTACCGTTGCAAAGACGTGGTTGGTTGATATTTCGCAACATCATAACCACCGATTCAACCTTTAATTGAAGATTGTGAGGTGGCAATCCTGGCCTGACCATCCGGTGGATGGTTGATTACATCACCTTGATTAGTAGCCGAATCAACTGATTTATATGTCATCAATTCGCCTGTAATTTGTTCTTGAATTTTGAAATTTAATTCATTTACATCTATGTTTTTTGCAGCCAGTATAGCTCGTTCGCTCAACCAATAATGGTTTCTGTAATTTTGAGAAACATCTGGAAACACCTTCTGAATAAGTTCATCTTTTGATCGAGTTAACTGACAAAAACTTTGAGGACAGTTAATGCAGCCAGTCAACATAGGAAATTTGCCATTACCAATGTCAATGAGTTGTTTACAGAATATGTTTCTAGGTTGGTCATTTTGCAACTCGACACGCATATTCTTGCTTAAATGAAGTACTTTGACATGTTTCCACAAATTGGAGGACTTTAGACATGCATTGAGTTCATCAGCTGGCGTTGATCGTGGAATCACTGGCAATGTTTGACGAAAATCTCCTGCTAATAAAATCGTTGTACCACTAAATCGGTTATTATTGCTCCGTAGATCTTTTAAGGTTCTGTCTAAAGCCTCCAAAGATTTTTTATGTGCCATCGTGCATTCATCCCAAACAATCAATTTACATTGCTGCAAAACCTTTGCCATTGCAGAGTTCTTCGAAACGTTGTAGGTTGGAGTTTCATTGCTTTACATATTTAATGGCAATTTTAGTGCTGAATGGGCTGTTCGACCACCTTCAAGCTAAGTTGCTGCGATTCCCGACGAAGCGAGTGCAAGTGCAATTTTATTTTGTGAGCGAATTGTTGCTAATATTAATGAAATCAAAAAAGTTTTTCCTGTACCACCATGTGCATCTAAGAAGTAAATCCCTCCAGTTTCATCATTTGTTACTTTCATAAGAGTTTCAAATACATACTTCTGTTGTTCATTTAACAGTGGAAGATTTGTTTGAATTAATTCTTTCAAAGCGTTGAGATCATACAGTTTTTCTCGATGCAACTCTTCTATTCCGTATTTGATACAAAATATCATCACACATATAATCTTTGTACTTGATCCACAAATCAATTGGGTTTGATGGGAAGCATGTAGATATGATTATAGAAAACAATGTTCGTATTTGATGAGCGTGTGATGATATTACAGCATCATTCAGAGTTTGATCCCAATGAGCGTCATTTTCAAGCAATTGCAAACGTTGACAGGCTCCTCTGTAGGATCCACACAATTCACCATCAACAGTTCGTAACTGTTGGAATGATGTTGGGCCACGTACATTGACTAATAGCAGTCGTAAATAAAAACATTCGTAATTTAATATGAACTTTACACCATAGCAATAAAGCTCAAATTGACTACGTTTTAGTTACAAATCATTTGTATGGGAAAAAGAAAAGGGCTATTTTTAGGGTTTTTCCAGCAATAATTCTAATTTTTCTCGTCGTAAAAACCATCCTTGAACTTCAACGAACGTTTTAAAAAAAGATTTGGCCAAATTGGTCCAGGCGTTGTTGAGTTATGCGCTTACCAACACATTTTGCGATTCATTTTTATATTATAGAAGATGGGAGAAATTTACAAAAGTTCAGTTGGATCGAGATTTCTGGTATGGTTTGAGGGCCGCCTGAACATGAGGTCCCCCGGAGCACTCCCACCTACCCCTTAAGTAGCTATGCTACTGGAATTGAGCAAATAGCTGCCTCATTGCCTCGCCAAGCTAATTCGAGGGAGCATATATGGAAAATTTTTTTTTGCAACCCTTCAGGCATATTTCATCGTAACAATTGACCATTCTCGAAATTTGTTCGAACGAGGAAGCTTAAAGCTTGTTTTTCTCTTTTCTGGTGAAGTTTCCAACATTTTGCTCACCACCTCGATATTCAATAGCCAGACCTCGTATTTTTCTTTTATAAATCATCAGTAAAGTTGGTTATATGTACAAAACTAATTTCAGCTCAAGTATAATTTTACAATATCACCGCCAAATTGTATGATCGTTATGAAAAAAGAATATATTTGAGATGTGTAAGCTGAAAAAGTTTTTTCATTAGCTCGAAACCCCAAGGCCAATTTGGGCGAATATCCATCTCTCAAACATATATGCTGAAAATTTAATGTGTGTCCAAACCAGATGATTCCTACTAGTTCTACCTGAATATTCGAAAAATACAAAAATTTGGGTGCGCTCATAAAGACTGTATAGCATAATCCAATCTAGTTGAAAATCCCAAGATATGAAATAATTATAATGCAGATACAATTACTCGAGAGTAATTTGAAGTTTCAATTCAGTTAAAGTTTTCAGAATTAGTTTAAACGTCGATAAGTAATTGTGTTGGGAATAGATAGGCATCTCCCCGGAGCATAGAACAAGAAGTCGTTAACACAGAGTAAAGCAATAAACGCGCCTTTTTCTCACTGTTCAGTAGGTCTCATTTCTGAATGAATGGTCCGATATAATTTATAAATGAACCGTGCACGTCTGGAACTTGGTCAGCGTATTATATTCCGAGAATTATTCAAGCTTCATTTGCAGGGTTTAATTTGATAGTGATGCTTATTTATTTGAAGCAAAACACATCTTTCATTAAACTTATGAAGACTTTTTTCAGTCTTGAACATACGAGTTACATATTACATTTTCAGACTCCACAGTTCCTTCTTTTCGAACCCATCTTTCTCTAACTGCTGCGCATCACTTAGTTTAATGAGATTGCTATCGAATTTACTGATGAAAATACAAAAATACATCCAGCATTTTCTATTTTTCATTCATAGGAGGTCATTTCATGCTTGTAGTACCAAAAGTACATTAGCAGCTGCATCGCAAAGCGATGCCGATGTCATAAATACAAAATTTGCGTTTTGAGTTCGTAAGAACCATAAAGCATTGAGTCAAAAAATTAAAGATAATCGAATATATCTATCTGGTTACATCTCAATGGTCCCAACCTAAATATAACAAGTGCGTCAATATTCACGGAAATTATGTTGAAAAGTAGATTAAGATACAGGCTTTCATGTAAAAATAAAATTATTGCGATATTTCTACACGTATTTTTTTTATTCGAAAACGGTACTTAAAAAACATGCCTCGTAATTAATTCGCAGTGGGTGCTTTTTCCACCAAAAAAAAACTAAAAGAATATCGTTTCAACTCCATCGATTCGCGCTTGGTGAATTTTATAAAGGTAAAATAAAAACTATTCGATAAAGGTCTTAAGGTGTAACCATGAACAGAGTGCTTCGTCGATTACTTCGTTCCATTCGTTCATGCATAAACTAAGTGGAATCCAATTTACGTCTAGAATATGACATAAGAATCTACATAAGGTTGGAATGTCAACGACAATTGTCATTTCCGAGTAGGAATCGACAGGGGTGAAATGAATTGGCTAGGGATTGCAAAACTGGTTCTATGCTAAGTAAATTTTTGAATTTCATAAATACATATCGTAGACTGTTGAACTATAAGAGAATACTTCAGCAGGGCTCTTACGAATCCTATGAATTGAAGAAATTTCAAAATATTATACGAGATATGGGTTAATATTGTAATTGGAATGATCTGACAAAGTTCTGTGAACGTCGAACGAGACTGATGATCTGTAAATCTGTGTTTGAGCCGAAGTAAGCTATTTTCAGCAATTAATTTAAAATATTTTTACTTGCGATTGGAAGATATGAATAGCCCTATCCAAGCGTCCCATTCTCGGGGAACCCACATATGAAAACGGCTTTTCCTGATCGTGTCAGTGGACAGAGCTGTGCTAAGCACCGAAAAAAAGTGCTTCGAGCACTTAGCTCTAAGCACTTGAAAAAAAATGCTTCGAGTCTCGAGTTCTAAGCACCGCTTTCGACAGAAGGCTCCGGATTACCGAGCACTTTTGCAAAAGTAATTGAATATTTCGAGCACTAAGCACTTAAGTGGGAACTATTTTATGTAATGTTGTTTGATTGAAATGAGAACTCTTTAGCTTCATCGACATATCTAAAATTATGATTTCGAGACTGGGAAAAACTCAAAAGCCATTTTATTTGTTTTGTGAAACGCATGCATTCAATTTACATTCTGGTACTAGTTAATCTTATTCGTCGATCTGAATCTGAATGGCTGTTCCTAAACAATGCATAAAGTTGAATTAATAATCGAGGACCAATTATTTTATAAGCGTGAACACATTACTGAAAAAATGTGGAAAGCACTGACTTGAGATCAGGAGCTTTTACGCGCTTGTTCTAAAGTCTTTTCTCAGACTTAAAAAGAGTGCGATTCAAAATCAGCCAGCACAATGAGTGTGAAAGAATCAATAAACATATATCTTAAATGGAAGTTGAGTGAACTTACAGTTCAGCAAATTCTTCGATTTGGCATTCTTTCCACATTTCTATACCATATATAAGTTGTTGTAGTTGAGTGTCATCAATTATAACCGAATTTCAGATTCATAATTGCTGAGCTATCGGACAGGTCTGGCGCAATAACTAACTTGACTTATATTTGGATAATAAACTAATTCTATTAATATGGAATCTCTATCTCATTTCTTTCGGAAGATAGAGAATATCCAGCCAAACATTTTCAAATTGGACCACCGTTTCTTCATCACGAGTCAAATCCAACCGATGGCGATCATTTTCAGCTCGATATTCAGAAATTACAGACATTTGGACAGAACGATAGCCCGCCTGTTCCACTAGTAACAAGCGCGCAAAAACAAAAAATTTTCTGGCCTTCATAACCATTAAGTCAAATCGATGGTGACTGAAGAAATACTGAATATTAATTCAAAACGATCATATTATCTTTGCGCACATAAAAAAATCAAATACCGTAGCTGCTTATATTGACCCTACTTCAAGAATTCGGAAATGCTTAGTGCTTAGCAGATTACTAAGCACTAAGATTTTCGCGAGAGTGCTCCGAAAAACAAGCACTAAGCACTAGCCTTTGAAAAGTGCCCGCGAGCACAGTGCTCGGAAGCACTAAAGTGCTTAGAGTGCTTTCACGAGCACTAAGCACAATGCTTTGGCACAGCTCTGTCAGTGGAGAAACCCTTTCTCAATTTTACCGGAGCATCTTTCGCAAAAAACCGAGAAATCGGTATTTTCGATAAATTTTTTTGAAAATGTTAGCCTGGCCGTAAAGGCATGTGAAATGCACCCAACGAAAGGCCGTTTTAAGAACTTTACGGTGCTCGCTTCGCTCGCAAGATCGCCTTCCCCTTTCTACCTCGAAATATCGCATTTCTAAACCTGGCCAACCAAAAGTTTTTTGATCTCCTTCGGTGGTTACCTGTATCGAACCATCGATTACCACAGAAATATTCCTTATTGTTTCAAGTCATTTTCCACAACATTTCTCAATGTTTATAATTTCTGCATGACCTATAACGATTATAAAGTAATACTGGAACTTAATGAACATACGGAACCTTCAGACCTCCCATCGTAATGATATATTGCTATGCATATGAATATATTTCCTCTCGCTACATTTTAGGCGCATATTCACCAGGTGAGCAGCTGCATTAAATCATTAAAACCGTGCTACGACGAGGCGTCCAAGCACGACCTCCTACGGTTTTTGCACTTTCGAATGCATTTTTTTGCATTCTTCTCTTAGAACTATGTTATGGTGTCTCTCTGTTAATGACTGAGTTGCATTTCCAGGAGTTTGTTTTTTTCATTTCATTATATTATTCTCCTTTGAAGAACAGCTGTTGATAGTTATTTATAGTCATACAAAATTGAAAAAATCCGCCACACAATCCAATGATTTGCTACGTTTATATTGTTTCCTTTTCTACCATTTACGAATACAATAAATAACTGTTTTCTCTTGAGTGAATTAGTGTTCTTCATAATTGAAGATATCTCTGATTAACTTCAAAATCAAAGCTACTCCTGGAGTTTTGTTGTGAGGCCTAGCAGTTGATGAACTACTGTATTAAATTTTTTCGTTTGGTAAGATTGTCAATTTGTCGATTGAATTCACGACATGATGCCGTAATTTTATTGTATTTATATAATTCTAAATATGTGTTCACGAGCAGCATCAGCAAGTGTTATATATATATATATTATATATATTCTTTTGAACTTTTGGCTGACAATATTAATAATAATAATAATAATAATAATAATAATAATAATTTATTCATTCTTTGAGACAGATTACATCTGTATAGAATACGTCATAGAGAAAAAAAAAATATAATAATATAAATGCTATGAAAAAAAAAATAATTGAGGCAATCCTACATTAACAATAAAATCCCCATCCCTCAAACAAAAGTATAATTCAAAAATTCACCCACACTATAAAAACAATTAACAAGCAATATCTCCCTCATTTCTTTTTTGAATTCTCTGCAGTCCAAAACCCTGAGCCTGTCTGGAAGATGGTTGAACAACTTAATTCCACAGTACTTGGGCGAGTGCTCAAACTTAGTGGTTCTATGCTTTGGAACACAGAGAATATCTCCATGCCTTGTATTGTATGAATGAAAATCGGAGCATTTTCTTAGTGATGTAACGTTTTTTTTTATATACAATAAGCAATCAAGTATAAAAATGCAAGGAAAACTTAACAGCTTGTTTGCAATAAAGTAGGGTCTACAGGACTCCATAGGTGAAAGGTTGAATATGAGTCTAATAATCTTTTTTTGGGCAATAAAAACGCGATGACTTGTAGATGCCCCTCCCCACAAAACTACGTTGTAACTCAGGTGGGAGTATGCTACTGAGTAGTACACGCTAATTAGAGACTCCCTCGGTAGAATCTGCTTGAGGGACCTGATGGCAAAATATGCACTACCCAACCTCGAACAAACCGAGTCAACATGGCTCCCCCAACTCAAAACCCCGTCAACCCACAGTCCAAGGAATTTAACGCAGCTGGAACTGTTTAACTCACCAGTCGGAAGCTGCAACCTCAACTGGCAACCCAGGTCTCTAGACCGGAAGTGCAAGAGATCAGTCTTATTTATATTCAAAATTATAGAATTCCGGAAACACCAATCAGTAAAACAACGAACCACAAGTTCGCACCTAGCTGTGAGTTCAACAAGATTGGATGCTCGAATTATAAAAGAGGTGTCGTCAGCAAACAAAACCATCCTCATATGCAGCAACAACGTCGAGAATGCAATAATATGTCGAGGAAGATCATTGACAAACAAGATAAATAAAAAAAAAATTTAGTTAGCAAACAATAAAGCTATAGATCAGGGGTTAGTGACGGGGTGTCATACAATTCGGCGTATGACATAAAAGCCTAGGGAAAAAACCCCAGTACAAAAAATCCTGGCTCCCCGTCCAAGTGTGTGAAAATACAAAAATAAGCTGAAATATATTTAAAGGACTTCTTTCTTCAAGAGTGGTCTTCTATTGATGTAGACAGAGAATTTTTCAAGCTGCTCACATTGAACTGGAAATAAAAAGACGAAAGCAGAAAAAAGAACTGAATAACAAAAATACGTAACATATTCGTTTGAACTTTATAACTCATTCCAAGAAAGAGTCGGAAACATCATGAATAGCCCTGAAACCATCTTGAAATTTATATATGGGAGAACTATTGATGAGTAGAGGTATTGTTCCTTCTGCTTCTCCACATTCACAACTTGCGCTAGGAACTGAGTTCCATTTAAACAGCATGCTGCTGGTACGACCATGACCTGTTCTCAAACGATTTTTTTATGAAATTTCAACACCCTATATTTTTTGAATGGGGCCAAATTTGGAGAAATGTTATAGGAAGAAATTGTTTCTTCAGACGTCGAGAATCGATGGTAATTAACGCAGTGGTCAGAGACTCACCCTGTATATATTATATCATTGATTATATTTTCTTAGGATTGCGGTCACTTGATTCTCAATTCAAACACAGATCTCTATTGACTAAGCTTTCAAAAATTACATTGTTTCCTTCTTCAGGGCTAAAATTACATACATTTTTAATTGGAAACGACATTATATGCAACTTACTAAAAGAATTAGTTACAAAATGAATAATCTTCTGAATTTTGAGAGATTAGGTATATATAAATGATTTAATTGAATAAAACTTTGGTATTTGTCAAAAATGGCTTTGGAAATCTTGATGTCAAAAAATGTTTTTCTCTATTTCATTTTTTGAGAATATAGAAATTGATGAGGCTTATTGTCTAATACAACATTTTGTTAAAGATTTATTGAAAATAATTTAATAAAAATATGGAAAAATGGGGTAGAAGTTGGATTTATTGTAAATTTGATTTATCGTTAATAAAATATGGGAAATATGAGATATTCAATATCTTTTCTTTTGTTAATTGAATTATTTTCAAGAAAAATTTACTAATTCTTTGGTAAGTTCCATTTAATGTCTTTTTCAATGATCAATTTATTTACTTTTTCACCCCTGAAGAAGGAAACAATATAATTTCCGAAAGCTTGGTCAATAGACAACTGTGTTTGAAATAAGTACAAGTGACCGCAATCCTAAGAAAATATAATCAATTATAAACGAAACTGCCAAGTTATTTTGAAGAGATTCAATAAATATTGGAGAAGTTCAATATTTTTGCGTTTGATTTCAAAGATCCGGATACTTTTTCGTCAGTAAAAACACAAGAATGCAGTTCTTCATCATAATACGAAACGGACAAATTAATCGAAGATTTTTTTTTCATTCTCCTTCATCATCTCTTTTTTCTCAAAACCAATTAATTTCCCAACGCTGACCTCGGTCCTTTATTCGGTTTTATGGAAGCGGGAAATAGCGAAATAGGGTTAATTCACTATGTTGTGATTTGGTTTCTTCGCGTTTGATGTATATTTTCTCCTTTTCCGAGTGAATTTTTGTTGAAAATAGGAAAATATAATTTTCTTTTATCTGAAGTTAATTCACTATGTTGTGATTTGGTGGCATCGCGTTTGATGTATATTTTTTCCTTTTCCGAGTGAATTTTTGTTGAAAATAGGAAAATTTAATTTTTTTTTCATCGGAAGTTCTTGACAGAAGGCGAAATGCGGCTTTAGGTAGAACCGAGAAATTCGTTTCAGATTTGTAATGAACATATTCGGTCAGTATTTCCTTTGTTCACTACTTGAAATTTTCTAGACTAAGCTGTTAAAATTGTGTCTTATTGTAATCATCTGGTTTTCATTACTTAGGACTTGGAAAAGCTATGACATTTCAAGAATCTATAATATAAAAATGAATCGCAAAATGTGTTGGTAAGCGCATAACTCAACAACGCCTGGACCAATTTGGCCAAATTTTTTTTTAAAATGTTCGTTGAATTTCAAGGATGGTTTTTACGGTGAGAAAAATTTGAATTATTGCTGGAAAAACCCTAAAAATAGCCCTTTTCTTTTTCCCATACAAATGATTTGTAACTAAAACGTAGTCAATTTGAGCTTTATTGCTCAAATGCTTGATTATATGTGTGATGATAAATACGGAATAGAATGGGAAATCCAAATATATAAATCAATGAAGAAATTTACAATGAAGCATTGATTTCAATTGAGTATTAATTCAATTAGGCCTGACCGCGCCCAATCGTCCAATGCATGACGCTTTTAACCAAGAGTTGCATCGAGAAAAACTGTATGATCTCAACGCTTTGAAAGAATTAATTCAAACAAATCTTCCACTGTTAAATGAACAACAGAAGTATATATTTAAAACTCTCATGAAAGTAAGAAATGATGAAACTGGAGGAATTTACTTCTTAGATGCACCTGGTGGTACAGGAAAAACTTTTTTGAATTCATTAATAGTAGCAACAATTCGCTCACAAAATAAAATTGCAGTTGCATTCGCTTCGTCGGGAATAGCAGCAACTTTGCTTGAAGGTGGTCGAACAGCCCATTCAGCACTAAAATTGCCATTAAATATGCAAAGCAATGAAACTCCAACCTGCAACGTTTCGAAGAACTCTGCAATGGCAAAGGTTTTGCAGCAATGTAAATTGATTGTTTGGGATGAATGCACGATGGCACATAAAAAATCTTTGGAGGCTTTAGACAGAACCTTAAAAGATCTACGGTGCAATAAGAACCGATTTGGTGGTGCAATGATTTTATTAGTAGGAGATTTTCGTCAAACATTGCCAGTGATTCCACGATCAACGCCAGTTGATGAACTCAATGCATGTCTAAAGTCCTCCAATTTGTGGAAACATATCAAAGTACTTCATTTAAGCAAGAATATGCGTGTCGAGTTGCAAAATGACCAATCTGAAAACATATTCTCTAAACAACTCATTGACATTGGTAATGGCAAATTTCCTGTAGACATGTTGACTGGAAGCATTAACTTTCCTCAAAGTTTTTGTCAGTTAACTCGATCAAAAGATAAACTTATTCAGAAGGTGTTTCCAGATGTTTCTCAAAATTACAGAAACCATGATTGGTTGAGCGAACGAGCTATACTAGCTGCAAAAAACATAGATGTAAATGAATTAAATTTCAAAATTCAAGAACAAATTACAGGCGAATTGAGGATATATAAATCAGTTGATTCGGCTACTAATCAAGATGATGTAGTCAACTATCCACCGGAATTTTTAAATTCGCTGGATTTGCCAGGATTGCCACCTCACAATCTTCAATTAAAGGTTGGATCGGTGGTTATAATGTTGCGAAATATCAACCAACCGCGTCTCTGCAACGGTTCATGGTTAGTGATAAAAAAATTACCGACTGATGTGCCATTTGAGTTTAAACGACTACAGTTTCCAGTGCGACTTGCTCTGCTATGTTATGCGTCCGTAACCTACATCCCCCTCGAAACAAAAATCGACCTGTCCGAGCATTTCTATCGAAAAAATTTATTTCGCCTGTAATCTTGTCTGTTTCGTTTTCAAATGCCCACTCTGTATATATTATAAAGTATACTTATAAAGAAACTTCGTCCACTGATAATTTTTTTTTATGTGCCTCACAATAATAAATTGTCAAGAGCTCACATCCTACAAACGCAATTCCACTTTCAGAATGTAAAGGTTTATGAGGTCATAGAGAATCTTCTTGAGCTTTGAAGAACTGCACGTGTCGAATACTGACGACTACTATTCTCATTTCTCGATAATTATTGTCAGTAACAAATTAGAATACCCCTTCGTTATCCTGCGTTTGACCTATGATTGACACATACACTCGTAACCGCCTCTTGTCGGCACCCAATGCGCATTGTGAAAAAGTTATAGAATCAACGTAGAATGTGTGTTAATGCAACTCCAACCTAATGAGAGAGCTCAATGGCAAACGCCAATTAGAACTTCAAAGGCGGGAATAATTTAATCCGTGTGGCAATATCATTGAGAATGCAGCAAGCGAGAAAGAGCGATTGATTGGCAGGCAATACGGTACCATTGGTTTGATTCATCGGTTTATCCGAATGGCAAGATCGCTCGACCTTTCGGGATAACGGGGTCCCATAGGTTAAGAATTTGTTGATAACCAATCCGTTGAACAAAGTAAACACTAGGAAGTGGATGACTTGATGTCGAATTTGAATAGTAATAGGGAACTCAGAAAGAAAATTCAAACGTGTCAAACACTGGGGCAAAATTAAAAGCTTTTCTTCTAAAGTCTATGTGTAATTGTCAAACAACCGCCCTAAATCTGAAATTGAAAATTACCAATCACAATTCTCAAATTTCCACCTAATGAAGGAAGATATTCTCCATGGAAAATCGAAAGAAATCAATATGTTCCTTCCAGTAAGCTCTTGTGCTTACTTAGGTGAAGCTACACCCCTTGCCTCATCATCATCAAAAATTGATCCAAGTGTAATCGCTCGCCGCCTAGTTAATGTATCTGTTTCAGTCAATATATCCCAATCCAAAATGAGGAATATGAAGAAAAACTTACACATATCAGGAGATCAGCTCCTACTTTAGAACATGTGTCACATCCATACAATGTAGATGAATTGAGGGCTGCAATCAAATTTACCAAATTTCGAAAGGCAGCAGGTTTTGACGGAATTTATCCAGAATTCATCAAACATTTAGGAAAAAAGGCCTTGCCTTGGTTATTGTCTTTTTATAACAATATTCTGAATTCAGAAAACTATCCTTCCGAATTTCGTTAGGCTAAAGTAATAGGTATTTTGAAACGGGAAAAATCCTTGTGATCCTAGTAGTTATCAAGATGTTCCTTTCAAGATATTAGAAAGGTTAACTTTTTTTAGAATTGAATCTTCTATAGAAAATGCTCTATAAAATTTCCTGGGAGGCTTTAGGAAAAATAGAAATTGTTCAGATCAGGTTCTCAGCTTTACAACTTTCATAGAATCAGGCTTCAATGATAGGTTGAAAAGAGGAGCTGCTTTCATTGATTTATCTTCGGCATATGACAGTGTGTGGAAAGATGGATTAAATTTCAAACTCTATACCCATCGGAAGTGTGGGAAAATGGTACGATTATTAGAAAATATGTTATCTGACAGTAGATCACGTGTTTTTATTGACAATAAGAATAGCAATTTCAAAACATTGAAAAAGGGTCTTCCACAAGGATCAGTTTTAGCTCCTTTACTTTTCAATTTTTATCTAAGTGATTTACCCACGACATCATCTCAGAAATTTGTTTATGCTGAAGACATTGCCATTGCTCACCAACATTCGGATTTCCATACTCTGGAAAACATACTGTCATCTGATCTGAAAATTTTAAAGAATTATTTTATTGAGTGGCGATCATGTGCAATTATATGCAGGATGTCCAACGGTGAGTTATCTGGTGACCCTCAGGAGTCGGCGGATGTCTTGGCAGAGGCTTTCGCGGGTGTGTACGGCTTGGAGCCCAAAGGTCCAATTCCAGAAGTAGAGATGCCAAAAGTGGCAGCAGAGTTGAACCAGGTTTCTATAGACGTGGATTTGGTACTCAAACATCTTTTAGACATCAAAACATCATCCTCTCCTGGTCCGGATGGGCTTTCACCGTTCTCACTGAAAAAGTGTGCATCAGCTCTTGCCCTTCCTCTAGCTATCATGTTCAAGAGATCACTGGACACGTCCAGTCTACCTGATGATTGGTTGAAGGCGTCGGTAACGCCCATATTCAAGAAGGGAGATAAGTTTTCTCCGCTAAATTATCGCCCAATAAGTTTGACATCCTCCGTTTCTAAGGTGTTGGAGAAAATTATTTGTGAGCAACTCATAAACTTGGGGATAACGCATAATATCATACCCGTCGAGCAACATGGCTTCGTTCCAGGTCGTTCTACTTTGACCAACCTATTAACATGTCTAAATGACTGGACCATTTCTTTATATCACAATATACCTGTGGACGTTTTATACCTAGATTTCTCTAAAGCTTTCGACCGAGTACCACACCGCCGTCTTTTGTCTAAGTTGAATCATCTGGGAATAGGGGGTGGCCTACTTTCCTGGATTGAGGGGTTCCTTAGGAACAGAACATTCCGTGTTCGTGTGGGGAGTGTTCATTCATCTCTGGAGGGCTTATTGTCAAGTGGTGTACCGCAGGGATCCGTGCTGGGTCCTGCTCTCTTCCTGCTATTAACGTCAGACCTGCCAAGATTGTTGAAATCTCAGTGTGCCATGTACGCTGACGATTTAAAAATTTACAACTCTGCTTCCAACTCGAGAGACTTGTACGAAGATCTATGTATGGTGAGTGATTGGTGTAGGAAGTGGCTGTTGCCCGTAAACGCCAACAAGTGTTGTGTGCTGCATCTCGGCAGGGAAAATCCAGAATATCTGTATAAGATCGATAATACCCCCCTCGTTTCTGTTGACTATATGAACGATTTGGGTGTTGTTGTAGATAAAAATCTGAGTTGGACACGACACGTTGCGAGTGTTTCTGCTAGGGCAAGGAGATTGACCTATATGATCCAGGGTGCCTTCAGACAATGCAGTTTAGAAACATGTAAGCTGCTTTATTGTAGCTATGTCCGTCCTCTAATGGAGTACGCTGGACCTGTATGGTGTCCATTTCTCAAGGGTGGCCAACTTCTCCTGGAGTCAGTGCAGCGGTGGAACACGGGAATTCCATTTGGTACTAACACACCGAATTATTCGAGTCGTCTAAGGATGATGAATCTGCAGACGTTCGAGGATCGGCGGAACAGAGGAGATCTCATTGTAACCTACCGGGCGTTGAGGGGGTTTTTTGGCATAAATATGGATAGTTTATTCAGAAGATGCACTACTCACCTTCGAGGACACGAATTCAAGTTGGGGAAGGAGAATTTCAGAACCACGCAGCGCCAGTCTTTCCTACCCAACAGAGTCTTTGATAGATGGAACAGTCTCCCGTCGAGTGTGGTGAGCGCTCCTAGCGTGAATGCCTTCAAAAACAGACTGGATCGGCATAGTCGGGAATCAGAATCAGTTTAGTGATGGTGTTTAAGGTTTTTTCTTTTTGTGATGACTGATGTGTCGGAGTGCTATATATATTCAATTTTTTTCTTTTAGTTTTATGTTTCTGCTAGGATTTATTGAGCACATAATAATCTATTAATTTAGTTTTATTGAGTTTATGGGCATTTGCCCCAACTCTTGATGTAATATTAATAATAATAATAATAATCATCTTGGGGTGCTGATGCTTCCACTCTTCGCTCAGCATCTCTAGCCCTAGTTTTTCTCTCCAGCTGAGCATTTTTGCTCTGTTTGGTTTAATAGTGCACATACACAAAAAATTGATGCACAATTGAATACATCCATGAGAATAATTACTGGTACCATAAGATCTACACCGGTTCATTGGTTACCAGTTTTGTCTAACATTGTCCCTCCCCATATCCGCAGACAGACTGCAGCTCTAAATTCTTGGAACAAATATCATTCTTTTCCCAATTTATTGCCAATTATTTCATATTTTCCACAAAATAGAATTTCCAGATTGAAGTCACGTAAACCATTATGGCATAATACGTTCTTCAATATCAACATAAGTGATAAAGAATTATGGAATACTGAGTGGAACTCTTACGAAATGTTCAATAAGTATCTTGTTTCTGATCCTTCTGAAAAAGTTCCTGGTTTTGATCTTCCAAGAAAAATTTGGACAGTTCTTAATCGTTTGAGAACAGGTCATGGTCGTACCAATAGTATGCTATTTAGATGGAACTCAGTTCCTAGCGCAAGTTGTGAATGTGGAGAAGCAGAAGAAACAATACCTCATCTCATCAATAGTTGTCCCATATATAAATTTCAAGATGGTTTTAGGGCTATTCATGATGTTTCCGACTCTTTCTTGGAATGGGTTATAAATTTCTAACGAATATGATACGTATTTTTGTTATTCAGTTCTTATTTCTGCTTTTGTCTTTTTATTTCCAGATTCGATGTGTGCAATTTCAAGAAGTCTTTATCTCCATCAATAGAAGACCACTCTTGAAGAAAGAAGTCCCTAAAATATTTCAGCTTTATTTTGCTAAGACCGTTAGTAACACATATTTCTGAGACCATAAATCAACGACAAAATAAAATGAGTCACGTATCTAATCATAAAATAGTGTGTACTTCAGACCATCAACTTTCATAATGACATCCATCAAGAAAAGTCATATTCCTGAAACATCTAGCACGGTAATCTAGTAGTTTATTGAATTAGACCAAAGGTGCAAAAACTGTTGCACATTCTCTACAATTTCTTACGACTCAGAAGCTGTAGTTCAGGAATCATTTAATCGATTTAATCCAACCTGTACATGACAAAAAAACCGGTCTGTTCATTATTTTTTCTCCAACCAATTTTGTTTATGAATTCGGCAACAACTCATATAAATCAAGTCGACTCGACGGCCGTACGGGTATGGAACCACGACTCGAATCTAACCAAACTAAACGACTATAATATTTCAATCGAAGGGACATTGTCAGATCTCGAATGAAAATAAACTAACTTTCGTGCAAAACGGACAAAAAACATATGGTACCATTCGCTAACGAAGCTCCTCGTTCCGAATCAGGAAAACAAAGGAATAAGAACCTTTCAGACGTCAGGTGTTATAGATTTATTGGCTGTTGTAAAAAAGGGAGCAATTTCTGTTCAGATACTCGTTCTATGTCGATCGGGGATGTTGTTGACTCACTCCTGGTAGCCCTCCTGATATTTGATGCAGTTTAATTATAGAAGTGGGCATAATGGATGACTTATACAGGGTGAATTAGTCGACCATAGATTCAGATAAATACACTGATCAACAATTGTTAGGGATCACTTATGAACTTCTCTTCATTTGTATTTTTTTCAAGGTCTCGTGAATATCTGTACATTATATGTTCTCTAAGGAAAAATTAAGATGTTTTGAGTTGATTATATCAAATTTTTCCTCAGTTCATCGGCTCTTGTCAGGGCCGGATTAAGGGTGTCGTAGGCCCTAGGCACTCCAGCAGCGTAGGCCCCGAAGTAATCAATATTTTTTAACTGAAATTGACCGCTAATATTAAGTAATAATTTTGTTGTAGATATAAATCCGAAAATGATGCGGTATAATAATATTATAATATATATTTTATTTTATTAATATTATATATTAATATTATTATATTAATATATTATTTTGGGATTTTAATGTTTTTATTTTTCATAGAGCCATTTTCAGTAGCCATAATTCCAGAATTGAGTTTATCTGTAACAATGAAACTTTTATATCTACCAAATTCCATGCAGAATTCCAGGGTTTCAGTACATGAACATGACAAGACATTAGCCGCCGGGAAAACCTCTCGGACGGGCACATGCGTTTGACACAGTTGGCCAGGTTTCCATGCCCACTACCAAACGCTTGCGCGCGATTGAGAGGTTTTCCCTGCTGCTAAGGTCTTTTGTTTTAGTAGCTCAGTTGTGTGATAAGTTAATATGTAAACACTACGATAGAGCGTGTATGCCTGTGCTTGTATTCACGCTCAACCCCAAGTCAATCTTTAGATTAAAAACTGGAAGTTAAATTTATTATAAGTAAGGTAAGTAAAGGAAACTTGTTTTTATACTCTACTTATTTCAACTATTACTTATTTTACTTATTTCTACTTTTTTTTTAGCGAAAAATGTCTGATGGATATAAAAGAAAACACCAAAGTGGACATGAAAAACGCAAAAAGAAAGAGAAAGTGAGTGAGTCGCTTAGTAAAATTAAAGGTTATTTATTGAAATATGTTAACATTTCTAAGGAGGCAGAAGATAATGCAGATGCGGTAGATATTTCCTCGATCGAGGTTAGACCTAAAGAAGCTGAGGCTTGTTGGGACTCAACCAATAAAACTGAGAATGTCACAGAAGACGAGGCTGACGAAATTTTAACGACGCCTCCAAGCAGGTGGTGCCTGAATCACTACCAACAACATCAGCCTCAAGTATTTTCAGTTCTGATCCAGCACGGTGGACAACCATAAGCGCAAATCTTATCGATTACTTCTCTCGTAATCACCTTGTGCAGCAATTGGATATAAATTTTAAGTAACACGCCACTAAATTTGGCGAAAAAATGAGATGTCCATCACAAGATTATTTTTTCAGAAAACTGAACAACAATGATATTATAAAAAGGGATATTTTCCGAATCTACTGGCAAGTTTTTTTGTTATAAATGTATTTTGTTCAAATCGGACCTACCTGGAAATCCAAACCTGTGTAACCAATTCCTTACAGGCTTTTATGACTGGAAAAACGCACATTCGAGAATTTCAAGTCAAGTGTCAAAAGAACATTTTGCATCTATTTCTGCTTTAGTGAACTACCAACAAACTAGAAAATTGATGAGACGTTTGATATTGTCAAGGAAAAACAAAGCACATATTGGACAACGGTTTTAAGAAGAGTAGTGAAAGTAATTAAGTTTTTGGCCGAAAGGGGACTAGCGTTTAGAGGCGATAATGAAATACATGATAATCCTAGTAATGGCAATTTTCTTGAGTGTATCGATCTCTTAGCCAAATTTGATCCGTTTCTAGAAGAACATGTAAGAAGATACGGTAATCCAGGCCGCGGAAAAGTATCATATTTATCCTCCACAACGTATGAAGAACCAATAATTTTACTGGGGTCAAAAGTATTGGAAAAAATAGTTACAGAAATCAAAGAAGCCAAGTATTATGGAATCACTGTGGATTCTACACCTGACGTTAGCCATACGGATCAACTCTCCATAGTTATTAGATATGTCTCAAAAACTGGAGATATATATGAAAGATTTTTGATGTTTGTTAAAATAGAAAAACATGATGCCAAGTATCTTTTTGACACTCTAATTTCAGTTTTAGAAAATCAGGGAATAGACCCAAAATGTTGCAGATGTCAGTCTTATGACAATGCGGCTAATATGAGCGGAGTGTATTCGGGAGTACAAACTAGATTTAGGGAAATCAACAGCGCAGCCACTTGGGTACCATGTGGAGCTCATAGTCTTAATCTAGTTGGCACAGCAGCGGCAGAAAGCTGCTTAGAAGCTGTAAAATTTTTTGAAATTTTGCAATCACTCTACAATTTCTTTGCAGCGTCCCCTCAAAGATGGTCTAAACTAAGGTCTTTAGGAAGTAAAATTTCTGTAAAAAGACTTTCAGAGACCAGATGGTCAGCACGTTATGAGGCTGTAAAAACATTATGTGCCCATTATGATGATATACGTGGTATTCTTACAAATATTTCAACTAGTGAAGGTATGAAACCTACAAGAGTGATTGAGGCACAAACCTTAATCCATCAAATGAATACTTTGGAGATGGTATTACTCACAGTTATTTCGGAAGATCTACTAAAACACGTCGATATTGTAAATAAATCTCTTCAAGAACCTGGCATCGAGTTTAACACGATGGTGCGACTTTACGACAGTTTAATTCAATATTTATCTCACTGCAGAACTGAGGACATGTATAATAGCTATTATCTTAAGGCAAAAGCCCTTGCACCAGATTCAGAATTTAAAGAATCCGAAACTACAGTTCGTAAGAGAAAACGACAGTTCGATGAAGGGCCAGATGAGACTCCCTCTCGCAGTGCCAAAGATTCCTTTAAGATTAATTTTTTTTTAATGTTCTGGATGTGCTTTGCGCTGAAGTGACAAAGAGACGCACTGCGTATACCAGCCTTTATGACACATTTAGTTTTCTTACGGATAATACACTGACCGAGGACATTATCAAGGTTAAGGCTCAAGCTCTGGTAAAAATGTATCCGTCTGACTTAGAAGAAAACTTTGTTGATGAGTATTTGATTTTTTCAAATTTGTACCCCAAAACCACCTCTATAACGGATCTCATCAAATTACAAATAAAGGATAAACTTGTGTCAAGTTTCCCAAATGTTAATATTGCATTGCGCATATACCTTTCGATATTGGGTTCGAATGCAGAAGGAGAAAGATCATTCTCCAAGTTGAAGCTTATAAAAAATTTTATGCTTTCAACTATGGGTCAAGAGAGAACTTCGTCACTGGGCCTTCTGTGTATTGAAAGTGATGTCGCTCGCGGCATTAATTTTGAAGATATAATGCACGAATTCGCTGTGTCAAAATCCCGAAAAAAGGAATTATTTTAGGATCTACTTAGTAAACCAAACGTTTTGTATTCGTATTTTTTGTGTATTTGCATTTAGATATATTATTTTGACCTTCACTATATCATAATATAAAAATGTTTATAAGTTTTTGGGGTATTTTATTTCAATATACAAAGCCCTAAGACCTTTGGCCTTCGTAGGCCCTTTGGCCTTCGTAGGCCCTAGGCACGTGCCTACTGTGCTTAATTGGTAATCTGGCCCTGGTTCTTGTTCACAAAATCGATTATTATCTGAAGGCTGTTACAGGTGGAGTGAAAAGCAATGTGGTATTTGTTATTAAATCTGTTTTTTACTCTCGTTCAAACACATAAGGTGACAATAATTGAAGAAATTAGAACAATATCAGCGTATCAGTCATGCCGAGAAGACGTTTAGCTCCGCTGCAACTAGACTTATTCATACGGTGGATACAGGAAGGTTTGTCCCAGCGAGAAGTGTCCCGGCGGTTTAATGTTTCGCAAAGTGTCGTGAGTCGGGCTTGGAATAGGTTCATCCAAAACGACTCAGTAGCTTATGTTCATGGGGAAGGTCGGCAGCGCAGAACAACAGCTGCCCAAGGCGCTTGCTCCGCTTGCCCCCTAAATCCGGGCCTGACTTGTGCAATATCTATCCGATCTATTCAAAATTTGGAAGTAGTTTGATCAACGGAGTTAATCAAATAAGATTCTCATTTTAGAAAAGTTAAAGAAAAATCTGAATAACTTTTAGGAAAGTATCTAATTACGTAAGATATATCGAAAAAGTTCTTATGATTTATTTGAAAAATCACTTGAAATCGCAGAGAAAGTAGAGGTTGTCACTACCACGAGTCACTCAAATGCAAGTAAACACACATAAGTAAAACCATCTGAGTCTGCTGTTGAATACTGGAAGCGATCAGTAATCACCTTTATTCTAATTCATAAACTTCGTTTTTGAATGCTAGATTCTCTAACGAAAACATACCTGTTTTAGCTTGAGCTTATCTACATCTTATGAGCATGCTCAGAATCACGTATAAAAAGTTCAAAAATAATATAGAATCTTTCATGGAATTCTCTATGTTACGTGATCTCTCTGCAGAATTATGTGGAATACGTTTTGGGACGAAGCATAATGAAATTACCTTCTAAATGGCAATAAGTAACTGAAGAAAAGGATGCATATTTGGGTATTAACAAATGATTGTGACTAGGTTAAATAAAGCCCCAACTTTATATTATTAATCGTACTGTAAAATGGAGCTTTGTTTTTTCGATTGAGAAGTTTCGCATTTTTATGGTATAATCAAGTCTAAAAGTCTTCAAACAATATCATAACCAAGGTATTTTTGGTAGACCGCTGGCATTTATGCAACTATTTGAGACCGTTTTCTATTCGATAGTCGAAAAGTACAAAAATTTCGGCAAAGTAATAACTCGCTGTTTCATTAGTAACAAACGTATAATAAAACTTTCAAAACAAAATCTCCAAATCCTCTCGATCCATCTGACCAACAGTCCATCATCCTGTGAGTCGATTTCCCATTCCGATACAGCTGTCCAGATTGCATATAATAATAGACGATCTCCGCAGATCCAACAAATTGAATCGTCTGTCCGTCCGACCACCGCTCAAAGTAAATAATTACACGGCTATAGGTGTATGTTTATATGACGCGGTTGCCTTTTATGTTTCGGTCTTATAGAAAAGAAAAGATCGTATCGTGTTACTGATGGAAAATTGATTCATTACGGCGAGATGTAATTTCTCGTCACGTATGGATGAAAATTGGATCTGTCGACGATTTGTTTTTTTTTTTTTGCGGAATATTGAAATTGACTCGCTGGAACGACATTGAGTAAAGGTGTGGTGTTTGCGGTATAGGGATGAGAGATAGAGTGGCTTCTTGCAGTGAAGTTTTTGTCTAGAATCACCTAAGCACATATTTTGAATGAACACTTCGCTGTCGTATAGCTATTGTAAGTGAAAATGTTGACGTAGATTCAGATTTGTCAATTCTTCGACGTTCACAACATGTCGGACTCAGTACATCGACAACAGGGAGAATTTTATATAAAGACATAAAGTCTACATCCATACAAGATCCGTTCGACATCGAAAAACGAAAAACGAAAACAAACAAAATTGTCACATATAGAATGGGAACAATTAGTCCATTGAAATGTTACATTTTTTAGGCTTTACCTTGCGTTTTTTAGAGGACGCAATTTTATTTTTTTGATGTGTAGGGGGGGTCAGTGTAAAGCTAAAACCAAATTTGTGGGGTCGCCACCCTTGTCCCACGGCCGACATCTCGAAAATAGGGGTTGAAATGGTATTTACGATATATCTCTTAAACTATTTATTTTATAAAAAAAATTTATTAACATTTTTTGTTGCAAATTAAATTCTCTACAACTTTGCTCCAGTAACTTTTTGTCGTAGAACTATAAATAAAAAAGTTATAAGCGAAAATCTCCGGAAATTTGAGAAAAAATTTATATTTTTCGATGTAACTTTTTATCATTTTACGAAAAAATGATGTCTGACCATTTTTGTACATCGTTTTTTGAGGAACAACTTTTATTCGCATCATTTTTTCATTAAGTCAATAGCTAAGGTTTTACAGCGCTCCGAAGTGAGTACTATTTTTCAGTACTCTTAACTATACCTATATTATACGTGTGTACCTATAACATGTCATCAGTTATTGTTATTTTTTTTTTTTTTTTACTTTATTATTATAACTTTTTTAATTACAAATTTTGCAATATTATTAATAATTAATTATTGACTCTATTCCCCACCACCCACGAGGTAGAGTCCAGAGGCGTGTTTTTTTTTTACGTGGTATTCCCAATAGGCATAATCCACGGTGATTTTCTAAATTAGAACTACTCCGTCCTCAGTCGTTTCGATGGACCAGGCTGCGGCTCAGCATCTGATCGGCTTTCTGAATTAAATACCAGTGGGAGAACTGGAGAAGGAAGGGGTGTTAATGTTGGCGGTTCATCATCAAAGTCATTTTCATTTATTAAATCTGAGAGTTCCATTACGTTGCTGCAAGTCTCTCCAGAACAATGGAAGCACACTGCAGAACATTTCATTCCTGCTTTTCGGCATCCACACATCGCTCCACAGTTTCCTTTGCATTTGCAAAAGATCAATTTTAGAAGCTCAGGGGGTGCTGGAGGTTTAGAGTTCTGCACTGGCATCAATAATTTTCCACATTTTTTCCAGCCCCAGTCTTCAGGATCATTATAATTACCAAGCCACGACTGGACCTGATGGTAGACTCGAAAAGTATGAAATCGAGCTGTGTCTTGTGTTGGAGGAAGTGAGGATAAGTTAAATGTACTTTTTGTCACTGCCCTGGCGAATTGTTTGTATCTTAGGCTGTCAAGGGAATTATCATCTTTATTACCACCGTATAAAGAGATAAAAAAACGTTCACCAATTACAGTGAGCAAAGCAGGGTCAACTCTCTTGTTGAGAAACAAAGCCGTTCCACTTGCAAACTCTAAATGTTTCTCTAGGGTTTTCACAAATTTCATTTTACCGATATTGTAAGGAGCTGAAGTTGTGTCACATCTGGAAAAAGCATGAAGAAAGAGCAAGTTATTTGCAATGACATCTCCGTACATAAAACCTGAGTACTGAAAAATAGTACTCACTTCGGAGCGCTGTGAAACCTTAGCTATTGACTTAATGAAAAAATGATGCGAATAAAAGTTGTTCCTAAAAAAACGATGTACAAAAATGGTCAGACATCATTTTTTCGTAAAATGATAAAAAAAAAGTTACATCGAAAAATATAAATTTTTTTCTCAAATTTCCGGAGATTTTCGCTTATAACTTTTTTATTTATAGTTCTACGACAAAAAATTACTGGAGCAAAGTTGTAGAGAATTTAATTTGCAACAGAAAATGTAAATAAATTTTTTTTATAAAATAAATAGTTTAAGAGATATATCGTAAATACCATTTCAACCCCTATTTTCAAGATGGCGGCCGTGGGACAAGGGTGGCGACCCCACAAACTTGGTTTTAGCTTTACACTGGCCCCCCCTACACATCAAAAAAATAAAATTGCGTCCTCTAAAAAACGCAAGGTAAAGCCTAAAAAATGTAACATTTCAATGGACTAAATCCTAAAGAAGTTCTGCAGCATTTATTGCATTCTAAAATGTACTGTATGGTGTGGATTACATGCTATTTAAAGCCCATATTCATTTAAAAACGATATTGGAGCTAATGCAACAGTGAAAAGTGAATGCTCGTTGCGGATCGATGTGTTTCAAAATTGGAATGGTATATATATATATTCTTTTGAACTTTTGGCTGACAATATTTAGTTAGAAAACAATAAAGCATATAGATCAGGGGTTAGTGACGGGGTGTCATACAGTTCGGCGTATGACATAAAAGCCTAGGGAAAAAACCTCAAAAAAAAAAAAAAACCTGGCTCCCCGTCTAAGTATGGGACAACTATTGATGAGATGAGGTATTGTTTCTTCTGCTTCTCCACATTCACAACTTGCGCTAGGAACTGAGATCCATCTAAATAGCATGCCATTGGTACGACCATGACCTGTTCTCAAACGATTAAGAACTGTCCAAATTTGTCTAGACGGGGAGCCAGGGTTTTTTTTTTACTGGGGTTTTTCCCTAGGCTTTTATGTGGTACGCCTAATTGTATGACACCCCGTCACTAACCCCTGATCTATATGCTTCATTGTTTGCTAACTAAATATTGTAAGCCAAAAGTTCAAAGGAATATATATATATATATATATATATATCAAAAAGATTGAAATCAGTTGTAACCAAATATTCCAAATATTTGGAAAAATCCATAAGCCCTCTGTTCACGTGATTGCCAAAACTGGCATTCTCTTACTGTTAAGTTAGCACCCATATTTTCCAAAAGGAATTTTTTCTTCATTGGAAAGGTATCCTTTCATATTGTGTTACTTGTAACTCAAGGAGTGAGAAATTTGTAGAAGAGGGAGGATATAAATAATTTGAAAATAAAAGTAGCTTGTGTCAATTGATGAGCACTTTATTCAGGTGAACCAACGAGCCAAAACAATTTCATTAATAACGATGTCATGTCATCCAGATACTGAAAAATGAAATTGTTACCTATTGAATGAATGAACAGCTTTGGATATGCCGCAGATGGAATATAAATAAATCCTCGGAAACAATTGAATTCACAGCCACAAATGAGCGGTTTTCACGTTCAGACTATTCTATATTATACCAACGTTTGATGAAAAGTGAAATTCCAATAATTAAAATGGGCTCATTTGATTTTGATTGAAGTACAGTATAGTAAGTAAAATGGGAATATGCGGTCAATCATTTCATTGAGATTTGAAGTGGATACATAAAAGGTTTGTTAAATGTATCATTAATAAAACACGAATTTGATATACTGAAATTATTTACTCACAATAATGAGATAGAACTTCAAAAAGTAATCGGTTTTAGCTCCAGATACTGACGGCTCGTGCCCTCTAGGAGTGGGTCGGCCAGACCAAGCATATATATATATGTATAATAACTATTGTTTTCAGAGCCAAAATAAATATATTGAATGAATTTTAAGGGTCTTTAGGCTCGGATTTGGGAGTAAATGATTCGAATACTCTTTATTCTATGCCAAGCTTTCGCATTAATTTAATGCTTCTTCAGGGCTTCTACAAAAGAACAATAATATATAATTTATAGACAACCAATTTTAAAACAAATCAACTCACTGAATGTGAGGTTTTACATGGATGACATCTGACACAAACGTTATAATTAATAAAAACAATGGAAAGTTAATTTTTGATTCCATAGGAATTCCTCACAAAACACGTCATCTAAATCTATTTTAAAATTTCGAAAAATTCTTTTTGTTGATGCTCTTATTCTCAAATTTACAATCAATTAAAAACTCTGAGGTAACACAATGTCATTTTATTTTTTAAGGTTATGTTTTTTCTTTCCTGGAAAACTAGTCTCTCACTTCTCTGTGTTCTTGATCTTCTTCATTCATCTACTGGGCCGTCATAAAAAGGTTTCATCTTTATCATTTCCAACAAATAGCTGTATATCGAGCTTAATTTGTTTGTATCTGTCTTCTTGTTTATGGTTTTTTCTTCTTTGTTTATGTTTATCATCTCATGGATCAATCTTTTTTGATAATTTTTCTCTAATTTGAGTACCTCAACATCCTCAAAATTCACTTGATGGTCAAGATTATGTGCATGAGCAGCCAATGCACATCTCTCTGAGTATTTTCTTATGTCCGATCTATACAGTCACTCTACTTTTTACCCATTGGGAGGTATGTCCTACATAACATTTGACGCAAGTCTCACAATTTATTTTGTATACGACATTACTTTGGAAGGATGTTGGAATGGGGTCTTTGATTTTTGTGTACAATGACCTCACCGTTTTTTGATTTTGGACTGCAATTTTGATGTTATCCTCTCTGAACACATTCTTCAATTTCCCTGTCAAGTTGGTAACATTCGGATACGATGCATAACTTGTTCTATTTGTTGTCATATTTTGTTGTTCTGTTTGTTCTTTTTGAGTGGTACTATTAGCATATAGTAATTTTTTAATAATACTGTGGGGATAATCATTTTCTTTAAGAATTTATTGTAATTTTTTTAATCCTCCTTCTATGTATGATTTATGACATATTTTTGATAACCTTCAAAAGGAAGACGCTCAGTCGGAATTCTCAGGCCCTGCTGGAATATCCATTTCTGCATCAGGAACTCCGGTTTTTGTGACCCCACCAAGTATTTGTTCAGAAATATTTATTTTGTTTTGTAGTGAATCTTCAATATATCCTTCTGCAACAGAACTTGAGCGCCATCCATCATGTCTTTTCAAAACTGTCAAATCTGTCCCAGAATTTGCGAGTAGGGTAATAGAAGAACGCCTGAAGCTGTGCCCTGTATATTGTTCAGCATCAGAAAGGCCCAAACACTTTGCAATAGTAACGGGCATTTTCGAAAATGTATTCACACCTACAGGCTGGACGCTACATTTTTCATTTTTATAATTTATAAATAGTCGCTTGTGATCAACTTTGCTTAGCCTCAACTTCCTATACTTGCGGAACCTTGAAATCATTGAAAATGACAATATGCAACATCACCACTTTCACAAAGATAACAAGTATGCAAAGATTCCTAAATTCATGTCCTTTTCAACATTTTTTGGAATAATTAGGTTTACTCTTTTTCTCGAAATTTCATTACTGACACTAAGGTTCAACATCAAGATTCCACGTTTTCAGAAGCGCTATAAAGATGTCGGTTTAATAATTACAAATGTCATTCCAGTCGCCCTTTGATTTCATGGAGAATCAAATATCAACAGATAGACGAACACGAACATCATCACTTGGAGCATTAATGGTTGAGGCTTTGAGGCACGAAGTCCCCGATCATCACACCATGCTTAGATTGAACTCTGTGGTTGTTTCAGCAAAACGTTAGAGGAATTTATTTAATTACTGACCTGTAAATGATACACGTGCCTGATAAGGTACGCTGTTAAAGGAGGTGATTCAATCACGGAGATTCCCTAATGAAACATTAATTATTGTACTTTGGTCTTCTGCGGAATATCTTTACGATCAGGTTCTAGTATACAGTCTGATACCATTTGTTTGAAGTGACATTTTCGGATTTTCAGGCATGGGACAGTGTCCTATTTCGCAAGGTGGGAAAATAATGAATGAACTAATGAACAGTAGACTGTATTGATAATAGTTATTTATACAAATTAGTTGACGGGGTATCATACAATTCGGCGTATGACATAAAAGCCTAGGGAAAAAACCCCAGTAAAAAAAAACCCTGGCTCCCCGTCTAAGTCTGAAAACACAAAAATAATCTGAAATATATTTTAGGGACTTCTTTCTTCAAGAGTGATCTTCTATTGATGGAGACAGAGACTTCTTCAAGTTGCTCACATCGAATCTGGAAATAAAAAGACAAAAGCAGAAAAATAACTGAATATCAAAAATACGTATCATATTCGTTTGAAATTTATAACCCACTCCAAGAAAGAGTCGGAAACGTAATGAATAGCCCTAAAACCATCTTGAAAAATATATATAGGACAACTATTGATGAGATGAGGTATTGTTTCTTCTGCTTCTCCACATTCACAACTTGCGCTAGGAACTGAGTTCCATTTAAATAGCATGCTATTGGTACAGCCATGACCTGTTCTCAAACGATTAAGAACTGTCCAAATTTTTCTTGGAAGATCAAAACCAGGAACTTTTTCAGAAGGATCAAAAACGAGATACTTATTGAACATTTCGTAAAAGTTCCACTCATTCTTCCATAATTCTTTATCACTTATATTGATATTGAAGAACGTATTATGCCATAATGGTCTGCGTGACTTCAATCTGGGAATTCTATTTTGTGGAATATATGAAATAATTGGGAATAAATTGGGAAAAGAATGATATTTGTTCCAAGAATTCAGAGCTGCAGTCTGTCTGCGAATATGGGGAGGGACAATTTTAGACAAAACTGGTAACCAATGAACCGGTGTAGATCTTATGGTGCCGGTAATTATTCTCATGGATGTATTCAATTGTGCATCAATTAAAATAATTAAATCCACTATTAAAATGGTGGTTCTGTTGAAATTACATAACGTAAAATTCTTGATATTTTCGGACAACATAATCGACCTTCTGAGACCGTTATTAAGAATTTGGTCGCTGAATCTCACATCTCACATCTCTTATTGTACAATAAACATTTTATTTTACCACCTAGCTCAATCATTTGGTCTTCTTTTAAGTAATAGCTAAAATTCTCAACACCCAGATTTTTGAACAGAGGAAAAGGATAGATTACTCTTCTACTGGTATAATGAACAAGGACGCAAAAAAGGGGCTGTAGGAAATTGATTTCTGGTACTGATTTTCAGATAGTCAGAATATCGATATGCCAAAAGCATCTAAACACGATTCCGCAAGCATCTGCATAGTAAGCACGGCAATAAACTCTCTTCACATCCACTATAATTAAATTTCATTCAATGTTCGACCATATATTCCTCATTAAATTTCCCTCATTAACCATAAGCTTCCAATCTTTGCCTTAGATCACCATCGGAACTCCCGTGGATCGAAAACAACGTCAATAAATTTAGCTCTCCTATGCCTCGCAAGTCTTATTCTATCCTTCAGCTTTTAATGGTCACCCAGAAGTCATTAGCGGCAGAGATTTGCGCTTCAGATGAAACATTTTCAGCTAAACATTATTTCAGAACAGCTTTCCTTATACGATATCGGCATGAAGGCATTCTTATGGCAAATCAATTATCAATTATATAATTTTAAAACGGTTTCCGCTGTTGGCTCGGAATCTATATCGAATTGACCTTTTCGTTTTTATGTTATTTATCTCGTTTGTAACGATACGATGAGCACGTACCAAGGATTCTTCCAGTTCGATTTGTTTACAGAATTGTGTGGAACGCACATTATATAGCAATGATGGAATTCAATGCGGACGAAGTCACTAACCCTTGAATAACTCGAAAACTGGGTCTTGTTGAACAGTGTCCTGATACCTGAAGTCTCTTATAGTCGTTCATGTATTTCAATAAATTACCGAGTTTACGAAAATTCCCTTACTTATTTATGGGGAAAGTAGAAAACAGGATATTAACTCGAATCTCATTCATTATGAAGGGTATAGAATCATTCGCCTGGATTCAACACTGCCGTAAACCAAAAACCAACATTCAATTTACAGGTGCTTTATGAGCTAAATACATTCATTCGGCTCGAATCTCGTTTCACAGAGTTTTGCTGATATGCTTCCATTAACCGCGACAGTGTTTTCGAAATGAGATAGTCCTGCAGTATGATACTTACGCTGAAACGTAATCTACCGGGGATCATACTGAATTAGGGACTGAATTCAGGTCTATTCAGTTCATCTCTATTTAAAAGGAAGATACTTAATGGGGAAACATTCGCATACGTACAGTCCTACGCGTCGAGTAGCCTTAGCGTCAAATAAGCCTAATATAAAACTATATAATGTATATGGATGTACGTAATCCTTACAGAGCAATTCGGACCTATATGCTATATAATTAAAGAAAAGCAGTGATGTGCTATTGTCGCATATTCTAAAGTATTTTCCCTTACTCTGGAACAGAGATATAAAAGCAAGGAAGAGAGAAAATATAAAAGAATCAACGTGAAAATATCTTGAATTGAAAATAACCAAACCTAATGTTTTCGTCAGTTTAATTTCAGCCAAAATACTAGTCCACTTCAAACTGTAATAGTCATCTTACTATACAGGGTGAGTCTTTGACTATTGCGTTAATTTTAACCGTAGGTTCTTGAGATCAAAAGAAATACTTTTTCCATTACGGTTTTTCCATATTCAGCTGCGTTAAAAAGTTTTTAAAGCATTTTAAGTTTTCACATTGGGCAAATACCCCTCTGTAGTCCAGTTTAGTTTGAATGAAAAATACCTTCCACAGCATCCACTAATGAATCTGAATTGTTTAAAAACATTATTTTCCTCTAAAATATGATTCACTCACTCATGTTTCATCCGATAAGGTCCATATCCAGAAGGAAGATACAAAATACTAATTTTCAGGTAAAAAAATTTAACAATATAAACATAGATTCTTGTTGTTCTACTATAATTTCTTTCTACTTCAAGATTATAAACCATGCCTTTCTAGTGAGAAACTCCAAAAAAACCTCAGAATTATTGGATGTTATCATCATACATTTGTAATTTTGTTCTTAAAACTTCCAAATCATGAAAACCATCATTTCTATGAAAACTTCCAAGGCAAGAGGTTGTCACTGTACTTTTTTTTCACTCAAAGCCAGAAAAAATCATCTATGGTTTTCCAAACACTGATATTTCTGAAGTTTCTTCTCCTTGAGACCTGTCTATGAGTTCTCTTGATATCATACTGTTAAAATATGAAAATCTTTTTCGAAATCTTCAACAACAATGAATGATGTCACTACGAATAATTACTTTAAAGTGATGTTACTTTGCTTGATGATTATTTCCTGTACTGAATCCCAATAACAATTTACTTGGATAGATTACAAGTATTCTCAGATTTAGTTCTGCAATTATACTTGCTGGAAGAAATTGAGTTTGATCCCCAAAATTTGCTATAAAAAAAAAAACCGACCAGGTGTTCTTTAATAAAAAAATTTTTGTTAGATCATTAATATGAATCTATTCTGTTTAGACTATAATTAATTACTGAACATGCGTAAATTTTTGGATTTTATAATCAGAGTATCTCTTTTAATTACGCTAACAAAAACATAAATATTGAATAATGGTTATTCATAGATTATGTCAAATTTTAATACCTTACCATAGATTATCAATTTATTACCGAACCCCAGGAGAGAAAAAAATTAATAATTGCAAAGTTATTTAGTTATAATTTTCCTCAGAATAACTAGAGTGCATTATTATCATATTAAAATGTTATTATAACGTCTCTGTGATGAATAGTTCCCAATAAAATAGTGTTCTGTGGTTCCTTGTTGTTTTGATTCTGTTTGAAACTGTCAACAGTTATTTGTATCTTCAAAAAAAAGTGGAAAATATGGTAGGGATAATTTCGATACTGGGTTCTCTATTTATTATGGAATATTACTCTGGATTCAATATTAAACAAGGTGCTAGACATCATTAATAATGAATACAGCAAATGGCAATTTAGATTTTGTAGTGAATGTAAGACAAAAAATGTTCAGTGGTTAATTTCATCTATAGTATTTAGTGGTGGAACCATAGACTGGAGATATTTCCCCAACCTTTTTTAGAAATATTTAATGAAGACATAAAATATGGCAACATTGAACAAATCTGATTATTGAATCATTTCAGCACAGAGTTGGACTTTGGAAAATCAGAAAATTTGGACAAAATTATATCGATTCGATTCGTTTCAACTTCAAATATCTCAAGAATGGTGCAATTTAAGAGAAAAGATGAGGAATTACTTTATTTGCAAAAAAGACTAATGAAAAAATTTTTAAAAAATTGAAAAAACACTGACGTGATATCAGAAGCTTTCGCGAGCGTGGTATAGTCTCGTTTTCGACAGCCGCCTTAAAGTTTCAATAAAACATTATGACACGGAACATAAATGTCCGTATTATTAATTAACATGAACTATAGCTTCTGTGATTGCTTGCCTTTGTAAATGAAAAAATCGTACGATGATAAGGTATTGCGCCGGGCAGAGAAACTCAAGTTTGACCCTGTATATGTATTCATCATCAGTAAGTCGAGCCTAATCTGTCGAGATAATTTTCGGTTCGATATTTCAACCATCACAGACATTTAGGCAAAACGTTAGCACTACTAGAACAAGAGCGTGAATGTCAGAATTCGTGACTTTTGGTCAGGGCTTTTCTACTTTTTATTTTCATCATATTGTAAATCGTTGTGAAGGAAATTTGTTGAATTGAAAATACGCTTTCATTTGCAAATTGAATAAAACACATCTGATATATCAAAGTAAGAATTCGTTTATACGGGCGAGGAACAATTCCATTGGAATTTCCAATTTAGTTTTCTCATATCTTATGTGTAACAGGGTGAACACAATACGGACTGAATCCACCAATTTCTTTCTATTTCGCTCCTATTGGTATTAAAATGCCTATCGAATGAGTTTCGAACACCTAAAATCGACCTGATACATTGTCAAGGAATGTATGAAACTTCCAGAATATTTTATTTATACCATTTTCGTTGACTATGGAAAATGTTTTCTATGAAACTGAATTGAGAAAATCACTACATTAATATATGTCTCCTGATGTTACCAAATCTAAATCGCGAAACTGATTGAGGCTTATCGATTTGAGGCGATATCTAACCAAATTAAAAAGAACGAGACCTGTTGTCGCCAAACTTGTGGAACAAAATGGATTCAGTGTATACATCATTATTCTAAATATCTTAATTAAATCCACTGTTCAATAGTATCTGAAACAGGACAGAAATATCAAAAAGAATCCCTGCATGGTAAACAAAATGAGATTATTGGAGCCAATGGCTTCAAAAATGCCTTCGGCAGATAGAGAGTCGTCAATCTGCAGTTCACTTTGATTTCGCGAGGTTTTTGATATCTCGAAAACAAAAGAAGGTAGCCAAAAATGGATACTACGCTTGTTAGTTTTTCAGAAAAAATGAACGTGAATGGCGTGTCAGATTTTGACTCCTTTGGTTTAAAAGTTGTAGTACTAAAAAATTGAAATATGCCCAGCCTGTACACTGAACTAGACATATTTTTGATATGAGGGACCCACTTGGCATCAACATAGATTATTTTCAACTAAACCATCATAAATTCTGGAGATAATCAATTCTTCATGAAGTATCTGAATGAATATTCATTGCCGCTTAAAGATAACAAATTTGGTTGTGTCAATATAGAGGAATGCTTTCCTAGCTGAAGAGACAAATGCAAGAGTTGAAATTTGAGAAAAGCATTGACGAGAGTTCAAGAGCTTTGTCGCGGTTGTTAGACAGCCTTTTCCCGTACTCTGGATTAATGTGATACAAATACAATCGCTCCGATAAAAGAACAAAAAAAGTATGAAGTTTTCTTCGTAGCTTAAATTCCATTTTCCTTAAAACCCGCCTTAGTGTTTTCCTGAATTTTCAAAACGTACATTGTGTCACAATAATGATCCACTTCCATTATTATTCACCTAACTGATACTGATTAATAAGTCCGATCGATGTCAATCAAAAACGTACCTGTGAATGTATTGAGCATTGAAATTTCCGATGAACGTTTCGAAATTTTCCTTTTCCCTTAAGTATATGGAAAAATAATTATACCTTCAGGTGGAAGGATGCAATGACAATGAAATTTGAGATTATGTGAGATATCAATATCGTATATACGCGCACACATCTTTGTTTGAATACGTCCGTTATCTTGAGAGGTATAATATATTTTTCTGGAAATGTTGAAAAATGTTGTGTCGTATTGATTTCTGCGGAGCCTATTTATTTCTACCTCATTCACATATTTTCCAAGTTGCAACTCAATAACTTGGATATTCTAGGAGTATTCGATTTTGAAAATTTGAAAACTCTAGCTGATCTCGTAAAGTGGTAGTACATTTGAAATAAAACAAAATGCTATTCTTCAACTAGCAAAAATTCATTGATTATTAAGTCATGAAACTTGTATCAAAAAAGCTGATTAATATTTTGCTATATTTGATAACTATATGGACCGTTGGTTTTATTGATTGAAAATGCCAAAACAGATAGAGATTTGTTTGGACAGTGACACTTTTTGATGTATACAGGGTGTCTCAAGTTCGAGTGCCTATTAGATGTTTCTGGAGAACTAGACATATTTGAAATCTGAAAATTGGGATTATGATATTGTTCGAAGTTCTCTACAGGGCTGAAATATTTTCGTAGCCCAAAAACTTATGTAGTGACCTGGTTCTAATGCATGGACTTTCTCATATTTGTAGTCATGCATGTTGTGTTTTTTCAAAATTCGGTGCACTAAATTTCTGTCTAAATCGATTTAATGAGCTGCTCTTCGAATAGATGCATTTTCATTCGCATCGAAATAAGTCAAAACACTAATTTCATTTTCCTTATCATCAACTACCCTTCTTTTGTATTCTTTAGGGGCTCTTACACATGCAAAACTTTGAAAGTTTGAAACATATTTTCAAAAGATCTTCTCCGTCATGGAAGGTAAATGGGGATACTTCTAGTTGAAGGCCCGGCAGGTTCTACTGATAATTCTGTCACATTCACCATGTATATAAAATCGATCCAGAATTTCGTAATTAGAATAACGGTTCATTTTGTTAAATCGAAAAATGAAGATAACGAATAACAATAACACCTGACACTTGTGAATTATTAACAGATAATTTATCTTCTATGGGTACAGAGTGTTCCCATGGTTTTGAAAGAATATTCAATGAATTTTTTTAGATGCAATCAATTTGACTCTACGTACACCATAAATCCAGAAAATCTCAAATAACTCAGAAATTATTGAATGTAGGAGCATAATCATGTGAGAAAACCGCAGAATCCAACACAATTATAAAAAAATAGGGTTCTAATTCGAAAAACAGAAGTTATGGCCAATTCAAGATCACAATTTTCAACACAAAATTTGAAACACCCCGTGATGATATTTTTGAAATCCAAAAGATGCATCATCTTTTCACATCCTTCCTCTTCGATGTTGTAAAAACGGTTTACGCTCAGGATATTTAAAATAAGAATAATGAACACATTACTGACTGAATATATTTGACTTTTTTTCCAGTTTTTTTTTTGGATATTTTGAAAACTATTCGATTTAATACAATGGTTTTAACAGAAATGTATTCACATTTGAATACTCGATCATACCAGGAATGGAAAATTTTTTCGTCGAATTTATTTCCACTCCCAGTATAACCGGAAGTTTTTGGGCTTCGAAAATATTCTAGCTTTGTAGAGAACTTCGAACAATATCATAATTTCAGATTTCAAATATGTCTAGTTCTCCAGAAACGTCTAATAGGCACTCGAACTTGAGACACCCTGTATTAGTGAAATTGTGTTAGCTTTCATGACCAATCAATGGATATTCATTATCATTACATGGGAATAATATATTAGTGGTATGATATGAACATTTTCTTTTCCTTCGATTAAAAATTTCTCAGAAACTGTCTTCAACAAGTGAGGTAGTAGACCCTCAGGTAGGTGAAATACCTTTTCTTATAACAAAATATTGAAGAAAATTACATTTTCAGACGTCATTCTCTATGTTATAACTTAATCGGACGGATATTAGAGGAGTTGTTGAGGGAACCGAATCTTAGATGCTTATAACGGCGAAACTATTGGACGGATTTGGCTCAAAACGAATTTAACCGAGATATTTGAATATTTAAAGTATTCTGAAAATATGTGTACCTCTGGCCGAATATACTAGAGTTTCACCACGAATTCTTCATCAGGAATACAAACCAAATCGATTAAGACCATTCAGGGTCTCGATTTCCGAAAATAAGGGTCAATGGAGGAAAATGATCGTATGTTGTTTCACAACTTTTCTGAACTAGAACAAGCACGTAAGAATATCATCCTTCGATTCCTCAAATTACCTTTCAGGCAAGAACCTGAAGATGACAAGAAAAATACCAAGATATTGAAATCTTTGAACAAAGTGTCGATTCATTCGAAACTCATTACAATTAGAGGGCCTCAAATGAAATAAAATATGCTAAGGAGACACGAAATATTCAGCCTCGTAAAAAAATAATACAGTATTCATTTTAAAGGAGGAGTCTGCTATTAATATCAAGACGAATTCGATAAGATATTCTTAAAATGCAATATTTAGAAATACGAAATGGAGGAATTCGTTCCTTAGATGTCATCTTCCAAATTACATTCCACTCGGCAATGCAAGCTTGTGAACGAAAGATATTATGATAGATTCCCTCCCAATTACGAGTGAAAGAGTATTCAAGCTTTTGAAATTAGATCTTTACTTCAGTCTCGAATAAAAAAGCTCCGAAGAGTCTAATCAACAAAAATGCTCCTGGATTGAAACATTTTGGTATTCTCAAAGGGTTTTTCGATTTAGGATAGTATGCACAGGGGAACTTTTGATAGGAAACACCTACTTCTATAGTTAGAGAAAAACTAGCCTACATGCTGCGGGGTCGACTTTCATGAGAAAAAGGAAGCAGAAAACTACACATTGATGTCATGACTTGTTCGAAATATAGAAGAATTTTTCAATTTTGCGCATTTCTGACCCAACCTCGTAACATTTTCGAATGTTTCTTTTGTTGTGAAAACATTTTTCAGGCACTTTCTTGAATGGAAATCCATGGTGTTCCTAGTTTTGTATTCTTTCTAATGGACCACCCTCTATTCTATACATATTCGTGTTTGGAATGAAATTCCCTTTTCGACTTTATATCTAATAGTTGATCACGAGATATTGTTGATGATGGAGCTCGCGTTGAATGATTGTTTGGGCTTTTACCATCATCTATTGTGGATGTAATGTTTTCCGACGTTTCGATAGACATCTTCTATCTTTATCAAGGAGGAAAAGTAAAAACCTTTTGAAAATTATCAATTTTCAATATTGACAGAAGTCATGAAAGAAAATGAACGATGTTATATACTCATCTGTGATATGATGATCTGCATTCAAAACTCAAGACACTATCAGAGCTAAATTTACAAAAGTTAAGCCTAATAATGAGACACAAAGGACAAAGAACTGCATATATGAATTACCTTGCGAGTGCGGAAGATCTTACATCGGAGAAACTAAACGCCTTCTGAATGTACGAATAAAAGAATCATCGTATAAAGTGGGATGAAGCATCAATAATATCCAAAGAAGAAAAACTTGCAAGAAGAAAAATCAAAGAAGCAGCAATTATGAAAATAACACCTGATTCCATAAGTGCTCCATCTATAAATCTGCCAAAGTTTGGACGCCGATAGTTCGATCCAACTTAAAAAGATCATTATATCACAGATGAGTATAACATCGTTCATTTTCTTTCATGACTTCTGTCAATATTGACTTTTTTGAAAATTGATAATTTTCAAAAGGTTTTTTACTTTTCCTCCTTGATAAAGATAGAAGATCTCTATCGAAACGTCGGAAAACATTACATCCACAATAGATGATGGTAATAGCCCAAACAATCATTCAACTTTATATCTAATAGTTGCTACTTATCTGTGAGAACATTCATATTGGGCCTGTTCTCTTATTATTTCAGATGTATTTCCAAAATATGTATTGTCATAAATACTATACTAAATAGTACTATAGAACAGCTGAAGAAAAAATAAATAGTGTAAAAACTCACAAAAATAATAAAATAAAATAACAGGAAAAAAAAATTTTTAAACTATTAACAACATGCGTTCTAATTTAGCACTATTTAAATGAAAGCATAATTTACTTCGCAACATGGCGTTTATATGGGAGATCCGTAATTGTTTCCCAGAGGTTAAAATCTAGAGGCAAAAGACCGTAGGATCTTGCCGCTTATTGAACAGGAACCGGTTGCCTAGATAAGTATTGTCTGTAAATATTTCGCTTAAAAATGCCGTAATTATGTGTGCGTTATGACACGGTGCCCCGTCTTGTTGAAGTATACTTCTCCAATTTGTTGTAATGAAAAATCATCAATTATTGGTTTAACAAAATCCAACAATATTTCCGTAAGGTTACCCTCATAGATATAGGGACAGATAAACCACCCTGTAAGTACACCGACCCAAACATTGAAATAGCATCGGCCTTGATTTTGTGTCTCCACTATTATATGTGTATTTTTCAAAGGCAATTGTAGGAATTGTATCGATTAAAAATACCAGAACGCATGCTTCAACAGACCATATGATATTATGTACACAGTTTGGGTTTTCAGCACATTTTCCTGAATACCATTGGCAAAATTCGAGCCGGAATTATAGGTCATTTGGTAATAACTTGTGAACTTTTTTTTACTCTACGCGGTTTGAATTTATTTTTTTAGAATTCGCATTGCTTTAGTCTATGGAATACCTGCATTTTGCGAAATGAAATATTGGGTTGGTTTTGTATTTCCCCCAAAGCCGTTATTTCTTTTAACTCTCCATCTCTACTCCTGGCTTCATAACCCTTTGTAATTGGTTTTGAAAATGAATAGTAATTAACTAGGTTTCGTGCAATCTGGTAAATATATCTCAAAACCGTTGTCTCCTTCCAGGATATGGGTCAAAAAAAAGATCTTATTTTCCGTTATTTTCATACATTTTGAATTAACAGGCAGAAAAATATTCTAGTATACTCAAAAATTTTTTCAAAGAAGTACAGTAAACTTGTGAACTCAACTGCATTCAATAATAATCGTTTGAGAGTACGCATTGACTGTAGTTGTTAAGGTAATTTGTTTTATATTCAGGCATGGCAACCCAGATTTCGGATATACCTCTAAAATAATTATTTTCGAAAATAAGTAACAACTTTTATATATCTTTGAAAAGAAAATTTCATTTTGAAAAGAAATATGTAAAAAAATATAGTAGGGTGGTCTTTAAGGAAAATATACAAATTTATGTTATAAGCTTCAAAACTCGGAATATCATTGGATTTCTCTCAGAAAAGTTCCAGAAGAATATTTTCACAGGAACCAAAAAATATACAAAAATAAACATGTAGAGTCAGAAAAAGTCACACACAATGTGCGGTTTTTGGCATTCATTTTCTCACGAGAATCGAACTTGTGGCATGTTAGCTAGTTTTTCTGTAACTCCTTTAAAAATTGGAGTTTCCTGTCGAAAGTATCCAATTTGGACCACTCAGGACAATGCTAATTGCAATATATATAAAGAATTCAACAACGAGTTGAAGAGCATTGACGTGATATCAGGAGTTTCTGAACGTCTGTCCTAATTATTTTTTCCCCAATACTGAATTTCAAATGTGTGTATAATTTAATGATTTATGCCTGCGAGTGATCAAAAATTAATTTATTTCGTGGAAGGCATTTGCGGTTTTTTTTGAGTAACATCATCTGAAATTTTTTTCAACGAAAAAAATACATCCTGAATGATTTTTGATAGATTGAATGATCTGGGACTTCAAAATAAACTTTTGCATACCGAGGCATCCGCCATCTTGCTCGTCTGTGTCATTTTTGGCGCTCTTGTTCAACCGAACAGAGTGCCATTGAGCCTGTCCGGCCGGCCGTATCCTCTCTAGTATCCAAACGAGATGAGCAAGAGTTTTCATATTTTCCGAATATGTTAATTGTCCAAATATCTCGGACAAGTTTGTTATTGGACCAAATCCATCGGATGGTTCAGTAGTTATGAGCACCGGAAATTTTCTTTCCTCAATAACTACTAGAACACCCATCCGATCAAGTTGATACTTGAAATATTGTTGAGGGAGGCTGAAACGAAACGGCTCGCAAAATTTCTCAGAAATCGTCAAGCTAGAAAATTTTTAAAAAATTCCCAAAAAAAAATTTTTTTTTCATGAGACATTTTTCGGATTTCAATAAAAATTCGTGAATATATTGAGGTGATCGATATCTTACTCATCCACAAATTTCATTGTCGTAGCTTTTTTCCATCTGAAGATATGATTTTTTTTATTTACTCGAGAGAAAAGAGAAATGACATGAAATACCGATGATTTTCTTTGAACGATGGCCATCACAGATCGATATTCGATTGACAAATGCCGGGCTCATTAATCAGTGTCAGTTGGCGTTAAATTAATCAAAATTATTGATTACGGTGAAATCATAGAGGTAGAATTTTATCTCGATGAGAGAAATAATATACGTTGTCAAAATTCAGAAAAGCACTGAATTATGTTTTTAGAATTGATTTTAGCTTCGAACAAAACTCGGGGAAAATTATTCCCAGATGTCTTTAATTTTCGGATATCGATATATAAGTATAATATATAAAAATGGTCTCAATCTTTTGACTCCGACTTCCCGATGAAGAATACAGCTGTGTATTCTCTATTTTCCGAAAGAGATGAGCTAGATTTTTTATATTTTCAGAATAATTTGGTTTGAATCATGAATAGAAAGTTTTCTGAAATTTTTGTTAGAAATTATGCACACTTTCAAGATATTCTTCGATGTCAATATGTCAAAAAGAAATCAGACTGAGGCTTGCTGAAATTCAAAATCTTCTTCAGTTCTGTTGCGATATTCTCGCAACAAAGGACCGTTCTCGGAATTTGGCGGAGCGGCCGTTACTTCCAAGAACGCCTTCTGTGGGACGGAATTTTGGAAATCCCTAAACTCAGCTACCTGAACCTTTGTATACGTCCGAACTATTTTAGTAATTCAAATTCATTCTCTGTACACCTCTCAAGGGGGTAAGTAAGTTCTACAAGTACACTCTCTCCACACTTCTGAAGGTAGCCACTTCTACAAGTAAATTCTCTCTCAAGACGCTCTCGTGCACAGTTCAAATCTCTCAAAATAATCTGTTTTCGGGTCAGTTAGCTACCCTAGTTCATGTGTATGTGAATTACTCAGTTGAAATTCTCTACGTAAAAGAAAATGATTGTGAATTATGAATCTGTGAAGCAATTACATATCGCCAAGGCACAATTCATCAGTGGAAGCTTGTGAAGCCTTATCCAAAGTGCCTGCACCTTATTCTGGGAAATCTACCCTCGACGATTGAAGCAGAGCTGTGGTGAACTCCAAACAACAAATAAGGTCAGATCTCTTTATCATTTTATATTAGCAGAAGTGCCTAGATTGAGCAAAGAGGTTCAAATCCTTGGTTATTATAGACACCTAAAAACTCTTTCTGTAAGTGAAATCTCAAGTGCCGAACATTGTGTACCTATTCTTATCTGTGAATACATAATTCTATTGTAACTACAAACTTGTTTTATTCACCTTGCAAACATCTTTTCTACCAAAGATAATTTTTGGATCTACTGTTTTAGTATAACCAGCGACTCAGGAAGTCCGCTGCCCTTCATTAAGCGGGTGATTATTATTATTTCTAATTTTGTACCCGCACAAGTTCCTTTTTTAGCCAGTTTATACCAGACCAACAGTAACATATGATATAAATCATCCTTATGACATTTCGGAAATTCAACATGATAAATTAGTGAATACAATCTCTCGATTCAAATTTATATTAATGAACACCTCAAATTTTACCTGCGAGGGCTTCGAACTTTATACGGTCAAAGGAACATTCAATTCAGAGCAAAAACGAATGACCACATCCTTAATTCAACGGTCATGGAGACATGTGTATGCGGTCTTTTTGCATGAAAGTATCAAATTTCTTTATCAAAGACTGGACTGTTCTGTATGAATCTGTGGTAAAAAATAACGTTCTAGAATTTACTGGACGTGAAAATGTATTCAATAGACGATTGCTGTTTCATGTAAAAGCTCCCTTTATTCGGAATTCATAAAACCGATTATTGTAATCTTTCATTTATTCATATTGTTAATGATGTTTTCGGAAAAATTTCTATTGAAATGTTGATAAAACATCCACAGGAATAGGAAAATGATTTTTCATTGGTCTGATTATTAAAATACTAGCATTATACGATGCATAAAACTGAAGTTTCACTGCTGTTCCTGGAAACTTTGCGTTCCTGGAATATGTTAGGTGGTATTTTGATACTATTCTCTAATTAATTAGTTTCAACGGCTGAACTGGAAATTTATAATCTCAAACAGACGCAGTTTTTGAATTGGTGAAGTAGAAACATTTTTAACTATTTTGCTGAGTTTGATAGAAGCTTTTCCTATATTGGGGTGAAAATTATGAGAAAAATTTGTAACAAATTGAAAAAGTCGATTTTTTGTAAACCTCTTTTCGATCAACCTTTAAACACCAAAATTGATCACAATAGATCAGATGGTTATCATTTGGTGGCGAGTCCGAACTATAGAAAACCTCCCAACTAAGTTCTCGGAATTTCAAGAGTGTACTATTCATGTGAGTGGTCCTAATTAAACACAATTCTACTCGATTGTGGTTGATTATTTCTTCATTTGAGAGTCTTGCTATATGCTACTCAAAGTTGATAACTCCTTACCATTTCTTTCAAACACACTCAAAACCTAATGTTGTTTTAGAATTATTGAGTAAATGTGATGTATGTACAGACTAAGAGAAAGTATTCCACATTGATGGATTTTCAGTTATGATAAGCCAGTTTGGTCATTTGGCCCGGTTTTTTTAACCTTCGTGAGCTGAATAGATCTTCTGTCAGTTGGTCGATCTTGGTTGGCATGTCTTTGTTACTTCCGAGGATATTTTCCCGAGTGGTTTCTATCTCTCAAATCCTCCTGGAGACATACCGGTGGTGTTACCCAATGATCGTAGTATTTTTGAGTGAAGTTTTCGGATGATTTGAATATTTGATGGCTTAGCTCAACTCTAGAATTGAATGCCGTACATCCATATTGGAATGATGATTGCCTCATTGATGTTAAGTCGCCTCATTGGATGAGACTATCCAAGGTCATCCAGGTGTTAGTGTAATTGTTTGGAAGCTGTTTCAATCAGATTTCATCAGATGCAAGTTGGGCTATATCGTCTGCTAGATGCTGTAGTAGTGATATCATTGTCTGGTATGTCTGAAGTATATATGATATATAAAAGTGGTCCCAAAACACTTCCCTGTGGGACTCCGGATTTAACTTTGAAAGGAGTGGATATTGATGTCCCATATTTCAAGGCACAATAACGGTTACCTAGATAAAATCCACTCTTATTAGTAGTCATCTGAATACACTTAATTGGTAAAAATATTTTAATTTTGTACCGTACATGGTCTGAAATATATAAATAAATATAAAATAAAAAAAAATAAAATATAATATAAATTAATTTTACGCCAACTGACACTGATTAATGAGCCCGACATTTGTCAATCGAATATCCGCGACAGCAGACTAAATATGCACATTAAATTTATCATAATGCGTTCTCCTAATCAAACATAGGAGTAGGTAGTCCCTGATCCGGAACAAAAACTGAACTGAAAACATATATATTATATTCCCTCCTTCGCAAGATTCATATTTTCTAGACGAATGTATCACACGGTTGATCAGGTGCATCATCCGGTTAAAAAAACCCACAGATGAAGGACTAGTAACTGTCAGATCTTATTCGATGTTCGACGATACTTCATTGTCCTGCCTGCTTCCATTAGAATACCATTAATCAAGTGGGCTAGTACACCTTCGGTGTTTTATTGTTCACGCAAATGGCCACGAAAATAAGTTATGTAGTTGGATGATATCTCTGAAATACGACAGGGCCGTAACAAGAGAAAGGGAACCTTGATGGAAAGGACTGAATTCGATTTTTTCGAATCCCTTCAACGAAAATTAGACAATTGATTAAATATTTGTTTCATCATTATTTCGAATTATCTCCTCGGTTCATTTTTATCGTAGTTGTACTTATTTAGAATTTATTATATTACTTATTAGGGTAAAAAGCCGACAATGTTGCTCTGATACTTATGGCAATTAAATTTGGTTTTTTTGACGAAAATGAATTCATTATGTCTCAGAAATATCCAGTCACCATTCCGCTCATCTAATATCTAGGAAGTTGTCGTCTTGGGGAGGAAAGTGGCTCAGCAAAATCTGAGAGGATCGGTGAATCTAATTAAATGAAAACAAGCTGAACATGTTTCGGCTTTTCCCACCTGACTAGAAATAATATTCGTGAGGAAATCAAGCAGGTTCGTGAAACGTTGGTTTTCCAACAACGAATATTTTCTGTAAAATCCCTGTTTATGTATGAATTCGTCTGTGGTTAAGGGAAACGTAAAATCGGACTAATTATTACGAAATGAGTGCGTTTCCCTGGCGATTCCGCAAAAAAGAAATTGAATTTTTTCGAATTAAGTTACTGGGGATGAAATTAGGTATATCCTCGTGTGCGGTAAGCAATTTCTCACTATCACAAAATAGTATTTCTCTTGAACTATATATATATAAGCCTTATAATTCTACATTTAATAGAGATCTTCAATATATTCCAAGACCTTTGAAAATAGGCCATGAAAAAGAAAAATCTGATATCATATAGCATAACATTTTTTCCACTTGCAATATGTTGTACTATATAAGATGCTCGATCAACGAACAGAATTGGAAACCCCATTTTGGACTGCCGGTTATAATCCAGTGATATATCCAGTGGAATTCCTAATTCTTAGTTTCTGTCATTTAATGAACTGTAAATAATATTTATGATTTTATTTTATTCTTTCAAAACTCACTTCAATGTTTGAGTAGTATATAAACGTAAGCTGATTAATTTTTGAACGTCTTCTTCCTGGTCATAAACTACTTTCAAAAATAAACAGAGGTGGAAGTATTCAAATAACTTATAAAATTTCACGCTCATATATATTCCTCGGGCTATCTCCACTGCAATAAATCTTGGAAGTATCAACAAAAAACTGAAAAAATTCGGCAATTAGAGGTAAGACCGCCAAGTAATCAACGAGATCATCATTCAGAGGTCATTAAAAAACATTGTCTGACTCGGACCTTCCGAATAATCAGCGGGACATACAAAATATCCATTTAGGAACGGAAGCTTGTGCATTCACAACAGAAACTTGATATTCACCAAAAATTATTCATATGACCATTCATGAATTAATTTGGATGTGGTGTGTGAATTTGCACATATATACCAGAAACCTCTTTGGCAATCAAGTGGACAATATAAAATCTGATTTTCACCAAAAGGAGAAAGCAGGAAGATTGCAAAAAAAATTAGTTATTTGTTCTTATTTATTATCATCTTGAACTTCACAATGTATCAAATGGCGAACAATATTGCCTATGTGTATTAAAGGTTCAAGCTGGTACTATACAAGGTCTTTCACGAGGAAACTCACCCATATGTAAACGGGAAACTACTGAACGTATTTTCATGAAATTCAGCACTTATAAGTATTTCACGATGCTGATGAAATCTAAAATATTTTCAAGGCATGAGCACCTCCGGTTTTTCCGGAAATGACGTCAACTTGCGTATTTCAAATTACAACACCATTTTTTTATTGCAGAAATAGATTCCTTAGAAAATTTCAAGTTATTTTGATGTAACATTTTTCAGTTTTGGTTGGAAAATTCTCTCTGAGCGGGAAAATTCGAAAAAAAAATCGATAATAGAGCTCCGCTGAAACTAGAATAACTTCGAGGTTTTTGGATGGAAAATTTTCATTTTTGGGATTTTTCAAGATGTAAGATTGATATATGCACTTTAAAAATCGAAATCGCGATTCATGATACAGGGGGTGAAAAAATTAGGGATGACAAAATCGTGAAAAATCAATTTTTTCAAATTAGAATCCCATTTTTTTATGGCAGATATTGAATCTACGTTAAAAAATAATGTGAGTGTATGCATCACACCCTTGCCCTAAAGTGGATATTTTCTGAGTTATTCACAAAAAACTGTTTCTCTTCTTGAATTTTCAGCTATTTCTTTTCCCTTCACGCCAAAAATATGAAATTTACAGGAACTGTTACTTAAACCATGTTTTAGATTTTACTACCCTAATATGCAAGAGAAAAAAGTTACAGGTTGTTCCTAAATAGATGGCGAATTTGGATTCGAATTTGTATCGGAAACCTCTTTATTTCAACTAATCGGCCATCGGTTTTCTCTCCAGTGATAAATAAATAATTCCTTATGAACCATATGCAAAAACTTACCATGTTTTACATTCTTTTTTTTTAATGATAGATATCATTAATTACATCAGCCAAATTCCTCTTTATTCAGTAGCATTTTGTGTTTACTATTAATTTGGTGATAATTTGTATTGAGTTATAAAATCGATCACTATGCCTAATTTTACCAATGAAGATTATTTAAATCTCATTCTACTTTATGGAGGATGTAATAAAGTTGTAGATAGAACGATTCGACTGTTCATTGAGAGATTTCCTGACCGACCCAGACCAACGAGAGATACCACTAACAGAACCATGACAAACTTGAGAAATGTCCGAGCTTTCGTTAAGAAAACTATAGACAGAGAAAAAATTATAGTAGAAGATGAGAACAACGAAATTATAGTTCTTGCATATTTTCGTGTAAATCCTCAAAATTCTCTCAAAGATTACGAGATTGCTCTGGGATTATCTCAAGTGTTTGGAGAATATTAAAAAAACATAAAATGCACCCATATAAATTCAATAGGGTACAGCTTTTAAAGGAAACTGATTTCGTCAGGAGAACAGAGTTTTTCGAAGCTAAGATGATTCGATTTCAAGAGAATGAAAACTTTTTGGACTGTATAATTTGGACAGATGAATCTAAATTCACAAAGAATCGTTCTCTCAATAGGCATAACAGTCATTATTGGGATGAAGAGAACAACCACCACTTCAGACAATGAAACTTTCAAGAGACCTGGAGTTTCAATGTTTTTTGCGCCATCAAAAATAATGCAATTCTCGATGTTCACATTTATGATGGGACTTTAACTGCTAAGATAGAACACTACACATGTTTGCATTATTTAAAGAATGTTCTCCCTTAGGAGATAGATATTCTGACATATTGACTCGCTAGTACAGAACCATAATAAGTTATGGTATCAACCAGATGGCGCGCCTCCACACAATTCACTCAATGTGACAAATATCCTATACAGGCTATTTGAAGATCGATGGTTGGCGATCAATGGTCCACATCTTTGGCCACCACGTTCTCCCGATTTAACTCCTTTAGACTATTATGTTTGGGGTAGGATAAAAAATATTGTCTACTCAACTGCCCTGACTGATAAAGAGGACTGCATAGAACAAGTCAGAAATGCGTTCAGGTTTGTTTAGATTTTTAGATCCATAGTTTTGAAACTCAATTTGGTTTTTAAACACTTTTGCAGATCTCTTGCTCCCGATGAAATAAGAAGAGCAACGCACGAATCATTCCTGAGACGTATAAATAAATGTCTGGAAATTAACGGTCAAAACTTTGAGCATCTTCTCTAGTTATAACTGCGAGAGTTTGCCATGGTTCTCCTAATAGTAACTTGAAGTCGGTTTCAAGAAGGGGTGAAAAATCTACAGCATGGTTCAAATAACAGTTCCTGAAAATTTCTTACTGATTTTAATAAAATATCAACAATTAATAATTAGTACATAAATAATGGCCATTGTTTAATAATTATAATAATTTAATAAATAATAGACTTCATATAACGTACTGATAACCGTAACTCACGCTTGACCTTGCATTGGACCATATATGACTGTGCGCTACGCACTCTTCGCGCTATACCTCAAAAACGGTTGATCGTATTAAAAAAAAACATGAAACGAAAATTGTAGAGAATTTTATACTCTACAACTTTTATTACAGGTAAAAATATCATTTAAGCAATAGAAAGCGAGATATCCACAAAAAACCAATTTTTATGACCTTTGGGCTTCAATATCTTAAGACGCGGACACGGTATCATTTGAGACTTTCGAGATAACATTTAGCACGACAAAACAAAGGGTTTATACCAATTTATAGCTTATTATCTCTCATTCCGAGGTTGACCCCTTTTTTTACCTAATATGACTGGGCTATATGAGCCCGAAAGTAAACAGCAGTCTAGTGTATGGGTAATTACATTCAGATCGACAAAACAAAAGTTTATACCAATTTATAGCTTATTATCTTTCATTCCTAGGTGAAACCCCTAAAATGACTGGGCTAAATCCCAGAGGGTTGAAAAACCGACATAAGATGGCTAGGTATTTACTTAACCACGCTTTAAAATTTCAACCCGTTCAGATTTTTTCATTCAACGTTATGAGCAGAAAATCTTTCTTATTTCCTCCACTATTTGACCTTCACTCCACAGGGTTGATATTTCAATTCAAGAAGTAGCAAAGGTTCAAAAGAATATATATATATATTGGGCGCCAAGTATCATTCCGCCGAGTAGTTCATTCCTTGGTCAAGTCTGGCCCCTCAATTTGTCGAATAGGGCAAAAATTCCGAGCTAGATCCGGCCCTGTCGAAAGTGTAGCATATACAATGTTGAATATTCAATCAGTCACACAGAATCGAATGTTTGATTGGGTTATTGTCTGTAACTTCGTAATACCTCTTCATAGCGTTAGTCCCGCATGCAGGTGGAAATAAACCAATTTTGGTGGAGTAGGCCCGGCTTCGTGCTTAAAAAAAAAACAGGAGGTGTTCCGTGTTGAATTATCATTGTCGAACCGTGGCGATATAATTCACATTTGTTATTCGAGAGTTAAAATGACCTGCCTGCTATATTCACCGCGCTCCGTTGGTTCTACTTCGCCCTGATTGACGATTGCGAATTCCCTTTATGATAAATATACATTTGATTAAAATGAACTTCGCTGATATGAATAATTGGATGCCAAGTTTGTTTTTCGGGACCTGAGCACGGATTAAAACGGATTTTCGCATTTCAACGCGGAAAAATACAAACGTTGCTGTAAATCCGTAAACGTCATGATGAGTGGCGTTTCCGCTGCCATATCAGGTTGGGGAAAAAAAATCCATTATTTTTACTTTAATTACATTCGTTAATGTTCGAATATGCAGCCATTTTTCAGTTACTTGTGGCAATTTAGAAGGTATTTTCATTAGGTCTCACCAAGAGCTTTAGACATGGACAAAAATAATTGATAATCGCTTGGTGCCAGACCTGGTCTATAAAGCGGTAGCATAAAAACCTCCCAACCAAGGTTCTGCAGCTTTTGACGGGTCCTCAAACACTTATGAGGCCTGGCGCAGTCCTAATGGAATATGGCACATCTTCTATTTGATAATTGTTGGGTCTTCTGATCAATTCCAGCTTGCAGTCGGCCTAATTGCTGGCAGTAAAGAACCCAATTAAGCTTTTGGTTATTTGGACAGTATCTCAAAGTAGATGACCCCTTACTAATCCCACCAAAAACCCAGTAAAACTTTCCTGTCAATCCTTGATTAGACACCGTTAGAGGTGCTTCACTGGCCTTCGACCATGAATGTTTTTGCTTGACAATGTCGAATGAGACCCATTTCTCGTCAACAGTAACCAGCCTCTTCAGAAATGGATCGATTTTGTTCTGTTTGGTCAAGGCATCGCAGATGGAGACACGATCCACCAAATTTTTTTCCGAAAACTCGTGCGGCACCCAAACATCAAGCCTTTTTGAAGCCGGCTTTCTGCAAATGGTTTAGAACTGTTTTGTGGCTCATCTTTAGCTCCTGAGCGATGCTGCGACATACCACATGCTGGTCTACTTCGGTTATTTTCAATATTTTATCAAAATTCACATGACGTTCAGTGCTTAGTGCATTTTCCACATCAAAATTACCGGAACGGACGATATCAAAACTGCTGTCACAGTATACATATACTATTTATACTATAAACATTATTTACATATTCAGTCGCCTGACTTGCGTTCTTCCCTTTATCAAAGCAAAATTATGAATTGTACTGAAGTTTTTCTTTGTTCACCTCCCTCTTTGACGCTCTAGACAGAACTTTACATATACAGTTTCGACAGGCAGCCTCTATAAAATCTGACAATTTGGAGAATTTTCAAAAGTTGTCAGCTTTTTTTTGCCTTGAAAACGACAGAAGATCTCTGTTGAAACGTTGGGAGTAAGAATAAAATGATATGGTCATTATTGCTCACATATTAATTCTATATTGTCACACCTGCAATGATAATATTTCTGCTACAAAGAATCGTTAAAGAGTTATTTTTTTAGCTCAAACGGTTTTTAAGACATTCATTTTCAGACAACTCATTTTGGACATATGATACAGTGTTACCATGATCCGCAACACATCCTGTATAGTTGATTCGATCTAGACGTAGGAACTCTATTACATCGAGAGAGACTCGGACGTAAATAAGATAAAATATGAACCTTCGGGTTTAAGGTCTCCCCTTTCGGGTCCCAGTTTTGATGTGGATAATAAATAATAATTTTTAAACAGTACATATCTTCTGTTCTTTTCGAAGAAATACATAATAAGAAACAATCTCGTTGATTGAGGACACAATGTCGAATGTTGTATTTTTTTTGGTTTCCTTGCATAACTATAACATTGAATGAATTCTTATTTGCTTATTTTCAAAACTACAGGATATCGATGAAGGACCTGCACAAACTTTAGGATGTGAATTTTTGAGTAATTTTAAGATATATCAATATGAATCCGCAGCGGCTGGATTTCTGAGATACAGAGCTTCCAACAAAATTATTTTATTTGGTTCTTTGTTTACATTTTTCTTTAATAACTTTGCAACGAAATTCAGAATCTTGGGTGAATTGATGATGTGAAAATCGAATATGAACTTAGTTTTTTGCCTAATCTTCGAGGGCAGGGCATACAATGTTGTTTCAGAATTTAATTACCCATAACTTTTTTGTGTTTCACTGTAAGTCATTTTTGACCGAGAGCACCCACTCTCCATTCAATTTTTCATACAATAGGTGTCCGTATTTGTCACCAAAATCAAACGTTTTAGATAAAAGCGGTTTTGAATTTGAACCAGCATTGGGAATTTTTCTAGTTGAATCATTTACGAGATTCTCAAAAATAAGCCGAAAAATGTCACAATTTATTTTTTTTAGGTATTATCAGGTAAAAAACTTCATTCAACTCAGTTAAAACTAGTCAATCATATTTACATACTTGATAAAAATGACCACCGCCTACCTAAACACATGCATTAATTCGCCTTAACATTGATGACAAATTTCCGAATATACCTGGCGTCTGATTAATAATGGCACACGATTCGAATAGAGTTCGATAATGTTCATTTTGGACTGAAGTTTTGTGAATTGGCGACTTCAAATGACCTCACAGAAAGTAATTCAAATCTGGCCATCTGGAAAGTCAGGCTTGTGGTTTTGCTTTTCCCATCCACCCGGTAAGGTAACTCGTCCAGAAATTGACAAGCAACTACACTAAAGAGTGGCGGAGAAGCGTCGTGTTGCTCACCAAAAATAACAGTTCTAGTGGAAAAGAGGGTGACAGTGTACCAGAAAAATATCAAACTGTAGATCTGCTATCAAAATTGCCATGTTCGTTGTGAGAACTCTCAAATGTAATATATATGTAGTAGGTGTAAAGCTCCTGAAATTCCATTGGTTCCTGATATCTCAACTAATCGTAAAGAAATGACGACTATACTTAGCCTGCTGCAGGCGTAAACCTGCTAAAATTCCAGTAGTCCCTGATATCTCAACTAATTAAAAGGAAATTACGACTGTACATTCGCTTGCAGTAGGCGTAAACCTCCTGAAATTCCATTGGTTCCTGATACTCAACTAATTGTAAAAAAATGACGACTATTCTAAGCCTGCTGTAGGCGTAAATCTGCTAAAATTCTATTGGTTCCTGATATCTCAACTAATCGTAAAGAAATGACGACTATACTAAACCTGCTGTAAGCGCAAATCTGCTAAAATTCCATTGGATATTGATTTAAAATTAATATCTTGTGAAGTGTAGATGCTTTGGGAAACAAACTTGAAAACATTCCAAACTCCAACACTCTGTGCCTCGAAAACATAATAATAATATAATTTAACGATACTTTCAAACATAACAATTTTATGTATAGGACAAGTCATTACCAAAAACAATTAATAAAATTTTCCCTGAATCATCACTTAAATATTCATCCATATAATAACATTTACTTAATAGTAAAGACTTTCCTAAAACTAGTGATATCTGACGACCTCAAACCGACAGGCAAATGGTTAAAAAGTTCGATTTCGAATCAAGATTAATGACGAGATATTGTTGATGATGGAGCTCGTGTTGAATGATCGTTTGGGCTATTACCATCATCTATTGTGGATGTAATGTTTTCCGACGTTTCGATAGACATCTTCTATCTTTATCAAGGAGAAAAGTAAGAAACCTTTTGAAAATTATCAATTTTCAAAAAGTCAATTGACAGAAGTCATGAAAGAAAAATGAACGATGTTATATACTCATCTGTGATATGATGATCTTTTTAAGTTGGATCGAACTATCGGCGTCCAAACTTCTGGCAGATCTATAGATGGAGCACTTATGGAATCAGGTGTTATTTTCATAAATGCTATATATTATAATAACATCATTACAATCCATTACATCCACAATAGATGATGGTAATAGCCCAAACTATCATTCAACTCGAATCAAGCTGTTTTGTGTATGGAAAACAAATAATATTCCCTTGCTTCTAGTGTTATGGGTGTGGAAACTGGAGCGACTCAATATCGTTTTCATTCTCCTTTATATATATCAGGCATCTCATGATGTAAATGAAGGCCAATGTAAGAATACTATTTTAATGAACATTGGTCTGCATGAAGACCGTGCAGCCAAGTTGAATATTATAACAGAACCCTGAGGGATACCCATCCTAACATCATATGTACTGGATGAATATTCGCCCAATTTGACGGAAGCAATTCTGTCACTCAGATAATCACGGTTCCACTCCAAAATTATCCCCCTGAAGCCCAAATCATAACACTTTTCTGATATAAATTTATGACAAAGACTATCAAACTATCAAAGAATACTCCTGCAACACAATAACCATTATCAAGGCTTTTGTAGACAAAATCCACATACTGTAAATCATCAAGAATTTTGGATTTATCTAAAAATTCTAACATTAAGGTAATATACTCAAGGCATCTCCCTTTCTCGTTTGTACTTTCGATTTAGGAACACTCTGTAATGTGTTAATTTGTTTTAAGAAACATTTATTGATGGAGAATTAATTTTGGAGGAAAACAATTGTTTGTATTTCTTTTGCTATAACCTTGAACTCTTACAAAATGAAGCTTTTCTGAACAGACGAAAGTTCGATCGCATTTTATACAAACTGTAAGCTCTTACTACATTGATAACAGAATATGAAAGAAGGACTGAAATTTCATTTTATGTTTTTATGATTCTGTAATCTAATCAAATACAAAAAAGATCTATATAATCTAATAATTAAATAAAATATGATAATAATACACTTAATATATTCTGAATTTTTAAACAATTCCAATTCATCTCTTTCAAGAGTTATCACGAATACGGGGGGCAGAAATTAATAAACTTCTACCATGGATTCTTTATCATAGTACCGGTTCAATCTTTCAAGATCCTTGTCGACACCATTTTTCAAAATAACAGATATTTTGGCTCAACATTAGTAGGTTGGTAGTTCGTACCCAGGAACATTCAGTCAAAAATCCCTTAATTAGGGGTTTATTCTATCAATGCAAGAAACTAATGTTCAGGGCTGGAATAGATATGATAACGTTTTGTGAATATTCTTGAAATATAATGATAAGATGAAGTTATCAGATTCAATTCTCTTGTAAATATTGTAGATCGTTTGAAACTACAGGAACCAACAACAAACCAATTTATCCAAGTAATATAGTCAGTTGCAGTATTTCCGCAGAAAACTAATTGCTTCTGATGGAATTCTAAAAGATTGCTGTGTTTACCATGATTCACTGTCAGCGATATCTTTCTTAAGATGATCTCTTATTGGTTATTCTCAGATGGCTTCATTTATTTGCAGCATGCAAAATAAATCGATGAAGGGAACCAAGTTGGAAATTTTCCCAAGTTCGCAGTCATATTATTTTCGATAAGGAATCACCTCCTTAAATATTTTACACTTATTTAGTTACTCCCTGTATATGCAATGAAGGGGACAAAATGACCACACGTCTGTTTTCACGTGACAGACTTTTCACGTCTGTGGTAGCGGCTTGAAGATAATAATTGTCAAAATTGACAACCCAAAATCAGGCTCGTAAAAGTCATGTAGATGTTGCAGAAGATTCAATTTCGAATTTAATTTGAATATATAAGGTATTTCAAAGGACAAGTGTTTGCCTATCCGAAAATCTGATATAATGATGAAAGAAGACTATGTATACCCATAGATCAATTTTCCTAACTATGTTGCCATTTGTATTGGATGATTCAAGTGATTATGTTAAGAAGCAGTGCAGTTCTAAGTGGAACAGAATTGTGTCTGAAATGAAATTAAATGAAAATTGTTAGTTTGGTTATTTTTAATTCAAAAGATTCATAATTTGGGCATTAATTTATGAAGTATTTCAAAGGACAATAGCTTACTGGAAGAAAGATATTCTAAATGATTTAGTTTTCAGAAGGAAATTTGTACTTCGAGCAAAACTGAAGTAAAACATCGAGTAGTATATTTTTAATTTGAGTTTCTTCATTGATCGTGGCGGTTATATCGCAATATTAAACAGTACTTGAAAATAATCTAGAATAAGAGCGCAATAGCCACTGACCTCGCGTCAATGGCCTTCTAATTTTTTCTAATTGCTCAGATTCTTTGTGATTGATCATTAATTTTTTATAAATACAAATATGCTTTCTTAGAAGATGGATCAACCAGCATTAAAAACCAAGAAGCCTAATATCTTTAGTGTGAACCTTGCATGAATAAAAAAATTGGGAATAATGAAACTCAATTATAATCAGATAGGTACGAATTAAATAAAAAAATCAGTATCACTTACACAGCGATAGTGAAAATTTTTCGATAAAATTAAAAATTTTACACCCTTAGTCGCTTTTTCAAGTTCTGTGTTTACTATTCTACAGCGATTTTTTTTAATAATGATATCTCAAATAACAGTGTTATCAATCGCTACCACAAGTCGAAATAAATTCTTTGTTAACTAACCACAAGATAAAAATTTAAATAAAGATTAAAAACACAAAATGGAACTGAACTGAAATAGCTGATGGAATATCAAAATGGGGCACAAATTTTAGCCCTACTCGAAAAACTAAGAACTCGATGTGGATGCGTTCCATTCGGACGAGGAAAAATTACTACTTCAACTTCGTTTACTAAGAAAAACAGAAATAGTTTTCTCGAAATTTTCCAAAACTTCTTTCACGCTCCCATTAATTGAAAAAGTTTTCAAAAGACTGAGTTAATCTCGCACAGAACCGATTCATAAAGTTTAACTCGAATTCGTAAATGAATGAAATAAAATGGAACTGAATCTGATGTTCCGCACCGTTAAAACCGAAGAAAAATATTGAATAGAGCAATCTAAATGAGCAATAATTTTCATGTTTTCTCTAATCTCAAGTACTAGAGGATCATTGACACGAATAGCAAAACCAATCAACGTAGTCCGATATAAGTATCAAACGGCAGTAAGTTATACTCGAGCAAACTGGGACAAACCCGTAAAACGCCAATCTATGAAATATAATATTTCGCCGAAGAAATGGTGTTCAACCAAGTTTTCATGATCACATTGATCACGTTCTTTCGAGTTTCTTTTCTTTCAACGGGTTTCATTGCCGTGTTTCGTGTTTCTCTGCTCTTCATTGATCTATGGACTTCATTGATCTATGATCCATATTGATCTATGATCTATATTGATATATGGGCCTATTGAACTACTGGCTGATGGATCTACTGGCCCATGGATCTACGGGCATATGGATCTACCCGCTTACTAGTCACATATTGAATTGGATTTGTCTTGGAATTTCTGTTGAAGACTAAAAGTAGGGGAGCCCACGAAATTGAAACACGCCATGGAAACTATGAGTTTATGTTTTAAAAAAAATTAAGAAGCACCAACGTGAAGTAAAAATGGCTTTGGCGTTCTCACTTAACAACTTGCGAGTAATTTATCAAACTTTGAAAAATCAGAGCTCCGAAAACTTTACTGTTGTGTTCTTGGTAGACCAAATGCCAGCAGACTGTTTGTCGGAAATACCCGAACGGCATGGTCAGTGGCGTGCGGGTTGATTCAAATTATTCAGTTATTAGGCGGAAATCTCGGGAAATATCTACAGGAATGAATTGAAATTTAGCATTAGGAAGGGAAGAGGTAGTAGAAATATGGTGCAAGTGCACCCTATTATAATTCGGGCATTTTCCGACCTATATAGTTATTTTTGATATCTCGGAAACTACTGGATAGAACATTTTTATTTTCGGCATGAAGTTAGATGACACCATAGGAAACTCAATAGTGAAAAAATTTTCGACTGCCCGATGATCCATAATGTGGTTTTTCCGATATATATATAGAGATTCTCAATATCTCGGAAACTACTCGGTAGAACATTTTTATTTACGGGATGAAGTTAGATGACACCATAGGAAATTCAATTCTGAAAAAATTTTCGACTGCCTGATGATTCATTATGTGGTTTTTTCGATATATACAGGGTGAGTCTTTGACCACTGCGTTAATTTTAACCATAGGTTCTTGAGATCAAATGAAACACTTTTTCCATTACGGTTTTTCCAAATTCAGCTGCGTTCAAAAGTTATAAGCATTTTTAGTTTTCACATTGAGCAAATACCCCTCTGTAGTCCAGTTTAGTTTGAATGAAAAATACCTTCCACAGCATTCACTATTGAATCTGAATTGTTTAAAAACATTATTTTCCCTCTAAGTAATGATTCACTCACTCATGTTTCATCCGATGAGGTCCATATCCAGAAGGAAGATACAAAATACTTATTTTCTGGTAAAAAAAATTCAACACCATAAACATAGATTTTTGTTGTTCTACTATAATTTCTTTCTACTTCAAGATTATAAACCATGCCTTTCTAGTGAGAAATTCCAAAAAAACCTCAGAATTATTGGGTGTTATCATCATACATTTGAAATTTTCTTCTTAAAATTTCCAAATCATGATAACCATCATTTCTATGAAACTTCCAATGCAAGAGGTTGTCACTGTGCTTTCTTTTTCACTCAAAACCAGAAAAAATCATCTATGATTTTCCAAACACTAATATTTCTGAAGTTTCTTCTCCTCGACAGAGACCAGTGAACAGGTATTTTCTGTACTGAATCCCAATAACAATTTACCTGGATAGATTACAAGTATTGCCAGATTTAGGTGTGCAATTATACTTTCTTGAAGAAATACCTAAATTTGATTTTGAAAAATCAACTAGGTGTTCTTTGATAAAAAATTTTTTGTTAAATCATTAATATGAATCTATTCTGTTTAGACTATAATTACTGATTTTTATAATCAGAGTAAATAACGTAAACAAGAACATAAATATTGAATAATGGTTATTCATAGAATATGTCAAATTTTAACATCTTACCATAGAATATTAATTTATCACCGAACCCCAGGAGAGAAAAAATTAATATTTGCAATGTTTTTTTAAATGAAAGATAATATCTGTAACTATTATTGATCTTTAGTTATAATTTTCCTCAGAATAATTAGAGTAAATTATTATCACATTAAAATATTATAACGTCTCTGTGGTGGGTAGTTCCAAATAAAAAAGTATTCTGTGGTTCCTTGTTGTTTTGATTCTGTTTGAAACTGTCAAAAGTTATTTGTATCTTCAAAAACAAAGTGGAAAGATTTTTAGGGATAATATCGATAGTTTTAAATTATTCAATTCAGTATGAAATGATTATGGTCAGAAATTGCATTCTATTCTAATCTTTCTTGTTTATGAGCTTATATCTTCCAGTTTCAATATTGATTGAATTTTAATTAACCATGCATCATAACAAACATTCAGAAATATTAAAACTAAGTCAAATTCTATTATCTCTTAAGTTTGTGAACAAGGTCGAATCGGTGTATGAAATAAAGATAATAAAGGTATAAAATAAATCTAGGAGACTGGGTTCGAAGTTTTTTAAAACTCATATGAGCTCAATTTGCAGCATTCCTATGTTAGAATAGATATAATTTGATGAACCCTGAAAGCCTGAAGCTATAAAAAACCAGCTCTTCATAAAGACAAGTCTTCAATTTAACAGGTCCTGACAGAAAATACTTCACCTATTTCAAAGGTCAAAATATACCGAAGAGCGATGGAAAACTTTTTCTTTATTTATTATGGAATATTATTCTGGATTAAATATTAAACAAGGTGCTAGACATCACTAACAATGAATACAGCAAATGGCAATTTAGATTTTGTGGTGAATGTAACACAAAAATTGTTCAGTGGTTAATTTCATCTACAGTGTTTAGTGGTGGAACCATAGGCTGGAGAGATTTCCCCAGCCTTTTGTAAAAATATTTAATAAAGACATAAAATATGGCAACATTGAACAAATCTTGTTATTGAATAATTTCAGCACAGAGTTGGATTTGGGAAAATCAGAAAATTTGGACAAAATTATATCGATTTAATTCCTTTCAACTTCAAATATCTCAAGAATGGTGCAATTTAGGAGGAAAGATGAAGAATGATTTTATATGCAAAAAAGACTAATGATTCCAGGAAGTACGAGATACGGACCTTTAGTTCAAGCGACATTTGTTTTTCATGCAATTTAACCAATCTGTAGAGTAGTAGTGAGAAACCCACAAGAAGTGGAATAAACCTATTGATGCCAAAATATGCATGAGTGTTATCAACAACCTTCTACAAGAGATCATTTCAATTGATATTGTCGTTTGAATATTACAGGTGAAAATGCAATTTTTTTATGAAATTTCAACACCCTATATCTTTTGAACGGGGCCAAATTTGGAAAAATGTTATAGGAAGAAAATGTTTCTTTTGACGTCAAGAATCTATGGTTAAAATTAACGCAGTGGTCAAAGACTCACCCTGTATATATATAGCAATTTTGAATATCTTGGAAACTACTCGGTAGAACATTTTTATTTTCGGGATGATGTTAGATGACAAGATAGGAAACTCAATAGTGAAAGAATTTGCGACTGCCCGATGATCCATTATGTGGTTTTTCCGAATATTGCCTTGCTTCAAAGAAGCCAATTCACAGATACACTTTTTAGCCCAGTTCCTTTCAGCTTCTGTTTCGCTACATCTATACGGTTATCTACATAATACAATCATTATTCTACATCATTTAGTATTTTTGTTAATCCAAACACTCACGATGCAGAAGCGCTTTGCAAATGTAGCATACAATAATAGCAGCAATGCTGTCGCGCCTATAGTACACGCTCTACAGCATCGCTATAAAAGGACGCCGTGAGCGAGTATATCAAGGATTTAATCTCCACACCTTTTCGTTTAAAATATTGCTTTTGAATGAATACACTTGAATTGAATATTATGAGGATCAGACGAGAGAGGAAGTCCGTCAGTTAAAAGGATCCTGAGACTTATTGTGCCATCCCTATCAAAATATCACAAACCCCCACATACACTCTGACAAGAAGTATCGGGAAATTCTCATTTGAATCTGCGAATGTTGCAATGGAATAAAAATATTGAACAAACAGTTTGTCTCAAATTGTGTTCGAAAATCATAATGCCAGTGTTAAGAGATGGCTCGTTAGAGCTGAATTTTATTCAAAATCAGTACAGTATGCAGATAGCTGCAGACAGCCATGCTAATGAGTGAGATCGTAACTGATGACGAGGCGTGAGTCTATAAATACGACACACAACCACCGGAAAGGGTTGGAAAAATGAACCGAATACGAAAAAACCTCGCGATTCGAAGAAATTGCATGACGGCAACGCACTATCTCATCGAGCAACGATTATAAGACCAAACACTAGATAAATACTATCGACTGGCCACCTTATTCGTCTGATCTGGATCACTGTGACTTTTTTTCCATTCTCCAGACTGTGATAACCGCTCCGGGAAACCAGATTTGACGCCATAAAAAACTATTCGTAGAATAAGCTGAAGGCCATCCCTGAAAGCGCCCATATAAAATGTTCCAATGATTGGAAAAAACGTTGACACATGTGTATAGTGGAGCATATTAAGAAGGATATATTGAAATATTTTTGCGTATTATTTCAGATTTCTGGATACTCTTTCATCTAAGAGTACATATCGGGTGTCCCAAGACTACTATTCAAGAAAAATATTTTTATTTCGTAGATCAAAATTGAGATATACACGGTGAATTTCTGAAATATTGAATTTTCAGTGTTGCCAGATGTATGCAAATTTGACAACAGTTTTGTTATTTTAAATTGACAACAGGAGTTTCTATTTCCCAGGAGGGAAAAAATTTATAATTGCAAAGTTTTTTTAATTGAAAGATAATATCTGTAACCATTGATCTTTAGTTATAACTTTCCTCAGAATAACTAGAGTGAATTATTATCACATTAAAATATTATAACGTCTCTGTGGTGGGTAGTTCCTAATGAAAGAGTGTTCTGTGATTCCTTGTTGTTTTGATTCTGTTTGAATCTGTCAACAGTTATTTGTAGCTTTCTTTAAAAAAAATGTGGAAAATTTTGTCAGTATAATTTCGATAGTTTGGAATTATTCGATTTAGTAAGAAATGATTATGGTCAGAAAATGCATTCTATTCTAATCTTTCTTGTTTATGAGTTTATAGCTTCCAGTTTCAATATTGATTGAGTTTTAATTAACCATGCACCATAACAAACATTCAGAAATATTAAAACTAAGTCAAATTCTACTATCTCCTAAGTTTGTGAACCAGGTTGAATCGGTGTATGAGATAAAGATGTGAAAAAACTTCTATAAAAGTACAAAACAAATCTAAGAGACTGGGTTCGAAGTTTTTAAAACTCATATGAGCTTAATTTGAAGTATTCCTATGTTAGAATAGATATAGTTTGATGAACCCTGAAAGTCTGAAGCTATAAAAATGATGGAAAACTTTGTCTCTATTTATTATGGAATATTACTCTGGATTAAATATTAAACAAGGTGCTAGACATCATTAACAATGAATATAGCAAATGGCTATTTAGATTTTGCGGTGAATGTAAGACAAAAATTGTTCAGTGGTTAATTTCATCTATAGTGTTTAGTGGTGTAACCATAGACTGGAGAGATTTCCCCAACCTTTTGTAGAAATATTTAATAAAGACATAAAATATGGCAACATTGAACAAATCTGATTATTGAATCATTTCAGCACAGAGTTGGATTTGGGAAAATCAGAAAATTTGGACAAAATTATATCGATTCAATTCCTTTCAACTTCAAATATCTCAAGAATGGTGCAATTAAGAAGAAAGGAAGTTGAATGATTTTATCTGCAGAAAAGACTAATGATTCCAGGAAGTACAAGATACGGACCTTTAGTTCAAGCGATATTTGTTTTTCATGCAATTTAACCAATCTATAGAGTAGTAGTGAGAAACCCACAAGAAATGGAATAAATCTATTGATGCCAAAATATGCATGAGTGTTATCAAAAACCTTCTACAAGATATCAGTTCAATTGATATTGTCGTTTGAATATTACAGGTGAAAATGCAATTTTTTTCTGAAATTTCAACACGCTATATCTTTTGAACGGGGCCAAATTTGGAAAAATGTTATAGGAGGCAAATCTTTCTTTTGACGTCAAGAATCTGTGGTTTAAATTAACGCAGTGGTCAAAGACTCACCCTGTATATTCTTTTCTATTCTATTCTATAAAAATCGATAACATTCACTTATGTATCTTTTCAGTTACTTGCTGTAAACATAAGCTGACAACTTTCAAAGTCAACTTACTACGATATCAATATTTGTTGAAAGGACTATATATATTGTCACAAAACCGAAACCCAACAGGCGTTGACGGATGGACAATTCTCTAAAAGTAGTCGAATAGGGTCAAGTCATGATAACAAAACTTCTCCTACTTAAGACTAAGAAAGAAACATATAAAATAGTCACCAGCAAAAAACTCACCTGCAGTGTCGACGACCGTGGTTCTTTTAAATCCCCGCGCTTTTCTATTCCTCATCCTTGCCATCTTCGGAAATCTTAATATCTAAATCAAACGTAACAAAAATTCTCACTTATTCACATATTCCCGATCACACCACCATAAAAATATCCATTTATTTCTATGACAATCACCATTCACGGAAGTTAAAGGGTCGCGCACAGAGTCGTATTATCGCACATACGCGCACCACGGAATCCCGCGAGCTTTTGTTTGGGTGCTGAAAGCTGCTACCGTCTCTGTTGCAGAGTTTACAGGTTGCAGGAGCGTAGTCCTTGGCGTTCTTTATCCTGACTGAAGCGCGGACACCCCCATTTCCCCCACCATAGAGTACGCATCGCTGATAAGTTAAGTCAAAGCAATCATTATCATCTATGATTTATTGGGACGGATTGATAGGAGGCTGCTGAGAATAGCAGAGAGCACGGAATTGTTATTGTGTGTACACAGTTATCTTCATTTAATGAAGGGTGAAATTGGGGTATTGGCTTATCGGCGCTTACGAAATTTGATATCGGATCTCTTGGATATTGTGTTGGTTTCGTGGTGAATAAGAATTTGAGTCATCGGAAGACGGAATTTGTGTGTCGAGAATGCGATCGAACTACTGATAAACATTTTGCGAAGATCTTTTTGGGCAATTAGGAAATTGCATCACGAAAACCGACTTGAAATGAAGCATGAATTAAATATAAAGGGTGTCCCACGAAAAATTTCGAATTTAAAAAGGCTATAAAAAAAGAACGGTTTGATAGATTTCAATGATCAAACATTTATTTGAAAGCATAATTCATGACATTATTTGTGAGAAATTATTTCTGTCAAATCTCCACTACGGCTCACGTAGCAGTACCCCATTCGATCAGTCAAATTTTTCAGTATATTTTCGATTGTTTCTGGCCTTATGGCAGTAATTGCAACTTTCATTTCATGTTTCAAGTCGTCAATCGTGCTTGGCTTGTTGGCGTAACAAACGTCTTTGACTGCTCCCCAAAAGTCTAACGGTATTAAATCGCAGCTTCTTGGAGGCCAATTCACATCACCATATTTGCTGATTATGCGATTTTCGAAGATGAGGCGCAAAACATCGACATAGCATGGGCTGTATGGCACGTAACCCCGCCCTGTTGAACCAAAATATAGTCCAAATCATACTCTTCCATTTGACCGAAAAGCCAATCAGTTAACATAGCACGGTAGCGCAGTGGCGGCGTAGCATAGGTTGGCACCCGGGGCGACTTTCTATCGAGCACCCTCAAAATAAAACGACAAATATTAAACGTGTTTACGTGACTTTATTTTGCTAAAATACTCAATGACATTATCAAAATTTACTTTCCTCTCCTTTTCAATGGACAATATGGATAGACTGGAAAGTCGTGTTTGGGTCATTGTAGATTTTAAGTAAGGTTTTATTAACTTTAATTTTGAGAAACTTCTTTCACAAGTAGCCACCGAAACACAAATAGTTAAAAAAAATCTTAGACATAGAGCTAGACTTGGAACAGACTCAGAATAGTCCCATTTCACAATAAATTTCAGAAGCTCCAAGGTAGTCCATTGGATCGCTTCTTGAAGAGAAATGCTGGCGGCTTCCAAGTGGCGCCTCAGTCGTAAAATCTGCAAAATAATGTCCTCTGCAGAAAATTCATCATAGATTTTTGTAAGATTTGGAACTTTATCACGAAGTTCTTCTTCTGTTGACGTAAGTAGAGTTTCAGACTGAACAACACCAAATGTTATGAGAATATCATCCATTGCTTTGTAGCGATGCTCTAGTTCTTCGTAAAATCTATCAAGACATTCTAACATAGCTCTATGCAACTCTTCTGGCAATGTTAGTCCAACATCTTGGGACATTTCTCCTGGCATTCGTTTTCGGAATCTCCTCCTTCCTCTTCTTTCAACGGAGATATCCAAGTCCTCACATTTCTCAGTTGCGTAGGAAAAAGCTCTTTCCACTATTTGTATACGTTGAGTTTGAAGAAAAATTTTTAGGGCTTTAATTTTTATAACACACTTTTCCAGCGATAGTCCAGATGTTTGGATATACTTTTGTGTTTGATCAACTTCTTCTAGAATTTCACACCAAAAAGAGAGGTAGCATAAAAAACTGAAGTCACATAAAGCTGGTAAGAGTGTGGATGCTGCTTCTCTTGTAACGACGTTTTCTCTGCTGCTTCTGGGATCACACATCTCTTCGAGTGTTGATACAAGTTTCTCAAAATTATTCTTCAATGACTTAATAGCATCGTGATGCGCCAGCGGCTACTATCTGCGTGACAGAGTTGGTATTTCTTTGTCACCGTGTTGTCACCCCTTGATGCTTGGCACCCGGGGCGGACCGCCCTCACCGCCCCCCCTTTACGCCGCCACTGCGGTAGCGCTCGCCGTTGACGATTACGTCAGCTCCTTCATCATTTTCGAAGAAAAATGGGCCGATGATGCCGTTGGGCCAAAATCCGCACCAAACAGTCACTCGTTGTGGATGCATCGGTTTCTCCTCGACGACGTGCGGGTTTTCTGTGCCCCATATAAGGCAGTTTTGTTTATTAACATAACCGCCGAGGTGGAAATGAGTCTCATCGGAAAAGTTTTTCGATAAAATTCCCCATCTTCGGCCAAATGATCTTTCGCGCAATTTGCGAACCGTAGACGGTTCGGATGATCAATTTGCTTTAGCTGTTGGGCCAATTGAACTTTATATGGCTTCAGGGCAAGATGTTTCCCAACTTTCCTCAAGCAAATAGCGACAAATTTCATAAATGTCAGACTTATTACTAAATATGTGACATTTCTCCAAGGTCAAATTATCGTTAGTTCAAATTCGAAACGCTAGATGGGACACGCTATACAAATTCATCATATTCAACGATTTATCGACTGTAAACCAAACTGTTTTCCATGAAAAAAAAGCTCTGACGTGATTTTGCACGCTTGTTCTGGAGAACAACTGACAAGAACTTGAAATATTAAATTTGACAATTTATTATCATAGATGAACTAAATTAAGTGACGTCTAAAGAAAGTAGGGATTCATAGATAATATTTAAATTTTTAATATGTGTTTTTTTGTTGATGTTGTTCTTATTTTCATTCATATAACACATTTCTAGAAATAGTCTTTTATTTTAGTCATCTTTTTTATTCCGTCAAAATCGAAAGAATGATCGGGGGTTGATGAATGGTTCGCTAATGCACAGGTTTCAATCTGGTTTGACTGGTTGTAAAATGTATAAGGTAATATCTTAGTTTTTTTTCATATTTACGGTAAGTAAATTAATCTTGAACCAACCGATGATCTGTTTCATATCTTTTGCAGCCTTTTCCTTGACTCCCTCCTAAGTGTCCTCTTCATAGATGATTGCTCTGCCGTTAACAAAGGATAAAATAGTTCCCGTGCACTGCAGGTTAAGTAATTGATTGATATAAATGAGAAACAGGACAGGTCCCAGTACGGAACCCTGAGGTACTCCAAAAAAAAAAACAGTCTTCTCAGTTGATGACGAGATATTGTTGATGATGGAGCTCGTGTTGAATGATTGTTTGGGCTATAGATGGATTCCTTCAATATCTAAACAATCAAGAGGAATCAATTAAATTCACAATTGAAATCGAGAAGGACAGACAACTTCCATTCTTAGATGTACTCGTACATAAACAAAATGGAATCCCAAGAACCACTGTGTATAAAAAGCCAACGAACACAGGACAATATCTACATTTTGATTCAAACCACCAACTAAACACTAAATTGGGAGTAGCAAAATGTTTATTTGATAGAGCAATAAATATTTGTTGCACTGAAGAAGACCAAAATGAAGAAATAAATAACATCTCGAAAACTCTTAGAAGCAATGGCTACCCGAAAAAGATATTAAAAAAAGCTAAACGAACAAGAAAGTCAACCTGAACCAACAGATATAAATCAGACCATCAAAACCGTAATTCCTTATGTAAAAGGTTTGTCGGAGAAAATGAGAAGAATTGGAAATAGATACAACATAACGACTGCATTCAAAACTCAAGACACTATCAGAGCTAAACTTACAAAAGTTAAGCCTAATAATGAGACAAAAAGGACAAAGAACTGCATATATGAATTACCTTGCGAGTGCGGAAGATCTTACATCGGAGAAACTAAACGCCCTCTGAATGTACGAATAAAACATCAGAAGCTTCTACGAGTACTAGACAGCGACAAATCCAGGTTGGTGCAACATGCTGTAGATGAGAACCATCGTATAAAATGGGATGAAGCATCAATAATATCCAAAGAAGAAAAACTTGCAAGAAGAAAAATCAAAGAAGCAGTATTTATGAAAATAACACCTGATTCCATAAGTGCTCCATCTATAGATCTGCCAGAAGTTTGGACGCCGATAGTTCGATCCAACTTAAAAAGATCATCATATCACAGATGAGTATATAACATCGTTCATTTTTCTTTCATGACTTCTGTCAATTGACTTTTTGAAAATTGATAATTTTCAAAAAGTTTCTTACTTTTCTCCTTGATATAGATAGAAGATGTCTATCGAAACGTCGGAAAACATTACATCCACAATAGATGATGGTAATAGCCCAAACAATCATTCAACAGTCTTCTCAGTGCTGCGAATTTTCTTTATCTCTACCATTTGCCATCTATCTTTCAGGCAATTTTCCGCTGTTTGCAGGACTTTGCCTCGAAGTCCTATGCGTTCAAGCTTCTCGAGCAAAAGCTCATGACTTACTGTGTCAAATAGAATGAATTGATGACTCATTTATTTTGTGAAAATCCATCTTGATTATTAAAAGAAAACAATTATTTTTGTCTAATTTTCACTTTATTAATACTATTACACGACCGGTTTCGGTTGTTAAACCATCTTCTGTACCTAACACCAGACAAATATTCAATTAAACTTTTTATGGAGATTCGTACAAAATTGAAATACAGGGTCTCCCAACAAAACTGTTGCCAGATCTAACTACACTGGAAATTTGAAAGTATTTCTTATATCTACCTCACACGTCCTAATGTTGATCTACAGAATTTAATAATAATAGTTTCCATTATAATTTAATAGACCACACCTGGGGACACCCCATAGATATAACGGAACGAAGGAGATATTCCAGAACGTAAAATTTTGACTGGGAAAATAGCCAACATCAAAAATATTGATGTTAGACATGACCTAGAAAAACGAATTGAACGATCCCCATTAAATAAATTGAAAAATGGCGGATTATGCAAGTTCATACTTAAAATCCCTTTGTCGATATTTTATGCCAATGTGCTATTACAGCAGGTAGCTCAAGTGTGAAATAATAATTTTCATTTTATGGTTGCACTGAACTCTATTAAAGTTATAACTACTTTGCCTCAATTCAATCATAAGTTTCGGAAATTGATTACTCTGATGTAATGCTACCGCGGTAAGGTGAAGCAGATGGATCGGCAAAACCTCTTTGAAACCTACTTCGTGGCTCTACGAACTTTTATTATGAATTCTTTACCGATATGCTGATATCGACGTTTTAGTGAGTATGTTGGGTGCATAGATTACCTCAATGAAATAAATAGGTCACTCATACATTAGGTGCGATCTACTTTAGTTGAACAGTACTACAGGAAAAAATTTATATTACTTAATATATACGACTAGGGTTGTCGAATTTCAAACTTATTGATAAAATTGTCATCGATTTCTTTCCTTGTTTTATCCACAACTGATGTACCTTAACCTCTCGCCTTTTACCAGGACATGCATCTAATAATCAAAATCCATATATATCTAGGACATCTCTGTCATATTCTACATTGAAATGTCAATGCAGTGTTATCATTTTTCTTTTGAAACGAAGGTTGACTTGTGGTAATCTAAAGAACCCATATCCTTTGGCCTCAAAACGCCCTTTTTCGTGACAAGCTTTTTTACTCGAAAGAGCTCCTAAACTGTCGTAGATATTCATTTATTCTTTCCTAATAACCTAAACATAAATTGTTTACGCTACTTTTCACACACCCTGTTCTTATACCTTTATTAGTGTATGTAGATACCTACAAGTTCATAAAAGGAAGAGTGGAATTGTGGTAAGACATATTATAAAATCTTACTTAACATAAATTTCCCATCATTTCGTGATTTAAATTCGAATAATCAAACAATAGTTTATTGTATTTCGTTTTGCATAAACTCAATGCTTTTTCGGAAATATTTCACTTCAGTGAAGACCTGGCGACCTAAATACCATAGATCGGGCCGAAGAGAATTTATCACTGAGATATTCGATACGTTTTCGAAATTTTTCCGCGTTTCTGATGGTCCGAATGCAAATTCCAAATGAATTTTTAGCATCGGTACCTTATACCAACAGCAACATAACTTTTAATGGACAATATATAACAGGAAAGTAATGTTTTAGCGACATGAATGACCTCCTACTTAACGTGTTCTCATGTCTACAAACAATCCTCTTTCGTATACCAGATTTATGACTCGTTCGCCTGAAGACCGAATTATTTCGGAATGCTTTCAAATCTATTCAATACTTTTTCATTATTACTAACTTTCTTCGGTTTCTCCGAAATAGTGGAAGTCATATTCTCTATAATACTATTACGAGATTGTTTGGGCTATTCTCTTATTCTTCGGGATTGTTGAAATTATGCGATAAGAATGCATTGAATCGATATGAATTCAATCCGATGATATGTCCTAGATATGAAGACGATATATTGGTGATATGGCAACACGGGATAGAAAATGCGGCCCCCCTTATAAATAGTAAACAATAGCAAACCTTGAGTTATTTGAAACTTGAAAAATAATTATTATTAGATCCGAGACAATGTCCAATTTTCAATCCTTCATTGAAAAAAATAATCAATTATCAAAATTTCATAAAACACAACAAGAAATTAATGAAATGAATGAAAATTCAGGTAGGAACGTACTTTGAGATTCATTCCAAAATAATTCAGTCATTATTGAGTTCACAGATTCAAAGGAAAACTAATTATTAATTTGTGGATAGAAAGAATTCAATGAAAATGATTGGGAACCATAGACCATAAGATTCCTCCTGATTTCCAATAACGGGAAAATAGTCCTCTTGTCGCAAAAAAAAATGAGGGCCCGTGGAAATGATGAACTAAAATTTTCAAATGAGATGAAAAATATTTCCATTAACAATATCAGATAATCAAACTGAAGAGAAATAAACCTTTTATCTACTGCATCTCATATTCAGTCTTGATGATGATTGACCGCAAGTGCCTGGTCATCTGTGAATTCCCTGAACGAATGTAGGACAGTTGAAACACAATCATCTACATCTCGACTACTTCGATTTATGCGGTACCGTTCCAAATGTAGGAATCACGTCCATAATTCGAATGTGGAAGATTGTATATTGAGATACGTCTAATTTAAAGCTCCTTGAAGGATTGTCTTGCATTGTGCGCCAATAAATAGAAGTCCCAGTCACGACTTGCAAAGAAAACCGAATCGTGAAACAATGAAACATTATTCGATTGTGAGTTGGGAGATACTTTTTCATTATGTCTGTGACAGGGAAAGAAACATGTTGCCAATTCGGAATTTCATACCTATGTTCAGACATCATGGTTCAAGATAAAATCTGAGCTACTGGCTCCCAGTAGAACAGCGAACTATCTTTTTTCCTGTATTGTAACATCCTAGGTTTTTTCAATACAAAAAAAATCGTAGTCTAATTCCACCCTATGCTGATACGCCACTGGCGGTTACCAATCCGTGGAAATAAATTCCATGGTTAGAATCGGAGAAAGAAGAAGAAGAACGTGCCTCACTGTCAAGTGCCCACGTCGTTCTGCGCGAGTGCGCGAGAGAACAAAAGAAAGACAGAATGTAAGATGAATGATGGCGATTATCGGTTGACTTGTGAAAGAAATAACAGAGACCCAAAAAGTTTTAGTAAGTCCCTTTGCGTGAGTTCGAAAACGAAGCCGTCTTACGTTGAGTGATTCTAGAATCTATTTTGCAAGTATAATTCAGACTATTTTAAATGATATTAGTTGTTTGTCCATTTTATTAACCTTTGTTGACGAATAGCATTGGAAACTTGATTGGTTCAGTGAATATATTTTTTTTTATATTATGTTTGTGAATTAATACTGTTATTATGAAATATTTATTAGGTTTCTTGGTGTATTAGGTGATGTTTGGACCCTTGCCATTGATTTTACTTCCTTTGTGAATGTAATGATTTGGTTATTTGGAAAACCCTGCTTTCTTTGTGTATGTAATGCTTGGTTCAAGTTGTATTACACTGCTTGTTGTCTAGGACCTGAATAATATTACCTAGCCATGTAGTCTTATCAATTTCAGACTACAAATCTTGGTGTTCGCATGTCAACTATAACAAAAAAGGCCCTACCTTCAACTTATCGCAAAAATTACGTAATTGTACCCAAAGCAATTGTATTCATCTTACGCTATTTTGCAGCATAAATTGCCAAGACCTTCATGGACCAGGATGTGTGGTTAATCTACAGGAACATATGATAACGTCTGAGATCATCGACTAGTAGTGTTACTAGTATGTTTGATACAAAGTAGTGGACGTAACCCTTTGTATGTAGCACCATAATGCTGTATCGAGTGGTGACAGAGCTTTTGTTCAATTACTTCTGTTTTCTTGCACTTTCGTTTATTTATTTCTATAATCTCGTACTGCTATCTATTTATCTATATGCTCGTATTACATGATATTTCATTTAGCGGTCTCGAAATTGAGGACCATTCCTGTATTGTTGTATGAGATTTCTTAGCTACCTGGATCGAAGGCCTTGAAGGGTCGGTTTCAAAGCTTTAATGCAGGGACCGTTACCATCATGTGCTATAAGGCATAAGAGAATATACTTTTGTTATCAACCGCGAAACTTTCTGTCATTTTTTTAAAGCCGCTGCTGGAACTCCGTGACCTTACCCGTGTTCCCAATTCCTTAGTTCAAACAATATTATAGTTATGGCTCACATACCCTGGGGCCGTGATCATGACGTGATCATAATTAGTCGTTTACTTATTTGTCATGATTATTATCCTGTTGCATTATTGAAGTATACATTTGCCATGATTATTAATTCTTGTTGCATTTTTGAAGTTATCATATTTACCATGCTTATTATTCTCTTTGTATTATGTAAGTTGCTGTGATTATTATAATCACTATCTGTTTTTTGTTGTTATAGTTTTCTCAGAATTGTTATACTTGCCTTTGCTAGCTGTTAATGATTAACCATTTAGTTTTAAACAAGTGCCTTAACATCACCTAACATAAGGGGTTTTCTGCGTGAGGCCTTCCCCTATATTTTTTTAGACCCTCAATAAAGAGTTGATTGTTTGGGTGTAACCGTTGTGTTTTATTTACCTTCTGTTTCCCAATTATTTTCACTAATATAAATTATCACGAACTTGAATTACTACTTAAACATAACGTAGAGTCCTACCCTTGCTAGACGATCACATTAAATGGCAAAGTCTTTGTATCTGGCGTCATTCAGACTTCAGTGTCGTAGTTAGTTTTAAAAATAATATTTTTCGAAAGAAAGATTGGCAAATGTTACAGTATGACTGTAATTTTCGAATATCGAGCCAAAAATGGTCACACGATTGGGCTCACTTTCCTTATCATCATCCGTTGTCTAAGTTATATATAATACGACCGATCAATCAAGGTGTAATTACTGAATAAAATTTTCATGTTAAAGGGGAGAATGCAAGTCAGGCGGCTGCAAATATAAATAATGTTTATCGCCCCAACACTGTAACAGCCAACCACCCGCAGTTTTCCTTCCGGTAATTTTGATGTAAAAGATGCACCACGCACTGGAAGACTTGTCGTCAAGAGTATTGATAAAATATTGGAAGTGTTCGAAGTAGATCGGCATGAGAGCTGCCCCAGCATCGCTCAGGAGCTAAAGATGGACCATAAAACAGTTCTGAACCATTTCCATAAGGCCAGCTTAAAAAGAAGCTTGTTGTTTGGGTGCTGCACGGATAAAATTTGATGGATCATTTTTCTAAGGCTGGTTACTGAAGACGAGAAATGGGTCATATACGACACTGTCAAGCGAAAACTTTATAGTCGAAGGAGGGCTAAGCAGCTCAAACTTCCCACCGCAAAGGTCAAAAAACATTTTTAACAGCAACATCAATCAGAAGGTACCATTGAAGCAGTATAAGGTTATTTTCTGTGAACACTAACGATTAAATAAATACACATGAGAGCGTCTTCTCTTGTTATGGCTTTTTGATGGTAATGACCAGCCCCAAGGAACGAGAGAACACGTTTTTTATGGGTGTTCGGTTCATAATTCAAAATCTGCCCATAGGTAGGAACCCTCGTTCGGTTTTTAATTTCAATTTAAATAAGTTTATTTCTTTTACCACTCTCGTGTAATATTCTAGCGGTGTACTGCTTGAGGAAGATTGCGAGAAGCTATTATACGGGGTGATCCATAATATATTCACTGGAAATAAGGATTTATAACTGAGTGTGAAGTTGACTCAGTACTTTTCGATTTTCGAAAAAATAAATTGTGCTGAATGTAGCTTGGATTGTCCTGTTCTTATTTGAATAGATTGTTCTGTAATTGAATGGAATGGTAGAACTTAGCACTTTTTGAAAAGATTTGATTGCAAATCTAGCCTTAATCCAGGAACATTTCAAAAGGGATAAGTGATTTTTAGTACTCACTGTATATATTCTTTATTTAAAATCCACTCTACTAGTTTCGATATCCAGGCATCATCAGGAGTTTTGTCAATAAGTATTCATACTGAACATCTCCGAAAAATGAATTCTAAATTTCACATTAATAAATTAGATGTTGACTACTTAATAGTCTTATTATCAATTTATTTTGCAGGTAGTGAGGATATAATAATAATAATAATAATAATAATAAGTTTATTGCAATAATATAAGATCCATACAACTATCCATTATCCATCAAAAAGAACAAGAAAAAAAAAATTATACATTGCAAACGGTCTCACGTCAGTATAACTGTTATTACTGTGACACCGAAAAATCTCACAAAAAAAATAAATACAAAAATTCGAGAAAAAAAAAAACAGTTCACCCATGTTCCACACACCGCCCATCAAAAACCCATCATGGATTGAGCACCCCTGAGGAGACAGAAACATATAGCATTGAATACAATCACATGTCAGATGGCAAGTAGCCTTAAAATCCACACTACGCACTTGAAGAGAGGAGCAGTTTCCGATAATTGGACTTGAACACCTCCGGTTTGCAGCACTTAAGATGAGGTGGTAAGCGATTATATAATGAATACACATTAAATGAAAAAGAACGACGAAACAAGGCAGTTCTGAAAACAGGTGGAGAAATCATACCTCTGAACCTTACATTGATATTATGAACATCCGATCTGAATCGTATTTTGTTCCACAAATAGGGAGGTGATTTAAAGTATATAATTGAGCGAAACATCACTGCAGAGTGTAGCTCACGTCTTTGCTCCATACTCAACCAATTGCAGCATTTCAACTTATGAATGACTGGTTCATACTTTCTAACGCCATAAATAAAGCGAAGACACGCACGCTGGACCCGTTGGATTCTCACCTATCATCAACACGCAAGCAGGGACCATACAGCACGTCACAAAAATTAAAATGACTTAGAACGAGTGAGTCAGTAAGTAATATTTTCAGCTTCTGCGGCAGGAAATGCCTATGGGGGTAAAGACTCCTCAATGCAGTGTAGGCCCTCTGAACACATAATGATATATGCTCAGTGAACCGAAGTTCAACGTCTAGAATGACTCCTAAATTTCTAGCGGACTCAACAGCTGCAATTTCACTACCATTGACTCTCAATTTCAACCCTCTCACCACCTCAGCAGCCCCACCGCCAAAGACAAGAACCTTTGTTTTATCAGGATTTAGTACTAAATCATGATTCAGGGAGTACGTTGACAAACGATCAAGATCAGAATTTATCTCCCTATTTGCTCTAACAATATCTGAAGCCAGAAAAGAGTACAACAGCTGAGTGTCATCGGCGTACCGAAAGTCAGTACAAAACTCAAGTCCACTAGTGATGAAGATAGTATATATACAAAAGAGAATAGGTGCAAGTACCGAGCCCTGTGGAACACCACATCCCACAGTGCCTGTCTCAGATCTTCCCGACGATGTCTCCACATACTGACACCTATCTCGGAGGTAATCCCTCATCAGCTCAATGGCAGATGAAGAGAATCCTATGTGCCTCAACACTGCAATGAGTATCTGATGGTTCACTCTATCGAACGCTTTAGAATAATCTAGTAAAGTTAAAACACAAACCTCACCCGAATCCACTTTCGATATTATAGAGTCGACAACATCAAGAAGAGCCGTGCAACAACCAAAACCTCTCCTGAAACCTGACTGTCGAGCTGGCAAGATATTATACTTTTCCAGATGGGACCTCACTCTATTCACTAAGACTCTTTCAAAAATCTTTGCACAAGGCGATATTATAGATATCGGACGAACATCGTTGAAGGTGGTAGGTTTATTCACCTTTGGAAGAGGTAACACTCTCGATATTTTCCAATCCCCAGGAACCTCGAGTCCAGAATGCAACTATTGAAAATGTTGGTCAAAAACTTCAATATATGAGGGCTACAACGTATCAACATTTCTATATTTAGTCCATCCGGACCAGTTGCATTGGAACGAGTCGATCTCATAATTTCTGAAATTTCCTCCTCATTTGTCAGTGCAAAAACAAACTCCTCGCTGAACAAAGTGAACTTTTCTGAGTTGTAATACTCGACAACTAACCCATCATTTACACCCTGATCACGAACTACATTTAAGAACCATTTGTTCAGTTCCTCTGGAAGATCTATGTTTGATGGCAAATTTTTCTTTGATGGTCTATTATATACATTTAGTTCCGCAATTTTTTTCCACAGGGATTTGGGATTCCTTTCGTTCCCTACTGAATATTGTAGATAAGCTTTTTTTCTCGAATCACAGCGGCCGATGTCTCATTGCGAATTTTCCTATAATTTTCCCAATTTTGTGATGTTCTATCCCGTTGAAACTTGTGAAGCGCTTTATGCTTGAGGCGAGTCATAATTTGAATTGTGGATGTGATCCACGGTTTGAAGTTCTTTCGACATTTAACAGTTTTAATGGGCGCCAATTCATCAAAAGATCTAGCAATAAACGATTAAAGTGATCCACTTTACCATCAATATCACCTATGTATATTATATTCTCGAATGGAGTAGCCATCAAGTAATCTCCCAAAATATCCTGTTCTATCCGACGCAAACATCTAGACTTATAACTTTCCGCATACGAGTCCGCCTCCCCACCTACAGCCTCACCATAAACTAGCCAGTGATTTGAAATCATGTCCATGTTCACTCTGTCATACCGAAATTTCCCTTGGGATTTTTTTTTCAACGATTATCACATCCAGTAAAGATGCCGACCCAGGACCAAAACATGTAGGGCCCTCAATAACCTGCACCAAGTCAAATAGATCAATCGAACGTTCAAAACCCTTTACTTTACTATCATCCCGAATCAAAAAATTGACGTTTACATCCCCACCGCAAATCAACTCATCACATTCAGCTATAAATGATGAAACAGTTTCCTCAAACGATTCCACAAACCTAGGAAAACTTCCCTTGGGCGGTCTATAAAGCGTTCCTATGATGAAAACCCTCCTATTATGCTTGAACTTTACCCAAACCTGCTCCAAGTTTTCTGAACAGTCACTTACAATTACTTCATACGTTATTCTATCCGAAAGAAATACTACCACTCCGCCCCCCCTTGATCCCCGATCTAGCCTGACGCAGCGATAACCATTTATACTTACTGATTCAGTAGGAATGAAATCATTCAGCCAAGATTCACTGAGCCCTACAAAATCAAACCTTTTACTCATCAAAAGAGTTTTCAAATCTGTCAAATGGGGAAACAAAGATCTGACATTGAAAAAACAGAAAGAAAACTGAACCATTCTCACTCACCCGTGCTCAATTCCATATATTTCATGATAATCCACTTATTAGCATCGGCAGTTTAATGTGGAAACCAGAATATAAACTCTAATACAATCTATAATTTCCTAAAACAAAAATTGAGAAGGAAAAAAAAGAATTTATTCACCAATGAACAGAGAAAAAAGTAACAAAGCAGCAAAAACAAATGACAAAATTATGAAATTATGCTCCCTCATTTAATGTACAAGTTCATTTAAATTTTGAATGGAATTAATTATATGTCCTCTCCCAGACACTTCCACATAAATTCGACCCATCTTCGACCATGCCTTACTCAAGCCTACCTTCTTCTTTGCCTTGATAAGAAGATCATATGGAATGAGTAGATCTGAGTGAAGCTCAATCTGAATTTGAGGTCCCAAATGAAAGATGTAAGATATAAATTATTAATCATACCACTTAAATTTCCTTATTTTCTCATTATAAAAATTTTCTTAATATATATTCTTTAGTTTCAGAACTATGGAAATCTAACCTCTCGATGCATCCAGAAGTAAACTCCTCGACATTTCACGATGTTGATGAATCGGCTGTGTAGAGTAAATTGTACTCTTCGAGTGGCCCCAAAGAAAGAAATCTTGTGGTGACAGATCTGGCTGGCCATTCAGTGGGACCCCTTCTTCCAATCCACCTATTTTGAAATCTTTGATCCAGATATTCTCGAACTGATAAGGCGTAGTGTGGAGGAGCTCCATCCTGCTGAAACACAATCTGATCTTCCACATAATTTCCAGCATTGTTTTCAATAAATAAATAAATAATTTCCTTCAAAATTGGATCAATGTGATTTTCCAATAAGTCCAAATACATATCTCCAGTAAGATTACCAGGTAAAAAGAACGGGCCGACAATATTGTCACCAAATATTCCAGCCCAAACATTGAGTTTTTCAGGTTGTTGAGTATAAATTTCGTGAAACAATCTCGGGTTAGCATCGGCCCAATAACGACAATTGTGTCGATTTACTGTGCAGTTTCGAAAGAACGAACACTCATCGGAGAAACAAACATTGTACAGATAATTGGGATTAGCAGTTACTCGTTCACTCATTGTATCACAAAAATCAACACTACGGTCAAAATCATCTTCGTTTAGTGCGTGTGAAAGATGAATTTTGTAAGGATGGAATTTATGATGCTTCAAAATATTTGCAATTCGAGTTCGTGTAAAACCAGATTCATGTGCTAGCTGCCTCGTACTCGTCATTGGATTCAGAGCAATCTCTCCAAGAACAGCTACTTCAGCTGCTTCATTTCTTTCCATGTTTCGTTTTTTATTAGCCACGGACCCAGTTTCTTGAAACTTCGACACTAATTCTAAAACATACTTCCTATTAACATGTTTATCTAAATGTCGTTGATTGAAGAATTCTGCGGTTCTATTCGCACATTGATTGTTTGCAAAAAAAAGTGTAATTATTTCCACCCGCTCTGCAATTGAATAAACCATGTCGAACAATGAATTAGAACACATACAAGTCTCGATTCAAAACTAAGAATAATTCACATGTCAAAGAACCAGTAAGCCAACTTAATGATCTGTTCGTAATAAATAAAAAATTATCGATTCTCATTTTTTTGAAAGAGATATGAATTCAATAATCAACAAAATGAAAACATATTGAAGCCAACTGAGAAAACTCTATAGCGTTTAGTGGTGGAACCATAGACTGGAGAGATTTCCTCAACCTTTTGTAGAAATATTCAATAAAGACATAAAATATGGCAACATTGAACAAATCTGATTATTGAATCATTTACGCACAGAGTTGGATTTAGGAAAATCAGAAAATTTGGACAAAATTATATCGATTTCATTCCTTTCAACTTCAAATATTTCAAGAACATCAAGAAATTTAAGAGAAAAGATGATGAATGATTTTATCTGCAGAAAAGACTAATGATTCCAGGATGTAGAAGATACGGACCTTTAGTTAAAGCGATATTTGTTTTTCATGCGATTTAACCAATCTGTAGAGTAGTAGTGAGAAACCCACAAGAAATGGAATGAATCTAACGATGCCAAAATATGCATGACTGTTATCAAAAACCTTCTACAGGAGATCATTTCAATTGATATTGTCGTTTGAATATTACAGGTGAAAATGCAATTTTTTTATGAAATTTCAACACCGTATATCTTTTGAATGGGGCCATTGGGACATTGAACGGAATAATGCCCCGAAAGTCGGGGGTGCATCGGGTTAGAGCAGGTCGATATTGAAAGGAAATAAAATATAGAAAACATTCTCGAAAAAGTGTGTGAGTAAAATCGAAATTCACTTAGATAGTTTTTTTAATTCAATAAAATCCAAACAACCATTAATACCCCTTTTTATTTCATGTTTAAATTGATGTGACGTAAAGAAAGATGTGTTCTTTTCGGAAACCAATTGAATTGAAGGATATTTAATCAAGTTACTGAAACCTACATTCAACCTTCTATGCAATGTTGTTGTTGGGATATCGGAAATCAAGGTCAAAAGCATCCTTTTTCTTTGAAGACAGATATCTCGGCAGAAAATGGACGTATCAAGGGTTATAAGGAAAAGATTCGAAGCTGTATAAACAAGGTATCCGATCGTTGTAGTTGCTAAGCAAAAAAACGATTTCATGAACTTAGATCCAATAGAAAAACCAAAAATATTTTGTGAATTTTATTGGTCACTGGTATGTATTTCTAGGATTACTCAAAAATCGCTGCGCTACAAAATCTTGAAAATTCAATCCGAAAACTAGACACTTGATCCATTTTTATGACTATTTCTCTCTTGATTATAGCCTGTTGAAAATAGCCGAAAATTCAGGATTTTTTTTAACCTTCAATTTCTTCCAAATATAACATACTGCAGTTCCTCAATGCCCCGAATTTCGCAGGTCCTCTTTCATTTCAAGATATGATATCGGATCCGTTAATTGAGGACATCCTAATACTCCAGCCTGTCCATTCGAAATCGGTCTTTATATAAAGTATCATGTATTTTTCATTGAAACTCTAAACTAATAACATAGTTGACCGCAACACTGAAACCGAACTTTTTCCATAAGATGAGATATCTTGGAAAAATCATCTGATCCTCACAAATTAGTTTATTTGTAGGTCGTTGAAACTCTAAACTAATAACAAGAGGCAGCAATATTAAAAACTTTTTCAATAAGATGAGACATCCGGCAAAAAATTGTCTGATTCTAACAAATAAGTTTATTTATAGCTCCCGATCTGAATACCAATTCGTCAAAACGACGGCTATAAAATATCATGGTTAAGAGGTCCTGCATAAATGTCAGATTTTTATGACTAGATTTTCAGATTTATGAAGTCGAATAAAAATTCGGTTAATGTACTATTTTTTCGACAAATTGTTTTTCCGCCTGTCCTAACATAAGATGTGTTGAAATGGTAAATAATAATCAAATAAAACTAGATCTTTCCAATGAATCATGTGGAAGCACAGAGACAAAAATAATTATTATCTAAATAAATTACTTACTTACCATTATTTCATAATATTGTATTGGTTTGACTACAATACAGTAATTCAATAAGATTATGAAGTTTTGGCAATATGGAGGAAAAAATTACTCAAATTGTTTCCAGTAAAATATAAAAATGGAGAATATTATTTGGGTTACTTTTAGAGTTAAAAATAAGGATATAATATACTTATTTTATTAAGAATACTAGGATGAAGATAATAAAGGGTGATTCATTTAGAGGTACTCTTTGTGGTGGAGATTTAGTTGCTGATCGCGTATGCGTCGTGAAAACTGAAGTGGTTTTCTTGTTCAGTAGTGTCTGACATTTCACAATGGAACCATTCAGCCCGTACAGCGCCTACAAATTGTTCAGCTTTATTACGAAAATGGGAGTTCTCCGATTAATGAGTATTGGGCACTTAGAGCGCCCTACGGTCCACACAATTGGCTTACCATCTCTAAGTTCGCGACTCATTACTCGTTTTTGTATAATACTCGACCAAATAGACAACATCCAGCTTGTAGTGAAGAGAATATAGCGATGGTGGAGGAGAGTGTACGTGTCGCCATTCTCAACAGCTTGGTCTTTTGTATTCAGCGACTTGGCCGGTTTTTTCTTAAGGATCTTTCTTTGAAAGCTTATGAAATTTGTTTAGTTCAAGAACTGAAGCCTATCGATCTACCTAACCTTTTAAGGTTTAGTTGTTGAGCTTTTGACAAGCTTGCAGACTTCGACAAAAGTTTTGTTCACTGATGAGGCCCATTTTTGGCTTAATGAGTTCGTGAACGAACAAAATGCCTAAATCTGGGGTGATGAACAACCCAAAGAGTCTCAAGAATTGCCGTTAAATCCAGAAAAAACAACTGTTTATGGGCCGGTGGAATAATCGGTGTAATAAGCTTTATCACATAATGTAATAAAAATCTTAGGTTCCCATCAAAAAAATATGTTGATGACGTCATAACTTTGACAAATTTGACTTGTTATTTTTGTAGCTTATGTCAAGAGATGCGGAATATAAAAAAACGTTTGACGTGTTTTTGCATTTTTTTCAAAAGTGATCGTGTAAGTTTTATGAATTTTGTGCATTACTTTATCATAATCCTGTATATTGTGATATAGTAGAAAATCAGCGTAAGATGTGATAGGCAGTTAAATCACCGGAACCTGGTTTATCATTCAAAATAATCTTTTTCTTGGTATCAATCAAAAATTTATTTATAGTGATATCTAGATGGACGTTTAACATTCTCAAATAGATCAGCTAAATATAGACGCGTAATTTAGAAAAATCAGCCAATAATTGTTCACATATCTAATAATGTTTACACAGGCTTGGATTATGGATCATCACCTCGACCTTCGAAGATCTCATTAATTATCATTGAAAACAAAAAATCATCATTTATTCGACGAACTGGAATGAGAATCTCATTAAGAGAGCGCGAAATTGCTTAAAATTCTTCTTGACAATACGAAGTTATGTGCAATTACCGGGAATAAAGCAATTTGTATCCTTTACAGTAAAACGGATTCCTAAAACTTCATTACCTTCTTCGACGTTTTGTGACTAATGATTACAGCATCTCGAATAAATAAATATAAATAACTTTCGGAGGCGGTCATGCGAATGGGTTGTCGATACATTAAAAGAGAATAGTAGAGAGGCCTTAATCCTCTGTAATCTGTTGTTGATTTATGATGAATTTGTGCCCGAGAGTAATTATGTTCAGATAGTTTTTGAGTTTTCTGATCGTAATCAAAATAGTTCAAGGTTATATGAGAGTGTTCAACGAGACTGCGGAAATTTGGGGATATATTAAATTCAAATTGATACAATAATGCACGTCAAATTTTTGCAGTTTTTAACAGACGTCACTCAGAAGTAATGGATATTTCAAAAATTTTTTGGAAAGAACAGAAAACTTGAACCAAATACAACAGAAGAAGATATGCAACAAACTATAAACTAGAAAAATCGTCATAATTTTCCTTATAACAGATGTAAAATGTACGATGCTTTTCAGGCGGTATCAGAGAAGTGACCAACAGAAATTTTTAAGTTCTCCTGTATTAGTCCGGTCAAGTTAGACCAAAAAACAGAGGTGAGGTTACCAAAATTCGCTTCTAGCTGAAAATTGGTAGAGATGGTCAGGATACCATTAGAAAGAAAGGGTGAAAAGTCCCCAAAAATCCCATTGTTGCTAAAAAAGTTATTCAAGGTCAAAGGTCACGAAAATGTGTTTTTCGCTTTTTTTCAGTCAAACGGTGAGTTTCATCATAAAAATAACTCAGACATAAATTGTAGATCCTGCACTTATCTACAAAAATTGTCACGATACTTTTTTTCGTGAGAGTCACCGTTTCCGATATATGAGCGAAGAAAGTTGTATTCTCCATAAAATGCACACGTTTCCACGTCACCTGTGAGGTAGTGTACTTGACGCGTTTTTTTTAACGTGGTTTCCCCGGTGAACCCTGAGAAAAGAAAAGTTAGTGCCAAGGCGCTATCTTTAGAGCAACACAAAAAGATGGTCAACTTATGTAAAGAAGATAATCCAGACGGTTTGAACAGAAAATTTTATTTTATTGACGCATTGGAGCTTGCTTGGAGCGGAGGAGAGGGTTCATCATACCTAATTTCGCATTTCCAAGTCGGGCCGAATTGCCTACAATCCGATATTTTTAAAACAAGACAAGGTGGTGCCCAAAAATGTGCGGGAACGAAATGGCTGACGCCCAATATTGAAGAAGATATTTGCCCGGTGAGGTTATATAAGCTACTTGTATCCAAAAGAACTGCAAACATAAGCACTGAAAGACTATTCCTTACTCCACATAAGAATTGAAAATATGGTTCATGGTTCAAACACTCCCCAGTCGATCCCAATACGATAGCTAAATGGACAAAAGAATCGGCAGAACTCATTGGCATCAACACAACCAAGTCGAAGATAACCAACCACTCGCATCGAGCTACTGCTGTCAGCCAATTAGCCAAAGCAGGGATTGGGAGGAATAGCTGATAAAGATAACAGGCAGCGAAACCGTATCTCCAACTGGACCAACAACATCACAAAAAAATAATCACAGCCATAAGGAATGAAAAAAATGTCCTTCAAGAAACAACATCAGTATCTACTTCATCATTCGAAAATAATGCTCGTAATGTGTATAATAATTGTACTATCAATAATTATTATTTTGAGAATAAAGATGAATAATTTGTAATTTTGACGCTATCCACAGATGCACCTCCCTTCATACTCTTTCGGGCAGAAGGAAAACGCAGGGAAAATAAGGTTCCTTCTGGAAACTAGTGCATGGCGCAAAAAACGCATTAACGGCATTCGACTGCGTTTTATTTATGTTATATGCACATTTTGCTGCAAGAAACTTTGTTGACAACAACTCCGATTATAAAATAATAATGAACGGATATTTACAATCAATTTCGAATCTTAAAATCAACTTCAGATTCGTCAATGGAACTTTATTTCAGTATTTCCCGATACAAAATTCCCAATTCAACAGTTATTCCTGTCGTGAAACTTTCAAAGTTCCAGAGGTCATGTTGTTCTCTTCAAGAAAAACTTACGAAGAACGTTCACAAAGACATACAACCATGTACATCTCTAGACTTGACCACCAATGAAAGAACTAACAGTCGATTTAAAAGTGTAATTCAGATAAGAGACAGAACATAAAGAATCCATTCTCCTGCGGTCTCCCGTCCTAACATGGAGTTATTGCGCAAATATTCCTCCCAATTCATCCGTTACCGAAGCTGGCTGAAAACAGAATAAATTACATCTTATCTTGAATGTACTCCGCGCGAGATCTGCAAGAAAATGTTTGCTTCAAAGAGTGCGGAATGACATATGATACATTCAATACTGAGAAATGGCTTCGAGATCTCTAGGACTTCTCGGTGTTGTCAATGAATACAGGGTGTAACTAAATAAGTGTAAAATATTTAAGGAGGTGATTCCTCATCGAAAAAAAATAGGATCTTTCATATAAAGAAACTTCATTGGAGCATCCCTTGTTAAGATACAGCCCCTCAAAGGGAGTACATAAAATTTGTATAACAATTTTTTTCACAAGCACCAGAAAAGTTACAATATTGAAATTAACCTAACGTTTCCTACTAGCAGAAAGACACTTATCCAGTTATTTATTTGGATATGCTGCAGTGGGGCCTCAATATGAGAAAATCTTTAAACATTCTTTGTGATAACACAGAACATATGAAAACTTTGAAGCCTACAGAAACGGAGTGGTCTATCATAGATCGAGTTTGTAGATATCTGAACAGTTTCAAGACGCTTTCCAAAACATTAGAAGGTGAAGCATATTGCACACTTCCGATGGCGATAATTGGTAGAAATATGCTCCTGGATAAGCTAGAACAACGGGCTATTGAACTAGACAATAATCCTAGTAGAGATGAGACTGATGAAAAATTCATTTATAGTATTCAAGCGGCTAGATATAAAATTATCAAACATTACCAAAGAACCAACTGGATGTACTGTGTTGTTTTAGTCTTAGATCCCCGGCAGAAAGTGGAAACATTCTCTAATACAAGTTGGTGAAAAGACTTGGAAAAGCAAGCAGTTAGACACATTTTTTTGTGACAGAATATTTTCAGCCAGGTTTACAGAGCACAACAGCATCATCTTTACCTTCATCTTCAAATGATGAGTTCGACATCGATCTCCTAAGCTTATTCAAGAAATCTCCAATGAATCGAGCAAATGAATTGGCTTTGCGATACGAAATAGACAAATTCCTTTCGGAACCACGTGCTGACAGTTCTGAAGAGATTTTAGAATATATTTTAGAAATGTTTTTTCAAACTTGGCCATAATGGCCAAAGATTTCTCATCAAAGTCAGCATCTTCAGCTCCTGTTGAAAGGTAGTTTTCCAGAGCAGCACTGACAGTTACAAAAACTCGGAATAGATTAGGCGACAATTCTATAAGATGCCTCATTTCCATCCTGGATGGAAAATGAGGTGGTCAAACAGTGCTTAGAGAGTTGATGACGAGATATTGTTGATGATGGAGCTCGTGTTGAATGATTGTTTGGGCTATTACCATCATCTATTGTGGATGTAATGTTTTCCGAGGTTTCGATAGACATCTTCTATCTTTATCAAGGAGAAAAGTGAGAAACCTTTCGAAAATTATCAATTTTCAAAAAGTCAATATGACAGAAGTCATGAAAGAAAAATGAACGATGTTATATACTCATCTGTGATATGATGATCTTTTTAAGTTGGATCGAACTATCGGCGTCCAAACTTCTGGCAGATCTATAGATGGAGCACTTATGGAATCAGGTGTTATTTTCATAAATGCTGCTTCTTTGATTTTTCTTCTTGCAAGTTTTTCTTCTTTGGATATTATTGATGTTTCATCCCATTTTATACGATGATTCTCATCTACAGCATGTTGGACCAACCTGGATTTGTCGCTGTCTAGTACTCGTAGAAGCTTCTGATGTTCTTTTATTCGTACATTCAGAGGGCGTTTAGTTTCTCCGATGTAAGATCTTCCGCACTCGTAAGGTAATTCATATATGCAGTTCTTTGTCCTTTGTGTCTCATTATTGGGCTTAACTTTTGTAAGTTTAGCTCTGATAGTGTCTCGAGTTTTGAATGCAGTCGTTATGTTGTATCTATTTCCAATTCTTCTCATTTTCTCCGACAAACCTTTTACATAAGGAATTACGGTTTTAATGGTCTGATTTATATCTGTTGGTTCAGGTTGACTTTCTCTTGTTCGTTTAGCTTTTTCTAATATCTTTTTGGGGTAGCCATTGCTTCTAAGAGTTTTCGAGATGTTATTTATTTCTTCATTTTGGTCTTCTTCAGTGCAACAAATATTTATTGCTCTATCAAATAAACATTTTGCTACTCCCAATTTAGTGTTTAGTTGGTGGTTTGAATCAAAATGTAGATATTGTCCTGTGTTCGTTGGCTTTTTATACACAGTGGTTCTTGGGATTCCATTTTGTTTATGTACGAGTACATCTAAGAATGGAAGTAGTCTGTCCTTCTCGATTTCAATTGTGAATTTAATTGATTCCTCTTGATTGTTTAGATATTGAAGGAATCCATCTATAGTGTCTCTTCCATGTTGCCAAATAATGAAAGTATCATCTACATATCTTTTCCACAGTTTGGGTTTAAGTACATATTTTTCTAATGCATTACTTCAATCCCAAGTATATTGAGTATTAGAGTAATGTTTATATTACTAATAATATACTTATTTGCAATTTTCAAGAATGACTTGTTCAAGTTTTCAGCTCAAAATTCCAATGTGTTGTTAACCATCCAAGGCCATCGCACTAAATCACCCTGTATGCAATTTTTTCATACTAGTTTGATACTTCGATAATAATATTATATCGTGCTAAGTTGGTATGAGCTGAATTCCTTCAGAATTCCTCTCGTTGCAATAAAAAGCACTAACTAACACAGACAGTTCGTTGTCCTTAATCCCCGTTCAATCTACCCCAAATCCCAGTTCGTCTGGCTTATAATTGGCGAAATTTTCGTAAGACTTATGGCATTCGGTTCACAAGCGTTCGAGCAATCGCGATTCAATTAAATTGGAATATCAAAAAAAGATTCTGATACCTCGATTCAACCCTCTTGTAAGGGATGCAAAACTTAATTGAAAAATGTCCGTGAATTATATCGATCCGAGTTTCAATAACGGTTTTTTTTTCTGTTACGCTTTCGATGATAAACGCGACTGAATCGTTAGGTAGTAAAAAGACCGTTGAATGGAATATTGATAAAAAGATACTTCGCAGGATCCTTTTTTGAATTTTGCTATTTTTTTCTGCTGAAAATCTACGTGGTTTTATTGAAATTAGAAAAAACTGGCGTTAAGTGAGGAGGTTTTACGCTCTTAGATGCTAACAGGAATTGAAACGAATCAAAAATTCGGCTCCGGATGATAAATATTTAATGCTTAAGGTAAATTTGGAAATGTGTTTATATTCAGAAATTTTAAGAAATCAATTTCTTTATAGGTTGTACTTATTTTGGGCGCTGCGGGAGCTTGTCGTGGAAAAGAGTTGGTTGATTTAGAAATCGACGATGTGAGAGATTTGGGCGATTCCTTCCTAATTGCGATTAAAAACACCAAAAATAAAATTGACCGAAATTTTGTGATCAAAAATTCAGAAAACAGTGCCATCAGTTTTGTGGCGATATTTCGAAAATATGTGGCATTGCGAAAGACAGGGACACTTCATTCAAAATTTTTTGTTCATTACATCAACAAAGAATGTACTACGCGAGTAGTAGGAAAAAACATGTTTGGTACCTTTCCACGGCAAATAGCAGCTTTCTTGAAATTAGAAAATGCGACGTCTTATACGGGACATTGTTTTAGACGCACATCTGCGTCTTTGTTAGCTGATTCGGGAGCAACAATAGACGTGCTGAAGAGACATGGAGGATGGAAATCCTCCAACGTGGCCAAGGAATATATTGAATCGTCTATTAAAAATAAACAAAAAATTTAAAATATTTGGTCAAGTCGCCGATTCGTCCACTATAGTTATGCCACAGTCCTCATTCTCGCTTCCTGTTTCCGCAGGATCTTCGAAACAAACACCAGTTCAATATGATAAGGACCTATCTGTTACTCGTCAGTTACCTGCTGCATTAACCCAGGAAAGACTGGTCAATATGACGAACTGTCACAATATTAATTTGAATATTAACGTTAATTACCATTCTAATTAATTGTATTTTTCAATAAAATATTCCTTAAATTCGTTTGTGATTTAATCGTTCCGGGAGTTTCGTCAATATTTAATCCCGGAGGGATTAAATGTGACACTTTAGTACCTGTCACATGGGAGTGAAGTTGTCACTTTAGGCCCGGAAGTATGAAAACGCTATTATGAAAATATATATTTGTTTTTATTTAATGAAATTAGTAAAGTCCTTCTCAGGTAAGGCGAGACCAGGGAAATGGGAATTCATTTTTATATGGAGCATATTATAGATTCCAGTTCAAATTGCATAGGTAGGTACTCATACATAAGATAGGTCAGCTATACAAAATAAAGAGTGCTTCAAAGCAACGATGAGGAGGTACGAAGTTCGCCGGGTCAGCTAGTTTCCAATTAAATCAATCGGGTATTACAGCCTTCCATTCAATCCCATGAAGAAAGTCTTATTTCGTATCAACATCTAAATTCGATTATTTCCAAAACTTCCTGTATTCCTTCACTTTCATAAATGACAATCACAATCAGTTCCATTCATGGAGATTATCCCGAATTCACTATCAATTTTATCGCGGATATTATTCAATGACTATTGATTTGTATTTGGACAACTCGAAGAACACTTGATGAATATTATTTGAATGAAGAAAACATTTGTTTGTTGCTTATCAAGTATCATAATCACAAACATTTGATTCCTGGAAATCAGCATCCCGAATTTTTCTGGTTTATCAAATTTCCCAGGCTAGGGCTTAGTAGAGGTACCACACCAGAAATTCCATTGCTGACACCTTCTGTCGTTTTCAAGGTAAAGATTAGCTTTTACAAAAGCCAATGATTTCAGAAATTTCTCAATATTCATAAGTGTTAAATAGACAGATTTCTTCAGTTACTTCCAACAATTGACCTCCAAAATTAATTAATCAAAATAAAGGTAGCAGTGATACTTTCAAGAAGTCTAAGACTATAATTGTCAATCTATAATATAAAAATGGATCGCAAAATGTGTTGGTAAGCGCATAACTCAACAACGCCTGGACCAATTTGGCCAAATCTTTTCTTAAAATGTTCGTTGAAGTTCAAGGATGGTTTTTACGGCGAGAAAAATTAGAATTATTGCTGGTGTGATAGGAATTGGTGCAGAGAATTCCAATGATGAAGTTACCCAATACCAAATGGGCCGCTATGTCAGTAATAATGAAGCAGTTTGGCGAATATTTTCTTTTCCTATTCATGAGAGACACCCTTCTGTTGTTCACTTTGCTGTGCATTTAGAAAGTGGACAAAGAGTGTATTTTACAGCACAGAACGCAGTACAAAGAGCTGCTCAGCCACCATCTTCTACATTAACCAGTTTTTTTGAGACATGCCAAAACGATGATTTCGCACAAACATTGCTATATTCTGAAATACCTGGAATCAATCCTCAAGGAGATTTATACGACGGAAACAAGAAAAACCAGTTCCAGGATATACAGATGTATATTTCACCGATGCGATTGGCCGGATTTATTCAGTACATCCAAGCAATGATGAATGTTTTTATTTACGACTGCTATTAGTCAATGTACGTGGCCCAACATCATTCCAACAGTTACGAACTGTTGATGGTGAATTGTGTGGATCCTACAGAGAAGCCTGTCAACGTTTGCAATTGCTTGAAAATGACGCTCATTGGGATCAAACTCTCAATGATGCTGTAATATCATCACACGCTCATCAAATACGAACATTGTTTTCTATAATCATATCTACATGCTTCCCATCAAACCCAATTGATTTGTGGATCAAGTACAAAGATTATATGTGTGATGATATTTTGTATCAAATACGGAATAGAATGGGAAATCCAAATATACAAATCAGTGAAGAAATTTACAATGAAGCATTGATTTCAATTGAGGACATGTGCTCGATAATGTCAAACAAACTATTAATTCAATTAGGCCTGACCGCGCCCAAACGTCCAATGCATGACGCATTTAACGCATCGAGAAAAACTGTATGATCTCAACGCTTTGAAAGAATTAATTCAAACAAATCTTCCACTGTTAAATGAATAACAGAAGTATGTATTTGAAACTCTTATGAAAGTAACAAATGATGAAACTGGAGGGATTTACTTCTTAGATGCACCTGGTGCTACAGGAAAAACTTTTTTGATTTCATTAATATTAGCAACAATTCGCTCACCAAATAAAATTGCACTTGCACTCGCTTCGTCGGGAATCGCAGCAACTTTGCTTGAAGGTGGTCGAACAGCCCATTCAGCACTAAAATTGCTATTAAATATGCAAAGCAATGAAACTCCAACCTGCAACGTTTCGAAGAACTCTGCAATGGCAAAGGTTTCGCAGCAATGTAAATTGATTGTTTGGGATGAATGCACGATGGCACATAAAAAATCTTTGGAGGCTTTAGACAGAACCTTAAACGATCTACGGCGCAATAATAACCGATTTGGTGGTGCAATGATTTTATTAGCAGGAGATTTTCGTCAAACATTGCCAGTGGTTCCACGATCAACGCCAGCTGATGAACTCAATGCATGTCTAAAGTCCTCCAATTTGTGGAAACATGTCGAAGCAAGAATATACATGTCGAGTTGCTAAAAGACCAATCTGGAAACATATTCTCTAAACAACTCATTGACATTGGTAATGGCAAATTTCCTATAGACATGTTGACTGGCTGCATTAACTTTCCTCAAAGTTTTTGTCAGTTAACTCGATCAAAAGATGAACTTATTCAGAAGGTGTTTCCAGATGTTTCTCAAAATTACAGAAACCATGGTTGGTTGAGCGAACGAGCTATACTAGCTGCAAAAAACATAGATGTAAATGAATTAAATTTCAAAATTCAAGAACAAATTACAGGCGAATTGAGGATATATAAATCCGTTGATTCGGCTACTAATCAAGATAATGTAGTCAACTATCCACCGGAATTTTTAAACTCGCTGGATTTGCCAGGATTGCCACCTCACAATCTTCAATTAAAGGTTGGATCGGTGGTTATAATGTTGCGAAATATCAACCAACCGCGTCTTTGCAACGGTTCATGGTTAGTGATAAAAAAATTACTAAACAATGTGATAGAAGCAACTATACTCAAAGGAAAGTATAAAGGAGGAGATGCTCTCATACCGCGTATCCCAATGATTCCGACTGATGTGCCATTTGAGTTTAAACGACTACAGTTTCTAGTGCGGCTTGCTTTTGCTATGATTATAAACAAGATCCAGGGGCAATCATTAAGTGTTTGTGGTATTAATCTAGAAAACCCATGTTTCTCACATGGTCAATTGTATGTTGCCTGTACCCGTGTTGGAAAACCATCAGATTTATTTATCTATGCGCAAGGTAATCAAACAAAAAACATCGTATACCACAAAGCACTACAATGATAATAATAATAATTATGATTCACATGATTAACAATAAAGCGATTACTTACTTTTAAATCCTTATATATATTTTATTTAATTATTTTTTGTTCACAACGCCGATCACCAGGGTGACGGTTCTGTTCAGGAGAATTTTTTAAAATACGTAGGCACAAAAACTGCCTCATTAAAAATCTTTTTGACAGGACGAAGTCTGTCGGGTCAGCTAGTTTTAGAGATATTTTTGATATTGAGATGTGTAGAACCTGATTCTACTGGATTTTGTTGAAAGTTAGGTACCTATTTATTCATTGAAAATAATATCTGGGTCACTCCAAACTAATCTCTTTTGTTGTGATTGGAATAGTAAACTGTAATGAGATATGGATGACCACCCAGTGGAGATCTCTTCCGCTAACACACTTCTCGAGTTCATTTTTAGATTATTGTAGAGAAGGGTCTATAATGTAGACTTGGGACCAGTTGGTTGCAGACTGCCGGGGCCTTCCTTGTTTATACCATTATCGACATAATGGAAAACGGTTGAATCTTTTCATCTTCAAGTAACAAGTCATTGACGTTGCGCTTCTTCAGAAATGAAGTCTATTTGATTCTTTGTCAACGAGTATAGGACTCGATATTAAATAGATTGCTTGAGCTTTTTACGCGCTTGTTCTGGTAGAAAGGCGTGCTATCTTTTTGACCAATTGTCTGTAATTTTCTAATATCGAGCCAAAAACGGTCTCAATCGTTGGTCAACATGCTGTAGATGAGAATCATCGTATAAAGTGGGACGAAGCATCAATAATATCCAAAGAAGAAAAACTTGCAAGAAGAAAAATCAAAGAAGCAGCATTTATGAAAATAACACCTGATTCCATAAGTGCTCCATCTATAGATCTGCCAGAAGTTTGGACGCCGATAGTTCGATCCAACTTAAAAAGATCATCATATCACAGATGAGTATATAACATCGTTCATTTTCTTTCATGACTTCTGTCAACTGACTTTTTGAAAATTGATAATTTTCAAAAGGTTTCTTACTTTTCTCCTTGATAAAGATAGAAGATGTCTATCGAAACGTCGGAAATCATTACATCCACAATAGATGATGGTAATAGCCCAAAAAATCATTCAACTCCTTTATTTTAGCTCTGCCCTGTTAGTCACCACATCCAGAAACTAAACCTCAGAGACGTTGAATCCTTTCAGTAGGGTTATCATGAGAAAAATCTGTTAATCTACTCATCTAAACTTTTTAGGTATCTGATACAAATAATTATTTTTCCCATTTCTGCTTCAGGAACTGTACCGCTAGGAAAAAGAGCTTAAAAATGTAACCAGTGAAATTCATATACAATAATCGCCAACTCCTTAGCTAACCCACGCCACTGCTATCCACGAATGAGCGCAGAAAAGAAATAAGGCGCATCTCTGAAAGGTTTACTTTTTCCTTTATTTCGTTTTATTTTAAGTAGTGGAGCGGATCGACATGTTTGTACTCAGCGTAACTGATAGCTTTTCTTTGACATATTTCACGCATAAAGAGAAGTTCCTGTTGTTTCCAAAATAAACAAATCGATAAGTGAGTGTTAACAGTTTAAGTTTCAACAGGGGCAGCCCCTTCGCTTAAAAGATATCACAAATACATACCTCCTTTAATTTGTTTTCTCACTGTCGATACACGTTAGTCCAAGGAATTATGGTCATAGAATACAGTTACCGCTAATGAATGAGTACTATGACCGAACACTTAAGTTCATTGTGGATACTCAACAAAGGTTGTTTCTTGAAACAATAAACTTTTGATGAGAGAATCTCCAACGCAACTGGAAAAATTACTAACTCAGTGATGTGGAATTTTCCTAGATAAGTTAAAAATTTGATTTGGTGAGCCTGTGCATAAAAATGGAAGTTCCACCGACTGTAACAGCAATAGGCCAATAATTATCCTTCTTTCATTTCCCATTATTTTTGAAAGAGCATACTGTAATCAATTGATGGATTATCTATAGAGAACTCAATTTTAACAGAATATCAGCATGGATATACAATAGTTCAACTGATTCATTTTTTCTCATTAAATTGAAGCTGTTTTGGAAAAAACAACTCCTTGAGTTGAAGGTGATGTTTGCAACTGAAAATATATAATTTATTTTTAAGAATTTGAGATGACATATTTACTATTGCAGGGCTCTAAATTTTCGGAATATTCTATGTATAAATTCATAGTTAAACAAAGGGGAATATATTAAATTAAATTTTCCAATTTACATCACTTATTGAAGCTTTTGCTTACAATTGTTTCGATACTAAGTATCATCTTCAGAACGAGTTAAATTCTCTGCTGTGTGAATTGGGAAATTCAATTTTATATATTCCCCTTTGCTTATCAGTATTTAATATTGCATATTGAAGAATTATAACTGATCAAATAAAGAAGCAAATAGTACGTATTCGTTCATTTTGAGAATTGATTCTGAAACTTCGTTTTTGAAATTCGGTAGATCAAAGTTCGCCTCGTAGTTATAGAAAAACTGAAAAATCAGTAGATTGCTTCATGAATAATTCAAATGACAACAGTTTTGTGACTTCAGCCCAGCACTTTTCAGAAGGGAATATAAATAGCCAATATTTATTTCAGTCAGTTTATAAAATATCTGCGAAGACAAAATATAATTTTCAGTTGTTCATCAAATTATGGAAAATAAATTGTAAATGAAACAATCTCTAGGTTAAACCAGATTTTACAATATTATAAGAGAAAATGATATGACTACAATATTTCGGCAACATCTCACCCCATCTCTCAGACGGCCTATACCCTATTTCGCAGAGTCATATTAAAGTAGGATTGAAAAATTATTGTGATTAAGTGATTTTATTGTAAAAAATATTTCATGTAGTTATCTTTTCAGAGTTTAGTTTATTTTTGCAGTTAATTCGTACCGGATCACAGATAAATAAATAACGTGACAAATAAATTTCACATCAGCACTTCTCCAACAACAACCTTCTCAGGTTTATTAATAATCATATAAAAAATCATTGAAACAAAACTTGAAATCGAACATATAACAACTATATTGAACACATACCTAAACCAGTAATCACTCTCTAAATTGTCCAAGTCTCCATACCACCATACTAAACACATCACTAAGTTTTCCAAATGAACCAAACTAAAAAATCCATAGTATATGAATTTACCTTTCTTGAACTTAATTTTGAATTCGATAATACAAAAAATGAAAATGTAACAAACAAAAATAAAGAATAATACTTTGGATGCAGTCAAAGTACTAGATTTTGCGTCATAACAAAGAATAGTCAAACTTAAGATGAAATGTGATACAAGAATGTAAAGGACTTGTATAGGGTAAAAGTACTGAAAAGCTAATATTGCAAGAATTCTTGCCAATATAAAAGCGAACCACCAACAGAAAGCAATTACTTTTCCTGCAAGATCATCTTCAGGTAGACCCTTGATGAAGAGTACTCTCCTAATGTTGAAATCCGGCTGTGTTGAAGAAGTAGCATAAGTTGAATCTTGAGACACGCTTGTTCTCCCTCTATATCGGCTCATTCTACGGAGTTGGCTCACCACAGATGGTATTCTTGAGGAGTAAGGTGGTAAATAGGTTCCTCTAATCTCAGGTTCCAAATAAAAATCACTGCTTCTCCTATTGGCTGGTATTTCGTATAGTTCATCTTCAGCCTTATCAGGAACTGATGAGAGTCTTGAAGATACTCTTGATGATGGTTTTGGTTTGATACGTAAAGTTACGTCGTTCAAAATTTGCTCATTATCATATTTGTGAGGTTTGTACCAAGGATACTGAGCCCCGGCTAACTTCTGTGTCTTGAACCTTTGGTAATACGTGACGGTCATCGCTAGCTTCATAAGGTTGAGGACTATACTCATGAATTGAGAATGTGCTGAAAAGATTTGTATTTTAGGGTTTCGAACATGATATCATAGACTTAATTGAGAGGTTTTCTCTTTGAAAACACTGTTGTGACTTCTATTTAATATTCTTTCTAAGGTCAAAAAACCAATCCTTAAATTTAGTCACCTGTTAGCTTATCCGTTGTTCGAGAATGCCGCATGAGAAGATACAACTGGAATAGTATCTGTGGAAGTGAATGCAAAAACGCTTGTAGAAACAAATAAAGTTCTATAGTCCTTGGAGTAGTTGCATTTCGTAAATCCAATTGCCTTGAGTCTTCATCTTCTGATCTGAAAGCTTCTATCGACCAGAATATGCGTTCAGCAAATCTGAAAGAATAATAACCATGGATAACAGTTAAGAAACAGATATTTCTCATGAAGGTATCACTGTCAAATGATAATTTAGTCTAATATTGAAAATAACCTCCACAATGAATGTGAAAGTACAACAAACCTATATCTTAAATTCCAAATAACCATCCACAGTTTTTCTTCAGTTTTATTCGAAGCCCAAACTTCGTTCCCTCGAAAATCATATGGAACTTACTACTATATTGTCAATACTCACCTCCACAAACTACTAACAGCAAAGAAAATATGTTGCACTATTTTCTGGCATAGCCACAATAGATTTCTTTTTCCACCAAACTTTCTCTCTGGCCACAATTCCCAACAACATAGTATGATGATGTTGCTTACAATAGCTGGTAGATAAATCAAAAACAACGAACTCCATGCTAAATGATTATGCCAATTGACAAAATGTCTATGTACCAGACCAACTTCTGTTGCAAACAAGAAGATATAAAGAATGCATGCTCCGATCGATGGAATCAAATAATTAACTAAAGCATCTTGTTTTGGAGTCAGGGGAAATCCCAATATTTTCTTCTTCTTCGATTCACTTTGACTTGAGGTAGGCATCTATGAACTGTCAACAAAACTAATCAACTTTTTGAGGTGTTCACGAAATGAAAACCGTACATTTTCATTTTAATCGTAACTGGTAAAAGCAATAATAAATACTTAGAGTAGAAACACTGAATGTTTGAGGTTCGGTATGGTGTTATCTTATCTATTATCCGTATTCTCTGAATCATTATGACCTACCTGATACAACAATCTATGCAATAAATATTATTAGATTTTCGCGCATTTCCAATAGAACAATGCGGTATCGGTTCGCCCCATAGACATATAAAGAGATAGACCCATTTAATTACATTAAATAATGTAGCTCCCATTGAAAAGCAGTTTGGCAACCATACGCCATACGCATTCAACCCGTTTGTGACGTAGTCATAATGTGTTTTATTTCTTGAAACTGTTTGAGATTATTCAGCATGTTGGCGTCGGCACAAAACTAAGATCTGATACTTCACTATGTGATGATCGACAACTCTGCGGGAACATATTCATTCATAAAATTCACTCACCGTATTTCCCCCTTATAATATACGTGACGTTGCCAAAGCGCTAAAAAGTTAACTTGTATTTGTTTACAAGTGAAAATTAAGTAAAATTAAGTTGTTATTGTGATTTTGCAGATTTCAAAAGAGTTTTTCACTGTAAAACATGGTTCGGCAATGTTATATTTGAAAAAAATATGATTATTTGAACCCAAATTTTTCTTTCCACCGGTAAGATTCTAAATGTGCTTTTGGCGTCAATATTTGAACAATCAGTGTCGTAGAATGAAGTGCATGCAAAGATTGTTTTTATTAATTGAATAGTTATACCAAAGATTAACTTACAAAGATGGAGCACTCCGGCCTTTTTCTCGTCAACGATTCAATGACCTTGAGAATTCTATCGTTGAAAAAAGGGGCGGGACTAATAAGAGAAGGATATATCTCTCTCTTTTCTCCAAATTCGAATTTAAACCGCGAAACAATTCACCGGGTATTTATGAAAATCATAGCAGATCCTTAATGTAATCAAAACCTTTAAAGTAAATGGCATATTTTATATAACTTGTCTATGAATTCTTTTCCTTCCATTCGAAAATTTTTAATGATGTGTGTCATATATGGAGTAAAAGTTATCGCTGATTTTGTATACAAAATTTAGAATTTCATTCAGCACGGGTTTTTATATTTGGATTAAGCTTTTTCATAGCTCTGCAGAGAAGTCTGGTTTGTAGATAAAATGAGTGAAACCAAGGGAAGATGTTCAGTTTAGTATTGTTAGAATGTTTTGGGTGTGAGATTCTTTAGATTTCCCAGTTCAGATGACCCTTCTGCGACAATTCTGAGGAAACAGGATTTGCAGTGATAACTTCGAACCTTATTTAATGACTGGCCGCTACTTAAATAAAACGGCTGTTCCTACTTTGAACCTGTTTAAGAGACCGAAAAGCTTTGATATAGGTACACAAACCGATAGAATAGGAATCGATAAGGGAACTCAAACATGTTCCACAATAATGGTAAACTGCAATGTGCAAACATCACAAAACATGAAAGCCGCTGCCACTACATCTCCTCATCAACTGCTAATCCAAAAGCTGAGAACTATCCCTTTTCATCATTCTTGCTCAGTTTCCCTACAAATATATGCTAAATTTGTTTTTAAAAATTAGAATTTTTTACATAATGAAGTATGCAAATCATTTACAGAGTGATGAATGTAACAAGAGGCAAAATAAAAAAATTAGAAAGTTCAATATAATGCAGCACAAAGGATGTTAAGTTAATATTTCTCAGTGTTTTCTTCCAAAAGTTACCGTTAAACTGGATATCAAGTTCAGGAATCTGATCCCTTTGTATGTATGAATATTTTTATAGAATAGGAAATTGCTCTTTTATGTTTTTTTTATGTTCTGAGAATGCTTAAGATGGAACCGAGATAATTATATAACAGAGATTGATAATGCTGAAGGAAACTTGACTACAAATTTTTAATGAATTTCTTTAACTTTTGATGTAACTATATGAAATGAATTATAAAGAAAATTTCCTTTTCATTTGTTGTCCTCTTGTTTTAGCCCATTATTTAGACATTCAATACATGAAAGTAAAATTATTGTCTAGAATTGGTAAAAATTTTGATCAGCAAAATTCACAAACTTTTATGATTACAACTATTTGTCAGCTTATTTTGTGTTACTTTGAAATTGGTGAAACAATTCATAAGACAGGAATTAACTTCTTCGTAAGAAGTTTGTCATCAATAATCAAAGGACTTCTAACTTGCAAACATAATATAATGGTTCCATTAAAATTTTGATGAAAATATATTATACATTATTCTTACATTCTTGTATTAGGAAATACTTGAAAATTTTTAAGAAATGCTTATAAAACAATTTTCATCCACATATAATAAGATCAATTAAAAAAAATTTATTCTTTTCATACGATTTTGAAAAAGGATGTTTCTTATTCGTTTGTTCACAAAACTGCAGTATTAGTTGAACTATATGTGGGTAACATTACTATTTAATTCGTCCATTTTGTCAAATGATATTTTCTTGTTTCTTATGAATTCTCTCTGGTCTTCACACATATTCCACAGGAAATAAATGTTCTGTTATTGAACTCTTCCTCAAAGTTGTATGGCAATGACCTAAAATTTTAGAAGATGTGAACTTTTACAATTTTCTCAGTTGAATTGTTGTAGCTCTAAAGTATAAGATATTTTAGTAATAAATTAAAATAGATTGCAAATGATGAAAATACAAATTAACAGTGGAAATATTGCTACTCACGAAATTGCGTATTGGTTCCTGAAGGAAATCGTTCAGAAACGCTTGTAATGAAAGAAAAGTGCTTTCATATTTCCTAATAAATAAAAAATTATTTTTCCAAATTCTTCATGTCGATTAAAATCCTTTTCTGTTTAGATTCTTGCTACAGGAACTAGGAACCGATTGGCTATCTTATTGCACGTGACAACGAAATGTGATTTCATTGGTGTTGCCTCGATTTACATTGCTCTTATGGGATTTTGAGTCAAGGGAGGAATCGTTTTATGCGATTCTGTGGTTTCGCTTCGAAATACGTGAACAAAATTTTCAGTACTAATTTGACAGAGTGCACCCTCTTGTTTCTACTCTTTGGTTATACATTAAACCAAAATGAAATACCTGAATCAATATCAAACCTAATAACTTTTCATTACTCACAGTAACTAGTTCAATTTACTATTTATTAAATTGTGAAACAAATTCATTTTCTCAGATCAAATATATTTGGCAAATAAATTCTGAAAAAGGTACATTTTCGTTACACCCTAAGCCATTCCTATCACCTCTTCAAACTTTTTCAATGGATGTACTGTTTATTATTTACTATACTATATTTATAAAAAGTTTTTCTCTAATGGCATGATATTAAATTTTGAAAAATAAAGTTCTACCATGGATAATGAGACGATAATGTTCTCAACTAAAAAATTCGAATTAAGTTTCATTGCAGTAAGGCCCATCATTAGATGGGCAGCCAAAAAATTGGTTATAGACTCATTTGAGTTATCCCTCCCCACGGAAATCTTTAGTAAAAGGCGAAAGATTTATTCGCAACTGAGGAGAGATCAGAGTTAAAGAAAATGTAATAACTCTAAGCTCTTATACATATAACTAAGATATTTATGAGTAATGGCTACGTTCGACAAAATCAATTTTCCAGTCGAAAATTTGCTTCAACTCATATAATCTTCACGCTATCTAAGCTCCGTCTGAGAGCCTTTCCAGCTATATAAAAAAAACCATAAATATCTTCTTCAATCAATGAAAATTCTTCGAAAAATTAATTTCTTCTGTAATGGAACAGAGCGAAGCCCTCTTGTGTTGAACTTGAACTACTTAGGTGAGACATCTGACGGTCAATAGTATAAGCTTCTTCTTGCAGTCCACCAACAACAGATTTCAACATTAACCTCTACGTTTAATATTTAATGACTCTTGAGTGTTCCGAGAGGAGTCTCACCTTAGAATTATAAGATAAGACAAGACGAGATAACTCATTTTCATTCCGCTAGATGGTGCCATGCAGGATTTACGTTCAGGAAATACATTTAAAATTAATTTTATGATTTACATTTGAATGATTGACTGCATCAGGCGTAAAACAGCAAATATGTGAATTCTTCACCTCAGCTTCCAAGGAACCATTCAAAATCTACAAAAACCCCATGTAATCCTCGGCTTTTGAGATTTTTCCTTGTACATTGACGGACGGAACAACGCATATTTATATTTCAAGTGCCCTTATATAATACCAATAATCTTGAATACGGTATTATATCAATCATTTGTGATGATGCTTAATTATCAATTTGACTGTGACTAGTGTCGAGTCAAAGATTTCAAATTATATTTTATTTTTTATTTGACGGACGGCTATCAGTCACGGACATATCGTGAATAACAGCAAAAATGTCGAAAAGCACTGACGTCTGAGCTGACATTCAGGAGCTTTTGCGAGCTTGTTATGAAATCTTTTCTCTAGTCTGATACTAAAAACACCGCCACAATCAATGTGAAAAACTTAATTTATTGAGAGCTAAATGTCAGAAAATTAAAGACATTTGGGCAAAACGATAGCTAGTACTTTTACTACTTCAATGGGTAATGACCCAGAGCCTATTCTGAAAATATGCAAACTGTAGCTTGTATTCTTCGGAAGATAGAGGAGATTGTACAGCCGGACGGGCATTCTCAAGTTAAACCAGGAAGTAGAACCCAATCGATTGAGATCTATTCGGGTTAATTTCGAAATTTGGGGAAAGGACACGCTCTTCTAAAAGTTTAGTGGATGTTATAACTGTGACAATATCACGTGAATAATTTTTGAGCAAAGAATTATGTTAGTTAGATTTTCAATCATAATATATGTACGTCACCATATTATTCATTCCATGTCATTCATGACATGAACACGATATAAAAAATAATAGTATATTCTAAAACAAGTTGCAGCTCCAACGAGTATTAGACGATATTTTCTCTATTTCAGTCAAGAATAGTGAGAAATTTGTTGGAATTCAATGAAAAATTCAGATTATATCTCCTAGTGTCTTTTGTATTTTATTTTCGCAGTTGGTGTGACTGATACGAAAATTGACAGATTATAGAATTTGAATAATGCGTTCAAATCTCTACATGGTTTAATATTGACAATTGACAAGCAATGGACGCTGGTTGACATTCGAAAGGATAAGATGTGTTGCAACCACAAAACGAAAAGTATAACTAAAAATAATAGTTCAGTCTATTTGGAAATGACACTCCGAAAAATGACATACCGGAATTTGACTTGATAAATCGTTAGGGGGGCATAAAATAATGTTAATGCTAGATTTCCGAAGTGATCCAAATTGCTGATTTTGAGAAAATCCAAAAATATTTTGAAACGCGTTTTTCTCACAATCTATGGGCTTTAGAGAAAAATTTATTGAACAAAAAATGTAGAGGACATCGTAAACTACATTTCATCTCATGGAAGTGAAGTCGTCCGACTTAAATTACAAAAAGTAGGTGGCGCTAAAGTATCAAAAAATTGGTTTTTTGGCATTTTCGTTGTAAATAAATAATTTTTTCATAAAACTGTAAATAAGAAAGTTGTTTGTCTCAAAATTTGCCACATTTTATATTCAACCAATTTTTTTGTAAACCTTACCGTACTCGAGCTAGAGCTTGTTGAAGTGTAAAAATGGTACATTATGTGCCGCGCCAATGCGCGTATTCCATAAACTTCATTTTATTTTTTATCTTTAGATTAATAGACCATAATATTTACTTGATATTAATATTTTGAATCATAGTTGAGATAAACAATTATTAATAGTACCCTTTTATTGCAGCTTGTTGTAAACGGTCAACATTGAGTTGCAACAAATGTAACAGAAGATAGTAGTGAAAGATTGACACAAAATGTGTAGACTAATTTTTTTTTAATTGAAAATTTTTACCTATTAATTTATTAATTTCAAAAATAAAAGTTTACATTTTGTGATTAGATCATTGCAAACTTAATTTAACTTTTTGGTCAACATTTTTGCTAGCTTATTGGTTCTTTATATAACTTCTATAAAGTCATGATTGTAATTAATTACATCAAGTACAATGTAATTTCAATGCAAAATTAGATTATTGCAAACATAATTTAACTTTTTGGTCAACACTTTTGCAACATTATTGGTTATTTTTTTTTTAACAAAGAACCGTTATTTATGCTGCGCTGCGCTGCCTCTTTTCGCCTACAGCTCGAGAACGGTAAGTTTTACAAAAAAATTGTTCAAATAAAAAATGTGGAAAATTTTGAGACGAACAACTTTCTCAATTACAGTTTTATAAAAAAATTATTTATTTACAACGAAAAAGCCAAAAAACCAATTTTTTTATACTTTAGCGCCACCTACTTTCTGTAATTTGAGTCGGACGACTTCACTTCCATGAGATGAAATGTAGTTTACGATGCCCTCTACATTTTTTGTTCAATAAATTTTTCTCTAAAACCCATAAATTGTGAGAAAAACGCGTTTCAAAATATTTTTGGATTTTCTCAAAATCAGCAATTTGAATCACTTCGGAAATCTAGCATTAACATTATTTTATGCCCCGATAACGAATTATCAAGTCAAATTCCGGTATGTCATTTTTCGGAGACACCCTATTTTTTCGTGCTAAATATCCTGTACTATAATGCTGTAATGAGTTCATTATAGCACTGTTTTTAGTACTGTAATGAACTCATTACGATACTGAAATAGAGAAAGCAGTTTTATGAAACGTGCATTTCGTATAAATATTCAATCAAATACATAACAGTGGACTACAACAAAAGTGATAAATCTCTGGTTTAAACATATTCTAGTAGATTTAATTTTCTAAAAATCATATTTCTGTATGTTTGTCAAAGTTGATAATGGTATCATTGTATTCTTCTGAAAGATCTTCATTATGATAAGTTTATTAAGGAAAGTGTTATTCGAAAAAAACTTTTCTTGCATGATCAGAGACTATTGCCTCAATTGATAACCTACAAAGTCATACTAGTGATCATCATCAATTCTACCCTGAAGATTTAAGGATTTTACCTCATTCCAACAGAATTATCAAACGATTCTTGAGGATTTTCTCCAAATGGGCTATGGAGTTGTTCATTACATGATTACCCCCCATGCTGATGATATTTCCGATATGAATCGAAACATAAGCTCTATTAAAAAAAGCAACTATCATATGTTAAAAAACAAATGGTTCATATTGGATCAAATGAAAAGGGGTAAGGCCCGGAATTGAAAAAAAAACAGTGAAACATTTTACAAAAACAATTGTCCATATAATTTCCTAATAATAATACTCTCCAACAAAAAGACAATGGGAGGTAACAAATTCTTTCAATTGAAAATACAGATTATCAATTCATTCACACAATACTTTTTTTTCTAAGCCTAGGTGTTCTCTCAATTCAGGGAATGTCAATAAATAAATTATTTGCGATATGAGTGACACGACGATATTCATTTATAAATATGTAGTTTTATGTACAAATGGGGTTTCAGCTTGGGTCTTCCTTTGGTACTGGATCATTGTTAGGCATCCTGTCTTAATAAATTATCCATCCCCCGGCCTAAGTAAGAAATTGACTTTTTTGTTTGTTCGATAACCAGATCTGTTGTCCTAGAGATGTCTTGCACTTCTTTATCGAGCTTTGTTATCACCCATTCGATGGCTTCTCTTCCTTTACCGGCATTGTTTGATATTTTATTTGTTAAAAGATCTTCCATATAACTAGAGAGAGGAACTCCTTTTACTGTTACCACAGCTTCTTGTTTTAGTAAGGTTTTTGATGCATCTTCAGGATGTGGTGTATACTTGACTGTTTCATTCACTGCTATATGGCTGCAGAAGGTTAGATTTATTGTCCTTAACGTCATCGATCTTAAATTAGGATTAACTTCACTTTCTTCGCTGGCGTAGCATATATTGGCCGATCCAATAAGCTGAAACAAAAATATATATATTACTGTCGATAAATATTGTTAAAAAAAAAAGAAAAATCTTCTAATACGAGAAATGAAACTAATGATACTGATCTTAAAGACTACGCTACATCAGTCAGTTTGTTCATGATGCTAAGGAGAGGACGAGTGTATGAGAACGTCATACACAGGCGTACGAGGTTCCTACAATAAGTAAACGGAAAAACTAAGATTGGTGTAGGAGGGCGCACTGTCTCGAAGAAAGTGGGGGACCAACAATGATTGCTCTGAAGTCAGAAAAATACGAGGCATGTTTTTTAAGTAAGTACCGTTTTGGAATTAAAAAAAGACGTGTGAAGATATCGCAATAATTTTATTTTTACATGAAAGCCTGCATCTTAATCTACTTTTCAACATAATTTCCGTGAATATTGACGCACTTGTCATAACGTGGCACCAGTTTTTGGATACCCTCCTCATAAAATTCAGCCGCCTGACTTGTTAACCACTGTGTCACAAATGTTTTGACTTCGTCTTGCAGACGCTGACCGCCCAAGTGTTTCTTTAAGTGCAGGAACAAATGGTAGTCGCTGGGTGCCAGATCAGGGCTGTGTCCAGTTTCTGCACCAAATCTTCATTAACGAACGAAGGACGCCCATTCCGTTCTTCATCATGCGCATTTGTGCGGCCATGCTCTGCCACGAATTGTTTAAAACTAGGAATCTTGTTTCTAAGAGACGGCTGTTCTCAGAGAGAGGGTCGGGGTTAATTTGAAATAAGAGAAAATTAAAATATATTTATTAAAGGGCGCCACGTGATTTGAATTCTTCTATATCCTAGATGATATTTGAAACATTAAGTGAAAAAAGAAAATCACGAAATCTTTATGAATTCCTATATTTAACAATTCTCCCAAATAAAATCTCGATTTCCTTTATGAAATGATTTTTTTTATGAGTGAAACGTACCCCATTTCCTTACCATTCCATCACTCATAATGTTTTGTCCGTAAACTTCACAGATCTCACGATGAATATCGATCGGTTTTACGCCTTTAGCACTAAGAAATCGTATAACAGCCCGTACTTCACAATCAGCGGGACTCACGATTGTCGAAGGCAACTTAATCACTCAGTAAACAACGTATACAATGAAGAATCAGACTGTAATGGCGTCAGTGCGTAGACAAGAGATGTAGGTAACCAGCGCGCATGCAGGGAACGCCGACCGTAGCACTACGGCGGCGGAATCGCAAAACGGTACTTACTTAAAAAATCTGCCTCGTATTAATTTCTATATGATTTTCTATGGAAAAGTCTTTAATCCAGAAATTTTTGGGAAAGCAAGAAAATTGAAGAAAAACTGCCAGTGATTACTTCGCAATATGTTTGGTGTTATTCATAAGATTTGTTTATCGATTATTTAAATTTTTTCTATATCCTTAATTTTTGTATCGTAATGTTTAGAGTCCGGAAAGCGATTTCATAACAAGCGCGTAAAACTTCATGACTTCTCCTATTGGCTTTTCTATTTTTTTTTTTGTTCAGAGTTGTTTATTCAATATCTCACATTATTACTAAAGGATTTCTTTCTTTAATTTAAACTTCAAGTTAAATTCTTTTATCTTTTAGGATACCTTTCTTATATTTCATTTCGAATAGTCAAATTTGGGAGTTTGCAGGCTCTTCCTTAATTCATATCAATTAAATATTACTAATATTAATATTCAATTATACAGGATCTACATACAATGATGGGCAAATGTGTTGAACCAAGTAAATACCTCTGCAATTATTACGTAGTAATATGTAGTAGTGATATCAAAAAAATGTTAAAACATATGAAAACAAATAGGCAATCAACTGCATTATCCACCTTCCCAATTATTCCAAAGATATTAACTTGGTTCCACATATTTGCTCATCACTTTATGAAGCAGTCATATTCACAGTAAAACCTCTAAGATTCTGTCTGCTACGAACTGAACATATCTTTAATTAAATTCGTTCAAGAGCTATCGTGAAAAATGCGGAAAGAATTCCTTTTGACCTGCAATAATTCTTTATCAATAAGAAGTCATTCGAGAGGATCCGCAAAAAAAATTATTTCACAGACAAAAAAAATCATTTCGAAAGCTGTTCCGGTAGATAATCAGTAAATGAGTACCTAAACGAGAACAATTACAATGATTATTAATATCATGAAACATTTTCCAAATCAAAACTTATTAGAACGTTACGAATGATAATCGTTAAATGCGTATTTCATTTGAAATTCCAAAGATTAGCACACGCCGTAAGATAAACCTACTACAAATGTTCGGATGTCCACCGCGTGAAATTGAATCAGTGCATCTTCCAAAATTAGGCCTCAAGTCAGCTGTTACCAGTGGCGTCACCCACGACGCGTCCTTATATAACGCACGTGTGCTGTCGCCTTCCATTCCATTGATAAATCAGCGCTAATTTAACTCTATATGTAGTTTCGAAAATAAAACAATCACAATGGACACTACGTGTTCAGAATAATTCAAGGTCTAGAATTGAAGGGGCATTCGACTTTTAATTGCAGAACTTGACGTGATGAGGACAGGGATATGCAATTGAAATGGACCTAATTCAATTCATCTCGAAGACTACTGTAGGAAAACGTGTCGCCACCACCAATTTTCGTTTTATGTTTTCTTTGATACGATCAACCGTTTTTGAGGTAGAGCGTTGGTGGAAGTGTTAATTGAACAGGTTTATTTAGTTTCGTTAATTTAATGAATTGAGTGTAGCGAAAATGATCAATATTGTCCTCAGATTTTGGAGCATTATATAATGCCAACAAGATGCGCACTCAATTTTCAAATAATGTTTGTACCGGGCAGTTTTCATGTTGAAATACTTCCACCAGTTTATCCAAATTCGGAATTCTCTCCAATGCTCTAGTAACAGTAACGTACTGATAACCGTAACTCACGCTTGACCTTGCATTGGACCATATACGACTCAAAAACGGTTGATCGTATCAAAAAAACACATGAAACGAAAATTGTAGAGAATTTTATACTCTACAACTTTTATCGTAGGTAAAAAGGTAATTATTTAGAACAAGCCATAACGGGAATATTTTTATGAAAAAATCAGTACCTACCCTTTGAGGTATGTAGATTACGAATTCGAAAACGAAATACCGTGCAAACTCATACTTTTTGAGAAAAAAAATCATGTATGTTGTATAAGTCACTTCGAAAAAAACCGTTGTTCTCCATTGTTTTTCTATTATTTCGTGAGTAATCGCATGCTATTATAATAAAAACTGATTTCTCTTCGTTTTTCATGCACTTTCATCAGGTTTTCTCCAATTATTCAGTAGATACTTGATGTTAAATTTCATAAACAAAGTCCGCCATATTGAAGACGGTTGACAGCTGGACCGAGGAAAGAGCGAGGTTGCCAGATTGCTTAATTTGTCCGAAATTAGGGAGCGCTCTCGTTTTGAATAATTTTGTAAAGGGGTCAGTCAGGAATATGGAAAAATTGAAAAGCCCAACTCAGTTAACTTCCTCAACAATGCAGATGAGAAAGTTATCCAACAAAGACCACGAGAAGGTGTGGGCGACCTTTGCCGGGATGGGATGTTGGAAAAACGGATCATGTGTGATGGGAGTCAATATAAAAATAAAATTTGTTTCTGGAGAAATATCTAAAAAACTTAACAAAATATTCCAAAAAAAGGTTGTAAAAATAAAATCTTTCCATAAAATTATAATAAACTTAACAAGAAATTTCATAAAATAAAATAGATTTCTATAAAATTCAACGAAGAATAGCAATAAATGCTCGAATGCACAAATTAAAACATTTTTATTCCTAAAACCTGATTATCACTAAACGTTATCTTCCCCATCATCTGGAGAAGCTGTGGGGGGATTCCTTTTTTTACACTCTCTGTCGATTCCTCCAAAGATCCACTGTCCTTCGATTATCCTACCCCTATTATATTTCCGCTTGCCAAATTTTGCTTCGTCTATCTCGACAATTTTTCCAACCCCGTCTAAACGTTCACAATTTTGATTTACGACCATTAAGCAAACCTCCCTACAAAAACTAACCCAATCTACAACCGTTCTACTAGACCATTTCATTTGTGATTCGAGCGTTTGTTGCTTTGTTTCAAACAACCATAATGTAACGAACCTGCAAATTTCTGTTATCGATTTTTTACTATTTTGGAAAAATGTGTTTCTCTTAGCTACTTGAGTAAAATTACACCTAACCCGAATTCTTCTTCTCGAACGTACAACTACATTAGTGGAGTTACAAACATACCGACATCTATCTCTATAAAATGTGCCTTTCTAAAAATTCATGTAGTCGTAGTCTCTCTTCATCGCTCGTCAGCAAAATAAAATCAAATACATTATACTCACATCCTTGGCAAATCATTTTGAAAAAATTTAAATTATCATCGAAATAACCGGATATACCTTCCCGTGGCACGACAAAACTATACTTATTCCTAATTCCCTTCAGACGTACGATAAAACAATTCTAGGGTGATTCGCGCCCAATTAACCATAGATCTCCGTCTTTGTTTTACTTTTTTTACATCGCACATCGTTAGTTCTCGCAAAATTCAACCGTCCCTTAATTCATTATACTACGAGAGCTCGCTTCCTAATTTCGGACAAATCCGGCAACCTCGCTTTTCTCTGGATTCAACTGTCAGTTATCCTTTGAATGGCGGACTTTGTTTATGAACTGAAACAACAAGTTTTTACTGAAAAATTGATGAAAACATAAAGGAGATGCATGAAATCCGAAGAGAAATCAATTTTTGTTATGATAGCATGTGATACCTCAAGAAATAATGGAAAAACAATGAAGAATAACGATTTTTGTCGAAGTGCATGATAAGACCTAAATTATTTTTTTTCTCAAAAAGTATGAGTTTGCACGGTATTTCGTTTTCGAATTCGTAATATACATACCTCAAAGGGTAAGTACTGATTTTTTCATAAAAATATTCCCGTTATGGCTTGTTCTAAATAATTACCGGTAAAAATATCACTTAAGCAATAGAAAGCGAGATATTCACGAAAAACCAATTTTACTGAAGCTTTTACTAAAAGCTAATTTCTGCCTTGAAAACGACAGACAATGTCTGCTGAACCGTTGGAAAGAAGGACAATAAGAGATGATGGTTATTGCCAAATACCAATTCTACACAATACTGAAGTCCATTTGGAAATATTTCATATTTTTGGCGAAAACGGTTCATCAAAATTACGATTCTTCAATGTTCGTACAAATTCGTACTAGAATGTTAGTGAACAAAAGCTCCTGAACGCACGTTAGAGCTCATCTAAACCGTTATGATTCAAATGTAACAACAAGAGTATATTTCCATTTGTATCCGATTGTGCTAATGTTTATTCTCAAAGTTGAATAATTTATCAACAACGAATGAACAGTTTATCGATTCCAAATAAAAACTCGTTAAGTCTGCGACGGTTCCCAGAAAATGTCCAACAGAATTTTCGTTTCAGAAAATCGATGGCTATGAAGACGTTTACAATACAAACAGTCCGTGTCTTGTCAAGTTAATTGCTCGGACTTTTCCCACAATTACAGCTCTTCGATATCGGCGAAATTTTTCCTCATTAAAAAAGTGTAAAAGCACTGAAGTGAGGAAAAGAGCTTTTGGGTGCTTCTTCTTAAGTCTTTTTCCGTACTCTAGAAAGGTGTAATACTTTTATAACGGCCACAATGAATGAACAAACCTATATCACAAATTAAAGATAACCACTCACGGCTTTGTTCGAAGCTCAAATTATCTTATTTTAAAAACCAACCAAAAGTATATCTACTCGATCGAAAACCTTTCGAGTAACAACCAGGGGGTGGGAACTCGCCTACTACAAAGCTGGTCACGTTTTTCTTCGACGAGCGGTAGAGACATCTGTTGTTATCTTAGAAGCTCGGATCGGTAAATTAGTACTTCTCAGTAGTGATCGGTAAAAACGGATTTTATCAGACCTCACTCTTGGTGGACTTTATGAAGAGTAAGAAACTATTTTAAGATGAGCATGAACTGGTTGACTGAAATGGTTTATTCATTTTCAACCTATTCAATTTAATTTAATTTAAATGGTTTATTGTTACTGTGTTCCCAATTGCTACAGTCATAGTAATGTCAAAAGGTATGTGTTGCATTCATATAAGTAGTAGTTTTGGATTAACTTATAACTCACTAAAAATGTACTGTGAATTAATATTTTCTGTAGCAATTTCATATTCCTGTAGTAATTTCTGATTAGTAAAAATTTGGGACAGTTTCTAACACTGTTTTCTTTCTAGGTTTTTCATTACACAAGTTGAGGGTGTTAGAAATGTTTGGTTGGAAAGAATCAGAAATCCATGTTTTCATTCATTCAAAAGTGTTATTTGCATAAAGCATTTTCATATGGATTGTATAGACCCTCATGGAAAGCTGAAAAGATTTGCTCTACCAACACTTAATTTGCCAAGTAATTCATTCTACTCCCTATGATTATCATTTTTGTAATTTCAATAATCTTTCAGATTATGTAAGCATATTTTGTCTACCCTCCAGAACTCCTGAAGAAACTTTGAGGCAACATGGTATTTATATATAAGTGAACTGCTCATGGTCATTGATTATAGTTTTGGGTATTCCACTTATAGTAGGTTTCATAAAAATCGTCTATCAGAAGATTCCTAGAATACTTCAACGGATATGTGAGATTTACCGTTGAAACGCCAAATTCAAGGAATTTCAGTTAATAAGTTTATTGATTTTGCCATGATATTATTTCTGTACTTTTATGACAGAACTATTCATAAAATTTTATCGGAAAAAAAAAACAATAAGATCTTATGATCCAATAATGAAGATGTCATCCGAAAAAGTATCTAAAAGAAAATAGACTTTTAGAAATTGTTTCTGTCATAAAAATATAAATCTAATGCATTTCATGCTTAAATTGATGTATCTGTCACTAATATTCTAATTTATTCTTTCAATGTATTTTCATAACTTGATGAGTAATTGTTGCATAATTATTCTTGGTTCGTTTATTCTTTCCCTCGATATTGAAATTTTTGTAAATTGATAATTTACTGCATTATATATATATATTTCTAAAGTTTCTTTTTTGTTTATTTCCTTTCATCCTCTAAAGATTAGTATGTTCTTTGATTTGAAAGGCAGATATATTTGAAATGACCATAATTCTTTAATCTGCTGCAAATTGTCACAATTTTCTGATCAAATGATATTTTTTTATTGAAATTGTGACAATATACAGCAGATTAAAAGAATTATGGTCATTTCAAATGTATTTGTTTTCATTTCCAATAAAAATATGGGATTCAACCTGCGCTTGCGTGCAATCCTATGATAACTCTTATAAAATGCACTAGAGGGCGCCACGAGACGGAACGTTGTGCGAATGGAATCTGTAATCAACTCTAAGATGACGAAAGACGGCGCTGTAAGTTGAGCTCTAAGCCGGGACCAATATTCATGCCAGAGTTGCCTATCTATAGGTAGTCTATGGTAACAACTTTATCTGAATTATTGCGAAACTTAATTTGAGATGCTCATAACTCCTGTTTGGCACAATAATTTCTAACTCATTTCTTTCGGAAGATGAGTATAAGGCCGGCTGACCGGTCATACTCAATTTTTACCACAGATTCTTCATCAGAATCGAACCCTATCGATTGAGACCACTTTCGTCGCCATATTCGAAAATTACAGACATTTTGGCAAAACGATAGCGCGCTGTTCGACTAGAAGAAGCGTGCAAAAAATGTAGAAAAGGACTGAGAAATTGTAAGGAGCAGTGACACGCCTGCTTTCCAACTGATTTGATAGAAGCTCGAATTTGTTCAGACATCGAAGACGTTATGATATAACCAAGTGCAAGATAATATGGACTGACGTCAATGAACTTATAAATCATCGAAAAGTATACAAATAATCATCATATAAATCAGAATGGAAAACTTTCTTCAATGCCTTCCCTCATTTATAAATCAAAATTTGAAATTTTGTATGAAGACTTAAATTGATATTGTAGCGGCACTCTGTCAGCGGCAGGGGAGTGTGTAGGGATCTCTTGGCGGCACTCTATATAGCCACGCATAGCTTAATTCACAGCGCTTCGGTGGCCTAGAGGTAAGCGCTCAAGTTTCACACCGACTAGATACTGGGTGCCCGGGTTCAACTCCCGGCGGCTCCCTCAAACTTCTAACCCCCGCGTCTATGGCATGGCGCACACAAGCCATACTGATGAGTCCAAATCTGGTGCTGCTAGCACAGTGACTTCAGCTGATGCTGGGTACAGCCAGCGACGCATCGCTCGTACGCTTGGTGTACCTCGAACTACGGTACAGGATGCCATCAGACGCCTTCGAAAGACTGGTTACTACACGAGGAGACCAGGTCAAGGCTGACATAGGTGCACTTTGGCTCGGGATGTCCGCTTTGTTGTCAGTACTGTCCTAAGAAATCGCTTTCCTACCGTTACTAAAGCGCGTACACGTCTTTTTGAGGTGAGTGAATGTACCATCAGAAGACTGGCTGAGTGTAATCACGCTCCACAACTGCTTCCACAAAATCGTTGAGCTTGCTGACTGGACTATGGAGGAATGAAAGAACGTAGCGTTCTCATATGAGAACATAATAGCCTTAAGAGGTCCAGATGGACGTCAGCGTGTGTATAAGCGTCAAAATGAACGCTTTTCTTCATGCGCAAGAATCGAAACCGTAGGTTATCAGAGAGAGTTGATATTAGTTTGCGGAGGTATTTCTATAGGTGTTTCCAAACACCGCGCGCAAAGTGCGCGGCATTGGCTGGACGCAAATTTGCCGCGTAACTAGTTTAGACTTTTTGCGCGGCACGTCAGAGACGCTCTTTATTTCGTATTGAAGACACAATGATAGCGTTCCGCGTGTGTTGTAACTCTGCTTATTATTCGTAAATTACGTAGAAGGAAGAGAACAAAGTGCATTAAAACAAGGCAATGTTGGATGCGACCACTCTAGCAACAGAGGATACAGAATCTGGAAGTGATTACGAAATCAACTACCGTACGACACATTGATGATTTTTTCTCGATTTCTCTCCCTTCCGTAGGAACTAAAAATACTCTTCATTTTCGTATTTAAAACAGCCTTTGGTTGTACGAATTTTTTTGCAATTTCGTCCCATATATCTTCATTTATATTATTGTTGAGATATTCTTTGCACCTAATGGACCATGGGAGCCATATATTTCAATTAACCGAACAGCAGTTTCTTTATCCATGTTACTTGATAAAATACGTCCACACACAATTACCGACGAACGAACAATAAAAACATTCGCGCGCGGCTGGTAACCGACACGGCCGCGCGCGCAGTCGTCCAATCACAGCGCGTTTGGCCGCGCGCGGCGTGCCGCGCTCGAATGCCGCGCTGTGATTGGACCCACCTTCAAGAAGCTCGTACTGATCTTGTAATGTTTGATAGAGGCAGTGTGAACACTCAAAGATACGTGGAGAAAGTCTTACAATACCACGTTTTACCTTTTGCAGCATTTATTGGGAACGAATTTAGACTAATGATCCGTCACTCAATTCCTCGATGAGGTCGGCATTCAAGTTTCATCATAGCCGGTACGCAGTCTCGATCTTAACCCAATCGAGCACATTTGGGACAACCTAAAAAGACCTGTCCGAGCAAGATTACCAGCCCCTACGACCTTAGGAAAGCTCCTGACGGCTGCGGTAGAGGAGTTGCCAATATTCCTCAGTCAGATAATCAAGAAATCATCGATTAATTGCCAAACTGACTACAAGAAGTCCTTAGGAGCAGAGGTAGTCACACACTATTAAAACTTAAATGTAAAAAAAAACTTTTTTCTCAATTTCGAAGTCATAAAATTTTCATTAAAATCGATTTTTGGCATTTTCAATATAGGTGTGCCCAAGTCTTTTGTGATTCTATTTCCCCTTTATAGGAGCTTTTAACATAACCTCCATCAAATGTGGTCAAAATTCGACAATTACGGGAAACTGAAAGAAATACAAGATGGGCAGTTAATTATGCCTGTGAGTGCATAATTTACAATTTCCACCACATCAAAATGATACATCATTCAAGAAAAATTGAATTATGTCAAGAATTGATCCCTGTAGATAAAAGCAGATGAAAGTAATGACGGCTCATTTCAAAATTAAGTCGGTTAACTTATTTTTGTGTTTGAAACATTTAGCGAATATACAGAGCAGATCTTATTTAGCTTTATGTTTGATTTGCTATCTAGCTTTCTACTTATTTTATATGAACACGGATTTTGCCCAATAGCAAACTTAAAAACATATTTGTTCTAATAACCTGTCTCTAATTAAGAAATCTAGAACTGAAACTATGTTATGCCCCGGTAGTATATTCATTATTTCGGGATTAAATAATCTTGATACTTAATATCCTACAAGAATAAATAAGGAATATATATTGGTTCAATGTATTGATATGTATTGATTGTTAGTAACAAGTAATTATAATTATTCACAACAGCAATACTCCATAGTAACTTCACGGAAAGACATCAGCACAAATATGCAATATGAAACAAACTATTTACACAAGAAGACATGATAAAAAATGTATTCAAATTCTTGGAAAAAACTTCATTCAAAGGATATGTTCACCAAACAGTATAAAGAAGAATATCTGAAGCTGTTTGTAAATAAATTAATGCAATAGGTATTGGAAGTGAAAACACATGCGACAAGTTTGTTTGCTACAACATAGGAATAGAATACTAAAAAATTAGCAATATAAATGAATATAATCATAACATGGATATCATAAATGTGATTTGAAAAAATGCACGGCATTGGAAATTCGAATAATATCTGATTATAACCGGACAATTCTCCAGTTTTCTATACAAATGGTCATCATTTCAGATTGTTGAATGAAATTGTTTTATGAGTGCCACTACATCCAAAAGAGATAAGTGTCCAGTACATTCAAATATCTCCACTACATGAAAATAACAAAATCACATTGAGGACATCCATATATCTAGGAAATTCCTTTAAAATTTGAAGGTTACGTTTTCCTCAACATTTTGATAACATCAATACTTACAGCTTGTGCCCACCTAGGAAAATACCATTTAGAACTAACTAATCTATGGGAATGCAAGACACCATCTACAACTTTTCTTTCAATTACATCAGTGCCAATTACTGCTGGGTTGTGAGGATTAGGATATTTCCTCCAAGCAGCTATTGCTACAGTCTCCCAGGAATGACTACAACAGTAAATAATCAATTAAATGGTGCTCATTCATAAAATATCACGTCAACTCACTTGAAAGTATATTCACTATTCCAAATCCTCATCGTATCACAAATTTGTGCAACAATTCCAAAATGAGTGAACCGCTCGCGATGTCCTCGAGTTCACTGTCAGAAAGTGACATTAGAAAAGGTAATGAAGAAAAAGTGACAGTGACACCTAACGAGGAACACGGAAACGGGAATTTGAACCACTGACGATATCGACTTTCTTTCTAATTTATGATATACGAAGAACAAAGTCCGAACTCCGTCATCATGAGTTGTTTGTTATCTGAAATATCGATAATGAAATCTTTAACTTCAAACATAATTTGCGTCATCCTTATCGCAAAAATCATTCATTGGATTTTGACTGTAATACGATGATGCAGTGTAGCAAGATTGCATTCGGTTTCTCCAATTAGAGGGAATATATTTTGGAAATAACGAATTCCAGAAAAATTTGGGTATTACGATACCTTCTGTATTCGAACAGCTGAAAGCACTTAGAATTGAATTAATTCGTTAGTGACGTTCGAGGAATCAATAATATTCAAGAAAAATTCGTTCGAAATCATTTCACTCTGTTGGTGTACTTGATTTACGAACCTGTTTTTCTCTAGTAGGCTCTATGGAAACCTATAGTTATAGGTCTCCATACACATTCATACTGGACTCTTGAGTGCATTCTCGATGTGTGAACCATGACATATCTAGGGTTTTGCTATATTTTTAGCATTCTATCTGGTGGTCTTCTATCGGCGTTTCATTCCATGCTTTCCATCTATTTATTTTGTACATTACGCTCCTTCGATTATAACTAAATATATATATTTCTTTATATTCCACAGAACCTCTCTTCAAGTCCCACCTGTGGAGCTGGGGTTCGAGCATACAACACTTAATATACATAGTATTCCATCTAAGATGAGCCACCGCTCATACTTTTTCCCATAGTGATTAGAAAAATATCCCGGTAAAATTTCCGATCACTATCATATCTTCAAACTATGATAAGCATATTCTAATCCCCTGAACTGGCAACTCCGCAATATCAGAAAGCAGATCTCTTTTTTCCACATCTAACGCCGACATTCAGACTACAGGTTTCTGTTATAACACAGAACCTTCAAGGATAAAGTTCAATTACGGAGTAAGATGGCGTTACTTTCTGTTCGTTGCTCGGCAACCCATAAAACTTTAAGATAATTACTTGATTTGCAGGTAAAACATCACCTGCATCGTATCCTACAATACGAGTGTGTCCGTATTCGTAGAGTTGTTAGCGTTAAGTGCTCGTAGTGCGGTGGAGAATTGTGCTGATTTATCCAAAAATGAACTACTTATGACCTTGCCTTCTGAGAGCGCTCAAAAGTGGCCGTAGCGGTTGCGAAAAGGAAGTAAATTTCGGGAAAAGTGATGATCATCCAGGAATACTTTAAAATGTTTTGAACTCATTGACAGTTATAACCAAAGCAACAGGTGAGTTGTTTGCGGACACGTAGCTATTGTTACCGTGCCTGGCGGACCGGATAGAACAGTGACTTGTAACCCTTTGACCATTTTTCTGGTTCCTAAGGACGTTCTTGAAGGGTTTTAAGCGTTATTTTGAAGGCGGATCTCCAGGGTTCATTACTGAGGTCATGTGTCTGATCAACGGTTATACATAGGTACATAATAACAAAATACCGGTTTTCTAAATACTCGAAGATGTTTTATGTTGTCACAATGATATGCAGTATAAACGGTTATCAAAATTATTTGGAAAATAATATTTATAAAACAAATTTTCAATGTGAAATTTTCGAAAAGTGGGTCGACTGCGTAGAGTGGGTAGGGCCGAGAAATTAATCACTTTCCATTATAAGTGGTCCGCAGTTTTCATTAAAATATTATTTCTAAGGAAATTCAAAAATTTTAGAAGATAGGTTCCTATACAGGGTGTCTACTATAACAGGTGCCAAACTTCAGTAGGTGATAGTACAAGTTATTTGCAACAAAAAATGTCCTGTAGCACTCTTTCGAAAAGTTGATAGTTATCGAGTTATTCAACACTTCTTGGTTTTTCAAAATTTTTTGCTTTCCCCTTCAAAAACAAGAATATCTCTGTTATTCTTACAGCTACATCAAATCTGATCATATCATCAGAAATGGCAGTAAACACGTTATAAAATAGGTACTTACTAATGTTAAAAAATGTTTTATACCGGGTGTTTTAAAAAGGTAAATGTAAAATTTGAAAAGAGTGCAAACTTAGTGGTATTTTCTTGTAAGCTGTTAAAAATTGGTTAATAAATAGTCGTTTTTTTTCTAGGAAAAACTAGTACATGTAATAGACTTTTAAACGGTATATCACTAACGTGAGGTCTGAAGCCTTCGTGCTCTTGTTTAAAGTCCTTTCCAGGATTGTAAAACATTGCGGTACAGGAACAAACGACATAGAGAAAATATAAAATAGTCAACAAGCATATATCAGGTGTCCTAAAATGGGTGGCCTATTGAATTATTATTTAGACCATTCAATTTCATATTTTGTATATCAAGATAAGATTATGTAAAGCACACTTTCAAAATGCTTTCAAAATTGCAGTACTTCTAGATCTATTCAAATTTTTATTATTCTCCATGTTTTATTCAGATTCATTGGGAGTTACGAAAATGAAGATATTTCGCTCAATATTTGAAATTTCCTTTTCATTAATCAGACACCCAGTATCTTTTTTTTTAAATATGTACAATACACTACAATTATCTTGTTTGTGTTTTAAGTTATCTGCGTTTATTGAATTCAAGATTTGTTCAATATACCTACGTTAATTTTTTGTATCGATATTTATTCTGTGTTCTATATATCATCTACAGATCGTAATGTCTCATTTACAGGGTGTAACTAAATAGGTGTAAAATATTTAAGGAGGTGATTCCTCATCGAAAAAAAGATAGGATCTTTCATATAAAGAAACTTTATTGGAGCGTCCCTTATTTAGATACAGCCCCTCAAAGGGAGTACATAAAATTTGTATAACAATTTTTTCACAAGCACCAAAAAAGTTTATATTAAATTAACCTGACGTTTCTTACTAGCAAAAAGACACTTATCCAGTTATTTATTTGGTTTACCCGTGGTTGTAAGGGTGAGAAACACAACCCCTAAAGTTTATTTCCGATGTAACTTTTTGACTTATTATTTGTTTACCATTTAAAACTTTATTTCCGATAGCCTGTTTCATTCTAAAAAAAAAATGTATCATGAGTTTTTTGCCCAAAATAAACCAGTTCGCAGAAAAAAAATTATTTTACGAACAACTACAGAGATACGTACATCGTCATAAATGCGAACTGGATTTATTATTATTCTGTAGTTAGTACCTGCATTAAACGACTAAATGGCAAAAAACAAAACTAGTTTATTAATAACAAAACACTTTTTTGGTGCTTGTGAAAAAAATTGTTATACAAATTTTATGTAGTCCCTTTGAAGGGCTGTATCTTAACAAGGGATGCTCCATTGAAGTTTCTTTATATGAAAGATCCTATCTTTTTTTCGATGAGGTATCACCTCCTTAAATATTTTACACTTATTTAATAACACCCTATATACAATGTATATTAGTTCTCATTAGTATATGTAATATCTATGACTTAATTTGTTCCATAGAAAACCATCATTCAAGGTTACACGTCAAAAAGTATTTTAAGTATTTTGCAGGAGTTGTACAAGGTGTCCAGAAAAGGGTATCGGGTGTTTGTTTGCGCGCCATATTCGGAACCGGGCGTCTAAAAGGAGAGGAGAGGGGTCGCGCATTTGTGTACGAGCGTACTTTCGTAATGGTGATACAATAGTGACTGCTCAACGTCTCTATCGTGCGGAATATCGTACACGCCACGCTCCAAGTTACGATAGCATTAGGAAATGGTTCAGCATGTTCGAGAATAAAGCGGCGACAATTAAAATTCAAAACTCTGCAACTCATTTGGATAACATCATCTTTTCCGAATTATTCTCTAATTCATATGTTAATAATAAACAATAAACTGTTTTATTGCTCACAAAAATTTTTGTTTTATTAAACTTACAAATACCCGATACCCTTTCTGGACAGCTTGTATAAGCAAATAATAAATGAACTGAAATTCAATAAACGCAAATATCTCAGAAAAGGGAGAGATGTAAAAAATTATAGAGGGAGTTGTTCCCATTCTGAAAATAAAAAAAAACATACTGGGTGTCTAGTTAAAAAATAACAGAGTTTTAAACATTTCTGTAACTTGACGTATGGGAATGTTTTTTACTAATCTGTATAACTGACAATTGAGATTGGACTACAGTGACGCAGATGGACCTATTATCTGAGGTCATGCCAGATCTCGAACTGAAATCTCAAATATGGAGCGAAATATAGTCATTTTGGTTACACTCAAATTTCATCTAAAATGTCAACAAATAATTTATAACCCAAAAACTGACAAGGAAAGATATAGGGAAGCCAGAGGGAATAATTTAATCTTTCATGGAGAATAATAAAGAAAATAAACAAAAATAAAAATTTGAGTTCATCTGGCAGCACTCCAATTTTGAAAGCATTTTAGAAATGTGCCTCACATAATCTTATCTTGATATACAAAATATGAAATTGAATGTTTTCCATAATAATTCAATAGGCCATCCACTTTAGGAGACCCGATATATGCTTGTTGATTATTTTATATTCTCTCTATGTCGTTTGTTCCTGTATCGCAATGTTTTAGAGTCCTGGAAAGGACTTTATAACAAGTACACGTTGACCTCATGTTAGTGATTTTATACATTTTTGCATGTTACAAATTTATCGGGTGGATATTTTTCAAGTTATTGGGGCACCCAAATTTCAGATACACATAAGTGACCGAGGTTTTTGTACAGTTAAAATATTGGAAAATTATGTTAACTGTAGCTCGCCTCCTTTGGGAGATAGAGAGTATGCAACAGAACATACTCAAGGTTGACCGCGGATTCTTCATCAAAAGTCGAACTATACATATACAGGGTCTTTCACGAGGAATTTCGCCCATATTTATACGGGAAAATACTGAACGTATTTTCATGAAATTCAGCACTTATAAGTATTTCACGATGCTGATGAAATCTAAAATACTTTCAAGGCATGAGCACCTCCGGTTTTTCCGGAAATGACGTCAACTTCCGTTTTTCGAATTACAACACCATTTTTTTATTGCAGAAATAGATTCCTTGGAAAATTTCAAGTTATTTTGATGTAACATTTTTCAGTTTCGGTTGGAAAATTCTCTCTGAGCGGGAAAATTCGAAAAAAAAATCGATGGAAAATTTTCATTTTTGGGATTTTTCAAGATGTAAGATTGATCGAAATCGAAATCGCGATTCATGATACAGGGGGTGAAAAAATCGCTTTCAAAGTTAGGGATGACAAAATTGTGAAAAATCAATTTTTTCAAATTAAAACCCCATTTTTTTATGGCAGATATTGAATCTACGTTAAAAAATAATGTGAGTGTATGCATCACACCCTTGCCCTAAAGTGGATATTTTCTGAGTTATTCACAAAAAACTGTTTTTCGTCTTGAATTTTCAGCTATTTCTTTTCCCTTCACGCCAAAAAGATGAAATTTTCATAAAGTACGAAGTTAGCACCCACATTTTCGAAAAATAAAGAAATTTCTCTTGCAATGATTAGTAAGTCGAGAGTAACTATTTGTAAGTGAATAGTTTTCGTTTATGTGCTTACCAGAAGTGAGAATATGCGATCCCTGAATTGTGGCGTTTGCACCAACATTCACGAAAAAACAATTTTTTTTTGCATTGGTTCTCACTTTAGGTTAACGCAAAAGAAATTGTCTGTCTTACAAATAGTTACCGTAGACTTACAAACCAATGCAAAAAAATTCCTTCTTTTTCGAAAGTGTCGATATTCACTCAAAAAAATTTTTGACTTACATATAGTTACTAACGACTTACTAACCAATGCTAGAAGCACTTTCTTTTTTTGCGAAATTGTGGACGTTAACTTCCTATTTTAAGAATGCCATTTCCTTATTTTAGGTCAACTTACAGATAAAAATTTTTGACTTTAAGAATACATAATTTTTTCGGTAAAAAATGGTTGACCGTGAAGTTAACAACCGTCGAAGTGTGGTGTTTTCCACTAGTTTCCATGACTTACAAACGAGAATTTGGGCTTTCGAATACTTACTAATGAGGCAAAACAAATTCGTCTCTTTCGAAAATGTGGGTGCTAACTTCAGTGACATAAACATAAAACTGACTTATTGGAATGTTCAATAGAGATATAGGATCGAAAGTGTTATTTCTACTTATGCGTTTCGTCCCTGGCGCACACATTTGGACTCATCAGTAAGGCTTGTGTCGCCATGCCATAGACGCAGGGGAGAAATTTGAGAGTGGGTGCTCCCGGGAGTTGAACCCGGCACCTAGTCTGTATGAAACTACGAGCGCTAACCTTTCGGCTACCGAAGCGCTGTGTATTGTCGCTATGTGCCGCAACACGAGATCCCTACAGAGAAAAGGCCTTTCCGAATGCAATAACACTTTCCAGCATCAAATATGAATAGGTGAAAATGTTCAATTCATTCGTTATTGCATCAATGAGAATTTCTAATTGCCCATTTAAAGAATATAATGGTATTTGGTCGAAAATAATTGAGCTTATCAACTCATAAAAAATCACGCACCACTTATCGTAAAGGATGATGATCTTTGATCAATCAAATACATTATTTCGTTCCGTCACTGTCAGAACTTGACAATACAAAATTTTTATGCATAAATAGTAAAAGATTAATCTGTGAAGATTTATACAATAATTTAATTCGATAAGTGATGTGTTATCAATTATCTATTAATCGAATAACTATTAATTATGATTATGCTGATATTGTTTCGAATATAAGGAATTCGGATCCCTATGAGTAGTTATTTGAACAAAAAATTCAGAAAATACTAACCTGAGGTCAGATGGCTTTGGGGTTTTGCAAGTAATTATTCAAACGTTCACAAATCATATCGCCGCAATATATTTATATCCAAATTAGAACTAATGCAAACTGCATAGTGAAAAACATTTGATTTGAGAAAAGTAGTTCGAAAAAAATATTTTTGGTAGATCAAAACTAATGAGCCAATTTAACCGAAGAACTAAATACACCGAGATATTCAAACCGTAAAATCCTCTATTAAGTTCTCGAGGTCATTCCGCTCAGGAGTCATCGTGCTCAGGGATGGACAAAATCGGTTTTAACTTATACTATTGTTACAATTTTTAATTAGATATTAAATATTCAGAAAAGTTTGAGAGCACATCTGTCTAGGTAATCTAAAGCGTCAAAAAATCTTTTGACAAACTTATTTTGCACTATGTTTAACCAGAAATCCCCAGGTTCTGAGAAAATTTAATCTGTGTAGAGTATTACCATTGAGTATAAATCTACCTATAGGGGAAACGCAGTTCAAAGAAATGAAGCCAGAAATCCTACCGGTAAAGTGGCGGTCTCAAGCGTGTAAACACGGTCACCTTTATTTCATTGTATTTATGGTTGCAGCGACTTGGTCTTTCTGTCCGAGCTGGTCTGAGCCAGGGCCGGATTTATTCGACATCACCTCTCAGAATATTTTATTATTTAGATATATTGACTTACTGTCCAATGATCTGTGTATATTTAGATGACGATTTTAATGAATGAATTATGCGCATATTGTTGGGGATATCAAATACGTGAAGTGAATTCAGATCAGTTACGCATGTACATAAGAAAGATGTATGTAACAAATATAATTGAATGAGCAATAAATGGACCAAGTTCTTATTTTATCACCCTAATTCTGAGGAACAAATGGCTTTTTTCCCAAATATTTTTTATCCTCTGTATTGAGCCCAAAAAACAATTGATAGTTTCGGCGCACAGTTAATTGCGGGAAGAAACTCAGATTTCTGAAATGCATCTGGAGCAGTTCAGGTGAACGAAAAACGTTACATTCATTGTGAATAAACCGTCACGATTTTCATTTTTAAGTTGAAATTGTAAACGTGCCATTTCAGTTCGAAATCTTATGTTCGTTCAAAACAGTGTTTCCTGAAATTCTATATAAAAACACAAGTATAATATATAAAATCATAACTGAGAAGATCCAATGACGTAACATTCATGGGAGAAATTCGGATAAATCATGATATGAGGGATTCAATTTATAATGCTACTATCTTGGCCTCCCCTTGAATCTTAGTTCGAAAGAACAAATATCGAAATGAAATAACTATGAATCTTCGTGAAGAACAACATATTTTCTGAAGCCGGCCCTGGCCATCGTCTAATAGTTCGGTAACTCTCCGTTAGATGCTGTATAGAACGAATACATTTATTTCCAGAAACAAACAGACCATCTATAAACCAGAAATCGTACTAGTAAATTTCTGGCTTCATTTATTTGAAATGCGTTTCCCCTCTAGGTAGATTTATACTCAATGGTATTACGAAAAATCATAACCTGAGTGTTCAGATTTCAAATAGAGTGTGTCCCATAAACGTATAATAGGTACTTGTACTTGTAACACCCCATATAATTAGGTTGATTTTTCATGGAATTTTGAGGAAAGCAATTGGTCAAAAACTACATCCAACTAATGCCAACGTTTCGTAGATATATTTCTACTTCTTCGATTTTAAATATGTGTTTCTGTCAAATCCAAATAGAAAAAGAAAAAATAACAAATAAATTCGAATAAATATAATTTTAATATATAGTTTCAATTGTACGATTTTGTTACCGTTTGTTGTATATGTTTTTTTTGGAACCATGTTTTAATCCATTATTCAATTTTTATATCAGATGTACTTGTACCATATTCGATCTCTGTGAAAAAAAAAATTCTCTTTTGTAGCCCTGAAGAAGTAGAAATATATCTACGAAACGTTGGCATTAGTTGGATGTAGTTTTTGACCAATTGCTTTCCTCAAAATTCCATGAAAAATCAACCTAATATGTATCTACAAGGAAATGATCTATCAGAACATAACCCCATATAATGTTAAGAAAATGTCTATCTTAAATAGACCCACACAAATTTCCTCTAAACTATATATATAGGGTATACAGCATGTCCCGTAACTCAACGTCACGCGGTTACTGGGCGATATGCTAGGTTATACCAGATCTAGCAAAAATTAAAAAAAATTCAATGTGAATGTTTAGTGGTAATAGGTATATTTTCATAGTCACAAATTTTCCAATTTTGCACTGATTTTTTTCAAATGTAATCCTAAATAACCATACTATTGATTACAGGCACAAATCCATTGTTAGGAAAATTGTTTTATTTTCATTTTTATTTTATTTTTATTTTTTCAAATAACCATGCTATTGATTACAGTCACAAATCCATTGTTAGGTACAATTGTTTTATTTTTATTATTTTTAATTTCTTTTTATTTTTGCTGGAACTGGTATAACCTACCATATCGCCCAGTAACCGCTTGACATTGAGTTACGGGACACCCTGTATACATAAAAAAACCTTTCCTCACGTCAGTGCTTACAATATTATTTTCTTTCTATTTCAACTTCAATGTAACATATATATGAAGTGATAAATTTCCTAGGCAGTTACATCATCTTTTTATACTCAATTGTGGACATAGATACCTCTATCTTTGAAAATCTGTTGAATAGACTTTTAATCATTAAGGTTAAGTAAACCTGTTTCCCTATTTAAAGTTATTTCGTAATGTCATTATCAACAAACTACTGAGTAAACCGATTTATCATACATTCCGTAATAAAATAATGGACAATTTTTCTTATTTCAGATCGAGTTGATGAATTGGCTTCACAATGGTCATCGTTACGAGGGTAAGTTGCAAGTTATTTGGTATTTGGTCCCACTGTTTCGAATAGTTAGATAGGATGGTCAAAAAAAATTACCAATTGTCAAGTCACAAAATTTAAAAAAAACTGTGCACTTTCAAATTAGATTGATGTGAACAGTATATTATTTCATATTGAGAATGAGAACAACTCACTTTAATTTTTCTGTACATTTCCCTATACCAATCTTGTTTGGATTCTAAGATATCCGTGTCTATTGAATTTCATATTTGTTATATACCTGCAAAATAGTTAAAATACTTGTTATTTGACGTATAAACTTGAATGATAGTTTTCGATGGATCAAATTGAGTCATAGATATTACATATACTTGTAATCCTCTCTTCAGATTCCTTATTTATATTGACCCAAATAATTTCATTACCACACCTAATTCCCTAACACAAATTAACTTATCATTCTGGTCCAGTGTGGGTGGTAAAATAAAGAAAGAACAAAAGAAAGAGATCTCGTCAAGTAGATAGCTATGAAAAACTATGGGTCAACCGCAAAATTGACCCAAACCAACAGCAGACACAGTCGTTTGCGGCGGTCCAATTGAAAGATACTCGTAGAATACCGGAAATGACTTCACGCTCTACTGGTCAACAACACTCCAAAAGAGATTCATCTGAAAGAGGATGGAGAATTTTGGTAGCTGGTGCGTTTAAAAAATCGGAAGAGTAGCTTTTGCTTTCAATTTGGTACGTGATATACCTTATGGATGGTTCCCATGGTATTATATATATGTCTGGTTTAAATTACCGATAAGATTCACAATGATTGGTACAGTGTTTCATAACTGTAATATATTGTCGAATCGAAAGACCCCGAAATGTAACTGAATTGAAATCTGCTGTAGGTTTAATTCATTTATATGGTCAATTTGTTCATAATTTGGTAACAATTTCGTCTCTTTTATATGCTTTACTTCAGACGAATAACAATGGGTTCGGTCTGAAAGTGCGAAAAGACATTTAGGGAAATCAAAAGGTTGTTAGAATCTCCTGAAGTGCCAGTTCATTTTAATCCCGAGAAACCATTAAAATAAACGAAGTTGACGCTTCAGCTGTGGGAATTGGAGCAATCCTAAATAATGAATTTTCCTCTGGAAGAGAGAAACCTAGAACATTGAGTTAAAGAGAAAAGAAGTATTCACAAAAGGAAAAAGAAGCTCTAAAACTTATATTTTGAATTTCGAAAGAGTGTTTATTTCTTATTTAAGACATAGGCTTGTGGATTATTCACATTCGTTGTGGCGATTGTTTTAGTATCACACTAAAGCAGAATCCTTTTGGTCAGAGAACTTCCGTCATTCTACAGGTGTTTTTGCTTCGGCATATCATGAATGCTGAACCATTCGACGGATTTGGCCCAATAACGAATTGGAATATTTCAGACCTTTCCATCGCTCATTTCCTTCGTAAGATATATCATATACAGGGTGTCATAAATGCGAACTGGATTTATTATTATTCTGTAGTTAGTTCCTGCATTAAACGACTAAATGGTAAAAAACAAAACTAATTTATCAATAACAAAACACACAACACGTAGAAATCATATTAAATGTTCAATACATATGTCTACCTTCAGACATTGCTTTACAGTCAGGTGCGTGTCACCCCAGGGCTCGAAAGTCTGGTGCTATTCGCCTTCTTTATGAAGTGAAACGAGATTACTGAAAAACATAGTTATTTTCCTAACAAGTGCGGAAAGTGATATTTTCCCTGATGAAACTGCCAGTTGAGTGCGGGAAAAACACTTTCCGCACGAGTTAGGAACAATATTTTTTTTACAAGCGCTTATACGAGATCGATTTCAACACACAGATCAAATGTGAATTGATCATTCTAAATACACATGAATGACAAAAGTCTCTGACAAGTCGTTACCATTGTACTCTCATCGTTGACGTTCGGTCCATAGAGACTACAAGCCTATGAAATAAATTTAAACTGTAATAATATTCATAAATTCTTTATTAATTGAAAAGAAAACTAGACTAACAGCACATAAAAATGAATTTTGATAAGGAATCCATGTACATGCTGTTTCTTCCCATTATTATCAATATATTCATTAGAAATATTCAGTTATTAGTTATATTTATTGTAAACGTGCAGTTGGTCGCGTTATGCAAATTTATAGCAGAAGACATCATATTGGTCGAAGTCAGTTGCTCCTTGGAAGATAATGAATCTGTATTACAGTTTGAAGTGGAAGAAGCAAAACGTTGAATATTTGCCATCATATTGTTCGAAGACTCTTTGGAAGGTAATGATTCTGTATTACAGTTTGAAGAGGAAGAACCATTCAAATTAAGAACTTTAGTGGACATTTTTTTTTCTGGTTAATAGATTTTTCCAAGTATCCCTCAGCAACAGCAGTTGACTTCCATCCTCCTAAACGTTCAATATTTGTGATACCTTCTCCACAATTGGATAGGAAAGTAGCCGAGGAGCGCCTAAAACGGTGTACTGTGTATAATTCCGGATTTTGTAGGCGTAAGTAAGCTGCAATTTCGGACGGTATTTTTCCTATTGTATTGATTCCGACGGGTTGAATCTTACATTTTCCCCGATTATACTTTATGAAAATTCGGCGATGAGGTATTTCCTTTGGACGTAAATTCATATATTTTCTGTATATGTTCAGGAAATATCCATTATTGGTGTCTTGGGATATAACAAACGATCTTGGTGAATGATTTTTGGAGTCCTTAATATTGACGATGATCAAGTCTCCTTTATCATCTATATCGTCGATGGTGAGTTTTGTAAGTTCCTCTCGTCTGCAGGCACCAGCTAATCCAAAAATTGTTACCAACTTCATCATCAAGTAAATTTCATCAGATGCCTCACTCATGAATTTTGTTATTTCCTCTTCATTAAAACTTTTGGCCTTTTTTGGACGAAATCCTATATTCTGTCGTTTAATGAAGGCAGTTAATTTATGGAATTTTCCAATATCCAAATCCTGTTTCAGTTTACAAACACTCTTTATCATTGAATATCGGGACCATAATGTGTTTGGTCTCAAACATTTTCGAAAAATACGCCGAAAACACTTCCTCCTTCCTCGGTTGAACCTTTTTGGAATCACACCAATCAATGAATTCTGAATATTGCTTCTCATATTTTATCTTCGACTTGGCCGGTAACAAATTTAAACTCGCTTCATAAGAAGCTGCTAATATTTCTTCGGGCAGGCCGTCATCAGATCCCGAAGTATCCATTTTACCGGAGCGTACTGATTGAATTCGAGTTGATATTATTTATATTTAAACACAATTTCATAATATAATGACAATGTATTAATTCTTATTCACATGCCGTTTCCATAGTAACGTGGTCGGTGGCATAGAGATATATATATCATTATTCAGTTCATTCTTTAGAAAAAGCGTGCGAGAAAAACCCTTGCTAATCCATTACCGTACGCAAATGCGTGTGCAGGGGTTTTTCTCGCACTGTTTGGCAATGTGACTCTTTACGAATTGAAATACGTGCGGGAAAGATAATGAAAGTGCACGCTTGTAGAAAAAAGAATATAGTAGATGGGAGCGCTTCCGGGGCGCTATGTTTGGTGACTGGAAAGCAGCTATTATCGCACAAATACTTCAATCTGATTCCGAATTCGGCAATTTCATTTCTTTCCAACATTCTCGCTCAAATAATAAACCATGCCTCAGTTCTTTCGACGAATAAAATTATTCAGAATTCAAGATATACATATCTGCTCCATTGGTTCTGTAACTTCTAATTGGCCGCCGCCGTCGCCAGACTTAACATGCTTGGCTTATTTTGTTTAAGGTTGTACAAAAAAACCTATATAAAATCTACGTAAAGGAGTATACAGGGTGTAACTAAATTAGTGTGAAATATTTAAGGAGGTGATTCCTCATCGAAAAAAGATAGGATTTTTCATGTGAAGAAACTTCATTGGAGCATAGTTGGTTTGCTTTAAAACACGAACAATTTTATCGGCGCGGTATCCACAAATTGCCAGAAAGGTGGTCAAAATGTGTAGAAAACAATGGCCAATAGTTTGAATGAAATGTTTTTTACTTTCCATTAATAATTTGTGTTTTATTTTCACAAAAAAACCGCTTATTTCATACCGGTATACCTGATAAGTTTGTTCATTCATTGTGTCGGTTGTTATAGTATCACGCTGTTCTATAATCCGGAAAAAGACTCTAGAACAATGAATGAATTCTCAATATGTTCCGAAAACAGATATGTATTTGTGTGGATTCTTTGAGACTCGATTTTTGCACCTTATTAAATATAACTGGTAAAGTCAAACATGTTCCTTTTACGACCTAGAAGAGATGGGAGGACTGAGTAAACATTCCTGAATGTCTCCGTCTCTCAACAGAAGTATTCTTAACGGTAACTGCCAGTTATGTGTTGATTACCAAGCTGAATATCAAGAATAGTAAGCAATGGACACGAAGTTGGCCACACGATCCTAACTTATAAATATTAATCTTTACTTTTTTCATCATAACCAACCGAACAAATAACGTATCTATATTTGCGTTAAGTTTGAGATATACATTTGGAAATACTGATATAGGGTGTCTTCAAATAAATGCGACCAAACGAAATTGAAAAAAGACACTGACGTGAGCCAGGAGCTTTTGCGCAATTCTTTTTCCCGACTATGGAACAGTGCAATAATAGTATATTCTAAAATAAGTTGCAGAATGGGCACCTATTCCAACAAGAATATAAAATTTTTTTTTGAACGCATGAGTTTTGGAATTGCCTTCTGCAACAAGTATTAGACGAAATGTAGAGATTTGAACGCACTATTCAAATTCTATAATCTGTCAATTTTCGTATCAGTCACACCAACTGCGAAAATAAAATACAAAAGGCACTAGGAGGTATAATCTGAATTTTTCATTGAATTCCAATAAATTTCTCACAATTCTTGAATGAAATAGAGAAAATATCGTCTAATACTCGTTGAAGAAGGCAATTCCAACACTCATGCGTTCAAGAACTCGCTCCTTCGACGCTCATTTTCGAATTTCGCATTCGTGTTGGAATAGGTGCCCATTCTGCAACTTGTTTTAGAATATACTATTTCAATCCTTTACTCATAAAAAGTTATCTCCCTATGATATCGTACGTAAAAGTGAATGACAAGCCTTTCGAAGAATTAGTGTTCAATTCCTTCTAAGCCGATATCTGTTACAAATCCAATTAACCGAAGGAAATCTTATTGATCCATTGACCCACATGCTTTTCTTTTTCACCGACTAATTACTTATTCTGCTCATAGAAGAGAAACAAATGATGCATCATATTTAGTCAAAGGTTTTCATTTTCTCTTCCGAATAAATATACAATACCTTACGTACGATAATTATCCAAAGCGTTTGTACTCATTAATAGGTACTACCAACTGTTGAAATTAATCATTGCATAGTCGTAGTCTTTCATCCTTCCTGTATGTTTTGATTTGATTGTTGTTTTTTATGTGTATTGGTGTTGAATTGGTGCCTTTAGTGGTAAATATCTTGATATTATAATCCTTTCGTTCATATTATGTGATTTCTTCCGATGTGATTCTGCTAGTAATTCAAATATGCAAGATTACGTTGAATAAAAATAAACCTTTTCGCGCTTGTTCGAGAGTTTTTTCTCGTGTTCTGATATTAATACAACCGCCACGATTAATGAACAACCCTATATCTCAAATTGAAAATAACTACTCCGAATCCGAATATTAACTCCATCAAAAACCATTCAAAATATCTTTCTCCCACTAAACCCTTATCATTCCAAACACCTTATACATATCTATCTATAATATAAAAATGAATCGCAAAATGTGTTGGTAAGCGCAGAACTCAACAACGCCTGGACCAATTTGGCCAAATCTTTTTTTCAAATGTTAGTTGAAGTTCAAGGATGGTTTTTACGGCGAGAAAAATTAGAATTATTGCTGGAAAAACCCTAAAAATAGCCCTTTTCCTTTTCCCATACAAATGATTTGTAACTAAAACGTAGTCAATTTGAGCTTTATTGCTATGGTATAAAGTTCATATTAAATTACAAGCACTCACTGTTGTCTAAGCAATGTAGGTGTGTTCCTAACGTCAAAGATCATAACTATCAAAACAATGTGCGTGTGTGCGTTGGAGCACAGAATACATAGTTGGAGGAGTTTAATGTCGCGTTCCGAAACTCGCGTTTCTTTTGTATTAGTTTCGGCACGCGAGATAAAATGCATCAGTTTCCACGTCATTACATCAGTCAAACAAAAATCGCCTTACCAACAGTGTTTTATTATTTTTAATATCCAAATTTTAAATAAATAAAACAATTCGTACGGCTTGAAAGGACTTCATGTCATATCAAATTTAAAAAAAACGAATTGTCTGTTACCTAATCTACTGAGTTTGCTTTTGTCAACTGATACACGAAACAAATTCGTATATCGTGTTTTGTGCAGAGTGTTTAGTTAGTTAGTGTTTGTTTAGTTCGTGATTAGTGAAAAAATAATTTATATTTGATATGCCTCCTATAAGACGAAGCAATTTAGGTAGATCCAGAAATGCTGCAAACCAAGCTAATTACCGATCTAATCGTACTGCACAAGAACGTGACGACGGAGATAAACGTGAAAGAAAAAAGATCTACGGAGCAATAATAACCGATTTGGTGGTGCAATGATTTTATTAGCAGATTTTCGTCAAACATTGCCAGTGATTCCACGATCAAGGCCAGCTGATGAACTCAATGCATGTCTAAAATCCTCCAATTTGTGGAAACATGTCAAAGTACTTCATTTAAGCAAGAATACGCGTGTCGAGTTGCAAAACGACCAATCTGGAAACATATTCTTTAAACAACTCATTGACATTGGTAATGGCAAATTTCCTATAGACATGTTGACTGGCTGCATTAACTTTCCTCAAAGTTTTTGTCAGTTAACTCGATCAAAAGATGAACTTATTCAGAAGGTGTTTCCAGATGTTTCTCAAAATTACAGAAACCATTATTGGTTGAGCGAACGAGCTATACTGGCTGCAAAAAACATAGATGTAAATGAATTAAATTTCAAAATTCTAGAACAAATTACAGGCGAATTGAGGATATATAAATCAATTGATTCGGCTACTAATCAAGATGACGTAGTCAACTATGCACCGGAAATCTTAAACTCGCTGGATTTGCCAGGATTGCCACCTCACAATCTTCAATTAAAGGTTGGATCGGTGGTTATAATGTTGCGAAATATCAACCAACCCCGTGTTGAATGATTATTTAGGCTATTACCATCATCTATTGTGGATGTAATGTTTTCCGACGTTTCGATAGACATCTTCTATCTTTATCAAGGAGGAAAATTAAAAAAACCTTTTGAGAATTATCAATTTTCAAAAGACTTTTTGAAAATTCTCTCTTCAAATTAAATTCTTTTCGCTGTGCGGTGTCATCATCCCCATTAATTTTTGTTTCAATTTCGAAATAATAATCAAACTATCAACCTATTTTCATAGGTCTATTGAAGATACACATTTTCACTAGACAGAGTGTTTTAAGTTCAAGTGCCTTCCAGATGAGGAACTTAATACATTTAGAATCTGAATATTAAGGTTTTGATTTTATTCGCTATACTTTAGGTGCAGAGCTAAAATATTCGGGAAGCCAGGGCATCTCCAGTTATAGGTACAGGGTACTAAATAAGAGTGTGAAAAAATGTGCTTTTATATGACACTGGCCGAGCACATCTATGAAAACACCGTCCCTTCCATTCGTCGAGTTTTAGTATCAATCCTCATTAAACATAATTTTGAATCTTCAAATATTTCCTCTATTTTACAGATTCTGTGTCACTAAGTATACCTTTTTATTCTACAGGGCGATTATATATGGATCGAGCCAATCTCAGGCGACGAATTCGATGTGGCCATCGGGGCAAGGGTGATATCGACAGAGGGCCGGAGGATCCTGGTCCTAGATGACGACGGCTTGGAGCAATGGTTATCTCCAGACAGAAGAATAAAAGCCATGCATTCCACCTCAATCCACGGAGTGGAGGACATGATCGGACTGGGTAAGAATAATTGTGCTGTTAAATTAGTTAATAATGCAGTACATTGCTGAATAAAATCTAAAATATAGATTATCAACAGGTGATCTGAGAGGGGAAGCTGGTATACTCAGGAATTTATTGATCAGATATGCTGAAAGCATAATATATGTGAGTAGAATTAATATCATTCTGGATTAGATTATTTAGTTATAGAAGTCAAGTTGTAAATTATGAATACTCGGATTTATCTTGGGTAATAAGTGGCAGATAGGGAGTACTGCTGCTTACAGCGTACCCGTGAAATTTCGTTGAGTCTGAAGTATCTGCAAAACTTTCTTCACCATACATTGAAGCTAGCGGAACTTTATCGAATAAAGTCTGATAAGTCTATACGTTTAGTGTAGAAAATTTCTTTTAATTATGCGAAGTAATGTTTAATCACTTCTAATTTACAATGGTGTGAATTTTTATATATTTAGATATCTATGTGTGATTATATTTTTGTAACTATATTGATTTCATGTCTAAAATTTATTGTAATTGACTCCAGTGTTGTCTTAAGGAGTTAATAAATCTATCTATCAATTTCTCAGCTTCCAATTTGGTGTTAATTTTTCCTCATCAGTTATTGTGATTTTGTAGACATACACCGGATCGATTCTCATAGCAGTAAATCCGTATCAGATTCTACCTATATACACGGCTGATCAAATAAAAATGTACAGAGAACGAAAAATTGGAGAGCTACCACCCCACATATTTGCTATAGGCGACAATTGTTATGGCAACATGCGGAGGTACAGACAGGACCAATGCATTGTCATATCAGGAGAATCGGGAGCTGGTAAAACGGAAAGCACAAAATTGATCCTACAGTACCTGGCTGCAATAAGTGGGAAACATAGCTGGATCGAACAACAAATACTGGAGGCGAACCCCATCCTGGAAGCTTTTGGTAACGCAAAAACGGTTCGTAATTCATGCTAATAAATTGAATGTCATCATAAGAAATGAGGAAACTTAATTTTTTCTTCATAACTCTATTCTGTACCTTGAATTGCGATGGACTTACATATTAAATTCAATACCTTCAGGTTGTCTTCAAGATATTGAATGTTTCCTTATTCATTGAGCTTAAAACATGCGTTAAAAGCTTTTCCAAATATTTATATTATATCTGCCTTTTACTTATGAAATGGAAGTGGTTAAGTTTGAAAAAAGACTTTAGTCATTGAACATCGCTTAGATCTTATTGTGCAACACATCATCAGCTCTGTGCTGTCACACATTACATCCACGCTGACGCATGATAATCTATGCAGTCTATTTGAAAAAACAAACTTCCTGAATTTACTTACTCCCTTTTATAGGTTAGGAATGACAACAGCTCCAGGTTTGGCAAATACATAGATATACATTTCAATACCAGTGGTGTGATAGAAGGTGCAAAAATTGAGCAATACCTCTTGGAAAAAAGTAGGATCGTCTCTCAAAATCCGGAAGAAAGAAACTATCACATTTTTTATTGTGTGCTGGCTGGTTTAGGAAGGGATGAGAAAATGAAATTGGAACTTGGAGATGCCCAGCAATACAGGTATCTGACCGGGGTGAGTATTCCGTCATTTCAAGACAGGTCCATAACGAAGATCTTTTTTATATGTTATGCGGTGTTTTCATGAAGGACAATTGGAAAGAATAATATTTTCTTGCCTTTCCAGGAGATGCTCAGCATCGGGTCAAGAGATTCCTTGATATTATTGTTATCACGATAATGTCATGACATTTATCGCCTTCTCCTAATGTTTTCTCTCAGTATAGTGTCTCTTTCTTCTTCGAATTCCCCCTTCTTATAAAAATTTGACTACCACCAAGACAAATTGGTTTGGAACCAGAGCTTTTCTAAATAGTTTAAGCGAGCTGAGACGGTTCATTCTCTCAAGTTTCTCGTTCAGGAGAATTTTATTTAGTGAATGAAACAGTTTTGAACATATTTCTGTTGGTCTCAAAACTTTGTATCGGTTCAGAGATACTGAGAAGTGCTTATCTACACTGCTCAACAATTGATAGGGATCACTTACTTTTTCTAAATTTATTTCTGAAATATTCGCTCCAAGATTATAAATTTAGTCAGATATCAGAGTATTTTCAGTTGATAATATGGTTCACTGAGAAAAATTGAAAAAATTGAAAGTTGGAGAGAAAAAAGACTTTATTAGGAACACTCAAAATTCTGTGTTTGAATAACATAAAAATTTTATGATGAAACCACAAGAAGGCTGAAGTTTCGGTTAAGCTAGTACCTAGTTGGTCCCCCACTAGCTCGTCTCAAGGTTATTGATCGGTTGTTCTAAGGTTGACGATTGTCTAGATATCTCAGACCAGACATGTTCGATGCAATTCATGTCTGGAGAGCGAGCTGGCCAGTCCATCCTATAAATAGCATGAGTTTCTAGCGCTTGATTAATCAGACGACTACGGTGTGGACGGGCATTATCGTCAATTAAAATGAAATTCTCGCCCAAGGCAGTAGCAAACGGAACAATTATGGGTTCAATAATCATATCGTGATATCTCTGGCTGGTTATTGTGGTGTTCTGCAGAACAATAAACTCTGTGCGTTGGTTCAAACAAATGCCCCCCCATACACATCTAGAACCTCCGCCAAAAGCTGTTATGGGTACCATAAACTGTTCTGCATTCCTTCGAACTCTTTCCCTCCAAGCAAGAATACGTCCATCAGAGTTGATCAAACGAAATCTAGACTCATCCGTAAATAAACATCGGCTCCAATCTTCAACTGTCCAATTGCGGTGCTCCTCAGCCCATTGCCGTCGTTGAACCCGGTGTTCCCTATTCAAACGGGGATGTTGTACCCTCCTACGTGGAAAAATTTGATTTAATCAACTCAAAACATCTTAATTTTTCCTTATAGAACATATAATGTACAGATATTCACGAGATAACTTGAATAAAATACAAATGAAGAGAAGTTCATAAGTGACCCCTAATTGTTCATCAGTGTAGTTCAAAACACACCTCTTGAAAAGAGTTTCTTACAGCCTGAATTAATCTTATTTTTATATTTGTTTTCTTTGTTTCTATACAGATTTTATCTAGATTACTTCATGATTTGTTGAATCTGTTTTTCAAAGGTTTATTCTTTCATTTCTATGGTCACCTAAAGCTTGATTTCCATAAGGAGCTATGCTCAAAGGATTCTATAACTGTCTCAGAACCCGCCTTGCATATCTACTTACACATATCTTTTCTTTAAGTTCTTGAATCAAATGTTTTGCAAATATAGCATTCAAGTATGCAGCAGATTGAACAACACTGTGTTCGGTGTTTATTATTTTTGAGGACATTGAGTTGAGAATCATAATTTATGAGAGGAAACGATAGGTCATTTTCAAAAATGCTTTATGAAGTCAGTTACTTGCAATATGGTTTTCCTTTTTCAGAATGGATTACCCTACTTTTAAAATAAACTTTTCCTGCTAATTTGGTAGTTACTTCCGCATTCAAAAATCACTGAACATACAAGAAAAATGGATTTTTTCTGAGTTTCTTGCCAGAATATCATATACATAATTTTATTATATTTCTCAGAAGGCATCTATTAGAATGTTTTTGATTTTATAAACATAAAATTTCAATTTATTATTATGAAGTGTTTTTCAGTTTTAAACATCATAAGTAGGTATATGATAAATACCCCGAATTTCAGGGTGGCTCAATTACCTGTGAGGGCAGAGATGACGCAGCTGAATTCGCCGATATTAGGAGTGCCATGAAGGTACTGCTCTTTTCCGACCAAGAAATATGGGAAATCCTTAAACTCCTCGCTGCCATACTTCACATCGGTAACATCAAATATCGAGCGACAGTAGTCGATAATTTGGACGCCACAGAAATACCAGATCCCACAAATGTACATCGAGTAGCAAATCTTCTTGAAGTCCCTCCTCAACCTCTCATCGATGCTTTAACCCAAAGAACCCTATTCGCTTACGGAGAAACTGTAGTATCTACACTATCTAGAGATCAGAGCGTCGATGTTAGAGACGCATTCGTTAAAGGAATATATGGCAGGTTATTCATTTTAATCGTCAAAAAGATCAACAGTGCCATCTACAAGTCAAAAGAACGTCAAAGGACGTCTATAGGTGTTTTGGATATTTTTGGCTTCGAGAACTTCTCACACAACAGCTTCGAACAATTCTGCATCAACTTCGCCAACGAAAACCTGCAACAGTTCTTCGTACAACATATTTTCAAACTGGAGCAAGAAGAATATAACTTGGAAGCTATCAACTGGCAACATATCGAGTTTGTCGACAATCAAGATGCCTTAGATCTTATAGCAATCAAACAATTGAACATAATGGCTCTAATAGATGAGGAAAGCAAATTCCCTAAAGGAACAGATCAGACAATGTTGGCCAAACTTCACAAAACACATGGGAGTCATAGAAATTATCTGAAGCCAAAATCAGACATCAACACTTCCTTTGGTCTAAACCATTTCGCTGGAGTTGTATTTTACGATACAAGGGGATTCTTAGAGAAAAACAGAGATACCTTCAGTGGTGATTTGCTTCAATTGATTACCATATCTAGGAATAAATTCCTGCAGCAGATCTTTGCAGGAGATATAGGTATGGGTTCGGAAACTAGGAAGAGAGCCCCAACGTTATCTACGCAATTCAAGAAAAGTTTAGACTCCCTAATGAGGACATTATCGAACTGCCAACCTTTTTTCATCCGTTGTATAAAACCTAACGAAAACAAAAAACCAATGCAATTTGACAGAAATTTATGCTGTAGGCAACTGAGGTATTCAGGTATGATGGAAACCATCAGGATTAGACGTGCAGGATATCCTATAAGACATGCTTTCCGTGATTTCGTTGAACGTTACAGATTCTTGATTTCTGGAGTACCTCCAGCTCATCGAACAGATTGCAGGGCTGCAACTTCAAAAATATGTGCAATGGTTCTAGGTAAATCAGATTATCAGTTGGGACATACAAAGGTGTTCCTAAAAGACGCCCATGACTTATTCCTAGAACAAGAAAGAGATAGGGTTTTGACAAGGAAAATTCTCATTCTACAGAGATCTATAAGGGGTTGGGTGTATCGAAGAAGATTTTTGAGGCTCAAAGCTGCAACTATAATCATACAGACCTATTGGAAAGGTTACATTCAACGGCAAAGATATAAAAAGATGCGAGTGGGTTATATGCGATTCCAAGCTCTGATCAGAGCAAGAGTCTTATCGCACCGGTTTAGACACCTCCGAGGACACATATTAGGTTTGCAAGCTCATTGTCGAGGGTATCTAGTGAGAAGAGAATACGGTCACAAGATGTGGGCCATTATCAAAATTCAGTCTCACGTGAGAAGAATGATCGCGCAAAGGAAATTCAGGAAGATCAAGCACGAAGAAAGGCATCATATAGAAGCGCTGAGATTGAAGAAGAAGGAGGAGAAAGAATTGAAGAATGCTGGAAATAAACGCGCGAAAGAAATAGCGGAACAAAATTATAGGGATAGAATGTACGAATTGGAAAGAAAAGAAATGGAAATTGAGATGGAAGATAGGAGGAGGGTCGAAATTAAGAAGAATCTCATCAATGACGCAGCAAGAAAGGCTGATGAACCAGTTGATGACTCGAAACTGGTGGAGGCCATGTTTGATTTCTTGCCAGATAGCAGCAGTGAGACCGCCACACCAGGTAAGCTTGCGATTTTTGTACGGTTTTACATTGTAGCACATCTCATGTTATCCGCACTAGTATTACCATTAATGATTAATAAACATTTATTAACAATTAATTTATATTGATTAGGGAAATACAGGATTTCGGATTTCTCATTTAAAAGAGTTGGTATGGTATGGTATGGTTTGAATTTTTAAAATCCGCGAAATAATGGCTATTCTTACTGAAAAAGATCTGAAAAGTTTGTAAACATAGCCCCATGCACAGTTAATAGGATATTATATACCGCGGGACTGAAGTAGTACATTTAATCCTGAAGGTAAAGTTTATGGCCCGACCGCAGGGACTGAAGGATTAAATGTACTTCAGTCGCAAGGTATATACGATACTTTTCGTACTTCCGGTATGATTTTATTAATTATTTCAATAATTTCAATTAGTTTTTTCTCTCTTCAACTCATTTAATAAACTTTAAAAGTCTTTAAAATAAGTTACCATAGTAACATTGCGTTGTGACAATTATAATTTAGAAACATTGTCATTACTAGTGTCATTGTAAAGGAACATTGTTATTGATAATTATTGGTATCATGAGTGAAGAAGGTGTATCTGATATTGATAAAAGAGCATACGAAGTAGGTGAAGAATTGTTACCACCGAAATCTAGAAAACTATACGAGCAGCAGTACGATGCTTTTAAAAAGTGGTGCCGCTTAAAAAATGTGAGACAACCTACTGAAAATGCGCTGTTAGTCTACTTCAATGATAAATCAAAAGCGGTTTGTGCCTCAACTCTCTGGGCACATTACTCAATGCTGAAATCGGTTATTAACATTAGAGAAGATATTGATATAAGTAAATTTCCAAAATTATTAGCTTTTTTTGAAGAGAAGAAATGAGGGATTTAAGCCAAAGAAGTCAAGAATTCTCACGTCTGAGCAGGTAGATCAGTTCTTACGGGAGGCTCCGGATGATAAATATTTAATGCTTAAGGTAAATTTGGAAATGTGTTTATATTCAGAAATTTTAAGAAATCAATTTTTTTGTAGGTTGCACTTATTTTGGGCGCTGCGGGAGCTTGTCGTGGAAAAGAGTTGGTTGATTTAGAAATCGACGATGTGAGAGATTTGGGCGATTCCTTCCTAATTGCGATTAGAAACACCAAAGATAAAATTGACCGAAATTTTGTGATAAAAAATTCAGAAAACAGTGCCATCAGTTTTGTGGCGATATTTCGAAAATAAGTGGCGTTGCGAAAGACAGGGACACCTCATTCAAAATTTTTTGTTCAATACATCAACAAAAAATGTACTACGCGAGTAGTAGGAAAAAACATGTTTGGTACATTTCCACGGCAAATAGCAGCTTTCTTGAAATTAGAAAATGCGACGTCTTATACGGGACATTGTTTTAGACGCACATCTGCATCTTTGTTAGCTGACTCGGGAGCAACAATAGACGTGCTGAAGAGACATGGAGGATGGAAATCCTCCAACGTAGCCGAGGGATATATTGAATCGTCTATTAAAAATAAACAAAAAATTTCAGATAAAATATTTAGTCAAGTCGCCGATTCGTCCACTATAGTTATGCCACAGTCCTCATTCTCGCTTCCTGTTTCCGCAGGATCTTCGAAACAAACACCATGATAAGGACCTATCTGTTACTAGTCAGTTACCTGCTGCATTAACCCAGGAAAGACTGGTCAATATGACGAACTGTCACAATATTAATTTGAATATTAACGTTAAATACCATTCTAATTAATTGTATTTTTCAATAAAATATCCCTTAAATTCGTTCCGGGAGTTTCGTCAATATTTAATCCCGGAGGGATTAAATGTGACACTATAGTACCTGTCACAAGGGAGTGAAGTTGTCACTTTAGGCCTGGAAGTAGGAAAAATTTATTACATACATATCTGTATTCTGCAAAGGTTGCGGGTCCGCAACCGCGGAGGGCGCGGATGAAAACCGCTCCGTGAGTCCTTAGCCTACCGAAGAAGTTACGTATTTCCGAAATGTCACCATAAAAATATTAACAGGACCATTTTTATTTTGTGCCATTGCCAATTGATAAATACTGTCATTACCTTTTCAACCTATGCTATGTGCTCGATATTTCGAATCAGCTAGGTTTGTTTTCACTTTTCGGGTTTTTAATGTTTTTCGTTTCATTGTCCGATTGAAACTGCCTACCTAGTCTTTAATTATAATATTTGATCCATACGGATTCAAGTTTGTCACGCACCTATACAATAATTTAATAGAACTCTTTTACCGTTGTTACAGGCTTTACTCCCCATAAACCAATGAAACTCAATATTTCTTCCAGTCGTTTGTTTCAGAGAAGAAACACAAGGAAATTCAACGATACAAGAGCAAGAAAGAAACGTTTGTTTATATCTTCAAAAGTCTACCTATGTTCTTACGTACAGCGTTAAAGGCTACTTTCTGTGACTGTCGATGTATAAGGGATTTATGAAAATGCTTTATATCGCATTTTGAGAACCGTCCATGCGTAACTCATAAGGGATGTTTACACTTCACCCTGGTTTGTCAAAAAGCTACCGACATCTTTGTTGGCTTATGGAGGGTTTGCTTTCAAATAAATTCATCAAACTGCTAGCATAAGCCAAAATAGTAGAAAATCCTTTTAGGCTAGTTACACACACATCGATTTTGGACGTACATCCAATATCCAATTTCCTATACTTTTGTTGAAGACAGTGGTTTAACGAAAGTGTAGAAAAAAATCTCTGAAAAGCGAGTAAAAAAATAGAGATCAACTTTCAGGAATTAAGTTTATTTTTAAATTTAATTAACATAGCAGCAGAAACGCATTAAAAATTATTAGACATTGGTTTCTTAAATTCTCTGAAATTGTTCAAAAATTTCCAAAAACTACACTTTTAATATTATTGGTTTCCTCGATATTGTCCATCCAAAAAACTGCCAATTGCCTTTTTTGTTGCATTTCTAAATTCATCTTACGAAATGAAATACCCCTTTTTTTCGCAATAGCAATCGACAGGCGTTGAAGGATGTTTATTCAAGTTTCTGAAATTTACCTTCAACTTTCTGTGTTATCATTGGTTACTGAGATATCGAGATTCAAAGCCAAAGGGATCCTTTTATATTTGAGTACCGGTATCTCGGCGAGAAATGGACCTATCAAGGCCTATTAAGAAACAAATGAAGCTGAATAAACAAGGAATCCAATCCTCATAGTGGTTGAGCAAATGAAAAAAATTCCACGCTCTCAGGGATGTGTAAGCTCAATTTCAAAATGAATTAATTCCATAGTATATATCGTCTCAACAGTCCTGAAGGGCGAAATATTATATTCAAAAAGATTTGTGTTATATTACCCAAGAAAGAACTTCGATTTCAAAACAACTATTACTCATGTATCCAATTTGAACTCGTCCACTTTGAAATGAGTTTTCTCTTCAGTTCTAAAAAATAATTAGGAGCTAAACTAATGAGGTGAATTAAGGTAAAACTGATTAATTAACAATTAGCAAAGACGAAAAAAATAAAAGTTACCATCAAATATTTCTGCTATTCCTTTTACGTCACATTACTTATCTCTTGTAGTCCAGTTATCATGTCTATAAAAAATAGGTTACCTTCCTTGGACGAAGCCGATAAACTAGAAAACGTGCATCGAAGTACCATTTTCTCCACCCTATGCTTTCTATTATTTGTTGGTTTATCCGTTGAATCATTTTTACTCATTCCACATATTATGTTATTAGCTTTGTACTGTCATAATTGCACCTGTGAGCTTTTATGCTAATTTGATTTACTATTCATTGAGTTGAAAAAAATTAATATTCCAAAAACATTTCAGGACGTGAAACTTCTGTATTCAATGACTTGCCATCTCAACCATCTGAAAATGAGATCATTAGTCCAATGCATACTGCATCAGACGATGAGGAGGACCTATCCGAATTCAAGTTTCAAAAGTTTGCAGCCACATATTTCCAAGGAAATGTGGGACACCAATATTCTAGGAAACCTCTCAAACATCCTCTTTTACCACTTCATACTCAAGGAGATCAATTGGTAAGTACGAAACGAGTATGATGATTTAATTATATAATCTGTAGTGTGTGCTAATGGTAGAGTCGTGGTCGGCTACATCCTGATAACTTATGCCCTCAATTATTGAGTATTATTCTCACTAGCTTAAAGAAAAATTACTTGAAAAACAACTTGTGAAGAATTTCCAAGTTCCAAGTGAAATGGAATTGCAAAAACATTAGTTAGCAATTTCGAATAAGTAAATATGGAAAGCGGATTCTAGGATTCTAGGTATCACAGAAAATGTAGGTACAAACTATTCAAGTCAATCGCCATTCATTCTGTGATTGTAATGCTGATAAGCACTCATTCCAAATTTTATATTATTCCGGGAATAAGTATCATTTACATAAAAATTTTCCTAGAAAATTTTTCTTTAAATTGAGAAAGAATTCAAGGGAACAAAAAAATTTTCAAAATCTCGTGATCAAAAAAAAAATAGGTATAACTGAAAAAGTAACACGGGTGGGTATTTTCAACCATAAAAATGAAACCAATTGGTTCATCATAATAACTAACTCTAGGTTTTTTGGTTTCTTTTTAAATCGATCATAACACTGGTCAACAGTGGTTTTGGTGCCGAATATTTTGGAGGTGAATTTGATGCCCTGAATTCAAATATGCTATTAGTTTCTGCCTGTCAGCTCGAATTTTGACGTGACAAAGTCTTATAAATTGGTTTGCCGGGTGACACTTCAAGAAACTACGTTACGCTCCGCTCACGTTATGCGCTCACAATGAGCGAGTGAGAGGCACGCGTCCCGTATACCGACTCTACAGGCAACCAATTTTTTTAAGATATCAACATTTTTGTGAATTATACATTACACTATTTTAAAAGAAAAACCATGGTTCAAAGAAACAAATTAATAAAGGAATTTTTATTATATTACGCAGATATTATTCATTATATACTTTAGAAAACAGAAAAAGTCATCATTTAAACCAATTACTCACTAAACATTTCGGAAAGTTCTTTTGCATGACATTCTTGAATGTATTTTAGAACAATCCCGTTTTAAAGACCAGCAGTAATCTGCCATCATGTGAGTATCCCATCTTCCTTAATAGCGATCCTCCATACATTTGATATCTTGGTGAAATCTTTCACCTTGCCCCTCACTAATGTCGCCTAAATTATCAGGAAAACGATCTAAATGGCTGTGTAAGTAGTGCACCTTAATGCTCATGTTACACCCAAGTGATTTGAAATTATTCAGCATCTCATTGACTAATTCAACATAGTTATCAGCTTTGTGTTTACCCAGAAAATTTTGGACAACTGAAACCAGGCATTTTGTTCAATCTCAATCATTGAATTTATGAAGTCAGGGTCTTTAATCAGTTGTCTTATTTGTGGGCCATCAAATATTCCTGCTTTAATTTTTTCTTTACTCAGCTGAGGCATTTTTTTTCCTATATATGCAAAGCATGATCCATTCTTATCAAGAGCCTTTACAAACTGCTTCATTAGACCCAGCTTGATATGCAGGGGTGGAAACATGATTTTCTCTCGCGGAACTAAAGGATCATTGATGATATTCTTTCCTCCAACATCCATGTTTTCTCTTCTAGGCCACTCTTTTCTAACCCAGTGTTGCGTTTTGTCTCTGCTATCCCAGAGGCACAAGAATGGTGTGGCCACTTTGCTGTCCAAGGAGAAAGTTTACCATTTTTAAGTCTACACAAATCACCCATTGGTGTTCATGATTCTTTATTTTTTCCAAAACCAAAGCTATGTTGTCATATTGCTCTTTCATTTTCGTTGAGTGAGCAATTGGTATTGAGCCATATTTGTTCCCATTATGTAGAACACATTTCAAACTTCGCTTTGAGCTGTCAATAAATAGGCGCCAATCATCCGGAAAATATTCAGGAAGACCCATTTTGACTAGGAGTTCTCTAATAGCATTGCAAAATACAAGATTTTGTTCTTCAGAGAAAAGAGGTAGCAGATCTTTTGTGCGATAAAATGTAATTTTCGTTCCTGGTTCAAGTAAATTTTTTTCCTTCAACCTGGAAGCTTGTAATTCAGAAGCTTCTTTCGACAGGTTGAGTTCTCTAGTGAGGTCATTTAATTCATCTTCAACAATTCACATTAACAATCTACTTTGTAGATTTACTTTTCAACAACCGGTTACTAAAGAGAAATTTCATATGACGCTAAGTTCTATCTACCTGCACCGCGGAAATTCACAAACTAACCTCAACTCTCAACTGCAGTTGAAGTTCACTTCAGACTGGACAGCTCCATATATCGGATTTCTATGGAACTAACTGGATGACACTAAATAGGATTAAATCCCACTTGTTAACAGTTTGTCAACCAATCAGTTATATATCTCATATTGTTAGTCTTCTATTTGTAATAAATGAATTAATTATAATAAATATAATTATTTTAAATTCAATTTGTTACAAATGAAGACTGACAATAAGGAAAATATACAAGAATCTATCTCTTGTATAAATTTTACAAGACTCATACTTGAAAGTATTAAATAGAAAAAAGCATTGATAGATAAGTGAATTTATCTAAAAATCTAGAGCTGATACAGAAAAACTGCTATCATATTTAGATTCAGAAATAAAAATATAGTTAAAATCAATTCAAAAATTCTAGGCAGCAATTGTAGGCCTCGGTTATTGCTTTACAAAGTAATTGAACACATAATAACGTTGACTTACCAATTCTTTCCGAAATGTGTTATCTCATCTATTAAGTCGTTCTTGATATCATCTATTTTGTTAAATCCTAGATTGTTAGTAATATTGCAAAATAAATATTTAAATAGATTTACTCATGATAAATATTATTTCTCATCATACAGGCCGCACAAGCCCTATGGATTACCATTCTTCGTTTCACTGGTGATCTTCCAGAACCACGATATCATACAATGGAGCGAGACAACACCTCCGTGATGTCAAAAGTTACAGCAACGTTAGGACGCAACTTCATACGCAGTAAGGAGTTCCAAGAAGCCCAGATGATGGGGATGGAGCCAGAATCTTTCCTGAAACAAAAACCCAGGTCCATCAGAAACAAACTTGTGTCTTTAACGTTGAAGAGAAAGAACAAGTTAGGAGAAGATGTACGAAGGAAACTACAAGACGAAGAGTACACAGCTGATAGTTACCAGAGCTGGTTAGAGTCTAGACCAACTTCGAATCTTGAAAAGTTGCATTTTGTCATCGGTCATGGTATTTTGAGAGCTGAATTGAGGGATGAAATATACTGTCAAATATGTAAACAATTAACGAATAACCCTTCGAAATCTTCCCACGCTAGAGGTTGGATATTATTGTCCTTATGCGTTGGCTGTTTTGCCCCATCGGAGAAATTCGTAAACTACCTTCGTGCTTTCATAAGAGAAGGCCCTCCAGGTTACGCTCCATATTGCGAAGATAGACTCAAGAGAACCTTCAATAACGGCACTAGAAATCAACCACCAAGTTGGTTGGAACTGCAGGCAACTAAATCAAAGAAACCTATCATGCTTCCCATAACCTTTATGGATGGTAATACGAAGACTCTTCTGGCCGATTCAGCTACCACAGCTAGAGAATTATGTAACCAATTATCCGACAAAATTGGCCTTAAGGATCAATTTGGATTCTCCTTGTATATAGCCTTATTTGACAAAGTTTCATCACTTGGGAGCGGTGGAGACCACGTGATGGACGCAATTTCACAATGTGAACAATACGCTAAAGAACAAGGAGCACAAGAACGTAATGCACCTTGGAGATTATTCTTCAGAAAAGAAATATTTGCTCCTTGGCATGAACCTGGTGAAGATCAAGTTGCAACGAATTTGATTTATCAGCAAGTGGTTCGAGGTGTTAAATTTGGAGAATATAGGTGCGATAAAGAAGAAGATCTGGCTATGATTGCAGCGCAACAATATTACGTTGAGTACGGTCCTGATATGAATAGTGAAAGGCTGCTTACACTTCTACCTAGTTATATACCAGATTATTGTCTCACTGGAGTTGAGAAAGCAATAGATCGTTGGGCTACGTTGATAGGCCAAGCATACCGAAAAAGTTATTATGTCAAAGAAAAGGCAGAATCTTTGAGGGTGAAGGAAGACGTTGTCAGCTATGCTAAATTCAAATGGCCCCTTCTATTTTCTCGCTTCTATGAAGCCTATAGGAACTCCGGGCCGAATTTGCCTAAAAATGACGTAATAATAGCCGTTAATTGGACCGGAGTTTACGTGGTCGACGACCAGGAACAAGTCCTTCTGGAACTATCTTTCCCCGAAATAACTTCTGTAGCTAGTCATAAAACCAATAAAGTTTTCACTCAAACTTTTAGTTTGAACACTGTAAGAGGGGATGAGTTCACATTCCAGAGTCCGAATGCTGAAGATATCAGAGATTTGGTAGTTTATTTTCTCGAAGGTCTCAAGAAAAGATCTAAATTCGTGATAGCCCTTCAAGATTATCGAGCTCCGGGGGAAGGTTCCAGTTTTTTGACTTTCCTCAAAGGCGACTTGATTATTTTGGAAGAAGATAGCACAGGGGAGACTGTCTTGAACTCCGGTTGGTGTGTGGGAAGATCAGAAAGAACCCAGGATAAAGGAGATTTCCCGGCAGAGACGGTATACGTTTTACCTTGCATGTCGAAACCTCCAAAGGAAATTTTGATGCTGTTCTCAGCAGAAGGTGAGTCTTTATGATCATCCTCTACATACTAAAAATGCGATAGAATTAGATAAATGGTTTTCTATTGAAAAATGTTAACATTTCATGAGTTGAATACTTAGACTATACAGGGTGGCCATTTGAAAACGAAACAGACGAGATTACAGACGAAATAAGTTTTTTCGATAGAAATGCTCGAACAGGTCGATTTCTGGTTTGAGGGGGACAACTTAAAATGTAGGTTACGGACCCAAAGCGCTTCAACCCTTGCTGCTAGAACCCCCACCCCCAATTTTTGAATAGGGAAGATTGAAAGGTATTTGAAAATGAAGTGGTGTTTTCATGGCACAATCCACTGACATAAAAATCCTTAATCAAGATGTCGAACAAACAAAGCGTATTGCGAAGGAGCTCAATCTTGCTGAAACTCAATCTAGATTATCTTCGATATAATTTGCAGTATTTCGAATCACATGCGGTAACACTTGATCGATAGAAATCTCCAAAAAGTCCGAATACGTACATATCTCTAATCAGATTACCAGGTAAGAAAATCAAATCATTAATGATGCCACAGAAATATTCCAGTCCCAATTCGTGAAACGATTTCCGACTTAATTATGAAGTGTTTTCTCAGTTGGTTTCAATATGTTTCCATTTTGTTGATTATTGAATTCATATCTTTTTCAAAATAAATGAGAATCGATAAATTTTTATTCATTACGAACAGATCATTAAGTTGGCTTACTGGTTCTTCGACATGTGAATTATTCTTAGTTTTGAATAGAGACTTGAATGTGTTCTAATTCATTGTTCGACATGGTTTATTCAATTGCAGAGCGGGTGGAAATAATTTCACTTTTTTTGCAAACAATCAATGTGCGAATAGAACCGCAGAATTCTTCAATCAACGACATTTAGATAAACATGTGAATAGGAAGTATGTTTTGGAATAAGTGTCAAAGTTTCAAGAAACCGGGTCCGTGGCTAATAAAAAACGAAACATGGAAAGATATGAAGCAGCTGAAGTAGCTGTTCTTGGACAAATTGCTCTGAATCCAATGACGGGTACGAGGTAGCTAGCACATGAATCTGGTTCTACACGAACTCGAATTGCAAATATTTTGAAGCATCATAAATTCCATCCTTACAAAATCCATCTTTCACACGCACTAAACGAAGATGATTTTGACCTTCGTGTTGAATTTTGTGATACAATGAGTGAACGAGTAACTGCTAATCCCAATTATCTGTACAATGTTTATTTCTCCGAAGAGTGTTCGTTCTTTGGAAACAGCACATTAAATCGACACAATTGTCGTTATTGGGCCGATGCAAATCCGAGATTGTTCCACGAAGTTTATACTCAACAACCAGAAAAACTCATGTTTGTGCTGGAATATTTGGTGACAACATTGTCGGCCCTTTCTTTTTACCTGGTAATCTTACTGAAGATATGTATTTGGACTTATTGGAAAATCACATTAATCTAATTTTGACGGAAATTATTGAAAACAATGCTGCAAATTATGTGGAAGATCAGATTGTGTTTCAGCAGGATGGAGCTCCTCCACACTACGCCTCACTAGTTCAAGAATATCTGGATCAAAGATTTCCAAATCGGTGGATTTGGAAGAAGGGGTCCCACTGAATGGCCAGCCAGATCTGTCACCACTAGATTTCTTTCTTTGGGGCCACTTGAAGAGTCAATTTACTCTACACAGCCCGATTCCATAGAAGATTTAAGAAGACGTATAGTGAACGAATGTCGTCAAATCACTCCAGAAATGCTGTAAAATGTGCGCCATCGTTTCGAACAAAACTTATTTCATTGTATGGAAGCTAATGGTGAACAATTTGAGTATTTAATTAATTGATGTGAGTTTTTGATAAATTATTTACTTCACTTTGAAAAGTCTTATTTCTTAGATCAATACTTCAAATCGTTCCGATACCGTACAGTTGGAGAATGATTTCAGTGAATAAAACAGCTAGTCGAACATCTTGCCCTAGTAGCATTAACACTTACGGTATTACTTCATTTGCCCAGTGGTAGATGTTTTGCAATTTCAAATACAAGTACGGAAATTTTGGTGTTTCGGAAGCAGGAAATGTCAATTATTCGCAAAAAATTAATTTAAGTTCTTTTGAATTTAAGTGATATGAACCAGTCGCTGAATTAAAATTTTCGTAGGTGCAGAACATGGCAGGTATCTCAGCAGGCAGTATTCAATGAATGGTTTGGATAATCGAGAAAACATGCCTCATACACTAGCCGAATACTCCATTGACCATTTCAGGCCTCCGATCAAGAGAACGATGTCTAAAGCCCTAACTTTAACGTCAGGTCGAAGAGGGGTTGGTATTGATGACCTTTGGAGACATAGTAGAGAGCCTATCAAACAACCTCTCTTGAAGAAGCTTCTAAGTAAAGAGGAACTGGCTGAGGAAGCTTGCTTCGCCTTCACCGCCATCCTGAAATATATGGGAGACTTACCATCGAAAAGGCCAAGGCTGGGAAATGAGTATACAGATCATATATTTGATGGTCCTCTCAAACATGAGATATTGAGAGATGAAATATACTGCCAGGTCATGAAGCAGCTCACTGACAATAGAAATAGGTGAGTGCTGCTTACCCCTTCTCCTATTTTATATAACCTTGATTATTAGTATCTTACAACAGATAAGTACTATATATTACTGCAGATTACAGATTATTTGAGTTTTTCACGTATCGATTTGTAGAAAATCTTTCATCTCTTCAAACTTTTCTGAAAGCATAACGATTTCAATTTTCTAATTCATTCAGAAATCAATACTCTTTCTACTTATTGCTTATCTGCCTCTTCAATTTCCATTTGTGAGAAGGATGATATTCGATTATCAGTATTACAGAGACACTGTGAATCAGCAGCCAAATTTTGCAAAGACCAACTGAATGTTTTCTTAACTCGCCTTCCAAATGATTTAATGAAGGGTTGAAATAAAAATTTCTCCTGGGACAGTTCAGGGTTGCATTATTTTTTCCTTGTAACTTGTCAATATATTCAATGGTGACACTGTATTATGTTTTCCTTGTCAACGCCTCTGAGTTCGGGTGTGTCCATCTATTTCTGATGTTGGAACTCAACATGTTAAGTTTTATATTATGGACGCTCTCAAAGAATCACCAAACCATTTTCTCAGATTCAACAACTGTGAATGTATTATTCCAACACCTTTCTTTTTCAAATAATAGCAATAGTACTATAGGTATTTGTTGTTTCTTATATGTTGAAAGTATTGAAGAGTTCGCATCCTATACGATATTTGTATCTATATGATCTGATCGTGATAAAGGCAGAATTCTTTGGTAGGTTCTCATTTCGAAACTATAATTTCATTTGATTTTTCAGATTATCGGAGGAGCGTGGTTGGGAACTGATGTGGCTAGCTGTCGGACTATTCACTTGTTCACAAAATCTCCTGAAGGAACTAACTGCCTTTTTACGGAGCAGACGTCATCCGATAGCCCAAGATTCTTTACAGCGACTGCAAAAGACGCTCCGAAATGGGCAAAGGAAATATCCTCCCCATCAGGTTGAAGTCGAAGCGATTCAGCACAAAACTACGCAGATTTTCCATAAAGTTTACTTCCCCGACGATACGGATGAAGCATTCGAGGTAGATTCGAGCACACGTGCTAAGGATTTCTGCCAAAACATCAGTCAAAGGTTGACCTTGAGGTCTAGTGAAGGTTTTAGCTTATTTGTGAAGATAGCAGATAAAGTGATATCGGTACCCGAGGGTGATTTCTTCTTTGATTTCGTCAGGCATTTGACAGACTGGATTAGAAAAGCGCGGCCTACTAGAGATGGGATCACCCCTCAGTTTTCGTATCAAGTGTTCTTCATGAAGAAACTTTGGACTAACACTGTTCCTGGAAAGGATCGAAACGCGGACCTTATATTCCATTTCCATCAAGAATTACCCAAATTAGTGCGAGGTTATCATAAGTGTACTAAAGAAGAAGCTATCAAGTTGGCAGCTTTGGTTTACAGAGTTAGATTTGGAGAGAGCAAACAAGAACTGCAGGCTATTCCGTAAGTAACAAAGCTAACTGAACACTTTAGTTATAAATTTTTTTTGACATTGAATTGCTGTGAAATATGTATAAATATGATGTAGATTTAGATGCCGTATTAGGTATTTCTTGTTTACGTATTTATTCATAAGATCATGCTTTCAAACTCACACATGTATAATTTTACGATTGAATGAATTTCAATCAACCCCTTATGTCATGTTAGGACAATTGATAAACATTTGTTGATAGTTTATTAGTATTATTAACAGGTGTAAATGTAAATGTCAGTCGATAATTTTTCGTCTGCTATTTTTTAAATGAAATAAGTGTTATATCACAACCTTCCCCAACTATGGATGATGATTTCCCTTTGAATGGGTTCCATAGCAGACTTCAAACATCAGAAGATCTGAAAAATCATCACTTGTACCGCAAGACCCGATTCGAAGAATCCTCCTTGCAGATTGGCGACAAATTTTGTGTAATAGATTTGAATATAGAGGGTATTCCTAAGGACAAGAGTGATTATACTTCTAAACTAACAAAGGACTATGGTGTTGAGATTATTCTCTTTCAAGAGACACATACGGATACTAAAAAAAAATCTTCGTGAAAGAGGAACCATAAAAGGTTATGTATTCATTGATTATCTCCTTAGTAAAATTTACGGTTCAGCTTGTTATGTTGAAAAATCCTTGATTCACAATATCGAGTTAATCCAAAAAGGCGAATTCGAGGGTGTTTTCTTTATCTCTTTCAAATTTTGTATTTTTGTTATTCAGTTCTTTTTTCTGCTTTTGTCATTTTATTTCCAGATTCGATATGGACAACTTGAAGAAGTCTCTGTTTCCATCAATAGAAGACCACTCTTGGAGAAAGAAGTCCCTAAAATATATTTCAGCTTATTTTTGTATTTTCACACTTAGGCGGGGAGCCAGGGTTTTTTTTTAATGGGGTTTTTTCCCTAGGCTTTTGTCATACGCCGAATTGTATGACACCCCGTCACTAACCCCTGATCTATAAGCTTTATTGTTTTCTAACTAAATATTGTAAGCCTAAAGTTCAAAAGAATATATATATATATATACGAGGGCCGTTCAGAAACTAACCTCCGGTTAATTGAAAAAAAATTCACCAAGTTAAGTAAAAATATTTTAATATATACATCTTACAACACATGCTATGAAATTCCTTCTGCATAAAAATCACCCGCTTGTGCCTTGAGGCACCCATCGTGCACAGAACTTACGGTAACCCAATCTTGCTGTCACTATCTCGTACAAAAGAGTCTTAGAAATCTGTGGAAAATTAGTAGACAACTCCGCCATTGTGAAACGTCGATTTTCACGAACTTTTGCATCAACTGTCTGAACGAGTTCGTCAGTCACCAATGATGGTCTACCACTCCTCTCTTCATCATGAACGTTTTCTCGTCCACTTTTAAATAAACGTACCCATTCACGGACAACTCCCTCACTCATAAATTTTGGTCCGTACACGGCACAAAGCTCACGATGAATAGCTGCTGCAGAGTATCCTTTGGCTGTAAAAAACCTTATAACAGCACGCACCTCACATTTGGCGGGATTTTCTATTGCAGCACACATTTCAAACTGCCACAAAAACTAAACTAGCGCAGGTAAGATGTTCACTCGACTACGGCTTGATGCCGACTGACCTGCTGAGCGCGTGAATGCACAGATGGCGCGCTACTCCCCCCCACTACCCGCACTGTGACCAATCGGAGGTTAGTTTCTGAATGGCCCTCGTATATATATATAGTGTCTCCAGTTTCAAGGCTTTTTTTATTTTGTTGACCATTTTATGATATTGTTGGATTGTAGCATGCCTTTTTCTGAATGCAAATTGTTGATGTGGTATATGTTTTTCAGTGATGTTTCTTCATCTAGTCTTTTTATTAAGAGTTTTTCAAAAAGTTTGGATATTATATGTAATAGACTTATCAAGTGGTAGGAGTGACAATCTGTTGTGGGCTTTCTGGGTTTGAGTACCAAGTGTGAGCTTCCACTGCATGGGATAGGGGCCAATTTCTAAAATTCTGTTGCATAGGGTAGTGACAGCGACGCAATCGGTGGCAGGTTCTTTAGTTTGTCCCCAACTATAAGATCATATCCAGATGCTTTCTTCAAATTCAGCAATTTAATTTCATTGTATATTTCTCTTGGTGAGAAGGCCTTGATGGAGCATTTAGAATTCTTCGATTTCACTGTCAGAGTTACCTTGGTGTTGGATGGGACTATATACTTTGTCCAGATATTTGGAAAAGCTGCTGATTTTTCAGAGTTTGTGCGAGCCCAAGTTCCATCAGATTTTCTTATGGGTGAATTGGTTGATACGGGCTGTTTTAGCTTTTTCGTAGCTTTCCACAAGGAATGGTGATCAGAAGATAACTGTGTTATATAGTTGAGGAAACGATTGTTCTTTAATTCTGGTATGGATTAATAATTTTTTAAAGTTTTCTACCATAGCGATTTCCATGAAATTTTGTGAACCCATTGGTTTAAAACTCATTCAAATATATTATAAATTACAAATAGATCGGATAGATATTCCAGGAGTTATTGAGTAAGCCAATTTTCAGATCCTCATAACCGCTGAATCATCCAATAGATTTGGCCCAATAACGAACAATGAATTACAAAAATACTTTCGAGTTACGAGTGTTAAATTTGTGATCGATTGATTAGCTGCTTTCTGTTATATCAAATTTCCCACACTATTGAGTTCAGCTTGTAGTGGGTTCTTCAAATATCAGGAAAATCGAATGCGACAATTTTTGTGTTGACATCCCTGATTACTCAACCGAAGAGATACTAAACCAAAAATCTTTGTTTTCAGTCAGATGCTGAGGGAGCTCATACCCAACGATCTGGTTAAAATCCAGAGCAGTAACGACTGGAAGCGGTCCATAGTCCAGGCGTACAACCAGGATGCGGGGATGAGTCCGGAAGATGCCAAAATCACCTTCCTCAAGATTGTATATAGATGGCCCACCTTTGGTTCCGCCTTCTTCGAAGTGAAGCAAACTACTGATCCTAATTACCCCGAAATGCTGTTGATTGCCATTAATAAACACGGTGTCAGCTTGATACATCCTCATACAAAGGTGAGTTGTTACTAATTATCAAGGGTAATACCACTAGAGGTGAGAATTTTTTGAGAACACTCTTGTTTTTTGGGAATTATGCGTTTAAATTTCGCTAAACAAAGTTATCCTTAAAATACCACGAGCCGAAGGCGAGTGGTATTTCGGGATCACTCTGTAGACTGAAATTTGTATAATTTTCAAAAAACGACAGAGTGTTCTCAAAAAAAATTCGAATCTCTTGTGGTATTTGGAAAGATCATTCAACAATATAAATCAAACGAAATAAAAAATAGTTTTTTATTCAAAAATAACCAGATAGAAGCATAACAACAAATTATTCATCTTTATTCTCAAAATAATAATTATTGATAGTACAATCATTATACACATTACGAGCATTATTTTCGAATGATGAAGTAGATACTGATGTTGTTTCTTGAAGGACATTTTTTTCATTTCTTATGGCTGTGATTATTTTTTTGTGATGTTGTTGGTCCAGTTGGAGATACGGTTTCACTGACGCTGCAGAAGAATGGCCTGTTATCTTTATCAGCTGTTCCTCGCCAATCCCTGATTTGGCTAATTGGCTGACAGCAGTAGCTCGATGCGAGTGGTTGGTTATCTTCGACTTGGTTGTGTTGATGCCAATGAGTTCTGCCGATTCTTTTGTCCATTTAGCTATCGTATTGGGACCAACTGGGGAGTTTTTGAACCATTTGAACCATCTTTCCAATTCTTATGTGGAGTAAGAAATAGTCTTTCAGTACTTATGTTTGCAGTTCTTTTGGATACAAGTAGCTTATGTTACCTCACCGGGCAAATATCTTCTTCAATATTGGGAGTCAGCCATTTCGTTCCCGCACATTTTTGGACACCACCTTGTCTTGTTTTAGAAAATATCGGATTGTAGGCAATTCGGCCCGTGGAATTACCATCGTTTTCAATTTCGAATTGGAAATGCGAAATTAAGCATGATGAACCCTCTCCTCCGCGCCAAGCAAGCTCCAATGCAGCAATAAAATAAAGTTTTCTGTTCAAACCGTCTGGATTATCTTATTTACATAAGTTGTCCATCTTTTTGTGTTGCTCCAAAGACAGCGCCTTGGCACTAACTTTTTTTTTCTCAGGGTCCACTTGCAAAATACGCCTCTTGGCATTTCGTGCATCCCACGCCATTTCAAAAGCCACGTCTGTGAATGGATCGAACCTAACGCTCCATTTGGAATAGAATTTTTCCTGCAGCTGTTTGGCAGTATTATTCCACAAGGTTTTTACGACACTTTCCTGGTAGTCTGATCAATCTCTTTTCTTTATATTGAAAGCCCAGTCTAGGAGTTTCTAACTTTTAACACTAGTTTGATGAATTTAAGTCTTCATTTCCGTTAGCTGAACTATCTCCTGTGAAATTAAAAAAAACCATATCGAAATACCTTTCCATTTGTAGAAATTGCACTAGAAAAACTAATCGCACTTGGAAATTTTCTAAAAATACGTGAGATTTTCATTATGGTCAAAATTTGGAATGAGTTAGACCACGACAGTGTCTATCTATAGTTGCAGGCTTATCCATTGTTTTCGCGATAATGTTCCAATTCCAAATGGACGATAGATTTTCTTGAAATATCGGTGACTTCCATTCAACTTCCAATGATGATACAGCCGAAGCCATTTATTATTCACTCATCTTGTTATTAATTTTTGCCTTTCATTAATTACTGTGCTGAAGTCTAATGAATGAACAAAGTCATTTTAATCGCAGGAAGTTATTCAATTTCACATGTATCGTGAGAATTTCTCAGTATTGTTTCTCCCTGGGAATATTAGCGTCTCTCATCTCGCGCTACCGGTGCTACCTGCATTCTGATTATCTCACAGAAAAACGAGAACGCAAGGATTTTTTCACAATTAATGTTTTTTCTTTCGATATTTGAATTTTCATACACGAAATGTCATTGCAAGGATATTGATATTTTGCATATTGAAGTAAATCTGACGTGAGGTCAGATGAACAAACCTATAAGCACTCTGTTCAGGTGATCGAGAGTCTTTTTCCGTTCTTTGAAACCATATGATACAAAAATTAAACGCCACTTTTCAGTGTTTTACTTAAGTTTTATTCGAAGCTTAAATTTCCTTCTCCTAAAATCCTACGTCGATGCTTTTCTAAATTTTAACAACGTACATCATTTCACCGAAATGAAAAATTTCCATTAATTTTCCCCAAACTGACACATATTAATAAGTCCGGCCCATGTCAATCGAATACGCATCTGTGATAGCATCGATCAGTGATACTTCTGACGGACTTTTTTTCATTTCTCTTAAGCAAATGAAAAAATAATCATATCTTTAGATGAAAAGATGCTACGACAATGAAATTTGAAAATATGTGAGACAACGTCCATACATATACAAATTTTTGTTTCTTAAGGAGTATAAAGTATTGAAAAATTTTTCTTTAGGAATTTTTGCAAGCCTATTTGTTTCAACACAATTCAGAGATCTTTCAAAGCACAACTTGATCCGATATTGGATATTCAGGGAGTTCAGGTTCCAGGTCCTCATAACTCCTGAATCATTGGACGGATTTGGTCCGATAACGAACTCGTCCGAGATATTCATTTCTCCGAGCTACCCTGTAAATTTCAGCTCTCTAGCTCATTCCGTTCGGACGTAATCGTGGCTACGGAAGGTCAAAATCGATTTTGACTACGGATTGATCATCATTGGGTCCATACGAAACGATTGATAGTTTAACCCAAATAAAGGGTGATTCATTTAGAGGTACTTTTTTTTAAATAAAAAATATTATTGTAATAAAAAAATAAAAATTCAATTTATAATCTTTATTACCAAATAGAAGAACACTCTTTACAATTAGTTTTCAAAGATTATTTTTCTCAAATGCTAATTACCCCCAGTACACCTCCCCAGCGAGAAAAACTCTTTCCTGGGGGGGGGTCAGTTACCCCCAGTACACCCTCCCCCTCCCATAAATACTCCCCTGCCCTCAATATGCTGAGTGTTCTCTAGAAAGGTTTCCCTCATTATGGTGGGAACAAAATAAAAAACCTATTGAATTATTGTTATTTTTATTTATAAAATTGAAAATCATATAGATAGACACTGAAATATTTATCTAAAAAAATTTCACTCTTCTGCATACGCATGCAGTAGGCGTAAACCTCCTGTAATTTCATTGGTTCCTGATATCTCAACTAATCGTAAAGAAATGACGACAGTAGGCGTAAACCTCCTAAAATTTCATTGGTTCCTGATATCTCAACTAATCGTAAAGAAATGACGACAGTAGGCGTAAACCTCCTGAAATTTCATTGGTTCCTGATATCTCAACTAATCGTAAAGAAATGACGACAGTAGGCGTAAACCTTCTGAAATTCCATTGCTTCCTGATATCTCCATTTCATTCAACCAGTTCATGCTCATCATAAAATAGTTTCTTACTCTTCATAAAGTCCACCAAGAGTGAGGTCCGATAAAATCCGTTTTTACCGATCACTACTGAGAAGTCCTAGTTTACCGATCCGAGCTTTTGAGACGACAACAGATGTCTCTACCGCTCGTCGAAGAAAAACGTGACAACCTTTGTAGTTGGCGAGTTCCCACCCCCTGGTGCGACTACTAGTTGGTATCTATACTGTGATACCACTTCAGTTTACAAGACGCATGCGCGATCTGCAACTAAATCCCCACCACAAAGAGTACCTCTAAATGTCCTTTATTTGAAAAATACAGACATTTGGGCAAATCTATAAGCATTCTGTTCAAGTCAACAACAGCGCCAAAAATCATCTACTGTATTCGTCATACTTATGTTGTATTTAATTAAATATAAATGATTCGATAGCTTTTGGTGTAGAATGTTGCTCAGTGGTTTTAAATAGTATAATTTCAGTTTTGTTCGAACCCCAGACCTTCTTGCTTTGAAGGCCCATTCTTGAAGAGTATCCCATTTAAAACTGTCCAGTCTCGATAACTCAGGTTTTTTTTTTACTGGGGTTTTTCCCTAGGCTTTTATGTCATACGCCGAATTGTATGACACCCCGTCACTAACCCCTGATCTATATGCTTCATTATTTGCTAACTAAATATTGTAAGCCAAAAGTTCAAAAGAATATATATATCGGGAAGTTGAACCCAATCGATTGAGACAATTTTCTGCACGGAAATTACAGACATTTTGGCAAAACGATAGTACGATCCACTAGGAAGCAAGCGAAAAGGATTAATCTATATTACTATGTTTATATTTTTAACGTGCTAAACGTTGCCTTTTGGCTTGGATTTGCCGGTTTTATAATAAAATATTCCGAGCTTTATTTCCGTATAGTTAAATTTCTTTTCAACTGCTTAGAAAATTTGTCAATTCTGTTTAACTCCGTGTTAAGCGTGCTTTTAATTTTGAGTTTTTCATTTACAGGAAATTCTGGTCACCCATCCTTTCACCCGAATATCGAACTGGTCTTCTGGGAATACGTATTTCCACATGACTATAGGTAATTTAGTAAGAGGCTCGAAGCTTCTTTGTGAGACTTCGTTGGGTTACAAAATGGACGATCTGCTAACATCATACATTTCCCTAATGCTGACCAACATGAATAAACAGCGTAGTATAAGAGTAAAGTAAAAAAAAATTTAGTATTTTTCGACCATTTTGTCTTCCATATCTGAAGTGAAACGATGTTCTTCAAAATGTTCAGGGGGTATGTATACAGTCCGTCCATTTTTAGTCAATTATTACATTATTGTTGGTTAGGAATTAAATACTCATAAATTTATATTTGTATATGTAATGTAAGAACAATATTTATTTAAAGATGTATATTTAAAATAAAAGAACTATAAATTTATCTTGTTTTGAGTGGTTCAATCGTTGCTCCTATTCAAGTAATGTTGAGTTTCAAGTCATAATTTAATGTACCCAGTTACATTTCTGGTGGCTTTTTTGGTATACCTAGAATGAAATATCTCAATTTGTATCTAGAGATACATAGAGAGACATATTAGATGTCCCGTTGAAAAAAACAAATCAGTTACTAATTGAATAGTAGTATTTCCGCATTTCTCATCGTAAAATTTAAGTTAATGAAAAATATCATACTGTTAGGAATTTCCCTCTCTAATCTATCGATTTTTGTTACACATTTCTACCGATATAATGTTCGGACTTTTGGTAACGCTACTTTGAAATGGTGATAGTGATTATTGCCCAAATAATAATTCTACATCAAAAATTTCTCAGCCACATTTTTTGAATTATCGCAATTCTCATAGATGCAAAGACAAATTAAAAATTAGTCCTGATTTTGATTGTACACCCTCCTTTCATTAATAGGTTATGAATAAAAATGAGGAAGTTGTGGATTTTCCCATCCACTTGAGTTATACTTTCAAGGAAGTTCCCACAAGATGAATTGTGAGAAAACTGATATCTTGATACGAAAACAAAACTATTAAATTTGAATGTGGGAACTTTGAGAAACAATGAGGAGGAATTTCGAATTGTTGTTTAAACTATATTAACTGGTTGCTCCCGTTCTCAAGACTTCGTCTGTAGGTAGTGAATGGACTGTGTAATTTTTATCTATGAGAAATTTCGCTATTTCCAGAAGTACCGATTGAAAAGACCGTTATTCAAAATTAGTGGATCTTCTCTAAGAGTTCATTCATTCTACGTTACTGTTCGTACAACGATTTCTTTTGATCAGTCTTATGAACATGAAAAGCGTAAATCTACTGATCGAATATACTGTTCAATTGCCAAAAGTTATTTATAATCAAGTCAGAAATAATTATATATATATACACAGGGTGTAACTAAATAAGTTTAAAATATTTAAGGAGGTGATTCCTCATCGAAAAAAGATAGGATCTTTCATATAAAGAAACTTCATTGGAGCATCCCTTGTTAAGATACAGCCCCTCAAAGAGAGTACATAAAATTTGTAAAAGAATTTTTTTCACAAGCACCAAAAAAGTTACAATATTGAAATTAACCTAACGTTTCCTACTAGCAAAAAGACACTTATCTAGTCATTTATTTGGTTTACCCCATGGTTGTAAGGGTGGGAAACGCAACCCCTAAAGTTTATTTCCAATGTAACTTTTTGACTTATTATTTGTTTACCATTTAAAAATTTATTTCCGATAGCCTGTTTCATTCTAAACAAAAAATCTCGAAACGGGAGAATGAAATCAATAATTGGTTCTTGATTGGGTGAGTCGATATTAAATTAAACCTTCGGATTGGTCGAGGTGGGACATATAAGTTGAATTGTGACAACAAGTCTGGGGAGTACAAAAGACCCTGAAAGAGCTTAGCAATGGATATCACACCCGCATGAAATCTTCTCGTCCTCAAGGAGGATAGTCCAAGGCGTTCCCGCATTCGACTGGCGGAGGAAGTATAAACTGAAAACGTACCCGTTCTAAGAGCAGGATACTTTAGAAATCTGTTTTGGACCCTCTCTAGGAAGGAAACGTCGACCGATAAGTATATGGAGACCAAACTACAGAGGAGAACTCCAACATTGGTCTAACCAAAGAGATGTAAAGATGGTGAATGGTCTCGATGTTGAAGTCCCTATGAAGCAAAGTTGCTGCGATTCCCGACGAAGCGAGTGCAAGTGCAATTTTATTTTGTGAGCGAATTGTTGCTAATATTAATGAAATCAAAAAAGTTTTTCCTGTACCACCAGGTGCATCCAAGAAGTAAATCCCCCCAGTTTCATCATTTGTTACTTTCATAAGTTTCAAATACATACTTCTGTTGTTCATTTAAGAGTGGAAGATTTGTTTGAATTAATTCATTCAAAGCGTTGAGATCATACAGTTTTTCTCGATGCAACTCTTGGTTAAAAGCGTCATGCATTGGACGATTGAATTAATAGTTTGTTTGACATTATCAAGCACATGTCCTCAATTGAAATCAATGCTTCATTGTAAATTTCTTCACCGATTTGTATATTTGGATTTCCCATTCTATTCCGTATTTGATACAAAATATTTATAGGAGGCATATCAAATATAAATTATTTTTTCACTAATCACGAACTAAACAAACACTAACTAAACACTCTGCACAAAACACGATATACGAATTTGTTTCGTGTATCAGTTGACAAAAGCAAACTCAGTAGATTAGGTAACAGACAACTTTTTTTTGTTTGACTGATGTAATGCGACATTAAACTCCTCCAACTATGTATTCTGGGCTCCAACGCACACACGCACATTGTTTTGATAGATATGATCTTTGACGTTAGGAACACACCTACATTGCTTAGACAACAGTGAGAAAAGTGCTATTTTTAGGGTTTTTCCAGCAATAATTCTAATTTTTCTCGCCGTAAAAACCATCCTTGAACTTCAACGAACATTTTAAAAAAAGATTTGGCCAAATTGGTCCAGGCGTTGTTGAGTTACGCACTTACCAACACATTTGCGATTCATTTTTATATTATAGATATAAAAAAGACAGTGAATTATAACTAAATATTTTATTTTGTATTTCTATAAAATATACAGTATACTGTACAGATAATCTTATTTATATCAATATAAATGTTTTCGAAACTTTGTACAAAATAGTGTTCTTATTCTAATTAATATTCGTTGAATCAATGTTAAAAAAAAATTACGACAATACTGAAAATAAATAACATTGCTACTTTCACAAAATTTCAACTCAATCACATTGACTCTATTAGAAATAAATGAGCAATTTATTGATTTCACTTACATAAATGCTTTGGTCTTCATTACTACACTAAGTAATCTCTGAGAATAATCCCAAAAATAAAAAAAATACCAATATATACAGAAGAGAGCACACATATTTTTACAGTTAAGAATCGGACCTCTGCATATATGCTAAAGTCTTCATCTCATAAGGAGTATTTTCATTAATTGTCTGAGAACCCATTCCATTCAAAATGTGTTTAATAAAATGTCTAAGGTATTTGCACAAAAATAAATATCACATCAAAACAAAAGCAGACTCAAACGAATCTGGAAATCACTAACCTTCAAGGCCTTCGGGCTTGAACAGCTATTTTGGAAAAATATAGACTTTTTATCTACTCAAAATGATGGCATTATCAGATATGCAATTATTATCCCTCATTATTCATGTAATGATTGCTTTGAACAATGCAAAGAAACAATTATAGTTAATGAGAGTTAATAAGGATAATAACTGCATATTACAAGTTGGAAAAAATTTCGAGCTGGCACGAAAAAAAATTTACATGAAAAATTCATGGACTCACATGATTCAAGTCCAGCTGAGAAACGCAAGTCAAAGTTTAGACGAAATTGCAATATTCCAAAAATTAGAACCTCATTCTTTATTTTTAATACAAAAATTCAAGGACTGTTGGCTGATTGGTTTCTTAATAATGAGAAAAATTATAAATTAATGAGCAATTATTCAATTTGGTTTTTCTAGATTCAGAAAATATTAAATATACATACATATTTGGTGATCAAAATAATCTATGTATGGGATGATTGATGGTTTCTGGGTTTAAATAAGATTTGTTGACCAAAAATAAAAAAATCAACATGACTAAACAGCTAAACCTGCAAATAACAAAAGGAGAAGGAAAGAAATACTTGCTAACATGATGATTCACTAATTTTTTTCCAAGGAGAAAATAATATTACCCTAAAATTTGCTGTTTCTGCATGAATCTAGGGATATTTAGTTTTCATACCTTTGCTTTAACTGGGCCAACAATTCAAGATATGGCGATGCTTTCCTGAAATTCTTCTTTCTTTAATTAATGAACTTTAACACCTACAATGCCAAGCAACTCGACAGCTTCTTGAAATCAACTAGCAGAATACGAAAGTTAAAAAACAAATTGTAAGAGAATTTATTGTAAAACTTAGAAATATAGACTGTGATAACAATACCTTGGAGGATGAACTTCTGGTATCAGCGTTTTACCCTTCATACTAAAACAGCAAGTGAAGAAGTTATTCTCTAGAAAAATTGCAATTACGACTTAACCATACTCAATGCATATTGGCGGAATGTTGCTGCCCCCAACCATGTTCTGTATTTTGTTGTTGTAAAGTAGTTCCAGTTCTCATGACTTCATCAGCTGGACCGTAATGGGGTCTTGGTCCAGGTTCAGGAGTGTAAGTGAACGTCAAACCGGTTGCATATATAATACCATCAGATCTTACCAGAGATACGGGAACTTGAGTTGGTTGACGGACCCATAGCCATTCTCCCCTGAATTGTGAAATATCTGGGACAACACAGAGCATGGATTCCTGGAAAAACCACATTGAATTAATCAATTAATGTGTTGGAATTGCCTTCTGCAACGAGTATTACACGATATTTTCTCTATTTCAGGGAAAAATTGTGAGAAATTGACTGGAATTCAATGAAAAATTCAGATTATACCTCCTAGTGTCTTTTGTATTTTATTTTCGCAGTTGGTGTGACTGATACGAAAATTGACAGATTATAGAATTTGATAGTGCTCTCTACATGGTTTAATATTGACAATTGACATGCATTGGACGCGTGTTGACATTTGAAAGGATAGGATATCAGTGTTGTCAACCACAAAACGAAAAATATAACTAAAAACAATGCTGTAATGTTCATTACAGCATTATTTTTAGTACTGTAATGACCGCATTACAGCACTGAAATAGAGAAAAGTATTTTTAATTAGACAGTTCTCTTTCACTGTCATAAGGTAGGTTCAAGAAATCATGATTGATATAAGCTTGCTTAATTAATGGCAGAGAATTTTGAATAGTGTCACTTTTGAAGCAAGTGTGCAATGTGTTATTGCATGTCATGATAAATTGAGAGCTTGAAATTACTTCCAAGTGAAACAAAGCATTGTTTTATAATGAAGTGCGATAAAGGTATGTATAGACAATTTTGATTTGAGATTACCTAATATAGACGACATCATGTTCTAAAAAAAATGCAGGTACAATTACACATCTCACAAAGATAAAAATTAAAAACGGAAACTTGTATGGATTTGAGATAACCCAAGGATAAATTTAATTTACACTTAGCTTTTCTTCCCAAAGCATTTTGAAGAAGGATGAAAATTATTACTACCTGACAGCAACTCAAATGATATTAAGAATTCCAGATTTGAAAAACAACGCTGAATTTTTTTATATTATTATTCATAAGATATTAGTTGGATCCCAACAATAAATTCTGCATTTATGGAGGCTTTTGATATATTGCATATTTCAAATTGTCATCTCTGACATTTTATTACGATGTCTAAAATCATGGTGCAGAAACTGATAAGATTTGGGGTATAGGTGTATAAGAGAAGGTTGGTTCGATATTACTCAGATAAATAAAAAATTACCTTGGTAAAACCTATGCATATAAATAGATTTATGATTCAAAACAAGTAGGATTCCATAAGTCTATAATTCCTTTTTTTAGAGATTTTTGGTTTTGAAAATATTGCAATGAAATTACAGGTTTTTTTAAGACAACTCAATATTAACAAAATTTCAGCATGGGTACTCGAGGAGTAGATCCATCAAAACCCCTACTTTTCAGTTCATAAATCCAAGCTTTTGAAAAAAAAGAAGATGATGTTGGGGCTTTTAATTGATCTTTCAAAAGAATATGATTTTTTCTAAATAAATTATTTGGAGAATTAGTAATATTCTATTAAAGGAACTGATGTATTGAAGTATATCTCATTTTGAAGGAAGGTAACTAGGAAAATAGTTCTAGATGGAGAAAAAACAAGATCCCAAATTCAAATATAAAATGTCTTTGAAACGCTATCCAGGGGAATCTGATCAGATTTATACAACATACAGGTTGAGTCTTTCATCACTGCCTTAATTTTAACTACAGGTTATTGAGGCACTCTTTTTCTGTACCCCTTCTTGTAACTCTCCCCTTGTAAAGCGATTTAAAGTTACAAATTGGGCTATGCCAGCACTGGATACCTTTTAAGATTACACAAAAAATTTAGCTTTTTCTTCATGATAGACCATAATATTGGAAAGACATACTCGTTTATGCATCCTGTTTCTGTTTAAAGCTCCAAAGTGTACTTGTTCATGCACCCTCCTCCTGTTTAAGGCCACAAGAGTAATATTCATGATAAAAACACATATTTATTGATCTTCGGAAAATGTTACATACTTTTCCATCCAACACATTATTTCAGCTGAAAATCATACTGAATTCCTTGGTTAGTGATTTTCCATCCAAATATTGGTGAAAATATTGAAAATTTTGAATTGTATTCACAATTTAATTGATTAATCATAAATATATACAGGGTGTAACTGAATAAATGTAAAATACTTAAGGAGGTGATTCCTCATCGAAAAAAGATAGGATCTTTCATATAAAGAAACTTCATTGGAGCATCCCTTGTTGAGATACAGCCCCTCAAAGGGAGTACATAAAATTTGTATAATAATTTTTTTCACAAGCACCAAAAAAGTTACAATATTGAAATTAACCTAACGTTTCCTACTAGCAAAAAGACACTTGTCCAGTTATTTATTTGGTATACCCCATGGTTGTAAGGGTGGGAAACGCAACCCCTAAAGTTTATTTCCAATGTAACTTTTTGTCTTATTATTTGTTTACCATTTAAAAATTTCCGATAGCCTGTTTCATTCTAAACAAAAAATTGCTTAATATAAACCAGTTCGCAGCAGAAAATTATTTTACGAACAACTACAGAGATAGCTACATCGTCATAAATGCGAACTGGATTTATTATTAATACCTATTAGTACTAATTAGGTTAATTTCAATATTGTAACTTTTTTGGTGCTTGTGAAAAAAATTGTTATACAAATTTTATGTACTCTTTTTGAGGGGCTGTATCTTAACAAGGGATGCTCCAATGAAGTTTCTTTATATGAAAGATCCTCTTTTTTCGATGAGGAATCACCTCCTTAAATATTTTACGCTTATTTAGTTACACCCTGTATATATATATTATAAAATAGAGTATAAGGGTTTTAACAGAAAATCGATAATTTGTTTCAAAGAATTTGGCATTGCATATTAAAGAATTATTACTGATCAAATAGTATGTATTAATTCATTTTGAGAATTCAGAAAGTTTAATTCACCATCAAGAAGAAACTTCTAATTATACCTTCATAACTTAAATAAATCCATAGACAGGGTGTTTATATTATTTTCATATAATTCAAATTCAAAATTTTCAATGATAATAACGATTTTGAAAAGAACTGTGAATTCAACATAGAATATCTTGGAAATAATACATTTTAGGAAGATAAATGTGTGATAATGTATTGTATCTGCACATTTTATAGCAAGTTTTGAAGATTTTACAAGTTGGTGATGCATTAACTCAGAGAAATTATAGGATAGAGCAACTGTATTTAATCGAAATAACGTGCCTTGTATCCCCTCTGTGCCCTGTACCTTTCGAAAAGAGCCGAAGTTCAAAAAATGATATGGGAAAAACGTGCCTCAAGAATCTATGCTTGCAATAAATGTAGTGATCAAAGACTCACCCTGTATATCAATTAGAAAAATAAAACATTTCTATTTTTCATGATTTGATTGAATAATATCCATATCACATACCTGACACCTATACATAGTTTCCGCTTCAACATCTCCAAACCAAACTTGCAGAGAAGGCGAGAAATTATCTCCCGTCAACTCCAACATGGCAACATCTCCCCCACCATTTAAGTGAAGGCTATGTACAATTGGAACAGGGGTTACGGGAGATCTTACAGGACCCATACCCTCATAGAACTGATATTCGGCTTTATCAGTTGAGATTATGGTCCAGCAAGCTCCGTCGTTGATCATCTCTTTGTTGGCTTCTTTGGGGCATGGGGTGGCTTGGAACTGTATGATGCGTTCCTGAGACAAGCAGAGGTACATACGTTCAGTGTCTTTCATGTAGAAGGCACATTTGTGGAGCTGGGAGACGGGATCGTCAGCTTCAAGCAGGGCTTGTTGCTTGTCCACCTGGAAATTTCCAGTTTATATGAAAGAAAGTGATAAGTTTGATAACTGATAATATTTAATCACAACATCAACAAAGATTCTCCATCCATTTCAATAAATGTTAAAAAATAAAACCCTCTTCATCATTTCAATAGCTGGAACTCAATTTGGACACCAAAAAAAGCCTGAAACTGCATGCCAACATCAGAAAGAAAAAAGCCATTAACAGAGCTAAACACTTCAAATGTCTAATATACAAAGACCAAAGATTTGAAATCAGCAACTACAATCTACAAATCCAATTGTAGACAAATAATTTTTTGTAATTTACAGACTGTAATATGATCTTATTTGGCTGAAGGACTTAGTTAGGTCAACGACTGTAAATACAGTATTTATTTTAATTTTAAGAAAAGGGAAACGAAACAAAGAATGTAAATAAAAAATAAGGAGTGAATAAAAAAAAATTATACCCTAGGTACAGTTCAGTTATGAGGAAACTTTCTTATTTTAAATAACATGTCTTTAATTATTATGTTTATCCTAGCATTCTAGTTGGTTTCATGAAGTGTATTTTAGTTAGTTGTTTACAGTGATTATTTTTGCGTGCTAGTTCCTAGTAGAACAAAAAGCTATCTATTTGTCCGAATGTCTGCAAATTTTTGAATATTGGGTTGAGAAAGGTGTCTCAAACAATTGTGCTGGACTCTGAGATACAGAATTCATCCTCAGAGTCTGTCCGGCCAATTTAGACAATCGTATATGCAAAAACATTCAAGGGATGTTGGCAATATACGATATACGAGCTTTTGGGTTACAATATTTAATTAGCAAACAATGAAGCATATAGATCAGAGGTTAGTAACGGGGTGTCGTACAATTCGGAGTATCACATAAAAGCTTAGGGAAAAAACCCCAGTAAAAAACCCTGACTCCCCGCCTAAGCTGAAATAAATTTTAGGGACTTTTTTCTTCAAGAGTGGTCTTCTATTGATGGAAACAGAGACTTCTTCAAGTTGCCCACATCGAATCTGGAAATAAAAAGACAAAAGCAGAAAAAAGGACTGAATAACAAAAATAAAAAATTTGAAAGAAATAAAGAAAACACCCTGAAATTCGCCTTTTTGGATTAACTCGATATTGTGAAGGATTTTTTAACATAACAAGCTAAACCGTAAATTTTACTAAGGAGATAATCAATGAATACATAACTTTTTATGGTTCCTCTTTCACGAAGACTTTTTTAGTAACCGTGATTGTTAAAAATTTTTTTCCTAAAGTCTTGGAGACTAGGGATTCAAAAAAATCAATACACTTTTGATTAGTTCGATTTAACATTACAGCCATATATGCAATGAGAGTTTTAGTTACTTTATTTTTGGCGTTTCAGTGTCCTCGTCAAATAAAGAAGATACTATGCTATATTACAAAATATTTAAGATAACAATAACATCTCTTCCCACCCAAACTTTCGTTGGTATCTGACAAACATTAAAAAAATTATTTAGAAGTAATTTGAAACTGGAATTTGGTCTATACGATAACTTCTAAATATTGACCTGATTAAAGCTAGACTTGCCAAAAATGTTAAATACAAACACCTTGGGTTTCTGTAAGTATAGTGATTTTTCAATATGAAAACTGAGATTTTTAAATTTGTATCATTGAAGTTTATATGGCAAATTTTCGTGAATGGGTTTAGGCTGAAGGACCCCTGGTTAATGGCCAATTGCATAGGCAATAGAGGAAGATCTGTTATTATTATTCGAAAGGATTCTCAAAAACATCTGAGGATAATAAAGTCTACAATGGAAAGGGGATAAATCAACCAAAAAAAATATAAAAAAATTACATTAATATGTTTTTTTGATAAATTCCTGACCACGTAGCTCAGTTTACTAGAAGAGCTTATTGGAGCAGGTCCAACCATAAAGATGATGATCCTTTGGAATCTGAAACCACAAGACCCCTAAAGATACAAATTTTCTCTGAAAACAATTTTTATTGACTAACTTCAGATTATGGGGATGAAATCTTGTACTTGTCGACAAGTAAACGCTTTGGATGTTCCTGTAAATCAGTGTCAAGATCTTATCACTACACAGAAATCAATACTTTTCGAAATATTTCAAAATGGTCATTAGGTTAAATTTTAGCAAAAGGTACACACTGTGAATATTATTCAAGGTGCAACTATGTCTTTCAAAAAATAATAAAAATGATACATCACACATTAAACAACGAAATTATAGATTTCGATGTTATGATTTTATGTATTATGAGATAAATTTAAAGCTCACCTTCCTAATGATCAATCTGGGTAAGGCCATACCAGTAACCGAACAAACTAATTTCACAGTTGACCCATAATGTATGTACCCATCTCTCACTTGAAATTCCTCACTCTCCGACTCGTTATCATCCAGCAGATGTATCGTAAAAGCACCCCACTGTGTTGAACTGGCATGAAAATGTCCATTTTCAACATGCAAATACCGTGTGCTTACAGTTTGAGATCTCAACCTATTGAAGAGAGCAACTTTCGTACCACTAGCTATACACAAATCAGCATTCTTAAGAGATTGTTTTTTCTTAGAAGGTTTTGAAATAACTTTAATTCTTTTACTATGAAACACACCGATATCATGTCCTGAACCGTAAAACATCTTCACAGAAAGCATGAAATGTTTCCGTTTATCTGAGTCTGATATGTACAAAGTTTTGGCAGCGCAATACTGTTTACCATTGTTCAAGTCTAATTGCTGCATATCTTGGTCGGAATTACCAATTCCTATAAATGCACAAAGCTGAGAGGCCTGTTCGGATTCACCCTCTCTAGCCATTTGTTCTTGTCTCAATCTCCAACCATCACCAAAGAGATATATGCAAGGGGGTGGACAGAAAAAACGTTTTTCGTTACCATATGATTTCTGAGCTACTTTAGCATGAAGGATAACTATTATCATATCTGATCTATCTCTCAGATATCTTTCCATTGCTTCCCTTGTTAGTCTTCGGTCTTCACGATAACCTCCAGGCACAACTGCACCAGAAAACCTGCCTCCGTACATAGCACCCTGTTGAGGTGGAGGTGTTGGGGGTGATTGTCCATGGGCTATCCCCGGTAACCCGTACTGATGGGGCATGTTTTCACTTTTATTTAACTACAAGTCCACTCTGAGCACATTTCAAAATAAATACAAGTCTAACTCACTACACCGGTATTAAACCATAAATAAACCATTAACAATTTAATCAGCTGTGTTGATTTTTACTCGATCTGGTGTAATCGGAAGGAATAAAAACTACGTGAGAACTTGCAAGCCGCCGGTTGCCAACAACAGCCGATAGAGCTGATACCTCATTCCAGTTTATCTTCAAACACCTGTTTTCGAACTCGATTTTCCGACAGTTGAGCCAACCCCACCACATCTCAAAGTAGCGTAATTCCATTCTGAAACGTTTCTATTTGATGTATTTCACATATCGGACCATTTTAATGGATTACAGGCGGAGATTTCAAGATGTTTGTAACGTGTGATTCGTGAATGTTTACGAGACCTAAGTTGGGTAATTAAATGATCTTGTAGGGTTATTTAATTTGACGTTTGACAATATTGGTACTGGTAGCGTAATGCGTCGTTCAGACGTGCAGTTAAAGGTAGCCATACCCGTAACGTTATCATTTATTTTTGCTAGCTTCGGTGCTTCGGAAAACCTAGTAGTCATCATGGATTAGAGTTGAGGTATTTGTATAAATGACCCTCGTAAGACAGCTAGCTATGATTCTTAAAATAACTACGATTATTTCTTAATAATGTTACATAATGTAATATCCCTAATAAGATTTCATTCTCAAATGAGTGTAATTTTTAAATATTTAGACGTGTCAAAAGTGTGTTCGGCTCTCTGATTAATCTGTCGTCAAAAGAAGTATGCCCGGTCAGTCAGCCCTCCGTATACACTTTAACCACCGAAAAAATTGCAAAAACTTTCGAAATTTCAGAAAAGATTGGGTTCCACTTTTACTTTGTACCTCATCCGTCTTATTTAAACAAAAATGTATGCATGTGCGAATGTTATTAAATCTTATATATTCTCAAATTGTTCATAATGTGTAAATACAGGAAATTTCCCATTAATAAGTCAGTGCGATCTCAATTCTACTGTCATGAATCAAATCTATAGCTCCAAAAAGAAATCCAATTTTTATTGCTTAATTATCACTACTCAAAGCATCTAATTCATTCATCATCCACAAATGAACCCAATCTTCAGATACAAGACTCTACTAGATCAGATCAGTTCAGATAAGCGAAGTTATAAAAACCAATTTAAATATAATAGAATGAGATCATGTGAACGGGGCTTTACTTCAGTGATTATCGCCCTCCTTGCTCCCCTCAGCGCGCGGGGTAGGTCAGGCCGTGGGAAAATACCGTGTGGGAAAGAGTGGGTGGCGACAGGAGCGATGATGTGCTTTATTTCCCTCTCTATCTATCTCGAGCACGCAAACCGCGAACATTTTGGACGTGCGACGATTCTAGATCGAACGGTGCGGGTTCCCCAGTGAAACAATTGAAAATTGACGTGTGTAGCGCCCCATCGGCGTGGATGGCGCTGACTGGCTGAAGATTATGAGGGTGGAATGGAAAAATAATCCCAGTTTGACGAAAGTAATAAAATGTTCTATCTCTACGATAAATTAACTTCTGATATGATATAATGTCAAAAACAAATTTTTGAGAAGCAATATTAGAAGCTTTTGTCGCCTGTTTTATTATAGTGGGTTTCACAATACTTTAATGGATATGTCAAATTGAGAAATGTCGAATTCTCTGAATTTCAGGCATAGAATCGCTAAATCAATGTTTGAGCGATTCTATGACCGGAATTCCATAAATTCGAACTTTATTAGCCAACATGTCAATCTGTGAAACCGACTAATATTCTTTCAGAATTAAAATTTAAAACTTTCTCTTGGAATTGAAATAATAATAACAATTATAATAATGGTCTACATTACATAAGGAATCTCAAGATGTTCACCTAAAGGTGCTTTACCACTTTATCGTTGCAGTACCGAAGTATACAGTGTGGTCCAAATTAGAAACTTTTGATAGGAAACACTAATTTCTAAGGAGTTGGAGAAAACTGGCCTACATGCTACGCAACTTGTTCATTTTTGAATATTTTTGTTTTCTGTGATAACACTCAGGCACTTTTTGGGAGGAATCCAATAGTGTTCCTAGTTTTTCTTTGAAAATTTTTCTTATAGAACACCATATTTTTTACATATTGTGTTTGTAATGTATGTACAAATCTCAGTTCAAAGAAGCACAGTAGGTATAGATACTTGTGAAGCAAACTATATTTAATACTTAATAATTGATTGACATTTTATTAAGTAACACTTTTTTCCAGGATTTCCTGGATTATTGTGAATTAAAAATATATTCAAATAGGTATTGCCATAAAAATTTTTTGCTTCACGAACGACGCCTTTCTTGTACATAAGATGTAAGAGAAGATAGCATGATAAAAATTTAAATTAATTCAATTCTTTGTTAAAATTAATTTTTTTGAGTTGACTAAAAATTCACCGTAATAATGTGAAACATTTTTTTTCATTCATTTGTCACTTCATTACCATTTTTTATATTAACAAACTACATTTGTAAACTAAAAAAAATTATCTCCATTTGTTCAGAGATTTTTTATAAACGAATGAACATTTTCGATATTTGAAACAAAATTTGTTCAACTTCTTAAAAAACTGTCATTTATGATAAAAAAAATTTTTCCACTAATAAATTTCAATAATTAATGAAAGTACATTTTTCTATTGTTTGAATTCATTATTAAGAATTTGTTCAATCATAATTGACTGTTCTCTATGAATTAACAAAAAGCAAAAATGTTTTATTAACAATTACATCGTTTTTTATTTTAACATTTTATTTTATTTGTTATGAACAAATAATTATATATATATTTTTTTTTTATAGTTTCGAAAATTACAAAAAAGTCCCTGTGAATTAAAATATTGAAAAGAATTAATTTCGATTTTTTATTATAGTTTGTAAAGCTACGTAGTGGAGAAGTTGCAGGAGATAATTCATTTGTTGACTTAAAAATTATTAAAACTTTTAAACTGCTAGAGCTCCGATAATCAACATGGATAAACATGATGAAAATGATTTTTCGATTGAAAAACAAGCAAAATTTATAAATAAAAGAAAGATACTAGATAATTAATATTATTTTGAAGTAAACTTGATATTTATATTATAAAAACCCGATTTTATACAAAATTATTATAAAAATTTTTATAAAATTATTAATGAAATAAACAATGAAATTTTAGATGAAAAAAAAAGAAATTGTTTGTTAATTTGTAGAAAATTGTCAATTTTGATAAAAAATGCTAACTCATTCAATTGGCACAAGAAATTATTTTTATCATATATGATAAACAATTAAAAAAAATATTGAATTATATATTTCTTTGTGAATTTTTTTTGTTAATAAATAACTTTTGTTGACATAAAAAAGCTGAAAAAAACATCAGAGCTTTTCAAGCATGTTTTTTGTCGATGGTTGTTGTTAATCCTTTCATTCTAAAATTTCAACTAATTTGAGCAATTTTCAACATTGAACTGTATAGAAAAAGTGGAAATGCCACAATTAAACTCTCCAATCAAATCAACATACCATTTATCCTAAAGTCAAACAAATTCAATATCTTGTTATAAATTCTAGAAATCATCCTTCCCTAACAGGTTGCAAGAATGTATTATTATTATGAATTTACTATGGTTCCCACAGTACTTCTTCTCATTTTGAATCTTTCATGTGGCGGAAACATCATACCATGGGAACTTTTATAGATAGATTTAAAGCATTCCATACACCGATCAGACGAACCGAGCAGAGAGACTGGAAGTGTATATTTCATAAGGTGGGTTTCATAAAGATCGTTGATGATTAAATTCGCAGAATACTTCGAAAAAATTGTCAGATTGGCCAATAGAATTAAGAATTCACGGAATTTTGGGCACAGAATAGCTAAATCAAGCCCTTGATTAAGCGATCAACTTCTATGAAACCCTAAATTAGACTTGGGAAATACTAATGTAAGATCTTTTAGGTTTTTCCTCACTTGTTTTTTGGGGAACAATAATCTAGTTTAGATATGTCTGAAATTTTCTAACTTCGCCTCAAACGTTGCAGTTTTTATATCGACATCTCAACTCACAAAGTTGCTGTATTAATTTATTTAAAACGAACCAAAAAGTTCTATAAGCAATTTGTGCCAGTAAATTTTCTGTGTTACATTCTACTTCTCACTTGTCATAACGTGGCACCAGTTTTTGGATACCCTCCTCATAAAATTCTGCCGCCTGACTTGTTAACCACTGTGTCACAAATGTTTTGACTTCATTATCGTCTTGCAGACGCTGACCGCCCAGGTGTTTCTTCAAGTGTAGGAACAAATGGTAGTCGCTGGGTGCCAGATCAGGGCACCTTTTCGTCCACTTTCTGCACCAAATCTTCATTAACGACCGAAGGACGCCCACTCCGTTCTTCATCATGCACATTTGTGCGACCATCTTTAAATGCTCTCACCCATTTCCTTACCATTTCATCACTCATAATGTTTTGTCCGTAAACTTCACAGATCTCACGATGCATATCGATTGGTTTTACGCCTTTAGCACTAAGAAATCGTAATACACAATCAGGGGGACTCACGATTGTCGGAGACATCTTAAACACTCAGTAAACAACGTATACAATGAAGAATCAGACTGTAATGGCGTCAGTGCGTAGACAAGAGATGTAGGTAACCAGCGCGCATGCGCGGAACGCCGACCGTAGCCCTACGGCGGCGAAATTGCAAAACGGTACTTACTTAAAAATGCCTCGTAACATGCAATTTCAGTACCGTTTTAAAACTGGAATATTATTTTCAATATCAGTATAAAAAATGGATCTCAAAATTATCACGCAAAAAATTTTTATTTAATCTTCAGAAATTTTTTTTAATGCTCGATATATCATAAGATATTCATCAGAGGTCCACAAAATTTTGAATATACATGGAGGTTATTCTACATTAGAATACTAGTAGACCAGTGTTCTATCGTTTCGAATATCGAACCGAAAATGGTCTCAATCGATTGAGTTCTACTTCCTGATGAAGAATCCATTTCAAATTTTAGTATATCCAGACGTATACTCTCTATTTTTCAAAGTATATGAGCTACAGTTTTCATATTTTCAGAACAGGTATATTGTCCAAATATCTCCGTGAAGTTCCTTATTGGGCCAAATCTATCGAATGGTTCAGCAGTTATGAGGTTCTGAAACTTGGATTCCTAAATAATTCTCACAATATCCATTCGATCGATTTGAAACTTGAAAATCGTTTGAAAGAAAGGAATCGCCAAATTTGGTGAAAATCCTCAGGCTGAAAAAATTAAAATAAAATTGCTATATATTATTTTGAAAATTTTCAATTACAAAAATGTGCATTCATGGAGGTTATTGATATATGGCGTATTCTGAAATTTCATCTTCGTAAAGTTAATTCACGAAAAGATAGCTGAGTTTAACGAGCTTGTTCAAGTTCAGGAAACTAGTAAATAATCGTTTTATCACAATTTCTGTAATTTTCGGATATCGAGCCTAAAATGTTGATTCAATTCGACTCGTGATGAAGAATCCGTGGTCGAATCGGTTCAGAACAAACGCGCAATTTAAATTTTGACTACTGACCAAAGATTCTCTGTAAGAGAGCATAGAACACAATCAAGTTATTTGAATCGAGGACATATTCTCTATGGACACATCCAAGGTTGAGTAGTAAGAACTGTTTGTGTAAGGCGCCCTTTAGTCAAGGTCGGCACCGTCAAATTTTCTCCCCACTTTACTGGAATACAAACCAAAGTCGGGGCATCGTCTACAGATCGTGGGAATATTCTGCTTTGATTTAAGATATTTCGCGCCTCTAGTTTAATTATCATTACTTCTTGCTTGTGCGGACCATGGGAGTTCACGGTTTGTGGAGACTCATTGAGCCTTCCGGTAAACCCGTACCTGTGGAATCCCTAGAAAACAAAATATTGGCTGTTGGTATCCTTTTCACTTCTAGCCTTATAAAGATAGGTAGGATTGTTTGCAAACATGTTGGAAGAAAGTTCAATGATCTTTAATGAATTCATTAATATTAAAATTAGAATCTTAGTTTTTCAACAACTTTGAACTCAAATTGTTGTAGTAGATGATTTCCTTATGAAAGATAGATGTTTCTATTTGGTTACACCAGGCCATAAAAGGGTTCCATGATGCAAAGGGGGCCCCTGCTTTGAATGCTCATTTGCTCGGCATTTTTCACAGAGTTTGTAAATTATTATACTTCAAAATCAAACCGGTATTCGTTTTCGATGGAGGTGTACCAGTTCTCAAAAGAGAGACAATTGTAAGTTCTTGAGTCAATATGCAAGCATTTAAATCTTAAATTGGTCAATTTGCAGTTTAAGGACCACGATTGCTGGTCAGGTTAGGATAGGTTAGGTTAGTTTAGTTTAAGTTGGTATTAATATTTAAGAAAAATGTTTTTTTTTGATTATGTTAGGTATGATTAAGTTCAGCAATAACAAGAGGTCTACTGAAGCCCCCTAAAATTGCAAAAACCTAAAAAATGGGGTAGGTCCTTAAACTGCAAAATTACCCTTAAATATTGATACAAATTTCCTTGAAGGTTTCATACCCAATAATCTAATTACAGGCCAAAAGAAATAAATTGAAGCATAAGAATATCTCTGAAGCAGACAAAATACAAAAACAATTACTAGATACGTTAATAAAACATTCAGCGGTGAATAAAGTTTTAGGAGAAAAAGCGAAAACACAGTTAGCCTCTGCATCTTCCTCTAGACAAGAAAGAACCGAAGATGATTTGTTTAAGCTCCCAAAAAAAGAATTGAAATCAGAAAATAATAGCGAAGAAGATTCAAGTGATTCAGAATATGGAAGTCCAACGAAAAATTGGAACCTACATAACATTGATACAAGATCAGATCATTTCAAATCTTTACCTGCTGATGTGAGACATGAAATCCTCACGGAATTGAAAGAAACTAGAAAACAATCATCATGGGGACGGTTACATGAATTGCCCACACAAAGTGATGATTTTTCAGGTAGATGATACATTCATAGTTATTTCTTGAACCATCCATTTTAAATTTTTCGTTTTATATCTTCAAGGTTTTCAAATGAAAAGACTTCTCAAGAGACAAGAGGTACAAATGGCTCTAGAGGAGGCAGAAAAAGAAATGGGAGGCCATTCTCTCTCATTAGTAGAGTTGGAAGAGTTACTCAAAGATCAAGGTGTAATTTCTAAAAATGATATAGGGAATAGAATTGCTTCTGATGAAAACACAAGGTTAATTATTTATTTAATATGTAAAAAAATTTATGATGAAAACTTCAGTAGATAGTTTATTAATAATTCAATAATAATAATTAAGATCGGAACTGTTTATTTTAGGCACGATCAGGTCCCTATAGTCTGTTTGACATATTGTCATCAAAGCAAGCCTTGAAAGTGTAGTTGGTGCTTTATTTTTGATTACATCAAGTTAAAATGTCTAGAATAAAGGTATTCGATTTTGTTTTACCAGTTGGGCGACATGAATTCAATTGAAAAAGTTGAGTAAATCATTATATATAAAAGAGAGAAAATGGATATTTTACATTATCCATGATGGACAACTTTTGGACAACAACGATGCTCTCTTCAATAAAATTTCAGTTGATCTATTGTTTCCTTAAAAAATACTTTCCTGGAAGTACATGAATCTGATACTGAAAGAAGCTGAACTTGACGTGTTTTTATTCATTATATTTCAGAATTCATTGAACAGTCTTCAATAGAAAAATACCTATGAGTTTATCTGTAATTTTTATAAGAATTTCATTTTGGTCTTGAATTGTATATCGAAAAAAGTAATAAGATAAGATAATATTTATTTCAGATAAAATTCACAATGTTACGAATAACTAAAGTAATCTTTGAAACGAAATCACGTCAAAAAAAAACCAAAAATACAGAATCTGCTATCCAGCTGTGTTATCCTTCCAATCTTTAGCCCCGTTGAAAAATTCTTCAACATTATAGGGTTCTATGTCGAGCAGTATCTTGTTTATTTGTTTCTTATAATTTTTAGTCTAGTTTCATTCTTTATTGTGTCTGGCATTATGTTGAAATATTTTATACATTTGTATTTGGGTCCATTCTCTGTAGATGTTCTTCTGTGAACTGGATATTTTAGATTTGTTTTCCTTGTGTTATATATGTTAGATGAGTTCAATTCAAAAAGGTTCTTGTTTTTGAATACAAAAATCAGACATTGCTGTAATAGTCAAAATTCCATTTTCTCTAAATTTTCCCCTGCATGATTCTCTGTATCCCAATTTGAGAATAATTCGGAGTGCTCTTTTCTGGAAGATGGACATTTGTGTTGATTTAGAAGCATGGCCATAAAACATGATTCCATACCTTGCTTTCGACTCAAATACTGCATGACAGATGGTTTTCATGAAGAAGTTATCCAGATATTCCGTCAGTACACTCAAAGAGTCGCAGACTCACAGATTTTTTAAGGGCATAAGCAGGGGAAATACCCAAACCAAAGATTAAGCCTTCCCCACAAATTCCTCAAGTGAATAGTATCATATCTAAGCCAAGAACCAAATGAATGCAGCAGCTAGGGATTTTCAGTACAGACTTGAAATGTACTAGATCGGCTGTTGCCAACTCAATAAAAAATTTTCATAGCCTCTTTGATGACACTATATCTTGAATGGACTATATATACCTCTTTTTATTTTCATAAACTAAACTCCACTGAATAATTTGTTAAACTCCTCTGGGCCTAATACTTGCTTTTTTGGGTTCTTGTTAGACCTGTAACTAATTTGTTTGTATGATCTTATAGCGTTTATTACACAAATACAAGCAAGTCTATGGAGTTTGTTAAGTTCCACCTTGGACTGGCTGACAAGGTTGTGCCACATTACTTTCCACTATTTCCAATAGATTTAAAATCATTTGAACAATTCGATTGCCATTTCTCGTATTTCTCATTATTTATTCTTTTTTATTTCATATGTTACTTTCCTTTAAATTATTTTATTGATAAACTGCTACTGAATTTCCAATAGATTTAAAATGATTTGAACAATTGGATTCCCATTTCTTGTATTTCTCATTATTTATTTATTCTTTTTTTCATTTCATATTTTACTTTCGTTTAAATTATTTTATTGATAAACTGCTACTGAAGTTTTCATCAATTTTCCTAACATATCATCTGAGATTTATTGAAATTAATTTTATAGAAAATATGTCTGTTGAGAAAATGTGTTTTGTTATCTTACATTTATATACAACTTTCTTCACAAACTAAATTCAGTTTTGTTTCATAAATCCTTGGTATGGTTTTGTTTATTGTATTATGTCTCTTCTTTCATTCATTTTGTAATGATGTAGGCAAAATAAATTAAATATATCATTCTAGGTGATTGTGTAAATGCGATAAAAACTTTTTTGTAGATATCTTTATATAAGAGACGTTAAGCAAGCTTTGGAAAAGGCAAGACGAGAAGAGGAGAAGAAAAAGTTGGAAGAAATAAAAGAAGAAGATGAAGATTCGCAGAAAGATGAAGATAAACCTGTTGAAACAAGCATTAACAAAGCTGATTTGGAACTTGAAGCAGATATACAAAAGGCTATAATTTTATCACTTCAAGAACATCCATCAGGATCAGGACAAGTGAAGAAGAAGCTATCTGATTTCTCGTTCCTCGATAATTTTGAAGATGATGATTTTGAATCAGACTCTGAAGAAGATTCATCTTGTGCTACCAAAAATACAAAATTGAGTTCTGCTCAAAACTACATGATGGAGTACAGCGGTTTAAGTCCTAATGAAATAGCAAAGATAATTGCGGAGAATGAAAAAAGTAATCCTAAGAAAAGAAAAATAACAGTTCTTAAGGAGGATACAAGACTGGGTCAAAAAGAAAATGATGATATATCAGAGGATCCAAGTAGAAAAAAATTAAAAATTTCAAATGAGAACGATATTTCAAATAAATTACCAGGTAATGCATCGATTATATTGAAGGAAGCAAATAACGCTGAATCAATAAATCGTGAAGAAGATGTAAAAAAAAAGATTTCAATGCTGCACTTGAGAAGAATATAGATGATGAGCATAAAAAAGGAAAGGATGAAAACATACATGAACATGACTTAATTGGACTTGATAATGAAGAATCTGGAAGTGAAGAATCTGAAGATGAGTTCCAAGAAATCGAGGAAATTGTGGAAAACCAAGAAAGAAAAATCATTGACCCTAATTCTGAAGTAAAAAAATCTATGGAAATACAAGAAGAAAAAATAATTGTACATGCGGATAAAATAGTTAAACTAGATTCATCAATAGGTTTAATATCAGGGAGTGAAGAATCTGAAAATGACTTTGAAGAAGTCGAAGAAATTGTTGACAACAAAATGGAAATAAAAATTGAAACTGAAGGTTTTGATGAAGAAGATGACTTATTCGCTGATATCTTCACTACAAAGGATGAGAGAATTGAATTAGACGAAGTGAAAAGAAAAATTGAAACTATTATTCCGACAATCGAAAACAAACATGAGAAAACCGAAACACAGATAACGAAAGAATTAAATCATAAAGAAGAAAAAAAAACGGAACTTCTAGAAGATATTTTGAACAAGATTGAAAGTATCAAAGAAAAAAATGATGAGAAAGGTCCAGTGGATGATTTGTGTAAACCAAGATCTGAGGAAAAGAAGTCATTGTCAGAAAAGGATTTAGAAAGGCTACGAGATGACTTGGATCAAGAAGAAATGGAACTGAGGAATGAACAAGGATTAAGGGAACGTTTAGGTGCTAATATAACAGATCAAATGTACCAGGAAGCACAGGTTAGTATGATTTTGTAGAAAAATTTAGATACTGATCTCTCCTCCATATTCACTTTGTAGGACTTATTGGAGTTGTTTGGACTACCTTACGTTGTGGCGCCTATGGAAGCTGAAGCACAGTGTGCCTTTCTGGAAATGGCTTCTTTAACACATGGAACTATAACAGATGATAGTGATATATGGCTTTTTGGAGGCAAAACTGTTTATAAAAATTTCTTCAATCAGAGCAAGCATGTTCTGGAATATCGGGCAGAGGATATAAAACATCATTTCAGTGAGTAGTATCCTTATTTGTTATTAATAAATGGGTTTGGCTGTCTTGAATCATTCCCATTTTGAGTGTTTAGCATGTTTTGACCACACGTTGGGCGCCAATGTAACCTTTCAATGGCTTAACAGGTTTTTAACTGACAACAACTTTTCTGTCACTTTCTATTATTTAATTATAGCTAAAAGATATACTGTTACTTACAGAACTATCAAGAGAGCAGATGATTTTACTTGCTCTTCTGGTGGGAAGTGACTACACAACTGGCCTACAAGGTGTTGGTCCTGTGACAGCTATGGAAATTCTGGCGAATTTTCCTCCCAGTAGTACTTCAAGTTTCACATTATCCCACAATCAACTACTCATGGGACTAAACGAATTCAAATCCTGGTTTATGGAAGGCAAATCAATTGCAAGAGGTAAAAATTCTTTGAGGAACAAATTGAAAAACGTCAACTTTATAGAAGGTTTCCGAGTATGCAAGTTGTTCAAGCCTATTTGAATCCCACTGTAGATCAGAGTGAAGAGCAATTTTCCTGGTCTAAACCTGATATTGTTGCTTTGATTGATTTTGGACGATCAAAGTTCGGTTGGAGTAAGATAAAAACGGAAGATATACTTAAACCTGTTCTGAAAAGAATGAAAGAGGGCAAATACCAGAGTACTTTACTCAATTATTTCAAAATAAAGCATGATTTGAATGCCGAAGAGGCACAAAAGCTCATGAGTGAAAGAGTGAGATCAGCCGTAAAGAGAATCGGCCAAGATCCAAAGGATGCTGAAGAAAGTGATAATTCAGAAGAGGAGAAGAAAAATAAGAAATCGAAAGGAACGAAAACTAAATCACTCAAAACTAAAAAGAGCAATCCTGTTGAAGACTTGTTATCTGATGATGAATTCATCGAGATCGACCAAATTGAAGCAATGCTTGAATCTGTTGACAAAGAAAAAAGTAAAAAAAGAAAGAAGGAAGTAAAACGATATAAACTTTTGGAGCAAGCAGAAGAGAAACTTTCAAAATCTAATGAAATGAAAGTAATTGATACTGAATCGGAAGAAGATTGTCAATCTAACAAAAAAGAACCTATTCCACTTCTTGAAAATAAAGAAATGAACCTTCTCATACAAGTATTGAGTCATCAAGAACCAAACAATGTTGAAAATGCTAGCAAAATTGCAAAAGTTAAAAAAATTGCAGAAAAGATAAAAGAAGTTACAAACCCAGAATTGATTGAAGAGAAAGTACCAAAGTCAAAACAAAGTAAAAAAGATCCAAAGATAAAGAGAAAACAGGAAGGAAATCCCAAGGATGATACTGCACCTTCAACCTCGAAAAAAGAAAGTAACTTGATGAAATTGAAGCGAATAAAGAAAAAATTAGAAGGCAAAACTGTAGATAACCCTGAAGAAAGCAAACCAATTAAGAGGAAGAAACCAGTGAAGGCATCTATATCCAAACCTGAAGAAAGTGTGGATGAAGAGTTACAACTCTTGAAAGAGACAGAAGTTTTTTCAGAAAAAAGAATGGAAGACATAAAAGCTGAAGCTGAAAAAATGTTGCAAAAGGAATTGAATAAAAAGAAACTTATAGAAAGAAAACTACACAGAAAAGAAATAATTCCGCAAAAGGAAAGAGCTCAAAAGAACCTATTAAATACTAGGTTGAGAGCTATTGAGGTGTTCAGAAAAACAAAGATTGATCCTACTGGAAAAAAGGGGGTCCATAAAAAGAGACTTCCAAAAGAAGAAGCTGAACTGTCTGAAAGTAGTAGTGATAGCGATTTATGATTTATTTTAATTTTTGTAGTCTATTTGCATCTGTGATATATTGTCAATTATTTGTTTAAGTTTTTCTACACTATTACTAGTAAAAACACTCTTTAATTACATTTTTATTATTGTTCCTTTTCCTCCCATTCGTCTCTGGAGTTCTGGAGCATTCAGTATGTGTAATTTATTTTCCAATTTTTGGACCTTTTTCGATACTATTGTTATTTTCGAAAATGCTGGATAATTCAACTCTATTCCTGATTTTTTCTGTTTATATTATTAAATTGAATTTAAAATGAAAATTTCCACAAAATGAGATTTCTCCATATTCAAGTTTTCAAATTTTTTCTCATCTTTTGAATATTAAAGAGACAGAATTTTAATCATACTGGTTAAAACTCTATGGTTAGATGATTTATGGCAGAAAATTTTTTTGAGACAGAATAAAATATTAGAACAAGAGAAATTTATTTTGCAATACAATTAGAAAATAAGATTAGGAAAACTAAATTCGAAATCGATTTTCAATAAGTAGGTTTGTTCGCGTGGCAGTTCGGAACTGTAATTTTTGGTAATTTGTGGTTCCCACCTGTTCGTCTGGGACGGAACAGGAGTTCCTTGTCGTTCGTGTGGTCGGAACACTTGATTTCGGAACTGTTCGTTACTGTTCTTACGGTTCCGGATCTAAAGATGGTACAAGGTACAACAGAAGAAGCGGTAAATTCAAATCATCGGTGATTCAAATTTTCAGTAGTTCTAATTGGCAATTAAGTTAAGCAGTTATTTGGTGACTAGGATATTCGCATAGCTGTTTTTGAGTATATTTGATGTTGTGGGAGTATAAATTTTTAATCAATTCGTTATAATAGCTTCTAAAAATTTTTATTATCTCAAAGAAGGGGAAGGATCATTTGCAATAGATGAATAAAATAATTGCATAGTTGTTGATCAAAGTATGTAAGATAATTATTTTATATTATTTATATATACGATATTTCGTATTTATATTCTATATATTTATTTTTGTTATTTCGTGATTGTAGTATCTTTATTTTTTAACCACTCAAAATGTATTGCAAATTTAGGAAGGAAACTGAGGAATGACCTCCTTCAAGAACACAACGACTTGTTAAAACAATTCTTATCTAAAAAATAATTACAAAGCTATGAAAGTTGTTAGAAAATATTTTTATTTATTTCCCAAATGCCACTAGTTCCATATACAATTACCTAATTCTATTATATAATATTTTCTGTAAACAGTTTCCACCAAAATTACAATAAAATAACAGAAGAATTCACAGTTTACCCAGATATGAACTAACAAAAATAATTTCTCCACTGATGACCACTACTACATATATTGAAATTTCAAATTTTGATTAAATTAAATCATTTATTTAAATATTTCATTACATATAAATTATATTTACATTTATTTATATGGATATGTTTATGTTTATTTATTTAAGACAAAAAATATTGTTCAATTTTAATATTTGTAATTTCTAACGTATTCCCACCGTATTAATAACACAAAGATATTGAATAAGTTATTCAATATCTTTGTAACACTATCCATGATATGATCCATGATGTACAACATAACCTTACTTTCACTTATTTATGTACTTAACGAAATCGTTTTGAAATCATCTGTTCCCACCTGTTCTCACCCGTTCGTGTCATAGAACAACTTGAATCGATTCCAAGAGTTACAGAACCTGGTTCTCTGTGACCCCAGAACAACTGGGAACTGCCACCCGAACAAACCTAGTAGTTCGATTAACCTGAAAAAAGTGGGTTACAAATTCTATGCTCTGCTAATGTGTATGTTTTCCTGTCAGTTTTTGATCTTGTCATGGGAAAATAAAAACTTGTAGATATTTGGAAATGAGCGATTAGTACAAAAGAATTTTGATCCATTGTGGGCATTTATCTAACTACGTTGATCTAATCTTGAGAAGTATAAATAACAGAAGCTACCATTGTAATTCCTCTTGGAAATATGACAATGGGCGATGAAACTCCTGTTACGTCGCTGATATTTCCTGTTTTAATACGCCCAATTCTTTCTCAGGTAATTATTTCTCCAAATTTTGATACGAATAAAATACCTTTAAAATTTGCAGTTAGAAAAACAGGACATATCAGCATCACAAACTTTACGTTCAGCTCTCACTAAAGCAGAAGCATCTTGCCCTGGCATTACTTATGATCTGGTTGTTGGTATCATGAAGAAAGGAGAAGTGGCTGTTAATATGAATGAAAGTATTTTAAGACTCCAGGGTGGTGTTTCAGACACAGATGGTAATCTTGATTTCAACTAATACAATTATGAACCTAACGTAACGATTTACTTTCAGTGGTAGAATATAGGCTCAGTAGATCAGAAGATGCATTTCAAGAGTTGAATAAGAAGTCGGCTTCGCTTAAGAGAATTTTGAGCAGGATACCAGATGAAATAACAGATAGAAAAACATTCCTTGAGACAATAAAGTTAGTTTTTTATGAAAATATTCTCAATTCTTTTTAGAACTCATTTTCAGTCAGTTTTTGAATACATAGAAGAATGTATATTTAACTCAATTATTGCGTAGATATATTGTATGTCAATGGTGAGATGTCCAAAATACTGGTGTTTGCATTTCGCATAATTTGAATGGAAACGCCATTCCAAATCTTGCCACAAGGGGATTGTTTCTCATGACGTTTATACGAGGGCGTATTAATATTTGACAGATCTTTGATTTGGTTTTTTGATTTCAAAGTTGTCAAGGAATGTGTGACATTTGGGATTACAGAATTCTCTATTTCGAAACTTGCAGCATATTTGATATAATTTTCATCGACTATGAACAATTTTTCTTGTGGAACTGAATTGGGAAACTCACTGTATTGCTGCATTTCAGTCGATATAGTCTATTCTAAAGCGTGTTACTTATATAGGGCTAGTTAATTTGTTAGTTTTTCTTCAGTGTTACTTCAAGTTTATAATTAATTATTATCACAAAATAATGTGACTCCTATAGAGACTTGCTTTTATAACAAAGTCCTGATCTTGGTAAATGTATGTGATAGATTATTTGAAGGGAATTTTTCTTGAGAAATTATAAAAAAACTTTGCCATTCTATTTGAAAACATGTACTTTTCACCATTTTTATTAGTCATTTTTTCCCAGAAAAAAGGAAACCAGAAATCATCGAAGGCAGGATAAGGAAATAAAACCAATAAATAATCATGTAAATATGGTGAATTGGAAACTATAAAATAAACACTGTATACTGTTTTAATTAAGAAATAGTTGCCCCACTTTGAGACAACGTAGCAGTACTGAAAATATTTCAGATCAATAGAGCAGTAACGCCTATTGAAGAAATTCAATTTTCAATGAATTGCTATTTTCCATTCCTTGTAAATATTTAATGTACTTTTTGGAGTTGCCCACTCGATTTTATATAATCATTGATACAGCCCTTGTATATATAGGTTCTTTATAAATGATTACAGTCCAGGTGTTCTGCATTCATTTTTGCTGATACAAAATATGGTTCATGAAATTTCAATTTTGACGTTATTAAATCTAGGCTAGAATTATAAATATGTTGATTTGACATAGCAATAATTTATAGAGACTTTATATTCGAACGTTTCAGGATTTTAATCAATCTATATGTTGTAGAGAAATTGCCAGTGCCATTAAGAAACTTTTGGATGCTGTGAATGAAATTAGTGGCTTCATTCCCGGAACTCAGGGGAAACAAGCGCTAGAGCAAAGGAAAAGGGAATTTGTCAAATTTTCTAAAAGGTTTAGTAATACATTGAAGGAATATTTCAAGGAAGGACAGTGAGTATTAATTATACACTATCTAAATTTATCACTGACAAATTCTAATTAAACAAGAATCGAGCAATGGTTGCATCTATGTCATCTTGCTTCGATAAATGTTAGCTTAATCCGCAGAGCATATACTCTATTCATTTTCATTTAGCCTCTCAGATGGCCTTGATTTAAGATTCTTGCATAAAGAGCGTAGGACACCCTCTTGTTTATTTCTCGACAGTTTTTGATATCTGAAACATGGAAAATGTAATAAAAATGAAATGATATTCATTTTGTTTTGAGTTGCATTTGAAATTTCTTTTGGTCTAATCAAACAGAGTTATTTCTTAAAGTAACACAGTGTTATTAAATATTTATATTCATTCTACAAACAATTTTTGGTATCTGTAAGATGGGAAATGTATCAAATAAAAATGAAATGTTTGAGTGATCTTCATTTTCCTGAATGAAATGTTGGTAGCTTATTATTCAATAGGGTATTCCAAAATACATTTACAAATGAAGGAATGCCGATGTTTGGTTTTGAAATTATACCAAATTTTATATAGAAAAAAGAAACATTTCTTTATGATAACTGTTGGCTAATTATGTTGAAGTTGAGCTGTGTAGAAAACTATGTCTATAAGATGAGTCAACATTTATTAAATGATAATTATAAGCGCCTAATAATAAATATTGAAAAATATGTGTTACTAACTTTTCTCTATTTCAGTGTCGTAATGAGTTCATTACATTATTAAAAACAGTGCTGTAATGAACTCATTACAGCATTGTTTTTAGTTATATTTTCCTTTTTGTGGTTGACAACACTGATATCCTATCCTTTCGACTGTCAACACGCGTTAATTGCATGTCAATTGTCAATATTACACCATGTAGAGATTTAAACGCACTATTCAAATTCTATGATCTGTCAGTTTTCGTATCAGTCACACCAACTGCGAAAATAAAATACAAAAGTCACTAGGAGGTATAATCTAAATTTTTCATTGAATTCCAATAAATTTCTCACAATTCTTGAGTGAAATAGAAAAAATATCGTCTAATACTCATTGCAGAAGGCAATTCTAACACTCATGCGTTCAAAAACTCGCTCCTTCGTCGCTCGTTTTTGGATTTTGCATTCGTGTTGGAATAGGTGCCCATTCTGCAACTTGCTTTAGAATATACTATTATCACAATAATTTTTTTTTTGGATGGGGCAATTTGAAAAAATAATGTTTTTTGCTTTCTAATAAAATTCTAACGTGCCCATGGTAACCAAATAAAGGACATTAATAAGATGAAAACAATAAAGTTAAAATCAGCATGTTAAAAATAAAGTGAAAATACTTATTTTGTCAAATATAGTATTTTGAGACAAATGGACTGTTTCTTGTTGCCTGTTCTGAAATGAGAATATTGAAAAGCTATCGAACGCATCCAAATATCAAAAGAATATAATTCAAATTCATATAATACGTTGTTTCAATTTTCTCATTCAAAAACAGTTTAAATGGAAACTTTTGCAGGCAATATTGCCTGTGTGAGTTGAAAGTTGGAGCAGAGGTTGATGTAACGGGTTACCATACAACTATCACCATATGATATAACGGCTTAGGGAAAAACCTATGTGAAAACCCTTTCCTTCCATATAAGTTTAAACATATATTAACGTGAAACTTTTTTTACAAAAAAGATTAAATATTTGAATTCATCAGGCACCTGAACTGCAAAAACAACCAGAAAAATAGATGAAAAAAATTGATTAACACAAGTTTTTTATGCTGGAAGGGCCTTTTAGTGACGATTATTCTTCAGAATAGGATATTGTGATAGGATATGGGACCTTAAGATGATTGAATCATCAATCTCAAAGGTCAATTCTCTGTGATTATTTTTCCGACCCAAATATCGACCAATAGAATTGCACCATTCGACGTCACGTGGTACAACCTACATGGTATTATACTGATAATTTTTGAAAATTTTCTCTGGTAGTTGCTATATATAAACAAAACATGATCCAGTCAAATTAAGCACACGTCAAACTGACAGGTTGAATTCAATTGTGAAAATTGGAGATTTTGCATGAAAATGAGTCGATTTGGAGTTTGTTCTCTGTCCACCATCGATAAAAAAGTCAAAGGGAATGTTCCCATTAATACGGAGAAGGCAAAAAAAACAGTTTGGAACCAATTTACAACTTTTTGTACTGAGAGGGAATACACATTGAGTGCTGAAACGAGTGAAGCGCAATTGGCAAACATTATGAAAGATTACGCTTACAATATGAAGAAAATGGATGGAGAAGACTATAAGGAAGGTACAATAAAAACAATGTGGAATCAGACTGCCAAATTACTTCAAGAAAAGTATTTGAACGATTTCGACATCAAAATCAAACCATTTTCGGATGCTGCATTCAAGACCGCTCGAGGAGCTCGTGATGCCAAGCGTAAGGCTTTACAATCTATTCCGGAAAAACGGAGGGCAAGTGCAGCAGCGTTAGAGGAAAAAGATTGGGATGCAATGACCATTGTTTGGGACGAGGAAACTCCTGATGGCCTCCAGAAAAAATTATTCATGATAATATCAGTGGAATTGGCTTGGAGAGGTGGTGAGGGCAGCATGGCGTCAATACATCACTTCAAGGCAGAACAGCGAAATGACGGGGAAACAACTGGGAGAATTGAATACAATCCAATTTTCAGCAAGACCACACAAGGTGGTGATAAAAAATTATCAGACAGCAAGTGGCTAGTGGAGAATCGGGAAATCTCTGACGAGTGCCCAGTGAGACTGTTCCAGAAATTGAGAGAGAAGAGAGATGTCAATATCAAGAGCGACAGACTATTCCTGACCCAAAATCCATTCTGGAATAAAGTTCCAGGCGCTAGGTGGTACAAGGATTCCCCAGTCGGCCAAAACACGATTTCAAAGTGGGTTAAGGAGTCTGCACAAAAAGCTGACGTTCCAGTCGTGTAACAGCCGTCTCCAATCTAGCGAAATCGGGCCTGGGAGAGCAGCAGATAATCAAAATAACTGGACATGCCAACAGTAACTCCATCAAGCCGTATCTCCAACTCGACCAGGAACACCACGAATTAATTGTCAAGAAACTGCGAAGGAGTGAGCCTACTGCAGAAAATGCCATCAACAGCATAAACCTCATGCCATCTACCTCTTCTGGGACCATTACCGATAACTCTGACTTGAAGAAAACATGCACCAATGTTTACGACAATTGTATTTTTAATTGCACTACCCTGATTCTTAATTAAATGTTGTTTTATTCATTATGAAATTCTTATTTGTTAACTGTACATTTCGTCTCATGGTGCAATTCTATTGGCCGACAGTTGGGACAGAAAAATAATCCCCCTTCAAAATTATCTGGTATTTCCCGATAGGTTTCCTGCAAACAAATAAAATCGTCAAGTTTTTCAGGAAAAATCACTCGAGCTTCGCGCTCGTGATTTTTTAACCTGAAAAACTTGACTCCTTCATTTGTTTGCAACGAACCTATCGGGAAATACCCGATAATTTTGAAGCTCTTGTGGTATTATAAGTGAGAATTCAATTTAGTGAGTTTTGTTATTGTCAGAATGACAATTGAAACTGAAACATCAAACCAGAATAGAATTTTTGAACAAAACCGAATTACTTTCTTCCAACATATAGCCATATCTCTTATCAAGGAAAAAATTATTTATGGAAATTCTCTAGCATTTTGATTTTTCATAATTAATCTGCTCATTGATTTATTGAAATGTTCTGATCTCAATTTTTTTTCCAGTGCCAATGCAGTATTTGTGAGTGCTCTTTATTTAATTCATCAAACAAACATGATAATATCTACTGTCAAGAGCAAATGTGAATAATCTGGTGCCAACAATGGTTCAATCTTCTTCTACTTTAGTATTGTACGTTACATCTGACTTGTTGAAGTATATGGAGTTTGGTTAAGGTTACGTCATACACAAAGTCTAGGAGGATCATAAGAAATGACAATGTTATGATAGTATTTAATTAGATTAAAGAGATATTTGTATATTATTTAAAATGAAGATATATTGTTGTACACAATACATAATAACCCAAAATTAAATATTTTGAAGTTATTAGATGGATTTTTGACTACCTAACTTGCCCTTTCTTCTGTACGTTTTTTATTCATTTTCTCGTTTTTTTCTTATGTTAGCCCTATTGCAACTATTTTTCCTTTGTGTAAAAAAAACAAGCTTTATCACATAATGTAATAAAAATCTTAGCTTCCCATTAAAAAAATATGTTGATGACGTCATAACATTGACAAATTTGACTTGTTATTTTTGTAACTTATGTCAAGAGATGCGGAATATAAAACACCGTTTGACGTGTTTTTGCATTTTTTTCAAAAGTGATCGTTGTACGTTTTATGAATTTTGTGCATTACTTAATGGACCAGGGTAGATAATTTTTTAAACCAAAAAAATTACAGTAGGATGAAACCCATTAGAAAAGCAAGGGAATATGATCAAAATGAAAGGAAAAATAAATTACGGTCGATCCGAGTTCGGGAAGTGGGAGAGTTTTTAGGGGTAAAAAATGGTTTATCTTGATTTCCGGCAAAACTACAAGTCCTATGGAAAAAAGTTGAATGGCAAAGTTGTAGGCAATAAAAAGATCTACAACTTTTGTATTTGCAGATTTTTCACATAACCTCAAAATTTAGGTGAAAAATTCAAAAAACCAAGTTTTTGGTTTTTTATTTATATCTTTTTCAAAAAATTTTTTTTTCTACGAAATTTGGTGAAAACTTACCTCATTATGTCCCAAATACACTGTAATTTATTTGATTAAAAATATTTATTTTTTCGCTTCATTTTAATTTAATATCAAAAAAGCACCCTAATTTTCAATCGAAAATTCTGACGTCAAAATATCAGCTTTTTCAAAAAGTTTGGGGGCTTTTTGTTCGTTGAAATATCTACTGTATTACTACATTACTGATGGTGTAAAGAAAAAGATACATTACTATAGGAAATATTCTTAGATAATGCAAAAAATTGAAAAAACCTCAAATTCGAAATTTTTTTTTAATCATGTACAATTTCATCAAAAAAATGTGATTGCTGTAATTTTTTTTAGTTAAAAAGTTTATTTATTTTACTCGAATTACATTCATGTCATAGAAAATCTCATACAAAATAAATATACATGTAAATCGTACTATTGAATTTAGAAACTTAATTCTGATTACGCTATTCATTAATTTTTTTTTTAAAAACGTTAATCTTGTTATTTATAAATACGTTATTTGAAATTCTAATCAGTTACTCATTCGTTTTTGTCTCTTTGGAGGCATTTCTTCATCGTCAGATTCGACAAATCTTTCCAACTCTAGTTGATCGTCGAAATCTTCAAGACCACCATCTTCGTCTCCAATGATATTTCCAGTCTGCATTGGTTCTTCATCAATAATTTCATCTGAATCATTTACTTCCTCGTAGATTTTTTCGTCCATATTGGAGCAATTCTCAGAACCATGACAATTAGTGCATAAATTAGTGCATTTTAAACCATGTTTCCGGCAGCCACATTTTAAACTGTTACATCCAGTTTCACAGCTGCAGCAAATAGTTTTGAGCAATACTTCCGGAATTAAATCCTTTTCTGTAAATTTGGGCATAATGCCATGCTGATGTTGCTTCCAGTGGCGGCTCGTGACAATATAGTATGGTGAGGCACATATGAAAAAAAATTTAATAATGTAATATATATATATATAGAGTTTACGTGGCGAACAAAGTTTTCTAGTGAACTCTACTTCGTCAGTTGCATAATAAATATATTAAAAAAATTTTCTTCACTAATGATAGGAATTTTTGATGAATCCTCAAATCATTTATATACATATTACTTTATTTTATTCAGCAAAAAAAGCCATTAATTTAATTATCCCAATATATTATGAGCTTATTTTTCGATATACTAAATTGCTCAAAAATATGAAAACCATTATTATGCAGCTGTACAGCAAGAACCAACGTGGAGGTGTAGAGCATTCCTGCCACGTGTGGGATGGGAATGAAGGAAATCGGATCAGATCAAGTTGGAAATTTTCAAAATAACGAAAACAACTTTAAATAAATAAAATAAACTCTGAAAAAAATTAACACTGAATAAAAAAATTAAAAAGGCAGTGTAAAATAGGATTTATTCTGAAAGTTATAAATGAAAATTATTCTAAATTGAGTTCTCAATATTAAAATTTTTTGTAAATCAATGAAATTCTACGATTTTTCTGATCAGCGAAATGATCTATAACCTTGTCAATAAAAATATTTTCGTCCTGTGATTTTATGAATCCTTTTTCGATCGAAATTTTAGCCATATTACTCAGCCGCGCCTGTCCAGTTGTATTCCTAATTTAATTTTAAATCCTTTTCAACGCAGAGAAACTTCTTTCTGTGGAAGCAGTTGTTAAATTTTCTGAATTTTGAAGACAAAAATTGAAATAGATCATCAGCAGAACGCCCAGAACTAACATCATAAAATCCCATGAAGCGCTCAACAAGTTGGTCATCTATTACATAACGAAAAATGGCTGATAACTGGGAATGACAGCTTATGTCAGTTGTTTCATCAACATGCCAAGAAAAAAACAATGATTGTGAAATTTCGTCCTCGATTTGTTTATTCACAACAAAAGCAACCGAATCAATTAATTCATTTTGAATGGTTTTTAAATTCGTGTCAAATTTACTAACAAGAACTACCAATTCTTTGAAATTTCCGCGATTTGAAGACTCATTCGATTCATCGTGCCCCCTAAAAGGTAACTCTTGCATACAGAGGTGCCTCGTAATATCTATTAAACTTCTTAGAATTTGTCGATTTTCTTGGAATCTAGCATTGAAATTTTCAATTTCTATTTGACGCCCATTGACTATTGCTGTGGCGATATTTTGTTTTTGCTTTCTCATAACGGTAAGCTTGCAATTAGATGAAATATGCTGAGCACTTTTATTGTGTAGCGATAGACCCCCAGATAAATTTTTCAAATCACTAAAACCACTTTTCAACAAACTCTGTCGGGATTTCTATTAGTTGCTGAGAATAAAATGCACGGCCAACAAAATATTTTTTCAAAGTAATACTTCCAGTAAGCCAGTCGTACTTGACATACTACGTATTTTAAAATCCCCGATTTGATTTACCGACCCCACCACTAGACACTAGAGATTTCCTCAAATCTGGAACAGGTCGCTTAACTTCCTTAATTAAATATAAATTTATCATCATTCGAAGGAGTCGAAAAATGTTGCTTATTTATTAAAAAATTAACTTTATCACAAGTACACTGAACATGTTCCTTAGGAATTTTAAAAGATTTACTATTACCTCTAAATAACGACAAAGTGAACTAACCCTATTTCTCTATTTCCCGCTTCCCGATTAACTCGAATAAAAACCTGAGGCCAGCCTCTAATTCCTCGACAAGCCGTCTTCAAAGCCGTAGATATGTTCTCACCGCTTCGACGCAGATAACCCTCTGGACATCGCAGAAACGAAACGATCTCAGATCGGCTAAGGTCGCGCAGAGGCCAGCCTCAGATTAATCCTAGAACGGCTTTCCATTACGTTCTCGTAGGTCATCGAAGTAGATAACACGCTAATTCAGTCAAAGAAACCTGCGTTAGGCATGCCTCCAACCGTTTATTCAAAGAGGATTTGATTTGTTATGAATATACAAGGAACGTGAGATTGGGGAAAATATTGAGGAAAAAAGTGATGATGAAAGGGAATGAAGAAATATACGGTTCAGAATTTTTTTGATGAGGCACTGCCTCACCTGCCTCATAGGACAAGCCGCCACTGGTTGCTTCCAGCCCCAATCTGTTGCTGCCAATTCGTTACAAAACCAAGTTTGAAGCTGATAATATGCTCTGTAATAATGTTGTTCTGCTGCTCCTTCTGTGGATGGGAGGTTTGCCAAAATAAAGGATGATTTAATTTTTGCCAATTGAAATTTTGAAACCTTAATTGATTCAGTGTTATTTTTTCTTTTTTACATTTATAAATAGATTTGATTAATTGTAATCCATTTTTTTTATATTTTCTTTACTTTTTATTTTTCGCGTCTAATATAGAATTAACGATACTTTTCTTTCCTTTTCCGGCAAATCCACATGTTGTATCGCAACCAGAAAAACAATTCAGAAATGCAACAACATTTTCGAAGGATTCGTGTTTGAAACTATTAGACGTGAAAAATAGATCCTTTCCATTTCCAAATCCTGGTTTGAGAAAATAAATGTCATGATTATTTGAATTTAATTGATTTAAAAGAACCAAAAGATCAATATCTTGACCCACAACTATAACAGTTTTATTGGTATCTCTGGCAATTTCTATCGAGGTCTTAATTATGTCGGCATCAGCATCTTCTTCAACTTGTTTACAGGAAAATCCTTGTGACTGTAATGTTTTCATTAACTTTTAATTATTTTGTCTTTGTTTTTCTCGTTAGATAAAAATTTTTCTTGCGAAAATGGTATTTTTGTATGGTTCTGATAATCGAACTCTGGAATACTGTCTGAGGTTTTTCTACGATTACGTTCTCCTCTTTTAGTTGAAGTAGCTGCTGGTACTGTTGAGACAGTAGCTGATTTCTTAATCTCGGGGTACCCATCAAAGACAATATAACTGCTTGCTGCGTAATGTTTTTCTACATAGCGCAAATATTTATTAATGATCTCTTCCACCGTTTCATTTTTCTGCCAAATTACTTTGTGCAGTAAAAATCCACCGTCGACGACATGCATAATGCTGTCAGAATGCGTTGGTCGATTCACAATCACAAATAATTCGTAGAGTTGAGACTTCACATTTTTCCTGAGGCCATTTTTTGCATTTTCTAAGAATATTTCCTATAATAATGTATATTTTTCTTTACACCATCAGAAAGTAGATATTTCAACGAACAAAAAGCCCCCAAACTTTTTGAAAAAAGCTGATATTTTGACGTCAGAATTTTCGATTGAAAATTAGGGTGCTTTTTTGATATTGAATTAAAATGAAGCGAAAAAATAAATATTTTTAATCAAATAAATTACTGTGTATTTGGGACATAATAAGGTAAGTTTTCACCAAATTTCGTATAAAAAAAATTTTTTTTGAAAAAGATATAAATAAAAAACCAAAAAATTGGTTTTTTGAAATTTTCACCTAAATTTTGAGGTTATGTGAAAAATCTGCAAATACAAAAGTTGTAGATCTTTTTATTGCCTACAACTTTGCCATTTAACTTTTTTCCATAGGACTTGTAGTTTTGCCGGAAATCAAGATAAACCATTTTTACCCTTAAAAACTCACCCCCTCCCACTTCCCGAACTCGGATCGACCGTAATTTATTTTTCCTTTCATTTTGATCATATTCCCTTGCTTTTCTAATGGGTTTCATCCTACTGTAATTTTTTTTCATTTTTTACCATTTTTGTAGGCTTTGTCCCTGGTCTATTATCATAACCTGTATATTGAACATGTTCAATATTTTTGTGTTTCATTTCAAATTTCCGGATACTTTCTTGTCAGAGAGTATGCTAATCAGATGTACAAAAATTATTGTTGTCACGCTATTGCTTGCAACATGTTTCACTCTCCAGAAGGAAAGACTATTCTTCGTATGCGAAATAAAACTTTCTGACGTCGACGAAGAAGTCACGTTTATTGAACACGTGAATCTTTAGAGCGTTCCAATATTTGACGCACAAACTTAATCCCATTAACGATAATCGCGGCTTTGGAGCTACATCATGCTTTTGCGAATTTTCTCGTAATAAATTTCTTGATTATTTTTGATATTTATATGTGCAAGCTATATGCTATATGTTGTGAATTTTTGGAGTTAAAGCCATCGAGTACCTTTTATATTTGGTGAGTAATAATTAAATGAACTATATTGAGCACTCGTTCATTTTAGGAAAATCCATTGTAAATGCTGAAAATACATGTATTTCTTAAAATTATTATCAATATTTACATAAATATTTTTGTGGGAATGGAATAATAATTAGGTAAAAAATTTGGAAAAAGCAGTGTCTAGAGTTGAGGAGCGTTTGCGAGCTTGTTCTTTTCGCGTACTCTGGAACAGTGTTATACTAATACAGTTGCCTCGATTAGTGATTAAACTATATCTCAATTTAAAAATAATCACTGACATTTTTCCTTATGATTTCAACTGAGCTTAAATTACCTTGTCTCAAAAACCAATCAAAAGTAGTCATACCACCTCCATCACCAAGAAAGAAAACTGTGACCTCAAGTCAGTGCTTTTCTACATACATTATTTCACAGTAAATTAACCATTTGGACTAATGATCCGCCTACTGAAACTTTTTTAAGTCCGGCAGATGTCAAAGGAATACGTATTTGTTGAAGCATAAAGAATTGAAATTTCTCATTTGTATTTTCAGGGCTTTTATTTGAAAAATTAATAGCAATATTTAAATCTCGAGAAATTCCCTTAGTATCTTTTCCACTGCCCTCTATATATCTCATATTTCCACTCAACACACCGAAGTACACATTATTTCGGTCAAACACCTCAAATAATTTTTATTCCAAGTTCCCGCATCTGTCCTTATACGTAAAAAAGCAGCTCAGCCAGGCGAGCCACTGCTTTCAGTTTATGATTTCATCTAACACAAACTTCGTTCGAAGTTCCTATTATGGAACTCTACAATACCTCAACTGTGACACTTGAGAAGTTGGCCGAGAACCCTTGGCCGTCCCTATGTGAAACGGCAGGCGGGTGAAATTGTTTATTATTATCGATGTTTATTGCAAATATCAAATTAAAAATTGTAATTTAATATCCGACATCTTATCGACGATTAAAAGAGACTGGAAACTTAAATTTTCAAGAGCCTCGGGTCAATGTGAGGCAACACCATGTAGCAGTTGACGATCAAATACTTCAAGCCTTTGAAGAAGATCCAACTACAAGCATTCGTGTCGTTGGTCTTTGAGTTTTCAGTCTCTCTTAATCGTCGATAAGTCGTCGAGAATGTTTCGTGGTGGGGTAATCTTCGATCAGGAAATTTGGCTTGATAAATCCTTTGAGCTGCACTAGCAACACCATCGGCCTTGCCATATGCCATCACCATATCAGCATACTCAGCGTTGGTGAACTTAGGCATATCAACAACCAAAATTAAAACAACAGTAGCAAAAAGTCGATAAAAGTAACAAAAACAAAAAAATACAAATTTAAAAAACTGAACAACGCGGCATAGACACTTCCAACAGCAGAGACAGTTAAATCTCGAATGACGGTAGGGTCAAGTCAGCGGCGACTAACCCAATCCAACCTAAGGACAGAAATAGTAATAATAATCCACACTCGTCTAAAACGGGCAGGTAAAATTTCCTTGCTCGCTGTGTTGTGTCGAAATCCGTACTTTTATTTAGGTGCGACTTTCTTCACTCTTCTGACTAAAACATTATTTGCAGTATTATTTTTTTATTGACTTACGTAAATAGCATATGGTTAGCAACGTTATAAACCAAAGAACATTTCAAAGTAAAACTAAGTTTGTAATAGCTGTAGCTGTAACGTTTTTTTAAATTTCAATAGGAGTGGAGATGTTTTCATACTTTCATAATTTTTTTTTTTAATAAAAGACTCACGTGTTAATTTTGTGGTGTTATCTGTAACAATAAATACGTTTTTTTTAAACACACACTCATGTAGACTTAATACAATAAAAAAATGCATGTAAAAGCACACGCCAAAACAGTTATGGGGCTTCGAAGGGTACATTTTGGGTAATTTAGAAAAACCTAATAAAAAAATCATACCTCCGTAATCGTAATACTAAGGACCCAGGTTCCAAGACTGAAAAGGTAGCAAATGACCCTACCAACGCCCCAAAAAAATTTGACGGTCCATATGCCGAGCACCCTGTATACAAGCTGGGAAGAGACATGATTTTGTTTCCAAGAAAACACGGTCTGCAGGAGTCCCCACGCTTCAAATTGATAAGGCGGATTACTCATTTCTAGCAGATAAAAACCCTCTGCCAACCGACACCCCTACCCTGCTGTTTTTTTAAATCTTAATCGGGATAAAATATTTAAGGCGATCGTGGCAATGAAAATGTGCGTTGAGAAATGTCCAATGTAGCAGCCGCTGCAACAATAAGAGATGGTGGTTATTACCCAAATAATAAATTTATATAATAAGCTCCATTCCAATCTCTAGAAACGCGCATATAATTGTTTGCTTTGTGGGTGAATTTGGGCAGATTGTATAAAATGAAGGAATATACTGTCTCTCACATCATTTTCAACAGCGAAACTATGTTAATGGGGGGTAGAGAACTTCCACATAGCTGGCAAGGATAACTGGCAATATTTGAACTTGGTTCTAACATAAATTTTGGATTCTTCACACAACAGTTCACAATCAAGGTTCACTCATAAACTGTAATGAATGCGATCTGCCAATCTGTAATGGAATCAAATTAGCTGTGGAATAGCACAGGTATGAACAGGTAGAGAAAAACGAAAAACCAATTTTGGATATATTCACTGACACGTACAAAATTATGTTCGTTTCAAACATAAATGTAAAACGAAAAGCACAATCCAGAAATAAAACTTATTTTACCGAAATTGATAAGTCTGATAATGTCATCATCACTTTATTTTCTGTGAAATTCGTTCTATTGTTAGCTTCCATTCCCATTAAGAAAACAGAGTACACCTTATTGCGTAAGCGATTGATGTTGTGCAGATGATTAACTGTCGGTGACATCTTCAATAGATATCTTCCTTCAGGAATTTCCTTCATTTGTGAAATTACATTTCCTTGGGAAGCTTCAGAAATATTGAATGGCCTTATTGGAGGTAATTGAATTATTGAATTGGAATACAACTCTTTTTAGATAATTTAAGACTGTATAAGATAGTTTTGATCACATTGAAAGATATTTGAGGTTAACTTAGTAAAAAATTCTAGTAATGCATGATCTGTATTCAAGAGGCGTCGAAGAAAGAAATTACCAATTTATTTACCATAACCTCTATGTTAAGCTTACGGAAAAGTTAACGGCCAGTATGAACGGCTACTTAAAAAAAGTATAAACAAGTCCTTATCCTTTATCGAAATTGCCCTAACAAGAAATTCGAAACTTCAAAATGCCAATTCTAAGATGAAATATACCGTAAACACGTGGACTCAATACTATAACAAAGAAATCCATGTATTTAATGATTCTGACCAATGAAAAAATTATCCAATCAAGATAAAATATACCGAAATCACGAGGACCAATCAAAAACGAGAATCTCTAATTTTGCTTCTCTCTTGTTATTCACCGTACGAGACAGTGACTCAAACAAATCCATGACAATTGAACCATTAGCCCCGCCCATCTGACATCTTGATAAATTCGTATAAATTTAGGGGATTGTTACGAAAATCAACAATAGCTGAATAAATTTGTTGATTTATTGTAATATTCTTAACGAATTGCAATTATGTACCTCACTTTCAATACTCCAATATTTCAAAACGGTCATGAGAAAGAAAATGTCTTATCCTTTATCGGAATTGCCCTAACAAGAAATTCGAAACTTCAAAATGCCAATTCTAAGATGAAATATACCGAAAACACGTGGACTCAATACTATAACAAAGAAATCCAGGTATTTAATGATTCTGACCAATGAAAAACTTATCCAATCAAGATAAAATAAACCGAAATCACGAGGACCAATCAAAGACGAGAATCTCTAATTTTGCTTCTCTCTTGTTATTCACCGTACGTGACAGTGACTCAAACAAATCCATGACAATTGAACCATAAGCCCCGCCCATCTGACATCTTGATAAATTCGTATAAATTTAGGGGATTGTTACGAAAATCAACAATAGCTGAATAAATTTGTTGATTTATTGTAATATTCTTAATGAATTTCAGTTTGTCGGAAACAAATCAGAACACCTGTATATGTTGCCAAAGGTTCCCCATTTAACTAGGAAACCACACATGGCAACACTAGCTGATTTGAAAAGTTCGGTATCATTTTTTTTCTTCAGTTAATCTATTAGTGTTCGGGGTATTCAATTCATTGCTATTTAAAATTTTGGACTTAGTGCTCTAAGGCTACAGCTCTAAAGCTGTATGGTTGTTTAGTCGAATCTCTGAAGAGTACTAGCATTTTTTCGAAATGGATCCATTCGTCCCTTCATCTCGTCTATTTCGTTCCCAAATGTCCAACAAGTACTACGCTATCGAACACAAATGAACAAAGATTTGCTCAAATTATTGTTAATATAAACTTTTCTGATACGCCTATGAGGGTTTGAGAAAGACCGATATAATTGAATTTCCACTTTCCACAAAAAAATTCACGTGTTTCGAAACGTGCCATGTTCAGATTTCTTTGTGATTTTCTCGTCAAACAAATTGATTCCTTCAACGAATGAGGATGGCGCGTGGAATTATTGAGGGTCAGCGCCTTTCTTACGTAGACAGGATCAGATCGATTACCTCAAGTTCTTTATGTCGAAACTGACGTAGAATATTTCCCAACCTGTTATGAGCCTTTGGATGATGTGGACTGAAGTGTACCGAGTTTTAATTATTCGAAGTATGAACGGATATTATAGTATTTCAATAAATAATTCGTCCGCCCACAAATCGTTGGAAAAGCATGTTATGCAGTGGAAAAACCCAAATAATCTTCCTAATTACTCTTTATTGTCTTTTCCACCGTTCAGTCTTGCTGAGATCTTGAAAACCATCTCTTTGAAGATCTTCCTAAGAAGCAGAAAGGGCGTTTTAAGCGCGTTTCCATACGCGTGTTTTGATTTGAATTGCGTCCAGATACGCCGCTCATTGCAAGCGTATTACGCGCGTAAGACGCAACGCGCTAGAGGTTCTGGACGGGATGTACGTAGCTCTATTATCTCGAGAACGCGCGTTTACTTGCTATGCGCGTAAAACACCCTTTCTGGAAAGGCTCTATATGTTTTGTGCAGGATATTACAGCGCGCGCCGCGTTTGGTTTGTTTGAAATGTTTGGTTGAAAGTGAATACCCTCCTTTTGAGCAAATCTCATTTGCCGAGAATCCTCCGCTCATTACAAGCGTTTTACGCGCGTAAGACGCAACGCGCTAGAGGTTCTGGACGGGATGTACGTAGCTCTATTATCTCGAGAACGCGCTTAAAACGCTCTTTTTGGTCAGGCTCTACATGTATATGTTTTGTGCAGGGTGTTACCGCGCGGCGCGTTTGGTAATTCGATTCCAAATGTTCGAAGGTTTATTTATGTGATGAAGGAAAGAAGTACATGGAATGAACTTTCCTTTTTGGTAAATATTTATACGAATGCCATCTGTGTTACAAGTTTTCGATTATAATTGTTAATCTGTTAATCAGAGGTATGCGGTTGGAAAAAGATAGAACAATAAATTTGATTATTGTACATTTATGATACATGTTTGTGTATTCTCCTACATTTTTGTAAAAAAACTATTGGGTTGATTTGACCGAATAACTGAAAATATTCGAAAAATCTATAGGCGCTCTGTTCGAAAAACAAGACCGCTAATAATAGATCGAAATGAGGTACCTTTGTATCTGCATTGAACAAGGTACCGAACTGCGCTTTTGTAGGTTATTGATGAGCACGTTTTTACTTGTTTCAATTTGGACCCACAATCACATTTGTATGGTGTTTGTTATTGGCTGATTGTAGTTACTTCTCAAAGCTTTGAAGCGAATGAAGGTAGTCTTTTTATTCTACAATTGAAATAATATCAAAGTTTTTATTGTTCAACTTCTAAAATTATGTTTTATTTTCAGTGTTCTTCCTTGTTGACCCTAACCATGTCTTGTGTAAGTGGAAATTTACAAATTTACAATACCTTTGCCTCTTTATTAAGAAAATGGAGAAATGAAGATGTGATGACAATAAACTCCGATTGTTTAGGTAAGAAACTAAATCTCACCAAAGTGTTGAACAGAAAAAAAAACTGCTTATGGCATAATCAGTTTTTTCTGTTCAACATCTTGTTTCTATTATGCATAATTTGCTAAACTACTACTAAATAATCTTTTGACATCGGCATTAATCCCAAACAATGCATGGAAGTTACCAAAATTAATTTCCTACATTCGACCTTTGGTAAAGGGAAAGGAGATTAGAAATATAGAATCAGCAAATCAAAAACTAGAGCTAGAGCCACTCTGCAGATGGTGTTCTTCAAACACATGCTGATACATTAGATCTTGATTGGTATGTGAGAACAGTATGAACTTTGTGACTGTAAAAATTTATTTATTCCGGTAATTTAATTAAATTGAAAAATGCTTCGGCTAGCTAGACCACAAACATCACACATTTTACATCAGAGAGTTCATATAAATGCTTCCACCCCAGTCAATGATAGACAATACTCGAATAATAGAAATTTATTCCGCTCTTTTACAAATAACAGATATTCACAGTGGAAATGATTAATTTCTGGGTATAAAAATCAACACAGGTAATGTCTACAAGGATTGCTGGAACTTATATTGTCTCTTGAATCCCAATAACGATAACAGGACCATACAACCATCCTGGGTGTTCGAGATGAGTCTGGTGTCGAAAATGGGTCTTAAGTCTTGCACCCTGTTGACAAACTTTCCAACAAACACAATTTGTACTCTCAGTTCTCCAGTTCTCTGTTAGTACGTCATAAAATTCAACTTCGGCAAATTTGTTCAGCCTCGGCAAGGTATGTCGAATTTGGTAATATTCTAAATACGGCAGATTTGGTTCTGTTCTTTGGTGAATTTTCGTCTCCGGCAAATTTGTTCAATCCTTCGGTAAAGTTTCTACTCCGGTAGGTTTTTGGGAATGTTTTTAAAACGGTTCTCTACGACAAACTCTCTATTTGAAACTTGATTTCAGCAGATAAATGCACCTTATCTTCACTTGGGACAAAAATCCAGAATAGAAGAAGGTCGAGCGATGTTAGCCCCATGCGCGTTAGACAAAAACACCGAGATCGTATCACGGAGATTTTCGCATTAACCGCTATCGGGTAAATTCGCTCGTTACATTCCAAATAATTAAACAAGAAATGAAATAAATACATATATTTTCACACAAAAGTCTACCACAACATTCTCACTATTCGATTACAGATTTTCAATAATACCTCCTGGAAAAATAATATTTAGTTGACTCCGACATAAACTGGATCCCCAAATTTAATTGTTCCTGTTTTCTTCACTTCCATATGTATACCCATGATTGGTGCGTTTTCGGGACCTTTGGTCATCCTGTACCTGAAATGGAATATCAATTATTAGCTCTACGTTCCTGTGAAGTATACATATAAACGGCACGCAGTAACTGTATGAAGGTTGTTCAAAAATCTGGGTGTTGAGATTTGTGTTGGCTATTACTTAAAAGAGGACTGTTACCAAATGATTGATCTAGAGGTGGTAAAACAAATAGATTCTTGCATGAAGTTAAAATATTTTCAAATCAACTACATCTAAACAGAGTTGACCTATTTATAATTATGGAGTAGTAATAGAGCGAATATTGAGTGTGATAATAATTGAGAAGTTATCTTGAGAAAATGTAGAATCATATTTCACAATAGAAAAGTCATAACGTTGTGTTTACTTGAGAAACAGCGTTTTCTGTAGTACTAGATCGAGTAATGTGTGTTGCCGAAATTATTCAAGTCAAGAATATTCAGAGTAGAGACGCCATCTATCAATCAAACACAAAGTTTACAGTGATAGAGTTTGAATTTGTTTCAAACTGTATAAATATAATATCTATATTTGCAACTGTTTCATTTCTTACTGTGTCAATGTTTTTAGAGGTTCTCTGTCAGAATTCCTCACTCCGGTTTCCTGATCGACTGTTGTGAAGATGCAACGTGTGCATTCCTTGACGTTTCTCAAAATAACTTCTTCGCCGATTTTCATCCACTTCCATTCATCTTCTTCGTATGGTTTTATGTCTGGGCCATCTACAATGATATTTCCCCTAAAGTTCATAGGAGTCACATTGGCAGTTGGAGCTTTCTTGTTATAGTCATTCACGGAAGCCTGATTCACTATCATTACACTTGTTACATCGGAAAACAACCCTGTAAAAGAAGTTCATAAAATTTTTGAGCTCAGAAACCATTTGAGATTATAATTATTTGTCTTAAGTTTTGTGGCTTGATTCATTTCTTTACGGGAATATTAATAATAATAATAATATTTATTGCATCCTGTTTGACAAATATAGATTTGTATAGGACAAGTAAAAAAAAGAAGTAACTGTAAACCAAGATAATGCATTCAAGTGAATCTGTAACAAAAATATTCTTCTTTGCTGTAAAAGCATTATATTCTTGCATTTTTATACATACTATTAGAAGTTTACAAATTCTGAACGTAATTTTTCCGCCATATTGGTGCCATTTTTATGTCAAAAGAGGGTGCCATTCCAGGGCTCTCCCTGTGTAATAAAAATTCGACATTTCAAGGTGTAAAAACTAGATAAGTGATTATCTTAACTCAATAAACTCACCGTGGCTGCATCAGTCATTAATTTATAATATTTCATTCTGTCTTGGTATTTGACTAAATTCCTTCGGTTGGAAGCATCATGATATCCTAACCTATAACCATTATCTTTCTGCGAAATATGATGGGACAACCACCTTGCTGCTTCATCCCCGCAATCAATTGCTTGGATTTTTTCACCACTCCATACCCTGCAATACCGAATCATATAGTAAATCAAGCGTTTCGCTGGCACACACATAGATGGACAAAAAAGGAACTATTGCCTGTGTTTCACAATTTAATAGTCTGTTGGTGGATATTTAGGGCTTTATTTATTGGCCTAATACTTTGTAAAAAAAATGAAGAAAGCACTGTATTTATTATGAATCTAATTAATTATCAATCAGGATGAATTTGTGCCCTTCAATTAAAATATACTTACTTGACAGTTGTTATATTTGAGTTACTTCTTTCTGGAACTTTAACATACAGAGTTCTCATTTGTGGAGCATCCAGGGATACATGGTTTGCATCATGCACTGATACATCTATTTTAACTAGTTGAGGTAATATCCTGCCGGATTTTATTTCACCATCTTGTTCACCATAGACCATAAAAGATCTAAAATAAGGAAAAATATCTCTGTTTTAATAGGAAATATTTTGATGACTAATTGTGGAATTAGTTTATAATGATTATTTGGGCTGTATGCACCATCTGTTGCAGTTATTCTTCCTACTAACGTCACAATAGATTTTTTGTATTGTTCTCAAGGTAAATTAACTTTTGAAAATTATTAAATATTATGAAATTGTTGAATATTCATTAATTGTCAAGCTGACAGAACTATAAAATTAGATAAATTTGATCTCAGACTATACATCATTCACTCTTCGAACTATTTTTATCTTAACTCTAGAAGATCTTTTCACCATAGATCTACCCAAGCTGAACAAACAGATGTAAACGTCAACCCACGCATCTAATTATCATAATAATGGCGCCTAACTTCCACAAAAAAGATCCCCTTGCCTTACTCAGCTGTGTTTGACAACCTGCGCACAAGGATATTTAACATAGATCTACCCTGCTTTCTAGTACTAAAAACAGTGCTGTAATGAACATTACAGCATTGTTTTTAGTTATATTTTTCTTATTGTGGTTGACAACACTGACATGCTATGCGTTCGAATGTCAACACGCGTCCATTGCATATCAATTGTCAATATTAAGCCATGTAGAGATTTGAACGCACTATTCAAATTCTACAATCTGTCAATTTTCGTATCAGTTACACCAACTTCGAAAATAAAATACAAAAGGCACTAGGAGGTATAATCTGTATTTTTCATTGAATTTGAATAAATTTCTCACACTTTTTGACTGAAATAGATAAAATATCTTCCAACATTCATGCAGACGGCAATTCCAACACTCATGCGTTGGAAAATTCGCTCCTTCGTCGCTTGTTTTCGCATTCGTGTTGGAATGGGTGCCCATTCTGCAAATTGTTTTAGAATATACTATTATTCGAGTGATTTACCCACAATATCCAAAGAAAATCCCTTCTGATCCCATAAGTGCTCAATAGATTTGTCGGAGGATAAGAGATCGATTGTTCAATCTAGCTTGGAGAATTCTTCAAACTACAGACGAGTACAAATTTTCTCTAACATAGTTCTATCAACTTGATAATTAATGAAAATTGAGAGATTTTCAGCATTTGGTACTTATTCAGAAGCTAATATACCTTTAGAACGATAGGAGATGCACATTCCAATTTTTGTGAATTTCTGGTGAATATATTATGAGATATCAAGTATTAAAAAAATATTTTAGGAATTTTTCTAGTGCTGCCTATGCAGGTTTTTCATACAAAGTGTTTGAATTTTTTCTAAACACCAATGCATTTTTTTCGAATCAAAATCACCTTTGACGTCTTATCACTTAGGGAATTCTTTAATTAAATATCAACAACAGAAGAAAATACTTCGACTTCACCTATCTCTCAGCTCAAGAGGATTTTTATGGGTCTTCAGAAGCCTCAAACCCACTTCTGTACATTCAGCAGCATCTATTTCCATATAATGTCCACTTTTCAAAGGAAAAATAAATAACTTTTTAGCACTTCCAATTTTTTTCCACTCGCTCGGTATCTTGTTTTCTCTCTTCCTTTTTCTCGCCAGGTAAATACAAAAAACTGTGGATACTACAGCAACAACACCTGTGGTTATCACAATGGGCGTTAGATTAGACACCATCTCAACTTATCACATGTGACTTGAATACTGATAAACCTATTTTGTACGGGTCTGGTATGCATTCTTATCATCTGACAAGATTTTAACTTTATGAGGGGTCTCAAGGATGTTTACCAACTCAAATGAGTCCTTGTTATTGAAAGTATCGGGAGTTATTATATACATACAGGTTCCAATTAGATGAAAATGTTGTAATTGGTTAAACGATATAGAAGGTTTTTGAACCTGGCTCTGGAATTTATGTTAAATGGAGTCAGGAGCATATTCATTCTCCTGGAAACAAAATATTTTGCAGATTGTCGTGACATTGATGAAGCTAGAAAATTTTAAAAAATACCATTTATATAATTGAATACTTGATATTGCATAAAATATGAATTCGACAAAAATATTGAATAATATTCCCATCCTAGAGATGAGACTAGGAGTGCTAGTTTTAAAGTAATTACCTCAGGCGTATTAAAGGGGTCATTACTTTAACGCAGACCCGTGTAATCTATGAAAATTCAACAGACAAGAGGATGGAGAGTTTCGAGTTTCTCTTTTCCGATTTCACGAAAAATTCGTATTTTCAGCCTAATAATTTGGGGCTTTTTCTATAAGTTTGAGGTGAATGGAGCGTACAAGGAGAAAGAAAATTTTATGTAGGTTCGTTTTCGACAGCCGTCTCAAAGTTTCAATGAGATAAGGGTCGACACGAAACGTAAATATTAACGTAATTAAGTAATTTTAACTTGTGTAATTGCTTACCCTTGAGTAAATGAAAAAATAATTATATTTTCTGGTGAAAGAAAGCTACGACAAAAGAAATTTGAGAATATGTGAGATATCAATACACGATATTTACTCCCGTAGATTTCCAGGTAGAGCACTGCCAAATTTTAAGACGTTTCTGTCGACAGTAAATAGATATACGAGTGTTTTTCAAGTCAGTACCGTTTTGGAATTAAAAAAAGACGTGTAAAGATATCGCAATAATTTTATTTTTACACTAGCTTACCCGACAGACTTCGTCCTGTCAAAAAGATTTGTAATGTGGCAGTTTTTGTGCGTACGTATTTTAAAAAATTCTCCTGAATAGAACCGTCACCCTGGTGATAGGGCGTTGTGAATAAAGAATAATTAAATAAAACATATATAAGGATTTAAAAGTAAGTAATCGCTTTATTGTTAATCATGTGAATCATAATTATTATTATTATCATTGTAGTGCTTTGTGGTATACGATGTTTTTTGTTTGATTACCTCGCCCATAGATAAACAAATCTGATGGTTTTCCTACACGGGAACAGGCAACATACAACTGACCATGTGAGAAACATGGGTTTTCTAGATTAATACCACAAACACGTAATGATTGCCCCTGGTACTTGTTTATAGTCATAGAAAAAACAAGCCGCACTGGAAACTGTAGTCGTTTAAACTCAAATGGCACATCAGTCAGAATCATTGGGATGCGCGGTATGAGAACATCTTCTCCTTTATACTTTCCTTTGAGTATAGTTGCTTCTATCACATTGTTTAGTAAATTTTTTATCGCTAACCGTGTACCGTTGGTTGATATTTCGCAACATTATAACCACCGATCCAACCTTTAATTGAAGATTGTGAGGTGGCAATCCTGGCAAATCCAGCGAGTTTAAAAATTCCGGTGAATAGTTGACTACATCATCTTGATTAGTAGCCGAATCAACTGATTTATATATCCTCAATTCGCCTGTAATTTGTTCTTGAATTTTGAAATTTAATTCATTTACATGTTTTGTTTTTTGCAGCCAGTATAGCTCGTTCGCTCAACCAATCATGGTTTCTGTAATTTTGAGAAACATCTGGAAACACCTTCTGAATAAGTTCATCTTTTGATCGAGTTAACTGACAAAAACTTTGAGGAAAGTTAATGCAGCCAGTCAACATGTCTATAGGAAATTTGCCATTACCAATGTCAATGAGTTGTTAAGAGAATATGTTTCCAGATTGGTCATTTTTCAACTCGACACGCATATTCTTGCTTAAATGAAGTACTTTGACATGTTTCCACAAATTGGAGGACTTTAGACATGCATTGAGTTCATCAGCTGGCGTTGATCGTGGAATCACTGGCAATGTTTGACGTAAATCTCCTGCTAATAAAATCATTGCACCACCAAATCGGTTATTATTGCTCCGTAGATCTTTTAAGGTTCTGCCTAAAGCCTACAAAGATTTTTTATGTGCCATCGTGCATTCATCCCAAACAATCAATTTACATTGCTGCAAAACCTTTGCCATTGCAGAGTTGTTCGAAACGTTGCAGGTTGGAGTTTCATTGCTTTGCATATTGAACACACCTACATTGCTTAGACAACAGTGAGTGCTTGTAATTCAATATGAACTTTATACCATAGCAATAAAGCTCAAACTGACTACGTTTTAGTAACAAATCATTTGTATAGGAAAAAGAAAAGGGCTATTTTTGGTTTTTCCAGCAATAATTCTAATTTTTCTCGCCGTAAAAACCATCCTTGAACTTCAACGAACATTTTAAAAAAAGATTTGGCCAAATTGGTCCAGGCGTTGTTGAGTTATGCGCTTACCAACACATTTTGCGATTCATTTTTATATTATAGATGAAAGCCTGTATCTTAATCTACTTTTCATCATAATTTCCGTGAATATTGACTCACTTGTCATAACGTGGCACCAGTTTTTGGATACCCTCCTCATATTCTGCCGCCTGACTTGTTAACCACTGTGTCACAAATGTTTTGACTTCGTCTTGCAGACGCTGACCGCCCAGGTGTTTCTTCAAGTGCAGGAACAAATGGTAGTCGCTGGGTGCCAGATCAGGGCTTTTCGTCCACTTTCTGCACCAAATCTTCATTTACGACCGAAGGACGCCCACTCCGTCCTTCATCATGCACATTTGTGCGGGAATCTTTAAATGTTCTCACCCATTTTCTTACCATTCCATCACTCATAATGTTTTGTCCGTAAACATTCACAGATCTCACGATGAATATCGATCGGTTTTACGCCTTTAGCACTAAGAAATAGTATAACAGCCCGTACTTCACAATCAGCGGGACTCACGATTGTCGGAGGCATCTTAAACACTCAGTAAACAACGTATACAATGAAGAATCAGACTGTAATGGCGTCAGTGCGTAGACAAGATATGTAGGTAACCAGCGCGCATGCGCGGAACGCCGACCGTAGCGCTACAGCGGCGGAATCGCAAACCGATACTTACTTGAAAAATATGCCTCCTATTACGTGGCGAAGGTACCTGTAGCAGTATTTCTCCCCAGATTTAAGAATATAAACAAGGCGACAGTGGCAACAGGGTAAGTTCGGCAGGTACTAAAAAGCCGAACCGCCCGAACACGGGCAGTCCCCCGAGAAAGCTCAAGCGGCACGTCACGTCGTCCCTTTCTAAATTTGTACGAATCTTTTCGATGTCAATAAACAATTAAATCAGAAAAGAGTTTCAGTGTAAAAGTCCCTAACATACCCTTTACTGCAAGATGAAAGAAACTATCCGAACGTATGATCAATCCATCGTCGATATGATTGATAGAAATCCGGAGATATCCACCAAAACTTTCAAATCATCCTAAAGTAGATAAAAGCAAAGTAAATGTATGGAGACCGGTTGCATGGCCTTCTCATTCAACAGATCTGGCACCCTTCGACAAATTTCTCTTGGGTCACATCAATAGTCTTGTCTCAATTACAAGCGAGCGCTGTAAACTCATTGGTAGAACTGATTCAACAAATCGAATCAGCTGCTGAGGAAAATCGACGATTGCAGCATCGATTAATACAAAAGCGAAAACTGCGAGAAGGTGCTTACAGATAAATAGGAATATTTTTGATAATAAGTGAATATTGTATAATTTAAATGGATGTTTTGTGATTTTTCATCAACCAAAAATGATGGTTGTGTAAAATTACTCTACTCCCCGCTTCTCTAAGCGTTGCAAAGCCTACCTCAAATCATATCAATGTCAGACCCAGTAAAATGAACTCAGCCTTGCCTATATATTATCACTGTATAAAGATTATAAAGGTAATCTTTATGCAATGATATTATAATACAGAATATGGATTCAGTTGTTCAATATTCGTTCTTTTACAGACACTCTAGAGGAAATTAATCAAGAATTGAGTATCGAAGATACCAATTTAAGGACTTTGAGGAGGGCCATCGGATTCAGCAAAAATATAGAAAATGACCTCATACCTTTACTCATCCACCTAAAAGAAAATAAGAATATACTGAATTCAAACCAAATGGTTAATTGTACAATTAAACTTCTTGTCAATTTGACCATACCAACAGAATATCTTCTACCCCTTGAGATGATGGGTGGTAGTGATGTTGGTAAGCACAGCATTTTCGAACTGAATAGTCTTCTGAAAGCTAGCAAAGAATCATTCTCGGACAGTCGTAGCACGAAGGTTGTGCTAGAGCACATTAAGCAGATCATAGAATTGGATAGTCCATTGACATTGGAACAATGTGAAAGTATCAATAATTGTCTATTGCTATTGAGGAATATCTTACATATACCAGAGATTAGTGTTTCTGGAAATCATTCCACATTGCAGAACCAGATTGTGTGGAACTTATTTACGCAGAGTCTGGATAAGATCATAATTTCTTTGATAACCTGCCATGAAAAGGTAGGTATCAGTTCATTCTTTATTCGATTTCACTTCATTTATTTAGTGTTAGATAGTTATTTCATTTTATATTTTTTTAATTAATTCATTATATACGAGGTTTCTATGGAGAATACCTTTAAACATAACTTCAGAAAAATCCTAAAAGAACCCCATCTTGCCGACATCATGTTATCTGAGAAATAGTAAACGAATGAGCTGTAGCACTGTAACGTTCTCCTCTATTTTATTAAGAATGACAAATATTATGAATGAAAATAACTGCAACCCTGGAGTCACAATAACTCCAAATACAAAGATTTGGCCATTCAATGTGATCGTCTAGCAAAAAACGGACTCTGCGATATGTTTAAGCAATATTTCAGATTCGTGATGACTGAGATTAGAGTAAAATAGTTGGTAAATAAGACGCATTGGTTAGACCCAAACGATCAACTCTTTATTCAGGGTCTAAAAAATATGAAAAGGAAAAAGCCAAAGAGGAAGGAACATCGGTAAGGTCATGGATTTTCCAGCGGCGGCTCTAGAGAAAACGGAAGAAAAAAGTATATTTTCTCATACATTATATAGCACATAAATGGAGCGAATCTTGGCCGTTATTCATCCCAAGACCCCAAAAATAGAAATATCATTTAAAACAAATAGATCTAGCGCCTAAATCAATCATATAACCGTCATATAACTCATTAAAAACATTTGTAAATTTGATTAACTATATTTGTATTTAAATTATAACATGTGACTTATAAATCATGTAACATTGCTAGAAGAGGAAAAACACTTTATTTCACTTGTTTTATGTAGGCTCTCAATTTAAAAGGATGAAGTGAATTTTTGTGAATAAAATAATTTGTGAATTTGCAATAGTTCAAAATTTCAAATTTTGTTATTTGAATAAAATTACCTTAAGTGAAAGTTGAACTGTTAGGGCGAGTTAAAAAGGTTCAAGAGTACTACCTGAGTTTGACAGAAAGTGAGCATTTGAATAATTTTATAACGATTTATATTTTATATAGCGTGCTTGAAACTGTGATTTTGAAAAAGTTTCATTTTAAAAGTAATTGTCAAACTTAATAACGTTTAATAATTATAATAAATATCTATAATTCCAGCTTAGACTTTCAAAGAGGAAAGACGTGTTTTGGCGAGCTTGATTTCAAGTTTGATTTTAAGCTTATTTTAATTTCCAAACCTACCGAGTAAGTTGATTTAGAAAATTATAATTGAAAAAGATATTGGATGGTTATTCTCCATTTTTGGGTAAAAATTGAAAACGGGTCACGTCCGATTTTTTTAATATTGAGTTAGGTCCAGTGTGAAATTTTAAAATTTTAATTTACAATGGAGACACGACGACGAGGCAGACCAGTGGGTTCTTGAAACAACCCGAACTGAAAGAAACCGACGCCACGTTCGTAACAATAATTACGCAATGCGATCAGTATTTGTAGCGAGAAGGGAACCCGGTTGAAGACGAAATTCCCGCGTTTTCCGTCGGCGAAATGAGCGAATCGTGTCAATTTTGCAATGCTCTGCATTTTAGGGGTGAAAAAGGGCGAGATGGATTCAGCCAGTGCTGCCAGAAAGACAAAGTTATAATGAGCGAGCAGATGCAATTGAAAGAAGTACCAGCTTTGCTCAGAGAACTTAACAAAGGAACAGATGAAGAATCGAAGAATTTCCAACACAATATACTCCAGTATAACAGTGCCTTTGCGTTTGCTTCCCAAAAAGTTAGCTTAAGAGAATTTGCATCAACTGGTCCTTATTCATTTTGTCTGCATGGAATATCATACAGCAGAATTGGTTCCATTATTCCGCAACCTGGAAACACGCCCAGATTCTGTCAACTTTACACACTTGATACTAATGAAGCTCTGCTACATAGATTCCAACACCCAGCTAACCAAGGATGCAATCCAGTGACAATGCTTTGACTAGATGAAATGCTTCGTGAAAATAACCCATTTGCAAGCTCTTCTTACGAGAAGAACGTCGCAAAGCTATAGTTGAAAATCGTGAATTACCAGATATTCGAATGGTTTTTGCGCGTACAGACAACGATCCTAGAAGATACAATTTGCCGACAGGAGACAGTGTTGCAACGATATTTGTCGGCGAAAATGGAAAACCGCCAGAACATATTGATTTTGCGGTTCATGCAAAAAATGGACCATTGCAAACAATATCAAATCTTAATAACGACCGGGCGCTTCCTTACTTGCGCCCGTGGCGACAAGGGCTTTTCCACTAGTTGAGTAATAGTAAGAGACCATAAATGTCAGTAAAATAACAGACATAAATAACAATAAGTTAACATACACAAAAATTAGAAAAAAAAACTAGAAATGAACAAACAAAAGATCTCTCACCACTTGATATAATAATAACGTTCCACAAACGAATTTTTTGCTATATCTACAACTTGATTTGAAGCATATTATTCTACTGGTTACCAACTAAATATGTTCTTATCATTGAATGGCCAATTCTGGACTTCGACAAGTTAAACTATAATGTGAAACACAAGTCTCCTAGATTCGTCTACCACAAATTAAATTATATATAAATTTTCGTGTTTCTTCACAAAACGAACCGAATTAATAACACTTCTAGGGAAACTTTCATATGTTTTTTGGTTGAAATTATATATTTGCAGCTCATGGAGACCGAAAACTGTTTCAGATATTCTGGAGTGTTACGATGGTGCAACTTATAGCCATGTTATACAAAGACCAACATGTAGGGACCCTTCAGAAACTGCTTAATATATGGCTCGAATCTTCTATCAGCGAAAGTTCAGAAGATAACGAGAGCAACACCTCTGCACCATTTCAAGGTAGCGGTGATTCCTTTCCTTGCACTACATCTGACCCTACCTCAGATAGCAGTGACACATGTGGTGGTACTGATCTTAACAAAGGCGGTGCTAACATCGTGAAAGATGTGAGAACGGCGCAAAGCAGAAACAAGAATATATCTGTTATAAAAAGGGTGCAATCTACGGAAACTGAGGCCAGTTCAAGTAGTGGTATATCTTCAATGATAAGCCAGTCGTCCACTACGAAGGTAAGTTTCAATTAACCGGAAAAGTATACAAAATTTATATTTGCAGATATGCACTAACACATTATATGTATAAAATATAATTTCTCTTCTTGTTAGTCTTAAAATGATGATTCTGAGATCGTATCAGTGCTCAAATGAACAATACTCCAATTGAAGAGTTAAAATGGAAAAAGAAATCCCTTATGGCTACATTTCGACCACTTTTAAAGAAAAAGAAAGTCGCCCGGTAAAGAAGTATGAGGGCTGAGTGTAAACGACACTCACTTGCGTCGACGATGCCGCGGCAATTTTTCCGGCATGACGAGTAGCAGGGGAAGTGGCTGAATGTAAACGTAGCATAAGAGTGGATGCATTCGCGCCCCAAGTAGTGCCGCAGGGTTTGCGGATTATGTTGTTTCTGGTATTTATTTTTGCTGCGTTCTCTAAATGTGTCTTGTATGAAAGAGTTCGGTCCATTGTTACCCCTAGATATTTTGGGCAACGATTATAGCGTAGTATTATTATTGAAACACATTTGGGGCTCCACTCGTGCTTGTTTATTGTTAAGGTGAAAGCACATCGCTTCAGTCTTATTCATATTTGAAATTAGCCTCCAGTCGGCGAAGTATTTTCCCAGCATATTCAGGTCTTCTGACAGTACATTACTAGCTTCTTCGATGGTTTTACTCTGGGAAAAGGGCCAGGTCATCGGCATATCCGAACTTCCTAGACGATGTCTGTGGGATTTCGGAAATATATAGATTAATCAGGACAGGTGCAAGTACAGAGCTCTGGGGCAGCCCATTATTGAGATATCTAATCTTGCTCCTGCTTCCCGTTATTGTTTGGAAGGGTCTATCGCAGAGCATGTTGTTCATTAGAAATGCTGTTCGGCTGCAGGGCATCACGTTGAGAAATTTGTAAAGGAACCCCACTCTCCAGATCGTGTCGTATGATGCTGTCAAGTCGACATAACTATAGTTGTCTTTAGATATTTTTGAAACCCTGCTTCGATGTGTGTTGTTAAGCTGAGCACTTGGTCGACACAGCTACGGTGGGGCCTAAACCCAGAAATATGCTCGATTATCGGAGGACCCAATCGGTTTAATAACATCCTTTCTAGAAGCTTATAGCATGAGCTCAACTAGGCTATTGGGCGAAAGCTTTCAGGTAGGTTCTTGGGTTTGTTTGGTTTTAGAATCGCAATTATTTTTGATATCTTAAGCTCCATTGGTATATAATCTGTCAGTAAAATGTCAGAGTAGAATTTACTCAGCCAAATTCGAGTGTGTTTTCCACAGTTCTCAAGGAATTCGGGGTGAATTCCGTCGAATCCCGGATCTTTGCCAGATTTGATATCTTCACATAATTTATAATTACAATACATTCAATAATATTTTTTTCAGTCTCAATCCACCGTCCACACTGACCAGAATACGAACTCAAAGAAAAGAGAATGTCCATATTCTACAAGTGAAATATCCGACTGCGGATACGCAACTCAAGCTGAAAATCAAGAATTAGTTTCAACATCAAGCAATGACGACGACCAGCCAAGTCAGAAACCAGTACATCAGAAACCACATACCTTCCAGAAGACCAGGTACAATTGTAATAAGAAAACTATTACGGCGCAAGAAAAGAAAGAACTCAAACGCAAGAAACTGGTCAAAAGAAGTAAAACGAACATGTAAGTTATACATTTCAATTTTCAGTGAATTTAACTAGTTGAATTATACAGAGTGCAGCCAAAGTCAGTTCACACTGCACGCATGCGCGTATTCTCGGCCTGTATCGTACCTAGGGCGGAAGGAGGCAGCTGAAACGTAGCGAGACTGTATTAGTGTTGTTGTATACGTTAACAGTGCATTCGTTGCCATGGTTACGCTCGTAAAGTACACGTCAGAATAATGTCTTTGTTTGCTCACTTCTCACCTAAAACTTGACGGTTTTTATTTGCAATTATTTTTATCTTATATGCAAAACGGTAACCTAACTTGCCGCACGCTGAATAATATAATATTATATAATATAATATACAATGAACTTATATAATATATGATCACCTTATAAAAATAAGTGAAATTATTTGAACCAATATGTGAGTTACATTTTCTAATTCCTTGTGAATATAATCAGGCATATAAAGAGAAATTATGACAGAAAAGACCTAGTGATAGAACGTCTAGATAAAGTACAGATCATTTATCCTCTCACATAGCAGATGACAGGAGTCGCACGAAAGGTCTCTTATGGCTCGGAGCCTGTAGTGATGAAACTCTTTTTCGTTCTGATTGGATCTATCCACCATAATTATTCGAACACAAGTTAATTTAAGTGCTTCAAAATATTTTGGTACATTTACAGAATTAATGTGAAGGGTCTCATGCACCATTTGCCAACCGATGAAGATATTTCAAATGTCCTTAAAGAGTTCACAGTGGATTTTCTCCTGAAGGGTTATGGTATCCTTGTCAAGGACTTACACAGTCAACTTCTGACAAACATACACATCCAAATTGACACATCTCATTTCTTCTGGCTAGTAACGTATTTCTTGAAGTTTGCAACTCAACTTGAATTAGATTTGGAGCATTTGATTCCGGTGTTGTCATATGATTTGCTGTCTTATCTGGTTTTCCAAGGAGTATGGGCGTTAGAAGAATTCGAGCTGAAGGCAAGATTGGTCTACGTGGACATGAAACCCTGTTTGAGAAGACTGCATTTGGTGAGCAATTTCGAAGAAACATACTCCTTAATACATTCTGAATTTCAGGTTGTTACAGCCATAAGAGAGTTCCTGCAAGCTATTGACACTTATCAAAAGATTATTCAACTGAACGAAGAAGACAAAGATAATCTCTTAAGCTTGCAGTGTAAAATAGCCAGATCGCAGGAGGTCGGATTGTTGTTTCTTCTCCTACTGAGGCATTACAACGAAAAATTTCAGAGCAAGCAGTACCTACAAGATTTAATACTTACGAATCACACTTATCTTTTGTTCTTGGACAATGTTTCTAGGAGAGAGGAGGTACAGCCAAAATTGAGCCTTATGGAACATCTTCGAAAGTGAGTTCCTATAGGTTTTTGTTCAATCTGAAAAGTTATCCTCGGTGACAAGGGAGTGTTTGATAAACGTGTGTTTCTGGCCTCAGCTTTCATAGTTCTCCAAAGTATTTTTCATATGCTCACATGACAGCTGTCACTTTATCTATTTTTATGAGAGATACACAGCACTTACCCTCTTGGATTATGAGGATATTATTGAGGACGGCTTAAACCAGATTGTTTTTTCTCTTTTCAGATTTGCAGAAGTAGACATAATGTGTCAATACGGGATTCTCTTAGAGAATTTCAGAGAAAACGGAGAATTCATCAATAATTGTATATTCACCATGATGCACCATATTGGTGGAGATCTTGGTAACATTTCCATTTTATTTCAACCAATCATACTCAAAACATTCTCCCAAATCTGGGAAACAGATTTCGAGCTTTGTGATGTAAGTACTTGTAAATAATGATCAGATGTGATTGTTGTGATGTGTGATAAAGAGATTTCAATTTTGAGAAAGAGAGAATACTTTCAGTTTGACTCATTTGGGCAATTGTCGATTATCAGGATCACAGGGAAGCGGAGATTGTAAAGTTAAACAACCTAGCCTGAGAGAGTTCTACTATTCTACTATTGATATGCTATGAAAGGGGAACGATGATGTGAGTCTGTGTTAGACCTACGAATCCTTTCACCATATTTTATGGAAGCCATTTTTCCTCTGATACACAGGCAAGCCTTCATAGTTTTTCGAGTATTAACCTGCAAATCAGGCAACTGCCCCATAAATGATTATAGATCGTACGATTATGGCATACATTCAGCGTAGTGTTTTTGGATTACAACCCCAATTCTTATTGCCGCATAAACGCATCCATACCGTAAGAGCCCTTATAGCTCTTTCTTTAAACAGTATCAACATGTTTATGCCTTAGAAACTTGCTATCCAGGGTTATTCCTAGGTATATAATTTCAGAATTCAAGTCCCAGTCTGCGTTTGGAGATAACTCATATCTATATGCCGTTCTGAATAAAATGGATTTTATGATGGTCAGCTGTGGCGGCCGCCCTTGGATGTCTAGACTTGAAGTGGCCTTTGTTGTTCTACAAACTGGACGATTATGATGTGGACAGTGTAGCGAAATGACTGATGATCTCGATTCATGGATTTAGCCTTTTATCTTTTTTAAACCCAAATTCATTTCCGCCAATAGGAACGATGCATACCGAATATATTTCTTTCGAATAATCTAGAACTTTCTGTGGTATTTCGTTTGAAATTATTATTGTGTGTGTGTGTGTTAAAATTTTGCAATGAGCGAACCCTATTGCTTGTGATTTTTTTGCAGGATTGGACAGATCTGATCGAATACGTTATTCACAAATTCATGAATACGCCAAGAAAAAATCACTGCTTAACCACTCAAAATTTAAATAGTACTGCAAATTCTGAATCCTCTGAAACCTCAGGACAAGCCGAGTATGTTGTTTCTTTATCAATAAAACTGTTTCACCTGTTTTAAATCCTATGTTCCAGGTTTACTGGGGATAATGAAGAAGGAAATGAAGAGCTAGATGAAATGGAGACAAAATCGGATAATTATAGAAGGCATGACGTCAAACACAAGTCGCAGATTTCTATAATGAAGGACTTACTATCACAGAACATCATAAGCGAAAAACAATACAGAGATTTTACTAAGAATGAGCAACCGGAAAAAGAGACATATGAGGAAGAAATGAAAAATTTAAAGAATGAAGAAAAAAAATCGGTTGACAAAGAGGTGGAAACATTGAGAAGCTATCTCATTAAAGAGGGTAGAGGAAACTACTTGTTGTGGTTACAAGAAGTTCTCTTGGAATTCTGCTACGCCAAAGTATTGCTGGAAAATCCACATGATTTCGGAGAGAAGAGTTCACCTGTGGAACCAACGGTATACTATAATTCTCGTAAGTTTTCTCAATCCATTGCTCGTACCCGGATTTAATCGTATAGTATAGAATATTCACTACTTTTTTTTCGAAAAAAATGAAAAACATTATTGATATCTAGAACCCTAGGGTCTAATGTACTTCAGATTCATAAAGTTATAGTTTACCACAGTTGTGATTATTGAAGTTGGTGAAAAAATAGGTGGGAAACGAAGATGGTAAATAAAATACAACTGTTAGACCCAAATTATGAAGTCACTTATACTGCGGATCTAAGAATGTACAATAAATCGTAAAAAACCTTAGGTTCGAAAAAATTTCTAGACTAATATACGATGAGTGAAAAACCGAGAGTCCGCCATTTTGTAAAACATTAGTTTTGAATGTTCATATTTGGTAGTCGTAAAGTAGAGACGTGGAAAATTTATAATGGAAAAATATTCGGTAAAGCAACGTGTTTTAATCATAAAACAAGAATCTCAATCAAGAATGAGAATGTGTTCCCAGAAGGAGTGCGGGCTTGAATCCCTGTCAAAAACCACAACGTCGTATCTAGAAGTAAGGCATACTCATCTATGATCCGTGATTTTTTCAGGATATTGAAAACAATCAATTGAGAACAGATATTTTGGAGAAAAATGCTCACATTTGAACCGGAAACCATCTCACAAAAAAGCGCATTTGTCAAATTTGACAGTTTAAAAAAATCAGACAATACAAAAACGTGGAAATTTTTTTCAATGTTTTTTTATTTTTCACTTGTACATTATATGTTTATTTTACCTTAGAAAGGGTTGCTATAAATACACTCATTATACCCGTGGACATTTTAGCGGGCATTATGAATCATAACGCCCGCTCGTTGTGCGAGAAGCAAAATAAGCTAGAAAGAAATTATTTATTTCGCAGAATTTTAATACTAAAACAACGACAACTCAACAAACGAAAACAAAGTCTTTCTTAATTAAAATTAAAAGTGCAGTTTTCGAATTTCCCGGAAAAATTCTTCAATCGTGAATCTTGGGATGTCTTCGAAACCTGAGGAGCGAAAACTTGACCACAAGTACTTGGAAGTTCGTTCACAAGAGAACCACTAGAGAATTCATGAGAATCTGTTACCGAATTCACAATCATCGTCGATATTTTGTTTTTGGAAAAAATGCTCTGCTCTATGTAACCTTCCGCCACAGATGCACTCTTCCATCTTCCGTGTATTTTTAACGTTTCATATGATGCACCAGCCTCAGTTAAAAGAGTTGCTGATGTCCGTCTCAAACAATGTCCTGTATATTCATTTGCATTATCTAATTTTGAGTATTTGGCAATCATCGAAGGCACACTTCCTATGGTATTTTTGCCAACAGGTTGGATGGTGCACCGACCATTTCGGAACGTAAGGAAAAATCTAGGATTCTTCACTACACTGGGTCTCAAGGATATATATTTTCTGACCAGCCCCAAAGTCCCTATTTTTTCTTCCTCTACAATGCTAAATCCTTTTGACATACCGGTTTTAGTTTCGGGTATTTTAACAAGTAAACAGCTACCCTTATCTTCTATATCTTTGATAGACATTTTCACTAATTCATCTCTCCTTAGTCCTCCAAAAACACCCATTATTAGAACAACTTTATGAAGAAGATTAATTTCATCAGGAGCTTCATTGATGAATGTATGAACTTGTTCTGCTGTCAAAACTTTGGATTTCTTCGGAATATATCCTTTAGATTTCATTTTTAAAAACGCTAATAGCCGGGAGAATTGTGAAATATTGATATTTTCATTGACAATCAGTGTAGATTTCAAAATAGAATATTTCATCCACAATGACGCAGGACAAAATTTTTCAGACTGAAATAAAAAAAATTACCCACACATGAACAAAATGAAAAATAAAATAGCATACCAATTCTTGAAATTACCTCAATAACACTGTTTCATCTATAGCAATTATTTCATTTTTCAACTTCCATTGATGGAATGTTTCATAATCTTTGTCGTAGACGAGTCTGGATTTTTCTGGTAATAAATTATTTGCAGCTTTGGCTGCATTTTCAATTATATTATTTGGCAAATTGCTATTCATTTCTGTTATTTTTTTAAATCTTGACAACGAAAACAGTAATGACATTCACTTAATAAAATGATGACAGCAATAACGAACTTCAAAATATTAACAAATGCCATGGTTACTACTGAAAGTTAAATGGAAAAAAAATCATAGGAGCAATCGAATTTTATTGTAATTAAATGATATGTTCGTGAAAAGTGAAAAATAAAATCTTGTATGCACCACGAGCGTTTTTAGATCCTAACGCCCATCGGGCAACATTCATCCCTCGGGCCAAAGGCCCTCGGGCCGAATGTTTCCTTCCGGGCGTTAGGATCCATATAACGCAGTAGGTACATAAATAACTATTATCTATAAAGATTCACCCAAAATTGGAGAAAATTCTGTGCCCAGACAAGACAAAAAAATTCGACATTTATATAAATCAGAAACGAAGTGGATGGGTCCCGAAATTTCGTTAATATAAACAGCGCAAAGTCTTTCAAGACCACACAGTTTTTATGCCATTTCTTGAACATTACGTGAATGTTAATCTAAAACTATTTTAAAGAAGAACTTATTCGTCATATGTAATAGCATTTCGAAATTCCAGTACTGAACTTGCCTATGCCTTTCATACCGTGGACCATGGAACAGAGTGTCGCCCTCAAATTTCCGCCATTCGTGGTGCTTCTTCATAAACTTGGGTTCTATCTTCCAGCTCATACAGGAAAATTGTTCGTAAGAATACCGAACTTCTGGACTGCTGGAGTAATTTATGGAAAAGCTCAATTATTGGGCCCCATATATAGAGGTGAGAGACAAGGAGTCCCAAATTTGTGTAAGTTAATATTGTTGTTGATTATCGTTACATAAACTCATGAGGAAATAACTTCGTTTCATCGAGAAATAGGTTTCAACAAAAATTTTATTTTATGATGGCAAAATGGCAAAACAAAAAATACTGTTCGGATCAGTCCTCATTCCAAAACCTGGTAAAGATCAAGACCTTGCTTCCTCATATCAAACAATCAGTCTGCCCTCAGTTAGATAAAAAATCTTCGAACGGTTCATCCAAAGCAGAATCAACTCAAATCAGAAAATTGATCGATGCCACACTATCAGTTTGAGTTTGGAACAGTACCATCATTAAGCCATGTAGTAAACTAAGCACTACAACCAAACACAATTCTGCGGATCCACATTTCTAAACATATACTCAGCTTTTGATAAGATTTGGTACCCTGGCGGCGTACTCTACAAAATTTAAAAATTCCTTTCCCCTGACTATTTCAAACTTTTAAAATCTCATGTCTCAGCAACAGGAAACTTAGAGTTGGTGAATGCCAAAAAACAATCCCTTATCATTTGGAGTACCATAGGGCAGTGTTCTTGGTCCATTACTGTATCATTCAATTCCCTTTTTTAATATTCGATAGAACAATGATGCATCCTGAAATGTATTATTTCAGCATATTGTTGATATATTTCATTTCCAGATAAAATCAAATTTGACGATGAGTTATTCAATGACATCATAAAGGACGAGACCACATTCCTCAGCAGTATGGAAGAAAGTGGAAGTCAGGATCAAACGAAATTCCTTTACGAATCAAGGGAAACGCCGTACCTATTTCGATATACTCCTCTGTAAGCTAATGAAAAATTTATTTCTTTTCCACTCAAGTTGCTATCTTTATCTTGATCCAGAGCCATGTAATATTACTTTCTCTATTTCAGTGTCGTAAAAAGTTCATTACAGTACTAAAAACAGTGCTATAATGAACTGATTACAGCATTGTTTTCAGTTATATTTTTCGTTTTGTGGTTGACAACACTGACATCCTATCCTTTCGAATGTCAACGCGCGTCCATTACATGTCAATTGTCAATATTAAATCATGTAGAGATTTAAACGCACTATTCAAATTCTATAATCTGTCAATTTTCGTATCAGTCACGCCAACTGCGAAAATAAAATACAAAAGTCACTAGGAGGTATAATCTAAATTTTTCATTGAAATAAAATGCGTAAATAAATAAATAAACCCTGTTCGAGTTGCGTTTTGGCGCGAAGCGTTGTTGCAGATCTATATATGGTTTGGTAATAGGTTATTACCATTTTTCATTTTCAGGCCAAATTCATCGGAATGGCATCCTACATCCGCTACCGACTGTAGTTTTCCAAATACATGCATCAACAGGTGAGTTGAAATATGAAAATGATACTATTGGTCTGATGTTTCATATTTGAACCTAAAAGGGGCTACATTAGCACAATTCTGTTCTCTATGTTTATTATGAGACCCAGCGAATCGAAATTTTGTCCTGGTGTCACACAGACTCCCACACCAATAAGGTCTCTGAGAATTCCTTCAGTGAAGATGCACTATTACGTTCTTGGTTTCCATTAAACTGGCCCTCACAACCGCAGACTCGAACCCCTAGTTCCGGTAAATTTTGCGCCGATTTGGTAAAACAAGAAACACGAACCTAGCACTATTCTGCACAATAAAAACTGCGGGGTCAATTTCATACACATGTTATCTTTCAAAAAATTTAAATAAGTCCTTAACGTCGATATGCAGTATGTCGGTATCTACTAGGCGAATGCGGAATATTGACTTCAATCAAGATTCAGGGCCGGATTAAGGGTGTCGTAGGCCCTAGGCACTCCAGCAGCGTAGGCCCCGAAATAATAAATATTTTTTAACTGAAATTGACCGCTAATATTAAGTAATAATTTTGTTGTAGATATAAATCCGAAAATGTGATGATGCGGTATAATAACATTATTTTATTTTGGGATTTTAATGTCTTTATTTTTCATAGAGCCATTTTCAATAACCATAATTTCAGAATTGAGTTTATCTGCAACAATGCATCATTTATATCTACCAAATTCCATGCAGAATTCCAGGGTTTTAGTACATGAACATGACAAGACATTAGCCGCCGGGAAAACCTCTCGGTCGGCACATGCGTTTGACACAGTTGGCCACGTTTCCATGCCCACTACCAAACGCTTGCGCGCGATCGAGAGATTTTCCCTGCTGCTAAAGAAGCTGAGGCTTGTTGGGACTCGCAAGAATGTTCAACCAATAAAACTGAGAATGTCACAGAAGACGAGGCTGACGGGGGTTTACGAAATTTTAACGACGCTTCCAAGCAGGTGGTGCCTGAATCTCTACCAACAACATCAGCCTCAAGTATTTTCAGTTCTGATCCAGCACGGTGGACAACCATAAGCGCAGATCTTATCGATTACTTCTCTCGTAATCACCCTGTGCAGAAATTGGATATAAATTTTAAGTTATACGCCACTAAATTTGGCGAAAAAATGAGATGTCCATCACAAGATTATTTTTTCAGAAAACTGAACAACAATGATATTATAAAAAGGGACTGGTTGATATTTTCCGAATCTACTGGCAAGTTTTTTTATTATAAATGTATTTTGTTCAAATCGGACCTACCTGGAAATCCAAACCTGTGTAACCAATTCCTTGCAGGCTTTAATGACTGGAAAAACGCACATTCGAGAATTTCAAGTCATGAAGTGTCAAAAGAACATTTTGCATCTATTTCTGCTTTAGTGAACTACCAACAAACTAGAAAAAATGATGAGACGTTTGATATTGTCAAGGAAAAAGAAAGCACATATTGGACAACGGTTTAAAGAAGAGTAGTGGAAGTAATTGAGTTTTTAGCCGAAAGAGGACTAGCGTTTAGAGGCGATAATGAAATACATGGTAATCCTAGTAATGGCAATTTTCTTGGGTGTATCGATCTCTTAGCCAAATTTGATTCGTTTCTAGAAGAACATGTAAGAAGATACGGTAATCCAGGCCGCAGGAAAGTATCATATTTATCCTCCACAACGTATGAAGAACTAATAATTTGACTGGGGTCAAAAGTATTGGAAAAAATAGTTACAGAAATCAAAGAAGCCAAGTATTATGGAATCACTGTGGATTCTACACCTGACGTTAGCCATACGGATCAACTCTCCATAGTTATTAGATATGTCTCAAAAACTGGAGATATATATGAAAGATTTTTGATGTTTGTTAAAATAGAAAAACATGATGCCAAGTATCTTTTTGACACTCTAATTTCAGTTTTAGAAAATCAGGGAATAGACCCAAAATTTTGCAGATGTCAGTGTTATGACAATGCGGCTAATATGAGCGGAGTGTACTCGGGAGTACAAACTAGATTTAGGGAAATCAACAGCGCAGCTACTTGGGTACCATGTGGAGCTCATAGTCTTAATCTAGTTGGCACAGCGGCGGCAGAAAGCTGCTTAGAAGCTGTCAAATTTTTTGAAATTTTGCAATCGCTCTACAATTTCTTTGCAGCGTCCAGCGTCCCCTCAAAGATTCTGTAAACTAAGGTCTTTGGGAAGTAAAATTTCTGTAAAAAGACTTTCAGAGATCAGATGGTCAGCACGTTATGAGGCTGTAAAAACATTATGTGCCCATTATGATGATATACGTGGTATTCTTACAAATATTTCAACTAGTGAAGGTATGAAACCTACAACAGTGATTGAGGCACAAACCTTAATCCATCAAATGAATACTTTGGAGATGGTGTTACTCACAGTTATTTGGGAAGATCTACTAAAACACGTCGATATTGTAAATAAATCTCTTCAAGAACCGGGCATCGAGTTTAACATGATGGTGCGACTTTACGACAGTTTAATTCAATATTTATCTCACTGCAGAACTGAGGACATGTATAATAGTTATTATCTTAAGGCAAAAGCCCTTGCACCAGATTCAGAATTTAAAGAATCCGAAACTAGAGTTCGTAAGAGAAAACGACAGTTCGATGAAGGGCCAGATGAGACTCCCTCTCGCAGTGCCAAAGATTCCTTTAAGATTACTGTTTTTTTTTATTGTTCTGGATGTGCTTTGCGCTGAAGTGACAAAGAGACGCACTGCGTATACCAGCCTTTATGACACATTTAGTTTTCTTACGGATAATACACTGACCGAGGACATTATCAAGGTTAAGGCTCAAGCTCTGGTAAAAATGTATCCGTCTGACTTAGAAGAAAACTTTGTTGATGAGTATTTGATTTTTTCAAATTTGTACTCCAAAACCACCTCTATAACGGATCTCATCAAATTACAAATAAAGAATAAACTTGTGTCAAGTTTCCCAAATGTTAATATTGCATTGCGCATATACCTTTCGATATTGGGTTCGAATGCAGAAGGAGAAAGATCATTCTCCAAGTTGAAGCTTATAAAAAATTTTATGCGTTCAACTATGGGTCAAGAGAGAACTTCGTCACTGGGCTTTCTGTGTATTGAAAGTGATGTCGCTCGCGGCCTTAATTTTAAAGATATAATACACCAATTCGCTTTGTCAAAATCCCGAAAAAAAGAGTTATTTTAGGATCTACTTAGTAAACCAAACGTTTTGTATTTGTATTTTTTGTGTATTTGTATTTAGATATATTAATTTGACCTTCACTATATAATAATATAAAAATGTTTATAAGTTTTTGGGGTATTTTATTTCAATATATTTTTTTTCAAAGCCCTAAGACCTTTGGCCTTCGTAGGCCCTTTGGCCTTCGTAGGCCCTAGGCACGTGCCTACTGTGCCTAATTGGTAATCTGGCCCTGTCAAGATTAACCAATTTCTACGTCGCTGCGCTCATCTTTCGTCTGGTATCTAAATATTTTTTTTTCTAGAAACGAAGCCTTGAAAATTGAAATCCCAGATGATGAAGAGACATCGTCTTACTTATATCGGATGGAAACTTCAGTGCCTCCGAAGATTCCGAATACAGAAATAGATAGAAGCAGCCTGTGTGAGACTGAAACTTCAGGACTAACGGGAATGTGTGTAAGCGACGAAGACAACAACACGGTTTTGTCTCTTGAGCATAAATGTGTTTAAAAATTCGGATAATGATAGATAGTTTTTCATTTTGATACCTATTTTTAAGTATATTATGATAATTCAATGTTAGGTGGACTCAGTGACGAAATGTAAGATTATTCAAAATGGCATTTCCGGATATTATAATTATGGTTCAACTTTAAGTAGGTAATCTGAGTTCAATCAACCGGCCAGTGGCGGATTTACAAATTTGCCGCTAGTAGGCCATTCAATATTTGCTGCCCCTACTGACTTTTCAAATTCAATACGTTAGTTTAATCCCGTTATTAGTACAATTGTGAACTTAACGATATTTCTGTCAGTTACTAGATTATTTTTGCAACCCGCTATGTACTGAAGAGTTTAATGTTGACCTAACAAGTTTATTTGACAGGCAAAACAAAAAACCCCCGACTTTAAAGCGTAAAACCTCTGTAACTTTTAAACGACTCAATCGATTTTCATCAAACATGTCTAAGAACACTCGCCCGTAAAACACCTGTAATACAAAAAAAACTAAATTGAAATCGGTTCATTCGTTAGGGTGCTATGATGCCACAGACAGACAGACAAACACGTCAAACTTACAACACCCCTCTTTTTGAGTCGGGGGTTAAAAGTAGCAGAATGTACTAATCATAAGGTGGGGAAAGTCATGACTCAAAAATACCTACACTATATGAACACAGACAAAATAATGAGTGGTCAGAAAACATTGTTTTTTTGCACATAACAGTTTAAAAACAATACAAACAATTTCTATTAAAATATAACATGTTAACAATCAGTTAATAGTGACAGACAATGAGATCAAATAAGTTTTACATTATTTTCTTGCGAGATTTTAAATTTGCAAAATCATCAATTATATCGTCGTATGAAATCTTTTTCATAAGTTCTGACTCTATGCACAAAAGAGATAAAGCATTAGGCTTTTCTTGACTTAAAGTAGATCGTAGATAGTTTTTAACCCGTTTTAAGCAAAAAAAGCTTATCTCACCTGAACAATTTGTCACCGCTGTGCAAAGTTTGATCAAAATCGGTCTAGTAGTTTTGGTGTGATTGAGCAACAATCCAAACTCACTTACACATTTATAAAATATTAGTAAGATCATAATGATTTGAACCATCCAAGAATAGAGAAAAGTTCGCCCGCAAAATTCAATATTTGACACGGCCATCAACAACGTCTGCCTTCACGCGTCTGCCGCGTTCCGGTTGCTCACTCGGGTATCTGCCCCCGCTCCGCACCTCACCAGCGCTATTGCCGCCCCACAACCGCCGACTTGAAAAAAATAAATATGTGGTCCTCCACCAATTACTTTAAAGAATATCCATGAAAAATTTCAAAGAGATTGGACCACGGAATCACGTAGTTCCATACAAACGTTGACCCCTTTTTGACCCCCTTAAGGGTACAATTTCGATAAATATTTTATGCTAAACGTTAAACCGGACTTCAGACTACACCATTCAAGGAGATTCATGTTAAAGTGCCCAGAAGTTTTTGCGTGATGTTCATTCAAACAAACGGACAGACAGACCAGAAATTAAAAAAAAATCTAATTCTTTCGAATATCTTTAATGTACAGACTATTTTAGGTTTACGATTTTATTATAGTATAGATTGTGTACACTTATAATTATAAAAAAAAATTTGCTAAATTTGCCGCCCCTCTAAATCTGCCGCCCTAGGCGCTGGCCTACTTGGCCTATTGGTAAATCCGCCACTGTAACAGGACCTTACAACAACCTTGGGTGTTGGGGATGAGTTTGGTGTAGAAAATGGGCCTTGAGTCTTTCGCCCTGTACATAAACTTTCCAACAAAAACTATGTCCTCTCTCAGCGCTCCATTACCACAGGGAAACATTGTTATTAGGTACACCCCAAAATAAAACTGGCAAATTTGTTCAGCCTCGGCAAGGTATGTCAAGTTCGGCAATATTCTAACTCCGGCAGGTTTTGGTTCAGTACTTCGGTAAATTTTCAGCTTCAACAGGTTTTGTTCAATTCTTCGGTATATTCCAAGCTCCGGTCGGTTTTGTTAAGCTCTTCGGTAAATGTCTACTCCGGCAAATTTGGCTGTGAAAATCAATTTCATAAGTTCTCGAGCCGATAATGTTCCACAACTTCCAGCGATACCTGAACGTATTGACTCACAAATCGATAATAATTCAAGAGAAGAGAAAATATAAATGTGTTCAAAAAAAACTCAATGTTACAGATAATTTGATAAAAAATTCATCAGGGGAATCTAGAAACTGAGAAACAAAAAAACTAATCCTTGGGCAATAACGTATAACACGAATATTGAAACAGTTAGGAAAGTGAGCTGATTCATCAGATATCTCTCTGAAAAATATATGGAGAACTAAAGATGGCGACCGGACAAAGAATGCACGAGACCTCTGCCATTTCCCAAATGCGTGTACAAAATATTCAGTACTTATTTGACAGAGTAGGACTTCTCATTTCTACTCTTTGATAGTAATCCAGTATGTATAGTAATATAATAAAGTTAAGTTCCTAGATACTGTCACAGAACTATATTCCTAGATTCTCCACGTTTATATTAGTAGATAACTATTATTCAATCAATATTTTTGAAAAGATAAAAATGAGAAAAATAACAAACCGTCCGGATATGCCATTTATTAAAAGTTGTGCCATCAGAAATATTATCTAGTCACAAAAAATTAATAGTTGTAGAGAAAAACCGTAAGTGAACAAATTGTGTACAATTCGTGAGTTTGTTAAGAATTGATTCAATTAATTACAGGTGGTCATTTACACTTTGATTTGAAGTTCACATAACCCGAATTTGATTTTTCCGCCATATTGGTGCTATTTTATTTAAACAAATGGTGCCAAGTGCCTTTTTTTCCTTGTTCGATTGCTTGTCATGTTATCTCCTCTTTAACGTCTCTCGAGGGTGCAATCCTTCATATGGCTCTGGCAAGTTTTCAATGGATACTCTGTATTTAAATTTTTAACCTATCCATGAAAAAAGAATAAATAACGCCATATTCAGTGATTACGAAGTACTTGTACATTTTTATATGTTCAATGTTGATGTAACTAATTGTTTTCCAATCTGTGTTCAGTTCCTATGTTTGTCAAATGTTCAAAAGGAACTAAAATTGTTATATTTATATTATATTATTCATGTAGTTTTTCAGAGAATTAAAACCATTGATGTTCAAATTATTTCATACCTTTCACCATTGATTATTACTAATTCAATGCCCAATACCGTGACAAAAAATATAAATCATGAATTTTTCAGCCAGAGGGTTAATTTTTTCAAATGATGTGTTTTCGAATAAGAGATGTTGGTTTGATATTCAAAGAAAAATACTATTTTCCAGATAAATGATCCTATGTTTATTTCAATGTAGAGGGTGGTCTGCTATTGTTAATACCAAGCAAATAACCGTCACGGCTACTATAGAACAATATTCTTATCATTGAAAATTTCTATCACCACATCCCGAAGTGGCTGCTGTATGCCCGCAAAAGCATCACGAATTTTGTCTCCGGAATTTTTCAAGTGGCTCGAAAGAAAGAATCGCAACGCCGACATATTACATGTAGTGTAATTGAAATAATATACTTCACAGCAAAAAAAAATATCTTTTATTTTCGATTTTTTCCTTTATAATATTTTCCTCATCCTCTGATTCACTCCAACATATTATTTCCCTTGAGTAGTTTGTTTTTTGTTATTGTGATTCTTAGCTCGTTCTGGTACAATGAATGGAAAGAATAGATAGCCCTGTATTTCTGTGATTAATCCTTTTTCTTAAAAAAAGGCTCATTATACGCCGAAACATGTCGATTTACGTCAATAAAAAAATTAATTCCTCGTGTTTCACGATGCTTCAAATCCAAGAAAATTACTTCTGAATTAAATAATATAGCACAAGCAACACTACCTACGTAATCTATCTAGATCATCAGATTTATCGATGAATTCTATTTAAAAAAAAAAACCTATCTATTAAAACTAATTAACTGAAAAAAAGGTGACTGCAATTAAACTAGCGCCATCTGTGTTAGGCCCAGGACTTTTCAGCCCATGTATTTTGGCTAGTGATGGGCATGCTCGGATTATTTCAATACTCGGAAACCGAGTATTCAAATACTCGGATTATTATTCGAGGATAAATCCTCGAATGCGTAAGTATCAAATAAATCTTGAAATTGCAAAAAAAAAACCGAAAGCGTGCAAAATACTGAAAGCGCGCAAAAAAACCCGAAAGCACACAAAAACCCAAAGCGCCCAAAAAACCCAAAGCGCACAAAAAAACCGAAAGCTCGCAAAAAACCCGAAAGCACACAAAAAATCCAAAGCGCGCAAAAAAAACCCAAAGCCCAACGAAACGAATATGAAATCGACTAACCGAGGAATCCTCGCCAAATATCCTCGGTTATTCGTTTGAACGAAACGAATACGAATATGAAATCGAGGATCCTCGCCGAATATCCTCGGTTATTCGATTGAACGAAACGAATACGAATATGAAATCGAGGATTCCTCGGTTATTCATTTGAATGAAGCGAATAAGAATATGTGGATTCAAACGACTCAGCTCGAATATGGCCGACTCGATCGCATAAGGAGGTGTGCCGAAATTACCGAGTATTTTGATCCTCGGATGTTTCCGAGGATTGTAATACTCGGATAACCGATTATGCCCATCACTAATTTTGGTTACACGTAGCTAGAATAGCATCCGTCAAGAAATAAACCATCTTATTCCATAAATGCCAAGACGTATTGGGGAGGGTATGGATAATCATGTGAACAAACACATTATTAACAAATTGTTTTTTTCTCAAATTTCAAACATTTACTCCGTGGTATACTTATATAACAAGAAAAGTTTAATTTAAACAGCTCCTTCTAGGTCACAATTAGTTAATCCAGATATTTTTGTTCTAGTTATTACAATATAATAAAAAAACGGAAAGGTTAAAGAATAGCCGTCAATGGATTTATATCATTTAATTATCTATTATGAACATTATAACAATAAATGAGAGAGCTACCATGCTATGATACGTGTATACGTCGTAAGTATGACAACAGCAGATCTAAACCACGTAAATACGGATTTAAATAAATACCAGAATTCAAGTGAAAAGTAATAATAAATATTCATCAGACTTCTTACGTCTCTAATCAACGGACACAATTAAATAAAAAAATTGAAATAAAAACACTAAGATTTATTTACAGAATTTGCACACTGTCGGAAAATTATAAATCATAATACTTTAAGTATATTATATACAAATTGTATAAAATAACTGAGTGGAAAAAATATCAATCTACATCAACAGGACAGTTTCCAATAGTGATTCGCCCACCCAGTATGTTTACACAAAGAAAGCAAAAAATATACAGAAAAAAGAAACCACTGTCATCAACGTGGGCTACAACTATTAGATGAATGTCCTATTCCATACCATTCGAGTCTTCGAATATACTTATTACTTTGTTTTATGTCAAATGGAATGCTCAGGTTTTTTTATTCTTCATTTTGATTTTTGGCATATATAATAATAACCGAGTCCACAATCATCACAATGATAACTGCAACATTTCATAACATTGACATTAAATAAACTCCAGTTATTTTGGGAGTTAAGAAGAGCCAAAATGAAGATTGTTTTATGAAGACACCCTACATATCTTCAGTCCTTTAACGCACTCCATCCAAGGATGTGACACGATTCATTAAATTTATCGCAATAAGTAACCCTAAGTAGTTCATTGTTAGTTAATTGAGAATACATAGTAAAATTATCAAGCGTATTTTTATTTTCCAGTTGTCTGTTTAGAAACCTCAGCTACAACATACCATTCGAGATGGTTCAATAGTCTGTTTTAAGTAGGAGTTATAAGCACTGAAATGCGTTCTTTCTAACTTCATGTATCACAGTTCACTTCGCTCACCACCAACATTTGCGATATTTTATCGTCCCTGTTACTTTCTTTTGATAACTTTATATTAATTTTGAAAATTTTATCTTTAGACGGTTGGAAACAAAATCCTCATTTTAGTCCCTAAAGAAATCGAGATGATTAATAATCCTAAATTAAAGTTACCAATAGATTTCCATCGAGTAGACTTTACGACACATCAGTTGTTCCACTTTCACTTTCACGAAGTTTTTCAGCTTCCAACTTTGCTGCAGCGTGTTCAGCTGCTGCTGCGCGCGCGGCAGCCGCAGCGGCCGATCGACTAGCACTTGAACGTAGGTTCTTTTTCTCACGCACCGATTCCGGATCGATTGGAGGTAGATCTCCAGATTTACGCTTTCCACGAGTGCGCTTTGTACTTTTCTTTGGAGGCGATACGTCTATTTCCGGTTCATTCACAAGAGGTTGTGATTCATCAATGGCTTGTTCGAACTTTTTCTCTTCAGATACTTTCCTTTCTTCGACCACTAAGGATTCAGGCTCTGGTGGTAAAGGTTGTTCCATATGGGTTTCTTCTTTAGGTACTTCAGAGTCTTCATCAGATCTTTTTACAACTGTTGAAGGAGGAAGCAAAGCTTCAATGTCTACGCCTTCTTGTCCGCCGCTAGATGAAGGTTTTGACGTCCCTACCGCTGAAATTTTATCCGTTGATTCTTTTGGTTTTTTGGAAGGATTCTCTTCAGGACATGATTCCACGCTTTCCCTACTTCGTTTTAGTGTCGGTATTACTCTTTCATCCGGCGAGTAAGCCTTGGAAATCATGAGTTCGGCGTTGTTTTTACTTAGTTGCTCGATCGTTTCTTTCATCTGTTGTTCCTGTGATTTTTTTACTGTTTGACTGACTTGTGCCTCGAGCAACTTTGTAAAATCTGACAACCCTGGTAAGTCCTTTTTTTCTTTCATCTTATCAGGCGTCGTGAAATCCGTTGGTAGCATTCCCCTCAGACTTTCAAGAGCTCTACGTTTCTCTTCCTTCTTATCGTTCTTCATTTGTTTCAAAGAAGCATCTAATGAACTTGCCGCCTTGGTGATGCTTTCTAATATTTGGGTATCAGGGGGAAGTAGCAGCTGCTGTAGATGTGCGTCGCGACTTGAAGTTCTCGGTTTAGAGGAAGAGGAAGTGGTCATCGTTGATGAAGTAGAGGCTCTAGAGCTAGCACCAGATTTACTAGACTTAGAACCTGAATTCGGCGATGCCGCAGGATTTAGATTGCCACCGTTTAGCAGTCCACACTGCTGCGCCAGACTATCATATGCAGCTGACATACCAGGTTGTAAAGTAAAAGGATTCAATCCTCCTAATCCCAATGGCGTGTACAATAAGCTAGGATTAGGGAAGAAAAATGGGAAAGGATTAGATGTAGGGATTGAATTACTAGAAGACGGTGTTGATGTCTTGCTCGAACTATGAGCTTCTTGAGGCTTAGCCTGCTTACTGCTGCTACCTTTACTACTTCCGGCCTTTTGTGGATCTCCTGTGACACCTGCTGCAGCGGCCGCTGCAGCCAAAGCAGTAGGATCCATGCCCAACCCTGGCAAGCCTAAACCAGCCAGGTTGGCAAAGAGATTCATGTTGTTCAGATTACCTAAGCCGCCCATGGACCCTAGAGCTCCCATGTTTGGCAAACCAGCAAACGGCATAAGCAATGGACTGTTCTTTGGATCAAATTGCCCTAAACCAGACAAACCTGAGAGAAGATTGGAGTTAAGTCCTCCAAGTCCAGCCCCTGCTAGCGATGGAAATTGTAAGTTCGACGGTAAAGACGTGTTGATACCGGCAGAACCAACACTAGAGTTAGAACCAGTTGGACTGGCCATAAGCGGAGGTCTACCGGGAATACTGCTCTTCTTGGATGATCCCGAGGATGATGGTCCGGTTTGAACTCGCTTCTGAAGATCGTGACTAAGATTTCCTCTTTCTTTCACCAGTTCTGACCATTTAGGATCGATGTCATACATGGGGTTTTCTAATAACCACTGTCCCAGTCTTTTCAGCGTCGGCGCTTTCGGACCAGTCAATTTTTTTCCGCTCACTCTATGTATCACAGACACATTCTCGTCTCCAGTCAGCTTTTTCCAGTCAAGAAGAGAAGGATCGATTCTTGGCCTCCTCCTTCTAGGAGATAAATAATCTGCGCTTAGTGGTTGTTCGGCAAGAGCCGCATTCTGTTCAGCCAGCCATTTGTTGACTTTAGCTTCGTGTGAAAAGGAATTGACCTTGGCGCTATAATCCGAAACCTTACTTATATCTGCGATCATTGCCTCGTAGCTCTTTCGTTGTTGTTGCTGTTTCTTCAACAACAAATTCTGCTGTTCTGCTTGAGCTAAAAATGACGAAAAACTATCTTTGCTAGTTCCTGGCATGTTGGGCATCATGTTAGGCATCGAAACGTTTCTGGAAGCCGATGAAGATGGAACTGATGTTACAGTAATTGTGAAAGGTTTTTGCGATGGATTATGCGACGAGCTAACAGGCGCCGATGTCGGAGTCAACGTTACACTAGGAGGAATTGTAGGTTTCTTTGTTGGTTCTGGAAATAGGGATTGTTCTTTCGCCGCAGATAGACCAAGAACAATTTCATCCAGCTTCTTCCGTTTCTTTTCTTTGCCAACCAGAGGTTCTGGTTCAGGCTGGAAATTCAGTATTTTAGTCGAAGAACTAAATGAGATACTAAAGTTACTTACGCAATTCTTCCTCTTCATTAATTTGGACAAAGTATCATCAAGTTTGTTTCCGCCCATTTTTGATGAGGAGGAAGAGCTGGAACCAGACATCTTTTTCGAAGGCATAGAGAAATCTTGGACTTCCGTCATGTCACCAATGGACCGATCCGTTTTAGGAATACTGAAAAATAAATGGAATACAATGTAGTATGAAAACATTTAATTGTTTCAAAAATTCCTTATACAAACTACAAAAACTTGTAGAACTGAAGGTGCTCAGAAGGATTGCTGGAAAAACACTTCTGGACAGAGAAACAAGCGAAAGACATGTTAAACGGAAGATATCAACGAATGGGCACTAGAAAGAAAAAAAGAATGGAACACATATAGACAGAATGAGCAATACAAGAATTGTCAGAATAGCACGCGACAAATCCCCGCTGGGCCACAGAGATCTAGGTCGGCCTAGAAAAAGATGAAGTGACAACCTAACGGCTCATTAGGGAAGGAGATGAAGAGTGAACAGGCGATTTCGCCTAATAGAGGGAAGAAGAAGATCCCTTTAAAACTGGTTCATACCTTTCGTCCCACCCTTTACCTATAAAAAAAATAGGCAACGCTGTTTTATCTTGATTTTTTCCCTATTTTTTTGATGAATTTGTCATCTGTAATATAAAAATGGATCGCAAAATGTGTTGGTAAGCGCATAACTCAACAACGCCTGGACCAATTTGGCCAAATCTTTTTTTAAAATGTTCGTTGAAGTTCAAGGATGGTTTTTACGGCGAGAAAAATTAGAACTATTGCTGGAAAAACCCTAAAAACAGCCCTTTTCTTTTTCCCATACAAATGATTTGTAACTAAAAAGTTTTTGCAGCAATGTAAATTGATTGTTTGGGATGAATGCACGATGGCACATAAAAAATCTTTGGAGGCTTTAGACAGAACCTTAAAAGATCTACGGAGCAATAATAACCGATTTGGTGGTGCAATGATTTTATTAGCAAGAGATTTTCGTCAAACATTGCCAGTGATTCCACGATCAACGCCAGCTGATGAACTCAATGCATGTCTCAAGTCCTCCAATTTGTGGAAACATCTCAAAGTACTTCATTTCAGCAAAAATATGCGTGTCGAGTTGCAAAATGACCAATCTGACATTGGTAATAGACATGTTGAGTGGCTGCATTAACTTTCCTCAAAGTTTTTGTCAGTTAACTCGATCAAAAGATGAACTTATTCAGAAGGTGTTTCCAGATGTTTCTCAAAATTACAGAAACCATGATTGGTTGAGCGAGCGAGCTATACTAGCTGCAAAAAACATAGATGTAAATGAATTAAATTTCAAAAGTCAAGAACAAATTACAGGCGAATTGAGGATATATAAATCAGTTGATTCGGCTACTAATCAAGATGATGTAGTCAACTATCCACCGGAATTTTTAAACTCGCTGGATTTGCCAGGATTGCCACCTCACAATCTTCAATTAAAGGTTGGATCGGTGGTTATGATGTTGCGAAATATCAACCAACCGAGTCTTTGCAACGGTACACGGTTAGCGATAAAAAAATTACTAAACAATGTGATAGAAGCAACTATACTCAAAGGAAAGTATAAAGGAGAAGATGTTCTCATACCGCGCATCCCAATGATTTCGACTGATGTGCCATTTGAGTTTAAACTACTACAGTTTCCAGTGCGGCTTGCTTTTGCTATGACTATAAACAAGTCCCAGGGGCAATCATTAAGTGTTTGTGGTATTAATCTAGAAAACCCATGTTTCTCACATGGTCAATTGTATGTTGCCTGTTCCCGTGTTGGAAAACCATCAGATTTGTTTATCTATGCGCCAGGTAATCAAACAAAAAACATCGTATACCACAAAGCACTACAATGATAATAATAATAATTATGATTCACATGATTAACAATAAAGCGATTACTTACTTTTAAGTCCTTATATATGTTTTATTTAATTATTTTTTATTCACAACGCCCTATCAATAGGGTGACGGTTCTGTTAAGGAGAATTTTTTAAAATACGTAGGCACAAAAACTGCCACATTACAAATCTTTTTGGCAGGACGAAGTCTGTCGGGTCAGCTAGTTCAAGATAATTATCAAATCGTGTTTTTACCAAAGTTTTGCTTTGGAATGTGAAATTTTCTAATATTCTACCGTAAAAACACCAAATTACTTCAATTATTCTGTCAAGATGAAAATAATAATAATCGTGATAGTTTTAATTGGTTAAGAGTCAAATAAAGAAAAAATTACTATTGGCCTTCCAATGCACCACAAGGTAGGATAATTTTCAGATATTTGTATCTGCTACAGAAACTTACCTAGAACTGAGATCAATTGGCGTTAGCGTACTACTGGTTCCAGGAATAACCGTAGTCTGTCCTATAGTTTTGGCAACTGGTGAATGATGATACTTCAGATCATAACCCATATTCACATTGCCCATCATTCTAGAAGGTCCTTGGTGCGCTGGCGGGGGTTGTAAAGTGCTCTGAACAGGTGTGGACCTTCTCGAATCTTCTGAATCATCATTGTCCCAAGCCATTGAATGCTTCATCATAGTGTTGCCTAAGTGACTAGTACTATTGAGCAGAGCATGGAGTTTGGCCCTTTCGGTCTCCACATCAATGGCGATGTGGCGTTTCCTCTTCTTCACGTTTATGTCCGAATCTACAGACATGGGCGTTGAAGTTTCCCTTTTGGGAGGTTCATTAGGTAGCTCATGGATTGGAATGTCAAACTCGTTCCCTATGCCTGTGGCGTAAGCTGAAAAGCTTTTGCTTGCCGGCCATTCTTTGGTTTCGACGGCATATATGATATGCTGCAGTCTCACTTGTATGGCGTATTCCTTCGGCCACTTGACTGCATTTGTGAACAACTGTGCCACTGTTGTTTCGCTGAAATCTAAAGCTCCCGCTCCCTGCTTGTCTCTCAATACGAAAGTATCAATTTGTGGCAATCTCGAAAGAGGTTGAATTACTTCCAAATCAGGGAACATAGCTTTCAGTTCCGCTGCTTGCTTCGAACATAAATCGTTTTCTTGTTCAATCTGCGCCTTCTTCTCTGCCTCTTTCGTTTTATCATCAGTCTTTTTTGTCATATCTTCTGGTTCCTTTAGTTCATTTTCATTTTCTTTGGCTTTGTTGTTTTCATTTTCTGATACAACCATCATCTCCTCATCTTTATCTTCATCCTGTTCAGGATTACTAGTTTCCTTTTCTTTAGATGAGCTTTCATCACTTTCCGATTTCACAAGAGTCATTTCAACTTTACTGGGCGATTCTTGTTCTTTCTTATCTTTCTCCTCGGAATTTTCTTTCTTCACGACTTTCTCTATCTTTAAGATTCCTTCTCCCTTTTCTAGTTTTACAAGTAATTCGTCTTTGTTTAATTTTAGTATATCCTCACGGCTTTCTAGTTTAATAGCATCTTTAGAGTCTTTCAATTCATGAGAAGACATTTTTGCCCTCAGAACTTCATGGAAGGAAAGTTCAGGATCATCCAAAAGGTAATACTCTGTTCTACCCAAACCATGCCTGGAAAACAAAATGATAAAATAAAAAGTGAAACATTGGCAAGGACAATATGGTATTATCGCATCACGTTTGTAACTTACTTGGCCACACCGATTAGCAAGTCTTTGTCATGTTTTCCAGATATCCACCAATCAGGCATATCTGCTGATGTCACGCAAACTTTCAGCCTCTCATCAAGTTTTGGGTGGGTAAGTATTTCTTCTCTTATTCTTGACAGTAGCTCCAATCTCTCCAAGGTTCTCCTAGCCTTTTCCTCCCCAATATGTTCTATGGTGGAGTCGTATGTACCTTCTTCATTCAATATACCAGTTTGTTTCTTGCACATCATCACAAAATGTTTGTAATACTCAGTCAATTCTTCGTCACTCTTTTTTTCCAATTTTGATAGTTGCTTGAATTTTGACCAATCATAAGCCTTTCTTTTTCGATAATAGATGACGCCGTAGGATGAAGCCACCCTGAAGAAATCCGCTTCTTCTCTCTTTGTCCATCTCTTGTTAATTGTCAATTTTTCCTTATCCCTCATTGCTTGCTCTATTACCTGCTTTCCTTGTCGTTCCATCTTCTGAAACATTCAGTATCACATTTCTAAACGTACTGATTCTGTTAGTATGGTTCTCGTATTACAATCAAAGTGATGAGAAGGTAGGGTGATGAGACAGAAGGTGATACAGTCAACATACAGAGCTAAAAGGCTTACCTTGATATTGACTTCTAATTTGGGGGGACATCTTTGAGGTGTAGGATTTCGGGAGGGGTGTGTGGATATGAAAGTGTTAAAACGAAGTTCCAAACTCTAATAACCTTGAAGTGCAAAGATTTTTGGTTAATTGCAATGTTTTTAGTCCGTTATAATAATGCATTTGGCCAACTTTGCTGGTTTGTATTTTCCGCCATTATATACGCAATATTTTTTTCCCTTGTCATTGGTATACTTTCAACGTATACACTCTGCTTGTTTAGTCTATTGCAAAGAACCTACTCGATACATAAGGGTTGTCTACAAACTATGTGATATGATACATAAATTAGGAGAATGCTCTACTGTAACATTCATTCAAATCAGCATAGTTACCGGAAATGCTAGGTTATGGTCAGTTATGGTGAACAAAAATTCTTAAACGCCATATTAGTACTGACGTCACATCGATTTACAGCGTTCCAAACTACTTTTATTATGATAATGACCAAACAAATAATTTTATAAGGGGATATCGACAGATAATATAAAGATCACCATTTTTTTTCACTTCTCGCGATTAGTTTTATTTATTTTTTAAATTTTTATATATTATCATTAATTTTTTGGAACTTGTTTTGGTAAACTATGTGGTAAATTACCTGATTTTCAGTGAAAGACTCATTAATCGATAAAAAATAAACATGCTCCTATTAGATGCCTTTCAGAGAGCATGATTTGAATTTATTTCATGCTGTTGGAATTTCTACTCTTATTAGGCTGTTTCAAAACTGTTGGTCGTTTCATCGCAGTGTGTCGTTATAGCTCCATATCACAAAAAATATTGTCTCATCATGGTATGCAGACTGAACAATTGAGAATCAAACAGCAGTTATGTCTGATAAAAAAATGCTTATGCATGAGTGTTGGAATTGCCTTCTGCAACGAGTGTTAGACGATATTTTCTCTATTTCAGTCAAGAATTGTGAGAAATTTATTGGAATTCAATGAAAAATTCAGATTATATCTCTTAGTGTCTTTTGTATTTTATTTTCGCAGTTGGTGTAACTGATACGAAAATTGACAGATTATGGAATTTGAATAGTGCGTTAAAATCTGTACATGGTTTAATATTGACAATTGACATGCAATGGACGCGCGTTGACATTCGAATGGATAGGATGTCAGTGTTGTCAACCACAAAACGAAAAATATAACCAAAAACAATGCTGTAATGAGTTCATTACAGCACTGTTTTTAGTACTGTAATGAACTCATTACGACACTGAAATAGAGAAAAGAGTATTATAATACTAATTGGATTATCAGTTCTGTGAATACGCCGTATTAGTGTGACGTATCTTCATACACGTAACCATGGTTGCGTGCGTACTTAGGATGAACATAAATGATTCTTAGTCAGGAGTCTATACTATTTCAATTGATATTCGATTGAAATTGTGCTGAACTGATAATCAAAAAAATTATTTTAGTAGTAGAAATGCCTGTCACGTAGAAAATACTGAGAAATCCAAAGTTGAACTTTGTGGAACATTTCAAAATGGCGATGTGACGTCACCATTATTACGACGTATTGTTTTTATTAGGAAAAAAAAACTATTGGGAATTTTGGACACTATTAAATTATCTATTGTTAAACTTGTGACAATGCCAACGTTTCAAACAGACTTCGTTTCTTTTTCAAGGCTGTAAATAAATAAATAATACATTACAAGACATACAATATAATACAACACGAAAATAAATTACCTAGTTACGATGAAACAATATTGTACGCTTTTTAAAACATTCAGACATTTTCTAAGAAGACAAAAATTTTTTTTTTCTAGAGGGCAGGTACACAACGTAAACATCTGCCTCATTAATTTCTATATGCATGACAATGACAATTAACATAAGGTAACAAAACATTTACATAGAATGGACTCAACACTATTTACGAGGCCAGCTATCACTTATTACTTTCTTATTATATTATTATAGATCGTGCTTAGGTGTTGAACATCTTCTCTATGATTTACAGTGTGATTTCGTTTTATATGAATCATCTCGCTTATGTTCTGATATATCATTTCCTTTTAGATACATTACGTAGATATATTTCTACTTCTTCAGGGCAAAGTCGAACTTATGTTTTACACACAAAGGATCTTAATATTAGTTTTTTTGTGCAAATTGAAAAAAAAATTGAGCACAATGAAAAGGAACTTCCTTTCAATTTGCTCAAAAAACTAATATTAAGATCCTTTGTGTGTAAAACATAAGTTCGACTTTGCCCTGAAGAAGTAGAAATATATCTACGAAACGTTGGCATTAGTTGGATGTAGTTTTTGACCAATTGCTTTCCTCAAAATTCCATGAAAAATCAACCTAACATCTCGCTTATGTTACGTCTATAACCAACCTGTTCTCTATCAAGAATTTGTACATTTTCAAAGTTAAATTTATGGCCCATAGTCATTTGATGTAAAGTTAGAGCAGTTTTATTATAATTCGCAATATTCTCACTATCATATTTATGTTGCTTAATTCTATCTCGTAAATATTGTCTTGTCTGGCCAATATAACACTTCTCACAATTAGCACAGGGTATCTTGTAAACTACTCCCGATTCTAAATTATAAGGTGTTCTGAATTTTAAATTTGTGAAGAATCTCTTTGTGTTGGATAAATTATAAAAACACACTTGACTTTCAACTCCTTAAATATTTTATTAATTCTGTCAGAAAGACCCGGTATATATGGAAACTTCAAGTAAGAAGAAACGGTCGTGTTAGAAGAAACATTAACTCCGCGACTTACGTTGGATGTGTGTTTATTTATTATTCTCTTGACTAAGTATGTCTTGTAATGTATTATTTATTTATTTACAGCCTTGAAAAAGAAACGAAGTCTGTTTCGAAACGTTGGCATTGTCACAAGTTTAACAATAGATAATTTAATAGTGTCCAAAATTCCCAATAGTTTTTCTTTCCTAATCTAATGACAATGGACGATAGCTGAGTTAATAATAGTATTGTTTTTATGTTATAGAGTCGAATCGTTAGAAAATGCGGCAACAAGAGTTGAATGTTCAATGAAACGTATCCAGATAAAATATAGCTAGATGAAAAATGTCACATTGTGTCGATAGACAACTCTAAGGCCCAAAAACTTGGATTTGCATTAAAAATTAATAAAATACACCTACCAATAAGCGCCTCGAAATTTGTTAGGTTTTCTAATAGCTCAGATGCAAAAATTCAAGCGTCTATTGAAATTGAATTATTGACTTTAAGCATCCAAGGAGACGAACAAAATTTTTGAATCAACCTAATTTGATTGTTAGACCGAAATTCTTTCAAATTTTCTGAATTTCACAATTCCTTTAGATAACATGGACAAAACTAACATAGAACTCAATACTTAAAATGAACCTGATACTTACAAGTAAGTACAAAGCCAATTGCTGAAGGTCCCATCCTGGTAGTCCAAGACCTGGTACAGACTCTCTCCCATCAAACTGTTGTGACACCTGGGCTAATGCGGCCAACGGTGAAGACATGGAAGGCGGTTCTATGGCGTTCTGGACACAGTGCAATAACTACATACTAACAGGTATACACAAAGCACGCAACATGCTTGTGCGATCTCGCTAAAGTACGCAATGAAGGAGATAACACAGCCATGATGCAAACGATAGTGATGAAATGATTTTGTTTCGATCAAAACATTGATGAGAATGAGTGACACTGAATTATTCGATTTGAAGTCAGTAAAGTGTTTGACGTGAGGACAAAGTATAACTGAAGAATGCTTAGTTGACAAGTATATTTTGATTCATTGATCTACTCGATAAGAAACAGAATGAGAGGTTTCATTATAATCCGTGTATGGAACACCAAAACTCTCTGATTTTACTAAATGTTGGTATTTCAGAGATAATTGAGGTCTTCTATATCAAGATCTCATTCTGTTTATCACTCTCACCTTCATTTTCTTCACCATAAAAATCAAAGTCTTATGTAGGAATACATATCGATAAAAAAATATAGTAGGAAAATCTCATGAATAACAGAAGAATACAGAAGTATATATCGGCACAAGGAATCAAATGAAAAACTTATTATTCTTTCAGCAACGTTTCGGAAACTTTCATTTCCGAAATGAAAAAAATAGGAAAACACAATCAATTGAGCAGTCAGAAAAAATCATAAGGAATACAAACGTCAAAAAATATAAAAATAATAACAATGATAAGTACACATACGTCATGAAATAAAATAAAAATATTTATCAAAAATCGAAATTAAAATGAAAACCAATAAGATTTCATAATGACCCTAAAAGGTCATGTTCAAAGACTCACACAATATGGAATATTACAATTGAATATATAAAATATAACAAGAAAGAGAACTCATCACATCAGAATATCAATTATAAACATGATATAATATTTGAATGCATAATTTTCAGGGAAAACAGGGTTCTAACGCAAATGAATATATACATCGTAATATAAACAACAATATGAGAGATCAAAGAGTTAAACAACAATGAAAGACAGGCGCACATATGTTCACTGTCACAATCTGACCTCTTTGATCAAATTGCAATACACAGCGCTGAACGTATGTACATCTGTTCTAAAATTTACTGTATTAGGTGTACGCCTTATAAAAATCATTTCATTAATTAATCTTTTTGACAAATTTTGTTCTGTATACAACACTTTAACATTATCAAAATCGAACGAGTGATCATCACAATCTCGGGATTGTGATGGTTGCTATATTGGTCAGACCAAGCAGTACTTAAAATCTAAAATGAGTCAACATATCAGGGACTGTCGTAATTTATCGCAAGCAACTGCACTTTCTACACATGCGGTTGTCAATGATCACTCGTTCGAATTTGATAATGTTAAAGTGTTGTATACAGAACAAAATTTGTCAAAAACATTAATTAATGAAATGATTTTTATAAGGCGTACACCTAATACAGTAAATTTTAGAACAGATGTAGATACGTTGAGCGCTGTGTATTGCAATTTGATCAAAGAGGTCAGATTGTGACAGTGAACATATGTGCGCCTGTCTTTCATTGTTGTTTAACTCTTTGATCTCTCATATTGTTGTTTATATTACGATGTATACATTCATTTGCGTTAGAACCCTGTTTTCCCTGTAAATTATGCATTCAAATATTATATCATGTTTATAATTGATATTCTGATGTGGTGAGTTCTCTTTCTTGATATATTTTAAATATTTAATTGTAATATTCCATATTGTGTGAGTCTTGAACATGACCTTATTGGGCCATTATGAAATCTTATTGGTTTTCATTTTAATTTCGATTTTTGATAAATATTTATTTTTATTTTATTTCATGACGTATGTGTACTTATCATTGTTATTATTTTCATATTTTTTGACGTTTGTATACTGCTTGGTCTGACCAATATAGCAACCATCACAATCCCGAGATTGTGATGATCACTCGTTCGATTTTGATAATGTTGAAGTGTTGTATACAGAACAAAATTTGTCAAAAAGATTAATTAATGAAATGATTTTTATAAGGCGTACACCTAATACAGTAAATTTTAGAACAGATGTAGATACGTTGAGCGCTGTGTATTGCAATTTGATCAAAGAGGTCAGATTGTGACATAGAACATATGTGCGCCTGTCTTTCATTGTTGTTTAACTCTTTGATCTCTCATATTGTTGTTTATATTACGATGTATATATTCATTTGCGTTAGAACCCTGTTTTCCCCAAAATTATGCATTCAAATATTATATCATGTTTATAATCGTTATTCTGATGTGGTGAGTTCTCTTTCTTGATATATTTTCAATATTTAATTGTAATATTCCATATTGTATGAGTCTTTGAACATGATCTTATAGGGCCATCATGAAATTTTATTGGTTTTCATTTTAATTTCGATTTTTGATAAATATTTATTTTTATTTTATTTCATGACGTATGTGTACTTATCATTGTTATTATTTTTATATTTTTTGACGTTTGTATTCCTTATGATTCTTTCTGACTGCTCAATTGATTGTGTTTTCCTATTTTTGTAGCCTTTGGAAGGAAATAAAAGTTTCCGAAACGTCGCTGAAAGAATAATAAGTCTTTCATTTGGTTCCTTGTGCCGATATATACTACTGTATTGTGTTATTTTTGGAACGATATCATCTTCGACTAACAAAAGAATATTCTTCATGATAAGATTTGATTAGAGATCTGATATTTGGAAAACTGAATTGAAAAAAATTCCAAATTAAGTTTGCTTAGTGAGATTTACAGTGACAATTTGGATTCTTTTTTTCAAGTACTAATTCTACATTAATTACTTTGAGTGTTTTAATTATTTAGCTGAACCCTAATTTTTCGTATTTGTTTTGGATCTGATTGAATTTTGCATATTGTAGAGTGAAGTTCATCAATGGTGATGATATGATACAACTAATTTCAACAATTATAACATGTAATCAAGCATCAAAAGAATTTTCAAAGCACACCGAATCATGTTCATGTTGAACTGATATGAACAAGATACAAAGAATAATTCAAGTTTGAGACATTAAAATTTAAAAAATAATTGAATTGAGCGTTTGGCATGTCATTCTTTGTAAAAACAAATAGAACATTTTATGTGACAGTTATCATCTTTGATGATATCTTTTGGAGTTTATGTAAAACAACAATGGGAGATTTCCAGAAACTGATAAGCAAAGAGGCCACATATCGATATAGATATAGGATTGGATCTTAAAAAAAACTGGCTAAAACATGTTGCTAAACACACAACCAGTAACGTTAATGCCTGGTTATTGTCATGGTTGTCCAACAAGCGCATAGACAATGATAGTTATTTCCAGTTAATAGTATAAGTTCCTTTGTACAACCAGATGTCGTGAGGCAATATTCTGACTCTGACAAAGTACGTAATTGGAGAATATTTGAGTTATTTTAAGTTCTTGGTTATTATTTCACTGATAAGCAATCTTATACGTATGATATTGGTCTTGAATCACTGACTATCGGTCAGGTTTTGCTTGCTTGTTCTAAATTTTTTTTCCCTGTCTTTGGACCAGTGCAATTCTTGAACATCTTTCAAGTTAGAAATTAATCGGATGGATGTGAAAGTATCAACAAATCTTGCATTAAAAAAGCGTACTCGACTTTTCCTCCAATTTCGTGTGCAATTCATATAGAAATTGATATCTTCCTTCCAGTAAGCTTTTGTCCTTTCTTATTACAATTTTTGTCAACATGCCTTAGTTGATTCAAAATCCGCTTGTAAAAAATCAAACTATATTCCTCTAGATCAAATATACACCATGCCAAACGCTCGATTTGAAGCAACTCAAAATGATTACCTTCAATTTACTATTAGCCAGCTTTTGCTCTTCCTTGCGGTAGCTTCTTTGGTATGATGTAATCACTCGCCTTAGTCTAGTATTCAGATCTGTGATAGTTGGCCATTGCTTATCATCTGTAATATCTTCCGTTCTTGCCTCTTCATCAGGATTATGAGTTTCCGACGAGCCTGAGGGTCCAGGTGAAGGTTCAGGAATTTCCGAATCACCAACTTCTTTTGTTTTAGATTTAGTCTCATCATTAGCATCATCATCCTCTTCTTCGTTGCTATATTAAAAAGAACATTTTAAAATGTAACTTTGGTTGATTTGAAGTCTTATAAATTTTCTACGATTTGTTCATCCTAGAATTCTATCTTACCTTAAGTCTGCAATAATTATTACAATATTTAACATGCACTTATAATTGATAAATAGTTATGCTAGGATGGAAAGCCAGTAGTTGCAATATGACAATTAAAAATAGAGTAAATATTCAAATTTTCAACTCGTTGTTTCTTGTAACCATCTCAGTTTCTACTTCTTGAATATATGAAAATAAAACAACATGGTTCCAGCAACCAAATATCTTAGACAATCCAAAAAATTGCAACAATTTGCACGCCACTGACGTTATTCCGTATGCGCACCCGAATTATGGTTGAAATTTGAAGTAGTTCTCCTGCAATGGAATATGGATATGTTCTATGCCGGTTATCTGTGTTCCGCGAAGCTAACCTCGAACGGTCACCGTAGTTTTTTCTCTCTGTCGAGATCAGATGCCGGTCATCTTCTGTAGTAATTATTGAAATCAATATCTAAAAGTCACTCTTGTGGGTCAGAGATTTGCGAGAAATACCTAACTATTCTCGGTTAGTGTTTCATTCCTCCCAGGAACCGAAATTTTTGTTATTCTTGGCACTTTAACATGAGAGCACGTTTTTGCATTGACTGCTTCCAATGATCCCCACAACATGACTTCTTCTCGGTTTAATTTGTTAAGATAATGTATTTTTACTATGATTTGTTCAATATTTGTCTAAAAGAGATTGAGAAGGAGTCTTGTTATACATGCACTTGCACTTTCTAATGTTCTTTCGTTCATTCTGATATAGCTCCTCCCTGGGGGCCAAATTATATCCTATTACGAGGCATATGCTAGTTCAATATTAAGATGCATTCCACGATGAAAGATTAAATCATATCCAGTCCCTTATTCGAACAATACATAATTGGAGCTTGTGGCATAACCACCTTGCCATGGAGCACATTCTTCAACTGGAATGAAAATTGGAGTCATCGGTCGCTGTCTGGAATATCTGTGTGGAAACTATACAACCTGTTTCTGGTCAACTGGCAGGCCATACCCTCTGGGACTTTATTTTGTATCTGGGAGCTGGGAGGAAGCTATCGACTCAGGTAGCTTTAAGATAAGTCCCTAGTGTTCTGTTTTTCTTGGGAGATTGGACATTTCTTAAAATTTTTATTTGTGAATTGTATTTATACACTTCAATATATTTTTCAAAAACCGAGGGGTGTTTTGTTGCTGGGATAATTGAGCCCACCCTGAGAGAATTAAGAGTACAGTATCATGCTCGTCATTCAAAGTGGCACTTTGTCATGTTACAAAATATATAGGTCAGTTTATAACCCTCAAGTGGTCCCTGGTTAATCTGAATGATTTTAAAGACAGGTGACAGCAGAGATGATACTTCGGAATGAAATATAACATGAAAAAACTATCTAGATCAGAGCAGAATAAAGACGCACAATACATAAAGGTAAAGAACTCATAGCGAATACTTTTTCTAAAACAAATAAAAGTTAGCAGGAATATGCGCTAAGAAATCCCTGACAGGTACAAGAAACATCAAGTTGCAATGATGGTGAATTAGTTAGTACATAGGAATTCTAAAAAAACAGATTCCGAAGGAAGGACCCTTTCGCAGCCCCAATTTTAATCAATTATTATACTTACTTTGCCGTAGACGGCGTCGAAGGTTGCTGATTGGTCGCCGCTGCCAGTATCTGAAGATCTCGATCTGAGGGGGGGCCACAGCGGGACAGGAAACAAAGGTTAGGGTCGGCGCGCATCGCAGTGTAGTTCTCATAGCCGTGCTTCAGCGTGCCAACGAGCAGAGACTTGTCACACTCACTGTCCCACCACTCAGTAGGTAATTGCTCCGTTACGGGAGGGTTTATCGGCAAGGCACTGTGGATTACGTTACGCCAATTGTAAATTTTGCGATGATTCGATGCAACCGCAACGGATTCACATGGATTCGTTTTGTCGGCGTGAAACTTCATATGCGAGATATGCTGTGGTGCAGTTTATGTGCACACCGGAATAATACATCTACTTGTGGATTTCATACATATCGTCGATCGAAAGATTCACAGAATAATTTCAGATTGGCCAATGAAATGCTGAATTTTAGGAATTGCAGGTCTTCAACAAGCTAATCAACCGATAAATATAGGAAACCCAACATTATGTGTAGGGGAAGGCTCAAGTGAAGTGAAAATTTTATATGTTGTAATAACAAATAATCCACTATTTAGTAAGCATCACTTATCTACAATAGATGGTAAGGATTGTTGAGGTTGTCATCTTTGAAGACTAATTGATAGACATTGTGATGAACGGTATCAAAAACATAACCACAAATATGATACAGAGTGCTCAAAATCAGAGGATATTCGGCAGAAATCAGGGAGTCTCAAATGCAAATGGGTGATTGATTTCATTATCAGCAGATCAACTAGGAATATAGAAATGGAAGGAAATAGTTGGTCAAGCCTGTATTATTCGATATCACAAATAGCTAATCTTCAAATTAATACGATGTGTGGCTGTAATTAAGCTTTCTTGATTTAAACACAAATTATGTTAGAGGTTGTATTTTGTAACAGATAATCCTCAAACAGACCGAAGGTTTGGATTCTTTTCTTCGTTGCACCCATCACGGAGATCAAACTTTTGGGTTCTCAAAAAATCTGCTGAAATTCAGCCAATCTCCAACTTTATTGCGTTGTGTAGTTCATCTGGCAGTTCAGAGCTCATTTGGCTTACTATATTGATGTGTTAAAAAGAATATAAAAACTGCTCAACTCGAATAATAATAACAATTTCAATCAATTATTGTAATGATTATAAATATGAAGTTTCACCAACAGGGTAAACGAGATACCATGTTTTCCGACAAAATGAATCCATTTCATAAACGGAAATTTATACTCGAAATTTTTCTGTTTGTCAGTCAGCTGATTTTGGTGCCTTCGAATATGTTCAATAATCTCGAAGCAAATTATGTTAGTTGATACATTATTTTTTGAGTTCACTACACAAAGCAAACGTTGAAAAGCTTGGGCAAAAAAGGGTTCAACCTTTATTCAACAAAATAACTTGATGATTTTTCAGTTCGTAAAATATATACAAAGAATTCTCTGGACCTCATTTACTCAGTTGCAGAAATAGAATGAATGACGTTCATTAACCTAGGTGGCAATAAGAGCTTATAAATTCAAGCGAATATACATGTTTTACCTGCCCGTTACATTTAAATAAAGCAAATAGAATATATAAAATTAATTCAAAGCACTGAAGATTTTAGATGGCTCAACTGCCAGATAATGGAAACAGTTTTCTGTGGATCTTAACTTGTCCCAGTAACGAAACACTGCAAAATTTGAAGCACTAGGGGAAAACAGCCTGCAATTCATTTCTAACAAAAAAAAAAACATCAAACCGATAAGCCTCTGCGTTTAGGTGTCAACTACCTCACAATTACAGATGAAAATTAATATTTACTGTCATCTAAACAACGAATATACCTCTTCAATACAAGGAACATTGAAATGAAGATATGAAAGAAGTAAACTTGCAACTATGTGCAAATTTGACAAACAGAAAATTTCTAAGTACAAATTAATTTCTACACTGATGCCAATTGAACTTTTTTTTATTTCTCAATAGATGCACGGCTTTGAATTAGTTCACATCAAACGACAATTCAGCGATCCAAACTATAAATTTTGGAACTAGTGCCGTACCGTGTCAACTCAAGGAGATGGATAAGTATTGGACTTTTAATGTGTTAATAAAAATGTATGTTGTTAAAAGTAAGCAAGGAAGCTGTGGAAACATAATCTTTCTTTGCAAAAATTTGTCTTAGATTTTGTTGCTATGATCACTTTCAGTTTGAACTATTTCCATATTTGGATTGTAAAAATAAAACTTCAAATTCAAGATAAAAATCAACAGAGTGCTAGGTGTACATATATTCAGCATACGGAGAATTAAATGGCTTATGATCATCACAAGAAAATTGTTTAAAATGTTCGATTATTCTGATTATTGAGGGATTTATTGAACACAAATTTTTTTCTCTGAAAAAAAATTATAATCGTATAAAATATTTCCTGCTTAAAAACCAGAATATCTTATGTTATAAATAAGAATTGATTATTAGTTTGGTCAGTAATCTGGATATGCATTAAATTAATTTAATTTTTTTTTCCTTCTGCAATCAGAAAATGAATTCTTGAGAGAAAGGAAATTTATTGACAAAAATGTGATAAGAGAAAAAATGTTTACAATGTATAAAGTTCATAAGAGCTAAGTAACATCAACAGTTAAAGAAATATTTTCTAACCTGTACAAAAAAAGTGCTTGAGCTTCAAAAATATTTTAGTGCTACAGAAAAGCCTAATAGGCAGTTGACCTTGAAAATTCCTGCAAAATTTGAGTACAGACACATCCTAACTGACCAGTATTTATAGAAGATAATGGTTCTTGGATCTTTCAACATTTCACATGTGAAATGAATTGGTAATAACTTTAAGAACTGTCGCGTCTTAAGCTTAATACATAATATCATGTAATCATTATAGTCTGTTCAAATATAAGAGAGTATGTAACAAACCAAATTGGTTTCTTTTGTACCTCACTCATGTCTTAATTACTTGTACCTATAAACCGTTCTCTACCCTTAACAGTACACAGGATCATACTCAGAAGGAAAGGTTGATCGATATGAACGATTGAAAACTCTTTCGTTAGCTTGTTATGTGGCAATATTTACTCAACCAAAAAATTAACCAGACAAAAAGTTATGAGAATCCTTCCAGGAATTTTGTTGAATTGCTATGAAATCTGATGTCAACCTATTTTTTCATAAAAGCATGCTACATGGAACTCAAAACATGCAGTGAATACTGAATGGCAGCAAACACCCCAAAAACTCATGAAAGTTCAAGACGAGTGTATGCCAAATAAAAAGAGAGCTGTTACTCAAGCTAGAGGAGGCAACACTCTTATGGACAACGTTTGGTAATACCAGTTCCTCCTATTGGCACATAAATGAAAATAGGTGTTCGGGCGTGAAAGTCGTATTGCCTACGTGGTACGCTTCAATGCGGTTTTATTATCAAACTGCTGGCGAGTTCGCGGATGTTGGCGAAAGCATTTCCTCGCTTGGATATGCGCGTATCGAAGTACCATGACGTCACTTTGTTTATCAAGCGGCCATCTTAAGATAATTCGCCGGAGGTGAGGAACGTTGTATTTTTAAAGTTTTTGAGAATTGTTGTCGCCTTCAAGATTACATAATTTCACCGAGGAAAGTGATATTCTTCTGTTCATCTGTTTAATTTCATCTGTTCATCTGTTTAATCGCCGAAAGTGGGGTTGAGCAACCACCGGAGAGAGGCCCATTTGGAGCCCTAATACAAACTTTTGATTCATTATTACAACGTCAGTGCAAGTGAGGGGTATCCCTGTTTCCATCCCTTAAAACTCCCTTTTCAGTTGCCGATTCATCGTTGTCAGCTGTGAGCTACACCACTCTGGGGTAAGTGCTTTCCTTTAGCTGGTTGCTCAATCTTTATAATCATTTCATCTGAAATCGATTAGCCGCAATTTAATTGCAGCGGTCGATTATTGGTGCCGAAACCCGGGAATCTTTAAAATTAATTTTTTTCGTTCATCTGATTATTTAGGATTCCTTTCATTATCGCTATTATATCCGGAAAATTAACAATAGGAGTTCTGAAATTTTCAAATTGTTCAGTTTTATATGTAATTTCATTCATTATAAATCTGTGGAGAATATTTGTTTTAATTCTTTTCGTTATATTTGGGTACAGAAAGTATAAAATTATCAACAGTATGACCATTTGCTGGCAAAGTCAATAAATTACAGAAATAGTGTTTGGTTGAAGGTATATTTTATGTGTTTAGTGCAGTATGTATTTCATTTAGATGATGTCAATTTGGAACTGTTCTATTTTCTGAACTATTCTCGATTTTACTCTGGAGAGAAAATAGCACTCCATAGCCACCCTTATGTGTATACCTGTATACTACGCTCTCAGTTACATTTCAACAGACTGTAGATTATTTAATAAAAACAAAAACTAAAAATTCTCAAGATGAGTCATATAAGAGCTTTGTAGGATTAAATGTTAGGTTATGACATGGAACTGAAAATCACATTCACTTGGTACGTTTCTGAGATGTCCTCCTATGAAAACATTAATCTGCTTAGTACAGAAATACAGACCAAATTAAAGTCTCTTCCTACATTAAATATACAGCTGTTATTGATAGAAAAGAATGTCTAAGTCAGACAACACAAAGAAAAAATAATGTGTTGATCTCTGACAAAAAAAGACTGTCACTTTTCATATGCTTCTTCCTATTTTTATACACGCTTTATGCATTTCCATTCCTAATGGTATTGTCGGTTTATAACTAGCACTCTATTGTTCTTTGCCTTGAATAAATTAATTTTGCAGCTCAGGTTTTAGTAATTTGAAATATGAAATTTTGATAATAAGCTAAAATTTGCAATGAGGTCGTCATCGATAGAGGCATTCTTGAGCCCCAATTATAAAGCTACGAATATAAGGTCTTGCTAAGCTAAGCATGGCCTCAAGCAGGGACATGCAAACATGTTAAAAGTATTAAAGGCAAGCCGACTTCCAGCATTATTTAGCTGATGGTACTTTTTTGAATATACGAGTAAATGGGTAATGAGAATATCCTTAGGTAAAACCACTGGATGAGTATAGAACAGTTGCCTGTTAAAACATTACAAGTTCGCAATTTCGTATTTCAACACAATCCAAGCTGTTTTTTTTTTTGGTTTAATATAATTCATCTTCACGAAAGTTTGAAGCCTAGTCTCACCCACATTTTTTGCCCAAGGTTTAGAAAAATGCTTACCTTTGAATTATCAAACAATTTCGCTCAGCTGAGTTTAAATCTAGTCTAAAGAAAAAAAGAAAGACTGAAAGAATTACCTGGCGTGTACACCATCAGCTATGTGTTGAACCAAATCTCCAATTATCTCGTGTTTAATATAATAAAGCATACGAACTCGTAACAAAACTCTGAAAATGAAGACATTTTGTAAGCATGAAATTCTTAAATCTTGTAACCCACATATATGTTTAATAAGTGGAGTCAGATTCTTGTTTTTTTCATCAAATACCTAAAGTATTCTCTAAATTAGCATGTAATTCATCATTTGAATAAGTTGATATATTTTAAGTAAAAATATTTGGAAATACTCACTTGTTAGCATGTCGACCAAGATGCTTTTTATAATTACTTTCCAAAAATATATCTCCGTCATATTTTTCGTCTTTACTCCAGTGATTAGGGTCATCTACAGCATCCAAAGTATTGTCCTTCTTCTTTTTATGCTTGTTCCTTATTCCTCTTGGGACAGGATCTTTAAGGCCTTGATGATTCTTCGAAACCTTCGACTCATCGCCTGGCGTTATCAGATCCCAAATGAATGACCTAATTTTCTCATCACCACGATAGAACCTCAAGCAGAACAGGAGCTTTAAATAAAATATTACAATTAGAAGGATTTCAAAACACAGGAGAATAAGCAGAAGTTAAATAACACGGCTTAGCAAAAGATAAAGGTGACCTTTTAGTTTTAGAATGAGTCTCCTAAAGACAATGCAATAGGCACTATTGTTAAGATATTAAATACGACATAATATGGCCCTGCTAAGTGGCAATATCTATTGAAATGGAAACAGTCATTGGTCTCCAAGAGGGATTGACGCTTCAGACATCAGCTCTATGCACACTTTAGTTCAGTAGACAGTTCCGGAACAAAATGAATAGATATTTTTGCCTTTTCTTCTGAATGATGAAGTGGAGCTTTTAGAATAAACTCCTTGAGCCCCAGTTCCGGAGGTGGGATTTGAAGAAAGGTACGGTGGAACATATGGAATAACAATAAGTATGTTAAAACGACTTGATAAAAATTGGTTAGTAACTAGTACATTGTGAAAAATAACCAAAATATTCAAGGTAGCTAATTTAAGTTTAAAAAAATCCTGTTAATCATACTACTGTGAAAAGACTTCCAATAAATTTTCTATAGTATCATTCAAACCCTCTTCCTTATTGAATTTTGAGGGATCAAAATGGAATAAGAAATATATGAGGTGGTTCGTCTGAATGGAACACTCTGTATTTATTTCCGAGTACTGGGAGTTGAGCAGAGATTTCAACGATAATGTTGTTATTGGTTTATTGCCATATATAACTATCACTTTGAAGTTCCTTTAAATAACTTCATATAATAAAAGAATTTTGACAAAAGAAAACTTTATAACTCCACGTAACATTAGTTGGAGCGAAGTATTTTTTTTATAGTTTAATAGTAGTTGATATAATCACAAAAAGTTTTTCAGTCTGCATTGAGAGTAGGCACAAAGCCGTACATATAATTTGATAATAAAAAAAAAGGAAAAATTCTTATTTGTCTATGCACCGTATGTCTTCCAGATAGCTTGGGCTTATTTAAACTTTGGCCACACATATGACTTAAGGAGTTTCAAGATCATTTCTGCTGACTTATCTCTAAATACATGATCTTCTAAATCACCTGTGTGACATACTTTCCATTACACTGCAGATGTCCTCATTTCTGGATAAATCATATATTATATCGCTGAGAATTGAAAGTTTTTGAGAAAGAATCCACTTATAACTGGGAATATTTGTTCTGTGAGGCAGTGACGGCTCGTGCCCTCTAGGAATGGGTCGGCCAGACGAAGCATATATATATGTATATATATATAATTTAGAAGCAATTTTCTTGGGATTAGAGCACTGGATTGAAATTAGAATTTCATCTTTTTTTTATTTATACTTTACTACATATGTTTCGGCGTACATTGAGCCTTTTTCAAGTTGACATGTTACAAATACAGTGACAATCATATTTAAAATGTATAACTGTCCAACAATTCAGCTTAAAACTTAGTAAAATTAAAATCATATTCATCATGTTGTGAACGCTGTCAATTAGAATTATTCTAATAATGGGAAAACCTGTTATCTACTAAAAAACTTATCAAATCACCGCAATTTGATACTACCTCTCTTACACTTGCCATCTGGATCATTCACACTCAACTTGTAACCGAAAACGAACGAAAACTCGTACAATCCTAAGCCCTATACACTTACATCTTACTCCAAACTACTGACCTAGTGAACTGAACTCTAAACACACGCAATGCAATTCTCATATACCCCCTCCCAAGGGTATCTTGGCCGACCTAGTCTTTGAAAAATTAACAAGTCGTGGGTTGCTGTTGTGCTATTTACAGTTACTAAGAATGACTTTTTATGGTCAGAAAATCACAAAATTTATTCCATACAGTACGAATACACTTTTTTCTGAAATTGAAATAATATTCAAGTACTTATGATAATAGTCATTTGAGATTTGAGGGTGAAAATTTCAATTATTAACAGGATACGTGAAAAAATTTTTAATTCATAATGATTTCTCTTTCTATCTCAAATTTAGGATAAACATATGAAGATGTCGGATATTAAATTACAATTTTTAATTTGATATTTGCAATAAACATCGATAATAATAAACAATTTCACCCGCCTGCCGTTTCACATAGGTACGGCCAAGGGTTCTCGGCCAACCTCGCAAGTGTCACAGTCGAGGTATTGTAGAGTTCCATAATAGGTCATTCGGGCGCCGTATGTGTTAGATGAAATCATAAACTGAAATCAGTGGCTCGGCTGGCTGAGCTGCGTTATTACGTATAAGGACAGATGCGGGAACTTGAAATAAAAATTATTTGAGGTGTTTGACCCAAATTATGTGTACTTCGATGTGTTGAGTGGAAATATAAGATATATAGAGGGCAGTGGAAAAGATACTAAGGGAATTTCTCGAGATTTAAATATTGCTATTAATTTTTCAAATAAGTTTCGATAAAAAAAATAATTATTTTCACCTTCTATTTTTCGGTTGCGTTTGGGTCGTCCCGGCCGAGCCTACCTACCCTGACGAGCCGTCACTGCTGTGAGGTATCCTTCTTATAATATTGAAAGATTATAAAATGTTCTTACTTGTGAAGCGGAAATTGTCTTATTATTTTCAATGGCTTTTTCAAACTCAAGATATATAATTTATATTAATATGAATTTACTGAAATAAAACCTTTTCGTAAAAATTGCGAAATAATCGACTATACAAAATTGAAAGCATTAATATCAAATAAAATACTCACTATAATTCTGGCGCAGTCCTCTATGTCCCCATCTTTCCATCCTTTTCTCAACTGTGAATTTTGTAAAATCTCATGCCATCTGCCCCAACCAAAAGTTAGCAACCCCCTCTCCACCATAAAACATTCTCTTCTAGCCCAACTGCCATAAACAATTTCCCCTTTTTCTCCTTCTCTAGGATAATAATCATCTCTCAGTTTCTTCTTCTTATGCTTACTCCTTCTAGTACGTCCCATTCCAGGAACACCTTCGTTCTCAGGGTCAGTATCAGAAGAAGTTTCCAAATCTGACATATCGATGGCACTATCATCATGTCCATACCTCTTGATCTGAGTTCTCCTACGGGGTTCTGAAATCACTAAATCTTCACTCTCATCTTTTTCAGTTGTGTCGATCTCAGCTTTCTTTGCCCATTTGTTCCAAAAATCTGGATCGTCTAGATTTATGTCTGATCGATTGGCGCTCGAGGCAAAACTGGCCTTAGAGAAAGTGGAACCTTTCTCAGATTCCATGGTGATGACTTGTGTCCGTCGAGCGAGAATAACATCAATGTCTTCTTCGCAAAAATTATCTCCATCGTTACCTTCGTCAAGTAAAGCACCGTATGCCCCTTTCTTGAGTAAATCTTCGATTTCTTTTTTGCTCAATTGTCGGTTACTTGAGTCTTTACCGCTTTGAGAGGTGTTCATGCTTTGTAAAATGGCTTTGTCAAGACCTAACTTTAATGATGCCTTGTCGAACATTTCTCGCTCATATGTATTTCTGCAGAGCAATCTGTAAATTTTAACCATCTTTTGTTGCCCGATTCTGTGGCATCTAGCCTGTGCTTGGAGATCATTCTGTGGGTTCCAATCGCTATCATATATGATCACTGTATCAGCTGCTGTTAAGTTGATTCCTAAACCACCAGCTTTTGTACATAATAAAAATACAAATCTATCAGAGTCGGGTCTGGAGAACCTATCAATAGCTGCTTGTCTCAAATTTCCTCTGATTCGACCATCAATTCTTTCAAATGGATACTTCCTATACATCAAATAATCTTCTAGGATATCAAGACATCTCACCATTTGACTGAATATTAATACTCTATGTCCGTTAGCTCTTAATTTTGGGAGTAGCTTGTCTATAAGAACCATCTTACCACTTGAGGCGATCAAGGACTTGTAATACCCATCACAATCCTCTCCTTGAGTCTGTTTGAACTCATACTGTATCTGTTCTTCTGCGCCATTCAAGAGATATGGATGGATACAACATTTCCGTAGTTCCATCATGGTGTTCATTAAGTTTGGTATGTTGCTATTCGTTGTACCCTTAGAGAGAAAAGAGAAATTCCTTTCTAATATACCTCTGTAATATTTCTTCTGGATGTTAGTCAGTTCCACTTCGACTACAGTTTCTTCTTTTGGCGCCAATGATTTTTCAACATCTTCCTTCAATCTTCTCAGCATCATCGGTTTGAGCAGGCATTGTAGTTTTTGAACCTCCTGCTCAGATTTCAAAGCTCCAAATTCTTGTAAGAATGCATCAGAACTATTGAATTGTTCGGGTTCTAAGAAGTTGAGAAGGGAAAATAATTCATTCACATTGTTTTGCAATGGGGTTCCTGACAGTAATACCCTATGTTCTAAATTCAGTTGCCTCAAACCGTCCAATAATTTACAATTTCTATTTTTCAGCCTGTGCGCTTCATCTATCACACATATTCTCCAATTAAAACCTTTAAGATCAGCTACGTCAGTAACTATAATTTCAAAAGTTGTTATTAGAACATTGAATTTTGTTAAGTCCTTGATTGGTTTTCCTTGATCGTTTTTATAGTGCAATTCATATTCTTGCAACATATTCTTACTGGCTGCAGAACCATGATAAACTATAACATTCATCTCTGTCCAAGATTCGATTTCTCTCTGCCAATTGGGAATGGTAGATAACGGAGCGATGACCAGGAAAGGCCCTCTTAAACCATATTCCCATGCAGAGTTCAAAAACGTCAAGCTTTGTATGGTTTTTCCTAGACCCATCTCATCGGCTAAGATACAATTTCTACCATTGTACCAAGAAAAAAGCAACCAATTTAAACCTTCCAATTGATACTCCCTCAAGCTATTTCCAGATTTGTAAATAGGAGACTTATCTAGCTTCATCCATTCTTCAGGGGTAGGCTTTTTCTTTGGTTTCCATTGATCTTTCGATGGTATTTTATTAAATCTCTCATACTGTTCTATTTTGATAGGATCCACATCTTCCTCCAATTCCCAAGTACAGTCTTCATATTGTAAAGATCTCCACTTAACCAAGTAATGTTTTACAGTTTCCTGTGTTATGGGATCAGTATGCACGGCAACATCCAAAACTCTTTCTACCTCTATATAGTCGGGATTGAAAGGTTCATCTTCAAGATTTTCAAATATGTTCATTTGCTGCGCTTGTTTCTGCTTGAACCTTTTAATTTTGTTTGCAATTCGTTTGTCACCTTTGAATAGCTCATCTTCAGTTTTCCATTCGCAATGTAAGTAAGAAAAGTTCCTGTATTTAACATAGTATTCTTCAACCTCTTCCAATTCTGAATCTTTGCCATCAGTTGGTTCAACAGGTGCTTTCTTTTTCTTCTCCAAAGCTTCCTCATCGTCTGAATCTCTATCTTCCACATCAATTTCTTTTTCAACAGAACCTTCTTCATTATCCTCGTTTTCTTTAGAATTTGCTGTTTCTTCAGAATTCTGTTCTTCTGGTGGAGGAGCAGGTTTCTTAGGTCTGGTCGTCATCCTAGAGGATAGAACGTGTTGAACAACCATGGAATCTTCTTCTGTTGTATTCACATAAACAAAGTTGGGTTTATTGGCATTTTCAGTCTTTTCTTCACTATTAGATTGAGCAGACTCTGGACGAGGAATAGTAGGTGGAGCAGGACCAGCAGAGGACTTTTTCTTGGACTGTGATACTGGAGAGTCATCGTCAGAGAAACGTAGCATAACATCATCTATATATTTTTTCCTTTGGGTGTTTCTAGCCGAACGCCTCTTATTTGAATCTTCGTCCTGAGGAGAAGGCGGTGGTGAACCAGCCATATCATCGTTCTCCCCATCAGATTCTGGTACAATAGGACCTCTTCGACGTTTACTTCTTGAAGAACCAGAACTGTTCCTGTTTCTCACTCGAGGCGCAGCCGGCTTTTTAGGTGGAGCTCTTATTCGTTTCTTACGAGGCAGTTCTCCCAATTCCTGGGGACTGGTTGGTTGATCTTCAAAAGCGTATTCGTCCTTAACCACTGTGTCTGTAGATTCTGGTATAGACTCAGAAACATCATCCGGTGTTTGCGAATCTACGACGGCGTCTGTTTCTCCAGAAAGATCACCAGTTGTGGAATCGTATGACGCTTGAGCTGAATCAGGTAAAGCCTTATCTTCAGGAAGTGATTTGACCTCGTCAGCTGAAACATTACCTGATACTTCATTTATATCATCTCTAACTGCTTCCGAAAATGAATCATCGATGATTTCAGCAGATTTGTTCAAAGCGTCAGTAGCACCGGTGTCATCTAAGGATTCTCCTTTCTTTTTCCTATTGCGTTTTTTTGCACTAGGATCTCTTGGTTCTCTTTTTTTTCTTTCTTTGGGAGTCTTAGGCTCTGCTTGCTCTTGTGGATCTTTGGCTTGTTTTGGCTTAGCGGGGGTTCTTGGTTTTCTTTTCTTTTTCTCTGGGACTTCCACAGCTAAAGAATCTTCTCCTATTTCCATTGCATCTGTAGGTTCTTCTGAAGAAATGCTTAATCCTGCACCTGGTGTCACACAGTCTTCTGAAACAGGAAGTTGATGAGGTGTCATTGGAATATTTGTGTTTGGTTGAGCCATCTGTATAGGAGATGCAGATTTTTCGTTCTTTCTTTGCCGGGGTTTTTAGCTCTAGCACCGCTTTTAGATCTACCTCTACCTGTTGTACTTGTCACTTGAGGACTGTCAATCATTGGAGATGTGAAGAGTGGAGATTGTAGAACGCATTGCGGTCCTCCGTTACACTGCTCAGTTGCCTCATGTTGACTCAAAATGTTGAGTCGTTCTTGCAAGTGTGCTATCTTCTCTTGGTGGTCTGGGCCTGGAGGCATGCAGTAAAGCTCTTGGAGTTGCTGTTGTAATGCAGCTCTTTCCTGCTGATGACTGATAGGCGGTTGGTAACCTTGAAATTCCTGATTAGGAAGAATGGTGTGCTGCATTAAACCAGGATGAGTTGGCAAGTTCATTGGGTGTGTGATTGCGGGAAGAGTATGTGGCATACCAGCTGAATGACTTCTAGGTGGCATAGCGGAATTCTGATCATATGCGTTATTTGGATTTGGTGGAATAATGGGATGACTTGGTGGCAAATTCCCATGTATTGAGTTAGCTGGAGGTATTTGAGACAATTGATTCGGAACACCTGCAATAGGTGCAGGAGGAGTATTCAACAAGGCGTTCTGTTGATTAACACTTGGCATCACAGGAGTAGCTGGTACTGGAACATTGGTTTCACTCATTATCGGTGCAGGAGTAGAGACACTTGAAGGAGCAGTAGGCAAGTCTTGCTGAGATCCAAATGTATGTACAACAGATGTCGAAGTTAAATTTGTGCTAGTCTGAGTTGTATTTGTCAAAAACAAAGGAGATGATCTACTTGTACTTATTTGGTTTGACATCACATTAGAAGGAGGCGATGTTATATCTGAAGCTACAGACGAAATCGGCTGATGCTGCGGATGAACACTATTCGAAAAACTAGTTGGAAAAGAGGAATTACTATTTTGATTAATAGAATGTTGATATGATGATGGTGCTATCACATCATTTGTAGAATCCATTGATGAATCTTGAGATAGGGAATTTTCTTGTGAGAATGTAGAAGGTGCATTTGATTGCACCAAATCATCCATCTTAGTAATAGTCTTTGGTGTACTTGGCTCACTATTATATCCAGACATACTAGAAACACAATTGAAATCTGTGAAACTGTTTGTAGTTTTGCTTTGCGTAGGTTGCTCAATTGGGGAAGGATTTTCATCCATATCTTCGGTTTGTTTAGGCTCTCCAGTAGGAGGATCTACGTCAGTTGAGATGTTAATATTATCGTCTGTAGTAGAAGAAGGAGTTGGTGTAGGTGGATGCGGTGAAATACTCGCAGTTGAGTAAGGCATATTCACCTCTCTATTCATTTCCGAGTTAGTTGTACTACTAGGTTGTTTGTCAGGCAGGCTGTTAGTAGGAGATTGTACTGAATGTATAGGAGGAACAAAGTCTTTTTGTGTATTCATGGGCACGTTTAGTGGTGCCGTTTCTCTTATAGGCAATTCTGTGAGAGAATGGTTACTCGGTTTATTATTCATCTCTGGTCGAAGGTCATCATTTCCAAAGTTAAAATTCATGCCTTGGTGAGGTAAACCTGCATTATTGGAGTTCTGATTGGAAGGTAAAGCTTGAGACGTAGGGGGTATACTAGTAGGTTGTGGGTGTGATAAAAGCTGGGGTTGTGGTTGTTGTTGTTGAGACTGTTGAGGTTGTTGCATATTCTGCATTTGCGATGGATCCATCATTCCCATTAGTCCATTAATGCTAGCAATATTATGTGAAGGAGGTTGTCGCGGGGGTTGATTTTGCCATTGTTCTGATATTTGGTTCCGCATACCCATAACTGGAGACAGAGGATTCTGAGGCGGTTGAGGCGGTATCAACGATGATCTTGAGGAATAAGGTGGATACTCTGTATTGTTAGTACTAGAAGGAGGCATCACCATTTGTTCAAGGGCTTGTAACGTACTTTGCTGTGAATAAGGCGGAATAGGCGCTGGAGATGCAGCAGTTGTTTTTGGCGTTAAGCTTGTTGCAGGTCTAGGGCTAAGATTCGTTTGTTGCATTTGCGGGTGAGGTGACATGTTCGGCTTGGCCGGAGACATCACTGGGCGTGGCGACATTTGAGGTGCTTGAGGTCTCGGCGACATTTGAGGTCGTGGCGACATCTGGGGAGACAACTGCGGAAACGGCGCCCTATATTGCGGACTCGAATTACCCATAGGACCCGCCGGGTGTTTCTGAGGATATTGCTGGTTCGGAGCAGGCACCTCCATAGACCTCTGTTGCATAGATTGCTGCATCGACTGGTGCGTTTGACTGTATCCCATGCTACTTGGATGAGACATAGGATTCTGAGGCGTCGATTGGGGAGCTGGCAGAGACTGATTGGACGTTGGATGTCCCGGATGAGGAGGTTGATTCATGTGCGAAGGCGTCGAACTGGCATGGGGTACCGGATGACCGGCCAAAGACTGAGCATGCCCCATCTGGCTATACTGTTGCGCTTGCGACACTCCCATCTCCATTTGATGATGTGCGTGAGGATACTGATGATGTTGAGGTAATCGTTGATGCATGTAACTCCCATAACCCTGAGAAGTCGCCGCCGGAGTAGGGTATCCTGCCGCACTCTGAGGGTAATGAGGAGTATGTCGTTGCTGCATCTGATATGCAGAGGGCTGATGAGGTGGTTGCTGCATCATGGGGTGGAACTGCTGTTTCTGAGTTTCTTGTTGGTAAGCTGAAAGAGTTTGTTGTCGGTAAGCTCCCATTTGAGAATATCTATGCATCGGATAGTTCGGCGCGGAGGCAGCAGCAACCGCAGCCGCGGAATGCTGTCCCCAACCGGTCTGCATGCTGTTAGCATCTCCCATACTACCTAACTGATGATCCGGCATTGAGTACATATTGTCCGTCTGATAAGGATATTGGTTCGGGTTAGCCGCCTGCGGTGTGGGCGGAGGTCGTGCCATCTGTCGTTGGTGACCGTAAGCGCTGCCCGGAGGTCCCATTGGTCGATCGGTTCCGTAACCTTGAGCGTACATCGCTTGCGCGTTGGGATCCATGTGATTGAAATCTGTGCCGCCGAATGAAGCCAATTTTTGAAGGGGGGTCTCTTGCGAGTATGCAGGCTGTGAATAGGCCGATGTGGCATTGCGTGTTCCCGTCACCGCAGGTTCGAAATGATCAGAGCCCAATTCGGGCAGACCGTCCAACATACCACTTCCATCTTCTCCGAACAAGTCGTAAGAGTCCATCGCTTTAAGCGGCACATATCGCCTTCTTGTTCATCTCACCACACCATCTCTGGAAAAAAAAAATGCTTTTGACAATTGAGCACTCACATTCAATAATTTATTTATTAAAGTTAAATAATTTGACAATGATAATAATATTCTCTCAGTAACATTATTAATATTCGTAGACACAGAATCAACAGGAGGGAGGATATTGGGGTTTTTCTTTGTTCAACCTAGCGAATGTAAATCTTTTTAGAATTTATGCTATGAACGTCATCGTTTAGGAATTTTCAGACGGCTCTTCATGAAAAGGTCAAGAGTGTCGAGTCAATGTCTTCATATAAAAATTCATATGTTAAGTTTATGTTCATAACGCATTGTTCAATTTTAATAAATCAATTACCGTTTCCGGTTCTTGGTTTCAGACCTTATGCTGTTATTCTACATTTTAATAAAAAAACAATAAAAATAAAACAATTGTACCTAACAATGGATTTTTGACTGTAATCAACAACATGGTTATTTAGGATTATGTTTAAAAAAAAATCACTGCTAAATTGGAAAATTTGTGACTACAAAAATATACCTATTACCACTTAACCAAGTTACATAGATTTTTTTAAATTTTTGCTAGAACTGGTATAACCTGGCATATCGTCCAGTAACCGCTTGAGGTTGAGTTACGGGACACCCTGTATATGGACCATAAGCTGCAAATTAAGCCCAATTCCATTGTATTCTACAAAACATTTATACAACAGATAAATCTTGAAAGTATTTGCAAAAGTAAACTGAATAAAGAAATAAACCGTCTGGTTTCAATAATAAGCACAGTTAAACTTGACAATTGACCAATATACTAGTATACAGGGTGTAACTAAATAAGTGTAAAATATTTAAGGAGGTGATTCCTCATCGAAAAAAATAAATGAAATAAAATATAAAAAATAAATAACTGGATAAGTGTCTTTTTGCTAGTATGAAACGTTAGGTTAATTTCATTAATGTAACTTTTTTGGTGCTTGTTAAAAAAATTGTTATACAAATTTTATGTACTCCCTGTGGGGGGCTGTATCTTAACAAGGGATGCTCCAATGGAGTTTCTTTATAAGATCCTATCTTTTTTTCGATGAGGAATCACCTCCTTAAATATTTTACACCTATTTAGTTACACCCTGTATTCACGGTCAAATGAGCAAATGGACAATATTTGCAAGCAAACTAAGTATTTGCTTCGTGTAATGCTTAACTGAAACTGAAGTAAATTAGAAAATCGCAAATCTACAACTAACTCACTGCGGTTGTCCCCAAGTTGGCCTTATTGTCTGAACTATTGCGGTGTTGCCACATCGTGTTTACGAATATGTGTTGAATGGGGTTGTACACAAACATTTACCATTTTTCATACTAGAAACTACCCTCTCAAACATATTGAACAGGTAAATAGGGAAAAACAACATTCAGTCAAGGTTATTCCACGAATTTCTTCTAAATATTCACTTCACACAATAGAAAGAACCGAGGAGAAATGAATTACCGAACCCCGATCATTATTGAAGCTTGAAGGCGACGATGATAAGGAATTCCATTTTTGGTAACAATGTCAACGGTTCTTATCGAAAAAAAAAATAATGGTATTTAATCAAATTAAGCCAGAGTCGATGTGGCCAGCACAAAATGTGACTGACACGAGAACTTGCCAAGGTATCTTGTTCATAGTTTTACCTCGCCTAATTATAATATTCTCAGAATTGATAAAACGAAAGTATAATTTATCGGGTTGTGTATGTATATCGACCAGTGAATATATGCAATAATAAATGTGGATTTCCGACTTGAAATTATGTAAGGAGGCAGTTTTTCGTAATTCTCTGTAATAATCTCGATCTAGAAACTTGCTTTTTATTAAACATAATCATCTGTGAGAAATGATCGAACAAGTGATTTTAATTCAGTTGTCTCTGTTCTGTATGTCTAAATCATTCAAAAACTTTACGTGGCATGTTTTCTAGTATGTGCCGTTTTGGAATTAAAAAAAGACGTGAACAGATATCGCAATAATTTTATTTTTACATGAAAGCCTGTATCTTAATCTACTTTTCAACATGATTTCCGCGAATATTGACGCACTTGTCATAACGTGGCACCAGTTTTTGGATACCCTCCTCATAAAATTCTGCCGCCTGACTTGTTAACCACTGTGTCACGAATGTTTTGACTTCGACTTGCAGACGCTGACCGCCCAGGTGTTTCTTCAAGTGCAGGAACAAATGGTAGTCGCTGGGTGCGACTTTCGTCCACTTTCTGCACCAAATCTTCATAAACGACCGAAGGACGCCCACTCCGTTCTTCATCATGCACATTTGTGCGGCCATCTTTAAATGCTCTCACCCATTTCCTTACCATTCCATCACTCATAATGTTTTGTCCGTAAACACAGATCTCACGATGAATATCGATCGGTTTTACGCCTTTAGCACTACGAAATCGTATAACAGCCCCTACTTCACAATCAGCGGGACTCACGATTGTCGGAGGCATCTTAAACACTCAGTAAACAACGTAAACAATGAAGAATCTGACTGTAATGGCGTCAGTGCGTAGATAAGAGATGTAGGTAACCAGCGCGCATGCGCGGAACGCCGACCGTAGCGCTACGGCGGCGAAATCGCAAAACGGTACTTATTAAAAAACATTAAATTCAAAGAGAAGATAATGCGGTGAAATTAGATATTGAAAAATGATAATGGCTAAACCGCAGGAACGCAGAAAATATGGGAAATGGATGGAAGATACTTGCCGACACGTGTTTCTGCTTATTGGCTTCTTCAGGGCAAGGCAACCAAGAAACCAGGATAGGGTTGGAAATGAATAATGAAAAGAAAATATAAACAACAACAGGTGACCACAACAGGAGCGAGCATCCAATTTGTGGCTTCAACCCTAGATACCTCCGGTTTTGGAGGCTAAACTGAGCATCGCCACGATGGAAGCATAAGCAACCTGTGTGATGCGACCAAACCCCAAGGATACAATTAAATTCATTATCTTCTCTTTGAATAGTAATACTAGAAAAATTGTTAGACATTTTGAAGGAACTTTGAATGTTTCGAACATCAGTGTTCGACGAGGACCGAACAGGACATACGAATAAGGTGACTACGGATAATATCGTCGATAAAATCAATGATATCGTGTTGGCAGATCGCCATGCGAAAATTTGCGAGATGGCTGAGATCCTTAACATTTCATATGAACGTGTGCACAATATTTTACATCAACATATGGAGATGAAGAAGTCGTCGGCAAGATGGGTTCCCCATTTGCTGACGGTGGACCAAAACGAAATCGTGTGGCAACTTCGAGGGACTGTCAGCACCTATTTAAGGCCAATCCAAGCCAGTTTCTGCGCTGATTCCACTCAGACTTACTCTGACTGAAAAGCAGCCATACTACACAGGCATGAAACTTTTCAACTATCTTCCAATAAATATCAAAAATGGGAAAAACTTATTGGTTTTCAAAAAAAAAAAATTTTTGCATTGATTCTGGATATTGAACCATATACGAAGCATGTTTTTTAAGTAATTACCGTTTTGCGATTCCGCCGCCGTAGCGCTACGGTCGGCGTTCCGCGCAAGCGCGCTGGTTACCTATACCTCTTGTCTACGCACTGACGCCATTACAGTCTAATTCTTCATTGTATACGTTATTTACTGAGTGTTTAAGATGCCCCCGACAACCGTAAATCCCGATGATTGTGAAGTACGGGCTTTTATACGATTTCTTAGTGCTAAAGGCGTAAAACCGATCGATATTCATCGTGAGATCTGTGAAGTTTACGGACAAAACATTATGAGTGATGGAATGGTAAGGAAATGGGTGAGAGAATTTAAAGACGGCCGCACAATTGTGCATAATGAAGAACGGACTGGGCGTCCTTCAGTCGTTAATGAAGATTTGGTGCAGGAAAGTGGACGAAAAGCACCGATCTGGCACCCAGCGACTACCATTTGTTCCTGCACTTGAAGAAACACCTGGGCGGTCAGCGTCTGCAAGACGAAGTCAAAACATTTGTGACACAGTGGTTAACAAGTCAAGCGGCAGAATTTTATGACGAAAAACTGGTGCCACGTTATGACAAATGCGTCAATATTCACGGAAATTATGTTGAAAAGTAGATTAAGATACAGGCTTTCATGTAAAAATAAAATCATTGCGATATCTTTACACGTCTTTTTTTAATTCCAAAACGATACTTACCTAAAAAACAGGCCTCGTAGATATACATACATACACCATTATCTCAACCATTGAGAGTTGGTCAATCAAGCGGATTTTTCATTTATTGTGGTTGAGTATCACCATTTTCCAGAGTACGAGAGAATAAAGAACAAGCGCACAAAACCCCATGACTTCACGTCAGTGCTTTTCAATCCAAGCAATTTGAAAACACAATTGAATATTAATAGAATAGAACGACCTAGAATAATTGAGCAGATCCATTTCGTAAGAATATCCGTTTATTGTCACAATCCACATTGACAATTATATTTTATTTCTGGATTTTTCTAATTTCGTCCTTGGTCCTCGATTTATGAATCTTGAACGAATACAGCTGTTAGAAAATAAGTTTATTTCATTATAGCTTGAATGGATTGCAGCATTGATAACCATCATTTATGGCGTCGGTTTCTCAACTCTACGAAGGAAACAATGTATTTGAACTTAATGATTTCACTGACGCACGTACGTACTTTTCACCTCTCAGAATCAGCCAAAATCAAACAACTTGGTATACATTTTTCAACAACAATAGTTATAATGATAATAAATTGCCTTCGTCAAATTAAGTTCAACTAAAAATACAATAGCGGAAATACAAGCGAAGTTTATGTTTTCATTGGAATTAACATTCCTTCAGTGGTTCAAATTGTTTAAGAATTGGGTAAACCTAACGCTATGATCAGTTAACTGAAATTCTTGAGTGAATTCGTGCGTTTTTAACATACGGAACTCAAGTGATGGTGTTATTTATCTTCCGAATGACATGTTATATATAGAATGCGGCAAAAGTCAGTTTACACTGTCTGATATTCGCGCATGCCCGTATTCTCGGCCAGTATCGTATCTAGGCCGGAGGGAGGCAGCTGAAACGTAGCGAGTTGAGTTGTCCGCGTGTAGTAGTGTTGTGTACGTTTACAATGCGTTCGTTGCCATGGCTGCGCGTGTAAAGTACACGAAAGAAGAATGTGTTTGTTTGCTCACTTATTACCTAAAGCTTGACGAAGATTATGCTGAAACTTTCGAATATATCGCCTGCGCTTTCCAAATAAGCAAGTTCCCATCAGACAAATGGTGCATCTGAAGTTCCGCTTACCTTACGGATCAAGTTTTAACTTATCACTTTATTGTATTTCAAAATATTTCCCATTAAGATCTGTACACTTGCATGCGTTTGTACCAATTGTCGGAGCACTTTTGCCACTGATTGAGGTATCCCCAAAACATACGAGGCATGTTTTTTAAGTAAGTACTGTTTTGCAATTAAAAAAAGACGTGTCAAGATATCGCAATAATTTTATTTTCACATGAAAGCCTGTATCTTAATCTACTTTTCAACATAATTTCCGTGAATATTGACTCACTTGTCATAACGTGGCACCAGTTTTTGGATACCCTCCTCATAAATTTCTGCCGCTTGACTTGTTAACCACTGTGTCACAAATGTTTTGACTTCGTCTTGCAGACGCTGACCGCCCAGGTGTTTCTTCAAGTGCAGGAACAAATGGTAGTCGCTGGGTGCGACTTTCGTCCACTTTCTGCGCCAAATCTTTATTAACGACCTAAGGACGCCCACTTCGTTCTTCATCATGCACATTTGTGCGGCCATCTTTGAATGCTCTCACCCATTTCCTTACCATTCCATCACTCATAATGTTTTGTCCGTAAACTTCACAGATCTCACGAAGAATATCAATCGGTTTTACGCCTTTAGCACTAAGAAATCGTATAACAGCCCGTACTTCACAATCAGCGGGACTCACGATTGTCGGAGGCATCTTAAACACTCAATGAAGAATCAGATTGTAATGGCGTCGGTGCGTAGACAAGAATGTAGGTAACCAGCGCGCATGTGCGGAACGGCGACCGTAGCGCTAGGGCGGCGGAATCGCAAAACGGTATTTACTTAAAAAACATGTCTCGTAGAAGAAGCGCGCAAAAATTAAATCGAACGATTCTAGAATATTCCGAAACATGTGCACAACCGAAATCTGGAACAAATAAGTATGAAAGACCAGTTTCATAAACACAACATTATCAATCTTTAATTGAAGGCGGTTCTCGATGTTTATTCCTCAAATTGATATTCTGCTCTCAGAAACTGTGTTTGATATATCGCTTGATAGATTGCACCTCAAACAAGTACAAATTATGATTATTCTCATTCAATTTCCCATAACTTCAACTGGTTTTTTAATCGAATATCATGAAAAAGCAGGGTAGCTCTATGTTGAATATCCTTGTGCGCATTTTTAGCTAAATCTTAAGGGGAAAAATATATTTCTTACTACACATTCTTAATAAAAGTAACACTAAGAAGATACTTTAACGACTTACATAGTAATTTCAGAAATTTATATACCTCCAAATTGACGCCCACTGGAATTCTCTGTTGGTATATTCTTTCGATAGTAATTCACAAAAAACCGAACAATCACGTACCGTGAAAACGTTATTTAAAACTAAGTAGACATAGACAAAATGTGCAATATAATAATATTCTGCACCATGCGGTTTAACGCTTGAACTTGTATTCATTCAATCTTGCTATCATTAAGTTGAACTACATAAATAAGATATAGACAGAGTTCATTTCATAAATTTTAAACCAAAAATATAATTAGTTATGAAAAAGAAAACATTTTGCTCATTTCCGTTAAGAATTGAGATTTCGAGCAGAGTTTAGTTCAATTAATGGAAGTTAAATCATAAAGTATATTAGGAAAATAAATGAAACAAAACTTAATTTTGTAACAAAACTAATTGGTTTTTAAATTTAAACGATATTTAAATTTCATTAGTTAAAATGGATAATCTAGACGTGAATGATATAGGTGTTGAATGATTGTTTGGGCTATTACCATCATCTATTGTGGATGTAATGTTTTCCAACGTTTCGATAGACATCTTCTATCTTTCTAAAGGAGGAAAAGTAAAACACCTTTTGAAAATTATCAATTTCCAAAAAGTCAAATTGACAGAAGTCATGAAAGAAAATGAACGATTTGTATACTCATCTGTGATATGATGATCTTTTTAAGTTGGACGCCGATAGTTCGATCGAATCGAATGAGCGACTAACCGAGGTGTTTCAAGACGTATTTGAAAGTGTAGGGAACAAAATGGTTACCATATTGAGACTCTTACCTGATCATTTATTTTGTTAATTTGAGTTTTGAAACGTATTTTTAATTTTATTATCATAATTCTATGTACTGAAGTAGCGAATCTATTTAATGTGTTTCCTATTGAAAAGATGAATTCTCATTCGCTTCGAAATAAGTCGAAATATTAATTTCATCAACTGCCCTTTTTTGTATTCTTTAGGGGCTCTTACATTCCAAAATTTGGAAAGTTTGAAAAATCTTTTCAGAAATTGTAAACAAAAATGGGGATACTTCTCATTGGATACTCAACATTTTGTGTCATCCACCATTTGAAATAAACAATATCATTAAGTGCATTTGAATGTGTATTGCGTATACAATTGAAAAAATACAATATAAGAAATAAATCCAAAATCTCATTATTAGAATAGCAACGATTCATTTTGTGAAATCAAAAAATTTCATAACGACTAACAATAAGACCTATCTGACACTTGTGAATTATAAATGGGATGATTTATCTTCTATGCTCACAGATTATCCTCATGAATTTGACTCTACGTACTACATAAATCCAGAAAATCTCAAATAACTCAGAAATTATTGAATTTAGGAGCATAATCATGTGAGAAAACTATCATTATTTTTGACCGCAGAATCCAACAAAATTTAAAAAAAAATAGTGTTCTAATTTGAAAAACAGAAGTTATGGCCAAATTAAGATCACAATTTTCAACACAAAATTTGAAACACCCTGTAATGATATTTTTGACATCCACAAGATGCATGACCTTTTCACATCCTTCCTCTTCGATGTTGTAAAAACGGTTTACGTTCAGGATATTTAAAATAAGAATAATGAACATATTACTGACTGAACATATTTGACTTTTTTCCCAGTTTTTTTTTGGATATTTTGAAAACTATTCGATTTAATACAATAGTTTTAACAGAAATGTATTCACTATTGAATACTCGATCATACCAGGAATGGAAAACTTGAAAAAAAATTTTTTCGTCGAATTTATTTTCACTCCCTGTATAACCGGAAGTTTTTGGGCTTCGAAAATTAGATCAGATTTAAAATATGTCTAGTTCTCCAGAAACGTCTAATAGGCACTCGAACTTGAGACACCCTGTATAGCAAACTTCAAAATGAGATGTTATACAATGAGATACATGAAACAAACACTGGAGATACGATAAAAAGCAAACTAAAGAAATGACATTCTAGAATCGCCCCTTTCTGAGTTGGGGTCATGCCAGCAAGAATAACACAATACACGGTATTTGACGTTTTGAAAGATACAGAACCGTCAAAGATATATTTTTTGTAGCAACTTCAGACCCTCGGAACATACCAAGAAAACATAATGCTCAGATGAAGAAATTAAAGGGACCTTGAATTGGTTATATACAGAGTAAAATGTGAAGAACTGAGATTATTCATATCCCAATTTTGGTGAAGAAATAAATATGAAAACTTACCAAACGAACGGTGGTAGATAAATAATAAAACTGCACTGTTGTAACAATTAGGTATTTGTGTAAAAACTTAGTTTAACTTCAGTATGAATATATCAAAAACTCATCACTAAATACGTAACAATGGGAGGTTGACTTCACTATGATGCATTTCATGAAATTCTCCCCACCAAATAATGACTTAAGACTGAAATTTTTACCTGTTTAGGAACGCTTTGAAAATTAACTCGTTAATTTTATGATAAAAGCGCATACTTTCACAGTTTCACACCCAAATCCTCAATCTTGGCAATTACCATAAATTCGGAATTCCAAGAAATCTAAAGAAATGGTACACCCCTAGTGGAATTTCAACAGTGGTCGTGAGATTTGAACCAAAAATCGAGAAAAACACCGACACCGATGGCAATCCAAAATTAAAGGCACCTGTATTCATGGAGATCCTATCAAAGTTCTGGTGTTGCGACCAATTTGCCCATAAATAGTTTTCGAATGAAGACCCAGTATTTTGCGACATTCCTATTGTCCATGTATCTCGGTGAAGTTCGTTATTGAGCCAAATCCGTCAAATGGTGCGGCAGCTTTGAGCATCTGAAGTTTGGTTTCCTCAATACCCGAGAATATTCGTCTGATCAAATTACAGGGTGTAACTAAATAAGTGGAAAATATTTAAGGAGGTGATTTCTCATCGGAAAAAAAGATAGGATCTTTCATATAAAGAAATTCCATTGGTGCATCCCTTGTTGAGATACAGCCCCTCAAAGGGAGTACATAAAATTTGTATAACAATTTTTTTCACAAGCACCAAAAAAGTTACAATATTGATATTAACCCAACGTTTCCTACTAGCAAAAAGACACTCATCCAGTTATTTATTTGGTTTACCCCATGGTTGTAAGGGTAGGAAACGCAACCCCTAAAGTTTATTTCCAATGTAACTTTTTGTCTTATTATTTGTTTACCATTTAAAAATTTATTTCCGATAGCCTGTTTCATTCTAAACAAAAAATGTATCTTTAGTTTTTTGCCCAAAATAAACCAGTTCGCAGAAAAAAATTATTTTACGAACAACTACAGAGAAAGGTACATCGTCATAAATGCAAACTGGATTTATTATTATTCTGTAGTTAGTACCTGCATTAAACGACTAAATGGTAACAAACAAAACTAATTTATTAATAACAAAACACAACTTTTTTGGCTGCTCCAATGGAGTTTCTTTATATGAAAGATCCTATATTTTTTTCGATGAGGAATTACCTCCTTAAATATTTTACACTTATTTACACCCTATATTCACGGTCAAATGAGCAATGGACAATATTTGCAAGCAAACTAAGTATTTGCTTCGTGTAATGCTTAACTAAAACTGAAGTAAATTAGAGAATCGCAAATCTACAACTAACTCACTGCGGTTGTCCCCAAGTTGGCCTTATTGTCTGAACTATTGCGGTGTTGCCACATCGTTTTTACGAATATTTTACACTTTCTTAGTTACACCCTTTTTAACTTGGGAGATACTTGAGTGAGGTTGAAACAACTATACTTGCAAAATTTAGTAGAAATCATCAAGCTAGAAAATTTGGAAAAGTTCCTAAAAAAATTTTCTTCAATGCTTTTAATCTCAAATTTCCGTCGGATTTCAACACAAATTTATGAATGTAGGTATAAAGGTTATTTATATCTTACATATTCCCAAATTTCATGAATGTAGGGAGTCACAGAAGTTCATAAAATAAGTTAAAGAATAGATTTTTTTTTGTCTACTTGTTCAGTTTATATGAGGTTATCATGCTGAGAAAGAGTAAAGATACAATAAATGAAAACGAGGAACTATTTCTAGTACTAAAAACTACCACGATTGTGACCTTGTTTCGGAACTGTGGCATCAGGGGGCGCTGGGAACATAAACTTCTCCACGAAAGAAACCTGTAAGTAGGACAAGCGCGAAATTCTCATTATTTCTTATTTGATACAGAATGCAAACAGTGAGTCGTCGCCAGTTATTGTTACATACATTTGTTGCACTTACTGGCCAAAAAGGAAGAAGCGGTATTGGCAACAAAAGTTATATCAAGAGAGGAACACGCGTCTTTTTTTTAAACAATCGGGTACGAAACAAATGAGAACTTCAACGGTAAGGTGACAGTCTGCTCGGCTTATACTGCTTGGTCCGTTAAGACAAAATCTCGTACCCACTGAGCATGCGCTCACTTTGATGTACCGATAACTTTTGAATGGGACCGAACGCGTGCTCTTGCGTGGCGAAGGCTCAAGTGTAAGAGGTCTTGAAAGACGAACAAAAATTCTAGGTTGTTTGGTTCTGCGCCTACGAAAGACCGACCTACTATCAACTGCAAGACCCTGTATGTATTCAGTTCCTGCTTCCACTGACTTCAGTTTTATAGGTGAGGGCAAATAATAAGGGAACAGCGAATTCAACGTTACTACAATATAATGGACCAGTAGAATAACCTCACTCAAGGGAACTGGATAATAGCAGTATCGTTCTATATATGCATACAACACAAATTTTTGAACCACCCTCTATAAAAATGGCAACGCACACAGCCAATCTGGCCTCACATTGATAACTTTCTTTAAATTTTAACAAATTCATTCGACCATTTTTAGTTTTCCTTCCGAGGTAAATACACAGTTGAAGTTTGAGGCAGGAAATAAGTTAAGAGGTAATAAATCACAGGCAAAAAGGCCAAGGGACCGTATGGCGAAATAAGTCACAACAAGCAATTAAGAGTTTCTTGAAATGACCTTGAACAACTGTTGGAATGGTTGCATATTTTCTCTTTTTGCGCGCTTGTTCTTAGTGGAATAACCGTTAGTAATTTTCGAATATCGAGCCGAAAATACTGGACGAATCAGTCCAATGGTTCCGGAATTATATGTATCTGATATTTGGTTCACTCAATAACATGAAAAATATCCACCTGATCGATTTGTAACATTTTTCCAAATTTGGCCCCGTTTGAAAGATATAGGGTGTTGAAATTTCATAAAAAAAATTTCATTTTCACCTGTAATATTCAAATGACAATATCAATTGAAATGATCTCTTGTAGAAGGTTTTTGATAACAGTCATGCATATTTTGGCATCATTAGATTTATTCCATTTCTTGTGGGTTTCTCACTACTACTCTACAGATTGGTTAAATTGCATGAAAAACAAATATCGCTTGAACTAATGGTCCATATCTTGTAATTCCTGGAATCATTAGTCATTTTTGCAGATAAAATCATTCTTCATCTTTCCTCCTAAATTGCACCATTCTTGAGATATTTGAAGTTGAAAGGAATTAAATCGATATAATTTTGTCCAAATTTTCTGATTTTCCCAAATCCAACTCTGTGCTGACATGATTCAATAATCAGATTTGTTCAATGTTCCGATATTTTATGTCTTTATTGAATATTTCTACAAAAGGTTGGGGAAATCTTTCCAGTCTATGATTCCACCACTAAACACTATAGATGAAATTAACCACTGAACAATTTTTGTCTTACATTCACCACAAAATCTAAATTGCCATTTGCTGTATTCATTATTAATGATATTCAGCACCTTGTTTAATATTTAATCCAGAGTAATATTCCATAATAAATAGAGAAAAAGTTTTTCATCACTCACATAGGTACTACGGTATATTTTCATGATGACCGTTGGAATAGGTAATGTATTTTCTGTCAGGATTTGTTAAATTGAAGACTCGTCTTTATAAAGAGCTGTTTCTTTATAGCTTCAGACTTTCAGGGTTCATCAAATTATATCTATTCTAACGTAAGAATGCTTCAAATTAAGCTCATATGAGTTTTGAAAACTTCGAACCCAGTCTCCTAGATTTGTTTTGTACCTTTATAGAAGTTTTTTCACATCTTAATTTCATACACCGATTCTACCTGGTTCACAAACTTAGGAGATAATAGAATTTGACTTAGTTTTATTATTTCTGAATGTTGTTTATGATGCATGGTTAATTAAAATTCCATCAATATTGAAACTGGAAGCTATAGGCTCATAAACAAGAAAGATTAGAATAGAAATGTATTGTCTGACCATAATCATTCCATACTGAATTGAATAATTTCAAACTATGGAAATCATTATTATTTTATTATAATATTTTCCACATTTTTTAAGGTACAAATAACTGTTGAGTTTCAAACAGAATCAAATCAACAAGGAACCACAGAACACTATATTATTGGGAACTACCCACCACAGAGACGTTATAATAACATTTTAATGTGATAATAATTCACTCTAGTTATTCTGAGAAAAATTATAACTAAAGATCAATAATGGTTACAGATATTATCTTTCATTTAAAAAAACTTAGCAATTATTAATTTTTTTCTCTCCTGGGGTTCGGTAATAAATTAATATTCTATGGAAGGGTATTAAAATTTGACATAATCTATGAATAACCATTATTCAATATTTTTGTTTTTGTTAACATAATTAAAACAGATATTCTGATTATAAAAACCAAAAATTTACTCATGTTCAGTAATTAATTATAGTCTAAACAGAATAGATTCATATTAATGATTTAACAAAAATTTTTTTAGTAAAGAACACCTAGTTGATTTTTTAGAATCAAATTTAGGTGATCAAACTCAGTTTCTTCAAGCAAGTATAATTGCACACCTAAATCTGGGAATACTTGTAATCTATCCAAGTAAATTGTTATTGGGATTCAGTACAGAAAATAATCATCAAGCAAAGTAACATCACTTTAAAATAATTATTCGTAGTGACATCATTCATTGTTGTTGAAGATTTTGAAAAAGATTTTCATGTTTTTAACAGTATGATATCAAGAGATCTCATAGACCTGTTCACTAGTCTCTGTCAAGGAGAAGAAACTTCAGAAATATCAGTGTTTGGAAAATCATAGATGATTTTTTCTGGCTTTGAGTGAAAAAAAAGTACAGTGACAACCTCTTGCCTTGGAAGTTTTCATAGAAATGATGGTTTTTATGATTTGGGAATTTTAAGAAGAAAATTACAAATGTATGATGATAACATCCAATAATTCTGAGTTTTTTTTGGAATTTCTGACTAGAAAGGGATGGTTTATAATCTTAAACTAGAAAGAAAGAATAACAAAAATCTATGTTTATATGGTGTTGATTTTTTTTTACCAGAAAATCAGTATTTTGTATCTTCCTTCTGGATATGGACCTCATCGGATGAAACATGAGTGAGTGATTTCTTAGAGGGAAAATAATGTTTTTAAACAATTCAGGTTCATTAGTGGATGCAGTGGAAGGTATTTTTCATTCAAACTAAACTACAGAGAGGTATTTGCCCAATGTGAAAACTAAAAATGCTTATAACTTTTTAACGCAGCTGAATTTAGAAAAACCTTAATGGAAAAAGTGTTTCTTTTGATCTCAAGAACCTATGGTCAAAATTAACGGAGTGGTCAAAGACACACCCTGTATGTAGATACTCTCAATTTGAGATATGTTTGTTCATTCATCGAGGTGGTTGTATTTGTATCACAATGTTCCAGAGTAAAAGAAAATACTCTAGAACAAGTGCGCAAAAACCCCTGACCTCACATCAGTGCTTTTTTTATTTTTTTTTATTCAGTTCTCTCAGGAAATACTGAAATTTCGAAATTAGAGATTCTCTCAGGAACGGGATGTTCTGTGGATGAAACTAACATACATTTCACAGAACTGGTGATAACTTATGTCAAAATTCTGTGGTCCGTTATTTTTGTTAATCATCCAAACGGTCAAATGATTTGTAAGGGTTTATTTCCCGAGAACCAAACTTAAAGAATTGTTCACTTTCGAATGTAGCCTATGCGACAAAATATGGTTATTTTCATCCAAAGATATCGAACAGCTGAGTTTGTTTATAATACAATTTAATGACTAGAATGCACAACAACAACATTTTGTTTTGATGTCCCAACATGCAGCTCGATCGATGATTTAATAACGAAAAGCCCCGTATACTATGAAATCCTTTCGTAGCAAATCGATGTTATTCGAAATTATTCACTCACACACCAATGAACAAGACAAATGCTCCCCTGCCGTTATCGAAACTTGAAACGGCCCACCGAGCTGGCGTTTAAAGAAAGATACAGATTATTTTTAGGAACTGGTAATGCATTTCTAATTTCCATGGAACTAAGGCCCAAGATGATATCGGCTGCGTTTAATTACGGTGCAGGTAGACAGAAAATGGAAAACAGGAAAGATTTTACGTTAAAACTACGTAGAGATGCAAAACAACATGCCATCAGAAGTTCATGATCGAGACTAAAGGGGAAAAGCTATACGCTTATGAAGGATTAAATAAAACATGAGCGACATAACTTTCCACCCATAAGTCCAAATCAATCGTAAATTACATAATTACAGATACATTCACCAACATAACCCATTCAGATCAATAAAATTTACCTATTCGACAACACTGAATCGGCAGAAATGTAAAAAACGACGGACAATCGACGTGGGAGTCGAATGCCCCTTACATAGAATCGAAATTAAGAACGAGAAAAGAAAATCCATGACGACAGACGAATTTGCAATTACCTACATCGGCAGAACGCATTGGCAACCGCGCACAACAGAAGATACGAACAGAAAGCGACTAAACTTAATTACTAAATTGATTAGCAGCGGGTGTCCTGTCAGACTTGGGAAATAATTAATTCAAGATCTCCACGTTCAACTGTTTCCACTGCCATACTTTCACGAAATCTGAAAAATCCAATTTGGGATTAACGAATCTTCACGAACATGCTTCCATCATACAAATATCATCCGTCAACTTATCAATCTAGTTGTCGAGAACAATGAACCTTACAGGCGACCGCCATTTGAAAGATGTCCAGGCTTGGGTTGAATTAGCGACATTTGCGGTGTTCATCAAAGGTCACAGCTTCCCGCATCACTTTTGTTTTAAAATAGGTTGGATGTAAACAATAGGTCTTCTACCGATTCTAAACTTCCGGATCTCATATCTAACAATTTCACATATTTCTATATTAAACTTCGAATCGTTAAGACACAAAACAAACTCAATTGGTAAGAATATCACAATTTATCGGGAAACAGTTGTAGATACATGGCAATCAGGTGATAAATTAAACGAATATACACAATGTTGGAGTTTCCCACACGACCCATGAGATGAATTGCTATTTGAAACGTAAAATTGCACAAGTCTTTTCGAAAGAGCATACTTCAATGAATAAATACACAAAATGAAATAATTAATAAGAATATGATATTACGATTTGCATTACTTACCATGGATACCTTAGATCTGTCTGTTTCGGTTGTTCTCTTTTTACTGCTTAGGATGACAATTTAACACTTGAACTGGATATTTCACTATATAAAACACTTTTCTTTTGTAGATCACACATATATAAGCCGAACTGTAGTTATACTTATCCTTTTAATTCACGTATATACATATATTTACCTAAAATTACTTTGTGTATTATCGGCACGTATAAATATGTACTCCATTTTATCATTACGCTTCTGTTCTGTCTCAGCGACCAATGCGCTCCCTGACGGCAAAATGTGAATAGAGCGCCAAATTCGAAATGACGCAGGCCAAAAATGAATTATTTCTGTGATTAGAGCTATACTTCCTAAATATTTTAAACCCAATTCTTATTGCATTGTATAATTTAAAATTTGTGTGACTTTTCCTATTTACGTACCAGATTCTAATGTTTGAATGATTTTGCTGAATATGATACAGAACTTTGTTATGATGAAAAAGAAAGTAGAGGCTCTACTCTGACCTATATATCTTTGGAATTATCTTTTGAATTTCTTTCGTTTCCAAAATTTAACAAAATTTATAAGATGACTCATCTATCGAGCAGATTTGAATAGTTTAGGTTGATGTGTTGTACATGTTGAAAGTTATACAGGTATAGGTAGGTAGTAAGTTGTAATGTTATACAACCTCAAGATTTCCAGATTGGAGTTTTATTGTGTATAAACATAGAAATAAAAAAATACACAAATGAGGCCATCAGTCTCTGTGTAACTTGTATGGAATACAAGCAACAGATTTATTCCATATCTTGTGGGTTTCTCACTAGTACTGTACAGATTGGTTAAATTGCATGAAAAATATCACTTGAATGAAAGATCTGTATCTTGTACTTCCTAGAATAATTAGTCTTTTTTGCAGATAAAAATATTCTTCATGTTTTTTCCTGAATTGCACCATTTTTGAGATATGTGAAGTTGAATGGAATTAAATCCATATAATCATCTGATGAAACATGAGTGAGTGAATCATTTCTTAGAGGGAAAATAATGTTTTTGAACATTTCAGATTCAATAGTGGATGCTGTGGAAGGTAATTCTCATTCAAACTAAACTGGACTACAGTGAGGTATTTGCCCAATGTGAAAACTTAAAATGCTTATAACTTTTTAACGCAGCTGAATATGGAAGAACAGTAATGGAAAAAGTATTTCTTCTGACCTCAAGAACCTATGGTTACAATTAACGCAGTGGTCAAAGACTCACCCTGTATGCCCTAAATTCATTAATCGTTTGGTGAATTGGTCCTTGATTACTGTCTATTCTAAATTCCGGCCATTTTGTAAAGATAATGAAATGGATACTTTGAAACAAGGATTTGAATAGTTATTGGTGCATCAGTTCATTTTTTTAGAATAAAAACACATAACACTGCGTTATATTAGGACGAACAGCCCTTTTTTAAATATGGAAATTCAAGATATTTTCTTTTGAATCGGACCACATTACGGTTGACATGACAAACAATTAAACAAATACTTTTGTACTATGAACAAGCGGGCAAATTTATTCTAATCGATACCATTTTCTTTCAAGGAGATACTATCATAAAAATATTGTAGTCAGCTTGAATCAGCAAATTATTGTTATCATTTACGTGATGGAAATTCAAATTTCATATTTCTCAGATTAATAAAATAAAAAACGGAAACAAATATGCACATATATTTTCAAAAAAATAACATATAACTGGGAATGGTATCACAATATCTCTATTATACTATCTTCATCAGTTTTCTTCCTTTTGGGTGCAGGTAAATCCACCTCCATCTCTTCACCATCCGACTCTTCTATTTCCTGAATACTGAGATTTTCAACCATAACTATAGACTTTCCATGGCACCTTCCAACTGTAAATTCAAATAAGTCAGGATTAATACATAAAATTATAATACATATTATATTAAATAAGTTCAATTAAAACATTAATTTCAATCATACAAGGCCTAGCTGTTATAATCGTTTATCATTATTAACTAAGATGAGAGCTTATGAAAAGCTTGAAGAAAGGAGATCCATCGCTTGTGAGTAGGTATAGGCCGATATGTATTTTCTCTATTCAAGTGTCGTATTGCCATGTCTTTAGTTATATTTTTCGTTTTGTGGTTGACAACACTGACATCCTATCCATTCGAATGTCAACGCGCGTCCATTGCATGTCAATTGTCAATATTAAACCATGTACAGATTTTAACGCACTATTCAAATTCCATAATCTGTCAATTTTCGTATCAGTCACACCAACTGCGAAAATAAAATACAAAAGACACTAAGAGATATAATCTGAATTTTTCATTGAATTCCAATAAATTTCTCACAATTCTTGACTGAAATAGAGAAAATATCGTCTAATACTCGTTGCAGAAGGCAACAGTGATGCGTTCAAATCACGAATTATGCATTCGTGTTGGAATAGGTGTCCATTCTGCAACTTGTTTTAGAATACACTATTATCAAACTTTGCGAAAATCATCTTATACGACAACATTTATTCAAGGGCTAAAAATCAAATTTACATGGAACAACATGGATTTATGGCACGTAGATCTTGCATATCGAATTTAGTAACTTTCAAGCAATTTGCATTCGAAAGCCTAGATGATGGTACACAGGTAGATGTTATATGTATAATCGGTTGAACTTGAACGTTGTAAAATGCAGTGTGCTTTCGTTCTCTAGAAACCAAAATATAGTACACTTTGACTATGCAATTGGTGGCTCAGTTCTCACAAGAGTGACTGAGACCAGGGATCGATCCTGGTATTGTATTTGATCAGCGTTCAAGCTTCGTCCAGCACATAAGTAATATTACAGTGGCTGCATCTACGACCTACAGATTTATTGTTAGGAATGCTAGGTGTTACTGCAACTCATTATTGTTAGTTAAATTCATTCATTTTATTCCAAGTTGCTTGCTCGTTTCGTGCGGCCCACGTATATTCACTTCATTTCCCGATGGGCGCGTAACATATGTTGGAGCATATGACCTATGTCGAACGAGAGTACGAAATAGTCGTTCATCCATGAGGTACTGAAGCCGCGCTCGTTCGGTAAAGTACAACATTTTTCTCCGCAATGAATGAATTTTCTCGATAAATCTACAAATTAGAACTCTGGTGAAAAAGTGACTATTATCGCTCGCGAGTGCATGGACAGGTCAATTCAGCCGTACTGTGAAACCAGGTAGGCAGTGCTCCAGCATTCGATTTTTTTTCGAGTCATATTTTCTTATCAGAATTTCATTGTTAATTTTCTTTCGCTTTCGTTTAATTTTCAAAGGCCCTTGTCGTGCCACTAGGCATTTCAGCAACACGGGAACCCTCATTCGTTTATTCGATTTGAAGGAGTAGATTGACATCTGGTTTCATGATTTGGCATCCGATTTATAGAGTACATAAGTACATTTGGAGTCAATTTCTGAAGTTTTTGGTTTGGAGAGAAGACGGCGTCTATCCATATAGAGGATTTGATCAAGGTGAGTTACTCACTAGGTTCAGAGTTAAAAAATGGAGTGGAAGAATATCATCCCTTAAATTTTTGTATAATCTTTTGCACGGTTTTGTTCATTGCCTCGAGCTTCTCTCCTATGTTGGGTTGGGTGCAGAAATCAATTAGCAAAATAAAGAGAGAGCACCTGAATACTGTCAAATGAAACCTAATTCATACACACACGTAAGTGTGTATAAACCTTAGCCATCTATTCTTAGTTGAAGTGTAGGTTGCACCTTCTACAAAATGTGTTTTCATTTGTAGGTGAATTAATTGAAAAAAAGAAGTTTTTTAGAACCTCATTACAAAATATTCGGACAATTAATTTTTTCTGAAAATATGAAACTCTAACTCATCTGAGAGTAAAATGACAAACTGCTTAAAATGCTTTGAATAAGCTCGCATAGAATCTGTTCTTTGTCCCCATATATTTCTAATTTTTCTTACATCAAATTGTTCGATAATATTGCCTTTCCTATTTTTATCCTATTTCACACCTCCTGTACTTGAGAAAACTATGGAATAGAACTGGGCTTTTTTTTTTTGTAACTATTACATCTATAAAAGCAAAATGCCTTGGTATCGAAATCACATCACAACATCCAGATGCATAAAAACCAGAGCTGAGCCAGTTCTGTGTGGAGCCAGAGGAAAGATAAAAGTCAACTATGAAATGCTGCTCCCTACTTGGACTCTATCTACACATTAAATTTCCTTCTCTGGAACAAACTTATATCGATTTGAAAATATTTCAAAGAAGCTCAGTAAATTGCTTAAACAATTGACAACGTTGCAGTACCAACTTTTACCCTAACATGCACTAAAAATGTAGGATAGTGGGAGGGAAAATGAGTTTTGTACATCAAAAGCTGAGTTGGTTGCACACTAATCAAAAGAAAAAGAAATTTTCAAATTATGAGCAGTATTCAAATTTTTTAATTTACGAAATATTTACTTTGTTTTTCTGTTTTCAACTTGGATAATTCTCTACATTATTCCATTAAACTTCAACAAAAACAGACAATAAGGTGTATAATTGTTGACAAGAAAATTCAACAAATGCTTTGATTATAGTTGTATTCGTAAACCTCAACATGTGTTAACTCGAATAGAAGCTGAACTTGATAATTTCTAACAATAGTCGCTTTCCATTCACAAACTAAGGCTCCCCGAGAGCTTCCTGGTGTCCTCCAATCTGACCGTTTCCAGTATACAGTGCGTCAAGCATTCACAAGACCTTCTAATTTCCCTTGAAGCACCAGCTGAATTTTCAGGACCTGATGCCCCCACAGCTGTCATGTGCCAAATTCAAATGTATATTTGAATTGTTTATATGTAGTTTTAAGTATTTAAATTTTTTTGTTAATATACTAAATCAAAAAATGGACACTTTAATGATTTATTGAATATGAGGGTAAATTATGAAATGTTGATTACGTTACATTTGTTTCGTTTTTCAGTTCAATTGGACGTTTCCTGTCAAAGAGAGGGTGAAAAGTACATGAGCTTCAAGTCCCTGCATGTACCTGACTGGAAAGCGACTAATAATAATGCTATTCCTGCAATATCTTTGCGACTTAATTCTTTTCCATTCAGTCATATTCTTTTCAAATAAATCTGACGTGAGCGATGGTTCTCCTTTCCTCTACCCCTCATAATTCCGCAGACACCCCAGATATTTCCAAAAATCACTTAGTTATGTTATTTTAATATTTTGAAAAAAATTACCATACCTGCTTTCTTACACAATTCTGCACCGCAATGTTGAATGGCATCTTTGGATTGTTGGCTATTCAGGCCAAAGATTAATCCTCTATAACAAGTTAAAATTAGTAACAACCTATGGATATTATTGCAAAAGAAAACTTACAAGTTTATTGCATCATAAGCACTTCTCATGTGAATTAGTTTGGATGCTCCACTAGAAATTATTACATTTCTAGATTTGCCAATTCCATGGTACATATGTGAAATTGAAATAATGTTATCTCTTTTTGTCTGGTCTTCAATTGCAGGACCATATAATACTTCAAAGAAAAATCCCTTTTTAATAAGTTTAAAATAGATGCCTCTATCCATCCTGTATGACAATTTCTCTTCTGCATCGTAAGCTATTATATCAGCTTCAACACTCTTACATATGTACTGAAATTGAAATTGATTAAAAATGAAGTTCAAACTTAAACAGAGAAACTTACCGTACAAGCAACTTTTGTTTTCGGCATCACTGCTAATATGTCAAATTTTTTGAGATTGGTAGATTTTGACTAAAATTATTTCAAATATTAATTTAATAAGATATTTGTACATTAAGGTTATGTTAACTCACCAGTTTGTTGAAATATTCCTGATTGGAAAAGATGATTGTTAATCTGTTCAATACAGTCATTTCTTGAAATTCCTGTTAAATGATAAAAGCATGAGTTAAATTAAAACATATAAGTTTGATAAGGGCTTTGACTGCCACAATTGAGGAAATTGGAATTTGAAGTTCATAAAATATAATAATATAAATATAAAGCAATTAGACCTATAGAAACATACATTAAGTATATATTCATGAATCTTGATGGGCTCGGGAACTATTTCAGAGTTATTTGATTCATCCCCTTTCTTTTTTTTCTTTCTATTTACTTGATTTGAATATGTATTCTCATCTACTTCTTGATTAATGGCAATTGTACGATAACCACCTGGAATAAAAAGTTATAATTATATCTCTTCTTTTCCTATTGAATCAGATAATGTAAGGTTCAACTCACTTTTATACAAAAATTCTAATGTCGATAAACACTTTTCATCAAAAAAATGCTTAACTGGAACACATAAATCGAAATACCCTTTCGCATTCATCTTTATTTTTTGGTTTGTTTAATCTATGGATAAATAAATGTATAATCGTTGACCTATCCAAGATATAAACTCTTCAATATTATATATAAGCCATGACATCTCACCTACTAGGTATTAGGGATGGCTGCCGGTACGCGGAACTGATATTTTGGATCAGGTCCGGCTTGTCGGACTAGTGGAACTGATCCCTACTGACGATTTTATCAGTTCCGAGTATGAGTCCAGTCGGACTCATCGCATTTACTTGTAGACACCCTGTATACGGCATCTCAATTCCCGCAAGCAAGTTTGTTGACTCCAGATTTAGTGAATTTTAGAGTCTAATACATCCTAAAAATAAAAGAGAAACCTGACGACCGGAAAGCATATATTTAGGCCAATCTTCAAACAAATAGCCCCGTTTTTCAAAAATCCAAATATTATAAAGGACAAAAAGGAAAATAACCTTTATTCCGTTTTATTCACCTCTAGGTAAACTGTTAAGTAACGTTCCTGACATCGATCCCTTTGTTATAACAATGCACTTCCTGTCGGTAAACTTTCTAGCAACAAATAAACCCGCTCTAAGTTTCTTACAAATAACGTTTAATCCGTTAATAAAACTTTATATTTCGACTAGGTACTTGTATATGAATTTCAAAAGTTGACGTGTCTCAGTATTTCTTATATTTTTTCTAAAATAATGACATAAAGAATTTTATTCCATAAGTGATTTCCACACTCTATCAGAATACATCGAAATTTAGAAACATTTAAGGAAAAAGTGCTCAGCCCTAAACGATCAGACGGATCGATATAAATCACAATCAACAAAAACTGTGATACAAAAACGTGAACAATGAGTAAATAACATCAAGCCTATCAACAAATACACGACGGCCTGAAGAATCATATTTCAGGCCTGGACTGCTTCCAGGTAGTAAAAGCACAGATATGGTACCTATACTGTGGTAAAAGTGTCTTATTATCGAATAAGTTCGGACTCGGACTAGGCACTGGAACTGAACTTTGGATCAGTTATTTCATTGAACCGGATCAGGTCGGAACTGATCCATGAAATTCTTTGGATCAGCCATCCCTACTAGGTATAATATTTATTAGTAAATCAATTTATGAAAATAAATTATAAACAAATTAACCTCTAAACTCAACCATAGAACATTTTCCGTTTCTTATTTTTATCTTTGTGTGAAGTTATCCACAGTTTTGGACGAATAGTGTGATACCGCTGGGATTCTCGGACGGTGTTGCCAAACTTTACAAAGAAAAACTTTGAATTTCAATATAATATATATAATATAATATAATATAATATATATAATATTTGGACAGTTAATTTATTCTGAAAATATGAAAACTCTAGCTCATCTCTTGCGGAAGATAGAGAGTATACGGTCGGACGGACATACTCAGGTTGGACTCTGTATATTCATCAGGTCAAACCCAATCGATTGAGACCATTTTCTGATCGATATTAGAAAATCACAGACATTTGGGCAAAACGATAATGCGCTATTCTACTAGAATAAGCGTCCAAAAATCAATAATCTCCCAAATGCTTTTTCACGCCTTTTTTCCAAGTTTCATATCGTCACGCACCGAAAATCCATAATCGTATGAAAAGACGAATAGGTTTGGCAACATCACTCAAGAATCCCAGCGGTTTCACACCAATCGTCCATTACCGTGACTGGAATACCATGAATAACTTCACATAAGTGTGATTCCTTGTAATGATTATTCCGTAGTCATATAAGAAGTATATTCTGTGGTTCTTTGGTATTTTGGTTATGTTTATTTGTTTATATTTATTATTTATGTTAGAGTTAGTTGAACGTGGATCATCATCATCTATAGGATATCAATTCTCTTGCAATATGATCAGGCCAATATTATCTCGAATATCCGGAGCATCGAAATGTCTTTGCTCGAAAAACCTTTATAAATCTTCCATGTATCTCAAGACAAGTTGCCAAATCATGAAACCACAGGAAGACGACTCACAAATACACTCCAAATACCAAATATTCAAAGATGAATCTGAAGTAGTTATGGATGTTTTCGATGAGGAAAGAAATACACATTATGGTTATGATCTTCCAAGAAATGAGGAAGAAGAAATTGATCGATATAAAGGGTTGAATTTAAAACGTACAGACAAGGATTTTGATGTATTCAAGTAATGCATTGGTTGTTTCTAGGTGGCATAACTGGAGTATTCGATATAGAAGATTTAGTGGATGTTTTACACAGAGAAAACTCATTAGACATATTTGTGGCAAAGATACCTGAAGAAATAAATTATTCTGATTACATTTGTGTTGTTTCGGTTAAATCACCAAGACATATGAATGCTTTGACTCAATTTGTTCGTAGAGTATATAAAATGAAGAGAGGCAAAAATGATTTAGTACCCAAATTAGAAGGAAAGAATTCAAAGGATTGGCAAGCATTAGACTTAGGTCAGTCTTTTTCAATACCTATCATAATTATCGCTTAGACCCTACATTCAGTGATTTCACTTTACCAGTTAGAGCTGAAATATGGAAATGAATATGGAAAAAATCATTTCATGTAATCTGAAAGATTTGTTTATGTATGGGTGTTCACATTTATCATTATTTGTAGTAGTTAAAAACAGCAATTTCTTAAAGAAAAAAGTTTTATTCCAATCAAACACAATTCAGTCATTTCAATCTTTCAAGTTAGACCTATAATATTATAAGTTCAATTAAAAATTAATTTTTTGAATTTCAAACCTAATTAAATTTGCCTGTAAATGACTTTTTAATTTTTAGATGGCAATCCTTATTTCAATATACTGGATTAATTATAAAATATGTTTCATTCCATTATCAGCTTGATGAAGTTTGAGATGTTTAACTATCCTCACTTTGTTACTCACTTTGAAAAATTAATATTAAGTTAACAATGATAAATATACTTAATCCTAAAGATGATAATTATGTTTCAGGTAACATTGCTCTTCACATATTCTCCAAGGAAGCACGTGTTCATTACGATTTAGATTCATTATGGGCTGTTGGACCAAAAATGGATTTAGAATGTAATAAGGTCGATCCTCTTGTAGAAATGTTAGAGAAAAATACATACATGCTCAATGATTTGAAGCCAGCAAGTTGAATTCTTTTGTGATTTTATGGTTGTTAATTTTGATAATTACATGAATATTGAAAGATTTATTTGAATTTCTAAATTGACAAAATTTTCAAGCCTCGATTGTTATGAATAAACTGAATAACCCAAATATTCGTGTAAACACTACCTAATGATAACTTCGGTGTCAGTTGTGTCTTGCAACTTCACTAAGCGATTGCCCATTTTGAGGTCGAATCGAGTTTCGAATTGCTACCGCACCCACCGTACTCTCCAGATATGCCCCCAAGCGACTACCGGCTCTTCGTATAACTCAAAAAAATGCTTCCTGAAAAGAGAAATTGTTGGCAAAAACTGAAGCATATTTTGAACGTATTTCAGTTTTCCTACCTCGGTCCGGGACTTATTGACCAAAATTTGAATATGTTCAACAGGTCGTTATATTTGACACTAATTGATTACATTATGGAGCGATATAAACCACTGAAACATTCATATGTTTGGTTCATACACTAGTGCTGGGTTTCATAAACATTGATCACTTGATCAACTCATTGATTGAGTGATTCTATACCTTAAATTTCTCGAATTAAAATCCGTTGAAGTATTCTGTCAATGATCTTTATGAAATCCGTCATAGGTGTGTAATCTATATTGTAACGATACCCAATACGGACCTGACTGGCGCACGCCGACAAAGAGATTGAAGAAGTTATAAAGGCTAGCTGGCGCCTGCGTACAAAGGGAACGAAGATGCAATAAATTCAATAACGTATGACACCGCCGTTCACATGAGAAGAATCACGCCACAATAAAGACAATAAATATCACATAAAAATGATAGGATGAATGAGGCCGCATGTTATTAATCCAGAATTAAATGGTTCACTAGAACATTCTATTTCTCGAATAATGCCGAAAATGATGGAACATTCCTGAATGTAAATTAGGAGATAAAAGGTAGGTGTATGGAGTAGATGAGACAGAGTTGTTTGAAGAACATTGCCGACACGCGTTAGCTAGTGAATATAAATTTTCTGTCGATAAATTAATACTTTGAGTGGTGTAAATAAATGAGTTATGATTAATTTTTCATGGAATTTTGAGGAAAGCAGTTGGTCAAAAACTACATTCAACTAATGCTAACGTTTCGTAGATATATTTCTACTTCTTCAGGGCAAAGTCGAACTTATGTTTTACACACAAAGGATCTTAATATTATTTTGTTGAGCAAATCGACTTTGCCCTGAAGAAGTAGAAATATATCTACGAAACGTTGGCATTAGTTGAATGTAGTTTTTGACCAACTGCTTTCCTCAAAATTCCATGAAAAATCAATCATAACATGTATCTACAAGGAAATGATCTATCAGAACATAATAAATGAGTTATTATAAAAGGACTTGTTATTTTTGCATTTTCATTCGCTTCGAAATAAATCAAAACACTAATTTCATTATCATCATCATCAACTACCCTTCTTTTGTATTCTTTAGGGGCTCTTACACATCCAAAACTTTGAAACATATTTTCTAAAGATCTTCTCCACCATGGGATGTAAATAGGGATACTTCTCGTTGAAGGCCCGGCAGGTTCTACTTATAATTCATTAACATTCACCATGTTTATAAAATAGATCCAGAATTTCGTAATTAGAATAACGGTTCATTTCGTTAAATCGAGAAATGAAGATAACGAATAACAATAATACCTGACACTTGTGAATTATTAACAGATTATTTATCTTCTATGGGTACAGAGTGTTCCCATGGTTTTAATTTGACTCTACGTACTACATAAATCCAGAAAATCTCAAATAACTCAGTAATTATTGAATTTAGGAGCATAATCATGTTAGAAAACTATCATAATTTTTGACCGCAGAATCCAACACAATTATAAAAAAATAGGGTTCTAATTTGAAAAATAGAAGTTATGGCCAATTTAAGATCACAATTTTCAACACAAAATTTTAAACACCCTGTGATGATATTTTTGAAATCCAAAAGATGCATGACCTTTTCACATCCTTCCTCTTCGATGTAGTAAAAACGGTTTACGCTCAGGATATTTAAAATAGGAATAATGAACAAATTACTGACTGAACATATTTGACTTTTTTTCCAGTTTTTTTTGGATATTTTGAAAACTATTCGATTTAATACAATGGTTTTAACAGAAATGTATTCACTATTGAATACTCGATCATACCAGGAATGGAAAACTTGGAAAAAATTTTTTCGTCGAATTTATTTTCACTCCCTGTATAACCGGAAGTTTTTGGGCTTCGAAAATATTTAAGCTCTGTAGAGAACTTCGAACAATATCATGATCCCAATTTTCAGATTTCAAATATGTCTAGTTCTCCAGAAACGTCTAATAGGCACTCGAACTTGAGACACCCTGTATAGTCTCACTTCGAGCTGTGGTTACAGACAAAATTTGCAAATGGCACTGTGTATCTACTTCTATGATTTCACTAAGGGGGTGAACGTAATCATTTTTGTGCTGACAGATATTTTAGACAATAAAAAAAATGCCCGAAACATAAATAAGTATTCTCAAAAAATATCACTCTATTCTACTAATTCACTGTACTCGAACAAGCGCTCGAAAAAAACTCCTAATTTTTTATGAGATCGGACGAATATCTTATGAGAGTAATCGAATATTTAAAACAAAATAATTTCTTATTTCTGAATATTTTTAAAATACCTGTCTGGAATTTCAAAAAATTTGGTAGACTCCTTTCTCTCAAGGTTATTTAGACGATTTACATGTTTCAAATCGATCGATTGGATATTGTAGGAGTTATATTGAGGAAACCAAATTTTAGACCCGTGTACAGATAGCCGGTAAAGTTAGCCGGTAAACTTTCCGAAGACACCCGATCGCCCATAGGCGTCCGTCACGACATCAGCAATATGGAAAATGTTAAATGGAAGAATTGGAGAGTTTTACCGAACGACCGATGAACTTTCGATCGAAAATAGTTCCTACTTAGTAATTTATAACGTTGCGTAGGAATATTCATGGAAAAATAATGAGAAACTATTGAGGTTTTAATTTCAAGAAGCTGTTTTTTGACCCTCAAGGGCTGTTATCGTATTTTCTTCAAAATCTGAAGGTACGGAAAAAATCTGCGTTGAAGAGAGCTTTCGATTGGGCCTAGTATTGTTTTCTTACGGAGGGGATAACAGGGTGAAAACCACCCCTAAGTGGTTTTTTGACTCTCAAGGGTTGTTATCGTATTTTCTTCACAATCTGAAGGTACGGAAAAAATCTGCGTTGAAAAAAGCTTTCGATTGAGCCTAGTCTTGTTTTCTTACGAAGGGGACAACATGGTGAAAACCACCCTTATGTGGTTTTTTGAATCTCAAGGGGCGTTATCGTATTTTCTTCAAATTATGGAATTGCGCAAAAAATCTGTGTTGAAAAGAGCTCTCGTTTGAGCCTAGTCTTGTTTTCTTACGGAGGGGATAACAGGGTGAAAACCACCCCTAAGTGGTTTTTTGACTCTCAAGGGTTGTTATCGTATTTTCTTCACAATCTGAAGGTACGGAAAAAATATGCGTTGAAAAAAGCTTTCGATTGAGCCTAGTCTTGTTTTCTTACGTAGGGGATAACAATGTGAAAACCACCCTTATGTGGTTTTTTGAATCTCAAGGGGTGTTATCGTATTTTCTTCAAAATATGGAACTGCGCAAAAAATCTGCGTTGAAAAGAGCTCTCGTTTGAGCCTAGTCTTGTTTTCTTACGTAGGGGATAACAGGGTGAAAACCGCCCTTAAATGGTTTTTTTGACTATGAAGGGTTGTTATCGTATTTTCTTCAAAATCTGAAGGTACGGAAAAATCTGCGTTGAAAAAAGCTTTCGATTGAGCCAAGTCTTGTTTTCTTACGTAGGGGATAACAGGGTGAAAACCACCCTTATGTGGTTTTTTGACTATCAAGGGTTGTTATCGTATTCTCTTCGAAATATGAAACTGCGCAAAAAATCTGCGTTGAAAAAAGCTTTCGTTTGAGCCTAGTCTTGTTTTCTTACGTAGGGGATAACAGGGTGAAAACCGCCCTTAAGTGGTTTTTTGACTCTCAAGGGTTGTTATCGTATTCTCTTCGAAATCTGAAGGTGCGGAAAAAATCTGCGTTGAAGAGAGCTTTCGATTGAGCCTAGTCTTGTTTTCTTACGTAGGGGATAACAGGGTGAAAACCGACCTTACATGGTTTTTTTTGGCTATGAAAGGTTGTTATCGTATTTTCTTCAAAATGTGAAGGTGCGCAAAAAATCTGCGTTGAAGAGAGCTTTTTTCCGCTCCTTCATATTTTGAAGAAAATACGATAACAACCCTTCATAGTCAAAAAAACCATTTAAGGGCGGTTTTCACCCTGTTATCCCCTACGTAAGAAAACAAGACTAGGCTCAATCGAAAGCTCTTTTCAACGCAGATTTTTTGCGCAATTCCATAATTTGAAGAAAATACGATAACACCCCTTGAGATTAAAAAAACCACATAAGGGTGGTTTTCACCCTGTTATCCCCTACGTAAGAAAACAAGACTAGGCTCAATCGAAAGCTTTTTTCAACGCAGATTTTTTCCGTACCTTCAGATTGTGAAGAAAATACGATAACAACCCTTGAGAGTCAAAAAACCACTTAGGGGTGGTTTTCACCCTGTTATCCCCTCCCTAAGAAAACAAGACTAGGCTCAAACGAGAGCTCTTTTCAACACAGATTTTTTGCGCAATTCCATAATTTGAAGAAAATACGATAACACCCCTTGAGATTCAAAAAACCACATAAGGGTGGTTTTCACCCTGTTATCCCCTACGTAAGAAAACAAGACTAGGCTCAATCGAAAGCTTTTTTCAACGCAGATTTTTTCCGTACCTTCAGATTTTGAAGAAAATACGATAACAGCCCTTGAGGGTGAAAAAACAGCTTCTTGAAATTAAAACCTGAATAGTTTCTTATTATTTTCCCATGAATATTCCTACGCAATGTTATAAATTACTAAGTAGGAACTATTCTCGATCGAAAGTTCATCGGTCGTTCGGTAAAACTCTCCAATTCTTCCATTGAACATTTTCCATATTGCTGATGTCGTGACGGACGCCTATGGGCGATCGGGTGTCTTCGGAAAGTTTACCGGCTATCTACACACGGGTAAATTTTAGTTGCTCATAACTAACTCATCTTTTTGGGAAAATAATGACCGGTCGGACATATTTAAATTTGACCTCGGATTCTTCAACATGAAGTCGACTCCAATCGATTGAGATCATTTCGACTCGATATTTGAAAATTACAGACATTTGGACAAAAGGCTGTTTAAGTAGGATCCTGTGATTTGACGAATACTGTATTAAATAATATGAAATGATAAGAATGAATTCATTGATAGAAATAACCAATGTGTAATCTGTAATGGAATTTTGATCTTGCACCGGATCCTCCAGCAAAACCGTCGATTTCTGCGCGGACCTAGACACCATCATCCGATACACGTCAAAAGAACACGTGACACGCGGCGCCGAATACGAGCCTGGAAAGCAGCCTACTACAGAAAATAAAAGTTGAATACATTTTCCGTCGCAGCAATTACACAAACTATCGATTTCGTATGTGAACTAAATCGTTCACGACTATAATTATTACGTTTAGAACATCAGTTTTCGATCGGACTATTGTATCTATTATCTGTTGAGTTACCGGCTTGTTCCATTTCGGGCGCAGGTACAAAAATTCATGATTTCGTGCTTCGATGAGCGGCGGTGCAGTTTTATTCAACTAGGCATATGTGTTGCGTGTCGATAAGTTTGGAAACTATACAAATTCGTTTTTAACCTCAAATTATCGTTAAATCAGGTAAGTAAACATTGAATCAAAATATCCGACTGAATTTTGAATGCAGAATTAATTGGCGTGGCCTCCTTAATATTTTAAAAATTATTTGCATGCTGTCAGAATCATCTACGTGTCAATAGGTGTCACTCGTTACGAAAGAACCTAATTTTTTTGCATGGGATGGTTGTGTAAATTCAGGAATGCTGGGTGAGAATCTGAATGATATCTCTGAATGTCCTGAATTTTGCTAGAATCATTAGATTTTCTACTCTTCAACATTTATTTCAATTTCATCATAATCTTATATGTATTGAGGGTATCTCCAAAGAGGGGTAACATCAACATTTATTTCAGCTTCCAAAGAAAATATAGAGAGGACACCTGTCAAAAATGTCTAGGAAAAGGACTAGAAGTAGATCTGAAGATACGTCTCCTTATATCTCAACCTACAATATGGTAAGTTCCTTAGTTTCTTCTAAAGAACTGTTGAAAAAATTTGATTTGTTCAACTCAACTATTTTAATAATCGCCCCCGTTCTTATATTAACCCTATAACAACAAATTTTCTCAGTGGTTTTATTTAATCTCGATTCTCAATATCAATTTTAATTTAAATTTGTTATAGTTGTATTATTTTTCTTGAATTTAAGAGAGTAGTTTCTCAGAATTAGTATGAATAGATCATTTGATATGTTGGTGGAAATTAACAACTCAAGAAAATGTGGAATGTCAGAAGAACCGTAAGTAACCGTAAGGTCAAGAATTTTTGCGTTCATCCAAGTTATTAATATCATGGCTTAAAGTTAGGATCTTATCTTTTACTAAAAGATTTCGTCCCAAGAATATATTCGCACATATGGACTGACATCAATGGAATTATAAATCATTGCAAAGAAAATATGATAATAACTCTCCAGACTGAAATTACCGCTCCGGAGAACCATTAGAGAAAATTCGCAAAGGGGCTGAAGGGCATCTCTGAAAGCGCTTATAAAAAATGTTTCCATGATTGGAAAACACGTTGACACATGTGTATCGCTTCAAATGGAGCATATTTCCAAGGAGTTTCAATGAATATTGAAAAAGTTTAATATTTTTACGTCTTATATTGAATTTCCGGATAATTTTGTCAGAGAGTATTACATTTGTTGATTCTATGCCTTTGTTTTTGAATTTGATAGTTTGATAGGGAAAAGACTTGAAGGCGTGCAAAAAGCTGCTAACCTCATGTCAGTTTCTTTCCGCATTTTATTTTTACGGAAACCAAGCGGCGTTAAAAAAAACCTAAGAAATAAAATTGGACCAAAAATAAATTGTGGTTTGAGAAATATTTCCATTTCAAAAAGAAGCAGTGACGTAATACGAATCGTTTTCCTGGAATATTTTATTCCATATCCCGTTCTGACGCCACTGGTTGAAAAATGAAAAATCCTTCTACATTCATACCGTTGAGGATCAGAATCAAATAATGAAACCCCCATTATATCTATTAAACAATGAACACTATTATTTCTGGTTTTGGATGATTTTTGCTTTTCCGTCCAAATATACTCTGTTGACTGGATCTGTGTGGTTGAAATTAATGTTTTCTTAGAACAGTCTCCAAATGTTATATAAATGAGTGTAAAATATTTGAGAATAATACCTTTTCAAGTACATTCAGTCTTACTGAAGTTTTCGAAAGTTGAACTTGTATTGCCTGAACAAAGTACTCAAGTGCTCATTTCCATGAACTATAACCAACAGGTATGTATAAATGCATTATATTTTTCGAACACTGGAATGATTTCCCAAATTCTGCAAAAAGTCCACGATAACAGAGAGCACATTAAAGATTTTTCTCTATTTCAGTGTCGTAATGATTTCATTACAATTTTAAAAACAGTGCTGTAATGAACTCATTACAGCATTGTTTTTAGTTATATTTTTCGTTTCGTGGTTGACAACACTGACAATCTTATCCTTTCGAATGTCAATACGCGTCCATTGCATGTCAATTGTCAATATTAAACCATGTAAAGATTTGAACACACTATTCAAATTCTATAATCTGTCAATTTTCGTATCAGTCACGCCAACTGCGAAAATAAGATACAAAAGGCACTAGGAGGTATAATCTGAATTTTTCATTGAATTCCAATAAATTTCTCACAATTCTTGACTGAAATAGAGAAAATATCGTCTAATACTCGTTGAAGAAGGCAATTCCAACACTCATGCGTTCAAAAACTCGCTCCTTTGTCGCTCGTTTTCGAATTTCGCATTCTGCAAGTTGTATTATTACTTTTTAACAAAAGATTCCATATCCACGAAATAAAAAAATCATATTTTTTAATGAAAAATTAGAAATATCATTGGTTTCCTCTCAAAAAAGTGCGTGAAGAATTTCACAGAAACAAAAAAAAATCAAAAATAAGCAAGTTACGGAGTTGGGCCAGAAATAACAAAATTGAAAGACACCTGATGTCTTTCGAACAATCCAAGATAGCAATGTGCGGTTTACCGTATTCATTTTCTCACGAAGACCGATTTCGTAGCATGTAGGCTAATTTACTCCTTTAGGAATTGGTTTTTTCCTACGAAAATTGTCAAACCACTCTGTACTTGGTTGTTACATAAATTCTTCCATCTTTCAGCAAATTCGACTTAGAATCGTATCACCGAGGGAAAAAGGCGCAAAAATTTCCTCGCGTCAGTGCTTCCAACATGTTTTCAATATAGAAATATTTATTTTTAATGCTTTACCGTAAAAACGAGAGTCGAGGTCGGAGTGTAGAGAATTGTTGCTTGAACTATTCATGTTATATATTTAATGTTAATTATGTGCTGTTAGATGGGATCATTTGCCAAAAAACCTGTTGACGAATAGATTTAAGTATAATGATTCATTTTCATACGTGAGGTGAGGTCATGAATAATATCAATGACATCATTAATACTTGCCTCATGTATGTATGAACTTTAATCAACAGGGTATTTCAATTTTTTTTTTTCCTTGAAGAGGAACTCGTTATAGAGAAACCTACTATTTGCTCAGTTTGGCAACATGAAAATTTTTTTATGACCTGAGCGGACCAGCTCAATACGTTACAATCTCTAAGTTTCAGATTCGACATTTTTCAATGTAAATAAATGGTCTATTCATATACAGGGTGGCCATTTGGAAACGAAACAGACGAGATTACGGACGAAATTAATTTTTTCGGTAGAAATGCCCGGTCAGGTCGATTTCTGTTTCGACGGGGACAACTTAAGATGTAAGTTACGGACGCATAGCGCTTCAACCCTTGCTACTACAACCCACACCCCCAAATTTTGAATAGGGAAGATGGGGTGAGTGATACTTCATTTGAAAGGTATTTTTATACTGATTTCAGCACAGTAATTGTTTTTTCATTTTATGCATTAGTTCTCGAAATATTCTTAACTAAGTATTTGAAAATGAAGTGGTGTTTTCATGGCACTTGTAGTATTTTTGTGAAAAATCGACATTTTGAGCTTCAAAACAACCATGTCTGTGGCTTCCTTCCTCCAATCCACTGACATAGAAATCTTTAATCAAGATGTCGAATAAACAAAGCGTATTGCGAAGGAGCTCAATCTTGCTGAAACTAACTGAATAATTTGCAGTATTTCCAATAATATGCGGTAACACTTCATCGATAGAAATCTCCAAAAAGTCCGAATACGTACATATCTCCAATCAGATTACCAGGTAAGAAAATCAAATCATTAATGCTGCCACAGAAATATTCCAGTCCCAATTCGTGAAACGATTTCCGACTTAATTATGAAGTGTTTTTTCAGTTGGCTTCAATATGTTTCCATTTTGTTGATTATTGAATTCATATCTTTTTCAAAAAAATGAGAATCGATAATTTTTTATTTATTACGAACAGATCATTGAGTTGGCTAACTGGTTCTTTGACATGTGAATTATTCTTAGTTTTGAATCGAGACTTGTATGTGTTATAATTCATTGTTCGACATGGTTTATTCAATTGCAGAGCGGGTGGAAATAATTTCACTTTTTTTTGTAAACAATCAATGTGCGAATAGAACCGCGGAATTCTTCAATCAACGACATTTAGATAAACATGTTAATAGGAAGTATGTTTTGGAATTAGTGTTAAAGTTTCAAGAAACCGGGTCCGTGGCTAATAAAAAACGAAACATGGAAAGAAATGAAGCAGCTGAAGTAGCTGTTCTTGGACAGATTGCTCTGAATCCAATGACGCGCACGAGGCAGCTAGCACATGAATCTGGTTTTACACGAACTCGAATTGCAAATATTTTGAAGCATCATAAATTCCATCCTCACAAAACCCATCTCTCACACGCACTAAACGAAGATGATTTTGACCGTCGTGTTGAATTTTGTGATACAATGAGTGAACGAGTAACTGCTAATCCCAATTATCTGCACAATGTTTGTTTCTCCGATGAGTGTTCGTTCTTTCGAAACGGCACAGTAAATCGACACAATTGTCGTTATTGGGCCGATGCTAATCCGAGATAGTTCCACGAAGTTTATACTCAACAACCAAAAAAACTCAATGTTTGGGCTGGAATATTTGGTGACAACATTGTCGGTCCGTTCTTTTTACCTGGTAATCTTACTGGAGATATGTATTTGGACTTATTGGAAAATCACATTGATCCAATTTTGACGGAAATTATTGAAAACAATGCTGGAAATTATGTGGAAGATCAGATTGTGTTTCAGCAGGATGGAGCTCCTCCACACTACGCCTTACCAGTTCGAGAATATCTGGATCAAAGATTTCCAAATCGGTGGATTGGAAGAAGGGGTCCCACTGAATGGCCAGCCAGATGGCCAGATCTGTCACCACTAGATTTCTTTCTTTGGGGCCCCTTGAAGAGTAAAATTCACTCTACACAGCCCGATTCCATAGAAGATTTAAGAAGACGTATAGTGAACGAATGTCGTCAAATCACTCCAGAAATGCTGCAAAATGTGCGCCATCGTTTCGAACAAAACTTATTTCATTGTATAGAAGCTAATGGTGAACAATTTGAATATTTAATTAATTGAGTTTTTGATAAATAATTTACTTTACTTTGAAAAGTATTATTTCTTAGATCAATACTTCAAATCGTTCTGACACCGTACAGTTAGAGAATGATTTCAGTGAATAAAACAGCTAGTCGAACATCTGACCCTAGTAGCATTAACACGTACAGTATGACTTCATTTGCCCAGTGGTAGATGTTTTGCAATTTCAAATACAAGTACGGAAATTTTGGTATTTCGTAACCTACATCTTAAGTTGTCCCCCTCGATACAGAAATCGACCTGTGCGAGCATTTCTATCGAAAAAACTTATTTCGTCTGTTTCGTTTTCAAATGACCACGCTGTATAGTCTAAGGTTTGAACCAATTATCCAAGCACTTTTGCGACTTTGATTGAGGTATTTCCATAACATGCATCCAGAACGCATCAACCGCTTCTTCAGGTGTCCAAAAACGTTGACCTCTCATTCTATTTTTTACGTACGGGAATAAAAATAAGTCATTCGGTGCCAAGTCAGGACTACTGGGCGAATGAGTTATTTGTAATATAAATATGTAATTTTATTTTGAATATCCTAAGATCTCTTCAAGGAATAAAATTAAATTGAACCAGGGAATTCGATGTATTCTTAAGGAAATTGGTGTGTATATGTTGATAACCGTTCGATAACGTTTGCCTGCTTATAGGTGTCAACAACATTGAACAAACTTAGTGTTTTCAAGGTGCGCGAATTCCTTATGCCATAATTGCAGCTTGAACTATGTGGTCTAAAATAATGGGAAAAAAATCACGACGTAAACATGTTTTCAACGTAAGTTTTTCGATTAAAAATAATTTATCGAGCTTGAAATGTTCCTGTATGAAACTGATATCATTTTAAATATCGGTAGTATTCGATCAATGATAGCTAGTCATAAACGTTTTAGCTTGATTGATTATTTGTAAAATCTATTCAAAAAATATTGTCATAAAGAAGAAGGACTCGACAACTCAGTGGGTGCTTGAATCAGAGATACAAAATGTTGGTAAATGAAAATTATCTTTGGTTATAATGAAGGAATTGAATAATTTTATTGACTGAATAATAATAATCGTGGACTGAACAATTTTTATAATATATTTCTACTGTAATTCAAGGAGTTCATATTCGGGTTCAAGTATAACCACTTAACTTAATGATTTTCGTCACATAGGTATCTTCAAGGGAAAAGAACGCGTTTGTTAATAACCTATAAAAAATGTAGCGAAACACCACACGTGATGTCTGAAACTTTTCCGCGCTCGTTCGAAAGTTTTTTGGCGGACTTCAGAACAGTGTGATACTAAAGTAGTTACCCCCAATGAATGATAGATAGATAGATAGATAGATACTTTTATTTCAATAATTGGAAACAAATATATGTTACAAAAATGAAACAAGTCAAACTCATTTTAATTAACCACAAAATCTAAAAAATTCCCCAATATCATACGGTTCACAATTGATTAATAGTTTATGTATCTCCCTTTTGAATAAACTATAATCCTGGATTTTTTTGCAATCTTCTTGGTAGCCCGTTAAAAATCTTTATTGCCATATATAATGGATACTTCTCAAAACAAGATAGAGTGTGCACTGGAAAGAACCACTGATACATACGTCTCGTATTGTTCTTATTTTTGTACCTTGAGTAATATTCACTATGCTTGTGAAAGAACAGCATTATTCGATATATATATATAGACCTGGAAGTGTTAATATTTCATTCGTTTTGAAGACAGATCTACAACTCTCTCGACATTTTCTACCAGTTATCACTCTTATGGCCCATTTGTGCTTCACGAACATTCTATCCATGACTGAAGTTCCACCTCAAAATATGATGCTGTAAGTCGCCAGTGATTGAAAATTAGCGTAGTAAATTGTCCTCAGCACATCATCATAAACCATCCTCTTCAGGACATTCAGTGTATAAATGACGGAATTTAACTTCTTTCCCAATTGATCCACATGTTCTCTCCATTTCAAGTTTTGGTCTACTGCAATGTGATCGAATATTCGAATCTTGACCTAAAAAAAATGGAAATTAATAATAACTTCTCACAGTTCCCATCGGAAATCATATAAATATTGATTTATACACAAAGTGTTTTCATGCGATTACTAACCCACATGCTAGAAAATTTTTTAAAAATTCTCAAAAAAACGTTTTCAGTACTTTATACCTATATATGGTATATCTAAGTTCGCATCGCAGTTACCAGGAACCACATTTCTCGTCGTAGCATAAGAGGTATATCTTCCAATAGCAAAGTTTTCTAAAAAATGTCTGTATGATTGACCTGTTAGTCGACCTGGCAAGAAGAAAGGACCAATCAAATCATCACCAATATTACCACCCCACATATTTAGTAAAAATTGCTCTTGAAAATGGGTTTTTACATATCCATGCGGATTCTCCTCAGCCCATACGTGTTCATTATGAAAATTGATAATTGAAGTCCTTGAGAAGCAGGCTTTATCAGTGAATAGAATTTGGCAATCAAAATAAGGATTCATCAATGGTCTACTGAGGTACCACTGACAAAAACTAACCCTCGGATGAAATTTTCGAGGCAGAAGAGCTTGCACCCTCTGAATGTGATAAGGATAATAATAATAATAATATCCGTTTATTACCAGAATCATCATTATACAGTACAACAATGAAATGGAAACAAGTCACATACAATTAATGAATAAAGAAACAAAATTTCGCCCTTATTGTGTCTTACAAAAATCCTTAAATTCACTGAGCTGAGAGGATATGGTTCACAATTCAATACAAGTGTAAATAATGCCCTTTGAAATAAATTATACTTCGAATATCTTTTCACACTTAGTGGGAGCAGACTATACAATTTTATCCCCATATATAGCGTGCTCTGTTCAGTGATTGAATACTTATGTACCGGAATAAAATATTCGTGGGTTCTTCTAGTAGCGTTATTATTTTTATACTCCTCAAAATAATATGGGTGTTTGCGTACAAAAAGTATAATTCTATAAATATATAGACCTGATACAGTTAAGATGTTACCAGACTTGAAGCAACCCCTGCAGGATGATCTGAAACCCATATTCAACATTGCTCTTATAGCTTGCTTTTGAATTACAAATATATGGTTAGCCCGAGAACTAGAGCCCCAGAAAATAATGCCATATGATAAAATAGATTGGAAGCTTGCAAAATAGATGGTCCTTAGTGTGCTAATATCAACTACATTCCTGATGGCCCTCATTGTGTAGATCACTGTATTTGCTTTAGATGTTAGAGTTTCACAATGCTGGTCCCAACACAGATGACTATCCACTGATACACCGAGGAGCTTTGTATTGGAGCAAGTTAATATATCATTTTCTCCTACTCTTATTCTTTGTGGGTGCATTCTATTTGATCTTATGTTGGAGAAATATACTACCTTGGTCTTGTCTGCATTAAGCATTAAAGCATTTGATCTACACCATTCCTCTATCCTGGACACGGCCAATCTCAGGCCTCAGGTCATCCGCGTATAACTTTGCATCAACGTCAAGCTCACTAGTGGTTGCAACTGGGAGATTCTCCAACACATTTGGGAGGTCATCAACGTAAACTATAAACAATATTGGTCCCAAAATAGTTCCCTGGGGTACTCCAACCAGCAAGGTTTCCTCTGATGACAGGAATCTTTCACCATTCATATCCAAAACTACCATTTGCTTTCCACTAGGTAGATAATTCTCTACTAGCTTAAGTGGTATACCTCTTATTCCCTTCTTCTCTAGTTTCTGCACGAGTAGTTTATGATCAACACAATCAAAAGCCTTAGAAAAATCGACGAACAATCCCGCAGGTATCATATCCTCCTCCAGAGATGAATGTATCCTCTGCATGAACTCAAATACTGCAGTTTCCGTGCTTTTACCTTTTGTGAATCCATGTTGGTTGTTGGATAAAATCTTGAATTTACGTAAGAAGTTCATCAGGCGATTTGCAAGAATTTTTTCAAATATTTTAGCAAATGATGTAATTAAGCTAATAGGTCTGTAGTTGGCAAAATCATCAAGGTCTCCTCTTTTATGACATGGCTTGACTAATGTTATTTTCAGAGCAGTGGGAAAAATTCCTGTTTTGAAGGAGCAATTCAAGATATAGCAAAGAGGCTTAATAAAATCGTTTATATGGTGTTTTAAAATATAGCAGAGAATCTCGCAAGATCCGCCAAACAACTTGATGACTTGCATTCAAAAGTACACTAATATTTCTTGTACTAGTTCTTGGATGTTGTTCTATTTCGTTCATAACTGCCTCTTCGAATTGTGGTGTTCTCACACTGCGTGATCTCCCAGCATTAATTATTTTCGTGGAAAAAGATCCAGAGACCGAAAAGTTTAGTATAAGAACAAAGCTTCTTTTTACATTTTTTCAAATTAACAGTTGCTCACCAAAAAAAAGTTCTGCAGAAGAACAGGTGGCAGTGTTCCAGAAAAAATATCACCCTGTAGATCTTCTATCGAAATTGCCATGTCACATGTAATATCTATGCCAAATTTCAGTTGAATATCTTGTGAAGTGTGGATACTATGAAAAAAAACCTTTTTTTATTTCAAGGGGCAGTTGCCCCTCGCTAGTTACGTCCATGTCTCAGTGTTGCATATTGCAATTTTTCAACTTTTTGTAACACCGTGAAACATAAATCAGTTCTAATGTGAAACTCTGAGAAACCATATTGTGGTGAATAGATTTTACTTTATGTGTGGAAGTTCGAACCAGTTTTCCCTTTTTTATAGGAAATATTTCTGTGAATCATTTCTTTTATAAACAAAGTAATAAATCAGACCGAAATTATCTTCATGAATGTAAGCATTTTTGAGTATAATTATTGATCTTACATCAAAACAACTTGAACTTGACCCCACGATTATAGATTGAATCCCAGAGGTCTAGACATACGGAAATCAGACGAAGTGTCAAAATTTTTCAATTGATGAATATATTGAGAGACAAAGAACCTAAACGCACAAAGTGTTTGCATGCGATAACTAATCCACATGCTACAAAATTTTTTAAAAATTCTCAAAAAAACATTTTCAGTACTTTATACCTATATATGGTATATTTAAGTTCGCATCGCAGTTAGTAGTACACCTCTTCTATTATGAAACGATAACTGAGAAGTTTATAATCTACCTTTGAATTTTAAAAAATGAAAGTTTCTGAAAAATGGTTCAAATACACAAAGTGTGTGTTATGCCGTCGAATTGAATACGAAAGAAATATTTACGTTTAATTAACCATTAAGAACAAACTTTAAATATGACTTCTTAATTTTTATTACTATTATATACTAGGTGAAATTTTTCTTATCATTCAAATTCAAAATACCCAGTGATGATAATGATTTCAAAAAAAGAAAGAACCGTGGCAACATGGTATTATTTAGACTCAGTGATTTTTCTGGTCGTTTTTTTTTCCAAATTCAAAATATTTCAACATCTACTATCTTGGATTCAAGAAAGATAATTCTGGAAGAATAAATTCTTCTTAAATGTTCGAGCATACAAAAAATGCTAAGATGGGTTTCATAACTTCCTATTTTAAAGCAAGTTTGGAACATTAACGAGCATTAACTCGAAGATCTTAGAGAATACAGCAAGTGTGTTTAATCTTTTTTTTTTTTTTTTTTTTCATTTCATTTATTCATTAGCAATCAGAATACAATAAAATAATTCTATAAGCTAATCAGATGTCTGTAGAGCATGAGGCTCTGAAGTGGGTTTATAGGGTCTTCTCCAATTAAAAGACCCCTTCTGTCCTACTTAAGGTCTGCTGGCCAATTCCTTTTGAGTCTTCGGGTGGTGTGTGGTTCTAGCAATGGCTGTAGAAGGTCGTTTATGTGTCCGTGTAGTTTGTCGTGGTGTTTCTGGCTCTTTTCCTTTATGACGTCCATAACATAAGGTATTTTTAGATCTTCGTGCAATGTTTGATTGGTCACATACCATGGTACATTTGCTATCATTCTTAGTATTTTCGATTGGCTTCTCTGTACTATAGATACGTTGGACTTAGAAGTACATCCCCACAGTTCAATACCATATGTCCAAATAGGCTTTATGACTGCTTTGTATATGAGAAGTTTGTTTTCCATCGACAATTTAGATTTCCTGCCTATGAGCCAATACAGCTCTTTAACTTTCAGGTCTATTTGCTTTCCCAAATATTTTGTATTATTTGATACTGGTAACTGAATGTTATTTAACTGAACAGGAGGGCATTGTCCTTTCCGAAGCGTAAAATTGATTTGCATTGATTTTGTCTCATTGATCCTGATTTTCCATTTGTTGAGCCATTCTTGTATTTTATCAAGGTGCGTTTGTAAAATATTGGATGCTTTTTCAGGATTTTTGTCGGTTGCAAATATTGCAGCATCATCTGCGAATGTTCCGATTGTTGTGTTAGCACATGTGGGCAGGTCTGCTGTATACACCAAATATAGAAACGGACCAATAACACTCCCTTGAGGAACGCCTGATTGTATGGGATAAAGATTGGATACTTTATCGTTGACCCTTACTCTAAAGCTTCTTCCGGTAAGATAAGATTTCATCAGTAGGAAATAGTATAGCGGGAAACACTTTTTCATCTTGTATAACAGTCCTTTGTGCCAGACTTTATCAAAGGCCTGACTGGCATCCAAAAAAGCAGATGTACAGTATTTTTTGTCTTCCGGGGCTTTGCTGATTTCACGGCTTATTCTGTGAATCTGTTGTGTGGTGGAATGATGAGCTCTGAAGCCAAACTGGTGTTGAGAAATTATTTCTTGGTTGTTGGTATCTGACTTTATTTTCAACAGCAATAACTTTTCCAATATTTTAGACAGAATCGGCAGCAAGCTGATTGGTCGATATGAGGAGACATCATTTGGATTTTTGCCTGGTTTTGGAAAGAGAATTATTTCAGCATTCTTCAGTTGATCAAGCCAATAGTTTTGTCTTAGAATAGCGTTGTATATTTGCGTCATTAAAGATACTCCAATCCTTGGGAGTTCTTTGATCATTTTTTGTGTGATTTTATCCATTCCTGCTGCTTTCCTTGGATTTAAATATTTTATTTCGTTTTGGACTTCTTTCAATGTGAGTGGTGACATTTGATGGAGTATATAAAAGCTCTCTTTCGATTTCATCGTCTTGGAGATTATCATTGGGTGTGAATACTCTGGCTAGGTGTTCAGCAAATGTTTTAGATTTTTCTTCGTCCGTTCTTGCCCAATGAAGTGCTGATCCTTGTGAGTTGCGTATAGGTGCTATATGAATTTTTGGCCTTTTTGAATTTTTTATCGGTTTCCACACTGTGTTATCATATCTATTGAGCCCCATAACATAATTTTTGAAGGATTTTTCTCTGTGTTCTTTCATCTTGAATTTTAATTGGTTTGTTAGTCTGTTTAGGATAGTTTTATCTGTAGGTGAGTGTGTTTGATGCCAATTTTGTCTTGCTTTTTTCTTCTGGTTCAGGAGTCTCTTGATTGCGTCTGGAATATTGTATGCTTTGTACGTTTGTTGTGAGGTAGGTGTGGCTTTCTGCACAGCTTCTTTAAGGATATCAATAAATGATGTTAGCGCTTCATCTATCTCCCTGTTGGTTTTAAGGCTCACATTGAGTCGTATATTTTCTTCTATTATTCTTCTGTATTCGTTCCAATCTGTTTTTCTATTATGTAGTCGAGGAATTGGTTGTTTGTGGATTATGAGACTGCTTATGGTGGCTATGATAGGGGAGTGATCTGAGGATAATTCATAACTTGTTATAACACTCATATAGGAAGATGAAATGCCATTCATTATGAAGAAGTCTAATAAATCTGGGGTTTTGTTAGGATCCGTTGGCCAATAGGTTGGGGTACCAGTTGATAAGATAGTATAATTTTAATTTGTTTAATCTGAATAGTGTTGTTTTAAACCTTCTGCAAAATTTGAATTCATTCAGATAATCCACCACGAGGATATAAGAAAAAACTTTTTTTTAATGAAATTTCAATACCTGTATCATTTGAACAGAGATGAGTTTTGAAGAATGGTATTAGGTAAAAAGTGTTTCTTTTGAAGGAAATTTATTTAGTAGTCAAAGATTGACCTTGTATAAATGTGATTATTCTTCGTTACAGTCGCTCTGCCGCGAGGCGCCGTTCAGCGATGAACCTGAAGCCATCCACAACAGAGATATGTGCGATTATACCAGAAAAATTACAGTGGAAATGGCGAAGTCCGGAAGTGCGCCGAGGCCGATCCGGATATACGCAGATGGCATCTACGATCTTTTCCATCAAGGGCACGCTAGGCAATTGCTACAAGCCAAGAATTTATTTCCCAACGTTTATCTTATAGTTGGTAGTAAGTAGACAACATCAGTCCGCTTCGCTATTCTCCACTTATACTGTTCCTCAAAATTATATCATCTATGTGAAGTTGGCCGAGCACTTTTCAATTTTTGCTGAATTGTAATAGGTTTGTGCTGCTCTGAGCTGTTTGAATATTTTCTTTATTCCCTGTAGCCACAGAAGTTCTACACTGATGGAGTTATGAAGCTACCTGAAAAATATCAAAGGTCATAGATAACAAAGCGTGTCCCATCTAGCGTTTCGAATTTAAACTAACGATAATTTGACATTGGAGACGTCAACTGTCATCGGAGAAGTGTCACATATTTAGTAATAAGCATGACATTTACGAAATGGGTCGTTATTCGCTTGGGGAAAGCTTGGAAATATTAAAAAAATATTTCAAAGTGGTGGATCGCCAACGCAAACTGTGCGAAATTTGAAAAAAATATTTGAGAAAAAAGATTTGCCATCGGAGGCATATGTACGGAAATTTGTGAATCGTGTGCGCAAAACTGGATCACTGTTGGATAAAACAACACGTAAACGTCCATTTCCCTCAAGGTTAACCGAAAACATCGCTGCGGTGGAACAAAGTGTTCGTGAACGGTCATCCACATCGAGCGCAAGAGTTGGACCTTTCTTGGTCAACTACGCACCGAATTTAGCGCAAAGACCTTGCCCTGAAGCCATACAAAGTTCAATTGGCCCAACAGCTAAAGCCAATTGATCATCCGAACCGTCTACGGTTCGTAAATTTGGCGAAAGATCATTTGGCCGAAGATGGGGAATTTTATCGAAATATCATCTTTTCCGACGAGACTCGTTTCCATCTCGGCGGTTATGTTAATAAACAAAACTGCCGTATACGGGGCACAGAAAATCCGCACGTCGTCGAGGAGAAACCGATGCATCCACAACGAGTGACCGTTTGGTGCGGATTTTGGTCCAACGCCATCATCGGCCCATTTTTCTTCGAAAATGATGAAGGGGCCGCCGTAACCGTCAACGGCGAGGGCTACCGTGCTATATTAACTGATTGGTTTTTCGGTCAAATGGAAGAGTATGATTTGGACTATATTTTGGTTCAACAGTGCGGGGTTACAGCCCATGCTACGGTCGATGTTTTGCGCCTCATCTTCGAAAATCGCATAATCAGTAAAAATGGTGATGTGAATTGGCCTCCAAGAAGCGGCGATGTAACACCGTTAGACTATTACCTTTGGGGAGCGGTCAGAGACGTTTGTTAAATAAAGAGAAACTTTGCCATCAAAACCATCTTGAGGCGTCCGAAGAAGCTTCTTGAAAGAGAATAAAGTCTATTTTCCCAGAGTATTCGATCATCAGATATTGTTGATTCGATTCATAGTATTATTGTAGGATAGGAAAAAAATGCACTACTGTGGACACCTGTATACCCCAAGGATCATTTCTTACTAGTAATCCTCGTTCGTTTTCAGTATGTAACGACAAGCTGACGCACAGCCAAAAGGGCAGGACGGTGATGAGCGAATCGGAAAGGTACGAGGCGGTTCGGCATTGCAGGTACGTTGACGAGATAGTCAGGGACGCGCCTTGGGAGGTGGACGAGGTCTTTGTGACAAAGCACAAGATCGACTTCATAGCCCATGACGACATCCCTTATGGCACGGACGACAGTAACGACATCTACGCGCCCTGGAAGGCTAAGGGTATGTTCGTGGCGACGCAGCGGACAGAGGGGGTGTCTACTTCGGATGTGGTTGCCAGAATAGTAAGAGATTACGACATATACGTACGCAGAAATCTCGCACGGGGTTACACCGCCAAGGAGCTGAACATTTCCTATTTGAGCGAAAAGAAAATCAGGTATGCATCATTTGTTATCATTATGCAGTGCGAGTTCTCATGATACGCAAGTATTGTGTGGAGGTCAAACATTCTTTCCAATGGTCCTTTCATTCATTGACTTCCAATTAAAATCAGCAAGTTCCCATGCAATATGATTGCGTTCCTTGGTACTCTCATAGATATCCTTCCATACCCTAAGTCTGCTACTGAATGCTCTAGAACATTGATATATTTTCTTATGAAGTTTTGGGTTACAGTTTCAATACAAAAGGAGCTCAGTGCTTTGATAGCAGCTTGACTATCAGAGTGGATTACCGTGTCATATTCTTGATAGTTTCTTTCCTGATTTATATCTATTCATCTTTCGATTGCAAGTCTCTCAATTCTTCTATATTGAATGCAGCAGGTACTGATCTCCTGAATGAGTGTAATTTCTTCTTTATATTGATAATTTGAGTTCATGTTTCGTTTCCAGGTTACAAAACAAAATGCACGAGCTGAAAGACAAAGGACGTAAAGTAATTGATACAATTGGGGAACGTAAGGATGACATGATAGCAAAGTGGGAAGAGAAATCCAGAGATTTCATCGAAAGTTTCCTCCTTCTTTTCGGCAAAGAAAGACTCACCTCCATCTGGAACGAATCAAAAGATAAAATCAGAAACGCCCTCAGTCCTCCTAGTTCTCCACCTGCATCTCCTTCGTCCAGCAATGGCGACCTGGACACATTGGACGATGGAACCCCACCAAGGAAAAACGCCAGGTTCGAACCTGCTCAAAGTGCAGCTAGTCTCAATGAATATTACACCAATGATTATAGTGATGAGGATGAAGAATATGAAACACCTGCAGGATCGGTACAACATTGAATTTTATCTATTTCATTAGTTACTTACCATGCAAGGTATTCGACTGTTAATGCAATTGTTGTATATGTCTTACGTTTTTAAAATATACACATTTATTTATTTATTTTCAATATAAATTATTCGAATAGTTTTGAGTAGTGATTGAAAAGATTAAATTCGAAAGTTGTTGATATTGTTGCGTAACGGTTTAGATATCCAGTGATATGACACTCATGGTTTTTTCTATCTTCTGCATTCCTACTATGGTACTGTCCTGATGGTAAGTGACAGCAATACGTTGATTGCTATCTTTTGGTCAATTCGGACACAGATTAAGTCATTCTCGATTTTATGTAGAACATGGAATGGATTGTCAGTGGCATAACAATGGATTACCCGTTACAGTTGTTACACAGTTTGTGCAGTTCAACTGTAATTTCGTGGATGAAAGCTTGATATATAACTGGAGAAAATTTCTGGTGATATTTGTGTGGATGTTATTTTTCTAATTGAAAATGTGATTAGAGTTTGCAGTAGTATCATTAATTATAGTGCCTTGGCTATACATTTTTTATAGAATCATCAGAAATTAGCAATATATATATAAATCTCTGAATTCTCTATTGTAATATATCATTTAGATAATTTTTGTCTTCTGGCTTTTCATTCCTCTCAATGTGACATGTTCTTTTTGGCTCATTCCTTTATACAACCTTTTCTCTGACACTGCAAAACGTACATGTATGAATTTCTCACCAAGAGTAATCAAGTTTTTAGTTATGTTTTCATTATGATACATTTTCAAAATGGCGCATATGGAATGAATAAATTTTAAACTTCAAGTTCAAGAAGCCATTCATACTTCTAAAGAAATTAAGATCATAGCCAAAACCATTGTTAATATATCGGGGATTTCTTTTTATGCGCCCATTTGAAAGAATTGAATGGTCAGTAAATATTCCACTATGCTTGACGAGAGGGGTTATGTGCCAATCAAATAATTAACTGCAAAGGATATCCCGTTTTTCTTGTTCATTGTTGTATATTAATTTTGTAAAATTATGAAGTTATGTTCCCAAACTGTAGGAACGCGATATATATTGAGAGTTTTGTAATTCGTTAATTATATTTTACTGAAAATGATTTTGAAATTAAATACGAAAAACCTCAGTAAACAAGAATAGTAAATTTTTGTAACCAAATATCTATAATTATCTTTTTCTACTCATTGTTTATGTACATAAATCTATGAATTTTTTACTATTTTCACTAACTCATAAAAAACACACCACTGGGTTCTGGAAAATATTTACGATGAAGAAGTGTGCACATATTTGTAAACGTTTAAAAAGTATGCCAAAAATTTATAATTTACAATATGAATGTATGATGAACAAATCGTTTTAATAAAGGTTTTATTGACATTTCAGTTTTCTAAAACCTTAACACAAACAGAGGTGGATACAGGTTTGGGGTATGAGGGCAAATCCTTTAACCTAGATGGTATTTTTGTGTGCTGTAGATATTTCATCACAATTCATACTTGAGAGCAAATACTATTATCACAAGTCTCTTAAAAATTGTATTGATTAAATGACGAAAACATAATATTTCAGGTTGGAATTGCAAATCTATTTTTGCATCCTTTTCGCACTACCAATTTGACTCTAATATTTCAAAACTGTCATGAGGAAGAGAATGTCTCATCCTTTATCGTAATTGCCCTAACAAGAAATTCGAAACTTCAAAATGCCAATTCTAAGATGAAATATACCGAAAACACGTGGACTCAGTACTAAAACAAAGAAAACCACCTATTTAATGATTTTGAGCAATAAAAATCGTACCCAATCAAGATAAAATATACCGAAATCACGAGGACCAATCAAAGACGAGAATGTCTAATTTAGCTTCTCTCTTGTTATTCATCGTACGTGACAGTGACTCAAATAAATCCATGACAATTGAACCTTAAGCCCCGCCCATCTGACATCTTGGTAAATTCGCATAAATTTAGTAGATTGTTAGGAAAATCAACAAAAGCTGAATAAATTTGTTGATTCATTGTAATATTCTTAATGAATTGCAATTATGTACCTCACTTTCATGACTCCAATATTTCAAAACGGTCATGAGGAAGAAAATGTCTTATCCTTTATCGGAATTGCCCTAACAAGAAATTCGAAACTTCAAGATGCTAATTCTAAGATGAAAGATACCGAAAACACGTGGACTCAACACTATACCAAAGAAATCCACGTATTTAATGATTTTGACCAATGAAAAACGTATCCAATCAAGATAATATATACCGAAATCACGAGGACCAATCAAAAACGAGAATCTCTTATTTCGCTACTCTCTTGTTATTCACCGTAGGTGACAGTGACTCAAACAAATTCATGACAATTGAACCTCAAGCCCCGCCCATCTGACATCTTGGTAAATTCGCATAAATTTAGTAGATTGCTACGAAAATCCACAAAAGCTGAAAAAATTTGTTGATTTATTGTAATATTCTTAATGATTTGCAATTATGTACCTCACTTTCATGACTCAAATATTTCAAAACGGTCATGAGGAAGAGAATGTCTCATCCTTTATCGGAATTGCCCTAACAAGAAATTCGAAACTTCAAAATGCCAATTCTAAGATGAAATATACCGTAAACACGTGGACTCAGTACTAAAACAAAGAAAACCACCTATTTAATGATTTTGACCAATAAAAATCGTACCCAATCAAGATAAAATATACCGAAATCACGAGGACCAATCAAAGACGAGAATCTCTAATTTAGCTTCTCTCTTGTTATTCATCGTACGTGACAGTGACTCAAACAAATCCATGACAATTGAACCTCAAGCCCCGCCCATCTGACATCTTGGTAAATTCGCATAAATTTAGTAGATTGCTACGAAAATCAACAAAAGCTGAAAAAATTTGTTGATTTATTGTAATATTCTTAATGAATTGCAATTATGTATCTCACTTTCATGACTCCAATATTTCAAAACGGTCATGAGGAAGAAAATGTCTTATCCTTTATTGGAATTGCCCTAACAAGAAATTCGAAAACTCAAAATGCCAATTCTAAGATGAAATATACCGAAAACACTTGGACTCAACACTATAACAAAGAAATACACGTATTTAATGATTTTGACCAATGAAAAACGTATCCAATCAAGTTAATATATACCGAAATCACGAGGACCAATCAAAAACGAGAATCTCTTATTTCTCTACTCTCTTGTTATTCACCGTACGTGACAGTGACTCAAACAAATCCATGACAATTGAACCTTAAGCCCCGCCCATCTGACATCTTGGCAAATTCGTATAAATTTAGGGGATTGTTACGAAAATCAACAATAGCTGAATAAATTTGTTGATTTATTGTAATATTCCTAATGAATTGCAATTAAGTACCTCACTTTCATGGCTCCAATATTTCAAAACGGTCATGAGGAAGAAAATGTCTTAGGACTCGTTTATACTGGTTGGTACCGGTACCGTAAATGTTGAACCATATGAATTTAATGCTTTCGTTCTTACTCATTCCGTAACTTTTTCCGGTACCGGTAAAGTGTTTATTTTATAAGTAAGACAAATTAACGGCATATAATAGTGGGCGAGTTTTTTTGACACATGCGCATTCCATAGAGCGTCAATTATTTATATCAGAGTATTGAATACAGAATCGATCTCTGTTTTGATGGCGGTAATTTCAAATAATATAATGAAATATAATTCAAGATGCTCAGCACGTTTCAAAACATTGAAACTCAAATTCAAAATGACAATTATTAACAATCATAGAGAATAACCATAACCTCTATGTGCAGTTTAACGGAAAAGTTAACGGCCCGTATGAACGGCTACTGAAATTCTTACGGAATACGGTACCGGCCAGTACAAACGAGCCCATAGGGAAGAACAATAAGATATGATAGTTATTACTCAAATAATAATTCTACACGAGTTCCATCATCAAAAATTTCTCGTCAACATCGTTGTTTTCAAGGCAAAAAATTAGTTTTTAAAAAAGTTCACATTATTTGAACTTTTTAAAATTTTCATTGTCAGGTTTGACAGAACTCTGAAAAAAAGATCAAATTTATACTTATCTATGGTTCTAAGACTTCTTCAACATGATGACTTCAAGTTACTTCGAACAATTGAGCTCTAAACTTCCAGCAAATTAATTAATGGTACACTTATGGGTTTAAAAGCGGTTTTCATAAATGCTGCCTCCTTGATTTTTCTTCTTGTGGGTATTCTTTCTTTGGATATGATCCTGACTACTGACGTCACTACATTTTATTTTACAAAATCTATGAACCGCTCCGAAATGTCTTCAATGCATGAAAAATCTACGAACTTATTTAAATTCAGTGAGCACCTATGCTTACTTTATGGAAGCCACCTGTATATTAAAATACTGTCTCATAAGCAACCAGTAAGCTTTTATGACAAAAATTGGAGTTCCGCATTCCTACATTGACAAGAATTGAAAGAGATATTCAATAATTAGCGCTCGTAGAGAACGTAACAATTAATTTTAAAAATAACCGTTGTTTGACGTTATCATCATTTCGTCTTCATCACAATTTTGATTGCGCATATGACTCATTTGTAGTCGAGATTCCGCGTTTTGCTGGTTGAAGAATGGAAATGGAACATGGAACTTCATGACGTTGGTGTTTGTGCTCTCTCTCATTCTGATTTACACCTCTATGATTCCTGCCTTGTCTTGCGGACGGTTTGAAAAGTGAATTCCAACCAATCACGGGAAGTTATTAACTTCAAAGTTACTATGGTGCATTTTCTTACCAAACAAAGTAATAATACAAAAATATGAAACTTAAATATTTCAAAATGTCTAAAACTGATATATATTCGATGAAAAGTGTTCAATTAAAGTGATATGTTGCATTGTTGTCGTAATTTTTATACACTTTTTGTATTATTTTTATGGATGTTATAACCAATAACCCAGTGATCAAAATGGACGAAAGTAACAACGTTCGTCAAAATACATTAATACCGCAGCATTCAACCTGCAGCTTCGATTCTAATGGTGATGAACAAAGCAAATGTGATAGTGAGTAAAATTTTCAACTGAATACTCACAATTCGAAATTTGAAGAAGTTTGGTTATGTTGTCCAAATATTCAAGGTTCAGATAAGTGATATATAAGACTGTCTTCTTCAAATTATCTTAGGAGATACCTTTAAATATGATTAAGGTAATAAGGGTTTTATTTCAGATGCATCCACATATCAACGAATATGTTTTATTGGCGATGTTGCTTTTGATACGGACCTACGAACGATTGCAGAACATTATAACTTGCCCATCATTATATCTGAAACAGGTCGAGATTTTGCTCAAGAGTTTAATTGCAGTACAATATTTGTGATAGATAAGTTCCATGGCACAACTTTTTCCAATTTATACAAAGCAAAACAACCTATCCTAGGGCCACCTGCTCTGAAGCAGTTGGTATTGAGAAATGAGCCACTTCCAAATAATAAGACTAGGCCTTTATATAACCTGGCAATGTCTGGAGTTGTTGTTTGTTTCACGGGATTTAGAAATAAGGATGATTTGGTAAGTCTCAATTGTTTCTCGTGGGGTTTTTTTTGGCAATGCCAAAACTCAACTTTAGTTTTCCTGATACTAGCTCAGATCAGGTTTATAGTAACATTTTAAAACAATGTTATTTGGTAATCCTGCAGAATCGTCAAGTGACCTTGGGAGTGTTTTAGACATTAGGTACAATTGGCAGCAATGTTGTCGGATCGAAACATTTTTCTTGTATTTGAATTTATGTCTGATATAACATAAATTATTTTGCATTTTCAAAATATACGCATTTTTAGTATGAAATTACTTTTAAAGTTGTTTCTTTACATCTAAACTTTACCTAAACCAACCAGATCAAACATGAATAATCCGGTGAGGAGGTGATAAACCAAAATCAATTCCGAATAAAAGACCAGTCATTGGTGTTCATGGTTTTGATCCTTTTTTCATCACAAGTAAAAACCAAAATAATATTCGGTCTTTCGCTTGGATTAGACTCAGATAAAATTCTATTCTTTCATCTGTATAAAATGTAGTGCAATGATCAAACGAAATAATACATTTGGACAAAAAGTTTAGACATTTATGGTATTCAAACGGGGAATTGTATTTTCCCTTATGCATTTTGTAGTTTTAGTAACGATTTTTGGTCACCTATTTGTATGTAGCTAATATATATTATCATATACCTTATTCCTCACTATGCGTTACTATAAAAAATTATTAATAAGGAATTGAAAGATGATTTAGCTGAACGCGACCAGTAATTCTAAATTCTAAGAATTCCAGAGATCCCATCATGCCAACAAAATTGTACATAACACAGCATTTCGATTGCCTCAAAATATGCATTTTAGGTCACTTAAAGATTCTGCAGGATTACCTATTATTCAACTTCTTTTGTTGTTATTCTTCTTTGACAGTTTTCCGACTTCAACGATTCATAAATTTACTCCAAGTAAGATCGAATTACTCAAACACGATCACATACTTGCTACTTGGAGTAAGCTCTGTGATCTTTCATAAACTTACTCCGAGTAAGCTTGATATACTCACCTTTTCCATAGCGTAATGTCACAGTTAAGTTTTGAAATTCTGACAGTTTAACTGCACTTGTTTATTATTGAAATAAGACTGCTTATTTTTTCATTCAGGGTTTTCATTCTGGTTCGTCTTAAATCCATAACTCATTCAAGAAAATAATGAATCAATCGAATATATAAACAATTACAAATATATTATATTCATAAACATAACCTCTAAGGCCCGTTTGCACCAACCACACTTAGCGTTAAGCATCCCTTAACTTCAATTGCGTTGCACCAACTGTTGAGCGGCACTTGAATCCCTTAAGAGAGCCTTAAATTTAAATGCTCATTCATGGCCACTTAACTATTTAAGGGCGGATTCTACCCATAGATCAAAAGTAAATGTACATTTATTTTGGTATTTATCTATGATTCTAACCTAAAATAATTTGATTTGTCTGGTTTTCCAAAAATTTGTCTAGTATTTCTTTGTGATTTTCAAACAAATGTAATGTGACTAAAATAATATTAATCCTAATTGTAATATATACTTTGAACAACGCTATTAACTTGTATAATGGACTTCTTTAATGAATGATGCATTTCATGACGACTTGGAAATAATAGAAATTGTGGAAAGAGCATTTCCTAGGCGTATATACGTATAAAGTCTTTAATTAAAACCATATCGGGCTTGTTTATTTATATATTTATTTATAAACAAATATTTCTGCCATAGAATAGAAGAAATATTAAAACTTCTTTAACCACAGAACATCAAATATTGCATGTAGCCAACGAAATCGCTTTATTGATCTAGGGAGAAATGAAATACTGAAATGTCACTAGATTGAGAAAGTTAAGCCTCGCTTAGTTAAGTTTCTGTTAAGTGACAGTCGTGCAACTGGAGATGAATTTAAGGGACCCTTAACTTTAAGCGGCACTTAGCTAAGCGACATTTTAAAGGGCGTTGGTGCAAACAGGCCTGAATGAACCACAATCCAAAACTAACCATGGTTACTAGAGTAAGTTTATGAACTCATTGTGTGGAGCATAACATGGAGTATGTTTGTGATCACTTGATAATGCTCATACTCTACTTTGGGAGTAAGTTTATGTTAATGACTGACCTCAGTTTTTAAAGCTAGTTCAGATGAATTTTTTAAGAAAACTATGAATCTACTAAGTGGAAACAGTGAAAGAATATCTGAATTTATCCAGTTTCACACTGGTGTTACGGTAAAGAGAGAATATTAGAGTTTATTTAATGTGGTCATTTTTTTGAAGGCTAAACTTGTACCGCTGATACATCATATGGGAGGTTCAATTAGGAAAGAAATGTCTGCCAAAGTAACTCATTTAATAGCATACACTTGTGGAGGACAGAAGTATCATTATGCAGCTACATTTAAAGTACCTGTTTTAAATCAGAGTTGGGTATTGGATGCTTGGGAGGAGAAAGAAAACCTAGAGTTTTCTGCTACAAATGATACCTTTTGGTGAGCTATATTGCATTAATTATACCTTGTTGTAGTAATTCTATTGTGTTAAATCATTGGAAAATGTTTTGAAGAGCGGCCAGAAACTTTTGCGTGCTTGTTCTGAAATCTGCAGATTCTCGTAACTACTGAACACTTCGTCGAATTTGTCCCAATACGGCATTTAATCCAGATATTTCAACTATGGATTTTTAACATGACAAAGTGCCACTTTGAATGACGAGCATGAGACTCTACTCTTAATTCTCTCAGGGTGGGCTCAATTATCCTAGCAACAAAACTCCCCTCGGTTTTTGACAAATATATTGAAGTGTATAAGTACAATTCACAAATAACAATTTTAAGGATTGTCCAATCTCCCACTAGGGACTTATCTTAAAGTTATCTGAGTCAATAGCTTCCTCCCAGCTCCCAGATGCAAAATAAAGTCCCAGAGGGTGTGGCCTGCCAGTTGACCGGAAACGGGTTGTATAGTTTCCACACAAATGTTCTAGACAGCGACTCGATGACTTCAATTTTCATCCCAGTTGAAGAATGTGCTCCATGGCAAGGTGGTTATCCCACAAGCTGCTCGAACCAGGGACTGGATATGATTTAATCTCTCATCGTGGAATGCATCTCAATCTTGAACTAGCATATGTCTTTGGCTTCGTAATAGGATATAATTTGACCCCCAGGGAGGAGCTATATCGGGATGAACAAAAGAACATTAGGAACTACAAGTGCATCTATAACAAAGCTCCTTTTCCATCTCTTTTAGACAAATATTGAACAAATTATAGTAAAATTACATTATCTTAACAAATTAAACAGAGAAGAAGTCATGTTTTGGGGATCATTGGAAGCAGTCAATGCAAAAACGTGCTCTCATGTTAAAGTGCCAAAAATAACAAAAATTTCGGTTCCTGGGAGGAAATAAACACTTACCGAGAATAGTTATGTATTTCTCGCAAATCTCTGACCCACAAGAGTGACTTTTAGATATTGATTTCAATAATTACTACAGAAGATGACCGGCATCTGATCTCGACAGAGAGGAAAAACTAGGTTGATCGTTCGAGGTTACCTTCGCGGAACACAGATAACCGGAATAGAACACATCTATATTCCATTGCAGGAGAACTGCTTCAAATTTCAACCATAATTCGGGTGCGCGTACGGAATAACTCAGTGGCGTGCAAATCGTTGCAAGTTACAGAGTATACGACCGAACATATTCAAGATTGACCACGGATAATGCATCATAATCAATTCCAAGCGAAAGACCGATCGTTGTTGGTCATCGTTTTGGTCCTTCTAGCGGTCATTTCATTACATCTTGTGCCATAAGCAATGACCGCTAGAAAGACCAGAATAATGAGCGGTCTTTCGCTTAAAATAGGCTCAGGTTATCGAACCCAATTGATTGAGACTTTTATGCAAAATAGATCGCACTCTGCTCTAGAAGTTTGAAGGAGTAGAGCGTTTTTGAGATAAATCGTATTGAGAGAATCAAAGAATAACTTTTTGAAAATATTTAATGCCCATTAACATCAAAATCAACAGAAGTAATAAAATTAAATAAGATATATTTATTTGTGAAATGTAAATCTCTTCTACTTTTGTCGAACAATAGCTGTATTTTTCATGTTATTCCATAGACAGAGCCTTTAAGGTATTTGAAGTCATTTTTATAAATGCTGCCCTTTGATTTTTTTCTTGTAAGTGTGTAAGTGATAAGTTGAGTGAATAACTTTTAGTAGTAGTAGCATTAATTTAGAAACTTTCTGCTATAGATGGGTAATACAAAAAATTTATATAATTAACAATTACACAAAACTAAAATCAAGAAGTATCCTTAACATATTTGAAATAACTTCTGATATTGTCGACTTCGAATTTGAAAAAAATAGTATATTCTAAAACAATTCCAACACGAATGCGAAACGCATGAGTGTTGGAATTGCCTTCTGCAACGAGTATTAGACGGTATTTTCTCTATTTCAGTCAAGAATTGTGAGAAATTTATTGGAATTCAATGAAAAATCCAGATTATACCTCCTAGTGCCTTTTGTATTTTATTTTCGCAGTTGGTGTGCCTGATACGAAAATTGACAGATTATAGAATTTGAATAGTGCCTTCAAATCTCTACACGTTTTAATATTGACAATTGACATGCCATGGACGCGTGTTGACATTCGAAAGGATAGGATGTCAGTGTTGTCAACCACAAAACAAAAAATATAACTAAAAACAATGCTGTAATGAGTTCATTACAGCACTGTTTTTAGTACTGTAATGTTCTCATTACGACACTGAAATAGAGAAAAACTTTTTTTGGAACCACAGAGATTTTAAATGGCGACGAGATTGAACAATTGAAAATTCTCCATTCTTCATTTAGTTTGTATTTTTTGCAGTATCAACACAAACTGAAACCCTTCCAAGGCGCTCATATTAGATTTGAAGGCTTCCCAGAGGATGAGGAAGAACACATGAGAGAAGTATTAATTTCCAACGGTGGTACTGTTAGTGATATCAGCGATCCCAATTGTACCCATGTTGTAAGTGAAAAAACCAAATTTGTGTTTACAAAATACACTAACTTTTGTGGGTATTCTTTGAAAGTTTTCACCATGTTGTTTACTTTTGATTTTCCTGCATACAAAATTCTTGTTAAGTTTCGTGATTGATGGTAACAGAATTACGTTTAATTTAATTTAAAGTAACTCATCAAGGCAGTAGTCAGAAGGTATCAAGTAACATTTTTGATGCTTTCACTTGGAGAGGGCTAGTAGTTTGTGGAATGGAGGGGCGATCCCTTAGTGTTATAGTCATCATCAGTATGTAATTTAAATTTCAGCCCTATTATGTAATTTCTGCTGGAGAAGTCGATGTTGAAGAAAATTTAAATTAAAGAACATTTAGAAGTAAATGAAAATCGTTTATAAGGAACACATCTCTAGTAAATCAATTATCTACATTTGGCATGTTCATAACATCAGACATTTTTGGAAAAAGTAAATAATTTTTGAAGTTTTATACAGGATGTCTCGGAACTCAATGTCAAGACCAAATGAGGTGGCACGATTCATTGTAACCATCATGAGAAAATCAGAAAAATGTCTATCACAAGCAATTCGAGACTATTTAAGAAAAACCTAGAAATATCGTAGAAATGTCACTATTTTTCGGTTATTGTGGTTATATTTTATTATTTTTGTTCATTTGAACTGTAACCTGTTATAATATTAATTGATCGTATAAATATATCAGGTGTACAAATAAGTTTCCGCGGTTTTTTATAAAAAATTAGGAATTTATTGTAAAGGAAAAGTACATTACGTTTTATTCAAAGTATTTTCCATCATTTGCCACTACTTTTCCCCATCTTTCTGGCAACATTCGGATACCCCGTCGAAAAAACTCTTCATCTTTTGACGCTATCCACAAATCTACCCAATTTTTGGTGTCTTCATATGATGTGAAGCGCTGCTCAGACAGACCATGCGCCATCGACCGGAACAGATGATAATCAGAAGGGGCTAAGTCTGGTGAATACGGCGGGTGGGGTAAAACTTCCCAGTTGAGTGTTTCCAAGTATGTTTTTACCGGCGCCGCAACATGTAGACGAGCATTATCGTGTAAAAGAATAATTTTGTCGTGTCTGGAGTAGTAATGGGCGCGTTTTTCCTTAAGTGCCCGACTCAATCTCATCAATTGTGTTCGGTAGAGAGCTCCAGTAATGGTTTCGCTTGGTTTCAGCAATTCATAATACACGACACCAAGCTGATCCCACCAAATACACAGCATGAGTTTTTTTTTCCATGAATATTCGGCTTAGCTGTCGATGTTGATGGTTCGCCGGGCTTAACCCATGACTTTCTCTTCTTTGGATTATCGTAGTGAATCCATTTTTCGTCACCAGTGACTATACGATGCAAAAAACTCTTTTTTTTATTCCTGGCAAGCAGCATTTCACTCATGCATAATCGGCGTTCAACGTCTCTCGGCTTTAGTTCATATGGAACCCGATTTCCTTGTTTTTGAATCATTCCTAACGATTTTAAACGATGTGAAATTGCTTGTTGAGTCACTTGTAGAGTAAGTGCAAGTTCTTTTTGCGTTTGGGACGAATCTTCCTCCAATAGTGCTTCTAATTTCATGTCTTCGTACACTTTCGGCCTTCCACTGCGTTCTTTCTCTTTAACGTCAAACTCACCGTTCTTAAACTTTCGAAACCATTCCTGACAACTTCTCTCACTTAAAGCAGCTTCACCATATGCTTCTAGAAGCAATCGATGCGCCTCAGCTGCAGATTTTTTCACATTAAAGAAGTAAATCAAAAGTTCCCGCAAATGATGCTTATTCGGAATAAAACTTGACATTTTTGCACGAAAAAAATTACGTGATGCTGATACGGAATCACTAGTACTTTAAGGTTATGTTGTTGCCAGATGATTAAACTTGGGATATTACGTTTTACATCTGACAATTTCTCCATAACCTTCTGGTGGGGCCATCTTTTGACAAACCGCGGAAACTTATTTGTACACCTAATAGTAAGTTTATCGGTTGGAATATTCAGAAAGACGTCTAGATTCCTTGCTTGATTTCATTCAGAATCTTTTCATTCCACAAATACTTGAAACTTGTCTCATACTTGAAGTGAACTTGAATTGTTCCTAATACGGTGAAATTGTAGAGGATTTCACTATTATTTCTCCTGCGGCTATTTACTTGATGAAATCTAACCTACTGGTTCATTTGGGATTTTTCATTCATACATGTTTATTGAAATAGCAATTAATTCATTAACAAACATCTCAAATTTTTTAAAGTAAAATTTGCACTCGTATTTTTTCATTCCATCTGGTTCAACCTTTTCATCAACTAATTCCATGAATTATAAAATGAATAAAAAACCTACTACAGGGTGTCTCAAATTCGAGATGTTTCTGGAGAACTCGACATATTTGAAATCTGAAAATTGGGATTATGATATTGTTCGAAGTTCTGAAATATTTTCGAAGCCCAAAAATTTCCGGTTATACAGGAAGTGAAAATAAATTCGACGAAAAAATTTTTTTTCAAGTTTTCAATTCCTGGTATGATCTAGTATTCAATAGTGAATACATTTCTGTTGAAACCATGGTATTAAATCGAATAGTTTTCAAAATATCCAAAAAAAAAAACTGGAAAAAAAGTCAAATATGTTCAGTCATTATTCTTATTTTAAATATCCTGAGCGTAAACTGTTTTTACAACATCGAAGAGGAAGGATGTGAAAAGGTCATGCATCTTTTGGATTTAAAAAATATCATCACAGGGTGTTTCAAATTTTGTGTTGAAAATTGTGATCTTAAATTGGCCATAACTGGCCTGTTTTTCAAATTAGAACCCTATTTCTTTATAATTGTGTTGGATTCTGCGGTCGAAAATAATGATAGTTTTCTCACATGATTTTGCTCCTAAATTCAATAATTTCTGAGTTATTTGAGATTTTCTGGATTTATGGTGTACGTGGGAATTCATATGATATTGAATTTTCATAAAAGGGCCCATTATCTTTCAAATAACAATTACGCCCGGTTTCACAAAGTATAGTTAACCTGTCGGTAATTTGACCAAATACTTTCTAGTTAACTAATAGTAAACTGTGAAAACAACAAACACAACAAACTAAACATACTGCTATTTCAAGATTTACCTTCCTGTATTATGTTCAATCTGATCACTTATTTCATCTATCACGTTTTGTGCTGTTCTGGGAGTGAGTCGAAAACGATCGAAGAAATCCCTTTTATCATATTCTTCGAAAAAGTTCGTTCTTGGTCTGGTAACTTTTGGCCACCGTAGACCTTCCTCCTCATCACCGAAGGCCTTGACATCATACAAATCCATCATGATATCAAAGCATAACTCTTATTTTATTAAAGTTTGCCAATATATTCGAGAGTCATGCTACAATAAACTAACACTGACAACCAGTAAAAAGTGAGGTTAAGGGATTATAGTCAGCAGGTCAGCTCTTAACCATCGAATTATCCAGTGGTCAAAAATACTACTGGTTAACTATTGGTAAATGTGTAACCGACAACTGTGAAACACTTTTCGGTGGTTTTAGCTTAACCCTTAGGTTAACTTTTGGTAACCAGACATTGTGAAACCGGGCGTAAATGTAGTATCTTGATTTTTAACTGTTCAAGGCGTCCAAAATCGTAGAATCATTGAAAAATGATATTACAATTATCGACACTTAGGCCTATCTAGTCACTGCACTTGATTTAATTAATTTCATCTAGGATAAGAAACGATGTTGAATTAACCCAATGGCTATTCTGAATTGGTTGTTGAAAAGGTAAACTAAGTTATTCCTTGATATCTGATTTCTTTTGAGCACTCATAACTAGAGCACGGTTGTGGATTTTAGGTAATGGATTACAGAGAAGGCTACAGCATGGACGCAGGTGCTCAGCTACTCTCCCCCTCTTCCATCGAACCCCCTTTCGCCATTTCCAATCTAAACGAAACACCTCTTACTGCCGTCGCCAAAGACAACGTAGAAGAACCGGAATCGTTCAGTCGTTTCCAGAACATCTGCAACACCCCACTGAACTCGACGTCCCGTAGCGTTTATCTGGAAACGCTTGACGAGAGATCACATGACGACAGCGATCTCAATCAGACGATGAACACGACCACTTGCTCGACCAATCGCAAGAGGAAGATCGAATCGCCCGAGTACTTCTCCAACATCAAGAGAAAGAGGGACAAGAGCTTCAGCGAAAAGAAAAAACGCGTCTCGAATTTTTTCAAAACCCCTATCAATTATTTCTCGCAGAGACGTCGAACCATACATTCGACCAGCTTCAACGCAAGTTTGAACGAGAGCGTGATATCAAGCTCGGGCGTGTTCAACGTCGATACTGTTCAGGACCTGAGCAACGGCGGTACGTCAATGGCAGAACGAGCCGACACACCGGTCGGCGTGAAGAAGCAGAACAAAAAGAATCTGTTGAGGCGGACGTTTAGTTCGAAATTTTCAGCCAGCAAAAAACGGTCTGCTGCGGTTGATCTTGATGCTAGTAGGTCGTCCGTGATGACGATGATGGATGGTTTGGATAGGGGGACGGTGGATGAGGTGGATAAGTTTAATTCTTCCTGTTTCCCGGCCATTGGCCGTGTCCCGAGCCTACAACCCGATCAAATCGAACCTAGCAATGAGCTGACCAGGGAGTTGAGGGGCCTATCCGTAACAACGGCTGCGGTACTAACTTCATTTCATTCTGTATTAACTCGAACGTATTCCAATGTTTCAGATCTTATAGAATCGTGTATTTTGACCAGTTGGCTATAATGTTGAAGATGTTTATTCAATCATAGCCATGTTGTTATGCTATCTTGTGATGAACGTAATGAGTTGAGTAATAATTCTATGGCATTAAGTTTGGCAACGGTAATTTTGTATATAGCTCAATTTCATTCGCTTCCTAACTATTGATTCAATCATCCTATTTCAGTTAAATATGGGCCTATTCGACAATTAGTTGACAACAAGTAACCTATATGTGAAACATCTCCCATAAATGCTTTTGCGTCTGCTAAAAAAATACTGTCACAATCAATTTTCATATATTTGTTTTAGTGTCCCGAATGTCGCTGACCATAAATAGAAATACTTGCTGACCTAAAAACTTTTCATCTCAGGTTCTGAGATATTCTGGAAGCCTGAGCCCCTTTAACTATACAAACAAGGTGGGAAACAAATGTCTCGAAAAAATTTCATTTCGAATTTTCTTTCTCTTCGGATATCATTGATGAATATTCGATATTTTTTAATTCAGATCGATGATGATGAGAACAATATAAGCAAATGAATTAGTGCAACAGTCCAGTTTCTTAATGTACGATTCTGATTGAATTCAAATGCATGCAATTAACATTGATAAGCTTGGAATACGTTCGAAATTCTGCAAATGTGGTAAGGAATAGGATTGTATAAATAAAGGCTATCCTTTATCTTTTTGCAGAATTCTATTAATGGAGGTGTTGTCTTTTTAACCTTTCAGGCTAAAAAAATTCTTGAACTGTCTCCAGAAATAAGCTCCTGTTTATATGGAACAAGGGTTCTATCCGAACCCTTTCTTATTAATCTAATTTTTGTTTTCATCTAGGTGGTGGATGAGTCTGCGGTAGGCGAAAAACCAGATGCTAATGTTAAAACATGGGTGGTGAAAGCTGAGTGGTTTTGGATGTCTGTGCAGAAGCAGATCACCCAGTGTGAAAAGGATTACCTCTTTGATGATGTATGTATTTTTTTTTATTTGCTAAATATCTCGAAATTCAGCATTGCTGTGAGTTCAATGACGGTTAAGTTCACTTGAAAATTGATCAATCTATCAAAATAGATTTGGAAAAATATCTAATATATATTAATTTAATTCTTTAACGTTTTATCTTGAATACAGATGGCGTTACGAAAATTTTTTACAGAACAAATCCCAAATATTTTTCAGTATTGTAGCCATTCCTGAGACAGGATCACCTTTTTCTTAAAACATCCTGTAATTATAATATATTCACTTGTTTAAATTCCATGGAACCTTGTAAACCTACTATGGTACGCAATATATGTGGTGTAGCACAGTTAGTTTACTGTGGCTGTTCTTGATGGACCAATCTTCAATTGACTCAGTTGGGATGTATATCTTAGAGGTTCAAAGATATACCAAAACGGTGTATTGAAATTTCAATTATACTGCTGGGCTAGCTCAAAGTAAAACACTATTTAACTAGAACAGTAAAGTCACTTTATTATTTGGTCAGTCTATGACTGAGCTTGATGTTTACAGTACGGAGGTTTGCGTGATTCTCCTAAATACATCTGTTTTTACTTTTTATATTCTCATCCTTCTGGTGCAAAAGTGGGGCACAAACATTCGAGGACATTCTAATGGAATTCCAAGAGCTCTCTTGGAAGATTGCATTCTCAAGTATCTAATGGGACCACATGTTCCCCGTTCAAAGTATTACATTCCTTACAAATAAAATGGTTAAAAAAGGTTCCTTCAATATATTTGTTAATCCTGAAAATGCTTTAAATGACCTGAGCGGCCAAATATCCTGTTGGTCAACAGATGTATCTGTTCAATGAGTAACAAAGGGATTGAACACAACTCTTGATACATTTCGACCTTGAAATTCCTCAAATGACCCGACCACTTAGGGAATTATCTTCTCGGGAAAGATTATTTATGGTTAACAAATATATCTGTTCCAAAAATTACATGAGGGATCGAATACTTAAAATGACAGAGGAGGACTCTCAATATCAAACTCCTGTCTAATAAAAAATCAGACAGATGGCATAATTAGGGATGTTCCGATACATGTAAATACAAGTAGGTACTCGATACTTTTGTTTCGATACCAAGTATTTTTAGCATCGAATCAATTTTGCGATACCTACTTGGTATCGAATCGTACTCAAATTTTGACATTGGTTTCTGGATTCCATTTTAACCGCAAGATACGCAGCGCAGGAGCAGAGATGTCAATTTGCGCAATACGCTTAGAATGTCAAGAATGTGATGCAAAATTAACGCAGCTACAGCCTAGGTTATGTTACGGACTTTCTTTCCAATTTCTACATTTCTACTTGCTGTTAGGGTGTAGTGCACCATTGAAGAGTAACCCATTTGCGGAATGGGATGAAATGAAACAAATATTTCCGTCATTGTACAAATATGCAATTCAGTAGGTATTTGATTGTTGTGCTACATCGGTGCCAAGTGAAAGCCTATTTTCCAAGGCAGGAGCACCAATATCAAAGTCCAGAAACAGACTGTCCCGAACCTACCTGGAGCAATTACTGTTTTCAGGAAATTTGGATGCAAAAGATTTTTTTGTTTAGTATTTTGACATGTATATTTAGAATAAACAGAATAAAAATCTATCCTAACGATTTTTTCTTATTGGTTCTATAATGAAAAATATATAACGTACTTCAATATTCATAATTTGGATTTCAAAAAAATTATTTAATTCACTCCTGAACTGAATACAGCATAGCTGGTTCAGAGAGATCTGAAAACAAATTGAAAAATTAACATCAAACATATTAGCAATACCTCTGATAACTTTCAATCAATAAATCAGTGATATTGTTAAAATAGCAGTATATAGATAAGCTTAAGCCATTTTCCTTGATGAATTTCTATGAAATCTTAAATGTATTGATATGAGTAAGAGTAGGTATCGATACTTTGGTTCCGATACATGAGTAGGTATCGAAACATGATTTGAGTACTACTTATATGAGTAGGTATCGATACCTTGATGGTATCGGAACATCCCTAGGCATAATGTACATAAGGAAAATGTACAGGTTTTTCTCACTATTGAACTCTAGAATTTCGAGGATTTCTTTAGCCGCAACTTTCCTGGGTCAATTTCATCCTTATCGTCTGTTTAATTTCTAAATGTATACAATAATATTATTGAATTCAATAAATGAATTGAAAAAACGGTCTCGACATATTTACAGCGAAATGTTCTTTTACAGTATATAGAGCAGGTGCTTTCGCCGAGCGGAAGGAGGGATTCGCATCAGGCCACGCCCAGCAGCGCCAGTAGGAGGAAACGCAAAAGAATCCACGACACCATCCAGTCCCTTGTCAATCAGCATTCGCCAACTTTGCATAAGCGTCGGTCGTCTGTTAGCGATGCCGGTCTTCTGTCCGTGTCGGGCTCGTTCTTAGACTGTACGGCCAGTCCGGACAAGGCCCTTTTGGACGGTGCCGAAGTGCCGGACACCCCCAGAAAGGGCAAGACCGCTCGACATCAAGTGTTTCTTGAGCTCTTGCAGACAGAGTCGAATTATGTCAGTATTCTCGAGACTATAATGACGGTGAGTGAAGATTATGAGGCAGAGAGACACCAAATGAAAATATTTCAAGGGAAGAATAATCTTTAACTTGAGTTAATGTCAAACACCTGACTCATATTCTGAAAGACTAGACATGGTCTAGATCCAAATCGATCTGAAAGAGCGGTGGAACTTTTGAATTTATTCCCTGAAATAATAGTATTTCCACTATCTTCAAATGTTTTCGTATTCCGCTTATGCATGTGAACAAAGTTTTGTGAGAATGTATAGTCTAGTGTTTCATTGTTACTTCCTCTTTAATCGATCTTGCTTTTTTCATCGTTATATGTTGGTAATTTCTTATTCCTTCCAGATGTTTAAGAAACATCTCGAGGAGATGCCGGAAGAGGAGGCTCTCCTCAATCTGACTGAATTGAATCTCATCTTCGGCAAAATCCCACCAATCTATGACGTGCACGTGAAGATGCTCGGCGAATTGAAAAAATTGGCTGCGCAATGGACAGAAGACAGGTGTATCGGGAGCATAATCGTCAAGTACGCCAACGAACTGCTGAAGGCCTATCCGCCTTTTATCAATTACTTTGAGGAGATGAAGGAGGTGCTCATACAGTGCGATCAGAACAAACCGAGGTTCCACGCGTTCCTCAAGGCTTGCCAGACCCGGCCGGAATGTGGCAGACAAAGTTTGACAGAACTTATGATCAGGCCTGTGCAGAGGCTGGGTAGCATCAGTCTGCTTTTGAACGGTAAGAGGGTTCAGTTAATTTCAAGTTATTAATTTTTCTCTAAATTTGAATTTGAAGCCCGCATAGTTATTGTCATTACAAAATCCACAACTTTTGGTTATTGATTTTACAGTAGAAGCGTGTGTTTTGATATGGATATGTTATTTTTAGTTTTTCAGCTATCAGTCTTTTAATTTGGATTTCGTTGTTTTGTTTTGTCTCCACTGTTTCATGGAATACTCTTGAATATCTTCTATATTTGTAATCAAGAAAAGCTAAATGTGTTTATTGAATATTTGGGGTTGTAACCTTCCCCTCCGCTATCTTTCAGTCGAACAAATGATAAACATTATTGATATAATCTCCAGTCTCAAGAATCACAGAAAAGAATTTAGCCGTTGAATGTGATCATTTAGATTGCTTAGGACTCATCTTATGGTATAAGTAATAATTCAGATCAGTGAAAAATAGAAAGGAAATAAGAATGGCAAATAAAACACAATGATCAGAATCAAATGATCAATTCTTTTTTATTGAGTCTGATAGAATTTCCAGTAATGGGAAAAAACCTCCAAAGATGAACACAGCAATATATGATACCTGAAATAATAAGATAAGAACTTAACAATGACATAATTACCTACAATAATCCTGGTGGTGTTTCTCATCTCATTTCCATGCATATGGGTACCCAGTTACCATCATCTAGTTCAAAAGTAATGAGATTTGGACGGCATATATGAGTAAATGAATACGCCGTATTAGTGGTGACGTCACATCTGCACGTAACTATGGTTACGGGTTCCAAACAACTCAGTTTTAATTTGGATTGCTCAGTATTTTCCATCTGACAGGCATTTCTAAGAATGAAAAATTGTTTAGAGGTAAGTTACATACACAATTTCAATTAAATATCAATTGAAATATATTATAAACTCCTCAAGAATAATTTGTTTGGAACCGGTAACTATGGTTATGAGCATGATGTGACGTCACACTAATACGGCGTATACCAAGAAAAAACAACCATTAGTGATGGATATAGAACCCCATCAAGCATCTAAAACTGAAAGGAAACCATAAATCAAATGAACTATCATCAAAATTGTCAAAGAAGTTCACTTAGAGGTTATGTTAACAAAAAATAAAATCAAACTGAGGATTGATATACACTTGACTCAAAATGTATAAAGAATCAATTTTCAATAAAATTCTATGAAGAAATATCCGTTAAACTACTGCACTTAACATTAATATTCTTCAAATATATGTCAAATGAGAATAGATATAAGTTAATCATGATAGATGGCTTGTATTATACATATTTTCAATTGAGACAGGAAAACATTCAAATAAGACTTCAACAGACATTAATTGTTCATAATACTATATTGGTATGGGCAGCCCTATAATCAGAAGAAATTTTAATCTGTTTCGCAAAACTATAGATCACTAATGGAATTACTTTGTGTCCTGACATATTTATATCTTCTTTGGCATTTCTGAATTACTGATGTATTATTCATTATTATTTATTATCAATAGTTTGAAGTCTGAATAAATTTACTAACGAAAATCATTAATTTAATCTCATGGAAACATTCATTTTTTTTTAATACACTTCATTGTTCATAATTGCCAATCATTTAAATTATCGTTCAATCCACCTCAAGAACAAACAATATTTTATGTTTCATATCAACTTCATCTCTTCTAATCTTTCCAATTGCCAGTTGAGAAATTGGGGATCTTTTTGAGGTTAGAACTCGTCAGTAAAATATACTACATTGTTTTTTCCCAAATTAATGAGTTGTAAAAGCGAACATTCATGCTTATATCAGAAAATATGAAATCAAAGAAAACTCCATGTTATTAGACATCTTAGTTGCACTCCATTCCTTCTACCTCTATGGATCTGTTAGTATCATTGTTCCATATTTTGTGGCTGTTTCGATGTTTCGATTCCAAACCATAGAAGGCTGGATGTAGAGTGAGATGTTTATTATATATATATATATATTCTTTTGAACTTTTGGCTGACAATATTTAGTTAGCAAACAATAAAGCCAATAGATCAGGGGTTAGTGACGGGGTGTCATACAATTCGGCGTATGACTTAAAAGCCTAGGGAAAAAACCCCAGTAAAAAGAACCCTGGCTCCCCGTCTAAGTGTGAAAATACAAATCTAAGCTGAAATATATTTTAGGGATTTCTTTCTTCAAGAGTGGTCTATTGATGGAGACAGAGACTTCTTCAAGTTGTCCACATCGAATCTGGAAATAAAAAGACAAAAGCAGAAAAAAGGAATTGAATAACAAAAATACAAAATTTGAAAGAGATAAAGAAAACACCCTCAAACTCGCCTTTTTGGATTAACTCGATATTGTGAATCAAGGATTTTTTATCATAACAAGCTAAACCGTAAATTTTACTAAGGAGATAATCAATGAATACATAACCTTTTATGGTTCCTCTTTCACGAAGATTTTTTTTAGTATCCGTATGTGACTCTTGAAGGAGAATAATCTCAGCACCATAGTCCTTTGCTAGTTTAGAAATATAATCACTCCTGTCCTTAGAAATACCATCTATATTCAAATCTAATACACAAAATTTGTCGCCGATCTGCAAGGAGGATTCTTCGAATCGGGTCTCGTGGTCCAAGTGATGATTTTTCAGATCTTCTGATGTTTGAAGTCTGCTATGGAACCCATTCAAAGGGAAATTAACATCCATAGTTGGGGAAGGTTGTGATGTAACACTTGTTTCATTGAAAAAATAGCAGAGCCTATCCGTGGTACTCGTAATGTATAAAAGAAATGGGTTCTGCTTGCTATTGAAATGGTCAAAATTTGAAAAATGTTTTTCGCGATTAGATATTTTTTTTTTATATTATACTTCAGAAACGAAATATCATCCTGAGCATTTAGGTATATCCAATTCAATAATGACGATTTAGAAGCAGAAATTTCATTCATGAATTGAAAACCTATGTTTTATGTTTTTCAATTTGGCGCTTATGTCGACTTTTACATTTCCTTCAATACCAGAACTCTGGTACTTATTGTAGAGTTGCCATGTCAGTAAAGACTCCTCCTATTATAATTTCAAAACTCACTGCATGCTTTCAGTGTTCTAAAATCTGTATTGGCGTAAAGATTAACTTGAACCCGGTATCTTTATTTCCCAGATATATTGAAAAACACTCCAAAAAATAATCCTGATAACGCCGCCCTGGAACAAGCTCAAGAAGTACTGAAAGAAATTATGACCCATATAAACGAGGATAAGAGAAAAACCGAAGGACAAGTGACAATATTTAATATTTTTAACGAAATTGATAACTGTCCGGTAAGTGAATTCTTCAATTTGAGTTGTCTAACCACTCTGTATATTTCTACTCGATACTACGCATTGGCAACAATTTTTGCCCAAATGTCTTTAATTTTTCTGATAGGACTCACAATAACTTGAAAACTACTGTTTTCACCAACTTAACATGTCATAATACTGAAATTGTGATCAGTTAACTTTTCTTACATAATATACTAGGTGTGCTATTTGATACCAAGAAGTTAGTTACCCGTTTTCCTTATAGTCAGAAGTTTTAGAGACCTGAAAATATTTCAAGGAGAAACATTATTGTTTCAAATCCCAATATGTAAATTTTTAGCTGAAAATTGTGATCAGTTTTTCTTAAACGTACCATACGCCTTGATACCGTAACAGTTATTTGCACTTATTCTGTTGATATTCTGTATCGCTTACTGATTCTAATTTTCACAGCCCGACATAGTGTCTTCCCATAGAAATTTTGTAGCTAAATCGGAAGTGATCCAGCTCAATTCTCCAGATGTTCTATCGAGCAAAGGCAACAATCTGGTGCTTTTCCTCTTCTCTGATCAACTGGAAGTTTGTAAAAAGAAATCTAAGGCCTTCAACAGTCTGAAAAGCCCTACCGGCGTCAGTACCTCTCAGGGAAAAACTAATTGCAAGCCATACAAGCACATCAGGGTGATGGCTCTCAACACGATAAAGAAGGTCATAGACATAAAAGAGACTGAGGACTGCCAGAAAGTTTTCAGTCTGGTGTGTAGGCATAACGACGAGGTGAAAGAGAGGTTATATTGCTTCGCGATGGCCGACGAAGATGCAGACAAGGCTGACTTTCTGAAGACCCTAACGAAGCAGATGGCAACTAATTCATGCACTGCTGATGCGGTAAGCGGCATACTTATTTGGTTTCTTCCTATTATAAATACTGTTGAATACTTTAATGCAATTAATTAAGCAGCTTTATATGTTTTAAACCTATTGACATTAACTCTATTTATCAAAAGACGTTAAACTCTTTGATATTGTTCAAATTTCTGTTGTCAGTGAACTGCTTCGGAAACAAAATACTTTTGAGATACTTGAGAATAAAACGTAATTTGACATGTGTCTTATTATTAGATGTTTTTCAATTTTGCCCTCTCATTTAAAAGTGTCAACCCTCAATAACGAATCAGAATTTGTGAAAACACTTAGACAGGTTGATTTTGGATGACCGGGATGTGATCTGAGATACAAATCTCTAATAACAAACCCATGGAGAGGTTACCTGTCTGAGTGTTTTCACAAATTCTGATTTGTTGTTGAGTTTAGTGTGGGCACTTTTAAATGGGACTCTGAATATCAAAATTAGAATAATACAGAGTCTATATTCAATGATCTCAAGAAATATTGTGAAGCACATTTTCAACTCTAGTTGGAAATGTCACTGATTGAAATTGAGCAGTGGTATTTCCTGGAATCATTATGAGTCTTTATTACATATAAGCAATGTTTTTAGAACTAAGTATTTAATTTTTGAAAATCTTTACAGGATAAGTTCATGGCTTATCTGGAGCCTCAGCAGTTGGAGATCGATACCAGCGATCTCAGTAACGGAACGCTGTCCAAAGCGATCAAGTTCGCCAGTCGAACCAAGATGAAGGTCGGGAGGGCGTTTTCCTTCAATAAAACGCCCTCTAAACTGAAAAGGGCCGTGTCTTCCATGATGTCGCCATTCGGCAGCTCTACTAATCTCACTCCGGCTAACCAGTTGGCCCAAATGAAATTGGCCAGTTATAGCAATATCAACGTAAGTATGTTTAGAATGTGGCGCAGTTTCAGATTGTAATACTACCCTATTTTTTGTGCCGAGGTTCGTTTGACGCCAGTGTAGTCGGTTGGCAACTCAATTTAGAAAGGTTGGTTTTTTTTTAATTAATTTTGATTATTTTTCATTTTCACGAAATTTACATGTTCTCATATTTTCATCGTTCAAACTGTGGTTGGGAAGTAGGTACTGTTTAGAGATACAGTGGACCCCTGGTAATTTACCTCAAATGCTTCTTGATAACGCTCCCAGTCATCTGTCTGAAGAAGAACTGACAACTGAAGATAAATGCATCACTGCGTTGTTTCGTCCATCAGACTGCACTGCACTGATTCAACCCATGGATCAGCATATCATTCAGTTTGTAAAGCAAGATTATAAGAAAAACCTACTTCTGAAAGCCGTATCAAAAGTTGTCAATCGTGGAATGCATTACCTTCATCAACTACTACATCGCTTTGGAAAAATTTATGGCCAGATATAGTCACCCCTACTAACGATCCACAAATCAGTGTACCTCCGGAAGTAATTTGCAGCAATTTGCTGCTGAAACACAAATAGATCGGGAAGATTTGGAGACCTGGTGACGTGGAGTGGAAAAAGAGGAAAATATTTTCATGAAATGTCTGACAAAGAGATTTCTAATTATACAACAATAAATCAGGAAGGTGATGACGAAGTAATTGCAACTACTCCGCAAGTGAAAGCACAAGATGCAATTAACGCCTTTGAGCTGGGTTTGCAATGGGCTGAAGAAAATGGTGAATTCTACAACGAATTTCTACTTTTGAGAAGAGTGATAAGCTTTAATTGATAAAGCATTAATTTCGCTTTACATCAATGTTAAACAAAATTGATAAGTATTTTCATGCTTCTTAAATTGATTGATTCATAGTGTACATTTGTTTTTACAAAATTATTTCCTTATTATTTTTTTATTATTGGCTTACAATATTTAGTTAGCAAACAATAAAGCATATAGATCAGGCGTTAGTGAAGGGGTGTCATACAATTCGGTGTATGACATAAAAGCCTAGGGAAAAAACCCCAGTAAAAAAACCCTGGCTCCCCGCCTAAGTGTGAAAGTACAAAAATAAGCTGAAATATATTTTAGGGACTTCTTTCTTCAAGAGTGATGGAGACGGAGACTTCTTCAAGTTGCCCACATCGAATCTGGAAATAAAAAGACAAAAGCAGAAAAAAGAATTGAATAACAATAATACAAAATTTGAAAGTGATAAAGAAAACACCCCAAATTCGCCTTTTTTAATTAACTCACGAACCAAGGATTTTTTAACATAACAAGCGAAACCGTAAATTTTACTAAGGAGATAATCAATGAATACATAACCTTTTATGGTTCCTCTTTCACGAAGATTTTTTTTAGTATCCGTATGTGTCTCTTGAAGGAGAATAATCTCAGCACCATAGTCCTCTGCTAGTTTAGAAATAAAATTACTCTTGTCCTTTGAAATACCCTCTATATTCAAATCTAATCCACAAAATTTGTTGCCAATCGGCAAGAAGGATTCTTCGAATCGGGCCTTGCGGTCCAAGTGATGATTTTTCAGATCTTCTGATGTTTGAAGTCTGTTATGGAAGGGAAATCATCATCCATAGTTGGGGAAGGTTGTGATGTAACACTTGTTTCATTGAAAAAATAGCAAAGGAAAAATTATCGACTGACATTTATTATGACTTATGTCATGATAAATACGTTAATTTTATAATAAAATGTAATCTTTCTATTGTGTTGTTTGATTTAATAAATTTGACACACATAATGAAGTATGATTTGCGCTTCAGGGTACATATAAGGAATGTTATCATTATATCTGTGAATTGTCGGATTACAAGGTACTATTTTGTAAAAAAATTTGGAGTATAGGGATCTTAGGCAGTACTCTATAATCTGACAAATTCGATAATCCGACACTGCCTGCAAAGTGTTTGTCGGACTACTGGGGGACCACTGTATGTTATCTTTGAATTGGTATATTTTCACATTTTTGTAATTAACTACATCGTGATTATTCATGAAAAATATATCATATCGCTTCATGAAATGATGAATGTCATGAATAGAAAAAACTAATTTCATTTGTTTCCTCGTATCTTGAGATTACTAGTTTTTTCAGATTGCTTGTTATCATTACTAACTTAGACTAGTTCTGAATCTAAATAACTGTACAGGGTCTTAGTACTACATTAATTTCAACAAAGAGAGTTTTTTTTCCTATCTTGATAACTTCCTCAATCTAAGAGACACAGAGAATTAAAATTGGATAAAACGGTGACACTTTTACTGAAATAAAAAAATTGGTTCCAGGAATGTAATACCCGAATTTGAAAGTTTAAAATGTAATGTAAAACAGATTTCTTTTAATTTCACGAGTCAATGATTAAAATTGATGTAGTCAAAGACCCCTGTATGTTGGGTGATTTTTCCTAAGCAGAATTCATTTTGCAGATGAGAAATTGCTGATGATTAAACCCCTTATAGAAATATTGGCATAACCATCATCTATGTTTTTTAATTTAATTTTTACAATAGATGATGGTAATAGCCCAAACAATCATTCAACACGAGCTCCATCATCAACAATATCTCGTCATCAACCATCATCTACTATTGTTCTTTTAACCAACGTTTCAACAGAAATCTTCTGTCGTTTATTATATTATTAATAACTAGTGAAAAAGCCCGTGTCGCCACGGGCGCAAGTAAGGAAGCGCGCGGTCGTTATTAGCTAATGCCCCCCTATAAGCAGCCGTTCATGTCATTTTGTGTCTAGCTTTCACCGAGTGAAGACGTGTTTAAAAAAATGCCCAAAAAACTTTCCGACGCCCAACTGAAACGCAAACAGCGGCCTTCTGAAAAAGAAGCAAAAAGAAGAAGAGCAGAGACAATTGGAGCAACTGCGGAAAGAAAACGTAGAACGCGCGAAAAATCTATCTCGCCCTTTTTGACCCCTAAAATGCAGATCATTGCAAAATTGACACGATTCGCTCATTTCGCCGACAGAAAACGCGGGAATTTCGTCTTCAACCGGAGCCCTTCTCGCTACAAATACTGATCGCATTGTGTAATTATTGTTATGAACGCGGCGTCGGTTTCTTTCAGTTCGGGTTGTCCGGGTAGCGTTTCGAGCACCCACTGGTCTGCCTCGTCGTCGTGTCTCCATTGTAAATTAAAATTTTAAAATTTTACAGTGGACCTAACTCAAAATTGAAAAATCGGACGTGACCCGTTTACAATTTTTACCAAAAAATGGAGAATAACCATCCAAATTTGGTTTTTCAATATCTTTTTCAATTGTAATTTTCTAAATTAACTTACTCGATGGGTTTGGAAATTAAAATAAGCTTAAAATCAAGCTCGTCAAAACATGTCTTTCCTCTTTGAAAGTCAGAGCTGAAATTGCAGAAGCATGGACTGAAGTCAATTTTGATTTGTTGAGCGGTGGCCAAACACCTTTAATTTTTAAGTTTTTTGTGTTTTTTAGAGAAATTATAGATGTTTATTATAATTATTAAACGTTATTAAGTTTGACAATTACTTTTAAAATGAAACTTTTTCAAAATCGCAGTTTCCATGTTATATTTTCAAGCACGTTATATAAAATATAAATTGTTATAAAATTATCCAAATGCTCACTTTCTGACCAACTCAGGTAGTACTCTTGAACAACTTTCACTTAAGGTAATTTTATTCAAATAACAAAATTTGAAATTTTTAACTGTTGCAAATTCACAAATTATTTTATTCACAAAAATTCACTTCACCCTTTTAAATTGAAAGCCTACATAAAACAACTGAAATAAAGTGTTTTTCCTCTTCTAGCAATGTTACCATATGATTTATAAGTCACATGTTATAATTTAAATACAAATAAAGTTAATCAAATTTACAAATGTTTTTAATGACGGTAATGGTGACTTGGAGTGCATGAAGAAGAAATTAAAGGCCATATCAATAAAAATTTGTTGAGCGGTGGCAACATCTACAGCGAAAACATGCCAAACACCCTTAATTTTTTAGTTTTTTGTGTTTTTTAGAGGAATTATAGATGTTTGGCACTTGTTATTATTTTTCTGCATCAGTTTAGATGCCTACCGTTAATTTAAAAAAAATTTGATGCAAATCAATTGATTGGTTTAGGCGCTAGATCTTACTATGCATCATATTATTATAATAGATATTAATTAGCTTTTACAAAAGTTAATTTTACCTTGAAAACGACAGAAGATGTCTGCTGAAATGTTGGTTAAAAGAACAACAATAGATGATTGCTATCGCCCAAACAAGAATTCTGTACTTTTGTATTTTTCTACTTAGATATATTTTATAATTCGACTTGAGATATTGTTGAGAAAATTCTTTTGGCCTTCAATTATTTTTCTATCTTATTGAAATAATCCAACGCTTACGCAAATCTTCATTCAAGGTCAGTTTTAAAGTTCATGTTATTGAATTGAAAAAGCACTTCAATAGTTTTATATAATGGAATATTATACTATGATAGTCAAATTACGATGTTTTTAGATTGTAATGCGTTTCGATATACAGTGAAATTCCCCCTCACGGACACCCCCTTTAGACGGACACCTCCCTTGAACGGACAGTTTTACGTGGATCCAATTGACTCCCATATAATTTACATTGTGCAAGTTGTCTGTTGAACGGGCATTCCCTTGAACGGACGCGGACACTAAGGTATGTTCTATTAACCGGACAAAACCGAAACAAAAAATATCGGTTCTGTTTCAATTATCTGTGGAAAGTATCGCTGTTAGTTCATTGCATCAAATGGGGCGCAATAGAAAAGAAGAGGAAGTTTCTGTGTCGCGCGCCAACATTAGTACCAGCCTTCAGTTCGGAACTTCCCCGGTTGACCGGGGATTTATCGATCCCAACTGCTGCACGAAACTCCTGAGAATTTAACTAGTGTTAGTTTGAATTCTGACGTTGTCTCAGAGAAAGAAATGTCCTTCTCTTATCAAAGAATATTCACCCAGGGATATCTTTAATGCTGATGAAACAGGTCTCTATTTCAGAGCTCTGCCTAATGAATCGCTAACATTCAAAAAAGAAAAATGTGTTGGTGGTAAATATCCCAAAGAGAGATTTACAATTTTGCATTGTGCAAATATGGCAGGGGAAGAAGAAAAACTTTTAGTCATCGGTAAAGCAGCTGAACCAAGAGCATTCAAAAATATAAACATAAACAATTTGCCTGTAACTTGGGAGTGGAATAAGAAAGTTTGGATGACCAGACAAATTATGACAGAGTGGTTGCTTGAACTAGATTGGAAAATGGCAAAACAAAATAGGAAGATTTTGTTGTTTTTGGACAATGTTGGATCTCATCCAAAAGATATTCATCTGAAAAATATTAAACTTTTGTTTCTACCCCCTAATTGTACATCAGCTTGTCAACCACTTGACCAGGGAATCATAAAACATTTCAAAATCCACTACCACAGTCTCATACTGAAACACCTACTAGTAAACATTGAGACTGCTAGTACAGCATTCGAATTGACAAAAAAAATCTAGCCATTGGACGCAATTTACTTTGCCAAAACCTCTTGGGAACAAGCAAAAATTGCTTCCGCAAAGCCGGTTTTAAACATGAAAATATGCAAGGTGCTGACCTATTGAGTCAGGCTCAGACTGTTACATATGATCCTGAAGATGACTTTCTACTCAGTGTTATTGCAGAGATTCTCAAAAATAAGAATTTCTTGGATATGAGTTTCAATGAAAACCTCAACGATTTTTTGAACCTTGATGAAGATTTATTTTTTAAAGATCCTGATTCAGAGCATGAAATTGGGAACTCACATGACACTCAAGAACTTTCCGGAGATTCTGATAACGATGAAGTACCAAGACAAACAGATGCTGTCCAAAATTATGGGGAAGCTATGACTTTAACCAAGTAGCTAAAAAGTTTTGCCCAGAATCACGGAGATTCAGAGAGTTTAGATATTCTGCCCAAATTAGAATTGAGATTTCTTGATTGTCTATTCAGGAAAAAAATGAGACAAACAAAAATTCAGGAATTTTTTCGTAATTGAAGTGTCTCTTTTTTATCAAAATTTTTGTTTATCCTCATGATTCATCACATTGATTTTTCAGTTATAGTTGAATTTGAAAAATGTTCACTTTCTTATACCTTCATATATATTGATTTTTATGTTCAATATTCTCCAATTATTATTTCTATGAAATTTTTTTTTTGTACATATGTATTTCTTTTAAGCGGACATCCCTCTTAAACGGACACCATCAAGTGGTCCCGTGAGTGTCCGCCCATGGGAGATTTCACTGTATATTGGTTCCACCTCCGTGTGTCGACTTATGTCTCTCGAAATTACTACATTGTTTATTTTTCATTGCGGTCTATTATATACTATATTATTTATATAGAGGATAATGGAGGATACAATTGTTTAGTCAAGCCCCGAAGATGGAAAAATATATTTCCGAAACGTCGGCGAACTGACACAGTATCATTTTCCCTTTTGATCCTGCTACCACCATTTAAACTTTTAAAAATACAATTTTGGATCATCAATTTGAATTGAGTATATTTTTTCCCGACGAATATATTAGACGAAGACTTACTGGGAAGTTCATCATGAAATATATTTTGGAAATGATCGAAATCTGTCCACCCTTTGCACACAAATATTTTTTGTGATTATTTTGTAAACGTCTGTTGCTGATGGTAAATTTCATAACATTATTAATTCTTTACCAAAAGTAAAAACTGAATTGTAAAGTGTATTCAAGTTTTTTTAATTCTCAAGCTTTTTTTGCAGGAAATAGGGAATAGTGAAAATGAACCTGAAAATCCCCCACAAGCTCCTTTATCAGTACAACCAACGCGCAAATTGAAAGCATCGTCATTAGGTATAAATGCAATGAAAAGATTATAACAGTTAATGTTTCAGATATCACTTTTTTAAGTTTTATCCCTGTCAAATATTTGTACATAGACATAATAGATCAAAATAATGATTAAGAATTAGATATTAACTAAAATTGTATTATTTATGTTTTAAATCAATATTTTAATTGTGATCGGAAAATAATTCATGCAATTATAAAACACTGTAATATATTTATCCAGATTATGAACTGTACAAATTGTAGTTTTATACCATGTTAAATACACCTTATAGGTGACTTTTAATTCAATATATTTTATGCTTCTGGATTCACATTTCAATGCATGTCCCTAATATATTTGGTTTTCAATATGTATCTTTCCGAAAATATGTTATCTAGAATTTATACATGAAATATACAAAAATTGTTCAAATGAATTTTTCCAAATTTTGTAAAATATTTTTTAACTGTTATCATGACTTATACCGATAAACTGAAATATTTTTCTAACAATAAACTTTACTCATATTTATCCTTCCACCAATTCTTATTTACAAAGGTAAGTCCCTGTAATATGATTAACACTTTTTGTTTCATTATTAAAATTAAAAATGATAACCCTTTTTTGAAGTTGAGAAAATTTTTCTATAGTATTATAGAAAAAAAATTTGCATTGGTCCTCATATGACTGAATTCCAAAAAATATTGCAATTTTGGGACTTTTTCATTTAAAAGTATTCAATTATTTGCATGTGATTTAATATTTAGATAATTGAAGGAAATCATTCAAATATTTACCTAACAATTCTTAAAACAAAATGATAGAAACACTGGCTTTATTTCAAGTAGTTTTGGCGATCTTGCGTGTAGTAGACTATCAGCTGATTGATTTGAAGGGTATTTCATAATTTTCTTTCATGAATGATGGAATAGCTTCCTCTGATGATTGAGACAAACATTTCAGAAAGTGGAAAAAGTGATTGGTGGGATGAATTCAATAAACTCCAAAATATCTCGTTTGCTGCAAGAATTCAGTTTCCTGTTTTATATAGTGACCTCGCCGATCCTTGCAATTACCAGGGCCGTTCAGAAACTAACCTCCGGTTAATTGAAAAAAATACACCAAGTTAAGTAAAAATATTTTAATATATACATCTTACAACTACATCTTTGCACTAATTTTCGACATAGTCTCCATAACGATTGAGGCACTTATCGTATCTCTTCACAAGCTTTGAAATTCCTTCTGCATAAAAATCACCCGCTTGTGCCTTGAGCCAGCCTGTGACCGCATCTTTGAGCTCTTCGTCGTCATCAAACCGCTGGGACCCGAGCCATTTCTTCATATGCATGAAGAGGTGATAATCGCTTGGCGCCAGATCTGGCAAGAAATAATGCAGAGGCCATTTTTTGAGTTTTGTGGAGGTCGGTAAGAATTTTCGGCACCCATCGTGCACAGAACTTACGGTAACCCAATCTTGCTGTCACTATCTCGTACAAAAGAGTCTTAGAAATCTGTGGAAAATTAGTAGACAACTCCGCCATTGTGAAACGTCGATTTTCACGAACTTTTGCATCAACTGTCTGAACGAGTTCGTCAGTCACCAATGATGGTCTACCACTCCTCTCTTCATCATGAACGTTTTCTCGTCCACTTTTAAATAAACGTACCCATTCACGGACAACTCCTTCACTCATAAATTTTGGTCCGTACACGGCACAAAGCTCACGATGAATAGCTGCTGCAGAGTATCCTTTGGCTGTAAAAAACCTTATAACAGCACGCACCTCACATTTGGCGGGATTTTCTATTGCAGCACACATTTCAAACTGCCACAAAAACTAAACTAGCGCAGGTACGATGTTCACTCGACTACGGCTTGATGCCGACTGACCTGCTGAGCGCGTGAATGCACAGATGGCGCGCTACTCCCCCCCACTACCCGCACTGTGACCAATCGGAGGTTAGTTTCTGAATGGCCCTCGTATTTTATAGATACTTTTTAAAAATTATGGCAATTATCAAGTTGTTCAATAAGTTTTGTCGTTCAATGCTACTTGTCCATTTTATTTTTGTTTTGTTGGTACACTCTTCATTGATCGTATGTGAAGTTTCACGTCAATCAATCCAAAATAGGCTATGGTTTTGGAACATCGTCGATTGATTGACAGGGATTTAGTAGAAGCTCTACACATCTCATTAGGAAAGGTGCGCCATATTTCGAATGAAATTTTGGGTTTCTGAAAGCTGTGATTTGTGTCCATCACTATGAGCCCGAATCAAAACAAGAAGGTAAAGAGTGGTGTAAACCTGGTTGTTTGGCTCCGAAACGAGTTCGTGTCCAGAGATTGACTGTTGAAGCGTATTTTGCAGACCATTCGGATTCTCACTTCAGACGTGGGATCCACAGATTGGAGGATCGTTGGAGTAGTAGCTGTGGTCAAATCTGGAGAATGCGGCTGCTTTGATCGATTCATGACACAGTGCCTTATCTTTGTGAAAGAGCACCTTTTTATTCTTCAAATCAGGCCCTTTATGGGAAATTTCGGTCTTCACACGATCCAACAAGCCAATATAAAGTTTTTTTTTTATTATAGTACGTTATACAAGCAATCAGAATTTATTTATAAGCTCCTAAGTGGCGTTCTGAGGTCTTATCCATTGATGAGTACCTACCAGTATTTTAGACATCTTACCTTGTCCCAAGATATGAAATGACATTTTTTTCAAATTATGCAAAGTATATAACAGCAGTATTTTAAATATTTTTTTATTTATTTAATTATTTATTAACAATTAAGACCACCAACCATCACATGCAAGTGATGTTTACTGTGGAATCTAAGATAGTTAACTCTACAGAGACATGGAAAACAAAAACTCAATCACTCCTGCACTATGCCATCAGGTAACTCCTCAATAAATTCTTGAACTTCTGGAAGCTCACATCAAAGTCCTTGAATGGAAGTTTATTGTATTCCTGGGCGCTGGCATACACTAGGGACCCCTTGGCGAGTTTGGTTCTTACCTTTTTTAGCAATAAATTGCTCTTATTCCTTGTATCATAGGTGTGAAAGCTGCCAACTTCCTTCAATAGAGCTTCAGTTTTTGTCAGCTTATTTTTTATTTTGTAGATGAGTTTGCACTGATTTGATGTTCTAAGTAGATCAAACTTAAGAACTGGAACCAACCTGTAGAGTTCTGTAGTTGGAGTATCATAATTTATACTATAGAGGGTTTTTAGTACCTTATTCTGAACTCTCTGAATTCTGGCCCTGTTGAACTTTGACATGTTTCCCCATATTACTGATAAAAAGCTCAATGTTGACTGTATATGAGCGAAGTACAGGATCTTCCTTGATTCATAGGGAAGAACATCAGTGAACCGTCTAAAGGCACCAGTTAATCCTGACAATCTCCTTACCATGCCATCCACATGTCTATCCCAGCGCAGATCGTCCGTGATGTTAAGTCCCAAGTACTTAACGTCAGTAACCTGACGTAAGGGAACGCCTTCTATAGAGAGCTGGGGTGTGGTACTGCTTTTATTCTTTTGTTTGAAGTGCATGTATACAGTTTTTTCCTTGTTTAGAACCAGTTTGTTACCTCCAAGCCAATCAATAAATTTCTCGATGTCGTCACAATCAGTTGTTGTATATAGGCAGTGTCCCTGTGACTGTAGAGTAGGTATCATCCGCAAACATGAAATACTTTGCTTTTAGTCCTGCGTTGGATATATTTTCCACATACAGCAAATACAGGAGAGGTCCAAGTACTGTACCCTGTGGCACGCCGCTTTTATCTTAGTTGAACCCCACGTGAAGATCTTATAAAACAATCCCTTTGTGCCAGGATTTGGAATGAAAATGAAATTTGGAATTATGCACATGCATACACCAGTATTTTAGCCATCTTATAAAAATCGTTCACATGAAGATAGAAAGTTTCTACAATAAGCGCTGCACAATGTTCTTTCCTGTTCAACATCCCTATTCTACAATTTTAATTAGCTGAACTTGTTATCAGAGATATGAAAAAGTTGAATAGGTATAAATCGAACGACTTCCTCCAGTTTGCATTGCATTAATCTTTATCGCCTTGTAACGGAATGAAATTACTGATAAGTTGTGACCTATTTGTACATTTAGTCAGTCACAGTACGAAGGGAATATTAATTAACGAACGAGGGCTTTAACTTCAATTCATTGAATGCACTTAAGTTTGTTCTTCCGTAAACTTGTTCGAAACCTTTTATGAAATGTATAATTCAGAATAAATGACAGTATGCCGCCACTATTTCCGGTGCCCATAAGCGTTCGTTCGAAGAATTAGGAGTACGAAGGGTTTTAATTCTTATTTTACAGGGATAATCCCCGACAAGGAAAATATTTCAGTTGAATATCTTGTGAAGTGTAGATACTATGAGAAAAAAACTTGAAAAAATTCAAACTTCAACACTCAGTATCTCGAAAACGAAACGTTTGCAACCCCATGTTAATGGGACTTTTTTTTCTTAAACTCACTTAAGAAATCTCCCCTTTTCGTTTGTACGTTCAATTTAGGAACACCTTTATATTAATAACCCCTATGAATTTATAATTGTTTGTTGAGATCAGATGAATATCTTATGAGTAATCGAATATATCCGGAAACAATTCGAAATTCTTTGAAAATTTCCTAGCAACAGACAAACGCCTTTGTTTCAACTCTAGCTCATATCCTTTGGAAAATATTCTACCGTCCGGTCAGGCACACTCAAATTTGAGCACGGATTCTACATGAGGACGTCGAATCCAATCGATTGAGTACATTTTCGGCCAAATATTCGAAAATACTAAAAAATTAGAACAATCGTGCAAAAACTATTCATTTATTCCATAAAATCAAGTTGAACGTTCGCATTTCTATTTTTCATCAGTTATTCTTAATAATGAATGAAGAACAAGGAAATTGCAAAGGCTCCACTCTTGTTTGTGCATTAGGGAAATAATAATGTACGCTGAGAGCCTTTGTACACGATTCAAATCCAATCAATCCAATTTATAGCTGAATTTCATAACAACACAAGCATAAAATATTGCATTAAACAATAGTCAATCATGCATTAATAATGGTTGCTACCGAACTGGTGTTTACGTTGCTTCCAATTGTTACGTCTCTCTTGGCTTTTCTAATCTATATCGATTATTTATTCACTTGTTATGTTCCAATTGAGTGTTTGGGAACATGTCTGTAAACTTTTTTTTATATCGTGATATGTTCTGTATTGATTATTATTTATTTATTTTCAGATAGAATATTGCGGGTTTTGCTTATAATAAACTTATATTAATTATTCCCCACAAAGTTTGCTATTGACTCTCCTATATATGAACTTCGTGCGACATCCAAATGTCTATAATTTTCGAGCGTCGAATCGAAAATGGAATCAAAATGAACAATGGCTGCTTTAGGGTGGAGGAGTTAATTTAGTTTTGGAATTTTGATCCCACACGATTTGTCAAACGTTCAAAAACCGGCTCGTAGCGATTGGTCGAAAGAAATGCTCCAAAAATATCATCGCGGTGCTTCGAAGCAAGTCTATGACATTGTGGCAGGTGACGAATCGTGGATTTACGCGTGTGAGCCCGAAAGTAAACAGTCTACTGTATGAGTAATTCAAGATGAGCCAAATCGAACAAAAGTTGCTCGCGCACGAAGCACTTCCTAGCAAATGGTGACCTGTTTTTTCGGAAAAACTGGACATGTCGCAACCGTACAACTAGAATAACTTAAAACAGTCAATTCATTTGTTTGCCAGTTGTCTTCCAAAAAATCAGGAAAACCAACCACCGAAGACGGATCACCTTTTTTTAGTCGTTTAAGGCTGTACACCACCTTGCGGCGAAACTCGAATTCCGCTAGATGGCACCAAGCGAAAATTTCAAGGAACTGAAAACAGGCACGCCCATTGTACGAAACAGGACAGTCTGTACGCTATTTATGACCCCTAATAAACTTTCTAGGTACTGTCGCCGGTGGGTAGGATCGAAACGGAACGTAAATTTGTGTTTATGGATTTTTTGTGGGTTTTGAAGAGAATGGTAAATACAGAGTTCATTCTGTTTAGACCGGTCAATTGAGACCAAATAACAAGGGTGAAGTTACATAAATTCCCTACAAGCTGAGAGTCGGTGAAATTGTTCAAAACATAATTATGAATAAAATATTAGTTTCCCTGTATGGACAAATTTCATTCAAGGAGGCCAAAAAATGCGGTTTTCACGATTTTCTGCAAAACGTCAAGTTTTATGTTAAAATTACTCCACACAAATATTGTAGAACATATGGACGGCTTTTAGCTGAAAGGAACCATCCCACAATTTTGTGATTTTTGGATTTACGCACAATATTACATTAATAGCCGTAACCTTTACTGCAAAAAAGATCCAAGCCACATTCTGGTACCTAACGCCATTTGTTGACCAATGAACCAACCAATGTGTAATTAATTTTTTATGATTGTCAAAACTATAACCCTTAAATACTCAATAACTTGTTTTTGGGGTTGGTTCCTTTCAGCTAAAAGCCATCCATATAATTATCTATAAAATGTGTATCAATATTTTGTTCCAAAGAGTCACCGTTTTTGAGATATAACGGTTCAAAAAATTATGAAAGTTGTAATCGTCATAATATACATGATTTGGCCACGTATACAGGGTGAGTCAAAATTGTGTATCGAGCTATCTGGGGGTACATTGAAAAATAAGTATAGTATGATGGATAAACTCATATCCCAGAATGCATATTATGACGATTACATCTTTTATAACTTTTTGAAACGTTGTATCTCAAAAACGGTGGCTCTTAGGAAAAAAAAGTTGATACATATTTTATAGATAATATATGTTCTACAATTTTTTCTGGGGTAATTTTGTGATAAAACTTGCCTTTTTGCTGAAAATCGCGAAAAACGCATTCTTGACCTTTGACCTTGACTTGAATATTTCCGTACAGCGGAATAATGAAAAACACTCAAATTTTATCCATAATTAGGTTCTGAACAATTGCACCAACTTTCAGCTTGTTGGGAATTAATGTAACCCTGAATGTCTTAATTGACCCTATAATTATTTATGTGAATGTGAGTGATGCAAATTAATTAAAACAATCTCTTGAATTTGTACATGGGGAGCTATACTACATGAAAAAAAATTTATTCGGACAAATCTAATCAGTTGAAGAAGCATATAAAATTTCCATGTCTCCAAAACATGTTTCCTGGGCATATCAAACATGGGAAATAAAAAATTTTTGTTTTTTAAAATATATTATTTGGATTGAGGGAGCTGATATAATGCAATACATATTGAAACAAAATGTCCCTAGCTGAGGTTGGTGCACGGGGTACCATACAATTCTGCGTATGATACAATAGTCCAGGGAAAAACCTCAGCAGAAAAAACCCTGCCCCCGTGTCAAAAAAATATAACTGTCTACGGGTGTTCGACCCCTGCATCTGAAAAAATTCGATATAATTTTTTCCGCTGAGAGAGTAGAATGTAGGCTTCGTTCGTGAGAAACACTTACCCACTTCCATAATGATTTCAATTTATCTCGCGGACACTCATTCCTCTTGGTATTCTGCCATCCATTATTTCTGGAAGAATGCACTTCTTGTAAAAGTCCTCTAATTTTGGAAGCATCGTATATCTCCAGAAATTCCGATCCCTTATTATGGTTTCCACATGGAAATCATCATCGCAATAAAGAATCAAGTCGCAATATTCTCTACGGCATATATTTAATTGTCCCTGAATTTGGTAAAAATAGTTGTGGCAATCATACCTGGGGTCATAAATGAAGGATAAGATTCTATTGGCCTATCTGCCGTAAAGAGGTGTCAACCATTGGGAGGCGGGCCAAATACAATTATTTAATACAAGAACGAGAATAACTCGAAAAAAAAATTTTAGCTAATTTCAAAGTTCAATGTAATACCGAACGACTACCTAAGAGTTCTTTTCGATAAAATATTTCCTTGAGGAAATATTTGCATCTGAAGAGTATTTCAATTTTCAAAGTGTAATTAGCCAAAAACTATGCATCATATCAAAAATAGGCGGAAAGTACGCACTAGGGAATACTCATGCCAATGCTCACTCAAATTTTGAATGAAATCCGACAAACGGTTTATGCGTTATTCTTGAAGTAAATTAGCATTGAAATAGTATAGGCACAAAGAAGGTGATGTACCGCCTCAATGCAGGTAGTAACTACAGAATAATAATAAATCCAGTTCGCATTTATGACGATGTACCTATCTCTGTAGTTATTCGTAAAATAATTTTTTGCTGCGAACTGGTTTATTTTGGGCAAAAAACTCATGAGACATTTTTTGCTTAGAATGAAACAGGCTATCGGAAATAAATTTTTAAATGGTAAACTTATAATAAGACAAAAAGTTAGATTGGAAATAAACTTTAGGGGTTGCGTTTGCCACCCTTACAACCATGGGGTAAACCAAATAAATAACTGGATAAGTGTCTTTTTGCCAGTAGGAAACGTTACGTTAATTTCAATATTGTAACTTTTTTGGTGCTTGTAAAAAAATTTTTTTTACAAATTTTAAGTACTCCCTTTGAGGAGCTGTATCTTAACAAGGGATGCTCCAATGAAGTTTCTTTATATTAAAGATCCTATCTTTTTTTCGATGAGGAATCACCTTCTTAGATATTTTACACTTATTTAGTTACACCCTGTATAAATTCTTGTCGTGAAATACCATTATCTCTGTTTTGAAAATATTTGATTATAACTCAGATGACAGATAAGTGAAGGTAAGCCATGAGTTTAGTGTTATTTATTTAAGATTTTTTTAAAATTTGTTTACATTTTTTATGTTAGTTCTCTCTGTAAAGCACTGTGAGAAAGTCGAGGAAGAGACTTTAGAACAAGTTAGAAAACGCTCCTGACCACACGTCAGTGCTTTCCAACATTTTCGTGTGTAGCAACTAACTTGAATGGAAGATTAAAGGTGAGCATATCGAGTGAATGATATCAAATTGGTATTATCAATAGAAATAATTTAAATATATTTCATATCACTGTTACTTTGACCTTTTGGCGAATTTTATCAACAGAAATTTCACTCATACGTGTGAGATAATGACTAATACACGGGTTTGCTCTTAATTAAAATATCCATATTTTCCACATTTTCTGAAACAGCATCTTTTTCATCGAGAGAAGCCGGAAAATAAACTGCGTGATAGAAAAGATGATATCCGTATCTTTCTGGGTCACCAAGTTTCTTCATTTATATGTTCTTTTCATTTCACTTTCACTTTTATTTTGAAGTTTTTTTTTCAATCTTTGATCTAAGTATCAACGTGCTTTATCTATTCAGGTTGTAGCATCCGATAATGAGAAGATCTTCATTTTCGGCATGCATGTCCTGAAAAAAAAATGAAAAGAATTATTATCACAGAAAAAATTATCCAACTCAATAAGTTACAGTGGCGGTTAATGATGGTATAGGATGGAGAGGCAGATTTAAAACAAAGAAAAACACCGGTAGCACTCCGGGAGTGCCGGAAGAAGTGAAAACTTCAATATTAACGTTGTGCATTTTTGATATTTTGGAATGGTTAGAGAATAATTTTGTATGAATTGCTTTCATTATCAGTATATAAGTGCTATTATTTATATGGTGGAATAAAATATTCATTTATTGCGCTATCGTACACAAAAATGACAATAGGTTTGTTCGGGTGGCAGTTCCCAGTTGTACTGGGGTCACAGAGAACCAGGTTCTGTAACTCTTGGAATCGTCGCAACTTGTTCTATGACACGAACGGGTGAGAACAGGTGGGAACAGATAATTTCAAAACGATTTCGTTAAATAAATAGATAAGTGACAGTAAGGTTATGTTGTACATCATGGACATTGAACTCTAAATACCATATAGGTATTCATATAGAGTTCAATGATCATGGATCATATCATGGATAGTGTTAAAAAGATATTGAATAAGTTATTGTGATATTAATACGGTGGAAATACTTTAGAAATTACAAATATTAAAATTGAACAATTTTTTTTGTCATAAATAAATAAACTTAAACATATCCATATAAATAACTGTAAATATAATTTATATGTAATGAAATATTTAAAGAAATGATTTAATTTAATTATAATTTGAAATTTCAATACATGTAGTAGTGGTCATCAGTGGAGAAATTATTTTTGTTAGTTCATATCTGGATAAACTGTGAATTTTTCTGTTATTTCATTGTAATTTTGATGGAAACTGTGTACAGAAAATTTTATATAATAGAATTAGGTAATTGTATATGGAACTGGAGGCATTTGGGAAATAAATAAAAATATTTTCTAACAATTTTCATAGCTTTGTAATTATTTTTTAGATAAGAATTGTTTTAACAAGTCGTTGTGTTCTTGAAAGAGGTCATTCCTCCGTTTCCTTCCTAAATTTTCAATACATTTTGAGTGGTTAAAAAATAAAGATACTAAAATCACGAAATAACAAAAATAAATATATATGTAGTATATAAATACGAAATATCGTATATATAAATAATATAAAATAATTATCTTACATACTTTGATCAACAACTATGCAATTGTTTTATTCATCTATTGCAAATGATCCTTCCTCTTCTTTGAGATAACAAAAATTTTGAGAAGCTATTATAACGAATTGATTAAAAATTTATACTCCCACAACATCAAATATACTCATAAACAGCTATGCGAATATCCTAGTCACCAAATATATAATAACAAAAATTTTGAGAAGCTATTATAACGAATTGATTAAAAATTTATACTCCCACAACATCAAATATACTCATAAACAGCTATGCGAATATCCTAGTCACCAAATATATAACTTAATTGCCAATTAGAACTACTGAAAATTTGAATCACCGATGATTTGAATTTACCGCTTCTTCTGTTGTACCTTGTACCATCTCTAGATCAGGAACCGTAAGAACAGTACCGAACAGTTCCGAAATCAAGTGTTCCGACCACACGAACGACAAGGAACTCCTGTTCCGTCCCAGACGAACGGGTGGGAACCACAAATTACCAAAAATTACAGTTCCGAACTGCCACGCGAACAAACCTAATTTATATTACATTAACATACACAAACATTCGCACAAGAGCCCTGCACCGCCTAAACGAAACAGCACACGCAGGCACGGTAGAAAGAGGATATTATTCCCTCTCCTACTCCTCGATCTTACGCTTTTTCGATCACAATCACGTGACCCTGACGAGAGTTTGGATGTTTTTACCCATACAAGAGAGTGCTCAGCGCCGCTAAAGAAGTTTTCACTTCAAAAAACTTGAAAAAAATTCAAACTTCAACACTGTGTATCTCGAAAACGAAACGTTTGCGACCCCATGTTTATGGGACGTTTTTTTCTTAAACTCACTTAAGGAATCTCCCCTTTTCGTTTGTACGTTCAATTTAGGAACACCCTGTATATTGGAGTGTTCCATATGTATCCTTAAGAACTTAGACAGCTTTCCAACCAGAAGCTCATTCCACAATACACGGATCAGAAACAAACTTACCATTCCATACCAAAGTATACTCAGCAGGGAGTAGACTACTGGAGTCCTTAAATGTACAATAATGGGCTTCCTAATGCCCTAATAAGTGAAGGCAAAAAATTCAAGAAATCTCTCAAAGAATTTCTCTTGAAAAAATTGATCGACAGTTTTGAGGATTCTTAACAAATTGAATGTTTAAATTCGAAATTGTCGAAGCATGTAAATTATTGGTGCTAAAATTATCGTATTGTATTGTATTTCATCTTAATTGAACAAGTTCAGACTGGCAGGACTCTCATTGTATATAGGGTGAGTCTTTGACCACTGCGTTAATTTTAAACATTGGTTCTTGAGATCAAAAGAAATACTTTTTTCCATACCGGTATTCTATATTCAGCTGCGTTGAAAAGTTATAAGCATTTTAAGTTTTCACATTGGGCAAATACCCCTCTGTAGTCCAGTTTATTTTGAAGGAAAATAACCTTCCACAGCATTCACTTTTGAATCTGAATCTTTTTCTTATCTAAAACTTTTCTTATAAAGTTAATTTTCAGCATTTTCTATCATAGCTGGATCAGAAAAATCACAAACTGGCAAAAAATAATTTTTGAGTAAACGTCTAGTTTTTTGATTTTTTCTAGCTCGCTGACTTTGATGGCTAATTCTAGCAAAAGTAGACTGTTGAGTACTATTTTTTATTAATGATTCTGAAAGCTGAGTGTTGAGCGCAGTTTTTGAGCCTACTAAGAAACTATGAAGTAACCTGTTTACATTTTTAATTTAAATTTGAAAATTTGGATCATGATCTAAAAACTTTCTCACTTGAGACCAACATTTCTTACATTTCCACAATTTTTATCCAAGTTACGATGCTGGTTATTTTATGTATAAAAGTACAATTCATGGCAATCTATTTATAACAAAAAAAATTAGAAAAGTCTTGTACTTTCTTAAAAAAAATTTTTGAAGATGTTCAAGTTGAAAATTCTCAAATTTCATAAAAAAATTCATAATTCCTGTCACCCTGTATATTTTACCCATTTTTGTTAGAGGTTTGCAATGACCTTTAATTAAAAGCAATCTCCTTTCAATACACTGTAATTCAGGAGTACGTATTAGCACCTATGCGAAAATTTTCCACATCAAAACGATCATTATTGTGAAATTCAAACACTACAGGAACTGTCAAAATATCCATGGATCCAGTAACCATGACGTCACCTTTGGAGTAACTACAGTTAGTTGTGGTTTCAGCACACAAATTAGTCAGTGAATCTCTTCATTCTATAACCAGTATAATATTAAGCTTACTACGGTTTTGGGAACCATCTTTTCCTTCAACAAGTGTAAACACGCGGTGTGACTCATCTAAATCAATTTTTTTAATTACCATCTCTGTACAGGCTGTTTGAAGACACTCAACCTAGTAATGATTATTTGTTTACTTCACAGGGTATAAAGATTTATAATGAGTGTTCATCAGTTTGTCAGAATTTTCACCAAATTCCAGGTAATGGGCCTTGAGGAGTTCTCGATGACTCAGCCAGATGGGGTTGATTCAGATGTTGTTTGTATCTAGTGGAATTAATTTAGGTGCAAATAGCATATCGCCAAATGGGGATTAGTATGAATTGATTTATGATCTCTTCAGTACTGGCGGTATTATTGACATTTATTAGAATTTAGTTTATCAATTTTATGATGAATCTATAAAATTCAATAAAAGACCAAATAAATCTGAATTACGAACACAAAACTTTTCATATTTATTTCCAGATAATTATTTTAGCTATTCTGTTAGTTTTACGAAAAAAAAACCTCAAGTAAGTATACCTAACTTTTTAGCCCGATATTCTTTATAAGCGTGTTTTTTTTCAGTTTTTTCAAACTATATTTATGTAAGTTATGGAACTCAAGAAATCAGAGCGTCTTCTTATATAAATTCTGGGAGTTTTTTTATCAAGTTATTTGTTACCTCATTATTATCATGTTAGGTGGAGCATATATTTTTGGCTCAATCATTTTTTTAAAATTGAGAACCACCCCACATTTGTTGAAAATCGGCCACTAAATATTAGAGATTATGTATTTTTCCAGTTGGATGGGTCTCCAGTCCATTATTCTCGACCAGTCAGAAAATGGCTAAATCCATCTTATGAAAACAGGCGGATTGGGAGAGGTGGCCTTGTAGAATTGCCACCAAGCTTCCCTGATTTAAATCCTGTTGATTTTTTGTTTGGGAGACAATAAAAAATCAAGTGTATGCTACCCCAGTTAACACCCGGGAAGAAGTAGTCTTAAGAATTCGAATTGCAGAAAATGTGAGTAAGCCGCAACAATTGTTGAATGTAAAAAAATCAGTCATTCGAAGATGTCATTTCTACATTCAGCAGAACGGTGGACAAACCTTTAAAAATTTTTGTGTTATTTTGTTTTGTTACTTTTGAAAAATATTTAATTTAAAATTATTACAAATTTGTTTCTACATGTTATAGAGATTACAATAATATGAATTTGGCTTTAAATGCGTTTTTCTTTAAAACGGTTGGTCCTAGCGATTTCGATGAGGTATAGCTTTTTCAACTATAAAACTCAGGGAAATCGATTTTTGTAAGCTATTATAAAAGTTTGCAAAATAGATTTTTTTTAATAACACTTCCAAGTTTGGAAACTATTAATATTCTATTCGAAACAGTGAATAATGTAAGAAAAATATAAAAATAAAATCGTCGAAGAAATTTTTGAAAATTTGAAATTCATGAAAATTGGTATGAATCATAAGCTTTAAATGCGTTTTTCCCGGAAATCGTTGGTCCCCTCGAGTCTATCTAACAAGAAAAGCCAGAGGCATCGTTTTTTCTAGTCCAAAATGACGTACAGGGTAGCACAAAAAAGTTGCAAGTGTTTAAACGAGACGAAATTATTGACAGTGGTGCCCTCTAGAAAATACAACCAAATCGACCATAAATTTGAATTTCTCACCTCAAAAAACCCCTACGTACCAACTTTCGTGCAATTATTTGGAGTCAGTCGATATACAGGGTGTAACTAAATAAGTGTAAAATATTTAAGGAGGTGATTCCTCATAGAAAAAAAGATAGGATCTTTCATATAAAGAAACTTCATTGGACCATCCCTTGTTAAGACACAGACCCTCAAAGGGAGTACATTTGTATAACAATTTTTTTCATAAACACCAAAAAACTTATTATTATGGATTGAAGAATATCGCAGAAATGAAGGTTGTATGCCAAATAAAGGAAACTCCATTCAATAATACTTTTTTTAAGATTTTTCTTATTAATGCGTACCTATCTCTCGAAATAAGGGGAAAATCATTGAAGGACTATCAAATCAGACTTTTGGATAACTGTCTATCAATGAACTCAGCCAAGATATTTGGATATTTAACCTACCTATTCTGAAAGTATGAAAACTTAAGTATACAAGGTGCGTTTTTAACTACAATAGGTATATTAATTTTAACTATAGATTCTTGAGATAAAAATAAAAACTATTTTACATATTATTTTCCTAAATATGGTAGAATACTTTGGAGGAGATGATTCCTCATCGAAAAAAAGATAGGATCTTTTATATAAAGAAACTTCATTGGAGCATCCCTTGTTAAGATACAGCCCCTCAAAGGGAGTACATAAAATTTGTATTACAATTTTTTTCACTAGCACCAAAAAGTTACAATATTGAAATTAACCTAACGTTTCCTACTAGCAAAAAGACACTCATCCAGTTATTTATTTGGTTTACCCCATGGTTGTAAGGGTGGGAAACGCAACCCCTGAAGTTTATTTCCGTTGTAACTTTTTGTCTTATTATTTGTTTAAAAGTTTATTTCCGATTGCCTGTTTCATTCTAAACGAAAAATATCTTATGAGTTGTTTGTCAAAATAATCCAGTTCGCAGCAAAAAATTATTTTACGAACAACTACAGAGATAGGTACATCGTCATAAATGCGAACTGGATTAACTAAAGAATAATAATAAATCCAGTTCGCATTTATGACGATGTGCCTATCTCTGTAGTTGTTCGAAAAATAATTTTTTGCTGCGAACTGGTTTATTTTGGGCAAAAAACTCATGAGACATTTTTTGTTTAGAATGAAACAAGCTATCGGAAATAAATTTTTAAATGGTAAACAAATAATAAAACAAAAAGTTACACTGGAAATAAACTTTAGGGGTTGCGTTTCCCACCCTTACAACCATGGGGTAAACCAAATAAATAACTGGATAAGTGTCTTTTTGCTAGTAGGAAACGTTAGGTTAATTTCAATATTGTAACTTTTTAGTGCTTGTGAAAAAAATTGTTATACAAATTTTATGTACTCCCTTTGAGGGGCTGTATCTTAACAAGGGATGAAGTTTCTTTATATGAAAGATCCTATCTTTTTTTCGATGAGAAATCACCTCCTTAAATATTTTACACTTATTTAGTTACACCCTGTATAATATTTGAAAGAATGGTTAAATTTTATAACCTTCGTATTTGAATCCAAAATTCCATATTTCAAAGATATAATAAAAATGATACTATCAAATATTTTCTTTCATCAAATAATTCCATAATTTCTAACTGATTCTTCAATCAAGGCCAAAAATGGAATTATTTTACATTTGAGTCCTAGTAACTACAACATTTAACCCTAGTCTCGAGTTAGGTTATGTGCAGTTTTGTGTTTCACGTCACTGATATGTCATAGTTACATCGTTAACATTGCGGAAACTACTTACCGCAGTAACTTAGACTTAGTAACAGTTTTGATAGAAAATTACTGCGATTCTGTTTCTGAATATGGAAGATTGCGAATAGAATATTTTATTGTAACCGTCTTTTCCATCCTGCATTCTGAAAGTAATAAAACAATAACACGCTGTTTAACACACTTATAAAGTAATCAATATTTTCCAAACTCCATCAAAAAGTACCTGGTGTAATAAAGATTATAAAACTACTCGTTCTAGTTTCGGCATTCACCTGAGGGCTCTATACCATAAATCCTTGTATTTGTTGGAATGATCAGTAAAACAAGTTCAATAAATAGTTTGTCGTTAGGAGAACTTTCCCCAAATAGGATAATCCCAAGCAAAATTATTGAGTGCTAAATATTACAATATGGCGGAAGCGGCACTTCACAAAGTAGTTGTAAACATTTATTCTAGGTGAGAATGGATAAAATGAAACCATTTGTTAGAATTTGAAGTAACAAGAGAATTCATAAGTGTCGAACAACTACGCTATAAACTGAATAGGGTGTCACTACCAGTTTGTAAACTGCCTGGTTCTACAATAACGGTAGAATAAGGATACTACTATAGCATAGAAAGCATTCCACGGTAGAACAATAAATTGTAATAAGTTTATAACACGTGACATTTGTGCAATGTGGCGAAGGAACTAGGAAGAGATTTGAGGAATGTACTGTTTGTCAAAACTTTTATAAATAAGTGGAAGTAGGAATATAGCAGATGACAGTATATCGCAAATGGTTATCTGCATTGAAATTCTTCAAACAAATTTAATTTGCTCAGATCGAAAGTGAATACCTTAAAAACATACACATCGAATCGAAAAATATTATTATATAATCTAGCTGTCGAAAGAATAGGGATTTTTTCAAAAATCGAAACTTATTTGAAAAATTAATAACAATATTTAAATCTCGAGAAATTCCCTTAGTATCTTTTCCTCTGCCCTCTACATATCTCATATTTCCACTCAACACATCGAAGTACACATTATTTCAGTCAAACACCTCAAATAATTTTTATTCCAAGTTCCCGCATCTGTCCTTATACGTAATAACGCAGCTCAGCCAGCCGAGCCACTGCTTTCAGTTTATGATTTCATCTAACACATACGTCGCTCGAAGTTCCTATTATGGAACTCTACAATACCTCGACTGTGACACTTGCGAAGTCGGCCGAGAATACTTGGCCGTCGGCCGTCCCTATGTGAAACGGCAGGCGGGTGAAATTGTTTATTATTATCGATGTTTACTGCAAATATCAAATTAAAAATTGTAATTTAATATCCGACATCTTCATATGTTCATCCTAAATTTGAGATAGAAAGAGAAATCATTATGTATTTAAAATTTTGTCACGTATCCTGTTAATAATTAAAATTTTCACCCTCAAATCTCAAATGACTATTATCATAAGTACTTGAATATTATTTCAATTTCAGAAAAAAGTGTATTCGTATTGTATGGAATAAATTTTGTGATTTTCTGACCATAAAAATTCATTTTTAGTAACTGTAAATAGCAAAACAGCAACCCACGGCTTGTTCATTTTTCAAAGACTTGGTCGGCCAAGATACCCTTGGGGAGGGGGTATATGAGAATTGCATTGCGTGTGTTTACACTTTGATTATCAGAGTTCAGTTCACTAGGTCAGTAGTTTGGAGTTAGATGTTAGTGTGTAGGGCTTAGGATTGTACAAGTTTTCGTTCGTTTTCGGTTACAAGTTGAATGTGAATGATCCAGATGGCAAGTGTAAGAGAGGTAGTGTCAAATTGCGGTGATTTGATTAGTTTTTTAGTAGATAACAGGTTTTCCATGACTAGAATAATTTTAATTGACACCGTTCACAACATGATGAATATGATTTTAATTTTACTAAGTTTTAAGATGAATTGTTGGACAGTTATACATTTTATATATGATTGGCACTGTATTTATAACATGTAAACTTGAAAAAGGCTCAATATACGCCGAAACTTATGTTAAAGTATTAATAAAAAAAAGATGAAATCCTTATTTCAATCCAGTGCTCTAATCCCAAGAAAATTGCTTCTAAATTATATATATACATATGTATATGCTTGGTCTGGCTGACCCACTCCTAAAGGGCACGAGCCGTCACTGTGTTTAATTATTGCGAATAGAGGATTATCTATACTAAAGTGACATTAAATGAATATTGTCCAATATATTCGAGATGGTTTCAGGGCTATTCATGGTGTTTCAGATTCTTTCTTAGAATGGGTTATAAATTTTAAACAAATTTATTATGTTTACTCTGTCTTCAGTTCTTTTTTCTGCTATTGTCTTTTTATTTTCAGATTCGATATGTGCAATTTGAAGAAGCATCTGTAATTATTACTTGAAGACCACTCTTGAAGAAAGAAGTCCCTCAAATATCTTTAAGTTTATTTCTGTACCTACACATAACAATACTAATTTTTTAAATAAGGTTGAGATATATATCATATTCTAAAATTTCATCTTCTTAAAGTAAACCCAGAAGGAGATAGGGGAGTTTCTTTTTGCGTGCTTGTTCTAGTGCCGGCAATTAGTAGAACAGGGTGCTATTTTATGGTTCATGGATTTTTTCTGAAGATTGTCAAAGTTTCTGCCACATACATTTTACCGGTCTTGAAGACATATTTAACAATACCTACTAAGGCTAATTTAATCTGAGGGCTTGGACCTTATTTCGGATTGACACCTATATTTTAACCTTCAATATAAACTTTTTTAAAACTGTAATTTTTATAATCTTTAATAATGGTTATAATATTGTCCCATAATCAACAATATCTTTATTCTATGGAAGAAATCATAAATTTCATTGTACATGGAGATCACTGACGAGTCTTGATTTACCAATCGTACTCAATTACCTCGCTTTCCCCTGTAGGTAACGCACCCGAACTGACGTGTCCATCCGTGATTGCCTCTCCCTCGCCTATAGGTAAGTATACCCGCCTCAAGATTTAGGTACAATTTTTACCTGTAGTGTAGGTAGAAATACCTAATAAGTATATAAGCGAGAACTGAGATCTTAAAACCACAGTATGGTTCAACTATTCTAGAGAGACTTCAGTCCAAGAAAATAGTTAAGAAAACATGGAAGCCTACATTCTTCAACCTTTGAATGCTCTTAAAGATTTTATATTTGGAAAGAAAAGGAAGGCCGATGAATTGGAAGATATTCAAATCCAAGCCAAAAGGCCCAAATTCACCACTGAAGGCAAATGGACGAAGAAAAGAAAGGTAAGTGCGATCGACGATATCCAGAACCAAGCCAAAAGGCGTAAATTAGTATATGTAGAAGATGAAATGACAACACAAATGCAAATTTGCATGACAATTCCCGACATTGAGATAAAATCTAGGCAAAAAAATATGACTGATTTTCTTCTAGAGTCAGAAAAAATATTATTAGATGATGATTTAGATTACGAATGGGATGAATAAAAAGGGGTTTTTTCATTATGACGAATGTGAAAGCAAAAATAACATTGCTTTTTCACAGTATCTAGTGAATTTAATATATGTAGTGTTGGTGAAATAGTGAATATGTATATGAGTAGAATGATTTCAAAGAAAGCCAGTCTAGGCACGATGAAATGACTGATTTTTTTCTTTTTCAAGTGCATGATGATTTAGATTATAAATGGGTAGAATAAAGAGGACATTATCTTTATGACGAATATGAAAGCATTAAAAAGATGCCTTTTCATAGGATCTTAAGAACTGAATATACGTAATATTAGTGAAATTGTTAATACCTATATTAGTAAATGAATCGCACAGAATGACTTAAAATAAAGCCATATTCAGATTCTGCCTAGAAATATCCCAAAGATAGTATGATTCATGAATTTTCACAAAGAGATCTTGGGTATATATATATAGCTCTAATTTCAGACCAGTAAATGGTAACTTATTTAATTACGGGTTGAAATTGAGTAATATATACCCAAGAATTCCATCTGAAAATTCATGTATCATACCATTTCTGCCAAATTTTTAGGATGTAAATGAATATGGCTTTATTTCAAGTCAATAATCTTCAGATAGGTGTCTTGGCTCTATAGCACTAATATTTGACGAGTAAATAGTTACTCATTCAATAAACTGTCAAAAATAAGTACTATATGTTCAAGAATTCTAAATTCCCTTCGATACATAAATATTCACATAGAATTTTTGGGTAAATTGCACTAATTTCGGACCAGTAAGCAGTTACCTATTCAATTACAGGTCAAAAACTTGTGCTATATAGCGAAGAAATCTATCTGAAAATTCATGTTTCAAAAGGCATAAGAAAATCAAATGAAAAACATTATAGTATTATAATTGTATGAACAAAATTTATTCCTAGAATTCGAAACTTCAGTTTGTTTGGGAATATTAGATTGGACAATATTTCTAGAGGAATAGCAAGACAAAAAATCGTTTCCGAGAATGCCCTATGTGGTTTCTAGTAGATGTTCTGATTTACAGTATGAAATTTAAATAGATTGTATTATTGACTCATTTATTTTGTCAGTGACAAGATAAATGTCAGCAATTGGCTGAGTTTCTTGTGGAAATTATATCTCTCATAAAAAATCATTCATCATTTATGATTGAAAATTAAAAAAATTTCGGATAACCTACAATTCGTTACGTAATATATACCTAATATCGGGTAATTATGGACACACACATTTGGAAAGGCACGCTGTTCTGCAATCTTTTTAAACTAGAACATGGGCGAAAAAATGTGGAGCTATTCTAGATTTATCATAATAAATAATGAAAACAACCGAAATAATCAATATAATATTGTCCCATAATCAACAATATCTTTATTCTATGGAAGAAATCATAAATTTCATTATACATGGTGATCACTGACGTGTCTTGATTTACCAACCGTACTTAATTACCTCGCGTTCCCCCGTAGGTAACGCACCCGAACTGACGTGTCCATCCGTGATTGCCTCTCCCTCGCCTATAGGTAAGTATACCCGCCTCAAGATTTAGGTACAATTTTTACCTGTAGTGTAGGTAGAAATACCTAATAGGTATATAAGCGGGAACTGAGATCTTAAAACCACAGTATGGTTCAACTATTCTAGAGAGACTTCAGTCCAAGAAAATAGTTAAGAAAACATGGAATCCTACATTCTTCAACCTTTGAACGCTCTTAAAGATTTTATATTTGGAAAGAAGAGGAAGGCCGATGAATTGGAGGATATTCAAATCCAAGCCAAAAGGCCCAAATTCACCACTGAAGGCAAATGGACAAAGAAAAGGAAGGTAAGTGCGATCGACGATATTCAGAACCAAGCCAAAAGGCGTAAATTAGTATATGTAGAAGATGAAATGACAACACAAATGCAAAGTTGCATGGCAATTCCCGACTTTGAGATGAAATCTAGGCAAAAAAATATGACCGATTTTCTTCTAGAGTCAGAAAAAATATTATTAGATGATGATTTAGATTATGAGTGGGATGAATAAAAAGGGGTTTTTTCATTATGACGAATGTGAAAGCAAAAATAACTTTGCTTTTTCACAGTATCTAGTGAATTTAATATATGTAGTGTTGGTGAAATAGTAAATATGTATATGACTAGAATGATTTCAAAGAAAACCAGTATAGGCACGATGAAATGACTGATTTAGATGCATGATGATTTAGATTATAAAAGTGTAGAATAAAGAGGACTTTATCTTTATGACCAATATGAAAAAGATGCTTTTTCATAGGATCTTAAGAACTGAATATACGTAATATTAGTGAAATTTTTAATACCTATATTAGTAAATGAATGGCACAGAATGACTTGAAATAAAGCCTTGATTCAGATTCTGCCTAGAAATATCCCAAAGATAGTTGATTCATGAATTTTAATAAAGAGATCTTGGGTATGTATATATATATATATATATAGCTTTAATTTCAGACCAGTAAATAGTAACTTATTTAATTACGGGTTGAAATTGAGTAATATATACCCAAGAATTCCATCTGAAAATTCATGTATCATACCATTTTTGCCAAATTTTTAGGAAGTAAATGAATATGGCTTTATTTCAAGTTAATAATCTTCAGATAGATGTCTTGGCTCTATAGCACTAATATTTGACGAATAAATAGTTACTTATTCAATAAACTGTCAAAAATAAGTGCTAGGTATATGGCCAAGAATTCTAAATTCCCTTCGATACATAAATATTCACATAGAAGTTTTGGGTAAATTACACTAATTTCGGACCAGTAAGCTGTTACCTATTCAATTACAGGTCAAAAACTTGTGCTATATAACGAAGAAATCTATCTGAAAATGAATGTTTCAAAAGGCATAAGAAAATCAAATGAAAAACATTATAGAATTATAGTTGTATGAACAATATTTATTCCTAGAATTCGAACCTTCAGTTTGTTTGGGAATATTAGATTGGACAATATTTCTAGAGGAATAGCAAGACAAAAAATCGTTTCCGAGAATGCCCGATGTGGTTTCTAGTAGATGTTCTGATTTACAGGATGAAATTTAAATAGATTGTATTATTGACTCATTTATTTTGTCAGTGACAAGATAAATGTCAGCAATTGGCTGAGTTTCTTCTGGAAATTATATATCTCATGAAAAATCATTCATCATTTATGATTGAAAATTCAAAAAATTTCGGATAACCTACAATTCGTTACGTAATATATACCTAATATCGGGTAATTATGGACAACACACCTGAACTGACGTGTCCATTCGTGATTACCTCACCTTCGCCTATAGGTAAGTATACCTGCCTCAAGATTTAGGTACAGATCCTACAATTTCTTACCTGCAGTGTAGGTAGAAATACCTAAAATGTATATAAGCGAGAACTGAGATCTTAAAACCATAGTATGGTTCAACTATTCTAGAGACATCAGTCGAAGAAAATAGTTAAGTCAACATGGAAGCCTACATTCTTCAACCTTTGAACGCTCTTAAAGATTTTATATTTGGAAAGAAAAGGAAGGCCGATGAATTGGAAGATATTCAAATCCAAGCCAAAAGGCCCAAATTCACCACTGAAGGCAAATCGACGAAGAAAAGAAAGGTAAGTGCGATCGACGATATCCAGAACCAAGCCAAAAGGCGTAAATTAGTATATGAAGAAGATGAAATGAGCACACAAATGCAAATTTGCTTGCCAATTCCCGACATTGAGATAAAATCTAGGCAAAAAAATATGACTGATTTTCTTCTAGAGTCAGAAAAAATATTATTAGATGATGATTTAGATTACGAATGGGATGAATAAAAAGGGGGTTTTTCATTATGACGAATGTGAAAGCAAAAATATCATTGCTTTTTCACAGTATATAGTGAATTTAATATATGTAGTGTTGGTGAAATAGTGAATATGTATATGAGTAGAATGATTTCAAAGAAAGCCAGTCTAGGCACTATGAAATGACTGATTTTTTTCTATTTTAAGTGCATGATGATTCAGATTATAAATGGGTAGAATAAAAAGGACTTTATCTTTATGACGAATATGAAAGCATGAAAAAGATGCTTTTTCATAGGATCTTAAGAACTGAATATACGTAATATTAGTGAAATTGTTAATACCTATAGTAGTAAATGAACCGCACAGAATGACTTAAAATAAAGCCATATTCAGATTCTGCCTAGATATATCCCAAAGATAGTATGATTCATGAATTTTCACAAAGAGATCTTGGGTATATATATAGCTCTAATTTCAGACCAGTAAATAGTAACTTATTTGATTACGGGTTGAAATTGAGTAAAATATACCCAAGAATTCCATCTGAAAATTCATGTATCATACCATTTTTGCCAAATTTTTAGGATGTAAATGAATATGGCTTTATTTCAAGTCAATAATCTTCAGATAGGTGTCTTGGCTCTATAGCACTAATATTTGACGAGTAAATAGTTACTCATTCAATAAACTGTCAAAAATAAGTACTATATGTTCAAGAATTCTAAATTCCCTTCGATACATAAATATTCACATAGAATTTTTGGGTAAATTGCACTAATTTCGGACCAGTAAGCTGTTACCTATTCAATTACAGGTCAAAAACTTGTGCTATATAACGAAGAAATCTATCTGAAAATTCATGTTTCAAAAGGCATAAGAAAATCAAATGAAAAACATTATAGTATTATAATTGTATGAACAAAATTTATTCCTAGAATTCGAAACTTCAGTTTGTTTGGGAATATTAGATTGGACAATATTTCTAGAGGGATAGCAAGACAAAAAATCGTTTCCGAGAATGCCCTATGTGGTTGTTAGTAGATGTTCTGATTTACAGTATGAAATTTAAATAGATTGTATTATTGACTCATTTATTTTGTCAGTGACAAGATAAATGTCAGCAATTGGCTGAGTTTCTTGTGGAAATTATATCTCTCATAAAAAATCATTCATCATTTATGATTGAAAATTAAAAAAATTTCGGATAACCTACAATTCGTTACGTAATATATACCTAATATCGGGTAATTATGGACACACACATTTGGAAAGGCACGCTGTTCTGCAATCTTTTTAAACTAGAACATGGGCGAAAAAATGTGGAGCTATTCTAGATTTATCATAATAAATAATGAAAACAACCGAAATAATCAATATAATATTGTCCCATAATCAACAATATCTTTATTCTATGGAAGAAATCATAAATTTCATTATACATGGTGGTCACTGACGTGTCTTGATTTACCAACCGTACTTAATTACCTCGCGTTCCCCTGTAGGTAACGCACCCGAACTGACGTGTCCATCCGTGATTGCCTCTCCCTCGCCTATAGGTAAGTATACCCGCCTCAAGATTTAGGTACAATTTTTACCTGTAGTGTAGGTAGAAATACCTAATAGGTATATAAGCGGGAACTGAGATCTTAAAACCACAGTATGGTTCAACTATTCTAGAGAGACTTCAGTCCAAGAAAATAGTTAAGAAAACATGGAAGCCTACATTTTTCAACCTTTGAACGCTCTTAAAGATTTTATATTTGGAAAGAAAAGGAAGGCCGATGAATTGGAGGACATTCAAATCCAAGCCAAAAGGCCCAAATTCACAACTGAAGGCAAATGGACAAAGAAAAGGAAGGTAAGTGCGATCGACGATATCCAGAATCAAGCCAAAAGGCGTAAATTAGTATATGTAGAAGATGAAATGACAACACAAATGCAAAGTTGCATGGCAATTCCCGACTTTGAGATGAAATCTAGGCAAAAAAATATGACCGATTTTCTTCTAGAGTCAGAAAAAATATTATTAGATGATGATTTAGATTATGAGTGGGATGAATAAAAAGGGGTTTTTTCATTATGACGAATGTGAAAGCAAAAATAACTTTGCTTTTTCACAGTATCTAGTGAATTTAATATATGTAGTGTTGGTGAAATAGTAAATATGTATATGAGTAGAATGATTTCAAAGAAAGCCAGTATAGGCACGATGAAATGACTGAGTTTGTTCTATTTTAAGTGCATGATGATTTAGATTATAAAAATTTAGAAAGCACTGACGTGAAGTCAGATTGCTTTGGCGCTCTTGTTGAGCTACTTGCGAGTAAATATTCAAACCTTAACAAATCTATAAGCTCTCTGATCGGGAAAACAATAGTCTTTTTCCGTACTATGGGACAATGTGAATATGAAAGCCTAATGAATAAACAAACCTTTATCTCAATTTGAAAATAACTACTCATAATTTTCACCAAATTTTGTTCTATGCTTCTCCTAAAAACTTACGTCATTGCTTTTCTGTGTTTTGACAACGCCATCAAATTCTTTCTCTATGATAAAAAATTTTTTGATTAATATTACGTCTGTGCTTTTCTGAATTTTGACAACGTCATCGACATCGAATTCTACCTCTATGAATTCTATGAAAATTTTGATTGATATTACGCCAACTGACACTGATATCTAGGTCCGCAAGTTGTCAAACGAATATCGATCTGTGATGGCAAATCTTTCAATGACAAAGCTCGGACTTCATGACATTTCTATTTTTCTCTTGAGTAAATGAAAAAATGATCATATCTTCAGGAGGGAAAAGCTACGACAATGAAATTTGAGGATGAGTAAGATATCGGTAACCTCAATATATATACGGATTTTTATTTAAATCTAAATGAAGTCTTAGGAGATATTAAGTATTGAAAATTTTTTTGGGAATTTTTTAAAATTTTCTAGCGTGACGATTTCTGCGAAATTTTGCAAGCCATTTTGTTTCAGCCTCCTCAATAACATTCCAAGTATCAACTTGATCGGATGGATATTCTAGTAGTTATTGAGGAAACAAAATTTCAGATGCTCATAACTACTGAACCATCCGACGGATTTGGCCCAATAACGAACTTGACCGAGATATTTGGACAATTAACCTATTCTGAAAATTTGAAAACTCTAGCTGATTCCTTTTGGATGCTAGAGAGAGGATACAGCCGGCCGGCCGGACGGCCGGCCGGACAGACTCAACTTTCGCCACGAATTCTTCATCAGGGAGTCGAACCCAATCGATTGAGACCATTTTCGGCTCGATATTCCAAAATTACAGACATTCGGGCAAAATGATAGGCACTCTGTTCGGGTGAACAAGAGCGCCAAAAAGGTAGAATAAAGAGGACTTTATCTTTATGACGAATATGAAAAAGATGCTTTTTCATAGGATCTTAAGAACTGAATATACGTAATATTAGTGAAATTGTTAAATACCTATATTAGTAAATGAATGGCACAGAATGACTTGAAATAAAGCCTTGATTCAGATTCTGCCTAGAAATATCCCATAGATAGTTGATTCATGAATTTTAATAAAGAGATCTTGGGTATATATATATATATATAGCTTTAATTTCAGACCAGTAAATAGTTACTTATTTAATTACGGGTTGAAATTGAGTAATATATACCCAAGAATTCCATCTGAAAATTCATGTATCATACCATTTTTGCCGAATTTTTAGGAAGTAAATGAATATGGCTTTATTTCAAGTTAATAATCTTCAGATAGATGTCTTGGCTCTATAGCACTAATATTTGACGAATAAATAGTTACTTATTCAATAAACTGTCAAAACTAAGTGCTAGGTATATGGCCAAGAATTCTAAATTCCCTTCGATACATAAATATTCACATAGAATTTTTGGGTAAAATACACTAATTTCGGACCAGTAAGCTGTTACCTATTAAATTACAGGTCAAAAACTTGTGCTATAAAACGAAGAAATCTATCTGAAAATTAATGTTTCAAAAGGCATAAGAAAATCGAATGAAAAACATTATAGTATTATAGTTTTATGAACAATATTTATTCCTAGAATTCGAACCTTCAGTTTGTTTGGGAATATTAGATTGGACAATATTTCTAGAGGAATAGCAAGACAAAAAATCGTTTCCGAGAATGCCCGATGTGGTTTCTAGTAGATGTTCTGATTTACAGGATGAAATTTAAATAGATTGTATTATTGACAGTGACAAGATAAATGTCAGCAATTGGCTGAGTTTCTTCTGGAAATTATATATCTCATAAAAAATCATTCATCATTTATTATTATTGTAATTATTATTATAAAAGGATACAGAGAAGAGGCTGTTGCCTATAAATCTCAAACAAAAATTGAAAATTAAGTGGTGCTTCAGAAATAACAAAGAAATGAAAAAGAGTATTTCCATGATTGAAAATTCAAAAAATTTCGGATAACCTACAATTCGTTACGTAATATATACCTAATATCGGGTAATTATGGACAACACACCTGAACTGACGTGTCCATCCGTGATTACGTCACCTTCGCCTATAGGTAAGTATACCCGCCTCAAGATTTAGGTACAATTTTTACCTGTAGTGTAGGTAGAAATACCTAATAGGTATATAAGCGGGAACTGAGATCTTAAAACCACAGTATGGTTCAACTATTCTAGAGAGACTTCAGTCCAAGAAAATAGTTAAAAAAACATGGAAGCCTACATTCTTCAACCTTTGAACGCTCTTAAAGATTTTATATTTGGAAAGAAAAGGAAGGCCGATGAATTGGAGGATATTCAAATCCAAGCCAAAAGGCCCAAATTCACCACTGAAGGCAAATGGACAAAGAAAAGGAAGGTAAGTGCGATCGACGATATTCAGAACCAAGCCAAAAGGCGTAAATTAGTATATGTAGGAGATGAAATGACAACACAAATGCAAAGTTGCATGGCAATTCCCGACTTTGAGATGAAATCTAGGCAAAAAAATATGACCGATTTTCTTCTAGAGTCAGAAAAAATATTATTAGATGATGATTTAGATTATGAATGGGATGAATAAAAAGGGGTTTTTTCATTATGACGAATGTGAAAGCAAAAATAACTTTGCTTTTTCACAGTTTCTCAGTAAAATTTGTAATTAAAAAAGTTATAATAATAAAGTAAAAAAAAAAAAAACAATAACTGATGACATGTTATAGGTACACACGTATAATATAGGTATAGTTAAGAGTACTGAAAAATAGTACTCACTTCGGAGCGCTGTAAAACCTTAGCTATTGACTTAATGAAAAAATGATGCGAATAAAAGTTGTTCCTCAAAAAACGATGTACAAAAATGGTCAGACATCATTTTTTCGTAAAATGATAAAAAAATATAAATTTTTTTCTCAAATTTCCGGAGATTTTCGCTTATAACTTTTTTATTTATAGTTCTACGACAAAAAGTTACTGGAGCAAATTTGTAGAGAATTTAATTTGCAACAAAAAATGTTAATAAATTTTTTTTATAAAATAAATAGTTGTAAGAGATATATCATAAATACCATTTCAACCCATATTTTCAAGATGGCGGCCGTGGGACAAGGGTGGCGACCCCACAAACTTGGTTTTAGCTTTACACTGACCCCCCCTACACATCAAAAAAATAAAATTGCGTCCTCTAAAAAACGCAAGGTAAAGCTTAAAAAATGTAACATTTCAATGGACTACTCCTTGTTTGGTGAAGACCGATCAGTTCAATTCCATTTGATCATTGTGGTGTAGTAGAAACTAGCACGCAAAAATGATCACTCAAGTTTTCCTCCAGTTCTGTTCGAAATTCGAAGTTTTTTCTCTTAGGATTAACCAAAAGAATGTTTATCTTTCCTATAGAACTAGATATCATCCTTCCAGTAAGCTCTTGTCATTTGAAATACCTTATTCGAGTCCAAATGACGAAGAAAGCATCTAAGATCTTCTTGAGATATAAATTTGAAATGAAATTTTGACAACTGAATCAAGAACCGAAAAATAAATATACTAAATTGCATAAAAATCGAGTAATTCTATGCACAAAATAACTTTAATTAGAAATTTGACGAATTCGTTGAAGTATTCTTCGAATATTTCAATCATAGTTCGCTATGAAATTCTCTAATCGATTATTTCAGAGGTAATCTTGGCTTCTTCAAACGGAAGTCGACCCAATCAATCGAGAAACCATCCAGACATTTTGCAAAGTGATAGCACTCTGTTTAATTAGAGCGCGCAATAATAATGAGATTTCAAAGCAAATCAAAATCTACTCAGAAATTGCAGTATTTCGAATAATACTTGAATAACACCAACCCTCAAAGTCGGGTAGGGATAAGAATCCTAACGACCATGTAGATTAAAACCATTTAATGAAATTGCTACTTACGCGTGTCCATTATGGAAGAGAACAAACAGCCTGGAGAGTTCCATCCCCTCCACAATGCTGACTAGCCCATCCCCTCTTCCTAAAAAGACTTAAGTCGCTCTAGCGCTAACTATCCCGAAAAACAGACGTGAAGCTCTCTACACGATCGTGCACAAAACGTCGAACTGAGCTGAATTTCTGCGTGCTTGTGGTCGTAAGGCAGTTATTGTGTGTAGTTCTATTTTGATAGTGGTTGATAAACACTCAGAGCCGATAATAATGGCCGCTAACACCAAGTCAGATTATCAACGTTCCTACGGTAAGTTGATAAAAATTTATATACATAGATTATTTTATAGTGGGCCGCTTCCATGTCAGTACGTCTGCGAGAACCGTCAATGCGGGTTTTCCACCAGAATTTTCACGTCATTTGATGACGTTTGACAGATTACTTGTCTATGCACTCGCAGTTTTATAAATCTTCATCTACAGTTCTTGAATGTTAATTACGAGATGAAGATTTTGGATGGTGTATGTTATGTTTCAAGGTGAAGAATAGTGCAATTGGTGTGTGATTTTGAACAATTTGAATCACCAGGGTTGATAAATAATTTGTTTTCCTGGAGATCACTTATATTCCAAAAATTTCTTCTTTTCTCACGATTTGTTTTTTATCATAATATCACTAGCGTTTTCATACTGGAAAACATAACTGAAAAAAACTAGAATAATTCAATTAACGCATTCTGATCAAATATGTTAAATTTCCGTTGCCTAGTAGTATTTTTGAGCACTTCATTAATAGGCTAGCTAAGGTATAAGATTTAGTTTTCCAATATTGAGCCGAAAATGCCCCCAAACGATTGGGCTCAACTCCCTCAATTTTCTGGGTAGTACAATGCAAATTATGAGGAAAATTAAGTACCTATGGTTAGATTAATAAACTCAATGCTCAAAATGCATACTGAACGAGATGAATCTATCCAATGTTGATAAAATAAAAAAATGTCTTCCCTCAACTTCTTTGCGGTGAATGCGAACAGATTCTAAGTCCGTTCAAGAATTCATGCTGTTTAGTACACTTCAACCCTTCTCATATTGTTGTAAAGGGCGCCCTTAGAGGTTGAGCCATGTTTTTTTTGGATTACTTCTTACGTTGTATTCGTTTTGGTGAAAAATAGAAGCATTAGATGAAAAACTTATCTGAATACAACAAGTTCAGTTACATGATATCAATAGATACATCAAGCGATAACAAAGTATTAGCATGAACTCAAATAACTCGAAAATGCTTACATTTTTGTATTTGGGTTAAAGTACCTTTTTCATAAATTCTTCATTAGAAAAATCATTATTCACCATTTAGAACAGTATCAGAGAAGTAGGAGATCAATGAAGAAAATATTTTTATGCACGAAATATATATATTCTCCTTTTAGTAGTAGGTAGCTCTTCAAAATATTCATTCCGTTTCAACAGTAGTCAATACAAACTACTGTCATTGTACTGTTCAGAAAGGTATCGCTCAAAAATCTGAGACTGAAAATTGTAACATCAAACTGCAAGGGTTTATAATAGAATCAATAATATAAGGCGAGTTTTTCACTGCTACATTTATTTTATTTTAAGTACCCTGAACTCAGGATAAACAGCTTTTTCTATTATTTATTTGTTAATTTCTTTTTTGATCGTAAGTTTACAATACAGGGTGTAACTAAATAAGTGTAAAATATTTAAGGAGGTGATTCCTCATCGAAAAAAAGATAGGATCTTTCATATAAAGAAACTTCATTGGAGCATCCCTTGTTAAGATACAGCCCCTCAAAGGGACTACATAAAATTTGTATAACAATTTTTTTCACGAGCACCAAAGAAGTTACAATATTGAAATTAACCTAACGTTTCCTACTAGCAAAAAGACAGTTATCCAGTTATTTATCTGGTTTACCCCATGGTTGTAAGGGTGGCAAACGCAACCCCTAAAGTTTATTTCCAGTGTAACTTTCTGTTTTATTATTTGTTTACCATTTAAAAATTTATTTCCGATAGCCTGTTTCATTTTAAACAAAAAATGTTTCATGAGTTTTTTGCCCAAAATAAACCAGTTCGCAGCAAAAAATCATTTTACGAACAACTACAGAGATAGGTACATCCTCATAAATGCGAACTGGATTTATTATAATAATACTTATTAATAAATCACTGGATAAGTGTCTTTTTGCTGGTAGGAAACGTTAGGTTAATTTCAATATTGTAACTTTTTTGGTGCTTGTGAAAAAAATTGTTATACAAATTTTATGTACTCCCTTTGAGGAGCTGTATCTTATCAAGGGATGCTCCAATGATTTTTCCATGGGGAATAACCTCTTTAAATATTCACACTTATTTAGTTACACCCTGTATTTCAGTAGTCAAACTATATTGCATGTGTGGGTTGTAGATTTGAGCTCAGTGGTTAATTTAGTGTATTATACAACCGTTTAGGGAAATAACCTTTTCCTCCGGTATAAGTTAAGTGAATTGTTGATGAGTAACTGAATCACAATTAAAACTTGAAAAATTCCAAATTTAACTCCACCTAGCGTTTCCAAATAGACTTTTTCAACGGTTTATCGAGAACATCTATACAAACTAAATTAAGAAATTGAAAAATGCTGAAGCAACCAAAGGAGTTGATAGAAAATAATTAATCGATACATATCATTGATTCCCCTTGAAGAATAATTAAAATGTTCTTGAAAAGTGCAAATAAATTCATAATAATCATAAAATGACTATAATAATCCTCTTAGAGAAGTCCTGCATTTCTGGGAGGGCATTTTCATGCCAGTACTAGTGATCCAAGTGATAATTATTCGCAATCGGATCTTGTGACTCTACCATGAGACTAAAGGTAGGATGAATCATCTCCCATAGACGAGGTAGGAATATTTTGAAGGCATTTTTGCTACGACAACATATTTTTTTTATAAATAGTTGAGGGTAATAAATGTTTTGAAGTTTCACATTGCGCTTATTCATCTCTGGAATCCATATCTTTTAGTCAGTTTAATTAATTAATCTGTTGTCTACCGATAAAAAATATCTTTGTTCCGGACGATTTCATTGCATTTAATTATGAATACATTGAATAGTATGGAGAATTTATTGAAATTATTTCATCTCTAATGAAATAAGTACAATTTTTTCTCTGAAGGGTTTTTTATAATATATGTTTTTTTTATCATGGCTCTTGAGACATGGGTAGGGTGTTTCTTGGGATCTAGAATTAGCTTTTAGCTTCGTTAATTTTATTATTTTTAAGTAACATAATATGCAATTTTGTCGGCTGAAGTATTGTATTGTTTTTTTCCATAATTTTCTTCCTAGTACTGCTCAAGTCCTGCCATTTGAGTGGGTCGTGGAACTAATGTAAATATTTATTTTTTTTGACTGCCTTTGAATAAGCAGTTTGCCCGTAGTTTTGCTCTATTGTAGTAGTTAAACCTTTCTCTATTTGATCCCATATTAGAGGTTTCGTGAAAAATCGTGAGATTGTGTGATCAGCCATTTTGTCGCGATGGCCTTCTTGGACTAACAACAACTCAAAATACATTAAATTTTATTGTCAACAGAATTTATGGCTTGTGATGAATTTCATATCAATAAGTCATTATGGGTGGAATTTTATTCACCAGGTTCAATGTAAACAAACAAGTTGGACAACCTAAATGGAACCGTTTCAAAATGTAAATAGGAATGACGTGAGAACAAAGTTTTTGCTTTTAAATTTCTCATAGAATTAGATATTTTCCTTCCAGTCCGTTCTTGTTTTCTCAAAAACTTTATTTAATCAAGTCCAAATAACAAATAAGAGCTCTAGATTTTCTTAAGGAATACTGGGGAATGAAACTGTAACAAAATGTATATGTATTATGATATTTTAAGATGATCAAAATTTGGTGGTTTTATGAATATGTGTGAAATATAATGGGTATTCAACAATCTATTATAAAAATTCCTTTTTCTTCTTTAAATTATCTTTTTCGGGAAAGCTAAAAACTTTATGAACATTTGATAATACACACGGAAAAATAGAAAATGATGAAATGAAACTGATATTTTAATTACTTCTATCAAAAACCGAAAACATGGATGTTAGGTTTCATAAACTTTGATCGATTAATCAACTCGTTGATCAATATTATATTCTAAAAGTTGCAGAATGGGCACCTATTCCAACACGAATGCGCATGAGTGGTGGAATTACCTTCTGCAACAAGTATTAAACGATATTTTCTCTATTTCAGTAAAGAATTGTGAGAAATTCATTGGAATTCAATGAAAAATTTAGATTATACCTCCTAGTGCCTGTAGTTTGTATTTTATTTTCGCAGTTGGTGTGACTGATACGAAAATTGACAGACTATAGAATTTGAATAGTGCGTTCAAATCTCTACACGGTTTAATATTGACAATTGACATGCAATGGACGCGTGTTGATATTCGAAAGGATAGGATGTCAGTGTTGTCAACCACAAAACGAAAAATATAACTGAAAATAATGACAGCACTGTTTTTAATACTGTAATGAACTCATTACCAAACTGAAATAGAGAAACAAATTTTTATTGCAAATTCAATTTGACAAATTCGTTGACGGGATCTTTGAGTGGTTCATCGATCTCTAATTACTACTTACCAAACGATGAATTCAATGACATTCTTGTTCTAGGCTTTAAAAAATAATCATTAAATGTCATTTTCATACTTTGAAGAAAGATAGCTTCTTAAAATAAGATGTTACAGTGCTGAAATTCGAGGAAGTCTTGGATATCAATAACCTTGGTACACTTTCCAAATTTTGTGGTTCTGTGGTGAATATCTTACGAGATATCAAGTGTTCGAAAAAATATTTTAGTAATTTTTTCAACATTTTCTAGAGAAATTTCGTAAACCTATTCGTTTCAACTTCATTCAGTAATCCTCTAAGTTACAAATTGATTTGATGGATATTCTAGGATTTATTGAGGAATCTGAATTTCAGATGAACATGACTTCTTTCCTTTCGGCAGATTTCGTCCCTATAACGATTTTGACAACTATTCTGAAAATATGAAAACTCTAGCTCATCATCTTCGGATGATAGAGTACTGAAGTTTGACCACGTATTCCTCACTAGGAAGCCAAAGACCATGGATTGAGACCGTTTTTTCGGTTCGATATTCCAAATAACTGACATTTGGTCAAAACGATATATGATTTTAAGTGAGGGAATTAAGACTGATGTGAAAATTATGGTAATATATGTTTGTGGTAGTTCTCTCAAAATAGTTGCCATTTTGGAGTCATTGGGGTTGCAGTTCAATTCCCTGACTTCACGTCAGTATCTTCCAACATTTCTTCATATAACCTATAGTACCTACCATCGTTCATAATTCTGTAATTCATTGTGAAAATTGTCTCGTTTAAATTCTTAACCACAGAACTGAAACGGATATAAATTCGACGACCACAAGCTTTGCGTGCAGGAAAAACTAACAGTTGAAATAGAAATTTTCCCATAAGAGTAGGTCTAAAGAAGCGAAAATGGTTGACCAGGAAGAATTAATGAAAGCAACTTAAACCAGAGTGACTTCCTATTTCACAAGGTCTGCTACTTACCGTACTATGACGTTCAGAAAACTGAATCATTTTGCGGGAATCTACATGAAAGCGTGAAAAAAATTCCGGAGGAAGATTGCTTATGTTTCTCAATAGAAATATTCATGAATATTTCAAAGAAAAAGAAAAGGCAAATAATATTCGCTTTTGTGCTAGTTTATGAAAGTTTTCGAACAGCGTTCTGTCGTTTTTGATAAATTACTTAGAAATTACCTTAATTTTGCCCTTTATCTTAATTATAAAAATTAATAAAATGTTTTAATATCTAATATTAATGTTAACATTTATTATTATCTTAATTTTAGGATTATATTATGAATGAAACCAAGGATCTTTGAATTGATCCTTTTAGGATAATAGTTAAATTAACATTTAATTTGCATTTAAAAAATACTGAATTCAGTTTATCTTAAATAAGAAGCAATAATTCAAATTTTGATTTATTATCCTAGCTTTATCCTCAATTAATTATGTTGGACGAATAATAACAATAATATTTTTAGATCAATCTCTATGAATTATATATTTTTTAGTATATTTTTTATTTCTTCAAATTTTATTTAGTTTTAAATAAATTTAACATTGAAACTATTAGTGAAATATTTATACTTTTTAATTTTAATAAATCTTCTAAATTTTTCTTTTTTTTAAATTCATTATCTTTAGGAGGAATCCCTCCTTTTTTAGGATTTTTCCCTAAATGAATAGCATTAAAAATTATATTAGAAAATAACATATATATATTAGCTTTTATTATAATTTTTTTAACATTAATAAGAATATATGTGTATATACGATTAATTTTCCAACCTTTAATTATAAAAACTTAGAAATTTCTGATGATGGAACTCGTGTAGAATTATTATTCCACTATCTCTTATTGTTGCTGAAACCCACGTTTCGATAGACTCATTCTACCATCTTCAAGGCAAATTTGTTTTTAATAAAGCGGATGATGTTTTTAATTCTCATTCATTATCAAGATTGACAGTACTCTAAAACACAATTAAGTTACCACAGATATGTATAAATTTGATATAGCTTCAGAGATTTGTTTTCATATTTTTAGAATAAGTTTATTAACCAAATATCTCGGACATGTTTGTTATTGTGCCAAACCAGTAGTTCTACTGACCATCTGAAATCTGGTTTTCCCAATTACTTCTAAAATATCAATCGGATCGATTCGAAGCATAAAAATCTTTTGAATAATTATTAATTATCAAACCCATATTAAATTTTTGGAAGTACTTCAAAAATGGATTTTTAAAATTCTATATACGTAGGTACTGCCTCCTAAAGGACGCCACTGGTAATCAATTTATCTTGAATAACTTTTAAACTACTGAATATAATTTAATGAAAATTCAATACGAAAAACTATAGTAAGGACCTCTCAAAATACTGCCCTTAAAGCATAATTAGCTTGTTTAGTTTATCAGGGGCGGACTAAATCGTTTCTGTCCCTTGAATGTCGTTAATATCACACACAAATAATTACAAACCATGGTTTCTCTTCAATAAAAACATTAATTATTTTAAATTTTTTCTCGAAAACGGTTAATTTTATCGACAATGAACACGAGTACCTGTTCTTTAGCTTAATGTTCAAAGTATTAAAATTTATTTTTTTAAATCTTTATCATACAGGTTTGAAATGTAAGGAATGAAATGTACTACCTTGTCCGCCCCTGATAAAATAAACAAGTTAATTATGTTTTAAGAGGTCCTTACAACTGTTTATCTCGTTAAATTTTCATTAAATTATATTGCCTAGTTTAAAAATTATTCAAGAAAAATTGATAACTAGTGGCGTTCTTTAGGAGGCTGTATTTCTGTAGGCCGCCAGGAAAAAAATTCATTGGAACTTGTCATCTCATTTTTTAATTATCTCTCTGTATCCGAGAGATCTTCCTCATTTTGCCGGACACCCTGTAGATAATCATAATATGTATCTTTTAAATATGTTTTGAAGAACTATGTCTTAGTCTTGTGTTAGAATATTCAGTAAGATAATAAAGTACAGTTTTAAGTAAAACGGTAGCATCCCCACACATTCGCAGAATATCACTAAGGCAATCCAATGGTACAAATCTAGAATGAACAGGCATAAAAAAACACGCGTAGAGAAATGATGCGCATTTTTCTAGAATGAAACAACAAGTGACATTCACAGAATTGAACGAACGTCGAATAATAATGCGCATTGTTGCCATATTGTTCATAGGTAATTGTTACCCTCACAGATCATAGTGAACTTGTAAATTTATATGGTATTAGTAACTACTGTCCCATTGCGGGGATTAGTCATTTCAGTGGGCGTTTCTTGTTCTCAATTATCAGATTAAAATGAAATGATGTCGATGATTGACGTTGCTAGTTAATAATAATATTTTCGTACTTCCGGGCCTGAAGTGACAACTTCACTCCCTTGTGACAGGTACTAAAGTGTCACATTTAATCCCTCCGGTATTAAATATTGACGAAACTCCCGGAACGATTAAATCACAAACAAACAAATTTAAGGGATATTTTATTGAAAAATACAATTAATTAGAATGGTAATTAACGTTAATATTCAAATTAATATTGTGACAGTTCGTCATATTGACCAGTCTTTCCTGGGTTAATGCAGCAGGTAACTGACGAGTAACAGATAGGTCCTTATCGTATTGAACTGGTGTTTGTTTCGAAGATCCTGCGGAAACAGGAAGCGGGAATGAGGACTGTGGCATAACTATAGTGGACGAATCGGCGACTTGACCAAATATTTTATCTGAAATTTTTTGTTTATTTTTAATAGACGATTCAATATATCCCTCGGCCACGTTGGAGGATTTCCATCCTCCATGTCTCTTCAACACGTCTATTGTTGCTCCCGAATCAGCTAACAAAGACGCAGATGTGCGTCTAAAACAATGTCCCGCATAAGAAGTGGCATTTTCTAATTTCAAGAAAGCTGCTATTTGCCGTGGTAATGTACCAAACATGTTTTTTCCTACTACTCGCGTAGTACATTCTTTGTTGATGTATTGAACAAAAAATTTTGAATGAGGTGTCCCGGTCTTTCGCAATGCCACATATTTCCGAAATATCGCCACAAAACTGATGGCACTGTTTTCTGAATTTTTCATCACAAAATTTCGGTCAATTTTATTTTTGGTGTTTCTAATCGCAATTAGGAAGGAATCGCCCAAATCTCTCACATCGTCGATTTCTAAATCAACCAACTCTTTTCCACGACAAGCTTCCGCAACGCCCAAAATAAGGGAAAAAAAATTGATTTCTTAAAATTTCTGAATATAAACACATTTCCAAATTTACCTTAAGCATTAAATATTTATCATCCGGAGCCTCCCGTAAGAACTGATCTACCTGCTCAGACGTGAGAATTCTTGACTTCTTTGGCTTAAATCCCTCATTTCTCTCTTCAAAAAAGCTAATAATTTTGGAAATTTACTTATATCAATATCTTCTCTAATGTTAATAACCGATTTCAGCATTGAGTAATGTGCCCAGAGAGTTGACGCACAAACCGCTTTTGATTTATCATTGAAGTAGACTAACAGCGCATTTTCAGTAGGTTGTCTCACATTTTTTAAGCGGCACCACTTTTTAAAAGCATCGTACTGCTGCTCGTATAGTTTTCTAGATTTCGGTGGCAACAATTCTTCACCTACTTCGGCTGCTCTTTTATCAATATCAGATACACCTTCTTCACTCATGATACCAATAATTATCAATAACAATGTTTCTTTACAATGACACTAGTAATGACAATGTTTCTAAATTATAATTGTCACAACGCAATGTTACTATGGTAACTTATTTTAAAGACAGTTTATTAAATGAGTTGAAGAGAGAAAAAACTGATTGAAATTATTGAAATAATTAATAAAATCATACCGGAAGTACGAAAAGTATCGTATATACCTTGCGACTGAAGTACATTTAATCCTTCAGGTAAATTATGGCCCTCCCTGCGGTCGGGCCATAAACTTTACCTTCAGGATTAAATGTACTACTTCAATCCCGCGGTATATAATATACTACTCAAAAGTATTGTAGCTGAAATGAAACTGAAGGAAAATTATAAGTCTGGTTATTTTTAATTCAAGATCGTTGATTCATTTATATATTCTATCTCCTTTCTTTTTGTATCGCTCTGTTCTAGAAATGAAAAAAGACTGAAGAACAAATGCGCTTTTCTGAATTTATTCGTTGTTTTTTTCACTCTCAACGTCTAACTTGTTCAAGTCCTACTCATTTCATTAGACAAATAACCTTATCAACTCCTAATGGTATTTTGCTATATTTACACAATTGTGTGAGCAATTGGCAACAACATAACCAGATTTTTCTTCTAAACTAGCCATTCAATTATATCAACAATATCCGTCATCCTTATCAACCACCCTGATTCACAAAAATCTTCCGAACAAATATCTGGACGGAACGGTGGCCATGTCATAAATTCTAACAATGTATTTGCTCTTTTCTCTCTAATCAGGGCAAATAGAGCCTGAATTTGAAATTTTAATCATGTCCAAATATTGTGAATGCCCGGTTTGTCTAATTTCCGACTCAAAACTAATTATTTATTGTCGTTAGCAGAGCAGGAGTGATCTCTTGAACTCTCGTGGACTTTGTCCGGATCAGCCATTTTACGAGTGTAAGTCGAGCAGGACGTGGGTTTGTGAAATCTGTATCATTTTTAGATCAATTAATGATGTTGATGATTTAGCGTAATCGATTCGAAAGAGAATCGATAGCTAGATTATATATACAGGGTGTGCCACGGGGAGTCTTCATTAGAAGTTCATATAGAGAACAAAAGGTCTATTTTTGTATTAAATTTTCATTGAATTATATTGAGTAGTTTAAAAGTTATTCAAGAAAAATTGATTACCAGTGGCGTCCATTAGGGGGGCCGTACTTCCGTAGGGAGGGCCGCTAGGAAAAAAACTTGGGCACTTGTCATCTTATTAGGTGTACAAATAAGTTTCCGCGGCTTTTTATAAAAAATTAGGAATTTATTGTAAAGGAAAAGTACATTACGTTTTATTCAAAGTATTTTCCATCATTTGCCACTACTTTTCCCCATCTTTCTGGCAACATTCGGATACCCCGTCGAAAAAACTCTTCATCTTTTGACGATATCCACAAATCTACCCAATTTTGGTGTCTTCATATGATGTGAAGCGCTGCTCAGACAGACCATGTGCCATCGACCGGAACAGATGATAATAAGAAGGGGCTAAGTCTGGTGAATACGGCGGGTGGGGTAAAACTTCCCAGTTGAGTGTTTCCAAGTATGTTTTTACCGGCGCCGCAACATGTGGACGAGCATTATCGTGTAAAAGAATAATTTTGTCGTGTCTGGAGTAGTAATGGGCGCGTTTTTCCTTAAGTGCCCGACTCAATCTCATCAATTGTGTTCGGTAGAGAGCTCCAGTAATGGTTTCGCTTGGTTTCAGCAATTCATAATACACGACACCAAGCTGATCCCACCAAATACGCAGCATGAGTTTTTTTCCATGAATATTCATCGATGTTGATGGTTCGCCGGGCTTAACCCATGACTTTCTCTTCTTTGGATTATCGTAGTGAATCCATTTTTCGTCACCAGTGACTATACGATGCAAAAAACTCTTTTTTTTATTTCTGGCAAGCAGCATTACACTCATGCATAATCGGCGTTCAACGTCTCTCGGCTTTAGTTCATATGGAACCCAATTTCCTTGTTTTTGAATCATTCCTAACGATTTTAAACGATGTGAAATTGCTTGTTGAGTCACTTGTAGAGTAAGTGCAAGTTCTTTTTGCGTTTGGGACGAATCTTCCTCCAATAGTGCTTCTAATTCCATGTCTTCGTACACTTTCGGCCTTCCACTGCGTTCTTTGTCTTTAACGTCAAACTCACCGTTCTTAAACTTTTGAAACCATTCCTGACAACTTCTCTCACTTAAAGCAGCTTCACCATATGCTTCTAGAAGCAATCGATGCGCCTCAGCTGCAGATTTTTTCACATTAAAGAAGTAAATCAAAAGTTCCCGCAAATGATGCTTAGTCGGAATAAAACTTGACATTTTTGCACGAAAAAAATTAAGTGATGCTGATACGGAATCACTAGTACTTTAAAGTTATGGTGTTGCCAGATGACTAAACTTGGGATATTACGTTTTACATCTGACAATTTATCCATAACCTTCTGGTGGGGCCATCTTTTGACAAACCGCGGAAACTTATTTGTACACCTTATATTTTTAATGTTCTATCTGAATCCGAAAGATTTCTAACATTTTTCCAGACACCCTGTATGTGTATAATTAATATTTATTTATTGTAATTCTTTATAATTATATTTTTCTACCTGTATGGTGAACTCGTCCTCTAAATGGATTTTCTCTTGCACAATATATCCATTATTATTATTATTTTAATTTTCACATTTTATATGGTGGTATTATTATTATTATGGAGCAATACTCAACTAAGTACTCTCAGAATGCAGATGATTATACAGGGTTATGATAAAGTAATGCACAAAATTCATAAAACGTACAACGATCACTTTTGAAAAAAATGCAAAAACACAGTGTTTTATATTCCGCATCTCTTGACATGAGATACAAAAATAACAAGTCAACTTTGTCAAAATTATGACGTCATCAACATATTTTTTAATGGGAATCTAAGATTTTTATTACATTATGTGATAAAGCTGTGACTGCTAGTTGCAGTTGGGCTAACATAAGAAAAAAACGAGAAAATGAATAAAAAACGAAATAACAAAACAAAAAGAGGTCAAACTTAAACTTATCTAGTAAGAACATCTGTTCTTATCAATTTTTTTCGATTGATTTACTAAAACAACGGTGTGTCGGTGTCAGTTGTACAATGAGTGTGACACCAGTTTTATTACGAGAGCGTCAAAGTTATCTGAGTTTACGACAGTGTTTCCTTATTGTAGGCCCTTTTTTTCTTATTTTTATAATTCGTGTACCTCAAAAAATATTTGAATTATTGAGTGCCAAGCAATAGCATTATCATTACAATACACATTTCTGAGATATAGTCGAATAGAAATTACAAATTCAGTAATTGAAAAGTAATGGGGCTGGAACTGAACCCTGTGGAATACTTTTGTACAATGTTTCAGAATCGGTACCTTTATTGTCTGGAGAAATAAGAAATGATCCACCAGACATCATATTTTCCATTTTTCCACATTTTGGATAACTATGAAATTTTAAAATTAACTTTTTCTTTCACACAAGTTCATAATCGATGATGAATCTATGAACGCAGCTCCTGCTTTCAACCTATCTTTGAATCCTAATTCTAAGAAGTAAGTCAGCAATTCTATTTTTTCGTAAAACTGTTATGACATTCTTTTTTTATCTAGCTTTAATCTAACTGGAATAGATCTTCATTTCTAGATCAGTAAAAAAATTTTTAGAATTTGTTGTTACAAACATGTGTTGATATGATTGTTCAAACAACTTAATAGTTTCCCGAAAGTTGCTCCAAGATATTTGCGAACCAATTTAACCTTGAGAACAGTAAACGCCACCACTTCAAATAGTGAAAAAGACATCGGAAAAATGTACTTTACTATCTAGATAGCGTGGCGTTGAAGCAATAGTTGGTCGGAACTAATGGAACGGAAATTTTAAACCGTGGAACAACAACTCCTTCCTTCCACAGGAGGTGAGCATAGGTCACCGACGACTCACAAGAACCATATTGCGCACTCGCTAAACAAGACTCAACGCCAAGATGGCAAAACAATCCAAAGTGAAAGATATTCAGTCACTGAGGCGACTAGATATAACGGCTTAATCCAGCGCAGGGTATAACGGAAAAACTACAAGAAGAAGAAGAAGAAAGCAATCGATTCAACCAAAACAAAACAATAAGCCACGAAGGAAGAATGTCAAATTTGAATAAAAGAAACTTAACTGAACTGAATCGAAGACCACGGTTATTGCGCTGGAACAAGGAGGACCTGCTTTAAGGTCGCAACCTCCACGACCCCCATCACATCCCAGAGAGGTGATGTCCGAATCGGGAAACCTCAAAATCCGGGATAATAATTTACCCAAATATAGGGCAAACGTCAAAGCCGGGAAACAAGCCAGTCCTCAGGTGGCAAAGTGCGCTGCGACAATACACGACCACCGGTGTCACTAACTCGTAAGCTGAAAAACACAATAAAAGTTGAAAATCTCAATCCAAGATACGCGCCTTCCAGGCAAACGCAAAGAAAAGTCACAATCGGCATTTCTACGTCATCAACTCTGGAATCAAAAACGCTAAAAAGTCGCCGCTAAGATCGGCACAAAATCCATCGCCACACGGCAAAAAAAGCCACAACTTTCTCTGCTCCAAGGCAGCCAACAGTGTAAGCCAATACGAAATCAAATCATCCCCACCACCAATCGGGATCCCAAACTCACAAAGCGAAGGCAAGGCACACAACAAAAACAAAACGAAACGGACACGTCAGATGTTAGACGGTCATCAGAGCATATGACCCGGTTCCAAAATATATCCCCACCGTCACCGGAAATTCTAAAACGTACAGAAAAGGTAAGATTACGAACGACATTTACTTACCGAAACGGACTCGCTGGGGATGTTAGACGGTCATATTCCTGAGCGTATGACGGTCCTAAAAACATCCCCACCGTCACCGGGGCTAAAACGTAGAAACAAAAGGCAATCTGAAAGCCGGAACGCACTCGCAAAGCACTCAACTCCAGAACCACCAAAACTAGGTACTCCAAACAAAAACAGATATCAGGACCGTCTGAGATCTTTAACATGTGACACCTCTATCCACTTCCATCCCCTCCATTGCAGTTGATAAGCATTGCGGCCAACTCTCCGACGCACAAGGTCGATGAACTGGGCGCCAACTGGCGCGACAGCCCTTCAGAGGCATCAGATAAAGTTTATTGCGAGGTCAGGACAAGATCTCCTCTCGGAAAGTGACAGTGACGGCGGCGCAGAATTATAACGTGCGACGATTACGCCTCCTGGAAGGCGCGAGCCAAGCGCTTCTGAATGTCGGCAAACAACAGCCGGTAGCCAACCTTTTTTAGCGTCCACAACCTCCGAAGGCAATCTGAGGTCCAACTCTACCACAGTGTTATAGGCATCTCCCCAGATGGGCGATATTCTCTCGCCAAAATTAGCGAAGTTGGGCTACAAACCAATATCTCATGTTCAGTACGAACGGCGCAAGTAACAACAGAAAGGTGTTTACTCCAAAGTTTTATGGTTATCCTTGACATAACAACGGAGAGCATGGTTCCACCTTATACCATTGCTGCGCTCATGGGGATCACAGTGCGGACTATAAACTGGAGTGAATATGATGTTGACTTTATATTTCTACATTTAGCGACGTGAAAGAGGTACTGGCGCATCTGGGTGCCATTAGCAAAATGAGCAAACGAGGAACCTGCAAACAAGAAAAATATGCTGCCCAGCAGATGACAAAGGGAAACAGCAACTTGGAGAAATAATCAGTAACTACTAAGATCGTTGGACGATGGCAAGGGACCCACGAAACTAAACTTATCATCTCCCAAGGTTCGGCAACAAATCCGGTCGGGTTCCCATAGTTCCAGCAGGAGCTTGAAGGTCAGGTTTGCGCTACCCAGACACCGAGCAACGACTCATATCGGGCTGGCATCGCATGCATCTTGAGGCTAAAATATGGCGTTGTCTCAAAGCGCCAATAGTCTTAGCGATTGGCTCAGGAGAAATAACAAGATGTTGACAGAGAGTAGGCTCTTCCTGAACTCCCTAGAGTTACTTCCAATCCCCGCATCTCCTAAACCAGGATAAGGGGCGTGAAACGTATTTCCAAAGTGTTGCCATGCTCCTCTCCCTCCCAGGTGAAGATATTTGTCCGGAAATCAAGTCTTCTCTCATCTTGAGATACCATGATCCTTTAGACTTGCATGACAACAGCTGGCGATCATCAGAGTACTTTTCGTCCACAGACACTGGGACGGACCACGGACAACATATCGAGGCACGACATTCAGTTTACCATGCGATGGACAATTTCAAAGGTGAAGGGCATTAGGCGCGCAAACTCTAACGAGCCAATCGACCCTGTGGGTCCTTTTAGGTTATGCAGCCACAGCAAAGAGTGGTGATCGTGGTAATTACCTGAAGAAGCTTACCTCCAGGTAATGGCGTAGTTTTTCAACTTAGCTCAAATCACGTAAAGGCACTCACGCTCCGTATTCGAAATAGTTGCGCTCTTGTCCGAAGGTTAACGAACGGGAAAAGATAGCACAAGACTCTCTGCATATAGTGAACGCTAGCTAACCTGCGCTTTTATTTCACTGGAAAGCTAATTCACACTCGGGGTGTCCAATTCCAGCGGACATTTTCTTAGTCAAATTCGAGAGGGTCTGCCCAAATCCCGGCCAAATTAGGAATGAACCGGCGATACTATGCGGCGGTTCCCAAAAAGGAACAGATGGGTGCAACATTAGTGGGAGTAGGGAATCACTCCAAAATAGCCTCGACCTTTTCGGTGATCCGGGCGAAGACCATGTCCGTCGACAACATACCCCAACATTTCCAGCTGAGGGCGACAAAAAAGCATTTTTCACGCTTCACGACAAAACCAGCCGCCATTTAAGCCTAGCCAACACCTTACCCAAAAATTTCTAAGTGTGTGGCCGAAATCTCCACTAACGATGACGATATTATCGTCCAGAAGCACACAAAGACGTACGGCTGAAGATCAGGACCAAGAACATCGTCCATAATACGTTTGGAAAGTAGCGGGAGGAGAATTAGTCCGTCAAGAGCAGCGTCAAAAACTGATATAAGCCGCGACCAGGGACGGTGAAAGCCGTATATTCCCTCGAGTTAGAAGCCACCCGAACGTGGTGGTGATAGACGTTTTTATATCAAAGTGCTCAACACTGAGAGCATCGCGCAATTTGTCTAGTATTCCAGAGATATATGGAATAGATTAGCGTCCTCTTGGTGACGGCACATTAAGGCGCCTATAGTCGACGCAAAACGATAAGTACCGTCGCTTCTTAGGGACGAGAACCCAGACTGGTGAAGACCACGAGCTACCAGAAGGTTCAATTATTCCCTTCTCAACATCATCAATTACCACGTGCGTCTATGATCTTTATTATTGTGTAACTGGATACCAACGTTGTTTGACAGGTCGGGTATCAGGAAGCATTCAATCTGGTGCTCGGCAGCAGACGCAGTGATCCCAGGTCAATGCTCATGCGAGCAAATTTTTCCTTCAACATTCTATCCAGCTGCATCCTCTCAGCAGGTGAAAGGAATTCCTTAACGCCATCTGAAGCCTCGAGATTCATCCAAAGCTTTCTACCCTGGGGAAGCAAAGTGTTAGACATCATCTCTTATATTAGGCATCTATATCCATTTTTTCTCAAAAATTCATCCCCAAGTAGTAAGGAATGCTGCAAAGATGGAACCACCATTAGGTTCAACCAGAATCAGCTTGTTCTTCAATCTAACAGGGAGCCGAAAATATAACCAGACTCTGCGCATATATCCCCATTAGCCACAGTACACGACGTTACGGGATGGAGCTGCTCAATCCAATCCAAAAGTCTCTCATATCCCTTACTACCCACAAGCGAAACACTCGCACCGGATCCCAACAAACCCACAAATTTAAGCCCCAAAAATATGTACAGTAAGGTGGCGTCGCTTGTCTCCATCAGCATGGGACAAAAACGCAATCAAGAACAGCCGGTTCTTCCCTGTGACCGCACTATGATCAGACGAGGACGACCCGCGGTCATCTAGTTTCCTCGTCGGGGAGTTTTCCGAAGGCGGAGGAGAAGCAAGCGCACAGATCGAGAATTTACACTGAGGAGAGCAATCAGGCAATGTCCGGAACAGTAAACCGGTTTTTCCGCAGCGATTACAAAAGTAATTGTCTTGGTGACGGACAATTGACACGTCTATGACCAGACTTCGATAGTTCCAACACGACAGCGGTCGACGTCGGTCGGCGCGGTTCACGAGGACTCACTCCCAGAAAGAGAGGCTAGACCGAGAGCTAGAATACAATAAGGAAGGGACATAATACTTTCAGTTCGAGTCAACATAACTCTGAAGATGAACAAACGAGAACACGATAATCTGAGGTTCGTAATGCTCTAAGAAGCAGGAGGACAAGCTCTTCATGTATCGCAAACAATTCATTTATAAGTGTACCAAATACCTCCCTGACTAGCTCTCAGGAGCTGAGATCATTTAATAGGGCGCCTACTCTCTTTTAAGGATGCTAAACAAAAGTGAGGTATCACCACAGATCTCTAGGGGTGGAAACAATGAGAGACAGCATACACGAAAACCCACTCTAGAAGCCAGAACAAGCTCTGATCACACAAAAATGAGAGAGTAGACTAGTAGGAAGAAAAAAAGAGAATCCACTGTTTAACAATTTAATTTCACCAAAAATGTGGGTATAACACTATAACCAATCAATGTCCTACTACAAAATATCTCTATTTGAACTTTCTATTTAATAAATATCTTAATATGCGCTTAACTTTGAATTATACATTAAACTCATCACCCAAAGGTGAACTTCCCTGTGTTAGATTAATATCAAGCCAGCATGAACAAAACACCTATGTGTAAATTTAGTCTATATTCAGGTGACTGGAAAACAAAGTCAGGTCAACTGTTTATCGCTGATATCAATGTCCTGATCTAAGTCATGTTTAGTATTCTCAGATAACTTAAATGTAAGCATGATCTAATCTCATATATAAATATTCTAAGATGGCTATGACTGTGGAACAAAAGGACATTATGGTTCTCAACCAACATTCACTCTTCAACCCTCGTAGAAAGGTAATTAATAACATGTACTTCAGGGGCTCTTCGTAATACTAATAATCTATATCACTCTCCATGGCAAATGGCAAACCAGGGTGTTCATTGTCTCGATCTTCCAAGCGAGAATGGTGTTCAGATAGCTAGCATAAGATGGTTTGTACAGAACGTAGATCCCATGTAGATTTCACCTATTTCAGACAACTCCTCTAAAACCGCCTTCAGACAGCTCGTGGGGCAGACAGTTTGCAGAGATATGATTGTTCAAACAACTTAATAGTTTCCCGAAAGTTTCTCCAAGATATTTGCGAACCAATTTAACCTTGAGAACAGTAGAAGATATTTACCAATATATAAGTTTAAAGAACATCAATAATGATTCATGTATATTGTCCAAACAATCATTTCACACGACTCAACATTATCAAGAATATCTTGAAAGTGTTCTTTTTGATTTTCTTTTAATTATAGGCCGATAATTTTTGGATATTAATATTCCGAAATTTTTAAAACATTTTTAAAATCAATAAAGTTTTTGTTGCTAACGAGTTGTTAGGACTTATTTTGTTTTGCTCTAGTTGTCTTCCTATTCATTTATAGGTATTCCTTATCCGTTTCGATAACCCAGGTAATTAAGTCTGATAATTAGATGCAATTTGAACATCTAATTGATGGCATCGCTTCATTATGGACAATTTTCAGTAGTGGACTTGAAGATAAGCTGCCATGAATTATGTCCTTGAATATTGTGTGAATATTGTTTCTATAGTAAAATTTTCTTTAGGCGATATTTTTTCATTACGAAGTAAGTGATTTCGATGTTCTTTCTTGTGCTCAAAATTTTATTCACAAGATGACACCACCTTGGCGCTGTCTGGCAAACTCAGACGTTGATTGAAACTCTCTTCGAACTTCCCTAATCTAATCAAATATAAAAAACATAATTTTGAAGATAGCAATCATCCACAACTACACAACTACAATCATCCCCAACTACACAACTGGAGTCTCTTCGAATTTCTCTGATCTAATCAAATATGAAAAACATCATCTCATGTTGATGACGAGATATTGTTGATGATGGAGCTCGTGTTGAATGATTGTTTGGGCTATTACCATCATCTATTGTGGATGTAATGATTTCCGACGTTTCGATAGACATCTTCTATCTTTATCAAGGAGAAAAATAAGAAACCTTTTGAAAATTATCAATTTTCAAAAAGTCAATTGACAGAAGTCATTAAAGAAAATGAACGATGTTATATACTCATCTGTGATATGATGATCTTTTAAGTTGGATCGAACTATCGGCGTCCAAACTTCTGGCAGATCTATAGATGGAGCACTTATGGAATCAGGTGTTATTTTCATAAATGCTGCTTCTTTGATTTTTCTTCTTGCAAGTTTTTCTTCTTTGGATATTATTGATGCTTCATCCCACTTTATACGATGATTCTCATCTACAGCATGTTGGACCAACCTGGATTTGTCGCTGTCTAGTACTCGTAGAAGCTTCTGATGTTCTTTTATTCGTACATTCAGAGGGCGTTTAGTTTCTCCGATGTAAGATCTTCCGCACTCGCAAGGTAATTCATATATGCAGTTCTTTGTCCTTTGTGTCTCATTATTAGGCTTAACTTTTTAAGTTTAGCTCTGATAGTGTCTTGAGTTTTGAATGCAGTCGTTATGTTGTATCTATTTCCAATTCTTCTCATTTTCTCCGACAAACCTTTTACATAAGGAATTACGGTTTTAATGGTCTGATTTATATCTGTTGGTTCAGGTTGACTTTCTCTTGTTCCTCTAGCTTTTTCTAATATCTTTTTGGGGTAGCCATTGCTTCTAAGAGTTTTCGAGATGTTATTTATTTCTTCATTTTGGTCTTCTTCAGTGCAACAAATATTTATTGCTCTATGAAATAAACATTTTGCTACTCCCAATTTAGTGTTCAACTTCCATTCTTAGATGTACTCGTACATAAACAAAATGGAATCCCAAGAACCACTGTGTATAAAAAGCCAACGAACACAGGACAATATCTACATTTTGATTCAAACCACCAACTGAACACTAAATTGGGAGTAGCAAAATGTTTATTTGATAAAGCAATAAATATTTGTTGCACTGAAGAAGACCAAAATGAAGAAATAAATAACATCTGTTTCAATTTCATCAAAGGTTTTTTATGCTGAAAATTAAAGAGGTAGATATTTCAGATGCTTGCAAATACCCAACTGTTTGACATCAATAAATCCTTCGAATCAATAAACCTATATCTTCTGTAACTAGCAAATCTTTTTCCCATCTTCTCCCAAAGTTATAAGAGATAGGGCTGGCTGAACATACTCATGTTTGACCCGGAGTGAGGGCGTCAAAATTAACCCAAACGTTTGAGACCATTTTCGTCTGGATATTACAAATTACAGATATTTGCGCAAAACCATAACTGGTTGTTCAAAGGAAAAATGGATAATAAAGAATTGTTATGTATTGAACAATGATGTGTTGAAGAATAAAAATAAATCAAACCAGATTTCAAATAGATGATAGAAATTGCGAATTTTGATATGAAAGAAGATAAAATGAAAAATTTTCAAAAATAAAAAGAATAATCTCTGGTATAAATTATAATATGAAAAAATGGGTGTATATGTTTCTGTTGACGAATAATTAACTTGCAATTCTGTTAAATATGGAGGACCATAATTGATATTAAAGTAAGAAAACAAAATATTGAATATGTCTGTGTAATCCTTGACAATGATCCATTTTGTTTGTTGCTTTATCAATAGACTTTCCTCTTAAAAAATCCAATACCTAACAGACCGAATGTTGTGGTTTGAAATCATACTTTTAAAACGGAACTTCCTCCTCGCCGGAAACTGATAAGGGAAATAATTAACAACGTATTTTTCATTTAGCCAATGGACTTTTGAAGTGAAAGGATTTCAACATAAATTTTTTGTTGTGAATGTACTTTTGAATTTGAAATTTTATTTCGTTCTTTCGAGGGGCAATTTTTCGAATATCACAAAAAATTTCAAACATATTTGATTTTTAATTTTTTTCATTGGTGTATCAAAATTGAATATGAAAGTTAAACGAATAATTAATTATGAAAGGATGAAATTGAGCTCAATTTGCAACAATAATATTAAGTGATGTCTACAGTTGGTTGTGCAAGTCTAAAACAGGTAAAGAGTACTGCAGTAAAAAAGGTTATAGAGCATCAGGAATGCTTGAACAATTTTGTTGATTCATTATGTTACAGAAAGTGTTGAACAGTTTACTCAGAGTATTATTGCAGCTTTTTAGTTTGATGTAAAGTGATTTCACGATAGCTACTACATTCAACGAGTTGAATTACTACGAATTGCTCGAACATCCATCGTATCTACCAGATTAAGCACTCAGCGATTTTCGCTGAATGAAGAAGCTCCATACACATTTTAGCTTTTGTAGTGAACCAAAACTTTTTATTTTAAACTAGCTGACCCGCCGTACTTCGTACCGCCTCATCGTTGCTTTGAAGCACTCTTTATTTTGTATAGCTGACCTATCTTATGTATGAGTACCTACCTATGCAATTTAAACTGGAATCTATAATATGCTCCTTATAAAAATGAATTCCCATTTCCCTGGTCTCACCTTACCTGAGAAGGACTTTACTAATTTTTTTAAATAAAAACAAAATATATATTTTCATAATAGCGTTTATTTCATACGGTTCAATAAATACCACTTATATTTTTACAAATCGCTGTTGAACAACTTGGCATTTTGAAGTAAACACTGAGCTCAACACCACGCGCGCTATAGAAAGCAACTTATAGCCTCTATACCCTTCACTGCTTCTTTCTATTCTAATGCTTTTTGATAAACACTTTTTTAGTTTTACTTTCTGGCGCGTAAATAAATAATGTTGATGGTTTTCCGACACGGGAACAGGCGACATATAATTGGCCATGTGAAAAACATTGATTTTCTAGTTTGTTGCAACATACACTTAGCGACTGCCCTTGCGATTTATTTATTGACATTGCAAATGCAAGTCGCACTGGAAACTGTAAACGTTTAAAGCTGAATGGCATATCGTTCGGTATCATAGGGATGCGTGGGATTAAAGCATCTTCGCCTTTGTACTTGCCTTTCAAAATTGTTGCGAATTTAAAAGTTCTGTTGGTTTATTGACAACTTCATCTTCATTAGTTATGGAATCAACTGATTTGTAATACGGTGAATATTAAAATTTTCTTGGCCCATGAGGGGATCGAACCTGCGACCTTCGCGTTATTAGCACGACGCTTTAACCAACTGAGCTAATGGACCATTTGATCTACAGCTAATCTCAAGTTTGTATCAGTGAAAGCAATACAGGGTGAACCACGACGAACTGCATCGATCGATATCTCAGAAACTGAATGTAGGAAAAATTTGAAATTTTGGGAACTTGCCAGGTGTCTTGGGACCTATAGAGCTAAAATATTTTCATCTATTGGGCACTTCTGGTTATACCGGAAATAGACCCTAAGTCGCTTATTTCAAATGGAATACCCTATATATTATTACATTTTTGGATTCTACTTAACATTCTAGGCAGATTTCATGTATCATGTCCTATCCCTAAGTCTGAGCGTTTTTGACATATGCAGGTTTTTATTTCAAAAATTACGAAAAACGGGTTTCATTTTTATATATAAAGATTCACTATCTGTGTAACTACTCCTTTGATACATCGGGTATATTTGTCCAAACTGAAGCTGCAAATATACGTCGAAAGGTTTTTTTTCTTGTTTAAATCCATGTCTTCTTGGAATTTGCAGAGTTCGATTCTTGTTGAGTTCGCTATATCCTGAAAATATTGTTCAAATTAGTTATATCAGGATAATGAGAAATTTGTTGAATTGAAGAAAAAATATAATGATCGCTCAAAACTCAAATTATTGATGAAGATAATCCATTTTTAACGAGATCAACTGTTTACCCAATACCGATAACCTTATCTTCTGGTGAAGCATCTACGCCATAATAATTATCTTGAATGCCGATATCATCGCCGTAAATTTATCGGAAATTTTCAAAACAAACATATATTTACAGTAACCCCTTACAATCATGTCTTTTGAATTGTTGAGTAGGTATGAGAAAAATTTGAAGTCTTGAAAAATACTTGGTATACCGGTATGAAGTGAGCGTCAAGATACAAATATCTCGATTGTTGTGAATGAGCTTCTATTTTTTTTTTTCCTATGACATTTGTAAAACATATTTAGTATACATCAGGTCATTGAACAGACAATATCATATTTTTTCATCGTTCATCGCTCATTTCAGATCGGATTACCTGATGTGTCAATCATTCAAGTGACGTTCTACATGTTGCAGTTATTAAAAAAATGAATTTCTGCAATACAGGAGTCGTGACCAAACAGTAAAAACACCAAAATTGTTCTAAAACATTACTATTCAAAATATCTGCTAGTAAGTTGAAACTTTTGTACCGCTTCAATCATCCGTCCTTTAAGAATACAAGGTTGATGTCGATATTAAATTCATGAGTTATCCTATGTAAGTGATGTTGGGTTTTGACTTTCGAAATCGCTGCATGTCACAGTTAACTAAATAGGTACTCCCTATATTTCTGGTGTAACTCAAATAGTATATTCTAAAACAAGTTGCAGAATGGGCACCTAATGAGTTACAGCACTGTTTTTAGTACTGTAATGAATTCATTACAACACTGAAATAGAGAAACAGCATTTTATTATTGCTTTAAATAATATCTGCATTTAAGATTTAAACACTTCTGCGTGCCTTCAAACTACTGTAGAAGCTGTTATCAGGGCAGTAATGTAAAACTGAGAACAATGCAGGGGATTGAGGCAGAATATTTGAAATTAATCCTACTTCGGAGTGACATCAATTACCAGAAACTACTAGAGTGAAATATTGGGTTGTTCGGAAAGTAATTTCGTTTTTTCCCGTCAGAGGACTTAGTTACGTTTTTTCGAAATTAACTTCACACTTAAGCCGCATAACCATTATATGTCTTGAGAGCTGATATTGCAGGGCTAATGTGTGAAAAAGCTCTATTAATTCTACACAGTAGTTTTTGCTTGGTGCCCTTTTAAATATGGAGAGCAATAAGCAGCATTTTCGTCATATTTTACTTTTTTACTTAAGAAAAGGTAAAAATGCTGTCCAAGCGAGATAAAATTGACGGATGTGTATGGAGAAGGCGTGTTAACAGTATGCCAGTGCCAGAACTGGTTTGCAAAATTTCGATCCGGCAATTTTGATGTCGAAGATGCACCACGCTCTGGAAGGCCGGTCGAAGCTGACAAAGATGTGATAAAGGCATTAGTTGATGCAAATCGGCGAATAACCACACGAGAGATCGGTGAGAGATTAAATTTGTCGAATTCGACTGTTTATGGCCATTTGAAAGGCATGGGCTTAACTTCGAAGCTCAATGTGTGGGCGCCCCATGTCCTTACGGAGCGAAATTCGTGTCGTCGCGTTGACGCGTGTGATTCGCTCCTCAAACGTCAAGAAAATGATCCATTTTTGAAGCGGATTATTACTGAGGACGAAAAATGGGTTGTATACAACAATGTTAAAAGCAAGAAGTCATGGAGCAGAAAAGATGAACCGGCTCAAGCTCTCCGTTTGGTGGGATGACAAAGGAATCGTTTTTTTTTGAGCTTTTGCCGGACAATACAACGATTAATTCAGGAGTCTATTGCCATCAGCTGGACAAATTGAATGATTCACTTAAAGAGGCCCGAATTAATCAACAGGAAGGGTGTAGTGTTCCACCAGGATAATGCGAGACCTCACACAAGTTTGGTCACTCGCCAAAAACTTTTACAGCTTGAATGGGACGTACTGCAACATCCACCATATTATCCAGATCTGGCGCCTTCCGACTACTATTTGTTCTGGTACCTGCAAAATTTTTTGGATGGCAAAACCTTTACCTCAAATGAAGATGTCAAAAACCACCTGAACCAGTTTTTTGCCAGCAAGGACTATGAGGGGAATTATGTTACTGCCAGATAGATGGCAAAACGTGTTGGACCAGAATGGTCAATATATAATTTAATAAAATATATATTCATTTTCATGTCCCCAAAAAAAAAAACGAAATGACTTTCCGAACAACCCAATACTTCGGCGTAGTCAACTATTCGATTTCGTATATGATTCCCATTAATAAAGAATGACTTTGAATCTGAAATATTTCCCCAGAAATCTCAAATTGACTGTAAATCTCAAAATGACATCTGCATCAAAACAAATGAGGTTATTGCCACAGACAACTGTGTCATCATTCGACTCCAAAACCTCCTACTATCTGAGCTGAAACAAGTTTTAAGAAATATTGCTTCGACCATCAAATGATCAACGTCTACTATCTTAACTCGAATTTTTCGGCGATGTACGTCTTGATTCGATAACAGCACATAAAATCTTGGATTTATAACCTTAATTATTGATAAGTCTTTTGAAAAAAAAAAAGTAATTTCATTCATTGACATTTCTAGAAGGTCCTCGACAAGTTTCATTCTATTCGAAGAAACTCAGTAGTTTTAGAGGTACAAAATTCATTGCACTATATGGATGACATCAAATGTAATCTGTGTTTGCTTCTGTAGTACTATCTATGTTTTAAAGGAAAGAAAGGGCTTTATTACAAGAGCAAAAAGCTTCTTAACTCATGTCACTGCCTTCATACATTTTTTCAAATTGTTATGTCGTTTTTAATCTGAATCTGACTACACTTCAAAGCCAGCCTCGATGTCAATATTCCGTGAACTTAGTATACCTGATTCAAACCAATCCAATGCAATACAATACGAAATATTTTCGTCCCTGAAGAATAGACATCCAGAACTGGCCGCAGTTAAACAATATCCATTGTGCTGTGCTTACTCATTCTAGCATCATTACAATCGCAAGTATAAACAAAAGCTCTGCAATTTAAAACACTATGCGTAAGTCGAAATGAACGTCGTTGAAAATCGACTCCAGGGTTGGATTGAAATTGTATTCTCATTTAATTGGATAAAGTTGGATAGAGTTATTTTTATGTGAATTCAACTTCCGCGTGCTTAAACTATAACCCGTTCAAGAAGCCTTGAAGGTGCAATTACTAAATGAGATCATATTTCTAAGGTTTCAAGCACAGAAATTTATAGTGACTTTTTGAAATAAGAAATTAAGCACCTCATAATTTCAAGTCGAAGGTACTTTGATACTGGTGATAATAACTACCTTTATGAAATGAAATTAAAAAACTGTTTTGGTATGTTCGAGACAATTAACCAAAGACATATAAAGAGATACACCTAGCATTTCATTTATAAAACTGTTGAAATTAATAGCCAACATTGAATTATTTCACCATGTGTCTGAAGAAGACAGGAATATATGCTTTCTAGCACTTTGGCAACGCTGCATAATGAAGTCGTCAAATACTCAGTGGCGTACTGATTTAATGATTCCGTTTAATTTTTGACGAACCTTCAAAATTAGAAATATTTGAGATTATGAAAGAAAACCTGTAGAATTACGAACTGTAAATCTAGTATAATCGATTTTAGGTAAATGATACAAGACAAATTGCGTCACTATGATATTAAAATAGATTCATACGATAATAGAGGGTATTTCTTTCTATATTTCAAAAGATTTAATGAAAAGTGTAAATATTATAATATTGAACTATAATACGAATATAATCGGTATATTTTGTAGGTAGTCACAGGAGTGAAACTGCTAAGTCTGTTAAATTTTACCGAGTAGCAGTTTTATCTGCGGTAATAGGACATTAATAGAATGCTATGAAAAAAATAACCCAGGTTTTGACCAAAGCATAAAATAGTGTCAAACATGTTTCATTAAATTTGGGTAAAAGTTGGGTTAATGAAACAAACTTTCAATGTTTGAATTTATTGATAATATAAATTCATAACAAAACCACTCAAAATGATATTTATGCATCTAAAACATTGATCACTCATTCCAAAACAAAATTGTTTTAGTGTATATCGACCTAGTCCTAAATTTCTTCGGATATCTACTAATTTTCTGGTTTCATGATTGAGCCTTATCTGTAAATAACCCACCAAGTTCTCCTATATGCCTATGACTTGAAAATCTTCAGGAGGATAATTTCTGTTGAAGATTGTCTTAAGATTCAGGAAGATCTCGAGAAGTTCTCGGTTTACAGCTCTAAGAATTATTTAAAAATTAACTACAAAAAGTGTGCTTCTATTTCTTTCACTAGGAAATCTAAAATTATCGATTATCAATATCAATTGGATCAGAATATCGTCGATAGAGTGGAGCAAATTAAAGATGGTATAGTCTTCGACTCTAAACTTCATTTCAATGCCCACTTTGATTTTGTCATGTCAGCTTCAAATAAGATGTTGGGTTTCCTGTGTAGATTGTGCAGAGACTTCCAGGTTGAGATCTTTATATAATTCCTTCGTCTTGAGTAAGCTTAGTTATGGCAGTGTATGGTCCCCTTATTAAAGTGTGCGTAAGTTGCGGCTTGAGAGACTTCAGAACAAATTTATCCGGTTCCTTCACTTTAGGATGACTGGAGAATATGTTACATTCCACATTCATGTTTCCGATCTGGTTTTTCTGTACAAGGTGTTGAGAAACTATTACGATTCTCCAGAGATGACATCATTTGTGCATTATCATGTGCCATCAAGACGAACCAGAAATAGGCAACTGCTTCATAGTGAGGCTTTCAGAACTAACATAGGAAGAAATTCTCCTAAGACCAGAATGTGTGAGTTCTTTAATAAGTATGTCGGAAATTTGGATATTTTTGTTTTATACTTGCCTTCCTTCAAGAATAATTGTAGGAGGATTTTTGTCCTTGATCCTGGTTTTCTCTTTCGTGGTTTATTTTTGCCTTCTTGGGGGTGCAACTGAGAGTGCATTTTTTGTCTGTGATTTGTTGTCCTCCTTTTTTTATCATAGCGAAAATATATGTGCATATAAATTTTTCTCGTAAAAATGTGAAATTTTTCCGAGTAACGGCTCACTTTTAATATTTTTGTTAGTCTTAAGTGGATGTTTTTTGGGTGTAACCTGTTTGTATCCCATTTTCATAAATAAATAAAGACATTATTTATAATTTTTTTGTTCGGTATTGCTCGGACACCTGCAATAAAAATTATTGAAGAATACGTATATGGATGAATGATACAAATAGGGTTTGATATTGATTCAGGTATTTCATTTTGGTCAAAGGTATAACTTAAGAAGCTATTCAATTAATACAAACAACTTTTGCATGCACTTCATTCTACGACACTGATTGTTCAAATATTGTCGCCAAAAGCATATTTAGAAACTTACCGGTGCCGGTGGAAAGAAAGATTAGGGTTCAAATAATTTAACCACTTAATTTTACTTATCTTTCAGTTGTAAACAAATACAAGTGGACTTTCTAGCGTTTTGACAACGTCACGTATAATATAAGGGGGAACTACGATGAGTGAATTTTATGAATGAATATGTTCGCGTTGAGTTGTCGATCATCACATAGTGAAGTATCAGTTCTTGGTTTTTGGTTCTGTGCCGACGTCAACATGCTGAATATTTTCAAACAGTTTCAAGAAAAACACAATATGGCAACATCACCAACGGGTTGGATGCGTATGGTTGCCAAACTGCTTTTTCAATGGGAGCTACATGATTTAATGTAAATAAATGGGTCTATCTCTTTATATGTCTATGCAATCAACAGATTCACATAAACAAGGTAATATCAAAGTAAATACATATTTACAACTTCTCTTCGAGTGGTTAAAAAAACACAAAACTGTCGAATCAGAGGTTACTCGTATCTCTGAGCGTAACTGATCCTTCTCCTACTCCAACTTGTATTAGGTGGTGTTAATCCAATGTACTCTTGGTGCACTTTCACAGATTCAATAAAACCTTAACTCAACACTTCGTCGATGGTAACTCTGCACTTTTGCAGTTGGAGATGCAGAATTTTGATTATTACAGGTGTGTAACCCTAAGAAACCGTGGTTTACACCTAGAAACACGAACGAATACTAAAGATACCCCACTAAAGATTGCATTATCATGGCCCCTTCCCCATATATGTATAATAGCAAATTTATAACCTGATAATCTCAAGCCGAGATGATAAAAGTGTATACACTCCGTCATAATAATAGCGATACCTTATCACCTTTGTTTTGGAGGCATTCCACCAACTTATCAGTCTCACAGTGTGCCAGCAGCATGGAGATAAGGATGTCATTCATAAAATTTTCGCACTAGATGTAGTTGACGTGAAGCGGGGGTGTGCCTTGAGAAAACGCAATCGTCTGCTTTGTTTTTTAACTTTGTCATCGAGTTACTCGTTTGGGATAACTTATAACTTAATGAACTCAAAGCATGAGGTTGATTGATAGTCAGGAAAAAATAAAGATGTTCTAATAAGGACTTGTTAAATTTTTTTCCATATAAAATTGAAACCATTTGAGATATTTCAAAAATTGTGTTATGGGTTGAAGTACAATCAAAACATTAATGAGTGGAATCGACCTTGTTCCTATGGCGTATGCGGGTACCATAGACATATAAAGAGATAAACCTGTTGAAATTAATAGCCAACATTGTATTATTTCACCATGTGTCAGAAAAAGACAGGAATATATGCTTTTTAGCACTTTGGCAACGCTGCATGATGAAGTCGTCAAACACTCAGTGGCGTACTAAATTAATGGTTTCGTTTAATTTTTGACGAATCTTCAAAATTAGAAATATTTGAGATTATGAAAGAAAACCTGTAGAATTACGAACTGTAAATCTACTATAACCGATTTTAGGTAAATGATGCAAGACAAATTGCGTCACTATGATATTAAAATAGATTCATACGATAATAGAGGGTATTTCTTTCTATATTTCGAAAGATTTAATGAAAAGTGTAGATATTATAATATTTAACTATAATCCCTGCAAGTACGATTATAATCGATATCTTTTGTAGGTAGTCACAGGAGTGAAACTGCTAAGTCTATTAAATTTTACCGAGTTGCAGTTTTATCTGCGGTAATAAGACATTAATAGAATGCTATGAAAAAAATAACCCTGGTTTTGACCAAAGCATAAAATGGTGTGAAACATGTTTCATCAAATTTGGGTGAAAGTTGGCTTAATGAAACAAACTTTCAATGTTTAAATTTATTGATAACATAAATTCATAACAAAACCACTCAAATAGTTATTTATGTACCTAGTGCGTTATATGGATTCTAACGCCCGGAGGGAAACATTCGGCCCGAGGAAAAAACAGTGATAATGCGTTTCAATATACATGCGGCGACCCAGATTTCTCTCGGGAATCCTTATTACACCGATTATCGAGGTATTTCAAAATGGTTGTTAAATTTGATGAATTTAACCTCAATTCGATCTCCCGTGATCTTATTCGCCGATTCGCATCAACTTTAAAAATCATACGGTTCAAATGTGAAGATGAAATATAATACTCAGTCGGTGAAAAACGAAATAACTTTCTGAACCACCTTATAGTTCGATATTATTCGGTTCTCCTTTGAAGAGTCGAAGATCCTTCAGTCTTGTTTGGAACCACGTGGGCAATCATCGGGTGTCATGGTTGAACGTGATCAGGTAATGTTGGTAAACCTATGTGTCGGACCTCGGAGTGCAAAATATCCTAAACACACATATTTAGGAGAAAGGTAAAACCCCCTTGTAAATGATCTTAATAGCACGCGGACAGTATAAACAAAAGATTATTTGGCAAACATTTTCTGGAGGGTTATGTTTGTCGAGCAAAGGAACAAATAAGTCAACGCTTTGATAAAAATCTAAATAGGTGCTTTCCGCCTTATTCGTGTGGTCGTGAGACTAAGGACTCGTTTTTATAATGCTCTATTTTTCATGATGGAAGGGAACCATAAATTCAGACAGAAATATTTTCAATGCCTGGGTATTTAACTTCAAACAATACAAGACATCTCAAGAGAGGTTAATTACGTTTCTGGAGCTCTGAGAAAAATTCAATTCAGAAAATTGACGATAGAAGGACTGGGGAAATTTTTGTCTTGAATTTTTTCATCTCGGGTAGTATTGGGATGCAGTGTTTTAGTAGTGTTGACATGACAATCTGGGCAAGGATTTGGCTGATATTCCATTTTGGCTTCATTTCCATTTCCGTTACAAAAACCATAAACAAAAATCATATCCACATATTCCGCATGAGTAAATAATTGAGGCATGTTGAAATACACTTCTTGCGACAGATTATTTATTAAATATTCTCATTCTGTGGTTTACTGTGATGGTAACCATGGATCTTAAAGAACTTGATTTAAATAGAGATTTAATTTTCAAGGAGAATTTTCAATTTCATTAAAACTATTTATCATACATTCGTGATTCAATATTTTACATAGCATAAGGCCATAAGTGAGTACATTTTTGAACGAAACTACTATGTTTTAGGAATATTCGCTACATAGAAAACCGGAAGTGTGCCGAAAATCACCTGAATAATGACTCAATTTTATGTTAATCCATAATTTTGCCTTTCATATGTTTCGAATGTTTATTCTGTATTTGTAGTAGTAGTATGTAGATTTTTTTGGTTCACGTACGTATAAAGAAATTTTTTGAATTAAATGATTTTATACATCTGAATATGAGAGATCAAAAATGAATTTCGAATTTGAAAAATTTATTTTAGGACTCAGGAAGAGCTTTGTATTATTGGACGATACAGCTTTACCATCTAGTTCAGAATATTATCAATGCCTTGGAGCGAAAAAACGATATTGTTCATCTTTGAAAAATTTTTCTAGGAAAAATGGACGTGTGCCACAAAAAATAAAAACGCTCCAGTAATGTAAACTTATGGTAGAATCTGAAGCAAGTAGAAAATTTCTGAAAACGGAACGTACAGGGTGTTTTTTCAACCTGCATACTTAATCTAAACTTATCATAATTCCCATTCTGTATTTTTGAAAAAATAATGGAATTATTGAAAGAAGATAATCATATTGTTCTACACTGAAAATTTCATCAAGATTGATCAAGCCATACCAAAGTTATGAATAAAAGAAAAATCGGTCGAATCGGACTTTCAATGAAGGCTCCGAACCATAAACCCAACATTGTTCCGAAACTATATTGACTACTGTATACTTTACCTAAAATCTGACGGTCTCCTCCGGAATCACCCTGTATATATCAAAATAGGTTTGATAATAATTCCAAATTTTAAATAGCGACCAATCGTCTGGATTCAGAGAATATCGGCTTATACTTTCTTATCTCTTTGGTTTTTCTCTATCTCAGACCAAAATAACAGTCGAACGTTATCTGCATTAGTATTTATCTTAATTTTCGGACAGTTAAATGAAATATCGAAAGTATCCTGGGTTGTCATATCGTAACGACATAACATATAGAAAATATATGTGCTATATAGCATGTCATATTCAGACTAGGGTAGATGCCGCAACAAGTTAACCCCGTAGAAATGACGATCCATCAGCTGATAACGGCTCGAATGACGTTTTTATTGAACGATCCGTTGACGTATTCAGGGTCAAGATGAGAGTTCGGAACTGTATCGAGAAAACGAAAAATTGAGCTTTGTGAGATTAAATCGTCTTCTAGTTTTTTTTAACGATCGTTTTTAATGATAGAAGACCTTTCGGTACTTTAGTAATGAGTAGTGAACGAAAAATATAAATGATGCTTTGACAGATTTGTTTAGACAAACATGTTTGTGTGAAACAGAACTCCAGCGAGGTATGGAGGGATATAAGTTGATTTTAACACCTCAAGGAATTAAAAAAAGGGGGAAAAATATTATAACAAAAATGCTTATCTAATTTTATTGAAAAGCTGCAGTGAACCCAGTGATGGAACAAAAACTGTTATTTTCCGATCCATTTCATATTTTTGTTATTGGAACTTCAACAAGACATTTGAAATCAATAGCAAAGGTTTACCCAGTTGCCATTATCGCTAAAGGAAATATGGATCGATATCTTGATGCCACGAAAATACACAAATAATGTTTATTTTGTACAGTATTGATCCCCAACAGATCATGCCCTTTTTTATCGCTTCGAAGATCAGCGCATATTCATCCTAAAGCTCCAACTTATTCTAAGACTTTGATCCAATCAGTTTTTGGTGCAAATGTTCACTTGTTGATTTTACGATAGGCGATCATTTCTATATTTACCCTTAAGACCTTAGGGTTTCACAAACTTTGGCTCCGTACCTGACAAAGCTTATTTGCACTTGTGGAGAAAACGTTCTTCCTGGCCTAAATTCATTTGAAGATTGGATCTTACCCGCATCTGAGGACAATAATGCTTTACTTTATATATTCACTTAAACGAAATCCCCAAAGGAATAATAGTGACTTTCAAGTGAAGAAGTCAATGACATATTTCAAATTTATTCTAAAATGCTGAAATGTGCCAAGCAGAGGCAAATATATACATTATTCGGTACAAGGGTAGCTCTCTGTACAAGAAGGAATAGAAAATTATTTTCATCTCTTTCATCTTTCTGATTATAATTGATCACAAACATTCGTAATCAGTGTAAAGATTACAAACTTGGACATAAGTTAAGAATATCTTTTTCCGAATTTGTAACTGAATTTGTTGAAAAATGTAAGATTAGAAAATTATTCAGAAAACACCCTCTATCTTACAATTAATCAATGGTAAATAGGAATCCTTATCAAAAATTATTTTTCGGTTTCAGCCAGTGAGAAAAATAACTCTATTATAACTATTTAGACTAAACTAAAAGAGAAAAAGGATCTATTAATAAGAAAACAGATATTTAAGCGCTGAGTAATATTTAAAATAATTCAATAATGTATAATTATGGATAGAAGAATTGACGAAATGTGGTGCTACATTAAATACCGGAACCCCACCTAGATGTTAATCAAAACAAATCTGGCCATGTCATATAAATAATTCAATCTAGATAGAGCCTTAAATCATACGAGAGATATTTGTTTAATAAAATGGAGAAACTGTGAAAAATAATATAAGAAAAGGAGGATGAAACTTATATTTTGTGTTCAGTTCATGCCATCAGTAAAAATGTAGTTTGACGAGCTCTTCAACTGTCTTATTTCTGTCAGTTTTTTAATCTTTATATCCATGTGAAAAAAGTTTTGTTTGTTATAAAAAATTTTATTTTATGTGCACCTAGGCCTGAAGATGCTGCAGATTAGTTGCGAAACTTAGCAGGTTAATAAGGAAAATAGTTATAAGAGAGTAGTTTTTCTCAATGGTTGAAACCCAAAAATAATTTATAATAAGGAAATAATCAAATACTTTTTATGATACTGTAACAAATACAGTAGTTTAGGAGATCATTTTTTAAAGGTAGAATTCAAATAGATAACAACCAGTCGTAGTTGTCCACCAGTTTTGTTTGAAGTTTGAATCATTGTTGAGGCTATCAGTTGTTCGAAGAAATTATTGGTCCTTAATGACTATACACATTATCTGATATGATGAATTCAGATCAATATACGATGCTACAATGCTGAAATTCTGGAATACTCTGAATACCCTTCGATATACATTCGAAATTCTGTGGATCTCTGCTGAACATCTTATGAGATATCAAGCATTAAAGAACGAAGTTTTGGGACTTTCTAACTTTTTCTAGTACCACTATTTAAACAAAATTTTGCAAACTTATTCGATAATATCATTGTTTCTATTATAAATAATTAGACCATTTTTTTCAACCAAAGCACTTTTCCTGATTGTACTACGTATAGTATAGGAGGTAGAATACGATATACACATAATACAGTTTTCAGTTTTTTGCCTCAGATTTCTAAGAAAGCCTTAAAACTAAATCTATTTAAAAATCATTGAGATCAATTATTGATATTGTGTCCCACACTATTTCAAAATCACATTACCAGATTCGATAGACTTGTCGAATGTATTAGCCATCTCCGGCTAAAAAACTGGGTGAAACAGGCTACCATCAACTTTTTCATTCGATGTATCAGCTCCTGACTCTCACTCCATTGATATAAATCAGTCAAAACGATTAGTTTCGGATATTTGAGACTTCGATCGGGAGCTTTATAGTTACACTTGACCCCTGGGGTCGGTAAGTCATCCTAGAATTTGGTTACCACTCCTGCCCTTTTAACTTTAAGCAATTTTTTGTTGCTTCGGATTTTCGATAATGAGTTACTGAGGAAAAAACGTTTTTGAATGAAGAAATCTTCTGAATTATTGTACGTGGAAGATTATTATGAAAATTTAGTTCCAACGCTACTAAACCATTTCTCGAGTTACCAGTTGATCAGATGGATATTATATGTGTTATTTACATAACAAATTTTCATAAACGAACAGAAAATATAAAAACTTGAGCTTATCTGATTCGAAGAATATCGGTCGAACATACTCAAGCTTGTCAGATTCTTTATCAGGAATTGGAAAACAATCGTTTGATACCATTTTCGGCTGGATATTCGAAAATTACAGGGAATTTGGGCGAAACTTGAGCTCGCAAAAATTCTGTACACTTGTAAAGAAGATACAAAGGCCTTGCCAAAATATTACCAAGTACCCATATTTCCCCATTAAAAAAATTTAGAGGAGTTGATCGGGATGGCACAGGGTCCAACAAAAATCCATCAAAAATGCATTGAAATTTGGAAAAAGTGGAACAAAAATTCACATGTTTCAGGGTTTCGTTGCCAAATATTTTTCTTCTGAGAAAGTAAATTTGTCCTATATTTATGCTTTCATAACTCTGATGTACAGCTTCTTGAATCATCTCGTCTGAATAGTTCGGCGCTGTTATAATTATACACCCTTTCTGTTTTTAATTCTTGAAACTGCTCTTTGCAACTTCTATCTGCTTTTGTATCTTATAGAATTTCACTGCTTGTGTCAAAAGTTTTGACTATTTCCATAATGTATTATTGATATCCTCAAAGCATTTTACCTTGAAAACGGTGGCCGACATCTACGGAAGTGTTGGTTAGAAGAACAACAGTAATAAATGATGGTGGAATAGCCCGAATGTCCGTTTCATTCGAGTACCATAATCAAGAATATCTAGTCGTCAACATATTTCAAAAAATTTCATTCTATTTTTTGGCGCTCTTGTTGACCCGAACAGAGTGCCTATCATTTTGCCCGAATGTCTGTAATTTTGTAATATCGAGCCGAAAATGGTCTCGATCGATTGGGTTCGACTCCCTGATGAAGAATTCGTGGCGAAAGTTGAGTCTGTCCGGCCGGCCGACCGTATACTCTCTAGCATCCAAAAGGAATAAGCTAGAGTTTTCATATTTTCAGAATAGGTTAATTGTCCAAATATCTCGGTCAAGTTCGTTTTTGGGCCAAATCCGTCGGATGGTTCAGTAGTTCTGAGCATCTGAAATTTTGTTTCCTCAATAACTACTAGAATATCCGTCCGATCAAATTGATACTTGAAATATTGTTGGGGGAGGCTGCAGCAAAACAGATCGCAAAATTTCGCAGAAATCGTCAAGCTAGAAAATTTTTTAAAAATTCCCAAAAAAAAATTTTTCAATTCAGATATTTTTCGGATTTCAATAAAAATAAGTGAATATATTGAGGTGATCGACATCTTACTTATCCTCAAATTTCATTGTCGTAGCTCTTTTCCATCTAAAGATATGATCATTTTTTTCATTTACTAAAGAGAAAAGAGAAATTACATGAAGTCCCGGTGATTTTCTCTGAACAATGGCCATCAAAGATCGATATTCGATTGACAAATGTTGGGCTCATTAATCAGTGTCAGTTGGCGTAATATTAATCAAAAATTTTTATAACGGGAAATCATAGAGATAGAATTCAAACTCGGTGGCTGAAATAATATACGTTGTCAAAATTCAGAAAAGCACTGACATAAGTTTTTAGGAAAAGGGAATTATAGCTTCGAACAAAACTTGGGGAAAATTATGAGTAGTTATTTTTAATTTGAGATATAGGTTTATTCATTCATTAGGCGTTCATATTTGCATCACATTGTCCCATAGTACGAGAAAAGACTATTGTTCACCTGATCAGAGTGCTTATAGATTTGTTATGGTTTGAATATTTACTCGCAAGTAGCTCAACAAGAGCGCCAAAGCAATCTGACCTCACGTCAGTGCTTTCTAAATTTTTAGAAAGCTATTTACCCAAAAAACTTGATAAATTTATTCGCATTTTTAAGTACTGCCAACACAATTTTAATTGTTTTTTTTTAATAATATAATCTCAAATAAATTGTCAATGGTTTAGTTGCCCAATTTTCAACTTATATTGAGTGACAGAGTTACCACCCAGTAATTTTTTGTAACGAAAATTGTCAAATTATTGTACATAGTTTACAACGATTAACATTGAGTTCTTATTACATGATTGGAAAAATCACTGTAAAATTATGAAAGCAGGGGTGTCAATTTTTATTGTCGCTTCACTGAGACATGGGTTTTTTCTTACATCATTGATAATTTATGTATCTTGCTGCTTCTCGTGCGGTACCAGGTTGTCATTGAGTTTCGGGACACCTGTATTGTTGTTTTAACTACAATTTCGCAAACTTTTGATAGAACCAGTAGGAGATGGAAATAACTAAGCCAGACATTTAACACGAGTCCCAGTATACCAAGACAATCTCATCGTCAACTTAAAACTTACTTGTTACCCATTGTAAGTTTCTTATCCCAACTGTTTGAAACCAGAGCATTCCCATAAATCCCGAGATGAGGAAGAATAGAATCAACAAATCTAACCACCTGCAGGATAACTGTACTCTCATTTTTTTGAGCAGAATGTTGAAGAGGGAAATGGCGTGTAGCTAAATAAACTCGAACACTATTATATCCATTGTTCACAGGTTTATTACTTCTCCAGTTTCATAAATAAGCGTGGCAAGTGCAATCTGCCCTGTTGTCGGAATATACTTGTCATTTACCTGTTGTTGTTGAAACGGTATTGTATAAAAGCACGATGTGGCAACGTGGTGATACGGTGGGAAGGTGAAAAAATTAGAGCGTCATAACATCGACATTTTTGTACGGACCATTGGAGTTTACGTCTTTGCGTAGTTACTACTTCCTTGGTGTACAGGTGGTTTTTAGATGTTTGCAATTTCACAGTTTAAGTATTGGAAGATGTTGAGAATCACTAACGTGAGGTCATGAGTATTCGCTCTCTCCCTTTCTTGACGGAACGATTGTTTTTATTTCGTTTCATTCAACAGTCCTTAATTCTAAATTTTTAAAGGCTTAAATGGTGACAGCAGGATCAAAGAAACGGGAAAAATGATGCTATGTCAGTTCGCCGACGTTTCGGAAATATATTTTTCCATCTTCAGGGCTCTACAAAAGAATATGGAGCATATAATGACAAATTCCAAAAAACAAACGTGTAAATATACAAAACAGCAGGAATGACAAACCAAGAACAACACCTCATTATTACAGTCTAAAATGTGTGACATCAAACAATTAAACATGGATACATCTCAAAAAGTGAAAACATCATAAACAATCAGCAATAATGTTGAAGGTTTTCGTGAAAAAAAAAATCAAGATGTACTTACAGACTAAACAATTGTATCCTCCCATTATCCTCTATATAAATAATAAAGTTTACAAATGTCAGGTATGTATTTTTCATGGAAGAAATTATCAGACCGCAATGAAAATAAACAAAATAGTAACTTTGAGACATACGTCGACACATGGAGGTGGAACCAATATAAGTAAGAGCTCTCGATTTCTCAGATGGAAATAGCCGAACACGCGTTCATATGTTAACGGGAGGCGATGAAAACTTTACAGGGTGTTTCTTAATAAGGGAAAATATATTCGGCTTAGATGTTGGATATCCGATCTTGAATTAACTGAGTTATTAACTGCTATCTGTAACATCTCATACATTAGTCGATTCCCTAAGTATGGTTCCCTATTTAGAATTTTAACGTTTTCAAAGTCGAAACTATATCCCGTGCTAACGCAATGTTCAGCTAAGGCTGTTTTTGGGTTGGAGATGGGCAAGCGGACAGATCTCATGTGTTCCTGGACTCTCGATTTCAAATGTCGCCCAGTTTGTCCTACATAGACACTAGAACAATCTGAACATCCTATCCTGTACACTATATCAGAAAGCATAGTAATGGGTGTTGGATTCTTGATGGCACTGAAAAATTGTTTTCCAATTGTATTGGAGCTCCTAAATGACACTTTAAGATTTTCTTTCTTAATGATTTTGGAGAGTTTCTCTGAAAGTCCTCAGACATAAAAGAGGGTGTCATATTTTACAATTGGGTGCGTGGACCCTCCAGACGAAGGGATGTGAGGTTGAGGAGGCTTGACTGATTCTCCCAACATTCTGTCAATCAAATGAGTTGGGTAATTGTTGCTCACTAAAACCGATTTTATATATTCAAAGTTTTTTTCATGATATATGATGTCAGACAGTTTGAAAGCTCTGATACCAATCCACATACAAAATATCATCACTCCCACGTTCAATCTTCATGTCTAGAAAACTGAGTGTTCTATTCGACTCCAACTCTATAGTGAACTGCAATTTTGGATGATATGAATTCAAAATGTCAAGCACAAGATGTCCGGTGCCATCCGGTATTATAATAAAAATGTCATCCACATACCGTTTAAAAATCACTACCTTGAAAGGAAGACGAGAGAGGCAAACATCCTGAAGCTTCTTCATAACGATGTCACAGCAAAGGGGTGAAAGACAGCTTCCCATACCAAAACCAAAGATCTGCCGATAAAATTGAAACAGAAATAACTGCTTGTCGTCAGAGAGTTATATATTGATCTAAATGTTTCAAAGTCTAGGGAAGGCTCAGGAATTGAATTCCAATTCTCTTCTATAATCTGTAGAGTAAAATCTGTTGGTGTATTGGTAAAGAGCGAAACGACATCCAGTGACACCAATCTGTGGTATGGTGGTATCTTCATTTTAATAATGGAATCGAAAAATTCGAAAGAGTTTCGGACGTAATTTAGTTGATGACGTGATATTGTTGATGATGGAGCTCGTGTTGAATGATTATTTGGGCTATTACCATCATCTATTGTGGATGTAATGTTTTCCGACGTTTCGATAGACATCTTCTATCTTTATCAAGGAGGAAAAGTAAAAACCCTTTTGAAAATTATCAATTTTCAAAAAGTCAATATGACAGAAGTCATGAAAGAAAAATGAACAATGTTATATACTCATCTGTGATATGATGATCTTTTTAAGTTGGATCGAACTATCGGCGTCCAAACTTCTGGTAGATCTATAGATGGAGCACTTATGGAATCAGGTGTTATTTTCATAAATGCTGCTTCTTTGATTTTTCTTCTTGCAAGTTTTTCTTCTTTGGATATTATTGATGCTTCATCCCATTTTATACGATGATTCTCATCTACAGCATGTTGGACTAACCTGGATTTGTCGCTGTCTAGTACTCGTAGAAGCTTCTGATGTTCTTTTATTCGTACATTCAGAGGGCGTTTAGTTTCTCCGATGTAAGATCTTCCGCACTCGCAAGGTAATTCATATATGCAGTTCTTTGTCCTTTGTGTCTCATTATTAGGCTTAACTTTTGTAAGTTTAGCTCTGATAGTGTCTTGAGTTTTGAATTCAGTCGTTATGTTGTATCTATTTCCAATTCTTCTCATTTTCTCCGACAAACCTTTTACATAAGGAATTACGGTTTTAATGGTCTGATTTATATCTGTTGGTTCAGATTCCTTATGTAAAAGGTTTGTCGGAGAAAATGAGAAGAATTGGAAATAGATACAACATAACGACTGCATTCAAAACTCAAGACACTATCAGAGCTAAACTTACAAAAGTTAAGCCTAATAATGAGACACAAAGGACAAAGAACTGCATATATGAATTACCTTGCGAGTGCGGAAGATCTTACATCGGAGAAAATTTGATCTTTCTTCCGATGAACTATATAAAACTATATTGTTCTCCTAGATATTTCGAATCTGATGAAGAAATCTGTATCAATTTATTTCTGATTAGTTTTTTGAAGAAGGGAATTTGAGGTTCGAATAAAACTTGAAGAAAACTAGGACTAGTAATTTTCAAATCGAGATATAGGTTTGTTCATTCATCAGGTCTGATATATCAGTAGGTTTATATTCTAGATTAACGGAAAAAACTTTTAAACAAGAGCAAAAGCTCTTGACCGTACCTCAGTGCTTTTCTATATATTTTTTATATTAACCGCGCAGGATCGAAGTTCAAATTCCTCATTTTATAGATAATTATTCTAAGAATTTTTGTAACCCATTTCCTTTGAGATTTAGGTTCTGAAAGAAAATCATGAATTTTTATTATAATCTAGGATAAATTGTTTATACCATAATCAGCATACGGTAGTTTTATCGAGAAATATCAAGTTAACCTATCTTCACTTGTTTAAAATGACGTAGCTATGCTGTATTCATGAATAATTATCAGTAAAAATGATCGTTATTATTTTTTCATGAAGAAACTGTCTTTAAATTATGTTAGGCAGGGACGGATTTGGAACAACTTTTTATAGTTAGTTTGCTATACAGGGTCTTTCACGAGGAACCTCACCCATATTTATACGGGAAACTACTGAACGTATTTTCATGAAATTCAGCACTTATAAGTATTTCATGATGCTGATGAAATCTAAAATATTTTCAAAGCATGAGCACCTCCGGTTCATCCGGACATGACGTCAACTTCCGTTTTTCAAATTACAACACCATATTTTTATTGCAGAAATAGATTCCTCAGAAAATTTCAAGTTATTTTGATGTAACATTTTTCAGTTTTGGTTGGAAAATTCTCTCTGAGAGGGAAAATTCGAAAAAAAAATCGAAAATAGAGCTCCGCTGAAACAAGAATAACTTCGAGGTTATTGGATGGAAAATTTTAATTTTTGGGATTTTTCAAGATGTAAGATTGATGTATCCACTTTAAAAATCGAAATCGCGATTCAGGATACAGGGGGTGAAAAAATCGCTTTCAAAGTTAGGGATGACAAAATCGTGAAAAATCAATTTTTTCAAATTAGAACCCCATTTTTTTTTATGGCAGATATTGAATCTACGTTAAGAAATAATGTGAGTGTATGCATCACACCTTTGCCCTAAAGTGGATTTTTTCTGAGTTATTCACAAAAAACTGTTGTTCCTCTTGATATTTCAGCTATTTCTTTTCCCTTCACGCCAAAAAGATGAAATTTTTAGTCACTGTTATTTGAACCATGCTGTAGATTTTTCACCCCTTCTTCTTATAATAATAATAATAAATAATTAATAATTAAATTAATAAATTAGCTAAATGATTTAAAAAAAACTATCTTAGAATGAGAAAAAATTTGTTGTGTATTTGCGGTATAAGCGGAGACATTTTGTAAGTGAAAATATTTTCCATAACTGAAAATCCTCATAACTTCTATTACCAAACTTTCATAAAATTTTTCAAGTATTTTAAAATATAGGTAAGAATAACGGAAAGTGCATAACTGTACATCCTGTACAAGCAGAACCGCTTTTCTTTCCACCAATTAATCTTCAGAAGCTACAAGGTCTCCACGGCGCTGGTAATTAGTAATTACCGATTTAGCATGGTGGGCTCCGAAACAAAAATATTGTTTTCCACAAGACAAAAATTTTATTACGTCTCTGACCGTCATTGTTCCAGTCAGTTGGTGTCTGCGCGGTACCTACCAGCTTATCAATGTTCCAGCGCCTCTAGCAGGGTGACTGATAACAACTTCCTCTAGTTATGTATTTGCGGCTATAATGAATCGACGAATTACATATTTTCATATATATTTTCACATGAACAACTCCGCAACTGATAAGCAGACGCAAGTGTCACTTGTGTATCGCCGAATGTTTCCAACCTGATTTTAACCTTCCTATAGGAAAAAAAAACCTCAAGATGGGTCAATATTTGTTCAATATTATTTTGACAATAGATGCGAATGATCAAAAGTGGAACACACAAAATGGTTCGTAAATATTGGGTCAGACTAACTGATGAGGAATACGTAGTCAAATTGGGTATGTCTAGCTAGCTCCATATCTATGGAAGCTAGAGATCGTATATCGGCAGAATACATCACATGTCCAAATATCTCGACCAAGTTCTATATTGGATGAAATCAATCAAGTGGTTCGGCAGTGTGACCTTTGATTTCTTCAATAACTGAAAAAACTTTCGATTTGACCAATTTGTAACATGAGTAACCTTTCATAATGTTGAGTTCAAGAAGTCCGCGAAGTTATATGAAAGTTATAAGATTTTAAAAAACACTAAATGCTGTTGAAAATTAACACTTATCCTGAAAGACATCCATTAGTTGTCAACGTAATTTGGATATATATGGAGGTTAATGTTATTGTAAACATTCTGATCATTTCTTCATACCAGATTCGGTTTTGCTGACTAATGCTCTTGAATAATTCTCTACAATTCTTCTCTAAATGAGGCAACGAATATCTAAAACCTATTTGCAAGGTCCTCTCCAAGAATCTCGCGGCGAAATTCGATTTCCATATCTCTTTGATAATTTCACGATGTAAAATTTTGTGAAAATACATCATGACGAGTATTCAATTAATTTGAATACATTTTATTGCAGATGATAATTTTCATTGTATTCTTACAAATAACGTGAAGCTTATCTGGAGAAGATAACCTCTGACACTTTTATCAGGAGACTTATGGTTCGGCTTATATAACGAAAGATCAGATGTGCATTTGATATAATAAAAGTATTCATTTCAAGTAGCACAGAATTTTGTTTTTTTCCTCTCTCGAATATTTCTTTTCTTGAGCGTATTTGCCACACTAACAAATTTTGAAAGGTTCTCAATTTGTTTTTGAATACCTACCGGGTATATAATTTGTCCACGTATGGTTATTAGCATCTAAATTTATTCAGTAACTAGTAGAATAAGTTTTAATGCTGCATTATTTTCAAGCAAGGATTCTTAGAGTCTTAAGAAACAATTATTTTCAATAAAAGTACCCTTTTTATCAGTTCGGCTCAGATTAAATATTATAAACGTTATACGTCCCTAGAATTGAGTTCAGTTCAAGTTAAAATGGAACTGAGTCATTTAAATTGAAGATGAAGCAGGCAACATTGATAAAATCTACGGATACAGAGATATATTGAATACCTAAATTCATGCAATATTTCGATAAATCAGAGCTTTCATTTTATATAACTTCAGATATCATAAAAACTGTCTATTTGAAGCGAATATATCAAAAATGAATCTATATTTCGTACAATGACCTATTATTAAAAAAAAAAAAAGAAATTTATCTCTAGAAGTATAGGTACAATTCTTTCGTTTCTTTAGCCATTTCATTGATCAGTAGAGTCTTGGCGAAAAAAAAAAAACGGGGAATATTTTGGAGGCTATCTTAAACTTGCCATTGAAATTCAAGAACATACAGGGTGTAACTAAATAAGTGTAAATATTTAATGAGGTGATTCCTCATCGAAAAAAAGATAGGATCTTTCATATAAAGAAACAAGCATCCCTTGTTAAGATATAGCCCCTCAAAAGGAGTACATAAAATTTGTATAACAAATTTTTTCACAAGACACTTATCCAGTTATTTATTTGGTTTACCCCATTGTTGTAAGGGTGGGAAACGCAGGTACTAACTACAGAATAATAATAAATCCAGTTCTCATTTATAACGATGTACCTATCTCTGTAGTTGTTCGTAAAATCATTGCTGCGAACTGGTTTATTTTGGGCAAAAAACTCATGAGACATTTTTTGTTTAGAATGAAACAGACAATCGGAAATAAATTTTTAACTGGTAAACAAATAATAAGACAAAAAGTTACATTGGAAATAAACATTAGGGGGGCAACTCAGCGCGCTACGTTTCAGCTGCCTCCTTCCGCCCGAGGTATGATGCTTGCCGAAATTATCCTCATGCGTGAGTACCAGACAGTGTAAACAGAATTTTGCCGCACTCTGTATATGTAACTCGTTCAGAAAAATAGACTGAGATACAACGACATCATTTTATTGAAAAACCTCTTTTTCCATAACTTTATCTAACAAAAATAATATTTTCATGACTTTCAAAACATAGGTAGGTACCTATGCTTACCTATCTATCTAAACTGTATTTCAATATAAGGAAATTCGTCAAATTCCCAAGAGAAAAAGACGTAGGTATACCAACTATTTCCTAAGCTTAGTTGTATGTATATATTCCTCATCAGGGAGCAGAACATCATTTTCAACTCGATATTCAAAAATTACTGACAATTTGAAAAATCGATAGCTCGTTGTTCACTGAATCAACAAATTTTCATTAACTTTGAAATAAAGAAATTTAGAAAATGTAAAAATTGAGAATTTCTTTTTGAAAAAATTTACATTAATAAATAAAATGGTGTATGTATTTATAGATCTATAAATAAATTTAATCTGATATTCGAATATAAAAGTATAAATTTTTTTTTTCGAGATATTATTGAGTTTTAAGCACTTATTTTCGGGTTACAGAGATGTATCCTAGCATTTATATTTCAATTTTCTAATTATGTTAAGGCCCTTTAGAATCCTCCAATTATATTCTGTTCTGCAATTAAATAGTTGTCCAATTATTTTTGTCAATAAAATTTTTTCAATACCTACTTCAAAATATGAGTAGGAAATATTGAAAATGTCATGAAGTCACAATATACAGGGTGTAACTAAATAAGTGTAGAATATTTAAGGAGGTGATTCCTCATCGAAAAAAAGATAGGATCTTTCATAAAAAGAAACTTCACTGGAGCATCCTTTGTTAAGATAAAGCCCCTCAAAGGGAGTACATAAAATTTGTTTCACAAGCACCAAAAAAGTTACAATATTGAATTTAACCTAATTAGTTTTGTTTTTTACCATTTAGTCGTTTAATGCAGGTACTAACTACAGAATAATAACTGCGAACTGGTTTATTTTGGGCATAAAACTCATGAGACATTTTTTGTTTAGAATGAAACAGGCTATCGGAAACAAATTTTTAAATGGTAAACAAATAAGACAAAAAGTTACATTGGAAATAAACTTTATGGGTGCGTTTCCCAGCCTTACAACCATGGGGTGAACCAAATAAATAACTGGATAAGAGTTTTTTTGCTAGTAGTAGGAAACGTTAGGTTAATTTCAATATTGTAACTTTTTTGGTGCTTGTGAAAAAAATTATTATACAAATTTTATGTACCTACTCCCTTTGAGGGGCTGTATCTTAACAAGGGATGCTCCAATGAAGTTTCTTCATATGAAAGATTCTATTTTTTTTCGATGAGGAATCACCTCCTTAAATATTTTACACTTATTTAATTACATCCTGTAGAATGAAAATAACAAATATCTTACAAGATATTCGTTAAATGTCTCTGAAACTTTGTGCACATATGGAGGTAATTTTGAACACTCTGAAGAAGATCGACAAGTTTTTCTTCAATGTAAATGCTTCATAAGTAAAAAACTAAACTGCTAATTGATGTATCTAGCGTTCAACGAAGATATTGGTGAACTTCGTAAGTTGCATCTTCCAATGGTTAGGTAAATACCTACCTATAAAATTTGTTCAATGCTACTAGCTGAGTTTTATGTGTATTTCTATATGAAGATCATATTATGTACCCTTTTCACTGATTTTTTGATCAATTGATGTCACTCTATAAATATGAAGATTTTCTGACCTCACGTCAGTGATTTCTCCGTTAATTTATCCGAGATTTCTAACGATTCATTCATTCATTCATCTAGGTGACATCTGATTGGTTGCTGCATCCAAAGAAATTAATTCTTTTTTTCGGAATGTCGAAAGTTCGAACTTTTATTATCATATCCACTAAATGTTCTACCTAGCTCCATTTGTGAATGCATCATCATTTTTTTCTTATCTACATACCAAACAAAAATAAAAACCTGAAGCATTGATTAAAGCACCTTATCCGTCCTGACCTTACTTAACAATTTTTGGACTAAGCTAGGAAGCAATATCTTATCTAAATACATTGCATTGAAATCGCAACTACGTTTATGGCCCAATAAATAGAATCGAAATCGAACGAGACATTTTTATCAGAGCAACAACTGAACGAAGTACCTGAGATACGAATATCAACGCTGCTTAACTTTATGATTTCTATTCTGTCACCAACACGCATTAGGTATGCAACTAACAATACACCTTTCTGTTTCAGAAGTTATAGAAAGTCAATACAGTGATGAACACGCCGGTCAATACAGCCCTACCTCGTCACATCAAGGCGTGGTGGCTAATCAAGCCTCCCCCCACTCAGGGAACGTCACGCCCACCCCGATCGCGGAATGCTTGACGTATGGAACTGCTGCGGAACATCACGATCAAGATGTTGTGGGCTATTCGTCTGTCATGCGTGTAAGTGCGGAGGATGGAGGGGGTGGGCATTACCTTTTGTACAACACGACGGGCGGCAGATTGGATGAGGTAAGTTTATTATGATCTTGATCTCTGGACTATCTCTTGAGAGGGGTAGTAGGGATATGATGTGTGATGTATGGAGGGGAATATCACGTTGTTGTACGGTGGCTACGTGGAGAAGAGAGAATGTAGTTGGTTGCTAATTTGTTAATGCTTAGTGAAGTACTACTGAGCATTCACTGGGTTTAATTTCTTGTATGGTAGATGCATTCTTTGTTTGATGAACGAATGAAAGGGGAATTTTTGACTAGATTAAATTGCACAAAAGTAAGGCTACATTGATTCTTAGTATGTGGTTACGGGTTAACTTCTTTGATTGCCTGCCCTTAAGTCAATGAAAAACATACAACTGGATAAGTGTCTTTTTGCTAGTAGGAAACGTTAGGTTAATTTCAATATTTTAACTTTCTTGGTGCTTGTGAAAAAAATTGTTATACAAATTTTATGTACTCCCTTTGAGGGGCTGTATCTTAACAAGGGATGTCCAAATGAAGTTTCTTTATATGAAAGATCCTATATTTTCTTCCCATGAGGAATCACTTCCTTAAATATTTCACACTTATTTAGTTACACCCTGTATATACAAGAGAATTGAAGGATGCGGACTATGCTAATCGACTGACTTTTGCGAACGAAATGCTGCAGCGATTTAACAACTTCAACAACTATTTAGTGACGAAGCAAATTTTCAACTGAATGGTCATGTCAATAAGCAGAATTGTCGGTACTGGGTATTGGAGAATCCGACGCGAAGGCATGAATAACCCCTGCATAGCCCAAAGGTCGTGGTTTGGGCCGCTATGTCTGTTAAGGCATAATTGGTCTTTATTTTCCTGAAAATCAACGAGGCCGAGCAATAAATGCGAATAGTGACCCTTATTGCGAAAACTTGGCTAAATTTTTTGGTCCCAGAGTTGGAGGAGTTTGCAGGTTTTAACTCAAGAACGTGATTATAGCAAGATGGGGCCACTTGCCATACCTCAAATGATTCAATGGAAATAGTTAACGAATTATTCCCTAATAAAGTCATTTTGCGAGGGGGTTACATCAACTGGCCTCCCAGAAGCTCCGACCTTAGCCTGCTTGACTATTTTGCATGGGGATACCTTAAAAGTAAGGTTTATCAAAATAATCCGATGAATCTAACCCAATTGCAGCAAAAAATCAGGTCAGAATTGGAAGCACTATCAATAGCTCTGTGTCAACGTTTTATAGCAAATCTTCGTTCCCGATACCCTCTCTGGACACCTTGCATATACAGGGTGGCCATTTGAAAACGAAACAGACGAGATTACAGACGAAATAAGTTTTTTCGATAGAAATACTGGGACAGGGCGATTTCTGTTTCGATGTGGACAACATAAGATGCAGGTTACGGACGCATAGAGCTTCAACCCTTGCTAATACAACTCTCACCCCCAAATTTTGAATAGAGAAGATAGGGTGAGTGATACCTCATTTGAAAGGTATTTTTATACTGATTTCAGCACAGTAATTGTTTTTTCATTTTATGCATTAGTTCTCGAAATATTCTCAACTAAGTATTTGAAAATGAAGTGGTGTTTCCATGGCATTTATAGTGTTTTTTTGTGAAAAATCAACATGTTGATCTTCAAAACAACCATGACTGTGGCTTGATGATGCTTCAAAATATTTGCAATTCGAGTTCGTGTAAAACCAGATTCATGTGCTAGCTGCCTCGTACTCGTCATTGGATTCAGAGCCATCTGTCCAAAAACAGCTACTTCAGCTGCTTCATTTCTTTCCATGATTCGTTTTTTATTAGCCACGGACCCAGTTTCTTGAAACTTTGACACTAATTCCAAAACATACTTCCTATTAACATGTTTATCTAAATGTCGTCGATCGAAGAATTCTGCGGTTCTATTCGCACATTGATTGTTTCCAAAAAAAGTCTCGATTCAAAACTAAGAATAATTCACATGTCGAAGAACCAGTAAGCCAACTCAATGATCTGTTCGTAATAAATAACAAATTATCGATTCTCATTTTTTTGAAAAAGATGTGAATTCAATAATCAACAAAATAAAAATATATTGAAGTCAACTGAGAAAACACTTCATAATTAAGTCGGAAATCGTTTCACGAATTGGGACTGAAATATTTCTGTGGCATCATTGATGATTTCATTTTCTTACCTGGTAATCTGAGACACTCATGGTTATTTTGAAGCTCAAAATGTCGATTTTTCACAAAAAACACTACAAGTGCCATGAAAACACCACTTCATTTTCAAATACTTAGTTAAGAATATTTCGAGAACTAATGCATAAAATAAAAAAACAGTTACTGTGCTGAAATCAGTATAAGAATACCTTTCAAATGAGGTATCACTCACCCCATCTTCCCTATTCAAAATTTGGGGGTGAGGGTTGTAGTAGCAAGGGTTGAAGCGCTATGCGTCCGTAACATCTTAAGTTATCCCTCTCGAAACAAAAATCGACCTGTCCGAGCATTTCTATCGAAAAAATTTATTTCGTCTGTAATCTAGTCTGTTTCGTTTTCTAATGGCCACCCTGTATATATAAGATGTAGTATGTATCTTCGAGTTTTATGCTTTAGTATGGTTTATGAAACATGTATACACTGTTTTGTTATATTTCGGTAATTTTCTCACCACGTAATACAAACACAGCATCTACACAAGATCACCATGATATAAAACTTGAGTTAGAAGTAAAAAAATTCAATATTTTTTTGTTTTGCAGGTTGGCATAGACGACTCGCCAACGACAGAGTACCTACAATTGGACAACACACACAGTGGCGTCACCAACGGTTCTCCCAATGGAAGCATAGCCTCCGGTTCGGATTCTCCGAGAAGAAATGAATTCAAATTCACTAACCTCAATACGTTGCATGGAACTGAAGAACATAGTGCACAACTGACACAACTCACCAACCATATAAGCTATACCTCTGGAATAGATGCCCAAACACTCAACTTAACCAGGCAAGTCTCCTTCAAATATGAACCCTAGGAATTCATTATAAAAAATAGCACGCCAAAAGTTGATAGAATATTGTAAAACAAGCTGCAGAAGGAGCTCTTATACTAACACCCCATGCTCGTTTACACACATGTCCTCCAGATTGAAGCAGGCTTTGAGTAATATTTTATGTCTTTCACTTTGTTAAGAGTGCGCCAAAAGATTTGCGTACCTTTATGTCAGTTCAAATCAAGTATCATGCTTTCAATAGTATAGTTGCATCATTTAGGCGAAGTTATCATCACTATAGTGACGAATATGGTGACTGGCACTCCTCGTTGAGTTTGACTGGGACAGCAGCTGAAGTTTCAGTGTTCTACCAATCACAACAACGAAAACTATACAGGGTGGCCATTTGAAAACGAAACAGACGAGATTACAGACGATATAAGTTTTTTCGATAGAAATGCTCGGACATACCTGGTAGATTGAGTGTTCTGTAACTCAATTGTTTTTTTTTTTACTTTTCTTCATGATGAAAAAATGAATGGAATATAGACCAAATCATTATTATACACACCTATATTATTTTGTTGAATACTCCAAAACGAAACCTGAAAACAACGCTGCATGGTAATGCGTTCATTGGATACACCATCTTTTTCATATTTCTCACATCTTTTCTTTTTAATGAAAGAAGTAATTCAACAATGATTTCCATAATAAACTGTGTCCAAGTTATAAGTTCATTATGTCACATATATAGCTTTATTGTTCGTTATCGCATACGTTTAGTCAGATGTTTCGTTTATGATCCCGCCATATTCTTGGCACCTTTGGGACTACAACAAACAATGGCCCCAAGATAAGGTTCTACGTGGAAACGGAAAGATTACTCACCGTTGAGAAGCGCGAAAATTTCTATCTTTCGACCGCTTAACTATAAAGAAGAATGCTTGCGCTAATTAGAGTTTATCTAGTTTAGTATGGAGAGAATTGAGAAACTTTGCGGTATCGCCGATCATTTGCACTTTCACACCCTGATTATCTGTTGAATGGAATGAGTGTTTCCTGAGGAAATGCATTATGTGATAGCCAACCGATGGAGGAATCGGCTCCGAAAAGTATGAGGTGCATTATATTCCACGGTTCAATAGCTTCTTCATTAGACCACGAACTCATTTCATGTTTCTGAAGATATACAGTGATGGGCATATGTGTGAAACCAAATAAATATCTCTGGAAATAATTGGTTGTCAAATATCCCCCTACCGCTTTTTTTTCATAAAAAGTATTATAGAGATTGGATTTAGTTCAAATATGCGCCGTTTTGTTCGATAATCTGTTTCCATCTAGACGGCAACTTCAGAGTACCTCCCTCGTAGAAGACCCTCTCCTTATTTGCAAAAAACTCGGACAGCTACTTTCCTCTTTTGAGTTCAACTTTACACCACCAAGGGCGTTCGTCATGGACAGGAACAGGTGGGAATCTCTTGGCGGTATGTCCGGGCTATATGGTGGATGTGATCAAACCTCCAATCCGAGCTCCCGTAGCTTCTGAAGAGTCATCAACGAAGTGTGTTGTCCTGGTGGAACATTACACCCTTCCTGTTGGCCAATTCTGTACGTTTTTCGCAGTAGATGGTAGAATTAAGTGTCTGGCCATATGGGAGCAGCTCATAGTGGTCTATGGGGAGTAAATCTTCTTCATCTGATTCGAAATTGAGAGGGTTTCATCGATTTCAGCATAATATGGCAAGTCATCACTGTTCAGGCTACCTGCCGTGGAACACTCGGATGCATAAGAGGCACGCCTGGTTCTTTTTTGCCCTTAGGTTTCACATTTTGACCTTTCCCCTTCTTTTTCTTTGAAGTAATAGCTGGATCGTCTTTGGGATCCTTAAGATCATCCGCTGTAATGCTTTCCCAGCTTGGATAATCAGCTTTTTTTGCCTGGCTTTTTTGCAACAAACTCAGTTCGAATATTTTTTAGGTGTTCGACAAAGCTTTCATGAATCTTGTCTTTGAAGTCGGACTTTCCACAGACATCTCTTTCGAGAACTTTATTTAGATCCAATGAGAAAATTCCACATTTTCGGAATCCTGCTTGTAAGTTGTTGTTGCTTCGAGATTCCAGGTTTTCAAAGATGGTTTTAAGCAATTTGGGGAACATATCCTTCGGCACTCTCCCGCACCTTCTGTCTTGAGGAGACACTTTCCACGCGTCCAATGTTTTCCGCCACTCAACCTTGAATGGCCTAAAAAATGCCACATCTAGTGGTTGCAGAAGGTGGGTTGCATTGGGAGCAAGAGCTACGAAGACAATGTCATTTTCTTCACATTTTTTGATGACATCAAAATTGAAATGAGAAGATAAATTATCTCCTAGGTGAACCTTTTTTCCCTGTTGCCTTCTAACGAATGGTAAAGTGCAAATATTCAAGAATCGATCCATTCACTTTTAGAACGATGGTGCCTACATCCTGGTGGCCCTCCCTCAGTCCAAGTGTTTTAGACGTTCTCTGCTCTGTAGATTATATATAGTGGTACCAAATCTCTAGCAGCATTCCCACACATCATTACTGTGGTGCAGGCTTTTGTTGCATTTCTTATAAGTTCAGGGTACTTGGTACCTCTTTTCACAAGCTCATTTGGGCATCCTGGGTCATCCACGAAATTGGTCTCATCATAGTTGTAAATATTTGAAGGTGGTACCCCTCAACCTTTTTTTCAAAATGTTTGAAATAGTCTTCAGTCACAGTCTTATCCACAGAGGCACGGCTCAATGATATGTTTTTGGCCCCTCTTTGAGAGATTTCAGGATGCCTTCCCATGAAAAGCTTGACCCAGTCACTTCCAGGTTGGTTATCCTTGAAAGTGGAAACATTCCGGCCACACTTCTCCAGGTAAGATTTGACAATTACTTTGAGGTCATTCAAGCAAGGAGGAAAGCCATAGGTTGCTACTGCCAAGATGTGACCAGTCAGAACCTCCTCTTCCTCACGGGAGACACTGTTAGACGACCTGGCGACTTAAGGCTGGCTGAGATTGAGGCATCTCATGTCAACATAAGAAGTTAATCTTACTTTTCAGCAGCAGATGTGATTGTTATCTGACGTTTGAGACACTTATCCACAGCTTCATATAAAGTTTCAGCACTGTAGTTGCGTTAGGCACGCGCTCCAAGCTTACGAATGTATTGTCGTGGCATTTCAAGTCATTAAACTGCGAAAAATTACAAAAAACATGATGTCTAAAGTAACCCCATGGCCATGTTCAGAATTCCCCATGTATCAAAGTTACCCCTTTAATTGGTGTTGTTTTATGTTTTAATTCATAGTAAATCGTAGAATTGATTTATAGAAATAAAAAAGACAAAATCATCTTAAATAGTTGCGTAATCAGAAAGAAAATAACTCACCCGAATTAAACAGGTTGCTCAGTTGGTGGCACCAGAAGAGGTAATGTCAACAAACTGAAAACAGTTGATATCACTGATAACAAACAAATCGGTGTTGCGAAAAATAGTTTTCTGTTATAATCAATTGGCGAAGTCAGCGCATTCTGATGGGTGATTCTAGAAGCCCCGACACTACGACTGGTGTATTGCTAAAGAAATAAAAGAAATCTCAAATGATGGTAGATTAGACCAAGCTATCAGGAAGAGAATACACTGGAAAGAAGAGCTATCACACGACTCAACAGCATAATATGGCACCAACACATATCGAAGTACAATAATAAAAATTTAGAAAGCACTGACGTGAGGTCAGTTGGCTTAGGCGCTCTTGTAAACCACTTACAATTATTTAAATTTTGAAAAATCATATCTCCAGAACTATTAGCTTGTCGAAGTCGAGAGTGGTATTTTTGTATACGTCTGATAAAACTGCACCATAAAAAATTTTTATTTGAACAGTGTCATTTGAAATATTTTTTTTTTTACTCCGAACCTATTCGGCCGATTTGACCGAATAACGAACTTAGCCGAGATATTTATACCTCAAACCTATTCTGAAAGTTTCAACTCTCTAACTTCATCCGTTCGAGAGTTATCGTGTTCACGGAACGGACGGACGGACGGACAGAATCGATTTTGACCACGGATTATTCATCAGTAGGTCCAAACAAAACGATTGATACCACTTTTGCCCAAAAATTCGAAAGTCACAGACATTTGGGCAAATTGATTAGCACTCTGTTCAGGTGAACAAGAGCGCCAAAAAGTATTGTAACATCTGGGAGTGAGGTATGGCAGCTGAAGGCAGAAAGAACCCTCGAAGCAACAGAAATGGATTTCTGGAGGCATACAGCGGGATGATCAAGGTTGGAGAGATTCAAGAACAACACGTCAGATAGGCATGTGCAAAGAATGAAGGACCAACGTCTGCTAAAGCAGATCCCTGATTGGACACCGCATGGAAGAAGAAGAAAAGGACGCCCAAGACAGAGCTGGAGAGAGGGTGTTGACAGAGAGATAAGGAGAGAGAATTGGATGAAGATCTGTGGATGGATAGGGAGGCTTGGAAAGTAGGCATCGGAAGACGTCGGAGGACGATATATACACTGCTCAACAATTGATAGGGATCACTTACCGAGATTTTGTTCTCATTTCTTCAATTATTGTTACCTTATGTGTTTGAACGAGAGAAAAAAACAAATGCCACATTGCTTTTCACTCCACCTGTAACAGCCTACAGGTAATAATCGATTTTGTGAACAAGAGCCGATGAGGTGAGGAAAAATTTCATATAATCAACTCAAAACATCTTAATTTTTCCTTAGAGAACATATAATGTACAGATATTCACGAGATAATTTGAAAAAAATTCAAATGAAGAGAAGTTCATAAGTGATCCCTAGCAATTGTTGATCAGTGTATATGTCGATGCCTTTAATTTTCACTCAATATATCAGCATGATCGTTGCTTTATTGCGAACACGTTGATATAAGGTATATTCTTTGTTTCATACTTCAAGAGCAGTATAAAATTTTCTTATTATTTTGATGCAACATTTAATGAAAAATTAATTTTTAAATAGTAATTTATCCAGGATTGTTTTCAACAACTCATTTCATTTTATTTTCTTACACATGCCTACTAAATTTCTTACAGAATAAGTACCTATTACTCTACTATCAGGTCGGTAGGAAACACCCTGTATGAATTTTGATCCTCTAGCACATCATTGATAGCCACAACTATTCGTGATTTTACGATGTATCTAACGTTCATTACGATAAACAAATGAGAGGGCCGCTGACCTCAGGTGTAACAAACTATATTGTCAACATAATATACCAAATGAATGTCAATGCCGCTAGCTTTCTATGTCGCCTCACAGATGTCTCATGGTTTATTCCAAGAAGTTGCCGCTGTAGGTACCTACCATACGATTCAGGAAACGTTTCATGATTACACGTTTCTGGAGAACTGAATATAATATAGTTTTTTAAACGACTTGAGTTTTCAAAATGAATTTTTTGACTAAAATATTTGCAAACTCATTTAACATGAGATTAAAAGAAAATTAAATGATCAATGATTTTAGAATTATTATTTCATCATTAACCATCATTTACTGACGAGAAATTGTTGATGATTGAACTAATATAGAATTATTATTTGGGCAATAGCCATAATCTATATTGTTCTTTTTCTAAACGTTTCAACAGACAATTTCTTCAACTTTCATGGGATTAAGAGCGATGATCCTTGATTGAAACCTATGTTTCCTCTTCCTTGGATATTATAGATGTTTCGTTCGAAAGGGACGGTACTCTAGGGATTCATTAATTAAATGAAGTAAACGATCACCTTGAACTTCAAAAGCATCGTTGATAAGGACTAGTGGTATTTTTGAGTAATCTCACATATTTCTTCATATTTATTTTCGCAAAACCTGAAAAAATAGTAGAACCTTTATCATCAGAGGAATGAAATGAACAGCTCTTTAAAATTGTTGTTACGAGATCATTAACACTTTCAACAAATTAGTGGTTGAAGCTATTTGCTATCTCAAAGGCCTCGGTCAACCTTACGTCATCATGAATTTGAGTCTCCTTACCTTTCAATAAAATTTCAAGCTTTTCCAGATGCTTTTATGCGAACTATTTGGAATTATATTGTGATAATTTATTTCTGCTTTTCTCAGTTTGGATGTGACATAGTTTCAAAATCGCCTGTACTTCTCCCATTCCGAACTATTTTTAGGGGAACAGCCATTTTGTATTGATCGTCTCTCTTTTTCATCATTTTTTCAATTTCATTATTCAACCAAGGAATTGTAGGCATTCTGTTGAATATTCTCTCAATTGGTTTAACAAAATTCCTCAACAATTCTCCTTAAGCTCACTCTGGAATTCGGCAGAACTATAATTTTTATGTTAATGTATAATATACTTAGATTTTGCAGTTTTCTGATTAAATTTACCTATGTTCATTGTTGCAATAAAGCGATCCGAAATTTTTGGGGGTAGAGTGTGTATAAAGATCTAACAATCCCTCGCCGTGTATGAAAGATAATTGCAATGTAAAATCAGAACAAACCAATTTCTACATCTTAGTACCTACTTTTTATAAAACAATTATATTTCCTTTTGAATACTTTCAGGAATGCTCTCGGCCTGCTCTACCTATTTCATTGAAAAAAATGACCAATTTAAATGCCAGCACTGGCACCGTTCCATCTAAACGTCTATTGTCTAGAACGCTAAAGTATCCGTGCCTAATGGCATAGCCACCACAACAATACTTAAATTTCCTAGCCGGATGCACGTACATTACGTCAATATTGAGCAAGAAATATTCTTATATGGTTTGAACTGTTTTTAAACTCATTTTGTCAACGTGAAAAATTGTATGTCGATACGTTTTCTACGCCAAGGTCACCGTAGGCGAATTGTTCAACTACCAATACAGTATTCCTCAGAATATGTCGATTTCTATATGTACTTAAACGGTGGATTCACAGCTGAACGATTCTAAATTGAAATTATAGACGCATGTACTTCATCTCATATGCATATATACAATTTGTATTCTTTTTTAGAGAGACACAATTGTTGAGAACCACATGTCAATACAGTCTCTCGTTTTGATCTATAGATGAATTTTAGATTCTGGACTTTCAATGAAATCGAAATAATAGTAATTTATACAACAAGTGAGTTAAATGAATGTTTATTCATGAGAAGAAAGTTTAACCCACGAGCCCGTAGATCGAGTGGGTTAATTCCTTCGAGTGAATAAACATTTTTAACTCACTCGTCGTATACAAAATTCTATCCCATTTTGATGAAATTTCAAATAATGAATACTTTAAAATGAATTTTACGTGCATTGTGTGTGGAAAGAATATTTTCCAGAAAGTGAGTGGTGAACATTTTGTTCCACTTGTGAATTAAAAAAATTTAATTCACTCAGTGGATAAACGTCAACTTACCCTTGTTACCATGGGTTGAATATTGTCGTCTTTGAACGTCAAAATGGGATAAAAGATATTTAAATATAAATAAAGATTAGAATTAAATAAGGGTTTCTTTATCAATAAATTGAAATATTTTTTGATTCAGAAAATATATTTTGGGAATTGTAATGGGACAAACTTAACTGGATTATGCGTACCCTTCTGAAGAAGTAAAGTAGATATTACATATGGCATAACGACATACGCTTGTAGCGTCATCCGCTATTTACTTTACAAGTTATTAGAGAGTATGGAAGACGAAATAATGCAAAGTGATACTAGCTATTAAAGCTGAATCGTAATCCATTCTTCACAATTCGAGAAAACCTGCGTTATTGACCTTACCGCTTCACGTAATTTAAGGATGGATAGCGTAGCACGTTTGTGTAAATACCAAAATTATCCAATTATGCGGGCTCTAATTTCCTTATTTCAATATGGAGTGGAACACAGATCATCCTCTTTGATGCTACACTCATTTAATTTTTGTGATTGAAATAAAAAATGTTTACTTGCAAAAAACTCAGATTTTCATTAGATGATCATTTAACTCTGTGAAGATATATAGTTTATAAATGATGAATTGTTTTGAATGGTCACCGAGCTCACCACGATTCTATAAATTATTTTATATCCTCGATAAAACTGTTTTTATACGACTATCACAAAAGTAAGGTGAAAAGCGGATGATGCTAATAGCGCATGACATTATTCAGTCCAAAGTTTTCGATATTTAAAAATGTAAACAATCCTAGTTCTGAATTGGATTTGATGAGTTACAACGGTTTTTGAAACAATGTTACTTGTAGAAACATTAAACAATGTTCCTGACGTATTGCTAACAAATTCGCGTGTAACATTCTTTGAACGTCAGTCTATTCAGAGAATTATCTGTATTTAAATTATAGTAGGTAATTCGTTGCCTCAGAAAATGTTTCTTAGCAGTACCTAAGAGAATCGGAGAATGAATTCAGGCATTTTTCGGAGTTATGAAATATGATAGCCACTTATTTTCATAATAAAAAAAATTATTTATAACTGAGGGACATGCACAAATCACATGATTCACATTATTTTGAAACGACTTTACTTAGAATATAAATTCTACAGTCTGTATTAGGATATGACAACAAAACACAAAATTAATTTGAAGAGCACCGATGGTTGGGAACTTCATGCTTGTGGACTGGCATCAATGGAATAATAAATTATTGAAAAATAAATATATGGCACTAGATGCAGCAGATTAACCTAGTAACTACCAGATTTTTTTGGGATACTTGCTCAAGATATCGGAAAGTTGTTTTATCTCAAGACATGCTTAGAGACAATAATTTTTATTTGTCATTCGATGCCCCGTCTGTCTTGTTTCATTGGAGCCAGAAAAGAACGCGTCATACCCTAAACCAATCTGTATCGAAGAATTCGTTACTTCCACCCTTTTTAATCCACTAAAAGCACCCTTCGATAACAATACCCCTATTGAGTTACATCTTCTAAGATGTCTCCAATGTAATTCAGACGAATCGAGCGTAAATAACCGACCTTCTGACATATACATCAGTTTCTGTCGCGTGCCGTACCTCAAGTCATTGTTGTTCTTGACCACCGTCAACTACCGGTGTTGAACGCCTTAAGTGTATCTTCTTGTACCAGTAATGTAAAACGTATTAAATGGACGTCTATTAGTCTGCACGTGGATCCAACAGAGCGATCCTGTACTTCCGCCCTGCGACAGGAGGAAACCCCATGGTTCCGTCCGGAGTCCACTTGCAGATGTTTGTTCTGGACATCAATTATTATACGGCACGAGTCGTTTGCGCTTTCAATTAGGTGCATTACTGGAAATGAATGACTTTACCTGGCTCGGCGGAAAGGAATTCGTCGGTGAAAGAAATTCCGACGTATTTCCGCTAGTTTTACTTAATTTTATGATATTTTGTTGCTTTTAGGATGTTTTGGTGATTCATTACACTGGTCAACAGTGGTTTTGGAGGTGATTTCATATGAATTTGATGGCCTGAATTCAAATATGCTATTAGTTTTTGCCTGTCAGCTCGAATTTTTAAGATATCAACATTTTTGTGAATTTTACATTACACTATTCTAAAAGAAAAACCATGGTTTAAAGAAACAAATTAATAAAGGAATTTTCATTATATTACACAGATATTACAGATATTATTTATTATATACTATAGAAAACAGAAAAAGTCATCATTTAAACCAATTACTCACTAAACATTTTTAAGTCTACACAAATCACCCAGTGGTGTTCATGATACTTTATTTTTTACAAAACCAAAGCTATGTTGTCATATTGCTCTTTCATTTTGAGCCATATTTGTTCCCATTATGTAGAAGAACACATTTCAAACTTCGTTTTGAGCTGTCAATAAATAGGCGACAATCATCCGGAAAATGTTCGGGAAGACCCATTTTTACCAGGAGTTCTCTAATAGCATGGCAAAATACAAGATTCTGTTCTTCAGAGAAAAAAGGTAGCAGATCTTTCTGCCTTGTGCGATAAAATGTAATTTTCGTTCCTGGTTCAAGTAATTTTTTTTCCTTCAACCTGGAAGCTAGTAATTCAGAAGCTTTTTTTGGCAGGTTGAGATCTCTAGTGAGGTCATTCAACTCATCTTGGTTGAAACATTGGGGAATTGATGACATCGTTTTAAAATCACTGTCACCTTCAGTAGTGTCAGAATTCTGATCAGAGAGACATGTGTCCTCACAGAGTTCTGGTAGCTGCTGAAAAGTTGGAATTGGCACTTCTTCTGAGTGAGGGATAGGGCGTCTTGCAGAGACTAAATCTGTAAGTCCACTTGTTACGGTTATTTCGATTGATTCTAGTAATATTTACTAGGCAAAAATAACAGTCATCGAAGTGATTTTTGGTACTCTCCAAACCATTGGTACTCCGAATTTCAGACTTTATTTATTATTATTATTATTTATTTTCTAAAAATCTAGAGGTGATACAGAAAAACTGCTATCATTCAGCAATAAAAATATACTTAGTTAAAATCAGCTCAAAAATTCTAGGTACCAAAAAAAAATTTTTTTCTGTAGGCCTGTGTTATCTTATTGTATACGGTGTCTCAAATTTGTTTTCTAGTGAAGGGATCCTGAGATCTGATATCGTAATATCCTTTGATCTATCGAGTTATACAGGGTGTAACTAAATAGTGCGCAAAAGCTATTGACATCACGTCCATATTTTTTCCACTTCGACTCAGATATTTATTTATTCATGTTTTATTTATTTATGTTTATACTGGCTTACCTAGGTATACATATATCAATGTACACCCCTCAGAAGCTAATTAAAGCTTGTGCGAGTTAGGTTAACCAGTGTGTGTTCTGTGTAGGCTTTGTTACTGTGTCCTTACGCCACCTTAGGCACAGCACTGTTAATTTTAGACCCAACAGTGAATGGTGGTCGCATACCGAAAGCTAGAAAATTTCTTTCCTAGCCCCGGACTTGAACACGACGGGTTTCCACGTCAAAGGTCAACCCTTTATTCCACTAAGCTACGCGACACGCATATATCCGAAATCATCATTTTGAATGCATTAAAATCTTCGTCAGGTTGTTAATCCTTGATTCGCAGTTTATTTTTTAAGTGAGCGAATAGAAATAAGTCATTGGGTACCAAGTTGAAACTGAAGTTCCGATGACTCATTTATGCCATATTTTGAATGCTCAAATATCCCATGAGGTTCCGTCCTATCAGTATGAAAATTACATTAATATTACCAGTGATCATGCGGTGAGCAATGCTGCAATGAGTTCTTCACAGCATAAGCGAAAGCATTAATTTATTACAATTCTAATGCTGTAATGAGTACATTACAATACTGAATGAGAGAAACACATTTTCATTTCATAATGACCATAGAATAACTAACTACATTATATTTAACAACGTCTATGGTACTGGTGACGTCAACTATAATCTCTGTCACTATTACGTCATCATTACTGAAGACACTTTTAAGAGTGTAGTCTCTGACAAAAACGTTTCCGCAATAGTATATAACATTACTAGCAAGGTAAGAGGGTTTTACTGGCGAATGGAGCCTTTGAGCCAGTAAAACTCGTTACCTTGTGTGTATTGTTTTATATTTTATTTGTTTTTCATTTGTAAAAAGGTTAGATGAAAAGGTTAATGAAATATGATGAACCACACCATGAATGCCAAAGAATATAATAAACGTCGTCTTGATTTTCGAACAGCCTTTCCCAAGTAACACACATACATAATTGAGATGTATAATAGATGTCCACCAGATCATCTAATGATAGTCATATTTCAAAAGATTCGTTTTATCAAAACGATATCTAAATGTCCATCTAATTTATGTATTTCTCATAATTTTTTCAGATGCTAGATAGAGGTCATTTGATAGAGGGAATCTAAAATTATGACGAATATTTATGTTTAATAAACGTTTAATCATTGGTATAATGAATTTCTGATATACGTGTTTTTAATACTCTTATTTATGTAATGGGGAAACGTTTTTTCTTCAGTTCTTATAATTTAAACTTTAAATACTTAAGAATACTCAATTCGCATTAGAATTTCCTGAGCGATCTGACTGTTATAGTACGCAGTGAACCTCTCGTCAAGTTTTCACGAAGAATATGGTGATTTAATTGAGAAATGAATAAAATGTTTAATAAAGAATGGGAACAAAGTTCTGCCGGAACAATCACTAAATTGAGTCAAGAATTACAAGATTACTTTCAAGCTTTTTAAGTCACTAATCTGAAAACTGATAAATACACCGTAAGACGAAGATAAACTCACATATGCTGAGATTAAATTAAACCAATTCTTCTACAAAAGCACGAAATTACCTCGTCTATTAGAATTATCGATGAGAACAAAAATGAAAAGAGCATTCAAATGATAAGATACTCAAGAAAAAATTGAATTCTTAGGAAGTGCAACATGCATGTGTAATCAGTTACAAGAAGTTTAACCCAACATTTGGGTTTTTAAATACAGGGTATCAACAATTCATTTATCAACTTCAAGCAGGAATTAAGTTGCGTAAATTGTATCTACAGATTGTTGATGAGATAAAGAACAATTTTTCGTCTACCACTTTTTTTAATTCTGTCCCGTTGCTAAGTTATAAGCGATTCAAGGTTTCAATTTGGCTATGCCATCACTGGATACGTTTTGAGATTACAATTTAGCTTTTGTTTCTGATAGACAGAGACATACTTGTTCAAGAGATGATAATATTGAAGATGTGATATTTTGAAGTGGAAATAGGCCCTCAACAGAGGAATCAGTGTGATGAAAACCAGTATTGCAGTATTTTCAATACCTATTCGGAAAAGAAATCTAATTATCTTAAACACTAGTGAGAATAGATTTCATAAATTTAGAATATTTTTGATAATAATTTTTCTACGAGGTGATTGATTTTCTTTGAATCTGTTTGAAGCCCCCCTCACTAGTTGAAGATATTCCATTATTTATGTTATGCATTCATTTCAATGTAGAATCAAGGACCTGTACATAAGATCAGGGTAATTTGTATCATTCCATTGTCTTTTCAAATTATTTTCTATATTATCAGAATTTCATGTAATTCATTTGTACTCATCAAATTAAAGCTGTTTTGGAAGAAAGGTTGAAGGTTATGTTTTTTGTCAAAGAAAATAATATAAATTGTTACTATAAATAGATGATTTATTTTTAAGAATTTGAGATGAACTTTTATTGCATCGCATATTAAAGGAGTACAACTGATCAAACTACAGAGCAAAAAATCGCACATAATCATCCATTATGGGAATTGTTTCTGAAATGTGGTAGATCAAAGTTCGCATTGTACTTAGTAGTTTTCCTGTTTTAACATGAAACGGTTACGAAGAAATTTGTAACCTACATTTGAATTTCAAAAAATGAATGTGCCATCAAATTCAAAACAAAATAATTCAATTCACCATTGAGAAAAAACCCTTAAGTGTACCTTCTTACTTTTCATTTTCTCACATTTTCACATGGTGTATTAGGTGTACAAATAAGTTTCCGCGGTTTTTTATAAAAAATTAGGAATTTATTGTAAAGGAAAAGTACATTACGTTTTATTCAAAGTATTTTCCATCATTTGCCACTACTTTTCCCCATCTTTCTGGCAACATTCGGATACCCCGTCGAAGAAACTCTTCATCTTTTGACGCTATCCACAAATATACCCAATTTTTGGTGTCTTCATATGATGTGAAGCGCTGCTCAGACAGACCATGTGCCATCGACCGGAACAGATGATAATCAGAAGGGGCTAAGTCTGGTGAATACGGCGGGTGGGGTAAAACTTCCCAGTTGAGTGTTTCCAAGTATGTTTTTACCGGCGCCGCAACATGTGGACGAGCATTATCGTGTAAAAGAATAATTTTGTCGTGTCTGGAGTAGTAATGGGCGCGTTTTTCCTTAAGTGCCCGACTCAATCTCATCAATTGTGTCCGGTAGAGAGCTCCAGTAATGGTTTCGCTTGGTTTCAGCAATTCATAATACACGACACCAAGCTGATCCCACCAAATACACAGCAAGAGTTTTTTCCATGAATATTCGGCTTAGCTGTCGATGTTGATGGTTCGCCGGGCTTAACCCACGACTTTCTCTTCTTTGGATTATCGTAGTGAATCCATTTTTCGTCACCAGTGACTATACGATGCAAAAAACTCTTTTTTTTATTCCTGGCAAGCAGCATTTCACTCATGCATAATCGGCGTTCAACGTCTCTCGCCTTTAGTTCATATGGAACCCAATTTCCTTGTTTTTGAATCATTCCTAACGATTTTAAACGATGTGAAATTGCTTGTTGAGTCACTTGTAGAGTAAGTGCAAGTTCTTTTTGCGTTTGGGACGAATCTTCCTCCAATAGTGCTTCTAATTCCATGTCTTCGTACACTTTCGGCCTTCCACTGCGTTCTTTGTCTTTAACGTCAAACTCACCGTTCTTAAACTTTTGAAACCATTCCTGACAACTTCTCTCACTTAAAACAGCTTCACCATATGTTTCTAGAAGCAATCGATGCGCCTCAGCTGCAGATTTTTTCACATTAAAGAAGTAAATCAAAAGTTCCCGCAAATGATGCTTATTCGGAATAAAACATTTTTGCACGAAAAAAATTACGTGATGCTGATACGGAATCACTAGTACTTTAAGGTTATGGTGTTGCCAGATGACTAAACTTGGGATATTACGTTTTACATCTGACAATTTCTCCATAACCTTCTGGTGGGGCCATCTTTTTTGACAAACCGCGGAAACTTATTTGTACACTTAATAATTTTTCATATCATTCAAATTTGAAATTCTGAATAATGATAATGATTTTAAAGAAGAAAGAACAGTGGAAACGAATATTCCGTTAAATGTGCTCATCAATTGATTCAGTCCGTTTTATCAGTTTGTAGGTTTGAGTGATAAATATCTCTGAAAAGTTATTCAGCCAGATCGGCCCAATAGTTTCGGAGTGCTGATAAATTTTGATTTCCGAATCATTCTTATCAAATAAAATTATTTCATGATGCATGTTAATCAAATAAATACATTGATGCCATTCTAGTTTTCCACAAACTCATAATTCCGGACATAATAATTTTCAAAGTTTGAATGATTACTTTTTAGAATTGATTTTTGTTGACCCTGTATAAAATTTCTAATTCTGGACATTGATCATTCATTAGAGCCACTAGCTTTCTGGAATTCCACTCCTCTTATCTCCTTTAGACCCAGCATTTCCTACAAATTGAAACCAATACTGCACCCCCAAATTCAGCTTGTTTAAAGCCATTACAATTATAGATATGTTGTTATAATACCATGTAGTTTTGGATGGAAAAACTCGTTTTATTTCAAGGTGTCTTTTATATTTATCGTGGTAGACCCATTACTCTGGTCTGTCGATAAGAAACCCGCATTCTGGCGTGAATGCTAGGGGATAGTGTGTTGTCACAGACAGTAGCTCCCCGTTTTTATGACCGTATGTGGTTATGCTCTATGGCAAAATGATGAAATCGAAGTTCAGATATTACTGTTTTACTGAAAAAAATACACGCAGTAATCGAAATAATTAATTGAATCATTTCTTGATTGAAACTGAGGATAATTGGTGAATGATGTTGAAAAATTCACGCCTCGTTTTGATCCACTATGGAATCAAATTTTTTAAGTAAGGCATTTTGTAGATGATATTGACAAAATTATTCTTGGATTGAAATATATATATTCTGTTGACTTATGGCGTAAAACAAACAATGTAGCATGTAGTGTTAACTGGGGTTAATGACGGTGTGTCATACAATTTGGTGTATGACATGAAAGCCTAGGAAAAGAACCCATTGAAAAAAGGCCTATATAAAATGTACTAAAAATGTGTATCTTGAATAAACTGAAATAAAGCTTCGTTGATCTCAGAGAACTAAGAAAAAGAAATTATTAGGTGTACAAATAAGTTTCCGCGGTTTTTTATAAAAAATCAGGAATTTATTGTAAAGGAAAAGTACATTACGATTTATTCAAAGTATTTTCCATCATTTGCCACTACTTTTCCCCATCTTTCTGGCAACATTCGGATACCCCGTCGAAAAAACTCTTCATCTTTTGACGCTATCCACAAATCTGCCCAATTTTTGGTGTCTTCATATGATGTGAAGTGCTGCTCAGACAGACCATGTGCCATCGACCAGAACAGATGATAATCAGAAGGGGCTAAGTCTGGTGAATACGGCGGGTGGGGTAAAACTTCCCAGTTGAGTGTTTCCAAGTATGTTTTTACCAGCGCCGCAACATGTGGACGAGCATTATCGTGTAAAAGAATAATTTTGTCGTGTCTGGAGTAGTAATGGGCGCGTTTTTCCTTAAGTGCCCGACTCAATCTCATCAATTGTGTTCGGTAGAGAGCTCCAGTAATACTTTCGCTTGGTTTCAGCAATTCATAATACACGACACCAAGCTGATCCCAGCAAATACACAGCATGAGTTTTTTTCCATGAATATTCGGCTTAGCTGTCGATGTTGATGGTTCGTCGGGCTTAACCCATGACTTTCTCTTCTTTGGATTATCGTAGTGAATCCATTTTTCGTCACCAGTGACGTGCAAAAAACTCTTTTTTTTTATTCCTGGCAAGCAGCATTTCACTCATGCATAATCGGCGTTCAACGTCTCTCGGCTTTAGTTCATATGGAACCCAATTTCCTTGTTTTTGAATCATTCCTAACGATTTTAAACGATGTGAAATTGCTTGTTGAGTCACTTGTAGAGTAAGTGCAAGTTTTTTTTGCGTTTGGGACGAATCTTCCTCCAACAGTGCTTCTAATTCCATGTCTTCGTACACTTTCGGCCTTCCACTGCGTTCTTTGTCTTTAACGTCAAACTCACCGTTCTTAAACTTGAAACCATTCCTGACAACTTCTATCACTTAAAGCAGCTTCACCATATGCTTCTAGAAGCAATCGATGCGCCTCAGCTGCAGATTTTTTCACATTAAAGAAGTAAATCAAAAGTTCCCGCAAATGATGCTTATTCGGAATAAAACTTGACATTTTTGCACGAAAAAAATTACGTGATGCTGATACGGAATCACTAGTACTTTAATGTTATGGTGTTGCCAGATGACTAAACTTGGGATATTACGTTTTACATCTGACAATTTCTCCATAACCTTCTGGTGGGGCCATCTTTTGACAAACCGCGGAAACTTATTTGTACACCTTATATGATTGTTTTCTTCAGTTATGGTTTAAATTTCTCACAGAATTATCCACTTGTGAATCTTTGCAGGTAGGTTCCACATCTCCTCACACATCACATTCGATACCAAAACTGTGTTTTTATTCTTAAGGAATAAAAATATATCTTGCCATTCATCCTGTTGTGGTATGCCTTGCCATAACAAGTTTTGATGATTACTCTATCTTAGTTTGTAGCGATTTTCTTCGCCTATTTTTCGATTTTCGTGATGAATATCACCCTGGATCGAAATATTTGTTAATTTTATTTCACAATGAAACAGAAATAACACGAAAACTCAAATTGACAATGGAAAAATTCTATTTGAAATATTCGTTGAAAGATTTCTATCATTGATGTCCAATAAGTCTCGACCGCTCTAAGCTCCTCTATGAATTCAACATGTATAATTATTAAACTTCTCCATATGTTGAAGAAGCCTTGTTTCTTAAAAAATTAGTAGTATTTAAAATATTATTGATAGGAATTTCTTTGAAATATTTTAGCGTAACGATTTCCATAAAATTTCGCAAACATAGTTGAATAGTTAAATATAAATAATTAAGTTACTGATTTTAATAAAATATCAACTATTAATAATTAGTACATAAATAATGGCCATTGTTTAATAATTATAATAATTTAATAAATAATAGACTTTATATAACGTACTGATGACCGTAATTCACGCTTGACCTTGCATTGGAGCATATATGACTCTTCGCGCTCTACCTCAAAAACGGTTGATCGTATAAAAAAAAACATGAAACGAAAATTGTAGAGAATTTTATACTCTACAACTTCTCAAAAGCACTTTTTATTAAGTGATGATATTATTTTTACGATTTCTACATTTTCGATCTGCACCAGTCGAGTACGTACTGAGGATATCATTGTCGGTAATAATTTCAACAGGAAGCGCTGTTATCAGCAATCATTTTCCTGTTACTTCGATGTTTTAGAATTGGCGCGTCAATATTGCCTCCTAGAGGTAAGCACACATACAGTGTGGAACAATAAAATAGAATAAATTCCATATCCAATAAATGAGTACATTCAGTCAGACATGTAGTCGTCGTTTTACAGTCTGGTTCGAAATTAGAACTCCTGTTGCAACTCTCAGTGATCTATTGAGCCGCGACGCCAGGTAAGTGGGATTTCTCCTAGCATTGAGGATCAAAAGACGATCTTGGGCAGCTGTTGTACTGCGCTGCCGACCTCCCCCATGAACATAAGCTACTGGGTCGTTTTGGATGAACCTATTCCAAGCCCGACTCACGACACTTTGCTAAACATTCAACCTCCGGGACACTTCTAGCTGGGACAAACCTTCCTGTATCCACCGTATGATTTGGTCAAGTTGCACAGGAGCCAAACGTCTTCTCGGTATGACTGATAAGCCGATATTGTTCTCATTTCTTCAATTATTGTCACCTTATGTGTTTGAACGAGAGAAAAAAACAGATTTTAACCACACCTGTAACAACCTATAGATAATAATCGATTTTGTGAACAAGAGCCGATGAAGTGAGGAAAAATTTGATATAATCAACTCAAAACATCTTAATTTTTCCTTAGAGAACATATAGTGTACAGATATTCACGAGATAACTTGAAAAAAATACAAATGAAGAGAACTTCATAAGTGATCCCTAGCAATTGTTGATCAGTGTATTTTATTTCGTCAATTCGCTTCTTAAAAATCAATTCATATTATATTGAGTATATTGAGAATGTATGCTGAAACTATTTCTGCTTTACTTTTTATTCTCTATGAAATAAAAGGATGCTAAATTAATATTTCTCTGAAGGACATTATTCACGTAGTATATATCCTTTGCAACGTGGTCATATCTTACTTATTACGACCCATATTTTTGGTAGTTTACAAACTGCTTGACACAAACTCAACGAACCCTCTCAGGGATTCAAACACTTCTGAATTTTATTGCTACGGCCATTTCTTCAGAACGGATCCTTTCATGTACAATACAATACCCTTAACAAAACTGCAAAAGTGTAAAATATTTAGCACCCAATTGTGCTCGGGTGCAATTGTCTATATGATGCAAAATAAGTAGGCATCATTTCATGTTTTGAATAGAAGAGGATTATCCCTATTTCAGAGAAAGTTGTAACGACAAACAGTTTATTGAACTTGTTTTACTGATCGCAAAAATTATGGATATATTGTGAAAAGGACCAGATGCAAATTAACGTAGTAAATTTTACTAGAGAATTTTTATTTTCCTCCATACATGCACAAATTTGTCTTGAAATCCGACGAATAACTTATGATATAATAATGTTGATGATTTTGTTAAAATTTTCAAGGGCGACGATTTCTAAAAAATGTTGCAAGTCTGTTTCTTTCAACCTCGTTCAAATATCTTTCAAGTTACAAATTGATCGGGTGGATTTTCTGACACTTATTGAGTAAACCAAAGATGCTCATAACTGAACCATTCAACGGATTTGGGCCCAAAACGAGCATGGCCGAGTCCTTTGGAGAACTAATCTTTCCTGAAAATGTGAAAAATCTAGTTCATCTCCTTGGAAAGGTAGAGAGTTTCCGGTAAGCCGGAAACACTCAATTTGACCACGGATATTTCATCAGGAACACGCTCCCAATCGATTGAGATTAAAGTTTTTCAGTACACGAATTTGGCTTGTGCATTTTGACAACATATTTTATGTAGGATTATTATTACTAATATTAATCTGTTTTGTTCTTCTTTAAACGTTTCGATAGATATTTTCTGTCGTTTAGCTTCCAAAAAAACTGACAATATTAGAAAATTTTTCAATGTTCTGTAATAAGTGTCAAATAGAATGTACTCTCAAAACTAGATCATATACTAATATCAAATTACAAATACTTATCTGTTGTTCGAAGATTTCTTCAAGTTACTTCGAACAATTGGCCTCCAAACTTCCAGCAAGTCGATTGTTCCATCATCAAAAATTTCTAAACAATATACATTATTTCACCGTAAATGAACAATTTCGTTTAATTTTTTACCAACTGAAACTGAATTAACCGATGTCAATCAAATAAGAATCTGTGAAAGCATAGAGCATTGAAATTTCCTATGAATTCTTTTTCGAACTTCTGTGATTTCTGCCCCTTAAGTAAATGTAAAATAATTAGATTTGTCTGTGAAAGATCTATAGGCATATAAAGAGATAGACCTAGCATTTCATTCCTGAAACTGTTAAAATTAATAGCCAACATTGAATTATTTCACCATGTGTCAGAAAAAGACAGGAATATATGCTTTCTAGCACTTTGGCAACGCTACATAATAAAGTCGTCAAATACTCAGTGGCGTACTGATTTAATGGTTTCGTTTAATTTCTGACGAACCTTCAAAATTAGAAATATTTGAGATTATGATAGAAAACCTGCAGAATTAGCACTGTAAATCTAGTATAATCGATTTTAGGTAAATGATGCAAGACAAATTGCTTCACTATGATATTAAAATAGATTCATAGGATAATAGAGGGTATTTCGTTCTATATTTGGAAAGATTTAATGAAAAGTGTAGATATTATAATATTGAACTATAACCCCTGCAAGTACGATTATAATCGATATCTTTTGCAGGAGTGAAACTGTTAAGTTTGTTAAATTTTACCGAGTACCAGTTTTATCTGCGGTAATAGGACATTAATAGGATGCCATAAAAAATATCCCTGGTTTTGACCAAAGCATAAAATTGTGTGAAACATGTTTCATCAAATTTGGGTAAAAGTTGGGTTAATGAAACAAACTTTCAATTTTTAAATTTATTGATAATATAAATTCATAACAAAACCACTCAAAATGATATTTATGCATCTTTCCAGTTATGAAAAATATTACGCCACTGACATTGATTAATGAGCCTGGCATTTGTCAATCGAATATCGATCTGTTATGGCCATCGTTTAGAGAAAATCACTGGGACTTCATGTCACTTCTCTTTTCTCTTGAGTAAATAAAAAAATGATCATATCTTTAGATGGAAGAGAGCTACGACAATGAAATTTGAGGATAAGTAAGATATCGATTTCCTCAATATATTCAAGAATTTTTATTGAAACCCGAAAAATATCTTATGAGATATTGAGTATTGAAAAATTTTCTAGTGTGACGATTTCTGCGAAATTTTGCGAGTCGTTTTTTGCAGCTTCCCTCAACAATATTTCAAGTATCAACTTGATCGGATGGATATTCTAGTAGTTATTGAGGAAACAAAATTTCAGATGCTCATAACTACTGAACCATCCGACGGATTTGGCCCAATAACGAACTTGACCGAGATATTTGATCAATTAACTTATTCTGAAAGTATGAAAACATCATCTCGTTTGTATCATAGGGAGGATACGGCCGGCCGGTCAGACAGACTCAACTTTCGCCACAGATTCTTCATCGGGGAGTTTAACCCAATCGATTGAGATCATTTTCGGCTCGATATTCGAAAATTACAGACATCTGGGCAAAATGATAGTCACTCTATTTGGGTGAACAAGAGCGCCAAAAATTAAAGTTTAAAGAAGGAAGCAGCAGTCAGAACAATACAATATTTCCGTTGCTATTTCTCGTTAGAAACAGAAAATGATGTTTTTTTATTAATCAAAAATCACTCAAATCGAATCTCGCTTATCATAAACACGATATTCTATGCTTGGCGCCTAATGAAAAGGTGTTTAAAATCAAATTGGTTGCGTAAAGAGAAAACCAGAAGGACAGCATCCTTTTTTGCTGCCTACCCGTTTCACATGTCCTTTGCTTTGTCCATGATTCGATAAAAAATAGTGTGGTCACTATCTCCTTAATGGCGAAGTTTCATCTACGATAAGATAATGGGCTATCGATATAATTTCATCTGATTGCTCTGCGTGGAAAACAAGATACATATTTGATAGCAAGAAAGTTTGTTGAAATAAACTGCTCATCAAAAATCAAGAATTTTGAAATACCTATATTCCATGTTTAAATTTCACTTCTTGTTTACGTACAATTTTTTCGGGAATATTCTACTTCAAAACTAGTAAAACACAGTAATTACGTTTTGCCCGAAGGTCTGTAATTTTCGATTATCGACCATTAAATGCTCAAATGATTTGGTTCGACTTCCTGCAGAAGGACTCTTGGCCAAACTTCAGAATGTCCGTAGGGCCAGCCTTATCTTGTTTTTCTGGAGTTTTTAATATCATAAGTATAGGTTCATCTTCTCAATATCTCGGTTAAGTTCGTTATTGGGCAAAATCCGACGAATAGTTCAGTATTTGCATCTGATATTGGGTTTCATAAATAACTTTTTGACCATCTACACGATCCATTCGAACGTTGAATACCCTTTGAATAACTTTGCAAGAAATGAGTCCACCAAATTTTGAAATAAATTTCGGGTTAGAAAACTTTAAAATAAGTTTGAACAAATAACTAAATAAATTACTAACTATTTCCGATTCTTACACAATAAGAATTGTCACCTTCTGAGAAGTATTCAGAAACTAATTAACGTACTGAGAATTTTTAAGTCGCACACAATACGAAGTACATTCTAAGAGGATTATAAAGATACCAATTTAAATCCTTACAATGTAAAGTTTACAATAAATGAAATGTGTGCAATTTTAAGAGGCTTATTTAGATACAAATTAATATACTATTTATTATTTCATAACTCACGCTGCTTCATGGCTCGTTTTCGAATTTTGCATTGTTGGAAGAGGTGCTCATTCTGCAACTTGTTTGAGAATATATTATTTCAGGTTAGAAAACTTTGAAATAAATTTGAACAAATAACTAAATGAATTACTAAGTATTTCCGATTCTTACAAAATAAGAATTGTCACTTTCTGAGAAGTATTCAGAAACTAATTAACGTACTGAGAATTTTTAAGTCGCACACAATACGAAGTACATTCTAAGAGGATTATAAAGATACCAATTTAAATCCTTACAATGTAAAGTTTACAATAAATGAAATGTGTGCAATTTTAAGAGGCTTATTTAGATACAAATTAATATACTATTTATTATTTCATAACTCACGCTGCTTCATGGTTCGTTTTCGAATTTTGCATTGTTGGAAGAGGTGCCCATTCTGCAACTTGTTTGAGAATATATTATTTCAGGTTAGAAAACTTTGAAATAAATTTGAACAAATAACTAAATGAATTACTAAGTATTTCCGATTCTTCTCAATAAGAATTGTCACTTTCTGAGAAGTATTCAGAAACTAATTAACGTACTGAGAATTTTTAAGTCGCACACAATACGAAGTACATTCTAAGAGGATTATAAAGATACCAATTTAAATCCTTACAATGTAAAGTTTACAATAAATGAAATGTGTGCAATTTTAAGAGGCTTATTTAGATACAAATTAATATACTATTTATTATTTCATAACTCACGCTGCTTCATGGTTCGTTTTCGAATTTTGCATTGTTGGAAGAGGTGCCCATTCTGCAACTTGTTTGAGAATATATTATTTCAGGTTAGAAAACTTTGAAATAAATTTGAACAAATAACTAAATGAATTACTAAGTATTTCCGATTCTTCTCAATAAGAATTGTCACTTTCTGAGAAGTATTCAGAAACTAATTAACGTACTGAGAATGTTTAAGTCGCATACAATACGAAGTACATTCTAAGAGGATTATAAAGATACCAATTTAAATCCTTACAATGTAAAGTTTACAATAAATAAAATGTGTGCAATTTTAAGAGGCCTATTTAAATACAAATTATTATACTATTTCATTTGATGGCTCTGCGTGGAAAATAAGATACATATTTGATAGTAAGAAGGTTTTTTGAAATAAACTGCTCATCAAATATCAGGAATTTTGAAATACCTACATTCTATGTTTAAATTTCACTTCTTGTTTACGTACAATTTTTTCGGGAATGTTCTAGTTCAAAACTAGTAAAACAGAGTAATAACGTTTTGCCCGAAGGTCTGTAATTTTCGATTATCGACCATTAAATGCTCAAATGATTTGGTTCGACTTCCTGCTGAAGGACTCTTGGCCAAACTTCAGAATGTCCGTAGGGCCAGCCTTATCTTGTTTTTCTGGAGTTTTTAATATCATAAGTATAGGTTCATCTTCTCAATATCACGGTTAAGTTCGTTATTGTCAAAATCCGACGAATAGTTCAGTATTTGCATCTGATATTGGGTTTCATGAATAACTTCTTGACCATCTACGCGATCCATTCGAACCTTGAATACCCTTTGAATAACTTTGAAAGAAATGAGTCTACCAAATTTTGAGAAAACTTTCGGGTTAGAAAACTTTAAAATAAGACTGAACAAATAACTAAATAAATTACTAACTATTTCCGATTCTCACACAATAAGAATTATCACTTTCTGAGAAGTATTCAGAAACTAATTAACGTACTGAGAATTTTTAAGTCGCACACAATACGAAGTACATTCTAAGAGGATTATAAAGATACCAATTTAAATCCTTACAATGTAAAGTTTACAATAAATAAAATGTGTGCAATTTTAAGATGCTTAATTAGATAGAAATTATTGTACTATTTATTTATAACACGTATAACGATTTCTCAGTATTGGTCATCATGAACAAAAAAATTCCAGGAACTCATCAGTTGTTTTAAGAAGGTTTAAGTAGTATAAAAGTTTGTAAATTGTCTGAGAAGAATTATTTTTTAGCACTTGGAAATCACTTATCGCCGAAGGTTCCCAGGTAGGGTAGGCTCTCATTATTTATTTCATTATTATATTATCAATATAATGAGTGTTGTCACATCAAATATGAATTTAGCTATTTAAAAACAAAATCGTTTTATTTCACCCCTATTCGAGTGTTGAAGGTATTCGTTTAAGTGTTCAAAACAATATTTTGTATGCTGATTGTATAGACTTTAAAATAAGGAAGAAATTTTCGAAATCCAAATTATCTACTTGAGCAACTAATTACAATATTTGATATCTCTTCACCTTTTAGTAGTGGCAAGTTTTATCGAGGGACCAGAAATGGGGGGAAGTTTAAATCGTTTTAAAAAACCTATAAAAACTATGTTATTGTTAGATATATATTATATTATTGTTATTTCTATTTATAAAATTGAAAAATCATATAGATACACACTCAAATATTTATCTAAAAAAATTTCACTCTTCTCGCCGCCCCCTGGAAGTGCCGCTGTTGTGCCGGGCACGCCTTGCGCGCCCGCTTACGGCGGGCCTGGTTCCTGATATCTCAACTAATCGTAAAAAAATGACGTTTGTGCATACGCATGCAGTAGGCGTAAACCTCCTGAAATTGCATTGGTTCCTGATATCTCAACTGATCGTAAAGAAATTACGACTATACTAAGCATGCTGTAGGCGTAAATCTTCTAAAATTCCATTGGATCCTGATATCTCAACTAATCGTAACGAAATGACAACTGTACACACGCATGCCGTAGATGTAAACCTCCTGAAATTCCATTGGTTCCGGATATCTCAACTACTTAATCGTAAAGAAATGAAGACTGTGCATACGCATGCAGTCTTATTCACTGAAATCAAGAAGGTTTTTCATTTCGTTCATTTAGGATATCATCATCTACAATGATTTTCATATGACACATTTTTATTAGATAAGTCTTTTGCATACGATTTGAGTTGGGTAGGTTATTTCACTTTGTTGTTGAGGAAAAGTAAGAAACAAGAATTAAAAAATTTATTTTCATCTCAGAAAAGTAGAGAACGATAGGTGCTGATTAGGTTGTTTAGGTCCGCTTTGTTATTCCTTAAATTGTTTTCATTGATATAGAGCTATTTCTGAAAAGATGCGTTTCTTATACTCTGGAGAGGATTGCAACCCCATATGGAATTTGAATAGACAATGTGGGTAGGTTTTAGCAAAAATCTATGTATGGATTCAAATATCATTTTATGTTCATGAAGTTACAGGGTGTTTTTTATGGAATTATTGTCCGATAAAACTTAATTAAACCGAGATGTTGTAATTGATCGTATGATTTGAATTGAATGAATAATTTCAGTAAAGATTTACTGCAAATGCTCAAAGTGATCGCTATTCGATTGCATGCAGCGATGCAATCTTCTTTTTACATTATGCCGTATATGTAGCATTTCAGGTGTTAAGTTAGGAAATTCTACCACAAATCGTGTCTTAATTTCGTCTAAATCTTTAACTATGTTACTATGACCTTGTGATTTCAAGCGGCGCCACAGGAAAAAATCTAGTGGTGTTAGATCTGGTGACCACTCCAATGGGCCTCTTCGTTCTATCCGACGTTCAGGAAACCTACTATTGAGGAACTGTTCCGCTTGAGCCTTGGAATTCGGCCTCCAGTGCAAATTCAGATTTCCAGATACACATCGCCAGTGAGATTTGCAGGAATGAGTTCAAGACCAAGCAAGTTGTTACTGCAACTTATTATTATTAGTTGAATTCATTCAGTTTTATTCCAAGTTGCTTGCTCGTTTCGTGCGGCCCACGTATGTTTATTCATTTTCCGATGGGCGCGTAACATATGTTGGAGCATATGACCTATGTCGAACAAAGAAGAGAGAGTACGAAATCGGCGTTCATCCGATAAAGTGCAACACTTTCTTCGCAATCAATGAATTTCTCAATTTCTACAAATTAGAACTCTGGTGAAAAAGTGACTATTTCTCGCTCGTGAGTGACACGTTGATTCAGCCGTACTGTGAAACCAGGTAGGCAGACGTCGATACTCCAAACATTCGATTTTCTTTCGATTCATTTTTTTTTCTTATTATCAGAGTTTCATTGTTAATTTTCTATTTCGTTTTCGTTTAACTTTCAAAGGCCCTTGTCGTGCCACAAGTGATCTGTCAGAAAACACAGACTTTGAGTTTTTTTGTTTCGAGATTGTTTATCCACATTGTTCCCGTACACCGATTACTGGGACTTTTCACTAGAAAAGGGGAATGTCGAAAATGTATCGGGCTTGACAACTTTGAATTTAATTTGGTTTGTGTTTTATTTAGATTCCAAGTTGCCAAATCCTCCATTTCCAGAACAATTACTGTGTTAGGACTAATGCTGGGATTTTAATAATCGACATCATGATGAAAATATTTATCATTCATTCATCATTCAGTATTTACATAAAATTGAGGTTACAGGACTTATTTTCTCGCCTTCAATGTGTAAATCATATTTTAATCATTATTGAGGACTAATAAGAAACACCTCCAATAATTTGCAATCAGAATGCTGAAAGCAATATTCTCTTAGCGTATGGCCTCACAGTGCAGATTCTGATAAGTATTAAGAGAAAAAGGTATTTAACACTTTTTAATCACCGTATTGTTTATTTTCGCTTAGTCTTCGAACAAAATATTATGAAGGTTTCATCGCTGCTTGCAATTCATATAAATATAAAAAGATAAACCTAGCATTTCATTCATAAAATTGTTGAAATTCATAGCCAACATTGAATTATTTCACCATGTGTCAGAAAAAGACAGGAATATCTGCTTTATAGCACTTTGGCAACGCTGCATAATGAAGTCGTCAAATACTCAGTGGCGTACTGATTTAATGGTTTCGTTTAATTTTTGACGAACCTTCAATATTAGAAATATTTGAGATTATGATAGAAAACCTGTAGAATTATGAACTGTAAATCTAGTATAATCGATTTTAGGTAAATGATGCAAGACAAATTGCGTCACTATGATATTAAAATAGATTTATACGATAATAGAAGGAATTTCGTTCTATATTTCGAAAGATTTAATAAAAAGTGTAGATATTATAATATTGAACTATAATCCCTGTAAGTACGATTATAATCGATATCTTTTGTAGGTAGTCACAGGAGTGAAACTGCTAAGTCTGTTAAATTTCACCGAGTACCAGTTTTATCTGCGGTAATAAAACATTAATAGAATGCCATGAAAAAAATAACGCTAGTTTTGACCAGTGCATAAAATTGTGTGAAACATGTTTCATAAAATTTAGATAAAAGTTGGGTTAATGAAACAAACTTTCAATTTTTATATTTATTGATAATATAAATTCACAACAAAACCACTCAACTATCTAAGTGTGTTAAGTTTTGGGGAGGGGATATGCTTGAATTAATGACCTTGTGTAATATTTTTTTTATTATTATGAAACTGATAAGAATGAGTTTACTAGATGAACTCAATTAGTCATATTACAATAAACTTAATTTTTTTCTGATGTGCCTCATTATCTATCCTATTCTGTCACTAACTGTCACTGCAAATGAGTCGTTATAGAGGTATGAATAATAACTACTATAGCAGTCAAATAAACGATTAATCAGAGAAAATATTGTTTTTATTTTTGAATATCATTTCAAAACTAGAACAAGGCAGATAGATTGAATGACCAAAAATATGCAGTGGAGAATAATGTCAAGTGTTGTGGAGTCTACATTGACATAGAATTCAATTGGTAATGCTAAATTGATTGCCCCTCAAAAAAGGTTTAATCTGCAGCTAAAAAAACCGCCGAGATATTTAGACAATTAACCTATTCTAAAAATACGAAGACTCCAGCGCATCTCCGGATAATAGAGAGTATACGACCGGTAGCAGATACTCAAGATTGAGCACGGATTCTTAATCAGAAAGGCGAATCAAATCGATTAACGCCATTTTCGGCTTGATATTTGGATGCTGGAGGAGGTATTAGAGACAAAAGAAAACAACGCTGTTCTTTAGTTTGATGAATTAAAATAAGAACAATCACGAGAAAAGATTCTACCTTATCGTGGGTTAACTCCACGAAGATGAAATTTCAGAACATGAAATATATCAAAAACCTTCATGAATTCACAATTTCTTGTGATCTAACCAATATTACCAAAACAAATTAAGAATTCCCTAGGAATTTCTTAGCCTGAGGATTTCCACCTCCTTCGTTAGGTATGTAGAATACGGCCAGACATACTTTAATGGATTGATTTATTCATCACGGAGTCGAACCCAATCGATTGGCATCATTTTTGGCTCGATATTCGAAAACTGATGATACCTAGTTGGACAAAACGAGTCCATTTTACACTCCTATATTTTACACGTTTGCTGGTCTGATTCTTCAAGGTTAGGTTAGTTTAAGTCAGGTATAAAAAAAACAATGCTGTAGGTAATTGAAGAAAAAAAATTCTTTTGGATTTGCATTTTTCACCCGAACAGAGTGCCTATCATTTTGCCCGAATGTCTGTAATTTTGGAATATCGAGCCGAAAATGGTCTCCCTGATGAAGAATTCGTGGCGAAAGTTGAGTCTGTCCGGCCGGCCGGCCGTATCCTCTCTAGCATCCAAAAGGAATCAGCTAGAGTTTTCATATTTTCAGAATAGGTTAATTGTCCAAATATCTCGGTCAAGTTCGTTATTGGGCCAAATCCGTCGGACGGTTCAGTAGTTATGAGCATCTGAAATTTTGTTTCCTCAGTAACTACTAGAATATCCATCCGATCAAATTGATACTTGAAATATTGTTGAGGGAGGCTGCAACAAAACAGCTCATAAAATTTCGCAGATATCGTCGCACTAGAAAATTTTTAAAAAATTCCCAAAACAAAACTTTTTAATCCTAACTATCTCATAAGATATTTTTCGGATTTCAATAAAAATTCGTGAATATATTGAGGTGATCGATATCTTACTTATCCTAGAATTTCATTGTCGTAGCTCTTTTCCATCTAAAGATATTTTTATGTTACGTATGGATAAGTTCAGCAATAACGAAAAACTATGTCATAATTTATTTTTTGCCATTTTAAACAATGGAAAAAATCAATCATTTATTATTGCTTTAGGGGTCTACTAATGCCCCCTAAAATTGCAAAAACAAAAAATGCGGTAGGTCCTTCAACTGCAAAATTACCCGATAGTCACACTAGAACCAACGCAAAAGAATGAAGTAATTGCTGCATTGCAAAAAAATTTATGACAAGAAATCTCGATTAATCCTGTCGAAAAGTCCAATTATATTTATTCATATTGCAATTATAGATTTCGACTGGGGATGAACTGCAAAATAAGAATGATCCTTTCGTTTAGAGGGCTAGTCATTACATCAAACGGCACCTCATCACATTTTAGATGAACAACCAATATATGGTAAGGTGAGAGAGAAATACAAAAAAGAAACGACCCCTCGACAAGAAAAGTATCGCCCCCCTATCGCTCAACCAACCAATTCTCATCTATCGCATACCTGGTCACGTGACGTTACAAATCTATGTCCCCAAACACTGCTACGCTCGTCCCAGTGAGATAGTACCTACAGAACTCATAGTACACCGACGTGAAGTGCACCGAGCGACTCACTGTTTTACGTTTCGGTCCTATAGATAACAGCGAGTGCGCGTATTTTGAAACAAAAAAAAAACTGTAAACATCAGTGCTCACTATGGATTTGAACTTTTTGCAACCCAAGTTAGTTTCTTTATCTTTTTAATTCTTCGTATCTTGAGTCAGTATCAGTTTTGTCCTGATTGAACAGGGTGAATGTGTTAGAAGTTGATAAAGTTTTTGATAATCAAGAGATTATAAGGGAATTCTACATAAACTTTTATTTTTTGATGAAGTCTATACTGCAGGATATCTTATCGCCGGATCTTGACGAGTGTGTCTCATTTGTTTGAGAAATATGTTAAATTTTTATTAGATTTCGTGTATCTTCTGATCGATAGTGTTATCGGATAATATCGCGATTATCTAAATTTTGTTTTCTTTCTTACAGTTCGATGTACCCTAGGAATACTTCCTATTCTACACCTATGACATATTATCAGACAAACTCGCCAGAACTGAATTCGCAGAGCCAATTATGGACTAACACAGGTGAGTTTTTTTTAAATTCTATTTAGTTTAAGAATATCTTAAACTAAGGAGTGTTCTGATTATTGGATCTTTGCGTTGCACCTAACTGAATCACCACCGATAAAAAAATTTCTTGAGCTAAAAAAAATACTTTCACATTGTGTTGTGGTGCATATTTCTACATTGAATTTTCGATAATGGTTATATATTAGTTTTCAAAGAATTTCGAATTGTTTCCTCAATAATGTTTTTATTGACATGTGTTCAAGAAATTCTTCATCCAAATTAAAAAATAAACGAAGTTGTTCGAATTTTGAGATTCTATTTATTGTCCAAATATTTACACAGTGAATGTGTAAGATTCGTATTATTTCATGATTCAATTGCACCGAGGGTGTATACAATACATAACAGGGGTTGTAAATCATATTGAAAACTTCATCTCCCAAGTTCAAAATTAAAAATGGGAATATGTATTTAAAAAAAATTAAAAACCTTGAAATGTATTGTTAATTTCTTTTAAATTCAACTTGGCATTTCTAATTATTCATTAGGAATTTAACCCTCCTACCCTTAAAATGTAATTGTTTCTCAGAAATTATTAGCAAAACGACTTGTTTTACCTTCTGCAAAATATTTTAAAAATCTCTTAACTATATATCACTGATTTGATTAGCTTGAAATTTGCTGCAAGTATTCAAAATGGATCTTAAATAGCTCATAATTAATTGAAACAACTTCCTGATGAAGAATCTGTAGATAAATTCGTCTGTGTATATGAAACCTAGTTTTTCGAACCGAAGATATGACATAAGTTTTATAATTTCACATATATTTTCATGGTATTATTTTCAAAAATAAAAATAAAGAGAACCGCCTATATTATGTGGTAAATCAATCATCTGCAATCGATTTGCTACATTGCTTTTGACAAGTATAAGAATAACTGAAGTAGATACCTACCTTTTCCAAGAACATAGTTTTCGTTTTTTGAAACCGTAATAATTAATTAAATTAATTCTTACACTGACACATAAAGATGAAGTTGATGGGAATATATAATTGATTAAGGAAATCTAAATAGTTCGAATTTTGAGATTACAGACATCGTTCAATAATTCAACAATTTTATTCAATGGGTATCTGAAACTAAAATTAAATAAAAATAAATGTTTGTTGATAAGTAAATCTAACGTTGTCGTTTGAGACGAGTTTTGAGAACATATTCTATTACATATTACAAACATTCTGACAAAATGATACGCATGAGTGCAAGAAAATGAATGAATCATTGTTATTGCCATCTTTGTTAGTAACAAGCTCATAACTAAATGGTAAAAAATCAACATAATCTATCATGACTAATTATGATAAATAATGTTTGATAAACAAATTTTTATCGTTGCTCGCAATCGATCAATTCTTCAAAATATTTTTATTTTTTTGCTCGCCCATTAGTTTCCAAAATGAACGAAAATAATGATCTAGTAAACGAATGCTGTTTTAATGTTTGATTTTTCGGGTGGATATTTTTATATGACAGCTTTCGCGTTGTTTTTTGTTGAATACAGTGGATGTTCAAACAATTCGTTGAAATGTTCCTTCGTCGGAACACTTCTGTACCCACATATGAAGTCTTGATAACACATTTTTCTCTTCTGTAAAGCAGGTTTTCCTCGGAAGGTTTTTCTGCTAATTCATCCAAATGTTTACAGTTGTCTGTATCACCATTTTGAATTATCTTTCACGAAAAACTATTGCCACAATTTTTTGTTTTCATAAGTATCGGCTTCACTTACTTTGGAGCTGAATAACCAACTGTATTCTACTCTAAAAATTTTTGTTTCAACAAAGGATCATGAATATATAAAAATCTCAGTTATAGTTATTATAAAATACAAAAAATAGTTTATGCTGCCAAAAACAATCCAATTTTCTTCCAGAAATTAGATCAAGTTTTTGTTACATAATCAATAAATACTAATTTTGCAAAATGCTCTTTCGAACGATACAAAATTATGGAGTATTCGTTTAGTTAATCTTGGTTCTTCATTAACTAAGTATATTATGTATTTGTTTAATGGTTTATTTTTCAAAGTTTACAATGGGCACCTCAGTTAACTGATTTTGGTGCTTCCCTCATTTTTTTTCACAAGGAGTATTAAATTTTTGCCATGATAAAAATATATTGACCTGCGACTTCCAATGGCTTGTTAACAGAGAATTAATTGACAGATTAAAAAAATTAGTGTCTTCACTTGGAAGATGAAATTTCAAGATGGTCTTGGTATTTCAGCTCTACAAATGACAAATAGCTCTGCCAACATTTCAACCATGTTGAACGGTTCTTGAACGGTTATAAATAATGCAGGTTGCCTTTTTACAATATATATGTGTTTTCATATGATATGTTACCATTTGAATAAACGTGACGATGAAGAATTCGTGGAGCAATTTTGCTGTCTAATGGGTTGACACACTTAATGTTGCCGGCACCCTAAATGATGGTATACATGAATCAATCAGTCCACCGCACAATATAGAATATTATATGGGAAATATAATGCCTCTGAGATTTCCGACATCTCAGCTGAAGCCAAAATATTTATTCATTAAACAAACATATTTTGTAGTGATTGCAAAAACGCGAAAGCGTATCGAATGACCCGAGTCTTTTGAAGATGTAAGCTCCAGAAGAACCGTCCAGTATAAACTGAATACCACAGCGACTCTTGCCGCTTGAATTAGTCACTCGAAAATATATATATATTCTTTTGGACTTTTGGCTTACAATATTTAGTTAGCAAACAATAAAGCATATAGATCAGGGGTTAGTGACGGGGTGTCATACAATTTGGCGTATGACATAAAAGCCTAGGGAAAAAACCCTGGCTCCCCGCCAAAGTGTGAGAGTAAAAATAAGCTGAAATATATTTAAGAGATTTCTTTCTTCAAGAGTGGTCTTCTATTGATGGAAACAGAGACTTCTTCAAGTTGCCTACATCGAATCTGGAAATAAAAAGACAAAAGCAGAAAAAAGAACTGAATAACAAAAATACAGAGTTTGAAAGAGATAAAGAAAACACCCTCAAATTCGCCTTTTTGGATTTACTCGATATTGTGAATCAAGGATTTTTCAACAAAACAAGCTAAACCTTAAATTTTACTAAGGAGATAATCAATGAATACATAACCTTTTATGGTTCCTCTTTCACGAAGATTTTTTTTAGAATCTGTATGGGTCTCTTGAGGGAGAATAATCTCAGCACCACAGTCCTTTGCTAGTTTAGGAATATAATCACTCTTATATTCAATTCTAATACACAAAATTTGTCGAAAATAGAAAACAATTTGAAAAATCTTTAGTCTTCAAAGACAAAGGCCATCTCCTTGTGACATCGATGAATTAGTGGATATGAGTAATACTGGTCATTTGAAATCTAATGGCAACCTCTAAGTTTATATATTCAATTTTAAATACAATAATAATACATAGGTGCGCAAGTTTAACCACGGTTTCTTTATCAGGAAGTGCTATCCTATCGATTGATGCCATTTTATGGTCGATATTCGAAAATTACAGACATTTGACGCTGTTCTTCGAGTTTTTTTAAACTAAAACAAGCACGGAAAAATTCTTTTTCTCTTTTATATTCGATTACTGTTACTAAATTTTTTCTGGAGGTCTTGAATGAATGCCCTGTTTTTGGAACGTTTTCATTTATATCCTGTGAAATTCTTTTTTCTTATTAGATTATTAGAGGTGTAGAACTCTAGCGTTAATTCTAAGATATTTATTTGAAGTTTACGGAATTTTTAAATTTTCTTTTCAAATGAAGATTTGGTTTTCCAAATAAATGGAGGTTATTCGAGCCTTCCGATATTTGTATTGTCTTATCTATCAACTGATATCAGATTTTTGTCCTATACACTTACAATAATTCATTTTTTTTTCAATTAAAAGCATTCATTACCGCCATTCAGAAAAAACATCAGAAATGTCCAAATCCTGTTGAATCTGTTTCAATGTAGTATAGTGTTTCTTTAAAATACATTGTTTATCTAAGTAATATCCTTGTGAGTCCTATAATTTCACACTTATAAACCCCATTTTATAAACTGTCAAAATACTAAATACAAAACACTGTAAACATTGTTAGCCGGAATCCATTTTCACAAAAATTCTTCCGTGTTGAAAAATGAGCAGTATACATTGGACAACCATAAATTAAGAGAAACAGTGAAAACAATCTTCTCCTTTTATTACCGTCTAATTGTTTGATGTTCTCAGGAACATAAGCCGTAAGGTATAAACTGACCAAACCCAAGAGCTTTTATTTTGTAGAATAAATTTCAGGTGAAAATGATAGTTTATACTTATAAAACATTCTGATACGAAATGAGAATGATCAGTAAATTCTTGCAATCTTTATTGACAACAATATACAGGGTGGGTTTTTGACCACTTTCAACCATAGGTTCTTGAGATCGAAATAAACACTTTTTTTCCCGTATTCGGCTGGGTTATAATTTCTTATAATTCTTCTTTCATCGTCATCTGGCAAACTTAATTCAAGAAAACCTAATTTTATCTTATAATAATCTCATTGAAAACTGCCTTATTAAAACTTTCTACGCTACTGAACATGTAAATAACTAAATACTTCATTAAAATTAGTTTTTGAATGAAAATATGCACGTTGCACAAAAATTATTAACAGTGACTCTGCAGATTCCTTCATTTCCTAATTATTGGGAGAACAATTCCGAGTGGCTTCTTGTTGGTCACCCTGTATACTCCTCATTGTTAAGAGAAAGAAACAAGGAAGATCTTGAAGCTTTGAAATGATTCACAATGTTTATAAATTAGGTGCGATCAAACGTGAAAACAGAGCATATTATTAGGATATTGAACCCTATGACGGTGCAGTCAAAACTTGAGTAAGGACGAAGGTTTTTCCGCAATCAAACATCGCAAATTTCCTTGTTTAGAATTGTGCTATGTCATAACTGTATGCCTGAGCCAAAAGTAATAGCTATATTATTGCATGTAACATATTTTTGCGCGCTGGTTCCACGTGGAACCGAGATTAGTATAGTTTGTTATATCCGAATATTTGTTGTAGTTTTTGGCGCTCTTGTTCACCCGAACAGAGTGCCTATCATTTTGCCCGAATGTCTGTAATTTTGGAATATCGAGCCGAAAATGGTCTCACTCGATTGGGTTCGACTCGTGGCGAAAGTTGAGTCTGTCCGGCCGTATCCTCTCTAGCATCCAAACGGAATCAGCTAGAGTTTTCATATTTTCAGAATAGGTTAATTGTCCAAATATCTCGGTCAAGTTCGTTATTGGGCCAAATCCGTCGGATGGTTCAGTAGTTATGAGCATCTGAAATTTTGTTTCCTCAATAACTACTAGAATATCCATCCGATCAAGTTGATACTTGGAATGTTATTGAGGGAGGCTGAAATGAAACGGATGGCAAAATTTCGCAGAAATCGTCACGCTAGAAAATTTTTAAAAAATTCCCGAAAAAAAAATTTTCAATACTCAATATCTCCTAAGACTTCATTTAGATTTAAATAAAAGTCCGTATATATATTGAGGTTACCGATATCTTACTCATCCTCAAATTTCATTGTCGTAGCTTTCCCCCTTCTGAAGATATGATCATTTTTTTTCATTTACTCAAGAGAAAAATAGAAATGTCATGAAGTCCGAGCTTTGTCATTGAAAGATTTGCCATCACAGATCTATATTCGTTTGACAACTTGCGGACCTAGATATCAGTGTCAGTTGGAGTAATATCAATCAAAATTTTCATAGAATTCATAGAGGTAGAATTCGATGTCGATGACGTTGTCAAAATTCAGAAAAGCACAGACGTAATATTAATCAAAAATTTTTTTTTTCATAGAGAAAGAATTTGATGACGTTGTCAAAATTCAGAAAAGCACAGACGTAATATTAATCAAAAATTTTTTTTTTCATAGAGAAAGAATTTGATGGCGTTGTCAAAACTCAGAAAAGCAATGACGTAAGTTTTTAGGAGAAGCATAGAACAAAATTTGGTGAAAATTATGAGTAGTTATTTTGAAATTGAGATAAAGGTTTGTTTATTCATTAGGCTTTCATATTTGCATCACATTGTCCCATAGTACGGAAAAAGACTATTGTTCACCCGATCAGAGAGCTTATAGATTTGTTAAGGTTTGAATATTTACTCGCAAGTAGGTCAACAAGAGCGCCGAAGTAATCTGACCTCACGTCAGTGCTTTCTGAATTTTTTTGAATTGAGCCGAAACTACCGATTTGGTTTCGACTTTTTATATTTTCATTTTTATATGTTCATTGATCGATAGTCTTAAACAATCTTCCGAGTTACAACTTTATCCGATGGAATATTTAGGAGATATAGAGGAAACCAAATTTCTTAATTGACTGAACTATTTGACGATGAATTTGAACGGGATATTTTAACAATTAATTTCTCCTTCGGAAAAAATTGAGTATATTGCCGGACAAGTTTGAACACAGATTCTTCATCAGGAATGAGAACTTGATCCGATTCGATATTCTACGTGTTATTGTGGAATCCTCATTTTAGATACTCGGTAATTCCTGAATCATTAGATTTGGCCCAGTAACGAACTTGACCGAGACATTTCGACAATTAACCTATTCTGAAAATATGAATAATCTCGCTCATCTCTTTTAGACAATAGAGTAAGGCCAAATCGATTGATACCATTTTCGTCTGGATATTCGAAAATAACAGACATTTGGGCAAGAAGATATCTCTGTTCAACTAGTTAAATAAACCAGAAATGTTTGAATAATATTAGGTGTACAAATAAGTTTCCGCGGTTTGTTAAAAGATGGCCCCACCAGAAGGTTATGGAGAAATTGTCAGATGTAAAACGTAATATCCCAAGTTTAGTCATCTGGCAACACCATAACCTTAAAGTACTAGTGATTCTGTATCAGGATCACGTAATTTTTTTCGTGCAAAAATGTCAAGTTTTATTCCGAATAAGCATAATTTGCGGGAACTTTTGATTTACTTCTTTAATGTGAAAAAATCTGCAGCTGAGGCGCATCGATTGCTTCTAGAAGCATATGGTGAAGCTGCTTTAAGTGAGAGAAGTTGTCAGGAATGGTTTCAAAAGTTTAAGAACGGTGAGTTTGACGTTAAAGACAAAGAACGCAGTGGAAGGCCGAAAGTGTACGAAGACATGAAATTAGAAGCACTATTGGAGGAAGATTCGTCCCAAACGCAAAAAGAACTTGCACTTACTCTACAAGTGACTCAACAAGCAATTTCACATCGTTTAAAATCGTTAGGAATGATTCAAAAACAAGGAAATTGGGTTCCATATGAACTAAAGCCGAGGGACGTTGAACGCCGATTATGCATAAGTGAAATGCTGCTTGCCAGGAATAAAAAAAAGAGTTTTTTGCATCGTATAGTCACTGGTGACGAAAAATGGATTCACTACGATAATCCAAAGAAGAGAAAGTCATGGGTTAAGCCCGGCGAACCATCAACATCGACAGCTAAGCCGAATATTCATGGAAAAAAACTCATGCTGTGTATTTGATGGGATCAGCTTGGTGTCGTGTATTATGAATTGCTGAAACCAAGCGAAACCATTACTGGAGCTCTCTACCGAACACAATTGATGAGGTTGAGTCGGGCACTTAAGGAAAAACGCGCCCATTACTACTCCAGACACGACAAATTATTCTTTTACACGATAATGCTCGTCCACATGTTGCGGCGCCGGTAAAAAGATACTTGGAAACACTCAACTGGGAAGTTTTACCCCACCCGCCGTATTCACCAGACTTAGCCCCTTCTGATTATCATCTGTTCCGGTCGATGGCACATGATCTGTCTGAGCAGCGCTTCACATCATATGAAGACACCAAAAATTGGGTAGATTTGTGGATAGCGTCAAAAGATGAAGAGTTTTTTCGACGGGGTATCCGAATGTTGCCAGAAAGATGGGGAAAAGTAGTGGCAAATGATGGAAAATACTTTGAATAAAACGTAATGTACTTTTCCTTTACAATAAATTCCTAATTTTTTATAAAAAACCGCGGAAACTTATTTGTACACCTAAAAATTAGGCAAAATAATCTAAAAGTGATCGAATTAAAAAAAATTTCTTATTCAATGCCAATTATTTAAAATTTTCAATTTTTTCCATGAGAAGTGTACATCCATAATTCATTATTCTCTTCATACATCCGTATCAATAAATGATGAATATAAAGTTTGATCATTAAAGTGTCGTAAATATTTTTTCCATGCTCCCTCTCACTTCCTCAATGGAAATGGATGGACCATCATAAAAAACAATCTGAACATACAACGATTTTCAAATTGCACTCCACACATTCGAAATTCGAAAGATCTTATATATCGAGATTATAATAGAACTCTGACAATATTCGTTACAAATATGTTCTGATCGGTATCATTATGATCAGTTCTTAATAAGCGATTGCTGATTGTTTCTTCATCGAACACTAGTAATGAGTGTAATATTGATTTTCTAACAAGAGATACGAGTTGTTTCAAGAGCTATCACGTGCCCTCATCTTCAATTCGATATTTCATGAGGATAAAAGAAACTGACAATTGAAATAAAGGTAGTTCCATAGACATATAAAGAGATAGATCTAGCATTTCATTCATCCAACATTGAATTATTTCAACATGCGTCAGAAAAAGACTGAAAGATATGCTTTCTACCACTTTGGCAACGCTGCATAATGAAGTCGTCAAATACTCAGTGGCGTACTGATTTAATGGTTTCGTTTAATTTTTGAGGAACCTTCAAAATTAGAAATATTTGAGATTATGATATAAAACGTGTAGAATTACGAACTGTAAATCTAGTATAATCGATTTTAGGTAAATGATGCAAGACAAATTGCGTCACTCTGATATCAAAATAGATTCATAGGATAATACAGGGTATTTCGTTCTATATTTCGAAAGATTTAAGGAAAAGTGTAGATGTTATAATATTGAACTATAATCCCTGCAAGTACGATTATTATAATCTGCGACACTCTAGGACTTTTCGGGGCTCTTTTAAATAAGAAGTAGGTAGCTTTCACCTACAATTTGTATGTTTTAGGGACAACCTAAGCCAACAGCGTTTAAGATCACCTGCTAGGCTTGACGTGTCCTATAAAATTCAAAGAAAGCCAATTTAATGACCTTCTCCTATTTCATTCCCTCAGGTTTTCCCGACACACCACCATCAGATTACGGTGAACAATACGATACTCATTTTGTATACGGGGAGGAGGGCGAGTGCACAGAAACAAATGTGAGTCAGGTTATTCAGTATGCCATGAATATGATCGGTCCAGAAGATTATGAAGAGATAATGAGAAATTTGCCGCTCACGCAGAATACGAACGGAGGTGATTTAATAAAAAAAATTAGTTTTTGTTCTGTAGTATTTTTGTAGTCGATTCGAAATGGTCGAAATACGATCATTTCAAGAAGGCCGATTGACAAGTTCGTTTCAGAAAAAAATGATTCGTTGAAGCATTTTAATATAAGGTTTAGTTAAGCAGGAATATGATTACATATTCCTTCAAAATCTTATTTCGGGTAGGCCATCTCTATTGATTCTTCAAGGTCCAACCGATTGGTTAATGATCTTAAAGATGCAGCGGTGTGTAAATGGATCCTAAAAGAATCCTAAATTATTATAGTAAAGCTTTACATAAAACTGACATAAGTTATTCAGCATATTGGACGTATAGCTCCTAATTGGATGGAATCATGACCATCACTGTCAATATGGAGGCAATCTCCTGTTTCTTTAAATGAAGAATACAATAATGGATCTTGTGGTAAAAGTGTGCATTCTAGTTTAATGAAGAATGCCTTCTTCCAACTTTGGTGTTTTCTGAAACGAACTGCGTCATCCTGGGTTCTCTAAAGTGATCTTGTAGACAGTAGTAGATATTTCGAATTAGCATTATGAAAAACGTAGACCTGTTGGCTATAAGCCTAAATATAGATATTATTTTGGTGAAAGCACTGACTGCACTAGAACTGTAACTCTTATATGTAGTATTTAACAAAAGGTACACATTTGTTAAGAGATGTGACCTCCCACTCTAACAATTTGACTAAGGGGGATTTCTTTCATATTTTTATTTCGTTGAGGGCATAGAGAGTTCTTTATATTATAATTTGAGAATATACCAATCTTTGATCAATTTAATCCACCCAGAACGATATTGGATTTCTTAACTTTCCAATCAATAAATCGAATTGGATGGCAGCCCTAAGAAAGATTTCTTTCCATAATCTTTTTGAAGGATGCTTCCAACATTAATACATTTGTAGTTGCGAATTAAATATTTTTTCGTAATCCTTTATTTTCATTAACGAAATTCAAGTATTCTTCTGATCGTACTGAAGATAAGAAAAAATTCTTTTCTCTTCAAAAGATATTGTATAAATTACATATCATTTTTTTTTCGAGTGAAATTTCATGTGAGTCTTTTCAATTTATAGTTGTTCAACAAAATCATCACTATTTAAATTTATTTAAATTAAATCGTATATTTTTATTGAGCACGATGTTACCAACTTATTCAATAAATTCATTTATTTCGTTTTCGGTAATTGTTTTAATTTTTTTCAAGTTCATTTTTTATAACAAATACTTTATTAAAAAACGTACAAACGAAAAAATATAATATTGTTTTTCAATATCTAGAAGGAATATTAACTATACAGGGTGTAACTAAATAAGTGTCAAATATTTGAGGAGGTGATTCCTCATCGACAAAAGATAGGATCTTTCATCTAAAGAAACTTCATTGGAGCATCCCTTGTTAAGATACAGCCCCTCAAAGGGAGTACATAAAATTTGTATTACAATTTTTTTCACATGCACCAAAAAAGTTACAATATTGAAATGAACCTAACGTTTCTTACTAGCAAAAAGACTATCCAGTTATTTATTTATTTATTTCTATTTATTTATTTCGCATTTATGGTGATGTACCTATCTTTGTAGTTGTTCGTAAAATGATTATTTGCTGCGAAATGGTTTATTTTGGGCAAAAAACTCATGAGACATTGTTTATTCACAATGAAACAGGCTATCGGAAATAAATTTTCAAATGGTAAACAAATAATAAGACAAAAATTTTCATTGGAAATAAACTAGGTGTTGCGTTTCCCACCCTTACAACCATGTGGTAAACCAAATAAATAACTGGATAAGTGTCTTTTTGCTAGTAGGAAACGTTAGGTTGATTTCAATATTGTAATTTTTTTGGTGCTAGTGAAAAAAATTGTTATAAAAATTTTATGTACTTCCTTTGAGGGGCTGTATCTTAACAAGGGATGCTCCTATGAAGTTTCTTTATATGAAAGATCCTATCTTTTTTTCGATGAGGAATCACCTCCATAAATATTTTACACTTATTTAGTTACACCCTGTATTTTAGAAGGAGCATAACGTGTGTGAATTGATTTTCCATAACTAGTTGTTCGTTCAATAACATTAAGAAGTAAAAATAAATGAAAAATGATGATTTTTTTACTAGATATCTAAAATGAATATTAACTACCATTTCGGAAGAATGGTTCTCCAAATAAATACTGAATTCGGTTGATAATCAACGTTTTTGACAATAAATGAATTGATCCAAAATGATCATTTGGATCATTGATTACGAGCAACCCATCTCAATTAATTCATTAGAAGAAAATAATTTTTCCATTACTACCCAAAGTTCTCAATTTTCTAACGAGTAAATCAATTGCATTCTTGAACTTTTTACTAACACGTGTTTGATTAGGTATTATTTAGTGCCTTTTATCAATATTGGCGTTGTTATATTGTAAGATCGAATGTTGGATCTGTTGTAGTAACCCAATATTCTCCCCTTTTCAAATGGAGAAAAAATTTCATTTGATACGAGATAATTGCTTGAAAAATACTCATTTGTTTGTCCGCTTTAATTTATTTCTTCCAACTTTTGAAAAATTTTATTATTATTAAGACGTATATATATATTATTTATTAAGACGTCGTTTTTTCACGGACTTATTACGAGTATTTCTTAACAGTCGGAGTCTTCTTCAATGTTCAATGGTTGACGGCTAGTACTAATACGATGTAGTCTGAAGTAGAAAACAAATTCGTTTCTGAAGAATAGTAGTTATTGTTAATCCATGTTTAATCTATTTTCATCAAATGATAATAAGCTGACGATTACAAAGGCAAATGCAAATATCCATCTCAAAGACCAAAACCCCGTCGTCTCCAAAGAACCGGTGAGATGCAAGCTTTCTCTGGAAGATAAAATCATCCAGCAAGTTATGTCAATCGACTACCTAGGCAAACAGATTAATCAAACAAAGATAGAACAAAGTAAGTAGGTGGACAAGCGAATAAAACCAGCCGAATATCAGGTGCACTGCGGTACATCATCTGGAATAATACATGCATGAATAAACAGGCTGAAGTTAGGATATATACGACTTGTGTTAGACCGGTATTGACATACACTATAGAAACAAGAGCTGACAACAAAAACCAAAAATATCATTCGAACAACTGAAATGAAAATACTCAGAAATATCTCAGGCTACACACAAGTTTTCCATAAGTATAGTAGACGATATAGCGAAAAGTTGCCCAAAGAATCACATGAATCCTGGGAACCTATTGGACACATCTATGAAGCGTCCGATATGTTCTCTCTACATGAATATCCTAACATCGGAAGAAATTGAAAAAATAACGAAGAAAATCAAAAGTAAAAATACCAAAGATATTTATGGACTCTCAAGCAAAGTTTTGAAAAAGATAATTCCAAGCAAAGCTGAGCCTCTAAGCTATGTATTCTCGAAATGTATGTCAGAGGGCTACTTTCCTGACCAGCTGAAAAAGAGTAAAGTGGAAATCCAGGAGAAATTAACAAATTTAGACCAATCTCAATACAACCTGCCTTATCAAAAATTCTTGAAGGTGCCATAAAAAACAAAATCGTCGGTTTTTTCAATAGACATAAGATTTGGAGTGAAAGACAACATGATTTTCTCGAAAATCAAATCTACAGCAATAGCACAAATCCTTCAAATGATTACAAATGCTATAGACAGGGCCAAAAAATGCAAGCTCTACTTTGAGTAAAGCTTTTGATAGCATTGAACACCAACTGCTCTTGAAAAAACTCAAATATTATGGCATTAGGGGGATAGCCTTTGATATGATCTCGAGTTTTCTGGAAAACAGATTTCAACAGGTTCATATTGGAACAGAACGATTGGATTGGGAGCGTGTTATCTGTGGCGTCCCCAGGGTCGGTCATGGGACCGTTGCTTTTTCTGATCTTTGTGAATGATATACCAGCAAATGTTGGGCGAGAGAGAGCGGTAATGTATGTGTACGATATAAGCTTCGTAGAAGTTGCACCAAATAGTGAAGAGCTGGAGAGTAATGCCAAAGAAAAACTGGTTAAAGCCCAACAATGGTTCAGCGCAAATAAAATGACAATGAATCCAGAAAAAACCCAGTCAATATCTTTCTCAGCATCCACTGGAATAGCGCACCTCAAGTTTCTTGGAATTCACATACAGTCCGATCTGGAGATCTCCTACCATATAACTGAACTAAGCAAGAGGTTATCGAGGGCAATTCATCATACTTAGGAGTTTTCCATTCAGCTCTCTCATATGGTATACTTGGCTTGGGGGTAACACGCACGGCATAGACAGCATCTTCATCAAGCAGAAATATGCTATCAGAATATTATGTGGTGCTAAGAGAACTGAAAGCTGCCGGCCATGGTTCAGGCAAGAATATATTCTTACTCTGACCTCAGTGTACATAATGGCTTGCATCACTTTTGTCCATGCCTGCAAGGATGAATTAGTCAAGAACAACTTACCGCTCTTATGATACCAGAAATGCGAACAGATTCGTCATCCCGTATCATAGGCTCTCGGCAACACAACTGAGTGTGAATCACCTGGCAATCAAAATTTATAATTCACTGCCAGATGAATATAAATCTATGAGCAGCAAGAAAATACGGTATCTACTCAAGAGAAAGCTGGTGCAGAAGGCCTACTAGAGTCTTGAGGAATACTTCGCAGATCCGATAATATATTAATATGTTTGTCCATTATGTTTACAATAAACAATAGAAGAGCCTGGAATGATCACGTGGATAGGATGACTACGGGAAGACTAGCAAAAATCGCTAAGGATGGTATACCAAGGACACGACGCCCCTTAGGAAGGCCCCCAAAGAGATGGGTGGATTCATGGTCATCAATATCCTAAGAGAGCTGAGAGTTGGAAAACACAGGCCTAAGGCCTAAGATGTGTGGAAGAAGAATAAGATAATAAGCTACGCCATTGATTGAAAATTTGATAGCATTCCTCTGCTTCCTAAGTGAAATCTTTATTGTTAGTTAAAACACCATTTGTTGTATTTTCGTAGGATATAACTAATAACTCTTCATTTTATATAGTCGTTAATCAACTGGTTCTTTTTATTCATTTATAAGTTCTACTATTTTTTTTTCAGGAATAAACACAGCAACTAGCTTGTCACTTAACGACACGTCACAATCAACTAGCGGTAGCACGTTGCCAGGTTTCAACAAATTCTCTAATTCTTATCACAACCAGTCGCATTCACATAGAAATTCGTATCCATTGACAGCAAGTGGATACTATGAACCTTATACAGAACCCAACGCAGGACTACCCTCCTATTTGATGAGCCCTGCTAACGTAGGAAGGAATCGATTACCTTCAGCTTCAGCATCATTGTCAGCCAGTAAGTAATTTTTAGCATCTCTTTATAAAGTTTTCTTAATCTCGCTTCGTTTGATCGAAAATTATTCGGAATTTGGTGCATTCACGATAACTAGGTGATGTTGTTTTAAAACTGCTTCTGATAATGATGCCAAACTTCGGTTTTTCCTGTTCTTACCATAGGTAGTAATATTTTTTTAATTTGCACTTTTTTCCTCGTTTTATATTTTCAGAAAATTTCAATGACATTTTATGTATTCAAGTGAATAAAAAAGTGATAAAATCTCTGCTAATCCACATGGCAGCATCTGCAGTATGAGATCTAAGTATTGTGCATATACAGAGTGAAAATTTAAAAAGTACCTACACCAAGCCATTAAGGAGCGAATTAGCCAAATTTGTTGAAAACGCCAGAACAAGTTCCATAATTGTTTCAAAGAGAACAATTTTTGACTCATAATTCATTAAATAAATAGCCACCCCCGAACTGATGAATGAATAATAATCATATTATGTGAAATTAATTCAGAATTGGTGATAAGAAATGATTATTTTCATTGAATTGTGATTATTTTCCCATTTTGAAACTATTTAATATTCGAAATTGTCTTTTAGGAGTGAAATAACTACCCTCTTAGCAGGGTGACATTGTTTCCAGAGTTCACAAAAGGGAGAAATTGGCCTTCTGATAAATTATTTGTGAGCTTATCAGCTTCTTATTATAAAAACCAATTCAAAATAGTACAAAAATAGAAAGCTTACTCCATGCGCTGTCATTTGACAGCCGTTCCATTGAGGGGGCCTTTTTACTGATGAAATATAACAAAATTCTTATTCTAAACAAATATATACCTGTGTTTGTGTTTTCAACAACTGTGGCCATCATATTTCGTTTTCTAATGAGTCCATATACGAGAATTAATGAATATTTCTAGTTTTAATTTCGTTCGTTCTTACCTAGACATCGTGAATGCACTATTAGATGTCTTTTCCATATGCTGCGTTCCGTTTTATTCCACAGATTGTAGGTTATGACACAGTATAAATAGAATGCCAATGTTGAATTCTTCATTTGTGCTTCCCTCTGTATGAATTTCGAGTATGTTTGGATATCCAGAAGGGTTCGATTAACAAGATCCCTCACGAAAAGATTAAATCACAGATATCTCTCAGATTAAAACTTGGCAAGTCATTTATATGAAGAAAATCATCGGTTCGACCGATCTCCTCTATACAGAGTGTAACTAAATAAGTGTAAAATATTTAAGGAGGTGATTCCTCATCGAAAAAAAGATCTTTATCAAGGAGAAAAGTAAGAAACCTTTTGAAAATTATCAATTTTCAAAAAGTCAATATTGACAGAAGTCATGAAAGAAAATGAACGATGTTATATACTCACCTGTGATATGATGATCTTTTTAAGTTGGATCGAACTATCGACGTCCAAACTTCTGGCAGATCTATAGATGGAGCACTTATGGAATCAGGTGTTATTTTCATAAATGCTGCTTCTTTGATTTTTCTTCTTGCAAGTTTTTCTTCTTTGAAATCGAGAAAGACAGACAACTTCCATTCTTAGATGTACTCGTACATAAACAAAATGGAATCCCAAGAACCACTGTGTATAAAAAGCCAACGAACACAGGACAATATCTACATTTTGATTCAAACCACCAACTAAACACTAAATTGGGAGTAGCAAAATGTTTATTTGATAGAGCAATAAATATTTGTTGCACTGAAGAAGACCAAAATGAAGAAATAAATAACATCACGAAAACTCTTAGAAGCAATGGCTACTCCAAAAAAATATTAGAAAAAGCTAGACGAACAAGAGAAAGTCAACCTGAACCAACAGATATAAATCAGACCATTAAAACCGTAATTCCTTATGTAAAAGGTTCGTCGGAGAAAATGAGAAGAATTGGAAATAGATACAACATAACGAATGCATTCAAAACTCAAGACACTATCAGAGCTTAACTTACAAAAGTTAAGCCTAATAATGAGACACAAAGGACAAAGAACTGCATATATGAATTACCTTGCGAGTGCCCTCTGAATGTACGAATAAAAGAACATCAGAAGCTTCTACGAGTACTAGACAGCGACAAATCCAGGTTGGTCCAACATGCTGTAGATGAGAATCATCGTATAAAGTGGGATGAAGCATCAATAATATCCAAAGAAGAAAAACTTGAAAGAAGAAAAATCAAAGAAGCAGCATTTATGAAAATAACACCTGATTCCATAAGTGCTCCATCTATAGATCTGCCAGAAGTTTGGACGCCGATAGTTCGATCCAACTTAAAAAGATCATCATATCACAGATGAGTATATAACATCGTTCATTTTCTTTCATGTCAATTTCTGTCAATATTGACTTTTTGAAAATTGATAATTTTCGAAATAAAAAAAACATTTATTTGCAAGGAATACGAAAGAATTGAATTTTGTATGTTTCAACATCATTTCTAATATTTATTCATTATTGAATATTTTTTTCGAACTGAGAAAATATTATGAACCTTTCGTGGTTTCACATCCGTTATCTTGTAAACAAAAATCGAAGGTAGCCTGACAAGCCGCAACCTATCTACACAAACATGATAATGTAAATCAAATCGTCTTCCCAGTATCTCCAACCGAATACCAACAAATTTCTCTGATATCGTATTACCGCATAATGACTAAAGAATGTAACTTCGCACGGATGATTTACATCTCGACACGCTGAAAACAAACTAATAACGCTAAAAGTGAGGAAGAAAAAGGAACAGGCAAAAACACGATGATCTATAGGTTCGAAGTGTGTGTGGTTGCTTCAGTGAGAGAAAACAGATAAGGGGGCGTAAACCCTAGGGATTTATAGGAGATCCACACCAGCACGTGTGTGGTAATGTTTTGGTGAAAACCATACCGATCTCTAGAGCAGCGGACACGGTTTTGTCGGGTTACAGAAGAATTAAGTAGGATTTTTAAAATGCAACCTGATATGGATCATTTGGAATTGAATCGGGAGGGTCAGCAATTGATATCTTCATAAAGTAGATATCATGGGCACTGTCGAACACTACATACACTAAATACAATTATGAAAAATGGAATATCAATCTGTAGATCGAAAGAGACTCTAATCAAAGAACGTCTCAATAATAAATATGAATCGAACATAAATTTCGAAGCTCTATTCACTAAAATTACAATATGGTGGCCATTTTATCAGTGGCCACCCTGTATAGTATGGTAGTGTTGCGCGAATCACCCTGTGCATTTCAATTTATGTTCAAATAACGCACACCTCAATTCAAAAGTTGTCGTGTCTTAGCACATTTTATAATTTTCTGAAATAATTTTATAAAGAAGTTCATTCCATAAGTATAGAAGGAGAAAATTATTGATGAAAATTGAAAAATCTTTAAACATTTTCAGCTTTCAAAACTAAGTTACCTTGAGAATTATAGAAGATATTTATCGAAACATTGCTATAAAGTACAATTAGATTCTACACGACTTCTATCATTAAGAAGTTTTCGTCAAAAACGTATGAAATAATGTGCGATAAAATAGGAAGAGTTTATGGTAGTTGATAAAATCCACTAATAAACGGTAATATCATTGAAATCGATATAGAATCACCCGAGCTTAAATCTTCATCTTTCGCTTTAAGTAATTAGACCAGAACTTGTTTTTTTATCTCCTCGTGCTACGAAAAAACCTAAATGTTGTTTCAAAAGAATTGTTATCATTTTTCCACGTAGTTAGAAAGTAATTTTTTTTATCTCCCTCATTTTTGAGACCAGACTCCTTGAAATTCCGAACTGAAGCGCTTTAATAACTCATCAAACTAATTAGTCAATTCTTTGTTTGTCTTGCTGTAAAATAAATGTTCTTTTGAGGTAAAAATACAGGTTTATAATGATGCATGATTCAAACCCAGAATATTGATTTTATGGCACACTTACTTCAAACACTGATACAAATCAAACTCACCGATATATCCTTTTATATCCTTTTATTACCGACTTTAAACATTTTTTTGTTCATTTTTGATTTGATAAGCTGCAATAATATGTATGGGAAAATTCTCTTTATGTGCAAGAAACTAGCTGAATGAAACTGAAATAATTGAAAACTTCAATTTCAATTCGATACTCTGAAGTCTAAAATTATTTTTTGGGCATTTACCACAATCTCTTATTGTTCAATATAAACCTGTCGTTTTCAAAGGAAAAAAAAGACTTTCAATATTCAAAAATTTTTCATTTAAAGCCAATCGGCGTGCATACTTCCGGCAACTTAGCCTTTATGGGATTAAAAGAGATTTTTATAAATGCTGCCTCCATGATTTTTCTTCTTGTAGGTTTCTCTTCTTTGGATACAAGAAATTTATAGTCTCATTTCATCTGATGATTCTCATACACAGCATGCTGAACCAACTTGGATCTATCGGTGTCTTAACACTTGAGAAAGCTTTTATTCTTACTTTTAAGGGGCCTTTTGTTTCCCCGATACAAAATCTTCCGCATTCGCATGGTATCTCATATATGCAATTCTTCCTTCTCTGATTTTCATTATCAGGTTTCATTTTTGTTAGATTAGTGCTTGTGGTATCTTGTGTCTTAAAGGCGGTTATCTCTTATTTATTTTCAATTCTTCTCATTTTTTTGATGAACCTTACACATAAGGAATGACGTTTTTTATAGTTTGCCCTATATCTGCTTGTGTTGTATTATTATGAGGTTTGCAAGGTGAAGTAAAAAATTTCTTGAATATTCAATTTATTGATTTTTAGTCATCATCAGATAAATCGCATTAAAGGTTAAAATATTAAGTCTCTAAAATGGCAATGAATAGCAGTTGAAAACCAAAACGAAGTGACAAAACAACATTTACAAGATTCCACTCGAAATGATAACTGACCTCAAAAATCAAAATATACAGGGTGTAACTAAATAAGTGTAAAATATTCAAGGAGGTGATTCCTCATCGCAAAAAAGATAGGACCTTTCATATCAACAAACTTCATTGGAGCATCCCTTGTTAAGATACAGCCCCTCAAAGAGAGTACATTAAATTTTTTTCACAAGCACCAAAAAAGTTACGATATTGAAATTAACCTAACGTTTCCTACTAGCAAAAAGACACTTATCCAGTTATTTATTTGGTTCAAAATATTCCTTTTTTTTTTTTTTCTTTTCGCCAAGACTCTACTGATCAATGAAATGGCTAAAGAAACGAAAGAATTGTACCTATATTTCTAGAGATAAATTTCTTTTATCCTTTTTGTTTCTCCGCATTCGCTTGGTATATCCTATAGGCAATTTTGATTATCAGTTTTTTTACAGGGCTCCTGGAAAATGATAACATAGATGGCATAAAACTCTTATACCTGAAATTGAATTCATTTCTGAAACTATTATTTTTGTTTTCATTTTGATATCGTCAGCTTTTCATCCAACTAGTAGCTTACCATATGACCTTGTTTGATGGTCTCTAACTATAATTTTTCGCCGTGCTAGTCCTTATCTGAACAATATCCTCGATAGAAGAGAGCGTGGAAGAGAAGGGTATATTTTAAAATAACCGAACGACAGTAGTTTACATGCTTTCCACTTCCTGTGTATCGCGATAAGAATAATTGTTTATGATGGTTTTGAGTGTCCCCAAATCAGATATATATATATATATATATATATTGTGCGGTATGATAAGGATAAATGTATTACCCACTGTCTTGAATTCATAACATCAGTCTGGGCTACTGATGGACTTTGATACGTGTCATTCAGATATAGATGCGAAAGGTGTCTATGTAAGAAGAAATCGACATTTTAAATTGAAAAAAAAAAACACAGATATAAGGTCAAAAGCTTTTTGTGCTTATTTTCTTAGTTTTAGGATTTTAACACAAATTTTTACAGGAAAAATCTTATATTATGGCCAAGTACCATATTTCATCCCTGAAATATATTCACACTCAGATTTATTATGCTTGAACATCTAAACAATGTTCCGTCGTTGTTATTTGTCGAATGTGAGCTCACGCACACCCACTTAGCACGGAGACTTCTCATACCCAAATATTCGTGAAATATACATTCAGTATGATATTTTTAGAGTATCTGCTATTTAATTCAATTTCAATTAACGGTAATTCAAAATTATTATATTACTGGGTTGTTCGGAAAGTCATTTCGTTTTTTTTTTTTGGGAACATGAAAGGCAGTTTTTGTATAATGAATAAATATTTTATTATATTATATATTGGCCATTCTGATCCAACACCTTTTGCCATCTTTCTGACAGTAACATAATTCCCCTCTCATAAAAGTTTTGGTCCTTGCTGGAAAAAAACTGGTTCAGGTGGTTTTTGACATCTTCATTTGAGGTAAAGGTTTTGCCATCCAAAAAATTTTGCAGGGACTGGAACAAATAGTAGTCGGAAGGCGCCACATCTGGAGAATATGGTGGATGTTGCAGTACGTCCCATTCACGCTGTAAACGTTTTTGGCGAGTGACCAAACTTGTGTGAGGTCTCGCATTATCCTGGTGGAACACTACACCCTTCCTGTTGACTAATTCGGGCCTCTTCTCTTTAAGTGAATCATTCAATTTGTCCAGCTGATGACAATAGACTTCTGAATTGGTCGTTGTATTGTCCGGCAAAAGCTCAAAAAAAAACGATTCCTTTGACATCCAACGAACAGAGAACATCACTTTTTTTTGGTGAATGGTGAATGTCAAGACCGTGGTGCATCTTCGACATCAAAATTGCCGAATCGAAATTTTGCAAAACAGTTCTGGCACTGGCGTACTGTTAACACGCCTTCTCCATACACATCCGTCAATTTTTTTCTCGCTTGGACAGCATTTTTACCTTTTCTGAAGTAAAAATGTAAAATATAACGAAAATGCTGCTTATTGCTCTCCATATTTAAAAGGGCACCAACCAAAAACTACTGTGTAGAATTAATAGAACTTTTTCACACACTAGCCTTGCACTATCAGCTCTCAAGACATATAATGGTTATGCGGCTTAAGTGTGAAGTTGGTTTCGAAAAAACGTCCGCTGGCGGGAAAAAACGAAATTACTTTCCGAACAACGTAATATTATAAAAATGCCTGTTAGACGTACACTGCGTTCTCTGTCTTCGGTGCCAATTCAAGCCAAGTCTAGTGGTATCATCTCTCCAAGAACAACATTTACACAGAAAAGATCGCATAAGAAAATATGTTGAATTAAAGAAATACTCCTGAGATTGTTTTATAAGAATGTCATTATTTTGTTTTATAAAAATTCTTTTTTGTGAAAATGGCCAACCAGTTATAGCGACTTAGGCCAAACTTTTGTGAATCAAAAAAACCGTCATAATAAATCATTTTTCAATATTTCACTCTTCTTTAGTAAATCAAATAATCACATATTTCGATATTGGTGGAATATTCCACTGCTGCTCCCACATCAATCATCCTAATTACTCCAGTCACCAAGGCAATTAGTCTCTCGACAAAACGTTTGGAATATTTTCGGTAAAACGTCCCACCGTGTCATCGATTCGAAAAATAGAGTGTCCACCCAAAAAAACTTGCATCACTCGAGACACCGTGCCATCTCTCTGATTTATGCTGTCACTCGATACTCAGGCCTATGTGGCGCCAATTTTTTAGAACGCCACTGACAACTTACAACGTAAGGGTCGGTCCAAGGCGCTAAAGCCGGGGTCACCCCATAAATTCTACATTTCACGACTTGCAGTCCTGTCTTCTTGACTCGTCAAAAGTGTCCCCGTTGTTCGGCAGCAGGTTTCGGTATTATACGTCTTCATCAGGTTGATAAATTAGCTTTGACAATCCCAATTTGGAATTTTCATCTGATGGTGCTACCTGAAACATATTTTATGAGAGAAAGACGCGTATGCAGGGTGGGCTGAATGTTTTGATTGAGTTATTTGGGGCGATTTGGAGAAGTGGAGAAAGGTATAATTATAATGGAAGATCTAATGAATTTCTGAGGGGTTCAGCCGGTTTTATGACGCTTCCGCGCGCGCTCAAAACGGTTTGTGTTTCAATTGGTCTTCGGTGGATGAAAAACCCAATATTCTTATGATGAGTTCAAATTGATATACTTTTAATGAAATTATGCTCATTTGATTCGCAATTATATCTAGATCATCGTGTAAAAAAATTGCATTAGTACATTAAAAATTTCATAAGCGTAAACTATTTAATATAGTGAAAAAGTGGTTTTTATTTTTTAATTATAATTGGTAATTTTTTTTTACTTTGGGAAAAAGATCCTGAAAGAGGAAGAAATATTCACTAAAAAAAATCGTATCTCCATTAATAATTTTCATTTAAAGTTAAAAATTGCCGTCCATGCGCCATACTTTGGTTGAGCGGAAGGCGTCGCTAATTCTTAAGTTATAATAGCAAAATTTTTCAGGGTATATATAGTATATTTAAAAAACTAAAAAATTAGGGTATATTTATATATATTCTTTTGAACTTTTGGCTTACAATATTTGGTTAGCAAACAATAAAGCTTATAGATCAGGGTTAAGTAAAGGGATGTCATACAATTCGGCGTATCACATAAAAGCCTAGAGAAAAAACCCCAGTAAAAATACCCTGGCTCCCCGCCTACGTGTGAAAATACAAAAATAAGCTGAAATATATTTTATTGACTTCTTTCTTCAAGAGTGGTCTTCCATTGACAGAAACAGAGACTTCTTTAAGTTGCCCACATCGAATCTGGAAATACAAAGACAAAATCAGAAAAGCGAACTGAATAACAAAAATACGTATCTTATTTATGATATAATGATATAATCTCGACTCTTCGAACAACTGATTCCCATAGTAATTTTTTGAAGTAATTTTCCAATGATCTAGTCCTTTCTGAATTAACAACTTCTTCAAGGACTTCCTTTGTCATTGCCAATAAAGAAAAATATTTGATCAATTGCTATAAAATATTTTCGCTACGTGAAGTTCTTCTTGTATACCTATAAAATTAGATAGTGTGATAAAACTTTGAATAAATTCAATTCCTTGTTTAAATCAATTTCTTGAATCAACGAAAAATTCACAGAAATGTTATGAAGAGAAACTTTTTATTATCACTTACCGTTCTCTGTCAACGAAAAACATTTATTAACAAAAATCCATTTATTTATTAATTTGTCCGAAACAATAGGAATATATTTCAATATTCAAACTTTTTGAAAAACTGTTACTCATATATTTTCCTTAATAATAATTGTTGATCGTTTATAAATTACATTCATATTTCTATTGTTTGAATAATAAGTTTTTAGAACACGTTGTTTATACAAAAATTCTAATGGATTCTGGTCTGGAGAACAAGGGGGCTATAAAATGATCCCAGGATGACCGATCCATCGTACAGGCCCAGCATAATAAGCTGGAGGTATTAGTTCAAATGTGACTAAAGGTCGCTTGCCCGCTGCCAGGTTATTGTAATTTCGGGACGGAATGCTCGGTTCGTATTCTTCCCCTTTCTGCGTGCTTGTTCAAGTTTTCAAGGATATCCATTTATTGTGTTCAAACAAACATCGCTCATATTTCAAGTAATTTTCGGAATTTCGTCTGGTTTTGTGTAGTTGACCCAAAACTCGATCAAAACCTGAAAAAATCCCATATCCCCATTTCTTCGTAAAATCTCAATCTTTATTGTTGACAGGGGGTCAACAGTCGTACGACATCACACGGTGTAAACGCTCTGTTGATTTTTCGAACGCAAATATCTTCTTGGTCTCGTCCTGTTTACTCGCGCTTGGGAAAAAGAGGAAGGGACTATAATATGACTTAGACGGAAACGGACATCAGGGGGTATACTGGGTTGCCGGAAGTGATATTACCATTTGGAATCTCCCGGTATGTCGCCTTATCGGGCAGCACTGTTGGATACGCGTGCCCCCGTAGAGTTATGGTACTCGATTACACGGTACCTATGGTAAATGGGTTCAGTCCTAGGCAATTATCGGGGAAAGCTCAATTTACCGTCAATTGGAACCAGGTAGTTTTTATGGTCATCGATTTATCCGTTTAAAGGTCTCATATGAAATTTTCATGGTACGCTCAATTTCCGAACCTAACATTAATATTGAGAAACAAAAATTGTAACGGAAAGCTCCATACTTACTAAATAAATATGTACTCATAACTAAAAACAAGTCAGAAAAGCACTGACTTCGGTCAGTAGTCTTTTCTCGCACCTATATCTCAAATTGAAAATAAGCAGTAACAGTTTTCATTTAGTTTTTTAAGATGCTCGAATTGACTTCATCTAGAAATCGACCACTAAGCTCTTGTCCTTTGAAATACCATATAATATCCTAGTCCGAATAACACAAAAGCGAAGGATTGAAACTTTTGAAAAGTCTACGCTTTAGACATAGCGGCACATAAAACTTTTTCACAACACGATTTTTGGCCAGATCCGATAGAATATGACAACTTCAATTGAAATGAAAAGAATCAGACCTATCCATCCAGTTTTCATGACTCTGAAGTAATGAAAAAAGCGCATATAAACTCATATAATCAAATTTCGAAATACTTAAGATATCAATTACCTCCATAAATTCACAAATGTTTGTTAAAATCCCAAGAATAACTGTATATTATTTTCTATCTTTGAATTCCTCAATGAATTCTGAGATGATTATATGAAGAAACTTGTCCATATTGAATGATTCCTGAGTTAGAAGGACCTTTCAAAAAAAAATCGGCAGTTGGTAGCGATTTGGTTCTCCCCCGTATGATTTAAGATGATCCTAACCGAAGATCGTCGTGAAACAACCTGTCGTCAATTGTCGACAAAAATTTGTACCTATTCAGAAGTTATTGATATAGTCCTGAAATGACATCATTTGGTATTATGCAGATATTATCTGATAAAATTATAGATCTACAAAAAATTTATTAAACATTACCCTAGCCATTTGATACATGTGAAATAAAAATGATTGCAAAGTGTCATGAAGGTCGTCAGGCCAAAAATTTTTATAAAAATTACATTTCCTTAGGGTAAAGTATATTTAAGGTATAAGGTGACACAAAATTTCATTAACAATGTTGTTAAGGTTTGTTCTCAACTTCACCTTATGTATTATGATAAAGACTTAAGGGTTGAGCGAATCCGATATACTGAACAACCACTCAGAATACAATGGGAAGTCTTAACCCCATGAAGAAAGTAATCCATCATTGTTATTTTGAGTATTTGGAAATTTCAGTGTCGTAATGCTAGAATGATAGGGGTGTGTTCGTACTTGGTAAAAGCACAGATCAATTAAGATAAAATATGATATAATAATATGATAAAATGGTTCAAATTATAGATTCAGTTCAATTTTAGGTGGCTATATAAATTCCATCGTTTAGAGATCAAGCGCGCAAATATCTTGACACCACGTCAATGATTTCCAGCATTTATTGTTACACTCTATGTAGTTGAAAAAACATGAGTTAAATGCACTCTCTCTGGAACGTAGGCCATCACGAAATGGGAAAATCAAAGATAATAATGGTGACAAACAAGAGCACTACCTGAAAGAGAGTCAATTCGTGTTCTTAGAGAGTTCCTTCTGATGTTCCTTCGAGATTATCTACAGAATTCTAGATAAACTAAAATGCTTGGTTGTTCAACAAGTAATTACAGGGAGAAAAGATGGAAAAAACCCATCATGACTTATTTCCATCTTTAACCGAAAAAGGGAGTATTTCAACGCGTAAGTTAGAATGACTATTCACTAAAGCAAAACGTGAAATTAGCGTGTTGGTTTCATTAACTGGACTTCAGAAATATCTTTTTGAAATAGCCGTTATTACAAAAAGTATCCTGGAAGGTTAATTATTAGAGGTTTTTTCATTACCCTTCAAATATCGTTTTGGAATATTTCGTTAGTTTTGTTATAGTGAATGTCGTGAACAGACTTTCTCGAAGGACCGTAAATATATTATAATTACCAAAAAAGATTTCGAACAGCGAAACAGCGAAATACCCTCTTATTTTATGGACTTACCCAGCTTGTGGTGTCGTAATCCTTGAGAGCGCTCTCACCATACACTGCTAAAATACACATCCAATTTCGTTGAGCGATTAACGAAAAGAAAATGATTTCTCGAAAATTTGTAATGGTTAAGCCGTCGATAGCTGTATATGTATACGTGCGTACTCAAAATCTCGAAGCATACTACTTGTTCCTTGGCATTGCGTATCGAAACACCTGTTCGGTCCACAAAAAAAAGAAAAGCATTTCGCATGTGTATAAATAATAAACCCGAAATTTAAACTGACGAACAAATGAAAATGAGGGAGTAACCCAGTTCACAACATTTTCCACCCACCAAAAACTTGTTAGTTTTTCCTAATTATGAAATAGGATAAAAAAAAAATAAAAAAAATGAATATTGAAACTTCATGAAAATGAAATTGAAACTTCATGATTTGAAATATTAAAAATAAAGAAAAAGAAGTGAATACATTATGAAAATTGGCCAGGTAAAGGGCACAATTTTATGACAGGACGCTGATATGTCCCATTTTGAGTTTTTAGAGTAACTACCCGAACTACCCCGTCTTCACCAGGGTGCAACTTGATAACTCGGCCGAGAGACCATTCTAAGGGAGGTCTAGACTCATGTTTAATTACAACTAACATACCCAATTTGATATTGGGCGAAGACTTCAACCATTTTGAACGCTGCTGTAACGTGTGCAAATACTCCTCCTTCCACCGTTTCCAAAATCGGAATTCATTCTCTGCACCATTTGCCATCGCGACAACCGATTTAACGAAATATTTGACAAATCTGGTTCCGGAAAACTATTGAGTGTCTCCATCGTCAGGAAATGACCTGGAGTCAAAGGGGTTAGATCGTTGGGATCGTCGCTAATCGCAGAAGGGGCCGAGAATTTAAAAGTGCCTCAATCTGTGTGAGCAAGGTATAGAACTCCTCATACGTCATGATTTGCTCACCTACAACACGGCGAAGATGAGTCTTGACTGATTTAACTCCGGCCTCGCTCAGGCCATTGAAATGTGGCGCTGCAGGGGATTAAAATGCCAATTGATGGACAGTTTTCTGGCGGCAGTTTGTGCAAATAGTACAAGCTGATTATGAGCGCCCTTAAAATTCGTACCTTGATCCGAATATATATCAGATACTCTGCCTCTCCGAGCAATAAAACGGCGAAAGCTTGCTACAAAGGTATCAGTAGATAAATCTGAGGACAACTCTAAATGTATTGCTTTTGTAGCGCAGCATACAAAAACACAAATATATGCCTTGAAGGTTTTGTACCTCTATGTTTTCCCAGGCGTATATTAAAGGGGCCAGCATAGTCCACCGAAACGTGAGAGAATGCCTTCACTTGTGAAATTCGAAAAGACGGCAAATCGGCCATAAAAGGTACATGTAGTTGCGGTTTAGTACGAAAACAACGAATACACCTAGATAAGCAGCGATAAATTGCACTTCGTGGAGAGAGTATCCAGAAAGTTTGTACCAGAATGTTATGTAGAGTTTTTAGCCCCGGATGTAAGTTTTCATCGTGAGTTTGTTGTATCACAAGGTCTGTGAACCTGTGACGTTTTGGCAGCAAAATGGGGTGCTTAACCTCAAAGGAGAGGGTTGACTTTCTGAGACGACCACCCACCCTGATCAATCCTGCTTCATCAATAAAGGGAGCGAGCTTTCTGACAGGTTTAGGCAGACAAGCATTCCCTCGACAAGCTGTGAAAATGTCCGTAAAACATTCGTTTTGAACATGTTTGACCAACACCTGGAAGGCATAATATTCTTCCTCCTTTGTCAAAATAACTGAAGTATAAATTTTGGATTTAGTTTTCATTGCAATAAAACGTAGAATATAACAGAGAATATGTTGAATTTTTCTTAGAGATGAGAATCCCGTGAGTAAACTTGTTATAGGAGAAGTCATGACTGAAACATGCAAAACAGTTTGGGGTCTCTCTTCATGTGAGACGTCACTGTTCTGAATCAGATGAGGCTGCTCAGGCCAACTTTCTTCAGTACTTTGAAGAAAACTCGGTCCTTGCCACCACGGAACACTGTCTAATAGTTGAGAAGGAAACATTCCTCTACTTACAGAGTCAGCAGAATTAAGTTCAGTAGGGACATATTTCCATGAGGACGTGGGAATGATATCTTGTATATACGACACCCTGTTGGCGATGAAGGTCTTCCATCTATGTGGAGAAGATGCTAGCCAAGCAAGTGTCACCTGCGAGTCGGACCACGCATATATAGCATCGAAAGAGAGAAGCTCTGAATAGGCTTCTTTTACGGAAGATATTAAATCTGACAGAAGATGTGCAGCGCAAAGTTCCAATCGTGGCAAAGAAACAACACGAAGGGGCGCCACTCTCGATTTCGCAGAAACAAGTATAATCTTAATTCTTCCAGAATTTGCAATAAATCTGAAATATATTACGCAACCATAACCCGTTGTACTAGCGTCACAAAAACCATGCATCTCCAAGCGAGATACGTTCTCAGAAATCAGACATCTAGGCAACTCTATTCTGGATAATTCAGGAAGCTCTGATTTGAAGCGACTCCAAGCATCCAAAATGTCTCCAGTGACTGGGCTATCCCAATCACATTTTGAAAGCCATAATCTCTGCATAATATGTTTTGCAAGAAATATAACAGGTGATAAAAAGCCTAAAGGGTCAAAAATTCTTGCGATTTGTGACAGTATCCCTCGCTTAGTATTTGCAGAATTAGTTTCAGAGAAGGAGTAAGAGAAAATATCCAAAGTGGGATCCCACTGGAGACCTAAAACCTTTATGAATTTGGGACCGTCTGTGTCAAAACTGAGTGGCATTTGTGTGTTTGTCGTTGGAACAGCTGCAAGAATCGAAGGATGGTTGCTTGCCCATTTTCGCAACTCAAAACCTCCTCGTTTGAGTAGAGCAATCAACTCTGTTTGTAAATGAAGGGCTTCCTCAATTGATGAGGCGCATGCGCAGAAATCATCGACATAGATCGATTCTTGTATCAGCTTAGCAGCAGCAGGATACGATTTTTGTTCCAAATATGCCAGCTCCTTAAGGGTCCTTAAGGCCAAATATGGTGCAGAAGAAACCCCAAACGTAACTCTATTAAGAGTGTACTCTTTTATTTCTTCATTTCTGGAGAAACGCCAGAGAAATCTCTGAAATCTTCTTTGTTCGGGTTGTATAAGTATCTGACAGTACATTTGTTTGATATCACAAATAAAGGCTACTTTATGAATGCGAAATTTTAATAAAATTACAAACAAGTCCTGATGAAGCTTTGGACCTGAGAAAAGTGTATCATTCAAGCTTATACCCCTCGAACTCTTGGCACTTGCATCAAACACTACTCGAAGCTTAGTAGATGTACTATCTGGTTTCATAACGCAATGATGAGGCAAATAAAAGGCTGTTAAAGACTTGTAATCAGAAATGCTAACCTCAGAAATATATTGGAGTTGGATGTATTCTTTCATAAATTCAGAATATGCTGTATATAACTGAAGGTTTTTATTGAGCCGAGTCTCTAAGGAAATAAATCGTCGAAGGGCCTGTGAATATGAATCTCCAAAGTCAGGGTTTGTATGCTTGAACGGAAGGGAAACGACGAATCTTCCGGAAATTTCTCGATGAACCGAGTTTTTATATATATTCTCACATTTTTGATCATCAAGAGATAGTATTGGACTAATTTTAGTAACCTGATCCAACTCCCAAAATTTTTGAAGTGTAAAATCGACCTGAGGTTCAAGGGCCACGTGACAATTCAGAAGTGAAGTGTAAACTGGTGAACATTCAATTTTTCCTTGTAAAACCCATCCAAAAACTGTTTTAAGCGCTGCTGGAGTACCTTGTCTGCCAAAGATACGCCCAGAACTCAATATAAAAGGCACCAACTCAGCTCCAATTAGCATATCTATTGGGCCAGGTGTCGAAAATCTTCTGTCCGCCAGTGTTAGATCTTTTATGTGAGACCAATCATGGGTATTAAACTGTATTTTTGGCTGATTTGAACAGAGTTCTGTGAGAATAATAGATTCAAATGAGAAAGTGGGACCATCTTTACCGCATGGTTTTATTAAACATTGAGTGATACCTTTAGTTGACCAAGAAGTTTGATTATTCAGTCCTTCTATAGGAAGGGAACAACGACGTTTTTTCAACCCCAAACGATTAAAACAACGTTCGCTTATAAAATTTGCCATGCTAGCGGTATCAAGAAGAACGCGGACCTTCTGGAAGTTCCCTCTACCATCCCTAATATCAACTTCGGCAGTTGAGAGCAGGACAGTTGATTGCATCATAGCGAAATCTGAAGTGCTGCATTGCAGTGCGACGGTGTCTTTGGGACGAGAGTTAGGAAATGGTGCGTTCGCTGTATTCAGGGCCATTGTTTTTGACAAATCATCTTCGACTGTCCCTGTTGAACCCGAAGTGGTTGCCACGAAATCAGTTTTCTTAGATGCATCAGGTTTACGAATATTTAAATGTAGAGTTGTATGATGCTGATAGCCACATATTTTACAAGTAATTGATGATGGACAATTTCCTACATGATGTGACCCACGCAAGCAATTAACACAAAGTTTATTACGTTTCACAAAAGCAAATCTGTCAGATGGAGTTTTGGCCAGAAAGATGTGGCACCTATGTAAAGCGTGTGAAGCTGAGCAAACTATACATTTTTGTTGATCGACAGAAGACGTTAAATAGGCAGAAGTTGTTGAAGACTTCTTGAAGAGAGGGCCTGTATTTCTATCCGAAGTAGTAACTTGAGGGGTTGTACCTTTATGTTTCGAAATAAATGATGATGTTGATGGTATCATGCATTGTACAGATTCCAAAGCCTTGCAATGATTAGTAAGAAATGTTGTGAGAGTTTTATATGTAGGCATATCTATTGTGCTATGCTCAAGCTCAAATTCTGTTCTAGTTTTAGCGTCTAATTTTTGTAACAAAATATTGAACATTACGAAATCCCATGAATCAGTATCGAATTTCAAAACATTGAGTGCAGCAAGATTTTCCGAAAATATGTCTAGTAAATGCCTCAACTCCTTAGAAGAAGGTTTCTGTAAAAGTTGGGCCATATAAATTTCATTGAAATAGGTTGTAGCTAAAAAACGTCTATTCTGATATCTACTAGTGAGTGCATCATACGCTATTTCATAATTGTCCTCAACCATTGGAATAGCTTTAAGTAAATTGAAAGGTTCGTTTCTCAAAGATGTTAACAAATAATGGAATTTTTCAATCTTGCTCAAACTTGAATTATTATGAATGATGCTATTAAACAAATCGAAAAATGAAGGCCACAATTTTAAGTTACCCTCAAAAATAGGTAAATTAATTTTGGGCAAGTTTGCTTTCAAGCCATTGCCCGAATTTGATATGTCATTGAGGTTGCTATTGGATTTCAAGGCAATAGAAGATAACTCCAATTTTTTACTTCTAATTCCGTACACATATTGATCTGCCAGAATTCTTATCCCATCTTCCTCATCAAACTTTGCATCGTCTTCAATTAAAGAAATTATAAGATTGTGAAATTCTTGAAATTCCTCATATATTGTCTCCACAAATTCTGTCCTAGCAAAAAAATTCTGTTCATAAAATTGATCATTCGAAGAACCAACACCATACTCATAAATTTCTTTCAATCGATTAAAAGGTGTTTTTCGTTTCAGCACTAATTTTCTTATTTCCGACATTAGAACCAGCAACTATACAATAAATGAATCACTAATCGATGAAAATGTGTAATTAGTTAATACAAACAGTATTGAAGAACAAACGAAGAACGTTGAGATTTCTAAATGTCAATATGCGTTCCACAATTACTAATATAATGAAAATCTTCACAAAATACGCATAGAAAAGTAAGTGAATAGTAATTGAAGTGAAATGATTATTCTAATTTCAGATGAAACATTGTTTAAGTCAGTAATCGAATTAGATGAGCATTGTTTATTATTTTCAATAACGTAAACAAAGCAGGCGAATGTCAATTATGGTTGACGAGTGAAGAGCCGATGATTCCTTGATTAACGAAACGCAAATGAGACAGAGATATATGATCTGAAAGACCGAATATACAAATAAAATTGCGCACGCTTTCTCTTGGATGACAATTCATGCGCTATAATTGAAATGAAGAACGTGTATTTTCAAAAGGGGAAATGACAGCAACGTTCAAAATGGCCGCCTTTAAAAGAATACAGTATTTCTGAAAATTAATTAAAATTATTGAAACTGATACAAACCGGCTCGATAGGGCCAAAATGTCGTGAACAGACTTTCTCGAAGGACCGTAAATATATTATAATTACCAAAAAAGATTTCGAACAGCGAAACAGCGAAATACCCTCTTATTTTATGGACTTACCCAGCTTGTGGTGTCGTAATCCTTGAGAGCGCTCTCACCATACACTGCTAAAATACACATCCAATTTCGTTGAGCGATTAACGAAAAGAAAATGATTTCTCGAAAATTTGTAATGGTTAAGCCGTCGATAGCTGTATATGTATACGTGCGTACTCAAAATCTCGAAGCATACTACTTGTTCCTTGGCATTGCGTATCGAAACACCTGTTCGGTCCACAAAAAAAAGAAAAGCATTTCGCATGTGTATAAATAATAAACCCGAAATTTAAACTGACGAACAAATGAAAATGAGGGAGTAACCCAGTTCACAACAGTGAATGAATATAATATTCTCATTTGTAAACGTCAGTTTCCAATAACACAATATTAATCAAGAAAGTTTATTTTATCAAGTCACTAACTTGTAAAACTGACACTTAACTTTCAAAATATGGCCAATTTAAGATCACAATTTTCAACACAAAATTTTAAACACCCTGTGATGATATTTTTGAAAACTAAAAGATGCAGGACCTTTTCATATCCTTCCTCTTCGATGATGTGAAAACGGTTTACGCTCTGGATACTTAAAATAGGAATAATGAACATTACTGACTGAACATATTTGACTTTTTTTCCAGTTTTTTTTGGAATATTTTGAAAACTATTCGATTTAATACAATGGTTTTAACAGAAATGTATTCACTATTGAATACTCGATCATACCAGGAATGGAAAACTTGAAAACAAATTTTTTCGTCGAATTTATTCTCACTCCCTGTATAACCGGAAGTTTTTGGGCTTCGAAAATATTTTAGCTCTGTAGAGAACTTCGAACAATATCATAATCCCAATTTTCAGATTTCAGATATGTCTAGTTCTCTAGAAACGTCTAATAGGCACTCGAATTTGAGACACCCTATATATTTATTATTCGGGCTTTCATTTTCATAAGTGGTCTTTGCGAAGTCTTAAAAAACTAGTCCTAATTGATATAAATCTAAAGGTATAAATAAAGTGTCGCTACTTTTCATCGTACGGTCTTCGATAAACTGAAAATTGTAAAAATCATTACCAGATATTATCACTTACGAAGTCACGTTTCGGTTAAATAATCAGATTTTCAAATCAGACGTAGTTGATGCAAAAATTATGGAGTCTTCATAGACTAATTGATGGTGTGATTCACTAAATGAGACATAGAAGGTCGTGAATTCAGTTCCATTCGCACGTTCACGTTTGTATAAGGTACGTCAAGAAATTTTGTGTGTTTATCTAACAAAAACTCTCAGCAATGATTACAAGTTCGATAAAAAAAAATGGATAAACTATCGAACGAACGGCTGACTAAATGTGAAAAAATCGACAAATTTATATCTTGCATTGAGAATTACCACTAACAGTTCACCTCATGTTTTGATGGAAGCTCAAACTTTCTTCTTTCAAAACCCCCATCAAAATAAGATATAGAATATAATATAGATATAGATATTTCAACGGCCGATTATTTCAACGTTATTTCGTAGATCATAAAACTGAGTTGCGCAAATCGAAAATTACTATATTGGCTGTTACCAGGTCAGTTTCGATTTTTCCGAACCGTCCATGACGTCAATATTTATTTTATGAACTACATACTTTTTATCGAATCAATAACGTGTTGACATTTCTAATGTTTTCGAAAGATAAGCTCATAGAAAATTTTTTATTGGCATAGAATTGAATGTATTCTTCTCGGTGGTTCTCGAATGATGCGATATGATCGATTGTTTGAAAATAAACCGATTCAATCGACTAAACAGCCCCATCGAGCTTCCATGGCGTTTGTTTTCATCGCGTCTGAAAGAAAATCAACACGGAGACAATGGGCTCTATTGACAGTCGAGACTTGCTGATTCGCGAGGCGGTTTCTGAGAAACGTTGTTAAGTAGAACGAAGGTATGCAAACGCCTGTGACTGTTGGGGTTATATGGGAAAGGTATCCGTTCCAGACATTCAATACGATGGAAAAGGATACCTGGATCATCGCAGAGGGAATCCTTGAAATTGAGAATTCGAGCTCGAAACGCCTCTTCGCAAACTTGAGATGACTTCTTCTACTTCAACCCACGCATTTGGTTCCATAGAACGTGGAAAATATGATGCAAAGATAATCAATGACGTCATGGTAAAGGGCAAGACTTTTAACTATAAGTAGCAAAGATTTTGATTATCACGAAAACACTCCACAAATAGCTCATTATTCTAAATAACTGATTGGTTGAGAGGTTTACGAAATGAAAATAAAAAAAATTACTTTCTTTAAAATCACCTATAAGATCAATATACTTAGCTCATTACTCTTTCAGTGATTTAAACGAATGAATTATTTGAGGTTGTCGCCAAAAGCCAATTGTAGCGAATATGCATTATGCATTAGTATAAATGTATTTATATATATTACTATGTTCTTCGTGGAAATTTTCCATTCAGTTGATCCCAAATGTTACTGTATTATTCTTTGTTTATTGTTTCTTCTTTTTCTAAATGCCCTTTGAAATTTTTTCTGCATCCCAAGAAACCGAGGACTGATAATTTTTTGCTACAGTTACTTTGGAGCTGAACAACCTGTTTCATTTCATTTCAGAAATTCACATTTCAAGTTATTTTAATATGATGTATCATCCATATTGACGAAAGTTTGTACACAAAATATACGATTCATTCAATTTGAAAAATCCTAATTTCGTTGATAGATTCGTTTGAGATCCAAGTTTTGTTGTATTCTCAACAAATATGGCACTAATTTTCCAAGCAGCTTTATCATTTTAATATTAATTAATTTTTATGTTTTGATGTTTTGAAGATCCAAATTTCAACTTTATGGAGTGATATAACAAAAGATATTTCACTCCAATACTGTCTATGCAAATTTCAACTAAGCTTCCTTTATGAATGTTGCGGTTGAGCTGAACTTTTCCTCTAACAGCGAACGAGTGATTTATTAGATTTTTCCTTAATTCCTTAATTATTTATACAGCGTGGAAACCATTTATGGATTAAAATTCTTTATATCATTAATTTAAAAAATTGTGTAAACATGCTGATATATGTAACCCTTTGAATTCAGGTGTGCGTTATTTTAACATTCAAATATACAGGGTGATGCGCGATGATGTCCTACTCGGTGTCCCTTTTTTCTATGGGATACCGTGTCTTTGATATTTGAAGTTGAAAGGAATTAAATCAATATAATTTTCTACAAATTTTCCCAAATCCAACTCTGTGCTGAAATGATTCAATAATTAGATTTGTTCAATGTTGCCATATTTTATGTCTTTATTAAATATTTCTACAAAAGGTTGGGGAAATCTCTCCAGTCTATGGTTCCACCACAAAACACTCTAGATGAAATTAACCACTGAACAATTTTTGTCTTACATTCACCACAAAATCTAAATTGCCATTTGCTGTATTCATTATTAATGATGTCTAGCACCTTGTTTAATATTTAATCCAGAGTAATATTCCATAATAAATAGAGAAAAAGTTTTCCATCACTCACATAGGTACTTTGGTATATTTTCATGATGACTGTTGGAATAGGTAATGTATTTTCTGTCAGGACCTGTTAAATTGAAGACTGAGAATTGAAGAGCTGGTTCTTTATAGCTTCAGACTTTCAGGGTTCATCAAATTATATCTATTCTAACATAGGCATGTTTCAAATTAAGCTCTATGAGTTTTAAAAACTTCGAATCCAGTCTCCTAGATTTGCTTTGTACCTTTATAGAAGTTTGTTCAAATCTTTATTTCATTCACCGATTCAACCTGGTTCAAAAAATTAGGAGATAATAGAATTTGACTTTCTTATAATATTTCTGAATGTTTTTTATGATGCATGGTTAATTAAAATGCAATCGATATATATTCAAGCATTCTTTTTCTCCGTTAATATCTTAACAAAGGCACGTCCGTTAATCCAAAAGTGATATTTTATATTGCGTTCTAAATAACTGAATTCGAATTGGAGTGTGTGGAACATTTAACGTCCACGTTATTTAAACTTCCGTATATTCAACACGTAGGAGGTAAATGCCTTCCTGTATTGTATGTAGAAGATTGATTTGAGATCTCGAACACATTCGAATATACTTTGTTTTTTATAAAGGCATAGGCATATATATAAATATATTTAGAACTTTTGGCAGAAATATATAGGATGTAATATTATCATAAATTATTATATATGAAGCTCAACAATGTATAGGTCCAAACCCTAACATCCCACGCTGGTCATGAAAATCATCCTTATCTGTTCATTTTCCACATCCGACCCTCCTTTTTTTCCTCGTGATTTAACAATAATTTTTATCAATAAACGTTAAGGAAAGGATCTCCACCTCTAGTTCCCTAATCTGTAAAACTTGTTATCTTCTTCCGGTTATATGATTTTTGCATTTATACATTCATACCTTCCCCTTTTTATATCACTGATCGATTGAAAGAACGAAACAATGCTGGAACATCCGGTGAAGGAAGCTCGAAAGAATTAATGACTCCAATATAAATGATAAGTAGTGATATTTCATTATTGATTCGGTTAAATAATGGATATGAATATCTACAGAGATTCATTGATGTGTTTCTGTTACGAAAACTCTCATATCTTCCCCTGATTGAACGTGATGATGATGAATCATCAGAATATGCAAGGTATTAATAACCTTGATATACTGACTTATATTGAAAATATTGAGGATATCTGGTGAATGATGAATTCAACATAGCAACTACTGAAAAAAAGAAGATATTGGAATAAAAAAATACCCTCACGATTTTCGAGAAATTCTGGAAAGCTATAGTTAAATGAATTAGGAACAAGGGCGCAAAAACTGACCGAATATCGGCGTAAATATTTTTGATTGGATACCAAGTTCGATATTTCCTTTCCCTTGAACCAATACAAATGGAAGCACTGATGGAGAATTCTATGTCATTCTGGTTTTAAATGATGTATCTATTGAAATTTTGTAAAATGTTGATTTCGAAAAGAATGTGAAGATTACTTTGTCTCTTTTTTGATTATAAAGTAGTATTCTCAAACCTGGACTTTTCCTACAAGTATTTGGGTGAATTAACTGCTTTTAATTAAATGAATTTTTTAATCTAGTTTTATTATATTTCAATTCATTCCAGAATATATAGGAAAGTAGGGATCGGTTTTACATTAAATATTTATTTAATGTAAATTTTTTTTTCTCGTTGTTAACCTAAATTAATTATTTGGAATTACATTGTTCAGAAAATGATTTCAGCTGTTAACTAAACTCACGTCAACATAATTTTTGTTACTTAACCGGATTATAATTCAGTAAATTGTTAAGAACTATTGCATGAAATTATCAGCGTCTGCAATATTTTTCAATTTTGCTATCAGTTGAAACCCGAGCTGAGTATTACACTGAAGGCAGAGAGTGTGTGAATTGTGGTGCGATCGACACACCCCTGTGGAGAAGGGATGGTACAGGTCACTACTTATGTAACGCCTGTGGTCTATACCACAAGATGAATGGGATGAACCGGCCTCTTGTGAAGCAGCCTCGTAGACTGGTATAGAAAAAACAGTTTTATAATTTGGTTATCTCGTTGCATTTTGTTATCGACAAGAATTAAACCATTTTACCATCATGTTCTTGGATCGACTGGATGGCATTGTATGGGAATCTCGCAAGTTAGATTTCTTTAGCTCAATTAAAATTCAAAATTATCTTACTTCGACTAAGTCTCAACAAAATTCATAAGTACGAGTAATAAATGCTAAGAATAATAAATTTTTATAAACTGATAAGAAGACACCTGCACTTACTTAGTCATACTTTTATTATTGAGAGATCATATCTGGTCATTTTTCTGGTTATCAAAAAATTCAGAATTCTTTTAGTGATTGGCGTTTGTACCTTAATTTTCATTAATAGAGGTGGCATGTCTCCATCTGAATTGCGAGTAGAAATGCATTATTTCATTCGAATCAAAACACTCCGTATAATTACTAATACACGACGATATAGGGTGCTCCAATTAGTGAAATCAACGAATTTTGTTTTAGATTCCTCACACCTGGGGGTATAATTGTTGTTAAATTACATATACTATAGGTATTTTACAGTAATTTCAGACTGAACTGTGAATTAAGATTATATTTCCATATTTAATTCACAATACAATAATAAAAAAATGAAATAATAATACTTAATGCTTCGGTCTGTCTTCGAAACCGATTATAACAAAAAAGATTTCCTAAGTGATATTATTTTCTTATGATTTTGACAGTTGAGGACCATGTAATATCGAACTTATCCAGAAGCCATGCAAACTACTTTTTGTATTTTTAGATTGCAGTTGAATATTTGAGTCTATCCTATTAAAAACTAAAGTTCCATCTCTCAGTTCATTTTTGAATTAGTTCAAGTAATTTCAGGCAGCTGAGTCCTTTTATTCAGGCAAATCATGGCACAAAAAATACTGCAGAATACCTTTTACTCAAAAAGATATGAATTTTCGAAACCTCGCAGACAGAAATCATTAAAAATTCACATACAAAATTTGAACTCGAAAACTACGAAACATCGTGGAACATACATCGTTTATTTTCGGATACCCCTTGGGGCAAGGAATCTGAATCAAATATGTTGAGATCACTAATTGGGCCACCCTGTAGGTGAAATATGAAAATAATTGCGAATCAAGTGCACCAATTTTAATCTCTCTTCGTCTGAATCATTTTGATGAACAGCTAATAAAACAAATTGCGAGTAATATTCCGCTGACATAGAATGCCATTCCGTTGACCATATGGGTAATTTTGTGATTGCTAAGCAACAACACCCCCACAGTGCGAGGCAAAGCTGCTAAATAAAGCCGGTTCAGACAGGAAAAAGTTTATGCACACTAAGTTAAAAATATCCTTTCTTGCGTTGTTGCAGTGGCGGCAGAGCCGGGGCACGGGGGTGTTCCTGATGCATTAAGGACCTACTATGGGTATAATGGGGCCATGCGAGCCCCCATGCACACGACTGAAGAAAAATCCACACGCCGTTTGGTAGGTCACTCTAAAAGTTCCCTTAATTTAACCCTCAGACCGTAGATTCCTATAGGCAGGCCAAGAACGGAAGTGAAGCTAACATTTTATCAATTAGGTATTTCTTCAATGTTACCGGTGATTCATTTGAGCTCCTAGACTAATAATATGTAGGGGAACGACGAAATCAAAAATATCAGCTAATGCAATCTTTCTGATCCACTAGATTTCTTTGCAACCACCAGGTTATTAAAAACTCTCCAGGATGATTGGAAGTTTTCGAAATGTAGAAAATTTTTTTGGACTTCAAAATTAGACACAACTAACGGTGGAACAAAAATATTCATTGTTTGTTTAGCTGCCATATGTGTATATTCATGCTGGACCTATCCGAAAAACTTTATATAGTTAAGAGAAATTGTACTCAGATTACAGGCAATTCCGCCGGCTATTTTCATTATATATCTTGATGGTTCAGCAGAATGCAAAAATCCGTCCTTTAACCAGTAGCTGATAAAGTTAAAAATAGGATTCGCTTTAAATTCTTATTTTTGTGACGTAAACTCTTGATTCTCCTAGTGGAGTCGCTAGAAGTTTTGCATTCGTTGTAGATTTTGATTTGGCTTCTTCCTAATCTACATTTTTTCTAGAGTTAGAGAAAACCCTTTTGAAATAAATTTCCTGAATTGTTCAGCTTTGCTAACCAAATTTAAAGATGGTGATTCATTCAAACGTAGAAATCGAAGAAAGATTTTTGTTTCGTCTTGACGATTTTCAATTTTTATTTCGCTTTGTTGGCTACATAGACACGTTTCTGGGTGTGTCTATATGTGTTTATAGTCTGAGATGTATCCCTAAAAATCCCCTCCAGAAATGTACCTAGCAAGACGATCATGTTTAGGCTTAGCATAAATGTAGTTCGGTTTTGAAAAAACCTATTGTGATTGATTTCTCGAATCGAATGGTTCAATTTGCAGTTATTTCTCTGACAGCAAGTTAATCTTCCTTTAGCTCTTTAAAAGTACATATTGATCTCCCTTGTAGTGTGCGGTGGCCCCAATATACCCTGGTAGGGAGCAAAACAGGTTTGTGGTCATTATGAAATGAAAAATTTTCGATTCTTATTGATTGTGATCCTGATATGCTCCCTACAAGCTTTGCATGGTACTAACCAATCACTTCATGTAGTTTGTAGGTCCATACTAACAACTAATGGGGCCCTATCCTCTTAATATATAGTAGAAAATATATTTTAGTTTTAATTCCAATTACTTTTTTTACACGTGTATCGGGTGTTTCCGAAGAGCATGTACAGGGTGTTCCATAGTTGACAATGAGAGAGTCACTTCAATAAATATAATCATTTTATATGTACTTGGTATTTCTTGTGAATATGAATGTTTTCCATGGAATTTAAGTTCATTATCATTAATTTTTTATTAATACAGTGTCCAAAATAGTTAAATGTATAGAAGTGGTATATTATACAGGGTGTAACTAAATAAGTGTAAGATATTTAAGGAGGTGATTCCTTATCGGAAAAAAGATAGGATCTTTCATATAAAGAAACTTCATTGGAGCATCCCTTGTTGAGATACAGCCCCTGAAAGGGAGTACATAAAATCTGTATAACAATTTTTTTCACAAGCACCAAAAAAGTTACAATATTGAAATTAACCTAATGTTTCCTACTAGCAAAAAACACTTATCCAATTATTTATTTGGTTTTCCCCAATTTTGTAAGGGTGGGAAACGCACAGTGGCGGATTCACAAATTTGCCGCTAGTAGGCCCTTCAATTTTTGCCGCCCCTACTGACTTTTCAAATTCAATATGTTAGTTTAATCCCGTTATTAGTATGATTGTGAACTTAATGATATTTCTGTCAGTTACTAGATTATTTTTGCAACCTTGTATGTACTAAAGAGTTTAATGTTGACCTAACAAGTTTATTTGACAGGCGTAAAACCTCTGTAACGTTAAAACGGCTCAATCGATTTTCATCAAACATGTCTAAGAACACTCGCCGATAAAATACCTGTAATACAAAAAAAAAAACCAAATTGAAATCGGTTCATTCGTTCGGGTGCTATGATGCCACAAACAGACAGACAAACACGTCAAACTCCTCTTTTTGAGTCGGGGGTTAAAAGTAGCAGAATGTACTAATCATAAGGTGGGGAAAGGCATGACTTAAAAATACCTACACTATATGAACACAGACAAAATAATGAGTGGTCAGAAAACATTGTTTTTTTTTTTGCACATAACAGTTTAAACATAATACAAACAATTTCTATTAAAATATAACATGTTTACAATCAGTTAATGGTGACAGACAATGAGATCAAATAAGTTTTACATTATTTTAAATTTGCAAAATCATCAATTATATCGTCGTATGAAATCTTTTTCATAAATTCTGACTCTATGCACAAAAGAGATAAAGCATTAAGCTTTTCTTGACTTAAAGTAGATCGTAGATAGTTTTTAACCCGTTTTAAGCAAGAAAAGCTTCTCTCACCTGAACAATTTGTCACCGCTGTGCACAGAGTCATGCGAAGTGCTATTTCCAAGTTTGGATAAATATGCTCCAAATTCTGTTTTCGCAGAAACAAAGATAGACTTTACTATTAATGCAAAGTTTGATCAAAATCGGTCTAGAAGTTTTGGTGTGATTGAGCAACAATCCAAACAACTAAACATCCAAACTCACTTACACATTTATTAAATATTAGTAAGATCATAATGATTTGAACCATCCAAGAATAGAGAAAAGTTCGCCCGCAAAATTCAATATTTGACACGGCCATCAACAACGTCTGCCTTCACGCGTCTGCCGCGTTCCGGTTGCTCACTCGGGTATCTGCCCCCGCTCCGCACCTCACCAGCGCTATTGCCGCCCCACAACCGCCGAATTGAAAAAAATAAATATGTGGTCCTCCACCAATTACTTTAAAGAATATCCATGAAAAATTTCAAAGAGATTGGACCACGGAATCACGTAGTTCCATACAAACGTTGACCCCCTTAAGGGTACAATGTTGATAAATATTTTATGCTAAATGTTAAACCGGACTTTAAACTACACAATTCAAGGAGATTCATGTAAAAGTGCCCAGTAGTTTTTGCGTGATGTTCATTCAAACAAACCGACAGACAGACAAACAAGAAATTAAAAAAAAATCTAATTCTACTCAGTTACTCATCTTAAGCCATCCTAGCGAATTTTTTTCGAATATCTTTAATGTACAGACTATTAAAGGTTTCCGATTTTATTACAGTATAGATTGTGTACACGTATAATTATAAAAAAAATCTGTAAAAAAAAATTGCTAAATTTGCCGCCCCTCTAAATCTGCCACCCTAGGCACCGGCCTACTTGGCCTACTGGTAAATCCGCCTCTGGAAACGCAGGTACTAACTACAGAATAATAATAAATCCAGTTTGCATTTATGATGTACCTATCTCTGAAGTTGTTCGTGAAATAATTTTTTGCTGCGAACTGTTTTATTTTGGGCAAAAAACTCATGAGACATTTTTTGTTTAGAATGAAACAGGCTATCGGAAATAAATTTTTAAATGGTAAACAAATAATAAGACAGAAATTTACATAGGAAATAAACTTTAAGGGTTGCGTTTTCCACCCTCACAACCAAATAAATAACTGGATAAGTGTCTTTTTGCTAGTAGGAGACGTTAGGTTAATTTCATTATTGTAACTTTTTTGGTGCTTGTGAAAAAAATTGTTATACAAATTTTATGTACTCTCTTTGAGGGGCTGTGTCTTAACAAGGGATGCTCCAATGAAGTTTCTTTATATGAAAGATCCTATCTCTTTTTCGATGAGGAATCACCTCCTTAAATATTTTACACTTATTTAGTTACACCCTGTATAATATAAAAAGTGTAATGGTCAAAATACTCTCATTTACTCTGTAAGATACCTTATTTAAATGGATCACTTTATGTATTTCAAAAGAATTCGAAACAAGCTTTTTTATATTTTTATTATTTATTTCTTTTTTAACTCAATTTTTTGATATCATAGTTTTGATTGCAAAGACTAAAGCAATTTAGACCTTATCCAAAAATAATAGATGACCACTTGAAAATTACTATAATAATAAAAATTGCCTCATTGGTCATATGTAATCTTTTATATCAAAACTTGATGGCTTAGTGTTGATTCCAAAAATCCCTTAGACCACAGTTTCTTCTAAATTTCTGATTTCGAAGTTAGTTTTAATCGATACTCAACTAATCGACTATGATCTCGTGGTATATCAAGAAGGCGAATAAATGTATAATAGTTCTCGCTTTTCTGAATACATCGACCTACATAATTTTTACCGGTTTGTATGAAATGCAATTTCATTTTCTGTTTCATCAAATTTTCAAATTTCAAGGCACCTCTAATTATTATCATCATTATTGCGCAGAATCTATTGACCAAATTACGTTTTCATTACTTCAGTGCACTTTTAACCACTTTCATTGACATTGCCATTTTTAGCTCAAATCAAAAGTTCATCTAATTTTATTTGTACTTGATATTTGAAAACACCCTGTACACATATACCGGAGGAATGGGACAAAAATAAATCATGAACTTCTAAATCTGGGTGTGAATGCATCAGAAAAAAAATTGATTTATTGAGGCTTCTTTCCGAAGGCTTTAAAAAAATCTCTCGTTTCAGACTTCAGTAAAAAAGATTTATATTTCAACTTTATGTCAGATCATCCAGGACATTGCATGTTCCGAAATATCCTTAATGAATACTGAGAGACAAAAAAACCGTTGATATGAGCTTTCGTTGATTATCCTAGTTACAGTTTCCAATTGCCCCATTCTTCTTTGGATACCCTTTAATAAATTCGATCTGATGCAAAAAAGATATTAGGTGTACAAATAAGTTTCCGCGGTTTTTTATAAAAAATTAGGAATTTATTGTAAAGGAAAAGTACATTACGTTTTATTCAAAGTATTTTCCATCATTTGCCAGTACTTTTCCCCATCTTTCTGGCAACATTCGGATACCCCGTCGAAAAAACTCTTCATCTTTTGACGCTATCCACAAATCTACCCAATTTTTGGTGTCTTCATATGATGTGAAGCGCTGCTCAGACAGACCATGTGCCATCGACCGGAACAGATGATAATCAGAAGGGGCTAAGTCTGGTGAATACGGCGGGTGGGGTAAAACTTCCCAGTTTAGTGTTTCCAAGTATGTTTTTACCGGCGCCGCAACATGTGGACGAGCATTATCGTGTAAAAGAATAATTTTGTCGTGTCTGGAGTAGTAATGGGCGCGTTTTTCCTTAAGTGCCCGACTCAATCTCATCAATTGTGTTCGGTAGAGAGCTCCAGTAATGGTTTCGCTTGGTTTCAGCAATTCATAATACACGACACCAAGCTGATCCCACCAAATACACAGCATGAGTTTTTTCCATGAATATTCGGCTTAGCTGTCGATGTTGATGGTTCGCCGGGCTTAACCCATGACTTTCTCTTCTTTGGATTATCGTAGTGAATCCATTTTTCGTCACCAGTGACTATACGATGCAAAAACTCTTTTTTTATTCCTGGCAAGCAGCATTTCACTCATGCATAATCGGCGTTCAACGTCTCTCGGCTTTAGTTCATATGGAACCCAATTTCCTTGTTTTTGAATCATTCCTAACGATTTTAAACGATGTGAAATTGCTTGTTGAGTCACTTGTAGAGTAAGTGCAAGTTCTTTTTGCGTTTGGGACGAATCTTCCTCCAATAGTGCTTCTAATTCCATGTCTTCGTACACTTTCGGCCTTCCACTGCGTTCTTTGTCTTTAACGTCAAACTCACCGTTCTTAAACTTTTGAAACCATTCCTGACAACTGCTCTCACTTAAAACAGCTTCACCATATGCTTCTAGAAGCAATCGATGCGCCTCAGCTGCAGATTTTTTCACATTAAAGAAGTAAATCAAAAGTTCCCGCAAATGATGCTTATTCGGAATATAACTTGACATTTTTGCACGAAAAAAATTACGTGATGCTGATACGGAATCACTTGTACTTTAAGGTTATGGTGTTGCCAGATGACTAAACTTGGGATATTACGTTTTACATCTGACAATTTCTCCATAACCTTCTGGTGGGGCCATCTTTTGACAAACCGCGGAAACTTATTTGTACACTTAATAATTAAATTTTCTCCATTTTTTGTCAATCTGTTTCACGGTGTTTCTCTTCATTTTGTAGTCTGCTTCAAGAAGAGTTGGATTGACGTGTACGAACTGCGGGACAAAAACTACATCCTTGTGGAGAAGAAACAGTTGTGGCGAGCCTGTTTGTAATGCTTGCGGATTGTATTTCAAGTTACATGGTATCGATAGACCTTTAGCCATGAAAAAGGACAGCATCCAGGTGAGATTATTCACAGATCTATTCTTTTGTCAATCGAGAACAGGAGTTGATCAGATTCCACATCAAGTCACTGTCTTACTCTAGTAAGCTTGTTGAATAAGATTACATCTTAAATACAGATTTAATGACCTGTTCTGGTTTATTTATATTAACTCTATGAGATATCAAACTTAGCATGTATTCTTGAGCATAGTTAACCAATTTTGAATTGATATTTTCAGACGAGAAAGCGGAAACCTAAGGGTAGTAAAAGCCAATCATCCACCTCTACACGTAACAGTGGAATCGCTGCACCCATGACCAGTCAGATGTCTACCGTGAAAATGCCTTCAGTATCTTCTATCAAATTGGAGCAGACCATGAACGCGATCAAAATGGATCAGAACATGGCATCTATCAAGTTAGAACATGGTTGTTTAGGTGAGACCACTTTATATTTTCTTTTATTAACGATGAACTTTGTTTTCAAACCCTTCGTGTCAGCTCCTATCACTTCTGGAATATTTCGTTTTGAGTGTTACTGATTTTATGAAACTTTCAAGTATTCGAAATCAACACGCGATTCACTTAAGGCGTCAAAGGCGTAAGAATTATTATTGACCAAATGCTTCCTTTCATGTTGTCTCTTTCGTTTCGTCCCTCTGTTGGGTAATATTCTTACTTATGTCAAAAAACCTTACCATACCTACATATATATGTTGCATGTAGCAGTTGACGATCAAATACTTCAAGCCTACTGCTACATGGTGTTGCCTCACATTGACCCTAGGCTCTTGAAAATTTAAGTTTTCAGTCTCTCTTAATCGTCGAGAATGTTTCGTGGTGGGGTAATCTTCGATCAGGAAATTTGACTTGATAAATCCTTTGAGCTGCACGAGCAACACCATCGGCCTTTCCATATGCCATCACCATATCAGCATACTCAGCGTTGGTGAAGTTAGGCATATCAACAACCAAAATTAAAACAACAGTAGCAAAAAGTCGATAAAAGTAACAAAAACAAAAAAATACAAATTTAAAAAACTAAACAACGCGGCACAGACACTTCCAACAGCAGAGACAGTTAAATTTCGAATGACGGTAGGGTCAAGTCAGCGGCGACTAACCCAATCCAACCTAAGGTCAGAAATAGTAATAATAATTCACACGCGTTTAAAACGGGAAGGTAAAATTTCCTTGCTCGCTGTGTTCTGTCGAAATCCGTACTTTTATTTAGGTGCGACTTTCTTCACTCTTCTGACTAAAACCTTATTTGCAGTATTATTTTTTTTATTGACTTATGTAAATAGCATATGGTTAGCAACGTTATGAACCAAAGAACATTTTTAAATAAAACTAAGTTTGTAATAGCTGTACTTTTTTTTTAATTTCTTTAGGAGTGGAGATGTTTTCATACTTTCATAATTTTTTTTTTAATAAAAGGCCCACGTGTTAATTTTGTGGTGTTATCTGTAACAATAAATACGTTTTTTTTTAAACACACACACACGTAGACTTAATACAATAAAAAAAATGCATGTAAAAGCACAGGCAAAAAAGGTTATGGGGCTTCGAAGGGTACATTTTGGGTAATTTAGAAAAACCTAATAAAAAAATCATACCTCCGTAATCGTAATACTAAGGACCCAGGTTCCACTGAAAAGGTAGCAAATGACCCTACCAACGCCCCAAAAAAATTTGACGGTCCATGTGTCGAACACCCTGTATACTGATGTATAAAAGTAGCGCACCACCTAAAATTTCGTTGAATTTTAACAATTGATAACTTCCCAATCTTTAGTCGGATTTGAATGTTTCTTTCATCCAATTGTAGCTCTTTTATTGCTTAATTCACTCCATTAAACAGAAGTCCAAAAAATAAAATCTTCATGTTGTACAGAGCGATTAAATAATGTCATGTTTTTTAGTCAAATTTTAACTTCTTCTATTGGCAATGCCAGGTTGCTGAGGCATATAAAAACAATGATGCGTTGTGGCCTACTATCTCTTGAGTATTTTGTTTTTTTAAAAACCAATTTATCTTGGAATCGTCCAGAGATATTTAACATTTTATCAACTCTTGTATTTTATGCGTTAGCCATGAATATCTTCGCATCCAATTTAGTTTTTTTTTTACTTGTAGATCTTTTATTGGCAAATATTATACTACAATGAGTTGTTCTAAAAAATAAATGCATTATGCTGTACAGGGCGTTTGAATTTTCGAGTTTTTTCGCCTTCTGTGGGCAATACCAGATACCTAACGCTTTTAAAAATTACACAGTAATGTAGCCTAATGTTTCCTGAGTAATTTGCTCTTTTAAAAAGCAATTGATCTTGTACTCTTCCAGAGATATTCACATTTTCATAACATCTTGCTTATTTTCTGTTTTTCTTGAGTTCTTTTCGTTTATTTTTGTGTTGAAAGTTTATTCTCATTTATTTTTTTTTAGTCGTTGTCACCGTGGGTTTATGGAAACGGGCTCTCACCTCAAAAGACGAGATCATGGTAAGAAAAACCGCCTTCGTGTTGTCCGAAATATTTCATCAAATACTGCAAGAAAAAGACTCATTGAACCTGGATTGAATGCAAGACACCCCACAAAAAAGCTATCTTTACTTCACTGAAGACGTCAGAGTAAGCTTGAAATCATCCCATGGATTGGTATTTATTTGGAGAAGACATAGTATTTCCTTGATTACTCGTATTGATCTTGTAGCGATCCGGGAAGTGGCAATAAATTCTGCGACATATATAGGCTACAATTTTTTGCTGATGGACGATAATTCTATATCGTGAATACCTTAACGAGGTTGGGATTCAACATCTTCAGTTGGGATCAGCTTAAACTGATCCCAAACGTGCAGTTTTTGATGAAATTGTAACATTTCGGACAACTCGAAGGCGGTTTCTTCACTATGACCTGGTCTTTTGACGTGAGAGCCCGTTTCCATAAACATACGGAGACAATGACTATAGAAGAATAAATAAGAATAAACTTTCAACCCAAAATAAACGAAAATAACTCAAGATAAACAGAAAAAATGCAAGATGTTATAAAAATGTGAATATCTCTGGAAGAGTACAAGATGAATTGCTTTTTAAAAAAGCAAAATACTCAGGAAACATCAGGCTACATCACTGTGTAGTTTTTAAAATCGTCAGATATCTGGTATTGCCCACAGAAGGCGTTACACTTGAAAATTTAAACGCCCTGTACAGCATAGATAACTTTAAAGTTCCGCGAATCATTTTCGTTATGTGTATATTGCAAACACTTAACAATATTCTAGTTGACTTTCTCAAGAAAAAATGTTTACCTATTTTTTTTTCAGATTACTCTGACCTCAGGTCAGTACCGAGCCTCGGCCACCTACCTCACGTTCAGACTACATCTTATGTTTATCAGTCCCCACATTCTCCATACACAACACAAAGCTCGCCACAGCTCAACAACAATGACTACTACAGCGGCCTTCTTCACCAACCTAGCCCAAGTCCTCCTCATTCCGAGAACCAATCACCAAGTCCAAACTCGCATATAGTGCTGAACAATAACAATAGCAGAAAAATGATCTTGAATGAAAACGATGAGAGGCCGACAGTTGTAGAACATAGATCATCTGGCGTTTGAAAAAATTAACACGGATTTTCCTCACCATATTTGTACGTATTTTGAACAGAAAAATCATTTCAACATCAACATTTCCACTAGTCATATATAAAAGGCATTGTTAGTCGATGGTCCAGGGGGATAAGCCAAGGGGATGAGAGAGGAGGGCTAAATTTTATATAAAGAATGAGAAAATTATGACTTAGGATTGTGGTTCCTTCACATGTGATAACTTGAGGTGTCTTTGTGACTTGGCAACGCTTATGAGAACTTTTCAGTCTTCATCTTTCATCAATTCGTAGCATAAACAAGTAATTACTTAGTGGATCTCATTGTTTACTGTTTTATCATTAGAAAAAATGTCTTTGTTCGGGAAAAAGCAATCTTCAAATCATATATCTCTATTAATTTGTATTTATATTTATATAGTTAAAATTGAAATAATTTTGTATCCATGACTTCATTTATCCAATTATTTTTGTGATTGAACAATATGTATATATTTAAGGAAATATCCAACTTTTTTACAGTAATATTCAATTTGTTTTCTAATTTTGATTGAAACGCATACATAATATGAGATTATTCTTGTTTATATTTCTAAATCAAGTTTTATTCTTTTATGTATCATATTCAATTCGGGTCAAGTTAAGAACTTTTAATGGTGTTGAAATGATCTACAAGCATCACTTTTAACTTCACTCTTTTTTAACTTTAGAACAAATGTGATAAATTGAGTTTATTCGAAACTGGAATCTCTGTATCAATCTCAATCTTTGTTATACTGCACTTTGCAGTGATATATTTCTAAATTTATTCTGTAAATAATTATAAACATATATTTTTATTTTCAAATCTGTAAATATGGTAGAATAGTTGATATCACTCTTTTCTGTTAATCTATTGAAATGACATAAATAATGTACTCATGACATTTTCATCAACCAAAGAAGTGAGTTGTGTTATATCTTATGAAAACGTTTTTTGTTATTTTGTAAATATCAATTTCTCAAACAAAACACGTTTTTAGACTGATTTCTTACTTATTGCACTTTTAGGTTTAATAAAAGGCCTTATCGGGTCTTCAAGGAGTGTAGAATCTAATCAAATTTGAGTTTATTTCGATAGATTTTTCCGTCAAACAAAACTTATAGTGAATAATAAATTGATCGTTACTTATGTGGAATTTCACATATTTTGAATGTTATCATATTGTATATACTTAGAAATATCTACAGAATAATGTTTGTTGAATTTGTATCTTTATTTACTTATTCAGTATAGAATAATTTGATTGAATTTTGTGATTTTCTTTTCCGAATTTCCTTCAGCATCCATTTCAGATTATGAAGAACAATTGAGAAGTTTGTACGAGAAAGTAAGGCCGCATATCCTGATATATAAATAATTTTTTTTTGCCTGAGCACATATACGAACAGTTCACTCAAATGTTTTAAACAATTTTCATTACTGATGCTGTCAATTCAGAGAAATATAAACAAATGTTACATTTCTTTTCTCTCGAAATTCCAATTTTGAATTTGAAATAATAAGGTACCTTCCATGTGAATATGGCATGAGAAATACAAATTCAGCACAGAACTTCCCGGCTTACATGATGATGACGTCATGTAATGCCTTATGTCCAGATGCTAGAGTCATTCCAGTACACAATAAGGGCGAGAAAAATTCCTATTGTAATTATAGATCGATTTCGATTCTTCCAGCGGTTTCGACAGTTTTTGAATCTCTTGTCAAAGTAAGATTGGTCTCGTACCTGGAGAGGTTTTCAGTCATCAGTAGAGAAAAACAATTGCTTCAAAAAGGGAGATCTACTATCACTGCGCTGATCGAGATAATTGAGTTCATAATAGAGGTATTAGAAGATTTAGAGGGGTGGTCATTTCTTGCCTGGACTTGAGCAATGCTTTTGATTGCGTCGATCATAAAAAGCTCTTGCTCAAACTCGAATATGTTGGCATAAGAGGCAAAGCACTGGATTTACTAAAATCATATATAGTGAACCGGCAGCAGGTGGTTGATTTCGAGGGTAGAACATCTACCAAAAGGAGGCTACTTCGGGCTTTCCGCAGGGGTCAGTACTCGAGCCGATTTTATTTTTGATATATATTGATGATATGCTGTCAAATATCACCGCAGATGATGAGACACTTTTTGCAGATGATACTTCTCTCATGAATAGAGCCGGGAATCCCAAATCACTCCAGGAAAAAACTGGAAAATCTCTAGCCGACGCTGAAGAATGGTTTAGAAGCAACAACATGAAGCTTAACTGTGAGAAGACCCAACAGTTATTAATGACCATCAAATCAAATAATACAGAGAGTGCTTCTATATTAGGATCAGCGGAAATCTAACCAGGACCGCACATATAGATGGACTCTGCACGATGAGACAAATTAAGAACCCCCTTTCTGAGAGAGAAACTATTTTAGCTTACTATGCGCAGTTCCATGGGGGATGACTTATGGCATGATCCTCTATAGCTCATCTCATGATGCACAGAGAGTTTTTCTCAAACAGAAGAGAACATTAAGGCTGATATCTGAAGTCGATCATACTGTTACCTCAAGACCGTTTTTTAAGAAGTACAGAATACTCACTCTACCGTGCTGTTATATATTCGAGTGCCTCCTATACGTCCATAAAAATAAGGAGCACCTCACAAATAACTCCGATGTCCACAATTATCTAACCAGATCCAAGGATAAATTTTTGACTCCTAGACACAGGTTAACAAAGTCCCGGAGCACACATATATTCAACGGTGTGAAAATTTACAACGAACTACCCCAATCAGTCGCGTCCGAGCTTTCCAAATTGAGATCAAGGCATTACTACTGGATAATACTTTTTACTCCAAGGATGAATTTGTGGCCAGTTTGAACAAATAGTCGTGATGATTTTGTATATATATATGATATTGTGTTGTGTATAATTTTCTTGTTTAATTATGATGTTGATATTCGCCTTATACGGGTAATATGTATTTTATTATATTTTTTTTACAAGTTTATTTTACAGATAGAAGAGATTATTATTGAAATTTATGATGCACCCTGTTATTCTTTGAGGGAAATAAAATTGAATTGATGTTGATATTTTCCACCACTTCTTGTTACGACTTAAAAAACTGGTGATGACGGATTTTAAGGCGTCGGAGCTATGATTCATATTTATTGGTTTTTAAGTTGTTTTATTTTTGAACACTTTTTATCTTAGTATATAGTGTTGTTTTCTAGATGGCAAGTGGAATATTTTTCGGAAAGTGATTAATTTTTATAAGTAGGTATGGAATAGTTTGATGGATAAAGATGTCCTTTATGTTTTGAAAAAGTTTTCAAATTTGTCGTTGGGAAAGTGCCTGTTAGTGTTCCCTGTTCAAATAAATAAATATGCAGCCACTTCTTCTGGTTTGATTCAATGGCTTAATCAATTTTGCTTGCATTCAATTTCAAATACACTGCTCAAAAATTGATAGGGATCTCTTACTTTTTCTAAATGAACATAAGCTACTGAGTCGGTTTGGATGAACCTATTCCAAGTCCGACTCACGACACTTTGTGAAGTTCATAAGTGATCCCTAGTAATTGTTGATCGGTGTAGTTGAATCTCTTTATTTTTGCAATTTGGTGGACACGCATACGAAAGACATGTACTTGGGACATGAGTTCAATATTGGTGGAGGCAATCACACACGTGAATCTCAGAGAATAAGGTCTGACTTGGACAGCCTTTAGGAAATTATTGTATAATAATAATCCAGATTCGTCATAATTGGGATAAGTGAAAAATAGGAGGAAAACAAAGATGGTTATCAAACCACAATGGTTAGATCCAAGTGATTAAATCACTTTTATCGGGGGGCGATTATTTTTGTTATAAGGAGAGAAACATATGGTCAAAAATGCAGGTGTTAAAATTTTCAGGAACATTGAAAATTTCTTGAAAAAGAGAAAAATTACGGTTTTTCTGATATTTTCGCACATGAGAAGGTTTAGCGAGAAAAAGTTTCGAACAAAAGTTGTAGAGCGGAAAATTATGTACTTTACCGTTCTCGAAAGTGATTTTGTATACTGATTATTAAGGTTTTTCTCTAATAACGGCATAACTTGTGAAAATGTCTGTGACCTGATAAACAGAATATAAATGAACTCTGACGTCGATGAAGACGAATAGGATCTAGATGACGCTGAGGGGTACGATATTGATGCATTTAATTGAAGAATTATTAGTAAAAATGAAAAAACAGTTATTCCTGATATTATTCGATGCAGAAATTTTAATTATTATTCATTAATGCTATTGCTCTTCAAATAATTACTAGTTTTTTAATTCAACTCTTTTGTCCCATTACTCTGAATAAATTTCTTTCTTTCGAAGAATTACTATTATTTTACTATCAGAAACATACCTACCTACGTCTAAATTATTATTCGTATATCGTATGCATCTTAAGGAAATTCAGCTAGGAATTTGTTGATAATTGCAGCTGAAAACTATTTTAGTTTTTGAATTAATAAAATTTGAATTTCAATTTCGTCAAATTACAAAATTTCCTTTCTAAAATTTATCCAATTTTTGACTTTTCTATTTTTCATATTACTTCTAGCCTCCATTGAAAAATCTACATCGCCTTCGCTAGCACATCAGATTACAAAACCGAACATTGTTTTACCCAAACTGTCCGTATCCAATCAACTCAATATTGTATGCTAGGGTTTGATGTAATAAATGCAATACAATAACAAAACGAGACGAGAGTCCAACTCTGGTGAATATCTGCTACATGTTTGGTTCAGCGTTCAGGTAGTCAATTAATCGAGCGCCAAATTTGAAATTCGTTGGTATTGCGCTACTAAAGAAATACGCTGTTATCAGTAAACAAATTCACTTTCGAGAACGATAAAGTACATAGTTTGGACTAGAATTTTCCGCTCTACAACTTTTATTTAAAACTATTTCTTACTAAACCTTCTTATTCACGAAAATTTCAGAAAAACCGTATTTTTCTCTATATTTTCAAGAATTATTCAATGTTCCTGAAACTTTTATCACCTGCATTCTTGATCATATGTTTCTCTCATTATAACAATCAACATATCAAAAATGCAGCTCTTTCCGAGAAAAAGTTATTTCAGCCCTTCCTTTACTGGACTATAGGGCAACAGTTGTGGGCTGATCGGTTCTTACCTGACAATTGTAAGGGAACTTGGGTATGGCGTGCTGCAGGGTTCTATTCTTGAACCTCAGTTATTTTTGATATGCATCAATGATCTGCCGTTGATCATGGGCATCTATTTATTATTTTTGCTGATGATACAACTGTTTGGCTGGCATCGGATTCTCTGGCTGTCTTGCTTGAGAGGGTTTCGGCTGCTTCGTCAAGGGTCTATTACTGGTTTACCTCTAACAACTTGGTAATTAATCAGCAGAAGACAATCAGCCTCGTTTTTTCTTTGAGAGAGATTGATTCTACTGATCTAATTGCTAGTGCGAGGTTTCGGGGCGTGATATTGCCTTTGGAAATACCTTATACTTTCGAATCCAGATTACATAAAAGCCCCGAATAGAATATTCAGAACACAGGGCCGTAACGAGCTGTAAATTAAACTTTCTCAGAGCAGGAATTTGAAATCAATTCCGACGATCTCCAATTTTCAGCAATGTGACAATGATGCGACAATGAAATTTGAGAATTAATAACACTGCATTCCATCTTCTAACAAATAAAGCGTGTCCCATCTAGAATTTCTAATTTGAACTAACGATAATTTAACATTGGAGACGTCAACTGTCATCGGAGAAGTGTCACATATTCAGTAATAAGTCTGATATTTACGAAATAGGTCGCTATTCGCTTGTGGATAGCTGGGAAATGTTAAAAAATTATTTCCAAAGTGGTGAGTTGCCAACGCAAACTGTGCGAAATTTGAAAAAAATATTTGCCAAAAAAGATTAGCCATCGTAGGCATATGTGCGGAAATTTGTGAGTCGTCGTGTGCGGGAACCTGGATCACTGTTGGATAAAACAACACGTAAACGTCCATTTCCAGCAACCGAAAACATCGCCGCGGTGGAACAAAGTGTTCGTGAACGGCCATCCACATCGATTCGCAAGAGTTGGACCTTTCTTGGTCAACTACGCACCGAATTTTGCGCAAAGACCTTGCCCTGAAGCCATATAAAGTTCAATTGGCCCAACAACTAAAGCCATTTGATCATCCGAACCGTCTACGGTTCGCAAATTGGGCGAAAGATCGTTTGGCCGAAGATGGTGAATTTTATCGAAAAACCATCTTTTCCGACGAGGCTCAACTGTCGTATATGGGGCACTGTTTTCTGAATTTTTGATCACAAAATTTCGGTCAATTTTATTTTTGGTGTTTCTAATTGCAATTAGGAAGGAATCGCCCAAATCTCTCACATCGTCGATTTCTAAATCAACCAACTCTTTTCCACGACAAGCTCCCGCAACGCCCAAAATAAGTGCAACCTACAAAAAAATTGATTTCTTAAAATTTCTGAATATAAACACATTTCCAAATTTACCTTAAGCATTAAATATTTATCATCCGGAGCCTCCCGTAAGAACTGATCTACCTGCTCAGACGTGAGAATTCTTGACTTCTTTGGCTTAAATCCCTCATTTCTTCTCTTCAAAAAAGCTAATAATTTTGGAAATTTACTTATATCAATATCTTCTCTAATGTTAATAACCGATTTCAGCATTGAGTAATGTGCCCAGAGAGTTGAGGCACAAACCGCTTTTGATTTATCATTGAAGTAGACTAACAGCGCATTTTCAGTAGGTTGTCTCACATTTTTTAAGCGGCACCACTTTTTAAAAGCATCGTACTGCTGCTCGTATAGTTTTCTAGATTTCGGTGGTAACAATTCTTCACCTACTTCGGCCGCTCTTTTATCAATATCAGATACACCTTCTTCACTCATGATACCAATAATTATCAATAACAATGTTTCTTTACATTGACACTAGTAATGACAATGTTTCTATATTATAATTGTCACAACGCAATGTTACTATGGTAACTTATTTTAAAGACAGTTTATTAAATGAGTTGAAGAGATAAAGAACTAATTGAAATTATTGAAATAATTAATAAAATCATACCGGAAGTACGAAAAGTATCGTATATACCTTGCGACTGAAGTACATTTAATCCTGAAGGTAAAGTTTACCTGAAGGATTAAATGTACTACTTCAGTCCCGTGGTATATAATATACTATTTCACAAATAATGTCATGAATTATGCTTTCAAATAAATATTTGATCATTGAAATCTATCGAGCCGTTCTTTTTTTGAAGCCTTTTTAAATTCGAAATTTTCCGCGAGACACTTCATTTATTCGAATCCAATCCAAATGATATCTTATTTGAATAAGGTATTGAAGAAAATGTGTTCGGGAATGTTTTTAAAATTTTCTAGCAGGTCGATTTCTACGGAAGTCCTTTAATTTAAATTTTATTGAAATATGTTTCGAATAACAACTCGATCCGATGGATATTCTAAGAGCCGTTGAGGAAACCAAATTTCAGATGGTCATAACTGATGAGCTATTATTCGGATTTGGCCCCATTACGGACGGAGGTATTTGGACAATTAACCTAATCTAAAAATAAGCAAACTTCAACTCATCTGTTTCATAAGTTAGAGAGTATACGCCCGGTGGCGTATACTCTCAAGTATCAGGGAGTCGAACCCAATCGATTGAGAACGTTTTCGGCGTGATATCCGAAAATTACAGGCATTTTGACCAAACGATATCTCTCTGTTTTACTAGAAAAAACGCGCAAAAAACATAACTGTCCGGAATTCAGCCCCGTATCTTCCTCAAACAGAGTTTCCACTGAATATAATTATCAGTTCCGATAGGTGAAAAGATTACGTCGTAATTTTATTATGTTTTATTAAGATATGTAAGGTTAAGGACAGTATCTACCAAGATAGTAATAATCTAAATAATATTTAATGAGGAATCCCCTTTCGCCGAAAACACCATGTAAGCGTTTTTGCAGCCCTAAATCAACCCCAAAAACCGTTCAACGGATCTCTGGGAAAAGTGAATGCGTGGCAACGCCCATTTTATACAGAGACAATCGAATCAAAATGGTGCCGAATAGGTGTTTATTTAGTTACGTCATGCGATCTATATAGTTGCTTAGACGCTCTGGATAACGCCATTTACACGTATGAGTTTGGATATCAAGGTGTATTGAGCGAGACCTCATCTTATCGTTTGAGATTACGAACATCACTTCTCGATCCGCTTCAGGTATGTACCTATTGATTTGGTTTCTGTTTACTAGCGATAAGGTTTAGAAGATTCAGTCTGATGCTCAGGTTGATTAAAAAAAACATGTATTTCATAGCCATACATTGAACATTATAAACCAATTCCTTCACAAAGACAAACCGACAATTGAACATCAGCAAAAACAACGCTACAAGGCAATATTTCGTCAAAATTGAGTTAGTTCCACATCTGCAAATACCTTCCTTCCTACTCATAGAATAAAAAATTCTTGAAACAGACAGCAGCAAAATTTCAAGAAACCCTTTTTGTTTTCACTTTTCCTTGCTTGGTTTCAATTTTCAATCGTGATTTTCTCTTGAATAAGTGTTGCAGCATGTATCGTTGTTGTTCTAGGGCCAATTGCCTATATGTTTACCAATATTATTTTATTAATGTCAAGGTTCTTTCGTTGAACTGTTGTCGGTGTTTATAACTTCAGCCAAACATGAAGTTGATATTTCCTTTCTCTCATTTGCCATACCAGCAACCATTCTACATTCTTTTCAATTCAACGTCTGCCAAATATCTTTATGTTATCGGTGATCTCCGCCATTAAGGCTTCAATGCTGTCATACTTTCTCCTGTATTGATCAAGTCTGTCGCAGATGTCTTTCGCAGACAATAGCCTGTGAATGTTTTTGAATTCAACAGATCTGAAAAACATGCTAATTTCACTTGGGATTGTCCTGAATGTATTTTTACTGAATGGCTGAATTCTGCAATGCTTGGAAAAAATTTTGAGGATCCGACGGAGTCAAAAACATATCTATATTTCCCTCCGACACCATATGCAGAGAATTTGTTTTCTTCCACAATTGGAAATTTCTTATGGATTTTTTTTTTGCCATCCGGAATGTCAAACACTATAACTGAACCCCTAGCTTCAATGCGAACAATATTTTTATTCAAAAGTTCCAAAAATAAACAGCCCCCGAAATAATGACGTGTAGAATAAACCAATAAATGTGCAATGATGATATGTTATTATGTAGTAAGTAATCAAAAATACATTTCGAAAATTTGGCAAATCAACAAGACGAATCATTCTACACAACAAGAGATTTTTGGTTAATATATTTTACATTTACGTTTAGGGAATAGTTCCAATTCGTGCAATTCACTTGCATACAGTATATATCTAAAAAAACATTAGTTTTCATAAACACTACAGTCTGTATCATTTCAATTCTCCACATCACATTGTTCAAATTCATCCACCGGTTTCATTGTTAGTTCACTTAGTTAATGAGTTCAGAATGAGGCTAATAAAAAAAATATACTTCTTCCGCAAATCGCCAGGAAATTTTGACATTCCTGTCAAAATTTCTTGAAGAAAAAGTCAGGACTTCCTTACTGTAAGGAAATGATATTTCCGTACAGTTGTTAGTGTTCTACATAAATGATAGAAAACACATTGCTTATAAGGAATTAATTTATATTTTGAAAACATCAAGTCATTGCTGAATACATTTTTAAGATCAATTTGTTATATTTACAGTAATTTGACAGTTAGTACAATTATTGAACATTGGAGGAACACTCTTAGAACTATGAGAAACATTTTGGACAACATGCAGGGTGGAAGGGTCATTTGTTGAATATTTTGTACTGTGAAAATTTTATTTGCCACCTCAACCTTATTGTTAAGCGATTCTTCGATATAACCTTTAGCAACGTTTGATGACTTCCATCCGCCATGCCTCTTTAAACTAGTTATGTTGGCACCAGAGTCAACCAATATTGTTGCAGAAGACCGACGAAAGCAGTGACCAGTATATTCTGTCGGATTTACCAAGTTCAAATAAGAAGCAACTATTTTGGGGATTTTTCTAAATTGATGAATTCCTACCACTTGCCTACAACCCTTTCCGCTTTGATATTTAAAGAAAAATCGGTCACTGTTCATATTTTCTGGTCTTAACGAAACATACTTTCGATAAATATTCAAGTAGATCTGATTAATTACAAATGATCTTGGTTTGTTGGTTTTCGAATCAGGTATGCTGATTAAAAGCTTAGATTCTAAGTCTTCTATATAGTGTACAGTCACTCGGACTAACTCATCCATTCTACAGGCCCCAGAAATACCAAATATTACAGCCACCTAAAAAATAAATAAAGCTATAATCTAAATAGAAATTAAAAACTTGTAAATTACCTTAATCATTAAATTTTCTTTATCTGGAGCTTCCTGGATAAATTTTTCAATTTCTTCCTTCGTTAAAATCTTAGATTTCTTTGCCCTATAACCTTGAGCTTGCCGTTTCAATAAAGAACGAAGTTTTGAGTATGTAGATATATCGACATTGTGTTTAAGTGCAAGGGTTGACTTCAGCATTGAATAATTGGCCCATAATGTTGAAGATTTCATCTTTTAACAAAGGTCTAGGAAGTATGCCATTACAACATTTTCTGAGAAAGAACTCGTATTTTTACTCATGCGATAATCCATAAAACGTCTCTATGCATTTTCGTACTTTTCTCTTGATTTCATTGGCAATAATTCTAATGAAGCAGTATTCACTGCCTCAACCAGCTCTGGAGGAGTCCCAGGAATGGAAATTTCATCATCACTTATCATTTTACTTTCGAGAACACCAGCAATTAAATTTATAAGCGTCAAGTTTGACAATTCAACCTCAATACGTTTCCATAGTAACCCAAGTAATTTTATTAGGAATTTCAAAGCACCATTTATTCGGGAATAATTTTTTTTTTAAATCAATCAATATCTGTCGAATTTTAAACGATTTGCGGAAAAATAGTATGTTTACCTCGTAGGAAAAGCCACATTCCTGGACTATTACTGAAATTATGTTATATTGATTATTCGACTGAGAATATGTCTGAATCATTGTGCGAGAACATAAAAATTTCAATAGTTATAACCAGTTAAATTAAGTTAAATTAAAAATTGTGTTTACTTTTTTACTTATTGTAATAAATTAATATTTTTTTGGATTTTTGAAAGAAAATAGAAGAAACATACTCAAAAAAATTCCGATCCCCTCCATTATAATAGTTAATAATTTTAATGTAACATTGAAAACTGCCGCCCATTCTTCATATTGAGGTTGAGCGCCTGGCTTCGCAAGTAATTTTAAGTTACAATAAGAAAACTTTTTAAGGAACCTATATTCAGTAAATTTAAAAATCTGAAGAAATTATAACTTAATCATAACACAAGTAATGATGTACGTTGGAAATCTTCTTTAAGGTAAATTCACCAATAAACATTTCAGTCAATGTAAATTAAAAAAATATTTGTATAATTGCCATAGAATTTTTAACTCGTGGAGCCTTTCATGAAAAACCCTAATATATGATAGTGTGATAAAAGTTTAAATAAATCCAATACATTGTTTTCAATCAACAACAATTCATCATTAATGTTGTTGAATTTTTTTTCATTTGTCACTTTTAACTAACAAAAAGCATTTTTCAACTAAATAAAAAATTTGAAACAAATTAACTAATTCAATATTTTTGAAAAATGTTATGTATAATTCAGAGATATAAAAATTCTAATCATTAAAAAATATTTTTTTCTTATTTCTATTGTTTGAATAATTATTAAGGAAATTTTTTGAAATCATAACTAACAGTTCACTACAAATGAAAAAACATTTTTTCCATGAACAATGTCTTTGTTTATTATAAAAACAATTTATTTTAAAGAATTTATTGCCTTTTCTTCATTTTCATTTTGATAGCTCTAAAATTACAAAAACAACCTTGTGCCTCAAAATAACGGAAAAAATTTATTTCGATCATTGAAAAAAACTGTTTCTAAAATTTTATGCGCAATAAAGTTTCAGTTATTTAATTTAATCAATGAAAACATGAAAAAGCTCTATAAACTATTAGAAATTATTATCAGGAGAATGTTTTTTGTAATCATAAATAACATTTCCTTAAAAATGGTAAAAAAAGTTTTCGAGATTATTGTTTACAATTTTTTACAATGTTTACAGTTGTTTACAAAACAAAAATTATATAAAGATGGAAATATTTTTTTTTGATCTTCCCATCTGCTATATACAGGGTGAGTCTTTGACTAGTGTATCAACTTTAACCATAGGTTCTTGAGATCGAAAGAAACACTTTCTCTCATACCATTTTCCCATATTTAGCTGCGTTAAAAAGTTATAAGCATTTTAATTTTTCACATTGGGCAAATACCCCTCTGTAGTGCAGTTTAGTTTGAATGAAAATTACCTTCCACAGCATCCACTATTGAATCTGAATTGTTTAAGAACATTATTTTCCCTCTAAGAAATGATTCACTCACTCATGTTTCATCAGATGTTTATATCGATTTAATTCTTTTCAATTTCAAATATCTCAAGAATGCTGCAATTTAGGAAAAAAGATTACGAATGATTTTATCTGCGAAAAAGACTAATGATTCCAGGAAGTACAAGATACAGACCTTTAGTTCAAGTGATATTTGTTTTTCATGCAATTCAACCAATCTGTACAGTAGTAGTGAGAAACCCACAAGAAATGGAATAAATCTATTGATGTCAAAATATGCATGACTGTCATCGAAAACCTTCTACAAGAGATCATTTCAATTGATATTGTCGTTTAAATATTACAGGTGAAAATGCATTTTTTTAATGAAATTTCCACACCCTTCTATAGGGCCAAATTTGGAAAAATGTTATACATATACATATACACAGAATAAAGTTAATATAATTTTTTGTACTTCATACAAATGATTTCAAAGTGTAAAGATATATTTTCACTGAATTACTTCTAAGTAATTCATAATATTGATGGAGCCCATCACGAGAACAGTAGTGGATCAAGGTATGAATATGATAAAATTTGGTCTTCACATACCGTTTATTTGCTTTCTTGCTAGAATTAATATTTACTTTCGCACGTAAGATGTGTATCATAATGACACATACAGAAATGCACGTCGCTACAAAGAACTTATATACTTATATCGAGGAATTCGTTGAATATTTTTGAAATATGTATAGATTGAATGGCAATAAATCCAGTAGGCGAAAGACATATTTTAAGGTAATATGAATTTACTTTCTCAACAATATTTGAAAAATACCTGTTCCATAATCTAGGTAGGAGATTAGGTTGGAAAATTAATATAATTATTATATGGAAAATCAATGGCGTCGCAAAGCGAAGTGTACCGGACAACTGCCCCATAGGTATTGAGATGACATTTTTGGCCTATTTATCGGGGCATTACTTTATATAACCATCTTCCTATCAGATTTAAGAACTTACCAAAAAGCCAGTTCAGAAAAGACATTAAAAAACTCTATTGTCTAGATGTTACTACAGTACATCTGACTTTCTTAGCGACCGTGATATGTAGAGTAGGTATGTTGTATTTAGTAATTTATAGTTTTTCTGTTCAAATTATGTATTTTTATTGTACTTTTTGTTGATATTCAATTGCATGTTATGATTGAGTGATATTATATTGTAATTTCTTGTTGACCTGATCTGAACAAATTTTATTCTTCCCGAAAACTCCTTGGAAATTTTGTAAAGCATTTTCAACTTTAGATTCAATTCGAGAAAGAATTAATCCTTCTAATTTCTTGAAAGAAATACTCATTGAACTTATTGGCCGATAACTGTTAGGACCACAGGGTAGGGATGGGACATCGATAGATTTTCGTCGATGTTTAACATCGATGATAACATCGAACTGTACCATCGATGTTAACTGAACATCGCTAATTGAACAGCGATGTTTGTGAACATCGGTGTTTTTACACTTTAATTATACTTAGGCATATCAATCATTCATCATGATTTAACGATAAATTCCCAATATATCAAAAAAAAATTTCAATGTCTACTGAGAATTATTTTATTAGAATAAAGATACAGGTAACTATAACATAAATTTGGAAAAGCATAAAATAAAAATTGATTCAATAAATGGATAGAACTCTGGACACTGAAATAAATTAAACGTCCCAAATACTCCTATCTATTGATTTATTATTATTATTATTATTATTATTGATTAATATTTGGACGCCCTCTATCTCAGAAATCAAGTCGTTCATATGAACTTTTTTATTTTAAATTACGCAAAGTTTAACCCCTTAAAGTTTGCACAAGTAATTAATTGACACCCTGTATAGTAAACGACCGATTCCAAAATTATCATAACACAAAATTGGGGTAAAACCCGAATGTAAGTTTCTCCTGACGTCAACCAAAACTGTGACGACTAATTTCACCCATCTGTCTATACAGGGTGACAACAAAATATGGAATCATGCTCATGTTTGTATATCAATGAGGATATGAAATTCAATTTTTTGCAGTGTGGAATATTTTTGGTTGTACCAAAGAAGGGTCACGAATATTTCCAGTTAGACAGAAAATGGACTATTTTTTGAATATTTGATGGCAAAATCGGTATATTTTCTTATACTTTCATTGTCCACTTCATTCTGAGTACGACGCTATTTTCTTCTACAATTTTTGACAAGTCATATCCATGATTTTGAATAATATATAAATCAACCGTATAAAAACAAACCTAGTTGACTGAAAAATGATTCTATAGCTGAATTTCCATAAATAGATATAAAACATCGAGAAACCGATGTTTAATATTCTATCCGCAACATGTCAGCATCGATGTTGAAAATCAGTTAACATCGATGGCAAAAACTTCGACATCGATACTCAAAGATCGATGTTTGAAAAACATCGATGATGATGTCCCATCCCTACACAGGGTTTTTTCTTTGATTCAAAATTTCTATGTCTTAAGCCTAACGGAATTGGGAAGAAATGTTTCCAGAATTCAGAATATTCTTATAGAAAGACAATAAATAAAATCAAAATAAATATGTTGTATTATGGGATAACTTTCAACATTTCATTGATTATGGAAATTTGGAGCAAAATTTTTGAATAAACGATTTTTCACAAATTGAACTCCACAACAGTTGCAATGTTATATCCTGATTTTTACGGAAAGTAAATAAAGGACGGGATCATCCTGTGTAGGTGTATATGGAAATATCCATACGCGTACTTGATTTCGTCACTCAACTGACCCTCCCTTTATTTTATGACCTCGTTTTCGTAGAGAAATGAGATCATCCTAAGTTTTTCGGGTTAAGTAGAGGAAATGGGATTTTTCGCGATTTCTTTGTTATGAATGAACTCCATGAGACTATTTGTGAAATATTTACTGAACGCTAGAATCAATATGATTTCGTTATGAGGTCATGCGAAATGACGAGTATCCATAAATTTTGCGAGTATCAGAAGTTGAACAAAAATGCCAGTTTTCTGATTTCTACAAAAAATTCAATATGATTTTCGGTTTTAATTAAAAAAATCGAGAAACATTGATCAGAAAAAATCCACAATTTTCAGTGAAACATTCATCATTTGTTGGAATAGATGAAAAAGAATACGTTATCTAAAGTTTCTTTTATGAAGTTCCTTGAATTCATAATGAAAAACTCCTATTCCTCCTCAGGATTATATATATATAGAATAATATCATGATGGAATTTCAGAATTGGTATGCAAAATATCAAAATCTCTATAACATCAATAAGTCCCGAGACTAACAATGAAAACAAAATTTTTTTTATTCATCAACCTAATCACCTTCTAGGTTGATACAATCGTTCCAACGCTGGTCCAATTTTGCAATACCATGTTTATAAAAAAAAAATATATCTTTCGCTTCAAAATAAGCTTCAGTTTAAGCGATGATCTCCTCATTTGAGCCAAATCTTTTTCCCTGGAGCATTTTTTCAAGATCAGCAAAGAGCCAGTAGTCACTGGCGGCTAAATCTGGCTGAGTATGGGGGGTGGGGAAGCAGATCAAAGCCCAATACTTTCAATTGCAATTCGTGGATTGTCCTGGTGGAAAAGGATTTTTTCTCTGCATGCCCGATCGTTTTTTTGCGATTTCCTCCTTCAAACGCACCAGCAAGTCAATATAATAATCACTGTTGATCGATTCACCTTTTTCGAGGTAGTAAATGAAAATCACGGCGTGCGTATCCCAAAAAATTGACGCCATGACTTTGCCAGCTGACTGCTGCGTTTTCGGGCGCTTCGGACGGCTTTCGCCAGCTGTGCGCCACTCAGCTGACTGCCGCTTCGACTCTGGAGTGTAGTTTCGTCCATGGTCACGTAACGACGCAAGAAATCTTTCAGCTTTCTGAATCATCGACCCGTTGCTGTTTTTGTTCCCCCCACTTGGAAAAAACCTTTTTCATGTTCAATTTTTCAAGAAGGATAGTAAATACACTTCCATATGATATCTGTGCCATCTCAGCAATCTCACGGAGCTTCACTTTACGATCTTTCATTATAATTTTTGTCACTTCACTCACATTTTCCGGTGTAACGGCTTCCACAGGTCTATCCGAACGTTCCGCGTCATTTGTGTCGGCACGACCACGTTTAAACTCGGCAAACCACCGACAAATCGTTGCTTTTGATGGACAAGAGTCCGGGTAACAATTTTCAATCCATTGTTTCACTTGCACGGTGTTTTTACCCATTAAAAAACAATGTTTTATCAGAACGCGAAACTCAGTTTTTTCATTTTTTAAACAAACTACAAAACGACTTTACTCCAACCTCGATAACTCAGCTGTTTCTGGTCCGATCGACTTAAAATTTTGACACGTTTCAAGCAAAGTTTAGTACCCTAGAAAGACGTGGTTACTGGTTTACTACAAGCGCCATCTTTGATCTCTATTATTCAATTAGTTCATGATTTGAAGAATGCGGACTATGCTAATCGACTGAAGGAATTCTGCAGCGATTTAACAACTTTGACAACATACTGTTTAGTGACGAAGCAAATTTTAACCTGAATGGTCATGTTAATAAACATAATTGTGGATACTGGGAAGTGGAGAATCAATCATGAGGATCAACGAGGCCGAGCAATTAATGTGAATACTGACCAATATTGCGATATGTTGCGACATTTTTTGGTCCTAGAGTTTCAGGAGTTTGCAGGTTCCAACTCAAGAACGTGGTTACAGCAAGATAGGACCTCGTAAATAATTATATCGTTTTATCCATATTTCTTATAATTTTTATTGATGTCCGTTCAAATGTCTCAAGATATTTGAAGAGGAAAATATTGTTCCTGAAAAAATATAACGTCGTATAATGTCCCTATAAATACCATAAGTATTTGCTTAATATCACATGGAAGAGCGAGTAAACGCTCCTTTCCCTCAGCCGCAATTCGGTCATCTTTCGAAACGAGCCGATATAATGCAAGGTCCTTTATGATTTGATTTCAAATCTATTGAGTTCACGAATGAACACTGGAATCAAACATAGTTGAAAAGTAAAAGTAGACAAAAAAATGCTGGATATAGTTACAGAACGAACGCGTGGCCGTACAGCGGATATACTGTTCAAACAGATCTGCATCATCTTCCGACCAGCTAGTATGTACATTCTGGCCGCGAAGATGAGTACATTCATCCAAACAAATCTTTCACACCTTCCATAACGAACAAATCAGAAACAACCATCCGGACCACTTCATCGGCCCATCCAAACTTCCCGAAACTGACTACAAGTTAGAATTTCCCGTCCTGCTCTACCTTATCACTGATAAAACAATGCCTTTTTCCGCAGAACAAATAATGACGCGTCGAAAAAACGATGCACGCTTATACCAAACAATTGTTTCTCATTTCAGGTCACCGGGGTCTCATTTCAGATCGCGTCGGTTGCCGGTACGGTTGAAGATGACTACCAGGGAGGAAACGTCGAAATCGGAGGAGAAGGAGAATGTTGAGGAGGTCAAACAGGAGCAACCACAAGGGGTCATCAGAAGGAGCATAACCGCACATGGCACCATAGAAAACATTGAAGTATCATCTGTAGAGAACGCCAAATCGCATCCAGGGTCCCCAAAGATGAGTCCACAGCAGGACCAAGAGGTCAAACCTCCTGAGATTGCTCAGTACAAAGTGGATCATTTTGAAAACGGGACTAACTCGACTCAGTTTGTCGCGGAAGACGGTAGTATTATTGCTAGTGCTCAGGATTATTATAATTCGGTGCAGATCGGTCAGATCTCTGAACCGATTGAGCCTGCTCAAGGTGATTATACTAATTTAGATTGTGTGTCTGGTGGTGAACAATATGCGGGTTATACGAACGATGGGACGCCGTATATTGCTCAGTACGGGCCTCAGCAGTACTTTGCTCAGGATAGTCCACCGAATAATACAGTGCTTTATAGGAATGATCCAAATATGGGAACAAGATATCAGGTTAGTATTTACTGTATTACTAGTGCATATAAATTCTGATGTTCCTTTATTCTCTGAAAAAAAATTCAGTAATCTGATTCAATGTATTTCTTAGAAGCGAATCAATGCTTCAAAAAATCAACCATTAATTTGGATGCTCCGGGCTTGCAATGAACTTCGAGAGATTGTTGACAGTTTTCACGGTGGTATTTTGAATTCGACATTTCTCCTCGAAATACATTTTAGTTCAATGTAGTATTACTGAAGGTTTCGAAAGCCATTTTTTTATATTTCTTGCTATGGATACTGTTATTGAATTATTCTGAAGTTGAATTAGGTTAATTGATTTTTTCCATTGATTACTTTAGTACTGAGGATAAACTGTGAATAGTGTTTATGAGTACAACAGCATTTCATGTGCAGGGTTTAATTTCATGTACAATGAAATATAATTTGGCCACGTTTCGGGAAGTGCATTTTTTCAAGCCTTCGAAATTAATTTATTCTATGTCATTTTCCATCCAATAAAAAAAGTTGGAAAATGACATGAAATGAATTATTTTCGAAGGCTCGAAAAAGACCACTGCCCGTAACGATGCCGAATTATATTTCATTGTAAATAAAATTGAATCCTGCACATCAAATGCTGTTGTAGAATCACTTATTATACAGGGTAAATACTTATATTCAATAAAGTACTTAGCAGTATAACCCGTTTATATTCTTTTTACAATAAAGAAATACAATAAATCATCTGATTTTATATCTTAATAATGATTTACTCACAATATTTTGATTTTCATCTTTTGATCGTGGTATGAAAGTGAATAGCACGAAAACAGTATATAGACATTTTTTTATATTGATTTCATTGAAATAATCAATTTCCTTTAATTACAATTACTTTTGAAGTTATAATAAAATTTTTTTTTTAAATGTGTACCACGCACATTTCTGTTTCAAATAAAATTTCCTTTTTTCTTTTTCAAAAATATACAGTGATGGGCAAATGTGTGGAATCAAGTAAATACTTCTGGATATATTGAAGATACCAAAATGAATTTCGAAAGATCGATACTGCAGTAGATTGCCTATTTGTTTACATATTTTTTAACAATTTTGAACTCCCGGTTTTACCGTAAATTTTAAAATTTGCAATTGAACACCCTGTATATTATTCAAGTTTCTGATGAAAAATTTTATTATCAGTTCAAAAATATTGGGTTTGATATTTTTCGTTTCAATACCTAACGAGATATTAACAGAAAACTATCTAAAGAAAGTAAAAATCTAATATCTATTAAAGAAATAACAACTAATCATAATTATTAACTAAAACTAAGTGATGTTCAGAACATTGAGACTTAACTAAACTAAACTTTTTGCATTAGATGTTCAAACTGAGCACCGTTTACTTCTTGACAATAAGTAAGTCGGCTTGTAAATTCTCTAGTAACATTAGTATTACTTCTGGTGGAATTCTCTGTATCTCGTGATATATTCCTGCAGCTAATTCTTACAAATTAATTGGTCTAACAATATAAACCTTAGACTTTAAATAACCCCACACAAAACAGTCCAGTGGATTAAGGTCGGGACTTCGTGCACGTAATTCATGTACCCCTTCTTCCAATCCATCTGTGATGAAATGTCCTATCTAAATAATCTCGAGCAATGCAAGCGTAATAGGGTGGTGCTCCATCCTGCTGAATCCAGATATTATTTGGTAATTGTCCATTTACCTCCAATGCCAGGATCACCTGTGTCTCTAACAGCTGTAAATTCCTATTTTCGTTTAAAGTTTCTTGTAGAAAGAAGGGTCCTATGATTGTTATAAATGGCGGCCAAACGTTCAATTTTTGGGAGGTTCTGTATGAGCCTCTTGAACCCAATGAGGATAAGTTTGGATCAGTAGCGGCAGTTATTTAGATTATCTGTACCTTTTAATCATAATGTAGCTAAGTAAGGATCTTTCTAGGTTATAGCAATATCTTGAGCTACATCTTCATTAGTTGCACTTGTTAACCGTCCACTTTTTGGTACATTGTTAACTGTTCCACTTGTTTCGTACCTTCGCAAAGTTTTCGTCACTACTGAACGGGTTATTTGTGCATCAGGATGAACAATGTGAAAAGGCTCACAAACCTGTTGATACGTTCTTGTCCTCTCGCCATACCCAATCATTAATATTTCTTTTCTTTCTCTGTCACTTAATTAATTCGGCCATTTTACGATTAAATTAAAACAATATAAATTTTTTTACGTTCAAATTCAAACATTATATTTTGACAACTACTGTCTCGTCTACAATAAATTTCATGGACAAGTAGATACCATTAAATTTTTCCTTTATTTAGTTACCTTTCAATTAATATCTCGGTAGGTATTGAAATGAAAAATATCGAACCCGATATTTCTGTACTCGTAAAAAAATTACTACTCATAGTTTTCCAAGTTTTTTGCCAAGCTAAAATTCCATTCACCAAAATACCAATCAGAAGTAAGTACACTGATCAACAATTGCTAGGGATCACTTTTGAACTTCTCTTCATTTGTATTTTTTTCAAGTTGTCTCGTGAATATGAAAAATTAAGATGTTTTGAGTTGATAATATTAAATTTTTCCTCACTTCATCGGCTCTTGTTCACAAAGTCGACTATTATCTGTAGGCTGTTACAGGTGGAGTGAAAAGCAATGTGGTATTTGATATTAAATCTGTTTTTTTCTCTCGTTCAAACATATAAGGTGACAATAATTGAAGAAATGAGAACAATATCAGCTTATCAGTCATGCCGAGAAGAAGTTTGGCTCCTGTGCAACTGGACCAAATCATACGGTGGATACAGGAAGGTTTGTCCCAGCGAGAAGTGTACCGGCGGTTGAATGTTTAACAAAGTGTCGTGAGTCGAGCTTGGAATAGGTTCATCCAAAACGACTCAGTAGCTTATGTTCATGGGGGAGGTCGGCAGCACAGTACAACAGCTGCCCAAGATCGTCTTTTGATCCTCAATGCTAGTAGAAATCCCACTTATCCGGCGTCGCGGCTCAATAGATCACTGAGAGTTGCAACAGGAGTTCTAATTTCGAACCAGACTGTAAGACGACGACTACATGTTCGTGGTTTGAGAGCACGTAGGAGGGTACAATATCCCCGTTTGAATAGGGAACACCGGGTTCATCGACGGCAATGGGCTGAGGAGCACCGCAATTTAACAGTTAGAGATTGGAACCGATGTTTATTTACTGATGAGTCTAGATTTCATTTGGTCAACGTATTCTTGCTTGGAGGGAAAGAGGTCGAAGGTATGCAGAACAGTTTATGGTACCCACAACAGCTTTTGGCGGAGGTTCTATATGTGTATGGGGAGGCATTTGTTTGAACCAACGCACAGAGTTGGTTGTTCTGCAGAACACCACAATGACCAGCCAGAGATATCACGATATGATTATTGAAGCCATAATTGTTCCGTTTGCGGCTGTCTTGGTCGAGAATTTCATTTTAATTGACGATAATGCCCGTCCATACCGTAGTCGTCTGGTTAATGAAGCGATAGAAACTCATGCTATTGATAGGATGGACTGGCCAGCTCGCTCTCCAGGCATGAATTGCATCGAACATGTCTGGTCTGAGATGTCTAGACAATTGTCAACCTTAGAACAACCGATCAATAACCTGGAGGACCTTTCTAACGCTTTACGGGATATTTGGACGAATTTGCCCCAAAATTTTATAAATCGTTTGATTGAAAGTATGCCTCGTAGGGTAGAATGCTTGAGACGAGCTCGTAGGGGACCAACTAGGTACTAGCTTAACCGAAACTTACGCCTTCTTGTGGTTTCATCATAAAATTTTGATGTTATTCAAAGACAGAATTTTGAGTCTTCCTAATAAAGTCTTTTTTTCTCGCCAACTTTCCATTTTTTCAATCTTCTCTCAAGTGAACCATATTATCAACTGAAAATACTCTGATATCTGACTAAATTTATAATCTTGGAGCGAATATTTCAGAAATAATTTTAGAAAAAGTAAGTGATCCCTATCAATTGTTGAGCAGTGTATATGAACTCAATCGAAAACCATTTATAACATCTTTCTTTCACTGAGCTCCTGTCTTGTCTTGAAATATCCAATATATTAATGTCTAAATTGCAAATGTCTTGAATTAAAATAACCAAACTAACACAAAAGCGATCATCTTTGAAAGCATCAATCATTGAAATTTCTTAGAAACTATCAGATATTTTTCTCTTATGTTTTTCCGAAAAAATCGTATTTTAATACGAAACTTTTTCCATAAAATTCACGTTAAAATATCAAACTTATTAATTATCAATAACTTTAACTGATATGATTGCTTGCCATTAAAAAAAAAATTATTATATCTACTGGGGGAAAAAAGCTACGGCAATTAAATTTGAGAATATTAAAGATATCAATAACGTATATACATGCACAATTCGTTTTAATACTTCTGATATTTTATGAGGTATAAGGTATTAAAAAGGATTTTATTGGGATTTAAAAAAATTTTTTTTGAAGAATCAGAAGTGAGATCTTTATTGAATATTCCATTAGAGTTCATTCAATCTGCAATAATTCTTTATTACTTTTGTTTATATTGAATAACGTATTATGCCCTAGTTTTAAGTGACATTAATCTGGGAATTCTATTTTGTGAAATCAATGAAATAATTAGAAAAAAATTGGGAAAGGAATGATATTTGTTCAAGAATTCAGAGCTGTCTGCAAATATGGGGTGGAACAATTTTAGACAAACCTTGTAACCAATGAACCGGTCTTATAGTTTCAGTAAATATTCTCATCGATGTATTTAAATCTGCATCGACTCTTTGTGTTTGTAAACTATCAAAAATTTTTTTAATATATTTATTATGCAACTGACGAAGTAGAGTTCGCCATATAAACTTTATTCGCCACGTAAACCCTATATATATATATATTACATTATTAATTTTTTTTTCATATGTGCCTCACCATACTATATTGTCACGAGCCGCCACTGCAGCATACACAAATTTCTGACATGACACTGAGATTAAATTGAACAGTAAAGAGACTAGAACAGATCCTCGTGGAAGATCGACTATGAATGTTTTAAAACTGCAACTTTTATTATGTTTATGTTTATACTGGCTTACCTAGGTGAACATATATCAATTTACACCCCTCAGAAGCTAATTCAAGCTTGTGCGAGTTAGGTTAAGCAGTGTGTTCTGTGTAGGCTTTGTTACTGTATCCTTACGCCACCTTAGGCACAGCACTGTTAATTTCAGACCCAACAGTGAATGGTGGGCGCATACCGAAAGCTAGAAAATTTCTAGCCCCGGACTTGAACCTACGACATTTCGGGTTTAAACGTCAAAGATCAAGGCTTTATTCCACTAAGCTATGCGACACACAAAAACACGAAACGTTCTATCAGACAATATTTAATCGAATAATCTTTCTTTTTTCCCACACTCCAGATTGTTATAGAGCTTGAAGATTAACCTATTTTGTCAAAGAGTTACATATGCAGAATATAAATCTATGAAAGCAGCCACTATTTTTATGCTATTATTGAAATCTGATTTAATGAAAATTGTGAGGCTAACAACCTAATCTGAACAAATAAAATTTTTCCTAAAACCTCCCTGGAAATTTTATAGAGCATATTCTACAGTAAAACAACAATCAACCTTTTCAATATATCGCAAAGGACACTCAATAAACTGATTTGTCTATAACTACTAGAACATTAAGATATTTCCTTATTTCAAACTAGTAAGCGGGTAGATCCATAGGCCCATAGATCGATAAGTCCGTAGATCAATATAGGCCAGTAGATCCATAAGACAGTAGTTCAATAAGCCCATAGATCAATATAGACCATAGATCAATGAAGCCCATAGATCAATGAAGCGCACAGAAACGCGAAACACGGCGAGAAACTTGAAGAACAATCTTGAAAGAACACGAAGAAACACGGAAGAAAGCGAAGTTACCCGAAAAAATATGAAGAAATATGAAAGAAGGCGAAAAAATATGAAGATACCAGAAGAAACACGAAAGAAAGCAAAAAGCCCAAAGGAACTTAAAAAACCCGAAGGAACGCAAGAAAACCCATTGAAAGCGAAAAAACATAAAAAAACTGGAAGAAACACGAAGAAACGCGAAAAAACACGAAAGAACGCTAAAAAACACTATAGAACTCTAAGAAACGCGAAAGAACCCGAAGAGACATGGAAGAACTCGAAGAAACACGAAAGATCGCAAAAAGCCCAAAGGAACCCGAAAAAACCCAAAGGAACATATAAAACCCCGTTGAAAGCAAAAAAAAAAGAAAGAACTGGAAGGAACACGAAATAACCCGAAGTAACACGAAAGAACGCAAAACAATCCAAAAGAACCCAAAAAACCCCGAAGGAGCACAAAAAAACCGAAAGCGTGCAAAAAATACCGAATGAACTTGTAAATTGCACACCCTGCATATCAATCGATCGTGAATTCATTGTTAATGGCACACCCTGTATGACATTTCATTGAAATTAGCTCCCTTATGCGGAAAAGCACGAAAATTTGAGAAAAACTCTGGTGAAAGTTTGCGCAACTCTAATGTGACACCCTGTACATGAATCGAAAATGTTATATCGAATTAAGAAGCTGTAAGCAGAAACAGCCGAAATAACTCGATGGAAAGTATGTGTTAATAATAGATAACGCATATGGGACACCCTGTATATAATTGATTCGCAGTGGATGCTTTTTCCATGAAAAAAACCAAAGGAATATCGTTTCAATCCGATCTATTCGCGATCGGTGAATTTCACAAAGGTAAAATAAAAATTATTCGATAAAGTTCTAAGATGTAACCGTGAACTTGGAATTTCGTTCCATTCGGCTCATGCATGAACCGAGTAGATCCGATCGTCGATCGGAAGTTTTGCGTTTCCAGGCTGCAAGGTCTATGTTTTTAAAACGATTGAATCGCTAAACCCGTTCGGGTTTCTTCGTGGAAATTGTGACAGAATGGAATGAACATGAAATTAGCAAATTTCAAAACGGAAAATCTCGGTTTATCCGTGGAATCTGAGGCCGTTTGAACTGAATTAAAAGAAAGGTTACACTATATGTGTGGAAAATCCTACCTGCTTGAAGGTTCTTTTGTGAACATCCATTGTTTACATGTATGAAGATATAGGCATATTTCGATATTTCATTTTTTCTTGAGAGTTTACTGAAATGAAACGATACGCTAGATTGATTTATCTTTGATTTATATTCGAATAAATACCTGAGAACCTCTCTTTGAAGCAATTTCGAGCTAATTTTTGTACTTCCAGATCGTGTTTACATAATATGTCGTATTGACATCGATTGCATTATTTCTTGATATTCCTGATACTATTTACTGAAAATAAAGAGGATAAATCGTTATGAGACACGAATATAATGCATAATATTACCTATAACGGTCCAATTCCACCAATTTTATTCTTGAAGTAATCTATTCCTCGTTCATCGTTTGACGTATTAGGGAAACTGACCGGTCTCGAACATCGAAATGAATAACGTCAAGATGGACGAAATGTGGTCGGAAAATGGGCATTTTCAGAGGTAACTTTCAAAGTGTTATCTCGCTACTTGGATATCAAAATTGGTACCCAGAGATAGGAAATTTCCTAAAGTTTCTATTTTTACCGCCGAAAGGGCGTTTAGGGGCTTCTACGGCCACTACGGAGCGAAAGCATCGTAGGTGTTTTTGACGTTTTTCATGAGTTGGGAATCGGAAAATAGGCGTGGATTCGGGGTCGCTTCTCGTAGAAGAGGATACGCCTTTTCGTTTTTTTTTTAAGATTAATCCACTGTATGTAGCCACTGATTACTGTATCGAGTTGAGGATTAGATAACTCAAAGATATTATCACTCATAGCAAGTGTCATAGAGATTGTTCATGCGATCAACATAAATCATTCTCCCTTCTCCTGATTGAAATATAGGATCCTACACTTGTACTCAGCCATAATATTTTCCAACTTTCTCATCTTCTCCTTGAAAGAGCCCAGGACTACTGCTTCACCTTTGCTTTTAAGAGTGCATATTGATATGATGAGTTCCTCATGAAAACCCACTGTATCCTCGACACATTCTTCTGAAGTGCCTAGTATGTTTGACCTAGATTCAAATAACATATCACGTGCAGCTGTAGCAAAACGATAATGTCCACAAATCCCAAACAATTCCTGCAAAGCTATGCTCAAATTCTGCGTATTCTATTTCAGCAAAACTACGAGATTCAAACCACCAGTTCCCCTTCCTCCAGCAACCAAGTAACTCTCTTGACGCAGCATGTTCCGTTCCAGTACACTTCGTCCACAAACTCCACACCATGGCAGGGTGGTCATCAGGAAGTAGACTACTATAACGGAGCTGCCGTCCATCACCATCACAGCGCCGGTTCTTCAACAGGCGGCGAGCACTACTCCTACAGCACATGGACAGCCTCCAATTCACCAGAGGACGGCTCCCAATTGCGAGAGGTGAATATCAAAGAATGCGTGAATTGCGGTGCCAGTGTGACGCCCCTGTGGCGTCGAGACGGTACCGGTCACTATCTATGTAACGCCTGCGGTCTCTATAACCGTATCAACGGTGTGAATCGACCGCCGGTGAGGCCATCCAAAAAACCACAGGCGGTAAGTTGAGATCGATTATGCCGCCGATGGCCGTTTCCTGATTGGTACACTCTCGGTGTGATATCGGTACCATATATGCGTGCCGATGAAATTCGTCGTTAGGATGTAATTGTATAGCGTATATGCAGGGATATTCACAGAAATGGCCTATAAGACGCTTTCGGATAACTAATCGGAATTTCGAACTGAAATTATGAACTTCACGGTTTTTAATGATGATCTTCAGACCTCTAAAGAGCTCCTGGTGGTTCCGGAAACTGACGTTTACTTTTATATTTCAAATGGCACACTCAGTATATTATGCCACCATTGAATACCTCATTCGATGATAATTTCAGATATATGCCATAACTTGGGCCAAAAACTCAGCAGTTGCGAAACTACATAACGGATGGCGCGTATAGCGCATGACGTTATTTCATCTTCCATATCTCTCTACTGTCAATTATGGAACAGTCCGTAGCTATCGAAATTTCTGAGAAAACTCCAATTGTTCTGATGTTTTGACAAAATGTCCACAGTTCAAGTGAATTCTGAATCCCGACATTTTCCACCATGTATTTTTATTATATTCTATATCGTGTTCGCCAAAATACAGGTTTTTCCGTGAAGTAGTGCTTTCATGCATTTCTTTACTGGGCTATTCACTTGAGATTGAAAACAGACACCAACGGACTCCGAAATAAACGTTATATGTATAGCATTTCATCGTTGGAGTATTCCCCGTTATCATTGAGTAAACACAGTCACAGGCTGTTTTCATCCGTAATACGACCATGTTTGTACGTTCCGAAAAACCGTCTGAACTTCTTCATAGAAATGTATATCAGCAAAGCAGGCATAAACGGACAGATATATAATGTAAAGGATTTTTGTAATGAAATATTGTTTCTCAAAATGAAAAATAAGGTAGGATTTTTAAGAGATAACTCAAATTTTCAATGTACTAAACTTACTACCTTGAAAACAATAAAATTAAAAAATGACATGTGATAAATCAGCAGAGAAGAATTTCAAAAATTGCTATTAAGAATGAAGTTGCTCAGAGAATGCCTTTGAATGTTGAGAATTTGTTTATGTTTGAGGTACCACTACGACAACCTTAGGAGAGAATATTTATACTGTCAAGAAGTAAAATTAGACATAGAAGTATGTATCCAATTGCCAGTTAGATTTAGAACTGTAAGTAACAAAAGATTAGAGCAATAGATGTTTTCAATTCTCTTACGAATGAGCTCAAGAGTTGAATGATGGTTGCTCCAGAAAGAATACTAAAGAGGTGGATTGCGGCTAAATTTTCTTGAAATTATATATTCGTTTTATCTTGGAAATAATTTTGTCGCTGTTGTTTGATATTCATAGTTGTGTTATTTTTCTGTACTTGATTGTACTTTTTACTTTTAATAAATAAATAAATGGCTTCTTCATCCAAGATAATTATACGATATATATCTAGAAAAAAACTTTATCCACTCCCTTCGATTGATACCTTTTATCATAGGCAACAATACGTTACTTAAGGGAGGTATTTCTTTAATTTCTCATGTTCTCATAATTTATGAAAAATTTCTTTGTCTTTTCACGACTGAGCCTTATGTTTCTGAAAATTCAAAATGATATGCATAAGATGTTTAGCTGACGAATATTCTATATGATGGAGAATGAATATTATGATAGTTAAAGGAATTTTGTGATATTTCTGTTAATATTTTTGCTCAACTGTTTTTACGAAATTTTATAAACTCATGTACTTCAATTTTATATCAAGGTTTTTGAAGTTTCGAATTTATAAGAAGAATATTCGAATATTGTTCTACTCTCTGGGGAACCCTTAAGTGAATTGTACCCAGGAAATAACTTGAGCGAGATATACATACACTTTCAAGAAAATTAAAAAAAAAACCTCGGCTGAATATCCGATAATCATAGAGTTGAATTTGGTATGCAATTATAATGTACTTAGGACATAAACATTGTTCGGTTTTCGCCTTTGTTGATTTGAAGGTCTATGATGTTTATATTGGTGGTAACACGAAAATACTGTCCAGATTGCCACCAATGAAACCACGCAGTATACGAAACGATACTATTAGATTGCCTACGATCACTAAACAAGTCCAGCTCAAATATTTTTAATCTGCCTTCATATGAAGGGCCAATCACCCCGAACGGAATCCTCGTTGCAGAACGCTGCACTCCCTCCAAACGTTGTTGATCTGCGTTCAGGTTAGGGAACCATGCAGGGCCAGCAAATTCCAGAATTGGTCGAACATAGGTGATGTAATACTGCCGGCATGTCTCGATCGAGCATCTAGGAACGAGTTCAAAATCTTCCGGCATTTGGCGGTTATATTGCTCTCATATGTTGACCAAGACATTCCTCAGTTATCAACAGCCCCAGATCGACGTGCTGTGCAGCGGAGACCAAACATTTGTCTTCGATCATATACTGGTTACGCGGATTGTGACTCCCAAGGTGAACAACTCTCCACTTTTCTACGTTCACGGGAAGAAGCCACTGATGGCACCATTGTCTAAGCCGATTCAGGTCATACTGAAGAATATTAGGCAAGCGAGCATCATTGAGCTTGATGTCATCAGCATATTGGGATGAGTACGCCAAAAATAGGATCAGACTCAAAACAGAACCCTACGGTACTCCACTGCTAACGGGTTTGAAGTCAGATAATGAGTCGCCAACTCTTACTGAGAAATACCTACCAACAATGAACGAACGCAGCCAGTCCAAAACCCCACCTCTCACACCAAGATGTTCAAGCTTGAACAGCAAACGGCGAAAAGGAACACGATCAAAGGCTAAGGAGAGATCCAGATATATCACATCAATAGGTATACCACAGTCAATAGACTTGGTCCAATGCTCGAGACCCTGCAGAAGGCATGTGACAACTGATCGTCCCGGAAGGAAACCATGCTGTTGTTCAGGAATTATATTATTTTCAACAAAGAACCCAAGCAGTCCATCAGACACAATCTTCTCAGCAATCTTGGAAATTAAGGGAAGTAATCTATAGGGCGGTAATTGCTGGTACTCAGTTTGTCCCCCCCTTCTTAAAGACTGGAGTGACTCTTGACATTTTCCAAGCTGATGGCAGCTGACAAGTATGGAATTACAACCAGATGATCGTGGTTATGGGTAATGACAGACTTGCAACGCACCTCTTCAGAATTCGCGCTGAGATATCATCCAAACCTGGCGCAGTAGACTCGTCCAATCGAGACAGAATACCCAAAATCTCTTCCTCTCTGACATCTATGTTACCCAGTGTACATACTGCACTTGGTGCAGAGATTGCTGGCATAGGATCACAAGGCTCATCAGAAAACGAATTAGAGAAGGTGTCAGAAAAAAACAGAAGCACACAGATCACCCGCCTCATTTCTAATCAGCGGAACCGATACCTTCGAACTCAGTCAGTTTCGGATAAGCTTATAGAACCTCTTTCTGTTATTAGGTTTGGCTAAGGAATCATAAAACATTTTTTTGGCATCTCTAATTCTCAGACTCAAAGCATTAGAGAAGCGGGGATGGATGTTATAATTTTGTGGCGACCCATCGCGAATATAACACTGCCTTAATTTTCTTTTTCGGCGCAGCATGGAGAAAAACTCTTCAGTCAGCCAAGGCTTGGAAGCCATAGATTTCTAATTTCTAGTGCAACGTGATACTGACTCTTCAAGGCAAGAACAGAAACGGTCCCAGGCATCCTCCACATCCAAACCACCCAACAATTGGCTCCAGCAAATGCCGGAAAAATGACGATTCAGAGAATCGAAATCACGATGAAAAATTCTTTTCCGATATCGGGTCTTGAACCCCCGACCTCTTCGTCATAGAACAAGCCATGTGTCCTGCATTCTGTTCCATAAATTAAGATTTCTTCTTCATTTGGGACAAATCTCAAACTAGATCTTTGAGTCCAGCTAAAACCCCGAGTGTTTGTTGTATACGTTCGATTCTCCAACACATAATAATGACAGTAGATTTGCACTATCGATATTAATTGATCGAACTACCGAAAATATGCTAGCCAGAAAATTTTTTTCAGCATGGAACTAGAAGAGCAGGAGTTTCCTGTGCGAACTGTAAAACCACAACTACAACGTTATGGAGGAGAAATAACCAAGGCGAACCGGTTTGCAATGCATGTGGACTTTATTTTAAGCTACATGGGGTAAGTTATCAAGATATAATAAAAAAAGTCGATTAATTCTATAATTTCTCAAGTAAAATGAAAAAATAATACACTCACGAGCATTGAGTTAGGGCTACCTGCGTCTTTAAATTTTTTTAAGAGTGAGAAACAGCTGTATATCGTAATCATTAAGTTAAAAATGTGATTAGTAGACAAAAAGGTGCAAACAATATGAGTAAAAGCTGATTGCATAAAAAGTTCGATCAATTTTGGTGCACGTGAAAAATTGCAGTGCTTGTGAAAAAAATTGTTATACATATTTTATGTACTCCCTTTGAGGGGCTGTATCTTAAGAAGGGAGAAGATATGGAAAATTACGGAATATTTGTTATGCAATTTTTTGACCTATTTGAATCTGTGATCTTCGTTTATAGCGCTCTTACTCAACAAGCAGTCGCTCAAAGCTAGGAGAAAGCTGCTTACCACGCCAAAATATATCTTTCTAGTTCAATTCATCGCAAAATTTTTTGGTAATCCTTGAAAAATGAAAAAGAGAGAGATTTCTCAGACCTTTTGATAATGCATAAGGTTGTCACGTTATTTAGTTTGAAGTTGATTACTTTAACCAGAGAGTACAAAACTTGGTTAGGTATTTTGCAATAAGTGAATTGTTTCACAGATTTTATGGCACCTCATATTGTACCATGATTGGTTGAAAAAGAGCACCAAATCGAGCCATTCATATCTTAAGAGCAGTCATGACCATTTATGAAATAAAAATTTTTTAGTTCGTTAAAAAACTGTTTGAATCAATAAAAATAAATAAATTTTCATCATTCCTCCTTTTATATAGTGTGCAAGGCATGGTATCGGCAAGTTCAAAGCTGTAGAAGAAAGATTGTATTATTTATCGCTTATTCAAATTTTATCGTGGACAATTCAATTCAATTTTTGGAAATTACTTATCTTCACCAAATTTTCTATTCCTCAGAGACACAAATAAGGCTTAAATTAGTATGAAGCTACAATCACAGTAAATTCCACATGTGGTTATTTATATTCAACATGTTAACAGTTAGCAGTGGCTACGAAATCCGTCTGCTTTTAATCTTAGATATGGCGAGATACACGCTAATCTAACTGTGAAAAAAATTTATGCAGGGTTGATACCGACTATCTTTCAGATAGAATGAAAATCTCTGGTAAACACGAAAGATACACTATCTGTTAACATTTCAAAGATAATCGCCGTTGATTTATTTAATTGTACAAAAACCGACACTCAGTATGTGGAAAAAGCGGTCGAAGGAAGGTATTCCAAGATGGGCCTTTTTCGTCGACGAAGGGTGAAGAGTGTCCGAGTGAAAATGGTGAATTAATGGTTATTTCAGGTGCCAAGGCCACAGTCTATGAAGAAAGATGGCATTCAAACAAGGAAACGAAGACCTAAAGGCAGTTCTGCACCCTCTCCACACCATCCTTCACCACCTTTAGGACAAAGACTGAGTGAGTAAAAGGAAGTGTTTCAAATTTGATATTTTATAGAAATCTAGAAAAATTGGATTGAAATAATTTATTAATGAAATAAAAGAAACCAAATGATAGAAGTTATACAATGGCAGTGCAATTGTCCATTGTTTGTCCCGTGAAATTGATACTAAATTATGTGAAAAGCAGAATTTAGATTCTGTTTTCTAAGAAACCATAATTTGAGATTATACCAATTTGATTTCTAAAGATTTCATAATATTACATTTCTAAGAAATATGCTCTATTTTTGTATTCGGCTTTGTATTCATTGTTCAAATCATTTCGAAATTATTAGTCCAATGATATATATTTTATATTTCGATAAAGAATATTATTTACACGGCTTTAAACAATGACTTTCAATATATTAGGAATTTTCCAGTCACCCAAACCATTAATAGGACTCAATAGGATTCTTGAGATAAAATATCTATCTACGATACAGATTACTGATCTCGCTATTTCTGTAATAAAACTTATATTGAAGTGCTTGCTTCAGATATTTGAGGTATCGCAATAAATTGAGAATATCTCAAAAACTGTAGGTTCTGACTTATCAATTCTCAACCATTTTATCTATGAAAACGAGCGAATATTCAGAAACACGCAACGTCTTTCTCTCTATTTATAATTATTCAGCTATTTGATCAGTGGAGTTATAGCAAATAAATCACAGATACATAGTAGAAATAATGTGATTAAGGTCGAATATATGCTTAAAAGAGCTCAAAAATTTTAACTTTAATTCAATTTTGAAGTTATACGATCTAATGTCCTTTCAAACAGGGAAAATGATTTTTAAGTATATGTTAGATGTCCATTATTTTCATATATGCACAATTTTTGTTCAAATCTGACGTATAACTCATGAGTAATCAGAAATAAAAAAATTAGGATTTTTAAAATTTTTCAGCATGAGGATTACAACAAAATTTGGTAGACTACTTTCTTTAGACGTTATTCAAATGATTTGCAAATTTCTAAACTGTCTGATGGATATTACAGAAGTTATTGAGGAAACCTCAATTCAGATGCTCATAGCTGTTGAACAATTAGACGGATTTGGCCAAATATCGTTCTCGAGCGACATATTTGGACAATAAATTTATTCTAAAACTATAAAAACTCAAGGCCGCCTCCTTTGAAAATAGAGGGTATACAGCCGATCGGACATATTCAAATTTGCACACGGATTTTTTATCAGGAAGTCGAAGCCAACTGATGAGACCATCTACATCTAGTAAACAACAGTTCATGAGACTGATTGATGACGAGATATTGTTGATGATGGAGCTCGTGTTGAATGATTGTTTGGGCTATTACCATCATCTATTGTGGATGTAATGATTTCCGACGTTTCGATAGACATCTTCTATCTTTATCAAGGAGAAAAGTAAGAATCCTTTTGAGAATTATCAATTTTCAAAAAGTCAATATGACAGAAGTCATGAAAGAAAAATGAACGATGTTATATACTCATCTGTGATATGATGATCTTTTTAAGTTGGATCGAACTATCGGCGTCCAAACTTCTGGCAGATCTATAGATGGAGCACTAATGGAATCAGGTGTTATTTTCATAAATGCTGCTTCTTTGATTTTTCTTCTTGCAAGTTTTTCTTCTTTGGATATTATTGATGCTTCATCCCATTTTATACGATGATTCTCATCTACAGCATGTTGGACCAACCTGGATTTGTCGCTGTCTAGTACTCGTAGAAGTTTCTGATGTTCTTTTATTCGTACATTCAGAGGGCGTTTAGTTTCTCCGATGTAAGATCTTCCGCACTCGCAAGGTAATTCATATATGCAGTTCTTTGTCCTTTGTGTCTCATTATTAGGCTTAACTTTTGAAGGTTTAGCTCTGATAGTGTCTTGAGTTTTGAATGCAGTCGTTATGTTGTATCTATTTCCAATTCTTCTCATTTTCTCCGACAAACCTTTTACATAAGGAATTACGGTTTTAATGGTCTGATTTATATCTGTTGGTTCTGGTTGACTTTCTCTTGTTCGTCTAGCTTTTTCTAATATCTTTTTGGGGTAGCCATTGCTTCTAAGAGTTTTCGAGATGTTATTTATTTCTTCATTTTGGTCTTCTTCAGTGCAACAAATATTTATTGCTCTATCAAATAAACATTTTGAAACGTCGGAAATCATTACATCCACAATAGATGATGGTAATAGCCCAAACAATCATTCAATCATGAGATTGAGCCGATTATTTATATCTCTTATTGATTACTACATTGGTAGACAGAAAAGATCATGAAAGAGCATTTTTTTGTCCTAATCCATTAGGTTCGTCTTTCTGATCAAGAATTCTTGGTCAAAATTTAGTATGTACGTCCGGCCGGCCTTCTGTCCAGTCCTATACTCTCTATAATCCGAGAGGAGATGAGCTAGAGTCTTTATATTATCAGAAAAAGTTGGTTATTCAAATATATCGGCCAAGCTCGTTATTAGGCAAAATCCATCGGATAATGCAGCAGTTATAAGCCACTAAAATTTGGGTTCCTCATCAATATTCATCCGATCAGACTTGAAATCCATTTGCATAACATCGATAGGAAAGAGTTTGTTATATTTTTTGAACATTTTTTAAAAATTGCGGAATGTTTTTTTGAAAATATTGGATCACTCATAAGATACTCGTCGGATCCCAACAAAAAATTGTGCACTTATAGTGGGTGTTGAAATATAGCATATTGTGAAATTTGATATTCGAAGAATAAACCTTCGTTTAGATATAGGAGTTTATTCTTTCGCGCTTTTTTCAGTACACTATATATATATCTTCTTTTGAACTTTCGGCTTACAATATTTAGTTAGCAAACAATGAAGCATATAGATCAGGGGTTAGTGACGGGGTGTCATGCAATTCGGCGTATGACATAAAAGCCTAGGGAAAAAAACCCCAGTAAAAATAACCCTAGCTCCCCGCCTATGTGTGAAAGTACAAAAATAAGTTGAAAAATGTTTTAGGGACTTCTTTCTTCAAGAGTGGTCTTCTATTGATGGAGATAAAGACTTCTTCTAGTTGCCCACATCGAATCTGGAAATAAAAAGACTAAAGCAGAAAAAAGAACTGAATAACAAAAATACAAAATTTGAAAGAGATAAAGAAAACAACCTCAAATTCGCCTTTTTGGATTAACTCGATATTGTGAATCAAGGATTTCTTAACATAACAAGCTAAACCGTAAAATTTACTAAGGAGATAATCAATGAATACATAACCTTTTATGGTTCCTCTTTCACGAAGATTTTTTTTAGTATCCGTATGTGACTCTTGAAGGAGAATAATCTCAGCACCACAGTCCTTTGCTAGTTGAGAAATATAATCACTCCTGTCCTTCGGGTCTTGCGGTCCAAGTGATGATTTTTCAGATCTTCTGATGTTTGAAGTCTGCTGTGGAACCCATTCAAAGGGAAATCATCATCCATAGTTGTGGAAGGTTGTGTTATAACACTTATTTCATTGAAAAAATATTATAGCAGAGGAAAAATTATGACTTATTACTTAATCAGTACAGTAAGCTAGTAGAACAGTTTGATATCGTTTTGCGCAAATACCTTTAATTTTCAAATATCGAGTCAAAATGGTCCCATTCGATTGGAATGGGCTTACGAAATTGATTCATAAAAACAACGAGTAGTACCGTTAAAAATCAGTTGAAAAAAGAATATCTGATTGTATGGAAGTGGATAGAATTAAATAAATCGTTAGTTTATTAGTCTTCCATTTAATTCCAAACTAGCAATTAAGAGAACGAGATGTAATCCCATACAAGATGTGGCTCAACGATCTCATTAAAAGTACAATAGAATGTCAGGAAAAACGCGTAAAACAAATGAAGATTATTTTCCTACAGAAATAGGCCTCAAAAATCCAACTCTGTCCCCAAATCCATATAAATTCGTGAACAAATAGAATGTATGTATAAAACGAGATGATTATTCCGTTTTTCTCGTTTCATAGCACTATATTTGTCCGTGTTTACATACAGAGAGATAAAAATATGAGTGCTCTGTCAACAAAGTGTCCGTCAGGGGGATAATATAACCGACTGCAATAACGAAACGATTGTGAAGGCTAAAATGGGTAACATACATCGATTTCGATTGAGCAATGCATTTATAACAAGGAGAGACGAGTATTATGACTCATATACTAGAATGGATTAATAAATACTTCTATTTGGGAAAATATTTTTTGCAATTTTTCATATTTATTTCTGTACATGGCCTCTTTTTTAGCTCAATACACTTAGCCCAGCGATATCCAAGTTTTCAAAACTTCCAAAGAATAAATCTGCAAAATAGGCCTTCGTTTCAGTGATCGGTTTTCATTCGACCAACCTGGAATATAGTCTTTCCGGAAACCTCTTGGAACGAACTTTTTTGCTGCGGCTTTCACAACATCTAAGAATCTGTGATAGTTATCGTGACTGGGTTTAATCCGTCTAATATCACTGTCTACCTTCTTAGCAAATACAATCCAATTCGATTTCTTGAAATTCCAACGAGGTCTTTTTAAATATTCAGAATATTGAATTAAACTTCTTGAAGTCAACATAATAGGCCTATGTTGGCTATGAGGAAAAACTCCTAGAATTTTACGCTTTACAGAAAGCGGTTTGCAAGTATTGTCACAAGACACTAGGTAGAGATCAGGATTATAGCCTGTATTCCATCGAGAAGAATGAAAAGAAGGTACATCATTTCAAATATCATCAACATCAAATAGAAATTATTATCTTCCATCCAGTCAGCTGAAGCTATTCCAATTCTATCATTATATCACCACAATAAATTGAAGGACGAGGAAGATTTATTTCCAAATTTCTTGGCCTAATAGTATTTGGAGGTTTATAAATATTAACGATAGAAATAATACAAAATTTGAAAAAATAAAAAAACACGCTCAAATCCGCCTTTTCGGATTAACTCGATATTGTGATTAACGATTTTTTAACATAACAAGCTAAACCGTAAATTTTACTGAGGAGATAATCAATGAATACATAACCTTTTATAGTTCCTCTTTCACGAAGATATTTTTCAGTATCCGCATGTGTCTCTTGAAGGAGAATAATCGTTTGACATGGACCGCTTTCTGTTGAGGCAACTTTTTATGATTGGAAACACACGGTGCACGACCTAGTGACAATTCTTAGCCCTATTCGACTAAATCTGCAGTGGCGGCTGCTGATCAATGAGCAGATAAATCGCAGGATATTTCATTTATGCAATTATTAGTTCCTTGGTTTTCATTAAAAGGTTTAATTAACTCCTTTAGGTTGGACCTGATAGTATCTTGTGCCATGAATGCTGTATTTATATCGAATATAGATCGAATGCATGCTTATATGAAAATCAAGGCGTTTTGTTTTGTAAGCCAAGGGTTCAAAAAAATAAGTGATGGGCAAATGTATGGAACTAAGTAAATATCTGTGGAATAATGAGAGATATCAAAATGAAATTTGGAAGATGGATACTGCAGTAGATTGCCTGTTTATTATTATTATTATTATTATTATTGATCACTTGAATAAGAGTGGAGGCTAGGCCTATAATCCCTCAAGAAAAAAAATTACAGTTCCGAACTGCCACGCGAACAAACCTAATTTATATTACATTAACATACACAAACATTCGCACAAGCGCCCTGCACCGCCTAAACGAAACAGCACACGCAGGCACGGTAGAAAGAGTGGGGGATATTATTCCTTCTCCTACTCCTCGATCTTACGCTTTTTCGATGACAATCACGTGACCCTGACTAGAGTTTGGATGTTTTTACCCATACAAGAGAGTGCTCAGCTCCGCTAAAGAAGTTTTCACTTCAAAAGTTTTCACTTCAATAATATAAAATAATTATCTTACATACTTTGATCAACAATTATGCAATTGTTTTATTCATCTATTGCAAATGATCCTTCCTCTTCTTTGAGATAACAAAAATGTTGAGAAGCTATTATAACGAATTGACTAAAAATTTATACTCCCACAACATCAAATATACTCAAAAACAGCTATGCGAATATCCTAGTCACCAAATATATAACTTAATTGCCAATTAGAACTACTGAAAATTTGAATCACCGATGATTTGAATTTACCGCTTCTTCTGTTATACCTTGTACCATCTCTAGATCAAGAACCGTAAGAACAGTAACGAACAGTTCCGAAATCAAGTGTTCCGACCACAAGAACGACAAGGAACTCCTGTTCCGTCCCAGTCGAACGGGTGGGAACCACAAATTACCAAAAATTGCAGTTCCGAGCTGCCACGCGAACAAACCTAATTTATATTACATTAACATACACAAACATTCGCACAAGCGCCCTGCACCGCCTAAACGAAACAGCACACGCAGGCACGGTAGAAAGAGTGGGGGATATTATTCCCTCTCCTACTCCTCGATCTTACGCTTTTTCGATGACAATCACGTGACCCTGACGCGAGTTTGGATGTTTTTACCCATACAAGAGAGTGCTCAGCGCCGCTAAAGAAGTTTTCACTTCAATAATATAAAATAATTATCTTACATACTTTGATCAACAATTATGCAATTGTTTTATTCATCTATTGCAAATGATCCTTCCTCTTCTTTGAGATAACAAAAATTCTGAGAAGCTATTATAACGAATTGATTAAAAATTTATACTCCCACAACATCAAATATACTCAAAAACAGCTATGCGAATATCCTAGTCACCAAATATATAACTTAATTGCCAATTAGAACTACTGAAAATTTGAATCACCGATGATTTGAATTTACCGCTTCTTCTGTTATACCTTGTACCATCTCTAGATCAGGAACCGTAAGAACAGTAACGAACAGTTCCGAAATCAAGTGTTCCGACCACACGAACGACAAGGAACTCCTGTTCCGTCCCAGTCGAACGGGTGGGAACCACAAATTACCAAAAATTGCAGTTCCGAGCTGCCACGAGAACAAACCTAATTTATATTACATTAACATAAACAAACATTCGCACAAGCGCCCTGCACCGCCTAAACGAAACAGCACACGCAGGCACGGTAGAAAGAGTGGGGGATATTATTCCCTCTCCTACTCCTCGATCTTACGCTTTTTCGATGACAATCACGTGACCCTGACGCGAGTTTGGATGTTTTTACCCATACAAGAGAGTGCTCGGCGCCGCTAAAGACGTTTTCACTTTAAATCATCCATTATATGCGATACAAAAAAAAATTGTAAAACCACTAAGAAAATACACAATTAACACTTTAAATCATCCAACAGGTTCTTGAAGGCATTCACACTCGGTGCACCAATGACGCGTGTTTTTATATTTTACAACAATTTTGAACTTCTGGATTTACCGAAGTACTGTCAATTTTGAAATTTGCAATGGAACATCCTGTATATTTTTTCAGTTTCTGATGAATTATTTTATTACGAGTACAAAAATATCAGGTTCAATGTTATTTATTTCAATACCAGATATATTAACCGAAATGCATCTCAAGAAAGTAAAAATCTAATATCCATTAAGGAAATAAAGAATCATTATATTTAACTTAAACTAAGTGATTTTCAAAACATTGAAACTCAACTAAACTAAACCTAATGTATTAGATGTACAAACTGAGCACCGTTTACTGCTTGTCAAAATGCAAATCGGTTTGTAAATTCTCTAGGAACATTAGCCATTACGTCTGGTGGAATTCTCTGTATCTTGTTATTCCTCCAGCAAATTCTTACAAACTATTTGGGGTATCAACATAAACCTAAGACTTTAAATAACCTCACAGAAAATAGTCCAGTGGATTAAGGTCGGGACTTCGTGCAGGTCATTCATAAATACCCCTTCTTCCAACCCATCTGTAATGAAATCTCCTATCTAAATAATCTCGAAGAATGCGAGCGTGATGGGGTGGTACTCCATTCTGCTGAAACCAGATTTTATTTGGTGTTTGTTCATATACCTCCAATGCCGGAATCACTTGCGTCTCTAACAGCTGTAAATTTTTAATAGCCCAGTCATTTTAGGGGTTTCACCTCGGAATGAAATATAATAAGCTTTAAATTTGTTTTGTTGTGCTAAATGTTGTCTCAAAAGTCATAAATGATACCGTGTACGCGTCTTAAGATCAATGGTCATAAAAATTGTTTTTTTGTGAATATCTCGCTTTCTATCTCTTAAATGATATTTTTACCTATAATAAAAGTTGTAGAGTATAAAATTCTCTACAATTTTCATTTTATGTTTTTTTTTGATACGATCAACCGTTTTTGAGGTAGAGCGCGAAGAATGCGCAACGCACAGTCATATATGTTCCAATGCAAGGTCAAGCGTGAGTTACGGTTTTCAGTACCTTATATAAAGTCTATTACAGTGGCGGCGTAAAGGGGGCGGTGGGGGCGGTCCGCCCCGGGTGCCAAGCATCAAGGGGTGACAACACGGTGACAAAGAAATACCAACTCTGTCACGCAGATAGTAGCCGCTGGCGCATCGCGGACGGAAGGGGTACATAGATGGGAAATTCTAATGAAAAGTGTAGGCGTATCGGTCAAAAGACTAGTAGAGACAAGATGGAGTGCTCATCACGATGCTGTTAAGTCATTGAAGAATAATTTTGAGAAACTTGTATCAACACTCGAAGAGATGTGTGATCCCAGAAGCAGCAGAGAAAACGTCGATACAAGAGAAGCAGCATCCACACTCTTACCAGCTTTATGTGACTTCAGTTTTTATGCTACCTCTTTTTGGTGTGAAATCCTAGAAGAAGTTAATCAGACACAAAAGTATATCCAAACATCTGGACTATCGCTGGAAAAGTGTGTTATAAAAATTAAAGCCCTAAACATTTTTCTTCAAACTCAACGTATACAAATAGTGGAAAGAGCTATTTCCTACGCAACTGAGAAATGTGAGGGCTTGGATATCTCCGTTGAAAGAAGAGGAAGGAGGAGATTCCGAAAACGAATGCCAGGAGAAATGTCCCAAGATGTTGGACTAACATTGCCAGAAGAGTTGCATAGAGCTATGTTAGAATGTCTTGATAGATTTTACGAAGAACTAGAGCATCGCTACAAAGCAATGGATGATATTCTCATAACATTTGGTGTTGTTCAGTCTGAAACTCTACTTACGTCAACAGAAGAAGAACTTCGTGATAAAGTTCCAAATCTTACAAAAATCTATGATGAATTTTCTGCAGAGGACATTATTTTGGAGATTTTACGACTGAGGCGCCATTTGGAAGCCGCCAGCATTTCTCTTCAAGAAGCGATCCAATGGACTACCTTGGAGCTTCTGAAATTTATTGTAAAATGGGACTATTCTGAGTCTGTTCCAAGTCTAGCTCTATGTCTAAGATTTTTTTTAACTATTTGTGTTTCGGTGGCTACTTGTGAAAGAAGTTTCTCAAAATTAAAGTTAATAAAATCTTACTTAAGATCTACAATGAGCCAAACACGACTTTCCAGTCTATCCATATTGTCCATTGAAAAGGAGAGGAAAGTAAATTTTTATAATGTCATTGAGTATTTTAGTAAAATAAAGTCACGTAAAGACGTTTAATATTTGCCGTTTTATTTTAAGGGTGCTCGATAGAAAGTCGCCCCGGGTGCCAACCTATGCTACACCGCCACTGGTCTATTATTCATTAAATTATTATAATCATTAAACAATCGCCATTATTCATGTACTAATTATTAATTGTTGATATTTTATTAAAATCAGTAACTTAATTATTTATATTTAACTATTCAACTTTAGTATATTAAGTCATTTAATCAAAACCAAAGCTCACTGTATCACTGCAGAAAGTAGAGCGTGAAAATGGAATTCGAAAATACAGTAATATAACCTTTTTTTCATGAGCGATCAAAGATCATATATTGTTTGATGTGATTGTGTGATGAAATGGAACGATAAATACAGATAAGAGTTCTTTTTCTTGGAAGTACTTCAACCTCAATCGATGACCGAATTGCATGTTCTATTCTCTGAACAAATAATTCTGAAGACATCAAATATTGGAACTAAATAAATTGTATGAGCCTGGAACGACCTTTAATCTATGTGACGAAAATGTGATGAATATAGTTTGTAGTGAATTTGGATCTAAGATTAAATTTGTTGAAAAGATTTTGCACGATTTTTCTCTTAGTAATACATATCTAACAAAGATTTAGTTGAACATCCAACACGGTGAGAGACAATTATTGATGAAATGTGGTATTATTTCATTGGCACATTCACAACATGCGCTTGGAATCGTATTGGTACGACCATAACCTGTTCTCAAACGATAAAGAACCGTACAAATTTTTCTTGGAAGATCACAACCAGAAATTTTTTCAGAAGGATCAGGAATGAGATCTTTATTGAACATTTCATAACATTTCCACTCAATCTTCCATAGTTCTTTATCGCCAATGTACATATTGAAGAACGTATTATATCAGAACGGTTTACGTGACTTCAATCTTGGCATTCTATTTTGTGGAATGTATGAAACAATTGGTAATAAATCAGGAAAATAATGATATTTGCTTCAAGAATCCAGAGCTGCAGTTGTCTGCGAATATGGGGACAATGTTAGATAAAACTGGTAACCAATGAACCGATGCAGATCTAATGGTGCCAGCAATTATTCACACTAAAATTTACATATAATATTTTATAACCTACAACAGTTTTTGAAAATGGCTACCCCCAACCCAAATATCTGTAATTTTCAACTATCGATCCGAAAATGATATAGATCTATTAAATTGGAGTTTCTGATAAAGAAATCATGATCGTCAAACTTGAATATGTCCGTTCAGCCGAATATTATTCCGAAACAGCTAGAGTTTATTTTTTTAAATTAGTTAATTGTCCAAAAATCCTGAGTAAGTCCGTTATGGCGCCAAATCTATTGGATAATTCAGCCGTTATCAGCATCTGAACATGGTTTCCCTAATAAATTTGAGTAAATTCATCACATAAAGTTGTAACATGGAAGATGTTGGAATGCAATTGAAATTAATTTTTTTCAAAAACTCCCAAAACTGTTTTCTCAAATACTTGTTATCTCATAAGATATTCATCAGAGATCACCACCATTTTGATTCTACGTTGAAGTTATTCAAATGCAGATAAGTCTAGAATTTCAGCATCGTACCATCTTATTATTAGAAGTTTTGAGATTTTTCTGTAATATTTGAAAATATAAAATGTTGTTATAGGATATACAATCGATAACATAAAGTAACATTAATGTTAAATAGAAGAGAACTTTCCATTACTGGGGATTATGAGTAGTTGTCGTCTGATCAAATTGAAATGCCTTATGCAGGTGCCAATAATCAACTAAGAAATTTTTCATCGATTTGACAGAAAATATACATGAGAAACCCAAGAGAAACTCAGCACAAATCAATTTGCGTTCAGAATATAGTAGATGTTACTCATGTTATATCACAATCTCATTCATTGTTTGACACAAAAGATATATTACCGATTCATAAAATACATCCTAAGATCTTGATTAGTAAAATCACTGTTTCTAATGTTGTTTCTCTTCCACAGCTCCACAACATTACCATTATGAGATTCATACTGACCAATACCAACTTCCTGTGACAACACCGTATCCAGCAGTGGAATATGCCAATAGGAGAATATCTAGTGCTGATATTCAATTACTCAATCAGAAGTAAGTAACAAATTGTAATATTTCAATCTTCCAAGGCTACGACCTTGAATAACAATAGAGCGTTTGCAAGTTTGTTCTCTTTAAGAAAGATGTCTTTGAGGAGGCGAGGAATATGCGTGTATTTGTTGAGCTTCTAGATCTGATCACAGTAACCCAGAACTGAAACGTCTTCAATCAGTCTTTTCAGTCCATTGAGAGGGAGAAGATATAGAGATATATCTCCCATTTGAGCCCACTGCGCTCTATCTTGGGCGCTCTCCATCTGCTTTGAGGCAACTCTTTTGGCCTCGCCGTCCATGGTATTAAAGGTCTTTCTCTACTCCTCTTGTTGGCTTGATCTTGAATCTTCACTCGAGAAGTCTCGTTATCCGTCAACCATCTACCATGTGGACTACCTGTCTTTCCGAAGTTCACTCGTTCCTGTATAACATACATACCTCTTTTTTTGTCAGCCAAAAGTTCAAAAGAATATATATATATATACACCTCTTTTTCTAACGTGCGCACAAACTGATATACAGAATACCGACCTTGAAATCTTACGTTGTGCAATTCTGAGGTTCTTATCAGATACGGCCATAAGTGAGAAAGTTTCGGCGCTTAAGAACAAAACCGTCAAAATATACTGGTCAAAAAATTTCCAGGTCAGACCTCTCCAAGCCTACCATACTTCTTTTTATATTTATCCAGATTCGTATTTCAGGACTCAGATATAAGTACCCATCCAATAGCAATATTTCCACACTATGAGCCAGATTTGTCACAAACTTCGTCCTTGACATATTTATTTTCAAACCCACCCGACTACAAATTTCCTGAAGATCTTTTGGTTTTGTTATGTTCACTTAATTTGCCATTCAAGCATACCGCAGACGTTTTCCACAAAAGCAATGATTAGCAACCTTCAGTGTTCAATCAGTTTAGTTTTTCGATCAACATGATGTGTTGAAGATAGTTATTCGTAACTAACTGAGCTTATTGGTCTATAGCTTTTCAATTTGGCTGAAGATCCTATCTTGTGAGTCAAGATCATAATGGTCTTGTGTGTTGAACTACCTTTCTGATATGATGCTTTTAAAAGATGAAAATTAAAAATGCTTCACTATTCAGCATCTCTGAAGTCTTCACTAGCTATTTTTGATTCAAGGTAGTATCAGGCAATAATTATAATCCTTCATTACGGATACTTAGTTCCCTTGGTAACATCTCTATTTCTTTTTCTGAGTCTTATTATATCTTTACAAAGTAGGTAGGTTATATACTGAAATATTTCTAGAATATCTTTACAATTTATTGTAATGTGGCCCTGATTGTCCTTTATTGTAGCTATTAGCCTTTTAAGTTGGCAAGCGAGCATCATTGGAAAGCTTGATGTCATCAGCATATTGGGATGAGTGGGACGAGAATAAACCAGGCAGATCTGATACGTACGCCAAAAATAGGATCGGACCCAAAACAGAACCCTGCGGTACTCCACTGATAACGGGTTTGAAGTCAGATAATGAGTCGCCAACTCTTACTGAGAAATACCTAACAACAATGAACGAACGCAGCCAGTCCAAAACTCTACCTCTCACACCAAGATGTTCAGGCTTGAACAGCAAACGGCGAAATGGAATACGATCGAAGGCTCGGGAGAGATCTAGATATATCACATCAATAGGTATACCACAGTCAATAGACTTGGTCCAATGCTGGAGACCCTGCAGAAGACATGTGACAACTGATCGTCCCGGAAGAAAACCATGCTGTTGTTCAGGAATTATATTATTTTCAACAAAGAACCCAAGCAGTCTATCAGACACAATCTTCTCAACAATCTTGGAGATTAAAAGAAGTAAGCTAACAGGGCGGTAATTGCTGGTACTCAGTTTGTCCCCGCTCTTGAAGACTGGAGGGACTCTTGACATTTTCCAAGCTGATGGAAACTGACAAGTATGGAATGATAATCGGATGATCATGGTTATAGGTAATGACAGACTTGCAATGCACCTCTTCAGAATTCGCGCTGAGATATCATCCAAACCTGGCGCTGTAGACTCGTCCAACCGAGACAGAATACCCAAAATCTCTTTCTCTCGGACATCTATGTTATCCAGTGTATAGACTGCACGTGGTGCAGAGATTGCTGGCATAGGATCACAAGGCTCATCAGAAAACGAATTAGAGATGGTGTGAGAAAAAGTAGAAGCACACTCTGAACTATCAGAACACAGATCACCCGCCTCGTTTCTAACCAGCGGAACCGATACTTTCGAACTCAGTGAGCTCTCAGTTTTCTATTGTTTGTTGTCTCTCTGTTAGCTCCTCAGTTGCACTGACTGTCAGTTCTTTCCTTCTATTGACTTTTCTTGATGCAGTTTCCAGCAAACCATTAAATCTACAGTAAAAGCGTAAGGGAACCGGTTCTTATGCTTAAAGCTAGACTGGAAATCCAAATCATTATTCGAGGTGCTCCTGCTAAATAGTGAGATCAATCTTACTCTGATGCTTGGGATGAATGTAATGGTACACTAATTGGAAAATTCGTGACAGATACTTTCCTTCCTTTTTCGGGTACGAACCACTCAGTAGTTTCCTAATGCAACATCAAACAAAAGAGTGAATGCGATGGGAACAAAACTGGAAATGCTAGTTATGAAGAATTTTTGAATACACAGCAAACCAAGTTTTTTTCTCTGTTACTCAAAGAACTGAAGACAACATCGAAAGAGTTGCATGTTACTTGTTCGTTCTGCCGAGAATCTTCCAAGAGAGATTTGTTTTACAACTACCAAGCTTACGTAGAGGCACTTCGGCTGCTTGGTATATGCTTCTTGAAGCTTGAACGAGCGGCAATGGTGAACTATGAAGACTTGAAAATTTGATCATGAGATAACAATTAGGTTTCGATTAGTCTCATTTCTATTAAAAAATTGTAGTCTGATTTAGACAATGAAAATATTACAAGCAAATATGCAGCAACTACTTGAAAAAATAGCATTAAAAAACGAGAATAATTGTGGAGATGTTGAATATGTCTGCAACATCTACAAGTATAAATACTTATCAGCTTTAAGTATTCTGCTTGTAAGCATAAATTTTATGGTTGTTTCTTCCAATACAACTTTCAATTTGTTTCAACTTTGAATAAAGACATTTCAATATTTCACTGATAACCCAATATATAATTCATTTCGAGAACCTGAGTATTCCCGTTTTTTTTAATCAGTCAAATTTTTTTCAGTGTTGCGCCGCTACAGCCTGTGATGGTTGGTATACCAGAAGAACAAACATCAGTTATCACGTCAGCAGCAGAACAAAGCAGATACCAGAATAGTCAAGAAGAATCACATATAAAAGACGAAAGTAGTAATTGAAAGCAAGGAACAATTTTGAAAGTTCACCATCATCGAATGCCAAATGATGATTTCTTTTTAATTCTGGATGCCAATGAGACAGATATATTCTTGCCAAATAGAAGAGATGACAGATGTATATATATTGAACAGATAACTTAATGTAAATAATGTATTGTCAGAAGGTTCATATTTATGCCATTGAAATCTTATGAGTTTATACCAAAAGTATGAATCTAGTCTATTGTGAAACGAGATTTGTATGTAAATATTTTTTCATTAAAATGAGTGACACATAGCGAATACTCCTATTTATATCAGGTATACCATTATGAAATGAACGTTTTTTTGTGGAAATAAAACACTTATTATTAATGGGAAAGTAAACAACGTTTCATTTAAGTATTGGCCGCTATTTACTTCACATTTTGACCACCTTTCTGGCAATTTGTGAATACCACGCCAATAAAATTGTTCGTTAAAGCCAGACACCTGATCTACAATCTCATTTAACCTCAAACTTAAACTTTCCTCTCATTAATAAACATTCATTTAACTCACTTGTTGTATGAATAACTATTAATTCATTTTAATTTATCGATCAGATTGAAAGATAACGAATTCAGATTGCCTATATCCGTTCTAGAATTTACAAAGTTATCAAATTTCTTACTAAAAAGCATTTCCTTAAAAATTCTTCTAAACCAATTACCCTATTCATTCAACACCCTCGCTTCTTAAACTCATGACCATTATCATAGACTACCTATAGATAGGCAACTCTGGCATGAATTTTGGTCCCGGCTTCGAGAGCTCAACTTACAGCGCCATCTTTAGTCATTGCCTAGTTGATTACAGATTCCATTCGCACAACGTTCCGTCTCGTGGCGCCCTCTAGTGCATTTTATATGAGTTATCATAGGATTCCACGCAAGCGCAGGTTGAATTCCATATTTTTATTGGATTTGAAAACAAATACATTTGAAATGACCATAATTCTTTTAATCTGCTGAAGATTGTCACAATTTCAATAAAAAAATATCATTTGATCAGAAAATGGTGACAATTTGCAGCAGATTAAAAGAATTATGGTCATTTTAAATATATCTGCCCTTCAAATCGAAAGACATACTAATCTTTAGAGGATGAAAGGAAATAAACAAAAAAGAAACTTCAGAAATAACAATAATTATGCAACAATTAGTCATCAAGTTATGAAAATACATTAAAAGAATAAATTAGAATATTAGTGACAAATATATCAATTTAAGCATGAAATGCATTAAGTTATATACTTTAATAAGGAAACAATTTCTAAAAGTCTATTTTCTTTTTCTTTTAGATACTTTTTCGAATGCCATCTTCATTATTGGATCATAAGATCTTATTGTTTTTTTTCCCGATAAAATTTTATTAATAGTTCTGTCAAAAAAGTATAGAATTAATTTCATGGCAGAATCAATAAACTTATTAACTGAAATTCCATGAATTTGGCGTTTCAACGGTAAATCTCACATATCCGTTGAAGTATTCTAGGAATCTTCTGATGAACGATTTTTATGAAACCAACTATCAGTGGAATACCCAAAACTATAATCAATGACCATGAGCAGTTCACTTATATATAAATACCTTGTTGCCTCAAAGTTTCTTCAGGAGTTCTGGAGGGTAGAAAAAATATGTCATCATTATGAGGGCGGTTTACATAATCTGAAAGATTATTGAAATTACAGAAATGATAATCATAGGGAGTAGAATGAATTACTTGGCATATGAAGTGTTGGTAGAACAAATCTTTTTAGCTTTCCATGTGGGTCTGTACAATCCATATGAAAATGCTTTATGCAAATAACGTTTTTGGATTAATGAAGACATGGATTTCCGATTCTTTCCAACCAAACATTTCTAACACCCTCGACTTGTGTAACGAAAAACCTAGAAAGAAAACAGTGTTAGAAACTGCCCCAAATTTTTACTAATCAGAAATTACTACACGAATATGAAATTGCTACAGAAAATATTAATACACAGTAAATTTTTAGTGAGTTATAAGTTAATCCAAAACCACTACTTATATGAATGCAACACATACCTTTTGACATTACTATCACTGTAGCAATTAGGAACACAGCAAGAATAAACCATTTCAATTAAATTAAATTGAATAAGTTGAAAATGAATACCTCTCTAGCTAAATAACACTACTTTTTGAATTAAAAATAAGTAGTCTATGTATGGAATAAACCTAGAACACGACACACGACATAGGAACACGATTAGGTACTGAGAATTCCTAACTTATCGATCCGCTTTGGAGATGACTACAGATGTCTCTGCCGCTCGTCGAAGAAAAACGTGACCACCTTTGTAGTAGGTGAGTTCCCACCCCCTGACCATTATGTAGTACATGTTGTGACTACGCAGTTGCCTTAAAACGGGGCAACGTCGTGATCCAAAGTATTCAGAATAAATGTCAGGAAGTAAGAGTACCAACTCAAGAAACTTAAATCATGGCTTACTGAGTCACTAACTAAAAATTAACATAATCTATCATATTTCGAATGTGCTGGCGTTAGCCGTTTCACAGCGTTAAATTGGTGACACTTCGAGTGAGAAGCGCGGTATAATATTGGCCCCAAGACAGAATCGTGAGGCACTTCATAGGGGACTTTTAATCTAGCTGAATTCAACCCGGTAATATGTTCATCATGATTAAAAATTGTTTTAAAGGGTTTAAGAAGATCATTTAAAGGCGATTTTGAATGGTTGCTCACTTTTTACGCGTTTGTTTTAATCTAGTATACTAATAGGATAGCGTGATATAGTTTTGCCATAATGTCAATTATTTTTACATTTGTATCATTATTATTCTAATCAATAGAGCTTATTTTATATTTATTTCAGATTTGACATTAAAGTGCCATTCATATTTTATTATCAGGTCATACGATAGCTCACTGTTCCATTAGGAACAAACACCAAAAATTTGGATGTATCTACCTGATTGAGATGATATCTTGATGGCCATGAAAGCATATTTAGTTGTCTGACATTGGGTTCGTGCCCCCCAAATGCCAAATTATGGGCCCCGAAGTTCGTTCGACAAGCAACTAAACAACAAACAGGCAACCATAAGGGACGAACGTCGCGTATACAACATGTAAGTGGATTTTCTTGCAACGTCTCCGGTTCCTGGAAATCTGTCATGAGTGGCGACCGTAATTTATCGACCTGATGTACACGGAATGCAATCCGGGTACTAGATAAGACCGGACTAATTTAGAGCCGCGAATGCGATCGTAATATAGGGGCCTATTTTATGGCGGTCTCGCTGCTTTTATATCTAATCCGGTTATTAAAAGCCGTGATGGATCATCTCGTCTGAGTTCATTATTGTCGTTTGTTAATTGTTGTGATCCTTGGAGATATGCGTCGTTCAGATTGATTGTGCAATTCTGATAAAATGACGAATTGGATATTCGAATATGCACCTACCTCCTCAGAGGTTGGAAAACATATTTTGAAAATATTTCGTGATATTAATGTTGTCAATTAAGTGGATACTTATACAAACTATAGGGTGAATAGAGAACGCCACTTATAATATCTTTATTATTTAATTAACCATAACTTGTTTTGTGTAACACTGTATGTCATTTTTTACTAAGAACACCTGTTCTACATTTATACATACAGAAGGTGCTCTTAGTTTTTGTCGCTGAAAGCAGACGTTTCTTTTTTGCTCTTGTATTTTTATTTTCAGATTCGATGTGGGCAACTTGAAGAAGCCTCTGTGATTATTAATAGAAGACCACTTTTGAAGAAAGAAAGCCCTCAAATGTTGTTCCACTATAATTTCCTGATGATGTCACTACGAATAATTATTTTAAAGTGATGTTACTTTGCTTGATGATTATTTTCTGTACTGAATCCCAATAATAATTTACTTGGATAGATTACAAGTATTCCCAGATTTAGGTGTGCAATTATACCTACTTGCTTCAAGAGATTGAGTTTTATCACCTAAATTTGATTCTGAAAATTCAAATTTAATAAAATTTTTTTTGTTAAATCATTAATATGACTATAATCAATTACTGAACATGCGTAAACTTTTGGTTTTTATAATCAGAGTATTTGTTTTAATTATGTAAACAAAAACATAAATATTGAATAATGGTTATTCATAGATTTTGTCAAATTTTAATACTTTACCATAGAATATTAATTTATAACCGAACCCCAGGAGAGAAAAAATTAATGATTGCGAAGTTTTTTGAATGAAAGATAATATCTGCAACCATTATTGATCTTTAGTTATAATTTTCCTCAGAATAACTAGAGTGAATTATTATCACATTGAAATATTATAACGTCTCTGTGGTGGATAGTTCCCAATAACATAGTGTTCTGTGATTCCTTGTTGTTTTGATTCTATATGAAACTGTCAACAGTTATTTGTAGCTTTCTTCAACAAAAAAAAGTGGAAAATATATTGTAGGGATAATTTCGATTATTTGAAATTATTCAATTATGGTCAGAAAATGCATTCTATTCTAATCTTTCTTTTTTATGAGCCTATAGCTTCCAGTTTCAATATTGATAGAATTTCAATTAACCATGCATCATAATAAACATTCAGAAATATTAAAACTAAGTCAAATTCTATTATCTCCTAAGTTTGTGAACCAGGTTGAATCAGTGAATGAAATGAAGATTTGAACAAACTTCTATAAAGGTACAAAACAAATCTAGGAGACTGGATTCGAAGTTTATAAAACTCATATGATCTTAATTTGAAGCATGCCTATGTTAGAATAGATATAATTTGATGAACCCTGAAAGTCTGAAGCTATAAAGAACCAGCTCTTCATAAAGACAAGTCCTCAATTTAACAGGTTCTGACAGAAAATACATTACCTATTTCAACGGTCATCATGAAAATATACCGAAGTACCTATGTGAGTGATGGAAAACTTTTTCTCTATTTATTATGGAATATTACTCTGGATTATATATTAAACAAGGTGCTAGACATCATTAATAATGAATACAGAATAACAATTTAGATTTTGTAGTGAATGTAGGACAAAAATTGTTCAGTGGTTAATTTAATCTATAGTGTTTTGTGGTGGAACCATAGACTGGAGAAATTTCCCCAACCTTTTGTAGAATTATTTAATAAAGACATAAAATATAGCAACATTGAACAAATCTTATTATTGGATCATTTCAGCACAGAGTTGGATTTGGGAAAATCAAAAAATTTAGACAAAATTATATAGATTCAATTCCTTTCAAATATCTCAAGAAGGGTGCAATGTGGGAGAAAAGATGAAGAATGATTTTATCTGCAAAAAAGACTAATGATTCCAGGAAGTGCAAGATACGGACCTTTAGTTCAAGCGATATTTGTTTTCATGCAATTTAACCAATCTATAGAATTAGGATATATAAAGTTAATTTCTGAAATACTTTCCTATTTTCAGTGTTGCCAGATGTATGCAAAATTGACAACAGCTTTGTTAATTTAAATGTGACACCCAGTATTTGTATTTTTTAATGATTCTCCATAAAAACTTCCATTAATTTACCACACTTCATTATTTATATTTTTTTCGGTTCTGGGTTAAGAATAATTTTTAAAAATTTTGAATCAAATTTATGAGTCACAGAAATGTTAATTGTAGAATGCAGATGTAGAATGTAGAATGTATATTTCATCGCTAACAATGTGAAACAAATGATGAAATTGAAATCATCTTTAAATACCAGAAAATAGTTATTGCAGTTCCGGTTACAAAATGGCGAACGCGCCGGGCTCAATAAAACATTTTTAATTGAAAGCATGAAAATTTGTTTCTTTCTGTAGATTGAAGAGTTAGGCTAGTTCCTTCATTTTCTTGTCAGAATATTATGAGATAATTAGAAATTATTTATTAGGTAAAACACAAATTTCATGAAATTGTCTAGTGAAAGGTGTATCAGTTCCAAAAAATATAAATATTATACACTCTATTCAACAGTAACGTTGCTAGACTTAAAGTCTCTGCGTTAATGCAACAATTATTAAAACACAATACGTATCTAAAAATTAAAATAACAACATAATAACCTATACGACATTTATACAATTTGTTATACATCCTACTCTTTCTCACTTAATCCTTAAAATTAAAACCTAACAATACATTACAAACAATAATTCATACATTATAAAAATCAGTTGCTCCAGCTCAACTTACGAATACTATACGACTCGATTTTTCATTTGAATCATTGTAAATTGTTGGTGTTAACTGAGAGTTATATTCAAGAAGTTTCTCAAGTTTACGACTTTTAATAGATTCTCAACAGTTCGAAGAAATGCAGTATAGTCAAAACCTTTTGGAAAAAATATTTGAATGAACTTCAACACTACCGGGATAATGAAATTCACAAGATTTTTTTATGATCATTATTCTACATGTATATTTTTTTTAAAACTGTATAAAGCATCCTTAAAAACTTCACAATGTAGTTATGTTGTTTTTTTATTTCACCTGTCACTACATAAGATCAGGGTAATACTATTGGCTATAATATCTCCTTGAAGATCCTTTCATTCGGTACATTTGGAAGTGAAGATTGCTATTCAAAGAATTATAGGTCAAATGTTGCCTTCATTACCTTCAAGATTACCCGATGTTTCATATGTATACATATATATCATGTCATTTATTTCTACTCATTAAAGTCAGGGAAATGCTGCATTAAAAATTCAATTCTTCTATTTGTTTGGAAAAAACAACTTCTTAAGTTAAAATTTATGTTTTCTGTCATGGAAATGACTATAAATTATCACTGGAATTGAATGAAATATTTTTAACAGTTAGAGATGAAAGATTTAGTGTTATATATTAAAAAATTTTACTTGATTGAATAAGAGAGCAAATATTATATACGAATTGATTCATTTTGAGAATTTATTCTGAAAAAATTCATTTTTAAATTAAGTAGACAAAATTTCACATCCTGATTAGTATTTCTCTTGTTCAATTACGAGACGGTAACCTCACCTTACCTGTACTACGATTTATTTGAATTTAGAAGAAGTTTTTAATAACATGTTCAAATACACAAAGTATGTTTTATGCTATTGAATTAAAAACAGAAAAACTATTTATATTTCATTCACCATTAATTAGGAACTTTTCAAGTATGTTCTCTTCATTTTCATCGATACACAGAAAAGCCGAAATTTTTTACATACACTGCAGAATTTCTAAAGATGATAATGACTTAAAAAAATGTGACAACGTTGAATTATTTCGGCTGAGTGATTTTTTCCTAGTCAAGGTCAGATCCAGGAAAAAAGCAATTTTTTTTTCAAATTTCAAATCGTTCATTATCGAATATCTTGGGAACGCCTGTATTCCAGGAAGATAAATGTGGAATTATAAATTCTTCTGGAATTTACAAAATACAGAAAAAGCTAGGGTGTGTTTAGAAACTGCCGGATTTTTAGTGAGTTTCTATAGTTTTACGAGTCAGTGGTGTATTAAGTAGAAGTCATTGGTGGATACTTCAGATGTGTTTAAACTGAAATGTGTGTCCCATTTGTTTTATACCTTACAGAATTTGAATTCAATTTGATTATCCACTATGAAGATATAAGCAAAAATATAATTTTTAATGAAATTTCAACACCTTTTATTATACATTGATTTTAACTATATAGTTAAAATGAATATAGGAGTTGAAGACTAACCTGCATGTATAGCATCAATAAAATATCTATAGACGAAAAACTCACAAGAAGAAAAATAAAAGAATCAGCATTTATGAGAATTAGCTCTCAATCAATGAGAGTTTCCCGAAATTAGAAGACCAATTGTTCGATCCAACTCGATGAGATCTTTGAAAACAGATTATTAAAAAATTTTATTCAATTTAGAGAGTTCTGTCAATTCGGACATTCAATGAAAATTGAAAAATTTCCATTCAGATTCTGCTTTTCTTTTTTAACTAAATTTACCTCAAGAACGATACAAGAAGTGTATGGAAACGAAAGTAACATGAAGATCAATAGAAGCTAGATGGTATGAATAAACCAAATAATCATTTATATTTTTGTTGATATTATAGTTCGTAATATGAGGAACACAAGCGTAGCCTTTCTGAAAACAAACATCCTTTTTAAACTAATTACCTCTAAACTGGCACTATTATTAACTCAAAAATAAATCTCCATCACTGATCGATACTCAAACCTCTGATCAATCTAATCCACTCCCCCATCTCTCCCTACACCATTGTAATCAACTAGATTCGCGCCAATAGGCGTGTCTACGGCCAGATCTTGCCGCCAATTCGCTGATCACTCGGATCGAAGGACCAGAAAACCCTCTCCCATAGATGGGCTTTTTCTTTTTATCAACGGCTGGCCGATTATTTATGGGCCTTCTATGCGGCATTCAACCCTGTGGACGTGCGCTTGGCGCCATAGAGCCGCCTTGAGCGTCTGTGAGAACGCTGCAGCAGGCCCTCAAAAAAAAAACAGGGAAAGCTTAATGCATCTCCATCCGATTAAATTGTGTTGGGATTGTGATCCTTGATCGTTAATGGTTAAGTGCAGAGGAGGGTCGTATTTCTAAAGGATGGGTAGGTTATATTTGCTATTTTTGACTATACTGGGTTGGTGAGTCACCAATGTTGGAAATCGAAATTTCAAGCAGCAGGGAAGTCTTAGATGTTTGGAATACTTTCTTATCGGTTAGTAGGTTCGAAATCTATCTAGTCTTAAATTATAATTCATCAAATTCGACCTTTTAGTTGGATAATGTAACAGTAACTGATGAACTAAATTACCTTCAATTTGGTGAATATAAATGTTTACATTTAGAATTTCAACCTTGACAACCTATATCCTCTCCATGCATACCTATCACATTTTAACAATATTGTTATCGCCTTACTGTGCAAAATTTAAATGTTAATCAAGTTTTCACTATTGCAGTATATTAATGTGCAGTACGTGAACTGGGGACATATTTTTGCATTATAAATCATATGCAGTGATCATTTAGACAGTTTATACGATATCCCCGCAAAGTATATTTTGAACGGGAATTGCGAAACAGCGAGGATATACCTAGCCAATCATTTTTTTCAACGTTTTACTCATGCCTTCAGTTTATATCTACATTCAAATTAAATGAAACCTCCACAGAATCTATCTATAATTGAAATTATCCTCAGCAAATGATCTACAATGAGATCTGGTACTAAAAATCAAACATTACTATTTGGAAGTCTTCAGTTATTTCTATATTAGCCAATTTTTTAAAATATCTAGCTAATCTACCATTGTCTGAACGATATTATCCCAATTTTTTCCTGATAATGACACAACCATACCATCACCATACAAATAAATAAAATTATTATTACTATACATATATGTTTATGTCTTTCATGTAGTAACAATATCACAAGACCAAAAACACTTCCCTGTGTCACACCGAGATTAACTTCAATTTTTGCTGACATTCTCCCACCATCTTTAGTCGACTGATACCTATTAGGTCCTCAAGTAATTTTTTAAAACCCTACAAACTTCTATCAACTATCTTTTGTCTATTCTATTCTGTCTATTGTCAACAAATTCACAATCATCAATTCGCTCTTTCCATATTCAAAACAAATACTTACTGACACTACTGTAAGAGATGGGGGTTCAAAATATTCTTGAATGAATATACTATTCCTGCAATTTGTGATATAGCGTACTCGATTCGGGATTATGTCTGGATGATTGTGTGAAAAAATCAGATCAGTAAATTAAAAATGTCAATAAATTAAAAATAAAATATAAATGTTATATAAATATAAACCATTGAAAGTGATGCAGAATGTGTGTTTATTTTTCAACTCACAATTAGTAAATTAATAATTTTTTGAATTTTAGAAAGAAGATCCTGAAAGTTGAGGTTATGTATCAACTAATAAAAGTTCATGACGAGATATTGTTGATGATGGAGCTCGTGTTGAATGATTGTTTGGGCTATTACCATCATCTATTGTGGATGTAATGTTTTCCGACGTTTCGATAGACATATTCTATCTTTCTCAAGGAGGAAAAGTAAAACACCTTTTGAAAATTATCAATTTCCAAAAAGTCAAATTGACAGAAGTCATGAAAGTAAATGAACGAGTTGTGAACTCATCTGTGATATGATGATGATTTTTTTAAGTTGGATCGAACTATCGGCGTCCAAACTTACTAATAAAAGTTCCGTAGCCAAAACTTTACTTCCAGTATTAATAATTAATAAATTTAATTCAACGTTGATGATTGCTGTCCGCGGGTCATATTGGTATTCATCGTAATGTTATGAATTTTTTTTTCCATTCGTCACTTACCTACTTAACGATTTATGTTATAAATAATCAGTTAAGGAATTTTTTCGAAGTAGAATGGACAGTTCTCTAAGAATTATCAAAAACTAAGTTCTTTAATCCCAAGTTTATTATTTATTATAAATTGTTTTAAAAAAATTATTAACTTTTCCCAATGTTTCTTAAGGTTAGTTTTGAACATTACGGAACATCCCTGCCATATAAACACTGAAAACAAATTATTTCGAGTTTTTATTGAAGTTTAAAAATATACGGGGATCATATTGGTATTCATCGTTATGTTATGAAATTTTTTTTCCATTCGTCACTTACCTAGTGAACTGCAATTTCTATCTGAAAAAAATCTTTTTTTTAATAATGAAATTTAAATTTATTATAAACCCTTCTTTCATATTTATATTATTCAAATAATCATTTAAGGAATTTTTTCGAAGCAGAATGGACAGTTCTCTAAGAATTATTGAAAACTACGTTCTGTAATCCTAAAATGATTATTTATTATAAATTGTTTCAAACAAATTATTAACTTTTCCCTATATTTTTAAGGTTAGTTTCGAACATTACGAAACGTCCCTGCCATATAAATACTGAAAAAAATTTATTTCGATTTTTTATTGAAGTTTAAAAATATACGGGGGTCATATTGGTATTCATCGTAATGTTATGAAATTTTTTTCCATTCGTCACTTACCTAAATAACGATTTATGTTAAAAAAAAAGTTCATTGACCAAAAAGAAATGTCCTCATATGTTTATAGATTCTTTTATAAACAAACGGACTATTTCGTTCTTTTTGAAAATTTTTTTTCATTACTTCTGAAAGAACTGCAATTTCGATCTGAAAAAGTCTTTTTTTAATAATGAAATCTTAATTTTTCATAAATCCTTTTTTATATTTATATTATTCAAATAATCAGTTAAAGAATTTTTCGAAGCAGAATGGACAGTTCTCTAAGAATTATCAAAAACTAAGTTCTTTAATCCCAAGTTTATTGTTTATTATAAATTGTTTTAAACAAATTATTAACTTTTCCCTATATTTTTTAAGGTTAGTTATATAGTTAAATATTGAAAAAAAATTATTTCGATTTTTTATTGAAGTTTAAAAATATACGGGGGTCATATTGGTATTCATCGAAACGTTATGAAATTTTTTTTCCATTTGTCACTTACCTAATTAACGATTTTTGTTAAAAAAATTCATTGACTAAAAAAATGTCTCCATATATTTATAGATTTGTTTATAAACTATTTTGATCTTTTTGATAATTTTTTTCCACTACTTCTGAAAGAACTGCAATTTCGATCTGAAAAAAGTCTTTTTTTATAATGAAATTTTAATTTTTTATAAACCCTTCTTTCATATTTATATTATTCAAAAAATCAGTTATGGAATTTTTTCGAAGCAGAATGGACAGTTGAAATTGTTTTAAACAATTTATTATTAACTTTTCCCTGTATTTTATAAGGTTAGTTTTGAACATTACTAAACGTCCCTGCCATATAAATACTGAAAAAAATTTATTTGGATATTTTATCGAAGTTTGAAAATATACGTTCAGAAGTTGCAGCAGCTGATCACTTGTTTCAAAGGAAATTTGTTGTATCAATTTGAAATTTGGAATTTCCTAAAGGAAATTGAAATAAGTCCTACAAATTGAGTCCCTTGTGAATCTTCGCCAACAATCAACCGTTTCCCTCAATCCCAAATTATCGCGAACTGAATGTTTAATCGATTCAGCTCACTCAATATGAAAGGCAGCCATTAAAATATTGCTCTTTGAGTCTTGTTAGTAAGCAGCATATCTACCATTACACGAGCACGTAAGATAAATTGAATGGCCGAAATCCATACAGAAGCCGCTTCTTAATCGGTATCAGGCACTTGAAATGATAATAACTAATTAGAGAAAATACTGTCGATGTATCATCGTGCGAAAAAGGAATAATAAGGAACTATTCCGGAGATAAAGAAATGCGAGTAGGTACATTCCTATCTTTTCACTGGATGAAATAAGTGAGGAGTTCAATCAAGGATAGTCATTAGCATCTTGAAATGCCACAGCAATATAATTTATATCTGTGAATGTTATCAATTGAGTTTTTTAGTGAAATCATTTGAAATAATTAATCATTTGATGAATATTTTTGAATAGTGATAAGTTTATAAACCATTCAATTATTCAGGATGAGTCTTCGTTTTGCGATTCCGCCGCCGTAGCGCTACGATCGGCGTTCCGCGCATGCGCGCTGGTTACCTATATCTCTTGTCTACGCACTGACGCCATTACAGTCTGATTCTTCATTGTATACGTTGTTTACTGAGTGTTTAAGATACCTCCGACAATCGTGAGTCCCGCTGATTGTGAAGTACGGGCTGTTATACGAATTTTTAGTGCTAAAGGCGAGATCTGGAAGTTTACGGACAAAACCTTATGAGTGATGGAATGGTAAGGAAATGGGTGAGAGCATTTAAGGATTGCCGCACAAATGTGCATGATGAAGAACGGAGTGGGCGTCCTTCGGTCGTTAATGAAGATTTGGTGCAGAAAGTGGACGAAAAGCCCTGATCTGGCACCCAGCGACTACCATTTGTTCCTGCACCTGGGCGGTCAGCGTCTGCAAGACGATAATGAAGACAAAACATTGGTGACACAGTGGTTAACAAGTCAAGCGGCAGAATTTTATTAGGAGGGTATCCAAAAACTGATGCCACGTTATGACAAGTGCGTCAATATTCACGGAAATTATGTTGAAAAGTAGATTCAGATGCAGGCTTTCATGTAAAAATAAAATTATTGCGATATTTTTACACGTCTTTTTTAAATTCCAAAATGGTACTTTTTTAAAATACATGCCTCGTACTATACTATCCTATACCATTTTTTGAAATCCGGCTCCGTTCAAATGATATAGGATTTTGAAATTTCATTAAATTTTTTTTTTATATCTTTCTATGAATGAAATGAATTCAAAATTTTCACAATGTTTGAAACAACTGGGATTCACTTTTCCAATATTCCAAACTTGAATTAAAAATGACAGTTACGAAACATATATTAGCAATTTTTGTATGCTTGAACATTTTAGAAGAATTTATTATTCTTCCTTGAATGTTCCATTTCCAAGATATTAAATGTTGAATGATTTGAAATTTGGAAAAAAAATTGAGAAAATTCCTTTTTTTCCTGAATCCAACCCTGAGCGGAAAAGAATCTCTCGACCGATATAATTAAAAGTTGCCACAGATCTTTCTCGAATCTCGAAATCATTATCGTTCATGAGAATTTTGAATTTATATGAATTTTCATCTGGAGGTTTTTCGTTCAATTAATACATCCTACAAGTTTTATACCAACAACAGATATTACTTCATAATTTTCAACTCAAAATATCCCGAAAAAGGAACAAGGTTTCGAGTTTTATCTAGAGAACTATGTTTGGTTGAATTAAATTATGTTTATAGGTTTTACCTGATATTCTAACATTAAAACAATTAGGTTCAATACTACTTGATACGAACCGTGATACTAGCGCCTTCTATGCGCGTCAGACATAAAAACAAATTTATTGGAACAGTTGTTCTGGAACGACGTGCCCCTATTTTATTCTTTTTTTCCTCAATAACTTGTCCTAAGAGCTCAAATTTTTCCACCAATTTCTCAATTGCTGTTTGACCATATGTGCTTCACCACGACCCCAAAATGTTTTTGTTGCCATCGCGCAAGTGAATTTTAATAATTTATTGAAGCTTTCATCGTTTCATTTTAATGATGGCAAGATTTTTACTTGTCAAATGTCATCAAATTGTTGCTCCAAAAGTGACGATTACCGAAACAGTGGGTTATTCGAAATCCCTTCATTGAAAACTCGTATTAGGAACCATTGACACTTAGCACCTAAGGTTTTGTTCTTATCCCATATTTTAATTAAATAGCATTATATTTATTGTTCCATCTTGAATCGGATATATGCAGACATACATTTTCCATTATATTTTTGAAACCCGACTCTTTCGCCATTTAGTAATATTTTATATTCCGCATCTCTTGACATAAGTTTCAAAAATAAGAAGTCAAATTTGTCAAAGTTATGACGTCATTTTTTTTAATGGGAAGCTAAGAATTTTATTACATAATGTGATAAAGCTTGATTTTTTTACACTAGGGAAAAATAGTTGCAGTAGAGCTAACATAAAAAAAAACGAGGAAATGAATAAAAAACCAAATAAACGTAAGTTTCATAATAACTATTCAATTAGGTAAAGAGTCCATTAAACCAAAACTATTTCTTATAAGAATTGTTCAAACCGTGTCCCGTTTACTAGCTGACATAGGCCAAGACGATGGTAGACCGCATTTAAAGAGTTTTCGATCATCTGCGAAGTTATAAGAGTCATTTCGTGTCTAATTGGATCCATTAAGTCTTCTAAATTGTCTGGCCGGTTAATGTAGACCGGACTCTTCAAATGTCTCCACAGAAAAAAATCAAGGGGGGTAAGATCAAGTGACCTAGATGGCCACTCCATTGGTCCACGTCTTCCAATCCACCGTCCTTCAAACAGGTTATCTAGAAATCTTCGAACAGTAAGACCATAATGTGGTGGTGCGCCATCTTGTTGGAACCAAATACTGGGATAAATAAATTTAAGTTTGACCTCTTTTAATAATTGGTTTTGTTATTTCGTTTTTTATTAATTTTCTCGTTTTTTTCTTATGTTAGCTCTACTGCAACTATTTTCCCTAGTGTAAAAAACAAGCTTTATCACATAATGTAATAAAAATTTTAGCTTTCCATTAAAAAAATATGTTGATGACGTCATAACTTTGACAAATTTGACTTGTGATTTTTGTAACTTATGTCAAGATATGCGGAATATAAAACACCGTTTGACATGTTGTTGCATTTTTTCAAAAGTGATGTTGGTACGTTTTATGTATTTTGTGCATTACTTTATCATAACCCTGTATAAACTTTCAAACCTCACTATTGATCAACTCGAAATTCAAGCAACCTTCAATCAACTTGAAAGCCAATTTTTGGGATTCTATCATGCAAAAAACACTAAACATTCTATACAACTTTCCATCTATCTAAAATAAACAAATCAGTCGTACTTCCTTTGATCTCTCAATTTTGATGAAGGAACGTAGACATATTTACTCAAAACGGTTTCAAAATATTTCCTCACATAGGTAGCTTTTTCATCATTTAATTGGGAAGAATGCAGAAATTTTAGCATTTTATGTGCAATGATAGATATATCAATGACTATTGGAGATCGAAGGATTAAATAACTGGTGGAAGACATTCGTTGCTCAACATATGTTTTACAAAATTGATGGAATTTCGCAAAACACTTTCAAGTATTAGGTGTACAAATAAGTTTCCGCGGTTTGTCAAAAGATGGCCCCACCAGAAGGTTATGGAGAAATTGTCAGATGTAAAACGTAATATCCCAAGTTTAGTCATCTGGCAACACCATAACCTTAAAGTACTAGTGATTCCGTTTCAGCATCACGTAATTTTTTTCGTGCAAAAATGTCAAGTTGTATTCCGAATAAGCATCATTTGCGGAAACTTTTGATTTACTTCTTTAATGTGAAAAAATCTGCAGCTGAGGCGAATCGATTGCTTCTAGAAGCATATGGTGAAGCTGCTTTAAGTGAGAGAAGTTGTCAGGAATGGTTTCAAAAGTTTAAGAACGGTGAGTTTGACGTTAAAGACAAAGAACGCAGTGGAAGGCCGAAAGTGTACGAAGGCATGGAATTAGAAGCACTATTGGAGGAAGATTCGTCCCAAACGCAAAAAGAACTTGCACTTACTCTACAAGTGACTCAACAAGTAATATCACTTCGTTTAAAATCGTTAGGAATTATTCAAAAACAAGGAAATTGGGTTCCATATGAACTAAAGCCGAGAGACGTTTAACGCCGATTATACATGAGTATAGCATCGTATAGTCACTGGTGACGAAAAATGGATTCACTACGAAAATCCAAAGAAGAGAAAGTCATGGGTTAAGCCCGGCGAACCATCAACATCGACAGCTAAGCCGAATATTCATGGAAAAAAAACAGTGAGCATCGAATTTGAGTCACCCTGTACACGAAACCTTCATGCCTAAGCTAATATTGACTGAAAGTTGGGTGTGACACTCATAAATGAAAATCCCTTTGTGGAGAGATATCTGTATCGATTGCAAGTAATCATGAAAATCTGTTTACTCTTCACCTCTCAAACAAAAAGTTCACATTTCTTCATATTTCAAACAAAGAAAGTAAACCAGAGACTCCAAACATTCGGTGGATTTCGCAACCACCCATCATGTTTCCCCAATATAAACGCAATAAACAATGGGGTCTGGCGTCAGATATTGAAAAATGTTCACAGTTACAATCCAATTGGCATCTGCCGACAGACAGGTAGGTTATACACTTTTTTCGCTCTTCCTCACTCCGGAAACAGTCTCAAGCCGGTCGATTCACTTGACTGGTTTCTATATACTATACTGAATGAACTCAACTGATATACTCGAAAGGTGAGTTGATTCATGAAGAATGGCTCTGCAATTTTCTTCATGTCAGTACAATACAATCGAACAACTTGGGATATTCTTTGAACCCATGTTCTTAGAGGAACAGCTACGTCTTTTGGCTTGTTACTGGAAGAACAACGAACTATCGTTTTGGCAAAATGTCTGTAATTTTGGAATATCGTGACCAAAGTAGTCTGAATTGATTTGTATTAACTGTCTCATAAATAAAACTATAAACTATATCTTGCATTTAATAAAATATTCATTCAATTCTCACTTTTTTCAATTATCCTAATAGTCAAATCGAGAATGAGATTATAATTAGAGACTTCAACTGATTATAATATAAGAACAAATACTAGCAATAAGTTGTAAATCAATTATCAGATTAAAACACACTATTTTTAATAACTTTTTGGCAAGAAAATCAGCATCGACTACCTCTTGTGGCAAGATATTCTCCGATGTCTAAACCTTTGGAAGGACTAAAGTGATTATCACATTTAATGCAAAAAAATCGAAGTTCCTAAATCTTGAATTCACCCCTATCGTTGATAAATATACATATCTAAACCCAATGAAATTCTGAAAATTAACTAGTATCAGTGTAATTTGCGTTCCAGAAGAACCGATAGAGATCTGAACAAGATCATGGGTTCAGATGATGGCATCTGATCAATTTAGGGACCCATTGAATTTGTCCTGTCTGTCGCCAAAAGGAGTCCATCTACCTGGGTTTCGCGTCTAGGCCCAATAATTAATTAGATGGCTACGGTGTGGTCACCCGTCGGAAACTTACATTATTGGAACTAATTTTTTTTTCGTTTGCATACAAATTGAAGCCTTTTTTTGTGAAAAATTTTGAAAACACTTTTATAAGGCCGTAACTTCTTGCAGTCGTTCAATTTTGGCATTACAATAATATAAGTTGCTTGAGGAGTTCACTGAGCACGATAAAATTGTCAGAAATTCATATTTTATAAACTAATTGAGAACTTCATTTATGTCTATCGTCGTTTGAATCCAGTGAAGGAATTCATTCATTGAAGGTAATATGTAACTGATTTTATTGTCTGTAAATTATTATAATTTATATTGGCTGAAATTGTTTCAGTGATCATTTGATTCAGAAAATCTGAAACTTGCCGATGACGGCAAACTGCCGATTACACATTGGAGGAAATATTGAGTCATGATGAACTTTGATATTGAATTACTTTCCTTCCATATAAAGGCATAAAAAAATCCTGTTAACAGTAACTGATTCATTCATTCATAATAAAAATAATAATAATAATAATTAGGTCTTTATTTCACAAGAAATCTCATGGGGAAGTTCACCCAAAGGTGCTCTACCACTTAACCCTTGTTATATACAAAATGCACATTTGAATATATCTAAATCTAATATTGAAAACAAAGAGAAAACTATAACCAGTCAACGAAAGAAAAATACATATATATATGAGCATTTTAACACACAAAAATTAACAGTGATGACATAAAAATTACGCTGATAAGGAATCGAGAAGATAAGTCTTGATCTTTTTTGAACATTTTTTGGCTCAACAGTTTCAAATGAAAAGGAATACCATTGTACAGCTTACAAATAATATAACTGAAACTTCTCTTAAAAGTTGATGCCCAGTGACTGGGACACGACAGAATATTTCTCCGACGTATGTTGATGTTATGTTACCAATCTCTTGAAGAGATATGGTGGGCTCCTCTTCAAAATAGTGTTATGAAATACACACAGGGAAAAAAATTCAAAAGAAATCTTCATCGGGAGCCAACCCAACTCTCCCAACTTATGAGGAGTTCTGAACACGTTGGATCCGGTCCGTAGTTTCTTTGTCGAGACAAAAACTAAACAGTGAACTGCGACAGGACCAAAGACTCGCACAGAACCCTCTAATATGCACAGGAAGGCAAGATCTATGTGGGTACAGTAATCTCAACGCTCCATACGCCCTCCGAACCACACTCACCACCTGTTCACGAAACCTGAGAGAATCGTCTATTATCAAACCCAAATCTCTTACGTTTTCAACGAATTGTATGCCATCACCATTAATTGTTGGTTTGTATCTGTCTTTAATAATAATTTTGTTCTTGTTCGAGCCGAAAACGAGAGCAGATGTTTTTTTCGCATTCAGTTTCAACGCATGTTTTGCAGCAATGTCCGCCATTCGATTCAGATCCTCATTCATTTTCAATGCTACATCTTCAGGTCACCTATGACGAAAAATGATGAACTGGCTAGTGTAAACGGAAAAAAGGAGTGGGTCCAGGATCGAACCCTAAGGAACACCATCCAGAATATTTCTAGCCTGGCTGGTTTTACCACCTAACTTCACACTCTGTGAACGTCCCCGAACGACCCGAAAAGTCGTAGAGCGTCCCCGCGAACTCTACACGATCCTAAAAAAGCTAAGAGAACATCATGCTTCAACGTGTCGAAGGCCCTGCTAAAGTCTAGAAGAAACAAAGCCACACACCTAAAATCATCAAGTGAGCGCAGTATATCATCAGTCACCCCCAAGAGTGCAGATTATTTTCTCGAACAGTTTGGATAAATCTGACAAAATGCTGATGGGTCTAAGATCAGAGAGCTCATGAAAATCACGAGTTTTGGGAATAGAGGTAACCTGAGCATGCTTCCAGGATAAAGGGAACTTTATTTTCAATCAAAATTGAAAATATGAAAATAATTTTAGCGAATAACTGTTTTAAATTAGTATTGTATGGGATAGCAAGCCGTTCAAATCGATATCTATTATGAATATATATCAAAACCAACACCCTCTGTTAGTAGCAGTGATCAGTAGCTCAAAGTATTAGTAGACAAGGATAGAGCTATGGATTCATACATGTGCAGGGTTACTTGGTTCGGAAAAATCTGAAAATGAGAAGGATCAATCCATAAAAGATATTGAGAGTGTATTCTAGTTCGTTAGGCAACTCTAGGAAAGTGAAAAAACATTCTGTTTATATCTTCTCATATTTAGTTAATACAAATCACAAAAATATCATAAGCACCCATTATTTCTCACATTCTCAAGACACAAGATACCATCATGGGTAATCTAACAAAAGTTAAACCCAATAACGAGAATCAAAGAACGAAGAACTGTTTATATGAGATTCAATGCGAGTGCGGAAGATCTTAGATCGGAGAAACAAAGCGCCCCTTGAAGGTGAGAATAAAGTAACATCGGAAACTTTCTCAAGTGTTAGACAGCGATAGTTTCCAGTTGGTCCAACATGGTTTGGATGAAAATCACCTGATATAATGAAACGAAACATCTGTAGTATCCCTTCGTATACCCCTCGAAATTGCACTGGGAAGAAGGGTTGAGTCAATATTTTATCTCCAATAAGTTTCTAGTTTTTTTTATTTTTCTATGTACATGGCCACTTTCACTAAATCCTTCAACGAACTTTAAAATTCACAAACATAAGTGAAAGAATATTTCCGACATGAATTTCTAGAACTAGGTGAAATTTTCTCAAATTTTATTGCCTTGAAAATGGAGTCCAATAAAAAATCCTTACTTCCAGCTACCTACATTAGACACATAAGAAACAAGAGCCTGGTGCCGAAAGATCACACTTCATTAACACATATTCGAATCACAGAGATAGTGAAGATATTACATTTTATTGGGTATCGTATTCTTTTAGTTATGAACCACTAAAGGGAAGATTATATCGTCGAACCAGTGACTGGCTGACCACTCTTGAAGAAAAAAATACCTCAAATATATTTAAGCTTATTTCTGTACACACATCAATACTTATGCGGGGAGACAGGGTTTTACCTTTATGTTATCTTGATCATGCGATGAAGTTATGTGAAGGCCATCGTACATTTTCAAAATTTCCTCCTTCGCTCAAGTAGGCAGTGAAGTGTATGATATACATTGAATAATTCATATCATAATCGTCAAATAATATTAATTCATACCTGGGATGATAACACTTAAAATATTATGATTCTGTTCATGTACCATGAAAACAAAATGGCATGTCATAGATTAACCGTGCATACTTGCTCTTTAAGTGAGAAGTTACTTCCTGTGTCCTGTGAAATTCCTTTGTTAATTTGTTACAGTTCTTTGATTTGGTGTTTAGAATTAATCAAAACTTATCTGAAAGCAGTTTTTTGTGGAATGACTGATCTGTCGGTATTTTCATGTGTTAAGTAGGGCGAATCCTTGACCGCAACGCTGATTTGAACAGGAAATTCTTGTGATAAAAAATGCATACTCTAACTTTCAATTTCATTTAATATTTCGTAATCATATCTAAAGATTCTTTCAACAAGAACTTTGTTTTTTAATTGTGGCCACACCTACCACATACCAGCATTGACAGTTAGTTTTCTGACATATTCATAGTAGATGATTTGATAATTGTTACAATGAATTCAGTTTCGCTTGAAAATCGCATTGAAATAATTAAAACCCACTATGAAAATAGTGGTTCTGTTAAAATTACATTCCGTATAATTCGTGATATTTTCGGACAACATAATCGGCCGTCTGAGACCGTTATTGAGAATTTGGTCACTAAATTTGAGTCGACGGGCTTGGTACAAAATGTGCCAACACCAAAGCGTATTAGACCGGACGTTCAAGTGAAAACATCGCAGCCGTCAGCCATAGTGTTGAAGAAGATTATGTGCAATAATCCACTTTTAGCACTCATGAAATTCTTCTACTTCAATACGTTACCCTTCCGCATCCTCCACTATTGATTCGACTCGATATTTAATGTTGTGAAACGGTTTTCCAGAAATTTTATCAGATCGGTCATTGTTTGGAGGTCAGTGATACATTTCTTCGAAGGCTGTGTTCTTTTAGTGATCGGTTGACCATTCACGATCCTCAAATCACGAGCTCCCCGAAGTATCCGATTAATACAATCGAGTTTATTGAAGATTTTTGTATGCCAAACCACTTTTTGTGAAATATCCTCAGCACACATATTTAAGGAAAAGTTAGAACCCCCTTTGTAGTTGATCTTATAGCAGGCAGATAGCAATTCTTAAAGCCAGTAAATAATTCTTGGATGGACTTGATTTATTTATTTTCAATATTTCGGTATTTCTTGATCGGCAGTGCAAAGCCGCTGGCTCTATGAAATCGTTAATTGGGCCTCCATTTGAAAGGCGAACACAATCAATCAATCGTATGTGTTCTTCGTGAGCGGCAAAAACTAGTAAGAAGAAACAACAAGACCTATCGCCTTGTATCGGCTTGTCCACAGTCTCAGCGGCTGCCAATCTGACCGGAATAACAATATTGTGACAGCCGAGATTTAACCTTAATTGGACAGCGATGGTGAAGAAAAAACACATGCCTTAGTGGGAATTTCTTAATATCTTCTTGTATTCCTCACTTCTCAAATGAATAATGAGGAAAAACTCTAGTGATCTACGTATTTTTGTGAAGTTTTGATCAAAAACCTACTCTGTTATTTATTAATTAATGGAATACCAGACTTTAAAAAGCAGAATTGAAAAAATTAAAATAATCAAAGCAGTACTCGAGCATAAACTGTCAGTTCTTCAAATGGAACTTGATTTCTTTATTACTTAAGAATAATAGATGAATTTTCAGCAAAAAACTTATATTTTGTGATTTTTCAAAGTCCCCAAAATAAATTTATTAAAGGACTTTTTTGTGTTGCTCTGAATGATAAAAGTTGCACTTCAAAATGCAATACACTGAGGTTTGAGAGAAATTATGCCTAACTACTTTAAGTTAGATATCTAACGGCCATTTTCAATTACCTATTTAACTTCTAAAATCTATGTATAGATTGATAGCGGAATTGAAATAATCGGTCATTCAGTACCTGGTGATAATGGTTCTCACTGGAGATCCCTATCTTTTCCTTTTTTCAAAAAGAGATCAGATAGCGAACCATAGATGAAAACTTTCATTGTTATTCGCCTATCTGCGTTTAAAAGAAATTTGAGGTTAACTAAAGTTGTCAAAAATGATCTTTAGTAGGTTAAATCGTTTACCGGCCAAGTTCAACCATTAACGACTTAGATTTGTAAGAGATAAGTGTTGAAATTTTTGCATTGTAGATTTCAGTGGCCTGTAGGGTAAATAAGTTTGAATAATTACAGATTATTCATGTAGCAACGACAGCGATGTTGAATTATTAGGCGTGATTAAAAAGTTCGACGAAGAAAATGATTTGAAAAAGACGATCGAGCGAAATGTTTATAAAGATCGTGTTGGCCACATGACTGTTTTGAATGATTACAAATTTGCATATAGGTTTCGACTGATCCAGAACCGGTTCCTTATTCATATTGAAGGCATAATAATAGGAATGCTTCGAAACGATGCTTTTTATATATAAGTACGACTCTAAAAATTCCTCTCGCCGATAATTCAAACATTGACCATTGGCATTTTTCATAATTTTCCAAAACTACCAGGTTCGAAATTATTTTGTATACAAAAGGATGCCATTAAACTTCTATTTCTATAATTCAATGGTGATATAAATGTAAAACCTTTTCAAAATAAGTCAAATGCATAATATCTGCACCATTTCTACACATGAATCGGTGGTTTTGCAAAAATTGTTAACATTTTACGATGGTGCAATTTTAATTAAACCTACTTATCACTATCATTAATTCATTTGGATCACAACCATTCTGAATACAAAATGATGCACTAATATCTAACAGGGAATAACGAAATTTATCATCATTTAATTTAGGCATCCTATTACTTGAATCTATATCTGCCAACCACTCCTGATTACCCATTATCAAAACTATAAACTAAACAGTTTCTACACATATTATTATATTAAACAAATTCCACAAAAATAAAAAATATTATTCAAAAACGAACTTTACTATCTCACAGGACTCTGAAAATTGACTTGGGGAAAGCAATGCGGGTATTTATATTGCTAAAACTTCATTATTTGCTCTATTGTCAATTTGTTCTTATATTTCATCACCCCAAATCACGCAAATCGAACAATTGTGTTATTGATAAACCACACACCGATAGATCAAACTCAAACTCAAAATAAGTTTATTTAAGATTTAGCATAAATCATTCAAGGTATATATAATGATGTAGTTTGTACAATAGGGTCCTACTCAAGTATTGACCTAAGGTTTCTTAAAACTAAATATATAACATATAATACATTTTTGTGGTAATTTTTTGAAATTTAAGGAGATTTAATGCATTATTAATTTACCAATTTGTTGCATAAACTCCGCAGGAAAAATAGAGTTACCTAGAGTCCTCTAATTCCCTTATCTACCCAGAGGATGGATTAAATCAAACTATAATAATTCACCAATTATTATGACAACTAAATTTGTTTTTCTTGTTCCTAATTACTGTTGGGTTCGAAAGAGAGCCCAGAGAAGATGTTTATGGGGCACTTAAAAACCACTAAAGTGACTCCGAACATTCTGATCGGCAAGATGCAAACGTGTCTCCTACAAAAAAATTATTCTGGTTCTCTGGTGCGGATTGAAGCGTGGGTAGATTTGACTGTAGAATTTGATTTACATAATTGGTAACGGATGAAGTCAGTGGAATCTTTAATGGATTGCAAGGAATCAACAAAATTGATGAATAGATTGAATCATGACAATTCCAGGAACATTCAGGGCTATTCACTAACTTAAGTTGCTATGAATAGATACCGCAAATCGCAAGTCAGTTACTAAAATCGGTATTCACTATTCAAGAAAGTGGTTATAAAAGTTACTATGCATAACAATGTACTGAAAATGGGACTATTGAATTCGGTGTTCAAAGAAGGCGATAATACTCGGATGAACAACTATAAACCAATTGCCCTCTTATCAAATATAATTGAGATCATCTATCTATGGATACATTTATTACCAAACATAAGATATTATCAGAAATCAATTCGGATTTCGCAAAGGTATGTCATCAAAAGACGTTGAACAAAGTAACAGATAATATTTATAATAACATCGATAAGAATATTCCATTCTTGGCAGTATGGATTCCTAGAAAAATATTTGATCTTATTCAGAGTTACGTATAGAATCGAACCTAAATAGCAACTCTGAACGAAAAAAATAGTATACAGGGTGAGTCTTCGACCACTGCGTTAATTTTAACCATAGATTCTTGAGGTCAAAAGTAACATTTTTTTCTTATAAAATTTTTCCAAATTTGGCCCCGTTCAAAAGATATAGGGTGTTGAAATTTCATAAAAAAATTTCATATTCACCTGTAATATTCAAACGACAATATAAATTGAAATGATCTCTTGTAGAAGGTTTTTGATAACAGTCATGCATGTTTTGACATCAATAGATTTATTCCATTTTTTGTGGGTTTCTCACTACTACTCTACAGTTTAGTTAAATTGCATGAAAAACAAATATCTCTTGAACTAAAGGTCAGTATCTTGTACTTCCTGGAATCATTAGTCTTTTTTGCAGATAAAATCATTCGTCATCTTTTCTCCTAAATTGCACCATTCTTGAGATATTTGAAATTGAAAGGAATTCAATCGATATAATTTTGTCCAAATTTTCTGATTTTCCCAAATCCTACTCTGTGCTGAAATGATTCAATAATAAGATTTGTTCGATTTCGCCATATTTTATGTCTTTATTAAATATTTCTACAAACGGTTGAGGAAATCTCTTCAGTCCATGGTTCCACCACTAAACACTATAGATGAAATTAACCACTGAACAATTTTTGTCTTACATTCACCACAAAATCTAAATTACCATTTGCTGTATTCATTATTGATGATGCCTAGCACCTTGTTTAATATTTAATCCAGAGTAATATTTCATTATAAATAGAGAAAAAGTTTTCCATCACTCACATAGGTACTTCTGTATATTTTCATGATGGCCATTGAAATAGGTAATGTATTTTCTGTCAGGACCTGTTAAATATTCTTATTCTTATTTCTGAATGTTTGTTATGATGCATGGTTAATTAAAATTCAATCAATATTGAAACTGGAAGCTATAGGCTCATAAACAAAAAAGATTAGAATAGAAATGTATTTTCTGGCCATAATCATTTCATACTGAATTGAATAATTTCAAACTATCGAAATCATTATTATTATTTTATTATAATATTTTCCACATTTTTTTATGGTACAAATAACTGTTGACAGTTTCAAACAGGATCAAAAGAACAAGGAACCACAGAACACTATTTTATTGGGAACTACCCACCACAGAGACGTTATAATAACATTTTAATGAGATAATAGTTCACTCTAGATATTCTGAGAAAAACTATAACTGAAGATCAATAATGGTTACAGATATTATCTTTCATTTAAAAAAACTTTGCAATTATTAATTTTCTTCTCTCCTGGGGTTCGGTAATAAATTAATATTCTATGGTAAGGTATTAAAATTTGACATAATCTATGAATAACCATTATTCAATATTTCTGTTTTTGTTAACATAATCAAAACAGATATTCCGATTTTAAAAACCAAAAATTTACCCATGTTCAGTAATTAAATATAGTCTAAACAGGATAGATTCATAATAATGATTTAACAAAAAATTAACAATATCTCAGCTTCTTACAATTTTAACATTTATTAATTGTGCTTAGTGAAAAATTATCTTATCGAATACCCCTCGAGCCTTGATAAAACCTCAAAATTTTGTCATAGATAATCCTTTAAGCGTGTTGCCCAATGAAAGTAGCCCTCGGCCTTCGGCCCCTGGCTATTATAAAGCAACAAGCTTTCAAGATTCTCTATGTCAAAATTATCACGGTACTAGGGATATTGTCACATAGTTCTGCAGTTAAGAAAATGTAAAATTTGATTTCCTAAATGACTCGTTAAATGTACAGGAAGTGACCCCATCAAAGTTCTCTAAAGATTAAATTCTTAAATTCTTTTCGCATTTCTTTACAGACTCCCTATTTACAGCTATTCCCACTAAGAAACAGAGTGGAAAAAAGGGTATTCATTTAAAATTAGAAAAGTTCATAGAAATACCCTTTTAGAACCCAATCCCTTCGTCCACAACTGGGGGTGTTATGGGGTATTGAATATGATATGTGCTTAATGGTTCCACCGTACCCTAATCCAACCCCAATTAATCGCTTCAGTAGCCTGAACAGCAGCGAAAAAGGCGTGGTCCAATTGCTCAATTAGATCCATGAACCACCTGTAATTATTTGGAGGTTTCACGAAATTGCTGGGAACACCCTACCTGTAATTATTATCCCCTGATCTCGGCTGAGAGATCTTTATCTCTGTGGTGCCAAGCCACGCGTCGCGCGTCTGTGATTTATCGCACCAATCGACCAATGTCCTATTTTTACGGCGATCTCGTATCTTTACGAAGAAAAACACTCAGACCTTTATTATTGGATTCGCTCGTATTTTCTTGGATGGTTTGTGACAGTTTTGCCCTAACTAAACTTCTGGTTCCGCATTGAGATTGCTGGAGGTAGAGATCATTCATGATTTATTGATATCATAGGTGGTTGCGGAAAAATTTATGTTGGCAAAAATAACCAGGCTGGTTATCATGTAATTGGGCGATTGAATGTTTATTTTCATCTTGTTCTTACAATACATTAATCTTTATGGATCCTTTCCGAAATTCCAAAAACAAGTCGACATAATCCAACTTGTTGTATACCCAGAAAATCTCAAATAACTCAGAAATTATTGAATTTAGGAGCATAATCATGTAAGGAAACTATCATTATTTTTGACCGCAGAATCCAACACAATTATAAAAAATTAGGGTTCTAATTTGGAAAACAGAAGTTGTGGCCAATTTGAGATCACAATTTTCAACACAAAATTTGAAACACCCTGTGATGATATTTTTGAAATCCAAAAGATGCACGACCTTTTCACATCCTTCCTCTTCGATGTTGTAAAAACGGTTTTCGCTCAGGATATTTAAAATAGGAATAATGAACATATAACTGACTGAACATATTTGAGTTTTTTTCCAGTTTTTTTTTGGACATTTTGAAAACTATTCGATTTAATACAATGGTTTTAACAGAAATGTATTCACTATTGAATACTCGATCATAGCCGGAATGGAAAACTTGAAAAAAAATTTTTTCGTCGAATTTATTTTCACTCCCTGTAAAACCCTAAGTTTTTTGGCTTCGAAAATATTTTAGCTCTGTAGAGAACTTCGAACAATATCATAATCTCAATTTTCAGATTTCAAATATGTCTAGTTCTCCAGAAACGTCTAATAGGCACTCGAACTTGGGACACCCTGTAGTTATGGATAGGCAAAACGATCATAAATTATTCAAAAAAACACAAATTCAATTCATATAACCTAACTTATTTATAGTCCATACCTTCCAATTGGGACAAAAATTCGTTATCATGGCCCGGTCATCATTTTTTTTTAGGTATTTAACCAAATTTCTGGTGCCCGAAACTGTCGAATAGATTTTGCCCAATAACGATTATAACCCAGATAATTAAATCATTAGATTACATCTAATTTATTCTGAACAAGTTTGTCCAAAAGTTTATACAAACCGTCATCTTCAGCTTATAGCACTAACTATACAGGGTAATACATTAATTTTAACCATAGATTCTTCAGACCAAACGAAACAATCTTTTCTATACCATTTTTGAATGTTACGCATTCGATGGCCACTGGAATTATTTCAGACGTTTTGTCGTATGAATCTAAGGAGAAAACAGCTTCATTCGGGTTCGAATTTTCCTGACTGTTCTGGGACAGTCCTCAGGGTGCGCAGAACTGATGCGTAATAGCTGAGGATTTTTTGATCATTTTTGGACCATTCTTGGACAGTCAGAAAATTATCATGCATCATTAGACATGCAGAACCCGAACAGCAAAATGAGGATTAAAAATGGAGAGAGATAGGTACAGTTTTAGAGGTTCTTTGTTTAATTGCGCCTGCCAGACAACAACTTTCAAGCACTTGGTTGTTTTTTCATTTGTGTTTACGAATATTCGTCAGGAAATGTTTGACAAATAATATCTTGTATGAAGGTAATGAGTGATGTTTCTGTAATAAGCTGTATTAATAGGTTAATTATATTGTTTCCAGGCTTTCACTTACTGTGTGAATAAATAAGAGAAGCATTAAGAATAAGAGACAAAACTAATTGTGGTTGGGAGTCGAGTTTTATTTTGGAGTTCTTACTCTTACAATCCATAAAAATTAATGACTAAATAAGATGGAAAGAAGAATTATTTGTACCTAGATGTTTAGAGAATATAAGACTAGGTGATATTTTCTTCCCCATTAAATGGAAAATTAATACAATGGGTATTAGAAAGAATAGTGGCCAATTATCCTTATTGCTTACTTCAGGATAAACATCGGTATAACCTGCAACAAAATGGATATTCTCTTGTGGAGTGTACAGAAAAATATGCAGAGAGGTTGAACAGTTACTCAAAATTCATAATGCCAAAATATCACCAAGTGTATCCATGTGTAAAATCTAGTCATTGTACTCCGTAGTGCTACATTTTGCAATAATTAAACCTTTCCAATTTTTTTTCAGAGCTGTTCTTTGTAAGATATTGGAACTTATTAAAAAACAATGAAATAATGACTGCAAAGTATATTTCAGCAAATCAATTTTGATATTAAAAATAGTAGACAGCATGTATAGCAATATATGTGTTTATGTTTGTGATTCTATTTAATCAACTGATTTAAAAGTTTCAAATGCTCTTTTTAATACATTATAACAGAATTTTGATTTGTCATATTTGCAGTTTCAGGATTGTCGATTCCTAAAATATGTTTATTGGGGTATACCTAATTTTCAAGAATTGGATTCAAAACGAAAGAATGTTTATTTCAATCGACAAAAGTATTGAAGGTTGACAATCATAGTAAATTGGGTGAAGATATCTCAACATATAATGTATGTTGAAAGAACTCATTTCAACCCTGAAATCTGTTTGATAAATTACACAAGGGATCGAACACTAATGTAATGGATTTTGAAGAAACTGGTTGTTTGTATTTATTAGATGTAATTAATTGGTATATCAAGCTGGTAAAGGGATTGTGTTTGAACAACTGTAAAGTTTTTAGCTTTTCATGTGAGTGTTTCACCTTGTCCAGACCTATGGGGGAGTGCTGAAATTAATTATTCAAATTCTTTTTTGTATGTGTATGTGTTTATATGAATCTGTTATCTGTTTGGCATCAGTGCTTCAAATCAAGCATTGCTCTACAGTTTATGTATCGGAAGAAAAATTCTTGTTTATATGATCTTTCTTGTTGAATATTCTGATAGTTTCTTGGTGCCTTATATAAGAAAAATTGTTTATAGAACTAATATCTGTTCTGTTTTGGCATGGGTACACTAGTGATCTATCGTCACAGAGTTGGTTTTCTTTGAAACTCAGATGTGTTGTTGAAAATTCAGTCGAGCTGATACTGAATCTATATTTCCTGGAATTAATTTTTGATTGTGAATATTAGTCTATATATAATTGTGCTCTATTTGATAAAAAATCAATGAATAATTTTGCATTGTATTCAGCCTCATGAAATCAGTTCATTGTATTTATGTATTTCAAGGTGAATCTCGTGACATTTAAATTTGTTGTATTACCCATAAATAAAAAAGCTTCTTCATCTTTGCAGGAAATCTTATTTCATACCCACTATATCAAATAAATTTAGTCCTAAAATCTAAATTAATTCAATGATGTGATAATAACTAGTTATACAGATCTGAACGTGAAAATATTTCCAAAACATTATTGAACGTGAAAATATTTCCAAAACATTATTGAACGCAAAGTAAAATTGGTAAATCAGTTAACCATACAATTTACCTATATAGGTAAGGAATTGCTCTGAATTCTGAAGTAGTTAATATTTCAGTTTATACTATCAATAATATTCATGTGTTAATGCAACCACTGTCTGAATATGGGTGATGCAACAAAGCACAGAAACTAGATCTATCGAAATGTTTTGTTTGATACAGATTCACTGTTCAGTATTAATCAGGTGGGATTATATATATATTTTGAGAATTTTAATAATGATAAGTAATTTGAATTGCGCTATTATAGTACTCAACTGTTTCTAACAACATTAAATTTTTGGTTTGTCGATGAAAATTTGATAAAACATTATTCTAACTATGGAAAACAATTTCATGCAGACGAAGCTCTCAAACAGATAAATTTCGCAAAGAATTTCTTTGATAATCAGGTTGCTGATAAATAAACTGAGATTCTCATTTCGTTTCATCAAAAATTTGAATTTTTGTAATAAACCTAGATACATGCGCACATTACCTTTTTGAATATAATGGTTTCAAATTGTTAATTTAAAAGGAGCTTTTAATGCAATTGGTAGTAAACTTTGAGGTAAAGGGAAATCTTGATTTATTTCTCGTGTAAAATTACGAATTTACCACGAATTGCGTTTTCAAGTGATCGTTGTTTAAGGGTTGGTAGCATTTGTAGTCCGCAAAATATCCTGAACTGATACTTGCTCTCGAGTAGGTACCGATTTTGACTGTACTGGAACTGTACTGGGATTGTACTGAAAAAACCCGAACAGCGAACCAATTTGAAAATTTGGTCCAAAGTTTGTCAGAGAAAACCCGAACAAGTTGAATTTGGCAAAATGCGCAAACTCGTAGGACTAATTGAATCGGTTACAGCAGAAAATTTCAATTTAATTCTCCTGTTCATATAAGCCATATAAATTGAAAGAAAAGCAAATAGATTAATGAATACGTCAATATTGAATCATAATGCACATTTTTAATATTGCCGATTTGTTGACGAGAGCTGAAAAAAATTCCTTTTAATAAAGCTATTTTTCACATACCTACTTAAAAATAGTTAAGGAATTCGAAAAGATTATTTAGAAAACTTGAATCATTGTAATAAATAAAGTTGTACTAGTTCTTGCAATTTGAATTGGACAACTCAAGGAAATAAAGAAAACTCATAATCCTGCCCCCAAAAACCTTTTATATTATTAATTTATAATCATTTAACTCAATACCAATTTATTCATGATTTGAAACCATCTATGTTTAGATTTGTTTATATCTGTTAACGGATGCAGATAAAATTCAAACATTTCAAATTACGAAAGAAATTGGTTAACTCCTCCCTCCTAAGGCGGTTCTACGGCAAAATCCTAAAATGGTCCTCAGGATAGTCCCAGAACCGTCAGAAAATAATCAGAAAAAAATCCTGATATAACCCGAACATCGGACTTCTCGGTTCGAAATTAGTCAGAGAAAACCCGAACACCGAACACTGAAATGCACATGATTCTGATGGTTCTGGAACAGTCAGAATTTGAACCCGAATGAAGCTAACGATGCTGGTTCGTTCTTGAAGATGTAAATGACACTTTTCTAAACATGTCTAAAAGGTTCATCACGTTCATCACGCAGGATCATCAGTGCCACACTGTGGCGATAAAAGGTCACCTCGAAACTGATCCGCAGTAATACTTGAGGTCTTGATTCTCATTGATATCATACGTCAATCTTGGCTAACTCGCACCATTAGAGCGATTGTTCTGCGGAATTGTCGTTCCTTTTTATTAACTCATTTGCCGTGCCGGCATAACGGCATTTGATATCATTTTCGTTTAGTAATACGTATTGAAATTTCTCAATTGTATTTAGGGCTGCTTCAAACTGTTGTGAGGAAATGAAACTTGTAGAAAAATTATGTTTAAAAATAATTTGAAGTTCATAATCTACCCTAACTTATGTTGAGGTTGATTCCAAAGCTTTTCATTACAGGTTTTTGCCTTTTATCGAACTGATTCCTTTGGGTGGAACAAATTTACACTAAAAAATTTGAGAAGCTTTTTGGTTATCATAACTTCAGCATTTGTAATCTATTGAAACACTTTATAATTTACAGATTCAGAATAGTACATTGAAGATGAGATCGTGATGATTCAATAATCCAAATAAATGGATACAATCATAGAATTCAGTGTATTGGAAAAGTTGGGATTGAATTTCAGTCTTTGCTCATGAAACGTTCTATTGAATTGTGAAAAAATTCATAAATTTCAATATTATCTCCATTACTAGGCTGGAAAATCACTAATCTAGAAATTGAGTATGATTTTCAGCTGAAAAAAAAAATGCTTTGGAGGTAACATCCTTTAAAGAGCAGCAATTAAGTATGTTTATTATAAATATTTCACTTTTAAACCTTGAGCAGGAGCAGGGGGCCTAAATAAGAGTATCTCTCCAATATTATGGACTATCATAAAGCAAAAGCTGATATTTTTGTGTAATCTCATAAAGAATTCAGTAGTGGCTTAACTCACTTCGAATTCTTTGAGTCGCTTATACCTTTGGAACAGGACAGAAAAGTGAAATTGATCAAGAAAAAGAGTGTTGGTTCTCGCTTCAAGAATTTGCAGTTGAAATTATCGGACCCTGTATATAAAGGGGTCGAATAAAATCGATTAAAATCATCAAGCCGTACAAAAAAGGAAACCAAAGTTCGATAATCGATTTACTCCACAACGAAACAATTTCTTTTCGAACTATAACCCGAAATCTATTGAACTCTCTCAAGGACAATAAACCAGATAAGTTATCCCGAAGATCCGTGAAAATAAATATACAGCTGTCAATGGAGTGGCGCCTGTGCCAGTTGTCACCCTATCATGTGACCTCCTAATAGATACAGGTAATTTGGGAACCTCCGGAAGTGATGATCTTGAAACCGGACCATGTCACTCGAAGGTTTTTATTGCCTTCCATGAGTAGCGAATAGACGGGCAATTTTTCTTCATCAGTTTCATACCTGTCGATTCTTGACCGTCAGTGTGATTCATGTGGCTGCACTGAGGATTCCTTCTACGTCCCAGCAAAATTATTTTAGAATGACTCATTGAGACATAAAAACTGAAATCTTGCATGGCATGCGAAATATTTTGGAGTAAACCGTTCATAAATGAGTTGTAATATAAATATATTAATTGAAACCTATTTAAAATGTGGAATATCCTTTCGTAATAGTAATATACAATCGCCATAAAGAAATAATTATTATAGGCTCGTTGATCTGATAACCAATTAATATAACGAGAAATTAAAAAAAAAAACATAACAGAGAGAGAGAGAGTTTATTGGTATTCTTACAATTCAATGAATTGCTTCCACATTCTTCACAAATAAAATTCGATTGAAAAAACATTACTATTTTCACACTCTCTAATATTCTGAAAATTTCGTGAAAAATTCTTCAAAATATTGTCATATACGAGAACAATAAAGATAAGAGTGATGAGGCTATTATTAACATAGAAAAAACTTGGCAACACTTTATTTTATCTTCGAAAGCATTTTTTGGAATAACGAATTTGAATTTGAGCTATCTTTATAACAAATAAAACTGTAAGAAAGATTATATGAAGAATTGAAAAATATAATAGACTTGCAAATATTTCGATAGAATGAAGAGAAGACTACTAATGGAAGCATATAAAGCATATATCTTATTTCATTTCCATTGCACAGATGTACTAAATATGATTATCTTTATTCGAAGAGAAAATAATCACTAATTTCATGCACTAATAAATTAAATAAATTGAAAAATAGCTTGTCAGCAACATCTCCACTTGCTAACAACATCATATGACAGATAGGCTTATTCTACAGCCAGGAAATATCCAGGATTCAATCATTTGTAACACTTATAGATAATAGCTAGATTTTATCTTTCTGAGAATGGAAGTATATAGTCTATATTGTTCCAATTAAATATGCTTCAACTTCAGGTTTATCATTTCTTACTATAGCTGCATTTCTTAATTAATTAATTAATTAATCTAACGAATTTACTTCAGGCTTCTGGTATCCTGGATAATATATGTTATATCCATATTTTCATCTCTGGATATAACCAAATAAAATTCTCCAAAATTATATTTTACTGGAAAGAATTGAAGTAGTTTTATTTTCAAATTTTACCTTTCGACTATTATTTCTCTTGATCTTGAGAATTCGCGTGGAATCCCATACAATTTTTCATTCGCTCGAAAATAGACTCGTGTCGATTGGTCGAAAGAAATGCTCCAAAAATACGATCGCGGTGTTTCGAAGCACGTTTATGACATGGTGACATGTGATAAATCGTATAAATATAATTAGATATTATACACCCTGTATTCTGATTATTGCAACAGTGTATTAACCCATAAGGAAATGCATATTACCTTGTTGTATTTTGTCAATCAGCATATTGCTTATCGCATTAATTGTTATCGCGCTAATTTGTTGTTTGCGACGCCTCTCCACAATGCTCTCATTGTTCCGCAATGTTCTCATTGTTCTTAACTATTATTAATAGGAGAGATGTCTAATGATGTACGAAAAATATAGATTTGATCTTCTCACGTAATACATTGCTTGTACCGTTGTTTCCAAATAAAGTAGAAGTTTTTTTTAAAACACAAGTTTCTCCCAAAATAACATTATTATATATATATTCTTTTGAACTTTTGGCTTACAATATTTAGTTAGCAAACAATAAAGCATATAGATCAGGAGCACAAAAAAACCAAAAGAGCGCCAAAAATCCCGAAAAAACTTGTAAATTGCACACCCTGTATATCAATCGATCGCAAATCCATTGTAAATTGCACACCCTGAATGGCATTTTATTGAAATTAGCTGCCGTACGCGGAAAAACACGAAAACTTGAGAGAACTCTGGTGAAAGTCAGCGCTACGAATGCGCAACTCAGATGTGACACCCTGTGTATGAATCGAAAATATTTTATCGAATTGAGAAGCCGTAAGCAGAAACAGCCGAAATAACTCGATCGAAGGTAGCTGTTAGAAATAGGCAACGCACATGAGACACCCTGTATATAATTGATTCGCAGTAGGTGCTTTTTGCACAAAAAAACCAAAAGAATATTGTTTCAACTCCATCGATTAGCGCTTGGCGAATTTTACAAAGGTAAAATAAAAATTATTCGATAAAGGTCTAAAGGTCTGACCATGAACAGAGTGCCTCGCCGATTACTTCGAATTTCGTTCCATTCGTACACGCATAAACTACGTCTAGAATATGACATAAGAATCTACATAAGATTAGAATATCAACGACAATTGTCATTTCAGAGTAGGAATCGACAGGGGTGAAATGAATTGGCTAGGGATTGCAAAACTGGTTCTATGCTGGGTAAATTTTTGAATTTCATAAATACATATCGTACACTGTTAAACTATGAAAGAATACCTCACCAGGCATCTTACGAATCGTATGAATTGAAGAATTTTCAAAATATTATACGGAGTATGAATTAAAATTGTAATTGAAATTATGTGACAATGTTCTGTGAACGTCGGACGTGACTGATGATCTGGAAATTTGTGTTTGAGCCGAGGTAAGCTATTTTCAGCAATTAATTTAAAATATTTTTAATTGCGATTGGAAGATACGAATAGCCCTATCCAAACGACCGATTCTCGGGGAGTACACGTATGAAAACGGCTTTTCCTGAACGTGTCCGTGGAAAAGGCTATACGGTGCTTGCTTCGCTCGCAAGATCGCCTTCCCCTTTCTACCTCGAAATATCGCATTTCTAAACCCCTCGCCGACCCAAAGTTTTTCGATCTCCTTCGGTGGTTATCTGTATCGAACCATCGATTACCACAGAAATATTCCTTATTGTTTTTAATATATTGGGATTATCAATATTACACTTTGGAGCCTAAAAAGAAACAAGATGCATCAACAAGTATGTTTCTATAATTTTATGGAATGTCTTAAAATAAAAGCTGAAATTTTTAGGTAATCTCGAGAGGAATCCAGTGGTGGCTTAGCCCGACTTGACTTTGCAACGGGGCAGGATTGGAAATAGTGGTATAGGACTAGTGTTTCATTTTTCTTCAAGAATCAGTGGTTAATATTAACTCAGTGATTAAAGACTCCCCCTGTTTATGACGCTATTTCCTTTTGTTATATTCTGTATCATGAAATTTCATCTATAACAAGAAAATTACAAACCTAACCTAACTTTGAATATACATGGTGAATTATGTCAAATTTCTTTGGCTCCCTGGTTGACTAAATAAAATTCAACGGAGAATATCTTTACTGATCAATATCATAATGAGCAATTCAATTTATTTGGATATGGACTATTCTCAGTTCGCTTCCAAACGGATAGAATGAGAGAAAACAGCGTCCTGAGAGCCTCACCAATCCCCAAAAAACCAAGGCAGTACCGACGTTCGTACGAAGGCAGTTTAATAGCCGCTAAGAATCCCAACCGTTGTTTTGGGTATTAATTGATCCAGTTGGCGCCTGTGGTTCGACGGCGCGACCAAGTACAGACAGATAGAACACGGCCCGGACGACAGAAGATGTACCGACTCGCACACAGGACTAATGGAACAACACGCATATCCTCTTCGGATGATATCATTTTCTCATCGGACGCTAATAAAAATAAAATTGTTCATCGGCTCGGACTTGACGCCAGGTAGATTTGACCGGACACGACTAAGTCAACCTAGACGGGACGTAATTTGTTTATTTGGTAATGGACTTCTTTGATCGGTTTTATAGGTTTCTCGGGGTCGTCATGAATATCGATGATGGGATGTGGGAGAGTTCTATGGTCGGTCTTTTGATAGTCTAGTTTCGATTTTGGAATTTTCGTTCATAACAGTAGTATTGATGTCTTAATAGGCCTTGAAAGTGTAGTCGCGGCTTATTTTCGGTAATCAGAAGTAACTTTTTGTTCAAGGAATATTGAAATCAAATCAGCTTTCGAAAACAAACCAGTGCTCGCAAGAAAAAGGTTACTGAAAGGTTCCTGTGCTTCAATTTCGACATTGAATAAGAATTAAAAATATGGTCTTCATTTCAATACTATATTCCATTCAAGAAATATTGATCATCTTCTACACAAGAACCAAATGACAGCATCAGCTAGGGATTTTCAGTAGAAACTTGAATTCTACCAGTAGATCAACAGTTGACGTGATTTCGATTTCTTCGTTCTTCCGCATAATTCTTTGAAAAGTCCTCGAAGAAATCTGAAATATTATGGCCAATTTAATCAACAGAATACACTTCGAGAAAGTAAATAAATGTTTACCTGAAACACAAGGACCATATATTCCCAATATATTGAAAACAATAAGGAATATTTCTGTGGTAATCGATGGTTCGATACAGGTAACCACCGAAGGAGATCAAAAATCTTTCGTTAGGCGAGGGGTTTAAAAATGCGATATTCTGTGGTAGAAAGAGGAAGGCGATCTTGCGAGTGAAGCGAGCACCGTAAAGTTCTTAAGACGGTCTTTCGTTAGGTGCATTTCACATGCCTTTACGACCACGCTAACATTTTCAAAAAAATTTTTCCATAACACCGATTTCTCGGTTTTTCGCGAAAGATGGTCCGGTAAAATTGAAGAAGGTTTTTTCCACTGACACGATCAGGAAAAGCCGTTTTCATATGTATCTTCCCCGAGAATCGGACGTTTGGATAGGGCTATTCATACCTTCCATTCGTAAGTGAAATATATTAAATTAAATGCTGGAAATAGCATACTTCGGCTCAAACACAAATTTCCAGATCATCAGTCACGTCCGACTTTCACAAAACTTTGTCAGATCATTCCAATTATATATAATATTAACCCATATATCGTATAATATTTTGAAATTTCTTCTATTCCTAGGATTCGTTAGAGCCCTGGTGAGGTATTCTCTTATAGTTTAACAGTGTACGATATGTATTTATGAAATTCAAAAATTTACCCAGTATAGAACCATTTTTGCAATCTCTAGCCAATTCATTTCACCCCTGTCGATTCTTACTCTGAAATGACAATTGTCGTTGATATTCTAATCTTATGTAGATTCTCATGTCATATTCTAGACGTAAATCGGACCCACTTAGTTTATGCGTGAACGAATGGAACGAAATTCGAAGTAATCGGCGAGGCACTCTGTTCATGGTTACAGTGTAACCGCTACACCGTCACACCTGTATCGAATAATTTTTATTTTACCTTTATAAAATTCACCAAGCGCGAATCGATGGTGTTGAACCGATATTTTTTTGGTTTTTTTTTGTGGAAAAAACACCCACTGCGAATCAATTATATACAGGGTGTCTCATATGCGTTGCATATTTCTAACAGCTACCTTCGATTGAGTTATTTAGGCTGTTTCTGCTTACGGCTTCTTAATTCGATAATTCGATTCATATACAGGATGTCACATATGAGTTGCGCATTCCTGGCGCTGACTTTCACCAGAGTTTTTCTCAAGTTTTCTTTTTTTTTCCGCTTACGGGAGCTAATTTCAATAAAATGTCATACAGGGTGTGCAATTTACAAGTTCTTTCGCTCTTTGTAATTTGTTTAAACAAATCTTGAAGGAATTTGGAGTTTATTGTCTATTTACTCTGAAATTTTAAATTTTAATTCATTCACAAACAATTTTGAAATATAGTTTGTTTATTTATAGTGACTCCAGGAAGACTTCAGATAAAAGTTGAAACTTGTAGGCCTTGTTTGAAGAGTTGGTTTTATTACTACTCTAGACCTGTAAAAAATAATCAAGTATTAAAAATGCAATTCTAAAATAATCATCGGTTCAATACTTTATCATAATAATTACTAATTTGTGTTACGATCAATAGAACTAGAGCTTGAAAAGCTTAAAACCTGTGGCCATATTTCAGTGACTTTAAAATCTTTTGCATAAAAATTTAGTATCACTAACGTTTTAATTATCGAAATGGAAAAGCCAATCGAGCACACTAAATTGAACTTCTTGCTTCTCAATTCATTCAAGTTGTGAACCATACGACGCGATACCATGTTCGATGGTAAATATACAAACCAACATCTTGCACAATTTCAACAGAATCCTTTCAGAATAGCACCAATTTAAAGAAGTTATCCGGGACGACGGGATGGTCATCCATCGACTTTGTAACGTTGTAGGGGGCCTGTGGGGGGACAGAGGTACAACCGAGGAGACAGTACACAGAAACCCTTTCTGGGGCCGGCTCCAAGCAGCCCGACCTGTCACCAGCTCTCGAGGGAATTGTATCAATTAGGATTATTGCCGTCTTGTGTATCCGCATCCTACGTATCACATCTTGGTCGCCTTTTGGGAGTGGAACCGTGGAAACGGTTGGAATTGTTCAGAAGTAATACCACTGAATATCAAGTTGGTTGTTGACGAGAAATTTTTGATGGTGGAACTCATGAAGAATTTATTATTTGGCAATAAAAATAACATCTTATTGTCCTAATGTTTCGATAAAAATCTTTAATCATTTTTAAGGCAAAAAATTGATAACACAGGCCTACAAAAATAAAAATTTTTGGTGCCTAGAATTTTTGAGCTGCTATATTTTTATTGCTGAATCTAAATATGATAGCAGTTTTTCTGTATCAACTCTAGATTTTTAGATAAATTCACTTATCTATCAATGCTTTTTCCTATTTAATATTTTCAAGTATGAGTGTTGTAAAATTTATACAAGAGATAGATACTTGTATATTTTCCTTATTGTCAGTCTTCATTTATAACAAATCGAATTTAAAATAATTATATTTATTATAATTATTATTTTAATTCATTTATTACAAATAGAAAACTAACAATATGAGATACATAGCTGATTGGTTAACAAACTGTTAACAAGTGGGATTTAATCCTATTTAGTGTCATCCAGTTAGTTCCATGGAAATCCGATATATGGAGATGTCCAGTCTGAAGTGAACTTCAACTGCAGTTGAGAGTTGAGGTTTGTTTGTGAATTCCCGCGGTGCGGATAGATAGAACTTAGCGTCATAAAAAATTTCTCTTTAGTAACGAGTTGTTGAAAAGTAAATCTAAAAAGTAGATTGTTAATGTGAATTGTTTTATTTGAGTTGTTGAATAGAAATGAGTTCAAGTAAAAGAAGCTGTGTGCATCATCCTGATATTTTTTGCTACATATGCGGCGAATACACGTTCTTGGAAAACAGAAAAACTATTAGTGACTTTGTACAGAGGGCTTATCTTGGATATTTTGGTGTTAAGCTTGGTGATCAGGATAAAACCTGGGCACCACATATTGTCTGTAAAACTTGTACAGAGCATTTACGACAGTGGACTACCGGGAAAAGGAAAAGTCTGAAATTCGGAGTACCAATGGTTTAGAGAAAACCAAAAAATCACTTCGATGACTGTTATTTCTGTCTAGTAAATATTACTGGAATAAGCAGCATTTTCGTCAAATTTTACTTTTTTACTTCAGAAAATGTAAAAATGCTGTCCAAGCGAAAAAAAAATGTGTATGGAGAAGGCGTGTTAACAGTACGCCAGTGCCAGAACTGGTTTGCAAAATTTTGATCCGGCAATTTTGATGTCGAAGATGCACCATGTTCTGGAAGGCCGGTCGAAGCTGACAAAGATGTAATAAAGGCATTAGTTGAATGATTGTTTGGGATATTACCATCATCTATTGTAGATGTAATGATTTCCGACGTTTCGATAGACATCGTCTATCTTTATTTAGCCCAAACAATCATTCAACACGAGCTCCATCATCAACAATACTCGTCGTCAACTAGAAATTCGGTATGGGCCCGAATTGTTTCAAGAAGTTAGAAGTTATGAAAGAACCAGCATAAAATTGGCAAAGGAATGCAACCATTTGACATTCATCCATCTTGCAAGAGATCGAAACCTAATTCCTAAAGGTCTCAGAGTGAAACTTCCTGTCAAAAGTTATAGAGCAGATAGGATTTCAAAACGGACAAGTCAAGCCCTTATGAGAGAAAGACTGAATCAACATCGATTAACAAAGCCAAATTACTTACAACATGCGAGAACCTTAGATGTAGCATTCAATCAAAAACTGATGCTGAAGATTATGAAAATATTCTGGGAGCTATTAAACATAGCTATGAAAGAATATATGAACAACAAATACAAGTCCAAAAAAGGAAAATGGAGAAACTTATGAAGGAGTCAAGAAAATATGAACCCTTAGATCATTCAAAAACCGTGATCAATTTATCTAATAAGAACTTAAGTGAAGATCAGATATCTCTCCTCAACAAGGGTCTCAAGTTCTCTATAGCCCCTAAGACGATACCAAAAATTGAAATCATGTTGGCGGCAGAAGAAACTGCTCAAAAAATTCGAGAACCTGAAAAAGCCGAAGAGTACAGATGGAAAATCAGGACCTTGTTAGACAGGAATAACAAAACACCTCTACCCAATATGAATAAAGCTGAACAGAGGGCATTAAAAGATCTTAACTCGGATAGTTCCATAAAGATACTTCCAGCAGACAAAGGAAACGCCACTGTAACTCTAGATAATGGCTCTTATAATCAAAAAATCAATGAATTATTAGAAGCAGGAAAATACAAAAAACTAAAAAAGGACCCTACCACCACAGTTGAAAACAAGATTTACAAAATGATCGAAATGAATTTCCAGATCAATTCATTAGATCAAGACTTACACCTCACTTCAGTAAACCACCACATTTATATGGTCTACCAAAAATACACAAAGCAAATATTCCTCTAAGACCAATTGTGAGTTCAAGAAATTCAGCATGCCACCAATTGGCTAAATTTCTGCTGAAAATTATATCACCACTAAAAAGTAATTCAACATCGATGATAAGAAACACGAAAGACTACATAGAAATAATGAAACATCAAGAAATCATCGAAGAAGACGTTATGGTCAGCTTCGACATTACCAGGTTGTTCACTAATATTCCGACAGATAAAACACTTATCATAGTTAGGAAAAAAAGCTTGAAGAAGATCAAACCCTTAGTGAAAGAACTACACTAAGCGTGAATGCAATTATGGAAATGCTTTCTATTTGTATTGAAACAACATATTTCCAATTTGAAGACATCTTTTATCAACCAGAATTTGGAATGGCCATGGGTTCACCACTATCACTAATTTTAGCTGATTTATATATGGAAATTTTCGAACAGGACAATATCTACATTTTGATTCAAACCACCAACTGAACACTAAATTCGGAGTAGCAAAATGTTTATTTGATAGAGCAATAAATATTTGTTGCACTGAAGAAGACCAAAATAAAGAAATAAATAACATCTCGAAAACTCTTAGAAGCAATGGCTACCCCAAAAAGATATTAGAAAAAGCTAGACGAACAAGAGAAAGTCAACCTGAACCAACAGATATAAATCAGACCATTAAAACCGTAATTCCTTATGTAAAAGGTTTGTCGGAGAAAATGAGAAGAATTGGAAATAGATACAACATAACGACTGCATTCAAAACTCAAGACACTATCAGAGCTAAACTTACAAAAGTTAAGCCTAATAATGAGACACAAAGGACAAAGAACTGCATATATGAATTACCTTGCGAGTGCTGAAGATCTTACATCGGAGAAACTAAACGCCCTCTGAATATACGAATAAAAGAACATCAGAAGCTTCTACGAGTACTAGACAGCGACAAATCCAGGTTGGTCCAACATGCTGTAGATGAGAATCATCGTATAAAGTGGGATGAAGCATCAATAATATCCAAAGTAGAAAAACTTGCAAGAAGAAAAATCAAAGAAGCAGCATTTATGAAAATAACACCTGATTCCATAAGTGCTCCATCTATAGATCTGCCAGAAGTTTGGACGCCGATAGTTCGATCCAACTTAAAAAGATCATTATATCACAGATGAGTTTATAACATCGTTCATTTTCTTTCATGACTTCTGTCAATTGACTTTTTGAAAATTGATAATTTTCAAAAGGTTTCTTACTTTTCTCCTTTATAAAGATAGAAGATGTCTATCGAAACGTCGGAAAACATTACATCCACAATAGATGATGGTAATAGCCCAAACAATCATTCAACACGAGCTCCATCATCAACAATATCTCGTCATCAACCCAATAGTAGTTAGATTGAAAGAGATAGAAAACTTACATATACCTTGGGTGACTTATAATATTAATTGTTATAAAATTTATTATATGAATTGTAAAATTTCTAATATTATCATCAGTAGATTTCACTACAAGATTGCTTGTTTCGATACAAAGTATCTGGTCTTCAAATATTATTGTTGGCATCTTACAATCAAATACTGTCAGAGAAGATATTTTCAAATATCAGATGACCTCTTGATCATGTTCTTTTACTGTATCGAAATGATACTTGACAACAGGCAACGTCGTGTTTTCCGAAGAAATTTCTGAACGCAAGGCTACCAACGCAAGAAACTTACGTCATGGCTGAGCTACTCGATAAAACTGAATGGACTGTAGTGAGATATTTTCAAAAACGTTCTACAGGATGAATTCTTCATCTCTCCAATTAATCGATTGTTGGAAGTCTAATAGATTACACTGAAACAATAATAAAACATCCACCGACACGCGTTTCCTACCATAGTTGATCCCCTCTGCCGCCATATGAAACATATCAAACTTCACCCTATAAAGAACACCCCGTCACTTCAAACATCTCAAAGGACCGAAAATGTTCGTCATAAAAATAACTCCAACTTTTTTTCGTGGTAATCGAAGATCTTCACATCTTGGGACTGAGTCAATTTCTCTGGATCGTGTTCGATTCTCGAGAGCCTCTCATAAGGCATTACGATGACAAGGCGGCAGTGACTTTGTAATGGACCTGTAAAAAGGTCGCCGGTTCCACGGTTTTTATAGGTCGAAAGTGACACTAGACAGGCGCCAGACAGCGTCTTGTAGATGCTGGTGTGTACGAGTGAAAATTTCCAGTTAGATAAGAAGTGTTTCCGAAAGAAAATCGTTAAGATAAGACTAATCGATGGTGAGACCGTAATTCGCAGCTGAGTCATTAACACACTTATTAGGGGTGGTTTCATAAAGACGGTGAACTGAATTGGCAACACTGGATTATTTGACTGCTGATTTGGTCTTTTCCCGTACACTGGAACAATGTTATACAAATACAAACGCCACGATGCATGAACAAACCTATATCTCAAATCAAAAATAACTTTTCATAGTTTTCCATAATTTTTGTTCGATGCTTGAACTTCGTTCTCCTTGAACCTGCGTCCGTGTTTTTCGACATTTTGACAAGGTGTAATTGAAAGAAGTATGTACAGCACAGTACAGTATGTACTGAAGAATTTGATCACCCCTCAAATGTACAGTTTCTGAGAAATCGCGAAATTGTCATTTTTAATACTCCCCTTCGTATTCCTTTTGGTGTAAGTGAACGCAGTATGTCCAGTTTCTGTTTTCTATAGGTCTTCCACACTACTAAAGAATTTGATCACCGTTCAATTGTACAGTTTTTGAGATATCGCGAAATTGTCACGTTAAGTACACTTCCTCGAAACCCTTTAGGTGTAAGTGAACACCGTATATAAAGTTCCCGTTTTCTATAAATCTTCCACAATACTTCAGAACTACATCGCCCCTGAAATGTACTGTTTTTGAGAAATCACGAAATTGTCATTTTTATTACTCCCCTTCGGATTCCTTTAGGTGTAAGTGAACGCAGTATGTCCAGTTCCTATTTTCTATAGGTCTTCAACACTTCTAAAGAAGTTGATCACCCCTCAAATGAACAGTTTCTGAGAAATCGCGAAATTGTCATTTTTAATACTCCCCTTCGGATTCCTTTAGGTGTAAGTGAACGCAGTATGTCCAGTTTCTGTTTTCTATACAGGGTCTTTCATGAGGAACCTCACCCATATTTATACGGGAAACTACTGAACTTATTATCATGAAATTCAGCACTTATAAGTATTTCACGATGCTGTTGAAATCTAAATTATTTTCAAGGCATGAGCACCTCCGGTTTTTCAGGAAATGACGTCCACTTCCGTTTTTCAAATTACAACACCCTTTTTTTTTTTGCCGAAATAGATTCCTCAAAAAATTTCAAGTTATTTTGATGTAACATGTTTCAGTTTTGGTTGGAAAATTCTCTCTGAGCAGGAAAATTCGAAAAAAAAATCGAAAATAGAGCTCCGCTGAAACAAGAATAACTTCGAGGTTTTTGGATGGAAATTTTTCATTTTTGGGATTTTTCAAGATGTAAGATTGATGTATCCACTTCAATCGCGATTCATGATACAGGGGGTGAAAAAATCGCTTTCAAAGTTAGGGATGATAAAATCGTGAAAAATCAACTTTTGCAAATTAGAACCCCATTTTTTATGGCAGATATTGAATCTACGTTAAAAAATAATGTGAGTGTATGCATCACACCCTTGCCCTAAAGTGGATATTTTCTGAGTTATTCACAAAAACCTGTTTTTCGTCTTGAATTTTCAGCTATTTCTTTTCCCTTCACGCCAAAAAGATGAATATTTCAGGAACTGTTACTCGAACCATGTTTTAGATTTTACTACCCTAATATGCAAGAGAAAAAAGTTACAGGTTGTTCCTAAATAGATGGCGAATTTGTATCGGAAACCTCTTTATTTCAACTAATCGGCCATCGGTTTTCTCTCCAGTGATAAATAAATAATTCCTTATGAACCATATGCAAAAACTTACCATGTTTTACATTCTTTTTTTTAATGATAGATATCATTAACTACATCTGCCGAATTCCTCTTTATTCAGTAGCATTTTGTGTTTACTATTAATTTGGTGATAATTCGTATTAAGTTATAAAATCGATCACTATGCCTAATTTTACCAATGAAGATTATTTAAATCTCATTCTACTTCATGGAAAATGTAATAGAGTTGTAGATAGAACGATTCGACTGTTCATGGAGAGGTTTCCTGACCGACCCAGACCAACGAGAGATACCGTCAACAGAAACATGACAAACTTTAGAAATGTCGGATCTTTCGTTAAGAAAACTACAATATACAGAGAAAAAAGTGTAGTCGAAGATGAGAACAACGAAATTACAGTTCTTGCATATTTTCGTGTGAATCCTCAAAATTCTCTCAAAGATGCCGAGATTGCTCTGGGATTATCTCAATGGAGTGTTTGGAGAATATTGAAAAAACATAAAATGCACCCATATAAATTCAATAGGGTACAGCATTTGAAGGAAACTGATTTCGTCAGGAGAACAGAGTTTTGCGAAGCTATGATGATTCGATTTCAAAAGAATGAAAACTTTTTGGACTGTATAATTTGGACAGATGAATCTAAATTCACAAACAATGGTTCTTTCAATAGGCATAACAGTCATTATTGGGATGAAGAGAACAACCACCACTTCAGACAATGGAACTTTCAAGAGACCTGGAGTTTCAATGTTTTTTGCGCCATCAAAAATAATGCAATTCTCGATGTTCACATTTATGATGGGACTTTAACTGCTAAGATAGATCACTACACATGTTTACATACTGACTCAAATAATTGAGCCGCTAGTACAGAACGGTATCAACAAGGTGGCGCGCCTATTATGTTTAGGGTAGGATAAAAAATATTGTCTACTCAACTCCCCTGACTGATAAAGAGGACTGCAAAGAACGAGTCAGAAATGCTTTCAGGTTTGTTTAGATTTTTAGATTCATAGTTTTGAAACTCAATTTGATTTTTAAACACTTTTGCAGATCTCTTCCTCCCGATGAAATAAGAAGAGCAACGCACGAAGCATTCCTGAGACGTATAAATAAATGTCTAGAAATTAACGGTCAAAACTTTGAGCATCTTCTCTAGTTATAACTGCGAGAGTTTGCCATGGTTCTCCTAATAGTAACTTGAAGTCGATTTCAAGAAGGGGTGAAAAATCTACAGCATGGTTCAAATAACAGTTCCTGAAAATTTCATCTTTTTGGCGTGAAGGGAAAAGAAATAGCTGAAAATTCAAGATTAGTTGAAATAAAAAGGTTTCCGATACAAATTCGAATCCAAATTCGCCATCTATTTAGAAACAACCTGTAACTTTTTTCTCTTGCATATTAGGGTAGTAAAATCTAAAACATGGTTTAAGTAACAGTTCCTGAAAATTTCATCTTTTTGAGAAAACAATCTTTAGGTGTAAGTGAACGCAGTATGTCCAGTTTCTGACTACGTATAACCTCAAAAATGTCAAATTTTACGATAGGGCTGTAAAAAACCGACTTCGAACATAATTATCGACATTAAATAATACATTTATCAATATAAGATTTATTGTTATTGTTCAGTACTCAGATAAAAATCTTTACTTGAAGTTTTAAATAAACAACATTAGGAAAATGCTTCTAAATCAAACAAATATTCCTACCAAACTTTTCCCATTGTATTGGTCCATATCTTTCTCTCTTATGTAATTTTTTTGAAAAGAAAATAATTTAAGGAAATATCAGAAAAATAACAGAATATTCCTCAGCAACTCTTCGAAGAAAATTCACTGAAATGACAGTGAATTCGTTTTTTTTCTCAACGATTTTGCCTGATTTCGCCACTGAAGTCACCACATCAAATATGTAAACCCCCTATAGTTAGTAAAAAATTATCATTAAAATACTTGATGTAGACCACCCGTACGTACTAAGATACGGACCAAGTGAAAAATATTCAACAGTAATTTGTTATATCGTTCACAACTGAAATGATAACCAACAGTGTAAGTTAATGCGTAGGCTAAGTTACCCGATTAGATATAAAAACTTTATCACAAGTGGAATGTATTCCAAGTGACACTAATTGTTACGATAACTTATCGGTATTTCCTCCATCGTATACATTCGGATTCAATGTAATTTCTTTCTTGAAACGATCTAAAGCATTGCCCAAGAAGAAGAATCCAATCCAGAAACATCAGCGCTAAGTAAATACAGGGTTTCTCATCGAAAACAGTCCAAACTCATTAACTCGACCCGTCAGAACTTCTGAAAACACCCAGACAGGTCGATTTTTTGTAATAATTCAATAATTCTCAAAAGGCTCATAGATATTTTAATGAAATTAATTATCGGAGATTCATTAATTCGTAAAGTTACAAATACTCTGTTTCAGTCTATCCTAATTATTTTTCCCTACCCCCATCTGAGAACGCCACTGACCACATTGAATATCCCGAATTAGGCCAAGTTGAATTGTAATAGCATAATTTCTTTTTATGAAAACCAGTTTATCTTGCCATTTCCTGAGTTCGCTCCAAGCACATCGCCTCGTTACTGAAAAATGCTATACACGTTACCATGGTGACAGTGAAACGGTAAGGGCGTATAATTGATGATGGTCGTTTTTCACGCGATGACGTCTAACCCACAACGTCATGTCTCGCGAACACGTGATCTAATGGCACATTTGTATAAGTATTCGAAATACGAAACGACTTCACATTTGTATTTGTTCCAACAGCTGGCGATGTAGAGCACATTACATTGCATTATGATAAATGATGCTTGGAGAACATAGTATATACTGCTAGTTCTAATTATTGACACTCGAGTCACAATGAAAGTAAAAGAATTCTCAGAATGGTAGGAAAAAGTCTGTCAAGATGTATTGAATTGAATCGATTTATATTATCCATTAAGAATATTTAAATTAAGTTTTCAGTATAATTGAATCAATTATGCTGAGTCCCAACAATATACCTAATACAATTCGCAATCACTCAAACTAGACAGAATATTTTATTACGCATGAGCAAGTACCAAAATATTATTTGTTTGTTGTTGGGACACATCGACAAATTCAACGAACCATTATAAAACATAAACAATGGCGAACAGAATCCCTGTAAAATCCCAGAGGCACTCATAACACCCAATTAAAAATTCCACCGGTCTCAACTTTAAATGAAAGAGCCTTTAATAAGAAACAACAAGCCGACGTCTGTGTAGAGCACTTGTGTGAAATTTCCCAACCAAACCCCACAGAAAATCTTGAATTCGACGAACAAATGAAGATCAGAGTCGAAACAGCACTCGCGAAAATAGATAACCATAAAATTGAAGAAACAGTTTTAAAAGAGGTCATATCGATTGTAAAGTCTTGTGAATTCGGCTCCAGGGCAGGCCACTCAACTACTCATAAGCTCAAGAGGGTTGTAGAATACATACATACATATAAATAAACAAAAACAGCAGGAAAGAATATTGGAACCTTATTTTTGGATCATATCGAATTCTACCTAAAAAAATGCAACATTTGGAGTTCACCTTGGAAAAGAAGCATCAGAAGAGAGAGATATTGAAGTAGGAGTCCCACAAGATTCAATTCAAGGACCCGTCCTTTGTCTGATGTACACCTCAGAAATAAGAGGCATATTTTTTAAGTAAGTACCGTTTTGGAATTAAAAAAAGACTTATAAAGATATCGCAATAATTTTATTTTTACATGAAAGCTTTTATCTTAATCTACTTTTCAACATAATTTCCGTGAATATTGACGCACTTGTCATAACGTGGTACCAGTTTTTGGATACCCTCCTCATAAAATTCTGCCGCCTGATTTGTTAACCATTGTGTCACAAATGTTTTGACTTCACTATTGCTTGCAAACGCTGACCGCCTAGGTGTTTTTTCAAGTGCAGGAACAAATGGTAGTCGCTGGGCGCCAGATTAGGGCTCTATGGAGGATGACCTAGAGTTTTACATTGAAAAGATTTGATGACATATTTGGTCTGATTAGCCGTTCTTCATCATGCACATTTGGGCGGCCATCTTTAAATGCTCTCACCCATTCCATCACTCATAATGTTTTGTCCGTAAACTTCACAGATCTCACTATGAATATCGATCGGTTTTACGCCTTTAGCACTAAGAAATCGTATAACAACCTGTACTTCACAATCAGCGCGACTCACGATTGTCGGAGGCATCTTAAACACTCAGTAAACAACGTATACAATGAAGAATCAGACTGTAATGGCGTCAGTGCGTAGACAAGAGATGTAGGTAACCAGCGAGCATGCGGTACTTACTTAAAAAACATGCCTTTCCTTAAGCTTCATAAATATAAAAATATTCATCCACCCCATTAATTATTTGAGGGTTGAGATGAATATTCACTTTGGTCAATTTGCAAGCACTGAAATCTGTTTACTACGCCGTTTTTCACAGTCATGTCAATTATGGTATAATGTTCTGGGGGTCAACGAGTGGAAGTAAGAGCATTTTCATACTGCAAAAGAGAGCAATTAGAACTATGTTCAATTCAAAATGTAACGAATCCTGCCGATTACTGTTTAGAGACCATAAAATACTTAGATTCCTTCCCTCTTCGTATACAATGTATTGTGTTATGTGCATCAAATTGGAGAGAATTCCCGACCAATGCCGTCGATCATGCGTATGAAACAAGAAATAGAGACCTCTTGCGAACTCCAATACATCGTTTGAAGCGGACGCAGCAAGGGATCGATTACTGGGATCCCAAATTATATAATAGGTTGCCTTCTGGGTTTCACTTTAAGTCTCATATGGTTTTCAAGAAAGATGTAAAAAGGTTGCTTCTGGATGAGACAGTGTATTCTGTTGAGGAGTTTTTATTGGACGGAATTGTGGCTGATATGTGTGATGGATAAGATATGGTTACAAACATTTGCTCACATGTTTATGTTGAGGTTATGTCTTATTTTGAGAAATTGTGTTTTGCTCTGTATTTTAGATCTGTGATCTTTACCCCGTTTTTATGTGTTTTTGATTGACCCGATTTGTAATTTTGATTGCAAATAAAGAGTATTATTATTATTAATCGTTTTCTGTTTATAGTTTTGCAAGAGGAACCGATTGGTTACCTTGAAGCACGTTATTACGAAACGTGATCTTTTTGGTGCTGCCTCGATTTTCTCGTATATGATTTTGGTTCAAGCAAGCATTCATTATTCACGATTCTGTGCTTTCGCTTCAAAATGCGTGAACAATATTTTCAATTCTAATTAGACAGAATGCTCCCTCTTGTTTCCACTCTTTGGAACCATACTCAATTCAATCATTTGGTAATTGTCATCTACTTAATAATTGGCAGAAACTCAACACCCAGATTTTTGAACTCGAAAGTAATCCTCTCTTGTAATGACCAAAGCTCACCTACTTCCTACATTCGATAAAGACAAATCAAAATGTTCAACATTTAAATTGAGACATAGTTATCGTTGTCTGACAACAAAAGCCCGTATAGCAAAGAAACATGAACAGAATCGACTTCTGATATCGACGTCCCAATCGCCTTTTTTCTTCGAGAAACATCGGAAGACCATCAACACCTAATGTAAAAACTGAATAATAGAAAGCAGGGAATTGTTATCATTTATAGAGATAGTAACTCCGACATATAAGCTGATAAAAGATTTTCAGCGTGTTCATAGTAATTGTTGAATAGTGGTGATAAGACCAAATAAATAAATAATCAGTATTGCTGGTTCTTTGTGATAAGACCACCATGCCTAACATAATGAGAGAGTGATAACGGGTGCCTAACCTCTTTTCCACACTTTTCCTGGTGGTATGAATTGAATTGCATTAATTCATCATGAAGGGAAAATGTTTACACCCTTGATCCTATTGGAACAGCCAGCTATAGTTTTCACAAAATTTTTGTAATTTTCAGATATTGAGCCTAAGAGATTGGATCCGATATCCCTATGACGAATCCGTTGTCTTCTCTTGCTGGCCGACCTATCATATCATACCTAACTTTCAAAGAAGATAAGTTGAAGTTACGGTTCTGTCCGAATAGATTAAATGTTGAACTACCTAGACTGAGTTCGCAATTGGACCATATCCGTCCAAAGGTTCGGCTGTAATAAGCATTTGAAATTTTGTTTCCTTTATAGCACTGAAAATGTAGGTACCGCGAATTTTCTGAATTTCCGTTGGCTACGTGTATTTGTTGTGATTATATTTCTAAACTAGCAAAGGACTAAAGTGCTGAGATTATTCTCCTTCAAGAGACACATACATATACTAAAAATAATCTTCGTGAAAGAGGAACCATAAAACTTATGTATTCATTGATTATCTCCTTGGTAAAATTTACTAACTACAGAATAATAATAAATCCAGTTCGCATTTATGACGATGTACCTACCTATCTCTGTAGTTGTTCGTAAAATAATTTTTTCTGCGAACTGGTTTATTTTGGGCAAAAAACTTTAGGGGTTGCGTTTCCCACTTTTACAACCATGGGGTAAACCAAATAAATAACTGGATAAGTGTCTTTTTGCTAGTAGGAAACGTTAGGTTAATTTCAATATTGTAACTTTATTGGTGTTTGTGAAAAAAATTGTAATACATATTTTATGTAATCACTTTGAGGGGCTGTATCTTAACAAGGGATGCTCCAATGAAGTTTCTTTATATAAAAGAATCTATCTTTTTTTCGATGAGGAATCATCTCCTTAAATATTTTACATTTATTTAGATACACCCTGTAAGACAATCTGGAATATGTCAATAATACGACTGGTCGTAAGTTCAGGAGTGGATAGTGTATTATCCCTTAATCATCGAGTTCCTCCACTGGACCCTGGACTAAGGACGACCTGTAGGGGAATTTTTTTATTTTTCATGACGTTTATTCTTTCAACTTTATAAAAAAATATTGTTTAACTAGTGATATCGAGGTGTATTCCTTGATTGGTTAATTAGTTTCAACTCCGACTTATTATAATCTAAGTGAATAGATATATGATCAGCAACTTGATACATTGTAATATTTATAGGTACATTCTTCGTTTTTGCAGTGATTTTTTGTTATAATATGTACTGCGAAAACTATTTGTTTGTACTTTTTCTGTCTCTTCCTACATATTCTTATATGGGTGGTTATTCACTTATTTACTCACGTAGGTACTTCTGCTTTCCAGTTACTAAATAAGGCGTCTCGGAAGCGCTCCTGATGCACTCCAATCTAGTCTAGCCCATTCCAGTAAACTCGTTTACCTTCATAAATAGGGCGAGAAGCACCAGAAATTCAAGCCCCTGGTTCACAAGCACTTGACTGGAAAGCGACTTAAGTCACCTCTTTCGTTTCGTTTTGTTGAGGAAAGTAAGCAAACAACTTGTTCGATGTTCTTAATGGTGTATTAACGCACTCTGTGGTTTTTGAGTAATTGTTTAAAAAACCAGCAACAAAGACATTTTCAATATTTTTAAGGGTTTTCTTTTGTTCTACGGACGTGGAACAAATTTTTTTAGCTCAACAATTTTACGGATCGGATATTTTCTTCATTTACTCTTTGAGCTACAATATTTTTTTCTTTGATTTCTTATACAACCATCTCTCTCGAAGTTACGGATGTTGAAAGTTGCCTAAAAATTTAGGATTTTTTTTGATCACTTAATTTTTCCAGTAGTGTATTTAAATCTTGTTTCTTGGTTTCTCACAAGTGTTTACGGTCGATCAATCTGATATTCCATTCTTAACAGAGACATGCCGTCACAAGCAAACGTCTTGACAAAAGCCATTGCAATTCCAAAATTACTTGATCTATTTTTTTTTAGGAATATTATATTTTTAGAATATATTTTTATAGTAGATACCTGACAACATTTTGAGACAATTTTTCAAATTCATCTTGATACCTATTGCATTCATTCGACTAGTTTCAGAAAATGTTTAGGACCACTTTGGCATATAGACATAAGGGGATTACTACGTTACCACCTTAACTTAGATGGCTTCCCTCTTGAATGCACTATACTATCGATGTCGATAAAAATAAACCATTGACTATTTCATTAAATCAAGCTAGGCATCTTGATTATCTACTTTACATAGAAACTTGGCACATAGACCAGAAAATACTCGCTAGAAGTGAAATTTCATGTTCATGAAATGGTAATCATGTTCATGCAATGATAATGAATTTAATTAAGTTTCGTTATGCTATCTTCAAGTGTTTCAAGTGATTACATTCGCTGCACCAGTTCGATTTCCCAGGAAGGAAACGAGTATTATTAGTCAATAAAAGCATTTAACTTCGTCTATTCGCTTAACTAATTGATATCGATTTCGCGTACAGAATAAAAAAGGTGCAATATGTTAACGAGGTTGAAAATTATAGGAATTTGTTCACCTTGACATATGAATCGTTACCAAATACTGTTATGAGAAGTTTCAAAAAAAAAAAATTAAAATATTCACGTGAAGTCGAGAGTATTTGTACTCTTGTTCCGTAGGTACTTACTTCAAATTTGACACGAATTTGTACGAACATGTAAGAATGGAAGAACATTTCTTGAATTTCGTCTCTAAACCCAAACGAATTCAGGATATAGGACTGTATCTGCCCCAAGAAGCCATGTACATTATGCCGATCTCCTAATTCTTTGTGAATGAATCCTTCTTCAATGCTGATGGTTTTGAATCTCCCTATTTTTTCGACTAGCTCTTTCCATTTTTATCGATCCTCTGCATCTCAAAAGGCTTGATTTGTACTTGTCCACTTTGGCTGATCGCATTTTTTATTTGTTTTAGATATATGAATAAGATGCCACTGAAGTGAAATTGTTAACACCCATTTTATACCACGCAGCTTACTCCAATATCAATACTGAAAACCACTTCGAACTAATTTTTCATAAAAAAAAATTATTCTAGGTTCATATTTTCGACTATCTTTGTATAATAACAATTCTAAATCGAAAATTTTATTGTTCACATTGCAGTCCTCATTAAACTTATAAGGGAATAAAGAAATTATTTACTGCATAATGTCCAATAAAATCATAAATGGTACAAGGACTATCAAAAATCACCATCCGTTGATTAATGTAAAAGGCTTATGAATTCCATCAATACAAGTCGAAAAGAGAAATGGGATAGTGTTGTATCAAAAATGAATTTCACACATTCGAGTAGGAGTTCATGGGATATATTGAGAAAATTAGGTGAAGCTACTTCCCTTGCCTCATCATCATCAAAAATTCATCCAAGATTAATCGCTCGCCACCTAGTTTATATATGTGAATCAGTCAATACATCCCAATTTAAAACAAGGAATATGAAGAAAAAATTACACATATTCAGGAGATCAGCTCCTACTTTAGAACGTGTCTCACATCCATTCAATATAGATGAATTGAGGGCTGCAATCAAATCTACCAAATCTCGAAAGGCAGCAAGTTTTGACGGAATTTATCGAGAATTCATCAAACATTTAGGAAAAAAGGCCTTGTCTTGGTTACTGTCTTTCTATAACAATATTCTGAATTCAGGAAATTTTCCTTCCGAATTTCGTAAGGCTAAAGTAATAGGTATTTCGAAAAAATCCTTGTGATCCTAGTAGTTATCGACCAATCAACTTATTGAGTGTTCCTTTCAAGATATTGAAAAGGTTAATTCTGTTTAGAATTGAATCTTCTATAGAAAGCTCTACAAAATTTCCAGGGAGGCATTAAGAAAAATAGAAATTGTTCAGATCGGGTTCTCAGCCTTACAACTTTCATAGAATCAAGCTTCAATGATAGGTTGAAAACAGGAGCTGCTTTCATTGATTTATCTTCAGCATATGACACTGTATGGAAAGATGGATTAATTTTCAAACTGTATAAATGTGGGAAAATGATACGATTATTAGAAAATATGTTATCTGATAGAAGATTTCGTGTTTTTATCGACAATAAGAGTAGCAATTTCAAAACATTGAAAAACGGTCTTCCTCAAGGATCAGTTTAAGCTCCTTTACTTTTCAATTTATATCTAAGTGATTTACCCACGACATCATCTCAGAAATTTGTTTATGGTGACGACATTGCTATTGCTTACCAACATTCGGATTTCCATACTCAGGAAAACATACTGTCATCTGATTTGGAAATTTAAAAAAATTATTTTATCGAGTGGCAATTATGTCCAAATCCCAACAAAACAGAGGTATCTTGTTTCCATCTGAATAAACGTAAAAAATATAGGAAATTAACTGTAACTTTCAATGATTCTCCTATCGAACACAATTTCTATCCAAAATACTTAGGAGTTAAATTAGATTCATCTCTCAATTACAAGGCTCATTTAAATGATCTGAGCCTAAAACTGGAAACAAGGAATAATATTGTTCAGAAATTAGCTGGATCGTCTTGGGGTGCTGATGCTTCCACTCTTCGCACAGCATCTCTAGCCCTAGTCTTTTCTGCACCTGAGTATTGTTGCTGTGTTTGGTTTAATAATACACATACACAAAAAATTGATGCACAATCGAATACATCCTTGAGAATAATTACTGGCACCATAAGATCTACACCGATTCATTAGTTACATATTCGCAGACAGACTGCAGCTCTGAATTCTTGGAAGAAATATCATTATTATGTGATCCGCCGAATTGTATGCACCCCACCCCGTCACTAACCCCTGATCTATATGATTTATTGTTTGCTAACTAAATATTGTCAGCCAAAAGTTCAAAAGAATATATATATTCTATTTCACTATTATCCATTCATATCGACACCAATTTCCGGCATCTTTGAATCGTTCAGATCGAAGTTTTTATCTAATAGGGAAAATGAGGCTTGCAATTAAGGTTTGGCGGTTATCTTATCTGCGGCTTCGTTAGAGATGGTTTCTGTTCGACACGTGCTATGTTCCGAAACAGCTTGCATCCCTATTCTTATCTCCAGATGCTTTTTTATCTGCAACGCGGAGTTGGGTCACTCTTGGCACATTTTTTGTCGAAAAAAAATTATAGGTACTTACTACGAAAAGTGACGGATATAAATCAATCTAAACTTCATTTTGTAGGATAACTGAATCAAGAAGGATTATTAAGAAATAACTTTTTGTTTCGTTGTTTGATATCAATTCATCGGATCGTTGTCGATGCTCAATTCATAAACACCCACTAGATGATAAGAAATATCAATAGGAAGCTTGATAGTAATGTTAATCTTTCGGCTTAATGATTTTGAGGATGTTGATAATATACTATATACATCATACGCATGATATTGTTTTAAGGTTCAATATAACAGATTTATTTTGAGAAGTTTTCGAAAATTCAAAAGAGTCTTATGAAGCAACAATTTTTTTTATTGTCCAATGATTAATTGATAGCAGAATCTTACTTAATTAATATATAATGTAATTTGGCGACTTTTCAGGCTGTGACCTTATTGAAGCCATTAGGGTATAATACACTGATCAACAATTGCTAGGGATCACTTATGAACTTCTCTTCATTTTTTATTTTTTTCAAGTTATCTCTTGAATATCTGTACATTATATGTTCTCTAAGGAAAAATTAAGATGTTTTGAGTTGATTATATCAAATTTTTCCTCACTTCATCAGCTCTTGTTCACAAAATCGATTATTAGCTGTAGGCTGTTACAGGTGGAGTGAAAAGAAATGTGGTATTTGTTATTAAATCTATTTTTTTCTTCCGTTCAAACACATAAGGTGACAATAATTGAAGAAATGAGAACAATATCAGCTTATCAGTCATGGTGAGAAGACGTTTGGCTCCTGTGCCACTGGACCAAATCATATGGTGGATACAGGAAGATTTGTCCCAGCGAGAAGTGTCCCGGCGGTTGAATGTTTCGCAAAGTGTCGTGAGTCGGGCTTGGAATAGGTTCATCCAAAACGACTCAGTAGCTTATGTTCATGAAGGAGGTCGGCAGCGCAGTACAACAGCTACCCAAGATCGTCTTTTGATCCTCAATACTAGGAGAAATCCCAATTACCCGGTGTCTCGGCTCAATAGATCACTGAGAGTTGCAACAGGAGTTGTAATTTCGAACCAGACTGTAAGACGACGACTACATGTTCGTGGTTTGAGAGCACGTAGGAGGGTACAACATCCCCGTTTGAAGAGGGAACACTGAGTTCTTCGACGGCAATTGGCTGAGGAGCACCGCAATTGGACAGTTGAAAATTGGAGCCGATGTTTATTTACGGATGAGTCTAGATTTCGTTTGGTCAACTCCGATGGACGTATTCTTGCTTGGAGGGAAAGAGGTCGAACGTATGCAGAACAGTTTATGGAACCCACAACAGCTTTTGGCGGAGGTTCTATATGTGTATGAGGAGGCATTTGTTTGAACCACCGCACAGAGTAGGTTGTTCTGCAGAACACCACAATGACCAGTCACAGATATCACGATATGATCATTGAACCCATAATTGTTCCGTTTGCGGCTGCCTTGGGCGAGAATTTCATTTAAATTAACGATAATGCCCGTCCATACCGTAGTCGTCTGGTTAATGAAGCACTAGAAAATCATGCTATTGATAGGATGGACTGGCCAGCTCGCTCTCCATCGAACATGTCTGGTCTGAGATGTCTAGACAATTGTCAACCTTAGAACAACCGATCAATAACCTGGAGAACCTTTCTAACGCTTTACGGGATATTTGGACGAATTTGCCCCAAAATTTTATAAATCGTTTGATTGAAAGTATGCCTCGTAGGGTAGAATGCTTGAGACGAGCTCGTGGGGGACCAACTAGGTACTAGCTTAACCGAAACTGCAGCCTTCTTGTGGTTTCATCTTAAAATTTTTATGTTATTCAAACACAGAATTTTGAGTGTTCCTAATAATAATTTTTTTCTCTCCAACTTTTCATTCTTTCATTCTTTCATTCTTTTTCAAGTGAACCATATCATCAACTGAAAATGGCCTAAAAGATTTAAGGCCATTTGTAAAAGCATAGCACAAGAGTCTGCTGAATTTATCGTATCAAAGATTCTAAATGCGAATCTGTATTTTTTGCATTACTCGGATTTTTGGTTTGCAGACACAGAAAACGGTGGAAAAGGATAGTGGATTTCCGCCCTGTTGCTGAGATGGCTTAAGATAATAGAAGAAGAGTCCTGCTGAAGGTGTTGAAGTTATATTATAAATAATAAATAAATAAACAGTTCTATTTTTTCTACAGGTTAAAAACCCAATTACAGAAAAATAACAAACAATAATATATGTAAATACTAACACAAATATCATTATGCTAAACCATTGAGGTATACCCGCTTAAGGGTAGTTAAACTATCAAAGAAGATATCACAAGTCCCACACAAGCCGTTTACTAGGTTACACATATCCTGAACAGCCGTTCGAATCATGGAATTACTCCTAGTAGGGACCAGATAGAACAAAGGCCTAGATCTCATGTTTGGCCTCGGAACATAGAAATTAATCTTCTCCAGGTAAGAGCAATCAACTCCGCCACGAACAAGGTTGTATAAGAAAATGATTGCTTGCAAACCCCTTCGATCAGCAAGCGAGACAGCACCGAACTTACCCAAGAGTACAGCCTGATCAGTACCTCTGGGGGAATAAACGCCTTCTTCTCTATATAGACTACGCTGAATTGACTATAAACGCTGAATATGACATAAATAAATAGGCTGCCAAATGAGCGAAGCATACTCAAGGTTAGTCCTCACTAGGGTGTTAAACAGGAGATTCAGTGTTAAGAAGTAACCATATGGCTTAGAGGCCCCACTCAGCAAATCACTTATATGAGGGACAAATGACATCTGGCTATCAAAAAGGACTCCCAAGTCCTTAACAATATTCAACCTCGACAACCCGACATCTCCCAAAAAATAATCAAACAAAAGGGATACCAGCTTTCTCGTAAAAGAAACTACACTACATTTAGAAAAATTCAACTTTAGACCATTGGTATCAACCATTTCAACATATCTACTAAAGCACCCTGCAATCTGAAACAGTCCTGCACACTAAACACTCTTAAAAAGAGCTTGAAATCATCCGCGAATAGTAGCCCCATCGTGTGGACTATACCAGTCAAATCATCGACAAACAACAAGAACAAGAGTGGGCCAAGATTAGAGCCCTGGGGGCACACCAGAGCCAGATAAACATTCGGACGATCGAAATCCCTCAACAAAAACATATTGCCTGCGATGCAACAAATAGGATCCAAGGAGACAAGACAACCGCGTACTGAATCAATATCTGTTTTCCAATTTATTCAGTAAAATTCGGTGATTCACTCTATCGAAGGCTTTCTGAAAATCTGTATAGTTGACATCAATCTGACCAGACTCATCCAGAGTTTCGAATAGAAATTGGGAGAACGAAGCCAAATTTGTCACACATGATCTCCCAGGCATAAAACCATGTTGCACCTGACTAATCTGGTTCTTAATATGAGGAAATATCTTATTATACAAGATTATTTAAAGAATCAGTTTTCAATATGGGGATTATCTTTGCGACCTTCCAGACAGACGGATACACAGAGGAATTCCCAATCATATTGAACAGCAGTACCAAAGGTTTGGCCAACCTGCCAATAGTGTCCTTAACGTCCACTCTTTATATTAAACAACAAAGTTACTTTTAGAACTATATACTGTTGTTTTCATTCCGCCAACTTTCCAATCGACAGGTACGTTTACCAACCAGGTCCAACATGTCGATGTTCCTCAAAGAATTATACAGATGGAAAACTGGAAGATCATTGCCGATAGTCACGTTTTTTCCGTTTAATTAATTACCTAAAACCCTTGTGGCCGCCGATTTTCTCTCTCTTATCGGCAATGCATCGAAGCGGGAAGCTAATTGAGTTTATGGGGTTGGCCGGAATTACATCTGGTGACAGTTCGATTAAATGATGGCTCCATTTTTCGGCGACGCCGCTGGTACGGCCATCTACATAAAGAGAGATAAGTTGAAAGGGTGACCGATAACAGAAGGAAGAATTATGTCTTTGGTGTCGCGACTCGTTGTCATTCATCGTGGAAACGGATTATTATGGAAATTTGGCGTGATAGCCTGTCATAACCTACTTTCGAAAGGAACAAAGGTCTAGCTTTTGGAATTTTTTCTAATACGGAATCATATTTTCCATACCAACACCTACTAAGTAATTGAGATTTTATTATCGTAAGTGCTATCTATTCATTTGATGTTACCTTCTAGAAATATGTCACTTAGATTGCCCCAAAATCATATTCATTTCATAAATTTTTTAGATCTCAAGCTTCACAATACAGAGTGGTCTTCTATTGATGGAGACAGAGACTTCTTCAAGTTGCTCACATCGAATCTGGAAATAAAAAGACAAAAGCAGAAAAAAAAACTGAATAATAAAAATACGTAACATATTCGTTTGAAATTTATAAACCATTCCAAGAAAGAGTCGGAAACATCATGAATAGCCATAAAACCATCCTGAAATTTATATACGGGACAACTATTGATGAGATAAGGCATTGTTTCTTCTGCTTCTCTCATCTAAATATCATGCTATTGGCACGACCATGACCTGTTCTCAAACGATTAAGAACTGTCCAAATTTTTCTTGGAAGATCAAAACCAGGAACTTTTTCAGAAGGATCAGAAACGAGATACTTATTGAACATTTCGTAAGAGTTCCACTCAGTCTTCCATAATTCTTTACCACTTATGTTGATATTGAAGAACGTATTATGCCATAATGGTTTACGTGACTTCAATCTGGGAATTCTATTTTGTGGAATATATGAAATAATTGGGAAATTGGGAAAAGAATTATATTTGTTCCAAGAATTCGGAGCTGCAGTTTGTCTGCGAATATGGGGAGGGACAATGTTAGACAAAACTGGTAACCAATGAACCGGTGTAGATCTTATGGTGCCAGTTATTATTCTCATGGATATATTCAATTGTGCATCAATTTTTTGTGTATGTGCACTATTAAACCAAACACAGCAACAATACTCACCTGCAGAAAAAACTAGGGCTAGAGATGCTGTGCGAAGAGTGGAATAATCAGCACCCCAAGATGATGCATCTAATTTCTCAACAATATTATTCCTAGTTTTCAGTTTCAGGCTCAGATCATTTACATGAGCCTTATAATTGAGAGATGAATCTAATTTAACTCCTAAGTATTTTGGATAGAAATTATGTTCGATAGGAGAATCATTGAAAGTTACAGCTAATTTCCTATATTCCTCATGATTATTCAGATGGAAACAAGATACCTCTGTTTTGTTGGGATTTGGACATAATCGCCACTCAATAAAATAATTCTTTAAAATGCCCAAATCAGATGACAGTATGTTTTCCAGAGTATGGAAATCCGAATGTTGGTAAGCAATAGCAATGTCGTCAGCATAAACAAATTTTTGAGATGATGTAGTGGGCAAATCACTTAGATATAAATTGAAAAGTAAAGGAGCTAAAACTGATCCTTGAGGAAGACCGTTTTTCAATGTTTTGAAGTTGCTACTCTTATTATCAATAAAAACACGAAACCTTCTATCAGATAATATATTTTCTAATAATCGTACCATTTTCCCACATTTCAGATGGGTATAGAGTTTGAACATTAATCCATCTTTCCACACAGTGTCATATGCCGAAGATAAATCGATGAAAGCAGCTCCTGTTTTCAACCTATCATTGAAGCCTGATTCTATGAAAGTTGTAAGGCTGAGAACCTGATCCGAACAATTTCTGTTTTTCCTAAGGCCTCCCTGGAAATTTTGTAAAGCATTTTCTATAGAAGATTCAATTCTAAAAAGGATTAGCCTTTCTAATATCTTGAAAGAAACACTCTATAAACTGATGGGTCGATAACTACTAGGATCGCAAGGATTTTTTCCTCGTTTCAAAATCCCTATTATTTTACCCTTACGAAATTCGGAAGGAAAGTTTCCCGAATTCAGAATATTGTTATAGAAAGACAATAACCAAGACAAGGCCTCTTTTCCCAAATGTTTGATGAATTCTGGATAAATTCCGTCAAAACCTGCTGCCTTTCGAGATTTGGTAGATTTGATTGCAGCCCTCAATTCATCTATATTGAATGGATGTGACACATGTTCTAAAGTAGGAGCTGATCTCCTGAATATCTGTAATTTTTTCTTCACATTCCTCATTTTATATTGGGATAAATTGACTGATTCAGAGACATTAACTAGGCGGCGTGCGATTAAATTGGGATCAATTTTTGATGATGAGGAGGTAAGAGGAGTAGTTTCACCTAATTTTCTCAATATATCCCATGAACTCCTACTCGAATGTGTAAAATTCATTTTTGATACAACACTATTCTATTTCTCTTTTCGGCTTGTATTGATAGAATTCATAAGCCTTTCACATTTATCAACGGATGGTGATTTTTGATATTCCTTGTACAGATTATCGGTTTCTTTCGACCAACATGGAATATAATTTTTCCGGAAACTTCTTGGAACGAATTTTTTTGCTGCGGCTTTCACAACACCTAAGAATCTGTGATAGTTATCATGAGTGGGTTCAATCCATCTAATATCACTGCCTACCTTCTTAGCAAATTCAATCCAATTCGCTTTCTTGAAATTCCAACGAGGTCTTTTTAAAAATTCTGAATATTGAATTAAACTTCTTGAAGTCAACAGTATAGGCCTATGTTGGCTATGAGGAAAAACTCCTAAAATTTGACGCTTTACAGGAAGCGGTTTGCAAGTATTGTCACAAGACACTAGGCAGAGATCAGGATTGTAGCCTATATTCCATCGAGAAGAATGAAAAGAAGGTACATCTTTTCCATCAAAAATTAAATAGATATTATTATCTTCCATCCAGTCAGCTAAAGCTATTCCAATGTTAATAGTTGTCCCAGATTAACCCATGATTTTATGATAGAAATCTCTTAGAATTATAATTTGTTCTATAAGAGATTGTCAATATATATCAAACAATAAATGAGCCTTGTAATTGCGAGATGAATCTAATTTAACTCCTAAGTATTTTGGATAGAAATTATGTTCGATAGGAGAATCATTGAAAGTTACAGCTAATTTCCTATATTTTTCATGTTTATTCAGATGGAAACAAGATACCTCTGTTTTGTTGGGATTTGGACATAATCGCCACTCGATAAAATAATTTTTTTAAATTTCCAAATCAGATGACAGTATGTTTTCCAGAGTATAGAAATCCGAATGTTGGTAAGCAATAGCAATGTCGTCAGCATAAACAAATTCCTGAGATGATGTCGTGGGTTAATCACTTAGATATAAATTGAAAAGTAAAGGAGCTAAAACTGATCCTTGAGGAAGACCGTTTTTCAATGTTTTGAAATTGCTACTCTTATTGTCAATAAAAACACGAAATCTTCTATCAGATAACATATTTTCTAATAATCGTACCATTTTCCCACACATCAGATGGGTATAGAGTAGAAAATTAATCCATCTTTCCACGCAGTGTCATTTGCCGAAGATAAATCCAGAAAAGCAGCTCCACAATACAGAGTGATTCAAGACAAAGGCTAATCTGGAAAACTAAGCAGAATTTTGTGCTGAAAATTTGTAAGTTAGGGTTTGAGATGATAATCTTTCTCGTCCCTTGCTACAGTCTACTACTTTCTTATTTCAAATGGCTTACCCAGCATATTATGGCATCATTATGACAACTTCAAATTATGCCACAACTTGAGAAAACCCTCAACATCTTTGAGTTATTGGGCTTCATGTGAAAAAAATGGCGGAGAGGAGGTGCTTCATCCCTATCATGTATACATATATGTAAAAATTCGAAAATGTAGTGATGGCAATGTAGTACTATATTTCTTTGTTCGTTGCGTGCAAGTCGACTTGATGCAGTGGGTACCTTCACCACAATTTTGTATTTTTCCTTGAATTTAATTTTTCCACTCCTAATTTAGTATTTAGGTAACTGAAGAAAGAGAAAATAAATCCTCACAAAAAGTGGAGCAAGATAAGATCACTTCTTTTTCTCAATTTTCCGGAATATTTCATTTTTGATAAATCATTCCTGACGAATCAATAATGTATTTGTTGATTATTGACGGCTAAAAAAATTTTTTTTAAATACAATTTTGGAAATGATTTATTTTTGTTCGAAACGTCTCTATTGGAGGATTCATTCTGTTTCCCCATAGAATGTATAAAATAGAGGCTTTGAAGCCTCCCTTCCTTACTTTGACTTACCAATATGGCATAAAATCATTCGAAGAGCGTTGGGCTAAGTGCATTGCGCCCAAGACAGATTATACCTACTCTAAAATAAGGTTATTTATGTAACTTCATATTCTGTTTTTATTTGCATTCCGCGAATCCTTCAACTAACCAATAATAAGTCAGAGACTCACCCTGTACATTCCAACCAGTTCCCGAAAATAGGTAACATGCATAAACACCTCTATCAATAAATAAAGCTACCTACACTGAGAAATTCCTGACTGGACAAGAATCCCCTTTTCGAGTCTTGTCCGTCCCATTGGCGCCCAACGTGGCCACATAAAGGACCCCTTAGCACCCCGAGTCCAGCCCGCGGAGAGGCGTGACCAAGAGATTAATAACCCGCTCGGATCCAGATTGTGACGTCACGAGGTCGCAATGGCCGAATCGCAAGAGGGCATCTCTTGGATTCGGCTCAGTGTTCCCTGCGCTACCGCTGGTTGTTATTCTGTGATCGAACAGGCTAAGTAAGAGTGCCGTAAGCGATGCGCCGATAAGGTCGATTCGTTAATAATAAAGATACGTATTAGTCAGCGTTGATTGAGGATAACTTGTGTGAAAAATAGGTGTTTTTTTGGGATAAACTGAAAAATTGGATTTTATAGTGGATACATAGAGTTCGGATGAATTTTGTGATGAGTGAAACTTTGGGTGAATAAAAGTTTTAGTTGTTCGTGATAAGATATTAAGGTAGGCTTAAAAAACATTTAAATAAATTAATGGCCTGTCTTATTATCCATGCTAGTACTGTTGTTCGATAAAATTGTAGAATCGCCCTGTAACCTTGGGGTGCTTTTGAACCACAGAACTTCTTCGTCTAAGATAATATATTTATAGTATACCCCAATAAAACAGTCAAACACACCTTCAATTATAACCAAATATGTTAACATTTATGGATTGACATCAATGGAACTATAAAAATTGGAAGAACGTGTGTTTTAAACATAAAACTAATAAAATGAAATTTGGGTAATTTTGAAGTTTGAGGAACCACCGCACTTCTGATGTTTCTGCAAGTTTAGGGGGTTTTAGTAGACCCCTAAAACAATAATAAATAATTTTTATGAAAAAAATTAACTTTTCTTCTCATTGTCCACGGTTTGAAATGGCTTAAAACAAATTTTGAAATCATTTTTTTGTTATAACTAAAGTTAATCAAAGAAAAATCCAAAAAACCGTTTTTTCTAATATTACTTTACCTTTGTTTTCTTCAATTCTGGTGTTGTTTTTTAAACCTAACTTAAACTGATTTAACCTAAGCAGAAAAGCGATCGTGTAAAATATATGACTGCAAATTGACTTACTTTTCGTGGTGATATACCTAAAAACAAAAAAAAAATGGAAGTGCACTGATGTGAGGTCAGCAGCTCTTGCACGCTTGTTTTATAGTCTTCTTCCGTACCCTGGAACATTGTGTTACCTATACAACCGCTACGATGAATGAATAAGCCTATATCTCAAATTAAAAATAACCGTTCACAGTTTTTCTACAGTTTTGTTCGAAGTTCCATCCAGTAGGTTTATCAACTCCATCTCAATCAATTTTGACAATTATTTCTTTCTTCCGATAGGCTCTCGTCCTTTGAAAAACATTATATTCAAGTGGAAATTACTCTGGAACAGTGTGTTATACTTCCGCCACAATCAATGAACAACACAATTTCAATATTGTAACTTTTTTGGTGCTTGTGAAAAAAAATTGTTATACAAATTTTATGTACTCCTTTGAGGGGCTGTATCTCAACAAGGGATGCTCAAATGAAGTTTCTTTATATGAAAGATCCTATCTTTTTTCCGATGAGGAATCACCTTCTTAAATATTTTACACTTATTTAGTTACACCCTGTATATTCAAGTCTAACTTACAACAACAGAGCTATAATTTTTCGGACTCGAAACTTCTGGAACCTCTATAGGACCCTAAGCAGGATATATAATCTCCTATAGACATAGTAGAGTACAGTACGATTGGCAGACTTGACAGAATATGCAATCTTCAAACGAATCGAAAAATATCCATTCATTTATTTCATGAACTTCTGTTACCTACTCCCTCAAGAAAATGAAGTACAGGGTGATTCCGGAGGAGACCGTTAGATTTTAGGTGAAGTATACACTAGTCAAGGCAGTTTCGGAACAATGTTCAGTTTATGGTTCGGGGCCTTTAATGAGAGTCTATAGGGTGGTTTGTCCGATTCGACCGATTTTTCTTTTATTCATAACTTTGGTATGGCTTGATCAATCTTGATAAAATTTTCAGTGTAGAACAATATTTCAATAATTCCAACACTTTCTCAAAAATACAGGGTGGGAATTATGATAAGTTCAGATTAAGTTTGCAAGTTGAAAAAACACCCTGTACATTCCGTTTTTGAAAATTTTCTACATGCATCAGATTCTATCATAAGTTTACATTACTGGAGCGTTTTTATTTTTTTTGGCACACATCCAGTTTTCCTAGAAAAATTTTTCAAGGATGAACAATATCGTTATTTCGCTCCAAGGCATTGGGAATATTCTGAACTAGATGGTAAGGCTGTATCGTCCAATAATACAAAGCTCTTCCTGAGTCCTAAAATAAATTTTCCAAATTCGAAATTCATTTTCGATCGCTCATATTCAGATGTATAAAATCATTTAATTCAAAAAATTTCTTTATACGTACGTGAACCAAATAAATCTACATACTACTACTACGGTCGACCGGCCGGACATACTCAAATTTGACCATGGCTTCTTCATCAAGGAGTCAAAACTATTCGTTTGGGACCATTTTCGGCTCGATATTCGAAAATTACAGGCAATTGGTCAATACGATAGCACGCTGTTCTACTGGTTTTCTAAAGGAGAACTAACAGGCAAAAATATATTTCTAGGGGAATGTCTGGGGTTTCAAAGCCATCTGAAGTGTCGTCCTTATAGCAGTCATTCAGTTTAAAACCTCCAGTTATCAATAATCTTCATTCCAGAATAGACATAGTGGGGCCGTTTTCGAAAACTATAGATATATGTCCCATCGTCAAAAACTCAAGTATCTAACAAAGGTATAATCGTTATTTCAATGAGTAGGTTATGTACCTATCAGGGAAAGTTAGAGAATCGGCAGCGGTATTCGGTCAAATGGACCCAGTAGTTTTAGAATAATGAGAAAATAAAATCAATTTACACCTCCTACAATTTTTTTACATCGTTTCTTACCCCTATTTTGTTTTCGAGAAACTAATTTTTTCGGAGATATGATGTTTTGAAGTTTGAATAAGTACTCGCTGGGATCTATATTTGTAAATCTCAAAACTTTCATTTACCTTCCTTGACCTGATTATTGAGGAGGTTATCTGGTATTTCATATGCTGAAGTCCTCGGATCGATCCCAAGCGGTATTGAATATAAAAAAATTATAAAATCCAATTGAACTGAGATGAATTTTATGCTGCACACTATTCTAATGATGATTTACTATTTTGTCTATAATATCTTACACCTAAAAGAAAGATATACAGGAGTTTCATTTCGAAGTGTCAACCCTTAATAAATCAATTATCAGAAATTGTGAAAATACTCAGATAGGTAGATTTTTGATGTTAGGTGGGTATGATCTGGGATAGGTAAAATCCCTCATCATCAAAAATTGACCTGTCTGAGTATTTTCACAATTTCTGATAATTGATTTATTAAGGGTGGACACTTCGAGTCATGGCAGAATGAATGACCACCGCACAGAAAAACTCTATCTGATAATGTTTTCATAGTAATTGGATTGGTGAACGGAATTTCATTGCAAATCAAAACACCTGCTTGATATATTACTCTGTATTAGATTTGCATCAGTATCTACTCAACAACTTCTTCATTATCGACTATTCCGCCTTATATTTCATTTAGATTATGAATAATTTAATCCATAATTTACGATCAAGTTGGTCGGCAGATAAATCGTTGGGATTAATTAGCACGCTTTAAATTCCAGCAGCAATTAATTGCACAAGAAATGAACTGAATTGGCGTCAATAAATCAATGTAGGCGTTTTTGTTTACGGTAGCAGTTTTGAAAGATGGAATAAATTGATACTATGTAGCTAAAAATGTTAAGGTACGGAGGTGTGAACCTTTCTATACGTGGGAGAATAACATTTTTTGTTCTTTAATTTTACAGAATAGTTATTGCGCCCATATTGCTATTGAAAGAGCGTGATTAAGTTTTAGCCGAATGTTTGTTATTTTCAATCTCGAACCAACAATGGTATGAAACCCATTCGAAGAAAATGGGATGAAGTTTTCAAATTTAACTTATGTGTCCAACATTTTCATACGTGAATGATCCAGAATCGAAGAAGATCAAAGTCAATCCCACCTTTGCCCCATGCGCGTTAGACAGAAACACAGAGATCACGGAGATCTCCGAAACAATCGCAACCAGGAAATTCGGCCGTTACAAAGAATGCGAAATTCGAGAAGCAAAGAATTCGGGAAAGATAATATTCCGGGTTATTCAAAGGAAAACGCAATTTTTCATCTTGTTCTAATGTTTGCAGCCACTTGCGAATGAAATAATTTGTATCTCCTTCTAACCGCCACTGAAGAAGTAAGGTGGTTCCTGGAAACATCCTGCATCAATATAGGAAACTTTAAAAAATGTTAAACCAGCGCATTCACCATTTCGACTGTTCTACTTTCACTGCCCAACGATGATGTTTTTCTTGACAATGTTTGATTTTTCACCATACCTTTCAGGTCCCACCAAACACACAGCATTGTCTTCTTGTCGAATTGATCTGGTTTTGCAGTCAATGTTAATATATATATATATATATATTCTTTTGAACTTTTGGCTGACAATATTTAGTTAGCAAACAATAAAGCATATAGGTCAGGGGTTAGTGACGGGGTGTCATACAATTCGGCGTATCACATAAAAGCCTAAGGAAAAACCCTGGCTCCCCGCCAAAGTGTGAGAGTACAAAAATAAGCTGAAATATATTTTAGGGATTTCTTTCTTCAAGAGTGGTCTTCTATTGATGCAAGCAGAGACTTCTTCAATACGTATCATATTCGTTTGAAATTTATAACCCATTCCAAGAAAGAGTTGGAAACATCATGAATAGCCCTAAAACCATCTTGAAATTTATATATGGACAACTATTGATGAGATGAGGTATTGTTTCTTCTGCTTCTCCACATTACAACTTGCGCTAGGAACTGAGTTCCATTTGAATAGCATGCCATTGGTACGACCATGACCTGTTCTCAAACGATTAAGAACTGTCCAAATTTTTCTTGGAAGATCAAAACCAGGAATTTTTTCAGAAGGATCAGAAACGAGATACTTATTGAACATTTCCTAAGAGTTCCACTCAGTCTTCCATAATTCTTTATCACTTATGTTCATATTGAAGAACGTATTATGCCATAATGGTTTACGTGACTTCAATCTGGGAATTCTATTTTGTGGAAAATATGAAATAATTGGGAATAAATTGGGAAAACAATGATATTTATTCCAAGAATAAATGCTGCAGTCTGTCTGCGAATATGGGGAGGGACAATATTAGACAATACTGGTAACCAATGAACCGGTGTTGATCTTATGGTGCCAGTAATTATTCTCATGGATGTATTCAATTGCGCATTAATTTTTTGTGTATGTGCACTATTAAACCAAACAGAGCAACAATACTCAGCTGCAGAAAAGACTAGGGCTAGAGATGCTGTGCGAAGAGTGGAAGCATCAGCACCCCAAGACGATCCAGCTAATTTCTGAACAATATTATTCCTTGTTTTCAGTTTTAGGCTCAGATCATTCAAATGAGCCTTGTAACTGAGAGATGAATCTAATTTAACTCCTAAGTATTTTGGATAGAAATTATGTTTGATAGGAGAATCATTGAAAGTTACAGCTAATTTTCTATATTTTTCATGATTATTCAGATGGAAACAAGATACCTCTGTTTTGTTGGGATTTGGACATAATCGCCACTCGATAAAATAATTCTTTAAAATTTCCAAATCAGATGACAGTATGTTTTCCAGAGTATGGAAATCCGAATGTTGGTAAGCAATAGCAATTTCGTCAGCATAAACAAATTTTTGAGATGATGTAGTGGGCAAATCACTTTGATATAAATTGAAAAGTAAAGGAGCTAGAACTGATCCTTGAGGAAGACCGTTTTTCAATGTTTTGAAGTTGCTACTCTTATTATCAATAAAAACACGAAACCTTCTATCAGATAACATATTTTCTAATAATCGTACCATTTTCCCACATTTCAGATGGGTATAGAGTTTGAACATTAATCCATCTTTCCACACAGTGTCATATGCCGAAGATAAATCGATGAAAGCAGCTCCTGTTTTCAACCTATCATTGAAGCCTGATTCTATGAAAGTTGTAAGGCTGAGAACCTGATCCGAACAATTTCTGTTTTTCCTATAGCCTCTCTGGAAATTTTGTAAAGCATTTTCTATAGAAGATTCAATTCTAAAAAGGATTAGCCTTTCTAATATCTTGAAAGAAACACTCAATAAACTGATGGGTCGATAACTACTAGGATCGCAAGGATTTTTTCCTCGTTTCAAAATCCCTATTATTTTAGCCTTACGAAATTCGGAAGGAAAGTTTCCCGAATTCAGAATATTGTTATAGAAAGACAATAACCAAGACAAGGCCCTTTTTCCTAAATGTTTGATGAATTCTGGATAAATTCCGTCAAAACCTGCTGCCTTTCGAGATTTGGTAGATTTGATTGCAGCCCTCAATTCATCTATATTGAATGGATGTGACACATGTTCTAAAGTAGGAGCTGATCTCCTGAATATCTGTAATTTTTTCTTCACATTCCTCATTTTAGATTGGGATAAATTGACTGATTCAGAGACATTAACTAAGCGGCGTGCGATTAAATTGGGATCAATTTTTGATGATGAGGAGGTAAGAGGAGTAGCTTCACCTAATTTTCTCAATATATCCCATGAACTCCTACTCGAATGTGTAAAATTCATTTTTGATACAACACTATCCCATTTCTCTTTTCGGCTTGTATTGATAGAATTCATAAGCCTTTCACATTTATCAACGGATGGTGATTTTTGATAGTCCTTGTACAGATTATCGGTTTCTTTCGACCAACCTGGAATATAATCTTTCCGGAAACCTCTTGAAACGAATTTTTTTGCTGCGGCTTTCACAACACCTAAGAATCTGTGATAGTTATCATTAGTGGGTTTAATCCATCTAATAACACTGTCTACCTTCTTAGCAAATTCAATCCAATTCGCTTTCTTGAAATTCCAACGAGGTCTTTTTAAACATTCTGAATATTGAATTAAACTTCTTGAAGTCAACAGTATAGGCCTATGTTGGCTATGAGGAAAAACTCCTAAAATTTGACGCTTTACAGGAAGCGGTTTTCAAGTATTGTCACAAGACACTAGGCAGGGATCAGGATTGTAGCCTCTATTCCATCGAGAAGAATGAAAAGAAGGTACATCTTTTCCATCAAAAATTAAATATATATTATTATCTTCCATCCAGTCAGCTAAAGCTATTCCAATGTTGATTGTTGTCCCAGATTAACCCATGATTTTATGATAGAAATCTCTTAGAATTATAATTTGTTTTATAAGAGATTGTCAATATATATCAAACAATAATTCTATGCAAATTTCATCACCAAAAATTTCTTATCTACACATATTGAGCAAAAGCATATACAATCTCTATGAAACAAGGAAACGTGAATTATCGACATATCGAGGGTACCAACTCCAGCATCACAAGACCACCTAAGTGATTCATAAAAACTGAATGGGCTTCACATAATTCAATATCTTTCTTCTGCCATAAAAACACCTTCCAGGTTACCATGACACGACCACTTATGCACTTATCTAACTATAGTTTCATTTTAGAAGGTAATTCGGCATAATTACCTACGAACTAATACACTAATATATAACCTCTCTAAAAGAGAAAAACGTAATTCTTTCAAAATTACCCAAGGCAAAGTCCGAATCCGAGGAAATATGGACATACAGAAGGTACCAACCCAAAAATTTTGAGACATGGCCACCTGCTTGATTAATAATAACTGAGTGGACTATTCATTATTATTCAATTTCTTTCATCTGTCACAGAAACACCTTCCAGGTCAGCCTGAAACGCCCACTTATGAAATATCTACCTATGGGTTTATTTTCGGAAGCAATTCGGCATCGGAACCCACAAGGGTTCATAACTCAACGGCTTCCTGTCAGCGATCGCGTGCCCGAAATTCGACCCCGCGCATTCCTTACATCCGTGAATAGCGCCTTCACGCCCTAAATCAATGCTGTCGGGAGCCGAGGAATTCCCTTCGACTCCAATAATTAGATCCTTGTATAACGAGTAACCCTGCTCGTAAATGACACATGTCTGACATTAATTTGACATCGACGATACTTCGTTTGTAACGAGTTCGAAAATATTGATCGTTTGGGTTGTTCTCTTAATTTGGGTGCTACCAAGTTGTTTATTATGACAGTTCCTTAGTGGGTTTAAAGGAATTTTCTGTTGAATATATATTCTTTTGAACTTATGGCTCACACGTTCTCTTAGCAAGCAATGTGGCAATGTATTTGGTGAAAGTTTCAGCAGAGGTCAATGTATCGGGGTACCTTACAGCTTTCTGCGAGGTTACCTTCTTTTATATTCTCAGATGAATATTACCTTTAATGTTATTTATTTCTCTAAACTAATTTATTTATTAACGGGATAAACCCAATTTCACAAATCCAAACCAATACATAATTATAATTGCAATATAAGTCCTGAAAGCTAGCAGCGCGGTACCTCTAACATTCCTAGATGGAACGTGAAAACCAAACAAAGATAGAAGGTCGGAAGAGGATAGAAGCCCCCCGACCAATCTAGCAAACAACAATACATCCGCCCCTATCCTACGAGTACGTAAGGCAGGAAGGTGAAGAACTGATCTCATATGAGTTGCGGAAAAATTTACTCGCGATATTTCTATCCTGCACGACATAGAGAGAAGAAACCTATTTTGGACTCGTTCTATCCAGTCACAATCTTCATAAGTGTATGGAGACCATACACAGGAGGCATACTCAAGATGCGGCCTAACAAGACTGACATAAAGGTGTTTCAAAGTATTGACATCCCTGAACTCAATCGAGTGCCGCCAAATGAACCCCAGCATACGAAATCCCGCACTAACTATATGGTCAATATGCGCCCTGAAACACATCCTATTGTCGTAAAAAACACCTAAGTCTTTAACGATGTCCGCAGAAAGTATTGATTGCTCACTCAGATAGTAGTACGATACAAAGCGCTGCTCACGCCTAACTATACTCATATGTTTGCACTTACCAAGGTTAATGATGACTTTATTATCTTTACACCATTGTTCCAATCGATTCAGATCAGATTGAAGATCTAGCATATCGATTAGAGTGTTAACTCTTAAATAAACCTTGAGGTCGTCGGCGAACAAAAGGAAACGTGCAAACCTAAAGCAAGTGGTAATGTCATTTATATAAATTAGAAACAACAGAGGGCCCAAATGACTACCCTGAGGTACACCTGAATCAACAACGTATGTCGGGGAGAAGGAATCACGAACTTTAACTGATTGAGTACGGCGGGTGAAATATGATAAAGCCATGCTGTTGCTCGACCAATCTGGACCATATATCCTTCTGTATACGATCCAGTATCAATGTCTCAAGAATTTTAGGAATGGCGCTTATAATGCTTATAGGCCTATAATCAGCAATATTATACCGACTCCCAGACTTAAACAATGGCTTAACCGTACTACACTTCCACTTGGTAGGAAAAACACCAGTTAATAAGGACCTGTTGAACAATATCCTGAGTGGAAGTGCAATTGAGGAACAGCAGTTCTTCAAAAAGAATGCAGGCAAGAGGTCAGGTCTCGGACCCTTCCCAGTATCAAGAGTTTCCAACTTCCCGGCAACCTCGCCAAGAGAAAAAGATGAATTGCCCCCGCCGAAGTGATCCGAACAGGTCGAGTCAACGGAAGGAGTAGGGCCCGAAACATATGTAGATCTAAAATGTTTGGAGAAGAGGGCAGCTATGTCGGTGTCACCCTCTACACTTCTTTCATGCAGGTGCATAGTTGACGGCAAATCATTGTCAGTTCTTTTAGAATTAGTGAAATAAGATGCTGTTGTATGTATTTTCATGGATATCATACATAATATTGTATCCAGTCTGGCCAAATGAATCGTAACTGGATTAAATTCAACATTTAATATTAATTTCTTTTTCAGACACGGGTCTTTCGTGCACGTACTACCATGTTCCATTCCGGCGCGGCCACAAACGGCTATGGTGACGCAAATGCTGGCTTCCACCAACATCTTCAGCAATCCCCAGTTTATGTACCTAGTAGTCGCGCAGTGCCGCATCAGTACTCGCCTGCGGCAGGTACCCACTTCGGCGCAGCCGCCGCCCACCAGGGTGGCTGGGCGCATGCGGGCGGTTCGTATGGTGACATGGCCACGCAGGCCCATGGCCTTGGAGGTGCATCACATACGGGCGCCTTATCGGCAGGACAGTTTTACGCACAGAATATGATGATGTCGTCGTGGAGAGCATACGATGGAAGTGGGTTCCAGAGAACGTCGCCTTATGGTGAGTATAGATTCAGAATATACAGTGAATGACCAAATTGGTATGAACACTTGTAAATTATCATTAATCAATTCATGGTGGAACACGAATGCCGGAAAAAAATGTCGAAGATTACATTTTATATAGAAGAGATAGTAATAACGAAATAAATGTCGAAACATAGGAGATCTTCATGAATTTCCAAAAAATAACTTGAGAATTCTAGTTTTCCTTGTAATATTATGTATTATATGATTGTTCATTAAATTATGTGGACTGTTGTCCAACTGTAGAGATGCAAACGAGAAATGAGCCCTTCGATCAGATTAGAATAAAAATAATTTTACGATAAATGAAATTTATACGGATTGCAACGTGACAAATAGACACCCAAGATTTTGTATGGCTACCAAGTGATTTATCTAGGGGAGCTGAATTATCCCAGCATCAGGTCTGGATTCTGGACAAATATGGTTGATTCAGAATGTATAACTATAAAATAAAATCCCAAGAGATACCCAATCTCAAACAATATAATTAGTTATCTTGACACTTGGAACATTTTCAAAAGCTCCATCTTTATCCTTGTGAGCATATCTTCATGATCAGATCAACGGTTTCTTCAGGTGGACATAAACAAACTGTATTGATTTAAATATTGATAAATGTTATTATATCATTCCATACACCTCGATTAGTGTTGAATGAAATTAGCCATAGAAGAGTGTTCGTGATTTGGGCGTGATCCTAGATAGCAATCTCGATTTCAAAGAACATATTATTGATTTATAGTCCAAAGCCTGTAAAATGATGGATTTCGTGATGCGGAACTCGATGAGATTTGGAATTCAAACTACGCGATTTTTATTCTGTCCCTTAATCATATCCAAGTAGAGTAATACTTCATGTATTTGGTATCCATTTTATAGGTGTGATCTAGACTTGATCGAATGGGTAAACAAAATTCGCGCTATCTGGCTTTCAGATGACGGAATTCTTATGGGTGCTGTTGCGATATTCTCGCAACAAAGGACAGTTCTTGGAATTTGGGGCAGCGGCCGTTACTTCCAAGAATGCCTTCTGTCGGACGGAATTTTGGAAATCCCTAAACTTAGCTACCTGCACTTTTGTACACGTCCGAATTCTTTTAGTTATTAAAATTCATTCTCTCTACACCTCTCAAGGTGGTAAGTACTCCTACAAGTAAATTCATTCTCTCTCAAGACGCTCTCGTGCACAGTACTTCAAGTAAGTTCTCTCTTTATCAATTTACTTTCACGAGTCCATAACGGCACTCAGAACTACAAGTTCCTCTTAAAATCTCTCAAAATAATCTGTTTTCGGGTCAGTTAGTTACCCTAGTTCATGTGTATGTGAATTACTCAGTTGAAATTCTCTACGTCAAAGAAAAAGGTGGTGAATTGTGAATCTGTGAAGCAATTACATATCGCCAAGGCACAATTCATCAGTGGAAGTTTGAGAAGCTTTATCCAAAGCGCCTGCACCTTATTCTGAGAAATCTACCCTCGACGATTGAAGCAGAGCTGTGGTGAACTCCAAACAACAAATAAGGTCAGATCTCTTTATCATTTTATATTACCAGAAGTGCCCTAGATTGAGCAGAGAACTTCAAATCCTTGGTTATTATAGACACCTAAAAACTCTTTCTGTGAGTGTAATCTCAAGTGCCGAACATTGTGTAACTATTCTTATCTGTGAATACATAATTCTATTACAACTACAAACTTGTTTTTATTCACCTTGCAAACATCTTTTCTACCAAAGATAATTTTTGGATCTACTGTTTTAGTATAACCAGCGACTCAGGAAGTCCGCTGCCCTTCATTAAGCGGGTGATTATTATTATTTCTAATTCTGTACCCGCACAGGTGCAGTCTGAATGTTGATGCTTTGTAAAATCGTAGAAGGGTATTTGATGCTTGTCTGATATTCAGACTAATACACAAAGCAATACAGAGCCTTGAGTTGTTGGTTAGAATTCCATTTAATATCCCATCGAGGATTACAGGAGACATGCCACTGATTCGGTAAAGTACTACATGGATCAATAAGTCCCGAGACTAACCCAGAGATGGCGCTCGTAGTGAACCAGTAACCACGTCTTTCTAGAGTACTAACCGTTGCTTGAAACGTGTCAAAATTTCAAGTTGATAGGACCAGAAACAGCTGAGTTATCGAGGTTGGAGTGAAGTCGTTTTGTAGTTTGTTTAAAAAATGGAAAAAACCGAGTTTCGTGTTCTGATAAAACATTGTGTTTTAATGGGTAAAAACACCGTGCAAGCGAAACAATGGATTGAAAAATGTTACCCGGACTCTTGTCCGTCAAAAGCAACGATTTGTCGGTGGTTTGCCGAGTTTAAACGTTTAAATTTTTTTTTACATTGTTGGTCTCGGGACTTATTGATCTATGTGTTAATCCATACCTTTGCAGCTTCATTTATTTCATTGACATAATATTGAAATGAACTTATTATTATCATTTAAACCTAGATGACGTCCTTTTCTGAGTTTTCAAGGGTAACAGAGCAATAAGATAACACGTGTATACAATATCATACAGAAAAATGTCAAAATTATAATTCCACTCATCCTAGGGTTCATTTTCCTACAGATACAGAAACTCACCTGGAATAAACCAATGATACTCGCAAACTTTGAGCTCAAAATTCATCTCCTGTGACTGATGACTGCCGTTAAAAATTTAGAAAGAACTGACTGAAATGATGGGTTTAGCGCTCTCATTAAACCAGGAAATTTAATCCCTTTATCAATTAGATAGGCAGAACCGATTTTGACCACGGATTCTTCATCACATTCACCTGAATATTTTAAAAATATAGACGTTTGGGCAAATCTGTAAAATGAACAAAAGGACTCGACAAAATACCTCTCTTCCTCAAGAAGTCTGCAAAGAGAGAAGAAACTATTCAGATAATTCAAAAATTCCCTAGCTAACTGCGCTTGATGGTTATGTATTCACGAACATAGAGTTGTGTTACACTAAAAATGAGATGTCCCATGAGTTGAATGGACACGTCATTCTAAATTAAGGGACAACTTGCAATGGCTCCTAAACAATAAGTGAATTCACAAATCGAAACACAATATGAGCATACATATAAGATACTAAATATCAAAATGGCGTACAAATTACTTTTAACTCAAGAATTCATTCAACGAACCTATGCCTATCAACGTTAAGTCCGCAACTCAAAAATAACTCAATTCTACTTCTTTCCAAATTTACCCTGGACGTCAATATATCTAAAATATCTCTCATATATTTTCAACCCTTTGATATCGCCGACGTCGCAATGCACAAACACAGAACAGACGACGATCTATCTCTATCATATCAAGTAGGACGCAAATCATTCAAACCAGACGAATAATATCGATGGTCGTGCTCAATCTGGAGCCGCATAGCTAGAAGGACCGTGATTTACACTGATGCTCCTTATCAGCCTTCTTCTAATGCGTATCCCTAAATAACTGAAACGCCAGGCACTCTTTGATTAATGGCCCAGACCACCAACTTCCTGATGTTGCCATCGAAGAGTCGGCATTCTCGTCTGTGGTGCGGATGGCCATAGACAGAGTTGGGTTCATTGTTCATTTAATGGGCTCAATTGCGAGAACAAATTCTCACCGAACCTGGTATGTATAATACATAGTTACATGGCGTTTTTTTTGACGAACATGCTTTCTTCAGTTGAAATGATGAAAAAGTCCAAGTACTTCTGAGTTGTGATTGGCTGACGTGATATGAAAAACGTGAAAAGAGTGAAAAAAAATTGCGTTATTTGATTTTGATCCTCGTTTATACTGCGCATCTACAAGCATTTTTGGTCATATCTCAGATTAATGCTCTATCTGCACATACCATACAAATTTATTCATCCAAAGATTGTTCTGTACAATATAGGATAAGTCAAAGAGCTCAGTATCAAATAAATTTGACAAGTGATTAGAACTTAAATAATTTGAAACAAACAAAAAAATGACTGAAGAAAATCAACAAATTGAAAAAAAAACTCCTCGACATTATTTCAATTCCCCATCCTCCATTATAAATGCGAATGTAAGTTTGTTTGTTACGCTTTCACGCAAAAACTACTAAACCGATCTCCATGCAACTTTGTACATATACTCTTGAAGGTATTAGAAGTAACATAGGATACTTTTTACTAAAAAAAAATTATTTACGATAGATGAGAAAATTGTTTGTCGAAAAATCGGGAAATTTAGCTACTTCTAACATTAGGGTAATGAAGTTTCAACTCTGTATATAGTAATACCGTCCCACTGTATTACCGACGGTGACGACAATATCTAATTCATACTCATACGTATTTAATGGCAACACTGAGGGCGAAGCCGCGGGTAAAAGCTAGTAATTTATAAATTTTCCGGATTTATGCTATTTGGTAATCAGGTCCCCATCTGGATATCGTAAAAACGTCCAATAACAGCATGTCCTCTTTTTGCTCAAGTAAATTCAACAGTTTTTCCTTCCGCCTTTTAGAACCTGGATACGAAAGTAACCCGTACGCCAACCACCACCAACCCCACTGGAATCTAGCGCCATATCGAAAATCTTCGAAAATTCTAGTAAGTATTCTTTTTTACTAATTATTCCTCTTTCTTCAACAGATAGCGCAATGGACTTCCAATTCGGCGAAGGGAGAGAATGCGTCAATTGTGGTGCCATTTCTACCCCCTTATGGAGGCGAGATGGTACTGGTCACTATTTGTGTAACGCCTGTGGTCTTTACCACAAGATGAACGGAATGAATAGACCCTTGATCAAACCCTCTAAGAGACTGGTGAGTAAGAGCATTATCATGTCGACAACTGGAGGAATATCGAGCCAAATACCGATCAGTGATAATAATATTGCATTGTAATGCATTTGTAGTAACAAATAGTTGTATCAATTTTCATGAATCATGCTTTCGACTAAAATGTGAAAAATGCACATCTCTTCAGAAGTATTCTCTTCTTTTGTAATTCAATTCTGATCGAGTGCAGGTAATTTGTTTTTTCATTATATAAGGTCAGTATTTGACCTCTGCTTTAATTCTTCATGCCAATAAAAACACTGTTTTTCCTAACCACTTTTTCCAATTCTGCCCCCTTCCAAAGTTATAAGCGATTTGAGGTTTCAAATTAGGGTAATAAACCACTGGATTCCGTTCAAGATCAAACAAAAAATTCAGCTTTTGCGTTAAGCTAGTCAATAATACTTGTAGAGACATAATTGTTTATGCACCCTGTTCGTTTTTGAGGCATCAAAGTTCATGATATAAACACACATTTATTGTTCTTCGGAGAATGTTTCAAAATTTTCAGCTGAAAATCATATTGAAATCCTTGGTTAATGATTTTCTTGCATGGTATTAGTAAAAATATTAAAATTCCTGTATTTTTTTCTCAATTTAATTGAACATTTATGTGCGAATACTCATATTTAACATCCACTCTTCCAACACTCTCATTTCCATGATTGTTTCCAATTATTTATTTCATCAAATTAACTCTATTGTTATGTTTTTTATTTTCCATAAAGATCAAATAATTCTATCTTTGTTATCTTCTCTCTCTTCAAATGTTCAATTAATTCATTGAATACCAGTGTCATTGTTATGCTTCTCAAGATGTTTCTCATATTTTGAAGTCTAAAAAATAATTCATTGATACTTTCAGATCAAAGAAAGAATGGATAGGACAATTCACAATTAGAAAGATAATTTAGACCATTTCTGAATTATCATTGAATTACTTTATACAGTATAAAAATTATTCTGTAAAATTTAGCACTAAAAAAACCTATTCCGAAAAATTTTTTGAATGAACCTCATAGACCAGGGTAGATAATTTTTTAAACCAAAAAAAATTACAGTAGGATGAAACCCATTAGAAAAGGAGGGGAATATGATCAAATTGAAAGGAAATATAAATTACGGTCGATCCGAGTTCGAGAAGTGGGAGGGGGTGAGTTTTTAAGGGTAAAAAATGGTTTATCTTGATTTCCGGCAAAACTACAAGTCCTATGGAAAAAAGTTAAATGGCAAAGTTGTAGGCAATAAAAAGATCTACAACTTTTGTATCTGCAGATTTTTTACATAACCTCAAAATTTAGGTGAAAAATTCAAAAAACCAAGTTTTTGGTTTTTTATTTATATCTTTTTCAAAAAAATTTTTTTTTCTACGAAATTTGATGAAAACTTACCTTATTATGTCTCAAATACACTGTAATTTATTTGATTAAAAATATTTACTTTTTCGCTTCATTTTAATTTAATATCAAAAAAGCACCCTAATTTTCAATCGAAAATTCTGACTTCAAAATATCACCTTTTTTCAAAAAGTTTGGGGACTTTTTGTTCGTTGAAATATCTACTTTCTGATGGTGTAAAGAAAAATATACATTACTATAGGAAATATTCTTAGAAAATGCAAAAAATTGAAAAAACCTCAAATTCGAATTTTTTTTTTAATCCTTCTGTACAATTTCATCAAAAAAATGTGATTTTCAATTTTTTGCATTTTCTAAGAATATTTCCTATAGTAATGTATATTTTTCTTTACACCATCAGAAAGTAGATATTTCAACGAACAAAAAGCCCCCAAACTTTTTGAAAAAAGCTGATATTTTGACGTCAGAATTTTAGATTGAAAATTAGGGTGCTTTTTTGATATTAAATTGAAATGAAGCGAAAAAATAAATATTTTTAATCAAATAAATTACAGTGTATTAGGGACATAATAAGGTAAGTTTTCACCAAATTTCGTAGAAAAAAAAATTTTTTTGAGAAAGATATAAATAAAAAACCAAAAACTTGGTTTTATGAATTTTTCACCTAAATTTTGAGGTTATGTGAAAAATCTGCAAATACAAAAGTTGTAGATCTTTTTATTGCCTACAACTTTGCTATTTAACTTTTTTCCATAGGACTTGTAGTTTTGCCGGAAATCAAGATAAACCATTTTTTACCCTTAAAAACTCACCTCCTCCCACTTCCCGAACTCGGATCGAAACTGAAGCAATTTTGAATTCTGGAAGATATTTTAATAGGTATGTTGTTTATTCATTTCAGTTTAGAAGCAAAGACTTGTACATAATTCCAGAGTAATATTATTTGCTATAATTTTTCATTCAATATGAATTTTACGAGGTTACTGGAAGTTGGTTATGTTCGGATTGAATATAGCTCTTCCAAGCATTTTATTGTCTTTTAAAATTACCTTCAGGATTATCATAAATTTCATGTGATTTATTTGTACCTATAGTGAATTCAGCCAAAATTCAATAACAAATGTCAAACTTTATATATGTTTCATAAAAATACCTTATTAAGTTAAAAGTTAAAGACAGATAGGTAGTCCTCTTTATTTCATAGGATGTAACTACAGATACAGAAGAGAAACAGTGTCCTGTCACAAGCAATTAGCCTAAATAATCAGCCATACGATATGGTTCCCACTCAATTAAAAAATCTTTCATTTTTCTCTTAAACAATCACATACCATAAACTGTAAGCAATTTGTTTTTCCTAAATACAGCTCTTCATTATGGATTAAACTTTATTTTAAACATACCAGTATGCTCTATAAAGTTGACGGTCTTGAGAGATACCTTGTCGAAGGGAAGTAGGTTGTGATTCAGTGTACAGTGAAGATTTCCTTCAAAATTCTGAATTCTGAAAATGTGTAAAATCCGTTTAACGTTCATAGGTCCATACATGAACATAAACACTTGTAAAAATGTTTTCCGATGGAAGGATAATTTTATAAAAATCTCTCATGTTTTAGTAGCTATGAATGAAAAACACCAGGTAAAAGATTCATAAGTAATATTAAACTTCGAAAAGCCATGTGTAGGAAGTTTATGGTTCAAAGCGCTGATAACAAAAACGAAGGTAGAAATACGTTCTGTCAACCGCCAATTTACATAAATTGGTATCAAGACACACGGAATTTAATGCAGAAAACATAATAAATTTTATGTTAGGGGCAATGAAAATGGTGATAATCAGTTTCTACTCTAGTTCTACAAAAATTATCATAATTATCGGAAAGTTGTTTTGGCAGGTGGGGATACATGAATGTATTTCATGATTTTTAGGTTTTCAGGTACTGATCATGAATTTGATTAGAGGTAGGTTACTTTTGATGGTACAATATTTACATGCATATGAGCTCAAAAGACTTAAATGTATGTACCATCCATATATACAATTCAAAAAATCCATAACTTCAACTAACCATCGTTATTACATAAGAACTAAGTAAATAATTCAGTCTGGTTTTAGAATGCCCGATTGACCATTCATTGATTCAAGTTTCAGTTGAACCCAAGTTTCAATACTGACTCATTTTTAAATTTGACATCTTTCCTTACCGGAGGTCTAGTTTTATAATGTCTTTTCGACCATTCAATTATTCAACTTTCGGTTGAAACCAAGTTTCAATACTGACTAGTAGTCCATTAAAGGAAGGGCTGAAATCACTTTTTCTCGAAAAGATATGCATTTTTGATATGTTGATTGTTATAATGAGAGAAACATATGGTCAAAAATGCATGTGTTAAAATTTTCAGGAACATTGAAAAATTCTTGAAAGTATAGAGAAAAATACGGTTTTTCTGATATTTTCGCGAATTAGAAGGTTTAGTAAGAAAAAGTTTTAAACAAAAGTTGTAGAGCGGAAATTCTAGTCCAAATTATGTACTTTATCGTTCTCGAAAGTGAATTTGTATACTGACAAACAGCGTATTTCTTTAGTAGCGCAATACCAACGAATTTTAAATTTGGCGCTCGATGAAATGACTACCTGAATGCTGAACCAAACATCTGGCAGATATTTGCCAGAGTTGGACTCGTTTTGTTATTGTATTGCATTTATCAGATCGAACCCTAGCATATAATGTTGATTTGGTTGGAAACGGACAGTTTGGGTAAAACGATGTTCGGTTTTCTAATCTGATGTGCTAGCGAAGGCGATATAGATTCTTCAATGGAGGCTAGAAGTAATATGAAAAATAGAAAAGTCAAAAATTGGATAAATTTTAAAAAGGAAATTTCGTAATTCGACGAAATTGAAATTTTATTAATTCATAAACTAAAATAGTTTTCAGCGGCAATCATGAACAAATTCCTAGCTGAATTTTCTTAAGTTGCATACGATATACGAATAATAATTTAGACGTAGGTAGGTATGTTTCTGATAGTAAAATAATAGTAATTCTTCGAAAGAAAGAAATTTATTCAGAGTAATGGGACAAAAGAGTTGAATTAAAAAACTGTAGTAATTATTTGAAGAGCAATAGCATTAATGAATGATAATTAAAGTTTCTGCATCGAATAATATCAGGAAAAACTGTTTTTTTCATTTTTACTAATAATTCTTCAATTAAATCCATCAATATCATCTCCCTCAGCGTCATCTAGATCCCATTCGTCTTCATCGACATCAGAGTTCATTTATATTCTTTTTATCAGGTCAGAGACATTTCCACAAGTTATGCCGTTACACATTTTGCAAAACCTTGTACATTTCAGTCCTGCTTTTTTGCAACTGTAGCGAGAAGTATCACATTTTCCATTACAGCTGCAGAATACCTTTAACAAATGTGAATAAATAAAAATAAGAATAAGAGTGAATTTCTGAAATTTCTGAAACTAATAAAACTAGGGTATGAATGAATTTGATCACATTATTCAATAATTCCTGTGGAGCTACTGCTTTGGTCATCATTTTAGGAAGTAGCATACAATGTGATCTATGCCAACCCCAATATTTCACAAAATTTTTTTTTGGGTCATTGTTACTATTTTGTCTTCATCAATTTGTACATCAGGGGCAACAACTTTTTCTTTTCGGCGGAATCCTTCATACGATTTCATGATTTCATCCGAATAACCGCTAAATACAATTTTACAGTTTAAAAACTTGCATTTTTGACCATATGTTTCTCTCATTATAACAATCAACATATCAAAAATGCAGCTTTTTCCGAGAAAAAGTGATTTCAGCCCTTTCTCTACTGGACTATAGGCTAACTTGAAAGGACTGATATCTATATACGACATGCTCGGTCTTACTGATTAGGTCGTTCACACTGTATTTATATAACCTTGTAAAAATCATTAAATTCGGAGAAGTTCCTTGTGCTAGAAACAGCTAACATAATCAGGATCACAAACAAGGGGGAAAACGTTATCTTTCCAAAGTAAGATCACCTAAAAATATATATATCATAATCCTCAATGAACTTCTGTTCTTTTACCGCTTTATTTTTTGCCACATGCTGCTGCCCTCACTTTTACTTGTTTTAGAGGATGTATCCCCTTCATATTGGAAGGTTATTTGTGTAATATCCACATATCCCAGCAGTGCACGTTACACAACTCTTTTATCTCTTTGGCAAGCTAAAAATGAATCAAATATTATATTGAAAGTAATACCACAGTTTAGGTACCGAGCAGTAGTCGCATTCCGTGAATTTTGAACTGAAATCGCTTACACCAAAGGGAACTCGCGCATTCCTTCCTGCTGTTGATTACCCTCAGTACACTCCACCCCGTAAATACTCCCCTGTGCTAAATATGCTGAGTGTTCCCTCATTATGGTGGGAAAAAAAACCTATTGAATTATTGTTATATATATATATTATATTATTGTTATTTCTATTTATAAAATAGCAAATCATATAGATACACAATCAAATATTTATCTGAAAAAATTTCACTCTTCTGACTACGCATGCAGTAGGCGTAAACCTCCTGAAATTCCAATGGTTCCTGATATCTCAACTAATCGAAAATAAATGACGACAGTAAGCGTAAACCTCCTGAAATTCCATTGGTTGCTGATATCTCAACTAATCGTGACGAAATGACGACAGTAGGCGTAAACCTCCTGAAATTCCACTGGTTCCTGATATCTCAACTAATTGAATGAAGCACTACTCAAATAACGGAGCTTTTAATAAACAACATTTTCTACAACACTATATGTATCACTCTCCTGCCGGTGTCTAATGGTATTGAGAAAAAAGAAAGTTTGGGATTATTGAAACTATTGTTTTTACAGTTGTATACGCTACAATTGTTAATCATTGTGGAATTAATTTGAAAATAACACAAAATTGAAACAGAATACTTACTGGAATGAAGATAAATGATTAAATAAATGAGCTTTACAGGTTCATGGTAGATTTTGACTCAAAGAAATTCCACTGAATTATAGGTTAGGTTGTATTTTTTCCATCAACTTCTTCTTTGAATTTTAAATAGATCTCAAAAAAATTATATTCTTCTAAATATTAAACGAATTGATTATACAAAGGAATTATTTAAGATGTCTAAAATAAAAATAATGACATTATTCCAGACATCTTGGAATTATTGATGAAAACAATGAACAAGGACCAAAATATGAGGTTAGAATTTGCGAGATGCGCAGGTCAGACTTGGTGTAAGAAAATCCACGGAGTGCGACTACTGTCTGGTATCTATACTGTGGTAATACTGTCTGTCATATAGATAGTAATTCGGATTTCAATAGCATAAGGAGTCAAATTGATGGAAATTTTTTTCAATAATTAAGTAGTAATGCATATTGAATACATGACATCAATCTTCCCAGTTTGTCAATTTTGATCATTTTCTTAGAGAAATCATTGAAATCCGAAACATGTTTCAACAATCTTCTGACCAAATCCAAAAACATGTCCCAGCAAAACTCCAGGAAATCCAATTTTAAAACTCACCTATTTACAATGTTATCCCAGCAATTCTGCCGAAAGTTGCCTCCAGATGTCTCATTTCAGAAATATGCAAACCTATATGTGAAAGCAATTCAGAACGCTGAACCTGCTTGTGGGGCTGTTCTCGAAGAGAATAAATTCATCAGAGTTGGTGTACCAGTTTCAGAGTTTCCTCTGCCGCCAATAATCTAGCTGACTACCCATCAGAAGGTCTTTTTTGGGCCTCACCTCATTTGAGGAATCCGCACCAGAGAATCATCAGAAATCCTTTGAAAAAGCCATATACAAACTTCATGTATAGTTTTCGAGTTTATTGGTTTTTCTACTCCAACTCTTAGTGATTTCTTTCCATTGATTCAAATTCATGACACGTTAACTTCCGAGGGCTTATAAGCAGATGAATGATTTGAAAATGAAAATAAGATGCTCATGGTTGGCTCTGCAAATTTTTTATACAACTTATACCTCTAACATTGACCATCAAGCTCATTTTTTCTTTGAGAGAGATTGACACTAATGACGTAATTGGTAGTGCGAGGTATCTGGACGTGACATTGGATAGTACTCTCCAATGGAGTGTCCATGGCGACCGGTTCGCAGGGAAGTTGTGTAGGAATAATTTCTTCTGAGGCGTCTGTCGAATCGCCTATCTCCTTATATTCTTAGATCAGCTTATTTTGGGTTAATTGAATCGCTTCTCAGGTAGGGAGTTCTTGCCTGGGGGAATTCTTCCTCACGTGATAAGCATACGTTTGTTCTGGGTTTTCTCACCTTACCATATTTGATTTTCGCTGACAACAATGTTGTCCACTTTGCGGTGAATACTGATTTTCATGATTTCGGGGTCACATCTACTCTGCAGTGACTTCTGTCGTCTCATTCAAATACTTTTTATCTGTCGAAAAAGCTTTACAATAGACTTCCATCGACTGTAAAGACTTTTGGCCCAAAGGATTTCAAAAGCGCTTAAAGTCGATGTTGATTATCTGTATCTTTTATAGTTTGGATTCCGATCTTGCGTAAGTTTGGCCCTCTAATTATTTAGTATGCTTTGTTTTATCGATTATGATAATTTCTTTGTGATATTTTTGTGACCAGTGTAAACATTTGTGAAATGTAATTAACACTTCAAATGGATTAACTTATTGTATACAAGAAATTGCAGTAATTTCGTTGAATTATCTGAAGTAAAGGAATGCTTTTTTTTACAGACTGCGACTCGACGTTTGGGCCTCTGCTGTACGAACTGCGGTACCAGGACGACGACACTTTGGCGTCGAAATAACGACGGAGAACCAGTTTGCAACGCCTGCGGGCTCTATTTCAAGTTGCACGGCGTCAATAGGCCCCTGGCGATGCGCAAGGACGGCATCCAGACTCGCAAACGAAAACCTAAAAAACAAGGAGGCGGTGAACGAGATGATAGTAGCTCCACCTCCGTTGAAGGTGAGTAGAGATCTCGGGTCCTATTGGGCCACTGGATTATAATATATTTATTTGTTGTTGGGTATATGGGCTCCGGCGCGCCGCAGGCTGGATTACAGTCTACTTAAATGATTGGAGGTTAAATATAGTCGACTCTTGATAAGTACAAATATCACGGACCACGTTTCTTCTAGGAGATACGCAGGGCCGTATCTAGGTACTACTGCGCCTGTGGCAAGATTTTTTTCAGCGCCCCCAAATTGGCGTAGATTGTTTCACAGTGCAAACGGCCCGATTCAATCGGTCCAATACGGTAGGGAATCTAGAAGAGCCCTTTTCGTCTTGTCAGCGGACATATCTATGTACACGCGGTCGGTTTTCACATCCTACCTGAATCGCGACATCGCTCCTTACCCAAAAAAATATATTAGGCGTATACATGAAAACCGTGACATGTTCTCTCGAATATTTTGTTAGCGCTCCTATATTTTATTCTTAAAATTTTTTGGCGCTCGAATTTGTTTTATTCGTTTGATATTTTTTGGCGCCCCAGCGGATCTTGCGCCTGTGGCGGGGGCCACTTGACCATACCCTAGATACGGCCCTGGAGATACGTATAGTTCAAGTCATTCGTAATGAGATTCGACTTCAAGAGGTAACTGAATATAGAGGTAAACGAAATGAAGATTCGAATTGCAGAAGTGAAAAATTGTGTTTCTTTTTCGTTAAAAAAACTTTGGAATAATTTGCTGATCTAAATTTCGAATTGGAGCTACAGGAGAATACTCTTTTCTATGAAAATATACTTTCTACAATATACACTACTGGAAAAAATTAAGGGATCAAAAAAAAATCCCAAAACTTTAGGCAATTTTCAATAGGCCGTAACTTCGGGAGAAATGGTCGTACAAGAAGTCAAATAGAAGGAAATTGTAACTCCAAGTGTCTAGTTTTTGGATTAGAACTTGAAATTTGTTTTTGGTCGACGGGCGTGGAAAAATTTTTTTTAGCCTAACCATTCCAAAATTTGGAAAGTTTGAAACATCTTCCCAGAAATTGTAAAAAAAAATGGGAATACTTCTCATTGGATACTCAACATTTTGTGTCATCCACCATGGATTTGAAATAAACAATATCATTAAGTGCATTTGAATGTGTATTGCGTATATAATTGAAAAAATCCAATATAAGAAATAAATCCAAAATCTCATTATTAGAATAGCAACGATTCATTTTGTGAAATCAAAAAAACGACTAACAACAAGACCTGTCTGACACTTGTGAATTATAAATGGGATGATTTATCTTCTATGCTCACAGAATATCCTTATGAATCAGATTCGAAGAATTTGACTCTACGTACTACATAAATCCAGAAAATCTCAAATAACTCAGAAATTATTGAATTTAGGAGCATAATCATGTGAGAAAACTATCATTAATTTTGACCGCAGAATCCAACACAATTATAAAAAAATAGGGTTCTAATTTGAAAAACAGAAGTTATGGCCAGTTTAAGATCACAATTTTCAACACAAAATTTGAAAACCCTGTGATGATATTTATGAAATCCAAAAGATGCATGACCTTTTCACATCCTTCATCTTTTGATTGAGTTAACTGACAAAAACTTTGAGGAAAGTTAATGCAGCCAGTCAACATGTCTATAGGAAATTTGCAATTACCAATGTCAATGAGTTGTTTAGAGAATATGTTTCAAGATTGGCCACACGACACGCATATTCTTGCTTAAATGAAGTACTTTGACATGTTTCCACAAATTGGAGGACTTTAGACATGCATTGAGTTCATCAGCTGGCGTTGATCGTGGAATCACTGGCAATGTGCTCAAATTGACTACGTTTTAGTTACACATCATTTGTATGGGAAAAAGAAAAGGTCTATTTTTAGGGTTTTTCCAGCAATAATTCTAATTTTTCTCGGCGTAAAAACCATCCTTGAACTTCAACAAATATTTTAAAAAAAGATTTGGCCAAATTGGTCCAGGCGTTGTTGAGTTATGCGCTTACCAACACATTTTGCAATTCATTTTTATATTATAGATGTCACTTATCAATAAAGCGTTGGAAAATGACCGTTCCAAGGTGAATTTCCATAGTATTTCGCAACAAACGCCTGTACAGGGTGAGTCTTTACCCACTACGTTAATATCAACGACAGATTCTTGATAGCATTTATATTCACGTGTCGGCAACCTTCTTCGAAACAACTCAGTCTCCATTTACCTGTTGTTTCAGGGATTTTCTAGCATTTTCCATGCGGCCTCTTTAATCCTGTCATTTTGATTCGACAATTATAGTCTTTATTGGTCGTCATTTGGATGGCGGCATGATCCGTGTTGTAATTTATTGCTTCTTCAGTCCTATGTTCTGTTTATTTCTGATTCTATCTCTTTGTCGGCGCGCACTAGCCAGGTCCGTATTCGTTTTTATATCTGTTCAACATATCATCTATTGATAACTTTATAGTCTGTTAATACATCGCTTTAATATTGATTGATCTATATGCTACATTTAATATCTCCTTACAGATGGAAAGACATCATTGAGTAATTCATCAACCCAACAGCAACAACACCACTCCAACCAACAAGTGCCATCATCAACATCCCAGAGTCACAATAGCCATCAACATTCTCCCGAGAACAAAATATCCCAAACATTAGAAAGACCATACCTTAGTCCAGGATCTCTTTTACCTCCTTCATCGAACGTAGTCAAGAGTGAACCAGGTTATGACTACAGCTGTCTCCAGAATCAAGGCTACCCGTATCAGCAGTTATTCGGATTTCCTGGAGCGGCATCAGGAAACCCAGAGCTAGCTTACCATCACCAACACCACGTGACGGCATCCGCCAAATTGATGGCTACAACATAAGATAATGAACCGTTGTTACTTATTTAATCTGGTGGTTTGATCAATCTGCTGTTGAATGTATATGGAAGCTTACAGAAAAAGCATCAGATTCAAGCGCTCTCTAAAACTATGTGAACACAAGCATCACTTCAAAATCTCAATTTCAAAGATAAAAGAGATTAGAATTAAAACACAATTAAGTGAATGATTGTGTTGAAAATAGGTTGAAGAGTGTAAGAACAGGATATTCTGTGACAAGGTGAGAATGGAAATTTCGATTCAAGGGTGAGCCTGAATAACCACGAGCAATGTAATGTGAATTGAGGAATAGTTAATTTCTCCACTACGTTTGAGATATAATGAGGAAGTTTGGGTTTATTTTCTTAAAGGGTCAACAATAGAACCAAAATTTAAACTTCAAAGTCCATGCCATAAAAAGTAACTGTAGCTCAATCTAATACAGAAGACTTTCTATAATTCGTACTTCAGTTATTCTGATCTACGATTATCCAGGCCATACCTTGAAGCCACACTAATTCGCAAAACTTCATATTTCAATAATTTTTTGAGAAATTCTGTCAGCTCAGTCCACCAAGAAAAAATACTGGCTGCACCGCTGTTCATATATCTGATTCGAAATCTTTTTTGACACTCTTCAACCATGAAAAGGAGAATTGCGAATTGGGTACGAACTATATATTCAGCACATTTTATTAAGCAAAATAAAAAACAATTCGTAGGCACATAAATTTAACCAGATATGAGAGGGAGATATCGAAACCTCAGTCAGCCATCCTGCTGGTTATGATGTAAATTATGTTGATTCCAGTTGATTCCTCCCCATCATGAAGCCAATTTGATATGCAAAAAATCTTGAAATACAAAATATTAAATATTTGTAAATAAGAAGTCACTTTCTGAAATTTTTGTAAATATTGTATAGATGTTTGTTTAAATGTATTTCTGTCGTTGAAAGAAATATTGTAAAGCTAATTATACACTGTATCCTGCTGAATAAATGTGATTGTTGAAAATGCATTTTTAGTTAAAATTAGATATCGTCTAACAATTTTTAGAATAACTACGAGTACATCAAGTTAATTCCACCTCGCCAAATGAAGCAGGAAGTAATAAAGAATGCCTTACAAAAAAAGGTTTTTTTTTACTATAAAAGATAATGGGTGAAACCGCAGGAGTGCAGAAAATATGAGAATTGGATGGAAGGTACTTGCCGACACGTGTTTCTGCTTATTGGCTTCTTCAGGGCAAGGCAACCAGGATAGGGATGGAAAAGAATAAATATGGAAGAAACGGCAACAGGTGGCCACAACAGGAGCGAGCATCCAATTTGTGGCTTCAACCCTAGATACCTCCGGTTTTGGAGGCTAAACCGAGCATCGCCACGATGGAAGCATAGGCAACCTGTGTGATGCGACCAAAACCCAAGGATACATTTGAATTACAGAAAGGGATATATTGCGGTAAAATTAGATATAAAAGAAGGTTAATGGGTGAAACCGCAGGAGTGCAGGAAATATGAGAATTGGATGAAAGGTACTTGCCGACACGTGTTTCTGCTTATTGGCTTCTTCAGGGCAAGGCAACCAAGAAACCAGAATAGGGTTACTTTTCAGACTTAATAGAACATCTCAGCATTACAAAGATGCTTAGAAAAATATCACAAAATTTTATTCTGATCTGAGAAAAATGAAATAAGAATAGATTTATCGAAAATTTTCTAGAGTGTGTAAACAGGATGTTATGAACTACGCTTTCTTATGAGTCGCTCTAAAGTAAAAAGGAATTGGGTGATTTCTTTAATGAAAAACATGCCATTGATGTATTTGTTCCCAATCTAAAATGAAGAATATGAAGAAAAAATTACACATATTCAGGAGATCAGCTCCTTCCTCAGGACATGTGTCACATCTATTTAATATAGATGAATTAAGGGCTGCAATTAAGTCTACCAAATCTCGAAAAGCAGCAGGTTTTGACGGAATTTATCCTGAATTCATCAAACATTTAGGAAAAAAGGCCTCGTCTTGGTTATTGCCTATTTATAACAATATTCTGAATTCAGGAAACTTTCCTTCCGAATTCCGTAAGGCTAAGTAATAGATATTTTGAAACGAGGAAAAAATCCGACCAATCAGTTTATTGAGTGTTCTTTTCAAGATATTAGAAAGGTTTATTCTTTTTATAATTGAATCTTCTGTAGAAACTGCCCTACAAAATTTCCAGGGAGACTTTAGGAAAAATAGAATTTGTTCAGATCAGGTTCTCAGCCTTACAACTTTCATAGAATCAGGCTTCAATGATAGGTTGAAAACGGGAGCTGCTTTCATTGATTTATCTTCGGCATATAACACTGTGTGAAAAGATGGATTAATTTTCAAACTCTATAACCATCTGAAATGTGGGAAAATGGTGGATTATTAGAAAATATGTTATCTGATAGAAGGGTTCATGTTTTTGTTGACAATAAAAGTAGCAATTTCAAAACATTGAAAAATGGTCTTCCACAAGGATCAGTTTTAGCTCCTTTACTTATCAATTTATATCTGAGTGATTTACCCACGACATCATCTCAGAAATTTGTTTATAATGATGACATTGCTATTGCTTACCAGCAATATCTAATATATCCGATTCTGTATTTAATATAATTAACAAATCTAACAGTTCTTGCCCCAGTAGAGAACGAAGTTTTCTCCATAACAGTGGTCAAGGCTTTATCTTTAGCCCACCATCTTTTTTTTTTTATATACTCTAATCGTCTCAATTTGTCTTGTCCAGCTGTTAATACTGAAATTTTCTCAACCCATAGAGATGTGTGCTTTGATGATTCATGAATAAATACACTGGTAGACTCCAAGAGCCCAAACAAAATCTTGGCTTCGTACAGCTTGACGTAGCTCCTCCCAGCACTAAGTTTTAAACATGTGCATAACAATTTGTGGAAATCAATTTTGGCACTTCTTCCTTCAGTTTTGTTTGAAGACCATTAGAGCGCGTAATTTGCAAATTTTACGCATTTTTTCGGCGACCTTACCTCAGCAAAAGTCCCGGTCCTTCGAAATCATGACAGATTCCTGTAGGGTTTCTTGCTTTAATTTATTTAGTAAATAGCGGAAAAAACGATATTATTATCAATAACAATAATAACCACTGTAATACATAAAAAAAATAAAACTCCCATCATTATCCGGTAATTTTACGAGTATTGCATTTATTAGAGGGCGCAATTTTATTTTTGGGACATATGTGGGGGTTCAATAGAAGCTTAAGCTCAAGTTTTGGGGGTCGCCACCCTTGTCTCCCAACCATCATCTTGAAAGAAGAGGTGAAAACACTTTTTTATGCGTCTTACAAAAAATTCGTTATGTCATAATTTGTAGCAAATTGTTTTGCCTACAAGTATGTTTACATAATTCTTTAAGTCCAATATTAAAAATTAGAGAAGTTATACATACAAGAATTTTTTATTTTTTGCTTATAACTTCTTTAATCTTTAATTTAGGGCTAAAAGTTATATTAACATATTTGTAGGCAGAGCAATTTTCTACAAATCATGACTGTACAATTTTTTTGAACGACGCATAGTTTCCGAGATATGCACACGGGCAACCGTAGCACAGGGGCTACGCTGCGCGGGCCCCCTGTGCTACGGTTGCCGCATGCCTCGCAACCCAGGCCCTGTCGGGGGCCCGCGCAGGCTGAGGCCCGGCTGACAAATGCCCCCTCGACTGTATGTCCAGTCCGACGCTGCAGGCTTTAGGGTATATCGGGTTAGACCAGATGATATTAGGGCCTTTGGAATTAATTATACTATACTTATAGATACCTTGAGTGTTCTAAAGGATCTTTCAACAAAAACGTTTTTTTTTTTAATTGTGGCCATACCTACCAAATGACAGCATTAAAAGTTAGTTTTTTAACATATTGGTAGTAGATGCTTTGGCAATTGTTACAATGAATTCAATTTCGCTCGAAAATCGTATTAAAGTAATTAAAACCCACGATGAAAAGGGTGGTTCTATTAAAATTACATTCCGTAAAATTCGTGATATTTGGTTGCTAAATTTGAGTCTACGGGCTCGATCCAAATTGTACCAACACCAACGCGTGTTCGACCGGGTTGTTCATCTGAAAACGTCACAGCCAAGAGCCACAGTGTTGTAGAAGATCCAAATTTATCAATTTCTCCACGTTCTCAACAACTAGGTTTATCCCAAAGCACCGGATGGCGAATTTTGCATGGGGATTTGACTTTGAAGCCTTACAAGAATCAACTAGTGCAGGAATTGAAGCCGACCGACCATTCACAGCGCCGTAGATTCGCCCAATTCATTCTGGAACCCGCTGATTTTTTGAAAAAATTATTTTTTCAGACGAAGCCCATTTTCACTTGTTAGGATATGCCAACAAGCAAATTGGCCGCATTTGGACTTCTGAAAATCCTAGAGCGATTATTGAGAAGCCTTTGCATGCTCAACGTATCACTGTATGGTGCACTATGTGGTATGGAGGCGAAGATGAGGCTGGTAATGCGGTAACGGTCAATGGATCACGTCATTGCCACATGTTAACAACTCAATTTTGGCCTATCATTGATAAAATGGATATCACTGACATGTGGTTTTAACAAGACGGTGCCATTTGTCACACAGCCAATGAGACGATCAATTTATTGCAAACCAATTTTTCACGAAATTCAGCTCTTAAATGGCCAGCCAAATCGTGTGATTTTACAACACTGGATTATTTTTTGTGGTGCTATCTTAACCATAGAGTCTATACGAAGCCAATCGAATCCATTGCAGCCTTAGAACTCAAAATCTGTGATGTGATTGCCGAAATAGACCCGACATTTTCCAAAAAGTGATTAAAAGTTGCGATGAAAGACTTTACTTCTGTCAGCTTGGTCGTGATGGACTTTTCAATATAATTATTAGTACTTGACTTAAAGTTACATGAATCTATAATCAAAGAACAAGATCACTATGCATCCATTTACTTCGCGTCTTCGGGTGTCATTTTGATATGAAAAGGAGTTTTATAGGATACATTATGATGTTGATTCACATTTCTTGTATGAAAAATTATTGGATTCTAAATCGATAAGAATACCGATAAATCGGTAGCATCGGCATCACTGAAGTAACAACACAAGTGACATAAAGAAAAGTTATATACCAGGCATGTTTTTTTAAGTAAGTACCGGTTTGCGATTCCGCTGCCGTAGCGCTACGGTGCGCGCTGATGATCTACATCTCTTGTCTAAGCACTGACGCCATTATAATCTGATTCTTCATTGTATACGTTGCTTACTTAGTGTTTAAGATGCCTCCGACAATCGTGAGTACCGCTGATTGTGAAGTACGGGCTGTTATACGATTTCTTAGTGCTAAAGGAGTAAAACCGATCTATATTCATCGTGTGATCTGTGAAGTTTACGGACAAAAAATTATGAGTTATGGAATGGTAAGGAAATGGGTGAGAGCATTTAAAGATGGCCGCACAAATGTGCATAATGATGAACGGAGTGGGCGTTCAATATCAGGGATGATTGAAAGAAAAAGAAAAAATATATTCGACTTTATTAGAGGAAAAATACAATTAATCTCTTTGTGGTAAAAATATAACACCAATAAGGAAAAAAATTCTATAAAATATAAGTGCTCAAATCGATTTTTCAGACGAGAGTCTCTTTTTTGTCACATTATCTTCGAACAGAATTGCACTCTCCACAAATACTCTGAAAAAAAAACAAAATAAATCTAGATAAATAAGTTATTGTATTAAGTAAGTTTTCTTGAAATTTAGTACTGAAGCAGCGAGGCTGGGGGTTAGGAGCTGTAACTAACCCCCTCTAAGGAAACAAACCTTTTTTTCTTTAATTTGTTTATCAACCTTTCCATATTTCTCAAATTAATAATTGTTTGACTCAACCCTTCCCAAAAAAATTCCTTTCTGGTTACGCCACTGATCCTTAGTAATCATAACTGATTTACAGACTGGTTTGAGCAACACATTGATAATCAAGTATGCCTTGGAAATGGCAAAAAAAAACGAAAGTAATAAACAAAATCATAATTACTTAATATAATCGGGAAGGGATGGATCCTCAGAAATCCATTCATGGCCATATCCAACAGCATTCAACAGATGATAAGTAACATCACCCTGATACGTAGAATTTCTATTTGCACGAGCAATATTATATAACTGAAAAAAATTCCCTTTATTATTTTCGTTGAAGCTCAAAGTATACAAGCACCTTTGTAGCAATCTGGAATGGAATTATTTCATCATCTTCAGCATGAATCATCATCACAGGACAATCAACCTCAAGGATATAGGATTGTGAATCAAAATCAAACCCGTTATCAATCATTGGATCAATTATTGTATATGAAAACCAAGGCAGCCAAGAGTAAGCCTAAATAGAGAATGTTAAAACAGCTTACAACATTATTTCACAGTTGGCTCACTTTCACCAACGAGTTTTCCATCATAACATCTGTTACAGAAGTGAATGGAGCCTCTAACATAACTCCTGTTGGTGTTAATTTTTGAGCTTTAAGATTAGCAGCGGTATGTAAAGCAACCCCAGTTCCAATAGAGTGTCCCCAGAAAAATATTCGAGAATTTGTTAAATTTCTCACATATTTATATAAAGCAACACAGTCATCAACTACACCATTCTCAGTGAGCTCTGCAACGGTAGAGTCTGCGTAACCTATAAATGAAATTCAATAATTTTACGGGGACATACTACCATCATACAAACCTCTATAATCAAATGATATCACATAAAAAAATTTTCTCAATACTTTGAACGTTCCCACAGCTTCCAATCGATCTTGTCCATTGCCATGAAAATATAATAAAACATTATACCTCGGATTTCTTAAAATTTTGTCATAATCATAGTCCTCATTTTTAACAAATTCAGACAATAACTCTGATGGTAATATTTGTAAAACACCAAGTGTAATATTCTTTTCTTCATTTACTTTTACATATAGATTTCGAACTCCTTTCAACTGATATTTGTGTATATTTGAGTAATTTTTAGGTTGAACATACCCTGAAACCAACTTGTGTTATTGCAGTTTACTCAAACTTTATATATCGACACAATTGGGCCAAAACGTCGTATGTCTCAATTACTTAATAAATTATTTAGTAATCAGGTCGGGCAAGTTTACTCAAAGTGTAATTTAGTATCGAAAAGTATGCGGATGAGATTTCTTAATAATTTTAGGCCTTAAAATAATTTGCTGAGAAATACCTGATACTCTTATGCTTATGGTTCAACAAACTCATTTTTAGCGTAAGTTGGCAAAAATGTGTCGATATACAGAACTTACATGTGGGAAAAACTAGGTTCCTCTGTATCTCAGTGCTGAACTTAAAGGCTAATGGGATTATGACGAACAACACTATGAATGAAAGTAGTAATAAGACAAATCTGAAACCAAAAATATGTTAGTACTTTTACTTACCTAAGAGGTTTGAATGAATTTCACTCACAGACTTGTTAAAAAAGATAATGTCAAAATGAATTTGGTTGAAATAAGCATTGAAAATTAGTTTTTTTCCAAACTACAGAAATTTATGGTATTCTTTTGTTTAGATTAACGCCAGCTCGATAATCTTAAGTTATATAAGTAGAACGTGAATATTTTTAGATAAGTATCACTTACATATACACTGTTGTGCCTATAATACATCTACTAGCCATTTTTGGCGTAATGAAAATTGTAAAAACAGTGCTACATCAAGTTTTATTCAAGTTGCAGTTTCTGCTTTCAAAAATAATAAACTGTAAATTCAGAAAACCATAGATATGGTAAAAACATAACCACGATCGTGTATACTTTCTATTTCCATTACCAACCAGATTGAAGGTAAATCATAAGGTATTTCAAGCGATGAACCAAGAGTAACCGGTTATCTTTGGTCTTTTGTGGTAAATACCTTTTGCATTCAAGCGGTTTGGGTTATAGATCCGTGACGTCATGAATTAACCTCAATTTGAACGAGAAATGTCAAATCAAACCAAAATCGTAACCCTGCTCGAGAGCAGAGTTACGATTCTGGTTATTAGAGAAGTAGGGTTAGATGTGTATAAACATGAAAATAGTAAACAATAGCAAGGACTTTGAATTATTTGGAAGTTGACAAACTGATCTTGGTAGAACCGAAAGACTATTGAATGTGTCACAGAGATAATTAATAATCCAAACTTTATAAGTAGCAACACGAATTCGATTTAACGAAATGGAAGTTCAACTCCAGGTAGGAACTAAGGCAATTTAAGATCAAATTAAAAATAATACGCTCTTCCTAAATTCACAGCTTCAAAAGAAAACTTAAAGAACGTGGGTGAAAAGTTGTGTCATTTAGATTGAAAGAACTCATCAAAAATGGGACCACAATACCCCTGATATCAAATAAGAAGAATGTAGAGTTTTTCAACATAATAAAAACCAGAGCAATTATGAAATACAGTTCTCGAAAGAAGGAAATACTCAGGATCTAATATAATCATGTGCTTCTGAATAATGTTGCTGAAAATCCTGTGGAAATTGTAAATTACAGATCTAATACAACTGGTCTGTCACTGAAGGTGCGTTGAAATGAAACTTATAAATCCAATGATTTTCTTGAATTTTAAGTTTGAGAGCTGTAGGTATTTGATCACAATTTAAATTTTAGGAAAACTCAAAAATAAAATTGGAAGCAGAAACTGTACATTCAATGGAGAAAAATTTCATTTCTATAAATCACCTAGGTAAAAAAAATTATTTGGAAACCTTTAGAAGCATTGTAGAATGTACAGATTAGGTTTGCTTTTCGTTAGAGAAAAACAGAATTCCTTGTGTATTTTGTTAGCTGCAGTTATCAAAAATTTTATCAGCAGCTGCAAACATTGAATGCAGTGAGAAACTCTATCAGTCGTCAACTGAAAGTATGTTGAAGTAACACAGGAAAACCATCTATTCTTATTGAATTTGTTATAAAGATAATATTAAATTCTATTTCAAATTTCAGGATAACTATAAGAGAAGAAAAAAAAGGTTCAAAGAGCAAATGTCATTTGTGTGAAGCAATCTAGATTGATAATGATTTGAAAATTACAAGAAGAACCTGAAAATTATAGCCACAAGAAATCAATAAAAATCCATTGAGGATTCTGTTAATAAAACTATGAAAAGATAATTTTCAGGTTGCTTCAAATTCATGTTATGTGTGCAATCCTGAGAGTATCTGCAAAGCATCGTATCAATAGTTTGGGTGTTCTGAGAATGCACAATATGGTAGCAATGAGGAGAAATTTTAAGGTAGATCATTAAATTGAAAGAAGAACCAGTAGAAGTGACCAAATAACTCTTTTTTTTTAAATTGGAATAAACTGAAATATACAAATTCAAAATACTGTTTGTTAAAGACATCATGAGATTTGTCATTGCCGTTCCTAAGGTTAAGAGATTAAGAAGTTCTTTCATTTTCTTTTTGTGTTTGTATCAACTTTTCATCAATATAAATAATCTTGAAATAATGGAAAAATAGATTTAATTTCTAACTCTGGAAAAAAATTCGTCATTGACTTTAAAATTAAAACATTCCCATTCTGTCTCTTTGCCCTAATTTTTTTCCTTTTACTAGCTGTTAATATTGATATTTTCCATTTTAATCATTTCTTGTCATTTTCTTCATTCCTAGTTACTCACAAAATAATTTTTTTTTTATCATTTTTTTACATGTATAGATATTATATGAGTCTTATTTTCTCCTTGTTAAATTTATTGTAGTTTCAGTAATTCCATTATAAGGATATATTGGCTAATAAAAAATTGCTTATAAAAATGTCTTTTTGTTTATATAAGTTTCGGGAATGGGCCTTTTTTATCTGAATCAGATAAATGCTCAGATAACCTATGAGCATAAATAAACGCGAATCAAAAGAATGACAGCACGGATAACCAAACCCGAGCATTCAAGCGATAATTTCTGGTTATTCTTTCTGGATTTCGAAGGAATAACCAAGAAGAACCAGCAATAACCGCTAGATGGACCAAAATCATAACCTGGTTACTCTTGGTTCATCGCTTGAAATACCTTCATAAAAGTGCGAATTAGAGGTGGGCGATTATGAGATATACTAACGAAATCATTCGATTATAGAAATGTCTGGAGATATCTCGATTATAAATAACGGTTAGTAGTTACTAATACCAATCTATACAGTAGAGGTGGGCGATTACGAATGATCAGCGTAATCGATTATTTCTGTACTACTAATTTTAATAATCGATTATCAAATTAGTAACTAATAGGTTTTCATAATCGAATGATTGCTGTACACGGTTCGCATTTTCTTCTTTGACCCAGCTTTTTTGAAACGCGGATTCAAGAATGGGGCTTTGGCAACTAACTTTGTACCTTCCAATCCAGATAGTCTTCTCGTAATTACATCCAAAAGATGTGCTTTTAGCTCGAAATTTGGATATTAGTTATTTATTAGAGAAGCATTTTATAATAATTTTGAGATTATACCATCGAACTATTGTGAAATTTGCAGATTGGCAAATATTCAGGCAAAAAAAATTAAATGTTGATAATATCATTATTATTGAGTGTAATAGCATTGAAATTAAAACGTATACGCTTCACAGAATCTGTTAACGTAAGCGCTACTGTGGTATGTTGACAGTAGGCTACGTGAAATGACAACCTACCCATCGATCCATAGAATATCATGATAATCCCTCTGCGCAAGGGTTGCCTATCCTGCTCGAATTATTGTTGTTTGGCCTACGCCAGTTCTGTTTCAGACAAAGAGCAGATAAGTTAGCGTAATAAGCCATTAACAGTGATTAATATTCAATTATTACTAATTAGTGATAATATTGTTTTTCATTGATCTGCATATTGTGTTAACAATTGTAATTGAATATACAGAATATTCTTTGAATAGTTTACATGGTAGCAGAGCATTAGAAAGAACACGGAGTCTTAATTTCAATCTCAAGTGTTTTTCAAGTACCAACGCTAGGTAGCCATTTTTGTGAAAGAAAAGCATCATATTCAAGTTTCTGCCTTTTACTTATATTTGGGAGATGGAAAATACATATTTTGATAATACATCAGCTCTATAAGAAACTATAAGAAACTGTTGAGACTAGCTCAACTCTAGAAGACAACTTAGAGGATTCGCCAAGTACTCAAAATTCCGACATGACTGCACAGATTTTGAGTTTTTTCACGAATCCTGACTTTGTGAACACTGTGGCCAAAAATATCAAAGACACTTTGGTCAGTAATCATGAAACTGAGGAAGAAAGGGGTTCAAGCACCTCCAAGATATCGATTGCATCAAGTTCTCAATTAACGATGCCAACGTTTCACATACCTATAATAGATAATTCTGATAAGTTGCAAGGCCATTCAAATTATCGCTCGTGGAAGCAAAGATTTCAACGGGAGATAATGGCACTTGGTAGATCAGAATTCCTTTTATATCCTCTGGGAGGTTCACTGTCACATCTTACTGACAAAGAGAAAAAGATGTATGACGCTCAAGTCAGACAGTACCTTGACGCATCCCTACATAGTGGACGAAATCGCTTATAGCTAATGAGTCTACTGCTGCCGGGCCTTCAGCAAACTAGAGCAAATGTATGGGAAAAATAACATTCAACAAATGATGGAGTTACTGGACAACTTTGGCAATATAAACTTGCAACCCAAGATGAATCCAGTAACATTTGTTTCAAGGTTTGAAAGTGCAGTTCAACAATTTCATGAACTAGGTGCACCTCTGGACAGGAAACTAGTTGTGGCTTATTTTTTACATAAAGTAAGACTCATACCTTCCTTTATGGGTTTCTATTCCACTATAGTGTCCTTGCCAGAGGAGACCCGAAATTATGATTTTGTTCGAAAAACATTCCTTGATGTAGCGAGAAATAATCAAGCGATAGAAATGAATAAAAGTAAGTGGATAAAAAAATGATAGAGACATAGTTGTCTGTTATAAATGTAACATTGATTCTGTTTCTAGGACTAAGGGTAGTGATATTATCACTATATGCTCTTTCTGTGTGGATTCTCCTGAAGTGAATGATTCCATTAATAATACATCTGTTTCAGTTACTTGCCAGAAATGTAAGAAAAGTAGTGCTAATAATTGTGATTTCTGTTTAGGTGTCAGAATGGAAGAAAGTTCTGGCGAGCCACCTAAAAAGAAAGTAAGGCCATCTTCTTCATCTACTGGCTTAAGTTTTCCTTATACCAAAGAGCAATTTGAAAAATTGAAAAGAATGACACCTGAAGAAAAAAAAATCCTCTAGGTGCAAAAAATGCGGTCTACTATTTCATAGGGCGAAGGACTGTAAAAATGAGGGGCGACACTGTTTTCACTGTAACAGAAAAGGCCATGAAAGAAAGGACTGTAGACGGTTGAAATTGGCCCAGTCAAGTGATAAGGTGAGTCAGAAATCTACAACTGGTTTTGTTATTTTGGCTTTTGGAAATCCTATCGTGTGGTGTTCAAAGCTTCAAACTACAATAGCGCAAAGTTCAGCAGAAGCTGAATTCGTTGCATTAACACATTCTGTTAATGAAGTGTTGTTTTTATCCCAATTATTGAAAGAAACTGTTAATATTACGGTATTCCCAGTACCTGTTTATGAAGATAATGAAGCTGCAAGGCAAAATTGCCTTACAAGCACAAGTAAGAGTAGGTTAAAATATATAGAAAGAAAATATCTTCTAATTCGTCAACATGTACGAGAGAAGAAAATTGATATTATTAAAATAAATACTACTCAGCAGATAGCAGATATCCTTACAAAACCTTTACTGGTTCCAAGGTTCCGTAGTTTACGTGACCAACTAATGCCATTGGCTATCTAATTTGGTAAGTCTATATGTGTTGAACTGATGTAAATATATGTACATATTTTTTTTGTTGTTTTATTTAAACTTCGGATCTGTATATATCCGAGAAACTATGACTTGCGAATAACCTACCCACAAAACTTTCTATTTTATTATTTTTTTTTCCAATGTATAGCTCCTAAGTCCATGAATACTAAACTAACGATTTGTGTTCAATATTTTATAAAAAAATTGCCATATGAATGTTTGTGATGGAAGAATCTTTGCGGTTCTAGAAACAAACTTCAGAAAGTAGTTATGAATGTTTGTGATGGAAGGATCTTTGGATTCTAGAAACAAACTTCAGAAAGTAGTTATGAATGTTTGTGATGGAAGAATCTTTGGATTCTAGAAACAAACTTCAGAAAGTAATTATGTAGCTGTTTGTGATGGAAGAATCTTTGCGGTTCTAGAAACAAACTTCAGAAAGTAATTATGTAGCTGTTTGTGATGGAAGAATCTTTGCGGTTCTAGAAACAAACTTCAGAAAGTAGTTATGAATGTTTGTGATGGAAGAATCTTTGCGGTTCTAGAAACAAACTTCAGAAAGTAGTTATGAATGTTTGTGATGGAAGGATCTTTGGATTCTAGAAACAAACTTCAGAAAGTAGTTATGAATGTTTGTGATGGAAGAATCTTTGGATTCTAGAAACAAACTTCAGAAAGTAATTATGTAGCTGTTTGTGATGGAAGAATCTTTGGATTCTAGAAACAAACTTCAGAAAGTAATTATGTAGCTGTTTGTGATGGAAGAATCTTTGGATTCTAGAAACAAACTTCAGAAAGTAGTTATGAATGTTTGTGATGGAAGAATCTTTGCGGTTCTAGAAACAAACTTCAGAAAGTAGTTATGAATGTTTGTGATGGAAGAATCTTTGGATTCTAGAAACAAACTTCAGAAAGTAATTATGTAGCTGTTTGTGATGGAAGAATCTTTGCGGTTCTAGAAACAAACTTCAGAAAGTAGTTATGAATGTTTGTGATGGAAGAATCTTTGGATTCTAGAAACAAAGTTCAGAGAGTAGTTATGAATGGCTGTGATGGAAGAATCTGTGGATTCTAGAAGCAACCCACTCATTATACTGAAAGGAAGGGTTACTTCATTCAGATCATCTTTCTTTCCAAGATACTGCTGAGTATTTGGTAAAAGATCTAGTTATGCTCCTATATTGGACTGAAAATTAAATATACTGAAAATACAACGAGATGGTTAGATTGGGAGGGGGTGTTAACGTAAGCGCTACTGTGGTATGTTGACAGTAGGCTACGTGAAATGACAACCTACCCATCGATCCATAGAATATCATGATAATCCCTCTGCGCAAGGGTTGCCTATCCTGCTCGAATTATTGTTGTTTGGCCTACGCCAGTTCTGTTTCAGACAAAGAGCAGATAAGTTAGCGTAATAAGCCATTAACAGTGATTAATATTCAATTATTACTAATTAGTGATAATATTGTTTTTCATTGATCTGCATATTGTGTTAACAATTGTAATTGAATATACAGAATATTCTTTGAATAGAATCGAATCGTACGATATATTATTATAAAACGCCATAAGTTGTTCTAACTACTAATATCATTCGATTACGAAAACCTATTAGTTACTAATTCCATAATCGATTATTAAAATTAGTAGTACAGAAATAATCGATTATACCCATCATTCGTAATCGCCCATCTCTAGTTGAAATACGTTTCTATTTTAATCGAGATAGTGTTTACCAGAATGATTTTTTAACTTCTAGAAAACGAGATAAACAAAAATTTTTCAATTTTCATATTGATATATAATTGAAAAGAGATTTTGTGTGACCTAGCCTAGGTTACACTTGTTTCAATGTTAAAATTTTTTAGATCTATGAAAAATATTTTCCTAACCCCAAATAAAACACTTCAAATACTTAAAAATATATTTTGAGAAACTATGCTCACGCAAAAATTATAAGTTGAGAATTTATCAATAGCTATATCCGTAAAGTGTTTTCCTCAAATAGTTCAATGAAACTGCTTCATTATACTTAATACTTATATAGCTAATGCATCATTTTCAATTTCTAATCTGAGCTGTGTCTGTAAATTAGAAAGTTTTTCTCTTAGCATTTCTACACCCATAGTAACAATATTCTCAGGTCTCAGTGATCCACAGGACTCTACATTAAAGTAAAATTTATTAGGCTTCAATTCCCAATTGAATGGAGCTTCAACTATAATGTAAAGAAAAAGAATTATTAGTAAAATATAAAAAAATGAACGACGAAAACCTACATTGGTCCTCCTCCAGTTCAGTATATTCACTTTTTGGCCATTCATCTGGCTTAGGAAATAAGGTATGTCGCATTGCATTGTCAGGATCATATTCAAAAGCAACTCCAGTTGTAGGATTCCATTTCGCATGTTCCTTCCCGAATCCTAAGAATGAATTAAATGTTAATGATGATAATTGAAATTGGTTGATTAGACCTGTTTTTACTCAATATTGAATTTTGACTAAACTTATGTGGAATAATTTTTTAAAAAGTCAAATTTTCATTTCGTTGTTGAAACCTCTTTTTCATATGCTACTTCAGACAAGAAAATCATTAACAATTTTAATAATGATAATTAGATATTTGCCTGATATCAACGAAATATTAGGAGTACATGGAGTATAAAATGATCCTCACATTAGAAAGAATATCAATAGGACCTTCTTGAAAATCTAGAAGTATAAGTTATACCATGCCTAGAAAAATACCATCTTTGATTACCTTTTTTGGCATAAGCTCTCAATTTCAATTCCTGGCCTTTACGAAGCTTTATCAATAAAATCTCATCTGATTCACCATACTCGGTTGATTCCTCATCTCTATGTTTAGAAGTCGCTGGAATAACCCTCGGATCACTGCTTTTCAAATCAGCAGTTGTTACCAAACGTGTCTGATCATCTGTACATTTTACATCAAGTGTAAATTCAACACTACATTCTTTGCAAAAGTCTGAACATACACAGTCCTGTAAAAAGACAAATGAACGATTGAGCCAATAACTGTGAAGTTCAACTCACTCTTGGATACTGTAAACGTTGGACAACATAATCTGAAATCAACGGGATGAGACCTAACCGATGTGCTAAAAATTCGTCACTAAGAACCGTAGAATTGGCCTCTAATCGTACCCAATCAATAGCCATAGTTGGAGTTTCTGCAATAAGAACTCGGCGGATGCTGTTAGCCACACTGAAATTATATTTTGTGTGCTCATCAATATCTTCACGAAGTGTACAAATCTTTACCTCAAATCTGTATCTTCTATATGAAATTTAACATTCTCGTCCGTTAGGTCAGTGATATGGACAGATGGTTGATTGGCGTACGGCATTTTTAATTATATATATTATCAATGGGGTTTTTCAAATTACCGGAATGTATATTTGCAACTTCAATAAATTCAAAGATATTAATTAATAATATTTAATAACTTTGAACAAACCAAAGATATTGTTATTCAATATCTTTGGAACAAACCACTACACATAACCTAACTAGACACAACCAAAACAACAATTTAAGCCCATAGAAATACCAATCAAATTCATAAAAATGAACTCGCTTGAAGATAGCTGACTACCGTAGAAAATCATAGCAGCGTTGCCATCCCTCCACTTCCTTGAAAGATGTATATACTTCATTTCGCTTGAAAGAAATGCATGCTCACAATTATCAAGCTGTTGTGTATCAATTTTAGTTATTGAACGAAAAGAAAAACTAATTAATCACGATATGAGGTAGTTTAGGAAGAAAGTTAATTCACATTAAGCTATTGAAGAACAAAGAACCCTGACTTAATTCAACATCTCGTAGAATATAAATTTTTGCACCCAAGAAAATAAAACTCTCTGCAAAAAAATGTCAACTGAACAGAAAATAAATTGTCTAACCCGAGAAGAGAATGCTATACAGGATATTTTCAGAAGCTCAACAATTTATATTTTTTTGAAAAGCTCACAGCAGAGAATTTTTTTTTCAAGTGTACCATTTATATTTAGCGTGTTTTTGAATTAAGTCAGCGTTTCTTAAGGTAGCTATCATAGAACAATTGTTCTTTGACAGCTTATTGTTAATTAACCTTTTTCCTAATATTCCCTTACATCGTGAATAATTAGTTTTTTTCGTATAATAGCTCAAATTTATAAACAGCAGCTTGTTAATTGGGAGAGATCATGTATTTTAAGAGAAAGGAAGCATATACATCTTATCGGGAAATTAGAGACATATGGCAACGCCACTCTGGTATTCTTCGATTGTCAGCAGAAAGTGTCAGCTATCTTCAAACCAGTACCCTTAAACCATTCAAAGATAGCTTTTAAATTTCAAAATATGACTGATTATTATTATTATGATTATATTATTATATTGATTGCAGATTATTTTTGTTCAAAGTAACGCACTTATTGTTTCAGGCAGCACTGGGTCTCATTTGAAAGTGTCCACCCTTAATAACTCAACAACTAATCAGAATCAGTGGCGTAGCGTACGGTCCAGCAGAGCCTACAGTGCGGGAGTGTTCTGGTACGAAATAGGTCCGCAAGCTAATCGAAAAGCTGTAAATAGGGCCTCTATAATTCTGAATTATTTATCGATTAACCGTATTTTTCTAATATAATGAACAAAACAAAATTAATATTACCCAGAAATATTCCATAAAACAGTACTATCCTATTCTCAATTAATTTTTTGTATACTGTCAAGCTTTTTGGCATTCTCTTTAAACCTCGCCATGTTTGTTTTATTTGGCGCTCGGATTCTGATTCTATGTGGTGTTCTTCAAGCATTGGGCACGAATCCTTCAATCTTAATTCTGCAATCAGGTTTTTCCAGGAAGAGGAAAATACTTTCCAATATTTCGATTTCCATTCTATTAAGTGAAACATTCTGTCTTTTTTACTGACTTTGGTTTCACGGCTTCCATACGAAGGTAAGTTATCGAATTAATTACGCAGCTGATATTTTACTTTCATTTGGGATACAAAGACTGTTATTACCAGAAACGCACTGTTGAGGGTTGCAACTCGATCAAAAATTTGAAAAAGAAAAAATCGAACAGCACAATTTAGCACAAATCTTGCACAAATCCGCACAAAAATCCGAAAATTCTGGGCCAGCTTCACACACATTGAGGCTAAAGTCAGTAAAACTCTTTGAAAGTTTCAAAAATTTAATCTCGGGATTCAAAATTCACATTTTACAAATATTTATCGACATCAGTTCATAAATACTTCAAAATGAATTTACATCAACAATAAACAACTCAATCATTCTTTATTTTTCTACAAATTTCCAATACCATGGGCAATACTTTCTTTCTTCCAACACGTTTACCTTGAAACTTGAAAATTATAAAATTATCGTGTTCACCTTTGCTAGAAACGAAATTGTATTTTTCGAATTCTGTCGAGAATTTTCTCTTAAAATCAACCTCTGAGTGCAGAAAGAGAACACCTACTTCCACGATTGCCTTTTTGCCTCTACGTTGAGTACCAATCAGAACCGATAACTTGGATTGATACTCATGGCACAGGACCTCAATGGCATTCAAAGCATCTTCTAGTTTCATAAAATCCTCAACCAGCATGGATAGTCTGGGGAACAGTACACCTTCCTCTATTTTCAGATCTCGCTTAAGAATTTGCAATGGAGTCAAATGGTGAAATGTGCAATGGTATTTATTCAGTAATTCGAATGTTGTCTTAGCATCTGCACGTCGTGAAGATTTCCGCCATAACATTCCTTTCATTTTTTCATCTAGAGTGTCGGCATTTACGAAACCTTTCATATCATATGCAATTGTACCTGAAAAAACCATAAAACAATAAAATGTTCAATTTTTAAATAGTTTAAGGTTCTCAAGCAAGATAAATTCAGAATGTTTTGGTCCTATTCGGAACCTTTAAATTAAGTTCAGGCCAGTCACCGTCGTTTCTTTCTGTTTAGATCATATGACATCGTCTAGACCTTATTGGCGCTCTAATATTTCCAGAGATATAGTATCCCAAAGAATAATTATCCGCTAGAATTTCTCCCTGTAAATCTTAGGATTTCTCAAGAACTCAGCTTGACGTTATGGTGAAAGCTCCTGCTTCACATGAGGTAATCCCTGGTTGAATTCCAGGTGGAAACTAATCTTCAATTCCACCATTTTGTGGGCCACTTTCAGTAGGTTTGCTTAAAAATCAGAACAAGTATCACCATCAAGTCGAACCCAATAGATTGAGACCGTTATAGGCTAGATATTCGAAAATTTAGGCCAAACTCTGTGTTCTACTAGTTTCCTGAACTTTAACAAACTTGTGATCAGAAACTCCAATATCTCGTCCTGGGTTTTCTCTACGAAGATGAAATTTGAGAATGAGCTATACAGGGTGTAACTAAATAAGTGTAAAATATTTAAGGAGGCGATTTCTCATCGAAAAATGGTAGGATCTTTCATAAAAAAGAAACTACATTGGAGCATCCCTTGTTAAGATACAGCCCCTCAAAGGGAGTACATAAAATTTGTATAACAATTTTTTTCACAAGCACCTTCAGTGTTTGGAAGGTTGTGGTAATATTCATATACTTACTAAACATAAGATCAGCCAAGTTACTCTCAACTTCATATTTCTTGTCTTTGAATAATTCATCTGCAATCAAGGTGCAACAACTAGCAACATCTTCTAAACGCATTTTTAAATTATAATCGGTACAACAAAAACGGCTATCTAGAGGTCTATGGTCGAAAATACGACAGACAGTTTCCTGCAAAATATTATCTTTCTCTCCCAGTTTATGATGGTCCACTAGGTAGGTTGTCAGCGTTTTGTTGTAGTTACCAAACTCTTGAACCATTTCTTCAAAATTGATTAGATTTCTATAGGAAGGAAAGACCGAATTAGGTTTTGTGATTAAACATTTTTCAGTCACGATACGTCTAATCAGTATTCAGGGTGTTTCACTACGAAAGGCTATTAGACGTTTGAACAAAACTGATCACAATATCTTGCTGACAAAATCCCGAATCTGTTATCGAACATACTATATCTCATAACATATTCGTCACCCTCAAAAATTTCGCGTGTATATGGATTTGACTTATATTTACATAACATACCTACATAACTTCTGTTTCAGAGGTAACATACCGTGTATGTTTTCTTCATCTAATCATGTCAAAAAATGCATATATGAAGATGTTCTATAGATTCTTCAGTATCAGCATTGAGTATAATCTACCTAGAGGGGAAACGCAGTTCAAATAAATGAAGCCAGAAATTCTACCGGTAAAGTGGCGGTCTCAAGCGTGTAAGCACGGTAACCATTATTTCATTGTATTTATGGTTGCAGCGACTTGGTCTCTCTGTCTGAGCTGGTCTGAGCTAGGGCCGGATTTATTCGACATTACCTCTCAGAATATTTTATTATTTAGATATATTGACTTACTGTCCAATGATCTGTATATATTTAGATGACGATTTTAATGAATGAATTATGCGCACATGAATCTTCGTGAAGAACAATATATTTTCTGAAGCGTCTTCGGTAACTCTTCGTTAGATGCTGATCTGGTCCCTTGGGCGAATTTCGAGATCAAACAAAGCGGATAAGGTGTGGTTATGGCAGGTTATTTGACAAATTGTATGAATCCCGAGTAGACAGTTTTTTCAGTAAGAACAATTTATATAGAATTATTATTTGGCAATTACCATCATCTTTTATTGTTCTCGTAACAAGAGTTTCAATAGACATCTTCTGTCGTTTTTAAGGTAAGATTAGCTTTTACGAAAGCTGGTGAACTGGTGTATTCTAGAACGTTTGATCCATTTTCGGTTTTCCTTACGATACATATCATACGTTGAGCAATCACTCGTAAGCACAAAAGCCCGGTACTTTTCTTAGTATCGATCCATCGCGACTAAAACGCTAAGAACCCTACCCGCTTTCTACAATCGATCAGTTTCTAATGCAACGCGAAAATAAATACCCGTACACTTTTTTTTGACACCTTGTATTTAATTTCCTACGCAGATTATTTTCTTGAACCACCCTGTGATACTAGAACGACAATAAGAGTTGTTGAATACTACCTATAGATCAATTTATCTAAGTCAATTCCTGCCATTCCGAACAAATATTTGTGTTCTAAGCGTGCCTCCATTCCTTCCCTGTCGAAATTCAAAACAGGAAAAACTGCTGAATTTTCGTTGTCAGGACTTATTGTGGTTGAGTGAAGGAAATGTGCGTATGCAACAGAGGATATCACAGAATCGAGATCACCAGCTTGATTTCCCAAAACGATATGAATTTCGTCCAAATTTTTCCAATTGAGCTGAAAATAAATGGTTTAATTTTCATTTCTCTATTAAGTGTGCGTCAAAATTGTGAGACAAATTTATTTTTCCGCAAATCGCCAGGAAATTTTGACATTCCTGTCAAAATTTCTTGAAGAAAAAGTCAGGACTTCCTTACTGTAAGGAAATGTCATTTCCTTACTGTATTATTACTATTCTATAGAATTATTGCTGGAAAAACCCTAAAAATAGCCCTTTTCTTTTTCCCATACAAATGATTTGTAACAAAAAAGGTTTTGCAGCAATGTAAATTGATTGTTTGGGATGAATGCACGATAGCACATAAAAAATCTTTGGAGGCTTTAGACAGAACCTTAAAAGATCTACGGAGCAATAATTACCGATTTGGTGGTGCAATGATTTTATTAGCAGGAGATTTTCGTCAAACATTGTCAGTGATTCCACGATCAACGTCAGCTGATGAACTCAATGCATGTCTAAAGTTCTCCAAGTTGTGGAAACATGTCAAAGTACTTCATTTAAGCAAGAATATGCGTGTCGAGTTGCAAAATGACCAATCTGGAAACATATTCTCTAAACAACTCATTGACATTGGTAATGGCAAATTTCCTATAGACATGTTGACTGGATGCATTATCTTTCCTCAAAGTTTTTGTCAGTTAACTCGATCAAAAGATGAACTTATTCAGAAGGTGTTTCCAGATGTTTCTCAAAATTACAGAAACCATGATTGGTTGAGCGAAAGAGGTATACTGGCTGCAAAAATTGTAGATGTAAATGAATTGAATTTCAAAATTCAAGAACAAATTACAGGCGAATCGAGGATATATAAATCAGTTGATTCGGCTAATAATCAAGATGATGTAGTCAACTATCCACCGGAATTTTTAAACTCGCTGGATTTGCCAGGATTGCCACCTCACAATCTTCAATTAAAGGTTGGATCGGTGGTTATAATGTTGCGAAATATCAACCAACCGCGTCTTTGCAACGGTACACGGTTAGCGATAAAAAAAAGTACTAAACAATGCGATAGAAGCAACTATACTCAAAGGAAAGTATAAAGGAGAAGATGTTCTTATACCGCGCATCCCAATGATTCCGACTGATGTGCCATTTGAGTTTAAACGACTACAGTTTCCAGTGCGGCTTGCTTTTGCTATGACTATAAACAAATTCCCGTGTTGGAAAACCATCAGGTTTGTTTATCTATGCGCCAGATAATCAAACAAAAAACATCGTATACCACAAAGCACTACAATGATAATAATAATAATTATGATTCACATGATTAACAATAAAGGGATCACTTACTTTTAAATCCTTATATATGTTTTATTTAATTATTTTTTATTCACAACGCCCTATCACCAGGGTGACGGTTCTGTTCAGGAGAATTTTTTAATATACGTAGGCACAAAAACTGCCACATTACAAATATTTTTGACAGGACGAAGTCTGTCGGGTCAGCTAGTCTATTATAATAATATGATGCATAGTAAGGTCTAGCGCCTAAACCAATCAACCGCTTTGCATCAATTTTTTTTTTAAATTAACGGTAGGGATCTGAACTGACGCAGAAAAATAATAACAAGTGCCAAACATCTATAATTTCTCTAAAAAATACAAAAAACTTAAACATTAAGGGTGTTTGGCATGTTTTCGCTGTAGATGGCGCCACCGCTCAACAAATTTTTAGTGATATGGGCTTTAATTTCTTCATCTTGCACTCCAAGTCACCATTTCCGTCATATAACTCATTAAAAACATTTGTAAATTTGATTAACTTTATTTGTATTTAAATTATAACATGTGACTTATAAATCATATGGTAACATTGCTAGAAGAGGAAAAACACTTTATTTCAGTTGTTTTCTGTAGGCTTTCAATTTAAAAGGGTGAAGTGAATTTTTGTGAACAAAATAATTAGTGAATTTGCAATAGTTAAAAATTTCAAATTTTGTTATTTGATTGATTTTTCATGGAATTTTTTGAGGAAAGTAATTGGTCAAAAACTACATTCAACTAATGCCAACGTTTCGTAGATATATTTCTACTTTTTCAGGGCAAAGTCGAACTTATGTTATGTTTGTTATTTGAATAAAATTACCTTAAGTAAAAGTTGAACTGTTAGGGCGAGTTAAAAAAGGTTCAAGAGTACTACCTGAGTTGGTCAGAAAGTGAGCATCTGAATAATTTTATAGCAATTTATATTTTATATAACGTGCTTGAAAATATAAGATGAAATTGCGATTTTGAAAAAGTTTCATTTTAAAAGTAATTGTCAAACTTAATAACGTTTAATAATTATAATAAACATTTATAATTTCTCTAAAAATACAAAAAACTTAAAAATTAAGGGTGTTTGGCATGTTTTCGCTGTAGATGGCGCCTACGCTCAATAAATCAAAATTGACTTCCGCCCATGCTTCTGCAATTTCAGCTTTGACTTTCAAAGACGACTCGTTTTTTTCTTATGTTAGCCCTACTGCAACTATTTTTCCCAAGTGTAAAAAAAAACAAGCTTTATCACATAATGTAATAAAAATCTCAGCTTCCCATTAAACAAATATGTTGATGACGTCATAATTTTGACTTGTTGTTTTTGTAACTTATGTCAAGAGATGCGGAATATAAAACACCGTTTGACGTGTTTTTGCATTTCTTTCAAAAGTGATCGTTGTACGTTTTATGAATTTTGTGCATTACTTTATCATAACCCTGTATAATGCATTATATCACAAAAATCACTGAAAGCATGAACTACTTTAAATTTAACCAATATTTTATTCGTAACTCATTGCCGTTGTCACCTACAATAATATGGTCTTACAACTAAGCAAATATACAGCATAAAATAGGAAAATCAAACAAAATGCAAAGATTTTACTCACAAAATTCGTGTAAGATAGTTCCAGAAATGTATTTAAATTAACCACGGCCATATCTTTGATGGTGTAACGATACACGTCTTTGTTTTTGTGGTACCCGCAACAACATAAATAAGTCTGGTTATTTCTGACATAGTTGGTTTATCCTCCTTCGTGAAATGCTGCCACGCCGATCGTCGACGTGAAACAGTGGCAACGTAGGTGTTGGACACCGCAGAGTTTTAGTCGATGTTGCCGACACTGCTCTAACGAAATGCGTATCAGTATTTCCAATAAAAATCCGCCGATTGGCAACAGTGGTGATCGCTCAACATGCCACAGCGCTTAGATAAATCTTCAATTTAAATTCGCAGCGCAACTAAATTCATCAAGTTTCCGTCGACCTGAGGAATTTCAAAGCAAGCTTATGTTAGACAATCGACGATTTGATTCGAAATAATGGCATAGTGTTCCCTTCTGCGCGCTTGTAGTCCGGTCAAAGTTTACATACCAGATTACCAAAATTCGCATAGAGCTGAAAATTGGTAGAGATGGTCAGGATACCACAAGAAAGAAAGGGTGAAAAGTCCCCAAAAATTCCATTGTTGCTAAAAAAGTTATTCAAGGTCAAAGGTCGCGAAAATGGGTTTTTCGCTTTTTTCAGCCAAACGGTAAGTTTTATCATAAGAATAACTCAGACATAAATTGTAGATCGTGTTATTATCTACAAAAATTGTCTCCATACTTTTTTTCTTGAGAGTCGCCGTTTCCGAGATATGAGCGAAGAAAGTTGTATGCTCCATAAAATGCATATAAGTACGCCACGTTCATTCGTCAGTGGCGCCGTAATGTGGGTTGAATTCTTTTTCTTTCGGTATATTAACTTAAAAAAATCAATATTAACTCAAACGAAACTAAGTCCATTGCCTTCTACGCCAGTGCAACCTTGACGTCTGTTTTTAAAACGTTTGAGAAACAAGATTTACTTGATTTTGCCGAAGTTTTTAAAAATAATAAGTCTACTCCAAAAGACATAATTATTCATGGAATTCGCTTTCTTCTTGCCATGTACGGAGCTCCAAAAAAATTACCTGCATTGATAAGTTCCGTTACGTGTCTTTTGTCAAAAATACTCACAGGTGACGTGGAAACGTGTGCATTTTATGGAGCATACAACTTTCTTCGCTCATATCTCGGAAACGGCGACTCTCACGAAAACGAGTATAGAGACAATTTTTGTAGATATACATTAATTTTACCCAGATGCCGACCAATCACGTAGATGCACTGTGTTCCATAAAGTTTAGCTTCACGTCCTACGTCGACGTGAGGAAAGATTAATCAAAAATATGATTGAGGTTCCAGATTTTGCCGCAATACGCTATAGCGCCATGCAGGAGAGGATTCCGAAAACGTTTTTCCGGTTTTGCCTTTCTATCTTATAGGCTGCTTTTGTTTTCAGTTTGATAGCATTTATTTTTAAATAGACATTTATACATTCATTCTAATGAAGAAATGGATAACAATTCCTCTTGGATTATACTGAATTTTTCAGGGCTCCCTATTTCCAGCATAAGCATGAATCTGTTGATGAAAACTACAGGTTCAAGTAAAAAACAGTGTAAATACGGAGTGCCATATCAGTTTCTATGGTGATGATAAATATTTGTAGGGGATGTTAATAAAAATAAACTAGCAATAAGTTAACTATATCCTCAAAATTTTTTGAAACAAGTAAACACAAAATATTTGATTGATGAATAAAATCTGATACTTGTAGCATCAATAAATTCTTATTTCATTTCGAATTATACAAGTTAATATTTTGTATGGTGCGAAAGCAGACATTAATGTTATTGTAGGTATTTTTTTGATCATTTATGCAATAAGTTCCAAGTATCCTTTACAATTGGTCAAAATTTTTGTATCTTATAAAAATAATTTAATTACTCCTAAGATATCGCATGATGCTCAACAGGGGCCAATATCGGTAGTATAATTAATTTAATGCACATTTCCAATTCATGACAATAAAACAAATTGAAATGTTTCACAGTATATTTGAACAAAACACTCAAACTTTCATTACTCATTGCAGCATTTCAAATAAAATGATATGTTGTGAGTTACAAACAAGGATAAATGGTGCATATGTTAACGTACCAAAGAGTATGACCACATATACTATTTTCTGTTTTAAATTTATCGAAATATCTTATTCACCATAAGGCACTTGAAGCAACACTAAAAAGTCAATATCAATATATTACACTCATTGTTTTCTTTACAGGATCAGGTTTGTTGGAAAATGCATTATTTCGAAGGTGCTGATATATTTCATGGCTTTTATTGATATTTACATTCTGTTCAAATAAAAATGGAGTATAATTCTTAGATTGGAGAGAAAATTCAATTTTTGCTTAGTCAAATGGTGAATGATAATTTTAAGTTAAACATGCTTCATCAAAATCCTAGCACCTCCATCTATCAAGCAGTGGCAAAACCCACATATGAGATCAATTTCCCTTTTTTTAAACTGATCTTCACCATGCATCTTATTAGAATTTTCTTGTTCTTGAAAAACAGGCTTCACTGAATAAGCTTACAGAACTACTACCTCAACACCTTTGAATCAAATTTAATGAATAAACTATCTTGGAAGAGAAAGAAATTACAAAATATTAAATTTAACTACTATGTTTTGGGAAATATAATTGTTTCTCCATTTTTCTTTTTCTTCTAGTTGCACCAGTACCATGTGTCAAATCATGTGTTTCATCAATCAATTTCATTTTACGTCAAATATCACTCTCATGCAACGATTTAAGTTTCATAATGCTTTGGTTTAACTCCATCTACAATCAACTACTATGAAAAACACATGTCTGACTTATCACAAAGACTTACTTGAAATTTACTGTCAGAATCTATGGAAAAATTAGAAATTTTATTAGATTAATCTAATTTAACTTTTAAAGCCTTAGCATGTCATCATCATGTTTTCGTTTCTTCAATATTGTATTTTCGCATAATATAAGAAAGATCTGCCCTTGCGAGTACATTAATTATTTGCAGTTTTTCTTCTGTAACATTTTTAGAATCCTGTAAAATGCTCTCTTTTGTAATTCCAACTTCCAATTCATCAGCAATCAATTTCTGATCATCCTTACTCAAACGTTTAGAGTGTAGTTCATCCTCATGACCTACATGTGTTTCTATGAATGTTACATTCACAGCTAAAACATACAAATGAAATATTGGATCATATTTCTAGTTTAACACAAATGAATAACTAAAAAACTTACCTGTACTACTTATCTTCACACGAATTCTAGAAAGGCAGAACCCAGATATTCTGATACTTCCTCCAGTTTTCATGCTGCGTTTGCTACATTGACTTACATATCCTGGAAGTTAAATGGTTTCCTAATATCACCATGATTTCAAACGAACTCATTATATCAAACTGGTGGAAAACATAAAGAAACAAACCTGAATAATTACTGCGATTACTGAATACTTACTTTTCTCCGTCCATGATGAAAGATAATAAAAATTACTCTTACTGCAATTTTCAAATATCAACACGTTGCTAACGCTAACAAAAATATCCAATAATTACTTCTAGCAAAAGTATAAATTCGAATTAAATGACTGATTGTCAAAACGAACCGTTGAAAATATGACAAAGAGGGCCTATAGTCCTCTCTGTCATTGACAGCAAGCGCGCTTCGTTTCCTGATTGGTCGAGATCTTCGGCATCGGGATAAAATTAATGTATGCTTCTCTGATTACCCTGCACGCATCGATGATGCGGTTTCTCTAAATGCTTGAAAAGGTCTTGCCACTCCTTCAACCAAGAACCAATGAGCATTCAGATCAACCTATTTATGAAGGTTTTCTATCGTTACTGGATGAGCTGTCTGCTCGTTTATATTTCAAATGGTTGAGCTGTCTGCTCGTTTAAACTTGTCAATTTAAACACTTTAATTTACTTTAAAACTTTAATGAATTATCATTGTAGAAATGGATAATACAAACTGTGCTCTGTCTTGGTAGAGCTCGTGGACTGTACTATACTGTACTGTTAACAAAGAGGAACTAAAATGGTGGCAGGCTAACAGGTACCCCGAGCGTTAGCGGTGTTGCCAGATTGTGTACACCGTTGCTCGATGAACATAGATTTTAATTGCTAACAGTTACCTCAATATCCACTCCGCCTCCCATTAATTCTGAAAATGAAAAAATGAACGATGGTTAGAAATAAGTATTAATGTAACAACAGATTGATGAAAAATATTCATATTAGAATATAAAGAACAACCTACCTCCAATTGGCAAACGAGGAGATCCGGTACAAATTTAAGAAATGCCCGCTGCTCTTCTGCGTTGTAGGAACTCAGTATTTCTACAAAAAATTGTGGAACTGGCGAGTAGTCGGCAAATAAGAGAAATTTATGCTTCGCAGTAGTATTTTCATCCCACTGCTGTTGTTTTGGATTGCCACAAAACAGTATTTCCAGCTTTCCAGGGGTGAATAATCTGAAATGTTGCATTGGAAGTATAGTATTAAATATATATATATATCCGCTCTACAGCGTTCTACGCCCTGCGGTGCCCAGTCTCCATCTCTGTCTATTCTCCCAATCTCCTGGTCTAAGACCTCTTTCCGACATTGCTTTGCTCACTCCCTGTATCCAAGTTATTTTTGGTCTTCAACGCTTTCGTCGCTCTAATGGACTCCAGTTCATAATTTGTTTCGGTATCCTGTCTTCGCCCATTCTCTGCACATGACCATACCAGCTGAGTTGTTTGATCTTTATATCCTCGATTATAGTGGCGTTTGCATTCATTATCTCCCTTATTGTGATGTTTGGAATATGTTGGAGTCTAGAAATCAGAGATGCTCATCGCCAAAAATCCCTTTCCAGAGATGATAGTTTTTCTATTGCCCTTGATGTTAGTTGCCATGTCTCACAGCCATACAGAACTACACTCTTGAAGATAGTGTTGTATATTTGTCGTTTCTTTTCTTTCGATATTTTGTTTAACCATAATATCGTCACTCAGTCGCCATTCCGAGACATGATCTTCTCCAATGCTTCAATGCTTCGTTCAAATAAATTTTAAACAGCGTTGGTAGCTACCTTGTCTCAATCCCTTTGATACGTGAAAGCTGGAGGATAACTGATTGTCAATTTTAACCCTTGAGGAGGAATTTTCATAAAGCTGTTGAACTGTTCTTATTAGTGTTTTAATTCGGCAAATGACAAAATATCTTCCTGTCCAAGTATCCATTGGTAGAAAACTGGACAAAGCGGCTCTTGGACTCCCCTACTATAAATACAGGTGCTTTGTTTAGAAACGACGTAACATTTATGTTTATGTTTTTAAAACTAGGATTAGTTCCTCGTTCCAACTTTTGGTATCTACTTTATGCTTTGGAGATACGGTAATTTTCACATCAATAACCATTGTTTTGTTCTCGAATACGACTAGCCCTCCTTGAACTTATAAGATCGAAAGTGGTATCCCTACATATGCGTTTCGTCCCTGGCGCACATATTTGGACTCATCAGTATGGCTTGTGTGCGCCATGCTATAGACGCAGGGGTTGGAAGTTTTGAGGGAGCCGCCGGGAGTTGAACCCGGCACCTAGTACCTAGTCGGTGTGAAACTTGAGCTCTAACCTCTAGGCCACCGAAGCGCTGTGAATTAAGCTATGCGTGGCCATATAGAGTGCCGCCAAGAGATCCCTATACACTCCCCTGCTGCTGACAGAGTGCCGCTACAAACTGTTTCACGTCACAAACCCTTCATCTATATAAATAAATATTTTCTCAGATGTGTTATGGCTTGATTGCTTTTATAAATTCGGTTTTTTTTCCTCCTTGCGATGTTTTTATGACTGATTCTGTACACTTGCTGTTCTTCAGAAGAAATAACATTTCATTAATATTTTCCAAGCCGACATCTGCATAAATATTTGTGGCTATTTACGATCTACCCCAAGGATTATTCGTATTTCTTATCGTGCTAACTGCCCTATATATACTTTCCTGGCTTCTTTTATCGGATCATTTCCTTCAGTTCATATGAGGCACACTTGAGGAAGTTCGTAGATAGAAAAATAGCCTCAACTATTTTTCCGATTTGTCAGACAAGCCTGACGGCCCGAATATACTCCCACACTTCTTGAAAGTTAGACTGTTTTGTCAGAATCTTGGAGCATTTTGTATACATGAGTACAAGGAGGGGTATGGACAGGGCCGTATCTAGGTACTATTGCGCCTGTGGCAAGATTTTTTCAGCGCCCCCAAATTGGCGTAGATTGTTGCACGGTGCATACGGCCCGATTCAATCGGTCCACTACGGTAGGGAATCTAGACGAGCCCTTTTCAGCTTGTCAGCGGACACATCTATGTACACGCGGTCGGTTTTCACATCCTACCTGGCGGAGTCGCGCCATCGCTCCTTACCCAAAAAAATATTTTAGGCGTATACATGAAAACTGTGACATGTTATCTCGAATATTTTGTTAGCGCTTCTATATTTTATTCTTTGAATTTTTTGGCGCTCATATTTTTTTTTTCATTTGATATTTTTTGGCGCCCCTGCGGATCTTGCGCCTGTGGCAGCGCTTCTATATTTTATTCTTTGAATTTTTTTGGCGCTCATATTTTTTTTTTCATTTGATATTTTTTGGCGCCCCTGCGGATCTTGCGCCTGTGGCAGGGACCATTTGGCCACACCCTAGATACGGCCCTGGGTATGGAACGCTACAAATAAACAGTCTAGCTTTTCGGCTTCATGTAGCTATTTGGCCAGTTATCTTTGACGAAAATCTTGAAGTTGCCCCATATCAACAATTATTTCAAATGTCAAGCGGCCTGATTGGTTAGAACACTAGACTCGGCATTACAATGTCTTCGGGTTCCAATCCACTCTGCTATGGGTTGCGGTGATAATTTTGAAGATTTGTTTTGTGAAATAATCTAGGCCAAAAATATAGATGTCACTTCATGACCGATCGAAATTAGTATGAGAATTTCGCATTTATAGGTTATATGGGTACAAGTGAGATGCACTCCGAGTAGTTATATGGGTACAAGTGAGATGCACTCCGAGTGCTGGGAGCATTTTCGGGCCAGACAGACTTTCTGACTAGATATTCCTTCTATGCGAATGAAAAATTACCATACCCTTCCACAGTCGCGTACGCCAATTTTTGTTGTAAGACTTCCTTACTGGAATATGCGGGTAACTTTAACAAATGAATGCAAGTGCATACAGTTGGTAGGTTCTCATCAATGTTCTCACCCTCTGCACTTACACTAACTGTCAGTAGGGGACGTAATGCTTCAAGCCCTAAAAAAAAGGTTTTTTCGAATTAGATATAAGTAGAAATTTTCATTTTGTAATAAAATACTCGGCTGGGGTGACCTCATAAATGAGATTTGTTTAGGTAAATTATCGTGAAAGAATGCAATCTGTAACAATTAATGGAGAATGTGGAGCAATTTCAAAACATTCCAGCAATTATTTCTCTTTTATTGCTCTAAACCACTACATGTCGGTTAAGGAATTGGCGAACATACCTACAACTGATATATGACTTGAATATCTAAACTCAATTCTTATGGTATAAGAGATAGACAACTTAAATTGATACAAAGTTATCTTGAAGGCCGAAAACAAAGAGTAAAAGTTACTGTTCATGGCAAAACCTTTATTTCCGAAATCAAAGAAATGAGCTGTGGAGTACCTCAGGGAAGTGTTCTGGGTCCTCGTTTGTTTGTACTTTATGTTAATGACCTTCCTTATAATCGCAATCAGATCCTAAATAATAATAATAATAATAATATATAACTGATATATGACTTGAATATCTAAACTCAATTCTTATGGTATAAGAGATAGACAACTTAAATTGATACAAAGTTATCTTGAAGGCCGAAAACAAAGAGTAAAAGTTACTGTTCATGGCAAAACCTTTATTTCCGAAATCAAAGAAATGAGCTGTGGAGTACCTCAGGGAAGTGTTCTGGGTCCTCTTTTGTTTGTACTTTATGTTAATGACCTTCCTTATAATAGCAATCAGATCCTAAATATGATCTTATATGTAGATGATACCAATATAATAAAAAGTATAAAAAATATAATTAATTTAATGATAGATTTAAATAATTCCTTTATGAATATTAAAGAATGGTGCGCAACTAATGATTTGAAATTAAATTCTCAAAAAACCGAATGTGTAATTTTTCATAATGTAAAATCAAAAACTGAATATCCTAATAATATTATTTTGGATGATACTGATGTAAAAATTACACACTCAACTAAATTCTTGGGTATCTATGTTGATTCTGAACTAAAATGGAAAAACCATGTAGATTACTTAAGTAAAAAACTAAATTCGACACTTTATCTTGTTAATTGTTTAAAGAAGTCTGTAGACGTTGGGTAGTTTACTTTTCTTGTTTCCAATCATATTTGTCTTATGGAATTGTATGCTGGGGAAACAGTTCCTTTGCGTCTTGTTTGTTTGTGAAACAAAAAATGATACTTAGATCCATCTTAAATATGAAATACAGGCAGACGTTGTAGAGGTGTTTTCCGGGCTAATGGTATACATACTCTTATGGGCCTGTATATCTATAACTGTATAAAATTTCTTGTTCAACATGAAGGTTTATTTGGGGAGTATAGGAATAGTAATGTAAGAACAAGGCGAGTTCACCAATATTTTTACTCAATTCACTCATTGACAGTAACACATAATAATGCCTTATATATGTGTATCAAGGTATATAATGCTTTGCCAAAAATATTTCATAATATATTAAATGGAAAACAACTTATCAAAAAAGTAAATGAATATGTATTGAAATGTGAACCTTACAATATACAGGAATACTTTGATTACTGTAAATCAAATAATGAAATATTGTTATAGAATGTAATTTGATTTAACGTCTATTCTTGAGCAAGGTTTGCTCTATGAATTTGAATAAACATTATTATTATTATAGACAGGATAGATGTTATTTGAAATAAATGCCTATCCATTCAAAATAACACTATAATTTGTGAATCTACTTGTATACTATTTCATTACTTTGATTAATGTAGTTATAAAATCTTCATGAATATGAGTATAACCTCAAGAAATATGGTAACTTCCATAATGGCAATTTCCTCAAATACGGTAATTGCTTCAATAAATACGGTAATCACTTCAAAAAACATGGCATTTGCTTCAATAAATATGCAGTATCGTAATCACTTCAATGAGAGCGGAAATTACACTAATGAGTGCGGAATTTACTGCAATGAGTGCGGAAATTACTGCAATGAGTGCGGAAATTACTGCAATGAGTGCGGAAATTACTGCAATGTGTGCGGAAATTATTGAAATGAGTGCGGAAGTTACTCCAATGAGTGCGGAAATTACTTCGAGTATTATTCTATAAGTACGGTAATCAATAATAAATACCGAGATAAGTTGAATAAATGCCGAAATCATTTCATTAACTGGAGAAATAACTTTATTAAATGTGGGAATGATGTGTGTATATTATTTTTTTCCTCTACTAAATGCAGTAATATATCGCAAAGTTGTTTCAAATTTGATTTGGCTTTTGATGAATTCATTGAGAAGCTCATATCCAGCAATGGATTGTCAAGTTTATGTAATACTAAAACCGCAATGTTGAATAGCTAATAACGTTGGTCCATGAAGATTTTGGATTTTTATTTTAAATCAAAAGGGGGAAATTGATTATATCTCCACCCTTTCTTCATTAGTGAAATGAAATTGAATATAACGGGTCATGCCTTCACAATTCGTCGGAAAGATATGAGAAACCGAGCGAAATGGATAATATAGTTCTAAAATGATGGTAACTCAAACTGCAGGATATAATAGTTTTCCTAACTTATATTTTTCTTGTCATAAGCTATTTTTCGAGAGTAGAATTCTGCAGTTTTTGCACCACTAGTTTAAGCCTGTCCGAATTTGACTAAAAATATAGGAACTTGATTCCTATGTGTCAATTGTATATATTACAGTTGCTCTATCAGGGCAGAATACATTTAAGGTAGATTTCGTATATGAAAAATTAAGAATAACCAACTTACCTCCAATTGGTAAACGAGGAGATCCGGTGACGAATTTAAGAAACGCCCTTTGCTCATCTGCGTTGTAGGAACTCAGTATTTCTACAAGTAATTGTGGAACTGGCGAGTCTGGAGACGGCAGAGATAAGAAATTTATGCTTCGCCCTAAAGTATTTACATCCCATTGCTGTTGATTTGGACTGCCACAAAATAATATTTCTAGCTCTCCGGGGGTGAATATTCTTAAAGGATGCATTGGAAGTATATCAGTAAAACCATCTCTAAATGCTCGAAAAGCTCTTGCCACTCCTTTAACCAGGAACCAATGAGCAACCAGATCGATATATTTATGGACGTTTTCTATCGTTACCTCAATATCCACCCCGCCTCCCATTAATTCTGAAAATGAAAAAATGGACGATGGTTAGAAATAAGTATTAATGTAACAGATTAGCGTCTAAATTCTAAATCATTTGTATAAAGTGAACGATTGTGTGGACTGTACACCAATTTGCCCTTGGACAGAAAAAATACTCTCAAGCCCGTCCAACTTGTGCGCAAACTTGTTACCAAACTGTTGGTTTAATTTCAACTTCAAATCTTCTTAACACAGTAAAATTACACTGGAATTCAATAAAAAACCATTGTCCAATACAACTCAAAGACTTTTTAGAACTTTTATGTTTTCTTTTTGACAATACCTATTTTGCATATGATGAAAATTTTACAAACAAACATTTGGAACTCCTATGGGTGCTACTATTTCACCAATTATAGCACATCATGGATGATTTAATATCTGAGATATTAAGAAATATTTCATTTAAATCAACATTTTTAAAGAAATTCGTTGATGACATCATTTGCAGTGTTCCAATAGACAAAATAGAAAAACTTCTTACTTCATTCAACTCATATGATACTGAAAAATATATTCAATTCACAATTGAAAAGGAAGATTGCAATAAAGCAGTACCATTCCTGGACACGAAGTTAATAAGAACTGAACAGAACAAAGTAATATTAGATTGGTACACAAAAAATTCAAGTTCTGGAAGATATATCAACTTCTATTCTAATCACAAACAAAAAATCAAAATAAATTTTATACTTGGTGTGAATAATAGAATTTACAGAATATCTCATCCATCACTTTACCAAAAAAATATCAAGAAACTTTTCGATATACTTTTAAAGAACTCATACCCCAAAAAATTATTGAATAGCTTATTATATAACACACCAATCAATAACCAACTAACAAATACTTCAACAAACAGAGAAGATGAACAAAACAACATGTTTTATGCAGTCCTTCCCAAGATTGATCATCTAACTGATAACCTCAAAAGATTGTTTTCTGGTATTCCAAATCTGAAGATAACTCAAAAATCCATCAAATCAACAAGAAACAATTTCTCTCGATTGAAAGATAAATTACCTAAATCAATGACCACAAATTTAGTCTACAAAATAAACTGCCAAAACTGCGACCTCTGTTATATAGGACAAACATCCAGAAATTTGAAAGGACGTCTCACATCACACAAGAGTGACTGCAAATTGAGAAAACCAAGATGTGCACTTTGGCAACATGTAATAACAACTGATCACAAAATCAATTGGAACATCGATAATGTAGCTATCTTAGACAAATGTGACAAAGAAAAATCAAGAACAATTCTAGAAATGATACGAATTTCTCAAAACCCAAAAGTAATGAACAGAAGATCAGACATCAACAACCTGAGTAACATCTATTCATATTTAATTAAAACAGATCTTGACCTGTTAAATTTGGCATTCTTCAAAAATTCAGAAATAACAGAGTCATAATCACTCGACATAGATAGATTTTAAAATTGAAATATTCAGAAAAATTCGGAATTCCTCACAAAATTTCTAAAATATCTATGATTCATACATTGTTATGATGAATGTCATGATTATGACTATGTCAATTTAATTTCAAAACTTGTGAAAGAGAGAAATCCTCTTCTCATCACGTTCTGAAGTTTGTTGGATGTCAGTTAAACTATTTCAAACCTCAATTCAAAGAAACCCAACATTGTGTAAGTTTTCATTCCATTTTGCAGTTATGTCTCTGTAACTAGCCTTAACTTTAATTTATGTAACTTACAGATTCTTTAAGTATGTACTTTTTTTAGATGTTCTGAAGAAGCAGTTGAAATACTGCGAAAGCTTAGCATTTGCAATAAATGGTATAACAATTGAAAGACCAATAATCTCTATTCACCAATTATACATAAATTATTTATATAGATATATATATATATTACGTTTTAGGTGTTTTTTTTTGCATTATGAATCAGCATGTTTGCGGTTTTCTGGGAAGTTTGATATCTTCCTTTGTTTATTTTTAAACAAGAATTTGTATGTAATTAGTAAGTAAATTTTAGTTAAAATTCAGTATAGTCATCTATCCATGGGTTACACAACACAGGTTATGGTGTGCATTGGTTTTTTAATCGTTGTGTGATTCTTTTTGACTGGTTTCTATCACTGTCAAACTGTTATTGTAAAAAATTGAGACTAATAAACAAATGATGATGATGATATTGTTTTCTTTGGCAAATCCCCTCTCAAGAACATATTCAAGTCAATCAAGATAATGATAAATGAAAAAATTATTTCAGTATGAACAAATCGACGTAGGATATAAAAAAATAAGAACTTACCAATGTCATGACCTGGAAGAGTGAAATCTAGAGTCAGATCCCCGATAGAACAGCCCTCAAGAGTGATTTCTTCGATTTGTTCTTTTTTTTTCTCTATTGACAATTCCTGGTTCCCGTTAATGATGTCACGTTGTCTTACAAGAGATTTCATTTTCTTCAATGTCTGATAAATCTCAGGGACGACGTGTCTTAATTCGGCACATGACAAGCTATCTTCCTGTCCAAGTATCCATTGGTAGAAAACTGGACTAAGTGGCAAATCTATCAATTGGGAATCCATAAGAGCCTTGGCCATGAATTTTCCTAATAGGAAGAACTTCTCATGTAGACCAAAATTTGCTGATATTCCTAGTGGTCTTGGGTAGAGACCAGTGACGTTTGTGAAGACCTCCTGGTTTGAGCGCTCACCATTCCAAATTTGATTGTAAGTTTCACGCATATGTTCGAAGACAATAGTGTAAAACTCCCTGGTTGGACCTGCACCGACACCTGGTTCGTTCATGAACGTGAACTCGAAAAATGGGATAGGGTTTGTAACTTGCATCATTATCTAGAATGTAATAATTCCCAGTTAATAAAAATGTATGTAGTTAAAAAATATAATATAAAATGAACATAATATTGGGGCTCAATAATGGTCCTACAGGCTAAGAGGGGCTAATTACCTCCTAGAATATTGAAAGCGTTTTCTTTTATCCGTTTATCTATGAAGTGAAAATAACGAAGTTAAAAAAATTGATCATAGCAAAGTGCCTGATATTCTGAATTTTCGGAAGTTTTTTTGGTAGCAAAGACCGTGAGGTATTGTATAAGTTTTTCTTATCTGAAGACATCACCCAAGCCCCCGGATGTTCTTCCAAGGACCGCACTTGTATAACTGTTCAACAACTCATCGTAAAACTTAGTAAAATTAGAATCATATTCATCATGTTGTGAACGCTTTCAATAAGAATTATTCTAATAATGGAAAAGCTGTTATCTACTAAAAAACTAATCAAATCACCTCTCCTACACTTCTGGATCACTCAGATTCAACTTGAACCCGAAAACGAACGAAAACTCGTACAACCCTAAGCCCTACACACTAACATCTTACTCCCAACTACTGACCTAGTGAACTGAACTCTAATAATCAAAGTGTAAACACACGCAATGCAATTCTCATATAGTATACCCCCTCCCCAAGGGTATCTTGGCCGACCTAGTCTTTGAAAAATGAACAAGTCGTGGGTTGCTGTTTTGCTATTTACAGTTACTAAGAATGATTTTTTATGGTCAGAAAATCACAAAATTTATTCCATACAGTACGAATACACTTTTTTTGAAATTGAAATAATATTCAAGTACTTATGACAATGATCAAGTTCAAATTCAAGGAAGTTTCATACATAAATGTTAGGGATGTTATACAAAAACTAAAAAATAATCGTTCAACTGATTATTATGGCCTTTCCACAACTTTAATTAAAAGAAACGTGAATACGATCATCTATCCTCTCACCAAACTAATCAACAGGTGTCTCATGCAAGGAGTATTTCCTGATTGTTTGAAGGTGTCTAGGGTTATTCCGTTGCACAAGAAAGGTTATAGGGGAGACATTAACAACTATCGCCCTATTTCCCTGACACCAATATTCTCGAAAATACTGGAAAAGTTGATATGCCTACAGCTGGTTGAGTTTTTCGAGGAAAATCATCTCTTCACAGATAGGCAATTCGGCTTTAGAGGAGGGCGTAACACCTGTGCAGCCGTCCTGGATTTGGTGAGGTCTACACTTGAGTGCTTTGAGGGTGGTCAGCATTCCCTCTCCTTGTTTTTTGATCTCACTAAGGCTTTCGACTGTGTCACTCATGAGGGCTGCTCCGTAAGATGTGTAAGTATGGCCTTGATGATTGTGCCGTGCGACTTATTGAATCATTTTTGAGTAATAGGTATCAGAGTGTGTGCGTGGGAGGGGCGTGCTCTAGTCTTAGACTATTGACTACTGGAGTTCCCCAAGGTTCAGTACTGGGGCCTATTCTATTTCTTATTTTCATTAATGACCTTCCAGAGTATATTTCGGGTGTGCGCACCACTCTGTTTGCTGATGATTCAACAATTACTCTTAATTCTATGGATTTCGGTGGTTTAATTGATTCGTCGCTTGTGGCGCAGTCGAGGGTTTTTGATTGGTTTGCTGCTAATAAACTGACCGTGAATGAAAACAAGACGCAGAACCTTGTCTGCAGTCTTAGGCCAATTCCAGTGCAGGAGGTGAAAAGTGTGAAGTTTCTGGTGTGTTTTTGGATGCGACGCTCACTTGGGAGGCGCATGCTTCTAGTGTGACAGCTAAAATTAGCAAGAACACATTTGCTTTGAGGACGCTTTCATCATCTTTATCAGTGGACTCGTTAAGAATGGTTTATTTCGCTCTAGTTGAGAGTCACTTGAGATACTGTGTGATTCTGTGGGGTAATTGTTCCAGGAGGGAAAAGATTTTTGGTATTCAGCGTAGAGCAGTTAGAATAATTTCAGGTCTGGGATATCGCGAATGCTGCAGGTATAAATTTATAGAACTCAAAATACTCACTTTTCCAGCAATATTTATTCTGGAGGCCCTTACTTATGCTCATGTGAGTAGGTACACTTGTCAGTTGCAGTCGGATATCCATAATTATGACACTAGAGGTAGAGGCCTTATAAGAAAGAATTTTGTACGTTTGAGCAGATCACAGAGGGCTCCCGAATTTTTGGCAATTGCTTTATACAACGAAATGCCAGTATATATTAGAGCCTTAAAAAAATTGTGAAAAGTAAATTGTTGAATTATCCTGTATATTCCATTGGTGAATTTTGTGATAATATTTTAACCATTTTTTAATTTGACGAGTGTAAACAATTGATAGCATTGTAAAACATGAATAAATATTATTATTATTATTATTATTATTAATAGTGATTTGAGATTTGAGGGAGAAAATTTCAATTATTAACAGGATACGAGACAAAATTTTAAATACTTAATGATTTCTCTTTCTATCTCAAGTTAAGGATAAACATATGAAGATGTCGGATGTCGGAAGATTGAATTACAATTTTTAATTTGATATTTGAAATAAACATCGATAATAATAAACAATTTCACCCGCCTGCCGTTTCACATAGGGACGGCCAAGTCTTCTCGGCCGACCTCGCAAGTGTCGCAGTCGAGGTATTGTAGAGTTCTATAATAGGAACTTCGAGCGACGAATGTGTTAGATGAAATCATAAACTGAAAGCTGTGGCTCGGCTGGCTGAGCTGCGTTATTACGTATAAGGACAGATGCGGGAACTTGGAATAAAAATTAATTGAGGTGTTTGACCGAAATAATGTGTACTTCGATGTGTTGAGTAGAAATATGAGATATATAGAGGGCAGAGGAAAAGATTTATTTTTAATTTATAAAAAAATATTTATTTTCACCTTTTCTTTTTCATTTGCGTTGCAGTGAAATAAAAGTATTCTAAATGGTTTTTGTAGAGGCTGATATGATCACTTTTGATTGGTCTTAAGGCATATGTAAAATATTCATCATCAATAGCGCAAAAGCTACTGACCTCACATCAGTACTTTTCTAAATTTTTATGTTCAAACATGTAATCAGAATAATGCTGCAATGCAATATAATCTACATGATCAATTCGATATTAAAATTTGAGAGATGGGTGTACATAGTATACAAAAATTATCGCCTATCTGAAAACTTACCATTTCCGCTTGATTCAACAGGTTCGCCCTGTTGATATTAAACTTATTTCTAATTCTATCTGATGGGCGTGCGATCATTGATGGATCCTGTACTCTCTCCATATAAAAGTCTTTCGCGCGTGAGCTATCGAAACATCTATGACAAAAGTAGAGGTAACGAAACTCGTAAGAAAACAAAAATGGGCAGAGTGGCAACAGCTGCATCATCCATCTTGGCGGTTTTAGTAATTTCCTGTCAAAAATGTATCTCAGATTATTATTTGCCTTCTTCATCAAATCATCATTTTGAAATTCTGATGATGGTACTATTTGCTCGCCCTCAAGCATTGGGTACAGGCTGCCCCAATAGGTGTTGAGGCCATATAACAGACGGAGAAGGTACAGTACATCCACAGAACGATCTGAAATATTTCTGAATTTCTGAAAGCTGAGGTAGGGTGTTAGAGGCGACTTGGCAGCAGGCACTTCACCAGCTAGAAAAAAAATCATTGTTAGATGTAAACATAATGGAGAAGCGGTAAAGTGAAACGTTTCAAAAAGAATATAGCTGAAACGGAGATGGTATTCCCAAACATTGCTGAAAATTATGTAAATCACGTTTGGCTAAGCGAACGTGTTATATTGGCCGCAAGAATTGTTGATGTGAATGAAATGAATTTTCAGATTCGAGAAAAAATAGCTGGCGAATTGAAGAATTACAAATCAGTTGATCCCATTACTAATGAAGATGAAGTTGTCAATTATCAAACAGAATTTTTAAATTCGCTGGAATTGCCCGGCTTACCATCTCATAATCTGCAATTAAAAATAGGATCTGTAATTATTATGTCGGCCGGCCGTATCCTCTCTAGCATCTAAAAGGAATCAGCTAGAGTTTTCATATTTTCAGAATAGTTTAATTGTCCAAATATCTCGGTCAAGTTCGTTATTGGGCCAAATCCGTCGGATAGTTCAGTAGTTATGAGCATCTGAAATTTTGTTTCCTCAATAACTACTAGAATATCTATCCGATCAAGTTGATACTTGAAATATTGTTGAGGGAGGCTGCAACGAAACAGCTCGCAAAATTTCGCAGAAATCGTCACGATAGAAAATTTTTTAAAACTTCCAAAAAAGAAATTTTTTAATTCTCACTATCTCATAAGATATTTTTCGGATTTCAATAAAAATTCGTGAATATAATGAGGTGGTCGATATCTTACTTATCCTCAAACTTCATTGTCGTAGCTCTTTTCCATCTGAACATATGATCATTTTTTTAATTTACTCAAGAAAAAAGAGAAATGACATACGTCCCGATGATTTTCTTTGAACGATGGCCATCACAGATCGATATTCGATTGACAAATGCCGGGTTCATTAATCAGTGTCAGTTGGCGTAATATTATTCAAAATTTTTCATAACGGGAAATCATAGAGATAGAATTCAATCTCGGTGGCTGAAAGAATATACGTTGTCAAAATTCAGAATAGCACTGACATAAGTTTTTAGGAAAAGGGAATTATGAGTAGTTATTTTTAATTTGAGATATAGGTTTGTTCATTCATTAGGCGTTCATATTTGCATCACATTGTCCCATAATACGGGAAAAGACTATTGTTCACGTGATCAGAGTGCTTATAGATTTTTTATGGTTTGAATATTTACTCGCGAGTAGCTCAACAAGAGCGCCAAAGCAATCTGACCTCACGTCAGTGCTTTCTAAATTTTTTTTATTTAATAAATTTAGTAAAGTCCTTCTCAGGTAAGGCGAAACCAGGAAAATGGGAATTCATTTTTATATGGAGCATATTATAGATTCCAGTTCAAATTGCATAGGTAGGTACTCATACATAAGGTAAGTCAGCTATACAAAATAAAGAGTAATAGCGGATATAAACCCTGGTTCCCGTCCTTGATATCCTCGGTTCAAATCGAACAGAACCTTATTTCAATTCTAACATGATACATCATATAATTGACATTAAGGCCACCTTAACAAGAGCTCTGAAGCCATCAGATCTTACGTCAGTGTTTCCTAAATTTTTTAAATGTTGTATGTGATCAAGCAAGATGTAAGTATGTAAAGATTACAGAAAGGTCATATTACGAAAATGGCTCAAAAATTGAATATTTAGCTTTGTTAACATAGAAAGAGAGGGTTAATAAAATCATTGAGGAAAACTTACCCATCCATTCTTGTTTCTCCTTGGGAAAATTTACTGCAGGAATCAGTGTTTCTCGGGAAACGCTGTAATAGATAACAAATTGCTGTTCAAAAATTTTGAGGGTAACGGCTTCCTGAATTTGATTATATCCATACAAAATTTTGTTGTACTTATATCGCAAAATACAATCAAGAATTGTATTTGAAGGATCGAGCACATTTGCATCTAACAATAGCTGCAGTTGTTGACGTTTAAGTCCGGTATCAGCTGAAAGGGCTTCTTCAACTTCGTCACCCAAGGTAGAACCGTATTTAATGTGTGGTTTTAAAGTTGCATAACCCTTGTAAAACAAATAATCTTCTACGTCGGATACCTTTGTTTGGCAATCAAATTGTATAGAGCCCTCTGTATACGCCCTCAGTTCAAAACATAATGGATGACATCTAAATTGAAGCTGTAAAATAAAAATAATTAAATTGAAACCTTCATTGATATTGAAGCTTACGAAATGCCATAGCCAATCTGCTATAATCATCAATGATAAAGAAGAATAACAAACTTGTAGTTCAATACAATTTTGATACATAAGGTGAAGGTAGGTGGGTTTAGTAATTCGATCCAACAGTGTGCAGGCAGTTTCACTTTATTCAAAAGCACCATCTGCTTTAGAACAATTAAAAAGAGTACAATGTGGCTAGACAAGTAAAAGCAATATATTTCATTATATAACAACATTTTTGTTTGTTCTATTATATCGAGAAAGATTTGTTGAGATAGCTTAATATTCAAGATTAGCTGCCCGACAGACTTCGTCCTGTCAAAAAAAATTGTAATGTGGCAGTTTTTGTGCCTAGGTATTTTAAAAAATTCTCCTGAACACAACCGTCACACTGGTGATAGGGCGTTGTGAATAAAAAATAATTAAATAAAACATATATAAGGATTTAAAAATATGTAATCGCTTTATTGTCAATCATGTGAATCATAATTATTATTATTATTATTATCATTGTAGTGCTTTGTGGCATACCATGTTTTTGTTTGATTATCTGGCGCATAGATAAACAAACCTGATGGTTTTCCAACACGGGAACAGGCAACATACAATTGACCATGTGAGAAACATGGGTTTTTTAGATTAATACCACAAACACTTAATGATTGCACCTGGGACTTGTTTATAGTCATAGCAAAAGCAAGCCGCACTGGAAACTGTAGTCGTTTGAACTCAAATGGCACATCAGTCGGAATCATTGGGATGCTGGGTATGAGAACATATTCTCCTTTATACTTTCCTTTGAGTATGGTTGCTTCTATCACATTGTTTAGTAATTTTTTTATCGCCAACCGTGTACCGTTGCAAAGACGCGGTTGGTTGATATTTCGCAACATTATAACCACCGATCCAACCTTTAATTGAAGATTGTGAGGTGGCAATCCTGGCAAATCCAGCGAGTTTAAAAATTCCGGTGGATAGTTGGCTACATCATCTTGATTATTAGCCGAATCAACTGATTTATATATCCTCAATTCGCCTGTAATTTGTTCTTGAATTTTGAAATTTAATTTACATCTATGTTTTTTGCAGCCAGTATAGCTCGTTCTCTCAACCAATCATGGTTTCTGTAATTTTGAGAAACATCTGGAAACACCTTCTGAATAAGTTCATCTTTTGATTGAGTTAACTGACAAATACTTTGAGGAAAGTTAATGCAGCCAGTCAACATGTCTATAGGAAATTTGCCATTACCAATGTCAATGAGTTGTTTAGAGAATATGTTTCCAGATTGGCCATTTTGCAACTCGACACGCATATTCTTGCTTAAATGAAGTACTTTGAAATGTTTCCACAGATTGGAGGACTTTAGACATGCATTGAGGTCATCAGCTGGCGTTGATCGTGGAATCACTGGCAATGTTTGACGAAAATCTCCTGCTAATAAAATCATTGCACCACCAAATCGGTTATGATTGCTCCGTAGATCTTTAAAGGTTCTGTCTAAAGCCTCCAAATATTTATGTGCCATCGTGCATTCATCCCAACAATCAATTTACATTGCTGCAAAACCTTTTTGCCATTGCAGAGTTCTTCGAAATGCATGTTGGAGTTTCATTGCTTTGCATATTTAATGGCAATTTTAGTGCTGAATGGGCTGTTCGACCACCTTCAAACAAAGTTGCTGCGATTCTCGACGAAGCTAGTGCAAGTGCAATTTTATTTTGTGAGCGAATTGTTGCTAATATTAATGAAATCAAAAAAGTTTTTTTTGAACCACCAGGTGCATTTAAGATGTAAATCCCTCCAGTTTCATCATTTGTTACTTTCATAAGAGTTTAAATACTTCTGTTGTTCATTTAACAGTGGAAGATTTGTTTGAATTAATTCTTTCAAAGCGTTGAGATCATACAGTTTTTCTCGATGCAACTCTTGGTTAAAAGCGTCATGCATTGCTCCAACGCACACACGCACATTGTTTTGATAGATATGATGTTTGACGTTAGGAACACATCTACATTGCTTAGACAACAGTGAGTGCTTGTAATTTAATATGAACTTTATGTTTATAGTTATGTTTATACTGGTTTACCTAGGTATACATATATCATTGTACACCCCCCACAAGCTAATTAAAGCTTGTGCGAGTTAGGTTAATCAGTGTGTGTTCTGTGTAGGTTTTGTTACTGTGTCCTTACGCCACCTTAGGCACAGCACTGTTAATTTTAGACCCAACAGTGAATGGTGGCCGCATACCGAAAGTTAGAAAATTTCTTTCCTAGCCCCGGACTTGAACCTACGACACGACGAGTTTCCACGTCAAAGGTCAAGGCTTTATTCCACTAAGCTATGCGACACGCATAGCAATAAAGCTCAAATTGACTACGTTTTAGTTACAAATCATTTGTATGGGAAAAAGAAAAGGGCTATTTTTAGGGTTTTTCCAGCAATAATTCTAATTTTTCTCGCCGTAAAAACCATCCATGAACTTCAACGAACATTTTAAAAAAATATTTGGCCAAATTGGTCCAGGCGTTGTTGAGTTATGCGCTTACCAACACATTTTGCGATCCATTTTTATATTATAGATGAAAAATTAACTCTTTTCACACTGACATTCACATAAAAAAATAAGTTTTAGAATGTAGGACTCATTTAATTGCCGAACAAGATGATTATTAATCAACTGTCTGTGTTCGAGACCCTGTCTCGCAAATATCGGCCCGTTTGACCTAATGGTTTGAAAAAAAGTTCGATATGGTGTTTTTGAATAAATCGAAACGGTCGGCATACTATTGTTCTAACTATAGTTTTGTGAATTGTTCATAAAATCATTCAAAACCCGCTCAATATCCAGGGCAAAAAATTCAGGATTGACCAGTGTATTGAATTTCTTACAAATTACACCTGATTTATTAAACTCACCGTCAAAACAATGGGATCAAAGGAGGAGGTTCCATTATTGAATATGCTGTTTTCCATTGTTGGATCAGGTCTGAAGTTCAAGGGGAATTGGTTAAGAATAGACAACCATTCGCCTAATTTGCCAATCAAACTACTAAACCAGTCCGGCTTCAGTTGACATTCCGTAGTGAATGCGTCTAACGGACAGTTCGCAAAAACATTGAGTAGTAACCTTAGCCTTTCATCACGATCCAATAGGCTATCATGGTTCTCTACGAAATTTACTAATGCCTTGAGGATGGCAGAATGCTCCATTTCGAAAACAGTCATATCTGAGTTCTCCAGAATAGATTTGAACTCATTCAAACCCGCCTGGCAATCAACAGTAGCTATTTTCCTTTTAACTTTCCTGAGTTTTCTCAGCAGTAAGGTTCCATTTTTTGTGATTTCTCTTTCTTTGAAATGGGTAGTCACTTCAGGAATCTGAAAAAATGGGAAATAAATAAATTGTGAAATACAAAGGTGGTTACAGCATTCATGGCAACGGGTGTAGAAAAAATGGTCGTATTTAAAGTGCGTCACAAGATGTTGTGGCATGTTGAATCCATATCAAAAGTTGACCAATTTCTACTCTAATTACAAGGTACTCAATGGCAATATAATAGAATTTACTGATGACGTTACAGTGGTGCATGAGACTTAGGATTGGGTCTCATTGAAAAAGATGATGACAAAATGAAAGATTTGTTGAGTCACTTGCTTACAGTCAATTATTCTTTTCATTGCTGATAGCTAATATATACCATGTAATCAAGTTTCGTATTTTGGTCAGTTACTACGGATGAACCAGTATATCAATAACGGATTTTGAGAATTAAAATAAACAAGAAGAATTGGCCGTAAACACTCCTTTTGAGTGGAGACCACGAATCTGTTCCCTTATTTAGAGACAGATTATTTTGTCAGGAGAATTTTATTTTGTACTTTAAGGGATAAACAAAACTACTGCCTGTTTAGCCAAAACTTGTTCGGCATAAAAATACATACCATATTTCTTATCCAAATCTTCACTTCCTCGGCCTCTTGTCCGGTGGCCAATGAAACGAGTCGTGACGACTGAGGCCTCAAATACTTCATTAGCCTAGAATCTGAGAGACCCATTTGATTTGCTACTGCTCGTTCATCAGGTAAGTTCAATGATTCTTCAAACCATTTCTGTGTTTCGACTCTCTCATTGAAAAAAATCTGGAGAAAATGAAGATACTCAAATTATTATTTACGTCCGGCTATTGGTTCAAATATGAAGATGTCAACTGCATTTTCATTCGATTGGAATCAAAGCCATGGCGGATTTACGGGACATAGCAGAGCTAATTATTCCCCCCGCCTATCAAAAACCTGAAAAAATGTCCCAACTTGGTGCAGAAACGTGTGTCTATATCAAAGATTTAACGGTTTTATTGGTTGTCAATCATATCGACTATGATCTGACAATTTCTGCAGACATTCTTCTTGGAAAAGAGATTTTTATGGAATTTTTTTATGGAGTAGTAGCAGATGCAAGAAAACATCTATCACTAATATCTAACTGGGAATAACGAAATTTATCATCATTTAATTTAGGCATCCTATTACTTGAATCTATATCTGCCAACCACTCCTGATTACCCATTATCAAAACTATAAACTAAACAGTTTCTACACATAATATTATATTAAACAAATTCCACAAAAATAAAAAATATTATTCAAAAACGAACTTCACTATCTCACAGGACTCTGAAAATTGACTTGGGGAGTAGTAGATGGAAAACATTCCACTAAAACATTATTTTTCAGTCTAGTTTGACCGGACTACATACAACGAATGTCAACTCACCTCAGAGCCCGTAGTCAGCTCCCTTATTTTTCTGTCGATGCCATTTCGTACGAAGTTGACTCCGAACGTCGAGGGAAGCCGATCCATAAGCAAACCGATTATCTGAATGCCATAGGCTACGATTTTTTCGTCTGATGAAGAAAGCATGCGATCTACACAGTCGCTTACTAAATTTCCAGTAAGGATCCCTTTGAGAACACGGGAGTGCGCAAAAAACAGCATCTTTGTTAGCGCCTTGAGACTACTGTATTTCACGCTTAAGCGTTCATCCTTGCCGGCAATCATGAAAAGACCTCTCAATAGATCTTTGATGAAATCTGCTCCGACTCCATAATAAGAACAAAGAATATTTTCCAGATCTTTCGAATTGGTCGAACCATTGTCCGAGAATGCAAGTAAATCTTCCTTCTTGGGTTCATTCGATCTCATAATGTTCCTAGAACAAAATAATAACTTTCAATATCATGTTCTTGAACTCATAATTGTGATCACAAAATAATTGTATCGATTCAAGGCTCCTTGAAACATTGGGCTGCCGTCGAAAACGAATCTACAGGAAATTTTATATCTCCAGGTACACCATATTTCTGTTGGGGAGAAAAGCCAAATTGTTCGAAGGAAATTTGAATTTTCATAAAATCGGAAAGGAGAAACGTCAAAAAGTTCGTCAGAAATTTCAATGCTGTATATGCTCTCACAGATACATATTCGATTGAGATCGGTCGGACTCTAAATTCAGTTTCAGTCGAGAAAATATTGTTCGAATCGGTTAATTAACGGTAAAATAATGTATGTTTTCATTCAAAGGTTATTTTCAATTCACGATATTTGAAATGTTGACATGAATATATGAAGTATTTCAAAGGACGCGAGCTCTGTGAACGAAAGGTATTTTGAATGGTTTACCAAGGAGTTATGTATGCCTACTTATGATTGATTTTCAGGAGAATGGCATTCGAGCTTTTTTTTTAAATAACAGGAAAAAATTGCAATGAGACATGTTTTCACAACAGAATTGGATAATAAATACAAAAAAAAAAATGTTTTACTTATACAAAAAGCGTATCGGAAACAGTGGTCAAATATTTCATAAATATATTTCAATTGAAAGGTTTAATTTAAAACGATGAACAATATACGAAAACCTATGAAATCAGAAAGATCGAAAAATAAATCAGAGGTCTATACATTTGTTTCATCATATGGTTTTAGGGCTATTCATGATGTTTCCGACTTTTTCTTGGAATGGGTTATAAATTTCAAAAGAATATGATACCAATTTTTGTTATTCCGTTCTTTTCTCTGCTTTTGTCTTTTTATTTCCAGATTCAATGTGAACAACTTGAAGAAGTGCCTGTGTCCATCAATAGAAGACCACTCTTGAAGAAAGAAGTCCCTAAAATATATTTCAGCTTATTGTATTTTCACACTTAGACGGGGAGTCAGGGTTTTTTTTACTGGGGTTTTTTCCCTAGGCTTTTATGCCATACGCAGAATTGTATGACACCCCGTCACTAACCCCTGATCTAGTGCTTTATTGTTTGCTAACTAAATATTGTCAGCCAAAAGTTCAAAATAATATATATATATATATACAGGGTCATTCACGAGGAAACTCACTCATATTTATACGGGAAACTACTGAACGTATTTTCATGAAATTCAGCACTTATAAATATTTCACGATGCTGATGAAATCTAAAATATATTCAAGGCATGAGAACCTTCGGTTTTTCCGGAAATGACGTCAACTTCCGTCAAATTACAACACCGTTTTTTTATTGCAGAAGTAGATTCCTTAGAAGTTATTTTGATGTAACATTTTTCAGTTTTGGTTGGAAAATTCTCTCTGAGCGGGAAAATTCGAAAAAAAAATCGAAAATAGAGCTCCGTTGAAACAAGAATAACTTCGAGGTTTTTGGATGGAAAATTTTCATTTTTGGGATTTTTCAAGATGTGAGATTGATGTATCCACTTGCACATGCATTTTGTGCATTAATTTAGTGATAATTCGTATCAAGTTATAAAATCGATCACTATGCCTAATTTTACCAATGAAGATTATTTAAATCTCATTCTACTTCATGGAGAATGTAATAAAGTTGTAGATAGAACGATTCGACTGTTCATTGAGAGGTTTCCTGACCGACCCAGACCAACGAGAGATACCATTAAAAGAACCATGACAAACTTGAGAAATGTCGGATCTTTCGTTAAGAAAACTATACACAAAATACACTATATACAAAAAGTGTAGTAGAAGATGAGAACAACGAAATTACAGTTCTTGCATATTTTCGTGTGAATTCTCAAAATTCTCTCAACGATGCCGAGATTTCTCTGGGATTATCTCAATCGAGTGTTTGGAGAATATTAAAAAAACATAAAATGCACCCATATAAATTCAATAAGGTACAGCTTTTGAAGGAAACTGATTTAGTCAGGAGAACAGAGTTTTGCGAAGCTATGATGATTCGATTTCAAGAGAATGAAAACTTTTTGGACTGTATAATTTGGACAGATGAATCTAAATTCACAAAGAATGGTTCTTTGAATAAGCATAACAGTCATTATTGGGATGAAGAGAACAACCATCACTTCAGACAATGGAACTCTCAAGAGACCTGGAGTTTCAATGTTTTTTGCGCCATCAAAAATAATGCAATTTTCGATGTTCACATTTATGATGGGATTTTAACTGGTAAGATAGAACACTACACATGTTTGCATTATTTAAAGAATGTTCTCCCTTAGGAGATAGATATTCTGACATATTGACTCAAATAATTGAGTAGAGAACCATAATGACTTATCGTATCAACAAGATGGCGCGCCTCCACACAATTCACTCAATGTGTCAAATATCCTATACAGGCTATTTGAAGATCGATGGTTGGCAAACAATGGTCCACATCTTTGGCCACCACGTTCTCCCAATTTAACTCCTTTAAACTATTATGTTTGGGGTAGGATAAAAAATATTGTCTACTCAACTCCCCTGACTGATAAAGAGGACTGCATAGAACGAGTCAGAAATGCGTTCAGGTTTGTTTAGATTTTTAGATTCATAGTTTTGAAACTCAATTTGGTTTTTAAACACTATTGCAGATCTCTTCCTCCCGATGAAATAAGAAGAGCAACATACGAAGCATTCCTGAGACGTATAAATAAATGTCTAGAAATTAACGGTCAAAACTTTGAGCTTCTTCTCTAGTTATAACTGCGAGAGTTTGCCATGGTTCTCCTAATAGTAACTTGAAGTCGGTTTCAAGAAGGGGTGAAAAATCTACAGCATGGTTCAAATAACAGTTCCTGAAAATTTCATCTTTTTGGCGTGAAGGGAAAAGAAATAAAAAAAAAAGTTTTTTGTGAATAACTCAGAAAATATCCACTTTAGGGCAAGGATGTGATGCATACACTCACATTATTTTTTAACGTAGATTTAATATCAGCCATAAAAAATGGGGTTCTTATTTGAAAACATTGATTTTTCACGATTTTGTCATCCCTAACTTTGAAAGCGATTTTTTCACCCCCTGTATCATGAATCGCGATTTCGATTTTTAAAGTGGATACATCAATCTTACATCTTGAAAAATCCCAAAAATGAAAATTTTCCATCCAAAAACCTCGAAGTTATTCTTGTTTCAACGGAGCTCTATTTTCGATTTTTTTTTCGAATTTTCCCACTCAGAGAATTTTCCCACCAAAACTGAAAAATGTTACAAAATAACTTGAAATTTTCTAAGGAATCTATTTCTGCAATAAAAAAATGGTGTTCTAATTTGAAAAACGGAAGTTGACGTCATTTCCGGAAAAACCGGAGGTGCTCATGCCTTGAAAATATTTTAGATTTCATCAGCATCGTGAAATACTAATAAGTGATGAATTTCATGAAAATACGTTCAGTAGTTTCCCATATAAATATGGGTGAGGTTCCTCGTGAAAGACCCTGTATATATATAGTATTGCCTTGTGCTTTATATTGATCAAACTTAGTCATGTCACAGAAATACATTCCTCAACGAACAATTACATGAATACGTGAAGAATTTCAATCTCAATTTCGAAATTCTTCATACAGAAAGTGAAATTTCTTGATAACATATTTAGAAATCGTAGAAACAAGCAGCATATCCTATTGTATGAACAAACAGATGTTGACCGATTCACGTTGTTAAACATCTTCCTGAAAAACCCAACAGCGATATTTTCATTCTGGGTGGCATTCCGAAAAATTTTTACATGCATATCAAAAAAACTCTCATTTAAAACTTGAAGAAGCCACAGCTAGTATTTATTTAAATTTGAGTATATATCAAGAAAGCACCGATACAATTGAAAGCTGTAAATTAGTTTCAGTTCATTCAAAAATACTGAGCATTCAAGCGTTTTTATCCATATGCTCATTGCTCATATTTATTGGATATCGATCGCCATCTCATAGATGGGGTAATTATTGAACGAAATGAAATAGATAAATTCGGTCATTTTAGCAAAACGATAGAATGCTAATAAAAATTAATCTGTGTGGGCATTTCTTTTCTCTATTTTATTTGTCCTGGAGAATATTTATACATATAATGAAGCAATAATTACTTACCTCACTAGATAATTTCCATTATTATACTCCTTCATATCCTGGAAGTTGATTAATTTGAATCTTTGGAACAACACATTCGTCTGAGGCAAGTGTAATTGATAGGCAGCTTCGATAAGTCTATTAATTCTTTCTTCATAATTCTTCCACGATCCATCATTCCCCTCGTAATGCCATGCAATATGTCCACTGGACGTTACGTCATATGATTCGAGAGTGGAATTGATTTCGAAAATGGACTCCTTTGGAAACTTAGGCATCAACTTTCCAATCAAAGTCAATATCGCAAACATTTCCCTAGTGTCCCTGTAAATTAAATAGAATAACTAGAAATAACTGAAGGTAGTAATTCAAATTGAAACTAAAACAATGTAGAAACGCTTCGACGTAAGGAGGGGAGCTTTTTCGTGCTTGTTACAAAGTTCTTTCACGGATTCCAGAACATTTCAACTTAATTTGAAAATATCTCTCGAAATATAGAAAGTATACGATCGGCTAGCCGGCTGGACATATTGAAATTTGAACATGGATTTTGGATTAGAACATCGAACCCAATCGATTCAAACTATTATCGGCTTGATATCCGAAAATTACAGACACTTGGACAAAACTATACCACTAGGAACTAGCGCGCAAAACGACGAAGCTCTTATTATGTCTGCATTTTTTCATTTCTGTATAGTTTATTTTTGTCTGAACTGGTTCATCTCCCATGTTTAATCTCTAGAATTATTCACCAAACTATATATTTCTTTTTCTGTCATGGATTGCATTTCATGAAGAAAACTGTTGAAATTGTAAATTCTTGGATTTATTTCCGGGATGTTATTATTTCGTAATCATCTACATATTTTGTGAAAATTGATTTGTCGTAGTTCCTTCAGGACAAAACCTTTTCCACCATCAATTTGTTGATGAAAATCAAGAAATTTGAATAAACATGTTCCTAATTAGTTAGACCGAGAAAAATGGAGCATATGCCCTTGAGCTCACGTTTAGCTCTCTCAAATTTTATTTATTATTGCTTCTCGCCCAGGGCTTTGATTATCTGGATTGTGTGAATCTAGTGAAATTTGCTAACTTTCCTACTTTCTGCATTACTTATAAAATAAAATATCCAAATTGATAAAAACAGGATTGAAGCGGAAACTAAAATGTGTATGTATTAATCATATATTATTATATATTTATATATTATAGATGAAAGTTATTTGGGTATTCGGAAATGTTGGGAATGATCAATAATCATGAAACATCTATATTTCGATCTTTTTTGTAATTCTTCTTCAGGATGTTATAGAGGAAGCAATGAATATAAGAAGCTGAGCACAATATTACAAAATAGCTTACTCATATACAAAAGATATTCGAAAAATTCATAAGAAGTTGAAATATTAAATTTGACAATTTATCATCATAGATGAACTAAATTAAGTGACGTCTAAAGAAAGTAGGTATTATTTAAATTTTTAATATCTGTTTTTTTGTTGATGTTGTTCTTATATTCATTTATATAACACCTTTCTAGAAATAATCATTTATTATAGTCATCTTTGTTACTAAAAATTTTTATACCGTCAAAATCGAATTATATTATATATGTATTATTTATTCAAGTAACTCACCTAATTTTAAGATTTTTATCAGGCAGAAGTAGTAAATTCTGCAATATTCTGCCGATGTTTTGTTGTAGTAGCTTCATAGGCAGATCCGGACTTCTGTCACACATGATAGAAAGGATCTTCAGAACATTACTGAAAGCTTCTGTGCTGAGATCAAATGACCTAGATTCAAGTAGTACCATAAGGTTGGTAATCATCTCAGTGCTTGCTATTTCTTTTAGTTTATCAAGATCGTCTTGAAAACTCGAAACCGCGTTGTAAAATGCGTTACAAGCGTTTTTGACGCAAGCTGGATCATTGTGTCTCAGTTTACTGGTGAGTATATCCAAAACATTGCGAAGGTAATTATACTCCTGGGGCAACATGCCAAGACAGCAGTTTACCGCAATAGAAAGGGCTCTGCGTTGGGCTTCTAACGAGAAATAATCGAAATACATCAGGCATCTCAGACCATCCTGAAAAAATATATTATATTTTAATTCGTAACATTTAATCGAATAAATCATTAGGTGGGTCTATCTGGGTCCTGGGTCTCAGATTCAACAGATATGAAAATATATTCTCAAAGAGAGTCATGTTTGGGAAATAAATCCACGCCAAGATTGAAAGGTCAAATGTCGACATATTATCCCAGACTAAAATGTAAGATATCGTGTCCAGAGTTGCATAGCATATGCCGAAATAATTATTCCTGAATACTATGCAGCCTTTCGGTGGAATATATGCTGCTCAGAGCGGATAAACCGCTATTGTCGTAATCTTAACGTACGCTTGGTACATTACGGATGCTGGAAATCAATCTGAAAGTCTAGTAGATTAAAGTCAAATAGTTTTTAGCATAACGAATGCTGAAAATATTGACTACACAGCTTACTCTTAATCATTACTTCAAGATTTCTTGAGTACAACTGGTGAGACGCCTAATCCATTTGCATTCACTGCTCTGAGATTTTTTGAAATGAGTACGGATTAGATACAGTGGACAAATGTGCAGCTGGTTGCATGGTTTGTGATTCACTGCATTCCTAAATATATACATATCAAGAAAAACTATCAATTTACTAGTGACCATACGTAGTTTCTTCTTTCCCAAGTTGCATCAAAGCCTAATACCAGTTCTTCTGTCGATTTCACCTAGATTTCAACCGATGATAGGCTGGCTGTATGCTGGAAGAGGTGGACTTCGCTAATTGACGCATTCGCTTACTTATAAATGTCTATATTAACAACAATGCTGACATATCATTCCAAAATTATCATGGTACTAGCTGACCCGACAGACTTCGTCCTGTCAAAAATATTTGTAATGTGGCAGTTTTTATGCCTACGTTTTTCAAAAAATTCTCCTGAACAGAACCGTCACCCTGGTGATAGGGCGTTGTGAATAAAATATAATTAAATATCAAATTTAAAAATAAGTAATCGCTTTATTGTTAATCATGTGAATCATAATAATTATTATTATTATCATTGTAGTGCTTTGTGGTATACGATGTTTTTGTTTGATCACCTGGCGCATAGATAAACAAATCTGATGGTTTTCCAACACGGGAACAGGCAACATACAATTGACCATGTGAGAAACATGGGTTTTCTAGATTAATACCACAAACACTTAATAATTGCCCCTGGGACTTGTTTATAGTCATAGCAAAAGCAAGCCGCACTGGAAACTGTAGTCGTTTAAACTCAAATGGCACATCATCATCGGAATCATTGGGATGCGGGGTATGAGAACATCTTCTCCTTTATACTTTCCTTTGAGTATAGTTGCTTCTATCACATTGTTTAGTAATTTTTTTATCGCTAACCGTGTACCGTTGCGAAGACGCGGTTGGTTGATATTTCGCAACATTATAACCACCGATCCAACCTTTAATTGTAGATTGTGAGGTGGCAATCCTGGCAAATCCAGCGAGTTTAAAAATTCCGGTGGATAGTTGGCTACATCATCTTGATTATTAGCCGAATCAACTGATTTATATATCCTCAATTCGCCTGTAATTTGTTCTTGAATTTTGAAATTTAATTCATTTACATCTATGTTTTTTGCAGCCAGTATAGCTCGTTCGCTCAACCAATCATGGTTTCTGTAATTTTGAGAAACATCTGGAAACACCTTCAGAATAAGTTCATCTTTTGATTGAGTTAACTGACAAAAACTTTGAGGAAAGTTAATGCAGCCAGTCAACATGTCTATAGGAAATTTGCCATTACCAATGTCAATGAGTTGTTTAGAGAATATGTTTCCAGATTGGCCATTTTGCAACTCGACACGCATATTCTTGCTTAAATGAAGTACTTTGAAATGTTTCCACAGATTGGAGGAAAATCTCCTGCTAATAAAATCATTGCACCACCAAATCGGTTATTATTGCTCCGTAGATCTTTTAAGGTTTTGTCTAAAGCCTCCAAAGATTTTTTATGTGCCATCGTGCATTCATCCCAAACAACCAATTTACATTGCTGCAAAACCTTTACCATTGCAGAGTTTTTCGAAACGTTGCAGGTTGGAGTTTCATTGCTTTGCATATTTAATGGCAATTTTATTGCTGAATGGGCTGTTCGACCACCTTCAAGCAAAGTTGCTGCAATTCCCGACGAAGCGAGTGCAAATGCAATTTTATTCTGTGAGCGAATTGTTGCTGATATTAATGAAATCAAAAAAGTTTTTCCTGAACCACCAGGTGCATCTAAGAAGTAAATCCCTCCAGTTTCATCATTTGTTACTTTCATAAGAGTTCCAAATACATACATACTTCTGTTGTTCAGTGGAAGATTTGTTTGAATTAATTCTTTCAAAGCGTTGAGATACATACAGTTTTTGTCGATGCAAATCTTGGTTAAAGGCGTCATGCATTGCTCCAACGCACACACGCACATTGTTTTGATAGATATGATCATTGACGTTAGGAACACACCTACATTGCTTAGACAACAGTGAGTGCTTATAATTTAATATGAACTTTATGTTTATAGTTATGTTTATACTGGTTTACCTAGGTATACATATATCAATGTACACCCCCCAGAAGCTAATTAAAGCTTGTGCGAGTTAGGTTAACCAGTGTGTGTTCTGTGTAGGCTTTGTTACTATGTCCTTACGCCACCTAAGGCACAGCACTGTTAATTTTAGACCCAACAGTGAATGGTGGCCGCATACCGAAAGCTAGAAAATTTCTTTCCTAGCCCCGGACTTGAACCTACGACACGACGGGTTTCCACGTCAAAGGTCAAGGCTTTATTCCACTAAGCTATGCGACACGCATAGCAATAAAGCTCAAATTGACTACGTTTTAGTTACAAATCATTTTTATGGGGAAAAGAAAAGGGCTATTTTTAGGGTTTTTCCAGCAATAATTCTAATTTTTCTCGCCGTAAAAACCATCCTTGAACTTCAACGAACATTTTAAAAAAAGATTCGGCCAAACGGGTCCAGGCGTTGTTGAGTTATGCGCTTACCAACACATTTTGCTATCCATTTTTATATTATAGATTATGTATTCGGTCTATTCGTATTTATTATTCTGCGAAGGTGCAGTGCAGTATAGTTCAATACAAAATTTGGCCTTCTGGCTTGATAATGAAAGCTCCATATCCAGCTAAAGTCTGTGGTCTATCATTGTCGTAAAGCTTTTATAGTTGTGGCATAGGAGGAATATTGGGCGGTAGCCTTGTGGGTTCTTAGCTTTACTGTAAGACTTGAAATAGGCTACAATTTTGATTTTCCTCCATGTTTTAGGCATTTCAAACCGATATGTCAGTGACTCAATGTATCTTGAATTATTGATACTTATTTTTGATTATGGGAAGAAAATGAACATTCTTTGGCACACGTCAATTTGTGGCTAATTCCGCTTGATTTAGCAAGTACAGATTTTCTATAGGTTCGCTGGGAAACAACAGAGATCGCCTCTTAATCTGCAGTTTTTACTTTTAATTGAGATCTTTATTATGAGATCAACCATAAAATTATTATCTTAGGGTTCACCTCAATTTTTGTAATTCCCAATTCTTTAAGAATTTCAAAATATGTTTTGGCGGAGTCTAGAAGGCGGAATATCATCACTAATGACATGTACCTAATTACTGTGGAATTTTGGCAGTCACAATATCAATATTGTGAGCACCTGTCACTGGTTAACTCTTGATAAACTTCAATCGTAATTGTGTTCTTTGCTACATTTCCTCTTCTTTTTCAATCTCTATTCGATTTCAAAAATAATTCGTTTGGATATTTGCAAATGTATTATAATATTGATTACAAACCGTGAACACTCCTTAATCCTGAACATAAATAGCTTAAATAAAATTTGTCTATCATTCTAGTAGCGGATAACATAATTTCCAATCATTTTGTATTAAAAGAATCAATTTTCAGTTAATGAGGATGTATACTTACATGCATCAAAACCATTTCAGAATGGTACAGGGAGAATAAATTTAGTACCGCCAATGACTCTTCCGCTACCTGCTTGTATTCTATCCTTCCAAGATTGAACTCAAGAGTAGGAATAACCCAAGCCATCTCGTAGGATCTCGCCGGTATAGCCTTAAGCAGAAGGTGGAGGATGTGACAACAATTCCATAACTGAAAAAGAAATATGTTTATATCTAAAAGTTGTTCATAGATTATTCACAAGCGATTTTCGTTCAGAATTTAAGTTTCTAGACCATTTGAAAATGTGGGTATAAATAAAAACGAATTTATTGGATGTATCAGTTTCCAAAACATATTCGTATAAAATTTCGTTACAATGTTGCCAGTAGTTTCTGCAAAATTTAATAAAATGAGTATTATTTTTTTTTCAAGGCCCTGTATCTTGAATACAGATGGCGTTACGAGAATTTTTTACTGAGCAAACCCCAATTATTTTTCAGTTTTCTATCTATCCTAGAGAGGGGGTCATCTTTTTTTGAAACGCCATGTATATGTTGACTTCTACTATACAGGGTGTCTACTATAATAGGTGCCAAACTTCAGTAGGTGATAGTACAAGTCATTTGCAACAAAAAATGTCCTAAACACTTTTTCGAAAAGTTGATATTTATCGAGTTATTTAACACTTCTTGGTTTTTCGGAATTTTTTGCTTTCCCCTTTAAAAACAAGAATATCTCTGTTATTCTTACAGCTACATCAAATCTGACCATATCATCGCAAGGGGCAGTAAACACGCTACAAAACAGTTAGTTATTAATGATAAAATAATGTTTCATACCGGCTGTTGTAAAAGGGTAAATGTAAAAATTGAAAAGAGTGCAACTTAGTGCTATTTTCTTGTAAGCTGTACCATTGAAAATTGGTAATTACATTTACCCTTTTACAACACCCGGTATAAAACATTTTTTTAACATTAATAAGTACCTATTTTATAACGTGTTTACTGCCCTTTCTGATGACATGATCAGATTTGATGTAGCTGTAAGAATTACAGAGATATTCTTGTTTTTAAAGGGGAAGGCAAAAAAATTTCGAAAAATCAAGAAGTGTTAAATAACTCGATAACTATCAATTTTCCGAAAAAGTGTTTAGGTCATTTTTTGTTGCAAATGATTTGTACTACCATCTACTAAAATTTGTCACCTATTATAGTAGACACCCCGTATATGCTTGTTTTTACAATCAATACTCACCAATATTTTGTTTGTTTCACGTTCGAAAATTTCAGCAACGACAGGAATCAATTTGTCCAAGGGAAAATCTTGTAAATTTCGATTAGTAGTCAAAGTAATCAACCCGATTAAGTGACAAGACGCCTCAAGTTGTGACGCTAGATCACCAGCCTGCAGATTTGTAATCAGTGACGTTGTATCTTAAAATAAAAGAAACAAAAATTAAAATACAAAGATGAAAGTTATTAAATCAATGTAAATTGAAAAAAAAATATCAATTTTGATCAAAACTAAGCTATTGAAAAAATGTTCAATATACAGGTTGTTTGTTAGCTCGACATGATCCTTCGGAATATTCATACTACATCATTTGTCACGATTTGAATCCAGTAATGTATGATCTCAAGAGAGAAATTAATCTTACGTCAGTGCATTCAACTTTTTTATGTTCACTATCATTCAAAAAAGTGGAAACAATCGATGGTAAATGCAAGTAGTAACGTTACCAAAATCATCAAAGTCGATCGTGCAATACAGCGCATTTGTAGCTACCAAATGGTGAACGCGCCGGTTTCAATACTACGTCGTGAAACTTAACAACTTAACAATTATAATCAATAATACATAATAATTACTATACATAACATCTAATCCTTAGAGATACTTATTATAAAAATTATTCAACTGAAGATATTTCCGTCATACAGGCAGAAATAAACTAGCTAATTTTGTTACAACATTTTTTTAAATTCCATATTTCATATCATATAAAATTTTATATCGCAATAAAAAGGAAATCAAGAAACAATTTGTAATTCATCGCTCGACGATTAAACCATTTCTTATATTCGAGAATTAATTAGAAATGCAATAATGCTGAAGTCATCAAATCAAATTATTTGATAGTGGCATGCGCAGTTACAAAATGATAAATAAGCAGGTCTCAATTAACTAATCATAATATAATTATTAACTATGAAATGGATTCAATCTTGAGGTTCCCCATGAATGAGATAAACTGTTCGAGTCATTCCATTATTTCAGTCCTTGAAAATGAAACGAGATTAAAATTGAATCAGCTAATCCTAAGTATTTTGTCCAACCAATTGAATTACAGACAAACATACATGCACTCGAAATTAGTATGTAATTATTATTAATTATTAATTTCATAAGATAAAATCATCTTACCGATAAGGTAACCCGAAAATCGGGAATTAGTTGAAAATTCCTCGATGTTTTCCATTTTTTTTTATATCCGTGAAGCTCGAAAATTCTTCACAAAAATTTATCATATGCAAGCTCGGACCACTACGAAAATTAAAATGCACAGCAAAGTCTAATACTCGAACTAACAGATCGCAAAAATATTTATGAACATCGTATACATATACGCACTGGAGCAGGCCATAGAGGCCCGTTTGCACCACCACACTTAGCGTCAAGCGTCCCTTAAAATGAATCCTCAACTTAAATGGCGTTGCACCACAGATAAGCGGCACTTGAATCCCTTAAGAGAGCCTTAAAATTAAGTACTCATTCATGGCCACTTAACTAATTAAGGGCGTATTCTACCCATCGATCAAAGGTAAATGTATATTTATTTTCGTATTTATCTATGATTCTAACCTAAAATAATTTGATTTGTTTGGTTTTCCACTCAGACTAAAGTCTATTTCTATAGTTTAAGGTTTTCCAAATATTTGTCTAGTATTTCTTTGTGATTTTCGAGCAAATGTGATGTGAGTAAAATAATATTGTAATTGTAATATTAACTTCGAACAACGCTATTAACTTGTATAATGTACTTCTTTAATGAATTTGATGCATTTTATGACGACTTGAAAATAGAAGAAATTGTGGAAAGAGAATTTCCTAGGCGTCAATACGTATAAAGTCTTTAATTAAAACCATATCAGGCTTGTTCATTTATATATTAATTTATAAATAAATATTTCTGCCATAGAATAGAAGAAATATTTAAAACTTCTTTAATCACAGAACATCAAATATTGCGTGTAGCTAATGAAATCGCTTTATTGATCTAGGGAGAAATGAAATACTGAAATGTCACTAGATTGAGAAAGTTAAGCGTCGCTTAGTTAAGTTTCTGTTAAGTGACAGTCGTGCAACTGGAGATGAATTTAAGCGACCCTTAACTTAAAGCGGCACTTAGCTAAGCGACATTTTAAGGGGCGTTGGTGCAAACGGGACAGAATGGTCCAAGAACAAGAAAACTTTTGAATGAAACCTTCTATTTAATGAAGGATTTGAAAAATTTTGCAAATTGGTAAACACACCGTTTTGAAGTAATGCATCGTGAAACTTCAATTATAATTTATAATAAACAATAATAAATTCTGAAAAATTCTAAATCAATGAACCATCATACTGAAATTATTACTGTCACACAGGCAAAAAAAAATTAGTGAATGTTGTTTCAATTTTCCTTTTCAATTTCATTTCAGTGACTGAAATGGAGGTATGATTTTACTATTTGCTCAATATCAATTAGATAGAATTAGTATGTGTTTGTGGATTGAAGTTTTCTTTCTCAAATGTTGAAGATATAATATCAAGTGAATGATTTCAGAACATGGATACAAATTTTACATACAATAAAGAGAAAAATCAAGAGCCCTAATTCGAAATTGACCTCACGCCAATGATTGTATAATTTTACATTATACACGGCATTCAACAGTTAGAAAAATCAACTAATAATAAAGAATGAAGAATTATTCAAGTCATCATATCAAAATTATTTTGTAGAGGTCATCGGTAGTTACAAAATAGCGAATACGCCGGTTTAAATAAACTCTTCAAATATAAAAGCGATCAAACCTTCTGGTTTCCTTTAAAGTATGATGAGATGAAGTGTTTGCATTATTTCGTTATTTCAGTTTTGAAAAGGAAACAAGATATAAATTAAATTTGCTAATTCTATGTTTTTTGAGACTGCGATCAAACGATTGGGTTACGGACAAACATACATGCACTCGAGATTAGTATGTAATTATAATTAATTATTAATTTCATATAATGAAATCATCTTACCGATAAGGTAACCCGAAAATCGGGAATTAAATGAAAAGTTTTCGATGTTTTCCATTCTTTTTAAAGCTCGAAAATTCTTAACAAAAATGTATCATATACAAGCTCGGACCACTACGAAAATTAATATGCACAGCAAAATCTAATACTCGAACTAACAGATCACAAAAATCTTCATTAACATCGTATATATATACGCACTGAAGCAGGCCATAGAGTGGTCCAAGAACAAGAAAACTTTTGAATGAAACGTTCGATGCAATGAAGAATTTGAAAATTTTGCAAAATGGCGAACACACCGGTTACAAGGACTGCACCGTGAAACTTCAATTATAATTTATAACAAACAATAATCAATTCTGAAGAATACTAATGAGGATAATTATATAAACTCAATGAATAATCGAAATGAATTTATTACCGTCACACAGGCAGAAAGAAAATTGTGAATGTTGTTTCAATTTTCTTTTTAAATTTCATTTCAGTGACTAAAATGTAGGAATGATTTTACTATCTTCCCAATATCGAAAGCTAAATGAGCTAGAATTCATGGATGTGTTTGTGGATTGAAGTATTTTTTTATGTTGAAGATAAAAGATCTAGTGAATGATTTTGGAACACGGATAAAAAGTTTATAAGGCAATAAAGAAAGAAATCAAGAGCCCTAATTCGGAATTGACCTTACGTCAATGATTATATAATTTTACATTATACACGGCATTCAACAGTTAGAAAAATCAACTAATAATAAAGAATGATGAATTATTCAAGTCATTATATCAAAATTATTTTATAGAGGTCATCGGTAGTTACAAAATAGCGAATACGCCGGTTTAAATAAACTCTTCAAATATTAAAGCGATCAAACCTTCTGGTTTCCTTTAAAGTATGATGAGATGAAGTGTTTGCATTATTTCGTTATTTCAGTTTTGAAAAGGAAACAAGATATAAATTAAATTTGCTAATTCTATGTTTTTTGAGACTGCGATCAAACGATTGGGTTACGGACAAACATACATGCACTCGAGATTAGTATGTAATTATAATTAATTATTAATTTCATATAATGAAATCATCTTACCGATAAGGTAACCCGAAAATCGGGAATTAAATGAAAAGTTTTCGATGTTTTCCATTCTTTTTATATCAGTAAAGCTCGAAAATTCTTAACAAAAATGTATCATATACAAGCTCGGACCACTACGAAAATTAATATGCACAGCAAAATCTTATACTCGAACTAACAGATCACAAAAATCTTCATTAACATCGTATATATATACGCACTGAAGCAGGCCATAGAGTGGTCCAAGAACAAGAAAACTTTTGAATGAAACGTTCGATGCAATGAAGAATTTGAAAATTTTGCAAAATGGCGAACACACCGGTTACAAGTACTGCACCGTGAAACTTCAATTATAATTTATAACAAACAATAATCAATTCTGAAGAATACTAATGAGGATAATTATATAAACTCAATGAATAATCGAACTGAATTTATTACCGTCACACAGGCAGAAAGAAAATTGTGAATGTTGTTTCAATTTTCTTATTAAATTTCATTTCAGTGACTAAAAAGTAGGAATGATTTTACTATCTTCCCAATATCGAAAGCTAAATGAGCTAGAATTCATGGGTGTGTTTGTGGATTGAAGTTTTTTTTTTATGTTAAAGATAAAAGATCAAGTGAATGATTTTGCAACACGGATAAAAATTTTATAAGGCAATAAAGAAAGAAATCAAGAACCCTTATTCGGAATTGACCTCACGTCAATGATTATATAATTTTACATTATACTTGGCATCCAACAGTGAGAAAAATCAACGAATAATGAAGAATGGACTATTACTAAAGTCATCATATCAAATTATTTTATAGTAGTCATGGGTAGTTACAAAATAGGGAATACGCCGGTTGCAATAAAATCGTTAAGATATAATTATAAACTATAAAAGTGATTAAACCTGGAGGTTTCGGATGGAGAATGTGACAAACTGTTCAAATTAGTGCATTATTTGAATCTATCAAAAGGACACAAGGTTTGAATAAAATCTGCTAATCTTTATTCGGTTACATACATAAACAGGGTGGCCATTTGAAAACGAAACAGACGAGATTCAGACGAAATAAATTTAGGTATGTAGGTTACGGACGCATAGCGCTTCAACCCTTGCTACTACAACCCTCACCCCCAAATTTTGAATACGGAAGACGGAGTGAGTGATACCTCATTTGAAAGGTATTTTTATACCTATTTCAGCACAGTAATTGTTTTTTCATTTTATTTCGTCTTTAATCTCGTCTGTTTCGTTTTCAAATAGCAAACCTGTATACATGCAGTTGAGAAAAGTCAGAGAGCTATCATAAAATAATATAACTTACGATTTAGGCGAACCAAATTGTTGAAATAAATTGGATTGTTCTGATTGGGTTCCATTTCGATTTATTCAAATGACGCTCGAAAATACTTCGCAAAAATATTCACGCTGAGAATACCACAAAAACTAATTATCACAGCAAAATCTAACACTCAAATGAACTCCAAATTCTTAATATACAACGTTTATATACCTGAATGTACAGAAGCAGACCATAGAGTCATAGAAGAAAAATTTTTAAATTTTATTATTAATTATAATATTATAATATTTTTTTGGAAATTGTCTATTATTCATTAGGTATTATCGGATCTCAACAAATAATTATGCATTCATGCAGAATATTGATATATTAGGTAAGTTTCAAATTTTTAGAGTGAAACATAGATAAATAGATAGAGATTAGTAACTTCTATGCTAATTCCTGGAACCGAGTTTCAGCGTTGATAATCAACGTGGTGAGTATTACCTAACTGCGTTAAAATATATAATTATGTGGTTGCGAATAAAAATTAATTGACAAAATCAGAACATTTTACTATATAATATAAACAACATATAGCTAGCTAACTTTGAATTTAAATTTCCGTTATTTTGATTTTCCCGCGCTGGGCCTTATTATACTTTTCACTAGGGCTCATAGAGGTCGTGGTGAATTCTGTTCATTGCAAGAGTTTCCTAACAATGTAACTTTGATCTATGGAATATACACACTAGAAGATATAGAAGTTTTTTTTTTCGAGTAACTAAATAAGTGTAAAATATTTAAGGAGGTGATTCCTCATCCTCAACTTCATTGAGCATCCCTTGTTAAGATACCCTCAAAGGGAGTACATAAAATTTGTATAACAATTTTTTTCACAAGTACCAAAAAAGTTACTATATTGAAATTAACCTAACGTTTCCTACTAGCAAGAAGACACGTATCCAGTTATTTAATGGGTGGTCCATTTAAAAATTGGAATTTAATTTTGCTATAAAAAAAAACTGCTCAATATTTTCCAATGGTTGAACATTTATTTAAAAGGTTGGTTCATGACATTTATTTATGAAAAATAATTTCCGCCAAATGACCACCACGGCTGACTTGGCAGTAGCCTATTCGTTCCACCCAATTTTTTAATACATTTTCGATTGTTTGGGGCTCTATTTCACCAATAGCAGCTCGAATTTCGGTCTTGAGGTCTTGAATTGTTTCTGGATTGTTGGCGTAACACTTATCTTTCACCGCTCCCCAAAGATAATAATCCAATGGCGTCAGATCGCAGCTTCTTGGTGGCCAATTCACATCAGCATTTCTGCAGATTATTCGATTTCCGAAAATGCGGCGTAAAACATCGATTGTGGCGTGTGCTGTATGGCTCGTTGGACCGTCCTGTTGAAACCAAACATCGTCCAAGTCGTTAGCTTCAATTTCTTGAAAGAACCAATCGTTCAACATTGCGCGGTAGCGCTCGGTATTGACGGTTACGGTTACTTTGGAATTAAGTTTTTAATATTTCCCAACTTTCTTCAAGCGAATAGCGTCCCATTTCGTAAACTTCAAACTTTCAACTAAATATTAGTCATGTCAAAAAGAATAGTTGACGTTTATAATGTCAAATAATCGGTAGTTCAAATTCCAAACACTAGATGGACCACCCGTTATTTGGTTTACCCCATGGTTGTAAGGGTGCGAAACGCAACCCCTAAAGTTTACTTCCAATGTAACTTTTTGTCTTATTATTTATTTACCATTTAAAAATGTATTTCCGATAGCCGGTTTCATTCTAAACTAAAAATGTCTCATTAGTTTTTTGCCCAAAATAAACCAGTTCACAGGAAAAAATTATTTTACGAACAACTACAGAGATAGGTACATCGTCACAAATGGGAATTGGATTTAATATTATTCTGTAGTTAGTACCTACATTAAACGACTAAATAGTAAAAAACAGAACTAATTAGGTTAATTTCAATATTGTAATTTTTTTGGTGTTTGTGAAAAAAATTGTACAAATTTTATGTACTCCTTTTGAGGGGCTGTATCTTAACATGAATGAAGTTTCTTTATATGAAAGATCCAATCTTTTTTTCGATGAGGAATCACCTCCTTAAATATTTTACACTTATTTAGTTACACCCTGTATTCTCGAATTTTATTGTCGTAGTTTCTTTCCAAGATATTATTATTTCTTAATCTACTCAAGATGAAAGAAAAATGAGAAAACGCCCGTTAGAAGTATTAATGCTCAATGCTTTCATGGATACGTATTCCATTAACATCAGTCGGACTCATTAATCAGTGTCAGATGGGGAAAAATTAATTGAAATGATTCATTGCGGTGAAATAATTTACGTTGTCAAAATTTTGAAAAAGCACTGACGAAGTAGGTTTTCAGGTGAAGGAAATTCAAGCTTCGAACAAAACTATGAGTACTTATTATTAACTTGAGATATAGATTTGTTCATTCATCGTGGTGATTGTATTTGTATCACATTGTTCCAGAGTCCGGGAAAAGTTCGAATATTTAATCGTAGGTATCCAACAAGAGTGCCAAAGCTATCTGACTTCAATCAGTGCTTGCAAATTTTTTTCATCTATAATTTGAAGTCCAGTCTCACTGAGGGAACATTAATTGATTTATCAATTTGAGAGTGTAGAGTGGTTCTAATATTCTCTTTCTAGTTTACATAAACCTACAAATATAGAAGAAATCTAATCGCATTCCTACATGAAAATTCGCTTGCTACGCCACTGATTTGTGAATAATGATTTCAAGTGCAGAAATCAGTTGACGTAGGTCAAATTTGAACATAATCTCCTATATTAACGACTGTCTGAAATGTCATTATCTGCATTCAATAAAATGTATTGTTGTTCAGAGGTCTTTCAATTTGTTATCGTATTTTCATACCTGGATTGTTACATTTTGTTAAAAGAATCATAAAATCTAATAGCGTTTTCTGCTTGTTGCCCTGGTGCGCACCAGTGCTGCACCGTTCGAGTGTATCGTTTTCCGCTTATGATTTCGGTGCGAACTTTTTCAGAGTTGGCGTTCTCTGCTTACCGGTAGATTGCACTCAGTGCACACCCAGGCAGTGGCGTAGCTAAGGGGGGGCGGCCCGCCCCGGGTGTCACCCGTTTAGGGGTGACACCCGAGCCCGACTATGACCATCAGTTATAGTTCTTTCTATTTATAAAAAATCGTAAATCTGCGGCAGAGAGCATAACCGCCACTAATAAAATTATCTAGGTAACTATAATATCGTACCACGAACATAATAATTGATATTAAAGAAAAACAATGTGCACAGTGTCAATCGATCAGGGATTCCCCCAAAATTTAATACCCCGTTCGCGCATAACCAACTCATTTCTTTGTTTTCTTTTCTTTTGGAATGATGTGCTAAGGGAAGTGAACAATGCTCAGATTGCATTACAAAGTAAAGGTTTATGTGTTGATGAAATAATCATAAAACTAGAAGTACTTCGTCTATTCATTGGAGAGAAACGGTTGCATCTAGCAGAAGAGGCAATAGATTTTACTGTACAAAAATCGGAAAAATACAACATTTCGATGGAACGACGAATTCGTCGCAAGAAACGCATGCCCGGTGAGTTAGCGTCATCCACCGATGCTGGACTTACACTTAGAGCGGAACTTCAAAATGACATGTTAGAATGCATTGACAGATTCAATATTGAACTCGAAACAAGAGTAAAGTCCATTAAAGACGTAGCTTCATTGTTTGAGGTTGTGCAGTCAAAGACCTTGCTTTCGGCAAACACTGAACAGTTAAAATTAGCTATATCAAAATTTACTAACCTTTACGATGAAGTATCAGAAACAGAACTCCTTTTAGAAATACCAAGATTGAGAAGACATTTAAAAGCGGCTAATATTACTGTCTCTAATTGGGTGATACTGGACTTTTTGAAATTTATTGTGGAATGGGATTTTACAGAATCTCTTCCGAATCTAACGGTAGCACTAAAGTTATTTATAACAATATGTGCATCAGTAGCTTCAATGGAGAGAAGTTTCAGCAAATTAAAATTAATTAAAAATTATTTGCGGTCTACAATGACCGAAACCAGATTAAACAATCTTGGTATTTTAACGATATAACATGAAGCAACACAAAATATAAATTTTGAAGACGTGATTTCGGAGTTCGCTAGTGTCAAAGCTAGAAGGAAGAAATTTTAATTTTTAACAAACTAAATTTGTTTTACATAATAAACAAATATTTGTAATAGGTACTCATATTTTAATAAAACGTAAATGATTATAACTTTTTTTTATTTTAACAGTTTCGATTGAGTTTTAGGGTGACACCTATAAAATCCGCCCCGGGTGCCACCTATGCTAGCTACGCCACTGCACCCAGGTCAACTTTTTCGACACTGGCTCCAGTAGTCAGTGCATCAGTTTCAGTGCAAATATGGCGGGCAATATGAACCAAAACAATCGTTCAATTTTAGCTGTTTGTGAAGAATTTATAGAATCATCTTCATCTTCTAGTGAAGATTTTCTATTTTTGACCACTGAGAAAGCTGATAAAAAATGAAGATTGAATATGAATGAAGATCAATATCTGTAGAGACTTTCAAAACCATCCCGTTCACTTTAATCTCTATTTCGTTTTCCATTGTTCTTCCACGGTCGTTTGTTTACTTTGAAATTTTTTGGAGGTTAGAGTATTTTTGCCGGGTTTCAAATCTCAAATGCACTGAGTGTTGCGGTAGTTTTCCGCTTCGGTTGACCTAATGACGTCACTAATTGCACTCAGTGCAGGTCAACACTGATGAAGCAGAAAACGCTATAAAACAGGCGTAAAATAATCTTAGAAATTTTGTCGAAACGTAAGACTTATAAGTGTAATAAAATTTTGAAAGGCCGCTTTGTTCCACACGATCTTTTCAACCAAAATGTGGTTACAACATTAAGAATGCATATCCTCTTTAAATTCATTATTTTGAATGGTGAATGGTTTATGAGATATATTGTAAATGCGGTGGCTTTAGTAGGAAGATAATAGTGGTATTATTGGTTGATCTTCCTGAAATTGCTCAGGTACCATAGAAAATATCTACTAATGCCTATGTGCACTTGTTAAAATTTTTTTCTTAAACTTTCTTTCTTAAATTGTCCTTTTGTGAGCAAATAATCAAAACAAAATAATTTTGCAGCACAAAGGTATCTAAAACTTTTCTACCTCAATTTTATTATGCCATTCTTTTCAAATTGCCCTACTAATAAAATAAATACATGTTGCCAGAGGGCAACCCGGTACCATATTGTTTAAACCGAATTACGAGTTATTTTTCAACATTTTTTTTTGTATTTTTATTGAAATACAATTTCAAAAAGTTCTATAACTTTTTACTTTAAAGTTATTAGATTTCGAGGTATGAATTTTTGATGGTCGAAAAAATCTCGAATTTTGGTGCTTGACTAATGGAAAATATATTAAAGAAAGAAAATTAAGTATAAATTCATTTTATTTTCTTTAAACAATAGTTAACAATATACATAATTGTGATTTAAAGAAATTTTAATTGTTTATATCAGTTTTTAATCCCGTAATTCCGCGCGCTCAAATGTTTACTCCCGATCATTATTTATCATTTATCTTTTAATCAGTTTTATTAGAATTTTTATGGAGAGCAATGTTTTCAATAATTGAATGCTCTACAATTTGTTTTGAACAATTTTTTTCTGAAACAGATTTACATAAGTCATTTATGGATGAAGGGAAACTTATCTTTAAAAATTCTTTTATATTACTTTTTTTTTATTGAAAGAGAAAGTACTCACATCCGAATACTTCCTTAAACAAAGGTACATATTTTTTTTTTAATTTCATTCATTTTTAAACGTGCTACAGTTAAGAAATTTCTAGTGGCTTCGTGATCAGATGGTACAGACATTGCTCTCACTTTTTTTTACCCATATTATGCACAGATCACCGTCGTTTTCTGAATTTCTGTAGGACCGACGAGGAGTATGAATTATAATTCGACATGACGGTTCTGTTGACATGCTTTCAAGAAGATTTTCACCTTGTTTATGCAAAGTGTTTCTCTTCGTCTAATGTTTTTCAATAATGTATCAAAATAAAAAGGAATGAATTGCTCTTAGCAAAAAACAGCATTAGATCGAATGCTCCACTATTCTGATAAAATTGATAAATTAAACTTGAAACCACAACTGAACACATTTAATTATTGTTTAAAGATTAAAAAAAATTAAAGACATACTTAATTTAAGATTTGTTTTTGCTTACACGATTCTCATGATACTTCATAGCTTTTCATTTTATTCTGTTATCTTCATTCATCATATTCCAAAAATTGGATTTCGTTTAATGCATGATTAAAATACATTTTTTGGTTTTATACTTTCTCAATTCTTCAATAGAATGTTATACTTTATTGAAAGGGGTTAATATGAATTTTACTCCATTGTGAATTTTAGTATACGAAACATATTGAGCTGAAAATGTATTTCCATGTCTGAAATGAATACATAACTTATGAATAAAAAATTCAGAAAGCACTGACATGAGGTCAGATGGTTTTGTCGTTTTTGATAATATATATCCAATATAATCCAATTCTTTATAAATTGTTTGTATTTCCGACATCAGTTGGGACAGTGTTGACATATATTAAATGAATTACTGAATTGAATAAATTAAATAAATTAAATATAAGTTTATTGATCTGCATTCAATAAAATGTATTGTTGTTCAAAGTTTTTTAATTAGTTAACATATTTTTATACTTGGATTGTTACATTTTGTCTAAATCATCATAAAATTTAAAACAGGCGTAAAATAATTTTAGAAATTTTATCGAAACGGAAAACGATTATAAGTGTAATAACATTTCGAAAGGCCACTTTGTTCCTCACGATCTTTTCAACCAAAATGTGGTTACAACATTAAGAATGCATATCCTCTTTAAATTCATTATTTTGAATGGTGAATAGTTTATGAGATATATTGTAAATGCGGCCGCTTTATTGAGAAGATAATAGTGGTATTATCGGTTGATCTTTCTGAAATTGCTCAGGTACCATAGAAAATATCTACTAATGCCTATATGCACTTTTATGACTCCAATATTTCAAAACGGTCATGAAAAAGAAAATGTCTTATCCTTTATCGGAATTGCCCTAACAAGAAATTCGAAACTTCAAGATGCCACTTCTAAGAAGAAATTACCGAAAACACGTGGTCTCAGTACGAAAACAAAGAAGTGACTCAAACAAATCCATGACAATTGAACCTTAAGCCCCGCCCATCTGATATCTTGATAAATTCGTATAAACTTAAGGGATTGTTTCGGAAATCAACAATAGCTGAATAAATTTGTTGATTTATTGTAATATTCTTAATGAATTGCAATTATATACCTCCATTTTATGACCCCAGTATTTCAAAACGGTCATGAGGAAGAAAATGTCTTATTCTTTATCGGAATTGCCCTAACAAGAAATTCGAATCTTCAAAATGCCAATTCTAAGATGAAATATACCGAAAACACGTGGACTCAGTACTAAAACAAAGAAATCCAGGAATTTCATGATTCTGACCAATGAAAAACGTATCCAATCAAGATAAAATATACCGAAATCACGAGGACCAATCAAAGACGAGAATCTCTAATTTCGCTACTCTCTTGTTATTCACCGTACTTGATAGTGACTCAAACAAATCCATGACAATTGAACCATAAGCCCCGCCCATCTGACATCTTGATAAATTCGTATAAATTTAGGGAATTGTTGCGAAAATCAACAATAGCTGAATAAAATTGTTCTTCTTAATGATAATTATATAATATATTATAATAATTCTTAATGAATTGCAATTATGTACCCTATTTTCATGACCCCAATATTTCAAAATGGCCATGAGGAAGAAAATGTCTTAGGGCTCGATTATACTGGCCGGTACCGGTACCGTAAAAGTTGAACCATAGGAATTCAATGCTTTCGTTCATACTCATTCCGTAACTTTTTCCGGTACCGGAAAGTGTATAATATAATAAAATATAATTCAAGATGGTCAGCACGTTTAAAAATACTGAAACTCGAATTAAAAATGACAATTATTAATAAGCATAGAGCATAATCATAACCTCTATGTTCAATTTACGGTAAAGTTAACGGCCAGTATGAACGCCTACTGAAATTCTCACGGAATACGGCAACGGCTTACGGAATACGGTACCGGCCAGTATAAATGAGTTTAACCGTCTTTAGCGTTTTCGTTTCGTCATATTTACGCTCGGGATTTAGTTTTCGAAGAATACCGAGGACACACGAAGAAACAATGGCAATGTCGCATATAAGAAGCCATTTGAACTATTAAGAAGTTTTCATATAAATTTTCTGTAGTTGACAATACAGAACATAGGTGTAAAATAACTGTTTTTCAAATATATTTCTTAAATTTTTTTGTTATTTATTAATTCATTTTTTATGAAGTCTGAAAGTTCATTAGATTTTTTCATTTCACATGAATTTCATTTATTTTTCATACTGTTTTCCCATTGTATTGTAATTTCGAAGTATTCTAATCGCAAATCTCGAATCCTCTAAAATTTTTATTCTTTTTATTGTTAACGTGCTAGCAACACTGAAGAATCAACTCTTCCTAACAATTCTTTATGCTCCTGAATATTTTGTATTCATGGTTGAATGTCATGTTATGATTTTCAAAATTTTTCGAGTTAATTTTATTTCGAACTATGTGTGGCAGTGGCAGTTTTTGTGCGTACGTATTTTAAAAAACTCTCCTGAACAGAACCGTCACCCTGGTGATAGGGCGTTGTGAATAAAAAATAATTAAATAAAAAATATATAAGGATTTAAAAGGAGGTCATCGCTTTATTGTTAATCATGTGAATCATAATTATTATTATCATTGTAGTGCTTTGTGGTATACGATGTTTTTTGTTTGATTACCTGGCGCATAGATAAACAAATCTGATGGTTTTCTAACACGGGAACAGGCAACATACAATTGACCATGTGAGAAACATGGGTTTTCTAGATTAATACCACAAACACTTAATGATTGCACCTGGGACTTGTTTATAGTCATAGCAAAAGCAAGCCGCACTGGAAACTGTAGTTGTTTAAACTTGCATTCATCCCAAACAATCAATTTACATTGCTGCAAAACGTTTGCCATTGCAGAGTTCTTCGAAACGTTGCAGGTTGGAGTTTCATTGCTTTGCATATTTAATGGCAATTTTAGTGCTGAATGGGCTGTTCGACCACCTTCAAGCAAAGTTGCTGCGATTCCCGACGAAGCGAGTGCAAGTGCAATTTTATTTTGTGAGCGAATTGTTGCTAATACTAATGAAATCAAAAAAGTTTTTCCTGTACCACCAGGTGCATCTAAGAAGTAAATCCCTCCAGTTTCATCATTTGTTACTTTCATAAGAGTTTCAAATACATACTTCTGTTGTTCATTTAACAGTGGAAGATTTGTTTGAATTAATTCTTTCAAAGCGTTGAGATCATACAGTTTTTCTCGATGCAACTCTTGTTAAAAGCGTCATGCATTGGACGATTGGGCGCGGTCAGGCCTAATTGAATTAATAGTTTGTTTGACATTATCAAGCACATGTCCTCAATTGAAATCAATGCTTCATTGTAAATTTCTTCACTGATTTGTATATTTGGACTCAAATTGACTACGTTTTACTTACAAATCATTTGTATGTGAAAAAGAAAAGGGCTATTTTTAGGGTTTTTCCAGCAATAATTCTAATTATTGGTAAAAACCATCCTTGAACTTCAACGAACATTTTAAAAAAAGATTTGGCCAAATTGGTCCAGGCGTTGTTGAGTTATGCGCTTACCAACACATTTTGCTCAATAAAATAAAAAATCTGATTATGTCTAGCCTTGGTTAGCTAGTTATTAATAAAGACATTTTATTTAAACAATTATTTATTAAATCAATCGATAACAATAACAACAAACTAACATTATAAAAACTTCAACACAAATATCACATTATGAAAAGTACAATTGTTCAAATAATTTCAAGATTCAATCAATATTCAATACAATGAATGAACTAATTGGTAATCGTCAATAACATAGTTAGGAATGCTGTACTGTTTTCATAGCTAACAGATTTCCTAAGAAGAACTGTTTATGTTGTTCCTTTTTCAAGTGTGAAGACATACCCTCACCAACGAGTCTTATTGACAAATGATGTGTTTAACAATACATCGGGTTAAATATGAAAGGTGCTTTTAACAATTATTCAATTAGTAGCAGTAGCAAAGAATATATATCCAGGAAAACATAGAGCAATTTTGGAATTCGAAACGAGCTCACATACCACACTATCGGATCATATGTCAAGATGTTTTGGAGAACTGATATCAGAAAAATAATCCTCGAAGGACCTTTCGTCATTGACTTGGAAACATGAAACAATTGAAAAATTCGAGAAAACCTAGTTCCTGCAACACGTGATGGAATAAAATTGAATCTACATAGGATATCATGGCTTATAAAAAGAAATGTGGGGGGGGGGAAGAATAATCGAAGTGGTAACCGTGTTGCCATCTGAGTTTTCACAGGACTGTGAGAGTGCACTTTTGCACATTACCTTCTGGTACGTTATTTGCCGACCTCTAATCAATAATATCCGGTATAAACATCGATTCTTATGAGACAGATTGCATTTTTAGGAAAATCTGCCAAGTCTATCGTCACAGGATACTACTGTTTAAAAATCCATAATGTAAAACAGTGTTATGACTTCTCTAAACTGATTTTCAGTGTCACTAACAATACAAAAAATATATATCACTTCTATTAACATTCGTCACGAGAGCGTGTAAGTCTCTTCATGATAATAGGAACGCACCCCTTCCTTCTAAAGCAGCAATTTTCAATTTCTCGCGCATCACTTCCACACTAGAATAATCAGGTAACTTAAGGTAGTTCACACAGGTCATTACAGATGGTAGGTAATCGTCAGGGTTCTGATCACCCTCTATAGTTTTCCGTACTACGGTTAATCGTGGAGATAACGCCTTGAGACCTGAAAAAGAAAAATCTATAAGATCGGGATATAATCATGAACCCTTTGATATAAGATATAGTACTGAGCTTCAAATGTAGTATTTCGGATTTAGATAATTGAGAAAGCATATATATGTTGAGTAGGGTACGATCCTGGTAGAAATACTCAAGTATGATCTTCAAATTTCTTATTTTTGTCCGTATCTGCGCATCTCATCTGTGACGGCTTCTGAGTCGCAAAAAAGTAAACAATACCTGGTTTTGAGGAAATTCACATGACAGAAAAATGTTTTTCTACCATATTAAGGAACAAGAATCAATTAACTTTGATCAGTAAGACTTTATTTACATAATATATTGACATTCGCATCTGCATCCGCGGATGTGCGCCTTCATAACTCCGCATTCGGATCCGCGGATCAGTGGCGGCTCGTGACAATATAGTATGGTGAGGCACATATGAAAAAAAATTTAATAATGTAATATATATATATAGGGTTTACGTGGCGAACAAAGTTTTTCTTATTCAGCAATAAAAGCCATTAATTTAATTGTCCCAATATATTATGAGCTTATTTTTCGATATACTAAATTGCTCAAAAATATGAAAACCATTATTATGCAGCTGTACAACAAGAACCAACGTGGAGGTGTATAGCATTCCTGCTAGGTGTGGGATGGGAATGATGGGAATCGGAAATCGGATCAGAGTTGGAAATTTTCAAAATAACGAAAAAAAACTTTAAATAAATAAAATAAACTGTAAAAAAAACTAACACCGAATAAAAAAATTAAAACGACAGTGTAAAATAGGATATAATCTGAAAGAAATTTGAGTTTTTTAAGAGATCGAAGAAATGTAGTTTTTCATTGTCGCAAAATCTAACTTCTATTTGAGTCATTATAATGCCCAGAATTTGAAAAAAATATTGTCTCAACTGTTTTTCTTTATCTGCAAATTCAAATCCCTTACGACGTTTCGAATGTTAATCTGCTGTATTCAGTTTTCTATAAATTGTATAGATATAAGTGCCGTTACTCCTGAATTCACGTATTCTATTCAATGTTGTTTGCAGTAAATTTCTCGCCTTTAAAATGTCTATATTTCTATTTCGTAAAACAGGAAAAACAGTATCGGGTTGATCAAAAATCAATACAAACGTTTCTAAAAAGAATATTTTTTGAGCATTTTCTAAAAAATTTTTCAAACCTATTGCTTCCCTAATAGATTTTTGATCAAAATCGCGACTATTAGTATTGATTATGAAATAAAATGTTTCAAGTAATTTATCTCTATTATTGAAAACTGTATGAACGGCTCGTGATGTGAAATTCCAACGAGTTGCCTCATTCGAAAGAATACGTGTTCCTCCAATTTGTTCTAACACTTGGGTACGCTTTGTTGATTTGGAAAAATATGATGAAAATCCTGACAAGGTTGAGAAAAAAACTTTAGCCTGTTGAATTGAACTGCAAGCATTACTTAAAACCAAATTGAATAAATGTGCATAGCAATGAGTAAAGATTGCTTGTGCTGCTATAGATTTAATTTTTGCTTGTAACCCGTTCACTTCTCCGGACATAACACTCGCTCCGTCGTATGTTTGAGCCACTAATTTTGAACGCAAGTCAAATTTTCCGAATTTTGAAGATAAAAATTGAAATAGATCATCAGCAGAACGCCCAGAACTAACATCATAAAATCCCATGACGCGCTCAACAAGTTGGTCATCTATTATATAACGAAAAATGACTGAGAACTGGGAATGACAGCTTATGTTAGTTGTTTCATTAACTTGCCAAGAAAAAAACAATGATTGTGAAATTTCGTCCTCGATTAGTTTATTCACAACAAAAGCAACCGAATCAATTAATTCATTTTGAATGGTTTTAGATGTACCAGAAAATACCGATTTGTTGTTGGTGTCATTTTCTAAAAAGGTTTTGAAATTCATGCCAAATTTACTAACAAGAACTACCAATTCTTTGAAATTTCCGCGATTTAAAGACTCATTCGATTCATCGTGCCCCCTAAAAGGTAACTCTTGCATACAGAGGTGCATCGTAATATCTATTAAACTTCTTAGAATTTGTCGATTTTCTTTGACTCTAGCATTGAAATTTTCAATTTCTATTTTACGCGCATTGTCTATTGCTGTGGCGATATTTTGTTTTTGCTTTCGCATAACGGTAAGCTTGCAACTAGATGAAATATGCTGAGAACTTATTGTGTAGCGATAGACCCCGCGATAAATTTTTCAAATCACTGAAACCACTTTTCGACCATACTCGGAATTTCCATTAGTTACTGAGAATAAAATACACGGCCAACAAAATAGTTTTTTCAAAGTAATACTTCCAGTAAGCCAGTCGTAAGTCGTACTTGTCATACCACGTATTTTGGAATCCCCGATTTGATTTACCGACCCCACTACTAGACACTGGAAATGTACTCAAATCCGGAACAGGTCGCTTAACTTCCTTAATTAAATATAATTTATCATCATACGAATGAGTCGAAAAATGTTGCTTATTTATTGAAAAATTAACAATATCACAAGTACACCGAATATGTTCCTTAGGAATTTCAAAAGATTTACTATTACTAGGTCCCGCTGAATCCATTTCGCGATCTGGTAGTCTCTTTCGATAAAAAAGATTTATATTTCAGAAAAAATTCACCTGAAAAAGATTATAATCATACGCGATACACAGCAAACGCTATACCACTAAATAACGACAAAGTGAACTAACCCTATTCCCCTATTTCGCGCTTCCCGATTAACTCGAATAGAAACCTGAGGCCAGCCTCTAATTCCTCGAGAAGCCGCCTTCAAAGTCGTAGATATGTTCTCATCGCTTCGACGCAGACAACCCGCTGTACATCGCATCGAAACGACCTCAGATCGACTAAGATCGCGCAGAGGCTAGCCTCTGATTAATCCCAGAAAGGCTTTCCATTACGTTCTCGTAGGTCATCGAAGTTTAACACGCTAATTCAATGAAGCTTGCGTTAGGCATGCCTCCAACCGTTTATTCAAAGAGGATTTGATTTGTTATGAATATACAAGGAATGTGAGATTGGGAAAAATATTGAGGAAAAAAGTGACGATGAAAGGGAATGAAGAAATATACGGTTTACATTTTTTTTGATGAGGCACTGTCTCACCTGCCTCATAGGACAAGCCGCCACTGCCGCGGATGTGAAAAATTCGGCATCCGCAACAATCCTGATTTCCAATACACGTTCTAAATTGTATTTAGTAATCCCCTTTTTATATTTATACTTGTAAATCTAATATTAATAATTATCAACTTACCTCCAACTGGTAAGCGAGGAGTACCAGTGAGAAAATGGACAAATAAACGCTGTTCTTCCCCGTTGTAAGAACTTAAAACTTGAAGGAGGAATTTAATCGCTCTGGAGTCAACATCATATCCATGGTTACACTTAATACATGCCGCCAGCATTGCCACATCCCACGGCTCCCGGTTTTCTTTAGAATTGCCGCAAAACACGTTTTCCAGCTCTTCCGCGGTGAACAATCTCAAATTATTGTAAGGAACTACGGAACTGAAACCTTTCTGGAACTCTTTCATGTATCTTGATACACCTTCAACTAAAGTCCAATGAGTGACGAGGTCAATATATTTGTGGAGGTTATGTATCGTAACACCGATCGTCTGTCCATCCTTCATCAAATCTGCAAAAAATATTGAAATATGTTCAGGAATATTGCCACAACGAAATTGTATTTTGTTAACTTAATAGTTGCTCGAATAAAATAGAAATCAAGTAAATAAAACGTGTTGTATTTTGGAATTGGAACTGAACATGTTAGGTCAGTGTATACTTTTATTTCATTCAATTTTATTAATTAAGTCCTTTGATTTGATCATTAGATGATATCTAATGATTGATTTGCGTAGAGACTGATAACATCCAGTGTGTGTAGTTTTTCTTCGATTTTTAATGATATTTATAAATTCCTTAATATACCATGAATCTTACAAGTGATATAAATTTTTGCCAATTTTTTCGAACATTTATAAATAGGACTTTGAACACAGCTGATGACAGGTGTAAGAGGTGTTCCATTCCTATGTAATTTTGTAAATCCGTACATTTGGATAGAGTTGGCATAATGAATTTTCAGTTTATTACCTAGTTATTTAGGTAATAAACTCTTTTTTTTTATTATTTTATCAAGTCGCTATTTTTAGTTTCAATAATTTTTTTTATCTTACTCGAGCTTTTTGTAAGTTCTCTTTCTGAAGGATATCACACATTTTTTTCTATCATTGTCATTTGTATTCATCACAACTATTTTATTGGACTTATCTGAGAGTAAACAAAATAGCATACATAATATTTTTATTTCGTTCATGAACAAAACGAAAACTTCATGTTTTTATATTGTTGATGTGTAAATAAAATATTTTTTGACAGAAATAGAAATAAATTCTTTTTTTTCCATTATTTTATCAAGTCATTAGTTTTAGTTTGAATTATTTTTTTCAAGTTATTTGAGTTTTTTGTATGTTGTCCCTTTCTTAAGGATATCACACATTTTTTTGATCATTGTCATTTGTACCTATTATTATTTGAAAATCTGGCCAATTTGTTCAATAAGGGCTTACTAGATGGTGATACTATTCCAGAAGAGTGGAATATAGCACACATAAGCTCTATCCATAAAAAGGGGGACAAAAGAGTATGTCAAAATTATAGGGGCATAAGTGTGACTCAGAGGGGAGGTTGTACAGCCTAATAATAAAACAGAGAATCGAACAAGATATAGAAGAACAGTCAGGGTTTCGCGTTGAACGATCATGTGTTGGCAACATATTTGTATTACAACAAATATTAGAAAAATGTCTCATAATCTGTCTTCCCACCTCGTATTTGTTGATCTAGAAAAAGCGTACGACACGGTGCCTTTAAAGAAACTTTTTGAAGTATTGACCAGGGGGTGGGAACTCGCCTACTACAAAGCTGGTCACGTTTTTCTTCGACGAGCGGTAGAGACATCTGTTGTTATCTTAGAACCTCGGATCGGTAAATTAGTACTTCTCAGTAGTGATCGGTAAAAACGGATTTTATCAGACCTCACTCTTGGTGGACTTTATGAAGAGTAAGAAAGTATTTTATGATGAGCATGAACTGGTTGACTGAAATGGTTTATTCATGTTCAACTTATTCAATTTAATTTAATTTAAATGGTTTATTGTTACTGTGTTCCCAATTGCTACAGTGATAGTAATGTCAAAAGGTATGTGTTGCATTCATATAAGTAGTAGTTTTGGATTAATTCATAACTCACTAAAAATGTACTGTGAATTAATATTTTCTGTAGCAGTTTCATATTCCTGTAGTAATTTCTGATTAGTAAAAATTTGGGAAAGTTTCTAACACTGTTTTCTTTCTAGGTTTTTCATTACACAAGTTGAGGGTGTTAGAAATGTTTGGTTGGAAAGAATCAGAAATCCATGTTTTCATTCATCCAAAAGTGTTATTTGCATAAAGCATTTTCATATGGATTGTATAGACCCTCATGGAAAGCTGAAAAGATTTGCTCTACCAACACTTAATTTGCCAAGTAATTCATTCTACTCCCTATGATTATCATTTTTGTAATTTCAATAATCTTTCAGGTTATGTAAGCATATTTTGTCTACCCTCCAGAACTCCTGAAGAAACTTTGAGGCAACAAGGTATTTATATATAAGTGAACTGCTCATGGTCATTGATTATAGTTTTGGGTATTCCACTTATAGTAGGTTTCATAAAAATCGTCTATCAGAAGATTCCTAGAATACTTCAACGGATATGTGAGATTTACCGTTGAAACGCCAAATTCAAGGAATTTCAGTTAATAAGTTTATTGATTTTGCCATGATATTATTTCTGTACTTTTATGACAGAACTATTTATAAAATTTTATCGGGAAAAAAAAACAATAAGATCTTATGATCTAATAATGAAGATGTCATCCGAAAAAGTATCTAAAAGAAAATAGACTTTTAGAAATTGTTTCTGTCATAAAAGTATAAATCTAATGCATTTCATGCTTAAATTGATGTATCTGTCACTAATATCTTAATTTATTCTTTCAATGTATTTTCATAACTTGATGAGTAATTGTTGCATAATTATTTTTGGTTCGTTTATTCTTTCCCTCGATATTGAGATTTTTGTAAATTGATAATTTACTGCATTATATATATATTTCTAAAGTTTCTTTTTTGTTTATTTCCTTTCATCCTCTAAAGATTAGTATGTTCTTTGATTTGAAAGACGGATATATTTGAAATGACCATAATTCTTTAATCTGCTGCAAATTGTCACAATTTTCTGATCAAATGATTTTTTTTATTGAAATTGTGACAATATACAGCAGATTAAAAGAATTATGGTCATTTCAAATGTATTTGTTTTCAAATCCAATAAAAATATGGGATTCAACCTGCGCTTGCGTGGAATCCTATGATAACTCTTATAAAATGCACTAGAGGGCGCCACGAGACGGAACGTTGTGCGAATGGAATCTGTAATCAACTCTAAGATAACGTAAGATGGCGCTATAAGTTGAGCTCTCTAAGCCGGGACCGAAATTCATGCCAGAGTTGCCTATCTATAGGTAGTCTATGGTATTGACAAGGGTTGGCCTGACGAAAACGTATGTACGCGCGATATGGAATATGTACAAGGACAGTAAGAGCCTGGTAAAAAATCCACACAACAAAGAGGTTTAAGCAGGGATGCAGCGTAAACCTTTTTATAAAGCTTTCAGTCATATTTGAACATAATTCAATTAACCGAATTCTGAATGAATGAAGATTATAGCCGCCTCTTGAATATTTTCAAGGAGCGGTTGTTGAATTAGGGATGGCTTCTCGAAGAGAGATCTAGGAGCATAGTATAGTAGTTGGAATACCTTGAATAATAATAGTATATTATATACCGCGGGACTGAAGTACTACATTTAATCCTGAAGGTAAAGTTTATGGCCCGACCGCAGGGAGGGAAAAATACTATTATACTCATTATATTATACTCCTTTAACGCCATTTCACGAATTCTATAAGTTGAAAAAAATGAGTTATTTTTGTTCTGTTAAGTTTTCGAATATAAATACCTACCAATTTCATAACCGGGCAGGGTGAAATTGAGAGAAAGATCAGCAACAGGGCATCCCTCAAATGTAATCTTCTCGATTTCTTCTCGGATCTCCTCTTCTGTCAAGTCCGGATTCATCTTTATGATGTCCCGTTCTCGAACCATCTCTTTCATCTTCCTGAAGGTCTGGTAAATATCTGGTAATACGTATTTGAGGTCCGCAAATGATAGAGTGTTTTCCTGTCCGAGCAACCATTTGTAGAAAGTAGGTGAAAGAGGCAAATCTAATAACCGAGAATCGAGCAAAGCCCTAGCCATGAACCGTCCCAAGAAAAAATACATATTCTTGTAATACCCTAGCCCCTTGTCTGAATATCTGCGAAGTGGTCTTGGGTATACACCACATGGTCTATCAACGTACTCTTGGTCGGTATGTGGCACATTCCACAATTTTGATCTTGTTGCAAGTAGCTTTTGGCACACCAAAGAGTAAAAGTCTAAGGTTGGTCCAATACCTGTTCCTGCTTCGTTTGAATATTCTATTTCAAGAAAAGCCTTGGATCCTGCCATCTCTTGCATAACCTAGAAAAATACATACATACATCCAAATCCACATAATATATATATATATATTCTTTTGAACTTTTGGCTGACAATATTTAGTTAGCAAATAATAAAGCATAATACAAATTTGGAATAATTGAAAATTTCATTATTCAATAACTGAATTGCCATACCTTATCGGCCTGAATAAGTATGCCCTTCCGGGAAACAAGCATCTTGACCTTTTCCACGCGTGGTGTATTCAATGTCGCATGAGTTAACTCAGAAATTCGTTTCCTTGCTCGATCACGATCGAAAGATGTGAAGCAAAAGATCAAGTAACGAGTTTCGTATGGCAATGAAAACGGGCAAGTTGAGACCAAATGCAGTATCCAGGTAGGTAGTTGGCCATATATGATCGAATTCAACTGCTGCAGATATCTATCAACTTTGGCTGTTATTTTGGCGTTCAGAAATTCTGATGATGGTACAATTGGTTTATATTCGAGCCTGGGGTATAGGGTGCTCCAATGCATGTTAAGGCCGTATAGTATACGGAGTAGACGTAGTACCTCCCTAGACGGATCTTTGAGTAGCATAAGATGTTGAGGACACAGATAATGAATTAGCAGCGACTCGTTTGCAGGAACTTCTCCATCTGAAACAAAAGTGTTATGTTTAATTGGAAGTGATTTGTTGTTTGATATATTTCACAATATTTGAAATAAAACAGATTAAATTATGTAAATTGGAAAAATTAATTAGTAATATTCCCCTTTGCTTATCCGTAGCGATGGATTTACACATAGTAAATGCAGAAACTATAGAGTACTATAATAGATTGTATAATTTTAACGTTATATTCATTTTTAATTGCAAATCCTTACATTGAAATAATGCAGATGCCACAAAAATGTTTCAAGCTCTTGTGGAACATTATTCATGCATGTTCAATCTCAATGATACAACAATACTGTTCCATTATAGTGGCTGGCCACGATAATTTAAGACTCGAGTACCAAATGGACATGTGATTAGTTAACTTAGCAAACGAAGTCAAGAATTAAACGTTTAAAAATCATCCTAAAGATTAGGCTTGCACAAAAACTAAAAGCAAACAGCTCATTTTAAGGGTTGAATTTTACTACTGAAATTGTCAAGTAACTTCAGAAACATTTAGGAGAATGACAGTGTTAATTATCACCTTGATGGTCACGTGTAAAAACAATCGGAATAAGTGACAGGTAGGTAAGTAGAATATCGGACACCACTCTTATAGAATATTAGGTGATTTTTAGCAGCATATAATTTTTTCAGATTATGCTAGACGCGCTGGGAAAAATTGTTAAAAGTAATGTTGTGAGCAATCTCACTAAATTGTTATAAGAATAATTTTTCTGTTCTGCGACCTAACCTAAATATTAATATATGTGTTCTATGATAGAAGATTCTAGAAGAAGAGATGAGTTAAGAATGTACAATGTGTTAAGTTAAATAGTAGTCATTGTGTATTGTAATGTATTGGAATACCAGAGGAGATAGTAGAAATAAACCATGAAAAGTTAGTCTGACTTTTATTTTAACAGTGGTAGCAGAACGTGGTTTATGAAAAATGACTACGAAGGAAAAATACAACCTAACCCCATTCTCTGGAAATAACTTTTCAGCATGGGAGTTTCGAATCAAAAGTATCCTGCGGGACAATGGAGTTGTAGAAGCAGTTCTCAATAAAGATTATAGTCTGAACGAAGAAAATGAAATCGGGGAAGCCAAAGCCCAAGCCATTTTAATTGGAGGAGTAGCAGACACACATTTGGAATACATAAGAAACATGGAAAGTGCTTATGATATGTTTTATAATCTGGAGCAGGTATTCAAGCAGAGGGGAGTGCGCAGCCGATTGTTCATTCGACGAAGTTTAAATGAAATAAAGTTCAATGAAAGGGAATCATTGCAGAACCATTTCGTCAAACTGGATGAACTATTTTCACAACTACAAGATTCTGGGGGTGAAATAAGCCAAGAAGAAAAAATAAATTACATTCTAATGTCAATGCCCAAAAGTTACGAAGCAGTAGTCACTGCCATTGAAACTCAGCCCAATCTGGAATTAGGGTTTGTCAAAAACAGACTATTGGGTGAAGAGGAGAAAAGAGCAAAACCAGTAGCTGAAACATCCAGTTCATTAAATTATGCTTTTTCATGTTATATATGTGGAAAACGAGGGCACAAAAATTCCAATGCAGATATAGAAATAAACCTGACAATACTTACCAAGGACGTGGCGACAGAAACCAGAACAGAACTACCCAAGGTTCAACAAGGAACACAAATGAGAATGGACGAGGTCAGAATTCGAATACATATAGTAGAAATAGGTTCCAGAATTGGTCAAGAGGAGGTTATGCAGCCACAGCTGACAACAGGGACGACCAAGCAAAGGTGGTATTTATGACAGACACAGGATCAGGTGAGCCATTTGAAAATTCTTACTTGGCTGAAAATAATTTAACCTGGTGTGTTGACTCTGGGTGTTCCGATCATCTAGTGAGTGACTTGAATGCTTTTTCTGACTATAATGAGTTTAAAATTCCTAAAAAGATATCTGTAGCTAAGGGAGGTGTTTATTTAGAAGCTAAAGGCATAGGAAATATTGATGCAATTAGTTTTGTTAATAATAGGAGAGTTCCATGTAAAATTAAGAATGTATATTATTGTCCTGATGTTAAAAAGAATCTTATGTCTGTTTCAAAACTAGAAAATAATGGTTTAAAGGTATTATTTGAAAATAATGAAGTACAAGCGTCAATCAAAGATAGAGCAGTTATGATTGGAAAAAAGGAAGGTTCTTTATACTTAGTTAAAATGGAAATAGATAACTCGGCAAATTATACCGTTCACAACTCATTAAATTATAGAGATGATTTAGTCAATTTGTGGCATAGGCGTTTAGGACATTTAGGCCTACAAAATTTGAAAGTCTTAAGTAGAAGTGGTCTGGCGGAAGGTATGGATAAGTTAGATGAATTAAGCAATAAGAATTTTGAAAGATTAACATGTGAACCATGTATAATGGGAAAAATGACAAAGGCAACCATTTAAGGGAAAGGGATATAGAGCAAATAAACCTTTAGAGGTAGTTCACACTGATGTATGTGGACCCATTTCTCCGACAACTTGGGACGGTTTTAGTTATTTCGTGACATTTTTAGATGACTATTCTCATATGGTCATAATATATTTGCTGAAAAATAAATTTGAGGTTTTTGAACGTTTTAGAGAATATGAAGCTTACGCTACAAACCATTTTGGGACAAATATTTTAAATTTAAGATTAGATAATGGAGGAGAGTACACTTCAAATGAGATGAAGGCCTTTTGTAGAAGTAAGGGTATAAGGTTGAAGTATATAGTATCATATAATCCAGAAATGAATGGGAAAGCGGAAAGATTAAATAGAACTCTGGTGGAAAAAGCTAGAACTCTCTTAATAGACTCAAATTTACCAAAAGATATGTGGGGAGAGGCAATCTATGTTTCAGCATATCTAACAAAACCGAAGTCCAACCAGCAATATGGATAAGACTCCAATCGAACTATGGGAAGGAACAAAACCAAACTTAGAGAAGTTGAGAGTGTTTGGAAGCATAGCATACAAACATGTGCCTGATCAATTAAGAACAAAGTTGGACAGTAAGGCAAAGAAGCTAATCATGGTAGGATATGGGCCAAACAGCTCCTATAGATTATGGGATCCTGAAAGAAGGAAAATAGAAATTGGAAGAAATGTTGTATTTGATGAGAACAAGTTGAATACACCAGACTCATTAGAAATAGAGAAACTCAGATATAACAGGGAAAGTAAAACAAAGGAAGGAAATATGAACGAAGACATACAGGATGAGCCAAACATTCAGGAGGAAGAATTTATTCCAGTACATGAAGAAAGTAGTTCACAAACAAAAGGAATAGAAACAAGCCGGTATGGCACAAAGACTATATTACAAATTTCGAATCCGAGGAAGAAGCAATGTTCGCTTATTTGTTGGAATATGATGATGATATTCCCAAAACCATAGATGAAATAGATCAACGGCCAGACAGAGATAAATGGATGAGAGCAGTGGAGGCGGAAGTAAATATATTAGAGGAAAGTAAAACTTGGATACAAGTAAAGAAACCTGAGAATATCAAGACGATTGACACAAAATGGGTATTTTCAAGAAAAGAACTTAAAAATAAAGAACCAATATATAAAGCCCGACTTGTCGTTCGAGGTTTTCAACAAAAGGACCATAGTGAAGATACATATTCTCCTGTTCTTCGACTCCAAACTTTAAGAATTGTTTTAGCAATCGCAATACAGAATAATTATGATATACCTACATCAGATGGATGTCAAGGGAGCATTTTTATATGGGCGTATTGAGGAACAAGTGTATTTAAGCCCTCCTAAAGGCATCAAAGTAAAAGATGGTTTAGTTTTAAAGCTTACAAAATCACTTTATGGGCTCAAAAAATCACCAAAATATTGGTATGATCATTTTCATGAATTAATCACAAAATTTGGGTTTTCTAGATCGGACAATGATTATTGCTTTTACATCAAAGATCGTATATATATTTTATTGTATGTGGATGATTTTTTAATTGTGGGAACAGATGAGAAGAAAATTTCTGAGCTAAAAGATTTTTTATGCAATGAATTCAGGATGAATGATTTGGGAAGAAATAATTTGATGTATTTGGGTATTTCAATAGTGAAAACAAATGATAGCATATTAATGGATCAGTCAGATTATTTGAAAAAAGTATTAGTTAAATATGGTATGGAAAATTGCAAGCCCATTACTACACCAATGGATGTTAATTTTAAAATGACTAGCAGTGAATGTTTAATCGACAATACTCTGGAACTCAGATGTCGATCCTTAATTGGATCATTGATGTATGTCACTGTAGGAACTCGACCAGACTTAGCTGCAGCAGTTTATTATTTAAGCCGATTCCAATCCAAACCAAGTAATGATTTGTGGATTGCACTAAAGCGGATTTTACGGTATATCAAAGGTACACTAAATCTAAAATTGAAATATTTCAGTAACAATAGCTGCTCTGTCTTGGTTGGTTACGCTGATTCGGACTGGGCTAGGGATGAAGATAGGAAATCCACATCCGGATATCTATTCAAAGTATATGATAATGTAGTAATTTGGCGGAGTAAGAAACAGAATTGTATCGCACTCAGTACGGCAGAAGCTGAATTAGTTTCTTTATGTGAAGCAGTAAAAGAAATGATGTGGTTATTAAAATTGTTGAAAGATTTTAAATTAGACATTAAAGAAGTATGTATATTTGAAGACAATCAAAGTACCATTAAAGCTGTTAAAAATCACGATCAAAAATTAATGAAACATCTAGATATCAAATATAATTTTATTAAACAGTTAGTAGAAAGTGGATTAGTTAAGTTAGAGTATATTAATACACGAGATCAAACAGCGGATGTCTTTACCAAACCTTTAAGTAAAATTAATTTCAGAATGTGTATCGATAGACTTAATTTAGTTTCGATTGAGGAGGAATGTTAAAAGTAATGTTGTGAGCAATCTCACTAAATTGTTATAAGAATAATTTTTCTGTTCTGTGACCTAACCTAAATATTAATATATGTGTTCTATGATAGAAGATTCTAGAAGAAGAGATGAGTTAAGAATGTACAATGTGTTAAGTTAAATAGTAGTCATTGTGTATTGTAATGTATTGGAATACCAGAGGAGATAGTAGAAATAAACCATGAAAAGTTAGTCTGACTTTTATTTTAACAAAAATGACGTCCAAAGAACGTAAGTCTTTACTTGTGCACGATCAAAATGGAGACCTGCACGTTAGAGGTATAACTTTCAGTTTTGCGGCCATGAAATTGCGACTAGAAGTAGAAAATTTAAACCAAAGAAAAACTCACCATTCCATAACGTATCCACTTCCTCTGTGGACTCAATGGTTTGAATTACTCCAGTGTTTGCTGCCTCTACGACTCTATAGTATATCAAATGTTTGCGCTTATAGAAAGTACTGTCGAGAGCGCCGCCACCTTGCTTCTTCAGCTCATGTTGCTGAATAGCATCTTGTGCAATCATTGTTGAAGGAAGCACTTTGTCTCCTATCAATATCTGCAATTTTGGAAGTTTTTCTGGGGTATTAACTTCAGCACCATCTGGTGGAGTATTATCTCTTTCGCCCGTACTTTTACAACCAAGGTTCAGAGTAACAGGAACATTTTTAACGTCTGTTTCGCAGGTGGAGGCTGCATCTGTTGCAAAAGTTGCGTATCCTCTTTGACTTAAATAAAGCTCGATGTCACTAACGGTCGCTGCATTCACCGAAATTGCCTTTTCGTTGAATTCCTTCGAGTGAGTACATTTTGGGTGGCGTTTTAATTCCAGCTGCGAACAATTTAAAAAATGTTATACACAATGGTGGGTTAAAAGAACACCAAATTAATAAAGAAAACAAAACCATAACAAAGATCATTCTTGATATCTCTGCCACCTAGATGAAAATTTCTATTGGATAATCTCAACGATGTCTGTTTCAGATTTTCAATTTCGTATGCGATAAAAAAGAAACATTTATAATTGCTAGAATTACACATCAGTTTGGAAAAATCTCACATTTCGTATATCAGATTACAACTTCAGTTTCATCAATCAGAAAAATCAATATGTCCATATCTATTGAAGAAAACAAAATATAACATATTATCAAGATTAACAATGGTTGTAGATGATGGGATAGTGGAGCAGGTGATGAAGTTACTGCCTCTTTGACATGGACATATCCAGCCACAATAATCTGATGGAGGACCTCCAGTCACAGGTCAGAAAGGGTGATTCTAACCTATATTTCGATATATACGTATATATATACTGAGACGCGAGCTGACACGAATACATCGAAGAGCAATGTAAGAACAAAGAAGGATCAATATTGATTGATTTAAAAAAAAACGCGATAATTTTATTCCCAAATAAATGGTGCTTTGAAATTCCTAATAAAATTACTTGGGTTACTATGGAAACGTATTGAGGTTGAATTGTCAAACTTGACGCTTATAAATTTAATTGCTGGTGTTCTCGAAAAATGATAAGTGATGATGAAATTTCCATTCCTGGGACTCCTCCAGAGCTGGTTAAGGCAGTGAATACTGCTTCATTAGAATTATTGCCAAAGAAATCAAGAGAAAAGTACGAAAATGCATACAGACGTTTTATGGATTATCGCATGAGTAAAAATACCCCTGATCTGTATGCTTTCTTGTTTGCTAACTAAATATTGTAAGCCAAAAGTTCAAAAGAATATATATATATATATATAAATATGTATTTTTCTTGTGCTATATTATATATTATTTAGAAATAGTCTTTTTGGGATTAGAGCACGGGATCAAAAATTAGGACTTCATCTATTTTTCTTCTATATTAATTAACTACATATGTTTCGGCGTATACTAAGCCTTTTTCAAGTTTACGTGCTACAAACATAGTGACAATCACATCTGTCCAACAATTCGTCTTAAAAATCAGAAAATTAAAATCAGTTCATTGTGTTGTGAACGCTGTCAACTAGAATCATTCTAGTTGACAGCGTTCACAACACAATGAACATGATTTTAATTTTCTGATTTTTAAGACGAATTGTTGGACAGATGTGATTGTCACTATGTTTGTAGCACGTAAACTTGAAAAAGGCTTAGTATACGCCGAAACATATGTAGTTAATTAATATAGAAGAAAAATAGATGAAGTCCTAATTTTTGATCCCGTGCTCTAATCCCAAAAAGACTATTTCTAAATAATATATATATATATATATATGGATTATCGCATGAGTAAAAATACGAGTTCTTTCTCAGAAAATGTTGTAATGGCATACTTCCTAGACCTTTGTTAAAAGATGAAATCTTCAACATTATGGGCCAATTATTCAATGCTGAAGTCAACCCTTGCACTTAAACACAATGTAGATATATCTACATACTCAAAACTTCGTTCTTTATTGAAACGGCAAGCTCAAGGTTATAGGGGAAAGAAATCTAAGATTTTAACGAAGGAAGAAATTGAAAAATTTATCCAGGAAGCTCCAGATAAAGAAAATTTAATGATTAAGGTAATTTACAAGTTTTTTTTCTATTTAGATTATAGCTTTATTTATTTTTTAGGTGGCTGTAATATTTGGTATTTCTGGGGCCTGTAGAATGGATGAGTTAGTCCGAATGAAGGTACACGATATAGAAGACTTAGAATCTAAGCTTTTAATCAGCATACCTGATTCAAAAACCAACAAACCAAGATCATTTGTAATTAATCAGATCTACTTAAATGTTTATCGAAAGTATGTTTCGTTAAGACAAGAAAATATGAACAGTGACTGATTTTTCTTTAAATATCAAAGCGGAAAGGGTTGTAAACAAGTGGTAGTTAGTGGTAGTATAGTTACTACTTATTTGAACTTAGTAAATCCGACAGAATATACTGGTCACTGCTTTCGTCGGTCTTCTGCAACAATATTGGTTGACTCTGGTGCCGACATAACTAGTTTAAAGAGGCATGGCGGATGGAAGTCATCAAACGTTGCTGAAGGATATATCGTTGAGGTGGCAAATAAAATTTTCACAGTACAAAATATTCAACAAAATGACCCTTCCACCCTGCATGTTGTCCAAAATGTTTCTCATAGTTCTAAGAGTGTTCCTCCAATGTTCAATAATTGTACTAACTGTCAAATTACTGTGAATATAACAAATTGATCTTAAAAATGTATTCAGCAATGACTTGATGTTTTCAAAATATAAATTAATTCCTTATAAGCAATGTGTTTTCTATCATTTATGTGGAACACTAACAACTGTACGGAAATATCATTTCCTTACAGTAAGGAAATGACATTTCCTTACAGTACTTTTTCTTCAAGAAATTTTGACAGGAATGTCAAAATTTCCTGGCGATTTGCGGAAAAATTTATTTACACTACAATCCTCTGAAATCTACAATGACAAAAAATTCAACACGTCTCATTTAGAATCAGTCGTTATTGGCTGAACTTGGGCGGTGAACCATTTTACCTATTAGTGATCATTTTTGACATCTTTGGTAAACCTCAAATTTCGTTGAAACGCAGGTAGACGAATAAAAATTGAAGTTTCTATCTATGGAGGACACATCATTCAAATCTCATTTTCAATCAACCCCCAGATTTGGAAGTTAAATAGGTTATTGAAACGGCCGTAAGTTGATATAATGGACAACAGTAGATAAGCATACTTATGCATGCACGGTTTGCATGAACGCTGCACCTCACAATGAACAGATTTGATGGCCTAATTGACAAATCTATAACAATCGAGAATACCTCAGCTTTAACTTCACATTTTTCTGTTAATTATGGTATCAGATGCTTAAAGCATTTGATAACTATTACATGAGAAACTACGTCTGAATACAATCTAGATATAGTAGACACCACTTGACTTGATGAGCCAACAGTGCTCTAGAAAAACATGCTCCATTACTCACTGACACTCATCCGAGCATAGTTGCCAGTGCAAGTTTCACTTGTCTGCGCACTGCCAAGATCTCACAAACTCACCGTTATTGCGGGACGATTGGTCATCCTGAAGTTTTCACTGTGGGAGGTCTGATATTGTGACAAACCTGCTTCATAAATGCTGGTAGGGAATTCTTCCAGTTGCGATACACATGCATTCAATTTATTGATGAGCATACTCATCCAATTCGAGTTTAGCTCACATGTATTAGAAAATTGATCCAGGGGGCAGTTAGCAAATACATTAAGCAGGATTCTTAGTCTTTGTTGTTCGTTATATGGACCTAGCGGGTTCACTACAAAATCAGTTAATGATTTGATAATGGATGTGTGATTCATCTCGAATGCTGTGATATTTGCTTCCATTAGAATGTTTCTGAGTTCAACCAAACCCTCGCGGCACTCTGTAGTGAGAAGTTTCAATTTTAAATCCTTTAGGCGTGTCAACACAGCGCAACCTGGGTGTTCGTCTTCTCCATTCCCGAAATAGATTTTCATAAATTGGGCAACCTGAAAAATGATGTTAGTTAATTTGCAGTTAACAAAACAAAAACCTATTCAGATCAATTTAATTATCCCTGATCTGAATTCAATGAATTTTATATAATACAATGCTCTGTATATTATATTCCTAAATATCCACCAGATTGAATTTTGACAGGTGGTCCCGTGAGGGACCCGGAAAGCGTAGCTTTCCGAGCGGCCCGCAGGGCCGCTCGAGAGGGAATCTTAAAACAGATCGAAAAGGCGTATCCTGTTCTAGGAGAAGCGACCCCCCGGGCGCTCTTAAAGTGCCCGAAATTTTCGAAAGAAAATCGCGAAAATGACGTTTTTCGCGAAATCGCCTAAAGTGCCTCAGAAAAAAGGAAATAGGCTCCGAAGCCGAAACGCCCAGCGTCCCGGACTCGCCACATATTCCGAGAGCGAGGACGTCCGGTTTCCTTAGAACCCATTAGAACTCCGGAGCCCCCCTATTTCTAGGCTAAAATCCCGTAATTAAAACGGCAATTTTTAGTTTCGCCAGCCCCGCGAAACGTCAAAATCACCCATGATGCTTTCGCTCAGTGCGAGCCCCTCGAGCCTCTAAACGCATTTTCATATCCAAGTAGCGATATAATATAAATTCGGCAATTTCCTCGATAAATCGAGGAGAAGTGTCACAATTTCTCATACGATTCCGATGCCGAACGCGAGCTCCAAATTTGAAAATACGGCGTCAATTTTTCGCTCGATATGGGCGGTGGAAGATTTTTCATGCCTTCCAAGTGCTCGAATAAGAATCTACAGGAGATTCCGAATCTCTAGATACCACCCGGGATTAACGACTCTCAAGAAAAGTACCTCAAATATGCGTTTGAAAATCGCCATTTTCGACTCTATTTGCGCGCGAATTCTTTGCCCTCTCCGAACTCGGACCCAACTTATGATACTCTATGTCAAAATCCGACACACTTAGTTTATTCAGGGAAAAACGGCTGAGCACTCTGTTCATGAATACACGTTCAGACCTTTTTCTAATAATTTTCATTTTACCTTTGTGAAAATGATGGAGTTGAAACGGTATTCTTTGGGTTTATTTTTTATGGAAAAATTATTTTCGATTCATATACAGGGTGTTACATGGGAGCAGTATCGAATAATGTTTATACTACCTTTGTGGAATGCACCGATTGGATCGATTGATATACGTGCTGTGCACATTGGAAGCACTGACTTTCACCAGAGTCTTTCTTCGAGAGTTTTTCCTTCTGCATTTTTTATGGAAAAAGCACCCACTGCAAATCGATTATATAGTGGGTGTCCCATATGCATTTTTCTTCATGTTTTTTCGAGTATGGGATCTTATTTCGATAAAATGTCATACAGGGTGTGCGAATTACAATGAATTTGCGATCATGTGATATACGGGGTGTGCAATTTACAAGTTATTTTGCTGATTTCGATAAAATGTCATTCAGGGTGTGCAATTTACAATGAGTTTACGATCGGGTGATATACGGGGTGTGCAATTTACAAGTACTTTCGTTTTTTTGCGCGCTTTCGGTTTTTTTGTATTTCTCTGGGGTGTTTCGCGTGACTTCGAGTTTTTTTGCGCGCCTTCAAGTTATATGTATTCTTTCGGGCTTTTTTCAGGTTCCTTTGGATTTTTTGTGTTACTTGGGGTTCTTTCGTGTTTTCTCGCGTTGTTTCGTGTAATTTCGGTTTCTTCCGTGTTTCTTGGGATTCTTCCGTGTTTTTTCGGGTTTCTTCGTGTTTTTTCCAGAACTTTCATGTCTATTCGCTTTCAACGGGTTTTTTGACGTGTTTCGTGTTTCTGCGAGCTTCATTGATGTATGGGCCCTATTGATCTATGGTCTATATTGATCTATGGTCCCATATGATCTATGGTCTATATTGATCCATGAGCCAATGGAACTACTGGCCTATGGATCTACGGGCCTATTGATCTACCCGCTTACTAGTTGAGTATAATTTCACATGAATGTCATAATTCAGTGCATATTTACCTTGAGAAAATTTAAAATACCCGCTACTTTGGTAATTCAAATTTCCGCCGGTTTGTTCCTGTACTATCAAACATGAGGGCTATTTTGTGTTACCAAAAATTAGTAAAGAGTTTTCATTTATTGTATATTAGTATTCTGTGCATTGAATGTTCAACACTACAGTGCTTTCATACCCCTAATACGTTGTTGGAAGTCGCATTAGAGAATGTCGAGAGAATGCTACGTTATTGAGATCAATATGTTAAAGAAGATCTTTGGTTAGAGATGCCAACTCTAGCTTTTAGTAGGCATTTTATAATAGGAGTTCAGAGCCGATAATCGATATCATCAAGTTCATCAAGAGACGTTGAACGCCGATTATGCATGAGTGAAATGCTGCTTGCCAGGAATAAAAAAAAAGAGTTTTTTGCATCGTATAGTCACTGGTGACGAAAAATGGATTCACTACGATAATCCAAAGAAGAGAAAGTCATGGGTTAAGCCCGGCGAACCATCAACATCGACAGCTAAGCCGAATATTCATGGAAAAAACTCATGCTGTGTATTTGGTGGGATCAGCTTGGTGTCGTGTATTATGAATTGCTGAAACCAAGCGAAACCATTACTGGAGCTCTCTACCGAACACAATTGATGAGATTGAGTCGGGCACTTAAGGAAAAACGCGCCCATTACTACTCCAGACACGACAAAATTATTCTTTTACACGATAATGCTCGTCCACATGTTGCGGCGCCGGTAAAAACATACTTGGAAACACTCAACTGGGAAGTTTTACCCCACCCGCCGTATTCACCAGACTTAGCCCCTTCTGATTATCATCTGTTCCGGTCGATGGCACATGGTCTGTCTGAGCAGCGCTTCACATCATATGAAGACACCAAAAATTGGGTAGATTTGTGGATAGCGTCAAAAGATGAAGAGTTTTTTCTACGGGGTATCCGAATGTTGCCAAAAAGATGGGGAAAAGTAGTGGCAAATGATATAAAATACTTTGAATAAAACGTAATGTACTTTTCCTTTACAATAAATTCCTAATTTTTTATAAAAAACCGCGGAAACTTATTTGTACACCTAATAGTTAGACATCACCATCTTGTAACCCGAATTAGTTCTTAATTCGCAGTTATTGTTCTCAAATAAATATTTTATACTTTGACCACCAATTGGAAAAAGAGTAGTTCGTAGAAAAATTTACCTGATCCTTAATCCATAATTTCGTCTTGCTTTCATCTTCACCATACTTGTTATCATCCTCGTCATCATCATCATCATCATCATTTGTGTTGACTTCGTTTCTCGTGGTGACCGAGATGGGTGAGACATTTTGTTGGTTCATCATACTAGCAGTTAACATCTTCATCCTTTTAGTAGTTGGTGAATCTTCATTGGGATTCACTATGACTGTCGGGTTTTCATGATCCTGACCAGTTGTGTTCTGCGATACAGGAACAGTACTGCTGGAACTGGAAGCCGATACTGCATCACTTGTCCGCTGATCAGTAAGAAGCTAAAAATAAGGTGAAATTAATAGAATTAACTAAGCACGAATCATCTCCGAAATGGCTTCCATAGGTCCTCCGCCACAATACTTGTGAATGGTGAAGAAGACATAAGGGCACCAAAGTGATACGTCGTTGGAAATATACAATTTACAAATTAATGAAAATAATATAGATGCAGCTCTTAAGATAATGACCTGGGTCAAAAATACTAAATCTAGATAGAAATTAAAAATTTTTATATAAAAAATCTTCGGTAATCTATAATATAAAAATGTGTTGGTAAGCGCATAACTCAACAACGCCTGGACCAATTTGGCCAAATCTTTTTTTAAAATATTCGTTGAAGTTCAAGGATGGTTTTTAGGGCGAGAAAAATTAGAATTATTGCTTCGAAAACCCTAAAAATAGCCCTTTTCTTTTTCCCATACAAACGATTTGTAACTAAAACGTAGTCAATTTGAGCTTTGTTGCTATGGTATAAAGTTCATATTAAATTACAAGCACTCACTGTTGTCTAAGCAATGTAGGTGTGTTCCTAACGTCAAAGATCATATCTATGTTTGCAATTGCTTGAAAATGACGCTCATTGGGATCAAACTCTCAATGATGCTGTAATATCATCACACGCTCATCAAATACGAACATTGTTTTCTATAATCATATCTACATGCTTCCCATCAAACCCAATTGATTTGTGGATCAAGTACAAAGATTATATGTGTGATGATATTTTGTATCAAATACGGAATAGAATGGGAAATCCAAATATACAAATCAGTGAAGAAATTTACAATGAAGCATTGATTTCAATTGAGGACATGTGCTCGATAATGTCAAACAAACTATTAATTCAATTAGGCCTGACCGCGCCCAATCGTCCAATGCATGACGCTTTTAACCAAGAGTTGCATCGAGAAAAACTGTCTGATCTCAACGCTTTGAAAGAATTAATTCAAACAAATCTTCCACTGTTAAATGAACAACAGAAGTATGTATTTGAAACTCTTATGAAAGTAACAAATGAAGAAACTGGAGGGATTTACTTCTTAGATGCACCTGGTGGTACAGGAAAAACTTTTTTGATTTCATTAATATTAGCAACAATTCGCTAACAAAATAAAATTGCACTTGCACTCGCTTCGTCGGGAATCGCAGCAACTTTGCTTGAAGGTGGTCGAACAGCCCATTCAGCACTAAAATTGCCATTAAATATGCAAAGCAATGAAACTCAAACCTGCAACGTTTCGAAGAACTCTGCAATGGCAAAGGTTTTGCAGCAATGAAAATTGATTGTTTGGGATGAATGCGCGATGGCACATAAAAAATCTTTGGAGTCTTTAGACAGAACCTTAAAAGATCTACGGAGCAATAATAACCGATTTGGTGGTGCAATGATTTTATAAGCAGGAGATTTTCGTCAAACATTTCCAGTGATTCCACGATCAACGCCAGCTGATGAACTCAATGCATGTCTAAATCCAATTTGTAGAAACATGTCAAAGTACTTCATTTAAGCAAGAATATGCGTGTCGAGTTGCAAAATGACCAATCTGGAAACATATTCTCTAACCAACTCATTGACATTGGTAATGGCAAATTTCCTATAGACATGTTGACTGGCTGCATTAACTTTCCTCAAAGTTTTTGTCAGTTAACTCGATCAAAAGATGAACTTATTCAGAAGGTGTTTCCAGATGTTTCTCAAAATTACAGAAACCATGATTGGTTGAGCGAACGAGCTATACTGACTGCAAAAAACATAGATGTAAATGAATTAAATTTCAAAATTCAAGAACAAATTACAGGCGAATTGAGGATATATAAATCAGTTGATTCGGCTACTAATCAAGATGATGTAGTCAACTATCCACCGGAATTTTTAAACTCGCTGGATTTGCCTGGATTGCCACCTCACAATCTTCAATTAAAGGTTGGATCGATGGTTATAATGTTGCGAAATATCAACCAACCGCGTCTTTGCAACGGTACACGGTTAGCGATAAAAAAATTACTAAACAATGCGATAGAAGCAACTATACTCAAAGGAAAGTATAAAGGAGAAGATGTTCTTATACCGCGCATCCCAATGATTCCGGCTGATGTGCCATTTGAGTTTAAACGACTACAGTTTCCAGTGCGGCTTGCTTTTGCTATGACTATAAACAAGTCCCAGGGGCAATCATCAAGTGTTTGTGGTATTAATCTAGAAAACCCATGTTTCTCACATGGTTAATTGTATGTTGCCTGTTTCCGTGTTGGAAAACCATCAGATTTGTTTATCTATGCGCCAGGTAATCAAACAAAAAAGATCGTATACCACAAAGCACTACAATAATAATAATGATTATGATTCACATGATTAACAATAAAGCGATTACTCACTTTTAAATCCTTATATATGTTTTATTTAATTATTTTTTATTCACAACGCCCTATCACCAGGGTGACGGTTCTGTTCAGGAGAATTTTTTAAAATACGTAGGCACAAAAACTGCCACATTACAAATCTTTTTGACAGGACGAAGTCTGTCGGGTCAGCTAGTGATTAATATTAATGAAGAGATTTCTTTCAAATAAATATTCACGTCCTCACAATGAGATAAATTACTCTTTTCAGCATTGTGAACCAAATTGCCTCTTGCTTATGTTTCATCGATGTATTAGAAATAATTTAATTTAAAAAATCAGCCCTTAATTATTCAGGAAATATCTTATCATTGCCTGATTTTGTATAGATTTGATTAATTTTACGGGTTCTGTGAAAAATTACCTTCGAGACAGTCACTTTATGTATCTGATGAATTACACCTTCCCTTATAAATGGTACTCCGAATTCTTCAGAAAACCTGCTCATTATCAAATGCGCTATCTGGAGGGCACACGTGATGACAATGAGATCTTCTGATGCCAGCATTCGGGCGATGCAGCTGGTTACCTCGTCCTTCTTCAGCACCCCTCTGAGTACATTGTCATGCCCGAAATATAGCATCTTTATCACAGCCTTCAAACTCTTATATCTGACTGCTATTCCTGCACTTATCGCGTGCACTGTGAAAAGCTCGTTGAATAAGTTTTGTATGACAGTGGCTCCGCATCCATGTTCTTCCTGAAAGTAGGCTATGCGATCAACATCATTTTCCAGGACAGGTTCAACAATGTCTTCGACTATGGTATGAATCTTTCTTTGTACAGCTCTGAAATGGATAAAGAATAAGGATAAAAACAAAAATAAGAAAAGAAAAAAATGATACGCAAATAGGATTTTTTGAAACCAACCATGCTCAGAGAATTTGTTATATTTATTACACCAATACTTAAAATTAAAAGAAGAACATAACAATCAGAAAAAAAATTCAAACCAGTACCTAACAGCAAGTAAATAATAACTAGATAACTAAGAAAAATCACGGAACATGCATCGGGTATTTTCGAATTCCTCTAGGTGCCAGTAAACTCAAAAAAAGTGACATGAGTCCTCGAGCGGTACGTGTATTGTATACCCATCAACATGTAGATTCAATCTGTGTATTTATCTAAAACTATCAACCCAAATCAAGATTTATACACACATCTGAATAACAAAGAATGATCAAAATAAATTTTGAATTTGTCCTACATTATCAGGCTACTGAGAAGTCCGATGATATTATTATATTAATCTAATGTAATTTCAATTATTTTTACTTTTGATAGTAGCGTAAGTGATAATTACTTACCTCACATTTCCCAAACTATCAGCTACTTGCATCCTCTGGAAATTGATGGTTCTCATTATTCCTCCTTTATGTATTCCGGTATCAGTTGAATTCGCCCGGAAAGCACTTTCAATGATCTTAGACTCATCGTGTCCAAAGTGTTTCCATGAGTCATCGTCATCTTTCCAATACCAATAAACGTTATTTTTGCTAGGACGGAAAGCCTTCTCGTTTATTGAGTTGATCTCGAAAATACCATTACTAGGAAGCTCAGGCATCAGCTCCACAATCAAATTCGTAATTTCGTATAAATCCTTGGCGTTTCTGTAAACGTATTATCGATAAAATAATGATGGATGATAATATCTATTATAATAATAAGGTCAGTAAGGTAGCGCCTAAACCAATCAACCGATTTGCATGAATTTTTTTGTCAATTTGACAAATTTGTCAAACTTAATAACGTTTAATAATTATAATAAACATCTATAATTTCTCTAAAAAACACAAAATCTTAAAAATTAAGGGTGTTTGGCATGTTTTCGCTGTAGATGGCGCCACCGCTCAACAAATCAAAATTGACTTCTGCCCATGCTTCTGCAATTTCAGCTTTGACTTTCAAAGAGGAAAGACGTGTTTCGACGAGCTTGGTTTTAAGTTTTATTTTAAGCTTATTTTAATTTTCAAACCTACCGAGTAAGTTAATTTAGAAAATTATAATTGAAAACCCAAATTTGGATGGTTATTCTCCATTTTTGGGTAAAAATTGAAAACGGGTGACGTACGATTTTTCAACTTTGATTTAGGTCCAGTGTAAAATTTTAAAATTTTAATTTACAATGGAGACACGACGACGAGGCAGACCAGTGGGTTCTCGAAACGCTACCCGGACAACCCGAACTAAAAGAAACCGACGCCGCGTTCATAAAATAATTACGCAATGCGATCAGTATTTGTAGCGAGAAGGGCTCCGGTTGAAGACGAAATTCCAGCGTTTTCTGTCGGCGAAATGAGCGAATCAATTTTGCAATGCTTTGCATTTTAGGGGTGAAAAAGGGCGAGATGGATTCAGCCAGTGCTGCCAGAAAGGCAATGTTGTAATGGGCGACCAGATGCAATTGAAAGAAGTACCAGCTTTGCTCAGAGAACTTTACACAGGAACAGATGAAGAATCGAAGAATTTCCAAAACAATATACGCCACTTTAACAGTGCCTTTGCGTTTGCTTCCCAAAAAGTTAGCTTAAGAGAATATGCATCAACTGGCCCTTATTCATTTTGTCTCAATTTCACCCCAATGTTCGTGTGGGGTGAAATTGAGGCGTTCACTGATATATCCAAACAACGTTTTACGGATACAATAGATCTCATTTTTAATACCAGTTATTGTCAGTATATGAATCAATTCTACAAACAAATCAAAGGATCTGCTATGGGAAATCCAGCGTCCTCTATTTTCGCTGAAATTGTTTTGAACTCACTTTTGTCATATGTTGTAGAGAGATGTAATTTTTTGATACTTTTTTTGTATATTTATGTTGACAAGGTTCAATATATGTTGGCACAATTAAATTCATATCACCCTGACTTAAAGTTCACCTACGAACTCGAAAATAATGGTTCTATACCCTACTAAGATTTATTAATTATAAGAAACCAGAATAAAATTATCACTGATTTATATCAAAAACCAACTTCATCCGGAAGAATTTTAAATTACAAATCCTGCCATGCCTTCAAACATAAGATCGAGATAATAAAGAATATAAAGCGGAAGATTCCAAATTTATCTGATTCATGTTTCCATGAAAATTTTTTTTTGTTTTTCACGCAGTATCTGAAAAATAATGGATATCCCCAAACACTCATCAATAATGTATTCTATTCATCAAGGAATACAAACTAGGACCAAATGAACGAATCATCGTCGGAAATTGAAAATATTTCAGGACCATCGCAGACACGGACGTTCAAACTTACATTTGTAGCCATACTGATCAAACAAATAGTTAGAATATTGACTAATACTAATATTAGAATAGTGGAATATTACAAGAAAACAATTAGAAACTATTTCTCGAAGTTGAAGGACACAGTTCCCAGTATACTTCAAACTAATCTTGTTTACCAGATAGATTGTAATGATTGTCAAGCACGTTATGTAGGCCAAACAAAACAACTATTAAAAAATAGGATTCGGCAGCATGAGAGTGACTGTAGAAAAGGTCTTACTACTACAGGTCTATCAAATCACTGTAAAAATACTGGACATCATTTCAAATTTGATTATCCAACAATTCTTCACATAGAGAATAATTTGGAAAAAAGATTGACAAAAGAAATGATTTCTATAAAGAACACTGAAAATAATGTTTATTCAATCACGGATCCCATTTCCCTGAATAACATATATATTAATTTAATAGGAAAATGAAAATAGGAAATTTATTTATTAACACGGCGCATGTTGTAAGGGTGGGGTTACCGTAATTATAAAACGAATGCACCTTTTAAGGAGTCCTCAGTTTATGACTTGGTTCAATATGAATGCACAACTTGCATTGATTGTTGTCGATATTGAAGAGAACCCTCATTGTCCATTCATCTTAAATAGGGAAAAAATCAGAAGCTGTATCCCTCCTTGGGATTGATACTTTGATCTCTCGGGTGAGTTTCTTCTTTTGGTTTGAGTGATTTACGGTATAATTTAATCAATTTCCAGCGCATTGTGATCAACTTTTGTTTGTTTTTATTGGTGACTTGTGGCAAGATCAGTTTTTGTTTTTAGTGTGTGATTACAATGTTGTTTTTGTGTATGAAATAATTTTTTGTCAATTTCAGCCTGAGGAAGGTGAAAAATAAAGCACCGAAAAGTTGCCATAGAGGTCTATTATTGACAGTTCCTTCAACCGAAATTAATTCCATTCTCAATGCATATTTTGAAGGATATTCAATAAATATTGAGGAAGTTTAATATTTTTGCGTTTTATTTCAAATTTCCGGATACGTTTTTGTCAGAGAGTGTTGTAGAAAATTTTCAGGAAACTTTTAGGAAAGATAGAAATTGTTGTTCTGATCAGGTTCTGGTATGATTCGAAACAAGTCTTTTATACATATCTTCTCTCTCAATGAACAAATTTAGTAACAGAAAAAAAAATGTGTCACCATTCATATTTTAGATAAATTTGGTGAACTTTATATTAGAATTTAGTTTTCTACCGAATAACTAATGTCATCTTAAAACTTTTTATGGCACGGTAAGAGTTTCGAAACAATCAAAACATTATCTTCAGATAGTACTCCGGACGCCCTGATGGATCATTATGAATGACGATAAAATAGTACTACGTAATCAATTTTGTTTTATTTCAGTTAAACTTACCTTGCATTGACATCAATCTGATCTGGATTATCACCATTACGAATCAATAGCTGATGAATTGTTTTGCCGATGTCTTGTTTCAGTAGCATCATAGCCATATCTGAATTCCTGATACAGATGGTCTTGAACATCCTCAAAACCATAATGAAATAATGCCTTCCTAAGACACGTGGAAAAGCCTCAAGCTGTTCGCGGATCATCAAGATCACCTCAGGGGTGACGATCTCTTTTAGCTTGACGGCATCAGTTTGGAAACAATTGACCAAGTTTGAAAATGTAGAGCAAACAAATTCAACGCATTTACTATCTTCGTCTCCTAGTTTGCTGGCGAGTAAAGGTAACGAGTCTTTAACGTACTCATACTCCATGTCCAATATGTTGCGACAACAATTGGCAGTAACTGATAGAGCGTTGCGTTGAGCAGCTACTGAAAAAAAATCCAGGTACATCAAGCAAGTAGCAATACCTCCCTGAAAGAAAAGGTAAAATGTGAGTACTTCAGAGTAATTTAAAATCTGTTAAGGAAAAGAATGTATAATATTCTGTCGTTTAATAAGAAAAAATTAAGATGTTTTGAGTTGACTTTATCAAATTTTTCCTCATTTCATCTGCTCTTATTCACAAAATCGATTATAATCTGTAGGCTGTTACAGGTGGAGTGAAGAGCAATGTGGTTTTTGTTATTAAATCTGTTTTTTCTCTCGTTCAAACACATAAGGTGACAATTATTGAAGAAATGAGAACAATATCAGCTCATCCATCATGCCGAGAACACGTTTGGCTCCTGTGCAACTGTACCAAATCATACGGTGGATACAGGAAGGTTTGTCCCAGCTAGAAGTGTCCCGGCGGTTGAATATTTCGCAAAGTAGGGCTTGGAATAGGTTCATCCAAAATGACTCAGTAGCTTATGTTCATGGGAGAGGTCGGCAGCGCAGTACAACTGCTGCACAAGATCGTCTTGTGATCCTCAATGCTAGGAGAAATTCCACTTACCCGGCTTCGCGGTTCAATAGATCACTGAGTTGCAACAGGAATTCTAATTTCGAACCAAACTGTAAGACGACGACTACATGTTCGTGGTTTGAGAGCACGTAGGAAGTTTGAATAGGGAACACCGGGTTCATCGACGGCAATGGGCTGAGGAGCACCGCAATTGGACAGTTGAAGATTGGGGCCGACGTTTATTTACGGATGAGTCTAGATTTCGTTTGGTCAACTCCGATGGACGTATTCTTGCTTGTAGGGAAAGAGGTCGAAGGTATGCAGAACAGTTTACGGTACCCACAACAGCTTTTTGCGGAGGTTCTATATGTGTATGGGGAGGCATTTGTTTGAACCAACGCACAGAGTTGGTTGTTCTGCAGAACACTACTATGATCAGCCAGAGATATCACGATATGATTATTGAACCCATAATTGTTCCGTTTGCTGCTGCCTTGGGCGATAATTTCATTTTAATTGACGATAATGCCCGTCCACACCGTAGTCGTCTGGTTAATGAAGCGCTAGAAACTCGTGCTATTGATAGGATGGACTGGCCAGTTCGCTCTCTAGACATGAATTGCATCGAACATGTCTGGTCTGAGATGTCTAGACAATTGTCAACCTTAAAACAACCGATCAATAACCTGGAGGACCTTTCTAACGCTTTACGGGATATTTGGACGAATTTGCCCCAAAATTTTATAAATCGTTTGATTGAAAGTATGCCTCGTAGGGTAGAATGCTTGTGACGAGCTCGTGGGGACCAACTAGGTACTAACTTAACCGAAACTTCAGCCTTCTTGTGGTTTCATCATAAAATTTTTATGTTATTCAAACACAGCATCTTCAGTGTTCCTAATAAAGTCTTTTTTTCTCTCCAACTTTCCATTTTTTCATTCTTTTCTCGAGTGGAGCATATTATAAACTGAAAATACTCTGATATCTGACTAAATTCATAATCTTGGAGCGAATATTTCAGAAATAAATTTAGAAAAGGTAAGTGATCCCTATCAATTGTTGAGCAGTGTATTAAAGATAGTAATGTTAGATACTTACCGCTTGTAGTACAATTCTAGCATAGGATTTAGATAATAAATTCAAAGTGACTAATGCTTGTTCAGCAACATCAATGCACTGTATGACCTGAAGTTTCTGTAGAAAAGTGGGAATTAGGTCCACCAAGGCATTAGCTTTCTCAGGAAGAGATTCTAATATATAGGAGATAGCACGTGAAGCTTGATTCATCTGGAAAAAAAATCATTAGATGATAAACAATTCAATCAAAACCAATTAGTGGAAAAAGATTTCGTGAAAACACTGAGGTAAATCATGTACTATCTAATGGTTTTAAGATTGCAATATGCAACATCCACCAGATCAAGAACGTTTTGGTGGCAAATATATCTAAAAAACTGTGCTGTTAAGTCAGTATACTTTAATAAATACGTCCAACAATGGATTCAAGTTTATCAGGCGGAACAACAATGTTCTGTAAACTAATAGCACGACTGAAGTTTCCTTAAAGCACTGAGGTGAAGTTCGTTCAGTCGAATTAATACTTATCATGAAGTTAATCCTTATGTCGGGGTTACCAAAAATGTTGCAAACAGGTTTATTTCTTTTATTGCTCAATAATGTTCTATGTTCCGCTAGATACTTACTATTTCAAAATTGTGCTCCATTTCCAACAATGGTTTCAGGGCAGAAGCAATTTCCGCTACAGGGATATTCTCCAAAGTTGCTGGAGTATTCATGACCAGCAATTGGCACAATTCAATGACAGCTTCCAACAATACGTTTTCATCACCTAGAACCCTCAGTTTGGGCAATATTGTCCAGGCTGTGTCTGAAGAATAAATAATGTCAGATAGGATTATGATCTTCCACACATGAAAATGAAAGTAATGTTAAACAATCGGTTAAAAAGTTTTCACCGGTTATTACAGAATGATGCTTTCAGGCTTTTGAGATATGGGCCATTCGTTTTGGACTAGATATCCCAGGCAGTTATGTGCTAAATCATTATTCTTTATGCTCTTGAGAGTACTCGATAAATTTTTGTTCTTCCGAGAACTTTTTAGAAGGAATGCTTAGTAATTTAAGCTTCTAGTACAGGGTTGGCATATTTCGATGTTATAGCACTACAACTTTTAACCCAGAGAAAGACAAAATCTGATTTTTTTTATGAGGAATTATTCATTTTGGCTTAGCGAAAATTAGAAAAATAGCTTAACCGAAAAAAATCTACCCCAATACTGATTATACAGCACTGAAATTAAAATATCTTACAGGCACTTCTTCATGTAGAATCCAATGGCCTACCTTTCTTTTTTATTCCATTTTTAATTACGAAGCTATGGTACAATGTTATGTTTTTTAAAGAAAACACTAGAGTTCTGTGATATTTTACGAAGATTTCAGAAATACGCAACATTGTATGGATTATATGAATAAAAGTGATAGAAAATGATCAAAAACTGAGTCTCAATACTTCAATGGTATCATCCGTTGATAGGCATATAAAAATGGAGCTTCCACTAACAAGAGCAGTCTCATTGCATCAATCGCATTTTTTCCATGCTCAATTCTATGTTCCGAAAGAGATGAGCTATATATATATATATATTTTCTCGTAGCATGCCTTCTAATTAAACCAGCTTTTTCTATTTAATTTTTTAATTTAATAATGCGTTTGAATTATTTCTGGAAATATATTTTAATAGTTTTGTGATGGTTCTTCATAATTAGAATTCCACCTAATGTATCATTCGAGAATGTCGAGCTCTTCATTATCATAGAGCACTGACGTGAGATCAGGTGCTTTGGCGAGCTTGTTTTACTCAAAATTTTTTGGAGTAGTTTAACATCGAACTCGCCTGAAGAAGCCAAGAATTTGGCGAAACAATTGTTGCAAATGTAGTGTTACATATTGTTAAAACACAATAAATATGGAAATTTTATTAAATAAGTTTTTATTTAATCATATTCAAACTAAATTTTATTTCATATCGCATTTTGCCATTTTCACTTATAGCCCAGTTATTTTAGGGGTTTCACCTCGGAATGAAAGATAACAAGCTATAACTCATTATCTTTAATTATATTATTATATTATATCTTATTAACTTTATTATAATAAACAGAATAAATAAATATTATTAATTCTGGAATATATAAAAAGTTAAAAAGACAATCAGGGGATATATTTTATGGATATCTAGGGACAAGTATATCCAGGTATAAGTATTGAAAAAATTACACGTTTTGAAGAAAACGTATGTAATGACGTTTTAACTAAAAATATATATTCCAGAATTAATAATATACTATAATTGAATAGTTAAATATAAATAATTAAGTTACTGATTTTATTAAAATACCAACAATTAATAATTAGTACATAAATAATGGCCATTGTTTAATAATCATAATAATTTAAAAAATAATAGACTTTATATAACGTACTGATAACCGTAAATCACGCTTGACCTTGCATTGGACCATATATAGGGTGTCTCAAGTTCGAGTGCCTATTAGACGTTTCTCGAGAACTAGACATATTTTAAATCTGAAAATTGGGATTATGATATTGTTCGAAGTTCCCTACAGAGCTAAAATATTTTCAAACCACAAAAACTTCCGGTTATACCGGGAGTGAAAATAAATTCGACGATAAAATTTTTTCAAGTTTTCCATTCCTGGTATGATCGAGTATTCAATAGTGAATACATTTCTGTTAAAATCATTGTATTAAATCGAATAGCTTTCAAAATATCTAAAAAAAACTGGAAAAAAGTCAATTATGTTCAGTCAGTAATATGTTCATTATTCTTATTTCAAATATCCTGAGCGTAAACCGTTTTTACAACATCGAATAGGAAGGATGTGAAAAGGTCATGCATCTTTTGGATTTCAGAAATATCATCACAGGGTGTTTCAAATTTTGTGTTGAAAATTGTGATCTCAAATTGGTCATAACTTCTGTTTTTCAAATTAGAACCCTATTTTTTTATAATTGTGTTGGATTCTGCGGTCAAAAATAATGATAGTTTTCTCACATGATTATGCTCCTAAATTCAATAATTTCTGAGTTATTTGAGATTTTCTGGATTTGAAACACCCTGTGATGATATTTTTGAAATCCGAAAGATGCATGACCTTTTCACATCCTTTCTCTCCGATGTTGTAAAAACGGTTTACGCTCAGGATATTTGAAATTTACGTCGAGATAACCAGGAAAACGGAATTCTTGTGCACCATCTCTGGATAGACTCAAGAAGCTGTAAGTCAGATTTTAGAGCCACCCACCAAACTGGCCCGGCGTACTCCACAATAGGCCTCACGTAGGTTGAGTACAGTAATTTGGCAGTCTGTATATTACAACCCCTGAAGGACCGCTGAATGAAGTAGGCGGCCTTTTTAGCTCTACTGCAAGTCTCGGTTATATGCTCCGACCATTCAAGATCAGAATTGACGATCACCCCAAGATCACGATGGCTCCGGGCCACAGTAAGAGGCTCTCCAGCCAGCGATAAGGAAGTTTGGGGTTATTTCTGCCGAGGTACAGTACGCAGTACTTGCTGATGTTGAGAGGCAGCAACCCAGAGAGCAATTCTATCCAGGTCAGACTGCAGCTGGCCTGCGGTAAGGGACGGAACGCTGTATAATTTGGCATCGTCGGCGAACAGGAGACACTTGGAGTTCAACGACTGTGGAAGATCCGCTGTGTACAGCAGGAAGAGGATCGGATCAAGAACCGATCCCTGGGGAACACCACTTGTAACCTTCCTGTCACTAGTAGAGAAAACACCACCAACCCGAACTCTAAAAGTTCTATCACTGAGGAAAGACTTTACCCATGAGAGCAATCCTTCTCGAATTCCCATATGCCCCAGCTTATGAATCAGCCAACGGTGGGGAACTCTGTCAAACGCCTTGGCGAAATCCAAATAAACAACATCAACCGGAATACCGTCATCCAAGCACCTGGATCAGTCATTCACTGCCACAAGAAGGTTGGTCATCATTGATCGACCCGGAAGAAAACCGTGCTGAGCATCAGGTATCAATTTATTTGACTTGGCAAAATCAAGAATGTGGTCGGTTATTATACTTTCGAATACTTTGCAGACAGTAGACACAAGACTTATGGGTCGGTAGTTAGTAGGAGAGGTCTTATCCCCATTCTTATAAATAGGCGTCACCGAAGCCGAATGCCACTTTGAAGGAAATGATGAAGTAAGTATAGATCTTTGAAAAAGATGGAAAAGTAGTTCAGCAAAAGCACCAGAACACTTTGAAAGGAGAAGACAAGTAATTCCATCACTACCGGGAGCAGCAGCGACCCTCTGGCTGGAAAGATACCTCTCCACATGACTGGGCTATTATAACACGAAAGCAAAAGAAGGTAACCAAAACTGAATAGTGCTCCTGTTAGTTTTTCGTAAAAAGGGAACGAAAAGGGGTATCAGATTTTGTCTATTTCCTTTGGTCTGAAAGTTGTAGTAATAAAGTATCGAAATATGTGGCACTAAGCCACTGTCCAATTAAAAATAATACTCACCAGTATTCCTCTGGTTATCTCGGTTGATATGCACACTGTTATGTATATGGGAGATGTACATATTTGCAGAACGCAAATCATTCATCGGTTCAAGTATGTTAAGTTCTTCGGGGTTCAATGCAGGCATCTGCAATAAGTCCTGATCCTCTGGTAAAGCTTGACCAGCATCAGGGACATTAATTATATAAGCTGATTCAGATGCAGTTACTTCTTCATCATCTGTTTGAAACAAGAATACATCATAGATTAAAATGTCATACAGGTAAAGCAGCAAGATCAAGATTTATTTGTCAGTCTCAGTTAAGCTACAAAACGGAACAATATCATCTAAAGCGCATCTCAAATTGGTCAAACGTGCATAAATACAATCCCCAACCAATCCTAAATACATAGAATGCGTAATTGCATAACTCTGTTGACGGAAAGACGATCGTCCATTCTCCCAAAAACCTACGTCAGTGCTTTTCTAAGTATTGACACAGCATAGATAATATACAGCAGAGAAACTCTGCTCTCATCCCTTAGAATTCAATGTTCCAAAATTTGTGACCTTGAAAATATTACCTGTGCTATTACGGCGGACCAATAGTCAGGGCCGTATTCAGAAATAAAACAAGTGACAGGTGGGTACTCTGAGAAATTGAATGAAGAGTTTGAATGGAAGTTTTTATTATATAATGAGTATCAAAATTCGTTTGTTATTCTGTTAAGTATTTTTCATTTATATATGTATATATATTATATATAAAAATACTATTATTTGCTGATTTATAGATAATACTGCAGATTATTCTTGGGAATGCAGTAATTAAAAGACTACACTATTTCTTTCAGGTCGAGATAAATAAAATCTCGAAAACATGAGCATTGCCAAAAACAATCAACAGTATTATATATATATATATATATATATATATATAGAGATGGATTAATCTTTAGACAAACAAGAAAAATTAAAATGTTTAATCAAGTATAAAAATTTATTGACAAAATGGAAAGAAATAAAAAATATGAATGAATAAAAAATAAAATTAATTAAAAAAATTGACAATCTAAATAAATAAAAATGAATAGAATATTCATATATCTATATGGATAATTAAGGAAAATAAAAAAATCAAAAATTAAAGTGGATACAAAATCTACAATACAAACAAATATCCATAATAAGTATTTTCTGGTTTTTTTATTGATGCCTCCAAATCAAAAGTTTATTTTTATTGACACTTGTCATATTTCGATTTATAAATTTGATTGTATAGTAAAGTCTGACCCTATAAATTAATTTTACAACATACTGAAGTGGAAACAGCCCACATGGATGATGGAATGGTATATTTACCTCAATGAATTTTATATATAATATAATAATATTAATTGTAATATATACTTCCACCAATTTTTGAGAAATATTAACTCTTATGTACCTAGAAGTTGCAAATTTTCTAGGTGGAGTCGATACAAAGCTTTTTCAAAATAGAAAGGGGTACTTTTCTATAAATGTACAAAAATATAAAAATTTACTGGAATTGGCACTTAACACAACGGTGAAGTCCGTTTCAAATGAAAACTTTGGAACTCTACGCCTATGTCTCACCTTATTCAACCCACTTCTCAATTCCTAGGGACGATAATGAATCAGACCGATTTGGATCAGTCGGTCTAGACTTTGCGGGCCAAGCCGGTATGCGCAGCCCAAAATGCGTGAACCATCCCAGCACCCAGAGTTTCTCTGAGGTATATTATCTATGCTGTGGCTTGAGTAACCCCCGTTTTTCTACGTAATTGATAAAAAGAGAAAAAGAGTTTGATTCGAAAACCTTTAGTTATGATAAATTTGAAATGCCAAAGTTCATGATCTGGTCATTAACACCCTGAACATTTTAGGTTTATACTGCAGACATTCTTATAAAACTACGACATGACAGAATTGAATATCGTAATGATTTTTTGGAAGTGAATTCTTTGTGATTTTCGAACAAAGGTGACTAAAATAATATTAATCGTAATTGTAATATATACTTCGAACAACGCTATTAACTTGTATAATGGACTTCTTTAATAAATTTGATGCATTTCATGACGACTTGGAAATAATAGAAATTGTGGAGAGAGGATTTCCTAGGCGTATATACGTATAAAGTTTTTAATTAAAACCATATCGAGCTTGTTCATTTATATATTAATTTATAAACAAATATTTCTGCCATAGAATACACGAAATATTTAAAACTTCTTTAACCACAAAACATCAAATATTGCATGTAACCAATGAAATCGCTTTATTGATCTAGGGAGAAATGAAATACTGAAATGTCACTAGATTGAGAAAGTTAAGCGTCGCTTAGTTAAGTTTCTGTTAAGTGACAGTCGTGCAACTGGAGATAAATTTAAGCGACCCTTAACATTAAGCGGCTCTTAGCTAAGCGACATATTAAGGGGCATTGGTGCAAACGGGCCTAAGGGGCCAATAATCTAATTGTGTGAATCACTTTTGAAGTTGAGCGTACCTACATCGAGCGCATGCGTTTCGACCATGGAAGAAAAATACCGGTATGACCTTGCGCATTGAAGATAGATAGGTAACTCGGAAGTCTCTCTCACATTCTGACGTTATCTGGGTCGCAAAATGAAACATTTTAGCTAAATGTTCATCAACTTTGCGCAAGGCGTCATTTCAAGTATAAAAGATGCGAATGAGCAACCCAGTATACTTCAACATGGTTTTAACCATGGTATGCTGCTGTCATAGACAACCTATAGATGGGAAACTCTCCCTTTAATATTCAATCATTAAAGCATTCAGAAAAACAAAAATTATAAGATAAAAAGCATTATATTTGCATCTTTAATAGTATAAAAAAGCTAACAGAGAGGAGAACACAATATATATACAAAACTAAAAATATTTACATAAAAAAAGTTTCAAGAATCCTAAGGGGGTTATAAAAAATATATAGAACTGAAATGTGAAAGAAAAAGTGAAAGGAAAAGGTAACAAATTTTGCCTCAGAAGTGGATTATTTACTTTATCTAACCACACATTAAACAGACTCGGGTATTTGTTTGGAATAGGAAATCTGCGTCCCTTAGAGCCCTTATCTTCACAATTTGGAACACAGCATTTACTTTTTAAATTAGGCATCTTTTCAATTTTATTATACATAATTATGTATTGGTGAATTTTTATAGAACTAAAATAAACTAGTCACTTTCTTAACTTTACTTCTTAACCACGTTGCTAAAGAAATGCAAATGACGTCTCGTATCGTAATGGCGACAACACGTGGCGAGGACGTAAACAGAGATGCGAGCGCCTCATGCGGCGGTTCGAGCAGTTAAAATCTGCTCAATTTATCGAAATATTTAGTGAGAGAGTGGCCCATCTATGGGTTGTCTATGGCTGCTGTAAAACTAACCTATTTTGTAGGGCGTAAAATGGCGAATTTCACGCTGCTATTTATCTTATTTTCGATCAACTTGGCGCATGGTGTACTTCGAGAAGAGAAAGATGCTTAAGAGCATACCTGTAGATATAGTAATACCATGTTTTTAACGAAACTTTCATGAAGAAGTTCTAAGTGTAAAAAATATTTGTCGCGCATGATTTGAAAAACATGAGTTTTTCAAAGTATCAACCTGTTTGATTTTTTTGGGCGTATTTTGGAATTTGAGCCAGATCGTAACAGTTATATAAAATCATCAAAAAATTTCAATTTTGACTTCTTAGCTTACAATTTCAAATATATTCTGGAATAGGTTTCATTAATAAAATTTTATTTGCGATTAAGGGTTTGATCAAATTGTTTTGAAGTGAACGTGAAATTCTTGTAACGAATTAATTGATTACTTTTCATGATGTTAGTAATAAATAGGGAAAAAGAGATATACAAAGGTATGTTGGAACAATTAACAGTATCTTCAAAGTTAACATATTTCCAAAAAATGAACGCAAAGCGTTCTAGATATCCAAGTATCACTACTCCTGCACCTCAAGATCGGTTACATTTATTGTGGTATATTAAATCAGATAAATTGAAGAAGTTTCCTAAAAACCAATTCATGTTAAGAATAAAAACACTACTTACTCAATTCGATCGATTCTCTTTCAGCGGAATTATTTGTAGATGTAGTTGAATCCAATAAATCTATTAAATTTTCCATTCTTGTTTATGTTTCTTGAATACCAACTAACTTAATTCAATGATAAATCCAAGTACGTTGAAGGCACAATCACAATTTACGAAGGTACTTAAGTCACTGACTTGAAATTTTTCAATAGCTGTGCTAACTTTCTTAAGCAGGTACGTATATTCAGGTAAAGTAATTTTCAACATAAAGCGCAAATGGCGTTTTGAAAGGGAATTCCGAAAATTGCATTCCGAAAGAGTATTCTTCTTCTTCAAAGTTTGGTTTTCGGAACAGGCAACTATTAATACTGTAGGTATAGTTTATTCAACCATTGCTTATTAGGGCGAAATTTTTGGATATTTTTCGAAAACTACGATTGAAGTCCCATTCGATTCCGAATGGCTTGAATATAGTTTTAAAGAAAACCGCTCGCAAAAATTGCAGTAGTTATGAATAATTGAGTTAAGCCACTGACGTGAGGTCAGTTATTATTCAAACCTTAATGAATCACATCTCCGAAATATTTGTTTGTTAGAAACATGGTAACTGTTCAAATTATCAATATAACTAAATAGTTGTATTGATTGTATTATATATTATCATCAATAGTTGTCCCATATATAAATTTCAGGATGGTTTTGTGCCTATTCATGATGTTTTCGATTCTTTCTTGGAATGCGTTATAAATTTCAAAAGAATATGATACGTATTTTTGTTATTCAGTTTTTTTTTCTGTTTTTGTCTTTTTATTTCCAGATTCGATGTGGGCAACTTGGAGAAGTGTCTGTCTCCATCAATAGAAGACCACTTTTGAAGAAAGAAGTCCTTAAAATATATCTCAGCTTATTTTTGAACTTTCACACACTTAGGCAGAAGCCAGGGTTTTTTACTGGGGTTTTTTCCCTAGGCTTTTATATCTTAGGCCGAATTGCATGACGCCCCGTCACAAACCCCTTTTGACGGAATTTATCCAGAATTCATCAAACATTTAGGAAAAAAGGCCTTGTCTTGGTTATTGTCTTTCTATAACAATATTCTGAATTCAAGAAACTTTCCTTCCGAATTTAGCAAGACTAAAGTAATAGGTATTTTGAAACGAGGAAAAATTCCTTGTGATCCTAGTAGTTATCGACCCAACAGTTTATTGAGTGTTCCTTTCAAGATATTAAAAAAGCTATTTCTTTTGAGAATTGAATCCTCTATAGAAAATGCTCTACAAAATTTCCAGGGAGGCTTTAGGAAAAAAGAAATTGTTCAGATCAGGTTCTCAGCCTTACAACTTTCATAGAATCAGGCTTCAATGATAGGTTGAAAACAGGAGCTGTTTTCATTGATTTATCTTCGACATATGACACTGTGTGGAAAGATGGATTAATTTTCAAACTCTATAACCATCTGAAGTGTGGAAAAATGGTACGATTATTACAAAATATGTTATCTGATAGAACAGTGTTTTGTCAACCTTTTTCATGATGCGACCCCCTTGGTATGAAAAAACATTTCGCGACCCCCCGATCCTTCGCTTTTTTAACATGTATGTTACAGCGTTACAAATATTCATTCCATACGACATATTTTTATGGATCTTCGTAATTAGGATTCGGATATAAGTACATAATATAGTATGTACTTAAAACACATTATTGCTTTCCATCGCCAAGCTCTTGCGGCCAGTCTTGCCACAGGAATACAGCCAAGTTCTAAATATCATTATAAAGATTGTAAATTCTATTAAAAGAAAAGCGTTGCAATCATGATTGTTTCGGATTATTTGTGAAGATATGGGGGCACTCCACCAAAATTTACTCTACCATACAGAGGTTAGGTGGTTGTCAAAAGGTGAAGTACTGGCAAAAGTTATGGAACTTCGTGCTGAAGAAGTCGGATGTGAGATAAACATCAAGACATATGTACCTGGTATGAAAGAGTTGTTAGATAATTTGAAAGAAGAATTGTGTCATTACTTCTCAGTGCAAGAGATATCAGAGAACACTGGACCGAGGTGGATCTTAAATCCGTTTTTAAATGCAGCTATAAATGAGGCTAATTTACCAAATAAGCTCAAAGAGAAACTGCTAGAATTATCTGCCGATGGGATGTTACACTTGGAATTCAAGTCTTCTAATTTGGATATCTTTTGGTTAAGGAGAAAAACAGAATACTCGGAATTGACAACTGAGGCTTTGAAGTGTTTGATTCCATTCGCCACCTCTTACTTATGCTAGTTGACATTTTCATCGATGGCCCAGATAAAGAGTAAGCAAAGAAATCGCTTAAATTTGGAAAATGATTCAATTCTATGTGTTGCAAATATAGATCCACGATGGGATACGTTAATTAATAAAAAACAAGCACAACCTTCGCATTAATTAACATGGGTCTTCGGATTTTATTTTTTGTTTCTCTTACTTAATAAATAAATAAATATTAATAATCTTTATTGTCTTTCTTTTACTAAAGTACCTAGTTCTCTCGACCTCTGGTGACAGAAGCTTCGCGACCCACAGGTTGAAAAACACTGTGATAGAAGATTTCCTGTTTTTATATTTATTGTATTTATATTATATGCTGAGTGTTCTCTAGAAAGGGTTCCCTCATTATGGTGGGAAAAAAATAAAAAACCTATTCAATTATTGTTATAGATTTGATGACGAGATATTGTTGATGATGGAGCTCGTGTTGAATGATTGTTTGGGCTATTACCATCATCTATTGTGGATGTAATGATTTCCGACGTTTCGATAGACATCTTCTATCTTTATCAAGGAGAAAAGTAAGGAACCTTTTGAAAATTATCAAATCATCACATCCACAATAGATGATGGTGATAGCCCAAACAATCATTCAACATTGTTATATATATTATATTATTGTTATTTCTATTTATAAAATTGAAAATCATATAGATACACACTCAAATATTTATCTAAAAAAAATTTCACTCTTCTGCATACGCATGCAGTAGGCGTAAACCTCCTGAAATTCCATTGGTTCCTGATATCTCAACTAATTGTAGAAATGACGACTATACTAAGCCTGCTGTTACCCTCATTACCTCCCTAATGCCATCGTTCCATGAGATACTGGGCTTCCTCTTTTTCTTCTGCTGTTATTTTAGTGCCCTTTTTGGCCATCTCTCGTCGTTCATTTTCTGTACATGCTCCTCACATGGGCCGTCAAATTTTTTTGGGGCGTTGGTAGGGTCATTTGCTACCTTTTCAGTCTTGTAACCTGGGTCCTTAGTATTACGGTTACGGAGGTATGATTTTTTTATTAGGTTTTTCTAAATTACCCAAAATGTACCCTTCGAAGCCCCATAACTTTTTTTGCGTGTGCTCTTACATGCATTTTTTTATTGTATTAAGACTACATGAGTGTGTGTTTAAAAAAAACGTATTTATTGTTACAGATAACACCACAAAATTAACACGTGGGCCTTTTATTAAAAAACAAAAATTATGAAAACATCTCCACTCCTAAAGAAATTTTAAAAAAAGTTACAGCTATTACAAACTTAGTTTTATTTAAAAATGTTCTTTGGTTCATAACGTTGCTAACCATATGCTATTTACGTAAGTCAATAAAAAAATAATACTGCAAATAAGGTTTTAGTTAGAAGAGTGAAGAAAGTCGCACCTAAATAAAAGTACGGATTTCGACACAACACAGCGAGCAAGGAATTTTACCTGCCCGTTTTAGACGCGTGTGAATTATTATTACTATTTCTGTCCTTAGGTTGGATTGGGTTAGTCGCCGCTGACTTGACCCTACCGTAATTCGAGATTTAACTGTCTGCTGTTGAAAGTGTCTGTGCCGCGTTGTTCAGTTTTTTAAATTTGTATTTTTTTGTTTTTGTTACTTTTATCGACTTTTTGCTACTGTTTTAATTTTGGTTGTTGATATGCCTAATTTCACCAATGCTGAGTATGCTGATGGCATATGGCAAGGCCGATGGTGTTGCTCGTGCAGCTCAAAGTATTTGTCAAGCCAAATTTCCTGATCGAAGATTACCCGTCCACGAAACATGCTCGACGACTTATCGACGATTAAGAGAGACTGGAAACTTAAATTTTCAAGAGCCTCGGGTCAATGTTAGGCAACACCATGTAGCAGTTGACGATCAAATACTTCAAGCCTTTGAAGAAGATCCAACTACAAGCATTCGTGTCGTCGCTCAAAGACTCAACGATTTGGAAAGTTTGGTCAGTACTTCGGGATAAAAATCAACACGCTTTTCATTACACCCCGGTACAAGGTAAATGAACTTTTTTATTAATAAATTCGTCCTTTTGACAGCGAAAAAATTGTCACAGACTAATGAATTTTATTAATTGTTACAGGTCTTCATGAAGGCGATCCTGCCAGACGGTTGGAATTCTGTAGATTTTTGCTGCACACAGATGTCGATGACAACTTGTTTCTAAAACGAATTTTGTAGACAGACGAATCCTGTTTTAACCGAGAAGGAATAACAAATCTGCACAATTTACATCACTGGGCACCTAAAGATGAGAATCCCCACGTGAAAAGGCAAATGAGTTTTCAACAAAAATTTAGTGTTAACGTTTGGGCTGGTGTGATAGGAAGACATCTCATCGGGCCACACTATTTACCGGCTCGACTAAGTGGGCCTGCTTATTTGCATTTTTTACAGAATGCTCTGCCGGAGCTACTAGCCGATGTTCCGGCCTTCGATGAAGACGTGTTCCAGCATGACGGTTGCCCGGCACATTTCCTGAGAGAAGTTCGAGATCACCTCGACAACTCTTCCAAATTCATGGATAGGCAGAGCCGGCCCCATCCCTTGGCCCGCAAGATCTCCAGACCTAACACTTTTAGATTACCATGTCTCGGGTAGAGCCAAAGAATTGGTTTATTTCACAGATGTACCTACAAGAGAGGTGTTGATTGAACGCATAAACGCGGCATTTGTGGTAATGAAAGAAGAAATGTTGCTAGTCACTACAACGGTCGAAATCAGAAAAAGGTGTCGGGCGTGCATTCGGAGAACAATTCGAACAGAATTTACGTTAAAGAATCGTGTTATTTTACTTTGTAAATAAACAATCATACAAAAACTGTATTTTACTAAAATCTGTCCTATTTTATCTAAAACACTATTTGTAGTATTTTTTTATTTATTGACTAACGTAAATAGCATACTTTTAGAACCGCGATAAACCAAAGAACGTTTTGAAATAAAATTAAGTTCGCAATAACTGCAACTTTTATTATTTCTTTTAGAAGTAGAGATGTTTTCATACTTTCATTTTTTTTTTAATAAAAGGCCCTCGTGTTAATTTTGTGGTGTTATCTGTAACAATAAATACGTTTTTCTTCAAACACACACTTATGTAGACTTAATACAATAAAAACAATGCATGTAAAAGCCCACGCAAAAAAAGTTATGGGGCTTCGAAGGGTACATTTTGGGTAATTTAGAAAACCTAATAAAAAAATCATACCTCCGTAACCGTAATACTAAGGACCCAGGTTCCAAGACTGAAAAGGTAGCAAATGACCCTACCAACGCCCCAAAAAAATTTGACGGTCCATGTGTCGAACACCCTGTATATATATATCCAGAATGAAGGTTCGTATAGATTAACGCACTGCGCGGCAATCTCGCAGCGATTCGTCTAGGTAAACTGTAGGCACTAAAATATGATAACCTTGAATAACACCGAAACAAAAAGGGAGTAGAAAAAAACAAATTATTATGTATACAAATTTATTGAAACATAATCTTGGAAGAAACCTACATTCTGAAAGAAATATAATATGGCTGTTTTTCAAACTGGTTGCAACCTAGTTATTCGCTGATTCCATTAATCTGAATAAATTATAAGTTCGTTGCACGACACCTTTTGAAAAACCATTTGCGTCCATTGCACTCATCGGTCAGGATTGAAGTTATATCACTTATTCACTGAGAACCTTTCAGTCCTTTGCCCAAGTAAATCAATTTCCACCCTCTTTAAATTTAATATATATATCATATTTAGGAATAATTTTAGGCATTCCAATGTTTTAATGTGTAATATAGAAGTTTAAATCACAAACTTTAAAAATGCCTGTATATCATCAGAAATTACAAAAATTAAACATAAACTCCATTTTTTTTTCATTATCGAGGATATCATTCATGGGGCTTACAATAAACTCCTCTAAGCATAATTGAACTTGCCGATTAATGTTCTGAAGAAAATCACTTTGTAGGATTCAAGTCTCTCCAAAAGGTAAGTACCATTCACAATTCAACATGATTAGATCGCACTAGACTGGGACACCCCCATTCACAATAAATCAGATGGTTTTCAACCATTGGTAATGATAATAAATAACACTTTTATTCACACCTTCATCTCTTTGATTTTGTATAAAAGTTTATGATAAATGAAAAGAGTGCTGTCCTTCCGACGCAGCCATTCGCAATTTTTCGCGCATCACTTCAATACTCGAATAATCAGGTAACTTGAGGTAGTTTACACACGTCATCACAGATGGTAGGTAATCGTCAGGGTTCAAACTGGGCTCCAGTGTCTTCCGCACCACAGTTAAAGGTGGGGATAGCGACTTGAAACCTGTAAAATAAATTGTTATATTCCATATCCATTGTAAAACGATTAAAAATAAAGATAAAATTGTTATTGAAAAAAATTATGCTAGGTTTCACCATATAAATTTTCACTTATAATACCACAAAAGCTTCAAAATTATCGGGAAATACCAGATAATTTTGAAGCTCGTGTTCAGGGGATTATTTTTCTGTCCCAAATGTCGGCCAATAGAATTGCACCATGAGACGAAATGTACAGTTAACAAATAAGAATTTCATAATGAATAAAACAACATTTAATTAAGAATCAGGTTAGTGCAATTAAAAATACAATTGTTGTAAACATTGGTGCATGTTTTCTTCAAGTCTGAGTTATCGGTAATGGTCCCAGAAGAGGTAGATGGCATGAGATTTATGCTGTTGATGGCATTTTCTGCAGTAGGCTCACTCCTTCGCAGTTTCTTGACAATTAATTCGTGGTGTTCCTGGTCGAGTTGGAGTTACGGCTTGATGGAGTTACTGTTGGCATGTCCAGTTATTTTGATTATCTGCTGCTCTCCCAGGCCCGATTTCGATAGATTGGAGACGGCTGTTGCACGACTGGAGTGATTGGTGATTTTTTTGTTACCAAGGTCAAGCCCAGCTTTTTGTGCTGACTCCTTAACCCACTTTGAAATCGTGTTTTGGCCTACTGGGGAATCCTTGTACCACCTAGCGCCTGGAACTTTATTCCAGAATGGATTTTGGGTCAGGAATAGTCTGTCGCTCTTGATATTGACATCTCTCTTCTCTCTCAATTTCTGGAATAGTCTCACTGGGCACTTGTCAGGGATTTCCCGATTCTCCACCAGCCACTTGCTGTCTGATAATTTTTATCACCACCTTGTGTGGTCTTGCTGAAAAATTGGATTGTATTCAATTCTCCCAGTTGTTTCCCCGTCATTTCGCTGTTCTGCCTTGAAGTGATGTATTGACGCCATGCTGCCCTCACCACCTCTCCAAGCCAATTCCACTGATATTATCATGAATAATTTTTTCTGGAGGCCATCAGGAGTTTCCTCGTCCCAAACAGTGGTCATTGCATCCCAATCTTTTTCCTCCAACGCTGCTGCACTTGCCCTCCGTTTTTCCGAAATAGATTGTAAAGCCTTACGCTTGGCATCACGAGCTCCTCGAGCGGTCTTGAATGCAGCATCCGAAAATGGGTTGATTTTGATGTCGAAATCGTTCAAATACTTTGATAATTTGGCAGTCTGATTCCACATTGTTTTTATTGTACATTCCTTATAGTCGTCTCCATCCATTTTCTTCATATTGTAAGCGTAATCTTTCATAATGTTTGCCAATTGCGCTTCACTCGTTTCAGCACTCAATGTGTATACCCTCTCAGTACAAAAAGTAGTAAATTGGTTCCAAACTGTTTTTTTTGCCTTCTCCGTATTAATGGGAACATTTCCTTTGACTTTTTTATCGATGGTGGACAGAGAACAAACTCCAAATCGACTCATTTTCATGCAAAATCTCCAATTTTCACAATTGAATTCAACCTGTCAGTTTGACGTGTGCTTAATTTGACTGGATCATGTTTTGTTTATATATAGCAACTACCAGAGAAAATTTTCAAAAAATTATCAGTATAATACCATGTAGGTTGTACCACGTGACGTCGAATGGTGCAATTCTATTGGTAGATATTTGGGTCGGAAAAATAATCATGGAAATACCTCAGATTTTACAGAAATTCTTGAAAATGCATAACAAAAGTACTCCATTTTTTTTTAAATAAGAATTGCGCTACGTGTGGTTGACAGGGTGCCCTTAACCTATATGAAAAATCATGAATATTACCTTGGATTAAATATTAAACAAGGTGCTAGACATCATTAATAATGAATATAGCAAATGGCAATTTCGATTTTGTAGTGAATATAAGACAAAAATTGTTCAGTGGTTAATTTCATCTATAGTGTTTAGTGGTGGAACCATAGACTGGAGAGATTTCCTCAACCTTTTGTAGAAATATTTCATAAACACATAAAATATGGCAACATTGATCAAATCTGATTATTGAATCATTTCAGCACAGAGTTGGATTTGGGTAAATCAGAAAATTTGGACAAAATTATATCGATTTAATTCCTTTCAACTTCAAATATCTCAAGAATGGTGCAATTTAGGAGAAAAGATGAAGAATGATTTTATCTGCAAAAAAGAGTAATGATTCCAGGAATTACAAGATACAGACCTTTAGTTCAAGAGATATTTGTTTTTCATGCGATTTAACCAATCTGTAAAGTAGTAGTGAGAAACCCACGAGAAATGGAATAAATTTATTCATGCCAAAATATACACAAGAGTTATAAAAAACCTTCTAGAAGAGATCATTTCAATTGATCTTGTCGATTGAATATTACAGGTGAAAATGCAATTTTTTTTATGAAATTTCAACACCCTATATTTTTTGAACGGGGCCAAATTTGGAAAAGTGTTTTAGGAAAAAAAAAATTTCTTTTGACGTCAAGAATCTATGGTTAAAATTAACGCAGTGGTCAAAGACTCACCCTGTATATGAATAGGTTGTGAAAGGGTAAATCAGTCACCAGGAACCTCAGTTTTTATGCATATATGAATAGGGTAGCGGAACTTTTTGTAGGTAATAAGTTCAAGTACCTATTACACGTTTCTGGGAGGCTGAGTCTATTTGAAATCTGAACACTGGGATTATGATGTATTCGTTATCCTCAAGAGTGCTAACATATTCTTGATACCTCAGCACTTCCAGGTATATAGGGCGCGAAATAAGTTTGTCAAGAAAATTTTTGACTTTCTAGTTCACCTGAACAGAGTACCCACAAATTTTCCTTAATTTGAATATTGGTTTAAACATTGTATAAATAGTATTAGCTAAAACCGATTTTATCCGTCGGTGAGCACGATCACTCCCGAACGTATAGAATTAGAGAACTGAATGACGGTTTAAATATACCGTTTTATTTAGTTATTCGAGCAAATCGCCCGAGTAAATTTTGTCGTAATAAAAAAACTTTTTTCGAACCACTTTCTTGCAATTTTCACTTTGCAGTTTCATTATTCTTATTAGTTCTAATTGGGATATACAGGGTGTCTCAAGTTCGAGTGCCTATTAGACGTTTCTGGAGAATTAGACAAATTTCAAATCTGAAAATTGGGATTATGATATTGTTCGAAGTTCTCCACAGAGCTAAAATATTTTCGAAGCCCAAAAACTTCCAGTTATACAGGGAGTGAAAATAAATTCGACGAAGAAATTTTTTTTCAAGTTTTCCATTCCTGGTATGATCGAGTATTCAATAGTGAATACATTTCTGTTAAAACCATTGTATTAAATCGAATAGTTTTTAAGACATCTAAAAAAAACTGGAAAAAAAGTCGAATATGTTCATTATTCTTATTTTAAATATCCTGAACATAAACCGTTTTTGCAACATCGAAGAGGAAGGATGTGAAAAGGTCATGCATCTTTTGGTTTTCTAAAATATCATCACAGGGTGTTTCAAATTCTGTGTTGAAAATTGTGATCTTAAATTGGCCACAACTTCTGTTTTTCAAATTAGAACTCTATATTTTTACAATTGTGTTGGATTCTGCGGTCAAAAATAATGATAGTTTTCTCACATGATTATGCTCCTAAATTAAATAATTTCTGAGTTATTTGAGATTTTCCTGATATTATTGGATGCAGAAACTTTAATTATTATTCATTAATGCTATTGCTCTTCACATAATTACTAACGTTTTTTAATTCAACTCTTTTGTCCCATTACTCTGAATAAATTTCTTTCGTTCGAAGAATCACTATTATTTCAGAAACATACCTACCTACGTCTAAATTATTATTCGTATATCGTATGCATCTTAAGGAAAGTCAGCTAGGAATTTGTTCATAATTGCGACTGAAAACTATTTTAGTTTTTGAATTACTAAATTTGTATTTCAATTTCGTCAAATTACAAAATTTCCTTTTTAAAATTTATCCAATATTTGACTTTTCTATTTTTCATATTACTTCTAGCCTCCATTGAAGAATCTATATCGCCTTCGCTAGCACATCAGATTAGATAACCGAACATCGTTTTACCCGAACTGTCCATTTCCAACCAACTCAACATTATATGCTAGGGTTCGATGTAATAAATGCAATACAATAACAAAACGAGACGAGAGTCCAACTCTGGCGAATATCTGCCAGATGTTTGGTTCGGCGTTCAGGTACTCATTTCATCTTTCAAATCTAAAATTCGTTGGTATTGCGCTACTAAAGAAATACGTTGTTTATCAGTATACAAATTCACTTTCGAGAACGATAAAGTACATAATTTGGACTAGAATTTTCCGCTCTACAACTTTTGTTTGAAACTTTTCCTTACTAAATTTTCTAATTCGCGAGAATATCAGAAAAACCGTATTTTTTTTCCATATTTTCAAGAATTTTTCAATGTTCCTGAAAATTTTAACACCTGCATTTTTGACCATATGTTTCTCTCCTTATAACAATCAACATATGCAGCTCTCTCCGAGAATAAGTGAATTCAGCCCTTCCTTTACTGGACTAAAGAGTGCAAAAATCATCTGATCTCATTGCAGTGCTATCTAAATTTAATTATCTAATGTACTGAATTTATTATAAAATGAGATTATTCTATTATCAGCTTAGTGAAGGTCGGCTTAACTTTGGATTTCCTATTATAGGTTACATTACTCTGAGGAGTATTATGCAACATTAATTTGAATAGATAAATAATGATGGTAGAAAAATGAATCGCTCACCTCCTACGGGCAACCGTGGACTACCCGTAAGGAACTGGACAAATAAACGCTGTTCCTCCCTGTTATAGGAACTGAGCACTTCAAACAGAAATCTTATAGCTCTGGAATCTGCATTGTAACCATGATCAGGTCTGCAACACTCCATCAGCGTTTTTATATCCCATCCGCTGAGCGTGTCTTTGGGACTACCGCAGAACACGCTCTCCAATTCGTCTGGGAAGAACAACTTTAAGTTTTGCAAGGGAAATACTGACTCGAAACCTTCTCTCAACGATTCCATTTGTCTTGAAACCCCTTCTGCCAACATCCAATGAGTTACAAGGTTGATGTATTGATGAACATTGTGTATGGTTACGTGGGTGTTCTTTCCGTTCTTCATCAATTCTGAAAAAAAGTCATATTAGCATCTTTGTCTTCCATTTCAAAACAGAAGTACCCGTATTTATTTCAATAATGTAACACTATTTTACATTATGAACGAAGGGATTCATTCTTTTGAAAAAAGAAAAGTAAAAAGTTTTATCGAAGAATAACCAAATATTTGAACATACAGGTACTACAATTATCTGTCCAAGAAAAAATTTATTACCTGCAAATTTTATCATATTTGGAAAAAGCAACTATAAGTGTCTTGTAGAATTATTATTTGTGAAATAATCTGAATAAGTTGAATGATAAGGTAAATTTCTCACCTAGGTTATGTCCGGGCAATGTGAAGTCCAGACCAAGATCCACGATGGAACACCCATCGAAAGTGATCTTGTCCAGTTCAGCATCGATTTCTTCTTGCGACAACTCTTTATTCTCCATTATGATGTCCCGTTTCCTGACCAATAACTGCATGCCCTGCAACGTCCGATGAACCTCTGGAACGACATGCCTCAAATCGGACAACGATAAACTCGACTCTTGTCCTAGGATCCATCTGTAGAAACTGAGAGAGAAGGGTAGATCAAGCATTCTTGAATCCATCACAGCCTTTGCCATAAACTTTCCTATGAACCTAAACTTAGCCTTGAGCTTGGCCACTTGGCTAACCTTTGCGCTTCTGCCGATAGGATTCGGAAACAGGCCCTCTTTATTGTGAACGAACTCTTTTCCTCTTGAGCCGGGTGCATTCCACAGTTCCAACTCAGTCTTTTGAAGTTCTTTGGATACTAGAGCATAAAATTCTAAGGTGGGACCAAGACCTGTGCCTACCTCATTTTCATATTGGATTTCGAGAAGGGCTTTAGATGCCGCCATTTCCTGCATAACCTAAAAATAAATCAAATAAATTCGATTGATATATATCATAAAATTGATGCGGCAACACAGGAAGTGAATAATCAAATTTATAAAAATAAAATTAACATAAATAATGATCAAAGATGTGATTGATATTACAACCTGATACTGAGTTTAGGTGCATTTAATGGAGATGATAAAAATTTGCTCGGCTCTGCCTGACCGAATTATGCCAAGTTTATAATGTTTTGTGCCGTCAAAATGGTTCAACATTCACATGGAAGCCGAGTTCTGTTTTTGAAACTTGCAGTATATTTCATTCATTATATTTATTATTCATGTACATCTTTTAGACTCCTGAAGAATAGATAAATAAATCTCGAGCATTAGTTAAATGAGTTGATCATTTCCTCTGCTGATCTTCCCAAATATCTTCACACCTCACAACGTTAGAGGGCGCTCAAAACATTGTCAGCGATGTTACTAGGGGAAGGGAGCTTCCCTTAAGTTTGTATTCATATGACTTACCTGTTCAGCTTGCTTCAATATATCCTCCCTGGCGATAGTTCTCTTTCTTCTGTCCAAACGTGGCGTAACTCTCTCCTGAGAGTCCGTGGAACTAAGTTCGGGCGACATGTCGAGGAGCCGCTGAAGGGCTCGGTCGCGATCGAACGAAGTAGCATAGAAGAGCAACTGTCGGGTTTCGAAAGGAAACAGGAACGGGCACACAGTCGCGATCTGGAGCAACCAGTTGGGCAGATTTCCCGTCATGATGACGAGAGGATCCTGCAGTTGCCTGCTCGCCTTTGCGGCGATCTTGCTGTTCAGGAAATCGGACGGGGGCAGGATTGGTCGGTATTCGAGCATCGGGTACAAGGTGTTCCAATAGGTGTTCAGACCGTGCAGTATGCGGAGGAGGCACAACACCTCGAGGGAAGCGTCTTGGATAGTAACGCTGTCTGGCAGTTCTGTTCGCAGGTACGGTAACAGCGGTGATTGGATTGCAGGTACTATACCTTCTGAAAAAAAAATCATAATACTCTCCAGGAATTTTTTTTTCAATTGAATTCATTTTGAAATAACTTGACAATGTAAGTTCTTGTTCCCAAAAATAAACTTGCTGTACAATTATGGAGAAATGTGATCCGATAAAAATATTAGTTCTGAAGCGACGTTTCTATGAATTAATCATCTTTTTCAGTCTAAAATTACTATAAAATACTTGGCAAAGTATAAATAAATAGACAGATTTACAACAAAAAAGCCAATCATAAATAAATAAATATAGATCTGCTTACTATACTAACACATATTCAAAGGATATATACCTGAAGGACAACTCACAGATGATGAAATAAACTACGTAAATAATTTCATTATGTGAAAGAACATCAAACAATAAACCATCAACGAATGTATAGGGAGCAACAATGATGACATACATCCTTTGGTTCATCAAGTACACAACTGAGACTGAAAGATGGAGAATCCAACACAAACTCAATTGGCTCGCAACCTGTTAAGGCAATGCAAGTAACATTGACTCAGCAATGCATGATCAGTGTTAAAATTGACTGTATGTGGAGTTACTTTGATGAAAACCACCTCTTTCAAAAGACGCTTGGATAGATTATTTTCACCACACAATATACGCGGGTTGTCCAAATCAAAACAGTGACCACTATGTACACAATGAATATAGAACCAGGTTGTAGGTCTCATATTGACACAGTCAATCTTGTGCTGCATCCTTGTCTCCAGATATTGTTTAGTTTGACTTACATATTTAGATGTAGCCACAATTCTCTCCAACTTCGAGACTATCGACTTTACCAACAAATTAAGTCTACAAAATTTCGGAAAGCAGCAGGAGGAATGCGCGAGTTCCCTTTGGTGTAAGCGATTTCAGTTCAAAATCGACGGAGTGCGACTACTGCTTGGTCCCTATACTGTGGTATTACGCTGACACCAACAGACTAAAGTCATCAAATTGTGATACTCTATAAATGATAAAGCAGCCTTATTACAAACATTGCCTAAGTTTTGGACCTTCATTTTGGTATGTCTAAAAATTTGTGGAATGAAAACAATATGTATGTTATAGGTAGAAAATTTTAATTCGCGTAATAGACGTACTCACCATTCCAAAAATCGTCGACTTTCCTTCTAGACACGCTCTTGTTGCTAGCTCCTTTACCCTTCTTACTTGTAAACGCTGTCGTGGCTCCACCTGCACTCGTTTTAGAAGACGAATTCTCCTCCTTTAGCGGCCTGTAATATATCACATGGGTCTGCACCCAGATGGCAGCGTTTCCGAGGGGAGTCTCGTTATCGGTATCAGTCTCAGATTGATCGTTTCCGTTATTACTAAATTGACGTACGGCCTGATAGACCGTCATGTTATACGGTAGCACGTTGTTTCCTATAAGGAACTGTAACTTGTGCCTTGTGCCGGTCTGAGATATGACAACAGCGGCTAGTGTGTCGTCTATGTCATCGTCGGAATCAGCGTCGTCGCTGTCTCCGCTATCTTTATCTCTCAGTCTACCGTAACCCCTAACAACTAAATAGCGCTCGATCGCTTGGACGAGGGCCAGTGGGTCGATCTTAACGGTGCCACCTTTCCATTGTTTCAAGTTGGTACAGTCCGGATGACGCTGCAGATTGCACTGAAAGTAAACTTAGTTGGTGAAACAGTATAGATAGATAGATAGATAATAATTTATTTTGTTCGAAGTACATGATGAAATGTACAAGAAAAAAACGTCAAACAAAGATACATTAAAGAGAAATCGACCTTTCAGCCTTACAAAAATCAAAGTATTCCTTAATATTATAAGGTTCACACCTCAAAATAAAAGAGTTCAGCTTACGCAGCAGTAGTTTCTCTGGATTTACATCGCGAAATTGCCTTGGCAATGCATTAAACATTTTCATGCACATGTACATAGCATTATGCTGTGTCAAAGTGAACTTATGAGCTGGATAGAGATAACAGTCTATTTGCCTTGTCTTTTTATTCTTATTTCGATATGGCTCAAAAATAACCCGATGCTGAATTAGAAACTTGAGGGAAGTGTACACGTACAATCCTGTTAAGGTATGAATATTGCCAGCCCGAAAAACACCCCTACATGACTGCCTGTATTTCATGTTCATAATGGATCTTAAAGCATACTTTTGTTTTACGAAAAGGCTGTCCGTGAAGGAACTGTTCCCCCAGCCAACAATACCATATGACAAATTCGACTGAAAAGCAGCATAATAAAAAATCTTCAAGGTGGGCAGATCAACAGACTTCTTGAGAACATTAATGGCATACAACGCTGAATTTAATTTATTATTTAAGTGATGTATATGTACATCCCATCTCAACTCACGATCTACATGGACCCCAAGGAACCTGGTAGACTCAGAGATCTTCACTTGACTTCCATCTAGAGAAATTTCTTCCGGGAATCGAAATTTTGACCTTGAAGAGTGAAAAACAACACATTCTGTCTTTTGTGCATTCAATTTGAGCATGTTTGTTGTGCACCAATCTTTTACACTCGAAAAGGCAGTATTCAATTCTTCATTCAATTGAGAGGCGTTACACAAGGTCTTAATAATATTGGTGTCATCAACTTAGATGATTGCATTCAACATTTGGTAAATATTGTGAGGTAGGTCGTTTATATATACAATAAACAGTAAAGGACCTAGTATGCTGCCTTGAATTACTCCATTAATGATATCCTTATCCTCAGAAATGAAGCTTTTATCGTTGATAGTAATGAGTACTTTTTGTTTTCGTTCTTGTAGGTAGCTTTGTATAAGTTTTAGTTGGTTATCCCTTATACCATATGCTTCAAGTTTACTTAATAATCTACTATGGTCTACAGAATCGAAAGCTTTGGAAATATCTAGAAATAGTCCTACCGGCACTTCACCCTTTTCAATTGCTGTGATAACAGTTTGAGTCAACTCAAAAATTGCTGTACATGTATTCTTGTTGTTCATAAAGCCGTGTTGAGATGAACAAAAGATGCCATATTTCTTAAAAAATTTAATAAGGCGATCTGAAAGAACTTTTTCAAAGATTTTTGCAAAACTTGTTATAACATTAATAGGTCGGTAGTTATTAAAATCATCATTACAGCCAGATTTATATAATGGTGTTATCATTGATAGCTTCAAAGCAGATGGAAAAATACCAGTTATAAATGCACAATTCATAATATGCCTGATTGGCTCAACAATAAAGTGGATAGCCTTCTTTATTACAATGCTAGGGATTTCGTCATAGCCTGATGAAAAGGTGTTTTTCAACTGCTTCACTATGTTAAGAATTTCGACCGCTTCAATATCAAAAACAAATAGATATAAGTTGATTTCTATATTTATAATCCGTAGCAGTAAGATTTTCTCATTAACTCAAGTTTTACAATGAGAAATTTGAAAATGACATTATTTAATGACTAACTGATTCGTTTTCTTCTTAGACTATATAAGAATAGCCCCCTTTATTTACATTGAAGTGTCGCATCTTAAACTTAGAGCTGTTCGATTGTAACGTATTGAGCTGGTCCACTCAGGTCATAAAACATGTTCATGTTGCCAAACTGAGCAAATAGTAGGATTCTCTATTCCCCTTTGATTGTGAATAAAAAATTTTTCTCCAATTTGCATTCAAAACATTGTATAAAATTTTATATTTTGACTTGAAACTGTCTTATCGGATATATTAGCAAGAAGTAGAAGAAAAACTTTAATTGATTCTGCTATTTTATGTCAGAGACCGCAGATGGAAAGACATTCAGATGAAAGTCAAGACAACGCTGCCGCATTCTCTGTTTGACGGTTTGAAGGTCACATCATGTTTAGAAGACACACGTTGCCACCTCTGTATCGAAAATAAATACGCAAATTGAAGAAAATTTGTGGGACTCAGTATTAGGTTTTTCATATTTTTTATTGTTTATTACTTTTCATCGCACTAAAAATGGTTTGGAAGTGTGAAAGTTGTAGTAAAGACAGGAATTTTAATCCGAACTTATAGTTCCATAGGTAAGTATATTCTTAGAAACGAAGTATTTAGTTATTTACATGTTCAGTAGCGTAGAAAGTTTTAATAAGGAAGTTTTCAATGAGATTATAATAAGATAAAATGAGGTTTTCTTGAATTAAGGTTCCCAGATGACGATGAAAGAAGAAGAGTTTGGGCTTCGCTGTTGGGATGGTCAAGTATTTGCCCAAAGAAAGCAATTTTCATTTGTTCAGATCATTTTGACCCTGAAGATAATGTGATCCGAGTAAATGGAAAAAGATTTTATGCGGTGTTGCCGGGTGAGGTTTGACAAGAGACTTTAAATGAGGTTAAGACTTTCAACGAGATAGCCAAAACAAATCGACATTTTACAAGGGAATGCTTTGTCAATCTTATATAGTCAAAGGTTTTCTTCAACTGGAAACCGAATTTATTAATGAAATAAAATCTTTATATACAAATTTAAAAATGCTGATTTAGGTATACCAAAAAAGCCCCTAGGAACGAACCTGGACACGTTAAATTGTAATTTGCAACTCGACTGAACATTAGTTGAATCGGAGCAATGAACAAGAATATGATGCATCCATTCATACATGAGAGTTGGCGTCTTCGAGAGTCATTCTGATCTTAAAACGGGTTTAGGACAGTACATTCTGAACTTTTTGTGTAGAAGATTCAATTATTTTGGTGAAACGTTTTATTTTGACATAATACTTACGAAACTAAAAAATTTGTAGATTTTCGGTATATCGATAGATGACTTAGAATTGGTACAAATACCGATACATCGGTAACAGTGTGTGATAAGTATACAGGGTGAGTCTTTGACCACTAGTTAGTTTTAACCATATGTTCTTGAGATCAAAAGAAATACTTTTTCCATATTCAGCTGCGTTAAAAAGTTATAAGCAATTTAAGTTTTCACATTGGGCAAATACCCCTCTGTAGTCCAGTTTAGTTTGAATGGAAATTACCTTCCACAGCATCCACTAATGAATCTGAATTGTTTAAAAACATTATTTTCCTCTAAAAAATGATTCACTCGCTCATTTTTCATCCGATGAGGTCCATATCCAGAATGAAGATACAGAATACTATTTTTCTGGTAAAAAAAATTCAGGACCATAAACATAGATTTTTGTTGTTCTACTATAATTTCTTTCTACTTCAAGATTATAAACCATCCCTTTCTAGTGAGAAATTCCAAAAAAAACCCCAGAATTATTGGATGTTATCATCATACATTTGTAATTTTCTTTTTAAAATTTCCAAATCATGAAAACCATCATTTCTATGAAAACATCCAAGGCAAGAGGTTATCACATTGTTTTTTTTTTCACTCAAAGCCAGAAAAAATCATCTATGATTTTCCAAACACTGATATTCCTGAAGTTTCTTCTCCTTGACAGAAAACTCTTTATAACATACTGTTAAAAATATGATAATCTTTTTCGAAATCTTCAACAACGATGAATGATGTTACTACGAATAATTATTTTAAACTGATGTAACTTTGCTTGATGATTATTTTCTGTACTGAAACCCAATAAAAATTTACTTCGATAGATTACAAGTATTCCCAGATTTAGGTGTGCAATTATACTTGCTTGAAGAAATTGAGTTTGATTCCCTGTATTTGATTCTGAAAAACCAAGTAGGTGTTCTTTAATGAAAAATTTTTTTATTGAATCATTAATATGAATCTATTCTGTTTATACTATAATTACTGATTACTGAACGTAAATTATTGGTTTTTATAATCAGAGTATCTGTTTTAATTACGTAAACAAAAACATAAACATTGAATAATGGTTATTCATAGATTATGTCGAATTTTAATAGCTTACCATAGAATATTCATTTATTACCGAACCCCAGGGGAAAAAAATTAATAATTACAAAGAAAGATAATATCTGTAACCATTATTGATCTTTAGTTAAAATTTTCCTCAAAATAATACTAAAATAACTGAAGTGAATTATTATCACATTAAAATATTATAACGTCTGTGTGGTGGGTAGTTCCCAATAAAATAGTGTTCTGTGGTTCCTTGTTATTTTGATTCTGTTTGAAACTGTCAACAGTTATTCGTAGCTTTCTTTAAAAAAAATGTGGAAGATATTGTAAAGATAATTTCGATAGTTAGAAATTATTCAATTCAGTATGAAATGATTATGGTCAGAAATTGCATTCTATTCTAATCTTTCTCGTTTATGAGCTTATAGCTTCCAGTTTCAATATTGATTGAATTTTAATTAACCATGCATCATAACAAACATTCAGAAATATCAAAACCAAGTCAATTTATATTATCTCCTAAGTTTGTGAACCAGGTGTATGAAATAAAGATGTGAAAAAACTTCTATAAAGGTACAGGACAAATCTAGGAGACTGGGCTTAATTTGAAGCATTCCTATGTTAGAATAGATATAATTTGATGAACCCTGAAAGTTTGAAGCTAGAAAAACCAGCTCTTCATAAAGACAAGTCTTCAAATTAACAGGTGCTGAAAGAAAATACATTACCTATTTCAACGGTCATCATGAAAATATACCGAAGTACCTATGTGAGTGATGGAAAACTTTTTCTCTATTTATTATGGAATATTACTCTGGATTAAATATTAAACAAGGTGCTAGACATCATTAATAATGAATACAGCCAATGGCAATTTAGATTTTGTGGTGAATGTAAGACAAAAATTGTTCAGTGTTTAATTTAATCTGCAGTGTTTAGTGGTGGAACCATAGACTGAAGAGATTTCCTCAACCTTGTAGAAATATTTAATGACGACATAAAATATGGCAACATTGAACAAATCTGATTATTGAATCATTTCAGCACAGAGTTGGATTTGGGAGAATCAGAAAATTTGGACAAAATTATATCGATTCAATTCCTATCAACTTCAAATATCTCAATTTAGGAGAAAAGATGAAGAATAATTTTATCTGCAAAAAAGACTAATGATTCCAGGAAGTACAAGATACGGACCTTTAGTTCAAGCGATATTTGTTTTTCATGCAATTTAACCAATCTGTAAGTATTAGTGAGAAACCCACAAGAAATGGAATAAATCTGATGATGCCAAAATATGCATGACTGTTACCAAAAACCTTCTACAAGAGATCATTTTAATTGATATTGTCCTTTCAATATTACAGGTGACTAGGGAAAAACCACAGTAAAAAAGCCCTGGCTACCCGCATAAGCGTTGTTGTGTGTACAAAATAAGCCAAAATATATTTGAGTGACTTCTTTCTTCAAGAGTGTTCTATTAATAAAGACAGAGAGGCTTCTTTAAGTTGCCCACATCGAATCTGAAAATATAAAGAGCACTGAGATATAAATTGAAAAGTAAAGGGTTTAGAACTGATCCTTGTGGAAGACCGATTTGAAATTGTTTCTTTTTTTATAAACGGCATTTCCGTTTGAAAATTTCGGGCACTTTAAGAGCGCCCGGGGGGGTGTTTCGGGGTCGCTTCTCCTAGAAGAGGATACGCCCTTTCGATCTGTATTAAGATTGCCCCGGGTCGGCCCTGCGGCCCTCTCGGAAAGCTTCGCCCAACCTTATTGCTTTAATATTATAGAAAATGCAATTTTCCCTATCTTTTGAACGGGGCCAAATTTGGAAAATGTTATAGGAAGAAAATGTTTCTTTTGATCTCAAGAACCTATGGTTAAAATTAACGCAGTGGTCAAAGACTCGCCCTGTATAATCCTAATGATCTCCATGTATCCTACTCACCTTCAATTGATGCGTATTGAAAAACTTCAAAGCGCTCGTGCCGCTTCTTCCCGTACCGGTGGACGCGGGCAGATCATGAACCTTGACAGGGAACTGCTCAAGCTGCGACACGCATCCGTTCAGTTTGGTAACGAGGGCGCTCATCCAACCGGAGTTCAGTTCGTATTCAACCGCGTTGGCGTCTAACGGACAATTCGAGAAGACGTTCAGCAACACCCTGAGGCGCTGATCTCTATCGATCGGACCTTGCTGATCGGCTATGTAGCTGAGAAGGGCCTTTATGAGACCTGAGTAGTTGACCTCGAACGGTGATATGTCCGAGTCGATCAGGATGTCTCTCAATTCCTCCAAAGCCTCGCGGCATTTGATTGTTGGCAGCTTCTCTATTGCATGTTTCAGACGGGTCAATACGGTGGTAGCTGGGTGTTGGTCTTCTTCGCTTCCAGAATAGGTATCTATGAATTTTGTGGCCTGAAAAAACGTACGAAGGAAATTAACTGATGAAATAATCGAAACCATAAGTACTCACCTGATCCCTAATCCACGATCTAGTCTTTTCCTTGTTTCCGGCTGTAATATTAGAATTGGATACAGATTTAGAAAGATTCGCAGTGTCCTTATTATAGTTCCGCTCGTGAACAGAATTGATACTTCTTCCCCAACGGGCGGGATTGAGACTTTGCAGGAAACTGTTTCTTGAAGCCGAGCCGGAATATCTTGGAGGCCTACTACTCGAGTTGGCTGGAGTTGTCGTGGTTGTTGAACCGCTACGAGTCGAATGTTTGGTAAAAATGTCTTGTACTATATTTGCAGGTATAGGTGCTTCTTCCTGTTTTGTTTTGGTGCGACTCGAAAGCCCTCTTTTCACCCGCTTTCTCTTCAGAACGTCGGTTAGTCTCAATGCGTGACTTGGACTCTGCGCTTGAGCCTGCAACATTAAAAAAATTTATATTCCAATAAAACTTCATTTACTCATATGAACTTAGAATATTAAATTAAGCACCTCAAGCGAAAAAGGAACTCAAGACAAGCAAAAGAACTACCAGAAAAAAAAAACAGTGAACCTACTCAGGAACATATACACGGTGTCTCAAGTTCGAGTGCCTATTAGACGTTTCTGCAGAACTAGACATATTTGAAATCTGAAAATTGGGATTATGATATTGTTCGAAGTTCTCTACAGAGCTAAAATATTTTCGAAGCCCAAAAACTTCCGGTTATACAGGGAGTGAAAATAAATTCGACGAAAAAATTTTTTTTTCAAGTTTTCCATTCCTGGTATGATCGAGTATTCAATAGTGAATACATTTCTGTTAAAAACATTGTATTAAATCGAATATTTAGTTTGAATATGATTAAATAAAAACTTATTTAATAAAATTTCCACATTTATTGTGTTTTAACAATATGTAACACTACATTTGCAACAATTGTTTCGCCAAATTCTTGGCTTCTTCAGGCGAGTTCGATGTTAAACTACTCCAAAAATTCTTGAGTCTTCCTTATATATTTCTCAAGATGGAAGAGGGGGACCGGTATTCTAAATGCTTCTGGGATTTTTTATGGCATGTTCATCAATGGTGATCTGTTGACATCCGTTTGGTCATTGAGTAAGATATTTTGTTTGTTATATCTGTTAATTTCCATTGTTTCTAGGATGTTAAGCCTTCTGCTTTTGTTTTCTATGTGCAGAATTTTATAGTTTGGATCAAACATATGTCCCTCGTCTAAAAGATGGGTCGCATAAGTTGAGAGGGACATATGTTTGATCCAAACTATAAAATTCTGCACATAGAAAACAAAAGCAGAAGGCGTAATATCCTAGAAACAATGGAAATTAACAGATATAACAAACAAAATATCTTACTCAATGACCAAACGGATGTCAACAGATCACCATTGATGAACATGCCATAAAAAATCCCAGAAGCATTTAGAATACCGGTCCCCCTCTTCCATCTTGAGAAATATATAAGGAAGACTTAGGTTAATGATCATAAAAAATAAACAAAACTTACCTCCGAATCTGGCGTTCTCTGACTATCTACAGGAGTAAAATGATTTGAGGAGATGGGTGTAGCATCGAGAGGTGTGCTTGATGATGATCCATTCAAACTTGAGTTAGTTGGGGTCTGAGATGGTCCAGGTTGGCTTTCGATCAAGTTCTGAGAGATAGAGGAAGCGCTAGAACATGCTTTTGGTGGACTGACTCCAAGAGGAACCTGCATAAAAAAGATGTCAAGTTAGTGAGACTATGAACACTAGCGTTATTAAACCTACCTCTGGGTCAGCAAGTCGGTTAATCTGAAAGATCACTCCCTCCCTCCTGAAATGTACGCCGAATTCTTCTGGAAGCTTTGTCATAAGTATCTCGGCCATCTGAAGGGCGCCAACCACGATCCTTAGATCGGAAGACGCCATCATGCCGGCGATGTGACTGCTCACAACCTGGTTCTTCAGCACCTCCCTTAGCAGATCGCCGCTCGCGTAATATACCATCCTCAGAAGCGCCTTGAGGCACTTGCATCTGACGGCAGGTCCGGCGCTCGATGAGTAAACCTCGTATAGTACACTGAACAGCGAACGGATGAAAGCAGCGGCTAGGCCTCGCTCCTCACGAAGGCACGCGACTCGAGCATCCCTACTAGCCGAAGCCGGCCGGTGGTTGAGCGGCTGCGGTTCCGTAGGTGGAGTTGCCTGAGCTGTCGCTGGGGTGAAGCGACGCTGGACAGGCCTGAAATAAAAATGCATTGTTTTATGTAAAGAAATATGAAAAGATGCGATGAATCTTAATGAGTGAAAAAGGATAGGTAGTGCATGAACAACCATGAACATCAACTTGAAATTCATTTTGAAAGCTGAAATGAAGTTCAAGTACATACAACGACAGATAATACTTCTTAATTCATTAATTGAGTCATGTAGGACCAACGCTACTGAGCATGCGTAAAACTAAAAGGTCAAGATCGCAGCTATATGAAATTTGGAGCGCGTTTCTCAGGCCAACTTGACAAGTAATATAATTCTTTCGGGTATTAACCTTATGATAGCTGTGCGCATGTATTTTCGTAATACATGACTCGTTTGCGCATGCGCAGTTTAAACTATGCTACAGACTCGAAGACGTCAAAGCCTACTATGTTGGCTTCAAAGATTTTATGAATACAGTATTCGTCTTTATTAGTATATGAGTAACTTACCTAGTGGTTCCTGTATCTTCGTTGATTTGAGACATAGCATGGAAATCTATCGTGTATATCCTACCCAAAGTGTTTAAGCTAACTTCATCGTCACCGCTCGTATGAGCAGCTTCAATAATTCTACTATCTACAGCTCCGTACGGTCTCCACAAACCGCGATCGTCTCTCCATTGCCATGCGAACTGATCTTTAACCTGCGTGCAGGATTTTTCGAGAAAAGAATCAACGGCAAAGATGCCATCTGTAGGAAGCTTGGGCATCAACTCTCCGATCAAGGCTGTAATTTCGAATTGTTCCTGAGGTTGCCTGGAAGAAATAGTTTCATGATATTACGAATGATTAAGTTATATTCTGTGGAAAAAAAACTTCAATGAATGAAGCATTGCCACAAAAAATTTTTATCCTAGCTATTTACAAACATTTGATGGCAAGAAAAAAGTTACTAGATCAGTCGAATAAGCTAGCTGGTCAATGATATTTATAATTTTTGGTCTTAAAATCGTTAACAATCGACATCTCACGAGAGATGTTGAGATCACAAACTATCTTTCTAATCCTTGGATTATCGATGAAACAGATTCTCCATGAGCCTTTTCCAGCATTCGCAAAGAGTCAGCACACCAAATTTAATTGAAAACATAGAAGTTGAGGCTAACTCTTGATTCAATTCTCTTTTAATGTAACATTCATAGACTACCACTGAGGTAGACTGGTTTTAACCGCAGTCGTAAACTAGTTGACCGCGCTCATGTTTGGCATAATTACGGACAGTCTTAACAACACACAGAAACTTAAAATACTCAAATATACTCAACGCGGGCAATTTCAATGAAAGTTTCCGGATGCTTCTGTGTTAAAGGGTATTGAAGGTTAATAGTGAGTTTGATCACAGGATTCACACAATACTTAATTGGTGTTTAACCCTGCAGATCAGCCTACTCTGCGCTCATAGATTGTCTACCTCATGTAGCATCGCTAACTTCATGATGATGTGTCAGTGACAGTTGGTCAATACTTGCAATCGATGAAAAAATCAGCTCAAAAAATAACAAATCATGTGTAATTCTCTAAATTTTGATTGCTCTAGTTTCTTTTTCAATTCACTATTTTCTTCGAACTCCTCGTTACAAGTGAACCTGGTAGTGACTAGTGCTCTATATTGCATTTTTACAGTTTTTTTCAAGACTTCTCTACTTTTATTTTACCATCAGACATTTTTTCTCTGCTCAAGACACATATAATCCTCTCTAAAAGGTATAGTACAATTTTCTCAAATACATGACTTATTTTCTGCTTGTGAAACTGCATGACTTTATATGTCCTTTAAACATCTCGTTCATCTCATTACTTTTTCACTCAAGTTACACTCCATGTTACATTCTCGACACATCTAATTCATGTTTTCAGTCATATTTTTCATATTCTAAAATATTCTACGTCCAACCACGTGCCAATTTCAGCTATCTTTTTCATATCTGTTCTTTCGCAAATCATCCCCCTACGTTAACACTGAATTCCTCAATTTACTGCCAGATTCACTTGTAATTTACTCATTTTCACTCAACTTTTAGACATGTTCATCTCTTCATGATTAAACTTCTCAGGCCTTATAAGTTTCAGATATCTGTACGAGCCATGCTGGGATCATCATGGGATTCTGCAACCAGGATGTTCTCAATATTCATTCAAGACTTGTCGATAAGAAACATAGTAACCAGAACCTTCGTTAGACCTGGTTGGAGAAATCACCTGATGATTCTACATTGATGTTGCACCTCGAATACTTTAGTATACACTCTAACGACTCCTTATTCAACTTCTAAGTACTTATATTGCCTGATATCATTATTGTTCTCAACTAAGCATATTATATCACCTCAAATAATAGTGTTGTCACTTTAGTTCTAGTTTATGATAATTTTTTCTTACATCTCTTATTGTACAAATATTTCATCTAAATTCTTGAATTATCATAGGAATTCTTCTGTTTTTCTAATATAACTATTATTACTGTAAGCGTTGATCATTCTATGATAAATCTCTCAATTAAATTAGTATGATACAGATGCTTTCTTAAAAACTAATCACTTCCTCAAATGCTCTATATTTTATGTAACTTTATCTCCTCTCAAGCCTCATTTAATACAGTTCAACTCTTCACAGATAATTATGTATTTCTACTTCTGTTTTTCTGATAGATTCGACAGGCTATCACTGTAAACGTTGTGAATCGTAATTATTATTTCTCTTTAATCGCTCTGAAAGTCTGTCTTGTTACATTATAAATCTCATTATCTCAATTTATCAATAAAACCTTTTGTTTTTCTGATAGTAGACAGTTTGAAATAAATTCAAACTCTATCACTGTAAACTTTGTGTTTGATTGATAGATGGGGCCTCTACTATCAATATTCTTGACTTGAATAGTTTCGGCAACACACATTACTCGATCTAGTCTTGCAGACAACGCTGGTTCTCAAGTAAACACAACGTTATAGACTTTTCTATTGTGAAATATGATTCTACATTTTCTCAAGATAACTTCTCAATTATTATCACACTCAATATTCGCTCTATAACTACTCCATAATTGTAAATCGGTAAACTCTGTTTAGATGTAGTTGATTTGTAAATATTTTAACTTTATGCGAGAACCTATTTATTTAGTGAATGTGAACATTATACAATAAACACTTTATTTTACCACCTCTAGCTCAATCATTTGGTAACAGTCCACTTTTAAGTAATAGCCAAAAATCTCAACACCCAGATTTTTGAACAATTGTTGATTGACCAAGGGAATGCCGAATCCACGGAATTTCAGGTATCAATCAACGAGTTGGTCAACGTTTATGGAATCCAGCATCAGTAAGGTTGGCATTAGTCGAGTAAAAAAAATATATTTACCTTGGTATAAGTTCAATATCATCGTGATTGAATTCAACAGAGCCGGTTAAGAGATACACCAACGTCTCGGCAATGTTCTGTTTCAGTAGCGTCATGGCGAGGTCTGGACAGTTGGCGCACATGATCGACAACATCCTCAACACTGTTATAAAAGTGCCCGTACTGATGATTGGTGGCGTGACAACAAGTAACTGCTGGAGATTGGTGAGAAGCTCAGCGCTGGCGATTTCTTGTAGCTTAGTTGGTTCCAATTGAAAACTGTCGACGAGGCGGGAAAAAGTGAGACAGACACTTTCCACACATTTCTTGTCTTGCTGAGTTAACCTGCTTGCAAGCAACGCCAACGAGTCTTGAATGTATTGGAATTCTTCGTTCGTCAAGTTTTGACAACAGTTGGCAGTGATTGAGAGGGCATTACGCTGGGCGCTTATGGAGAAGAAATCTAGATACATTAGACAGGATGCCACGCCTCTCTGAAAATGGAAGAAGCAAAATCAATTCAACCACGAACAGCTGGATACAAATACAATACAATAACTAATAATTATATAACGATAAAACATAAGATACTCACAGCTTGGAGGATTGCTTTCGAATGTCTCCTAGATAGCATATCCAATGCTGTTAACGATTGTTCTGCAACATCCATGCATTGTATAACTTGAAGCTTTTCTAAGAATACAGGTACAGCATCAGCAACAACAGCAGACGATCTAGGCAATGCTTCCATCATATAGGTGAGGGCGCGACAAGCATGGTTCATCTGAAGGCAAATGTTCAAAACTTTTGTTCAACAATGCAATTAAAAAATTAAATCTGCCACAAAAGTATCTGACGCATTTCGATTTCTTCCCGTTTATTCTTTGTCAAATGAGGGATAGCATCCTACAAAATTAGCCATTTATATTTTGAGAACTCTAGAAAGTCGGAGTTATGTATTATTTTTCTCTGTTAGTTTAAACAGACACCTCTTATTTGCAGACAAAATCGAAACCATGAACATATCAAGTTCATTTGCTATCCTACACGTTTGGAGGGGTGGTTTCAAATTGTTCTATATATTTTCTGACATTCAACCTTTTCATGCTCCTTTCTGTCATAAGTTACAATATTTTACAAAATTTATCCTCATATTCTACTTGACGAACATAAATCTTCAGGCTGGGAGTTGTTTCATCAATAAAACACAACAAAAATATAAATATCCCTCCCAATAACCCCAAAAGTAAAAATCATATGAATATTTGTTTAGTGGCGTCATCTAGTAGTTAGTTCAGAGGCTCATTGACAGACGTAGTATATAAAAAGTAGACTGACACGCACTGCATTCCAAATAAATGGTTAAAATATTCAGAAGGCAAGGTTCTCATGCACGCAAATTGGCTCTTTGAAGTTGCCTGGCTCAGAAATACGCTACTTTGTAATTACTTTCATAAAAATCGCGCTCTAGCAGATCAATTGTGGGCAGATTATTAATTGTAACTATGACTATTACGCACATGATTTGTTCCAAACCCTTTTAAACAATACTTACAATATCGAAATTGTGCTCCATTCCTAACAAATTGATAAGAGCAGGCACAACATGTTTAACAGGGAAACCTGTCAAAATTTCTTCATTACCCATAACCAATATTTGGCACATTTCAATGACAGCTTGAAGCTGCTGGCCTTCATCTCCTATGGCTTGAAGTCCAGGAAGCAATGCCTGGGCTTTCGCTACCGCTGAAATAAGAATGATGTACAGAGATGGTATAAAGTGAGATGTCTAAAACAATCGACTACTCCAGTGAAGTGTGGTTGAGTGTTTTCATGATACAACACACTTAACTGTTCTATAAGTTTGGATGCAAACATGAATGATGATTCAGATATATTTCGCGGTATAATTTGAAAGTAGAGACTTTTTGTGTGGAGCTTTTCTCTAGAAACGTATTGAAGAATCGAAATTAAGTATTCTTTCATAAACGATCATTTTGGTTTTCTGCTATGAGTAATGAGTTCATTACAGCACTGTTTTTAGTACTGTAATGAACACATTACGACACTGAAATAGAGAAAAGCAATTTTTTGTAACGGCAATCTGGCAGCCTTTCTCAAGGTTGGAATGCTTTCTTTAGAAAGGCTATACTGTTCGACATTGATATTTGTTAAGCTTTAGATAATAAGAATGAACGAATTTTCTATATCAGTTTACACTGATTTCATTACCAATTTTGAAGGAGTACTTACAACTATTATTACTCATGCTTCTGTGTAGAATGTGTTGCATCCTGGGTCCCAGGGCGCCGAATAAATGGGGAGGTAGTCCTCTTGCCTCCAACAGCGCCTGAAGCCTCCCGACCTCATTTTCGTCGCTTTCAGAATCAATTCCCAATCCCAAACCGGAAGGTCCGCTGCCAGCTGAGGCAGATTGAGGTCCATCTTGTGGGGACGGAGGTTCTTCAGCAGCTGTATAGAAAATTATCATCAAACCTAATGTATTCAGGAATCAATTACGATTATCAAGAATGCAAATATTTCACGACTCACAATATTTTATAGAAAGGTACTTTTGAAGATCACGAAGTGTAATAACCATTTATGGTTCAACAAACAGTGCCTTTTCAATGGATTGAAACCGAAATACATGAAAATCAATTGTAAACATAATTCATCCGAGGCGAAATCAGCGATAAACACTGCGATAAGAACATGGATCAAGCTGGAGATGAAAAAGCGGTACAGGATAAGAGACAACAATAAACTACACCTTAACATAATACACACGTAAAGCCAACAGTCCCAGTGAAAAACTGAACTGAAACCAATGCTAGATGGGCTAGAAGCGAAAAAGAAAAGGCGAAATTGTTTGCAACACCTGACAGAGTTATTCAAACCAAATGACCAGGTCATTGATGAAATTGTTGAGGAAAATATTTCTAACATCCCTACAGAAACTCAAAATATAAAGTTCTTAACACCTAAAGAAGTATACAAAGAAATCACTCATCTGAACCAGAAAAAGGCACCAGGTATTGATGGAATAACTGCAAAGATGATCAAAGAACTGCCTAGAAAAGGGATTGTCACGGTAACCTACATCTTTAATGCTATATTGAGACTCGGGCACTGGCCCAAATCACTGAAAACAGCAGAAGTACTCATGATACTGAAACCGGGCAAGAATCCACACGAAGTGACATCATATCGACCCATAAGCCTTTTGCCAATAATCTCGAAAATATTGGAAAGGTTATTACTTCAGAGAATAAACGCCGATATTCCCATAGATCATTGGATTCCTTCACATCAATTCGGATTCAGACAAGGTCACTCAACTGTCCAACAAACGCATAGAATAACGCAAACCATAAACCAAGCGTTTGAAAAGAAGCTATACTGCACTTCAGTCTTTCTGGATGTGAGTCAAGCGTTCGATAAAGTATGGCACTCAGGACTCCTATTCAAGATAAGAAATATTCTTCCTTTAAAATTCTTTAATTTACTGAATTCATACCTTACAAACAGACAGTTTAGAACTAGGGTAGGTCAAGAAGTATCAGATTATAGCCCCATTCAAGCTGGAGTTCCACAAGGAAGCGTGCTGGGCCCGTTCCTCTACCTACTTTTTACCTCAGATCTACCAATAACAGCTCACACTACAACAGGAACATTTGCTGATGACACAACAATAATGGCAGTACATGAAGACCCAGCAACAGCGACTAAGCTAGTACAAGAACACCTAGACAAACTACAAATCTGGATGAAAAAGTGGAAAATAAAAATAAATGAAACCAAATCTCAACAAGTAGACTTTACACTGAGAAAGCAACATTGTCCCCCAATCAAATTGAACAACATAGTAATTCCAAAAGCTACATCAGCAAAATACCTTGGCTTTCATCTAGACACTAGGCTAACCTGGAGGGAACATATAATCAAAAAAAGAAAACAAATTGACCTGAAAGTCGGGGAAATTAATTGGCTCATCGGAAGAAAATCCAAGTTGCCACTTACAAACAAAATATTGTTGTATAAGACTATCATCATCCCAATATGGACATATGGGATAGAAATCTGGGGATGCGCAAGCAAATCCAGCATAGCTCTGATCCAAAGAACGCAATCGAAAATACTTCGCATGATGGCCAACGCCCCATGGTATGTGTCCAACCAGACTTTACATGAAGACCTAAATATACCATATGTTGAAGAAGTAATCAAGCATAGAAGCAGAAGCCACCACGCGAGAATGGAAAACCACTCAAATATTTTACTCCAACCCTTACTGACAAACCTATATATATCTCTTTTAAACAAAATCTCCCCATTGTAAATGATCAATTAGATTTCCGTCTATCACCAATTTTAACATGTGTTACTTGATATGTTATGTAGATGTGTACTGTATTAACCTCTTTGGTTTATATAAAATTTTTCAAAAGGATTTGGTATTATATATTCATTATTGAAGATTAATTGAATATTTATTTCCTGCACAGTTTATTATTTCCCTACAAAACAATTGTAATGAAAAATTATTATTTGCTTTATAAAAAAATAAACAAATAAATGAAAAAAAAGACAATATAACATTCCACTGGTTGCATTCAGCTCCAAAATCGAAAGATAGAATGATGTAAGAGAAAAATATTCATAAATAGATTTGAAATCATTAAATCTGGTGTACACTGAGTGTCGATTTCGTTTTCCGCTTCATTTGACCTGATGTTAATTCCTCCGATAACCTATAAAAGTGCATGACGTCATTTCTTGCACTCAGTGAAGTTCGACGCTGGTGAAGCAGAAAACGCAAATAGAGAAACATAATACAATTTGCTTGCCGCACTTAATTCAAACCTGTGTACAATTTACATTACCGTACTCGAAGAAAACACTGTCCGCCGAATAATTCGATGATGCTGAGGAAGGAGATCTATCCCATTCCGAGCTCTCGTCATATTCCATTCCTTTTAAAAAAAGTTTCGGGAATCCCGAGGTAAACAATTCGAATTCACGACGACGGAAAGATATCGCAGAACTAAACACGCTCGAGATGCATAAACTTGACAATTTGCCAATGGAAAACGACATGAAGCCAACAATTTATGATAGAAATGTATTCAAATGTTTTACTACCGTCGTTCGACAATACTCTAGGTTCAAAATGTTGGACACGATCGAATCCACAGAGGTCTCCAAATTTTTTTTTTGAAATAGAATTTATTATACGCGGGTCACTATTTTTACTAGGTCTAATCAGAAAGTAAAGTGAATTTTAGGCGCCCATGTATGACCATTAACTATTTAGGGGCAGGATTCTTACCTAAAATAATTTGTTCTGTTGTGTTTTTCGAATGAATTTGACTAATAACATCGAAAAACAAAAATTCACTTCAAACAATACTTATAATTTCCATCATGGATGTCTATAATGGGTTTGATGTATTTCGTGATGACTTGTAAATAGTAGCAATTGTGGAAAGAGGATTTCTTAGGCGCATATGCGAACGACATTCATATTTCGATTAAATAGATGAGTTGTCTTTATTTCAAAGAATTCGCTTAACAAAATAGACTGTGTTGCATTTACTGACGATAATAAAACATCGATTAGAATTTTCACTGAATGGGTACCATTTCTATTACAAACCTTGGGTGTTAGCACGACGGTAAAGTTAGTTTTAAATGAACTCAAAACAAATTTTGATGATTATTTTTCCGACCCAAATATCTACCAATAGAATGCACCATTCGACGTCACGTGGTACAACCTACATGGTATTATACTGATAATTTTTTGAAAATTTTCTCTGGTAGTTGCTATATATAAACAAAACATGATCCAGTCAAATTAAGCACACGTCAAACTGACAGGTTGAATTCAATTGTGAAAATTGGAGATTTTGCATGAAAATGAGTCGATTTGGAGTTTGTTCTCTGTCCACTATCGATAAAAAAGTCAAAGGAAATGTTCCCTTTAATACGGAGAAGGCAAAAAAAACAGTTTGGAACCAATTTACTACTTTTTGTACTGAGAGGGAATACACATTGAGTGCTAAAACGAGTGAAGCGCAATTGGCAAACATTATGAAAGATTACGCTTACAATATGAAGAAAATGGATGGAGAAGACTATAAGGAAGGTACAATGAAAACAATGTGGAATCAAACTGCCAAATTACTTCAAGAAAAGTATTTGAACGATTTCGGCATCAAAATCAACCCATTTTCGGATGCTGCATTCAAGACCGCTCGAGGAGCTCGTGATGCCAAGCGTAAGGCTTTACAATCTATTCCGGAAAAACGGAGGGCAAGTGCAGCAACGTTGGAGGAAAAAGATTGGGATGCAATGACCACTGTTTGGGACGAGGAAACTCCTGATGGCCTCCAGAAAAAAATATTCATGATAATATCAGTGTAATTGGCTTGGAGAGGTGGTGAGGGCAGCATGGCGGCAATACATCACTTCAAGGCAGAACAGCGAAATGACGGGGAAACAACTGGGAGAATTGAATACAATCCTATTTTCAGCAAGACCACACAAGGTGGTGATAAAAAATTATCAGACAGCAAGTGGCTGGTGGAGAATCGAGAAATCCTTGACAAGTGCCCAGTGAGACTGTTCCAGAAATTGAGAGAGAAGAGAGATGTCAATATCAAGAGCGACAGACTATTCCTGACCCAAAATCCATTCTGGAATAAAGTTCCAGGCGCTAGGTGGTACAAGGATTCCCCAGTAGGCCAAAACACGATTTCAAAGTGGGTTAAGGAGTCAGCACAAAAAGCTGGGCTTGACCTTGGTAACAAAAAAATCACCAATCACTCCAGTCGTGCAACAGCCGTCTCCAATCTAGCGAAATCGGGCCTGGGAGAGCAGCAGATAATTAAAATAACTGGACATGCCAACAGTAACTCCATCAAGCCGTATCTCCAACTCGACCAGGAACACCACGAATTAATTGTCAAGAAACTGCGAAGGAGTGAGCCTACTGCAGAAAATGCCATCAACAGCATAAACCTCATGCCATCTACCTCTTCTGGGACCATTACCGATAACTCTGACTTGAAGAAAACATGCACCAATGTTTACAACAATTGTATTTTTAATTGCACTACCCTGATTCTTAATTAAATGTTGTTTTATTCATTATGAAATTCTTATTTGTTAACTGTACATTTCGTCTCATGGTGCAATTCTATTGGCCGACATTTGGGACAGAAAAATAATCCCCCGAATACCACACGAGCTTCAAAATTATCGGGTATTTCCCGATAGGTTCGTTGCAAACAAATGAAGGAGTAAAGTTTTTCAGGTTAAAAAATCACGAGCGCGAAGCGCGAGTGATTTTTCCTGAAAAACTTGACGAAGCTCTTGTGGTATTATAAGTGAAAATAATCTCGGGTTTATATTTATTTATTTTCATATTAATTTATAAACAGAGATCTCAACCACGAAACGGTAGATAAAGTATCTAAATTTTCTTGATGCGCAGAACATCACATATCTCGGTTAGCCAATGAAATGGCTTTATTAAACTAGGGAAAAGTTGCACAAAATAAAATGTTGAAATATCACCAGATCGAAAAGGTTAAGCGTCGCTTACTCAAGTTACTGTTATGTGACAGTGGTGCAGCTGGAAGTGAATTTAAGCGACCCTTATGTTTAATCTAATTTAGCAAAGCGATTCTTTCAAGGGTCATTGGCGCAAACCGGTCTTATTCATTTCGAGTTATGAATGAGATTCCCAATCCATAGAAAGAGATTTATGGTGTGAAGCGGAAACTCCTCAGGCGGATACTATAATCGCTTTCCAGTCAGGTGATTGAATACAAAGGGTTAGGGCAGATCCAGGCAGCACCAGTGGTGCTGCCAGGGCGTCATAATTGGTGATTGGAAAGAGACTTTTATACCTTTATTATTTTGGGTTTTGGAGGCTCCAAGGATTATTTCTGTGAAATAATTTCAAAGAATGTCGTTTATTCAAACTAATGGCAAATTTATGGCAGTACCCTTACAACAAACATGACAAGTTTTTACCTAACTGGACCCGAATTCGGATTTTCGTTGACCTACGAATGAAAGAGGAACCATAAAAGGTTATGTATTCATTGCTTATCTCCTTAGTAAAATTTACGGCTTAGCTTGTTATGTTAAAAAATCCTTGATTCGCAATATCGAGTTAATCCAAAAAGGCGAATTTGAGGGTGTTTTCTTTATCTCTTTCAAATTTTGTATTTTTGTTATTCAGTTCTTTTTTCTGCTTTTGTCTTTTTATTTCCAGATTCGATGTGGGCAACTTGAAGAAGTCTCTGTCTCCATCAATAGAAGACCCCTCTTGAAAAAAGAAGTCCCTAAAATATATTCAGCTTATTTTTGTACTTTCGCACTTAGGCTGGGATCCAGGGTTTTTTTACTGGGTTTTTTCCCTAGGCTTTTATGCCATACGCCGAATTGTATGACACCCCGTCACTAACCCCTGATCTATATGATTTATTGTTTGCTAACTAAATATAGTAAGTCAAAAGTTCAAAAGAATATATATATATATATATATAAGTTCAACTATATAATGGCCTTATGAATTTTTTAGTTCTGTTAGGTAAGGGATAGTGGGCCTGGGTGATGAAATCAAATGGAAGACTCTTAATTCTATTGCCAAGCTTTCGAAATAATTTATTTCTTCTTCAGGGCTACTGCAAATTTATTATTATTTGTCATTTGTTATCGAGTAGTTTTTGAGAGCGTCGGTGATTTGTAAAAAAGTTGTTTTAAGAGTTATTAATTAGCAGAGATTTAGGATATATAAATTCATGATAGCTGAATATCAAAATATTGGATGAAATTTGTTTCTACACCTTCCAAGATGATGAGCCACAAGCTCAAACTAAATGCACATTAACCTCACATTCGGTAATATTCTAAAAAAAATTATTCATGTAGAAATGCTAATGCTCAAATTTTGTTTTATTTTACAGTAGCCCTGAAGAAGAAATAAATTATTTCGAAAGCTTGGCAATAGAATAAAGAGTCTTCCATTTGATTTCATCACCCAGGCCCACTATCCCTTACCTAACAGAACTAAACTATATATATATGGTTAAAATTAACGCAGTGGTCTAAGACTCACCCTGTATATTTTAGGGGGGAAGTAATCCAAAATATTGAACCATCAGTACTATAGGGTATTTGCATAGAATTTAATTTTAGTTCAGATAATATTATTAAATGAATCAAGTCAAGACCACTGAGGATATTTGTCCGGATCTTCAAGATCTTCAGAATTCACCCACATAATTCTAAAACTCAAATAGGGTTCTATCCGGTTTCGAACAGAGGATCCCTGTGCGGGAACCAGGGCACATAATCATTATGCTATACCAGGTAGGTGATAAATGTGACCCTTTTTGATACAATTCATAACGAGCAAATGAACTTTTGAATCATCATACCTCAGGAAATAGCATGTTGTCGAGCACATAAAGAAATTACATATAGAGCATAAAGTAATTACATATGTAATTACTTTATGTCTATAGAGTGGAAACTGAGTTAGGTTCACATTAATAGTTCAATTTTCCGCCGCATGACGTCTCTGATTTTTGATTTGTTGATATTTTCATAACCTAGTCATTTCTGTTTTGATCCCTTCTGGATATAACAAGTACTTCTGAGTTCTCAAAGGTGTGTTCTGTACAAAGGTTCAAAACAGAAATGACGAGGTTATGAAAATATCAACAAACCAAAAATCAGAGGAGCCAGAGACGCAATACGGCGGCAAATTATTGTAAACCATTTTTCCTATCTCAGTTTCCACTCTATATGTAATTACTTTATGGTCGAGCATAAAAATGTATTTCTATGATAGAACTCCATCACAAAAAAAAATATAATCCATTTGAAGATTTTTTCTTCTAAAATTTCAGCCCTCTAGCTGATTCCGTTCGGATGTAATCGTGCCCACCTATACCCAAATATTTGAAAAAGACAGACAATTGAGCAAATCGACAAGCACTCTATTCGAAGAACTAGAGTGCTAACAAACACGTGATAAAAAGGTAGGAGCCCAAATAATCTTCATGATAACATTCCATTGTCAAAAATATCGCGCTTCCAAATAGTTGTAGTAGTTGAAGATTATTCCCGCATCTTTTTCCAACCTTCAACCTTGAAAGATAAAAAGAATTTCAGGATCTAACTAAAACAAATTATAAAATTAATATTTTCGAAGCGAGATACCAAAAATTAAATTTGCATGCTAACCTGGTAAAAAGCAACAACATATCTTCCTAGAGATGCTAACAAATATACCAAATATGCATCCAAAATATTCCATCAAGTCACAAGCAACGTCACTGGTCTATGATTGTAAACACTAAACACAAACAAAACGGAACAACGAGTAAACGTGACATGCAAAACAGATTTTAAGAAACCCAAGAACTCGGTGCCCTTTGGGCTAGCATCTGTTGGAAAAGAGGGCAATTTAACAAGAGGGGGTATGAGATGAGAGACTGATAATTATCGTAGAAACTAGAAACTGAATAGGTACATATACTCTCAGTCAGATAAAAATTGTTGATGGAGATTTGGGAAGTCCGACAGAGGCAAATATTAATTTTCGATTATGATAATAAAGTAATCGGAATTCAACCAAAAAGCTATTAGGATGTCCGAAACATAAAGTGGAAACATTCGTTGCTGAATTATTAGAATTAGGTGTCCTTATTATGAGATTGCTCACCCATAGAATTGGATAAAACAGTACCGGAGGTAGAAGGAGATATGTTATCTTGCATGTTTACATTTTTTTTTACTGTATTATTACCTGTTCTTATTTGATCTTCAAGGTTTGATATCTTTTCTTTCAACAGATAATTGTTTTCAATTAAAATTATATTCTTACTCCTTGTTTTTTCTAGAAGTGATTTTAGATAATCAATTTCGATGCTAAGCATCTTGTTTTCCATCTTCGTCGAAATTTCTTCGTGCATTTCACCATCCTCAGATGCAACGTGATGGCAGGTTGTATTTTTTTCCCAGCTGCTTTTTTCAAACATGAAGGATGAAAAATACCATGACACTTGATACATCGTGCAAATTCACCAAATTTACGATTGCAGTAATCGCAAATATTTTCTGAATACTCGGTAACACATGGACTCGGAGCCCGTTCGCTTGATACATCTTCACTCAATGACATCTTAACAATGATATTCTAACTTAATCTTAACAATAATATTCTAAAACAAGTTGCAGAATGGGCACGAATGCAAAATGAGTGTTGGAATTGCCTTCTGCAACGAGTATTAGACGATATTTTCTCTATTTCAGTCAAGAATTGTGATAGATTTAATGGAATTCAATGAAAAATTCAGATTATACCTCCTAGTGCCTTTTGTATTTTATTTTCGCAGTTGGTATGACTGATACGAAAATTGACAGATTATAGAATGTGAATAGTGCGTTCAAATCTCTACATAATTTAATATTGACAAATTGACATGCGAAGGACGCGTGCTGATATTCAAAAGGATAGGATGTCAGTGATGTCAACCACAAAACGAAAAATAAAACTAAAAACAATGCTGTGATGAGTTCATTACAGCACTGTCTTCAGTACTGTAATGAACTCACTGAATAGAGAAGATATTTTAAGGAACTAATTCACTGTCTTGCAATGTTCAGCTCTCAACTTGCAATGTTCAGCTCTAAATTCTTGTCAATTAAAATAGTTGTAATTCAATCGGTACAAAATCGGGAAGGTGAAAAATTTAAACCATTCTCGAGAGGATATAAAAACTGTAATAATTAATTATTATATCCCAGACTTGAAGAGAAACCTTCCCAGAGTCGTCTTTATATTAAATATAATATACTTACGTTACTCGTGGAATGCTTCTACAAGCGAATAAAAAAATATTCGCTTCTCTAGATGAATGGAGAAACTAACAAATACACAACTACAATAAACTACGCATGCAAAATTACAAAACGCAAAACGGCAATTTAAACAAAGGTCGAGAACTTTCTATAACCGCCACATCTTTTAACAATGCCCACTGGAACACCAAACTGAATGCAATGCAGTAGCGTAGTAATTTTCATGCTTTGGAATAAAATTTCCTGGTTTACTTTAATACATATCAAAGTTCTATTATGCACAACATTCTATGCATCCATCCTATTCAAGAGATAATTATAAAAAAACTTTTGAAAACAGTAAACTTCTTATTTCGCAGTAACAAAACTTGATGCAGATAGGATATATAGTGGCAATAAATATGAAAAATACATAGGATTCGATAGTGTTCATGGTTAAATGTTCAATATTTCATCACCTTCAGTGTTCCAATAATTGTATAAAGTGCAATAAAATGAAATTCATTATTTTTGCATAAAATTGAGTTCAATGATTACCTCTGCGCGGTCAGGAATTTTACTTGGAAGGAGGGGGCGGTTGCTACTCTGGACAATTGTTTATGAATTCAGAAACATATTGGTGTTACTAAACAAAATAAAGAAGAAAGGCTGGTATCCATATTGCTTTAAGGCTTAGATGCTGTCAAATAAAAATATCATTATGGCGTCCTCTAGACACTATTAACATAGGTTTAAGTTTGGAAACATACTGCATAAAAACATGAAAAAAAAAGCATTCTCTGATAGTGTTTGTGGTTCAAGTGCTCTATAAATTTTTTGTGGTATGCATTATTCATTTGGTTGTACAAGTTCCTTATTCATGATTACAACAGCACAGGGGTTTCAGCATTTCGTTTTCATTGCTATAAAAAACTCAAAACAGAGAATTATAAAGTTGACAGTGGCAGAAAACTAAAGCAGGCTACATACACTTGGCGAACAGGTGGCAAAAAAAAATTACAAGCGAGTAGATGGGCCTTGACCTGTTGGAATCGTTTGTTGTCTATTTGTGATTGATCGGGATCGGAGTCGATTTCTCGGTACAAATCGATATTCGACAAGCGGTTTGCGGTGTGTCCACATGCTTGATCGTTATCAGTTTTTGCGCCAGTTTATAGCGTATAAGTTTTGATTACTGTGGTACTGTTTGAATTCGGTATTTGTGGTCGTGTATGTAACCGGCTTGACAACCAACAATAATTTGGTGGAGTTATCTAGACGTTTGTTAATAAGATATCACAATCATTCTAAATAGACAGAAAACACATTAATCAAAACCATTGAGAGAAACATAATCACAATTGACGGACGATCAATGAAACCACTACTGTTAGTGTGTGTCTACAGGATGTCACCTTCAATCACGTAACCTGGAATTCCTAATAAGACTGGTACTCACGGATGGCGCTGTTTGTTGGTACATCTGGTTGTTCAGTGGCCATGGCAGCAGCAGCGTGAAGCGTAGGCCCAGTTACTTGAGCAGATGCAGAGGTGCCTACTTTTTGTTGTCTCGCAGCCCTTCTTGAACTGCTACCGCTACCGCTAGCCCCGCTTGAACTTGCACACGAACCCGTTGTTGAAGGATGCCCTGTGAATTAAGTTAAATTTTTCTCCTCAATACATTTCTGCTGAAGGAGCCGAAAATTTAGGAGAATTTATTGTGTGACGGGTTGGGACCCTGCAGTAACCCGAATCCTTTAAGGTTCTAACACTCTATCATATGTACGAGAAAGTCCAATATTAAGGGTTTCTCAACAAGAGATACCTAATGTTGAAAATCTTTTTTTTATGTGGTGATATGGTTTGATGTGGCATTGCATAAGGTATTAAAGTTCTAAAATGCCGTGATACACGGTAGAACAGCGGGCTTACATTGTGAAAACTTATAATTGATTATGTGGTCCCTCAATCAACTTTTTGGTTCTGGTACACATATCCGTTTCGTAAAGAGTTCTGATTGGTTGTTTACAGCGAATGAGGTTATTTAAGACACCATTCCGTTTATATCTGACAACCGGCTCCCCACTAATTTTCTATAGAATAACAGATATCTTCATAGTGATCATAATAATTATGTGAAATAAATGATTATACAGAATCATTTTATAGAAAAAAATTATTTGCAAATTTTTAAGAAGATACGCTATTTGGGTTGTCTACATCTTAAATTTAACAAAGAATAACTTATTACAATGGGGGAGCTAATCAGTTAATTGTCTTATTCAACAATTTATATCGATCTTCATTCATTCTTTTCTGCTCGTTTGTGATTAGGATCACATTGAACCTTTGCGTATGCTTATTGTTTAGAGGATTTAAGTCATTTTAGTAAAATAACAACATAACTGTTCGATAGACTTCTTATATTGGTATAAGATGACAACATATTTTTGGTGATGTATTTTTTGTTATTTACTTTACAAGTGTCAACTTATTTAACCACTATCAACATCTGTCCAAATTGGGGTTACCGTTATTAAGTGAGAGAGTACTCAAGTTGATTTAGGGACCATGTCCAATGTAAAGGACGCTTCTATGATTTCGCAGAATTCAATTTCCGTGTTGTCTGTGAGATAAATAAAAAAATTTGGCGTTAGAAGAATGAGGTTTACATCAGACGATTGATTAAATCTGTTGAAATAATTAGTGAACAATAAATTCATTTGAATGCACCTCAAATCCCAGGTAAACAGGTAGCAGGTAACGTAAATAGCCTATGACGTCCATTATGTTATACGATCTTCCACATCTATCTAATAATGAATGTAAAATTTTTGCCTTAAAATAGTGTCTTCGGTTTTGGGATGGCTTGGCAGAAGTCAATTGAAAAATACAAACCCAAATTCGAGCTTTCGCTTCGTTTTTGAGCAACATGTCAGATTGAATCTTTTCAAGCTGATGTGCATTTAATTAATAATAGGCAGAAGGTGCTGTAATGTAAATTCATTTGTAATTTTTAGTTCTCCTGAAGAATTAGAAGTCATTTTTCTTAACCGTTGTTTGACTTACCATTTAAAAAAAATGTTAATAATTCATAATACCAACTCTGACTACACACCAGCTAGTTTTATTTGAATGCATAGTTAACTTTACCACCAGACTAAAGGGACTACTCAACTACATTCAACTACAATCTAATAAACAAAATACCAATTTTACCGTAATGGAGATTCCAACTTCTATAGAAAGAATTTAACCCATGTACTGTTCATAGATGAAGTAGGTACGAACAATGCATAAAAGTGCCAACGTTGGAAAGTAAAAAGTAAGTTTATTCATGTTAGCATACAAAAAGTATATACATTCGTCAAAGAAAAGAGAAGAAATAAAATATAATCATTAACTATGATTGTGCAATCTCCATTTTCATTTCAAGGTTGAAATTACTTGATGCTCAACTGTTCAATTGTGTTCTTACATTTCCGAGAAGCTAATTTGAGGAGAAATTCGAAATCAACGTCTCAATCATTATAACCTCTATGATTGCAATATAGCTGAATTGGTGATTAAGCAGATGAAACTGGAAGTTCGGTGAAGACAGACAGAATCAGTCAAGCAGAAAAAAATATTAATCTCAATACATAAGTAATTCTTCCTGATATCATTTTCCATTGTGAATAAAATATAATTTATGGTTTTAATAAACAATTCTTATAGTGTGCTAATACTTCCAATTTCTGCACTGCGCTGAAACAGTGTCAAGTGAAGTAAGGAAGTTGGACTTTATCCCGATGAGTATTCCTGCTATGCCCACTTGCACCGTCGAATATAAGTCTGACTTAGCGCCATCTTTAATTGTAAGTGATGGTTTGAGACACAAATTCTCTTGCAGCACAGATTAAATGAAAAATAAGTTCTTATTTTGAGCAGTCATCGCCGATAGCTTACGAAAGACTTAACCCTTAGCTAATTCTTTCCCAAAAATTGGTTATAAGTTAAAATACAGCAAAAACTATCATTAAATATCTTCTTCTTCCAACAAAGTTCTCGCAGCTCCAAGTGCCTCATAATATTTCAACTACAGAAATCGACAAAACAGTCGAAATTAGCAACGTTGCCAGATTCACATTCCTCATCACGTTATTTGCTGAGTAGTTGCTATTGAGAGTAAGGTGCAAGCAAAGACGGGGAAAGCCCAACTCAACTTTGAGGGAAGTCTCAGCTAAGTCCGCTTATGCATAAAACGGTGCGAGTGGGCATTATTCCGATATGCGATTGATATAGTGTCATGAGTTGCCTACCTTTATAGTTCCTAGTACTTCGCCTCAGCACAGGTCCGCTGCGTGTGAGGCGGGGGGGCTCTTGGTCCTCCCTCGACGCTGATTGGCTGCTGCTCGCCCCCAGCGCTGACGATTCTTTGTTCACTCCCGCCGCCTGGTTCCTTTTCGGTTGTGTCCTCACTGGAGGGCCGCTGTCGTTGGTAACGCGAAACCTCTGAAGGGGAAATTGGGGCAACAGGGGACACTTATTTGAGGTTGAAGTGCCAGCAGCAGGGGTTGAAACGGCCGCCGCCTCGGTCGGATACGAGGAGGTTGACGACGGTAGTGGCCGGTGCCTTGGATTATTCTGTTTCCTATTGTATTTGGTTCTCTTACTTCCTTTAGAAGAAGAGCCGGACAGATGATGGTCCTTGTTATTCTGACCCGTTGCCGAAGTTTCCGGTTGGCGAGAATCCGCAGTAGGCGATGGGTTACGTTGAGATCTTTTCCACGATTTTTTGGTCTGATGAGCAAGGATTGATATTTTATTTCAGAAGTGAGGTATATTGTGGATAACATAGGTGTATATATCCCTTATTTCAATTCATGTGAACCCAGTCTAGATATGTATTTCATTATTAATTGACAATAGGTACACTTCATGGCGACTAGGATTCCAAATATTGTATAAAAATGAGTGTCTAATTCCTTTTGAAGTATTTAATACATCATTTGATGAATAGTATATTATATACCGCGGGACTGAAGTAGTACATTTAATCCTGAAGGTAAAGTTTACGGCCCGACCGCAGGGAGGGCCATAATTTACCTGAAGGATTAAATGTACTTCATTCGCAAGGTATATACGACACTTTTCGTACTTCCGGTATGATTTTATTAATTATTTCAATAATTTCAATCAGTTTTTTCTCTCTTCAACTCATTTAATAAACTGTCTTTAAAATAAGTTACCATAGTAACATTGCGTTGTGACAATTATAATTTAGAAACATTGTCATTACTAGTGTCATTGTAAAGAAACATTGTTATTGATAATTATTGGTATCATGAGTGAAGAAGGTGTATCTGATATTGATAAAAGAGCAGCCGAAGTAGGTGAAGAATTGTTACCACCGAAATCTAGAAAACTATACGAGCAGCAGTACGATGCTTTTAAAAAGTGGTGCCGCTTAAAAAATGTGAGACAACCTACTGAAAATGCGCTGTTAGTCTACTTCAATGATAAATCAAAAGCGGTTTGTGCCTCAACTCTCTGGGCACATTACTCAATGCTGAAATCGGTTATTAACATTAGAGAAGATATTGATATAAGTAAATTTCCAAAATTATTAGCTTTTTTGAAGAGAAGAAATGAGGGATTTAAGCCAAAGAAGTCAAGAATTCTCACGTCTGAGCAGGTAGATCGGTTCTTACGGGAGGCTCCGGATGATAAATATTTAATGCTTAAGGTAAATTTGGAAATGTGTTTATATTCAGAAATTTTAAGAAATCAATTTTTTGTAGGTTGCACTTATTTTGGGCGTTGCGGGAACAAAATGGCACGACAAGGGCCTTTGAAAAGTAAAAGAAAATGAAAGAAAATTATTAATGCAATTCTGAAATAATATGAAAAAATGACTCGAAAGAAAATGCGAATGCTGGAGTATCGACTTCTGCCTACCTGGTTTCACAGTACGGCTGAATGAACTTGTCCAGATACTCACGGGCGAGAATAGTCACTTTTTCACTAGAGTTCGAATTTGTAGATTTAACGAGAAAGTTATTTATTTCCAAGAAAAGTGTTCTTGTACTTCATCGGATGAACGCCGGTTCAGTACTCTTTGTTCGACTTAGGTCATATGCTTCAACATATGTTACGCGGAAAATAAAATGAACATATACAGAGTGTATCATTATTGAATCGAGCAAGCAACTCGGAATAGAAATGAATGAATTCAACAAAATTTAATTTAACTAATAAGTTGCAGTAACATAACCGCCCACCTAAAATAGAATATTTTATGAAACAATGCAAATACAAAATTGAAAAGATATCGAACATAAAGCAAAATAATATATATATACATCAACATACGTCACAATTATTGACGAGGTAATGGACACAATTTAACAAGGTGCAGTACACCTTGAGTAGTCCGAACAGTAGCTACTCTAGCTATTTTATCAGCGCCAGGATGCAATTTCTCAATGCGTCCAAGTCGCCAACGCAATGGAGGGAGTTGATCATCTTTTATCAAGACTAGTGCACCTATTGAATAAGGAGGCGAGTAACTATTGAACCACCTTTTTCGTTGTTGCAGTGTGTTCAGATATTCTAAATTCCATCTTTTCCAAAAATCCTGATGGATACGAGTTAGATAGGTGAGACAAATCTGGTTCAGGAATAGCAGTTAATGGAGCCAAAGTAAGAAAATGTCCCGGTGTCAGTGCAGATATGTCATTCGCATCATTACTAAGCGGACATAGAGGGCGAGAATTGAGCACAGATTCAATCTGTGTGAGGACTGTATAAAACGCCTGTATGACCTGTTGAGACAGAAGGAACTGTAAAGTCTGGGCACCTGGATGCAGATATATTTTGTGGAAATGCTGAATAAGGAGCTCAGTAAGACGATGAGATGAAGGAAACAAAGCTGGGTGTTTGTGATCATAAGCCAGACCAGAAAAAGACAGACGACCGCCCACCCTGAGAACACCATCTTCTCCAATAAATGGATTCAATTTTCGAAGTGATTTAGATATGGGATTTCCCGAGATGAGATTATCGATTTGTTCCTTGAACACAACCCGTTGAACCTGTTTTATAATGAAGAAAAGTGCATCTTTGAGATCAACTGCGGAAAATCTATATATCCTAGGAACTTTAGAGTTTTTCAACCAGTTCAATATGATAAGGACCTATCTGTTACTCGTCAGGTACCTGCTGCATTAACCCAGGAAAGACTGGTCAATATGACGAACTGTCACAATATTAATTTGAATATTAACGTTGATTACCATTCTAATTAATTGTATTTTTCAATAAAATATCCCTTAAATTCGTTTGTTTGTGATTTTATCGTTCCGGGAGTTTCGTCAATATTTAATCCCGGAGGGATTAAATGTGACACTTTAGTACCTGTCACAAGGGAGTGAAGTTGTCACTTAAGGCCCGGAAGTACGAAAAGATTTTTATGAGACACAATATTAGCCTAGTATAGACATGATTATAACCCATCAAAATCATGATACCATGTATAAGTGGGAAGATGATGTCTTAACAATGGAACAGTAGAAAAATTTTTCAGCCTTTTCCATTATTTAGCATGATTATAAAAACATATAATCTTCCCGAGCTAGCAAGTACCTCAAAATTTGAAATCCACATAACAATTGAGAAGTTTTTTCATGTGTTGACAACCATCAGACAAAACAACAACCAAAAATTTACCTGTTGATGATGTGCTTCTATTCTACTAGGTCCAGCTACGTTGGGGTCAACTTTCGAACCTCCACTATTATTTCCTTGAAGGTTGCTGATGGTATTTTGATGTTTTCTAGTATGTCTTCTGTATTCTGTGATGGCGCTTTCACCACTCTGATCGCTCTGCAACTTCTGCTGGGAATTTGACTTCTTGTTTGGATATTTTTTGTCTTTGTTTGTTGAGGTGTGTAAGTCGCTATGCTGATTAGCAGACGACGCTGTTTCAGTTTCAGCCTGGTCGGTCTGTTTCGACTTTTGGTGCTTTACGGGGATTTTCGTCTGCAAAACGAGGTTTATTGAATAAATGAAAGTGTAGAAGGATTACTTATGCTATTGCACCATCTATCACTGAACCTGCCAATGTTTCGATAAGCATCTTTTATTGCTTTCAACATTGATCTGAGAAAAGCAAACACCACTTGAAAATTTTTCAATTTTCAGTAAATAGATGGTGTCATGGCATTGAAGCATCACAAGGCTTGTTGAATAGTTTTCCAGAAAGTATTCAACCACACAGGTGATATTTGACCACTGAAAAACAATTTGATTGAACATGGAAGTCTCAGAAAGAAAAGATTCAGAAAGTATAGTATACATGACGAAGATGACCCTTTATTGCTTGTAATCATTACTTGATCCACAAATCCCAATATATCGAATCGTCAATTATAAAATAAGTATAAGATTCATAGGTTGAAACATAGATGCAAGACTTAACTGGGGTGTACCCTTTTACAATAATATATAACTATATAAGTGCACAAAACGCTCAAGATAGACTATCATGTAATGGTTGAAACCAAATGGAGATTTTTTTTTTCTCAATATTTATTGCTCAATATACAATCTACACATATAGGTATTAAGTAATTGTGTTGGCTATAATGAAAAGGGAGACAACAAAAAAAAGAAAGAATAAGTGAAAGGGAGAAGATGAGAGTGAAATGTCCAGTGACACTTCTACTCGATTGCTGTTTCAGAGCGGGAGGTCTTCAGGCACGTCTTTTTTAGTCGTCTGATTCTTGATCCATTATTATAGAGATTCTCTATTAACTCATTCGAATGAGCTTGTAGTCTTTCCTGGTACTTGGTGGAGGTGGATTGTATGACTTCTGTTATGTAGGGTATTTGGAGGTCTTCATGAATTCTCTGGTTCGTGACATACCATGGAGCATTGGCTATCAACCGAAGAGTTTTGGACTGGAACCTTTGGATGGAGTTTCTTAATGATTGTTTTGCACAGCCCCACAGCTGTATACCGTAGGTCCAGACAGGTTTAAGTACCACCTTATACAGAAACAGCTTGTTCTGAATGGTCAGCTTTTGATCTCTTTCCAATAAGCCAGTGCATTTTCCGAACTTTCAAGTCTAGCTGTTTTCTTTTAGATTCTAGGTATTTTTGCCATGTGAGTCTCTGGTCCAGGTGAAGTCCAAGGTATTTGACATTTTGCTTGGCGGGTATAGTAATGCCATCCAGTGTTAAGCTGGGACAGGTGTTGTTGCGGTTGGTGAATACAACTTGTGTCGATTTGTTATGATTTAGTGTCATTCTCCAGGTTTTATACCAATTGTTCAGTTTGTCAAGGTGTTCTTGGACCTTTCTAGAGGAGATATCCGGATCTTCATCGGAAGCTAGTATTGCGACGTCATCTGCAAATGCTGCCATGGTTGTATCATGATCTTCTGGCATGTCAGCAGTATAAAGTAGAAACAGGTACGGTCCCAGTACACTTCCTTGTGGTACACCGGATTTAATGCATCTATAGGTTGACAATGTGTCATTGTATCTGACTTGGAAGTTTCTGTCAAGGAGATTTGGAATAACCTTTTATGGTTCAGGAAATAAGGCACATATGTTTGTTTTGCAGTAGCTCTTAAAATTTTGTTGAATAGTAATCCTGTAGTGGAATGTTCAAGAAAGCGGGAATCCCCACAATATATGCAATATACATTCAGGAATGTTTGTTGTTCATATACAGGGTGAGTCTTTGACCACTGCGTCAATGTTAACCATAGGTTCTTGAGATCAAAAGAAATACTTTTTCCATTACGGTTTTTCCATATTCAGCTGCGTTAAAAAGTTATAAGCATTTTAAGTTTTTCCATTGGGCAAATACCCCTCTGTAGTCTAGTTTAGTTCAAACGAGAATTACCTTCCACAGCATCCACTATTAATTCTGAATTGTTTAAAAATATTATTTTCTCTCTAAAAAATGATTCACTCACTCATGTTTCATCCGATGAGGTCCATATCCAGAAGGAAGATACAAAATACTGATTTTCTGGTAAAAAAATTCAACACCATAAACATAGATTTTTGTTGTTTTACTAAAATTTATTTCTACTTCAAGATTATAAACCATACCTTTCTAGTGAGAAATTCCAAAAAAAAACTCAGAATTATTGGATGTTATCATCATACATTTGTAATTTTCTTCTTAAAATTTCCAAATCATGAAAACCATCATTTCTATGAAAACATCCAAGGCAAGAGGTTATCACATTGTTTTTTTTTTTCACTCAAAGCCAGAAAAAATCATCTGATATTTCTGAAGTTTCTTCTCCTTGACAGAGACCAGTGAACAGGTCTATGAGGTCTCTTTATATCATACTGTTAAAAACATGAAAATCTTTTTCGAAATCTTCAACAATAATGAATGATGTCACTACGAATAATTATTTTAAAGTGATGTTACTTTGTTTGATGATTATTTTCTCTACTGAAACTCAATAACAATTTACTTAGATAGATTACAAGTTTTCCCAGATTTAGGTGTGCAATTATATTTGCTTGAAGGAATTAGGTTTGATCACCTACATTTGATTCTGAAATAACCAACTACGTGTTTTTTCGTTAGTAAAAATCTATTCTGTTTAGACTATAATTAATTACTGAACGTGCGTAAATTTTTGGTTTTTATAATCAGAATATCTGTTTTAATTATGTAAACAAAAACATAAATATTGAATAATGGTTATTCATAGATTATGTCAAATTTCAATACCTTATCATAGAATATTAATTTATTACCGAACCCCAGGAGAGAAAAAAATTAATAATTGCAAAGTTTTTTTAAATGAAAGATGATATCTGTAACCATTATTGATCTTTAGTTATAATTTTTCTCAGAATAACTAGAGTGAATTATTATCACATTAAAATGTTATTATAACGTCTCTGTGTTGGGTAGTTCCCAATAAAATAGTGTTCAGTGGTTCCTTGTTGTTTTTATTCTGTTTGAAACTGTCAACAGTCATTTGTACCTTTGAAAAAATGTGGAAAATATTATAATAAAATAATAATAATGATTTCGATAGTTTGAAATTATTCAATTCAGTATGAAATGATTATGGTCAGTAAATACATTTATATTCTAATCTTTCTTGTTTATGAACCTAAAGTTTCCAGTTTCAATATTGATTGAATTTTAATTAACCATGCATCATAACAAACATTCAGAAAATTTTAAAACTAAGTCAAATTCTATTATCTCCTAAGTTTATGAACCAGGTTGAATCGGTGTATGAAATAAAGATGTCAAAAAACTTCTATAAAGGTACTGAACAAATCTAGGTGACTGGGTTCCAAGTTTTTAAAACTCATATTAGCTTAATTTTAAGCATTCCTATGTTAGAATAGATATAATTTGATGAACCCTGAAAGTTTGAAGCTATAAAGAACCAGCTCTTCATAAAGACAAGTCTTCAATTTAACAGGTCCTGACAGAAAAAACATGACCTATTTCAACGGTCATCATGAAAATATACCAAAGTACCTATGTGAGTGATTGAAAACTATTTCTCTATTTATTATGGAATATTACTCTGGATGTTGAATAAGGTGCTAGACATCATTAATAATGAATACAGCAAATGGCAATTTAGATTTTGTGGTGAATGTAAGACAAAAATTGTTCAGTGGTTAATTTCATCTATAGTGTTTAGTGGTGGAACCATAGACTGGAGAGATTTCCCCAACCTTTTGTAGAAATATTTAATAAATACATAAAATATGGCAACATTGAACAAATCTGATTATTGAATCATTAAATCAAAAATGTTCAAGAAGGCAATATTCAAGATTTTAATCCAATTGGAACCCTATTCTATTGAAAGCTTTCGCCAATAGGATAGCATATTAATGTAAACAAGTCTGAGTACACAGATGGAACAGAACTTGAAGAAACTCAAAAGAGATAATCAATACCTAACAAAAATGGAATTTGAAATATATGTTTTGCATACTGACACCATTTCACTTGTTTTCTGTAAGAGATACATTTGGAATAAAGATCATTATTATTATTATTCACATATAGACTGCAGCTCAGAATTTTTGGAACAAATATCATTCTTTTCTCAATTCGTTTCCAATAATTTCATACATTCCACAAAAAAGCATTCCCAGATTTAAGTCAAGTCAACCCTTATGGTAAAATATGTTCTTCACTTTAAAAATAAACGATAAAGAATTACGACAGATTGAATGGAACTCTTACGAAATGTTAAAAAAAAAATATAGTCAAAGGATTGGAAAGAACTTTCTAGTTTTGGCCTCCTAGAAAAATTTGATGGTACCAATAGCTTACTATTCAGATGGAAATCAGTTACAAGTGCAAGTTGTGAATGTAGAGAAGCAGAGGAAACAATATCTCACCACATCAATTATTGTCTCACATATAAATGCCACGGTGGTTTTAGGGCATTCATGTTTTCAATTATTTCAAGAAGTGGGTTATAGATTTCGAAATTTGATACCTCTTATAGGTATTTTGTATATAATAGCCAAAATAGTTTCAATTATGAAATTATGTACAAGATTAGAAAATATCTCCAATAACATATTACAAACTTTTGAGGTCCCGTTTAGACACAAGAAAATTCAGGGTAAGAGTGAACGACAAAACATCAAACAATTTTCCCATATCATCTGGGGTGCCACAAGGCAGTGTTCTTGGCCCCATTTTGTACTTATTGTACACTGCAGACCTACCAACCAACCCAAACACAGTACTGGGTACATTCGCGGACGACGCGTGCGATGAAGACCCGGTAGAAGCTTCTCACTTGTTACAGACTCATTTAGACCAGATACAAGAATGGCTGCATAAATGGAGAATAAAGATCAAGTTGATGACGAGATATTATTGATGATGGAGTTCGTATTGAATGATTGTTTGGGCTATTACCATCATCTATTGTGGATGTAATGATTTCCGACGTTTCGATAGACATCTTCTATCTTTATCAAGGAGAAAAGTAAGAAACATTTTGAAAATTATCAATATTGACAGAAGTCATGAAAGAAAATGAACGATGTTATATACTCATCTGTGATATGATGATCTTTTTAAGTTGGATCGAACTATCGGCGTCCAAACTTCTGGCAGATCTATAGATGGAGCACTTATGGAATCAGGTGTTATTTTCATAAATGCTGCTTCTTTGATTTTTCTTCTTGCATTCTTTCATTAAGGGTTTGACCTTCTTCAAGCTTTTTCCTAATTATGATAAGTGTTTTATCTGTCGGAATATTTTTGAACAAACTGGTAATGTCGAAGCTGACCATAACGTCTTCTTCCATGATTTCTTGATGTTTCATTATTTCTATGAAGTGTTTCGTGTTTTTTATCATCGATGATGAAGCATCAATAATATCCAAAGAAGAAAAACTTGCGAGAAGAAAAATCAAAGAAGCAGCATTTATGAAAATAACACCTGATTCCATAAGTGCTCCATCTATAGATCTGCCAGAAGTTTGGAAGCCAATAGTTCGATCGAACTTAAAAAGATCATCATATCACTGAGGAGTATATAACATCGTTCATTTTCTTTCATGACTTCTGTCAATATTGACTTTTTGAAAATTGATAATTTTCAAAAGGTTTTTCACTTTTCCTCCTTGATAAAGATAGAAGATGTCTATTGAAACGTCGGAAATCATTACATCCACAATAGATTATGGTAATAGCCCAAACAATCATTCAATAAAGATCAACGAGACCAAATCTGTACAAGTCAATTCCACACTGAGAAAAAGCCAGTGTCCACCAGTAAAAATTAACAACGTCCAGATACCAGAATCCCCTACAGTGAAATACCTCAGATTACACATGGATAAAAAGCTTACCTGGAAGGAGCAAGTAGTCAAAAAAAGAAAACAAACAGACCTGAAGGCAAAGGAATTACACTGGCTCATTGGTAGAAAGTCAAAACTATCACTGGAAAATAAAATTCTGATCTATAAAACTATAATAAAGCCTATCTGGACCTACGGAATCGAGATCTGGGGATGTACCAGCAATTCAAACATGTCTATCATCCAAAGAAGCCAATCTAAAATCCTCAGAACGATAACAAATGCAATAAATTAAATAAAGAATATACCATACTGTACTCGGTGAACGAAAAACATATGGATATTGTCTTTCCATATAAGCAAAATGTAAATAAATACATTCAAAACAGAAGATATTATTATAGTCAACCTTACTCAAGTTGAACCTGATGATGAGAATTAAAAAACATAGAATTTAATATATGAAATACTATGCAAGTGTGAAAAATCCTACTAAGGAAAAACTAATATATGTCTGAAAGTACAGATGGAGGAACAATAAGCTTTCTCAATTTAGTGAGATCTTGAAAACAACATAAACAATATCCTAAAATAGAGATAAACTTATCTCTTGTATATAATATATATAACTTTTATAATATATAATATAATATAATATAATATAATATGAAATAAAGCAATAACATGAAGAAAAACAGCCAAAATTAAAGATCAGCATTTATGGAAATCAGATTAAATCTTATTAGCATTCCATCTATAAAACCAAATTCAGTATAATCAACTTTTTGCCTGATTAAACTTGGAAGATGTGTTAATTTCACAGACGAGTAAAAAATATAAATAAATAAAAAAATCCTGTTGAAGTGACATTTTTATAAAATTGATTTAAGGAATGTTTCTGCTGATATTCTAAATCAATTAATGTTCAGAGCAGCAGATGATATCAGGACCAAGATAAACACTCCATACATTCGCATTATATTTATATAAATAATTACTAGTGTGGTGATTCAACTGCACATCAATCAAAATTTTAGTTCAAAATACATGATAATTAGAGAATTTTCACCAATATCAATAATTACTTCATTAAGTCACTAACGGTACAAATAACTTAAGGGTGACTGAAGAATTGCAACCACTAGAAATATTTCTTTCTCTCATCGGTTTTCAGAGAAACTACAGCATATATATCTTCTTCAAATCGAAAAACGATTAGGATGCATAAGAGGAAGATGAATTTTTCATCATGTAGTTACAATAATTTTGATCTTATACTAATAGTTATGACTTGAATAACTAAAGTGACTTACCTTTCGTTTATTCTGTTGTTGAGGTAGCTCAGCCTTTGCTTCTTGAGATGAAGTACGAGGTCTCTTAGCCTCTATCCGTGGCTGCAGGGGCAGCACACGTTTACGGCGACTTGTGCTGGGTACAGCAGTTATGTTAGCTGGATCTGCCATAGACGAAGCGTACTAGGCACTCTAATATATTATCGACAGTCATTACCTTTCAATTATACTAGCTCTTGTTTATTACGTTGGGCTGCAAAAAATAATTATATTTTGTCAATTTTTACTTGAAGCATATAATGAAAAAATAATGTTCATGTAAGGTAATGAACATCAAAGGCTCTACAATCACTCATTAAATTGAAGTCGAATGTAAATTTATTTCAGACATAATCTAAATTTAACTATTCACTATGCACCATTTTGTTTCATTTCAAATTTCTCTAATTCCATTCCATCAACACTGGATTCTTGGGCAAATTAACATTGAAATTCAAAGACAATGACGATAAGTTTATTTCCTTCAAAGAAATTTTGATCAAGAACAAAGCTATTATCAAATTATACTATAAGATACTCACAAACCACACCACACATAATTTTTGAGAGTATATAGATGTGGATATTGGATGAGAAAAGAATAATATTATATTTTAGATTTTCCATTGTCATAACATATCAAAACACTTATTCAGTTTCAAAGCATAGAATGTCATTTTTTTGTAAGCTCTTCCCTGTGTAACTAGCTCGAGAAAAATTCCCGTTCACAGAAAGCAAAAATTCCAAAACCTGTTCTGGAAACCAGTTGGGGATATTTTTTTCAACTATCTTTAACTAATGGTTTTACTTTGGTGCATTATATTTAAGGCGAACTTACGTTTTCAAGCTAATAAACAAAATTATTCACTACAACATATGATCCATAGTACACCATTTTCTTGTTCCGTCTAGGCGATTCTGATATCTAAATATTCTGAACAGATCAACAGTAGGAGCGCACTCTATCGTTCATTTGCTGAAAAATGGAGTGTCGCATCCAGGAAACTACGATACTCGGACGTAGAATAAAAGTGAAAGTCAGTGGAGTGAGGTAGAGATTTTCGAATGGAGAAGCATAGAAAAATCCAAATAACTCCAGTGGCGCAGAAAATAGTTATTTATTATACAAGGGAAAAAAGTATTAGATTTTAGCTCGAGGATATGTTGTCTCCCGATTCGAAGCGGAGGGAGACAAAAACCAAGAGCTAAAATCATAAAAGGCGGCATAACACTATTTGCACGGGAGCGCTCAGACAGCTAGCGGCGGGCCTGTCAGGAACCAAAGGAATTTTAGCAGATTTACGCCTACAGCATGCTGACTACAGTCGTCATTTTTTTACGATTAGTAGAGATATCAGGAAACAATGGAATTTCAGGAGGTTTACGCCTACTGCATGCGTATGCGCAGCCGTCATTTCTTTACGATTAGTTGAGATATCAAGACCCAGGCCTGCCGTCAGCGGACGTGCAAGACGTTCCCGGTACACATTTAGGAAAAAAGGCCTTGTCTTGGTTATTGTCTTCCTATAACAATATTCTGAATTCAGGAAATTTTCCTTCCGAATTTCGTAAGGCTAAAGTAATAGGTATTTTGAAACGAGGAAAAAATCCTTGTGATCCTAGTAGTTATCGACCCATCAGTTTATTGGGTGTTCCTTTCAAGATATTAGAAAGGCTAATTCTTTTTAGAATTGAATCTTCTATCGAAAATGCTCTACAAAATTAGCAGGGTGGCTTTAGGCAAAATAGAAATTGTTCAGATCAAGCTCTCAGCCTTACAACTTTCATAGAATCAGGCTTCAATGATAGGTTGAAAACAGGAGCTGATTTATCTTCGGCATATGACACTGTGTGGAAAGATGGATTAATTTTCAAAGTCTGTATCCATCTGAAGTGTGGAAAAATGGTACGATTATTAGAAAATATGTTATCTGATAGAATATTTCGTGTTTTTGACAATAAGAGTAGCAATTTCAAAACATTGAAAAATGGTCTTCCTCAAGGATCAGTTTTAGCTCCTTTACTTTTCAATTTATATCTAAGTGATTTACCCACGACATAATCTCAGAAATTTGTTTATTTTATTGAATAACGTTGTGAACAGTACGACAATTTTCCTGGGTATTTTCTTTAGAGGTTCTGCCGTTATGAGGTCACCTTCTTGTTTTTCATTCTTCATATCTCATTAGATATTTCTGTTGGTGTTAATTGGTTTGGAGATCTGACATGGAACATTAAGAAATGATTCAACTTCTACATCGCTGATACTAGAATAGGAATCATTTTGTGTGAAGACATGTGTAAGATGTATGACAAATGTACTTTTTTTTTTTCTTCATCTGTGGCAGCCCACTCTTCTTTAATCGCAGACTTTGCCTTATGAATTTCTTCGTAGCTTTCCAAATACTGTGCTCATTTTTGTCATTTAGATTTTAGAGTTTCATGTGTTTTTCTGGTTAGTTGATTTAGTATTGTCCTGTGAGGCGGATTTCGTGATGCCATTTCCCTGTTGTTCTTCGTTTTTCGATCAGCAGTTCCCGAATTTGAAGGGATAATTTCATTTGAATTTGTTCCGTCCTTGAGTCTTGGGAATTCTATTTTGTGGAATATGTGAAATAATTGGGAAAAGAATGAAATTTGTTCCGAGAATTCAGAGCTGCAGTCTGTCTGCGAATATGGGGAGGGACAATGTTAGACAAAACTGGTAACCAATGAACCGGTGTAGATCCTATGGTGCCAGTAATTATTCTCATGGATGTATTCAATTGTGCATCGATTTTTTGTGTATGTGCACTATTAAACCAAACAGAGCAACAATACTCAGCTGGAGAGGAAAAACTAGGGCTAGAGATGCTGTGTGAAGAGTGGAAGCATCAGCACCCTAAAATGATCCAGCTAATTCCTGAAGAATATTACTCCCAGTTTTCAGTTTTAGGCTCAGATCATTTAAATGAGGCTTGTAATTGAGAGATGAATCTAATTTAACGCCTAAGTATTTTGGTTAAAAATTATATTCGATAGGACAATCATTGAAAGTTACAGCTAATTTCCTATATTTTTCATGATTATTCAGATGGAAACAAGATACCTGTGTTTTGTTGAGATTTGGAGATAATCGCCACTCAATAAAATTTTCCTGGTTATATTGCTAAATGCACTCAAGTAGTACAGTTTTCAGTGAAACAACATGGCTGAAATTAAACTGGAGGAAAACTGTTAGGTTGATTATTTTTACTTCATGATACTTCAAAGGGCAAGAGCTTGGTAAGAGAAAGGTTTTCAATAGAGTTGATGCGCCTAATTTTAGTTGGCTTTCAGGCTTAGAAAAAAAATTAAGGAATACTTTGAGTATTTATTTTAAGTTTGAGATATAGGTTTGTTCTTTCATCGTGGCGGTTGTATTAGTATCAAACTGTTCCATAGTACGGGAAAATACTCAAGAACAAGCGTGCAGAAATGCTTTTTAAATTTTTTGTCCATTTCCAGGCATTGGACTCTGCCTTTTTGTTATAAATCGTACATTGTTTACCGGGTAGGAAAAGCTTAACATTCCTGGACGACTGTGAAGATTGCTAAGTCGAGACGCAAGCCGAGTCTTAGGAATGTGGCTTTTCCTACGAGGTAAACATACTATTTTTCCGCAAATCCTTTAAAATTCGACAGATATTGATTGATTTAAAAAAAACGCGATTATTTTATTCCCAAATAAATGGTGCTTTGAATTTCCTAATAAAATTACTTGGGTTACTATGGAAACGTATTGAGGTTGAATTGTCAAACTTGACGCTTATAAATTTAATTGCTGGTGTTCTCGAAAGTAAAATGATAAGTGATGATGAAATTTCCATTCCTGGGACTCCTCCAGAGCTGGTTGAGGCAGTGAATGCTGCTTCATTAGAATTATTGCCAAAGAAATCAAGAGAAAAGTACGAAAATGCATACAGACGTTTTATGGATTATCGCATGAGTAAAAATACGAGTTCTTTCTCAGAAAATGTTGTAATGGCATACTTCCTAGACCTTTGTTTAAAGATGAAATCTTCAACATTATGGGCCAATTATTCAATGCTGAAGTCAACCCTTGCACTTAAACACAAAGTAGATATATCTACATACTCAAAACTTCGTTCTTTATTGAAACGGCAAGCTCAAGGTTATAGGGCAAAGAAATCTAAGATTTTAACGAAGGAAGAAATTGAAAAATTTATCCAGGAAGCTCCAGATAAAGAAAATTTAATGATTAAGGTAATTTACAAGTTTTTAATTTCTATATAGATTATAGCTTTATTTATTTTTTAGGTGGCTGTAATATTTGGTATTTCTGGGGCCTGTAGAATGGATGAGTTAGTCCGAATGACTGTACACGATATAGAAGACTTAGAATCTAAGCTTTTAATCAGCATACCTGATTCGAAAACCAACAAACCAAGATCATTTGTAGTTAATCAGATCTACTTGAATGTTTATCGAAAGTATGTTTCGTTAAGACCAGAAAATATGAACAGTGACCGATTTTTCTTTAAATATCAAAGCGGAAAGGGTTGTAGACAAGTGGTAGGAATTCATCAATTTAGAAAAATGCCCAAAATAGTTGCTACTTATTTGAACTTGGTAAATCCGACAGAATATACTGGTCGCTGCTTTCGTCGGACTTCTGCAACAATATTGGTTGACTCTGGTGCCGACATAACTAGTTTAAAGAGGCATGGCGGATGGAAGTCATCAAACGTTGCTGAAGGATAATCGAAGAATCGCAATAAGGTTGAGGTGGCAAATAAAATTTTCACAGTACAAAATATTCAACAAAATGACCCTTCCACCCTGCATGTTGTCCAAAATGTTTCTCATAGTTCTAAGAGTGTTCCTCCAATGTTCAATAATTGTACTAACTGTCAAATTACTGTAAATATAACAAATTGATCTTAAGAATGTATTCAGCAATGACTTGATGTTTTCAAAATATAAATTAATTCCTTATAAGCAATGTGTTTTCTATCATTTAAAAAGTCCTGACTTTTTCTTCAAGAAATTTTGACAGGAATGTCAAAATTTCCTGGCGATTTGCGGAAAAATATTTAACTTAAATTCCTTACATTCATCACACAGATGCTGAGAAAGATGACCCCGTAATGTGTTTACGTTTCCCAACGCGACAAAAGTTCCGTTAATATCCGGAGCTGGCAATGCTTCTTCTTAGATTAAACAAAGAATCATATATTTTCGGGTGAAACTCCAGATGAAAATCGATCGATTCTGCTGGTCCAGCAAACTCTGCGAGGCGCCTTCGAACGAACCTCAGCCTGGTTTTCCAGTCAGTATGTTCGGGAAATTCTACACGTAAGCACAAGCCCGCTTTCCGCTTATTTTCAGTTCTGGCGCGTTCTCTCACAGCTGATCCCGACAGAGCAAAACATTTCCATCCACTTTACCATTATACCAATAGGTGCTTTCTCGTTTTGAATGAAACATCTCTGAAAAATGTGATAGAAGGTTAGTGGACACATATTTGAATTTGATGGTATCGAATTGATACAGGGTGAACCCGTTTTGAATTGGAAATTCCTTGTTGTTGTCGGTGTTCAGTTTCTGATTTGTATGAATAATTTCTAGAGCTGAACGATAAATATAATAAACTGAAACACTGGTTACTGGTGAGGTCCATGATATCAATAATTAACTAAGGATTGCAGGATTTTGGACAAATTTAATGTATTCAAAATTTAATACATCGCCAACGTTTCGAATCTTGTGTGATTCTTTATCAAGGCTAAAATATCAAACAAATACTTAGGCATAAATGGAACACCAGCAAAATCAATTTAATTTGTTTGATATTTTAGCCTTGATAAAGAATCACACAAGATTAGAAACGTTGGCGATGTATTAAATTTTTGAATACATTAAATTTGTCCAAAATCCTGCAATCCTTACTTAATTATAAATTGAAACCTTTTGAACTGTTTCCATTTCTTAATTCTTCTTAATTCTTATCAAATTATTGCAATCTTATGTTAAATTATTACTATACGGGTTATACTCATTTCTGCAAAGAAGCAGTGTGATTGGATTTAATTAAATAAAATGTGTGGATTTTAAATACCCCTAATGAAGTTTAGAAAATCTACTATATATTGCATATTTAAATGAGTAATATGAGTTCATAGTTTTTGGCGCTATTGTTCACCCGACCAGAGTGCCTATCATTTTGCCCAAATGTCTGTAATTTTTGAATATCGAGCCGAAAATGGTCTCAATCGATTGGGTTCGACTACCCGATGAAGAATCCGTGGCGAAAGTTGAGTCTGTCCGGCCGTATCCTGTCTAGCATCCAAACGAGATGAGCTAGAGTTTTCATATTTTCAGAATAGGTTCATTGTCCAAATATCTCAGTCAAGTTCGTTGTTGGGCCAAATCAGTCGGATGGTTCAGTAGTTATGAGCATCTGAAAATTTGTTTCCTCAATAACTACTAGAATATCAATCCGATCAAGTTGATACTTGAAATATCGTTGTGAGAGGATGAAACAAAACGGCTCGCAAAATTTCGCAGAAATCGTCACGCTAGAAAATTTTTAAAAAATTCTGAAAAAAATTTTTTTCAATACTCACTATCTCATAAGACATTTCTCGGATTTCAATAAAAATTCGTGAATATATTGAGGTGATTGATATCTTACTCATCCTCAAATTTTATTGTCGTAACTTTTTTCCATCTAAAGATATAATCATTTCTTTCATTTACTAAATAGAAAAGAGGAATTACATGAAGTCCCGGTGATTTTCTTTGAACAATGGCAATCACAGATCGATATTCGATTGACAAATGCCGGGCTCATTAATCAGTGTCAGTCAGCGTAATATTAACCAAAATTTTTCATAACGAGAAATCATAGAGATAGAATTCAATCTCGAAGGCTGAAATAATATACGTTGTCTAAATTCAAAAAAGCACAGACGTAAGTTTTTAGGAGAAGGGAATTATAGCTTCGAAAAAAACTTTGGGAAAATTATGAGTTGTTATTTTTAATTTGAGATATAGGTTTGTTCATTTAAAAGGCGTCCATATTTGTATTACATTGTCCCATAGTACGGGAAAAGACTATTGTTCACCTGATCAGAGTGCTTATACAGGGTCTTTCACGAGGAACCTCACACATATTAATACGGGAAACTACTGAACGTATTTTCATGAAATTCAGCACTTATAAGTATTTCACGATGCTGATGAAATCTAAAATATTTTCAAGGCATGAGCATCTCCGGTTTTTCCGGAAATGACGTCAACTTCCGTTTTTCAAATTACAACACCATTTTTTTATTGCAGAAATAGATTCCTTAGAAAATTTCAAGTTATTTTGATGTAACATTTTTCAGTTTTGGTTGGAAAATTCTCTCTGAGCGGGAAAATTCGAAAAAAAAATCGAAAATAGAGCTCCGCTGAAACAAGAATAACTTCGAGGTTTTTTGATGGAAAATTTTCATTTTTGGGATTTATCAAGATTTAAGATTAATGTATCCACTTTAAAAATCGAAATCGCGATTCATGATACAGGGGGTGAAAAAATCGCTTTCAAAGTTAGGGATGACAAAATCGTGAAAAATCAATTTTTTCAAACCCCATTTTTTTATGGCAGATATTGAATCAACGTTAAAAATAATGTGAGTGTATGTATCACACCCTTGCCCTAAACTGGATATTTTCTCAGTTATTCACAAAAACATGTTTTTCGTCTTGAATTTTCAGCTATTTCTTTTCGCTTCACGCCAAAAAGATGAAATTTTCAGGAACTCTTACTTAAATCATGTTTTAGATTTTACTACCCTAATATGCAAGAGAAAAAAGTTTCAGGTTGTTCCTAAATAGATGGTGAATTTGGATTCGAATTTGTATCGGAAACCTCTTTAGTTCAACTAATCGGCCATCGGTTTTCTCTCCAGTGATAAATAAATAATTCTTTATGAACCATATGCAAAAACTTCCCATGTTTTACATTCTTTTTTTTTAATGATAGATATCATTAATTACAATTGCCAAATTCCTCTTTATTCAGTAGCATTTTGTGTTTACTATTAATTTGGTGAAAATTGGTATTAAGTTATAAAATCGATCACTATGCCTTATTTTAAACACTTTTGCAGATCTCTTCCTCCCGATGAAATAAGAAGAGCAACGCACGAAGCATTCCTGAGACGTATAAATAAATGTCTAGAAATTAACGGTCAAAACTTTGAGCATCTTCTCTAGTTATAACTGAGAGAGTTTGCCATGGTTCTCTTAATAGTAACTTGAAGTCGGTTTCAAGAAGGGGTGAAAAATCTACAGCATGGTTCAAATAACAGTTCCTGAAAATTTCATCTTTTCGGCGTGAAGGGAAAAGAAATAGCTGAAAATTCAAGACGAAAAACAGTTTTTTGTGAATAACTCAGGACATATCCACTTTAGGGCAAGGGTGTGATGCATACACTCACATTATTTTTTAACGTAGATTCAATATCTGCCATAAAAAAATGGGGTTCTAATTTGAAAAAATTGATTTTTCACGATTTTGTCATCCCTAACTTGGAAAGCGATTTTTTCACCTCCTGTATCATGAATCGCGATTTCGATTTTTAAAATGTATACATCAATCTTACATCTTGAAAAATCCCAAAAATGAAAATTTTCCATCCAAAAACCTCGACGTTATTCTTGTTTCAGCGGAGCTCTATTTTCGATTTTTTTTCGAATTTTCCCGCTCAGAGAGAATTTTCCAACCAACACTGAAAAATGTTACATCAAAATAACTCGAAATTTTCTAAGGAATCTATTTCTGCAATAAAAAAATGGTGTTGTACTTTGAAAAACGGAAGTTGACGTCATTTTCGGAAAAACCGGAGGTGCTCATGCCTTGAAAATATTTTAGATTTCATCAGCATCGTGAAATACTTATAACTGCTGAATTTCATGAAAATACGTTCAGTAGTTTCCCGTATAAATATGGGTGAGGTTCCTCGTGAAAGACCCTGTAGATTTGTTATGGTTTGAATTAGGGATGGGACATCAACATCGATGTTTTTCAAACATCGATATTTCAGTATCGATGTCGATGTTTTTACCATCGATGTTAATTGATTTCATCATCGATGCTGACATCGATGTTGCGGATAGAATACCCAACATCGGTTTCTCGATGTTTCATATATATATTTTTATATATATGTGTATATATTATTATGGTTCAACTGATGCCCATCCAAAAATATTCCACACTAAAAAAAATAGAATTTCATATCCTCAATGATATGGAAACATGAACATGATTCCATATTTTATTGTCACCCTGTATAGACAGATGGGTGAATATAGTCGTCACAGTTTTGGTTCACGTCAGGAGAAAGTTATATTCGGGTTTTACCGCAATTTTTTGTTATTGAATATTTTGGAATCGGTCGTTTATTATACAGGGTGTCAATTAATTACTTGTACAAACTTTAAGGGGTTAAAAGTTGCGTAATTTTAAAATTAAAAAGTTCATATGAACGGCTTTATTTCAGAGATAAAAATTTTTTACTTAATTTTTTGTTCTCCAGTTTACACTAATTTGATGATAGTGATATGTGATGTATTAATTCAACATGGACATGACACAAAAAAATATGTTTTGTTGAAGTGTTAAATCGTAGAAAATTCTTACTGAGTGTAAATTCTATAAAACGGTAAGAACTTTATTGACATTCAATTTATTTTATTTATTTATTTCACCAGTTTGAATAACATACAAAAATAGATTTTAATATACATTTAATTTATTCGGATATTGGATTGAGTTGAAAGTTAATTTTTTTTTGTACTTTAATCCAACTTTATACTGTACTTATAATTGTTATTTCATCGTGCCCCTTTTTTTCAATATAAGAATTTTCAGTAGACATTGAAATTATTTCTGATATATTGGGAATCTATCGTTAAATCATTATGAATTATTGATATACGTAAGTATAATTAAAGTGTTAAAACACCGATGTTTACAAACATCGATGTTCACAAATATCGATGTTCAATTAACGATGTTCAGTTAACATCGATGGTACAGTTCGATGTTATCATCGATGTTAAACATCGACGAAAACCTATCGATGTCCCATCCCTAGTTTGAATATTTACTAGCAAGAAGCTCAAGAAGAGCGCCGAAGCAATCAGACCCCACTCAGTGCTTTCTAAATTTTTTTAATTAATCATCAAATCTTAAAAATGTCCCACCAGTGGATGTGATTACTTACGTTTTTCGAATGATATAATATGAAATATATATATAAGAGATCCACAAAATTTGAAATATATCTCTAGGATATTCAGAACATTCTGAGATTTCATTATTGTACCATTTTATAAAAGAAGCTATGAGTTTTCAATATATGAGGAGGTCAAAACATGAAAAAATGAAAATATCACTGATAATTTGAATTGAAATTATCTCTGAGTGGCAAATTGTCAAAATCATTTTTTTTTCATACCAAATTTGTTCCTTTAAACGATTTAATAATAATTACTTTGACGATAATATGGAAATTTAGGTATTTCAAAGGACAAGAGCACACTAAAAGGAGTATCAGGATTTCTATTTTATTTTTGATAGGGAGGTATACCTTATTTAGGTAGAAGTTTGGATATCGAATGAAGTTAAGCGATAACTGAAACTGATTTTTATTGAAGATCTTGATAGTAATCGTTTCGACGCAATTTTTTCGTTATTTGAACTTCAATGAAAAAGGTATCCAAAGGAAGAAATATACCAATTTCCCATTCTCAATAGGAAATACCTTCTTTTCTAGAGATGGAAATTTTCACTGGTGAAAAACGTTGAGTGGACACTTTGAATGTAAAGTATATTTTGTGGATTCTTTCACGTTAATTGTAGCGGTTTTTTTAGTATTAAACTGTTCAGAGTCAGGGAACACTCTTTAAAACAAGCCCTTAAAAGTATTTTTATATTGTCAAATCAGATAGAAACAAACTGCACATTTCAAATATAAGAAAATGTTGCTTTCAGAATAATGGCCGTTGCCCCGTGAGGCAATCAAACAAAATGCAGGAAGATCCAAGTTGAGGCGACTGCGGCACTAAGTGCCATGCCTCGTTGAAGAGGTCGTCATGTCCGGTCTTCTCCTCATGGGATTATTGGCCTGCTCGCGGCTGGTGCATACACATGATAATAACAGCAATCCGATGTCTCCAACTGTGGTCTTTACAGACCAAACGCATTATCAGGGCATCCTCGATTTTCTCAATGAAGACTTTCAGGGGTTAAATCTAGATATCATGGTTGTGAATGGTAAGTTGAAAGTTTAGTACCTACAGAGTAAAATGAATATGCGTGAAATGTTCATTTGGTAGAACTCCCCGAAAATAACTGGACACGGCATGTCTCAATCATAACAAAAATCCACAATTATCTGTCAGTAATCCCCCAAATGACCACATTACAGATTTCACTTGAAGAAATTGATAAATGAGAGAAATGCAGGATTAATTATCCCAATTATGTTAGAATTCCCGAAGAAATTTATTCAGCAGTAAGCCGTCCATTTATGATCAATAAATTTGTGACATCAGAAGTTTCAAAAAATTTGTTGTGTTTCTCATATCCAAGAACATATTAACAAACATATATCTGGGATCGACAATGAGAAAGCTTGCATTTTTCCACAATTCATACCATCAGTTCATACCACCTTATTTTTGTATGTTTTCAAATCATTTTCTTCATGTCAGAAATTTGTATTTATTCTAAGAAAAAAGAATTTTTTATGTACCCAGGCCTGACGATGCTGCAGATCAGTGGCAAAACGAAGCAAATTAATAAAAATAGTTTTAATAAAGTAATTTTTCTTACTGCCTGAAACCCAAAAATGAATTATTCAAAGGAAATAATAAACACTATCAAATAATCCAGACATGTAAACAGAAATATCCATTCTTAAGTTGATTTTTTGAAAATCTGAATTATTTTGTTAACAATCATTCAGGAAAGATAATTTCCAGCGAAATTGAAAAAAAATATTTTTCAGATTCTTGGTACCGAGATTCTTATCATCTGCCCCATTTGGTCTTCAAGCAGAAGTTAGTTATGGGTTTTTTTGAACCGGAAGCATGCGTACCAGCTCAATTTTTGTCTGCGTTTTACAATAACACTATAGTTGCTTGGAATTGCCCTCAGGTGAGGATCTTAATACATAATAATACCGTAGTTCAACCTATAAAATTATCAAGTGACACAAAAATGGAAAATTAAGTGGGTAAACGATTATTTGATATTCTTTATTTGGCAGTCAATATACGAAATACAAGGTTAGTCTTCAACTACTAAATTGAATTCAGGTAGACATTCCTTAACAAAAAAATACACTTTAATTACATACAGGGTGTCAATTTGAAAATTTTCAATGCGAATATCTCTCAAACTAAAGAAGTTAAAGTAGTGCAATTCGTTATAAATGATATAGAGGTAAGGGAACCACAACCACTATTATTTGGTTATGGGGTGAGGCACCCCTTTGCTTCCAAGCACCCCTTTTGTGATACCTTATATCAAAGATATTTTTACGTGGTATTAACGGCGAAAACAAATTTCCAAAATACAGTATAATTACAAGAAAAATGAACAAAAAATCTGTTAGTTAAAATTTAGGACTATTTACACTATGTACAGAGTGGTTCAAATTGGACAATTTGGAAATCAAGAAATTGATTACAACTGAGTATTTAAGGTTTTTATGAAATAGGGACAGGAATCGGTATATGTATCTTTCGTAATAAGCAGAATTGCGAAGAGTGGTATAAAATAAAGTTTTTCTACCTCGGAAGGATCTATGGTTATACTCAATGTAGTCGTCGAAGACTCCCCTGTATAAAATAATTGTTTTTTCTCGTTATTAACTATTGTTAATTTTCAGATTTCAAATGATTTTGGTATATGGGATGGTTTAAAAATATTCACCCCATCTATTTCATCGATATCTTCTGCCTTCACAGCTTTCGTGCAAGATATGAAATGGAAATCACTGGCCATTATATCAAGTAGTGAGTATAATCTATTTATTACCAGTTTTAATATACCTCGGATATCGATAGAATACGAGATAATTTTATGACATCCAGAGATCGTTCAATGGTAAGGCCCTAAACCGAAGCTGAGGACTGCTGCCAAGCAACGAGTAGGAGATATTTGTATCTCAATGTTATTTCTGCTAGAACAAAATGGTGAAATTTTTGCATAATACCTTCAGGATGATAATTCCGTTGCAACATTATTCTGATAATGTCAGACAAATTCAACGTAACTGAACTTACTTTATATTCACAAATGATCTTTAAAATTAATAAAACTGAAAAAATAAAATCGTTAAGATATTCATAGGGAAACATTTCGAAAACATTCAATGAGAATATCTCTGAAACTAAAAAATCGTTGTAAATGGTATATGTGCATGGTATAAATATACAAGGTGTGCTCTTAAGCATTGTTCTTTTCTCGAAGTGACTTCATACGCCGAGTTGATCGAAAATACGATAAATAACCAAGGCTTTCTAGAAAATAGGTTAGGTTTACTTTCTAGAAAGTTTTTAGTGAAGATAATCTCAGAAAGACGAATATACTTAAGAAAATAACACAAAATGTTATTAAAACTAATATATAAGCTAACAAGTGCAATAACTTTCGAGAAACCATTTTTCTAGGGCGTCTATAAGATGTTATGATCTTCCCTCTCCAATGAATCGCTAAAGAGTAAAGAATATAGTCATTTTCCTAACTCTCAAGTTCAATCTGAAATTCCTGAATTTAATAACTCAAAAACCATTAAAGATAGAAATTCTCAGGAAGATCAGGTGTCGTGGGACACCAGGTAGGAACACCTTGTATAATGGTGAAAAAGCAATGGTTCTTCGGAATCGAGTGTTATGAAACTTCTACAGTAACCTAAGGAGGATGAATAATCCCCTACAGACATAGCAGGGCATAAAACTTTCCCAGAGCATGTCTTTTGGCTTGACAGAATATGACAACCTACAATAGATTCAAAAATCTATCGATCCTTCTGTGACTCCTGAAGTAAATGGAACAAGCTCACAAAAATCCCAATATCTTCTCGTGAGATTGATTTACGATGATGAAATTTGACCATATGTTAGATAACAATTAGCCCCATACATGCATTTTGTTCAAATACTACGAATATTTCATGAGCTATGAAGTATTAAAAAAAAATGTCTTTGTTTGTTAGCCTATTTTTTCAACATTATTCGAACATCTTCCAAATTACAACTCGATCCGATGGATACCCAAGTATTTATTGAGGACGCCAAATTTCAGATTCTCATATCTCCTGAACCATTCTACGGATTTTACCCAATAACGTTCTTGTCCAAGATATTTGGACAATTAATCTATTCTGAAAATGTTAATACGTATAATAGTATACGGCCGGCTGGACTACAGGACGGATATACTCATAGAATGAATTGATGACTCATTTATTTTGTGAAAATCCACCTTGAATATTGAAAGAAAACAATTATTTTTGTCTAATTTTCACTTTATTACTTTATTAATAAAGTGAAAATTAGACAAAAATAATTGTACTTTATTATTATTTTTATTATTATTACTTTATTAATAAAGTGAAAATTAGACAAAAATAATTGTTTTCTTTCAATATTCACGGATATACTCAATTTAGACCAAGGATTCTCCTTCAGGAGGTCGATTTCAATCGGCAGACACCCTGTATTTTACCAAATATCGTTATCATTTTTTCAATACTTGTATTTGAAAGTTGAATGAATATAGTTCATATGAAATCCTACATGTCTTCCCCTACAATTGCAAGAATTCTTATACAGGGTGTCTCAAGTTCGAGTGCCTATTAGACGTTTCTGGAGAACTAAACATATTTGAAATCTGAAAATTGGGATTATGATATTGTTCGAGGTTCTCTACAGAGCTAAAATATTTTCGAAGCCCAAAAACTTCCGGTTATACATGCAGTGAAAATAAATTCGACAAAAAAATTTTTTTTCAAGTTTTCCATTCCTGGTATGATCGAGTATTCAATAGTGAATACATTTCTGTTAAAACCATTGTATTAAATCGAATAGTTTTCAAAATATCTAAAAAAAACTGGAAAAAAAGTCAAATATGTTCAGTCAGTAATATGTTCATTATTCTTATTTCAAATATCCTGAACGTACCTAAACCGTTTTTACAACATCGAAGAGGAAATATGTGAAAAGGTCATGCATCTTTTGGATTTCAGAAATATCATCTCAGGGTGTTTCAAATTTTGTGTTGAAAATTGTGATCTTAAATTGGCCATAACTTCTGTTTTTCGAATTAGAACCCAATATGTTTATAATTGTGTTGGATTCTGCGGTCAAAATAATGATAGTTTTCTCATATGATTATGCTCCTAAATTTAATAATATTTGATGGATGGTGGATTTGAAATAAACAATATCATTAAGTCCATTTGAATGTATAGTGCGTATACAATTGAAAAAATACAATAATAAGAAATGAATCCAAAATCTTATTTACTTATGATGAACTTTATTGTTCATCAAAAGAGCCAACACATTAAGACTAAATTTGTTCTGGGGGTTTCTTTGTCTTTTTCTATGAGGATTTTCACTTCTCCAAATGTGGCAATTCTTTCTATTAAATAGTCTTTCATTATTGAATTTTGCTTCGTCTGTCCAAATGATCTATTTCAAAAAAATTTCATCATTTTCAAGTTTTTCTAATATTCCTTTACAAAAATTTAACCTTTTTATGTAGTCACCTGGTTCTAATGCATGAACTTTCTCATATTTGTAATCATGCATGTTGTGTTTTTTCAAAATTCGGTGCACTGAATTTCTGTCTAAATAGATTTCTTGAGCTGCACTTCGAATAGATGCATTTTCATTCGCTTCGAAATAAGTCAAAACACTAATTTTATTTTCCTCATCATCAACTACGCTTCTTTTGTATTCTTTAGGGGCTCTTACACATCCAAAACTTTGAAAGTTTGAAACATATTTTCTAAAGATCTTCTCCGTCATGGAAGGTAAATGGGGATACTTCTCATTGAAGGCCCGGCAGGTTCTACTAATAATTCTGTCACATTCACCATGTATATAAAATAGATCCAGAGTTTCGTAATTAGAATAACGGTTCATTTTGTTAAATCGAGAAATGAAGATAACGAATAACAATAACACCTGACACTTGTGAATTATTAACAGATAATTTATATTCTATGGTTACAGAGTGTTCCCATGGTTTCGAAAGAATATTCATTGAATTTTTTTAGATGCAATCAATTTGACTCTACGTACACCATAAATCCAGAAAATCTCAAATAACTCAGAAATTATTGAATTTAGGAGCATAATCATGTGAGAAATCTATCATTATTTTTGACCGCAGAATCCAACACAATTATAAAAAAATTGGGTTCTAATTTGAAAAACAGAAGTTATGGCCAATTTTAGATCACAATTTTCAACACAAAATTTGAAACACCCTGAGATGATATTTTTGAAATTCAAAAGATGCATGACCTTTTCACATCCTTCCTCTTCGATGTTGTAAAAACGGTTTACGTTCAGGATATTTAAAATAAGAATAATGAACATATTACTGACTGAACATATTTGACTTTTTTTTCAGTTTTTTTAGATATTTTGAAAACTATTCGGTTTAATACAATGGTTTTTACAGAAATGTTGAATACTCGATCATACCAGGAATGGAAAACGTGAAAAAAAAAGTTTTTTCGTCGAATTTATTTTCACTCTGTGTATACCCGGAAGTTTTTGGACTTCGAAAATATTTCAGCTCTGTAGAGAATTTTGAACAATATTATAATCCCAATTTTCAGATTTCAAATATGTCTAGTTCTCCAGAAACGTCTAATAGGCACTCGAACTTGAGACACCCTGTATTGGTATGGGTATGTACGAATATGTCAATTTCATGAGCGTATCTTTTGGATAGCCAATTACAATTACTGGTGACTGTGCATCGTACATCTCAACCTATGTTATTGTGTTCTTAAAGGAATATTCAAGTAAGTTTACTTTAGATTTATATCAACAACTTATATAGACGATAACACATAAAATATGAATCCACCCATCATTACTAACTTTGTTGTTGAACATGCTGCTTCCTATAGCAGATTTTGCTTTCGATGTCAGTACCATTCAGTGTGTTTCCTTCATAATTCAAAATTTAACCACCAATATAAATGTTGTAAGCGTTATTGGAAGTGAAAACTATAGATTTCCAGCAAGAAGACTAAATCCACAAACTGAAAGATTCTCTGATTTTTATTCTCAAAGACCTAGTTCTTATATCATAGAAGATGGACCCGATTTGAACGATAGTATAGAGTTTCTTCGACATACTTGGACCTTCAATCCTAGGGCTAAGTTCATTGTACTTTCATCTCATCTTGATTCAAATATAACAAAAATTTTCGCTGCTCAGTTTATATTGGATATAATCTTTTTCGATTCATCGACAAACTTGATATCGTATTCAATTTACGAAAATGGAACTAATATTATTAAAGAAGAATTATATCCGGTTGGAGAATGCTCGGAGAGGATGATTCAAACAATTAAAAAGCTTTTTCCATCAAAATTTCCAAGTAAATTCGCAAATTCGTTATTACGAATACAGTATGTTCCAACACCAGTTTATGCCTTTAATAATGAAGGTTTAGAAATAGATATATTCAGAATAATAGCTGAAACCTTTCACATTCATCTAGAATTTTCTGATCATAATCCCCATGATGGTGAAACATATGATCTTGATAGAAAATATCACAATGTCGTCATAGGGGCCCAAAACTTGGTGCATTACTTTGAATGTACATATCCTTATTACCGAGATACTTTAGCTTGGTATGTTCCATCCTCACGCCCTATACCAAGGTGGAAATATTTCTTCACTGTATTCACTATACAAGTATGGATAATGTGGTTCATAATTGCATTCTGTACAACTATTATCTGGGTACTTGGTATAGTTCTTCTAAGTGGTCATGCTTCTATAGAAGATATACTTCAAGTTCCATATATATTATTCGTTTGGCTGCTTGAACAAATATATTCCTTCAAAATCAAGTCCTTATTCCATCGAATTTTGAAGGTCAAGATACTTCTCTTCACCATACAAATGAATTTCTTATTCAAAAGCCGGTTCACCTATCTCCTTAATGGCTTGAATTACCAGAATGGCATAGAATCTCTTGATGAAGTATTCTCAAAAGGCTTGAGAATAGGTTGTACAGATTTCGTAGCTGACACATTTATTCTAAGTACAAACCCTGAAATGAAAGATTACTTGGAAGAGAAGCTTGACGGTTGTCGAGGTGTAGCATGTTTGAACCATACAGCCTTCGAAGGAAATCTAGCCTCTTTGCAACTCTCTAAAGTGATGCAACAAGCTGGTGATATTTTTGTAGATGAGGAAATTGGTCGTTGGTTGATCAAAATGTTACCAGAACCAATTTTTTCAACTGGGGTAGTTGCCGTCTTCAACAAAGGCCACCCGTTGTTTCCACTTTTCGATCTGAATCTGCAAAGACTTTTAGAGGCAGGAATTATAGACAAAGTTGCATTGAAGTATAGTAGGATTCGAAAAATTACTGAAAGAATTTTAATGGCTAGGCACAGTTTGAATTTTGAGCATATTGTAGCGCCTTTATTTATGTGGATGTTAGGTGTACTTTTGAGTGCAGTGATCTTCGTTTGGGAAAAGATGGTAAGAATCACGACTACTACTCTTTCATAAGACATCAAGAATCATAAAAACTGCTAATAAGATCTATGAATACTGCTATTCTCCTAGAGTACTGATCAAAAGTAGTTTAGCAAATTTGTTATGGTACCATCAAAGATAACTTCTGTCGCTGCATTTATGTAATATACAATGTATGAATGTACAAATATAGTTTTCGGAAAATAAATTTTTCTGGTCTGACTCTATCGTTTTCTATGCGATGATGAAACTGTGTAATGTTTATTAAACGATAATTTATTGCAGAATATTTTTTTTGAAAGATGTAGAAACTATTCGAAAAATATTCAAATTTCATTGAAAGTTGAGGTTGACATTGTTGATGTCTTCTTATCAACGTTTCGAAAGATATCATATACAATTAATGGCTTTGAAAGCGCGGAAACTATTTGAAACTTGCTCAGATATTGTTCAGAAGACATCTGCAATAGATGTTGGGAATATAGAACGGAAGAAACAAAATTACTGAACAAAGGTCCCAAATATTCACCACCCACAACATGTTCTAAATCAAATAAACAAATCCTGGGTGTAGAAACAGAAATGAACATCATAAAAAACACAAGTGTAATTGATAACCCTTCGTTACACAAATACAAAACAGCAGAGATTATTAAAAAAACACCCACAAAAACAACCGCCAGTGAAATACACACAACAAACATAAATGAAGAAATTGTTCGAAAAAGCACTGAAGAAAATCTTATATTCACAAAAGCAGATAAGGGAAACAGCATTGTGTGTCTCCACAAAGAAGACTACTACAACAAAATGAAGAGAACTATAAGTACATTAGATTTAACTCAAATTCCAATGGATCCTACCAACAAATATTCCAAACAAATGAAAGAAGCTCTAGAAGATTGCAATCTACTTTTTTCTACACCATGGGAAATAAAGAAGCATCTTCCAATGAATCCACGAACTCCAGTAATATATGGTTTAATAAAACTCTACAAAAAAGACAATCCCGTTAGACCAGTAGTTTCCTATATTAATACACCAGGACTGACCACGTTTCATGCTCCACAGAGGTCAGTATTGCTTATCTTGTGTATTTGATTCGACATGAGCCGTGTCTTGTTAAGAATTTGAGTAAATTTTAATTTGTCCTTTGATATATCCATTCAGATCCCGTATAAGTGATCTTGTCCATTTAGCCTTGGCCTCTCTGAACCAAGTCTACTGCCAACTTTCAAGCATCTTACCATCTGTCACTATTCTGTTAACCATCGCTCGTACAAAATAGATGTCTCCGCCACCATTAGATCATTGGGTGGTATTTCTGTTACTACCTTCACCTCCTTTTCTGAAACAGTCCTATACGCTAGTGTTGGGTACGTTTTACAAGAGGAAGCTCATTTGTCCCGTACACGACGAATGATGAATGATGGGCTCATTTTTAAAAAATGTACCACGTCAATTCTACTGCCATACTACGCCTCGAAGTCTCGGGACTCGATGAGATGAGGCCCAAGTGCCAAAAGACAATCTAGGCGAACGCGACAAAGGAATTTAAGATGCCTCCGACAATCGTGAGTCCCGCTGATTGTGAAGTACGGGCTGTTATACGATTTCTTAGTGCTAAAGTCCTAAAACCGATCGATATTCATCGTGAGATCTGTGAAGTTTACGAACAAAATATTAAAATATTATGACTGATGAAATGGTGAGATCATTTAAAGATGGCCGCACAAATGTGCATGATGAAGAACGGAGTGGGCGTCTTTCGGTCGTTAATGAAGATTTGCTGCAGACAGTGGACACAGCCCTGATCTGGCACCCAGCGACTACCATTTGTTCCTGCACTTGAAGAAACACTTGGGCGGTCAGCGTCTGCAAGACGATAATGAAGTCAAAACATTTGTGACACAGCGGTCAACAAGTCAGGCGGCAGAATTTTATGAGGAGGGTATACAAAAACTGGTGCCACGTTATGACAAGTGCGTCAGTATTCACGGAAATTATGTTGAAAAGTAGATTAAGATACAGACTTTCATGTAAAAATAAAATTATTGCGATAACTTTACATGTCTTTTTTAAATTCGAAACGCTAGCATATCGTAGCCCAATTCGACCAATTTTGTATTGGTGACTACTGATGAATAAGTCGAAGCTTTTTCGAGGAACAGAACTTATGTCCGGTAGGAAACTGTGTGTTTTCCCCGAATGCGGTGTCAAAGGATCCAATAACTCACCGTAGTATTGTCCTGTTATTGTCTTTTCCTTTTCCAAGTAGCCAATGAGGAATATTCCTTGCTAATCCTAAAAAACAGTGGCCATAACCCTTTCGGCCGATGGTACCGACTCTGCCTTCTTCAATGTACGTTCGCCAGGAGAAGTCCACTGTTTCGAAGGTTCCTTGGTTTCTGCTGTATAGTGCTGGATCTAGGTTTTGTCAGCGGTTACGAATCAACGGGTTTGGGTTGACCTCAAATAGGTGCAGACAGTCCTGCAAAGTTGTCACACGATTTCGTTTTTGGTACACTGTCAGAAAATGGAAAACCCATCTTGCCGATAGCTTCTTGGTCTCCAAATGTTAATATATTATATTGTACACTCGTCCGTATGAAATGTTCAGCATTTCAGCAATCTCTTTAATCTTAACTCGGCGATGGGTCAAAACGATATCATGAATTTTATCGACCATATTAACCGTAGTCATCTCATTCGGATGTCCTGGAAGGTCCTTGTCAAACACTGATGTTCGACCCCGTTGTAATTGAACTTGATTGAATTTGATTTCCTTGGCACGCCTTCCCATCCAAAACAGGAATCGAATCACTAAAGGATGTGGGTCTTTATCCATTTTTCAAAATAACACGAAGTGGTTTATTACGAAATATTGGCAAATCAACACCACTGGATGAATTGGTGCGAAATTTTAGCACCCGTTCTTTGAAGGAAGGCAGTAAAATATGGTATATAGATATTTTTCCAGAGTTCTCTCTGTGGCTTATCAATTCAATCTAGTATTTTTAGCCTGATCAATATAGACGTTCATATAATCTGAATATTTCCATACATTTCAACCCAACTTTTTCTTCTCACCCTAGGTGGATTGTCCCTTTCGTGATTTGTCGTCATATTGGATAGTTGGGAATAATTGATGTCTCCTTATCTAAAATTCTGGCTTTTCGATATTAATGGATTGAGCAAGTAAGGTTACTTAAGATTTATATCAACAACTTATGTAGACGATAACACATTAAATATGAATCCAAGCCTCATTACTACCTTATTTGTTGAACATGAAAGTTCCAGTGACAGCATTTGCTTTTGATGTTAGTATCATGCAGTGTATTTCCTTAATAGTTCAAAATTTCACTACCAATGCAGATGTAATAAGTGTTATTGGTAGTGAAAACTACAGATTTCCCATAACAAGATTGAAACCACGAACTGAAGAATTCATAGGTGATTACTCACAAAGGCCCAGTTTTTATATCGTTGAAGAAGATCCGGATTTGAATGATACCATAGATTTTCTTCGGCATACGTGGAACTTCAATCCTTGGGCTAAGTTCATTGTAATTTCTCCTCATCTCAGTTTTAAAACCGCAGAAATTTTCACTGCTGAGTTTATATTGGATGTTATCTATGTCGATTCATGGAAATATTCGATTTCAACTTATTTTCTTCGCAGAAATGTGACGGATACAATAACCGAAGAATTCAATTCCGTCGGGCAATGTCTAGATGGAAATATCGCAACAATTAAACATCTGTTTCCATCAAAATTGCCAAATAGATTCTCAAACTCTATATTGCGCATACTTTATGTTCCAACACCAGTTTATGCCCTTCCTTATGGCTACAGAAAAGAGGGTATAGAGATAGATTTATTCAGAATCATAGCTGAAAGTTATGGTATAGAGCTCCAGTTAACGGCACTTACCGATGATTTCGATGAAAATACTGCTTTTGAAGAAAAATCGCAGAATGTCATGATTGGTGCTCAAAACCCATTGAATTACTATGAATGCACATATCCCTATTATCGAGATATTTTGACGTGGTATGTTCCCTCCCAAGACCTTTACCAAGGTGGAGATATTTCTTCGCAGTGTTCACTTCAAAAGTATGGATTATGTGGTTGATCATAGTACTTAGTCTGACATTTATTTGGATTCTTGGTGTGGTTTTTCTAAGAGGTCGCGCTTGTATAGATGATATTCTCCAAGTTCCTCGAATTTTATTCGTTTGGCTGATTGAACAGAAATATCCATTCGAAGTCAACACAATATTTCATCGAATTTTGAATATCAAGATAGTCTTTCTTTCTTTGCAGATTAATTTCTTGTTCAAGAGTAGATTCTTATATCTTCTAAACGGTGTGAATTATCAGAAGCCTATAGAATCTCTTGAAGAAGTATTTTCGAAAGGTTTCAAAATAGGTTGTACGGATTACGTAGCCCAAACAATAATTCTTGGTACAAGGCCTGGGTTGAAAGATTACATGGCACAGAAGCATGTCAATTGCCGAGGGTTGGCTTGTTTGAACCAAACAGCTTTCGAAGGAAACCTAGCTGCTTTACAGCTTTCAAAAGTTATGGAAGAAGCTGGCGATATGTTTGTAGATAAAGATATAGGTCATTGGTTAATCGAACAGTTGTCAGAACCAACTTTCATGATTACGATAGTTGCCGTCTTCAATAAAGGTCATCCGATGTTTCCACTTTTCAACATAAAGCTTCAAACACTTTTTGAAGCAGGTATTATTAATCAAGTGGCCTCTAAGTACAAAAAGGTTCGGAATATTAAAGAAAAATATTTATTGGCTATGCAACGTTTGAATTTTGAGCATATTATAGCACCTTTATTTTTGTGGAATTTAGGTGTAGTTTTAAGCATAATGATATTTATATGGGAGCGGATGTAAAAGGAAGGATGAATTCGATAATAAAGATGTGGAATTTTTTATTATAACATGCTGCCAACTTATGAACGCTCTTGTGGTCTGTAAAGTTTCGAACTCAATAACTAATAATAAAAGGAATATTTTTTCTATTTTTTCAGTTTTCTACATGGTTTCCATAAAACTCTGCTGCACATTTCAACTATGATATGTCCGCCTCTTAGGGATTTTGAGTAGTGCTCAGAGTTTTTGCCTGTAAATTTAATTTTTGTGATGGGGATACATAGCCCTCTAATCTGATGTCGATCCCTGTTTTTTCAAGTGAATAAGTTCCTGTAGTTAGATTTGTACTCAGTTATCAAATTAGATAGATATGATCTTGATCATTAGGTATATAAATTCCTCTTTGAAATTCAAAGCTGAAATTATAGATGTTTATTATAATTATTAAACGTTATTAAGTTTGACAATTACTTTTAAAATGAGACTTTTTCAAAATCGCAGGTTCCATCTTATATTTTCAAGCACTTTCTGACCAACTCGGTAGTACTCTTGAACCTTTTTTAACTCGCCCTAACAGTTCAACTTGCACTTAAGGTAATTTTATTTAAATAACAAAATTTGAAATTTTTAACTATTGCAAATTCACAAATTATTTTATTCACAAAAATTCACTTTAGCTTTTAAATTGAGAGCCTACATAAAACAACTGAAATAAAGTGTTTTTCCTCTTCTAGCAATGTTACCATATGATTTATAAGTCACATGTTATAATTTAAATACAAATGAAGTTAATGAAATTTACAAATGTTTTTAATGAGTTATATGACGGTAATGGTGACTTGGAGTGCAAGAAGAAGGAATTAAAGCCCATATCAGTAAAAATTTGTTGAGCGGTGGCGCCATCTACAGCGAAAACATGCCAAACACCCTTAATTTTTAAGTTTTTTGTGTTTTTTAGAGAAATTATAGATGTTTGGCACTTGTTATTATTTTTCTGCATCAGTTTAGATGCCTACCGTTAATTTAAAAAAAATTGATGAAAATGGGTTGATTGGTTTAGGCGCTAGACCCTACATCATATTATTATAATAGATAGTCGATCATAATAATGCATTATTATCTGCGCTGAAGCTACTGACTTCACGAAGGTGTTTTTTTATATTTTTAATAAATTGTTTGTTATGAGGAGTAGGTAAAGAATGTTTTTCGTTTATAAGATTTTAATTAGAAACAAAATATCAATTAAATCTTATTTTATTTACTGTTAATTTAAAGTGCAATTCTTGGAGTTTGTTTGCGAAAAACAACATGTTCCAAATGCGCAACATTCATTGGTTCACACTCATTTAACTTGGAGCTAGAACTCTCAATAACTCGCAGGAATGAAGTTGATTTCTTCTAGTGTTGGGTGCCTCTTACAAGAAGCGGCTTATTTTTCCCGTACACGACGGGGAAATGTAAGAGCGGCTTTTATACAATGTACCACCTCACTTCAAATGTCCCACTTCGCCTCAATGAGGAGGAGTATTTTTTCCTCGTCAGTATGAAACATTGAATATTAATTTAAAATGAATAATTATCGTCTATTTACTATTGCATCATCCAATGTCGTGATTCGGTCTTTGTAAAGGATTTCGCTTACACATGAGCACTTTTCTTGAATATTTTATACATACTAATGAAAACTATCAATCTGTTTACCCTCTGGAATCCTTAAGTGTTTACAAGCAGTCAAGAATGTTTTCTTTCCATTTACCGAGAAATCTTGAACGAACGTACTTCGTGCAGTCAACACTTATTTGAATATTGTTGTATTTTCGAACATATATATACGCTACAAACTCACTGACCATTGACGCTGAAAATGCTGTTTTCATTGGTGAAAACAAGTATTGATTTGAGAATTATGTCTTGTGTATCTCTAATCGTACAAAATTTCACTAAATCTAGAGATGTAGTTAGTATCACCGGGGTCGAAAATTACAGATTTCCCCAAACAAGGCTAAACCCAGGAATGGACGATTTACTGGAAATTTATGCTCAAAGACCAAGTGTTTACATTATAGAAACTGAGGAAAAATTGAATGAAACTGTAGAATATCTGCAATTATCTTCGACCTACAATCCTTGGGCGAAATATATTGTACTTTCTTCATATTTCCATATAAACATGACAAGAATCTTCGCAGATCAATACATATCGAATATAATTTTTGTGGATATATTGACAGAATTTATTTTTACATATTTTCCGTATGAAAATGGAACAAATATCATGAACAATAAATTATATACTGTGGGGAAATGTGAAGAAAATAAAGTTCATAATATTCAAGAACTATTTCCACCAAAATTCCCTAAGATCTGGTCAAATTACACCTTGGATATAGTGTATGTACCAACAGATGTCTATGCTGTTTGTTATGAATGCGAAATGAAAGGAATAGAAATTGAGATATTTCTTATAATAGGCAACTATTTCAATATAAAACTCGCATTTCATCCACATGATAACGAATCTGATGACGAACTTTTTGACTTAAAAGAAGATGTATCTATTGGAGCTCAAGACCATGATGTATTTCTTGATAGCACCCATCCATACTACTGGGATGCACTATCTTGGTTTGTTCCTTCTCCACGCCCCATTCCAAGATGGCAGTATGTTTTCACAGTATTTTCAGTGCAAGTGTGGTATATGTGGTTAATACTCATACTTACGTTCTCTGTGATATGGAATTTTGGTGAGGTTCTGCTGAATGGCCGTGTTTCTTTATTTCAGATTTTTAGAGTTTCGTCAATGCTCCTCATCTGGTCATTCGAGCAGACATGTTCGTTCAAAGTCAATTCCATATTTCATGAACTACTGATGGTGTACATTCTTTTCTCAGCCATGCAGATAAACTTCTTGTTCAAAAGTAGGTTCACCTACCTTTTGAACGGTCTTAACTTTCAGAAAGGAATAAACACTTTGGAGGAAATATTTTCGAACCGACTGAAGATCGCTTGCACGAAATTCGTCATGGAGGCGTATATCTTGGAAACATGTCAAGGTGTTGAGGACTATTTGAAGGAAAACTTTCTGGAATGTCGTGGTTTGTCGTGCATGAACCGAACAGCTTTCAATCAAGACCAAGCTGCTCTCCAACTATCTAAGGTGATTCAGCGAGCTAGTGATATCTATCTGGATAAACACACAGGGCATTATTTAATGAGACAACTGCCAAAACCTACGTATTCGCTTCCAATCGTTGCTGTTTTCAACAAAGGCCATCCGATGTTTCCATTTTTCAATCTCAACCTGCAATATCTCCTGGAAACAGGAATTATAGACTATGTGGCGTCAAAATATAATAGAATCCGTAGGATGAAAGAACCAAAATGGAGGGAGAAACGTCGCTTGAATTTTCAGCATGTTCTAGGGCCCCTTTGCATTTGGTTATTTGGCATTATTTTGAGCTTACTGATATTCGTATGGGAACGAATTAATTGAAGAATAATCAATTCAATGAAGTTCTAGTTAGGAATTCTTTTGAAAATATATAAAATTGACAATTATAGTCTTAGAATTCATGAAAGTATGCCTTTATTTATTCTAGAAAACACTGTGTCCTTTGATGAACAAGAGAGAATTTTTCATTCTTATCATAATATCCAACAATTCCAAGAACTACAAAGAAATTATTCAAAAAATGAAATAGAATATGACATGTGTTTCGAGATTTGTGTATAACTCCTTTCTCTCCTCAGGCATTTATATTCGATTAACAATAATTTAAACAATTCTTGGTTACAACTTACGTGTAACATGCCCCTACGGAACAAATGCACGTGCTATTTTGAAATCGATTGATATTGTAAAAACTAACAGATTGCTTTGGCGCTCTTGTTGAGCTACTTGCGAGTAAATATTCAAACCATAACAAATCTATAAGCACTCTGATCACGTGTATAATAGTCTTTTCCCGTACTATGGGACAATGTGATGCAAATATGAACGCCTAATGAATGAATAAACCTATATCTCAAATTAAAAATCACTACTCATAATTTTATGATATAATGACGTAAGTCATTTCTGTTTTCTCTTGAGTAAATTAAAAAAATGATCATATCTTTAGATGGAAGAGAGCTGCGACAATGAAATTTGAGTATAAGTAAGATATTGATCACCTCAATATATTCACGAATTTTTATTGAAATCCGAAAAATATCTTATGAGATAGTCAGGAGTAAAAAAATTTTTTTTGGGAATTTTTTAAAAATTTTCTAGCGTGACGATTTCTGCGAAATTTTGCGAGCTATTTTGTTGCAACCTCCCTCAACAATATTTCAAGTATCAATTTGATCGGATGGATATTTTAGTAGTTATTGAGGAAACAAAATTTCAGATGCTCATAACTACTGAACCATCCGATGGATTTGGCCCAATAACGAACTTGACCGAGATATTTGGACAATTAATCTATTCTGAAAATATGAAAACTCTAGCTCATCTCTTTTGGATGTTAGAGAGGATACGGCCGCCCGGACAGGCTCAACTTTCCCTACGGATTCTTCATCAGGGAGTCGAACCCAATCGATTGAGACCATTTTCGGCTCGATATTCCAAAATTACAGACATTTGGGCAAAATGATAGGCACTCTGTTTGGGTGAACAAGAGCGCCAAAAATGAATAAAATTCTCTCTTATTCATTAAAGAAAACAGTGTTTTCTAGAATAAATTTAGGTATTTAATGAAGTGTGAGACTATAACTGTCAATTCTAGATATATTTGATTTATTTACAATTTCAAGAATTAACTTGTTCAATTAAATAATAGGAATTATTTTATGCAATCATGGATCGAAATATTGAATAGTAACTAAGTTGAGCGAAAATATAATCAATGGTGTGACAAAAAATGCAACAGAAAATGTTGGATCTATTGAACTAAAAAGCCATCTTCTTGTATTCAAAATTCTATAAAATGGAGCTTCACAGAATAAAAATTATAACAATAAAATACCTCTGAAAAAGTTTTCAAATACGCAGTCTAATATTAATCTCTCTCAGTTGTTATGCTTCTATCTGGTTATTTTTGAATAAAAAACTATTTTTTATTTCGTTTGATTTATATTGTTGAATGATCTTTCCAAATACCACACGAGATTCGAATTTTTTTAGAACACTCTGTCGTTTTTTGAAAATTATACAGATTTCACTCAACAAAGTGATAGCGAAATACCACTCGCTTTCGGCTCGTGGTATTTTAAGGATTATTTTTCCGACCCAAATATCGACCAATAGAATTGCACCATTCGACGTCACGTGGTACAACCTACATGGTATTATACTGATAATTTTTTGAAAATTTTCTCTGGTAGTTGCTATATATAAACAAAACATGATCCGGTCAAATTAAGCACACGTCAAACTGACAGGTTGAATTCAATTGTGAAAATTGGAGATTTTGCATGAAAATGAGTCGATTTGGAGTTTGTTCTCTGTCCACCATCGATAAAAAAGTCAAAGGAAATGTTCCCATTAATACGGAGAAGGCAAAAAAACAGTTTGGAACCAATTTGCTACTTTTTGTACTGAGAGGGAATACACATTGAGTGCTCAAACGAGTGAAGCGCAATTGGCAAACATTACGCTTACAATATGAAGAAAATGGATGGAGAAGACTATAAGGAAGGTACAATAAAAACAATGTGGAATCAGACTGTCAAATTACTTCAAGAAAAGTATTTGAACGATTTCGACATCAAAATCAACCCATTTTCGGATGCTGCATTCAAGACCGCTCGAGGAGCTCGTGATGCCAAGCGTGAGGCTTTACAATCTATTCCGGAAAAACGGAGGGCAAGTGCAGCAGCGTTGGAGGAAAAAGATTGGGATGCAATGACCACTGTTTGGGACGAGGAAACTCCTGATGGCCTCCAGAAAAAATTATTCATGATAATATCAGTGGAATTGGCTTGGAGAGGTGGTGAGGGCAGCATGGCGTCAATACATCACTTCAAGGCAGAACAGCGAAATGACGTGGAAACTGGGAGAACTGAATACAATCCAATTTTCAGCAAGACCACACAAGGTGGTGATAAAAAATTATCAGACAGCAAATGGCTGGTGGAGAATCGGGAAATCCCTGACAAGTGCCCAGTGAGACTGTACCAGATATTGAGAGAGAAGAGAGATGTCAATATCAAGAGCGACAGACTATTCCTGACCCAAAATCCATTCTGGAATAAAGTTCCAGGCGCTAGGTGGTACAAGGATTCCCCAGTAGGTCAAAACACGATTTCAAAGTGGGTTAAGGAGTCAGCACAAAAAGCTGGGCTTGACCTTGGTGACAAAAAAATCACCAATCACTCCAGTCGTGCAACAGCCGTCTCCAATCTAGCGAAATCGGGCCTCGGAGAGCAGCGGATAATCAAAATAACTGGACATGCCAACAGTAACTCCATCAAGCCGTATCTCCAACTCGACCAGGAACACCACGAATTAATTGTCAAGAAACTGCGAAGGAGTGAGCCTACTGCAGAAAATGCCATCAACAGCATAAACCTCATGCCATCTACCTCTTCTGGGACCATTACCGATAACTCTGACTTCAAGAAAACATGCACCAATGTTTACAACAATTGTATTTTTAATTGCACTACCCTGATTCTTAATTAAATGTTGTTTTATTCATTATGAAATTCTTATTTGTTAACTGTACATTTCGTCTCATGGTGCAATTCTATTGGCCGACATTTGGGACAGAAAAATAATCCCCCGAATACCACACGAGCTTCAAAATTATCTGGTATTTCCCGATAGGTTCCCTGCAAACAAATAAAATCGTCAAGTTTTTCAGGAAAAATCACTCGCGCTTCGCGCTCGTGATTTTTTAACCTGAAAAACTTGACTCCTTCATTTGTTTGCAACGAACCTATCGGGAAATACCCGATAATTTTGAAGCTCTTGTGGTATTATAAGTGATAACTTTGTTTCGTGAAATTTAAACGCATAATTTCCAAAAAATAAGAGTGTTCTCAAAAAATTCTCACCTCTAGTGGTGTTACCCTTGAATATCATAAGGAAAAAGATGAATTTTTTGTGCAATCTCGAAAGGAATCCAGTTGTGGTTTTGCCCAAGTTGAAACCTTAAACCGCGATCTTAGCAAGGGTACAGGACTGGTAAAAGTGGTATTGGAAAAAAGTATTTGTTTTTCGCTTCAAGTATCAGCAGTTAGAATTGACTCACCCTGTATAAGTAAGTAATAAAATTCATTTTGACGACACCCGATCTCTAGCCGCTTGTTTTCCATAACTCAATCCGGCCCTGCTGAAAAACGTTTAATTTAATGGTTTATCTATAGTGAAATTTCCTAGGTTTGGATTCAAGATACGAAATCTAAGGAGAGTTTCATTCACGTCTATCAACATGATCTGAATATTTCATAAACGATAATGAAAACCCATTCTATCAATCTGTTTATTCTCTGGGAACTTCAAGGGTTTACAAACAGCCATGAATGTTTTCTTTTCATTTCCCGCTATACCTCGAACGAAATTGTTTGAAGGAAATCAATCGAGAATTCATTAAATCTCAAAAATTTGTATGTCAACTCCAAAAAAATTGTATACCTTCAAAATGTTGTTTCCCTTGATGAAACATGGTATTGATTTCAGTGTTATGTCGTGCGTATCTCTAATCGTGCAAAATTACACCCAAACTACAGATGTAGTTAGTGTCACTGGGTTGGAAAATTACAGATTTCCTCAAACGAGGCTGAACCCAGGTGTCGTTGATCTACTAGAATTCCACGCTAGACGACCAAGTTTATACGTTATAGAAACTAATGAAGAATTAGAAGAAACTGTTGAATATTTGAGGACAAGTTGGACTTTCTCTCCTTGGGCCAAGTATATCGTACTTTTTTCAGATTTTCATAGGAATCTTACAAGAATCTTTGCTGACCAATATATATATAATATCATTTTTGTTAACACACTAACGAAGTTGATATTCACATATTTCCCTTACCAGAATGGAACAGATATCATGAACCAAGAATTATTCGTGATGGGAGAATGTAAAGAAGCCACAGTGCGAAATATAAGAGACTTATTCCCACCAAAATTCCCTGAGATTTGGTCCAATTCCACCTTGAATATTATGTACCAACCAACAGAAGTCTACGCCATTTGCCATGACTGCAAGCGAAAAGGCATAGAAATCGAGATATTTCTCATGGTAGCAAAATATTTCAATGTAATTCTTAACTTTCTTCCTCTTGATAATACCACTGATGAAGCAATGTTGTTCGATAGAAAAGAACAACACGTCCTAATTGGTGCCCAAGACTATTTCATTTTTTTCGATTGCACCCATCCTTACTATAGAGACGTAGTAGCTTGGTTTGTTCCTTCTCCACGTCCCCTACAAAGATGGATGTATTACTTTACGGTTTTTTCGTATCATGTTTGGATTATGTGGTTTACTATAATATTAACACTTTCAATCATATGGATCCTAGGGGAAGCTCTTCTGAAGGGATGTTGTTTCTGTTCACGTCTGGTTTGTAGGGCTCCGTCTATGGTTTTCATTTGTTTACTAGAACAGATGTGTTCTTTTGAAGTTGAATCCATCTTCCAGGAAGTTCTCAAGGTCTACATTCTACTAGTTGCATTACAAATTAATTTTATGTTCAAATGCCGGTTCACTTACCTTTTGAATGGTCTAAATTTTCAGAAAGGAATAGAAACTTACGATCAAATCTTTTCGAATAGATTGAAGATTGCTTGCACGGAATTTAGCAAGAAATCATATATCATGGTCACATCTCCAGATTCTGAAGAATATTTGAAGGAAAACTTTGTTGAATGTCGAGGTTTGACATGTTTAAACCGAACAGCATTCGAGCAAGATCAAGCTGCTCTTCAGCTCTCTAATGTGATGCAACAAGCTGGTGATATTTTTGTGGAGAAATCTGGTGGATATTCATTGATCAAGCAACTTCCAACTCCCATTTATTCAACTTCAATAGTTGCTATTTTTAATAAGGGACATCCAATGTTTCAGTTTTTCGATCTCAATCTGCAATATCTTATGGAGGCAGGTATCATCGACCAAGTGGCTTCAAAATACTATAGGATTCATAATGTGAAAACATTAACCCTAAAGGCCACCCGTCGTTTGAATTTTGGGCATATTTACGGCCCTCTTTGCATTTGGTCTTTTGGCATCATTTTGAGTTCAGTGATATTTATTTGGGAAAAGGTACAAATTTAAGTTACAAATAATTCAAGGTGCACTTTGCAATTAAAAAGATGAATTGTGATTCACTAGTTTGAAAATGTAGAAGAAATCACAGTCACAATTAGTGATCAAAAAAGAGGTCATTCATTAAAATAGCCAGAAATATATCCCTATTTGCGCGGGTGTTCGTTCTTCATTGAACTAATAGAACACCGTACTACCGTCATGCCCAACTGTCTGTAATTTTAGATTATCGGGTATAAAACGGTCTCAATCGATTGGGTTCGACTTCATGATGAAGAATCCGCGCTAAAAGTTGACTATATCTTTATCTTCCGAAGGAGATGTGTTCGGAAACATGCCCCAGACACTCTCCGATTTGAGGGAGTAAATAAGAACAGAAGTGAATTGAATTTCAGCACAGTTGATGGCCGACGTAATTTCGGGATAAGCTAGAGATACCTGCATTTTGGCTCAAGGCGTAGTTTTCAGATATTGAGTTTTGTTTTATAAAAAAAAAAAATGAGTGTGTGAGTTTCTTAATGTAATAAATTTTTTTCACACCTATTTTGACTGTGTTGTACAACTTTCAAAAATATTTGTTGTCAGTTAAGGACCATGTACTTGATACATCCTAAAATAGATGTTCATTGTGGCTCCGTGTTGATGTTGTGTGATTCAATTTATCTATAGCAACTTACATTTCTTGAATATTATGAATAATATTCTAACAATGTAATGTAGTTTTTTTTTTCACCGATATGTGTTTTGTCTAATTCATCTTGATTTCTAACTATGCGTTATTCCTCATTGTCTTGGATGGGCTTAACATCTATAAGATTAATTGCGTGCGGTAGCGAAATGGAGTTTTCTTCCAAGACCGGAGTCACTCGCAAACGTGGCGGTTGATTATCGCAGGGTGGGCGGTTGTAAGATCAGTTCAGATCATAGATAAATAAAAGTATATAGATCGGCAACTCTAGCAGATTTTTGTGAATGCGCAAATGAACGCGACACTAGCGGTTGATGGTGTAGTGAAGCGAACTAAATTAAATTAAAATTAGATTTTATCGTGAAAAGAAGACAAATTAAAGCTATATTCTGAATTTTATTAACATTAGCGTAATTTCTGGGCTTACAATCAATTACAATGAGATTACAGCAAAATAAATTGAAAATATGGATAAAACACAATTAATTCAAAACACAGTGAACGTTATCGATTCCAAAAATTATGTGTGATATTTTCATTAAGACATGGTTATATTACAATTAATAAGATAAGAAAAATAATTTGGCATCTACAAACATACTAGAAAAAATTCATTTAACAAAATAATTATGTTTTCTTAATTAATCGAACACACTTTCAAGGATATGATAAAGAGACCAAAAACCAGGTACATGAAACAATAATTGTTAATAATCAATTTTACCTCAAAGAATTAGAATTGTGAAGAATTCACATATAAATAAGGAAAAAAATTAAATCAACGAAAACAAATATTGGTAGGCCTGAGATCATACAATACGATTACAGCAAATAAATCTGAAAATATGGATAATACACAATTATTTCATAACACAGTGAATGTTATCGATTCCAAAAATAATGTGTTATACTTTCATTAAGACATGGTTACATTACAATTAATAAGATATGAAAAATAATTTGGCATCTACAAACATACTAGAAAAAAATGCATTAAAAAAATTATTATGTTTTCTTGATTAATCGAACAAACTTTCGAGGATCTGGTAAGGAGACCAATAACCTGGTACATGAAACACTAATTGTTAAGAATTAACCTCAAAGAATTTTGAAGAATTCACATAACAAATTGCTACAATATCAATGGCATAAAATTTCAACATACTTCTTACTACCAGATCTTCCACAGGAGACAGCTGACCTACTGCCTCAGTTTCTATTTCCAAAGTACCTGGCTCTTCCACACTGGGTATTTCTATCTCTGAGGCCACTATAATGAGAAATCGAAATATAAATAGTGAAAATTTTTTTGGCAAAGTATGTATACGAAAGCTTTGTGCAAGCTTGAAAAATTTCAAAATTTCTTCGATGGGCTAAAACAGTTTCAGTTCTTAAATAATACATAACAAATTTCTACAACAATAATCAATGGCATAAAATTACAACATACTTCCTTCTAACAGATATTCCACAGGAGATAGCTGACCTACTGCCTCGGTTTCCATTTCCGAAGTACCTGGTTCTTTGACATTCTGTATTTCTATCTCTGAGGCCACTACCCTAGGTTCCAATATTTGTTCAGTGGCTTCTGAAAAGAGTAGACTTATGAAATATTGGGTACGTTTCACGATTCCATGTTAATTCATCTATAAAAGATTCTCAAATAATGTCTTGTTTATAATATAGCGACGTAAGACTTTTATGTATGAAAATTGCAATTAATAAAACAAGAAACAAACCTGAGTTTCCATCAGCAAGATTTAGAAATAATGAGGGTTCAACATCTAGTTTAAGGATACTTCCTGCTTTGTTATTAGCAGGAATATAATCGTCAGGCGTAAAATGCTTATCACAAACCCTGTAATTGTCATAAAGTTCTCTTGAAGATTTTGCCTTCAAGTCTTCTCTCCCAATTTTTGTTAACCACTTCTCCAATACCTAAAAAGTTTTAAATAAATATAAATATACGAGGATAAATAATTTGTAATCATTTGTTACACTCACCTCTCTACTTTGTGGAAATCTACGGAAATGGTATCCACGCATTTTACCATATTTGGTTGAACATCTTTCAACACAACAATTGAAACCCATTTTAAAATTCACGATTCGATACTGAAAGTCCAAAAGATTCACTCTACAATATCGCCAAAGCCAGAAAGAACGGAAATTTGAGAGAGTCCGTATTTATAGCCATGCGACGAATTATTAAAAATGACTTTTATTATTCATGCTTTCTTCTTGTCCGCCATTACGGTAGGAAATTCCCAGAAATTCCTTCGATCCCTTCCACAATTTTCTTTCTATTTTCTGATTGGTCGATCCAGATTTACATACGTGTAGCGAATCCAACTTGACCAAAATAAGCCCAAAACGAGGTACAGTCGTTTTGAACTCACTTTCCACCCCCTGGTTCAGATCCAAGCCGTCATGGATACACACCTGAAACAAGCTGTTGCGTTATATTTACTTCACAGAAGAATTAAAAAAAGAAGGCCAAAAAGGTTCTGGATACATCCACTGATTACAGAAAGAGATCGTTATGGAATATCTGTTACTCTTATTGATGAGTTGAAGAGGAAGAAAAGTTCTTTAATTATTTTATTTTTATTATACTCTTCTAAGCTCTTATCCCATATAACTAGCCTATCTTGAATCAAAGTCATTAATCAATTTTTTTTTTTTTTTTTGATGACCTTGGTATCAATGTGAATAAATGTTTAGAGGTTTCTTTTCGGTCAAAAATTTCAGAGACTCAATTAGACAAAATTAATCCATTTTGTTGACAAACGTGCTTGTGCGTAATGAACATGGAGTCATAAAAACAAGTACGGTCTCCCGGCAACCGATCGTAGGGCGCGCGGGTGCAAACCGCCGTGACTGCGCGACCGCACCCGAGCGGCAGCAGGCCCGCAACCGCGGTGGGCGCGGGTGAAAACCGCTTCGTGAGTGATTTGTAACATGCCAAAGTGCCACTTTAAATGACGAGCATGAGACTCTACTCTTAATTTTCTCTCGGTAGGCTCAATTATACTAGCAACAAACTCCCCTCGGCTTTTGACAAATATATTGAAGTGTATAAATACAATTCACAACAATTTTACGGAATGTCCAATCTCCCAAGTAAAACAGAACACTAGGGACTTATCTTAAAGCTATCTAAGTCGATAGCTTCCTCCCAGCTCCGAGATACAAAATAAAGTCCCAGAGGGTATGGCCTGCCAGCTGACCAGAAACGGGTTGTATAGTTTCCACACAGATGTTCCAGATAGCGACTCGATGACTCCAATTTTCATCCCAGTTGAAGTATGTGCTTCATGGCAAGGTGGTTATGCCACAAGCTGCTCGAACAAGGGACTGGATATGATTTAATCTCTCATCGTGAAATGCATCTCAATCTTGAACTAGCATATGTCTTTGGCCTCGTAATAGGATATAATTTGGCCCTCAGGGAGGAGCTATATCAGGATGAATGAAAGAACATTAGAAACTGCAAGTGCATGTATAACAAGGCTCCTTCTCGATTTCTTTTAGACAAATATTGAATAAATCATAGTAAAATTACATTATCTTAACAAGTTAAATTGAGAAAAAGTCATGTTGTGGGGATCATTAAAAGCAGTCAATGCAAAAACGTGCTCTCATGTTAAAGTGCCAAAAAGAACTAAAATTTCGGTTCCTGGAAGGAAATAAACACTTACCGAGAATAGTTAGGCATTTCTCGCAAATCTCTGACCCACTTTTAGACATTGTTTTCAATAATTACTACAGAAGATGACCGGCATCTGATCTCGACAGAGAGAAAAAACTACGCTGACCGTTCGAGGTTAGCTTCGCGGAACACATATAACCGGCATAGAACACATCTATATTCTATTGCAGGAGAACTACTTCAAATTTCAACCATAATTCGGGTGCGCGTACGGAATAACGTCAGTGGCGTGCAAATCGTTGCACCTTAGCCTAACTCCTCTAGCACTTGGTGTTTCCTGTCAAAATTATCCAATTTGGAGCATTCTGTGCAATGTCAAATGCTTGTTTATTAGGTAATGAATGAATTAAAAACTCAAAAAAGTGAATTTACTTTTCCAGGAAAGGGTTGGTGGCCTGAGCTAGCGCAAGAAATCGACCTTGCGTTGAGAGAGATTGGAATAACTCCACGTCATTCTTTTATGATCAGCAAGAGTATGTCCACCAGGCAAATCGAAAACAAACTGCGAACCCTTACGAAGCACCCGTGCTCAGGTGAGTTCAACAGGCGTTAGCGATTATTTCGTTTGGCAGAAAGGATCTCGCCGGGATTTCATTATTGTCCTTTTCGGAGCTCTGATGCGTGAGAGCCGGCAATTCATCCATATTTACTGCATTATCTTTGTCCTTATTGTTGTCGGTTTCATATTCTCGTTCATGTTCTCTTACATCTGTTTGGAACGTTAACAATAGGTTGTGTAATCCTGTTGTTGAATCCAATGTTGGATATTATTAATTGACGTTTTGTCAATGTAAATTTGATGTTTCAGTTTTATTTCTGCTTGCATGTGGCATGTACTCGGAGGAAGATATCGAGCCGATGGCTTAATTCTCTAATTCCACAAATTATTTAGATTTTAATCGAAATATTCTGACAATTATTTTTATTTTGCAGCGATTGTGTTATGCTTTCCACCGGACAAAATGGGAATGGATGTTCTTCATTCAATCGATAAGCTGCACATAGCTCAAGATTATGGCACTGTCACTGTTCTTATGGACGCTGTCAACGTACCCTCTTGGCAACAAATTCTTCGTCTGATTCTGCATAATGGTACAAGTTTTAATGACACAATTTCCCATCCTTTCGAACCACAAAGCCTCAAATACTTCCTAGTGTTTAGTGACGAGACAAACTTCAACAAAACTTTGGAGAGTGTCATAGTCGACCATCTCAAAGCAACCCTTCTTATCTGTGATCCTAGATTTAATTCATCCCTCAGTTCGATTGGTAAACTCACGTATTCCGAGATTAGTCCGTCGAACGATTACAACTTTTATGTGGCTGACGTGGCAGATGACGGCAACCTCAGACTTTTAGTGAAATTGAGAAGTGACGTGAATTCTACGAATTTCGATATAAGCAGAATCGATGTTAATCTGGACGAGTGGCTGATTAAACACAAGAGAGTGGAGAATTGTGAAGAATGTGAGTTCGAGTTCGCGAAGGTTTGTAACGGATCAATCTTCACATTTCTGATTTTCATTATTATCAATACTTCTGGTATTTATCTGTCAGAGAATGAGATTGCAACAGTGCTGCTGTCAGTAATTCTATTAAATTACTCATTATTTTAAAATTTTTCCGAAAAGAAAAGTATGAACAAGAAAAAACTAACTAATGTTATACAACACATCGGCTGAAGGGCTGGTACGAAAAGAGGATAAAGCCAAGCGAATGCTCGTCGAAACGAAAGATCCTTATTTTTAAGAAATTCTAGAATTCAACTATTAACTATGGTATTATACATTTTTGCTGCCAATAGGATAATTGTCAGTTCGACTGTGAAAGAATTTTCACTTATAATACCACAAGAGCTTCAAAATTATCGGGTATTTCCCGATAGGTTCGTTGCAAACAAATGAAGGAGTGATTTTTCCTGAAAAACTTGACGATTTTATTTGTTTGCAGGGAACCTATAGGGAAATACCAGATAATTTTGAAGCTCGTGTGGTATTCAGGGGATTATTTTTCTGTCCCAAATGTGGGCCAATAGAATTGCACCATGAGACGAAATGTACAGTTAACAAATAAGAATTTCATAATGAATAAAACAACATTTAATTAAGAATCAGGGTAGTGCAATTAAAAATACAATTGTTGTAAACATTGGTGCATGTTTTCTTGAAGTCAGAGTTATCGGTAATGGTCCCAGAAGAGGTAGATGGCATGAGGTTTATGCTGTTGATGGCATTTTCTGCAGTAGGCTCACTCCTTCGCAGTTTCTTGACAATTAATTCGTGGTGTTCCTGGTCGAGTTGGAGATACGGCTTGATGGAGTTACTGTTGGCATGTCCAGTTATTTTGATTATCTGCTGCTCTCCCAGGCCCGATTTCGCTAGATTGGAGACGGCTGTTGCACGACTGGAGTGATTGGTGATTTTTTTGTTACCAAGGTCAAGCCCAGCTTTTTGTGTTGACTCCTTAACCCACTTTGAAATCGTGTTTTGGCCTACTGGGGAATCCTTGTACCACCTAGTGCCTGGAACTTTATTCCAGAATGGATTTTGGGTCAGGAATAGTCTGTCGCTCTTGATATTGACATCTCTCTTCTCTCTCAATTTCTGGAACAGACTCACTGGGCACTTGTCAGGGATTTCCCGATTCTCCACCAGCCACTTGCTGTCTAATAATTTTTTATCACCACCTTGTGTGGTCTTACTGAAAATTGGATTGTATTCAATTCTCCCAGTTGTTTCTCCGTCATTTCGCTGTTCTGCCTTGAAGTGATGTATTGACGCCATGCTGCCCTCACCACCTCTCCAAGTCAATTCCACTGATATTATCATGAATAATTTTTTCTGGAGGCCATCAGGAGCTTCCTCGTCCCAAAACAGTGGTCATTGCATCCCAATCTTTTTCCTCCAACGCTGCTGCACTTGCCCTTCGTTTTTCCGGAATAGATTGTAAAGCCTTACGCTTCGCATCACGAGCTCCTCGAGCGGTCTTGAATGCAGAATCCGAAAATGGGTTGATTTTGATGACGAAATCGTTCAAATACTTTGATAGTTTGGCAGTCTGATTCCACATTGTTTTTATTGTACCTTCCTTATAGTCGTCTCCATCCATTTTCTTCATATTGTAAGCGTAATCTTTCATAATGTTTGCCAATTGCGCTTCACTCGTTTCAGCACTCAATGTGTATTCCCTCTCAGTACAAAAAGTAGTAAATTGGTTCCAAACTGTTTTTTTGCCTTCTCCGTATTAATGGGAACATTTCCTTTGACTTTTTTATCGATGGTGGACAGAGAACAAACTCCAAATCGACTCATTTTCATGCAAAATCTCCAATTTTCACAATTGAATTCAACCTGTCAGTTTGACGTGTGCTTAATTTGACTGGATCATGTTTTGTTTATATATAGCAACTACCAGAGAAAATTTTCAAAAAATTATCAGTATAATACCATGTAGGTTGTACCACGTGACGTCGAATGGTGCAATTCTATTGGTCGATATTTGGGTCGGAAAAATAATCATTAAAACTTGTATTTTCGAGAAGCATTATTCATTGATAATTATGCCAGGTAATGGAAATTGCCTTTCTTAATAATTTATTATTATCATAATTATGACGTTTCCAGTTCGAAATGTTTCGTTTTCAACTGGTGTCAAGCCTTTTTACCAATATTATTCTCAAATTAAAGGATCAAATTGGTCGACACGAGTATTGCAATGTGATCTCCAGAAATTATTGCGAGAAATTGGTTTTATATTTGCGGAATGAAGCATGTAGGGGAAAATGAAAAATAGCAAATTATATTTCTTTTTCAAAATATCCATCTGCAAAACGATCTTTCATTCAATTTACTTGTACCCTCACGAAAATTGGATTATCTTTGTGTTCAAAATACGCCGAAACTTCATCTTGGACCTCATCATTGGTATTACAGTTATTTTTATTTTTTACTCAGTAGTTTTTTTTTATATTCAGAAATAGCTAGATATCATTCGAGGTCAAGTCTGGAATGCAGAGTGCATGATTTAAAATACTTTCGAAGCCCGTCTTATGAAGGCTCTTGCGGTGAGTTGTAACGAAGCATCTGTTCTCAATTTTCCCAAGTATTTTATTTTAAGGCTTTTTTCAATCGCTCTTATATGGAAGCGAATCATTATTCAGTTATAGCTACACCTTTATATTTATAATCGATGAATGATATTCTTTCTGAGTCCCGAAAACCGTTGTCATCAAGTGTCTTATTATATCTGTTGATCATAAGTTATCTCTGTGTTTGGCTGATGAGTGTCTAGTAATTACATAATATGTAGGTTCTCAGTTGCTGATTTATTATAATTTGGCGATGTTTCGGGCTGTGCTATCGCATATCACTGGAATACAAAATATATAACATTATAACAATATAAAACACCGACGGCCGTCTACAAGCACAAAATCACGAGTAACCACACCTTAACTTATGACGAAAAAATATTATTGGATCCTGAATCAAAAGAAAATTCTATGGAGCTACTCGAGATGATTAACATAAAATAGCATGATAATACTACCACTATACCACTTTAACAACAATATTGCCATATTTTTTTTAGTTTTTATTAAGTTCAAACATTCCTATCTCTTTTATCTTATGTATTCTTTTTTTGTCGTCTTTTGATAATTTATAGAATGCAAGTTTCAAAGTTATAGTTCAAGAAGTTTCTCATGTTTTGAAGTCCAAATTGACTTCTAACAGATAAATCAGTTCCTTGAATGGCAGTATTATATAAACCTATTCGAAAAATTTTTGAATTACCTTCATCACCAGTGAGGATCATTTTTAATGATCAATTTTCTAGTGATGATTAATTTTTCAAATTGTTCAGATCGCCCTTAAATACTCGAAGAAATTCCAATATGTGTGTTGTTTACTCATTTCAGTGTAGAAAGACGGACCTGTACGTAATGATATTTCGTATAATTTTTCTGTGAAAATGGATTTCCCAAGTTGATGGAAGTATTCAATTTGGGAGATACCTCTTCGAATGATTATGGATCATACGATTGGTTTCTTCAATTAACTTTGAGGTGATCAGATATTTCATAGATATATTTTATGTGATTCATTATTACATATTGAATTAAGGAAAAAGCTGCATCAAAAATTGAATCACGATTATCAAAGGCTCTATTTGTTTCGAAGAAAGAACTTATTGGGTTGAAGGTTATGTTTTCTATCATAGAATAGAGCAAGGCTGGTTTCAGTCCTCAACTAAGGGCCACGTTTCCTCTTTCAGTTACTCTCAGGACAAGCGAAATAAAATTTTTTTAAGATAATAACATTACTTTCTTATTTATTTGGAGCAGTGTCCCAGAACAGTATCAGAAACTAAAATGAAACAAATTGAACTCTTGTTTAATCAATGTGATTTGTGCAATTGCTTATCTTTTACTGATTTACTTATATTTGGCGACGAATCTGACGTTAACAGTAACAACAATTCACAAATATGTTGTTCTGTTAATGTTGTTAATAAGTGCGGTATTTATCTTTCACATAATTAAGATCTAAAAAAAACCTTTTCACATATACAGGGTCTTTCACGAGGAACCTCACCCATATTTAAACGGGAAATTACTGAGCATATTTTCATGAAATTAATCACTTATCAGCATTTCACGATGCTGATGAAATCTAAAATATTTTTAAGGCATGAGCACCTCCGATTTTTCCGAAAATGGCGTCAACTTCCGTTTTTCAAATTAGAACACCATTTTTTTATTGCAGAAATAGATTCCTTAGAAAATTTTGAGTTATTCTGATGTAATATTTTTCAGTTTTGGTTGGAAAATTCTCTCTGAGCGGGAAAATTCGAAAATAGAGCTCCGCTGAAACAAGAATAACTTCGAGGTTTTTGGATGGAAAATTTTCATTTTCGGGATTTGTCAAGATGTAAGATTGATGTATCCACTTTAAAAATCAATATCGCGATTCATGATACAGTGGGTGAAAAAATCGCTTTCAATGTTAGGGATGACAAAATCGTGAAAAATCAATTTTTTCAAATTAGAAATTAGAAAATTTTTATGGCAGATATTGAATCTACGTTAAAAAATAATGTGAGTGTATGCATTCATGATTAAAATTAATGTGTTAGTCAAAGACTAACCCTGTAAATGTTGTATTCTAGTGGAATGACAAAGGGCACACCCCGAAACGACGCCAGTTTATATAGTACAGTTATCAATTAATAATTGGAAATTCTCATCAACTATCTGTGATACCCTAAACTTCTTCGGAGGTGCTATACCCTTTTAGTGCCACTAAATGGAATCTTGTCCTGATTTAGGTTCATAATGATGAACCCAAGTTTCGTCTTCAGTAACAATTCGACAAGATGTACCATCGCTGTCTTCCTTGCAGATATTCTCTTCTCGCTTCTGTTATTGTGCCAGTGGGCATATTCGACGTCCATCTTGCCTAACAACTAACAACTTTCTAGATAAATTCATTTTTCTTGTTCAACAAGGAGCTCGACTTGTAGATTCATCGACCATGTCTCAATGAATAATTGTCTAAGAACAATAAATTAATGCATTTATGATACTACACTGCTCAACAATTGATACGGATCACTTACTTTTTCTTAATTTATTTCTGAAGTATTAGGTTCAAGATTATAAATTTAGTCAGATATCAGAGTATTTTCAGTTAATAATATGGTTCACTTGAGAAAAGAATGAAAAAATGAAAAGTTGGAGAGAAAAAAAGACTTTAGGAACACTCAAAATTCTGTGTTTGAATAATATGAAAATTTTATGATGAAACCACAAGAAGGCTGAAGTTTCGGTTAAGCTAGTACCTAGTTGGTCCCCCACGAGCTCGTCTCAAGCATTCTACCCTACGAGGCATACTTTCAATCAAACGATTTATAAAATTTTTGGGCAAATTCGTCCAAATATCCCGTAAAGCGTTAAGAAAGGTCCTCCAGGTTATTGATCGGTTGTTCTAAGGTTGACAATTGTCTAGAAATCTCAGACCAGACATGTTCGATGCAATTCATGTCTGGAGAGCGAGCTGGCCAGTCCATCCTATCAATAGCATGAGTTTCTAGCACTTCATTAACCAGATGACTACAGTGTGGACGGGCAATATCGTCAATTGAAATGAAATTCTCGCCCAAGGCAGACGCAAACGGAACAATTATGGGTTCAATAATCATATTGTGATATCTCTAGCTGGTCATTGTGGTGTTCTGCAGAACAACCAACTCTGTGCGTTGGTTCAAACAAATGCCTCCCCATACACATATAGAACCTCCGCTAAAAGCTGTTGTGGGTACCGTAAACTGTTCTGCATACCTTCGACCTCTTTCCCTCCAAGCAACAATACGTCCGTCGGAGTTGACCAAATGAAATCTAGACTCATCCGTAAATAAACATAGGCTCCAATGTTCAACTGTCCAATTGCGGTGCTCCTCAGCCCATTGCCGTCGATGAACCCGGTGTTCCCTATTCAAATGGGGATGTTGTACCCTCCTACGTGCTCTCAAACCACGAACATGTAATGTAGTTGTCGTCTTACAGTCTGGTTCTAAATTAGAACTCCTGTTGCAACTCTCAGTGATCTATTGAGCCGCGACGCCGGGTAAGTGGGATTTCTCCTAGCATTGAGGATCAAAAACGATCTTGGGCAGCTGTTGTACTGCGCTGTCGACCTCCTCCATGAACATAAGCTACTGAGTCGTTTTGGATGAACCTATTCCAAGCCCGACTCACGACACTTTGAGAAAACATTCAACCGCCGGGACACTTCTCGCTGGGGACAAACCTTCCTGTATCCACCATATGATTTGGTCCAGTTGCACAGGAGCCAAACGTCTTCTCGGCATGACTTCAATTATTGTCACCTTATGTGTTTGAACGAGAGAAAAAAACAGATTTAATAACAAATACCACATTGCTTTTCATTCCACCTGTAACAGCCTACAGATAATAATCGATTTTGTGAACAAGAGCCGATGAAGTGAGGAAAAATTTGATATAATCAACTCAAAACATCTTAATTTTTCCTTAGAGAACATATAATGTACAGATATTAGCGAGATAACTTGAAAAAAATACAAATGAAGAGAAGTTCATAAGTGATCCCTAGCAATGATTGATCAGTGTGTATATATTTATGACTCACTTGAAGATAAGCGCCTAAAAAAGCTTAATCATTATCTTCAACCCCCTCATTTTGTGAACATAAAAAAACTCCCCAGTAAGATTGCTCCTCCACTCGAAATAAAGCAGAACTAGGAAGTATTGAAATGTTAATGAAATTAAGAAAAGTGATGTTTCAACCGTTACAGATTGCGAGTGCTTTCTTGATCCTGGGCTCTTCTTTCATGTTTCTTGTCGTGCTACTGGGCGTCGTGACCTTCGTAAGGACTCAATTGTTAAAGAAGAAAGTAACCAAAGGACCGTATAAAGTGATATTGACTGCTACTGATTTTGTTTTCCCTCAAATTTCTGACGTGAGAAGGGTAAGGAAGGAAAGTATTGTTCAGTGTGTATAGCTGTAAAGCAACAGTATTTTTTTGTAGTTTTAATATCTTTGATTTTGTGATCTTGAGTATTTACCGAGTACTTTTTGCATTCGCAGACAAATGTTGCACTCAGCTATAACTTTAGATTGATGTTTCATATCTTGTCAATCAAATAATAGCTAACAATTCAAAATGATGGCCTTGATTTTCTTCAGAATATTCTCAAATTAAAAATAAAACAAGCAATTCAAATGAAAATTCTTGAGCTTAAAAAAAATCTAAATTTCCATCCGATTCGGAATGGTCAATTCTTGAGTGTTACTATCCAATCAAGTGAAATGATTCTACTGCCATTAAGACTGTACGAACTAGTTATTTAACCGGTTCCAGTTCCGGAAATATGAATCGACAACTTATTTCAAAACTAGTATGAAGATAGACTTAATGACGGGACATATACAGAACAAGCTCTAACTCCATCTGCTTTCGTAAAACTTCACTAATGTGGGACCAGAGCCAAATGATAGCGAAGACAAAATACTTCTGAACTACTAATTCGTAATATTTACTCACTAGCTAAATAAACAATAACTTTCTGAATTGAATTGCCAGAAGAAATTCATGCTTGCTGTTGATTTTTCTTTAGACATGGAAAATGATATCTGATACGAACCTTCATCTGATTTTCTTCAAAAATTGAAAGATTTGAAGCAACAATGGAATTCTGAGCGAATAAAGGATTCATTGAGTAGGATTTAGCTCACTTGAAATGACTATGGATTCATTGAGCAAATATTTTATGTTCATAACCAAATATTTTTTTTATTATTTTTATAGAAATGAAATTTTTCTCCATTGAATGTACAGTTTCTGCTTCCAATTTTATTTTTGAGTTTTCCTAAAATTTAAATTGTGATCAAATACCTACAGCCCTCAAAGTTAAAATTCAAGAAAATCATTGGATTTATAAGTTTCGTTTCAACGCACCTTCACTTGACAGTTGTATTGCTGATCTGTAATTTACAATTTCCACATGATTTTCAGCAACATTATTCCGAAGCACATGATTATATTAGATCCTGAGTATTTCTTTCTTTCAAGAACTGTATTTCATAATTGCTCTGTTTTTTATTATGTTGAAAAACTCTACATTCTTCTTATTTGATATCAGGGGTATTGTGGTCCCATTTTTGATGAGTTCTTTCAATCTAAACGACACAACTTTTCACCCACGTTTTTTAAGTTTTCTTTTGAACCTGTGAATTTTGGAAGAGCGTATTATTTTTAATTTGATCTTGAATTGCCTTAGTTCCTACCTGGAGTTGAACTTCCATTTCGTTAAATCGAATTCGTGTTGCTACTTATAAAGTTTGGATTATTAATTATCTCTGTGAAATATTCAATAGTCTTTCGGTTCTACCAAAATCAGTTTTTCTACTTAGAAATAATTCAAAGTCCTAGGTATTGTTTACTATTTTCATGTTTATACACATCTAACTCTACTTGCTCTAATAACCAGAATCGTAACCCTGCTCTCAAGGAGGGAATGCAAAAGGTATTTACCACAAAAGACCAAGGATAACCAGTTACTCTTGGTTATTCGTTTGAAATACCTTATTGTCTAAGTATGCTCTCCAAATTTGAGGTCGCTATGGTAATGACAGCGGCCAGGAGAATGTCAGCCATTGAGAAAAACGCGCTTAAAGTTTTGTTATGTGTTTATACTTACCGCTACACGCGTTTAAGAAATCGTAAACATTCGAAATCCGGAAAATACTTCGACAGATTTAGTTCTCCTTACATGTAGACTAAATATCCATATTAAAAAAATGTTTGAAATTTCGAGGGCAAAGTCTTCCTTAAACTATCTGCGCGTTAGTTGAACGGCTCTCAAACGTCTGCCTCAAGAATTAGTGGTCGGAGTTGATTATGTCCGGCTCTATACTACTGTGGGCAAAAATCACTGTCAAATTTAATATGAATTTTTACGGGTACTCGTAAAGGACGTAGGTTTTCATTTTTAAGTTACCTCTACTGTAATCAACATCTGTACCAAACAGCACGCCGAAATATTCATTAGTGTTTGACATATGCGTGCTTTTAAAAACAAGTAAATGTGAATTTTCAGTTTTTTATAATCTGAAATTATTCTACCACCTAGTTCTATTAAATTTTGTGTTCCGAATGAATTTTATGCTGCCAAAACTTTAGAAGTGTTACATAAGGCCTACCTAGTGCAAGTTCTATGGAAAACAATAGTTTATGAATGGAAAAAAAGTTCAAATAGGGTCGAGAAAACATTGAAGACAAAATACAGTCATGACGTTCATCAACATCAACTGATGAACAACACGTCAACGAAATAAAGAAATTGGCTCTCCAAAATCGTCGATTGACAGTCCAAAACCTTTGTGATGTTCTGAGAAAACCAAAGGATCACTGAAAACCAGATTGAATTACTATTTGAGTATTACAAAAATGAAATATCGATTTTAAAAAAAATTATCTCGCATTTTGTGATTTTTTCGCCGAAAACTAAACTCATATCCTTCCGCAAACACCGTATTCGCCCGAGACCGCTCAGTGGACACAGTTTTGAAACTGTGAAAAGATCTATGCAATTTTCATATTATCGGAATAGTTTCATTATCGAAGGATTTCGGTTTAGGTGGTTATTTGGCAAAATTCATCCACTAGTTCAGCATACTTGATGGAATTTAACGACAGAAAAACTGAAAAATACTGGCCCTGTTTCATTTATTGATAATTGGAAGGTACAAAATCCGAAACTTTACGTCTTTACAAAGGTTCCACTTAATTCCTGTATATTCCGTGGTTGAAATCATTCACTTTCCAGTGTGTTCTGGAATATTTTAACGTCATAGAAATCTTTTCCAATGATTTATGATTCCATTGATCCCAGTCCATGAGTAGGTAGATATTTTTGGGACGAAAACTGGTACGTGGTACGTCTTCAAAGTTTGTACAAATTTGTATCAAGATCTTTTTATTCTGAAAACCAACGAATCAACAATTCTAGTCTCATATAAGTACTTTCAAACATTTTCCCTTAGTTGTCTTCAGAAAGAGCATTATTTGCTTCTATGTACCTTTAAGATGACTGCCGCAGAGATTATCCAAAGCAACATCAATTTGTCGTTCACGGGATCCCGAAGCTTGTCAATTTCGCGTGAATCTAAGACGTTCAACACAGCTTGGATCAAATATAATACGCATCACTTCGTCTAGGTTGGGTAAGACGTGACCTACTTCTTCAGTAAGCCATTGCACAATCCATAGAGATTATTCTCATCCCAAGATAGGAATCTGATTTTCTTTCCCCCTTGACCGTCTCTTTTCTATCAACTTGTGGGCTTTGAACTTAAAATAAAAACTAGCAACTCCATCTGCTGTATGTGGCTTTACTCAAGTGTTACCGAAACTCATTAGAAATATAAAATATTATATTATTTAATTGGATTGAACACGTCTGAGTAAATAAATCAAAAATATGTCAAGATGGGCAATTATAGTCTTAAACTTTTCTGTTAAAGTATCAATGATACCTTAATTATTCTAGAATATACTGTTTCCTTTGAAAAATAAGAGAGAATAATTCATCCTTATCATAACATCAAACAATTAAAAAAAACTACAAAAAAATTAATTAAAAAATGAAATAAAATACGACACATGTGTTTCGACACTTTTGTATAACACTCTTGTCTCTTAAGTCATTCATATTCGATTAACAGTAAGTTGAACAATTCTTGGTTCCTACTTACGTGTGATATGCCATAACGGAAAAACTGAATGTGCCACTTTGAAATCGGTTGATATTCTAAAAGCTAACCCCAAATATAAGCATAGAGTATTATCTAGTTCCACCAAACTGACACAGAAAATTACAAGTGGTAATATAGAGAATATTTAAAAGTGAATTGTTTCCACTGAAGGACAGTATGGTACATCACGTCACGTCATGGCATAAATACGATTCTACAGAAATATACTGTCGTTTTCAAAGCAAATTTTAGCTTTCAAAAAACCTGACGAAATCAGAAATTTTTTCAATTTTCGAATTCTTAATATTTTTACCGTCGTTTGAAATAAACAAAGTGTTGAATTATTGAAAAAGACTTATAATATTGAAATGATTTCAGGTGGAGGAGGGTATAGAAGCAATGCTTTGCTGTTGGTTGCAGCAGCTGCAAGAATTCGGAATTTCGAACACGGAAAAGCCGGATATACTCCAGAGTTCAAGCGCCTCCGGAAGGACACCCCTGAGAACTGGCGGATCAAGCCCGAATCTTGCTAAACAAATCATAGTCGACCCTAGGGTGAGATACAACGTAAGTTTAATTGAATTTCCTCATGCAGCTCAACTGGTTAGAGTCGTAATAAGTTTCATATTTTGGTATAAACAATCTATATCAGATAACATACGAGGTGTCCGTGAAATGAGCGACAAGAACCTGTAGTTACACACCAGAAAAAATGTTTTCATAAGTATTCCCCACTCTGATCAGTTAGTCGCTAATTTTCACCTACGTTCGTATTCTTCCCCCATCTGTTAGTTTTTCCCATTACGGAAGCATAACAAGTCCTAATAATCCTCATATTGTTCAGCCTTGGTATTACACATTTTTTTTGTTAGCGAGCAACTCTGCCAAATGATTATTCTAATGAAAGAAACTTCTTTTGACAATGCAACTAATTACATCAAATCATGATCAGCTTCGACCGGATTGTCTGCTTTCAAATGAATGTCAAAGGGTTCCATAGATTTATTTATGTCAGTTCTAAATCCGAATAGCCGGAAAGAAGTTTTTGAACATCCGGTTTAATCGACTTGCACAGCATATTGATTGTTAAAATACTCATTGGTCATTATTTCATTGTTTAAAAGATGAAAGTTAGTAAATCCTACCGTATCATATAGGTTAAAACTAATTCTGTTATATACATCCCTTATATTGAACTACCCAATCATCCTTTTCACTACTGTCGATATCTCGATCCTGAAAGATTCAATTTCCTTAAGGACGTCTCCATTACAGGGGGATTTAGTGCAAATGAAGCCCATTCCCGAATTCTGCGGCGAGATCAAAGATAAGACGATCGAATTATTGGTCCTGTTGCACGGACTCCGGCACGAGAACCTCAACCCTTTGATTGGATGTCTCGCCGATCCCCCGAGAGCAGCGCTAGTGTTGGAATACTGCGCTCGCGGATCTTTGCAAGACGTGTTGCAACAAGACGATATCAAATTAGATTGGTCATTCAGGTTGAGTTTACTGACGGATCTCGTTAGGGTGAGTGTGAGATTTGGCCGTGAAATTATTTAGAGGGTGAGATGAGGGTCTCGACTGCAACAATCTAACTGATTTATGTAAATTTGGATTATAGTTGGATGATCATGTTAGCGCTTGTTTATGAGATTATGAACTGAGATATCGGGTGTCGCAAATTCGTATAGAGAAGGAATTTCGATGTGAAATCAACCTGTTTAATTTGTTATGGACTTGAATACAATCGATTTCTGCATATGTTGCGGATTATATAGGAGGGTAATTTCAAAACTATCCATTTAGGAATGAATTGGACACATTCGTTAAATATGCCAGTAAAAAAAAACCCTGGCTCCCCGCCTAAGTATGAAATTACAAAAATAAGCTGAAATATATTTTAGGGACTTCTTTCTTCAAGAGTAGTCTTCTATTGATGGAAACAGAGACTTCTTCAAGTTGCCCACATCGAATCTGGAAATAAAAAGACAAAAGCAGAAAAAAGAACTGAATAACAAAAATACAAAATTTGAAAAAGATAAAGAAAACACCCTCAAATTCGCCTTTTTGGATTAACTCGATATTGTGAATCAAGGATTTGTTAACTTAACAAGCTAAACCGTAAATTTCACTAAGGAGATAATCAATGAATACATAACCTTTTATGGTTCCTCTTTCACGAAGATATTCCAAATAGAAATCCATTATCCATAGCATCGATTTGAAGATTTTAGTTTTGTGCACATTTATTCTCTTGAAGATCGGAGTCGAATATCTATCTGATCTTCAATTTTCTCTAGCTAATATGAATAATTTAATTCTACATCTTTTGAGGTCCAAACAGAGCAAACCCGTTTCTTTGCTCTCGGCCTGTTCTACAGAGAATTGCTATCTGTTCTTTTCCATCCACTTCAATTTGTCCTAATTATGTGAAAATTCATTCATTTTGTAATATTATTTATGATCTGAATGGAATGAATTAGAGTGGCAATTCGATCATTTCAACGATTTAATCAAAATATATCACTCGAAGATTTATAAACCACTTTGATATTTTGTGCAGTGACATTATTATTGTCTCGTAAGGTGTAAATGAAATCAAATATCATTTCAATATGATTTATTTAATTGCATTCTGCTCTAGGGTATGAAGTATTTACATACATCCCCAGTTCGTATACATGGCTGCTTGACGTCCAGAAATTGTGTTATCGACGCCAGATGGGTCCTCAAAGTAACGGATTACGGGCTTCCAGCTTTTTACGAAGCACAGGGGATTTCACCTCCTTTGAAGGCGGCTAGAGGTAATTAGATTGCGTACTTGAATGGTGTACATATTTCTTTCGGCTTATGTTTTCTTGTTGGAACCAATATGTCATGAGTATTTGCTTAAAAATTTAGCAGAGGTTAGTAAACAGGGAACAATACAATTCAGAGTATGATACAAGACCTTAGAGAAACAAGCTTCATCCTAGAGAGCAGTGATTTGTAAGTATTAAAATATTTACGAAATACGCTAAAATATTCAATGTGACCTCTTCTTGATTAACTTGAAACTCGCAAAATTTTTCAGGACTAATATTTTTCTTTGTTTCTCTATTGGGTAAAACGATAGCTCATTGTTACATTGGTAACAAGCGAGCAAAAAGCTGAGAATGCTGTAGCATCGATCACTCATATTCAGGATGGCCGAAACAATGAAATGAATCCAATAATCAATTTCGAAGCACGATGTTAAATATACCACGAAGCGGCATGCGGTCACCGATACAGAAATTGCGATGTTGACAAGAGAGCAGGGAAAATAATCATACCAGACACGCTACAGAATTTGCCAGCTAAAAATCGATAACCTGTGGTGAATCAGTGACTCTCAACAGGTCTCTGATGCTTGCCAATAACGTAAGAATAAATATACCTATTCGCTAGGAACAAGAAAACAATATGAAAGCAATAAATTATGGTGGAATGAAAAAATTGCCAATTTAGTAAAACTAAAAAAAGACTTATATCTGAAATGGTTAACAACAAAAAACCCTAATGATCTCGAACAGTACAGGATAATAAAACGTGAAGCAAGAAAATTAATACAAAAAGAAAAAAATCAGCTTTGGGATAAAAAATGTAATGATGTCAATGCTTACATTGGAGGACGGAAAAATGCGGAAGCTTGGAGATTTTTAAAGTCGGTTCGAACATCACATAAAGAAAAAGCCCCTCTGCAGGTAATAAAGACTGAAGCTTGGGTAAATCACTATAAAAGGTTGCTGACCGAGGACAGACAGGAATATTTGAGCAGATCAACCCCTGAAGAAATATCTATACAGGGTGAAACGATTGAAATCACGGAGGATATGGTCAAAAAGGCCATCAAAGGTTTGAAAAATGGGAGAGCTTGTGGACCTGAAGGCATATACACTGAACTCCTTAAGAAGGGAACAGAGAAGTTATTCAGAATGATAACATATATATTCAACTTATGCATTAATGGACATCCTGTACCTGAGCAATGGAAATCGGCCTATATAACATCCATATATAAGAAAGGTGATAGAAAACGATGCGAAAACTACAGAGGACTATCAGTAACTAGCACATTCAGTAGACTGTACGGAAAAGTATTACGAGATCTAATAGAGGAGGAATTTAAGGATGAGGAGGAAGAAGAGCAAAGTGGATTTCGTGCAGGAAGAACATGTAATGATAATATATTCTGCCTCAAGCAGATTATTGAGAAGAAAACAGGAACTAACAGAGAAGTACACATTACATTCGTAGATTTACACCAAGCCTACGATACAATTCCAACAGAAAAACTTTGGGAAGTACTGAAAAGCACAAACATCAACCACACTCTGATTACAGCTCTACAGAATCTATACAATGGTATAAAATCGTGCATAAAAATGGGAAGATATGTTACTGATGAATTCACTGTCACTAAAGGTTTGAGGCAGGGTTGTTGTATATCACAGACATTATTCAAAGTATATGTGGCAGCGGCCTTGAAACAATGGAAAAGAAAAGTTCATAGCATGGGAATAGAACTTAACAACACAACCCTCTATACCCTGCAGTTTGCCGATGATCAGGCAATAATATCCAATGATAAGGAAGATATGGAATATATGGTACGCAAACTAATTGAAGAGTACGAGATTTGGGGTTTGAAGGTCAACATTCAAAAAACCAAATATCTGTGTGTCGGCGGAGAAGCAAGTGATCTCACGATGAATGATGGAAAAATAATAACACACTGCCAGAACTACAACTATCTGGGAGTTATTTTTGACTCGACCGGAACGGACAGTCATGAAATAGAGAGAAGAATAACCACAGCAAAAAAGGCAATATCCTGTCTCAACGGCATATTATGGAATAAAAATATAACTAAAAGAAGAAAGTTCAACATTTATGAAACCTTAGTGAAAAGCAGTCTATTGTATGGGTCAGAGAATTGGAGACTAACTGAAAAATATAAGAGAAAATTGGAAGCAGTTGAAATGGATGCAATGAGAAGATCGCTCAGGATATCAAGGAGGGAAAGAATCAGAAATGAGACCGTTAAAGAAATGATGGGTATTGAAGGAACCCTAATGGATGACATCGAGAAAAGACAGCTGATATGGTACGGCCACATACAACGTATGTCAGAAACGAGACTCCCAAAGCAAGTAATGAACTGGCAGCCCGCAGAACGTAGGAAGAGAGGAAGACCAAAGACCAGTTGGAAACAGGGCGTCGTTAAAGCTATGAGCACAAGAAACTTGCAAGAACTGGACTGGGAAGATAGAAGAAGATGGAGGCAAGGCGTCGGACAACGTCGGAAGACGTTCTGAACCGGCATATATATATATATAAATATACCTGTTGTCCAGGAGCATCATAGCTTTCGCATATATGGTGACCGATGCTGAAATCTTTTGGATTGAAATATATAATTAGGTCCACAAAACTGCTTTGATATTTTATTTATTATTTGAACAACAACAAAGTATGTCACGAATATTGAAACAATTAGGAAGGTTAGTTGATTCATCAGACATCTCACCGAGATGCACGAGACTTATGCCATCTTCTGTATATAAAACAACCAAATACGAGAATTTAAAATTGAATAAACCTTGTCTGATCAATAACTGGACTTACCAAACGTTATAAAAGTGTTCGCCACGACAAACTCTCTATTTCAAACTCATTTTCAATCCGTGAAAGATCATTACACAAGATAGACACATTTATTTTCTAACATTTTAACACGTGGAATAATGCAGAATCTAAGAAGGTTGATCCAAGTCAATCCCTCTTCCGTCCCAATTTCAACATCTAAAAGTTTTTAATTTTTTAATTTCATTGCACGAAATTTGCTCTTTTTTCAATGATTAATATTTTAAAAGAAACATATTAATTCATTAGTAGCTTCTACCTACCCTTTAAAGGGACTACTGCGAAAAATCAATGTCTATAAACGTTGTCGGTATCATATTATGTGCGAAATGGCGAATGCGTAAGTTTTTTGAATGGCTTTGTGCAAACAAGTGGATGCGCCGGGGTCTCTCAATAACTATTTTACAGAAAATCATAGGAGCTTACATAGAATATGACATGATGAAAACTTCTAAGATTTAGTCATTCAGATTGATGCAATAATTAGTGAAGTGAATTTAATTTTATTTACATTTCTCGGTATCACAGGGAAACGAACTGCGCAAAAGTCATTGTGTTGGTTCGATTGTGAAACGTGATATGCATCTCAAATCAAATCAAATCAAATCAAATTATAGAGTTATGTCTATATTACTATTACGCATGTGTCAATCCTACTCATATACTGAAATATTGAATTGCTTTTGAAATTACATTTGCGCCACCGGAGTAGAGAAAAAACTAAATATCGCGCACGAACACTATTTTATGGGCCTAAAATGTTACTTAATATTTACAATCTAATTTCAAAATGCAAGTTTTGGATACTTTTTTCGAAAACTCCACAAAAAGAACCATTAATTATTTAATTATTAATCATGAAATCGCTGGGAAAGCATGACAAAAAATCGGTATAGATCTTATTGCATTATAGAGTTAATATTATATAGCTTTAGTTGACTATTTTTCGACGTTCGTGAATGTGCAAGGTTTGAATAGAAATTCTTCTTCAGAAAGTGTGATAAACTACTTGAAACGTATATTTGGAATAACAGATTAAGTTTCTCAAGCAACGGTCCACAATTCACGTCAAATTTTTTCAGATCTTCTGCTATGGAGTAGGAATTTCAGCACCCAACTAGCAGTCCTTATTTTCCATATTCTAATGGTCAAATAGAGGGAACAATAGGAACACTTAAATCAGTTCAGAATAAATCTTTTTATGATAATACTGATTTCAATGTAGCATCGTTAGAACTTAGAAATACACCTATAGATAATATCTTATATTCACCTGCACAAATCCTGGCGAATAGAAATTTAAAAAGAATTTTGTCTATTGGTTCAGAATATCTTGAACCTAAAATAATAAGTAACAAATATCAGAGTAATAATTTACGTGGAAAACAAAATATTTACATTATTATAACTCAAGAAATTTACCTAGAAATCGATTAAGAAGTATTCATTAAGAATAATGATTTATACAGGGAGTTATATGCTTGCATATCGGTTTTTTTCCATATTACCAAAAGTCATAATATATTATTATGCAAAAGATATTTCAATTATGATTAAAAGTTAGATTTGACTACAAAAATAATTCGAAGACGTCAAATTCCATGACGGTGATAGTTTCCATGGAACTTGATCAAACCCTGCCTGAATATGATTGATTGAAATGTGTTATTTCTTTTATTTTTCGATATATAATGAACTCGGTGGTACAACAATATCTATTACTGGAATAGTGATATAGGGATTTCATTAAAAAATCCAACTGTTGAACTCACTAATCCACTACAATTTCTTCTAGAGTTATTGTGGACTGCTCCAGAACTTTTAAGACATTCAAGCTTGAGAAAGAAAGGGACGCAATCAGGTGACGTCTACTCTTTCGGCATAATTCTTCAAGAGGTTGTGGTTCGCGGTGAACCCTTCTGCATGCTTGCTTTGACTCCTGAAGGTGAGTGAGATTCCTTATTTTTTCTCTGTGTTTTCTCACAGAGATTACAACGTTACCCTTTTATGGAATGTAATAACGCTGATGGAGGTCATGAATATATACAAAGTAGGCGCCACCTACCAGGTGCTTATGACAATTCAATGCATACATTGAGGAAGCAGATTTCTTCTTTTGCTTGAAATTGCAGAGAGCGATACCAAATTGGTATCGCTCTACCAAATATGTATTTCGTTTTTCACGAAGTGGAACTATATACAGGGTATTTCACAATTCAATTAAATACTCAGATTCAAGGATGTTATGAATATCAATAACCTCGATATATTCAGGATTTTGTGGTTCTCTGAAGAATATCTTATCGGATATCAGGTGAATTTTCTTAAAATTTTCTAGCTTGACGATTTCATGGAGATTTTGCAAACCTACTCGTTGAAACCTTATTAAAATATCTTTCAAGTAGCAATTTGATGAGTTGAATATTCCAAAAGTTTTTGAGGAAACCAAATGTAAGATGCTCTGTTGGACCATTCGACGAATTTGGCGCAATAATGAACTTGACAGAAATAATATGACAATGAATCGATTCTGAAAATATAAAACTCAAGCTTATTTATTTCGGAAGAGTATATGGCCGGTCGGATTCTTCTTCAGGAAGTCGAACCCAATCGAATCAAAACATTTTCGGCTTGATCATAAAAAATTGCAGACATTTCGGCTGTTCCAGTAGGAGAATAAGCTTTCAAAAACATCTAATACTCGTAGGGAAAAAAGTTTTTTCAAATCGTGCATTCGTGGTTTATTTTTATAATGAAGTTTTTTCAGCACTCTGTTAGGAATATCTATTTTGAAATTGCAGAGATCATAGAGAAGGTCAAGAAGCCCCCTCCTTTGATAAGACCATCGGTAAGCAAGGGTGCAGCCCCACCTGAAGCAATAAACATAATGCGCCAATGCTGGGCCGAGCAAGCAGATATGAGACCCGACTTTAATGCAGTACACGATCAATTCAAGAAACTCAACCATGGTCGGAAGGTTAATATTGTGGACACCATGTTTCAAATGTTAGAGAAGTATTCCAACAACCTCGAAGAACTTATTAGAGAAAGGACTGAGCAGCTGGATATCGAAAAGAAGAAAACAGAGCAATTGCTTAATAGAATGTTGCCAAGGTGAATTTGAAATACCACTCACTTCAGACTTATTTCAAGAACGGACTGTCTTTTAACTTTTCTTTTAATTGTTTCAGTTCAGTTGCTGATAAACTTAAAATAGGATTACCAGTTGATCCCGAGGAGTTTGAGGAGGTTACTATATATTTTTCGGACATCGTAGGGTTTACAACCATATCAGCCCATTCGACACCTTTTCAAGTAGTCGACCTTTTGAATGACCTGTACACATGTTTCGATGCCACCATCAATGCCTATAATGTCTACAAGGTAGAAACGATCGGAGACGCATATATGGTTGTCGGTGGATTACCGGTTAGAATTTTAGACCATGCAGAACAGGTGAGTTGATATTGAAACTATATCAAGAATAATCTAGGTGTCCGCCATTATTCTTGACACTTTATATTAGGCAGTCGTTAAGAAGAGACGTGGAGACATGTTCAGATCGTTAAAACATTTTATCGAAATAAATAATCGATTGCTATGACCATGAGAAAGTTAAGTGTCATTTTTTGGAGAGACAACGTTCAAACAGGATCCACTATTTGTCGTATAGTGAACGATTTCGAAGAAATTCCACTGTAACTGATAGACCCAAGCATGGACCACAAAGTATTACAAGATCGAAGGTATTACTACATTATAGATACCAACCAGTAGTCGCACTCCGTGGATTTACTTACACCAAGTCTGAATCACGCTTCTAGCAATGATTCTAACCTCATCTTTCAGATCGCTACTATGGCTTTGGACTTACTTCATCAAAGCGGAAAGTTCCGCATCAGACATCTTCCGACTACACCTCTGAAGCTTAGAATCGGATTACACACAGGACCCTGCTGCGCTGGCGTGGTGGGTCTGACAATGCCCCGTTACTGCCTTTTCGGAGACACCGTGAACACAGCGTCCAGGATGGAATCAACAGGTAATATTCACTGAAGGAATCTGCAGAATATCTCGTTTCTTTCATCGGTTACCTTTGCAATCACTTAGAAGTGATAGTGATGCTGGGGTTCATTCCGTTTGTGTTCAGGGATGTCAATACTTTGAAACATCTTTATGTCGGTCTGGATAGGCCGCATCTTGAGTATGCCTCCTGCGTATGGTCTCCATATACTTATGAAGATTGTGACCAGTTAGAACGAGTCCAAAATAGGTTTCTTCTATCTATGTTGTGCAGGATGGGAATCTTGCGAGTAAATTTTTCCGCAACTCATATGAGATCACTTCTTCGCCTTTCTGTTTTGCTTACTCATAGGGTAAGGGCGGATGTATTGTTATTTGCTAGATTGGTCGAGGGGGCTTCTGTCCTCTTCCGGCCTTCTATCTCTGTTTGGTTTTCACGTTCCATCTAGAAATGTTAGAGTAACACCGCTGCTAGCTTTCAGGACTTATAGGTACAATTACCCTAGGGCTTCGCCAATTCCAGGAATCTCGCAACATGTAAACACTGCCAGTAGAACATGCATAGACTTCTTTAACCTCAGTGACCCATCTATTGTGCGTTATGTCAATAGAAATTTGTATTGATCTGTTAGTTAATTTCTGGAATTTTTGTATTAATTTTTTTATCAATCTGTATTAGGTTGTATTATATGTTGCTATTATAATTATGTATCAATTTGGATTTGTGAAATTGGGTTTATCCCGTTAATAAAAAAATAAATGAATATATAAATTTGTCAAATTCCAGTTCCAAATAATTTTCATTGTTTCCAGGTCTGTCTTAATTCATACCCTCGAGCGTGATCCGTATTATCTTCTAAAATTGTTTTAAAAAAGTAATTTTTGGAATCATTGCAAAAAATGAAAATGTTATCAGATCGAAAATGCTTGTACTTAAATGCCAATATGAAGCTTAACTGAAAGTCATAAGCATTTTTCCATATTTTGATATATTGAATACGTATTATTTGAAATGAATTTATGGTCAAAATATGGTTTTAGGGATGGCATGGCGCATACACTTATCTGCAGCTACAAAACTGAAATTGGAAAGAGCAGGTGGCTACCATCTAGAATACAGAGGTCCTACGGAAGTGAAAGGCAAGGGCACCATGGAAACGTATTGGCTTCTTGGAAAAAACGGTTTCGATAAAGAATTACCTGAACCTTCTCCCCTTGAGTAAGTAATTTCTTACAATTCAATACAAACTGCTTATTATTATTTTATGGAGAGCTGAAAGACTATAAGAAATCATCAATTTCATGCTGAGGAGGACAAGGCTGTCAGAAAAACTGCTGTTGATCATGTATATGGTGTTTAATCCCATAGACTTTTTTTTTCCCGCCTTAGTACGTAGGGGGAACTCCTCATGCCTTCCCGGCAGCCACATGGGATTAGTGTCTGACAGGTTTGTGTGGGACTTGCACCCACTAAAACCCCCTCCGAAGTCCTACCACAACCCTCTCCAGTTAGAGTCCCAAGGACAACGACTCATACTGGCGGGTTGCAATTAGGGGCGGAACACCACTGCGCGAGCAGTATACGTGCCACCTTCGCACTCACTCAAACTCTCACTGGGAATTTGGGGATGTGAGGAAGAGCTTGTATTGCGTGCTAGAACGGTTCCAATGTCCTCACGAAGAACTCGTGAAGGTCAACTAACTCAGTTCCGAATGTTCCGTGTTCACCCGGCTCTGGTTACGGAACTCGGAGCCCGGGTATAGATACTCCGAAGGTCTTGACCCCGTCCTGCCTTCGGTCATCCGGCGCTCGGTAGTACGGTTGTGTGGCCCTGTTAATACTCGAGGACTTGGCTCCGAGGTTGTGATAGCGCTATGGCTGTACTCCCCAGAACTATGCCAAGCCCGTTAAGAACTAGGGGGTAGAGACAGGGCTCATCCTCTTGCCTAGTAATCGGATTAAGCCAGCAGCCATATCGTACCACTTCCTCTAGCTAGTCGTTCGACAACTTTGCTTGCTGGCTCTGTCTCCAGCGTCTCTAGGTGGCGATCCTAGGATGGTTGCAAAGGTATACACGGACCTATGCCTCGCCTAGACAGAGCCCTGGATGGGAAGGGATTAAGGGGTATGGTCATTCTTGGTTCGTCGCTTATTACAGCTACTTAAGCTCGTACACCATGACAAGGTGATGACCACGTACGGGTAATCCAATAGACCTAACCTTTCTGTACTTAACTTTTACATTTTTACCTCTTAACCATGTCGGAAATATAAAAAGTCTATTCATTATTATAACTTATTCCTTCAATCCATTTAAACTATACTATTCTTTTCTTGTTTCTATTTAATCTTGAACTAGGGAAAGTCATGGGTAAGTTTTGCACCAAATCATTAAATAAACGATGAATGGAAGATGCATTACCAAGAAGGGCAAGCGGATCGAAGATCATATCCTTTTCATAACAGGTCGACTGATATGATTATTATTTACATTGAAAAGAGTGAAGATGAGACCTCCGCCTGCAAATCTCATGGTCAAAATAGAACAATCTGTGATATTGTGTGAGATCAAAGTGAAGGAACAATTTCTCATTTCCCAGAAAAATCAGAATGAAAACGTTATAGTGATTACAGAAAAACTTAACTGATTGATCATACATTGGAATATCTAATAAAGATTTCCATAAGGAAAATACGCTATTTTTGAGGAAAGATTCCATCTTGGAATTCTCGCGATATAGTTTGTGTTACTGTATACTGTAGTAGTACTGTTGTACTGATGTACCCGAAAATTTTTGTCATCATGGCAGGGTGGCTGCTTACCGTATGGTTACTAGTATGCGAAAAAAGTGTTTTGCTCACGAATTAAGAATGGTTAAAATTAATGTAGTACTTAAAGACTCATCCTGTATAGTCCTTGCAGTATACCAGTATATGTTGGATATACTTTATAGGCAATTCTAAGTGACCACTATGAAACTATTTTTAAGACGTAGATATTTCTAGATCATTAGGAAATAACAAGCTTCTGAGATAGACCTTCTAAAGAAGATCAGTGACATAGAAAAGAAGGTAGACGGGCTTTAGAAGAGCAGTTTGTACTAGAATCTACTCCATCAGAAAATTCATAAGGACCTAGCGGAAAAGTGTGACAAAAATGATGTGATTCAATCATAAGAAACCTCTTTGCTACAAAGTGTTCCAACTCAAGTAACTGTCATTTGTGGGTTACCCTATCGAACGTTTTATCAAAATTAAAGTAAATGACATCTGAGGTAAATTAAAATCAGTGAATCTCACCCACTTACCAACACATCTCTGTAAATGGGAAATCACTGACCTGTCAGCACAAAGCCGCGGTGCTCCTCTGGTATAAGCTTATTAGAAATCAGGTGCAACATAAGAGACTTAGAAACATTCATCTCTCCTAGGTTAAAGGTAATTTGAAAAATAATGATGGTTTTATAATTTAAAACATTGAACTTGTCACATCTCTCGTAACTGGTGGTTATACTGGTTCGCTTTTCAGATGCGGTAAGCGCACATGAGGTATCAAAACCAACGAGATTCTTAGATGTTGGTAGGGACTTAGTAACCTCACAACTTTCAGTTATTTGATTTTTGATATACTATTCACTGCCCTTCCTTGGACTGCATATTCCATTCACTCCTTCTTATTTTTCGTTGGACTGAACCATCCATTCTGTTGATTTTTTGAATGTTAACATTATGATCCATTTCCTCAACTTCTTTATTCTTTGAAGACTCGATGAAAGTCTCATTATAAATGATGGAGAAATTCTGGAGAAATCACCCCCCGAACAACCAGAAAGCTCGAAGAATAGTATGGAAGCGTCGAAGGAATCTTTTAAACCATCCATACCTGAAGACCAATGCCAGATCAAGACTGTTCATACAAATCCATCTTTCATCAGATCCATGGAGTTATCGAAATTTTCCAGTTTGGCAAGTAGTCGAATATCAGGAGAATCGAGAGGTATTTCATCTGAAATGTGAGTTTTGCTATGTTACACTTAATCGAATTTTGTTGTTTCCATCTCAAAATTTCAAAATTTAATAGTTACTTGAGGAATGTCTTATGAGATATTAGTGATACCAATAAAATTGCTGTGAATTCTATTAATTTTTTATTTCTCATGAAACTTTGAAGAGTCCTTCCAGTCGAGGTCATTTAATCCTTTTGTAGTTATAAATCGATAGATTTTTTAATAATAAGTTAACACCTCGATCGGATCGTTAACATTTTTCACAGATTTTTTGCGAAAAAGGAACTTATTTAGTGTATTTTGCTAGACAATTAACAACAATATAATTACAATAATTGGTTGATTGGACGAGCAATCATGGTGGAAAACCACCATATTCTACCTATTTGTCTACATTAGGGTAGAAACCTATCATTTTTACATTCTGAGTACTTAATTATTACAGGAATGCTTCGAGGCATAACCTAAGCACCATCATGAGCACTTCCAGCGATACCTCAATATCACTAGGAACACCTGTGTCTGCAAGTGAAGTAGCAGCTGCGCTGCTAGGGTCAACAACCAACGCTCAAGCTTGCGGATATAGAAGACGAAGAAGAATAGAAGAAGAGGATCTCAGCACACCATACAATCACTACAAGTGCCTCAGTCCTAAACATAGATCAGGAAAGCTTCTGAGAAGGCAGTTTAGCCTTGACCGAACGGAAGAAACTAGACACGAGGATTTTTTGAAAGTGGTAAGATTACAATCGAGAGCTCTCAATGTGCAAGAAGAATATCCGACAGATGATTCAAAAGTTAACCTATAAATTCTGAAGGTCCAGATTTTTTCCGACATAAAAAGATCAAAATATCACATACAGGATGTCTCTTCGCCTACTACATCAATTTGGAATATATGAAATATAGTGTATATTTATCAATTAAATCATATTGTTTCAATTTCCATCTTTGTTTTAGATTCACTCGTTTTACTCAATCAATCGACTAATAATTTGGATTTCAGATGAGTCCAAAGCTGTGTAAGCAGAACTCGGCAGGTGCAGCCGATCTCGAAAAAATTGAGGAAATACCACTGAAGCCTACTGGCTTAACAACACCAACCTCTAGCATCTCAACGATCCAGGGATTCTTTTCTATATCCGTTGATTCACTATTGCACTGAACTTCACATCAGTCTTACGTCTTTCATTCAACATGATTCCTTCTGAACACCATGATCTGGGATACGAAATGATAATTTTTTTCCAACCAATTCGTAGAAACCATTTGTGGTTGTCTTGGGAAATATCTTGTTTTTTGTTGGCATCAACAGATTATTTTCGGAATAACCTTCAACTCAGAGGATTACTTAGATAGCAAAATTTGAGAAAATCCAGGGTTATGTTAACAATGTTTATATTGTAATTGGCCATTATTTTGGTGAACTTGAGTGAACTCAGTTGAGTGTTTTATGATAAACAAAGACCGGCTGCTGTACATTTTTGCGTATGTTTTGGATGCAAACGTAAATGAAAGCTGTAAGTAATAATATAATGATAAAGAAACTGCAACACCCAGAAGGAGGTGTTTAATTTTGAATTTTTTTTGGTAAATCATAGATAGTAAAGCAAAGAGTGTATTATTGAAATTTGAAGGGACGCAACAAAGGGTCAGCAATTTTTTAATGTATTTATTGATAATGTGGTTGTCCATGACGATTATCTATACACGTCTTGGCATTAATGAAAAAAGATGTTTTTTTTCAGTTCATGTTTCAGAGCTGCCAATATCCAACTAAACTTGACAACATTTAATAACACTGGTTGGATTCCTGTTCGTACGCTTAACAAATCTTGAAATTATAACTCTGCCTCTCATAGGTCAAGAATCCGACCATTATCAAATTCACTTAGCTGGTGCTCTAGGCATTTAAACAACTGCCTAAAACTGCTAGTTTGTTGTAGAATTTTAAGTAACATAAAATGTTTACATTAAAAACTTCGTTTTTTGTTCCCAAATTTCACTCATTCATCCGTTTCTCTACAGTCTATGGTTTACAGAAAAAATAAACTCAAACTGCTTCTTCTGGGTATAGCAGTTTTTTTGTCAGTTAGTATAAGTTCAAACTGAAAATCCACTGAAAAGTTTCTCAAGATAACAAACATTTTTGGCTATTTTAAAACATTTTTTTCGAAGTTGGTTAAATTTATACGTAGCTTTTCATGCTACGCTCTATAAAAGGGTATTTGTTCATTTATTTCTAGTTTTGAAATAACTCGCAGTTCAGATTTTGATGAGCAAATGATTAGACGAATACAGAAAAATTTTTTTCGAAAGAAACTTATACCATAGAGGTCGAAAAATGAACGGATCATCTATGTCGATGAACGAACGAATCATCTATGCATGTATATAAAAATTGACAATAAATTTCGAATCGTTATTTCCTGAGGGATTCATATAATATTTATAAATATACAAATAAGATGTCATGGTCATAAAGAACATTTTATTTCAACTGTAATTACAGCGCATATCAAATCCGCTGTCTTTCGATGCCGAAGCAAAAACAGAATGGTTTTATATGACTATTTCTTGTCTATATTAACCATGATATGTGACATTCTACTTATTTGAAAATCAATCTGTTCCTCCGATGCGATCTATATTTATACAATCAATCTTTCATGAAAGCTTTTTAATTATTCATGAACATGGGTTATTCATTCATTTTACAATTTAGTTAAATAGTACCTGTTAAATGAAAATTTCTTCAAAAGATCGACAAATAAAAATTTTACAATTTCTTGATTTATTACACTGGTCAACAGTGGTTTTGGAGGTGATTTCATATGAATTTGATGCCCTGAATCCAAATATGCTATTAGTTTTGGCCTGTCAGCTCGAATTTTTAAGATATCAACATTTTTGTGAATTATACATTACACTATTTTAAAAGAAAAACCATGGTTTAAAGAAACAAATTAATAAAGGAATTTTTATTATATTACAGAGATATTACAGATATTATTCATTATATACTATAGAAAACAGAAAAAGTCGTTATTTAAACCAATTACTCACTAAACATTTCGGAAACTTCTTTTGCATGACATTCTTGAATGTATTTTAGAACAATCCCATTTTAAAGACCAGCAGTAATCTGCCATCATGTGGGTATCACATCTTCCTTGATAGCGATCCTCCATACATTTGATATCTTGGTGAAATCTTTCACCTTCCTGGTTCAAGTAATTTTTTTTCCTTCAACCTGAAAGCTAGTAATTCAGAAGCTTCTTTCGACAGGTTGAGATCTCTAGTGAGGTCATTTAACTCATCTTGGTTGAAACATTGGGGAATTGATGACATCGTTTCAAAATCACTGTCACCTTCAGTAGTGTTGGAATTGGCACTTCTTCAAATAAAAGTTTTGAAAAACTTCTTTGCAATTTTTTTGTGGGATATAGAAATGTTATTTTCACTTTTTAAAAAGGGGAGCTTTCAGAAAACTTGCTGAATCTGTATAGTAGTTTTGCACTCTCGAATCATTACACGATACAGAACCCTGTCTATCCTGTAGATATAGATATAGATCGTACGAAGTAAAAGAAAATGATAATAAATAGTATTCTCATATTATTTTTGTTCTTGCGAATAACGACAAAAATTAGTTGTGTTCGGAAGGATCATGTTGGTATTTCATATAATCAACTATTTCGTCACTTCTGTCGTTGAGATTTCAACTACACTACATTTTGAACTAAGGAATAGCTGGGTCAATATGAAGCCATACAAGAATCATTTAATCACAAAAATAAATAGAAATCTTTATCTTTCAGAGTTATGACACAAATGTTGTTTATGTGTACACCTAGCTGAATTTAAAAATAAATCTATCTAATGGTTAACATCACCTCCTTTGATGTGTGTCATTAGTCATATGAAATGTGTTCAAACTAGGACTGCTCATCATGTTGTTCGTGGAGAACTTATAATATTCAATCTCAATTTGGCTACTTCCATTTACAGACTGATCAATTAAGAGTGCTAATTGGAATGATTTATTTATATATTCACTTTATAATTAGTTATGTTATGTTCGATTATATATTCATTAGTAGAGTCTATGTTGACATATAAGGAATTTAGGTATCTACCCACTTTAAATCTAACGCAACACATATAACTTCTTAGTTTTAGTTTTATATTTTTCATTTTATGCCATCTAAGAAAACGCTCAAATATAATTTGACGATTTTTCGTTATGCATAGGTATTTGTTGTGTTACTTTTTGTATCGGCAAATAGACATTTTCTTTATCAATTTGAAAATAGAAGGTACGTCTATAGGAGAAGTTAACAAAATTAGATGAAATATATTGTTCACTCCGTTATAGAGGAATACAAAATAAACTTTTGGACCTTTAGGCCTCACTTCTATGAATTTTCGAATGTTTTTTGTTGAGATTTTAATATAATTCAGGATTTTGTTGTATTGTGGAAACTCCCTCAAATTTAAGGATTAAAATAATATGATATGAAGAATCTCCTACTGGACCACATAATAATAGTAAAAATTAAGAAAAATTTCCAGAAATATATTCGTAGTATCTGCATATGTAATACTGCTCAGGCTTCTAAAATAAATGAGCTCTATTTATGGAGTATTTGTTCAATATCAACTTTCAGGTTCCCGAATAGGAAAATCTCCTAGAATATTCAAATAGCACTCGAAAATGAATCAACCTGTATATCTTCGAAGCGGTGAGCAATTATTCGATTTTTCGAATATAGTTATAGAATTGGAGGTTCCAGTTTGAACGTATCAAAGCACAAATTTAAAAGAAATGTCCCAATGTTCCAAAGTTCAAGAAATCGATAAGCAATTTTTCTGTGTCCTTCGTAAATGATTCGAATATTTCGAACATTTTATCTGTTTAGTTCATAGTTTTGAATGTTATAATGAAATGTATTTACATTGACTGTTAGATGTACAGATATCCTTACAAAAATGCAAACCCCTCTAGACAATCTCAGGTTTTTACCCAAAGTTAAATCTGTTTAAATGTTAATGTTTTATGCTCTCAGATTCTGAGTGGTGTAATTTTTTATTCTTTTAGTAAGACAATTATTTATGCTTGTGATTTATTACATGTGATAAATAAAATGAAATCAATCGATGTTTTTTCTTTACTTCATTGAATGATCTTTGAATATTTAATATATAGTTCAATAATTATAATATATAGTTTATTTGTCAACTGATACATAGAATCTCTTCATTTAGAGCTATCTAGCGAAAAAAAAACCTTTACTGTCTTTCATCATCCCATTTAAATGGCAGTTATAAGCTCCACACCAACTGAAGATGCGACTGCACCAAGAAGTTATATAGAACGAGCAGTTAGTGGTATTCCTGAGTCTCACCATTGAGTATAAATCCCATCGTAGACTGCCACCAAGTATGTCCAAATATTTCACAGTTTAAAGTGTAGGAAGTGAAAAGAATGTAAAAGTCTTTTTTTTAAAGAATTATGGAACAATGGTCGGTAACGCAAACTGGTAAAACACCTGCCGAAAATTCCGGTTTTATATGATGAGGTCCCGACACTTTTCCAAAAATAAGTGATCTTGGCATGTTTTTGTCTCTAATTTAGTTGGTCTATTGATAAATGAATCGAATCCTTTTTCCATTTAAATCATGTGATTCGAAAAATAGTACAATAAGTACATAAATCATACTATAGACAGTTCAGGAAATAACATTTGTCTATTAATTTTTATCCTCTTTTTTTAATTTTGAATGTTTTGATCAGTTGAACATGAGCTTATAGGTACACATATCATATAGAGGAGGTACTAAAGAAAATGATCAAGGTATATTTTGCTACACCAACCATAAATGAATTAATCTGACAATGATAGGAAGAGGACAATATATTACAAAAACTTCAGCCTTGAAGATTAGTTATTAATAATGATGAGGAATATTTAAACAGTAGAGCTGTTTGATTATTTATGGATTTATTTCCATGAATGTCCAATGTAGTAATAGAAAAACAAAACTGAGCTTCCAACAATTAGTATGATCTCATTTTAAAACAATATGGGTTGATCATTAATAGGTTCTTCAGTAAAATACCGTATCACCTCTGTAGTTGAAAACCGTATCAAGGTAGGACAAAAAAAAAATTAATAAAGCTGGAATGACCTCTTTTGAGAGCTAGAAATGATCTGACTAGAAGGTATAGACGGCAGATAAAGAAAGCTAAAATTTCTTATTACGAAGGGAAAATAGAGCGGTCGAATAATACATGTAAAACTGCTTGGCAGATAGTAAATGACCATTTAACTGGTATGAAGACTTCAGCTCCTATAGAAATAGCTCCAGATGTGTTTAACAGTTATTTCTCCACAATTCCTGTAGAAATAGTATCACATCTCCCAACAAGTAACATAGAATTTGACGAATCCTTTAATAAACAAATGTCGCCGGATGTCAAGTTCAAGTTTCATGAGATAGGTTTCAATGAGTTAAGAGATGTGGTGAAAGATTTGAAGAATAGTAAAAGCACTGACTACTACGGTCTGACAGTTGGGATAATTAAATCCAATATAAATGAAATAATTCTTCCTCTCACTAAACTAATAAATAAATGTTTAACAACAGGATGTATCCCGAATTGCTTGAAGATCTCTAAAGTGATACTTATTTACAAAAAAGGGGATCGTAACGATGAAGGAAATTATAGGCCAATTTCCCTAGTTCCAATATTCTCCAAAATTATGGAGAAGATAATTGCTACACAAGTGATAAATTACTTCGAGGTGAATCAACTTTTTTCGGGTAGTCAATTTGGATATAGGAAAGGAAAGAGCACAGTTCAGGCAATTATCAACTTTGTTGATTACACTGTTGAATGTTTCGAACGGGGTGAACATTGTTTGGCCTCTTTCTTGGACCTTTCGAAAGCTTTTGACTGTGTTGCGGCAGACAAACTAATCTATAAGCTCAAGAGGTACGGATTCGACTCTTCAGCGATTAAGCTCGTTGATTCCTTTTTAAGCGATAGAAAGCAGGTGGTTTGGGTGGATGGATCCTATTCGGGCATGAGAGATATAACCATTGGAGTACCACAAGGCTCTATTCTTGGACCTACTCTATTTTTAGTTTTTATCAATGATTTGCCTGATTATGTTCCAGAAGTGGAGATGACACAATTTGTGGATGACACAACCATCAAATTACGATCCAAAGAGATTGAGCCATTATTTGAAATGACAAGGGTTACATTGGTGAGGACGTTAGAGTGGTTCACAGCTAATGGTTTGAGCATGAACGAAAGCAAAACACAGTCCATGTTGCTGAGTCTGAGATCGGTGAGAGACAGAGATAACACTAATATAGTGAAGTTTCTGGGAGTGCATCTTGATGCTACACTGACATGGAATGCTCATACGGATGAATTGACATCAACTCTCAGCAGAAACATATTTGCCCTGAGGGTACTTTCATACTCATTATCAGAGAGAACATTGAGATCGGTCTACTTTGCTTTGGTGGAATCAGGGCTGAAGTATGGGGTGATACTGTGGGGAAACTCTTCGCAACGTGGTGCGGTCTTCAGACTGCAGAGGCGAGCAGTCAGGATTCTGGGTGGACTGGGTTATAGGGAATGTTGTAAACTAGTTTTCAGGAAACTAGGGCTACTAACGTTACCATCTATATTTATACTGGAAAACTTGCTGTATGTTCACACAAGCTCTGGAAATTACTGTCTGCAGGCCGACATTCACAATTATAATACAAGGGAGAAAAACCACATCAGGAAAAATTTTGTTCGATTGAATAAATCTCAAAAAAGTCCTGACTATTGTGCTATAACTCTGTACAATAAACTACCCCTTAAGTTTAGGGACTTACCTAAATTAGAATTCAAAAAACAAATGAAAGATATACTGGTTGAAAATGTATTTTATTCGGTCGAGGAGTTTATGTCTTTTTGGAAAACATGACTGTCTTTGAGTGTGTGGTCATGTACAAATTGTGACCATGACATATTGATCTGTAGATACTTTAATTTTACACTTAATTTATTATTTTATATATACACACTTTCTATACACTTAATTTATTCTTTTATATATACCCTTTATTTATTATTTTATATATACACCTAATTTATTATTTTATTTATACACAGTCAATTTATTATTTTATATACATATACATTGTTGGAGATTTCTTTGTTTTTTCTCTATATTTAATTATGTTCGTGTGGTGGTTTGTTCACGGAACTGATTCTGTTTGTTAATCTGCTGTGTTTTGAACTGTATTGTATTATTTCTTCAGTGCACACTGCTTTTGCAACAAACTCCCTATATATTTATGTTTTTGGTGTATTTTTTGTTATTGTAATATAGTAATGATTTTTTTAGTTAGGACCTGTGAAAGCAATTCATGAGATTGTAAGATCACCAATAAACTCTCTCTCTCTATAAGATTATTTCGATAAAAGCTGGTTATTTAATATTGTTGTAGTAATAATGTAGTATTTAGTAAGTTTTTTGTTTCATTTGGTCTTTTTCTGTGTCGCAATTACCATTTACAAATATTCTAATCTATTATAATAATATGATGCATAGTAAGGTCAAGCGCCTAAACCGATCAACCAATTTGCACCAAATTTTTTTTTAATTAACGGTAGGCATCTAAACTGATGCAGAAAAATAATAACAAGTGCCAAACATCTATAATTTCTCTAAAAAACACAAAAGTCAAAAATTAAGGGTGTTTGGCATGTTTTCGCTGTAGATGGCGCGGTCGTTATTAGCAAATGCCCCCCTATAAGCAGCCGTTCATATCATTTTGTGTCTAGCTTTCATCGAGTGAAGACGTGTTTAAAAAAATGCCCAAAAAACTTTCCGACGCCCAACTGAAACGCCAACAGCGGCGATTTCAAAACAGCCTTCTGAAAAAGAAGCAAAAAGAAGAAGAGCAGAGGCAATTGGAGCAACTGTAGAAAGAAAACGTGGAACGCGCGAAAAAGAAAAGGGAGCTTCTGGGAAATCAGATGAAAGCTCGTCAAAACACGTCTTTCCTCTTTGAAAGTCAAAGCTGAAATTGCAGAAGCATGGGGGGAAATCAATTTTGATTTGTTGAGCGGTGGCGCCATCTACAGCAAAAACATGCCAAACACTCTTAACATTTCAAAATCGCAGTTTCCATCTTATATTTTCAAGCACGTTATACAAAATATAAATTGTTGTAAAATTATTCAAATGCTCACTTTCTGACAAACTCAGGTAGTACTCTTGAACCTTTTTTAACTCGCCCTAACAGTTCAACTTTCACTTAAGGTAATTTTATTCAAATAACAAAATTTGAAATTTTTATTGCAAATTCACAAATTATTTTAGTCACAAAAATTCACTTCACCCTTTTAAATTGAAAGCCTGCATAAAACAACTGAAATAAAGTGTTTTTCCTCTTCTAGCAATGTAACCATATGATTCATAAGTCACATGTTATAATTTAAATACAAATAAAGTTAATCAAATTTACACCTCTTAGTTTTCATGTTGTATCTGAGCCGGAAAAAATTAAATAATATCATCATCTGTATGCTTGATTGAGCAGACCATAGTTGCCAAACTATTGTCAACAATTTGTTTTTCTTAAATGTATCTTGACTTTTTTTGGCATCTTCGTTTATTCCAGCAATATAATTTGACCAAAAAAAATCGATTTGTAAGATTGTTTAATGGGTCTGAATAAACAAATCGAGTTCCACTGAAAAAAATGGAATCAATTTTTAAAGTCTTCAGATAATAATAATCAAAATGAGCTCATGAATATCATCGGACAGGAATTTTTTCAATATCATTATCTGCGGTGGAAATCACATTATGCATTCGATATACTAAGATCATTAAGGGTTAAGAGTGTTCAAATATTGAGGAGGCACTCCAGCTTTCTGAAGTGTTGATTATTGTCCTGATGACAGGCGCCGTCAAAGGCCACGTGTCAGAATGGAAAATCGGTAAAATTTCTGTTTATCTATCAACCTTAACAAGGCACCTGTCAGTTGACTACTATAATGAAGACCGTGTATAAAAAAGCCAGGATTTTTGTCTTTTCGTTATTTCGTAAGAGTGATTCGGACAAGTAGAATGGGTAAGTCAACTTTTCTCCTTATCGTGGAATTATTTTATTTTATTATGATGAGACATTGATTAGGTATTCTATCTATTTTACCCAACCTTCTAATTTAATTTTTGCATTATCCTAAAAATTCTAAACATTTTTTATGAATCATATCCTATGACTACATTTAATCTATAGAAAGATATTGAGGTGAGAACGTTTATTTTTTGAAGTAATGATAATGATAACAACATTTATAACAAATAAATTGAATATAGTTATTGGAATTTAATGAAATGCTGAAAATGGCCTACATTCATCTCAACTCGAAGATGGTATCCTTTTTTCAATTTATTCATAGATTTTACTAACCAATGTTGACTTATATCTCGTCATCAAATGTTGACTTTTGTTATTTTCAGTTATATAGTTATATATTATTAATTCAGTCATATGGTACGATACATAGGAAATTTTCAGAATTCAAAATGATATTAAAAGATGGGGTAATAATTTGAAATAAGAAAGAAGAATCAAGCCCAGGCTTTTTGAAACACCTTAAAGATATAAAAAGTACAGGGGTTTGTTTTTTAAGGGAAATTAGAGATATCAAGAAAAAGATTGAAAACAGTCTAATTTCCCTTAAAAAACCAACCCCTAAAATAACGAGACTGTAGAATATAAAAAGTACATAATATATTTAATATGATAATAATAATAATAATATATATATATATAATATATAAGTTACAGAAAAGGATATAATGCGGTGAAATTAGATATAAAGGAAGAATAATGGGTGAAACCATTATCCTTCCTTTATATAATATATAAGTATATATAAAAAGTATTTAAAAAAGTACATTTCCTCAATAACTACTAGAATATCCATCCGATCAAGTTGATACTTGGAAAGTTATTGAGGGAGGCTGAAACGAAACGGCTTGCTAAATTTCGCAGAAATCGTCACGCTAGAAAATTTTAAAAAAATTCCCAAAAAAAAATTTTCAATACTCAATATCTCCTAAGACTTCATTTAGATTTAAATAAAAATCCGTATATATATTGAGGTTACCGATATCTTACTCATCCTCAAATTTCATTGTTGTAGCTTTCCCCCTTCTGAAGATATGATAATTTTTTTCATTTACTCAAGAGAAAAATAGAAATGTCATGAAGTCCGAGCTTTGTCATTGAAAGATTTGCCATCACAGATCGATATTCGTTTGACAACTTGCGAACCTAGATATCAGTGTCAGTTGGCGTAATATCAATCAAAATTTTCATAGAATTCATAGAGGTAGAATTCGATGTCGATGACGTTGTCAAAATTCAGAAAAGCACAGATGTAATATTAATCAAAAAATTTTTTATCATAGAGAAAGAATTTGATGGCGTTGTCAAAACTCAGAAAAGCAATGACGTAAGTTTTTAGGATAAGCATAGAACAAAATTTGGTGAAAATTATGAGTAGTTATTTTCAAATTGAGATAAAGGTTTGTTTATTCATTAGGCTTTCATATTTGCATCACATTGTCCCATAGTACGGAAAAAGACTATTGTTCACCCGATCAGATTTGTTAAGGTTTGAATATTTACTCGCAAGTAGCTCAACAAGAGCGCCAAAGCAATCTGACCTCACGTGCTTTCTAAATTTTTTTTTCTCTCAGTTCGGTAAAGAGTTCGTTGAAAAAATGTCTTATGGCAGATGAAATTCATTGCTGAGTTTGTTTAAAAAGGTGTCGAGAGCATGGAGCGTTAGAGACGTCACACTATGGCAAACCACAGAGTAATCTAACTGCACTTCAACCTTGATTTCTTTATTTTAGGTCGAACCTTACCGATACCAGTGGCTTGTAGAGTTTGTGGAGATAAATCCTATGGAAAACATTATGGGGTCTTCTGCTGCGATGGTTGTTCATGTTTTTTCAAGAGGAGTATCAGGAAGAACATTATTTACTCTTGCATTTGTACGTAAGGAATTATTTCAATTACCAATACCATGAAAAACACAGATTTCTTTTGTAGTTGATATGTCATAGTTACCTGGAATATTATATCAATAAAGATAACTCAACTTCTTGAATTACTGACAGTTACTCAGAAAATCTTGAAAGTTAGAACTTTGGTTTTTTGTAGGATTTACCCATGCTTTCAAATCCAACTCAAAAATATGAAATATCCCTAACTTTGAAAGCGATTTTTTCACCCCCGTGTCATGAATCGCGATTTCGATTTTTAAAGTGGATACATCAATCTTACATCTTGAAAAATCCCAAAAATGAAAATTTTCCATCCAAAAACCTCGAAGTTATTCTTGTTTCAGCGGAGCTCTATTTTCGATTTTTTTTTTCGAATTTTCCCGCTCAGAGAGAATTTTCCAACCAAAACTGAAAAATGTTACATCAAAATAACTTGAAATTTTCTAAGGAATCTATTTCTGCAATAAAAAAATGGTGTTGTAATTTGAAAAACGGAAGTTGACGTCATTTCCGGAAAAACCGGAGGTGCTCATGCCTTGAAAATATTTTAGATTTCATCAGCATCGTGAAATACTTATAAGTGCTGAATTTCATGAAAATACGTTCAGTAGTTTCCCGTATAAATATGGGTGAGGTTCCTCGTGAAAGACCCTGTATACGGATTTCGCAAAAGCCTTCGACAAAATTCAGCATGATGTCTTACTACATAAGATGTTGTATTTTGGCTCTTCTCGTGATGCAATTCAGCTAATGAATTCATACCTGATGAAACGATTTAATTTTGTAGCATACAATGGTTATATTAGCTCAAAGAATTTTTCAACTTCTGGAATTCCGCAGGGTTCCAAACTTGGACCATTACTGTTTATTTTATTTATAAATGACTTTCTGGAAATTATATGTTGTCAACGACTTTGCTTTGCTGACTACCTCAAAATTTTCTCGCCCATTATGAGTATCCAAAATTGTATGAACCTAGAAGATCAGATAACTATCATACAAAATTGATGTAATATATTTCGACTGGGACTCAACCTAACTAAATGTAAGACTATTTCTTACATAGGAAAAATAAATATTCATGAATACAGATGCGGTAATACGCTTCTTTGTAGATGCGATGTTGGTAAGGATTTGGGTATTTTATTGGACACTAAACTTTCCTTCATCGAACATGTCACAAATAATTAAAGAGGCCTCTAGGTCGTATGGGTTCATTATGAGAATCTGTAGAGAATTCAGAAATATACAACCCTTGCAGGTTTTATATGATTCTTTCGTTCGGTCTCAATTGGAATACGCATGCATAGTATGGGATCCTATATATGAATGTCATAAAAAAAGAGTTGAGAAAATTCCTCAAGTATTTGATATTCCAGATTGACGGAGTCAATCCGCCTGGAGGATGTGATAATAATTATCTTTATCAGCGACTGAATTATTCAAGTTTAAGTCTGAGAAAAACTGTAGGATCAGTTTTGTTTTTGTACAAAATCCTAAATAATAAAAGTGACTGTGCCGAAATTCTCATCAAATTAAATTTCAACATACCATGTTTCAATACAAGAAGTTTTTAATATTTAAATGTGAAAGAGCTAGAATGAATATCCTGCGGAAGCCTCCAATAAATGTTATACGTAATAGCTTCAATGTTATCTGTACCTATTGTGATATTTTATCGAGTTCTCAACAAAATTTTACGAAAATTGCACTTAAACATCTGCTCGATGCATAGTTAAAATTTTGATAAATATCTTTTTGTAATATATGTGTGTGTAATATTTATGATGTAATTATTCTTTATAGTTACATTGATATGCCTGCTTTTCAGCTGGTGAAGGAAGATGCATTATCAATAAGTCCAGGCGAAATTGGTGTCCTTACTGCCGTTTGCAGCGCTGTTTCTCAGTAAACATGAACGTTAAAGGTAAACCGAATATACTTTCAAGAAAACATTCATTTTACATACTCACATATTCACAGCTGTTCAAGAAGAGCGTGGTCCTAGAAAGCCAAAAGTGATCAGAGTATTCGACGAAGATATGTTGGAAATGAAAATTTTCGACTTCAACAAGAGCCTAATACATCTGAAAGTTCCACTGAAACCTATTCACGAAACAGCATCACATGTTATCCTTATGACAATTAAGCAACTCAGAAGCAACAGCCTCTTTGGTCTTCTCAGCAGAATTTCGCAAAATGTCCTCCTGTCACATTTGTGGGCCCCACTTTTCGTTCTTAAGATCGCAACTTGGTCTTCCGAAAGTTATCATGAATATCGTAGTTTCGAAAATATCTTTCGTCATGTTAGGTCCCTGAAATTGGAGGAAGTGGATATTCAGCTTATCGAGATGATTCTTTTGTGCAGGGCGGATTATTTGAAAGATCAAGATGAAATTAATATCTTGGAATTTATACTTCAGAAGAGTATAGATGGCTTAGCGATGAGGTACTACTATAATTTCAGAAGATTTGGTGAAATATTACTCATGCTTCCTGTCCTGTTGACATCCCAGACTCATATTCTTCTTTCAGATTTATTTTATCCTATAATTGGTGATGTGCCAATGGAAAAAGTTATTGCAACTATGTAATCTGTAAGTGAATAAATATAAAAGAGAAAATTTTCGATGTCAAAGATGAATTAAGAAATGTAAGTTTAATAAAAAGTTGAGAGAATTTGTTACCTTCATTCGTTGACTTGGACGTGGAATGAACTGTTGGTATTAGAGCTAAGTAAGTTTTTACGATGTACCTACTGATGATTTTTAACGGGAGATTGAACATCCCAGTAAGTCATTTTTGTAGTATCTTAGCATGATGATATAACCATAATTATTAACGATGTTGTCAGATGGATTACTTTCACTCCTAACTCAGAAAATTGCGTTCCATCTATGGAAATTTGGCACATGTAGTTTTAGTGTGTACCTACATTGAAACGTTAGGTTAGTTTTGATATGACAATTACATAAAATACATATGTTTTTGAGGAAACAAATATTTTCTCAGTAGAATTAAAATTTTATTTAAACCAAATGTATACAACGATTGAATGAAATGAATACGTTTTCGAGCCAAATGTACGTTTACTCAGCGAAATCAAAAATTTATTTGAACTAGGGGTATTTGATTATTGAATGAAATGAATATGATTTTGGAGTAAATAAATGTTCCTTCAGAAAAATCATAGCGATTTGACTCTACGAGGATAAGATGTAGAGATCTATTGAGTATGCTCAGAAATGTATTTTTTCATTTTTGTTTTTTATTTTATCTTTATAAATGGTGAATGCCCAAATTGTTTAACTGTAACAAGGGATAAGTGGTAGAACACCTCTGGGTGAACTTCCCCTTGGGATTTCTATTTATTGGAAATAAAGACCTTTATTATTATTATTATTAAATCTGAAAATAATTTTTCATAAGAAATATAATTTTTATATATATATATATATGAGAAATAAATATTCAATAATTTTAATAAAAATTTTTCTCACGGAAGGACGCAAATTTACTAAAACTTTTCTACTTGTAAGCAATAATTAATATCAATTACCTTATTAATGAAGAGCTCCTACGGAATTATGCTATCCCAATATACAGGGTATTGCTCAAAGAAATGCTTGTTTTCAAAAGCAAGATTTTTTGATTACTCTTTATGAATATACTTATATCCTGAAAGTCTTGACGTATTTGAAATACGGTGTGAGGAAATTCTCAAAAAGAAATCACTGATAAAGAAAATGGAAATGGACTTGAACGAACTTGATGAATAGACGACATGTACGTACCAAATATCAAGAACATGTGAGCAATATTATCTCAGTTATTAATGACAATCTACTGAATATTATAGTTGAGAATAATATTCGTAAAAAGTTTTATTGTTGGGGTCAGTTAGCCATTAAATTAAACATGTCCTTAAGAGCACCTATAGAATATAATTTTAGCCATAGACAATGAAAATTCATCTTGATAAAAATTATCGTTCGAAAAAATCTCATTCAGACAAACAATTTCAATATTTTATGTAGTTGAATTGCATTAGATTAGTTGACTTGAGTAAAGTGTTATTCAATAGTTAATATAATTTCTATAATAAACAGAATTCAGAATTTGCTCATTCACATTCAAGAGGAAGAATCTAAGTTGACTACATAAGGCAGCAAATGCATTTTATATTTAAAAACAACAAATAATACATTGAAACAAATAAAAAAATTCCAAATGAATTATTCATTAGAATTGTGAAGGAATAATTTTTCAGTGTGTAAACAAATGTCCTTTTAGCACACAATCTTGTGCACACACAGCATTTATACTGTAATGCTGTAAAAGGAATGTTTAAATGATTCACTATGAGATAATGAAATACACCTTTTATTTTTCATTTTATCTTTCAACACAAGATTCATCTGCAAAGAAAATGAAATTTGCCATTTCTTTCCACTCGATTTCTCATAATTATCAAGTATTCTTGCATTATCTGTTAACTAGTAGTTTAAATACAAATTGGTCCTGATATCCACCAAATAAATGTAATAATACTCGATTGTAAAAATAATCAACTACCCCTCAACCCTGTGAACAATGATGTACCACAGAATATCTTAAAATTCTGTACGTTTCATGCAGATTTAACAATATAAAGGTTGGATTAGAAAATTTCATAATATCACTATTCTGAAATTGTTTGTCATGATTTTATAATCATTAAGTTTGTAAATAAAAATAATCGGAAGATTGTACTAAGCAGTTAAGATACATGTGTATCCAAAGAGATATGTTCAGTTTCAAATTAAACTTTATACTAAGAAGGTATTTTATTGAATCAATTCCTATAAGTGCAAATATTCAAATTTTTATAAAATTGAAATATCCATTGGTTAGTTGAATGACACGTTATTACAATAATTACTCCCCAAATTAAACAAATTTTAATACACATATAATTCCGAATTAATGATTGTATTTCCTGGATATATTTCGAGTTGCAAAGTTTGAAGTAGCAGAATGCTTTAATGCCTTTTCAGATGTCGTCTGTTATCTCTACAAACATGAAACAGGTAAAAACTTGGGGTATTGATTTTCAAAAATTTCGGAATCCGTCAGAATATCTCTTGCTTCAAGAAAACTGAACTGTGTATTTCACGAACTCAGAAAATCATTTAACTGTCGACATCTATATGGTATAACAAGCTTGATGGATAAATTTCGTTTAAAAATGAAGAACCAATTATTGCTAAAATTCAATATTTAAAGGCTCGTTATGTTCCTTTGAAGAAAGTTTCACAAAATTTCAGATATCTATGAGTCTAACTGATCTGTCCTCAGAAATACTAGATTGTTGGAACGTTAATCTTTGAATAAAGGCGACGTATTCTCAGCACTTTGGTTTGCCGCTTATAGGGTAATCTTTTATAAATTCTTCACTGTTTCAGTTTTTTTTTAATTTGAGTTTTCTCTTTATCTTTTTTTGATTCCTGTATATTTTAACTGGACATTTTGCACTACATCCCAAATAATTTCGATTCAAATACTGCCCAAGGAGTTTTTATCGAAACAAATTTTGCATGCTTTGATTATCTATCAACTTCCTGCTCTATTCTAAGCTAGTGCTCCCTCCTCCTGGTTGATCTCATCAGCAAGGCTAATCCAGAAATAGTTGACAGCTCTGCACAAAGATCGCAAAAAATATTTGAATATATTACGTTCGTCCATCGGCGTTTCTAAAATAATACTCAATCAATCACTAAGCACTCCGTAACGACTGTACTAAATTTGACTCGTATGTATTTGTATCCCTGGAATGCCGTCGATGCTGCTGCATTTAATTCCTAACAGAATTACCTGACTTCTATCAGCCGGAATATGGGTGATTGAGAATTTAACTTTATTGCATAGATTTTGGGGTTCAAATAAAATTCAGACGTTACGGCATGATACATCACAATGAAGAAATACACTGACGTAAGATGAGGAACTTTTGCGTGCTTGTGACATATTTATTGTTACAGATAACACCACAAAATTAACACGAGGGCCTTTTATTAAAAAAAAAAATGAAAGTATAAAAACATCTCCACTCCTATTGAAATTAAAAAAAAAGTTACAGCTATTACAAACTTAGTTTTATTTTAAAATGTTCTTTGGTTTATAACGTTGCTAACCATATGCTATTTACGTAAATCAATAAAAAAAATAATACTGCCAATAAGGTTTTAGTCAGAAGAGTGAAGAAAGTCGCACCTAAATAAAAGTACGGATTTCGACACAACACAGCGAGCAAGGAAATTTTACCTGCCCGTTTTAGACGCGTGTGAATTATTATTACTATTTCTGTCCTTAGGTTGGATTGGGTTAGTCGCCGCTAACTTGACCCTACCGTCATTCGAGATTTAACTGTCTCTGCTGTTGGAAGTGTCTGTGCCGCGTTGTTCAGTTTTTTAAATTTGTATTTTTTTGTTTTTGTTACTTTTATCGACTTTTTGCTACTGTTGTTTTGATTTTGGTTCTTGATATGCCTAAATTTCACCAACGCTGAGCAGCTCAAAGGATTTATCAAGCCAAATTTCATGATCGAAGATTACCCCACCACGAAATATTCTCTACGACTTATCGACGATTTAGAGAGACTGGAAACTTAAATTTTCAAGAGCCTCGGGTCAATGTGAGGCAGCACCATGTAGCAGTTGACGATCAAATACTTCAAGCTTTAGGAAAAGATCCAACTACAAGCATTCGTGTCGTTGCTCAAAGACTCAACTTAACGATTTGGAAAGTTTGGTCAATCCTTCGGGATATAAATCAACACGCTTTTCATTACACCCCGGTACAAGGTAAATGAACTTTTTTATTGATAAATTTGTCCTTTTGACTGCGAAAAACTTGTCACAGACTAACGAATTTTTTTTAATTGTTACAGGTCTTCATGAAGGCGATTCTGCCAGACGGTTGGAATTCTGTAGATGTTTGCTGCACACAGATGTCGATCACAACTTGTTTCTAAAACGAATTTTGTGGACAGACGAATCCTGTTTTAACCGAAAAGGAATAACAAATCTGCACAATTTACATCACTGGGCACCTAAAGTTGAGAATCCCCACGTGAAAAGGCAAATGAGTTTTAAACAAAAATTTAGTGTTATCGTTTGGGCTGGTGTGATAGGAAGACATCTCATCGGGTCACACTATTTACCGGCTCGACTAAGTGGACCTGCTTATTTGCATTTTTTGCAGAATGCTCTGCCGGAGCTACTAGCCGATGTTCCGGCCTTCGATGAAGACGTGTCGATTGTGTTCCAGCATGACGGTTGCCCGGCACATTTCCTGAGAGAAGTTCGAGATAACCTCGACAACTCTTTTCCAAATTCATGAATAGGCAAAGCCGGCTCCATGCCTTGGCCCGCAAGATCTCCAGACCTAACACCTTTAGATTACCATGTCTGGGGTAGAGCCAAAGAATTGGTTTATTTCAAAGAGGTACCTACAAGAGATCTGTTGATTGAACGCATAAACGCGGCATTTGTGGTAATGAAAGAAGAAATGTTGCTGGGGCTCATTTTCAATTGAATCAAAAAAGTCAAGGCACCTTTCCTCTCTGATGTTCTGTTCTGTTCTGAGGTTTTTCGGAACCAATTCATTGGGGCAAAATTTGATGAACGGTGGTCTGAGTCAGATTTAACTCTTCCCTTATCATTCCTACTGTCAACCGACGCTTTGAACGCACAAGATCCCGGATTCTGTCGACATTTTCATCGGTTCTTGAACATGAAGGTCCTCCGCTTCGTTGTTCATTTTCAATCGATTCTCACCCGTCTGAAAATTCCTTAGACTACCAAAATATCTGGGCCTGTGTCAAAACACATCTCCGTACACCTGCTGAAATTTAAGAAGAGTTTCCGTTGCCGAAGTCTGAAGTAAAACCTGATAGCACACCGTTGCTCGAAATTGATGTCATTCATTTTTAGAACCCAATAGAAAAAACAATAGCTATGCTCAACCAAATGACTCGAGCGAGATCAAACTTATACTGAAGGTGGATCACATGCTCCTCTACCACCCCACTAAGCCCCGCGCTTCCATTGTTGCCAGATCAAAGGCAACGTTGCCAATATCATTAATTTCATACTTAACTGATAGAAAGCAGGTGGTCACATGGAAGGGTATAAACTCCGGAATTAGAGAGACAGATGTGGGAGTCCCACAGGGATCGATACTAGGTCCGTTGATGTTCGTTGTATACATTATTGACTTACCAGGAAATCTTCCGAGCGACGCAAAGAAATTATATGCAGATGATACATCTTTTCTCAATATTGCTTCTTCACAGGAGGAACTGGAGCCTGTGTGTAATGAGACCCTGCGGGTTGCGGAGGACTGGTTTACCTTCAATGGTCTAAAATTGAATTGAGATAAAACTCAAAGACTGAATTTCAATTTATACAACGAAGAAAAACGTAGTTTTAACCTACTTGGGATAACCTTGCAGAATGATCTTTGTTGGAGAGAGCATATCTCATTACTTACTAGGAAACTGTCGACAGCCCTTTTTACTATGAGCCGTATGAAGGCCATTTCTGCCGATAATGTCTGTAAGCTGACTTATTTTTCCAACTTTCACTCTGTGGCGACATATGGGATAATAATATGGGGGCATAGTCCAGGTCTTTTTCGGATTTTCCTGAAACAAAAGGAGGCAGTGAGAATTTTGAGTGGTGTTCCAAGAATACATAGTTGTCGCGAACTATTTAAGAAGCATAGGATACTTACCATTGTTTTCGTTTTCATTCTGGCATGCTTGAGATTTGTTCACTCGAACAAAAATGGGTTCACTCAAGTCAGCGATTGCCATTCGTACAACATCAGACACATAGATGAGTTCAGAAGCAATTCTCATACAGTGAAGTCCACTCAAATTGCAGAGAATTACTGGTGCATTAAACTGTACAACAAGCTTCCTCAATCTATGAAGAGTTTGCCAAAAATCAGTTTTTCAAAGAAATATCGAATATTTATTATTGGAGAACGTTTTTTATTCTGTCGACGAATTTTTGAGATTCGAGTTCTGACTTCTGTTGTATTCAACATATTTATGGATTGAAATTTTAACTTGCATTGAGATATATTGTGCTATGTTCCTGAAGTTTATATCTATATTAGTATGTTTTTTCTTCTGATTATGTAATATTGATGATTGTGTTTCTGTGACGTGCCATGTAATTTTACAATTAATTTACAGACCTCGTATATTACACTGTATTTCAGACGAATACCTAAGCCTCTCATATTATAAAGGGTTCGCGGTTCTCCTACGTTTTAATTTATTTTAGTTCCTAGTAAAGTTTCGATTCAGTCGAATTGAGCATCTCTATCTGTGAACAAATAATTCTCCCTTTATATGTAAAAGAAGTTGCCATATCGCTTAAAAAATCTTTTCTCCGGTAAAATTCATAAAACCTGATTATCAAGTGGTTGTGCAAATTTTGTACAAAAATTCCAATACTTTCAAATTTTGAAAAGTGACATCTTAAAGCGATTAACAACCCCCCTCCCCCTAGTCGCACTGAATGATGAATTGGTCAGGTTTGCCTATTGTCTCAGACAATTAACGTTAAGATGTCTGGAAGGCTATAGCATTATTTTCCTTATAGCATAAGATTCTCGAATTGAAGCAGTAAAAAGCCACATCTGACTATATTTTCCCTGTATCATCTATAGTCGATCAAATGAAAAATATGATAATTACGCTACTGAATTACATCTTGTTGGTATCTAACATATCAGGTGCGTAGCATGAATTCCAGCTTTACGTACTTATATGGCAACAAAATGAAAAATTAACATTCACAATATCATTATAACATGGTGGGTCTGGTGGTTACAGTATACCACCCTATAATTTACTGAAATTATCTCTGTCTTCACGACACCCATTTATAGGAGTGGTCCCGGAATTTCCAGGCGTTCATAAATGAAATGTTTGAGATATAATATTGGTTCGTAAGGCGAAGCCTTGTTCCCTATTGGTCCAGCTACAGGAATTTCATTTGACTTACCATGGGCGGCGCTAGCTTCCATTCATGGAAGGGATGGAATAGGCGGAGTCCCGGAACATAAAGGGGATTGGAATTTTTATAGAATATCTTACCTCAGTATTCCTTGTATCCTGGCATGTTATGCGTGAGATCGTTTTCCTTTTCAAAATATTCGGTCAGATTTCAGATAATTACATCATAAACATCCGAAAATTATCGAGTGTATGTGATTGACAATCGTGACTTAGTGTGGTGGCGCGTTATTGATTTTTCGCGATATTGTGAGGGAATCTGTGCACTACTAGGATTGTACTATGTTTATTTTATGTGTGTGATATGAGTTGTTCTGAAGTGATGTATCAAGCTTATTATCCGTATTTGTACCAACGGGCCGGAGCTGCTCCACCGGTATCCGCACATCCGGTACCCAGGACAGGACCATTTAGTTCGCCATTTACGGCAACACATCAATATGAAAGAGTAAGTCGTTCGTCTTTAGCTCTATGAGTTGAATCCTTACATGTAACGTCAGAGAGTTTTTACCTATTTTCCTAGCATTCCGAATATTTTATTCAAATAAGTGTTGCCCACCAATGATAGCACCCCATTTTCGGAAATTCTATTACTATGTTATAATCAGAGCTGTGCTAAGCACCGAAAAAAAGTGCTTCGAGCACTAAGCCTTAAGCACTCGAAAAAAAAGGCTTCGAGTCTCGAGTTCTAATCACCGCTTTCGACAGAAGGCTCCGGATTACCGAGCACTTTTGCAAAAGTAATTAAATATTTCGAGCACTAAGCACTAAGCACTTTAGTGGGAACTATTTTATGTAATGTTGTTTGATTGAAATGAGAACTCTTTAGCTTCATCGACATATCTAAAATTATGATTTCGAGACTGGGAAAAACTCAAAAGCCATTTTATTTGTTTTGTGAAACGCATGCATTCAATTTACATTCTGGTACTAGTTAATCTTATTCGTCGATCTGAATCTGAAGGGCTGTTCCTAATCAATGCATAAAGTTGAATTAAAAATCGAGGACCAATTATTTTATAAGCGAAAACACATTACTGAAAAAATGTGGAAAGCACTGACGTGAGATCAGGAGCTTTTACGCGCTTGTTCTAAAGTCTTTTCTCAGACTTAAAAAGAGTGCGATTCAAAATCAGCCAGCACAATGAGTGTGAAAGAATCAATAAACATATATCTTAAATGGAAGTTGAGTGAACTTACAGTTCAGCAAATTCTTCGATCTGGCATTCTTTCCACATTTCTATACCATATATAAGTTGTTGTAGTTGAGTGTCATCAATTATAACCGAATTTCAGATTCATAATTGCTGAGCTATCGGACAGGTCTGGCCCAATAACTAACTTGACTTATATTTGGATAATAAACTAATTCTATTAATATGGAATCTCTATCTCATCTCTTTCGGAAGATAGAGAATATTCAGCCAAACATTTTCAAATTGGACCACCATTTCTTCATCACGAGTCAAATCCAACCGATGGCGATCATTTTCAGCTCGATATTCAGAAATTACAGACATTTGGGAAAAAAATAGTCCTCTTGTCGCAAAATTCATAATGACATTTCCATTCAAAATATGACAACTGCACACACCAGTATTTTAGACATGTTTGTCATAAAAATGAACCCACAGAATTAGTTTCATTTTCGGTTCAATATTCACTCATTATGACAACTTGTCATAAAATTAAAACCACCCAGAGCTGTGCCAAAGCATTGTGCTTAGTGCTCGTGAAAGCACTCTAAGCACTTTAGTGCTTCCGAGCACTGTGCTCGCGAGCACTTTTCAAAGGCTAGTGCTTAGTGCTTGTTTTTCGGAGCACTCTCGCGAAAATCTTAGTGCTTAGTAATCCGCTAAGCACTAAGCCTTTCCGAATTCTTGAAGTAGGGTCAATATAAGCAGGTACGGTATTTGATTTTTTTATGTGCGCAAAGATAATATGATCGTTTTGAATTAATATTCAGTATTTCTTCAGTCACCATTGATTTGACTTTATGGTTATGAAGGCCATTTTAACGTTATCCAAAAATTTTAAGAGTTCGAAATTGATCGAATGGATATTCTAGAAATTATTGCGAAAACCAAATTCCAGATGTTCATATCTGCTGAACTATCCGACGGATTTGGCCCAATTACGAACTTGATCGAGATTTTTGAGATATTTTGACAATCAACATATTGTGTAAATATGAAAACTCAAGGTCATCTCCTTCGGAAGATAGAGAGTAAACGGCTGGTCGGCCGGCAGAGTACTCAAGTTTGAGCACGGCTTCTTTAACAGGAAGTCGAACCCAATCCTCAATTGAGACCATTTTCAAAAATTACAAGCTTTTTGGCTAAACCATAGCATGCTGGTCCACTTGGAATAAGTGCGCAAAAAGAATCATTGTCTCAATACTAAACATGCAAATTTTAACCTGATCCCTTTTCCAAAAACGACTACCAAATAGGCCATCCCCGTGAATCGCCCTGTCTATGCTTGATAAGGAAAATATAAATATATACACCTAATTTTTTTCAGTACCTTTTGGCGCTCTTATTCCTAGTGGAACAGCGTGCTATCGTTTTGCCCAAAGGACTGTAATTTTCGAATATCGAGCCGAAAATGGCCTCAATCGATTGGGTTTGACTTCCTGATGAAGAATTCGAGGTCAAACGTGAGTATGTCCGGCCCGCCGGCCCTCCGGCCGTATACTCTCTATCTTCCGAAGGAAGGGACCTAGAGTTTTCATTTTTTCAGAATAGGTCGAGTGTCCAAATATCTCGGTCAAGTTCGTTATTGGGCCAAATCCATCGAATAGTTTAGCAGTTAATAACATTAATTTCTTGAATATTCATCCTATCAATTCGTAACTTAAAGAATGTCTAGATAGCGTTAAAAAGGAAGGAGTGTGCCAAATTTCGAGAAAATCGTCACGAGAGAAAATTTTTAAAAATTCCCAAAATTTTTTCAATACACGATATCTCATAAGTTATTCGTCAGATCACAACAATTTAGGGCATTTATGCAGGGTATAGGTACCTAAAATATTTTAAAATTTCATCATCATAGCGTACAATCTCCAGAAGATATAAGAGTTTTTCTGAAAATGAAGTCACAGATTATATTTCTATCTATGAATTCACATCACATCAACTATAAATCTCTATGAGGGTGGTTTTAATTTTATGACAAGTTGTCATAATGAGTGAATATTGAGCCGAAAATGAAACTAATTCTGTGGGTTCATTTTTATGACAAACATGTCTAAAATACTGGTGTGTGCAGTTGTCATATTTTGAATGGAAATGTCATTATGAATTTTGCGACAAGAGGACTATTTTTTCCCAAATGTCTGTAATTTCTGAATATCGAGCTGAAAATGATCGCCATCGGTTGGATTTGACTCGTGATGAAGAAACAGTGGTCCAATTTGAAAATGTTTGGCTGAATATTCTCTATCTTCCGAAAGAGATGAGATAGAGATTCCATATTAATAGAATTAGTTTATTATCCAAATATAAGTCAAGTTAGTTATTAGGCCAGACCTGTCCGATAGCTCAGCAATTATGAATCTGAAATTCGGTTATAATTGATGACACTCAACTACAACAACTTATATATGGTATAGAAATGTGGAAAGAATGCCAGATCGAAGAATTTGCTGAACTGTAAGTTCACTCAACTTCCATTTAAGATATATGTTTATTGATTCTTTCACACTCATTGTGCTGGCTGATTTTGAATCGCACTCTTTTTAAGTCTGAGAAAAGACTTTAGAACAAGAGCGTAAAAGCTCCTGATCTCACGTCAGTGCTTTTCACATTTTTTCAGTAATGTGTTTTCGCTTATAAAATAATTGGTCCTCGATTTTTAATTCAACTTTATGCATTGATTAGGAACAGCCCTTCAGATTCAGATCGACGAATAAGATTAACTAGTACCAGAATGTAAATTGAATGCATGCGTTTCACAAAACAAGTAAAATGGCTTTTGAGTTTTTCCCAGTCTCGAAATCATAATTTTAGATATGTCGATGAAGCTAAAGAGTTCTCATTTCAATCAAACAACATTACATAAAAGTGCTTAGTGCTCGAAATATTCAATTACTTTAGCAAAAGTGCTCGGTAATCCGGAGCCTTCTGTCGAAAGCGGTGCTTGGAACTCGAGACTCGAAGCCTTTTTTTTCGAGTGCTTAGGGCTTAGTGCTCGAAGCACTTTTTTTGGGTGCTTAGCACAGCTCTGAAACCACCCTCATAGAGATTTATAGTTGATGTGATGTGAATTCATAGATAGAAATATAATCTGTGACTTCATTTTCAGAAAAACTCTTATATCTTCTGGAGATTGTACGTTATGATGATGAAATTTTAAAATATTTTAGGTACCTATACCCTGCATAAATGCCCTAAATTGTTGTGATCTGACGAATAACTTATGAGATATCGTGTATTGAAAAAAAACATTTTGGGAATTTTTAAAAAATTTTCTCTCGTGACGATTTTCTCGAAATTTGGCACACTCCTTCCTTTTAACGCTATCTAGACATTCTCTAAGTTACGAATTGATAGGATGAATATTCAAGAAATTAATGTTATTAACTGCTAAGCTATTCGATGGATTTGGCCCAATAACGAACTTGACCGAGATATTTGGACACTCGACCTATTCTGAAAAAATGAAAACTCTAGGTCCCTTCCTTCGGAAGATAGAGAGTATACGGCCGGAGGGCCGGCGGGCCGGACATACTCACGTTTGACCTCGAATTCTTCATCAGGAAGTCAAACCCAATCGATTGAGCCCATTTTCGGCTCGATATTCGAAAATTACAGACCTTTGGGCAAAACGATAGCACGCTGTTCCACTAGGAATAAGAGCGCCAAAAGGTACTGAAAAAAATTAGGTGTATATATTTATATTTTCCTTATCAAGCATAGACAGGGCGATTCACGGGGATGGCCTATTTGGTAGTCGTTTTTGGAAAAGGGATCAGGTTAAAATTTGCATGTTTAGTATTGAGACAATGATTCTTTTTGCGCACTTATTCCAAGTGGACCAGCATGCTATGGTTTAGCCAAAACGCTTGTAATTTTTGAAAATGGTCTCAATTGAGGATTGGGTTCGACTTCCTGTTAAAGAAGCCGTGCTCAAACTTGAGTACTCTGCCGGCCGGCCAGCCGGTTACTCTCTATCTTCTGAAGGAGATGACCTTGAGTTTTCATATTTACACAATATGTTGATTGTCAAAATATCTCAAAAATCTCGATCAAGTTCGTAATTGGGCCAAATCCGTCGGATAGTTCAGCAGATATGAACATCTGGAATTTGGTTTTCGCAATAATTTCTAGAATATCCATTCGATCAATTTCGAACTCTTAAAATTTTTGGATAACGTTAAAATGACCTTCATAACCATAAAGTCAAATCAATGGTGACTGAAGAAATACTGAATATTAATTCAAAACGATCATATTATCTTTGCGCACATAAAAAAATCAAATACCGTACCTGCTTATATTGACCCTAATTCAAGAATTCGGAAAGGCTTAGTGCTTAGCGGATTACTAAGCACTAAGATTTTCGCGAGAGTGCTCCGAAAAACAAGCACTAAGCACTAGCCTTTGAAAAGTGCTCGCTTAATATACTACAGGGACGGTGAGCATACTTCCAACCTAACCTTAAAAAAGAAAAAAGATAATATAATGTAATTTTAATCCATCTTAGTTATTTTATGAGTTGGTTAGTGTGTCAAATTTTCGAGTAAACAATAATGTTTGAATTTTCAGCTGGCCTGATGATGGCGTGACGCCGAAATCGATAGCCAATAGATTAACTACTTTATAGTGTGTTTTTATTTGTAAATACCCTTAACGATATGAAGATGAGCACACTCATGGAGAAATTCATCAATAAGGTTCATCAATAAGATAGTAATTGATTTCATATTTGTTACAGATATTAACATTAAAAAGGGAGAAATACAAAAAAAAATATTCTACAAAGAATATGCTATCACTTCATAATTTGCAAATCGTTCGAATAACGTTTAGAACCAACAAAAATTCGATTACCCATATAATATTCGTGTTCTCAACACAAATTTGAGCAGAATGTATGAAAGTTATTAATTTCTTGAATATTCTGAAATTTCATGATTGTAGCGTTTCATCTCGAGAAGATAGAGGAATATTTTATTTATATTAGTAAGTAAATTCATAGAATAAACAGATTCATATTTTTCTGTGTATAATGACCTATACAAACTGAAAGGGAGCACCTACATTGAAGTTTGTGAGTCGTTAGATATTTCTAATAATCTTACCTTAACCTTTCTCAAAAGATGAAAATATCAACATCGATTGATAATTTCCAGAAGCCATTTCACAAATTGTGTTATTTAATTCGAAATACTTTATGATTGAGATATATCTAGATAATCGTGTTCAATCGTTATATTGTTTGATATCTGGTTGGTCGATTCTTCGAAAAAAACTAAAAGTTTCATTGCATAAAAAAGCTTGATTCTTTGAAGATAATGAGATTTATTACAATTTTAAGTTGAAGAGGATTGTGGTTGGAATAAAACTGAAAGATAACTGCGAGTTTTGTTATAGTTAATTCGAGATATTCGTTTATATAATTAATCTATCTCCGTTGTTTTTGTACCGCCCTATTCCAGAGTCAGGGAAAAAAAAACATGGGCGTAGAATCTCAAGACTAAATACCAGAGCTTTTATACATTCTTGAGTTTTACTTGAAAATTAGATTATGGTCATCAATTCTTTTCTATCTCCTATATACCTTGCCTACCAGATAAATCTTTTGATTTTGTTGCGCTGACCTTTTTCAATATCATTATTTACGTTATTATATCTTTCAATAATGTTTCTGATGGATTGTTTTAAATTCAGTTATTGATGATAATGGTGGTAATTATAAAAGCTACATTGAAGAACTTGCTTGTAATCAATATTAGTCGCCTGCCCGTCGCGCCGCTTCGAAAGCTGCAACGGAACTGGCCAGTCATATGGTAGTTAGATATTGATTTATCTTCTTATAATGCTGTGAAAAATATTTTTGATCGCTCATATTGAGATGTATAAAATCATTTAATTCAAAAAATTTCTTCATACGTACGTGAATCAAAAAAATATACATACTACTACTACAAATACAGAATAAACATTCGAAACATATGAAAGGCAAAATTATGGATTAACATAAAATTGAGTCATTATTCAGGTGATTTTCGGCACACTTCCGGTTTTCTATGAAGCGAATATTCCTAAAACATAGTAGTTTCGTTCAAAAATGTACTCACTTATGGCCTTATGGTATGTAAAATATTGAATCACGAATGTATGATAAATAGTTTTAATGAAATTGAAAATACTCCATGAAAATTAAATCTCTATTTAAATCAAGTTCCTTAAGATCCATGGTTACCATCACAGTGAACTACAGAATGAGAATATTTAATGAATAATCTGTCACAAGAAGTGTATTTCAACATGCCTCAATTATTTACTCATACGGATATGATTTTTGTTTATGGTTTTTGTAACGGAAATGGAAATGAAGCCAAAATGGAATACCATAGACGATTTCCCAACCGACGTCAACCAAATAAATATACTTTCGGACGAGTATTCCATTATTCTAAAGAACATGGGCAATATCCTAGTAAGGCAGAGCACATTGATAGGCCTACTCAAAAAGAAATTTCGATTCAAATTGTTGAACAGGTGGAGGAGGAACCGTCTATTAGTACTCGTCAAATTAGTACCGAATTAGGAATTTCGCAGAGCAAAGTGAGCAAGACTTTGATGAAAGAACAATTCCACCCATACCACTACCAAAAGGTGCAAGAACTGTTGCCAAAAGATCTGCCCCAACGATTACAATTTTGTCGCTGGGTTATTAGTCACCAACGAACTATTTTTCGTATTTTATTCAGCGACGAGGCTATGTTCATTAAGAATGGAATTTTTAATATCCACAATTCCCACGAATGGGCAAGAGACAACCCGCATTTGAAGAAGATTCATAATACACAACACAGATTTTCTGCCAATATTTTGGCTTGGAACAACAGACGGAAATTTAGTTGGCCCTCACATTTTTGCGGAAAGATTAAATGGTGAAATTTACCTAGATTTTTTGGAAAATATTTTACCAAATCTATTGGAAAATGTACATATCCGCTCTATGTACTTTGCATTGAATGTGAGAAATCACCTGGATGTAAATTATCCGAACAGATGGATTGGTCGTGAAGGCCCTATTGCTTGGCCACAAAGATCGCCTGATTTGAACCCTTTAGACTATTTTGTGTGGGGATATCTGACAAGAGTTTATAAGGTTGAAATTAGAAGTAGAGAACACCTAGGATTTTCGAGGAATGTAAGATCTTGAAGTAAAATTAATCCCTCATTAGAAGGTCAATTGGAAATTTAATAAAGAGGTCTCGAATATGTATTCAAAAAAGGTGAAATCATTTCGAACATTTTATGTAAATTTTGTGTTAAGCCTTAGTTTTGCCGTGATATGTTTCGAATGTTTATTCTGTATAAGTTGTAGATTTTTTTGGTTTGAGTAGGTAGGTATAAAGATATTTTCTGGATTAAATGATTTTATACATCAGAATATATGTGATTAAATATGAATTTGGAATTTGGAAGAACTACTTTAGGACTCAGGAAGAGCTTTGTATCATTGGAAGACAACAGTTTACATTCTAGTTCAGAATAACCTCACTGCCTTGGAGCGAAATATCGATATTGTTCATCCTTGAAACATTTTTCTAGGAAAACTGGATGTGTGCAAAAAAAAATAAATACGCTCTAGTAATGTAAACTTATCATAGAATCTGAAGCATGTAGAAAATTTTTGAAAACGGAATGTACAGGGGATTTTTTCAACCTGCAAACTTAATCTGAACTTATCATAATTCCCACCCTGTATTTTTGAAAAAGTGTTGGAATTATTGAAAAAAGATAATCATATTGTTCTACACTGAAAATTTCATCAATATTGATCAAGCCATACCAAAGTTATGAATAAAAGAAAAATCGGTCGAATCGGACAAATCACCCTGTAGACTCTCATTAAAGGCCCCCAACCATAAACCAAACATTGTTTCGAAACTGCCTCGACTAGTATATACTTCACCTAAAATCTGACGGTCTCCTCCGGAATCACCCTGTATATACACCTAGTATTGTTCTTATATAATAATCAACATTTGGTGGGTTTCATTATAATCAAATTCTGTATTCATCCAAGCATCAATTAATACGATTAAAAGAACTAGCGTCTCACTTTAACAATAAAAAAATTCAGATTATTGATGGGGAGGGCAGGGCACAGGGTGCAACAAAAGTCCTTCAAAAATGCATAATAATTTCATAAAAAGGAAAAAAACTTGACTTGTTTTAGGATTTTGTTGCCAAATATTTTTCTATTGAGAAAATGAATTAGTTCCATTATTTTGACGTGCACTGTATAACCGGGCTTCGATTACGGATCAGGAAGTTGAATCATTTCCCATGAAGTCATCATCCTCTGAATATTAAAAAAATACAGACATTTGGTCAGAACGATAGCTCGCTATTCCACAAAAACAAGCGCGCAAACATGATTAACGGGTAAATCCGTAGTGAGTAGAATCACGTGTCGGCAAGTACCATATTTTTTCGTTTTCATCTCTGCTAACTTGCGGACTCACCCGTTAGACGTTTTTTGATGTTCTACTCATTGGGATGATTATGAGTAACTTGTTGATGTTTTTGCATACCTATATTTAGCCCTGGTTTACGTTTCTTCGAAAAGCAATGCGAATAGGTCTTATGTCTTACATACAAGTTCACTTTGTAACGTTATAAATTAGTGGCCTAAAGTGGATGTTTATATTGCGTTGAAATTATGAAAATTTAGAATTTTGAAAATTGTTTTGTGAGGATGTCGTTATTATCTGCGACAAAGCTTATAATTTGAGCTTATTTAATTTTTGTTTTCACCGAAAATGCTGAAATAAGGTGCTCGAAGTCGAGACATAAAGTGTGTTGTTGTTTCTTGGAGACTCTGAATGGATACTAAGGGATCTGTCAAACTCTATCCCTCATTTGTCGACTTAAATAAATCTTGAGATTTTATCGTAGATTTCTTGGGGTAGACTTGATTTATTTCAACAACAAAACTCCTACTGGGTCTTTTACAAGATATTTCAAATACTACAAATAAAACATGTACCACCCTTGGATGAAGCAAATCTTCCAATGCTACTCAAACTGAAAAACAAGGGTACTCATGTTTAAGTAACTAGTTTATTTATCGATCGACTCCTTCGACGTGGTGATGCAAACTTAATACTAAAGCCCTTGGGGCAATTTACAATTCCTTGAGGGAAATCTACATGAATCTAGACTTCTCTTTACTCAACTGAGCTCCAGTTCGTCTTCCCATTGTGCTTTAATTTTGTCCTCTCGAGTAAGACAAAAGATTTCCCACTAGCTGAACGGAATGAACAGACAATGTCTAAACACAAATAATTAGTTCGGTTCTGATCACATCTTATTAAAATATTTCTAAATCTACAACATTGCTATTATTAAAAAAAAACAGGGTGCAGCAAAAGTCAGTTTACCGTTTTGCATATGAGAAAAAAAGCAAAAATAATTGCAAATAAATTTATTTTCGAGAAAAATATTACATTATAATTACTTGTGGACTCACATTTTATGTTCGAATTATTTCCCCCTCTCTTCAACACACATGCGGCATTGTTTAGTCACGGTAAAAAAATTACGAGAAAAAACGGTATTGGAACGAAGTTTCTCACATTCTTTATTATTATTATTATTATTATTACAATGGCAAGAGTAAAGGTAAACCTATAAACTCAAAATTAAAAAAAAATACAATATGAAACTAAGAGTAACCCAAGATGCGACAAACAAGATTGAATGTTGAAAAAACTATCGCTGTCGCTGGCTGGACCATCTATCCAGAGAGTTCTTAAAAGAGTTTTCCGATCGTGATGAAACAATCCCATCCGGAAGTCGATTCCACGCCTCAAACACTCTGTTGGGGAGGAAGTTGAGCCTCGGCGTGGTACTAAATTTTTCCTTGGCAAGCTTGTAGCGGTGTCCCCTCAATAATCGGTTCCGATTGAGTGGGAAGAGGTGTGTCATGTCCAAGCCAAAGAAGGAATGAAGTGCTCTGTAAGTTATTATCAAGTCTCCCCTTTCTCTGCGCTCCGAAAAGGAGGGCAAACCAAACAACCGCAGCCTTGTCTGGTAGTCCGGGCGATTTCCGCCAAATGGTATACGGGTATTCCATCGCTGCACAGATTCTAAAAGTTGCTGATCGCCCCTCAGATTAGCCCACCAAACGGGACCAGCATACTCTAAGATAGGACGCACATATGTAGTGTAGAGAGCCTTGCTTGTTGCTATATCACATCCAGCGAACGTTTTAGATAGTTGGTAGGTAAATTGTCTCGCTCTTGACACAGCAGTTGAAATGTGCGTGCACCAACTCAAGTCATCAGCGACGGTAACACCTAGGTCGCAATGCTGAGAGACGCTACGTATTCTCTGCCGGCCGATATAGTAGGGAATCTTAGGGTCCCCCTGCCTATATGAAGAATGCAACACTTCTCGACATTTAGAGGCAACAACCACTCCTCACACCACTCGGAAAGCCTTCCGAGGTCATCCTGAAGACATCCCACATCAACTAATGGGCAATTATAAAGTTTCGTGTCGTCAGCAAACATCGCGCAACTTGATCGAAAAAGACGAGGAAGATCAGAAGTATACAATAGGAAGAGGAGAGGCCCCAAAACTGAACCCTGGGGGACTCCACTGAGAACACTCACATCTGAGGAGGAAAAACAACCACCGACTCTCACCCGAAAAGTACGGTGGGACAGAAACGATCCGATCCAAGAAAGCAAAGGGCCCCTCACTCCCAAGTGCTCAAGTTTACGCAGGAGTCGGCGATGGGGGACAAGATCAAATGCCCGTGCGAAGTCGAGGTAAACAACATCCACCGCTCCACCAGAATCAACCCACCTGGTCCAATCGTTAACGCAGGTCAATAAGTTTGTAATCGTGGACCTACCCGGAAGAAACCCATGTTGTTCTTTGGGGATTATATTATTTTGCAGGGCAAATTCCATCAATTTATCAACAACAATTCTTTCGAACACTTTGCAAACACTGGATGTTAAACTTACTGGTCTGTAGTTGCGAGCCGAAAGCTTGTCGCCCTTCTTGAAAATAGGTGTCACAGAAGCCGACAACCAACAACTTCCTCGATTCGCACTCGTAAATGAGGAATAGCACGAGATCGTTCGCTGAAAAAAGAAGCTCCAAAACACAAAATCAAGCGGTGTCAAGTCGGGCGAACATGCTGACCATCCCACTTTTCTTGGTCTTCCTATCCAATCGCCGAATTGTTCATCCAAAACTCGTGTACTTTACACGCGCAGCCATAGCAACGAACGCACTGGTAACGTTCACAACAACACTACCACAAGCCGACAACTAAACACGCTACGTTTCAGCTGCCTCCTTCTGCCCTAGGTACGATGCTGACGTGAATACCAGACAGGGTAAACTGATTTTTGCCGCACTCTGTATATCAATATGACCGAACCAATATTCTGTTGCAATGTTTTAGGCGAAATTGGTTATAACTTTAAGGTATAGCAATATTGTACTTCCTAGAATCATTAGTTTTTGCAGATGAAATCATTCTTCTTCTTTTTTCCTAAATTGCACCATTTTTGAGATATATAAAGGTGAAAGGAATTAAGCCGATATAATCATCTGATGAAACATGAGTGAGTGAATAATTTCTTAGAAGAAAAATAATGTGTTTAAACAATTCATATTCAATAGTGGATGCTGTGGAAGGTAATTTACATTCAAAATAAACTGGACTACAGAGGGGTATTTGCCAATGCTTAAAAAACTTAAAATGCTTATAACTTTTTAACGCATCTGAATATGGAAAAACAGTATGGGAAAAAAGTGTTTCATTTAATTTCAAGAACCTATGGTTGAAATTAACACAGTGGTCAAAGACACACCCTGTATACAGAGTGCGGAAAAAGTCAGTTTACTCTGTCTGGTATTCATGCATGCGCGTATTCTCGGCCAGTATCGTACCTAGAGCGGAAGGAAGCAGCTGAAACTTGGCGAGTTGAGTTGTCCGCGTGTGGTAGTGTTGTTATGTTTACGTACTGTAAGTTGCCCAGGCTGCGCGTATAAATTACACGAGAGAAGAACGTGTTTGTTTGCTCACTTCTTACTTAAAACTTGACGGCGATTATGCTGAAACTTTCGAAGAATTTCGCCAGCGCTTTCCAAATAAGCAAGTTCCCACCAGACAAATGGTGCATACACAGTACCTGGATCCGTATTTGACGAGCTACTATTATGACGGAGAAAAACATGACCATCGTCGCTCAATCTTTTGTCGAACATCCAAATCAGTCGGCAGGTCGCACAGCCACAGCATCGCAGATTTCTGACCGAATTTTGCATCGCATTTTTAAGTGGATGAAATTCCGTTTATTTATTTCTACTTTTTCTCTCATATACAAAACGGTACACTGACTTTTGCCGCACCTTATGTATACATAAAGATAATTTTTTATATAAAAATATGATGTACCTATATGTTTCACTATTTCCAAGTGACAGTTGAAACACCTAACTTCCTAATATGAAGTATTCAAGATTTGATTTGTGGTTCCTGATTTGAATAATTTCCCTATGTGTTTATTTCAGTAATTAACGATAAAATATGTTTTAAGTAATGATGATCGGTCAGGGCGATTTTACGTTCATTTCGAACCGCTCGCGAGTTTTTCAACATTGAAATATCCCATTTGGTGGATATGTCGTAATAAGAATTAATGAGGATAAGATTTGTTAGAATTTTATTTGTTGAAAATATAATTTTACTCGAGATCGAACCGAGAACCTTCTGCGTGTGAAACAGGTAAGTACTTAACCCCCTGCCAGGGTAGTGACTAATCCATGAAGACAAATTTCTTAGTAATAACGCTCTGGAACTTCTTGCAAATGGTAAAACTTTTATAGTTTTTATCTCAAGAAGTAACATCATTCCTCCAAATGAATATAGAAAATTCCAGAACATCATTCATTAAAAAAAATTGCGAAATAGATATCAAATTATGGCATTTTGACTTTGAGACATTTATTTTAAATAGAGTAAAATTTGTTAAACATTCAAATTCCACTTCTAATTATATTTTATTCAAATTATTCCTCTCAGCCATTGGTAGATATTTGTTAAATGAAGTTATTGAACGACAGTATCAATTATTCCCCTCGAGCAAGCCTTGCACTTTCGTGGGTTATAATTTATTTATTGAAATCGAGGTTATATAAAATTTTAAGTAGTTCAATTTTGTTCTATGCAGTGTTTTTCACTTCAATAAATATCATTATGTTATAAATTGATCATAATTCTATTCAGGCGAATAAAAGCGTTAAAGGCGAACTTATAGTATACTAACATCCCAGGAAATCTGGCATTTCAAAATAATACATGATAACCTTATGCCATATATCGTACCGATAATGTGCAATTGTCAATGCAGTGAACGTTCAAAAATGGGCTCCGCTAACATATTAGCAGCATCGATTGACTAAAACGAACAAGCAGCCATTATCAGGTTCAATGGAATTACTAGGAACGAGATTGTTGAACAGTAGTAATGAGTTCTCAGAGCTAAAATTTGATTTAGTTTCTTGTTGCAATTAATAGACAAAGTCAAGAATTTATTAAAGATTTAATAAATTAAAATAGTTATAAATATTTATTGTTATTCTTGAATTCGGTGTTGTAAATTCTTCCTAAAACTAGCCATGGTTATACAGGGTGGCCCATTTTAAAACGAAACAGACGAGATTACAGACGAAATGAGTTTTTTCGATAAAAATGCTCGGACAGGTCGATTTCCTAACTTATGAAACCAACATAGACTACCTATAGATACGCAACTCTGGCATGAATTTTGGTCCCGATTTCGAGAGCTTAACTTACAGCGACATCTTTAGTTTTTCCCTAGTTGATTACAGATTCCATTCGCACAACGTTCCGTCTCATGGCGCACTCTAGTGCATTTTATATGAGTTATCATAGGATTCCACGCAAGCGCAGGTTGAATCCCATATTTTTATTGGATTTTGAAACAAATGCATTTGAAATGATCATTATTTTAATCAGCTGAAGATTGTCATAATTTCAATAAAAAAATATCATTTGACCAGAAAGTTGTGACAATTTGCAGCAGATTAAAAGAATTATGGTCATTTCAAATATATCTGCCCTTCAAATCGAAGAACATACTAATCTTTAGAGGATGAAAGGAAATAAACAAAAAATAAACTTTGGAAATATATATATAATGCAGTTAATAATCAATTTACAAAAATTTCAATATCGAGGGAAAGGATAAACGAATCAACAATAATCATGCAACAATTACTCATCAAATTATGAAAAACACATTAAGAGTAGATCAAAATATTAGTGACAAGTATATCAATTCAAGCATGAAATGCATTAGATTTATACTTTTATGACATAAACAATTTCTTACAGTCTATTTTCTTTTTCTTTTAGATACTTTTTCGGATGCCATCTTCATTATTGGATCATAAGATCTTATTGTTTTTTCTTCCGATAAAATTTTATTAATAGTTCTGTCATAAAAGTACAGAATTAATTTCATGACAAAATCAATAAACTTATTAATTGGAATTCCATGAATTTGGCGTTTCAACGGTAAATCTCACATATCCGTTGAAGTATTCTAGGAATCTTCTGATAAACGATTTTTATGAAATCAACTATAAGTGGAATACCCAAAACTATAATCAATGACCATGAGCAGTTCACTTTTATATAAATACCTTGTTGCCTCAAAGTTTCTTCAGGAGTTCTGGAAGGTTGAAAAAATATGTCATCATTATGAGGGCGGCTTACATAATCTGTAAGATTATTGAAATTACAAAAATTAATATGATAATCATAGGGAGTAGAATGAATTAAGCGTTGGAAGAGAAAATCTTTTCAGCTTTCCATGTGGGTCTATACAATCCATATGAAAATGCTTTATGCAAATAACGCTTTTGGATGAATGTAGACATGGATTTTCGATTCATTCCAACCAAACATTTTGTCACGGTTTCAAAATTCCCGCTCCAGTTAGTACCTGCAAACCGAACTGGTGGCGTTAGTCGCAGTAGTTTGCCAGCTTATCTCGTACGTTTCGATGGACGCCGTTGTCGGTGGTCTTAGTCTGTCATCATGTGACGTAGATTGTCAATGACATCGTTCTTCCCGCATATTTGGTTGAAATGTCCTGGATTAATTAATCACAATTTTGCGGATCTGAACAGGATTTTAACTGAAGCCCTGAGAGAAATCTTATCATGTTGGTTTGGTTTGTTCATTGGTGAGATTTTTGAGCTTTAGCGAAGTGGCGTATTTGTTTGGAAAAACGACGTGGGATTGGTGAGTTAACCTATGTTTGTCACGAGGTATTTTAGATTTTTGTTCGTATTTTAGCATCATTCTGCTTCGAATTGGGAATTATTATTGTACCGTTGCGAGGTACCGCAGATTCTGAACTGTCTTTGAAGTCATCGAGCTGTTTGTCTAGGCTGTCTTTGAATTGTCGTCGAGCTGCCGTGGGAACTGTCTTTGGGGACCTCCACCAGATTTCGCCATCTAAGATACCACACCTGTCGTCTACCCAGGGCGCATTACTGTGAGAAATTGTGCTACGTTGGCCCAGGAATATATTTGAGCCCAGTTTCCATCTACGAGACTGTGAGAATAATTATGGGTTGAGAAACTATATCCTTTTGTACTTCAGTCAAGCCACGACCTAGACTGTTATAGAAGGTTAGTCTGTAGAATTTAGTTAAGATTGATTAGTATCAAAGAGGCCCAACTCAGTGAATACTGTTTAGTACATAAAACCCGACCTATCGAGAAGGTCGCTTAGATATAAGTAAAGAGCTATTTGTAACGATTACCATCGAGGCTCTAAGTATATACCTTGGGGTGATATTACTGTTTGTTTAGTAAGAGATAAAGCATTATATCGAATATTCGGGTTGTGAAGTAAGAACTAGTTAGTGATCTACCTTCTGTAAGATATATCCTCGTTTGAGGGACCTTGTGTATTTCATTTGGGCTCATTATATTATTAAATAATTGCTCTATATTCTTTCTACCAGCCACTACCTCCCGCTTGTGTGATCGGGCTCGTTTGGCATCCTGAGAGTGCTTTCGTTATTTTCTCTCTTTTGCGACCCTGAGATCTTTAGTGTACTTTCCTCTTTTTTTTCTTTGTATTATCATAAAAGAGAGTGGCGCCCCTTTATAAGTAGTCTCAGCTCTAGAGCTAGCCGAGGAGGTACTTTGTGCACTCTCTGGAGCCGAGTGGATTTGGTGACAATTTCTAACACCCTCAACTTGTGTAATGAAAAACCTAGAAAGAAACAGTGTTACAAACTGTCCCAAATTTTTACTAATCAGAAATTACTACACGAATATGAAATTGCTACAGAAAATATTAATTCACAGTACATTTTTAGTTAGTTATAAGTTAATCCAAAACCACTACTTATATGAATGCAACACATACCTTTTGACATTACCATCACTGTAGCAGTTGGGAACACAGCAAGAATAAACCATTTTAATTAAATTAAATTAAATAAGTTGAAAATGAATACATCTCTAGCTGAATACCTTTTGAAGAAAAAATAAGTAGTCTATGTATGGAATAAACCTAGAACACGACATGGGAGAAAAAAATGACGTTGGCATAGATAACATGAAAGTTCATGCTTGTCAAAGAATAGTTTCTTATTCGTCATAAAGTCCATCAAGACCGAAATCCGATCAAATCTGAGAATTCCTAATTTACCGATCCGAGCTTTGGGAATAACTAAAGATGTCTCTGCCGTTCGTTGAAGAAAAACTTGACCAACTTTGTAGTAGGCCAGTTCCCACCCCCTGGAAACCAATCCCGACATGTTCTTTCACCTATACAACATTCATCATAAGTTTCTACAATCATTTGACGTACCTGAGCTGCATTTTTTTCGAATGTCCCAGTAAAAATAGACAAGCAAGATTTTGTAGAGTTGTTGACTGGAGCCTCAGCTGACTATGTAACGTTTCTGTTGGTACTTATCGACCGATATGCAATGGTAGTGCAACCTATGGTAAAACGACGGTTTTCTATTTGTAGATCTGATACATAAGAACAACTTATTCATCGCAAGTTACTATGCCAACCTATATTGAGTCCTCGCTCAGGCCATTTGATTGTTCCTGACGAAGTTCTCCTGAAATCTATATCGTTTCATGAATCACAAACGAATATTTCCATCATATTTTCATATCTTCTTTGATAAAGGAGATCCCATCTGAGAGCGTCTATGTTGGCTCACACTGTACCCAGATCTCAATGAAACGCATACCGGGAAAAATTCCATCATCAAAGCTCTCCCCCATGAACTTTCCCCCTGAACTGTTATCCACGACGGGTATAAATTCGTGTTATTCGTTGGCGAATGAGAAATACTCGAAATTCTCACAAAGCTACCCTACTACGAGTTCGACTAAAATCCGAGAGATCGTGCAGCGGGACCCCGTAGTCGGCTGTGTCAAAGACATTCCGCGGCATCGCAAACTATCCTCTACGCCGACTTATAATTTCAACGAGTAACTTGTTTTTGTCAGTCTATAGATCACAACATAGAGCTCGTTTGGTAGCGGAGCGATGAGAAAAAAGCCAACCAATTTCACCCAAATTCATCTCCGATATTTTCTCGGTAATCATTAATGAGAGCCGTACCGGGATTCTAGAACGAATATTCTTCTTTCGACATGTGATATTTGAATTTTTTTCGCATCGGTATCGATATAAGAAGCTACTTACTCTCAGATATATACAAAAAGTTACACTTCCAGGAAGAGATCATACATACATACAGGGTGAGTTTTTCACCACCACTTTAATTTTAACTATACAGATACTTGAAGCAGAGAGAAACACATTTTTGCACAATCACACTTTTCCAGGTCTGCCCCGTTGAAAAGTTATAAGCGATTCAAGTTTTCAAATTTAGCTAAGCCACCGCTGCACCGAAAAAATTGTTCCTAGTAGTTACTGAATTCAATTACTACGACACAATCCTTGATTGAAAAATAAATATCTATTCCTCTCTACCCAATTATTTATTTGGAACTTACAGTCCTGTGCATTTGATTGCCTGAAACTTGATTTTATAGTAGATAAGTTGACGACGAGATATTGTTGATGATGGAGCTCGTGTTGAATGATTGTTTGGGCTACTACCATCATCTATTGTGGATGTAATGATTTCCGACGTTTCGATAGACATCTTCTATCTTTATCAAGGAGAAAAGTAAGAAACCTTTTGAAAATTATCAATTTTCAAAAAGTCAATTGACAGAGGTTAGAAGTTATGAAAGAACCAGCATAAAATTGGCAAAGGAATGCAACCATCTGACATTCATCCATCTTGCAAGAGATCGAAACCTAATTCCTAAAGGTCTCAGAGTGAAACTTCCTGTCAAAAGTTATAGAGCAGATAGGATTTCAAAACGGACAAGTCAAGCCCTTATGAGAGAAAAACTGAATCAACATCGATTCAACAAAGCCAAATTACTTACAACATGCGAGAACCTTAGATGTAGCATTCAATCAAAAACTGATGCTGAAGATTATGAAAATATTCTGGGAGCTATTAAACATATCTATGAAAGAATATATGAACAACAAAAACAAGTCCAAAAAAGGAAAATGGAGAAACTTATGAAGGAGTCAAGAAAATATGAACCCTAAGATCATTCAAAAACCGTGATCAATTTATCTAATAAGAACTTAAGTGAAGATCAGATATCTCTCCTCAACAAGGGTCTCAAGTTCTCTATAGCCCCTAAGACGATACCAAAAATTGAAATCATGTTGGCGGCAGAAGAAACTGCTCAAAAAATTCGAGAACCTGAAAAAGCCGAAGAGTACAGATGGAAAATCAGAACCTTGTTAGACAGGAATAAAAAAACACCTCTATCCAATATAAATAAAGCTGAACAGAGGGCATTAAAAGATCTTAACTCGGATAGTTCCATAAAGATACTTCCAGCAGACAAAGGAAACGCCACTGTAATTCTAGATAATGGCTCTTATAATCAAAAAATCAATGAATTATTAGAAGCAGGAAAATACAAAAAACTAAAAAAGGACCCTACCACCACAGTTGAAAACAAGATTTACAAAATCCTTTATAAATATCGAAATGAATTTCCAGGTCAATTCATTAGATCAAGACTTACACCTCACTTCAGTAAACCACCACATTTATATGGTCTACCAAAAATACACAAAGCAAATATTCCTCTAAGACCAATTGTGAGTTCAAGAAATTCAGCATGCCACCAATTGGCTAAATTTCTGCTGAAAATTATATCACCACTAAAAAGTAATTCAACATCGATGATAAGAAACACGAAACACTTCATAGAAATAATGAAACATCAAGAAATCATGGAAGAAGACGTTATGGTCATCTTCGACATCACCAGTTTGTTGACTAATATTCCGACAGATAAAACACTTATCATAGTTAGGAAAAAGCTTGAAGAAGATCAAACCCTTAGTGAAAGAACTACACTAAGCGTGAATGCAATTATGGAAATGCTTTCTATTTGTATTGAAACAACAAATTTCCAATTTGAAGACATCTTTTATCAACAAGAATTCGGAATGGCCATGGGTTCACCGCTATCACCAATTTTAGCTGATTTATTTATGGAAATTTTCGAACAAAAGGCATTAAAAAAATATGTACTTGAACCCAAACTGTGGAAAAGATATGTAGATGATACTTTCATTATTTGGCAACATGGAAGAGACACTATAGATGGATTCCTTCAATATCTAAACAATCAAGAGGAATCAATTAAATTCACAATTGAAATCGAGAAAGACAGACAACTTCCATTCTTAGATGTACTCGTACATAAACAAAATGGAATTCCAAGAACCACTGTGCACAAAAAGCCAACGAACACAGGACAATATCTACATTTTGATTCAAACCACCAATTAAACACTAAATTGGGAGTAGCAAAATGTTTATTTGATGGAGCAATAAATATTTGTTGCACTGAAGAAGACCAAAATGAAGAAATAAATAACATCTCGAAAACTCTTAGAAGCAATGGCTACCCCAAAAAGATATTAGAAAAAGCTAGACGAACAAGAGAAAGTCAACCTAAACCAACAGATATAAATCAGACCATTAAAACCGTAATTCCTTATGTAAAAGGTTTGTCGGAGAAAATGAGAAGAATTGGAAATAGATACAACATAACGACTGCATTCAAAACTCAAGACACTATCAGAGCTGAACTTACAAAAGTTAAGCCTAATAATGAGAAACAAAGGACAAAGAACTGCATATATGAATTACCTTGCGAGTGCGAAAGATCTTACATCGGAGAAACTAAACGCCCTCTGAATGTACCAATAAAAGAACATCAGAAGCTTCTATGAGTACTAGACAGCAACAAATCCAGGTTGGTCCAACATGCTGTAGATGAGAATCATCGTATAAAGTGGGATGAACCATCAATAATATCCAAAGAAGAAAAAATTGCAAGAAGAAAAATCAAAGAAGCAGCATTTATGAAAATAACACCTGATTCCATAAGTGCTCCATCTATAGATCTGCCAGAAGTTTGGACGCCGATAGTTCGATCCAACTTAAAAAGATCATCATATCACAGATGAGTGTATAACATCGTTCATTTTCTTTCATGACTTCTGTCAATATTGACTTTTTGAAAATTGATTATTTTCAAAAGGTTTCTTACTTTTCTCCTTGATAAAGATAGAAGATGTCTATCGAAACGTCGGAAATCATTACATCCACAATAGATGATGGTAATAGCCCAAACAATCATTCGACAGTAGATAAGTTGTTCAATTTGGGTTTCCGAGGGGTGTTTCTTGATTGGATGGTGAGTTTTATAAGCGCTCGATGGTTAACGGTAAAGCTGGGCCAGCATCACTCAACTAAGTACCCTGTTGAAATGGGTGTACCCCAAGGATGCGTTCTGGGACCACTTTTATTTATCATTTTTATAAATGATTCTCCAGATTATATCATGCTTCATTTAATAGCGAGATTGAAAACAAAGATATGGTTATTTGCTGATGGCACATCTTTCCTTATTTCTGCCCGGAATTTGAGCGAACTCAAGGCTGGTTGCGAACTCATTGTCCACTGTTTCTCTGATTGGTGCTTCAAAAACTGCCTTTTTTAAATGTAAACAAAACGGACCTTGTCTATTTCCAAGTGCGTGAATCTGATCATCGGTTCAGATTGAATCGTAAGTCCGCCATTTTGAAACTTGTACTAAGTTTCTTGGTTTACATGTGCATAAAAACCTGATTTGGAGAGATCATGGAGATTTTGTATGTAGAAAACTAAGTAGTGCATTTTACGCTCTGAGACGAATAAAACTCGTATTACCACGTGATGCTCTTATTAATTCGTATAAGTCACTCGCATATCAGTGTGATATTCAATGTTTTGCCAAAAAGAGAGGAAAAGATTGTAAGTTTGTAAGGAAAAATTGCAAGATATACAGTCGTCATATGTTGTTCCATGATTCTTCATTACTGTTCAGTTAATTACTAAGAGCTCTACATAGAACACAGCTGGTCGATAAGCAAGAGAACATTGAGCAAACAGAATGCAGGTCATTACTGTTTTGATCCCATAAATGGAATATTTTTATTCCTTGTTATTTATATACAGGTTCTTTGAAAAATTCGCGGATCGCAATCTGCCAAAAGTAGACGAAATCTGTACGCTATCTTGATGTTTTCTACTTTCATATGAACACACTGAATATTTTATTTCAATCTGTCAGATCTTTCTTTTTTGACAAGTAAATCGAAGTTGTTGACGAGTTAGTTTTGATGGTGGGACTCATGTATAGTATTATTTTGGCAATATCCACCATTGTTCTATAGACATCTTCTATCGTTTTCAAAGCAAATTGACTTTCGAAAGAGCTGGAGTTGCTTGAGAGTTTTTTAAATTTTCGGTGATTCTTGAAGAAGTTTAAACATTGCAAAGATTGCAATCAACAACTTCCTACAGAGCCTATCCATATATTCAGTTCTGCTTAGATTTCCGCTGATCGACCTCCCTGTATCATGAGATTTGGAGGTGACCAATAACTGTTGGGTTTTCACAGTGAAGGCGCGTTTTCACGTGTCGAGTTAAGTTGATGGATTTTAGTTGATCAACGAAATTTGAATGAAAACTTTAGTGAGAACATATTATCTTGTTATCATCCATTGTAATCAGTTATGAAATAAATAAATCGGGAATTTTGGACACTCATATGAGTGAGAACGTTTCTCAACAGAGTTGATCAACTTTATACTTGATCAATAATAGTTCGACCCATTCAAACTTTCTCGTTCAAGTCAAGTATCATCACAAATTTCTTTCGAGTTGAAACTTGTCTTGAAACTGGTTAACTAGACTATCAACCTTTCTCGACTATGAAGTGCACTTGCCATTTGCAGAGGTGCTCGTGTTTTTTGAAAATAAATATTGTATCTTCAGGTGGAAAGAAGCATGACAATGAAATTTGAGGATATGTGAGAAGTTAATAACTACATGACTTCACGTCAATGCTTTTCTACATTTATTATTTTGGAACTCAGTTACACCAAAGGGAACTCGCGCATTCCTCCCTCAGCATTTAATCTTATCGACCGCGAATTTAAAACTTGATTAGAAAAGGTTATTTGCGTTATCTGAAAACTTGATCCCCAATTTTGGGTCACCACAGCGATCTGAACGTGATTACTTTCAGTACCATCGGTGGGCCCAGAGGGTTAATTGTCTTATAGACAGAGAAAGTAACAACCGTAAGAAATCCATTACTTTATTTAATTTTGGGGCTTTATTCAACATAATTACTATAATTCGTTAATGCAACCAATTTTGGCGCTCTAGTTTCAGTTACTTATTGCCATATTAAGCCAGGTGTCGACTAAACAGTGAATTTCTTTTTCACCAACCTAATATTTAGAGAATTTCGTTTCAGTCGATCAGGCCTGATAGTTTGAACATTGAGCCGAACTATTTCATGCATTGTTCTAAATATCTGTAAAACTGAGTTCACTAAAGGAAGAATTCAAATAGTACAATGCAGTTCAAATTTAGAATCATTCAGCATATAGATCTTTTTTTTTTTAAACAAAAAGTGCTTTGCCGAATGCTACTAACTTCCCAATCGAAATCATTGCTGACTTATATCTTCTGCTAATAGCCCCCTACCAATAAGAGCTCCCACTGTCTTGAAGTATGCGTGTTAATAGCGGTAGGATTTTTTGCACATCTAGATTCAAGATATCGGCGTATCACAAAGTAAACGGGCATTATAGTTCTTATAGAAGGTTCAGGCGGGCGAATGAAGGTGACTAGTATACATGGGAATGATGACAATATGCCGATTCACCTGTATGCGGCATGCGTATCACAATTTTTTTTATCGCTGATGAAAATGCATAAAAGGTATCGCATAGCAAACGAAATCGAAATCTTTTTGACCAAACGTTAGCGATTTATGAATAAGTGCAGCTAGATTTATGAATAAAAGGCTAGGAAAGCACAGCTTCCTCAATGTAAATGAAGCCAACTCCTAACATGAAATGATTGAGCATTTGTTCTAATTCATGAAACTAGCAGAATAGAGTGGTATCATTTTGCCTGTAGATTTCGATTATTGAGTATGACATAGTCTTATTCGATTGGGTTCGACTTCCTGATAAGAAATCGGGGTCAAGTATGAGTATGTCAGACCGTCTGGCCGTTTAATCTGTCAAATAGTTTGGTTTCCTCAATAAATCCTAGAATATCCATCCGTGTTGAATGATTGTTTGGGCTATGATGATGGTAATAGCCCAAACAATCATTCAACATGTTGATGACGTCATAACTTTGACAAATTTGACTTTTCATTTTTGTAACTTATGTCAAGAGATGCGGAATATAAAACAACGTTTGACTTATTTTTGCATTTTTTTCAAAAGTGATCGTTGTACGTTTTATGAATTTTGTGCATTACTTTATCATAACCTGTCACTTTGTTTTCCTTTCACTAAATAATAAGAAAATATCTCAAGATAATATACAAATAATAATAACATATATTAAAGATACTGGAGCTCGCGGCTTTGCTCTAGTGGAGAAGGGGTGGATTCTAATTATGAATGAAACTACTTTATGAAATGAATGGGAGCCAGATAGTTTTAATTATTTAAATATTTCAGGGTTTTCTTTCTAAAATTTCACCAATACTACCAAAATAATATTATTAGCTAGAAACAGAAAAGTAATCTAAAGATTTTTGATGGTTTAATTCAAATACTAGATCTATATAAATTATTTACACGAAGTTGATGGAAATATTTCATGAATGTTTGAGTAGTCATACAAATTATCGTTTCTCAGGGATGGAGGCCGGCTTTCACTCACAAATATATGAACACAGTTAATGTATAAATTTCCTAAACGTCTCAACCACAACGATAACAATACTATATAAGCTCTATATATGGTCCAACTCAACAATGCCATACATTTACTGGAATATCTTAAAGTATAGGTGATATAATAGATGCAAAATAGCACAGTTAATTCAAATTCCAAAAGACAGAAAACATATGAAAAAGATTGTACTCCTCCAAAACGATGTCCGGTGGTGTCAACTGAGGGTGCCCTCCAAAGGACAGGTCACAATTCAACCTTCCTCCCGGCTGTCAAGGGCCTACAGCAGGAACGATAGGAGGGTTGTTCTATCCTAATGTGAAGGTGGTTCTATTCCAGTGGAATTCCAGGTGTGTAGAACAATCAAACCTCAGATTATAGGTTGAAGAACTGTGTGACTCACGAAAATGTCCAGAAAATATCTTCGTTATGGATGTAAACACAAGCCCAAAATGATGGTTGGCGTATTCCAGAATATTCTACCAGAGTGCAGAAGTTTATCCCGTACAAGACGGAAATTTCACTGAGTTTCAATAAACTCCAAAAAATTACAAAATACACAGCGAAATTCAATTAGTTGACTTTCTCCAATATATCCGACACAAAGGTCGATAGAAAAATATTCCAAGTATGGACGAAGGTCGTGACAGCTACACTCGAGAATTAATAATAATCATTTCTCTTCTTTTCCATATGACAAGAAACGGTGTTTCCGGAAGCGTGAAATGTTGGTTGCCTAATTGATCTGAAGACGGGCGATATTAAATAAACTGCGCGCCAAAATTAAGATTCGCCAGAAATAGCTCCAACAAAATATCAACCCTTTCGCGACATCACCGATAACGCGCCAAATATCTCTCAACCCTGAGATACAACCTTTATAGAAATAAATAACGTAACAAACCCTGTAAAGCTAATCACATTGTTCAAGAGTCTGAAAATATAGAACTAGCGAGCAAAATATTGTTTTTTACATTTTCCAACATCGAGACGCAGAACTGATGAATGAATAACAATTTTGGGGCTCATGCGAGATTTTCGGCAGATTCTAGAACAGAAGCGAACCCGATCGATGTTCGGCGTCAGAATTCCCATTAAATCTTCGTGAGATTTAAATGTTCTATTCTCGGAGCGACAGTTACCAAAATGCAATCTGAAAGGGACTGGTATGCCAAAATCGAAGATGCCTCCCGCTGTTTCGAATAAAATTATACGTAGCGACCGTGCAATTGTCAAACAAAAAATACGACGTGTGAAATGACCTTTGTCCTTTCGATGTTTGTAGTAAGACTTGCACCGAACATTTTGAGGATTGCTTATTAGAGATTATCTCAGTAACAGGTAATAGAAGCCCATTCGGAAGATATTGTAGACTTATGAAGACAACAAAAATGCATTGCTCATGAGTATTTTGGATGCCAATTTTTATTGCTTGAAAAATTATTTTATGACACTTATGTTTTGGAAATAATTTTCGGCCAGACCAACTTCAGTCTACCAATTCGAGTAATTCATCCCTTATTTCATCAACAACACGTGTTGTGTTCACTTTCAAATCGCCTTTTATTGGTTTTTCCGCATAAACCAATGACTTGACATAACACCAAAGAAAACCATCCACCTGATTTATGTCGCATGATCTTGGAGGCCAATGTATTGTTATGGTAACGGCAGAGTTGTAGCACACTCTTTTGAAATAAAAACACTTCTAAGTCGATAACAGTCAGATTTTGAAACGAATGATCCTTGATCATCGACCGGTAACGAGCTTGAGAATCGTTTCAAAGCATGGTACACAGTGTATTTTTTTAGGATGGCATAGAATCTGCAGAACTTTTTGAGGATTGTTTCACCCCACACCAAATATGATGGTTCAAGCAGCCGTTTAAGTAGAAAGAATTTTCGATTGGTAAAGTGGGTTTTTGTTTAGGGTACTTACATATTAGATGATTTTATAACGAGTGGCATCATTTTGTTATTTGACATACAGAAACGTGTGAAAAACGGATTGTAAATACTCTCCTTGAGGCCGTCACGACCGCTTTTTCACAATTCGAGAACAGGATTTGTAAATTTTTCAAAGACATATGATTCCATCTTTCGACAAGTATGAAGATGTAAGGAGTAAAGAAATCTTGGTTTTATTCATAAGATATTGCCTACAACAATCGAATAAAATTGTTTCGGTTTACATAATTTCGGCAAACATGTGCGCTAAACCTCTCAAATTTCTCAAAAGGATTCAAGATAAGCTTGTTGACTAAACTAATAACCCATGTCTAATTTCAACCCATACATTTTTTAAAGTTCCACAATTCTTGTTCACTTTTCAGTTCAATGTACAAAGACTTCAAGAAGCGCACTCATTACCTCAATCCAGTTCTACCAGTAGCGTCGGTGCTACTATCAGTGGGTTATCCGATGCACACCCATTGGCGGGACATAGTATATACCTTCAGGGTTCGGCACACAGTTCAGGTGGATCGGTGAGTTCAGCTGGAGGAGTTTCACCATCAAGCCCATTACGAATAGGTAAAGAAGAAGACTGTAGCCTGCATGGGAGGAGTAGTACAGAAGGTGAGATAAGTTTTTCTATACTTGCCAATTAATAGAGCTTAAATATTCAACACGGCTCATTGTTAGGACACAGATTCGATTCAGAAATCCCTTTCCTCCTCAAATTTCTCGAAGAACTAATATTTTAGAAAAATCTAAAAATGACATTGAACACGTTCAGGAGTTTGTGTAGAATTTTAATTTTCAATCGCAGATCGTTATACAGTCTGACCTACAAGATGAGATGAAATGAAACTTTCAGAAGTTTGGTCTCGATAAGAAGTTTCTGCCTCACTCGCGCGAGTGAATTGCGAGTAGTAGATGTCATAATCGACAGGGTGACGCAGAAACATCAATATCATAATTTCGGATCAACTACTGGGGAAAATGATTATGGTTAACTCAGGTTACCGTCAGCTGGGGTAAGATTGGCCCAAATCTAAAGCTATGTTATGGTTTTATCAGCTCCATATCTGTTGACATTGATTATATTAATTTTCAATGTATCTTAATGTTCAAGCAAACATTATATCATCAAATTAAAACCATATTGAGATTCCTCAATCATTTTGCAATATTATACTGAATTTTTTTGATGTTTGGGCCAAAGTTTCCTTGAATTGCCGTGAAACTTTGTCCAATACTTTCAAACCATATAAAACCTATGTTTAATATTGGTTGGGCTAAAGTACGACAAGATAAATTAGCACCAGACATGTTAGTTTGTGTTTTTACCTGCTTTTACTTCAAAAACATCCATGAAATGATAAGAAATGTAAATAAATGAAACAGACTTCATATTATTGAAAAAAAAAATTATTGTACAGTAATTTTTGGAGGAATGATTCTTCTTACAAGCATCCACCCAGTCGTAAGTCAGGCAATCTTGTTTTTCTGGCCAGCGCCAAAACTTGAGCCTTTTTTCCATGCATTCAATCATAGGTCCTTCTTCAGATAAACTAACAATTTTGATCATGAAACATTCCATCAATGGAAGTTGAAAAATGAAATAATTGCTATAGATGAAACAGTGTTATTGGCGTACTTTCAAGAATTGGTATGCTATTTTATTTTCGAGTTTGTTCATGTATTGGTAATTTTTTTCATTTCAGTTTGAAAAATTTTGCCCTGCGTCATTGTGGACGAAATATTCTATTTTGAAATCTACACTGATTGTCAATGAAAATATCAATATTTCACAATTCTCCCGGCTAGTAGCGTTTTTAAAAATGAAATCTAAAGGATATACTCCGAAGAAAGTTTTGACAGCAGAACAAGTTCATACATTCAGCAATGAAGCCTCTGATGAAATTCATCTTCTTCATAAGGCAGTTCTAATAATGGGTGTTTTTGGAGGACTAAGGAGAGATGAATTAGTGAAAATGTCTATCAAACATATAGAAGCTAAGGGTAGCTGTTTACTTGTTAAAATACCCGAAACTAAAACCGGTATGTCAAAAGGATTTAGCATTGTAGAGGAAATAGAAGCTTTGGGGCTGGTCAGAAAATATATATCCTTGAGACCCAGTGGAGTGAAGATTCCTAGATTTTTCCTCACTTTCCGAAATGGTCGGTGCACCATCCAACCTGTTGGCAAAAATACCATAGGAAGTGTGCCTTCGATGATTGCCAAATACTTAAAATTGGATAATGCAAATGAATATACAGGACATTGTTTGAGACGGACTTCAGCAACTCTTTTAACTGAGGCTGGTGCATCATATGAAACGTTAAAAATACAGGGAAGATGGAAGAGTGCATCTGTGGCGGAAGGTTACATAGAGCAGAGCATTTTTTCCACAAACAAAATATCGACGATGATTGTGAATTCGGTAACATATTCTCATGAATTCTCTAGTGGTTCTCTTGTGAACGAACTTCCAAGTACTTGTGGTCAAGTTTTCGCTCCTCAGGTTTCGAAAACATCCAAAGATTCACGATTGAAGAATTTTTCCGGGAACTTCGAAAACTGCACTTTTAATTTTAATTAAGAAAGACTTTGTTTTCGTTTGTTGAGTTGTCGTTGTTTCAGTATTAAAATTCTGCGAAATAAATAATTTCTTTCTAGCTTATTTTGCTTCTCGCACAACGAGCGGGCGTTATGATCCATAATGCCCGCTAAAATGCCCACGGGCATAATGAGTGTATTTATAGCAACCCTTTCTAAGGTAAAATAAACATATAATGTACAAGTGAAAAAAAAAATTAACAAGAATGATCTTCATCATAGATTCTCAAAATGTTTGCCGATATCCCCCAAATATAACATTGCCGAAATCAGAAAACAAAGTCAGATCACAGTGTGCATCATGTTTTCAGATATTTTAGCGCAAATCTACCCTGAGAGCATGAAAATTACTTTCGGTAACTAATCATTCATAATGAATAACTGAAAAGATAAAAATTTTGAAATAACTATCCATAAAATATCTTCAGTTATATAAAAAACTGATTTAAAACGAGTAGGGGGTGCAGCTTCCTGTTCTGTTTTAAATTCGGAGACATCTTCGGAAGACAGATGAGGATATTTCTTGACATGTTTGAGATATTGCCGCCTCATCAGTCGGGTTGCAGAAAGGGATTCAGCTGTGAAAATGTCATGGAACATGTTGTTGATGATGTAGTAGGAGGCAACGAAAGACAATATGCTGACGGTTCTAGTTATACCGGATTTCTGACAAACCTTTGACCTGATCGATCATTCAGATTGTCATTCTCAAGTTCACCACGGTGCTCCATGACGCTGTTCTTCTAACGGTATTGAATTATTTCTCATCAGGTAAATTTCAACGGGTTGATGATAAACATTATACCAGTACATTCTTGTTTCTTTGGCAGCAGGGGGCCAATTCTGTATACCGATTATTACCTTGTTAGGGCGTTCTGAATTGTTATTACTGTTCTAGAACTAGCAGCCCAACAATTGTTTTGGTGCTCCCGTTGCTGTTCAGGGGAGTGTGAAGAGAGTTTTTAAATTTTTAGTCGTAACTAATTTGATGCAACTCTAGCATCGGTTTCAGAGTTTAACAATGATGTTCTCTTTTAGATAACCATCAGGGAGACGATGAAGATTCCCATGACGCGAGTGGCTCTCGAGCACAATACGTTTCGGCCAATTGTGTAGTTTTCACGCATTATCAAGGTGATGCGGCTTCAGTGGTGGATGAACATTTTTCGAAAGCGTTGGATAAAACGTCGACACATGCGAAAGGTTAGTAGTTTCTTGAATTATGCTCATAGAAGATAATAATGTTGCGTTTCTGTTTCGATTAAATGGAGAGGAGCATAAAAATTTCATTACATTATAATAAAAAAAAATGCTATACTCTTATTCTGCAGTCAACGAAATGGTGCACTTTTTTAACCAACTTTCCAAAATTGGAGGAGTTTTTTATGTTTGGGTTTGAATGATGAAATAAATAACCTTTTCCGCAAATCGCCAGGAAATTTTGAAATTCCTGTCAAAATTTCTTGAAGAAAAAGTCAGGACTTCCTTACTGTAAGGAAATGTCATTTTCTTACTGTAAGGAACTGATATTTTCGTACAGTTGTTAGTGTTCTACATAAATGATAGAAAACAAATTGCTTATAAGGAATTAATTTATATTTTGAAAACATCAAGTCATTGCTGAATACATTTTTAAGATCAATTTGTTATATTTACAGTAATTTGACAGTTAGTACAATTATTGAACATTGGAGGAACACTCTTAGAACTATGAGAAACATTTTGGACAACATGCAGGGTGGAAGGGTCATTTTGTTGAATATTTTGTACTGTGAAAATTTTATTTGCCACCTAAACCTTATTGTTAAGCGATTCTTCGATATATCCTTCAGCAACGTTTGATGACTTCCATCCGCCATGCCTCTTTAAACTAGTTATGTCGGCACCAGAGTCAACCAATATTGTTGCAGAAGACCGACGAAAGCAGTGACCAGTATATTCTGTCGGAGTTACCAAGTTCAAATAAGTAGCAACTATTTTGGGCATTTTTCTAAATTGATGAAACTTTTCCGCTTTGATATTTAAAGAAAAATCTGTCACTGTTCATATTTTCTGGTCTTAACGGAACATACTTTCGATAAACATTCAAGTAGATCTGATTAATTACAAATGATCTTGGTTTGTTGGTTTTCGAATCAGGTATGCTGATTAAAAGCTTAGATTCTTAGTCTTCTATATCGTGTACAGTCATTCGGACTAACTCATCCATTCTACAGGCCCCTGAAATACCAAATATTACAGCCACCTAAAAAATAAATAAAGCTATATTCTAAATAGAAATTAAAAACTTGTAAATTACCTTAATCATTAAATTTTCTTTATCTGGAGCTTCCTTGAGCTTGCCGTTTCAATAAAGAACGAAGTTTTGAGTAAGTAGATATATCTACATTGTGTTTAAGTGCAAAGGTTGACTTCAGCATTGAATAATTGGCCCATAATGTTGAAGATTTCATCTTTAAACAAAGGTCTAGGAAGTATGCCATTACATTTTCTGAGAAAGAACTCGTATTTTTACTCATGCGATAATCCATAAAACGTCTGTATGCATTTTCGTACTTTCCTCTTGATCTCTTTGGCAATAATTCTAATGAAGCAGTATTCACTGCCTCAACCAGCTCTGGAGGAGTCCCAGGAATGGAAATTTCATCATCACTTATCATTTTACTTTCGAGAACACCAGCAATTAAATTTATAAGCGTCAAGTTTGACAATTCAACCTCAATACGTTTCCATAGTAACCCAAGTAATTTTATTAGGATTTTCTAAGCACCATTTATTTGGGAATAAAATTATCGCGTTTTTTTTTTAAATCAATCAATATCTGTCGAATTTTAAACTTTTTGCGGAAAAATAGTATGTTTACCTACTCGGTAAACAATGTACTATAAACGTATATCCCCAGGAAATAAATTGAAGGTAAATCGAAATGAATATACAGGTTGAAAGAATTAAGAGAAATGGACAATCACTGACCTTGACTCCTGATTCTTATACAAAATTGTACCGGTAAAGGGGGCCTCTTATGCACATTGTCTCGGTGAATCCTTTAGTGATTCTGAGGTCATATTCGACACCATGTTTCCACATATAAGTTCGTATATTTTAAACACCAGTCGAAAGTTTGTTATATTCGGTTTTATTCTAATTGATGTGTTCAAAATAACGTTTAAAGGATATACTCTAACTGAAATTATTAGAGCGACCTCATTTGATTCGGTATCATGTCGAGATTATGGTGAGAAAAAATTGAGGTTGTGAATTGAGAATTTCAAAAGTTGATAAGTTAATAATTAAAGATGGTAAAAAGATTATGCACGCTTATTCTAATAGAACAGCGTAATACTTACTGGGGCTATTGATTCCAAAGTAACAGTCATTCAATAACTATGAAACCAATTTGAATGAAGTTTGGTACACAGATAATCTAGATCTTGATTAAGATTTTTTTCTGCATAAAGAAAAAAAGAAAATAGAATTATCGTCAATTTGAAAGTTGAATGGATAAAGAGAAAATTATTGTGGTTAACGAGTTAAATGGATGTAAGTGATTAACGATGATGATCCAAGTTTATCGAAAAACTTAGGTTTGTATTTTTCATCTAAAAAAATACCATAAGTACCATTTAATCTATCATCCATAATAATTAATGGAAGAAGCAAGCAGGCAAAATACAAATTGCCTCAATTAAGCATAATTATAATTAAATATCATAATTAAGCGAGTTTATCTCACTCACTATTTCACGCGGGCTCAACTATCGTTTAATAAGTTAAATTTATTATCTATGGTTGAGGTATGACAATATGAATTCATATATATACACTACTAGTTGAGTTTTATCGTTTGATTTTGGAGTATATTATTGTCATTGTCCAAACAGCAATATCTTCAATTTTTTTCAGCATTATTAGAATATATTCGCCTATCAATTAGAGTTTGGTATCAGCATGTGGAATTTTGCAAATTATACGAAATGGGTTTTAACGTCTGTAAAATGTAACATATCCATGAACAGAAAAAAAAATTAGAAAGCACTGACGTGGGGTCAGATTGCTTTGGCGCTCTTGTTGAGCTACTTGCGATTAAATATTCAAACCATAACACATCTATAAGCACTCTGATCACGTGAACAATAGTCTTTTCCCGTACTATGAGACAATGTGATGCAAATATGAACGCCTAATGAATGAACAAACCTATATCTCAAACTGAAAATAACTAGGTACTGATTATTTTTCCCAAGTTTTGTTCGAAGCTATAATTCTATAAACTATAATAAAATAAATAAAATTTTTAGCTAATATACATAATTCAAAAATAATTTATATACACTAAGTATTCAAAGAAATAAGAATGTAGTTAGGTACTTTTTGTAAGTCGATAGACAACTCACTCTGTCCACTCATCAATGAATACAGGTAAAATCTGTTTTCAATAATCAAAAATGTAAGAAGGAACATACCCTTCCAAATCTAACTCAACACATACCTACAGATGGTTTGGGTTGTGCTATATTATGAGAATACCATTTATTACTTATTTTAACGGAGAGAGTTAGCTTTCATAGTAGATAATAATTTAATACTTTGTATCCTATTGCGATACGATTATGCCATCAAAGATGACATAAACGAGCATGAGCTAGGGAGGTTAACATTTCAGTTCTAAAATACTCAAAAAATATATAGATACAAATATAAGAGAAAATTATCAATCATATAATATGAATCACAGAAAGAATATGATAAAATAATCATAAAAGACTTTAATTTCAGGGTCATAGAATTTTTGAATGTTTATACATATTTTGTTGTTGTATTGAACAGCAAATTGTCGTGAAGTCTGAAATTCCCCGATTGATCTCTGAGTGATACGATACATTCCAATTACTCGTTTCAAATAAAATTGAAGACATTTTATCGCAATCAAGTACAAGATTTCTTGATTGATTTGAAATCATAAATCATTGAAATGAAAAGATGTTACGGTCATTTTTACAGAAAATGTTGGATCGTGTGTAGAATTTCATCCAGAAGATATATTGAAATAATAATTTAATAATAAAATTTTTTCAAACTCTCTCTTTAGTATACTGTATATATGAATGTTATCTTTATTTGGTGAATAATATCCATTTTTTAAGAGATGCGAAGACTTATGGCTATGACAAAAATACCTGCATTTCTGTTTGTGCTCACATTTGTGATCACATTAAATAAGAAAATATAGGAAAGCACAGAAACTTTTTCTTTTTTTTCCCTTAACTCTGGAAGTGCAATAAAAAACAACGGAGAGAGATAATATAAAAAATCAATGGACAAATATATTGAATTAAAAATAACCATGTAACATTCGACACTTTTAATGATATAATGACAAATATTATTTATAAAACTAAAAACAACACTGGAGTCTGAATGACTCCAGATGAAAAGATTTGGCCATTTTTTATTTTTGTTTTAGTAACAATTCAGGCTTGTGGTAATTGAGATTAGTGAAAAATAGTTGGAAAAAAAAGATAGTAAATAAAACACAATGATTAAAGCCTAACGATTAACCCTTTATTCAAGGTCTAAAGAAAAAAATGAAGGGGTAAATGCCTCAGGCATAAAAAACCCCTATATGGTTTATACATTAAACTTTTAATATTTCAGAGTTAAGTTACAGGGATCCATATATTTAACAATACCTAAATTAAATCATGCGTGTGGAGGTAATTCTAGACTTATGAAGGCACAAGCCAAGTTATACATGCTTATCTGTGTCATCGGTGAAATGTGACGGCTTGAAAATTGATGGTAGGGGCCGGAGGTGCCCTTGAGTAACTTGTATTACTCCAGAGTAACAATATTCTCTTATCCTAATCAACAAGCGTGTAGACAGTTATTATCAGACATCAAAATATTGTGATTACACAAAACAATCAATCATAGCAATTGGGCACAACTTCAATAATACAACATGAATAATAATCATGGCAATTATGGGGACTTAAATGAAATAGTATATGCAAAAAACTAACTATGACCATCCTCATGTCTCGACCCCAAGATATGTGAGCCATAACTATTAATATTGTATGAGCTAAGCAAATGGGAACGCAGATAAGGTCATGAAGTTCCAGCGATGTCTTGTTAGAAATAAAAATATTGGCAGCGTCGAAAAAAGTATATTCTCTCATACCTTATAGCCATGAATGTTGCGGGCCTGTACCGGCATTCGATCCAGATAGTTAAGAAATATCATACACTATACAAATGGTCCACAATTCCGAGACACCAAAATAGAAATATCATATAATACAAGCATATAGATATACAGGGTGTAACTAAATAAGTGTAAAATATTCAAGGGGGTGATTCCTCATCGAAAAAAAGATAGGATCTTTCATAAAAAGAAACTTCATTGGAGCATCCCTTGTTAAGATACACCCCCTCAAAGGGAGTACATAAAATTTGTATAACAATTTTTTTCACAAGCACCAAAAGAGTTACAATATTGAAATTAACCTAATTAGTTTTGTTTTTTACCATTTTGTCGTTTAATGCAGGTACTAACTACAGAATAATAATAAATCCAGTTCGCATTTATGACGATGTACCTATCTCTGTAGTTGTTAGAAAAATAAGTTTTTGCTGGGAACTGGTTTAGTTTGGGCAAAAAACTCAGGAGACATTTTTTGTTTAGAATGAAACAGGCTATCAGAAATAAATTTTTAAATGGTAAACAAATAATAAGACAAAAAGTTACATTGGAAATAAACTTTAGGGGTTGCGTTTCCCACCCTTACATCCATGGGGTAAACCAAATAAATAACTGGATAAGTGTCTTTTTCCTAATAGTCACTACTAGGAACAAGCCTGTTGAAAATCATTATATTAACATGCATAACAACAAAATAAACAAAAATGATATTGAGTCTATAGAGCGGACCGTGTTCGGAATCAATTTCAATACTCCATGTGTTTTTAATTTGGCCATTATGTTCGAAGGTATCCACATACAAGTTTTATACAAGAAAGATTATTTTTATTTCCTTATTTCTATTCATATTACATTCATCACTTTCTACTCGAATATTTCATCTGGGAATAATCGGTGTTGTTAATTCATGCACTCTACACGCAATTATCATCAGGAGACTGGCTTCCATACAATATTGTGGCGATATACCAACAAACAATTCAGGTTTATAGCTGTCATAAATTTCCTCGCAGCAGGTAGAAAAGTCGTCCAAGATTAATTTGAAAGGAGACACTGTCATTAACCACGAATTTATTTATATACTTACTTTTCTTGACGATCAAAACACTGAACTCTGTATTCCGGAGAAATTGGAAATTTCATGTAGGTACGGAATGTTTGTTGTGCTTTCTTAGAACGATTGATTTAATGTCACATGTGCTGGAACGATAGAATAGGAAGTTAATTTGGTAATAAAAAGGAATTTGGAAAGAAGTTATCATGCTAAAGAATGTGGTATATTATATGCTAATTTGTTTTAGAGTTATTGTGGTCATTGTCTGATTTGCATTCTCTAGCCATGATACACATTCTTGAAAGGGGCTGCTACTACGGTGAATTTTTATATCTCAAAATTTCCTTGGTTGAAAGTGAGATAACCTTCAGTATACTCTCCATCTTTCAAAGGAGATGAGCTAGATGTTTTTGCACGATTGTTTTAGTTTAAAAAAAAAGGTGTCATAGTAGATTAATAAGTGGCACAATTGTAGTAGCATTGGTGATGAACCAACACATCTACCTGTACAATAAGTACTAAAGATCATTCGATAGTTACCAGAGCCTTTATAAATCAAACCATAATTGACGCAGTCGAAATATTAACCTACGTAAGTGAAAATAAATATAGTACCTACAAATAAATCATCTTCAGGAGGAAAATCACTAAAACTGACTCCTCCAAACACAAGTGCTTCAGGATCAGTGGAATTTAAAGCAGTACTACCCAATGAATTATCATTAGACAGTAATAATTATACTGCTAAAAATATGAAAATCTTTTTCGAAATCTTCAATAACAATGAATGATGTCACTACGCATATCTATTTTAAAGTGATGTTACTTTGCTTGATGATTATTTTCTGTACTGAATGCCAATAACAATTTACTTGGATAGATTACAAGTATTCCCAGATTTAGGTGTGCAATAATATTTCCTTGAAGAAATAGAGTTTGATCACCTAAATTTATTTCTGAAATACCAACTAGGTGTTCTTTAATAAAAAAATATTTGTTAGATCATTAATATGAATCTATTTTGTTTAGACAATAGTTAATTACTGAACATGCGTAAATTTTTGGTTTTTATAGTCAGAGTATTTGTTTTAATGTTTTTCTGTGGTTCCTTGTTGCTTTGATTCTGTTTGAAACTTTAAAAAAAAAAATGTGAAAAATATTGTAAGGATAATTTCGATAGTTTGAAATTATTCAATTCAGTATGAAATGATTATGGTTAGAAAATGCAATCTATTCTAACCCTTCTTGTTTATGAGCCTATAGCTTCCAGTTTCAATTTTGATTGAATTTTAATTAACCATGCATCATAACAAACATTCAGAAATATTAATACTAAGTGAAATTCTATTATCTTCTAGGTTTGTGAACCAGGTTGAATCGGTGTATGAAATAAAGATGTGAAAAAACTTCTATTAAGGTACAAAACAAATCTAGGGGACTGGGTTTGAAGTTTTTTAACTCATATGAGCTTAATTTGAAGCATTCCTATGTTAGAATAGATATAATTTGATGAAGCTTGAAAGTCTGAAGCTATAAACAACCAGCTCTTCATAATGACAAGTCTTCAATTTAACAGGTCCTGACGGAAAATACATTACTTATTTCAACGGTCATCATGAACATGTTCCGAAGTACCTATGTGAGTGATGGAAATCTTTCTCGCTATTTATTATGGAATATAACTCTGGTTTAAATATTAAACAAGGTGCTAGACATCATTAATTATGAACAGCAAATGGCAATTTAGATTTTATAGTGAATGTAAGACAAAAATTGTTCAGTGGTTAATTTCATCTATAGTGTTTAGTGGTGGAACCATAGACTGGAGAGATTTCCTCAACCTTTTGTAGAAAAATTTCATGAAGACATAAAATATGGCAACATTGAACAAATCTGATTATTGAATCATTTCAGCACAGGGTTGGATTTGGAAAATTAGAAAATTTGGACAACATTATATCGATTTAATTCCTTTCAACTTCAAATATCTCACGAATGGTGCAATTTAGAAGAAAAGATTTTGAATGATTTTATCTGCAAAAAAGACTAATGATTCCAGGAAGTACAACAACAACACCTGAAACAGCTCGCCAAAAATCGATTTGGGACTGAAATAAAAAATTACTTCCTTGGCCGTCTTTAATTTGTTTTTAAAATCAGTCTCCGAGGAAAAAATATAGAACTATTGAGTATGCTCAGAAATGTATTTATTCATTTTTGTTTTTTATTTTATCTTTATAAATGGTGAATGCCCAAATTGTTTAACTGTAACAAGGGATAAGTGGTAAAACACCTCTGGGTGAACTCCCCCTTGGGATTTCTATTTATTGGAAATAAAGACCTTTATTATTATTATTAGGTGTACAAATAAGTTTCCGCGGTTTGTCAAAAGATGGCCCCACCAGAAGGTTATGGAGAAATTGTCAGATGTAAAACTTAATATCCCAAGTTTAGTCATCTGGCAACACCATAACCTTAAAGTACTAGTGATTCCGTATCAGCATCACCTAATTTTTTTCGTGCAAAAATGTCAAGTTTTATTCCGAATAAGAATCATTTGCGGGAACTTTTGATTTACTTCTTTAATGTGAAAAAATCTGCAGCTGAGGCGCATCGGTTGCTTCTAGAAGCATATAGTGAAGCTGCTTTAAGTGAGAGAAGTTGTCAGGAATGGTTTCAAAAGTTTAAGAACGGTGAGTTCGACGTTAAAGACAAAGAACGCAGTGGAAGGACGAAAGTGTACGAAGACATGGAATTAGAAGCACTATTGGAGGAAGATTCGTCCCAAACGCAAAAAGAACTTGCACTTACTCTACAAGTGACTCAACAAGCAATTTCACATCGTTTAAAATCGTTAGGAATGATTCAAAAATAAGGAAAATGGGTTCCATATGAACTAAAGCCGAGAGACGTTGAACGCCGATTATGCATGAGTGAAATGCTGCTTGCCAGGAATAAAAAAAAAAGGGTTTTTTGCATCGTATAGTCACTGGTGACGAAAAATGGATTCACTACGATAATCCAAAGAAGAGAAAGTCATGGGTTAAGCCCGGCGAACCATCAACATCGACAGCTAAGCCGAATATTCGTGGAAAAAACTCATGCTGTGTATTTGGTGGGATCAGCTTGGTGTCGTGTATTATGAATTGCTGAAACCAAGCGAAACCATTACTGGAGCTCTCTACCGAACACAATTGATGAGATTGAAGCGGGCAGTTAAGGAAAAACGCGCCCATTACTACTCCAGACACGACAAAATTATTCTTTTACACGATAATGCTCATCCACATGTTGCGGCGCTGGTAAAAACATACTTGGAAACACTCAACTGGGAAGTTTTACCCCACCCGCCGTATTCACCAGACCTAGCCCCTTCTGATTATCATCTGTTCCGGTTGATGGCACATGGTCTGTCTGAGCAGCGCTTCACATCATATGAAGACACCAAAAATTGGGTAGATTTGTGGATAGCGTCAAAAGATTAAGAGTTTTTTCGACGGGGTATCCGAATGTTGCCAGAAAGATGGGGAAAAGTAGTGGCAAATGATTGAAAATACTTTGAATAAAACGTAATGTACTTTTCCTTTACAATAAATTCCTAATTTTTTATAAAAAACCGCGGAAACTTATTTGTACACCTAATATTATGCAAAAATTCTGGAGCAAAGTAACTGTATGCATATAAAATTTTGGCAGATATTGCATCTAAAAAAATTAATATAAACATTAAACATTTCAACATGAATACGGTACCAGAAATAAGGAAAACTCTTACCAATCACCTAGATGTAAAAAGAGTATAGGTAAGTCAAAGAAGTCGTATTTATTTTGCTCCGAAAATTCTTAACTTACTTACAAACATTTGAAGGAAATTATTGAACGAAAATCATAAAAAAAAGATTGTTGTATTAACAAGATGAGATCTATTATTGGAAATTTTATAAATAATAATTAAAATATTAGAACTTAATAATGACACGATACTTCAAACACATATACCAGATGTATACATTTACTTACCCTCTCAAGACATGGAAATTAAACAGAGAAAATGACTTACATATTTATTTATTCTTTCGTAAGATGATAATGAAGGCAAATCATAGTCTCGAATCCAATACAATGATATCAACGTTCCGTAAATTCGAGTCAGGAACCTATCACCTGAAAAACAAGAGCGCAAATGCTCGCAAACTCACTTCAGTGCTTCTCAACATTTTATCGAGTACCATTGTTCCTATTTGGGTAGGCGCGCTCATTTCGTTCCGCTGCTATAAGAATTTTATGACCGTTTGGTTTAAGATAAATACTAATTGACGAGAATCTTAATCTTCCGAGAGATTCTTGTGAAGGACGGATGTCTAGAAATTGCTGTTGTCCAGATCAATTCGACGCAACTACTGACCTGACTTCTCGGTGTCTCTCATCTTCTCTAATTTATTACATTGTTTCATATCGGATTCCTATCTTCGCTCCGATCTGGTTGTATAAATAAACGACTATGGGCCCAAACGAACTTTCCAACAGGCAATATGATTCGATATTTCATTGGTGGTCCAAGCCAGTTGTTGAAATTTGGTCCTGTTCGGTTTGAAACTCGTTGATAAAGATAACGATTACAGAGCACTTTTCGGAATGAAACAGCTAGGTATCGTTTGAAATGATTTTCGAGATATCTCCATTATCTGTTATTGATGTTCATATAACCTCTGGAATCAATTGAAAGTCCCGTATTGAGTATTCCATAAGCTTTTTATTAATTGCTAATGGGAATTATGTTTCAAATAAGATTTAATCCAATATCCAAAATGCACTCCGTTCACCCCTTGACCATGCTATCAACGAATTCTTATGACTCTCTTTCCACATATTAGTGCATATTCTTCAATAATTATTTGGCTCAATTCCTCAAAGCTTTTGAATCTATTAAAGTGAACATACGATTTTATATGACCCTAAAGATTAAATTTATCGGGTTAAGATCTGGAGAACCAGCAGGGCACATTATGAATCCTTTAGGACCAGTCCTTTAATTTAGGAAATTCGCATTCGGAAAATCCCTAGCCCATTTATTGAATTGAGAGGTGCTCCATCTTGTCGAAACTCAACACTCAACAAATACCCATCACCTCTCCGTCTATATAGTCCAGTCAAAATGATGGTGAAATCGGGTTTTTCGCCTCTACGGTTGATTTTATATGGAAATAATCAGAAAAAAGCGTAGAAACCTGTGGGCAAAAAATTTCCAGACACCGGGAAGGGGGTGAAAAAGATGAAACTCTACCCCAAAATACGATTTTTCGGTTAAATTTCGGAAATATCAAAAAAAGTTTCAAACAAAAGTTGTAGAGCGGAAAATTCTAGTCCAAATTATGTCCTCCTGAATTCCTAGCTGAATTTCCTTAAGATGCATACGAATAATAATTTAGACATAGGTAGGTATGTTTCTGATAGTAATATAATAGAAAATCTTCGAATTTTTTTGAGAACACTGTCGTTTTTGAAAATTATACAAATTATACAAATTTCACTCAACAAAGTGATCCCGAAATACCACTCGCCTTCAGCTCGTAGTATTTTAAGGATAACTTTGTTTCGTGAAATTTAAACGCATAATTCCCAATAAACAAGAGTGTTCTCAAAAAATTTTCACCTCTAGTGGTATTACCCTTGAGAATTTCTTTTTAATTTTTTGTGTCCTGACCTGATTTCATGAATATTATGGTAGATATATATAATCTTTAATCCTCTACTGTAAATTACAACTCGCTAGCTCATTACCTTCTAGAATATTTGCGCCCACAATAACAAGAATACATTCGATTTTAACTAAGCATTCCTCATCAGTGTTTCCAACCAAAACTATCATACAATTTTGGTTCAAAAATTCGAGACAAATAGGCCAAATGCATTCTGTTCAGTTGAAAAAGCCCCAAAACGAATGGAGGATCTGGGTTCACTGTTGGAAAAAGTTGAGCGAATAGGAATCCATTTATTATTCATGCATTCTCATGGCAATTAGTTATTGTACACCTTTGTCTCTACCGAAAGGTGGTTCAATAGGAATTCTTTCGGATTATCGAAGGCACCTGTTGCTTCCTTATCATTCAGTAATTAGTGTTCAAGTCGGCGTCTCTGTGTTGGTAGGCCTTTACGAACCTACGGATATATCTTCGGAAGATTCATTTTACCCGTTTCTCTACCTTTTCGTGTTTGTATCTACAATAATTGATACTTAAAATTTATTCCTTTATTTTTTTTTGTTCTGGGGCTACAGAATAAATCTAATGTAAACAATATTGCTTATGAGAACGAAATGTTTGAGCAGAGGTTGATGTGACAGATCACCTTAGATTCATATATTTACGGAAAACGTCAGTAAAAATATCGTCTTTCTGTGTGTGTAGTGACAAGTTTATATAAAATTTATGTGCAAAAAACTACACTTGCACCAATACCCACTTGACGTGCCTCAAACCATATTTGTCTTTGCATAAGACACTAGTAGGAACGTGGAGAATCTGGCAACGTCGCTAAATTCGATGATTTTGTCGATTTCTATAGTTGAAATATTATGAGGCACTTGGAGCTGCGAGTACTTTCTTGAAATGACAAGATACTTAATGTTAATTCTGGATGTATTTCATTTTTGGCGCTCTTGTTCACCCGAATAGAGTGCCTATCATTTTGCCCAAATGTCTGTAATTTTGGAATATCGAGCCGAAAATGGTCTCAATCGATTGGGTTTGAATAATCCGTGGCGAAATTTGAGTCTGTCCAGCCGGCCGTATCCTCTCTAGCATCCAAACGGGATGAGCTAGAGATTTCATATTTTCAGAATAGGTTAATTGTCCAAATATCTAGGTCAAGTTCGTTATTGGGCCAAATCCGTCGGATGGTTCAGTAGTTATGAGCATCTGAAATTTCGTTTCCTCAATAACTACTAGAATACCCATCCGATCAAGTTGATACTTGACATATCCTTGAGGGAGGCTGCAACAAAACGGCTCGCAAAATTTTGCAGAAATCGTCTCGATAGAAAATTTTTTAAAAATTCCCAAAAAAAATTTTTTCAATACTCAATATCTCATAAGGCATTTTTCGGATTTCAATAAAAATTCGTGAATATATTGAGGTGATCGATATCTTACTTATCCTCAAATTTCATTGCCGTAGCTCTTTTCCATCTAAAGATATGACCATTTTTTTCATTTACTCAAGAGAAAAGAGAAAAATCATGAAGTCTGAACGATGGCCATCACATATCGATATTCGATTGACAAATGCCGGGCTCATTAATCAGTGTCAGTTGGCGTAATATTATTCAAAATTTTTCATAACGGGAAATCATAGAGATAGAATTCATTCTCGGTGGCTGAAATAATATACGTTGTCAAAATTCAGAAAAACACTGACGTAAGTTTTTAGGGAAAGGGAATTATAGCTTCGAACAATACTTGGGGAAAATTACGAGTAGTTATTTTTATTTTGAGATATAGGTTTGTTCATTTATTGGGCGTTTATATTTGCATCACATTGTCCCATAGTACGGAAAAAGACTATTGTTCTCCTGATCAGAGTGCTTATAGATTTGTTATGGTTTGAATATTTACTCGCAAGTAGTTCAACAAGAGCACCAAAGCAATCTGACCTCACGTCAGTGCTTACAAAAATTTTTAACCAATTTTTAGGAAAGAAGAAAGTTTTTCAGTGTTTTGTGTTTTGTGGATTCATATTACATTACAAGTATGTAATACATTTAAAAAAAATAAAATCCATCTATTTTTTTCATCAGCAAATTGAATAGCATATATAAAAGATAGTTTTTTGATCACTTAAAAACAATATTAGTCAGAAATTACATATGTGGAGGTTTCAGCTTACATATAATGCTAACATAGAATTCAGAGGCTGATGTGTATATTGCGAACGGATCTAACAAAAATCCAGGCTTCGTAATAATGAATTCTGAGGACTCCAGTCGCAACTGAATAATATTTGTTGATATTGGATCTTTAGTATGCATGAGTTATATACCCCAGAAGCTTAAAAAAATTTTTTTAGTATTATTTCAATTACAATTTTCAATTGAAAGTCTTTATAATTTTAACTTACATTTTGAGTATTGACAAATATATTAAAATAATGATCATTTTTCAATTGAACATAACAGATGCAGAATGCTCTTTTTCGTAAACACAAAATCTTCTAAAAATTTTGTTCACACCAGAGCAAAAGCATTAACGAATATATGATTCAAAGAGCTGTTTGGACAGTTTAATTTTCACTACCCACTTGAACACTATTGTCAAAATTCATACTATGAAAGCTCACATCAAGAAGAATCTAATTGAATTCAAAATGGACTTTCATTTTTAAAAGTACTTTTTCATAACCGAAAACCAGTGTAAGCAAAAAAACCAAAAACACAGGTCAGTATCTACATTCCAATGCCAACCCTCAACTTAATACTAAATTGGGAGTGGTAAAACGTTTATATGATAGAGCAACAAATATATGCTCTACCCAACAAGAAAAAAATGAGGAAATAAATAACATCTCAAAAACATTCAAAAGCAATGGTTATCCCAAAAAAATATCGAAAAGAGAGAAATAAATAACAGAAAATAAACTTGAACCCAATACACTACAAGAATATATGCAACCAACTATAAAAAGCGTCATTCTTATTCGAAGGGTTTAACAGAGAAAATGAGATGAATTAGAAATAGATACAATATAACAACCGCCATCAAGACACTAGATACCATCTGGGCTAATTTAACAAAAATTAAACCCGATAACGAGAATCGAAGAACTGTATATATGAGATACCATACAAGTGCGAAAGATCTTGTATTGAAGAAACAAAACGCCCCTGGAAATTGAGAATAAAGGAATATCGGGAGCTTCCTCAAGTTGGCCCAACATGCTCTGGATGAAAATCACCTGATAAAATGGGACGAAACATGTATAATATCCCAAGGGGAAAAACCTACAATAAGGAAAATAAATGAAATAATAAATAAGGCAGCATTCATGAAACAATTATTCGATGTAACTTGAAGAAGTCTTCAACCCACAGATGCAAATTTTTTTATCTAGTTTTCATAGTCTGCCTATTTGACATTTAGAAAAGTTGAAAAATTTTATGAAATTGCCTGCTATAGTACAAGCTAATCTTCACCTCGGAAATGATAGAAGACAGCTGTTGAAACGTTGGGAAGAAGAAAAATAATAAATTGGTTGGTCATTGCCCAAGTAATAATTCTACACGAGTTCCATCATCAAGAATATATCCTCAGTACTAATTGGATTCTTTTCGAAAAGTACCTGAAGAATAAATAATTTACGATAGTCACAAACTTGAAAAACACCAATGTGCGGTTTCCGGCATTCATTTTCATGGGAAATCGACCTCATAGCATATGCTCTTGTGTTTTTCAAACTCTTCTAAAAATTGGTGTTCCGATCGAAAGAGTGCAATTTGGACCACCTTTTACATTCAGAAATACTAACACTCTACATTCGATATCATAAATTCCAAACAACTAGATCAATTCACCCATATCACATGGATCAGCAATGTCCAATCGGTATTCATTCAAAAATTTTTCGATGTCTTTGAATAATTTATTGCCCAATTGGCGTGCATCTTTCTACCGCATAAAGCTGCCGGCAGAGAGCGGAACATTCAAACGTGCTACACCGAAAGGGGATCGACTGTCCACCATGACCGGTCCAAGAAACTAGCTAGAATGTCTTGGTGTCGCCTTCTCGACCACTTGATTTATACCAAATGGTGACTGATTATTTTTTTATTTCTGAATGTTAACCTAAGTTTTATACTGTCGCTTATTCTTTTGACTTTGCCGGCAAAGCTCCCGATTCCCACACTAAAAAGCGACTGGTCGAGGTTATAGATGGCCAGGTATTACAGCTGACGTAATCGTTCGACGGTTCAGTTTAATGAGCTAACGAAATATTTGTCACTGGTTGTTTCGATTCCCGACCAAAGGGGAGAATGACTATGGCCTTTTTGGGGTCGACATGGCCGAAATGGAACTTCCATTTGTAAATTATTATCGAGGATGTTCTAAATGATCTCTTTCCTTTTTTTCAGGAAATGAAATATTTTTCAAATTCCTGGAACTCAACTACAGAAAAAAATTGAAATGTAATACTGTCTATTATACTCTTGGCTTTGCGCTCTTTTGTAACATCTTATTATAAGCTAATATAAGATCTTCCGCATTCGCAACGTATCTCATAAATTCAATTCTTCGTTCTTTAATGTTTGTTATCAGGTAAAATTTTTGTTAAATTAGCCCTAATTTTATCTTCTGTTATGTCGTATTTATGAACAATTCTTTTTTTTTTTGTTTAACTTTTCACATATGGAATGCTTCTTCCATATCTGCTTATATGTGGGTCGAATTGCAGGACCGAATATCGATGAGGCGGACATAAGAGAATATATTAAGGATTTACAGGTTAATATAGAGGTCGAGGTTAAGAAACTACCTACAAAAGGTGGAAATTCAGCTTTCAGCGTTGGTGTACCGGATGATGATACGTTTGAAAAACTAAATAGCCCTGATTTTTGGCCAATTTTTTCCGGAAACCACAGGAACGAAAAGAAGGATAGATAAAAGTATTTGTCTCCTAAATCAGAACATACAGGCTATTGGGACATCTTTCCTGAATTTAGAACGTGTACTGCAGGGTCACCAGGTGAATATATTGTGTATAACGGAACACTGGAAATCTGATGAAGAACTTGAGCATTATGTACCCGGGGGTTTTATTCTGACTTCCTCTTACTGCAGGGAAAAAGGTCGACATGGTAGTTGTGCAATTTACATTGAAGAAGGTATAGTTTATTCTGAGAGACTAGATTATAGAGTTTTAAGTGAACCTCTCTGTTTTGAATGCTGTGCTTCCCAATTAGTAATTGATGGGGCCAGATTCCTGATTCTATGTGTTTATAGACCTAATAGTTTGCCTAATATAGATATATTTTTTGAAAGGTTTAACACAATGCTAAATAAATGTCTTCTAGAAAATGTTAATCTAATCATAGCTGGTGATTTTAATATAGATATTCTCACCCCATCGAATGATTGCAGGACATTTCTTGGAATTTTGGATTCACATAACTTGAAGATTACAACGATAGAACCTACCAGAATAACAACGGCAAGCTCATCATGCCTGGATAATATCATCACAAACATTGACGGAAAGACCCAAATCATAGAGGAACACTTATCGGACCACTCAGGTCAGAAGTTCAATTTTATGGTAACTTCTCTTTCTCAGAAATTGACTCAAATTAAGAGGAGAACAAGACAGTATAAAGAGAGAAATCATTTAGTTTTCAAGGAGTCCTTACTGAGTATTGACTGGTCGGATTTATATTTACTACCAGAAAATAATGTAAATGAAATGTGGGATTTTTTTTTTTATCGTTTTAAAGGGGAATTTTATAATGCATTTCCATTCAAGATAGTAAATGTTAAAAAACAGCGAAGATTTGAGATGTCCAATGAAATTAAATCACTGAAAGCTGAACTGGATCTATTGTTTGTTCTCTCAAGATTCAGTGATGACTATACTGAAAACTACAAGAGATTAAAGGGATCCTATGATTTAGCATTGAGTTCCCAAAAGAAAAATTATTATAATAGTACTATAGAAAAAGCGGATAATAAAAATAAGGCTACCTGGAATATTGTAAGAGAAGTAACTAATTGTAGTAGAAAAACCTCCAAATACCCATCAAAATTTACTAGCCAAAGTAACATAAACGAAGTCTATAAATTGGCAAATGAATTCAACAATCACTTCACTAATGTCGCCCCAAGGCTCACCCCGGTTTCAAAAGCAGACAATGTTCATAAAAATGTTCCAAAATCTTGTTATTTGTTTGATGTAGATGCGAGTGAAGTACTCTCCATTGTAAAGAAAATGAAGAACAAATTATCAGCTGGTTATGACGATATTCCTCTTAGCGTTTTAAAACACTATATAAACGATTTTATTAAGCCTCTTTGCTATATCTTGAATTGCTCCTTCAAAACAGGAATTTTTCCTACTGCTCTGAAAATAACATTAGTCAAGCCATGTCATAAAAGAGGAGACCTTGATGTTTTTGCCAACTACAGACCTATTAGCTTAATTACATCATTTGCTAAAATATTTGAAAAAATTCTTGCAAATCGCCTGATGAACTTCTTACGTAAATTCAAGATTTTATCCAACAACCAACATGGATTCACAAAAGGTGAAAGCACGGAAACTGCAGTATTTGAGTTCATGCAGAGGATACATTCATCTCTGGAGGAGGATATGATACCTGCGGGATTGTTCGTCGATTTTTCTAAGGCTTTTGATTGTGTTGATCATAAACTACTCGTGCAGAAACTAGAGAAGAAGGGAATAAGAGGTATGCCACTTAAGCTAGTAGAGAATTATCTATCTAGTGGAAAGCAAATGGTAGTTTTGGATATGAATGGTGAAAGATTCCTGTCATCAGAGGAAACCTTGCTGATTGGAGTACCCCAGGGAACTATTTTGGGACCAATATTGTTTATAGTTTACGTTGATGACCTCCCAGATGTGTTGGAGAATCTCCCAGTTGCAACCACTAGTGAGCTTGACGTTGATGCAAAGTTATACGCGGATGACATCAACGTGGTTATATCCTCCAATAATCCGGAATATGTTTGTGAAGGCCTGAGATTGGCCGTGTCCAGGATAGAGGAATGGTGTAGATCAAATACTTTAATGCTTAATGCAGACAAGACCAAGGTAGTATATTTCTCCAACATAAGATCAAATAGAACGCACCCACAAAGAATAAGAGTAGGAGAAAATGATATATTAACTTGCTCAAATACAAAGCTCCTTGGTGTATCAGTGGATAGTCATCTGTGTTGGGACCAGCATTGTGAAACTCAAACATCTAAACTAAATACAGTGATCTACACAATGAGGACCATCAGGAATGTAGTTGATATTAGCACACTAAGGACCATCTATTTTGCAAGCTTCCAATCTATTTTATCATATGGCATTATTTTCTGGGGCTCTAGTTCTCGGGCTAACCATATATTTGTAATTCAAAAGCAAGCTATAAGAGCAATGTTGAATATGGGTTTCAGATCATCCTGCAGGGGTTGCTTCAAGTCTGGTAACATCTTAACTGTACCAGGTCTATATATTTATAGAATTATACTTTTTGTACGCAAAAACCCATATTATTTCTAGGAGTATAAAAATAATAACGCTACTAGAAGAACCCACGAATATTTTTTTCCGGTACATAAGTATTCAATCACAGAACAGAGCACGCTATATATGGGGATAAAATTGTATAGTCTGATCCCACTAAGTGTGAAAAGATATTCGAAGTATAATTTATTTCAAAGGGCATTATTTACACTTGTATTGAATTGTGAACCATATTCTCTCAGTGAATTTAAGGATTTTTGTAAGACACAATAAGGGCGAAATTTTGTTTCTTTATTCATTAATTGTATGTATTGTATGTATAATATTATTATTATTATTATGTTGTATTATATGTGGTTCAAGCTGATTTTGTTATATTTGTTTCCAATATCTATTTTTTTGGAATAGCCATTACTTCTGAGTGTTTTTGTGATGTTATTTATTCCCTTTATTTTTATCTTGTTGGGCAGAGCATATATTTGTGGCTCTACCTTATACAATTTCGCCACTCCCAATAAGTACTAAGTTTATTCGTTTCGCTACCTTTTTGAGATCCATTATTTCTGAGGTTTCAGAGTTTCATTTACTCTTCATATTGCTCAATAGAGAATATATTTATTCCACTACCATACAAAATTACGCCGCCACTCCTATTCAAGTGTCAAGTTGATGGTTAGATTGATACGTAAATATTTACCTGTTGGTTGATTCATTTTAAACACTTGGTCTTGACATGTCAATCTGTTTATGTACAATTAATTACTTCTAAAAATGGAGAAGTTGACTACCTTTGTCGATTTCCATTGTGAATATAATAGATTCTTCTTGGTTGTTTAGATATAGTGAATAATAATTAATCTAGACAATTAATTAAAATTGAAAACATTTTTCTGCTTTTCCTAAAGCTAATTCACCTTGAGGACAATTGAAATTTTATTTCGAAGCGTTTATTGGAAGAAAAACATTATGAAATGTTGATTACCTAAAGCCCAAATAATAATATCAATAAAATTGCTTTCACTTCTACATACCATCACTGGTAGCCCACCCTGTATAGGCCTGATTACAGAACGAGGACCGAAATGTTTCTTTTGATCTAGATAAGCGATAGATACTTCACCTGTTGTTAACTTCTGATAGCTGCTTGAGAAACATCACAAATGAACTATTGGCGTCCGCTAGACGATAAAATCTAGTTTTCTTTATGACACCGCTCATTTGGATTTTCGACTTTAAAAGAATGTTTGGGAAGTTGCTACTTCCAACGAAGATGTTTTGCATGCTATCCAAAAATATTGAGTCGTGAAATTGTTAACCTATAATTTTCTCCATGATTGGTACTAAAATAAGGATTCAAAATGTGTCTGTTTTATTTCCAGTTATACACAGAGCGTTCCAAATAATTGTTTTCTCCTCCCTAGGTGAAAAAGTGGAAAATAATAATTTAACCCCATTATTTAGAAGTTCATTGTAGAAAAAACAACGGGGTACAATGCTGAATAAATGGACAGCAGGTCATAATAGGGGTAATCTGATGTAGTTCAATAATTACGTTAATCACCTGCTAAGAAGAGTGTACCTAGTTATTTCAGGTTATGATAGGTACTCTGTTAGAATGAAATTGGTTATCTGAATTATATTTACGTGTTATTGAAAACTCTGTTCACTACGTAGTAATTCCATGATAATACAACTTAGAAATCAGCAGAACAAATTATCGCAAGTATATACTCGTATAAATATTGATTTCCAGGATTTATTTTTTATTAAATGTCATATAAAATAGAAACACTATCTCTCTGTAATTTCTTGATACCTTGAAGTGAAATCATTCTGTATCTCAAGATAATTATCTCCTCAATGTTTATAAAAAGATATTCATACAGATTGAACGAGTTTAAAATGTTTTTTTGGGTAATTTTCAACATATTTTATTATTATTTGTTATAACTATTGTTTCGGTGTTTTTTAAAACTATCCATTTATCTTCGTATTCCATTAGATGAAATATGTTTCCAATGAACAATTAAAATGACAGTATTTGACAATCAGACAGTGATATTGTGACAATGATTTTATTATATTTCAATATTTCTTCTGTTGATGAATTAGCGGTGCATTCGAAATATGATGTTTAACTACTATGAGTTTTTTAAAGAATTCGCGATGCGTTATCTAGTCTTTAAGAATAAAATAATTTTCGGTAGATTTGAATGTACGAAATTTCACATAGTATAGTTTTGAGTTTCATAAAATCTATCAAATATCTTATATTAATATGAAAACAGTTGAAACGTGAATGTCCACTAGACTTAACTCAGTGAATCTGGTATATCGGTATAAAGAGAATTAAAGATGTATTCGGAAATGGATGCAACGCATACCAGGAATTCAGAACCGCATTCTATCCGTGAATATGGGGCGGGAACATGTTTGACAGAACTGGTAACTAATGGAAGCTCAAGATCTGATAGTGATGATAAAAGGGCAAAATATATGCAAAGTGCATATATGCATTTGAATGTATTTCGTTACACTCATAATACAATACTTATTCATTATTCTTGGGTAGTTTTTTTTTTTTCATTCAAGATAATTTTACTTATTTAGTCCATCAAGGCAATAATATATATATTATATCTTCATTGTTGACTACGAGAACTCTCTAGGAATATTCTGAGGTTTTTATAATAGAAATGAATGACAAATACAAACATCTATAATATAAAAATGAATAGCAAAATGTGTTGGTAAGCGCATAACTCAACAACGCCTGGACCAATTTGGCCAAAAATTAAATTAAAAAATAAATTAAAATTATTTCTGGAAAAACCCTTAAAATAGCTCTTTTCTTTTTCCCATACAAAATGATTTGTAACTAAAACGTAGTCAATTTGAGTTTTATTGCTATGGTATAAAGTTCATATTAAAGCACTAAAATTGCCATTAAATATGCAAAGCAATGAAACTCCAACCTGCAACGTTTCGAAGAACTCTGCAATGGCAAAGGTTTTGCAGCAATGTAAATTGATTGTTTGGGATGAATGCACGATGGCACATAAAAAATCTTTGGAGCAATAATAACCGATTTGGTGGTGCAATGATTTTATTAGCAGGAGATTTTCGTCAAACATTGCCAGTGATTCCACGATCAACGCCAGCTGATGAACTCAATGCATGTCTAAAGTACTCCAATTTGTGGAAACATGTCAAAGTACTTCATTTAAGCAAGAATATGCGTGTCGAGTTGCAAAATGACCAATCTGGAAACATATTCTCTAAACAACTCATTGACATTGGTAATAGCAAATTTCCTATAGACATATTGACTGGCTGCATTAACTTTCCTCAAAGTTTTTGTCAGTTAACAAGATCAAAAGATGAACTTATTTAGAAGGTGTTTCCAGATGTTTCTCAAAATTACAGAAATCATGATTGGTTGAGCGAACGAGCTATACTGGCTGCAAAAAACATAGATGTAAATGAATTAAATTTCAAAATTCAAGAACAAATTACAGGCGAATTGAGGATATATAAATCAGTTGATTCGGCTACTAATCAAGATGATGTAGTCAACTATCCACCGGAATTTTTAAACTCGCTGGATTTGCCAGGATTGCCACCTCACAATCTTCAATTAAGAGTTGGATCGGTGGTTATAATGTTGCGAAATATCAACCAACCGCGTCTTTGCAACGATACACGGTTAGCGATAAAAAAATTACTAAACAATGTGATGGAAGCAACCATACTCAAAGGAAAGTATAAAGGAGAAGATGTTCTCATACCGCGCATCCCAATGATTCCGACTGATGTGCTATTTGAGTTTAAACGACTACAGTTTCCAGTGCGGCTTGCTTTTGCTATGGCTAAAAACAAGTCCCAGGGGCAATCATTAAGTGTTTGTGGTATTAAATCTAGAAAACCCATGTTTCTCACATGGTCAATTCTATGTTGCCTGTTCTCGTGTTGGAAAAACATCAGATTTGTTTATCTATGCGCCAGGTAATCAAACAAAAAACATCGTATACCACAAAGCACTACAATGATAATAATAATAATTATGATTCGCATGATTAACAATAAAGCGATTATTTACTTTTAAGTCGTTATATGTTTTATTTAATTATTTTTTATTCACAACGCCCTATCACCAGGGTGACGGTTCTGTTCAGGTGAATTTTTTAAAATACGTAGGCACAAAAATTGCCACATTACAAATCTTTTTGACAGGACGAAGTCTGTCCGGTCAGCTAGTTATAAATAAACTCTTCACTCAGTACGTATGTGCCGTTTCAACAAGTTATCATTTTGATTGTTTTCGGGTGTATATAGTGCTGTCAATACTGCTAAATGAATAATTATTATTATAATAAAGAAACGATTCATTTTAATTTGAACCATAGTCGAATTGAGTTCACAAAGCAATTATTGTGGACAGTTCAATTTGTTTATTTCGTTGAATTCTTCGTTCACGTCGAAATCGAAGAATAACTAATAGATAGTTTGATTACTTTCGGCAGCATTTCTTGATCGGATCGATTGGATTATAACCGAGTTAACAACTTTCCTCGCTCCTTCTGAAGCCGGCCAGAAAGCGGTAAAGAGCCGTTTCAACAGTCGGTAGATCACATGCCGCGATAAATTCTCTACCGACGCAGCTGAGCTTTTTCGATTTAAATTCCAGAATGTCCCTTCGTAAGTGATAGCATAAAAATAAGATAATAATATCGGTTTCCTTTTTCTGCCAATTCGACAGGATTTTATTGTCAGGACGAGAAATAATGAGTTGGTCAACAGGTAGTGTGACTCGATATAGGAATTGTTGAAACAGCCTATCTCGAATAAAATGATTGTTTATGTTTGGAAATTGTTGCAGTATAAAACGTAGTAGTTCACGAAAATTTTCATCGTGTTGTAGTTGTTTGTAATTTTGATGAGAGAAATGTTTACTTCCCAAGTAACATACATACATCTTTGAGAAGAGGCACTGCCCGAAATGTTTCCAGGGCACTCTTCTATGTTCCTAAACCTAGAAAAAAATGTGCGATATTATTCAGTTTTTCTGAGAATGATGCGTTTTCACAATTGACACTTGAGCAGAATTGATGTACTTGGTGTGAGTGTAAAAGTTTATTAAAGAGCACTGATGGCATATATACAGAATATATAATTCAAATTAATACATTTTGGTTCATTTGTTGTCATTTTTTTCTGGGTGCTTTTGTCCTTAATAGATACTTTATTTTGTGGAGCCACATATACAAATGTATAATTTAAGATTTAATTTTAGTGAACCTCAGTAATTGGGTTTTCCTGTAGATGTTCCTGTTCAAATAGATAAATAAATTGCATTACCTTATTGTTGAAACTAAACCCGGCACATTAACTACTATTGTTGAATTACTAATTATACATGGTAAATACTTATATTCAATGATTATTATTATTACTACATTACAAACCAACATGCTGTTGTTTCTGTAAATTGTAACTACACAGGACTTGCCTTTAGTAGATCTCCTTGGGTTTATTTTTTGGATATCTATTTGTTGAACAATCCTGTAGATTTCAAAGAATTAACCTTATCATCATCATTTTTATTATGTTATTAATCATTCAGCTAAATGAAGGCTCTAGTATCATAAAACTTTTAATAATTATAAGGCCTGAAGCCCAGTTGGCACATCTTCTCTTTGTTGGGCCTTCTTTCTCTTAAAACTCATCGTTTTATATTTTGGTTATTTTATTTCTGATTCTGTATTTACAATTATAAAATCTTGGCCAATATGCTTCCTTTTCGCCTATAACGAAAAGCTACCTGTAACCCTCTGGTTCTTTCTTTCAGATTCACCGATGACGTCACGGAATTTCCCCCCTTCCTTCTGGAATAGTCAACATTACAGTGGTGCTAGTGGAAGTAATCATCACAGTAATACATCAGACCTGTATTCCGAACACTACCACCAGGACGCCTGGTACCAATATAGTCAGCATCATAGGGCAGTTCATGATTATCACCATCACAATATGGCAGCACAGTACAGTGGGTTGTTACTGCCAGGTTCTAGGTTACATATGGGGTCGCATGCTCCTTGTAAAGCAATGGATTGGCAACATCCTTCGATAGATTCTCCATATTCTTCATACCCAACAATGTCAGGTGAGAATATTTTTGGTGATTAAAATGGGTTCACATAAACAGCAGGTTTTTGAGAACGCAGAATACAATGTCTAAGGAGGAAAGAAATCGTTCAGACAAATATGCTAGGGCAAGTCAATTTCGATCATGATCTCTGTGTATTCAATTTTTACAGGTAAGCCGAAAGTTCAAGAGAATATATATATAGATGAAATTTATTCGGGTATTCGATAATGTTGGGAATGATGAATAATCAAAGTTGTAAAACATCTATATTTCGAACTTTTTTGTAGTTCTTCTTCAGGATGCTATAGAGGAAACAATGAATATAAGAAACTGAGCACAATATTACAAAATAACTTACTTACATACAATAGATTATTCGAACAACTGACAAGAACTTGAAATATTAAATTTGACAATTTATTATCATAGATGATCTTAATTAAGTGACATCTAAAGAAAGTAGGTATTCATAGATAATATTTAAATTTTTAATATCTGTTTTTTTCTTGATGTTGTTGTTATTTTCATTTATATAACAACTTACAAATAACTTACTTACATACGAAAGATTATTCGAACAACTGACAAGAACTTGAAATATTAAATTTGACAATTTACTATCATAGATGAACTTAATTAAGTAACATCTAAAGAAAGTAGGTATTCATAGATAATATTTAAATTTTTAATATCTGGTTTTTTGTTGATGTTGTTCTTATTTTCATTTATATAACAATTGCGAGGAAATGAGCAACAGTTTTTATATTTTCAGAATAAGTTAATCGTCCAAATAACAAGTTCGTTACTGGGAAAAATCCCTCAGATAGTTCAACAGTTAACTTGTTATGATCGAATAAATATTTGTTCAGTCATAACAATTTATTTTTAGTACAAATACATGGTAAGGTTTATGATGAACAAGCACATCCGTTTATTAATTTATATCTTCTGTTGTTTTCAAAATGTGCTTGATTCACAATGAATTATAGTTATACAGTTCTTTCTGTTTAGTGTATTATCTATCTATTAACAAATATTTTGTTGAACGAAACAAAACTTTTTTCCCATTATATCTATAATTCAGATCCATCATCTCTCATTGTTCTCCTTTACGAAACATCTAATTTTTAAAAATGACTTTTAACGCATTGGGAAGAAAAAAATAAGAGATAATAAATTTCTTGTCAGCCACTATGACACTAGTCAAATTAATCTTCAGGGTTTTAATTTATACATTTATTCTTCTACTCAAATCACCACAATATAAAAAGCCATGAAAGCTATGCTTGAAAAAATAATGCAGAAAATTCATTAAAAAATACCAAAATCTGGAGGATATTACTATTTTTATATATTTCATCATAAGATAATAATTAATTAGAAAAAACGTCAATAAATTCAGTGTGGAAAATAAAGATAACCTTCTACCAACTATACCTTATGTTCTTCGTATCACCTAACTGTTCTAAACGTAATAATGATAATAATAATTAAGTTTATTTACATACTATACAGTTTGTCGGACATAAAGTATCTGTATATAGATAATTCAGTTCATATTAACATACAAATAAACATTTAGTAGCAGAGGCTCGAACGTTCCTTGAATAAAGTTCGTCTTGCCTGTACACTACTTCTGATGAAAGTTTAACCTTCGCTTAAGCTAGTGTTCCTACCTTATGAACAAGTGAACAATAATTCTTTTTCCCTAGAATAAGCGAATAAAACAAAAATTTGGTAATAAGCCGAAGCATCTACAAACAGGATAATAGATTAGAACTACATGACAATAGAAAGTCTTAAAGTATCTTACAGTAATGTTACTTCTATTCAGAAGATCTATGGGACTTCAATTCCAGATCAAGCACTGAAGAAGGGTAATCCCTGAAACGTCTACCCTTAACTGAAAACAGTTTTTAATATTACTAGAAATGCCAAGTTTCCTTCAAGTGTAAGTTATCAGGAAAAAACTGAAAATAAAAATACCAACATCTAGACAATATTATGTTTTATAGTAATATGTAATATATACCTGTAATCATAGGAGCAAAGTGTTGAGCTAAAAAAAATATAAATATGGAAAATAATATTTCATTTAATACAGGGTGTAGCTGTTTACCGAAAAAATAATTTTAAGATTCAGGAATAGCAAACCTGTCTGACACCCATCTACAATTTTGTAGATGGAACTTCTCTTACTTGCTTATCAGAGGAATATTATGCTATTCATTCATCATCATGGGCAGTTATTCTTTCAGAAAAGATCATAAAACCAATGGGAATAAATGTCATCAAAACATATTTCCAACACAAAAACAAATTACTTTTGAGAGTACGTCGATATATCCCAATCAAAATTAAGCAAGCAGAGCCACTTTCCACGATGACCACTGATAATAATAATTATAAAGGTCTTTATCGAAACATGTCACGGGATTCACATTAAATTCTGTATTTAAATTCACATAAGCTGAAAATACTATACTTACTATCTTTTGAACAAGTCAAGATTTCAATGTGCGGTTTACAGCATTGATTTTCTCACAGAAATCGTTGTATGTAGGCCAGTTTTTCTCTAACTCCGTTAGAAATTGGTGTTTCATATAAAAAAGTACAATTTGAACCACACCGTACAGTATGTTAGTCATTTTTCAAGTGTTGACATTCTGCCTGCAGGATGAGCTTTAACGACAAATTCTTCGCAATGCTTTTAATGCAAATTGCTCTCCTGTAATGAAATCAGTATACTTTCCTCTTTACAGTGAGGAATTCATACTGAGCAGCTAAGATCGACACCATTCTTCGTCGAAGATCAGAATACACTATCGAATAAATAGGGTGAGTTGTATATAAATTTAACTCATGATTCTTCGTTTGCCTCGAAACGACAAAATATAACTCTAAAATAGGTAAAATATTTTGTGAAGAAACACGAATCCCCGAAATTACAATAGGAAACCCTCTTATTAAACAGTTTTTTCATATTCCTACAGCATCATTTTAGAGTTACTCATCTAGATTTTTCCACCGGAATATTTTCTCCTCATTACGTGATCATTCAACACTATACTAGATCGTCCAATGAAATCGCTCAATTTTTGAAAACGGACCAATAGAAACAAACTGTATCTGAAAACACTCAACCTCACAGTGTTTTCACTTTTAGAAATTTGTTTTTATCAAATGCCTAATTTGCATAAGAATATTAATACGTCCGGATAGCTTTGGCCGTTGGTGGAAGTAGCGGTCGTCATGGTTACGATAAACAAGCAGTTGTTAGCGATAACTTCAACAGCACATTTGGCAGTTCTGTCAGTTTATTTTCGTATTTTACCATAAAGTAGATACAAATGAAACGTTTTGGGAATTGTAATATCACTTCAATTGAGGAAAGTGTGAAAAAAGTGTGCCGCTTAAAACAGTGAAGTCAAGATCCTACATTTGGAAACAATTTGAAGAATTCTGCACTGCCCGGGAATACCTTGTAAATGAAAAAACAAATTCGTCAGAGCTCAATAATATTATACTAGACTGGGCTTTCAATATGAAGAGAAGAGATGGATCAGACTACAAGGAAAGTGTCGTAAAAGCCTTGTGGAATAATACTGCCAAACAGCTGCAGGAAAAATTCTATTCCGAATGGGGCGTTAGGTTCGATCCATTCACAGACGTGGCTTTTAAAACGGCGCGGGATGCACGAAATGCCAAGAGGCGTATTTTGCAAGTGGACCCTGAGAAAAGAAAAGTTAGTGCCAAGGCGCTGTCATTGAAGCAACACAAAAAGATGGTTAACCTATGTAAAGATAATTCAGACGGTTTGAACAGAAAATTTTATTTTATTGCTGCATTGGAGCTTGCTTGGCGCGAAGGAGAGGGTTCATCATGTCTAATTTCGCATTTCCAATTCGAAATTGAATGGTAATCCTACGGGCCGAGTTGCCTACAATCCGATATTTTCTAAAACAAGACAAGGTGGTGACCAAAAATGGGCGGAAACGAAATGGCTGACCCCCAATATTGAAGAAGATATTTGCCCGGTGAGGTTATATAAGCTACTTGTATCCAAAAGAACTGCAAACATAACCACTGAAAGACTATTTCCTACTCCACATAAGAATTGGAAATATGGTTCGTGGTTCAAAAACTCCCCAGTCGGCCCCAATACGATAGCTAAATGGAGAAAAGAATCTGCAGAACTCATTGGCATTATCACAACCAAGTCGAAGATAACCAACCACTCGCATCGAGCTACTGCTGTCAGCCAATTAGCCAAAGCAGGGATTGGCGAGGAACAGCTGATAAAGAAAACAGGCCATTCTTCTGCAGCGTCAGTTAAATCGTATCTCCAACTGGACCAACAACATCACAAAAACAAAGTGATCCCGAAATACCACTCGCCTTCAGCTCGTGGTATTTTAAGGATAACTTTGTTTCGTGAAATTTAAACGCATAATTTCCAAAAAAACAAGAGTGTTCTCAAAAAAATTCTCACCTCTAGTGGTATTACCCTTGAAAACTTCCAATTTCCATTCATCATTCAATGGGTGTGGCAATCAGAGATTTTTTGTTGTGACAACCTTCTTTAACCTATGCTTCGATTGATTTGAATTTCGAAAAATGGAAATTTTCAATAATATGTTCTAATACACAAAGTAAGTGCTTTGCTAACGAATTCAAACAGAAGAAATATTTATGTTTAATTCAACATTATCAAGAAACAAGTGTGTCTTCTTAATTTTAATGGATCCATAGAAAAGGTGAAATATTTTGCGCGATAGCAAAAATGAATTCAATGATTTCGAAAAGAAAGCTGTTCATTCATCATCATAGACTGATTATTCTTTCAGAAAAGATCACTTAAAACCAATGGAATAAATAATCATCAAAACATATTTCCAACCAAAAACAAATTACTTTCGAGAGTACGTCAATATATACAAAATAAAAACAATAACACAGCCACTTTCCACGATGGCCACTGATAATAATAATTATAAAGGTCTTTATCGAAACATGTCACGGGGATTGGGTTAGAAATTCCCAAAAGCCAGAAAAACACCTTTATCTTTTGAAGACAAGTCAAGATTTCAATGTGCGGTTTACAGCATTGATTTTCTCTGAAATCGTTGTATAGGCCAGTTTTCTCTAACTCCGTTAAGAAATTGGTGTTTCATATAAAAAAGTACAATTTGAACCACACCGTACAGTATGTTAGTCATTTTCAAGTGTTGACATTCTGCCTGCAGGATGAGCTTTAACGACAAATTCTTCACAATGCTTTTTAATACAATTGCTCTCCTATAATAAATCAGTATACTTTCCTCTTCCACAGTGAAATTCATGCTGAGCACGCTAAAGATCGACACCATTCTTCGTCGAAGATCAGAATACACTATCAGATAAATAGGAGTAGAGTTGTATATAAATTTAACTCATGATTCTTCGTTTGCCTGAGAAACGACAAAATATAACTCTAAAATAGGGTAAATATTTTGTGAAGAAACACGAATCCGAAATTACAATAGGAAACCCCTCTTATTAAACAGTTTTCCATATTCCCTGCAACATCATTTTTTAGAGTTACTCATCTGGATTTTCCACCGGAATATTTTCTCCTCATTACGTGATCATTCAACACTATACTAGATCGTCCAATGAAATCGCTCAATTTTGAAAACGGACCAATAGAAACAAACTGTATCTGAAAACACTCAACCTCACAGTGTTTTCACTTTTAGAAATTTGTTTTTATCAAATGCCTAATTTGCATAAAATATTAATACGTCCGGATAGCTTTGGCCGTTGGTGGAAGTAGCGGTCGTCATGGTTACGATAAACAAGCAGTTGTTAGCGATAACTTCAACAGCACATTGGCAGTTCTGTCAGTTTATTTTCGTATTTTACCATAAAGTAGATACAAATGAAACGTTTTGGGAATTGTAATATCACTTCAATTGAGAAAGTGTGAAAAAGTGTGCCGCTTAAAACAGTGAAGTCAAGATCCTACATTTGGAAACAATTTGAAGAATTCTGCACTGCCCGGGAATACCTTGTAAATGAAAAAACAAATTCGTCAGAGCTCAATAATATTATACTAGACTGGGCTTTCAATATGAAGAGAAGAGATGGATCAGACTACAAGGAAAGTGTCGTAAAAGCCTTGTGGAATAATACTGCCAAACAGCTGCAGGAAAAATTCTATTCCGAATGGGGCGTTAGGTTCGATCCATTCACAGACGTGGCTTTTAAAACGGCGCGGGATGCACGAAATGCCAAGAAGGCGTATTTTGCAAGTGGACCCTGAGAAAAGAAAAAGTTAGTGCCAAGGCGCTGTCATTGAAGCAACACAAAAAGATGGTTAACCTATGTAAAGATAATTCAGACGGTTTGAACAGAAAATTTTATTTTATTGCTGCATTGGAGCTTGCTTGGCGCGAAGGAGAGGGGTTCATCATGTCTAATTTCGCATTTCCAATTGAAATTGAATGGTAATCCTACGGGCCGAGTTGCCTACAATCCGATATTTTCTAAAACAAGACAAGGTGGTGACCAAAAATGGGCTGGAAACGAAATGGCTGACCCCCAATATTGAAGAAGATATTTGCCCGGTGAGGTTATATAAGCTACTTGTATCCAAAAAGAACTGCAAACATAACCACTGAAAGACTATTTCCTACTCCACATAAGAATTGGAAATATGGTTCGTGGTTCAAAAAACTCCCAGTCGGCCCCAATACGATAGCTAAATGGAGAAAAGAATCTGCAGAACTCATTGGCATTATCACAACCAAGTCGAAGATAACCAACCACTCGCATCGAGCTACTGCTGTCAGCCAATTAGCCAAAGCAGAGGATTGGCGAGGAACAGCTGATAAAGAAAACAGGCCATTCTTCTGCAGCGTCAGTTAAATCGTATCTCCAACTGGACCAACAACATCACAAAAACAAAGTGATCCCTGAAATACCACTCGCCTTCAGCTCATTGGTATTTTAAGGATAACTTTGTTTCGTGAAATAAACGCATAATTTCAAAAAAAAACAAGAGTGTTCTCAAAAAAAAATTCTCACCTCTAGTGGTATTACCCTTGAAAACTTCCAATTTCCATTCATCATTCAATGGATGTGGCAATCAGAGATTTTTTGTTGTGACAACCTTCTTTAACCTATGCTTCGATTGATTTGAATTTCAAAAAAAGGAAATTTTCAATAATATGTTCTAATACACAAAGTAAGTGCTTTGCTAACGAATTCAAACAGAAGAAATATTTATGTTTAATTCAACATTATCAAGAAACAAGTGTGTCTTCTTAATTTTAATGGATCCATAGAAAAGGTGAAATATTTTGCGCGATAGCAAAAATGAATTCAATGATTTCGAAAAAGAAACATTGTGGCAACGTGGAATCATTTCGGCTCAGTGATTTCTTTCAAGTCAGGGCCGGATGCAGTAAAAAAAGTAATTCTACCATTTTTTCTTCCAACTTTCAAATCATTCAGCATCGAATATCTTGGAAACGATGCAATTTAGGAAGACGAATATGCAATGATTCTTGTGAAATGTTCAAGCATACAGAAAATGCTAGGGTGTGTTCAGTAACTGCTTATTTATAAGTATTAACTCGAAAAATCTAAAATCTCTGTGCCATTTGTGTGAAACCTACAAAATTTGAATTCATTCGGATTATCCACTATGGTTCCTTCTGGTCTCAAGAATATAGAGGGTCTTTCACGAGGAACCTCACCCATAATTATATGGGAAACTACTGAACGTATTTTCATGAAATTCAGCACTTATAAGTATTTCACGATGCTGATAAAATCTAAAATATTTTCAAGGCATGAGCACCTCCGGTTTTTCCGGAAATGACGTCAACTTTCGTTTTTCAAATTAGAACACCATTTTTTTATTGCAGAAATAGATTCCTTAGAAAATTTCAAGTTATTTTGATATAACATTTTTCAGTTTTGGTTGGAAAATTCTCTCTGAGCGGGAAAATTCGAAAAAAAAATCGAAAATAGAAGTCCGCTGAAACGAGAATAACTTCGAGGTTTTTGGATGGAAAATTTTCATTTTTGGGATTTTCCAAGATGTAAGATTGATGTATCCACTTTAAAATTCGAAATCGCGATTCATGGTACAGGGGGTGAAAAAATCGCTTTCAAAGTTAGGGATGACAAAATCGTGTAAAATCAATTTTTTCAAATTAGAACCCCATTTTTTATGACAGATATTGAATCTACGTTAAAAATAATGTGAGTGTATGCATCACACCCTTGCCTTAAAGTGGATATTTTCTGGAGTTATTCACAAAAACTGTTTTTCGTCTTGAATTTTCAGCATTTGGTAATTGCCAACGACTCATGAAGCACCCTGTTGCACTGTTTCCGAGACGATCGGTCGCCACCCTGTATATTCTGCATTCTTCGTAGACCTGTTTAATAAATCAGATGTCTCAGTAATCTGATATCGTTTATTAGTTGTTGAAAATGCGTTTTTGAGCCGAGAATTAATTTAAAGTCCCTCTACATCAAACCTCATGGACCACATAATCTGGATCGCCCGTATGACAATTTATTGCAGTAATGTTGAAGATGTGACAAAGGACGGAATGACCATTAAGGGCATACAAAGATACCGCACCATCGACCGGGGAAGGACCGCCACTAGCCGTCCCTTATCTCCCATTGGCCAACAATGGTCAAACGAGTTATTGATTTCTTTCAGGCGGTATACGAGTCAGTTCGCCAGCTCGTTGTTTGCGGCTACCGTACAATGATCAGCTCCAACTACGCTAGTAAGGGATTTCACAATGAGGAGTTATTGGACTAGAAGCCATTCAAGAATTATTGACATCAAAGAAGGCTTTGAAAGTGTCGATGCCGCTTCATTTCTTTTTTTGAAGTGAAAACTTCTTTAGCGGCGCTGAGCACTCTCTTGTATGGGTAAAAACATCCAAACTCGCGTCAGGGTCACCTGATTGTCATTAAAAAAGCGTAAGATCGAGGAGTAGGAGAGGGAATAATATCCCACACCCTTTCTACCGTGCCTGCGTGTGCTGTTTCGTTTAGGCGGTGCAGGGCGCTTGTGCGAATGTTTGTGTATATTAATGTAATATAAATTAGGTTTGTTCGCGTGGTGGTTCGGAACTGTAATTTTGGTAATTTGTGGTTCTCACCCGTGTTCCGTCTGGGACGGAACAGGAGTTCCTTGTCATTCGTGTGGTCGGAACACTTGATTTCGGAACTGTTCGTTACTGTTCTTACGGTTCCTGATCTAGAGATGGTACAAGGTAAAACAGAAGAAGCGGTAAATTCAAATCATCAGTGATTCAAATTTTCAGTAGTTCTAATTGGCAATTAAGTTATATATATGGTGACTAGGATATTCGCATTGCTGTTTTTGAGTATATTTGATGTTGTGGAGTATAAATTTTTTAATCAATTCGTTATAATAGCTTCTCAAAATTTTTTATTATCTCGAAGAAGAGGAAGGATCATTTGCAATAGATGAATAAAACAATTGCATAGTTGTTGATCAAAGTATGTAAGATAATTATTATATTATTTATATATACGATATTTCGTATTTATATACTATATATTTATTTTTTGTTATTTCGTGATTGTAGTATCTTTATTTTTAAACACTCAAAATGTATTGATAATTTGGGAAGAAACGGAGGAATGACCTCTTTCAAGAACACAACGACTTGTTAAAACAATTCTTATCTAAAAAATAATTACAAAGCTATGAAAATTGTTAGAAAATATTTTTATTTATTTCCCAAATGCCACCAGTTCCATATACAATTACCTAATTCTATTATATAAAATTTTCTGTACACAGTTTCACTAAAATTACAATGAAATAACAGAAAAATTCACAGTTTATCCAGATATGAACTAACAAAAATAATTTCTCCACTGATGACCACTACTACATGTATTGAAATTTCAAATTATAATTAAATTAAATCATTTCTTTAAATATTTCATTACATATAAATTATATTTACAGTTATTTATATGGATATGTTTATGTTTATTTATTTATGACAAAAAAAATTGTTCAATTTAATATTTATAATTTCTAAAGTATTTCCACTGTATTAATAACACAATAACTTATACAATATCTTTAACACTATCATGATATGATCCATGATCATTGAACTCTATATGAATACCTATATGGTATTTGGAGTTCAATGTCATGATGTACAACATAACCTTACTTTCACTTATCTATGCACTTAACGAAATCGTTTTGAAATTATCTGTTCCCACCTGTTCTCACCTGTTCGTGTCATAGAAGAACTTGCGACGATTCCAAGAGTTACAGAACCTGGTTCTCTGTTTGACCCCAGTACAACTGGGAACTGCCACGAACAAACCTATTGTCATTTTTGTGTACGATAGCGCAATAAATGAATATTGTATTCCACCACATAAATAATAGCACTTTTATACTGATAATGAAAGCAATTCATACAAAATTATTCTCTAAACATTCCAAAATATCAAAAATGCACAACGTTAATATTCAAGTTTTCACTTCTGCCATACTCCCGGAGTGCTACCGGTGTTTTTTTTTATAACTAAAAGCTACTGGAAGATTTATTCTGTTTTTAGCTTGAAAGTAAATTTACTCACCCAAGAATTCATATGGTCTCGATACTACGTTGCTCGTCAACTTTTCCTTCCAGCAATAATCGATTCTTTTCAAATCATTCGGATATTCAGGGTGAGTCTTTGACCAATGTGTTGATTTTAACAATAGATTCTTGACGTCGAAAAAAACATTTTCTTTCTATAACATTTTTCCAAATTTGGCCCCGTTCAAAAGATATAGGATCTTGAAATTTTATAAAAAATTGCATTTTCACCTGTAATATTCAAACGACAATATCAATTGAAATGATCTCTTGCAGTCAAAGACTCACCCTGTATAAGTTATAAGTATCAATGATGTCAATAGCATTTCCTTTGTCTGCTGAAAGAATCTTGACAGAATTATCTGATTTAAATTAAAAAATCTTCAAACTACAGATAAGTGAAAAAATTGTATCTAGTTTTCATTAGTATGTATATGTCTATTTGACATTTATGAAAGTTGAAACTTTTGTAAAATCAGAAGCTTTTATGAAAGCTATTATTTTCACCTTGAATAAATAATAGTTTTAAAAACACGTTTTTGTTAAGAATCCAACTTAAAAGTAGAAAATCAATTTTAAAAGTTTGAATTAAGATGCTAGTCCATGAAGATCTGCAGTTCTTATGTTATTGTTTGAATCATCAATATCCACTTTAAAAATCGAAATCGCGATTCATGGTACAGGGGGTGAAAAAATCGCTTTCAAAGTTAGGGATGACAAAATCGTGTAAAATCAATTTTTTCAAATTAGAACCCCATTTTTTTATGACAGATATTGAATCTACGTTAAAAAATAATGTGAGTGTATGCATCACACCCTTGCCTTAAAGTGGATATTTTCTGAGTTATTCACAAAAAACTGTTTTTCGTCTTGAATTTTCAGCATTTGGTAATTGCCAACGACTCATGAAGCACCCTGTTGCACTGTTTCCGAGACGGTCGCCACCCTGTATATTCTGCATTCTTCGTAGACCTGTTTAATAAATCAGATGTCTCAGTAATCTGATATCGTTTATTAGTTGTTGAAAATGCGTTTTTGAGCCGAGAATTAATTTAAAGTCCCCTCTACATCAAACCTCATGGACCACATAATCTGGATCGCCCGTATGACAATTTATTGCAGTAATGTTGAAGATGTGACAAAGGACGGAATGACCATTAAGGGCATACAAAGATACCGCACCATCGACCGGGGGAAGGACCGCCACTAGCCCGTCCCTTATCTCCCATTGGCCAACAATGGTCAAACGAGTTATTGATTTCTTTCAGGCAGTATACGAGTCAGTTCGCCAGCTCGTTGTTTGCGGCTACCGTACAATGATCAGCTCCAACTACGCTATTAAGGGGATTTCACACGAGGAGTTATTGGACTAGAAGCCATTCAAGAATTATTGACATCAAAGAAGGCTTTGAAAGTGTCGATGCCGCTTCATTTCTTTTTTTGAAGTGAAAACTTCTTTAGCGGCGCTGAGCACTCTCTTGTATGGGTAAAAACATCCAAACTCGCGTCAGGGTCACGTGATTGTCATCGAAAAAGCGTAAGATCGAGGAGTAGGAGAGGGAATAATATCCCACACTCTTTCTACCGTGCCTGCGTGTGCTGTTTCGTTTAGGCGGTGCAGGGCGCTTGTGCGAATGTTTGTGTATGTTAACGTAATATAAATTAGGTTTGTTCGCGTGGCAGTTCGGAACTGTAATTTTTGGTAATTTGTGGTTCTCACCCGTGTTCCGTCTGGGACGGAACAGGAGTTCCTTGTCGTTCGTGTGGTCGGAACACTTGATTTCGGAACTGTTCGTTACTGTTCTTACGGTTCCTGATCTAGAGATGGTACAAGGTACAACAGAAGAAGCGGTAAATTCAAATCATCGGTGATTCAAATTTTCAGTAGTTCTAATTGGCAATTAAGTTATATATATGGTGACTAGGATATTCGCATTGCTGTTTTTGAGTATATTTGATGTTGTGGGAGTATAAATTTTTAATCAATTCGTTATAATAGCTTCTCAAAATTTTTGTTATCTCGAAGAAGAGGAAGGATCATTTGCAATAGATGAATAAAACAATTGCATAGTTGTTGATCAAAGTATGTAAGATAGTTATTATATTATTTATATATACGATATTTCGTATTTATATACTATATATTTATTTTTGTTATTTCGTGATTGTAGTATCTTTATTTTTTAAACACTCAAAATGTATTGATAATTTAGGAAGGAAACGGAGGAATGACCTCTTTCAAGAACACAACGACTTGTTAAAACAATTCTTATCTAAAAAATAATTACAAAGCTATGAAAATTGTTAGAAAATATTTTTATTTATTTCCCAAATGCCACCAGTTCCATATACAATTACCTAATTCTATTATATAAAATTTTCTGTACACAGTTTCCACCAAAATTACAATGAAATAACAGAAAAATTCACAGTTTATCCAGATATGAACTAACAAAAATAATTTCTCCACTGATGACCACTACTACATGTATTGAAATTTCAAATTATAATTAAATTAAATCATTTCTTTAAATATTTCATTACATATAAATTATATTTACAGTTATTTATATGGATATGTTTATGTTTATTTATTTATGACAAAAAAATTGTTCAATTTTAATATTTATAATTTCTAAAGTATTTCCACCGTATTAATAACACAATAACTTATGCAATATCTTTTTAACACTATCCATGATATGATCCATGATCATTGAACTCTATATGAATACCTATATGGTATTTAGAGTTCAATGTCCATGATGTACAACATAACCTTACTTTCACTTAACGAAATCGTTTTGAAATTATCTGTTCCCACCTGTTCTCACCCGTTCGTGTCATAGAAGAACTTGCGACGATTCCAAGAGTTACAGAACCTGGTTCTCTGTGACCCCAGTACAACTGGGAACTGCCACCCGAACAAACCTATTGTCATTTTTGTGTACGATAGCGCAATAAATGAATATTGTATTCCACCACATAAATAATAGCACTTTTATACTGATAATGAAAGCAATTCATACAAAATTATTCTCTAAACATTCCAAAATATCAAAAATGCACAACGTTAATATTCAAGTTTTCACTTCTGCCGGCACTCCCGGAGTGCTACCGGTGTTTTTTTTTATAACTAAAAGCTACTGGAAGATTTATTCTGTTTTTAGCTTGAAAGTAAATTTACTCACCCAAGAATTCATATGGTCTCGATACTACGTTGCCTGTCAACTTTTCCTTCCAGCAATAATCGATTCTTTTCAAATCATTCGGATATTCAGGGTGAGTCTTTGACCAATGTGTTGATTTTAACAATAGATTCTTGACGTCGAAAAAAAACATTTTCTTTCTATAACATTTTTCCAAATTTGGCCCCGTTCAAAAGATATAGGATCTTGAAATTTTATAAAAAAATTGCATTTTCACCTGTAATATTCAAACGACAATATCAATTGAAATGATCTCTTGCAGTCAAAGACTCACCCTGTATAAGTTATAAGTATCAATGATGTCAATAGCATTTCCTTTGTCTGCTGAAAGAATCTTGACAGAATTATCTGATTTAAATTAAAATCTTCAAACTACAGATAAGTGAAAAAAAATTGTATCTAGTTTTCGTAGTATGTATGTCTATTTGACATTTATGAAAGTTGAAACTTTTGTAAAATCAGAAGCTTTTATGAAAGCTATTTTCACCTTGAATAAATAATAGTTTTAAAAAACACGTTTTTGTTAAGAATCCAACTTAAAAGTAGAAAATCAATTTTAAAAAGTTTGAATTAAGATGCTAGTCCATGAAGATCTGCAGTTCTTATGTTATTGTTTGAATCATCAATAGGCAATTCAAAATGCCCTAATAATCATTTTCTAAAACTGATAATACCAAGAATAACTTGTCTCCAACTCTCCACCAACAATTATATTGTGAGCTATAAATGAGATGTATTCGCAGTAAAGTTGAGAAAAACGACCTGCCTACATAGAGATAGTTGCTCGTCGACATTCAAAAGTAATTACTCTTCCCTCCCCAATAACCATGACATGAATACGTTGGGTGAAATTCATGTCACGTTTGGCCCATTACGTCCTTTTATGCCATTTTAATTAAATCTTAATAGTCGAGATGATCCCTTCTTCCAGTCAACAGCCAGGGATAGAATTCCTGACGCGTAGGGGAAGAAATATTGGCAATGATTATTTAACCCTAGGTCGGACGTCATAATGGTCGGCTGATATTGGTTGTGCTTCTCATTCGTTCCATATGGAAGATCAGCAGGATAAGAAATTTATGTTATTATTTGTATTTGTGTTTATTAAAATATAAGACTGAAACATATAAAGATGCCATGTTCAAAGACTCACACAATATGGAATATTACAATTAAATATATAAAATATAATAAGAAAGAGAACTCACCACATCAGAATAACAATTATAAACATAATATAATATTTGAATGCATAATTTACAGGGAAAACAGGGTTCTAACGCAAATGAATGTATACATCGTACTATAAACAACAATATGAAAGATCAAAGAGTTAAACAACAATGAAAGACAGGCGCACATATGTTTACTGTCACAATCTGACTTCTTTGGTCAAATTGCAATACACAGCGCTCAACGTATGTACATCTGTTCTAAAATATACTATATTAGGAGTACGTCTTATAAAAATCATTTCATTGATTAATCTTTTCGACAAATTTTGTTCTGTATACAACACTTCAACATTATCAAAATCGAACGAGTGATCATTGACAACTGCATGTGTAGAAAGTGCAGTTGCTTGCGATAAATTACGACAGTCCCTGATATGTTGACTCATTTTAGATTTTAAGTACTGCTTTGTCTGACCAATATAGCAACCATCACAATCCCGGCAATCCACCCTAAAACAACATTGTTGTTTTAGGTTGTGTTAGGTTGTTTTTTATCATTATTATTATCTTTATATTTTTTGACGTTTGTATACCTTATGATTCTTTCTGAGTGCTCAATTGATTGTGTTTTCCTATTTTTGTAGCCTGAAGAAGGAAATAAAAGTTTCCGAAACGTCGCTGAAAGAATGATAAGTTTTTCATTTAGTTCCTTGTGCCGATATATACTTCTGTATTGTGTTATTTTTGGAACGATATAATCTTCGACGAATTGTCTAAGACACCAACATGCACATTTTCAGCAGATGATTTTGATCAGATTTTCACAGCCCTGAATCACCCTCTATGCCTAATTTTTCTCTTTCTCTCATTATCAAGAATATGGACCCCTTCTTTCTCCATATCAGGCTACCCCGGAACAAAGCCAAGTTAAAATTTTATCTTCGTAAATTAAACTTCTAGGTAAAAGTTCATTAATCAAAATTTTCAAAGAATTTCATGAAGCTCTCACCACTTTAATGGAGAAAGAATCTTTTCTCCTCGCATTCTTTAAAGTTCTGGGCCGAATTTCATCTATTGAAAACTGTTGAAAGACCGACAATTAGTCGCATACGTTCGGTAAGAAAAGCATAAATATCTAAGATGAGAGGGCAGATTTATTTTCGATCGTTCGAACAGAGGAACGAAATTCCTCATATCTACATTACCAAATGAATAAATAAGCTTTCTCACTAGTGCGAGAATATTCAATTTGAGATTCCGATATGGATGAAATAATGAGGAATGTTCGAAATGAAGTAAGAAGAAATATATACGGTTATTAACAAATGCAATTAATGATTTAATTGAATTCAATTATCGCATTAGTTTACTATTTGTATACAGGGTGACTGGTGACGTAAGGGACATCGGCGGTGTAGATGTATTTTTTTTTATAAATTCAGACAATGGCAAGATTATTCTTGAACAATTCTTCCAGAATAATCCAACCTTTTACTGAAAATTCTTTCTATCTGCCTCAATTTTTAAACGTAACAGATTTTTCTACTATAACCACTAAACATTGGCTATTTTTTTCCAGGTTTGGAAGCCCAAGTTCAGGATTCATCCAAGGAAATCTACTGGTTCTGAAAATAGCAGTAAAAAAAAAAGACAGAAAGTGACTGATAAAGTGATACAAATGTGAAAGAAAAGTGTAAAGTACAAACTTTTATGTTTTTAATATGAATAGTTAAAACTGGCAATGAATTGTTGAATATTTAATTTGCATATCTAATGGATCAATGTTCCTGCTCTGAAAAAACTGTAATATAGCTGAAAGCGATAATTATTATTCGTAAATTGAATATCGATCATGTACCTCATTTCCTGTAGAATATTGAAAAAATGGAACCTGCCGAATAAGACCTTCGTATGTATTATATTTATTGTGATTTTATGGCATTGACGATAATAAAAATAAGAAAATATCAATTTTCTATACAGGAAATATAATCATTGAGTTTACTTAACACAATAGCCTTCCTTGGGAATAACAATCCTCCAATAATACAGGTTCAAACTTCAAACTTGTGGAAATCGATACACAGGTTACCGACCAGATGTACGATCTGAATTTTTGGTGAATACAGAATTTCAAGTTACTCCGCTGGATTGAGAGAACTTATTCCACGAACTCCAATATCTTACTTCTTAAGGTTGAAATGAAAATATTTAATTGAACTACCGAGGTGCAAATCTGATAAATGAATATTCGTGTTTGAGGAGTGGTACCCTTCAAATGTGTGTCATTCAGTCTAACACAGAGGCTATCCAAAAATTATTGATAGCCTCGGTCGTCTTACGAAATTATAAACGATCATTAAGTGGATGATGGTTTGTTGTTGGTGTCCAGATCGTTGATTATTAATACCAACCTGTGTCAAAATAGTGAACGCATATAGAGCCAAAATTACCCTTTATCACCAAACCCCCATTAAGAGGCAATCACTTATGATTTTAATGTAGCAACAGGCATGAAAGAAGACTTTTGCAAATTACGTAGACAAATAAAAGCAAAGAATTCCATTCCAATTATACCAGAAAAAAAATTTAATTTACCACGACAGGAATTTCATCGTTGAAGCAGGATGAAGTGAACAGAATCAAAAGGCAAAAAAACTACTGATCTTTCAGATTATATTAGAACATTTTCACATTGTTAGATATATCACTAGCAATATTCAAATACCCTTTTAGTCCAGTCAATAAAGCCTGGGCAATGAAAATTTTTGCTTTTATTGTTTGGGACAAAAAATAGAATACCCAAAAAAATTTTCAACCCTTTGGAGGAAAGGCTTAAGAGGGGAGGAGATTAAAAAGGCTTTTTTCTTATAACTCTGGATAAAAAATTCTGTATTAAAATTTCAACCCTCTGCGGTGACGGCTAAGCCATGGAGGGGGTAGGAAAGGTTTTTTTCTCATAACTCCTGATAAAAAATTCCGAATGGGTTGAAATTTTGAAGAATGGTTAAGTTGATGATTGTACATCTTATATTAAAATTTCAAACCTCTGGGGTGAAGGCTAAGTGGAGAAGGGGGTGAGTAAGGTTTTATTCTCATAACTCGGAACAAAAAATTCCGAATGGGTTGAAATTTTAGGGAATGGTTAAGCATACAATTATCTATCTTGTGTTGAAATTTCAACCCTCTGGGGTGAAGGCTAAGTGGTGGAGGGGGTGACATAGGTTTTCCTTCTCATAACTTCGGATAAAAAATTCCGAATGGGTTGAAATTTTAGAGCATGTTTAAGTAAATACTTATCCATTGAAATTTCAACACGAAATAGATAATTGTATGCTTAACCATTCTTTAAAATTTCAACCCATTCGGAATTTTTTATCCAGAGTTATGAGAAAAAAGCCTTTTTCGCCCCCTCCATCGCTTAGCCTTCACCCCAGAGGGTTGAAATTTCAACACAAGATAGATAATTGTATGCTTAACTGTTCCCTAAAATTTCAACCCATTCGGAATTTTCTATCCAATGTTATGAGGAAAAAATATTCTTACCCCCTCCAGTGCTTTACCTTCACCCCAGAGGGTTGAAATTTCAATACAAGATGGATAAGTATTTACTTAAACATGCTACACCGCTTAGCCTTCTTTCCAAACGGTTGAAATTTCAACAGTAGATAGACAATTTTATGCTTTAATTTGGTTCAGGTATTGCCGGACATTGATTTGGTAATGAGGTGGTGCTCCATCTTGCTGGAACCATATTGTATTGGCAGGAACTTGTGGGTTTGCCGGATCAGGATATAAGTTTGTCAAAGTTGGCACGACATTATTTTGGAGCAGTTCTAAATATTTATCTCCATTCAAGTTGCCATCAATGAAAAAGGAACCTACGATATGATTTCCAACAATTCCTGCCCAAACATTCACTTTTTCAGGATATTGGGTATGTTCCTCTCTCATCCAGTGAGGATTCTCATCAGACCAATAGCGGCAATTCTGACGATTAACATGACCGTGAAGTGTAAATGTGCTCTCATCAGAAAACAAAACATCTTCTAATTGGATCACATTGTTATCTAACATTTCCATCATTTGCTCACAAAAATACGTTCTCCTATCGAAATCGTCTTCCGTGAGCTCTTGAGTTGGTATCTTTTTATAGGGATGCATTTTACTTTCCTTTAATGTTCGAAAAATTGTTGTGTGGCTAACGTTGAACAGTGGGGCTGCTTTTCGACCAGAATTATGTGGGTCTTCTTGAAACTCAAGCATAATATCCAATTTCGTATAATTACTTACTGCATTGGCAGATACTTTTTTTATCTGTCTCACACGACCAAGCTCGCGAAACTGCTTTTCTATTTTGCTAACTGTTCCTTGGGATACAGGCGGCAAATTTGGAAATTTTTCGTGAAATAAGCGAGAAACTTCCATTTGTGTCCTTGTGTTATCTCCATAACCAATTATTTGTAGAATGGTTATTTTGTGCTTTTCTGTTAAATGAACCATTTTTCTTGTATTATTACGTACGGTTAACGAAATTTAAACGAAAATAGCACTGACACTGACCACTACTGGCAGACAAGTTGCTATGGCTATCAGTTTTATACGAAAATAAACAATATTTTTATATTTTTTTCATTTCATATCAGTAAAAAGAAATGCAGGAATGGTTTTTGTTTAGTTTCTCATTATCAAGAGCTAAATGGGAAATCAGTATTGAATGTGTAGGATCGTAAGTGTTATCCCTACTTATGCGTTTCGTTCCTGGCGCACACATTTGGACTCATCAGTATGGCTTGTGTGCGCCATGCCATAGACGCAGGGGTTTTTAGAAGTTTGAGGGAGCTGCCGGGAGTCGAACCCGGCACCTAGTCAGTGTGAAACTTAAGCGCTTACCTCTAGGCCACCGGAGCGCTGTGAATTAAGCTATGCGTGGCTATATAGAGTGCCGCCAAGAGATCGCTACACACTCCCCTGCCACTGACAGAGTGCCGCTACAATTGTAATGTAGCGAATTTGTGAAATAAAATAATTTTTTTTTTTAATGTTAAATTTTGTAATAAATCTGAAAACACTTAATATTTCCGAAACAGTTGAAGATAGGTATAAGACATTGTACATGATTTATGTCTAGAATCCTCTGAAGAATCCAAAAAATCAAGAATATACAAGGGCTTGCATTTAAAATAAGAAAGTGAAGAAATATTGGCCACTGTCACATGACGCACCCTATATAATTTTTTTTTGAAGAAAATGTTCAGTTAAAAATACAAATCGCCGTGTCGAAGCGTTTTCCCAAACACGCTCTCATTTATTCGTTATCGAATTTATTCCATTTGGCTGTTCCACACTGTATATCAAGTCAATGAACAAACAACATCATATGTTTGCCTTTTATATTCGGCATTAGAGAACAAAATCATATTAATCTGCGAAAATCGCTTTCTTGTTTTTCAAATATCCCCCATAAAGATCTTTTGTATGCCTTCGAATCAATTGTCAATTGGCACTTTTGACACTCTGATTGAGGTATCTCCAAAACACCCACCGCTTCTTCAGGTGTCGAAAAGCGTTGATCTGTCGTATTATTTTTTACGTACCTACGGTAACAAAAAGTAGTCATTCGGTGCCAAGTCAGGACTATACGGCGGATTACTCATAAAATCGATGTTGTGAGTGCTTTGATGTTGCCTGTGGATGGTGAGGTCAGATTGGAATTCTGTAGGTGGTACCTGAATAAAGTGGAAGAGTGGGGATCTGATCAAATATTATGGACAGATGAGGCAACATTCACTAAAAGTGGAATAATAAATTTACGAAATTCCCATATATGGGAAACGGAAAATCCACATGCTACTGTTATATCTCATTATCAGCATGAATTAAGAGTCAACTTTTGGTTGGTGTTGATGAGAGGTGTCGTATTCGGGCCGGTAATACTTCCCGATCGCCTTAATTCCAATGAATTTATAAATTTACTAAATAATAACGTAGTTGACATTCTTGAAGATATTCCCATAGCGGACAGACATGAACGTTATTTTCAAATGGACGGATGCCCCGTCTCTAATGGTCGATTTGTGAGGGACTGGATGAAACAACGCTTTGGGCAGGAATAGATTGGAAGATATAGCCCTGTGAGATGGCCACCTAGAAGCCCCGATCATACCCCATTAGACTTTTATGTTTGGGACACTTTGAAAGAAAATATGTATAAAAATCGCGTTAATGATCGAGAAGAACTAATTAACAGAATTCTGGAATGTTGTGATGCAATGCGTCGAAAACTCAATGAACTTCGAAAGGTTGGGGATTCTTGTACAAAAAACATGTATAAAAGGCATTGAACATAGGGGTAGGCAATTTTAACGGTTTTCAATTCGGTTTTGCAGTAACATTTTTACGTTAATTCAGTTTCATTTAAAGTTTATTTATTGTTTTTATATTACTATCAATAATATTTATAACTGTTTTGAACCTAAAATGTTTTAAAATTAATTACAATGAAATTCGAGTTTCTGATTTTTATATTTTTCTGACTTAAAATCGTGATATTGTTGGAAAAACAAAAAGTTGAGTGTAAAGTTGATACACCGTTTAAAAGCCTATTACATGTAGTACTTATTTCTAGAAAGAAAACAACTACTTATTAACCAATTTCCAATGGCAAACAAGAAAATAGCACTAAATTTGCACTCTTTTCAATTTTTACATTTACCCTTTTACAACACTCGGTATAAAACATTGCTTAACATAGGTAACTACCTATTTCATAACGATTTTAATGCCCTTTCCGATGATATTGTCAGATTTGATGTAGCTGTGAGAATAACAGAGATATTTTTGTTTTTGAAGGGAAAAGCAAACAATTTCGAAAAACCAAGCAGTGTTAAATGACTCGATAACTATCAACTTTTCGTTTGTTTTAAATCACAACCTTCCCCAACTATGGATGATGATTTCCCTTTGAATGGGTTCCATAGCAGACTTCAAACATCAGAAGATCTGAAAAATCATCACTTGGACCGCAAAACCCTATTCGAAGAATCCTCCTTGTAGATTGGCGACAAATTTTGTATATTAGATTTGAATATAGAGGGTATTTCTAAGGACAAGAGTGATTATATTTCAAAACTAGCAAAGGACTATGGTGCTGAGATCGTTCTCCTTCAAGAATCACATACGGATTCTAAAAAAATCTTCGTGAAAGAGGAACCATAAAAGGTTATGTATTCATTGATTATCTTCCTAGTAAAATTTACGGTTTAGCTTGTTATGTTAAAAGTTCCTTGATTCACAATATCGAGTTAATCCAAAAAGGCGAATTTGGGGGTGTTTTCTTTATCTCTTTCAAACTTTGTATTTTTGTTATTCAGTTTTTTTTTCTGCTTTTGTCTTTTTATTTCCAGATTAGATGTGGGCAACTTGGAGAAGTCTCTGTTTCCATCAATAGAAGACCACTCTTGAAGAAAGAAGTCCCTAAAATATATTTCAGCTTATTGTTGTACTCTCAAACTTAGGCGGGGAGCCAGGGTTTTTTTACTGGGGTTTTTTCCCTATGCTTTTATGTGATACACCGAATTGTATGACACCCCGTCACTAACCCCTGATCTATATGCTTTATTGTTTGCTAACTTTGTTTGTTGTTTGTAAGCCAAAAGTTCAAATGAATATATATATATATATATATATATAACTTTTCGAAAAAGTGTTATAGGACATTTTTTGTTGCAAATGACTTTTACTATCACCTACTGGAGTTTGGCACCTATCATAGTAGACACCCTGTATATAAAATATATGACTAAATTTCGATATCCAACTTGATGTCTTCTAAGCATTGTAATGTACTGAGCTAATTGAAAAAAATGCTATAGTTTTTATTTGGATTTGACGATTTGTTGATTTGCTCATAAATATCTACAGATCACTTTTAAATATCCATGATTCTTTGACTAAGCTGTTGTTAAACTCCGTTTTGTGATCTTTGGAGACCAGTAGATACAATTCCAAAACATTTGGCGTTTCAGTATTTGCTTCCTTCTATAAATATATTCACAAAGTTTCTTATTTGCTGAATTAGAAATAACAGAGTTGGTGGACTACTTTATTCTTTCAGCAATTTCAGTTTTTATTGTATAAGTATAATTTTTCATTTGTCATAATTCAATTTATATTCTTAAGAATGTCATGAGACTTAGAGTATTTTCAAAAACATTTTGGTAATTTGTTCAAATTATTCCATCCAAAAGATTATCACGAAATCAGGACAATAATTATTCGAATGCACTGAATTCGTAAGAGAACTAATTTGAGTTACCTACTGATTTCCAGATATTCATCACTGTCAAACCATTAGACGGATTTTGCCTTGAAGCATTGAGTATAAATCTACCTAGAGGGGAAAAGCAGTTCAAAGAAATGAAGCCAGAAATTTACTAATACGATTTCTGGTTTATAGATGGACTGAATGTTTCTGGAAATAAATGTATTTGTTCTTTACAGCATCTAACGGAGAGTTACCGAACTATTAGACGATGGCCAGGGCCGGCTTCAGAAAATATGTTGTTCTTCACGAAGATTCATAGTTATTTAATTTCGATATTTGTTCTTCCGAACTAAGATTCAAGGGGAGGCCAAGATAGCAGCATTATAAATGGAATCCCTCATATCATGATTTATCCGAATTTCTCCCATTATGTCATTGGATCTTCTCAGTTATGATTTTATATATTATACTTGTGTTTTTATAGAATTTCAGGAAACACTTCTTTGAACGAACATAATATTTCGAACTGTAATGGCGCATTCACATTCGGCTGTCATTTTCAACTTAAAAATGAAAATCCTGAGGGTTTATTCACAATGAATGTAACTTGAACGCAACCATAAAAATCTTCACATTTTGGAGTTTCATTTCTTTGAACTGCATTTCCCCTCTAGGTAGATTTACACTCAATGCTTGCAGCGAACTTAGATTTAGGCGAGCACTCAAAATCGACGATTTCTCTTGGTTTATCGCTGGAGTTCAGTGGTGACAACCTTATCAGTTTCCATTTTTGCGTATTATTGTCTCATGATCCTCCTGATATCGAAACCTTGCGTCACCACTGCCCGAGTTTTTTCCGTCATATGTAAAAGGCGCGACTATACATTAAGAAACAAGTCGAATCGTTATTTTAGAATAAATGCTTTAGATTGTTCAATAGTGAATTCTATATTCATAAAGACATAATTCATTTCTTCGGCGTGTTCACCTAATAATGATCTCCTTTAGGAAGCTCAAACAGGAGACCGTTGAGAACATTTTTCACAAACATCTTCCGAATATTGGAATCCTAAATAGACAAGCCATAAATTTTACTTCGCATGATTTGAGTTTCCGAAACAAATTGACGCATAGGTCTTAATTACCTTAATTCCCATAAAACCAATTAAGACCCTTTGGCATATGTGTGAATAAGGACCAGTGTCCATCCTGTTGAAGGGGAGTAATTATACATTTCTTCCTGGGGTCTAGGATTTTTCAGATGCAGATGGTCCACACTTGAGGAAGCTGAAAAGACCCGAAATTCAGGGGTCGTATATTAAAACGTGCAGAGACTTGGAGGCGTTGAACATTAATCAATCGGTGAAGTATATACGTAGGGATGTTGTGTTCAGATACTACTGTTATTTCCGCATAATTATCTTCCCTTCTTGAGAATCTATATTGACTGGTGTTGAGAATTAATATTCTTCACTACTAGCATATAAAATATGGTTAATACGTAACTGATTTATCTAAAACATTTTTTAAAATACCTAATCGTTGAAAATCATACAAACTCACTGACATGGGATCAGTAACTTAAGAATTGAATAAGATACGATTTCATTTCTCAACATTCTCAGAATCTCAATACAGCGAAATCACAAAGAAGAGTATATTACTCAAAGTTACAACCATAATATCAAACCACAATATCTCATTGTAAAAACAATACATAATGATATGCATCACTGTAATTTCTGAAATATAATATTTTATTTCTTCTTTCAGATAGCAGCCCAATATATTATGGCATCATTTGATGACAATTTTAGCATTTTTCCATAACTTGGACAAAAACTCAAAAGTTTTCAACATTAGCTGACGAGAAATTGTTGATGATGGAACTCGTATAGAATTATTGCTTGGGCAATAACCATCATCCATTATTGTCCTTGTAGCCAGTTATGAGAATCTGAAATTTAATTTCCTCAATAACTTGTTGTTACTTCGGAGATAATTGATTGAGGTTGGAAAAATTGGCTTGCAGAATTTCTTTGAATTCGACAAAGTAAACAATTTCTTCAATACCTTATACTCTTCGCACAGCATCTCTACCCCTAGTTTTTTCTGCAGCTGAGTATTGTTGCTCTGTTTGGTTTAATAGTGCACATACACAAAAAATTGATGCACAATTGAATACATCCATGAGAATAATTACTGACACCATAAGATCTACACCGGTTCATTGGTTACCAGTTTTGTCTAACATTGTCCCTCCCCATATTCGCAGACAGACTGCAGCTTTGAATTCTCGGAACAAATATCATTCTTTTCCCAATTTATTCCCGATTATTTTATATATTCCACAAAATAAAATTCCCAGATTGAAGTCACGTAAACCATTATGGCATAATCCGTTCTCCAATATCAACATAAGTGATAAAGAATTATGGAAGACTGACTGGATGTATTACGAAATGTTCAATAAGTATCTCGTTTCTGATCCTTCTGAAAAAGTTCGGGGTTTTGATCTTTCAAGAAAAATTTGGACAGTTCTTAATCGTTTGAGCACAGGTCATGGTCGTACCAATAGCATGCTATTTAGATGGAACTCAGTTCCTGGAGAAGCAGAAGAAACAATACCTCATCCCATCAATAGTTGTCCCATATATAAATTTCAAGATGGTTTTAGGGCTATTCATGATGTTTCCGACTCTTTCTTGGAATGGGTTATAAATTTCAAACGAATATGATACGTATTTTTGTTATTCAGTTCTTTTTTCTACTTTTGTCGTTTTATTTCCAGATTCGATGTGATCAACTTGAAGAAGTCTCTGTCTCCATCAATAGAAGACCACTCTTGAAGAAAGAAGTCCCTAAAATATATTTTAGCTTATTTTTGTACTTACTTAGACAGGGAGCCAGGGTTTTTTTCCCTAGGCTTTTATGTGATACGCCTAATTGTATGACACCCCGTCACTAACCCCTGATCTATATGTTTTATTGTTTGCTAACTAAATATTGTAAGCCAAAAGTTCAATAGAATATATATATACCTCATAGGCTATCCGTGGTATTTAAACACACATTTGTGGATTTATGGGCAGCTTGATATCTTACATATTCTGAAATTTCATTGCTGTATGGTTTTTTCACTAGCAGTTAATTAAGATTATTTACTGAAGGGCAAGCAATCAAAGAAGTTAAATCTAATGAGATGTTGTCAAAATTGACTAGACAAATTCGTGTTCCGAAAAAAATCAATTTGATGCTCGTGAAAGTCATTAGAAGGTTTCAGACGATACTATTCCGAAAAATTATCGCTTCTCTGTAATTTGGATTCGATTGGTGTATAAGGTATTTCTAAGGACAAGTGTTTGCCTATCCGAAATTATGGTATCATGGTGAAAGAAGACCTTGTTTACCGATAGAAAAATTTTCCTGATTATGTTACCATATGCATTCAAGTGATAAAATTTTGAAATAGTAAAGAACAGCATTGTTTCTGATGGAACTGGAGATAAACTGTTGGTTTGATTATTTTTAATTCAAGATATTTTTAATTTAAGCTTGAAGATATAAGGTTTTTAAAAGACAAGAGCTCAGTGAGAGAAAGATATTCTAAATTGTTTTCGATGGAGTTTATATGTCCAAACCCCCAAGTAAAACAGAACACTAGGGACTTATCTTAAAACTATCTGAGTCGATAGCTTTCTCCCAGCTTCCAAATACAAAAGCCCCAGAGGGTATGGCCTGCCAGTTGACCAGAAACGGGTAGTATAGTTTCCACACAGATGTTCCAGCAACTAGCATATGTCTTTGGCCTCGTAATAGAATATAATTTGGCCCCCAGGGAGGAGCTATATCAGGATGATAGAAAGAACATTAGAAACTGCAAGTGCATGTATAACAAGGCTCCTTCTCGATTTCTTTTATACAAATATTGAACCAATCATAGTGAAATTACTATATCTTAACAAATTAAACCGAGAAAAAGTCATGTTGTGGGGATCATTGGAAGCAGTCAATGTAAAAACGTGCCCTCATGTTAAAGTGCTAAAAAGAACTAAAATTTCGGTTCCTGGGAGGAGAAACACTTACCGAGAATAGTTATGTATTTCTCGAAAATCTCTGACCCAGAAGAGTCACTTTTAGATATTGGTTTCAATAATTACTACAGAGATGACCGGCATCTGATCTCGACAGAGAGAAAAAACCTACGCTGACCAATCGAGGTTAGCTTCGTGGAACACATATTACCGGCATAGAACACATCTATATTCTATTGCAAATACTTCAAATTTCAACCATAATTCGGGTGCGCGTACGGAATAACGTCGGTTCGTGCAAATCGTTGCAGTATCTAAAGATTTTTTTTCAATCATACTAATACTATCACTAAATTATTGGATTCATTATCATCCCAGGAAGTTTCAAACGAACCAGTATTTCGTTGATAACTTCAATAAAATACAAAGGCGTAAATATTTCCATATTCTATTCACCCCCTCAATGTATATGTAAATCATATAATTTTTTTACAATGTTATTTACGAAATGTACACTACACGACCAACCCTGTATTCCTTTATCATAAAACGGGTTGACACAATTATCGAGTTCAAGTCACGAATGACCCGAGTTTTATTCAAATACAAGTTTGATTGCGTTTATATCTGCCATCAATAATTTACACTCATTAGATTTCATGAAAAAGGTTCTTCACTCCGGTGCAATATTACTTGGATGCAATGTAATATACTTCCCCCCATATAAATTCTCTGAAATCGTGATCGGCTCACCCCAATTCATTTTGCTCCGTAGAAGTAATTGCAAAGATGCACCTGCTTTATTTGATATTCAATTATGTGTAGATAATAGCCGTGGAGAAGGGGTACAAGCTACTTGAATTTCATTAATCTCCCTATTTATTATCCTTTGTAGGAACCCCCATATATATGAGCGAAGTGTGGAAATTTATTAGAATCCTGCTATCGGACAATAAGGATCTTGTATGACGTGAACCATAAAATAGAAGTGCGTATAAAGATTTATTCTGGTAATAAAGGCCATGCAGATAATGTGACAAATTTATATTTGACTAGCACACACTCAGAGGAACTCTATGAACGGAGGTTCTCAAACTTATAAAGGGTATTTCAACAAGAACTTTTTTTTAATTGTTGCTACACCTACCACGTGACAGCGTTGACAGTTAGTTTTTTGACATATTCGTAGTATATATATATTCGTTTAAACTTTTGGCTGACAATATTTAGTTAGCAAACAATAAAGCATATAGAGCAGGGATTAGTGACGGGGTGTCATACTATTCGGCGTATGACATAAAAGCCTAGGGAAAAAACCCCAGTAAAAGAAACTTGGCTTCCCGTCTAAGTGTGAAAATACAAAAATAAGCTGAAATATATTTTAGGGACTTCTTTCTTCAAGGTGCTCACATTGAATCTGGAAATAAAACGACAAAAGCAGAAAAAAGAACTGAATAATAAAAATACGTATCATATTCGTTTGAAATTTATAACCCATTCCAAGAAAAAGTTGGGAACATCATGAATAGCCCTAAAACCATCTTGAAATCTATATATGGGACAACTATCGATGAGACGAGGTATTGTTTCTTCTGCTTCTCCACATTCACAACTTGCGCTAGGAACTGAGTTCCATCTAAATAGCATGCCATTGGTACGACCATGACCTGTGCTCAAACGATTAAGAACTGTCCAAATTTTTCTTGGAAGATCAAAACCAGGAACTTTTTCAGAAGGATCAGAAACGAGATACTTATTGAACATTTCGTAATACATCCAGTCCGTCTTCCATAATTCTTTATCACTTATGTTCATATTGAAGAACGTATTATGCCATAATGGTTTACGTGACTTTAATCTGGGAATTCTATTTTGTGGAAAATATGAAATAATTGGAAATAAATTGGGAAAAGAATGATATTTATTCCAAGAATTCAGAGCTGTTGTCTGTCTGCGAATATAGGGAGGGACAATGTTAGACAAAACTGGTAACCAATGAACCGATGTAGATCTTATGGTGGCAGTAATTATTCTCATTGATGTATTCAATTGTGGATCAATTTTTTGTGTATGTGCACTATTAAACCAAACAGAGTAACAATACTCAGCTGCAGAAAAGACTAGGGCTAGAGATGCTGTGCGAAGAGTGGAAGCATCAACACCCCAATACCGAGAATGTCAGCGACCTGAATGCTGGGAGTTCAATAAATTCTTCTCGGAAATTGGAGAAATTATCTCAAAACAGTGTAATCCCTCTGTGGATCAGGCATCAACTATGTAGAAGAAGGACAAAGGCAGGTTATTATCCTCCTGTCAGTCAATGTTTTTAGAGCCAACAACGGCTAGCGAAGTATCGAATATTGTCTGCAATCTCGAAAATAAAAAATCGGAAGATATATATGGACTCAATCCTGAATTGTTCAAGCAGATATATCCGATTCTTTCAGATGCTCTCTGTGAAATATTGAATATGTTGTGCATGAAACAAGGAATATTCCCTCAGGAATTGAAAATTGCTAGAGTGGTCCCAGTTCATAAAAATTATGATGTGGATGAAGAGGGCAATTATCACGCGGTGTCGATCCTGCCCATTGTATCTAAATTTTTTGAGGAAATTCTGAAGAAACGCGTACTATCCTTCCTAGATAAACATTCCTATATTTTAGACTCTCAACATGGTTTTAGATCGAAGCGATCCGCTACTTCAGCAATAGTTGAACTCATTCCGGGAATCACAGAGGCTTTAGACCACCATCTACACCCTGAAATACTTGCTTTAGATCTCAGTAAGGGCTCGTTTATACTGGCTGGTACCTTAAGCCCTAAGCCCTTACCTTATTCCGTATGCCGTAAGAATTTCAGTAGGTGTTTATACTGGCTGTTAACTTAACCTTAAGCAGAACATAGAGTTTATGCATTTTGCTCTATGCTAATTAATAATTTGTCATTTTGAATTTGTGTTTCTACGTTTTGATACGTGCTGATCATCTTGTATTATAATTTATGATATTATTTGAAATTACCGCTATTAAAACAGAGATCCTTTCTGTATTCAATACTCTGATATAAATAATTGACCCTCTATAGAATGCGCATGTGTCAAAAAAACTCGCCCAATATTACATTCCCTTAATTTGTCTTACTTATAAGATAGTCTTATACACTTATAAGATAATCTAATCTAATTATCTAATATTTATATGTAATTTGTCCAAATTATTTATGAATATATATTTCTATGAATTTGTCCCTAGAAGTTGAACATTTTACAGGTAAGGGAAAAGGTTAGGGAATGAGTATGAACGAAAGCATTGAATTCCTATGGTTCAACTTTTAAGGTTAAGGTTACGGCATAAGGTACCAGCCAGTATAAACGAGCCTTAAGGCTTTTGACTGTGTTGACAGGGAAATACTGCTCGAGAAGATGGAATACTATGGAGTAAGAGGTAAACACAGGTGGTCACATGGAAGGGTATAAACTCCGGAATTAGAGAGATAAATGTGGGAGTCCCACAGGGATCGATACTGGGTCCGTTGTTGTTAGTTGCGTACATTAATAACTTACCAGGAAATGTTCCGTGCGACTCAACGAAATTATATGCAGATGATACATCTTTTCTCAATATTGCTTCTTCACAGGAGGAACTGGAGCGTGTGTAATGAGACCCTACGAGTTGCGGAGGACTGGTTTACCTTCAATGGTCTAAAATTGAATAGAGATAAAACTCAAAGACTGAATTTCAATTTAAACTACGAAGAAAAATGTAATCTGAACCTACTTGGGATGACCTTGGAGAATGATCTTTCTTGGAGAGGGCATATCTTACTACTTACCAGGAAACTGTCGACAGCCTTTTTTACTATGAGGTGTATGAAGCCCATCTCTACCGATAATTTCTGTAAGCTGACTTATTCTTCCAACTTTCACTCTGTGGCGACATATGGGATACTAATATGGGCATAGTCCAGGTCTTGATCGGATTTTCCTGAAACAAAAGGAGGCAGTAAGAATTTTGAGTGGTGTACCAAGAACACATAGTTGTCGCGAACTATTTAAGAAGCATAGGATACTTACCATTCTTTCCGTTTTCATTCTGGAGTGCTTGAGATTTGTTCACTAGAACAAAAATGGGTTCACTCAAGTCAGCGATTGCCATTCGTACAACACCAGACACAGAGATGAGTTAGGAGCAATTTTCATAGAGTGGTCCACTCAAATTGCAGTGAATTACTGTACAATAAGCTTCCCCAATCTATGAAGAGTTTGCCAAGATCAGTTTTTCAAAGAAATATCAAATATTTATTGTTGGAGAACGTTTTTTATTCTGTTGACGAATTTTTGAGAATCGAGTTGTTGTGTTGTATTCAACATATTTATGTATTGAAATGTTAACTTGCAATGAGATATATTGTGCTATGTTCCTGATGTTTATATCTATATTAGTATATTTTTTTTCTTCTGATTATGTAATACTGCTGAATGCTAAATCGATTGAGATCATTTTTTTTTACTATAGTCGAAAATTAATGACATTTGGACTAAACGATATGATCCTATTTTATTGAAACATGCGTGCTAAAATGGATTTTTCGAAGATTTTGAAAAAAAAGAAAGTAGCACCAAAATTCCTCCCTGACTAATAAGGTTTTCAATATTGTTTTGAATTCTGATCTCACTTCATTGTGTTACGAGGGGTTTCAACCACCGACACGGATTGGCAGAGGAGCGTTTCTATAGAAACGCCTCCCTTTGTATTTCACAGATGTAGGGTCGGTCAGAGATCTATTGGAGAATGAATGGTAGTAGGGAAGCTGTAATTACTTCGTGCTGGGTTCGATATGATGAAATGAAAGTGATGATGGGAATGACATTCCAGATCATTCTCGTTGATGCGAATAATTCAGGAAATTTAAAACTCATAAACTTGATTACCTACTGTTTACGTGGGGTTGTTCTAATTCTAGTGGAACAGCGTGGTATTGTTTTGCCTATAAGCCTAATATTTTCGAATATCGAACCCAAAATAGTCTCAACCGATAGAGTTTGATTTCCTGATACAGAATCCTGGGTCAAACTTGAGTAAGTCAGTCCGACCGGCTGCCCGGTCGTATACTTTTTTTATTCGGAAGGAGATGAGCTAGAGTTTTCATATTTCCAAAATAGGTGATTGTCTAGATATCTCCGACCTTTATAAAAAACTTCTCGAAGTATGAGTCAGAAAGAACATCAATTTACTCATTATTGATTATGCCTCGCACCTTGATTAATATTTAACCCAGAGTAATATTACATAATAAAGAGAGAAAAAGATTTCCATCACACACATAGGTACTTCGGTATATTCTCATGACAGCTGAAAGAGGTAATTTATTTTCTGTCAGGGCCTGTTAAATTGAAGACTTGTCTTTATGAAATCCTGGTTCTTTATAGCTTCAGGCTTTCAGAGTTTATCAAATTATGTCATTCTAACATAGGAATGCTTCAAATTAAGCTCATATGAGTTTTAAAAACTTCGAACCCAGTCTCCTAGATTTGTTTTGTTAGTTTATAGAAGTTTTTTCACATCTTCATTTCATACACCGATTCCACCTTGTTCACTTACTTAGGTGATAATAGAATTTTGAAACTATAGGCTCATAAACAAGAAACATTTTTTTTTTGGAAGACGCCTACAAATAACTGACGAAAGTTTCAAACAGAATCAAAACAACAAGGAACCACAGAACACTATTTTATTGGAAACTACCCACCACAGAGACGTTATAATAACATTTAATGTGATAATAATTCACTCTAGTCATTCTGGGAACAATTGAAACTGAATATCAATAAGGGTTGCAGATATTATCTTTAATTCAAAAAAATTTTGCAATTATTAATTTTTTTTCTCCTGGGGTTCAGTGATAAATTAATAGTCTATGCAAACTGTGCATTTCTCCGATGGTTATACAAAATTTTTTTCGTACTTCCGGGCCTAAAGTGACAACTTCACTCCCTTGTGACAGGTACTTAAGTGTCACATTTAATCCCTCCGGGATCACAAACAAACGAATTGAAGCGATATTTCATTGAAAAATACAATTAATTAGAATGGTAATTAACGTTAATATTCAAATTAATATTGTGACAGTTCGTCATATTGACCAGTCTTTCCTGGGTTAATGCAGCAGGTAACTGACGAGTAACAGATAGGTCCTTATCATATTGAACTGGTGTTTGTTTCGAAGATCCTGCGGAAACAGGAAGCGAGAATGAGGACTGTGGCATAACTATAGTGGACGAATCGGCGACTTGACCAAATATTTTATCTGAAATTTTTTGTTTATTTTTAATAGACGATTCAATATATCCCTCGGCCACGTTGGAGGATTTCCATCCTCCATGTCTCTTCAGTACATCTATTGTTGCTCCCGAATCAGCTAACAAAGACGCAGATGTGCGTCTAAAACAATGTGCTGCATAAGACGTCGCATTTTCTATTTCAAGAAAGTTGCTATTTGCCGTGGGAATGTACCAAACATGTTTTTTCCTACTACTCGCGTAGTACATTCTTTGTTGATGTATTGAACAAAAAATTTTGAATGGGGTGTCCCTGTCTTTCGCAATGCCACATATTTTCGAAATATCGCCACAAAACTGATGGCACTGTTTTCTGAATTTTTGATCCCAAATTTCGGTCAATTTTATTTTTGGTGTTTCTAATCGCAATTAGGAAGGAATCGCCCGAATCTCTCACATCGTTGATTTCTAAATCAACCAACTCTTTTCCACGACAAACTTCCGCAACGCCCAAAATAAGTGCAACCTACAAAAAAATTGATTTCTTAAAATTTCTGAATATAAACACATTTCCAAATTTACCTTAAGCATTAAATATTTATCATCCGGAGCCTCCCGTAAGAATTCTTGACTTCTTTGGCTTAAATCCCTCATTTCTTCTCTTCAAAAAAGCTAATAATTTTGGAAATTTACTTATATCATAATAATAATGTTAATAACCGATTTCAGCATTGAGTAATGTGCCCAGAGAGTTGAGGCACAAACCGCTTTTGATTTATCATTGAAGTAGACTAACAGCGCATTTTCAGTAGGTTGTCTCACATTTTTTAAGCGCACCACTTTTTAAAAGCATCGTACTGCTGCTCGTATAGTTTTCTAGATTTCGGTGGTAACAATTCTTTACCTACATCGGCTGCTCTTTTATCAATATCAGATACACCTTCTTCACTCATGATACCAATAATTATCAATAACAATGTTTCTTTATAATGACACTAGTAATGACAATGTTTCTAAATTATAATTGTCACAACGCAATGTTACTACGGTAACTTATTTTAAAGACAGTTTATTAAATGAGTTGAAGAGAGAAAAAACTGATTGGAATTATTGAAATAATTAATAAAATCATACCGGATGTACGAAAAGTATCGTATATACCTTGCGACTGAAGTACATTTTACTGTATGTACTACTTCAGTCCCGCGTTATACAATATACTATTATATTAACAAGCTTGGCTCATTTCCTTCCGAAAAATTACAAACTTGAATTTTTCATATGATCAAATGTCCCATAAAATCTTCATTTATATATCTTCCAATATACATACGATTGAAGAAGCTGAATACCTGAATTCGATATCTATGATCTTATATTTCTAGAAGTGCAGCTTCTCCCAAATTAATATATCTCGAATGTATCGCTGATAGCTTTTTTCGTTCATAGATATAGAAACAAAAGGTGAGTTGAAATAAATTTTCGGGATTCCTGTGTCGGGGACATTAAGATACGTTATCGTTCATCAATAACAATCATTCTGCGGTCCGTAGATCCCTGCAGGAGGCAAACCCTCGTTAGTCCTCAGGGACAGGACAGCTGTCTTAGAAGATCTTCACTCTGAAGTACCGACTTGAGGTGTTCTTGATATATTGAAACCCTTAGGGCAGATACTTATTTTTATTGTCATTGTTCGTCTCGTTTACTCTTCTGATCAAATCGAATGTTAGTAATTAGATGAAAATAATTTCATATCAGTAATTTATTTATTTATTTAAACACACAATTCGTATGATATACGGGAAACCCCCACAAACCAAGAAAGTACTCAAATTGAAAATTTTCAGATTTCAAATATGTCTAGTTATCCAGAAACGTCTAATAGGCACTCGAACTTGAGGCACCCTGTATATACTATAGCTGAGTGAGTGAAATTGATTAGTCGAGAACGAGTTTTCGCTCGAGCGATACTACAAAATATCGAGACTGTTCAATGTAGGTACTTATATCCTATATAATGAACTATTCTTCTTTTTTTCCTCAAAAACACTAATCTTCCTTGTGTTTTCAAAAACACCTTCCGGCAATTTTTTTCTACACTATTTTCTGTAATTCTGAATTTTGTTTCAGTTCGATTGCCGCGTAAATTCGTCTCAAGGGCCGCGAGCGACCCGCGTGCGGCGAAGTGAGTATGCCTGCTCTAGCTTATCTCTTTATGAAGATAGAGTATACGACCGGATGGCATACTCGAATTTGACCCTGTATTCTTCATCGCGAGGTTAAACCCAATCAGTGACGGCTCGTGCCTTCTAGGAGTGGGTCGGGCAGACCAAGCATATATATATGTAATACATATATACGAGTATAAAAAGAATTGATATATAATTGGTGAATAGAGATTGTTGGTCTTTCAATTGTTATACCATTTATTGTAAATGCTAAGCTTTCGCAGTATTTCAACTGCTTCTTCAGAACATCTAAAAAAAGTACCTACATACTTAAAGAATTAATTAATTTGACTATGTCAAATTAATTTCAAAACTTGTGAAAGAGAGAAATCCTCTTCTCATCACGTTCTGAAGTTTGTTGGATGTCAGTTAAACCATTTTAAACCTCAATTCAAAGAAACCCAACATTGTGTAAGTTATTCATTCCATTTTGCAGTCATGTCTAGCCTTAAGTTTAATTTATGTAACTTACAGATTCTTTAAGTATGTACTTTTTTTAAGATGTTCTGAAGAATCAGTTGAAATACTGCGAAAGCTTAGCATTTACAATAAATGGTATAACAATTGAAAGACCAACAATCTCTATTCACCAATTATATATCAATTCTTTATAAACATTAATCAGAGATTAACTCCACACAACTTATACGAGTATATATATATAATAAAGTTATTTTGGGAGAAACTTGTGTTTTTAAAAAAACTTCTACTTTATTTGGAAACAACGGTACAAGCAATGTATTACGTGAGAAGATCAAATCTATATTTTTCATACATCATTAGACGTCTCTCCTATTTATAATAGTTAAGAACAATGAGAACATTGTGGAGCAATGAGAGCATTGTGGAGAGGCGTCGCAAACAACAAATTAGCGCGATAACAATTAATGCGATAAGCAATATGCTGATTGACAAAATACAACAAGGTAATATGCATTTCCTAATGGATTAATACACTGTTGCAATAATCAGAATACAGGGTGGATAATATCTAATTATATATATAATTTAGAAGCAATTTTCTTGGTATTAGAGCACTGGATTGAAATTAGGATTTCATCTTTTTTTTATTAATACTTTACTACATATGTTTCGACGTACATTGAGCTTTTTTCAAGTTTACATGTTACAAATACAGTGACAATCATATCTAAAATGTATAACTGTCCAACAATTCATCTTAAAACTTAGTAAAATTAAAATCATATTCATCATGTTGTGAACACTGTCAATTAGAATTATTCTAATAATGGAAAACCTGATATCTACTAAAAAACTAATCAAATCACCGCAATTTGATACTACCTCTCTTACACTTGCTATCTGGATCACTCACATTCAACTTGTAACCGAAAACGAATGAAAACTCGTACAACCCTAAGCCCTACACACTAACATCTTACTCCAAACTACTGACCTAGTGAACTGAACTCTGATAATCAAAGTGTAGACACACGCAATGTAATTCTCATATACCCCCTCCCCAAGGTTATCTTGGCCGACCTAGTCTTTGGAAAATAAACAAGTCGTAGGTTGCTGTTCTGCTATTTACAGTTACTAAGAATGAATTTTTATTGTCAGAAAATCACTTTTTTCTGAAATTAAATGATATTCAAGTACTTATGATATTAGTCATTTAAAATTTGAGAGAGAAAATTTCAATTATTAACAGAATACGTGACAAAATTTTGAATACATAATGATTTCTCCTTCTATCTCAAATTTAGGATAAACATATGAAGATGTCGGATATTAAATTACAATTTTTAATTTGATATTTGAAATAAACATCGATAATAATAAACAAATTCACCCGCCTGCCGTTTAACATAGGGACGGCCGACGGCCAAGTCTTCTCGGCAGACATCGCAAGTGTCACAGTCGAGGTATTGTAGAGTTCCATTAATAGGAACTTCGAGTGACGTATGTGTTAGATGAAATCATAAACTGAAAGCTGTGGCTCGGCTGGCTGAGCTGCGTTATTACATATAAGGATAGATGCGGGAACTTGGAATAAAAATTATTTGAGGTGTTTGACCGAAGTAATGTGTACTTCGATGTGTTGAGTGGAAATATGAGATATATAGAATGCAGAGGAAAAGATACTAAGGGAATTTCTCGAGATTTAAATATTGCTATTAATTTTTCAAATAAGTTTCGATTAAAAAAATTTTTATTTTCGATATTCGAAAATTACAGACATTTGGGCTAAACTATACCACGCTCTTCTAATAGAACAAACGGGCAAAAATTGAGGAATCGCCTGTGAGACGGGTCGCTATTTGCTTCATAAAATTAATCCTGCCATCTGCTTGTGAATTTGCTAATGACCCCTCGTAACTAGCGGATCTCCAAATATTTCTGGCACGTATGACTTTCTTGGAGTGCTTTACTTGAACTTTTATGGGTGTTTTCGATCCGCAACAAAATATTTCACTCAGTATTCGTTAATTTATTGTAAAAGCCTTTCCAAATAAAATTCGTCGTTATTTCAAACGTATGCTGATTTTTTTCTCAAGAACATCGATAATTCTTATCGGTCAGGAATACACAGTAGTAGTACAGCTCCCCAGGGAAGATGTACAGATAAATTATCTGGATAAGTTCGACGATGCTTCTATTTTCAGCCTGCAATTGTTTCAATAGAAGACTGTTTAGACATCTTGATTTATAGGTGCCTGTCCAGGCGGAAATACAGTGTGCCATTAATGTCATAAATGATTGCACGAGGGGATTGAAAATATATGTGCAGGATAAAAAAAAATTGAACTTTGGGAGCCATCAAGATTCGCGTTATTCGTATGTGAATTAGCTGGCGGAAATCGAACAGGATATGCAGAATTCTGAGTGTGTGAATGCAGTTACAATGTACGAGGGTAATTCAAGCAAGGTGAATTATGTGAAAACCAAAAATTGGTAGAAATTTTTCGTTCAGCAAATTTGTGTTAGTATTACAATTACTCATTTTTGCACGCTTGTTCTTGTAGAACAGCTAGCTATCGTGTTGCCCGGATGTCAGTAACTTCAGAATATAGAACCAGAGTATATGAAATGAAAATATCCGTCCAGCCGGATACACTCTATATTCCGAAACAAATCAGATAGAGTTTCCAAATTTTCAGAAAAGTTTAATCCTCCAAATATCTCGGTAAAGATCGTTAGAAAAAATTAAAATAAAATAAAATGAAATAATTTTTTTATACTTTATATCTCATAAAATAATAATAATAATTTATTGGTCCTTAGAGAAAAAATACATGTATAGGACAGGTCAATAGAAAAAAGAAGAAATAACTTCTCCAAATATTTCATCATCCTGTTGAATACTATCTTCTCAAAAACTTTAGAGAAAACACTCAAGATGGAAACTGGTCTGTGCGCATCGTCTTTCTTGTAGACCGGTACAACAATTGCCCTCTTGAGAATGCTCGGAAAAACGCCAGAACTTATTGAAAGATTGATCACATGGGCCATATGCAGGGCAATATCGGTAGCAATCAACTTCAAAATACGACACGAAATAGAATCTATTCCGCTACTCTTTTTATTCTTCAGAGACTTGATAGTTTCAAGGATTTCAATCTCTAAAACAGGATGGAAGAGAAAATTAGTATTCAATATTTTTGAAGCAGTGCCCGATGAAGGTAAAGATCCCTTGTAATAATCATTAAGATTATTTGTCGTCACTGTGGAGAAGTATCGGGCAAAAATTGTAGCTACATCATAAGCTTCAGTGTACAAGACACCATCAACAATCAGCTGAGCAGACTGATACAGTGTCTTTCCTCGACTAGTCAGTGAATTGACCAAAGACCAAAGTGTTTTACTTTTATTGTCAGACTTTCGTATGAGATTACTATGATACTCAAGCTTAGTGTCATTAATGAGCTTATTATAGAAAATTTTTGCTTCTCTGTATAATAAATGAGTTGACTGACATTTCAAGTTTCTGTGGAGCCAATAGAGACTTTTCAGGTCATGCTTGGCAGAGATGATCTCCGCATTAATCCACTTCTTGTCGTTCCTCTAATGATCTTACACGCGAATAATACATCCGTAAGCTGTCTGCGATTGGACAAACTCATCATGTTGAATCGGCGTCGAATAATCGTGATTAACAATGATTAATTTATTCTTGTACGCTAGATATCTCAAGAACCTATTCTGAACACTCTCCAAGCGCTGTACGTAGCATTTATACCTTGGGTCCCATACAGTGGACGCAAAATTCAACCTACTATGGACAAAAGAATAATAAAGAGTCAGCAGTGTTTTATTTTCCTTGAATTGGACACTATTACGAATAATGAAACCCAGCAATTTATTGGCATTATTCACAATATTCTCTATCTGCAGGTCGAAAATGAACCTTGAATCCAAAACAATGCCCAAATCTGAAACATTGTCGACCGCCCTGATAGGTCCACCATTTATAGAGTAATCAAAATCCAAATTTTGTAGTTCAATGTCTTTTTAATTTCACCTATCATCTTATGTTGCTCGTGAAATATTTCAATTTGTTCCGCTCATGGATCATTACCACTGGGTTGATCGGTATTCTATGCATAATCAGATCATTGTACCCATTCCCCTTCAATAATTAAGTTGACGATATCGATTAAGCTTTAGTTGCAATTAATTTCATTACTCCGTCTTTGAATCTCGCTGTAATTAAACTTTAGAACTTCGGAGAAACAGTAGCGCGTTCTCGGATGAGATTAACTTTCTGAGGCTAATACAAGTCTCAGGAACACTTCAAAGAGAATTAACTCAAGTCGATGATGTTCCTTATCATAATTTGGGCAGGTTCATTTGCGATACCAAATTCAAAACCACTAAACTATGCCAGAGAGTTGGATGCGGAATACTAATATGTATTCCGACTGAGGTAGATGAATGCATGGAAACGTGATAATTTTGATGACGAAATATCCAGAGAACGATTATTTGGTCATTTCACTTATTTATCATATATTTTTTTTAAATATCTTGAGTTTTCGTGAAAATTCCTTAAGAGTAGTACTGATTATGATTGATGTTAATCAATGTTCTAATGTTGACACAAACTGCATGAGTAATGTAAATCTCTTTAATGGGTTTGTGGCCATGAAAGGCCCAAAATACACCCATTGAGCCTTCATTGAGTGTTTGCTGGTGGTTTTATTAGCGATCATTATTGAGTACTGCTAGTCACCTCTAAGGAAAACCAAGTTGAAGCTATTAGACCTATAGTAAAATGGGAATAGGCCAATTTGTCCTCGTTTACTCGTGGACTTATAGCCTCCTCAAGTAAAAACCCAGTTGAAGCTGTGGGATCTCTAGTTGAAGAGCAATTGGTGAATCTACCTTCGTTTTCTCGTAGACTTCAGCATCCGAATATAGAAGAGTTTGTGGAAAACATGATAACTTTGCTGTGGAATTTCTTAAGATGAAGTTGAAAGGCGAATTTCCACGCCGACTATGCACTGCATGGTTTTTAAACTTGCGTGCTTCGAAAAGGTATACTAGGGCACATCAATCATTGAACAATGGTTCTTATCATTCCAATATGTGTCTACATTCTTCAGTCGATAAAAATGCCGTTGTTTGTCATATGCGAACACACAACGTTGATCGTCCATACGAATTCTTCCACTGCAATTACGCCTTCACCTCGAAAGCAAACTGTGAAAGACATCTAAAAGATCAACATACTAAAAACACAAAGAAAAAAGTTATGAACTTCAATATTCCAGTTCTGTTCAAAGTAATTGTCACCAATGTGAGTTGTCATGGGGAGCTCGTTAGTGAACTTGTGGATGCATCTTCGATTTCTGTTCACAGAAATCGTAAAAGATGGCGACCATCGATCAAACATCCGACCTTAGCAAGTCAGACAAAGGCGGATTCAAAATAGAGAGGTAAATTGCACCCACATATTTAAGACGTTCCAGCATCTCTACAAAAAAATCGTACCACCCAGGTCCGGTTCATCATTAATGATGAATCTGTAGGGTACCAGGTGTTTCCAGATAGCATTTCCGCGGAAAAGAAATTTTCCGAATTCCTTGGCCATCCATTCCATAGCGACAGAGAAGGTATTGTGGATGAAAGGAAAGTTTTTGTCCTTGTTGAGATTGCGGATCCCTTCAAAAATTGTAAGTCTCCTTCCCTTAGGATTAATGGTTACTCTCTCCGACGTATTTCGGTAAGGAGATTGGTATTCTTCTACAACACTATGGTTTTTTTTTTGGGACAACGGCTAATACTTTCATGTTATGTATATATACTTATTATGTTATGTTACTTTCAAGAGTAACAGTAGCCTCTGTCAGGAGTTCGTGGTAAATGTGACTCTCTTTAATGGGGTTGTGTCTGTGAAGACCCCAAAGTACACCCGTTGAGTCTCTTTCGAGTGTTTCGGTGGATACGCTTAACTAGTATTACTGACTGTTGCAAGCCACTTCTAGGAAAAACCAAATTGAAACTGCGAGAACTTTAGTTGAAGAGAAGTTAAATATCCATTCAAGAGCTTCAATTCATTTTTATTTGATGTAGTATAGTTTTAAGTGGAACAGGTTTGTTACTGAAATGAAATAAATGTCTGAATTTTTTCAAAATTTTCTAGCTTGACGATTTGGTTGATTTTACAGGAGCTATCGAAAAACTTCAGTTGATACTGGAAGGATTTGTACAAATAGCTAACTCAGCTCAGATATTTTGTCAAAATTTCTGAGGTTACATATCTTTCGAATAGGTTAGTTACCCTATTAACTGAAACCCAAATAAAGGATGGACATATATGGCCTAATTGACAGCCTGCCGGCGGACACAATCAACCATAGATTTTCCATTAGGTTCGTAGGAACCAGCACGCAAAAACACATTGAAATCGACTACAAAATCCTAGTAGATGAAAATGGGAGCAGTTTGAGAATTATTGAAATACTCTATACCTTTACTTCCCCAATGGATTAAGTATCAACAGTTTTTGGAAAGGTTATAAATATAAATAACCATTGAAATAGTACCTACGTCTACAATCAATGTTAAACTATCCAATCATTGTTAAATGAGCCTGATACACAATCTAGTTCGGAAATTTACATACATTAGGTAGGTAAGTATATTACATGCAAATTTCTTGAAACATTTTTGTACGATTCTTGATAAAATGCTAGTTTTTACATGAATTATAGGGATATTCACAAAGAAAATTTGCATGTCAATTGTACATGTGATAAATATAGATAGAAGTTGTAATTACCTGTCGTAATTTTCTATTTCATTAATATGTATCTCAACATGCAGCAAATAACTCCTGCGGTAGTGAACTCATTCAACATAATAGAAATAATATGCGTTCCTTTGTAATTGGACATTCATTAATGTAAAGGATCTTCATTCAAGGGTCGTATTATTTGAAAAAATTCACGAAAATCAATGACCTCAAAGTATATCATGTTCAATTCATAAATTGGTAGTTACCACGTCGTGGAGACTAAGAATTATGAAAATCGGGTCATTGAAAGGTAAGATGTTCTATGATGTATCCATACTTAAAGCGGTAGGAAAGTGCCTGAAGGACGTCAGTCAGAGAGGTAGAAAATAGGGAAAAAATACTAAGAGAGAAAACCAGGAACTAATTAATCTCAGTGATGAAAACGAACACGGTTTTTGCCTTGTTGCGGGACTTGAACAGTTTATCAGCATAATAGTAGTGACTTAGTTTGAAGAGTAGATTATCTTTAAATAAATAAATAAATTAAAATCATGTTTGAAAAACTGCTTATTCTGTTAGGAAATTGAAGGGTGATATTTCATTTTATATTCGACGTGAGGCCAGTAGCTTTTGAGCACTTTTTCTATATTCTTTTTCTGTACTCTGGAACAGTGTGATAGTCATACAACCGCCACGATGAATGAATAAACCTATATTTCAAATTGAAAATAACTTTCCTTAAGTTTTGGTCAAAGCTCCACTCATGTTTCATCCGATGAGGTCTATATCCAGAAGTAAGATACAAAACACTAATTTTCTGGTAAAAACAATTCAACACCATAAACAGATTTTTGCTGTTCTATTATAATTTCTTTCTACTTCAAGATTATAAACCATCCCTTTCTAGTATGAAATTCCAAAAAAACCACAGAATTATTGGATGTTATCATACATTTGTAATTTTCTTCTTAAAATTTCCAAATCGTGAAAACCATCATTTCTATGAAAACTTCCAAGGCAAGAGGTTGTCACTGTGTTTTTTTACGCAAAGCCAGAAAAATCATCTATGATTTTCCAAACACTGATATTTCTGAAGTTTCTTCTCCTTGACTTAGATCATTAGTATGAGTCTGTTCTGTTTAGACTATAACTAATTATTGAACATGCGAAATTTTTTGTTTTTATAATCAGAGTATATGTTTTAATTATGTAGACAAATACAGAATTATTGAATAATGGTTTTTCATAGATTATGTCAAATTTTAATACCTTACCATAGAATATTAATTTATTACTGAACCCCGGAGAGAAAAAAATAATAATCAAGTTTCTTTAAACGAAAGATAATATCTGTAACCATTATTGATCTTTAGTTATAATTTTTCTAAGAATAACTAGAGTGAATTATTATCACATTAAAATGTTATTATAACGTCTCTGTTGTGGGTAATTCCCAATAAAATAGTTTTCTGTGGTTCCTTGTCAATAGTTATTTGTACTTTAAAAAAATGTGAAAAATATAATAATAATTTCGATAGTTCATTCAATGCAGTATGAAATGCTTATGGTCAGAAAAGTCATTCTATTCTAATCTTTCTTGTTTATGAGCTTATAGCTTCCAGTTGCCAGTATTGATTGAATTTTAATTAACCATGCATCATAACAAACATTCAGAAATATTAAAACTAAGTCAAATTCTATTATTTCTTAAGTTTGTGAACCAGGTTGAATCGGTGTATGAAATGAAGATGTGAAGAAACTTCTATAAAGGTACCAAACAAATCTAGGAGACTGGGTTCGAAGTTTTTAAAACTCATATGAGCTTAATTTGAAGCATAGAATAGATATAATTTGATGAACCCTGGAAGTCTGAAGCTATAAAGAAACAACTCTTCATAAAGACAAGTTTTCAATTTAACAGGTCCTGAGTAAAAATACATTAGCTCTTTCAACGGTCATGAGAATATACCGAAGTACCTATGTGAGTGATGGAAATCTTTTTCACTGTTTATTATAGAATATTACTCTGGATTAAATATTAAACAAGGTGCTAGACATCATTAATAATGAATACAGCAAATGGCAATTTTAGTTTTTGTAGTGAATGTAAGACAAAAATTGTTCAGTGGTTAATTTCATCTATAGTGTTTAGTGGTGGAACCATAGACTGGAGAGATTTCTCCAACCTTTTGTAGAATTATTCAATAAATACATAAAATATGGCAACATTGAACAAATCTAATTATTGAATCATTTCAGCACAGAGTTGGATTTGGGAAAATCAGAAAATTTGGACAAAATTATATCGATTTATTTCCTTTCAACTTCAAATATCTCTAGAATGGTGCAATTTAGGAGGAAAGATGATGAATTAGTTTATCTGCAAAAAGACTAATGATTCCAGGAATTACAAGATACGGAACTTTAGTTTAAGCGATATTTAACCAATCTATAGAGTAGTAGTGAGAAACCCACAAGAAATGGAATAAATTTAATGATGACAAAATATGCATGACTGTTATCAAAAACCTAAAACCTTCTACAGATCATTTCAATTGATATTGTCGTTTGAATGTCACAGGTGAAAATGCAATTTTTTTATGAAATTTCAACACGCTATATCTTTTGAACGGGGCCAAATTTGGAAAAATGTTATAGAAAAAATGTTTCTTCTGACGTCAAGAATCTATGGTTAAAATTAACGCAGTGGTCAAAGACTCGCCCTGTATATTGAATACTACCATTTTATCCGCTTCGCTTCGCTTCGCAAGCTACAACTGTCTATGGTCGGTAATACAGTGGGACGGTATTACAGTATTCAGAGTTGAAACTTCTTTACTAAAATGCTAGATGGCGTTGAAGTAGCTAAATTTGCTGATTTTTGACATACAATTTCCTTATCTTTCGTGAAAGAATTTTTTTAATAAAAAGTATCCTATGGAACTTCTAATACCTTCAGGAGTAAATGTACAAAGTTGCATTATGATCGGTTAAGTAGTTTTTGCGTGAAAGCGTAACAAACAAACTCACATTCGCATTTATAATAGCAGGGATTAATATTTATTTAAAAGAGTTTTTCATTGTTGATTATTTGTGTCTATGGCAAACAATATTCAAAACTTTATAGTCATTGTCTCAATTGTTTCTGAAACTTATGCCATCTCTTTAATGAAACTGAAAATGTCTTTCATCCATCTGTGAAATGAAATTTGCAACGAGCTTATTCTCGTGCAGAGCGCTGTAAGTTCTTCGGAGCGCTCGTAGAAATCAATAGAATACGTGCGCGGTTTGTTACAGCTTTAGATGATCGCCAATAGATGGGCAAAACAGTTCTTTCTACCATGACTGATGTTTCCCAATGTAAGGCCTCATCACCACCCTAGGTGTCGCAACTCACAGACTGAAACACCTTATCCATAGAATACTAACCACATGGAGTTTTATTATAGGAATTGCGAAAAGTTTATTATGACTCACTTTTATGTCGATAGATGGCGTCAGTAGCTCTATAAATGAACTTTCCCATACATATCCTGCCAGAAATTAATAAAAATTATTTTGTCTTAGTCGAATATTTACATAGAGTAATGAAATTTGGGCAATAACCATTATCCTTTATTGTTCCCCTTTCCAACGTTTCGACAGATATCTTCTGTCGTTTTCAAGATTCAAAAAATCAGCTTTCAGAAAAGCTAATAATATAACAATTTTATATTTTCACCAAATAGACAACAGAAGTCCGAAAACTAGTTTACTAAATAAAATTGTTACTTATCTGTAGCTTGAAGACTTCTTCAAGTACAAGCTGATTTCCGCACAGTAATTGTTTTTTCATTTTATGCATTAGTTCTCGAAATATTTATGCGTTAGTTAATTTTATCACTCAAATCAATTTTTTGCAAATAATTGACATTTCGTGCTTCCGAAACACCAAAATTTCCGTACTTGTATGTGAAATTGTAAAACATCTACCCACTGGGAAATGACATACCGTACGTGTTAATGCTACTAGGGTCAGATGTTCGACTAGCTGTTTTATTCACTGAAATCATTCTCCAACTGTACGGTATCAGAACGATTTGAAGTATTGATCTAAGAAATAAGACTTTTCAAAGTAGAATAAATAATTTATCAATAACTCACATCAATTAATAAAATATTCAAATTGCTCACCATTAGCTTCCATACAATGAAATAAGTTTTGTTCGAAACGATGGCGCACATTTTGCAGCATTTCTGGAGTGATTTGACGACATCCGTTCACTATACGTCTTCTTAAATCTTCTATAGAATCGATCTGGCCATTCAGTGGGACCCTTCTTCCAATCCATCGAATTGTTGAAACATCAATCCTGGTGCTTCATTCAATGGTGAGCATTCAATATCGTTATGATATTAAGGTAAAAATTTCCAGTAAGTGAACGAAGAAAAAAATTGAACCCACAACTCTATTGTTCTTTATCCCACACCAAACATTTACATATCGGCGACCGAAATGTTTAACCTCAAAAACCTTTCAGGACTATTGGTCGACCAATGATGGAGATGGGTTGATGTTAGACCTTTCAAAGGCATTCGATACCCTGTCTCATGATCTCATCCTACAAAAATTATAAGCCTATGGTATAATGAAAAAGAACTGAAGTGGTTTAAAACATACCTAACCACCCGTAGACAAAGAGTAATAATCTCTCAGAATGAGAACCACATATATCGCAGGCAGAATTCATAGAACTAGGAGTACCACAAGGAAGCATTTTAGGTCAATCAATCAGATAAAAACAGCTAAAATCCTGTTTTTAATATGAACAAAGCAAAACTAATGAGATGTAATTTCAACAGGTCACATTTCTCTCTTGTAACATTTAAGTTTGTTGCTTATTGACAATTTTGCTAAAGTCATTCGCGGAATTGCTCGAGTAACAAACTTTTATATGACCATCGAAAAATTTTGCCGTTGAAATTTCATCCTTAATACATAGGATTAAACTCATTTTACATGATAATTGTTGATACAGAGAACTCAAAAGTTCAACGAATATTCACACCCTTCAATCTTCAGAAGTCTCCAGAATAGAAATTTCCGCAATCAATAAAGTATGAATTTGGGAATTCCCTATAGGCATGAGGGTAGACCAATCAAAGTTAAATAGAAACTTGGCAGGCAGAGATCTGCTTCTGTTCAAATTTCCAATAGCTCCACTCGGTACTAGAATATTGATAACGCCAAACATCGAGTAGCTAAAGCATCTTGAGGAAACTAATTAAATCTGAATCCATTCATGTCGAAAGATATTCGCAATCCACATCGAGACCATTCATTGTCGAATTTGGCGTGTTCCCCGCACAAAGTGAACTATTCATCATATGTCTAACACACCAGTTTGATAGGTTCGATTCCGGTTCGACGCTTCTTAAATAATGAGCTTATCGGATGAGAATATGCTGTAAATTTATTATGATTGGGGTATATGGATACTGAGCGAATGCTTTGTTTCATTACATAGATTAACTCAATAAAATTGCAGGAAAGCTCTGATGTGGGGTCAGGAGCAGTTTCCCGTTTGTTCTTAATAGGTATGGGCAAACTTTCTTTGCAGAGGGCCGAATAGAAAAAATTAAATGAGCGTTACGTTACATATAAAAATAATAATAAATAAAAATGGATGTCACAAAATCAACACAACCATTTAGATTTTAATTGTATAGCATCTCCTTCCAGTACCCGTCTTTTGTCTGTAACACGCTCCAAAAGAGGTATGTATCCAGGCATGCAGTCTTGTGCCATATGCCGAAATGCACTGGTTCGGAAGTGATTCCACCGAATGCAGCCCGGTATAATTATATGTATTCCAATAAGCACTCCTCTGGTGAGAAACCTCTGGGGTCGGTAGGTAAAGAGCTCCCAGACAGGAGGTTTTTACGGTGGAGGAATTCGACCTCATGCTAGAGCTGGAGCAGAGGTTCTGTGGGATCCTCGTATTCAGAATGCATAATCAGATCATTGTACCCATTCCCCTTCAATAATTAAGTTGACGATATCGATTAAGCTTTAGTTGCAATTAATTTCATTACTCCGTCTTTGAATCTCGCTGTAATTAAACTTTAGAACTTCGGAGAAACAGTAGCGCGTTCTCGGATGAGATTAACTTTCTGAGGCTAATACAAGTCTCAGGAACACTTCAAAGAGAATTAACTCAAGTCGATGATGTTCCTTATCATAATTTGGGCAGGTTCATTTGCGATACCAAATTCAAAACCACTAAACTATGCCAGAGAGTTGGATGCGGAATACTAATATGTATTCCGACTGAGGTAGATGAATGCATGGAAACGTGATAATTTTGATGACGAAATATCCAGAGAACGATTATTTGGTGATTTCACTTATTTATCATAATTTTTTTTTAATTATCTTGATTTTTCGTGAAAATTTCTTAACAGTCATACTGATAATCAATGTTCTAATGTGGACACAAACTGCATGAGTAATGTGAAAATCTTTAATGGGTTTGTGACCGTGAAGAGCCCAAAGTACACCCATAGAGCCTTCATTGAGTTTTTGCTTGTGGTTTGTTTAACGATCATTATTGAGAGCTACTAGCCACCTTTAAGAAAAACCAAGTTGTAGCTGTTGAACCTATAGTAAAATAGGAATAGGCCAATTTGTCCTCGTTTACTCGTGGACTTCTGAATCCGAATGCAGTGGATTTGGTGAAAAACAGGATTTCTTTCTGTGTGGTTTGGTTAGTGATCAATACTGTCTTATAGCCTCCTCAAGTAAAAACCCAGTTGAAGCTGTGGGAACTCTAGTTGAAGAGCAATTGGTGAATCTACCCTCGTTTTCTCGTAGACTTCAGCATTCGAATATAGAAGAGTTTGTGGAAAACATGATAACTTTGCTGTGGAATTCCTTAAGATGAAGTTGAAAGGCGAATTTCCACGCCGACTATGCACTGCATGGTTTTTTAAACTATCGTGCTTCGAAAAGGTATACTAGGGCACATCAATCATTGAACAATGGTTCTTATCATTCCAATATGGGTCTACATTCTTCAGTCGATAAAAAGGCCTTTGTTTGTCATATGCGAACACACAACGTTGATCGTCCATACGAATTCTTCCACTGCAATTACGCCTTCACCTCAAAAGCAAACTGTGAAAGACATCTAAAAGATCAACATACTAAAAACACAAAGAAAAAAGTTATGAACTTCAATATTCCAGTTCTGTTCAAAGTAATTGTCACCAATGTGAGTTGTCATGGGGAGCTCGTTAGTGAACTTGTGGATGCATCTTCGATTTCTGTTCACAGAAATCGTAAAAGATGGCGACCATCGATCAAACATCCGACCTTAGCAAGTCAGACCGAGGATTCAAAATAGGGAAGTAGATTGCACCCACATATTTAGACGTTCCAACATCTATACAAAAAAATCGTGCGACCCAGGTCCGGTTCATCATTAATGATAAATCTGTAGGGGACCAGGTGTTTCCAGATAGCATTTCCGCGGAAAAGAAATTTTCCGAATTCCTTGGCCATCCATTCCATAGCGACAGAGAAGGTATTGTGGATGAAAGGAAAGTTTTTGTCCTTGTTGAGATTGCGGATCCCTTAAAAAATTGTAAGTCTCCTTCCCTTGGGATTAATGGTTACTCTCTCCGACGTATTTCGGTAAGGAGATTGGTATACTTCTACAACACTATGGTTTTTTTTTTTGGGACAACGGCTAATACTTTCATGTTATGTATATATACTTATTATGTTATGCTATGTTATGTTACTTTCAAGAGTAACAGTAGCCTCTGTCAGGAGTTCGTGGGTAAATGTGACTCTCTTTAATGGGGTTGTGTCTGTGAAGACCCCAAAGTACACCCGTTGAGTCTCTTTCGAGTGTTTCGGTGGGATGCGCTTAACTAGTATTACTGACTGTTGCAAGCCACTTCAAGGAAAAACCAAATTGAAACTGCGAGAACTTTAGTTGAAGAGAAATTACATATCCATTCAAGAGCTTCAGTTCATTTCTATTTGATGTAGTATAGTTAAGTGGAACAGGTTTGTTACTGAAATGAAATAAATGTCTGAATTTTTTCAAAATTTTCTAGCTTGACGATTTGGTTGATTTTACAGGAGCTATCGAAAAACTTCAGTTGATACTGGAAGGATTTGTACAAATAACTAACTCAGCTCAGATATTTTGTCAAAATTCCTGAGATTACATATCTTTCGAATAGGTTAGTTACCCTATTAACTGAAACCCAAATAAAGGATGGACATATATGGCCTAATTGACAGCCTGCCGGCGGACACAATCAACCATAGATTTTCCATTAGGTTCGTAGGAACCAGCACGCAAAAACACATTGAAATCGACTACAAAATCCTAGTAGATGAAAATGGGAGCAGTTTGAGAATTATTGAAATACTCTATACCTTTACTTCCCCAATGGATTAAGTATCAACAGTTTTTGGAAAGGTTATAAATATAAATAACCATTGAAATAGTACCTACGTCTACAATCAATGTTTAACTATCCAATCATTGTTAAATGAGCCTGTTACACAATCTAGTTCGGAAATTTACATACATTAGGTAGGTAAGTACATTACATGCAAATTTCTTGAAACATTTTTGTACGATTCCTGATAAAATGCTAGTTTTTACATGAATTATAGGGATATTCACAAAGAAAATTTGCATGTCAATTGTACATGTGATAAATATAGATAGAAGTTGTAATTACCTGTCGTAATTTTCTATTTCATTAATATGTATCTCAACATGCAGCAAATAACTCCTGCGGTAGTGAACTCATTCAACATAATAGAAATAATATGCGTTCCTTTGTAATTGGACATTCATTAATGTAAAGGATCTTCATTCAAGGGTCGTATTATTTCATTTATTTTATTTATTTTATTATTTTCACGAAAATCAATGACCTCAAAGTATATCATGTTCAATTCATAAATTGGTAGTTACCACGTCGTGGAGACTAAGAATTATGGAAATCGGGTCATTGAAAGGTAAGATGTTCTATGATGTATCCATACTTAAAGCGGTAGGAAAGTGCCCGAAGGACGTCAGTCAGAGAGGTAGAAAATAGGGAAAAAATACTAAGAGAGAAAACCAGGAACTAATTAATCTCAGTGATGAAAACGAACACGGTTTTTGCCTTGTTGCGGGACTTGAACAGTTTATCAGCATAATAGTAGTGACTTAGTTTGAAGAGTAGATTATCTTCAAATAAATAAATAAATTAAAATCATGTTTGAAAAACTGCTTATTCTGTTAGGAAATTGAAGGGTGATATTTCATTTTATATTCGACGTGAGGCCAGTAGCTTTTGAGCACTTTTTCTATATTCTTTTTCTGTACTCTGGAACAGTGTGATACTCATACAACCGCCACGATGAATAAATAAACCTATATTTCAAATTGAAAGTAACTTTCCTTAAGTTTTGGTCAAAGCTCCACTCATGTTTCATCCGATGAGGTCTATATCCAGAAGTAAGATACAAAACACTAATTTTCTGGTAAAAACAATTCAACACCATAAACAGATTTTTGCTGTTCTATTATAATTTCTTTCTACTTCAAGATTATAAACCATCCCTTTCTAGTAAGAAATTCCAAAAAAACTACAGAATTATTGGATGTTATCATACATTTGTAATTTTCTTCTTAAAATTTCCAAATCATGAAAACCATCATTTCTATGAACACTTCCAAGGCAAGAGGTTGTCACTGTGTTTTTTTTACGCAAAGCCAGAAAAATCATCTATGATTTTCCAAACACTGATATTTCTGAAGTTTCTTCTCCTTGACTTAGATCATTAGTATGAGTCTATTCTGTTTAGACTATAACTAATTACTGAACATGCGAAATTTTTGGTTTTTATAATCAGAGTATATGTTTTAATTATGTAGACAAATACAGAATTATTGAATAATGGTTTTTCATAGATTATGTCAAATTTTAATACCTTACCATAGAATATTAATTTATTACCGAACCCCCGGAGAGAAAAAAAAATAATAATCAAGTTTCTTTAAACGAAAGATAATATCTGTAACCATTATTGATCTTTAGTTATAATTTTTCTAAGAATAACTAGAGTGAATTATTATCACATTAAAATGTTATTATAACGTCTCTGTTGTGGGTAATTCCCAATAAAATAGTTTTCTGTGGTTCCTTGTCAATAGTTATTTGTACTTTAAAAAAAATGTGGAAAATATAATAATAATTTAGATAGTTCATTCAATGCAGTATGAAATGCTTATGGTCAGAAAAGTCATTCTATTCTAATCTTTCTTGTTTATGAGCTTATAGCTTCCAGTTGCCAGTATTGATTGAATTTTAATTAACCATGCATCATAACAAACATTCAGAAATATTAAAACTAAGTCAAATTCTATTATCTCCTAAGTTTGTGAACCAGGTTGAATCGGTGTATGAAATGAAGATGTGAAGAAACTTCTATAAAGGTACCAAACAAATCTAGGAGACTGGGTTCGAAGTTTTTAAAACTCATATGAGCTTAATTTGAAGCATAGAATAGATATAATTTGATGAACCCTGGAAGTCTGAAGCTATAAAGAAACAGCTCTTTATAAAGACAAATCTTCAATTTGACAGGTCCTGACAGAAAATACATTAGCTCTTTCAACGGTCATGAGAATATACCGAAGAACCTATGTGAGTGATCGAAATCTTTTTCTCTGTTTATTATAGAATATTACTCTGGATTAAATATTAAACAAGGTTCTAGACATCATAAATAATGAATACAGCAAATGGCAAGTTTAGATTTTGTAGTGAATGTAAGACAAATATTGTTCAGAGGTTAATCTCATCTAGAGTGTTTAGTGGTGGAACCATAGACTGGAGAGATTTCCCCAACCTTTTGTAGAAATATTTAATAAAGACATAAAATATGGCAGCATTGAACAAATCTGATTATTGAATCATTTCAGCACAGAGTTGGATTTGGGAAAATCAGAAAATTTGGACAAAATTAAATATATCGATTTATTTCCTTTCAACTTCAAATATCTTTAGAATGGTGCAATTTAGGAGGAAAGATGATAAATTAGTTTATCTGCAAAAAAAGACTAATGATTCCAGGAATTACAAGATACGGAACTTTAGTTTAAGCGATATTTGACCAATCTATAGAGTAGTAGTGAAAAACCCACAAGAAATGGAATAAATCTAATGATGACAAAATATGCATGACTGTTATCAAAAACCTAAAACCTTCTACAGATCATTTCAATTAATTTGGTCGTTTGAATATCACAGGTGAAAATGCAATTTTTGGCGCTCTTGTTCACCTGAACAGAGTGCTTATCAATTTGCCCAAATGTCTGTGACTTTCGAATTTTTGGGCAAAAATGGTATCAATCGTTTTGTTTGGACCTACTGATGAATAATCCGTGGTCAAAATCGATTCTGTCCGTCCGTCCGTTCCGTGAACACGATAACTCTCGAACGGATGAAGTTAGAGAGTTGAAACTTTCAGAATAGGTTTGAGGTATAAATATCTCGGTCAAGTTCGTTATTGGGCCAAATCCGTCGGATGGTTCAGTAGTTATGAGCATCTGAAATTTTGTTTCCTCAATAACTACAAGAATATCCATCCGATCAAGTTGATACTTGGAATGTTATTGAGGGAGGCTGAAACGAAACGGCTCGCAAAATTTCGCAGAAATCGTCACGCTATAAAATTTTTAAAAAATTCCCAAAAAAAAAATTTTTTCATGAAATTTCAACACGCTCTATCTTTTGAACTGGGCCAAATTTGGAAAAATGTTATAGAAAAAAATGTTTCTTCTGACGTCAAGAATCTATGGTTGAATTTAACGCAGTGGTCAAAGACTCACCCTGTATATTGAATACTACCATTATATCCGCTGCTTCGCAAGCTACAACTGTCTATGGTCGGTAATACAGTGGGACGGTATTACAGTATTCAGAGTTGAAACTTCTTTACTAAACTGCTAGATGGCGCTGAAGTAGCAAAATTTGCCGATTTTTGACAACAATTTCCTTATCTTTCGTAAAAATTTTTTTTTAATAAAAAGCATCCTATGGAACTTATAATACCTTTAGGAGTATATGTACAAAGTTGCATTATGATCGGTTAAGCAGTTTTTGCGTGAAAGCGTAACAAACAATCTTACATTCGCATTTATAATAGCAGGGATTAATATTTATTTAAAAGAGCTTTTCAATGTTGATTATTTTGTCTCTATGGCAAACAGTATTCAAAACTTTATAGTCATTGTCACAAGTGTTTCTGAAACTTATGCCATCTCTTTAATGAAACTGAAAATGTCTTGCCTCCATCTGTGAAATGAAATTTGCAACGAGCTTATTCTCGTGCAGAGCACTGTAAGTTTTTCGGGGCGCTCGTAGAAATCAATAGAATACGTGTGCGTTTTGTTACAGCTTTAGATGATCGCCAATAGATGGGTAAAACAGTTCTTTCTACCACGACTGATGTTTCCCAATGTAAGGCTTCATCACCCCCCTAGGTGTCGCAACTCGCAGATTGAAACAGCTTATCCCTAGAATACTAACCATGGAGTTTCATTATAGGGAATTGCGGAAAGTTTATTATGACTCACTTTTATGTCGATAGATGGCGTCAGTAGCTCTATAAATGAACTTTCCCATACATATCCTGCCAGAAATTAATAAAAATTATTTTGTCTTAGTCGAATATTTACATAGAGTAATGAAATTTGGGCAATAACCATTATCCTTTATTGTTCCACTTTCCAACGTTTCGACAGATATCTTCTGTCGTTTTCAAGATTCAAAAAATCAGCTTTCAGAAAAGCTAATAATATAACAATTTTATATTTTCACCAAATAGACAATAGAAGTCCGGAAACTAGTTTTCTAAATGAAATTGTTATTTATCTGTAGATTGAAGACTTCTTCAAGTACAAGCTGATTTCAGCACAGTAATTGTTTTTTCATTTTATGCATTAGTTCTCGAAATATTTATGCGTTAGTTAATTTGATCCCTTAAATCAATTTTTTGCTAATAATTGACATTTCGTGCTTCCGAAACACCAAAATTTCCGTACTTGTATGTAAAATTGGAAATGACATACCGTACGTGTTAATGCTACTAGGGTCAGATGTTCGACTAGCTGTTTTATTTACTGAAATCATTCTCCAACTGTACGGTATCAGAACGCTTTGAAGTATTGATCTAAGAAATAGGACTTTTCAAAGTAGAATGAATAATTTATCAATAACTCACATCAATTAATAAAATATTCAAATTGTTCACCATTAGCTTCCATACAATGAAATTAGTTTTGTTCGAAACGATGGCGCACATTTTGCAGCATTTCTGGAGTGATTTGACGACATCCGTTCACTATACGTCTTCTTAAATCTTCTATAGAATCGGGCTGTGTAGAGTAAATTTTACTCTTCAGGTGGCCCCAAAGAAAGAAATCTAGTGGTGACAGATCTGGCGATCTGGCTGGCCATTCAGTGGGACCCCTTCTTCCAATCCATCGATATGGAAATCTTTGATCCAGATATTCTCGAACTGGTAAGGCGTAGTGTGGAGGAGCTCCATCCTACTGAAACACAATCTGATCTTCGTCATAATTTCCAGCATCTTGATTAAAGATTTCTATGTCAGTGGATTGAAGGAAGGAAGCCACAGTCATGGTTGTTTTGGATCTCAAAATGTCGATTTTTCATAAAAAAAACACTACAAGTGCCATGAAAACACCACTTTATTTTCAAATACTTAGTTAAGAATATTTCGAGAACTAATGCTTAAAATGACAAAACAGTTACTGTGCTGAAATCAGTATAAAAATACCTTTCAAATGAGGTGTCACTCACCCTATCTTCCCTATTCAAAATTTGGGGGTGAGGGTAGTAGTAGCAAGGGTTGGAACGCAATGCTTCCATAACCTACATCTTAAGTTGTCCCCCTAGAAACAGAAATCGACCTGTCCTAGCATTTCTATCGAAAAAATTTATTTTTTCAAATGGTCACCCTATATTTATAATTTAGATTCCATTCCGTTATCTTTAAAATATATATCTGTCCATAAGGACACGCCTACGTTATGGCCTGGTGGTTGAAACATTAATCCTGGTGCTTCATTCAATGGTGAGCATTCAATATCGTTATGATATTAAGGTAAAAATTTCCAGTAAGTAAACGAAGAAAAAAATTGAACCCACAACTCTATTGTTCTTTATCCCACACCAAACATTCACATATCGGCGACCGAAATTTACAAGAAGATGAATCACCAGAGCTTATATCGATGAATGTAAGAACTTGTTCTGCTGTCAAAACTTTGATTTTCGAATATATCATTTACATTTATTCTTTAAAAACGCTACTAGCCGTAGACAATTGTGTACATTAATATTTTCACGATATGATTTCAAAATAGAATATTTCCGTCCAATGACGCAGGACAAAATTTTTCAGACTGAAATAAAAAAATTACCTACATAAACAAAATGAAAAACAAAATATATATACCAATTTGAAAGTACGCCAATAACACTGTTTCATCTATAGCAATTATTTCATTTTTCAATTGATGGAATGTTCATAATCTTTATCGTAGACGAGTCTGGATTTTTCTGGTATTAATTATTTGCAGCTTTACTGCATTTTCAATTATATTATTTGGCAAATTACACTATTTCGTTATTTCTTCGAATCTTCATAACGAAAACAGTAATGAGTATCTACTTAATAAATGATGATAGTAATAACGAACTTTCAAATATTAATACCAAATGCCATAGTTACTACTGAAAGTTAAAATGGAAAAAATCATAGGAGTAACTGAATCTTATTGTAATTAAATGATATATTCTGAAAATAAAATCTTGTATGCACCACGAGCGTTATTAGATCCTAACTCTTGGAAAAAATTTATTTTAGGACTCAGGAAGACTTTTACATTATTGGACAAAACAGCTTTACTATCTAGTGCAGAATATACCAATGCCTGGAGCGAAAAACGATATTGCCTTATTTTGTGTCATGACGGTACAAAAAAAAAAAAATAAAAATGCTGCAGGTAATGTAAACTTACGGTAAAATCTACAAGTAGAAAATTTCAGAACGAAATGTATGGCAGGTTTTTTCAACTCATACTTAATCCTAATCTTATCATAATTCCCATTTGAATTTTCAGAACATTGTTGAAATTTATTGAAAGAAGATAATCACATTGTTCTACACTGAAAATTTCCTATCAAGATTGACTGCTTATACCAAAGTTATGGAGAAAAGAAAATCAGTCGACCGGACAAATGTATAGACTTCAATGAAGGAACTGAACTATAAAACCCACATTGTTCGGAAACTATATCGAGTACCACATTTACCTTAAAATATGATTTGTCTCTCCGGAATTGCTCCTGTATAATGAGAATAAGGCTTATTTATTTATTGATAAATGCGATATAAACAGAACAGAGTCCAAAATAGTATCCACTTTTTGAACAAAAAAAGAAATATATATTTTTCGTTAACAGCTATTATAACAGAATATTGTCCAAGACATTTGTACACTATCACTAAGATACAGAAACACAGTCAATCAACTCTACGGAAATTATACTCTCGCAGTTTATCTTGAAGGCCCTAAGGAGGTATCATAGAGGTTCAGAGATGGAAAATATACAATTGGGCAGATCCCTTTGACATCTGACCAGAGGCGAGTCTATCTCATTAGTTCTTCTGAAACATATGTTGAATAATCTGGGTTGTCTTAGTTGTACGACTACAGACATTGAAGCTTGATAATGATAAAAGCTCTGTCAATTTATGTGAATTTATTAACTTGAAGGCAAATATTGATATCGTTTCATTTCTATGTTGAGTCAAATTTGGAATGCAACTTTTTTGTATAAATGAGTAGTCATGACAAATGAGGCCTATAGGCATGAGGGTAGACCAATCAAAGTTAAATAGAAACTTGGCAGGCAGAGATCTGCTTCTGTTCAAATTTCCAATAGCTCCACTCGGTACTAGAATATTGATAACGCCAAACATCGAGTAGCTAAAGCATCTTGAGGAAACTAATTAAATCTGAATCCATTCATGTCGAAAGATATTCGCAATCCACATCGAGACCATTCATTGTCGAATTTGGCGTGTTCCCCGCACAAAGTGAACTATTCATCATATGTCTAACACACCAGTTTGATAGGTTCGATTCCGGTTCGACGCTTCTTAAATAATGAGCTTATCGGATGAGAATATGCTGTAAATTTATTATGATTGGGGTATATGGATACTGAGCGAATGCTTTGTTTCATTACATAGATTAACTTAATAAAAATTGCAGAAAAGCTCTGATGTGGGGTCAGGAGCAGTTTCCCGTTTGTTCGGATAGTCCCGAGATCGATGCTTTTGGCTATATCGAGGAAAGCAACTGCACGATAGATGTTCCATATCGCGATGCTTACTGCAGTGTCTGCCTTAACACTGCACGCGAAAATTTCATGGTCTAATCGCTAAAGGACGCCGTTAGACTTTCACCGCATATCCCGTCTTTTGTCTATAACACGCTCCAAAAGAGGTATGTATCCAGGCATGCAGTCTTGTGCCATATGCCGAAATGCACTGGTCCGGAAGTGATTCCACCGAATGCAGCCCGGTGTAATTATATGTATTCCAATAAGCACTCCTCTGGTAAGAAACCTCTGGGGTCGGTAGGTAAAGAGCTCCTAGACAGGGAGGTTTCACGGTGGAGGAAATCGACCTCATGCTAGAGCTGGAGCAGAGCTTCTGTGGGATCCTCGTATTCAGAAGAAACTGAGAGGATTTTTGAACAGAACAGCGAAGCAGTGGTAATGATTTTAGATATTACAAAAGCGTTCGACCATATCCAAAGCAACATCTCGGCAGAGTTGCATCTGGTGAAAGAAGCATATAGGAATGCGAACACTGAAATATCTTCCGCAGGATGTGAAGTAGAGAAAAATCTCCTGCAAGGGGTTAAGCAAGGTGCCCGTTTTTCTTCTGTGCAGTGCGCTACTGCTTGAGCTGGAGCGTCAGTCTTAGTATGATAATTCCATTACCCAGCTTGCTCCCTTTGCATTCGCGGATGATCTTGTCATCGTCAGCTTAGATGCAACACAAGCCAACAAGTTACGCAGTTTGGAAGGATGATATGAGTATCACGAGTAATAAGTGTATTAGCTTCCAGAAGAAACTGTTGTATGAGACCTGGTGACACCGGACTGACAATGTTGAGTGGAGAGCGGATCACGTTCCGCGGAGTGGAAGCCCGGTTTGGCTATCTTGAGTGTGGAATATCTCTATGGGCGGGACTAAGTTTTGAGTTTATAGAGTCCGATCTTGTATCAAGGTTAGCATTATACGAAACCTAGCGATGAAATCACACCAAAAGATAGACCTCATCTCCGCCAATCTAATTCCCCACTACCAGGTTTCATTAGGGTTGGCAGCTTCTTCAATTACTCAAATCTGAATGTTGGACCAGGCAATACGGGAGGAAATCAAACAGATGCTGCACTCAGCACAGTCAGTTTCAAACAGCCTTCTATACTGTGGTAAGCAAGACAGGGCAATGTTGAGTGGAGAGCGGATCACGTTCTGTGGAGTGGGTGCCCGGTTTGGCGCTCTGTGTGGAATATCTTCTTGGACGGGAATAAGTTTTGATGTTATAGAGTCCGATCTTGTATCAACGCTTAGCATTATACAAAACCTAGCGATGAAATCACACCAAAGGATAGACTCCATCTACGCCATTCTATTTCCCCAATACCAGGTTTCATTAGGGTTGGCACCTTCTTCAATTACTCAAATCAGAATGTTGGACCAAGCAATACGGGAGGAAATCAAACAGATGCTGCACTCAGCACAATCAGTTTCAGACAGCCTTCTATACTGTGGTAAGCAAGACAGGGCAATGTTGAGTGGAGAGCGGATCACGTTCTGCGGAGTGGGTGCCCGGTTTGGCTATCTGTGTGGAATATCTTCTTGGACGGGAATAAGTTTTGAGTTTATAGAGTCCGATCTTGTATCAACGCTTAGCATTATACGAAACCTAGCGATGAAATCACACCAGAAGATAGACCTCATCTCCGCCAATCTAATTCCACACTACCAGGTTTCATTAGGTTTGGCAGCGTCTTCAATTTCTCAAATTAGAATGTTGGACCAGGCAAAACGGGTGGAAATTGAACAGATCCTGCACTCACCACAGTCAGTGACAGACAGCCTTCTATACTGTGGTAAGCAATACGGGGCAATGTTGAGTGGAAAGCGGATCACGTTCTGCGGAGTGGGTGCCCGGTTTGGCTATCTTGAGTGTGGAATACCTCCTTGGACGGGAATAAGTTTTGATGTTATAGAGTCCGATCTTGTATCAATGATTAGCATTATACGAAAGCTAGCGTTGAAATCACACCAAAAGATAGACCTCATCTCCGCCTATCTAATTCTCCACTACCAGGTTTCATTAGGTTTGGCAGCGTCTTCAATTACTCAAATCAGAATATTGGACCGGGAAATAGGGGAGGAAATCAAACAGATGCTGCACTCAGCACAGTCAGTTTCAGACAGCCTTCTATACTGTGGTAAGAAAGACAGGGCAATGTTGAGTGGAGAGCGGATCACGTTCTGCGGAGTGGGTGCCCGGTTTGGCTATCTGTGTGGAATATCTTCTTGGACGGGAATAAGTTTTGAGTTTATAGAGTCCGATCTTGTATCAACGCTTAGCATTATACGAAACCTAGCGATGAAATCACACCAAAAAATAGACCTCATCTCCGCCAATCTAATTCCCCACTACCAGGTTTCATTAGGTTTGGCAGCGTCTTCAATTTCTCAAATCAGAATGTTGGACCAGGCAATACGAGAGGAATCGAACAGATGCTGCACTCAGCACAGTCAGTTTCAGACAGCCTTCTATACTGTGGTAAGCAAGACAGGGCAATGTTGAGTGGAGAGCGGATCACGTTCTGCGGAGTTGGTGCCCGGTTTGGCTATTTTGAGTGTGGAATATCTCCTTGGACGGGAATAAGTTTTGACGTTATAGAGTCCGATCTTGTATCAACGATTAGCATTATACGAAACCTAGCAGAGAAATCACACCAAAAGATAGACCTCATCTGCGCTAATCAAATTACCTACTACCATGTTTCATTAGGATTGGCAGCGTCTTTAATTACTCAAATCAGAATGTTGGACCAGGCAATACGGGAGGAAATCAAACAGATGCTGCACTCCGTACAGTCAGTTTCAGACAGCCTTCTATACTGTGGTAAGCAAGACAGGGCAATGTTGAGTGGAGAGCGGATCACGTTCTGCGGAGTTGGTGCCCGGTTTGGCTATTTTGAGTGTGGAATATCTCCTTGGACGGGAATAAGTTTTGACGTTATAGAGTCCGATCTTGTATCAACGATTAGCATTATACGAAACCTAGCAGAGAAATCACACCAAAAGATAGACCTCATCTGCGCTAATCAAATTACCTACTACCATGTTTCATTAGGATTGGCAGCGTCTTTAATTACTCAAATCAGAATGTTGGACCAGGCAATACGGGAGGAAATCAAACAGATGCTGCACTCAGCACAGTCAGTTTCAGACAGCCTTCTATACTGTGGTAAGCAAGACAGGGCAATGTTGAGTGGAGAGCGGATCACGTTCTGCGGAGTTGGTGCCCGGTTTGGCTATTTTGAGTGTGGAATATCTCCTTGGACGGGAATAAGTTTTGACGTTATAGAGTCCGATCTTGTATCAACGATTAGCATTATACGAAACCTAGCAGAGAAATCACACCAAAAGATAGACCTCATCTGCGCTAATCAAATTACCTACTACCATGTTTCATTAGGATTGGCAGCGTCTTTAATTACTCAAATCAGAATGTTGGACCAGGCAATACGGGAGGAAATCAAACAGATGCTGCACTCCGTACAGTCAGTAACAGACAACCTTCTATACTGTGGTAAGCAACACGGGGGAATAGGTTACTTACGATTGAAGACCAGAAAGCTCAGAAAGAATTCCTAAGATTCATATTCTTCAGGAAATATGACTCTTATCCCATCAGAGGTTATAGTTATGGATGCCTTCTCAGTGAGTTCGAGTTTACCTCACAGATTTGAAGTAACCTGGACTACACAGGGGTATTTTCCCAATTTGAGAAAAGTGGTATAAAAAAAAAACTGTTTCTCCAGATCTCAGTACCTAAGATTAAACTAAATGCAGTGGTGGCACAGAGCATAATGAACTCTTGTACGCTAAAAAATATAAAACATGTAATGGAAATTTCTATCGACCTCGATGAAATCCAGCCCTTCCAGGGATCCTTCTCATATTCGAATCAGCTCGTTAAGCTGGAACGAATTTTGCCAATAAACCGTTGTCAAAGTAGCAATGTAAACGGTTCGATGTTTGAATATTCATATTTTATGCCGGGAAATGTGGACGAAAATCGCTTATTGTGATCCCGCATAGAGTTTCTAGCGATACAATGGGACCCAATAACAATAAATTCATTTCAGGCGCAGGAAAGGCCCCTGAAAATATGATAGGAAGAAATACGGTCTCATTTCTTCGAACTCTTTTTCTTCGATTTATTTTATACGTATTGTCGGATGAAGAATCGTTACTTGGTCAAGATACGCAAGACTTCAATTCCTGGTATGGAAAACTTTTACGTTCTTATTAGCAAGATTCATTTTCAATCCCCGGCGAGTCCGTTATGTTTATTTTAGACTTATAATGGCCTAGGGTCTATATTCATTCATTGTATCATCTTGTTTGCATGTCTTCAGATCTTCACATGGTTGAATTTAAAAAATCTTAATTATGATATCGATCATCTTTGGCGTTGATCGATATTATATGCAGCTGCTGATAGCGCTTGCGCCTTCTGCTTCATTGGAAGCGGGAAAGAGTGTCACGTCAGGAAGTCATTTCGTCATTATTCGGCTTTCCATTTCAATCGGCAAAAGGTGAAGACTAAAGATCAAGTGACTATATTTTCGTGATCCGCCATCTTGCTGAAGTTAGATTTCATCAATCAAGTGAATTAAGTGAAAGTTCAAACCTATAACAATACGGTAAGTGAAAAATTTTTGTAATATACTGTTTTGACAATTTTAAGGTCCAACAATTTTTGAAGCTTTTTCCATTATAATTCAAAGTGAATGAAATAGTCTAATATTGTCTAAAAAGTCTCTTTGATAGATGAGATGTTGAAAATGCATTAGCATGCTTCTACACAAAAAAAAGGAGCATTGGGGTAGCGACCTCATTTAGAATTCATTTGCATTTGCCAAATCACAAATTTTTTTTCATGTAATTCTTCTAAATTTTTACGATTCATCTTATTTCATGTTATTTCTGTTATGAATATGGATTTTATTTATTTCTTCAAAATTTTCTCTTGAGTTGATCTCTGTCACTGCTCCATAACTGCCTAGAGTCTTCGTTTATATTCCATTTGCCATTTGAGAAAATGTTTTCCTGGACAATTCTAGGGCCTTATCGAACTTACTACAATATCCTTTAGTCTTATTGTATCTGATTCCTCCAAGGAGCTTTATTTGTGCCGTCGACGTCCTTTGTCATAATTGTGAATGGTGTTGAAAATTATTCTGGTTCTCGGAAGATAGCCGGGCTGTAATTTGAGTGCGATTAATTGTCGAATACACACTTAATGAAAATTGCGGAATATTCAAATATGTCAGTATTGCCAGCTTTTTTAAAAACTAATTTTTTTGCCTTGAAAACGACAGAAATGTTGGTCAAAATGATGGTTGATAGCACAGAAATATCAAATTAATAAAAAGAATTTTTCGCATGTAATACGGATTTTCTGTAGACTGAGGTCAGCTTTGATTCCAGATGAAAAAATCAATCGGTGTAATTTCGATTTCCCGGATATAAATTGTTTTATTTTACCTTAGAAAGGGTTGCTATAAATACACTCATTATGCCCGTGGGCATTTTAGCGGGCATTATGGATCATAACGCCCGCTCGTTGTGCGAGAAGCAAAATAAGCTAGAAAGAAATTATTTATTTCGCAGAATTTTAATACTAAAACAACGACAACGTAGTTTTTTATTTCATTTTTTTTCCACCCTTGTGTATAGATACCACGTGACTCAACTTCCAGATAGAAGGGTAACATGAAGAGAGGGACAAGTTATAAATGAAAGTGAGTGGGAATACAAGACCATCAATACAGTTCCTCACAAATACAGGTGGAATACCGTCAGGACCGGCTGATTTAGTTGGGTCTTTTGAAGTAATTCACGAACTTCCTGCTCCTGAACTGTTGCTATTTTGGTCCCGGAACTGCCACAATCATAAGAGTGACCACCACGGCTAACCTCAAACGTGCTCTCGAAAAAGTTGGCGAACAAGTCACACACCCTCTCAGGACCATCAGCATTGACTGTTTCCAGTGTCATGCTTCTGGGAAACATCCTCGATCCCCGCTTCCCGAACATGTACTTCCAAAAACCTCTTCCAGCGTTATTGAATTAAATAGGTGTAAAAGACCATCAATACAGTTCCTCACAAATACAGGTGGAATACCGTCAGGACCGGCTGATTTATTTAGTTGGGTCTTTGAAGTAATTCACGAACTTCCTGCTCCTGAACTGTTGCTATTTTGGTCCCGGAACTGCCACAATCATAAGAGTGACCACCACGGCTAACCTCAAACGTGCTCTCGAAAAAGTTGGCGAACAAGTCACACACCCTCTCAGGACCATCAGCATTGACTGTTTCCAGTGTCATGCTTCTGGGAACAAACATCCTCGATCCCCGCTTCCCGAACATGTACTTCCAAAAACCTCTTCCAGCGTTATTGAATTAAATAGGTGTAAAATCATTCGACATACGTTATAATGATGGTAAAGGAACTTCAGTCACTAATTTGACTATCGTCTGCATCTCATCTGAGAAAAAACTCATGCAGTATTTGCAAAAATCGCAACAAAACAGGTTAGTTAGATCAAACAAATAAATAAACAAGTGGAATCTCAAACTTCAGATGTATTGAAGTGAATGTTTAGTATTCCTATCAGTAGTAATTAAGTCTTCAGTAGTCCAGAAATATAACTATTTGTAAAACAAATCAATTAGACGAAATAATGTACGTGTAATAAGGCGCGAAGATCCCTTTTTCTTATACGTATGCAGTGCTCTCTACAAGACATACATTCGACCCATTCTGGAGTTCGCTGGGCCGGTTTGGAGCCCGGTGTTGTGCCGTGACTGCGATAACCTGGAAAAATTCCAGGAGCTGGTTACGCGAGTGGCATATGGTGTGGTTCGTCCCAACTACGAGGCGAGGCCTCGCCTCCATTGCATGTCACTTGTCAATATTAAACCATGTAGAGATTTGAACGCACTATTCAAATTCTATAATCTGTCAATTTTCGTATTAGACACACCAACTGCGAAAATAAAATACAAAAGACTCTAGGGGATATAGTCTGAAATTTTCATTGAATTCCAATAAATTTCTCACAATTCTTGACTGAAATACAGAAAATATCGTCTAATACTCGTTGCAGAAGGCAATTCCCACACTAATGCGTTCAAAAACTCGCTCGTTTTCGAATTTCGCATTCGTGTTGGAATAGGTGCTCATTCTGCAACTTGTTTTTGAATAAATTATTATTGCGTTTTCCGTCACCGAAAAGAAATACAACAGCTATATTAGTTGCTTCATTGTCACGAATCTCTTGAAGGAAAAATTTCAGTTCCTATTTGTGGGACCAGCTGCATCCAGAAATTCCTGTTCGACCTACGTTATCATCCCCATTTGTCAAGTTATCTGTCCAGGGGATACACCGAGATGTAGAATAAATTTTGACTGCTCTAATTTATCTGGGACAGCTATCTACACACATTTCCTCTTGTTCAACGTGTGTGGTATTTCTAATTTGCATACAACCCTCATTTGGCATGAACTGGCGCGATGTTAATGCACATTCGGTAGGAAGTTTATAGAAACTTCAGAAACTTATCATGGTCATATGTATACATTCTGCGCGGCATAAGTATGTCATCCATTTCCGCGGTTTTGTATATCATTTACGTCGCTTAAGATTCCATTTGCTCCGTTTCACAATACGCTGAAGAATTAGATTGGATAATCCTCTTTGCAGAAAACGAAACAGAAATATATAAAGTAAAGTAAAGGTAAAGCGGAAATATTTCGATGATGAACCTTGTGTAGAATAATTAGTAGTACCTTCAACATCTACTATTATTGACCTCCTAACCAAGCTTCTGGCAAGGTGAATTGCTTTGAAATGGGCAATAACTCTTCTTGAGTGTGTAACATCCTAGGTTTTTTCAATACAAAAATCATAGTCTCATTTCACCCATGTTGAGACGCCACTGGCTCCTCACGTACCTCGAAGGAGAGGGCATGGTCAGAATAAATTCTATGGTTAGAATCGGAGAAAGAAAAGAAAAACGTGCCGCACTGTCAAGTGACCGATTTCTTCTATACTTTTAAGTGTTTTTCTGGTTACGGATCACTTTGAACTGACTTTCCATTCCCTAATTTTTCCTAATATCCGTTTGTCCGTGGGCGTTATCGAACATAATCCGGAATTCCCTAATTTCTCCTAATTGGTGCCCTTCTTTTCGATAGTTCGAAATTTACCCCAACTACTTCGAAATCTAAGATTCATTGGCTTTAGTCAATTGAGTCTCTCGATACAAACCTCTGATTGGTCTACTGATTTAATTTTAATTTTTACTAAAGATCCACCTTTTTCCCATCGTTAATTCGAAACCAATTCTCAATTTTATTACGTCGTACATCTATCAAGATTTCCATGTAGCTTATCAATAAATTTTGTTTTAAAAGTTAGGTTTTATGATTATTGGTGTGATATTTTTTGAGGGGTTTATTACTGTCTGGATTGTCTGGGAATTTCGATTAGATATGGTCTTTTGCTTATCAAGACCCATTATCCAGTATCGCTAGACATATCATATTACATTACTATCTGTTTTGTATTGTTATAGTTTTCTCAGAATTGTTATATTTACCTTTGCTAGCTGTTAATGTTAATCACGTTATGTTAATGGTGTTTCATTCACCATTTTTGTTTCCTAATTATTTTCCCTAATCTCAGCTATCACGAACTTGAATTATTATGTAAACATAACGTAGAGTCCTACCCTTGCTAGGCGATCACATTAAATGGACAAGTCTTTGTATCAGGAGTCATTCAGATTCCAGTGTCGTAGTTAGTTTTAAAAATAATATTTGTCATCCTTTTCGAAAGAAAAAGTGGCGAATGTTTCAAGTGCTTCTTTCGAAACAACTCCTGACGTATTTTTTTGTTCATATCTTTAACACTAGTAAACAAAAATTTTTTTTTTTATGAAACATGTGAAACTTTCATCTAGTTATATTTAGGATAAGTAAAGGATACTAGAAAAAAATGCTTCAATTGTTACTTCATCGCAAACTGAACAAGGACAATGATTCAACAAAGCGATGTAATGTTCGCTGTGGATTGTGTTTCTATTGCAGGAAATTCATCAATAACATCAAAGGGAATTGAGATAATTGCCATTGAAATATTCAATGACTCAATCGAAATAAAATTACCTCAAACAGACACAACGTAGCAGAAAGTTAGGTTTTTCCATAGAAATATAGCCAATATGCAGCGTTCCTATTGGCGGAACTGAATTTGAATCGAAGGAAGATGAAAAGCAGAGCCCATGAACTAAGACCATTATCGTCTGGTTTGCAGAACAAAGTTACACCAACAAATGCCACAATTGGGTGAGAGACGATCCGAAATCTGTAGCTAACCAGACGATGATACTAAAATAAGTTTTTCTTATAACGGCATAAGTTTTACGATCCATTGGGAGAACAAAGAAATCTTCTTTCTTAAAAACTCAAATTAGTTCCGCAATTTGTTGGATCAAATGAATTTGTTTTGTTACGATCTTTTATTGGCGCTCTTGTTCACCCGAACAGATTTGTCCCAATTTCTGCATTTTCGACTATTTGAGTAAAAGTGGTATCAATCGTTATCGGGCTAAATCTGTCCAATTATTCAGGAGTATTTAGCATCTTAAAATCGGTTTGCTTTATAACTCCTAGAATATTTCATCCCGCATCCCATCTGCTGTGAGGTCGAATCACCCAATCGGGGCTTACTGAGCAGACTCCTAGAGCCAAACCAAATCATGAGTCCTCATAGAAGATCACAAAGTCAGACAGTAAATCTCTACGTGAAAGATTTATTCCCATGTCTTTTGATTCTGACATCCGACTAAGATAATCTGACTGCAGAAATTCCCTAGATACGTAGAAAGAAGACTAGTCCCAAGATAAACATTAAAGAGAATATCACGTGAATTTTGCTTACTTAACTCGAAACTTTTAATTAATTTCGAGTCAACAAAGATCTCGCCCATTTCGAACTAAATAAAGAAATGAATATTTATCGAATCGATCGAGAGTAACAATCGAAAACTTTTGTCCCTCGTTTTGTGGCATTTCATCCAGAGAAATGCCTGTGATATCAGCGGGTCCAGTAGATCGGAAGAGAACTTTTCGGCCGAACGAAAATTTTCCCTAACCGAATGGAATTGAAAGAGTTCGCGTATAATTCAAGAAGGATTAATCTAAAAGTTTCTGGGATTGAATTTGTACAATAGATATGGGATCGATGGGCTCGGTCGAGTTTCGGTAGATTTAACATTTTAATCTGGGTATGACCGAGGTTGAGGAAAGGAAGAATTTATAGATGTATTCGTCTTTTCGAAACGAAACTTCCAGCAATATTGCATAAAACGTTTAACGCTACTATACGAAAGCAATGTGTGAAACATTGAACTCTCCGGAGAAGGGAGAATAAAAAGAAGCAGAACGAGAATGAATGGCAATAGATCTCAAACACGTAGTATATCTGTACAGATATTAACAACGTTAAAAACGAATACCGTCAGCAAGAGAACAAACAGTACAGTTGCGATGAGCGAGTACAGGCGCTCTCGTGGGAATGGGAGCACGAAAGAGGACACATTGTGAAGATAGGCTAAATCCCAAAGTGTTTCACATCCACAGAGAAAAATACTGATTTCGCAAAATTGTCTATGTCAAAATGGATTCGTGCTAGTTATCCAGTTTCACGTATTCCCATATGATATTTCCATACGGTCTTTGTGCCTGTGGATTCGCTACTTTTCTTTGATTGATAGAATTTTTTCACAGTTCCTGAATGCTTGATATTTATAGTTGTAATATAACAATAATAATAATGTTTATTCATCATCACCCATTTACAAAATTTCTAAACATGATCGATAGAAATATAGCAGTAAGGAACGAACCAGAGAAGATTATGAGCGTGAGGCCCGAAGGGCCGAACCCGGGACAATCTAAAAACAGATCGAAAGAGCGTATCCTCTTCTAGGAGATTTGTAAGATGTAACACGGGAACAGGCAACATACAATTGACCATGTGAGAAACATGGGTTTTTTAGATTAATATCACAAACACTTAATGATTGCCCTTTGGACTTGTCTATAGTCATAGCATAAGCAATCCGCACTGGAAACTGTAGTCAGGAGAATTTTTAAACTCAAATGACACATCAGTGGAATCATTGGGATGTGCATAGTATGAGAACATCTGGTGTCATCCCTGATTTCTTTACATGAGCTTTCTCCAAATCTCCAACTTGGAGATGCAGTTATTGTAGAATTCAACCAACCATTTTATTACTTTCCTTATTTGATCTAGGCCTAGCTTCATTAGTTTTCATTTATTTCATACCTTCTTTGAGTTCGTTTTATGTTAGGGGTTCGTGGATGAAAGCATTCGTCGATGTGGATTCATCACCTTTATTGAATCTCTTCCAAAAACAGTAAATTTGTAGTTCAGCTCTCCTTTCAATCAAGTAATTAAAACGAATTTCCAATAAGTAAAGACCGGTTCCATTAAATACTCGTATTTAACACGAAATGTCCACCATGATCACGCTGAGAGAAGTTAAGTCTTTCATAGATATTTTTAATCATTTTTGGCAAAATGTCGGATCTATTTTGGCTATCACATCATAGACTTTGAGTTTTAAGGCTGCAATCGATTCGAGCTCGACTCTGTTTAACGGCGCAATTCTCGGTAACGATAGAGTGACACGTTGACTACATCAATCTTGATTAGTTGTAGCAGAATCAACTGATTTATATATCCTCAATTCGCCTGTAATTTGTTCTTGAATTTTGAAATTTAATTCATTTACATCTGTTTTTTGCAGCCAGTATAGCTTGTTCGCTCAACCAATCATGGTTTCTGTAATTTTGAGAAACATCTGGAAACACCTTCTGAATAAGTTCATCTTTTGATCGTGTTAACTGACAAAAACTTTGAGGAAAGTTAATGCAGCCAGTCAACATGTCTATAGGAAATTTGCCATTACCAATGTCAATGAGTTGTTTAGAGAATATGTTTCCAGATTGGTCATTTTGCAACTCGACACGCATATTCTTGCTTAAATGAAGTACTTTGACATGTTTCCACAAATTGGGGGACTTTAGACATGCATTGAGTTCATCAGTTGGAGTTGATCGTGGAATCACTGGCAATGTTTGACGAAAATCTCCTGCTAATAAAATCATTGCACCACCAAATCGGTTATTATTGCTCCGTAGATCCTTATTCTTTCACGTCCATCTCCGTCGTCACGTTCTTGTGCAGTACGATTAGATCGGTAATTAGCTTGGTTTGTAGCATTTCTGGTTCTTCTACCTAAAATGCTTCGTCTTATAGGAGGCATATCAAATATAAATGATTTTTTCACTGATCAAGAACTAAACAAACACTAACTAACTAAACACTCTGCATAAAACACGATATACGAATTTGTTTCGTGTATCAGTTGACAAAAGCAAAGTCAGTAGATTAGGTAACAGACAACTTTTTTTTTTAAAATTTGATATGACTTGAAGTCAAATCCTTTTAAGCAGTTCGAATTGTTTTATTTATTTAAAACTTGGATATTAAAAATAATAAAAGACTGTTGGTAACGCGATTTTTGTTTGACTGATGTAATGACTTGGAAACTGATGCATTTTATCTCGCGTGCCGAAACTAATACAAAAGAAAGTTTCGGAACGCGACATTAAACTCCTCCAACTATGTATTCTGTGCTCCAACGCACACACGCACATTGTTTTGATAGATATGATCTTTGACGTTAGGAACACACCTACATTGCTTAGACAACAGTGAGTGCTTGTAATTTGATATGAACTTCATACCATAGCAATAAAGCTCAAATTGACTACGTTTTAGTTACAAATCATTTATATGGGAAAAAGAAAAGGGCTCTATTTAGGGTTTTTCCAGCAATAATTCTAATTTTTCTCGCCGTAAAAACTATCCTTGAACTTCAACAAACATTTTAAAAAAAGATTTGGCCAAATTGGTCCAGGCGTTGTTGAGTTATGCGGTTACCAACACATTTTGCGATTCATTTTTATATTATAGATGCTGAATCGAATGATACCACGTTACATTCAAGTCAACTAGGATATTTTTACTTGAAATTCTCATGCCTCTCTTATTTTCTTCATTTTCCACCCTGGGATCGTCAAACATATTGCTATAATTTAGTTTGACGGGAGAGCCAATTGACCAGCTCGATAAAACTAATCCAACCAAAAGTCAGAACGAATGGTTATCCGTATGTTTTTATCACCGCGGAAAAACCATTTCATTTCGTAATTGATGTTTGGAGCTATGATATAAACGAAAGCCGATTTTCCCTAATTTCATTTTCTCTTTTTCTAGATTAACAGAACAGCAGCAGAAGGGACCATGTTTATTTATACAGGAAGATTTATGTATTCTATTTCCACTCCGTTCCATGGTTTTCGCGAACATGCTGCTTTTACGCGATTTCACTGATAAGCTTGTAATTTTACATGAAGGGTTTTGCTCACTTTCTTCTTTGCATAATTGATTATCATAACGCTGGGCTTAGCTCTAATCAAAGGAGGGATTATTTTTTTCACGGGAAGGATTTATATTTTTCAGGAGAATTTTTAGGGTCTTTATGAATGAGGGGATATCTCTACAAGTCATTGAGTATTAGGCGTTCTATTCGTTTATAGGTGACATAGTAACAATATGGGTCTATAAATCTTTGGATTATCTGGTGTCATCCCCGATTTCAGTTAATGTAACCACATGAGCTTTCTCCAAATCTTGGGAATCATCAACTTGGAGATGCAGTTATTGTAGAATTCAACCAACCATTTTATTGTTTCATTCCCAAAATATTTCATTTTTTCTGTCCTTATTTGATCTAGGCCTGCAGCTTCATTAGTTTTCATTTATTTCATACCTTCTTTGAGTTCGTTTTATGTTAGGGGTTCTGAATAAGTTCGAGTAAGTCCAAATGGGTATCAGCTGTATTGCAGTCCCACCCTGTCGCTTCCTCCAAGACATTTCCAGACGAGGTGAATTCAATGGATGAAAAATGTTCGGCTGGCGTTTCCGTTTCATAATATTTCACGTGGAGGTTTCTGTTCGAATGCAGCAGGGACTGGGCTTTTCTGAAAGACTTCCTGTGATAACGAGTCATCGCAAAAAGGATTGCTTGGATCCTGATGGTATTGATCGTTTTTTCTTTGCGACCCTGCTAATTTGTGATCTACGTCGGCAAACTCCGATGTCTGGAAATGAATTTTTCAGTCGGAAATTGAGAAAGGACAAAAAAACGTGAAAGAATTCGTTATATCCTGAGAGAGTTGGATTGAAAGAAAATGGGAAACTTTCCGCTACCTTGATATAGAACATTCATATTTCTTTACTATTACTCAAGCAAATATTTTTTTAATACTTGGAATTTTATCATAGAATTTTTTTATATCACAACCTTCCACAACTATGGATGATGATTTCCCTTTGAATGGGTTCCATAGCAGACTTCAAACATCAGAAGATCTGAAAAATCATCACTTGGACTACAAACCCGATTCGAAGAATCCTCCTTGCAAATTGGCTACAAATTTTGTGTATTAGATTTGAATATAGAGGGTATTTCTGAGGATTATATTTCTAAACTAGCAAAGGATTATGGCGCTTAGATTATTCTCCTTCAAGAGTCATACGGATACTAAAAAAAATCTTCGTGAAAGAGGAACCATAAAAGTTATGTATTCATTGATTATCTCCTTAGTAAAATTTACGGTTTAGCTTGTTATGTTAAAAAGTTCTTGATTCACAATATCGAGTTAATCCAAAAAGGCGAATTTGAGGGTGTTTTCTTTATCTCTTTCAAATTTTGTATTTTTGTTATTCAGTTAAAACTCTTTTCTGTGAATATGAACTCTCAAGTGCCGAACCTTGTTAATTCTTCTTATCTGTGAATACATAATTTTTTTACCACTACAAACTTGTTTTATTCACATTCACAATGAAGAATGGAAAAATATATTCCGATGTTATGACTATTTATGGGAAGTTTTCATCCTGATGGTGAATTAATATGTAGGATGTAGTTGCATTAAAATGCCGGAAAAAAGTAAAGTTTCTTGGCGATGTTCTACTACGTTAGACCAAGAGGCCTCCAAGACGTGATAACGTAGGAAACAGCTTTTACTCCTCCGTCGGGTTGCCTAAGTGCACATCTGATCCCAGAAATTTATTCTTTCGCCTTTCCAAGGGTTAATACCTGAAATTAATGGAGTCCTTTTCTGAGTGGTCATTAATATTCGGCGATGAATTAAAACGATTCCGAATGCGGATCCTAGAGAGCCTCGGACACGTGGAGTGGGAGAATTATTTCTGGGATGGGAAATTGAATGTAGGCATCTCTGGAATGAATTCCGGCCATTGATCGCCTAGTTTTCCATTCATTGAGAAATTTATCTGCTCCCGATTTTCCGCGTCAGTTATTTCAACTTATTCCGAAGGAATTTATCGAGACTGAAATTTCGGGAATCGAGAATATTCGGAGACATTTTGTCGGCTTTTTTATTTTCGTTTGTTTGTTGTGGTGTTTTAATGTATTTTTGCGACAGTAAATTTTTCATCGATCTGGTTGATGAACTACATAATTTCTATTAGGGCATTATCAAGTCATTTCGCTGCAAGCAAGTGCTTTAGATCTTCTTTTCTCTCGCATTTCAATCTGTGAAATGTCACATACCAAAACAGTGCAGCGAAATACTTGATCTTCCATAGTACAGGGTGTCAAATAATGAAAGTATCATCTACATATCTTTGTGGAAAAGATATGTAGATGATACTTTCATTATTTGGCAACATGGAAGAGACACTATAGATGGATTCCTTCAATATCTAAACATTCAAGAGGAAGATGACGAGATATTGTTGATGATGGAGCTCGTGTTGAATGATTGTTTGGGCTATTACCATCATCTTTTGTGGATGTAATGATTTCCGACGTTTCGATAGACATCTTCTATCTTTATCAAGGAGAAAAGTGAGAAATGAAAAAATGAAAATTATCAATTTTCAAAAGGTCAATTGACAGAAGTCATGAAAGAAAATGAAGGATGTTATATACTCATCTGTGATATGATGATCTTTTTAAGTTGGATCGAACTATCGGCGTCCAAACTTCTGGCAGATCTATAGATGGAGCACTTATGGAATCAGGTGTTATTTTCATGAATGCTGCTTCTTTGATTTTTCTTCTTGCAACTTTTTCTTCTTCGGATATTATTGATGCTTCATCCCACTTTATACGATGATTCTCATCTACAGCATGTTGGACCAACCTGGATTTGTCGCTGTCTAGTACTCGTAGAAGCTTCTGATGTTCTTTTATTCGTACATTAATAGGGTGTTTAGTTTCTCCGATGTAAGATCTTCCGCACTCGCAAGGTAATTCATATATGCAGTTCTTTGTCCTTTGTGTCTCATTATTAGGCTTAACTTTTGTAAGTTTAGCTCTGATAGTGTCTTGAGTTTTGAATGCAGTCGTTATGTTGTATCTGTTTCCAATTCTTCTCATTTTCTCCGACAAACCTTTTACATAAGGAATTACGGTTTTAATGGTCTGATTTATATCTGTTGATTCTGGTTGACTTTCTCTTGTTCGTCTAGCTTTTTCTAATATCTTTTTGGGGTAGCCATTGCTTCTAAGAGTTTTCGAGATGTTATTTATTTCTTCATTTTGGTCTTCTTCAGTGCAACAAATGTTTATTGCTCTATCAAATAAACATTTTGCTACTCCCAATTTAGTGTTTAGTTGGTGGTTTGAATCAAAATGTAGATATTGTCCTGTGTTCGTTGGCTTTTTATACACAGTGGTTCTTGGGATTCCATTTTGTTTATGTACGAGTACATCTAAGAATGGAAGTTCAGATTCAGATCGACGAATAAGATTAACTAGTACCAGAATGTAAATTGAATGCATGCGTTTCACAAAACAAATAAAATGGCTTTTGAGTTTTTCCCAGTCTCGAAATCATAATTGTAGATATGCCGATGAAGCTAAAGAGTTCTCATTTCAATCAAACAACATTACATAAAATAGTTCCCACTAAAGTGCTTAGTGCTCGGTAATCCGGAGCCTTCTGTCGAAAGCGGTGCTTAGAACTCGAGACTCGAAGCCTTTTTTTTCGAGTGCTTAGGGCTTAATGCTCGAAGCACTTTTTTTCGGTCCTTAGCACAGCTCTGTGCCACACTGTGCTGATAAGAGGCAGTCTCCTCGATACCGGTCCACAGTTGCACTTAAGGTCTTGATTCTCTGCGACATCCTGCGTCAATGTTGGCTAGCTGGCACCATTGGAACCATAGTACTTCGGGCTTATCGTTCCTTTTTATTTGTTCACAAAATGGGTATTTTTAATGACTCTTTTTTCTGTATTCTCTAATTAGTATCTTTTCAAATCTTATGAACTGGACTAAAATTATTTACTGTAAAGCTCATGATCGAAAGAATAAAAAATGAAAAAGTAGTTAGAAAATAAAATTATTCAGATAAACTTAGAACTGAATATCGAAAAGATCATAACAGTTTATTCACAAACTCTTTATTATACCTTCAGATAATCCAGAAGCGTGAAGCCCTTGTTCCACCTTGAAAAAATAATCCCCTTCAAAAGGGTCCATCCATCATTTTTCGTTCAATCCTCCAGCACATGGCCGCAATTTTTCCTCCTCCACCCCCATCTCTCGTCCGTAAACTGTTTTTTCTCTAGGGCCACGAGAAGTTAATAAATCTCCCCCTGATGAAGAATCGTAGGACGTGTCCATTGCCAATTGCGCATTAACTGCCCCACCCGAGGTCGTGTCTCCACGAGTCCCTTTTTATGGGCCGAATAAATGGTAATCGAGCGGTGATAAGCCGAAACTATATTGTCGAAGATCTGGAGATGTCCGGGGATTTTTCCCATTTTCCGACAGATGTATGAGGTCTAGCGCTATCTCGACGAATCGGAACTTTTCGTATCTTCTCGACGGTTCTTTCTTGCCGATAGATAAAGCTAATGTTGTTTAGCGGTGGTGGCAATCTGGATTTCGTCCGTTGCCTCATCAAGGAAATGAATCGAGTATTTTTTAGATGGAAGTTTAGGAATTGAAGTTAATAGCTGTTGTCCTTTGGTCTATTATATTGGAGACATAACGCTGAAGAGTCCAGTTCTATTCTTTAAGCTCTATAATTTGTAATAGAACGAGCTATTATTGCCCTCTCTGCGTGCTTGTTCCAAGGGGAACAAGTCACAGTTTTGCCAAAATATCTTTCAAAACTAGACTGAAATGATTCAAATCTATTCTCTGATGAAGAAACTGTTGCAGAGGTTATTTCTCATCTCGAGTTATCTGGAGTTCAGAGAATCCTGGCGATGAAGATTTTGTTTAAATTGTTTAAAAGCTTACATTTTATATCCCTCTCATCAAGTTTTTTGTGGATGATACATTATTGTTAGTACCATCCGACAAAATACAGTATATTTTGGGTGTTTTCAACTCCTAGCATCATAAGATACAGTTCACGATTGAAGTAGAAAAGAATAATAGTTTACCTTTCTTGGATTTATTGATAATTAGAGAAAACTCCAGTATTATTACTGACTGGTATACTAAACCAATAAGTACAAACAGAGGCATAAATTTTCATAGTAACCATAGCATGCAACAAAAAACTAATATAATAGAGAATTTACTAAAAAGAGCTTTAAAACTAAGCAACGAAAAGTTTCATGGGAAGAACTTAAATAAAGTTGAAAACAATTTAAAATAGAATAACTATCCCACATACTTGGTCAAGAGAATAATAAATAAACACACATCCAACGTAAGTCGCACAGTTAATGTTTCTTCTAACACGACCGTTTCTTCTTACTTGAAGTTTCCATATATACCGGGTCTGTCTCACGGAATTAACAAAATATTTAAGGAGTAAAGTCAAGTGTGCTTTTTATAATTTATCCAACACAAAGAGATTCTTCACAAATTTAAAATTCAGAACACCTTATAATTTAGAATCGAGAGTAGTTTACAAGATACCCTGTGCTAATTGTGAGAAGTGTTATATTGGCCAGACAAGACAATATTTACGAGATAGAATTAAGCAACATAAATATGATAATGAGAATATTGCGAATTATAATAAAACTGCTCTAACTTTACATCAAATGACTATGGGCCATGAATTTAACTTTGAAATTGTACAAATTCTTGATAGAGAACAGGTTGGTTATAGACGTAACATAAGCGAGATGATTCATATAAAACGAAATCACACTGTAAATCATAGAGAAGATGTTCAACACCTAAGCACGATCTATAATAATATAATAAGAAAGTAATAAGTGATAGCTGGCCTCGTAAATAGTGTTGAGTCCATTCTATGTAAATGTTTTGTTACCTTATGTTAATTGTCATTGTCATGCATATAGAAATTAATGAGGCAGATGTTTACGTTGTGTACCTGCCCTCTAGAAAAAAAAAATTTTTGTCTTCTTAGAAAATGTCTGAATGTTTTAAAAAGCGTACAATATTGTTTCATCGTAACTAGGTAATTTATTTTCGTGTTGTATCATATTGTATGTCTTGTAATGTATTATTTATTTATTTACAGCCTTGAAGAAGAAACGAAGTCTGTTTCGAAACGTTGGCATTTTCACAAGTTTAACAATAGATAATTTAATAGTGTCCAAAATTCCCAATAGTTTTTCTTTCCTAAACTTTGTATACACGGTTTCCTCAAAAAGGAAAATTGGATGATCGAAGGGTGCGAGGAACTTGAGGCGTGGCAGGAAAAACACGATGATTGAATGATTCATAGAAAAATTAAAGGAATGGACGGAATAAAGAACAATAGAAATATTAATATACTAAAGAGCAAAGACCACAAAACATTAACAAAGACTGAAGAGGTAAAGGAAGAGTGGAAGACATACAGACAAGACCTTTTTAAAGATAAGAGAACACAAAATAAAGACCAACATCTGCCTTACGAAAATAAATTCTCCATATTAAAATCTTAAATAAAATATGCTATTGGTGCGACCATGACCTGTCTCAAACGATTAATAACTATCAAAGTTCTTCTTGAAAGATCAAAACCAGGAACTTTTTCAGAAGTATCAGAAACGAGATATTTATTGAACATTTCGTAAGAGTTCCACTCAGTCTTCCATACTTCTTTATCACTTATGTCGATATTGAAGTATTATGCCATAATGGTGTACGTGACTTCAATTTGGGAATTCTATTTTGTGGAATATATGAAATAATTGGGAGAAAATTGGGAAAAGAATGATATTTGTTCCGAGAATTCAAAGCTGCAGTCTGTCTGCTAATATGGGGAGGGACAATGTTAGACAAAACTGTAAGCCGGTGTAGATCTTATGGTGCCAGTAATTATTCTCATGGATGTATTCAACTATGCATCAATTTTTTGTGTATGTGCACTATTAAACCAAACAGAGCAACAATACTCAGCTGCAGAAAAAACTAGGGCTTGAGATGCTGGCGAAGAGTGGAAGCATCAGCACCCCAAGACGATCCAGCTAATTTCTGAACAATATTATTCCTTGTTTTCAGTTTTAGGCTTAGATCATTGAAATAAGCCTTGTAATTGAGAGATGAATCTAATTTAAGTCCTAAGTATTTTGAACAGAAACTATGTTCGATAGGAGAATCATTGAAAGTTACAGCTCATTTCCTATATTTTTCATGATTATTCAGATGGAAACAAGATACCTCTGTTTTGTTGGGATTTGGACATAATCGCCACTCAATAAAATAATTCTTTAAAATTTCCAAATCAGATGACAGTATGTTTTCCAGAGTATGGAAATCCGAATGTTGGTAAGCAATAGCAATGTCGTCAGCATAAACAAATTTCTGAGATATAGTGGGTAAATCACTTAGATATATATGAATTGAAAGGTGAAGGAGCTTAAACTGATCCTTGAAGAAGACAGTTTTTTAATGTTTTGAAATTGCTACTCTTATTGTCAATAAAAACACGAAATCTTCTATCAGATAACATATTTTCAAATAATCGTACCATTTTCCCACACTCCGGATGGGTATAGAGTTTGAAAATTAATCCATATTTCCACACAGTGTCATATGCCAAAGATAAATCAATGAAAGCAGCTCCTGTTTTCAACCTATCATTGAAGCCTGATTCTATGAAAGTTGTAAGGCTGGGAACCTGATCTGAACAATTTCTATTTTTCCTAAAACCTCCCTGAAAATTTTGTAGAGCATTTTCTATAGAAGATTCAATTCTAAAAAGAATAAGCCATTCTAATATCTTGTAAGGAACACTCAATAAACTGATGGGTCGATACCTACTAGGATCACAAGGATTTTTTCCTCTTTTCAAAATACTTTAGCCTTACGAAATTCGGAAGGAAAGTTTCCTGAATTCAGAATATTGTTATAGAGAGACAATAACGAAGACAAGGCCTTTTTTCCTAAATCTTCGATGAATTCTGGATAAATTCCGTCAAAACCTGCTGCCTTTCGATATTTGGACATTTGATTGCAGCCCTCAATTCATCTATAATGAATGGATGTGACACATGTTCTGAAGTAGGAGCTGATCTCCTGAATATGTGTAATTTTTTCTTCATATTCCTCATTTTAGATTGGAATATATTGGCCGATTCAGATGATAGAGCCATCATTTGGAGGTGGTACACAATATCAAGCCATAATCGAACATATTGTCTCAGTCTGACGAAGTGGCCAAAAGTGCTCGCTTCGACGTGGATCATGGACAGGACCACAGATGATAAATGATTGCCAAGTATCGGACGGCTTATTCATTACATGAAACGATTTATACAACGGCATAATACCCGTGTCACAGAATTTATTTATTTTCGTACCATCGGAAAATGTATTTCGAATGGCCATGACAAAAGAATGAAATAGTGTTTCCGGAATAACAGGAATTCATTGTGGAAGTTATTTAACGATCCTTTAGAAGAATTCCAACATAGAATTTCAGTGGCCGTATAATGTATGTGGGGCTCCGCTGAACACGAGTCTGCACTCCGCCAAACGCCATTACTCTTCACTAACTAGATGACAAAGGATGTGCACTGCTCCTATATAACACACATTACATATATAATGGGTCCCCGAACAAGAATGCAGGCTCGGAATTTTATTTAAGGCTCAATAGTTCGGTCCGTTTCTTTCCGTGAAAATTAAACTAATCCTTTTTCATCTACACCACTGTAGACTATGCTCGCACTCAGAAATTCATTTTCTAAAACACATTATCCAATTTTCTGATAAACTACAGGTTTATGCACTATACCGTGTTACACGCCGTTAATTTCATCGCTGAATGTTTAATAATTGAGATTATTGATGCAAAATAAAAACTACATCGTACGGAATAAAATTAACTAGTAAATTCTATAAAGGGTCTTTCACGAGGAAACTCACCCATATTTATACGGGAATCTACTGAACGTATTTTCATGAAATTCAGCACTTATAAATATTTCACGATGCTGATGAAATCTATCATATTTTCAAGGCATGAGCACCTCCGGTTTTTCCGGAAATGACGTCAACTTCCGTTTCTCAAATAACAGCACCATTTTTTTATTGCAGAAATAGATTCCTTAGAAAATTTCAAGTTATTTTGATGTAACAGTTTTGGTTGGAAAATTCTCTCTGAGCGGGAAAATTCGAAAAAAAAATTCGAAAATAGAGCTCCGCTGAAACAAGAATAACTTCGAGGTTTTTGGATGGAAAATTTTCATTTTTGGGATTTTTCAAGATTGATGTATCCACTTTAAAAATCGAAATAGCGATTCATGATACAGGGGGTGAAAAAATCGCTTTCAAAGTTAGGGATGACAAAATCGTGAAAAATCAATTTTTTCAAATTAGAACCCCATTTTTTATGGCAGATATTGAATCTACGTTAAAAAATAATGTGAGTGTATGCATCACACCCTTGCCCTAAAGTGGATATTTTCTGAGTTATTCACAAAAAACTGTTTTTCGTCTTGAATTTTCAGCTATTTCTTTTCCCTTCACGCCAAAAAGATGAAATTTTCAGGAACTGTTACTTAAACCAAGTTTTAGATTTTACTACCCTAATATGCAAGAGAAAAAAGTTACAGGTTGTTTCTGAATAGATGGCGAATTTGGATTCGAATTTGTATCAGAAACCTCTTTATTTCAACTAATCGGCCATCGGTTTTCTCTCCAGTGATTAATAAATAATTCCTTATGAACCATATGCAAAAACTTACCATGTTTTACATTCTTTTTTTTTAATGATAGATATCATTAATTAAATCTGCCAAATTCCTCTTTATTCAGTAGCATTTTGTGTTTACTATTAATTTGGTGATAATTCGTATTAAGTTATACAGTCGATCACTATGCCTTATTTTACCAATGAAGATTATTTAAATCTCATTCTACTTCATGGAGAATGTAATAAATTTGTAGATAGAACGATTCGACTGTTCATTGAGAGGTTTCCTGACCGACCCAGACCAACGAGAGATACCATTAACAGAACCATGACAAACTTGAGAAATGTCGGATCTTTCGTTAAGAAAACTATACACAGAGAAAAAAGTGTAGTAGAAGATGAGAACAACGAAATTACAGTTCTTGCATGTTTTCGTGTGAATCCTCAAAATTCTCTCAAAGATGCCGAGATTGCTCTGGGATTATCTCAATCGAGTGTTTGGAGAACATTAAAAAAACATAAAATGCACCCGTATAAATTCAATAGGGTACAGCATTCGAAGGAAACTGATTTCGTCAGGAGAACAGAGTTTTGCGAAGCTATGATGATTCGATTTCAAGAGAATGAAAACTTTTTGGACTGTATAATTTGGACAGATGAATCTAAATTCACAAAGAATGGTTCTTTCAATAGGCATAATAGTCATTATTGGGATGAAGAGAACAACCACCACTTCAGACAATGGAACTTTCAAGAGACCTGGAGTTTCAATGTTTTTTGCGCCATCAAAAATAATGCAATTCTCGATGTTCACATTTATGATGGGACATTAACTGGTAAGATAGAACACTACTCATGTTTGCATTATTTAAAGAATGTTCTTCCATAGGAGATAGATATATTGACATATTGACTCAAATAATTGAGCCGCTAGTACAGAACCATAATGACCACCACACGCCTCCACAGAATTCACTCAATGGTCAAATATCCTATACCGGCTATTTGAAGATCGATGGTTGGCGAACAATAGTCCACCTTTGGCCACCACGTTCTCCCGATTTAACTCCTTTAGACTATTATGTTTCGGGTAGGATAAAAAATATTGTCTACTCAACTCCCCTGACTAATAAAGAGGACTGCATAGAACGAGTCAGAAATGCGTTCAGGTTTGTTTAGATTTTTAGATTCATAGTTTGGAAACTAAATTGGGTTTTTAAACACTTTTGCAGATCTCTTCCTCCCGATGAAATAAGAAGAGCAAAGCACGAGGCATTCCTGAGACGTATAAATAAATGTCTAGAAATTAACGGTCAAAACTTTGAGCATCTTCTCTAGTTCTAACTGCGAGAGTTTGCCATGGTTCTCCTAATAGTAACATGAAGTCGGTTTCAAGAAGGGGTGAAAAATCTGCAGCATAGTTCAAATAAGAGTTTCTGAAAATTTCATCATTTTGGCGTTTTTTGTGAATAACTCAGAAAATATCCACTTTAGTGCAAGGGTGTGATGCATACACTCACATTATTTTTTAACGTAGATTCAATATCAGCCATAAAAAAATGGGGTTCTGATTTGAAAAAATTGATTTTTCACGATTTTGTCATCCCTAACTTTGAAAGCGATTTTTTCACCCCCTGTATCATGAATCGCTATTTCGATTTTTAAAGTGGATACATCAATCTTGAAAAATCCCAAAAATGAAAATTTTCCATCCAAAAACCTCGAAGTTATTCTTGTTTCAGCGGAGCTCTATTTTCGATTTTTTTTTCGAATTTTCCCGCTCAGAGAGGATTTTCCAACCAAAACTGAAAAATGTTACATCAAAATAATTTAAATAAATTTTCTAAGGAATCTATTTCTACAATAAAAAAATGATGTTGTAATTTGAAAAACGGAAATTGACGTCATTTCCGGAAAAACCGGAGGTGCTCATGTCTTGATAATACTTTAGATTTCATCAGCATCGTGAAATACTTATAAGTGCAGAATTTCATTAAAATACGTTCAGAAGTTTCCTGTATAAATATGGGTGAGTTTCGTCGTGAAAGACCCTGTATAACGTCTCAAACCACTCATATAAATAAATGATAACCCACAAAAAGACAAGACTTCTTCGTGGGGAACAAATAGTAGGTATAGCATTCAAAACCTATAAATTATGAAAATATTGATACAAATAATTCGAAAGAAGTGAAAGAATTCAAAAGAACTTAAATAACTATACATATATAATAAAGAATTTTTCTTTACCTTGGTGACGTCATTACGCGTGAATGAATTTCACAATTTTTTTGTTGGATATGTTTTTGTCAGTAGTGGTTCTTATGAAAAAAGATCAACAAATCTCGAGGAAAATTAGGACATTTAATAATACCAATTTAAAAATACTCGACAAGCGTCTAATATTTTTAATATTAGTAATAAATGTCCGTGGCTGAGATTCATCTGAACATAGATATATATTTTATTTACAGATTCGATATAAAAGACTTGGACATGCGTCCTTGTTTTTGGATATCAAAAATCACTCTCCAAGAAAGAAGTTTTCCATATTCAATATTTCAAATATTTTTTCCAAAAAATACATAGATAATTGATGAAAGAAGGGGTCGGTGAAAAATATTGAATAACATTTCAGTTCGAAATATTTGAATCAGTGAAATATATTAAAAAATACCCAATTTATCCAATGATCAACATTTTTTAATCATATGTATTGTTCTGGGTAGCATGGATGAAATAATTAATTCCGTCCTTTTCCACTAAGCTTTTATTTTGTTTAAAAAAATACCACAGTTTGCCAGTTGATTGTGAAAACTAAATCAATCTACAATAAAATAAACGAAATACAACTTAGAGAAAAACAAGAATATTATTTATAATTTTCCCTTACCTACACCAAGAACCACAAGTTTTACAAAAACAACGAAAACTTTACTATATATCCTAATATGGCTGTAGTGAATCAGAAATTGTCAACCAGGGCAAAGATCTCCCAAGAATTAATGTGCGCGAGTTCGATATTCTCGAGGAACCATTCTGATGCCATATACAATGCTCAACATATTTATTCGCTGAAAAAAATTAACGTTCTGCTATAATATATTAATGCCAATTAATTTCTAACCGAACCGATCCGAAGAGTATGAAAAATAGTGTAATTTTTTTAAAATTAGCTTAATGAAGAATGCTCAATCTGATTTCACAAGTTTTCAAATCACTGGTCAAGACTATGAGTATTCATATACAGGGTGAGTCTGACCACAGCGTTAATACCATAGATTATTGACGTCAAAAGAAACATTTTCTTCCTATAACATTTTTCCAAACTTGGCCCAGTTCAGAAGATGTTGAAAGGTGTTGAAATTTCATAAAAAGATTGCATTTTCACCTGTAATATTTAATCGGCATTATCAATTGAAATGATCTCTTGTAGAAGATTTTTGATAACAGTCATGCAAATTTTGGCATCAATAGATTTATTCCATTTCTAATGGGTTTTTCACTACGACTGTACAGATTGGTTGAATTGCATGAAAAACAAATATCACTTGAATGATCAAAGACTCACCCTGTATAATTGAGAAGAAACTGAAATGAAAAACGATATCAATTTTAAATTCACAGTACAGTAAAAAATTGTCGTAAATTCTCCATAATCTAGTATTTATGAAAGGGAATCCTTGAGTTCCTGACATATTGCCAAATCGTTGCCGCCGAATAAATAATGAAGGATGTGCCCCTACAGAATCTTTTACGTGCTGAGTATAAATCCAGAATTTCACCCCTTTTACGTTTTTTCCACCAACCAAAGTTTGACTGCTCCGCTCATTATGAATAATAAATGTGAAACGTGAATTTTCAAACATCGAAATGTAGGTGCCAAGAGAATTCAGTCACAACCAGAATGAATAAAATAATTTGTTTCTTATTCTCAATATCTCAAAAGTAGTGCAATTTAGGAAAATAGATGAGGAATGATTTTATCTGCTGAAAAGATGATTCTAGGAAGTACAAAATATGGACCATTAGTTCAAGTGATATTTGTTCTTTATGCAATTTAACTAATCTGTACAGTAGTAGTGAGAAACCCACCAGAAATGGCATAAATATGCATGACTGTTATCAAGAAGCTTCTACAAAAGATCATTTCAATTTATTAGGAAAGAAAAACTATTGGGAATTTTGGACACTATTAAATTATCTATTGTTAAACTTGTGACAATGCCAACGTTTCGAAACAGACTTCGTTTCTTTTTCAAGGCTGTAAATAAATAAATAATACATTACAAGACATACAATATGATACAACACGAAAATAAATTACCTAGTTACGATGAAACAATATTGTACGCTTTTTAAAACATTCAGACATTTTCTAAGAAGACAAAAATTTTTTTCTAGAGGGCAGGTATACAACGTAAACATCTGCCTCATTAATTTCTATATGCATGACAATGACAATTAACATAAGGTAACAAAACATTTACATAGAATGGACTTAACACTATTTACGAGGCCAGCTATCACTTATTACTTTCTTATTATATTATTATAGATCGTGCTTAGGTGTTGAACATCTTCTCTATGATTTACAGTGTGATTTCGTTTTATATGAATCATCTCGCTTATGTTACGTCTATAACCAACCTGTTCTCTATCAAGAATTTGTACATTTTCAAAGTTAAATTTATGGCCCATAGTCATTTGATGTAAAGTTAGAGCAGTTTTATTATAATTCGCAATATTCTCACTATCATATTTATGTTGCTTAATTCTATCTCGTAAATATTGTCTTGTCTGGCCAACACTTCTCACAATTAGCACAGGGTATCTTGTAAACTACTCCCGATTCTAAATTATAAGGTGTTCTGAATTTTAAATTTGTGAAGAATCTCTTTGTGTTGGATAAATTATAAAAAGCACACTTGACTTTCAACTCCTTAAATATTTTACCAATTCTGTGAGAAAGACCCGGTATATATGGAAACTTCAAGTAAGAAGAAACGGTCGTGTTAGAAGAAACATTAACTGCGCGACTTACGTTGGATGTGTGTTTATTTATTATTCTCTTGACTAGTAAGCGGGTAGATCAATAGGCCCGTAGATCCATAGGCCAGTAGTTCAATAGGCCAGTAGTTCAATTGGCCCATGGATCAATATAGACCATAGATCAATATAGACCATAGATCAATAGGGCTCATACATCAATGAAGCGCGCAGAAACACTAAACACGTCAAAAAACCCGATGAAAGCGAAAAATCATAAAAGTATTGGAAAAAACACGAAGAAACGCGAAAAACACGGAAGAATCCGAAGAAAGACGAAAGAAACCGAAGTTACACGAAAGAAACCGAAATTACACGAAACAACGCGAGAAAACACGAAAGAACACCAAGTAACACAAAAAATTTAATGGAACCTGAAAAAAACCCGAAACACAAAAGTACTTGTAAATTGCACACCCCGTATATCACCCGATCGTAAACTCATTGTAAATTGCACACCTTGTATGACATTTTATCGAAATCAGCTCCAATTCGTGAGAAAACTTGAAGGAGAATGCATATGAGACACTCAGTATACAATTGATTAGCAGTGAAAAAAAAAACCAAAAGAATATCGTTGTAACTCCATCTATTCGAGTTCAGTAATTACCACGAAGGAAGTATCAAAATTATTCTATGGAGCTCCTATGTAACACACCGTATATGTTTCGAAGATAATTTTTCCGTAAAAAACCCGAAGGAACACAAAAACCTGAAAAAACTTGAGAGCGCGCAAAAAAACAGAAGAACTTGTAAAGTGCTCACCCCGTATATCACCCGATCGCAAATTCATTGTAAATCGCACACCCTGTATGACATTTTACCGAAATTAGCTTTCACACGTGAAAAACATGATGAAAAATGCATATGGGACACCCAGTATATAATTGATTTGCAGTGGGTGCTTTCATCATAAGAAACAAACCGAAAGAATATCGTTTTAACTCTATCGTTTCAAGTTCGGTGCATTCCACGAAGAAAGAACCCGACGAAACACGGAAAAACTTGAAAGAACCCGAAGTACCACGAATGAACGAAAAATATCCAAAGGAACCGAAAAAACCCCGAAGGAGCACAAAATCACCGAAAGCGCGCAAAAAAACTCGAAGGAAAGCTTAAAACCCCGAGGGAGCACAAAAAACCGAAAGCGTGCAAAAATAATGAAAGAACTTTTAAATTGCACACCCTGTATATCAATCGATCGCGAAATCATTGTTAATGGCACACCCTGTATGGGATTTCATTGAATTAAGCTCCCTTACGCGGAAAAGCACAAAAGCTGGAGAAAAACTCTGGTGAATGTCAGCGCTACTCAGATCTGACACCCTGTATATGAATCGAATATATTTTATCGAATTAAGATCCAAAACTCCCCGAAACAACACAAAGACTCGAATTTGCGTAAAAAAAATCAAATTAACTTGTAAATTGCACACCCGTATATCACCCGATCGCAAATTCATTGTGAATCGCACACCCTGTATGACATTATACCGAAATCAGCTCCCATTCGCGAGAGAACTTGAAGAAAAATGCATATGGGACACCCCGTATATAATTGATTCGCAGTGGGTGCTTTCTTCATGAAAAACACACCGAAAGAATATCGTTTATAACTCTATCGTTTCGAGTTCAGTGCATTCCACCAAGAAAGAAACCGACCAAATACGAAAAAATCGGAAAACATGATAGAACCTAAGTAACACGAAATCTCTCGAAGAAAGAATCTGGTGAAAATCAGTGCTTTCCATAAGCACAGCCTGTATAGCGATTTTTTCGAGATAGCATAGCCTGTATAGCGATTCATCGCGATCTGTGTGCATTCTTCAAGGACGAAAATGAATTAGCGCGAAAATAGAGCCTGAAATGACGATTTTCAAACGCATATTTGAGGTGTTTTTCTTGCGATTCACGAATAGTGGTAGGTATCTAGAGATTCGGAATCTCCTGTAGATTCTTATTCGAGTGCTTGGAAGGCGCAAACAATCTTTCACCGGCCATATCGAGCGAAAAATTGATGCCGTATTTTCAAATTTGGAGCTCGCGTTCGGCTATCATCGGAATCGTATGAGAAATTCTGACATTTTGCCTCATTTCACCGTATAAATTGCCGAATTTCGAATGAAGAATTCTCGGCCTTGACTCGCTACTTGGATGTGAAAATTGGTACCCAGAGATGGGAAATTTCACGTAGATTCGTTTTCTACCGATCGCGGGGCGATTTATATCGTTTTCGAGCGGCACGGAGGGAAAACGTAGGTGTGGTTTTGACGTTTCAGGAAGTCGCGAGTCTAAAAATTGCCGTTTTATATGCATAATTTTCGTATAGATTTCGAGGGGCTCCGCGGCTGAGCTCGTAGCCACGCATGGGGACGTTCCTCGTCCAGAAAAAGCGACCCCCTCCTCTCCCCGCGAGATGCTCCGGCTTCATAGGAGTACTTTCGCCCGTTTTTCGCCTTTCGGCGATTTCGCGAAAATGGCCGATTTCGCGATTTTCGTTTGAAAATTTCGGGCACTTTGAGAGCGCCGGGGGTGCTTCGGGGTCGCTTCTCCTAGAAGAGGATACGCCTTTTGGATCTGTTTTAAGATTCCCTCTCGAGCGGCCCTGCGGGCTCGCGGAAAAGCTTTCGCTTTCCGGGTCCCTGACGGGACCCGTTTCGATTTTTTCTCTGGTCCCCGATCTTATTACTTTATTATATAGACTAGTAAGCGGGTAGATGAATAGGCCCGTAGATCCATAGGCCAGTAGTTCAATAGGCCAGTAGTTCAATAGGCCAGTAGTTCAATTGGCCCATGGATCTATATAGACCATAGATCAATATAGACCATAGATCAATAGGGCCCATACATCAATGAAGCGCGCAGAAACACGAAACACGTCAAAAAACCCGTTGAAAGCGAAAAAACATGAAAGAACTGGAAAAAACACAGAGAAACGCGAAAAAACACGGAAGAATCCGAAGAAACACGAAAGAATCCGGAGTTACACGAAAAAAACCGAAATTACACGAAACAACTCGAGAAAACACGAAAGAACATCAAGTAACACAAAAAATCTAAAGGAACCTGAAAAAAACCCGAAACACAAAAGTACTTGTAAATTGCACACCCCGTATATCACCCGATCGTAAACTCATTGTAAATTGCACACCCCGTATATCACCCGATCATAAACTCATTGTGAATTGCACACCCTGTATGTTATTTTATCGAAATCAGTCAGAAAATTTGAAAAAAATGCATATGAGACACTCAGTATACAATTGATTAGCAGTGAAAAATAAAACCAAAAGAATATCGTTGTAACTCCATCTATTCGAGTTCAGTAATTACCACGAAGGAAGTATCAAAATTATTCTACAGAGCTCCTATGTAACACCCCGTATATGTTTCGAAAATAATTTTTCCGTAAAAAAACCCGAAGGAACACAAAAAACTTGAAAAAACTCGAGAGCGCCCAAAAAAACAGAAGAACTTATAAAGTGCTCACCCCGTTTATCACCCGATCGCAAATTCATTGTAAATCGCACACCCTGTATGACATTATACCGAAATCAGCTCCCATTCGCGAGAAAACTCGAAGAAAAATGCATATGGGACACCCCGTATATAATTGATTCGCAGTGGGTGCTTTCATCATAAAAAACAAACCGAACGAATATCGTTTATAACTCTATCGTTTCAAGTTCAGTGCATTCCACCAAGAAAGGACCAGACCAAATACGAAAAAACGCGAAAAAACATGATAGAACCCAAAGTAACACGAAAGAACGAAAAAAATCCAAAGGAAATCAAAAAACCCCGAAGGAGCACAAAATCAACTTAAGCGCGCAAAAAAACTCGAAGGAAAGCTTAAAACCCCGAGGAGCACACAAAAATCGAAAGCGTGCAAAAATAATGAAAAAACTTTTAAATTGCACGCCCTGTATATCAATCGATCGTGAAATCATTGTTAATGGCACACCCTGTATGAGATTTCATTGAATCCCTCCCTTACGCGGGAAAGCATGAAAATTTGAGAAAAACTCTGGTGAATGTCAGCGCTACTCGGATCTGACACCCTGTATATGAATCGAAAATATTTTATCGAATTAAGAACCCGTAAGTCGAACAGCCGAAATAACTCGATGGAAAGTATTTGTTAATAATAGATTACGCACATGGGACACCCTGTATACAATTGAATCACATTGGGTGCTTTTTCCAATAAAAAAAACCAAAGTAATATCCTTTCAATTCGATCGATTCGCGATTGGTGAATTTCACAAAGATAAAATAAAAATTATTCGATAATGGTCCGAAGATGTAACAGGGAACTTGGAATTTCGTGAACCGAGTAGATCCGATCGTCGATCGGAAGTTTTGCGTTTCCAACTATTTATTCTGTGATTCTATACAATTGCCTCAAGGTCTATGATTTCAAGACGATTGAATCGCGAAACCCGTTCGGGTTTCTCCGTGAAATTTGTGACAGAATGGAATGAAGGAATATTAGCAAATTCAAAACGTAAAATCTCGGTCTATCCGTGATTTCTGAGGCCGTTTGAACTGAATTAAAAGAAGGGTTACACTTTATGAGAGGAAAATCCTACCTGCTTGAAGGTTCTTTTGAGAATATCCGTTGTTTACATATATGAACAATATATTCATATTTCGCTTATTCGTTCATTCTTGAGAGATAACTGAAATGAATCGATACGCTTGATTGATTTATCTTTGATTTATAATCGAATAAATACCTGAGAACCTCTCTTTGAACCAATTTCGAGCTAATTTTTCAACTCCAGATCGTGTTTACAAAATATGTAGTATTGACATCCATTTTATTATTCCTTGATATTCCTGATATTATTTACTGAAAATAAAGGGAATAAATCGTTATGAGACACGAATATAATGCATAATATTACCTATAACGGTCCAATTCCACCAATTTTATACTTGAAATGATCTATTCCTCGTTCGTCGTTTGACGTTTTATGATAACTGACCGGGCTCGAACGAACATCGAAATATATCACTTCAAGATGGAAAAAATGAATTAGCGCGAAAATGGACTGAAAAAGGACGATTTTCAAACGCTTATTTGAGGGTGTTTTCTTTCGATTCGTGAATCGCAGGTGCTGTCTAGAGATTCGGAATCTCCTGTAGATTCTTATCCGAGTGCTTGGAAAACGCAAATAATCTTTCACCGCCCATATCGAGCGAAAAATTGATGCCGTATTTTCAAATTTGGAGCTCGCGTTCGGCTATCATCGGAATCGTATGATAAAATATGACACTTCTCCTCGAATTATCGAGAAAATTGCCGAATTTGGAATGAATATTCCCGGCCTTGACTTGCTACTTGGATGTGGAAATTGGTACCCAGAGATGGCAAATTTCACGTAGATTCGTTTTCTACCGATCGCGGGGCGATTTATATCGTTTTCGACCGGCACGGAGGGAAAACGTAGGTGTGGTTTTTGACGTTTCAGGGAAGTCGCGAGTCTAAAAATTGCCGTTTTATATGCATAATTTTCGTATAGATTCCGGGGGCTCCGCGGCTGAGCTCGTAGCCACGTATGGGGACGTTCTTCGTCCAGAAAAAGCGACCCCCCCCTCCCCGCGAGATGCTCCGGCTTCATAGGAGTACTTTCGCCCGTTTTTCGCCTTTGGGCGATTTCGCGAAAAACGTCATTTTCGCGATTTTCTTTCGAAAATTTCGGGCACTTTAAGAGCGCCCGGGGGTGGTTTCGGGGTCGCTTCTCCTAGAACAGGATACGCCTTTTCGATCTGTTTTAAGATTCCCTCTCGAGCGGCCCTGCGGGCCGCTCGGAAAGCTACGCTTTCCGGGTCCCTAACGGGACCACCTGTCAAAATTTTCTCTGGTCCCCGATCTTATTACTTTATTATATAGACTAAGTATGTGGGATAGTTATTCTGTTTTGAAATGTTTTCAACTTTATTTAAGTTCTTCCCATGAAACTTTTCGTTGCTTAGTTTTAAAGCTCTTTTCAGTAAATTCTCTATATCAGTTTTTTGTTGCATGCTATGGTTACTGTGAAAATTTATGCATCTGTTTGTACTTATTGGTTTAGTATACCAGTCAGTAATAATACTGGAGTTTTCTCTAATTATCAATAAATCCAAGAAAGGTAAATTATTATTCTTTTCTACTTCAATCGTGAACTGTATCTTATGATGGTAAGAGCTGAAAACACCCAAAATATACTGTACTTTGTCGGATGGTGTCGGATGAGTACTTGATGAGAGGGATATAAAATGTAAGTTTTTCAACAACACTACAGAAGACCTCATTCATAACTAAGTTAGCCAAAGATGGGCTAGTCGGTGCACCCATGGCAGTGCCATCCAATTGTCTATAAAATTTTCCCTCATAGACAAAATAACCCCCATCGAAACAAAGATCAACTAATTCCAAGAATTTTTGTCTATTGAGACCTGTATAGCAGCTTATAAATCCCCATCTTTTTTTAATGACACTAACAACAAGTTCTCTCGGGATGTTCGTAAACAAGGATATAACATCCAACGAGACAAGTACGTATCCTGGTGGCACTTTTATATCTGACAAAATTTCAGTCAATGAAAAAGAATCCTTAAGATTAAAAATGGAAGTAGACAAGGTCGAATTTAAGATATCATGTAGATATTTACCGATGTTGTAAGTAGGAGACCTAACACAACTAACTATAGGTCTCAGATTAAGACCATTTTTATGGACCTTACGTAGACAGTACAGCTTGGGTGGTAAACTGTTATGTCTAATCAAAGTTTTATACTCTGCCTCAGATATATATTCTTCTTTCTTGAGTCTCATCAGGCATCCATTGACTGTTATATTGTTGTTTGAATATTACAGGTGAAAATGCAATTTTTTATGAAGTTTCAGCACCTATATCCTTTGAACGGGGCCAAATTTGAAAAAATGTTGTTGGGAGAAAATGTTTTTTTTTGACGTCAAGAATCGATGGTAAAAATTAAAGCAGTGGTCAAAAAGTCATCCTGTATATTAGAGGTGAATACAACAGTATATTTGAAACTGAAACCATTATTAATTCATTGATCAATTAATGAACGTTCAATAATAACTCGGCTTCAAATAAATTTCCATTTGATAACCTAATATTGTGGCAGATAAGTATTTCAACAAGATCCAGGAACCAATCACTTTGCCACTTCAATTGATGAAAACCAAATATTATTCTTCCTGAAAAAAGAAATATTTTGTTTCATTTCAATAATGCACTACTGAAATATGTGTAATGCAATTGAATCACCTTGAGCCTGGATTGGACAAGTAGATCCCTTGATGTTATGTATGTTTTTCCGCAGAAAAAATCAGAAACATGCGATGTTATCGGCTTCTCCGCCGAGAAGATTAAAAACTCCAATATGGCATAAAAAAACGTTATCTCAGCCTGGCCGATTAAGTGACACGCTTTTTCTACACACGTTTGCACAAAGTTTGATTCTGTTTCAATATCGAATAAATTCAACGAAAATAAATGAGACTGAATTCAGCGCGTTAAATGCTTCGGATGAACTGAACTGAATTATGAGCAAATATTTTTCCCGCTTGATTGAGATACATGAAATTAATTCGAACCTCGGTATACCGGGGATCTCATTATCAAAAAGATGAAATTATTCAAGAATATTCACAGTGGAAATACGTTGAAATTATGAAATAAATATATAAGGAATTTTTGACACTTATATATTTCAATAGTTTAAATTGTGACAAATGCCAACGTTTCGAAACTGATTAGCTTCTTCTTCATGGCTAAAAAATAAACAAATATAGACAAATAAGACAGATAACAGTCATGCATATTTTGGCGTTAATAGATTTATACCATTGTGTGGGTTTCTCAGTACTACTGTACAGATTGGTTAAATTGCATGACAAACAAATATCATTTGAACCAGAGGTTCCTATGATCATCAGTCTCTTTTATAGATAAAATCATTCCTCATCTTTTCTAAATTGCACCATTTTTGGGATATCTGAAGTTGAAAGGAATTAGGGATAATTTAGGAGCATAACCATGTGAGAAAACTATCTTTATTTTCGACCGCAGAACCCAACACAATTATAAAAGAATTTAGAAAGCACTGACGTGAGGTCGGATTGCTTTGGCGCTCTTGATGAGCTACTTGCGAGTAAATATTCAAACCATAACAAATCTATAAGCACTCTGATCAGGTGAACAATATTCTTTTTCCTTTACTATGGGACAATGTGATGCAAATAAGAACGGCTAATGAATGAACAAACCTATATCTCAAATTGAAAATAACTACTTATAATTTTCCCCAAGTTTTGTTCGAAGCTATAATTCCCTTCCTCTAAAAACTTACGTTAGTGCTTTTCTGAATTTTGACAACGTATATTATTTCAGCCATCGAGATTGAATTCTATCTCTGATTTCCTGTTATGAAAAATTTTGATTAATATTACGCCAACTGACACTGATTAATGAGCCCGGTATTTGTCAATCGAATATCGATCTGTGATGGCCATCGTTCAAAGAAAATCATCGGGACGTATGTCAATTCTCTTTTCTCTTGAGTAAATGAAAAAAATGATCATATCTTTGGATGGAAAAGAGCTACGACAATGAAATTTGTGCATAAGTAAGATATGGATCACCTCAATATATTCACGAATTTTTATTGAAATCCGAAAAATATCTTATGAGATAGTGAGTATTAAAAAAAATTTTTTTGGGAATATTTTAAAAATTTTCTAGCGAGACGATTCCTGCAAAATTTTGCGACCCGTTTTGTTCCAGCCTACCTCAACAATATTTCAAGTATCAACTTGATCGGATGGATATTCTAGTAGTTATTGAGGAACCAAATTTCAGATGCTCATAACTACTGAACCATCCGACGGATTTGGCCCAATAACGAACTTGACCGAGATATTTGGACAATTAATCTATTCTGAAAAAATGAAAACTTTAGCTTATCTCGTTTGGATGCTAGAGAGTATACGGCCGGACAGACTCAACTTTCGCCACGAATTTTCATCAGGGAGTCGAGCCCAATCGATTGAGACCATTTTCGGCTCGATATTCCAAAACTACAGACATTTGGGCAAAATGATAGGCACTCTGTTCGGGTGAACAAGAGCGCCAAACATAATTTAACAAATTAAGATCACAATTTTCAACACAAAATTTGATACACCCTGTGATGATATTCTTGAAATCCAAAAGATGCATGCCCTTTTCACATCCTTCCTCTTCGATGTTGTAAAAACGGTTTACGCTCAGGATATTTAAAATAAAAATAATGAACATATTACTGATTGAACATATTTGACTATTTTTTCAGTTTTTTTTGGATATTTTGAAAACTATTCGATTCAATACAATGGTTTTAACAGAAATGTATTCACTATTGAATACTCGATCATACCAGGAATGGAAAACTTGAAGACAAATTTTTTCGTCGAATTTATTTCCACTCCCTGTATAACAGGAAGTTTTTGAGTTTCGAAAATATTTTAGCCCTGTAGAGAACTTCGAACAATATCATAATCAATTTTCAGATTTCAAATATGTCTAGTTCTCCAGAAACGTCCAATAGGCACTCGAACTTGAGACACCCTGTAGAGTTAATTAAAAATGAGTATAATAAAATGTGCGTTGTCACCTTTTCCATAAAAAACGAGTTACAATATGCAATGGTTTAATCTATTTGGGGGCCGTTTCCTATTACTGATACTTGTATATTCTGCTCAGCATGTGATGAGATGATTTTCCTTTATAGAACATCTAACCGAGATCGAGGATGATATTCATAACATAAAATGGGATATGTGTGTTGGAGTGAAATCCCAAAACTTTGATCTAATAAATTTCAGGCCGCTACAAAATGTATATATGTTATAGAATGGAACACTTCCTGCTGATGAGATAATGCTTTCAGCTATTTAGAGGTCTTGAGGTTGCTCAACTTTGTTAGTTATATGAACCGTCTAGTTTTCCACATGCTCCCTAATATAACACATGATTATTTGAATTATTTCCTGGGTTTCCAAGATATACGAATCTAGCTACCTGAATATTCATTCTCAACTAAAACTTTTTGATATAAATGAATGTTAAATAGAATTTCTATACAAAATCTCCTAAAGCAATATACATTTTCATAATCAAGTATTCAGTTCATGGGAGTCGGTCGAAATTAATTGACTTGAAGTCTGATTAGCATCAAGAAGCGGATCCTTCATACAGGGTGTTTTTCTACAGGAATATTTCGTTCAGGAGTTTTCCTATTATTTGCTTTCGACTGGTGGAATTCATTCAATAATGAAAATAAAAGCTTTGATCCCGAAGAATCATTGGTGAGTTGGGCGGTCCACTCGCATGGCAGATTAAATTTTAAAAGAAAACGAAAATTCCGATGAATACTCGTTCAAATAATGCGAGCTAGTCATGATTGATGCAGGATGTCCCAGAGAAACAAGACTTCAATCTGAGGACTGGCTTTGAGGTATGGCCCCTCGTCAGTTCAGTGTGGCACTGAAATCCCGTAACGTAAAGTAGTGGAGTACTGTGATCTCTGCATCTTTCTTCAAAGTTTTGTTCATGTATTCAAATATTGATGATGTCAGGCTAACCACTATTGACCAAAGTGTTATTTTTGTTGTCTGAATTATTGATTATGTTTATGTTTATGTTTATACTGGTTTACCTAGGTGTACATATATCAATGTACACCTCTCAGAAGCTAATTTAAGCTTGTGCGAGTTAGGTTAACCAGTGTGTGTTCTGTGTAGGCTTTGTTACTGTGTCCTTACGCCACCTTAGGCACAGCACTGTTAATTTTAAACCCAACAGTGAATGGTGGCCGCATACCGAAAGCTAGAAAATAATCCAAATGTTCCTTAGCGTAAGTCAGTAGTGTGTCGATAGAAAAGTGTTCATTTTTCAAATTGTAATTCCAAATTTGTCGTTGCAGGTCTTTGCTAAAAATGAAATCGTCTACTTCTTGTGTTTTTTTGGGCCTACCAATGTAAGGAAACTCTTTATCGTCGTCTTCATTAAGAATTCCTCTGATTGAATTAATATGAACCTGTAATGAAATTTCGATAAGGATAAAACATAATATTTACATCTCACTTACGTTGAAAATGTTTGATACACTTTGCTGTATCGTTGAGTCCATAACTTCCTGACCACTATGCGCAGGTTTGAGTGCAAGATAGCATTTTTTGATGCTAAGTCTTAGTTCTTTAGTTATTACTTTAGGCATTTTGAAAAAAATTCTGAAATATTTTGATTCTCTTCAAAATCAAATGTGACAGATGACAAGTGAAAATTGGCTTAACTGCTTGACATCCGCAACGTCGAAATCCGAAGAAACACTGATGCCAACCCAAGAAACTTAAATCATGGCCACCCGCGATACAAATAAACTTTGAATGGAGTATAGACGTCTAGATTGGATTATTGCAGGAGCATTCTATTCATCAAATTTGGCTAAACCGAGTTCTCAGAAGTTGAATTCGCACGTTTCTTTATTTTCATGCGGTGAGCCAAATATCGACAAATTTAGTCCACGTTTTTGGAAATTAGAAAAAGTGGTAAACAAACGTGGATTATCTCTTGAAGATGCCATATGCGAACGAAAGTTTTTAGAATTTAACACAATTTAGTAAAACAAAATATTTTTCCGAAATGTGCAAGGCCAACTTCACATAAATAAATAATCATCCTTATTAATTTTTCTTTATTGAAAATATTTCGTTTACAGTTAGAATTTCAGATTGACAAAAATAATTTTTTAATAATACGTTTTTTTTTTGTATTCACTTTTATAATTTTCACATTAGAATCACTCTATGATTAACGTGTGGGATTCCAATGTCGATTTTAATTCACATTGTCTGCCAAGTCACGCTACCAAGATCGGGTAGAACATATCTGAAGAGTGATGTAGGGTTTTTACTCAAATTGGCTGTGTGTCCTCATATCGATTCCCTACAAGAGTTATTATGGAGCTGTGCCAGTTCCAGGCATACATCATCCATAAGGGTATATTATCTTTCCGTCAGTCTTGATTTCACACGGGACAAAAACGACATCTCTAAGGGTTTTTGCAGTAGGAGTTTTATCTGACTACTTTGCACTCCAACAAATCGGAATTATTCTATTCGGCTCTCTATTTTCTCTTTCTGCGAATGAAAAATATAGATATTCAAGCATTATGAGATGAAATTGTTACAACAATTCTCTTGAAGGTTATTTTCCTTTAAATGCCTTGCTATGGTTTTCGTTCAATTTTAAGATAATAATAATAAAATTTGTATCTTACCTACAAAGGTTGGAGTAATTTTTTTTTATTTTACAAAAAGAACACTAACATGTGTGAACATCCAAAATAAACCCCTACTGATTACATGCTAATCGACACTCCTTGAAGTCCAAGAAAAAAATATTTTCAAACAAAGATGATATACAATTACTGCTTCTGGAAAAGTATCCTCAAGGGTAATACCACTAGAGGTGGGAATTTTTTGAGAACACTCTTGTTTTTTGAGAATTATGTGTTTAAATTTCACGAAACAAAGTTAAATACTTCGAAGGCGAATGGTATTTCGGGATCACTTTGTTGAGTGAAATTTGTATAATTTTCAAAAAACGACAGAGTGTTCTCAAAAAAACTTCGAATTTCGTGTGGTATTTGGAAAGATCATTCAACAATATAAATCAAACGAAATGGTTATGTTTGCAGTTCTTTTGGATACAAGTAGCTTATATAACCTCACCGGGCAAATATCTTCTTCAATATTGGGGGTCAGCCATTTCGTTTCCGCACATTTTTGGGCACCACCTTGTTTTGTTTTAGAAAATATTGGATTGTAGGCAATTCGGCCCGTGGGATTACCATAGTTTTCAATTTCGAATTGGAATGCGAAATTAGGCATGATGAACCCTCTCCTCTGCGCCAAGCAAGCTCCAATGCAGCAATAAAATAAAATTTTCTGTTCAAACCGTCTGGATTATCTTCTTTACCTAAGTTGACCATCTTTTTGTGTTGCTCCAAAGACAGCGCCTTGGCACTAACTTTTCTTTTCTCAGGGTCCACTTGCAAAGTACGCCTCTTGGCATTTCGTGCATCCCGCGCCGTTTTAAAAGCCACGTCTGTGAATGGATCGAACCTAACGCCCCATTCGGAATAGAATTTTTCCTGCAGCTGTTTGGCAGTATTATTCCACAAGGTTTTTACGACACTATCCTTGTAGTCTGATCCATCTCTTTTCTTCATATTGAAAGCCCAGTCTAGCATAATAGTATTGAGCTCTGACAAACTTGTTTTTTCATTTACATGGTATTCCCGGGCAGCACAGAATTCTTCAAATTGTTTCCAAATTTAAGATCTCGACTTCACTGTATTAAGCGGCACACTTTTCTTCACACTTTTCTCAATTGAAGTAATATTACAATTCCCAAAACGTTTCATTTTTATGTACTTTATGGCAAAATGCGAAAATAAACTGACAGAACTGCTAAATGTGCTGTTGAAGTTACCGCTAACAACTGCTTGTTTATCGTAACCATGACGACCGCTACTTCCACCAACGGCCAAAGCTATCCGGACGTATTAATATTCCTATGCAAGTTAGGCATTTGATAAAAACAAATTTCTAAAAGTGAAAACACTGTGAGGTTGAGTGCTTTCAGATACAGTTTGGTTCTATTGGTCCGTTTTCAAAAATTGAGCTATTTCATTGGACGATGTACTATAGTGATGAATGATCCTCATAATTTTGTGAAATGAAATTAATCTATCGATAAACAAGGCCTTCTTTCATCATCATAGCAGAATTTTGGGCTGACACTTGTGAAATAGTTAAATTTAACGTTTTTGGGGGACTTTCATTACATGAACGGCACTGTGTTGTCAATTTTGACAACATGTCGATATTTGCGAAAAAAGGCCGAGCAATAAGACTTTTTTTATACTTCGACATGTTGAAAATATGGTTAACTCATAGCTTCTTAGAATGAAATACTATAATGCTGAAATTCTGGGGTGTATGAATATCAATAACTCCGATATACGTACAAAATTTTGTGGGTCTCATCTGAATATTTTATGCGCTATCAAGTAATAAAGAACAAAGTTTCTAAAATTTTCTAGCCTGAGGATTTCCTGAAAAATTTGCAAACCTATTCATCACAATCCAATTCCAAAATCTTGTAAGAGTTATTGAAGAAACATAATTTCAGATGCTCTTAAATGTAGAACCATTCGATTGATTTGGCTCAATAACGAACTGGACAGTTCTAAGACCTAATCTGAAATATGAAAACGCTAGCTCATCTATTTCGAAAAATGGGGAGTATATGGCTGAGGCCACATACTCAATGTTGACCACGGATTCTTCTTGAGGAAGTCGACCCCAGTCGATTGAGAAAATTCCTATTATCTTTTCGAGCTGAACCCTGAAACGACCCTGAAGAGCTCAACTACACGCCGGATGGCAAAACCTGATGGCATTCAAAAAAATCCTGGTACTAAATCGGATATTATGTTCATTCGTGAATGAGAAAAAGGGAAGGGTACAATCACCATTAATCTAGTGAAATCCGTTGAACGGATGGAGAATCGATTCTCAAAATGACATCCATTGAAAATTTCCACCACATCCAGGTGAGCGAAGAGATAAGGGAAGGGATTGGGGTTTCTAGAAAATCTCATTGTTTCTTTCACACTGGTTGAATGAAAAATTGACTTCAATAAGAAATGGGTCATTTTTCTGAAGCGGAAAAACTTTGTGCTGAATCCAGAAAGAATGAAGAAGTTCATAATTGTTTTTGCATGTTTGTTCTAGTAGAACAGCGCCCAAACGTTTGTTATTTTCAAATGTCTATCGACTAGGTTTGACCATTGAGTATAAATCTAATCTAGTAGATTTATACTCAATGGTTTGACTTAATAATGAAGAAAACAGTATCAAACTTGAATATGTAAGACCGGCCATCCGTATACTCTCTATTTGCAAAAATAGTTGAGCTAGAGTTTTCATAGTTTTGGAATATGTCAACTGTACAAATATCTCGGTCTAGTTCGTTATTGTGCCAAATCTGTCTAACGGTTCATGAGTTGGGAGCATAAAATTTAAGATATTACAACAAAATTATAGATCACATAAATGAAACTACAACCCTCAAAGGTTTTAAGAGGCAAATTTTCAAAATTTTAATACAGATCGAACCATACACTATTGGAAAATTTCTGATATATGATATGAAGAGCTGGCACAGGACTTCTAGCCAGTAAACAAATTGAATCTGACACTATTTCATTTCAAGATGTTATGTACTCACATTGCAACTTTACTTGAAATAAAGCTCATTATTATTATTATTATCATTTCATTACGTGCTGGGACTACATTTAATATATTGTTAAGAGCTTGGGGTTCGATAATGTAAATTCCAATAACCAATAACAAATAATTCCAAATATCTTTATTTACGATCATATCAATATGTCAACATAAATACTATTTCTTTTATCTTATTCCAAATGTAATATTCCTTACGTCATCTTCTTAACGCTACTGCAATGGCCTCGTCAACCAACTGCTTTTTAACGTACTTCTACGGTTACTTGCTACCTTCACGTTACTAAACTCTCACTGAACAGAATACCTTTTTATACTTCTCAGGTATGCGGATATTTTATAAACCCGGAGCAGAGGACGCTATAGACATGTTCTTTTTCTTGATCCTCTCAACTACGACGCAGCCATGGTATAAATAAACATGGTATGCTCACGCGCATCTTTCTTGCTCGCACTTTTTCCATGGTACAAAAATTGTGTCTTTGGCGCTGAAAGAAGAAAAAGAACACAGACGGAATTTGATGGTCTAACTCTTATCGAGGAACCATGTTGCCAAAATTATCAGATTTTACTAGAAATTATGCAAAAATTTCAAATCTATACATTTTTCTTGAAGCAAACAATATAGCTTGTGTAGTAATTAATAATTAAAGTTCTTATCGTTGGAATCTACCTAATAATGAGTAGTAAATGAACGAAGGAGGTTGAACAAAATTTTTATTGAATTAATGAAAACGAACAAGAACAAAATGAGCTATTCTTTTTTCGCTCCTAGTTTTTGTGGATTTGTCTTCTAGTGAGTCCTTTTCAGTTAGAATTAGACAACTTAAAACTATGAATAATTGTGAAACTGTTCTCAAAAATTTTCATTTTTGAAAATTATAATAAAATCTGATAATTAAGTACTAATTGGCAAAATTGTGACAAAACACCTTTTTCCACTGAAAGCTTAAATTATGATTCTCAAATATTTTCCAATATTTTACCATTGTCCTTATAATATATTTCAAATTGGTAATAAATAACTTGGGTAAAATATATATTTGAATATAATAATGTCGTTAATAAAGCTGGAGCAAGGTATAAGATAAAAAGAATAAGTCAGAAATTATAACATTTTATTTCTTTCTATTTGTTAATTTTGACATCTTTTTCTCTAAAGTTCTTTGGCAATTTCTCGAACTGATTTTTCTATTCATTTCTCTCAATCGGAGGTAAATGCGTGTTTTACTCAAACACAAAACAACTTCAAATGGTATTGAAGTAATATCAGCTTTAGCCTTTACTATATTTGCCAATTCATGGAAAATAAATTTTTTTTTAGATAATGAATTTCCATGAATTCTATGGAATTCTATATCGAGCTGTTGTGTTACCTTCCACAAATCATTATTAGGGTATGACTAATTTCAAACATAAACAGCGGCAACGTTGCGGTGAATCGGTCAATACATCGATGAGGTTGATGACCACTGATCTATGGTTTCCTTCAAAATTCACGTGCTGCTCTATGGTGCTGCTCGCACTTTCGGTATGCGCAAACTAGGACGAAAATAATCTTTGCTAGTGAGCATACCATGTTTACTTATACCATGGACGCAGCCACAGACAGATTCGTAACAATGCCCCCCTCCTAGTTTTGATCGAATTCGCTTTCTGATGCGGCCGAACCTTCATGATATTTGGCTAACCTGTCTAAATGTAAGACCTTGGTTTCGCCCTGGGTGTGCGTTGGATCCTAGAAACAACATCGTTTATTTTCTTTATTATTTTGTATGCCCCTTCCCAATTCTGAGCCATTTTTGGGAGGTCCTTTCTTCATCTGTGGATTGTACAACCATATCATGTCCCCCTCCTTAAACCCCGCTGAATTAGCTCTCAGATCGTATCTGGTCTTCATCCGATCGGAGCTCGATGTATATACTCTATTCAAAGTTTATTTGTAACTCGGTTGGCCATGGAAGTTTGACACATTTCACTCTGTATATTAAAAAGTTAGGTTGGGTTCGATATTTTCCTGTCAGATTATTACGCACTGTTGTCTATATCACATAAAGGTCCTAGTAAACTTGGATTCACTCAAAATGCCAATTTACTTCTGAACCTTGGAAGAGTTTCGAAAGGTTTGAAATTATTATGGCAGAAATTTCTAAAGGAGCTGCTCGTATTTTGATTGGGATGTTGTATGATAACCTCAAAAATATTAATTCTAATATTTAAGTTACCGTTCATCAGGGATGAACATATTTTAAGTGATTTTCGGGAATCTGAAGAAGTTTGAACATTAATCTGTTCATCATGATACATGAAACTTCCGATTGGAATTTGTTTGATATTCGAAAGGACATTGCTTTAATCGTTTGGAAGCTGGTTCAACATTTCAAAAGAATTAAGGAAGGTATCACAAAGAAGTAATGTTGAATCTGAAGATGTAGCTATGCAGATAGCCATCTCGAGATCTTGACTGGTCAATTTAAAATCACAATTATGCACATAGCTCCTATCAATACCAATGCGAAATGCTTCTGCGACAAGCGCAGCTAAATCAGCACCAGTATAACCGGAAAGTTTATCTGATCTTCCAATACATTCCAAATCGACATCCGGACCCAGAGGCGGAGTTATGTTTCTTGTAATTGTCTTCAGAATTTCTACTGTATCGTCAGCAGATGGTAAGTAGACGAACAGAATTTTATCGAACCGACCTCGTCTCAAAATGGCAGGATCAACAATGTCGGGTCTGTTGGTTGCTGCCAGAATTAATAGTCCCTTTAATTCTTGCGCTCCGTCCATTGCTGTAAGCATTTGACCTACAACCCTTGATGACACTTCATTCTGCCCTTGAGGTCCTCTATTTGGACACAATGCGTCAATTTCATCGAAAAATATAATACACGGTGCACAATTGGCTTTTTCGAAACTCGATCTCACTGCTCTCTCGCTTTGACAAACATACATACTTAACAATTCTGGTCCGTTGATCGAAATAAAATTTAGGCTTGCTTCATTGGCTCATTGGCTAGCGCTTTAGCCACCAAAGTTTTACCGCAACCAGAAGGGCCACAAAGCAGCACATCTTTAGGCACTACAACTCCAGACATTTTATACTACTTTCTGTGTTTAATTGTTGCCATTAATATAGACTCCAATTCTTTTCGAAGTTCCTTTAGAGATCCAACATCATCCCAACATACTCTAGGAACACTAGCCATACTTTCTCGATCTGATAGAGGCTTGTAATTTTTTACTGCAGCTATAAAATCATCATGTTACAGTCTTATATTTTTTCAGTTGTTTAGAAATTTCGTGCCATCCTATAATTTCTATAAGTTTGTCCGTTACTTCTATTGTTAACTTGTTTTTTTTTTGTTATACTCTCTAGAAGATTTGGAGAAATTGCTTCATTTTCTTGTTTCTAAAATTGAGCCCTTTAACTTCTTCAGGTAATTTATTGAAAAGTTTATGAGAGATGAAGTTGGGACCATTCTTCGATTTTTCGAGTCGCATATACTTAGATTTAATGTTATTCCTGTGTCGTGTATAGTAGTCATGGGTATTCCTATATTTTGGGAGATCTCTGTTATTATTATATGCATAAACCAGGCATTCATGTATGTATATAGATGGAAAAGTAAGTATCTTCAGTTCTTTGAAAGCGCTCAAGCAATCATCTCTATATCCCAGACCAGTCACTATTCTAACCGCTCTCCTCTGCAATCTGAAAATAGTCTCTCTGCTGGAGCAGTTACCCCAGATGAGAACACAATACCGCAGATGTGACTGGATGAGGCTGTGATAGGCAACTTTAACAACCTTTCTGGATACGATGTTTGCCAAGTTACGAAGCTGAAAAATATTCCTAACCAGTTTTGATGCTGTCTCGTTGGCATGAGAAATCCATGTGAGACTAGGGCCCATATGAACTCCTAAAAACTTTATCGATTCATTGGTATTGTGATTTTTGAGACCTCTTAGGTTACTTCGTTACAAACCAGCTTGTTTAATGCAAACCACTCCTTAGCCTTCAGTCGTCTGCTCATAAGAGATGTTCGTAGGCAGCCATGAAAAAAGAAAAATCATTCATGAAGATTATGAATAGAAGGGGTCCTAATATAGAACCCTGAGGCACGCCAAGACTCAAATGTCCCTCCATGGACCATGTGCTGTTGCAGAAGACCCTCTGGGACCTGTTGAAGAAATAGGACTCAATGAGTCTGAGACTGTTTTCGTGAAAACCATATTTTGACAGCTTGCTAACAAGTACCTGCGGAGCTAAGCAGTCAAAAGCTCGACTTAGATCTAAGAATATTGATAGTGAAGAAAACCCCTCTCAAAACAATCCAGTGTATGCTCGACAAACCGTATCACAGCATCGCATGTACTTGACCTCCTTCTATACCCGTAATGATTCCTGTGAAACAGATTTTCATTCTCGAAATAGTTTATTATCTGTTGGTAAATGATTTCCTCAAAGACCTTCGAGAATATAGGGAGCAAGGAAATTGGTATTTAATTTTTTTGTCATTTTTATCACCCTTTTTATGTATTGGCATCACCTTCGCCACTTTCAGATAATCTGGGAAAACTCCTTTAATGCAACGGTTAATAATCTTAGTGAGAGGCCTCACTATATGGTTTACATTTCTTTTCAAAAGTGTTACTGACAGACCATAGTAGTCCTTTGATTTACTTCCCTTCAGTGAACTTATTACATCCCTTGTATTGTTAAATGATATATCCTGGAATTGAAAACCACTTACATGTTGATAACTTGCTTCCACCGTTATCTCAGGCTCTGTACCATCAATATTTGGTAAATTATCTACCAGTTCATGTGGCAATGAGATGAAATAGGAGTTCCCGTGGGCTCAAGGGCACTAACGCAACTACCTCAGACTGTCTTTTACTATTTATTATTTTCCACATGTTTTTACTCGGGTTACTAGAATTCATAATGTAATTGTCATGAGCTGTTATACGAGCTCTACGCAGTGCTGTCCTATACTCTCCTCGAGCTGTTTCTCAATATTTTTATGTCGTCATTTTTGAAGTGATTAAACAATTCATCATAAAGTCTCAACTTCTCTTTTATCCAGGGCCCCCGTAAGGGCTACTGGCGCCTGTGTGCATAACAGGATTTTGGCGCCCCTTACGGCATTTCGGAATATCTTCTTCATGGTAGGTAGGTACTTGAAATAAAGCAAATAACTGAACTTTAAGTCATTTATTTGTAGACTAAACTATGAAAATGAAATAATAATAATAAATTCTTGTTCACACTCATTTTAAAGCATTTACCCAACTAATGGGGTACATACACGTTGTTGATAAATACTAGGAAATAAACTAAAAATCACAATTTTTTAGGAACAAATAACAGAGATTTTGCCTCATGTCTACATATACAACGTTTTAATGAGAAAGCGCAACACCTGGAGTTCGTTCAGAATCGTGAGAAGAATCGATTCCACTAATAAAAAATAGGGGTTCAATTTGAATCAAAATAATATTCGTAATTCTTTTACAATAAAAATAGGTTGAGGTGTCGAGAACGAAAGGATGTTAAATCAAGGCCCCCATAGGAGGCGTAGCGGGGGACTCTTTTTATTTCTCAACCGAATTTGAACGGACTTTTTTTTATTTAATAGAGTATAGTCTAAGGATCACAAACACTCCTGTGTGCCTACTTTTTGAAAATTCGCTCAAGTCAGTTATGGTCACATAATGACTTTTATCGCTTGTTTATTATATGTTTTGACAATTTTTGGTTTTTCGGCCCTTGGTTTTGGCGCCCCTAAAGGATGGCGCCCGTGTGCATTGCACACTTTGCACATATGGTAGCGGGGGCCCTGCTTTCATCTCACCCATCTCTGCAGAAAATCATTTTACTCCAGAGTCACAAGTTCTTGCCTTTATAGAAACTTCTGGAAAGGAATCGTGGTATATTTCTATGAAAAGTCTATGAAATTTTTCAAAACAATCTTCTGGTGACAAAGACATATCATCGATAAATGACCAATTCTGTTGTCTCAACAAGTCATGCATCCTACAATAGCCTACCTGTGTTAAGGGTCTGCTGTTATTGATGGAGGTGATGGGTGCTGAAGGCTCTGGGATACCAATGCATTGCGCATCATGTCGCATCTAATTCTGGTGGGTTTTCGGTGATTGGAATAAGAGGTCGAGATTTAAGGCATGCTTCTATTTGACATAAGAGTGAACTTCTGCCATGTATTGATATAGATCTTGATTTCTTAATCTTGTTTGAAGTAGGAATGCTCTTCATCAAGGTATTTCCAGGAGTTCGTTATGATTTTCTTGAAAATTGTTCAGTAGATCTGTAGCCGTCATATTATTACGCATTCCTACATGCAGACAACCTATTGTATTACACATTCCTACAGGCAGACGACCTATTGTAATAGAAGATAGCCTTCCGCTAGTTCTGCATATCAGCATATTCGTACCAGGCTCGTCTTGACGACGAATAGATTTATTAACTAGATGTTATTCATTATTATCTTGACCGCTAACAAATAAACTTGTTCCAGCTTATAAACCTGTGTTTTTTTAAAAACGTGATTTTTGTGTGCAATTCCAAAATTGTATATTTCTTCTTGAAGTATTCCTCTGTTTTGCGTGCAGATCCGTCTTTCTTGAGTGAAGATAATACTTTGTTCAGGTCTTGGCCAATATCAATTTGTTCTCCAAATTTTTCTTCCATATTAGTTGAAGGGTTCATGAGATCTCTACTTTGATGAAAATTTTTTCTTTAATTTTCCGGAAGGCTACTTCACGGGCTCGTAGGTGGCGCTGGAAGGCTTCTTCACGGATGCGGGTTTGGCTCTGGAATGTTTCTTCACAGGCGCTGAAGATTTGATTGAGATTAGGGTTGTAAATCCTTTTTTTTCCGGAAGGCTAGTTCACGGTCTCGTAGTTGGCGCTGGAAGGCTTTTTCACGGATGGGGGTTTGGCTCTGGAATATTTCTTCACAGGTGTTGATGATTTGAATGAGATTAGGGTTGTAAATCCTTTTTTTGATTTTCCGGAAGGCTAGTTCACAGACTCGTAGTTGGCGCTGGAAGGCTTCTTCACGGATGCGGGTTTGGCTCTGGAATGTTTCTTCACAGGCGCTGACGAGAGGGTGCTTTTTGATTTTGGCTAGTTCACGGGCTCGTAGTTGGCGCTGGAAGGCTTCTTCACGGATGCGGGTTTGGCTCTGGAATGTTTCTTCACAGGCGCTGACGATTTGATTGAGATTAGGGTAGTAAATCCTTTTTTTGATTTTCCGGAAGGCTAGTTCACGGGCTTGTAGTTGGCGCTGGAAGACTTCTTCACGGATGCGGGTTTGGCTCTGGAATGTTTCTTCGCAGGCGCTGATGATTTGATCGAGATTAGGGTTGTAAATCCTTTTTCTCGATATGGCTCGAAGGACCAAAAATATTGTTTCTTTGATTTGAAACAACACTTGCTTGAAGGTTTAGGCAACTGAACGACCAGACTCAGAACGTTCAAGGGAAGTCTTAACTCCACAGTTGCCGAAGAGGTGTATTGATCAAACTATTGATGAATTATGCTTTATTGATTATACACTAATCTTATATACTAAATTGAGTAATGACGATAAAAATAACATTGCCATATTTGTTATCAGAATATTTTCTAGGTGTCTTGTTACGTCAATTGTTTCTAGCCAGTCAGCAGAATTCGGTCGGTGTGCGGTCGCTCGGCGTGATCCACTTTTGATTGTTTAATAATTTAAATGGAATTTTCCATGATATCGAACATAAATATTTTTTAGGATAATGTTCGAATTTCGAACATTTTTCCCAAGGCCGAAAATGCTACAGGCTAGGATGTTGGAACTCCAGTGTTGGCAATCTGTTACTTCTACTGTCCTATTTCCTAATTAATGTCCTATTTCTAAATTGTGTTACCCTAGATTGAATGCTTTATTAGGCATGGTCAGGAGTGGGTGCTGACGTCCGGAGTTGGTCTCTCGTCTGGCGTTTTGTATCGGCTTCGGCGTAAAGCTGTTCAAGGTCGAAACATTGCTGTCGTAGTTTTGAACTCGGTGTGATTTCTGTCAACGGAATTTCGGCTTCTGCTTCATTTGTGTATGCTTTGCCTAAATGTTCCACGTAGAATCCAGGCGCCAGTTTGTGAATTATATGGTGCGCTGTTGTGTTTTTAGTATTGGCTACGCATAGTCTATCCCAACATTAGTGAATGGGTGAGATGGATGAACTCTTTCTCTGGGTAAATTTCCCATTTTCTGGACACAAGGAGTGGAACGATATCGAGTGCATATAACGCAACTTCTTATTATGTCTTTTAATTTATTTTTTCCATGCGATATCCAGTATTCTTGTCTAACTTGACTCGATGTCAGCTGTGTTCCTCCATGCAAGGCTTCATAGTGTGCGTTTCGGATAATTATATCAGTCAGATGGCATTTTGTTGGTAGAATTATTGGATGTCTTTGGTTGAAGCTCAGTGATGAGTTTTGTAATCTACCTCCGACACGAAGCACTCCCTCTTCATCTATGTAGGGGTCCAAGTTTTTAAGATGATCAGTCCTTTTGATGGTTAGATTGTTGTTCAATCTGGTTAATTCTTCTTGAAAATGTTCATTCTGGACAATTGTTATGAGTTTTGTTTTCGCCCATTGAAGTTTTGTCGGTGTGATGAATGGACGTACTCGCTTTGTTGGTGACTCGGTAGCATTCCTAGATCTGCAATTGTCTATGAACCTTTTGCAATAAGCCATAACTCGTTTTGTCTGGTACCAGGATGAAAGTTTTGTTAACAATTCTAGAGGTTCATTGGTTCTGGTGTTAAGCACCGTTAGTTCTTTCTTTTGGAATCCATTCAGTTGTTTGATTTCATCACTTGATGATTTGAGCCACGTAGGTCCATTCCACCATAATGTGTTTTTCTGGAGTTTACTTGGTAGCGCACCTCTGGATAGTAAATCCGCTAGATTCTCCTCCGAAACCAAACTTTTTATCCTTCTGTTGCCTCTTCAGCTCTGACTTTTTGAAGGGTTTCTTTTTATTGAGGAAATCCAAATCTTATTAGGTAACAAGGTAATATTATCTTCTTTTTTGTCAAATCTCTACTGGAAAAAAAATTTCTAGCAAAGAGATTGATATGAGTTCAAACGACATAAGTTTATGAGCATACGATATAAATATTCTCCAGGTTTTTTGTTGTTTGCTTCTGTGAGAAGACTAATATGCCCCAATATTATTGCTCCAAAATGAACCTATGCGAATCTTCGATTGATTAGTCGAATGGAAGGTAAATATTGAGTTTCTTACAAATTACACCTGATTTATTGAACCCACCGTCAAAACCAAGGAATCAAAGGTGGAGATTCCATTATTGAATATGCTGTTTTCCATTATTGGATCAGGTATGAAGTTCAAGGGGAATTGGTTAAGAATAGACAACCATTCGCCTAATTTGCCAATCAAACTACTAAACCAGTCCGGCTTCAGTTGACATTCCGTATAGTATAGTGAATGCGTCTAACGGGCAGTTCGCATAAACATTGTGTAGTATCCTTAGCCTTTCATTTTGGTCCAATGGGCTATCCTGGTTCTCTACGAAATTTACTAATGACTTGAGGATGGCAGAATGCTTCATTTTGAAAATAGTCATATCTGAGTTCTCCAGAATAGATTTGAACTCATCCAAAACCGCCTGACACTCAGTAACTATTTTCCTTTTAATACGCTCGAGTGTTCTCACCAGGAAGGTTCCATTCTCTTTGATTTCTCGAACTTAGAAATGGGTAGTCAATTCAGGATTCTGAAAGAATGGGAAATAAAATAAATTGTGAAATACAAAGGAGTGGAAAGACAAAGGTGGTTACAACATTCATGGTAACGGGTGTAGAAAAAATGGTCGTTTTTACAGTGCGTCGCAAGATGTTGTGGCATATTGAATCCATATGAAAATTTGACCAATTTCTACTCAAATTACAAGGTACTCAATGGCAATATATTAGATTTACTGATGACATTACAGTGGTACATGAGACTGAGGATTAGGTCTCATTGAAAAAGGTGATGACAAAATTTATTTATTTATTGAACACAGGAATACTAACAGGTATTTCAACCTAACACAGTACTCACTTATTGAAATCTTAATCTAGTCATAAATCTACAGAGCTTAATATTAATTACATACAATCATGTCTATATAAACCATAATATTTTAACTCAACAAAAATAAAGTGATAAATTAAATCCCCAAGTAACCACAAATGAGTGAACACAGGTATACCAAATTAAACTCTTTTCTCAAAAGGTAAATCTCACCCTCAAGCATCTCCTGAACTCAGCAAGAGAAACAGAAAATAAAAATCCAGATCGGCATTAAATTCTGCATTGAATTTGAGATGGGGAGTTCTGGGTCACATTCAGACGACGGAATGGTATAGCATATTTGTAGATATTGAATCTAAACATAGGTTATTGATAGCATAGATGAAAGATCTATTTATACTTTATTTGGTTGTATTTTACAGAAGATTGCATCGAAAGAAAGTTTTTGTAGATAAATTTTGATATTTGAGATACTCACAATCTATACTGAAGGAAAATTCAGCACTTGTCAAGGTAGATGAGGGATTAATTTCGGTCAGACCTCTTGCACTGAGGTATTCTGATGATAATCCTAATCCTGCCAGATCCGGACTTCAGTTACACATAATTGAAAGAATCTTTAGAACATTACTGAAAACTTCTGTGCTGAGATGAAATGGACCAGATTCAAGTTGTACCTTTTTTTTTTTGCCTTAGAGGTTCGGGGAAAGCATTATGACCATCTCCGTTAGCGGGCTCGCGGTGCTAACGGATTTGTGTGGGACTCTCACACCACTAAAACCACTTCTCTTCCTGGCCGACACAGTGATTCCCAAGGACACCGACTCCTCTGTGAGGTCTTGGATTAAGACGCCGGACTTTCCTTTAGAAGGAATCTCTAACGTGACGGATTTTACTTGAGTACTTCACCCACTTGGAAATTTGGGATGTGGGTCAAGCCTTGATTGTCCGATTTTTAGAAAGCATGGACCGCAGATCTGCCCTTATTTGAACATTTCCGCAACCATCAACTTTCCCTGTTCAGTATTCACCTGCAATCTGGTTACTGAACTCGATCTCTAGCAGGTATAGATCTTCTGGAGGCTCTTGAGCCATCCCAACCGGGAGACATACAAACACCCCAGTTGGGACTTTATTAGTGGTCCCGAATGCACGAATGACCTTAGAGAAAGCGGAGTCTGTCAGAAAGTTCTGAAGGGGGACCGAAGCTGAGTTTCTTGGATTTATGACAAGCCCTGAGACTCTGAGAAGGGGATAGAAACCATAGGTATTCAACCCCTTCCCGCCCTTCCTCAGGATTAAACTGACAGCCTCAGTTGGGGTAAGGTACCTTGAGATTGGCAATCATCTCAGAGCTTGCTATTTCATGTAGTTTATCGAGATTGTCTTGAAAACTCGAAACCGCGTTGTAAAATGCGTTACAAGCGAATTTTACGCAAGCTGGATCATTGTGTCTCAGTTTACTGGTGAGTATATCCAAAACATTGCGAAGGTAATTATACTCCTGGGGCAACATGCCAAGACAGCAGTTTTCCGCAGTAGAAAGGGTGCGGCGTTGGGCTTCTAACGAGAAATAATCGAAATACATCAGGCATCTCAGACCATTCTGAAAAAATATATTATATTTGAATTCGTTACATTTAATCTGATAAATCATTAGGTGGGTCTTCCTGGATCCCAGGTTGAACAGATGTAAAAATCTATTCTCAGATTCACGTTGTTAAACATCTTCCTGAAAAACCCAACAGCGATATTTTCATTCTAGGTGGCATTCCGAAAAATTTTTACATGCATATCAAAAAAACTCTCATTTAAAACTTGAAGAAGCCACATGCTAGTATTTATTTAAATTTGAGTATATATCAAGTAAGCACCGATACAATTGAAAGCTGTAAATTAGTTTCAGTTCATTCAAAAATACTGAGCATTCAAGCGTTTTTATCCATATGCTCATTGCTCATATTTATTGGATATCGAACGCCATCTCATAGATGAGGTAATTATTGAACGAAATGAAATAGATAAATTCGGTCATTTTAGCAAAACGATAGAATGCTAATAAAAATTAATATGTGTGGCCATTTCTTTTCTCTATTTTATTTGTCCTGGAGAATATTTATACATATAATGAAGCAATAATTGCTTACCTCACTAGATAATTTCCATTATTATACTCCGTCATATCCTGGAAGTTGATTAATTTGAATCTTTGGAACAACACATTCGTCTGAGGCAAGTGTAATTGATAGGCTGCTTCGATAAGTCTATTAATTCTTTCTTCATAATTCTTCCACAATCCATCATCCCCCGCATAATACCATACAATATGTCCACTGGACGTTACTTCATATGATTCGAGAGTGGAATTGATTTCGAAAATGGACTCCCCTGGAAACTTAGGCATCAACTTTCCAATCAAAGTCAATATCGCAAACATTTCCCTAGTGTCCCTGTAAATTGAATAGAAAAGCTAGAAATAACTGAAGGTAGTAATTCAAATTGAAACTAAAACAATGTAGAAACGCTTCGACGTAAGGAGGGGAGCTTTTTCGTGCTTTTTACAAAGTCCTTTCACGGGTTCCAGAACATTTCAATAAATTACAAACATAAAAATACAATGAACAAAAACATAACTTGATGTTTTCCTTCAGTTTTTTCCAACCACAAACCCAGTTCTTTTAATTACACAAATTATTAAATATACAGGATTCAACTTTTGAACCTATCTGAGGAAACCAAATTTCAAATAATGCTGAGCTTTCAGACGAATTTGGTCTAATAACGAACTTTACCGAGATATTCTGAAAATAAACTTAATCTGAAAATATCTCTCGAAATATAGAAAGTATACGATCGGCTAGCCGGCTGGACATATTGAAATTTGACCATGGATTTTGGATTAGAACATCGAACCCAATCGATTCAAACTATTATCGGCTTGATATCCGAAAATTACAGACACTTGGACAAAACTATAGCACTAGGAAATAGCGCGCAAAACGACGAAGCTCTTTTTATCACTGCATTTGTTTCATTTCTGTATAGTTTTTTTTTGTCTATACTGGTTCATCTCACATGTTTAATGTCTAGAATATTCATCAAACTATATATTTCTTTTTCATCATGGATTGCATTTCATGACGAAAACTGTTGAAATTGTTTTTTAATTCTTAGATTTCTTTCTCGGATGTTATTATTGAGTAATCATCTACATATTTTGTGAAAATTGATTTGTCGTAATTCCTTCAGAACAAAACCTTTTCCACTATCAATTTGTTGATGAAAATAAAAAAATTTGAATAAACATGTCCCTAACTAGTTAGACCGAGAAAAAGGGAGCATATGCACCTGAGCCCACGTTTAGCTCTCTCAAATTTTATTTATTAGTGCTTCTCGCCCAGGGCTTTGATGATCTGGATTGTGTGAATCCAGTGAAATTAGCTAACTTTCCTACTTTCTGCATTACTTAAATAAAATAAAATAAAATATCCAAATTGATAAAAACAGGATTGAAGCCGAAACTGAAAACAATCAAGTAGCAATATGTATTAATTATATATTATTATATATTTATATATTATAGATGAAATTAATTTGGGTATTCGGAAATGTTGGGAATGATCAATAATCAAAGATGTAAAACATCTATATTTCGGTCTTTTTTGTAATTCTTCTTCAGGATGTTATAGAGGAAACAATGAATATAAGAAACTGAGCACAATATTACAAAATAGCTTACTCATATACAAAAGATATTCGAAAAATCGATAAGAAGTTGAAATATTAAATTCGACAATTTATCATCATAGATGAACTAAATTAAGCGATGTCTAAAGAAAGTAGGTATTATTTAAATTATTAATATCTGTTTTTTTGTTGATTTTGTTCTTATTTTCATTTATATATCACCTTTCTGGAAATATTCTTTTATTATAGTCATTTTTGTTACTAAAAATTTTTATACCGTCAAAATCGAATTATATTATAAATGTATTATTCATTCAAGTAACTCACCTAATTTTAAGATTTTTATCAGGCAGAAGTAGAAAATTCTGCAATATTCTGCCGATGTTTTGTTGTAGTAGCTTCATAGGCAGATCCGGACTTCTGTCACACATAATGGAAAGGATCTTCAGAACATTACTGAAAGCTTCTGTGCTGAGATGAAATGACCTAGATTCAAGTAGTACCATGAGGTTGGTAATCACCTCAGTGCTTGCTATTTCTTGTAGTTTATCAAGATCGTCTTGAAAACTCGAAACCGCGTTGTAAAATGCGTAACAAGCGAATTTTACGCAAGCTGGATCATTGTGTCTCAGTTTACTGGTGAGTATATCCAAAACATTGCGAAGGTAATTATACTCCTGGGGCAACATGCCAAGACAGCAGTTTTCCGCAATAGAAAGGGTGCGGCGTTGGGCTTCTAACGAGAAATAATCGAAATACATCAAGCATCTCAGACCATTCTGAAAAAATATATTATATTTTAATTCGTAACATTTAATCTGAATAAATCATTAGGTGGGTCTATCTGGGTCCTGGGTCTCAGGTTCAACAGATATGAAAATATATTCTCGAAGAGAGTCATGCTCGGGAAATAAATCCACGCCAAGGTTGAAAGGTCGGTGCAATGTACACATTTCGACATATAAATAGTGTGTACACACAGTATAGATCACTCTTAATCATTTGTTCAAGATTTCTTGAGACCAACTGGTGAGACGCCTAATCCTTTTGCCTTTACTGCTGAGATTTCTTGAAATGTGTTCGGATTAGATACAGTGCAGCTGGTTGCAAGGTTCGTGATTCACTGCATTCCCAAATATATCCATATCAAGAAAAACTATCTATTTACTAGTGCTCATACGTAGTTTCTTCTTTCCCAAGTTGCATCACAGCCTAATGCCAGTTCTTCTGTCGATTTCTCCTAGATTTCAATCGATGATAGGCTGGCTGTATACTAGAGGAGGTGGACTTCGCTAATTGACGCATTCGCTTAGTTATAAATGTCTATATTAGCAAATATAGCAACAGGTTATCCCTGTTGAGATTAAATCTATGTCTATTTCTATCTGGAGGGAGTGGGATCCTTGATGGATCCTGTACACTCTTCATATAAAATTCTTTCGAGCGTAAGCTATCGAAACATCTTTGACAAAAATATATTTAACGAAACTCGAACGAAAACAAAAATGGGCAAAAAGGTACCAGCTGCATCATCCGTCTCGGCGGTTTTACTATTTGCCTGTCAAAAATGATTTTCAGTTTATTATTTGTCTTCTTTATCAAATCATCATTCTGGAATTTTGATGATTGTACTATTTGCTTGCCCTGAAGCTTTGGGTACAGGCTCAAAAATTTAATATTTATCGTCGTAAACATAGAAAGAAAGGGTTAATAAAATCATTGGGGATAACTTGCCCATCCATAAGTCGTTTTTTCTCTCATAGGAAAAATCTACGGTAGGAATCAGTGTTTGTTCTCGACGAATATTGTAATAGATAATAATAGATAAATCTCTGTTCAAAAATTTTGCAGGCAACGGCTTTCTGAAATTGATTATATCCATGCAAAATTCTGTTGTACTTATATCACAAGATAGAATCAAGAATTGTTTGTCGAGGATCGAGCACAGATTCTAACAATAGCTGCAGTTCTTGACGTCTTGGTCCGTTATCAGCTGAAACGGCTTCTTCAACTTCGTCACCCAAGGTAGAACCGTATTTAATGTGTGGTTTTAAAGTTACACAACCCTTGTAAAACAAATGATCTTCTACGTCGGATACCTTTGTTTGGTAATTAAATTCTATAATGCTCCCTCAGTTTGGAACATAATGGATGGCATTTGTATTCAAGCTGTAAAATAAAAATAAGTAAATTGAAACCTTTATTGATATTGAAGCTTACAAAAAACCATAGCCAATCTGCTATAATCATCAATGATAAAGAAGAATAACAAATTTGTAGTTCCATCCAATTTTGATACGAAAGGTGAAGGTAAGTGGGTTCAGGTTGGAGATAAAAAATTCAATCGTTTTACAATAATATTTGCATAACAAAAGCAAGTTGTAGAATGCGGGACACCTTCAATCACCGAACAAGAGAATTATTTTAATACCTCAACTATCTGCATTGAGAATAAAATGTTGAAAAAACATAATGTGAATAGGAATGAATAATATAAAATCAAATAAAAATATTTTAAATCTTCACTCTGTGGATGATTTTCATAGTTACATTTTGTGATTAAAATTGAAAATGAACCGATCATGTTCAACTGACTGGACATATATCACAACTACTTCGAAAACCACATCCCGAAAATTAGTTATAAGTAATAACGTGGCAGCAAAGTCCACACATTTGATATAATTTTGGAAACTATATTTTGGTATACGCTGTGGAGACAGTCAATATCGGATCTTTTATTTATACCAAAAGGTTGGTATCTGGGACATCCACATCGATCTTGTTGCTAGCAGCTTTTCGGAGACCAAAGAGTAAAATTGTCAAGAAATTGCGACATAGAAGTAGAAAATTTAAATCATAGAAAGACTCACCATTCCATAACTTATCCACATCCGCTTTGTACTCAATGGTTTGAATTACTCCAGTGTTTGCTGCCTCTACGACTCTATAGTATATCAAATGTTTGTGCTGACAGAAAGTACTGTCGCCAACTTGCTTCTTCAGCTCATCATGTGCAGTCATTGTTGAAGCACTTTGTCTCCTAGCAATATCTGAAATCTTTGAAGTTTTTCTGGGGTATAAACTTCAGCGTCATCTGGTGGAGTATTATCCCTTTCTGTTTCGCAGGTGGAAGCTGAATCTGTTGCTAAAGTTGCGTATCCTCTGTGACTTAAATAATTTTCAATGTCACTGCGGTTGCGTAATTGTTATTCCGTTATATTCCTTCGCGTGTGTACATTTCGGGTGGCATTTTAATTCCAGCTGCAAACAATTTAAAAATTTTTATACACAATGGTGAGTTGAGAGTGATTCAATTTGTATTAGCGTACTGCTCTGTCGGTGTAATACCAAAAAGAACGTCGTTATCTCGATGTGTTTAGCGTTTCATAAACATGGTCACAAAATTGTGGAGGACAACTATATCATAGTAAACAAGGAGAATTTCGTTGAGGGCAAAGAAAGAGTCGGGTCAAAGCTGAAGAACAGCCTGGACCTGCCGCCGCTATGAGCCCGCGAACCTTGAAAGGTTTCCATCAAAGCTTAATCCACTTGATATTTGAGATAGCGAATGTTTCTCTGGACAGTTCCCTACCAGATTTAACGTAAGTAACAAGATTATTTTGTTGGGTTTTTGACAAACTTCGCTCTAGCCAACTGATATTAATCAGCAAAGTTCCGAACATAACTCGGTTGAATCTAGATACTCACCGTTATATAAGCTGAACCATTAATGGCGTAGTTCTTTTTTGTGAATTTGGTGTTGTATCTTGCCAAGAATTCTACTTGATCGATTGGTGTAGTATAAACCAGTTTCCCTTCGGAAGAATGAACTTCTTGCGTTGGTAGTCTGAGAGCGCCTTCAATCGTTATATTCTGAATGTTAGGAAGAATCAACGTAACATTGGACCCTGTACTCCATTCGCCATCCCAATTGATGTCTCCACCCACGCGAAGTTGCTTAAATTCTTTATTGGGATTGACGTAGTGACCTTTGATGATATTTCTTTGTTGTTTGCCTTCATTGTTCAATTAAGCATCGAAATCAACTTTCATATTCTCCAAGTAAATCCATAACCAATTGATGTGTAAGCTTCCATTTCTATTTGGTACCTCAAAAATTGATTGAAGGTTATTGTCCTCTGCAGCGTTCCTATTGAGTGAACGAAAGACGGTTAAAGATTTGAATATTAAAGTTGTACGGCTTAGTCTTACCTAACCGAAGCTGCAAGTTTGAGAAATTCTAATTTTTTTATAGGGGTGTGTGCTTCAATTTGCAGATTTTTGTTGTTCCTTCCTTCTTGCACTTGGCATCAACCGTGATAAAGTTGTATTGTTCATGAGAAGTTTGCAACTAGGAGAAAAGTAGGTAACTTTGAAATCTTTCAATGTGATTTGACAGATTGCTTACCTCCGCTTTGGCATCCCAATCTACAACGCTCAATAATCTGGTATCTACAGTCAAATTCAAATAATTCTTGGTGTTCTTCATGGAACCAACAAGTAAATATTGTGATTCTTCACTAGATGTTATTTTATAATCTAAAGTAGCTACGTTTGATCCTTCTTTTGGTACTAGTTCTACATATGCGACCATAGGTAGATTTTAGTTTGAATATGATTAAATAAAAACTTATTTAATAAAGTTTCCACATTTATTGTGTTTTAACAATATGTAACACTACATTTGCAACAATTGTTTCGCCAAATTCTTGGCTTCTTCAGGCGAGTTCGATGTTAAACTACTCCACAAATTTTTTGAGTCTTCCTTATATATTTCTCAAGATGGGAGAGGGGACCGGTATTCTAATTGCTTCTGGGATTTTTTATGGCATGTTCATCAATGGTGATTTGTTGACATCCGTTTGGTCATTGAGTAAGATATTTTGCTTGTTATATCTGTTAATTTCCATTGTTTCTAGGATATTAAGCCTTCTGCTTTTGTTTTCTATGAGCAGAATTTTATAGTTTGGATCAAACATATGTCCCTCGTCTAAAAGATGGGTCGCATAAGTCGAGTTCTGTTTTTTATTCAGGAAACTACTCAAATGTTCTTTAATCCTCTTCTCGAAGTTCCTTCCTGTTTGTCCAATATATACTTTCTGGCATGAACCACAATTCAACTTTTACACTCCTGATTTTTTGTTTTTATCTAATTTATCTTTATTATTTTTGATTAAATTACTTAAAGTATTATTGGTTTGGAATGCTATATTGAAATTCCTTTTGTTTTTTAAAAAATTTGCTACTTCTATTGATTTTTTACCTGTGAAATTTAATGTTATATATCTATTCTGTTCTATTTTGTCGTTTTTGGGGTATATTAATGTTGAAGCTTGATGAAATAAAATCAAACAGGTGGAATTGTGCGCTATTTACAAATTTTCTATACTAAAACAAAACATCACATTACCATCTATTAACAAATGTCATAAAATTAACTTATGAGCGTAGGGATGTGAAAATTGAGATAAACGCTTACACATTATCAACGTTCACCTCATTTCCGACGATATCCCTTATTCCCAGAGTGACAAAGAACTGTACAGGTTGTTCAACGAACGTAAGACAAACACAATTGAGCAACAATCATTTGGTATAAAAAAAGAAATCAATTGAATGCAAGTTATCTGAACTATTTTGAGGCAAGTTTTATGGTGACTCTTCGAGATTCATGACTAAAGGACCATTCTTCTGTCTGTCGTTGAAGGGGTCTACGGCAAATAAATAATCACGTTCTAAAAACATAGTTCAAAGAGCACTAAGTTCACTGAGTTAAATTCCTCTCCGTCCGCTCCTTTTGTCATCATCCTCTTTTGAATCTCAGCACTATTAAACTTATTGTCAAGAAGAGCACTATCCAGACTATTGTTGATATAAAACCGTAGTAAACGTCTGGTTCCAACATGCTCCAGCCCCTTGTAAGCATTGCCCGAAGTGATGTGGTGGCTAAAGTCAACGGGAGGAACGTGGAGACGTATCTGAGAAGGGTAGGCATGACCTCTATCGGCCATATCACACCGGACAGAAGGAGGGTGGGGTAGAAGCTGCCAAGTGCCAACTGAATAGCGTTTCTCTCAAGTTCGCTAATGGCTGAAATCACAAAACCGAAGCACATACCACAAAGCCCTTGCAGGATGGTCAAGAGAACCACCCAGCCTATGTCTCCTTTGCATTGGACGCCGAACACCAAGATCATGAAGGACAGGACTAACGCTGTTTGACCACACATCACCACGAACTGGGTGACCACGTGGGAGAAAAGAATTTCCCCTGGAGATACGCCGGCTACCCAGGATCTGTCCAGCAGTCCTTCCATTCTTTCTATAATGAGAGCAGATGATGTGAGGGCAACGGCTAAGAAGAAAACAATTGTTAGTATAACTCCAGGTGCTACGAAGTCTGTGAACGAAGGTGTTTTACTCCCATAAATCGGTTCCTGGAACGAAATCGGTATCTCTGCAAGATCTGGATTCTGCTCACATGATCCCAGTAGGTCTTTAGCGAAGTCCTGGTATGAAAGTTGCAGATCTCGTTGTAGTATTGTGCCTATTTGTTGATTGGACATATCAAGCCAAACCCTGACCTCGCTCTGGTCCAAAGTCTCAGCATCAGAATCTTTACCAAGAGCCATACGAGCAACTAAAGCGTCCGTAAAGTTCTCCGTGAAGTAAAGAGCTCCCCAGGCTTCTCCTTTCCTTACAGCATCAACCGCCGAGTCTGGATCTGGATAATACATCTTGTCTATCGTGGAGTTCTTCAGGTTGTGCAGATATCGACAGCTGAGGTTCGTGAACTTACAACCAGGTGGATAGTTGCATTCTTGGTATGTCATATTGGTGTAGTTCTTCTCGTGATTGACTATTGCCAGCCTGAGTCCTTGGGGATCTCTTCCTATGGCCAGACAGAAGAGGATGACTTGCATGACGGGTAGGGCGAAGATGAATAGCATGATACCGACGTTTCTCCACATACGGAGGAAGTTTTTCTGGAGGAGAGCCTTTATTTTGCCGCTAGTCGTCCATTCAGAACAGTTGGTGCATTCGTCACAGGCCTCGGAGAGGCTACTTTTCGAGGAAGATTCTTTTCCTAAATCTATGTGTCCATTCGTGCCATCATGTATGAGAATTTCCTTGCTCTGATGGAAGTTCAGACCGACAACCCCACTGTCTTCTGTCATTGATATAGCGTCTTTCTTGTTCCAATTCAGGGATGCCAGACTGATGTTGTTGCTTATGTTGGCGTCAGCCTGTACTTGAACACCACCGATCTGACCCTGTTGCCTGGAAAGAAGCAAGAATACCTCTTCCAGAGATTGGCAGCCATACATGGTCAAAAGTGCTTGAGGGGATTCCTCTGCTAACAATTTACCACTCCTCATCAGGCCGATCGTGTGCGCTTGCCTAGCCTCTTCGATATAATGTGTGGTGATGATCACAGTTTTGTTTCCATCCTTGGTGATTTGTACCAGGTGATTCCAAATACTTTGACGTAGCAAAGGATCTACACCGACGGTAGGTTCATCTAGAATCAAGAGTTCTGGATCGTGCATAAGCGCCACGGCAAAGGAAACCCTCCTTTGTTGTCCACCACTAAGATTCTTCACCAGCCTATTCTTGCTCGGCAAATCCAGAAAGTTGAGCAAGAAATCCAATCTTTGTTCGATTTCTGGCGAAAGCATCCCGAAAATCCATCCGAAGTACATCATGGTCTCTCGTATTGAGAACTCCCCGTATAGTGCTATCTCTTGTGGCATGTACCCAACCCTTTTTCCAGGCACTCCAGATCCTTTGGTACCAGGTTTTCCGCCTAACACCCAGATTTCTCCAGAATTCAGTCTTCTTCTCCCCACTATGCAAGATAGAAGGGTGGTTTTTCCACATCCCGAAGCTCCCAAGAGACCATATATTGTACCCTTGGAAACTGTCATATTCAGATTGCTCAGGACATGGTTAGGTTTTTTCTTTGATCCATAATGCTTGTAGGCGTGTCGAACACAAACAGCTTGCTTTCTTTTACTCCATACTGTTGACTGTTGATGGTTCAGCGGGGAAGGTTTCTCTACCCTCACTCCGACCAAATCCGGCCCTGGAACAACAGGATCAACCTTTTCGCCCATTGCTGAGCCCTCTCTTGGTTCAGGACACGTGCGCCTTTTAGAGGATAGGTATATAGTGGAGTCTATCCGAACGGTTGACTTGTTTAGAACTGGTTGGTCACTGCTTGTTACTGCCTGACTGGTGGTCAGTTGTTTTTCTGGGTAATCGTGGTACTTGACTCTTGAGAGGTTATGTATTGTGGTGGGGGCATGATACGTACTCTATGCTCCGAAGTAGCGTAGTTCTTCTTCTTCTTCTTACTGGCTTGTAACCTTTTAGTGTTGTTTTGATAGTCTTCTATAAGTTGCTTAGAAGTGATGATATCTTGATCTATTTGACCTTGTTTAGGCCGCATAATTGATCACAATTCGCAAGTCAGTTAGAAATATGTTAGAAGACTTGCCCGAATCATAAAGACTATGCGCGCATGCGCAGTCGCATAGTAGTGAATGAATAATAAGAACAATAATAAAAAAAAGAGAAAAAATAAATGTACATATATACAAGTGAAAACAGAACACTTGATTTAATAGGAATTTATTCAATATTTGGTCCACAAGGTCTGGTTTGAAACCATTATTAACAGAGATTTGTTTTATAGTATTGAGCTCACAATCAAAATTCTATTTCTTCATAGGTGTTTTGATTAGTCTACATACCATGCTATTGAATGCTGCTAGTTTTTGTGAATATGGATGATGTGACTTTGAATGGATTGTTATGTCGGTGTAGGTTGGTTTGCGATAAATTGCAAAATCGTGTTTACTATTGATTTTTGATATTGTTAAATTTAAAAAATTTATTATACCATTTTTTTCTTCTTCATACGTGAAATTTATATGAGGTGAAAGTTTATTGATGAAGTCTAAAAACATGGTCAACTGTCTAATTGTTCCTACGAATAAACATAAAATATCATCTACATAGCGGTACCAATATATGAAATATTTAATTTATTGCCTATCAGTATTTATCGCATTCAAGTAAGAACCTGTGTAGGAGGTCGACGTTATTCTTTGGGGAACCAATAACAAATATAATAAATATAAATAAAAAAGTGCACCAAAATATCAACTTATTCTACAATGTGCCACGAATTGGCACATGGCGACGGGCTCAACAAATAAAAGGGAATAGTTCTTTATCTTTAGAATTATCGATACACGAAGAAAATATCGGATTTCACAATTTCAACACAGGTCCGCACTGGCACCATTCCGTCCAAAAATGCTAAATCCTACAAAAATATCACAGAAATTCACTCTATCAGAGTCAGAATAAAAATATTAATAGAGAAGATTCCTGTGCATAGAAAACAATCCAGATGGGACGAAAAATCCACAATTTGGAGAAATAGCAACAATTTTGTGTTGTCTTTACTCAACAATATTTACCCTTCAATCTTTTTGCCTTATAATTCTTCTCAAAGACGATATACCAAAGTTATATTTCTTCAGGTTTGCCACAGGGGAAACTTTATTCACTGCATCTCTTGTCATAATAGCCATTATATTGAACTTTGTCACCAATTCTCTTACTGATCTCCTTTTAGGGTGCTTACGATTTTCTATCTCTATTTTGTCGATATCATCCTCATTTTTCTTCTGTCGTTCTCCTAAAATCTCTCCAGCTTCTCCATTAAATTTAGTTTTATTTTTCAGGTATTTTCGGCTATTTTCTTTATCCTTATCTTGTTCTTTTTTTTTACCTTCTTTTCTTTCGATTTAAAAAATCCACGTAGCAATTTTGGATAAGCGTATATCTTTCTTGGTGTAGTTTCTTTCAAACTCTCTTCAATTTCTTTATTGTTGTCGTTTTGGGATTCAAAAGAATTTGTTCTATAAGATATTGTTGTTTTCGATACAATTTTTTCTAGATTCGGGTACGTACTGTTTTTAATAGAGTCAAAGCTGTTTTCGAGTACTTCGCAGATTTGATCAGGATGTGCAGCTAGCACTGCGTCAATATCAAGATTTGTTCCGATTTCAATTTTTTTTTTGTTACCGATTGTTAATTTTTCTTTCTGTACGGATCTGTGATTACTCCATACCGTTGAAGAAGCTTCTGATTCGTTTGAAGGTTGAGGAGAAGGTGATATTTCGGAATGCGATCTCTCAGACCTATCTATTCTTTTATTATCTATATATTCTTTTAAGTAGTTATTTTTTGTTCCAAAATATTTTTCGTTGGAATTCGACAGATCATATACAAATCTGTCTAGATCTGGATACATATCTTTTTCAACTATTTTTATATCATCATTATTTACTCAAGGAATTTTTTCTGGGTTAGAGGAGGTTTTTTCTTGTTTCGAATGTGATTCGTTCATTAAATTTTTCTTTTCTGTTGTGTTTTCACTTTTTACAGTTTTTAGAGCTGTTGTTTCGAAGGTTACGGGTGTTTCTGAATTAACACGACCATTTGTTGCTGGAAGATGACTTAATCTCTGCTGTTTAGATCTATCCTCCCAGTTTCTTAATTCAAATATTTTATTTTTCTTGTGTTGAGGTTCAAGGATCTTTTCAATATTTATTCTCACTTGCTCAGATATGAATATTTCTAAATTTGAGTACAAATTGATTTTAGTTATATCAAATTCGTCATTTTTCACTTCAGCTGAAGTCACCATTTCAGTTTTAGATTTTGTTGTTTCTTCTTTGTTGTTAGAATTTGTCGAATAGATTTGTTCTGTTTTTAAATTATTTGATTCATCACAAGCTACTGTAGGGGGTAGTGGAGGGGCCATTCTCTTGGGTGGTCTTCTTAATTTCTATTCAGGGTTAACAGGTGGTTGGGGAGCTTTCTTTTTGCCTATTACGTGAACATTGACGACTGCCCCCTTTTTCTTTTATCCTCTTGCTTTTTTGTCACATAAAAGGGTGGAGGATTTTCTCTGCGGTTTTGACATCCGTTCTTCGGGGTTCAATCTGATACTTCCCCTTTGATCTTGGAACGTTTGAGAAGGAATGAGTCCTGCAAGAGTGAGGTCATCTTCACCTTCTCTATAAGTTTGCCACCAATTCGGGTCTTCTTGACTGAAATATCAAAAATATAATCACGAATATGTTCTGAGTAAAAGTCTTGGTGCAATCCAAGAAATAAGAAAAGGATAACCAGAACAGAAGACAAAGCAGGAAATCACCACTTAAAAACACTCATGGTGATATATATTTTTTTTTTCTGCAATTTTTTGTAATCTCCACTTTTTGATTGCCAAATTGTAGATATCAGATAATTTGTGGTCAGTACAGGCTGAAGGATTTCAGTCGACGGCCATTTCCCAAATTAAAATACTCAGATTTTCATTTACTTTTTAGATTTCGTTTCAATGCCTTTAATTTTCCATTCATTGGAATAAATTATCTCACCTTGAAAGATTCTCCACTACGTATCTTCTTCTGTCGCAATTTCTCAAGACTTGGAGGAGTCACAAATACCACATAAGGATTCAAATCAGAAGTTCTTAGTATTTTGAGACTCTGCGGATGCAAGTTCAACACGCAAATTTTTCCAGAATTCACTACGGACCTGATTGCGTCTAAAGAAGTTTTATAATAGGCCTTTTCGAATTCTCCGTGTTCTACGAATTTTCTGGATAGGATGTCTGCCTCAAATGAGGCTCTTGTGATGAAGTGATAGTCTTGATGCCCAATTCCCGACACGGAATGTACATGTCATCCTCAGGGTAATAATCGAAATGAGTAAGAGTGAGTCCCTTCTAGAATACGATTTGACTTGAGATGCTGGCACAATGAGAAACGTCAACTCGCCATCCATACTTTGTAGAATATCACAGACTGTATTCACCCTTTTTCCTCTCATTTCCACGCCATTTACCTCTAAGATCTCATCACCCTCGTGTAGCAAGTCACTTTTAAAGTCAGCTCCTCCTCTCACAAAACTTCCTGAAAACCATATAACTGTTTACCCGGAAAAATAATAAATTCAAATGAATTGAATCAAATGATACAAGATTCCACTCAAAATAATTTAATTTTAACTTGATTAAATTCTGTCCAAAACTAGTTTCATTTGGATTATTGCTGCATTTGGTAAAAAACATTTATGTGCTGTAGTAAATCAAAGATATATTACAATTTTCAGCGCCATCTGACGGTCAAGGACTTTTGCGATAGTATCTGGTTAGATGTTGGTATGGGTTGTGTTTTATTGCTTCATATTTAATATAAGTGGTAGGTGAAAGTATATCAACCTTGCTTCTCATACACAACCAAACGAAACTCTTGGTCTTCAGGGCCGGGAAGTCTCGAAAATAGAAAGAAGTGAATGTTCTGCTATTGCTATCTTTCGAATATTTTTATGACAATTGTTTTATTAACTTTTTATACTTCTTGGAATGTTCTAGCATCAAGCCAGAAGGACGAACGCCTGCGCAACTTAATTGGTATCAGTTAGTATTACGAGAAAAAAATTTTGTAATTCTGAGTATGAACGATTTACCATTAAACGAATATTTTGGGTGCTGGGCAATTAAAGACTATTTGAATCAAACAACCATTTGTTAATCCATCTATATTTCGGGACTAGATTGGTCCCTTCATCAGGATGCTAAAATTATCAGATAAAACAATTATACTGGTTAAAATTTACTGTAATAAAATTATGGCTCAACAATTCGTCAAGGGTTAATAGTTAACCAGGAGTATTCAATTCAGTTTGAAAAAAAAATCTAACTTCATTATTCTTCTCTATATTTCGCTTCTTACCTACAACCACTGCGTCGCCTTCATTCCGTACAGTAGCTCCAAGAGGTTCTGTAGTCTTAGCAATTTTTATAATTTTAATATTCTCCTCCCCATACCTATGGTCCGACACTATCGATCTGAGCGTATTCTGGGATGGTTGTGGTGATGCATTTACGGTGGTGTCGGTTGGTAGTGTTGAAATAACTCCATCATGTGCAACCATGAGAGCTTTCAATTCATACCCTGAAAAACACAGAATTGATATTCTTTAATGATATTCATACTTGCCTACTGTCAGTCATCCTCGAAAACTTTTTCTAGATTAGTCAATACACTATTCACCTATGTTTAAAAATGAAAGTATAATGTTGAACGTTATCTCGGAAAAGGGAATGAATTAAATTTACGATGTATCCTACCTCAGCGGTTCGTTGGACTCAGCAACATTCAGCTCCAGTCCCTGCTGTATTCCCAGGTATTTATATGTTTCATCTGCTCCCATTCTTCGGATTGACACGTTATCCTGCACCCTCATCGTATCTCCCTCTATCAACCTTCCTCTTTTCATGTGTATAACTGCGCACTTGTCGAGCCCCAACTCCATTCCTACTGTATCAGAGAAGGATGCCACCATGTTGAGCATTCTCTTCATTTCTTCTTCATTGGCCGCGTAAAGTTTCACATCGTCCATGTATAACAGATGGTTGTAATGTTTTCAGCAGCCAGTGTGCGGCATGGAGTCGAAGGCTTCTTTGTAGTCGATCCATGCAATTGACATATTTCTCAACTTTCTTCGCGCTTGCTTAGTTGTCAGATGGTCAACTATGAGTTTCCTTGCATCCTCCCAAGAACCCAAGAACATGGTGATTTGGACATGGGTGAATGCATGCTTGTACTCATGGACAAATCTTCAGGTTCTCTTTGTTCTGGAAGAGTTGAGGTTAGAGTAACTTGTAACATAGGTGATTTGGGTGATATGATCCTAGGCGTATGTACAATTGAGTGAGCTGGAGGTGAAATCCGCTGCCCGACTCTGGAGGTATCATCAATATCCATTTTGACATCCTTGTCCATACCACACTTATGATAATGTAGATGATGCCTTCTCCTAAACCTACTGTGGCATCTTTCGCAATCAAAGGGTTTCTCGTTGGTGTGTATCAAAAGATGAGCTCTTAATTGGTTTGAATCTGAAAACTTGGCACTGGCATATGGTTTTTCCACAGTATGCCTCCTTAAATTAGCCACTTGAACAAATTGCCTATCGCAGTGTTCACAGTGATAAGGTCTTTCACCCGTATGCAAACTCATATGCGTTTTTAAATGATGATCACGCGTAAACCTCTTGTGGCACTCCGGACACTCAAAAGGTTTTTCTCCAGTATGTGTCCTCCCGTGGTTCTGCAACATATGCTTGTAACCAAACGATCTATTGCAGATGTTACAAATGAACTACTTATCCCTGTTCATCTCTTTGGTTCTTATATCAGTACTAGAAGGCGGAGACGAACTCAAAGTTGGTGATAAGGCTTCTCTCTCCTCCTTCCATTTCTTTTTTCCAACAGCCTTCAACTCGTTTGTACTACTCGTAACTATATTATCATTATGATTGTGTACAATATGTTTCCCAACCGTGTTCGCTGGAGAAAGAGGCTTTGAATGTTTGAATCCTGTTGCGCAAGATTCACAGAACTGTCCAACATATCTATCAGGACATTTACACTGCTCCACCCAGTAAGCGGGCTGCGAGCTGGCGATACCTCGTGAAGCGGTTTCTAAAGCAATATCATCTAAAAATGTGACGTCTTGAGCTGAGTAGGAAGCTTTGATCTTGATCGCAGTGACGTTCGTTAAGATAGACATGAAGGTTCTGGCTGATAATCTTGGTTCCCACCCGTAGTTAGGGTTTTCATGTAATCGGAAACGGTACAACTGGGGCTCAATTGTGGAAGTGTTGTGCTGCTGGGCGAAAATCGTTAAGGCTATCCTTTCTCCTGCACCCTCTATTATTACATCCGCTGCAGATGGCATTGCCATATTCTTTCCAATACGCAGCGAAAATTGTAGAACTTGATTGTAGGAAGCTCTCTGATCACCAAGGTACCTTTCAGGCGCCAAGAAGTATACAACCTCATTTTCCAAAGATCTAAAGCTTATGCTTTGCGACAAGAGATCATAATTAAGGTTCATCGGCCTATCTCGATTGTCTACAACCTTCCAACGAACTGAAATCTACTAGTAATCTTATGCTTGAAATATCCACTGGCGGGAATACATTGCGAAGAATGTCTCTTGGTCAAGGTTGAAGAAATCAGGTTTACACTCTCTACAACGTTTACCCTCAACATTTTCCTTACAATAACAAGTACCAGTATAAGGATCTCAGCTGGGGGTGTTATTGATGGAACCAATCTCGGAACAACCGCAGTTTTTGCAACCATGCGGACCAAAGTCATAGTGATTGGTTTCGCATCTGTCACACTTTTCACCAGTCACGCCAGGTTTACATTGGCATTTTCCTTAAAATTGCATTGGAGCAATTTAGATCCTATGGGGTTGCAGTCGCAGGCTACACAGTAACCTTCATCTCGCATGTAGAAGTTGACCTTGCATTTTTCGCAATTTCAACCATCTCGATGGGCCGTACAATCCAAGCAGTGACCTCCATGTCTAGTTTGGTCGTAGAGCTCTTGATCGAAGTAGCATCTATTGGAGTATCCATTGCAGCTACATTGTTTATATTCGTAAGCATTTTTGGCGGTTGCTCTTCTCCAAGGTGCATCGTGGAAGAAAGGTAAACATTCATTACAGTCTTGTCCAGCGGTATTGTGTTCGCACTTGCACACTCTTCTTCTTCTTCCGTCGAGACCAGTCGATGATATACATTCAGAGGCATGGCCATTGCATTTGCATCTTGCACCAACAGCGACATCAGCTATGGCATAAAAGTATGAACGAAGTACCTGTTCGTCCCCGAAAACCTCTTCTCCGAAGGTATTCAACCGATCTAAAGTTATGCGGATATCAGTCGCAGTCACCCATTCCTGTAGCTCGGGACTAGCATCGAAATTGTAAGCGGATGGCCTGCCCTCTAGCGTAGAGAAAGCTGCATTACCACCGGCCAAAGGCGAGATATCTAAATAATCCGATTTACAGAGAGCTCTCTGTCTCTTCTCCTCGTATAGTTCTGGTTGTGTCAGGCAATCCACTGTAATACTGGTATGGAATCCAAGGTCCATCTTCTCTCGTTCGTTTATAAATAGCAAAACTTTCTGGTCTTGGGGAGTGAAACCATAGTCTGATGTATGTTATATCGAATGCTTCCTCTAAATGTAATGTAAAATTGACCTGACTAGGATACTGAATATTTTCCATCATAGTTTTTGATTGCCACTATGTGGGCTCATCCTGATTGTGAAAATCTGTCAGAAACCGGGAATCGTGTTGATCCAGCCTGCATAATTAACAGGATTTCTTTAGTTCACTGATTTCCGTCTGTCTGCAGATTGTATTTCTCTCTCATATTTGGCCATCATAGCGTTATGAGAATCCTGTTGTTTCTGCAATTCTGCTAGCTTTTTGTCCAGTTCCGCTTCTCTGACTCGATTTTCAGCCTGTTTGTAGTTAAGTTGGAGTTGATCCAAAGCCTCTTCATCAATATCAGGGAGGTTCTCCGGCTCATCTATTATTGCTTGAACATTGGCGAACAAATCGCTGACATTTGCAGATGCTTCTTGGGTTTCTTTGCCAGCTATTCCAATTTTTTCTTTAGCAATGGCTATCAAGGAATCATTGACTTGATTTTGTTCGAAAATATGTTTGAATTCAGATTCAGTTCTCTGTAATCTCTCCTCCATATAAATGGCTTTATTATTCAGCTCCGTTGTATTTTGGTAAAGCAATTCAGCTTCATTTTTGATCTTTTCTGCATCAGAAGATGCGTTTTGGGCGAGATCAAGAGCTTCAACTGCTTTTTAGAGAGCGTTATTTGAATAAATCTTAGCATCTTCCAGTGTTTTATGACCTTCATCATACTTGTTGAATGCTTCATCTATTAATTTCTGGATTTCTGGTACTCTCCTTAAAGCATCAAGGGCTTCCTGCTTCTTTGCTTGAGCTTGTTTATCGAAATCACTCAAAATTTCCACGTCTCCATGGTCGAATTCAGGAGTTTATCAGCCTCTTCAACTGTTTTGGTTGTTTGAATATCATATAGGCCAACGTCATTCAACTGTTGTCCAAGGACAAACTGTTGATCCTCCGCTTTGGCTAACATTTCTTCGCCATTGTACAACTGCTCATATATATTAACCATTACCTCCTCATTATCCTTAATAATCTGTTCAACATCGCCAAGAATTCGTTGAGCTTCCAATTTGATCTCTTCGGTTTTTATTTTTTCTTTCTCTACATCAATATCTGGAACTACCAAATTATTGACTTGACTTAGAAGAGCGAGAGCTTCCTTAGCCTTTTCGCTAGCTGTCTCACTCAACTGCTTGGTTCTATTCAAGTTCGTTTCCATTTTAGAGAGTTCGATCTTCAAATCCTTTATCTTATTTGAGACAAACTTCTCTTGTATGTTGTACGCTTTTTCTGCCAATTTGTAAACTTCTTCCGATTTGTTTTTGGCTTCATTTGCCTTTTCAATGAGGTCTTAAGATTGCTTTTCCAATTTTTCTGATAATTCCCTTGTTTCTTGTGCAATTTTCGTCATCTTTTCAGATTGTTGACCGACAATTTTAGCTCTGTTGACTGCATTATCTAATGTTACCTTAGCTTCTGTTTCGAAGGCGTAACTAAGATCGTTCAATTTAATTTCAAGGTTTTCCCAGTCATCCTCAGTGTTAATATTTTGCGAGGCAAGATTTGATTTATCTATGGCCAGTTCGATGTCTTCTTCGATTTCCGATAAAGTTCTTGTAATATCCTTCTCTCTGTTTCTTATATCTTGTACCTGCTTGGTGATACTATTTTCACCAGTTGCATCGACTACTTTGAAATGGAATTCTTTAATGCTGTCTTGGAGGTTTTTGAGTTCTTCAGGGAATTCTTCATCGTTTATGACAGTTGGTCTATTTTCTATTTCTTCAAGTTCATTTTTCATTATGGGCTCTAGCTGAATTTTGAACCAGGTTGTAGCAGTCAGGACAATCAACACAAACCCTTTACCTGCCAAATTTATTTTCTTTACATCGGTCACATCTTCTGCCTTCGACATTTTCCAAACAAGGACATTGTTCTGAGGCATCGCACTGTAAGTTTTTGGATCCTATGCTATCACACTCACAGTCTTTGCAGCCATCAAGAGAGAATCCGAATTTTCTTGGTTCACAGTGATCACAACGTAATCCAGTAACTGCTAGTCTACAAAAACATTGTCTGGTGAAGATGTCACATGTTTGGTTGAAGGAACCTATTGGATCACAGTTGCAAGATTGGCATCCTGTACTACTCTGCAAGTTGAAGTAGCCATCCTCGCAGACATCACAATGTCGGCCAACTACATATGGTTTGCAATGACATGCTCCAGACACTTGATTACAGAAGGGCAGTCCTGATGGATTGAGTTCGGTACCAGGAGGATAGCACTCGCATTGTTGGCAATTGCCTCGGGGGGATGCCAAGGGATTTCCCCAGAAACCTTCTAAACATTGGTCACATTTGGACCCTCCAGTATTATAAATACACTTCAAACATTCTCCACTTGTTGTATCACAATTACCAATGGCATTGGCATCAATATTTTGATTACAATCGCAAAGGGAGCAGTTTTTCTTCGGACCGACTCTACCTAGAGGATCACCAAAATAACCGTCTGAACAAGAATCACATCTATGTCCACTGTAACCTTCTGGACACTCTGTACAGAGAATGATTTCATCGTCTATCGGTATGCATGGTCCATTGTCTGGACATCCACAATGCTGGCAGTCGTCCTTAGTACCTCCGAAAGCATTTCCATAAAATGCCTCTTGCACAAACTTCACAGTTATCTCCTGCTAACTGTCTTTTGTGCAAAGCTTCTACATTCTCTTGCCGAATGGCCTGTTTTGTTGCACAATTGACAAATACATTCGTCGTCAATTGCTGATATTCTCAGATTTGTCAATAATTTTAAATGGTCGTTACAATAATCACAACAAAATATGTGCCAATTATCTCTACAATTTATGCTATTTTCTTCCTAAAATTAGGTCAATATATATGCTATGAATAAATAATAGGTTTTATGTTAAAATAAAATTTCAGTCCAAATGATTTATTCTAATTATCTGGATATTTCAAATAAATAAAAAAAATTCAACAATCTTAACTCTTGTAAAAATTAATAATAAATGACCAATTTTTTTGTTCATATTGCCAAACATAAAGAGGAGCTCTGTATTTACCTCCTTTGATTATTTTCTTAGGAGGTAATACACTCTTTCTATTAGTTATGTGGCTCTGTGCCTCTAGTTTTTGTTGTATAACAGTCAATTCTTTTCCCTATTGATTCTTTTTGCTAATTTCTCATACAATAGTTTTTTTTATTTTTGTTTTTAGTGAGAGCTCACCTGTGGTTTTCTCTTCGGTTAATAAATAATTTAGTGTACTCGTCGTATCCTACAAAGATCATTTCTTCAGATTTGTTATCCCATTTTTGTCTCAGATTCTTTGGGACATGTACCATTGCACGACTGCCAAATATTCTCAAGTGTCCAAGATCAGGTTTTCTTCCGAACCAAATTTCAAATGGTGTTTTGTTCATACCAGATGACAAATATCTATTCCGCAGGTACGTTGCACAGTGTATGGCTTCTGCCCAGTATTTTGTTTGTAAGTTTGCATCTATCAACATACATCGAGCTTTCTCAACCAGTGTACGATTTAGTCTCTCCGACATCCCATTCTGCTCGGGTGTGTAGCTATTGGTGGTCTGATGTATCATTCCATTTGATCTAAAATATTTCTCGAACTCTCTTGAGCAAAATTCGCCTCCATTGTCCGACCTCAAATATATATAAATATAAGTTCAGATTTATCATTGGTGGTATTATTATTCTTAGATTGTTTAAGCTTCAAGCATTGGTTACGAAAATGTCCTTTTTCGCTGCAATACCAGCAAATAATATCACTTGTTGTTCCAACTTGGTTATTTCCGCCATATTTGCTTTGGTTATGTTTTCCCCGAGTGTTTCCCGAGTCGCCGAAAAGATTGTTCAAAATGGTCCACAATTCCACCGTGTCTCCCGCGTCCCTTATGTGTACGTATTTTTTCGAGGTGAATTATTTCATATTTTTAGTATCAATCCTCCTTTTTTTTCTTTGTAACATTTGGTTTTATCTCATTCCTTATCAGATATCCTGTGTCAATCGGGTCTTTCTTTGTCGCAGTTTGAGGTTTAGTCTTGTTCAGTTCGGAAATGAGAAAATGGACAAATAGGACTCTTATCGCATTATAAAACGTGATTCTTTGTTCTTCAGAAATTTCGTTGTTGAGAACTTAGAACATGTTGAGGAACCAATTGAAATCTTAAAAAAAAGAATTTAATCGCTCTGGAGTCAACATCATATCCATGGTTACGGAGTAAGTTATTCATTTTGCCTCTGAAGCCGTAATCTGAAAGTTTTTCTAGCAACTTTTAATACATGCCGTGAGCATTGCCACATCCCACGGCTCCCGGTTTTCTTTAGAATTGCCGCAAAACACGTTTTCCAGCTCTTCCGCGGTGAACAATCTCAAATTATTGTAAGCAACTACGGAACTGAAACCTTTCTGGAACTCTTTCATGTATCTTGATACACCTTCAACCAAAGTCCAATGAGTGACGAGGTCAATATATTTGTGGAGGTTATACAGAACTCCGGGGTTTTAAGACAAAATATTTTTTAACGTAACCACTGACGAATTGTTTTGTCTGTAGGCGGGTCAACACCATAGCTACGTCGAAAGTTTCTTTGTACAGTACCTACAGAATTAGTTTCTATGAACCAAATAACACATTGAGCTTTTTGTTGAGGCGTCGCCATAGAGCAGCAGTCCAGACGACACTGACTGCCAACCGCAGCCGCTACGTCATTTCAAGGTCAACGCTCCGGAGCACTACCAACTGTTGAGAGAAACGTTCCCAATTGCTATGAGTAAAACTCGTCGAGCTGCTTGTTTCAAAGGAATTGATCAAATTTTGCTATGTTTCATAGTTTGAAAAGTAATAATTTTTTAAACCCCGGAGTTCTTTCATAGACACCCTGTATATCGTAACATCGATCTTCTGTCCATCCTTCATCAATTCTGAAAAAAATATTGAAATATGTTCAGGAACGTTGCCACAACGACATTGAATTTGGTTAACTTAATACTTGTTAAAATATAATGAGACCAAGTAAATAATGTTGTTTTGCTCATAAGTAGTGTTTTACAGTAAAAAAATTTTTTTATGTTGGAATTCTTGTAGATTATTTGAGCAATAAGCATCAGCAGACGTTTCGACAGATACCTTCTGTAGTTCTTAAGGCAAAGAATCGCTTTCGAAAGAGTCGACAATATTGAAAAATTATTTCGATTTTCATATATTAGATCCTCCATAATCAATTAAGCTATCACCGCAGAAATGAAATTTATTTTGGAATTGGAAATATGAATATGAAAAGAATATTTCGATCTTGTTTGGTCAGTGTATGCTTTTATTTCATTCAATTTAATCAATTAAGTCCTTTGTTATATCTCATAATAAATTTGTGTAGAGACTGATAACATCCATAGTTTTTCATGGATTTTTAAAGATATTTTATTTATAAATTCCTTTAAACACCATGAATCTTACACGTGAAATTAATTTTTTTTCACTAGTGGGGTTAAAAGATTAAGTTTTCGAATATAAATACTCACCAATTTCATAACCGGGCAGGGTGAAATTAAGAGAAAGGTCAGCAATGGGGCATCCCTCAAATGTAATCTTCTTGATTTCTTCTCGGATCTCCTCGTCTGCCAAGTTCGTATTCATCATTATGATGTCCCGTTCTCGAACCATCTCTTTCATCTTCCTTAAGGTCTGGTAAACATGTGGAGATACGTATTTGAGGTCCGCTAATGATAGAGTGATTTCCTGTCCGAGCTACCATTTGTAGAAAGTAGGTGAAAAAGGCAAATCTAATAACCTATAATGGAGCAAAGCCCTAGCCATGAACCGTACGAAGAAAAAATACATATTCTTGTAATACCCTAGCCCCCTCTCTGAATATCTGTGAAGTGGTCTTGGGTATACACCACATGGACTATCAACGAACTCTTGGTCGGAATGTGGGACATTCCACAATTTCGATCTTATTGCAAGTAGCTTTTGGCACACCAAAGAGTAAAAGTCTAAGGTTGGTCCAATACCTGTTCCTGCTTCGTTTAAATACTCGTTTTCAAAAAAGCCTTGGATCCTGCCATCTCTTTCATAACCTAGATAAATACATACATAAATCCAAATCCACATAATACAAATTTGGAATAATTGAAAATTTCATTATTCAATAACTGAATTGCCATACCTTATCTGAATCAGTATGCCCTTTCGGGCAACAATCATCTTGACCTTTTCCACGCGTAGTGTATTCAATGTCGCATAAGTTAACTCAGAAATTTGTTTTCTTGCTCGTTCACGATCGAAAGATGTGAAGCAAAAGATGAAGTAACGAGTTTCGTTCGGCAATGAAAACGGGCAAGTTGATACCAACTGCAGTATCCAGGTAGGTAGTGGGACATATATGATCGAATTCAACTGCAGCGGATATCTATCAATTTTGGCGTTCAGGAATTCTGATAATGGTACAATTCGTCTATATTCGAGCATGGGGTCTAGGCTGCTTCAGTACATGTTAAGGCCGTACAGCATACGGAGTAGACGTAGTACCTCCCCAGATGAATCTTTGAGTAGCATAAGCTGTTGAGGATGTGCTTCATAAATGCTGGTAGGGAATTTTTCCAGTTGCGATACACATGCATTCAATTTATTGATGAGCGTACTCATCCATTTCGAGTTTAGCTCACATTTATTAGAATATTTATCCAGGGGGCAGTTAGCAAATACATTAAGCAGTTCTCTTAGTCTTTGTTGTTCGTTATATGGACATAGCGAGTTCACTACAAAATCAGTTAATAGTTAATGATTTGATGATGGATAGGTGATTCATCTCGAATGGTGTGATATTTGCTTCCATTAGAATGTTTCTGAGTTCAACCAAACCCTCGCGGCACTCTGTAGTGAGAAGTTTCAATTTTAAATCCTTTAGGCGTGTCAACACAGCGCAACCTGGGTGTTCATCTTCTCCAGTCTCGAAATAGATTTTCATAAATTGGGCAACCTGAAAAATTATGTTAGTTAATTTGCAGTTAACAAAACAGAAAGAAAATTCTATTGAGATGTTTCTGAATTTCTGATTTAGAGGAATAAGATTATTTCTTCAAGTCTACAGTAGAGAATGAAATTGAAGGGGTAGGTGCGGTTCTTTAACGATATACATTTTCTCCGTGCAATTTCAGCAAACACTCATTATAAAGTTTGTATTGTTCAAATCTGATTAGGTATAATAACCCGCGGGTGCGCGTTATATATAGTATATATATAACGTTGTATATTAGTATTCTGTGCATTGAATGTTCAACACTACAGTGCTTTCAAACCCCTCATACGTTGTTGGAAGTCGCATTAGAGAATGTCGAGAGAATGCTAAGTTATAGAGATCAATATATTAAAGATGATCTTTGGTTAGAGCTGCCACCTCTAGCTAAGTTTTCGGCTATAAAAACTGATAACTTGTAATGTGTTAGTTACTTTATAATAAAAAAGCTATTAGCAGGCATGTTATAATCGATATCATCAAGTTTTTAACTAATTCTCGTTGCACATTTTCTTAATTTGATCCAAGAATATTCAAAATGAGTTCAAAAATTGAAATTTGGAAAACTATAGTTTAAATTAGGAATAGTTAAATAAAATTCAGAAACAAGAAATTCTAATTCAGAAGGTGAACGTATAAAAGACAGTTTCACGATTTCAAATAATGTGACCTTCAATAACTAAACGGCAAAACTGCCATAAAAATCGTAGGAATGCAAGTAAAAAATTACATTTCTGTATCTCAGCTGACCAAATTTCCATGCATATTTGCTCGTTAAAAACAAAGCGGAAAATAGTGTCTATAAAGGGACAATAAAATGACCAAAATCCATGTACGATGTAAAAAGTAATTTCAGAATGAATTCGGTGAGTTTTTTTCAGTACAATGTTAACTCTAATCAATTTTACTTCATTATAATCAGACATCACCTTCTTGTAACCCAAATTAGTTCATAATTCGCAGTTATTGTTCTCAAATAAATTTTTCATACTTTGAACACCAATTGGAAAAAGAATTATTCAGTAGAATGAAATTACCTTATCCTTGATCCATAATTTCGTTTTGCTTTCATCTGCACCATCATTTGTGTTGCCTTGGTTTCTCGTGTTGATCCGGATCAATGAGACATAATTTTGTTGGTTGATCATACTAGCAGTTATCATCTTCATCAACTACCTTTTAGTAGTTGGTGAATCTTCACTGGGATACACTATGACTGTCGGGTTCTCAACCTGACCAGTTGTGTTCTGCGATACAGGAACAGTATTGCTGGAACTGGAAGTCGATACTATATCACTTGTCCGCTGATCAGTATAATGCTAAAAGAAAGGTGAAATTAATAGAATTAACTAAGCTCCATTCATCTCCGAAATGGCTTCCATAGGTCGTCCGCCACAATACTTGTGGATGGTGAAGAAGACATAAGGGCACCAAAGTGATACGTAGTTGGAAATATACAGTTTTCAAATTATTGAAAATAATATAGATGCAGCTATTAGGATAATGACCTGGGTCAAAAATACTAATTCTAGATAGAAATTCAAAATTTTTAATATAACAAAATCTTCGGTAATGATTAATTTCAATAAAGAGATTTCTTTCAAATAAATATCCATGAGATAAATTAGTCTTTTCAGCATTGTGAACCAAATTGCCTCTTGCTTCTGTTTCATCAATGTATTAGAAATGATTTAATTTAAAAAATTAGCCCGTAATTATTCAGGAAATATCTTATCATTGCCGGATTTTGCATGAATTTGATTAATTTTACGGGTTCTGTAAAAATTACCTTCGAGACAGTCACTTGATGTAGGTATCTGATGAATTACACCTTCCCTTATAAAAGGTAATACGAATTCTTCAGAAAACCTGCTCATTATCAAATGCGCTATCTGGAGGGCACACGTGATGACAATGAGATCTTCCGAAGCGAGCATTCGGGCGATGCAGCTGGTTACCTCATCCTTCTTCAGCGCCTGCTCATTATCAAATGCGCTATCTGGAGGGCACACGTGATGACAATGAGATCTTCCGAAGCGAGCATTCGGGCGATGCAGCTGGTTACCTTTTCCTTCTTCAGCGCCTGCTCATTCTTCTTGCGATAGTCGTTTCTAGTGGGAGAATTCATGATCATGCCGTTTTTCTTATCCAAACCGTTGTACAGTCCATTGTCGATGTTCGGAACGGGGTTTTGAAACTGTGTGGGATGGAGTGTGACGTTTTGGAGTTCAAGACCTGGATCTTGGAGGGAGGTGAGTTTTATGTCGCCATCTGTAGGCTTGAATACTGTTACTACTGTAGGTGATGATATTAATTGATTCTGTTGTATTATAGCTCCGTTTTGAGGAGGAAAAATACTGGTGTTCAAAGTGGTTAAGTTCGTGGTTGGATGGGAGTACAGCTGTATGTGCCTTTCATCCAGGAACTGCTGCTGTATGGATGGTATTTCCCTGGCTTGTATCGGAGCAGGCACCAGAGGGTAACTTCTCAGATTAACTGCACTTAACGTATGAAAGTTAGAGTTCAAAGTGGTTAAACTATGGTTACCGGGACTAGAATTCGGTGATACTGGAGTTAGATTAGTAAGAGTTGTTAATGTTGGTTCACTGGTAGTAGCAGGATCGTTTAAAGCCTGAAATTGCGATTGAAATGATGGAAGCTTCGAAGCACCATTTTGTTGTGCGAAGGCATCAGCTAATGAGTGTATCTGAGTTGTTGGAGCAAAAGCCGACGTGGAATCCACCGGTTTCGACTCCCACGGCCTGTACTGCGGTTGTGAGGAAATGATTGACAGTCCATTTTCGCCCCTCTCCAACAGCCTGGTCTCCGTGTAATAGTCCCAGTTCGAGATATCCAGCCGCCTGGCGTCGCTGAAGAGTCTGTCGGAACTGGTGGTGAAACCTCCATTGGAATCCATGTCGGCTGAGAATGTTGAAAAGGGTGGAAGGTTTGCCCCAGGGGGTGCATCTTGGACCGTCGAATTCGGCGTTGCGGGCGTCGGTGGATAAGACGACGTGAGCGTCGTGTATCCGGAAGGTAGACCCTCTGGGTCTTGACTAAGCGTCCTGCTCATATTGTGTACATATTTTAACTTTTGTGCTTGATGAGTTTCTGTTTCAAACCTGACATTTTTTTTTAAATATATGGACTAGATTATTGTTATTGTCATATTTTTATCCTGAATTTCGCTGAGTTGAGTTCTGGGTTCCCTGGTAGACTTGTACTTCACCGTTATTTGCACTGTCTGTTTTTTTTATTGTATAAAAATAATGTTCTCAAATGTACATGTCTTGCTCTATAAAAATAATACCTGAAACAAAAAAATTGTGTTAATAAACATGTACTAGATTTCACATTAGATTTGATCAATTCACGAGGAAAAATGCACATATATGGGTGGTGTAATATAGCAGATAAAAAAAATATTGACTACAAAACAAATTATTAATTGTTATAAAAAAATGAAATTCTATTGAAATTGTAGGTTTCCTCCACTGCTTGAGTTCTCATGCCTTCACCGGTTTGTAAGTAGCTTTAATATGGAATGAGCTTTACGATCTTTTGATTCTTAATTTAGCTTTGTCTGTTTATTCATTCCTAAGAAATTTCTACGTAAAATAAACACTCATGCTCTGTATTGAAACTGAGCGTGAGCTTACATTTTTCAATTCTTTTGAATCGAGTTTTCATTAATAAATGCAGGTGTGTCAGATTTCCTATCGAAGACATTCTTCGTACTAATGAAAAATGGGTTTTCAACCCTTATTTTTCCTTCAGAATCATTCGACTCAGCGTAATTTTTCAAGCATCAAAACTGTTGTTTTCGAGACGTACTCGACCATGCAGAAAAATTGAAATCCTATAAGAGCATGGGTCTCGGTAGTTTTATGGATGAAATCGTCCCTTGTAATTTTAATGAGAAAAAAAAAGGCGGGAAGCGGATGAGTGTTGAGATAGGAAGAATTTTTACTATCATAAATAAATAATTTCAGAATCAATGGTATTGATAATTGATAATGAACTACACAAGTCTGTTGTTGTGTGGTCGAAGATTGTTATCCTGGTTTGAGAACTACACCTTTCATTCCAAATGCAGTTTAGGGAACAGATAGAACTCGTACAGAGCCAGATATGGTGAATAGGGCGAATGATGCAAAGGAATAACGTTATTTTCGACCCACTTATTCGATGTTTTCATACGATAATCCGGGTATGGGACGGCATGATCTTTCGTCATCATCCAGCGTCTCTCTACCTGATTTGAATCCTCCGAATCACTCGTAAACTTGCGTACGGGATAGACAATCATCCCCATATGTACTTGGTGCGTTTCAGTGAAAGTTTTATCAAGTTTAACACAAAAATCAATTGTAGTTTTTTATTTAAAATAAATTTTCCGACCGACGTACAGAACAAACTGACATTTCAAACGCATAACTTTTGTCATGAAATTTATACCGGTTGTCAATGAGGGACTAAGCTACGGGTAAAATATTACAACAGATTTTGGAATGAAGAGTGTACTCGATTTCCATTGTGAATTTAATAGATCCTTTTTGATTGTAAATATGTTGAAAGAATCCATGTATAGTGTTCATTCCATGTTGCCAAATGAGCCGTTCAGTGCACACATCGATTAACTCCATAAAACGAAAAGTTGAGAAACGCGATGATGTAATGTATATTGTTTCTTAAAATTCCTGTGATAATATGAATTCAAATAGATAATGTAGAATGCAGAATTGCAGATAAAGCTTTCATCTAACGGTATATAAAATTAATAAAAAAGAATAGCCAACAAACAATCCTCAGTAATGTTATAGTTTCTATGTGACTGGTAGAGTTAATCGATTTGGCAACTGAAAAAAGTAATAAAGTTAAATTAAGCTTTTACATTTTTAAGTTCTTTATTACAAAAAAAGTTAGTTATCATACAATTTTATCACAACTTTTCCATAAAAAAAATTTAGAAAGCACTGACGTGAGGTCAGTTGGCTTAGGCGCTCTTGTAAACCACTTACAATTATTTAAATTTTGAAAAATCATATCTCCAGAACTATTAGCTTGTCGAAGTCGAGAGTGGTATTTTTGTATACGTCTGATAAAACTGCACCATAAAAAAATTTTTATTTGAACAGTGATACTACCTGATCCAATTTAAAAATTTTTGACGCCAACAGAAAAATGGAAGAATATAGCTTTAATTCAATAAACATATCTCATTGATTCGGGGAGAGAATTGAAGTTTGTTTTCACTATAACAAATTTAATATTTTGAAAGATTAAAACTACAGTAGTCTTTAAATTTGTGGTTGCAGCTTGAATATAAATAATATTTAGATATTTGTGAAAATTTTGAAAACACAAATCAGTCCTTAGTTGTGATATAACCATATGTTTCAAGACTTACCGGAGTTGAATTGAATCTTTGGCTACATGAGTTAATTAAACCTTGGTTGAATGAATCAGAGCAGAATTCCAGTTTAGCTGCAGCGAGGAACTTGGCCTCTGTACAAATCACGGACGATGGTCACTAGTGGAGTCTCCCCAATGGTTTTCCTGAAGAAAAGGTCCTCAATGGTGAAAGTAGAAATTTTCCCCATACTAGGAAGAATCATCATCAGCTTCGTGAACCTCAAAGGCTGTTCCATATACCTTGCGGAAATGTAACTGTTGAGGTTCGTCAGATGTTCCTCCTGAAGGTGCAAAACTCTATCCTTATCTATCAAATTGCCTAGTTCAGATCTTGTTTTCGCATCCAGATGTGTGTTGGCTCTGAACAGAACTGCCATCCTCAAATAATGGAATTCGTTCATGTCCAACATCAGTTCATGAAGCTTCCGAAGTATTTCTTGGAGTTCCTGCGTTTCGCGATGGACAGCTGGGCTTTGGGATGTGCATCTTCCGATGAAATATAGGGCAATATGGCTCATCGGAATAAACTGGGCGAGGCTTACGATGAAAAGGCCAATCCAAGAGTGCTCTAATATATTTATCTGGTCTTGAAGAGGAAGTGTAATAAAACTGGGTATACTTCTCACCCACTGAATATTCATAAAGAGGGCTCTTGCTGCCGCTTCACATATGACTGGTGCAGAAGCTTCTTCAGGGATGTGTTGAATTGGAATCTGAGGCACCATAGGTGGAGTTGGCGGAAGCGGTGGGGCACTTGTATACTGAGAAAAATGCTTATTATACCACATTTCCCAGTAATAATCTGAAACACTTACTGTTGGAACAGCAGGGTTATTGTAGAGTAGTGCAGGATGTGGAAACAGATGAATGACATTGTCCATCAACCTCAGTTGAGACTCTTGAGGTGATGGAGTTCTCCCCATGGTCAAAATTAGGACGTTCGATTGTGGAGGTGTCATCATTAATCTTGCGTTGGCCTCGGTAAGATAGGTCATTTGTTGCTTCTTGAGGGTTGAATTTCTCGGCCCTCGCTCGTGTTGGACTGCTAATGACAAAAAACAGAATGAATGAAATCAGGATTTCTAAATTACGTATATTTCGTGGCTAAATAGGTCTTTACGAATTATGCGAAAATAAGTTAAAAGTGAAAAATTCCATTCCTATGAAAGCTTTATGAAATTATAGTTTCATTTTTGTTATTATGAGTCTACATTTCAAATAGTTGTCATACATAAAACACTGGAATCACGTGATTTCAAAATATGGAGAAGTAGAAAATAGTTAATGCAAAAAAATGACCCGGACACACACCAGAGTAACCCAGTTTCTTCGAATTTTCATATCACCACACGTTTTTTTATATAAAACCAAAAAGGAGCACTTGCAAGATTCATTATTGGACTATTTAATAACTGGATGCTGTGACATCTATTTCAAGTAATCTCAACGAAGACGCTCAAAAATGCATTTCCAAAAATGAGCCAGAAAGCTGCACTCATTTTACCCTCTTACAAACATCAAATATCGAGACCTGAGTATCCTCTCTAGCATCCAAAGAAATAAGCTAGAGTTTTCATATTTTCAGAATCGGTTGATTGTCCAAATATCTCGGTCAAGTTCGATATTGGGCCAAATCCGTCGGATGGTTCAGTAGTTATGAGCATCTGAAATTTTGTTTCCTCAATAACTACTAGAATATCCATCCGATCAAATTGATACTTGAAATATTGTTGAGGGAGGCTGCAACAAAACAGCTCGCAAAATTTCGCAGAAATCGACGCGCTAGAAAATGTTTAAAAATTCCCAAAAAAAAATTTTTTAATCCTCACTATCTCATAAGACATTTTTCGGATTTCAATAAAAGTTCGTGAATATATTGAGGTGATCGATATCTTACTTATCCTCAAATTTCATTGTCGTAGCTCTTTTCCATCTAAAGATATGATCATTTTTTTAATTTACTCAAGAGAAAAGAGAAATGACATACGTCCCGATGATTTTCTTTGAACGATGGCCATCACAGATCGATATTCGATTGACAAATGCTGGGCTCATTAATCAGTGTCAGTTGGCGTAATATTAATCAAAATTTTTCATAACTGGAAATCATAGAGATAGAATTCAATCTCGGTGGATGAAATACGTTGTCAAAAATCAGAAAAGCACTGACATAAGTTTTTAGGAAAAGGGAATTATAACATCGAACAATACTTAGGGAAAATTATGAGTAGTTATTTTTAATTTGAGATATAGGTTTATTCATTCATTAGGCGTTCATATTTGCACCACAGTGTCCCTCAATACGGGAAAAGACTATTTATTGTTCACGTGATCAGAGTGCTGAAAAAAAAATTTTTTTGAAACAGATATAAATAAAAAACCAAAAACTTGGTTTTTTGAATTTTTCAACTAAATTTTGAGGTTATGTGAAAAATCTGCAAATACAAAAGTTGTAGATCTTTTTATTGCCTACAACTTTGCCATTTAACTTCTTTCCATAGGACTTGTAGTTTTGCCGGAAATCAAGATAAACCATTTTTTACCCTTAAAAACTCACACCCTCTCACTTCCCGAACTCGGATCGACCGTAATTAATTTTTCCTTTCAATTTGATCATATTCCCCTCCTTTTCTAATGGGTTTCATCTTACTGTAATTTTTTTTTGTTTCAAAACTTATCTACCCTGGTCTATATGCCGTAACCGGTACCGTAATAGTTGAACCATAGGAATTCAATACTTTCGTTTATACTCATTCCGTAACCTTTTCCGGTATAAGTAAAATGTTCAACTTCTAGAGACAAATTCATAGAAATATATATTCATAAATTATTTGGACAAATTACATAATTAGATAATTAGTTTAGATTATCTTATAAGTGTATAAGACTATCTAATAAGTAAGACAAATTAAGGGAATGTAATAGTGGGCGAGTTTTTATGACACATGCGCATTCCATAGAGCGCCCATTATTTATATCAGAGTATTGGATACAGAATCGATCTCTGTTTTAATAGCGGTAATTTCAAATAATATAATAAATTATTATTCAAGATGGTCAGCACGTTTCAGAAAATTGAAACACAAATTCAAAATGACAATTATTAACAAGCATAGAGCCAAATCCATAACCTCTATGTTCTGTTTACGGTCAAGTTAACGGCCACTATAAACTTCTACTAAAATTCTCACGGAATACGGAATATGGTAACGGCTTACGGCGTAAGGTACCGGCCAGTATAAACGAGCCGTTAGTATTCTTCATCCGGAACTCCAACCCAATCTGCATTTTCAGCACGATAATAAAAAATTATACACATTAGGGCAAAATAATAGCACGTTGTTCCTCTAAAACAAGAGCGCCAAAATATATACGTATTTCGAAACAAACATGGCGCTGACGTGAATTCAAACCTTAGAATGATTTGAAAGTCAAAAGTTCGAATATCTATGACAGCAGTCCATTATTCTCTGATCTTAATGAAATTAAGTAAACATCATAGAACTGAAATGACTACTAGTAGGAGACTGTGGTAATTATAAGATGCTGAATTTTACTGTGCTTGTCAACAATAAAAATAATAGAAAATATTTAAACTCAGATGAAAATATACTTTCACTTTTTTGTCACATCAATTTAAACCATTCGATGTTGCATATTTTTGAAACCAAAAAAAAATTAATCTTTCAGAAAATGCCACAAACATCTAGAGTTCCCATTCAAAAAAACATAACTTCGGGTAGTAGCTTATCGTAATTGAAAATTATGTAAAGAAGACAACCACGCCAATGGATTATACGAAAAAAGTGTTTTTATAATATTCTATTATTATTCGTTATTTTATTATTCGGTTATAGACATACAGACATGCAGTTTAGAATACTCAGAAAGACTTAATAAAATCAACTTACCGGTTAGGTGACACAAAATTTGGGAATGTTTGGATCTTCTGACTGTTTTCCATTTCTGTTTCATCTCGGTGAAGCTCAAAAATTCTTTGCAAAAATTTATATTATACACGCACCACTACGAAAATAAATCAGCAGGCAACATCTAACACTCAAATTAATTGAATGCCATGGTAGAAATACACAGGTATGATCTTGCGCATCGAAGGGAAATAGGAAACTCGGAAGTCTCTCTCACATCTTGACGTCATCTGATTCGCAAAACGAGGCATTTCGATATATTAAGAGATTTTGGCTGTAAATATATGTAATAAAGTATCCATCTTCCTAATCAACGTTAATCAAATATACTTCCTTAACACTAATCATGTTAGAAAAATATTCTTCAGACATAAAATTAACCTCAAAACCAGTTTTGTGACTCAGATAACGCCACAGAGGAGATGCGCGGTTACGGACGAAAATAAGAAATTTAAAGATCTTACCTGAGTATTTCTACCATGATGAGTACCGAAATCTCCATTTACAACATCTATATATATACAAATATGTACAGAAACGGACCACAGAGCAGTAGACAAAATTCGAGTGAAACCATCGATTCAATGAAGTATTTGAAAATGCATAATAAACTGAAAATTAATCCTTACGATTTCAAATTGAGAAATTCGCTTACACTTCACAACGTAAACATATGTATATACAACGTTTTTTTGAATTGAAAAAAATATTCGGAAAATTTTCAAGAATCGTTCACAGAAAATTATTCCTTAACTATTTTCAAATATGTAAAAAAATTGCCTTATTTAAAAAAGTTTGTTTCAGCTATCGACATTATGTATATAAAATGTGCATTATGATTTATTCTTGACATATTCATTAATCCATTTGCTTTTCTTTTAATTTATGGCTTATATAATCAAGAGTATTAAATTGAAATTTTCTACTGCAACCCATTCAAATACTCCTACGAGTTTGCGCATTTTGCCAAATGCAAAATGTTCCGGTTTTTCTCTGACAATTTTTGGACCAAATCTTCAAATTGGTTCGCTGTTCCGGTTTTTTCAGTACAATCCCAGTACAGTTTCAGTACATAGAGTAAAGATACCAAGAGTGGAAACGAAGCGACCACAGTCGCATCAGCGCCATCTCGTGGTTCAGTACCCGAACCAAAAAAATATATGCTATAATTTACTAAGGCCATTAGGAGAGAAACATGAAAAATTTGTAGTTTTACTAGGTTTGTTCGGGTGGCAGTTCCCAGTTGTTCTGAGGTCACAGAGAAACAGGTTCTGTAACTCTTGGAATCGTCTCAAGTTGTTCTATGACACGAACGGGTGAGAACAGATGATTTCAAAAAGATTTCGTTAAGTGCATAGATAAGTGAAAGTAAGGTTATGTTGTATATCATGGATAGTGTTACAAAGATATTGAATAACTTATTCAATATCTTTGTGTTGTTAATACGGTGGAAATACGTTAAAAATTACAAATATTAAAATTGAACAATTTTTTTGTCATAAATAAATAAACATAAACATATCCATATAAATAACTGTAAATATAATTTATATGTAATGAAATATTCAAATAAATTATTTAATTTAATTATAATTTAAAATTTCAATATATGTAGTAGTGGTCATCAGTGGAGAAATTATTTTTGTTAGTTCATATCTGGGTAAACTGTGAATTCTTCTGTTATTTTATTGTAATTTTGGTGGAAACTGTGTACAGAAAATTTTATATAATAGAATTAGGTAATTGTATATGGAACTGGTGGCATTTGGGAAATAAATAAAAATATTTTCTAACAATTTTCATAGCTTTGTAATTATTTTTTAGATAAGAATTGTTTTAACAAGTCGTTGTGTTCTTGAAAGAGGTCATTCCTCCGTTTCCTTCCTAAATTTGCAATACATTTTGAGTGTTTAAAAATAAAGATACTACAATCACGAAATAAGAAAAATAAATATATAGAATATAAATACGAAATATCGTATATATAAATAATACAAAATAATTATCTTACATACATTGATCAACAACTATGCAATTGTTTTATTCATCTATTGCAAATGATCCTTCCTCTTCTTTGAGATAACAAAAATTTTGAGAAGCTATTATAACGAATTGATTAAAAATTTATACTCCCACAACATCAAATATACTCAAAAACAGCTATGCGAATATCCTAGTCACCAAATATATAACATAATTGCCAATTAGAACTACTGAAAATTTGAATCACCGATGATTTGAATTTACCGCTTCTTCTGTTGTACCTTGTACCATCTCTAGATCAGGAACCGTAAGAACAGTAACGAACAGTTCCGAAATCAAGTGTTCCGACCACACGAACGACAAGGAACTCCTGTTCCGTCCCAGACGAACGGGTGGGAACCACAAATTACCAAAATTACAGTTCCGAACTGCCACGCGAACAAACCTACTTTCACGTGGTATTTCTTTGGTTATGTCATAGAATATAAAATACCAGGAAGGAGCACACCGGGTTCTCTCTTTGAAAATCTTGTGAACGGAAACGGCCATCTTAGGGAACCAGGTGTGACTCATCTGTTAGTTATTCTCTGTCAACATTCCTGATAAATAACCTAACATTTGTTGTCAAAGTTTTGAAAGAAGTGAATTCAAAATGGTTAGTTGTGTATCTTGTTATTTCATTCATTAATCATCACCATCAATATTTATTTATCTCTTCCTTTTTCTGATCAAATAATTTTTTTTTTGGATTTTAACTGAATTCTAATGATTCCATTGATGAAAATAAAGTATATGCTTCCGCAAAGAATATCATTCTTATAATATTCTACATACTGGTAGAAGTGAATCTTTTTTCAAAAATGTAATAAGCACATACAAAACTTGTTAACAGGCATTGGTATTGTTTTATTTTTTCCAGTTCAAAGCATTCTTCTGCATGCTAATAAATATATGCCAAAAAATTGGAAATTAATTTGGTAATTGAACTATTGTTCACTACTTACTTCTTACATTAAATTACCTTAAGGTTTATGCAGCCCAGAAATGGAAATTTCATTAAAAATAACAAGGTATGAACTATCATTTGTTCATTTCAAATATTAAGTACAAGTTTTACTGATCGCCCTCCCTTCCATACTACTTGTATACAAGTTTTATTTTAATTCATATTATTGATTTTGGATCAGAATAAACGACTTCAAAATCGCGTTCTTTTATATGAAAATGTTTTTTTTTTTAACTGAATCAAGTCTTTATATCAACCCATCCTCATATACCTTTTCCATTAAAATGCAGTTTCTACGTACTACGCCACTGCTTACGTAAACAGAAGTCGGCCATATGCGGGAACCATGCCGGTCCCCAATTTGAAATCTTATGCTCCTTCCTGTGGTTCTTTATTCTGAGGGTTATGTTATGTTATTGTTATGAGGCATGAGGATCAGTATACAATCAAAGATTAATTTGATAATTTGATAAAATGTAAGTATAAGTTCAGTTAATAATGAGATACGACTTTCGAGCAGAGGTCACGTAAATAAATATTCAAAGATGCCTACCGGATCAACTTGTATGATAAAAAACTGTAGGAAAAGTAAAAAAGACGATCCTTAATTATCATTATTCCAGTTACCGAAGAGAAAGGATGTGTAAGTGTTGACGCATTTTAAAAAAATTACATATTTATTTGGTTCATAGGTATAACTAATATACTCTGTACTTTCAGCGCTGAAAAGTGGATACAATTTGCAGGTCGTAGGAACATAGACCTGAGTAAAAATTATGTAATATGTAGTGATCATTTCTTGAGTGAGCAGTACAATTGTATCCAGCCTCGAAAATTGTTGTTAACAGGAAGCGAAATATGTCGTTATATTCTAGTGGAAAAAGAAAAACACCTGACAGGAGAACACCAAATTTTCATATACTTCAAACAAGGAGAAGCAATAGATCCTGAAAAAGGTTTATTGTTTGCTACTGAGGAGCTTTTCAAGTACATTCAAAAGCTGGAAGTAATTCATAATGAATATTTCCCGGAGCTCCTATGTAGTAAAAATAATATTATATAAGAATTAGTGGAGATTGTCAAGAAGCACGAAATATGATTCACAGTGTGTTCCTCTGAATCCTCAGATAATTTTTTACAGTTATTTATGACGATCAGGTGCCATAAGGGGGTTCGCTTCATCAATGACGAAAAGAAGAAGAGGGTAACTACGGAAAATCAAAAATTAAAAAACATTTGTCATCAATAAACAACCCTGATGCTATTTGTAATCCACTGATAATTAATTATTTATGAGTGATTACTCTGTGATAGTAATTTTCACTATTTTCATCTAATGATTATGTAAATATGGAATTTGTTAGGAAATTCTTTTGATTGTATTTCATAAAATTGTTATACTCTAGTATTGATCGCTGATAAATGTTATGTATCTATCCACTATTATTCATTCCAATTGATTCAAAACAATGTTTTGTAGAATAATAACATACTCGTCACAAAATATGCCATTATATATTTACGTTTTGTTATTTTTTCAAGCTCCAAAATTATTTATTCATGTTCTATTTTCTTATGGATCATCCATTAAAATTTAATGAATCAAAAGCGTGTTTCATTCATATTTATTCTATCAGTACAGTCCATTTCTTAAAAAGTTGTGCCGAGAGAAAGCATCCTGAGCCTTAATCAAAAGAAATGCTTTCTTTTGAGTTCAGGATGTTTTTTCTGGGCACTAAAAAAAATCTTATTTCATTTCGTTTAAAATAGGAATACCATTTGAATTTCGCGCATTTTCTAACCATAGAGTGAACATATGTCTACTCTATGGTTCTAATTACAGGTTTCCAGCGCCCCCTGATGCCTCAGACCCCGAAACACTACCAAAATCGTGGTCGTTTTTAGCACTAGAATTAGTTCCTCGTTTCCACTCTTGGTATCTTTACTCTATGTTTCAGTACAGTCAAAATCGGTACCTACGCGGGAGCAGGTATTAGTTTCATTCGAGGTCAAATTCTGACTGTTCCAGAACCATCAGGAACATGCGCATTTCAGTGTTCTTTGTTCCGGGTTTCTCTATTTTCGAACCGAGGTTCGGGTTATATCAGGACTTTTTTCTGATTATTTTCTGACTGTTCTGGGACTATCCTCAGGACCATTTTAGGATTTTGCCGAAATCATCTGTTCCCACCTGTTCTCACCCGTTCCTGTCATAGAACAACTTGCGGCGATTCCAAGAGTTACAGAACCTCGTTCTGTGTGACCCCAGAACAACTACGAACTGCCTCGCGAACAAACCTATTATATTCAAAAAGGTAATGTGCTTATGTATCTAGGTATATTTCGAAAATTCAAATTTTTGACGGAACGAGCTTTGAACTGGTTCATTTTTCCAGAATCGGTAAGTAGGCACTCGAACTTGAAGGGATCTGTATATCGATAAAACATGATTTTTTCTGCTTCCCTTATAGGAATAAGTTTTCTTCAGGATTGATTGTGTATAGTGACACAAATCGCTGTGATAAGTCCCTAGACGTTATTGTCCCTTGCGGGGGAAGTTGTAGCGAGTATAACGCCGTTCATGAATTATAAATTCAAATGCTCCATTACCGTAAACGGTGAGATATTATTCAAATTAGTCAGGTCTGAAATTCCATTAATTTTTGAATTTTATAGACTTAATCGTACCAACGATTTTTTTATTCATAAAATTAGCAACGAACGAAGTGTTGCCAAAGATTTCCATCCATTTTTTAATATTGATAATCTAATACTTTTGTCGCTGAAGAGTCCATTATGAGTTAATCTGACGTCAATGGCAGGATGGACGTATAGAATAGTTGCTTTTCAGTCACCAAATAAGGCGCCCCGGGAGCGTTCCGATCTACTCTAGCACTTTCCAGTAAACTCGTTTCCCCTATTAAATAAGGCGAGAAGCCATCACAATCACCACCTAAATGGAAAGCAACTTTTGTAAATGCTTAGAAACACCGACATTATATTTAAAGCTATTTTCTCTAAATAATATTCAGCTCGATACTGATCACATACTCTAATAATATTGATGAATCTACAACATTGTTTTTGTTATATAATATAACAATATGACTCACCGAACAAATATTCTATTTCAGCGATTTAGGAAAGTTGAGTTACAACTTTTGGCCATAGCTAAATTGCTAAAGAATCATCGAATTTGAGCAGACAATTCAATCGAACTCATAGAACGGTAGAGTTCTACCATTTCATAGATCATAATAAGTGTCTAAGGTCGTTTTGTGGAGCAGGAGAATAAATTGATCTTTGAAGTTGAATTATAATTCAATAGTTGACTATTAAAACATTTATAAAATACCACTCAAGATCACAGAGCTTTCATTTTTAATAAGCCTTCCATTGTAAGCACATTTCGTGAAATTACCTAGGTGGCATTAAAAAAACTGTATCGGTTCAACTAATTATATTATAAACTACTCAAGAAATTGTCTATCAGCAATCAATTTCTTTATGACAAGAAATCTTGTAACTAATCAGCCGTTCACAATACAAGTCTTGGTATTTGGATCACTTTTCCGTAATATTCGAAGTACCTACTTCTAATCATAGACAACCTATAGATGGGCAACTCTCTCATTAAATATTTCGTTAAATTGAGCTGATTTTAACTGCTTGCACCGCCGCATGAGGCGCTCGCATCTCTGTTTACGTTCCTCCATTGAGTATAAATCTACATAGAGGGGAAACGCAGTTCAAAGAAATGAAGCCAAAAATTCTACCGGTAAAGTGGCGGTCTCAAGCGTGTAAACACGGTATTATTTATCTCATTGTATTTATGGTTGCAGCGACTTGGTCTCTCTGTTTGAGCTGATCTGAGCCAGGGCCGGATTTATTCAACATCACCTTTCAGAATATTTTATTATTTAGATATATTGACTTACTGTCCAATGATCTGTGTATATTTAGATGACGATTTTAATGAATATTGTTGCATATTGTTGATGATATCAAATACGTGAAGTGAATTTTGATCAGTTACGTATGTACGCAAGAAAATTGTATGTAACATATATATTTGAATGGGCAATAAATGGACCAAGTTCTTATTTTATCACTCTAATTTTGAGGAACAACTGGCTTTTTTCCCAAATAATTTTTATCCTCTGTATTGACTCAAAAATAATTTGATAGTTTTGGCGCAGAGTTGATTGCGGAAAACAACTTAGATTTCTGAAATGAATCATGAGCAGTTCAGGTGAACGAAAAGGAAAAGACAGTGAAATGTTTCGGTGTATTCGGATGTTTGAAGCAACAGAAACAAAATATTCATAGTGAAATTTGATGTTTTCTCGTTTTTTCGCATCAAATCCGTCTGTTTACGAAGATCTCCCGTAAAATATTTTTAATTGATAATGGTAACTTATTACCCCCTTCTAAGAATCGATTAGAATAAGTTCTTAGGATGACTCTACATAATAATTTTTTCAATGGTATAATGTGTAAAAAAAATCGATACTTCAAAATCACCCTATAACTACCTATTGAACCCACAAACCTACCATGTAAATTTCACACTATATTTCCTTCCGTTCGAGAGTGATCGTTTTGACGGAAGAATCGATTTTTACCACACTTTCCGAAATGAAAATGGTAATTAGTGGAATCCTGCTTTGAGAATCTGTGAGGATAATGCAAATTGTATTTTTGTTTATTTTATTATTTGAAGAATATATCCTGAAAAACAATTTAGATTATTTTTTAATGAATTCAGGATAAATGATTTCATTATCAACAAGCCCACTGTACCAATATCCAGAGCACTTATAAAAATAATCATATACACTGACAAATTTCAGGGAATTGTTTTAAGAAATATTTTATTTCGCAAATTGTTCCAATGAAATGTTACCTGCTTTACCTACTTTACTGCTGCAAGCGGAAATGAAAGGGACTACTATTATTATTAGTTCAAAACCGTAATTACTGCTTATAATGACATTCTGGAAATCTGGAAAGAACGGCATTCTGTTACTTCTCTGAAAAAAATTCATAATCTCCCAACATGACAATTGTGATCAATATATTTCGGCCATATCAGATATTTTACTGACTGTGACAGGCGATAGAAACCTAATCTACAAACGTTGTCACTGAATAACGTCGTCGAACGACAAAGGAAGACAAGTTCAGGTAAACGTGAATTCGAAACGGCTTCGTTACCAAGATACGGGATGTCAAAATTAGAGAGATATGGAAGGTGAAATAACGTCGTGCGGTATTAGCGTTGCATGTTATTTACGGTACAGCGCATGCGTTCTCAGTTTGAGATAACGTGCGGTGTTAACGTTACCGCACCACGTAATTTACGGACGGATATGTATGACCACGGAAACATATTAGACAGCTTTATTTTTCTTCTTATAATTCAGCTTACAGAACGCCATTTTTCTTCTCATACTTTAACATCGTTGATTCCGTTAAAGGGTTCAAATGCAGTTGAAAAATGTCAGTTCAAATTGTTTCAATAGACAACAGATTCCGCGAAAAATTCTAAACTTTTGCCCAAATACATAAAGGCCAATTGACCATTGAATTTATGTATGTAGAAGATTCTCGAAATAAATCGTTATTGAACTTTATAATTATTTTTTATTTCTCTAGTGGTATTTCCTCGCTGAAAAGCGTCCTAATCGTTCTGACCAATTGCAGTAGGACCTCTTGAATCCGTACCCCCAATAATCTGAACCCGCACCCGCTCACATTTACGTGCCTAAGTTGCTAGACAAAGCTTTTTATTTGTCATTGAATACCTTCTGATAAACTAAATTATTGGATTAATTTGAAAAATACCTTATAAATCCGCTCTGCACTAATCCGAACTGGGTGTAAATTTTCAGAGTTCTGATCCTACTGTATCTATAACTTTGGAATGCCTAACCGAGAAGTATTACAATTGAGATTGCTCCAATGATCCAGAATTCTGAGTTTAATGCGAGGATGTTCGTCCATTAGTTTACACACACCTTTTGAATATACCTAATGAATTTACGCTTTATAATTTCCAAGATGAGATGAGAAATAAAATATTTTCAATGGTTTTGATCTTAAAGTTTTCTGCAATTTTCCATTTCCGTTAAGTCAGCCCAAACTTGAGACGTTATAGACATAAAATCAGAAACATTGATATAATGTTACATCTTCAATATTAGTACAAATTCTTGTTAAAATCGTATTATTTTGAAAACTAGCGCCCTTAAACGCCTTCTTCACGCTAGTGCTCTTAAACAATTTTCGTATGATGTAATGACAGCAGAAAGTCTGTCATAGTATTTTAAATTACACTATATTATATAGACAATGAATGTAACGAACAGAATCTGATAACATATTTTCAAGTTTGATCATTATTTAATCAATATTCAAATTCATATTCATTATAAAATACAGCGCAAGTTGAATTATTATGGGACCGTCTATTGTCTATTAAGTTACATAATTGCCTAAAATGTGTGAAACTCCATTAATGTGAAGATATTTTATGGTTGCCTTTACGTTACATTCATTGTGAATAAACCCTCACGATTTTCATTTTTAACTTGAAAATGATAGCCGAACGTAAACGAGCCATTTCAGTTCGAAATCTTATGTTCGTCCAAAGAAGTGTTTCCTGAAATTCTATAAAAACACAAGTATAATATATAAAATCATAACTGAGAAGATCCAATGACATAACATGGAAAAAATTCGGATAAATCATGATATGAGGGATTCAATATATAATGCTACTATCTTGTCCTCCCCTTGAATCTTAGTTCGGATGAACAAATATCGAAACGAAATAATATATGAATCATCGTGAATAACAATATATTTTCTGAAGCCGGCCCTGGCCATCGTCTAATAGTTCGGTAACTCTCCGCTAGATACTGTAAAGAACAAATACATTTATTTCCAGAAATATACAGTCCATCTATGAACCAGAAATCGTACTAGTAAATTTTTGGCTTCATTTCTTTGAACTGCGTTTCCCCTCTAGGTAGATTTATACTCAATGGTTCCTCGCCACGTGATTGTCGCCATTACGATACGAGACGTCATTCAGAGTAAAGATACCTTTACTCTATGGTCATTCGCATTTCATTAGCAACGGGGTTAAGAAGTAATTCATTATTTTAAAGTGATGTTACTTTGCTTGATGATTATTTTCTCTACTGAATCCCAATAACAATTTACTCAGATAGATTACAAGTATTCCTAGATTTAGGTGTGCAATTATACTTGCTTGAAGAAATTGAGTTTGATCACCTAAATTTGCTCCTGAAAAACCAACTAGGTGTTCTTTAATAAAAAATTTTTTGTTAGAGCAAAAAGTCAATTATCAGTTAGTGAAAAAACAAATGTTGCTTTCATTAAGAAAACATTGAGTTTCATGAAGGATCAACAGTTTCATGATCAATAAAATCTGTTAAAGTAAGTAAGACCACACATCCGCGCTCTCTAAAAATAACAGAGCAACGAATCTCCTTAAAGTTTGTCTCCGTGAAATCAGCTCAATACCTCAACTTTGCGGTTGGAATTTCAATATTTCAGCCCATCGGAATTCATAATCGAATCAAACATCCTCACTGAATTAACAATCAATTATTCATCAGATCCATTAGCTTCGGAGCTCGGTCTATCATACAGATTTTCTCATTTTAACCTCATTTCAGACCTCCACAGACATTCTGTCGATTTGCTTACTGAAAATCTCCTCTACGGAAACAGATTCCGAACGACGTCGAACTACAAATATTCTGCAAGCGGGGTAGACATGATCCGACTCTTTAATTATTAATCTGCTAGCTGGATTCTGATGAATTCGCAAACTTCATCTTTCAGTCTCATAAAATTTCCTGCAACACGACTTTCGCTGGCGTGTACTGATTAAAATTAGTTTATCGGTCGATCTCAAACAACGACGAGCTCTCAAAGGGTTTTTCAATAAGATATTTCAGAGTGAACGGTGACATACAGGGTGTTTCATTTGAAAATGTCCTTCCTCAATAACGAATCAGATTTGTGAAAACACTCAGACATGTCGATTTCTGATGTCAGGTCGACATGATCTGGGATACGAAGCTTTTTCTAAAAGCAATTCCCTGGAGAGATTGTAACTCTATCAGGAATTGGAATTGCGAATGTAAGTAATTTGAGGTAAAAATACATGCATGGATTAAAATTTCTATGAACCTATTTACAAAAAAGGGGTAGTAGCGATAAAGTTAATTATAGGCCGATTTCCTTGGTTCCAATATCAACCAAAACATTAGAGAAAATAAGTGCCACTCAAGTGATAAACTACTTTGAGGTAAGTCGACTATTTTTGGATAGTCAATTCGGATATAGAAAAGGTAAAAGCACTATGTCGATTTTACGATTGAATGCTTTGAACAGGGTGAACATTGTTCAGCCTCGTTCTTAGACCTGTCGAAAGCTTTTGACTACGTTGCCGAAGATAAGCTAATTTATAAGCTAAAGAGATAAAGATTTGATTCTTCGGCGATTGGGCTCATTGAATCCTTTTTGAATGATAGAAAGCAGGTGGTTTTAGTGGATGGATCCTATTCGGGCATGAGAGATTTGGCCATTCGAGTACCACAAGACTCTAATCTTGGACATACTCTATTTTCAGTCTTCACCTAATTATTTTCCTGAAGTTGCGATGACACAATTTGTGGATGAAAACCATCAAAATACGATCGCAAGAGATTGAGGGTTTAGATGAAATGACGAGGGTTACATTGGCGAGGATGTTTGAGTGGTTTACAGCTAATGTTCTGAGAATGAATGAAAGTAAGACACAGTTTATGTTACTGAGGATAAGCTCGGTTAGGGACAAAGATTAGTTAAGTTTCTATATTATACAGGGTGAGTCTTTGACCACTGCGTTAATTTTAACCATAGATTCTTGACGTCAAAAGAAACATTTTCTTCCTATAACATTTTTCCAAATTTGGCCCCGTTCAAAAGATATAGGGTGTTGAAATTTCATAAAAAAATTGCATTTTCACCTGTAATATTCAAACGACAATATCAATTGAATTGATCTCTTATAGAAGGTTTTTGATAACACTCGTGCATATTTTGGCATCAATAGATTTATTCCACTTCTTGTGGGTTTCTCACTACTACTCTACAGATTGGTTAAATTGCATGAAAATCAAATATCGCTTGAACTAAAGGTCCGTTTCTCGTACTTCCTGGAATCATTAGTCTTTTTTGCATATAAAATCATTCCTCATCTTTTCTCCTAAATTGCACCATTCTTGAGATATTTGAAGTTGAAAGGAATTGAATCGATATAATTTTGTCCAAATTTTCTGATTTTCCCAAATCCAACTCTGTCCTGAAATGATTCAATAATCAGATTTGTTCAATGTTGCCATATTTTATGTCTTTATTAAATATTTCTACAAAAGGTTGGGGAAATCTCTCCAGTCTATGGTTCCACCACTAAACACTATATCTTTATTTCATACACCGATTCAACCTTGTTCACAAACTTAGGAGATAATAGAATTTGACTTAGTTTTAATATTTCTGAATGTTTGTTATGATGCATGGTTAATTAAAATTCAATCAATATTGAAACTGGAAGCTATAAGCTCATAAACAAGAAAGATTAGAATAGAATGCATTTTCTGACCATAATCATTTCATACCGAATTGAATAATTTAAAACTATCGAAATTATCCTTCCATTATTCCACTTTTTTATTGGGAATTACCCACCACAGAGGCATTATAATATTTTAATGTGATAATAATTCACTTGAAAAATTCTGAGGAAAATTATAACTAAAGATCAATAATAGTTACAGATATTATCTTTCATTTAAAAAAACATTGCAAATATTAATTTCGTTCGGTAATGAATTAATATTCTATGGTAAGGTATTAAAATTTGACATAATCTATGAATAATCAATATTTATGTTCTTGTTTACGTAATTAAAACAGATACTCTGATTATAAAAATCAGTAATCAGTAGTTTTCAAATTTTTCAAAATCAAATTTAGGTATTTGTTCAAGAAAGTATAATTGCACACCTAAATCTGGAAATACTTGTAATCTATCCAGGTAAATTGTTATTGGGATTCAGTACAGAAAATAATCATCAAGCAAAGTAACATCACTTTAAAATGATTATTCGTAGTGACATCATTCATTGTTGTTGAAGATTTCGAAAAAGATTTTCATATTTTTAACAGTATGATATCAAGAGACCTCATAGACCTGTTCACTGGTCTCTGTCAAGGAGAAGAAACTTCAGAAATATCAGTGTTTGTAAAATCATAGATGATTTTTTCTGGCTTTGAGTGAAAAAAAAGCACAGTGACAACCTCTTGCCTTGGAAGTTTTCATAGAAATGATGGTTTTCATGATTTGGAAATTTTAAGAAGAAAATTACAAATGTATGATGATAACACCCAATAATTCTGAGGTTTTTGTAATTTCTCACAAGAAAGGCATAGTTTATAATCTTGAAGTAGAAAGGAAATATAGTAGAACAACAAAAATCTAAGTTTATGGTGTTTTTTTTTACCAGAAAATTAGTATTTTGTATCTTCCTTCTGGATATGGACCTCATCGGATGAAACATGAGTGAGTGAATCATTTCTTAGAGGGAAAATAATGTTTTTAAACAATTCAGATTTATTAGTGGATGCTGTGGAAGGTATTTTTCATTCAAACTAAACTGGACTACAGAGGGGTATTTGCCCAATGTGAAAACTTAAAATGCTTATAACATTTCAACGCAGCTGAATATAGAAAAACCGTAATGGAAAAAGTGTTTTATTTGATCCGAAGAACCTATGGTTAAAATTAACGCAGTGGTCAAAGCACCCTGTATATATTACTATTACTATTACTTTTATAGTGTTCTTAGAAAAGTAAACAGGATATTTCTTATTTAGTATTTTGATTTTTGGGACATATAACTCCCTACCGCGCTTCAGGGCATCTGTTACATGCGTGTGCCGTAAATATCGTAAGATATCTTGGAAAAAATTTTCATTGAAATTATTCATCTGCATATGATTCACATACCTTCAGGTTGAAAACGTATCGAGAAAAAGTACCTCCTACTCCGAAATACAGCGAAAGAGTATAAAAAGGACCATATACACAATTCAATATTGCGATTCTCGAGACTCGATTCGAATATTCCGCGCTTTGTGAAATATTTCCGGAGGAAAAGTTTCCACTGAAATGCCTCAAATTTCCTCAATATTAGACTTGTACATATGAAAACGATGTTCAGAATTTCGATCACGACGACAGACCAAGCTATTGTCGGAAAATATCAAGCGAGGCACAATAATTTTTTACTCGACGGAATCGAACAATAATCTCAGTTGATACGGGTACCTGAAAACGATTCTGTTTCGGATTATTGCCTGAAATGAGAGTTTATACGTTGATTGGTGATCATGTGGATTTCTGAGACCCTAATCTGATCCCCTTATTCGTCTTATTTTTCTAAAAAGCTAACAAGTGAAGTATTCAGAGTATTTTGGCTGTAAAAAACCTTATAACACACGCACCTCTGGCGGGATTTTTGTTACAAGCAAAAATTGGAAAGACCTGAAATTAAAACATTATACAGGCACTTGTTCACGTAGAATCAAAGGATTGCTCTTATTTCTTCCCGTTTCTTATTAAGAGATTATTACGCAAATTAATATTTATTTTGAGAAGGAACATTAGATTTCTTAATTTTTTTCGAAAAAAGTTTAATTTTTTATTATTTCTAGAATATGCAACATTGTATGATTTATATCGATGTGAGTAGTAAAAATATTGTCAAACACCTATTTTCATTTAATTCTCAACATTTTCTATGGTTTTAGTTGTCAATACACACCGAAAAATTTAGCATCCTACAAAGTTGTATAAAGTTTCCAATACAACATTGAGAGTGGTTTGAAAAGTTCAAAAATAATAATGTAAACACAAGGCAAGTTGGTCGATATCAATCCAGTACACTCACTAATATAAATGAATGAACTCGGATAACATTTCCTTTGACCACTTGTCTTTGTGAAGAGCTGGTTCCTTATAGCTTCGGACTTTCAGGGTTCATCAAATTATATCTATTCTAACATAGGAATGCTGCAAATTGAGCACATATGAGTTTTAAAAACTTGTACCTTAATAGAAGTTTTTTCACATCTTTATTTCATACACCGATTCAACCTGGTTTACAAACTTATGTATACATGTATTGAGTGCATAGGTTCAACCTCCACTCTTATTGTAGTGTAATAATAATAATGAAATTGCCATATACAATCTACTGACTGATTATATTTTAGAGTAGATTAGTTGTGAGTGGAGCAGAATTGTGTAACTGATTGGTGTTTGGTGTACTATTACACTGGTCCAAAATCTGGGGAAAAACCTTAGACCAAGCGTGCAAAAGCTTCTGACCTCACGTCTTTAGATATGTGGTTGTTGATTGATTATTATTGTTTATCTCCGTTTCTGTTTTATAGCACAGTTCGAGAGTAAGGTAGAAACGCGTAAAAGCTCCCCTTCCTCACAACGGTGCTATTCTACATTTTTGATGAAATGATACTTTCGGAGAATAAGCGCGAAAATGCTGAGGAATTCACGTCAGTAATTTTTTCGAAAGTTTTCATATCTTGTCGTATTTTCCCCTCCTCGTTCTGTGTTTCCGGAAACGGAAATCGTACAATGTGCTCGTCGCAGGATAATAGGCATTGTTATCTTCACTGTGGAATGGCAGATCTTCGATACGAATTGCTTTGATTGATTTTGTCCTGTGACAAGCAAGGATTGATGAATCTGTCGTGTATTGAGTTACGTATCTCCAAATTGATTGCATTGGATGACATCCAAACAAACATGGATATCAAACAACTTGTATAACAAGAACAGAAATGATACAAGGGCTATCCTGATCAACTATTCGATACCAACTCTTTGTTTGAACTGTGGTTTGAGATTTCAATCTTATGGCGACAATTTATGGAGCATCAGGGCCGGATTGAATAATTCAAAAACAATAGTCATGTAATGATGCAGGCCTCAAATCAGTGCAGGGTGCTTCATCTGGGATTAGTCACCTCAAATATTTCTTATCTCATAGTCATTGAAACAATTTTTCAAGCACGTCGAATGATCTTTTGACGCATATTTGATGATCGAACTAGCAAATACCTACATTGGGGTTTGAATACCTCAAAATTGAATATAACTGAACTGATTTGAGTGATACTTCATTTGGTCTAACTTGATTATGTCCGACAGCCCGAGCGTATACCATCTGAAGACGATGGGCTAGAGTTTTCATATTTTCCTAATAGAATAATTATTCAAATATCTCGGTCACATTCGTTATTGGACAAAACCCGTCAAATAGTTCAGAAGTTATAAACATCAGAGTATCTGTTGCGATATTCTCGCAACAAAGGATCGTTCTGAATTTGACGAGCAGCCGTTACTTCCAAGAAGCCTTCTGTGGGACGGAATTTTGGAAATCCTAAACTCAGCTTTTATACGTCCGAACTCTTTTAGTAAATCAAGAATAATCTGTCTGCACCTCAAAGGTGGTAAGGTCACTACAAGTAAATTCACTCTCTCGTTCTTGACAAAGTACTTCTACACGTAAATTCTCTCTTTATCAATTTACTTTTCACGAGTCCATAAGTTATAAATCTCTCAAAATAATCAGAGTTACCCTATCCATGTATGTGATTACTCAGTTGAAATTTTGTAAAAGAAAAAGATCAAACTGAAGCAATTACATATTTGGATCATCAGTGGAAGTTTGAGAAGCTTTATCCAAAGTGCCTGCACCTCATTCTGAGAAATCTACCCTCGACGATTGAAGCAGAGCTGTGGTGAACTCCAAACAACAAATAAGATTCAGATCTCTTTATCATTTTATATTACCAGAAGTGCCTAGATTGAGCAAAGAGGTTCAAATCCTTGGTTATTATAGACACCTAAAAACTCTTTCTGTAAGTGAAATCTCAAGTGCCGAACATTGTGTAACTATTCTTATCTGTTAATACATAATTCTATTGTAACTACAAACTTGTTTTATTCACCTTGCAAACATCTTTTCTACCAAAGATAATTTTTGGATCTACTGTTATAGTATAACCAGCGACTCAGGAAGTCCGCTGCGCTTCATTAAGCGGGTGATTATTATTATTTCTAATTTTGTACCCGCACAGTATCCATCCGATTTATTTGAAACTCAAACTTCATTTGGATAATGTTGAAAGAATGGAGTTTAGCAAATTTTGTTGGTGAACCCAGGCTAGAGAAAACATTTTGCCAAATTTGTAGTCGATTCAGTTGTATTCTCTAGAGGGCGCCACCGGCAACCATTCTAACCCATGTATTGTGCTACCCAGTACACCGTTGTGGACTTAAAAAATATATTCTCTCATCCTTTATACTTAAAAAAGATATACATCATCCAAGTCGCTAGGAGCGACCATTTCAGACAAAAATGCATTTGAAGCCAAAGGGTCACAAAACTTCTCCTAAAATGAATCAATTAAGTAGATATTTTGACAATATACTCATTATTTCTATCAATAGGCATATCGGGATATGCCCGATTCAACCTCATTCAAACCTCTCCCAAGTAACAAATTGATCAGATGGACATTTTAGGAGTTATCGGGGAAATCAAATTTCAAGTGCTCATTCGACGGATCTGTCTCAATAACAAACTCAATCGACACATTTGGACAAGAAACCAATTCTGAAAATTTGTAAACTCTAGTTTATCTCTTTCGGATGATAAAATGTGTTAAAGTGTACGGACGGACGGACATAGTTAAGTTTGACCCCAGATTCTTCAAAGGGAGGCAAATCCAATCAATTGAGAACACTACCGGTTCAATATTTGAAAATTACAGACATTCAGGCTAAAAGATAACACGCTTGTTCTTGTAGGATCGAGCGCGCAAAAACATATAATCAAAATTTGAAATGAAAATGACTATCTAGATTTGCGAGTATACACGTTTCAGATACCTAGCTTTTGTAAAATGGCTATTTCCTCGTTCACCTGAAATGAATTCAACTAACTGCATTCTTCAAATTATTAATGGAATCCGAACCAATGAAAGCCAAATTGAATTTTCCAGCAATCATCCCATTTGTAGGATACCGGTTGTGTACCAATTAATTCTTTTACGTTTTAATGGCGAACACTCGAACTATATACAGAGTGAGTTACTACTGGTTGTTTGAATAATTCCATCAATATATTGCCCTTACATTCAATCAGTCACCTTTATGAAAACTGCTTCTTTAGTAAAAACTCACTGACTTGAGGTCAAGTTGCTTTGCTGATCTTGTGAAACTACTCGCGAGGAGTAATTAAAATTGTGGAACAATACATATCCGAAAGTATTGGTTTCTGAGGAACAAGTAATTTGTTCAAGGAAAAAAAATGTGTCAAAAAGGTTTATAGGAGCACAAGTATAGTATTAATCATAATGAAATAATAATTATAAAAGTTGTTCTGAAGTTTTTCCCCTGACTTTGGAAAAGTGAGATACAGACACAACGAAAATAGACAATATAAAAAGATTCATCGAACAAATATCTTGAATAAACCAAACTAACTCTCTATCTCTTTAGTTTCATATTAGCCACAATACTTTATATTTAAGCAATATTATGATTATTTAACTTCAAATCATAATGCATTTTCAGCTTAACATAGTTTGTCAAAACCTTAGAGAAATGTCCAGTATTTTTCCCCAGATTTAAGAATATAAACAAGGCGACAGTGGCAACAGGGTAAGTTCGGCAGGTACTAAAAAGCCGAACCGCCCGAACACGGGCAGTCCCCCGAGAAAGCTCAAGCGGCACGTCACGTCGTCCCTTTCTAAATTTGTACGAATCTTTTCGATGTCAATAAACAATTAAATCAGAAAAGTGTTTCAGTGTAAAAGTCCCTAACAAGTCCAAAATAAGAGCCTTTTTAACTATGAACATATATGCGTCTCAGGGAACAGAGGTTCACGTATGATAAAAAAAAGTTGTACTCTATCTTCTAACTGAGTTTTCGCAATATTATATTGCTTCTTCAATTTGTCTATAATAAAGAAATGAAGAAAACTTTAACAAATTGACATGGGCATGTTGATTTCATTCAATTATACAATTTTAAAAGCACAAGATAATTTTTTATAACTTCATATTTTCTGGGTCGCTTTTTATTTATTCTATTTTGACATAAAAGGTTTGATTTAATCTCATTTTTCTTTCCTCTGTTGAATCACTCATCGAGTGGGCCGTCATAGAAATCGGTTTCTTCTTCTCCCTCCAATAAGTAGCTGTATATATTACTCAATATTTTAGTGTTCACTCGATTCAGGTGTTTTATTTAAAGCATAAATTAGTTAATTGATCATTGATGTTGGATATCCCTTCTGTCTCAAAATCTCAAATAATCTTTTTAGTCCATCTTGTTTTTAGTTTTCATGGTACAGTTTGTTTATTCTCTCTTTCATTTCTTATATGAAATTTATTTTAACATTTATACTATGATTTGATGTGTAATTTATGAATTTGTTCGATGAAATGGTCTTGCTGTATCAATTTAATTTTACAATATTTTCATGTCGGTGTAACTTGGTATCCAGGAATGAAACTCCTCAATCATGATCTTCCATCTCGATTGTGAATTGTAAATCTTTGTTGTAGGCGTTGGAACATTCAAGAATTTGATCAATTTGATCTTCAGGTATCGCTGCGATAATGTCACCATCAATTATTTTTTCAAAAATGGTATTTTGCAATTAAACTTTTTTGTGCACTCATTCACTAGATCATCCATAACCTACCAGGATAAAATCGAGCTCAATTTGAATCACATAGCACAGCCATAAAATCAGTTGATAAAATCCTCCTTGAAATGTGCAATAGTTATTTTCCAGAATATATTGAATTATTTTCAAGAACTGATCTTTATTTATCTATGATTCTGAATCTCTTTCCATTTTTTTTTCCAAAATTCTGATGATGTTGCTTTTATCTAAGTGAACGAATAGATTCACTACGTCAAATGACACTATTTTATGATTATCAAGTAGTTGAAAATTATTTATCTGTTTTGCGAAATCGACTGTATCTTTAATATGGTAGTCATTTTTTGTATTGTATGATGACTTTAAGATGTCTGCCACAAGCTTCGATAGATTTGTCATGGGACTATTTACTCAGATATAGTTGGTCTTAGTGGATTTTCTGGTACATGAACATTTGAGTTTCCGTATATTCTAGGGCATGTAGAATTGTTTTTTTTTGAGTTTTTAGGTTTGTTGTTCTGCGATGTATCCCTCATCATGTATTTTTGATACCAATTTATTGCATAGTATTGGATCACTGGGTAATTTCCTAAAATTTTTCGAATCAAGTAGAGATTGTATTTTATTCTTATATTCGGTATTTCTATTATGAGAGCCACTCTTCTATCACTATCTAACACCATAACGTCATCGTTGTCTTTTATAATTTTTTTTTTGAGTCCCTTGCCATTTTTGAACAAATGTATCCGTTTTGTTGTCTTCATTGGTGAAATTAATAATCATATTTGTCGCCCTTGCTCTGAGTAGATATTTTCTGTTTTCAGATACTGCTAGTAGGCATATTTTAAGTCGGCAATAAGATTTTCTATTTTTATATCTTTTTTTGCTGATGGTATACTGAATTAAGAGCCAAGTGACAAAATATTTTTCACTGTTGTTGGATGGGGTCTGTTTGTTAGATGTGAAATTAGTAATCGTATATGTCGCCCTTGCTCTGAGTACATCTTTTCTCTTTTCTTCAATATAAGTGGCGAAAGTATGCAACCCTGTCGGACCCTTCGTTTTATTTTTATGTAGTCTGTGTGTTCCCCTTCCACTCTAAGATTAGTGACTTGGTTCCAATAGAGGTTCCCGATAATTATCGGGTCCTTGTCGTCGATACTTGTTTCTTTCAGTATTTTGTCCATAATTTCGTGCCTTACTGGGACAAATGCTTTTTTACAGTCAATCAGGCATGCCTATACGTCACAATACACGTCTCGACATTTCTGGAACAAGACTTGCACTGCAAACCGTGCTTCTCTAGTACCAAGTGCCCTTACGAAGCCAAATCGCTTTGGGGATATTTGACTCCCACACAGGTTGTATATTCTCCTGTGTGTCGATCCCCAACATCATTGATTTGTGAATTTTTAGTTTCGACTCAGGATCTTTCAAAAGTCTCATATTTTATACCCTGAAAACCTTCTTCCTTACTCTTTTCATCCTAATTCTAAGCACACCGACGAGTGGTACGTGGTTTGACTTGATGTCAGCTCCAGGATATGTTTTGACAGATATACAGCTGTTACGGAATCTTCTGTTCACGAGCAGATAGTCAGTTTGATTTCGTACAATCTTTCCTGGTTGGTTTTGAGATGATTTCCACGTATAGAGTTTTCTCGGGCGGATCTTGAAGAATATGTTCGTAATTTCCAGGTTATTGCTCTCTGCAAACGTCTCCATTAGATCTCCTCGCTCATTTCTTTCACCGAGACTATGTTCTCCGATAGTCTGAGATCTGTTCCCTGCTTCCAGTTTAGCATTGAAGTCACCCATCACAATGAGCAGTTTGGTTTAGGTATTTTTACAATTACGAAGTTGATGGAGTGATAGAACTCCATGACTTGGTCTTCTGGATTATCTCCAGTTAGAGCGTAAAATTGAGAGATGTTGGTTTTGATTGGAGTAGCAATGATCTGCAGTAGCATAGCTCTTTCTGATATGGGAATAAAATTCGTAATGCACCGGGCCACATCAGGAGATACTGTGACTCCAGCACCATATTCATGGGTTCCATCAGTTCCCTAGTAGAAAACTGTGTTCTCATCTCCTGTATTGCATTCCGAATCTTTTCTACCCTTGCCATCGTCTTCACATTCTGTGTACAAATCCTGATTCTGACTCCATATTTAAGCCTTGCGTTTTTGGTTCCGCCCTAAATTGTCTTCCTCGGAGACCCGATTGAAGGACTTGCTCTAGAATTTAATTAAGTACTAAGTATCACCATGATTGATAGACTAGGACTTATCCATGTGGATCTTTAATTTGCTGTCTGTCCTGTTATAATTTGGACATCCTTATGCCGTTGGTTGCATTCTGCAGCTCATCCGCCTTCAGCTCTTGTTTCCAAGTTCAAGGGTAAACGAGTACCCTGCTCTTCTCGGCTCATCTGCCCTAAGCCGTTGGCTAAAAAGAGTGTATTGCTTATCCCGGCAATCTATCTCAACTAAGTAAAAAAAAAAAGTTATTAAAGGTATCGGGGAATTTTTCGAAAGAATATAACATGCGTGATACCAATTTGACACTGTATAAACAGATATAGATTCAGATAATTGAATATTGTATACACTTTTTTGCTGCAGACCAGTGATATAAATGCTAATTGCTCCGATTATTGATGAAATCGACTTCTGTAAGAATATACAAATCAATTATTTTCTTGAAATTATCCCTCTTTGGATGAGTAAAATTATTTTGTTTAGACTGACTTGTAACTGAAAAATTTGAATTATCTTCTACAATGACTGCTACAAAATCAGTATTATGTTTTGTTATTACTCTGGTGTACAGTAATTTTCAAAAAAAAAATTTTTAAAGGTAACTGAAGCGTGAAATATTCTATGGTTAAATGGCATAACCTATTGCAAAGGTCATGAGAAATTCGGGAAATAATACTTATTGATTTGATTAGAATGAATTGAAATTATAGTTATCATATCTTCTATCATATATCATATATCGTAAACCCATCGTTATTCTTTCGAAAGCATCGCAGAGAATAAAACATTCGAAGGTCAATTTCCAAACAAAATTTCTTTTCGAACGTTATATCTCACTCACTGAAAAATTCGCGACAAAAAAACTTCTTACACGCCATAACGAAAACATACTGGGACCCTCGGGGAAATACATAGAAGCATCCTCACCCTAACTTCAACCCTGAACTGAATAAGTCCATCCAAGTTGTTACGAATCTGATAATGAAAAACGTCCAGTCGTTTCAACTGCTTGGAAACTTTCCTTGTCCAGCAGTATTTACAAACTTGACAGCGTCAGGTCTAGTTGAGTTTGGATTTTATCAGATATTCCCTATGTTTTGCCTCAAGCGGTTTTCTTGTTTCTTTGCCCTTTCGACTTTTAACCTTTTCAATCCCAAGATGTCAAGTTCATAAATGAAATCGTGATTTCAGGAAAGGTCGAATACTTAGACTCGAACTCTAGACGCCGACGCGATCTCTAGTCGCCAACTCTAACTCTAGACTCTAAAGACGATTGAGACGAAAATGTTGACTCAAAAGAAGATTAAGACGAAAGTGTTGACGGTAGACGTTTCTCGAGTTGGAAACCTATTAGCCAAAGTAAGAACTCAACGGTAGTTTTAGAACTTTGACGAAAACTCAGTATCGGCCTTTTGCATTTATATATTAGATCAATATAGACCATAGATCAATGAAGCTCACAGTAACACGAAACAGAGCAGAAAAACCCGTTGAAAGCAAAGATACTCGAAAGAACGCGAAGAAACACGAAAGGAAACGAAAGAACGCGAAAGGCCCAAAGGAATGGGAACCGAAGAAACACGAAAGAACGTGAAGGAACGTGAAGAAATACGAAAGATCGCAAAATCCCAAAGGAACCCGAAAAACCCGTTGAAAGAGAAAAAACATGAAAGAGAAAAAACACGAAGATACGCAAAAAAACCCCGTTGAAAGCGAAAAAAACATGAACGAAACACGAAAGAACCCGATGAAATACGAAAGAATGCGAAAAAACACGAAAGAACCCGAAGTAACACGAAGGAACCCGAAGTAACACGAAAGAACGCAAAAAATCCAAAGGAACCTAAAAACCCCGAAGGAGCACAAAAAACCGAAAGCGCGCAAAAAAACTCGAAGGAAAGCTAAATACCACGAAGGAGCACAAAGAAACCAAAAGAGCGCCAAAAATCCCGAAAGAACTTGTAAATTGCACACCTGTATATTAATCGATCGTAAATTCATTGTAAATTGCACACCCTGTATGACATTTTATTGAAATTAGCTCCCGTACGCGGAAAAATACGAAAACTTGAGAAAACTCTGGTGAAAGTCAGCGCTACGAATGCGCAACTCAGATGTGACACCCTGTGTATGAATCGAAAATATTTCATCGAATTGAGAAGCTGTAAGCAGAAACAGCCGAAATAACTCGGTGGAAAGTAGCTGTTAGAAATAGGCAACGCATATGAGACACCCTGTATATAATTGATTCGCAGTGGGTGCTATTTCCACAAAAAAACCAAAAGAATATCGTTTTAACTCCATCGATTAGCGCTTGGTTAATTTTACAAAGGTAAAATAAAAAGTATTCGATAAAGGTCTAAAGGTGTAACCATGAACAGAGTGCCTCGCCGATTACTTCGAATTTCGTTCCATTCGTACACGCATAAACTAAGTTTTACGTCTAGAATATGACATATGAATCTACATAAGATTAGAATGTCAACGACAATTGTCATTTAGAGTAGGAATCGACAGGGGTGAAATGAATTGGCTAGGGATTGTAAAACTGATTCTATGCTGGGTAAATTTTTGAATTTCTTAAATACACATCGTAGACTGTTAAACTATAAGAGAATACCTCACCAGGGTTCTTACGAATCGTATGAATTGAAGAATTTTCAAAATATTATACGGAGTATGGATTAAAATTGTAATTGAAATTATGTGACAATGTTCTGTGAACGTCGGACGTGACTGATGATCTGGAAATTTGTGTTTGAGCCGAAGTAAGCTATTTTCAGCAATTAATTTAAAATATTTTTAATTGCGATTGGAAGATATGAAAAGCCCTATCCAAACGACCGATTCTCGGGAGTACACGTATGAAAACGGCTTTTCCTGATCGCGTCAGTGGAAAAAGCCTTTTCAATTTGACCGGACCATCTTTCGCGAAAAACTGGGAAATCGGTGTTTTAGATAATTTTTTCGAAAATGTTAGCATGGTCGTAAGGGCATGTGAAATGCACCTAACGAAAGTCCGTCTTATGAACTTTACGGTGCTAGCTTCGCTCGCGAGATCGCCTTCCCCTTTTTACCTCGAAATATCGCATTTCAAAACCCCTCGCCGACCCAAAGATTTTTGATCTCCTTCGGTGGTTACCTGTATCGAACCATCGATTACCACAGAAATATTCCTTATTGTTTTTAATATATTGGGACGATAATTTTATTTATTCTTTTGGTGTACATAACCTTGTGAATACGAAAGCCGTCTTCATTTGGGCGTTAGACGTTATCTGTAGGCGGAAATTCATCATAACCCCTAGACCACTGATAAAAAAGCGTATCCAACATCTTTGCAATCATTGAAAATAGAAAAAAAAACCTTATATTGAGAAAAAATGAAACGTATTAAGCAAAGTTGATGTCATTCAGACAAAACTCGAAGTTTGAGATCACAGAAAAAATGCATCCGTGAACGTCCAAGGATGCATTCTTCCCGAAATGTCGAATTTCGTCTGAATGCCATTCATTAACCTTAATTCGAATAGTAATTCATTGTATTCCATGAAATGTCCCCAAAAATCACAAAATTCTGGGGTGATTGGAATCTTGGTATACTTCGACTTTAAATGTCTTCTCTAGCGGGGTCACGGCAGTTCCAAATCAACCCGCGCAAAAGTTCATCGTGGAAGTTTAACACCGTCATATTGGTGAGGGGTGGAAATTCTAGAAATCTGGTGTATTTTCATATTCGAAGTTTCTGTTTTCGCGAACAGTATAGGGGGATTATGAAGTTCTGGATCTGAATTTCTCTTCCCCAGGGATGTAAGCCGATTACGAAATGTATCCCAGAGCGGTATTTTCATTCTTATAACCCCAAAAATTCGACGCACCACCTGGTCCGGGCGACCTGGTTGAAGACTCAAGTTTGGGGAAAATTATATTCATTCTGGCGATTTATTTCAGAATATATTCTGCGAGTAAATGAATCAACACTGGGTAGATCGAACATCGTGCTAAATTCAAATTGAATTCATATGAAAAGTGAGTTGAATAGGAAATTTTTTTCGAAAATTTTGTTTTTTGAAACGCCGTTAATCGAACCTCTAGCTGGGAATTTAATGTTAACGAAACCCTTCTGCTGCTTGAATGCGCAATTCTGCTCTCAAGTATTTGGCGTACTTATTCTTCAAACAGAGTACTTATTGATTCGTCTAACTTTCTGTATTATATTGTTGAATATAATAAAATATTATATTGAAAATAGTTTTAATCATTTTGCTTGGACTCGGTGACAAGTCACATAACAATGACCACAAAAAGTTTATAATATAATTAGCAATAAAACTCGTACACTTTCTACAAATGTGATTGCAATCCCCAAATCCCAAATTAACAAAATGCACCAATTAATACAGATTACATACAAAAATCAATAAAGCTTTCAATAAACAACAAAGTGAAAACTAACACATAAAATTTCACAGATTACGACATGCATTAAAAACGAAAACAAAAGGAACATGTGAGGAAAAAACTGAGAAAACAAATCAGAAGAAAACATTGCCTACTTTTCTTTAAAAAGATCTATGGCTCCAACGTAACTAACAGAATCACACATACCTGGAAAAAAAATATAAAAGACAAAAAACGAAGAAAAATTGAATTAAATTAAAAAAATAGAAAACATTTAGGTTGAAAGTAAAGACTTTGTCTTGATGTTCAACGCTTGGCTTCGCTTTCGGATGGATAAAGACGGATTCTGATGCACCGACGCCTCAACTTCTTCCATTGTTTCTTCATCGCGAACTGAACGAGGACATCTGGCAACACTGAAAGTTTGAAAGTATTGCAGAAATTCACCTTATATAGCCTTATATTCATCTACAAAATTTTAAACCTTTTGCACGAATAGTTTCCATAATCCTTAGGACACGCGATATTAGTACTCACGCTTGTTGCATAAACATTTATTATATTCAAATTCCGACACATAATTAAATTAATGAATTCCACGTCCCAGCCACAAGCTGGGAGCTCGGTATATAATATCGAACTTCCTCTGTACTTCCAGCGATACACTAACTTCCTGAACTTCTTTAATCACTTAGGTTGAGCTTTATCAACTTATATGTCATGTCATAATTAATTAGTTAATCTTGGTTTTGATGAACAGGCGAATATTGCCTACGTTTTGCTGATAAATTGGGAAGACATGGAGAACTGCAGTAATTTCGATGTTGCCGAATAGTCTGTAATCTTGAATAAACGTTTTCAGCTTATAAGTGCAGTATTTTCTTCCAAAAATATAATATAATTACATATTTCTTATCAACTGCATGGACTGGCTTCGGAAAGGAGTGGGAAAAGAGCTGACAAATCTACGGGGAGAGCCTTTCACCACTGGGTTAATTTCTTAATGGATTCTTATAATCAAAGGAAATATTTCTCACAAATTTGGTTACGTTCAAAAGATGTAAGGTACTGAAATTTCGAAAAAATTATCCTATGTATTGTTCTGTAGCGGCACTCTGTCAGCGGCAGGGGAGTGTGTAGGGATCTCTTGGCGGCACTCTATATAGCCACGCATAGCTTAATTCACAGCGCTTCGGTGGCCTAGAGGTGAGCGCTCAAGTTTCACACCGACTAGGTACTAGGTGCTCGGGTTCAACTCCCGGCGGCTTCCTCAAACTTCTAACCCCTGCGTCTATGGCATGGTGCACACAAGCCATACTGATGAGTCCAAATGTGTGCGCCAGGGACGAAACGCATAAGTAGGGAACATATTCGATCCTACAGTTCAAACGACAGTATCAATTGAAATAATCTCTTTGAGAAGCTTTTTTGACGTCATTCATATTTTGGCATCCACAGATTTATTCCAAGATTTTCCCAATATGATCCACAGCTTGGTTGAATTGAATGAAAAACGAATGTGACTTGAACCATTGAGTATAAATCTATCTAGAGGGGAAACGCAGTTCAAAGAAATGAAGCCGAAAATTCTACCGGTAAAGTGGCGATCTCAAGCGTGTAAACACGGTAACCTGTATTTCATTGTATTTATGGTTGCAGCGACTTGGTCTCTCTGTTTGAGGTGGTCTGAGCCAGGGCCGGATTTATTCGACAGCACCTCTCAGAATATTTTTTTATTTAGATATATTGACTTATTGTCCAATGATCTGTGTATATTTAAATGACGATTTTAATGAATGAATTATGGGCATATTGTTGGTGATATCAAATACGTGAAGTGAATTCAGATCAGTTACGCATGTACACAAGAAAATTGTATGTAACATATATATTTGAATGAACAATAAATGGACCAAGTACTTATTTGTTTACGTTACATTCATTGTGAATAAACCCTCATGATTTTCATTTTTAGTTGAAAATGATAGCCAAATGTAAACGCGCCATTTCAGTTCGAAATCTTATATTCGTTCAAAGAAGTGTTTCCAGAAATTCTATAAAAACACAAGTATAATATATAAAATTATAACTAAGAAGATCCAATGACATAACATCTTGGCCTCCCTTTGTATCTAAGTTCGGAAGAACAAATATCGAAATGAAATAAATATGAATCTTCGTGAAGAACAATATATTTTCTGAAGCCGGCCCTGGCCATCGCCTTATAGTTCGGTAACTCTTGTTGTATTCATTATTGATGATGTCCTGTTCGCTTTCCGACCCAGAATAATATTCCATAATGCCATCACTCACATAGGCACTTAAGATATCTTCATGATGAGAGATGAAATGGGTAATTACCTAATTTCTGTCAAGACCTATTGAATTTAAGACTTGCCATTATAAAAAGTTCATTCTTTATAGCTTTAGATTTCCAACTTTGGAATGCTTCAAATTAAACTCTTATAATTTTTACTACCTTCGAAATCAGTCTCATAGATCAGTTCTTGGGTAGCATCGGACGTGTTATACCTACTTATGCGTTTCGTCCTTGGCGCACACATTTGGACTCTTCAGTATGGCTTGTGAGCGCCATGCCATACATGCAGGGGGTATTATAAATAATGAGAATGGGAGCCGCCGGGAGTTGAACCCGTCACGTAGTCGGTATGAACCTTGAGCGCTAACCTTTCGGCTACCGAAGCGCTGTATATTAATGCTATGTGGGGCCTTATGAAGTGCCGCCACATGAGATCACTACACTGGTTGTTAGAAATCAAATAGAAGAGACAAATCACCCAAATTTGTGGCAGTAGGACATCTAGGTGTATACCAGAAAAGAGTGGATGCCATGATATTTTTTTATCCCTAATGGAAGAGAAGACAGTTACACAAAGGTAGTCCAAATTTCAAGCAAATCAACTATTGCATTTTCCATTTGAAGACATAGGAAAAATGTGATTATTCTTGACCGTGAGGTAGGCACCTAATGTTGACCAGCGAATAGCCGAAAAAACATACAAGAATGATTTACGTCCAAACAATCAGCGCGGTATTTGCATGTCTACTCGAAGGGATCCGAAAGATTGCAAACTGCCCCATTCCCAGATTCTGACGTCCCATTCCAGGCTCTCGCGAGGGAGATATCGAGAATGGAAAGAGATAATTCTGAAGTTGGGAAAATTTACGCGAACTCCATCCGTATAGGGGTAATATATCGAACGTTGGAGATTTCCGGGGGCTATTTTAATCGGGCAGAATCGTGAAAATATTTCCTTTATGGCGGAAAAAAGTGATGCCATTGCGGCAATACGAAACAGCTATAGGTTGTTTTCCTATCGCTCCCGGTTGTGCAATTTGGACCTGAATGCATTCGTGAAGAAAGGCCGGATTTTGAAAAGGAAGCCGATTGGGACTAATCTTTCGCCTGTGTCCCCCTGGATGAGGATAAGGATTCATGAAGACGGATCTCCTTTATTCTTGTAATCAACCTGGTCCCTCCAATTCCAGAGGTAAATCGTCGAATGGAATGTAATTGAAATGTTGAATGGATTTTGTAGATTCTCACACTGATCTGAGCATTTTCTCATACATATACATCAGTACCCGATTTGATTAAAATTCAGAAAAGCACTGACGTGAGGTCGGAAGCTTTTGAGTGCTTGTTCTAGAGACTTTCTTGTATTCTGGAACAGTGTAACGGTTTCAAAATTCCCGCAAAATGTCCTGGAGTAATTAATCGCAATTTTGCGGATCTGAACAGGATTTTAACTGAAGCCCTGAGAGAAATTTTATCATGTTGGTTTGGTTTGTTCGTTGGTGAGATTTTTGCGCATTAGCGGAATGGCGTATTTGTTTGGAAAAACGACGTGGGATTGGTGAGTTAACCTATGTTTGTCACGAGGTATTTTAGATTTTTGTTCGTATTTTAGCATCATTCTGCTTCGAATTGGGAATTATTATTGTACCGTTGCGAGGTACCGCAGATTCTGAACTGTCTTTGAAGTCTTCGAGCTGTTTGTCTAGGCTGTCTTTGAATTACCGTCGAGCTGCCGTGGGAGCTGTCTTTGGGGACCTCCACCAGATTTCGCCATCTAAGATACAACACCTGTCGTCTACTCAGGGCGCATTACTGTGAGAAATTGTACTACGTTGGAATAAATTTGAGCCCAGTTTCCATCTACGAGACTGTGAGGATAATTATGGGTTGAGAAACTATATCCTTTTGTACTTCAGTCAAGCCACGACCTAGACTGTTATAAAAGGTTAGTCTGTAGAATTTAGTTAAGATTGATTAGTATCAAAGAGGCCCAATTCAGTGAATACTGTTTAGTACATAAAACCCGACCTATCGAGAAGGTCGCTTAGGTTATAAGTAGAGAGCTATTTGTAACGATTACCATCGAGGCTCTAAGAATATACCTTGGGGTGATATTACTGTTTGTTTAGTAAGAGATAAATCATTATATCGAATATTAAGGATTCAAGCCTATCATTTTGCCCGAATTTGTCTGTAATTTTAGGAATATCTAGCGTCTGATGCTCAAAATGGTCTCAATCGAGAAAATTAGGCGCTCTTTTCACCCGAACAGAGTGACTTGCCCGAATGTCTGATGAAGAATTCGTGGCTGAAAGTTGAGTCTGTCCGGCCGGCCGGCCGTATCCTCTCTAGCATTCAAAAGGAATGAGCTAGAGTTTTCATATTTTCAGAATAGGTTAATTGTCCAAATATCTCAGTTAAGTTCGTTATTGGGCCAAATCCTTCGGATGGTTCAGTAGTTATGAGCATCTGAAATTTTGTTTCCTCAATAATTACTAGAATATCCATCCGGCTTACAAAATTTCGCAGAAAACGTTACGCTAGAAAATTTTTAAAAAATTCCCAAAAAAAAAATTTTCAATACTCAATATCTCCTAAGACTTCATTTAGATTTGAATAAAAATCCGTATATATGTTGAGGTTACCGATATCTTACTCATCCTCAAATTTTATTGTCGTAGCTTTCCCCCTTCTGAAGATATGATCATTTTTTTCATTTACTCAAGAGAAAAATAGAAATGTCATGAAGTCCGAGCTTTGTCATTGAAAGATTTGCCATCACAGATCGATATTCGTTTGACAACTTGCGGACCTAGATATCAGTGTCAGTTGGCGTAATATCAATCAAAATTTTCATAGAATTCATAGAGGTAGAATTCGATGTCGATGACGTTGTCGAAAAAAAATTGGTTGCCTGTAAAGTCGGTATACGGGCGAAAGTTTTACGTGACAACGACTTTGAGTGATAAAATAATTTTAATGTGAATATTCATTCGTACGCGTTCACCTTTGCTCTCTCTCTTTCGCTCTTAGGCGGGCTAACTGTGCTCGAGTGGAAGGGACGAGTGCCTTTCACTTTTTATGTCTGTCTCTCTCGCTCTTAGGCGGGCTAACCATGCCCGAATGGAAGGAACGCGTGCCTCTCACTCGCTCTCATTGTGAGCGCATAACGTGAGCGAAGCGTAACGCAGTTTCTTGAAGTGTCACCCGGCAAACCAATTTATAAGACGTTGTCACGTCAAAATTTTTTATCATAGAGAGAGAATTTGATGGCGTTGTCAAACCTCAGAAAAGCAATGACGTAAGTTTTTAGGAGAAGCATAGAACAAAATTTGGTGAAAATTATGAGTAGTTATTATCACATTGTCCCATAGTACGGGAAAAGACTAATGTTCACCAGATCAGAGAGCTTATAGATTTGTTAAGGTTTGAATATTTACTCGCAAGTAGGTCAACAAGAGCGCCAAAGCAATCTGACCTCACGTCAGTGCTTTCTAATTAAAAAAATATATATATAGAGAACACAGCCCGACATACCCAAGCTTTATTCGCAGAAATGTATATTTTATACATGATAATTTTCTTATAGCACTAATAATTCTTGGGATCAGGATATAAATTGCATCTCACTAGCTATCCGGTAGAATTAATTGTACTAGGTGTATTATATCTTAGGATTAGAAAAATGCCCTTGTTTCCTAAAACATTTTTGTTGATACATAAATGTAACTACCTTATCAACAGATCACACTTTAAAGAATTTTTTGACATTTGATATGCAGGATGATTCAAGAATTGAGAAAAGCAAATCTTTAATACCATTTTTCTCAATGAAAATAAGAGTTTTCCTCTCAAAAACTTTTTCACTATTTACATGGTTTAATATTGACAATTGACATGCAATGGACGCGTGTTGACATTTGAAAGGATAGGATGTCAGTGTTGTCACCCACAAGACGAAAAATATAACTAAAAACAATGCTGTAACGAAAATAATTTCAACATAAACAGCCACCATCAAGAAACTTGAGATAACCTGTACAGATCGATACATATCCTCTTTTCCTCCAGCCAAACCCTCCTAGGAAGTTGTCGGTAGAAATTAATCATAACAGCTGGTCAGAAACCTATTAGAAAATTTTCATTTTACATGAACTCGGCGGACCAACCAATTTCCTGGGGAGAGCAAACTGCTCCGTTGAATGATGATGCCCGGAATTCATCGAGAATTCACGCGATACACCATTATCTAAATGGCTGCCTTCTTTTTTTCGACATGAATTAGAAGACCGGATGAACATTGTCTGACATGAAACCTTCGTTGAAAGGGTTAACAGACCACATTGAACTAATCTAATTACATTAACTATTCTATTCCCAAGGGATCGGGTCTAGCTGGGCCCGTGAGTCCTTATGGCGCTAACCGCTGAATATTGTAAATCAACCAGCAGATGAGTATACGAAAGTTTACATAACCCTCCACAGGGATGTGAATATGATGGATTTCAGTCTTTGTTTATTTGCTCTGGGGTTTCGGCGATTTTGTGGAATTTTGAAATGATGCGTTAGAATTCACGTACCAGATTGGTTTCGAGGTAGTTGATATCACAACAAGTCATCATTTATCCTTTTGATCCCCAAAATTTGTAATTACTTTTCAATCGGTTGTCGTATTGTTGTGGCACGGGGACGTTGCGTTTTACTGAAGTAACTCCTCTAATTTAGACTGAAATATTTATATATTATACTGGCTATATTTTGGGATATTTTTCTATTGTGTATTATCACTCCACTTGTCTCTAGTAATATCCATCCCCGAGTCCCAGTTTGTGGTTTGAAGATTTCTTCAAGTTACATCGAACAATCGGCTTCATTTTTTAATGAATTATTTTGAAGTTTTCGAATTGTTTGATATTACGATAAGAATTCTCTCTTATTCCTCAAAAAAAAACTGTGCTTTCTGGAATGAATTATGTTAGATTATAATAGTCATTTTTACATTATTTTCAACTTATTACTACACTTTCAAGAATAGACTTGTTCAGTTCGATAATCAATAAGAAGCTAAATTCACGATGGAAATCGAGAAAGATGAACCTTACTACTTGTTGATAAATAGAATAGACACTCAAAAATCAACCAAATACTGAATTGGGAGAAAAGTTTGTATCATAGATCAACAATTTTATGCTCTACCCAACAGGATAAATATGTGATAATGAATAACATCACTGGAATACTCAGAAGTTATGGGTTCCCCAAAAAAATATTGGAAAAAGCGAATCAAATAACACAAAAGTAGTTTTAATCCCATAATGGTACAATACGTAAAAAGCGTCATTTTTTATGTGGAAGGTTAATAAAAAAAAATGAAAAAATTGGTAGTGAATAATAAACGATTGTTTACGATTAATTGAGATATCAGGAACCAATGGAATTTCAGGAGGTTTACGCCTACTGTCGTCATTTCTTCACGATAAGTTGAGATATCAGGAACCAATGGAATTTTAGCAGATTTACGCCTACAGCAGGCCTAGTATAGTCGTCATTTCTTTACGATTAGTTCAGATATCAGGAACCAATGAAATTTCAGGAGGTTTACGCCTACTTCATGCGTATGCAGAAGAGTTAAAGTTTTTTAGTTGAATATTTCTGTGTGTGTCTATATGATTATCGATTTTATTAATATTAATAACAATAATATCTATAATATAAAAATGAATCGCAAAATGTGTTGGTAAGCGCATAACTCAACAACGCTTGGACCAATTTAGCCAAATCTTTTTTTAAAATGTTCATTGAAGTTCAAGGATGGTTGAAAAATTAGAATTATTGCTGGAAAAATCCTAAAAATAGCCCTTTTCTTTTTCCCATACAAATGATTTGTAACTAAAACGTAGTCAATTTGAGCTTTATTGTTATGGTATAAAGTTCATATTAAATTACAAGCACTGTTGTCTAAGCAATGTAGGTGTGTTCCTACGTCAAAGATCATATCTATCAAAACAATGTGCGTGTGTGCGTTGGAGCACAGAATACATAGTTGGAGGAGTTTAATATCGCGTTCCGAAACTCGCGTTTCTTTTGTATTAGTTTCGGCTCGCGAGATAAAATGCATCAGGATTGTTTGGGATGAATGCACGATGGCACATAAAAAATCTTTCGAGGCAATTTGTGGAAACATGTCAAAGTACTTCATTTAAGCAAGAATATGCGTGTCGAGTTGCAAAATGACCAATCTGGAAACATATTCTCTAAACAACTCATTGACATTGGTAATGGAAAATTTCCTATAGACATGTTGACTGGCTGCATTGACTTTCCTCAAAGTTTTTGTCATTTAACTCGATCAAAAGATGAACTTATTCAGAAGGTGTTTCCAGATGTTTCTCAAAATTACAGAAACCATGATTGGTTGAGCGAACGAGCTAAACTGGCTGCAAAAAACGTAGATGTAAATGAATTAAATTTCAAAATTCAAGAACAAATTACAGGCGAATTGAGGATATATAAATCAGTTGATTCGGCTACTAATCAAGATGATCTAGTCAACTATCTACCGGAATTTATAAACTCGCTGGATTTGCCAGGATTGCCACCTCACAATCTTCAATTAAAGGTTGGATCGGTGGTTATAATGTTGCGAAATATCAACCAACCGCGTCTTTGCAACGGTACACGGTTAGCGATAAAAAAATTACTAAACAATGTGATAGAAGCAACTATACTCAAAGGAAAGTATAAAGGAGAAGATGTTCTCATACCGCGCATCCCAATGATTTCGACTGATGTGCCATTTGAGTTTAAACGACTACAGTTTCCAGTGCGGCTTGCTTTTGCTATGACTATCTGAATGATCTAGAAAACCCATGTTTCTCACATGGTCAATTGTATGTTGCCTGTTCCCGTGTTGGAAAACCATCACTGGGGGTAATTATCCAATAACGAATATTGAGTCTGAAACTTAGTGATGGTAGAGCGAATTGTGCGTTCGGTAAGGCCGATTATTTACACCGTGAGTTGCTCTAAAAGCCCGATACACATTAATCGGAGAACGCCCATTTTTGTAATAAAGCTGAACAATTTGTAGACGCTATGCAGTGCTAAGTCGTTCAATTATTAAATGTCAGACATTATTGAACAAGAATATCACTTCAGTTTACACGACGTATCGCCATCTGCAACTAAAATTTCACCTCAAAGAGTATCTCTAAATGAATCACCCTTTATTTTTGAATAGTCCTGGAGGAGGATAAGAGATTATTCGAAAGATTGACTAGGACAATAAAGATATAAAATGGACAAATTTTTTGTAGAGGGTTCTTCAGACGACTGGATGGTATTTATGTACTTCTATTCCAATAAAGATTTTCATATTCTTTTAGGGAATTCCCGGTCAGGATATACCGTATATCCAATTCTTTCTGTACTGTAGCTTGAAAAGTACGTCACATCAGAACAAATGGAGAATGCGAGTCCATTTTTCACTTATCCCCAATATCCATTCATTAGTTTCGGGTCCCTACAAGGCCCACGGGCGACAAATTGCATTTCCAATTCCACCTTCAATTTAAGCTAATCGAGGTGTCACATGCGTTGAATATCGAAGTAGACGGACTCAGCTAGACGAGTCGGAATCACAAAAAGATTCCGAATACAAATTGGCTCTCCGAATTAGTCGGCGGATAAAGAAGGGAATTAAAGTTTTCTGTCTGTTCCAATACGAGAGTCATTACATTGCTGCACGAGTGCATTAGAGTATGGTTCTTTCAACATCGAACTGGATCACAGAGTATCGTATCGCTAGATTTTTAATTAATCTACTTCATGGACAATAAATACAGCTATATAAAAAGTAGAATGGTCAACTCCATATATCAAGAAATCACGACCACGACATAAATAAATATCATATCGTCGAAATAATCAGCTACTGCAATATTGTGCTCTATGGAACGACTGCGAATACTAGACAATACAGAGTGACTACTACAATAATCAACCATTGATTTTTGAGATCATAAGATACATCTTTTTTCATACCATTTCTTGATATTCGAAATTTACAGGGTATTGAAATTTCATAAAAAATTCAAATTAATTGAAATTTCTTCGAGTCATTGCATCCCCTACTCGTAAGATCATCGAAACTTACTATGAAATAGGCAGCTACAGTTTAGGGGTGTATAATTTTTATAGAAAAATGATTATCTAACATCTTCTTAATTCTGTAATCTATCTTCATTAGTGTTAAAGTTAATTCATGAATTTTATCCGAAAATATTTAGACTATACTGCATATAATCGAACTAGTTCCTCTGTTGGGAACTTATTTAGCCCTTTTCAAAATATGAGAACATCTCGACAATTATAACTTTGACATTTGTATTCTATCAAAAACACAACACAATAGAATATACCACAGAGTACAGATTTAACAGAAGGGAGCAGATTGGATCATAGACTACCTATAGATAGGCAACTCTGGCATGAATTTTGGTCCCGATTTCGAGAGCTCATCTTACAGCGCAATCTTTAGTTATTCTTTATTACAGATTCCATTCGCACAACGTTTCGATTTGTGGCGCCCTCTAGGGCATTTTATATGAGTTATCATAGGACCTGAAGGTGTAATAAGATTTAGAGCCAAAGCTAAAATTCCATTTCACATATCCGTTGAAGTATTCTAGGAATCTTCTGATGAACGAATTTTATGAAACACACTATTAGTGGAATCCTAAACGGAAAAAATCATAGGTTAACCAGGGACAACCATCAACATCGACTGTTTTAGGATACAGTCAAAACACTTGGCAGGGAGCTGCTAGCCCACCCGCCGTATTCACCAGACTTGGCTCCTTCTGACTACCAATACTTCAAAAGGAATGTTTTCAAGTTTCTCGTTAATAATTAGTGTTTTATTTTCACAAAAAACGCTCATTTCATACTGGTTTACCTGATATTTCCATCAGCTTCAATAGGATTCTGACTTCTCAGTATTTTTCAAAAAATGGTTCACCAAGATGTAACACGTTATCATTGATTTCGAATACACCAAGTTACCTTCCGTATTCGCCGATAAACGAAGGTTAAAATCCCCACAATTTCAGCTCGCAACTTCACTTCTATTATTGGGAAATCTCATTTTTTTCATTAACCTTCCCCATTAATCCCACCGACTTTCAAAGCCCTTCACGTACGTAGTTACCAACTGAAGTTCGGAAAGGAGATATAAACGGTAGGAATCAGAAAGAGCCTATTGGTCCGTGCGATTGTCTGTCTGAATCGTCAGTTTCGACTGCGAACAGATATAACACTTTGCTGAAATTGCAGGATCATCATTATTGGACTGCCGCTAAAGACCGAATTACATCAGATTCTCAATTCTTTCCTGCAGACGGACTCGTTTTGAAACTTCGAAGTAGACACATTCTGAGGCGCTTAGGTGTGACGATTATTTTCTGTTCCCCTTTGTAATTATCCGCAGTTAACTGGGCATTTCTTTAACTGTATGCACGATGTTCGTTTTGAGGTTGTTTATGGTTATAAACTTTTATTACAAACTCTTGTAAATTCAAATAACAAAACATATTTTTTTCAATTTATGGCTGATTGGGATCCATATTTACATTTCCGATCTTATAGATGGATAGATAGAATTCATTCATCTCTAAATATTCTACCAATACAAGAAAAAATGTCAAAGAAAAAATAAAACAAACCCTAGATAATGTGTTTGTTCACCTCACAATATTCTAAAAATTCATTAACATTATATAGTTCACAACTTATCACAGACTCAAACAGCTTCCTTAAGAAAATCTTTTCAACTTTTCACTTATTTTATGAAACCATACCGGCAAGGAATTGAACAACCTCATATACATATACCCTGCATTATTTTGTGTCAGCGTCTGATTATGTATTGGGTATATATATTTCACAATCTGCTTGGTGCCAGTATTCCTATTTCTGAATACCTCAAAATACTTTAGATGATGTAAGAGTGACTGATCAATATGGGATGCAAGATCATTTATATAGATTAAAAATAAGAGAGGACCCAGAACACTGCCCTGTGGTACTCCGCAATCTATATTACCTTCATCAGAAATATATGCCTCAGAGTCTATTACAACTAGGACCTTGTGTTTCCTTTCCTTCCAATAGCTCTCTATTAGTTCTAGCTGTTAACCTTTTATTCCACAGTTTTCCAATTTTTTTAATAGGTTTTCATGATTGACACAATCAAAAGCCTTAGACAAATCTGAAAAAAAGCCAACAGGAATGTGTCCCTTGCATTCGGGATAGTATTAATTAGTTCAAATATTGCAGTAGTCTTATTTTTTTTATGTACAAAACCATGTTGACATAAAGAAAAAACTCGATGTTGACAACAGATTTATCGGCCTATAGTTTGAAACGTCTTCAGATAAGCAGATTTAATTAAGGGCGTCACCATTCAAACGTTCAAACCACTTGGAAAATGCCCGCAACAAAGGATTTATATATTATGTACCGCAGTGGTTCTTCTATCAGATGTACTACCTCCTTGATAATAGCACTAAGTAATTCATCATATGCGGAAGAAAAAGATTCTTTTAGTTGTTTGACTGCATTTAATATGTCGTTGATGTCGTCAGTCCATCGCGTCAATCGGTTTTGCCAAAGATGTTGGACAGTTTGGTGTGTAGTTACATGACCTGGCACTGTTATCCCCTTTTGTCTGATGAACAGCATGGATTCAGGCGTGGGAGGTCTACCTTGTCCAATCTTTTAGTGTACCTCGAGGATATAGTTGCCTGCTTGGAAGAGGGTCGTCAGGTCGACGCTGTGTACACCAATTTTTCCAAGGCGTTTGACACAGTGAATCATAATATTATGCTGGCCAAGCTGGGAACCTTTGGAAGTTGGTTAAGAAGTTTTTTATGTGGCCGAAAGCAAATTGTCCGATATAAAAATTATTTCTCTAGGTTCATCGAGGTTACTTCGGGTGTTCCCCAGGGTAGCCATTTGGGACCTATACTTTAGAGTTTGTTTATCAATGATGTTAAGGACTACCTCAATTCTAACTTCTTGATTTTTGCGGATGACTTGAAATTATACCAACCATTGAATTCTGTGGCTGATTGCCTCTATGTTCAGGAGCAGGTTGATAGCTTTCACGAGTGGTCAACTTCTAACTATCTCAGAGTTAACATCAATAAGTGTAGATTAATATCATTCCATAAGCGCATTACATCTGTCCAGCACAGGTACTGGTTGAACGAAAGCGAATTGACCAGGTATACAGGTGTTCGTGACCTTGATAGTAATTTCAATTTTAAGGAACAAGTTTAAAGTGTATATGCGAGGGCTTATCGGTCGCTAGGTTTCATGATTCGTAACTCGTCTGTTTGGGTCCTGACACAGTGAGGCTTTTGTACAGCTCTTTATGTAGACCTATTCTGGAGTATGCATCTAGTGCGTGGGCTGCGTTTTACCAGTGCGATATTGACATCCTGGAGAAGGTTCAGCGCAGATTCGTGTGGCATGTGGCCTACAGATTGGTTTTTCCCAGAGGGAGTGTTGGGGCCGCCAATCTATCATCTAGTCTGGACACTCTCCATAGTAGACGCCACAAGATGGACTTGACCAACCTCTACCAAATTTTGAATGGCAGCATAAGCTGTCCCAAACTACTATCTGCTGTAAACCTTAATTTGCTTTCGAGGATAACGAGACAGACTCCAGTCTTCTACATCTACACACATAGGACGAATTATGCTACCAACTAATTCCTCAATAGAAGCATGTCTGCGGCGAATGCTTAAGGTTCAAGTTTGGATTTTTTCTCGGGCTCATTTTCTTCATTTAACGCAAGGTTGCGGCGCATCAATCGAAATTTCTAAAATATGGTGAAAGACTTTATTACGATAGTGTTTGATTGGCGTGTTTATTTTAACCTGTAAGACTCGTGCTATGATGATATACAGTCACGTAGTATGGGTCCATCTTTTCATTTGATTTCATTGTTCAAAAGGTGGTTACCACGTACATTCTTGTTTCTATTATTATTATAATATGTAACATGTAATAAGTGAAAAACCACACAGATAGAGTGAAAAATCGGTACGCTAAATAAATTTGGGAAGAAATGTTCAGTGAATTAAAAGGAATATATGTAAAGAACGATGCTGTTAGTTCAGTCAATCTGTCGTAAATTAAATAGTTGAAGGGAAAAAATTTCCACACGAATGAAAGTTGTTTTTATTGTTGTAAGATGAGGTAAGTCGTATAAAAAAAAAGTTTAAATAAAAGTTGTTAGTAACATTCAGAGGAACAACTTTTCCATTTACATTTATGCATAAAAATAATTTTTTCAGGGTAAAAACATAGAAAAACACTTATTTCCCACCTTTAGCGCCACCTACAGTGCGCACTTCCTGTTGTACAGCATAGCGTCAATGACATTAATTGTAGATCGCAACGTCCTCTACATTTTTTGTTTAATAAATTTTCCTGTAAAATGTATATTTTTCGGGAAAAAACGATTTCAAAATTTTTTTTCAGTTTTTTTGAGTTTTAAAAAAAAAGCAGTAAAATTTTAAATGCCCATCTTCAAGGTAGCTTATTTACCTCATCTTACAACAATAAAAACAACTTTCACTTGTGTGGAAATTTTTTCCGAGGTCCATTGACAGATTGACTGAACTATGTATTCAAATGAAAAGATGTACATTTACCGATTTGAAATCACTTTGGTTTCATTGTTTTAGTGCTCATCTAATTTATTGCTTCTTCAGAGCGTCAAATCAAAAACAATAAATATTCGAGCAGAGTTTACATTGGGGTAGAGAGCTCCAAGAGAAAAAGGACTTTGATAGAGAAGTATATCACAGATGAAAAATAACGTCAACTACAGAAAGATAATTAGATGAAAAAACCTCTCCGCTCCTTCGGAAATAGCGAGCCCCAAACAATGGCATACGAATCTGAGGATTTTCATGCCGAATGAATAACAGAATGAATCATTTTTGTATTCACTAGGTCTAACTGCCTCCTCGCTCTGTGCAGAAGTAAATTAATTTTGAATATGGAAAATGATAAATTATACAACTGCTCAGTTTTCATCGCTCCACAGTTAATTCGAGAGAGAGAGACTGGCTACAAGGGGAATGCTTCTAATCCGAACACAGCAAAAACGTTTCTGCTCTGATTATTGCATCCATTTAAATTTTGTTCCGATGTTAAAACTCAGGAAGCTAATTAAGGGTAATCATTATACTCGTTGTTATGAATTTACAGATTCGTCTACTCTGTTGAAAATATCAGGAACCACCGAAATATCAATATGAAATTGGTTCAGTACATACATTTTAGTTGAATAGATGGTTGATAAATTTGAAATTATTGAAATCACTAATTTTTGATACTAGTGTATAAAACTCAGACTGATAAACTCGAGTTACAAACATGGTTTATTATAATATTTCTCAAGAGTTTCATTCAGCTATAAATTATTTACTTTTAGTGTTATACAATCGAAATGCTCATATAACGTGGACTTAATTTAGTCGAATGTAAGAAAAAATTGGAAAACAATGATATGCAAAAGTAGCAAATTTTTGGTTTTCAAAATTGACCCCTTAAAAAAAATTGCGCAACAAACTCCTGCATAAATTAACCCTGATATAATTGTAAAATAATCAGTGAGGTGAGCCTTATTTGCAGGAGTATGAATCTCGACTGAATTAATTAAAACTCATGAAGTTGAGGAGTCTTCCCGCTTTTCGAATTTATAATCGAGAATCTCAACGTCTACATCACCCGAAATGAGGCTGAAATAATTCATAAACAATTATCTCGTGAGAAGTTTTTGTCATGTTTTCGAACGCCATCTCCTGATTTTGATGGATGAATACTTTTTATTTTCCACAGCTAATTAGCCGAGATTGAATCTCTCCTCGCCTCCAAGTTTTCCCGATAGATTAGCAGGATATAAGGTTAGAGCCATCATGTTTCATGTCCTCAAGCTATTTCGTTCAGAATAGTCTATTTGAAACTTCTGATCATGATGATAAAGTTTTTTTTATTCCTATTATCATTTATATTTCATAGGTGTGTGAATGATCAGGGAACTTCAGCTCGTCTCTATTCAATTTCTCCACATTTCGATGCTGAATGCTTAATTCAAAATCAAACTTGAGGCTGTACATCCGATCAGCGGTGTGCTCTTAATCTTCCGAATGAGATAAGCTGAGGTTTTCGTATATACAAAATGGGGTTAACTGTTCAAATATAAGCTTGTCAAATATTTTCTTTTCCACATTTTTGCTCTTTATTCAATGCTTTATTAAGAGTGTAACAGTGATTGGATTTATTTATTTATTTATTTAATACTACATTAAGCAGGAACAACGGGAAACCCCCAATTTAAACTTTACAATAAAATACAAAATATACATATTTAGAAAATACACAATGCATGATATACACAGATGAGGAGTTCACACCAATGGTGACCCATAGAAGATCTCTCTCGATCTCGAAAGAGTCCCAGCTTTAAATGTCCGCAGGGAAGTCGAAAAAAAATGGATATCACCACATCTATTACCAAAGTCGAGCATGCGCGATGGGAACAAATGCTTAGCATAATTAGTTATATGCAGTCGGCTCCGAAATAGCTGAACACTCCTGGTTGATCTCCGAGGAATATTAAAATCAATGAGCCCTGGACAATCATCAGTACCATTAAGCAACCTGAACAAGAAGCAAAAGTCCGCCAACCATCGACGGACCTCCAGGGTATCCAATCGCAAGCATCCCCGAGTGCGCTCAACAGCTCCACCATATATACCTCCAAGTCTAAAATTAAGATAACTCAGGAACCTCCTCTGGATCCTCTCAATTGAACGGGTATGACAGACGATTTGGTTCAAATATGCGCCGTTTTGTTCGATAATCTCTTTACATCTAGACGGCAAGTTCATAATACCTTCCCCGTAGAAGCCCCCCCTCCTTATTTTCAAAGAACTCCGACAGCCACTTTCCACAAGCCTCTTTTGAGTTCAACGTTACACCACCAAGGGCGTTCGCCATGGACAAGAACAGGTGGTAATCACTTGGCGCTATGTCCGGGCTATATGGTGAATGCGATAAAACCTTCCATCCGAGCTCCCGTAGCTTTTGACGAGTCATCAACGAAGTGTGTGATCTAACGTTGTCCTGTTGGAACACTACAAGCTTTCTGTTGGTCAATTCTGGACGCTTGAAAGCAATGTTCAGTGGATTGAAAGGAATATATGTAAAGAACGATGCTGTATTCAAATGAAAAGATGTACATTTACCGATTTGAATGCACTTTGGTTTCATTGTTTTAGTGCTCATCTAATTAACAGCTTCTTCAGAGCGTCAAACCAAAAACAATAAATATTCGAGCAGAGTTTACATTGGGGTGAGAGAGCTCTGAGAGAAAAGGACTTTGATAGAGAAGTATATCACAGATGAAAAATAACGTCAACTACAGAAAGATAATTAGATGAAAAAAACCTCTCCGCTCCTTCGGAAATGGCAGAGCCCCAAACAATGGCATACGAATCTGAGGATTTTCATGCCGAATGAATAACAGAATGAATCATTTTTTGTATTCACTAGGTCTAACTGCCTCCTCGCTCTGTGCAGAAGTAAATTAATTTTGAATATGGAAAATGATAAATTATACAACTGCTCAGTTTTTCATCGCTCCACAGTTAATTCGAGAGAGAGACTGGCTACAAGGGGAATGCTTCTAATCCGAACACAGCAAAAAACGTTTCTGCTCTGATTATTGCATCCATTTAAATTTTGTTCCGATGTTAAAACTCAGGAAGCTAATTGAGGAGTAATCATTATACTCGTTGTTATGAATTTACAGATTCGTCTACTCTGTTGAAAATATCAGGAACCAACGAGTATCTATATGAAATTGGTTCAGTACATACATTTTAGTTGAATAGATGGTTGATTAATTTGAAATTATTGAAATCACTAATTTTTGATACTAGTGTATAAAACTCATACTGATAAACTCGAGTTACAAACATGGTTTATTATCATATTTCTCAAGAGTTTCATTCAGCTATAAATTATTTACTTTTAGTGTTATACAATCGAAATGCTCATATTACGTGGACTTGATTTGTCTGAGGTATTTTTGATTTCAGGTATAGGTTTGTTCATTCATCGTTACGTTTGTAGTTTTATTACATTTTTCAACAGTACGCGGAAAGATTCTCGTTCACCTCAACAGTGCTAATAGATTTGTTATGGTTTGAATATTTACTCGCAAATAGCTCAACAACTCTAACCTCACGTCAGTGCTCTTAAATTTTTTTTATGCTTTACACTCATATAATCATCTTTCGTTTTAATGAAACCTCTTTTTATTTTTAAAGGCTTAAATGGTGGTACCAGGATCAAAGAAACGAGAAAATGATTCTATGTCAGTTATATATTTATCCATCATCAGGGCTCTACAAAAGAATATGGAGCATATAATGAAAAATTCCACAAAACAAACATGTAAATATATAAAACAGCAGGAATGACAAACCAAGACAACAACTCATAATTACAGTCTAAAAACAATTAAACATGGATACAGCTCAAAAGTGAAAACAACATAAACAATTAGCAATAATGTTGAAGGTTTTCGTGAAAAAAAATAAATTAAAGATGTACTTACAGACTAAACAATTGTATCCTCTCAATATCCTCTATGTAAATAATACAGTTTACAAATCTCAGGTATGTATTTTTCATGGAAGAAATTATCAGACCGCAGTGAGAAATAAACAAAATAGTAACTTTGAGACATACGTCGACACACGGAGAGTGGAACCAATATAAGAGCTCTCGATTTCTCAGATGGAAATACCCCAACACGCTTTCATATATTAAAGGAGGCAGAGATGAAAACTTTACAGGGTGTTTATTCATTTCTTAATAAGGAAAATATATTCGGCTTAGATGTTGGATATCCGATCTTGAATTAACTGAGTTATCAACTGCTATCTGTAACATCTCATACATTAGTCGATTCCTAAGTATGGTTTCCTATTTAGAATTTTAACGTTTTCAAAGTCAGAAACTATGTCCCGTGCTAACGCAATGTTCAGCTAAGGCTGTTTTTGGGTTGGAGATGGGCAAACGGACAGATCTCATGTGTTCCTGGACTCTCGATTTCAAATGTCGCCCAGTTTGTCCTACTATAGACACTAGAACAATCTGAACATCCTATCCTGTACACTATATCAGAAAGCATAGTAATGGGTCTTGGATTCTTGATGGCACTGAAAAATTGTTTTCCAATTTCATTGGAGCTCCTAAATGACACTTTTAAGTTTTTCTTTCTTAATGATTTTGGAGAGTTTCTCTGAAAGTTTTCCTGACATACAAGAGGGTGTCATATTTACAATTGGTTGCGTGGACCCTCCAGACGAAGAGATGTGAGGTTGAGGAGGCTCCGCTGGTTCTCCCAACATTCTGTCAATCAAATGAGTTGGGTAATTATTACTCACTAAAACCGATTTGATATATTCAAAGTTTTTTTCATGATATATGATGTCAGACAGTTTCAAAGCTCTGAGCTTCAAATTTTGATTATATTAATTTTGTGAATCATGGCATGATGGCAAAAAATCATATATCGTCCAGAAAAAGTAGGTTTCTGATACCAATCCACATACAAAATATCATCACTCCCACGTTCAATCTTCATGTCTAGAAAACTGAGTGCTCTATTCGACTCCAACTCTATAGTGAACTGCAATTTTGGATGATATAGATTCAAAAAATGTCAAGCACAAGATGTTCTGTGCCATCCGGTATTATAATAAAAAATGTCATCCACATAACGTTTTAAAAATCACTACCTTGAAAGGAAGACGAGAGGTAAACACCTGAAGCTTCTTCATAACGATGTCATGCAGCAAAGGGGTTAAAGACAGCTTCCCATACCAAAACCAAAGATCTGCTTTGATAAAATTGATCAATGAAACAGAAATAACTGCTTGTCGTCAGAAAGTTATATATTGATCTAAATGTTTCAAAGTCTAGGAGAAGGCTCAGGAATTGAATTCCAATTCTCTTCTATAATCTGTAAAGTCAAATCTATTGGTGTATTGATAAAGAGCGAAACGACATCCAGTGACACCAATCTGTGGTCTGGTGGTATCGTAATTCTATTAATGGAATCAGAAACATTCTGAAAGAGTTTCGGACGTAATGTTCATCCTTAATAAGAAATCGGTCTCAAGAATTCAGCAACAAACCTTGACAACTCCTACACTGGGAACCCACAAAGCTCAATATGGGTCTAAAGGGAGTGCCAGCTTTATGTATCTTTTGGAAGAAAATACATTTGGGGAAAATGCGCTTACTGCTGGTAATTTTATTAGCCATCGTTTCAGTGATTATCCTCTTTTCGAGTAAGATTTTGAAGTAAACCGGTTATTTTGTTCTGAAACGAAGTGTTGGGTCAGAATCAATCTTTCATAAGTATCCGTGTCATTAAGTAGTGTCGCACATTTTTTGAAATATTCCACCCGGTTTATAATTACGGTGGTGTTTCCCATATCTGCCTTCAAGATAACTATACGATCTTTATTGTTCTAAAGAAATGATTGAGTGTCCCTCATATTCGATACAAAAAAGAGCTAAAAGATGTGGAATATTTATTAGAATTCTGAAAGTTGGTTAACAACCCTCGCTCTGACTATATCCCGATCCTCAACATTGTGTCTAGTAACTACCCTCTCACAGTCAACAATAATATCCATTATAGGAAATGAGTTTGCATATGGGTGGTTAAACTGATGACCTAAGCTCAAAAAGCTTTGTATATTGCTTGGTATGGGTACATCTGTGAGATTTATAATCCACTTGTCAGGTGTGGCCTACTGACTATTTTGTGTACTGACTAGCATATTAAACTTGTTGACTTGTCTGCTTCTAATCTGATGATACTTAAAGTTATAAACTCTTTTTTGTCTGGTGGAAAGAGAGAAAAATAAGTCTTCTGCAATTTCACTTCTTACTTTAGACTTAAATAATTTAATACTATTTCAATATTCAAATTCTAACCTGAAACTGATACAATGCAGAAAAGCATTGGTTGACAAAAAGTACTATTAGATAATGCCAAGTTTGAAATACAGTTGGTGTAACGTAAAATAAGAGATGGCATTATTTTTGTTTTCAGCAGTGTAAGGAATTTTCTATGATTTTCTAAACTTGCTCGCCTCTTTACTTTATTATTCAACCACAAATACTAGTATTGTTTGTCCCACCCTATATATACTACCGACTTTTGACCTAATTTTAAGATGAATTTGTTGAAAAGTACCTGTCAAAAACAGAAAAATTCTTGGAATTTCAGAATAGTTATGCGATCTCAATAACTTTAAAATAGACATAAAGGTGAAAAGTCAACTGAATAGACCTAATAATCTTTAGGATAGGATTGCTTGAAAGAGCTTTCTCAGCCAATGCAGAAGTAGTAAATTTTCGAGTTTCAAATTGATTCTTTCAGAGAAAAAAATTGCTGCAACAAACTCCTTCATAAATTAACCCTGATATAATTGTAAAATAATCAGTGAGGGTGAGCCTTATTTGCAGGAGTATGAATCTCGACTGAATTAATTAAAACTCATGAAGTTGAGGGAGTCTTCCCGCTTTTGAATTTATAATCAGAATCTCAACGTCTACATCACCCGAAATGAGGCTGAAATAATTCATAAACAATTATCTCGTGAGAAGTTTTGTCATGTTTTCGAACGCCATCTCCTGATTTTGATGGATGAATACTTTTATTTTCCACAGCTAATTAGCCGAGATTGAATCTTTCCTCGCCTCCAAGTTTTCCCGATAGATTAGCAGGGTATAAGGTTAAGACCATCATGTTTCATGTCCTCAAGCTATTTCGTTCAGAATAGACTATTTGAAACTTCTGATCATGATGATAAAAAGTCCCGGTCATACGAATATTTTTATATTCATCAAGTTTTTTTCATTCTTATTATCATTTATATTTCATAGGTGTGTGAATGATCAGGGAACTTCAGTTTGTCTCTATTTAATTTCTCAACATTTCGATGCTGAATGCTTAATTCCAAAATCAAACTTGAGGTTGAACATCCGATCAGCGGTGTGCTCTTAATCTTCCGAATGAGATAAGCTGAGGTTTTTGTATATACAAAATAGGTTAACTGTTCAGATATAAGCTTGTCAAATATTTTCTTTTCCACATTTTTTGCTCTTTATTCAATGCTTTATTAAGAGTGTAATAGTGATTGATTTATTTATTTATTTATTTAATACTACATTAAGCGAGAACAACGGGAAACCCTCAATTTAAACTTTCCTTTATAACATTAGTGGTTGCGTTCTTGGTAAGGTTGTTGAATTTAAAGACCTTGGTACCTCATTCGATCGTGGACTTAGTTTTGTTTCTCATATGAATTCAATCACCTCAGAAGCATCAAAACACTTGGCTTCATCCTGAGGAACCCAAAGTGGTTACAGAACACCAGGAACGCGACTTATACTATTCAAGGTCAATGTTCGAGTGCGGGTGCCTAATTTGGGAGCTCCTGGATATAGTGCACATGCCAGTAGATTGTGAGAGAATGTACAGAGGCGGTTTCTGAAGTATCTATGTTTCAAAAATATACGGTATTTATCCGAAGCGTAGTATACCTCACGACAAATTTCAGGTTAATTCTATTAAGATGTTTTATTTCTACAGAAATAAAATGTGCTCGTTAATCGATTGTCCTCACTTGCTGGAGCCAAATCTGCGTACATGTAACTGTATTACCTAGATTACCCCTATTAGAACATTTTATCTACCTTGTCCACGATCTAACGTTCTTCAGTTTTCGCCCTCATACAGAATATGTCAATGACTATATTGCCTGGCGCGTAAATATCATGGATATTTTTGCTGGCAAGCTTATCTCGCTTTATTTGACTCACAAAACATTAGCGATAAATCTGGGCGTGATATTTCTCATATTGACTTATTTTTTTCTTCTTGTGCCAATTGTGTAATTTTAGCTATTATTTTTAGTTTAATATACTGTTAAGATTCAACATTTTCTTTTGTAAACACTTGTAATTTCCATTCTGTAATAGGCCATTACAGCATCGAATGGTGTATTGCTAAATAAATAAATAAACGCACTGGAAACAATAAAACTCCAATGGATCAAGAAATAAAGGCTGTCATTCTGCCATAACATTTTTAAAATGAGTTTGTATATGGGTGGTTAAACTGATGACCTGAGCTCAAAAAGCTTTGTATATTGCTTGGTATGGGTATATCTGTGAGATTTGTAATCCACTTGTCAGGTGTGGACTGCTGACTATTTTGTGTACTGACTAACATATTAAACTTGTTGACTTGTCTGCTTCTAATCTGATGATACTTAAAGTTATAAAATCTTTTTTGTCTGGTGGAAAAAGAAAAATAAGTCTTCTGCAATTTCACTTCTTACTTTAGACTTAAATAATTTAATACTATTTCAATATTCAAAATTCTAACCTGAAACTGATACAATGCAGAAAAGCATTGGTTGACAAAAGAACTATTAGATAATGCCAAGTTTGAAATACAGTTGGTGTAACGTAAAATATGAGATGGCATTATTTTTTGTTTTCGGCAGTGTAAAAGGAATTTTCTATGATTTTCTAAACTTGCTCGCCTCTTTACTTTTTATTACTCAACCACAAATACTCGTATTGTTTGTCCCATCCTGTATATATTACCGACCTTTCACCTAATTTTAAGAGGAATTTGTTGAAAGTACCTGTCAAAAACAGAAAAATTTGGAATTTCAGAATAGTTATGCGATCTCAATAACTTTAAAATAGACATAAAGGTGAAGAAGTCAACTGAATAGACCTAATAATCTTTAGGATAGGATTGCTTGAAGAGCTTTCTCAGCCAATGCAGAAGTAGCAAATTTTCGGATTTCCAAATTGACTTCTTTCGAAAAAAAAATTGCGCAACAAACTCCTTCATAAATTAACCCTGATATAATTGTAAAATAATCAGTGAGGTGAGCCTTATTTGCAGGAGTATGAATCTCGACTGAATTAATTAAAACTCATGAAGTTGAGGAGTCTTCCCGCTTTTCGAATTTATAATCGAGAATCTCAACGTCTACATCACCCGAAATGAGGCTGAAATAATTCATAAACAATTATCTCGTGAGAAGTTTTTGTCATGTTTTCGAACGCCATCTCCTGATTTTGATGGATGAATACTTTTTATTTTCCACAGCTAATTAGCCGAGATTGAATCTCTCCTCGCCTCCAAGTTTTCCCGATAGATTAGCAGGGTATAAGGTTAGAGCCATCATGTTTCATGTCCTCAAGCTATTTCGTTCAGAATAGACTATTTGAAACTTCTGATCATGATGATAAAAGTCCCCGTCATACGAATATTTTTATATTCATCAAGTTTTTTTATTCTTATTATCATTTATATTTCATAGGTGTGTGAATGATCAGGGAACTTCAGCTCGTCTCTATTTAATTTCTCAACATTTCGATGCTGAATGCTTAATTCAAAATCAAACTTGAGGCTGTACATCCGATCAGCGGTGTGCTCTTAATCTTCCGAATGAGATAAGCTGAGGTTTTTGTATATACAAAATAGGGTTAACTGTTCAAATATAAGCTTGTCAAATATTTTCTTTTCCACATTTTTGCTCTTTATTCAATGCTTTATTAAGAGTGTAATAGTGATTGGATTTATTTATTTATTTATTTAATACTACATTAAGCAGGAACAACGGGAAACCCCAATTTAAACTTTCCTTTATAACATTAGTGGTTGCGTTCTTGGTAAGGTTGTTGAATTTAAAGACCTTGGTACCTCATTCGATCGTGGACTTAGTTTTGTTTCTCATATGAATTCAATCACCTCAGGAAGCATCAAAACACTTGGCTTCATCCTAAGGAACTCAAAGTGGTTACAGAACACCAGAACGCGACTTATACTATTCAAGGTCAAGGTTCGAGTACGGGTGCCTAATTTGGAGCCCTGGATATAGTGCACATGCCAGTAGATTAGAGAATGTACAGAGGCGGTTTCTGAAGTATCTATGTTTCAAAATATACGGTATTTATCCGAAGCGTGGTATACCTCACGAAAATTTCAGGTTAATTCTATTTAGATGTTTTATTTCTGCGAAATAAAATGTGCTCGTTAATCGATTGTCCTTACTTGCTGGGCCTAATCTGCGTACATGTACCTAGATTACCCGTGCGTACTATTAGAACATTTTATCTACCTTGTCCACGATCTAACGTTCTTCAGTTTTTGACCCTGTACAGAATATGTCATGACTATACGTCTTATGAAAATATCATGGATATTTTTGCTGGCAAGCATAAGCTATTTTGGGCTCACAAAACGTGTGATAAATCTGGGCGTGATATTTCTCATATTGACTTATTTTTTCTTCTTGTACTTGGTGTTAATTTTTTTTTATAATTTTTTTTGTTTAATTTACTGTTAAGTTTCAACATTTTTCTTTTTGTAAACACTTGTAATTTCCCATTCTGTAATAGGCCACGGCTGTCGAATGGTGTATTGCTAAATAAATAAATAAACGCACAGGAAACAATAAAACTCCAATGGATCAAGAAATAAAGGCTGTCATTCTGCCATAACATTTTTACTGTTTATGAAGCTCGTTTGAACCAATAACAAACTTGAATGAGATATTTGGACAATTAATCCAATCTGAAATTATAAAAACTCTAGCTCATTCGCTTCAGAGAGTTAGAGTATGAGGCCGCACGGACGGCGAGCAGTATATGATCCCATCAGGGTGTCGAACCAAATCGAATGAGACTATTGTGGGTGCGGTATTCAAAAATAACAGACATTTGGCAAAACGAGTGCACTCTGTTCCACTAGGAACAATCGCGCAGAAACTTTTACATAAAACTGTAAGATCTTATTGTCTCTCACAACATTGTATTAGGTTACGTTGGGAAGTGCTTTTGTACTTCAATATCAATTCCTATTTCAGCGTACTTCCCAAACTAATTAGGCAACAAATTATGAAATTTGAAAGCCATAATGCACTGGAAATTAATCCCCGGTTAGAATATACACGAAACTTCTGCTCGATTATAAACATTGAGTGGAATAATTCTAACAACATTATTGAGTTCCGCCTATTTCGATCCTTTGTTCCATTATTTCATCGTTGATTTTGGTTTGTTTATTGTGGAACACGATATTATTGAGATGCCGAGAGCAACTCTGCTAATGATTTTGATGACCGTTTCATCAGATAATAATGAATAAAATTGGGGAAAATATAGCAGCGTTATGATAATGGGAGCGACGGCTTAGTAAACGTGTTAAGGAATGGTGAATCTGGAAACGTCGATATGTTCAATGATTTTGTCGATTTCTGTAGTTGAAATATAATGAGGGATATGGAATTGCGAACATTTGAAAGTAGATATTTAATGATAGTTGTTGATTTTTTGGAGCTCTTGTTCACCCGAACAGAGTGCCTATCATTTTGCCCGAATGTCTGTAATTTTGGAATATCGAGCCGAAAATGGTCTCAATCGATTGGGTTCGACTCTCTGTTGAAGAATTCGTGACGAAAGTTGAGTCTGTCCGGCCGGCCGGCCGTACCCTCTCTAGCATCCAAAAGGATTCAGCTAGAGTTTTCATAATTTAAGAATAAGTTAATTGTCCAAATATCTCGGTCAAGTTCGTTATTGGGACAAATCCGTCGGATGGTTCAGTAGTTATGAGCATCTGAAATTTTGTTTCCTCAATAACTACTAGAATATCCATCCGATCAAATTGATACTTGAAATATTGTTGAGGGAGGCTGCAACAAAACAGCTCGCGAAATTTCGCAGAAATCGTCACGCTAAAAAATTTTTAAAAATTCCCAAAAAAAAATTTTTAATCCTCACTATCACATAAGATATTTTTCGGATTTCAATAAAAATATATTGAGGTGGTTGATATCTTACTTATCCTCAAATTTCATTGTCGTAGCTCTTTTCCATCTAAAGATATGATTATTTTTTTAATTTTCTCAAGAGAAAAGAGAAATGACATACGTCCCGATGATTTTCTTTGAACGATGGCCATCACAGATCGATATTCGATTGACAAATGCCGGGCTCATTAATCAGTGTCAGTTGGCATTATGTTAATCAAAATTTTTCATAACGGAAAATCATAGAGATAGAATTCAATCTCGGTGGCTGAAATAATATACGTTGTCAAAATTCAGAAAAGCACTGAAATAAGTTTTAAGGAAAAGGGAATTATAGCTTCGAACAAAACTTGGGGAAAATTATGAGTAGTTATTTTTAATTTGAGATATAGGTTTGTTCATTCATTAGGCGTTCATATTTGCATCACATTGTCCCATAGTTCGGGAAAAGACTATCGTTCACGTGATCAGAGTGTATAGATTTGTTATGGTTTGAATATTTACTCGCAAGTAGCTCAACAAGAGCGCCAAAGCAATCTGACCTCACGTCAGTGCTTTCTTAGTGTTTAAATGATATTATTGATATTTTATAACCAATGATTTGGTAAGAAATAATGTTTACAGTGCTATTACTATATATGTTTTGAAGAATATTCCATTTTTATTCCTAGTGAGAAACAGTAAGAAAATTACTAGTTATTTATACAACAAGTGAGTTAAATGAAAGTTTATTCATGAGAAGAAAGTATAACCCACGAACCCGTAGGGCCAGTCAGTGGATAAACGTCAACTTATCCTTGTTACCATGGGTTGAATATTGTTGTCTTTAAAAGTCAAAATGGGATAAATATATGATATGCTTTCATTAGCCAGTTTAATATAATATATATGAGATAGTTTTCTGATAACAATTAACATTCCATGATATATATACTCTTTTGAACATTTGGCTTACAAAACAAATGTTGTATATGGGGTACATTTCGAATGCGCAATCGTTCTGAAGCTACTAGCATTTCCCATTACTACGTTTTCCGTTTACGAAGGTTAGAAATTGATTCATGAATTGAATTTTTTGTCAGGACCTGTTAAATTGAAGACTTGTCTTTATGAAGAGCTGTTTCTTTATAGCTTCAGACTTTCAGGGTATTCCCAGATTTTGGTGTGCAATGATCACCAAAATTTGTTTCTGAAAAACCGACTGGGTGTTCTTTATTAAGAAAATTATGTTAGATCATTAATATAAATCTATTCTGTTTAGGTTAGAATTAATTGACCGAGACAAAAAAAATGAGATATATTCTCGAACTTTTCAGCCAACACATGTACATCAAGTCAGTGTGCCTGATACACCGTCTTAGGCCAGTCCTACATTGGAAGCGGATTTGGTCTGGCCAGCCAACCCGACCCGATTTGATTGTCTTCAGAGCAGTCCAGACCAGATCGAACACTGCCTCCAATGTAGGAGGAAAGTACGTTTTCTTTGTTTTTGTTTCCTCCAGACCCAGTCAGACCCGTCCAGACCCTCCAGACTGTCTGGTCTGGAGAAATTCCGCTACCAATGTAGGACCGGCCTTAGCCTTCATCTGGCCAATGAACTCACTCGGAGGATTCACGGGTGTGGGCTGCCCGCAAAACATTGAGATTCGGTGTTTTTGGGCCATATAGGATTGAATGAATGATGCAGTTGCGTTGAATCGTTACTCAATTCCGTAAAGAGAAGGAAAATAGTAACCAATTCATCCTACCAATTAACACAGCTTATGGATTCAAGCAGTGATTTCCTGAATAGTCTTCGTAAGTATTTCCTGGAATTTTGTATTTATCATTTTTTTAGTGTCTAGTACCATCAGCTGCAGAGTTAAATAGGGATCTGTGATTGTTGTGGGGACTTTGATGGGCAACATATTGCTGTGGTCCCGTTGTTCCGCTTTCATAAATATGCGATACTTACATGACTCCGATCCATTCTTTACCCCGTGTTGCGATATTCTCGCAACAAAGGACAGTTCTTGGAATTTGGGGCAGCGGCCGTTACTTCCAAGAATGCCTTCTGTAGGACGGAATTTTGGAAATCCCTAAACTTAGCTACCTGAACTTTTGTACAGGTCCGACCTCTTTCAATTATTCAAATTCATTCTCTCCACACTTCTCAAGCTGGTCACTTCTTCAAGTAAGTTCTCCTTTTCAATTTACTTTTCACGAGTCTATAACGGCACTCAGAACTACAAGTTCCTCAAAAGATCTCTCAAAATAATCTGTTTTCGGGTCAGTTAGCTACCCTAGTTCATGTGTATGTGAATTACTCAGTTGAAATTCTCTACTTAAAAGAAAAAGGTTGTGAATTGTGAACCTGTGACGCAATTACATATCGCCAAGGCACAATTCATCAGTGGAAGTTTGAGAAGCTTTATCCAAAGTGCCTGCACCTTATTCTGAGAAATCTACCCTCGACGATTGAAGCAGAGCTGTGGTGAAGTCCAAACAAAAAATAAGGTCAGATCTCTTTATCATTTAATAATACCAGAAGTACCCAAGATTGAGCAGAGAAGTTCAAATCCTTGGTTATTATAGACACCTAAAAACTCTTTCTGTGAGTGTAAACTCAAGTGCCGAACATTGTGTAACTATTTTTATCTGTGAATACATAATTCTATTATAACTACAAACTTGTTTTTATTCACCTTGCAAACATCTTTTCTACCAAAGATAATTTTTGGATCTACTGTTATAGTATAACCAGCGACTCAGGAAATGCGCTGCCCTACATTAAGCGGCTGAATAAAACTGAGTTTTTTTATCCGAGGTGTTTGTTGGTGTGATTGTTTATTTCTGTTGTTTTTGATTCATACCGTACCAGATTTAGTTGAAAGATGTCAGAAAAAGTGAACAAAAGTTCCTGATATCACGTCAGTGTTTTCCTATTTTTTACGTCTGCTAGTTCCCGAGAAAAGCTCTGCGCATTTCAAGGTTCAAAACCGACGGAATTACTAACGTTGCATTTCGGTGCACAAAAAAGTCCGACCATTCGGTCGAAAAGTTTATAGCAGCAAAAAAAAACACTCTATATCGAAACGATTCGCTTATTGTCATTAAACTTAAAAGCTAGACATCAATAAATGAGAGCGTTTCGGACGCTTGTAGCGGCACGTATAGCTTCGGCATTTCCATATCTCCCGAATTTCTTATTCGCTCCGAAGTGGAAGATGACAAAACCGCAACATGCATAAATTTCCCCAGAGATCTCTCGCTTAAATAAATTCAGAAATAAAACGATCAAACCCCGAACTATATAAAACCGTAGGGTATCGAGCGACTCGCAAACGGATAAGGGTGGGCCTAGAGAGACGCTAGAAACAACGAGATCGAAGAAAATAAGTGAACCAAAATCCGTGAGGCTTTCAGAACCAGATTAACTCTACTTCCGTTGTAATTGTAGAGTTTGAAAAATAGAAACGGAATGTCTGAATTTAGGATTCCATCCGAATTCAGGTGTATAAGTTGAATGAAGAGAATGATAAAAAGAATGGCTCATCATGAGTGAGCTTTTCATTGATTTTTTCCAGTGGAGCAGCTTCTTATACAGGGTGTTTAGAAAAAACGAAACCCCTCTGTAGGATAGATAGAAAACTGAAAAATAACTGGTTGCTCAGAAAAAAATTTTCGTAATGCCATCTGTATTCAAGATTTGAAGAAAAAAAAATTATACAAAACCGCGATCGTATTTCTGGAGCATTTATTTCGATCATATACAGAAGCCTTTTTTTGAGCGTTGTTGAGTTAATCCACGTCGAAAGTAGTGAAATATAATTTTTTGGTCGAGATGAATCTTTCAAGTCACTGTATTTCATTTTGCTCCCATACTTGCAAAGCCTTATGTGTGTGTTAATTGAATCAGTTCCATTACCTACATGTTAATTATATCTTAACTTAGTGAATTATTGTCGGGATTATAACTTGAGGATAACACATGATATATCTGCCATAAAACAACGATGAAGGGAAACAATAACCACTAATTAAATTTTCCGTAGCTGAAACTCCAGAACACCTGAAGGGAATCACGGCTTTTATTAAATTTCGAACAGCGGATAACTCGTGCAACATACTCCTTATTTCACTGATGCATTGACACACCTGCGTAGAGTAACTAGAGGGCTGAAGATCTGATGGCTTTGAGAACTATAGGATATATCCGTATAGGTTGTGATGGAGAACAATGGATGAAGCTCTCATTACAACCGATAGACGTTGACAAGTCACTTAGAAGCTCAACCGAATTGGGATCAGACAATATCCTAATCCATAATGCAGGGTCGCTCTTTGGAATATTGTTCTATGTGTGATATAAATTTATTCGAGCGTTGGAGACGTAATATCGTAACCTAGTACGAGATTTTATCCTTAAAGCATCCTCATGCTTATCGACAGACGAATGGAGATTTATAAATAACGTTTTCTGATCATTCTTAAGCGAGATTTCATGAAGTGGACATCTTTAGGTGGGGCTCCGTAGTATGAGTCGAGAAAATAATTGAAAAAATGATCATTTTAAATTTTGTTCTTCATATAGAAATATGATCAAATTACTATGAATAATTCGCATAAAATTGCTATAAAAAGAAGTAGTAATATTTTGATTTTGGCAAGTCATTTTAATCAAAGAACATATAATAAACAGAAGCTGCATATGTCAACAATGTGAAAAGGGAAATCCTGAAGTTTACTACACACGATTATATTAAGTTTTGTAATGACGGGAGGGAAAAATACCTCCAATATCAAAAACCTGTGCCATGGGTCTTGTATTCACAAGTTCACATGGACGCAACCCACTAGAAAACTCTCCTCAATAATTGATTACATACTTATGAAACAAAAATCCAGAATAAATAACTTAGACGTAAGGGTATATCGGGGACCGGAATGCGGCTCTGACCATCACTTAGTAGTAACGAGACTAGTAGTAAACTATAGAAGGAAAATAAATAGAGGAGAAGATGAAGGGAATAATGACACACTAGTCGAAAAAAAATATAACTTGGACAGCTTTCGGGATGAATCGACACAGTTTTTATACAAATTAAGCCACCAAACTACAACAAGTACAAAAGAAACAATCTGTCAGAGAACTATATATAACGAAATAAAAACATGTATTCACGAAGCAGCCGGAAAAGGAAACTGCAAAATAACTCAGAATGGTGGACAAAGCAAGTTGAGGAAGTTGTTAGAGAGAAAAAGATGGCATATCATCAATGGTTGCAAAAGGAAAAGGAAAAAGACAAGTTGAAAGAAGCAACAACGAACGCTGGGAAAAGACATGCGATGAAATGGGTAGGTTCATGGGTGGTACACGAATATCAGAAGCATGGAAAATAATAAAAAGCCTGAGGAAAAATACAAAAGAAAGTGGCAAGCCGCTGGACCCGGAGACATTCCCATAGAGCTGATAAAGAATGCACCAGAAATACTTCCCGAACAAATAAAAGAACTATTCAATAAATGCATACACTGGGATCAAGTCCCCGAAGACTGGAATCTAGGGTATATTAGTTCTATATACAAAAAGGGAGACAAAAAGTTATGTCAGAACTACAGAGGCATAACCGTTATTAGTGCGATGGGGAGGTTGTACGGTCGGATACTCAAAAAGAGATTAGAGAACAACTTCCAAGAAATAGAGGAACAAAGCGACTTTCGAATGGGGATATCTTGTATAGATAATATATTCGTCTTACAACAGGTTATAGAAAAACGTAAAGTCCACAACCTAATTACCCACTTGGTATTCATCGATCTTAAAAAGGCATACGACACGGTACCTTTGAAGAAACTGTACTGAACAAAACCGGGATCAACAGTGTATATGTCAGGGCGATCTGGAATCTATATAAAGAGGCGACGAGTGTAATCAAGATAGGAGCAACTAGATCAGACCATTTCCAATTAATAAGGGTTTAAAACAGGGTTGTAGCATGTCTCCTACTCTATTCAAAATATATATTCAGGAAGCCCTGAGTGAGTGGAGGAAAAAATAGAAAATATGGGGGTAGATATAAATGATAAATGTTTGACCACCCTCTTTTTCGCCGACGATCAAGTAATTTTGGCTTGTGATGAGGACGACGCAGATTACATGCTGAGGAAGTTGATGGAACAGTACAAATGGCGGTTGAAATGTTGGATGCGGCAGAGGCTGTATATATATGTATATACAATTAAAGAGAGCTTCACACTGAAGCAATTAGATGATGAAATAATCCAGAGCAAAAGGGAAATGAAGAACACAATCGCAGATACTGAAACACGATTAGTGCTGGAAATTCATTCCTTAAAAAGTAGAATCGGCCAACTGGAAAAAAAAAACTTTCACACTAAAGGAGAAAACTGAAAGTATTGATCGTGCAAATAGGAAGAATATCGTTATTATCTTTGGGTTGGACACCTCGGAAGGAAAGGTTGTCCCAAGTTTAGTTTGCGATGAGCTACATAGATTGCTGGAGGTTGAATTAACAGAAGCAGACATTGGTGAATGCTATAGATTGGGAAAAACTGGACATTCCCCTATTAAGGTAGAGCAACATTAAAGAAGAGGACAATATTTTCTAAAGCAAAAGGGAACACCAGTAAGCATTTCTAATGATTTGACGAATATTCAACGAAGTGATTTCAAAATATTAAAAATGAATCTTAACCAAGCAAGGGCTGACTCATCACATATGGACTGGGAAAACAAGCAATATATTCCACCATAGGAACTATACTTACAGGGCCAAAAACCTGATCGAAACCAAATCTTTTGATACCACGATATCGGTAAATTGCCGACCTTTTGGCAAAACGATGGCTCGCTGTTCCACTAGGAAGAGCAAGAAAAAAATCGGGTCGAGGCCTTATTCCACCCCTAATTAACTAATCGATTTTCAAATGAAGACTGTATCGCCCCCGAAAAATTCTCGGCATTTAAACTGATATTCAAGCGTCGTCGGTTAAATGACTGGAACTTTTAATCCCAATTGCCTTACCCAAATTCAAGGGTGGAATGTTCATTAGTCGGTAAGTCCCTAATTACAGTTAAAGAGTGCTACGCATTCAAATTAAATCCTTCTTTAATTTAATGCAGTACTTCAATTTTGCCATATGGGACGAGCCAGTTCACCGGAGAGGAGTTCTTTGTTCGTAATTCCATCCGCGCTGGACATTGAGACCGTTTTCCAGGCCACAGAACTCATTAAGAATTGAAGTAAACCTTTCGATCGAGGAAACCTGATTGTTAAGAGCTCTCAAGTTGAAAGTAAGTTGAAAAGTTATGCACAGTGGCCAATATTTGTGTATTTTTAGTAGCTCATTTTAGCTTTCATGCTTACTCGACTTCCCCCGTGGATTCTTCATCGGAGAGTCCAAACCAAATCATTTTCTACTCCAAATCCAAAATTGCAAACTCATAGGCAAAACAATAGCTTGCTGCTCCACTAAGAAAAAACAGTCAGAAATGAACACTTCACAAATTCAAAATCATGATAATGAACTGAAGAGCACTAACTCGAATGTCACCCCCTTTTGCATTACTCTGTGAGATCAAAGTTGCACGCAACTAATAGAATGTCGAGGTGAATGAAACCCAAATAATCCTACGGTGGTCAAAGACCTGAAGAGGTTAGGTTGGTGGATGCCACAATGAGGACATATCAAAACGGTTCGTAATAAACCCTGCAATGAAACTTTAGAATTGCTACTTCAAATACACACGCCTCACAGTATGTTCAGATTTCATTATTCGGACCCTAATTAAGTAAAATCCCAGATATTCCGAGGATTAACTGCAAAGCAACGAGACACAGATTCCCAACAATTAGACAAACGCGGTTCTATACTTATACACTAGTTCAAAATTTAATTCAAAATTAGCTCCTGGCCAGTAAATGAAATTTCTGGTTTTCCTGATGTAAGAAAATTGAAATGAATTGTAATTGATAAAATTGATGGAGAAATATTTTTTCATTTCCTCTGTTTTTCAACTGACAGAACTCTTGATGTATTTTGAGAAACTTCATAATGAATCTATGTTGAGATTTGAAAAGAAAGTTCTTGTGAATATGATACTTTTTAAATCCAACATAACGAACGGAAAATTTATTTCGTCTGAGCCTACTGAAATAAGCAAAGAAGACTGACGAAAACGGTTCAATGCCATCTAGCTAGTTTCAAACTCTGCAATCAAATTGGGGTCTCAAGAACCTGTTTGTTCAATTTCCTTCCCCATATAAAATGTTTCGAACAATTAAAAACTATACGATAAAAAGTGCAGAGGCGAATCCGTCATATCTAAATAAAAGAGAATCCCCAGAGAAGATTTGACTGAAGGAAAACTGTTAATTTGGTTTTTGTTTTTATCAATTCAAGAAATTTATAATTTCGAGTTGGATACATGAAGTAATCGAAAGTACTAGAGCTTAGTGACAGAAAGATATTCAAAGTGTCTGGAACAAGAGCACAGAAGCTTATTTGTTTAATGCCATTATTGACCAGATATCAGAATGAATATGAACAGACTTGCGAACACAAGAGTAATTGACTCCCGAATGAAAACCCGGTTGGAATATAATTTGATGAATTCTTGAATCCGAGTTAGTGCAGAGAGCTGCGAATATAAAATGAATAATGCCTTTCCATCAAGTTAGCAAATGGATGCATAATTGAATGGAGGTTTTCAGCCTGCAGGCCGCGATACAATTTCGTGGATAATGAGTTAGAAAGTATATTAGTCGGTAAAGAGGAGAACCGAAGAAGCACTTAAACTCGTGTACCAACCACTCGCCTTACATATTAGATTAGGGTGCGTTTACGTCGGAATGGATGAAGCATAAAACGACCCAGTGAAAACTTGGGGATTAATCGGGCGGCATCATTCGAATTCAAGTTTCGTGATGAGAAAAGGAAACAGAGAAAAATCAACATTTGCCATTGTAGAGCGGATCTTTTATAGAATCCCAACTTTTTATACATGGTGGAACGCGAAAACCTAATGTTGATGAGATGGTAGTTGGGGATGTCATGACTTGAAATTCGAATTCACTGCTGCATTTCAAATGAACATACTCTGACAACAAAGTATCCGGAAATTCCGGAAATAAAACGCATAAATATTTAACTTCAATATTATCCACAAGATTGAATGGTGGTATCAGGGTGTGCGGGTACAAAATTAGAAATAATAATAATCACCCGCTTAATGAAGGGCAGCGGACTTCCTAAGTCGCTGGATATACTATAACAGTAGATCCAAAAATTATCTTTGGTAGAAAAGATGTTTGCAAGGTGAATAAAAACAAGTTTGTAGTTATAATAGAATTATGTATTCACAGATTGGAATAGTTACACAATGTTCGGCACTTGAGTTTATAATTACAGAAAGAGTTTTTAGGTGTCTATAATAACCAAGGATTTGAACTTCTCTGCTCAATCTTGGGCACTTCTGGTAATATTAAATGATAAAGAGATCTGACCTTATTTGTTGTTTGGAGTTCACCACAGCTCTGCTTCAATCGTCGAGGGTAGATTTCTCAGAGTAAGGTGCAGGCACTTTGAATAAAGCTTCACAAACTTCCACTGATGAATTGTGCCTTGGCGATATGTAATTGCGTCACAGGATCACAATTCACAACCTTTTTCTTTTACGTAGAAAATTTCAACTGAGTAATTCACATACACATGAACTAGGGTAGCTAACTGACCCGAAAACAGATTATTTTGAGAGATCTTTAGAGGAACTTCTAGTTCTGAGTGCCGTTATAGACTCGTGAAAAGTAAATTGATAAAGGAGAACTTACTTGTAGAAGTGACCACCTTGAGAAGTGTAGAGAGAATGAATTTTGAATAATTGAGATAGGTCATACAGGTAGCTAAGTTTAGGGATGAATTCTTTTTAGGATTGAATCTTCAATAGAAAATGCTCTACAAATTATCCTGGGAGGCTTTAGGACATCTGAAGTGTGGGAAAATGATATGATTATTAAAAAATATTTTATTTGATAGAAGGTTTCGCATTTTTGTTAACAATAAGAATGGTAATTTCAGAACACTTAAAAACGGTCCATACAAGGATCAGTTCTAGCTCCTTCACTTTTCAACTTATATCTCAGTGATTTACTCACGACATCATCTCAGAAATATGTTTATGCTGATGATATTGCTATTGCTCGCCTCCAATCCATACTCTGGAAAACATATTCTTATTTAGAGATCTTGAAGAATTATTTTATTGAGTGGCAATTATGTCCCAATCGCAACAAAACAGAGGTATCTTGTTTCCATCTGAATAATTAAATCCGCCATCGGTTGGATTTGACTCGTGATGAAGAAACGGTGGTCCAATTTGAAAATGTTTGGCTGAATATTCTCTATCTTCCGAAAGAGATGAGATAGAGAATCCATATTAATAGAATTAGTTTATTACCCAAATATAAGTCAAGTTAGTTATTGGGCCAGACCTGTCCGATAGCTCAGCAATTATGAATCTAAAATTCGGTTATAATTGATGACACTCAACTACAACAACTTATATATGGTATAGAAACGTGGAAAGAATGCCAGATCGAAGAATTTGCTGAACTGTAAGTTCACTCAACTTCCATTTAAGATATATGTTTATTGATTCTTTCACACTCATTGTGCTGGCTGATTTTGAATCGCACTCTTTTTAAGTCTGAGAAAAGACTTTAGAACAAGCGCGTAAAAGCTCCTGATCTCACGTCAGTGCTTTCCACATTTTTTCAGTAATGTGTTCTCGCTTATAAAATAATTGGTCCTCGATTATTAATTCAACTTTATGCATTCATTAGGAACAGCCATTCAGATTCAGATCGACGAATAAGATTAACTAGTACCAGAATGTAAATTGAATGCATGCGTTTCACAAAACAAATAAAATGGCTTTTGAGTTTTTTCCAGTCTCGAAATCATAATTTTAGATATGTCGATGAAGCTAGAGAGTTCTCATTTCAAGCAAACAACATTACATAAAATAGTTCCCACTAAAGTGCTTAGTGCTTAGTGCTCGAAATATTCAATTACTTTTGCAAAAGTGCTCGGTAATCCGGAGCCTTCTGTCGAAAGCGGTGCTTAGAACTCGAGACTCGAAGCCTTTTTTTTCGAGTGCTTAAGGCTTAGTGCTCGAAGCACTTTTTCGGTGCTTAGCGCAGCTCTGGCTCCTCCACCTCTGGTGGTTCTACGGCAAAATCCTAAAATAGTCCTAAGGATAGTCCCAGAATCGTCAGAAAATAATCCTGATATAACCTGAACATCGGATTACTCGGTTCGAAATTAGTCAGAGAAAACCCGAACACTGAAATGGGCTTGATTCTGATGGTTCTGGAACAGTCAGAATTTGAACCCGAATGAAGCTATGGATAGCGTCAATTTCAAAATCCTTCACAGATGTAAGTGAGGCTTAGAACTAAATTTGCTGGGACCGTTGGATGTGAGAAATCTATACAAGAACCCCAATCCTTCAGCACTTAATATCCAAATAGAGATAAGCCATTCGCCACTTTCGAACATACCATTGGTTTCAGAACAGAAGAATATTTCAGTCTGTATCTACCACCTGATGATGGTTAGATAACCGAAACCTTTCGTATCCTAAGATTAATAAAGTGAAAATTAGACAATAAACTTGTTGCTGTTGATCTTCATTGAATTATTTAGTAGGATGATAAATAAATATAGGGCTCACAAAGGAGGTCTGTGGTTCCAATAAAACTGAAAGAAAACTGTTTATTGTAAATTTAAAATATATATCAGTTGATTCTGCTACACTATTTATCTTCGTTGTTTTATCTAGAGTCTAGAGACTTATAAATAAGCGTACCAAATATCCAGACCTCACGTTTATGATAGAATATGTTTCATTCTTTCATCAGTTCAGTGAAGATTGACGAAAGTTCGGACTTTTTTGGAAATGAATATGATGTTATATTCTTTTGAACATTTGATTTACAATTTTTCGGTTAGCAAACAATTTTGATAAGATCATCGGTTTCGGTATATTGCACATTCAAACAAAACGAAACCTTATTTATTCATCGAAAAGTCCACTTACATAAACCCCCATTTATCCCTCTTTGTTCTCGAAATCCTCTAGAGGGCACATAAATATGTAAACCGAAAAAAGGGCACGGAGTGAATTCATCATCCACCAGCCCCCTGATAAAGTATGAATAAGCTGACGAAATTTTCTCTAGAACGCATAATTTGTCATATCGTTTTATCAGGAGGGAGCTATTTAGTCGCAAAGTCCCGCAAGGAGTAGAGTTGAAGTCTTTCTTCACTCCGCTACAATTAAACTTAATAAGAATCTTATCTCAGTTGGAATGGCTCACGTAAACTAGAGAGTTATGATTTTAATGTTGTTATCTGCTTCCAGCGGCTCGCTTCTCCCATATTTTTCAACTGGTCCACTCGAGAGTTTTTCGGGGACTGGAAGATTTCACCGACTGCAGGAAGTATAGCTTGCTAAGATTTCTTTATGAACATGGTGAACTGAATAATATTGAATGTTCTATCTCAGACGAACCATATCAATTTTGATCCCATAGTGAAAAAAATTTCACGAAACATGTTTAATGATTCTGTTTCGCAGTTCTTTTGATCAATGTCTACTTGTTATTTTGAGAAGTCGTACTATGGTTTTATTATTATTTTCAACAATGAACCCAAACAGTCTATCAGACACAATCTTCTCAGCAATCTTGGAGAATAAGGGAAGTAAGCTAATAGGGCGGTAATTGCTGGTACTCAGTTTGTCTCCTCTCTTAAAGACTGGAGTGACTCTTGACATTTTCCAAGCTGATGGCAACTGACAAGTATGGAATGATAACCGGATGATCATGGTGATGGGTAATGACAGACTTGCAGCGCACCTCTTCATAATTCAGATATCATCCAAACCTGGCGCAGTAGACTCGTCCAACCGAGACAAAATACCCAAAATCTCTTCCTCTCGGACATCTATGTTATCCAGTGTACAGACTGCACGTGGTGCAGAGATTGCTGGCATAGGATCACAAGGCTCATCAGAAAACGAATTAGAGAAGGTGTCAGGAAAAACAGAAGCACACTCGGAACCATCAGAACACAGATCAACCGCCTCATTTCTAACCAGCGGAACCGATACTTTCGAACTCAGTGAGCTTCGGAAAAGCTTATAGAATTTCTTTCTGTTATTAGGTTTGGCTAAGGAATCATAGAACATTTTTTTGGCATCTCTTATTCTCAGATGTTATAACTTTGTTGCGACCCATCGCGAATATAACACTGCCATAACTTTCTTTTTCGACGCAGCATGGAGAAAAACTCTTCAGTCAGCCATGGTTTGGAAGCCACAAGGCTTCCTCTCCTCCGCGTTTCATCTTGAATGTCTTATTCAAAATGACAGATTATTTAAAATTGATCTGCATAACGCTCTTCATTTAATACTCAATCCAGATAATATCATATGACGAAATGCGCACTATACAAGGAAGAGCCCTCAAAAGCTTCCATTAGACGTCTCTTGTTGCTGCAGATCCTATCAAAGTTAATGTGTACCCAAGTGAATGACACAAATTCTACTTGGGAATATTAATATGAACGGAAGGAATGAGCAGAACATTAACGCAGAACATTAAACAACTTCACACATATCCCGGGTGAGCCTAAGTTGCTTAATGTCCTTGCTAATAAACACTATATGCATGGAAACTTAATTAACCACCTTGAGATCCTTCGACGGAAGATTTCTGATGGTAATGGAAAGAAACGTGTAGCCCTATTAGAGGTTCTCTGCGGGAATATAATAGCGTATAAGTTGAGGGATTGTTTTCAGTGTATTTATTCGAAGTAAAAAAAAATTGAATATTCTGACGTAACAGGTAAGCTAGAGAAACAAAGTTTGCGTTAAATCAGATGATGTGCAATGTCTTTCGTGAGTTCGAGCTACAGATGACGACACATATATGATGATAACAATGGGTTCCAAGTAGTGATAAAATTGAATGATATAATTTCAATTTTGGTTAATATTTTCGAATCGAATCTCACCCCACTAGTCAGCGCATACAATAAAAAAAGTTATTTTAGGTTTGAATTTGAATAACATTGTCACTTGGTATTGTAATCAATCAAAATTGTGGTCGTTGATTTGTCTGTTATGTAGTATTTAATTCAATATTCACATTGTACAAAATTATGCTGAGAAAACAGATTCTGAAGATTAACGCATAAACAATGCAATAATAGCATTTTGAAAACATATATTAAGGAATTCAGCAAAAAAAATTGAGTGTTATCTGCAGGGTTATGATAAAGTAATGCACAAAATTCATAAAACGTACAACGATCACTTTTGAAAAAAATGCAAAAACACGTCAAATATTCCGCATCTCTTGACATAAGTTACAAAAATAACAAGTCAAATTTGTCAATGTTATGACGCCATCAACATACTTTTTTAATGGGAAGCTAAGATTTTTATTACATTATGTGATAAAGCTTGTTTTATACACTAGGGAAAAATAGTTGCAGTAGGCCTAACATAAGAAAAAAACGAGAAAATATGTTCTCGAAGTTTGGACTTACTAATCCCAATAATTTCTATTCATTTTATTATCTTATATACTTATATATTTTCATATGCTGGTGCATGATAAAAAGTCCTTTTTTTCAAAAACTACCGGTTCAGGCTTAGATACTAGTACTCAAAGGTATTTACTCACTTATCTCTCATTTAAGACATCATTTTGAGCTGTTCAAAAGTTTTTACGGAGGTTTTGTTGAGAATTATAGATTTTGGTAAATAGTTTAATCCGTTTAATATATTTATCATTTTCTTACTGGTTGAATGCATAATTGGTCAGGACCACTTCATAGTTTCCTTCATGAACGTTCCACAAAGTCGACTAAATCACCTCTTGGTTCCGAACATTGAATGAACTTAACGGTCAGTGGTCACTGCTGTCCAGCAGTTTCTAATTTATTACACAGAATATTACCCTCTCAGTTCCAGGTGTTCGATCTGGACTGGAACTTATTGATTATATCAATCCATTGACCTTGGAAAATGCAGATTGCATCTGCTCACTCCGCGCCTCGTAAAACCACAGTGAAAATTTAAAGTAATAATATTTCATATTATAAACTACAAATATCATATATAAATGAATAGGGGTGATTCAATGGTTCACTCCAGCGATTAAGTGAATATTCTAATTCACCCGAATAGACGAAACAGCAATCAGGTGTAGTAACTGGGGTGAACTTGACTAATTAGTCAGCAGTACTCAGTAGCGAATAAATATATATATATTCATTTGAACTTTTGGCTAACAATATTTAGTTAGCAAACAATAAAGCTTTATGCCCGTGGGTATTTTAGCGGGCATTATGGATCATAACGCCCGCTCGTTGTGCGAGAAGCAAAATAAGCTATAGAAAGAAATTATTTATTTCGCAGAATTTTAATACTAAAACAACGACAACTCAACAAACGAAAACAAAGTCTTTCTTAATTAAAATTAAAAGTGCAGTTTTTGAATTTCCCGAAAAAATTCTTCTATCGTGAATCTTGGGATTTTTTCGAAACCTGAGGAGCGAAAACTTGACCACAAGTACTTCACAAGAGAACCGCTAGAGAATTCATGAGAATCTGTTACCGAATTCACAATCATCGTCGATATTTTGTTTTTGGAAAAAATGCTCTGCTCTATGTAACCTTCCGCCACAGATGCACTTTTCCATCTTCTGTGTATGTTTAACGTTTCATATGATGCACCAGCCTCAGTTAAAAGAGTTGATGAAGTCCGTCCCAAACAATGTCCTGTATATTCATTTGTATTATCCAATTTTAGGTATTTGGCAATCATCGAAGGCACACTTCCTATGGTATTTTTGCCAACAGGTTGGTTGGTGCACCGACCATTTCGGAACGTGAGGAAAAATCTAGGATTCTTCACTCCACTGGGTCTCAAGGATATATATTTTCTGACCAGCCCCAAAGCTCCTATTTTTTCTTCCTCTACAATGCTAAATCCTTTTGACATACCGGTTTTAGTTTCGGGTATTTTAACAAGTAAACAGCTACCCTTATTTTCTATATCTTTGATAGACATTTTCACTAATTCATCTCTCCTTAGTCCTCCAAAAACACCCATTATTAGAACTACTTTATGAAGAAGATGAATTTCATCAGGAGCTTCATTGATGAATGTATGAACTTGTTCTGCTGTCAAAATTTTGGATTTCTTCGGAATATATCCTTTAGATTTCATTTTTAAAAACGCTACTAGTCGGGAAAATTGTGAAATATTGATATTTTCATTGACAATCAGTGTAGATTTCAAAATAGAATATTTCGTCCACAATGACGCAGGACAAAATTGTTCAGACTGAAATAAAAAAAATTACCCACACATGAACAAAATGAAAAATAAAATAGCATACCAATTCTTGAAAGTACACCAATAACATTGTTTCATCTATAGCAATTATTCCATTTTTCAACTTCCATTGATGGAATGTTTCATAATCCTTGTAGACGAGTCTGGCTGCATTTTCAATTATATTATTTGGCAAATTGCTATTCATTTCTGTTATTTCTTTAAATCTTCACAACGAAAACAGTAATGACATTCACTTAATAAAATGATGACAGCAATAACGAACTTCAAAATATTAACAAATGCCATGGTTACTACTGAAAGTTAAATGGAAAAAAATCATCGAGCAATAGATGGCAATAGATCTGCCAGAAGTTTGGACGCCGATAGTTCGATCCAACTTAAAAAGATCAGGATATCACAGATGAGTATATAACATCGTTCATTTTCTTTCATGACTTCTGTCAATATTGACTTTTTGAAAATTGATAATTTTCAAAAGGTTTTTTACTTTTCCTCATTGATAAAGATAGAAGATGTCTATCGAAACGTCGGAAAACATTACATCCACAATAGATGATGGTAATAGCCCAAACAATCATTTAACACGAACTCCATTATCAACAATATCTCGTCATTAAATAAAGAAAACACCCTCAAATTCGCCGTTTTGGATTAACTCGAGCGGCTAATGGAAGCCCATTGTGGCTCTGATTAGCTGACTTAACCCTCATTACCCCATTATCGTTGAGTGTATTTTTTAATTACCTAAGAGAAAAAGGATTGAAAAAGAAAATAAGACAACAAAAGTTAAGAAAAATAAAGGAAACTGTGGTAAAGAAAATTGTGCCAAAGAAAAATGTATCAAGAGGAGATGCAAGATACAGAAAACTACCAAAAATAAAATAGTTTATTCATCTGCTCTGCCGATCAAGTAGCAATGCTATTTGTGACGATGAATCAGAATATTCCGAAGAGGAATCTTTATGTGCAATTTGTTCAGACAAGGCAATAAGTGGGGAGATGTGGTATCGAAGCAGAAGCTGCTGAAAGTGGACCCATGAAGAATGCTCTGGCAGTTACACACCAGATTCTTATATTTGAGCCTTTTGTTTGAATCCCTAAAATCAGAATCTTTTTTTTTCTGTAATATGTTAATTTTTATTACTTTGTTTTGTTTAAAATGTTGATTATTTTATTTGTGATACACATGATTCTTTAAACTTATAAATAAAATATCATTTTAAGTAAGTTTCGTTTATTTTCGGGAAAGAGTAAATATTATGATGCCCATTTCCCATATGAATGTTAAGTAGGCTCTCAATACCCGCATGTGTAGGATAATAGGAGCAACTGACTTCGTAAAAACGTAATTGTATCTTAATATATGATTATATCTGATAATGAATGTGATAAAAACATAAGTCATCAAGATATGAGTTCCTAATAAAAATTATAAGAATATCAACACATGTAATTTTTTATCAATGTTTTCCCTTAGTAGGCTCCCAATACCCTGCGCTCCCCTACCAACCATAGAGATTATATAATAAAATTTTAATTCTTCATATTTTGTTATAGAGCTGTGTTGAAACACTCACTGATCTATCGCCTCCATATTGAATCGATTGTTTAGGAATGTTATCCACTTCTCTATCCGCTACTTTATTGACAACATCGATTCGTTACATTATATCTCATCCTCGTATCTAATTTCTTCCTGGTCACCATCATAAAGGTTTTCGAAATAATATTCCCCATCATCAATTGTCACGTCCTCTGTTTGAACTTATTTATACTTTTTTTCGGCTTAAGTAACTGAATGAAGGCAATAAAGAAAAATCTATCACAGATCTTAATTTTTTTTTTTAAAGGATGTTTAATCAACTACTTTTCTAGACTGATTAATATTCAATTCAACGATGGAACTGAATTTTTGCAGATACAGCCAACGCAAACAGAAAGTACAGTATCTGATTTAACGAACCATAAGTAATGGAATATTAAACGTTCCTCTTGTTCCTCCACTATAGAACGATCCTTTCCTTTTCCGAAATACAAACAGAAGCAGAATTAATAGCCACTTTTCCCAAAGTGGGATATCATTAGGGGTCGCAAAGAATATAACTGCGGTTTGTCTAGTGGAACAGAGGCATCCCGCCTCTTCCGCGATAACCAACTCAGCGAGTTCCAACTCCCCTAACACTGACTGCCATCTGGCAATAGAAGAATCTTCCGTGTGGAACAGTTACAGGCTCGGATACCTAAGTTTTCTGATCGACCCCATGCGATTTTCTTATCGCTTGCCCTTATCCCTGTTCCTGGGAACATTTCTTAAGTTTTCTGGATGTTTGAAGCGAGTGAATAGTTTTTTTTTGGGTGGCGGGAAAATGTAGGTGAGGAAATTTCCTTGACAATTTTTTATTCCCTGTGGTCATCTTGGAGAACTATTCAGATTGTACAGCTTTCTTTTCTTTCCATAATGCTTATAGCTGTTGTTTGAGATATATCAATTTACTTATACAGGGTGTTGCGATATTCTCGCAACAAGGAGGTTCTTGGAATTTGGGGCAGCGGCCGTCACTTCCAAGAATGCCTTCTGTCGGACGGAATTTTGGAAATCCCTAAACTTAGCTACCTGAACGTTTGTACACGTCCAAACTCTTTCAGTTATTAAAATTCATTCTGTCTACACTTCTCAAGGTAGTCACTTCTAGAAGTAAATTCTCTCTCAAGACGCTCTCGTGCACAGTATCTTCAAGTAAGTTCTCTTATCAATTTACTTTTCACGAGTCCATAACGGCACTCAGAACTACAAGTTCCTCTAAAGATCTCTCAAAATAATCTGTTTTCGGGTCAGTTAGCTACCCTAGTTCATGTGTATGTGAATTACTCAGTTGAAATTCTCTACGTATAAGAAAAAGGTTGTGAATTGTGAACCTGTGAAGCAATTACATATTGCCAAGGCACAATCATCAGTGGAAGTTTGTGAAGCTTTATCCAAAGTGCCTGCACCTTATTCAGAGAAATCTACCCTCGACGATTGAAGCACAGCTGTGGTGAACTCCAAACAACAAATAAGGTCAGATCTCTTTATCATTTATATTACCAGAAGTGCCTAGATTGAGCAAAGAGGTTCAAATCCTTGGTTTTTATAGACATCTAAAAACTCTTTCTGTGAGTGTAATCTCAAGTGCCGAACATTGTGTAACTATTCTTATCTGTGAATACATAATTCTATTATAACTACAAACTTGTTTTTATTCACCTTGCAAACATCTTTTCTACCAAAGATACTTTTTGGATCTACTGTTTTAGTATAACCAGCGACTCAGGAAGTCCGCTGCCCTTCATTAAGCGGGTGATTATTATTATTTCTAATTTTGTACCCGCACACAGGGTGTCGGGAAAATGCGCGAAATCTCTCAGATTCAGATACAACATACAAAATAAGATGACAAGTTTCTATCATTTTTTTTTCTAGCGGCCTTCCCAACGGAGATACGGCCTCGTAAGTGATGTCACTGGAAATGCATTTCACTGGAATAAACTCCACACTACTCAATGTAATTTGAGGAATATCTGATATTATTAACAGTAGTGAGGACCTCTTAGAATACTGCCCTTGTATTTACATAAGCTATTTCAGTTCACCAAGGGCGGACTGGGTTGTTCATTTCAATGCATAAATTGTCAACACCCTGTATGATAAGAGGAAGAATGAAACCAGTTCTGACACCTTGAATATGGAAATGCACTGAAATGAACTTTAAACTACTCAATGTAATTTGAGGAATATCCGATATGATAAACAGTAGCGAGGACCTCCTGAAAAGTGCTCTTAACTGTGGTTTACCAAGGGCCGACTAGGTTGTACATTTTGATGCTTATATTGTCAATATTCTATAAAAGGAAGAAGAATGGAACAAATTTGGATCCCTTGAATATGAGGCTAAAATAAGATCCCTTCTTTATAGCCGATGAAATGAACCCTTTGTTAGCAATTAAAATCTATGTTCATCGAGCAACGGTGTGCACAATCTGGCAATACCGCTAACGCTCCAGGTAGCTGCTAACCTGCCAGCATTTTTCTTCCTTTGTTAACATTACAGTCCACGAGCTCTACCAAGACAGAGTACAGTTTATATTATCCATTTCTACAACGATAATTCATTAAAGTTTTAAAGTAAATTAAGGTGTTTAAATTGACAAGCTTAAACGAGCAGACAGCTCAACCACCCTTTTAGAGTAACAGAATGAAAGAAATAATTTTTTCATTCTATCAAAATAAATGAATGAATTTATATTTTCGAAAATTATACCACGGTTACACGGTTGCTGTGCTACAAAAAAAGAGGAATGAGGTCAATACAGATCCTCATTCAACAAAATTGTTTGAAGAATATAAAAATTTGCGGGACCAGATATATGGAAATACAACGACATCAGACCAACCATCAACTTCTTCAAGGAAGGCAATTCATCCCCTGAAAAAAGGTCGAACTAAAAGAAAGAAGGCTTATAAACACTCTGGTGAAATAAATAGATCTAAAAAATTACATCATGGCCATAAATGCTCTGCCACAAAATAGATTGTTGAGATCAATACAGATTTTACAAAAGTTTTTGAAGAACATAAAATGTTGTGGGAGCAATTATATTGAAATACTGCGACATCAGACTAACAACCAAATTCTTCAGAAGAAAACACAAAAGAGATGGTATGGAGTTCCCCGGGTCAAGTAGTAAAGACTATGTGTGTTATGAACAACTTTTGTTGAAAGATTCTCAGATTATGTTTTCGACAATGATGCTAGTGGATGGCAAATCCAGCCGATAACACATAACCAGCTGTATATCAATTCATAAGAATTCGAATAAGGCTTGGTGTACATTTAGGGTATTTCCCTTTTAAACATTTTGCCGTGTTCAACCTTTCATTATATTATGTTACTAGTAAGCGGGTAGATTCATAGGCCCATTTCAAAACGGAAAATCTCGGTCTATCCGTGATTTCTGAGGCCGTTTGAACTGAATTAAAAGAAAGGTTACACTATATGTGAGGAAAATCCTACCTGCTTGAAGGTTCTTTTGAGAATATCCATTGTTTACATCTATGAAGAATATATTCATTCATTCTTGAGAGATATTTGAAATGAAACGATACGGTAGACTGTTTTATCTTTGGTTTATAATCTAATAAATACCTGAGAACTTCTCTTTAAAGCAATTTCTAGCTAATTTTTCGACCTCCAGATGTTGCTTTACATATTTCGTCATTTGACATCGATTGCATTATATCTTGATATTTGTTTCGCTTGGATATATTATTTACTGAAAATAAAGAGAATAAATCGTTATGAGACATGAATATAATGCATAATATTACTTATAACGGTCCAATTCCACCAATTTTATACTTGAAGTAATCTATTCCTCGTTCATCGTTTGACGTATTATGGAAACTGACCGGTCTCGAACATCGAAATAAATAAAGTCAAGATGGACGAAATGTGGTCAGAAAATGGGCATTTTCAGATGTAAAAGTGTTATCTCGCTACTTGGATATGAATATCGACATCGACAGATTGCGAGTTTCCTAAAGTTTCGTTCTCTATCGCCGAAAGTGCGTTTAGGGGCTTCTACCGCCCCCACGAAACGAAAATATCCGGGCGGTTTTTTGACGTTTCTCGGTACTCGCGGGTCGAAAAATTGCCCTTTTATCTGCGTTATTTAAGTACAGTTCTGGGGGGGCTCAGCTCCTAGCTAGGCACGGGGACGTTCTTCGTCTAGAAAAAGCAACCTCCCCCGCCCCGCGAGACGCTCCGGCTTCGGAGGAGTTCTTCCGTCCGTTTTTCGCCTTTGGGCGATTTCGGCAAAAATCGCCGATTTCGCGATTTTCGTTTGAAAATTTCGGGGGTTTTAACAGCGCCCGGGGGGGTTTCGCCGTCGCTTCTCCTAGAAGAGGATACGCCTTTTCGTTTTCTTTAAGATTGCCTCTCGAGCGGCCCTTCGGGCCGCTCGGAAAGCTTCACTTTCCAGGTCCCTCACGGGACCCCCACTCATAATCTTCTCTGGTTCGTTCCTTACTGCTATATTTATATCGAAATATACCCATAAAAGTGAGTGTTTTTAGAAATTTCGAATCATCGGTGAGGGTTGTTGTAGGAGATACATTGGGATAGAAAGTCAGACGTTGGTCCGCTGGATGTCACCTCTGTCTATATAATGCACTGAGGTGTCTACCAGAGTTCAATAATACCTGCTTCAAGATTGGTTGTTGTTTGATTCTGAGGTTCTGTATTTGACAATGGTACTGTTGGATGGCACACCCAGCCGATAACACATAAACAGCTGTGTATATGAATTCATTATATTTCAAAATGTACTCGGTCTATTTTTACTGTATTTCTCTAATTTAAATTATATATTTCATTCTTTTCAAAATCAGGACCCTACATATTTCAAGAATCGAGTTATTGGGTAGTTCCAACTGAAATATCGAGAGAAGCGAAAGACATCTTCGCTTTTCCCGACAGAATTCTCAAGGTCATTGGTTCGATCAAAGCCTAGAGTGATACATCTTTGTGAATTAATGTTCTGTAGAACTCTTGTGTAAATGTTGCAAACTCCAAAATCATCCTTGCTGACCAGCCAATAACAGATCATGTCCGAGCTAACGCATTGTTTCATTTCTTTTTATCCTCTACTAACAGAAATGAAACAAAACATCTCGGGGACTCCGAATAATTTCCTTTTGTTTATTTCTTTTCTGATCTATTATGGAGAGGAATGAAAGGTTGAGGTATCTGGGATGGAGAAATTCGCTTTTTGTTTTACCGAGTACACTCCAGGAAAGACGGAACAAGAACAATAGATGGAGTACAAAGTAACTAGATAATAGGTAACTTATGCTTGGGTGAATTCATTCATCAGCTCATGCCAGATAAAATATCAATATTTTACTCGTTTGAGGTATTTCATCATAAAAGTATTTTATCGAACTAGAGTTATCGAATAATCTTGTTTATAGCAGTGATCTTTGCTTCTGGCGCTCGTTTTATAGTTTTTCCCCGTACGGAACAATGTAATAAAATATATCCGCCACGACGAAGAAACTGATCTATATCTCGAATTTAAAATATCTTCCCACAGATCTCTTTGAGCATTATTCGAGGCTCAAATTTCCTTCTCTCAAAAACCCCTATCCTGCCCTCTCTTAATTTGGATAACTTGGATTAATTCACCGTAATCAATCATTTCGATTAATTTCCCGACAACTGATTTCTTAGAAAATTTCAAGTTATTTTGATGTAACATTTTTCAGTTTTGGTTGGAAAATTCTCTCTGAGCGGGAAAATTCGAAAAAAAATCGAAAATAGAGCTCCGCTGAAACAAGAATAACTTCGAGGTTTTTGGATGGAGAATTTTCATTTTTGGGATTTTTGAAGATGTAAGAGTGATGTATTCTTCATTTTAAAAATCGAAATCGCGATTCATGATACAGGGGGTGAAAATATCGCTTTCAAAGTTAGGGATGACAAAATCGTGAAAAATCAATTTTTTCAAATTAGAACCCCATTTTTTCATGGCAGATATTGAATCTACGTTGAAAAATAATGTGAGTGTAAGTATGCATCACACCCTTGCCCTAAAGTGGATATTTTCTGAGTTATTCACAAATAACTGTTTTTCGTCTTGAATTTTCAGCTATTTCTTTTCCCTTCACGCCAAAGAGACGAAATTTTCAGGAACTGTTATTTGAACCATGCTGTAGATTTTTCACCCCTTCTTGAAACCGACTTCAAGTTACTATTAGGAGAACCATGGCAAACGCAGTTATTACCAGAGAAGATGCTGAAAGTTTTGACCGTTAATTTCTAGACATTTATTTATACGTCTCAGGAATGCTTCGTGCGTTGTTCTTCTCATTTCATTGGGAGGAAGAGATCTGCAAAAGTGTTTGAAAACTATGAATCTAAAAATCTAAACAAACCTGAACGCATTTCTGACTCGTTCGATTCAGTCTTCTTTATCAGTCAGGGGAGTTGAGTAGACAATATTTTTTATCCTACCCCAAACATAATAGTCTGAAGGAGTTAAATCGGAAGAACGTGGTGGCAAAAGATGTGGACCATTGTTCGCCAACCATCGATCTTCAAATAGCCTGTATAGGATATTTGACACATTGAGTAAATTGTTGATACCATAAGTCATTATGGTTCTGTACTAGCGGCTCAATTATTTGAGTCGATATGTCAGAATATCTATCTCCTAAGGGAGAACATTCTTTAAATAATACAAACATGTGTAGTGTTCCATCTTACCAGTTAAAGTCCCATCATAAATGTGAACATCGAGAATTGCATTAAACAATTGCAAAAAACATTGAAACTCCAGGTCTCTTGAAAGTACCATTGTCTGAAGTGGTGGTTGTTCTCTTCATCCCAATAATGACTGTTATGCCTATTGAAAGAACCATTCTTTGTGAATTTAGATTCATCTGTCCAAATTATACAGTCCAAAAAGTTTTCATTCTCTTGAAATCGAATCATCATAGCTTCGCAAAACTCTGTTCTCCTGACGAAATCAGTTTCCTTCAAATGCTGTACCCTATTGAATTTATATTGGTGCATTTTATGTTTTTTCAATATTCTCCAAACACTCGATTGAGATAATCCCAGAGCAATCTCGGCATCTATGAGAAAATTTTGAGGATTCACACGAAAATATGCAAGAACTGTAATTTGGTTGTTCTCATCTTCTACTACACTTTTTTCTCTGTGTATAGTTTTCTTAACGAAAGATCCGACATTTCTCAAGTTTGTCATGGTTCTGTTAATGGTATCTCTCGTTGGTCTGGGTCGGTCAGAAAATCTCTCAATGAACAGTCGAATCGGTCTATCTACAACTTTATTACATTCTCCGTGAAGTAGAATGAGATTTAAATAATCTCCATTGGTAAAATTAGGCATAGTGATCGATTTTATAACTTAATACGAATTATCACCAAATTAATAGTAAACACAAAATGCTACTGAATAAAGAGAAATTTGGCAGATGTCATTAATGATATCTATCATTAAAAAAAAGAATGTAACACATGGTAAGTTTTTGCATATGGTTCATAAGGAATTATTCATTTATCACTGGAGAGAAAACCGATGGCCGCTTAGTTGAAATAAAGAGGTTTCCGATACAAATTCGAATCCAAATCCGCCATCTATTTAGGAACAACCTGTAACATTTTTCTCTTGCATATTAGGGTAATAAAATCTAAAACATGGTTTAAGTAACAGTTCCTGAAAATTTCATCTTTTTGGCGAGAAGAGAAAAGAAATAGATGAAAATTCAAGACGAAAAACAGTTTTTTGTGAATAACTCAGAAAATAAATTTTTCTACTTTGAAAAAATTGATTTTTCACGATTTTGTCATCCCTAACTTTGAAAACGATTTTTTCACTCCCTGTATCATGAATCGCAATTTCGATTTTCAAAGTGGATACATCAATCTTACATCTTGGAAAATCCCAAAAATGAAAATTTTCCTCGAAGTAATGCTTGTTTCAGCGGAGCTCTATTTTCGAATTTTCCCGCTCAGAAAGAACTTTCCAACCAAAACTGAAAAATGTTACATCAAAATAACTTGAAATTTTCTAAGAAATCTATTTCTGCAATAAAAAATTGGTGTTCTAATTTGAAAAACGGAAGTTGACGTTATTTCCGGAAAAACCGGAGGTGTTCATGCCTTGAAAATATTTTAGATTTCATCAGCATCGTGAAATACTTATAAGTGCTGAATTTCATGAAAATACGTTCAGTAGTTTCCCGTATAAATATGGGTGAGTTTCCTCGTGAAAGACCCTGTATTCTGATGTCACAACTCACTATGTTCTAATATTATTTGAGAAGGTGATTCATCAACATCGTGAAATGTCGAGGAGTTTGCTTATGGATGCATCGAGAGGTTAGATTCCCTTATTCCCCTAGCTCTGAAACTAAAGAATATATATATGTATATTAAGAAAATTTATATAATGAGAAAATAAGGAAATTTAAGTGGTATGATTAATAATTTATATCTTACATCTTTCATCTGGGACCTTAAATCAAGATTGCAACTAACACTAACACTGAACAACACGAAAAGAATTATTATACCTGTGCTGTTCTCTTATATTAGTGATTCCCAATCACGTGACGGATGTTGATGTTGAACGAAAATAATTTTATTGCAAACATAAAAATTAAGTTCCGTTTTCTGTTTACTATAATAATTTACGACGAAAAACGATTATTATAAAACATTATAATTTCTAGAGTTTTCTAACCAAACAATTCAAGATGGTAAAACATCATAAACAATTAAATATATGGTTACGAGATTGCAGTTTTCTTCAGAAATAGCGACTGACCTGACAAAAATTTATAGCGTTTGGTAGCTCGAACTAAAAGGGCCGTGTACGTTCTATTAAGTTGACGGTATAGAGAGATACGTTGTCTATGAAGTGCACCATCAATTGAGTTGCCGGAACTTTGACGATCAATTGTTCCAAGTAACTTGAAGAATTTTTCAAACAACAGATACTAGAAAATTGTATCTAGTTTTCGGAGTAGTGTCAAACTTGAAACTTGAAAATTGTAGAATTTTCAAATTTGTCAGCCTCACTCACAGAAGATGTATGTAGGTTATTGCCCAAATAATAATTTAATACGGATTATCGTTGTTGTAATTGGGATAACTTGAACTTCAGCTGAATGTATTCATTCTGATTCCCTGGATTCGCATTTCATTCTGTTGCATTCATGAAAAAATGCCAAAGGCTGGCCCATCCAATGTGAAATATCGTCAACTCGCGAAAACATTAATCGTCAACTTGCTTTCACACAACGAAAATTATTTCCCATCCCTTTCATTAATATTCTAAATTCCGGAAACAATAGAGAAGTGGAGGAGAATTCGTTAGTCCAGAAAGCGTGATGAATCAAAATTTTCCGAATTGTTCCCCCTCATCAGATAAGAGGATGTCATCAATTACGAGTAACCAGGTGTTCTCCTTTTCACTCTGCCAAAAATCGAGATAGCCGTTTTTCACCGTCGTGGCCTCCCGGAAACTGTACTGCACCGGAGTCTACCTCTTCTCATAGGGAAGGGACACGCCCACCTAAAGCGCTCCCGAGCATCAGTTCAGTATACGTCTGGACGCTGAAGAAGCGTCGTGACGCTATTCGGAGATTAATCGTAACTCTCGTATCGTTGGTTTTGTATTGTGGTTCAAATGTGTTTGGGTTTTCGGAGATGTGAACATCTGTTTACTTGTGGTTGAACGATTTGGGATTTATTTGTGGTTGGTATCAATTTTGTTCCTATTTTTTCTTATGAGAAAAAATGGGATTTTTTCAAGAGAATCATAATAATATTAGGTTATTTATCAAGAGGAAACAATATACCCCAAAAAAAGCTGGAAATCTACAATAAAACTTTGATGAACTTTCGACCTTTCTTCGGAGGATGCGTACTTGAAAATGCATTGTCAGGTTTTCAAAGTTCCACGACAAGATTTGCTGGTCAGAAAATTATCAAAATTTATTTTCTTTAATAATCTTTCAGATGATATATTTCAAAATTTGATTCATTAAAACAAAAGACAAAAGACAAAAGTCCCATTAAGCACACTTCCAGAACATCATGAATTAATTCCTTGATTTATCAGTAGAAAATATTGGTAACGTGAATGGTTTCTCAAAGGAATAGAACATTATATTAACGATATATATAATATTTATATACTATATAAATATATCAAACTTGGGAAAAAAGAAATTAACATCATTATTAAAAAACTCAATGAATCCACCGAATGGTGTTTTTTCGAAACCATCTACCTATCTGCTTGTTCAGATATGAGCTGAATCGAATTATCTGATATTTAAACAGTTATAATCTGATTGTATCCAACGAAGGGGGCGTGGCCGGAAATATAAATTCAAAATTGTGAAATATTAATCATTATATATATTTTTCTGATAACGTTCAGTCAATATCTAACTCAGGTATTGGCCTATATGGAATGAAATTCCACATTAAAATTTTTTCTTAAGATTGATATAAATAAATATATATAGGGTGAGTCTTCGACCACTGTTTTAATTTTAACCAGGGATTCTTGAGATAAAAAGAAACACTTTTTCCCATTCTGTTTTTCCATATTCAGCTGCGTTAAAAAGTTATAAGCCTCTTTAGTTTTCACATTGGTCAAATACCCCTCTGTAGTCCAGTTTAGTTTGAATGAAAAATACTTTCCACAGCATCCACTATTGAATCTGAATTGTTCATAAACATTATTTTTCCTCTAAGAAATGATTCACTCACTTAAGTTTCATCAGATGATTATACAGGGTGAGTCTTTGACCACTGCGTTAATTTTAACAATAGGTTCTTGAGATGAAAAGAAAAACTTTTTCCATTACGGTTTTTCTATATTCACCTGCGTTGAAAAGTTATAAGCATTTTAAGTTTTCACATTGGGCAAATACCCCTCTGTAGTCCAGTTCAGTTTGAATGAAAAATACCTTCCACAGCATCCACTAATGAATCTGAATTATTTAAAAACATTATTTACTCTCTATGAAATGATTCACTCACTCATGTTTCATCCGATGAGGTCCATATCCAGAAGGAAGATACAAAATACTAATTTTCTGGTAAAAAAAATTCAACACCATAAACATAGATTTTTGTTGTTCTACTATATTTTCTTTCTACTTCAAGATTATAAACCATGCCTTTCTAGTGAGAAATTCTAAAAAAACCTCAGAATATTTCTGAAGTTTCTTCTCCTTGACAGAGACCAGTGAAATGGTATTTTCTGTACTGAATCTCAATAACAATTTACCTGGATAGATTACAAGTATTTCCAGATTTAGGTGTGCAATTATACTTTCTTGAAGAAATACCTAAATTTGATTTTGAAAAATCAACTAGGTGTTCTTTAATAAAAAATTTTTTGTTAAATCATTAATATGAATCTATTCTGTTTAGACTATAACTACTGATTACTGATTTTTATAATCAGAGTATCTGTTTTAATTACGTAAACAAGAACATAAATATTGAATAATGATTATTCATAGATTATGTCAAATTTTAATACCTTACCATAGAATATTAATTTATTACCGAACCCCAGGAGCGAAAAAATTAATATTTGTTTTTTTTAAATGAAAGATAATATCTGTAACTATTATTGATCTTTAGTTATAATTTTCCTCAGAATAATTAGAGTGAATTATTATCACATTAAAATATTATAACGTCTCTGTGGTGGGTAGTTCCAAATAAAAAAGTGTTCTGTGGTTCCATGTTATTTTGATTCTGTTTGAAACTGTCAACAGTTATTTGTAGCTTTCATTCAGAAAAATGTGGAAAATATTGGAAGGATAATATCGATAGTTTCAAATTATTCAATTCAGTACTCTTATAGTAGTACTTTTATAGAAACCCTGAGGATGCATTTAATAAAATTGCGAAAGCTTGGCGTAGAATAAATAGTATTCATTCACTTATCCTCCAACTGTGAGTCGACGAACCGTTATAATAAATAGGAATATTTATTTGGGACATCAGAACATTCAAAAGAAATAATAAAAATTTAATGCACACTTTTAATAACGTACCTTACAATTGTAATTGGAGAACCTTTAAAGAAGTCAAGTTCAATATCTGATTAATTAAATTATTCATTTTGCAGTTTTACACCTATTCTCATTTTTGATGTTGTTGGTATTGTAAAGAGAACCATCTAAAGTCATTTTCATTGAATTGAAAGATCGTTTAGGCAGGTTTTTCAACGAATTTGGGGTGAATTAGGGTAATATATGAAACAGAAAAACATATTTTCTGAACGTACTTTTTATCGTCACCAGAGGTACATTAATAGCAAATACCGATTTCAGTTATTCCTGATTTTATCTCATAAAAAACTACAAAGTGTTTTCTGGATTATTCGGTACAATGATGTAAAATGATCACTCCATATCCTCTCTGATAAAATAGTTTCCGGAAATTCAAGTGTTTTTATTCTTTTAATTTCTTTAAAACTTGACACAGTGCATAAAGAAAATACATAAAAGCAATGAGTAGAGGGGAGGAGCTTTTGCACACCTGCTCTCTCAGTCGATTCTTCGAATTGCTTGTTGAAAAATTATTGTAATTGAATTTGTTCTTAATTACATGCTGAAATAAAATTACAATCCAGGGCCATCCTTAAGGGCCATGATCCTTCGAAAAAAAATATCTGAACCTTCACAGGACCCTTAAGAAAATGAATCTTTTTTTTGATAAATTTTTATCTTATTATTATTAATATTAAATTTTTATAAAATAAAATGAAAATAGAATATATATTCTTAACTATACTCAATTTCTGTGACTTTTTGAATGACTATTCCTGGTTACAATAATGAGCCTCAGATAAAAGGTTTGTTCGGGTGGCAGTTCCCAGTTGTACTGGGGTCACAGAGAACCAGGTTCTGTAGCTCTTGGAATCGTCGCAAGTTGTTCTATGACACCAACGGGTGAGAACAGGTGGGAACAGATGATTTCAAAACGATTTCGTTAAGTGCATAGATAAGTGGAAGTAAGGTTATGTTGTACATCATGGATCATATGGATAGTGTTACAAAGATATTGAATAACTTATTCAATATCTTTGTGTTATTAATACGGTGGAAATACGTTAGAAATTAAAAATATTAAAATTGAACAATTTTTTTTGTCATAAATAAATAAACATATTAATTATTAATTAATTATTATTAGATTATATTATATTCTTTAAAATTATTTCAATAACTTTTTCATGTAAAATAATTGTTATTCTTGAGCTACGATTGAAGGTTGGCAGGAAGACATCGCTTCGCGATATGCCCACCCATTGCATATTGTATAAAATAGATTGTAAAACATCAGCAGCAATAAAGAGTTCCAATAATAATAATAATAATAATCCATATAAATAACTGTAAATATAATTATATGTCATGAATATTTGAATAAATGATTTAATTTAATTATTATTTGAAATTCCAATATATGTAGTAGTGGTCATCAGTGGAGAAATTATTTTTGTTAGTTCATATCTGGGTAAATTGTGAATTCTTCTGTTATTTTATTGTGATTTTGGTGGAAACTGTGGAAATAGAATATCTCATATAATAGAATTCGGTAATTGTATGGAACTGGTGGCATTTGGGAAATAAATAAAAATATTTTCTAACAATTTTCATAGCTTTGTAATTATTTTTTAGATAAGAATTGTTTTAACAAGTCGTTGTGTTCTTGAAAGAGGTCATTCCTCCGTTTCCTTCCTAAATTTGCAATACATTTTGAGTGGTTAAGAAATAAAGATACTGCAATCACGAAATAACAAAAATAAATATATAGAATATATATACGAAATATCGTATATATAAATAATATAAATAATTATCTTACATACTTTGATCAACAACTATGCAATTATTTTATTCATCTATTGCAAATGATTCTTCCTCTTCTTCGAGATAACAAAAATTTTTAGAAGCTATTATAACGAATTGATTAAAAGTTTATACTCCCACAACATCAAATATACTCAAAAACAGCTATGCGAATTACAGTTCCGAACTGCCACGAACTGCTTTGTATGAACCAATTCCTTGAATGACTGGATTCTTCGTATGAACATCATATATATAATTTTTATCGAGTTGTGATTTAAAATTTCATGGAGGAACTCTCCCATTTGGCTATAATGGAATGTCTTCGATGTTTATAGAAATTCAATTAATAAACAAACACTGAAAAATATATAAAAACAATGCTTTCCAGATTTTTCTCCCTCCATTAGAGCGTTTAGTCGGATTTTTTTTTCATGTCAATTGAAATACAAGCTGAGAATGCGTTAATTTATGGATTCAGTAGGAGTAAAGAAGGTCGAACGAGAATAATTTTAAAACTTATTACAGTTAAGGAGCTCAATTGGAGAAATGAGAAGCTTCCTCAATTCAACTATTGATAAGATTAATGCAAAAATCAGTATTGTTGAATGGAATATGATGCATAAATGTGAAAATATGATTTTCTGACAGCAGTTGAATGTGTAAAAGTTTTCGATTCGATGGATCTTCAACCCATAAGAAATGGGGTGATGCACATTGGTTTACGTGTGACGCAATATTCCTGTGGTAATAATTTGAAGGAAATGTTGATTTAGGCTTATGAAAATGATAAATATATAGAAATATATAGAAAAGCACTGACGCAAGGTCAAGAGATTTTGCCAAATTGTTTTAAAACCATTAGTTGACACTGAAATGGATCGACACATAAATAAAATCAAAATTGAGGAAATATTAAACAGAATATATCAAATACTGAGAGGATTAAAAGGACACAGCCTGAAATGTCGCCAAATTACATTTTCATCAAAAACCCTGCTCATCAATTAAATGTTGGACGATCTCGAACGTTAACACGTTCGCTCCGCTCACGTGTTAAAATATCTCGACCATAAATCGCTATCATTAATAAACTAGTTGATTAAATAACTATTTTTACTAGTTTTTGCAAAAAAGACACTATTATTATTATTTAATGAATTTCAACATTTTTCGTTGATATAAATGATATCTACCTACCTTTAACAAATGTTTTTTCTCAGTCCCTGCGATTTCTTCCGCCAAATTTCGTAAATCTTATCCGTTTGTTCGAAATAATGGCGGATTTAGCGAGACAAATCGTCACTTGTCAGATTCTGCCTCACCAAACATAGGGGTCCCTCAAGGGACTAATTAAGTACGTAAATCCTATCAAAAGTGCAACCCTTGTTAGAGGATTTAATTGTCGATGTTAGTTACGACTATTCCGATCTTCGTCAAGTCGGGATGTGCTTGATGTTCATTCAAACTAACAATACAAGGAATGGTTTAAGTCGAACTAAATACGAGAGAAAGTTCCTGAAATTAGAGGTTTTCATTTAAATGATATGAAAAGATTTATTACTTTGATCATTTATGAAATGTCCAATTTTTCACAATGCGTGAATGAAATAGGCATTAAAGATTTTAAAAATGTACTAAAATCTCAAGAACCTATGGTTAAAATTAAAGCAGTGGTCAAAAACTCACCCTGTATACCTTAATGAAGAGAACAATGAATCTGTATAGTAACAAGTAACAGTGGCGGATTTACCAATAGGCCAAGTAGGCCGGTGCCTAGGGCGACAGATTTAGAGGGGCGGCAAATTTAGCAATTTTTTTTTACAGATTTTTTTTTTTATATAATTATACGTGTACCTACACAATCTATACTATAATAAAATCGTAAACCTAAAATAGTCTATATATTAAAGATATTCGAAAAAAAATTCGCTAGGATGGCTTAAGATGAGTAACTGAGTAGAATTACATTTTTTTTAAAATTTCTTGTTTGTCTGTCCGTTTTTTTGAATGAACATCGCGCAAAAACTACTGGGCACTTTTACATGAATCTCCTTGAATTGTGTAGTCTGAAGTCCGGTTTAACATTTAGCATAAAATATTTATCAAAATTGTACCCTTAAAAGGGTCAAACAGGGGTCAACGTTTGTATGGAAATACGTGATTCCGTGGTCTGATCTCTTTGAAATTTTTCATGTATATTCCTTAAAGTAAATGGTGGAGGACCGTTTATTTATTTTTTCCAATTCGGCGGTTGTGCCGATTGAGCCGTTTAAAAGTTACAGAGGTTTTACGCTCTGAAGTCGGGGGTTTTTCGTTTTGCTTGTCAAATAAACTTGTTAGGTCAACATTAAACTCTTCAGTACATAGCGGGATGCAAAAATAATCTAGTAACTGACAGAAATATCATTAAGTTCACAATCACACTAATAACGGGATTAAACTAACGTATTGAATTTCAAAAGTCAGTAGGGGCAGCAAAAATTGAATGGCCTACTAGCGGCAAATTTGTAAATCCGCCACTGCTAAGTAACTATTTTGAAAAAATTGAGGCGAAAAAGTTCCTCTTTTTTGCATTGAATGGGTCAATTTGACCGAATAACTAAAGAAGCCTAGATATTCAAAACGTCAATCCTACCTCATTCAGTTCTCAAGATCACTACTTACGGAAGACATCGTGCTTACAGACTGACAAAAATGCTTAGGCTTCAACAATATTCTGACTCTGTAGAATATAATGAATAAAGACATAATTTCTGTCTTCTGATTTCAAATAGACTCAATCTTCTATAAACGTCATATGGGCACTTGAACTTTTAACACTCTGTAAAATGATGTGAAAGTGTTGGTCTTGAAAAGATCTACAAAAAATTCTGCTAAACTATGAATATGTTTTAGGGGGTAGCAATTATAGCCTAAATATTCTATCATCAGTACAATTCCACGGCTAATATATGGTGATGAGACATGGATCCATGAATACGACGTACAAACGATCGAACAATCATCGAAGTTGTGTGAAAAAAATAAGCCGAAACCAAGAAAAACTTCGTGTGAAAATCACCACGTGGTGTGGTTCATCATGAATTCGTTTCGCGAAGTCAAACGGTCAAGGAGTACTTCTATTCAACTGTAACCGTAAACGCCGGATTTGTGGCAAAACAATTCCCGGATTTTGCATAACGATAACGCCCCATCTCATCATGCTTCGATTATTAACGAGGTTATGACCAAGCATTGGATGAATACCATCGACCAGCCAACTCAGTCACCTGGTCTAGCTCCTTGTGAATTATTTTTTCTCCATACTGAAATTACCGCTTCGGAGAACGAGATTTTACTCAATAGAAGCCATAAAAAAATATTCGCAGATAGAGCTGAAGGTCATTCCTTAAAGCACCTATAAAAAATGTTTCCATGACTGAAAAAAAGCGTTGGCACCTGTATATGGCTTCAATTGGAGCTTATTTTTAAAGTTTAATATTTTTGCGATTTGTTTAAAATTTTAGTTTGTTATTTTTTTAAAATATCTTTGTTTTGTATTTCAGTTATTAAATAAGATTCTGCAGTAATTTCTATACATGTTATGGCGAAAAAGTGTTCTCAATAATTCATTTCAATTCGAGGTTATATAATTCAACCGAGGCGTAGCAACCGAATTCACATCAATCCTTCAAACCTGTAATAAATCTTACATATGAAGTGGATCAACCTAGGTTTCGACATACTCTGCACTTGCCATGTTGCCCCATTGAAATAGAAGATACCTAAATCGTTCAAATTCATCACATGAAAGACGGAGATCTCGATGTTCCCTGAGGAGTGAGAATATATGTTGGCCCAAACGAGCCCCTAAGGTAGGGGATGGATTCTTTCACACAAACTTCTCTCAGAAGTATAGATGCTATCCAGCCCTAAATACGGATATTCATTTTTACCAACGATCAAACCCCTGAGGAAGAACCCTGAATATTTTAGCTTGATGTCATTTCTTTCTATTCCGAACAGAAATGAAGATAGTTACAGATTGATGTGTATGTGACGGTTTTTGTCACTCTTGAATTCCGTGATGCCTTGCTCGAAATGTGGAGGTTGTAGACCTGGCGCAATATATAGGGTGTCATTTAGGTACTTGTACAAACTTTGCGAAGTAAATTTTTTAATTTGCTTATGTTTTTCGTTAGTGACTTGGCAATTGAAATTCGGAATCCTAGTATATTAATGATGTGAAACTCAAATATGAAGTTTTTGCTTAATGTGTTTTCCTGAATTTAATTAACCATAACTTTGTTGTGTTGCACCATATGTCATTTTCGAGTAGAAAAACATGTTCTCTTTTTAATTTTTCATATAAAATCTTATCTTTGTAATTGTCACTGTAGAAAAGCAATGACTTGGTGTCAAGAGCTTTTTAGCGCTTGTTATACAGGGTCTTTCACTAGGAACCTCACCCATATTTATACGGGAACTACTAAACATATTTTCATGAAATTCAGCACTTAAGTATTTCAAGATGCTGATGAAATCTAAAATATTTTCAAGGCATGAGCACCTCCGGTTTTTCCAGAAATAACATCAACTTCCGTTTTTCAAGCTACAACACCATTTTTTTATTGCAGAAATAGATTCCTTAGAAAATTTCAAATTATTTTGATGTAACATTTTTCAGTTTTGGTTGAAAAATTCTCTCTGAGCGGGAAAATTCGAAAAAAAATCGAAAATAGAGCTCCGCTGAAACAAGAATAACTTCGAGGATTTTGGATGAAAAATTTTCATTTTTGGGATTTTTCAAGATGTAAGATTGTTGTATCCACTTTAAAAATCGAAATCGCGATTCATGATACAGGGGGTAAAAAAATCGCTTTCAAAGTTAGGGATGACAAAATCGTGAAAAATCAATTTTTTCAAATTAGAACCCCATTTTTTATGGCAGATATTGAATCTACGTTAAAAAATAAAGTGAGTGTATGTATCACACCCTTGCCCTAAAGTGGATATTTTCTGAGTCATTCACAAAAAACTGTTTTTCGTTTTGAATTTTCAGATATTTCTTTACCCTTCACGCCGAATAGATGAAATTTTGAGGAACTGTTACTTAAACCATGTTATAGATTTTACTACCCTAATATGCAAGAGAAAAAGTTTCAGGTTGTTCCTAAATAGATGGCGAATTTGGATTCGAATTTGTATCGGAAACCTCTTTATTTCAACTAATTGGCCATTGGTTTTCTCTCCAGTGATAAATAAATAATTCCTTATAAACCATATGCAGAAACTTACCATGTTTTACATTCTTTTTTTTTTTAATGACAGATATCATTAATTACATCTGCCGAATTCCTCTTTATTAAGTAGCATTTTGTATTTACTATTAATTTGGTGATAATTCGTATTAAGTTATAAAATCGATCACTATGCCTAATTTTACCAATGAAGATTATTTAAATCTCATTCTACTTCATGAAGAATGTAATAAAGTTGTAGATAGAACGATTCGACTGTTCATTGAGAGGTTTCCTGACCGACCCAGACCAACGAGAGATACCATTAACAAAACCATGACAAACTTGAGAAATGTCGGATCTTTCGTTAAGAAAACTATACACACAAAAAAAAGTGTAGTAGAAGATGAGAACAACGAAATTACAGTTCTTGCATATCTTCGTGTGAATCCTCAAAATTCTCTCAAAGATGCCGAGATTGCTCTGGGATTATCTCAATCGAGTGTTTGGAGAATATTAAAAAAACATAAAATGCACCCATATAAATTCAATAGGGTAAAGCATTTGAAGGAAACTGATTTGGTCAGGAGAACAGAGTTTTGCGAAGCTATGATGATTCGATTTCAAGAGAATGAAAACTTTTTGGACTGTATAAATTGGACAGATGATTCTAAATTCACAAAGAATGGTTCTTTCAATAGGCATAACAGTCATTATTGGGATGAAGAGAACAACCACCACTTCAGACAATGGAACTTTCAAGAGACCTGGAGTTTCAATGTTTTTTGCGCCATCAAAAATAATGCAATTCTCGATGTTCACATTTATGATGGGACTTCAACTGGTGAGATAGAACACTACACATGGTTGCATTATTTAAAGAATGTTCTCCCTTAGGAGATAGATATTTTGACATATTGACTCAAATAATTGAGCCGCTAGTACAGAACCATAATGACTTATGGTATCAACAAGATGGCTCGCCTCCATACAATTCACTTAATGTGTCAAATATCCTATACAGGCTATCTGAAGATCGATGGTTGTCGAACAATGGTCCACATCTTTGGCCACCACGTTCTCCCGATTCAACTCCTTTAGACTATTATGTTTGGGGTAGGATTAGAAATATTGTCTACTCAACTCCCCTGACTGATAAAGAGGACTGCATAGAACGAGTCAGAAATGCGTTCAGGTTTGTTTAGATTTTTAGATTCATAGTTTTGAAACTCAATTTGGTTTTTAAACACTTTTGCAGATCTCTTCCTCCCGATGAAATAATAAGAGCAACGCACGAAGCATTCCTGAGACGTATAAATAAATGTATGGAAATTAACGGTCAAAACTTTGAGCATCTTCTCTATATTCTCTTATAACTGCGAGAGTATGCCCTGGTTCTCCTAATAGTAACTTGAAGTCGGTTTCAAGAAGGGGTGAAAAATCTACAGCATGGTTCAAATAACAGTTCCTGAAAATTTCATCTTTTTGGCGTGAAGGGAAAAGAAATAGCTGAAAATTCAAGACGAAAAACAGTTTTTTGTGAATAACTCTGAAAATATCCACTTTGGGGCAAGGGTGTGATGAATACCTCACATTATTTTTTAACGTGGATTCAATATCTGCCATAAAAAATGGGGTTCTAATTTGAAAAAATTGATTTTTCACGATTTTGTCATCCCTAACTTTGAAAGCGATTTTTTCACCCCCTGTACCATGAATCGCGATTTCGATTTTCAAAGTGGATACATCAATCTTACATCTTGAAAAATCCCAAAATCCTCGATGTTATTCTTGTTTCAGCGGAGCTCTATTTTCGATTTTTTTTTCAAATTTTCCCGCTCAGAGTGAATTTTCCAACCAAAACTGAAAAATGTTACATCAAAATAACTTGAAATTTTCTAAGGAATCTATTTCTGCAATAAAAAATAGGTGTTGTAATCCGAAAAACGGAAGTTGACGTAATTTCCGGAAAAACCGGAGGTGCACATACCTTGAAAATATTTTAGATTTCATCAGCATCGTGAAATACTTATAAGTGCTGAATTTCATGAAAATACGTTCAGTAATTTCCCGTATAAATATGGGTGAGGTTCCTCGTGAAAGACCCTGTATAGTCTTTTCCCGTACTCTGGAACAGTGTTATACTAATACAGCCATCACGATGAACAAACCTATAACTCCAATCAATAATCCCCTCACAACTATTCAAACATAGGTATATCAATCCTATCGAAAACAATTTACAATATATTTCTCTTACTGAACTCTTGTCCATTGATTCTTATCGACTCCAAAAATAATACGGAAAAAAAATCTAAAGGATTGAATTTTAAAATTATTAACAAAAAAGTTCTGATGAGTATAAAAAGAATTATTAACTTACCCCCGAATCACAAGGATTTAAGTAGCTAAAGGGGGATTCAGGCAATCCGAATTTAATCGTTATATTAAACAATATACGCCTTTCAGAAGAAATATAATCTCTAAATAAATCATGAATCAGTTTTCAATTACTACTACTTCTTTTGAATTCACGACTTCTACTTTACGTCTGTATTCTATGGAATTATTAAAAAAAATAAAGATACTCCAACATCTGAATTAATGGATTCACGAAAAAAAACTTTTAACCTTAGACAAAAAAAATCTGAAATATATTGATAACGCGATGAAGAATTTGTTTATTGAACATAATAATAATTTGAAATGAAAGGTGTCGACATCAATAAATTTTTCCGAAAACTAGGATTTGTTAAAAGTTAAATTGAAGTTTACTATAAAATAATGTATTAATAGAATTCTGAGCCGTAGCAATAGAACTTGGATTAAAGACAAATTAATTCAAATACGTTAACAAATATCAAGATCATAACTCGATCAGACCCAATAAATCGATGTCCAGTACGACTGCATAGCTATCAAATTTTCAATCGCTTCCCGCAATTGAAACATGCTTCAATCATTCCACCACAGACCAGTGATCGGCTCATATTTTCCGGACAATAAAGTAATTCGATTAATCACCGTGAATGTCCCAGATACACGAAATGACTGTAGAGGGGATAGCCGTTATTGCTAGTAAATATTTCAATCTCCAGACCGAAATAAGAGAGCAATTAATCCCGACCCCGAAAATTATCGAATGAATGGATTCCTTCCGTTTTGGAACAGTCGCAATTTCTTGGATTCAGACCGGAAGGTAAAAGAAAAGAAGGAAAGAATTGTGGTTGTATTTTTTCGGCCATTCCTTTTTCAAGTCAGGCTTCGGTTCTGAGTGAATCTTGCTAGAATTTGGCAGTAGGGGTTGGAGTAACGATTACAGAGGTTACGTGTTACATTCGCGATCACTCTTAGGAAATATTGCTACGAATTAGCGTGATTTTGTAACTACAGTTACCGATTTACTGTTAACAAGGCTAAATTGGACAATCAGGGTGGAAGTGATTGTTGCACAGGTTTCTGAGGTAGATTCACTATCACTACCATCAAATGTGACTCCTGTGAAATATCACGTCTGTGAAATATCAGAACATATTAACGCGATTTCATAGCTGAAGTTAGTTACTGGTAACCAAATTGTTGAAATGATATCGAAGTTTTGAAGTAAAACTGTTTTATCGATTTATAATCAAAAAGCTCTGAAGAAAGGCTATCGGCAACTGGGATGGACCGATTTGCGATGATCACGGAAGAGAGAATCGCCGTTATTGCTAGTAAACATCAATCTCCAGTCCGAAATAAGGAGTACTTGACTCTACCACGAGCATTATCGATTCTATTCGGATAGACAGGAGAAGGAAAGAACAAAGGATAAAAGGGTTTTGTTAAATATACCTCTCTTGATATTATGGAAAACGCATTAATTTAGATGGAGCTTATTTATGTCTGTTATTATCTCTTTTCCGTAACTTATGCCAGATCACTCTAATATCTTATTAACAGGATGGCCAATTGCGACCAAGACGGAGGCCTTTATAGACAAATTTGGTACATTCGTTAACAGTGGAGTAGCATGCCCAATAAAAGACGGGTTGCACTCCAGGAGTGCCGGCAGAAGTGAAAACTTGAATATTAACGTTGTGCATTTTTGATATTTTGGAATGGTTAGAGAATAATTTTGTAGAATTGCTTTCATTATCAGTATAAACGTGCTATTAATTATGTGGTGGAATACAATATTCATTTATTGCGCTATCGTACACAAAAATGACAATAGGTTTGTTCGGGTGGCAGTTCCCAGTTGTACTGGGGTCACAGAGAACCAGGTTCTGTAACTCTTGGAATCGTCGCAAGTTGTTCTATGGCACGAACGGGTGAGAACAGGTGGGAACAGATAATTTCAAAACGATTTCGTTAAGTGCATAGATAAGTGAAAGTAAGGTTATGTTGTACATCATGGACATTGAACTCTAAATACCATATAGGTATTCATATAGAGTTCAATGATCATGGATCATATCATGGATAGTGTTAAAAAGATATTGAATAAGTTATTGTGTTATTAATACGGTGGAAATACTTTAGAAATTACAAATATTAAAATTGAACAATTTTTTTTGTCATAAATAAATAAACATAAACATATCCATATAAATAACTGTAAATATAATTTATATGTAATGAAATGTTTAAAGAAATGATTTAATTTAATTATAATTTGAAATTTCAATACATGTAGTAGTGGTCATCAGTGGAGAAATTATTTTTGTAAGTTGATATCTGGATAAACTGTGAATTTTTCTGTTATTTTATTGTAATTTTGGTGGAAACTGTGTACAGAAAATTTTATATAATAGAATTAGGTAATTGTATATGGAACTGGTGGCATTTGGGAAATAAATAAAAATATTTTCTAACAATTTTCATAGCTTTGTAATTATTTTTTAGATAAGAATTGTTTTAACAAGTCGTTGTGTTCTTGAAAGAGGTCATTCCTCCGTTTCCTTCCTAAATTTTCAGTACATTTTGAGTGGTTAAAAAATAAAGATACTACAATCACGAAATAACAAAAATAAATATATAGTATATAAATACGAAATATCGTTTATATAAATAATATAATATAATTATCTTACATACTTTGATTAACAATGATGCAATTGTTTTATTCATCTATTGCAAATGATCCTTCCTCTTCTTTGAGATAACAAAAATTTTGAGAAGCTATTATAACGAATTGATCAAAAATTTATACTCCCACAACATCAAATATACTCAAAAACAGCTATGCGAATATCCTAGTCACCAAATATATAACTTATTTGCCAATTAGAACTACTGAAAATTTGAATTTACCGCTTCTTCTGTTGTACCTTGTACCATCTCTAGATCAGGAACCGTAAGAACAGTAACGAACAGTTCCGAAATCAAGTGTTCCGACCACACGAACGACAAGGAACTCCTGTTCCGTCCCAGACGAACGGGTGGGAACCACAAATTACCAAAAATTACAGTTCCGAACTGGCACGCGAACAAACCTAATTTATATTACATTAACATACACAAACATTCGCACAAGCGCCTTGCACCGCCTAAACGAAACAGCACACGCAGGCACGGTAGAAAGAGTGTGGGATATTATTCCCTCTCCTACTCCTCGATCTTACGCTTTTTCGATCAGCATCACGTGACCCTGACGCAAGTTTGGATGTTTTTACCCATACAAGAGAGTGCTCAGTGCCGCTAAAGAAGTTTTCACTTCAAAAATTTGTTTAGGGGCCCTTATATTAGGGTTTGAATTTTTCAAAAAAGGAGAAAAATATTGTGACTAGAAATATTTATTTATTATAATATAATTCAACCATTTTACAAATAAAAAATGGCATTCTCCATTTTTTCGGCAATCTTATTTATTAAATCATTTATGGCTGATTTTAGTTTTTCTAAATTTTCTGCCTCTATAGACAATAGTGTGAGGTCTGACAGCCGTTCTTGTCCCATCGAATTTCTTAAGAAAATTTTATTAGTCTTAATTTTGAAAAACTTTCAGTTGTTGCGGTGGTAACGGGAAGGGTCAAGAATAAAAAGCATGTTGTGATTACCTCGGGAAAACTAGATGTCACTATTCAATTTTACTAGCAATAACTCAATGAATTCTTTAATAGAATAAATTTTTTCAATTTCAGTTTTGAAGCATGGTTTTAGAACCTTTAATTGGTCACAAAGGTTACGTGAGATGTCTTTACTGTATTTAGCAGACAGTTTTCCGGAAGCGTTTAATACCTCTTCGCTTAAAGAAGATGTGAGTTTCCCTGGTTATAATATTTCGAACATACTACTCAGGTCGCAAAGGCTCTGAAATCTTTCTTTAGTTTGAGAAATTAATATATCTAAACAGCAATAGTATACTGTTAAGATTTGTAACGGTCATGGAACTGCAATATCCGAAGTACCCCAATTAGTTTCGAAAGTGATAGAATTTACAACGAGGTACTTTCGGTATGAGTCTATGACCGGATGACCAAGAAATAGATCTTTATATTTGAACCTTTGTCGAAGGCTGGAATTCCGCCTGGGTATTTTCGGGTCAAACTTTTTTACGCCCCCTTTTGAAGAGGGGGAACTTGTATATATTCTAAGGTTTTGTTTGATTTAACCAGTTAACATAAATAGAACTAAGGTTTAGACTTAGAGAAATATTTACATTTCTAGTGAGTGTGTTGACTCATTGTGGTCGTAAGAGGAGGCTATATGTGCCATCCAGACATCCGAGGTGTACATAGTGTAAATAATGTTCTAAGTTGTACAACCTCTTTTCAATTAAAGGGATTTTTCATTAATTTGGGAAATCCAGTCCAAGAAGAAACCGGAAATATTCGACAAGTCCTTCTTGCATTCTACATCTCGTAGAAACTGTGTTACCGGTCTCCGGTCCACAAATCCTCAGAGACTCTGTCAGTCTGTCGGTTTACGAGTAAACATATACATTGGCTTTGAAATAGAATTCCGGGTCGGAAATTCTCTTATCTTGTGATAACTTATCAAAAAATCGCTTCGTTATCTTTCGCCTACTATTTTTAAAAACAGTTGTTACCCCCCACTCTTTTGCTAAATTATTGGATTCATTTAACAAACTATTGAATGAATTCTGATTTCTTAATTGGCACAGTCTATTTGAAAGATTACTCAATAAAATACTATATTTCTGTAAGTCATTAGTTTCATGCTGTAGAGCTTTAGAAACAGGATTAATAATTTCAAAGAGTGAAGAAAAAAATGTAACAAACACTGAGAAATCATAAGTCTCTAAAACATTGATTACACTTCTACATTCTTCACGTTCATCTTTTTTATTTGAAATTAAATTTAGTTGGTACAACGTTCTTATGGTTAGTAAAAAATTTGAGCTTCAAAACAACCATGATTGTGGCTTCCTTCCTCCAATCCACTGACATAGAAATCTTTAATCAAGATGTCGAACAAACAAAGCGTATTGCGAAGGAGCTCAATCTTGCTGAAACTCAATCTTAATTATCTTCGATATAATTTGCAGTATTTCCAATAAAATGCGGTAACACTTGATCGATATAAATCTCCAAATACGTACATATCTCTGATCAGATTACCAGGCAAGAAAATCAAATCATTAATGATGCCACAGAAATATTCCAGTCCCAATTCGTGAAACGATTTCCGACTTAATTATGAAGTGTTTTCTCATTTGGCTTCAATATGTTTTCATTTTGTTGATTATTGAATTCATATCTTTTTCAAAAAAATGAGAATCGATAATTTTTTATTTATTACGAACAGATCATTAAGTTGGCTTACTGGTTCTTTGACATGTGAATTATTCTTAGTTTTGAATCGAGACTTGATTTAGATTGAGTTTCAGCAAGATTGAGCTCCTTCGCAATACGCTTTGTTTGTTCGACATCTCGATTAAAGATTTCTATGTCAGTGGATTGGAGGAAGGAAGCCACAGTCATGGTTGCTTTGTAGCTCAAAATGTCGATTTTTCACAAAAAAACACTACAAGTGCCATGAAAACACCACTTCATTTTCAAATACTTAGTTGAGAATATTTCGAGAACTAATGCATAAAATGAAAAAATAATTACTGTGCTGAAATAAGTATAAAAATACCTTTCAAATGAGGCATCACTCACCCCATCTTCTCTATTCAAAATTTGGGGGTGATGGTTGTAGTAGTAAGGGTTGTTTCGTTTTCAAATGGCCACCCTGTATAACAAACACAGTGTTTCATAACTGTAACACACATCCAATGAAAACATATCATCAAGCACAGGATATTTCTTGTTTGAGAACCGAGGACATTCTGAATATGATATCGAACTCTCTAAGGGAAACAAATTTGCCTGAGGGTGAACCCAACTTACAGAGGATATTTGTTTTGTTTTCCCAGAAGCTTCGCCATGTGACGAAGGTGGAAGTTATTTAGTCGGCAGGTATTGTATCTCATACGGGAATGTGACATGCAATATAAATTCGATGTGAATAAGGTTTAGAGTGCAGGTTTTGATGGATATTATTCTTAAAAACATTCGTTTGTATGCGAATAGTTCGAAAGAATATATATATATATATATATAACTGTAAGAGATTTTATGGCCTATATGCGGGCACGCACTGTTATAACTGTATTGCAGGAAAGACAATGAACAATCGTCTTTCCGTAGTGCGAGCTGGTCACGTTTGTCGTATGATATCCCAGAGTTTCAAGGCCTCAAGTGCAATTGTGGACAGGTTTAGGGGTGTTTTGCCTCTCATCAGCACAGTGTAGCACTGAACTCCTGAAGGCTGCCAGTACTTGAAGAATATTGTGAGGCACTCCCGAGTATTCTCCTGAAAGCGCGTCATCTACATCCCAAAGACTGAAACAGTCCTGTTTCCTCTATGGATTCATACGACAAAAATGATCCCCAATTTTGGGTCACCACAGCGATTTGAATGTGATTACATTCTTAAGTACCATCGGTGGGCCCAGAGGGTTAACTCGCTATTCTCTTGTAGACAGAGAAAGTAACAACTGTAAGAGACTTTATTGCCTGAATGCGGGCACGCAACGTTATAACTGTATTGCAGGAAAGACAATGAAAAATTGTCTTATTTAAAAGGCTCATTTAAATGATAAGACATTCTGTTCATTATCCCGAACATCATTCGCATTATACGTTTTTGTGTTATAAATAATCTGTGCCACTCGGAAGTAGCACCCTAGATTTCAACATTATATGGAAATGACTATAAACCAGACTTTAGTAGGCTGATATCAAAGCACCGAGTGGACACGAGATCTTAAGTCTACTGATAGCATAGTAGGCAGCAGAGATTTTTTTACTAAGATATTCAACATGACCAGTACATCGTAGTCCACTATCAACCACAAGGCCTAAGAATTTTGTTAGTCTCCTTAGATACTGAATCACAATTAAGGGTTAAAGAAATGGTTTGCCTCAACTCAAATTTTGTAAGTTCAGTTTTATCAACATTTAAGATAAGTCTGTTTGCATGACACCAGGACTTGAACTTATTAACAAGATTCTCACAGAGACTATCAAGATCACCCACACCTTTCGCTCTCGCAACAAAGGATGTGTCATCTACGAAAATAATAATTTCATCTGTCTTAATATAATACAGCAAATCATTTATAAACAGTATGAAAATTAATGGTCATAGGACAGAGCCCTGTGGAACTCCGAGTTCTAATTCGATTTGGGACGAGTGAACATTGTTAACTCTACCTGATATCAATGAGGTTGAACTTTCGTGATCTGGTAATATTTTTGCTCCACAGTATTCCATTCAAATAGCCAATTAATTTTCCTGCTTCTGTTACTCGTGATCTTATCTCACTGTCATCTGTACCGCTTGTGTTGAACTTTACTCCCAAATACTTGTATTCTTCCCAAGTTTGTATGCTTTCAGTTCCAACATCCAATTCACAAATTTCGCCACCAATATAGTCTTCTCCAGATATATTTCTTATCCCCAATACTTATTTGTTTCCTTCAAAAGAATTTATATAACTATATATATTGCACTGAATGCATTTATCGCTGTTACTTGGAAATAAAAATCGATGATATCGTACAAAATGAGAAAATGTCAAAATATTTTCACGGAAATTCAATGTCCTTTGAGAAAAACACTGATTATTTTTCCGACCCAAATATCGACCAATAGAATTGCACCATTCGACGTCACGTGGTACAACCTACATGGTATTATACTGATAATTTTTTGAAAATTTTCTCTGGTAGTTGCTATATATAAACAAAACATGATCCAGTCAAATTAAGCACACGTCAAACTGACAGGTTGAATTCAATTGTGAAAATTGGAGATTTTGCATGAAAATGAGTCGATTTGGAGTTTGTTCTCTGTCCACCATCGATAAAAAAGTCAAAGGAAATGTTCCCATTAATACGGAGAAGGCAAAAAAACAGTTTGGAACCAATTTACTACTTTTTGTACTGAGAGGGAATACACATTGAGTGCTGAAACGAGTGAAGCGCAATTGGCAAACATTATGAAAGATTACGCTTACAATATGAAGAAAATGGATGGAGAAGACTATAAGGAAGGTACAATAAAAACAATATGGAATCAGACTGCCAAATTACTCCAAGAAAAGTATTTGAACGATTTCGACATCAAAATCAACCCATTTTCGGATGCTGCATTCAAGACCGCTCGAGGAGCTCGTGATGCCAAGCGTAAGGCTTTACAATCTATTCCGGAAAAACGGAGGGCAAGTGCAGCAGCGTTGGAGGAAAAAGATTGGGATGCAATGACCACTGTTTGGGACGAGGAAACTCCTGATGGCCTCCAGAAAAAATTATTCATGATAATATCAGTGGAATTGGCTTGGAGAGGTGGTGAGGGCAGCATGGCGTCAATACATCACTTCAAGGCAGAACAGCGAAATGACGGGGAAACAACTGGGAGAATTGAATACAATCCAATTTTCAGCAAGACCACACAAGGTGGTGATAAAAAATTATCAGACAGCAAGTGGCTGGTGGAGAATCGGGAAATCCCTGACAAGTGCCCAGTGAGACTGTTCCAGAAATTGAGAGAGAAGGGAGATGTCAATATCAAGAGCGACAGACTATTCCTGACCCAAAATCCATTCTGGAATAAAGTTCCAGGCGCTAGGTGGTACAAGGATTCCCCAGTAGGCCAAAACACGATTTCAAAGTGGGTTAAGGAGTCAGCACAAAAAGCTGGGCTTGACCTTGGTAACAAAAAAATCACCAATCACTCCAGCCTTGCAACAGCCGTCTCCAATTTAGCGAAATCGGGCCTGGGAGAGCAGCAGATAATCAAAATAACTGGACATGCCAACAGTAACTCCATCAAGCCGTATCTCCAACTCGACCAGGAACACCACGAATTAATTGTCAAGAAACTGCGAAGGAGTGAGCCTACTGCAGAAAATGCCATCAACAGCATAAATCTACCTCTTCTGGGACCATTACCGATAACTCTGACTTGAAGAAAACATGCACCAATGTTTACAACAATTGTATTTTTAATTGTACCACCCTGATTCTTAATTAAATGTTGTTTTATTCATTATGAAATTCATATTTGTTAACTGTACATTTTGTCTCATGGTGCAATTCTATTGACCGACATTTGGGACAGAAAAATAATCCCCCGAATACCACACGAGCTTCAAAATTATCTGGTATTTCCCGATATTTTTTGAATTTGTTTGTAACGATCCTATCGGGAAATTGTGGTATTGGTATTATAAGTGAAAATTTGTCGACGATGTTATGATCTAAACATATTGGATGAACAAAAATGAAAAGAATTTTTTTTATTGTCAAAATAAACTTTTGAATTTCGAAATTCAATGCAAGAGTAGTTTTCAATATTTTCACAGAAAGCCATTCACGACACGCGGAGACGGTGTACCGTGAAGACGAACAGTGGTAATGTTAAACGCATTTTGTCCGCAGTATTTCCCACATGCCAGCCTGAATATCAAATGAAATCTCGGACTGTTAACGGATCAGAGCTTTTGACCTCGTCATGCAAGCTCGCCCCCGAAAAATTGATAAAATTTCGTCGTGTTTCCTATCTTGACATTCTTGACTCGAATCGGGTTCATCTTAAAGAGCGAAATGTCTTTCCTCTAATTTGATTTCGCCCACATTCCTGTCAGAATAGTTACGAAACTTGATACCGCAAAGAATTTCAGTCGAAACACTTGGACGGACTCTTTAAGAATTCTCCAGAGCACAAGTCTTTGTATTGTAATGGGTTTCTCTATCAGAAGGTTTCATTCAGTGTATTTTGGGCAGTTGTCATCTTTCATGCCAGTCATTATTTCATATTTCGTTAGTTGAAACGCATGTACAGGGTGGGCATATTTCGATGTTCTAGTACTACAACTTTTGGATTAGGGGAGACTAAGTCCGATACCCTATTCACGCTTCTTTTTTCTGAGAGACTAACCTAAGTAGAATTCATTTTGGCTATCTTCCTATATATTATATTCGAATTATCAGCAAATAATTGAAAAATGGCGCTATCAAAATAACATTATATCTACGCTAAATATGATGATAGAGTTCTGAAATTGGAATATAATACAGGCACTTTTTCTCCTGAAATGCAGAAGTCTTTTTTGTACCATCTTTGACTAAGAAGCTGTGACCCAAAGTTTTGTTCGTTTCTGTACCATCTCTGATGATCATAACTGATGAAAAATGATCAAAACCTTTCATTATCTGAATATCAGTTTCAACTCTTCATGAGCAATGTTATGTCAATGTTATTTTTATGTTTTCAAGTAATTTCTTCAAAATTTGAACAATGATATATTTTATACCTTTTTATATCTTAAAATGGATTACGAAATAACGAAAATATCTTCAGAATAATTACGTTCAGTTGCCGGTATTTCAATTCGCATGTAAATTAACGCATCTAGATTTAGAATAGGTCGAGTGTCCAAATATCTCGGTCAAGTTCGTTATTGGGCCAAATCCATCGAATAGTTTAGCAGTTAATAACATTAATTTCTTGAATATTCATCCTATCAATTCGTAACTTAAAGAATGTTTAGATAGCGTTAAAAGGAAAGAGTGTGCCAAATTTCGAGAAAATCGTCACGAGAGAAAATTTTTTAAAAATTCCCAAAATGTTTTTTTTTCAATACACGATATCTCATAAGTTATTCGTCAGATCACAACAATTTAGGGCATTTATGCAGGGTATAGGTACCTAAAATATTTCAAAATTTCATCATCATAGCGTACAATCTCCAGAAGATATAAGAGTTTTTCTGAAAATGAAGTCACAGATTATATTTCTATCTATGAATTCACATCACATCAACTATAAATCTTTATAAGGGTGGTTTTAATTTTATGACAAGTTGTCATAATGAGTGAATATTGAGCCGAAAATGAAACTAATTCTGTGGGTTCATTTTATGAAAAACATGTCTAAAATACTGGTGTGTGCAGTTGTCATATTTTGAATGGAAATGTCATTATGAAATTTGCGACAAGAGGACTATTTTTTCCCAAATGTCTGTAATTTCTGAATATCGAGCTGAAAATGATCGCTATCGGTTGGATTTGACTCGTGATGAAGTAACGGTGGTCCAATTTGAAAATGTTTGGCTGAATATTCTCTATCTTCCGAAAGAGATGAGATAGAGATTCCATATTAATAGAATTAGTTTATTATCCAAATATAAGTCAAGTTAGTTATTGACCCAGCAATTATGAATCTGAAATTCGGTTATAATTGATGACACTCAACTACAACAACTTATATATGGTATAGAAATGTGGAAAGAATGCCAGATCTAAGAATTTGCTGAACTGTAAGTTCACTCAACTTGCATTTAAGATATATGTTTATTGATTCTTTCACACTCATTGTGCTGGCTGATTTTGAATCGCACTCTTTTTAAGTCTGAGAAAACTAGTAGGATTGAACTCATCAATTCAATCAGAGGAGCAATAAAAAATTTATAATTTTCAAGACCTAATAGTGTTACCAGCCAAAGCAATGCACAGTTGACATCATTTCTCCATATTTTGCATCGTATTCAATTGATGAACATTCGAAACTGTCTCAAACAGTTAAGGAATTGTTTTCTGAATTCTGAGTACAACTGTAATAAATCAAATCAACAAGCCAATTGAATGGATATGTTCGAGGTTACGTTTTCGGTTATTCATTAGTGGACCAAGTGCTTCTCGGATTTATTATGTTAAACGGTTGACATGTGCATCTCAAGAGTTCAGAGAAATATTGGTTATGACGAAGGACCCAAGGTGCAGTGGTGGGAACTATGTTAAACCACATTCGTTTGAAGTCGATCAATAGACAGTTAGGGGTGTAATCTTAAAATGACGAAAGGAACTCTAAACTCTAAAGACGATCAAGACGAAAGTGTTGACTCTAAAGACGATTAAGACGAAATTGTTGACGGTAGAGGTTTCGCGAGTTTGAGAACTAACTGCCAAAGTAAGAACTGAACGATAGTTTAAGAACTTTGACGAAAACTCAGTATCGGCCTTCTATATTTATATATTAGACGTTAATTTTATTTATTCTTTTGGTATAAATAAACTTGTAAATACAAAAGCCGTGTTCATTTCGACGTTAGGCGTTATCTGTAGGCGGAAATTTATCATAACCATTGATAAAAGAGCCTACAGATATAATGTGGGCTCTCGGTTATTTCAATCCACTCTTAAAGTAAAAAGTGTGCTTTTAAAGGTTTGAGTAAGTTGTTAATTGGGATTTCAGTTCGTTTACTACATCAAATCCTGTTTTAAAATCCACACTAATGATATCTACGGTTTCTCAAACGGGTCAAATCGAAATTTAGAAACGCATTGACGTTTTGAAATCTTTTCTTTGACTCTGAAACAGTGTGATACAAAAGCAACAGAGATAGACAATTTAAAAGAATCAACGACATAGTATCTTACACATTTGATTCACTTTCATTTCAGTCGCAATCCTGTTTCACTAAAAATTGTTTACCATACCATTTTAGCGAGTTATAAGAGGAAAAATGTTTAAGTTTAAGTTAAGAGGTCATAATAGTGACTTCTTATTCAGGTTACACTACTACACCCCTCGAATTTTCGCAGAACGATTGGCCATGTGATGATACATCATTCGAAAGGTGATCTATTCAACTTTTTGTAAGATTAATCAAATTGAAATTTCAGGTGACAAAGCAACCTCCTGTATGAATTAATTTTCCCCCAAGAATAAAGACAAGAATAAATCCAAAAGTCCATCATAGCCCTTTTCAAGACAATCTCTTGATTTTGGAAACTGAAAACTTTATTACAAGATTAACCGGAGAAAAACTCGGGGAGTTGTGAGCTAGCTCGGGGAAAACCCGTATCGAAGTTGATGAAGGTGCAGTGAAACTCATTTTCATATAAATGACTTTGTTAATAATCGAAATATTAGATGCTCAGCCCGGAAATCCCAACCATCCATCAACGTGGTTCATCCTGTCGAAGATCTCCGTTCCAAAGTGCCTCTTTGTCGAACACGAGATACCCTACTCAGAATAGTGACAAGAAGACTTTTTCGTTAGAATGAGCAGTGGGACGTGAAGATAGATTCAATCTTTTCCATTATGTCAATTAATCATAGTTCGGGTTCCTCACCATTACTCGAAATTTTCAAGTGGAAGAGAGAGCTATTGTTTGATCCGATTATCTGTAAGATGTCCTAGTAAACACATTCCATGTTGAATTTTTCAACGTTACGTCGGATACCTAAATTCGACCAATCGTTGACCACGTATACTAGTCAACGATTGGTTAATGACACACAGTATACGATTGCATTATTCAACCATTAGGAACTACTCACTATATAACTATATAATTACTATTAAGCAACTCTAAATTCGAGCTACCTATATTAAAGTTGGAAGCCACATTTTTTGGATTCATATCAATTGCATAATGATCCTAACATTCCACACAACTTTTCATTTATCTAGAATAAATCAACCACACGTATTTACTCTGCTCTCTATATTTTAATCAAGGTACTTGAACACATTAACTTAAAACACATCCAAGTAGTATAGCTATGAGAGTTCTCCCTCATTTCATGAACATAACCTCACATTTTTGTATTCGCTCGTAGTGTTGGATATGGGGACCCTTCAGGCATATGTAGGAAGTTGTCTTTAGGACTCCTATGTATTTAAGCTTCATTTGGGCCCCCATTCGAATTGTGAAATCGGTTAGAATATGTAGAAAGCTGTCTTTAGGTCTGTTATATATTTGGGTTCCCATTTCAATTGCGATTTCACGAAAGAATATGGGGGCCTATATGAAGCTCAAATACATAGGAGCCCTAAAGACAACTTCCTACAAGTATCAGACCGGGGCCCCCATATTCTTGCGTGATATCGCAATTGAAATGGGGACCCAAATACAAAACAGACCTGAAGACAGCTTTCTACATATTCTAACGGATATCACAATTCGAATGGGGGCCCAAATGAAGCTCAAATACATAGGAGTCCTTAAGACAACTTCCTACATGTGCCTGAAGGGCCCCCATATCCAACAGTACGAGCGAATACCCCATTTTCTTTCATCAAGCCTAGATACAGAAATGTGAGGTTATGTTCATGAAATGAGGGAGAACTCTCATAGCTATACTACTCATCCAATATTGCATTTGTAAAATATTTCTTAGGAAAGCATTGTCATTTCCATTGGGAATATACAATATGACTTCTGTCGTATTGACTTTTTGAAAATTGATAATTCTCAAAAGGTTTCTTACTTTTCTCCTTGATAAAGATAGAAGATGTCTATCGAAACGTCGGAAATCATTACATCCACAATAGATGATGGTAATAGCCCAAACAATCATTCAACACGAGCTCCATCATCAACAATATCTCGTCATCAAATATACAGGATGTACTTAAATTGAACGTACAAACGAAAAGGGGAGATTCCTTAAGTGAGTTCAAGAAAAAAAAGTCCCATAAACATGGGGTCGCAAACGTTTCGTTTTCGAGATACAGAGTGTTGAAGTTTGAATTTTCTTCAAGTTTTTTTCTCATAGTATCTACACCTCACAAGATATTCAACTGAAATTTGGCATAGATATTACATTTGAGAGTTCTCACCACGTGACATGGCAATTTCGATAGAATACCTACACGGTGATATTTTTTCTGGAACACTGCCACCTGTTCTTCTGCAGAATTTTTTTTTGGTGAGCAACTGTCATAACCTCGGATAACGATATCACCAGTGAAATAAAAGCAAAAATACAAAAGGGCAATAAATGTTTTTTCGCCTTGCAGAACCTGTTTAAGTAATATAGCCAATTACCGACCTATCTCACTGCTGAGTGTATTCTCTAAGGTGTACGGTCGTTTGATATCATTTTTAAATCGTTTCTGAGTGAAGAGTGATTGCCAGCATGGTTTCAGAGAGGGAAGGTCTACTGAAACAGCTATTCTTACATCTTATTGTCGCAGATTCCTTACACCAACAGATATCATCATTTTTCCATTTACTCAAGAAAAAACACAAATGTCAGATAGTCCGTCTGAAATTTCAATGCTCTATGCTCTTATAGATACGTTTTCGATTGACAGGAGGTCGAAAATTGGGTTCTCTGGTTAGTTTGCTTGAAAAGACGAACAACCTTTTTTTGTTTTTTTTCTAGTTTCCCATTAATAATTAGTGTTTAATTTCCACATAAAAAAAGGGTCATTTTATTCCGGTATACCTAATATATGTTGCATGCAACTGTTCCTAAGGCTACAAAATTTTTATGTTGTTATGATTCTCCAACAATTGATAATTCGATATATGCCACGGAAATAATTCTCCATCTTTGATTTCAGAAAAATGGCAGGACACCCTCATTTCAAATGCAGTGTGATCTAAACTATGACGCTTAGCAAATTCCGAAAATAAGACGGAATATTACAGCAACCATGACGATTCGAAAACAGATCTTCAAAATGGATATAAAAGTTTCAGCTTTGGCATTCATCGTACTCACAATTCCAGGTGGGTAGAATTTTCATACTTCCCATAGAAAAAAATGTACCTACTAAAGGAACAGTGACGCTTTTCATGAGTTTCATTGTAATAACTTCATATCTAGAAGGTATTTGAGTCATGAGTTCTCTGGAGCTGGAGGCCAACAATACACGCAAGGTAACGGATTCTACTGGCTCAACTACGCTTCCTTAAAAAATGTTTACCCAATATCAACAACTAACTGTTAAACATAAACAGCTCTTTTTTGGCCGCAAAGAACTTCGAAATATTTTTTTAACAATGATTTTCTTGCTTACAGAATGTTTCTCTTTACGACTCACGAATATGACTGCTCCCCTGATACAAGATCCAAGGGAAAGCATGAACCTCTTCTGCGAATTCGATATGGGAGGAGAAGACTTATACGCTGTGAAATGGTACAAAGATGATCATGAATTCTTCAGGTATAGTCCTGCAGCGAAAGATCAGCTTTTGCAGTTTCAAGTGATGGGTGTGCGCGTAGATCTCACCAGAACGAAATGTTCTATGACATCTTGTAACCTGTTTTTGAATGATCTGTCAAGAACATTCAGTTCAGGAGCCTACAGATGCGAGGTCTCCACTGAAGCTCCTACGTTCAGGCTTGCATCGCAAACGCATAACATCACAGTGGCAGGTGAGTTGAAAAATTAAGGTAAAATCACAATTTTTCATTGTTTAAGTATGGTTGCTTGATACAGTTTCGGTACGATAATTCAAAAAGCCCGTCCAAGAGATTCTCAATTTTTTTGAAGCAAAATTTCTTTAGAGGCGACTAGGAGGTAACTGGACGACAATGCAACGGAAGTCCGTTACGGCAATATGGAGTCACGTTTCTATACCATCCCGTTTTCAAATATTTCAGATTTTGTCATTAGATACTTTATAAACAAATCAATCAAAAATTTTTGAAATAATAAAATAATTAGAAAAAAATATTAAACTATTAATAGTAATAACTAATTTTTGGTAACATAAATCGACCGCCATATTTGGTAGTACAGGAACGAAGCAGCGGGAAATTAGAATTACCAAAGCAGCGGGAACTTTAAATTTTCCTGAGCATACATGGCAAATATGCACTGAATTATGACAATCACGTGACGTTCGGGCATATTTTTATTTATTTATTTATATTATTATATATTATATTATTATATTTCGAAAATATGTGGCATTGCGAAAGACAGGGACACCTCATTCGAAATTTTTTGTTCAATACATCAACAAAGAATGTACTACGCGAGTAGTAGGAAAAAACATGTTTGGTATATTTCCACGACAAATAGCAGCTTTCTTGAAATTAGAAAATGCGACGTCTTATACACTGTAAAAAATAGTTCCTCATCTCAAACCATATTAATTTGTCTCAAGTACTCCGTACGTTTGAATACAGCCAAATGCATAAAGTACTTGACCCTACCGCCCTCTACGGTTGAGAATGGCGTTTACCCTAAATAAAAGTTTCTTGAGTTAAGAAACTGATTAGTTTCAACCAAGCTCAGAGTTTTTTACTCAGGTGGTAAAAAAATTTGATCCAACGGTAATATTAATTAGTATGTAACTATTGATACTTTTCGTAGAATAAAAATTTTGGTTTCATGTAAATAAATATTACATTTCACTGAAACTCGATTTGTAGTTGAATGGGTCGAGAATTCAGTCGATAAAAATGATAATATCTCTTATGTCAAGTGAAAGTTTCTTGGGTTAAGAAACTGATTGATTTGAGCTAAATTGAAGGGTTTTTCACACTAGCAAAGGAATAATTTGACAAAACAAAAAAAACATTTGTATGTAATCATTATTTTTCTTCACAGAACAATAATTTTCTCTTTATATTAATAAATAACGCAAAACCGCGGCAGACCATGAATATTGTACGGAATGGGAAAGGTGTCTAGAGTTTCGTTGGTAGTTGTAGAGAGGAGCGAGTATACCTCAAGCGTCAACCGTCTGCTTTTCCAAGACACGTCGTAAAGACAACCGTTCCCATCACGTCGGGGACACCAATGTAGAATCGAAGGAATTTATCCCTACTTATGCGTTTCGTCCCTGGCGCACACATTTGGACTCATCAGTATGGCTTGTGTGCGCCATGCCATAGACGCAGGGGTTAGAAGTTTTAGGGAGCCGCCGGGAGTTGAACCCGGCATCTAGTACCTAGTCGGTGTGTAACTTGAGCGCAAACCTCTAGGCCACCGAAGCGCTGTGAACTAAGCTATGCGTGGCTATATAGAGTGCCGCCAAGAGATCCCTATACCGCTGACATAGTGCCGCTACAAAAGCTATAGTCAAGGCAGTGGGTTATCATCTCATCCCTGTCATCATCCAATACCAGATCACCCGGTTCTCCACCAACACAAAGATATTTGGTTTTCTAAGTTGACATTTAAGCCCCACTTCTCGTATTCTTTAATTAGCTTGCGCATCATGTATTCCATGTCATCTTTATCACCGGATACAACAATATTGTGAGTAAATGCACAAATAATTGCATTTAAATGGGATATATTTAATACAAAAGAGATAGAGTTTTGATTTAATTGCAGCCAATTTAAAAAAATTGCTACAATTAATTCGTTTTATTAAATCAATTACGCAATATTTTTTTTACAAATGTCACTTCATATTGCAACAATTATATGTTCAATTTTATTCAAATATTTATAGTTTTCTTCAAGTAAATGAGGCGAATAATATCTCGCGAGATTCTTGTCTCAAGAAACTGTAGTCGTTGCATCAACTGACAGAATTTACGACAACCGTACCTTCGTTCTATTGAACAAATAAAAATGAAACGAACGAATGGTTTCGTTAAAACCTATTTAGAATAATGTATTTGTATCAATCAATTATGGATATTGAGACAAGTGCATAAACAATTTCTTGTAATTGTATGTTTATGTTGAATCAGTTGTTTCTTTCATTTCGCTGAAATGTAAAAAGTTTCAGGCGAATATTTTAGCTGTTCTCTATAATCAACTAGGTTGTTTTAATCAAGAAAAATAGTTCATTTGGCGTAATCAATTTTAGATTAATTCAAATTAAATGGTTTGATTGAAAAAAAATTCTCAAACTCCTGAGGAGTTTGAGCGCAGAATTTTATTTTGGCATATTTTTGGTCATTTATTTATATTATTATATATTATATTATTATATTTCGAAAATATGTGGCATTGCGAAAGACAGGGACACTTATCTGAAATTTTTGTTCAATACATCAACAAAGAATGTACTACGGGCGAGGGTAGGAAAAAACATGTTTGTATATTTCCACGACAAATAGCAGCTCTTGAAATTAGAAAATGCGACGTCTTATACAGGACATTGTTTTAGACGCACATCTGCGTCTTTGTTAGCTGATTCTGGGAGCAACAATAGACGTGTTGAAGAGACATGGAGGATGGCAATAACTCCAACGTGGCCGAGGGATATATTGAATCGTCTATTAAAAATAAAAAAAAAATTTCAGATAAATATTTGGTCAAGTCGCCGATTCGTCCACTATAGTTATGCCACAGTCCTCATTCTCGCTTCCTGTTTCCGCAGGATTCTTCGAAACAAAACACCAGTTCAATATGATAAAGGACCTATCTGTTACTCGTCAGTTACCTGCTGCATTAACCCAGGAAAGACTGCTCAATTTGACGAACTGTCACAATATTAATTTGAATATTAACGTTAATTAGAACATTCTAATTAATTGTATTTTTCAATAAAAACATCATATCAATATCAATTATATCAATAAATATTTATTATTATTATAAATTTGTTTGTTTGTGATTTTATCGTTCCGGGAGTTTTGTCAATATTTAATCCCGAGGGATTAAATGTGACACTTTAGTACCTGTCACAAGGGAGTGAAGTTGTCACTTTAGGCCCGGAAGAACGAAAAAAACCAACATTGAAGATCATCAATATTATATTTTTCTTTCGGACATAATGTCCGATTGTTCTGTAATTTTTATCGCTTGGAGATAGGATGTATAGTCGATGCATAATTATTGAAATACGTAATTCAAGGACTGATTGGATTGCAAATGGAAACCAACCATTTCGTAATAACTTTATTTCATTATGTTAATCAGTTACGGAAATAGCGAATAATTATCTAGTTATGCAGATGATCTCCTGCATAACATTTCGAAACGCACAACTAATCCAAAACAGTTATCATCGCCACTCCTACAAGAATTTCGATGCCCCAGTAGGGCGTAAGCTCAAACAAATGCGAGAAAGACCGAAGACCCTTACGATCTGCAGAGCTACTTCCAAGGAGCAAACATCATCACAATTGCAGATGATTTCATGTGTTCAGGTCCCCATAACTTAATCCAATTTCAGGCGGGCGAATGTAGGATGCACGCTTCGAGAATTTAACGCCACCCCAAATGAAATAATTCAAGCCAATGAATATATGCGGTTGGGAAAACTGCTGAACCTTGAGAAACGAAATTATAATTCATGATTTATTGTTTCGTTATTCAGTGGTTTCTCTACAACGCGCTGGGATGTATTCATCGGTTTGAAAAAGCTCACATACGCAGACACTTGCTGTAATACATCAGAGGGGATGTTTTACGTTTCATTGGTTATACAAAGCTACGGAATTCTTCATTTTTGATAAAACTAGGGATCAGTGAAATAATGCCGAAGAAATTCACCTGCGAGAAAAATATGTACAAAGGAGGAAAGAAAAGTTTTCAAAGCGAATGAAACGGATCGTTAAATCATTAAGACATTTTTGATTAAATGACGATCCGAGGTTATATTATTCTATGTTCCTAAGACGTTAACAAACAAAAATTCGTTAAGTTAGAAATATGGTAAAAAACCATTGAGAATATAGAACAAGTAGGAAGAAGCATATTGGGCTTCTTTGCTCAATCTAACGAAAACAAAGCGCTCATGATTCTATCCGATGAACTTTGGGAGGACTCATCGGTTACGAATTTTCAGTCGACTCTCCGTCAAAGTATGTTAAAAAGTCTTATGATCGGCATTGCCAAACATCCGAACACTATATCTTTTAGTTATTTATTTATTTATTAACGGTACAGACCTTTTGTATGTAAAATATAACATAAAATAATAAAACTTAAGCGTATCACGTAAAAGAGTATGAGGTAGAGTAAAGTATAAATACATATATATGTATAATACGAAACAGAAAAACAATATAAAACCCTAGATAAAAATTAATCTGAAATATCGCCAGTCTTGTTGTGGTAATTTTTAATTTTCTCCTCAACCTCGAAATAGATTAGCAAATATATCAACTTCTAATGAGTAGACGACATCAGCTGGTTTCTGCACCAATCTAGAAACCGGGAAAATGAAAACACAATTGGTTCTTGATTGGAGAGTCAGAAATAAATCAAATATCTGATGGGCCGAGGTGGGACATATAAGTTGAATTGTGACAACAAGTCTGGGGAGTGCATACGGGACATTGTTTTAGACGCACATCTGCGTCTTTGTTAGCTGATTCGGGAGCAACAATAGACGTGCTGAAGAGACATGGAGGATGGCAATCCTCCAACGTGGCCGAGGGATATATTGAATCGTCTATTAAAAATAAAAAAAAAAATTTCAGATAAATATTTGGTCAAGTCGCCGATTCGTCCACTATAGTTATGCCACAGTCCTCATTCTCGCTTCCTGTTTCCGCAGGATCTTCGAAACAAACACCAGTTCAATATGATAAGGACCTATCTGTTACTCGTCAGTTACCTGCTGCATTAACCCAGGAAAGACTGGTCAATTTGACGAACTGTCACAATATTAATTTGAATATTAACGTTAATTAGGTACCATTCTAATTAATTGTATTTTTCAATAAAATATCATATCAATATCAATTATATCAATAAATATTTATTATTATTATAAATTTGTTTGTTTGTGATTTTATCGTTCCGGGAGTTTCGTCAATATTTAATCCCGGAGGGATTAAATGTGACACTTTAGTACCAGTCACAAGGGAGTGAAGTTGTCACTTTAGGCCCGGAAGTACGAAAAAAACTAACATTGAAGATCATCAATATTATATTTTTCTTTGGTATATATAATGTCCGATTGTTCTGTAATTTTATCGCTTGGAGATGGGATGTAGTCGATGCATAATTATTGAAATACGTAATTCAAGGACTGATTGGATTGCAAATGGAAAACCAACCATTTCGTAATAACTTTATTTCATTATATTAAGCCAGTTACGGAAATAGCGAATAATTATCTAGTTATGCAGATAATTCTCCTGCATAACATTTCGAAACGCAATAAACTAATCCAAAAACAGTGTCATCGCCACCCTACAAGAATTTCGATGCCCCCAGTAGGGCGTAAGCTCAAACAAATGCGAGAAAGACCGAAGACCCTTGCGATCTGCAGAGCTACTTCCAAGGAGCAAACATCATCACAATTGCAGATGATTTCATGTGTTCAGGTCCCCATAACTTAATCCAATTTCAGGCGGGGCGAATGTAGGATGCACGCTTCGAGAATTTAACGCCACCCCAAATGAAATAATTCAAGCCAATGAATATATACGGTTAAGGAAAACTGCTGAACCTTGAGAACGAATTATAATTCATGATTTATTGTTTCGTTATTCAGTGGTTTCTCTACAACGCGCTGGGATGTATTCATCGGTTTGGCTTTCTCACATACGCAGACACTTGCTGTAATACATCAGAGGGGATGTTTTACGTTTCATTGGTTATGCAAAGCTGCGAATTCTTCATTTTTGATAAAAACTGTAGGGATCAGTGAAATAATGCCGAAGAAATTCATCTGCGAGAAAAATACGTACAAAGGAGGAAAGAAAAGTTTTCAAAGCGAATAAAACGGAACGTTAAATCATTAAGACATTTTTGATTAAATGACGATCCGAGGTTATATTATTCTATGTTCCTAAGACGTTAACAAAACAAAATTCGTTAAGTTAGAAATATGGTAAAAACCATAGAATATAGAACAAGTAGGAAGAAGCATATTGGGCTTCTTTGCTCAATCTAACGAACGCAAAGCGCTCGCGATTCTATGCGATGAACTTTGAGTGACTCATCGGTTAAGAATTTTCAGTCGACTCTCCGTCAAAATATGTTAAAAGTCTTATGATCAGCATTGCCAAACATCCGAACACTATATCTTTATTTATTTATTTATTTATTAACGGTACAGACCTTTGTATGTAAAATATAACATAAAATAATAAAATCTAAGCGTATCACGTAAAAGAGTAGATATAGAGGTAGAGCAAGTATAAATACATATATATGTATAATACGAAACAGAAAAACAATATAAAACCCAGATAAAAATTAATCTGAAATATCACAGTCTTGTCAGGTACTTCAATTCTCTCCTCAACCTCGAAATAGATTAATGAAATATATCAACTTCTAATGAGTAGACGACATCAGCGTTTCGCATCAATCTAGAAACCGGGAAATGAAAACAATAATTGGTTCTTGATTGGGAGAGTCGAAATAAATCAAACATTCGGATGGGTCGAGGTGGGACATATAAGTTGAATTGTGACAACAAGTCTGGGGAGTATAAAAGACCCTGAAAGAGTTTTGCAATGAATATTACATCTGCATGAAATCTTCTCGTCCTCAAGGAGGATAGTCCAAGGCGTTCCCGCATTCGACTGTCGAAGAAACTATAAACTGAAAATGCACCCGTTCTAAGAGCAGCATACTTTAGAAATCTGTTTTGGACCCTCTCTAGGAAGGAAACGTCGACCGATAAGTATGGAGACCACACTACAGAGGAGAACTCCAACATTGGTCTAACCAACGAGATGTAAAGATGATGAAGAGTCTCGATGTTGAAGTCCCTAAAATTCCTTATTATGAACCCCAAAGTCCTGAGAGATGACGCAGAAACGTCCAGAATATGTGCCCTAAAAGACAAAGTGCTGTCATATGAAACACCCAGGTCTTTGTAAACAAATACTCTATATCAGCTTTGAAATCTATGATTAACAGAGCATTCACCATACCTTTATCAAACGTTAACTTACAATCGTAAATTGATAAAATCAAAGAAATTGCAACTAATAATAATTTTCCGAGAATCCTAGTAAACAAACTAATTGAAAACAAAAGAAAACTGAAAACCATTAATATGCTTTACATTACCACAGAAAAACCTACTAATAAATTCATGCATATCACTTATTTCGGAGAATTATCAATTCAAATCCAAACTTATTTTACTAAACTCGATATCGAATCAACATTTTCAGGACGTCCAAACCTAGGTAAAATATTATATAACTCAAAATCCAAACTTAAACCCGAGAATACTTCAGGTGTTTATCAAATATATTGTAAAAATTGCAACGATGCATATGAAGGTCAAATCGACTGAAATTTTGAGGCCAGATTAAAAGAACATCTGAAATCAGGTAAACAGTCCGCAGTTTATTTATGTTCATATCGTGACTGAAGAGCATCATATGGATATCGTAAATTTTAAAATCCTTCACAAATGTGAAAAAGGCCTGAAATTAAATTTGCTGGAAGCGATGGAAATAACAAATCTGTTCAATAATCCCAATTTGTCCCCACTTAACACCCAAATAGAAATAAACCATTCACCACTTTTGAACATCCCATAGATTAAAGCCCACGAAATATTTCAGTCTGTACCTAGCACTAGAAGATGGTTTAACAACCGAAACCGGGCGTGTAATAGTATTAATAAAGTGAAAATTAGACAAAAATAATTGTTTTCTTTTAATATTCAATAAGTGTAAGTTCTTGACGATTTCCCGTCTGGAGCACCCTGTTACGATCGATAATTGTATTGTTGGTAAGCCTATAGATAGAGTATTTGTTTACAAAGACCTGGGTGTTTCATATGACAGCATTTTGTCTTTTAAGGCACATATTCGGGACGTTTCTGCGTCATCTCTCAGGACTTTGGGGTTCATAATAACGAATATGAGAGTTGAGGGATCATATTGATGCATTTAATTGAAAAATTATTAGTAAAAATGAAAAAACAGTATTTCCTGATATTATTCGATGCAGACATTATTATTCATTAATGCTATTACTCTTCAAATAATTACTTCATTTTTTTAATTCAACTCTCCCATTACTCTGAATAATTACTTTCGAAGAATTAAGTTTTTACTATCAGAAACATACTCTAAATTATTTTCGTATATTACTTTCTGAAAATAAATTTTGTTCATAATTGCTGCTGAAAACTACTATTAGTTTTTGAATTCAGAAACAATATCAAATTACAAAATTTCTTTTTAAATTATCTAATTTTTGACTTTTCTATTTTTAATATTACTTCTAGCCTCCATTGAAAAATCTATATCGCCTTCGCTAGCACATCAGATTAGAAAACCGAACATCGTTTTACCCAAACTGTCCGTTTCCAACCAACTCAACATTATATGCTAGGCAATACAATAACAAAACGAGTAGAGTCCAACTCTGGCAAATATCTACCAGATGTTTGGTTCAGCATTCAGGTAGTCAGTCATTTCATCGAGCGCCAAATTTAAAATTAGTTGGTATTGCGCTACTAAAGAAATACGCTGTTTATCAGTATACAAATTCACTTTCAAGAACGATAAAGTACATAATTTGTACTAGAATTTTCCGCTTTACAACTTCTGTTTAAAACTTTTTCTTACTAAACCTTCTTATTCGCGGAAATATCAGAAAAACCGTATTTTCCTCTATATGTTCCAGAATTTTTCAATGTTCCTGAAAAATTCAACACCAGCATTTTTGTCCATATGCTTCTCTCATTATAACAATCAACATATCACAAATGCAGCTGTTCCCGATAAAAAGTGATTTCAGCCCTTCCTTTACTGGACTACTGTGTTTGAAAACAGTCAAATTATCTTTAAGAAGAAGTCAAATCGTCTGTACTTGAAGAAGTATTAACACGAAGAGAGAGTCATTTGAAAAATTTCAGTTGTGAATGAATTTCAAAGTGTCCTGGTACTATTTGCGGATGATTAAAACATTAGTTTCAGTTATGATATATTTGTACAAATTCGATACTTATTTGAGTGTGGGAGTATTTCGGACAGTGGATTTTCAAGTGTACGTATATCTTCATGCAGTTCAAGCTCAAATGAAATGAACATTTCACGGAATCAACAATCAACGTTAACAAATGTGAGGAGTAAACTAGCAGAAGAAAATAAAGAAAAACATATTTCTGGCACCAGTTCGAACACCTTTTCAAAAATGAATAAATTGAAGAAAGTGAGATTTCATGTTCTTGAAGAAATTAATGACATTGGAAATTCATGAGAAATTAATAAATTGTTCCAAAATATAGTTAAGAAGGAATCTGTCCTGGAACACACTAAGGACGTAGGTTGTTCAGCTTCCGGGTCCTCATTGAAATTAAAAGGAATGAATTCTTCAGTGGATGATGCTAAAAGCTTAAGTCATTCAGACACAAAGACGATTGCTGACTTTTCATTAAAATTAAGTGAAATGACTCTTTCAGCTAACGACCAATTCAAGCCAAAAGCCGAATTTTCCAATATCAACTTATCTTGAAGCAGTTAAAGCTCAAATGGAATGAACATTTCACAGAATGAACAATTAAAATCAACACATGTGAGGAGTAAACTAGCAGAAGAAAATAATCTTTCTGCCACCAGTTGGAGCACCTCTTCAAAGTTCTCATTGAAATTAAAAGATGATGCTAAAAGCTTAAGTTATTCAGGCACAAAGGCAATTGCTGACTCATCATTGAAATTAAATGAAATGACTCTTTCAGAGAAGGACCAATTCAAGCCAAAAGCCGAATTTTCAAATATCAATGTACTTTCAAGTGGTCCAAATGGAATGAAAATTTCTTCAAATGATGAATTTAAACCAAGAAATGAAAGGAGTTATCCTTCTGAAGTGAATGAAGAAAATATACACCTCATAGCCAGAACGACCACTTATTTATTAAAGGAAAAAAATAGAATTATGAGTTTTGATCTGCCTGAAAAAACGGAGGACTTTAATGAAAAACGCACTATTTTGAATCGATTTCCTCTAGAGAACATAAAATTGCCAGAGAAATCATGGAAGAGAAAATGCAACAACTTGGATTTAAAATTGATTGTGTTCGATTTTACAGAACAGTCTGATGCCTATAAACGTGTTAAGAGAAGTTAGTGAATTATGTTTAGTGGTTTAATAATTATTTAGTGTTATGTTATTTATTGTTATTTTTCATAACAATATTAGGAGTATTGAGAAGAATTTTGATGAGTTCAGGTTGCTGCTGGAGACGTTTCGCGGGGGGTTTCACGTAATTGTTCTAACTGAGACTTTTGTGATTTCTAATCCGACACTGTTCGAGGTGAAGGGATATACATGTTTATATAATGGCGGAACATACAACAGAAATGACGGTGTAATAATTTACATTAGACAGGATCTAGAGTACAGTCATCAGATAGTCCCTATTGGAGAAATTAAAGCATTGGAAATCGATGTAAAATTGGCACAACAAACAATTAAAATAACGGGAATTTATCGATCACCCAAATTTTGTCCGAAGGATTTCAATAAGAATTTATATGAATACATGGAAAAAATACGGATAAGAGATATGCACGTTGTTGTGGGTGACATAAACATTGATTTATTGTCGACAGATGAGTATGTTGAGGAATACAAAAATTTATTTAGTTCTCTGGCATATAAATCGTGTATAAATGAGATCACCAGACCGTCGAGCAATAGTTGTTTAGACCACTTCTTCCTGGGAAGAAAATCTTAGATATAAAGCATATGTTGACTATGATCGATTAAAAAAAGTTTACGTGGGATTAATTGGGAAGACTTAATTCTGGACAGGGATGTCAGCTCTTTTGTAGATACTTTCGTGGATTTGCTGTCACACTTCACCAGAGAACACACAACGAAGATCAAACTAACATACAGAAAATTTCGAAAAAAACTTGGATTACTCCAAGCCTACTCAAATCCATTAATACAAAAAATAATCTATATAAGAGAATGATCAAAGATCCCCTCAATTTAAGACTAAAGCAAGATTATATCCGTTACAGAAACAGCCTCCACAAATTAATAGGAAGCGCAAAAAAACATCATTTTAATGATTTTATTAAGAAAAATCCTGCTTCGAAATCTCTCTGGTCATACATGAATCATATCTGTGGGAAAACCAACTCTAAGATTGATCTGAAAAAGATAAAAAATGCTAACGGACAACTACAATTAGATGATGAAATAGCGGAAGAGTTTAGCAAATATTACAGTGCAATAGGAAAAATACTGGTAGATAATATAAGAAAAATCCCAGAAAAAGATGACGAGCGTTTTTGTGGAAGCACTCTCTTTTTTTTCCCGACCAGTACAAATGAGGTGGAAGAAATTATTTCAGAGTTGAAAAGCGGAGGTGCTCCTGGTAATGATGAGATCAGTAGTGAACTCCTGAAGAACATTCGTGAAGAAATAACGGAACCCCCACTTAACACCCAAATAGAAATAAACCATTCACCACTTTTGAACATCCCATAGATTTAAGCCCACGAAATATTTCAGTCTGTACCTAGCACCAGAAGATGATTTAACAACCGAAACCGTTCGTGTGATAGTATTAATAAAGTGAAAATTAGACAAAAATAATTGTTTTCTTTCAATATTCAAGATGGATTTTCACAAAATAAATGAGTCATCAATTCATTCTATTCTACACTTATTGATGTTGAGTCAGGCAATTGGCAAGACACCACTCCTCGATCGCCTGTAAATCCCATCTCAACCGGTCAACATCGAATAACGATTTAATTGAGAAGAATAGTTTTAAATCATCCGCAAATAGCAAGAATTTAACAAATCATGACTTAAGTCGTTGATCAAAACTAAAATCCAAACGGTAATAATGGACTCAAGAATTGATAAATTCAATGATTAAAATAAATCATCGACAGTACCGTATTTGAGATAAGATATCATTCACATTTGCATTGAACTCTCTCTTTCGTTACAGTGATTCCAACTAATACTCCTACCATAGAAGGCGTAAAGGACAGATATCTTGTAGGAGATCTTCTTGTTGGTACCTGTACATCCGGTTTAGGAGATCCAAAGCCACTCATTACATGGTACCTGAACCATAATTTGGTAAGTCTTGCATATTTATATCTGAAAATGTGTGCATGAAATGTGAGCCCTGGGGTATAAATGTTTCAAAATTTCAATAAAAAATGATTCATGGAACATATTGTCGACCCGAATTAGAACCATAGTTATTTTTAATTTGAGAAGTACGGGTTTGTTCATTTTTCGTGTCGGTTGTAGTTGTATCACATTGTTCCAGAGTGGATATGAATCTAGAACTGCTCCTGTCTGGATTTTTATTATAAATATCTACTCCTACGTTATCCTACGATCTTCTGTGACTTAATTTACTTAATGAAAACATCCTATTATTATCTGCCGAGAATCTGAAAAGTTAAAAAATTTAATATGGAATTATACAGAAACATTGCTTTCAGGTCACCATTGGTCCATATACCGAATTACTAAATTCAATTGTTTCTTTCAGGTGGACAAGAATTTTATCAGAGAGCTCACACAACGTCCAACAACATTTTTCCAAAAAGATGGTGAGATAAAACTTGAAAGCACAACGGTCCAGCTACGACTTCCTGTGGATAAAAAAACCATCGGCAACAAAACTATAACTTACATCCAATTGACCTGTCTCCAATCAACAGACATGTTCACAACTGCATCTTCCTTCTCTCGGAACACAACAAAGGTTATTGCTTTCACAGAAGAGGCCATGGTCAACAACCAGAAGTTATACGGTTTCTTTGGCTCATCTACTCGTGCTAAATTGTCCAGTTATTTGATTTTGTTGGTGATATTGACGGTCTTTTACTAAACTTCAGAGGTTGTGAAAGGTGTTAGAGTTAAATCAAAATTTTGTACTGTTATGGTGAAGTGACTTGAGACGTAAGAAAAAGAATGTGATATAAGTGAATTTCGGAACTCTTCTTCGGTTTGAAGATTTAGTTACATAAGGTTTAAGTGGATATATCAGTGATAAAGTCAAATTAAAATATCGTTATGATTCATTATGGTAAAATAAGTGAAAATGAGATATTTTATTGTTTTTCGTTGAGATCAGTAAATTCTTCGTTCTAAATGACTTTCTCATTAACTCCAACAATCTTCCCTGAACTCACACAGGTAATTGAAAAAAATATGATCACAGCTACCATCAAAAAGGGTAACCTTGTTTTAAACGTAGCTCTGGTAGGTTTTCACTATGTTGAAGCTCTTCAGGTCCTTGGTTGGTGACCAGAAATATATATATATATAAGATTTTAAAGTCCAGCCACAGCGACTCCATCAAAAGGACATTTGTATCATCTGCAAAGTTGATTCTTCAAATTTCATTATTCCTCTATATCCCACCTACGCCAAAATCATTTATATACAACATGAAGAAGAGTAGGCCTGCTACACTTCCCTGCGGTATTCCTAAAGTTGTTTCTTGTTTATCAGAATACGCAATCTGATTCTCCATCCATTTCAGTGCTGGTTCACCTATTCCATAGGTTCTCAACTTTTCTATTAAGAGTTTACTGTCAAAACATTCATAAGTTTTTGTTAAATCGACGATCAAATGTCTGTCTCCAAATGCTTCAATGATTTCTTTCACAAAATCATATATTGCTGTTTTTACTGATTTGTCTTTCAGATATCCATGTTAACATTCTGAGAAAATTGCTTTATTCATGAGAAACTCCATTAGTTGGTTACAAAAAGTCTGTTCGAAGATCTCCGAAAATGATGACAATAAACTGATCGGTCTGTAATTTCCATAATCATTGACATTTTCTTTCTTGAAAACTGGTTTAATAAGTGCTACATTTAATTGTTCTGGAGAAATTCCCTTTCTTAAAGAATTGTTCAATATAAATTTCGTCATTTTCGAAGATCTGGGTGCTAACTTCATGGAAGCAGCAAAATGACCCACCGTTTATTAAATTCATTTGTCACAGAAAAATGTGATGAATGATAATAATAATAATAATAATAATAATATTTATTGCATCCTGTTTGACAAATATGAATTTGTATAGGACAAGTCAAAAAAAGAGGTAATTGTAAACCAAAATAATGCAATCAAGTGAAATTGTAACCAAAATATTCTTCTTTGCTGTAAAAGCATTGTTCTATTAAGAGTTTCTTAATAGTTCTCTTGAAGCCATTATATTCTTGCATTTTAATCCATACAGGTAAATGATTGAATAGTTTGATTCCGGCATACAAAGGTGAACGTTCAAATTTGGCTGTTCTGTGAACTGGATAGCAGATTGTATCCTTATGCCTAGTGTTGTATTCATGAAGTTGGGAGCACCTCTGTAAGCCGTTCAAATTTTTGTGGATATAAAGTAAGCAATTAAATATATATATACAAGGAAAACTCAATATTTTGTGCTTAATAAATAACGGTCTACAGGACTCCCGGGGACTCAAACCGAAGATTAGTCTTACAATTCTCTTCTGAGAGACAAAAACCTCGTTTCTCGCAGTGCAATCGCCCCACAAGATAGTGTTGTAGTTGATGTGAGAGTAGGCAAGTGAGTAATACACACCGATTAAGGATTCCACCGGTAGAAAGGCCTTGAGACGTTTCAACGCAAAATATGCACTGCTCAGTCGAGTACAAACATGGGCACAGTGAATATTCCAATTCAAAATATTGTCCAATTGAAGCCCCAAAAACTTCACAGAACTGGATGGTTCGAGCTCGTCTGCAGGTAGCTTGGTAGTGAGGTTTGTGTTGGACATTCTATTTTGAAAGTACAATAATCTTGTCTTATCTATGTTGAGAACAAGTAAATTTCTCTCACACCAAACGGAGAAAAGCCTAATAAGCAAATCGCATCTGATTCTCAACTCCGACAGACTAAGGGCAGCGATAAGGAAGGACGTGTCATCGGCGAACTGTATGAGCCGCACACTTGGACCAATGTCCTTGAGTTGAGCCTCTATAAAGCTCTGCAGGTCGTTCACGAACAATATGAAGATAACAGGGCCCAAAATAGACCCCTGTGGTACACCAGTGTCAACGGGAAATATGCGAGAACTAACTTCTCCCACCCGGACAAACATACATCTGTTCGAGAGATAACTGCGGATCCAGTCTGCGAAAATTCCCCTGAATCCGAGACTATACATTTTCTCTAGAATGAAATCGAATTCTAAGGTGTCGAATGCTCGTGATAAGTCGAAAAACAAGCCAGCTACCGGATTGCCCTCATCCATGTTGTCATATACAAATTTCATTAAGTGGCATGCTGCCGTTCCTGTTGAGCGGCCTACCCTAAACCCGTGTTGACTGCTCGTGATGCTAGAAAACTTGTTTAGATAGTTCGTCATCCTGTCGAGTACTAACCGCTCAAAAATTTTGGACAACGAACTCAGTAAAGAAATGGGACGATAGTTGGATACGTCCTCCTTAGATTTCTTTTTTGTGTACAGGAATGGTCATTGAAGTCTTGAGGATAGATGGAAACTCGCCAGTAGTGACTGAGAGATTCACCAAATATGCAACATGAGGTGAAATAAGTTCAGCTATTCCACTCAAAATCCTCACCGAGATCATATCCTCTCCACTGCCATTTTTGTTCTTGAGGTTCTTGATTACCTTCACAACATCATCAGCCATGACTGGGAAGAAATAAAAATTATTGTTTGATAGATTTTGTGTAGTGCATGTCGTAGATCTCCCTGCGCTGTAGTGCTCGTCAATGGTATATTTGCCGATGGTAGAGAAGTATCTGCCAAAGGCTTCAGTCACCTCGTGTGGGTCCGATGTTATTTTGTCGTTCTGATTTAATGTTATTATTTCAGATTTAGAGCTATTGCCCATTTCATCTTTCACAATTTTCCATACAGTTTTGTTTTTATTAGATGACGATCGCAAGATATTCTCGAAATGGATAGCCTTGGTAGTTTTCAACAAATTGGAGTAGGTTTTCTTTGCTGATGAATACTGAGCCCTGATCTTGTTAGATTTTGAATGGCGAAGAAGCCAATGGAGATTTTTGAGGTCAGTACTTGCTTGTTTTATTTGAGGAGTAATCCATTGGCGATGGAAGGGAACTGCGGTAGTGGATCGCTTGATCGGACAGTTGGAATCTATCAATGATGTTAGGATGGTATAAAATTCATTGAAGGCGCCGTTCAGATCAACACAATTATACATACTTTTGAACGAGGTAAGCGCAACATCAGCATGAAGGCGCTTTAAGTTATTCTCGGATACCAAGCGATATCTTTTAGGTACCGGTTTCGCAGTCAGAATTTCGCAGCAGTGGTCAAATTTCAGCTCTATTGCCCCATGGTCCGCTACATCACAATGGTGTACAGTGGTTGATACATTTTTTTGATCGGCATTTGTTAGAATGTAATCTAGTTTTGAGGAACTTGTATCTCCTCTTTATTCGTGTATACTCTTGTTGGTTCTTCAGATGTAACATGTAGACCGAAACTCAGCATCAAACAATTAAGGTGATTATGAGAATCGAAATAATTTATATTGAAATCCCGCAAACGAAGATAATTTTCGAGCCGGTGAGGCAATAATCGAGAATATGAGATAGGGTGGTGATAATAATTCGAGATTCCTCCGGGAATCCTGTAGACACTCACAATAGATATGTTAGTAGAAATGTTAGTAGAAATAGTTTTTAGGTTGATAGCACAAAATTCGCAATGTTCTTCTATACTAAATTCCTTAATATGTTCGATTTCTTGGAACATGCAGTCTGAGCGAACGAAGATAGCGGTACCACCATGTTGTTTGTTCCGTCGACAGTAGAACGCTGCCAAAGTATATCCCTCAAGTGAAATTGAAGGTATTTGAGGAAGTGTGGACCAGTGTTCGGCGATGCTCAAAACATCAGGATTATGTAATTTATTTAAAACATCTAATTGATTGATTTTGTTAGATATGCTCTGTACATTACGTTGAATGATTTTTATACTTCTACTAGGTACAAACTGCTTGGATTTGCTGGCTGCTCCGGTCATCAGATTTTGTGGTTCATCGGTAGACGTTTCATAAAAACTTATTAATAGCAACACCCGTCGGCCAAAATGTTGGATTCATAACTTCCTTGATATGCTCGGAGGGAAGTGTGATTTTGAATGAAGAATAAATTTCTGGTTGTCTTGAGTTGAGCTTCACAATGGAAACATCATAAGGATGTTGGCTGAAGAAATTTTGCAAGTCAGAAATAGTGGTATCCGGAGATAATCTCGTTACATGCAAATGAGAAACTGACATTTTGGAATAGCGTGTAAACTACTGGACTCTTGTGTTCCCACGATGGGCTTATGTTTTTTCTTAAGAGGCGGCAAGTTGCGGCAGATGAACTGTTCGACCGATTTTGTGCCAACATCACTCTAACCATCTAATAAATACTCCGAACAAAGCCTAAATATTTGGTTGGGATAGGTTCTCAAGTAATAAAATTACAAGTAGAAATGGCATTGACTTTGATATATTGAGATAATTTATGTTGATATCCTAGGGGATATTTCGTCAGAAAATATAACTCAAATCAGATCCCAAATGTAAGTATTGGCCCTTTTGTATGACTGATTAAAGCTTAAGAATCGTATAGGTGTGACTGATACGTGATCTATTAGATGGAACACCTTTCCTTTCAGGTTTCATGGACAAGTTTGTAAGCAGACCAAAAGTAAATATAAAGGGGTCGGATTCATTAGTTAAACACTTCCGTTGGCTTAATCATGTTCTACTCCGTCTATGTTACGGGAAATAGTTCATTAGCTGCCTCGATCATCACTCAGTTAGTTGACGGTTTTGTGTTGTCAAACAAACTTGTTTTATGTTCTATGGCAAGGAGTCGGGGTTCGAACAACATTATGGGATTGAATGTAACATAAGCTAACCTGAAGCTTGTTTCGGCACTAATTAATATAATTGAGGGATCTGTCAAAATAATGCGATGAAATTGATGCAGAAACATAAGGAATCAAACAACGAGTAATGTGAATTACTTTTATTTTGAATAGGGATGAGGGGTTCCATATTAAAAATGTTGATGATTCTGTCGAGTACTGTCTGATCTCAAAACACCACTCCAAAATATCTGTTGAATGATTATTTGGGCTATTACCATCATCTATTGTGGATGTAATGTTTTCCGACGTTTCGATAGACATCTTCTATCTTTATCAAGGAGGAAAAGTAAAAAACCTTTTGAAAAATTATCAATTTTTCAAAAAGTCAATATGACAGAAGTCATGAAAGAAAATGAACGATGTTATATACTCATCTGTGATATGATGATCTTTTTAAGTTGGATCGAACTATCGGCGTCCAAACTTCTGGCAGATCTATAGATGGAGCACTTATGGAATCTGGTGTTATTTTCATAAATGCTGCTTCTTTGATTTTTCTTCTTGCATTGAAACAACATTTTTCCAATTCGAAGACATCTTTTATCAACAAGAATTCGGAATGGCCATGGGTTCACCACTATCACCAATTTTAGCAGATTTATATATGGAAATTTTCGAACAGAAGGCATTAGAAAAATATGTACTTAAACCCAAACAGTGGAAAAGATATGTAGATGATACTTTCATTATTTGGCAACATGGAAGAGACACTATAGATGGATTCCTTCAATATCTAAACAATCAAGAAGACTCAATTAAATTCACAATTGAAATCGAGAAGGACAGACAACTTCCATTCTTAGATGTACTCGTACATAAACAAAATGGAATCCCAAGAACCACTGTGTATAAAAAGCCAACGAACACAAGACAATATCTACATTTTGGGTCAAACCACCAACTAACCACTAAATTGGGAGTAGCAAAATGTTTATTTGATAGAGCAATAAATATTTGTTGCACTGAAGAAGACCAAAATGAAGAAATAAATAACATCTCGAAAACTCTTAGAAGCAATGGCTACCCCAAAAGATATTAGAAAAAGCTAAACGAACAAGAGAAAGTCAACCTGAACCAACAGATATAAATCAGACCATTAAAACCGTAATTCCTTATGTAAAAGGTTTGTCGGAGAAAATGAGAAGAATTGGAAATAGATACAACATAACGACTGCATTCAAAACTCAAGACACTATCAGAGCTAAACTTACAAAAGTTAAGCCTAATAATGAGACACAAAGGACAAAAAACTGCATATATGAATTACCTTGCGAGTGCGGAAGATCTTACATCGGAGAAACTAAACGCCCTCTGAATGTACGAATAAAAGAACATCAGAAGCTTCTACGAGTACTAGACAGCGACAAATCCAGGTTAGTCCAACATGCTGTAGATGAGAATCATCGTATAAAATGGGATGAAGCATCAATAATATCCAAAGAAGAAAAACTTGCAAGAAGAAAAATCAAAGAAGCAGCATTTATGAAAATAACACCAGATTCCATAAGTGCTCCATCTATAGATCTGCCAGAAGTTTGGACGCCGATAGTTCGATCCAACTTAAAAAGATCATCATATCACAGATGAGTATATAACATTGTTCATTTTTCTTTCATGACTTCTGTCATATTGACTTTTTGAAAAATTGATAATTTTTTCAAAGGTTTTTTACTTTTCCTCCTTGATAAAGATAGAAGATGTCTATCGAAACGTCGGAAAACATTACATCCACAATAGATGATGGTAATAGCCCAAATAATCATTCCAAAATATCTATCGAAAATTAAATGACATGTATTTAGTGTTTTTTGTGAAAAAACTTTTCAATACAATGACAATAATTCAGGTCACATGGCTTGAACCCTCTTGTTAGTTCTTATGAGAGTAATTATTCAAACTTCAAAGAATTACATCTTCGAAATATTTGTCGAAGATCAGTAAGATGTTCAAGTGAGGGTATAATCCGAATTAAAATATGATACGTATACAAATAAGAACCTATGAATAAAATGAAATTCTTCCGACCTCCGAAGACGCCCCCCAAAGAATGATGCCATAGGTCATTCTGCCATGAAATTGGGCATGATACAGAATTCTCAAACAACAAAAATTGAGAATTAAGTGGCGCTTCAGAAATAACAAAGAAAATAAAAAAGTATTGCCACAACGAAAAAATATCACACAATTGTTAATGCGTCTGTAGGATCGGAAGTTTTATGCCTACTTACGCGTTTCGTCCCTGGCGCACACATTTGGACTCATCAGTATGGCTTGTGTGCGCCATGCCATAGACGCAGGGGTTTAGAGGTTTGAGGAAGCCGCCGGGAGTTGAAGCCGGGCACCTAGTACCTAGTCGGTGTGAAACTTGAGCGCTTACCTCTAGGCCACCAGAGCGCTGTGAATTAAGCTATGCATGGCTATATAGAGTGCCGCCAAGAGGTCCCTACACGTCTAATCTGTTTTTAAAAGAGTTTACACTATCGGCACAAACTACACTGTCAGGAAGAGAGTTCCATTTCGCGATTCGGCAGGTAAAACTGTCTCGCACGAGCACGGAATACCTCATGGTAAAGTTTATATTGGTAGCCACGAAGATGATTTCTATTTAACTCGAAACTGCCCAATGAAACCACGCAGTATACAAAACGTCACTATTAGATCGCCACGCATCCTACGATCACTAAACAAGTCCAGCTCAAACATTTTTAGTCTGTCTTCATATGAAAGGCGAACCACCCCTCGTTGCAGAACGCTGCACTCCCTCCAAATATTGTTGATCTGCGATCAGGCTAGGGAACCCTGCAGGGCCAGCAAATTCCTGAATTGGTCGAACATAGGTGATGTAAAGCTGTCGGCATGTCTCGATCGAGCATCTATGAAAAACTTTCCGCATCAAGTACAAAATCTTCCGGCATTTGGCGGTTATATTGCTCACATGGGCTGACCAACACAGATCCTCAGTTATCACCAGCCCGAGGTCGACGTGCTGTGCAGCGGAGACCAAACATTTGCCTTCGATCATATACTGATAACGCGGTTTGTGACTCCCAAGGTGAACAATTCTACACTTTTCTACGTTCACAGGAAGAAGCCACTGATGGCACCATTGGCTAAACCGATTCAGGTCACACCGAAGAATATTAAGCAAGCGAGCATCATTGAAGAGCTTGATGTCATCAGCATATTGGGATGACTGGGACGAGAATAAACCAGGCAGATCTGATACGTACGCCTAAAATAGGATCGGACCCAAAACAGAACCTGCGGTACTCCACTGATAACGGGTTTGAAGTCAGATAATGAGTCGCCAACTCTTACTGAGAAATACCTATCAACAATGAACGAACGCAGCCAGTCCAAAACCCTACCTCTCACACCAATATGTTCAAGCTTGAACAGCAAACGGCGAAAAGAAACACGATCAAAGGCTCGGGAGAGGTCCAGATATATCACATCAACAGGTATACCACAGTCAATACATTTGGTCCAATGCTGGAGACCCTGCAGAAGACATGTGACAACTGATTGTCCCGGAAGAAAACCATGCTGTTGTTCAGGAATTATATTATTTTCAACAATAAGGGTTTCGAATTCTGTGAGGTAGTTTTTTATTTGTCTGAGAGCAAAAATCGCCGCTGAAAGTTTTCTAGTCAATCCGATCACATGTGCTTTCCATCCTAGGTTACCACTGCTTTGTAACCCAAGCAAAGAGATGGTTTCTTGGTTGTGTCGTTTGGTGGTGATCAATTCCTGGGTCTTATGCTCGTTCACACGCATGTAGTTATTTTGGAACCAATAAACAGCATCATCTACAGATTTGTTCGATTGTAGGTGTAGCGGCACTCCGTCACTGTTCGATCTCTTGGCGGCACTCTATGCCACGCATAGCTTAATTCACAGCGCTTCGGTTTTAAGCGTCAAGTATCACCGACTAGGTATTAGGTACCGGGTTCAAACGGAGCTCCTCCAACTTTCTAAACCCCTGCGTCATCAAGCCATACTGATGAGTCCAAATGTGTGCGCCAGGGACGAAACGCATAAGTAGGGATAACACTTCCGATCCTACATAGTAAACCCACATTTTTGTCTCTATTTAGGAACGAGACATCATCAGCAGAAAGGATTTCGTTGTCTGCCTCTACATTATGTACCAAGTCATCAATATATATTGCAAATAAAATTAGTCCAAGGATCGATCCCTGAGGAACCCCTCGGGTGAATTTTCTTTTGGATGATAACCTTCCATCGAGGTCTACTATTTGGAATCAGTTTTGTAGGTAGGACTCCATCAGGCCGGGTGCTGTCCTCCGTACTCCAATATATTCCAGCGTGGAAAGTAGTTTTTCGTGGTTCACACAGTCGAAGGCCTTACTGAGATCCATGCAGGTCAACATCACTTCATCTGCATTATGTAGTGCTTCTACAATGAACTCCATTATTTGGACCAGGGCCGTTATTGTAGATCTCCCACTCCTGAAACCGTATTGCTGACCCGACAACAGCATATTCTTTTCCAAATATGATGATATTCTCGACTTGATGAGGGACGATTGATGACGAGATATTGTTGATGATGGAGCTCGTTTCGATAGACATCTTCTATCGAGTTAATTAACCAAATATGTCGCTTAAAATATGTCATTCACCTTTGAGAAATCTGATGAAAAGCAAACTTTCATTCAGTGACAAATTTTCTTCATCAAAAGTCGAGTCGAGTTCAATCGACCAATTTCTGCCTGATATTCGACAATCATGTCATTAAAATCCCAAGCAAGGAATCGAAAAAAGTGAAGGATGAGTTAAGACCCTTTTCTTGAAACACGAACCAGTGTAGCAGTTGGTGTATATTGAGAAACAAACAATTGCACATCTTTTGGGATCACTTCACCCTACCCAGGATGCTCTCAAGGAAAATGGCAACTCCGATTCTCGACAGGACAGTTTTGGTCTTCAATTAGAAAGGTCCACATTCAGAGTACAAACATCTAGCGAGGATATTAATCTTACTTAATTGTCCCGACCCTCGAGGATAACGGATCACATAATTTCATTCCCAAGCAGAAATTTGCATTTTTTCGTTGAATGTTGCAGCATTATTAAAGAAATTTGAATTGAAATTACCAGGGGAGAGATCTAGATGTGTTCGACGACATGTAGATCCCTTGCTTGGTGAAATCCGAGCGAGGCAATTTTGTGTTGCATTGATATACTCACTTCAAAGCATGGAAAATTAAAAAAAAATCCATTGTGACTAGGATTTCAAAAACGAAAAATCAGCTCCGTATATTGAAAATGAAAACTTTATTCTTGAAATACCATCTTTAAGTCGAAATACTGAACAAGAATACCATTTCAGTTTACACGTCGCATGCGCGATCTTCAACTAAATTCTTACTACAAAGAGTACCTCTGAATCACCCTTTATATGCAAATTGCCCGAAGCACATTTTCACAAAAAATCCGACAATGTCTTCTCTTGGACTTGGTTGAACACCTGTCTAGAATAGTAACCCACAGTTGGTGTTACATCGGCCTTACACATTTCTACAAAGCAAAATAATATCTTTAATTCCCGAGAAATTGTCTTAATATTACGGCCCTCTTTAATGATAGCATCAGCGGCCCGCTGTAAAAGATCCATCGAAACCTTGCTCTGTTTAGCTTTTCGTTTATAGTTTCTCAACCTTAAACAAAGTGTTAATTTTATTATTCGCGTATTACTAAGGGGCATGTTGTTCATCGGAAGAACTAGCCCCACACCCCATTTTCAAAGTTACCACCCATTTTAACAAAACAGGTTATAAAAAACCAACAATGATATTAAAACGATAATCACTATAGTTTGCCCAACTGATAATAACAATTTACTCACAAATAGCTACAAAATTGATAGAAATAGATCAAAAAGTTTAAGGACGAAATTTTTCACTGACGTGATATTTATATGACACTAACCGATTACCGCTGTCACACGCCGTTGCAACGACACTAAAATGGCTGATGCAATAGCGCGATAGTTTGATGTTTCACGACACACTTCACTTCTATGGCTATCTCTTTTCTTTGGGGAGCTACTTAGATCGGAATAATCTGCCTCCGGAAATTTGAACCCCGGCCTACCCTATCTGTAAAACCGGAATTTATTCTGTGAAAGTAAAGAGGAATAACTTTGATCATGAGATCTCCTTGTATGACCTGAATAATATTTTAACTATTGATAATTTGAATTGTTTGTAATACTTTTTAATGTCTGATATCTATTAGAGTTGTATCTAATATTGGACGGTAATTATGATCCTTATTTAAATACTATCAGAGAGCAGTATGGCAAAATGAAGCGGCTATGGCAAGTATTTAGTTGTTGGTTTTTTTCCAAAAAAAATATGACGCATCATCGAGACATTCTGACATTTAAATTGAACGTGGACCTTTCAGTCGTCACTATTGTCGTGTAGAGATCAAAATGCTAAGTCCAATAAATAAGCTCAGAATTTGATTACAGTCTGTGATTATATATATAATCTATGATTTAGGAATGGATAGACCGAGCGAAGATCTATCGGCCTATGGAGGTTAGAGGGAAGGAGAAGTAACTCCGTGTATTATAGTGGCTCAAAAACTGATCCAAACTAGGAAGCGCTGCTGTCATAACTGTTTTCAGTTCAACAAAAAAAAAATATTGCAGAGATGATTTAGATAATTTGAAATTATTCAATTCAGTATATATAATGATTATGGTCAGAAAATGAAATCGAGCTTTCTTGTTTATGAGCCTAGAGCTTCCAGTTTCAATATTGATGGAATTCTAATTATTATACATGCATCATAACAAACATTCAAAAATATTACAACAAAGTCAAATTCAATTACCTCCTAAGTTTGTGAACCAGGTTGAATCAGTGTATGAAATAAAGAATACAAAACAAAACTAGAAGACTGAGTTCGAAGATTTTAAAACTCATATGAGCTTACTTAGGAGCATTCCTTTGTTAGAATAGATATAATTTGATGAACCCTGAAAGTCCGAAGCTAAAAAGAATAAGCTCTTCATAAAGACAAGTTTTCAATTTAACAGATCCTGACCAAAAATACATTACCTATTTCAACGGTCATCATGAAAATATACCGAAGTACCTATGTGAGTGATCGAAATTTTTTTCTCTATTTATTATGGAATATAACTGTGGTTTAAATATTAAACTTGGTGCTAGACATCATCAATAATGAATACAGCAAATGGCAATCTGAATTCGTGGTGAATGTACGAAAAAAATTGTTCAGTGGTTAATTTCATCTATAGTGTTTAGTGGTGAAACCATAGACTGTAGGGATTTCCCCACCCTTTTGTAGAAATATTTTATGAAGAAAGACATAAAATATGGCAACATTGAACAAATCTGATCACTGAATCATTTCAGCACAGAGTTGAATTTGGGGAAATCAGAAAATTTTGACAAAATCATATCGATTTAATTCCTTTCAACTTCAAGTATCTCAAAAATGGATGACTATTATCAAAAACCTTCTACAAGAGATCAACTATCAACTATAGTTAAAAATTAACGCAGAGGTCAAAGACTCACCCTGTACAGCCGTTACCTATTATTTAGCACGTAAACCAATGGATTGCCAGGTGATTCAAAAGGCTATTTTATTCAATTCATATTTCGAACAGGGTGATGTTTTACTGGCCCTTTGGTAGCATCCATCAACAAGTTTCTCTAATGTATTTTTCATGTATCTATAAATTTCCCGTCATTAGAAATTTCACAAAAAATGCTAATGATTCAGAAAGAACTGATAGGGAAAAAGGGGACCTTTGATGTGATTAATCAAGTACTTTCATCAAGCTCGACTAATTTTCACAGTTCCTATTGAAAAAAGAATAATAGGACTTCAGGTTTCTATACGTAGCTGAATCTCGCTGGAGAGGAAAATAGAACAGAACTTTGTGACATGGAAATGAACCTGAACTAGAAGGTATAGGTCTGTTCAGTACAGAAAATTTAAATTTAATTTTTTTGAATTTTCTCAGAAGATGCTAGCTATTTTTTGGCATTTCGACGTCACCCGCTTGCATTTCATATAATCATTCTGGAGATTAGTATGTAGACAATAATTCAAAATAAAGATTTACCTTATCTATGCCAAAACCAAATAGGTTATGCCCACCAAAGATAATTCTGTCATTATTCAACTTTAGGACTCTATGCACACGACATAAGTGGTCAACTACGCGAAAAACTCAAGCCACCGACCGTCAAAACAAACTTCATAACTTGCAATTTGAACCAGTTACAACACTCATATTCCTCCAATCCTATTAAACGAATGAATTCGCTGCTCCAATCCTAGAGATGACTTCAACAATATTTTTCATTCACTCATGCAGAAAATTCAGAGTTGAGAAAAGATTTGCTGTGCTCTACATATTCCACTCCCCATGGTAACGTCTATATCAATTCTGCTTTCAGCCGAATCGACGGCCCATATGTGATTAATCTTCGTTCGTACTGAATATAGGTATATATGGATTCCCCCAGAATGTCAGTTTCTACTCTGTACATCATTAATGTTCACGTATATGTCTCCATGTTTCACTAGACCCTTTCAGGCAAAAAGATTCCTACTGAGTGGGGTTTGTAAATCATATTCATTTCCTTCCTTCAAGCTTTCGGCATCTATAAGATCTTTTCAGTTTGTTTCCGATCAATTGAGAAGACCAAGGCAAGCGTAACAGTTGTCTTTCAGGTGGTTTTCAATGATTCACCTCATGGCATGTATCTTGCCCACGATCGCGATGTTTTTATTATGATTGCAACACCGCTGAAATTAAATATTGACGCTTATCTTTATATATGAAAATGTTCTGTAGATGTGTCGAAAGTAAACTAGTCCTAAGCTATTAGAGGAAATTGATTTAATTTCCATTTTTTTTCCATTTCAAGAGGTTTCTAGGATGGTTTTGATTTAAAAATGAGATGGCACTGAAATTAATTACGTGGAATCACCAATCGCTGTTGCCCTTGCGAAATGGCGAATACGCAGGGTTTTAGTGATCGTGAAATATACATTCGTATTTATTCGTTTATTTATTTATCTATTCATTTAGTTATAATATATTATATATATATATTATAAATCCAACAGGCACATGCCCATAATCGGTGTGAACAATTTAATACCTATATACATGTATTATGCCCCAAACTGTCGTCAGACGGGTTTAAACAAAAAAAAATTACTGACGGAAATCCATTGTGTGGTGGTAACTATTAGAAGTGATGTTAGTACTTACAGTGTAGAAGCTGACTTCATTGCAAAAGGTTCTTTTTGTTCAGTAGAAGAAAAAAACACACATAAAGTTCTTGAATTGTAACGAACTTTCAAAGTGAAATAATAAAATCTTTAAAAAGGGGGTTGATCATTTTACAGTAAAGTCTCCTCTCTTTTTTGAGGTTAGTTGTCAATGATCTACCGTAGTGTGTGATCAGCTTCTAAAGCGGAACACAGATGAAAAAAGAAGAGAAAGCTATTTTTCATCATTAAAAATTTTAAATAAAAAGGGTGTGGTGTTTGTGGAGATAATGTTCACCAGTTCAAAAATATTTCCTTCTTTTGTATGTTTGAAAATTTCCAGTTCTTCCCAAACTTCCTGTCTGAAAACGTATTCAATTTGGTGGAGCAGCTGTACGTCTGTGTTAAGATCAAATTTATACTTGATTTCTTTTAAATGACTTCGGCAGGCTGAGTTGTTGTTGAATGGGATCCTTTGGCTCATCAAGAGTTCACCAAACCTTGTTTTCAAGTTTTTTCCGCTTCTACCTATGTATACCACATTACAACTTAGTTAGCTATATGTCAACTTATAAACTCCTGGTTTCTCCAAAAATGATATTGGGTCTATGTTATTTACTAAGAGTTGTTGAAGAGTGTTTGTCGCTTTAAAAGAAATCTTAAGTTCTTCTGTTGACTTAAGATGTTGGACACTTGATCAGAGATCCTTCCCAAAAGAGTTGTAGGATCGGATATGTTCCCTACTTATGCGTTTCGTCCCTGGCGCACACATTTGGACTCACCAGTATGGCTTGTGTGCGCTATGCCATAGATGCAGGGGTTAGAAGTTTGAGGCAGCCGCCAGGAGTTGAACCCGGCACTTAGTACCTAGTCGGTGTGAAACTTGAGCGCTAACCTCAAGGCCACCGAAGCGCTGTGAATTAAGCTATGCGTGGCTATATAGAGTGCCGCCAAGAGATCCCTATACACTCCCCTGCCGCTGACAGAATGCAGCTACAAAGGCAAACTGATGTAATTGTACATTCCAACTGCTATATTTTTATCTGTTGAATCATAATTCATTGAAGAGCTGATAATGAAATCGGAACCGGATGATATTGAGGATTTTTCCAAGTTTTGTAGTTTGGTAAAATAGTTTGACTTGTTTCATTTGTGTAACTTGCAGTCGTTTCCAATTATTGAAATCGATGTATTTATCTACCTTTCAAGAAATTAAGCATTAAGAGCTATAAAAATTGAGAAGAATCCTGTCGAGAGCTATTTCAAGTTACACTGCTTAGAGAATCTGAATTCTTAAGCTTTTCATTCGACATTCGATATACCTTCACCCATAGGTTTCCCATTTCGGCGACACCTTCTAAGTTTGAAGTTTCCTTCACCCTTTGATAACTGAAACTCGGAATAAATAGAATCTTACAGGAGATTTGCGCTTGTGATGTCGGGAAATTGTTTAAGAATCAAATCTGCATGTGAGCCTTTGTTCTTCTAGTTGAAATTGCATGGTCTCACTGGCGCTGTCATATTCTGACATAACGAAATTCGATATGTTTTCATTCAATGAAAGCGTTTCTTGGAGCGGAGAAAAAACTATTCCTTCAAACGTGAAATCTGCGTCTCGAAAAGGAATTCCCACTTCAATATCCTTTGTGTCATGAATTTTATATCACGAAATGAAGGAACAAATTCGGAAATGAAGAGTATCTTTGAGCAGTTAAATTGACCTAAATACCTCAGACGCAGTTATTTGGAAACGTATTCCCAGGGATTTCACATTGACGGAGCTAAGAGGTCCTTATAATCGAATTCTACTTTGAAGGAGGTATTCGGTTTCTGGAAAGAAAAACGTCGAATGATTTGTTTGTGAGAGTGCTCTCAAATGACTCTGAATGGAACTGATGCCAACTAATTTATTATTCCTTTTGTTTCTTTTATTTCAGCCAATATGTCTGGTACGGATCGTCTGGTTTCTATTTGTTTTTGGAAAACGATCACAAATCTGAAAAAGTCCGAAAATTAATATAAATCATCTATTATAATAATATGATGCATAGTAAGTTTAACATTTTTCGCCTTACCATTCGAAATCCCTGAGGAGTAGCTGATTGCCGTATGCCCATTTACTGTTTTCAATAGGTCTTCCACAGAATTCATGAACTAGATCGCCTATGAAAACAACTGTTCTAGAAATAGGGCGAGTTTAATATTTTTCGCCTTACCATTCGAAATCCCTGAGGAGTAGGTGTTTGCCGTATGTCCATTTACTGTTTTCAATAAGTCTTTTACAGAACTCGTGAACTAGATCGCCTATGAAATCAACTGTTCTGGAGAAATAACGAGATTAATATTTTTCGATCTACCATTCGAAATCCCTGAGAACTAGGTGATTGCGGTATGTCAATTTAACGTTTTCAATAGGTCTTCTACTGAACTCATGATCTAGATCGCACATGAAATCAACTGTTCTAAAGATATAACGAAATTGATATTTTTCCCGAAAAATTTTTATTCCCGAAAATTTTTTTCTCCAAAATATTTTTTACCCGAAAAATTTTTTTCCAGGAAAATTTTTCTCCTGAAGAATTGCATCAAATTTTTTTGAATTAACGGTAGGTATCTAAACTGATGCAATAAAATAATAACAAGTGCCAAACATCTATAATTTCTCTGAAAAACCGAAATACTTAAAAATTAAGGGTGTTTGGCATGTTTTCGATGTAAATGGCGCCACCGCTCAACAAATTTTTACTGATATGGGCTTTAATTTCTTCTTCTTGCACTCCAAGTCACCATTACCGTCATATAACTCATTAAAAACATTTGAAAATTTGATTAAATTTATTTGTATTCAAATTATAACATGTGACTTATAAATCATATGGTAACATTGCTAGAAGAGGAAAAACACTTTATTTCAGTTGTTTTATATAGGCTTTCAATTTAAAAGGGAGAAGTGAATTTTAATTAAACCAGGGTATTTGAAGACTTTAAAATACGATTCCATTTTATTCAGTGGAACTCGATTTGTTTATTCGGACCCTTTAAACAATCTTACAAATCGATTTTTTTGGGCAAATTATATTGCTGAAATAAACGAAGATGCCAAAAAAAGTCAAGATACATTTAAAAAACAAATTGTTGACAATAGTTTGGTAACTATGGTCTGCTCAATCAAGCATACAGATGATAATTATTTATGTTTTTTCGGCTCAGATACAACATGAAAACTAAGAGATGTAAATTTGATTAACTTTATCTATTTGTATTTATTTATAACACTAGCTGACCCGACAGACTTCGTCCTGTCAAAAAGATTTGTAATGTGACAGTTTTTGTGCCTATACGTATTTTAAAAAATTCTCCTGAACAGAACCGTCACCCTGGTGATAGGGCGTTGTGAATAAAAAATAATTAAATAAAACATATATAAGGATTTAAAAGTAAGTAATCGCTTTATTCTTAATCATGTGAATCATAATTATTATTAGTATCATTGTAGTGCTTTGTGGTATACGATGTTTTTTGTTTGATTACCTGGCGCATAGATAAACAAATCTGATGGTTTTCTAACACGGGAACAAGCAACATACAATTGACCATGTGAGAAACATGAGTTTTCTAGATTAATACCACAAACACTTAATGATTGCCCCTGGGACTTTTTATAGTCATAGCAAAAGCAAGCCGCACTGGAAACTGTAGTCGTTTAAACTCAAATGGCACATCAGTCGGAATCATTGGGATGCGGGGTATGAGAACATCTTCTCCTTTATACTTTCTTTTGAGTATAGTTACTTCTATCGCATTGTTTAGTTATTATTTTATCGCTAACCGTGTACCGTTGCAAAGACGCGGTTGGTTGATATTTCGCAACATTATAACCACCGATCCAACCTTTAATTGAAGATTGTGAGGTGGCAATCCTGGCAAATCCAGCGAGTTTAAAAATTCCGGTGGATAGTTGACTACATCCTCTTGATTAGTAGCCGAATCAACTGATTTATATATCCTCAATTCGCCTGTAATTTGTTCTTGAATTTTGAAATTCAATTCATTTACATCTTTGTTTTTTGCAGCCAGTATAGGTCGTTCGCTCAACCAATCATGGTTTCTGTAATTTTGAGAAACATCTGGAAACACCTTCTGAATAAGTTCATCTTTTGATCGAGTTAACTGACAAAAACTTCGAGGAAAGTTAATGCAGCCAGTCAACATGTCTATAGGAAATTTGCCATTACCAATGTCAATGAGTTGTTTAGAGAATATGTTTCCAGATTGGTCATTTTGCAACTCGACACGCATATTCTTGCTTAAATGAAGTACTTTGACATGTTTCCACAAATTGGAGGACTTAAGACATGCATTGAGTGCATCAGCTGGCGTTGATCGTGGAATCACTGGCAATGTTTGACGAAAATCTCCTGCTAATAAAATCATTGCACCACCAAATCGGTTATTATTGCTCCGTAGATCTTTTAAGGTTCTGTCTAATGCCTCCAAAGAGTTCTTCGAAACTCTGCAGGTTGGAGTTTCATTGCTTTGCATATTTAATGGCAATTTTAGTGCTGAATGGGCTGTTCGACCACCTTCAAGCAAAGTTGCTGCGATTCCCGACGAAGCGAGAGCAAGTGCAATTTTATTTTGTGAGTAATTGTTGCTAATATTAATGAAATCAAAAAAGTTTTTCCTGTACCACCAGGTGCATCTAAGAAGTAAATCCCTCCAGTTACATCATTTGTTACTTTCATAAGAGTTTCAAATACATACTTCTGTTGTTCATTTAAGAGTGGAAGATTTGTTTGAATCAATTCTTTCAAAGCGTTGAGATCATACAGTTTTTCTCGATGCAACTCTTGGTTAAAAGCGTCATGCATTGCTCCAACGCACACACGCACATTGTTTTGATAGATATGATTTTTGACGTTAGGAACACACCTACAGTGAGTGCTTGTAATTTAATATGAACTTTATGTTTATGTTTATACTGGTTTACCTTGGTATACATATATCAATGTACACCCCCCAGAAGCTAATTAAAGCTTGTGCGAGTTAGGTTAACCAGTGTGTGTTCTGTGTAGGCTTTGTTACTGTGTCCTTACGCCACCTTAGGCACAGCACTGTTAATTTTAGACCCAACAGTGAATGGTGGCCGCATACCGAAAGCTAGAAAATTTCCTTCCTAGCCCCGGACTTGAACCTACGACACGACGGGTTTCCACGTCAAAGGTCAAGGCTTTATTCCACTAAGCTATGCGACACGCATAGCAATAAAGCTCAAATTGACTACGTTTTAGTTACAAATCATTTATATGGAAAAAGTAAGAAATTTTCCGCATAAAAAGTTTTTTTAACAACTGACATATGAATCATATTTGAAAAACTATTATAATAGAAATTTCAATTATCTTTTAAGTTCTTCAGAAGTGCTTTATAGGCACTTGGAATGCCCTATTCCAAAGCTGTATCGGAAAAATTGTTTCATTGGGATAAAATTAAATGACCTTATTTATATCTTCATAAACCCAATCGATTGGAAATATTTTTGACTCGCTAGTCGAAAAGTTTATCTATTTTGGTAGAACAATAGCTTGCTGTTCTACTTGGAACAACCAAGCAAAAGTAATAAACCCATATCTCATTAATATCCTGAAACCAAATGCAATAACCCTCGTAATTTTTTAGGATTTATCAGGAAGATCGCATCAAACCGTTTGAAATTTGCATTTCTATGGGGATATCTCACTCTACCGAGACCAAGAAAGTTGTCATAAATGTGAAATTGTATTAAAAAAACAGAAATGGTTTAACATCTCATAATGATACCGTTGGTTTTTGTGACCAGCATGTTGGGATATATTGAATTTTTAAACTCCGCGTTACAGGCTAGAGCGCTGACCCTTGGACCCTGAGTAGGTAGATGATTAACAAGGGATAAATAGAGTTCAGTTTCACCCGTATTTATTCAAAATTTGAAAAATCATATTTCGGATACTATTGGTTTGTCAAAGTCGAAAACGGTATTGGTGTATACGCCTGATAAAATTGCACCATAAAAAAATCTTTATTTGAAAAATTTTATTTTGTTACTCCGAAACTATTCTACCAATTTATCCGAATAACAAACTCAGCCTAGATATTTATAACTCAAATCTACTCTGAAAATTTCAACTCTAGCTCTATTGTATTCACGGAAGTATTTTATATTCAAGATTGACGGAGTCTATCCTCCTAGAGGATGTGATAATAATTATCTTTATCAGCGACTGAATTATCCAAGTTTAAGTCTAGGAATAACTTTAGGATCAGATATGGTTCTGTACAAAATCTTAAATAATAAAATCGACTGTGCCGAAATTAAATTTCCACCTACCATATTTCAATTCGAGAAATGCTTCAGTTTTTAAATGTGAAAGAGCTAGAACGAATATCCTACGTAAGGTTTCAATAAATTTAATGTGCAATAATTATATTATAGTAGCTGTACCTGTTGTGCTCTCAACAAACTTTTATGAAAATTGCTCTTGAACATCTGTCCGATTCATAGTAAAATTTTGATTCTGTGTAATATATGTATGTAGGTGGTTATGGCGGTTATTCTTAATAGTAACATTTATATCCCTGTATAGTGACTTGTCCTGTAAATGGATTTTCTGTTGGACAATAAAGCTATTATTATAATTATTAGAAATTTGGTTTTCAATATTATAACCAGATTGAATTATGTGAGAAAAAAGTGATAAGAATCAGTATTTATTGAAAAAAAAATTGTATTAAGATTTGAAGATGACGAATGAGGAAAGCATTCAATTTCTAAAATAAATTCACCTTGAAACTCTCAAATTCAGTAAACAAGCGAGGCAGGAATTTTGCGCACTTGTTCCTAGTTTTACAGCGAGCTATCGTTTGTTCAAATGCCTGTAACTTTCGAATCTCGATAGATTGTCCATTGTCCAAAAATCTGGGCCAAAAACGTCGGATAGTTCTGCATTAATTATGCATTTGGAATTTCGTTTCCTCAACATTTCCTAACATACTAACATATCCACCAGATAAACTTGTAACTAGGAAGATGTTCGGATAGCGTTTAAACAAAGAAGTTTGTCAAATTTCATAGAAACCGTTCCTAAATACTTGATATCTCATAAGATATTCATCAGCATTAAGAAGAGCACGCTGATGCTCATGACCTCATGTCAGTGCTTTTCTAAATTTTTTAAGATCCATCCAATATTCTTGTACATTTCTCAGTTAAAATTTTGTCCAGATTCATTTCATTTCGGTGAACATAAAAAAAATTTGGAAAAGTCAAATTCAGAAAAATATCGAAAATTTTATGTAACGACTCCCTATAAAGGGTGATTGAAATTTCCATGACTCTTATGAATATGATTCGTAAGTCAGTTGTTATCCAAAGAATGATAATAAAATTTTTATGTGAAAAATTTTCCAGGTATTTTTCTTCTAACGTCGAGCTATTGTACCCCATTTTTATGACTTTCATCTATACTCGTTTGATGAATGAAATACCAGTGAGATGAGATCATATTTTCGGTTCGCTTGGAAGAAATTAATGAACTATCTTCCGGAGGACGGTCCCCTATATCGGGTTTGTATAAGTTGTAGAAGAATTTCGGGTTTATACACAAGGCACAGCGTTGCCAGATTTAGGGATTGGAGACGTTCATCGAGTATACCGTTTACATACAGCAAGAGACTTTTCGGACCCGGCTCAAAATTCATATCTAACACCCCTGATATTATACATATCTCAATGTTTGTACGGTAGAGAATTTGTGTTAAGATAAATCTATATATACTCAATGTTTGAACGAAAGATCGTATAACTTGGAGAACAAGAGCTTGAAAGCTCGCGACCTGACTTCAGCGATTTTTAGATGTATTCAAATCGTTTCACCACTAAGTAAAAGCTGTTGCTTGAAAGTTGAACACTTTAGAGTTGTTCTGTATACGCTATATGCATTAGAATGCAACAGCGACAATATTTTTACACGATTAATAACTTCGTTGTTGAGTTGTCCACAGTTTGTTCGCAAAATCACCGAGTCCCACCAACTTTTCACCGAACACAAGAGAAGTATGTTACGAAAAGAAGAAGTTTCGAATCGTACAACCGAAAGCAGGTACAACTTTCTAGAAACGACTCGTAATATTCCACTTTTTCTCCGGTATCCATCCTCTACTTCAAGATTCTCACAGTCCCGCTGCGTCATGAGCCTCTATATTATATTTCAAAATAACTTTTCCCCAGGCGAACAGGCAACTGCCTCTCGTAAAAACATAGTGGCTTTGAAATGGGTTCAGTAAATAGTAAATTATTCATGAACACTACCGCAATTTTTCAAACTTTTTACGTGTTACTTTTCCCCGTCATTTTCTCGGTTTTATGGTCGACACCAAGAGTAAAAATTGTACACAATAAAAGATTGTCTCACAGCTCTCTGTCTACTACCCGGAAGATTGTCAATTGTGTTATTGTTACGACTATGAATTCTGGAAGAAAAGTTTGTCTCCACTTCTCCACGAGTAGCGGCATTATATCAACTTGTCAGGTTGGCAATTATATACAACGGAATGGCTTGGCATCCCAGGCGCAAGGAAAAATTATGGGAACTACGAACAGAGATGAAGATGATTTGTGGTGGGAGACAATAAGAATTTGAGAACGTGCGAAATACCTAACAGCGAAAACGAATTCGAGTATTCTCACCATACGAAGGGTTGAATATTGAAAGAAACAAGTACAGTGATCAACAATTGCTTGGGTTCACTTATGAACTTCTCTTCATTTATATTGTTTTCAAGTTATCTCGTGAATATCTGTACATTATATGTTGTTTCTGCAACTTATTATTTTAATTAAATTTGTTAGTTTCATTCATTTCTGTTCCGAGTTGCTTGCTCGATTCAATAGTGATACACTCTGTATATGTTAACTTCATTTTCCGATTAACGCGTAACATATGATGAAGTATATGACCTATGTCGAACAAAGAGTACTGAACCGGCCTTCATCCGATGAAGTACAAGAACACTTTTCTTGGAAATAAACCACTTTCTCGTTGAATCTACAAATTCGAACTCTAGTGAAAAAGTGACTATTCTCGCCCGTGAGTGCCTGGACAAGTTCATTCAGCCGTACTGTGAAACCAGGTAGGCAGAAGTCGATACTCCAGCATTCGCATTTTCTTTCGAGTCATTTTTCATATTGTTTCAGAATTTCATTAATAATTTTCTATCGTTTTCTTTTACTTTTCAAAGGCCCTTGTCGTGCCATATGTTCTCTAAGGAAGAATTAAGATGTTTTGAGTTGATTATATCAAATTTTTCCCCACTTCATCGGCTCTTGTTCACAAAATCGATTATTATCTGTAGGCTGTTACAGGTGGAGTGAAAAGCAATGTGGTATTTGTAATTAAATTTTTTTTTCTCTCGTTCAAACACATAAGGTGACAATAATTGAAGAAATGAGAACAATATCAGCTTATCAGTCATGCCGAGAAGACGTTCGGCTCCTGTGCAACTGGACCAAATCATACGGTGGATACAGAAAGGTTTGTCCCAGCGAGAAGTGTCCCGGCGGTTGAATGTTTCGCAAAGTGTCGTGAGCCGGGCTTGGAATAGGTTCATCCAAAACGACTCAGTAGCTTATGTTCATGGGGGAGGTCGGCAGCGCAGTACAACAGCTGCCCAAGATCGTCTTTTGATCCTAAATGCTAGGAGAAATCCCACTTCCCGGCGTCGCGGCTGAGAGTTGCAACAGGAGTTCTAATTTCGAACCAGACTGTAAGACGACTACTACATGTTCGTGGTTTGAGAGCACGTAGGAGGGTACAACATCCCCATTTGAATAGGGAACACCGGGTTTATCGACGGCAATGGGCTGAGGACCACCGCAATTGGACAGTTGAAGATTGGAGCCGATGTTTATTTACGGATGAGTCTAGATTTCGTTTGGTCAACTCCGATGGACGTATTCTTGCTTGGAGGGAAAGAGGTCGAAGGTATGCAGAACAGTTTATGGTACCCACAACAGCTATTGGCGGAGGTTCTATATGTGTGTGGGGAGGCATTTGTTTGAACCAACGCACAGAGTTGGCTGTTCTGCAGAACACCACAATGACCAGCCAGAGATATCACGATATGATTACTGAACCCATAATTGTTCCGTTTGCGGCTGCCTTGGGCGAGAATTTCATTTTAATTGGCGATAATGCCCGTCCACACCGTAGTCGTCCGGTTAATGAAGCGCTAGAAACTCATGCTATCGATAGGATGGAATGGCCAGCTAGCTCTCCCGACATGAATTGCATCGAACATGTCTGGTCTGAGATGTCTAGACAATTGTCAACCTTAGAAAAACCGATCAATAACCTGGAGGACCTTTTTAACGCTTTACGGTTCTTTGGATATTATTGATGCTTCAATAATATCCAAAGAAGAAAAACTTGCAAGAAGAAAAATCAAAGAAGCAGCATTTATGAAAGTAACACCTGATTCCATAAGTGCTCCATCTATAGATCTGCCATAAGTTTGGACGCCGATAGTTCGATCCAACTTAAAAAGATCATCATATCACAGATGAGTATATAACATCGTTCATTTTTCTTTCATGACTTCTGTCATATTGACTTTTTGAAAATTGATAATTCTCAAAAGGTTTCTTACTTTTCTCCTTGATAAAGATAGAAGATGTATATCGAAACGTCGGAAATCATTACATCCACAATAGATGATGGTAATAGCCCAAACAATCATTCAACACGAGCTCCATCATCAACAATATCTCGTCATCAATTCTGGATTTGTGTTGATAGTTCTTTAAAAGAAGCTATATGAAATTGTTTGTAGGTTTTTCCCTGATTGTATGAAGAAGATTATGCGTTTTTAGCTTCCTCTTATTTACAATCAGTTTGTTCACTATATAACTTACATATAATTACATCATAAATATTATACACACATATATTACCCAAAGGTATTCATCAAAATTTTAACTATGCATCGGAAAGATATGTTCAAGTAAAAATTTCTTAAAATTTTATTGAGAACTCGAAAAAATATCACAACAGGTACAGCTAACATTGAATCTGTTACACATTATATTGGAGCCATTCGCAGAATATTCGTCTAGCTCTTTCACATTTACAATCTGAAACATTTCTTGTATTGAAACATGGTATGTTGAAATTTATTATTATTTAGGATTTTGTACAAAAACATAACTGATCCTACTGTTCTTTTTAGACTTAAACTTGAATAATTTGGTCGCTGATAAAGGTTATTATTATCACATCCTCTAGGAGGATAGACTCCGTCAATCTGGAATATCAAATACTCTGAATTTTCTCAACTGTTATTTTATGACATTCATATGCCTTACTATGCTGGCGTTTTCCTACCAAACGAAAGAATTACGTAAGACATTCTCTAAAGTTTCTCATAATGAACCCATAAGATAAATTATTGAATTTAGGAGATCATGTGAGAAAACTATCATCATTTTTGACCGCAGAATCCAACACAATTATATAAAAATAGGGTTCTAATTTGAATCACAGAAATTATGGCCAATTTAAGATCACAATTTTCGACACAAAATTTGAAATACCCTGTGATGATATTTTTGAAATCCATAAGATGCATGACCTTTCCACATTCTTCCTCTTCGATGATGTAAGAACGGTTTACTCTCAGGATATTTAAAATAAGAATAATGAACATATTACTGACTGAACAAATTTTACTTTTTTTCCAGTATTTTTTGGATATTTTGAAAATTATTCAATTTAATACAATGATTTTCACAGAAATGTATTCACTGTTGAATACTCGATCATACCAGGAATGGAAAACTTGAAAGTCGAATTTATTTTCACTCCCTGTATAAACGGAAGTTTTTGGGCTTCAAAAATGTTTTAGCTCTGCAGAAAACTTCGAACAATATCATTATCCCAATTTTCAGATTTCAAATATGTCTAGTTCTCTAGAAACGGCACTCGAACTTGAGACACCCTGTATATATTATACATTGATTATCAACTTCTATCAAGATTAGTTCCTGAACAAGGTTCGAAAAATTGTTCTTAGTATTGATCCACAAACTTCTCAACCCGCCAAAATTAGGTACTATAAAACTGATCCTATATTGAGAGACCGAAGGAATTGTTCGAACCCTTTTTATGAATTTATTAGACTCCACTGTATTGTATAATACCATGTTTGATTTTATCGACCTCTTAGAAAGATGTAACAACTCGATAAGCAGATAATCCAACAAAACATAAAAGAAAGACTCGAAGAATTTAATTTCGTCGTTACGACCTCAATGGAAATACATGAGATGAAACCAGGAACTATGGGACCTGATGAAATGACTCTCTAATAGTGTTACGTCTCTTGGCTCCACGTTCGTTCGCCTCTAAATTCTCTCAAGATTGAATCACCAGAAGAAATATCCTGTAATATAATCGAAAAGCGTTTGGGGTCAGTGGAAAACTGTAAAATGGAAGACACACTAAATCCTGCCGAATTTCCGGTGGAACCGATAGATATCCTCTTTGATCGATTAGACGGCTTCTTTTTCGAGGGACCTTTCTTGTCGAACTACGTACGGGGATATTCCCTGATACGATATATTGTTCGTATTCATGGTTTTCTTTCGAGGCTGGAAAAGCGGCGGAAATCAAATCATCCTGTCCGAACTAATTAAATAAATATTAATTCAGGTAATCTAAAAGAAGTAAAATTTTTAAAACGTTTCTTTTTTTTGGCTTGCCAAATATTCATTGAGCATATATGTCTTGAGCAAGTCTATATAGTTGCTCAACTTTCCTAATGCTCATCCAATCTCTTCAACCAAGATCAATGATAGATATTTTGAAAGTACATGCCTCAATACCATGCACACAAACTATAAGTCATGATACGCTTCAGAAGTTAGAATCTCGAGTTGTCATACTACGAGAATAATCTCAATTGCTACTCAATTGATGCATAGTTGCCCTTAAAGATCCTATTTCGGTTTGCCTTCAAATGCAAAGACCGTCATTTCGAGTCCCTATCAGAATTAAGCGAGAATATCCCGTCGGAGCCACCTGAGTGAAATAACCCATCACTCGCAATCCCCTGCAGCTAGATCGAGCAGTTTGTATCGTATTTCGAAGTTAATCATAACGAATTGACGTCTTAATTGAAAGACTTTGTCCCCGCTCTATCTCGCTGGCTTTCCCATGAATAACTTCCACATCCGAATGGCATATATCGGTGTATAATTCCGGAGGAACCGACCGTGAAGTGGAAACTCATCCTGATAAAAGAGAAATAGATGTTTCTCGTGATAGAGTAAGTCTATCGAAGTTAAGATGGCAAGCTCGTAAATCGCGAAGAAACAACCGCTTTCTGGGACAACGAGGCGAGATTGGAGGCTTCCAGCGAATCCGAGGATGCAGATGAAACTGCTATCGTTGGATGAATCTGAAAGGGCGGATTTAGTTCAAAGATGAGAAACTATTGCATGGATGCTTTTATTGAAGATTGTTTCATATGCTGGTCTTTCCGGACAAACATTTGGATGATTTGGGAGAAATTGATTACTGGTTGTTATGAAAGAAATTATTTAATTTGTGGTTATTACCTCTCCGTCACGGAGGCGCGCATTGTGGGAATTAATCTGTTCCCACAATATGAGCAGACTACCAATTACTGGGTTACGGTCATAGTGGCGCTGCCAAACATGTTAACGTTACCCCTAACAGAGAGCGCCACAAAAGTTAGCCCCGAACAAGAGATACGCCACCTGGGTGTCAAGGCGGATAGATGGCTCCACGGAATAGGCAATGTTCGTAACTGTTATTCCTTATGTTATATATAGTCGAGGAAGCTCGATCGAAAGCAAAGTAACAAGAGTAACAAAGAGTAACCGAGATAATGTAGTACTGTGCTTCATATATGTGTTGTGTTGTTAAGTATAATTATATATTTGTTCCATGTTTTTATAATGTTTATTTTTTAACACTCTAACTAAGAGCAGGCCGATTGAGGTTCAGTTAGCGCATGGTTTGAGGTTATCACGGTTTAATCAGACCTATACTCGGAACTGATGAAAGCTTCTCTTATATTCATAACACAGGCGTACAAAAAAAAAATTTTTTTGGTGCCTAGAATTTTTGAGCTGATTATTTTTATTGCTGAACCTAAATATGATAGCAGTCTTTCTTTATCAGCTCTAGATTTTTAGAAAATAAATAATAATAATAATAAATAAAAATAAAAGTTTGAAATTCGGAGTACCAATGGTTTGGAAAGAACCAATAAATCACTTCGATGACTGTAATTTCTGCCTAGTAAATATTAATGGAATCAATCGAAATAACCGTGACAAGTGGACTTATGCAGATTTAGTCTCTGCAAGACGCCCTATCCCTCACTCAGAAGAAGTGCCAATTCCAACTTTTCAGCAGCTACCAGAACTCCGTGAGGGCACATGTCTCTCTGATCAGAATTCTGACACTACTGAAGGTGACTGATTTTGAAACGATGTCATCAATTCCCCAATGTTTCAACCAAGATAAGTTAAATGACTTCACTAGAGATCTCAACCTGCAGAAAGAAGCTTCTGAATTACTAGCTTCCAGGTTGAAGGAAAATAATTTACTTGAATCAGGAACGAAAATTACATTTTATCGCACAAGGAAGAAAGATCTGCTACCTTTTTCCTCTGAAGAACAAAATCTTGTATTTTGCCATGCTATTAGAGAACTCCTGGTAAAAATGGGTCTTTCTGAATATTTTCCGGATGATTGGCGCCTATTTATTGACAGCTCAAAGCGAAGTTTGAAATGTTTATGTTTATGTTTATGTTTATACTGGTTTACCTAGGTATACATATTTCAATGTAAACCCCCCAGAAGCTAATTAAAGCTTGTGAGAGTAAGGTTAACCAGTGTGTGTTCTGTGTAGGCTTTGTTACTGTGTCCTCACGCCACCTTAGGCACAGCACTGTTAATTTTAGACCCAACAGTGAATGGTGGCCGCATACCGAAAGCTAGAAAATTTCTTTCCTAGCCCCGGACTTGAACCTAAGACACGACGGGTTTCCACGTCAAAGGTCAAGGCTTTATTCCACTAAGCTATGCGACACGCATGTGTTCTTCTACATAATTAAAATATCATGAACGCCAATGGGTGATTTGTGTAGACTTAAAAATGGTAAACTTTCTCCTTGGACAGCAAAGTGGCCACACCAAGTATCCTTGTTTCTTGTTCCTCTGGGATAGCAGAGACAAAACGCAACACTGGGTTAGAAAAGAATGGCCTAGAAGAGAAAACATGGATGTTGAGGAAAGAATATCATCAATGATCCTTTAGTTTCGCGGGAGAAAATCATGTTTCCACCCCAGCATATCAAGCTGGGTCTATTGAAGCAGTTTGTAAAGGCTCTTGATAAGAATGAATCATGCTTTGCATATATAGGGAAAAAAATGCCTCAGCTGAGTAAGGAAAAAATTAAAGCAGGAATATTTGATGGCCCACATATAAGCTGATTAAAGACCCCGACTTCATAAATTCAATGATTGAGATTGAACAAAATGCCTGGAATTCATTTGTTTCAGTTGTCCAAAATTTTCAGTCTCGACACTCATTAATCAAATGAAGAGAAACTAATTTTATCGGCCCTTCAGACTCCAATCTTTGATAAATGTTAATTCATTCCAGTTTTCAATCTTACTAGAATCCCATAGAACGCTACACATCCAAAGGTATTTTCGTACAATTCAGGATGTTAGCATATGTTTCGAGTCGTGCAGAAGTGTTTACTCCCTAAAGTAATGGCGTAGCGCGAATCTCAAAATAAACGTTGCCTCCCCCACTTTCTGTATTACTTCAATTCCAGCATCGCAAACCGTCTTCGTGAGCTAAAGTCCCCTAGGTCAAAGTTCACCGTTCCGCCAATTCAATGCATTTGTCAAAGAGTTTCTCCATCCCTTTGTTTTCACTGGTGCTATCCAGCGTTGAGATGACACTTCCAGATTCCATATTTCTAAATGCTTGGCCTCCAGCTGCTGAATACAAAACATTATTGAACGGTAAACTCTATCAAGAGACCCCTAATTTATCACAATACAGATAAATTGGTTAGTCGGAAGGCTCTTTCCAAAATTATTAGCATTGTTGGAAGTTTCTGGAGGTGGACAGTTTCATCCATGGTTATAGAAGAGGAGCGAAATTGCGAAAGTTTGAGAGGAGTGAGTTGATTATATGAGTATCTTCATTCGATGAATAGATGGGTCTCTTTTTATTTTCGCTCTTGCTCATTCATTGTGGGAAATTTCGTCACGCATTTATATAGAAAATATAGGAAGGTTCTGAATTCTACAAAAAACAAAAAATGGTGCAAAGGTGAATGAAAAGGAAGGAATAGTTTTTGGTATAGTTTTCTGTTATGGGGAAAGCTTGGTTTGCCAGAAAAGCCAGTGCAGTTATACTGGATATGGTCCTTCAATGAACTCAAGTAACCACCAAGTCGTAACTACGATTTTGACAACCATAGAACGGGGTTATTCTCGTTTTCCATAAAAAAATCATTTGATATGCGTTTGCTGCACTGGTTCCACAAAATACAAATGTCAATTGAATGGGAATCACATGTTACTTGGGATTGAATGTTTGGTTCACAACAAATTCCAATAAAATATTCTACAAAAAAAAACATAGAGTGTAAAATTAACAAGAGGTAGGGGGTTGGGATTTTGCTTCATTCAACCCAGTGAACGCAAACCGCTCTCGCAAGTGTTCTACAGAATATAAAGGGTCTTTCAACAAGAACTTTGTGTTTTAAAACAAAATAAAACAAAACATGTTGGCGATGATGATTCAAATCTCTATTTATGCTTACCACAGTTAGTTTACAGTAGCTGTTCTTGATGAACCAATCTTCGATTGACTCAGTTGGGATGTATATCTTAGAGGTTTAAAGGTACAGGTCGATACCAAAATGGTGTATGGAAATTTCACTTGATACTGCTGGATTAGCTCAAAGTAAAACACTGTTTAACTACAACCGTAAAGTTACTTTATTGTTTCGTCAGTCTACGACTAAGTTCGATGTTTACAGTACGGAGATTTGCGTGATTCTCTGTAAAATACATCTGTTTTTCATTTTTATATTCTCATCGTTCTGGTGCAGAAATGGGGTACAAACATTCGAGAACATTCTAATGGAATTCCAAGAGACTTCTTGGAAGATCCATTCTTAAGTATATAATGGGACCACATGTTCCCCGTTCAAAGTGTTACATTCCTTACAAATAAAATAGTTAAAAAAGGTTCCTTCAATATATTTGTTAACCCTGTAATTGAACCTTATGCTTTAAATGACCTTAGTGGCCAAATATCCTGTTGGCCAACAGATGTATCTGTTCAAAGAGTTGAGAAGGGATCGAACACAAGTGTTTTGATACCTTTGAACCCTGAGATTGGGGTACATTCTTTAAATGACCCGACCACTCAGGCAATTATCTTCTGGGGAAAGATTATTTATGGTTAACAAATATATCTGTTCGATGAATGATATCTGGCAAATGTCCACCTTGTCAACACTGATAGAAGTAAAATCTTTCATAGAATTTTTTAATCACTCTTTGGCCAAATGTTGGGTTTATTTCGGCTATCACATCACAGATTTTTAGTTTAAAGACTGCAATCGATTCGACTGGCTCCGTATAGACCCTGTCCTTAAGATAGCCCCACAAAAAATAATCCAGTGGTGTTAAATCAGACAATCTGTCTGTTACATTTTGAATCATTAACCGAAATATCCTCGAATTTATTCAGCTTTACTTTTTCTTTTTGAAGGAATTGGTTTTATGTTTTCAGTTGTATCACTTTATACCTTAGTAGAATAATTTCCTGATTTTCTTCTTCAAATTAATCAATTACTTCGTTTTCCAAGAATTTTATATTGTATGTGATCAGGTCTATGAACGTTTTGAGAAAATGGGTGTTATTGGAAATTTCTGTAATTAGAACTTAAGATCATAGGAATTTTGAATATTGAGGTTCCTCACGAAGGCCGCTAGAGAAATGCTGTTTATTAGGAGCACATAATACAGGGTGTAACTAAAAAAGTGTAAAATATTTAAAGAGATGATTCCTCATCGAAAAAAAGATAGAATCTTTCATATAAAGAAACTTCATTGGAGCATCCCTTGTTAAGATACAGCCCCTCAAAGGGAGTACATAAAATTTGTATAACAATTTTTTTCACAAGCACAAAAAAATTTACAATATTGAAATTAACCTAACGTTTCCTACTAGCAAAAAGACACTTATTCAGTTATTTATTTGATTTACCCCATGGTTGTAAGGGTGGGAAACGCAGGCACTAACTACAGAATAATAATAAATCCAGTTTACATTTACTACGATGTACCTATCTCTATAGTTGTTCGTAAAAAATTTTTTTGCTGCGAACTGGTTTATTTTGGGCAAAAAACTCATGAGACATTTTTTGTTTAGAATGAAACAGGCTATCGGAAATAAATTTTTAAATGGTAAACAAATGATAAGACAAAATGTTACATTTGAAATAAATTTTAGGGGGTACGTTTCCTATGGGGTAAACCAAATAAATAACTGAATAAGTGTTTTTTTGCGAGTAGGAAACGTTAGGTTTATTTCAATATTGTAACTTTTTTGGTGCTTGTGAAAAAAATTATTATACAAATTTTATGTACTCCCTTTGAGGGGCTGTATCTTAACAAGGGATGCTCCAATGAAGTTTCTTTATATGGAAGATCATTGGTTCCTGATATCTCACCTTATCGTAAAGAAATGACTGCAGTAGGCGTAAACCTCCTGAAATTCCATTGGTTCCTGATATCTCAACTAATCGTAAAGAAATGACGACAGTAAGCGTAAACCTCCTGAAACTCCATTGGTTCCTGATATCTCAACTAATTGAATGAAGCACTACTCAAATGACGGAGCTTTTAATAAACATTTCCTACATTACTATATGTATCACTCACCTTTCGGTGTCTAATGGCATTGAGAAAAAAAGAAAGTTTGGGATTATTTAAACTATTGTTTTTGCAGTTGTATACGCTACAATTGTTAATCATTTTAGAATTGATTTGGAAATAACACAAAATTGGAACAAAATACTTACTGGAATGAAAATATATGATTAAATAAATGAGCTCTGCTGGTTCATGGTAGATTTTGACTCAGAGAAATTCCAGCGAATTATAGGTTAGGTTGTATTTTTTTCTTCAACTTCTTCTTTGAATTTTAAATAGATCTCAAAAAAATGCGCCCTTTTAGGGTACATATCTCGTAAAACTGATTAATCCAAGTGTCTTTCAAGAGTCTACGAAAATCTGGCCACAATTCTCGAGGACACCAGGGATGGATGAAGGGCTAACTTGATATCTGCCTTGAGTGGCTAGCATATCAGCAATATCATAACCATGTATATAAGAATGGTTGGGAACCCAAATGCACCTGATCACTAATCCAGCTGTCCTGGCCTGATGCAAAAGTTTGAATGTTCTAACCAAGATACAATCAGTATTGGAGTTGAAATTTTCTGATTTAAGAGCACAATTAGAGATCTTGAGATATTATGCTGCAGAATTATCTGAACAGCAGTTCCCACAGCATACATTTCTGCGGTGAATATGGACCAGTGATGTGGTAGGCGAGCTGACATCCTTAGCAGTGGGTTCGAGCAGTATACACCATAGCCTACAGAGTCGGGAGATCTGGATAGCGAAGCATCTGTAAATATAATTCGATGTTGGGGAAACTTTTCTGCCACCAATGCAGTAAGCTCTTGAGGGTTCGATAACGAATACTTAGGAAGACCCGAGTTGTGTACACACACTTTGATTAGTCTTATCTCAAGCGGAACTTCATAGAAGGGTATGTTTTGCATGCCATTTATGAGTCGCTTTCTGGAAGAGAGGTCAAAAAAGGCCCGAATAAGAGGGGGGATGGTTGTACGTGCCCAAAGATGGTCTAACTGTTCATGCTCTTCAATCATCTCGCACACTTGATGGTCTTCCACCTGTAAAATCTTCGACACATACTTAAACGCAAGCCATCTACGTTTCAATGAGAGAGGAAGCTGTGCTGCCTCATAAAGGATGACATTTGTTGGAGTAGAACGCAGCAAGGACATAGCCGCTCGCTGAACAACATATTGTGCTCTATCTAGACGCTCCAAGTTGGATTTGGAGCATCTCCCATAAAGAAAGCTCACATAATCTAAACACGGTAGAGCCAACACTTTAAATATTCTGATCAGTACGGCTGGATGACAGCCCCATTTCGTCTTGCCCAAGGATTGGATGATATTTAGTGCTCCTAGAATTTTGGCACATGCAGTGGCAATCTGCTTGAATATGAGGTTAGAATCCCTGCCAGATGCGCGAGTCAGACTTGGTGTAAGAAAATCCACAGAGTGCGACTACTGGTTGGTATCTATACTGTGATACCACTTCAGTTTGCACGACGCGTGCGCGATTTGCTAATCCCCACCATAAAGAGTACCTCTAAAGTAATCACCCTTTACGAACTATAGAATGCAGATGTCAGATCTGGATGGAACCTAGAATTTACTTCATTCATCAACGACCTAGTAATAATCTCGGAAAGACCATTCGAGCTTACCCTGGGAATATCGATATTTTAGTTATAAATGAATTATTCGACTTCGCTCTCAATAACAAGCCGATTACAACGACGAATGTCTGATTCGAATGGTAGATTCGATTGTGTCATCAAATATTCAAACGGTGCAAATTCTCGCTTCCAACTTGATAAATGTACAGAAAGGTAGGATAATAGCACCATGCAGATAATACCCAGTTTACACGAAACCAATAATCTATGGAGGTATGTATTAACTGATACTGTGTTTATGCGATAACATTCTCGTAACTAATTATCAACCTTTATATGGGGTGGCAGACTGACCAAGTTGATGAGTTGGCGCTGAAATTACAACCAGATTTGATTACATTATTAGTTCGTTAGAAGTGTAGAGTTATTATTTATCTTCATATGGGAGCTCCAATTCATCATCAAGATTTCTTTTTGATGACGAGATATTGTTGATGATGAAGCTCGTGTTGAATGATTATTTGGGCTATTACCATTATCTATTGTGGATGTAATGTTTTCCGACGTTTCGATAGACATCTTCTATCTTTATCAAGGAGAAAAATAAGAAACCTTTTGAAAATTATCAATTTTCAAAAAGTCAATATGACAGAAGTCATGAAAGAAAAATGAACGATGTTATATACTCATCTGTGATATGATGATCTTTTTAAGTTGGATCGAACTATCGGTGTCCAAACTTCTGGCAGATCATCAGAACTTCTGATGTTCTTTTATTCGTACATTCAGAGGGCGTTTAGTTTCTCCAATGTAAGATCTTCCGCACTCGGTAATTCATATATGTAGTTCTTTGTCCTTTGTGTCTCATTATTAGGCTTAACTTTTGTAAGTTTAGCGCTGATAGTGTCTTGAGTTTTGAATGCAGTCGTTATGTTGTATCTTTTATTTCTTTCATGCATTTCATTTACGAATTCATTCGACTAAAAATCGGCATAGCCAATGTAAGAACATTGGAAAAAAGGTCGAAAAGCACTGACGTGTGGTTAGGTCTTTATCAAAACAATGTAAATATGTAAATGGACGGTCCATTTCTTGTTGGATATGTTGATAATAAATAGATAAATGTAATAACTCTGTGATATCCATAAATCTATTTGCTTTTCTTTTAATTTGTGGCTTATATGATCACTTAGTTCAAATTTTCTGCTGTAACCGATTCAAATAGTCCTAGGAGCGCATTTTACCAAATGCAATGTACACGGGTTTTTCTCTGATTATTTTGGGGCCAAATATTCAAATTGATTCGCTGCTCCGGTTTTATCAGTACAATTTTTAATTACAGTTCCAGTACAGTCAGAATCTGTTACTACTCATGAGCAGGTACTAGTTTAGGATTTTTTGCGGACTATACTAATGCTACCAACCCTTAAACGACGATCATTTGATAAAGGGCTTTATTAATTTCATTTTTCCTACAAAATTACATTTAAAACACAGAAGAATTAAAATACAATAAACCATCAAATGTATTGAATATGAATTCTCTAGAAAATTTTCAAATTTTGAATATGAAAAATAATGTATACAGGGGGTCTCAAGTTCGAGTGCCTATTAGACGTTTCTGGAGAACTGGACATATTTGAAATCTGAAAACTGGGATTATGATTTAGTTCGAAGTTCTCTACAGAGCTGAAATATTTTCGAAAACCAGAAACTTCCGGTTATACAGGGAGTGAAAATAAATTCGACGAAAAATTTTTTTTTCAAGTTTTCAATTCCTGGTATGATCGAGTATTCAATAGTGAATACATTTCTGTTGAATCCATTGTATTAAATCGAATAGTTTTCGAAATATTAAAAAAAAAACTGGAAAAACAGTCAAATGTGTTCAGTCAGAAATATGTTCATTATTCTTATTTTAAATATCCTGAGGGTAAACCGTTTTTACAACATCGAAGAGAAAGGATGTGAAAAGGTCATGCATCTTTTGGATTTCAAAAATATCATCACAGGGTGTTTTAAATTTTGTGTTGAAAATTGTGATCTTAAATTAGCCATAACTTCTGTTTTTCAAATTAGAACCCTTTATTTATAATTATGTTGGATTCCGCGGTCAAAAATAATGGTAGTTTTCTCACATGATTGTGCTCTTAAATTCAATAATTTCTGAGTTATTCGAGATTTTCTGGATTTAATCAAATTAAAAAAAATATTTTAGTAATTTTCAGATTTCTAATATGTCTATTTCTCTTGAAACGTCTAATAGGCACTCGAACTTGGGACACCCTGTATACTCTTATGTAGGAACATTTAAAGTCATTCCATTACCAAAAATGTCTAAATATTATACATGTAAATTGAATAATTGGTTTAGACAAGGAATAAATCAAGATTTCCTTTTATATCAGATTTCACTACAAACTGGATTTAAAGCTACTTTTAGGTGAAAGATTGTAAACCGTTGAATGTGAGCATGTAGCAAGGTATACTTCAAATATTCAAATTTTTGACGGAACAAAATGAGGATCTCAGTTTATTTATGAGCAACCTGATTATCAATGAAATTCCTACCGAACTTTTTCTGTTTGAGAGTTTCGTCTGCACAAAATTGTTTTTTTAGTTAGAATAATGTTTTATCAAATTTATCATTGACAAACCAAAATTTGATGTTAAGAGAAAAAGTTGCCATATTAAGACATTAGTTGTATCAACACTTGGGCATGAATATTATTGATAGTATAAACTGAAATGCAAACTACTTCAAAATTCAGAGCAATCCCTTGCAGGTAAATTGTATGGTTAACTGAATTACCAATTTTACTTTGCGGTCAGTAATATGTTTTGGAAATATTTTCAGGTTGAGATATCTGTAGAACTAGTTTTTATTATCACATCATTTTATAAAGTTCTATTTCAGGTATAGGTTGATTTGATATAATATTTATAAAATAAGAATTCCTGCAAAGATGAAGAAGCTTTTACATTTATCGGTGATACAACAATTTTAAATGCCTTTAGTATCACGTAGGAATACAATGAGAATCTAATGAACTGATTTCTTGAGGCTGAATACAATGCAAAATTATTAATTAATTCTTTAGGCTTGCTCAGCAATTCAGGACGAAAAATACTTAGTTTTCCTTAAGAGTTGTTCGGAGCGCATATAACCGTATCCTGAAAACCCTCCTCATAGCCTTTCTGAAGCTTCTCAACAATTATACTTAATGAATTGTTCATACACGAAATTAAATTTTATTTTTTATTATAGGTTGGCCGCTTCGACAGCTAGGTCATTAGCGGTGTTGGTACTGTTACATGTATGACTTAGGGGACTATTTACAATTAAATTTTCACATTGATAGATTTTATAAAGTATTGAGGATATCCGTTGTGTTGATCTTAAGAGCTTCTTCCATCTTGATGTTCACATTGAAATGATTCCTTTGGGTCTGGTACATGCTGCATTCTGTTATAATGTGCCGGATGGTGATATTGGTGTTGCATGTAGTACATATTGGGGCGTTATCCTTTGCTAGGAGGTGTTGATGAGTAACAAAGCTATGCCCGATTCGAAGTCGTCTTATGTTCACTAAGTCTCTTCTATGTTGGGTGATTTGTTTTATAATAAAAATGATTTCATATCAGGTTTGAGGTGTTTTCTCAAAAAGAGGTGTATTCGATTTATGATGAATTTGATAAAAGCATATATGTACATCCCTTCCTCGCCTGCTTGGCGATTCCTAATTGATCGTTTTATTTATTAGGCAATAACCGTCATCTCTTACTGTTCTTTTTCCAAACGTTTCGAGACACGTCTTCTACCGTTTCAAGGCAAATAATAAGCTTTCAAAAAAGCTGACAATATGAGAATTTTTATTCAATTATACTAATAATGTATGAAATACACAGAACCAAGAAAACTAAATAAATTAAATTGGTATTTATCATTTGGTTAGAACACTTATTCAAGTTACTTCAAACCATTGGCCCCCAAACTTCCGGTAACTCAATTGATAGTGGCCTTATGGGATTGATAGCTATACAGATGAATATATATGATGAAATATACCAGAAATCGCATCGAAATTGGATGCGGAATTGCTTAAACGCTATATGATCAATGAATGCTTCAATCCATTACCCTCAAAATCATATATATTTTATTATCAGGATTTGTTCATTTCTAATCAATTCAGGCAGGGAACTGAATATGTTTACTATGCAAAAAGTCAAGAACATATGTTCAGCGATATACATATCAACAATAATGATATCTTATCGTATATATATTTAAAAATTATTCTAGTCATTCAATTCAATAAGTGAAAAGGAAAACGAATTTGTGTATTGTTTAAAAAGAATAACGAATTTATTACAGACTGAATTTCAGACTGTAAACTCCAGATGAAATTAAATGTTAATGAAATGCCATCGTTTTACTTACATCTAAGAAAAATAAAATCATTTATAGATATTGTCGACTCCAAATTGAGAAAATCTGAGATATTATTAGATGTTATAAAATTCCTCTGAATTATCAGGTATGAATACATTTCGAAAAATCTAAAATTAAATTCTTATCAATCAAAATATATTCGTTGGATTTGAAGTACATCACGTTGAAAATGGTTATTTGAGATCTCAGACTGTACAAATAAGTCCGATCTTACAGTATCATATAGTCTAGTATTCAAAAAGCGAAAGGGAACGTTACCATAAAACCTGAAATATTTGTTTTTCCCAATGAAATTTGGCAGATATTTGAACGATGAAAATAACTGACAACTCTCAGAAAAATCAACGATATATAAACGTTTTTGTGTTTATTGGGATTGGGACTCGATCAAAAAATCTGGGTTAATTTTGAATTTCTCTGTTTTGACTTGAAATGATCTTCATTAATCAGAAATTATTCAAAAACGAAGATATTCTTTAAAATATTTCGATGATTTGAAGAAAACTCGACTCTAAAGTCCTTCATTCGCCATGAAGAAAATTGATATACCAAACACATCGTCTGATTTCTAGTCATTGTTTTTACCCATGTTCGATCATAAAACTGATAACATATCCTGACCATATTACATGTAATGCGATTTATAATATTTTCCTATCAATTCAATATATTCGGTTTCTGATTAGTTATTGTATCTAAAAATATTAACTTAAAAAAATCCAGACATTTTCCACTAAAACTGACACAATCCGTCTATATTAAATTCGAGAAACTGCATTTACCAATCTCATCCTCGTATTGCTTTAAACTTCGCTGTTTTCATAAACGTACATCCAGATAAATTTTCCTGAGATTGGATTTGAAAGTATCGAATGATATAAAATATTTATCATCCTCTCTATAGAATGAATTGATGACTCATTTATTTTGTGAAAATCCATCTTGAATATTAAAAGAAAACAATCATTTTTGTCTAAGTTTCACTTTATCAATACTATTACACGACCGGTTTCGGTTGTTGAACCATCTTCTGGTGCTAGGTACAGACAGGACAGAGGTCGTGTAATAGTATTAATAAAGTGAAAATTAGACAACAATAATTGTTTTCTTTTGATATCCACTCTATAAATCCGAATAATTATTTTTCAGTGAACTTGTGCAATATATTTAACATAAATTCATTAAATGTAAGATAGTACTTTATGTTACCCATCGACAGTGTTATTCATTTAAGATTTGGTCGAAGTCATTCTGAGAATCATCTCAAGAAAAAATTCTGATAAATTTAATGGTAGCGGTTTTCCATCTCATATTCCACTCAAAAATTAAAACATCAACAAGATTAACAATTACGTTTGCCAAAAAGGATTAATTCTAAATAAGTAGAAAGTAATTAAAACAATGAATTCAAATATGTATAAACTCAGAATATTATGATCACTGGGTTCTTATATTCAATTGAATTCAAACAAAAAACTGGCGTTGTTGACAGTGAAAGAAATAACAACCATATGTCGAATAATATCAGCATAAACAGAAATAAATTCAATCTGCAGATAATATAATAAAATCAACGAACGAATATCTCGAATTAAAAATAATATACCTCACAGTTTTTTTTCAGTTTCATTTTAGCCACATTAGGGTTCTACTTAAAACTGTACTTTAGGTACTATCTTAGTGATTTGAATATTTAATGACAAGATAACGACATGCCATTTAATGAAGCTTCACATATTCAAAAGAGATATTTAAACATTCTTATGACTATCTATGCCTGAATCATAAAATTTTTCTATATAAATATGAGAAGATAGGAAATTCATGACGAATCTCAAAATTTGACGAATTATAGAAATTCCAATATAGATATAAAGATTTGATGCATAATTGGTAAACAGAGATTGTTGGACTTTCAATAGTTATACCATTTATTGCAAATGTTTAGCTTTTCGCAGTATTTCAACTGCTTCTTCAGAACATCTAAAAAAAGTACATACGTAAAGAATCTGTAAGTTATATAAATTAAAATGCTTGTTGCAAAGACATGACTGCAAAATGGAATGAATAACTTACACAATGTTGGGTTTCTTTGAATTGAGAGTTTAAAGTAGTTTAACTGACATCCAACAAACTTCAGAACGTGATGAGAGAATTTCTCTCTTTCACAAGTTTTGAAATTAAATTGACATAGTCATAATTATGACATTCATCATAACAATGTATGAATCATAGATTTGTATGGAAATTTTGCGAGGAATTCCGAATTTTCTGAATATTTCAATTTTAAAATCTAACTATGTCGAGTGATTATGACTCAGTTATTTCTGAATTTTTGAAGAATGCCAAATTTAACAGGTCAAGATCTGTTTTAATTAAATATGAATAGATATTGCTCAGGTTGTCGATGTCTGATCTTCTGTTCATTGTTTATGGGTCTTGAGATATTCGTATCATTTCTAGAATTGTTCTTGATTTTTCTTTGTCACATTTGTCTAAGATAGCTACATTATCGATGTTCCAATTGATTTTGTGATCAGTTGTTATTACATGTTGCGAAAGTGCACATCTTGGTTTTCTCAATTTGCAGTCACTCTTGTGTGATGTGAGACGACCTTTCAAATTTCTGGATGTTTGTCCTATATAACAGAGGTCGCAGTTTTGGCAGTTTATTTTGTAGACTAAATTTGTGGTCATTGATTTAGGTAATTTATCTTTCAATCGAGAGAAATTTTTTCTTGTTGATTTGATGGATTTTTGAGTTACCTTCAGATTTGGAATACCAGAAAATAATATAAATATTAATCAGAGATGAACTCCACACAACTTATATAAAGATATATATATTTATAGATATTTAGAAATTTTTTTTTTCTACTGAGCTTACAATATTTCAGTTGAGTTTGAGCTATCAATATTCCACGTGAGGGTAGGAGATTTGAGCAAGGATAATGAAACGGGGTACCATAGAATTCAGCGTATAATCTATCGGTTCAGAAAAAATTCTCAGTAAAAAACCCTCTTCTGTCAAGTTAAGTGATATGTTAATGTGAAACTTGTTTACAAAAATACTGAAATATTTCAAATTCCACATTCTCAATATCGCATGGCATAATTCCTCGATGAATAAGAAGTTTTGGATAAACGGAGGCGTGTATTCAAACAATTTATTTCAGCCGTGTGAGTTGTATGTGTCCACTTCTTTCAATTGACCAAAAGTATTGAATTTATAGTAAAATACCATAGAGTTCTCATAATTTTTGGCGCTCTTGTTCACCCGAACAGAGTGCCTATCATTTTGCCCGAATGTAATTTTGGAATATCGAGCCGAAAATGGTCTCAATCGATTGGGTTCGACTCCCTGATGAAGAATTCGTGGCGAAAGTTGAGTCTGTCCGGCCGTATCCTCCCTAGCATCCAAAAGGAATCAGCTAGAGTTTTCATATTTTCAGAATAGGTTAATTGTCCAAATAACCCGGTCAAGTTCGTTTTTGGGCCAAATCCGTCGGATGGTTCAGTAGTTATGAGCAACTGAAATTTTATTTCCTCAATAACTACTAGAATATCCATCCGATCGAGTTGATACTTGGAATGTTATTGAGGGAGGCTGAAACGAAACGGCTTGCAAAATTTCGCAGAAATCGTCACCCTAGAAAATTTTTAAAAAATTCCCAGAAAAAAAATATTCAATACTCAATATCTCCTAAGACTTCATTTAGATTTGAATAAAAATCCGTATATATATTGAGATTACCGATATCTTACTCATCCTCAAATTTTATTGTCGTAGCTTTCCCCCTTCTGAAGATTTGATCATTTTTTTCATTTACTCAAGAGAAAAATAGAAATGTCATGAAGTCCGAGCTTTGTCATTGAAAGATTTGCCATCACAGATCGATATTCGTTTGACAACTTGCGGACCTAGATCAGTGTCAGTTGGCGTAATATCAATCAAAATTTTCATAGATTTCATAGAGGTAGAATTCGATGTCGATGACGTTGTCAAAATTCAGAAAAGCACAGACGTAATATTAATCAAAAAATTTTTTATCATAGAGAAAGAATTTGATGGCGTTGTAAAAACTCAGAAAAGCAATGACGTAAGTTTTTAGGAGAAGCATAGAACAAAATTTGGTGAAAATTATGAGTAGTTATTTTCAAATTGAGATAAAGGTTTGTTTATTCATTAGGCTTTCATATTTGCATCACATTGTCCCATAGTACGGAAAAAGACTATTGTTCACCCGTTCAGAGAGCTTATAGATTTGTTAAGGTTTGAATATTTACTCGCAAGTAGCTCAACAAGAGCGCCAAAGCAATCTGACCTCACGTCAGTGCTTTCTAAATTTTTCAAATGGATATTAGTCATGTTGCAAACTAACGAAATGAATACAGGGCATATAATGCCAAATGCGTGAATATCAGCAAGATGAATCTCCTAAAAACATGAAATCATGACCGTCTTATAGCATCAGCTATAACTTACAGAATCTCGATTTTACCGTGAACAATTTTCTAGGAAATCCAGTAAAACTGGATCTTTCGCCAACTCCATATCAGGAAGGATGTTAAATTGATTTTTTCCTATGGTTCTGTCATTTCTACTGTGAGAATTCGTGCAACGGAGCGTGTAAGATAACCTCCGCAGCTAGATTAGTGCTCCAGATATACGTAAACTGCTTTTGCTCTGGCAGAACGGCTTGTTAGGAGGGAGAGTGAAGAGGCTTTGCATACATCAATAATTCCCTCTGGAGTATAATACAGCCTGATTTCCTAGAGGGTGGCCTTCATTTGGGTAGAAATTCGGCAAAAATTTCGGCCCGTAATCACAAGGTAGCCTCACTATTTGAAGAAATTTTATGTGGCAATTCCTACGAAAAAGTGAGGAAGACAGAGAATAGTATGATGTAATATTTAGAGGACATTCTCAGTGAAAGAGTATTTGAAACCATCTGAAATGTGAGAAAATTATGATATTATTCAAAAATATTAGAAGATCAATATGAATTAAAGCCAAAATTTCTACATATTCACCTGCAAACATCGAGTACTTGAGCTAAAACTGATTTCAATGATAATCGAATTAGTTCTACCTTGCTAGATCAATATATGAAGATTATGAACTAGCTGAGATGAACTAAAACGTCTAGATATAAAAAAAATATAGTGGCTGCAGAGGTCCTTCTTTTCCCCAGATTGTGAGTACCAAAACTCTATTTTCTTCGTATATGAACAGGTGTCAATCTACCAAAGCATTTCTCTTGTCATGCTTTAAGTTTAGTGCTTCCGGTAGCCATGTTTGTTAGAGCATAGAACGTATAGTTTCATCTCCCTGCTGTACCCTACGAAAACATCATAGATCTGGTAACTTCACGAGTGCCATTTTGCAAATTTGGCTCTTGGTCAATGTGACTTTCTACGGGAGTTTCATTCTGCATGTCTTCACTTCTTCATCAGTTCTTTCTAGAAATGTTTTTTTTCAACGAGTTCCTTTGTGTATTAGTGCTATTCTGTGGATATATTTTTTTGTTAATGCCATAATTCTAAAGACCTCAATTGAATTTATGACTACAATTATAAAAGAGAAATAGAAAGAGTATATGATAGTAGAAATGCAGAATATCTATGGTCAAGATTAGCGCTGTAGTGATAGATTTAGGAAGCCACATTAAAAAGTATTGGTATCTTATCGGAATTCGTGTTCACCTAGCAACACTATCAACAGAAGCGAACCCCAGCATTTCCCTATAAGTAAATTTCCTATCTTCCTGCTTTAATATCCCCGAGATAAATCACGAAGGGTAATCCGAACTGAGCTCAACACAAAAAACTAAGGATTGAAATTTCAGCCCATTGCGAGATTTCAGACTTTGAGCCAACTTTTGTCTGAATAATTTATGACGTTCTATTCAGTTTGCGCTAAATCTACGGTAGGTATATTAAACATAAGCGAGCACTGCGAACTTCTCTAGTTAGACATATATGAACGAAAATATAATGGAATAAAACGATCCAACCGTGTTAACGCCTCTGCTTGTTATATTGTTCGTTGAATAGGATGACACACAAAAGTTCTGCGAGAGGAAGGAAGTTGTTTGAATACCTTTGCTAATGAACTAGGAACCGGCGCTTGCAAAAGGGCTTCAAGCGGCGGAACGTATTCATTCAGCCACAATATACCGATAAATGCACCTTTTAGGAAAATATTTGGTTTGCTGATGAAAATACTCATTTCGTAAGTGGAGGCTCTTTCAGTAAAAATGTACTTTTTGAGCGCTATTCCTTGTGAGCTATCGTTTGCTCATTTGTCCTTGAAGGCCCATTCAGGATGATTAATGGTTATGTTGAGCTAGAGTATTGCTATAATAATAATAAATTTATTTATTCTAAAAGACATATTAAATGTAAAGGACAAGTCTAATAATAAATAACTGCCACTCATCTGAATTGGATTCATAACCAGAGCAATAGCTATTTTTTAATAGCTTGCTGTTAACTGATTTCTTGAACTCATCAGAACTAAGGCACTGTATTTCACTAGGGAGATAGTTGAACAACTTTATACATTGGTATAAAGGAGTCGATTCGAATTTTGTAGTTTGGTGTTTTGGTACGGACATATGTTAATCGTTTTTTGTTTGAAATCAGAAGAATTACCTTACAGCATAATACCATAAGAAATGTGACTATACACTAGTCACTAGAATATAATGAACAGTCTTTAGTGATGTTAATGGTAGTAAGTTTTCTATTCTACTTATGACATAAAGAGAGCTTTTCACTTTCTTAGAAACAGAATTAACATGTGTGGTCCATGCTGGATACTGGTCAAGGTGTAATCCTAAGAATTTCACACATTGTCCAGACTCTATTACATTATTTGGGTATTCTGACTCGGTTAGACGAGTCTACTGCGCCAGGTTTGGATGATATCTCAGCGCGAATTCTGAAGAGGTGCGCTGCAAGTCTGTCATTACCCATAACCATGATCATCTGGTTATCATTCCATACTTGTCAGTTGCCATCAGCTTGGAAAATGTCAAGGGTCACTCCAGTCTTTAAGAGGGGAGACAAACTCAGTACCAGCAATTACCGCCCTATTGGCTTACTTCCCTTAATCTCCAAGATTGCTGAGAAGATTGTGTCTGATATTTGCTTGGGTTCTTTGTTGAGAATAATATAATTCCTGAAGAACAGCATGGTTTTCTTCCGCGACGATCAGTTGTCACATGTCTTCTGCAGGGTCTCCAGCATTGGACCAAGTCTATTGACTGTGGTATACCTGTTGATGTGATATATCTGGACCTCTCCCGAGCCTTCGATCGTGTTCCTTTTCGCCGTTTGCTGTTCAAGCTTGAACATCTTGGTGTGAGAGGTAGGGGTTTGGACAGGTATTTCTCGGTAAGAGGTGGCGACTCATTATCTGACTTCAAACCCGTTATCAGTGGAGTACCGCAGGGATCTGTTTTGGATCCGATCCTATTTTTGGCGTACGTATCAGACTTGCCTGGTTTATTCTCGCCCCCCTCATCCCAATATGCTGATGACATCAAACCCTTCAATGATGCTCGCTTGCCTAATATTCTTCAGTGTGACCTGAATCGGTTTAGCCAATGGTGACGTCAGTGGTTCTTCCCGTGAACGTAGATAAGTGTAGAGTTATTATTATTATTATCCAAATGCACCAGGTTCAACTCACTCCGAACATTATTACTATTCCTAAGATGAATACATTTTTTTCTGTTGATATTCATGAATATACTCATATTATTCTGACGATACCAATTAAGAAAACACCGCTTCAACAATTGACTCATAGTCTGCAGTTTAGGGAATGTCTGAGCTCTAATGACAACCGAAGTATCATCAGCAAATAAAACCAATCTTAAAATTTCCATGAGGAGATAAATGATAAAACATTTTCTACAGATAAACAGGTGAACAACAACATTTATGAACAACAAAAAAAGAATTGATCCAAGAACGGACCCCTAAGGTATACCCAGATTCATGTTTTCCTCCTGTGAAAATGAGTTATCGACCTCAGAAGATATAGTTCTGCCATATAAATAACTTTTCAGCCACGTTAGGTAAAGACCTCTTAACCCAAGATTATAAAATTAATCGATAATAAAATCGAAGGAAAGACTATCGAAGGCTCTGTCTGGATAAGTCAAGAAATAATCCGACCATAAATAAGTTCTTATCCAGGCAATCATGCACAAATTCAATGAAAAATAAAGCTCCCGTTACTGTAGAGCGTCCTTTTCTAAAACCATGTTGGGTAGTGTCCAAGAAACTGAACATATCTATATAATACATCGTAAGGTTGTGAACAATTCTTAAAAAAACCTTCGAAACGACAGTGAGAATATATAATATATATATAAGATATAGGTCGATAATTAGCAACATTAGGGATATCTTTTTTTTATATATTGGATGAACTACGGCTGTCTTCAAACGATGAGGAAATATGCCCGAGCTAATAGATAAGTTAATGATGTGAGTATAGCAGCGATTGTCGGAATCATCAACTTCATTATGCGAGCAGAAATAGAGTCTACTTTAGAGCCCCCTGCTATTCTTTGAACCCCTCACAACGTCAACCACCTCGTGATCCAAAACAGGTAAAATAAAGAAGCTTTCATTCGAAATTGCAAAAGTTGTGCACGCACAGGACAAAATAGTGGAGCCGGCAGAAAATACGGAGTTCGATACCTTTGATATAGTGTCAACTGATAAAATTGTGGAGGTAAGGATCTCTTGTAGGCTGCCAAACTGACCATGTCTTGCAAGTCATCTTTATCGTTTGCTATGACGACTTGATCACCAGCAAATTGCAAGGAGTATCAATTCAAAAATACATTTTGTACTAACAGATGCACTGCAGTCTTTTTTCGACATAATGAATCCTTTGGTTTTCCAGCGTACTAATATTACTCTCATGCATTTAAAGAGAGGATTGTCTCGATAAAGCAGTTGGAGGTTTGAACAAACTATCTGGATTCCTAGACTCTGGAGATGACGAAGTTCTTGAAGGAGACAATGAAAAGGTACTAAAGGCGCTATAACCTGGTGATGGTAATGGGGAAACCGCTGATTTTGGTATAAATCCATAGGTGGCTGACGCAAGTAAGCTGCCTTATCCATTAATTGTTCTGCATTTTTTGCAACACTAGTTCAAACCTGTCCGAACTTGATCCCAATGTGTCAACCCACCTCAAATTAGCAAACGAGGAAATCCTGTAACAAATTGAAGAAATGCCCTCTGCTCTTCTGCGTTTTAGGAACTTAGTATTTCTAAACGAATTGTGCAATTGTGAATGTCTTAACCCCCAAATTATTCAAGGAAATACTCTTATGTACAATAATTTAGAAATCAATGGTGTGAACCTAACAAACATTATCCGATGGATCAGATCAAAAAAATTTAAATGAATTTTCAACATAACGAGGCATGCTGAATAATCATCAAAATAAAATTCAAAACCAATCAAGTTTCCCATGTTATCAATTCAAAAACACATTTAGTACCAATAGCTGCATCGCTGTCTTTTTTCAACATGAAAAATTCTTTGGTATCCCAGCCTACTAATATAACTCTCATAAATTTAAATAGAGCATTGTATCGATAGAACAGTTACAAGTTAAAAAAAACAATCTGGATTCCTATGTTCTGGAGAAGACGAATAAGCACTTGAAGGAGACAATGGGAAAGGTACTAAGGCCCAATAACCTGATGCTGGTAATGGCGAAACCGAAGATTTTGGTATAAATCCATAGGTGGCTGACGCAAGTAAGCTGCCAGCCATATCCATTAATTGAGATTGTACATAATCACTACTAAAAAATGGTCTTTCAGCTGATTGAGGACCCAGCAGAAAATACGGAGTTGGATACCTTTGATACAGTGTAAACTGATAAAATTGTGGAGGTAAGGATCTCTTGTAAGCTGCCAAACTGACCATGTCTTGCAAATCATCTTTCTCGTTTGCTATGACTACTTGATCGTCAGCAAATTTCAAGGAATATCGATTCAAAAATACAATTTGTTCTAACAGATGCACTGCAGTCTTTCTTCGACGTAATGAATCCTTTGGTTTCCCAGCGTACTAATATTACTCTCATACATTTGAAGAGAGGATTGTCTCGATATAACAGTTGGAGGTTTGAACATCTATCTGGATTCCTAGACTCTGGAGATGACGAAGTTCTTGAAGGAGACAATGAAAAGGTACTAAAGGCGCTCTAACCTGGGGATGGTAATGGGGAAACCGCTGATTTTGGTATAAATCCATAGGTGGCTGTCGCAAGTAAGCTGCCAGCCATATCCATCAATTGAGATTGCACATAGTCATTACTAAAAAATGGTCTTTCAGCTGATGGTGGACCCAGCAGATAATACGGAGTTGGATACCTTTGATATAGAGTAAACTGATAAAATTGTGGAGGTAAGGATCTCTTGTAAGCCGCCAAACTGACCATGTCTTGCAAGTCATCTTAATCGTTTGCTATGACGACTTGATGGTCAGTAAATTGCAAGGAGTGTAAATTAAAAATACATTTTGTACTAACAGATGCACTGCAGTCTTTTTTCGACATAATGAATCCTTTGGTTTCCCAGCGTACTAATATTACTCTCATACATTTGAAGAGAGGATTGTCTCGATAAAACAGTTGGAGGTTTGAACAAACTATCTGGATTCCTAGACTCTTGAGATGTCGAAGCACTTGATGGAGACAATGAAAAGGTACTAAAGGCTCTATATCCTGATGCTGGTAATGGAGAAACCGAAGATTTTAGAGATGGTTTTTATTCTAAACATACAATGCATCATTCACCCCTGGAGAGCTGGAATTACTATTTCGTGGCAATCCAAATGAACAGCAATGGGATGAGAATACTTACTGCGAAGCATAAGTTTCTCATATTTCCTACATCGCAGAAGAGCAGCGAGTATTTCTTCATTTTGTCTCTTGCTAATGGGAGGTCTAATTAACTTTTATTTCACTATAGAAGTGTGATATTTTTACATACTCTCAAATTCTTCATAAAGAGTTTGAAAGAAGTTAATTAATAATTATACATTACATATATAACCGATCATACTCGATCGTTTGATTCCATTTCGTACCGCTCATAGTCATGGGACAGCGTCTCATAACCCTCTTAAACGTTTCGAAATATTTCGCCCCAAGAGGGTCAATTTTCTTCTATTTTTTTCTAGTTCTAGGAATACCGGCAAAAAAAATCTTATAGAGTTAATTATGACCCTCTTGAGATATTGTTACACAATTTCAAATCTAATGGGATTTTGATGTTGACAAAGTTGATATTATCATCTGAATTGTTATGAGATTCATTTCAATTAAAAGGTATATTGTCAGTTTTGTCAGTCACTGGAAAATCAGTAATTCACGAAATATTTTCAACAAGATGGGAGACAATAATATTTGACAGAGTATGGTGCTCTGAGAGTTGCCATAAAAACATTGGATTACTTACTTGGTACCTGTTTTTGGTTTCCACACTCCACCTCCTCTTTTGTTTCGCACATCTCCAATTTTTCAACAGCTGACGCCCCGGAAAACAGCCTGTGTCTGTTCCAAAGGTCGATCTTACTTGTTTGTTTCGCACTAGGGCGTTATTGTTATCAGTGGGCCAAGCAAAATTGACACCTGAGTATTTCAACATGAATGCAATTTCTTCCGAATTTCGAAAGGAACAATTCGAGTTTTCGAACACGGCATTCGTATGCGCTTGCGCAGTTATTATTATTCATTTTTAAAGGTTTAAATGGTGGTAGCAGGATCAAATAAAAGGAAATTGATACTATGTCAGTTCGCCGTCGTTTCGAAAATAAATTTTCCATCTTCAGGACTAGACTAAACAATTGTATCCTCCCCTTATCCTCTATAAATATAATATAGTTTACAAATCTCAGATATGTATTTGCATGGAAAGAAATTATCTGACCACAATGAAAAATAAACAATATAGTAATTTCGAGAGACATACGTCGACACTAGGAGGTGGAACCAATATATATATTATACATATTTGAAGGTGTCAAAGCCTACTACGTTGGCATCTAAAGTTTTTATTACATTCCCAGTATTGTTATAAGTATATGGGTACTCCGTTCAGTTAACTTATGCCTAAACCTTTCAACTGGTATTATTGTTTAACAAATGAAATATTATAGGCTTAGAAATATGAGTCTAAAATAATCGTATATTCACACTGTTTCGTTTCTGTTTACACGTTTGGAGACAAAAGGACTCTTTCCTTTGCTTTTCGTTAGATATCGCTACACAGTGTTATCGAGATGATTAATTAGATGAAGAAATATCCTATGATTCAAGATCTTTCGCCATCATAAGAGTATATTGATTTTTGCAGTTCTTGAAAAAGGTAATAGAAATAATTTTTCTTTGGGAGATCTGGTAACCTTGTGATTATTCTGCGTTATTTTAAAACAATTGGGGTTTTTATATGATCAGGATTGGAAAAGCAAGGGATTGTTAAAAGATTAATTACAATTGAAATTCATCAGTGATTGATTATTTTTGGCAAATACCGGAACCCATTATTTCAGGGAATTGTTTGAACAAGCAGAGAGAAATAAAACAGTCAATATGCAGCCTAAACAATTTATTATCTAATTAACTTTCAATTTACTATTGAAGTGTATTGTTTATACATACTTTCAAATTCTGTACAAAGTTTTCAATACAAGTTGAATATATCTTACATATGTATCCGATCATACTAAATCGAATGATTTCATTTCGAACCGCTCATAAACATGGGACCCACTGTAGTTCCCCGCTATTCCTTATTTCATGAATGACATGCTACGTGTCCTTATTCCAAGGACTATTCAAGGACACAGTGTTTCTTAACCCTGTAGGCTTTGAAGGCTTTCGCCATCAGAGGAGCTGTTTTCTTCTTTCTCCTTATTTAAGTTTTAGGAATACCTGCAAAAAAAATATTACGAAAATATTCTGTCTTATAGAGTTTAGTATAAACTTCTTGAGATTTTGTAACACAATTTCAAAACTAATGGGTTTTTGATGTTGACAAAATTGAAAATCATATGGATTGGTATTAGTTTCATTTCAATTGAAAAGTATATTATCAGTTTTGATAATTACTGGAAAATCTAGAATTCTCGAAATATTTTCAACAAGATAGGAGTCAATAAAATTTGACAGAGTATGGCGCCCAGAGAGTTGTCAGAAAAACATAGGAATACTTACTTGGGACCTGTTGTTGGATCCCACTGTCCACCTCCTCTTTTGTTTCCCCATATTCTGATGCTTCCACACTTTTGTGCCGGACGATTGAAAAATTGGACATGTCGTATGTCCATACTTTGGTAGATGAAGCCATCTGGAAAATATTTGGTATTTAAAAAACGCACCAGATATATTAATAAATCATTTATTCACTGATTCGTAAGTTTTTCAGGGAATAAAAAAAAAACAGATATTTGGCGAATAGAAGTAGCCATTGCTATTATTCTGCGTTATTTCAAAACAATTAAGGTTTTGATATGGCCAAGACTGGAAAAGTATTGGATTGATAAAAGATTAAAACCAATTGAAATTTATTTGTGATTGATTTTTCTTGGCAAATGCCGAAACCCATTATTTCAGGGAATTTTTTGAACAAAAAGAAAGAAATAAAACTGTCAAAATGCAGCCTAAACGATTTATTATCTAATTAACTTTCAATTTACTATTGAAGTGTATCGTTTATACATACTTTCAAATTCTGTACAAAGTTTTCAAAACAAGTTGAATATACCTTACATATGTATTCGATCATACTAAATCGAATGATTCCATTTCGTACCGCTCATAAACATGGGTCCCACTGTAGTTCCCCCCTTCCAAGGACTATTCAAGGACACGGCGTTTCTTATCCCTGTAGGCTCTGAAGGCTTTCGCCATCAGTGGCGCGGTTTTTTTCTTTTTCCCTTTTTTAGTCCTAGGAATGCCTGCGAAAAAAATATTAAGAATATATTCTATCTTATAGAGTCTAGTATTAACTTCTTGAGATTTTGTTACACTATTCCAAAACTAATGGGTTTTTGATGTTGACAAAATTGAAAATCATATGGATTGTTATTAGTTCAATTTCAATTGAGATGTATATTATCAGTTTTGATAATTACTGGAAAATCAGTTATTCTCGATATATTCTCAACAAGATAGGAGACAAAAAAATGGCAAGTATGGCGCCCTGTGAGTTGTCAGAAAAACATAGGAATACTTACTTGGGACCTGTTGTTGGATACCACCCTCCTCCTCTTTCTTTTCCCCATTTTCCGACGCTTCAACCAATTTGAAGCGGACTATGGGGAAATTAGACATATCATATGTCCAAATTTTTGTTGATGATGTCATCTGGAAAATATTTGTTATTTAAAAAACGCACCAGAAATATTACGAAATCATCGTATTCACTGATTCATTACTTTTTCAGGGAATAATAAAAAGCATATATTTGGCGAATACAAGTAGCCATCGGCTAAGAGCTATGAAACGATATAATTTTAAAAGAGCATAGTGATTCATAACTTGAGAAAAATAAAGATTTTACTTACTCTAATACTTCGTAGAACAAATTTTCCCAGAAACATTCACACACACTGCAACTTCAGATGTTACTGAACTACACTTTTCTGTCTCTATTTATATAAAATTTTTATAGATTAAAGAAAAGAAATAAATATATTACCCCAATTGTCAAAGGGCCATTGTTCGTAGGTAAGTCAATGCTTGACTAACGAGGCAGGTAATGGACAAAAAGGGCGCCAGGTAATTTAAACGCCTGAGCACCTTATTAAATCAAAATATTCAAAAGCAATTGTGGGTTTTTGTATTATAGTTTCTTTTACCTATGAGATGAACCAAAAGAAAGGTAATTCAAATGCCTGAGCACCTTATTAAAACGAAAGTTACCAAAACAATGGTGGGTTTCTGAATTTTAGTTTCTTTTACCTATGAGGTGAACCAAAAGAAAGTAAAGGGAAACACTTATTTACCCTTCATTACTAAACGCTAAACAATTTATTATCTAATTAACTTTCAATTTACTATTGAAGTGTATTGTTTATACATACAAAGTTTTCAAAACAAGTTGAATATACATTATATGTATCCGATCATACTTAATCGAACGATTTCATTTCGTACCGCCCATAAACATGGGACCCACTGTAATTCCTTCCTGTTCCTGATATCTTGAATGACATCCTGAGTGTCCTTATTCCTAAGACTTTTCAAGGACACGGCGTTTCTTTGCCCTGTAGGCTTTGAAGGCTTTCGCCATCAGCGGGGCTGTCTTCTTTTTCCTTTTTTTAGTCCTAGGAATACCTGCAAAAAAAATATTAAGAAAATATTCTATCTCCTAGAGTTAAGTATAAACTTCTTGAGATTTTGTTACACAATTTCAAAACTAATGGGTTTTTGATGTTGACAAAATTGAAAATCATATGGATTGGTATTAGTTTCATTTCAATTGAAAATTATATTATCAGTTTTGATAATTTCTGGAAAATCAGTTATTCTCGATATATTCTCAACAAGATAGAAGACGAAAAAATCCTCCCCTCCTCTTTCTTTTTTCTGGGGAAATTAGACATTTCATATGTCCAAATTTCGGTAAGTAATATGAGGAATATGCTTATGTTTATGTTTTTATTGGTTTACCCATGATACTAGTCCTAGTATCATGGGTTTACCTAGGTATACATATATCAATCTACACCCCCCAGAAGCTAATTAAAGCTTGTGCGAGTTAGGTTTACCAGTGTGTGTTCTGTGTAGGCTTTGTTACTGTGTCCTTACGCCACCTTAGGCACAGCACTGTTAATTTTAGACCCAACAGTGAATGGTGGCCGCATACCGAAAGCTAGAAAATTTCTTTCCTAGCCCCGGACTTGAACCTAAGACACGACGGGTTTCCACGTCAAAGGTCAAGGCTTTATTCCACTAAGCTATGCGACACGCATATAAAGGCAAACACTAATTAGCCCTTCATTACTAAACGCTAACAAGGAATTGTATTTACAAATTCTATCTAACAATGTTAATGCTACTAATACTTTCTATCAATTTTCTGTTCCATAACTCCTAACTTTATCTCTACGCTTATACTTATTCTATGGTTCTGATATTAAGGCAAATTTTGAATCTGACTACTACTAAAAAAAATCTTCGTGAAAGAGGAACCATAAAAGGTTATGTATTCATTGATTATCTCCTTAGTAAAATTTACGGCTTAGCTTCAGGCGAATTTGAGGTGTTTTCTTTATTCTTTCAAATTTTGTATTTTTTATGTTGAGTTTTTTTTCTGCTTTTGTCTATTTATTTCCAGATTCGATGTGGGCAACTTGAAGAAGTCTCTCTTTCCATCAATAGAAGACGACTCTTGAAGAAAGAAGTCCCTAAAATATATTTCAGCTTATTTTTGTACTTTCACACTCAGGCGGGGAGCCAGGTTTTTTTTTACTGGGTTTTTTTCCTAGGCTTTTATGTGGTACGCCGAATTGTATGACACCCCGTCACTAACCCCTGATCTATATGCTTTATTGTTTGCTAACTAAATATTGTAAGTCAAAAGTTCATAAGAATATATATATTTATATATTTTGTAAATAAAAAATAATTCAACACCTTCGCTATATCTTATCATTTTTTTATGTTAATGAACAAATTTCACCGTCATATCGCGAAAAATTTCTGTTTGGTGGGTTGAGAGATTCAATTCAACAGTGAAATGAGCACAATGAGACCAGATAAGTAAAACTAATATACTTTATTGTATATGTAACACATTTAGATAGTTCTATTATATTGATAAAGTTTTGTAAAGATAGCTTACTAGATCAAAAATAAAAAAGTTGTTTTCTTGTTTTATACTGACATTTACATAACAAAAAAATTAATTTGTAAAATATAGGACTTCTTCACTTCCTGATCAAGAGAATTATTGTATTTTAATTAAACAACCCTCTGTGTTAAAAATAAATTGTTGTAAAAGGACAACAAATAGGAATGAACAATATAAAACCCAATAACATAATTGTGAAACCTCACTCTATAAGATGATTCTCCGATTTATATTTTTAAATTAAAATTGCAAATGAACTGACATGTATATGTATATGTTAGGCCCGAAGACCGAAAACGCTCAGTGGCCGGAAAAAACGGCCACATCGCGTTCTGGCTGTCTTCGAACGCACAGAACGCGTTTTGGTTGTTTTTAAACGCTCGCAACGCGTTCTGGTAATTGTTAAATAGCCGGAACTCGTTTGTTTAACGGCAATTGGTTCAAATGTAAGACCCTGTAGTTTTTTACATTTTTAGAATAATAAAAATAAGTTGTTTCCGAACATGTTTGGTACTTGTGGTCTATTATTTCTTTATGAGCACTGAGCACATACAAAACTATTGTATATTTGTCGACCCTGTACCTATTGGAATCAACATGTGATACATTTTTGGAATCAGCTCAGCTAGAGTAATCCGGAAATGGAGACAAAATAGTTCAATTTAAGAAAAATGACGTTGATGTCATTACTCGAAAATAATTCACGCTTTATATTAGATTATTATTTTAAAATAAGGTAAATTAAAATAAAAATCGATGTGTTTCAGGATTATTTCTTAAAATGGTCTGATTAGCTAAAAATGAATTTGTTCCATACTTTTCGGATACAATTTAAATGTACTATGTAATTCGAAATGTCATTCAAACAGTTCTTGTAAAAATAAGTACCTATGTAAAGTACACAAAAGTTCAGAAAAACCCGTCGTTTGTATTTAATTGTAGTTTTCAATAATTGAATAGTTTCTAGTAAAGTAATTAAAAGAGTTATAAATTCAAGTTTTTTTGTTCTCCACAATAAGATGGATTTGTAGAAAATAAATTGAAATTCATTTGTTCAATAAAGAACTTTTCGCTTTTTAATTCATGCATTTATATATTATATGATCGACAATATAAGTTTATTAGTGTAACTTTCTTCCTAGAACTGAAAACAATTATAACGTCGTCGAGCTACGGAAACCTCGTAAGCGACACACATGCTCAAATCGTGTTTAGACGTTAGTTCTACAGGAAATGTTCCTTTGCATATGCTGTGAAATGCTCGAAAGTCTATAACCAATAGAATGCAAGTTAGAAAACCACGCAAGCGCCTTCTTCATTTTACCGCGAAGTGCAAACTCGTAAGCGACTTAAAATACTAGCTAGCCCTTGTTTATATGTCTTAGTTTATGTTTCTGTTGGGAATTGTGGTAGTTTTTATAACGTATGTTCAGGTAAGTGTGCTCCATTTGGATAATAGTTATTTAAGATTATGGGACTATGAATTATCGATAGGTTTGAATTAAAATCACTTATTGATTGTCGAAATAAAATCAGGCTGGCGCTTACGAGTTTTTCGTTCACGAAAAACTCGACTTCACATGGCGCTTAAGAGTTTTCTTCATCAACTGAATTAGCTTACAGAATGGTCTTTTATAATTTTCATTTTGGTAAATTTTTTTTCTTCTGTATAGTTGAGACCAAAAAATAATGGATCAAAATAGTAGGAGTTGGAAATTGCTGAATTTGGCCACAGGGAAGTTAGAAGAGACGATTGATGAGTCCTTGACCAATAACAATATTGAATTGGTTTTAGACCTTGGTAATGGAAATCCAGTGTGAGTAAGATTTGAGTGGTGATATCAGCTCCTCACATTTGAACCTTTTTTTATTCTTTTATTTTTGCAGTCGCCTGGATAACAGTGTTTTGACGGATACAGTATTCTTTCCTTCTGACGGCGAATTATTGTAAGCGATTTATTCAATATTTTCAAAAATATATATATAATAATATGAATACTAAATTTTTCAGAATTTTCCAAAATGCTGAGATTGAAAATAATAATAACGAAAAAACAACGTGAGCAATAATAATGAAACATTTTGCAATTTTTGTCATATTTAATTTTTTCAGGATTTCACCTAATACTGATGGAGAAATCATAAAAAATTTTAACATGTATGACGCTACTATATCAGCAGTAGAGGAGTGTGAGACATTGTCTTCTCCTCCAGATGAAATATTCAATGCGGAAGTCGAAAATTGTGAAGAAGCTGATGAGCATTCCACATCAGATTCACCTTTCACACCTCGATATAGTTTCATGAGAAATAATGAAGAGAATAACAATATTGTGATTGACAATCAAATAAACTCCTCTTCTACTGGAGAAAAAGAAAGACCAGAACCCCAGAAGGAGAGAAAGAAAAGGAATACGAAAGCAAAACCTGAAGAATGGCAATGTAATAAAAATAAGTTCAAACGTATGAAGGGTGAAGAATACTGTGGAGTTCAGAAGGATCTGACTGGAAGAAGAAGCTTCAGTGTAAAAAAATTGCCAGAAAAGTAGGTCCACCTTGCTCCAGCAAGGAGTGCAAAAGAGTGAAAACAAGAGTGTGTTCAAGTATCTCAGAGTCTGATAGGGAACGTCTCTTTTCACTCTTTGGCAAGAGATGGATTGGAAACAAAGAAAAGTATATGTTAGCAGTCTAGTTCAGATGAGAGAAGTGAATCGACCAAGAAAAGCTAATACTAATACCAGTCCATCAAGAAGAAAAGGTACATTGAATTATACTTTGAAAATGAATAATGAGCTGCACCCAGTCTGCAAAACATTGTTTCTGTCGACATTCGGTTTGAAAGAATGGACGGTAAGGAATTGGGTCCTGACAAGCAAGGATGGCATATACCCAAATACAATAGTACGACAAAATATTCCCAGAAAAGAAGAAAGAGAAGAAAAAAAGAGTTTTGCTGTTGTTTTTCTTAACCGGCTGCCAAAAATGCCCTCCCACTATTGTCGATCTTCTACATCGAAGGAATACTTAGAGCCAATCATTGAGTCAAAATCTGAACTCTTCCGAATGTATCTACAAGCTTGTCAACAAGAGGGAAGAGCTGCATTGGACAAGAAGCAATTTCTTGAGATATTTAAAATCAAGAATCTGGGACTTTTTCAACCAAAAAAGGACCAGTGCGACACTTGCATTGGGTATAAAAATAAGCAGGTGTCTGAGGAACAGTATACACAGCATGTAAAGCGGAAAGAGGAAAAAAGGGAACCAGAAGAATCAAGAAAAAGACAAAGCCCTGAACGGAGAACAGTTAACATATACTATGGATATGCAGGCTGTGAAACTATCTCCTATGCTGAAAGCTAGTGCTCTTTATTATAAAATGAAATTATGTGTGCATAATTTCACAATTCACAATATTGCTACAAAAGATGTCACCTGCTATTTGTGGAATGAAAGCGAAGGTGGTCTTGTAGCATCAGTTTTTGCCAGCTGTGTAATAGATTTTCTTGATAAAGAGATACAAAAGCACAAAGCAAGTTCAGTTGTTATTATCAGCGATGGCTGTACTTACCAGAATAGGAACGCTGTTTTGGGAAATGCATTACTTCAGTTTTCTATAGAGCGGAAAGTCACAATTACTCAGCATTTTTTAGAACAGTACTATTGAGGGCAAACTGAAGAACAAAGAAATTTACCTTCCTTCTGACTATGCCAGAATCTGTAAAGAAGCTAGACTAAAGCAGCCTTACCAAGTTCAATACTTGAATTACGCGTTTTTCAAGGATTATCCTGACCTTCATTATATTTCATCCATTAGACCAGGAAAGTCCACGGGTGATCCCGTAGTTACAGATGTCTGCTCATTCAAATATTTAGCAGAAGGTGAAATACATTATAAGATTAATGTGACGGATGAATGGGTTAAGCTACCTCAACGTATTAGGAAGGGTCTTATGAACTTCCACAGCTTTATTCTTCACGATTGAAAATATCGGGGAAAAATTTAATCATCTGCAAGAGCTGAAAAAGTAATTCCAAGTGACTGCCATGCATATCACGATGAGCTTCTACATCACTAAAAATTGTTTTACCTATCTATATTCGAGCCATAACACAATACTTGTTATAATAATATGGTATGTTATTATCTGCATTTTGAGATGAATAAATATTTTTTCTGTGAAACACATCGTTTTTATTGCATCAAAACTAATATCGAAACCTCTTAAACGCCACGAGTGACAAAATTCTTTTGTGAAGGAAACCTAGTAAGCGACAATTTACTGTTTTCTCAAGAAAGTATTCGAACTATTTTTATGTCTGATACTGAAAAAATAAACTCTTCCTATCTTATACAGTTTCCCAGAAAATCATATCTTGTTGAAATGAATTGAAGTCGTGAAACAGTTTTACGTGCTTCCTGTAAAATCAGATATTTGTCGCTTGCGAGGTTTTCTCAGCTCAACGACGATAAGAAATTTAATATTGTTGAAATGATTCGGCAAGAAAACCGAACCCATCTTTGGTATCCAATTGTAGTTGTCAATAATTGAATTGTATTTCAATTTTCAACTTTGTTTTATGAGGGACAATATAAATTTTATCCTATGCAGGTAGAAAGCGGTAAATAATACAAGTCGAACATTAAGAACGCGTTGTGAGCGTTGAACAATTGACAAAACGCGTTCCGGCTGTTTAACAATTACCAGAACGCGTTGCGAGCGTTTAAAAACAGCCAAAACGCGTTCTGTGCGTTCGAAGGCAGCCAGAACGCGATGTGGCCGTTTTTTCCGGCCACTGAGCGTTTTCGGTTTTCGGGCCTAACATATACATTACTTATGTATCCGATCATACTTAATCGAACGATTTCATATCGTACCGCCCATAAACATGGGACCCACTGTAATTCCTTCCTGTTCCTGATATCTTGAATGACATCCTGAGTGTCCTTATTCCTAAGACTTTTCAAGGAAACGGCGTTTCTTAGCCCTGTAGGCTTTGAAGGCTTTCGCCATCAGCGGGGCTGTCTTCTTTTTTCTTTTTTAATCCTAGGAATACCTGCAGAAAAAAATATTAAGAAAATATTCTATCTTATAGAGTTTAGTATCGTTGAAGAATGGATCATATGTGCAGTAGTTCCTACGCAGCATGACGTCACCTAGACAGATGCAGATTTCCCTCTAGTTTTAGAACTTACTTCGCAGTTATTCGTAGATATGATAAGAGATATAAGTATTCGTGTAAATGTTGATTATACAATAATCCTTCAATTAAACATAAAGTGTTATCTATATAGTGTTTTATTCATAGTGAATCCAGTTCATAAATATACATAATAAACTCAATATTCTAACGTGGTGGAGGCGCCTTGGGCAAGAGAGAATTAAAATAAACCGGTGTGAAAAGTAAGTAGAAAAATATGTCGATAGAAATTAATTAAGGCCAATAATATTGCATGCTAGAAGTTTTAATGTCCAGTAAAACCATTGAGTGTATTAATTAAGTAAGAAAGTCGTTAAAGTAGATAAAGGAGATAAGAGTAGATGAAAAAAAGGGACAAAAAAAAAGCACAGAACAAACCTGCTGCTAAATTAAGGTAAAAAATTTGGTATTTAGATAATATAAGTCGAATGTTGGTTAAAGGTGAAAGCGTAGTTGAAAATGTAATAAGTAAAGTAGTTCTAAGGAGAAAGTATTAACTCAAATGGTAGTAAGTTGGTAAATTAAATGTACATGTACTTATCAAAAAAAATAAGTAGATATCCTAAGTAGCATTAAGCAGTGTTTGAATAAAGTAGTTCTTAAAAGAAAGTATTAAATTTGAATGAATCAAAGGAATTAAAAAAAAAACCATCAAATTAAAATCATTTTATTGAAGTTTGAATAAGTAGTAATATCTTTCGAAAATAGAAAGTATTAAGTTTGGATGTATTAAAGGAATGAATAAAAACCATCAAATTAAAATCATTTTATTGAAGTTTGAATAAGTAGTAATATCTTTCGAAAATAGAAAGTATTAAGTTTGGATGAATTCAAGGAATTAATAAAAAAAAACCATCTAATTAAAACCATTTTATTGAAGTTGGAATAAGTAGTAATATCTTTCAGAAAATGGAACCTGATAAATCAGATAATATGCAGCAAGAAGTGGAAAAGTTGCAATCACAAATAAAAGAATTGAAAGAAGTCCTCAATATGAAGTCTACCCCTAAAGTAGCTGGAAATCCACCGTTCATATTGGATAAAGATACACCATTCAATGTGTGGAAGACAGTTGTCGAAAATGAATTTAAATCATTTGGTTATGAATACCTTCTGAATAGTAAATTGCCAAGACCTACACTATCGGAAGAAGAAAATGCAAAGCGAATGGGATTTGCTATCTCATATCTATTAAGTAGACTTGATGACAACTACAGGAAAGTGGTGTGTCACTTGAAAACTGCAGGAGACATAATAACGAAAGTAGAGAATATTAAAAACCCCGCAATGTCATCTTCAAAATTTTCTGCTAAAAGAACATGGAATTCCGCAAACTTTGCGAAAAATCATGAAAATGCAGTGGACTTCATAGTGAGATTTGAAGACCTCAAAAGTAAAGTAGAAGCATTTGGGGAACCTCTGGCAGAAAAAAGAAGTTATAGAAAATTTCCTCATGGCTATTGATAACAGCTATCCTGAGCTAATCAGAAAATATGATGCATCAGGTGAAAAACTGTCTTTTGATGAGCTAAAATCTCTATTAATAAATGAAGAAGGAAGAGAAAAAGAAACGAAAGAAAGAGCTAATGAAGGTCAAGCTCTGAATGCAGACATAAAAAGAAAGAAAGTGGATGTCAGTTCAACAAACAAAAGTAGAGTATGCTACAAGTGTGGCAAACCAAATCACTTCAGCAGAGAGTGCAAAAACACTAAACAGATTTGTTATAATTGTCGAGAGCTGACTGACAACCACGAAGCAGCTACATGTCCTAAACCAGCATACCGTGGTAGAAATAAAGTAGGCTATCGTGGTGGTAGAGGAAGAGCTGCTTATTCAAGAGGAGGAAGAGGTGCATACAGAGGAACAGTTACAAGAGGTATCAGAAATCCAAGAGTTCAGGGAGGAACTCGAGGGCAGTACAAGGAAAGAAATGATCAAATGTATAAGAGAGTAAAAATGACCAACCCCAAGAAAAGAAGTGAGTGTCTTCATGGCCGTAAACGAAGATGAAACAATAAGTGGGGAAGCCAACTATCTACACAAGGAAGAAAATCAAAATACAGGTGAGTCCAATATAAAATTTATAGCCGATACAGGGGCTACAGAACATATGGTGAATCAGTTAGATAAACTGACAAATATTTGTAGTATAAATAATGGAGGAACAATTAAAAGTGCAAATAGTGAAGCAGATTTAAAAATAGAATGTAAGGGGACAATTATGGCAAAAGGAAATAATGGTAAAATAATTAAACTGAATAATGTCTTGTATTCTAAAAACTTATCTCAAAATTTATTTTCCATCAGAAAACTTGTCGATAAAGGTATTCAAATAAATATAAATAAAAACCATATAAAGTTGCAAAATGAAAATACAAAAGATATCATTAAAACTGGTAAATATGATGGTAAATTTTGGTGGTTAAATTTTGACCTAGTCAATCCAAAAATAACGAATAAAGGAGGAATAGAAGGCTTTTATCAGAACGTAGAAGATAAAACAAAAACAGTAAAGGTTATTGAGAAGGAAGGGAGTATTGAAAGTATCAACACATGCAACACTGTAGATGAAAATGTAGTAGAAAATGAAATAGAATATGAAGAAATTGGTAATGAAGATAATGTAGAAAATGAAATAACATATGAAGAAATGGATGAAACGAACTCAGAAAGGCAAATTTCATATGAAGAAATAAATGAGACAGATACTTTACAGAAGTATTTGAAAACTGTGAGTGAAATGGAATTAAATGACATTCAACAATTAAATAGTAGAAAAGTAGAAAGTTTGAAAAATGACATTGGTTTGTTATGGCACTATAGATTGGGGCATGTGTCTAAAAGTTATTTAGAGAAGGCAGCAAAGTTGATCCCAGAACTAAAAGGTGTAAAATTCACAAAAGCAATCACTGATTGTGAAGTCTGTGCCAAAGCAAAAATTACTCGACAACCTAGTAATACAAAAAGGTATCAATACAATGAGCCACTCAAACTTGTTCATACAGATGTCATGGGACCCATATCACCATGTACATATAAATATGGCTCAAGATATATAATAACATTTGTGGACGATTGTACCAGATATGCTTGGGCATATCCAATGGTAGATAAGAAAGAAGTACATATTGATCTTAGCAAAATGATGGAGAATGCTAGACTTTTAAAGGGTGAGAATGTAAAAATAACGTTTTTAAGGCTAGATAACGGTACAGAATATTGTACTGAAAACATGAAGGAATTTCTCCGGAAAGAAAATTGTGCTGGAACTCACTCCACCATATACTCCAAATCTTAATGGTACAGCTGAAAGGTTCAACCGAGAACTACAAGAAAAAATAAGAAGTGTAATCATAGATTCTGGATTTCCACAGCAACTATGGGCTCATGCTCTACAGTTTATTTTAAGTATATATAACAGAACACCTAAAAGTAGAATCAATTTCAAAATACCTTTTGAAATGATTACAGGTAAAGGATGTACCATAAAATACTTTAGAAGATTTGGAAGTGTGGGATTTGTTCTAGACCCAACAATAAAAGAAAAATTCTCAGAAAGAGGAAACAGAGCTTTCCTAATAGCATGTGGAGACACATATTATACCCTTATTGAACCAGAAAGTGGAAAATTAATTAAAAGTAAACATGTAAGGTTCATTGAGTCTAAAACGTATGGGGATTATTTTAATAAAGACAATAAGCAGAATGTAATCAAAGATCCACAAGTCGATGTAAATGAAATAGGATCGGACTTCTTCACCGAAGATCTGCATCCAAAAGAATTACAGAAAAAGTAGTGTGAATGATATTAGAGAATCATTTACTGCTCTAATAGGTGAAAGTATGGAACATATAAGTGGCAATGTTTCTGAAGTTGATGAACCTCTGAACTATGTTCAAGCCATTGACAGTAAAGAAAAGAACGAATGGTTGTCAGCAATAGAATCTGAGTATAATTCTCATAAGAGAAATGGAACCTGGTCATTGATTGAACGAAATCAAGTACCCAAAAATCAGTCTATAATGACTACAAGGTGGATATTCAAAAGAAAGAAGAACCTAATAATGAGATACGGTACAAAGCTCGACTGGTAATAAGAGGCTATGCTGACACAAATGATTATGATGTAGGAGAAGTTTATGCTCCTGTGGCAAGACTGTCAGATGTAAGATTTCTTTTAATAATTGCAAATAAATATGATTTAGAATTACATCAGCTAGATGTGAAAACAGCCTTTTTAAACGTAGTGCTAGAAAAGGAGGTATTCATGGAAATACCCGAGGGATATGAAGGAGGAGATGATCTCAGACAAAAACATGTCTGTAGGTTAGAAAAAGCGTTATATGGATTAAAAGTAAGTCCAAAAAGATGGTATGAGAGGTTCCAAATGACAATGAGTAAATTACATTTGGAAAAATATCCTCTACAATCATGTTTATTTATATGGAGAAAAAGGGAAAATTTGTTATTTTGTTATTGTATGTGGATGATATTTTAATTGCCAGTAACTGTAAAAATAAACTTAATCAAATTAAAAATGACCTGCAAAAAGAATTCGAAATGACTTACTTGGGATGTCCTGAAAAGTTTCTGGGCATAGAAATAAAAAGAGATAGAGAACGCAGAACTATATATTTACATCAAAAAGGTTTATTATAAAAATGTTGAAAAATTTTAATATGCTCGTTAGTAAACCAGTCAGTACCCCAATGGTGACCAGAGAAACAGAACAGAAGGGAGGAATGGAAAGTGAACATTTGTCCAAAAAGGAATTTCCTTTCAGAGAAGCAATAGGAAGTTTACTATACCTATCAAGTGGAACTAGGCCTGACATAACATACGCTGTTAATGTGTTAAGCAGGAAACAAAATAATTACACCTTTGAAGATTGGATGAAAGTTAAAAAGAATATTCAGATATTTGAAAGGAACCATAAACTTTGGCTTAGAGTACAGAGGTATAGGAAGAAACTTAGAATGCTATGTAGATGCATCTTTGGGGACTGGTGATCTGAATGGAAGATCAACAAGTGGAATATTAATAAAACTGTTTGATGATGTAATTTTCTGGCGAACTAAGAAACAAACCCATGTAGCTTTATCATCTGCAGAAGCAGAATATATTGCCATGTCATTGGGATGTAGAAAAGTAGTTAGTATTAGAGAAATGTGTAAGCGTTTTATTCAGATGGATATTATTCCAATAATGTATGAAGACAATAGAGCTGCAATTAATATTGCAAAGTCAGAGGATTCTCAAACATTGAAACATATAGTGAAGTTGTGTTTTCACTATATTAGATTTGAGGTATCAAAAAGAAACATAATTATTAAGTGGGTCAGTACTAAGAATCAATTAGCAGATGCTTTGACAAAACCCCTAGGCAATCTTAAATTTAATGAATTCAAAAATGTAGTCTTGAAGGAAACTAATTCTGAATGATTTTTTCTAGCAGAAAATGAAGATAGCTTTGAATAAACAAAGGACATGGGAAATGAAGTTATTTTTAAGGAGCAATGTAGATTTCTATTACTTAATAATGCAAAGTGGATAATGTTGATTTATAATAATGAAAATATGTTGTTCATTAACAATTAAGAAGATAATGTTGTTAAAGAAGGTTTATTTTATTTATAAAGAAGATAATGTTGTTAAAGAAGGTTTATTTTATTTATAAAGAAGATAATGTTGTTAAAGAAGGTTTATTTTATTTATAAAGAAGATAATGTTGTTAAAGAAGGTTTATTTTGTTAATAAAGAAGATAATGCAGTTAATGTGTTTTTTTTTAGATAACACAAGGTAAAGTATTTTATGTAGAATTATTTAGGTTGAAGGAATAAAGGAGGTGATGAAACAATATAAGACTCTTATCAAAAGTAAGTTTATTATTTGACAATAAATAGGTATTTTAAAAGGAAGCATGGAAAGTGATTCGTCAGCAATATTTGAACTGAAGATTCAAATATCACCGACGAGAAGGGAGCGTTGAAGAATGGATCATATGTGCAGTAGTTCCTACGCAGCATGACGTCACATAGACAGATGCAGATTTCCCTCTAGTTTTAGAACTTACTTCGCAGTTATTCGTAGATATGATAAGAGATATAAGTATTCGTGTAAATGTTGATTATACAATAATCCTTCAATTAAACATAAAGTGTTATCTATATAGTGTTTTATTCATAGTGAATCCAGTTCATAAATATACATAATAAACTCAATATTCTAACGAGTATAAACTTCTTGGGATTTTGTTACACAATTTCAAAACTAATGGGTTTTTGATGTTGACAAAATCATATGGATTATTATTAGTTCAATTTCAATTGAAAAGTATATTATCAGTTTTGATAATTTCTGGAAAATCAGTTATGCTCGATATATTCCCAACAAGATAGGAGACGAAAAAATGGCAAGTATGGCGCCCTGTGAGTGGCCAGAAAAACATAGGAATACTTACTTGGGACCAGTTGTTGGATCCCACCCACTTCCTCTTTCTTTTCCCCATTTTCCGACGCTTCAAAAAATTTGAAGCGGACTCTGGGGAAATTAGACATATCATATGTCCAAATTTGGGTAGGTAATATGGGAAATATGCTTATGTTTATGTTTATACTGGTTTACCTAGGTATACATATATCAATGTACACCCCCCAGAAGCTAATTAAAGCTTGTGCGAGTTAGGTTAACCAGTGTGTGTTCTGCGTAGGCTTTGTTACTGTGTCCTTACGCCACCTTAGGCACAGCACTGTTAATTTTAGACCCAACAGTGAATGGTGGCCGCATACCGAAAGCTAGAAAATTTCTTTCCTAGCCCCGGACTTGAACCTAAGACACGACGGGTATCCACGTCAAAGGTCAAGGCTTTATTCCACTAAGCTATGCGACTCGCATATAAAGGCAAACACTAATTAGCCCTTCATTACTAAACGCTAACAAGGAATTGTATTTACAAATTCTACCTAACAATGTTAATGCTACTAATACTACCTTTTTCAATTTTCTGTTCCATAACTCCTAACTTTATCTCTACGCTTATACTTATTCTATGGTTCTGATATTAAGGCAAATTTTGAATCTGACTACTACTAAAAAAAATCTTCGTGAAAGAGGAACCATAAAAGGTTATGTATTCATTGATTATCTCACTCTATACCTCACTCTATAAGATGATTCTCCGATTTATATTTTTGAATTAAAATTGCAAATGAACTGACATGTATATGTTTTTATGAAAAAATTGACGTATTAGGGGTTTCAAGCAAAACCATAATTCTATTGTAATTTGAAGTTTTCGATTTCATAAGAAATAATGAATTTTTTCATAGTGCATTTTAAGCCTTCAATGTTCGTACAACTTCGCATTACTATCGACAGTGCTTTTCAAAATTCATAACTGTGCGATTGAACTTCACAATTCCCCATAGCATACACCTTTACTTTCATGTTCCACAACGGAGGCTCTCAACATTGGTTTTCTTTCAACAATGGAGCGTAATATGTTAGGAATAATTCATTGTGGGTTTCATTTAGGGCTATACCGAATATTTTCTGCAACAATGGCTTTAAACTTCCACATATAAATATTCTCCCATTATGTTCTGGGCTAGCACATATGAAAAATTGAAATTTGTTCTCTGCACCGTTATCATACAAAGGTTCGGCCTTTCAAGATGTGGCGTAAAAGTAACGATGCATTAGCATGATTTTTCGGTCCATTATGATTGCTCTAAAATGGAATTCTCGATTATGAATTCTGCATTGCGTTGAGAATTTATCCGACTTGGTATCATTTTCACGGTAGGAATCCTGCAATGAATTTTTTATAACAAAAAAAATTGAAGAATTTGCCTGACGTGAAGTCAACCAAATATTTATTTAATCCAATGCTGCGAGCAATTTCACAATATAAATTTACCAGAAAGAGTAACATAGATCTACACTGAAATTATGACAAAATACAATAATTAACCAAATCTAATGTATCAATAAATCCTCGAAACAATGCTGAAACAGAAGAATAATTCGTCTAATCGACTAACAACTTTACGCTAAGATCTGGTCTTTTGACTTCTCTCAACACTCTATATATAGAATTATAAATGAAATAATATTGTAAGCCAAAACTTCAAAAGAATATATATATATATATATAGAATTATTGCAACTATAGTATGTTTTACAAATATTAACGAGAGACACTGTATAAGTCCGCTTCACTCGATGATATGAATACCACTCATGTAATTATATACAGGGTTATGATAAAGTAATGCACAAATTTCATAAAACATACAACGATCACTTTTGAAAAAAATGCAAAAGCACGTCAAACGGTGTTTTATATTCCGCCTCTCTTTTAACTTCTCATTACTTATATTGCCTGATATTATTATTTTAGTCAACTAATCATATTATATCATCTGAAATAATTGTGTTGTCATCTTAGTTGAAGTTTATGATGAATGAACCCTTTTCTTTTTCTGATAGAAGACAGTTTGAAATAAATTCAAACTCTATCACTGTAATCTTCGTGTTTGATTGATAGATGGCGCCTCTACTTTCAATATTCTTGACTTGAATAATTAGGCAACACACATTACTTGATCTATGGCCGGTTTCTGAACTCGACAGATAAACGTCAGATAGTTATCCAGCCGTTAACTGTGGTTAATATTTATCGGCTCGATAAACGCCGCACGGGTTTCTGATGTCAAATTTATGCTTCGGTTAGCTATCGATTGGATAACTCGACGGTATCGACAGTATTGTTAGTTCATAAAAGTAATAATAGATGTCACTGTAATCAAACCTGACATATTTTAAAATATTCAATATAATTTCAAAGAGAGACTAATTTACAACTATAAAATAATCATTCTCTTATAATTCTATATGGAAAAAATCGTATTTACAAATCATATCGAAAGCAGAACACAGAATCAAGAGATGGATTCAACATTCTGTGACGCTCTTTTGGCGTCAAAGATTGTGAATTCAAATTCAAAAACAAACGAAAAAAACAATTACGCAACAAAATGAGTCGACAAAGGGCTAAAAATTTCACTGAGCGTGAAAAAATATTGTTATTGGACATTGCTAAAAATTTTATTGGTACTATCGACAATAAAAAGACGGATGCCAGTAATTTAAATTTGAAAAGACAAGCTTTGCAGAAGATAGAGTAACATTCAAACCTGCTGGAGACACTGGTCCGCGGAGCGAGAAACAGCTGCGTGCTTTATATGATAATATAAAGAAAAAAAGCGAAAAAATTTCGCCGACGACAAAGTAGGTAAAATCAAATTTCAAATACATAGGTAAACACAAGCAAGAGGATTTTATTGTTTTCATAATTTCTGTCGATTAGTAGTGTGAAAGATACAAAACTGGTGGAACGACCTTTACACCAAAGGCAACGAAAGTTGATGAGAAAGTAATGGGTTTGTTGCAGCATCACTTCACACCACTAACAAACCCTTACGACTCGTCAGCTGGGTATTATGAACTTAGTGAGTATGATAAGAAATCTGGATTACACTATAATTATTGCGCCTTCAACGAACTACTGGATATGATAAACTATGTAATTTCGAATGAACTAAAAATAACATATTTCAGATTAGGAAGAGAGGGAATCAGAAGGCTCTGCCATTGAGCTACCTCCTGCAAGCTCTGAGATTTGTATCAACATGCCTACAAGCAGCCAGCAGGGTATGGTCAGCACTTGCATGAAGAATCATCCTGTAGTGCTACTGAGCAAAGTGAGTAATTCTTATATATGTGAGATTCGTAACAATTGAGATATTCCAATCAAACAGGTAACCATAATACAAAAGGTATTTATTCAACTAAAATACATTGCAGATATTGAACTGAATTTCCCTGAGGAGGTAATTCTCTCACAGAAAGAACCCTCTTCACATAATAGTCCTCTGGTGACTCCTGAAACTCTTAGAAGGCGACCAGGTGAAAGAAGACCAGCATCTAGTTGATTAGGGTTAACTGCAACAAAAAAAAGCCCTCATTACAACAACAAACACAATTATCAAAAGAAAAAATACAAAACAGGCCAATGAGGACTTATTAACAGAAAAAAAAAGTTGAGTTGATTTCGAAAATCTGAAAACCAAGAAAGAGGAATTCTATTTGACAAAGAGGGAACAGTTGGTGGAGGCAGAACTTACGTTGAAGTTAATAGAAATAGAAGAGGCGAAATTGTGTTTAGAAGTGATGAAAAAAAAGTTATAGGAAAAATAAATAACTTAAATTAAAAGTTCTCTCATTTACCCCTTGATTAAAAAGACAGGTATTCTCATACAAATTGCAGAGAGATAGAAAGTTCTGACGTCTCTCTCACAAAAAGTGACGTTATCTGAGTTGCAAAAATAAGCTTTCAGTTAAGAATTCCCTCAGCTATCACACATGTTTTGCTATAAAATATGCATATATTATTTCTTACTAATTATGGCATTTCTCCTCATTAATAAAGGTAATAATTTCATACCATTGTACCAATTTGAATATTTGTATCTCAGATGACTTCACAAAATGAGAAGCTTAAATACGAACAAAATTAAGAAATTTGAAGTGAATACCTGTTTTTATACCCTGCCACTCACCTGAAATATTGAATTGCTATTAATCATCTGAATGCATTTCCTTCGACAATAGCATATATTGACTCAATCAATGCAACCAAATACATTTGGAAAGCCTGCTATGTTATAGAATCCAGTCTCAGTTTCTAGAATTTCGGTATCATTTTTAAGCATACATATAAATCTTTCAGATAGTATGGCTATTTTCTAGCTCACATTGAAAATAACTCTAGATACCGTTGATTTGTGAACATTGATATCATCACCTACAACAATTTGAAAAGTGCCTGTGGCATAGTATCGTAGAGCAATGCACACTTGTTCTAAAACAGATAATGCCACTTTTCTTTGAGATGGTAGGGATAAAACTGGGTTCAGTTGATCACATAAATATCCCACTGTGCTTTTGTTCAGTCGGTATCTTTGCCTAAAAAAATTTGAAGAATCAATATCATATTACGAGAATATTTCTGATAGAAAACATCCAAGATACACTTTTATAAACAAATGTTTAATGTTAGATTTTTGTGAAACTATGCTACTGTGTATTTTTAATAGGCTGAAAGATCTCAGGTCAATTGGCCAATTGCTTGCAATAAAAGACAGTTACTACTACTTACCTAAACTCTTCATCTGAATACATTTCCATCGGAGATCTACGAATCCTTATCTGTCGAGGTATTGATATATTATTGATGAATTCTAGAATTTCTTCATCTGATGAGGAACTTGAAAATATTTCTTTAGTCAATTCCATGTTTGTTATGAACTTGAATTTTCGGAGATATAATTTTGAGGTTATCTTGAAACTGTCATGTAAATGTTGAATAGTTAACGTCGAGATAACCCGTCATCGGGACGAGTTAAGATAAATGGAGTTTATGTGTAGTTTATCTGTCGGCGCGGTAGTCAGAAACCCAATTCGACAGTTATCTCTCGTTTAACTTTCTCGAATAGATAAACTGAGTTTATTTTGACTTCAGAAACCGGCCACTAGTCTAGCCGATTATGCTTTGTCTCAAATAAACACAACGTTCAGACTTTTCTATTGGTAAATATGATTCTACATTTTCTCAGATAACTTCTCAATTATTATCACACTCAATGTTCTCTATATAACTACTCCATAATTGTAAATATGTCTACTCTGTAAAGATGTAGTTGATTGTAAATATTTTAACTTCGTGCGTGTACCTATTTATTTTGTGAATGTGGAAATTGTACAATAAACGTTTTACTTCACCACCTTTATCACAATAATTCGGTAACAGTCCTCTATTTAGTAATCTCCAAAAATCTCAACACTCAATTTTTTTAACATCCCTAAACAACTGATGAAACAAAACCCTACTCAAATTTCATATTATTTGATGGTGTTACTGCAACTCATTATTATTAGTTAAATTCATTCATTTTTATTCCAAGTTGCTTGCTCGTTTCGTGCGGCCCACGTATGTTCATTATATTTCCCGATGGGCGCGTAACATATGTTGGAGCATATGACCTATGTCGAAAAAAGACAGTACTGAAGCCGCTCTCGTCCGGTGCAGTGGACTTTTCTTCGCAGTAAATTTCTCGTTAATCATACAAATTCGAACTCTAGTGAAAAAGTGACTATTTTCGTTTGAGTGCTTGGACACGTTGATTCAGCCGTACTGTGAAACCAGGTAGGCAAAAGTCAGTGCTCCAGCATTCGATTTTCTTTCGAGTCATTTTTTTTCTTATTGTCAGAATTTCATTATTAATTTTCTATTTCGTTTTCGTTTAACTTTCAAAGGCCCTTGTCGTGCCAGATGGGTTCTGTCAATATTGACAATTAATGAGAATCTTCTTGTCTAATGTCTGTAATACTCTAATAACGAGCCGAAAATGGACTAAATCGATGGCAGGTTCTACTAATAATTCTGTCACATTCACCATATATATAAAATAGATCCAGAATTTCGTAATTAGAATAACGGTTCATTTTGGTAAATCGAGAAATGAAGATAACGAATAACAATAACACCTGACACTTGTGAATTATTAACAGATAATTTATCTTCTATGGGTACAGAGTGTTCCCATGGTTTCGAAAGAATATTCATTGAATTGTTCTAGATGCAATCAATTTGACCCTACGTACTACATACATCCAGAAAATCTCAAATAACTCAGATATTATTGAATTTAGGAGAATAATCATGTGAGAAAATTATCATTATTTTTGACCGCAGAATCCAACACAATTATAGAAAAATAGGATTCTAATTTGAAAAACAGAAGTTATGGCCAATTTAAGATCACAATTTTCAACACAAAATTTGAAACACCCTGTAATGATATTCCTGACATCCAAAAGATGCATGACCTTTTCACATCCTTCCTCTTCGATGTTGTAAAAACGGTTTACGTTCAGGGTATTTAAAATAAGAATAATGAACATCTTACTGACTGAACATATTTGACTTTTTTTCCAGTTTTTTTTTGGATATTTTGAAAACTATTCGATTTAATAAAATGGTTTTATCAGAAATGTGTTCACTATTGAATACTCGTTCATACCAGGAATGGAAAACTTGAAAAAAAATTTTTTCGTCGAATTTATTTTCACACCCTGTATAACCGGAAGTTTTTGGGCTTCGAAAATATTTTAGCTCTGTGGAGAACTTCGAACAATATCATAATCCCAATTTTCAGATTTCAAATAGGTCTAGTTCTCCAGAAACGTCTAATAGGCACTCGAACTTGAGACACCCTGTATATACTATATATGTACACTAATAAAATAGGAAACTCTCTTTGTATGTCTATCTAAACGAAGATTTTCCTACTTTTTCTCCCAGTTCTCATGAATTTCCTGCTGCCATGCCCGCTAATGACGTTTCGCAATTTTTTCGGCAACCCTCGAAAAACCACCCCTTGCGGAAATCCTTCTATGAAATAGATGAATAGTATCGAATCTAGACATGTTACGGTCAATAACCATGTAGGCCGCACAGTTCTCCAAAAAATAAACGACAGGAAGCTACCTACAACCAACTTCCATTCCTGCAGAAGCTATAATCAATTTACTCACTCAAATGAATTTCGTCCTCCCTGTAATGCGAAAAAAACGCAACAGGATTCTAGTCTCTTTCATCTTAGGGACCTTAAGCCGCATGAACTAAGTTTCTAATCGGTTTAGTTGTGCGGTATTGAATTTCACAACAAGCAGTGTTAATATCATGTTTTGCAGTTCAAGTAGGATTAATGATGCCTGAAACTACCTTGAAACAAATATTACGAGGATGGTGGAGTCGGGTTCGAGACCGACCCGAAATCCCATCAACGTAGGAGTGCAATTATTATTTCAGATAATGTTTGCTTGCTGTCATATATACATGAGTGTGGAATATAAAATTTATTTCGTTTTCATATCAGCTTTGCTTCAAAAAATCTTATGGTGAGCTTGATGAAGATCCTGAATCTAGTAGTGCTATCATTCAATCCAAATGTATAAAATTTCCGAGTTTCAAGTCGAAAATTGTTGATTGGGTTAGATTTCATGATGAAGACTCTGTGGAAAAATTTGGTCTATACTCTCTTATCCCAAGAAACACACATACATAATGGAGATGTATAATAGATGTTCATCAGATCATCTAATAACAATCATCATTCAAAAGATTCGTTTTATCAAAACGATATCTAAATGTGCATCTAATTTATGTATTTCTCATAATTTTTTCAGATGTGTGCAAGTGATGGTCCATAACATACTGTGCCAGAATAGGGGACAACTTTGAGCAGATTTACAGTTCACACTAGAAACAGAAGATCTCCACCACTCAGTACCCTTCCTAGACACTAGAGCATATAGACAAGATAATAAAGTAAAATTAAAATGGTATCGAAAGGACACACATTCAGACAAAATTATTCATTTCCACTCGGACAATGGCATAAATGTAAAAATAAACACAATAAATCAAATGAAAAGGAGGATATCAAAAATATGTCATAAATCATACATAGAAGAAGGATTAAAAAAATTACAACAAATTCTTAAAGAAAATGATTAAAAAATTACTATATGCTAATAGTACCACTCAAAGCGAACAAACAGAACAAAAAAATATGACAACAAATAGAACAAGTTATGCATCGTATCCGAATGTTACCAACTTGACAGGGAAATTGAAGAATGTGTTCAGAGAGGATAACATCAAAATTGCAGTCCAAAATCAAAAAACGGTGAGGTCATTGTACACAAAAATCAAAGACCCCATTCCAACATCCTTCCAAAGTAATGTCGTATACAAAATAAATTGTGAGACTTGCGACAAATGTTATGTAGGACATACCTCCCAATGGGTGAAAAGTAGAGTGACACTGCATAGATCGGATATAAGAAAATACCCAGAGAGATGTGCATTGGCTACTCATGCACATAATCTTGACCATCAAGTGAATTTTGAATATGTTGAGGTACCAAATTAGAGAAAAATTATCAAAAAAGATTGATCCATGAAATGATAAACATAAACAAAGAAGAAAAAACCATAAACAAGAAGACAGATACAAACAAATTAAGCTCGATATACAGTTATTTGTTGGAAATGATAAAGATGAAACCTTTTTATGACGGCCCAGTAGATGAATGAAGAAGATCAAGAACACAGAGAAGTGAGAGACTAGTTTTCCAGGAAAGAAAAAACATAACCTTAAAAAATAAAATGACATTGTGTTACCTTAGAGTTTTTAATTGATTATGAATTTGAGAATAAGAGCATCAACAAAAAGAATTTTTCGAAATTTTAAAATAGATTTAGATGACGTGTTTTGTGAGGAATTCCTATGAAATCAAAAATTAACTTTCCATTTTTATTAATTATAACGTTTGTGTCAGATCTCATCCATGTAAAACCTCACATTCAGTGAGTTGATTTGTTTTAAAATTGGTTGTCTATAAATTATATATTATTGTTCTTTTGAAGAAGCATTAAATTAATGCGAAAGCTTGGCATAGAATAAAGAGTATTCGAATCATTTACTCCCAAATCCGAGCCTAAAAACCCTTAAAATTCATTCAATATATTTATTTTGACTCTGAAATCAATAGTTATTATATATATATATATATATATATTATTTAGAAGTAATCTTTTTGGGATTAGAGCACGGGATCAAAAATTAGGACTTCATCTATTTTTTCTATATTAATTAACTACATATGTTTCGGCGTATACTAAGCCTTTTTCAAGTTTACGTGCTACAAACATAGTGACAATCACAATCCAACAATTCATCTTACAAATCAGAAAATTAAAATCATGTTCATTGTGTTGTGAACGCTGTCATGTCATATATCTGTCATGGATGTCATTTTTTACGATGGAAGTCGATGTTATGAAATTGGTTTCTTTTCAGAATTGATCAATCTGTAATTTCAGATAATTATGAAAGTTTCAAATATTGTATTTTTAACAGCAAATCAGGAAGAAAAATTAACCTAAGAAGATCATTTTCTATTGTGGTAATTTTTTAACAGAAAAAAAACCTAGATAGCATGGACGAAGACGATAAATGTTAGATGGAAAGCAATTCATTGTTGTATGTTTTTCAACGTGTTCTTGTTAAGAAAGGAATAAGGACTTCGATAAATCACTCTTTTCTTTTGAAATGCCAAATCATCGGTTTAGGTTAATTATTCTTCCTACATGTATTATAGGTGATGACATATCATTCCATGGTAGAAAAATATACCGTAATGTTCACTAATAATAATGGATGTAGAATTAAATGGAGTATACCCAAATTAATGAATTCCTACCATCGACCATCTGCATAATCCAGATATCAATAAACATTCGAGTCATCAAGAAAATATCAAACTTTATTTTCTCCCTGAATATTCAAGCTCACGTTTATGCCACAAATGAAGTCATCTTCTGTGGAACAACGGGACAGGTGGTACAAATCCCTCTCCATAATTTTGACAAATCGCCGTCCAGTGATTCACAGCTTTACGGAATATACCCCTTTAAATTCTACATAATTTAATGTCAAAAAATTTCGAGATGGTGGATGATATGTGTGAATATAACGAGCCAAGGGACGAAGCTTTATCATCTCGAGCGATTCGAATTTTATGGAACAAACACTGGTATATAATACGGTCGTCTCCTGTGATTTATGATATGGTGGATCAGGATCTCATTTTGGAGTTGGGAGGAGATATAATTAGCAATTGAAATGGCGCTAAGCCGTTCTTCACTTCGGTGCTGAGCACATAATGTCTCATATATATATATATATAGACTTGACGACGTTGTGCATTGCTCACTATCGGCAAATTTACTATGATTCTAAATTTACTCGTCAATTTTCTGGTGCTGAAAGCTTTCAGTGAAATCAGCCGTAGATAAAAGTTATAGTAACACAAACTGCCATTTTTTGAGGAAACTTGTTCTGTTATCAACTGATTCAAGTGAGCGAATAAAAATTGGAGCCTCAAAAAATTTAATGGGGAGTTGAAATGCTTTAAAACCGTTTGTAAAAGTACTATTCTAAACGTTGCCAAGATTCAGAGTGACTGTAGATTACAGAAAATCAATTTTAATACTGAATTAATGAATATTTATCCAATATCAACTTCAATGTTTGAGTAGTATGGATAGTTCAGGCAATATTTCACGTCTGTATCAAACTGATATAAAATGACACATCAAACATGATCATATATTTGCACTTCAATAAAAAATCAGGATTTATCATTCAGTTTCTCGAAAAAAACTGCCTAAAATTAGGCAAGTTGGATGAAACGTTCAGCAGAATGGAAAATAATGATTAACCGGAGGGTCAAAATCCATTAATTATGATTCGAAGGGAGAGCCATCAATTTAAAATCACTTTTGAATCAATTAATTTCGTCAGAGTCTCTTTCACTGAACTTGATTTCCTTCCACGTATGGATTGAATAACTATCGTGATCCTTTTGAATAACAATATCGTAAGAGGTGAATAATCGGAATAAGAGAAATGAAGATATTACAATATAATTGAAGAAATTATTATATTAACAATATCTTCAATAAAAACTCAGCTCAGTGAAATATTTTATTGAGACTTCAATGAAGGATTTTTGAAGTGAAAACTTCTTTAGCGGCGCTGAGCAATCTCTTGTATGAGTAAAAACATTTCTAGGTCCGTGATTGTCATCGAAAATGCGTAAGATCGAGGAGTAGGAGGGGGAATAATATCCCCACTTTTTCTGCCTGCGTGTGCTGTTTCGTTTAGGCGGTGCAGGGCGCTTGTGCGAATGTTTGTGTATGTTAATGTAATATAAATTATGTTTGTTCGCGTGGCAGTTCGGAACTGTAATTTTTGGTAATTTGTGGTTCCCACCCGTTCGGAACACGGAACACGGAACAGGAGTTCCTTGTCGTTCGTGTTGTCGGAATACTTGATTTCGGAACTGTTCGTTACTGCTCCTACTGTTCCTGATCTATAGATGGTACAAGGTACAACAGAAGAAGCGGTAAATTCAAATCATCGGTGATTCAAATTTTCAGTAGTTCTAATTGACAATTAAGTTATATATTTGGTGACTAGGATATTCGCATAGCTGTTTTTGAGTATATTTGATGTTGTGTGAGTATAAATTTTCAATCAATTCGTTATAATAGCTTCTCAAAATTTTTGTTATCTTAAAGAAGAGGAAGGATCATTTGCAATAGATGAATAAAATCATTGCATAGTTGTTGATCAAAGTATGTAAGATAATTATTTTATATTATTTATATATACGTTATTTCGTATTTATATTCTATATATTTATTTTTGTTATTTCGTGACTGTAGTATCCTTATTTTTTAACCACTCAGAATGTATTGCAAATTTTGGAAGGAAACGGAGGAATGATCTCTTTCAAGAACACATTGACTTGTTAAAACAATTCTTATCTAAAAAATAATTACAAAGCTATGAAAATTGTTAGAAAATATTTTTATTTATTTCCCAAATGCCACCAGTTCCATATACAATTACCTAATTCTATTATATAAAATTTTCTGTACACAGTTTCCACCAACATTATAATGAAATAACAGAAAAATTCACAGTTAATCCAGATATGAACTAACAAAAATAATTTCTCCACTGATGACCACTACTACATGTATTGAAATTTCAAATTATAATTAAATTGAATCATTTCTTTAAATATTTCATTACATATAAATTATATTTACAGTTATTTATATGGATATGTTTATGTTTATTTATTTATGACAAAAAAATTGTTCAACTTTAATATTTGTAATTTCTAAAGTATTTCCACCGTATTAATAACACAATAACTTATTCAATATCTTTTTAACACTATCCATGATATGATCCATGATCATTGAACTCTATATGAATACCTATATGGTATTTAGAGTTCAATGTCCATGATGTACAACATAACCTTAATTTCACTTATCTATGCACTTAACGAAATCGTTTTGAAATTATCTGTTCCCACCTGTTCTCACCCGTTCGTGTCATAGAACAACTTGCGACGATTCTAAGAGTTACATAACCTGGTTCTCTGTGACCCCAGTACAACTGGGAACTGCCACCCGAACAAACCTATTGTCATTTTTGTGTACGATAGCGCAATAAATGAATACTGTATTCCACCACATAAATAATAGCACTTTTATACTGATAATGAAAGCAATTCATACAAAATTATTCTCTAACCATTCCAAAATATCAAAAATGCACAACGTTAATATTGAAGTTTTCATTTCGGCCGGCACTCCCGGAGTGCTACCGGTGTTTTTTTTTACTAGGCGTAGGTATATTTTGGCGACCCGTGGCAACCATTATGTTTTGGTGACATTTGTCAAACTTTTCATTTATTTTCATTTATTTCTTGAAGGTATTCTTCATCTTGCTTTACGCGGATGACACAACTGTCTCGATGTGTTCAACGGATTTGGGTGCGGTTCTGGAGGAAAGTAGGACCGCGATGTTCAAGGCCTATGAATGGTTCAGCTCAAATGAACTGGTTGCAAATAGAGAAAAGACTGTGCAGCTGATATTTTCCATGAAGAAAACTGGAAATATGACTCCTATAGGGTCAACAAAATTTTTGGGTGTGATTGTTGACACCTGTCTCCGATGGGATGTCCACGTTAAGCAGCTGGCTGAGAGATTGTCGAGGAATATATATTTGCTCAAGTTAATGTCGAGTAGGTTGTCGGGGGAAGTGCTTAGAATAGCCTATTTTTCTTTGGTTGAGCCGGTGCTGCGATATGGAAGTTTGGCATGGGGAAACTGCTCCTCTAGGAACCGTATTTTTGCTCTTCAAAGGAGGGCTATAAGGCTGATTGCTGGTTTGAAATACAGGGAGGACTGTAAATCCACATTTGTTACGCATAAGATCTTGACCTTTCCCTGTCTCTATATTTTCGAATCAATAATACACTGTCATAAAAACAAGAGTAACAACATTACAGTAGGTAGCACCCATGACTATAGTACTAGAGGTAGAGATCTGTTGAAACCAGATTTTCGTAGACTGACCTTAAGCCAAAAGGGACCTATATATATGTCCATCAAATTATATAATAGGCTTCCTCCCCAACTCAAAACTATGACCTTAAGTAAATTCAGGAATGCAGTAAGGGTTATGCTGATTAAGAGTGCATTTTACGACATTGATGAGTTTTTGAAGTGTGATTTAAACCGATACCTCTGAGGACGTTTGTCTCCTGCACTCAGTCTGTTTTATGTATTTATGTTTTATGAAATACTATAAATTTTCTATATTGACGGGTGCAAACAATGTTATTCAATTGTGAGGCATGAATAAAGATTACTATTACTATTACTATTATTCGCTTATTTATGCCAAACCGCTTCGGCAGGCTATAAGTTTCAACAAAGCAAACAAATTATATACAGGGTGTAACTATATAAGTGTAAAATATTTAGGGAGGTGATTCCTCACCGAAAATAATATAGGATCTTTCATATAAAAAAACTTCATTGTAGCATCCTTCTAAGATACAGCCCCTCAAAGGGAGTACATAAAATTTGTATAACAATTTTTTTCACAAGCACCAACAAAGTTTTAAAAAGATTTGAGAAGACGTATAGTGAACGAATGACGTCAAATCACTCCAGAAATGGTGCAAAATGTGCGCCATCGTTTCGAACCAAACTTATTTCATTTTATGGAAGCTAATGGTGAACAATTTGAATATTTAATCAATTGATGTGAGTTTTTGATAAACTATTTACTTTACTTTGAAAAGTCTTATTTCTTAGATCAATACTTCAAATCGTTCTGATACCTTACAGTTGGAGAATGATTTCAGTGAATAAAACAGCCAGTCGAACATCTGACCCTAGTAGCATTAACACGTACGGTATGACTTCATTTGCCCAGTGGTAGATGATTTGCAATTTCAAATACAAGTACGGAAATGTTGGTGTTTCGGAAGCACGAAATGTCAATTATTCGCAAAAACACAATTGTTAATGCGTCCAATCTGTTTTTCAAAGAATTTAGACTGTCGGCACAAACTACACTGTCAGGAAGAGAGTTCCATTTCTCAAACACGTGATTCGGCAGGAAAAACTGTCTCGCACGAGCACGGAATACCTCATGGTAAAGTTTATATTGGTGGCCACGAAGATGATGATTTAATGATCCTACGATCATTAAACAAGTCCAGCTCAAACATTTCTAGTCTGTCTTCATATGAAGGGCGAACCACCCCTCGTTGCAGAACGCTGCACCCCCTCCAAACGTTGTTGATCTGCGATCAGGCTAGGGAACCATGCAGGGCCAGCAAATTCCAGAATTGCTCGAACATAGGTGATGTAAAGCTGCCGGCATGTCTCGATCGAGCATCTAGGAAAAACTTTCCTCATCAAGTACAAAATCTTCCGGTATTTGGCGGTTATATTGCTCACATGGGCTGACCAAGACAGATCCTCAGTTATCACCAGCCCGAGATCGACGTGCTGTGCAGCGGAGACCAAACATTTGCCCTCGATCATATACTGGTTACGCGGATTGTGACTCCCAACGTGAACAACTAACTCAACACTTTTATATTGAATTCCATTGCTGCACGTCCAAATTTCTTTTCTTCGCTATTTCACCAATACCTTTCCTTTTCATGTTTCCATTCCATTTATTAAATTCATTGCTGTTCCTCCATATTCCCTCAAGATCTTCCAGTGTTTCTTTTGAAGAGGAAATGTGGCCGTTTCTATCGGAAAAAATACGAAAATATCGTAACGTAAATTCAACAAAACTGGGAAAAAACCAAAAAATGAAATTCCGTTACTGAATTCTCCTCGTCTCTCCAACGGCAAACGAACCCAATAAAACTCGAACCGGTTACCGTATTAAAATTCAAAAGTGAAACGTTGTCGGGAATTAAGAATTCAGAAATGCTCACGGGGTATCCCTCGGTATTATCCTTTGGAAAACGCGAAAATGCGCGGGAAAAACCCGCCGGAATATCCGATACCGCAATTTGAATAAATTCGATTTGGCGTCCCAAATTCAATTTCCTCCGGGTGCACAGAGAGAGCGAGGCACGATAAGGAGTTCCACTAAAACGTTCCGTATTTGAGTACATCATAAATAAACATAAGAAATAAATGAGCAACGAACACAATTCACATTCTTCTGTGACTGTGAATGGGAATGAGTGAATAATGGAGGTCTTGCTCATTGCTCCGCTGCGCTAGCACCCGTAGGAGTTCTTCAGGAGGAGGAAATTGCGTCCTGGATGCTATTGAATCAAACAGACAAAACAAACATTCATATTGAAATATTGAGGGAACTGCAGATGCGTATTTGCACAAGTGACGATTTGTCAGCCAATGTAACGTAGGACATAAAACAATAGGAATTATTGATGATGTTTATTGAGGAACTTGTTCGAGATCTTGGAATGATTCAGCAACATTCTATATTCATTTGTGGTAATATGTTTATGTCATTTTCTAAAAAGAAGTACAATGAACACAGAAAATTTTCTGTCCAATAGATGAATATTTGAAAATAATATAGAAAAGACAATTATAATCTTACACTTGTCGATTGATGTATGAATGATACCTCATTCATTCTAGAAAGCACATAGAACTGTTTATTCTTGTCATAACATCAAACAATTAAAAAAAAATACAAAAACATTAATTAAAAAATGAAATAGAATACGACACATGTATTTCAACATTTGTATATAACACTTTTGTCTCTTCAGGCATTCGTGTTCGATTAACAGTGATTCAAACAATTATTAGTTCCAACTTACTATGTAACATGCTGCAACTGAACAACTTCTGCGCGACACTTTGAAATCGGTTGATATTCTGAAAACTAATCTCAAATATAAGCATAGAGCTTCACTTCCTTCTCATAAATATTCTTCCACAATATTGCACATCCTTACTTTCATTAATTTATTGATTCGAACTGTGGAGATCATAATTGCCACTTATGTGAGAACACTTTGATTATCATTATCTCATGCTGTCCATTTGAAATTTATAAAATTGAACTGTTACATTCGTGATTTTGTATTAAATTACAATTACTTTTTTGTAAATCATTCCTACTGGAAAAGTTTTATGCCGTTACTCAATGGAACCTTTCGTTTTGTTTCTGATGAAATTTCTATCCTATGACTCAGGTTAAAATTGGGAACACCAGTCTGCGACAATACGGGATTAGGAAAACCAACGTTTTGCTCAGTTTGGCAACGAATTTATCTCTATCTGAGTAGACCAGCATAATACATTATAGTCGACCAGCAATGAGTTTCAGATGCGGCACTTTTGAATATATAATAAGAGGGCTATACTATACGATAGCTATATAGCTACTTCATTGAGACCATTTTCATGGAGTTTATATAAAGAGTATTGAATTAGAGGTAATCTTAGCTTTCTCCAAGTTTTGTCTGAGGAATCTCCTCTATCGATGTATACCCATCTCAAGGTTGTTTTTCAGTTACGGTTTCAGTAAGGTAGAAAATGGAATGTTTTAGTCCAGTCCTTATAGTGAGTCCACCTCGGAATTCGAGATACCCAGCTGTAAGTAAGTATATGAATACTTGTATATTGACACACTAAAAGTGATCTAGCATCCTACATATAGAATGGTGTACGCAACTATTAAATTTCAAGATCAGAGGTTACAATAATCGGATTTATGCGATTTTTTTGTGGAAATCTCATATCCTAGGGGTGTTTTGTTTTTTGTATTCAATATTTATATTGTAAAATACAAAATTCTCTACAAATTTTTTCTGATAAAAAAATTTCACTACCGATCTCGAGATAGATGGCGGAGAGCGGCCGGTCACGGCATCAATTCAGGTCAACCGGTGCGTCCGGTCGAAAACGCGCCATATACAGTTTAACTGTCGATAAATCAATGATTATAAATATTTTTTAATATTCGTTATATATATACAAGCGGAGGTCCTTCAGCCTTTGTCGCATCCCGCACTTTGAACGCCAGCTCTTTTATCTCTCCATGCCTCCTGTTCAATTGCTCTATCTCTCATTAGAGCATTTATCCAATCTTTTCATGTCAAATAAGTCTTCCTCTTTTCCTTCTTTTATCAGGAATATAATTTATTGCTCGTTTGGGCCATCGATCTTCTTCCATGTGCGTTACGTGTCTATACCATATCAATTGTCCTATTTTCACTCGCTCTAACGTTGTGCACACCCTTCCAGTTCGTCTTCTAATTTCCTCATTCCACACATGTTCTGTTCGGGATATCTGACACGATCTTCTCAAGTAATCCATTTCGACCGCATCTATACTCTTCAGGTTCCGCGTCGACAACTGCCAACCTTCTGCTCCATAAGTCAACATTGGTTCCACAATTGCTCGATAGATGTTATTCTTAATTTATGTATTATATTTGATCATTTTTGTCCTAACCTATAACAACACTTACCTGCCCATGTAATTGCAGAATTGGCAATGAAAATAAAGGAATTATATTTGAATTTAAACCTGATTAATATTAATAACTTGATGAAAGAAACAATAAATAATGAATTAATCACTTTATTAAACAATATCATTCAATATATTTATTTTCATTGAAAGTGTAGAAATGAAATAAAGGGTATAAAACTAAAATTCATAATTTAAATTATCTCCTTCCTCTTCGTCATCTTCCGGCAACTGGTAAATTTCAAAGTGGTCTTCATTATCATCTTGTCTCAAATTCATCCATATGATTTCGGGGTCAAAGGCTCTATCTTCGTTAATGTCGCTCTGATACGGTAAAACAGCATTGAGAGAAGCTTGCCCATTACATTGCAAGCCCGCTTTTCTGCATCCGCATCTGGAACCACAACCACTCTTGCAGTTGCAGAAACTTGTGTTTAGCAAATTCATGCGGACGATATATCCTTTTTGAAGTCTTCGACAAGTTCATTTTTGTTGAAGGAGGAAATCAGGAAACTGCTGAACACCGCTTGCAGGTTTTTGGACAGCCGCATGATGGAATCTAATGTTAGGTAACATTTTATGATGTACATTTTGGAATTGAACGTGGTTTTAGACCTAGTTGATCTTATTGAATATATATGTATATAGACGTGCTGCGCCTGAGCTCATGCGACGCATCTCAATTATTGGTTCAGAGTATATTTATTGTTCAATTCACGATTTACATATTTTGATTATTTGTAGCATTGGAGCACATTTTGAACACTTATTGTAAGAAAACATCAAACGAGCTGTCATCGATCAGCACCATATTTTGGATTCATAAGACCCTAGAAATATCGTTTATTTTCCATTTCTTTGTTATGTAACTATATATTTGGAACATTATACATATCTACTTGGATTAGTCAGTATTTCATATAATTGTCCTTTTGGCTGATTTGGGGACCATTACTTCCAACTTGGGGTTTCTACTTGGATTAGTTAGTATTTCATATAATTGTCCTTTTGGCTGATTTGGGGACCATTACTTCCAACTTGGGGGGTTTCGAAATTTGCCTGGCGCCCATTGATATATCCACCGTATTTAGAGAGAACCCCACCCTTCTCCACTGAGTTAGTTTCGGAAACCCTGCAATAGCAGTAGATTGTAATTGTTACCATATACGAAAGCGGTTCGTAGGTAATACAAGTATTCGCAGACTCACTTGCTATCTTGAATTCCGAGATTCTTACTTAAATTAAGCTAAAATGACTGGACTATTTTGATTTTGTATTGAAATATTTTATCAGATCAACACAGCTAGAGTCGGATATGCAAGTTTTTTTCAGATCTAGCAGTTTCCTTGCTTGAAATGAATGCAAAAGCGGCGAACAAGTTCACGTTTTCGCATCTTATCTCTGAAACTTGTCGCTGTCGCCCTTATTAAAAAAATTTAATCGACCACGCTTCTTCCCTCATAATTTTCAAAACTCACGTGCTGTTAATCGAGGCTTGTAGGAAATTTGTCGACAAAAGCGGGACTGGGTCCGGGAAGTTTATTCGAATTAGTGGACCTGGCGAAATGGTCGGAAGTTACGCGGTCGCTCCCGGCTCTGCTGTACGCAGGAGGGCGCTTTATCATAATATAATTTCCATGTGTGTCAGTTTTCCCGAAATCCCATCTCTCAAAATGTTACAGCCAGAATCGGGGACGATGTGGAACGCCTTCGCCGAGTTTCAATGAAAAAAGTCAGGATTATCCAAGGCGGTTCGTGGCAAAATCGATTCTGGATAACTTCGGTTTGATTTAATTCGTTGTTATTTGAATATTTCCAATTCGGTATGGATTTCAGTTAGGCTGGCACAGGATGTCATATCATTAAAGAAAAAAATTTTGTGGGCTTGGATAATAGAATGTGCTTACAGAGATGTCGAATGAATGCGAAGTATTGTTTGTACGCTTGATCTGGAATCTTTTTCCTTTAAACACTGTGAAAATCGATTATAACTCCTGATATCGCCCAAAAACAAACTTGACTGAAATATCTCAACAGTTAACCTGTTCTGAAAATGTGAAAACTATAGCTCATCTCTTTTGGAAGATAGAGAGTATACGGCCAGTCGGACGAACAAACTGACGCCTCTTGCCTATCTCTTTGAGGAGATAGGGAATATAAGGCTGCACAAGTAGCATTTTCTCTTTTATAAAAGTGCGAATACATTCTTCGACACTGCCTTATAAAATTCAAAGGTATATAATGTAGATACAATAAATTTTCCCTGTCCCCTATATATCCATTATTGGCCTTAATAGTATATTATATACCGCGGGACTGAAGTAGTACATTTAATCCTGAAGGTAAAGTTTATGGCCCGATCGCAGGGAGGGCCATAATTTACCTGAAGGATTAAATGTACTTCAGTCGCAAGGTATATGCGATGCTTTTCGTACTTCCGGTATGATTTTATTAATTATTTCAATAATTTCAATCAGTTTTTTCTCTATTCAACTCATTTAATTAACTGTCTTTGAAATAAGTTACCATAAAAACATTGCGTTGTAACAATTATAATTTAGAAACATTGTCATTACTAGTGTCATTGTAAAGAAACATTGTTATTGATAATTATTGGTATCATGAGTGAAGAAGGTGTATCTGATATTGATAAAAGAGCAGCCGAAGTAGGTGAAGAATTGTTACCACCGAAATCTAGAAAACTATACGAGCAGCAGTACGATGCTTTTAAAAAGTGGTGCCGCTTAAAAAATGTGAGACAACCTACTGAAAACGCGCTGTTAGTTTACTTCAATGATAAATCAAAAGCGGTTTGTGCCTCAACTCTCTGGGCACATTACTCAATGCTGAAATCGGTTATTAACATTAGAGAAGATATTGATATAAGTAAATTTCCAAAATTATTAGGTTTTTTGAAGAGAAGAAATGAGGGATTCAAGCCAAAGAAGTCAAGAATTTTCACGTCTGAGCAGGTAGATCAGATCTTACGGGAGGCTCCGGATGATAAATATTTAATGCTTAATATAAATTTGGAAATGTGTTTTTATTCAGAAATTTTAAGAAATCAATTTTTTTGTAGGTTGCACTTATTTTGGGTGTTGCGGGAGCTTGTCGTGGAAAAGAGTTGGTTGATTTAGAAATCGACGATGTGAGAGATTTGGGCGATTCCTTCCTAATTGCGATTAGAAACACCAAAAATAAAATTGACCGAAATTTTGTGATCAAAAATTCAATTTTTTCGTTCAATACATCAACAAAGAATGTACTACGCGAGTAGTAGGAAAAAACATGTTTGGTACATTTCCACGGCAAATAGCAGCTTTCTTGAAATTCGAAAATGCGACGTCTTATACGGGACATTGTTTGAGACGCACATCTGCGTCTTTGTTAGCTGATTCGGGAGCAACAATAGACGTGCTGAAGAGACATGGAGGATGGAAATCCTCCAACGTGACCGAGGGATATATTGAATCGCCTATTAAAAATAAACAAAAAATTTCAGATAAAATATTTGGTCAAGTCGCCGATTCGTCCACTATAGTTATGCCACAGTCCTCATTCTCGCTTCCTGTTTCCGCAGGATCTTCGAGACAAACACCAGTTCAATATGATAAGGACCTATCTGTTACTCGTCAGTTACCTGATGCATTAACCCAGGAAAGACTGGTCAATATGACGAACTGTCACAATATTTATTTGAATATTAACGTTAAATACCATTCTAATTAATTGTATTTTTCAATAAAATATCCCTTAAATTCGTTTGTTTGTGATTTAATCGTTCCGGGAGTTTCGTCAATATTTAATCCCGGAGGGATTAAATGTGACACTTTAGTACCTGTCACAAGGGAGTGAAGTTGTCACTTTAGGCCCGGAAGTACGAAAATGATATAATTTATAACTTCCCTATAAGTGTCAACAAAGACTAATGGTTTTTCCGATAATCATTTGAAAACTTTTATAATCCTATCTAAACGACTGTTATAAAACTCCAATATGGAGACGATAAGTACTGTTTCCGTTACCTCTCTGTTGTTGTTTCAATTACCTTTCTGGATGTTCATCCAGTGTTCACGTGCATGCGCAACTTTGTCGTATTGTTTCACTCTAATTCAACGCCAAGTATTATTAATCTTTATTTATCTGTTGGTTTATTGGTAAGTTGAATTCAGACACAACCCAATAACATTAAATATGAAGTTGAAGATACGTACTTGGTTTTATTGAACGCTTACAAGTTACATTTCTTATAAGCGCGAAGAAAATCTGGAAGGTAATTGAGCAACCACTTGCAATTTTTTCTACACTGTATGAAATCGAATTTTACCTCCGAATAGTTCGTGCGCCCTCGATATACGAAAGTTTTAAATTTTTTATTGAATAATATACAATTATTATAGGGGGGCATTAGCTAATAACGACCGGCCGCTTCCTTACTAGCGCCCGTGGCGACACGGGCTTTTCCACTAATATATATATATTAGCGCATTACTAATTGTGGGGCATCTATCCTGCTACGATGGGATTTTGAAGTATCCTCACCAGAAGATTCTCAAAATCTGTTATTGATATTTTCGAAATGACGAGTCACATGACGAATTTACTATGTGTAAATTAATCGTAATTTGAAAATTGGTAGTTTGGAAAACAACAATTCATAGAGAGAGAGAGAGAGAGAGAGTTTATTGGTGATCTTACAATCTCATGAATTGCTTTCACAGGTCCTAACTAAAAAAATCATTACTATATTACAATAACAAAAAATACACCAAAAACATAAATATATAGGGAGTGTGTTGCAAAAGCAGTGTGCACTGAAGAAATAATACAATACAGTTCAAAACACAGCAGATTAACAAACAGAATCAGTTCCGTGAACAAACCACCACACGAACATAATTAAATATAGAGAAAAAACAAAGAAATCTCCAACAATGTATATGTATATAAATAATAAATTAACTGTGTATAAATAAAATAACAAATTAAGTGTATATATAAAATAATAAATAAAGGGTATATATAAAAGAATAAATTAAGTGTATAGAAAGTGTGTATACATAAAAAAATAATGATAATAAGTTAAGTGTGTATATATAAAATAATAAATTAAGTGTAAAATTAAAGTATCTACAGATCAATATGTCATGGTCACAATTTGTACATGACCACACACTCAAAGACAGTCATGTTTTCCAAAAAGACATGAACTCCTCGACCGAATAAAATACATTTTCAACCAGTATATCTTTCATTTGTTTTTTGAATTCTAATTTAGGTAAGTCCCTAAACTTAAGGGGTAGTTTATTGTACAGAGTTATAGCACAATAGTCAGGACTTTTTTGAGATTTATTCAATCGAACAAAATTTTTCCTGATGTGGTTTTTCTCCCTTGTATTATAATTGTGAATGTCGGCCTGCAGACAGTAATTTCCAGAGCTTGTGTGAACATACAGCAAGTTTTCCAGTATAAATATAGATGGTAACGTTAGTAGCCCTAATTTCCTGAAAACTAGTTTACAACATTCCCTATAACCCAGTCCACCCAGAATCCTGACTGCTCGCCTCTGCAGTCTGAAGACCGCACCACGTTGCGAAGAGTTTCCCCACAGTATCACCCCATACTTCAGCCTTGATTCCACCAAAGCAAAGTAGACCAATCTCAATGTTCTCTCTGATAATGAGTATGAAAGTACCCTCAGGGCAAATATGTTTCTGCTGAGAGTTGATGTCAATTCATCCGTATGAGCATTCCATGTCAGTGTAGCATCAAGATGCACGCCCAGAAACTTCACTATATTAGTGTTATCTCTGTCTCTCACCGATCTCAGACTCAGCAACATGGACTGTGTGTTGCTTTCGTTCATGCTCAAACCATTAGCTGTGAACCACTCTAACGTCCTCACCAATGTAACCCTTGTCATTTCAAATAATGGCTCAATCTCTTTGGATCGTAATTTGATGGTTGTGTCATCCACAAATTGTGTCATCTACCACTCTGTGAATAAAAATTACAATACTTATTTTTTTGTTGATACAAGACTTTATATCTGACAAATTCCATTTCACCTTTCATTGGGCGATCAGTTTTTTCTTGAGTTTGCATTTTAAATCTTTGCTAACATATGTCGCTGTTTCTCGTTTCTGCACCAGTATCCAGCTATATTAAAGTTGTTGTTGGTGAAACCTGTAGTTGTTGATATGTCTTCCAGTATTTGGTTACCATAAAAATTCAACAATTTTCTTCACCTAAGTATAAAATAAACATTACGATGAGTTTCAAATCACGAATAAGTTTGAACACACGGTGTTCATGCAAACTCTGCCTCAGTGGCGAATTAACTTAGTCGGCAAAATCGAGAGACAGCAAGGGGTAGTTTATTCGAATAAGTGGACCCAGCGATGGTTGGAAGTTACGTGGTCGCTCCCGGCTCTGTTCGCAGGAGGGTGCTTTATCATAATATAATTTCCATGTATGTCAGTTTTCTCGCAATCCCCGAGCCCGAAATATTACAAGCAGATCCGGAGAAGGATGCGTCGTCGTAAAGTTCATTGTAGGGAGCCGGTTCGAAGAAATATGATTTCGGAACTGCAGAGAGAAAAAAAATCGAAGCTTCGGATATGAGATTTTGTGATAGGTTGGTTGCTTGTTGCATACATTCTTTATTGCGGTCCCTAATAGTAAAGTTTGCAGAAAGTATAGAAGAAAAGAATTATTGATGTATATCGACCAATCGACCAATATGCAGATGATTCTCTGACCTCCTTGTTAATTTGTGTTATGGATTTATTAAGTGTATTATCAAACCACAGAATCTGTGACAATGACTTATATTCAATGATCAAAGAGGTCAAGATTTATGATTTTTGAATGATCATCCATATATTAGACATATATTGTGAACGCATTGAGAATTGATATTGAAAGTGTAGGACCATCACTACTGCGATGCGTTTTTTGAAATTTGGGGCACATTTTTCATGCGAACTTATTAGGTAGATAATAAGGTATTATAAATATATCGGGGAATAACCTCATGATGTCTTCTTCTTCTTGATTCTCAAACAGACTGCGGTCGCTTCTCCTAGAGGAGGATACGCCTTTTCGATTTTTTTAAGATTCCCTCTGAAGCGGCCCTGCGGGCCGCCCGGAAAGCTACGCTTTCCGGGTCCCTGGCGGGACCACCTGTCGAAATTTTCTCTGGTTTACGATCTTATTACTATATTATATAGACTAGTAAGCGGGTAGATCAATAGGCCAGTAGATCCATAGGCCAGTAGATCCATCAGCCAGTAGTTCATTAGGCCCATAGATCAATATAGACCATAGATCAATAGGGCCTATACATCAATGAAGCGCGCAGAAACACCAAACACGTCAAAGAACCCGTTGTAAGCGAATAAACATGAAAGTACTGGAAAAAACACGAAGAAACGCAAAAAACAAGGAAGAATCCGAAGAAACACGAAAGAAACCGAAGTTACACGAAAGAAAGCGAAATTACATGAAACAACGCGAGAAAACACGAAAGAACCCCAAGTACCTGAGAAAATCCCGAAAGAATGCATATAACTTGAAAGCGCGCAAAAAAACTCGAAGTCACGCGAAACACCCCGGAGAAATACAAAAAAACCGAAAACTCGCAAAAAAACAAAAGTACTTGTAAATTGCACACCCTGTATATCACCCGATCGTAAACTCATTATAAATTGCACACCCTGTATGACATTTTATCGAAATCAGCAAAATAACTTGTAAATTGCACACCCCGTATATCACATGATCGTAAATTCATTGTAAATCGCACACCCTGTATGCCATTTTATCGAAATTAGAGCCCATACGCGAAAAAACCTGAAGAAAAATGCATTTGGGACACCCACTCTATAATTGATTCGCAGTGGGTGCTTTTTCCATAAAATATTCAGATGGAAAAACTCTCGAAGAAAGACTCTGGTGAAAGTCAGTGCTTCCGATGTGCACAGCTCGTATATCAATTGATCGCAATCGGTGCATTCCACAAAGGTAGTATAAGCATTATTCGATAAAGCTCCCATGTAACACCCTGTATATGAATCGAAAAGAATTTTTCCATAAAAATTAAACCCAAAGAATATCGTTTCAACTCCATCAATTTTACAAAGGTGAAATAAAAATTATTCGAAAAAGGTCTGAACGTGTATTCATGAACAGAGTGCTTAGCCGTTTTTCCCTGAATAAACTAAGTGTGTCGGATTTTAACATAGAGTATTATAAGTTGGATCGGAGCTCGGAGAGGGCAATGAATTCGCGCGAAAATAGACTGAAAAAGGACGATTTTGAAACGCTTATTTGAGGTGTTTTTCTTTCGATTCGTGAATCGCAGGTGCTGTCTAGAGATTCGGAATCTCCTGTAGATTCTTATTCGAGTGCTTGGAAGGCGCTAACAATCTTCCACCACCCATATCGAGCGAAAAATTGATGCCGGATTTTCAAATTTGCAGCTCGCGTTCGGCTATCATCGGATTCGTATGAGAAATTCTGACACTTGACCTCGAATTTTCGAGAAAATTGCCGAATTTGGAATGAAGAATTCGCGGCCTTGACTCGCTACTTGGATGTGAAAATTGGTACCCAGAGATGGGAAATTTCACGTAGATTCGTTTTCTACCGATCGCGGGGCGATTTATATCGTTTTCGACCGGCACGGAGGGAAAACGTAGGTGTGGTTTTTGACGTTTCAGGCAAGTCGCGAGTCTAAAAATTGCCGTTTTATATGCATAATTTTCGTATACATTTCGAGGGGCTTCGCGGCTGAGCTCGTAGCCACGCACGGGGACGTTCTTCGTCCAGAAAAAGCGACCCCCCCTCCCCGCGAGATGCTCCGGCTTCATAGGAGTACTTTCGCCCGTTTTTCGCCTTTGGGCGATTTCGCGAAAATGGCCGATTTCGCGATTTCCGGGGTCGCTTCTCCTAGAAGAGGATACGCCTTTTCGATCTGTTGTAAGATTGCCCCGAATTCAATTCAAATAGCTCTTCTTGGATGTTGTAGTCTCTTTGGCAGTTATAATTCTGTCTCGGGACGAGGTTTTAGGTGATTCGCTCACCTCGGTCCGCAAGTTGAGATACACTGAACAGGAGTTTTGATACAGAATCTGCAGATTTTATGCCGCATCACGTCTGACGAATTCCCCATCCACCCCAGTCTCGCAGTTTTAGCAGACACTGATCATCTTCTCACGAGTAAATTATCCGGGGATTAATTGCTTTCCACAAAAAAACTTATACGATGGGAAAAAGCCTCAGCACGAAAAGGGAAAAACTGGCAAGTACTAAGGTCACGCTAACTGATTCCCTCTACTTGCTTGCCATTTGGCTGGCACGTTCCATTTCCTCCTTTTTCAATCCGCTTTCTCATTTACGAATGATGAACGATAATGGCGAAGTAATTTACTGGCGACCATTAGCAAACCAGTGTAGCCAAGATTTTATAATCTCTCAAAATCCGACTAGTTTATCATCAGCGATGTTCCAGATAATTATCAATGTTGCCACGGGAAACGTATGAAAGGATAGCGATATTTGTTTACAGAGGGATCGATTAGGACATAAACTGCAACCTACAGTTTAATGGAGACCCAGCTGTTTTCATTAAACGATCTCATTTCGTCAGAGTGAGACGCTGCATTTGCGGTTACATGTGGAAATTTCTGGAGCAAGAAGAGTTCATCCAGCCCCAAATAACGCTTCGGATTGCTGACGAGCCTAAATGGGTCTCGACTCAAAACAAGGCACAAATATTCTTCTGATGTCTAGTTCCAATATGGTTTATTTTAACGCATAAACTATGTGTGTCCCTTGTACAGGTAAGAATGATCCCCACCCATGAAACTGAGGCAGCGGTGGCTTTGGCAGGTAACAGGTAACAAAGGCACTCATGGGCTCTTGCTCTATACTGGGTAGGGATGGGACATCATCATCGATGTTTCCCAAACATCGATGTTTGAGTATCGATGTCGATGTTCTTACCATCGATGTTAACTGATTTTCAACATCGATGTTGCGGATAGATTATTAAACATCGGTTTCTCGATGTTTTATATATATATTTATGGAAATTCAGCTATTGAATCATTTTTCAGTCAACTAGGTTTGTTTTTATACGGTTGATTTATATATTATTCAAAATCATGGATATGACTTGTCGAAAATTGTAGAAGAAAACAGCGTCGTACTCAGAATGAAGTGTACAATGAAAGTATGAGAAAATATACCGATTTTGCCATCAAATATTCAAAAAATAGTCCATTTTCTGTCTAACTGGAAACATTTGTGACCCTTCTTTGGTACAACCAAAAATATTCCATACTGCAAAAAATCGAATTTCATATCCTCATTTTTATACAAACATAAGCATGATTCCATATTTTGTTGTCACCCTGTATAGACAGATGGGTGAAATTAGTCGTCACAGTTTTGGTTGACGTCAGGAGAAACTTACATTCGGGTTTTACCCCAATTTTGTGTTATGATAATTTTGGAATCGGTCGTTTACTATACAGGGTGTCAATTAATTACTTGTGCAAACTTGAAGGGGTTAAACTTTGCGTAATTTAAAAATAAAAAAGTTCATTTGAACGACTTGATTTCTGAGATAGAGGGCGTCCAAAAATTAATTTTACTTGATTTTGTGCTTTCCAGTTTACACTAATTTGGTGATAGGGATATGTAATAAGGAGTATTTGGGACCTTTAATTTATTTCAGTGTCCAGAGCTCTATCCATTTATTGAATCAATTTTTATTTTATGCCTTTCCAAATTTATGTTATAGTTACCTGTATCTTTTTTCTTATATAAGAATTCTCAGTAGACATACAATTTTTTTTTGAGATATTGGGAATTTACCGTTAAATCATTATGAATGATTGATATACCTAAGTATAATTAAAGTGTAAAAACACCGATGTTCACAAACATCGATGTTCAATTAGCGATGTTCTGTTAACATCGATAGTACAGTTCGATGTTATCATCGATGTTAAACATCGACGAAAATCTATCGATATCCCATCCCTAATACTGGGTGAAATACCAAGATACATCAGTTATGAATGGAATGAGAGAAAAATCCTTTTCATTTTGAGAAGCGATTGTAAACTAAATAATTAAATCATTTTGTACTAAATTTTCGAAAAGCACTATCCGACAGGGAATAAAAATTGAAACTAAAAAAAAATAGAAATTTTTCTACTTCTGACAACACTGCAAATTTTAGAGTATTTCAGACAGGTAACTTAGATTACTGACCTAAAAAATTTGATTACTTTGCTTGAATAGTTTCCAAAATTATTTAATTGGCCCAGGCCCGGATCTAGGGAGGGGCAAGCGCCCCTGGCGCCAGCTAAAGGGGGCGCCAAAATCAACCAAAGGATTATCTCGGAAAAAATTAATTTTCTAATGCTATAATCGAAACTGTAAAATGGAAACATGATAAACCATCACTATGCCAAGAATCTTTTGATCAATTATTAACTGCATATCATCTACGTCATCTACGAATGACGTAAAACAGGTAAGGAAGAATAGGAAGATAACAAATTAAAAATTAAAGTATTTTAATTATACGAGCAGTACTCAATGTATTTCGTATGAATTGATGTCATAATAGTTTTCTACTGAATTACAGGAAGTAAAATTAAAGTTACGACTTCACGGTAAAATATATAGGGTGTTGAAAAGAGACGGGGCATCATATATTATTATGAGATAATTTGTCATTATTAAATTGATAACAACATAAGACAGGGCACAAGGTACTGAAAGCTTTTTTCAAATCGCATTTTCTTGGAAAGTAATATATAATTATTAATATTTATTTTTATTATTTATTTCTTGTTATTTTTTATGAATAATTCATATATTCATTTTTAAAGCTTTCAATTCTCATATTCAACCTTAGGGGTGGCGCCATCATAAATTTTTGCCCCGGTAAGAAAAAATCGTAGATCTGGGCCTGAATTGGCCACCTACCCTGGGACTCCCGATATAATATATCCATCCGCAGAACTCTAAACATTAAATTATCCTTATACTAGTTCAGAGAGGGATCGATTTGGTCACAAACTGCAACCTACTGCTGTTTAATGGAGATCCGGTAGCTTTTATTAAACGACCGCCTTTCCTTTTGGGTGAGAATGCATTAAAGCCGCTGCTTGTTGAAATTTCTGGAGCGAGAGTTTCATCCTAAAACAACGTTTCGAATTTCGGACGAGCTGAAATAGCTTCCGAAATTCAAATGCAAAGTGTTGGGAAGTTAACTGTTTCATCATCGTGCTTTCCTTATACTCCCATGACCAAGAATATAATTATGCGATCGGGGACTATGAATTTATTTACGTTGAATCTTTGAAAACTTTTCTCACATTAGGGCTGGGAACCGGTTCGGTATATAGTTGAAAATTCACCTCCATGTTGCTTCAAAAACAAATTTCTCTTATGATTTCATCATATTATTTAGAAGACGATAGTCGTATTTGAAAATTATATATATATGTATAGAGATGTTGGTTTGACGATGCCCAAAAAGAAACAGTATGCACAGGACGTCTAAGGAACACAAAGAAATTAAAGATCGACGTTTAAAACCTCTGGCTATGGAAGAATCGATATTTGGATGACTGGTTAGGTAACCGAGGCCATCCTGTAATGATTCACCACCGGATAATGGATAATGCCGCATAATGGATACCATATTTTGTTACTTCTGACGGTTAAGCATCGCCGGCAACAATTATAGTGGTGCGGAGTGATATTTTTAGAAATCCTTCTCAAATACGACATTTTAGGGATATAGGAAATAATGCATACTAATCTGGCGAGAAAAAAACAAACTTTACCTTACCTAATAGTGAAAACAGTGTGTTAAATTTCCATGGCATCCTACGTGAATCTATAATATAAAAATGAATCGCAAAATGTGTTGGTAAGCGCATAACTCAACAACGCCTGGACCAATTTGACCAAATCTGTTTTTAAAATGTTCGTTGAAGTTCAAGGATGGTTTTTACGGCGAGAAAAATTTGAATTATTGCTGGAAAAACCCTAAAAATAGCCCTTTTCTTTTTCCCATACAAATGATTTGTAACATAAACGTAGTCAATTTGAGCTTTATTGCTATGGTATAAAGTTCATATGCGGATTTATTCAGTACATCCAAGCAATGATAAATATTTTTATTTACGACTGCTATTAGTCATGTACGTGGCCCAACATCATTCCAACAGTTACGAACTATTGATGGTGAATTGTGTGGATCCTACAGAGAAGCCTGTCAACGTTTGGAATTGCTTGAAAATGACTCTCATTGGGATCAAACTCTCAATTATGCTGTAATATCATCACACGCTCATCAAATACGAACATTGTTTTCTATAATCATATCTGCATGCTTCCCATCAAACCCAATTGATTTGTGGATCAAGTACAAAGATTATATGTGTGATGATATTTTGTATCAAATACGGAATAGAATGGGAAATCCAAATATACAAATCAGTGAAGAAATTCACAATGAAGCATTGATTTCAATTGAGGACATGTGCTTGATAATGACAAACAAACTATTAATTCAATTAGGCCTGACCGCGCCCAATCGTCCAATGCATGACGCTTTTAACCAAGAGTTGCATCGAGAAAAACTGTATGATCTCAAAGCTTTGAAAGAATTAATTCAAACAAATCTTCCACTGTTAAATGAACAACAGAAGTATGTATTTGAAACTCTTATGAAAGTAACAAATGATGAAACTGGAGGGATTTACTTCTTGGATGCACCTGGTGGTACAGGAAAAACTTTTTTGATTTCATTAATATTAGCAACAATTCGCTCACAAAATAAAATTGCACTTGCACTCGCTTCGTCGGGAATCGCAGCAATTTTGCTTGAAGGTGGTCGAACAGCCCATTCAGCACTAAAATTGCCATTAAATATGCAAAGCAATGAAACTTCAACCTGCAACGTTTCGAAGAACTCTGCAATGGCAAAGGTTTTGCAGCAATGTAAATTGATTGTTTGGGATGAATGCACGATGGCACATAAAAAATCTTTGGAGGCTTTAGACAGAACCTTAAATGATCTACGGAGCAATAATAACTGATTTGGTGGTGCAATGATTTAATTAGCAGGAGATTTTCGTCAAACATTGCCAGTGATTCCACGATCAACGCCAGCTGATGAACTCAATGCATGTCTAAAGTCCTCCAATTTGTGGAAACATATCAAAGTACTTCATTTAAGCAAGAATATGCGTGTCGAGTTGCAAAATGGCCAATCTGGAAACATATTCTCTAAACAACTCATTGACATTGGTAATGGCAAATTTCCTATAGACATGTTGACTGGCTGCATTAACTTTCCTCAAAGTTTTTGTCAGTTAACTCGATCAAAAGATGAACTTATTCAGAAGGTGTTTCCAGATGTTTCTCAAAATTACAGAAACCATGATTGATTGAGCGAACGAGCTATACTGGCTGCAAAAAACATAGATGTAAAGAATTAAATTTCAAAATTCAAGAACAAATTACAGGCGAATTGAGGATATATAAATCAGTTGATTCGACTACTAATTAAGATGATGTAGTCAACTATCCACCGGAATTTTTAAACTCGCTGGATTTGCCAGGATTGCCACCTCACAATCTTCAATTAAAGATTGGATCGGTGGTTATAATGTTGCGAAATATCAACCAACCGCGTCTTTGCAACGGTACACGGTTAGCGATAAAAAAATTACTAAACAATTCGATAGAAGCAACTATACTCAAAGGAAGGTATAAAGGAGAAGATTTTCTCATACCGCACATCCCAATGATTCCGACTGATGTGCCATTTGAGTTTAAACGACTACAGTTTCCAGTGCGGCTTGCTTTTGCTATGACTATAAACAAGTCCCAGGGGCAATCATTAAGTGTTTGTGGTATTAATCTAGAAAACCCATGTTTCTCACATGATCAATTGTATGTTGCCTGTTCCCGTGTTGGAAAACCATCAGATTTGTTTATCTATGCGCCAAGTAATCAAACAAAAAACATCGTATACCACAAAGTACTACAATGATAATAATAATAATTATGATTCACATGATTAACAATAAAGCGATTACTTACTTTTAAATCCTTATATATGTTTTATTCAATTATTTTTTATTCACAACGCCCTATCACCAGGGTTACGGTTCTATTCAGGAGAATGTTTTAAAATACGTAGGCACAAAAACTGCCTCATTACAAATCCTTTTGACAGGACGAAGTGTGTCGGGTCAGCTAGTATATGAATAATATTACAAGTAATGACCTGATCTAGAAGCGAATTCGGCAATATCCATTGCAATGGATATGTCTAGAATCAAACTTATAAATTCACATCATGAAAATCACGAAACGAAAGTGAACGAATTGAACAGAAGTGAAATAAATGAGTTTATTCATTCTGCACGCTCCGTCAGGTTTATTTAGAAATGAATTTTCGTGCATCAAAAATCTATCAATTGAACCAGCCCTCCATGCGGGAAACGAACAACGAATTGAAAAATGACGTAGTAGTTTCAGCGAACAATCCTTTTCCAATCAACACAAAGTATTATTCTCTCCAGGCCGTTGATCCAAACCTCTGTGATGGATGACTCCTCAATGAATGCCAACATTTATGGAAAAAGAGTGGATGTAATCAGCAGTGACATCTTTCGGAACATTCCGCTGTTCCCAAAGGATCGCATTAAACATTATTCCGAATTCAATTCATCAAAAATTTCTCACTGCTCCCTATTCAATGGATCACCTCTAATCCATTTCATCGTGGAATTTTTTCTATGGAATTATTCATTTTTGACAGTACTACAATACTCAAAAATTTTAGAAATTTCAGGGGATTCTGGGCGTTTCCGAATGAGACAAAAATTTTTCAATCGGAATTGAACGTGGTTTTAGACCAAGTTAATCTTTTTCCCAATGAGACAAAATTTATTGTTCAATCGGAATTGATCGTTTATTTTCCTTTTCGTAACTGTGGTTTTAGACCAAGTTAAACTTTTTGAAGTTGAACGCGAAAGTATGAAGTTGTATTGGAATGAAACAAGTTGTAATGAATAGGCTCTGCCGAATAAAGGCACTAATTCGAAAACCCTTTGCTCATCACACCTGACAAGTTTGAGTCATTTTGAGCAACGAATCTCATCTTACTGCTGACTTTTATCTTAATCTCGAAAAGTTTTTCCCCACCAGCTAATTCTACACGAAAAGTTTCTGCAATTCCCCAGTTTTACTCGCATCTCTCGAATCATTCGCATCGGATATGAATATTGAAATACCGAACCGTTTACATTGTTAGTTTGACAACAGTTTGTAGCCCCGAATTCCGTTACGCTCTAACGAACCGATTTAAATTTCAGATGGGACCCTATGAAAAGAAGATTGTGGCAGAGGAAATTGCGGTTGAGGACCCGCCGACGTCTTGGAATCAAACAGCCAATCCATTACGTCCCTCGCATATTTGTCAAATGAAAAGTCGGGGAGTGCTTCTTTCTCGTGAAACATGAAGAAAAATTGGTGATGAAAATGGGATATCTCTTGGTGTACACCGTCTTTTCCGAGAGGTAGTCTTTCATGAATTTTGTTTATCCTCAGTTGAAGACCTGATTGAAAAAGATTTTGAGTGAAAACTCTCGTAAGAATTCAGTATGATTAACATAATTAATATTTCAAACGTATTGCGCCATAACGAAACAGCTTATTAGTTACATTAAAATTTATAAATTCACTAGGGTGATCCAATTTTCCTCAAATGCATTTTATTTCGTTACTAATTCTGGGTCAGTATTAGGAGCGACTTCAAAATAAAATTTACTAACTTTCTTTAGCTCAAATCATCACCTCCATTATTGGCTTTAAGCCTTCAAAAAAAAAATATTTTAATACACGACTATTAACAAATCACTTAAATAAATATAAATATTGACTCCCAAGAAGCTTAACAATAGCGTCAAAGCCATCTGATTTATTTCTGTGCTTTCTGAATATTTAAACTGGAACATGTTCCCCAAAATAACGTTCTGAGATTCTTTCAAACCGATAATGGCACCAATCACGACCCGTGAAAGCCCGTAAGCGAACACGTAACCGTATTAATAACTCCACCCGATTCGATTTCCGCAGTTTAAGAGAGTCGAGGATCTCCAAATTACCCAAATGAGCGAATGATTATTATCCCAGCATTAGGCACTCCAGATGGCTTGGTGTTAACGTAGCTTTCGCCGCTTGCCCATGGGGCGGACATAGACACTTAGTGCCCAATCTACCGTATTGATTCAGCAGGCTTCCAGCCGAATAGAACGCACCATTGAGTGCAATGTTATCGCCGTTCTGAATGATCAGGCTGGCAGAATTCGATGAATACTTAACTCCTGAATGTACAAGGAATCGAGAATCAGGGTACTCTCTTAGGAATGATTATATAGAGGAAACTGAGCGATTGTGGGTAGTTGAAAGAAATTTTTGTCCTCCTATTATAGAGCACTGAGTTCCTAGCAAAATTTTTCTCGATTTCAGTGTCGTTATGAGTTCATAAGGTGCAGCAATAGAAAAAAATTTGTTTTGAATAAATTTTCAACTTTATACCTCACAAAAAAGAAAGCAGGGTTGATAGGGTGAATAATACAACAAAGGTTGTGCAGGAGTGAAAAGATTGAGCTTGTGCTGTCATCGGTAGGGGTAGCGGCAGACTAGTTTCCACCCTAAATAGGGATCATCAGTACCACTCAACCTTAACCCCCGACAACAACCAATTTGGTAATAGGTATTATTGAACTCTAGCAGCCACCTAGTGGAGACATTTCGTCCCTTTGGACGAGTGTGCGAAACGCCACTCGAAGACTGTGCGTGCGGTTGGGCCGATCGAGCTCACTGGTCGCAACCTTGAGTGGAGATTGAAGGATTCACCACCTATATGCATTCAGACTGGTCCGAAAACCCGGCCAAGGCAAAACATACCGATGCTTCTCGGGGAGTGCGGCGAGTAACCACTTCATGAGGAGCTGTTTCGCAACCCGCTTCTGCTACTGGCGCTACACAGGGACAGACTGGGATGTGTGCCCTTAAATGCCACCCGTAGATTTGGCGGTGGGGACAGGCGATGTTGCCGTTGTGGCGAGCACGCCGAGACTCTTCCACACGTGATGAACCACTGCAATGTTCACTCCGCTGCGTGGCAGGGGAGGCATAACGTCGTGCAAAACAGATTGGTCAATGCCATCCCGGACAGAATGGGGGAAATCAGGGTGAACAAACGCATACCAAACTCTGACTCAGCACTAAGACCGGACGTCGTGGTAGTCGACGAGAGCACCCACAGGCTCACGGTGGTCGACGTCGTGATCCCCTTCGAGGGGGGCCCTCTGGCGCTGGTCTCGCTGACGAGATGCGAGCAAAGGGCTGGGAGACCACTGTCGACGCTTTCATTGTGAGTGCCTTGGGCTCATAGCAGGGGGTGGGAACTCGCCTACTACAAAGCTAGTCACGTTTTTCTTCGACGAGCGGTAGAGACATCTGTTGTTATCTTAGAAGCTCGGATCGGTAAATTAGTACTTCTCAGTAGTGATCGGTAAAAACGGATTTTATCAGACCTCACTCTTGGTGGACTTTATGAAGAGTAAGAAACTATTTTATGATGAGCATGAACTGGTTGACTGAAATGGTTTATTCATTTTCAACTTATTCAATTTAATTTAATTTAAATGGTTTATTGTTACTGTGTTCCCAATTGCTACAGTCATAGTAATGTCAAAAGGTATGTGTTGCATTCATATAAGTAGTAGTTTTGGATTAACTTATAACTCACTAAAAATGTACTGTGAATTAATATTTTCTGTAGCAATTTCATATTCCTGTAGTAATTTCTGATTAGTAAAAATTTGGGACAGTTTCTAACACTGTTTTCTTTCTAGGTTTTTCATTACACAAGTTGAGGGTGTTAGAAATGTTTGGTTGGAAAGAATCAGAAATCCATGTTTTCATTCATCCAAAAGTGTTATTTGCATAAAGCATTTTCATATGGATTGTATAGACCCTCATAGAAAGCTGAAAAGATTTGCTCTACCAACACTTAATTTGCCAAGTAATTCATTCTACTCCCTATGATTATCATTTTTGTAATTTCAATAATCTTTCAGATTATGTAAGCATATTTTGTCTACCCTCCAGAACTCCTGAAGAAACTTTGAGGCAACAAGGTATTTATATATAAGTGAACTGCTCATGGTCATTGATTATAGTTTTGGGTATTCCACTTATAGTAGGTTTCATAAAAATCGTCTATCAGAAGATTCCTAGAATACTTCAACGGATATGTGAGATTTACCGTTGAAACGCCAAATTCAAGGAATTTCAGTTAATAAGTTTATTGATTTTGCCATGATATTATTTCTGTACTTTTATGACAGAACTATTTATAAAATTTTATCGGGAAAAAAAAACAATAAGATCTTATGATCCAATAATGAAGATGTCATCCGAAAAAGTATCTAAAAGAAAATAGACTTTTAGAAATTGTTTCTGTCATAAAAGTATAAATCTAATGCATTTCATGCTTAAATTGATGTATCTGTCACTAATATTCTAATTTATTCTTTCAATGTATTTTCATAACTCAATGAGTAATTGTTGCATAATTATTCTTGGTTCGTTTCTTTCCCTCGATATTGAAATTTTTGTAAATTGATAATTTACTGCATTATATATATATTTCTAAAGTTTCTTTTTTGTTTATTTCCTTTCATCCTCTAAAGATTAGTATGTTCTTTGATTTGAAAGGCAGATATATTTGAAATGACCATAATTCTTTTAATCTGCTGCAAATTGTCACAATTTTCTGATCAAATGATATTTTTTTATTGAAATTGTGACAATATACAGCAGATTAAAAGAATTATGGTCATTTCAAATGTATTTGTTTTCATTTACAATAAAAATATGGGATTCAACCTGCGCTTGCGTGGAATCCTATGATAACTCTTATAAAATGCACTAGAGGGCGCCACGAGACGGAACGTTGTGCGAATGGAATCTGTAATCAACTCTAAGATGACGAAAGATGGCGCTGTAAGTTGAGCTCTAAGCCGGGACCAATATTCATGCCAGAGTTGCCTATCTATAGGTAGTCTATGGCTCATAGGACCAGGCGAACGAGCCCGTACTTAGGAGGTGCGCGGTGTCGCCGCGCTACGCCATCTCAATGCGCCGCCTCATGTGTAGTGAGACCATCAGATGATCAAGAGACATCTATGTCAAACACGTGACCGGAACAAGGCAATACACCTAGCCAGAAATATACACCCAGCGGGTGCGATATTCTTCCCTTTTATTCTTACATGTATATATATATTTAGTAGAAGCGATTGTTTGTACTCATCTCATTTATTCTATAGACACCCCCTATTGGGTTATTGATGTGAGACAATTATTTTTTTCATTGACTATGTAATTGAATTTGTAAGAATATTTCTTGAATAAAAATTTTCAATATAGACCGAGGTGACACCCAGCGGACACTCGTCTGAACTTCCATCTCAATGTATCCCCAACAACAACTTTCACAGATTATTGGAAAATTACAAAGAACTCACCATTATGAGTGCTCCAACATAATAATATGAAAGGTTCAACCCTGTAATATATTCAGAAGATAAATACACTAAATGAAGGTATCTATGCGATAAAGAATCCATGCTCAGAATTGAGTTAGACCTATAATATATTATATATATATATTATTCACTCATCTCGATGAATCAATAATTATTAGTGAGTTCCTACCTCTGCGGAGTAATTCCCACTAATTGAATTTAGAAGAAGCTATTTTTTCCCAACAAGATTGTTCAAATCAGGTCATAAGAGTGTGGTGACATTTTCGACAATTCCTCTTATTCTTCATGAGGAAAGATAGGTTCCGCCCGTCCACGTGAATTTAGCACATCCACAATAATGTCACACTGCTGTTATCATTCTCCATTAGCTCGGTCATATATCGTAGGGATATGTCTAGATAGCACACATAAATTTTAGATTCTCTAACTTATCCGCACCAACCATCTGCTAATATTTAATTCTGTTTGCCGTTTGTGTTACTTCTGCTTTACTCACCGCCTTCGTTTCATCAAGAACAGATTTAATGTAAACAATTATACCTATAATTTGAAACGATGTATTAACATGGGTTTTCAATATCCTGTTAGTCATAGGAATTGTTAGTCAGGATTTGATGGTGAAATGAATATGAAGTACTGCTGCTGAATAGGCAAATATTCAGTTTTGCGCGACTGTCAAAAAAACCTGATCCACCCCTACTCATGTGTACCTATCTTGCCTGGAGTCTAAGTTATCTGCGTTTATTTAATTTCAGATTGACATAATATGATTAATTTATTTGTACTGATATTTTCTTTATGCTTTCTAAGTAATGAATAAATTGACATATCTGTGATTACACTCGATCCTTAGAAAACCATTATTCAAGTATACATGGCAATCAAAAACTATTCCAAATGTTCTGAAAAAGTTTTTGTATAAATAAAGTGAGATTCGACAAACGCAGATATCTCAGAATCTGAACAAGATAGGTATAGGGAAATGTGAAGAAAAAGCAGATAGTAGATAGAGTAGATTATTGTAACTCTAATATTGAGGGAAATAAAGCCATTTTGGTGACTCAAATTTGATTAAAAATTTTTGAAAATAATTTATAACACAAAAACCGTTGAAAATAGAAAAAGATGAGTTAAACTAATCGATTCAGTGTTTCACAGAGAACCATAAATAATAGAAATACGGGGTGTCCCATTTAAAATAAGAAATCATTTTGCATAAATGGTTTCCATAACAATTGAATAGGTCACTCACCTTGGGACACCCAATAGAGATAAAAAAAATTTATATTTACTACGTCCGTTATCTTAGTGAGAATGATTTTGGTGTATCCTCAATTCTGAAAGTTGTTTATTGTGTACTCTCCTAAGACGTAGCCTCATGGAAACACAGCCTAGCCACATTTGATAAAAATTGTTTATACACGCTTCAACTATCCAAATACTAACGCATTTGGACGTCGAAGAGTTAACGTTTCCGAATCAGAAAATTCCCGGATGTTTCGGGAAAGCGTTCCGGTATCATAATTCAGTTTCTCGAGAAAAATCGAGTTATCGCGTTGAAAATACGATTTTTCCGAACATGGGAGTCGAGATCCCCAAGGCGCGTTGTCGCACGGTCTAGCGACTAAGCCAATAAACGGATTCCGATAAAATTTGGTATCTAGGGATATTCCGCAAATGGGTCCGTTTTAAATTCCGTCATATTTCCACTTATTACCTTCAGGGTTTTACAGCAGGATAGGTAAACAATCCATTCGAAAAACACACTAATGAACTCTCAGCAAAGACGTTTGCTCCCTACTTTTATATCGGCTGGGCATGTAACATCTGCTACATGGTATAATAGATTAAAGAGAACCAGATGGGAAACTGAGCGACTAACTCGATCCGAGCGCCATCTATTGCCTTAGAATTAGCACTAAACATACGACAGTGATAAAGGATGGTTAACTAGTATTAGCTGAGACTATTTATTATGAAAACAGAAGGTTGAGGTCAGAGGCCATTTTCGCTTACAAAAAATTTTTTCATTTTGAAGTTTGAAAAAATCAACGTTACGTTTTTAAATTTTATTTTCCTGATTTCAAAATGGTTCTTGTTGTTTTTTTGAATTGAAACAACACTTGCTTGAAGTTTTAGGCAACTGAACGACCAGACTCAGAACGTTCAAGGGATGTCTTAACTCCACAGTTGCCGAAGAGGATTATTGATCAAACTAATGGTAAATGATGCTTTATTGATTACACACTAATCTTATATACTAAATTGAGGAATGACAATATCAATAACATTGCCATATTTGGTATCAGAACATTTTCTAGGTCCCTTGTTACGTCAATTGTTTCTAGCCAGTCAGCAGATTTCGGTCGGTCAGCGACTCGCTCGGCGTGATCCACTTTTAATTGTTTAATAATTTGAATGGAATTTGCCATGTTATCGAAGATGAATATTTTTTAGGATCATGTTTGAATTTCGAACATAGAGTCCCTCAATAAGTATATTTTTTGTTCGGATACTAAGGTGGCAAATATAGAACGATTAGAAAGATACCTTTGTATAACAACGATTATATTGGCCAACAGTGGTTTTGGTGCCGAAGATTTTGGAAGTAATTTCATATGAATTTGATGCCCTGAATTCAAATATGCTATTAGTTTTTGCCTGTCAGCTCGAATTTTTAAGATATCAACATTTTTGTGAATTATACATTACATTATTCTAAAAGAAAAACCATGGCTTAAAGAAACAAATAAATAGAGAATTTTTATTATATTACACAGATATTACAGATATTATTCATTATATAATATAGAAAACAGAAAAAGTCATCATTTAAACCAATTACTCACTAAACATTTCGGAAACTTTTTTTGCGTGACATTCTTGAATGTATTTTAGAACAATGCCGTTTTAAAGACCAGCAGTAATCTGCCATCATGTGAGTATCACATCTTCCTTGATAGCGATCCTCCATACATTTGATATCTTGGTGAAATTTTTCACCATGCTCCTCACTATTGTCGCCTAAATTATCAGGAAAACGGTCTAAGTGGCTGTGTAAATAATGCACCTTAATGATCATGTTACACCCAAGTGATCTGAAATTATTCAGCATCTCATTGACTAATTCAACATATTTTTCAGCTTTGTGTTTACCCAGAAAATTTTGGACAACTGAAACAAATGAATTCCAGGCATTTTGTTCAATCTCAATCATTGAATTTATGAAGTCAGGGTCTTCAATCAGCTGTCTTATTTGTGGGCCATCAAATATTCCTGCTTTAATTTTTTCCTTACTCAGCTAAGGCATTTTTTTCCCTATATATGCAAAGCATGATCCATTCTTATCAAGAGCCTTCACAAACTGCTTCATTAGACCCAGCTTGATATGCAGGGGTGGAAACATGATTTTCTCTCGCGGAACTAAAGGATCATTGATGATATTCTTTCCCTCAACATCTATGTTTTCTCTTCTAGGCCACTCTTTTCTAACCCAGTGTTGCGTTTTGTCTCTGCTATCCCAGAGGCACAAGAAACAAGGATACTTGAAGTGGCCACTTCGCTGTCCAAGGAGAAAGTTTACCATTTTTAAGTCTACACAAATCACCCATTGGTGTTCATGATACTTTATTTTTTCCAAAATCAAAGCTATGTTGTCAAATTGCTCTTTCATTTTCGTTGAGTGAGCAATTGGTATTGAGCCATATTTGTTCCCATTATGTAGAAGAACATATTTCAAACTTCGTTTTGAGCTGTCAATAAATAGGCGACAATCATCCGGAAAATGGGAAGACCCATTTTTACCAGAGTTCTCTAATAGCATGGCACAATACAAGATTTTGTTCTTCAGAGAAAAAAGGTAGCAGATCTTTCTGCCTTGTGCGATAAAATGTAATTTTCGTTCCTGGTTCAAGTAAATTTTTTTCCTTCAACATGAAAGCCAGTAATTCAGAAGCTTTTTTCGACAGGTTGAGATCTCTAGTGAGGTCATTTAACTCATCTTGGTTGAAACATTATATATCTTCGTTGGCTGATCTTGTCCATTGTAGTTTTCACTTTTATGCCGATGATTTACAGATCTAAGTTCGGACCCACGTTGAGGAGTTCGCACAGGCTGTCCAACTTTTGAACAGAGATCTTTCGGCAGTTGCCCACGCGGCTTCGCGCATGGGTCTTGTTCTGAACACTACGAAAACGCAAGCAATCATCATTGGTGCGAAGAGATACTTGAACATTGTGGATAGACACGCTCATCGAGTAGTTCTCTGCGGTGAGAAGATTCCCTACTCCTCGGAGGTGAGGAGTCTGGGTTTAATAATCGATGAGACGCTGTCCTGGAACCCCCAAATTGCTATCACGAGTAAGAAGTTCTACCAATGCCTTCATCAGCTTCGGCTTTTGAAAAACTTTCTGCCATTCCAGACGAGGAGGACCCTGTTTTTGCGCTCTTACTCCCGATTTTGGATTATGCGGATATTGCCTTTATGGGTCTCACAGCAAGCCAGTTAGACAGACTTGATCGCCTGCAGAATGCAGGTATCAAGTTCGTTTACAATTTGAGGAAATACGATCACGTCAGCCAGTTCAGAGACGCTCTTAACCTTCTGCCTATCCGGCAACGTCGTATTTGGCATATATACACTCGACAGACAAATTTTAAGAATACCAGCTCACTCAACTAACTATGTCATTCCGATTTTTTCGGTGAGGTTTCCACAACTCTGGAATCGCATACCCGTGGAGATAACTAGAAGGCCAACTTTCTCATCGTTCGAAGTGAGTCTGAAAAAATACCTGAAATACACAAACACGATCAGTTGAAGGACATCTTTCTCTTTATGTGTTATGTCGTGGATATCTTCTCCTTTTTCCTTCCTAATCCATTTACATCCATAGCAGGAGTTATTAGATTTTATACTATATTCTTCAAAATTATTTCAATAACTTTTTCATGTAAAATAATTGTTATTCTTGAGCTACGATTGAAGGTTGGCAGGAAGACACGATATTTATATTGTATAAATTCGATTGTTAAACATCAGCAGCAATAGAGTTCCAATAATAATAATTATTTATTTTCTAAAAATCTAGAGCTGATACAAAAAAATTGCTATCATATTTAGATTCAGCTATAAAAATATACCTAGTTAAAATCAGCTCAAAAATTCTAGGCACCAAAAAAAAATATTATTTTGTAGGCCTGTGTTATCATTGAAGTAACTTAAAAGAATTGTCAATTATGACATATTTATCCAAACTAATTTACTGTTGAAGCTTCGCTCTCCTTCATTCATCAATATGAAGCCCCTGTTATTTGTGAATTCTGTATTAACTGACGAATAGAGTCCACTCAGGTGAATCATGATTGAATCATTCGGTAAACCCCCGTCTCTTTTTCTCCACTATCAGAGCCAATTCAAAATGAATTCTGTAGCGATCAACGAGTTCCACGAATTTGAAACATCTGTCGAAACTGAAAACTGGTTGCCAATTATCACCATCAAAGTGTAATCAATTCATCGAGCGCATATCTCACATCAATTCCAATCTACCGCATCCAGAATTTCAGCGAGAGTTATGGAAACTCAAACTTTCAATTTCGGGAAGAGTCAGGATATTTTTCACAGTAGCGTGAACTCGTTTCATGGCTATATCGAATATCTAAGCGTCGAAAAAATTGAGAAATATTTCTCTTTCATCTGTAATCGATTCATCGGCTACGTTCTCGAGGGTTCTAAATTCGGTATTGAAATTGATCTTCGAGCCAATAATGGTTAGTTGACTACATTTGATGAAATTTGAGGTGAGGAGGTGGCAAATTAAAGTTGAAGTACATTTTTGAGTGCTTTTTCCTAATGGAAAAGCCAACCTTTTGCTCAAGCTTTCGGAGCAGACTGATGAAGATTAAAGAAAAAAAGGTTTGTCCGCCTGATCGTAAATACAAATACTTTCGAAGACTGTGAACTTAAGTTTACTTGTTTACAGAACAGACTCTTTACCTATATTCTTTTCACTTGTGGATATAAATCTCATCGATAATTAATATTTGGGATATAGCCACCATCTCTTATTGTTCTGGCCACCAATTTTTTGATATACGCTATCTATCGTATTCAAGGCGAAAAATTAGCATTCAAAAAAGCTGAAAATATAAAGATACTTTCAAGTTGATGACGATTGTTTGGGCTATTACCATCATCTATTGTGGATGTAATGTTTTCCGACGTTTCGATAGACATCTATCTTTATCTATCTTTGAAACTTATCAAAAAGTAAATATTGAAAAGTCTTCTGTGAACTTATACTCATCTGTGATATGATGATCTTTTTAAGTTGGATCTATAGATCTGCCAGAAGTTTGGACGCCGATAGTTCGATCCAACTTAAAAAGATAATCATATCACAGATGAGTATATAACATCGTTCATTTTTCTTTCATGACTTCTGTCAATTGACTTTTTGAAAATTGATAAGCTTCAAAAGGTTTCTTACTTTTCTCCTTGATAAAGATAGAAGATGTTTATCGAAACGTCGAAAAACATTACATCCACAATAGATGATGGTAATAGCCCAAACAATCATTCAACACGAGCTCCATCATCAACAATATCGTCAATAACTCGAAATTTTACTTACTTTGGGTTAGATGTCTTGTTTAAAAGGACCCTAAACTTCAATAGATTTTGTATAATCCATCTTGGACAAATAATCATACAGAGTGTTCCAAAAAAGATTCAGAATGAGATTGAGAAAACTGACAAAACTCGATTTTTTTCAAAATTCAAATAGCCCCCATTTTTATTATTTTGTAGCATTATGTAGAACCCTTAGATCTATCATAAAAAATGAAGGTAACTTTGTATGAGGTTATCAATACCTAAAATTTGAAGTTTTCAAGAAATATTGCCAATTTAATATTTTTCTATGGCGGTTTTGCATGAAAAGGTGTAAACAGTTAGATCTAGAATAGCCACGTTTATATTTGACATTTCAAATCATAAAGCTGAACCAGCATTGAAAGTTAAATTATACAAACGAGGATTATTTAAACTCATTTATTATTTATGGACAATGTCAAAAAAAGTTTATTAGAAGAACCTGTGATACATTTGCTACCCGATATCCTCATAAATTTACAAAACCATCACCAAATACTGTTAAACGAATTATAGAAAACTTCACCTCAATTTTGAATCCTTAAAGGTAAAAATGTACAAAAAAGAAACCAGTTTTTGACAATGAAAATATTGAAATAGCAATTTTGGGATATTTTAAAAAGAAGCATATCCAATAAAATCTTCAAGGCAAGTAGCATTAGAATCAGGATTATCTCAATCGTCAGTTCTAAGAATTTTACATAAACACAAATATCATGAAAGAACCCTATGCAATTTCATTAGTGCAGCATTTGAATGAAACAACATTTTCCAAGAAGAAGAATTCTGTGAATCATAATACTTCACGTTCACAAGAAGGTTTTTCTTTTTTGGGTAATATCATTTGGACCGAAAAGCCAAATTTACAAAGAATGGTGTTTTTAATCGACGTAATTGCCATCATTGGAGTGATAGAATTGTACACCCATTTAGGGAACACAATTTTCAAGAATCCTGGCAATTTAACGTTTATTGTGCAGTAGGAAATGACGGCATTGTTTGCTTACAATGTTATCAAGAGAACTTGAAAGGTAAGTTAGGTCTTTTTGAATAGTTCTAATATAAAAGACATATTTCAACTTATAGGAGACCGATACCTCAACATCTTGCGGAATTTTGAAGTTGACTATTTAGACAACTTGCCCCTGGCTGAACTTCGAAAACTTTTCTACCAACATGATGGAGCAACTCCACATAATGCCCATTTGGTCAATACCTATCTGGAAAACTTATTTTACGATCAATGGATAGCCAACAATGGACCAAATCTTTGGCCACCTCGCTCCCCGGACCTATCAGTGCTCGATTTTTATGTATGGGGAACAGTGAAAAATAACGTGTATAAAACATCAGTGACCACCATGGAAGACTGCATGAGACGTGTTAGAACAGCATTTGAAGACCTGGACCCCCAATCGATAAGAAAAGCCACCCATGAACAATTGCTGCTGAGATGCGAAAAATGTTTAGAAGTTCAAGGAAACCAATTTAAATATTTACTTAAATAATTTTTCTAAGCCTGATTCAAATGCTTCTTGAACTGTCAAATATAAACGTGGCTATCCTAGATCTAATTGTTTACACATTAAATGCAAAACCGCCATAGAAAAATATTAAATTTGCAATATTTCGAAAACTTCAAATTTTAGGTATAGATAACCTCATACAAAGTTACCTTCATTTTTGATGATTAATGCTTCAAAATAATAAAAATGGGGGTTTTCCATTTGAAAAAATCGAGTTTTTGTCAGTTTTCTCAATCTCATTCTAGATCTTTTTTTTGAAAACTCTGTATGATTATTTGTCCAAGTATTATACTAAATCTATTGAAGTAGGTCCTTTTCAACAAGACATCTAACACAAAGTAAGAAAAAAGGGCTTCCTTATAGGAATCTTTGACATAAAAACCTGAATATGTCAAAAACGCTTTGACTTAGGGATAAGACATGATACATGAAATCTGCCTAGAATGTTAAGTAGAATCCAAAAATGTAATAATATATAGGGTATCCCATTTAAAATAAGCGACTTAGGGTCTATTTCCGGTATAACCGGAAGTGCCCAATAGATGAAAATATTTTAGCTCTATAGGTCCCAAGACATCTGGCAAGTTCCCAAAATTTCAAATTTTTCCTACGTTCAGTTTCTGAGATATCGATCGATGCAGTTCGTCGTGGTTCACCCTGTATATATTTATATATCAATAGTTGAAAGTAATTCACTCTCGTAATAAATCAGCAAGCTAAAAATTTTTTAAGGGTATTCGAGCTTTTCTTGATTGGGGTCGTGTATTGAAATACAGAAATAAGATTTGTGTTAAAGGCTCTATATTTCGTCTTTGATTAGAGACTTCTTCAGGAGCATACTAAAAAGAAATAAACAGTTACAATGACTTGAATAATTTCGGCAACACACATTACTCGATCTAGTATTGCAGATAACGCTGTTTCTCAAGTAAACACAATGTTATGACTTTTCTATAGTGAAATATGATTCTACATTTTCTCAAGATAACTTCTCAATTATTATCACATTCAATGTTCTCTCTATAACTACTCCATAATTGTACATAGGCCAACTCTGTTTAGATGTAGTTAATTTATAAATATTTTAACTTCGTGAGAGTACCTATTTATTTTGTGAATGTGAACATTGTACAATACACATGTTATTTTACCACCTTTAGCTCAATCATTTAGTAACAGTCCTCCTTAAAGTAATAGCCAAAAATACCAACACACAGATTTTTGAACAGTTTGCAATAATTCAGAATATATACATTTGTTGAGCCTCAAATATTAAAAGCAAGATTAACAAGATTGTTTAAATTTAAGTCGATTAGCTTATATTTTATTATTTTTTATCAAGAGCACCATGGATCCAGGACGTGAATGATGCAAAAATAAGTTTCTTGTATGCCTTACTTTCTCGAAAGTCATCACCAACGATTTAATCCTGCACTTTTATTTTCACTTCAATGCCAAACAATCCTGAAAAACTTTTTTCAATAGTGCCACTTTAAATGAACAGTTCATTTGTCCGCACGAACTAACTTCGGGGATCAGTGTGGGATCTACGGATTTCGACGTTCGAAATTGGCCATATATCTATCCTTCAGTTCATTTGTGATCCTTCAGCTACCATTTCGGGCCCTCTGCCTCGACTTTCGGTTTCTACGAACAATCGAATTATCACACTTCTCTGAATACGGACTTCTAATGAATTTCATGATGCGGAGAGTTAGATTGCCGGATTAATGTTCAAGAATCCATGGAATCCCCTCAAAATCGGACACTAAATTGAATTCAACCGATAATCCATGATACGGAAAAAGTAAGGGAAAATGCTTCTTGATGTCTGTACACTTTTTTCATCGAATTCACCTGATTATTTTTCCGACCCAAATATCGACCAATAGAATTGCACCATTCGACGTCACGTGGTACAACCTACACGGTATTATACTGATAATTTTTTGAAAATTTTCTCTGGTAGTTGCTATATATAAACAAAACATGATCCAGTCAAATTAAGCACACGTCAAACTGACAGGTTGAATTCAATTGTGAAAATTGGAGATTTTGCATGAAAATGAGTCGATTTGGAGTTTGTTCTCTGTCCACCATCGATAAAAAAGTCAAAGGAAATGTTCCCATTAATACGGAGAAGGCAAAAAAACAGTTTGGAACCAATTTACTACTTTTTGTACTGAGAGGGAATACACATTGAGTGCTGAAACGAGTGAAGCGCAATTGGTAAACATTATGAAAGATTACGCTTACAATATGAAGAAAATGAATGGATGGAGAAGACTATAAGGAAGGTACAATAAAAACAATGTGGAATCAGACTGCCAAATTACTTCAAGAAAAGTATTTGAACGATTTCGACATCAAAATCAACCCATTTTCGGATGCTGCATTCAAGACAGCTCGAGGAGCTCGTGATGCCAAGCGTAAGGCTTTACAATCTATTCCGGAAAAACGGAGGGCCAGTGCAGCAGCGTTGGAGGAAAAAGATTGGGATGCAATGACCTCTGTTTGGGACGATGAAACTCCTGATGGCCTCCAGAAAAAATTATTCATGATAATATCAGTGGAATTGGCTTGGAGAGGTGGTGAGGGCAGCATGGCGTCGATACATCACTTCAAGGCAGAACATCGAAATGACGGGGAAACAACTGGGAGAATCGAATACAATCCAATTTTCAGCAAGACCACACAAGGTGGTGATAAAAATTATCAGACAGCAAGTGGCTGGTGGAGAATCGGGAAATCCTGACAAGTGCCCAGTGAGACTGTTCCAGAAATTGAGAGAGAAGAGAGATGTCAATATCAAGAGCGACAGACTATTCCTGACCCAAAATCCATTCTGGAATAAAGTTCCAGGCGCTAGGTGGTACAAGGATTCCCCAGTAGGCCAAAACACGATTTCAAAGTGGGTTAAGGTGTCAGCACAAAAAGCTGGGCTTGACCTTGGTAACAAAAAATCACCAATCACTCCAGTCGTGCAACAGCCGTCTCCAATCTAGCGAAATCGGGCCTGGGAGAGCAGCAGATAATCAAAATAACTGGACATGCCAACAGTAACTCCATCAAGCCGTATCTCCAACTCGACAAGGAACACCACGAATTAATTGTCAAGAAACTGCGAAGGAGTGAGCCTACTGCAGAAAATGCCATCAACAGCATAAACCTCATGCCATCTACCTCTTCTGGGACCATTACCGATAACTCTGACTTGAAGAAAACATGCACCAATGTTTACAACAATTGTATTTTTAATTGCACTACCCTGATTCTTAATTAAATGTTGTTTTATTCATTATGAAATTCTTATTTTTTAACTGTACATTTCGTCTCATGGTGCAATTCTATTGGCCGACATTTGGGACAGACAGAAAAACGAATCCCCAAAATACCACTCTTGTGGTATTATAAGTGAATATAGAAGATGTTCAGTAAAACACTCACTCCCGATTTAGACGACTATACGTACACTGTTCACGTGAATAAGACTCTTTTCCCGTACTCTGGAACAGTGTGACGCAAATACGAACACCGCAAAAATGAAAAAACCTATATCTCAAATTAAAAATAACTTTTCATAGTTTTCCCTAAGTTTTCTACGAAGCTAAATTCCCTTCTACTAGAAAACTACGTCAGTGCTTTTCTAAATTTTGTCAACGTACATTATTTCAATGTAATGAAAAATTTCCATTGATTTTCACTCAACTATAACTAATAAGGAAGTCCGTCCCATGTCAATGGAATACGTATCTGTGATAGCATTGATCAAAGATACTTCGGACGGACTTTTTGTCACTTCTCTTTTATCTTAAGTAAATGAAAAAATAATCATAATTTTAGGTGGAAAAAAGCTACGACAATGGAATTTGAGAAAATATGAGATATCAAGAACGTTGATAAATACTCACAGATGGGAGCAGTATAGTTATTCTCTTCAAAAATTTTAATTTATGATGAGGTAATTTATGTAAACGGAACTACAAATGGTGAAAATGTCAGTTGAAGATTATCATAATTTTTCCGAAACCGTTTCCCCACTTATATACAGGATGTAACTAAATAAGTGTAAAATATTCTAGGAGGTGATTCCTCATCGAAAAAAAGATAGGATCTTTCGTATAAAGAAACTTTATTGGAGCATCCCTTGTTAAGGTACAGCCCCTCAAAAGCAGTACACAAAATTTGTATAACAATTTTTTTCACAAGCACCAAAAAGTTACAATATTGAAACTAGAACGTCTCAAATTGAGCAGCCTAGAAGGGTTGTAAAGAGCATCGGATATACATACTGACACAATTATTCAGGGTTAAATTAATTCAAAATCTATCTTAATGTATATCTAACACTAAGCATTTTTCATAATATTGAGTTTTCTTCTTTTATTACAATTTTCCTTCCTTTTGACGATAGATCTTTTAAATAATTTAACTGTGACTAATTGTGTCAGTATGTATATCCGACGCTGGTCACAACCTGAATCAAATTCCGCTAACCAGGTTTTTATCGATTTAGTTTTTTTTCAATTCAGAGAGACCAAGTCGCTGCAACCATAAATACAATTAAATAAAGATTACCGTGTTTACACGCTTGAGACCGCCACTTTACCGGTAGAATTTTTGGCTTCATTTCTTTGAACTGCGTTTCCCCTCTAGGTAGATTTATACTCAATGGTGATACTCACTCATAACACAGAAAGTGATCTCACCATATTTTATAATATGTGCACACAACTCACAGTGCATTTCCACAGAGTATTTAACCATATTAAGCTGTTGTACTTGGAGTCTCGACCTAACATTAATAACAACAGCCCCATGTTCACCATTTGGTCGGGTATAAAAGGAAGCAATCCGATAACCTGCCATCGAAATTTAGGATAATTTTCTTGAAGAACACCAATATTGAGTGAGACTCAGCAAATCCGGGCCGGAAGAACTCAGCAAGACCTCCAAGAATGATAAAAGAGTTTATTTATTTAATTTTGCTAAATCCTGAATTAATATTCATTTCAGATAAAGTTGCTGATATATTAATTCACCCAGATTTTTTATACATTCAATCATCACTTTCACAAAAACAAGACATATCATTTGCGAGCATTATTCAAGCAATTAAATGGCTCATTACCCTGAATAATCGTGGTCAAACGTAACGCCATATTATGTGACATATAAATCATTCCGTATTAACACATTGCATACGTGACTCTGACGCACAACACCCATATTATTAGGAATAATATATACGCTATTGCCTCATTTTTAGACCATTCATACCGTTACATCGCCTGAATCTGAATTTATCCCAAAAAGGGTGCCCGTAAATATTGTGCGATGAATTCATTTTCACGTATTTCTTTCCGGCACCCAATGTTCCATGAAAATCATGTTGCATGCATAAGGGGAGAATTTCTTGACAATTTGCCAAATCCTTCTATCTCGAATTCCCATAGATTTTGGGGAGCATTTGAATGTGCTATAAATCATGTTATGAAAATACATGGATCTTGTTTCTCATATTCAGGTGCGATACAAAATAGAAAGGAGAATAATGGACTTTACGTGAGCAGTAAGAAACATATTGTTTCTTATATTTATTAATAACTTCCCTTATTACATGAAGAAGTATTCAAGCTTGTTGTTCGAGGATGATTGCATGATACTGTCGGCTTGTGACAGCCGATTTGTAGCAGGGTTATTTTTCGACTTGTCCTCTGCATTTGATGTTATATCGTTCGAGGTCATAAAGGAGAAATTGTATAGTTTGGAATTAGAGGTGTGCTCCTTGACTGGTTGTACAGTTTCATCACTGGTAGGACCATGAAGGTAGAGGTTAACAACGTTTTCAGTAATAAATACGACATCACGTCTGGAGTGCCACAAAGTTCTGTCTTGGGTCCACTTTTATTCATATTTTTCATCAATGATTTACCTGATTACCTGAGATCGGTGTTAGTGCTCATTTTTGCAGATGATTTTTCTGTTGCCGTTACAGCCTCGAGTCTTACTGAACTTGTTGATGCCTGTAAAGGTATTATTCAAAGTCTTATGGATTTGAGCCAAAGGAATGCACTACTGTTAAATGTCGAGAAAACTAAATGTATTTACTTTGGTCTGAAAAACATGTCACAACCGTGACATTTTGAGTATCAGCTGTTCTAATTCTTCAATAAAATCTGAAGAATATATTAAGTTTTTAGGTATATACATTGACGAATATCTTAGGTGGATTTATCACATAGACATACTGAGTAAATGTTGAATTCATCATATTATGCAATAAAGCGAGTAAAAAATATTTTTCACTTGAATGTTCGCTTGATTTGTACTATTGTTTGGTTTACAGCCACATTTCATATAATATTTTACTTTGGGGAAATTCCTCTGATGTAAATAGAGTTTTTGTTGCTCAGAAGCGTGTCCTACGCTTGATCTTTGGTATAGACTCAAGGTCTTCCTGCAGGCCATTTTTTGTGGAGAATAAAATTCTGACAGTTCCTTGTATATATATTTATAAGTCATTGCTCTTGATCAAACAAAATTTAAGAACTCTAGAAAGATTGTCCAGTCATCACTCCTATACAACGAGAAATGACAAAATCCTGTCTTTGCCTAAGCAACGAACGACGAAGTCCGAACATTCACCTACTTACCAAGGTATTAAAATTTACAATAAATTACCAGAATGTTTTGGAAATATAAATTTTGCTTGTTTCAAGAGGGAGACTAAATCCATGTTATGTAAAAAAGGTTTTTATAGTCTAAATGAATATATGGGTGATCATTTGTAATTTGATATAATTTTTTTTCTCTTCAAGTCAATCTTTCAGATCAAAATTTGTTAATATATATTTTTTCCTGTAGTTTTTTGACTTGTCTTATACAATTAATGTCTGGGGGGGATGAATAAAGCTTATTATTATTATTATTGCATGTCAAATGTCAATATTAAACGATATAGAGATTTGAAAGCACTATTCAAATTTTATAATCTGTCAATTTTCGTATCAGTCACACCAACTGCGAAATTAAAATACAAAAGGCACTAGGAGGTATAATCTGAATTTTTCATTGAATTCCAATAAATTTCTCACAATTCTTGAATGAAATAGAGAAAATATCGTCTCATACTCGTTGCAGAAGGCAATTCCAACACGAATGCGAAATTTTGAACGCATGAGTGCCCATTCTGCAACTTGTTTTAGAATATACTATTACGCGAATTACGACTTACATAAGTGCCAGAAATGTTGCTTAAAATGTCATCTTTCAAGCACGTGCTAGTTTGACACCATCGGATTAGTGTTGCCTGTAGTATGAGTATGAATTTCTTTAATTACCTATAATATCACCGTCCAACAACGACTCATTTCAATTGTAAGGTCGCTCCTATAGATAAGTGTTCGAATAAATGAGTCGTCTTGTAATGCAAAAATTATTCAACTATCCCATGAAAATCCTTCGTCTTCTGAAAAGAATTCATTGCAGTTCAATTTTTTCAATAGAGTCATCAATTCGGATACTCATTAAATCTTCCGAAGCAATTTCATCGTTGTCTGGGACGTAGCAAAAGCAAAAGCTATAAGTGGGGCACAAACTTCACTGTCAATAACAGTAAAAATCAATGAAGAAGCCTTGCAATTACGTGCTTCCGTCGTTTTTGATGTCTCAATTTCTTTTTTGCCTCTTTCTGTTAGATAATTAGTTCCTTCAAGCCAAGCAGTATACTCAGCTGCCAGTGTATTCGGGAAAGTTTACTATACACGGTTGTTTAGAAGCTTCATCGTCGTATTTTGCATTCCAAGAGAATCTGAAAAGTTGGGGCATAAAACATTCTTAGGGCCTAATTGAATAGGGAAGGGGATCAATTTCCACACTCTTATGAATTGAAAATATAATGACGAGTGTCACGGTTTCAAAATTCCCGCTCCAGTTAGTACCTGCCAATCGAACTGGTGGCGTTGGTCGCAGTAGTTTACCAGCTTATCTCGTACGTTTCAATGAACGGTTGTCGTGGTCCTGTTCTGTGCATGTGACGTAGGTTGTCAACTACGTCGTTCTTCCGATATATTTGGTTGAAATATCCTGGAATAATTAATCGCAATTTTGCGGATCTGAACAGGATTTTAACTGAAGCCCTGAGAGAAATCTTATCATGTTGGTTTGGTTTGTTCGTTGGTGAGATTTTTGCGCTTTAGCGGAGTGGCGTATTTGTTTGGAAAAGCGACGTGGGATTGCATCATTCTGCTTCGAATTGGGAATTATTATTGTACCGTTGCGAGGTACCGCAGATTCTGAACTGTCTTTGAAGTCTTCGAGCTGTTTGTATAGGCTGTCTTTGAATTACTGCCGTGGGAGCTGTCTTTGGGGACCTCCACCAGATTTCGCCATCTAAGATACCACACCTGTCGTCTACCCAGGGTGCATTGCTGTGAGAAATTGTACTACGTTGGCCTAGGAATATATTTGAGCCCAGTTTCCATCTACGAGACTGTGAGAATAATTATGGATTAAGAAACTATATCCTTTTGTACTTCAGTCAAGCCACGACCTAGACTGTTATAGAAGGTTAGTCTGTAGAATTTAGTTAAGATTGATTAGTATCAAGGAGGCCCAATTCAGTGAATACTGTTTAGTACATAAAATCAGACCTATCGAGAAGGTCGATTAGTTATAAGTAAAGAGCTATTTGTAACGATTACCATCGAGGCTCTAAGTATATACCTTGGGGTGATATTACTGTTTGTTTAGTAAGAGATAAAGCCTTATATCGGATATTCGGGTTGTGAAGTAAGAACTAGTTAGTGATCTACTTTCTCTAAGATATATCCTCGTTTGAGGGACTTTGTGTATTTAATTTGGGCTCATTATATGATTAAATAATTGCTCTATATTCTTTCTACCAGCCACTACCTCCCGCTTGTGTGATCGGGCTCGTTTGGCATCCTGAGAGTACGTTCGTTATTTTCTCTCTTTTGCGACCCTGAGATCTTTAGTGTACTTTCCTCTTTTTTTCTTTATATTATCATAAAAGAGAGTGGCGCCCCTTTATAAGTAGTCTCAGCTTTAGAGCTAGCCGAGGAAGTACTTTGTGCAGTCTCTGGAGCCGAGTGGGTTTGGTGACACGAGTGACAAAGATATCTACGCAACGAATAACCGCCTCCACTTCATAAATGACAATATGTGGTTAATTCAAAGAATGTTGAGAAGAATGAGATACATAATAATAATAATAATATTTTGGTTTAATAGTGCACATATCCAAGAAATCGATGCACAGTTGATTAAATCGATGAGAATAATTACTGGTACCATAATATCTACACCGGTTCATTGATTACCAGTTTTTTCTAACATTGTCCTCCCCATAACATGAAAAACTACCTACGCCGAATTAAAGTTCAGCATCTTCCTTCAGTCCACACTCAAAAGAAAAAAGATTTCGAGGCAGCCTTGTGACACCCCAATAATTATCGCAGGAACATAGTGGCGCCCAACACAAAAGTGCCGACTGTATTCTTTGAAGAACAATGCCCCACGGTTGGTATTTCATTTCCGGACTCGTGAAATGTGAAAGACGATAAAGCACCGATCCTGTTATATCCCCATATATCTTCATGCGTGTGTACAACAGAAGCTTGGAAAATATATCGGCGGCATTACTCATTTCCAGACAAGTTGGAACATCTAATAACATTTGATAATTCAGTTTGTCTGTCTGGAGTTTCGTAGTTTCCAGCAATTCTTTCCCGCTTCACTACGTGAGAGAAAATTGCAAGTCCCGAGGGATCTCTTTCGAGGATTACTCACATAGTTCCAGATTCTGCCTGTTTGAAGCCAGTACTTATCGAGAAGTACATTTGGAATTGAAAACCGATAATTGAAATGGAAGAATCATCATTAGACTTGGGTAATAAATCGAGTTGAATAAAGAATTATTGAGATCAAAAGGACCTACCCAAGTAAAAATGTAGAAGAGCAACGATGGATGATCAGAATTTTTTGCGCTGTCATTCATATTTTCCCTTACTCGGATACAATACAATATAAAAACAACAGAGATATGCCATATAAAGAAATCAACGAAGAAATATCTTGAGTTAAAAATAACTGAATTTAGAGGTTTCCTTTAGTTTGATTTCAGCCACAATACTATTTTACAAAATAATGGGGGTACTACTTCTGAAATTCATTTGAAATAGCCTTCCCCTTCCAAATTACACCTCTAAGAAGTTGTTGACAAAATTGCGCTTTTATATTATTTTCACCGGATTTGAAAGTCGAATAGTAATGAAATTCCACACATTCAATAAACAGCATAGTTGTTGTTTTATTTATTTCAACTTGAAAAAATTTTATACAAAGATCATCACAAATAAACAAGTTTTTTAACCCATCAAAGATACATGGAGTGTCAATTCACTATGTGAATTATGTTCTTACCCATAAAATGTAAAATTTTCAATAAACAACACTGTGTTCCATATACTCCTCCATGGTGTAGTAGGCCTTCTTGATGAGAATGGATTTCAGTTCTTTCTTGAATTTATCTCTATCTGGTTCCCTCAGTTTAGCTGGTAGTTTATTGAAGACTTTTATAGCCAGATAGTTTACATTCAGCTGTGAAGCTACAATCCGGTGTAAGAAATCAGCAAGTTGTTTTTATTGCGTGTGTTGTATGTGTGGTTGTAGTAGTTTTCCTGCAATATATTCTTATTGTCATAGATCTATTGATAAGACACATTTCAATACAAAGATGGATGTTAAGGTTCTTTGGGGAATAAATCCCGACAACTACTTCTGCTGCTCACACCACATAGAATTCTCAGGGCCTGCTTCTGTTTTGTGAATATCCTTCTGCTTTCAGTTGTTTCTCCCCAGATGAGTATAGCAATGTTAAGTATACTGTGAATATAGCTGAAGTAAGTCATCTTGGCTGCCTTGGTTCCTGCAATTTGTTTTATTCTTCTGATTGCATATGTGGCTCTTGATAATCTTGGTATAAGTGTAAGTGTTTGGTAAACTTCAGGTTGGACTGCATTATAATTCCCAGAAACTTCATGTGATCATTTGAGGAGGCATCAAAAAGCATATGCTGAGTGTTTTCGGCATTCATTTTATTTGAACCGAACCATGTCAGGCAGGAAGTGTCATCTGCAAAAAGCACTCTCTCATTTGATTCTAGATTTCCAGGTGAGTCATTTATATAAATGACAAAAACAAGAGGTCTCAACACTGATCCCTGCGGCACTCCATACTGCACAGTTTCCCATGAAGAAAATTTGTCACCGGAACTCGTTTTCTGCATCCTTCCAGTTAGATAACTTCTCAACAATGTCAGAGCTAGCCCTCTAATTCTATAGTTTTCCAGCTTTTCCAACAGTAGATTGTGGTCCACGGTGTCAAAGGCCTTGGACAAATCGCAAGTGCGCAAACTACATTTTTCCTTTCATCCAGTACCCTGCTTATCATCATCAGCATATCGCTGTTTCCTCAGATCTGCCTGTTAAGTATTCATGCAGTTGTTTACTAACTATTCCTGTATGCTTGAAAAAAAGCTCAACAGTCTGTCTTTTATTATCTTCTCTAACAATTTTGAGAAAACTGGAAGTATTGATAGCGGGTGGTAATTGTCCACTGAATCCGAATTTCCTTTTTTAAGGACAGGTATTATTTTCACCTTCTTCAGCTGATCGGGGTAGTGGCCTTTCTTCAAACGTTTGGTGATAATATCACAAAGTAGTATTTCTATGATAGGAAATATTTATTTCAGTATTTGGTGTCATCTCATAAATATTTCAAAATGGCTAATAATTCTGAGTTCCAAATGCATTCACTGAGGTAAACTGACTGAGCTGTCCTATCTTTGGTTTTTCGCAAGAGCCTCATTGGATTTTCTTGTTGTTCTCCAAAATCTTCCAGAGTTTCAGCTCCAATATCAGTGAAGTATCTGTTCAGTTTATTTGCTGTGAGATTTATTTCTCACCTTTTGACTGCTATTTTATTCGTCTCGTATAATTTTCCATATAGCACTATTTTTGTTTTCAGCATTTTGTAGTTTATGCAGATTTGAATCTCTTTTCAGATCTGTCAATTTCTTGCTTTGAATATTGTATGCTTTTCTACTACCTTCATCTTTCCTAACCTTCATTATTGTTTCCAGAGCATTAAGTTCATTTCGCATTTTCAAAATGCTCTTATTTTTTTTGTAGGTCCTCAGTTAGCTTCCCAATCTTTCTGCATACACCTTTTTTGGGACGAGTTTGATCGAAGTCTACTCCAGAATTGGTCAAATGCTGCCTGCTGTTGTAGTTCCAGAGTATGGGAAAAGTCACTAGAACAATGCACCGCAAATGCTCCTCATCTCACATTAGTGCTTATCTTAACCTTTTTCCATTTAATTACAGCTTAAACTTTATTATTGAGACAAATTTGAACCCATCTGAGCTTCATTGTGTAGAAAAGAAAAGAAGTTGCGTTTCATTCATCCATAATGAAATGAAATGTGTTGAAGTTAGATGCTCATGTGATTCACTGATTTCATCTCCAACGTTCCTCCTCATTAATCTGAAATGAAGTGTTCTATCAGAGAACTCAGAACGAGACAAATAAAGGATATGCTTTGTTCTTCCTTCCTTCCTATTCCACTCAAGGATATCATTTCGTATACTATGGCAACACTGTAACCTCATCAAGTTTCTCGAAACAGCTTAAATATACGCTGGGGAATAAGCTAGCGGGTCTCAGCGAAACGCTGCTTCCACGTAGGGGTTTTAGTGAAGAAAAAAAGATAAAAGAGATGCTTAATCCTTCACTTCGATTTTCAATTAGCTCCCAGCGGATGGCTATTTGTTTTCAATCAGTTGTCCGCAGAGTGGCGAAATTAAAAACTGCCCCAACTGAATCAATTACTTAGCACCCTTCCGGGATTTATGACGAGATGCTCAAGATAAACAGGTGCGCTTGAAGCCATGCAAATCATTTTTGGCACGTCCATTAATATGGCACACGATTTTTTTTAGATTCTCTTTGTATCATTCTCCCATTCGTCACCGATATTTGAAGAGTCGCCATTTGTGTTTCATGTAAAAAATTATACGACCATTTTTTGACTTGATAGATATGTATGCCACGTTTGATTCAGCAAGGTACAGTGCGTTACAATTTGTCTCGTTATTAATGATATATCGGACCTTAGATATAAAACAGCTAAGCAGAAGTAACAGGACTGTACGTTATGTTCATAATACACAGATTGATGAAAAATATGTAGAAAAAGAGGATAGAAAAAAAAAACACGAAGGTTAGAATCAAATTATCTATAATAGCAAACAGTATTCAACGGCAGTGTTAGGTCTTAACGTTATATTGTAATTTAGATACTTAAAAAATTGTTGGAAAACACAGATGATAAATAAAACATAACGCTCAGAATAAAATTATGTGATCTCCTTTATTGAGGGACGAAATGAATATAAGAAACTCACTGAACATGAATAAAGCATCTCTACTTGGAAGAGAAATGACACCCACGTAGGTCGATTCTATCAATGATCATGCTTCTAGTTTTCCATGTAAGCAAATTTATAGAATAATGCTTAGGTACTTATATACCTCTTTGATGTAAATAGTTTATTCGCGAAATAAACTCATGGTTTGTTATTGAATTAATTTGTAAATCAAAAAAAAAAATTATCATCCTATCATTTGGGCTTCTCTCGAGTGAAATTAGCTATTACACAGTGCCATTTCATCACATTCAAATTCATTCAGTCGGTTCATGATATACCCTTTATACATACCAATTTAAGTGCTCCAACGCCCCTTTGAAGTCGACGAAGATACCCAGAACATATTTGTCCTGAGCCTCCACGACTCCCCGTTCAACTGCCTTCCATGATTCGAGTAGCCAAATTGTTTTTCAGACATACTCCCAGTTTTTACCTCTAGCCTCCTGATCAAGATTGTCTCCAGGAACACCGGCAAGAGGCAGATCGGCCTGTATGATCCCACCTCTGTCCTGGGATTATCCATAGGCTTCAGTAGAACCACGACCGCCACCACCCGCCATGCATCGGGAAATCTTCTCTCTTTCATAGCACGAACTTAGGTATACGTTTCAAAACATCCTTGGCCATCTCAGGGTGTATGCCATCTATACCTATACCTATAGCCTTCCAATGAACCTTTATTTTTCACAATCAATGGCCAAAGGTACTTTTCATCACCAGTTGCGAAGCATTCTTCTTTTAAAAACTCATCGACGTTTCAAAACGTCGAAGGTATGGCTGGACATGATCTGATCATTTGACTAGAGTATGTAGAAACCGATCGTTTGAAATCATTTTCGACTCGATATTCCAAACTAACAGGCATTTGGGTGGAACAAAAGCTCGGTAGTCGTTTAGGAAAAAGCTCACAAGAAAGAGTTGAAGGAGTTAACTTTACAGTGCCAAGACTTCTTTTTCGAATTTCACAACTCCGTCGAAAAGTATGGAGTTACAACAAATCATTCCTTTGCCCTCTTGAAAATCAATCAATACCCGGATACGGTTCCAAAAAAGTTTCTTCCCTACATAATCTATATTTAATCAACGCTCAAACTCCCATCGATGTTTTTCAATAAGACAACACTGATCTGCTTATCGCATAATCTCCTTTCACGAAAATTTTCACCCAAGTCGAAACTTTTTAAAATTGATAATCAGCTTGTAAATCAACGTCGACGTTTTATAGGAGGAAAACAATTTTTTCGTTCCATTATCGCCTTTACTTGAATCCTAATTCCAACAGCAAACAATACACCACCCTCAGTTGAACGCAATTATTTTTTACGTCCCTTTTTTCATCGCTGCAAATTATCGGGTAAATTATTTCATTTCTCATCTCCCGACTGGGAATTCATCAGAAGTTTTATGATTCCCTCTTCGACTTTGGGAGTTTGCCGAGAGACGCAAAGGAACTTTTGTGGCCTAATGATGAAATTGTGTTGTTTAAATTCATGAAGTCTCCGGATCTGGTAATTCCATTCTTGCTAGCGTTTTCTGTGTGAACTTTGTTCCTTACTTCAATGTCTCATTACTCCGCATTGTAATAAGCCGTTTTGCTTCTTACTTTTGTGTCGTTGTTAATAGCGGAGAATGGAAGATGGGGAGAACATGCTGATGCTACACTGAGGATGAAATTAATTTTTCAATAACCTCTATTCGGCGAACTCACAGACTCATTTGTTTCGACCAAGCTCTGCAAGGAAATTTTCTAATTGGAAAAAGAATGAGGAGCTTTCTGCTTCCTTTCAGAATGGAGAATCATCTCCACCAGGAATCAACTATTTCTACAGGGTGTTTATAGATCGCTGGTGGTGAATGCAAGTCCTCCATGCCCCAGATAGTTGACTTTTAACCTAGAACATTAGCCAACATTTGCGATAGCCACAACAGTGAAATACACAATTTAGATCAAATTTTACTGGATTATTAACTTGAAAAAGCTCTTTCAAACGGCTTATAGAAAAACAATATATTCAGGTAAAAACTGAGAATATAATATTATTTATTCAGTCCATAAGATATATATTATTCACCTTTGTCAGAAAAATCTCATTTTTGTAATGTTAAACTACATAATTTAATCTGAGTAAATCAATTATAAGTTGTAATAGAACAACTCCTCAACATAAGCTCTCCGAGAGCCAGTGCGTAAGATCGAGGTGTAGGAGAGGGAATAATATCCCCCACTCTTTCTACCGTGCCTGCTTGTGCTGTTTCGTTTAGGCGGTGCAGGGCGCTTGTGCGAATGTTTGTGTATGTTAATGTAATATAAATCAGGTTTGTTCACGTGGCAGTTCGGAACTGTAATTTTTGGTAATTTGTGGTTCCCACCCGTTCGTCTGGGACGGAACAGGAGTTCCTTGTCGTTCGTGTGGTCGGAACACTTGATTTTGGAACTGTTCGTTACTGTTCTTACGGTTCCTGATCTAGAGATGGTACAAGGTACAACAGAAGAAGCGGTAAATTCAAATCATCGGTGATTCAAATTTTCAGTAGTTCTAATTGGCAATTAAGTTATATATTTGACGACTAGGATATTCGCATAGCTGTTTTTGAGTATATTTGATGTTGTGCGAGTATAAATTTTTAATCAATTCGTTATAATAGCTTCTCAAAAGTTTTATTATCTCAAAGAAGAGGAAGGATCATTTGCATTAGATGAATAAAACAATTGCATAATTGTTAATCAAAGTATGTAAGATAATTATTTTATATTATTTATATATACGATATTTCGTATTTATATACTATATATTTATTTTTGTTATTTCGTGATTGTAGTATATTTATTTTTCAACCACTCAAAATGTATTGAAAATTGAACAATTCTTATCTAAAAAATAATTACAAAGCTATGAAAATTGTTAGAAAATATTTTTATTTATTTCCCAAATGCCACCAGTTCCATATACAATTACCTAATTCTATTATATAAAATTTTCTGTACACAGTTTCCACCAAAATTACAATGAAATAACAGAAAAATTCACAGTTTATCCAGATATGAACTAACAAAAATAATTTCTCCAATGATGACCACTACTACATGTATTAAAATTTCAAATTATAATTAAATTAAATCATTTCTTTAAATATTTCATTACATATAAATTATATTTATAGTTATTTATATGGATATGTTTATGTTTATTTATTTATGACAAAAAAATTGTTCAATTTTAATATTTGTAATTTCTAAAGTATTTCCACCGTATTAATAACACAATAACTTATTGAATATCTTTTTAACACTATCCATGATATGATCCATGATCATTGAACTCTATATGAATACCTATATGGTATTTAGAGTTCAATGTCCATGATGTACAACATAACCTTACTTTCACTTATCTATGCACTTAACGATATCGTTTTGAAATTATCTGTTCCCACCTGTTCTCACCCGTTCGTGTCATAGAACAACTTGCGACGATTCCAAGAGTTACAGAACCTGGTTCTCTGTGACCCCAGTACAACTGGGAACTGCCACCCGAAAAAACCTATAGTCATTTTTGTGTACGATAGCGCAATAAATGAAAATTGTATTCCACCACATAATTAATAGCACTTTTATACTGATAATAAAAAGCAGTTCATACAAAATTATTCTCTAACCATTCCAAAATATCAAAAATGCACAACGTTAATATTCAAGTTTTCACTTCTGCCGGCACTCCCGGAGTGCAACCCGTCTTTTTTATTTTTACGTTTTGCCGCGTAAATAAATAATGTTGATGGTTTTCCAACACGGAAACAGGTGACATATAATTGGCCATGTGAAAAACATGGATTTTCTAGGTTGATGCCACATACACGTAGCGACTGCCCTGCGATTTATTTATTGACATTGCAATTGCAAGTCGCAATGGAAACTGTAAACGTTTAAAGCTGAATGGCATATCGTTCCGTATCATAGGGATGCCTGGGATTAAAACATATTTGCTTTTGTACTTCCCTTTCAAAATTGTTGCTTCGATGACGTTGTTCAATAATTTCTTCACCGCAAGCCGTGTGCCATTACACAGACGTGGCTGGTTTATGTTCCGTAACATAATAATTACAGATCAAATTTTTAATTGCAGATTATGAGGTGGTAAGCCGGGCAATTTCAGCGAATTTAATAATTCTGTTGGATAATTGAAAACCGCATATTCATTAGTAATGGAATCAACTGATTTGTAATTCTTCAATTCATCATTTCTATATATAAAGAAGATGGTAAATGGCATCTTCTTCAATTTCTACTTGATTCGGTGAATGATGAAAATTTCTTGGCCCATGAGGGGATCGAACCCGCGACATTCGCGTTATCAACACGACGCTCTGACCAACGGACCTTGTCACGGTTTCAAAATTCCCGCTCTAGTTAGTACCTGCCAATCGAACTGGTGGCGTTGGTCGCGGTAGTTTACCAGCTTATCTCGTACGTTTCAATGCACTGTTGTCGGTAGTCCTGTTCTGTGCATGTGACGTAGGTTGTCAATTACGTCGTTCTTTCCGCATTTTTTTGGTTGGAATATCCTGGAGTAATTAATCGCAATTTTGCGGATCTGAACAGGATTTTAACTGAAGCCCTGAGAGAAATCTTATCATGTTGGTTTGGTTTGTTCGTTGATGAGATTTTTGCGCTTTAGCGGAGTGGCGTATTTGTTTGGAAAGACGACGTGGGATTGGTGAGTTAACCTATGTTTGTCACGAGGTATTATAGATTTTTGTTCGTATTTTAGCGTCATTCTGCTTCGAATTGGGAATTATTATTGTATCGTTGCGTGGTACCGCAGATTCTGAACTGTCTTTGAAGTCTTCGATCTGTTTGTCTAGGCTGATTTTGAATTACCGTCGAACTGCCGTGGGAGCTGTCTTTGGGGACCTCCACCAGATTTTGCCATCTAAGATACCACACCTGTCGTCTACCCAGGGGGCATTTTTGTGAGAAATTGTACTACGTTGGCCTAGGAATATATTTGAGCCCAGTTTCCATCTGCGAGACTGTGAGAGTAATTATGGTTTAAGAAACTATATCCTTTTGTACTTCAGTCAAGCCTAGACTGTTATAGAAGGTTAGTCTGTAGAATTTAGTTAAGATTGATTAGTATCAAAGAAACCCAATTCAGTGAATACTGTTTAGTACATAAAATCCGACCTATCGAGAAGGTCGCTTAGATATAAGTAGAGAGCTATTAGTAACGATTACCATCGAGGCTCTCAGTATATACCTTGAGGTGATATTACTGTTTGTTTAGTAAGAGATAAAGCATTATATCGAATATTCGGGTTGTGAAGTAAGAACCAGTTAGTGATCTACCTTCTGTAAGATATATCCTCGTTTGAGGGACCTTGTGTATTTCATTTGGGCTCATTATATTATTAAATAATTGCTCTATATTCTTTCTACCAGCCATTACCTACCACTTGTGTGATCGGGCTCGTTTGGCATCCTGAGAGTGCGTTCGTCATTTTCTCTCTTTTGCGACCCTGAGATCTTTAGTGTACTTTCCTCTTTTTTTTTCTTTGTATTATTATAAAAGAGAGTGGCGCCTCTTTATAAGTAGTCTCAGCTCTAGAGCTAGCCGAGGAGGTACTTTGAGCACTCTCTGGAGCCGAGTGGGTTTGGTGACAAACTAATGGGCCATTTGATCTACAGCTAATCTCAAGTTTGTATCAGTGAAAGCAATAATGATTAAATAATTAAAATGTATATTTTTCAATTTTCCGAGAGATTTTCTTAATATTTCTTTCAGTAAGAACCAAAAAAACCGCCAAATTGGTCAAGCCGTTTTTATGTTATGCCGTGACAATGAAAAACGGGTTTCATTTTTATATATAAAGATGCACTGACTGATATTTTGCCTCATATTAATTCAAATATCAACCAACTCTACTCCTGACTCTTATTAGGGACTTCGTCCAAATTGGAAGAGAGCCCGAAAAACGATTCCACCTAATACCCAGACCACTTAGGAAAACGACGAAATTCAATTGGATGAAATGTTCGTTACGTATCACGCGTTGCCAGTGCATAAACGTGGGGAAAGCTATCTATTTACGAACAACAAAGAAAAACGCCGGCGGTATGTTGCTTTCCGCTCGCGTATTTTTTCTCTGGTGGGTTGGGACCAACAGACCTACGTTAAATTGAAAAGGTAATATGGGAAATTTCAACTGTAAAAAATTTCATCCCTGCCGGTTTTCGGTGTTGCTATGTGATCTCTTTTTCTGCCGGGTTATACGGTATATATTGCTCTTTCGTGCGACCTAATTCTATGGCCAGAGCTGACTATTCAGCCTGCTGGGTTAATAGAAGATTCATCTAATGGTACCAAATTTATAAGATTTTTAGGATCACTTTTAGAACGATCGGAAAAACCACGAAAGATGAGATTGGTACTATCAATGTTATGTCCGATAGCTCAGTAATTTTGAGGGATAAGTAGACTGTATTTATTTTTGCGTTTGAAGCTGGTGCGAACGCGATATATATAATATGAAACAGCAAAATTCATATAAAGAAATGCGGTCAACAATGATGACTTACCACAGCGGTGAACTATGATGATTTCAGGGCTCTGCTCCAATTATCAACTCTTCACAGGGACCCCTTGCTGCGGGATTTCTAGTCCAACTTTTGTTCAAATGCGGTGTTGAAAACACAATCAAAATGCGATGCGAAATTTCCAAATATGAGGGTGAAACCAAGCATGTAATATATCCAAAAAAACAAATCAAAATTAGCGTGATTTTATAAACAATTTCGATAACAAACGTGATAGCGAGAGTTCTTCTATTCCAATTCGCGTTCTAGATGCGTATGCGTATCCATAACATGTGCGAAGTCACCAGTGTTGACTTATAAAATTAGCGCGAAATTCAAATATTTAGCGATCGCCTCAGCTTCAAATTCATGCTATAACAAAAGGACCGAACATTCTCCGGGCCGTGAAAAATGGCAAAATGTTACTTGAGCGGCACATAAAATTGATCCAAAGCGATGAGTAAAAACAAAAAAAAAGAAGAAGAAAAGCGTGTCTCGTGACATGAAACAAATAATTGAAACATTTATACAAAATGATTAAGGGAACGAATATATAAAGGCGGTGAGTGCCCTTTCAAATAGGTAGAGGGCAAAGTTTAACGATTGGCCTCTTTAAGAAGCCGTTGTTTGTCTTGACAGGAGCAATTCGACTACTTTCATCAGGTGCATTAGATAATGATGCAATCCTTCCTAAAACCCATTGACAGGGAGGAACTCTTTCGTCCTTAATGAGGACCAAATCTCCAATCTTTGGAGGGTTTTTATCAGAGGCAAACCATTTTGAACGTTGTTGCAAGGTGTGTAAGTATTCGCGATGCCAACGTTCCCAAAAATCTTGTTGCATGCGTTGAATAGTTTGCCATCGACTGAGGCGATTTAACGGAAGTTGGGTGACATTGGGATGGGGTAAGGCAGTCAGTGGTTCGAGGGTGAGAAAATGCCCAGGTGAGAGGGCGGACACGTCTTCTACGTCCGAAGACATTGCTTCAAGGGGTCTAGAGTTCAAAATTGCTTCAATCGAACATAAGATGGTGTAAAATTCCTCGTAAGTTAAGATTTGGGAGCCCATAACACGAGTCAAATGGGACTTAACGGATTTGACCCCTGCCTCCCACAGACCCCCCATATGTGGAGCTGAAGGAGGATTGAAGTGCCATTGGATTTGTTCGCGTTCAGCTGATTCCTTCATGTATTTAGCTAACTCACGACTTGCACCAACAAAATTGGTGCCACAATCTGAGTACAAGTCACTCACTCTACCTCGTCGAGCAATAAAGCGTTGGAGCGCAGATAAGAAGGTTTCTGTCGATAGGTCTGTGGCTAATTCTAAATGCAACGCCTTTGTTGCGAAACAAACATAGGCCTTCATAGTTTTAACACCTCTATGGCGATTCAGAGTTATTGAGAATGGACCTGCGAAATCCACTCCGCTATGGCTGAACGGCTTCACCTGAGAAACCCGCGTCGAGGGAAGAGAACCCATAGGGGGTTGAAAGGATTTGGGTTTATTTTTGAAGCATACCAAACATTTGTTCAGTACAGAAGATATGGCGCCTCTAGCACTAAGAATCCAAAATCTCTGTGCTATTAGGAAGCGAAGAGTGCGAAGGCCAGCGTGTAAATATTTTTTATGATACAGTTCGATGATGAGCGATGTGAGACGACCTTTCCTGGGCAAAAGCAAGGGATGTCTGGTATCAAACGAAAGAGAACATGAATTAATCCTTCCTCCTACTCTTAATAAACCCTTTTCATCTTGAAAGACATTAAGTTTTTTCATATATCGCGGGAACGACTTCCTCTTGAGTTCCGAAGAGAAGACCCGCTCTTGAGTGGATTTAACCAATAGAAGCAAAGCTTCATCCAATTCACAAAGAGAAAGATGTTCAGAGCGTTTTGTATGTCTATTTTTTGCGTTATTTACAAAGCGAAGAACGTATCCCAAAATCCCTTGAACTTTTGTCAAGGAAGAAAAGTTCTCGAGCAAAAGATTTACTATGTTCGCGGGAGTTTCCTTCGAAATATTCGAACAAAAGTTATCGATTTCAGCAGGAGCGGTCGAAACAACATCGACATTTAAAATAGGATCCGTTAGCGTTATGACCAATGTTTGGGGTCCATCAAACCACAATGATTGAGAAGCGAATTCTGAAGGAAGCAAACCTCTGGAACCGGAATCCGCGGGGTTGTGTTGGGACTCAATATGATGCCAAGAGGCGCTAGGAATTTTCTCTTGGATGTGAGCCACCCTATTGGAAACAAAAGTCGGCCAACGATGAGGTGACCCTTTGATGCAATCCAATGTGATTTGGGAAAGAAGATAGCGCTTGGTGGATAAACCTTTTGAAGGTTCAACATTAAAAGAAAAACAATCATTGGAAGGGTCCCATTGTAGACCCAAGACCTTGAGAGAGGAGGATTCATCATGTCGATCAAAAGACATTGGATCAATTGACAGGTGCGATTTCGGTATTCCTTTCAGAATGGAAGGAATATTTGAAGAGAATTCCCTAAGTTCGAAGTTTCCTTTTTTAAGGAGGTCAATCAGTTCCTTGAGCAACTGATCTCTTCCTTATCATGGGCGCCGTTGATTATAAAAAGAAATAAAACTGACTTGAGGTCAGGAGATTTTGCGCGCTTGTCTTTTCGCGTACTCTCGAACAGTGATATGCTGTTACAACCGCCACAAAGAAACAAAAATCTATATCTCAAATAAATATAGCTGAATATATTCTTAGGAATAGCGGTCACTTGTATTTGATTCAAACACTGTTGTCTCTTGAACCAAGCTTTCGGAAATTTATTGTTTCTTCTTCAGGGCTAAAAAGTACATAAATTGCTTATTGGAAAAGAAATTTACTCAAAGAATTAGTGTAAAAAAGAAATAAATTTCTTAATTTTGAGAAATTGAGAAATTAACCTAACGTTTCCTTCTAGCAAAAAGACACTTATCCAGTTATTTATTTGGTTTACCCCATGGTTGTAAGGGTGGGAAATGCAACCCCTCAAGTATATTTCCAATATAACTTTTTGTCTTATTATTTGTTTACCATCTAAAAATTTATGAAAACTACAATAAATAGCTAACTTCATTTACATTCCTCAAACACGGATTTGCAAAGATGTTCAATGAGATGCGTTCCTCAGTCCCAATATCAATTTTGAATAGAATGTGAAGTTCAAATTGTGTGTTTTATTTTTGTCGTGAATGATGATGGCACATTGCAGAGAGTGTTAAGGCATGATGAATCGAATGTAACAAATATATCGCTCTCATTTTTCACGTTTCACGGCAGCGTTGAATAACAGGCTTTCACAAAGTGTAGCTGTCCGTTTAATTGAAAGTAATGCAAAATAAATATCAATATAACCTCTGCATTCAAATTTTCCAGGACTACAACTGGAAATGATTAATAGGCGACAATTATTGTGACCCTATTGTGCGCTACAAGGATTATTAATACGACATAATACCCCCTGATGTTATTTATCGATTCTCGTTCTATTCTCTGGATGTTTTTTCACCGATGTCAGCGGTGAAAGAATGAAATGGTGTTTACGGGCCATTGTGCTGTTCGATGGTATTGGATGTATACAAACATTGAATTTTAAACACCACCGGATTACATGGGAGCTTGAACATGACGCAATGCTTCCTCGAAAATCCCTAGTTTGAATGAATGAATTCGTTCTATTCGAAATTGAAAAGTTTTAGCGGATCCGCTGCTTCATAATTGAGTTGAATTTTTTTTCGTTGACCTCTCTGTGAAAGCTCTGTTTAGGGTTTATAGAACTATGCTTTAATCAGCCATTTTAATGTACTACTGTTTCCAACGTTCATAGGCAACCCAACATATGTAACAATTCATGCTATGTTTTAAGAGATATTTATTAAAAAATGTTTCTTCACAAAAAGGAATTTTTTGTGACGATTTTATTGATTTCTCATAATGTTTAATTTTTTCGATTATTGACGTATGTAAACATTTTTTAATTTACTAGCATAAATAAAATTATCATAATTATTATTATATCTCACAGACTTTATTTGGCCATGTGTCCAAACTAGGATAGAGGAATTTGGTAGAAAAACATGCCTGTAGGAAAAAATTCAATATCGAAATGGACAATCACATGAGCAGTTTGAAATTTGCAAAAAAAAATAATAAACTATTCCTATAAAGCATAGGTAATACCTAATCTCATCAACCATCTTATCTTATCTTACCATTCGTGATCTATATCGTGAATATAAAACAGATAATCTAAAGCAGAAATAAACTAGGGAATACAGAAAAGCAATAAAGCATGCTTAAACATCTCATTATGATGAAATGTTAATTGGTTCAGACAATAAATCTAAAACTTCATGGAGAATAGTTAACGATCATATAAGGAAAAACATCAATATGCCTGCTACATTGGACATTAGACCGAACGAGTTCAATGAGCATTTATCTTCCGAAAAGATAACAAGCAATTTGCCTTCATGCAGCATAAACTTTGAGGATTCGTTCAAAAAATTTATTCCTTCTGATTTAAAGTTCAAATTCTCAGAGGTGGGTTTCATTGAGGTTCGAGATATAGTAAAGAATCTAAAAAATAGTAGATCTACTGATTATTATGGTCTCTCAGTACGAATAATCAAATCTAATATAAATTCAATTTAGTAAACAAGTGTTTATTAACTGGAACTTATCCAAAATGTTTAAAGGAGTCAAAGATAGTACCTATATTCAAAAAAGGTGATAGAGGAGACAAGAACAATTATAGATCTATTTCGCCACCAAGCTCAAAACTAGAATGAAAGAAATATTGGTAGATACTGTTTTCTATACGATAGATGAATTCTATATAAACTGGTAACCACAAAAAATGTAACCTACTCTTTGATTTGCGTCTACATATATGAGATAATTTTAAATGTATTGTACCGATTTATTTATGATTTTAGCTTCTGATTTTTTCTTCAGATTTTATTTATACTCAAATTATGGATATTTACGGTTGTATATTGTTTTGTGATGTTTTGACTGCATAGTCTGTTTGATAATGTGTATATGTAAATAGTCTTTTTTCTCAAATCTCTTTATTTTCATTTATAAATGTTATGTAAATGTCTTGGTAAATTGTAGTATGTATTTTATGTTTGCTTTGACCTGTGAAAGCAATTCTTGTAAATGGGTTAAACACCAATAAACTCACTCTCTCTCTCTCTCTCTCTCAATAATTGTCCCATATATATGTTTCAAGATAGTTTTAGGGCTATTCATGATGTTTCCGATTCTTCAGTCACTTAGATAAATTTAAGCTAATTCACTGAATTGTATGGCACCCCGTCACCAACACCAGCTAACATTTGTTTTGTAAACCAAAAGTTCAAAAGAATATATATATATATTGTTAAAATGTGTAAAAAGTATAAAACAAAGAAGGTCGAGGGAATATCATTTTATACGTAAGTTTTATTGAAATTATCCGACTGATCATACCGCATGGCGTTGTTTATTTGCTCAGTGGCGTGTTGTTTACTTCAAACAGTAATATGATTCTTTTTAGTTTCTCAAAATCAGTTGATATGAGGACAGTGTCACGGTTTCAAACTTCCCGATCCAGTTAGTACCTGCCAACCGAACTGGTGGCGTTAGTCGCAGTAGTTTACCAGCTTATCTCGTACATTTCGATGGTCGCCGTTGTCGGTGGTCTTGGTCTGTGCATGTGACGTAGGTTGTTCATTACATCGTTCTTCCCGCATTTTTGGTTGAAATGTCCTGGAGTAATTAATCGCAATTTTGCGGATCTGAACAGGATTTTAACTGAAGCCCTGAGAGAAATCTTATCATGTTGGTTTGGTTTGTTCGTTGGTGAGATTTTTGCGCTTTAGCGGAGTGGCGTATTTGTTTGGAAATACGACGTGGGATTGGTGGGTTAACCTATGTTTGTCACGAGGTATTTCAGATTTTTGTTCGTATTTCAGCATCATTCTGCTTCGAATTGGGAATTATTATTGTACCGTTGCGAGATACCGCAGATTCTGAACAGTCTTTGAAGTCGAGCTGTTCGTCTAGGCTGTCTTTGAATTACTGTCGAACTGCCGTGGGAGCTGTCTTTGGGGACCTCCACCAGATTTCGCCATCTAAGATACCACACCTGTCGTTTACCCAGGGCGCATTACTGTGAGAAATTGTACTACGATGGCCCAGGAATATATTTGAGCCCAGTTTCCATCTACGAGACTGTGAGAATAATTATGGGTTAAAAAACTATATCCTTTTGTACTTCAGTCAAGCCACGACCTAGACTGTTATAGAAGGTTAGTCTGTAGAATTTAGTTAAGATTGATTAGTATCAAAGAGGCCCAATTCAGTGAATACTGTTTAGTACATAAAACCCGACCTATCGAGAAGGTCGCTTAGATATAAGTAAAGAGCTATTTGTAACGATTACCATCGAGGCTCTAAGTATATACCTTGGGGTGATATCACTGTTTGTTTAGTAAGAGATAAATCATTATATCGAATATTCGGGTTGTGAAGTAAGAACTAGTTAGTGATCTACCTTCTGTAAGATATCCTCGTTTGAGGGACCTTGTGTATTTCATTTGGGCTTATTATATTATTAAATAATTGCTCTATATTCTTTCTACCAGCCACTACCTCCCGCTTGTGTGATCGGGCTCGTTTGGCATCCTGAGAGTGCGTTCGTTATTTTCTCTCTTTTGCGACCCTGAGATCTTTAGAGTACTTTCCTCTTTTTTTTTCTTTGTATTATCATAAAAGAGAGTGGCGCCCCTTTATAAGTAGTCTCAGCTCTAGAGCTAGCCGAGGAGGTACTTTGTGCACTCTCTGGAGCCGAGTGGGTTTGGTGACAAATGTTTGGACTGATATTCTGAGTAAAGATTCTGAAGCTATAGATTTATTTGAGAAATTGATATACTCTATACATTTCATTCTCATTTTATACCAACTATCCTTAGATGCACTGCTTTCAATGCCAATGAACCGAAAGTATAAAAATGGCGGACGAAAATTTAGCCACTTCGCGCATCTCGAAGATCATTCTCCCCACTCTATATCTCTGGTTTATCATCAAGGCGTCGAACGTATTCGTTTGATTTTTCTACTCGATATTTGAGAATAACATATAATTGAGGAAAATGATAGCTCGCAGTTTCTCTAGGAATATGCGCGCAATGAGATAAGCTTTTGAAAGCACGTTTCATCCATTTGTAACAATGCTACTCATATCAATTTAGGAAACTCCTACTTTCAGTAACTTATTCACGTTGTTCCTATTGTCACTCACATTTCTGAATCGCCAATGGGAAAGTCTGGAATAGTGTTCCAAACCATCCAAACTGGATGTGTTTTATTCAATGGTTCTATGAATACAAAGGATCTATTTGAGAGGCTGAATGATATAAGGGGACGTATGTGAAATGTTACCGTTATTGTCTTTCAGTATCTTGGGATGCCTATTTTATGTATATGAATACATTACAGATGACATTTTTTGAATAAGGGCATCCAAAGAGTAGGACATAATATCTGAATTTGACAAGGGTAAAGGTAGATGGAAACATGTAGAAGCATCTTGAGATGAGAAAGGAATTGAAATATTTGAAATGAAGCAGAATGGTGTCCTTTTCATGGATGTTTTACAAATGAATAAGATAAATTAGCATATACAGAGTGCGACAGAGAATAAGTTGGCGACATGTTATAGATTGTTGAATGATTGTTTGGGCTATTACCATCATCTATTGTGGATGTTTTCCGACGTTTCGATAGACATCTTCTATCTTTATCAAGGAGAAAATTAAGAAACCTTTTGAAAATTATCAATTTTCAAAAAGTCAATATGACAGAAGTCATGAAAGAAAAATGAATAATGTTATATACTCATCTGTGATATGATGATCTTCTTAAGTTGGATCGAACTATCAGCGTCCAAACTTCTGGCAGATCTATAGATGGAGCACTTATGGAATCTGGTGTTATTTTCATAAATGCTGCTTCTTTGATTTTTCTTCCTGCAAGTTTTTCTTCTTTGGATATTATTGATGCTTCATCCCATTTTATACGATGATTCTCATCTACAGCATATTGGACCAACCTGGATTTGTCGTTGTCTAGTACTCGTAGAAGCTTCTGATGTTCTTTTATTCGTAAATTCAGAGGGCGTTTAGTTTTCCGATGTAAGATCTTGTAAGTTTAGCTCTGATAGTGTCTTGAGTTTTGAATGCAGTCGTTATGTTGTATCTATTTCCAATTCTTCTCATTTTTTCCGACAAATCTTTTACATAAGGAATTACGGTTTTAATGGTCTGATTTATATCTGTTGGTTCAGGTTGACTTTCTCTTGTTCGTTTAGCTTTTTCTAATATCTTTTTTGGGTAGCCATTGCTTCTAAGAGTTTTCGATATGTTATTTATTTCTTCATTTTGGTCTTCTTCAGTGCAACAAATATTTATTGCTCTATCAAATAAACATTTTGCTACTCCCAATTTAGTGTTTAGTTGGTGGTTTGAATCAAAATGTAGATATTGTCCTGTGTTCGTTGGCTTTTTATACACAGTGGTTCTTGGGATTCCATTTTGTTTATGTACGAGTACATCTAAAAATGGAAGTTGTCTGTCCTTCTCGATTTCAATTGTGAATTTAATTGATTCCTCTTGATTGTTTAGGTATTGAAGGAATCCATCTATAGTGTCTCTTCCATGTTGTTAAATAATGAAAGTATCATCTACATATATTTTCCACAGTTTGGGTTTAAGTACATATTTTTCTAATGCCTTCTGTTCGAAAATTTCCATATATAAATCAGCTAAAATTGGTGATAGTGGTGAACCCATGGCCATTCCGAATTCTTGTTGATAAAAGATTTCTTTAAATTGGAAATATGTTGTTTTAATACAAATAGAAAGCATTTCCATAATTGCATTCACGCTTAGTGTAGTTCTTTCACTAAGGGTTTGATCTTCTTCAAGATTTTTCCTAACTATGATAAGTGTTTTATCTGTCGGAATATTAGTGAACAAACTGGTGATGTCGAAGCTGACCATAACGTCTTCTTCCATGATTTCTTGATGTTTCATTATTTCTATGAAGTGTTCAGTGTTTCTTATCATCGATGTTGAATTACTACCAAATGTTTCGATGAACTGATGTTCCTATGTACGATTTTTATCGTTCAATGTGAAAGTAGCAAAACCACGATTAAAAATCGGGCGATTTTTTCCCGGACGGGCGAAATCGTGTAATGTGAAAGGAGCGTTATCGAATGAGTCACGGCAAATAACGTGAGACGTTCTTATCCTGTTATGTGTTTTCCGTGGCGAGGCAGCTCCATAACTGGTAAGGACACTGTAGGATCAGTTATATGCACATCGAGGGCTGGTTTCGAGGCTTCCCAGCATTCTCTCCATTTATTGGCCGCATTAAAACCATCTCTCAAGTTTTTCTGCTAGCAATATTGGGGGAGATCTAGACTTCAATCTCTGTGGCCGGCTTCGCTTGGTCAGGTCTTCTGACAGTACGTTACTAGCTTCTTCGAAGGGCCAGGTCATCGGCATATCCGAACTTTCTTGACGATGTCTGCATGGTATCACGTTGAGAAACTTGTAAAGGAGCCCCTCTGTCCAGAGCGTGTCGTATGCTGCTGTCAATTTGACATACACTACAGTTGTCTTTAGCTGTTTTGTGCTTCGATGTGTGTTGTTAAGCTGAGCACTTGGTCGACACAGCTACGGTGGGGCCTAAACCCAGCCTGTTCAACAGGAATATGCTCGATTATCGGAGGACCCTGTCGGTTTAATAACATCCTTTCGAGAAGCTCATAGCTGATAAATCCTGATGAGACTAATCAGTGAACAAAGCTTTTTATTTGTCATTGAATACCTTCTGATGAACTAAATTATTGGATTTATTTGAAAAATACCTTATAAATCCTCTATACACTCATCCGAACCAGGTGTAAATTTTCGGAGTTCTGATTAAAGAGTAGGACTGTATATATAACTTTGGAATGTCTAACCGAGAAGCATTACAATTGAGATCGACTCAATAATCAAGAATTCTGAGTTTCATGCGAGGATGTTCATCCATTCGTTTACACACCTTTTAAATATACCTAATGAATTTCAGCTTTATAATTCCCAAGATGAGATAAGAAATCAAATATTTTCAATGATTTTCTGCAATTTTTCATTTCCGTTAAGTCAGTTCGTTCAAAGAAGTGTTTCCTGAAATTCTATTATAACACAAGTATCATATATAAAATCATAAATGAGAAGATAAAATAACATAACATACATGGGAGAAATTCGGATAAATCATGATATGAGGGATTCAATTTATAATGCTACTATCTTGGCCTCCCCTTGAATCTTAGTTCGGAAGAACAAATATCGAAATGAATCTTCGTGAAGAACAACATATTTTCTGAAGCCGGCTCTGGCCATCGTCTAATAGTTCGGTAACTCTCCGTTAGATGCTGTAAAGAACAAATACATTTATTTCCAGAATCATAAGTCCATCTATGAACCAGAAATCGTACTAGTAAATTTCTGGCTTCATTTCTTTGAACTGCGTTTCCCCTCTAGGTAGATTCATACTTAATGGTATCACAATGAAATTAATTCGACACTTCTGTGTTCCATCATTCCCAAACTCATATTGTTTGACTCTCTGTTGTGTGTGAATTCAATTATAAATTAATTTTTCTTCCATAAATTGACTTTTCCTGATACATATTCGCTATGTTCTGAATGTTTAATAATCTATGGTCATTGTTATGTACAATTTATATTCTGCATTATATGTTTTTTCAAAATTTCTTTTGCTATGATAAGTTCCTTCCATCCTAAAGATTAATGTGCTATTTGATTCTGGGGCAAACAATTATTTATTTGATCTATTGAAAATTGTCACAATTCTGGGTTTAAATGATATTACTTTTACTGAAATTGTGAGAATATTCAGCAGATTTTGAGAAAATCCTTATTTCGATAGTCTTGTAAAACAATATTTTGTTTGTAAGTGGTAACTTGGATTTTTTTCCGATGAGCCAATTAATCTCCCTGACTTTCAGGTCAATTTGTTTTCTTTTTTTGATTATATGTTCCCTCCAGGTTAGCCTAGTGTCTAGATGAAAGCCAAGGTATTTTGCCGATGTAGCTTTTCTATGTTGTTCAATTTGATTGGGGGACAATGTTGCTTTCGCAGTGTGAAGTCTACTTGTTGAGATTTGGTTTCGTTTATTTTTATTTTCCACTTTTTCATCCAGATTTGTAGTTTTTCTAGGTGTTCTTGTACTAGCTTAGTCGCTGTTGCTGGGTCTTCATGTACTGCCATTATTGTTGTGTCATCAGCAAATGTTCCTGTTGTAGTGTGAGCTGTTATTGGTAGATCTGAGGTAAAAAGTAGGTAGAGGAACGGGCCCAGCACGCTTCCTTGTGGAACTCCATTTTGAATGGGGCTATAATCTGATACTTCTTGCCCTACCCTAGTTCTAAACTGTCTGTTTGTAAGGTATGAATTCAGTAAATTAAAGAATTTTAAAGGAAGAATATTTCTTATCTTGAATAGGAGTCCTGAGTGCCATACTTTATCGAATGCTTGACTCACATCCAGAAAGACTGAAGTGCAGTATAGCTTCTTTTCGAACGCTTGGTTTATGGTTTGCGTTATTCTATGCGTTTGTTGGACAGTTGAGTGACCTTGTCTGAATCTGAATTGATGTGAAGGAATCCAATGATCTATGGGAATTTCGGCGTTTACTCTCTGAAGTAATAACCTTTCCAATATATTTGAGATTATTGGCAAAAGGCTTATGGGTCGAATTGATGTCACTTCGTGTGGATTCTTGCCCGGTTTCAGTATAATGAGTACTTCTGCTGTTATCAGTGATTTGGGCCAGTGCCCGAGTCTCAATATAGCATTAAAGATGTAGGTTACCGCGACAATCCCTTTTCTAGGCAGTTCTTTGATCATCTTTGCAGTTATTCCATCAATACCTGGTGCCTTTTTCTGGTTCAGATGAGTGATTTCTTTGTATGCTTCTTTAGGTGTTAAGAACTTTATATTTTGAGTTTCTGTAGGGATGTTAGAAATATTTTCCGAAATCCGATAAAACTATGGAATTGAACCTGCGCCAATCTACATTCCGATAGAAATTCAAATAGAATGCATAAGAGGGCACCTCAAAAGGGGGCATAGTGCGATAAAAATCTGTTGAAAATTCCGGAAAATATGATAAATGTAGTTATAAGTTTGGTCTAGAACAGAGATATCTCTAGCCAGAAGTTACCTGTCTATAAGGCTGAGTTGCCTACCTATAAGTAGTCTATGCTCATCTTCCTCGGGCTATAGTGAGTATTAGGCCGGCCGGTTAGATAAATTTAAGTTTGACTCAGGATTCTTCATCATGAAAGCTAACCCGATCGATTAAGATCATTTTCGGCCCTATATTTGAACATTACAGACATTGGGTAACCACGATAGAGGGCAGTTCTATCAGATAATGTGCTAGGTTCTAATCCACTGAAAGAATCAGTAGAACAATTACGCAAAAATCGAATTCAAATAGTGAATCTCAAAGGTAAAAACTGTCTGCCAGCTGCGTGATATTCAGAACACATAAAGGAAGAAAGAAGATGAAGCAAATTCCGACAGATCAACATAAACTCATTTCCAACGTGGAGTTTGGAACTCCTGACACCCAAACCAATTTTTCTCATCCTTAGAATCCGAATATCCCTATCGAATCTCCATACCGTACATCATCTTCCAAACTGTCAAAACGAGCTATTTTATCCCGAACAGAAGAAGCTACGCCATCGGATCACGAAGTACTATTTACCTTAAGCCTCCTGCAACGGCTCCCACGCTCCGTTCCCGTTCATTTTCATCAAATTCGAATGCGTGACGTCAATAAGGGAACGTGACGTAACGAAATCCAGAGCCGGTTATCTTTCTCCATTACTGAGGCCATCATCTACGGACATAGCGGGAGAGACGGCCGCTAATTCAATAGACCGCTTTCTCATCCGCGAAAGTTGCGAGGAAAAATAAAAATTGAGTGTTTGGCCACCACGCGTCTTGGAAGTGTAACTTCTAATTGCTTGTTGAAATAAAGGAGAAGAAGGCAGGCTGGGGAATAAAAGGATGTTCTAACAGACATGTAAGGAGATTATTTCGTTGGGGTTTTTCTGACGCTCTTGTAACGGTTTTTTCTATCATTTTGAGACAAAAAGCTATAATTTCTATACATGGTGATTCGAAACAGTCTTTAGGTCTCCAGAATTGGTAGAAAAATATCGGGTTTTGCTAATTATAGAGTTTTCGTATCCATATTTAAGATCAATACTTTGAAAATGACAAATTTTTATGATTTTGATAAATTGAGGGGTGTACCAGGTTTCGATGGAATTCGTTCTAAATCACTTAAAATTTTTAAACAGAAATATCAACTCCTCTTGTCTTTGTAGTGAAATTTTGTTTAGAACACACATGTCCCACATAAACGTCTACTCCATAAACTGGACCATCTTAGGTTAAGAGGGGGTCTCCTTGAGTGGATTCGTGCATTTCTGACCACCAGACCTTTACGAGTGAGGGTTGGTGATGTTTACTCATCTTCTGAGTGTCATGTTCAAAGTGGTGCCCCTCAGGGATCAGTACTCGGTCCCATTATGTTCCTTTTATATACCTCTGATCTCCCTGGTTGTTTTTTATCGACATATTCTATGTATGCAGACGATACCAAGATTTATAATTTCCCTCTTCTCAACTCCACCACTCTACAGCGAGATCTTGATAAGCTGTCCGCTTGGTGTCGGGAACGGTTGCTTCCATTAAACCTTGACAAATGACATGTGCTACACATAGGGCGAAATAATCCGCTACTGTCTTATGTAATTGACGATTATTGTCTCTCTCCTTTCACCAGTCAATGTGATTTGGGTTTGACCATAACATGCAGTCTGACCTGGTCCACCCATGTTGCTTCAATTACAGCTAAGGACCGTCAACTGACCTACCTGGTTTAGAGATCTTTCCGAAGCTCTGACAGATCAGTTTGTAAACTGATATATGAGTCTTTCATAAGCCCCAACATGGAATACGCTGGTCCTGTATGGTGGACGGCTCTTGTTGGTGACCTAAAATCTCTCGAGTCTGTCTAGAGATGGAATACCAGAATCCCATGTGGAATCGTCTGACCTGACTATGAAACCCGCCTTCGTCTGAATAACATGACAACATTTGCAGATAGACGCACTAGGGGTGACCTGATATTCACATACAACTGTATGCATGGAATTTTGGACAACAAATTGTTGATATTGATGGGCAACTTAGTAGAAAAGAGACTATCACTTACGGTATTCCACAGGGTACTGTGTTAGGTCCAATATTGTTCCAAATATATGTGAACAGTCTCATGAAAACAAAGAGCTGTGGGACCATCCTGAGTTTTTCTGATGATACTGTCGTTCATTATAGCACAAACTCGTGGGAAGAATTGGACCTGAAAGTGAAAAATGACTTTGTGCACATACAGAAGTGGCTTCAGTATAACAAGCTTACGCTGAATTCAGAAAAAACTAGATACTTACCATTTGCCTCTTATGAAACGGGCTTACCATCGATAGGCAATCTTGCCGTTGGCGAATCTGAGAACATTTCAGAAGCTCTGACCGTTAAGTATTTATCCTAGACCGCCACCTGAAATGGGACCATCACATTAAATATTTAATTAAAAAGTTAAGAGAGCTAATATATAAGATCAAAACTATAAAAAAATTTTCGAATAACTTGATATCACTAAAGGTGGTAGGTAAATCTTGCTCCTATCCAAACTCAAATTGAATATGGTATTATAGGATGGGGTGGAGTCTATGACAACCATTTACAAAAATTGAATATGATGCAAAAGTGAGTGCTGAGTTCGATATATGGAAAAAGAATCACTTACCCTATCTGTCTATTGTTCCAGCTAGCAGAAGTTCTCGACACAAGAGAATTATATATTATGAAGATCTTGACGAATACATTCAGAGGTAAAATACCATTGAGCAAATTAGATCATACGCATAACACCTGAAGCAGAGAGACTGCATACAAGATGCCACGAAGTAAAAAGAGTATTGGTCGAAGATCTTGTTTATATGTAGCACCAAGAATATATTCCTTGGTACCCACTGAAATGAAAAAGAAAACGAGTTATAGAATTTTCAAAATAAAACACACAAATGGTTAAAAACCCCAGCCAACGAAAAAAAAGTTCTAGATATTGTAAACTTTTAGCCCCAACTGTTTCATTGCTTTGAGATGATAAACAACCACATAGTATGCATCGAAACAATTATATAACACAATAATGACAACATACAAACCCGATTATAGAAATTATACTTACCTGATTTAGACAAACACACCAAACTTAGACAAGCTACTCAATTCTGTATTATTAATATGGCTGTATTATTATTATGGCAAACAACTCTATGAGTTAAATACTTGATGTTTCGGCGATCAATACTATAATAGATCACAAATTTCAGTTTTGCGCATGCGCAGCAGTGATGATCCTCCCTATTCATTCTGGCATCAAGTGGTTTCGAATGATGTAAATCATAGATTTATGTTTGTATAACTATTACGCATGTGTCTACCCCACTAATGTACTGTAAATATTCGAATGTCAATAAAGAATCAGTTCAGACATCTTTAAGCAAGGATTACACAATTTATTGAGTGCATTTGTTACAAGAAATGAATGAACTATTTAGGTTATTGAAAATGGTCGTTAGTTTACGAGTGCATTTATAATTTGTGCCATCGCCTAAGCTTTATAAGTATAAAAATATTAATGTTCTATTCAACACTATGTATTTAGAGCATCAAAACTTTTCTCAAACTACATTGGAAGTAGTAGTTGCTTTCAAATTAAGTCCACTGAGAATCGTAAACATATGTGCTTGTACTCATTTAGAATCCCTGTTGATTCAAATCAAGTTAAAATTTTTTTTTCTGTAAACAACATTCTAACGTATTCGCTGTGTACCCTCTTTTAAAAGCTACAGCATATAACAAATATTTAAATCAAAAGTCTTGTTAATAGACTTCAATGCTGTGAAGAAAGTAGAATGTCTACTATAACTGCGTCAAGCAAATCAATGTTGCGTTATAATACATAAAAAAATATTCAAAATTTTTATGGTCATTCGTAGTAAAATCCCATATGATGGTTTTTGTTGAATCTAAAATTCTTGCTTATTTCGAATTTCTTTCCAATCGGTAGTTGCTTCATTTTGGAAAATTTATCTGAAATTTCTTTCTTCTTCTTCTGCAATATTTTGTTCTTTTGGTAATCAATGAATATTTTCATACTGAAGAAATATACGAATTCAATAACTGCGATGAAATTGAATCCAACGAAAAGTCCCAGCACTCCACCATAGAATGCTGAAACAGAAATTCATTCGGAATAGGATTTATTGTTAAATTGACAAAAAAATAGATGAAAGATGGAAGATATATTAGAAATCATTATCTGTCATTGAATATGGTTTATCAAAGCCGGTACAAATTCAATTGAATGACTGTTCAATTCAAATTATCAAATTATCGATTTTTCTGAAAAACAACTTCTTCATATATATAATAAAAAACAACTAATGAACATATGAATTTTTATTGTATTTTAGTATTTGTATTTATTTTTCAGAGCATTATCGATTGAATTTCAATACTTCAATACTTGAAGTTGATGGATTGTATTTTCATTTGAACTCTAAAGGTATGTAACCAAATTGAATAATACGGTCATCCATGAAGACACCGCATATTTTATTCAATGAAATGTAGGTATTTGCAAACAAATTGTGAAATTGTTAAATGATCTAAAAATATTCACAATTCTTCAATTTGCGTCTTCATCCAAGTGTAATAGGAATTTTAGTTTTCGATTTTCATTACTCATATATTATATTTTCAAACTGTCTTATTTTATAAGCGCCAGACATCTCAAACTCCATGAGCAGGCACAAAACACTTTTACCGAAGGATTGTGTTTATATCCCTGGATTTTGGTCGCATCACACACTTGCTTAAGCTTCCTCAGTGGCGATGCTCGGTTAAGCCTCCAAAACCGGAGGTATCTAGAGTTGGAGCCACAAATGGGATGCACGCTCCTGTTGTTTTTAGTTTTAATTATTGATTTTCATATCTTTTCAGATTTCTTGATTGCCTTGTCCTGAAGAAGTCAATTAGCAGAAATACGTGACGGCAAATACCTTATATCCATATTCCATGTTATCTGCACTCCTACGGTTTATCCAATTATCCCTCTTTAATATCTAATTTCACCGCATTATCTTGTAACATGACAAAGTGCCTCTTTAAATAACGAGCATCTACTCTTAATTATCTCAGGGTAGGCTCAATTATCCCAGCAACAAAACTCCCCTCGGTTTTTGACAAATATATTGAAATGTATAAGTACAATTCACAAATATCAATTTCACGGAATGTCCAATCTCCCAAGTAAAACAGAACTTTAGGGACTTATCTTAAAGCTATGAGAGTCGATAGCTTCCTCCCAGATACAAAATAAAGTCCCAGAGGGTATGGCCTGCCAGTTGACCAGGTTGTATAGTTTCCACACAGATGTTCCAGACAGCGACTAGATGATTCCAATTTTCATCCCAGTTGAAGAATGTGCTTCATGGAAAGGTGGTTATGCCACAAGCTCCAATTATGTACTGCTCGAACCAGGGACTGGATATAATTTAATCTCTAATCCTGGAATGCATCTCAATCTTGAACTAGCATATGTCTTTGGCCTCGTAATAGAATATAATTTGGCCCCCAGGGAGGAGCTATATCAGGATTAACGAAAGAACATTAGAAACTGCAAGTGCAGGTGTAACAAGGCTCCTTCTCGATCTCTTTTAGACAAATATTGAACAAATCATAGTAAAATTACATTATCTTAACGAATTGAACCGAGAAGAAGTCATGTTGTGGGGATCATTGGAAACAGTCAATGCAAAAACGTGCTCTCATATTAAAGTGCCAAAACGAGCTAAAATTTCGGTTCCTGGGATGAAATATACACTTACCGAGAATAGTTACGTATTTCTCGTAAATCTCTGACTCACCAGATTTCCATAATTACTACAGAAAATGACCGGTATCTGATCTCGACAGAGAGAAAAAAACTACGCTGACCGTTCGAGGTTAGCCGAACACAGATCACCGGCATAGAACACATCTATCTTCTATTGCAGTAGAACTATTTCAGATATCAACCATAATTCGGGTGCGCGTACAGAATAACGTCAGTGGCGTGCAAATCGTTGCAATCTCCTTTCTAAATATAAGGGTTTGGTGACTCACAGTTGGAGAATAAATAAATGATTACTATAGGTGAGTGAAACAACAAAATACAGTCGTAGTTTCATGAAAGACTTCTGTTTAATTCTAGATCCTTGAATAAGTCGATTGATATTACGAGAACAAAGAAACCCTTAAATTTTTTCACATATAGATGTAACAATGATGGAGAGTAAATTTCTCATGAATCAAATTGATTTTGCTTGATGCAGCTGAAGTAGGACCTTATATAACTGAAATTCAATCGAAGATAACTTACCTAAGAATAATTGCCAATTTCCTATAACAGTTCTCAAATGTTTTGTTCCAACCAAATCATTGTAAAAAACCCTCAGTACCGAATGGTCAGTAAGATTCACTCCATAACTGAAAAATAAATTTAAAACTGTGACTTCCGTTGATACAATATGTCAGCTGACAAAGTCTTTTGATAGCACAAGACAAAGTTGATAAGAAAACAATATTTTGGTAGTCCGATCCTTTTTGAATCTCGAATCCGACTGAATCGTATTAGGTTCAAGTTTTTTTAAACATCAGAATTTTCTTTACTCGTGTTTCTTCTACAAAATACTTTTTTGATGTTATAGAATATTTATTTTTTTAATAGTTAACAAACTTTTTATTTTGCTTGTACCAGGTGTGCGAATTTCAATTGCCTGATTCATAGTTTCACATTTATTCGAGGAAGAGGACATTTTCGGTGGTTTCATGGACCTTACCTAGGTCTTCGACCGACTGGAGCTAGTAGACGTCCTAACTGAGCTCAGAGTAAAGGGAATAACGAAATACTTGATAAACATCGTAGAACAGCTCATCACAGACAATATAACGGAAATAGAGATAAAATCATCATCCACTATTTTCACTCGCAAGGCGACAGCTTGAGTCTACTTTTATTCAATCTCATAATGGAAAGTATATCATGGCTACAGTCTCAAATCACAACTCGTCAAGATCGTGTGCTTCGCAGATGATACAGTGCTCCTCGCAGATTAAGAAGAAGGCTCTCGATGCCTGTTAAAGGCGTTCAAAAGTGAAGCCGAGGAACTCAACATGAATATCTTGATTGTATTATTATGGTAATACCTAGATAATCAAGTGGAGCTAAGCTGGTTGATGATAACATAATAGAGTAAGCATAAAATTTCAGCTTCATGGGAGTCGAAGTGTCGTCCTGGGGAAACCTGCTAGATGATTTCAGGGAGAATATCCTAGAACAATTTGGAATTTTGAATGTGGTGAGTGGAACGAACATATTACTCGGATGACAGAGGACCGAATAGTGAAGGTAGCCAGAGACAGATCACCATCAGGAAGGCGAAGCATTGGGCGACCTAGAAAGCGCTGGAGCGACAATCTACCTACATAGGGCGAGTTACAATGAGGAACAGGCACAAGCCTACTTGAAAGAAGGAAGAAGAAGAAGAATGTGGTGAAATGGACACGTGCTAGAAGAAGATTCTGAAACGAACATATGTCCAGAATGGATGATAAGAGAGTGGACGAGAATGCAGGAAATGGCAATGTCTGCTTCTTGGAGACTACTGGAACTGCTTCCGAAGAGATGGAGGGATAACTGGTTGAATTCCCTTATGACACTTTGTAGATTTCATCCGAAATAGTTTCAAATGGTTTGATATAACTGTTTAATGGATAATTATCTCTATGAATAGAGTGAAATCATTTCAACAAAGTGAGATTTGATAATTTTAGATATCTGAAATTTATGACTCATATCAAGTTTTTTTTCCAAATAATTCAAATAAGGTTTTGTGAACATTCCTTGCGATATATACTGCTGGTGATAGATCCTATAGGTATTACATGCATTCATAATTTTTCTCACTACTGTATTAATTGATATACCACTCGCGCCTTACAGGGCCGTCTGCTAGGCGAGAATATGTTCTGGATAAAATAAGTAATCTGGTTGAGAATACCGATCTGTCCGTTTGCTAGAAGAAACACCTTTATGAAAAGAATTTGGAATTTTTCAATGATTAATGATTATGTTGCTGTGAGCTGATGAGAGTATAACAATAACTTTGGGACGAGATTATGCACTCATTTATAATACGTCTTCTGAGCGAAGTGATTTTTGTTAATTTCGAGTTGATTTGTTTCATTCATTGAATGTACTGATTTTGAAACTTACTATAGTCCATGCTGTTCTGTCCATGGCGTGAAATCTGTTTCCAAATAGGCGTAAGAAGATTGGAAATTGTATGCCGCGAATTCACAGTCTGGCAAACAATTGCATGGTGGAATATTTGAATCCCAGGTATATTCTGTGTAATTTTCAATTCCTATGTCAATTCCTGGAGTGGAACTCCTGATTAAAGCTGAAAAACGAGGGGTCTGCAATTGACAAAGTGATTCCTATGATGGCGTTATGACACGATATAAAAGATTGCACAGAACATCTAGTTCAGCTGACTAGTACAGAACATTACCACAGTATGGGGACCAAGCAGTAGTCGCACTCCATGGATTTTGAACTGAAATCGCTTACACCAAAGGAAACTCGCGCATTCCTCCCTGCGCATCTAATCTTATCCGCGAATTTAAAAATTGATTAGAAAAGGTTATTTGCGTTATCTGAAAACTTGAATATTTTTATTTAAGCTGGTAATAAGTTTTCACAGTGATATTTAGAGTGTATGGGCCTTTGTTTATTCTATATTCATATAAAAAGTATGACTCCGCTCATAATGTAACCGTAAATGTTATCACATTTCCTCATTAACAGAACGCATTCAATAAAAGATATATTGTTTTATTGTGGTTTTAATATCACTTTGAAAGAAACAGTAATTAGTGATGAAATTTACTCCATAGTTTACTCAGGAACGCCCTCTGAAAATTTTTGAAATGTGTTAAAAATCATAGGTACCTTATTATCACCAGTACACCCCCACCCGTAAATATTCCCCTGCGCTAAATATGCTGAGTGTTCTCTAGAAAGGGTTCCCTCATTATGGTGGGAGAAAAATAAAAAAACAATATAATTATTGTTATATATATATTATATTATTGCTATTTCTATTTATAAAATTGAAAATCATATAAATACACACTCAAATATTTAACTAAAAAAATTCACTCTTCTGCATACGCATGCACTAGGCGTAAACCTCCTGAAATTCCATTGTTTCCTGATATCTCAACTAATCGTAAGGAAATGACGACAGTAGGCGTAAACCCCCTGAAAATCCATTGGTTCCTGATATCTCAACTAATCGTAAAGAAATGACGACAGTAGGCGTAAACCCCCTGAAAATCCATTGGTTCCTGATATCTCAACTAATCGTAAAGAAATGACGACAGTAGGCGTAAGCCTCCTGAAATTCTATTGGTTCCTGATATCTCAACTAATTGAATGAAGCTCTACTCAAAAAAACGGAGCTTTTAATAAACAACATTTTCTACAATACTATATGTCACTCACCTGTCGGTGTCTAATGGTATTGAGAAAAAAGAATGTTTTGGATTATTGAAATTTTTGTTTTTGCAGTTGTATACGCTACAATTGTTGATCATTTTGGAATTAATTTGAAAATAATACGAAATTGAAACAGAATTCTTACTGGAATGAAAATAAATCATTGGATAAATGAGCTTTGCTGGTTCATGGTAGATTTTGACTCAAAGAAATTCCACTGAATTATAGGTTAGGTTGTAATTTTTTTTCAACTTCTTCTTTGAATTTTAAATAGATCTCAAAAAAAATTATATTCTTCTAAATATTAAACGAATTAATCATACAAAGGAATTATTTAAGATGTCTAAAATAATAATAATGACAGTATTCCAGACATCTTAGAATTATTGATGAAAACAATGAACAAGGACCAAAATATGAGGTTAGAATCCCTGCGAGATGCGCGAGTAACTTGATGTAAGAAAATCCACGGAGTGCGACTACTGGTTGGTATACTCTAACATTACCTGACTTGCAGCTTCTGAAAACTTTAAGGGAATCTATTTATATAGAAATGAATTCCAATTTCACTATTTTTCGTTGTGTTTGTTATTGACAAAAGATACTTCTTATGAAAGAAATTATTTAAAATCATTCGCGGAAAATATGAAAATTTAGGAATACTCAACAACCGAATGAAATTTAGATTTTTATTCATAACTTTGAACCTAATATATTTTGGACCGTTGAAAAATTATTCTTAATCTTATTTTAGCATTTTGGTTTATATAAACTTCTTTGAACCTAGCCCCAAATTTTAGTTCTCTAGAGAATTCCGTTAGGGAGTAATAATGTTCAAATAGTATAAAAATTTATTTTAGCTACACAGTTTCATCTGTGAGTCCAACCGAAACAATTTATTATATTTTTGTCTGAAAAAAAGAATACTGTGATTTTGTATTAGTTTGAAGTGAATCAAGTGGTGGCTGAGCCCATTACTTGGAGAAACTGGTTACTTTCTCATGAAGAATCTTTTGTAAAATCAATCCAATGTTAGTCCCGTTCTTTCCTGTCATTGTGAGTTCATGACTTGAAATCATCATTTATTTGTTTGGTTAAATAATGAATGAAATGCATTTAAATAATATTCTATACTCAAGAACGTCTCCACCATATCAAAATTCTACTTACGCCTTTGTTGATTCAGGCATTCTATATCTCTAGCTGAACAAACTTTATACTCTGGGGGGATGTAAACTAAAATACACAAATACACGATACGTTATATGGTATATTTGCAAAATGTTTTGGTGACTTACCATCTTCGTTGACGTAAATGACTGGTATGCATCCACAATGAAGTCGACTTAGGTTCATTCGGCACTCTGTCAAGCAGTTTTGGTAAGTATATAATTTGAAATTTTTAAGTGTGAATTCATCCGAAAAATAGCAATTTCTTTCATGGACACTCAGTGATCTCAGTTCCTCGGTAGCTTGTGTGAGGCTGGGATTGACGCCAAGCATTGTTGTCATCTTAGCGGATAGGAGAAAAGATTGATCTGACCAATCAGGATAGTCGTAGGAGTTATGTATTATAATCTGTAAGGTTATTTAGAACAAATATTTTCTGATCAGTTAAATAACGTTAAATAACTTTGTTCCTTAAGTATTTCATTTGACTTCCTTCAGTTAAACATATTAATTTAATTCCACTATTTCAGTATAGTAATAGGTACATTACAGTTCTAGAAAGAGTGCTGTAATGAGCTCATTACATCATTAATTTTCTGAGTTTTTGTTGAATAAAACTAAAATTGAAAACTATTGTATTACAAGCTACATACTTTATATCCATATCCTAAAGTATCAGAAGCGAAGTAGTCGTCAGAATTAGTAGCTACAAGAACTTCCAAAGCACTGGAGTATCCGCATGAAGATATTCTTCTTGGATTTCTAGGTGATCTGGCCGGATACATTGATCTGAAATTGAAAATAAATTATCAATATACTGAACAACATTGGTTTACTGAAATATGTAGTGAAAAGTTATGGATTACGATTCGAAATAATGAATACTTGGAAGGGTTATTTCGTACACATCCCTTCGGAAATGGAATTCAGCTACAAGAGCAAATTGTGAATATGGAGAAGCTGAGGAAACAATACTTCCCCACATCTATAACACTGGTCAACAGTGGTTTTGGTGCCGAAGATTTTGGAGGTGATTTCATATGAATTTGATGCCCTGAATTCAAATATGCTATTAGTTTTTGCCTGTCAGCACTAATTTTTAAGATATCAACATTTTTGTGAATTATACATTACACTATTCTAAAAGAAAAACCATGGTTTGAAGAAACAAATAAATAAAGGAATTTTTATTGTATTACACAGATATTACAAATATTATTCATTTTATACTATAGAAAACAGAAAAAGTCATTATTCAAACCAATTACTCACTAAACATTTCGGAAACTTCTTTTGCGTGATATTCTTGAATGTATTTTTAGAACAATCCCGTTTTAAAGACCAGCAGTAATCATGTGAGTATCCTATCTACCTTGATAGCGATCCTCCATACATTTAATATCTTGGTGAAATCTTTCACCTTGCTCCTCACTAATGTCGCCTAAATTATCAGGAAAACGATCTTAGTGGCTGTGTAAATAGTGCACCTTAATGCTCATGTTACACCCAAGTGATCTGAAATTATTCAGCATCTCATTGACTAATTCAACATAGTTCTCATTTATTTCCTTCTGCTACTTGTGGATTCACCCGATATACCTTTCCTATATATATTTGATCTCGACGATGAATATAGTGTTTGAATTTTATTAATCCTGGGTTCGAGTTACATCATACAGGTTGCTTATGCTTCCTTCATGTCAATGCCTTAGATTTTCCTCCTAAATGAGAGGTCCTAGTGTTGAAGACATAAATTGGTCGCTCGCTCCTGTGTGTGTACTCCTATTGTCTATTTTGTCTTCTAACCATCTCCTTATTCCTAAGGTTACCTTGCCCTGACGAAGCCAATCAGCAGAAACACGTGTCGGCAAGTACTATCCTCATTTATTTCCTTCTGCTACTTGTGGATTCACCCGATATACCTTTCCTATATATATTTGATCTCCACGATGAATATAGTGTTTGAATAGTTTTCAGCTTTGTGTTTACCCAGAAAATTTTGAACAACTGAAACAAATGAATTCCAGGTATTTTGTTCAACCTCAATCATTGAATTTAAGGAGTCAGGGTCTTTAATCAGCTGTCTTATTTGAGGGCGATCAAATATTCCTGCTTTAATTCTTTCCTCACTCAGGTAAGGCATTTTTTCCCTATATCTGCAAAGCATGATCCATTCTTATCAAGAGCCTTCACAAACTGCTTCATTAGACCCAGCTTGATATGCAGGGGTGGAAACATGATTTTCTCTCGCGGAACTAAATTTTCATTGATGATATTCTTTCCCCCAACATCCATGTTTTCTCTTCTAGGCCACTATTTTCTAACCCAGTGTTGCGTTGTGTCTCTGCTATCCCAGAGGCACAAGAAACAAGGATACTTGGTGTGGCCACTTTGCTGTCCAAGGAGAAAGTTTACCATTTTTAAGTCTACACAAATCACCCATTGGGTGTTCATGATACTTCATTTTTTCCAAAACCAAAGCTATGTTGTCATATTGCTCTTTAATTTTCGTTGAGTTAATAATTGATATTGAGCCATATTTGTTCCCATTATGTAGAACACATTTCAAACTTCGTTTTTAGCTGTCAATAAAAAGGCGACAATCATCCGGAAAATGTTCAGGAAGACCCATATTTACCAGGAGTTCTCTAATAGCATGGCAAAATACAAGATTTTGTTCAGCGAAAAAAGGTTGTGCGATAAAATGTAATTTTCGTTCCTGGTTCAAGTAAATTTTTTTCATTCAACCTGGAAGCTAGTAATTCAGGAGCTTCTTTCGACAAGTTGAGATTTATAGTGAAGTCATTTAACCTATCTTGAGAATTGATGACATCGTTTCAAAATCACTGTCACCTTCAGTAGTGTTAGAATTCTGATCAGAGAGACATGTGTCCTCACAGAGTTCTGGTAGCTGCTGAAAAGTTGGAATTGGCACTTCTTCTGAGTAAGAGATAGGGCGTCTTACAGAGACTAAATCTGCATAAGTCCACTCGTTACGGTTATTCCGATTGATTCCAGTAATATTTACTAGGCAGAAATATCAGTCATCGAAGTGATTTTTTGGTTCTCTCCAAACCATGAGTACTCCGAATTTCAGACTTTTATTTTTATTTATTATCAATATTATTTATTTTCGAAAAGTCTAGAGCTGATACAGAAAAACTGCTATCATATTTAGATTCATCAATAAATATATGGTTAAAATCAGCTCAAAAATTCTAAGTTCTTTAAGTTATTTAGTCCATAGAAGTTGGCCCCGCACTTTTTGATTTCCGAAAAAATTTTTGTTGTGCTGAATTGTGCTAGGTTTGTGCTGCTTTGTGCTGTTCGAATTTTCTCGTTATTTCAAGTAGTTTTTGAGATATTTCACTAAATAGGTACATAAAATGGGCCAGCCCCGCACTTTTTGAAAATTTGAGTTTTAACCACTGAAATGAATTGTGCTAGACGTATACTGAGTTGTGCCGTTCGAATTTTTGAGATGGATCTCTTAATTTCCCAGAAAATGGAAAATCAAAAAAAAAGTTAGCCCCGCACTTTTGTTTTTTCTTATCGGAAATGAGTGTAAAGAGTTGTGCTAGGTTTGTGCTGCGTTGTGCCGTAAAAATTTTTATGGAAATACCTCACGTTTTCCGGAAAATCCCGAAAATCCATTACAAGGCTAGCCCCGCACTTTCGTTCATTTTCGATCGGAATATGTGGAAAAAATTGTGCTACGCGTGTATGAAGTTGTGCCGTTAATATTTTTGAAAAATCGATTTTTTTTTCCGAAAAAACTGAAAAATTCTAAAAAAGATAGCCCCGCACTTTCTTTTTTTTTCCATAAAAATCATCTCATCAGAGTTGTGCTACATTTGTGCTGACTTGTGCTGATAATTTTTTCAGAAAAAACTTCAAGTTGTCTTTTTAAACGGTGAAAAATCAAAATATCAGTAGATTGAATGATGAATTGTGTGAATGGCAACACTGTTGTGAAGTTAGCCCCGCACTTTTTGATTTTCGATCAAATGTTTGTGGTGCTGAATTGTGCAAGGTTTGTGCTGCTTTGTGCCGTAAAAGTTTTTTTTTTCAAATGGTACGATTAATAAGATATTTCACTAAGTAAAAGCGAATAATGTACATTTTCATTTTTTCTTTCCGTTTAACGGTCATTTGATAACTGAATCTCATTCAACAGTGAATACACTGATTTGTGCTTTTCGAACTTCCTCGAAAAAAACTCTGATATACCTCTGATATATATAAATCGAGTTTAAAAAATTTTCAATATTCTTTTTGTGTTCTTTCTTCCGAATCGAAATCACCAAAACTTGTGCTACTTTCGTACAAACTCGTTCAAACCTAATTTTCAAAATTCACATGAAATTTTTTCTCAAAAGTTGGAAACATTGGAGAAATCAGTACATTCCTGAAAAATCTTGATAGAAGGCAACGTAGTAGCAGTTCATGGAATTAGATGCTACCCCGTGGTGCGACAGTGTAAACAAAATCGTATGACTCATCTAGAATTTTATTACTTCCAGGTGGATAGCCGTAGATAGGAGAAGTTGCCAGATTGTGATTTTGAGAAGAAAATATTGACACTAAAGTTTCATTTCCTTCATAATGAAATTTCCACTGAAGTAAGAATAAAGTCTTAAATGTTTCTCAATTAGAAAATTTTTATTTTTACTGAATTGTGCTAAGGTTTTCTGAAGTTTTTCCGACTTTCCATAAAATGTAGAAAGTTAGCCAGCTCAACGACTGAAGATTGTTCCAGAATTCTAGACGTATTCTTAGTTGTGCCGTTGAAATTTTCGAGATAGTACTTTTAATTACGTTGAAAATGGAAAATTCAAAAGAAGTTAACACAGCCCTTTTGTTTTTGGGTGCTTGTTCTTAGTGAAACAGCGTTTTGCCCAAATGTCTGTAATTTTCGAATATTGAGCCGAAAATGGCCTCAATCGATTGGGTTCGACTTCCTGATGAAGAATCTGTTGTCAATTTGAGTATTTTTGGCTGTCCGGCCGTATATTCTTTATCTTCCGAAGGAGATCACCTATAGTTTCCATTTTTTCAGAATAGGTTGATTGTCCAAATATCTCGGACAAGTTCGTTATTTTTCCAAATCCATCGAATAGATTAGATGTCTGAATCTGAAATTTGAAACATTGAAGAGATTCAGTTATCAAATGACCGTTAAACGGAAAGAAAAAATGAAAATGTACATTATTCGCTTTTACTTAGTGAAATATCTTATTAATCGTACCATTTGAAAAAAAAACTTTTACGGCACAAAGCAGCACAAACCTTGCACAATTCAGCACCACAAACATTTTATCGAAAATCAAAAAGTGCGGGGCTTACTTCACAACAGTGTTGCCATTCACAAAATTCATCATTCAATCTACTGATATTTTGATTTTTCACCGTTTAAAAAGACAACTTGAAGTTTTTTCTGAAAAAATTATCAGCACAAGTCAGCACAAATGTAGCACAACTCTATGAGATGATTTTTGAAAAAAAAAAAAAGAAAGTGCGGGGCTATCTTTTTCGAATTTTCCAGTTTTTTCGGAAAAAAAACTCGATTTTCAAAAAATATTAACGGCACAACTTCATACAGGCGTAGCACAATTTTTTCCACTTATTCCGATCGAAAAAACGAAAGTGCGGGGCTAGTCTTGTAATAGATTTCGGAATTTTACGAAACTGAAATTCCGGAAAACGTGAGGTATTTCCATAAAAATTTTTACGGCACAACGCAGCACAAACCTAGCACAACTTTTTACACTCATTTCCGATAAGAAAAAACAAAAGTGCGGGGCTAACTTTTTTTGATTTTCCATTTTCTGGGAAATTAAGAGATCCATCTCAAAAATTCGAACGGCACAACTCAGTATACGTCTAGCACAATTCATTTCCGGGCTCAAATTTTCAAAAAGTGCAGGGCTGGCCCATTTTAAGCATTTAGTGAAATATCTCGAAATCTACTTGAAATAACGAGAAAATTCAAACAGCACAAAGCAGCACAAACCTAGCACAATTTAGCACATTAAAAAATATTTCGAAAATCAAAAAGTGCGGGGCCAACTTCACACACATATAGAATTGCTATATCAACGAGTTGATCAAGAAAGTTTATGGAACCCTGCATACTAGGTGGTCCAATTAGTGAAGTTAAAGAGACTCTTGTGTCAAACTCGAACATCCAAATAATCAGCTCAAAACAATTATCCCACAAATTTCTGATAAAACATACATGTGATTCTCCCTGTTTATCTTGTATAAATATCTAAAGATATGACAATAAGTTTTTTCCAAATATCAACTCAATACTTAGTGAAGTTATTCTAGTGGTTCCTGATTTCGTCAGTGGTATACCGGAAACTTGAAATTAACTCTCAAATTGGTGCTAGCATATTTAAAAAATTATACTCACCCTCCAAATTTGTGATTCTTAGGTGCGTAATAATTGAAAGAGCAGCAATGACCTTCGCTGGTGATGATTTTCTCGAATAGCATTTCGCAATTTCTGTCTTCTCTTTTCCATCTACATTTTACAACGATGTCCCTACAGGCAGGTGAAAGTGATCTGAGCATCCGGTTCAGATCTATCTTGTTATGGTCTAATAGCTGAAGAAATCTTAAATACTTCTCAGGATCCGTCATTTCTATATTTTCGGAGTAAAAATATAGCTCTGCAAATAATGCGAAAAGATCTCCTATTTCTTGGACACTCATGTTGAGTTTATGATTTCTGGAAGAACCGTTATGAATGGGCTTCTGAATTGAAAGATCTGCTCGAGTACATAATTATTCATTAACAGTAAAATTTTCTGCTTAGAACAGCAATAAATTATTGGATTATTTTTCCGACCCAAATATCGACCAATAGAATTGCACCATTCGACGTCACGTGGTACAACCTACATGGTATTATACTGATAATTTTTTGAAAATTTTCTCTGGTAGTTGCTATATATAAACAAAACATGATCCAGTCAAATTAAGCACACGTCAAACTGACAGGTTGAATTCAATTGTGAAAATTGGAGATTTTGCATGAAAATGAGTCGATTTGGAGTTTGTTCTCTGTCCACCATCGATAAAAAAGTCAAAGGAAATGTTCCCATTAATACGGAGAAGGCAAAAAAAACAGTTTGGAACCAATTTACTACTTTTTGTACTAAGAGGGAATACACATTGAGTGCTGAAACGAGTGAAGCGCAATTAGCAAACATTATGAAAGATTACGCTTACAATATGAAGAAAATGGATGGAGAAGACTATAAGGAAGGTACAATAAAAACAATGTGGAATCAGACTGCCAAATTATTTCAAGAAAAGTATTTGAACGATTTCGACATCAAAATCAACCCATTTTCGGATGCTGCATTCAAGACCGCTCGAGGAGCTCGTGATGCCAAGCGTAAGGCTTTACAATCTATTCCGGAAAAACGGAGGGCAAGTGCAGCAGCGTTGGAGGAAAAAGATTGGGATGCAATGACCACTGTTTGGGACGAGGAAACTCCTGATGGCCTCCAGAAAAAATTATTCATGATAATATCAGTGGAATTGGATGGAGAGGTGGTGAGGGCAGCATGGCGTCAATACATCACTTCAAGGCAGAACAGCGAAATGACGGGGAAACAACTGGGAGAATTGAATACAATCCAATTTTCAGCAAGACCACACAAGGTGGTGATAAAAAATTATCAGACAGCAAGTGGCTGGTGGAGAATCGGGAAATCCCTGACAAGTGCCCAGTGAGACTGTTCCAGAAATTGAGAGAGAAGAGAGATGTCAATATCAAGAGCGACAGACTATTCCTGACCCAAAATCCATTCTGGAATAAAGTTCCAGGCGCTAGGTGGTACAAGGATTCCCCAGTAGGCCAAAACACGATTTCAAAGTGGGTTAAGGAGTCAGCACAAAAAGCTGGGCTTGACCTTGGTAACAAAAAAATCACCAATCACTCCAGTCGTGCAACAGCCGTCTCCAATCTAGCGAAATCGGGCCTGGGAGAGCAGCAGATAATCAAAATAACTGGACATGCCAACAGTAACTCCATCAAGCCGTATCTCCAACTCGACCAGAAACACCACGAATTAATGGTCAAGAAACTGCGAAGGAGTGAGCCTACTGCAGAAAATGCCATCAACAGCATAAACCTCATGCCATCTACCTCTTCTGGAACCATTACCGATAACTCTGACTTGAAGAAAACATGCACCAATGTTTACAACAATTGTATTTTTAATTGCACTACCCTGATTCTTAATTAAATGTTGTTTTATTCATTATGAAATTCTTATTTGTTAACTGTACATTTCGTCTCATGGTGCAATTCTATTGGCCGACATTTGGGACAGAAAAATAATCCTCCGAATACCACACGAGCTTCAAAATTATCTGGTATTTTCAAGTTTTTCAGGAAAAATCTCTCGCGCTTCGCGCTCGTGATTTTTTAACCTGAAAAACTTGACTCCTTCATTTGTTTGCAACGAACCTATCGGGAAATACCCGATAATTTTGAAGCTTTTGTGGTATTATAAGTGAACATTTTCGAGTTATTGATTTGAATATATATAATTAGCAGAACTCATGATGATATTCCGGTTTCATACTTCACCATCTGGTACCTACCTATCATAAAAAAAATTTAATTGATACTCACAATTTTTCAGCTTGTAAGTAGGCTCTAGCTTTAGAAATTTTATTGAAACTGCATATGGTCACAGCAGGAAATTGGATGTTCCAAATGGGAAAATTAATTGAATCGGTAACCAAAGCTGTTGACCTTTTAACTGTCCTATCTCCTGTATAAGCAAGAATCAGCAGAGAGGATCCCCAAAATACTACCAATATAGATATCCAGAGAAATCTGTGGAAGAATTTCAGCTATGCTGATTAATTATTATTGATTATAAAGGTCAGATAGAAATGGAGAATTATAATTCACAATCATCATAGTCTAAATAACTTATAATGTAAGCTACCCCTGTGATTTCCGGTATTACTATGGATGTAACTTTGGACCAGAAATCCGAAACTAATAAATATTTGGGTAATTTGAGAAAACTGTATTCATGTGGAAATGATAATGAAAAATTTTCAAGTTATTTCCAACCTAGTATATCCTGATGTACTCAGGTTCGAGATTATTTCTGCTCAGTAAAGGATAGAAGAATGCCATGATATCAATATTCAGATCCCAAATAAATTCGGTATTTCTTGATCATCTAGCACGCATTCTAACTTGAAACGTCCTGTATAATGTGTACTACAAAAGTGAATTTCAAATAGACCGAGAAAACCTTCATTATACAGGATGTCTCAAGTTCGAGTGCCTATTAGACATAAATCACGCCTAATTTAATATATTGTACGACCAGACTGACTTATGTAATTCCAAAATATTCAATGCCTTTTTGTGAAATGAAACTGGGGTAAAACCCAAATTCAACTTCCTCTCAACGAAAACTCAAACTGTAACGATTATTTTTTTATGTAGAGAATTTATTGTACCTGCAGCGTGAATTTACACTCACTCGAAAAATGTTAGTAGAAAATACAGAATAACAAAAAACCTGAACGGTTTTAAATTGTGATGAACTACGGCTGCAACAATCGATCATGTGAAATACTTCATTAGTTTCAAAAAGACATGTCTATATTTTAAAAAATTGATTCTAAGGTCCTATATTAATTATCATTTATCTAGATAGTGAAATTATTGATAAATGTCGAATTTGATCTACGGTATACTTGTTTTTATTCTCGTATACCATAATATCCAGTTCGATGAAAAAAAAAGCATATCTAAAATGGTGTTCACATCCGACTAGCGCATCGAATCTGTGCATTTCCTTTGGTCCCAACATCCAGGCATACAACCAGCCCAAAGCATAATTGAAGAAACGGGACGAAACATGTATGGGACGAAATTGAACCTTACTGACGGACTCGGGTTGGAACATGAAATGAAAGATTTATTCGTAGAGTTGACCCCAAGCTCTGGCTTGGAAAAAAACACCTACATGTCGGAGGACACGGACATCCTTGAACAACTGGATAAACTCAGGGCTTCGCCTGAATCGAAAACATGAATCGAGTCAAGCGAGCAACATTTTTCGTCCATCCTCAATCGGATTCTCCAGTCACGAATGATGATAATTCCACAATACAAGGTGTAACTAAATAAGTGTAAAATATTGAAGGAGGTGATTCTATTCATCGAAGAATGCCGTGTTTTCTAGAACAAATAACGGTAACTTTATTTTTAATTATTTTTGATTTATTTGCACTTTCAAGAATAGACTTTTTTGAATGATTATTTGGGCTATTACCATCATCTATTGTGGATGTAATGTTTTCCGACGTTTCGATAGACATCTTCTATCTTTATCAAGGAGGAAAAGTAAAAAAACCTTTTGAAAATTATCAATTTTCAAAAAGTCAATATGACAGAAGTCATGAAAGAAAAATGAACAATGTTATATACTCATCTGTGATATGATGATCTTTTTAAGTTGGATCGAACTATCGGCGTCCAAACTTCTGGTAGATCTATAGATGGAGCACTTATGGAATCAGGTGTTATTTTCATAAATGCTGCTTCTTTGATTTTTCTTCTTGCAAGTTTTTCTTCTTTGGATATTATTGATGCTTCATCCCATTTTATACGATGATTCTCATCTACAGCATGTTGGACTAACCTGGATTTGTCGCTGTCTAGTACGCGTAGAAGCTTCTGATGTTCTTTTATTCGTACATTCAGAGGGCGTTTAGTTTCTCCGATGTAAGATCTTCCGCACTCGCAAGGTAATTCATATATGCAGTTCTTTGTCCTTTGTGTCTCATTATTAGGCTTAACTTTTATAAGTTTAGCTCTGATAGTGTCTTGAGTTTTGAATGCAGTCGTTATGTTGCATCTATTTCCAATTCTTCTCATTTTCTCCGACAAACCTTTTACATAAGGAATTACGGTTTTAATGGTCTGATTTATATCTGTTGGTTCAGGTTGACTTTCTCTTGTTCGTTTAGCTTTTTCAAATATCTTTTTGGGGTAGCCATTGCTTCTAAGAGTTTTCGAGATGTTATTTATTTCTTCATTTTGGTCTTCTTCGGTGCAACAAATATTTATTGCTCTATCAAATAAACATTTTGCTACTCCCAATTTAGTGTTTAGTTGGTGGTTTGACTCAAAATGTAGATATTGTCCTGTGTTCGTTGGCTTTTTATACATAGTGGTTCTTGGGATTCCATTTTGTTTATGTACGAGTACATCTAAGAATGGAAGTTGTCTGTCCTTCTCGATTTCAATTGTGAATTTAATTGATTCCTCTTGATTGTTTAGATATTGAAGGAATCCATCTATAGTGTCTCTTCCATGTTGCCAAATAATGAAAGTATCATCTACATATCTTTTCCACAGTTTGGGTTTAAGTACATATTTTTCTAATGCCTTCTGTTCGAAAATTTCCATATATAAATCAGCTAAAATTGGTGATAGTGGTGAACCCATGGCCATTTCGAATTCTTGTTGATAAAAGATGTCTTCGAATTGGAAATATGTTGTTTCAATACAAAGAGAAAGCATTTCCATAATTGCATTGAAGCTTAGTGTAGTTCTTTCACTAAGGGTTTGATCTTCTTCAAGCTTTTTCCTAACTATGATAAGTGTTTTATCTGTCGGAATATTAGTGAACACAACCACAAACTGGTGATTTTTTTTCCTCCTTGATAAAGATAGAAGATGTCTATCGAAACGTCGGAAAACATTACATCCACAATAGATGATGGTAATAGCCCAAATAATCATTCAACATAATAGGAGTGACTATTTTCGACCTTTAATAATGGAGTGGGTTGATACAAACCCTGAAAAATCCAAGAATGCAGTTATTCGAGTTCGATTCTCAGAACCGGTAAGAAAAATTTAAAACCGCAAATTCTTCGACCTCTTCTGAATGGTTGTAACTTGGAGAGGAAGCGAATTACGACAAAGTTGTCGGGCAAGAACCCCATTAATTAAGGAATCATTTAAAAATAAAAAATCGATTTGAGCCTAGTTCATTCAGAGTGTGCTACATATGAAATAGTATCCTCGAAGGATCTCGTATATAATTATTATTGCTAACTCCAAAAACTTCAAACCTTTCAATTAATGCTCTTCCAGGTAATGCGATGAATCTATAACCGTGCAGATTAGTATTCAAGCAAAATTGTTTACACCAATACTTCACTTGGGACATTTTCATCAGTAATTGTTAATCGGTTACTTGTTTATCCGCAATTTGTATGCAACGAAATCATGCAGTCGATCGACACAAATTCAATTTCTGATGAATCTCGCGTGAGGGCTAATTGAAAAAGGGCGAGGCTCATGAAGGTGAATTTATACTCTACTTTTTCTTATTTGTTTAGGGATGTAGCAGTGAATAATTCATTTCAATTTCCTGTATTCCTACTCTGAGGTACATATTACCATTTTGATTTATGGTTGGACCAACCTATTTCCTCACGTTTCAGCTAGTTGACTATGATCCATGTTAGTTTTTTCCTCGAAGCAACAAGAATCCAAATTTCATACATTCACAGTTATTACTTCTCAGGAATTTCGAATATGGATATCTGAAGTCGAAAAAATCAATTTTTGTTAACATTTCACTTTGTTAAAGATAATAGCCAGGCTGCGAGAAAACTTTCAGAAATTTTGAAAAACCATTGTATAAAGTATCTATTTCCTCTTAGTTTATTCAATTAACCATTGCAAGCAATACATGGATTACGAAAGGCTGATCAACATTGAAATAAACTAATCAGCTGATAAATCTATGATCAACTGTCATTTGACGTGCTTGAAGGATGGTCAACGAGTTTGATCATCCGGTCAGTTGATACAGAGGCCAAATATATCAGGTTAATATGTCAATTGTCACTTTGAGTTTCTAAAATACAAATTAAGTGTTATCTGAGGTTAAACTAGTGCCGAAGAAGCCGAAGTGCCATTAGACACCGACAGGTGAGTGATACATATAGTATTGTAGAAAATGTTGTTTATTAAAAGCTCCGTTATTTTAGTATTGCTTCATTCAACCAGTTGAAATTAGTTGAGATATCAGGAACCAATGGAATTTCAGGAGGTTTAAGCCAACTGCATGCGTATGCAGAAGAGTGAAATTCTTTTAGATAAATATTTGAGTGTCTATCTATATGATTTTTAATTTTATAACTAGAAATAACAATAATATAATATATATATATAACAATAATTCAATAGGTTTTTTATTTTTTCCCACCATAATGAGAGAACCCTTTCTAGAGAACACTCAGCATATTTAACGCAGGGGAGTATTTACGGGGGTGGTGTACTGGGAGTAATTAACTATGCACTCATCACTAGAGTATTATCTGAGCGGCTAATTTATTCTTTATCGTATGAAAATCTTGCGGAGTGCACTCAAATTCCCCTAAAATCCAAACGAAATAGCAGTGGTGATTGAAACGAACACAAAGCCCTTTGATGAAAAACCAATAGTCATTCCTCTTCTTTAACGATATTAGAAACTTTTCAATCGGGTAGAAAAATGTGTGAATAAATCAGAGTCCACGTTCACGAACGAGATGTATTATACTTTCATTCAATTTGCCTTCAACGAATCGAAAAAAACATAGCTCGGGATCCAGTGTGTCCCTTTCCGGATCACTAGTAGTCTGTCTTTCCGGTCTATCTAAGAAAACATCAATCAAAACTTCAACGATTCCCATTTTCTAAGGGTTCGCATTCGACTGAATGGAACAGTTGACTTGTTCCCCAGAAAATTTTACATCACCATTCAGTATTCTGTATTATGTTAGAAGTAAAAATATTATGTTGGGAATATCTATGAAGAAATAATCGAGCGTAAAAAATTTGAGAAGACGATCATTAACTACTGAAATGATGACTCGTTTCGAGATTACATCACTTAAAAATAAACAATCAATTTTTTGTATGTAATTAATGGCAATTGTATCTTAAACGGGGACTTCAATATTCACTTTAAGATCCTTGTAGTTTATCAGCCACATGAGATATAAACTAGAGAAGCAGCAAGCGACAGCTGGTAGAGATCAAGTCTACTACAAAATACTGGAAGGAAGACATTTACTGCTCAGACCAAGTTTTACTAAATCCACTGAGAAAAGGACGACCGTCTGGGTATTCCATGTACATCCAGGTCATTGGAACCTATTACAAGCTATGTAGAAGAAGGATCTAGCTCTGAAGCTGCAATAATTAATCTGAAAAAAGTTAACACACCAGGTAATCTATCTAAATCTTGTATGTAAAAATTTTTTTGTGTGACAACAAGAAAAAACTGTTGGATGTCATAAGTTTGAATGGCAATTACAAAAAATATTATTTTCGTACTTCCAGGCCTAAAGTGACAACTTCACTTCCTTGTGACAGGTACTAAAGTGTCACATTTAATCCCTTCGGGATTAAATATTGACGAAACTCCCGGAACGATTAAATCACAAACAAACGAATTTAAGGGATATTTTCTTGAAAAATACAATTAATAAGAATGGTAATTAACGTTAATATTCAAATTAATATTGTGACAGTTCGTCATATTGACCAGTCTTTCCTGGGTTAATGCAGCAGGTAACTGACGAGTAACAGATAGGTCCTTATCATATTGAACTGGTGTTTGTTTCGAAGATCCTGCGGAAACAGGAAGCGAGAATGAGGACTGTGGCATAACTATAGTGGACGAATCGGCGACTTGACTAAATATTTTATCTGAAATTTTTTGTTTATTTTTAATAGACGATTCAATATATCCCTCGGCCACGTTGGAGGATTTCCATCCTCCATGACTCTTCAGCACGTCTATTGTTGCTCCCGAATCAGCTAACAAAGACGCAGATGTGCGTCTAAAACAATGTCCCGTATAAGACGTCGCATTTTCTAATTTCAAGAAAGCTGCTATTTGCCGTGGAAATGTACCAAACATTTTTTTCCAACTACTCGCGTAGTACATTCTTTGTTGATGTATTGAACAAAAAATTTTGAATGAAGTGTCCCTGTCTTTCGCAATGCCACATATTTTCGAAATATCGCCATAAAACTGATGGCACTGTTTTCTGAATTTTTGATCACAAAATTTCGGTCAATTTTATTTTTGGTGTTTCTAATCGCAATTAGGAAGGAATCGCCCAAATCTCTCACATCGTCGATTTCTAAATCAACCAACTCTTTTCCACGACAAGCTCCCGCAACACCCAAAATAAGTGCATCCGACGAAAAAATTGATTTCTTAAAATTTCTGAATATAAACACATTTCCAAATTTACCTTAAGCATTAAATATTTATCATCCGGAGCCTCCCGTAAGAACTGATCTACCTGCTTAGACGTGAGAATTCTTGACTTCTTTGGCTTAAATCCCTCATTTCTTCTCTTCAAAAAAGCTAATAATTTTGGCAATTTACTTATATCAATATCTTATTATATATATATCTAATGTTAATAACCGATTTCAGCATTGAGTAATGTGCCCAGAGAGTTGAGGCACAAACCGCTTTTGATTTATCATTGAAGTAAACTAACAGCGCATTTTCAGTAGGTTGTCTCACATTTTTTAAGCGGCACCACTTTTTAAAAGCATCGTACTGCTGCTCGTATAGTTTTCTAGATTTCGGTGGTAACAATTCTTCACCTACTTCGGCTGCTCTTTTATCAATATCAGATACACCTTCTTCACTCATGATACCAATAATTATCAATAACAATGTTTCTTTACAATGACACTAGTAATGACAATGTTTCTAAATTATAATTGTCACAACGCAATGTTACTATGGTAACTTATTTTAAAGACAGTTTATTAAATGAGTTGAAGAGAGAAAAAACTGTTTGAAATTATTGAAATAATTAATAAAATCATACCGGAAGTACGAAAAGTATCGTATATACCTTGCGACTGAAGTACATTTAATCCTTCAGGTAAATTATGGCCCTCCCTGCGGTCGGGCCATAAACTTTACCTTCAGGATTAAATGTACTACTTCAGTCCCGCGGCATATAATATACTATTTTATAAATGCAAATAACATTCAAAATTTCAAACTTTTTAGGCACATCTCCATCTAGCTCTAGATCTTCGGGAGTTTCCATCAACCTCCAGTTTAACAAAACATATTTCAGGTTGTGTTGATGAGAGTTCTAGACATAATGCTGATCTGAATAAATCTCTTTTTTTCAGGTAATCAATCTAAATCTAGAAATTGTTATAATATATCTATGTGATATGTTTATTGGTTATGTGCGATTAAAAATAATTAAAGTTTTTTAAAAAACGTTCGAAAATTAGTGTTTTCTTCTCGATATTTACAGCTTTATTGTATCACATGATGTAAAAACTCCGTTTAATATCCAATGAAAAACATCAAAGTCATTGTTTTTATGTAAAGCTTTTAATGAAAATTATGAATTTCAACAATGGCAATTCTACATGATATTTTTGTCTCACGAATTGAAAATTTGAGAGTGAATAATTTTCAGTTTATTAAGTATTTTACACCTCTTCTAAAACAATAAAATTGATGTGAAGCATTCGATATAATTTCAAGTCTACCCAGATTTTCTCGTCGAGACAAAAATCTTTCGTAGAATTCTCATTGTTCAAAATACCAATTAAGTAAAACGTTCCTGGAACTACATTCAAAATTCCCGCCACAATCCCCGCTTTACGATTTAGTACGATACGTAGATGCAGGTGGCGTCTTTTTCGGTTAACATTGGCGTAAGCCGTCTATAGATACCTGGTCTGTGCTTAACTGGACGGTGATGTGCTTCTCGAATAAAAAGTACACTTCTCCTTCTTGTAGCGCAAATATCTAGTTTTGGGTTCTTGCGCATTGAATAATATCTTCACCATTATTCGATGAAAAAGATGGACAACTGGATCGAATGTAGTGGTATACAATCAATAACCTTGTTGCTACCCAGTATCAAATCTGAGGAATCCATCAGTAAGAATTACATAGCCCTAAAGAGGAGCTGAAAAAAAAAGAAAATACTGGTATAACACGTTGCAGCTTCCAGCACGTTCCAAAACCGCTCGGACTTGTATCTAACTGGTCTATCACCGGAAACATCAATCAAAACTTCAACAAACACCACCCTCTTCAAGCCCTTATTCCGTCAGATGGAATAGTTGGCCGGTTCCAGAGAGAAGGGGATCTTTTCACTAAACAGTGAATTCCGCCTTGACCGATGCTGCCAATTTCCTAATTTTCACGTTCGCCGAATGCCTGAAATCACATTCGGATTCGTGGTTTCTAGAGAAGTTTTTCGAACATCAACGGTTTCCTTTGAACAGGACAACAATTGGGTTTTGGCCATTTATAATTGACGATTGATTGCGAGATACAGTTTGTTGTTTTGCCTCGAATTTTGTTGTTTCTGTGTCGTACAACTTTGTGCGAGAGGATGTTGAAACAACAGTCAATTAAACTTGAACAGTAAGACATTTTTTATGTAAAGAATATTCATTTGAGTGATTCACAGTTAATATTTTCTTTATTTAGTTGATTGCCTTTGAATGTATATTTCGTCTCAAGCAGACTAGCATATTTGAGAATCCGGAAACATGGATTCATAATGATATCTTGATATTAATTAAGACGCAATTATAGTTGAAGTCAAAAAAAAATAAACAAAAATAATAAAATATTTGAGATAAGGAATAGTAGACTATTTCATCTTGTACTAGTCAGCAACTGAATTTCGTGTTGAGCAGACATGGTATAATTAAAAAACCGAAAACATGGTGGCCTAAGTAGATAAGCAAATATAATTGAAATATTGGAGATTACATAAATAGCAAAGTGGAATTTTCGCACATAAACCGCATCATAAGATTTTGATCCTAATAATCAATTGGAAATAATTCCTTTTGTTTTCTCGATTCTTTGAGGAAATTGGGAATCCCTCGGAGTAATGTCTTTTCCACAGCCTGCAATTCCTTCCAGCAAGAACTGTTATTTAAGGGAACACCACGACATATATATTCTATCAACCAAGATTAACGACCATCTACCTCGTCCCACGATTCTACCATTCGCCTTTCGGCTGATTTATATAACCTAAACTTCTAAACTTCCGAATGCGAATATCCTAGCATAAATGCAGCTTTCATGAAAGTGCGAGCGATTCGAAATGTGTGAATTACACAGATCAGTTAAATGATATCTCCATCAACTCAGATTCTAATCTGAGAGCGCAGCGACTCCCCTCAGAGTTTTGGAAGATTTATAAACGTTCTTGTGTGAACGGGCATAACATCGCTTTTCCATACGAAATTCTTGAGGCAAGAGTTTATGTTTATCGAAATGAAATTGGAGATTTTTTTTCTGTATATTGTTCTTTGAAATTTACAATCTATTTTCAAACAGTATTCAGTAAATGTTAGTATGTACAAACTAGTAAAAGGTATTTCACATTTATATGTTTTTTGTTTATGTTGTTAAAATAAATAATAACATAAACAAAAAAACAGATATTAAAAATTTAAATATTATCTATGAATACCTACTTTCTTTAGACGTCACTTAATTTAGTTCATCTATGATAATAAATTGTCAAATTTAATATTTTAAGTTCTTGTCAGTTTTTCGAATAATCTTTTGTATGTAAGCTATTTTGTAATATTGTGCTCAGTTTCTTATATTCATTGTTTCCTCTATAGCATCCTGAAGAACTACAAAAAAGTTCGAATGTTCTACAACTTAAATTATTGATCATTCCCAACATTGCCGAATACCCAAATAAATTTCATCAATAAAATAAAGGCAAATCAAATTTTATATTATATATATATATGTATATATATATATATCCCACAAATTTCAACTTGATGAATATTCTAGGATTTATTGAGGAAACCAAATTTGGATGATGGGTTTGAAGGAATTGTGCCAAAAGAGAATTCGTTTCGAGATATGAACTATTAGCTTATTCTGAAAATATGAGAACTTCAGCTAGGACATACTCAATTTTGACGACGGATTCTCCATAAGGAAATCGAACCCAATATGATGTTTGGCTGGATATTCAAATATTACGCTGTTTCAGTTGGAATCAGCGCCAAAAAGAATTTTTATTCATTTGAATTTATGTGGTGAATTAATCAAGAACCTAGTAGAAGACACACCCCATAATTGAGGGTGAATTATTTTAGATTGTATATCATTCCAATAACGAATGGATCTGAGCTACTAAGTTCTTATAAATATATTAGATTTAAACCGATCTGATTCATGACTTCTCAAATGATCAAATATACACTCTCAAGTCACTGAAAACTAAGTCTGCAACACGAGTTTTTTGGCGCCTGACGTCCGGCAACTACACATACATGATCGAGAGGAGTTGTTGCCGGCTTTCAACGTGAAGCGAGCCCTCGAATAAATTCTTGATATCAATAAGAGTTCGTTAGAGGTTCTATTGGTAGTTTGATGCAATGTGATCGAAACTCTCTTGGGGTCATATCTGGAATGAGATGATATACAGGGTTATGATAAATTAATGCAGAAAATTCATAACACGTACAATGATCACTTTCGAAAAAAATGCAAAAACACGTCAAACGGTGTTTTATATTCCGCATCTCTACGTACTACATAAATCCAGAAAATCTCAAATAACTCAGAAATTATTGAATTTAGGAGCATAATCATGTGATCATCATTATTTTTGACCGCAGAATCCAACACAATTATAAAAACATAGGGTTCTAATTTGAAAAACAGAGTTATGGCCAATTTGAAACACCCTGTGATGATATTTTTGAAATCCAAAAGATGCATGACCTTTTCACATCCTTCCTCTTCGATGTTGTAAAAACAGTTTCCGCTCAGGATATTTAAAATAAGAATAATGAACATATCACTGACTGAACATATCTAATTTTTTTTTCCAGTTTTTTTGGGATATTTTGAAGACTATTCGATTTAATACAGTGGTTTTAACAGAAATGTATTCACTATTGAATACTCGATCATACCAGGAATGAAAAACTTGAAAAAAAATTTTTCGTCGAATTTATTTTCACTCCCTGTATAACCGGATGTTTTTGAGTTTCGAAAATATTTTAGCTCTGTAGAGAACTTCGAACAATATCATAATCCCAATTTTCAGAATTCAAATATGTCTAGTTCTCTAGAAACGTCTAATAGGCTCTCGAACTTGAGACACCCTGTAGACAGGTGACAGAATAAACTTCAACAAATCATCGATACCATGTGGCAATCGCTTATGGAATAAAAATGTTTTGTATCAATATTTTTTAATCTCATACAAAAAGATGTGAAACATAATCTTAATTCGTATACTTCTGAAATATTTTCAATGATCTTATTTCAACAAATTAATAGATAGAACAATACATATTACTCACTAATATTTTTTAGGTATTGTCGTTTTTTGAGTAGTTTTTAGGCATTTGTGATGAAATTCGTGGACAAACCAAGTTGATTTGATTTCAACTCATTTCAGAAAAACGTCTGAGAATTAGTTTACATTTCAGCTAATATTTCACTCAACATAACTCTTAATAGAACATTCAAAACAGTTTATTGAAATTGATTCATTAAGCAAATTTCAAAGATATACAAATATACAAGGTTATATTTAAAAAGGACACTGAGTATGGCAAACTTGTGCCAATCACCCTGTACATTTGATTATGATAATGTTCATTTCGAAAGTCCAAAGTTGACGTGTCTAAGCATTTTTTATAATTTCCTATATAACTCATACGAAGAACTAGATTCCATAATTGATTTCCATACAATATCTTGAATTAACAATAACCAAACTGTTTTCGTTCATTTCTGATTGAACCCCTAGTAGAACTTTATTGTAACTATTAAGGTTAATTCAATCTAGTTTTTGTATTTCTATCGATTTGACACTAGTATTTGAAAATTGAAAAATTTTCTAAACTTTTTTTAAAAGCCAACTTTTGCCTTGAAAATGACAGAACATGTCCATTGAAACGTTGGATAGAAAAATAATAATAGATTATGGTTATTAACCCCATGTGTGCAGAAGTTTTCATTCGAACCTGGCGTATAGATTACAAGATATCGAGTACTTCTAAATCAATTTTTGTAATTTTCAGACAATTGGGCAGAAACATAGTTTGCTCATGTCCCTAGAAAAGGTCATATTCTATCGCTCGAGGAACCTCACAACACTAGGGTATTCGCAAGAGAAGCTGTAGAGTTATTTAAAGGTGACTTCTTGTGTTAATTGCCAAATGAAGCTAAAAATACACATTTCTATACATTCATTCAGAAACTCGGACGAATTTAGATCCAGAATCTCTATTGCTACTGCTGTGCACATATGTTTTGTTCTTGCTTTTGTTCAACCCGACCACAGACTCAGACTGATGAAGATTCTCTGGTCGAAATTATTTCTGTCCGTTTGACCATTAACACGATTACTCCCTGAAGAAAAAGGCTAGGAAGCTTGAATTCCCTGAGAAGTAGGTGATTGCCGTATGTCCAGTTACTGTTTTCTATAGGTCTTCCACACTACTGAAGCACAAGATCGCCCCAGAAATCCACTGTTTTTGAGATATAACGAGATTGTAATTTTTCGATCTAACATTCGAATTCCCTGAGAAGTAGGTGATTGCAGTATATCCAGTTTCTGTTTTTAATAGGTGTTCCACACTACTCGAGAAATAGATCGCCCCTGATATCCACTGATTTAGAGGAATAATGAAATTGTACTGTTTCGTTCTACCATTCGAATTCCCCGAGGAGTAGGCGATCGCAGTATGTCCAGTTATTGTTTTCTATAGGTCTTCCACACCACTCTAGAACAAGATCTCCCCTGATATTCACTGACTTTGAGGAATAATGAAATTGTAATTTTTCGTTATACCATTCGAATTCCCTGAGGAGAAGGTGATTCCAGTACGTCCAGTTAATGTTTTCTGTAGGTCTTCCACACTACTCGAGATCTAAATCGCCCCTGAAGTTCGCTGTTCTTGAAATATAACGAGATGATTGTATTTCGATCTACCATTCAGATTCACTGAGAAGTAGGTGATTGCAGTATATCCAGTTTCTGTTTTTTATAGGTGTTCCACACTACTCGAGAAATAGATCGTCCCTGATATCCACTGATTTAGAGGAATAATGAAATTGTACTGTTTCGTTCTACCATTCGAATTCCTCGAGGAGTAGGCGATCGCAGTATGTCCAGTTATTGTTTTCTATAGGTCTTCCACACCACTCTAGAACAAGATCGCCCCTGATATTCACTGATTTTGAGGAATAATGAAATTGTACTGTTTCGTTATACCATTCGAATTCCCTGAGGAGAAGGTGATTGCAGTACGTCCAGTTAATGTTTTCTATAGGTCTTCCACACTACTCGAGATCTAAATCACCCCTGAAATTCACTGTTTTTGAAATATAACGAGATGTTAATTTTTCGATCTACCATTAAAATTCACTGAGAAGTAGGATAACGCAGTATGTCCACTTTCTGTTTTCTATAGGTCTTCCACACTACTGGAGCACAAGATCGCCTCTGAAATCCACTGTTTTTGAAATATAAAGAGATTGTAATTTTTCGATCTACCATTCAAATTCCTGGAGGAGTAGGTGATTGCCGTATGTCCAGTTACTGTTTTCTGTAGGACTCTGCTATTTTAGCTATTCGTTTCAATCACACCAGAAGTTCAAAAGGTGGGAAAATTTTTTTTTCGAATGGAAACTATCAAATAAAATTTTTATGAAGCAAGTTTTTCATGAGAATACATAATAAACTTCGATAAATCAATAGTTTTGCTGATGTGTTTGCAAATTGTTCAGCAAAAGCACCGAAACCACCTGAGCTTACCTCAGTGTTTTCACCATTTCTTACAGCTAATTGTTCGTTAACGATATCTAATTACATTGTTGATTTTTGTTATATCATTCTAGTGCAAAAGTGTGATGTCGTCTTCTTTTCATTTTCGAATATCGAGCCTAATGTTTTGAATTATTATTTTGGGTTCATCTTGTTATAATTTTCATAAAATTGAACGTCCTAACATCAGGGCAATATAAATATTAAAAAATCTTTCGCAATCGCATGATATCTCAAATGCAATTTTTCATTGTCACGGTTTCAAAATTCCCGCTCCAGTTAGTACCTGCAAACCGAACTGGTGGCGTTAGTCGCAGTAGTTTGCCAGCTTATCTCGTACGTTTCGATGGACGCCGTTGTCGGTGGTCCTTTTCTGTCATCTAGTGACGTAGGTTGTCAATTACATCGTTCTTCCCGCATATTTGGTTGAAATGTCCTGGAGTGATTAATCGCAATTTTGCGGATCTGAACAGGATTTTAATTGAAGCCCTGAGAGAATCTTATCATGTTGGTTTGGTTTGTTCGTTGGTGAGATTTTTGCGCATTAGCGGAGTGGCGTATTTGTTTGGAAAAACGACGTGGGATTGCATCATTCTGCTTCGAATTGGGAATTATTATTGTACCGTTGCGAGGTACCGCAGATTCTGAACTGTCTTTGAAGTCTTCGAGCTGTTTGTCTAGGCTGTCTTTGAATAACCGTCGAGCTGCCGTGGGAGCTGTCTTTGGGGACCTCCACCAGATTTCGCCATCTAAGATACCACACCTGTCGCTACCCAGGGCGCATTACTGTGAGAAATTGTACTACGTTGGCCCAGGAATATATTTGAGCCCAGTTTCCATCTACGAGACTGTGAGAATAATTATGGGTTGAGAAACTATATCCTTTTGTACTTCAGTCAAGCCACGACCTAGACTGTTATAGAAGGTTAGTCTGTAGAATTTAGTTAAGATTGATTAGTATCAAAGAGGCCCAATTCAGTGAATACTGTTTAGTACATAAAACCCGACCTATCGAGAAGGTCGCTTAGATATAAGTAAAGAGCTATTTGTAATGATTACCATCGAGGCTCTGAGTATATACCTTGGGGTGATATTACTGTTTGTTTAGTAAGAGATAAAGCATTATACCGAATATTCGGGTTGTGAAGTAAGAACTAGTTAAGTGATCTACCTTCTGTAAGATATATCCTCGTTTGAGGGACCTTGTGTATTTCATTTGGGCTCCTTATATTATTAAATAATTGCTCTATATTCTTTCTACCAGCCACTACCTCCCGCTTGTGTGATCGGGCTCGTTTGGCATCCTGAGAGTGCGTTCGTTATTTTCTCTCTTTTGCGACCCTGAGATCTTTAGTGTACTTTCCTCTGTTTTTTTCTTTGTATCATCATAAAAGAGAGTGGCGCCCCTTTATAAGTAGTCTCAGCTCTAGAGCTAGCCGAGGAGGTACTTTGTTCACTATCTGGAGTCGAGTGGGTTTGGTGACAAAGTGTATGTACACTATTCATACAAATATATATACCTTCAAAATATATATATTTTGTTCAATTTTCATATACAGGGTATACCAAAAATACCACGCGAAAGTGACATTGGAGATAGGCATTAGGTCTATCAAATATCTATCGAACTGATAGAGTACTACCTCCCAAAACACCATTAATCTCACGGAAAGTTAGGGAGATATTTGACAACCTATTATATATCATTATTAGTTGCATCATCAGATACATTACCATTAATTAGCGACATTTTAAATCATTGTCAGTTTGACGTTTAATTGAGTTTTAATCAAAAATTTGATGATACCTTTTGTTGAAAACATCAAACTGAAAACACCACTTATGGGGTATTATCGCTGTAATCCATAGGTGATTGGATATAATACTAAATAAAGTAATTTGATTTGATCACTGAAATTTCTAGCAAAATTTTTCAGCTTGTGATTATCCCAGGAAGTTGAGAGCATCTCGCATTTCCCCTAGAATTAAGTGTCATCAAATTTTCTCATGAACTAGACCAAACAAAATTCATATGTTTACTTTTGGATCTACCCGATAATCCTTTCTTCAAATCCATCTGCACAATGAATATTGAATATTATTCAATTCCTTCGATAACCACTTTTTTCATCGATCGCATTGAATGATTTCCAAATCCAAAGGTGACATTCCAACCAATTCTTTAATCTCTCCCGTACCAATAATAATTCATTTGGTCCTATTTCCAGCCTTCTCTTCTCTTTATCTAATCATTTGCAACCACTTGCCCAGCTTGCAGCTGACGATGGGGAATAGCCTCCTTCACGGGGTTATTTCCCTCATGTCTTCTCATCAATCATATCTTCCAATTTCTCTTTGGGGACACAGTTACCATATTTCAGAGGGGAAAGGTCATTCGGGGTGCCACTATGGGATCCGGAAAGTTTTGAAATGGCGATAAGACAAGATATTTGACTCAGGCGTACATTTTATTTCGAAGTGCAATTGGCCAACTCTGCGAAGGAGAGACATTTGAGGTATCGATCCGGGGATTTAGGGAACAATTTGCTAGATGTGTTCCGGTGATACTGTCAGAATCTGGAAATTTATTCCTCGGAAGGGATGTCTAAGGCTTGATGACAAGTCGAAGATTTGGTCAGTTGGATGGAAGAAGGAAAAGATCCAAATCTGACTCATTCAAGATTGAATTTGATATATTTGCTCGTACAAGTAGGGGTGTGTTTACTATAGAAGCTAGAACGGTAAAACTTCATTAATAATTCGAGAAAAATATTTAAAATCTTTGACGTACTTGTTTCTAATTATTTCCCTGACTACCGAACAGTGCGATTAAAATACAACGGTGAGACACAGAATAGAAGAATCAACAAACAAATATCCTGAATTTAAAACAACCAATCATACAGTTTCATCTTTTTGAGATGATGTCGTGGGTAAATCGCTAAGATTAAAATTGAAAAGTAAATGAGCTAGAATTGATCCTTGAGGAAGACCGTTTTTCAATGATTTGAAATTGCTACTCTTATTGTCGATAAAAACATGAAACCTTTCATCAGATAGCATATTTTCTAATAATCGTATCATTCTTCCACACTTCAGATGGGTATAGATTCATCCATCTTTCCACACAGTGTCATATGCCGAAGATTTCAACAAATGGCAGAGAAATCTTGTGTTCCCATTTAAAAAAACATAACTTTGGGTCACAGCTTCGTAATTGAAAATAGTGTAAAGAAGAAAGTATGCCATTGAAATTTGCATGGAAAGAGCTCATTTAATGTTTTACTTCCAGTGCTCTATCATTATAATTAGCGGAGATATAAATTTTCTTCGATATCCCATTTTTTTTCAATTGAGAACGAGAATTGGATATCAGATTTTGTCCGCTTCCTCTGGTTTAGAAGTTGTAGTAAGTGCAAAAACATCGAAATATGCTCCATCCGTACAATTAAAATATTGAAACTTCATTTTCGAATATATTCCATAAAAATAAATTGTCTAATTAATCTCCTTCGCATGCTATGGCATCTACAGCAGACTAGACCACCGGCAGCCCAGTCGGACATGCTCAACTTGACCTTGGATTTTCACATCACAAACAGTTGGGCGGAATCATAGCATGCTTTTAAATTTAGAACAGACGTTTTCTATCTCCTGAAGTTCAGGAGATGTAAGGTATTACACAATCAATAGAACACCACCCTGTTCAAACTGTAGTCGTTCGATAGTCAACATTCAATAATGCCGTAATATGCAGAAGTCGACGATGAACCTAAATGATAATACTATTCCATCCTGATTCAATGGAAATATATCTAGGATCAACATATCTGAAGGAAACTAATTATACTATTTTAGGTTACCTAATATAATTTCAATTAGCAAACAGCTCACTAACTATTTATCTGCAGAAGTCAATTAAAGCAAACAAGTTATACCAATTAATGCGAACCGTATTATGGGTTTGAAACAATGAATTGTTCGATAATCTCCTTTTGTATCATTAAAACCAATATCGTGATGGCTGAAGACGTAGGCACCAATGGGCGAGACTTCATTGTTCATCCAAGCGATCCTGGGAATAGAGGTCTATCAAATCTCCTAAACTATGTTATACAGTGTAGAACAGCCAAATGAAATGTATTCCATCATGAGCTAATCAATTTGACGGATTTGGTCCAATAACGAACGTGACCGAGATATTTGAACACTTAACCCATTATAAAAATCTAAAATCTCTAGCTCACCTCTTGATTGGGAAATCACACCCAATAGATTGAGACTAATTTGGGCTGAATATTCGAAAAAAACCGACATTTTGGCAAAAATGATATGCACGTTTGTTTACTAGAAGAATGATCTACTTTATTTCAAAATAGATGGATAAGTAGATGGATCTTATTCGGGCATGAGTGATATAACCATTGGAGTACCACAAGGCTCTATTCTTGGACCTACTCTATTTTTAGTTTTTATCAATGATTTGCCTGATTATGTTCCAGAAGTGGAGATGACACAATTTGTGGATGACAGAACCATCAAATTACGATCCAAAGAGATTGGGCCTTTATATGAAATGACGAAGGTTACATTGGTGAGGACGTTAGAGTGGTTCACAGCTAATGGTTTGAGCATGAATGAAAGCAAAACACAGTCCATGTTGTTGAGTCTGAGATCGGTGAGAGACAGAGATAACACTAACATAGTGACGTTTCTGGGCGTGCATCTTGATGCTATACTGACATGGAATGCTCATACGGATGAATTGACATCAACTCTCAGCAGAAACATATTTGCCCTGAGGGTACTTTCATACTCATTATCAGAGAGAGCATTGAGATTGGTCTACTTTGCTTTGGTGGAATCAAGGCTGAAGTATGGGGTGATACTGTGGGGAAACTCTTCGCAACGTGGTGCAGTCTTCAGACTGCAGAGGCGTGCAGTCAGGATTCTGGGTGGACTGGGTTATAGGGAATGTTGCAAACTAGTTTTCAGGAAACTAGTTATCATCTATAACAACGTTTTCATCTATATTTATACTGGAAAACTTGCTGTATATTCATGCAAGCTCTGAAAATTACTGTCTGCAGTCCGACATTCACAATTATAATACAAGGGAGAAAAACCACATCAGGAAAAATTTTGTTAGATTGAATAAATCTCAAAAAAGTCCTGAGTATTGTGCTATAACTGTGTATAATAAACTACCCCTTAAATTTAGAGACTTAACTAAATTACAATTCAAAAAACAAATGAAAGACATACTGGTTGAAAATGTATTTTATTCGGTGAAGGAGTTTATGTCTTTTTGGAAGACATGACTGTCTTTGAGTGTGCGGGCATATACAAATTGTGATCCATGACATAGTGATCTGTAGATACTTTAATTTTACACTTAATTTATTATTTTATATATACACACTTAACTTATTACTTTTTTCATTTATACACACTTTCTATACACTTAATTTATTCTTTTATATATACCCTTAATTTAATATTTTATATATACACCTAATTCATTATTTTATTTATACACAGTTAATTTATTATTTTATATGTACTGATTCTGTTTGTTAATCTGCTGTGTTTTGAATTGTATTGTATTGTTTCTTCAGTGCACACTGGTTTTGCAATAAACTCCCTATATATTTATGTTTTTGGCTTATTTTTTGTTATTGTAATAATTCATTTTAGTTAGGACCTGTGAAAGCAATTCATGAGATTGTAAGATCACCAATAAACTCTACTCTACTCTACTACTCTACTCTACTCAATACAGGTTTGGTTACAGATTCGCTTACAGTCAAGATCTGTGCAGAATAATCAGGCAAAGCATTGAAATCAACCTTGAATTTCAACACATTTGATGAATTATTTACTAATATGTAATATATCCTGGTTCAGAAGTTTAGAAGTTTTTTGGTACATTCGTTACAATATTTACCAATTAAGAGGATTCAAGTTACCTGATCTCCCTTCAATTCTTTTTAACATTTGTGTCTCACATTTTCTAATATACTGACCAATTTCTATCCCAACTACAGCATTCCAGAACGGAAGACCCACGAATTCATCATTCCTGAATTTCAAACACGTTCCAACATCCTTCCTCAAATGCTGGTTTGATAGGAGCATTGGAAATTCAAATTATGCGAACCAATTACTGACGAAAGCTTATTATACTCTGACCCTTCATTTGACATAGGTATCAGGTTGTGTTGGAATGCAAAGGTCTGAAATTGAATTTCGGTTTGTGGGTTTGGGGTGTGAGTCAACATGGAAAGGCCATTCGTCTCTTGGAATTGCATAGCTGATGATTGTTTATAGAAATTCTGCGACAGATAGAAAGAATTCAACTACTGGGGTATTCGCTTCCATTTAAGTGCATGCGTTAGTCCAATTTCATATTACGGAATAACTACTTCATCCACTCCAATAAAGTAACATATTGACTACTGAACTCATTTTGACCTGTGAAAGTATCTAAATAATAGGTTGCCAAATATCTCCCTTTCACCTTTTAGTCTCTTGAATTGTGAATTGTGATGGGTGTTCCAGAGTGCCAGAGGACCTATAGAATGATCGCGAAAAAGCTCCTGAATCCACAGCAGTGCATTAAGACATTTTTTATGATGAAAGTTCAGATAATTGGACTAACGAATTCAAATCTAAATCCATTTATCTTGGCAAAATTTTTTTATTCCTACAGAATCGATTATCATAAACTTCACCACCTTCAAATCATTTCCAACATCGAAAAACGTTATATATATATTGATAAAGACTTTATTCGTATCTAATTTTTCCAAATTTCTTTTGATGCCTTCCGAATAACCTCGATGTCCCAACGGGGGAATTGAACAAAATTGGAATCGACAAAGTAGAGCCGGATTAGCAGAAAGAGGGCCTAATTGAAATTGGGTTGGACGCAAAGACGAGGGGTTTTCTCATACAGAATGCAGAATAGAGTACCGTCCTGAAAGTCTAGATGTATTACAATGAGGACGGTCGGCGAGAAAATAAAGCATCCGAAGATATTGAACCAATGCAATGCTAATAGTATCGGTTGTGCAGAGTTTGCTTAATTTGAAAGCGTATAATTTTTATAATTTCAGGAAATGAAAGGAGTTCCCTTTCATTTCATCCCTGCGTTTGAAGCTAATTTTTCGAAATTAAATAAAAAAAATATTTCCACCTATTGTCTCGGTAACCACTGATTCAGTTTCGGATCTTAGGCTATAATTGAAATTGGTTCGGACGCAAAGACAAGGGGTGTTCGCATACCAAATGCAGAATAGAGTCCCGTCCTGAAAGTCAAGATGTATTACAATAAGGACGGTCGGCGAGAAAATAGAGCACCCTATGACACTGAATGGTTATGATGCGAATAGAAGGGATGTGGTTGAGAGCTCATAAACTGTGGTGGATACGGAATATTAACTGATGTAGGTTATTAATTTCTATTCTCGCTGCTCCCAGGATTGTTGGAAACATGTGGTTTAGTAATGGCTTAATGGTGTCCTTTCACGTAGTTAATCAAGATTACATCTAGTTTCACGCTATACCTATAGAGTATCTCTGTGAATATTCCCCTCTTCTTCTATGGTTCAATTCACTATCTATCAAGAAATGTAGTTCCACAAAAAGATATAGAGGCAGTAATAAGAATTGTTGGTTGATACTTGCCGACACCTGTTTCTGCTTATTGGCTTTTACCACAGACCAGTTATCTACAGACGGCTCAAGCCAATGTTAACCGAAAGAGATGAATCTTTGCGCCACCTACATCTACGTATCGTACTAAATCGTAAAGCGGGGATTGTGGCGGGAATTCTGAATGTAGTTCCAGGAATGTTTTACTTAATTGGTATTTTGAACAATGAGAATTCTACGAGAGATTTTTGTCTCGACGGGAAAATCTGGGTAGACTTGAAATTATATCGAATGCTTCACACCAATTTCATTGTTTTAGAAAAGGTGTGAAATACTTAATAAACTGAAAATTATTCACTCTCAGATTTTCAATTCGTGAGACAAAAATACCATGTAAAATTCCCATTGTTGAAATTCATCATTTTCGTTTAAAGCTTCACATACATAAAAAAAATGACGATGATGTTTTTCATTGGATATTAAACGATGTTTTCACATCATGTGATACTATAAAGCACTAAATATCGAGAATAAAACACTAATTTTCAAACTTCAAAAAAAAATATTTATTATTTGTAATCACACATTTTGCTTCAAATTTTTTTTCTTCATCCTGTCTGAGTAAATTTTGTTCTCTAATATTTTTATGGTATTAGTGCCAGTGTAGGTTTTTCCCTTACCCTGAATAATATGGTTTACTTCCGTGCACCAATTATGCACAATGGTCCTTATTGAGAATTTCGCTACCATTTCAAGGATGACATTTGTATGATCCTCTCCCTCGCATATAATAAAATTGGAGTCCACGGTTAGTAATATCGTGTGCTTGATGATACCAACTAAATTTTCAGAGGAGGGCTGATGGTCCAAAAATAAATTTTTTATTTAGCACATCTCATAAAACATTGCAACAAAGTCAGGTGTTGGATAACACAATCTCCTGGCAAAGGAACCTCCATATTCTCTCGAGGATATTAGCAGATTTCGCTCTGCACTATAATCCTTAGAGAACAAGCATTGCTTGCAAACATGGCAGGTTATATTTTTCCTAATTTTTTTTCTTAATCTGTTTTAACAATATCTTTTCCCACAAAGAGATTTTTTATTGTAATAAACATGTTTTCACATTTATCGTCTTCACAATTAAAAGTACTCTTATACATCGACACTGTCATATTGAAGAGTGAAATTTTATATTTTCCAACAAACTGATGGCTTGAAGGTTTATTGTTTTGTGCTCCAAAGCTTCTTAGTTGCCCAAATACATTTTCAAGAGGATCCTGATTCAATCTCCTAGTTCAAAACCTTCTTTCTTCAAAATATCCCAAATTGATTTTATGTTATTCATGGTGAAAGACCAATTTTTTAAACTTGGGGGTCTTACTTGACATTTTTTGTTTAGAATTAAACAGGCTATCGGAAATAAATTTTTAAGAGGTAAACAAATAATAAGACAAAAAGTTACATTAGAAATAAACTTTAGGGGTTGTGTTTGCCACCCTTACAAACATGGGGTACACCAAATAAATAACTAGGTAAGTGTCTCTTGCTAGTAGGAAGTATGATCCACGAATATCAACTATTCAAATCAGTAAAGGTTCAATTTTATTCTGCAAGAACGCACTGAAACTTTATGAAATGATACCAAACTTCAATCAGAAACCGAGAATATAGGAACAAAGGATGTCTCTTGTTAACGCCTATCTATTACAGTTCACCACAAACCGCAAGAACCGTTATTACGCCAAAGTTAAACTTTACGGTTTCAGTGTTCGAGCTCCTCTAATCTCTTTGTCAAATTATGTTATCAGATGATTGAACATGAACAGTATCGAATTCAGTGTTTGATATTTATTGAGAATTGGGAATTCTCAGGTATCTTTGAGATCGTAATTGGGATTGTTCGTAAGCAGTTTCTGAACTGACGAGGTATAGTAATAGATCGATTCGGGTCCGCATTTTCCTGACTGCTTTTGGACACAAAAGAGATGCGTAGGTATCAACTCAGAGTTTTTGGAAGGTTTTGAAGATTCTTCATTTAATTGTGAGTGTCAGAATGTAGCTTTCTGAAAACAATTGCATAATTGTAGTATGTAAGATAATTATTTTATATTATTTATATATACGATATTTCGTATTTATATACTATATATTTATTTTGTTATTTCGTGATTGTAGTATCTTTATTTTTAATCACTCAAAAATCCTTTAGAAAGGAAACGGAGGAATGACCTCTTTCAAGAACACAACGACTTGTTAAAACAATTCTCATCTAAAAATAATTACAAAGCTATGAAAATTGTTAGAAAATATTTTTATTTATTTCCCAAATGCCACCAGTTCCATATACAATTACCTAATTCTATTATATAAAATTTTCTGTACACAGTTTCCAAATTTACAATGAAATAACAGAAAAATTCACAGTTTATCCAGATATGAACGAACAAAAATAATTTCATCACTGATAACCATTACTACATGTATTGAAATTTCAAATTATAATTAAATTAACTCATTTCTTTAAATATTTCATTACATATAAATTATATTTACAGTTATTTATATGGATATGTTTATGTTTATTTATTTATGACAAAAAAATTGTTCAATTTTAATATTTGTAATTTCTAAAGTATTTCCACCGTATTAATAACACAATAACTCATTCAATATCTTTTAACACTATCCATGATATGATCCATGATCATTGAACTCTATATGAATATCTATATGGTGTTTAAAGTTCAATGTCCATGATGTACAACATAACCTTACTTTCACTTATCTATGCACTTAATGAAATCGTTTTGAAATTATCTGTTCCCACCTGTTCTCACCCGTTCGTGTCATAGAACAACTTGCGACGATTCCAAGAGTTACAGAACCTGGTTCTCTGTGACCCCAGTACAACTGGGAACTGCCACTCGAACAAACCTATTGTCATTTTTGTGTACGATAGCGCAATAAATGAATATTGTATTCCACCACATAAATAATAGCACTTTTATACTGATAAAGAAAGCAATTCATACAAAATTATTCTCTAACCATTCCAAAATATCAATAATTTCTCCACTGATGACCACTACTACATGTATTGAAATTTCAAATTATAATTAAATTAACTCATTTCTTTAAATATTTCATTACATATAAATTATATTTACAGTTATTTATATGGATATGTTTATGTTTATTTATTTATGACAAAAAAATTGTTCAATTTTAATATTTGTAATTTCTAAAGTATTTCCACCGTATTAATAACACAATAACTCATTCAATATCTTTTTAACACTATCCATGATATGATCCATGATCATTGAACTCTATATGAATATCTATATGGTGTTTAAAGTTCAATGTCCATGATGTACAACATAACCTTACTTTCACTTATCTATGCACTTAATGAAATCGTTTTGAAATTATCTGTTCCCACCTGTTCTCACCCGTTCGTGTCATAGAACAACTTTGCGACGATTCCAAGAGTTACAGAACCTGGTTCTCTGTGACCCCAGTACAACTGGGAACTGCCACTCGAACAAACCTATTGTCATTTTTGTGTACGATAGCTTCCAAAATATCAAAAATGCACAACGTTAATATTGAAGTTTTCACTTCTGCCGGCACTCCCGGAGTGCAACCTGTCTTTTTTATGTCTGTTTCCATCTGAAACTGGAAATTACCTTCAATGAGAGTATGTAGGGTTAGTTATTGGAGCTCCAAGTAGGGAAAGTGTACTTTTTCATTCGAGGTGGCAGTTTGTGATGACCCCACCGAGGTTACCTAAGGCCATTCCTACATTGGAAGCGGAATTTCTCCAGAACAGACAGTCTGGACGGATCTGGCTGGGTCTGGAGGAAACAAAAACAAAGAAAACGTACTTTCCTCCTACATTGGAGGTAGTGTTCGATCTGGTCTGGACTACTCTGGAGAGAATCAAATCGAGGCGGGTTGGCTTGCCAGACCAAATCCGCTTCCAATGTAGGACTGGCCTAAGAGGACGAGCATCAAATATTTCTCGCTATCACAACTACAATATACATCTACATCTACAGGTGTTCTGATTTGTTTCCGACAAACTGAAATGGGTGATAGATCAAATCATTTTAAGCAAAATAATTTCCATGAACATAGGTCCGAAAACGCTTCGTTTCCGAGATATAGGGTGTTAAAGTTGAAAAAGTAATTCGCGTTTTCTTTAATATCTTTCGACTGCTTCGAAATCTTTTCATGAAATTTCGTATACAGTGGTTTTTCAGGACGATAAATTCAAATTTGTGGTCGATTTAGTTGTAGTGTAGATGGCGTCACCGGCAACCATTTCAACCCATGTAAACCGTTGCAACTTCTTTGCGCTACCCTGTTCACCGTTTTGGACTTAAAAAATCGATTCTCTCATCCGTTTCACTTAAAAAAAGTAAAAAGGTATCAAGTCGCTAGGAGCAACCGTTTCAGAGAAAAATGCATTGATGAGGTTTAACTTTTTAACTTGAGAAGTCAAGGGAATCGATTTATTTAGGCAAAATAATATTTTTTAAATGACACACCCAAGTTTAATGGTTATTTATACAACAAGTGAGTTAAATGAATGTTTATTCATGAGAAGAAAGGTTAATTTCTTCGCGGGTATCACCCGCGGATGTCCGAATTCCGGCGGTAGTTGCGCACTTGGAGTCCCGTCCCGTGACACTGAGACTCGTGGATCGGTCAAGTAAGCGTCCGTTGCACAGATCCACGTGAAGGTCGTAATGAGTCAGAAAATCCACGTCCGCGACGACGAAATTCCACGCAAAATCACGTCGGGGTCACCAATGTAGGATCGAAAGTGTCCCTACTTATGCGTTTCGTCCCTGGCGCACACATTTGGACTAATCAGTATGGCTTGTGTGCGCCATACCATAGACGCAAGGGTTAGAAGTTTGAGGGAGCCGCCGGGAGTTGAACCCGACATCTAGTCTGTGTGAAACTTGAGCGCTAACCTCTAGGCCACCGAAGCGCTGTGAATTAAGCTATGCGTGGCTATATAGAGTGCCGCCAAGAGATCCCTATACACTCCCCTGCCGCTGACAGAGTGCCGCTGCACTTTTCAATAAGATCAGTGACGGCTCGTCAGGGTAGGCACGGTCGGCAGGGCCAATCCAAACGCAACCGAAAAAGAGAAGGTGAAAATAAATATATTTTTAATCGAAACTTATTTGAAAAATTCATAACAATATTTAAATCTCGAGAAATTCCCGCATCTGTCCTTATACGTAATAACGCAGCTCAGCCAGCCGAGCCACAGTTCTCAGTTTATGATTTCAACTAACACATACGTCGCTCGAAGTTCCTATTAATGGAACTCTTCAATACCTCGACTGTGATACTTGCGAGGTCGGCCGAGAAGACTTGGCCGTCGGCCGTCCCTATGTGAAACGGCAGGCGGGTGAAATTGTTTATTATTATCGATGTTTATTTCAAATATCAAATTGAAAATTGTAATTTAATATCCGACATCTCTGATCATTTTTCTGATCATTGCCAAAGTTAACGGGTAAGCAGTGATAGGATGGCTGTTGTCCACAAAATAAATTCACCCATCCCTATTAAAAGCCCTTCAAAGTAATGACAAATGTATCACTATACATCAACTGTCAAATGTCGAATTTCCTTTGTCGAAAAATAAACACACATTCTCTTCATCATCACCAAGCCGACTCATCTCCCCTTCAACCTTTGATTTACGACCTTGTAATACCCCAAGTCATTCCATAAATCTCCCAGTGATCTGCACATAAGATTAGGGTTCCCAACGGCCCGTGGTGGGCATCTCCCGTACATAACCTGAACGGTGGCAGCATGCTGCGTGACGGACCAGGCCGCATCAAGGCAAACCCGATTTGAACGTACTACTTACTATTTTATTTCAGTTCAGGCTGTAGAGCGGTCGAAGTTGGTTTGGTTTGTCGACGAATACACACGGGAGAAACTTGACTTTTCGACCACAATTTGCATCGCGAACAACTGTGCGGTATGTCTGTGATTATTGCGAATGATTAAGGTCTGTTCTTTATACGCGCTTCTCGAGCCAAGGACCTGTGTCCCAAGGAAAAAGTTTTGGAGAGTCTGCAGTTTAGGTGAGGAAGATTGATTGATTTATTTGTTTATTCAGGAATACGAACAGGTGGAGTTCTCATCCACAACTGTATTCACAATGAACAAACTGTTAACTAATGAAAATAGCATAAAAATATTCGATCTAAACCTTAAAATTCATAAAGAAAAACATATTTTCAATAATTTAAGTATTCAGTGAGTATAAAGATATAATAAACAAAAGGAATTGATATGAAGATAAACAAAATATATCAAAAATATCATCATCCTCAACAAAATTAGCCTATTTGAAATGTATCTCTAGGTGTTCCATCTATTTTCGATTAATAATGTTTATTCGGAAGCTGCATCCACTTAATTAATACTGACCTACACGAATTCTGATTGGAAATTCAGTGCTTCATTCATCATATATTCATTGAATTTCCATGTTGATTATTGTAGCTAGTTGCTGGAAAGAGTTTTGACACACACGTGTCAAATAACTATTGACCGGTGTGTTGCCAGTTTCATAACCTCTCTTTCTGCTAAAACACATTTGTTGCTGAAAACTTACATTCCGTATCTTTTTGACAGGACTGTAACTAAGAACTAGTTGAGATTGCAAAGCGTCTGAATGAAAAAACTTAGATAATATTGAAAAGTAGGTACAGCATTGTGCAAAAACTTACAGGGTTAGTTAACTACTACATAAATTTTGATTATGACAGTATGAGAAACAAATCGTTTTTCATGCACAATGTTCCATCAGGCCCAGATCTACGATTTTTTCTGACCGGGGCGAAAATTCATGATGGACCCTCCCCCCCAAGGTTGATTATCAGAATTGAAAACTTTAAAAATGTATATATATATACAGGGTGAGTCTTTGACCACTGCGTTAATTTCAATCATAGATTCTTGACGTCAAAAGAAACATTTTCTTCCTATAACATTTTTCCAAATTTGGCCCCGTTCAAAAGATATAGGGTGTTGAAATTTCATAAAAAAATTTTCACCTGTAATATTCAAACGACAATATCAATTGAAATGATTTCTTGTAGAAGGTTTTTGATAACACTCGTGCATATTTTGGCATCAATAGATTTATTCCACTTTTTGTGGGTTTCTCACTACTACTCTACAGATTGGTTAAATTGCATGAAAAACAAATATCGCTTGAACTAAAGGTCCGTATCTGTACTTCCTGGAATCATTAGTCTTTTTTGCATATAAAATCATTCCTCATCCTTTCTCCTAAATTGCACCATTCTTGAGATATTTCAAGTTGAAAGGAATTGAATCGATATAATTTTGTCCAAATTTTCTGATTTTCCCAAATCCAACTCTGTTCTGAAATGATTCAATAATCAGATTTGTTCAATGTTGCCATATTTTACGTCTTTATTAAATATTTCTACAAAAGGTTGGGGAAATCTCTCCAGTCTATGGTTCCACCACTAAACACTATAGATGAAATCAACCACTGAACAATTTTTGTCTTACATTCACCACAAAATCTAAATTGCCATTTGCTGTATTCATTGTTAATGATGTCTAGCACCTTGTTTAATATTTAATCCAGAATAATATTCCATAATAAATAAAGAACAAGTTTTCCATCACTCTTCGGTATATTTTGACCGTTGAAATAGGTAAAGTATTTTCTGTCAGGACCTGTTAAATTGAAGACTTGTCTTTATGAGGAGCTGTTTCTTTATAGCTTCAGACTTTCAGGGTTCATCAAATTATATCTATTCTAACATAGGAATGCTGCAAATTGAGCTCATATGAGTTTCAAAAACTTCGAACCCAGGCTCCAAGATTTGTTTTATACCTTTATTATCTTTATTTCATACACCGATTCAACCTTGTTCACAAACTTAAGAGATAATAGAATTTGACTTAGTTTTAATATTTCTGAATGTTTGTTATCATGCATGGTTAATTAAAATTCAATCAATATTGAATCTGGAAGCTATAAGCTCATAAACAAGAAAGATTAGAATAGAATGCATTTTCTGACCATCATCATTTCATACTGAATTGGATAATTTAAAACTATCGATATTATCCCTAAAAAATTTTCCACTTTTCTTTTGAAGATACAAATAACTTTTGACAGTTTCAAACAGAATCAAAAGAACAAGGAACCACAGAACACCTTTTTATTTGGTACTACCCACCACAGAGACGTTATAATATTTTAATGTGATAATAATTCACACTAATTATTCTGAGGGAAATTATAACTAAAGATCAATTATAGTTACAGATATTATCTTTCATTTAAAAAAACATTGCAAATATTAATGTTTTCTCTCCTGGGGTTCGGTAATAAATTAATATTCTATGGTAAGGTATTAAAAATTGACATAATCTATGAATAACCATTATTCAATATTTATGTTCTTGTTTACGTAATTAAAACACATACTCCGATTATACAAATCAGTAATCAGTAATTTTAGTCTAAACAGAATAGATTCATATTAATGATTTAACAAAAAATTTTTTATCAAAGAACACCTTGTTGATCTTTCAAAATAGAATGTAGGTATTTCTTCAAGAAAGTATAATTGCACACCTAAATCTGGAAAAACTTGTAATCTATCCAAGTAAATTGTTATTGGGATTCAGTACAGAAAATACCTGTTCACTGGTCTCTGTCAAGGAGAAGAAACTTCAGAAATATCAGTGTTTGGAAAATCATAGATGATTTTTTCTGGCTTTGAGTGAAAAAAAAGCACAGTGACAACCTCTTGCCTTGGAAGTTTTCATAGAAATGATGGTTATCATGATTTGGAAATTTTAAGAAGAAAATTACAAATGTATAATGATAACACCCAATAATTCTGAGGTTTTTTTGGAATTTCTCACTAGAAAGGCATGGTTTATAATCTTGAAGTAGAAAGAAAATATAGTAGAACAACAAAAATCTATGTTTATGGTGTTGAATTTTTTTTACCAGAAAGTATTTTGTATCTTCCTTCTGGATATGGACCTCATCGGATGAAACATGAGTGAGTGAATCATTTCTTAGAGGGAAAATAATGTTTTTAAACAATTCAGATTCAATAGTGGATGCTGTGGAAAGTATTTTTCATTCAAATCAAACTGGACTACAGAGAGGTATTTGCCCAATGTGAAAACTTAAAATGCTTATAACTTTTCAACGCAGCTGAATATAGAAAAACCGTAATGGAAAAAGTGTTTCTTTTGATCTCAAGAACCTATGGTTAAAATTAACGCAGTGGTCAAAGACTCACCCTGTATATATGTTGTTTTGTACATCTTCTCTGATTGTTGAAGTATTTGTTAGTTGGTTATTGATTGGTGTATTATATAATAAGCTATTCAATAATTTTTTGGGGTATGAGTTCTTTAAAAGTATATCGAAATGTTTCTTGATATTTTTTTGGTAAAGTGATGGATCAGATATTCTGTGAATTCTATTCTTCATACCAAGTATAAAATTTATTTTGATTTTTTGTTTGTGATTGGAATAGAAGTTGATATATCTTCCAGAACTTGAATTTTTTGTGTACCAATCTAATATTGTATACCACTTCCAAACAAAACGTGTCCAATACTTTGAATTCAATATTATCTCTATTCCTTTTTTTGTGGAAAAATCCAATTATTTTGAAATATTTTCATTGTTATATTTACGACTAGATTTTTTTCATGTAAAAATTACCTGGACATAAATTTGTTTAAACGATTTTATCGTCGAGAATCATTTGAGGATATTCCGTACCTATTATTTCGGAAAAGGTGACTCCTATTCGATTACGAAGAAGTGTTGGATTTGAAAGTTCCCTCATTCCTAGAAGCCAGGAAACGTCTAATGCACAAATTATCGTCATGACCCTAAATTACTACATATAATTGGAACTCAAATCAAATCCGATATGTTTTGGTAATCGAGACCGTCGATCTGTAATAACAGGTTTGTCAACATCTTCCCCAAATTGATAAATAAGAATTCCAAGCATGAATACGATTGTGTTGACAGATTTGCCGAAACACATTCCACACCTATTCAAGTCTCTTAAATCCTCTTCAACCCTAATCTTTTTATGATGTGAGAATAGGCGCCCACCCCATATTTTAAATCCTGATTAGGTAGGTAAGCCGGTGGTTGTTAACCAAGTGTCAGTTTGAAGTCCCTAAATCTTGCAGAAAGGCGATGGGTAATTTTATTATTTTACAGCAACAGCTGTTAAGCTGAGAAGTCAGGTTAGATTGTTTGCTTTGCGGCAAAAGTTTATTTGTAGTTTTTACAGATAGCTATACAACCAACCTGTCGATTTTCAATATTATTTTGCCGACAGTCGTTTTATTTTTTTTTCTTTGGTTGTTGTTTTGCCTTCGTAACTTTAAAGTGATATATAGCTAAAGCATATACCGCATCTATATTATGTTGATTGAACATAGTACAGCAACAGCTGTTAAGCTGAGACATTTGCTTCGCTGCAAAGGTCAAAGTAAATGATTTTATTGCAGTTATTGCAGATAACTTTACTAGCGACTCTCTATTCGCCGAAGGAGATGAGCTAGAGTTTTCATATTTTCAGAATAGATTTATTGTTCTAATATCTCGGCCAACTCGTTATTGAGCCGAATTCGTTGGAAAGTTCAGTATTTTTGCCGAATTTTGCAATAATCGCCAGGGTACAAAATTCAAAATAATTTTATTTTGGAAAATTATTGCTTATTTATTTATTTCTCAATTTGGGATACAAACAGGATAACTCCCACAATAGTATCCTCTAATACATAAATGATATATATAAAATATACAAACGCTGTTCAGTGACAATTCAAAAAAGGTTATTCATTGGTAAAAATCGAATAATAACCACATAATATAAATAAAGCGAAGGAATGAATTGAAATAAAATGACAGTCGAGTGCTCGCTGGTTAAAACAATATCAACAATAAGTTACAGAATGTTTTAAATTTTGAATAATGATTATTCATAGATTATGTCAAATTTTAATACCTTACTATAGAATATTAATTCATTACCGAACCCCAGAAGAGAAAAAATAATAATTGCAAGTTTTTTTAAATGAAAGATAATATCTGTAGCCATTATTGATCTTCAGTTATAATTTTTTCTCAGAATACCCAGAGTGAATTATTATCACCTTAAAATTTTATTATAACGTCTCTGTGGTGGGTAGTTCCCAATAGAATAGTGTTCTGTGTGGTTCCTTGTTGTTTTGATTCTGTTTGAAACTGTCAACAGTTATTCGTACCTTTCTTCAAAAAAAAATGTGGAAAATATTATAAGGATATTTTCGATAATTTGAAATTATTCAGTTCAGTATGAAATGATTATGGTCAGAAAATACATTCTATTTTAATCTTTTTTGTTTATGATCCTATAGCTTCCAGTTTCAATATTGAATGAATTTTAATTAACCATGCATCATAACAAACATTCAGAAATATTAAAACTAAGTCATATTTTATTATTTCCTGAGTTTGTGAACCAGGTTGAATCGGTGTATGAAATGAAGATGTGAAAAAACTTCTATAAAGGTACAAAACAAATCTAGGAGCCTGGGTTTAGAAGTCTTTAAAACTCAGATGAGCTTAATCTGAGCATTCCTATGTTAGAATAGATATAATTTGATGGACCCTGAAAGTATGAAGCTATAAATATTTGTGAGATGATCTATTTTCAAAAGGTAAGACATGTCGGTCTTCCGGTAACACCGGATGTTGTAGATTGCGAATATTTCAGGCAAATTTGTATCTTGAAGTGACAATATTATGCCAATTTTATATAAGATATCTGTGATCTGAAAATTTATTAAAATAAACTTTTCGACAATCACCTACCCTTTGTTGCTCAAGATGAAAAAAAAATTCTCAATAGAAAACCTTCGATTCAGAATTTCATCCGTTGAATCATAACAATATATCAAATTTTGGGGTGAAAGTTGAGTCATGGGAAATCCACTATACGGTACACCCCTACATTAGGGTGCTAATTTTCGCGTAGTTACGATCTAGGTGGAATTGAGATTAAACTGGGCATTTCGAGTTCGTGGTGTAGATAACATAAAACGTTCTTAAGCACAATATTTGAGATATGAGGGTTGGGATTACGATATTGACAGTTTATACAAGGTAAAAGAAATTTTGAAGCTAGTATTAATTAAAATTGCATTTGTGAGTCATTTTTGAATACTTCAAAAGCAATTAAAAAGAACTCACTATTGGCAGATTTTGCAAATAATTTGGCATTCACAGCGAATATTAAATAAGTCAAAATTGTGATCATTTCAAGAACACCTATTGATTTTATGAAATTGATTAGGGTGTGTAACAAATATCAGAAATACAGGTCCGGCAAAAAACCTCCCCTATAAGGTAAGCTAATAAAAACATAACCAAATGAGGTAGGACATTTTTATTTATTCTAAGAAAAAGTACATATTCTGCCATTTCATAAAATGTATCATTCTCAGAGCCTACCTTCAGTCTTACTTAAAAAAAAAACATCCCTTAAATGGCTTCCTTCACTGTCCACTTTCAAAACTCAAATAGTAATGAAGAACTTCAGGGAAAGACTCAACCAGTATATCGTCCATGAAGGGAGCCATAAGGGATGTTGTATTTAAAAAGTAGAGGGAAGACCCTGATAATGTACGTTTTACAAAATGGTGAATTTTTTCGTAGTATGAATTAAAATGTCCTCCCCTACAAGGGAGGTTTTTCTGCCGGATCCTGTATATACTCGCCAAAGTCTGAAACATTCCACTCTTCGATTAAACTTGAGTACCTATATTCGGCCGTATAGCCAAAAACGTTCGAAGGAGATGAGCTAGAACATACTTATTCACAGAATAGATTTATTGTCGTAATAATTTGGTCTAGATCGTTGTTGAGCCAAATTCGTCGAACATCACATCATATGAAATTTGAATTCTTCGATAAATCCTGAAATATCAACCTATTTGTCACTTCAAAAGTTCAAAAACGCTTATTCTAGAGCCTTTTCCCGTACTATGAAACAATGTGATACTAATATAACCGCCACGATGAATGAACAAATCTATATCTCAAATTGAAAAGAAGTACTCACAACAACTGAAACTCAATTGATAAGTCCAACCGATGTCGATAGAATTCCTATCTGTGAAAGCAACCAGAATCGAAATTTCTGACGGACTTTTTGACATTTCTCTATTCCGATTCAACGAGAAATTCATATTTTGAGACAAATAATTTGGGGCTTTTTCTATAAGTTTGCGGGGAAAGGGGGAGTGCCAGGAGATGAGGAATTTCCCTTAATTCCGTTTTCGACCGCCGCCCTAAAGTTTCCATCTTGAAAGCACCCGAAGATTTAGACCCCCAACGTTCACAATCCAATCATAATGTACCCTCTACTATAATTTCTTCCTTTGTGAAATGGACTGTATTCTCCTTGCAATCTGACGAAATAAATTTTTTGCATCTCACTTCTGGATTGTTTCTGTAATTTCAAATTCCAGCATAATTGTTTGCCCCTTTCGCCGAAATTATCTATTGGCAATAAGAGAGACGAAAATAACGGTTAAAATAATTAGCTAGATTTGTTGATGTGCTATTCAATCGATAGGTGAAATAAAATGGCCATTGCTTTCCTTGTAACGAAGCCATTTTACCACCTTGACAGTATGCACTGTTGTAAGGGAGATGCTCTGAAAATAACTACAAATTTAATTTGAAGTGAACCTTAAACCCTAGTAATCTTTAATTTTAAGCTTTGCGATCTAAAAGTAGTGTTCCTCATACACTGATTATAATTTTCTAAAAGATCGAACAGTTATATCGGAATCAAGAACAAATAATGATACTAGTTCAGTTCGCCGACGTTTCGGAAATATATTTCTCCATCTACAGGGCTTTACAATAAAATATAGAGCTTACAATAAAAACTTTTCATATGTAATTACATGAAACAAGTTTGACTAAAAGTAAATACTACTCCTCTTTCATCTGGTTTGAAGTTTTTACAGCTAGTTTTGCTAACTGCTTCAAAACTTTGCTTTATCCCAAACAACACACGCTGATCTAAATGACATCCCATTTATGTCAAAAGAGATCTCAAAACATCTTAATCTTTAATATGATTAAAAATAGATTATCCAAAATATATGTTTTTTATGAATGATGTTTTTTAAATGTCTTTTAAACGTATGATCTAATTATTGAAGAAATTCTATATCATGGCGATATCTAACTATAGATTTATTTTCAACAGTACTTCTGAAAAACGTTTATATAATATCTTATTGCACTCATCGTGAAGAAGACGATTTTAAGACGTCATTTATATATCATATGGTCATATAGTTTTAAGACATGAATATTCGACTTCATTTAGACGTCTGAAAAACGTTTATATAATATCTAATTGCACTCATCGTGAAAAAGTCAATTTCAAGACGTATTTTATATATCATATGGTCATATAGGTTTGAGACATGAATATTCGACTTCACTTAGACTTCTGAAAAACGTTTATATAATATCTAATTGCACTCATCGTGAAAAAGTCAATTTCAAGACGTATTTTCTATATCATATGGTTATATAAGTTTGAGACATGAATATTCGACTTCACTTAGACTTCTAAAAAACGTTTATATAATATCTAATTGCACTCATCGTGAAAAAGTCAATTTCAAGACGTATTTTATATATCATATTGTCATAAAGGTTTTAGACAGGAATATGCGACTTCATTTAGCTTTCTATAATTAATATTTCTATAATTATTAGATACTTACAATTGAACCTTTGTTATCTTACGCGGTAAATTAATCTAGAAAAGTCTATGTAATGATAAATTTTAGATAACCGTTCACAATTGTATTATGGTTGGATACTATACTGATAATTTATACATACCGATTATATGTGTTCTTGTGGAAAAAATATTGACACAAGGATGAAATTAGTAAGTTATTGTTTGATCATATTAGGATAACACGAATAGAGTGATTATCTAAAAAAATCTATTGGGTTATTTCTTTAAGAGCTTTAATTATTTCTTGAGAACATATTTACATAATAATCGGTTTATGTTCATTAGAGAATTTGAAATCTGTTTAAATTGATCAAAATAGTAGTGAATCATCTGAAATTTCTAATTTTCGGGATTAATATTTCGTAGGGTTGGATCTGTAAACGTCTTTATCACAGCAGTATAATTGTTCTGAAGTAAAATTATTAATTATTAATTTTCAGAAACATATTATTCAAGTGAATTAATAGACCTCTTTAAGGCACCGATTCAGAATTCAATCGAAATTGCTTAAACAATTACAAAGAATTGTTATTTTTCAACCGGACAAGTTTTTTCATATTTTTGTTGAAATACAATTAAAGACCTAAAAGAGGGCGATTCAAAATTACCCAGCACCATAAATATATATCTTAAATGGGGGATAAGTAAACTTTCCTGCGAGTTACGAAATATAGAAATCAACAGTTGAAATGTCAGATTTTGAAAGGAATACTGTTGCGATATTCTCGCAACAAAGGACAGTTCTCGGAATTTGGGGTAGCGGCCGTCACTTCCAAGAATGCCTTCTGTCGGACGGAATTTTGGAAATCCCTAAATTTAGCTACCTGAACTTTTGTACACGTCCGAACTCTTTCAGTTATTCAAAATTCATTCTGTCTACACTTCTGAAGGTGGTCACTTCTAGAAGTAAATACTCTCTCAAGACGCTCTCGTGCACAGTATCTTCAAGTAAGTTCTCTTATCAATTTACTTTTCACGAGTCCATAACGGCACTCAGAACTACAAGTTCCCCTTAAAGATCTCTCAAAATAATCTGTTTTCGGGTCAGTTAGTTACCCTAGTTCATTAGTATGTGAATTACTCAGTTGAAATTCTCTACGTAAAAGAAAAAGGTTGTGAATTGTGAACCTGTGACGCAATTACATATCGCCAAGGCACAATTCATCAGTGGAAGTTTGTGAAGCTTTATCCAAAGTGCCTGCACCTTATTCAGAGAAATCTATCCTCGACGATTGAAGCAGAGCTCGAAACTCCGGCAGACCTCAATGATGGCGTTATTAAGAGGGCGGTTCAAGACTGGCTACGTCTTGCCAACCAGATATATGAGTACGAGAAGAGGAAAACAGATGTTAGGACAGAAATTGATTCTTGAAATGTTAATATTATTTATTTTTGATTAGAAATATATACTTAGTTATTTTTTCATCAGGACATTGTTTTTGTTTCCTTTCTCCTATTTTGGATACCAACCTGATCTAACAATTGCATACAAAAATGAACTTCTAAATCCCCAGTCTATGAATCAAACGATATCATCGATTCCATTATTTAGCCTTGATCTTTACAGTGTTTGACTTGAAGATAAGTGATTTCTTAAATATTTCATTATAGCTAGTTAATCTTAAACCCTAGTAAGTATTCTTTTGATCTAAATTTGACATTGATAGATCATAAGATATTTAAAAATATCTTACATACTCAGAAAAATTTGATAATTATTGGGAATTCAAAATATATCCATGCATACTTTCAAAATTTCAATAAAATATATTTATGATGACCTTGAATAAATAAATGTCAAAAATATTTTAATTTGAAGACGTATGAAATTTTAATTCAAAACTGTTGAATTTATGAAATTGCTTTTGGGACTTTCAGAACCGCTTCAAATATTATAGTAGCAGCATTGGAATTTAACCAATCGTTTCCAATATTTTTCACCTGACTAAAATTTTTCCTGACTGTTTCTAAATTTTTCAAACTACTCTGATTTTTTTCTAACTGATTTAAACTGACAGTACGAAAAGTAAAAATTAATTAATTCTGAAATTACAGAAAATCACCTCGGTATGTTGAATACAGATAACTTAAGGAATTTTATCTTTCAGCAAAATAGATTTAAATGACAGTATGAACGTGAAAATAAATTAATTCGGTAATCAACTGTAAAAATTTAAACAGAACGCAAGAATTCAGTTATACTTGTGAAAATAACATTTTCTAAGGACATTAACCTTTACAAGTGAAATGCATAACAATGACTTAATTCTAAATCATAATCAATCTGGCTGCGAACGCTACTTTCTCTCAAATAGGATGCAACAAATTGTGATTGACGGTAATCTGAATAAAAATTTTACTGGCTCGCGAGAAGAGCTAAGAATAATTATTATCTACAGACGGAGGGTTGCTAACTGCCCACGTGGACAGGAAGTCTACAGAATTCCTGTAAAAGGAATGAAATCGAATTCGGAAAAATAGGCGATTTTGATGAAATTGAAATAAAGGGGTTTCGGCAGTGGGGTTATTCGTTTACTCACTTTTTCTTTTCTTTCGTCGCTCAGGACACTGACGTCCGGCAAAACCACACTCTGTGCACTGATGAAATAAACTAAAATCGCTACTATTGAATAATAAAAATAAAATAAACTCCTGTAAATACTGAATCGAACTAAAAACTGAAAACTGAACAAAATTACCTATCTTAAAATCCACCACAAATCTTAATCTTAATAATTCTTAACGGAATAATCTACCACAAATCTCAATCGGAATGAATCTGAATCTGAATTATTTTCTGAATCCGGAACTATAATTAATAATCTACCACAAATCTCAATCTGAATCTGAATTAATTCTAATCTGGGGGCAACACGCCCTTTTATACTCTCCCGGTGGGGAAGAAATTTATGTTTTCAGGCCTTTTTTTCTCACCGAAAAACTCTGAAACAACGACTTCGAATCTTAAGCCGTATACAGGGGAACGGAAAATATATAAAATAATCGGAATACTTAAAATGAAGAATGATTTTCCTATACAAAAAAAAATCAAGTTTCATTACAATGTTCTCAGAGATTCTTCCTATAGCTTCGAAATTTTCCCAACTGCTCTAAAATATTTATTTTTCAGCTGCTAGGAACTGGTTCGTTAACTGCTTTGACATTTCGCCAACTGCTTTGAAATTTTGCTATCTGCTTCGAAATTTCTTCATTCACTTTAAAATTTTTCTAACTGCTCAGATTTTTAAACGAATGGTTTGCGAACTGTTTTGGAGTTCCTCTTTCATCTGGTTTGAAGTTTTTACAGCTAGTTTTGCTAACTGCTTCAAAACTTTGCTTTATGCGTCTGGATTCATCCAACCGGTTGTGATTTCTGATTTGCGAACTGCATTGGTATTTTGCCAACTGCTTTGATTTAATTCCCAAATTTTCATGACTGCTCTGTTATTTTGCCAACGCCGTTCAACATTAGGGCGATTTTTTTCCATTCCTCCACCCTTAAGTCCGTCTCTGAGCGATTCTATTACCGAATCCCATAAATTCCAAATGCTATCTACAAATCCGTCAGTATATTCTGTCCTCCATCCGATCAAAGATTTATGAAACCCATTATGTAAGTCTCAAAATCAAGCAATTTAGGATAATCAGTGTACACCGAGATGTCTGCAGTACACATCAATCTAAAAAAACAAGATATGTAGACCTTCTAGACTATCATGGTGGTTTTGAATAGACAATAAGACTAGTTCGGAGTCGACAAGAAAAGGTTGTCGACACAATTTCCACGAATACCCAGTCATTGTCTCCGTAATCTGATCTAGTGATTCCCTGAATCCTATAATTAATACATCTTCATGGCGGTCCCGTATTTATGTAGCTGCATGTCAGGTTGATATTCACAATATCATCGTGTTCTTTTGTAAAAACCGCCCCATTAATATATTTCAATGCCGTCTAGTTTTGCTGGGGCTTGAATCAATAGAACAGATAAATAACCAGACGATGTGTGGCACAATTAGCATTCCTGTTAATTCAACTCGAGAGTCAGAGTTGTTTGATCAGTCTATAGATGAAGCGGCCGTATCTTGAAACTGTATCGAGTTTTGTATATCATTTCAGGTGTTTTTGCGCGCTTCCTAGTGGACTAAAGTGTTATTGCTTTGCTCAAATCTCAAATTTTCGAATATTGAGCCGAAAGAGGTCTCAATCGTTTGGACTCAACTTCCTTATAAAGAATCCTAAACCAAACTTGAGTACTTCCGCTCGGTCGTATACTCTCTATATTCCGAAGGAGATAAGCTAGAGTTTTTATATTTTAAGCATGAGTTAATGGACCAAATATCTCGATAAAGTTCACTATTCAGCGTAATCCGTCGAATAGCAGTAATGAGTATTCGAAATTACGTTTTCTCGATAACTCCGGATGTTTGGAGGCTGATTGTTAAAAATAATCCGAAGAAGTCTTCAAATAACAGATAAGTTATAATTTGAACTTGTTTCAATGAAATTTTTATAATTTTCAAACATTTTTAGCCTTTTTGAAAGCTAAATATGCCTATCCCAGCGTAGCAAAAAGAGTAAGAGATTAAGAACTTAAAGAAGTACGCATCAGTGTTCTTGGATTCGATACGCGGTCCTTTGTCATTAAAGCTCATACAGGGTGTTCGGCACATGGACCGTCAAATTGTTTTGGGGCGTTGGTAGGGTCATTTGCTACCTTTTCAGTCTTGGAACCTGGGTCCTTAGAATTACGGTTTTTTTATTAGGTTTTTCTAAATTACCCAAAATGTACCCTTCGAAGCCCCATAACTTTTTTTGCGTGGGCTTTTACATACATTTTTTTTTATTGTATTAAGTCTACATGAGTGTGTGTTTGAAAAAAAACGTATTTATTGTTACAGATAACACCACAAAATTAACACGAGGGCCTTTTATTAAAAAAAAAATACTAAAGTATGATAACATCTCTACTTCTAAAAGAAATTAAAAAAAAGTTGCAGTTATTGCGAACTTAATTTTATTTTAAAACGTTCTTTGGTTTATCGCGGTTCTAAAAGTATGCTATTTACGTTAGTCAATAAATATAAACATACTACAAATAGTGTTTTAGATAAAATAGCAAAGTAAGGACAGATTTTAGTGAAATACAGTTTTTGTATGATTGTTTATTTACAAAGTAAAATAACACGATTCTTTAACGTAAATTATGTTCGAATTGTTCTCCTCTACTCCGAATGCACGTCCGACACCTTTTTCTTATTTCGACCGTTGTAATGGCTAGCAACATTTCTTCTTTCATTACCACAAATGCCGCGTTTATGCGTTCAATCAACACCTCTCTTGTAGATACCTCTGTGAAATAAACCAATTCCTTGGCTCTACCCCAGACATGGTAATCTAAAGGTGTTAGGTCTGGAGATCTTGCGGGCTAAGGGATGGGGCCGGCTCTGCCTATCCATGAATTTGGAAAAGAGTTGTCGAGGTGATCTCGAACTTATCTCAGGAAATGTGCCGGGAAACCGTCATGCTGGAACACAATCGGCACGTCTTCATCGAAGGCCGGAACATCGGCTAGTAGCTCCGGCAGAGCATTCTGCAAAAAATGCAAATAAGCAGGCCCACTTAGTCGAGCCGGTAAATTGTGTGGCCCGATGAGATGTCTTCCTATCACACCAGCCCAAACGTTAGCACTAAATTTTTGTTGAAAATTCATTTGCCTTTCCACGTGGGGATTCTCATCTTTAGGTGCCCAGTGATGTAAATTGTGCAGATTTGTTATTCCTTCTCGGTTAAAACAGGATTCGTCTGTCCACAAAATTCGTTTCAGAAACAAGTTGTCATCGACATCTGTGTGCAGCAAAAATCTACAGAATTCCAACCGTCTGGCAGGATCGCCTTCATGAAGACCTGTAACAATTAATAAAATTCATTAGTCTGTGACAATTTTTTCGCAGTCAAAAGGACAAATTTATCAATAAAAAAGTTCATTTACCTTGTACCGGGGTGTAATGAAATGCGTGTTGATTTTTATCCCGAAGTACTGACCAAACTTTCCAAATCGTTAAGTTGAGTCTTTGAGCAACGACACGAATGCTTGTAGTTGGATCTTCTTCAAAGGCTTGAAGTATTTGATCGTCAACTGCTACATGGTGTTGCCTCACATTGACCCGAGGCTCTTGAAAATTTAAGTTTCCAGTCTCTCTTAAGCGTCGATAAGTCGTCAAGAATGTTTCGTGGTGGGGTAATCTTCGATCAGGAAATTTGGCTTGATAAATCCTTTGAGCTGCACGAGCAACACCATCGGCCTTGCCATATGCCATCACCATATCAGCATACTTAGCGTTGGTGAAATTAGGCATATCAACAACCAAAATTAAAACAACAGTAGCAAAGAGTCCATAAAAGTAACAAAAACAAAAAAATACAAATTTAAAAAACTGAACAACGCGGCATAGACACTTCAAACAGCAGAGACAGTTAAATCTCGAATGGCGGTAGGGTCAAGTCAGCGGCGACTAACCCAATCCAACCTAAGGACAGAAATAGTAATAATAATTCACACGCGTCTAAAACGGGCAGGTAAAATTTCCTTGCTCGCTGTGTTGTGTCGAAATCCGTACTTTTATTTAGGTGCGACTTTCTTCACTCTTCTGACTAAAACCATATTTGCAGTATTATTTTTTTTATTGACTTACGTAAATAGCATATGGTTAGCAACGTTATAAACCAAAGAACATTTTAAAATAAAACTAAGTTTTTTTTAAATTTCAATGGGAGTGGAGATGTTTTCATACTTTCATATTTTTTTTTTAATAAAAGGCCCTCGTGTTAATGTTTTGTGTTATAACAATAAATACATTTTTTTTTTTTCAAACACACTCATGTAGACTTAATATAATTAAAAAAATGCATGTAAAAGCCCACGCAAAAAAAAAGTTATGGGGCTTCGAAGGGTACATTTTGGGTAATTCAGAAAAACCTAGTAAAAAAATCATACCTCCGGAACCGTAATACTAAGGACCCAGGTTTCAAGACTGAAAAGGTATCAAATGACCCTACCAACACCCCAAAAAATTTGACGGTCCATGTGCCGAACACCATGTATATTAGTTATTTGAAATCTACAATTTTCGTAACAGTAATTGTCTCAGTAATCTAATTTACTAATCCAAATTTATCGTGTGTAACAAAAGCTCAATGAATATATTTCAATGTCATCTAGTTTTGCAGGGGCAGTAGGACAAATAAATAAGCAGGCGTTATGTGGCACAATTAGCATTCCTATAAATTTTACGTGAGGATCAAAGTTGTTTGAGTCAAGTCTCGAAGAAGCGGTCTCCTCTTGAAAATAGAACGAGTTTTGTATATAATTTGAGGCGCTTTTGATTAAATATCGCATCAAGTATCTCACCACATGCCAGGTCAGTGTCTGATTCACAGCTTTTTGTACTCGTAGTATGTTTCAGAATGCATTCACAGTTTTTGTTCATAAATTTGATGCACTTGATGTTTTTATTGAGGTCTCTTTTCGTCAAACGTAGTTCTTTCCCAGCCTCTATAACAGTGTGATGAACAGAGATAAATAATGTAAAAAAATCAACCAATATGTGTCTTAAATGAGGAATAACCGATTTTACGGTTCTCCTCAGGTTTAATTCAACCACAAATTTCCGTCCCTCAAAAACTAATTTCAGTCTATCATCCTACTAAATAACTTTACACACAAACATAATGACAGTTCATGATTTCAATGGATCTCAAACTAGAAATTGAGACATCCAAGAGAAGTTTCTAAATTGAAAAACAGAAGTTATAGCCAATTTGTGATCACGCTTTCCAATGCAAAATTTGAAGCACCTTGTGCTGATATTTACGAAACCTGCATGACCTTTCTATATTTTCCTACTCTGTAAATGTTTGATATTCTTTTTTAGATAATGTTCATTTTTAGTAGCCAATTTCCCTCATCATCAAATTACTGAAACTGTTCTGAAGACTATGTGGTTATTCAGTTTGGATTTTGAGAGCTCGATCCTGCTCATTCATTATTTTCATATTTGGAATCGTTGTTTTCCTTTTCTTTTACCCATCATCGGTAAAAGCCTGTTTTTAAAATACACGCTATAGCTTTTCATCTCTAATGCACAAAACCGATTTCCAGGCATCGCAAATCTTGAATCCCGGCTTCAAATGGATCCTGAAGCATGTCGCTTCTTATTTATTTCCTGACCGCAAACCGTCAAGTAGAATACAATCAGAAGACTTCACGTCATTCGCTTTTCCAATTCTCTATTAACTGGCAGCATATTGCTTTTTCATTTACTTCCCAAAGCCATTCGGTTGTTTGGTATTGAAGGCTCTCCTTTGATTATATCAAAAGGGCCTCTTTCCATGGTGGGTATTTGAGAACTACACAGGGTGCAGCCTTTATCTTGAGATTTTCAAACTCATCTAAAACCATGTACATAGTTTGAGGAAAGTGTAAATGAATACAGGATATTTCGAGTTTCTATTAGTGGTTTTTAAATAACAACACCTTACTGAAATCTGAATGTTGAGATTATAAGAGCTTTCTAAAAAACTAAGGGAAAACTGTAAGTGGTTATTTTCAATTTGGAATATATATCTTTTAATTGTTACACATTCACTATATTCCAGGGCCCGGAAAAATATTTTAGAACAAGCGTTCTGAAGCTCCTGACCTCACGTCAGAGATTTGCCACAATTTTCAATTTCTATTAATATTAGTTAAATAACCTAATCTTGGAATGCAATATTTCGTCCAGGAAAGGCTACGTCACAAATATTATCACGGTCAAAATAAATATCTTCAGATTTCTCATTATGTATAAACCCTGATGGAACCTTGAATTCATAATGCGTTCCCTGGATCTCATAAACTCCGAATCATCTATCTTCATGTCAGTAAAATCTGCGTTACCTCTAGCAAACTTGTAAAACAAATTTGATATTAATCTGATCAGGATTTCCTGTTTCTCACACGAATTTATTTTTATACCCACCATAACGGAATATCCATTCGCTACGTGTCATAACATCAAAAATGTTGACACCGATCGTAATTTCTTAGACGGGTTAGTATTAATAACTCTGTGAAGTTTTGATCCTATGGAAATATGATAATGTAATTGAAATGTTGCGAGTCAAATTTATGTGAAAATATATGCTGTTTTCGTATAGAAAGCCTGTGCGAGCCTTTGCACACAGCAGACTTTTTATACGGCAGATAAATTGGATGATTTCTTCATTAGCGAATATACAGGATAGAACAAGAAAAAATTTAATATTTCAAATAAATACTTGTGAGGATCCTGATCTCTGACTGTCATCACTGATTCATCAAGGGTCGATCAACAGTGACCAACTAAGCCTGTTCAACTCAGTATATCGGTAGCGCATTGGATAAGTCTTCTCAAGTTGATGTCATCTACACGGACTTCACAAGGGCATTTGACAGATTGGAACATGGCATACTTATCAGGAAGTTGTCTACTTTCGGGTTAAGTCTCGAGCTTCTATATTTTTAAAATCATATCTTTCCTGTAGAAAACTGTATGTTCAGTGTTTTGGGTATAGGTCTGATGGGTTTGAAGCCTCCACCGATTTCCCTCAGGGGTCTTTATTGGGTTCACTGCTTATATTGATCTTCATAAATGATATTGTTGGTACCCGACTTGTTCCTTTCTTCTTTATGTCGATGACTTAAGCTGTATCATCGTATTCTCTCTGTTAAGGATAGTTGGGATCTACAGGGTGACATTGATAGGCTGAACACTTGGTGCAGGGACATATTACTTGCCCTGAACGTTCAAAAATGTAATGTGTAATGTCCTATAATGGTAAAACTACTAAACTTTTATAATACATATTTGGATAAAATTGACATATTTGATGTATCTGTTAGACCCGAAGACCGAAAACGCTCAGTGGCCGGAAAAAACGGCCACATCGCGTTCTGGCTGTCTTCGAACGCACAGAACGCGTTTAGGTTGTTTTTAAACGCTCGCAACGCGTACTGGTAATTGTTAAACAGGCGGAACGCGTTTGTCTAACGGCAATTGGTTCAAATGTAAGATCCTGTAGTTTTTTACATTTTTAGAATTATAAAAATAAGTTGTTTCCGAACATTTTTGGTACTTGTGGTCTAGCATTTCTTTATGAGCACTGAGCACATACAAAACTATTGTATATTTGTCGACCCTGTACCTATTGGAATCAAAATGTGATACATATTTGGAATCAGCTCAGCTAGAGTAATCCGGAAATGGAGACAAAATAGTTCAATTTAAAAAAAATGACGGTGATGTCATTACTCGAAAATAATTCACGCTGTATATTAGATTATTATTTTAAAATAAGGCAAATTAAAATAAAAATCGATGTGTTTCAGGAATATTTCTTAAAATGGTCTGATTAGCTAAAAATGAATTTGTTCCATACTTTTCGGATACAGTGTATATAATTTTAATTATAAGCATAATATTTAATAATCAATTTCTTCTTTAGAATGGTTAGTTGAAGGATTACACATTCATGCATTTATATATTATATGCTCGACAATATAAGTTTATTAGTGTAACTTTCTTCCTAGAACTGAAAAACAATTATAAGAAATTTAATATTGTTGAAATGATTCGGCAAGAAAAACCGAACCCATCTTTGGTATCTAATTGTAGTTGTCAATAATTGAATTGTATTTCAATTTTCAATTTTGTTTTATGAGGGACAATATTTATCCTACGCAGGTAGAAAGCGGCAAATAATACAAGTCGAACATTAAGAACGCGTTGTGAGCGTTGAACAATTGACAAAACGCGTTCCGGCTGTTTAACAATTACCAGAACGCGTTGCGAGCGTTTAAAAACAGCCGAAACGCGTTCTGTGCGTTCGAAGGCAGCCAGAACGCGATGTGGCCGTTTTTTCCGGCCACTGAGCGTTTTCGGTCTTCGGGCCTAACATATCGATGGCTAGTTTTAGGAGTATTAACTCTTGTTTATTCCGCATTCCGTAAGATGGGATTTTCTGTGTTTTTTTAACTGTTGAATTTCATTTTTTTGTTCAGATCTGATGTTGGGATCTTTAAATTTGGGGATGCTTGTTTACCTACTTATTGTTTGCTCATTTTTTTCTTGTAAAATTCTTGTTTTTATTCTGTGAACCCTTGTAAGTGGGATATTTTCCTGTAAGGGTTTATATTTATAAATAAATATATAAATAAATTCTTCAACATTCATTGTAGCAGTTGTTTTAGAATCATACTGTTCCAGAATATGGAAAAGGAGGTAAGAACAAGCGTACATGAGCTCCTGATCTTAGAGACAGTGCTTGTCTACATTTTTCCGTAACCAGTATCAACCGAGATAATATGGAGTAAACTATAAACAACTTTCAATTGCGAAAATATCAGTAAAATTCTTTCGGTTAGCACAGATTTCCTATCAGAAATGTTATTCTCTGTGATACTTAAAAACCACTTGTGCAGCAGCCCATGCATGTCTTATTACAAATGAATAGTGTTGCTGATTTGTTTAATGAAGTATTCTGTGAGTATCTTAACAAGTACTCGTTATATCTCCAACTTCATACATTTCTCGTTATAAGTAGCACCAGAAGATAATTTTGCTGTGAGTGTTCACGTAATCGAATAACTCATTAATGCAATAATGATAGCATTGAACATGCTCTTGAGGTATAACGCTCACGATCCTCCGAGATATCCGTTTAATTTTCCAGAATTTGTTTTTTTTAAGTCAAAGATAAGGGAATTTGCGAAGTTTCGTGAAAATCGTTAGGCTGATAAATTCAAAAAATTCTATGAAAGACGTTGTGTCTGTTGTTTAATATAACCGCAAACTATCTAATGCTATAACAAAACAACCTTAATTTCTCTTCAAAATTCATCCACGTGACAGTTCAAAACACAGTCGAAAATTTCAAAACGCTTAGTTTACACGCAGACCCTGTTTGAGTAACCTTTGTTTCATTCCGTGGACACATTTCAGGTGGATTCAAGAGGACAGTTTCAAAGTGCACAGTCGATCTGCCAACAGTCCAAATCATAGATGAACGCAGCTATTATATGAACAGGAGTTATTCAAGGGTTTATGATTCTATTAGGCCATCGGTACCACTAACTTTCTTACCTTCCCTCGTATCTCCTAGAACGAAGCCACTATTTCTGGAACTAATGTGTTCATAATGGACTCCTTCAAAGGTATTATCGTTGCCACATTTTTAACGATAAGGAAAACAAGTCATTTGGATTTTGGTGAAGCTCGTGAGGAGTTCAAAATTCCTGGGTTATTTTTGTTTCATTGGGATTACTTTACCATGACCCTTGACCTTCTGTTGTCAGACCAACAGAACACGGATCGATCAGCGGTTCTCTTTCATTCTGCCATAACGTATTCAAATGAAGAAATCTTGCTTGGAGTTTTTATCTGCTTCTGTTGGAAAGAGTTCAGCGTCTAATTGCTTTTATTAATTGTGTTCAAACCAATGTCACATTTGATGGGTTTCCCTAATTTTGCAAATAATACTTCAACTGTAACCTGAGGTTTAATCACAAAAACCATTTTTCATATATTGAGAAATTGACTATTCGTATTAATGAAGATTTTCGACATTCTGAACTTTAAAAAAAATTCTTTGTTATTCATGTGAAATTACATTATCACGGCGATATAATAAAAAATTAAAAAGCACCGACGTGAGGTCAGGAGCGAATTGAATGAAAGAGTTTGGATGCGTTAATTTTGCAGGTTGCATAATAACGGAAGCTTCTTATAATTGAATATGTGGTATGAAGCCGATACTCCTTGGAAAAATTACGATATAGTGGACTGTATTATTTTAAAAGGCCTGCGCTGGTTTACTTGCAAGTACACATAAAAACACTGGATAAATATATTTTAAACGTTATATATTTACATACCACATAACCCCAGTTAGGTTATGTTGCTTCAACAGCTGACGACGAAAGAGAATTAATAACGGTTAGTTTCTGGGACGTCACAAAATTCAACCATAGAAGGTTAATTTAGAACACAGACAACAAAAAGCTCATCCCAAATTATACATAAATACACAAGTCATCATATTAACATTACAAAATCTCATAATAAGGACAAAAGGAGCACAAAAATACAAAACAAATAACACAAATAATTATAGATAAGATAGATAGAGAACTGACGCTGACGCCATCTATTGGTGTTTCTCTCAACTATGAGATTTAAAGTTAACTGCAATTTCTCCATACCGCCCGACTTGACAGGCTACAGGGCTTCAACAGGATAAAAGTGATTTGAAATTGCGTTATAAAGTAATTAAACTTAAACTAAAATAATTATATAAACAAACATTGGATTAACAGTCAACATTTTACCATATTGGGTAATGGGCACAGTTTTACCACTGGGCGTTTGAAAACACCTTTACAGTTTTAACACTCACTACACGAGTAACACCATCACTACCAGGATGAAGTTCAACAATTCTTCCAAGATCCCACTTTGCTGGAGGACAGTTGTCGTTTCTTATGATAACCATCGTTCCCACAACAACTGGACTGGAACCAGTAGTCCACTTTTTCTCTGTTGGAGGGAATTGAGATAGTCCCGCGACCAACGTTTCCAGAAACATTGATGGAGCTGCTGGAGCAACTGGAACCTGGATAGTCGATTCAGTTGAACGGATGTGACGTCTGGATCTGGTACACTTCGATACAGCCGGCCAATGAGGAAATGAGCAGGGGTTAAGGGTGTTAAATCATTGGGATCGGAAGAGAGGGGATACAAAGGTCGGGAGTTTAAGACAGATTCTATTTGCGTCAACACAGTGCTAAATTCTTCAAAGGTTAAAATAGTTTCTCCAATTACTTTGTACAAATGAGTCTTAAAGGACTTTACATTAGCTTCCCAAATACCTCCAAAATGAGGTGAGCTAGGAGGAATAAAATGCCACTTTAGATTATTTTCATCAGCGAAATTTAAAATGGAAGATTCATCTTGTTTGAGGAATTGATATAATTCTTGTAGAGTGTTATTTGCACCGACAAAATTAGTTCCATTATCTGAAAACATATCAGATGGAACACCTCTTCGTGAAACAAATCTTCGTAAACAAGCAATGAAAGCGTCTGATGTCAAATCTGAAACCAACTCAAGATGCACTGCCTTAACACCTAAACATATGAACAAGCAAACATAAGCCTTTGATATTTTGCATCCTCTTGTTTTTCTGTCTTTTATTAAAAACGGACCCGCGTAATCTACACCAGTCGTTTGAAATGGGAAGGAGCGTGTTACTCTGCAATCAGGCAAATCACCCATGATGACTGATTGAGACTTCGGGGAAAATTTAAAACATTTAAGACAATTTCGGACTGTCTTTTTTGCCAGATTCATTCCATTTAGTGGCCAATAAGTTTGTCTAATATTATTTAATAAGAGTTGTGGACCTGCATGTAACAATTTAATATGCTCTGACTTAAATATTAGTGCAGTCAGAGGATGTTTACCGTCTAATATAATAGGATGCTTAGCATCATAATTCAAGTTAGAAAAGCGTAATCTTCCACCAACTCTTATGAAACCCTTTTCATCTATAAATGCAGACAAACCTTTAAATCGAGTTTCTACACGCTTTCCTTCCTTATTCAACAAGAAGTTATATTCTTTCGCAAAAGTTTTCTGTTGACATAATTTTATCAAGCAATTCTGTGAATTTTGAAATTCGTCTATCGTTAATCGTCCTGATAATCTTTGTCCCTTTTTTAATAAATTAAAACAAAATCTACGACAAAAGGCAACTACTCTTATTAATTTGGTCAAACTGGAATACCTATTGAAAATATCGAAATCTTCAGTAGTTGAGTGGAAAATATATTGATCCTTGGATATTTTTAATTCGGCAATTTCTTTCAATGACGGAGTGAACTTGAACTGATAGTTGTCTTCATTGAAATCTTTTAACCAACTAGGACCGGACCACCAGAGTTCACTGTAACTCTGACGGAAATAAACCTCTAGATGCGATATCCGCAGGGTTTTCGCTAGATTGGACATAGTTCCACTTAAAATTGCAGGTGAGCTCTTGAATTTCAGCAATTCTAGTATTGACGAATTGTTGCAACTTGACGGGTTCTGTGTGAATCCAATGCAACACAATCTCAGAATCTGACCACAAATAGCATTCTGTCACTGTGGTCATGACTTCGGTGACACATTTCACTAATCGAGAGAGCATCAGAGCAGCAAGCAACTCCAACCTCGGCATAGTTAAAGGTTTCAGAGGGGAAACCTTTGTCTTGGAACAAAGAAGTGACACCTTTACCCTACCATTTTCATCAACTGATCTTAAATAGATTACTGCACCATAGGATCGAATGCTAGCGTCAGAAAATCCAAAAAGCTCTACTTTTAAAGGATTCAATAACAATGAGAATCGGGGAACACGAAGACTTAATTTTGCCATATCTTGTTGAAAGGCTAACCACCTTTCTCTCAATTCATCAGGAATCTCTTCATCCCAATCCAATCGAAGAGTCCACAACTTCTGAATTAACCTCTTCGCAACAATAACAGTAGGTGACAATAAACCTAAAGGGTCAAAAACTTTTGATATCTCCGACAAGACATGACGCTTAGTGCATTGAGTCGAGAAAATGGGTTCAGGAAATTGAAATGAGAGTTCATCACTCTCAGAGAACCATTGGATACCTAAGCATTTTGTGTCTTTATTACAGATGGTTAAAACATCTGACGATTGCAAATCTGGTCTAAAATCACTCAAGCAGTTTCGGTTATTAGATCTCCATTTTCGCAACTCGAAGCACCCAGAATTTAAAATCTTTGAAATGTCGCCACAAACCTGAATAGCTTGGGATTCACTATTGAATCCGGCAATCAAATCATCCACATAAAAATCCTCCTGAATAACTTTAGAAGCAGCTGGATACTGATCTTGCGAATCGATTGCAAGCTGTTGAATGCACCTCATGGCTAAGTAAGGTGCACTTGTTAGACCGTACGTAACAGTGTTAAGATTATACACCTGAATATCATCCTGTTTGTCAAATCTCCAAACTATTCTTTGCAATGGTCTATCATCTGGATGAACAAGTATTTGCCGATACATTTTGGCTATATCTGCAGAGACAACAATAGGAAATTTACGGAATTTAACTAACATTTTGAAAAGATTGCCAAGAATCGGAGGCCCAACATGTTGAAGATCATTCAATGAATAACCTGATGTAGTGGAAGATGACCCATTAAATACAACTCTGATTTTTGTTGTGAGACTATCCTCACGAAGAACAGGATGATGGGGTAGAAAGAATGATACCTTATCATGCGTTATGTCGCTCACTAAACTCATGTGTCCTAACTCTAAGTATTCTCTCATGAAATCATGGTACTGCTCCTTTAGGAGAGGAGTTTTCTCTAACCTCCTCTCTTGAGACAACAACCTTTTAATTGCGATTGCCTTTGAATCACCCAACTTACTAATGTCATCTCGAAAAGGAATCTTCACTACAAATCTACCATGTTCATTACGAGAGAAAGTTGATTTAAAACTTTCTTCACACGCAATATCTTCCTTAGAAGAAAATACCTCATTTTTATTATACAATTCTTCAACTACCCAAAACCGTTGCAATAATGAATTAATGTCATCATTCTCAGAAGTTGCGAATAAATTCAGGGTTTTAATATTCGGAAAATTGTTATTACTCAAACAACCGGAAACTGTGAAGCCAAAGACAGTATTTTGTAAAACCGGATATCCTTTTTCAATTTGATCTGCTGCGGTTCTAAGCAATCCCAAAAGTTGGACGATCCAATGATCATATCGATCTTTTTGGTTGATAGAATTCCGGATCTGCTAACTGTACATTGTGGGGAATATCTAAATTTGAAATGTTTAACGGTTCATTTGGAAGTCGGTCTGCTATTTTAGGTAAGACAAAACAATTCAAATTCATCGCGTAATTCCTAGTCAATGATTCCACCAAAACATTACATTGTCTATTCGAATGTGACACTGAATTTATTCCCGTTACACTTATATGTGCATCTGACAAAGGTAATTTCAATTTTGAAACTAAATCTTTAGTAACGAAGTTTGATTGGGATCCGAATCCAAGAGAGCATGGCAGATATGTTTATTTCCATACTTGTCTGTGACATGAATTTTCACCGTTGACAATAAAACATACGAGTTTGTCAAACTTGTAAGGGCAACTCTTTCATTTTCTAAGTGCAATAATCTATTATGCTTTTCCTTGCAACTTGGACAAGCATTATGTCGACACTCGTTAGGTCTGTGTCCTCTACAAAGACAATTCTGACACAGACCTAATTCATTGACTTTCTCGACTCTCTCAGTGATACTAAATTTTAGAAAATCTGAGCAATTATAAATGGTGTGATTCCCATCACAGAAGAAACACTTAACTGACTTTGGTTTTACTTTATCAGTCTTACCCAAATAGCTTCTGACTTGCTTTCCTTAAATTCCTTTTTAACTTTATCTTGGTCAACTTCATGATTTTGTTCTAATGATTCCAGCAAATCAGCTCTATTCTTCAAAAACGTTGTGAATTCCTTAAGGGTGGGCAGGTCTAAATTGATTTTCACCTTTTCCCATTCACATGCTGAAACTTTATCGAGTTTAGTAGTAACCAAATAAATTAATAAGGGATCCCAAGAATCCACATTCAAACCAAGATTGCTTAATGTTCTCAAATGTTTGAAGAGAGAATCTATGAGACTGCGTAGTGTCTTCGAACATTCTCTTTTCAAGGGACTCAAATTAAATAAGCATTTAATATGGTTATTGATCAATAACTTTTTATTGTCGAACCGATTACACAGTAAGTCCCAAGCAATAGTATAATTTTCTGATGAAAATTCAAGGGACTCTATCATTTTTGAAGTGGCATTATTTAAACTGGCCCGCAAATAATGATACTTTTGTATCTCACTAATAGATTTATTTGAATGAACAAGAGAATGGAAAATATCTTTAAAACTCAACCATCCCTCATATGTTCCATTGAACTTAGGTAAGTCTATGACTGGTAATTGCACCCTTGACTCTACCTCAGACTTGACATCATTATTCGAAACATTTCTCTTATTTAAGATTAAAATGATTTCACTCTGACACCTATTCATATGGTCAAAAAACTCTTCCCTCTCATTCATTTGTGTATCAAATTGACAGTCCTCACAGGATTCTTCAATCTGTGATTGAACTTCATCAAAACTATCCTCAATTAATGACAACTTTTCTTTGAAACCTCTAACAACAATTAAATCTTTTTCGCTCAAAGAAGATGAATCCATCTCGAATTTCCCAATGAAGGGTTCTAATTTTTTTCGAAATGATTGTGAATCTACCTCTTAAACTGGCACGTTTTCTCATGAGTGTTCTATCCATAATTAACAAAATATGCTAAGTACTTACTTAATAATAATTAAATTTGTTGACTCAAATAGAATTGGCAGGTATAAAAGGATACTTTACAAATGGATTCCTGTGGCTCTTTCTTGATTTTCAACAAATGGCTTGTTCTCACACACGAGGACAGGTAACAGGAATTCTTCTGGAGACTTCAAACGTGATTTTTCTAGCACTTTCTTGGTTTCCAACACTCGGAGACAGAAAGGTCACTAGTTTTCTTTAACTTGAAAGGTGTACTTGCTTCCTCTGGCACTTTCTTGGTTTCCTATGATGTCTTCTTTAAAACAGGAACAGAAAAGGTCACCAGTTTTTCTAGCACTTTCTTGGTTTCCAATACTCAAGAACAGAAAGGTAACTAGATTTTACTCAAAACCAGAATACGCCGAATGCGGCACGTAGGACCATGGAAAAATTCACTAGATTTCTAGCACTTTCTTGGATTCCAATACTCGGAAACAGAAAGGTCACTAGATTTTACTCAAACCAGAATACGCCGAATCCGGCCCGAAGGACCATGGAAAAATTACGATATAGTGGACTGTATTATTTTAAAAGGCCTGCGCTGGTTTACTTGCAAGTACACATAAAAACACTGGATAAATATATTTTAAACGTTATATATTTACATACCACATAACCCCAGTTAGGTTATGTTGCTTCAACAGCTGACGACGAAAGAGAATTAATAACGGTTAGTTTCTGGGACGTCACAAAATTCAACCATAGAAGGTTAATTTAGAACACAGACAACAAAAAGCTCATCCCAAATTATACATAAATACACAAGTCATCATATTAACATTACAAAATCTCATAATAAGGACAAAAGGAGCACAAAAATACAAAACAAATAACACAAATAATTATAGATAAGATAGATAGAGAACTGACGCTGACGCCATCTATTGGTGTTTCTCTCAACTATGAGATTTAAAGTTAACTGCAATTTCTCCACTCCTAATTTACTCATCATGTCAATTATCAAACGAGAACCTGTTTTTCTGTAGACATAAGTTCCTACAGCTAACTGAAATTTGGAAATGAATATTCTTGGACGAACAATGGAAATTCTGGAATGTGCTATTGTATCACGTTTCACCTCTTTCCTTGCACTACATTTTGAATCTAGTAAATGGAATAGGAGAGTTTTCAAACTTTCCGGAATTTCAGATATAGTTCTATCCAAGAATTTACTCGAGAGGGGATATTTTCATCTTATTTTTTTTTATATTAGCTACAACGATTTGACGAGGGGGTAACCACTGGAAATTTTTTGTGACAAAAGATTTCCTCCCTCGTGGATCTCCTCGGATCTCCTCCGGATTTCCTTGGATCTCCTTCAGATTTCCTTGGATTTCCCCGGATCTCCTCCGAATTTCCTTAGATCTCGTCGGATTTCTTCTGAACTCCTGAACTATTTTCAAGGGATTAATCAACACACAAACAATATATTGAAATTCACTTATAACATAGTACGATTTATGGATCTTTTTGAGATATATTTTATAGTTCGAGTCAAGATTATTCAGTTGAAATGTCTTAAAATATATGGAATTCTATATAATGTTTTGAAATCTCCTGTACCCTATGTTTTTGATGTTCCTTCTCACGTTATCGATTGAAATATATTTTCGTACGATTTTCATGAAATATTTTTTATTCAGTTATTTTGAGTTTTTTCAATTATTGGGAGAGAATGTCCTCTGAAAATTTCAACTATCCTCTTCAAATTTACGTATGAATGGGTTTGTTGTATATCAAGGTACCATATTTTGAGTGTAATTATTCAATAATGAAAGGTATGTGTGAAGTACCAGTCACGATTGAAGCAGTGTTGATTTATATATTAAATCATGCTAATTTATTATTATTACAGCAAATGTTCAAAATAACCACTCCATTCGCGAATACACGCCCTGCATCGATTGAGAAATGATCTTTCTAAGGTATTCAAATTTCTTTCCGCTATTTTGGCTGCAGAAATATGAATGCGGCAAATCTGTCAGTCCGAGTATTTTTCCTTTAAATATTTCGGTCCATAAATCAAAATTGCCTTTTTTCCAGGTATTTGACGTACGCACAGCTCATCACAAGTAGTAACTTATATCGCCTCGGTGAGTGAAATGACACCTAAATAACATTTTATTAATGAATTGATTGATTATTTTCAGTAGGGTGTGCAAAATACCTAAATAATTTTGTGGAAAAGTTGACAAAACCAGTTTTTCAGAGAAATGTTTCATTTTCGTTATACATGTGAATATCTTTTTTTTCTTAAGAAGAACCTGTATTTTACCCTTTTGTAGTTCTCACAGAATGTGCAACTTTTCAACATGATATGCAGAAAAGGTCCGGTCCATTTTTTTTACACCACATCAGATCGAATTCAGTCCAAAAAAACACTTTCTCCAAAACATGAATTTTAATTAATTTTAGGAATCCCTGTATAATAGTTTGTGCTATTTTTTCAGCGTATAAATGGAAGCTATCATTCAACAATATTCACGGGAAAAAAACTGGTTCGAAAAGTATTCAATTCTACCTATGACATGAAAGAAAAAAATTTTCATAAAACATCAAATATCTCGAATATAATGAGACTTTCTTAAAAACGATCTTCTCATAGTAGATAGAGCCCAGGATAGAGCACATTCTGAACTACATTCCGTTTTCGTTTGACGTGGTCTTTACGGGACAGCCGGTATAATTTTAATTATTTGTGCTTCACAATATCTATTAATGATTTCATTTTAATACTATTTCTCTCTTGAATGCCCTTCATACCAAGGTTTATTTATATATTCTTACACACTACACAGCGTTACACTGAAACTTAAAATTAACGTATATATCTCGCGTAGTATACCTATGAGGATATAAACCGAGATATAAACATTCTCTATCTCCTTCTCCACCGTCGATTCCGAAATGGATTCGTATGCGGCTAAAGTGAGAGGGAGTGAGTCTCGGAGATAAAGATAGTGTACGTAGAACTATTATTTCATCAGTTACTTCAGCACTGAGCATATAATCATTATTAAGAGCTTTTTCGTCAAGGTTTTTTCTAGTGAGAAGATGCAAACCGAAGTATGAACATCTAGGGCTATTGAGAGGCCTATAGAATTGGGCTCTGAAGTATAAATTAACATCAGAAACATGCGAAAAAGATCTCGAAAAAGATACACGAATTGACTTGGATCTCCTCGGATCTCCTTGTATCTCCTCGGATTTCCCTGGATCTCCTCTCGGATCTCCTTGGATCTCCCTGGATTTCCCTGGATCTCCCCGGATCTCCCCCAGCTAGGAGCAGAAAATCTCCCCAGTGGTTACCCCCTCGCGATTTGACCAGCTATCCGTAAAATTAAATTTTAATTACTGAGAGAATCGGGATTAAAAGCCAATATTTACTACGCTCCATTATATTGGGAGATTTGTAAAAGAAAACCGGTTGCTACCCACGATGTTGTTCGATGATAATGAAATTACTATATTTTATGAATGATGATTTTTTTATGAAAGTATTATTGTTGAGAAAGTTTCCTCCATAACTAACTATATAATAATCTGTTCTTGTAAGTATTCAAAATCCCGTCAACTAGTTATTTGAGAAAATGAAATTTTGGTAGGGCAATTATTCATTTCAATGCGTCACTGAAATATCGATTTCAAACTAATAAGTTTAAACCCAATAATTACATGTTATTGATATCCCAAGCGAGCTGTTATTCGTTCTAATAGACCAAGAATTTCAGATCACACTCTCCAGACAACTTGTGCTGAATCCTACCCTGTTCTAGAAGTTCAGATGTCTAGGACTGCTCGGTTTTGCACTAGGCGCCAAATTTCGAATCCACTGTTATCGCCGCATTAGAGAGAAACCTTGATAATCAGTATACAAAATCACTTTCGAGAACGGTAAAGTACTAGAATTTTCCGCTCTACAACTTTTGTTCGAAAATTTTTCTCACTAAACCTTCTCATGTGCTAAAATATCAGAAAAACCGTATTTTTTTCTATTTTTTCAAGAATTTTTCAATGTTCCTGAAAATTTTAACACCTGCATTTTTGACCATATGTTTCTCTCTTTATAACGATCAACATATCAAAAATGCAGCTCTTTCCGAGAAAAAGTGATTTCAGCCCTTCCTTTACTGGACTATACTGAAAACATCGCAGCCGTGGGCCACAGTGTTGAGGAAGATCCAAATTTGTCAATCTCTGGACGTTCTCAACAACTGGGGTTATCCCAAACCACCACATGGCGAATTATGCATAAGGATTTGGCTTTAAAGCCTTATAATATTCAACTAATGCAGGAATTGAAGCCGACCGACCATTCACATCGCCGTAGATTCGCTCAATTCATTCTGGAACAACTCGCTGGTTTTTCTGACAAAATCATGTTATCAGACGAAGCCCATTTTTACTTGTCAGGGTACGTCAACATTTGGGCCTTACGCATTCGGGCTTCTGAAAATCCTAGAGCGATTATTGAGAAGCTCAACGTGTTACTTTATGGGGCGCTATGTGGTCTGAAGGCGTGATTAGGCCGTTTTTTTCGTAGATTGATTGGGTTCTAGAGGTCATACACAACATCCCTAAATATTGAACGTTTTGGGCCGGTTTTAACTGAATCGTGGGAACCTTCATCCTACAAGAAACTTTAAACGAAGATATCGGCTATGGAGGTAAATGGCCAACTACCGAATAATATCTGGTTTCAGCAGGATGAAGATCCACCCCATTGAGCTCGTATTGTCGAGATTATTTAGATAGAACATTTCATCACAGTTTATTTGAAGAAGGGGTACTTATGAATGGCCTGCATGAAGTCCTGACCTTAACCCACTGAACTATTTTCTGTGGGGTTATTAAAAGTCTAAGATTTATGTTGATAGACCAAACAATTTGCAAGAATTAGCTGCAGGAATAACTCAAGAGATACAAAGAATTCTTTCTGAAGTACAATCGCTAATGTTAGTAGAGAATTTACAAACAGACTTGCTTATTGTCAAGAAGTGAACGGTGCTCAGTTTGAAAATCTAATACATTACAAGAGTGTAGTGCCAAGATTTGGTTTTGTTATAAAATACAATCAACTTCATTTCAAGATTATCAGCACGCTTCTAACATCAAATATGTTCATTTTTCGCTGTATGTCTCATAAAAGACTACATAACGTCTATAATTTATTACTTCTACGTTGAATATTTGAATAACTTAAGCCAACGATCCATCAAATGGGACATCTGCGAATTTTAATACCATGTGTAATGAAACGTGATGCGAAAGACAGCATGTTTATGAATTGTGTCTAGGTTTTTATGAAACGTCTCTCGTTTGATTCGAAATTGAGTTATAAAGCATCCGAGAATATTGGTTTAAGGAAATGATGTCACGTTTGTGGGTTTCCCTACTTATCAATTTTTACAAGATGGGATTCTCACATCTTTCCTCGACGCAGGAGATCTCCTTATCCAATTATACGAATAAAAACATGCGTGATATTTCATTCCAGATGAGTCTTCGACATTTGCAGTCTAGCCAGATATGGAATATTTATAAATACATCTCTTAAGTTAGAAAAAAATGAGGAAATGTAACGTGGAGGACATATTTACCTTTTGCACGTTTGATCCTTATACAGGGTGAGGTTTTGACCACTGCGTTAATTTTAACCGAGGGTTCTTGAGATTAACACAAACAATTTTTGCATTACGGTTTTTCCAAATTCAGCTGCGTTTAAAAGTTATAAGCATTTTTAGTTTACTCATTGGGCAAATACCCCTCTGTAGTCTAGTTTAGTTTGAATCCCTCTAAGAAATGATTTACTCACTCATGTTTCATCCGATGGGGTCCATATCCAGAAGGAAGATACAAAATACTAATTTTCTGGTAAAAAAAAATTCAACACCATAAACAGATTTTTGCTGTTCTACTATAATTTTTTTCTACTTCAAGATTATAAACCATGCCTTTCTAGTGAGAAATTCCAAAAAAACCTCAGAATTATTGGATGTTATCATCATACATTTTTAATTTCCTTCTTAAAATTTCCAAATCATGAAAACCATCATTTCTATGAAAACTTCCAAGGCAAGAGGTTGTCACATTGCGTTTTTTTCACTCAAAGCCAGAAAAAATTATCTATGATTTTCCGAACACTGATATTTCTGAAGTTTCTTCTCCTTGACAGAGACCAGTGATCAGGTCTATGAGGTCTCTTGATATCATACTGTTAAAAATATGAAAATCTTTTTCGAAATCTTCAACAACAATGAATGATGTCACTACGAATGTGGGTTTGAAGTTTTTAAAACTCATATGAGCTTAATTTGAAGCATTCCTATGTTAGAATAGATATAATTTGATGAACCCTGAAAGTCTGAAGCTATAAAAAACCAGCTTTCCATAAAGACAAGTCTTCAATTTAACAGGTCCTGACAGAACATACATTACCTATTTCAACGGTCAATATACCAAAGTACCTATGTGAGTGATGGAAAACTTTTTCTCTATTTATTATGGAATATTACTCTGGATTAAATATCAAATAAGGTGCTAGACATCATTAATAATGAATACAGCAAATGGCAATTTGGATTTTGTGGTGAATGTAAGACAAAAATTGTTCAGTGGTTAATTTCATCTATAGTGTTTAGTGGTGGAATCATAAACTGGAGAGATTTCCCAACCTTTTGTAGAAATATTTAATGAAGACATAAAATATGGCAACATTGAAAAAATCTGATTATGGAATTATTTCAGCACAGAGTTGGATTTCGGAAAATCAGCTCGTGGTACATCTTTTTAGCTGATTTCAGTCTTCATATTTTCATGGAAGTCCAGGGAAGATTTAAGCGGTGACGAAATAAGGAAAAATTGCGATTAAATTATGTAAAGTGTGAAAACATGGCTGTGGCCATCGTCGTTACAAAATGGCGAAGACGCCGGAATTAATGACTTGAAATAATTGCTTAGTGTTGTCAAGGAAAAGTTCAGAAGCTGATAAATATGGATGAATTGGGAGTAAAATTTGAATTGATAACAGTAGAAATAATTGATAATAACCAATGAAAGACAAAAATAGCCTCATAATTTCGATTTAAGTATCTTCGATACATATATTTTTATTCTAGAAAATACGATTTCCTTTATGAATAAAAAAAAATATTTTCATTCTTATCAAACTATCAAAAAATTCAAAAAAGTCAGAGAAAATATGTTTCCAACTTTGCCTCTTCAGATTCAGTGTCGTCTTGTATTCATATTCAGTTCGAAATAATATAAATAATTCTTGGTTGTAACTTACTGCGTGATATATTGCAAAGAAATAATTTTCACTTGTCAATTTTGAATCAGTTGTTATTCTGAAAACTTAACTCAAATATGAGCTTCGATTAGGTATTCTTCCGTTTTACAAAATCGAACACTGAAAATATAACAGCATTCTTAGGTTTTCTATAGAGTTGAGTTTATCTTGAGAGAATGAAATTGACTTAAAATAGAAATCGTCCAATAATTTTCAATGATTAAATTGAACAAGTCATTCTTGAAAAGCGCGAATAAATTAATAATAATCTGAAAATGACAATAACATTCTTACACCATCTTTGAAACATGCATTATCCATTCTAGAAAACGCTGTTTTCTTGTAAAACATTGAGAATATTTTCATTCATATCCAAATATCAAACAATTCAAAAAAACTTCAGAAGAATTAATTAAAAAATAATACAGAACACTACTTCAGCCTTTTCAGTTTTAGTCTCGTCTGATATTTATATTCAATCTAGAATAATTTAAATAATTCTTGATAATAACTTACTGTGTGGTATGTTGCAAAAGAATAATTCCCAAGTGCCTCTTTGAAATCAGTTGATATTTTGAAAACTAACCTCAAATCGAACACAGAAAAACATAACTGCATTCTATGATTTTCTATGGAATTAAGTTTAATTTGGGAAACTGAAATGACTCAAAATGGAAATCTTCCAATTATTTCAAGAAAATTTAATCAAAAAGTCATTCTTGAAGAGTGTGAATAAATCAATAATGATGAATAATAAAGAGAATTTTTTCATCTTATCAAAATATTAAATAATTCGAAAAACTTATTGAAAAATGTCGTGTGTCGTGTTCTGTTTCATCTATTAATTAATTTTTCTTTAGGTTTTAGTGTTGTTTGATATTTTGATGGGAATGAAAATATTATTTTTTCAAGCATCGAGGATCTAGAATGAAAAATGTATATATCAAAGATAATTCAATCGAATGTGTAAGACTATTATTCTCATTTCTAGAGTTTTATTGATTTATTTATACTTTTCAAGAATTACTTGTTTAATTCAAGTTGAAGTAATGAAACCATTGACAAGAATTGGATATTATGATGGCTGCTTGCCAACGATCCCGTCGCAAACTGAGGAAGCGTTAGCTGGGGTTTCTCAAGGCTCCCACTTAGGACCATTGCTCTTCATATTCTATAAAACGGTCTTATAAAATGCTTTTCACTGTGTAAAGTACTACTTTTCGCCGACGATCTGAAAGTCTTACAGAATTAGATGTGAGAGCGATTGCATAAGCCCCCAACAGGATCTTTACAGACCAGTCGAATACTGCCAAACCAACTTTCTCTACTTAAACCCAGAGAAATGTCGAGTAACATCTTTTACCCGCAATAGAAATGTCACTTATTTCGCCTTCGGACTACGGAACGTTGAGTTGAAAAGATCTAAGTGCGTCAGGGACTATGGAGTCACAGTTGACTCGGAGCTGATATTCTCAACACATGACAATAGCTTGGTGAATTCAAGTAATGTGATGCTAGGTTTCATAAGGAGGCAGGAACGTCAATATTTATGTTGTGAGGCCTTAATTACATTGTACAACGCATGTGTTCAGTAGGTTGAATTATGCTTCTGTTGTATGGCCTCCACATTTTAAAACTTATTCTGATCGACTTGAAAATCTTCAGCGAAAATTCCTACGTTTAATGACCTCCAGATGTAGTTACGTGCTGAACACAGGAGACGCAAACAATTATAACTTAATACTCAAATACTTCAAAATACTTAATTGAAGGACAGAAGAACGGTTGGAGATGTATTATTCATAAAAAAAATTAATCAGTTATTAGCTAGAATGCCTCACAGAAACTATATTATGCCCATTCTAGGATATTTAGGCAGTTTGAGACATTTTATCTACCAACCAAGTGCACAAGAACTCCACTTAAATCCCCTATCTATAGAATGCTTGATCACTGCAATGAATTCAAGGATATGATTGATTTATTCTTTCATAGTCCTGCTTCCTTGAAGAAAATCATGAAAACTCACTTCTTCGGGACTTATTAATCCGCTACCACCTTGTAGACTGTTCTCTTCTGTTAATGTTATGACCTGTACTGACGATATACTGTTGTCGATAGTTTTTAGTTCTAGTTAGATATAAGATCTCTGTATTTAATTTACACTTCTGTAGAAGAATTTTGTTTTTTTCTAATCTGTGAACATATTCATTTGGATATTTAATTACCTGTATGTGATCCATATTTATAATAAATTAATACACTGCTCAACAATTGATAGGGATCACTTACTTTTTCTAAATTTATTTCTGAAATATTCGCTCCAAGATTATAAATTTAGTCAGATATCAGAGTATTTTCTGCATACCTTCGACCTCTTTCCCCAGTTTTAATGCACATATTTTCTCTTTTCAGGTGGTTTGCAGAAGAAAACTATCTACATCCCGAACTGGACATGAAACGCATAAAATATTATCTCTTCTGTGCGAGCTTTATAAGTGCCTGATAACCTGCTTACACAGACATCTTTAAAATACCAGCCATGGTCCGAAATACTCGATAAAACTTAAATCGAAAACCCTTAACAAAATTCTAGTCATACATACTGATAAAAATAGCAAGCAGTGATTTATTTATGTTTTATTTCTATACCTGTGATTCGTTATGCGTACCATTAGTTTGTTCTGTTCTTTGTTTTTGACGTTAGTGAGTGCGCAACACAAGCGTGGTGTTGGGGGGACTTATGGCCCCAGACATCAGAAACCGAACATCGTGCTGATATTGACTGATGATCAGGATGTGGAGCTGGGAAGTTTGAACTTTATGCCAAAGACATTAAAGGCAGTTAAGTACCAGGGAGCGGAGTTTAGGCACGCATACGTCACAACCCCTATGTGCTGTCCGTCAAGGTCATCAATGCTTACTGGGATGTATGTGCATAATCATAATGTCTACACTAACAACGACAACTGTTCCAGTACTACATGGCAAACTACGTATGAGACCAGGTCCTTTGCAACTTACCTGAGCAATGCTGGATATAGAACGGGTGAGTTTGGGAAAATAAAGTAATTCTTTATATTATTTTTATTTATGGATAAATTACATACATATTGAACTTTCTTCGAGTATTAAGAGAGTGCTTCATACATATTCTAGTCTTGTCAAAAAATGATAATCGATCAAAAGCCTTTCGACAGGTCTATGAAACACATGTACATGGGCTTGTTGTACTCTATGGACTTTTCTATTAGTTGTCGTACTATATATATTGCGTCAGAATCCTTGCAAACAGCTTCATGGTGGAGTTCAGCAAGGTGATTCCTCTGTAGTTTTCAGGTTTCTTTTTGTCTCCCATCTTGAAAATTGGTGTTATTACACTCTTTTTCCATTCCTCCGGAACCGTTCCTGTGTTGAATATTCTGTCGAAGAGAGATTTCAGATCGTTGCCAAGTATGGGTCCTCCATACTTGAGAAGTTCATTTGGTATCTCGTCTGGACCTGGGGATTCACGATTCTTCAGTTTTTTCAATCGCTTCTTTTATTATATTATTTTAATTATGTATTCTAAAAATGAAAGCTGTCGGAAAAGCGCCAAATTCAGATTATTTAGGTCAAGTTCACATGTTGAAATCTTTACAAGCCAATTTCCAGAACGAAATTCTAGCAAGATCTCTAGACACGTCCAATGATTTATCTTTCGTGAATCATCCAGTGTTTATCTCCATAGCGGGAATGTTATATTTCGATCATTGATTCGTTCAACTAAATGCCAATTTTTTTTTCATCTTGTGTTACTCGTAATAACCTCTTAAGCAAAAGTTATGAAGTATGAATAATATGGATGCGATATTTCGCAAATAGTCCTCATGCAAATACTTGACTCCTAATTTCGTATTGTCATTTGCAATATGCCTTAGGCTATTAATCATTATCCTAAAAAAGCATTCGTTGCCTATCAAAACTGTAGTGCTCAACATATAAGCAACAACCTAGAAGAAGCTGGTATTTCATGAATATTTTATGTCGCCCGAACACTTTCAAAGGGTCCAGTTGAAGCGATAATCATCTCCTATTAGCATCCCACAGACACAATGAGCCCTAGACTTAGCTCTTCGGAAACGCGACCGCATCTGGCCTGTGTTAGAATTCAAAATAGTACAATAGAAAATGTCATCTTCAATAAAGTGATAATAAGTCTATTGAAAGAATAAGGAATGCGTGGCAATTTAACCGCATTAACATATTAAAATATGATAGAAACCCTTTGTCGACTTGATGTCTGCTTTAATTCGTGTGGGCACTCTGTTGATTTATTTTCATTTTTATGGACAAGTGCATTTTAAGCCTCTGGCTCACTTCCTACCTACCACGCATCGTATGCAAGTGTGTCTGAGGCATTAATTAGATAGGTACGTGTTGGAAGGAAAAGGAGTTAAATAAGTCATAAAACCTTCATATGTGTGGGTGGTCGTGACATTTGCATTAAGCTTTCTATTAAGCTATCGGAGTTGAATAACAAATTTTATGACGGATGGTATAAGTTATCTTAATCATTAAAGCATTAGACATTTCATCTTATGGGGATCATTGAGTGCTGAAATTTAGGATATTTCCATCCACCTTTACGCGCTGTTACAGCTACCTATGGTCTACCTGCTATCAAGTGTCAGCGGTAGCCGAACAGGCGAAATAAGTTTTTTCAATAGAAATGCTCGGACAGGTCGATTTCTGTTTCGAGAGGGACAACTTAAGATGTAGGTTACAGACGCATAGCGCTTCAACCCTTGCTACTACAACCCCCACCCCCAAATTTTGAATGAGGAAGATGGGGTGAGTGATACCTCATTTGAAAGGTATTTTTATACTGATTTCAGCACAGTAATTGTTTTTTCATTTTATGCATTAATTCTCGAAATATTCTTAGCTAAGTATTTGAAAACGAAGTGGTGTTTTCATAGCACTTGTAGTGTTTTTTGTGAAAAATCGACATTTTAAGCTTCAAAACAACCATGAATGTGGCTTCCTTCCTCCAATCCACTGACATAGAAATCTTTAATCAAGGTGTCGAACAAACAAAGCGTCTGGCGAAGCAGCTCAATCTTGCTGATTACTTGCTGACTACCTTCATTAACTATTAAGAACATAAAATTCTAAGAAAGCACTTGAACTTTTTAGTACCCTATCCTGATTTAAAGAATTATATGAAAAAAGAATTTTTGTATTTTTGTTAATCGCATCATAGATATGCAGGTTAAATATCGAACTATGAGAAACTTTATTCAAATATTGGTATCCCTTATTCAGAGAAAATAAATGGAATTCACTATTTTATTCAAAGATCCCTTAAAAGATGTTTATCCGCAGGCCTGTCAGTAAAAATAACTTCATTAATGGACTATCGGAAAAGACTCTCCAATATTTTCTATTCGTAATAAAATGGGCCGAAGATACTCTTTGACAACTGATATTTCTCTAGAGCAATATTCCATATCATGTTAAACCTACTAATAAACCGGCCGGTGCACCGTCAAATTGACTTTTTACCTCGCTCTATACTTACTTCGATAAAAATGGCAATTCCATGAAGAATGTGTTCAGGAAGGTGAAAGGTATAAACCCATAGAAAATAAACGACTACTGACTCGTCCATTTCCGTCTACGATGATAGATGCAGACTGTAAAAGATTCTAGGTTCAACGCATCCATATAATTTGACAGACGAGGTCAGTCTCGATGTTTCTTGTTTGATTCCAGGAAGAAGTATTGTGGTCTATAATGTATCAGATTGTGGTATTGAGTTATTTCCTCTCGCTGACGGTTCAAAGATTTATTATTTGACCGATAACCACTATTTCTTATTGTTCTTACTACCAAATTTTCGAAAGATATCTTGTGTCGTTTTCAAGGTGAAAAATCAGCTTTCAAAGAAGCTGACAATAGTTAAAAATTCTTCAATTTTCACTAAGTGTCAATTTTGACAGAACTCCGAATACTAGAACATAATTTGTACTTGTCTGTAGCTTGAAGACTTCTTCAAGTTACTTCGAACAATCGACCGACCTCCAAATTCCGGCAACTCAATTAATGGGGCACTTACGGGGTTAAAAACAATTTACATAAATGCTCCCTCCTTGTTTTCCTTCTTTCTCTTCTTTCGAAATGATAAATGTATCGTGTCATTTTATCAGATGATTATCATTTACAACATGTTGGACCAACTTAGATCTATCAGTGTCTAACACTTGAGAAAGTTTCTGATGTTCTTTTATTCGTACTTTCGAGGGGCGTTTTGATTCGCCGATAAAAAATCTTTCGCAATCGCATGATATCTCACATGCATTCCGTTATTCTTTGATTTTCATTATCAGGTTTAGTCCATTGAAAAGTTACATTTTAGGTTGCGTTTTTTAGAGGACGCAATTTTATTTTTTTGATGTGTAGGGGGGGTCAGTGTAAAGCTAAAACCAAGTTTGTGGGGTCGCCACCCTTGTCCCACGGCCGCCATCTTGAAAATAGGGGTTGAAATGGTATTTACGATATATCTCTTAAACTATTTATTTTATAAAAAAAATTTATAACATTTTTTGTTGCAAATTAAATTCTCTACAACTTTGCTCCAGTAACTTTCTGTCGTAGAACTATAAATAAAAAAGTTATAAGCGAAAATCTCCGGAAATTTGAGAAAAAAATTTATATTTTTCGATGTAACTTTTTTTTTATCATTTTACGAAAAAATGATGTCTGACCATTTTTGTACATCGTTTTTTGAGGAACAACTTTTATTCGCATCATTTTTTCATTAAGTCAATAGCTAAGGTTTTACAGCGTTCCGAAGTGAGTACTATTTTTCAGTACTCTAAACTATACCTATATTATACATGTGTACCTATAACATGTCATCAGTTATTGTTTTTTTTTTTTTTACTTTATTATTATAACTTTTTTAATTAAAAATTTTGCAATATTATTATTAATAACTAATTATTGACTCTTTTATGTACGGAGATGTCATTGCAAATAACTTGCTGTTTCTTCATGCTTTTTCCGGATGTGACACAACTTCAGCTCCTTACAATATCGGTAAAATGAAATTTGTGAAAACCCTAGAGAAACATTTAGAGTTTGCAAGTGGAACGGCTTTGTTTCTCAACAAAAGAGTTGACCCTGCTTTGCTCACTGTAATTGGTGAACGTTTTTTTATCTCTTTATACGGTGGTAATAAAGATGATAATTCTCTTGACAGCCTAAGATACAAACAATTCGCCAAGGCAGTGACAAAAAGTACATTTAACTTATCCTCACTTCCTCCAACACAAGACACAGCTCGCTTAAATACTTTCCGAGTCTACCATCAGGTCCAGTCGTGGCTTGGTAATTATAATGATCCTGAAGACTGGGGCTGGAAAAAATGTGGAAAATTATTGATGCCAGTGCAGAACTCTGTACCTCCAGCACCTTCTGAGCTTCTAAAATTGATCTTTTGCAAATGCAAAGGAAACTGTGGAGCGATGTGTGGATGCCGAAAAGCAGGAATGAAATGTTCTGCAGTGTGCTTCCATTGTTCTGGAGAGACTTGCAGCAACGTAATGGAACTCTCAGATTTAATAAATGAAAATGACTTTGATGATGAACCGCCAACATTAACACCCCTTCCTTCTCCAGTTCTCCCACTGGTATTTAATTCAGAAAGCCGATCAGATGCTGAGCCGCAGCCTGGTCCATCGAAACGACTGAGGACGGAGTAGTTCTAATTTAGAAAATCACCGTGGATTATGCCTATTGGGGATACCACGTAAAAAAAAAAACGCGCCTCTAGACTCTACCTCGTGGGTGGTGGGGAAAAGAGTCAATAATTAATTATAAATAATATTGCAAAATTTGTAATTAAAAAGTTATAATAATAAAGTAAAAAAAAAAGAAAAAAAAAACAATAACTGATGACATGTTATAGGTACACACGTATAATATAGGTATAGTTAAGAGTACTGAAAAATAGTACTCACTTCGGAGCGCTGTAAAACCTTAGCTATTGACTTAATGAAAAAATGATGCGAATAAAAGTTGTTCCTCAAAAAACGATGTACAAAAATGGTCAGACATCATTTTTTCGTAAAATGATAAAAAAAAAAGTTACATGGAAAAATATACATTTTTTTCCCAAATTTCCGGAGATTTTCGCTTATAACTTTTTTATTTATAGTTCTACGACAAAAAGTTACTGGAGCAAAGTTGTAGAGAATTTAATTTGCAACAAAAAATGTTATAAATTTTTTTTATAAAATAAATAGTTTAAGAGATATATCATAAATACCATTTCAACCCCTATTTTCAAGATGGCGGCCGTGGGACAAGGGTGGCGACCCCACAAACTTGGTTTTAGCTTTACACTGACCCCCCCTACACATCAAAAAAATAAAATTGCGTCCTCTAAAAAACGCAAGGTAAAGCCTAAAAAATGTAACATTTCAATGGACTAGTTTAAATCTGTAAGATTTGCCCAGATGAGATGGAATCTTGTGTCTTGAAGGCGGTCGTTATATTGTACTAATTTACAATTCTTGTCATTTTTTGTGATAAAATAAATAATTGATAATAATAATAATCAATTGAGTAACCGGAAGTTTGAAGGCCAACTATTCGAAGTTACTTGAAGAAGTCTTCATAGCACAGATAAGTACAAATTTTGATTTAGTTTTCAGAAATCTTTTTTTACATATTAATTAAATATCATTGTACAGTTTCATCATACTCTTTAGTTCATATTTGTATATAGATCATATTTGTAATCAAATCAGCTGTTTCGGAGTGCGTGTTGGTTTGAAAAGTCAACACGTCTCCGAAAAACAAATAATTTGGAAATATGATTTTTCAAAGTTTGATTTATTTCTCGCGTGATATACAACAGAGGTACCAAAATGATCTAACCTCACGTCATTTTCCATTGAAATATTTCCCATAAATTTTCATCACGAAATACTAAATGATGTAAGCGGATCTTATATCATAATTTCATTGTAGGGCGATGAGAAATCTGTAAAAAATGCAGAGAAAAAATATTCTGTGGAGACTTCTTGGTACAAAAATTAACAATAATCACTTATTCTTAAACCTTTATGAAATTCAGAATTTATTAGACAAATTTTCTTGGATGAAATGAGGTTTACTTCGAATACTTCAAGATAAGTTGAAGGAACTCATTATCAACGCCTGTACCGTTCTTGGTCAATTCCCAAGACTATGAAATAAAGCACATGTCGCATTCCTTGATTGGGAACTATTACTTTCCCACAGATATACCATAAGAAGTGAACGCGGCCACGAGATGTACTATATCGCGCAATCCTCAAGAATAATACTCAATTGATTGAAAACGATGAGAATATTTCAAATGCCTTACATACACAACGTTCCATTATAGTTGCGCGTTCTTCATGTGAAATCTATTTTTATTCAAAAATTTCAAAAAACTCTTCAATGCACTAGTCCGGTTTTAACTCGAAAATAACGATGTTTTCAAGAGATGCATCGGAATTTATTTCCTTCTCTTTTCTGTGATATAATTTCATCATGTTTTCCATTTACTTAAGTTCTGCATCTGACATCAAAGTGATGTAATATTCTATCGATTTCCAAATATTTTCTTTCCATTCTCACTATTTTTATTATTAAGTTGAATTTATTTTCGGAAGTCTTAAATGTTTTTCTCTTGGACCGAAATATTTCAAGCTTTTTGATTATAAATCATATAAACGAGTTGAAAATACACTACTGAAAAAAAATAAGAATAAAATAAATCAATTCTGTCTTAACTGAGAGATGGAATTAAAAATAAATAAAAATTCACAAAGTATTAACGTGAGGTCAAGTGACTTTGGAGCTTTGAGATACTTGCGGGTAAATATTCAAACTATAACAAATGTATAAGAATTCTGTTCAACTAAACAAGAGTCTTTTTCCCTACTATGGAACAATGTGATGCAAATACAAGCACCACGATGTATAAGCAAACCTATATCCCGAATTAAAAATACCTACTCATAGTTTTCCCCAAGTTCCGTTCGAAACTTTGTAACATGACAAAGTGTCACTTTAAATGACGAGCATGAGACTCTACTCTTAATTCACTCAGAGTGGACTTAATTATCCCAGCAACAAAACTCCCCTCGGTTTTTGACAAATATATTGAGGTGTATAAGTACAATTCACAAATAACAATTTCAAGGAATGTCAAATCTCCCAAGTAAAACAGAACACTAGGGACTTATCTTAAAGCTATCTGAGTCGATAGCTTCCTCCCAGCTACCAGATACAATACAGATTTGGCCCCCAGGGAGGAGCTATATCAGGATGAACGAAAGAACATTAAAAACTAGAAGTGCATGTATAACAAGGCTCCTTTTCGATTTCTTGCAGACAAATATTGAACAAATCATAGTAAAATTACATTATCTTAACAAATTAAACCGAAAAGAAGTCACGTTGTGGGGATCATTAGAAGCAGTCATTGCAAAAACGTTCTCTCATGTTGAAGTGCCAAAAAGAACTAAAATTTCGGTTCCTGGGAGGAAATAGCCACTTACCGAGAATAGTTATGTATTTCCCGTAAATCTCAGACCCACAAGAGTCACTTTTAGATATTGATTTCAATAATTACTACAGAAGAATACAGATAACCGACATCTATATTCTATTGCAGGAGAACTACTTCAAATTTCAACCATAATTCGGGTGCGCGTAAGGAATAACGTCAGTGGCGTGCAAATCGTTGCAAGTTGGTAGGTTATTTCAGACAGGTATTTCTTGACATGGGCTTCTCCAGAGCAATGCAAGAGTGAAACCAAGGAATAAAAGTACTAAACAAGAGATTACAAAATATGCAAACGACACACGTGTGTGGTTTCAACCGTACAACCTTCGGTTTTAGAATAACACCCATAACGGCTTAATTTAATTTTTTGAAATTGGTGTAGACATTCTTCGACATTGACAGATTCTATTGGCAACTGGATGAATCCTCCAGAATTCTGATAAGTATAATAAAATTACTGTTGCGTACCCAGAGGACCGAAAAAGCGTGTAATTTCAAGCCGATATTTCTCGTGTTTTATCCGAAAGAATTGAGATTGAAAATAATAAACCAAACTGAAAGCAGAGAAGTCGTTAATAGTTCAGAGTATTCTTGGATTATCGATTGAAAAAAAGTATATACATCTGATATCTGTGCAAAATGAGGATTTAACATGCAAACTGCTGATGAAAGCGGCAATTGAAGCTGTTGGAGAAAACAATTTCCACGAATTGTAGCCGAAACTCACGAAAGGCAAACTCTGCTCTGTGGTTCGAATTTTCCGTGATAAATTTCAATCAAAGTCTGAAGGAATAATTTATGGAACTGCTTCAATCTGAGCTAACAGGCGGTTAGAAGACTGACCGATAAACAAACCATATTACGGTAATTCAATTATTCACATTCTTGCGAGTTATTCGCACGTCCCGAAACCTAAAAATAAAATGAAGAAATGCACTGACGTGAAATCAGGAGCTTTTGCGCGCTTATTCTCTAAGTGATACGAACGACTCTTCGAACAGCCCACCCTGAGAGAATTATGAGTAGAGTCTCATGCTCATCATTTAAAGTGGCACTTTATTATGTTACAAACTTTACATTGTTCTCCGGATTGTTACTAGAGACCCACTCATTTTATAGGTAGGTATGTATAAGCAGTGTTTTACTTTTATTTGGGAAAAAAATTATATCATGAAAATTATTCGTCTGTCATCGAAATAACATGACATGCGTTTTTCTGGTCGTGAAAAATTCCATAAGTTGTATATTTTTGGATGAAGGTTCTACATTTGACTATTATGAATTATAAATATTTTATAAAATGGTTACCGGGTGTCGAAAATGATACATTGGTCAAATCATTCTTTATCCATTTCCTCATCTTTTTTGATCAATCTATTGATTTGAAATTCTCGTTGTCATTATTTTTCCTCTCAATATTGTTTTTCTTTCAGGTTATTTTGGCAAATATTTGAATAAATACAATGGATCATATATTCCTCCTGGTTGGAGAGAGTGGGGCGGCCTCATCATGAATTCCAAATACTATAATTACTCCATCAATATGAATGGAAAGAAAATCAAACACGGATTCGATTATTCCAAAGTAAGTTATTGTACTTGTTAAGTTATGAATATAGCAGTAAATTTTGTATAATACGGTCATTTTCTGATTTATTTATGACCTAACCAATTAATCCATATTTTATAACTCGTACGGTTGACTTTTTTCCGTCGAATGTTTTCTTTTCTTCAGAGAAAATCTTCCATTTAGGATGTGTGCTACATACTCTGCTAGGTGTCAAAATATGTACAATATACAAATAGATACATTTTTGAAGAAAGTTCAGTTAGTACATTTCTGCGAATACAAATTGCGATTCATCGTTCATAAATTTTATGGTCGAATGTAAAAGAAGAAATTTGATATTTCTGTAGTGGGCATATGATAACTGCATGACTATCATTGAGACATACAGGGTGTCTCAAGTTCGAGTGCCTATTAGACGTTTCTAGAGAACTAGACATATTTGAAATCTGAAAATTGGGATCATGATATTGTTCGAAGTTCTCTACAGAGTTAAAATATTTTCGAAGCCCAAAAACTTCCGGTTATACAGGGAGCGAAAAAATTTTTTCTCAAGTTTTCCATTCCTGGTATGATCGAGTATTCAATAGTGAATACATATCTGTTAAAACCATTGTATTGAATCGAATAGTTTTCAAAATATCTAAAAAAAAACTGGAATGAAAGTCAAATATGTTCAGTCAGTAATATGTTCATTATTCTTATTTTAAATATCCTGAGCGTAAACCGTTTTTACAACATCGAAGAGGAAGGATGTGAAAAGATCATGCATCTTTTGGATTTCAAAAATATCATCACAGAGTGTTTCAAATTTTGTGTTGAAAATTGTGATCCTAAGTTGGCCATAACTTCTGTTTTTCAAATTAGAACTCTATTTTTTTATAATTGCGTTGGATTCTGCGATCAAAAATAATGACAGTTTTCTCACATGATTAGGCTCCTAAATTCAATAATTTCTGAGTTATTTGAGATTTTCTGGATTCTTCCAATGCATAAAAGTAAAAATCCAAATTTTTTATTGGCACTGTATTCACCCTAGCATTACCTTGAGGTACAAACTTCTGTGTGCCTAATATACTCCATCTTTTCTCAAAAGAGTTTGTTGACAGTGTTATGATTGATGAATTAACGTATTTAAATAATTTTCGTCATACATTTTATATTTTTTTGCATATGGAAAGGTTTAGCTACTCGTTCAGACCAAATTGATGATAAATAATCTTGATTATTTTTCTGACCCAAATATCGACCAATAGAATTGCACCATTCGACGTCACGTGGTACAACCTACATGGTATTATACTGATAATTTTTTGAAAATTTCTCTGGTAGTTGCTATATATAAACAAAACATGATCCAGTCAAATTAAGCACACGTCAAACTGACAGGTTGAATTCAATTGTGAAAATTGGAGATTTTGCATGTAAATGAATCGATTTGGAGTTTGTTCTCTGTCCACCATCGATAAAAGATTCAAAGGAAATGTTCCCATTAATACGGAGAAGGCAAAAAAACAGTTTGGAACCAATTTACTACTTTTTATACACATTGAGAGGGAATACACATTGAGTGCTGAAACGAGTGAAGCGCAATTGGCAAACATTATGAAAGATTACGCTTAAAATATGAAGAAAATGGATGGAGAAGACTATAAGGAAGGTACAATAAAAACAATGTGGAATCAGACTGCCAAATTACTTCAAGAAAAGTATTTGAACGATTTCAACATCAAAATCAACCCATTTTCGGATGCTGCATTCAAGACCGCTCGAGGAGCTCGTGATGCCAAACGTAAGGCTTTACAATCTATTCCGGAAAAACGGAGGGCAAGTGCAGCAGCGTTGGAGGAAAAAGATTGGGATGCAATGACCACTGTTTGGGACGAGGAAACTCATGATGGCCTCCAAAAAAATTATTCATGATAATATCAGTGGAATTGGCTTGGAAAGGTGATGAGGGCAGCATGGCGTCAATACATCACTTCAAGGCAGAACAGCGAAATGACGGGGAAACAACTGGGAGAATTGAATACAATCCAATTTTCAGCAAGACCACACAAGGTGGTGATAAAAAATTATCAGACAGCAAGTGGCTGGTGGAGAATCGGGAAATCCCTGACAAGTGCCCAGTGAGACTGTTCCAGAAATTGAGAGAGAAGAGAGATGTCAATATCAAGAGCGACAGACTATTCCTGACCCAAAATCCATTCTGGAATAAAGTTCCAGGCTCTAGGTGGTACAAGGATTCCCCAGTAGGCCAAAACACGATTTCAAAGTGGGTTAAGGAGTCAGCACAAAAAGCTGGGCTTGACCTTGGTGACAAAAAAATCACCAATCACTCCAGTCGTGCAACAGCTGTCTCCAATCTAGCGAAATCGGGCCTGGGAGAGCAGCAGATAATCAAAATAACTGGACATGCCAACAGTAACTCCATCAAGCCGTATCTCCAACTCGACCAGGAACACCACGAATTAATTGTCAAGAAACTGCGAAGGAGTGAGCCTACTGCAGGAAATGCCATCAACAGCATAAACCTCATGCCATCTACCTCTTCTGGGACCATTACCGATAACTCTGACTTGAAGAAAACATGCACCAATGTTTACAACAATTTTATTTTTAATTGCACTACCCTGATTTTTAATTGAATGTTGTTTTATTCATTATGAAATTCTTATTTGTTAACTGTACATTTCGTCTCATGGTGCAATTCTATTGGCAGACATTTGGGACAGAAAAATAATCCCCCGAATACCACACGAGCTTCAAAATTATCGGGTGTTTCCCGATAGGTTCCCTGCAAACAAATAAAATCGTCAAGTTTTTCAGGAAAAATCACTCGCGCTTCGCGCTCGTGATTTTTTAACCTGAAAAACTTGACTCCTTCATTGGTTTGCAACGAACCTATCGAGAAATGCCCGATAATTTTGAAGCTCTTGTGGTATTATAAGTGAAAATTCAAAACAAATTTCTTCGAGTATATCTTTCAATAGTAAACATCTCCTTCAGGGTTTATCCACACTAGATGGAAAGTATAAGACTTCTTCACTACACTAAGATTTCATTGGTATTAAAAAACATTCCTAGGTTATCGATCATTATTTTATTTCACAGGATTACTACCCGGACTTGATAGCAAACGACTCTATCGCCTTCCTAAGACAGTCAAAAAAAAATAGTGCCCATAAACCAGTAATGCTGACAATGTCCTTCCCTTCACCGCATGGCCCAGAGGATTCAGCACCTCAGTACTCGGACCTGTTTTTCAACGTAACTAGTCATCAGTAAGTGTATAACATAATATTATTATCATGACTATGATGACCAAGATATAATCTCTTAGACCCACGTAATGATACATAAAACTCGCGTTCAATGATCGTAAATTGGTGGATTTGGAGTGACAGAGTCAGTCCATACAGAAAATATTGACGTCGGAACAGGCCCCGAAATTATAGTCGCAACTGCATTTCTAGTGGAATGAACTCAATGAATACATGTGCTTTTTTCTTATCATCTGAATAAATAAGTACAACCTTGAATATTAAATGAAAACAGAGGGGTGTTGAGGGGTGACGACGAGGTTGTATTTGCTGAGTGCATTATGCAAGAAGCAAATGAGGCAGCAGAAGCAGTAATTCCATTAAAATCAAAAATATTGTATGAAGAGCAATATATGGCATTTTGTGCCTGGAGAAATAATAAAACAGCCAAAGGTGTGTCAGAAAAAATAATTTTGGCGTATATTTCCGAACAACCCAAGAAAGTTAAGTCGTCGACTTTATGGTCCTACTACTCGCAACTCAAGAAAATATTGACTCTGAAAGAAAGAATAGACATCGGCAGATTTCACCAAGTCTGCTTTTTAAGCAACATTCCAGGGGATACGTAGCAAAGAAGTCGAAGGTATTCACAAGAGAGGAGTTTGAATACTTTCTAGATGCCGCTCCTGATCATCAATATTTATTGATAAAGGTATAATAGTTTTTATTATAGGTGTTCCTGGAGGGGGTTGAATCCCCGAGCTGGTGACTATGAGCGTAGATGACGTGGAAGATCGGGCAGCGTATTGGTTATTCAGATTCCAGATACGAAAACTTATAAGAAAAGAGTGTTCACTGTGATCAATGGTACTAAAAAGGTTGCTGCACTCGATATATTCCGCAAGTATAGGAACTTGAGGCCAAGCAAAATTGATCACCAGCGACTATTTATCTATAATATAAAAATGAATCGCAAATTGTAAGCGCATAACTCAACAACGCCTGGACCAATTTGGCCAAATCTTTTTTTAAAATGTTCGTTGAAGTTCAAGGATGGTTTTTACGGCGAGAAAAATTAGAATTATTGCTGGAAAAACCCTAAAAATAGCTCTTTTCTTTTTCCTATACAAATGATTTGTAACTAAAACGTAGTCAATTTGAGCTTTATTGCTATGGTATAAAGTTCATATTAAATTACAAGCACTCACTGTTGTCTAAGCAATGTAGGTGTGTTCCTAACGTCAAAGATCATATCTATCAAAACAATGTGCGTGTGTGCGTTGGAGCACAGAATACATAGTTGGAGGAGTTTAATGTTGCGTTTCTTTTGTATTAGTTTCGGCACGCGAGATAAAATGCATCAGGATTGTTTGGGATGAATGCACGATGGCAAATAAAAAATCTTTGGAGGCTTTAGACAGAACCTTAAAAGATCTACGGAGCAATAATAACTGATTTGGTGGTGCAATGATTTTATTAGCAGGAGATTTTCGTCAAACATTGCCAGTGATTCCACGATCAACGCCAGCTGATGAACTCAATGGATGTCTAAAGTCCTCCAATTTGTGGAAACATGTCAAAGTACTTCATTTAAGCAAGAATATGCGTGTCGAGTTGCAAAATGACTAATCTGGAAACATATTCTCTAAACAACTCCTTGACATTGGTAATGGCCAATTTCCTATAGACATGTTGACTGGCTGCATTAACTTTCCTGAAAGTTTTTGTCAGTTAACTCGATCAAAAGATGAACTTATTCAGAAGGTGTTTCCAGATGTTTCTCAAAATTATAGAAACCATGATTGGTTGAGCGAACGAGCTATACTGGCTGCAAAAAACATAGATGTAAATGAATTAAATTTCAAAATTCAAGAACAAATTACAGGCGAATTGAGAATATATATATCAAAAGATTCGGCTACTAATCAAGATGATGTAGTCAACTATCCACCGGAATTTTTAAACTCGCTGGATTTGCCAGGATTGCCACCTCACAATCTTCAATTAAAGGTTGGATCGGTGGTTATAATGTTGCGAAATATCAACCAACCGCGTCTTTGCAACGGTACACGGTTAGCCATAAAAAAATTACTAAACAATGTGATAGAAGCAACTATACTCAAAGGAAAGTATAAAGAAGAAGATGTTCTCATACCGCGCATCCCAATGATTCCGACTGATGTGCCATTTGAGTTTAAACAACTACAGTTTCCAGTGCGGCTTGCTTTTGCTATGACTATAAACATGTCCCAGAGGCAATCATTAAGTGTTTGTGGTATTAATCTAGAAAACCCATGTTTCTCACATGGTCAATTGTATGTTGCCTGTTCCCGTGTTGGAAAACCATCAGATTTGTTTATCTATGCGCTAGGTAATCAAACAAAAAACATCGTTTACCACAAAGCACTACAATATAATAATAATAATTATGATTCACATGATTAACAATAAAGCGATTACTTAATTTTAAATCCTTATATATGTTTTATTTAATTATTTTTTATTCACAACGCCCTATCACCAGGGTGACGGTTCTGTTCAGGAGAATTTTTTAAAATACGTAGGCACAAAAACTGCCACATTACAAATCTTTTTGACAGGACGAAGTCTGTCGGGTCAGCTAGTAAATTATAAAAATGAAAAATGTACCTTCCAGCCTGTAGGTGTGAATACATTTTCATAAATGTCCGTTCCTATTGCAAAGTATTTGGGCCTTTCTGATGCTGAACAATATACAGGGAACAGTTTCAGGCGTTCTACTAGCAAATTCTGAGGCAGATTTGACAGTTTTGAAAAGAGATGGTGGATGGGGCTCAAGTTCTGTTGCAGAAGGATATATTGAAGATTCACTACAAAACAAAATAAATATTTCTGAACAAATACTTGGTGGGGTCATAAAAACCGGAGTTTGTGCAGGAATAGATATTCCAGCAGGGCCTGAGAAGTCCTCAAACACACGTGCTAAAACGACTGAGCGTGTTTCCTTTGGAGGAGGTGCAGGATTCTAGTTCCATTTTCAAAATCTTAATAATTGTAATTTTTACATTAATGATAGAAATGAATGTTAATGTAGAATTTCTGATAAATTTTAAGAAGCATCCTTTAAAATGAGTTTTACGTGCATTGTGTGTGGAAAGAATAATTTCCAGAAAGTGAGTGGTGAACATTTTATTCCACTAGTGAATTAAAAAAATTTCAATTCACTCAGTGGATAAACGTCAACTTACCCTTGTTACCATGGGTTGAATATTGTCGTCTTTAAACGTCAAAATGGGATAAGAGTATTATAATTGGTGTAACCAATTAGTGATAATTTTCTGGTCATAGTCTTCGCGAAGCTAAAGAAGATTAAAGGCAACTTGAATCACTTGAATGAACTTTTTGTGCAAAGGAGAGATGTAAAGAATTGAAATTGTACATGATGACCGCTAAATATAATGATTATTGCTTCATTTATCGCTAGTTTCCATAAGTGAAATATTTAATGAACGACATCTTGTACTTGTTTAGGATAGAGCGCAAAAGCTCATGCCATATCTTCGGTCCTTTTCAACATTTTTCGTTCAATCAACCAAATGAAATTGCTACATGACAGGACCTTCTGAGTTCATCTTTTTTCATTCTCAGTGTGAATGACTGAAGGACGTTCTGAGGATTCCGACGTAGACCCACATCAAATATTAAACCGGGTAGACTGAAAAACTTCATTGAATAATTGAAAGGTTGGAAACACCTCACTTATAGGAATCGGAGGACCTCATTCTTCGGAAGTTCATTCGAATCTCATTCCCTTATACATTTTCAAGTCGAAAAGCCAGCCTAGAATGAATATCGTCCGGGGAAATTGGAAAGCTGGCGTATTTTTTCAATATCCGGAAAAAAATGAATATTGCATTATGCAAGTAGCCGGGCCTGAAAGAAGTAGAATAAATAGGATCCGATTCAGATATGAATTTCGAATTTCCGATCAAAACCGACAATAATCGATGAAGTCCTGAATATTTCATGGGATTTTGAGCTTGAACAAAATAATTATTTTCGGAATGTAAACACGGGTTCGTGTTGAACAAAATGTGGAATTCGTTTTATAAAATAACCCGGTTAATGTTGATCGATAATGTTCATGCACAACGGAGTTCATTAGCTTCTTTGTATTGGAAATTTAATATTGAATTCAACCCAATTCAACTCAGAACACTGAGATCCTATCCTTTCGAATGTCAAAACGCGTCCATTGCATGTCAATATTCAATATTAAAGCATGTATCGATTAGAACGCGCTATTCAAATTCTATAATCAGTCACACCAACTGCGAAAATTAAATACAAAAGGCACTAGGAGGTATAATCTGAATTTTTCATTGAATTCCAATAAATATTTTTAGAATATACTATTAATTATTATGTATATAATTTCAAAAATTTCAAGTTGTAATATAAATTTTCATTCCTGCTGGGCACAGAGGTAAAAAAGTTTTAGCAAACTACTACTTCTTCAGATTTTTCTAGTTTACTCTTAATAAAATCTATTTTTTTGGTATTGAAGTATATTGAAAATAGTAGGTGGGATCTTTTTGAAAATTATATACACTTTTATATTTCAGAATAGTTTTCTGAGATCCAGATTTGAGAGTAAGAAGGGCGTGTATACAAACGAAATTTCTAAAAGGAATAATTTCACGACTATGGAATGTAACACATTAATGCCTATCTTAAGATAAAAGATTATCAAGAATACAATTCTAGACTATTTTAATTTGTTTCAGCATTCCGTCCTACGATTATGCACCGAATCCTGATAAGCAGTGGATTCTTCAAGTGACCAATAAAATGAAGCCAATTCACAAGCAATTCACAGATCTGCTCATGACCAAACGATTACAAACACTTCAGTCTGTTGATGCTGCTGTCCAGAGAGTTGTGGAAGAGCTAGAACTCCTCGGTGAACTTCATAATACATTCATCATCTACACTTCGGATCATGGTTATCATCTTGGGCAATTTGGGTTGATCAAGGTATGATTTACACCAAAAGCTGTTCGGCAGTTCGATTTGATTACAGAAATCACAAAATATTAGACAAAGCAAATGTTGTTCTAAATGTTGCGATATTCTCGCAACGAAGGAAAGTTCTTGGAATTTAGGGCAGCGGCCGTTACTTCCAAGAATGCCTTCTATCGGACGGAATTTTGGGAATCCCTAAAGCTGAACAGGTACTTTCGATACGTCCGACCTCTCTCAATTATTCAAGAACCTTCTCTGAGTACAGTTCTAGTTTGACCACCAGCGTGGTCAGTTCCACCACTAAGTTCTACTTTACCAGTTAGTTTTAGCAGCGACTCAGGAAGTGCGCTTCTCTCCATTAAGCGGGTGATTATTATTACTCCTAATTTTGTACCGCTCACTAAATGTTATAAGGCAGGATTATCTTCAGTGTAGTGTGTTTTGGTTCTTTATTCTTCAACGACTCATGATCAAATAGCATTTGTCTAATTTGAAGATAAATTTAGAAGATATGAACCATAAAAGCAAATACAGATTATTTCGGCAAAGTCAATTTATAAAAATGTGATTCAGAGAGAGTATAAAAGCCATTTGGGTTTGAAAAATGAATCTATATTTTCCACATATTTGTCGTAATATAGTATATACTCTTCTGAATATGTGTCTGTGTATACACTTCACTTGTTACACTGCATCTAATTTATATATTTTAATCATTCTTTCCATTAAGAATCTACAAGAAAAATACAGCATCGCTTACGACCAAATGTTTGACAATCGTGGATTTGAACACTCGAAACAATAACTGTCCAGTCTTCTGAGATACTCTTGTTTTAAAATTGTATTATTGATGTTATCAGTTCTAACCTCTTCCTCCTACCTTTTTTTTTCAGGGAAAAAGTTTTCCATTCGAGTTCGATGTTAGGGTACCCTTTCTCATACGTGGGCCTGGAATAGATCATGGTGCTGTTATAGATGAAATCGTGTTGAATATTGATCTAGCACCAACTTTCCTTGATATAGCTGGGGTTGATACCCCTCCGCATATGGACGGACGTTCCATACTTCCCCTTCTGCTAACCAGTAAAAGAAAGAAATTGAAATGGCCGGATACGTTTTTGATAGAAAGGTAAATACGAAATAATAAAGTTAAAAGTTTTCTTGACGAATCTATGGTCAGAATTAAATCAGTTCACAAAAACTTACCCTGTCTATTCATTTACACGATAAAACTCAATCAGAACTAATCCCTTGCTGTTGTCCAGTTCAGGTCGACGTGAAACCCCATTCCTAGACGCAAAACACAAGAAAATTGCTACCAGAGAAGAAATGTTCAGCATTAGCACAACTGTAATGACACCTGTGCACGAAACAACAGTTGCCGTTATGGGCAATGATACTCTCATGGAGATGACATCGGAATCTACGTTACCGACAACACCTGCTAAAATCTTCGCATCGGAGGAAATTATAGATGAAGAGGGTGCTGAAAGCGATCGTGAGGACGAAATTACGGATTCAAAAGAAGAATTGGCTACAATAAGCCTGTTGGAGACAGAAGTACAAGAAGAGGAGATTACGAATAAGGATAATCCGCCATTGAAAAGTATGTAACTTTGTGTTCTCTCATGAATTTTAACATCAGATATGCGTTGAAATGTTGTAGTTGGGTACTTATTTTGCTGCAACCTTTTATACTTATAATATCATCACAGCTTCTTGGCAATATTGTTATCTCGACCGTCAATGTGAATTCGGGCAGTTAAACTGCGTTATCTTCATAACGCAGTTTTTTTGATTAGTTGTTGAATTAGAATAATATGACTTCATCTTTCGATGTGAAATATCAACTGAATTGCCCGTTTGGTTTTTCGAGACGTATCAAGATAAAATCCGTGTTTTTTTTGTTGATACCATATCTGCATTGGATATTCAAGTAAGTATTAAGGCTCTTTGGTATTCAGCGATCTGCAGGAAGGATGACACCTAGATGGCTTTGTTGATGAAGAACGATGAAACACCATCTGGGTGGGGATTACATTTCTCGGAATATTTTGTGTATGGATTTCTTACTGGATTATCGTTACTTCATTAGGTCCTTGTTCTAGTTCAGTAAACTGTTAGAACAGGCCATCATAGGAGTACCTTCTCCTGTATATATCATTTTCTTTCGGTCAATCAACAATCCTGATATTTGAAACATTCTAGGCCATCAAAATCCAAATTTTTCTTTTGATATAGTCATCAGTTTTATCAAAGACTATGTAGCAAAGAGTTACCCTGACATCCTGAAATTCTACTTTCTGATCCTATATCACATGTACAGCCATCATAGGAGTTGTACCTTCTCCTGGATATAGCATTTTCTTTCTGTCAATCAACAATCCTGATATTTGAAACATTCTAGGCCATCAAAATTCAAATTTTTCCTTTGATATAGTCATTTTATGCAATGAGAGCAATGTTTGAGCTCATACATCAGTTTTATCAAAGACTATGTAGCAAAGAGTTACCCTGGCATCCTGAAATTCTACTGCCTGATCCTATATCACATGTGCAGCCATCATAGGAGTTGTACCTTCTCCTGGATATGGCATTTTCTTTCGGTCAATCAACAATCCTGATATTTGAATAATTCTAGGCCATCAAAATTCAAATTTTTCTTTCGATATAGTCATCTTATACACTGAGAGCAATGTTTAAGCTCTTACATCAGTTTTATCAAAGACTAGGTAGCAAAGAGTTACCCTGGCATCCTGAAATTTTACTTCCTGATCCTATATCACATGTGCAGCCATCATAGGAGTTGTACCTTCTCCTGGATATAGCATTTTCTTTCGGTCAATCAACAATCCTGATATTTGAAACATTCTAGGCCATCAAAATTCAAATTTTTCTTTCGATATAGTCATCTTATGCAATGAGAGTAATATTTAAGCTCTTACATCAGTTTTATCAAAGACTATGTAGCAAAGAGTTACCCTGGCATCCTGAAATTCTACTTCCTGATCCTATATCACATGTGCAGCCATCATAGGAGTTGTACCTTCTCCTGGATATAGCATTTTCTTTCGGTCAATCAACAATCCTGATATTTGAATAATTCTAGATCATCAAAATTCAAATTTTTCTTTCGATATACTCATCTTTTACAATTTGAGCAATGTTTAAGCTCTTACATCAGTTTTATCAAAGACTAGGTAGCAAAGAGTTACCCTGGCATCCTGAAATTCTACTTCCTGATCCTATATCACATGTGCAGCCATCATAGGAGTTGTACCTTCTCTTGGATATAGCATTTTCTTTCGGTCAATCAACAGTCCTGATATTCGAAACATTCTAGGCCATCAAAATTCAAATTTTTCTTTTGATATAGTCATTTTATGCTTTGAGAGAACAGTTTAAGCTCTTACATCAGTTTTATCAAAGACTATGTAGCAAAGAGTTACCCTGGCATCCTGTAATTCTACTTCCTGATCCTATATCACATGTGCAGCCATCATAAAAATTACACGTAATTGTTTCTCTGAGCTCACGTGGAAAATAATAATACCATTATTCTAAAGAGGGATCATTTAGAATCCCCTCAAACTGGAAACACAATACCCATAACTCCTTCCTCATACAGTTGAGCGCTCTTACATATTCAACTTCCCCATTCAACTCCTAGACTAAGACGTAAAAATAACCCTTGCAAACGTCCGCGCGAGATCCGGGATATTTAAATTCACCGGTAATTCCCCCAAATACTGCCATTCCGCCTTATTTACGGACTGGGCGAGACATAAGCCGTTGGAACTGAAATCGCTGAGATTAAGGGGATCGGAGGTATCAGGGGTGTCCCAAATACCTACCAGCGCTAATTATAATTGTCTCCGAAGGTGGTTTCTTGGCTTAGCAACTTGGGTCAGTTTAATGGCAAACCAAAAAGTCTTGAAATTTCGGTGAGATTTATGGGGATTTCATGGAAGAAGAAGTATTTTAATATTCTGTGAATCACGAGCCGTTGCTAATTCCTGGCGGTGCCGTTTCGAATGAGGTCAATAAGAACTTTTTCGAATCGTTTTTTCTTATTGAAAGTTTGGTCTCGATAATCTTGGGTCTCCGGGCTAAATGATGTAACTTTCATTGTTCGAACTTGGGACTCGTTTAAGATACAAGAATTCCGTTTCTGAAACACTCATTAATAACGACTTTAATGGTAATTGAAGAAGGATAATGGATTAAACAGCAGGAATGCAGAAAATATGGAAAATGGATGGAAGGTATTTGCCGACACGTGTTGTGGTCACCTATTGTCGTTTATATATATTTTTTTATAATTCATTTACATCCATATCCAGGTTTCTTGGTTGCCTTGCCCTGAAGAAGCCAATAAGCAGAAACACGTGTCGGCAAGTACCTTCCATCCATTACCCATATTTTCTGCATTTCTGCGGTTCAACCCATTATCCTTTTTCAATATCTAATTTCACCGCATTATCTTTTCTTGAAATTTAATTGTATCCTTGGGTTTTGGTCGCATCACACAGGTTGCTTATGCTTCCATCGTGGCGATGCTCGGTTTAGCCTCCAAAACCGGAGGTATCTAGGGTTGAAGCCACAAATTGGATGCTCGCTCCTGTTGTGGTCACCTGTTGTCGTTTATATATATATTTTTTTATTATTCATTTCCATCTATATCCAGGTTTCTTGGTTGCCTTGCCCTGAAGAAGCCAATAAGCAGAAACACGCGTCGGCAACTACCTTCCATCCATTCCCCATATTTTCTGCATTCTTGCGGTTTAACCCATTATCAAAAAATTGTTATACAAATTTTATGTACTCCCTTTGAGGGGCTGTATCTTAACAAGGGATACTCCAATGAAGTGTCTTTATATAAAAGATCCTATTTTTTTTTCGATGAGGAATCAACTCCTTAAATATCATACACTTATTTAGTTACACCCTGTAATGTAGGATAACAGGATATACCTATAAGATCTTTCATTGTTATTTCATATTCTTTGTATTGTTCATGAAATTTTTTCTTTACAGGAGACAATATGCAGCTAGACAATAGGGTTCTACCAGGCTTCATTCCATTGTACAGCAAATTCGAGAGATTGGGCAGGGAATGCTCCCAGCCGAATATGCAAAAACCGTGCTCTCCGAATCAGAAATGGTTCTGCGAGTACGATAACGGGAGATGGAGAAAGCACAAGTGCAAGTCCATTGTGTCCAGTACAAGAGCAATTCCCGATAGCAAATATCGAAAATGCGCCTGTTTTACATCCTTTGGTTTAATCTACAAAAAAGTTCCGGTGAGTAATGTTGAATACCGGTGTTTTCTGATTATTTTCTAGTACAGGGTAGTTTTTATACTAATCGAAGTTTTTCAAATTTATTATGGATTTTCATAAAATAAAGAACCAATGCAATTGTTCAATCTATATTTGTTTCAGATAGAGAATATTACCAAGAAGAGAAATGTATCGAGGATCAAACGAGATCTGTTTCTTGATGACATATTATTCGGTAAATTTGATGAATCTTTGGGAAACTCGAGAAATAAAAGGAATGCACTAGAACGCGCAGATGACAGAGTCAAAAATTTGCGAGGACAATTGAATGATCTTCAAGTAAGTAATGTAATTTGTACCTTCAATATTTTTTCTGCTTAATATAAGATAATGCTCAGTTATTCCTAAATATATATTCCATTCGAGATATATTGTCATCAAAGCAAGTTTGAGAGTATATTCGGCGCTTTATTTCTTATTCCAAAAAGTTACTGAAATTTTCTGTGATTGAACCGTGGAAATCAAATCTAACCTCATTTTTTCCGATTCTATTTTTATAAATAATGAAGGAAATACTCAAATATTTCTGCATTCCTGTTGTGCATCGGAAATTACATCCACCAAGTAACGAATGTATTTCAACCGCAAATTCTGAAGGGATTAATTTCTCAAGTTCGGTTATTGAAACACCCTGAAGTCTATTGAAAAAACTGAAGAAATTATTATAAATGGTAGAGAAAAACGAAGACTAAATATTCTTCTTTATGCGTGATGAGGAACTTTTGGACAACAATCATGTGCTATTCAATATATTTTAGAACAACATTCCTTGAAGTACATAAACATCATTCAAACCAATTACTCACTAAACATTTCGGAAACTTCTTTTGCGTCATATTCTTGAATGTATTTTAGAACAATCCCGTTTTAACGACCAGCAGTAATCTGCCATCTTGTGAGTATCCCATCTTCCTTGATAGCGATACTCCATACATTTGATATCTTGGTGAAATCTTTCACCTTGCTCCTCACTTATGTCGCCTAAATTATCAGGAAAACGGTCTAAGTGGCTGTGTAAATAGTGCACCTTAATGCTCATGTTACATCCAAGTGATCTGAAATTATTCAGCATCTCATTGACTAATTCAACATAGTTTTCAGCTTTCTGTTTACCCACAAAATTTTGGACAACTGAAACAGGCATTTTGTTCAATCTCCATCATTGAATTCATGAAGTCAGGGTCTTTAATCATCTGTGTTATTTGTGGGCCATCAAATATTCCTGCTTTAATTTTTTCCTTACTCAGCTGAGGCATTTTTTCCCTATATATGCAAAGCCTGATCCATTCTTATCAAGCGCCTTTACAAACTGCTTCATTAGACCCAGCTTGACATGCAGGGGTGGAAACATGATTTTCTCTCGCGGAACTAAAGGATCATTGATGATATTCTTTCCCCCAACATCCATGTTTTCTCTTCTAGGCTACTCTTTTCTAACCCAGTGTTGCTTTTTGTCTCTGCTATCCCAGAGGTACAAGAAACAAGGATACTTGGTGTGGCCACTTTGCTGTCCAAGGAGAAAGTTTACCGTTTTTAAGTCTACACAAATCACCCATTGGTGTTCATGATACTTTATTTTTTCCAAAACCAAAGCTATGTTGTCATATTGCTCTTTCATTTTCGTTGAGTGAGCAATTGGTATTGAGCCATATTTGTTCCCATTATGTAGAAGAACACATTTCAAACTTCGCTTTGAGCTGTCAATAAATAGGCGCCAATCATCCAGAAAATTTTCAGGAAGACCCATTTTTACCAGGAGTTCTCTTATAGCATGGCAAAATACAAGATTTTGTTCAGCGAAAAAAGGTTGTGCGATAAAATGTAATTTTCGTTCCTGGTTCAAGTAAATCTTTTTCATTCAACCTGGAAGCTAGTAATTCAGAAGCTTCTTTCGACAGGTTGAGATTTCTAGTGAGGTCATTTAACCTATCTTGAGAATTGATGACATCGTTTCAAAATCACTGTCACCTTCAGTAGTGTCAGAATTCTGATCAGAGAGACATGTGTCCTCACAGAGTTCTGGTAACTGCTGTAAAGTTGGAATTGGCACTTCTTCTGAGTGAGGAATAGGGCGTCTTGCAGAGACTAAATCTGCATAAGTCCACTAGTCATCGAAGTGATTTTTGGTTCTCTCCAAACCATTGGTACGCCGAATTTCAGACTTTTCCTTTTCCCGGTAGTCCACTGTCGTAAATGCTCTGTACAAGTTTTACAGACAATATGTGGTGCCCAGGTTTTATCCTGATCACCAAGCTCAACACCAAAATATCCAAGATAAGCCCTCTTTACAAAGTCACTAATAGTTTTTCTGTTTTCCAAGAACGTGTATTATCCGCATATGTAGCAAAAAATATCACGATGATGTACACAGCTTCTTCTACTTGAACTTATTTCTATTCAACAACACAATAACAACAATTCACATTAACAATCTACTTTTTAGATTTACTTTTCAACAACTCGTTACTTAAGAGAAATTTCATATGACGCTAAGTTCTATCTATCTGCACCGCGAGAATTCACAAACTAACCTCAACTCTCAACTGCAGTTGGCGTTCACTTCAGACTAGACAGCTCCATATATCGGATTTTTATGGAACTAACTGGATAACACTAAATATGATTAAATCCCACTTGTTAACAGTTTGTAAACCAATCAGTTATATATCTCATATTGTTAGTCTTCTATTTGTAATAAATGAATTAAAATAAAAATTATAATAAATATTATTATTTTAAATTCAATTTGTTACAAATGAAGACTGACAATAAGGAAAATATACAAGAATCTATCTCTTGTATAAATTTTACAACACTCATACTTGAAAGTATTAAATAGGAAAAAGCATTGATAGATATTGATTTATCTAAAAATCTAGAGCTGATACAGGAAAACTGCTATCATATTTAGATTCAGCAATAAAAATATAGTTCAAATCAGCTTGAAAATTCTAAAAATTGTTATTGCCTCCTACCTTTTCCTTAGAACTATTCTAACAGTCGAAAAAATCTGAAATATTATAGCCAATTCAATCGTCAAAACGTTTACGCGACTTCTTGTTAACGAAAAATGACAGATTCATAAAGTCTGATGAGCCTGGAATAAATTTTCAGTACGTCAACACTTCAGCCATCGACGAGCAGATGCGTTCAAGGAATTTGGAAACCAACATCATTGGTGACACAATATCTGGTTGCAGAATTTTGAGAAGGGGAAATGTGAATTGTTCAAATCTGGTGTACCACAACAAAAGAGTCTGGCAGAAGTCCAGATTGGAGGTGAATAATGAAATACAAGAATTGAAGGAGAAGCTTGAGCAACTAAAAGAAATTCGTAGACACCTGAAACATTACAGACCCGAGGATCACGAAATATTTGATACAGATGATATAGATTTCACAGAAACAACATTGGACTATTCAGATCTACCGAAAAACAACAGGAGGAAACATCATAAAAAAACTACCGACTTCATAAAAAATCATAGATCTTCAAAACCAAAGCCAATTTTTGAAACCAACACAGATGTCCCAAACATAAAAAATGATTCTGTTACTGTAGAAGAAAGTGATGAAATTAGTTCTGAGGCTTCGAGGCCCAACAAACGCAAGCATCAAAAACATGTCTCAGCAACTACTGAGGTAAGAAATAGTAAAAATAATGACATATAAGGTTTAGTAGAAAGGACTCCACTTTTGTTCTAATTCTAATAGATCGCATCAAGTATCTATATCTCACGTGCGATCGAATGCCTCTGGATAGTATTCGAACAATGATATATTTCTACAGAATTGCTCAAATGTGAGTGGAGACAATAGATAGTGAGGTTTTGATTGCTGAACTCCATTATATTGCTGAAATTCTATTGTTTCATTACTGACCAAATGTATTTTACAATAATTTCAATGTATTTTATCTTTGAATTGTTAATTTGAATTTGTGACCGCGATTTCAACATAGGAAATTAACATTTTCGTCGTAACATCTGTTTTACATTTTTGAAGATATTAAATTTTTTTCAATTCAAGCCAGATGTACAGGTGAACAGATTTGGATGGTTTAGTAAGTTTGGTACTACCTCTCCTAAACTAAAATAGATTTCAAAAAAGTATGGCGTGTTCTCTGTTTTCAAGAACCATGAATTTGCGAAAGCCGTAGTAGACTGATAGTGTACCACTAAATCAGGTGCAATTAAGGTTACATCGATTACGTTCTGGTAATTTCGCTCTCTGGAAATAATAATAAATACCGAAAACATTTTGATTTTGTGAGTCTAACAGTCAAATCAGTACTATTTTGGTTGCGCAGGAGCTCAAAAAGGACAAAAAAACTTTTGGAACCTTTTGCATTAGGTTGTATACAAAATAAAAGTCCGATCAAGAAACGTTACAGGATTTATCGACAAAAAAACCGATCACTTACAACAATTTATATCGCAGATGCAGTTAACTGTCCATAATGGTGAAGCGGTTTGACGGCCAGGAATGATTTGCTGTTTGTTTAATGAAATTGGCATGAAAATATATACAATGAGATACGGCCCTAAACGGTTTACGTCAGTTATTGAACCTCCTGAAGAAAGTAATAGCTCAGAATCGTCAAAATTTGGCTAAGTGGATAGAAGAAATGTATTCTATTGAAACAACGTAAGATCACATAGATGTGGGTAGCCACAAGCTTGAGGAACTTAGTTGGGGGACTCTACTGCATCCAAACGTGGTACGAAGTAACGACAAACTCATTTTCTGTGAGCAATTGGCTTTGCTATTGAAAAACTCGCTTCAACACGGGCTTGACAAAATTTGCAACCTCAAATTTTTGCTAATAGAGCCCATCAGTGAACAATCGCAATAGATCACTAGTGCCTACTTGACCAAAATTGTATAATTCCCGCCATGGTAATTAAGGCAAAACTTCATAACTTACGATTGTACTAGGAAGTTGTTTTATTTTTGTGCTGATGTATTAAAGTTGACACTTTTAATAGTAACAATAGTATATTATATACCGCGGGACTGATGTAGTACATTTAATCCTGAAGGTAAACACCAAAAATAAAATTGACCGAAATTTTGTGATCAGAAATTCAGAAAACAGTGCCATCAGTTTTGTGGCGATATTTCGAAAATATGTGGCATTGCGAAAGACAGGGACACCTCATTCAAAATCGACACATCAACAAAGAATTTACTACGCGAGTAGTAGGAAAAAACATGTTTGGTACATTTCCACGGCAAATAGCAGCTTTCTTGAAATTGGAAAATGCGATGTCTTATACGGGACATTGTTTTAGACGCACATCTGCGTCTTTGTTAGCTGATTCGGGAGCAACAATAGACGTTCTGAAGAAACATGGAGGATGGAAATCCTCCAACGTGGCCGAGGGATATATTGAATCGTCTATTAAAAATAAACAAAAAATTTCAGATAAAATATTTGGTCAAGTCGCCGATTCGTCCACTATAGTTATGCCACAGTCCTCATTCTCGCTTCCTGTTTCCGCAGGATCTTCGAAACAAACACCAGTTCAATATGATAAGGACCTATCTATTACTCGTCAGTTACCTGCTGCATTAACCTAGGAAAGACTGGTCAATATGACGAACTGTCACAATATTAATTTGAATATTAACGTTAATTGCCATTCTAATTAATTGTATTTTTCAATAAAATATCCCTTAAATTCGTTTGTTTGTGATTTAATCGTTCCGGGAGTTTCGTCAATATTTAATCCCGGAGGGATTAAATGTGACACTTTAGTACCTGTCACAAGGGAGTGAAGTTGTCACTTTAGGCCGGGAAGTACGAAAAAGTTATTATTTGCACAAACCGCTATTTTTGAGTTCATCAATTAAATTTCATCGGGGTTTGAAGAGAAAATATGGGTTATTGGGCTATTTTCGGATCTTTCATAACCTACCATAAGAAAAGCTTGATGCATACGGTATAAAGAGATACAGCTCTAGAATATTTTTGGTGGTATTTGTCGAGCCGAAAACTCATTGCGGAAGTCAGTGTTGTAGAGGCAGAGGCATCCTCCATAGATGTTGGTATAGCTCAGGGAAGTTTTGTAGAACCGTTCCATTCTATCTTAAATGATGAGAAAGACAAAGTTGTTAATGATGCAGATTGGCACTTTGTAACATATGTAGATTACGATAAAGGCCTACTGCATGCAAACTTGTGTTAAATCTTGATAGTGCATTGAACAATATTGCTCAATATAGCAAATAGAAGGAAGTTGCGCATGTTGTTCTATACCCCACAAGAAATTTAAATAGTTTCTTCATGCTTCCAGGCCTGTCGCTCCTCGTATGTGGATTATTAAAGGATCTTTTTAGTCCCTACTCGACGCGCGTTTCTTTTTTTCGTTTTTTTAGGTAGCATCTTTTACATATCAGTTAGCATGTTAGCGGTTTTCTTATGAGCTGTTGAATCTCTTTCTCAGTTATTTTTTACAAAAATGTTTATGTTTATGTTTATGCTGGCTTACGTAGGTGTACATATGTCAATGTACACCCCTCAAAGGCTAATTCAAGCTTGTACGAGTTAGGTTAACCAGTGTGTGTTCTGTGTAAGCTTTGTTACTGTGTCCTTACGCTACTGTAGGCACAGCACTGTTAATTTTAGACCCAACAGTGAATGGTGGCCGCATTGGTGGTATCATTTACTGTATGTATAATTTAGTAAATGAATTTTCAAGTTATATTTAAGTAAAGGGTTTTCCAATAGGGACTTTACAAGTTTGAATCTAAATAAAATACAAACCATTTCAGATATTTCAAAGACTTCATTATTGGCTTGAAGTACAAACATAACTGCCCGTTTGCAGCGGTCAATTCCCTGTGGCCTATTTTCGATGACTCCAAAAGCTTCAATTCTTGAGTCAGCTTGATTATGTACGGGTATAAACCAAGATCCTTACGCAAAAGTTAGTTACAAAAGTAATTGAAATTGTTTGTGTTCAATAAACTCTGTCAAAGTAATATAACTTACAAGATTCCAAAAATTAATGTTTCATTCCCATCAACAGAGAAAAAGCACAGATGAAATTCCGTATCCACCCAGTAGCTGCCACTGTGAAAGTGATGTAGAGGAATCGACCAACGGTGATGAAATCAGATCGAGCAGAAGAAAACTAGATGAAGAGAAAATGAGAAGAAGAGCTAGAAAACAAAGGAAAAAGGAGAGTTTGGACAAGCAATGTTCTTCAGAGAGGATGAACTGTTTTCATCATGACAACGACCATTGGAAAACGGTCCCTATGTGGACAAACGGTCCGTTCTGTTTCTGTATGAATTCTAATAACAATACATATTCCTGCGTGAGGACCATCAATGTTACTCATAATTTTCTGTATTGTGAGTTCACAACGGGACTGATGACGTTCTACAACTTGAGGATAGGTAACAAACTTAGATTTTTCGAAATATTTAGTAAGAGTTTTCTGTCTTTATGTTTCTATGGCCAGTATATAACTCAACGTCAATGGGGGAGGGGATGCATCGTTACACGATGAATATATCTTTCTCGTTTTCCAATTCAAGATTTTGTTTTATGGTCATCATTCTTTAACCGAGATCCATAGTTGTTGTGAATCATGATTCATGTGTTTTCAGTCATTATCTGTTGTCAAATTAATTGACAATTTTCCGCAGATCCATTTGAGCTTCAAAACCGCGTTGAGCAGTTGAAGCCGGAAGAGAAATCCTTTTTGCATGATCAATTGAGAGATTTGATGCGATGCAAAGGAAATTCATGTACAGTAAACCAAAATACCACACATATCAACAGACTACATAGGCCGCTAGATAATGGCTTCCACAGGTACAAGAAGAGAAAACCATTTCTCGATCAGTCCAGGAAGGGTAAGTTTAATTTTTTTTTTATTTAATCTTCGTTTATATAATCTGAAAATTTCAATACGAATATCTCTATAATTAAAAAAGAGAGAGGCGTAATTCGGTATACTGAAATCACTCTGAAATTGAGTTTATTACAGCACTGTTTTCAGTACTGTAATGAACTCATTACGACACTGAAATATAGAAAGGAATTTTACACAACAACGGCGTCGACAAATCAGAAACGCTATATTGCCACGACTGTCTGGATGGTAGAAAACAAAGTGACTAACAGGGCTGTGCTAAAATAAAGGAATTTTACACAACAACGGCGCCGACCAATCAGAAACGTGATAATGCCGCGACTGTCTGGTTGGTTGAAAACAAAGTGACTTGCAGGGCAGTGCTAAAATAATAGTATATTCTAAAACAAGTTGCAGAATGGGCACCTGTTCCAACACGAATGCGAAATTCGAAAACCAACGACGAAGGAGCGAGTTTTTGAACGCATGAGTGTTGAAATTACCTTCTGCAACGAGTATTAGACGATATTTTCCCTATTTCAGTCAAGAATTGTCAGAAATTTATTGGAATTCAATGAAAAATTCAGATTATACCTCCTAGTGCCTTTTGTATTTTATTTTCGCAGTTGGTGTGACCGATTCGAAAATTGACAGATTATAGAATTTGAATAGTGCGTTCAAATCTCTACATGGTTTAATATTGACAATTGACATGCAATGGACGCGTGCTGACATTCGAAATGATTGGATGTCAGTGTTGTCAACTACCAAACGAATAATATAACTAAAAACAATGCTGTAATGAGTTCATTACAACACTGTTTTTAGTACTGTAATGAACCCATTACGGCACTGAAATAGAGAAAAGCAATTCTGAAATAATTTGAAGCACAATACCTAAAATTAACGTTCTTCTGAGTCAAAATAAACGTTTAATATATGTGACATTCTGGTATGAACATAAACGTTGAGAATTCATATCTCACCAATGAATATTTTGACACTGAATGTTTATGTTATATCCGAGGTTATATCACAATATCATATTCTTGATAATGAGGATGCTGGCAACGTAGCATTAACCATGAATCAACGTAAAAATAATTAAATTTAAATTAAAAATAATTTTTGCAGTTTTTTCAATGATAAATATCAGTGATGTTACTTAAAAAGTTCAACATGTTATGAACTCAGTAATTATGGGGTATTACGGATTATAAACAGCTGTGGTAACAACAAATGGCATAAAACGTCTAAGACGATGACTAGCACTTTGTAAAATCCCCAAATAAAAAAATCGATGGAGTTGAGGTCCGGTGAACACACAGGCCATTCAAATATTCAAATACTCTTTTATTCGTGCCGTTTAGTGATAGGGAGTGTCATCTTGTTGGAAAATCATCCTTTGGGTCTATAGATTAACATTTTCTATCAATCCAATGAGATTTTTTGTAGCAAATTCAAGTAATTTCCCAACCAGCCATTTTAATTTTTCTTCTTGCTTGCATTTTTAATCTTAATGGTGAATCCAAAATCATTATAAAATTACAAATGCTACAGTTATTTCACAGAAATTTCAATTGAATTTGATTTAATAGAACATTTTTAAGTTCAATTCATTCAAATAAGGATGAAAAGTAGGTAAAATCATTCAATGATTTACAGCCTCTCCGATTTATGTGACCAATTACATCAAAAGAAAGCTGATTAGGTACTATTTTATTATGATTTTGGTAGTGCAGAAAAATGGAAAGTACCACTCCTAATATCTTCAGTTTCAAGTAGGGATGGGACATCATCATCGATGTTTGAGTATCGATGTCGATGTTTTTACCATCGATGTTAACTGATTTTCAACATCGATGCTGACATCGATGTTGAGGATAGAATATTAAACATCGGTTTCTAGATGTTTTATATATATATTTATGGAAATTCAGCTATCGAATCATTTTTCAGTCAACTAGGTTTGTTTTTATACGGTTGATTTATATATTATTCAAAATCATGGATATGACTTGTCAAAAATTGTAGAAGAAAACAGCGTCGTACTCAGAATGAAGTGTACAATGAAAGTATGAGAAAATATACCGATTTTGCCATCAAATATTCAAAAAATAATCCATTTTCTGTCCAACTTGAGATATTTGTGACCCTTCTTTGGTACAACCAAAAATATTCCACACTGCAAAAATCGAATTTCATATCCACATTGATATACAAACATGAGCATGATTCCATATTTTGTTGTCACCCTGTATAGACAGATGGGTGAAATTAGTCGTCACAGTTCTGGTTGACGTCAGGAGAAAGTTATATTCGGGTTTTACCCCAATTTTGTGTTATGATAATTTTGGAATGGTCGTTTACTATACAGGGTGTGAATTAATTACTTGTGCAAACTTCAAGGGGTTAAACTTTGTGTAATTTTAAAATAAAAAGGTTCATATGAACGACTTTATTTCTGAGATAGAGGGCGTGATTTTGTGCTTTCCAGTTTACACTAATTTGGTGATAGGGATATGTAATAAGGAGTATTTGGGACCTTTAATTTATTTCAGTGTCCAGAGTTCTATCCATTTATTGATATGAATTTATGTTATAGTTACCTGTATCTTTTTTCTAATATAAGAATTCTCAGTAGACATTGAAAATTTTTTTTTGATGTATTGGGAATTTATCGTTAAATCATTATGAATGATTGATATACCTAAGTATAATTAAAGTGTAAAAACACCGATGTTCACAAACATCGATATTCAATTAGCGATGTTCAGTAAACATCGATGATACAGTTCGATGTTATCATCGATGTTAAACATCGACGAAAATCTATCGATGTTCCATCCCTAGTTTCAAGTAACAATTTTTTCTTTATTCATAAAACAATCACCATCATAGCACAATTCAACTCTATGAAACTATGCTGAACTCATTCACTTAAGATGTCATGTAATAATTTATTCCCTTTTTTTCCACAGGGCATATAACACCACATGGGAGCCAAGCCAGACATTTTTTCAAACTAGTAAATAGAAGCAATGCTAGTCATACCGGAAGCAAGAGACCCACAACGAACACAACCAAAAGAAAACGAAAACATTTATCAGTTGCATTTTAAATTAGTCTAGGATTTTTTTAATTTATACAATTATTTATATTTATATACTTATCGAGTAAACATGTCATTAGATCACAAATCGCTTGAAAATAGAAAGAAAATAAACCTCATGTTCATTGAATAGAAAAATTAACGAGTAACTCATGTCTTCATTTTCTCATTTTTAATAGAATTTTGAGAACCGGAATTACTTTAATTAGTGCCACTCGAAAATTGGTTCTTCAAACCGCTGCCTCAAATTTCGTTCAGGAGTAAACCTATGTAAGTATCGTCGCTTCAGAGCAACACTAGAATATCTAAAAAAAGTGATTGTGAAATAACTATTTATTCAGTATTGCAAGTAACGCCTATACTTAATGTAACAGTATCTTACTAATCGCTTAAAAAATCACCCCAATTTAAAATAACACATATCCTAGTGTTACATATGTTAATTTGTGCATTTCTTTTTAAACCAATTTTTTTCACATCGTCTTACTGGTACTTGAGTCGAACATATGGAAAAATGTAATATGTATAGCACGGAACACTAATGTACAAGAAATGAAAACTCCTAACTAACTATTGGTAACACAAATCAGCCTCCATATTTGATAAAATAGAAACGAAGCGGCGGAAAATTTGAATTAGCAAAGCAGCGGAAATTTTAAATTTTCTCAAGCATGTATGGTAATTATGCACTGAATCTCATCTGAAATTCAGGCGAATGCTAAATGATTAAGATAATGAAGAAGCTGTATTAATTTTCATCATTTCATTGTTCATTCTGGTGGGATTTATAGTTACAGAGTATTATATCATATGAAATTGATTCCAAAACTTAACAGACTACAATATTCATTGAATTATAGAATTCAGCATAATCAAATTAATCTGAATGAAAGCGAACTTACTAAATGATATGAAAGTAATGAACAAAATGAAAAGAAAACATGAAATGAAGACGAGAAAAACAAAGGATACTGAAGTTATACAAAAATGAATGAAAGTAGAATATTTTACTCACAATCGCAATAAAATCAACTTAAAAATTTTTGAAAATCATAACATGACATTCTATTATGAATACAAATTATTCAGAAGCATAATAGATATTCAGAAGAATAATATGTTGTACTTATTTCTTGAAACTTTTTGAAAATATTCAGCATGTTGACGTCGGCACAGAACTAAAAACTAAGAACTGATACTTCACTATGTGATGATCGACAACTCAGCGTGAACATATCCATTCATAAAATTCACTCACCGTATTTCCCCCTTAAATTATACGTGACGTTGCCAATGTGCTAGAAAGTTAACTTGTATTTGTTTACAAGTAAAAATTAAGTGAAATTAAGTGGTTATTCTGATTTTGCAGACTTCGAAAGAGTGTTTCAACTGTAAAACATGGTTCGACAATGTTATATTTGCAAAAAATATGAATATTTGAACCTAAATCTTTCTTTCCACCGGTAAGTTTCTAAATATGCTTTTGGCGTAAATATTTGAACAATCAGTGTCGTAGAATGAAGTGCATGCAAAGGTTGTTTGTATTAATTAAATAGCTTTTAAAGTTATACATTTGACCAAAATGAAATACCTGAATCAATATCAAACCCTATTCGTATCATTTATCCAAGTAAGACTTCTTCAATAATTTTTATTGCAGGTTTCCGAGCAATACCGAACAAAAAAATTGGTTTTCCTTGGTACGATTTTCTATGTCGAATGTCTTAGTGGATTATTTACATATAATTTTCAGTTCTTTTTTCTGCTTTTGTCTTTTTAATTCCAGATTCAATGTGAGCACCTTGAAGAAGTCTCTGTCTCCATCAATAGACCACTATTGAAGAAAGAAGTCCCTACAATATATTTCAGCTTATTTTTGTATTTTCACACTTAGACGGGGGAGCCAGGGTTTTTTTTACTAGGGTTTCTTCCCTAGGCTTTTATGTCATACGCCGAATTGTATGACACCCCGTCACTAACCCTGATCTATATGCTTTATTGTTTTCTAACTAAATATTGTGTCACGGTTTAAAATTTCCGTTCCGTTAGTTCCGACCAACTATTGGCAACGCCGCTATCTAGATAGTACATTTTCCGACCCGTGGCACTACTGTTGATGGTAGCGTTACTGAATGCTCTCCGCTCTGTGATTGCGTCTGTGGTCGTATATGTCGGGTTGACGCAAATCAGCTGGAGCGTGTCACTTTGCTTTTCTCCGTTTTTATGGCGAGTATCAAACCATTAAACTCTTGGATTTTTATCGTATTGATTGCGGATTGGAACAAGATTTATGGTTTAAGCCCTGATAGAGACCTGTTTCTATTTGGTTTATGGAAAAGGTTAACGCTTAATGCGGATTATAAAGGGAAGATATTCGATGGAGAAGATTAGCTCCGTTTTATGTTGAGAGTACTTATATTTGTTGTGCTGCGGATCTCGAACTGTCTGTGAACTCTGTGAACTATCTGCAAACTGTCTGCGAACGGTCTGAGGCGGTTTTGAGGTTGTCTGAAATAAGTGAGTCTACGTAGGATCTACGTTCTGTACAAACCATCTGTACTAGCTATCTGAACACATTCTACTTGGAAGATCGAACAATAGACACCCTGGTTGCCATTTGCCTTGTGGAAGTAATGTGAATTATTGTATTACGAAGAGCCTGAAGTACGTATTGACCCAATTTCCTTTCTACGAGGGTTGAAGAGTGAAGGTTGGTTGAGAACCCATAATATCCTTTTGTTCACAGTCACTGTACATCTTAGACTGTTATGTAAGGTTAGCCTGTAGCATTTAAGTTATCTGAGAATATAAACGACTTAGGTCGAGACATTGATATAGCGATAAACAGTTGACCTGTTGTTCAGTCACCTAGATATAGACCGTTACATAGGTGTTTTATTCATGCTGGCCAGTATTAATCTAACTTTGAGGTTCACCTTTGGGTGATAAGTTTAGTAATATAATTCGGTTAAACGCATATTAAGATATTTGACTAGTAAGTTCGATAGAGATATTTTGTGGTAGGACATTGATTAGTTGTAGTGTTATCACCACATTTTTGGTGAGATTAAATTGTTAAACAATTGATTCTTTTTTTCTTCCTACCAGTCACTACTCTCATTTTGTGTGATCGAGCTTGTTCTGGCTTCTAGAGAGTGGGTTTTCGTGTACGTTTTCTCTCTTTTGTTTTCCCCCTGAGATCTGTGGTGATACCTCCTCCTTTTATTTAACATCATAAAAGAGAGTGGCGCCCTAGTAAATAGTCTCAGCTCTGAGAGCTAGTCCGGGAGGTATTTGGTACACTCTCTGGAACCGGGCGGGCTCGTGACATAAAGTGGCGCCCAACGTGGGGCTCGAAGTGGTTTCGAGGGAACTTGTTTTGAGATTGTTTTTATTTATACAAGTTCAACTGAGGGGGTGACTGGATGAAAATAGATTGTTATTTTTAAGGTTCATTTGAATTTTTTGTGCGGTTTACTTTGATTTTCAGATTTTGATCATATTTTGATTTTATTGTAAAGGTATTTGGCAAGTATGGTTCTGAAAAATAATCTTAATAGGCTTAAGAAAGATGAATTACAATATGAATTGCGTGTAAGAGGTTTTAAATGTTCGGATGCACAGACAGTTCGGGATTTGCGTGCCTGTTTGCGTCCTTTGTTGAAAGTAGAGAAGGGTAATAGGTCTTTTGAGTATCCTATAGTTGAGTTGGATACTGTATCAGAATTTAATATTTGTATGAGCAAGTATGATGAATTGTTAACGTTGTTTAGGGACCTGACCCATGCCTTGAGGCGATATTTACTAGGTTGTGTCATGTCGTTTCTCGGTTGGAACGTTTAGAGTCTGGTAGTTCGAAAGAATCTTTGCCATTGAATGTTGCTGATATGCTTAAAAATGTAAGAGTACTTTAGTTGATGTTTGCGCTCAGCCTCCGGCTTATGATCCTGCCTCTGTTTTTGTTGCTCCTCCTCTGAGGGTGACTGTTCTGATGATGAAGCCTCGGTTGCTTCCGCGCATCCACCATTTGCTCGTACTAGCACTCATGCGAATTTTGGGAACCTCCCTCGTTCTTTGAATTTACAGAAGTGGAATTTAACTTTCACGGGTGATCCGAAGGATATTACGGTGCATAGTTTCTTGGAACGTGTTGTAGAGTTGGGAAGGGCTCGTGGAGTGACAGAGAGTCAAATTTTCGATTCAGCTGTTGATCTTTTTCCGGTAGAGCGTTAATGTGGTATCGATCTAATCGTGATAAATTTAAGGACTGGAAGAGCTTGTCCTCCCTGCTTCTTAGGCATTACGAACCTCCAGATTATCGTTCTCGTTTGTTCACCGATATCTTGAACCGAACGCAAGATCCCTCAGAATCAATTGTGGATTATTTGACATGCATGAACTCTATGTTTAGGAGATATGGGGAAGTTGATGAACAGATAAAGTTAGGAATAATAACCAGAAATTTGGCGCCTTTTTATGCGACGCAGTTGCCTGTTGTTGATAGCCTACAGGAACTGGAGGATGTGTGCCTGCGCCTCGAGGTTAAAAAGTATCGTGCTGATAGCTATGTGCCTCCATCTAGGAAACGTCAGAGTTATGTTGACTCCGAACTAGCGTGTGTGTCGCTTCCTTGTGCTTCTTCTAGCTCTCGGTCTAGTTCTCTTTCTGAGGTGAGTCCTCGTGAACCGCCGACGACGTCGACCGCTGTCGTGTGTTGGAACTGTCAGAAGTCTGGTCATAGACGTGTCAATTGTCCGTCACCAAGACAATTACTTTGTAATCGCTGCGGAAAAACCGGTTTTACTGTTCGGACATGCCCTGATTGCTCTCCTCAGGTAAATTCTCGATCTGTACGCTTTGCTTCTCCTCCGCCTTCGGAAAACTCCCGACGAGGAAACTAGATGACCGCGGGTCGTCCTCGTCTGATCATAGTGCGGTCATAGGAAGAGCAGCTGTTCTTGATTACATTTTGTCCCATGCTGATGGAGACAAGCGACCTTACCTTACTGTACATATTTTGGGGCTTAAATTTGTGGGTTTGTTAGATTCCGGTGCGAGTGTTTCGCTTGTGGGTAGTAAGGGATATGAGAGACTTTTGGAGATTGGATTGAAACTGACTCCATCGCTTAAATCGTGTACTGTGGCTAATGGGGATATATGCGAGAGTCCTGGTTATATTTCGGCTCCTGTTAAGTTGAAGAACAAGCTGATTTGGTTGAACCTAATGGTGGTTCCATCTTTGCGGCATTCCTTGATACTTGGGATAGATTTTTGGAGAAAAATGGATATAGTGCCTAATATAAGAGATGATGTCTGGCACTTTGCTTCCCCTGTAGAAGCTTTGGATGAACTCGAGGCTTCGAATGGCGTTAAGGAATTCCTTTCACCTGCTGAGAGGATGCAGCTGGATAGAATGTTGAAGGAAAAATTTGCTCGCATGGGCGATGACCTGGGATGTGCGTCTGCTGCTGAGCACCAGATTGAATTGCTTCCTGATACCCGACCTGTCAAACAACGTTGGTATCCAGTTTCCCCACACAAACAAAAGATCATAGACGCGGAAATTGATGATATGTTGAGAAAGGGAATAATTGAACCTTCTGGTAGCTCGTGGTCTTCACCAGTCTGTCTCGTCCCTAAGAAGGACGGTACTTATCGTTTTTGCGTCGACTATAGGCGCCTTAATGCCGTCACCAAGAGGGACGCTTATCCTATTCCATATATCTCTGGAATACTAGACAAATTGCGCGATGCTCGTGTGTTGAGCACTTTGGATATAAAACGGCCTATCACCACGTTCAGGTGGCTTCTAACTCGAGGGAATATACGGCTTTCACCGTCCCTGGTCGCGGCTTATATCAGTTTCGACGCTTGCCTTACGGACTAACTAATTCTCCCGCTACTTTCCAACGTATTATGGACGGTGTTCTTGGTCCTGATCTTCAGCCGTACGTCTTTGTGTACTTGGACGATATTGTCATCGTTAGTGGAGATTTCGCCACACACTTAGAAATTTTGGGTAAGGTGTTGGATAGGCTTATAGCGGCTGGTTTTGTCGTGAAGCGTGAAAAATGTTTTTTTGTCGCCCTCAGCTGAAATATTTGGGGTATGTTGTCGACAGACATGGTCTTCGCCCGGATCCTGAAAAAGGTCGAGGCTATTTTGAGTATTCCTACTCCCACTAATGTTGCCGCCATCCGTTCCTTTTTGGGAACCGCCGCATGGTATCGCCGGTTCATTCCTAATTTGGCCGATTTGAGCGAACCCTCTCGAATTTGACTAAGAAAAATGTCCGCTGGAATTGGACACCCCAGTGTGAATTAGCTTTCAGTGAAATAAAAGAGAAGCTAGCGTCTGCCCTGTACTCACTTGCCCTGACTTTGATCGCCAGTTCATTGTGCAAGTTGATGCCTCCGCCTACGGACTCGGAGCCGTTCTCACCCAACAATTTGATGATGGTGAGAGAGTTTTGTGCTATCTTTCCCGTTCGTTAACTCGACAAGAGCGCAACTATTCGACCACGGAGCGTGAGTGCCTTGCCGTGATTTGGGCTGTTGAAAAACTACGCCATTACCTGGAGGGTACCTTCTTCAAGGTAATTACCGATCACCACTCTTTGCTGTGGCTGCATAACCTAAAGGACCCACAGGGTCGATTGGCTCGTTGGAGTTTGCGCCTAATGCCCTTCACCTTTGAAATTGTCCATCGCAAGGGTAAACTGAATGTCGTGCCTGATATGTTGTCCAGGTCCGTCCCAGTGTCTGTGGACGAGGTGCTGGACTCTGATGATCGCCAGCTGTTCCATAAGTCTAGGGATCCTTGGTATCTCAAGATGAGAGAAGACTTGAACACATTTCCGGACAAATACCCTACCTGGAGGGAGGAGCATGGCTTACTTTGGAAATACGTTTCCGCCCCTTATCCTGGTTTAGGAGATGCGGGGATTGTTGGAAATTGGTGGTACCTAGGGAGTTCAGGAAGAGCCTACTTCGTCAACATCATGATGATATTTCCGCCGGACATCCTGGTGTCTTTAAGACTTATTGGCGCTTGAGACAACGCTATTTTTGGCCTAAGATGCGTGCCGATGTAGCCCGATATGTGAGTCGTTGCTCGGTGTGTCTGGAGCATAAACCTGACCTTCAAGCTCCTGCTGGAACTATGGGAACCCGACCGGTTGTTACCGAACCTTGGGAGATGATAAGTTTGGATTTCGTGGGTCCCTTGCCATCGTCCAACGGATATAAGTACATCTTAGTAGTTACTGATTATTTCTCCAAGTATGTTTTGACCTTTCCTTTGCGCAATGCTACTGCTGTTTCCTTTGTCATCTGCTGGAGCAGCATATTTTTTCTTGTTTACGGAGTTCCTCGTTTGCTCATTTGCGATAATGGCACCCAGATGCGCAGTACCTCTTTCACGTCGCTGTGTCAGAAATATAAAGTCAACATCATATTCACTCCAGTTTATAGTCCGCACTGTGATCCTACCGAGCGCAGCAATGGTATAGTTAAGACCATGCTCTCCTGTTATGTCAAGGATAACCATAAAACTTGGAGTAAACACCTTTCTGCTGTTACTTGCGCCGTTCGTACTGGTCGTCATGAGGTTATTGGTTGTAGCCCATACTTCGCTAATTTTGGCAGAGAATATCGCCCATCTGGAGATGCCTATAACACTGTGGTAGAGTTGGACCCTAGACGTCCTTCGGAGGTTGTGGACGCTAAAAAGGTTGGCTACCGGCTGTTGTTTGCCGACATTCAGAAGCGCTTGGCTCGCGCTCAGGAGCGTAATCGTCAACGTTATAATTTGCGCCGCCGTCCTGTCACTTTCCGAGAGGGAGATCTTGTCCTGACCCGCAATAAACTTTTATCTGATGCCTCTAAGGGCTTTGCCTCCAAGTTGGCGCCCAGATTTGTCGGACCCTGCACTGTGCGTCGGAGAGTTGGCCATAATGCTTATCAACTGCAATGGAGGGATGGAAGTGATAGAGGTGTCTGGCATGTTAAAGATCTCAGACGATATCCTGATACCTGTTTGGAGGAGAGTACCTAGTTTTGGTGGTTCTGAGTTGTCGGGTGGCTTAGTGCTTTATGAGTGCGTTCCGGCTTGAGATTGCCTTTTGTTTCTACGTTTTAGCCCCGGTGACGGTGGGGATATTTTTGGGACCGTCATACGCTCGGGAATATGACCGTCTAACATCTGACGAGTCCGTTTCAGTAAGTAAATGTCGTTCGTACCTTGCCTTTTCTGTACGTTTTAGCCCCGGTGACGGTGGGGATATATTTTTGGGACCGTCATATGCTCGGGATTATGACCGTCTAACATCTGACGTGTCCGTTTCGTTTTGTTTTTTTGTTGTGCCTTGCCTTCGCTTTGTGAGTTTGGGATCCCGATTATGGTGGGGATGATTTGGTTTCGTATTGGCTTACACTGTTGGCTGCCTTGGAGCAGAAGTGTTGTGGTTTTTTTTGCCGTGTCGGCGATTGGATTTTTTGTGCCGATGTGGCGACTTTTGGCGTTTTTGATTCCGAGTTGATGACGTGAAATACCCGATTGTGACTTTTCTTTGCGTTTGCCTGGAAGGCGCGTGTCTTGATTGAGATTTTCCTTTATTGTGTTTTTTTTCGAGAAACTCCCGACGAGTTAGTGACACCAGTGGTCGTGTATTGTCGCAGCGCACTTTACCCACGAGGACCATTGGAATTTCCGGCTTTGACGTTGCCTATATTTGAGTAAATTATTATCCCGATTTTGAGTTTCCCGATTCGGACATCACCTCTCTAGGATGTGATGGGGTCGTGGAGGTTGCGACCTTCGATAAAGCAAGTCCTCCTTGTTCAGCACCTTAACCGTGGTCTTCGATTCGGATTCCGGTTAAGTTTTCTTTTGTTTCAAAATTTGACATTTCGACCATTTTGGCTTATTGTTTTGTTTTTGGTTGAATCGATTGCTTTCTTCTTCTTCTTGTAGTTTTCCGTTATACCCAGCTGGACAAGCCGGTATCTAGTCGCCCTCAGTGACTAGATATCTTTCACTTTTGATTGTTTTGCCATCTTGGCGTTGAGTTTTGTTTGGCGAGTGCGCAATATGGTTCTTATGTGAGTCGTCGGTGACCTATGCTCACCTCCTGTGGAAGGAAGGGGAGTTGTCACGGTTTAAAATTTCCGTTCCGTTAGTTCCGACCAACTATTGGCAACGCCGCTATCTAGATAGTACATTTTCCGACCCGTGGCACTACTGTTGATGGTAGCGTTACTGAATGCTCTCCGTTCTGTGATTGCGTCTGTGGTCGTATATGTCGGGTTGACGCAAATCAGCTGGAGCGTGTCACTTTGCTTTTCTCCGTTTTTTCTGGCGAGTATCAAACCATTAAACTCTTGGATTTTTATCGTATTGATTGCGGATTGGAACAAGATTTATGGTTTAAGCCCTAATAGAGACCTGTTTCTATTTGGTTTATGGAAAAGGTTAACGCTTAATGCGGATTATAAAGGGGAAGATATTCGATGGAGAAGATTAGCTCCGTTTTATGTTGAGAGTACTTATATTTGTTGTGCTGCGGATCTCGAACTGTCTGTGAACTCTGTGAACTATCTGCAAACTGTCTGCGAACGGTCTGAGGCGGTTTTGAGGTTGTCTGAAATAAGTGAGTCTACGTAGGATCTACGTTCTGTACAAACCATCTGTACTAGCTATCTGAACACATTCTACTTGGAAGATCGAACAATAGACACCCTGGTTGCCATTTGCCTTGTGGAAGTAATGTGAATTATTGTATTACGAAGAGCCTGAAGTACGTATTGACCCAATTTCCTTTCTACGAGGGTTGAAGAGTGAAGGTTGGTTGAGAACCCATAATATCCTTTTGTTCACAGTCACTGTACATCTTAGACTGTTATGTAAGGTTAGCCCGTAGCATTTAAGTTATCTGAGAATATAAACGACTTAGGTCGAGACATTGATATAGCGATAAACAGTTGACCTGTTGTTCAGTCACCTAGATATAGACCGTTACATAGGTGTTTTATTCATGCTGGCCAGTATTAATCTAACTTTGAGGTTCACCTTTGGGTGATAAGTTTAGTAATATAATTCGGTTAAACGCATATTAAGATATTTGACTAGTAAGTTCGATAGAGATATTTTGTGGTAGGACATTGATTAGTTGTAGTGTTATCACCACATTTTTGGTGAGATTAAATTGTTAAACAATTGATTCTTTTTTTTTTCTTCCTACCATCACTACTCTCATTTTGTGTGATCGAGCTTGTTCTGGCTTCTAGAGAGTGGGTTTTCGTGTACGTTTTCTCTCTTTTGTTTTCCCCCTGAGATCTGTGGTGATACCTCCCTTTTATTTAACATCATAAAAAGAGAGTGGCGCCTAGTAAATAGTCTCAGCTCTGAGAGCTAGTCCGGGAGGTATTTGGTACACTCTCTGGAACCGGGCGGGCTCGTGACAATTGTCAGCCAAAAATTAAATATATATATATATATATAAATATAATTTACATATCATGAAACCAGAAAATTAGTAGATATTTTGAAGAAATTTAGGACTAGGTCGATATACACTAAAACAATTTTGTTTTGGAATGAATGTTGAGTCTATATTTTAGATGCATAAATATCATTTTCAGTGGTTTTGTTATGAATTTATATTATCAATAAATTCAAACATTGAAAGATTGTTTCATTAACCCAACTTTTACCCAAATTTGATGAAACATGTTTCACACAATTTTATGCTTTGGTCAAAACCAGAGTTATTTCATTCATGGCATTCTATTAATGTCCTATTACCGCAGATAAAACTGCTACTCAGTGAAATTTAACTGACTTAGCAGTTTCACTCATGTGACTACCTACAAAATATATCGATTATAAGCGTACTTGCAGGCATTATAGCCAGTGGCGGCTTGTCCTATGAGGCAGGTGAGGCAGTGCCTCATCAAAAAAATTCTGAACCGTATATTTCTTCATTCCCTTTCATCATCACTTTTTTCCTAAATATTTTTCCTAATCTCACGTTCATTGTATATTCATAACACATCAAATCCTGTTTGAATAAACGGTTGGAGGCATGCCTAACGCAGGCTTCTTTGACTGAATTAGCGTGTTATCTACTTCGATGACCTACGAGAACGTAATGAAAAGCCGTTCTAGGATTAATCCGAGGCTGGACTTTGCGCGATCTTAGCCGATCTGAGATCGTTTCGTTTCTGCGATGTCCAGCGGGTTATCTGCGTCGAAGCGGTGAGAACATCAACGGCTTTGAAGGCGGCTTCTCGAGGAATTAGAGGCTGGCCTCAGGTTTTTATTCGAGTTAATCGGGAAGCGAGAAATAGGGTTCACTTCGTCGTTATTTAGAGGTATCGCGTATGATTATAATCTTTTTTATGTTAATGTTTTCTGAAATATAAATCTTTTTATCGAAAGTGACTACCAGATCACGAAATGGATTCAGCGGGACCTAGTAATAGTAAATCTTTTGAAATTCCTAAGGAACATGTTCAATGTACTTGTGATATTGTTAATTTTTTAATAAATGAGCAACATTTTTCGACTCACTCGTATGATGATAAATTATATTTAATTAAGGAAGTTAAGCGACCTGTTTCAGATTTGAGGAAGTGTCTAGTGGTGGGGTCGGTTAATCAAATAGGGGATATCAAAATACGTGGTATGACAAGTACGACTGGCTTACTGGAAGTATTACTTTGAAAAAAATATTTTGTTGGCCGTGCATTTTATTCCCAGCAACTAATGGAAATTCCGACAGAGTTTGGTCGAAAAGTGTTCAGCATATTTCATCTAATTGCAAGCTTACCGTTATGAAAGCAAAAACAAAATATCGCCACAGCAATAGACAATGCGCGTCAAATAGAAATTGAAATTTTCAATGCTAAAGTCAAAGAAAATTGACAAATTCGAAGAAGTTTAATAGATATTACGATGCACCTCTGTATGCAAGAGTTACCTTTTAGGGGCCACGATGAATCGAATGAGTCTTTAAATCGCGGAAATTTCAAAGAATTGGTAGTTCTTGTTAGTAAATTTGAGGGCGTACTGCTGATGATCTATTTCAATTTTTATCTTCAAAATTCGGAAAATTTGACAACTGCTTCCACAGAAAGAAGTTTCGCTGCGTTGAAAAGGATTAAAAATTATATATGGAATACAACTGAACAGACGCGGCTGAGTAATATGGTAATTTCGATCGAAAAAGGATTCATAAAATCACAGGACGAAAATATTTTTATTATAGTATAATATAGTTCAATATTATAATATATATCATAGATCATTTCGCTGATCAGAAAAGTAGTAGAATTCCATTGATTTACAAAAATTTTAATATTGAGATATTATGCTCTATACCTCCACGTTGGTTCTTGCTGTACAGCTGCATAATAATGGTTTTCATATTTTTGAGCAATTTAGTATATCGAAAAATAAGCTCATAATATATTGGGACAATTAAATTAATGGCTTTTTTTGGCTGAATAAAATTAAGTAATATTTATATAAATAATTTGAGGATTCATCAAAAAATCCAAGCATTAGTGGAGAAAATTTTTTTAATATATTCATTATGCAACTGACGAAGTAGAGTTCACTATCTAAACTTTGTTCGCCACGTAAACCCTACATAATAATAATAATACATAATTACATTATTAAATTTTTTTTCATATGTGCCTCACCATACTATATTGTCACGAGCCGCCACAGATTATAGTTCAATATTATAATATCTACACTTTTCATTAAATCTTCCGAAATATAGAAAGAAATACCCTTTATTATCGTATGAATCTATGTCCATATCATAGTGAAGCAATTTTTCTTGCATCATTTACCTAAAATCGATTATACTAGATTTACAGTGCTAATTCTACCGGTTTTCTATCATACTCTCAAATATTTCTAATTAGGAAGGTTCCTCAGAAATTAAACGAAACCATTAAATCAGTACGCCACTGTGTATTGGACGAGTTTATTATGCAGCGTTGCCAAAGTCCTAGAAAGCATATTTATTCTTGTCTTTTTCTGACACATGGTGAAATAATTCAATGTTGGCTATTAATTTCAACAGTTTTATGAATTAAATCTTTTTTCCAAAATCCTAACAACATCTTTAATTGTAAATAGTTTTTACTAGTACTAATGCAATTTTTGTAATAATGATTAACTAGACCAAAATGACGTTAGTTTGGAATCGTGGCCACACAGAAAACATGGTTGATATATTATTAGTTGCCTACATCGAAAAACCCAACGGAGCGTGCTGAATTGGCGTCTACACGATCAAAACGATTACGCAGGGAGCATGAAAACAGATGAAACAACTTGCATGCGGTCCGACTGGGGTTCCAACAAACTCCCCTCCACTCTTCCATTCTCGTTATGCCGCTTTCATCCGTTTGAAGTATACTCAACCAGTTTGTGAGAGTGAGACGTATTGTGACCATGCGACGTTTGTGCATCCTTCAATCGCGAGATGGATACGTAAAAACGTGATGTAAACAAAAAGTACAACAAAATAACAATAATGTAATAAGTATCGAATAAGAGAAGCAAAACCTAGTCAAAATGTTTCGTGCAACTTTATGTTTATTCATTTTCATCAAACTTGTAGCTTTACAAAGTATATCCCGGATAGCTACAGAGATTGATGATATTCTACCTCACCACGATAGATGCCAACCAATTACAGTGCCTTTCTGCAAAGATATTCCTTATAATCAGACGATTCTTCCGAATATGCTCGGACATTCTTCACAAGATGAAGCCGGTTTGTTAGTGCACCAACTGTTTCCCTTGATGAAGATTAATTGTAGTGTACATTTTCAATTTTTTATGTGTTCAGTGTTTTTACCAGTGTGTACAATCTTAGATCATCCTTTACCTCCTTGCCGACCGCTGTGTTTAGCTGTTAAGGGAGGATGCGAAGGTTTTATGAACAAATTCGGTTACGAATGGCCTCAGTATTTAGCCTGCGAGCAATATCCAATGAATTCCTCAAGTACCAATTTGTGTGTGCCTGGAAATGTTACGGAAACTGTTGATTTCAACCACGATATCAACTTTGAAGATACAGAAGTGACGAAATTCAAACCGCACCATGCGAAAGGGAAAGGAAGAGATATAGGATTCGTATGTCCTGAACAATTCAAAGTTCCTGAAATATTGGAGTATTCGTTCAAAGTTGGCGACAGGATTGAAAAGAATTGTGGCGCACCTTGCAAAATGATGTTTTTTAGTGAAAGTAAGAGACAATTCGCTAAAGTTTGGATCGGAATATGGGCCCTAATCTGTTCTGTTAGTTGTTTGTTCACAGTTTGTACTTTTCTGATAGACAATGATCGTTTCAGATACCCTGAACGACCAATAATATTCCTATCTCTTTGTTACCTCATGGTTGCCGTAGCGTATGTGATAGGTTTTATGGCAGGTGATTCTATAGCTTGCAGAGACCCTTTTCCTAACAAACATGGTACTATAACTGTCAGTACTATAACACAAGGAACTAAATACGAGCTGTGTACCATACTGTTCATGGTCTTATATTTTTTTACAATGTCCTCGAGTATTTGGTGGGTGGTGCTCACATTGACTTGGTTCCTGGCTGCTGGCTTGAAATGGGGTCATGAAGCTATAGAGGCTAATTCCCAGTACTTCCATTTGGCTGCGTGGGCAATACCAGCCATTAAAACCATTGCAATTCTGGCCATGGGCAAGGTAGATGGTGAGTATTATTATCGATGACTGGTTTTGAAATAGGTGCTTGGGATTGAATGTCTAGCTACCCTACATCCTTCAATTAGCTCCATCTTGAGAATATTTGCAACGGTTGGTGCGGTGTATATTGAAGTACCAGTAGTAATACTAATATCAATCTATTCAGTTCATGCGTGGCATGAAAGTTTTAAAACAAGAAGTTCTTCGAATGTAGAAATATCTCATCAAGGCATGAATCCAATTGTAATTTGGTTATTGTTGAGATTACCCACAAAAATGAAAGAAAGTGTTCAATGATTCTTCTTCATTCTACATCAGCTATAGAGTCAGTTTGCATCAAGATTGGTATTAATATGATGCTTGTAAAGAAAAAGAAAACATTACCGAAGTCCTTGATTGGCTTTTGCCGATTATACAACAATTTGTACGGGGTTCTTCTTCTTATAATTATCAACAATAACTGAAAAAGGTTCAGGAAACATCAATCTAAGCAACAGTGATTCAAGTAGCTACTAATTAACAATTCGAAGCAACATCTCATCAAGAATCTTCCACTTATTGTTAATGTCAAAATGGGCAAATTGAGGCTCGAGTTTGTAGGAAAATTTTAATTAACTTTTTTGTGCAAAAGCGGGATGAACACCTTGGTGGAACTCCCCGGCTACAAGCATCATCTCATTTGTTCATGTTACCGAAGTAATGGTTGTGCATATGATTGTACCATCAGACGCTGAATGTAGACCGGTTTCGGGAAAATTTCAAGTCAGCTTTTCCTGCGCAAATCGGCCCCAACCAATTTATGATTGAGCATGTCAAAGATCCGGTGAACAATCCACTGAAGAAACTGTTGATTTCTTTACCTCGCGCAAGGTGAAAGTCGTTTACATAGCCTAAGCCTACAACATGCTCAAGCGTGTTGTAGGCCTATAAAATGTTTATCAAGTTTTTCCTGTGCATACCGGCTAGTAAACGAAACACCTTAGTGAAATCACTAAATCACACGCGTGTTGTGATTCGTTCAAATCGGTGGACGCAAGGAACACTGTGTTGGTGCTTGAGTAAAACAGTAGCTCTGTTATAATTGCAATTTCGCGGAATTCTTTTAGAAAAACATTATGGAAAGCCCTAAATCCACCGATATTTTCAGTGGGCCCATGAAGAAAGCCTGCATCTACCTAAATAAAAAAAATTCGTAAGGAAAGATGTCCTTTTGTCGATTACTTGATTTGTTGTTCGAACGAGTCTACACAAATTATCGTGTATTCACCTCTGTCTTGACGTTGTGTTGATTGAGTGTCACTTGATCTAGTAATTATTTTGATGAGTACTGGTCTTTAGCGTTCACTCAACCCTAGGAAAGAAAATGTTGATACAAAACACCTTTGATGTCATTATGATGGAATACCGCTCCATTACTATTTGATTTGATTCCAACTACTCACTTCCATACGAGGGATTCACAACAAGAATTTTGACCTATTTACTTTATATTTCGAGTTACGAAATGTAATACGTTTCAAATATTTTATCATTTTATAAGTTTTCTTCAGTCTATTATTATTTTTCTCGGAATTAATGATCTGTACAAAAGAATTTCGACTAATATATTCTACGAAAGCATCTTTTCAGACCTTCTGGTTTATATATTAGGGATCATAGCCAGGTAGCTTCTTTTCTCCTTCAGATAATGAGAGATGGCGGCGGTATAAAGACGTGCAGATATTCACAGAAGAGGCCGCTAGTGAAAGACAACATTATGCCTGAGAAGGTTTAGTGTCGATAATCCCAGTGCCTATTTCGTCTTTTGATGGTTCTTTTATTTCACTTTTTTCTATTTGAGCCGTCGATCCTCTTTCAATAGCAGTAACTGAATATCTGTTTGTATCGTTCAATTATGAAAGGCGGCAAATACCACTCACTGTAAGACAAATCAATATCATCAAAAAATTGATGAGCAATTAATTATTCTCAACACAAAAATAAATGATTAATGAGATCACAATTAAATACAGAAAAAAAGGATTCGTTTCCATATCAATCTAGAACGAAAACTGGATTATATCGCAGCTAATTCCTGACTAACGATAAAGCTCCGAATCACGTTCAATCTAGCGTCTTCTCCTTCCATCGATCTTATTATATATTCCTTTTTTGGAAAAAAATTTCATTTATGCATTTTTGATGATTTGATTAGTATCAATTTATATCTTCAGAATTACTACAGCACAAATACCAATAGATATTAGACAAATATATGCTCAAATTAATTGAGGTTCAGAACAAATTACCAAGATATAGACAAAAAATATCAGTTTAAGAATAAAATATCAGTAAGATAAAAAGAAATATAGTATGAGAGCAAAACAAGAAAATTATGAGAGAGCAATGAAAAAATGGGTAGGCTATTTTGTACTTGTCTATAGCTTCAAGAAAATACTCCATTATAACTTTAGACTTTGAGAAATATCCGCAATGATATAAAATAGAAATGTAGAAGATAGAATAGAGAATAGAAATATATCTTACTGAGAGAGACCAATCACTCAAATTGAAAAACAAAATTGAATATATAAGTAAATACCTATTGCACTAACTTCATTTAATAAATCTCATCAAACTCTAGACAATACACGCTTCAATCATTAAAACATTACCGATTATGACATTATAACACGGATGAAGACATTATAGTACAGATAAAAACAAAGACCACTGAACTGTCCTCTTCATCAAGAGATATTTTCATCACTCATGTGTTTTTATTATTGATATTAAGGTTTTCTAATTCTTTGCTTCGATATTTTCTGAATCGAATTCATACTCCAAGAATATATTACTGAAAACCAAACTTAAGTAACGAAATAACTCAGTTCGACATATGAACCGGATAGTCCTCGATGTGTCACAACTTACAAACAAATAATCTTACTGTAATTTTACTGATAGTAGTATCTAGTTCTATTACTGCTTGTGAATTGTAATATTTTCTCGTTCGATGCGAACGTGAAAAATGCTGAAAAAGCTTATTAAAGAAGCTCGTCCAGATCGCATTCACCTGGCACCGTTCCTAAATGAAGATACCGCACATTCAGGCAGATTATGAACGTTGCTCCTTCGAAAGACATTCAACAGATATCTGAGAAGTCGTAAATTTTATGAGTAACAGCACCTAATCAGCTGGAACTTTGCCTATAATTAAGGAAACACGCTGGTCGTAATATAGAATTGATTGTTGAATATAGGCACGATTGCCTCTGCATTATTGAATAAATGAGTATTGTCATTTCGTTTTTGAGCTCATTTGGTGTCATAAACTACCGTCAATAGCGTAAAAGATTTTTATTGGAGTATCTCTGGCACCAATATGAAGATTTTATTACTTCTGAGGTCCGCTCACTAATTCTCTCAACAGTTACGAGTTTTTTCGCATCTGAATATAGATCTCATCTATTACTTCAATTAACAGCCAATGTTTAAATGAGATATCATCTTCTTGATAATTAATCATCTATCCAGCTGAGTGCAATCACTCACGATCAGATATTAGATCAGAAGTTCAAATGTGAAGGTAAGACCCTAAAATTGGTTTATACATAAGCAGAAATTTGACCGAATTGTCATTAGTGAACTTAACAAACCAAATGCCAGCAGATTGTTTGTCAAAAACACTCGAACGGCATGGTCAGTGGCGTACCAGTTGAATCAAATTATTCAGTGATTAGGCCAAAATCTCCGGAATTATCTTCAGAAATTAATTGAAATTTGGAAAGGAAGAGGTAGTAAGAATATAGTGCAAGTGAAATTTTTTTCTTCCCTTTTATAATTCAGGGTTTTTCCGACCTATATAGCAACTTTTAATATCTCTGAAACTAACCGGTGTAACGTATTTATTTTTGGAATGAACTTAGACACCAAAGGAAACCCAATAGTGAGGCAATTTTCGACTGCCCAATGATCTATCATGTGGTTTTTCCGATATCTATATATAGCAATTTTCAATATCTCGGTGGAACATTTTTAATTCGAGATGAAGTTAGATAACAACAAAGGAAATTCAATAGTGAATATCAATAATAAAAACACAACGGGATGATGAAATTGCAGTGAGAATAAGAGTGGAAATATAAAAAAAACTGCTTTAGAAATTGGATTTGTAAAATACCTACCTGCAGTTATAATCCTAACATACTTGAAGAAATAGATAGCTCAGGTGAAATATTTTGCCCAATACAGATAGAAATTCTGAAGTTATAATAAACCCTTTTACTTTCAAAGAACCCAAGCTTATGATATCAGTTCCACACACCTTGACATAGATAACAGAATCATATACCCATTAACTCAATTTCACACCGTGTAGGTAATAAATACATCAACCTCTGAAATCATAAAATAAATTGATATGCAAATGAGTTGGGTAGATCAGAAGATAATTTAAACACGTTCTGAATAGTAATAATTGATAACTTTATTCGTGGAAGGTGAAATTATAAAGATTAGAACAATATTCCACAAATGAATCTGAATCTGTCTTATTCATTAATTTATTAATTTTTCAAAGAATACGTTTCTTTTCTTTTTAATGAATTATTCAATCAATACTAGAACAACACAGAACAGTCCATTTGTTTGCCAGTTGTCTTCCAAGACATCAGGAAAACCAACCGCCGAAGACGGTTCACCCTTCACTATGGCAATGCGAGCAACTGCATTTTTGAGCACTCAAAACATCGATTTGATTATTCATCCGCCGTCAAGTTCTGACTTGGCACAGAATAACTTTTTATAACACTAGGAAAGAAAAACTATCGGGAATTTTGGACACTATTAAATTATCTATTGTTAAACTTGTGACAATGCCAACGTTTCGAAACAGACTTTCAAGGCTGTAAATAAATAAATAATACATTACAAGACATACAATATGATACAACACGAAAATAAATTACCTAGTTACGATGAAACAATATTGTACGCTTTTTAAAACATTCAGACATTTTCTAAGAAGACAAAAATTTTTCTAGAGGCCAGGTACACAACGTAAACATCTGCCTCATTAATTTCTATATGCATGACAATGACAATTAACATAAGGTAACAAAACATTTACATAGAATGGACTCAACACTATTTACGAGGCCAGCTATCACTTATTACTTTCTTATTATATTATTATAGATCGTGCTTAGGTGTTGAACATCTTCTCTATGATTTACAGTGTGATTTCGTTTTATATGAATCATCTCGCTTATGTTACGTCTATAACCAACCTGTTCTCTATCAAGAATTTGTACATTTTCAAAGTTAAATTTATGGCCCATAGTCATTTGATGTAAAGTTAGAGCAGTTTTATTATAATTCGCAATATTCTCACTATCATATTTATGTTGCTTCATTCTATCTCGTAAATATTGTCTTGTCTGGCCAATATAACACTTCTCACAATTAGCACAGGGTATCTTGTAAACTACTCCCGATTCTAAATTATAAGGTGTTCTGAATTTTAAATTTGTGAAGAATCTCTTTGTGTTGGATAAATTATAAAAAGCACACTTGACTTTCAACTCCTTAAATATTTTATTAATTCTGTGAGAAAGACCCGGTATATATGGAAACTTCAAGTAAGAAGAAACGGTCGTGTTAGAAGAAACATTAACTGTGCGACTTACGTTGGATGTGTGTTTATTTATTATTATTTACGAGATAGAATTAAGCAACATAAATATGATAGTGAGAATATTGCGAATTATAATAAAACTGCTCTAACTTTACATCAAATGACTATGGGCCATAAATTTAACTTTGAAAATGTACAAATTCTTGATAGAGAACAGGTTGGTTATAGACGTAACATAAGCGAGATGATTCATATAAAACGAAATCACACTGTAAATCATAGAGAAGATGTTCAACACCTAAGCACGATCTATAATAATATAATAAGAAAGTAATAAGTGATAGCTGGCCTCGTAAATAGTGTTGAGTCCATTCTATGTAAATGTTTTGTTACCTTATGTTAATTATCATTGTCATGCATAGAGAAATTAATGAGGCAGATGTTTACGTTACCTGCCCTCTAGAAAAATTTTGTCTTCTTAGAAATTGTCTGAATGTTTTAAACAGCGTACAATATTGTTTCATCGTAACTAGGTAATTTATTTTCGTGTTGTATCATATTGTATGTCTTGTAATGTATTATTTATTTATTTACAGCCTTGAAAAAGAAACGAAGTCTGTTTCGAAACGTTGGCATTGTCACAAGTTTAACAATAGATAATTTAATAGTGTCCAAAATTCCCAATAGTTTTTCTTTCCTAATCTAATGACAATGGACGATAGCCGAGTTAATATTTTTTATAAAACTTTGGAAGTACTTTCGTTATTATGAATGTGATATTTTTCAACTTGCAATAGCAATTCAGCTTCTTATTTTCTAAAATACTGAAACCCTGATGATGACTAACCTACAAAAACATTTTTTTTTGCTATTACGGTGAATTATTAAATATTATTTATCTGTGTATAGATTTTTGTGAAGGATACCCGACATGGTATCCGAAAATGATGAAAATAACTTTGGGATATGATAGCCCAATATTCCGAATGGATGAAATAGTGCAGCATTCACAGCTTATTTCAGTTTTGCCCGGAAGAAGTCTGAAAAATATCTACATCAATCTAAAAGTGGTTTTCTATTCACCAGAGATTCCCAGTTCTAATCATTACTGAAAATTGGTTTAAAATCAAAAAGAATTGAAAAATTTAAAGAAATTATAATAGTATATTTTTTAAATTCATGAAATCCTGGAATCATCGTGGGAATATCATGAATATAAATAGTTTTACTCGCCCATATAGTGAGTCAACTATATTATAAAAACGGAATACCTGCTGGTCATCAGATACGTAACCGTTGAGCACATATATCATAGATCGACATAAAAAGGGAAAATTGTGCCTATGTTCATGCCAAAACCTTGTGCCTTGCAAGCAGCAAGATCAACTGAAAACCAGTTTTAGATTTATATAGAGCTACCAAGTTTGATACGCTACAAAGGCGTATTATCATTTCCAGATAGGTATCTGTCTGCAATTTACATATCTGTTGGGTTTCTGTTTGCATTGGTGCACAGAACTAGCAGAATGCTCAATTCGGAGGTATTCACTATTCTGTGTTTGATTGCTGGAATATCGATCACAGTCAATGGGGCGGTAAACAATTCGAAAAAATGTTGTATATCACTGACATGACGTTATGAGCATTTGCTAGATTGTTCTAAAGTCTGTTACCGTACTACGAAACTATGTGACACTTAACAAACTTCTTCAGAATTTGCACTTATAAGACGAAGAGTCAATTTCATTCAATCTGGCGGTTTTTATGACCGAATTTCCTGCGGTCATAGAAAATCTTAGGTTCTACAGATTCCTACCTAGTAAAATATTCCGTGAACATGAAAAAACAAATATCTTAGTTCATAAGGGACGGTTTATTTAAGAAAATCTTTGTGCGGTGCCTCACTTTGTCCCAAAACTCGAATTCATCTTATGGCGCTAAGCGACAATTTTACGTATTAGTCCATTGAAATGTTACATTTTTTAGGCTTTACCTTGCGTTTTTTAGAGGACGCAATTTTATTTTTTTGATGTGTAGGGGGTCAGTGTAAAGCTAAAACCAAGTTTGTGGGGTCGCCACCCCATATTTACGATATATCTCTTGAACTATTTATTTTATAAAAAAATTTATAACATTTTTGTTGCAAATTAAATTCTCTACAACTTTGCTCCAGTAACTTTTTGTCGTAGAACTATAAATAAAAAGTTATAAGCGAAAATCTCCGGAAATTTGAGAAAAAAATTTATATTTTTCGATGTAACTTTTTTTTTATCATTTTACCAAAAAATGATGTCTGACCATTTTTGTACATCGTTTTTGAGGAACAACTTTTATTCACATCATTTTTTCATTAAGTCAATAGCTAAGGTTTTACAGCGCTCCGAAGTGAGTACTATTTTTCAGTACTCTTAACTATACCTATATTATACGTGTGTACCTATAACATGTCATCAGTTATTGTTTTTTTTTTTTTTTTATTATTATAACTTTTTAATTACAAAATTTGCAATATTATTAATAATTAATTATTGACTCTTTTCCCCACCACCCACGAGGTAGAGTCTAGAGGCGCGTTTTTTTTCACGTGGTATCCCCAATAGGCATAATCCACGGTGATTTTCTAAATTAGAACTACTCCGTCCTCAGTCGTTTCGATGGACCAGGCTGCGGCTCAGCATCTGATCGGCTTTCTGAATTAAATACCAGTGGGAGAACTGGAGAAGGAAGGGGTGTTAATGTTGGTGGTTCATCATCAAAGTCATTTTCATTTATTATATCTGAGAGTTCCATTACGTTGCTGCAAGTCTCTCCAGAACAATGGAAGCACACTGCAGAACATTTCATTCCTGCTTTTCGGCATCCACACATCGCTCCACAGTTTCCTTTGCATTTGCAAAAGATCAATTTTAGAAGCTCAGGGGGTGCTGGAGGTTTAGAGTTCTGCACTGGCATCAATAATTTTCCACATTTTTTCCAGCCCCAGTCATTATAATTACCAAGCCACGACTGGACCTGATGGTAGACTCGGAAAGTATGAAAGCGAGCTGTGTCTTGTGTTGGAGGAAGTGAGGATAAGTTAAATGTACTTTTTGTCACTGCCTTGGCGAATTGTTTGTATCTTAGGCTGTCAAGAGAATTATCATCTTTATTACCACCGTATAAAGAGATAAAAAAACGTTCACCAATTACAGTGAGCAAAGCAGGGTCAACTCTCTTGTTGAGAAACAAAGCCGTTCCACTTGCAAACTCTAAATGTTTCTCTAGGGTTTTCACAAATTTCATTTTACCGATATTGTAAGGAGCTGAAGTTGTGTCACATCCGGAAAACTGAAAGTACTGAAAAATAGTACTCACTTCGGAGCGCTGTAAAACCTTAGCTATTGACTTAATGAAAAAATGATGCGAATAAAAGTTGTTCCTCAAAAAACGATGTACAAAAATGGTCAGACATCATTTTTTCGTAAAATGATAACAAAAAAGTTACATCGAAAAATATAAATAAATTTCCGGAGATTTTCGCTTATAACTTTTTTATTTATAGTTCTACGACAAAAAGTTACTGGAGCAAAGTTGTAGAGAATTTAATTCGCAACAAAAAATGTTAATAATTTTTTTTTATAAAATAAATAGTTTAAGAGATATATCGTAAATACCATTTCAACCCCTATTTTCAAGATGGCGGCCGTGGGACAAGGGTGGCGACCCCACAAACTTGGTTTTAGCTTTACACTGACCCCCCCTACACATCAAAAAAAATAAAATTGCTTCCTCTAAAAAACGCAACCTAAAATGTAACATTTCAATGGACTATATTGGGTACCTCTCAACTGGAATGGGCTGCAAGTCTGATTTTATGACCCCTAATAAAAATTAATAAGGATCTCAATGGAAAGAGAATGAGTTTAGGAAAGTAGAAATATTTTGTGAGTTAGATCATTAATCAGTAATCTTTTTTGTAATTTAGTGTGATATACTCTTGATTTGTTTTACCCCCTCAGATATAAATTCAGCCATGTACAAAGACATTTTTAGCATGTATCATACTACTATTACAAAGGCGAATGTAAGTTAGTTTGTTACGCTTTCAGCAAAAACTACTCAACCGATCATCATGCAACTTTGTAAATATACTCTCGAAGTTGTCAGAAGTAACATAGGATACTGTTTACTGAAAAATTTTTTTTTACGAAATATAACAGAAGTGTGTCAAAAAGTCGACAAATTTAGCTACTTCAACGCCATCTAGCATTACAGTAATGAAGTTTCAACTCTTAATACTGTGTTACCGAAGGTGACGACAATATCTAATTCAATTGACTTCAGTTTCAACTGTTTCAAATTTTTTTCTATATTTATTGTTATTTTCTTCTGTCGTTACATGCGGTATAAAACTATACAAATTTTTGAGCTTATCCGTAATTTCTGTGGTCAGCTGTTACTTTATTATTCTAGATCTAACTCGCTGATGTTAATTCTTACTCTGCTTTTTTTTTTAAATGTCTCGGAAGCGGAAATCTATAGAACCGAATATTTCATAGCTTAAATGAGGCTGGACCAAGGTAATATAAAGCCTTCTTAGAAGTTTCAAATCACAAAATTGTCCAAGTACCTACAGTAAAAATGTATAAAAACTTATAGTCAGATTCACAGCGTTCACCCATTTGCCTTTCTGTAAAATTACCTGTTCAGAAAGCGAAGGAGCATCTATTGTTCCCACAACATGATATCCCTGACGTTTTCACTTTTCTAGAAACCTGACGTACCGCAAGAAATTCCACCACCTCCGTAAGTCTTTGCTTTGACAAGCCGCGTTGTATTATCCTCATTTTTATCAGATCGCTTCTCAAATTGCTGGAGATTTTATCGCTATGTATCAATAGCATAATTCTCCACTTGGTCGACCAGATGACCTTCAGGGCTTCGCTCTGAGACCATTCTCTCACACAGACGATCATCAACTTATGCGAAATTAAAAGACTCAATGACCCTAAATGATACATTGCAAACTGATTGCGATGGCATGATCATTTAATATTATGACGAACAATTTGTTCCGACCTGGTAAACGTAGGTGCATTGTGAGATGAAAAAGTTTAGTGAAATTACATTGCATGTGTAGCTGAAGAGAAACAGTAGCAACTTGCTAATGAATGTTTGAACTTCCAAGACCGCAATACAGGATGAGTCTATAGCTTCTTTATCAGTTTCAGTCCAAAAGAACGGTTTTTGCGCTTGGTCCGGATAAAACAGCTGTCAACTATCATTGAATACTGCCCTGTCGAATTTTGACTTGCCAGGAGGCGACAGGTTTCGTATTTTGAACTTGAACAGAGCAATTAGTTTTCCACATATGCCGAAAGCCGAAGGAAGAGTTGAAAATATTTTGTGGAAATTTTTTTTTTGCTCAATCCCTATGAGGATCGGTTACCTTGTTTATTCAGCTTTGATTGCTTTCTAAATAGATTCTGATACTTCTATTTCAGGCAAATATATCGGCCTTCAATGGAAAAGGGCCCTTTTGTCTTTGATTCTTGATATCTCGCCAACCAATGATCGCACAGAAAGTTGAAGGTAGGTGTCAAAAACTTGAATAAAGATCCTTCACGCCCTGGCCATTGATATTTGAGAAATAAATAAAAACTTCTGCAAAAGAGGACTATTGATTATTTTTTGAGAAATCAATTTCCTGGATCGATAATATTTTGGAAACCAATAATGGTAAGTGGGCCTTTAACAGCTCAATATGTCCACAAGAATACTACGAAGATCAAATATCCATCCAGTCATGTCTCTGTCTCATTCGAACGAATATCTGAATAAATTAGGATCATGTTTTGTGTTCTGGAAAACTGATAATCTTCAGAATAACGAGAAACAAAATTCTGAGCATTTTTACTGAAGACAGTGGTGACATTTTCAAAAAAGATGAAGGTTTCACGGAAAGTATAGGAAAGCAATCTTTGACAAGCGAGTGAAAAAAGTCGAAATATTTGCTGTTTTCTTTATATGCGCTTTAATTTTTGTTTTTCTGAATAAATCTGTACTCTGTAAATCAGTAAGGTAAATTTGGAAACATATATTTGTCACAAAAACTTTCCTAGGAATTTGATTAGAAGTAAAGAAATAAAAAATTGTGTTGTAGAAGCCTGCCCATGAGAAATATAAGGAAACGCAGATAGAATATCGATGATCTTGGATGGGAAGTAATGAGACCTGTACCGAATTAATTACTCTGCAAAACATGACGTACAACTTATTTAGAATTCAAATTGAATTGTTGAAATTTCGATGGTCAGTTCAGGAATATAAATATAAACATTACATAAAGCTTTGTCTATGCCGACAGAATATACCGTGGAATGTACCCAAGAGAATATGAAACTTTCTGTTCGGTGTTGGAAGCCCGTTTGGAGTTAGGAAAGGTTGGCACTACGAAAAATGCCGACTGCCTTCCACGTTGACCGCTCTCGAGATAGCTTGGTTTCGTGTGGTTGTCCACACATAGGTACTTCTCGTGAGCATCTCTCGATGCAGTGGCTGCTCGTAAGTCCCATAAGAGCGCGTCTGGAGTGGCGTGCATTGAGTTCATTGGTGTTGCAAATGCAAGCCACGAAACAGGCTTCTCAGACTCATCAGGACTTCATAAATTGAAATCGGGCCTCCTAGTAACGATCAGATGATGTACATGCACTTTCAAACTTACTTTTAGTCAAACTTATTAGTGATCCTGCGTACTAAATCAAGACATAAATTCTCTGTGTTGCTAAGTTGTATTTCAGTTGGCCATTCAAAGGTTGACTTCATATTATTCACCTCTTTTGATAATTGCAACCAACTTTTGTCGATTTAGCTGGATTTCCCTTCATCATTACTATGCTTGTCTACATTACTTGCATACTACATTGGCTCTTTTTTTGTATAATAAAATACATGTTAAATAAAAAAAAACTGTTGAATATAAGTATTTGATACAATATTATTTGATGTGCTGGGTATATTGTTATCTCACATATTCTCAATATTCATTGTCGTAGCTTCTTTCCATCCAAAGATATGAATAATTTTTCATTTACTTAATAGAACATAAAAATGACAAAAAGTCCGTTTGAAGTAGGTATCTCTGATCGATGCTCTCACAGATACGTAATTGATTGACCAGGTTCGGACTTATTATCAGTGTCAATTGGAGGAAAATTAGAGAATGTTCCAGAGTACGGAAAAAGACTCTTGTTCACCTGAACAGTGTGCTTATAGATTTATTTATTTTGATCATTTACTCTCAAGTAGCTCAACAAGAGCGCAAAAGCCATCTGTCTTGACATCAGTGCCTTCTAAATTTTTTATTATCCAATTATTATGTTTTTTCCAATGAGAATGTTAAATCTTTTTTAATTGTTTAATACGTTGTAGTGCCAGTTAGTAGTTCAGATTATCCATATAAAAGCTAATTTATATTTCATTAATGACAGAGCAGATATTAGAAATCTACACATCTTTTCCACTCTTTTCAACAATCTAAAATGAACAGGCTAACAGACCAATAAAAGAAATCAAATTTGCTGTGTTATATCCCCAATGGCATCCAACAATATAAGTTGGGAAGAGGTATATAATCATAGACATATAAAGAGATAAACCTAGTATAGCATTTCATTCATCAAACTGTTGAAATTAATAGCCAACATTGAATTATTTCACCATGTGTCAGAAAAAGACAGGAATATATGCTTTCTAGCAATTTGGCAACGCTGCATAATAAAGTCGTCAAATACTCAGTGACGTACTGATTTGATGGTTTCGTTTAATTTCTGAGGAACCTTTAAAATTAGAAATATTTGAGATTATGATAGAAAACCTGTAGAATTAGCACTGTAACTCTAGTATAATCGATTTTAGGTAAATGATGCAAGACAAATTGCTTTCTAGGATATTGAAATAGATTCATACGATAATAGAGGATATTTCTTTCTATATTTCGAAAGATTTAATGAAAAGTGTAGATATAATAACATTGAACTATAATCCCTGCAAGTACGATTATAATCGATATCTTTTGTAGGTAGTCACAGGAGTGAAACTGCTAGGTCTGTTAAATTTTACTGAGCAGCAGTTTTATCTGCGGTAACAGGATATTAATATAGAATGCCATGCAAAAACTAACCCTGGTTTTGACCAGAGCATAAAATTGTGTGAAATATGTTTCATCAAATTTGGGTTAATGAAACAAACTTTCGATGTTTGAATTTATAGATAATATGAATTCATAAGAAAACCACTCAAAATGATATTTATGCATTTAAAACATAGACTCAACATTGATCTCTCATTCCAAAACAAAATTGTTTTAGTGTATATCGAACTAGTCCTAAATTTCTTTGAAATATCTACTAATTTTCTGGTTTCATGATTGAGCCATGTAAATAACCCACCAAGACAAATTTTCTTTGTTCGATATTGCTCGGGAACCTGCAATGAAATTTATTCAAGAGGTCGTACATGGATGAATGATATAAATAGGGTTTGATATTGATTCGGGTATTTCATTTTGGTCAAATGTATAACTTTAAAAGCTATTTAATTAATACAAACAACCTTTGCCTGCACTTCATTCTACGACACTGATTGTTCAAATATTGACGCCAAAAGTTATTTGGAAACTTACCGGTGGAAAGAAAGATTTGGGTTCAAATAATCACAGTTTTTGCTAATATAACATTGTTGAACAATGTTTTACAGTTGAAACACTCTTTCGAAGTCTGAAAACTCACAATAACCACTTAATTTTATTTAATTTTCACTTGTAAACAAATACAAGTTAACTTTCCAGCGCTTTGGCAACGTCACGTATATAAAAAGGGGGAAATACGGTGAGTGAATTTTATGAATGAATATGTTCGCGCAGAGTTGTCGATCATCACATAGTGAAGTATCAGTTCTTAGTTCTGTGCCGACGTCAACATGCTGAATATTTTCAAACAGTTTCAAGAAATAAAACACATTATGACAACATCACAAACGGGTTGAATGCGTATGGCGTATGGTTGCCACACTGCTTTTTCAATAGGTGCTACACGATTTAATTTAAATAAATGGGTCTTTCTCTTTATATGTCTATGGGTATAATATATTATATCTAAAGGTTATATGAGAAATAAGTATATGTACCTTAGTCTCTATTGAACAGAATATTTCACAGTTTAGGATTCTTTTAGATAGGTTGTATATTTTGATTGCTGTAATATTGTGTATATTGTTGTACAGGGCACTGCCCGCAACGTTGCCGAATTGCATTATGTTATACTTTATACCCTGCGCATTAAATAAAATTGTATAATAAAAATATTGAAAACGAATGAATCGAAATGTTTTAGTGAATGTTTCAGTAGTGGTAATCATCTTGTATAAAACTTTTTTGAATTGATGATTTCGAAATGATCACCTATCGACCTTCTCCAACATTATTAAATGCTCAGATCGTAAATTCATAGCCAGCTCGCTGCGATAGTCATCAGCCATGAAGTCGTGACATTTTCCAGAGAAAATGGAGAGATAGCTGAATGCATCGTCCATGACTTCCGAGCACGTTGCGGAAATTTAATAATTTAATAGTCTATCGGCATTCATAATTTTTTTCAGCTTCGTGACAATCGAAACATAGGCAGATGATCAAACGTAACCTTTGCTTACTTAGTATGATTAGAAATTCTCTTCTGGAATGGAAAATTGATTAGGTAACTGTTTCCATATCGCAGATTATGGGAAGATTGCCACATCGTCACTGGGACTGTCATAGTTCAATCTGTCGCGGGTCACGACGCAGTATGGTATGACTTGCCTTAAATGGGAATGGCTTGGCACGATAATTGATGAAGATCTGGAAACGCAGGGGGATTGAGGGAGTTCACATCAACCTGAAGCACAGAGAAATGTTACGTTCAAATGAAAATTTTCATTCTAAGTCGCTGTACAAGATAAAAGAGTACATGAGGATAAATGTGAACAGGTGTTACAATTGATAGATCATATTGCACTGTGCACTAGTTGATGAGTTTAAAATTACGTTAAAAGGACATAGTTTTACTTTAATTATGGTATATATCTCATTCGGTTTGGGATTATGTCAAGATCATTGTGTGGAAAAATTGGATTAGTATATCAAAATTCAAATGTTATAAACAATTAAAAGGGGTAAAACTGTAGTGTTTGGTTTTGTACTTATAATAAGTAAACTTATTATTTTTTTAGATTCGGGAAAAATGATCCTGAAAAAGGAAAAAATTTACCACAAAAATATTTTGATCTCGAAATTATACATTCATTTTTAACGATTTTGATTTAACTTTGAAAGTCGCCGTTTGCGCGCCATATTAATATTGATGTCGTAAATTGGTAAGTTCCAATAAATAAATTTTTAGGGTAAGTATAGTAGATACAACAATCTGAAAAGATCTTTAAGAAGTTTTAGAAAAAAAATTTGAAAAACATGGAAATAGTCCATTTTTTTATTATAAACAAATAGGGATATAATTTTTTTTCACGTAACGAATGTTTGTTCTGTTGAAATGAAAACGGCAAATAGGACTTAAAGAAAAATGAAAACAAAATTTCAACCCAACGGTGAATTTTTTGTTTTTGTTAAGTATATAAAAATGATTATAAATGAAGTATTGAATTTATTTGAACTTTTATAACATTACCTCATTTTTTATATCAAATGAATTCAATTCTTTGTTCATAATATTTTTTTATATAAAAAAAAAGAAATTTCATTCTAATATTATGGATATTTTTTTCAACTTTCCCTTTAATTATCATTTTTATGTTAAACTTAAGACGTTCATTAACTCATGAAAAAATGATTTTTTTATTTTTTATACTTCTACAATAGTATATTCTAATACAAGTTGCAGAATGGGCACCTATTCCAACACGAATGCGAAATTCGAAAACTAGCGACGAAGGAGCGAGTTTTGGAACGCATGAGTGTTGGAGTTGTCTTCTGCAACGAGTATTAGACGATATTTTCTCTATTTCAGTCAAAAATTGTGAGAAATTTATTGGAATTCAATGAAAAATTCAGATTATACCTCCTAGTGCCTTTTGTATTTTATTTTCGCAGTTGGTGTGACTGATACGAAAATTGACAGATTATAGAATTTGAATAGTGCGTTCAAATCTCTACATGGTTATATTGACAATTGACATGCAATGGACGCGTGTTGACATTCGAATAGGGTGTCAGTATTGTCTACCACAAAACGAAAAATATCACTAAAAACAATGCTGTAATGACTTCATTACAGCACTGTTTTTAGTACTGTAATGAACTCATTACGACACTGAAATAGAGAAACAAATTAAATGTACTATTTGAAGAAATTATTATATATGGTGAGAGAAAAATTAGTCCGTTATAATAATTCTTGATTCCTACTTAACCTTTTTTCATACTTCTTTTGTTCTAATAATGGGTTGAAAAATTATTTTGAACATCATAATTGACCGTTCTCTACTCATCAACAAAGAAAAAATTTTTTCACTGAAAATTTCGTTGTTTATCGAATTAAGTATCAATCCGTCGTAAAGAAATTATCGATTATTCTGCCCCCGGATCAAAATACCGAAAAAAATTAATTTCCTCAATAATAAATATTAAATGAATCACATTTTTTCAGTTTTTTCGTGAATTTCAAAAGAAAGAAAAGTTAAGAATTCATTTATAACAAATTGTTAATTCAATGGACAATGAAACTGTTGATGGAAATGATTTATTGTTTGTTAATTTATAGATAATTGCCAATTTAAGTTTATAATAGTTCTTAACTAATTATTCAAACAATAAAAATCTGAATAAACTTTTAACTGATTGAAAATAATTGTTTAGAAAAATTTTTTCAGTCATGAATAATACTGTCATGAAAATTCATAAAAAAAATTCAAAAACATTGAAAAATCAATTTGTTCATAAATTTTTCATGAAATGGATATAATATTATTTTGGTAATAAATTTGGCAAATGAGAAAATTAGTTTCTTGTGCATTACGGTCAAATTCAATTTTTTTTAAATTTGAAATATGAACGAAGTAATTTATTCTTTTGAATTTTTATTTATCAACTATCTTATTTCATCGGTATATAAAAAAGGTTCCATGGGGTGAAAACATTTTATGACAGTTATACACATATTTTTCTCAATTTACAATCATTAAGAAAGTCTGGGTGGCCCATTTAAAAATTGGAATTTAATTTTGCTATAAAAAAAAAACTGCTCAATATTTTCCAATGGTTGAACATTTATTTAAAAGGTTGGTTCATGACATTTATTTATGAAAAATAATTTCGGCCAAATGACCACCACGGCTGACTTGGCAGTAGCCTATTCGTTCCACCCAATTTTTTAATACATTTTCGATTGTTTGGGGCTCTATTTCACCAATAGCAGCTCGAATTTCGGTCTTGAGGTCTTGAATTGTTTCTAGATTGTTGGCGTAACACTTATCTTTCACCGCTCCCCAAAGATAATAATCCAATGGCGTCAGATCGCAGCTTCTTGGTGGCCAATTCACATCAGCATTTCTGCTGATTATTCGATTCCCGAAAATGCGGCGTAAAACATCGATTGTGGCGTGTGCTGTATGGCTCGTTGCACCGTCCTGTTGAAACCAAACATCGTCCAAGTGGTTAGCTTCAATTTCTTGAAAGAACCGATCCTTCAACATTGCGCGGTAGCGCTCGGCATTGACGGTTACGGCGATTTCTGCTTCATTTTCAAAGAAAAATGGACCGATGATGCCGCCAGACCAAAGTCCGCACCAAACAGTCACTCGTTGTGGGTGCATTGGCTTCTCTATGACGACGTGCGGGTTTTCTGTGCCCCAGATGCGACAATTTTGCTTATTAACATAACCACCGAGGTGGAAATGAGCTTCGTCCGAAAACATGATTTTTCGATAAAATTCGTTATCCTCCGCCAAACAATTTTTCAGCCCAATTTGCGAACCGTAGACGACTCGGATGGTCAATTGGCTTTAGCTGTTGCACCAATTAAACTTTATACGGCTTCATGGCCAGATCTTTACGCAAAATTCGCATCAAAGAAGTGCGTGAAATGTCCAATTGTTGAGAACGATGGCGAACTGATGTTGATGGTTGTTCACGCACACTTTCAGCCACAGCAGCAATATTTTCGGTTGAACGGACAGGACGTGTACGTACACGTGTTGGTTTATCCACCAACATTCCGGTTTCACGAACACGCTTCACAAATTGATCCACAAATTGGGTTTTTGGAACATTTTTTTGTCGATTTTTTCTTGAATTTCTCACAGTTTGAGTAGAAGACTCACCACTTTGGAAATAAGTTTTTAATATTTCCCAACTTTCTTCAAGCGAATAGCGTCCCATTTCGTAAACTTCAAATTTTCAACTAAATATTAGTCACGTCAAAAAGAATAGTTGACGTTTATAATGTCAAATAATCGGTAGTTCAAATTCCAAACACTAGATGGACCACCCGTTATTTTAATTTTTCAAGATTTTCAAATCTTCTGTATATACCAAAAAAAAATTATTGCTTTTTACTAACTTGCGACGCCATGCGATCAACCTCAACACTGCGCACAGACAGCAATCATCAACCTTAAATCAAAATTATTAATAATGGAGGTACAGTTTCGAGGATCAGATTCTTCTTAGTAAATGACTTCATTGGTGCTCTTTTCCAAAATCGAAAATATTATTAGTCTACTAATTATAAGTAAAAAACTAAACCCCCTTTTTCAACCATCTTTAATTGTTTTTAACTTTTGAAAATTCCAATTCTTTCGCACTATAATCTAGACATAATTCCGAATTGAATGAGCTTTATTAGATACATATTAGATACATTATTAGATTACATAATTTCATTAAAAGTATAAGTCACCTTAAACTCATCAACTATACTATAAATATAACATAATATTGTGCTTGAACTGTGTTTTTTGCCATGAAGAAGCAATGATGAATTAACACACTCAATTTTGAATATGGATTTTTCATCAATTCCAATCATTTGAATTCATTTTCGGTCTGCTATTCTAAAATTATCTACTGACATTTGGGCAGAACGATAGCTCGCTGTTCTAGCAGGAACAAGCTCTCAAAATGTTGACAGTGAGAACTAAATTGAGCTAGACATTGTTCCTCTTATCGTATTTCGTAAAAACACCAATTTCATAATTGGATATCACAAAAAAGTCACATTATCGCAGTTGATAGATTCGAAGAATTACCGGCAATAGTGAGGTGTAATGGTAGAATAATGTCAGCATCAGCTCATCTTGCCTTATAAACGCAGGAAATCCATGCGAAGAAGAAAGATGTAATTTCTATATAGGTACATACATTCAACTTCAGGTTGTCGGCAGTAAAATGTTATCTGCAGTCGTTTCTCTTTGAAGTGGATTGAGAATGCTTGGGAGATGTTTAGGCTACAAGAATTTATTGCTGGGGTGAAAATTAATGAAGCACTGAAATAATGTGTTCATTAGTTATTGATTAATTGATAACGAGATGACTCGTTGTTGTGTTTATTTTGTTCTCAGGATCTGATGAATAGAATTGTGTTTTTTAATTTTTTTTATGGAGCATGTTGAAGGATGTGAGAGAATTTTCTTATTTGTATGAACATGTCATCAAACATTATCAATTAAAATAAATAATATTGTTTTGTGTTCATAAGACCACATGAGAGAATTGAAAATTTCTGCATGGTTAGGTGAATCATTTATGTTCATATTTGTGTGTAAAATAATATCACAATATATAGGGTGTTTCAAGTTGCAGTGCCTGTTAGTTTCTAGACAACAGAATCTATACTCAATTTGATATTGTTCAACATTCTCTAGTGAGATGAAATATACACGAAGCCTAAATACTTCACGTTGTACGGGCAGAAAAATATTATTTTTTCTCTATATTTTGATCTGAATGTGATGAATTATTTAATTCTAAATATATCCATGTTTGGGTAGTTGCATTCGATGAAAACTTTTTCAGAATATCGAAAAAAATAAGAGATATACTTTGTATTATATTCGTAATCATTTTCCTCAATATCTCATGCATAAATCGTTTTTAAATTTTTGTAGTTGAAAAATACAGAATTAGTCGATAAATTTTGCTTTTCAGTACTCATTTTTGATCACTTGTTCATTTAACTAGTAAAACAGAGTGTCAACGTTTTGCCACAACGTCTGTAATTTTCCGAATAGTATATATAATAATAGGGTTCGAACTCCTGATTAAGAATCCGTGGTTAAACTTGGGTATGTCCGACCAGTTGATAGTATATTCTCCATTCTTTGAAGGAGATGAGCTAGAGATTCCATATTTTCAGAATAGCTTTATTGTCAAAAATCTCGGTCAAGTTCGTTCTTGGAACGAATATTCTGTTATGAGGATATAAAATTTGTTATCTTCAATACGGGGTGTAAAATATTTAAGGAGTTAATTCAGAAAATATCCACTTTAGGGCAAGGGTGTGATGCATACGCTCACATTATTTTTCAACGTAGATTCAATATCTGCTATAAAAAATGGGGTTCTGATTTGAAAAAATTGATTTTTCACGATTTTGTCATCCCTAACTTTGAAAGCGATTTTTTCACCCCCTGTATCATGAATCGCGATTTCGATTTTTAAAGTGGATACATCAATCTTCCATCTTAAAAACTCCCAAAAATGAAAATGTTCCATCCAAAAACCTCGAAGTTATTCTTATTTCAGCGGAGCTCTATTTTCGAATTTTTTTTCGAATCTTCCCTCTCAGAGAGAATTTTCCAACCAAAACTGAAAAATGTTACATCAAAATAACTCGAAATTATCTAAGGAATCTATTTCTGCAATAAAAAAATGGTGTTTTAATTTGAAAAACGGAAGTTGACGTCATTTCCGGAAAAACCGGAGTGCTCATGCCTTGAAAATATTTTAGATTTCATCAGCATCGTGAAATACTTATAAGTGCTGAATTTCATGAAAATACGTTCAGTAGTTTCCTGTATAAATATGGGTGAGGTTACTCGTGAAAGACCCTGTATAGTGATGGAGAATACAATGAAAGAGTAACCCTGAGTCAACCTCTACAAATAAGACGATATTTCTTAATTAAACTAGAAAATTTATTGAGTTGTGTTTAATACAAAAGTTGTTAATTTAGATATTGAAACCCATTTCGATATTCGATTGAAATAAAATTTTTTCGTTCAATTTGAAAATTTGATTTAATTACATAGTTCTATCAATCTTGAGGATTAATGAAAATTGAAATTTTTCTGCTGTTTTAAAAGATTATTCACTTTGAGGGAGATTAAAGATGTTTATCGATACCCCAAATAATCATTTTACATTTTGCAAATCGTGAAAATTTGTGCATCATTTTTCAAATATGGAGCGTATATGCTTGTACTTAAAAGATTCTGTTTGATATTATCGAATAGAGAATGGAAACAACAATATTTGCTTTTTACAAACTTTCAAGAATTATGGGAAAGTTAATGGTTGTTGGCCCTCAATTTCATTTATTTTAAATATCACCATTATATTATCACTATTCAATAAAAGAAAGTATATTTAAGTTGAATTCTCAAGAGTGAGGGATCAATCAATGTTTTTCCAATTCATCTTGATTCAACTAACACCCATTGAAAGGCTCTGAAATAACATTTTAATTCTTGGAACGGTATATCAACATTCTATTCATATTGCCAGATTCGTGTCAAAAGCACATAAGACAAGTCACGATAGTTTGACGCTGGAAAATTCTTGTAATAAAATAAATCGATAACAATTTCAGACTTTAATGGTTGTTGTGTCTCGTGTATTATGAAACAGGTAGGATAGGTGAATACAGTTCAAAGGTTATTCGCTTAAGTGCCTTTGATCGATGAAATTCTCCGAAACAATTTTTAGAATTATTAAATAAATTATTCAAAATTTCAAGAATCACATCTGTTGAAATTTAATGAGAATTACGTTTGTATCATCCTAGTGACTTTATATTGAATCTTGACAGTTACAATTGGCGTTATTGACGAAAGTTGACAGATTAGAGAATCTGAATTTGAATCGTACGTAAGATGTCTAAAATACTGGAGTATGCATTGATTATATTTTGTTTTACAGATTTGGGGACAAGTCGATTTATTAAGTCCAATATTTCTTTCAAGATTTAGATTCGAATTCATTAGACGAAATATGGCGTTTAAGTTGTTAATTCTTCATTTCAGATTCACAAAAAAAAGTGTTCAGAAAGCGTAATTACATTGATCGAATTCCTGAATACAGGGTGTAACTAAATAAGTGTAAAATAATTCTGCAAATTTTCGTTCCAATGTGAATATGCTTTGAGAATGGAATTAATTTCGGTTGAAGGAACTGTCAATAATGATAGACCTCTATGGCAACGTTTCGGTGCTTTATTTTTCACTTTCCTCGGGCTGAAATTGACAAAAAATTATTTCATACACAAAAACAACATTGTAATCACACACTAAAAACAAAAACTGATCTTGCAAGTCACCAATAAAAACACTCCCTCAAAGGGAGTACAAAAAAATTCTATAACAATTTTTTTCACAAGCACCAAAAAAGTTACAATATTGAAATGAACCTAACGTTTCCTACTAGCAAAAAGACACTTATGCAGTTATTTATTTGGTTTACCCCATGGTTGTAGGGGTGGGAAACGCAGGTACTAACTACAGAATAATAATAAATCCAGTTCGCATTTATGACGATGTACCTATCTCTGTAGTTGTTCGTAAAATAATTTTTTGCTGCGAACTAGTTTTATTTTGGGCAAAAACTCATGAGACATTTTTTGTTTAGAATGAAACAGGCTATCGGAAATAAATTTTTAAATGGTAAACAAATAATAAGACAAAAAGTTACATCGGAAATAAACTTTAGGGGTTGTAGTTCAGTCTATTTGGAAATGACCCTCCGAAAAATGACATACCGGAATTTGACTTGATAAATCGTTAGAGGGGCATAAAATAATGTTAATTCTAGATTTCCGAAGTGATCCAAATTGCTGATTTTGAGAAAATCCAAAAATATTTTGAAACGCGTTTTTCTCACAATCTATGGGTTTTAGAGAAAAATGTATTGAACAAAAATTGTAGAGGACAACATAAACTACATTTCGTCTCATGGAAGTGAAGTCGTCCGACTTAAATTACAAAAAGTAGGTGGCGCTAAAGTATCAAAAAATTGGTTTTTTGGCATTTTCGTTGTAAATAAATAATTTTTTCATAAAACTGTAAATGAAAAAGTTGTTTGTCTCAATATTTGCCACATTTTATATTTAATCAATTTTTTTGTAAATCTTACCGTTCTCGAGCTAGAGCGTGCCGAAGTGTAAAAATGGTACATTATGTGCCGCGCCAATGCGCGTATTCCATAAACTTCATTTTATTTTTTATTTTTTGATTAATTAATTAGACCATAATATTTATTTGATATTAATATTTTGAATCATAGTTGAGATAAACAATTATTAATAGTACCCTTTTATTGCAGCTTGTTGTAAACGGTCAACATTGAGTTGCAACAAATGTAACAGAAGATAGTAGTGAAAGATTGACACAAAATGTGTAGACTAATTTTTTTTTTATTAAAAATTTTTACTTATTAATTTATTAATTTCAAAAATAAAACTTTACATTTTGTGATTAGATCATTGCAAACTTAATTTAACTTTTTGGTCAACATTTTTGCTAGCTTATTGGTTCTTTATATAACTTCTATAAAGTCATGATTGTAATTAATTACACCAAGTACAATGTAATTTCAATGCAAAATTAGATTATTGCAAACATAATTTAACTTTTTGGTCAATACTTTTGCAACATTATTGGTTATTCTTTTATAACAAAGAACCGTTATTTATGCTGCGCTGTCTCTTTTCGCCTACAGCTCGAGAACGGTAAGTTTTACAAAAAAATTGTTTAAATAAAAAATGTGGCAAATTTTGAGACGAACAACTTTCTTATTTACAGTTTTATAGAAAAATTATTTATTTACAACGAAAATGCCAAAAAACCAATTTTTTGATACTTAAGCGCCACCTACTTTTTGTAATTTGAGTCGGACGACTTCACTTCCATGAGATGAAATGTAGTTTACGATGTCCTCTACATTTTTTGTTCAATAAATTTTTCTCTAAAACCCATAGATTGTGAGAATAACGCGTTTCAAAATATTTTTGGATTTTCTCAAAATCAGCAATTTGGATCACTTCGGAAATCTAGCATTAACATTATTTTATGCCCCCCTAACGATTTATCAAGTCAAATTCCGGTATGTCATTTTTCGGAGACACCCTATTTTTTCGTGCTATATATCCTGTACTATTGCGTTTCCCACCCTTATAACCATGGGGTAAACCAAATAAATAACTGGATAAGTGTCTATTTGCTAGTAGGAAACCTTAGGTTAATTTCAATATTGTAAGTTTTTTGGTGCTTATGACAAAAATTGTTATACAAATTTTATGTACTCCCTTTGAGGGGCTGTAACTTAACAAGGGATACTCCAATGAAGTTTCTTTATATGATAGATCCTATCTTTATTTCGATGAGCTCCTTAAATATTTTACACTTATTTAGTTACAGCCTTTTTTCAAAGTACAAATTTTTGCCGTCCAAAATTCTGGTAAGACGATGAAGGAAGACCTGGTTTAACAATAAATAAATTTTCCTGATTATGTTGATACATGCATTCAAGTGATTCAGTGATTATATTTTAAAGTAGTGCAGTTTTAAGTGGAACAGGATTAAAACTGAAATGAAACTGACAGAAAACTACTAATCTGGTTATATTTAATTCAAGATATTTGTAATTTAGACTTAAATAAATGAGGTATTTCAAATAAAAAGAGCTTAGTGAAAGAAAGATATTCTAAATGGTTTTCGATGGAGTCGGCATCTTTTGATTGGTTTTAGGGAGCAGTGAATTTAATTTTTTTTAAGGAAAACCGAGTAGTTATTTTCCATTTTAGATATAAGTTTGTTCATTCATCATGGCGGTTGTATTAGTATTACAAATTTCCAGAATACGGTATAAGACCCCAGAAAAAATGCGCAAAAGCGTCTGACCTCAGATGAGTACTTTTCTATTTTGTTTTAATAGATCTAGTAGCTATCGCCGGTTTATCCCCTTCTAGTAAACCTGTGCAGCAGCGTAACTGGAATGAAGAAGGTCACATAATTTATTGACAGACCTCGTATTATACATAGAGTGATGTTGGAGAGTCACAATCATATGCAAAAACGATCCTTCCTTTTCTCAGTTATCAGTTATTAGTCCCAGACAGCTGGGGCGAGAGTATGTGAACCGTTATATACGGAATGTCTCCAAGTTTATAGCCTTGTCTGACTGAATATGATTTTAGATAGTATTACCGACTCAACGAATAACTGTCTGAATCTTCGGCTGAATAGAAATATAACGAGAGGTAATTATAGTGACAATGACTACTCTTTGGCAGTATCTGCCATGATTACAGCCCAGCTACCAGTGTTGAAAAAAAGAGCGTTGTGCTAGTTCCATTATATGCATTGGAATCAGATAATTTGACGAGTTTTCAGTATGAAACGGGATCCTGACCTTGCAATCATTATGAATTTAATTCAAGAGATTATCCATTCAAGGGAATGTTAATTCTTAATTATATTTATAATTATTCTTTTGAACTTTTGACTTACAAAACAAATGTTATCGGGGGTTGGTGAAGAAACTCCAGTAAAAAAAACCTATATCTTTATAGTATAGTATATCTTTGAACAAAGTGGTAGATTTGCTCAGATTTCTGTTTATTTTCTAATAATTGGGTAAGAGTTATGTATGGGCTTACTGATGAAGAATCTGTGGTCAAAATCGATTAGGGTTGTCCGTATGTAAGCTCATAAACGATAAGACATAAACGATACATCATCCAATAGGCCTGCTGTGTACCTGATAAACTATAAGATTTACAAAGACTTCTAGTGAATAATTATTCAAACCCTGAGAGGTAATATCTCTGGCAGTATTAGGTTTTCGAAATCAAAATTAGTAGCAACATTTTTGCATTGGCTCCTACAACTCGAGAATAGAAAAAAAAACACCGGTAGCACTCACTCCGGCAGAAGTGAAAACTTGAATATTAACGTTGTGCATTTTTGATATTTTGGAATGGTTAGAGAATAATTTTGTATGAATTGCTTTCATTATCAGTATAAAAGTGCTATTATTTATGTGGTGGAATACAATATTCATTTATTGCGCTATCGTACACAAAAATGACAATAGGTTTGTTCGGGTGGCAGTTCCCAGTTGTACTGGGGTCACAGAGAACCAGGTTCTGTAACTCTTGGAATCGTCGCAAGTTGTTCTATGACACGAACGGGTGAGAACAGGTGGGAACAGATAATTTCAAAACGATTTCGTTAAGTGCATAGATAAGTGAAAGTAAGGTTATGTTGTACATCATGGACATTGAACTCTAAATACCATATAGGTATTCATATAGAGTTCAATGATCATGGATGATATCATGGATAGTGTTAAAAGATATTGAATAAGTTATTGTGTTATTAATACGGTGGAAATATTTTAGAAATTACAAATATTAAAATTGAACAATTTTTTTGTCATAAATAAATAAACATAAACATATCCATATAAATAACTGTAAATATAATTTATATGTAATGAAATATTTAAAGAAATGATTTAATTTAATTATAATTTGAAATTTCAATACATGTAGTAGTGGTCATCAGTGGAGAAATTATTTTTGTTAGTTCATATCTGGATAAACTGTGAATTTTTCATTTATTTCATTGTAATTTTGGTGGAAACTGTATACAGAAAATTTTATATAATAGAATTAGGTAATTGTATATGGAACTGGTGGCATTTGGGAAATAAATAAAAATATTTTCTAACAATTTTCATAGCTTTGTAATTATTTTTTAGATAAAAATTGTTTTAACAAGTCGTTGTGTTCTTGAAAGAGGTCATTCCTCCGTTTCCTTCCTAAATTTTCAATACATTTTGAGTGGTTAAAAAATAAAGATACTACAATCACGAAATAACAAAAATAAATATATAGTATATAAATACGAAATATCGTATATATAAATAATATAAAATAATTATCTTACATACTACAATTATGCAATTGCTTTATTCATCTATTGCAAATGATCCTTCCTCTTCTTTGAGATAACAAAAATTTTGAGAAGCTATTATAACGAATTGATCAAAAATTTATACTCCCACAACATCAAATATACTCAAAAACAGCTATGCGAATATCCTAGTCACCAAATATATAACTTAATTGCCAATTATTAGAACTACTGAAAATTTGAATCACAGATGATTTGAATTTACCGCTTCTTCTGTTGTACCTTGTACCATCTCTAGATCAGGAACCGTAAGAACAGTAACGAACAGTTCCGAAATCAAGTGTTCCGACCACACGAATGACAAGGAACTCCTGTTCCGTCCCAGACGAACAGGTGGGAACCACAAATTACCAAAAATTACAGTTCCGAACTGCCACGCGAACAAACCTAATTTATATTACATTAACCTACACAAACATTCGCACAAGCGCCCTGCACCGCCTAAACGAAACAGCACACGCAGGCACGGTAGAAAGAGTGGGGGATATTATTCCCTCTCCTACTCCTCGATCTTACGCTTTTTCGATGACAATCACGTGACCCTGACGCGAGTTTGGATGTTTTTACCCATACAAGAGAGTGCTCAGCGCCGCTAAAAAAGTTTTCACTTCAAAAAGAACGCTGCTGATGTTCATATGAATTTCTTGAAAAACAGTTACATATTTTCGATCAGGATCAGCAATTCTTCCCACCCTGTACATCTGAATCTCGCTTTTCCAATAATCAATATTCTCGTTTCCAGTATCGTGAGAGCTATCACATTAAATGGTCTTGGTACTGTTAAAGAGAACGACATACTAAATACCGCAATCGGATTTAAAACTTGCAGGATATACCCAGTTAAGCACTACGACATGGTATCTAATTTATAAACTACCTACTATAAACCCACATTTTTATAGCCATGTTTTTCTACACCTTTATATCGACCAGCATCGATCTAATTTTGATTTGAATGAGTCAAATCCTGTCTGTTGCTATCACATTGACCTCAAATCTACCTAGGCTTCAAGACTTTTACCGGTGTTTTCAAAAGAATTACAACGTCATATTTTGACTGAAAAAATGATTTTTTCAGAAAAACCAGCGGGTTGTTCTAGAATGAATCGAGCTAATCTACGGCGATGTGAACGGTCGGTCGGCTTAAATTCCTGCACGTTTGGAATAACCCCAGTTGTTGAGAGCGTCGAGAAATCGACAAATTTGGATATTCTTCAACACTACGGAATCATCTATTACGAATATAAACTAACTCTGTCAATGCTTTCATGTCCTAGGTGTGGCCACAATTAAAAAACAAAGTTCTTGTTGAAAGACCCTTTATATTCCAATGCCTTATGAAGTGACCCGATTGTAGAATCCCGCTTATCTCTTTAATGAATTGCTATCAGAGATAACTTTATCCCAACAAACATAGCTGTATTTTTTGATGATTTATCTTAACAGAGAAATACCGAACATGTCACAAATGAATTGTAAATCGACAAGTGTGTATTCAAAAGCTCTTGAATGAAGTATTTATTGATTTCTTATCAACTTGTTCAAGCAAGTAATATGAGAGAAAAAAATGGTCACTTCAAAAAGACAGGGAAGTGCAAATTTGTTTTGTCATTGAAAAAATGAAGGCATGAAGGGTAAAGTCTCCGCTTCTTCATTCATTATCGTTTTCTACTTGGGAGGTAATGAAACGACAAACAACTCTAACTTGTTTGTACGTGGATTTTATTGCTTCACAGCTTTATATAGACCACACAACAGCAGCATCCTTTGAATCACTGGACCGATCCAGATTTGCCTTAGAATCTCTTAAATCGTAAATTGAAAGGGGTGAATTCAATTATTGAAAGAACCTTCCGCAATTTCTCTTAAATATAATTCAGAGCATGGCACGAATAGTTGAATTTTTTGTTCCGCTCAGTATTGCCACAAGAAACCCAGGCCAAACCAAAGATATTTCAAAAATTAAGAGAACATTTCAGGAAATTTGGATTTTTCGATGAACCAATAGCAAAAAATACCACAAACAAGATTCTTTCCTTGAATTTATATATTAGACATTTTGTGAATGGACATTCCTTTCAAACGCACGTAAAATTGATGTCAGATTGAATGTGAGGGACCATCATTATTGCGTATGTCGCATGCGCAAAAAGGAAAGATCTAGATCACCTCTTTTCTCGGGCGAAGCCTACAAAAATGGCAAAAAATGAAAAAAAATTACAGTAGGATGAAACCCATTAGAAAAGCAAGGGAATATGATCAAAATGAAAGGAAAACTAAATTACGGTCCATCGGAGTTCGGGAAGTGGGAGGGGGTGAGTTTTTAAGGGTAAAAAAAGATTTATTTTGATTTCCGGCAAAACTACAAGTCCTATGGAAAAAAGTTAAATGGCAAAGTTTTAGGCAATAAAAAGATCTACAACTTTTGTATTTGCAGATTTTTCACATTACCTCAAAATTTAGGTGAAAAATTCAAAAACCAAGTTTTTGGTTTTTATTTATATCTTTTTCAAAAAATTTTTTTCTACGAAATTTGGTGAAAACTTACCATATTATGTCCCAAATACACTGTAATTTATTTGATTGAAAATATTAATTTTTCGCTTCATTCTGATTTAATATCAAAATGCACCCTAATTTTCAATCGAAAATTCTGACTTCAGCTTATTTCAAAAAGTTTGGGGGCTTTTTGTTCGTTGAAATATCTACTTTCTGATGGTGTAAAAAATATACATTACTATAGGAAATATTCTTAGAAAATGCAAAAATTCGACCAACACATTCTGACAGCATTATGCATGTCGTCGACGGTGGATTTTTACTGCACAAAGTAATTTGGCAGAATAATGAAACGGTGGAAGAGATCATTAATAAATATTTGCGCTATGTAGAAAAACATTACGCAGCAGGCAATTATATTGTCTTTGATGGGTACCCTGAGATTAAGAAATCAGCTACTGTCTCAACAGTACCAGCAGGTACTTCAACTAAAAAGAGGAGAACGTAATCGTAGAAAAACCTCAGACAGTATTCCAGAGTTCGATTATCAGAACCATACAAAAATACCATTTTCGCAAGAAAAATTTTTATCTAACGAGAAAAACAAGGACAAAATAATTAAACGTTTAATGAAAACATTACAGTCACAAGGATTTTCCTGTAAACAAGTTGAAGAAGATGCTGATGCCGACATAATTAAGACCTCGATAGAAGTTGCCAGAGAAACCAATAAAACTGTTATAGATTTGGGTCAAGATATTGATCTTTGGTTCTTTTAAATCAATTGAATTCAAATAATTATGACATTTATTTTCTCAAACCAGGCATTGGAAATGGAAAGGATCTATTTTTCACGTCTAATAGTTTCAAACACGAATCCTTCAAAAATGTTGTTGCATTTCTGCATTGTTTTTCTGGTTGCGATACAACATCAGGATTTTGCCGGAAAAGGAAAGAAAAGTATCTATTTATAAATGTAGAAAAGAAAAAAATAACACTGAATAATTAAGGTTTCAAAAATATCAATTGGCAAAAATTAAATCATCCTTTATTTTGGCAAACCTCTCACCCACAGAAGGAGCAGCAGAACAACATTGTTACAGAGCATATTATCAGCTTCAAACTTGGTTGGGTAACGAATTGACAGCAACAGATTGGGACTGGAAGCAACATCAGCATGGCATTATGCCCAAATTTACAGAAAAGGATTTAATTCCGGAAGTATTGCTCAAAACTATTTGCTGCAGCTGTGAAACTGGATGTAACAGTTTAAAATGTGACTGCCGAAAACATGGTTTAAAATGCACTAATTGTCATGGTTCTGAGAATTGCTCCAATATGGACGAAAAAATCTACGAGGAAGTAAATGATTCAGATGAAATTATTGATGAAGAACCAATGCAGACTGGAAATAACATTGGAGACGAAGATGGTGGTCTTGAAGATTTCGACGATCAACTAGAGTTGGAAAGATTTGTCGAATCTGACGATGAAGAAATGCCTCCAAAGAGACAAAAACGAATGAGTAACTGATTAGAATTTCAAATAACGTATTTATAAATAACAAGATTAACGTTTTTTAAAAAAAATTTAATGAATAGCGTAATCAGAATTAAGTTTCTAAATTCAATAGTACGATTTACATGTATATTTATTTATGAGATTTTCTATGACATGAATGTAATTCGAGTAAAATAAATAAACTTTTTAACTAAAAAAAATTGCAGCAATCACATTTTTTGATGAAATTGTACATAATGAAAAAAAATATTTCGAATTTGAGGTTTTTTCAATTTTCTGCATTTTCTAAGAATATTTCCTATAGTAAAGTATATTTTTCTTTACACCATCAGAAAGTAGATATTTCAACGAACAAAAATCCCCAAACTTTTTGAAAAAAGCTGATATTTTGAAGTCAGAATTTTCGATTGAAAATTAGGTGCTTTTTGATATTAAATTAAAATGAAGCGAAAAAATAAATATTTTTAATCAAATAAATTACAGTGTATTTGGGACATAATAAGGTAAGTTTTCACCAAATTTCGTAGAAAAAAATTTTTTGAAAAAGATATAAATAAAAACCAAAAACTTGGTTTTTTGAATTTTTTACCTAAATTTTGAGGTTATGTGAAAAATCTGCAAATACAAAAGTTGTAGATCTTTTTATTGCCTAAAACTTTGCCATTTAACTTTTTTCCATAGGACTTGTAGTTTTGCCGGAAATCAAGATAAACTATTTTTTACCCTTAAAAACTCACCCCCTTCCACTTCCCGAACTCGGATCGAACGTAATTTATTTTTCCTTTCAATTTGATCATATTCCCCTCCTTTTCTAATGGGTTTCATCCTACTGTAATTTTTTTTGGTTTCAAAAATTATCTACCCTGGTCTAATTCGGGTAGACACGTTTACATACGCAGTTAAGAGTACCCTTCATCTTTGAAGGCGTCAAAGCCTACTGTTGGCATCAATGTTTTGATTACATTCACGGTATTATTCTTATAAGTATATGATTAATCAATATAGTACGTAATAATATTTTCAAATTCAAAGTTTCTATTAATGGTGAATTTGATTGGATTGTGAGTAAACCGGTACCTTCAGCTATAGAAGTTGAGGCTATAATTTGAATCTACTTAAAGGCTGGTTAAATCCAAATTCGAAATCATCCAAGAATAGCTCGGTCACACCAAGTTCCATACATATTCAAAAGACATTCATCTTGCTGGCCAGGCCTCAAGAAACGGTATACTCCCATGTGTGGGCGAATGTGATATTTCAAGACCTGAAGGCGAGCTTTAAAGTAATCTTTTTCTTAGTCGTTGTAGTCACATAAATTTCCACGTGATATATGCTGTAAAATACTGTCGCTGTCTGGGAAACTTGAAGGTACTGAATCATGAATAAATGTAAGAGTTTCTCTGTGTGTGAAGTACACATGAACATGGTTTTGGTTCAGATTACGGTTTACGGTTACTTATCTTACTGGGCTCTTGAACAGCGAGATATCGTTTTGCCAAATGTTATTACGAATATATGGCCTAAATTAGTCTGAAATTATCGTTCGACTTCCTTGTGAAGAATCAGTGGTCGATCTTCTTGCTCACACTTTGTACAATTTAGTGTAAAGTTTAACTATTATTTGACGTATTTTACACTCCCTTGAGTGATAGTGTAAAAGTGTGAAGTGGTGAAAGTTGTCGTTTAGGTTAGGTTTGGTTATAGATATTATGTTAACAATTTTATTGTCTTCAGAAATGAAACCGATTGTTTGAATGCAACATTTTCTAGAACAAAGGACTCGATATGAGAGATTTCAATAAAAACAGGTTTGATCTTTCTTTTAATATTAGGTGATATAACCTTCAAATTGTTTTCGAAAAATATTAGTTATTGCTTTTTTATCAATTTCGGAGTATTCCTCAACTTTAGTGCCCCAAATTTGATGCCCAATGTACCCAAGAGATCTATGTTCTTTGAAGAAGTAGGTATTTTGCCTTCATGGCCTGTTATAAAATGCCTATGTAATAGTAATCAACTATGTTGTCTTTGGACAAGCCATAGAATGGTTCTAATAAATATACTTATAAGAAAAATACTGTGAATGTAATAAAAATTTTGATGCCAACAAGTGGTCTTAAACGCCTTCAAATATGTAAATTAGTCTAAACATGCATGCACACATGCGAGTCTACACGAATGCTGTATCTGGAAACTCGAATCGCATATTTCAAAATTCGAAATGAATTTCATTTATATTGAAATGCACTAGTGTAAATTACGCTTGACGCACTGATAACAATACTAAAAAATACATTTACACAACTAGAACAAGATAGAACATCAAAAAATGAAATGACGCCACTGGTAATCAATTTTTCTTGAGTAACATTTAAACAACTTAATATAATTCAATGAAAATTTAATACGATAAACAGTAGTAAGGACCTCTTAAAGTACTGCCCTTAAAGCAGAATTTGCTTGTTTAGTTTATCAGGGGTGGATAGGTAGTATATTTTATTGCTAACATTTTTAACACCCTGTATGATACTGAGTTAATAAAAATGAAATTGAATCCTTTGAACATTAAGCTAAAGAAATGTTACTCTAGTTCATTGTCGATAAAATCAACCGTTTTAAAAAAATTAAAAGGATTAATGTTTCATTATTTATTAAAAAAAATTGTTATCAGTATTAAAAGTAACATTGTTTTTACAAACGTTATTCTTGTTCAATCGTTGCAAGCTCAGGATCAATACAAATTTTCCAATTTGAAATTAACCAATTCTGAACTGTCTAAACCTATGCTTAAAAATAATTTATTGTTTAATTTTCGTGTACATTATTTTTTGGGTCGGTTTTTACATAATTCCTAGAAAAATAAGGTTTTATTTCATAAAAATAATTTTTCTTCAAGTGACTTTTCGGGACAAAACTGCATTTTTTTAAATTTAGTAATATTGTCAGATTTAAAAACCTAATCTTAAACGTTTCTGTTGAATGTCTCGTCTCGATCACACTTTTTTGCAGACAAGAAATTTAGAAATCATGATTTCTCTTTAATAAAAACATTGCTGTACATTTTCTGTTTTGTATAGGTCTTTCACTCTACTGGAGAACAAAATCGCCCCTGAAATCCACTGTTTTTGAGATATAACGAGATTGTAAGTTTTCGATCTACCTTACGAATTCCCTGAGGAGTAGGTGATTGCCGTATGTCCAGTTACTGTTTTCTATAGGTCTTCCACTATACTCGAGGACTAGATCTCCCCTGGAATCCACTGATTTTGAGAAATAACGGATCTGATTTTGGGATTCAATTTCAAAGGTAACGGATGTCAATTTTCTGTTTTCTATAGGTCTTCCACTTACTGGAGAACAAGATCGCCCCTGAAATCCACTGTTTTTGAGATACAAGTTTTCGATCTCACTTACGAATTCCCTGAGGAGTAGGTGAATACAGTATATCCAGTTTCTGTTGTCTATAGGTCTTCCACACTACTCGAGGACTAGATCGCCCCTGAAATTGACTGTTTTTGAGATATAACGATATTGTAATTATTCGATCTACCATTCAAATCCACTGAGGAGTAGGTGAACGCAGTATGTCCAGTTTCTGTTTTCTATAGGTCTTCCACACTTCTCGAGAACTAAATCATCCCTGAAATTCACTGTTTTTGAGATATAACGAGATTGTAAGTATTCGATCTACCATTCAAATCCACTGAGGAGTAGGTGAACGCAGTATGTCCAGTTACTGTTTTCTATAGGTCTTCCACACCTACTCGAAAACTATTCTTTCAATTTTTTTTCTCGAATTCGACATTAATTTCATCGACAATGAACAAGAGTACCTTTTCTTTAGCTCAATGTTCAAAGTATTCAAATTTATTATTTCATCTCCGTATCATATGTAACGTAATAATGTAATGTAAGCAACAAAATGTACAACCTAGTCCGCCCCTGTTAAACTAAACAGGCTAATTATGTTTTCGGGGCAGTATTTGAAGAGATCCTTACTTCTGTTTATCGTATTGAATATTCATTAAATTATATTAAGTAGTTTGAAAGTTATTCAAAAAAATTGATTATCAGTGGCGTCCTTAGGAAGCCGATAGGAAAAAATTATTTGAACTTGTTATCTTATTTTTTAATGTTCTATCTGAATCCGAGAGATCTCCCACATATTCCCGGACACCCTGTATATGCTCTAATATTAGTCCAAACCTCCTACCAAAAGATGATTAAATGAGTGCTGATTATTGAGTATTTCAAATATCTTTTGGAAAAGAAACTCAAATTTTTCAGGGCCAACGCCAAGAACTTTCCACACCCAAATAATATCCTAACGTGATTGAATATCGTCGTGACCTCACCAGGTAAAGTTCCCAGCTGTAAAATGTAAATGTCATTAATTATCTATTGCACACATGAGCAAGAATATGAAGATATAAATCAGAAGAGATTTCGAGTTGTTGGATAGAGAAGGAATAAGGAATTGAAGATCTTGTCTGCGAAGAACGTTAACCGCAATTGATGGGAGTTGCGGTTTTTGGTGGTATAGTTTGGGTCGGTTATTTTAACAAGGATGGTTATTACGACACGTAATGTTCCTTATTCCTATCCTATTTCTGACCATTGGCTCGATAGGAAGGAAATTTAATTCTATGGTTAGTGTATTTTGAGGTTAATGGTCAGGTAGATTGTGATTCCAGTTAAATCAATGGTAATTACTTGATGTAGGGAGATCAACAGTATGGTTCCAATTGATATATGAAATGTATTTAATAGCATAGAGGAAAACTGCTATTCCTACAACAGCAATATTCAGATTTTTAATATGAAATTTTGTTCATTTAAAAACATATGTTTTTTTTTAAGTTTTGGTAGAATTATCTTTATTATTATTATTATTGACTATTTCCGTCCTGTAGTCCATAGAAGTAGTTAAAGAGTGCACAATAGTCAACATCAGAAATTAAGATACTTATTTAAAACTTTCGCAGTTCAAAATGTAACAGAAAATTATCTAATACATCTATCTACTAAACTGCCCCACACATAAATTTAGCAATTAACCAGACGAGTAAGAATGGGAAATATCACTTCCAAAAAAAATATGATTACCGACATTCCCTATTAAAATTTATCTGAGAAACCAACGAGTCGATTCGCTTTTACGAGAATTTCGTCGTATTATATTCATCCATTAACGACAGATCGTATATAATTCCAAGCAAGAATGAAGCCATGATCTCGCACACCGTGCCGCTCAAAACATTCCCATTTTCTAATTAAATTTCATTCCAAGAACTTGATCGCTGATCTGAATTACGATCGCGGTACTTGAGGTAGGTACGTCTTTTAATTGGTCCTTGGTTCTCAAGCAACCAGCCAGAGTTCTCAGTTTATTGGCAGGAAAAGGAACTCTACACGTTGTTTGTTGATGATGATCAATCATGAGAACTCGAAACTTGTTGACAAATGGCGCTGTCAATAATGCTAATTTATGCATAAATCCTTTCGCTACGTTATTCCTAGTTGATCATCGTGCTATCTTCTTGCCTAAATGGCCGTAAATTTTAATAGCCCAGTCATTTTAGGGGTTTCACCTCGGAATGAAAGATAATAAGCTATAAATTGGTATAAACCTTTGTTTTATCGTTCTAAATGTTGTCTCAAAAGTTACAAATGATACCGTGTCCGCGTCTTAAGATATTGAAGGTCATAAATCATACCTCCGTAACCGTAATACTAAGGACTCAAGTTCCAAGACTGAAAAGGTAGCAAATGACCCTACCAACGCCCCAAAAAAATTTGACGGTCCATGTGCCGAACACCCTGTATAACGTACTGATAATAACCGCTTAACCTTGCATTGGACCATATATGACTGTGCGCTGCGCACTTTTCCCGCTCTACCTCAAAAACGGTATGATATGGAATGATACTATCTAAACAGTTGCAACAAGTTGCAAAATTTTATTTGATTTTCAATTTTCCAATATACGTCTATGTTTCCATTTTTGTTAGCTACCTACATTAAATTTTTTCAGAGTAATTCATTCCAAAATTTCACCTTGTATAATTCATAGGAAACCATTTAATAGTTTGTTGAAGTCTGTTCATTTGGGGAATTCTAAAAGTATACTTATTTACAGGGTGCCCCTCTTGGAGGAAAAGTCAGCGAGTTCGGCAGACTTCCGCGATTCACCGTGTACATTCACATCTGTTTTTAAATAACCCACACCTGAATTCAAAAGTTGATGTGGCTCAACAATTTTTATATTTTTTTAAGATAATGATACGAACAATTTCATTCCATAAGTGGTTTCCACACTGTATAAAGTGTGAAGTCTGTAACTTGGCTTATATATTCAAGAACATGCTGCTATGTTAATTACTCATTCTTCTAAAGATGATAAGATGAGTCATTGTATACGTTCCTTTCACACCTGAACAACAAAAGATGGATAATTTCTATTCATTCAATAGGTTGAAACGTGAGGGGAATATAAACCCAAATCGAGTCTTCAACATATTGTCTTTATTTTTCATTGTTTTAGGTCTCAGCTGACTAAAGAATGGCTATTCAATTTTTCCATGTATTTTGCGGACATTTTGAGATGTCGTAAAGTAGTGAGTGAAACTCATCACACTGTTTTTCATAATTTGAAAGAGTAGTATATAACCACGGCCGTCTTAACACCTCTTAAGTTTAAAGTCTTAACACCTCTTAAATCTCGTGAGAGACGCTCCTGATCTAATGGGAATGATTTCCTACATTCTTTCAGTTCTTTCTATAAATACCAATTTTAAATGGCTCGCTCCTAGTGACACGTTTTTTTAAATTTCGTCGATCTGTTCTCGTGCTGAAGAGATTAGTCACCATAACGTCAACCCCTATATATTGCCTTTCATTAATATGAAGGGTGTTTGTGACTTTCCTCTAACAGTTTTATAGCCGTCTGGATTTAAATTCGCCCTGGAGTATAATATAATCTATTTCATATCTGGAAGGGAGTAACTGTTCTAGATTAACCGAGCTTTCATAAGGTTTTATCTACGGCCATTTCTGTTATTTATCTGTTGGAAGAATTGACAGGGCAATCCTCAGTAATCGGATCAGGAACTGTATTATTTCTATGAGAATATGGCGGTAAGTGCTAATGAAGAATAATGGATGTAGATAGAGAACGCTCCCGCATTCATTATCAAGTCTACACAGCTGAATTGTTCAATCTCTAATTTCATGGCGTGTTTCATTGAAAATGACACTTTTACATAAACCCACTTTACAACTGTATCTAAGAACTTTGAAATTTCACTACTGTCACTCACCTGTATTTCGATTTTTGCAAAGAGGGCGCTTTACGAAAGATCAAAATGTTATAATAGTTTAAAATCATTACAATACTGGGTGTTAGATCTCAAACAAGCCACCGTATATATTTCTTTTTCCATAATGATTGGAAAGGTGTCCCGAAATAGTTTAAATAAGTTTATTGCGGAACGTTTTTTGACGTATATTTAAGGCACGAATGAGCAACCCTCTAAGAGAGGACGCTTCAACCCATCCTAACACTGTCTCCAGAATGGCGATTTTTATTACAGACCTATTACTATCCTGAATACCTTTTCAGCAACATTCGAGAGAAAAATATATGGTAAAGTCTTTGATAGTGCTCAACATGGTTCCAGGTCAGGTCGTTCAACACAAACTAGGTTGTAAAATATTGTTGAATTTTTGAATGGTTGAGGTCCTCACTTGATGGAAATCCATTTTCATTTAAGTACTTTGAATATGATTAAATAAAAACTTATTTAATAAAGTTTCCACATTAATTGTGTTTTAACAATATGTAACACTACATTTGCAACAATTGTTTCGCCAAATTCTTGGCTTCTTCAGGCGAGTTCGATGTTAAACTACTCCAAAAATTTTTTGAGTCTTCCTTATATATTTCTCAAGATGGAAGAGGGGGAACCGGTATTCTAAATGCTTCTGGGATTTTTATGGCATGTTCATCAATGGTGATCTGTTGACATCCGTTTGGTCATTGAGTTAGATATTTTGCTTGTTGTATCTGTTAATTTCCATTGTTTCTAGGATATTAAGCCTTCTGCTTTTGTTTTCTATGTGCAGAATTTTATAGTTTGGATCAAACATATGTCCCTCGTCTAAAAGATGGGCAAAATGTGTTGTAAGCGCATAATTAACAACGCCCGGACCCAATCGGCCAAATCTTTTTTAAATGTTCGTTAACATGATGGTTATTATGGTAATAGGAATTATTGGAAAAACCCTAAAATAGCCTCCTTTTCTTTTTCCCCACACAATGATTTGTAATTAAACCCAAAGCTAATTTAGCTATTGTTATGGCATAAACTCGCATAAGTTGAGTTCTGTTTTTATTCAGGAAACTACTCAAATGTTCTTTAATCCTCTTCTCATAGTTGGAGGAGAAGTTCCTTCCTGTTTGTCCAATATATACTTTCTGGCATGAACCACAATTCAACTTATACACTCCTGATTTTTTGTTTTTATCTAATTTATCTTTATTATTTTTGATTAAATTACTTAAAGTATTATTGGTTTTGAATGCTATATTGAAATACCTTTTGTTTTTTAAAAAATTTGCTACTTCTATTGATTTTTTACCTGTGAAATTTAATGTTATATATCTATTCTGTTCTATTTTGTCGTTTTTGGGGTATATTAATGTTAAAGCTTGATTTAATAGGAATTTATTCAATATTTGGTCTACAAGGTCTGGTTTGAAACCATTATTAACAGAGATTTGTTTTATAGTATTGAGCTCACAATCAAAATTCTGTTTCTTCATAGGTGTTTTGATTAGTCTATATACCATGCTATTAAATGCTGCTAGTTTTTGTGAATATGGATGATGTGACTTTGAATGGATTGTTATGTCGGTGTAGGTTGGTTTGCGATAAATTGCAGAATCGTGTTTACTATTGATTTTTGATATTGTTAAATCTAAAAAATTTATTTTACCATTTTTTTCTTCTTCATACGTGAAATTTATATAAATAAATAAATGTAGATCGCAACGTCCTCTACATTTTTTGTTCAATAAAATTTTTTTTACGATGCATACAATTCGAGAAAAATGCATTTTTTACTTTTTTTTGAGTTTTTCAAAAAACCGCTAACATTTCAGCGAGGCTATCGCAAAGGTAGCTTAGTTACACCATTTTCAACAAGTGTACCAAATTTCATCGAGCGGGTAATTATACCGTCAAAACGATTTATTTTTCGACAGATTGACTGAACTAAAATTAAAGTTAATAAAATAGAATGCGTTCATGTCAGTTTCCCTGGTGATGAGAATGACAGATTTGTCGATACTTGAATGCAATTATCCCTGCTTAAAGCTATAATAAATTTCTAGGTATTCATATTGATATCATATATACTTGAAAGATGCATATTGATGCTCTTTTAAAAACACTCTAGGTTGAGTTTCTTTCTAGTTGAAGAAGAATTTAAATGCTCTTATAACTGCCAAATCATTAGATGTATTTTGACAAACATAATATATTCTTTCAACCTTTTGGCTTACAATATTTAGTTAGCAAACAATAAAGCATTTGACAAATGAGGAAGTCATACGAAATTTTATTTGGACACTTAATCTATACGTGAAAACTTTAGTACATCTCGTTCGAAAGCTATTAAATATTCAAAGAAACAGGGCTTACTCAAGTATTACACCAAGTTTATCTTTATCGCCCGAGGCCATTTAGGCTCGATATTGGAAAATTAGAAACACCAGGGCAAAACCATAACTTGATATTCCACTCAGAATAAGCACGGTGGACTGAAATTCGATTACCATCATACAGTTTGTGTCCATTTACAAATTAGAATTTTTATGTGTTCATATACTTATATGTCAAGATGTAGTGATTTTCACTGCCTAATATCACAATACCCAGTCTGGGAATGAGGTAAGGCTCCATTTATTTTAATTGGGGTCTTATTCGAGATCTTATAAGTAGTACCTTATTGTGTTGGTGTGAAAAAAATGGCGTGTTGAATTCAAATTTCAACGAACTCAATGCGTTGATCGTAACTTGCGATAAATTCGCCGAAAAATTGAAGCATATTGATTATTTAACCGAGCTGTTGTGTGTTACCTTGTTTTGGCGCTCTGGTTTACTTGAACCATTGAGATAGAATAAAGAGGAGACGACATTACATGCAATTGAGCCAGAAAAAAATTATGTATGCTGATGTTTTTGAGTTATTCATGAAGAATACGCATTTATTCAAACAGTGCGCGTCAAAAATATGGAACAAATTCATTTTCTCTGAAGAATATTCGACAACCAAATCCAAATTTTCACTTTTCCCAAATTTTTATGCATTTTTGTAGGATTTTTGTTGCACCCTATATCCATCAACCCTCTAACTTTTTGGATCAGGATGAGTTGGTCATGTGACACATTTTTGGCACGGTCCTTTTTGTTGTTGGGCCCTATACAGCGTTTTTGTTCAAAAATCTGGGGGCGTCTGAATCATTCAAACCTAGGGGCACAAATCGATATTCTCATACTGAGGTCCTTAGTAATTTTTCTCGGGGAAAAATGGGCTCATCAGATTTTGGGCTCTACGGGACCCATTCGATTCTCCAAGAACAATTACTAGGATCTCAGTGTCAGAATATCGATTTGTGCCCCCTGGTCTGAATGGTTCAGACGTCCTCTGATTTTTTTTAACAAAAACGCTGCATTGGGCCCAAAAATGGACGAAAAATGTTTGGTTTTAACTGATTCGGATGAAAAATTTCCTGCTGAATCCGAAACTGTAATAAAAAAGATTGGTTTCCATTTGAAATTTCAAAGTTGGGCCTCATATCTCGTATAAGGAACCTATCGGGCCCAAAATCTGATGGGCCCATTCGATTCCTGGGGCGAAATTACCTAAGACTCAGTATCAGAATTGCGATTTTCCACCGGTGCTTGAAATAAATTCACGTTCCTTGAGTTTTAGACCAAGGATTTATGGACTCGTTTTGTTCATTCTTTTATAAACTTTTGAACTCTCCCATGAAGACCTGTTATTTGGTTTCTGTATGTAGTCATATTCTATTTCGCTTTATACCCGATGAGTATTTTTGTTTATTTGCAATTTCGTTTATACCATTAAAAGTTCGTGTCTCCATTCATGTGAAAAACAATACTATTTTTGTGTTTATTATTATTAAAGAAAAATGCTTTCTGGTCAACACATTCCAATCCATTTCAGCTGATTCATCACTCTCTCGTGAATGTCTTCTGGTACAAGCTAAACTAATCTGAATATGCTCTCCTACGAGGGTCCCCGACCTGTGATAAGAATAATAACACGTTTGGCATACTAGATATTTATGACCTCCTGTCATGAACCATTGAAATCATAAATTGTTATGTTCTTTCTCTTCCATGAGAGTATCCAATGATAACACCTGCTTGACCCTTGGCATTTCCTTTTACACATGCGATCCTCGATCGATTCTTGATTTTCCAATATTTAAAGGCGGGATATGATCACGATTCTTGATGATATGCAGGGAGGTACGTTTTGTGCGTTGTTTGAAAAAATGGATGTACAGTTGAAATGCTGAAATCAGATGATGTGGTTAGTGCTAGTTAGAACGATGCCTCAGAACTTGTTTGAAGTTTAAATGCCTTCAAGGATCGAAGCTTTGCACTTTGTATTATTCTTCTAAAGCCTTAGATAATAGTCAATTATTAGAAGTGTTTGTTGAAGTAATGCACTTCAATTCTTTGCTTTGTAAGCTTCTATTGTATATTCGTGTAGTAATTATTACAGTATTTCTTATTATTTATTTCTTCGGCGATCTACAGGTTTCGCCCTCGGGCCGAATGTTTCCCTCCGGGCGTTAGGATCCATATAACGCACTAGGTACATAAATAACTAATTTGGGATTTGTTTTAAAATTCCATAAAACACGTCAGTGCTTTTCTAAATTTTTCCAAATGCTTTATGATTCCTTTGATGTCGGTTTTGATGGACAACTACATTAGTTTGACCAAATTTTGTGAATTTTCACTTTATGAACACAAACTGCAGGTTCGTACAAATTTGAATCCATGCATACATTTGTGCTACAAGACTACCCACATTCGCTATTCAAATTCTTGATGGGGTAGCTTTCCAGGGAGTCGCTAATAGAAACAAGCTAGCACTTGAACTCGACATGTCAAAATGTTTTCACAAGTTCTGATTCGTTGTTGAGTAACTGAGGGAAACACTTTAAATGAGACACACCTAATGGAGGTTTTTAATAATTTCATTATCTTGAAAAATCGTAGCTTCTAAATGCAAAAACGAATTGAAAACTGGAAAAATCGAATATTGAAATTTTTAATCGTTATTTGTGATTCCCGCGGGTGTTTGTATCTCCTTAGCTAAAACAGTTTTCATGTACAATAAAAATTTAATTTCTATGGGCACTCTGTCAACGGTAATTCCATTCCAATACTCATGCGTAGTAACAATTGAATCAATGAATACGTAACAGAAATAATTCTTATTGTTCTTCAGGAATATGAATTGTGCCTGTAATATGAGCGCGACAGAATTTGTTAATGTTTTATACCAACGCAATTCTACATAATTACTCTTCAGATGAGAGTCTGAAATTAATCAACAAATCTGAGTAAAAACATTATTCGGGATTCGGGACGATAAATTCTCCACAGAAGGTTCGACTAATTTGTTTTGGTGTAACTTTCATAAGGATTCATGTTGCGTATCCAGTTTCCCTGCTCGGAAATTTTATCAGCAATTTTCCCTTACCAAGCCGGAGCACGGCGTGGAAATAACCATTTGCGCAATTGCTCTACTCCCTTGTACCCATCCTCATCGGAGGCAAATGGGTTACGTTCACGGGTCTCCAGAGAGGTATAAATACAGAAAAGAACAGAGAGGCGGTATCGGATACGTCGGTTGTTTGTCCTTGACAGAACCGTCGACCCTGCTTGCTGACTTCCACCAACAATGAGTCGAAAACAGCGTTGCCCAACCTATTCTTTTCGTGTGAATCTGATACCATTTGTTAGTCTGCAATTGTGAACGAATATCGCGCAAAATGTAATACTTCTTTCTAGTATATATATATATTCTTTTGAACTTTTGGCTTACAATATTTAGTTAGCAAACAATAAAGCATATAGATCAGGGGTTAGTGACGGGGTGTCATACAATTCGGATTATCACATAGAAACCTAGGGAAAAAACCCCAATAAAAAAAAACCCTGGCTCTCCGCCTAAGTGTCAAAGTACAAAAATAAGCTGAGTATTTTAGGGAATTCTTTCTTAAAGAGTGGTCTTCTATTGATGGAAACAGAGACTTCTTCAAGTTGTCCACATCGAATCTGGAAATAAAAAGACAAAAGCAGTAAAAAGAACTGAATAACAAAAATACAAAATTTGAAAGAGATAAAGAAAACACCCACAAATTCGCCTTTTTGGATTAACTCGATATTGTGAATCAAGGAGTTTCTAACATAAAAAGCTAAACCGTAAATTTTACTAAGGTTATATTTATTTGCGATATAGGTTTGTTCATTCATTGTTGTGATTATATCATCACACTGTTCCAGAGTACGGGAAAATACTTCTGACCTCATGTCAATGTTTTTCAAAACAAAATTTTCTATATGCGATTACGCATTGATTATTCGTCGGATCTCAAGGAAAATTTCTGCAAAAATAGAGGTTATTGATATCTTGCATTGTGAAAATTTCATCTTTCACTTAAAGTTATAAAAAATAGCAGATAATTACATAACATTATCAAATTCACAACAAACTTTAAAATAGAGAATTTTAATCGAACTCAAAGGCGTTATTCTAGAAGAAATGTTCCAGTTTCGGTCTCGTGCGTTGGCAACACTGCTCCACACTGATGCCCAATACAACACCTGTCACATCAGCTTTCACGGTGAAAACATTCTCGTGTTCTAACGAGATGGGGTAGCTGGGATAGGAAATTAGCCAAAATGAAATATTGAAGGGGTGTGCCACTACCCCAATCCTGAAAATGAAGCTATGCCGAACTTGGCTGTTTATTACCTGTTGAAGATTGCCTCATGATGAGTTTTTTCAACATAGAGTTATTAAAAGTAACTTATAATGCATTTTATTTTCCATGGAAGGTCTTCGAATGTGAAAGTGGCAGTTTTTGTAGAAAATGAATATATTTTAAGTGATAAATATACAGTTTGAATTGATACAAAATTACAAGGTATCACCGGTGATAATTACGCTTGTACTGTAAAGTTTTCTTCCAACCAAAGTTATTCGATGTGTTTCGAAAGATTTTTATAATTTTATGGGATAAAAAAAATACCAGGTGGCCCATTACAGCTAAAATAAAATTATACACCATTGTAGAGAGACTTCCATGACTTTTAAAACAAAATGTCACTCATCTCGTCTCCCCTTATCCCTTCTCAAGCTTCAAAATACGCGTCAAAAGGTGAACCTCAAATAAAATCAGCTAACGTATATTGGGAAATTTATGGATTATGGGATGTACAGTATAATTCATCTGATGTGGAACCACTTGTTTAGTTAGCAGAAGGTACCTTGAATCCAGTAAAATTAACTGATCGAGACCTTTTTTGGATCGATATTCGAGAATAACAGTCATTTGGGCAAAACGATAGCAGTTAGTTCTACTAGAACAATTACGCAAAAATGTAAAAAAGCTTTGACCCGTAAAAAGTTGAGTTCCGGATAAACATCGATAACTTCAACACGAAGAATTTAGTGGAAAAATATTAGGTGTACAAATAAGTTTCCGCGGTTTGTCAAAAGATGGCCCCACCAGAAGGTTATGGAGAAATTGTCAAATGTAAAACGTAATATCCCAAGTTTAGTCATCTGGCAACACCATAACATTAAAGTACTAGTGATTCCGTATCAGCATCACGTAATTTTTTTCGTGCAAAAATGTCAAGTTTTATTCCGAATAAGCATCATTTGCGGGAACTTTTGATTTACTTCTTTAATGTGAAAAAATCTGCAGCTGAGGCGCATCGATTGCTTCTAGAAGCATATGGTGAAGCTGCTTTAAGTGAGAGAAGTTGTCAGGAATGGTTTCAAAAGTTTAAGAACAGTGAGTTTGACGTTAAAGACAAAGAACGCAGTGGAAGGCCGAAAGTGTACGAAGACATGGAATTAGAAGCACTATTGGAGGAAGATTCGTCCCAAACGCAAAAAGAACTTGCACTTACTCTACAAGTGACTCAACAAGCAATTTCACATCGTTTAAAATCGTTAGGAATGATTCAAAAACAAGGAAATTGGGTTCCATATGAACTAAAGCCGAGAGACGTTGAACGCCGATTATGCATGAGTGAAATGCTGCTTGCCAGGAATAAAAAAAAAGAGTTTTTTGCATCGTATAGTCACTGGTGACGAAAAATGAATTCACTACGATAATCCAAAGAAGAGAAAGTCATGGGTTAAGCCAGGCGAACCATCAACATCGACAGCTAAGACGAATATTCATGGAAAAAAACTCATGCTGTGTATTTGGTAGGATCAGCTTGGTGTCGTGTATTATGAATTGCTGAAACCAAGCGAAACCATTACTGGAGCTCTCTACCGAACACAATTGATGAGATTGAGTCGGGCACTTAAGGAAAAACGCGCCCATTACTACTCCAGACACGACAAAATTATTCTTTTACACGATAATGCTCGTCCACATGTTGCGGCGCCGGTAAAAACATACTTGGAAACACGTGTTCTAACGAGATGGGGTAGCTGGGATAGGAAATTAGCCGAAATGAAATATTGAAGGGGTGTGCCACTACCCCAATCCTGAAAATGAAGCTATGCCGAACTTGGCTGTTTATTACCTGTTGAAGATTGCCTCATGATGAGTTTTTTCAACATAGAGTTATTAAAAGTAACTTATAATGCATTTTATTTTCCATGGAAGGTCTTCGAATGTGAAAGTGGCAGTTTTTGTAGAAAATGAATATATTTTAAGTGATAAATATACAGTTTGAATTGATACAAAATTACAAGGTATCACCGGTGATAATTACACTTGTACTGTAAAGTTTTCTTCCAACCAAAGTTATTCGATGTGTTTCGAAAGATTTTTATAATTTTATGGGAAAAAAAAAAATACCAGGTGGCCCATTACAGCTAAAATAAAATTATACACCATTGTAGAGAGACTTCCATGACTTTTAAAACAAAATGTCACTCATCTCGTCTCCCCTTATCCCTTCTCAAGCTTGAATCCAGTAAAATTAACTGATCGAGACCTTTTTGGATCGATATTCGAGAATAACAGTCATTTGGGCAAAACGATAGCAGTTAGTTCTACTAGAACAATTACGCAAAAATGTAAAAAGCTTTGACCCGTAAAAGTTGAGTTCCGGATAAACATCGATAACTTCAACACGAAGAATTTAGTGGAAAAATATAATATTTAACCTGAAAATTATAGAAGTAAAATAAATATTGCATAATAATCATTCAAAATTCTTAAGCATGTTCAATGAAAGAGGAGTCGTGATTGATATATGCAAACTTAATATTAATTCCGTAGATATTGTTGAATGTATCACGTATCACCCTGTATTAAATTTTTTCATTCGTTAGCATATTGAACGTTATGCGTATGAATTTTCAATTTTGTTCGATATTCTTATGTTTTTGTTGGAATATTGTATGGTTTTTTGTTGAGAAGTGTGAAGAACTATACAAAAATTATTTAATATAAATTCGATCATATTGTTGACACTTGTGAAATGAATCCTTCCTTGGTATAGTGGATTATTCTTGTTATCATCAGGATTTATGATTTGAACTTACATCCACTAACTACAAATTCATTAAGCATATCAAGTTGGAAGTGGTCTCTTTGTATATTCCTCCATGATGAGACCCTAACTCAATGTTTCAACTGCTTGAAATCGAATATACTTCTACACCATCTGCTTTCCGTTGATCATTTCTAATATAAAACCATACGGTCAGGAAATGAATATTTTTCCATATGCTTCTTTTGATGGTTTCCTCAAAATACATTATCATTACCCAAAATCATCTTATTCATCTGATCATTAGATTATGATGCTTGATGATTTTAAAAGTGATAATTCCAGTGACTGTATATGAAAAAATTCATTCAAATCATTCAAGTTATCAATGCTGAATATACTATACTAAATAATATATACTAAATGAAATCGAATGTATCAAAAGTAATTGTATCCTCGTTTTTTAAAAATTGTGATAATTGTAAATACCTACCTGTCACATCAACCTTAATAGGAAATAGTATTTTGAAATTATGTGCGATAGTTCATTGGGTTCGGGATTATATCTAGACCATTGTGCTAAAAATTGCATTAGTATACTAAATTTTCAAAAAATTAGGATTGATTAAATATGGTAAAAAGTAGTGTTTAGTTTTTTATAATTAGTAAACGAATAGGAAATTTTCTAGGTTGAGTGTATTGCGTGTAAGTAAGTAAGTTACAATGAAATTCTTTTAGGATACAAATATGTAGTAGATTCAAAAATCTAAAGAAATAATATAATATATTGTATTCTAAACACTTCGAAGAACTGATTTTCGTCAGAATTTTTATTAAAGTGGATTTTCCATTGAACTGGAACTTTGTCAATTAACAACTCTTTCCAGACCTTCCTTAATCATTTAAAAATATATTTGGATAAAATCCATAGTTTTTTTTTCATTTCTTGGAGCCTTTCTTGTATATATTCTTTTGAACTTTTGGCTTACAATATTTACTTAGCAAACAATAAAGCATATAGATCAGGGGTTAGTGACGGGGTGTCATACAATTCGGCGTTTCACATAAAAGCCTAGGGAAAAAACCCCAAAAAAAAACCCTTTCTTGTATAACCATAAAAAGATTGAATAAATTCAATCATTCAATAATTTTTTAATCCAAAAACAAAGAAAATTCATAGTATTGTTTGTCCATTTATCACATATCGTATTCATGTCAACAAACGTCATTTATAACTGAAATGAAAAATTTCTTCATTTCTTTATATAATCAATTCATTATTTTTATAACATCTTATTTCATGAGTAAATAATAAAGGTTTCACGAAACGAAAAAATTCTATGGCAATTTTTCAAATACTTTTTATCTGCAATAATTACGAAAAAATTTTTAGTGTTTAGATTATATTTTGATTTTTTCAGATATTCAAGTCCTCTATATTTACCTCAAAATTTTTTTATTGTTACTCAATAACCTGCGACCCTTGCGCTTTACCTCAATATTGTACACGGATGACCATTTGCAACGTCAAATAAAAATTATCAATAATGAAGGTTCAGTTTCGAGGACCCAAACTATTGTTTTTGTGGAATTTCCTCTCTTCCTGATCTTTTTACAAAATCCTATGAATTTATACTTTTATAATTATAAGTAGGTACCTACTATAAATATAAATACTAAACACCACTTTTTACTATAATATCTTTAATTGTTTATAACTTTTGATATTTGTAATATACCAATCGAATTTGGTCACACAATGATCTATTTCATTTAAAATAATTTTATTAAAAGAATTTCATATTAACGTAATTTTGAACTAATTACCTAGACAATCTATGAAGCCTGCAGTATAGCACCTTCCAGAATGAAATTTATAGTAGAACCACATATATATATATATTCTTTTGAACTTTTGGCTGACAATATTTATCGAAATCCTTAAAAGGAATTCTTGCATGATGCTGAACTGTTCGATAAATTTGGCCCAATAATCGTTTTACGTTCTCAAAATTTCTTATCTCTGAAACGGGGTAGAATGGCACTCTGTCTATACCGAGCTATACAGGGTGTAACTAAATAAGTGTAAAATATTTAAGGAGGTGATTCCTCATCGAAAAAAAGATAGGATATTTCATATAAAGAAACTTCATTGGAGCAACCCTTGTTAAGATACAGCCCTCAAAGGGAGTACATAAAATTTGTAAAACAATTTTTTCACAAGCACCAAAAAAGTTACAATATTGAAATTAACCTAACGTTTCGTACTAGCCAAAAGACACTTATCCAGTTATTTATTTGGTTTACCCCATGGTTGTAAGGGTGGGAAATGCAGGTACTAACTACTAATAAATCCAGTTCGCAGTTATGACGATGTACTTTCCTCTGTAAATTAATTTTTGCTGTGAACTGGTTTACTTTGGGCAAAAACTCAGGAAACATTTTTGTTCAGAATGAAACAGGCTATCGGAAATAAATTTTTAAATGGTAAACAAATAATAAGACAAAGAGTTACATTGAAATAAACTTTAGGGTTGCGTTTCCCACCCTTACAATTATGGGGTAAACCAAATAAATAACTGGATAAGTGTCTTTACTAGTAGGAAACGTTAGGTTAATTTCAATATTGTAACTTTTTTGGTGCTTGTGAAAAAAATTGTTTTACAAATTTTATGTACTCCCTTTGAGGAGCTGTATCTTAGCAAGGGATGCTCCAATGAAGTTTCTTTATATGAAAGATCCTATCTTTTTCGGTGAGGAATCACCTCCTTCCTAAACCGATTAGTATGCAAAACCATCTAACTCTGGCAGATGCCCTAATTTTTTTTTTCTAATCACAAACTTCCAACAAAAGAAATTTTATTCACAGAGCTCTAACACTAGATCACAAAACGTTTGGGAAGAAGAACATTATAAAAATAACTAATATACTTTTGAGCAACAACTACCCCCTACTATATCAGAAAAGCGATAAATAACTACAAGCTCAAACAGGATCGTGTTTCTCCTGCCAGAAATAGTAGGAATATCAACACAATTCCTAACAAGTATTTCCATCTCGCGTTTTTCCTGGATTGTCCTACAGACTGCACAACATATTCAAAAGTTTGGTTGCACAACATCATTCTTGATATATTCTTGATAACAATAAAAAATTTTCCACCAACACAAAAGACAAAACCCTATTACTATGCAGTCTAATCTGGTATATAAGATTCCCCAGGATTGTGACAAAGTGTATGTGGGCCAAACAAAACAATATCTAAAAGATAGAATTCGACAACATAAAAGTCATAGCGAACATTTAGGAACTGAAAACAAAACTGCACTCCTACAACACACACACAGAGAGGGACACGCAGAAATTTAATTTTGAAATTGTGAGAATCCTAGATAAAGAACAGCATTACTTCAGGCGTCTTTTAAGTGAAATGATGTACATTAGAAGAAACAACACAGCAAACTACAAAGAAGAAAAACAATACCTAATGGATAGCAACCCTGAATTATTTGTCTCCGCACCTTATTTTATGTTTTCGCCAGAGAGATGTTCAGCATTTTGTATAATTTTATATGTTTTTATATTTTATATTTATGTCACCCTGTATATTTGCTAGTTGGAACAAATTGAATAAGCTGAGACCAGATTGAAAATATGTGTCAACGTAACATCATACCAGAACACAATATTTCATTGCTATTCAGGTTCATTGTTTTTAATTTGTTGACTGTCATACGTCAGGACCATTTATTTATTTTTGATTTCGCCCAAATATTTTTATTATTTACCTATTATGTTTTATTAATTGTATGATGAGGTTGTATTTTTTTGTGTGCTCAATAAATGCAACAATAGATTTCTGAAACGTTGGCAAAATCATAATTGATTTATTTACTGATTCCTAATTCTTGTGATAGATCGTTCAATTCTAAGTGTTACTGCAACTTATTAGTTAAATTAAATTTTGTTGAATTCACATGAACGTGAATACTACAGAGTTCAACTAAAACAGTCGCTGAAGGTTTGATTCACTTGCAGAGGTAGCCTGGAGGATTTCACCTATTTATCCAAATTTTATAAGTATCCGAAAGTAGGTATATAACAAATCATCATCGCACTTGCCATGTAACTTTGTTAAATCCATTAAATTCACTTGCAGAGACAGCTAGGGGAATCGATCACTCCGTAGTTTTCAAAATATTAAAACTTATTATAAGTTTTTATATCAATATAATTTACTGAAAAATTGGCATCATTTTAGTCGTTGCGCTTCAGTAGGATAAGAGATTATCAAAATTCATTTATTTGTTATTTTGGTCTTGACAAAGTTAAATTGAAATATTTCATAACCATCTTAAAATATTTTCGCCAACAAAAATGTGCTTCTCCTTTGCAAGTATGGCCTTCCCAGTTTATTTTTCTAATAAAAGCCAACTGTGTTCCAAACAGGATACGGCTGTTTGCATAAGAGGTTTTATTATAAGCAAGAGGCCGATCCCCCATACATGGGTTCTTTGTTCTTACCGCTAGTCATATTCAAGTGGGAGACGTTTTATTTTTGACATATGGTCATATACCTACCTACCTTTGATCTAACTTGAGTAGAAATGCAAACATAGCCGATATTTATTTGAAGAGTGAGGTATTTCTGTATACTAAATTGGTTCTTGTATATTCGGAAGCACTAACAAGCGTTTAACATTGAACGATAGTCCGTCAGCAAGTTGTTTTAACACTGTTAATTGAATATTCGGTTTCCATTAGTTAAGGTAAATAAAAAATTTCGAAAGCAATGCGTGAGGACATAATATTGAAAACGTCATATGTATTATAATGAATGAATAAGGTTTCGTCCTATAAATATGTTCACATTTATAAACCAAAATCGATGCAGTCATAAATCATTGAAAATATTCATATACAGAGTGTCCCGTAACTCAACGTCAAGCGGTTACTGGGCGATATGCTAGGTTATACCAGTTCTAGCAAAAATTTAGAAAAATATATGTCACTTGGTTAAGTGGTAATAGGTATATTTTTGTATTCACAAATTTTCCAATTTTGCAGGGATTTTTTTAAAACGTAATCCTTAATAACCATGCTATTAATTAGTCACAAATCTATTGTTTTATTTTTATTTTATTTTTATTCTTTATTTTTTTGGCGCTCTTGTTTACTCGAACAGAGTGCCTATCATTTTACCCGAATTTCTGTAATTTTGGAATTTCGAGCCGAAAATGGTCTCAATCGATACATTTTTCGACTCCTGATGAAGAATTCGTGGCGAAAGTTGAGTCTGTCTGGCCGGCCGTATCCTCTCTAGCATCCAAAAGGAGTCAGTTAGAGTTTTCATATTTTCAGAATAGGTTAATTGCCCAAATATCTAAAGTCGAAAGTTCGTTATTGGGCCAAATCCGTAAAAAGTTCAGTAGTTATGAGCATCTGAAATTTAGTTTCCTCAATAACTACTAGAATATCCATCCGATCAAATTGATACTTGAAATATTGTTGAGGCAGGCTGCAACAAAACAGCTCGCAAAATTTCGCAGAAATCGTCATTTATCGAGAAAATTTTTAAAAATTCCCAAAAAAAATAGTTTTTAATCCTCACTATCTCATTAGATATCTTTCGGATTCTAATAAGAATTCGTGAATATATTGAGGTGATCGATATCTTACTTATCCTCAAATTTCATTGTCGTAGCTCTTTTCCATCTAAAGATATGATCATTTTTTCAATTTACATCTAGCGGTCGAACCCAATCATTTGAGACCATTGTCGGCTTGACACTCGATCTTTACAGTTAATTGGTCGAGAAAGAATCATTTTGTAAGTAGAAATTCGTTTGAATAACATTTAAATAGGCATATTTACCAAATTTTGTCCGACTAGAAAAATTTAAAAAAATATAATAGTAATAGTCGAAGCTAAAGATACTACCTACTAAAACTCCTGCATATTTTCCATTTAACTGCAAAAAATTTTGAAATACTGAGGTCAGTCGATAAAACAATCATTTCTCAAGAATATGGGTGATGCATATTATACAAATTTTCTGTGCTATTTCTTGATCATCTATAGGCGCGACCGTTCTATGTTCCTTATTTCTTTGTGGCAAAAACCAAAGCAATACGACTTCAATGAATGTTCGTCGCTGTTTCTTAGGTGAGAGTTAAGTAAAAAAACACATTCCTTAATGACACTATTTCCACGCTTCATAGCCTTGTTTCGTTCTCAATCTAGTATTGAAAGTCGTCTCAGAAATGAGTTTGATTGTGAAGTCATCTTAATTCAATTGAATTCAAGCTGCATACACCAAGAAATATTGACATCGGAGTAGGCCTCATTACTGAAGTAGTTGTTTCATTTCTAGTTCTAAGAAATTGGAAACTTTCAATTTTTAGATTTTCATAGTGAATTTTTACAAACTCGAGTCGGTTTATGGAAAATTAATCGGAATTTTCAGATGAAAATTCGTAAGTTGGGGTTTGAGATTATGATCTTTATCCCTTAAATATTTTCAGGTCTCTACAACTTTCGGTGGCACCGGAAACTGACCACTATTTTCATGTTTAAATGGCACACCCATTTCAGTATGACATTGGATATCTCATTTGATGATAATTCCAATAATATGACAAACTATGACAAACTTGACAAAAACTCAACAGTTTTCGAGTTGATGACGAGATATTGTTGATGATGGAGCTCGTGTTGAAAGATTGTTTGGGCTATTACCATCATCTATTGTGGATGTAATGTTTTCCGACGTTTTGACAGACATCTTCTATCTTTATCAAGGAGGAAAAGTAAAAAACCTTTTGAAAATTATCAATATATATTGACTTTTTGAAAATTGATAATTTTCAAAGGGTTTTTTACTTTTCCTCCTTGATAAAGATAGAAGATGTCTGTCGAAACGTCGGAAAACATTACATCCACAATAGATGATGGTAATAGCCCAAACAATCATTCAACAGTTCTCGAGTTATTGGGATTATTTAAATGAAAAACAATGTTGAAAGGAATTGTTCATGAGAAGATTATAAACTGGGTTAACTAATGTTTCATCATAACTTAGAATTATCAAATTATAACTTATATTTTTCATTCTTTGCGCTCATATTTGACCTTAATAATAAAATGCGAGTGATAGCCCCCATCAAATTTCTTCTGGAGGATGCACTATGCGCATAATCATCAAAATCTTTTTGAAAACATTTAGATTGAACCTAATTTTATACTCAAGTCACCTACCTGAGGTACACATATTTTTTTGTCAGAGTGTATAAGAAGATTTTTCAATTTTCATTCAAGTATGCGATTTTGAATACTGAATATCGGTTTTCCAAAGTCGTCCATGTCAATATGGCTTAAATGGGCTACACCTATGAATTCATAAGCATCTGAAGAACTCGAATCAATTGGAAACCTGATATTCCATACATGATATCTATCACTCCACCTCGAATAATCACCTACCATTTTTATTACATCTGAAGGTATTTCTGGTTTAAGTCGTAGGTATATTTCTATTTCGTCCCATTCTCCCATCAATTTATGACCGGGTCCCATAAAGGTGTCATTTTAACGATCCTGGACATGGATTAAACAAGTTTCGGAGGTACAGTATTGAGTCCTCAGATTTAAATGACTCGTTTATATTGTGAATATGCTGCCTTGTCGGTCAATAATACCAGATATTGTTTTGGATAAAGACGTCTTTCTCAACAATGAATGTTTTCATTATATGTTTCTACATTTAGAAGATGATTTTACAACTAGTTGCAGGTACGAATATTGTGGCGTTTAATAGTTATTGTTAATCATTTCGTAGAAGAATAATGGCTGATCAGTTTGAAGCTGAATGTATAATAGTTTACTGTTTATTCTAATTTTTTGGTTTTCTTCTTCAAAAACTCCATGATTTTTGTGTATAAAATTCCTTTCTCTATTTCAGTGTCGTAATGAATTCATTTCAGTTATATTTTTCGTTTTGTGGGTAACAACACTGACATCCTATCCTTTCGAATGTACGTCCAACCAGACAGTCGCGGCAATATCACGTTTCTGATTGGTCGGTGCCGTTGTCGTTTAAAATTGCTTTATTTTAGCACTACCCTGTTAGTAGAGCTGTGCAACTTTTCGTCACACCAACTGCGAAAAAAAAATACAAAAGGCACTAGGAGGTATAATCTGAATAGGTGCCCATTCTACAACTTGTTTTAGAATATACTATTGAGCACGTCAGACACAACTGACTGTATTTAATGAGTGCCTTGAACATGTACGAATAATGAGCCCCAAATCTTACAACAATATTTTTGGCTACCAGCATCAACGAATATCAATAAAAATTAATGTAGTTTCAAATCGATGATATTTTAAATATTGGAAAAAATATTATAACAATAAATCACTTTCAATTAAACATAATAGATGCAAAGTACTCCGTTTCGTCAAACCTCCTAAAATATACCAATTTCTCCATATCACGATAATGATCAAACTCTATAATATTCCAAATGTGAAAAGCCAAATCAATCAGATCTAATAGATGGAAATCGTCCTCATATTTTTCAACCAATTTACAATTTTCCATCATCGAATCACAACAACATTGCGAGAATTGATTAACTCACAGTAATAAATATTTGGAGGTTATGTTTATGTCTGTTCAAGATGGGCTTAAGAGTTAAGTCTTTCGTAAGTCATGATGGATGACGGCTTGAAATAAGAACTTATTCTTCACTTTATCTGTGGTTTAAGCGAATTTGTGTCTAAAACCTTTCTCACAATGAAAGATGACGCTAAGGCAGACTTAGATTCGACGGTGCAAGTGGGTATAGTGATACGTTTTCGTTGTTTAGTTTTGTAACTTGTATATATTTTAAAGCATATTTCAATCGTATTTCCTATTCACATGAACATCCAATTAATCAATCCGGTATTCCTCAGATTATCGCACTAAAACACTGATAAAAAAACTCGACAATCCTATGCATACAATACCATCCACTCAAGAAAATAGATATCCCGTTAAATCATCTCACGAATACACCTCTTCTTCCGATACTTAATCATTCTGAATACAAATCCAAACCAACCAGACCACTAATTCACATTTCTTGTTTCAGGCGACGTCTTGAGCGGGGTATGCTACGTCGGAATTTGGAACAAAGATGCCCTCCGTGTGTTCGTCATGGCCCCTTTCTGCGTCTACCTCGTTTTCGGATTCATTTTCATCACAGTCGGATTCGTCTCCTTATTCAGGATACGTACAGTGATGAAACACGACGGCACAAAAACGGACAAGTTGGAAAAACTGATGATAAGGATCGGGATTTTCTCGGTTTTGTACACCGTACCTGCCGTTGTTATTATAGGTTGTTTGTTCTACGAACATTACTATTTTGATGAGTGGATGCTGACTTGGACCAGGGATATGTGCAAGAAGCACACGAAGTACGCGGTGCCTTGTCCAAGGGTGGAGAAACACCATTACTTGAATCCTCAATTCGAGGTGTTCATGGTTAAATATCTAATGTATATGATCGTTGGGATAACATCAAGTGTTTGGATTTGGTCAGGAAAGACCATGCACAGTTGGAAAGTCTTCTTCCACAGGCTACAGAGGAGACATGTTGAAGCCTATGTTTGAGGGATAGGATACTAAGTGAAGTATTTGCGGATTCGCACTGGTCAAAGAGCTTCCTCCAACTTTTTTTAGTAAGATGAGGCGGTTATTTCAATTTTAAATGTGACTAATCTAAGAGCAACTATTCCAAGATAACCTTCATTGAGAAAAAATTTGGTTTTTGAAATGAAAATTAACTTATTTCACTTGACCAAAAATGAATACTATTTGGACGAGAATGAGTGCTCCTTTATCTTGTAACTGAATCATAAACTATAATGTTTATTTACTAAAGATTGATCAGTTTTAAATTCTGCTCAATATGTAGGTAGGTGCAGTCTGTACTGCGAGATGTTCAATAAAAAGAAATCATAGACTTTGATGGTATGTATTCGTTTTCGAAGTGATCAGGTATTCACTTGCAATATTTCGTGTTTTAATCGGTTGAGGAATAAATATTCCTTTCCTTTCATTGAAACATATCGTTGAATTTTTCTTGATCGTTTTTACTCCCAAGTCCAGCCATTGGAATCTTGGTCTTTGGTTTCCATTTGTAATAATCATCCCGAGCATATTTTCGAATCTTTCAAATATGTTCAATGACTTGGATGGCATCTTTCCAAATTTATACTCTGGAGATCCATTTACAGTTCTTCCCTGGCACTTGAAAATCTGAAACTAGAAGGTACTTCTATAACATTTTTAATAACAATAGATACTACGTGATTACATTTTAGTTAATTGAATCAATAAAATACAAATGAATTTAAATTCGATCTCTAACTTATGAGATATTGTGGATTAAATTATTAAAGAATCATTGCAACTTTAAAAATACATATAGGTAAATACATGTAGTTACCTTCATTTTATAATAAATTTTTGTTGCTCCCAAGATATTCTTCATTTTGTTGGTACAATATATTATATCTTTCAAAGTGTACCAGACATATGGTACACTTCTTTTTTTTTGACAAGTTATTCTATTTTGTATGCTTTGATTGATAAATTCTTTTTTTGTTCAAGAGTTGGTATGTGGTATTTTAAAATTATTATTTATTTTGTATTTCTCAAAATTTTCATTGAAATAAATGGTGTATAATTTCTCTTCACATATAATTCTAGGATTTTATATACATTTCATTAATCTCAACTGAAAACAAAATTAGCAATAACAGAAATAAATATCGTCTGACCGAATTGTAAGTGCCATAAGTGTTCGATTTTTCGAAATTATATCTAAAACAAAAAAGTTACATGTAATATAGTAAGTGGTGAATTAATTATTGCAAATAATAAAAATTTTCTGTCAAAAAATGCCATTTATATTTTGTGCAGTACATGATATTAATCACCTTTCAGTACGGTAGAAACTACTGATTTCAAGCTATTGAAATATTTTGAAATTGATTCTTCTTATGCTAATTTCAACCCAAGTAATCGAAATTTATTATTTTATTTTTTTTTTATTTATTTATTTCATTCATGTGTACAAAAGTGAGCAAAATTCTCAACACAGCTTGTTAAAACAAAAGAAATTGAACTTGAAGTCGAAATAAATAATAATTTATGCTCGAATAATTGTTTTGTTGAAATGTTAGTTCTTATTCGCTATAGGTAGAGCAAAATTTATATTTCCTTTTTCCTAAAATATATTGAGTTGTATTACCGTCCAAATGATTAAATATAATTAAGCACCTGAATAAGTGGCGGATAATTGATATCCTGGCGTAAATTAATATTTCGTTTGTAAGTTTATCATTTCTGAAATTCATTGTATCATTGTGACATTTATTGTAAATATTATAGAATTAAGGTTTAACTTGATGAAGATTTTTGAATTTTGCCCTTTGTGGGGCATATTTGTAGCATAATGAAAATATTATTTAATGTTTCTGTTAGACTGCTGCTACCAAACTTATTAATATTATGTATTATAATGTACTTGTAAATATTTGTAGATTTTGACTTCCAATACTTGGATGTGAAAACAATATATTTTAATTGCAAATTTCCGAGTTATCAAAGTTATCATGACTTTCATATTTTTGTACTCAATTGGAAATGATTGTAATTTCATATTTTTTTACTAATGTCTTATACTTTTCACATTGATATGTCTAGTTTATCATATTTTTATATGGAATTATTATTGTGATGTCAATATATTCGTCAATTTCGCCTTATCAATATCCAGGTTGGAAATATTTATTTATACATAGAGTAGATGAAGAAGATGTTACAAAAACAAAATATACAAAAATACTGTTTCAAACAAATCCCTTATTTTCATCCTAACCACTACTGATTCCAGGGTGTTTCAAAATTTAATATTCGAAGTAATCTCTGAAACCATGCAATTTTGAAATAAGAAGAATGCAGAAATTCACTGACGTAAGGTTAGGTGTGCTTTTATGCTCTCGTTCTAAAATATTTTCCCTTTGACTCTGAAACAGTGCAATAAAAAACAAGGAGAGAGACAATATAAAGGAACCAACGAAAAAACTTTTTAATCAAAAATAACCAAACTTACAATATTCCTTCATTTTTGTCTCAGCCACAAAACTGTACTATACTATCTTATTATGTTCTGGTTGTTTTTGAGTGTTGCCAGTTTTGACGCATCTTTTTTTTATTCTAGACTGGAGTTTTTCATTGAGGTTTTCTCGTAGCAGTCACTTAACATAGGTACCTTGATACATTCAATGATCTCCACTTCTACTTCATGAAACAATTTGAATCAACCAATTTATATGCTTAATGAATATATTTGGGTACTCGGAATTCGGGGTTATTTTAAACAACCACGAATGCCTAGTACCCGAAAAAAGTTTATCTTGGTTCGGAAACAGCCCCAATTCATATGGCAATCAAGAAACTCAAAACTATCGGTAAACAAGCACTTCTTACATCTTTATACCAGATGGTATAAAGCCAATGGAAAATTGTCTTTCCTGTTCTTGGTCACGTTTGACGTATGATATCCTAGAGTTTCAAGACCTCAAGTGCAACTGTGAATCAGTGTCTAGGTGTTACACTTCTTATCAACACAGTGTAGCACTGAACTCCTAAAGGGGGCTGCCAGTACTTAAAGTATATCGTGAGGCACTCCCAAGTATTCTCCTGAAAGCGCGCCATCTACATCTCATCTACTGAAACAGTCCCGTTTCCTCTATGAATTCATACGACAAAAATGATCCCCAATTTTGGGTCACCACAGCGATCTGAATGTGATTACATTCTTAAAGTACCATCGGTGGGCCCTTAATACCTCAATATTCAAATCCACTATACACAAAAAGATTTTTGAATGTTTCAAAAATTTTCAAGCGTGTCGATTTCTAATAAATTTTGCCAGCCTTTTCAAATACCTTTCAAGTGATAACCTGATTCAATTGATATTTGAGAGTCATCGAGGAAACAAAATTTCAAGTTTTTTTGAAATATTTTAAAGAATATTATGCCCCTGTAATGGTGGATGCGCCTATCAGTCTCTGGAGAAAATTAATAACCAAAAAACAATGTACGTACCAATAAAACTACTTCCATCATTGGTCAATTCTTTTAGATCAGAATAAAGATTTAAATTAAGCTTTTATTATTGTATTAAGGTCACAGTAGCTTTCATACTAACTATTATATTTCAAACTTCCATGCAGAAAAATTATTTTACTCTAACTTGTGTTGCCTTTACCAGCAATAGATATTTCTTTTAGTAGGTCTTTTGAATAAAAATTGCTTATGATCGTAGTGATAAAATTTTGAAACATAAAACATAACCTAATCAATCTCAAATTCGTTTGGTGGATGACTTTGAATGACGAAAATTAGATTATCTCGTATCTCAAATTAGATTAGAATATAGAAAATTCTGATGAAACACTCAGTTGTGAAATGTTATTGAGAAAACTCTTTGTTATAGTACCAAGAAGACTATCTCATTCATATTTGTTGAAAATGGATAAGGCCTATTTTCGTAAGACAGATGATACACATTTCACCTTCTCGTTTCAATATGAAAATACAGGTTTGAAAGTCAAGAAACAATTCAATTTCGCGAGGCAAATTACAGAGCCTCTGTCATCTTTTCTTGCTAGATTAGAAGTTAACGTGGATAAAGCTATAAAGAAAAAAAATAAGAAAAAAAATCCAACTGATCTTCCCTCCGATTTAAACGTATCATTTAATGTAAATGGTGTAGATGCAGAGAAGGAAAAGCTTTGTGAAGAAATTTTCACTTCAAATAACTCTGTTCAGCTGAAAGTTTTAGATAAAATTTTCGATGTTGTCATCGATTCTCCTTGGGTAGACTCGCTGAAGATTCCGTCATCGATTTTAGCTAATTTTCCAACTTACCCATCTAGATTTGAATCATTCAATACTGATGTAGAAGAGAGTACTTTCATTTGGTATTCATCAAATAATGGTAACAAGTGGATAGAGGAAGGTAGGGGTTTCACGTTCACTCCTAGTATCAAATTAGTTAACCATTCTTTGAAGTTATCATGTACTCCAAAGCACAACAATTTGGAGGGGCCAACGGTTGAGGTGGAATCTACTTCTAAAATTCAAGCTGGGCCTGGACATTGTCCATTTGAGACAAGACATCAATTCACTAAGGATAGGGTTCCAGAATCAGGGTAAGTTGAATATTTGATATTCTTGTATTTATCTTAATGTTTTAGAGTTTTGAAAAGTTTCATATTTTACAGGTTTCGTATTGTTACATATAATATATTAGCAGATTTATATTGTGACATGGAATATACCAGAACTGTTCTTCATCCATATTGCCCTCTATACGCTTTGCAATTGGATTATCGAAAGCAGTTACTTTCGAAAGAGTTATTGGGCAAGTAAGCTTCCACTAATTTCTCGATATAACTAGCAGTGGCCAAAATAAATCAACTCATAATTAAATAGATAAGAATTATTCGAAATTATCTGGGCTGTTTCCATTATTTGTTTTTTAATATCTTATTTTAATACTCTTTCAATCATTTACTCAGTAAGTTTTACAAGAGAATGAGCCCCGAGAAATTTAATTCCAAAGGTCTAAGGTTTGTTTTGGAATTTAAACCTAAAAAATCAGTAAATACTTTTCCCTGAAGTACTAATTAGTTCGAGGATGTTATCTGTAACCACATTGAATAAGCGAATAGAATTCCTAATTGTATACCTTATCAAATGAAAATGAGTATTTTTTATATATTTATTGCATGGGGAATACAAATGAGCATTAAGACAATGGATATAAAAATATCCATCTTCTTTTGAAACAAATAGGCTTCCCTATTTTCGCAGAAATCGACAAGCTAAAAATTACCAAAGACAGTGAGCTAATGCTTGAAAAAGTGTTGAAATCAGTTTCCAATATTCATGAATAATGAAAACAGCTAGAATATTCTGCCGAACAATAAGGATCACTTCAAATTTCATTTGCAGGTTATAATGCTGACATTATGTGTCTTCAAGAAGTTGACAGAAAAGTTTTCAATCATGACTTATACCCATTCTTTTCTCGTCTTGGATTTGAGGGAGAATTCGCAATCAAAGGTGGCGAAGTAGCTGAAGGCGTAGCTTCATTTTTCAGAATCGAGAAATTTACTAAATTGGAGAGTAGCAGAATTGTTTTTTCAGAGCATTTAGATAAAAACCCTGTGTTTGCTCACATTTGGGAGAAGATTTCGCAAAATGAGCCACTGGTGAAAAGGATAATGGATTTGAAAAGTACGCTTCAAACTGTGCTACTTGAATCCAAACATAATAAAAATGAGCTGATACTTCTGGCCAATACTCACCTCTACTTTCATCCTGATGCCGATCATATTAGACTTATTCAAGGCGGTTTAGCTATAGCTTACATACAGAGTTGTTTGAATAAGTTCAGAGATCAGGTTAGTTATTACTATATTATAAAGCAAATTGTAGAATATTAGACAATATATTCTCTATTTCTGTCAAATTTTTTGGAATACTGTTAAAATCGAATGAATAATTCGGATTTTATTTGCAAGTGACATTTGTAATATACAGGGTGACCCAAGTTCGAGTGTCTATTACCTATTAGACATTTTTGGAAAACTGAACATATTTGAAATCTGAAAATAAGCATCATGATATTGTTTGAAATTCTCTACCGAGCTAAAATATTTCTGGAGTCTGAGAACATTCATTTATACAAGGAGAGAAAATAAATTTGTAAAAAAAAGTTTTATCTTTCTGTTTCTGATGTGATTGGGTATTCAATGCTGAGTTTATTTCTTTTAAAATCATTGTATTAACTCGACTTGTTTTCAAAAATACAAAAAAACAGAAAAAAAGGTCGAATATTTATAGCCACTATTATTTTCATTTTTCTTATCCTCAAAAATGATCTTTTAGTAGCAGCAATATGATTAACATAGATTATCATGTCAGTGCTATGAACTGACATGTTATTGCTATCAAAATCTGGCCTAAGGGGCACTTATTATCATGATTGAACTGTTTTGAAATATAATAGGATCGAATTATCAATATATATCTAGAAACAAATGAGTTTTTTGAGTGCTTTTGCAATGAACCCATTATGATACTGAAATAGAGAAAATATTTAAGTAATTCAATATTTACATGCTTAATTTTGTTTCAGTATCCAAGCAAGAGGATATCTGTTATATTTTGTGGTGATTTCAATAGTACCCCAGATTGTGGCATTTATAAACTTTATACTACAGGGACAGTTCCAGAAGATTTTAAAGATTATAGTAGCAGTAAGTTTCTGTGAACATCTTTTATGTGTGTCTAGGTTTTTCAGCATTTTTTTAATTTTTCATGTCGAATATATTCACAGGCTGTTCTTTTCCGTTGAAATATTTTCCATATTCCTTTCGCTAGTATTTCACAAAATATATGCAATGAGACAGGCACTTTTCGACCAAATGGTTTTTAAGGAGTTAATTTATTCAAATTTTTCCTGAAGATCTACTTTTCGCAAAATGGAATTACAACAATAAAATGCAAGTTTTTCCGAAAACCATGAAAATTCAGCACAACTCCGTATATGCAAGACAGAAAATATATTTTTCTGTAGTGCTGGGTTAAACCATTGAGCTCATTAATACTTTTTGTGAAATATTCAGAGAATTGCTTCGCTGAACTAGATTTAATAATAAAGACCGAACAGAACCTAGCAAAATGATATCTTTCAAAGTTAGTGAGTGCTATAACCACTTAAGTAACGCGTAATTCTCTCTTGTATACCTTAATAAGATTTCCTTTCAGATAAAGATGAAGAAGTGAAAAATTTGAAACTTCAACAGAACTTACAATTAGAAAGTGCTTGTGGAACGCCAAAATACACGAATTTCACGAGTGGGTTTGCTGATTGTCTCGACTACATCTACTACCAAAATACAAATTTGAAAGTAACCCAAGTTGTACCCTTGCCTAGTGATGAGGAACTAATACAATATACGGCTTTGCCGAGTATTGTAGCACCATCTGATCATATAGCTCTAGTTTCTGATTTAGAATGGATATGATTTTGAATTTAGTTATGGTTGAACTTCAATAGAAGTGTTTTCCACACGAATATTTGAGTTTTATTTAATGAAACTAACATTTTCTCGATATTAATTTATTCTTACATTCAAAGGATTCACAACTTTTCCAGCCATAAGTATTATTTGTAGTTCTGAATCTATCACAAAGTATAAAAATGGGCGGTTTACATCGAACTTCACTGGTTCCACGTAATAATGACCTAAAAAAAACACATTATAGGCATCTCATATGAATAATGGATTGTATATATTCATCTTAAATTCTCATCACTATCAAATATTTAATAGTTGAGGCTAACATGCTCTAGAAATATCTCACTTGAATTTACAATTTTTCAAATAAGTGTGATGTGCTCTAGTAATAAACTGAAATTATTTACTTTAATTACTCATTTTAATAATATTAATTTATCCTTTGAGACATAACATTGTATGTATAGAAGATATTTGTTGACGTTTTCGTTGAGGAAATATGTGAATTTATCCGAAAAGCATAAGTTCTCCAAATTTTCGGGCGTATTAAAGTACATATTTGATTTTTCGTACTTCCGGGCCTAAAGTGACAACTTCACTCCCTTGTGACAGGTACTAAAGTGTCACATTTAATCCCTCCGGGATTAAATATTGACGAAAACTCCCGGAACGATTAAATCACAAACAAAAGAATTCAAGGGATATTTTATTGAAAAATACAATTAATTAGAATGGTAATTAACGTTAATATTCAAATTAATATTGCGACAGTTCGTCATATTGACCAGTCTTTCCTGGGTTAATGCAGCAGGTAACTGACGAGTAATAGATAGGTCCTTATCATATTGAACTGGTGTTTGTTTCTGAAGATCCTGCGGAAACAGGAAGCGAGAATGAGGACTGTGGCATAACTATAGTGGACGAATCGGCGACTTGACCAAATATTTTATCTGAAATTTTTGTTTATTTTTAATAGACGATTCAATATATCCTCGGCCACGTTGGAGGATTTCCATCCTCCATGTCTCTTCAGCACGTCTATTGTTGCTCCCGAATCAGCTAACAAAGACGCAGATGTGCGTATAAAACAATGTCCCGTATAAGACGTCGCATTTTATAATTTCAAGAAAGCTGCTATTTGCCGTGGAAATGTACCAAACATGTTTTTTCCTACTACTCGCGCAGTACATTCTTTGTTGATGTATTGAACAAAAAATTTTGAATGAGTTGTCCCTGTCTTTCGCAATGCCACATGTTTTCGAAATATCGCCACAAAACTGATGGCACTGTTTTCTGAATTTTTGATCACAAAATTTCGGTCAATTTTATTTTTGGTGTTTCTAATCGCAATTAGAAAGGAATCGCCCAAATCTCTCACATCGTCGATTTCTAAATCGCCCAACTCTTTTCCACGACAAACTCCCGCAACGCCCAAAATAAGTGCAACCTACAAAAAAATTGATTTCTTAAAATTTCTGAATATAAACACATTTCCAAAATTTACCTTAAGCATTAAATATTTATCATCCGGAGCCTCCCGTAAGAACTGATCTACCTGCTCAGACGTGAGATTCTTGACTTCTTTGGCTTAAATCCTCATTTCTTTTCTTCAAAAAATCTAATAATTTTGGAAATTTACTTATATCAATATCTTCTCTAATGTTAATAACCGATTTCAGCATTGAGTAATGTGCCCAGAGAGTTGAGGCACAAACCGCTTTTGATTTATCATTGACGTAGACCAACAGCGCATTTTCAGTAGGTTGTCTCACATTTTTAAGCGGCACCACCTTTTAAAAGCATCGTACTGCTGCTCGTATAGTTTTCTAGATTTCGGTGGTAACAATTCTTCACCTACTTCGGCTGCTCTTTTATCAATATCAGATACACCTTCTTCACTCATGATACCAATAATTATCAATAACAATGTTTTTTACAATGACACTAGTAATGACAATGTTTCTAAATTATAATTGTCACAACGCAATGTTACTATGGTAACTTATTCCAAAGACAGTTTATTAAATGAGTTGAAGAGAGAAAAAACTGATTGAAATTATTGAAATAAATAATAAAATCATACCGGAAGTACGAAAGTATCGTATATACCTTGCGACTGAAGTACATTTAATCCTTCAGGTAAATTATGGCCCTCCTGCGGTCGGGCCATAAACTTTACCTTCATGATTAAATGTACTACTTCAGTCCCGCGGTATATAATATACTATTAGGTAGCACTATAGGAAAAAATCGAGCGGCGTCAGTGTGTCAGTAGCCACTCTATGGCTCATTTCGAAGGAATTATCTTGCACCGTTGAGGTTTCCATAAAAAAGGCCCGATTATTCTGCCGCCAATGAACCCAGTCCATACATTTATTTTTTGTGGGTGTTGCGTATGTGCTTTCACCATCCAGTGGGGATTTTTTCGGCTCCAAAATCTGCAATTTTGTCAGTTCACTGTTCCGTCCAGAGAAAACGTGGCTTCATCCGAAAAAGGCCATTATTTTATGAATTGCGGATTCTGGATCAACGCATCTTGCATAATTTCACAAAACTGATTCCGTCGATCTTGATCATCCATTTAATTCCTAATGTCGCTGAATTTTGTACGGATGATATTGTTTGCCTTCAAAATGCGTACAGCGTCTTCTGAGAAATGTTATGTTCCGCTAACTGTCGTGAAGTTCTGTGCGGATTTTCTTCAATTTCCACCAAGGCATTCGGTTTTGTGTCTTCGGAGGTTGTGGGTCGTCCGGCATTTGGAATATGTTTAACATGCTTTTAATTTTAACGACCGTTAAGTACGGATTCTATCGCCTCACACGAATATCATTAAAATTTCAATTCTCTGTTTTTCATTTAACTGAGGCATTACTTTTCTGATTTTTGAAACAATGAATTCGATTTTTAGCAACGACTGAATGCAACTTCAATTCAAATTTTCTGAAAGTAAGACATTTATCTTAAGATATGATACCAGGCGAATTTGAACGCCATGCACTTTTTTTCAACCATGGCTGTACCGTGTTAGACATTCATAACATTCTTTGAATTGAAATACTTTATCGAAAAGTTTCAACTTCAGTATAAACGTACTAATAACATACCTACTCAAGATCAAAACTAAAGCGCAGTGTTTCACACATTCTTATTTTTCACGTGAGGTGATTGAAAATTGTGCTTGGACCAAACAGTAACTGTCTTCTTGCAACAAAAATTCTTCAAAAATGCATAAAAATTTGGTAAAAGTGAAACAAAAATTGACTTCTCTTCCGAGGAAATGAATTTGTTCCATAATTTTGACGCGCACTGTATAGTAAGTTCTCCAAGACGCTCAAGTAACTACCCATTTCGCATCGTGAGGTTCCAGCTATGAGCATGCAAATGTGATTATAAGATTTCAGTGAATTTTTGTTGATGGGGTAATTTATTTACACAATATGTTGCGTTTGTACCTACTAGAAGCATTATTGAGTAAACAGACAGACGGTCAACAATGGGTCTAAATAATCCAATTAACTCATCAGTAAATTATTCCTTGCATGTTTTCGTATATGAAATCGACAAGTTCCTTTGGATAATAGTTTCCACCCAAAAGTTTCGACAGATCATCTAACAATAATAATTGTCTCTTGTAAAGGCGTAACAAATGACAGTTTAATGGCATCAATTAAACACTTATAGGTGAAAGAATAGGTTTAGGTCAATAATGTAATATAGAGGCCTTCTTACTGTGTCTTGCATCCTTTCTGATGTTAAGATTGTTCTTAATTGTTATCGAAACTGATTGTTCTATGTTTGTCACATAAACATCATCTGTACTTGTCATTGGAGAGAAGTCTGCTTGCCTTGGTTCAAATATTCTCCTAATTCCTAGCTGAAATGATATCAGACCATTATTGATTGAAATTATTTTATGTTTTCTATGTTATGTGGAGTGTTTCAATTTCGAGCGCCTATTTAACGATTCTGGAAAACTGTACCTTTATTAAATAAATCTTTTTTCAGAATTTTTGCGGCGTTGTTGGTAGTCAAACAGCGAATTATAGTTTGAACCAAATGTCTGTTATTTTTGAAAATTGGGACGAATAGGTCTCGAACGATTGGACCTGACTATATGCTGATGAATCTGTAAGCAAATTTGATTATGTTTTTCTGACCGAATATACTCTTACTGTCGAAGGGACGAGCTAGATTCTATATTTTCCGATTAGGTTGATGGTCCAATTATCTCGGCTGAGCGATAGAGCAAAATTCATCCAATAGAGTAGCAGTTATTGACATCTGAAATTTGGTTTCCTCAATAATTTGAAAGCTATCCACCGCCAATAAGAACATCCATTCAATATAGATGAATTGAGGGCTGCAAATCTACCAAATCACGAAAGGCAGCAGGTTTTGACGGAATTTATCCAGAATTCATCAAACATTTAGGAAAAAGGCCTTGTCTTGGTTATTGTCTTTCTATAAAAGTATTTTGAATTCAGGAAACTTTCCTTCCGAATTTCGTAAGGCTAAAAATAATAGGTATTATGAAACGAGGAAAAAATCCTTGTGATCCTAGTAGTTATCGACCCATCAGTTTATTGAGTGTTTCTTTCAAGATATTAGAAAGGCTAATTCTTTTTAGAATTGAATCTTCTATAGAAAATGCTCTACAAAATTTCCAGGAAGGCTTTAGGAAAAATATAAATTGTTCAGATCAGGTTCTCAGCTTTACAACTTTCATAGAATTAAACTTCAATGATAGGTTGAAAACAGGAGCTGCTTTCATTGTTTTATCTTCGGCATATGACACTGTGGGGAAAGATGGATTAATTTTCAAACTCTATACCAATCTGCAGTGTGGGAAAATGGTACGATTATTAGAAAATATGTTATCTCATAGAAGATTTCGTGTTTTTATTGACAATAAAAGTAGCAATTTCAAAACATTGAAAAACGGTCTTCCTCAAGGATCAGTTGTAGCTGCTTTACTTTTCAATTTATATCAAAGTGATTTACCCACGACATCATCTCAGAAATTTGTTTATGATGACGACAGTGCTATTGCTTACCAACATTCGGATTTCCATACTCTGGAAAACATACTGTCATCTGATTTGGAAATTTTGAAGAATTATTTTATTGAGTGGCGATAATGTCCAAATCCCAAAAAACAGAGACATCTTGTTTCCATCTGAATAATCATGAAAAATAAATTAGCTGTAACTTTCAATGATTCTCCTATTGAACAAAATACTTAGGAGTCATCTCTCAATTACAAGGCTCATTTAAATGATCTGAGCCTAAAACTGAAAACTAGGAATAATATTGTTCAGAAATTAGCTGGATCATCTTGAGGTGCTGATGTTCCACTCTTCGCACAGCATCTCTAGCCCTAGTCTTTTCTGCAGCTGAGTATTGTTGCTCTGTTTGGTTTAATAGTGCACATACACAAAAATTGATGCATAATTGAATACATCCATGAGAATAATTACTGGCACCATAAGATCTACACCGGTTCATTGGTTACCAGGTTTGTCTAATTTTGTCTCTCCCCATATTCGCAGACAGACTGCAGCTCTGAATTCTTGGAACAAATATAATTCTTTTCCCAATTCATTCCCAATTATTTCATATATTCCACAAAATAGAATTCCCAGGTTGAAGTTACGTAAACCATTATGGCATAATACGTTCTTCAATATCAACATAAGTGATAAAGAATTATGGAAGACTGAGTGAAACTCTTACGAAATGTATTTTCACACTTCGACGGGGATCTGGAAGGTGCTTTGCACCGACTTTGCGAATATTTTGATCAATATAATTTGAGGATTGTTTGACAATTTAACAAATTTTTTTATTAGGATCAATTGGATGAAAAAGACCTAGTTCACCGAAAAAAAGTTCTTTGATCAAGACGAGGCACGTGTTCATTAAGTGTTTTACAATGAAGTGAAGTACGAATTGGATCAAACTTGACTCCCAGCAGCTTTGATCTCCTCAGAAATCTGAAATAATATATTCCTGGAAGACGTTCTTTTGTGACTGAAGAAGCTAATGCAAACGTTCAACCGTATTTTGCCTGACTCCATGAAAATCTTTACGAATATGCCATAAAAAACCAGTCTATTAGTAGTTTTTTTATTCAGTACCATTCTACTCACCTTCTGCAATGTATTGGTCAGTGATATCCTTCCATTCAAATTAAAACTAGGTATATTCACTCTCACATGAGTCAGATGCAAGTTATTCACAATATATCTAAAAGTATTATGTACATATAGTTTGCATATCAAATCATTCAGTCTAGCGGCATCAGTAGGCATCATAAGTAGAAGGTAGTATCTCTCACTATCCAAAGGAAACGCTAGAGCCATAGCACTTGGATTTGGAAGGTACAAAAAAGGGAGTACCGTATCATAAGTCATAAAATCTAGTCCTGCTTCTTTGGTATTCTCGTTGACGTGAAAAAGAATTGGTTCATTCGGTGTGTATGGATTTGTTGGTCTGAAATGGTTGAAATGATAATACCGTGATATGACATATTCTTCTGGTGATCTACGATTTCTTCTTTCGTTGTTGACGGTGGTGTCTACTGTATTTGTTGGAAGGTCTTCAGTTGAATTCAAAACGTTTATTTCATTGTTTATCTGAAAAGTCCAGTTGCCTGTCACAACGTTATTGCTGTTGTCTTCAGCACCCATTCGATTGTCTACACTGTTGTCATTATCGTCATTCAGATTCTCTTCCGAAGATCTAACATCTCTCATTATTGTTGTGGTTGTTTCGGTATTTTCTGAAAAAATTGTGTAAGTATATAGAATTAAAATATTCGAAATGCAAATCAAATATTTAAATAGAAAAAGTTTGATGTTACAATTATACCTCTTTATTGTCTCAGCCAAGCTTTCGGATAATAAGTTATCCTTCTTTAGGGTATACACCATCAACCTTTTTCTATTCAAATAAGTTATAATAAAGATGAAAAACAACTAAATGCTCTTCTTGCACCAAGAGGACGCGTTTGGCCCTCATTCAATTGACTTAGCTACCCGCGACTTCTACCTATCTCCGAAAATCAAGTCTGGCTCAAAAATACTAGGTTACAGTAGAGGATGAGGTGGAGAATGGAACGATGCAGACCGTAGTATACAGAGTGGTCCAATTAGTTACATCAACACATCAATATTTTCTTTTAGATTCCTCTCAGTTGGAGATATCCAAAACTCGATTTATATTACGCCATTTTTCTTAGTTGTCGAGTTATAATTTGTGTATATTTTTAATAGATATTTCCAAAATTTATATCTTTTTTCGTAGTACGTATTTTGCAGTCTTTTTTCGTGACATCATTGTGTTGAATATTGTTTCAACAAAAAAATTTAACTCAGCTTCATGAAATTACTTGAAGTTACCCAAAAAAAAGAATTTTAGTTTTCAGTAAAATTTGCTTGGAACTCCATCACAAAACGGAGTTTCTTGCTAAGTTTGAAAAACAGTGACGGCTCGTCAGGGTAGGTCGGCCCGGCCGACCCAAACGCAACCGAAATAGAAAAGGTGAAAATAAATATTTTTTTAATCGAAACTTATTTGAAAAATTAATAGCGTGAGATAGAGTTATGACACTCGAGTTGATGATTAAACCTTTTATGCAGGGAATACACTTCCGGAGAGGAAAAACCGTACAGGTATACCTGCGCAGGTCGACCGGAGCGTGTGTGTCGCAGTTTTTCAAGCCTGCACAGGTCGCCGGAGCAAGTTCGAAATTCGACTCGGTGTAGTGGGACCCTACGGTCGCCGCTAACCGGTGTACTGGAAAGTCCCCACACACGAGGCAGACCTGTGTGTGGGTGAACCGTAGCGTGTATGCCCTGTATTAGACGATTAATTATCGAGATTTCATCGCAAATCTTTATGAGACGAAACAAACAGCAGTTCTGATCGTAATTACATTTTGTGTTTAAAGAAGTTATAATTCAGTCATCAGCCAGTTTACGCTAATTTCTAAGAAACCCTACATAAATTACTCACTGATCGAACCATACATCGAAAGCAATGACAACTGAGAGTGTAGGACAAATTGTTGACCTGTTAAGAAATTTGATTTAAACTTACCTGGAGTCACGGTGGCTGAGGTCATATCCATTTCGCCAGCTGAAATATTGTGTTAATTTTATAAAGGGGCCACTCAAAACGTTCAATTTCTGAGGATGATTCTAAATACCAAAATAAATGTTTATTTAGGAGATGGCTTACAACAGCATTATGTGCTTCTTTATTTCGTTCCAATCTATTGAGTTGATAGATAATGTGTGTGAATAAGAGAAAAAGACTGTCTCCTCATATCATCTTGAATCGCAAAGATTTATCTGGAGGGATTCAGATAAAACATATCAAGGATTCAGACAGGGGAAGCAAATCCCTCTAAAGCTATCCAGATAGCTGATCAAAGGGTTATGATGATGAGCCTCTTAGGTTACAGTGCTTGTATGTAATGAATATACCCTTCTCAACTCTCTGGTTCCGACAATCGACATGCGTCATATCTTATGTACTTAGGTTAAAAGCAAATAGAATTATTTAGAAGTAGAATTTAGAAGTATTCGACCCATTGAGCGAAAGAGTGTTCACATGGTGAATACTAGGAGGGGCCCAGAAACACCGCCATCATCATCACGACGTCTTCTGGAGATCCTAAAGTCCTTTGGTCTTATGGCCTTAATTGCCACATTTTAACTTTATGTTCATATTCCTGCCTCAGAATTATAGGTTACCGCCAGGTACACAAACCGTAGGGTGAAATTTGAACTGAGTTCAGAAGTCGAATGATACCGCTGACACAAGCCGTTCCTTTGGCCATCTCATGAAAGCAAACTCTATGGTAGAATCTATTTTCATCTCTTTCTGATCAGCCGTCGCTTTTTGTTATCCAATTTGAATCAGGAAGTTACCAACCGTTCTCTGCATGCTCTCCCCAGCAGTTACTCAACATTAGGTTATTCAGATGATCACACAACTTCTGGTACCAAATTTATTCTGGATCTGACTAAGTTTTTGATAATTTGAGCAGGGCATGTTATCTAGGAACTTAGGCAATTGGAAGATTTATGATCTGAGTGGATAAGAAGCTTTGTTCAGATGTGGATCAGTAGAATCATCCTCTGAGAAACATGAAGGCAAATTTTTTTCCAATATCAATATGAATAAATATGTTTTTGAGATGATGGATCTATCCATAATATTGGTAGTTTCCTCTAATAATTTACCAATTAGCGAATTTTTATCGTTGAAAGAAATAACCAATATTATGAATATTGAATATAGCCCAAATAAACCTTGAAATAATACTGGATCATCAAGATTAAAACTAATATACACTCAATTTCAAAACCTCGGCACTCCTTAATTATTGAGGATATCTTAAATTAGGGAGGAAGCATATTAGAACTTGAATAAAATCAATTGCATTCTATATAAAAATGATTTTTTTAAACTCAAATCCGAATTGAGAATTAATAAAATTTCAGAACAAATAAAATTCAAACTTCATCAGATTTCATCAATAAAAGTTTTGAATTATTTGCTGAATTATTTCGATATAAAATTATTTTTATCCCATTTTGACGTTTAAAGACGACAATATTCAACCCATGGTAACAAGGGTAGGTTGACGTTTATCCACTGAGTGAATTAAAATTCCTAATCCAATAGCGTTTTTTGCATGACAAAACCGATTACATCGAAAATTTTGAACTTTTTGAATATTCATAATACCACTTGCTACCCCCGTAGCACGTCACTGACGGATATCGAATATATCGATTTTCTTCGTCCCTTGTATCTCGAGATAGATGAATTTCCAAGTTTCCTCTCTTTAATTCATTCGATAAGCTTTCTGGAATATTGAAAGCATATTCCACATTAGTTCCACAGTGATTAACAATAATTCAAATAACATTTCGAATAGATTTATTACATATTCGCATCCTGACAAAAATATAAGTCGGATCGTGTGTGCGAACTTTATCGGTTTTGTGGTTGTGGCTAAGATCACTCCTGTTTCTTTTTTTCTCTACGACAGGTGGGAGGGTGCGAAACTTTGAAAGTGAGTGTACTTACTAGTAGTTTGAAAACTTGTAGTTTGTGTATTCTCAGTGGGTAGACTTTGTACATCTACCCCTTCCGTTGTCACGGCCGATGGAGGACTTGTGGTAAAGGTGGTTGTTTCCACGTTATCGATGACCACATTTTCTGTTGTAGTTTCTACAGACGTAGGATTTGTGTACAGAACAGTGGTACTTTCTGTAACCGATACAGTTTGGAGTGTTGTATCTGATGAAACCAAAGTCGACGTTGAAAAAGGGCTTTCAGTTGATGGATTTGTTTGTGATGTAGATGATACAGACGCTGTGGATGTCATAGTAGTACCTATTTCTTCGTCCCTTGCTGTAGTTTCTGGAATTGAGGTAGGAGCAAAATTTGGCGGAGTTGTTCTCATTGTCTCTTCTCTTCCATCCATTGCCCCAGATTCTGTAGTCGTTAGATGTTTGTCAGGATACAAAGCAGTATTGAAAGAGTTTATGTCGTAACCATAAAACTTCAAGAGATGTATATACTCAGGGTTTATTGAAACGTTCTCAACGTTGAGTGTTATACCGGCTAGGAAGCCTTCTTTTGGAATGAAATAACTCTGGAATATAAAATCAGAAAGTAGGTCAATCTCTTTCAGTAAACTCTAGTGACTGAATTGCATTTTTACGAGTCTGAGAGCAAAATTCTACTAATAGATATGACTTGAGATTTTTGTTCATTAAATCTCCATATTTTAATTAAAAGTATTTTTTAAGGCTGTACACCACCTTGCGGCGAAACTCGAATTCCGCTAGATGGCACCAAGCGAAAATTTCAAGGAACTGAAAACAGGCACGCCCATTTGTAAAAATAGGACGGTCTGTACGGTATTTATGACCCCTAATAAATTTTTAGGTACTGTCGCCGGTGGGTAGGATCAAAACGGAACGTAAATTTGTGTTTATGGATTTTTGTGGGTTTCGAAGAGAATGGTAACTACAGAGTTCATTCTATTTAGACCGGTCAATTGAGACCAAATAACAAGGGTGAAGTTACATAAATTCCCTACAAGCTGAGAGTCGGGGAAATTGTTCAAAACATAATTATGAATAAAATATTAGTATCCCTGTATGGAAAAATTTTATTCAAGGTTAAAGGCCATAAATGCGGTTTTCACGATTTTCTGCAAAACGTCAAGTTTTATGTTAAAATTACTCCAGACAAATATTGTAGAACATATAATTATCTATAAAATGTGTATCAATATTTTGTTCAAAGAGTCACCGTTTTTGAGATATAACGGTTCAAAAAATTATGAAAGTTGTAATCGTCATAATATACATGATTTGGCCACGTACACAGGGTGAGACAAAATTGTGTATCGTGCTATCTGGGGGTACATTGAAAAATAAGTATAGTATGATGGATAAACTCATATCCCAGAATGCATATTATGACGATTACAACTTTTATAACTTTTTGAAACGTTGTATCTCAAAAACGGTGGCTCTTAGGAAAAAAAAGTTGATACATATTTTATAGATAATATATGTTCTACAATTTTTCTGGAGTAAATTTGTGATAAAACTTGCCTTTTGCTGAAAATCGCGAAAAACGCATTCTTGACCTTTGACCTTGACTTGAATATTTCCGTACAGCGGAATAATGAAAACCTTTCAAATTTTATTCATAATTAGGTTCTGAACAATTGCACCAACATTCAGCTTGTTGGGAATTAATGTAACCCTGAATGTCTAAATTGACCCTATAATTATATATGTGAATCTGAGTGATGTAAATTAATTAAAACAATCTCTTGAATTTGTACATGGGCGCTATACTACATGAAAAAAATTCTAATGAAAAAACTTAATAATATTTTATAGCACCTGCAATACATAAATTATGAGAAATTTTCATTTCACTTCATTATCCAATTTTCTCTTATAGTCCGAAAACGGTTGAACCATAAGGTTGCGGTTTCCACTCAATTAATTTTCTCTTACATTGAGGCCGGAAGATCACTTTTTAATTTCAAACTTTTCATTGCAACCGATAAGCTGAAAGTATTTGGATTCTCTCTTTTCCTCCATTTTAACTATTAAAAATGGTAATCTCAGAATTCCGTCCAATCAGAGAGAACTCAAATCGGAGGGTCATAAAAGTGTCAATCATACCTGGGGTCATCAATGATCATAAATGAAGGATAAGATTCTATTGGCCCATCTGCCGTAAAGAGGTGTCAACCATTGGGAGGCGGGCCAAATACAATTATTTAATACAAGAACGAGAATAACTCGAAAAATTAAGAAAATTGAAAAAATTTAGCTAATTTCAAAGTTCAATGTAATACCGAACGACTACCTATGAGTTTTTTCGATAAAATATTTCCTTGAGGAAATATTTGCATCTGAAGAGTATTTCAATTTTCAAAGTGTAATTAGCGAAAAACTATGCATCATAACAAAAATCGGCGGAAGGTACGCACTAGGGAATACTCATGCCAATGCTCACTCAAATTTTGAATGAAATCCGACAAACGGTTTATGCGTTATTCTTGAAGTAAATTAGCATTGAAATAGTATAGGCACAAAGAAGGTGATGTACAGCCTTAAATGACTGAAGCACGAACAAATTTTCTTCGAAAACACAATATAGAAACCTTCAAATGTCGGTGGATATCTCTCAAGCCAACACGAATAGTATGACCATCATAGGGTAAATATAGAGCTTTCCTTAGTTCATATAGTGCTTCACCCCTCAAACCTTCTCCAAGGGCTATTAGAATAACACCAATTCCATATGGCGAAAATGCAATGTTATTTTCATTATTTACATTGTGAGCCTGTGGAAGAAAAGATAATGATAACAAGAGTTACAACATTTTGATATCTCATTATAGTATGTACGAGGCATGTTTTTTAAGTAGGTAGGTACCGTTTGCGATTCCGCAGCCGAAGCGCTACGGTACCTACATCTCTTGTCTACGCACTGACGTCATAACAGTCTGATTTTTCATTGTATACGTTGTTTACTGAGTGTTTGAGATGACTCCGACAATCGTAAGTCCCGCTGATTGTGAAGTACGGGCTGTTATACGAATTCTTAGTGCTGAAGGCGTAAAACCGATTGATATTCATTGTGAAATCTGTGAAGTTTACGCACAAAATATTATGAGTGATGGAATGGTAAGGAAATGGGTGAGAGCATTTAAAAATGACCGCACAAGTGTGCATGTTGAAGAACGGAGTGGGCGTCCTTTGGTCTTTAATTAAGATTTGGTGCAGAAAGTGGACGAAAGGCCCTGATCTGGCACACAGCGACTACCATTTGTTCCTGCACTTAGGCGGTCAGCGTCTGCAAGACGATAATGAAGTCAAAACATTTGTGACACAGTGGTTAACAAGTCAGGCGGCAGAATTTTAAGAGGAGGGTATCCAAAAACGGGTGCCACGTGATGACAAGTGCGTCAATATTCACGGAAATTATGTTGAAACGTAGATTAAGATACAGGCTTTCATGTAAAAATAAAATTATTGCGATATCTTTACACGTCTTTTTTAATTCCGAAACGGTACTTACTTAAAAAATATGCCTCGTAATTTATTTTTAATTCGCATCCTTGTTCATATCTGATAACCAAATTTTCAATTTAGCATCAAAAATGCGAATAAAATCCTCCATTTTGCTTGATCTCGTTTTGAAGTATTTACCTATTCACGTAAATAATACTATTCGTTATCATATGTGTCAAGGATAAATCAATGTAGTGTATATATATAGAAACATACTATAAAATATTAATCTTCTTTGAATTGTAGTGAATCTCCGATCGTAATATAAACTCCAATTAAGTAGACAGACAGACGGTCATGCATAGAAACCGGTCATTTGTTATAGATGGGTTAATTTGTGGTCACGCTGATCATTATCTCATTTGAACTCCAAAGGCAATTTGTAACTGTTCAATGGACATAAATAAACCAAAATTGATAAAAACAAAATTCGAGGATGAAATGATTAGGCAATTGTTTCGTATGAATGAATCGCGATACTGTAAATTTAATTTGTCAATTAACTTCTCTTTAATTCTGGTCTTTGTTCTTAGATTCGTAGAGCCCTTCGGCTAAAGATTCACGTTTGTCTACAACAAATTTTCGAACGAAAACGTCCTGACACTGTGTTCTATAATTTTCATCTCATTTTCCATTTGAAAAACGATGCAAAAATCGTCGTGATTTAACCCTATCAACTTTTTATAAGGTTTAAATTTCTTTACTTAAATACAGACAGTGTAATTTATGTTTAAAAAATATTTTTCAAAACAACGATAGAAAAATGATTTATTAATTCAAACTTCAAATCAATAAAATACCAAGCAAAAATATAAAATCTCCATATTTGGCTTGTGTTTTGAAATGTTGAAGCATATCATACTGGGTGCGGTAAAAAAAACAGTTCAGTTGGGATGGGCGACTACAGCCGCTATGGTGGGGATGAGAGCCTGGAAGGGAATTCATTGTGACCTATCACTCTACACTATCACTGACCCCGTTTTCAGTAGCAATGGTTTGAATCGAAGAGCATCGCGGCTTCGCCATTCGTATGTATTTTACAAACTGTACGGATCTCATTATTAGAATAGCAACGATTCATTTTGTGAAATCAAAAAATTTCATAACGACTAACAATAAGACCTGTCTGACACTTGTGAATTATAAATGGGGTGATTTATCTTCTATGAGAATATCCTTATGAATCAGATTCGAAGAATTTGACTCTATGTACACCATAAATCCAGAAAATCTCAAATAACTCAGAAATTATTGAATTTAGGAGCATAATCATGTGAGAAAACTATCATTATTTTTGACCGAAGAATCCAACACATTTATAAAAATTTAGAAAGCACTGACGTGAGGTCAGATTGCTTTGGCGCTCTTGTTGAGCTACTTGCGAGTAAATAATCAAACCATAACAAATCTATAAGCACTCTGATCAGGTGAACCATAGTCTTTTCCCGTACTATGGGACAATGTGATGCAAATATGAACGCCTAATTAATGAACAAACCTATATCTCAAATTAAAAATTACTATTCATAATTTTCCCCAAGTTTTGTTCGAAGCTATAATTCCCTTTTCCTAAAATCTTACGTCAGTGCTTTTTTGAATTTTGACAACGTACAATTTTTCAGCCATCGAGATTGAATTCTATTTCTATGATTTCCCGTTATGAAAAATTTTGTTTAATATTACGCCAACTGACACTGATTAATGAGCCCGGCATTTGTCAATCGAATATCGATCTGGGATGGCCATCGTTCAAAGAAAATCATCGGGACGTAAGTCATTTCTCTTTTCTCTTGAGTAAATGAAAAAAATGATCATATCATTGATGGAAAAGAGCTACGGTAATGAAATTTGAGGATAAGTAAGATATCGATCACCTCAATATATTCAGGAATTTTTATTGAAATCCGAAAAATATCTTATGAGATAGTGCGGATTAAAAAATTTTTTTTTGGGAATTTTTAAAAAATTTTCTAGTGTGACGATTTCTGCGAAATTTTGCGAGCCGTTTTGTTGCAGTCTCCCTCAACAATATTTCAAGTATCAACTTGATCGGATGGATATTCTAGTAGTTATTGAGGAAACAAAATTCCAGATGCTCATAACTACTGAACCATCTGACGGATTTGGCCCAATAACGAACTCGACCGAGATATTTGGACAATTAACCTATTCTGAAAATATGAAAACTCTAGCTCATCTCTTTTGGATGCTAGAGAGGATACAGCCGGCCGGCCGGACAGACTCAACTTTCGCCACGAATTCTTCATCGGGGAGTCGAACCCAATCGATTGAGACCATTTTCGGCTCGATATTCCAAAATTACAGACATTCGGGCAAAATGATATGCACTCTGTTCGGGTGAACAAGAGCGCCAAAAAAATAGGTTTCTAATTTGAAAAACAGAAGTTATGGCCAATTTAAGATCGCAATTTTCCACACAAAATTTGAAACACCCTGTGATGATATTTTTGAAATCCAAAGGATGCATGAGCATTTCACATCCTTCCTCTTCGATGTTGTAAAAACGGTTTACGCTCAGGATATTTAAAATAAGAATAATGAACATATTACTGACTCAACATATTTGACTTTTTTTCCAGTTTTTTTTTGGATATTTTGAAAACTATTCGATTTAATCCAATGGTTTTAACAGAAATGTATTCACTATTGAATACTCAATCATACCAGTAATGGAAAACTTGAAAATCAATGTTTTCGTCGAATTTATTTTCACTCCCTGTATAACCGGAAGTTTTTGGGCTTCGAAAATATTTTAGCTCTGTAGAGAACTTCGAACAATATCATAATCCCAATTTTCAGATTTTAAATATATCTAGTTCTCCAGAAACGTCTAATAGGCACTCGAACTTGAGACACCCTGTATAATGATATTCCTCTGGTTGAAAATATCGTCCTGGACACTAACTTTGCCTTCGATTTCTTTTCCCTAGAACAGCAACTATCGATAGCATTCTCGAATATCGCACATTAATTCACAGATATTATAGAGACTCAAACTTCAATGAGTTCATTGAAAACAATGTTTCTCCCAGGGATAACTCATGCAGCATGATCAAGCAAATCCACAAATCGAGATAATAGGAAAAATAAAATGTTTAGCTACACTATAATCAAAAATGTTTATAGTATCGAGTTTAATAAAAATATTAATAATAGAACTAAATGCTAAACATTTTCATTCTCATCAGGTCTGAAGATTATTCTCACCATCAATATCCTTAACCCAAAATTATTAAAAACATCCACCATCAATTCAGAATCGCTGTACTTCCCATGATAATGATCGTATCTTCTTCCATAAAAATCCTGGTATGTGGAACTCAATACCATCCCAAAAAAACCCAAGCAACTCAAGCACGTCGAAATGCGAATAAAGCTCATTCTTTCTCACTGTTCACAGCTTGCAATATTTTTTACGAACTTTTTCTCCCATGAACCCAGTTCCCCACAACCACGCAGATATACAATCAGTGACCAACTGACTCCGATGCAAAGAGCTGAAGAATTAACATGAAGATACGACCAGGTGGGAAGATCGCTAAAACAATTTCCAGTATTATCAGATTTAGCAATTTTGAATGAATGCAAGCTGATTGTCATGTAATTCGTTGTTTTCGATGGCAATGAATTCAAATTTAAATCGGATGCTTTGTAATAATACTTCAGTAAGATTGTCCTTGAAAACTGTCCATTTAATTGATGAACTTCCCAACCGTTTTTATACTAGGTGAATGATTCCATCATTAACTCGAAATTATACGTAAGATCAAGATTTAGTCTGCAATTATACATTTGAAATTCTCTACGAGTAATAGTGCCGTTGATTTCAATCAAACTTGGGTGATCGCACAATTTTTTTTTCAAGTTTAGATTCAACATAAGATGTAATCCAAGATACGATAAGGTTAACATAAAAAAAATGGGGAAATGAAAAACTACCTTAATTCAAAGTGAATTAATTTCTGCGCTTACAAAAAGTAACACTGAATGCTATTCACTGTTTCGTAATAATAGTGATTTGTTTCGACGAGAAATGTTCATTCAAAAGGTCTCTTTTTGCCAAGTTTGATGGTAATATTTAAATATTTTTTTAACTCTTTTACTCTGTACAAGGTGAGTCATCGACTTTTATCTTGAATAATTTTAATTCTCATTCTCGAATTCAAAAGAAACAGTTTCTCACATTCAGTTTATTGAAATTGGGCAAGCGCCCCGGGCGCCAGCTTAAGGGGGCGCCAAAATCAACCAAAGGAAAATTTTTTTTTGGATTATCTCGAAATAAATTAATTTTCTAATGCTATAATCGAAACTGTAAAATGGAAACTTGGTAAACCATCACTATGCCAAAAATCTTTAAAATAAATGAGGATTCAATCGATCAATATTAACTGCGTATCATTCAGTCATCTACGAATGACGTAAAACAGGTAAGGAAGAAGAGGAAGATAACAAATTAAAAATTAAAGTATTTTAATTTTACGAGCAGTATTCAATGTATTTCGTATGAATTGATGTCATAAGAGTGTTCTACTGAATTACTGGAAGTAAAATTAAAATTATGACTTCACTGTAAAATATATAGGGTGTTGAAAAGAGACAGAGCATCATATATTATTATGAGATAATTTGTAATTATTGAATTGATAATAACGTAAGACAGGGCACAGGGTACTGAAAGCTTTTTTTAATCGCATTTTCTTGGAAAGTAAGAATTCACAAATCTTTTCGGAGATTTTTTGAAAACCTTTCAAGATTGCTCAGTTCATGTTGACTTGGAATGTGGTATATAACCCTGATTTAGATTTTTTTTAAATTACTGAACCTTCAATTACTCCTTCCATTCACGTCGATTAATCATGATAAAAGCTGAAATATTTTCATTCTATTTTTGTGAATACAAGAAGAAACTAAACATAGATATACACCTTCAAAGTTTTTCTTCAATCAATTTTCAATTATAATAGGGAGTCATATGCAGAGACCAAGTTGCTGCAACCATAAATACAATGAAATAAAGGTTACCGTGTTTACACGCTTGAGACCGCCACTTTACCGGTAGAATTTTTGGCTTCATTTCTTTGAACTGCGTTTCCCCTCTAGGTAGATTTATACTCAATGTCAATACTCAATGAAAATCGTTATTTAGGCTTCTCTGTTACAAAATTTTTAGTCATTTAAAGTCTTCATACAGGGTGTCCTTTAACTCAACGTCAAGCGCTTACTGGGCGAAATGCTAGGCTATACCAGTTCTAGCAAAAATAAAAGAAATTTAAATAAATAAAAAAAAAATTGTGCCTAACAATGGATATGTGACTGTAATCAATAGCATGGTAATGTAGGATTACGTTTAAAGAAAATCACTGTAAAATTGGAAAATTTGTGACTACAAAAATATACCTATTACCACTTAACCAAGTGACATAGAATTTCTTAAAATTTTTGCTGGAACTGGTATAACCTAGCATATCGCCCACTAACCGCTTGACGTTGAGTTACGGGACATATTGAAGAAACCTAGCTCCTAAAAATAAGATTCAAGGATATCCTTGATGTACCTACTTTCCTAATTTGTGAATCTCAGACAACTTACGATATAATGAGTATTAAAAAAAATTTAGGAAATGTTTCAAAATTTTCCAGCGTAACCACATCATGGAAATTTTGCAAACCCATTCGTTTCAACATCTTCCAAATTACAAATTGATCAGATGGATAATCTATGACTTATTAAAGAAACCAAATTTCAGATGGTCATGATTTCTGAACCATTCGACGGATTTTGCCCAATGAGGAACTTGACTGAGAAATTTGAACAATAAACCCATTCTGAAACTATAAAAACAGTAGCTCATCTGCTTTGTATGACAGAAAGTATACGACTCTACGGCTGGCCGGACATACTCAAGTTTGAGACCGAATTTTTCATCAGGAAATCAAACCCAATCGATTGAGACTATTTCGGCTCGATATTCGAAAATTACAGACATTTAGTCAAAACGATACCACGCTGTTCTACTAGTTTTTAAACTCGAATAAGCAGGCAAGAAAGAAATGTTCTAATTTTTTTCATTTTTAGTGGGAGAGAATTTCTCTTTTTATTTGAGAAAAAATGTAAATTAATTTGTGTCAAGATTTTTCAATTTTGTAAAGAGGGCATAGCGAAAATTGACTTTTATACATATTGTGAAATCAACCAACGCTGATATTCTAGTCTGCTCATTTTAGCTAAAGAATTAAGTTCAGGCGAGAAAGTTTGCTCGGAATCACGTTTTTTATACCTTTGTGAAGATGCGTCCAGACCTTTCAAATGAATTTACACTCAACTCCTTACCCCTCTTGAATTTTGAGAGGTCGAAACGCCGCCTCTTTGGGGGTTGCTTGTTCAACCCTCAAATAATCGTCGTGTTTCGGAAAATTTTTCCAGTTACTATTGAATAAGAAACACATGGGGTGGTTTGTCTGAGATGCAGTGACAGCTCGTCAGGGTAGGCAGCAACCGAAAAAGGGAAGGTGAAAATAAATATTTTTTAATCGAAACTTATTTGAAAAATTAATAACAATATTTAAATCTCGAGAAATTCCCTTAGTATCTTTTCCTCTGCCTTCTGTATATCTCATATTTCCACTCAACACATCGAAGTACACATTATTTCGGTCAAACACCTCAAATAATTTTTATTCCAAGTTCCCGCATCTGTCTTTATACGTAATAACGCATAAGCTTTCAGTTTATGATTTCATCTAACATATACGTCGCTCGAAGTTCCTATTAATGAAACTCTACAATACCTCGACTGACTGCTGAGATGGAACACCCGGTATGTATATTTTTCAATGAATAATGATTTAATGAATTAGAGGCAATAAGCGTAAAGATATTTTCTAGGCGTAATTGGATTCAATATAACATCTTCAATAGTTGTACATAATTATGTTATAGGATTTATAAAGTTAGAGAACAATTGCTCAAAGCTGACTTCACGTCAGTGCTTTTCACGATTTTTCATATAAATCGTAATTTAAAAAGTCTGAAAAAGTTAACAATGAAAAATGCCATCTTCAATTGACGGGCAAATACATGAAGGTGTTCGAAATTTTTGAATAGCAATTCATCTTCCAGACAAGCTGAATATGCAGGCACCTTTAGGATGCTGTAGGCTCATCGTATATCTGGCTACTTCTCGGTATCGCAGATCGCAGTATCGAATCGGTTATTCGCGTAGTAACTTCACTGCCAGTGCATTCATAATCGAGAAGCGCAGATATTTGCGGCATAGACCGGTATTGTAGTTTAAATGAATACCAGTAATTGCATTTTATTAGAGAATACCTTTTGATGGACTTATTCTTCCAAAATGATCGCCAGATCATGAGTGATAGAAATTTGAAAGAGTTAGCGGATAATAGAAAAATTTTATTTAGTTATGTACAGCCTGAGACTTTACTTCATGAGTTTTTGCTGCATTCTCACCACAAATTGTCAAGTAAGTGGTTACTCATGTTTTGAGATATTCGAAATACGGAGTTGAAGAAATTTTGATCGAAAAATTCATCTTTTTATTTATTTACTCCTATTTGTTCACTAAGTACGAAATTAAACAAGTTGTATGCGGTTGCTCAGGCTTGAAATAGTTCAGTTATCAAAATATTCGAAAACAATTAATTTTTAATAGAACTTGAAATTTCGCCATCACAAAGTTCAAAATTTCTCGTTCTAACTATAGTTAAATTAATAAATGTTATTATTATTGAATTCTTGAAACCATAGGATTTTAGAACAAAAATAATAAATATCCCAATGACATTTTTCCGAGCATTTATCTCTATTTGATTGTTAGAAATAACTTAAAATTGGCTTCAAAATTTACGGAGAGCACTGACGTCAGGAAATTTTGCGCTCATTTTTTTAGGAAATTTCTTGGACTCTAGAAGAAAAGCGATACAAAAACAACGGAAATGAATAATGTGAAAAAATGAATAAATAGTATCTATATCCAATAACGAACTTGAGCTAGATATCTGGAAAATTAAATTAATCTGAATGCTTCGAAAGACAGAGATTATATGACCGGACGGCTGATCGGACACATTCAAGTTTTACCGCTGATTTTTCATCAGGAAGTCAATCCTAATCGATTGAGACCATTTTCGGATATATGTATAATGCTTAAAAGAGAACTTCGGAATTACTTAAAGATGGAAGATTCACTTTCGCACCTGGACTCAACATCTATTGTTTTCATTTAATTACACATTATAACACTCACTCCCAAAGGTTGATGAACAGAAAAAATATCTTCAAGGATAGGATGTGACTCATCAAAAATTCTGTTGGCGTCTTTCGATTGATGAAAAATTTAATTATTTAATTATATTGCCGTAGAATTGCACTTTGACCAGTGAAAATTTTTCATCCATGAGGTCATTGAAATAGGTAAACAAGTTCCATTCATTGTTTGGCGTCTATCAAGAGTTTTTTTTTTTCATTTTTATTTGGTTTTCATTTTATACATCATTCCTCAATCTATAACATTTTCACTTTTCGAAAATCCAAATGAACTCGAAATGTTCTGCATTTGAACTTATGAAATTGTATTTGTAGTCTTTATTATTTTTCATACAGGGCGTGACTTTAAATCCAAGGTGATTCCTTGTCATATTCTTTCACAAAAGTTCAAGTTGCTGACGAGAAATTGTTGATGACGGAACTCGTGTAGAATTTTTGTTTGGGCAATAACCATCATCTATTATTGTTTCAACAGACGTCTTGACGTTCTCAAGGTAGAAATAGCTTTCACAAAAACTTTTGATTCCACAAAAGTTTTCAACTTTCAATTTCTTCTGTATATTTGACATTTACGAAAGTTGAAAACTTCTGTGACATCAAAAGCTTTCGTAAAAGCTAATTTTACCTTGAGAACGACAGAAGATGTCGTTGGTTACAAGAACAATAATATATGATGGCGAAACAATAATTCTACACAAAAATTTATATGCACATGAGTCGGCAAATGCAAAGATACAGGTTGTGAAAGTTGTAGAAATAAATAGCATTTTCGTTAGAATCAAATTTCTTGTATGCCATTTTGGACTGGAAAAATCGATTGTCCTACACCAATGAAGTTTGTTTAGAACATTCGATCTATTTGTTTCAACCTCTTTAAAACATCTTTCAAATTCGATTTCATCGAATGGCTGCAATCAAAACTACCAAATCTCGAGAAGCAGCAGGTTTTGACGGAATTTATCCAGAATTCATCAAACATTCATTCCTTTCAAGATATGTGAATGGCTTATTCTTGTTAGAATTGAATCTTCTATAGAAAATGCTCTACAAAATTTCCAGGGAGGCTTTAGGAAAAATAGAAATTGTTCAGATAAATGATCGCCATCGGTTGGATTTGACTCGTGATGAAGAAACGGTGGTCCAATTTGAAAATGTTTGGCTGAATATTCTCTATCTTCCAAAAGAGATGAGATAGAGATTCCATATTAATAGAATTAGTTTATTATCCAAATATAAGTCAAGTTAGTTATTGGGCCAGACCTGTCCGATAGCTCAGCAATTATGAATCTGAAATTCGGTTATAATTGATGACACTCAACTACAACAACTTATATATGGTATAGAAATGTGGAAAGAATGCCAGATCGAAGAATTTGCTGAACTGTAAGTTCACTCAACTTCCATTTAAGATATATGTTTATTGATTCTTTCACACTCATTGTGCTGGCTGATTTTGAATCGCACTCTCTTTTTAAGTCTGAGAAAGACTTTAGAAAAAGCGTGTAAAAGCTCCTGATCTCACGTCAGTGCTTTCCACATTTTTTCAGTAATGTGTTCTCGCTTATAAAATAATTGGTTCTCGATTATTAATTCAACTTTATGCATTGATTAGGAACAGCCATTCAGATTCAGATCGACGAATAAGATTAACTAGTACCAGAATGTAAATTGAATGCATGCGTTTCACAAAACAAATAAAATGGCTTTTGAGTTTTTCCCAGTCTCGAAATCATAATTTTAGATATGTCGATGAAGCTAAAGAGTTCTCATTTCAATCAAACAACATTACATAAAATAGTTCCCACTAAAGTGCTTAGTGCTTAGTGCTCGAAATATTCAATTACTTTTGCAAAAGTGCTCGGTAATCCGGAGCCTTCTGTCGAAAGGGGTGCTTAGAACTCGAGACTCGAAGCCTTTTTTTTCGAGTGCTTAGGGCTTAGTGCTCGAAGCACTTTTTTTCGGTGCTTAGCACAGCTCTGGTTCAGATGAGGTTCTCAGCCTTACAACTTTCATAGAATCAGGCTTCAATGATATATATGAATGAAATATGTTATCTGAAGGTTTCGTGTTTTTATTGACAATAAAAGTAGCAATTTCAATTACATTGAAAAACTGTAATCCTCAAGGATCAGTTCTAGCTCCTTTATTTTTCAATATATATCTAAGTGATTTACTCATGACATCATCTCAGAAATTTTTTTATGAAGACGACATTGCTATTGCTTAGAAACATTCGAAGAAGACTCTGTCTTCATCAATAGAAGACCACTCTTGAAAGAAGTCCCTAAAATATATTTCAGCTTATTTTTGTACTTTCACACTCAGGCGGGGAGCCAGGGTTTTTTTTTTACTGGGGTTTTTCCCTAGGCTTCTATGTGATACGCCGAATTGTATGACACCCCGTCACTAACCCCTGATCTATATGCTTTATTGTTTGCTAACTAAATATTGTAAGACAAATGTTCAAAAGAATATATAAATCCACTGGGTATTCTAGGAGTCATTGAGAAAAACAAATTTCAGAGGTTCGACGACGTGGTTATTGATATCTTACGAAGAGAGAATGTGATGTAAAAGTAATCCAACCAAAAACATTCTGTAAAAACTAGCCAAATTTCGATAGAGCCGCTTGTTCATCTCTAAAAATTAATGAAACCTATACAAAGTCATGCCAAGTCTCTTGTCCCTTATTGCAATTTCTTTATTACTTTAGTTAATGTTGTGTAACTGGGTCGTTGAACCGCTACCCATGGAAGATGAAAAATTGCCACTAGGAAAAAGTTCATTGTATAAACAGCGGTTGTGTCGACGCATTTGGTGCAATGGTGTCTTGCACCTGGTTTGCACCCTTGTGTACCCTTCAACGGCCAAGTCATACATCATTAACTATAATAATGAAGAAATCGCAGTAAGGAACCTTATACTAAGCAAAACTTTCTATAGATTTCATTACTTTTTAGAAATTAACAAGCGGCTCCACCGAGACTACTTTTTTACAGAACGTTTTTGTTTGGATTTCACTTTTATTTGTAGAAATTTGGGCATATTGATTTAATATATTATTCTTTGATTCTTCTATTTAGGAGAAGTTTTGTTTTTATTACAAATCTTCTTTTTTTTCGGTTCTTTTAAGCGATTTAGACTGTTTAAGTACATGAAAATCTCTAATAGTTTGGTTGGGCTCTTGTGGTTTCTAACTAGGGTTACCAGGTACTCCAGATCTCCGATTATACTAGTTTTTATAGTTCTCCCTTAGTGTGGCAAATAAACTCTAATTCTGTACCAAATTCCAACTCTGTGAAATTATGGGAAGTATCCCTTCTGTCCTTAGGTTGGATTGGGTTAGTCGCCGCTGACTTGACCTACCGTCATTCGAGATTTAACTGTCTCTGCTGTTGGAAGTGTCTGTGTCGCTTTGTTCAGTTTTTTAAATTTGTGTTTTTTTGTTTTTGTTACTTTTATCGACTTTTTGTTACTGTTGTTTTACTTTTGGTTGTTGATATGCCTGGAAAATTTGGCTTGATAAATCCTTTGAGCTGAACCAGCAACACCATCGGCCTTGCCATATGCCATCACCATATCAGCATACTCAGCGTTGGTGAAATTAGGCATATCATCAACCAAAATTAAAACAACAGTAGCAAAAAGTCGATAAAAGTAACAAAAACAAAAAAATACAAATTTAAAAAACTGAACAACGCGGCACAGACACTTCCAACAGCAGAGACAGTTAAATCTCGAATGACGGTAGGGGTCAAGTCAGCGGCAACTAACCCAATCCGACCTAAGGACAGAAATAGTAATAATGATTCACACGCGTCTAAAACGGGCTGGTAAAATTTCCTTGCTCGCTGTGTTGTGTCGAAATCCGTACTTTTATTTAGGTGCGACTTTCTTCACTCTTCTGATTAAAACCTTATTTGCAGTATTATTTTTTTATTGACTTACGTAAATAGCATATGGTTAGCAACGTTATAAACCAAAGAACATTTTAATATAAAACTAAGTTTGTAATAGCTGTAACTTTTTTTTAAATTTCAATAGGAGTGGATATGTTTTCATACTTTCATAATTTTTTTTTTTAATAAAAGGCCCACGTGTTAATTTTGTGGTGTTATCTGTGACAATAAATACGTTTTTTTAAAACACACACACACGTAGACTTAATACAAAAAAAAATGCATGTAAAAGCCCACGCAAAAAAAGTTATGGGGCTTCGAAGGGTACATTTTGGGTAATTTAGAAAAACCTAATAAAAAAATCATACCTCCGTAACTGTAATACTAAGGACCCAGGTTCCAAGACTGAAAAGGTAGCAAATGACCCTACCAACGCCCCAAAAAAATTTGACGGTCCATATGCCGAAGACCCTGTATAGATATTTTCCATCATACATGCTTGGGACATCTTCATAAATAGTTATTTGATCCTCCCCCTCAACAAGAATCTGACAGAAAGGCACTAACTATTCCTGGAGCTGCGTTATTATTACCGAAGATGCTCACAGCATCAAAACGTGTTAACTTGAAGAAGTCATTAAACGCAAGTTGCAATTTAATTTACACGCCAAAGTCGTTGACCGACGTCTCGATGGATGTGTTTGTTTGGATTATTAACCCAATTTTATAATCAGAATTCATTATTTTTGTTTCATCCTAGAAGCATGACAGTTTCGGTTCCACAGTATTTGATGTCTTCAGAATACTTTCCGATAACAAAATATTAGGCAATGTGACCTTTTTATTTTGATTGATCATCCGTAAATCCATACATTAGAAGTTTATTATTCTCTATAGGAATAGATCAAATTAAGCTTACTGATATCAATGCCATGACAAATCGTTTTCGTTCAGTATCAGTTTTGGATTTTAACAAGGCTACATGTTTTTCTTTTCAAAAATGATTTTCTTTAGAATTCCACATATTTCACTTGAACAGAGTGCTTATAGATTTGCCCAAATGTCTGTATTTTTCGACTTACTTACTTACTTAAGAATTCACGGTCCAAAACGATTTTGTCAGTGCGTCCATTACCACGAATACGGTCAAACAGAATGAGCTAGAAAAATGAAACTTTTAGAATTGGCTTCAGGAATATATGAGTGTTCGTAAAGCTAATTTTACCTTGAGAACGACAGAAGATGTCGTTGGTTACAAGAACAATAATATATGATGGCTATTGCCGAAACAATAATTCTACACAAAAATTTATATGCACATGAGTCGGCAAATGCAAAGATACAGGTTGTGAAAGTTGTAGAAATAAATAGCATTTTCGTTAGAATCAAATTTCTTGTATGCCATTTTGGACTGGAAAAATCGATTGTCCTACACCAATGAAGTTTGTTTAGAACATTCGATCTATTTGTTTCAACCTCTTTAAAACATCTTTCAAATTCGATTTCATCGAATGGCTGCAATCAAAACTACCAAATCTCGAGAAGCAGCAGGTTTTGACGGAATTTATCCAGAATTCATCAAACATTCATTCCTTTCAAGATATGTGAATGGCTTATTCTTGTTAGAATTGAATCTTCTATAGAAAATGCTCTACAAAATTTCAGGAGGCTTTAGGAAAAATAGAAATTGTTCAGATAAGGTTCTCAGCCTTACAACTTTCATAGAATCAGGCTTCAATGATATATATGAATGAAATATGTTATCTGAAGGTTTCGTGTTTTTATTGACAATAAAAGTAGCAATTTCAAAACATTGAAAAACGGTGATCCTCAAGGATCAGTTCTAGTTCCTTTATTTTTCAATTTATATCTAAGTGATTTACTCATGACATCATCTCAGAAATTTTTTTATGAAGACGACATTGCTATTGCTTAGTAACATTCGGAGAAGACTCTGTCTTCATCAATAGAAGACCACTCTTGAAAGAAGTCCCTAATCTTTGATTTTTATTTGTCACACCTTTTTTTCTATTTAGGAGAAGTTTTGTTTTTATTACAAATCTTTTTTTTCGGTTCTTTTAGGCGATTTAGACTGTTTAAGTACATGAAAATCTCTAATAGTTTGGTTGGGCTCTTGTGGTTTCTAACTAGGGTTACCAGGTACTCCAGATCCCCGATTATACTAGTTTTTCTCGTTTTCCCTTAGTGTGGCAAATAAACTCTAATTCTGTACCAAATTCCAGCTCTGTGAAATTATGGGAAGTATCCCTTCTGTCCTTAGGTTGGATTGGGTTAGTCGCCGCTGACTTGACCCTACCGTCATTCGAGATTTAACTGTCTCTGCTGTTGGAAGTGTCTGTGTCACGTTGTTCAGTTTTTTGAATTTGTATTTTTTGTTTTTGTTACTGTTGTTTTACTTTTGGTTGTTGATATGCCTGGAAAATTTGGAAATTCGGCTTGATAAATCCTTTGAGCTGCACGAGCAACACCATCGGCCTTGCCATATGCCATCACCATATCAGCATACTCAGCGTTGGTGAAATTAGGCATATCAACAACCAAAATTAAAACAACAGTAGCCAAAAAGTCGATAAAAGTAACAAAAACAAAAAATACAAATTTAAAAAACTGAACAACGCGGCACAGACACTTCCACCAGCAGAGACAGTTAAATCTCGAATGAGGGGTCAAGTCAGCGGCGACTAACCCAATCCAACCTAAGGACAGTAATAGTAATAATAATTCTCACGCGTCTAAAACGGGCTGGTAAAATTTCCTTGCTCGCTGTGTTGTGTCGAAATCCGTACTTTTATTTAGGTGCGACTTTCTGCACTCTTCTGACTAAAACCTTATTTGCAGTATTATTTTTTTTATTGACTTACATAAATAGCATATGGTTAGCAACGTTATAAACCAAAGAACATTTTAAAATAAAACTAAGTTTGTAATAGCTGTTACCTTTTTTAAAATTTCAATAGGAGTGGAGATGTTTTCATACTTTCATAATATTTTTTGTGGTGTTATCTGTGACAATAAATACGTTTTTTTTAAACACACACACACGTAGACTTAATAAAATAAAAAAAAATGCAAGTAAAAGCCCACGCAAAAAAAGTTATGGGGCTTCGAAGGGTACATTTTGGGTAATTTAGAAAAACCTAATAAAAAAATCATACCTCCGTAACCGTAATACTAAGGACCCAGGTTCCAAGACTGAAAAGGTAGCAAATGATCCTACCAACGCCCCAAAAAAATTTAACGGTCCATGTGCCGAACACCCTGTATAGATATTTTCCATCATACATGCTTGGGACATCTTCATAAATAGTTATTTGATCCTCCCCCTCAACAAGAATCTGACAGAAAGGCACTAACTATTCCTGGAGCTGCGTTATTATTACCGAAGATGCTCACAGCATCAAAACGTGTTAACTTGAAGAAGTCATTAAACGCAAGTTGCAATTTAATTTACACGCCAAAGTCGTTGACCGACGTCTCGATGGATGTGTTTGTTTGGATTATTAACCCAATTTTTATAATCGAATTCATTATTTTTGTTTCGTCCTAGAAGCATGACAGTTTCGGTTCCACAGTATTTGATGTCTTCAGAATACTTTCCGATAACAAAATATTAGGCAATGTGACCTTTTTATTTTGATTGATCATCCGTAAATCCATACATTAGAAGTTTATTATTCTCTATAAGGAATAGATCAAATTAAGCTTACTGATATCCAATGCCATGACAAATCGTTTTCGTTCAGTATCAGTTTTTGGATTTTAACAAGGCTACATGTTTTTCTTTCAAAAAATGATTTTTCTTTAGAATTCCACATATTTTGGCGCTTCTGTTCACTTGAACAGAGTGCTTATAGATTTGCCCAAATGTCTGTATTTTTCGACTTACTTACTTACTTAAGAATTCACGGTCCAAAACGATTTCGTCAGTGCGTCCATTACCACGAATACGGTCAAACAGAATGAGCTAGAAAAATGAAACTTTTAGAATTGGCTTCAGGAATATACAGAGTGGGTCTTTGACCATAGGTTCTTGAGATCAATCACGGGGCAAATACCCCTCTGTAGTCTAGTTTAGTTTGAATGAAAAATACCTTCCACAGCATCCACTAATGAATCTGAATTGTTTAAAAACATTATTTTCCCTCTAAGAAATGATTCACTCACTCATGTTTCATCCGATGAGGTCCATATCCAGAAGGAAGATAACAAAATCCTAGTTTTCTGGTAAAAAAAATTCAACACCATAAACAGATTTTTGCTGTTCTACTATAATTTCTTTCTACTTCAAGATTATAAACCATCCCTTTCTAGTGGAAAATTCCAAGAAAAAAACCTCAGAATTATTGGATGTTATCATCATACATTTGTAATTTTCTTCTTAAAATTTCCAAATCATGAAAACCATCATTTCTATGAAAACTTCCAAGACAAGAGGTTGTCACATTGCTTTTTTTCACTTAAAGCCAGATAAAATCATCTATGATTTTCCAAACACTGATATTTCTGAAGTTTCTTCTCCATGACAGAGACTAGTGAACAGGTCTATCAAGTCTCTTGATATCATACTGTTAAAAACATGAAAATCTTTTTCGAAATCTTCAATAACAATGAATGATGTCACTACGAATAATTATTTTAAAGTGATGTTACTTTGCTTGATGATTATTTTCTCTACTGAATCCCAATAACAATTTACTTAGATAGATTACAAGTATTTCCAGATTTAGGTGTGCAATTATACTTGCTTGACGAAATTGAGTTTGATCACCTAAATTTGATTTTATGTATGAATCTATTCTGTTTATACTATAATTAATTACTGAACATGCGTGAATTTTTGGTTTTTATAATCAGAATATCTTTTTTAATTATGTAAACAAAAACAGAAATATTGAATAATGGTTATTCATAGATTATGTCAAATTTTAATACCTTACCATAGAATATTAATTTATTACCGAACCCCAGGAGAGAAAAAAATTAATAATTGCAAAGTTTTTTTTAAATGAAAGATAATATCTGTAACCATTATTGATCTTTAGTTATAATTTTTCTCAGAATAACTAGAGTGAATCATTATCACATTAAAATGTTATTATAACGTCTCTGTGGTTGGTAGTTCCCAATAAAATAGTGTTCTGTGGTTCCTTGTTAGTTTGATTCTGTTTGAAACTGTCAACAGTTATTTGTAGCTTGAAAAAATGTGGAAAATATTATAATAAAATAATAATAATGATTTCGATAGTTTGAAATTATTCAATTGAGTATGAAATGATTATGGTCAGAAAATACATTTCTATTCTAATCTTTCTTGTTTATGAGCTTCCAGTTTCAATTTTGATTGAAATTTAATTAACCAAGCATCATAACAAACATTCAGAAATATTAAAACTAAGTCAAATTCTATTATCTCCTAAGTTTGTGAACCAGGTTGAATCGGTGTATGAAATAAAGATGAAAAATTGTTCAGTGGTTAAAATGACTCGTATTTTGCTTCTGAAAAGGGTAGGAAGCATAATTTTTGGCAAAATAGCATAATAATGCTACTCAAACCACCACAGATTAATATTAAAACAACCGCTTGAAAGCAAATCATATATCTCAATTTGGAAATGAATATCTATCAGATATGAAATTAACAATAATCATGCATCTTTCAAAGGCAATATAAAAGACACTCAATGCATACACTGAGTCATTAACTTGGCATCTACACGATGCAGTCTAATCAGTCTATGAAAAATCCCACGCAATTTATTTTATTGAGTTAAAAAGAATCACATATTTTGTAATTCAATGGGTCATCAATGGACCATTGAAGGAAAAACATAATGAAATTGGTTGAGCTTGGATTGTTCTAAAACAGTCCCAATTAGAGTAATTGAATAAAGTCTATTATTCAACCACCTACTGAACCCATGTTGGGATAACGTTTAACCTACTTACACCAACAAAATTGGAATCCATTGAAGCAAATCATAGATGAGTAAGTGAGAATAAACAAGGATTAATTCTATTCTATTAAATCTATCGTATTATATTCATTTCTGCCTGCTTGTTCCTAGCAGAATAGATAGCTATCGTTCTGCAGAAATGATATTTTCAGATATCATTGATAGTGTCGATTAAAGTAGGTGTCGTTTATCCCCTTTTTTTCTCATCTGGGCTGTCTGGTTAGTGTACTGAAGAAGATAATTAAGATAATTTTCTGTAGACCCAAAACTTACCCAACCGATAAATTGTATAAGGATAGCGGTATTTTCGACTGCAGACAGTTATATTTGCAGAGAATAATAATTAACATGAAGAATAATAAAATACGATTATTGCCTTTGCAACACTCATACAATACAATTTTTTCAAGTTCCAAGATGTAGCAAGTTGAAGGGTCAAAAGCATTGTACTTATATAAGCCCAAAAGTATGGAAACTTATTCCAGAAAATGTGAAGAAAATAACTAATCAAAACGCATTCAAAAGAAAGGTTAAAGATTGGCTGAGAAATTGTGACAGAGACTTATTCTATAAGGTAGTGAATACATACCTCTAAAGTACTGATATTCTAGTTACTCGTCAGTTTTTTTCCGTCCCAACTGTGTAGTCTCCCGTCGTTTGCGATGTTTGATATGGAGAGGGGGAAACGATGGTACACATCATACCTCATTTTTTCATCATTGTTTCATTTCTGTGATTTATTTTATTGTAATTCTTATTATGTTGTGGCGATATCACGCACAAGACACAGCTCATCGTAGCTGAGGCTTCAGTGATGCCTTTGTTATTTTATATACAGGGTGTCTCAAGTTCGAGTGCCTATTAGACGTTTCTGGAGAACTAGACATATTTGGAATCTGAAAAATGGGATTATGATATTGTTCGAAGTTCTATACAGAGCTTAAATATTTTCGAAGCCCAAAAACTTCCGGTTATACAGGGTGTGAAAATAAATTCGACGAAAAATTTTTTTCAAGTTTTCCATTCCTAGTATGATCGAGTATTCAATAGTGAATACATTTCTGTTAAAACCATTGTATTAAATAGAATAGTTTTCAAAATATCTAAAAGAAACTGGAAAAAGTCAAATATGTTCAGCCAGTAATATGTTCATTATTCTTATTTTAAATATCCTGAGCGTAAACCGTTTTTACAACATCGAAGAGGAAGGATGTGAAAAGGTCATGCATCTTTTGGATTTCAAAAATATCATCACAGGGTGTTTCAAATTTTGTGTTGAAAATTGTGATCTTAAATTGGCCATAACTTCTGTTTTTCAAAGTAGAACCCTATTTTTGCATAATTGTGTTGGATTCTGCGGTCAAAAATAATGATAGTTTTCTCACTATGATTAGTAGTACCTAATGATAGTTTTTACATTTGTCCATATATTTGCATTTTTTTACTCTGAATTGCTGTTATTTCGTGAATAAACATTATTATTAACATTATAAAAAGAAGAGAACGAATTATTTTTCCTCCATAATCTTCCAGGGACACTGCTGTTTGATAAATTTTTGATGTTCTCACAGCTGTTTCTACTAGACGTTTAATAAATGAAAATTTGAACTACTATAAGCCTAATAAAATATTTTTAATGGGAGTGCATGTTACATTCATTATCCATCATAAATCGATAGATGAATAATTGAAAAATATCATTATCTGAGGTTCGTAAATATTGACGCTTTTGAACGATTTATGATAGAGATTGTATGCGAATGTTTATAAACCACCATGAGTATAAAAATGCATCGGAATAATTAACTCTTAGATATTATTTCGAAAGCATCTGTTCACGAAAAAAATTGAGTGGCATATTGTTAAACTATCCATTTTATTTGACAAGTCAATAGAAGCAAGATAAAGTAAATATTGATATGTTTATTCAAGTAGTATTATTCACTCGTAGGGATAGCAGTTTGATATCATTGATGAACGCAAATAATTTAATAATAAATTGTTGAAAAGCAACGATATGAAAATAGACGTTTTTGAATGCATGCGAATAAAGATTCAGAATTTTGTTATAGTTTTTCAGTCAAAGAATTTTAATCCGCACAGGCATCGTTTCAAAATTGAAAATGGGGAAGCCCAGCGAATTCTCATATTTTGTTTTGAATAAACATCAATGCAATATTGTCTCTGTCAATCGGAGAAGTATATTTAATTGTATTTCGATATCGTAGACCAAAATATGTATTTGGAATTATTCTGCATAATTTTTCGAATACATCTATACCTATTCATGAAAAATAAAAAAATAAGGATTTTATTTTCCACGAGATTGACTGATTTTTACGACAATAGTTTCGACAGCATTGTGGTTTCTTCAAGATAATACATTCTGAGAATCCCTTATGCAAAAAAATTTTCTACGGCTTTATTTTAGATACTAACAAATATATATATATTCTTTTGAACTTTTGGCTTACAGTATTTAGTTAGCAAACAATAAAGCATATAGATCAGGGGTTAGTGACGGGGTGTCATACTATTCGGTGTATCACATAAAAGCCTAGGAAAAAACCCCAGTAAAAAAAAAAACCCTGGCTCCTGTCTAAGTGTGAAAGTACAAAAATAAGTTGAAATATATTTTAGGGACTTCTTTCTTCAAGAGTGGTCTTCTATTGATGGAGACAGAGACTTCTTCAAGTTGCTCACATTGAATCTGGAAATAAAAAGACAAAAGCAGAAAAAGAACTGAATAACAAAAATACGTATTGTTAGAAATATGAAGAAAAATTGCCTAAGCCGCCGCTGGTCCGGGACCCTTAGAAAAAATGCTAATATAAATAAACACTGGAGATGTTTATTGCCTTAAGACCGATTAGGCAATTCCGAGAGAAACGGAACAGACAGCATACGTCCCAGCTCAGAGATAAAAGGCCGCTGATTTTTATTCATTTTTATTTTCATTCCATATTGGAATTATTAAATGATAACGATTTCGAATTTGTTTAATTTCTAATAGTATCATATTCGTTAGAAATTTATAACCCATTCCAAGAAAGAGTCGGAAACATCATGAATTGCCTTAAAACCATCTTGAAATTTATATATGGGACAACTATTGATGAGATGAGGTATTGTTTCTTCTGCTTCTCCACATTCACAACTTGCGCTAGGAACTGGGTTCCATCTAAATAGCATGCTGTTAGTACGACCATAACCTGTTTTCAAACGATTAAGAACTGTCCGAATTTTTCTTGGAAGATCAAAACCAGGAACTTTTTCAGAAGGATCAGAAACGAGATACTTATTGAATATTTCGTAAGAGTTCCACTCAGTCTTCCATAATTCTTTATCACTTATGTTCATATTGAAGAACGTATTATGCCTTAATGGTTTACGTGACTTCAATCTGGGAATTCTATTTTGTGGAAAATATGAAATAATTGGGAATAAATTGGGAAAAGAATGATATTTGTTCCAAGAATTCAGAGCTGCAGTCTGTCTGCGAATATGGGGAAGGACAATATTAGACAAAACTGGTAACCAATGAACCGGTGTAGATCTTATGGTGCCAGTAATTATTCTCATGGATGTATTCAATTGTGCATCAATTTTTTGTGTATGTGCACTATTAAACCAAACAGAGCAACAATACTCAGCTGCAGAAAAAACTAGGGCTAGAGATGCTGTGCGAAGAGTGGAAGCATCAGCACCCCAAGACGATCCAGCTAATTTCTGAACAATATTATTCCTAGTTTTCAGTTTTAGGCTCAGATCATTTAAATGAGCCTTGTAATTGAGATATATATTCGATAATACTGTTGCACTATATTTCCAATGTTATTTTTCCAGGTACACATTTCCGGGGATGTTTATCCTGCAGAAAATCCTCATATAGATGAAGAAGATAGTTCAATATTACCACATCAAGTTCAAGCATATACAAATGACACTGCCACAACTTGGTCGAGTTGGAGCTCATGGTCCAGATGTAAAAAGTGCAGTCAGAAGAGAATGAAGATTTGTCTGCTGAAATCCTGTGATTATACGAAAATATACCAAGAAAGGCGATGTGAAAATAAAAATGCAACCGCAAGACTGCAAGAAAAAGGAAGAATTTTCACGTAGTGTTACGAGAGAAGGTTCGTTGACACAGAGAATGATTTACAGGTAACTTACTAAACTGACATATAGTGATATTGTGCGGAATTAATTATTTATTTAATATTCAATCCTTAACTTAATATATAGCAGTGCTGTTTGCAGTAACATTCCTACATCTAGAAATTAATTCCTTGAAACCTTGCCAGAGGAAGAAATTTCAATCATATGGTGGAATTCCTCAACAAACTATTCAAACTATGTATAAAGGATGGTTGTTATTCCGATTGCCCTGAGTTATCGAAGGTTGCATCCTTGTTTAAGAAGGGCGAAATTAGTGATATCAAAAAATTTAGTACCATATCAGTGGTACCCGTTTATTTAAAGTCTTCAAAAAGCTCCCATCTTCTCACTTACTTTTTCTTACTTTGAGGTCAATATCATATTCAGCGGTCATCAGTTTCATTTCAGAATGGGTAGATATTTCGAATCTTAGAACATATTGAGTGCATATTACATGGTTTTGAGAAGGATAAATATTCAATCTCATTATTCAGGGACGTAGCAAGGCCTTCGACTGTGTAGATCGCCATACCTACTCTGCTTGATAAGCTCGGAGAGCACATAGACGTTATAAAGGGTCTTTCACGAGGAAACTGACCCATATTTATAAGGGAAACTATTGAACGTATTTTCATGAAATTCAGCACACATAAGTATTTCGCGATGCTGATGAAATCTAAAATATTTTCAAGGCATGAGCACCTCCGGTTTTTCCGGAAATGACGTCAACTTCCGTTTTTCAAATTACAACACCATTTTTTTATTGCAGAAATATATTCCTTAGAAAATTTCAAGTTATTTTGATGTAACATTTTTCAGTTTTGGTTGGAAAATTCTCTCTGAGCGGAAAAATTCGAAAAAAAAAATCGAAAATGGAGCTCCGCTGAAACAAGAATAACTTCGAGGTTTTTGGATGGAAAATTTTCATTTTTGGGATTTCTCAAGATGTAAGATTGATGTATCCACTTTAAAAATCGAAATCGCGATTCATGATACAGGGGGTGAAAAAATCGCTTTCAAAGTTAGGGATGACAAAATCGTGAAAAATCAATTTTTTTAAATTAGAACCCCATTTTTTTTTGGCAGATATTGAATATACGTTTAAAAATAATGTGAGTGTATGCATCACACCCTTGTCCTAAAGTGAATATTTTCTGAGTTATTCACAAAACACTGTTTTTCGTCTTGAATTTTCAGCTATTTCTTTTCCTTTCCGCCAAAAAGATGAAATCTTCAGGAACTGTTACTTAAACCATGTTTTAGATTTTACTACCCTAATATGCAAGAGAAAAAAGTTACAGGTTGTTCCTAAATAGATGGCGAATTTGGATTCGAATTTGTATCGGAAACCTCTTTATTTCAACTAATCGGCCATCGGTTTTCTCTCCAGTGATAAATAAATAATTCCTTATGAACCATATGCAAAAACTTACCATGTTTTACATTCTTTATTTTTAATGATAGATATCATTAATTACATCTGCCAAATTCCTCTTTATTCAGTAGCATTTTGTGTTTACTATTAATTTGGTAATAATTCGTATTAAGTTATAAAATCGATCACTATGCTTAATTTTACCAATGAAAATTATATAAATCTCCTTCTACTTCATGGAGAATGTAATAAAGTTGTAGATAGAACGATTCGACTGTTCATTGAGAGGTTTCCTGACCGACCCAGACCAACGAAAGATACCATTAACAGAACCATGACAAACTTGAGAAATGTCGGATCTTTCGTTAAGAAAACTATACACAGAGAAAAAGTATAGTAGAAGATGAGAACAACGAAATTACATTTCTTGCATATTTTCGTTTGAATCCTCAAAATTCTCTCAAAGATGCCGAGATTGCTCTGGGATTATCTCAATCGAGTGTTTGGAGAATATTAAAAAAACATAAAATGCACCCATATAAATTCAATAGGGTACAGCATTTGAAGGAAACTGATTTCGTCAGGAGAACAGAGTTTTGCGAAGCTATGATGATTCGATTTCAAGAGAATGAAAATTTTTGGACTGTATAATTTGGACAGATGAATCTAAATTCACAAAGAATGGTTCTCTCAATAGGCATAACAGTCATTATTTATGATGGGACTTCAACTGGTAAGATAGAACACTACACATGTTTGCATTATTTAAAGAATGTTCTCTTTTAGGAGATAGATATTCTGACATATCGACTCAAATAATTGAGTAGAGAACCATAATGACTTATCGTATCAACAAGATGGCGCCCTGCACACAATTCACTCAATGTGTCAAATATCCTATACAGGCTATTTGAAGATGGATGGTTGGCAAACAATGGTCCACATCTTTGGCCACCACGTTCTCCCGATTTAACTCCTTTAGACTATTATGTTTGGGGTAGGATAAAAATTTTCCCGCTCAGAGAGAATTTTCCAACCAAAACTGAAAAATGTTACATCAAAATAACTTGAAATTTTCTAAGGAATCTATTTCTGCAATAAAAAAATGGTGTTGTAATTTGAAAAACGGAAGTTGACGTCATTTCCGGAAAAACCGGAGGTGCTCATGCCTTGAAAATATTTTAGATTTCATTAGCATCGTGAAATACTTATAAGTGCTGAATTTCATGAAAATACGTTCAGTAGTTTCCCGTATAAATATGGGTGAGGTTCCTCGTGAAAGACCCTGTATACTATGGATCGATAATGAGAGAGAGGGGTCCTGAATACGAGGCGCCTTGAGAAGAAGCGCGTAAAAGCTCCTGAACTTACGTCAGTGCTTATCTACATTTTTCGTTCTCATTATCTTCATACCACTTAGTTTTCAGTCCAATTTCTAAATTTTACATTACGTGATATCATTCATTTCATGTTTTTTCCAGAAACTATCCCCAAGACAAGGAGACCCAACGATCTGGGGTTCCTGGTCGGAATGGTCGACATGTAGTCATAATTGCAGAACATTTAGGAGAAGAAGCTGTAGAAAAATTGGACGTTGCAAGAAAAAGAGACAAATTCAGAATGCATATTGCTATCGTGGACAAACTGTCTGCGAAATGTATGTTTTCAATCTTAAACAATCGGAAAAAAAATACTCAGGTAAGAGCAAATATTTAATTATTTATTAGTTATATATATGATATACGTGATAACCACACAGCTTCAGTTTTATCACAAATAATTCACACAGTATATATCGGGTGTCCCAAGGTGGCTATTAAATTATCAAGTTTCGCCTGTTTTTAGTATTGTAATGAGGTCATTACGACACTGAAATATAGAAAGGAATTTCACACGACAACGGCGCCGACCAATCAGAAACGTGACATTGCCGTGACTGTCTGGTTGGTTGAAAACAAAGTGACTAACAGGGTAGTGCTAAAATAAAGGAATTTTACACGACAACGGCGCCGACCAATCAGAAACGTGATATTGCCGTGACTGTCTGGTTGGTTGAAAACAAAGTGACTAACAGGGCAGTGCTAAAATAAAGTAATTTTACACGACAACGACAACACAGAAACGTGACATTGCCGCGACTGTCTGGTTGGATGAAAACAAGGTGACTAACAGGGCAGTGCTAAAATAATAGTATATTCTAAAACAAGTTGAAGAATTAGTCCGGTCAAAGTATACATACCAGGTTACCAAAATTCGCATAGAGCTGAAAGAGATGGTCAGGATACCATTAGAAAGAAAGGGTGAAAAGTCCCCAAAAATCCCATTGTTGCTAAAAAAGTTATTCAAGGTCAAATGGTGCGAAAATGGGTTTTTCGCTTTTTTCACCCAAACGGTGAGTTTTATCATAAAAATAGCTCAGACATAAATTGTAGATTGTGCAATTATCTACAAAAATGTCTCAAAACTTTTTTCGTGGGAGTCACCGTTTCCGAGATATGAGCAAAGAAAGTTGTATGCTCCATAAAATGCATAAGTACGCCACGTTCATTCGTCACTGGCTCCGTAATGCGAGTTGAATTCTTTTTCTTTCGGTATATTAACTTAAAAATCAATATTAAATCAAAAGAAACTAAGTCCATTGCCTTCTACGCCTGTGCAACCTTGACGTCTGTTTTAAAAATGTTTGAGAAACAAGATTTACTTGATTGTGCCGAAGTTTTTAAAAATAATAAGTCTACTCTAAAAAAGACATAATTATTCATGGAATTCGCTTTCTTCTTGCCATGTACGGAGCTCCAAAAAATTACCTGCATTGATAAGTTCCGTTACGTGTCTTTTGTCAAAAACACTCGTAACAAAAGCAAGTGCAATTGGCTTCTCTTCCTCCAACCTCGGCTTCTGCACAACATCTTCTTCGTGTATATTATCAAGTTCAAGTGTGGCTTGGTAATCAATTAGACCCAAAAGACTGGGGTTGGATGTTGATTGATAATGCATAAGAACCTGTCCAAACTTTACTTCCACCTGCACCGGAAAAACTCCTCAACACCATTTTTGCAATTGTAAAAAAAGATTGTAATGCCAAATGTGGCTGCAAAAAGTTGAGTTGTTTTGTTCCTTAGCCTGTACAAGTTGTCAAGGCCAGCTTTGTTCTAATGCTGAATCTCCATTAGAAGAGGACTCATTTCATATGAACGACGAGACATCCGATCCATCGTTTTAGGACGAGTTTATTTTCACTCAGCTCGAAGAAGAAACAGATGTAATAAATGATTATAATTCGGACCAATAACTTTATCACATTCTTTACAATTAACGACAATTTTTTTATTATTTATTAGTACAGATCGGTTCGTGGAATAGGCCTACCGGGGAAACCAAGTTAAAAAAAAACGCGTCAAGTACACTACCTCACAGGTGACGTGGAAACGTGTGCATTTTATGGAGCATACAACTTTCTTCGCTCATATCTCGGAAACAGCGACTCTCACGAAAAAAAGTATAGAGACAATTTTTGTAGGTAATTGCACGATTTACAATTTATATCTGAGCTATTTTTATGATAAAACTCACCGTTTGGCTGAAAAAGCGAAAAACCCACTTTCGCGACCTTTGACCTTGAATAACTTTTTTTTTAGCCACAATGGGATTTTGGGGACTTTTCACTCTTTCTTTCTAATGGTATCCTGACCATCTCTACTAATTTTCAGCTCTATGCGAATTTTGGTAACCTCACCTCTGTTATTTGGTCTAACTTGACCGGACTAAATGGGCACCTATTCCAACACGAATGCGAAATTCGACAACGAGCGACGAAGGAGCGAGTTTTTGAACGCATGAGTGTTGGAATTGCCTTCTGCAACGAGTATTAGACGATATTTTCTCTATTTCAGTCAAGAATTGTGAGAAATTTATTGGAATTCAATGAAAATTCATAATATACCTCCTAGTGCCTTTTGTATTTTATTTTCGCAGTTGGTGTGACTGATACGAAAATTGACAGATTATAGAATTTGAATAGTGCGTTCAAATCTCTACATGGTTTAATATTGACAATTGACATGCAATGGACGCGTGTTGACATTCGAAAGGATAGGATGTCAGTGTTATCATCCATCAAACGAATAATATAACTAAAAACAATGCTGTAATGAGTTCATTACAGCACTGTTTTTAGTATCTACTGTAATGAACTCATTACGGCACTGAAATAGAGAAAAGCAATTCGTACGAATTGAGACATGCGGCTTCACATATCGCATACTTCTAGTAGAGGAATTTCTAACTTTTTTGAAGACGGAATTTTTCGACCCCTTTCTTAGGCCTTTATCTGACAATTCAAGTTGCTTCGCTTTTGTGCATTGTTTTTTAGCATATATTCATTTATTAAGCATATATTCATTTCATTAAAATACATTCATATTCGTTCATATGCAAATTTTTATCAATATCCAATTCCTTATATTGCAGATAACAAAATGTACACACTTCATGATACTCCAATTAGAAGAAGAGGTTTGTCGAAACACATCTCCAGCTGTGGCATTCAATACCGAAAAACTTTCATGTTCAAAATTATAGGAGGATATGAATCTCCAAAGTACAAATGGCCTTGGCATGTAGCCCTCATCAACCAGTACGGAGTAAGTAGTCATAAGTACTCATAACACAGCCGTGCTGTATGGCTAGAGCATAAAATTAAGGGATCTTACACGAAAGCCACTAGTAATATTGCCCGGCAGTAGCGCAACCAGGGTTTTTCCTTATGGGGCTAAACAGATCAATAACTAATGATGATAGTATAATACGAATGTTGTTAAAAAAATTTGAAAAAAGATTGGTATCCTTGAGGGCTGCAGACAGAACTTACTTCCCTGGATGTATACTTCATTTGAGAGGTCTTGGACACTTCTTTACGACGTTGTATAAAAAACGTAATGCTGATAAAATATTTTTATCAAAAATCCATTTTTTATCCCGATGCGCCACCTTGAATATTTGGGTTATTATTTAAGTCTGTAAAATCGGCTTGTACATTGTGAAAATTATCAAAATTTTCAAGTAACATATTCACATAATCAAAATATTCAAATCATTTTTTGGCAAAAACAGTTGATTGAAATTATATTTTTAATGATTTTTCTCAAGCAAAATGATTTGTTATGCTTTGAAAAATTTTTCCAATCATTATGGAATGGAAAATATACGAGGTGGCTTGTCCTGTTTGAACAAATTTCAAGCAATTTGCTTTTCAAGTCGTAGCATCATCAAATATTCCGGGTAAGGTCAGATTTTTCTATATAAATGGAAATTAGGAGTAGATCCTCATCTTGTGCTCGGCTATGTATTTGAAACTTCAAACCTGTTGCAATTTTTTTAATCGATTTTTCTTTTTGATGCAGGAAGTTTTTTGTGGAGGTACTCTTATTGCATCCGAATGGGTTCTCACAGCGAGCCACTGCATCAGGAATTTTCTCATCGTCCGCCTGAATGAACATGATTTGACTTATACCGAAGGAAAAGAGTTGGAAATGTTCATCTCTAACTCTTATCAGCATCCAGAATTCAGCCAAAGAACTGTTAATGGGGACATAGCTTTACTACAACTTCCATTTCCAGTTAAAACGCCAACAGCGTGTCTACCACAAAGAAAACCACAGGCTCACGAACTATGTTCAGTAATGGGGTGGGGTAAAATTAAATCCTCTGCTAGGCGAGGAGTAACTAGACTCAGAGAATCAAGGGTAATTGAATTACTAGTTACCTAAACAAATCAATCATATTAGTCAGTCTATTTGTAAAATTAAAATAACCGCTGAATATATGTCAAAATGATATGTAAAACTAATTGTATATCTGTCTGCCTGTTCCGGGTGATTTCTGAAATGGCTGAACTGATTTTCCGAGACTGCTACTGTCAGAGAGCTGATGTAATAGGCAGGTACTAAAACTACTTAAATGTCAATGGAAACCACTTTTCGAATAATATTCTCTCTCTATTTCTGTATCGTTGGAAAACGAGCGACGAAGAAGTTTTCGAGTTTTGCATTCGCGTTGGAATGGGAGCCCCTTCTGAAACTTATTTTAGAATATACACTACAGATAAAAATTGATGATCAAAAAATGAATCCAAATTTTTAGGCAATTTTAACACATCATAATTTCGAGAGACATGGTCCTAGGAATATTAAAAAAAAAGGAAATTGTAGCTCCAAGTATCTAGTTTTTGGATCAAAACTTGAAAATTTGGTAGCGTCAGTGACTTTTGAGTAACCTTAGGAATAACAACGACAGAAAAAGGATATCAAAGTTCCTAAAACCCAACCCCAACTTCCAGTGGAATCATTGGTTTCTGCGAGATCTAGAATCAAAGTTAAAAGGATCCTTTATCATTTAAAGACCGATATCTTGGCAGGAAATGTACGTATCAAGCTCTATAAAAAAAGGATTAAAGCTGAATGAACAAGATATCTGATCTTCATAAAGGTTAAGCAGAAAGAAATTTTTCAATCTCGTACACAAACAAAATTTGGGAATATGAAAAGAAATTGCCCAAAAAAATTTTTTTTATGCATTTTTCCAATAGTGTAACTATTATATCATTATTTCAGAAATTATCGCACACGTCAAATTCTGAATTCAGGAATACGTTTCACAAAATTGCGCCATACCTGCCATACTATAGGTTTTACATTTTCAACCGTAAATTTGTATATTTTCGTGATCCCCTAAGTGATCCGATCGCGACAAACTGTATTAAATGGTCTATTATGAATTATACAGGTCGAAATTTTGGAATAAATTACTCTAGAAATATGGGTGTTTTTTACATTAGCTAAAGGTATTAGGTACTTATCGAAAAACGAAACAAAGTGTCAGACGTATTTTGGAAAAATTCAGAATACGATGAAACCTGTACCAGTTAAAGAATAAAATTGTATACCTACTCATTTGATCATCAGCCAACTCCTACAGGGTGGGTCTTTGGTAACTACATTGATTATAGCCGTAGATACTCGAGATCAAAGGAAACATTCCAAATTTCGAAATTCTTACGGTATTTTCATAATTTGTAGATAAAAATGAACTTCAAAATATTTTGCAGATCCCTATTGTGGAAAAAGATGTTTGTAAATGGGCTTACAAGGAGCTGACCATAACAGATAATATGCTTTGTGCAGGATGGCGCTCAGGAAAATCCGATACTTGCGCAGGGGACAGCGGAGGCGGCTTGATGTGTACTCGAAAACACAACAGTAATGGTGCTAAAGTTTACGAGGTCCAAGGAATCACAAGTTTTGGTAAAGGATGCGGAAGGAGAAATAAATTCGGAATTTATACTCTAGTCCATAATTATCTGGACTGGATTGAGTATATTATGAATAGATATAGTACAACACGATAATCTCTAGTCTTGATTAACATTATTGTGATAAAACTCCACACATCATAAATTGCTGCCAAGTCAAGTTTAGGGAATGAAATTGATCGAAAACAGTATATGACATGCTGCCATTTATATTATAGAAAATATACGAAATACAAGTAAATCAGAGATGGTCCTAAGATAAATTTCGCAGAACTATTTAACACAGAACCTTTATAAATGATTGTAGCAGTTCGGGTAGTTTTGGAATTCCATAATTTGATCTTTTCTTAAACAAAATGAACTTATATTAGCCACAGAATTTGTTGACTCTGAGTCTCTTCAAGGTGTTACTTTGAAATCTTTTGATATCATTGTTTGGAACTAAATCAATTTAAAGTAGCAAATACAAAAATAAGGCCACTTGCAACTATCACAGAGGATGAGTCTTTGACTTCTATTTGAAATCTAACCAAGGATTCGATAGCTGAAAAGAGATTTTTTTCCATTTTATATATTATGTTTATATATTTGATGGATTCGGTCTTTACTTGTTGGAAATTCATTTTAATTACTTGAGTAGTTTTTGGAAATTGAAATTGTCTCCTTTTAATCAAGTAATTATGTTTATATCTTTTAGTAGAAATTTAGTGATAAATTTCAGATTCAGGTATCAGGTCCGACAAGGCGAGTGGATTCTTGAATTATCAAGGAAATTATTCACGCATAAAATTCAAATTTCGTGAATAAAAATTAGGGTATGTAAGAAATTTTTGAAATATTGTTAAATTTCTAGTGATGCCGAAATCTTTGTTATTTTAACATAAAACACCCCCTATTTCTATATTTTTTAATATTATCCATAAAAATAAAATTGATTTACTTTCACTTCTCTATATCTATAATTTCAACGGTTATAAATTGTTTTCTGACATTTTCGATCAAAATTGCGAGTTGCGAAAATGACTGAGTATATTTCACTCAATATTTGAGATTTCAGTTCAAAATTTGGTATGATCTTAGATAATTGTTGGATCTGCGCCAATGTTTTATAATATCAGTGGTCAGTTATACAAAGTGGTGAAAATATTACTATTGTATTACAATTACTATAGTTGTGATAATTTATTTATTTGAAAACTAAGGGTTCTTGAGAGGTGACCTTTGAATAATGAACCCTATAGTTTGAAGATGAAAAAATAGTTACAATTTTAAGAAAATTATCATGTTAATTACGAATGAAAAAATTTTCTCATTTAACATTATGACATAAAATTACTCTCAATAACGGCTAATCCAAGATTATCTTTCTCATTCTCGAATCGCCACAAATGTATGAAATCAACTGATGATTTATAGCACCTATAATGAAAAGTTTTACCCTTCTGATTTTTTCCACCAATTTAAACAATCATTTTGAACACACTTGTACTTTCAATACAAAAAATGTAATTTATATTTTTGCTACATATCGAATAATATAACTTAAATCTAGTACTTATAAATGTAGTGATTACCACTATGATGTCTGTAAATATATATATTTTTGCAATTTAGTTTTTTAGCACATTGGATACCTTATACGTTATCAGTATAAAAGTTTGTTCTGGTAGTTTTGAAGTAGTGTTCTAAAATTCTAACAAATTAATGTTGTCCAATTAAAATTGTGTAATAAGGAATCATAATAAGAGGAACGTCCGTATTCCCTATCAGACAATATAGATATAAATAATTCCTATAAAGATGAACTCATGATAAAACTAAATGAAATTGAAGCATTTACTGAACAGATCCACCAAAATGTAGGTAATTAAATAAAATTAATTTTCTTGCAAACTTTTTTCGTTTCCCAACCCTAAACATCCACTTCTGAGTACTTAATTATCTTTAATGCCACCTAATAAATAATTTTTATTCAGTGGCGTAACGATAAATTTACACTCCCTGTGTAATATTTTAGTCGGGGGTTGCCTCCATAGATCCATGTTATTTATGACTAGTGGAAAAGCCCGTGTCGCCATGGGCGCAAGTAAGAAAGCGCGCGGTCGTTATTAGCAAATGCCCCTCTATAAGCAGCCGTTCATGTCATTTTGTGTCTAGCTTTCATCGAGTGAAGACGAAACCCACGCAGATACTTGAGCATTGATAGTGTGAAATGCGATGATCCAGAAGAAGAAAGGAATTATCCGATTGACGGCCGGTTTCTGAAACGATGATCATCATAGAAATCAACTAATCAGCTGTTAAATCTATGGTCAACTGCCATTTGAGTTGCTGAAAGGATAGTCAACTAGGTTAATTTGACCACGCTGTCAGTTGACACAGTGGTCAAATATTTCAGGTAAATTGTATGTCAATCGTCATTTTGAGTTTCCGAAACGCAAATTAAGGCTAAATCAGTGGTCAAACTAGTGTCAAAGAACTTGTCAACTAATCGGTGTTGTTTGGCGAATTAACTTGAAAGAAATGTTGTTTATAAATGAAATCTATGTATTTTCCAAGGAAATCTTAATTTTATCGGTATGTATGAAAATAATTTAATAGTCTTTAATATATAATTTTTATGAAAAGGCATTTATTTTTTCCAATTTTGCGATGTAATATGTTTTCGTTAATAATTTAGTTTTCTCTGAAAAAACAAGCATTTTTGCAACAATTGGTGAATCTATTTTTTTATTGTAGATAATAATTATGGATATCAGCTTGGATATAAGCATGTCTAGTAATTCTGGCGAAGATGAGAACCCATGGCCACGAACTCTTAGGAGAGAAGAATGAACTCTTTGATTTCTACAATGATGTGGAATTCAAAAATAGGTATAGACTGTCCAAGGATATTATAACATTACTTCTGAATATGATAGAGGATAAAATAAAGCCCTTAACATCAAGGAACAAATCAGTTACTGCCTTGGAACAAGTACTTCTAACAATAAGCTATTTTGCAACAGGAGCATTCCAAATAACAGTAGCTGACCATATAAGGGTCCATAAAACTACACCATGTAGAATAATTAAAAAGTATCTAGAGTCATTGCTGAACTTGACCCCAGTTCATATCTATGCTAAGAACAGAGGATGAACGGAATAGAATCAAATCAGAATTTTATTCTATAAGTTCATTTCCGAACGTGATTGGATGTGTAGACTGCACACATATAAAAATACAGTCACCTGGAGGTCCACAAGGTGAGCTTTTCAGAAATAGAAAGGGATACTTTTCTCTTAATGTTCAGGTGATTTGTGATCCCGCAGGGATTATTTATTGGAGGACAGTGGCTACCCTTGTCGCTCATATTTATTGACTCCATTTCTGAGGCCATCAACTCCCGGTGAGCAAGCGTACAACAGAGCACAGATCAAAACGAGGAACACTGTTGAAAGAACATTTGGTGTCTTGAAGAGACGTTTTCCTTGTTTGTCTATGGGAATTAGGCTGAAAATGGAGACAACCATGAATATCATAGTGGCATGTTGTGTTCTGCACAATTTGGCATTAGTTCATAATGAAGACGTAGCAGACTTTGATATCGGAGAGAACTTCCCAGATGATCCCCAAATACTTCTACAAATGATGAAAATATATCAGTCAGATCTTTGTTAGTATCAACACATTTCAATGTTCAATAATAATTGTGGAAGAAGACTCGGATCAAAGGTCATACAATCCGTCACAAAAATCCTATGAAGTAAAAGTAGTGCGTTGAGGAACAGTTGTTACAATAGCTCAAATAAATTTATATTCTAATCTACTCTTATTTATAGACTGAAAACATTCTAAAAATCCAATTACACCAAATTTCATGTCATTGTTTTTACTTCTGTGTACTGTGATAAAATAATAAAATTGGATGATGTATGAACAAGGTTGTTTGCTCAATTATTTTGAATACTTCAAATTAAAACGATATTTTACATTTTATTGACCTATTGATGATAAATTTTTCAGTTGAAAAACAGCATCTGTATTTTAATACACCAGATACGACTTAATACACAGGTACAGTTAAGCCGCTTAACGAGTCATAAATGCAATCTATCGTAAGAAACAGTTGTAAGCAAGTTCAACCAGGTATTTTTTTTATGGTCACTTGAGAAAAATTATAAGGGTATTAAAATTTAAAACATCAAACATCAGTTATCGGATCATTTCAAAATCTTAACCACAAAACACTGATATCTTAACCTCTTTAATCACAGAATATTAGTTTTTATCGGAGAATCTGTGGTTGGACAGTCTGGCAACAGGGTCGCCTCATGTCAACTGAAAATGATCATAGATTAGTTAAATATGCACTGAACATCCTTTCGGAAACTCAAATTGATTGGACATCTCTGTCAAGATGATCGTTGTGTTAGTTGACATGAGGTTTGATCATCCTTTCAGAAACTGGCCGTGAGTTTATTAATTCTATAACACCATCCGGAATGCCACCTCATCAATTGGACCTTTCGGTTGGTGCCATCGTGATTCTATTAAGAAATCTTAACACGAAGAAAGGACTGTGTAATGGCACGCGAATGATAGTTGAACAACTGCATAATCTGTTTTTAGATGTCACTGTACTTACTGGCCCAGCAGCAGGTGAACGTGTTCATATACCACGGATTGATCTTTGCCCGAGCGTCACTGGATTGCCTTTTCAATTGAAAAGACAAAATGAATAAGGGCCAGTTGATGCAAATTCTCTTAAGCTAACTTTTTGGGAAGCAAACGCAAAGGCACTGTTATACTGGCGTATATTGTTTTGGAAATTTTCGATTCTTCATCTGTTCCTGTGTAAAGTTCTCTGAGCAAAGCTGGTACTTCTTTCAATTGTATCTGCTCGCTCATTACAACTTTGCCCTTCTGGCAGCACCGGCTGAATCCATCTCGCCCTTTTTCACCCCTAAAATGCAGAGCATTGCAAAATTGACACGATTCGCTCATTTCGCCGACAGAAAACGCGGGAATTTCGTCTTCAACCGGAGCCCTTCTCGCTACAAATACTGATCGCATTGCGTCATTATTGTTATGAACGCGGCGTCGGCTTCTTTCAGTTCGGGTTGTCCGGGGAGCGTTTCGAGAACTGACTGGTCTGCCTCGTCGCCGTGTCCGTAGTTTGGAGTAAGATGTAAGTGTGTAGGGCTTAGGGTTGTACGAGTTTTCGTTCGTGAGAGAGGTAGTATCAAATTGCGGTTTTTTAGTAGATAATAGGTTTTCCATTATTAGAATAATTCTAGTTGACAGCGTTGATGAATATGATTTTAATTTTACTAAGTTTTAAGATGAATTGTTGGACAGTTATACATTTTATATATGATTGTCACTGTATTTGTAACATGTAAACTTGAAAGAGGCTCAATATACGCCGAAACATATGTAGTAAAGTATGAATAAAAAAAGATGAAATCCTAATTTCAATACAGTGCTCTAATCCCAAGAAAATTGCTTCTAAATTATATATATATGCTTGGTCTGACCGACCCACTCCTAGAGGGCACGAGGCGTCACTGAATTACAGACAATTAATAAGCGCTCTGTTCGGGTTAACAACAAAAATAATAAACAAAATTGGCGCTTCCAATAAAAAAGCTTCATAGACTCATGGAAAAAGTTGATTTCTTTTACATTTCATTGTACCAATAAGGGTGGTAGTGCTCAATGGACTTCATGATGAAGGGCATGCAGGAATCCTTTTAAGATCAATGAATATGCAATAAAATGAAGTTTTTATTACCCATAATTAAAATAAACTGAAATTTCAATGAATTCTAATTCAGTAACATAAACCTGTAGAAATCAATTCAACAAAACGGAAATACAAATATGAATTTCGAGATACATACAATTTTCAGTAGGCACCTTAGACATGGTAACATTATATAACATAAGCTACTCCATAATTGAAACAGATGTTTAACAATAGTTATTCAGATGTCGCACCGACATTCAGTCAGCACTTGAGCGTTGAATCCTATTTATACATCATTAAGTTATACTCAGTCTTCATTACATACAATTTGTCTATTGTTAAATATCTGTGCATGGGGTGTTCAGTAGATCTCTTACAAATCAATCGAACATGGCACAACATTCAACCATTATTACACTCATATTGGTTCAACCAACAAACACTTTCTTATTTTGTTGAGAGGAATTTTAAAAATAAATATATCTCGAATAATTTTTAATTATAACAACAGGAAGGATCAATAAAAATATCAACAAGTTTAAAGTTAAAATTCTGGAATGTAAAACCTTGGTGATTGTGTACACAAAAGTATGAAAATATATTTCTGATATTGATACAAGCTGGTATCTTGAGGAAATAAGAATGTTCTTAATCAATCAAAAATTACATTTATTTGCGATTAGATGTTCTTTACAAACAATGTTCAATAAGAGGACCTAACACATAAGTGTAGCAGTCAAAAGGTTAAATTGAAACGAACAATTTTTGACAACTTGTTTCAAGATTTAGTATTGATAACAATTTTGTGGTAAGACCAAACAAATTTCAAAAATGGAACATTCCGAAAAGATATGTACAAAAAATTGAGTAATGCCCATTGAGAAATAAACATCGAATTAGAACTATCGAAAACATTAGGCCAGTAGAAGAACTACACAATCCATAAAAATTAAAACTAACACTCAAATATCACATTCGCTTCTCTTACATACTAAAAAATTCATACAGCCTTATTAGTATTGACATAAACAATGGGCCACTTACAATATACATTCAATTTTGTTCAATAAATTATTCTAATAGTAGACAAATATGCATAAAAATTACTATCAAAAGTCTGAGATCGGCCATTGTTTCAAAAGCCAAATTGCAAAATTTCAATTTTTCCCATTAAAAAAATTCAACAGAAAATCATAAAAAAGATGGACGTTGAATTTGAAAATTATTCCAACAATACTCTTCTTATAATATGAAAAAGTTTCACGCCTAATACTGATAGTATTTCAATTAGGAGAACATATTTAGAAATAAAAAAAACTGAAATCTTGAAGTTGGCTTTAATGTCAAAAATTATCACACATACAAGGAATATCGAATTATATCTGGAATTATAATTATGAAAATATTGAGAAGGCTTCCTACAAGTTTTTAACACTAATGGAATAATCAATAATTTTTTGGCATCATTTTCATAGAAACCTCCTCAAATCACAGATTTTTTTTCTACCGACCTCCTCTTAACTGTTTTAACTTGACCTCATAAAATCGTCTTCGTTAAAAAAGTTTAGACCTGTCACTCAACTCTCAGGCAAGGCACATTCGGGCCTCACAAAAAACTTTCATAAAAATACCACTCACCTCTTTATTCTCAAATTACCTGAGATACATGTTTTCAACATGGTTGTCATACTTGAAACAACAAAAGCACATTGTTAAAGTTTGCATGATGAATCATACAAATAAATATGTATGTAATGTGCTTTTCTTGCTAGAATCTTTCAAAGAGGAAAGATATTAAACTACATAGACTCATTTTTTATTCTTTCTAATTTCGCTTATTGTCAATAGATTTTGAATTTCAACTCTTACCCTGTATAAAGTTTCAGGCGACATCCGAAATATTGTGCACAGATATTGCTTGTAAATTAATAGCTGATCGAAGAATTAAAAATGAGCCCATAACCTGTTATTCCTAGCAAATGTTGATAATGCAATTGGTCAATATGAATTCTATATATTATCATAATATAAATATTATCAAAGAAATGTTGCAATGGCAATAAATTTTTGTTCAAATTCAGATTGGCCATAATTTGCATTTTAGTTTTATGCAGATATGTAATTTTGAATGAGGATACTCACTACACATGATAAAGCGATGTACCAATTTTTTCTAAGTGCGGTAGTTAACGCCATTCAGAACTTTCATATACTAGGCGTCACACCCACAACAAACTTTCATAGCAAACGTACCATTTTTTTCAATGAAAACACTTGTTAACGCCCACAAACGTCACAGTAAGTTCATACTCGCAATCATTCACCCCATTCAACTAGTTTTCCATCATTGGGACCCAATACCATGTCAATTAAGGTTCGGCCAAAGTCACAATACACGTTGATCACTGTTCTACCATTCAAAACTGGGTTTTTAGATTTGATAGGGATATTGATGAATATCACTAAATTGAGAGAGAATAAAGATGACCAAACAGACAATGAAAGATCAGAATACAACTTCAAAGTAAACTTAGTATATTTACATCTACCATTTGTTTTTCAATTAAGCACAAAAAATGGTAAAAAATCAAGAACAAATATAAACCTGATGCTATGGAATAATGTTTAAGCGAAGTTAACAATAAGCGTTAATCAATATTTTACAAAAAAATTGCGGAAGTTTTACTTGGTAAACATACATGAATGCAAATAAAAGTTGTATAAATAAATACACAATGTCTAAAATGATAAAACTGTAACTTGGATAGAACAAGGATAAGTTATTGTGACTAGACCGATTTGAAATTGAAAATTCATAATTAATTGAAGAGTGTCTCATTATTTGATATCCATTTATAAAGATGCATCAAAGTAGTATACGGAGGCTTGGAAAATCTGTAAAAAAACAAATCCTGTTCTCAGTTTCTAATTAACTCTTATTTATTTTCTTTGAATACACTGTTTTGCCTCCTGTTTATATTGATGTTAAGGAAAAACACAACATCAATAAAAAAAAAACTCACCAACTAGCAGCTGCAGAATTACTGGCGCTATTCTTCAGCCTCTTGAGTTCCTTAGTTGCCCAAACAGACAGCGTCTTGGCTCTAGTGTGCTTACTCCTCCTACCCTGAGCTAGCATTTCGTTGATTGGATCGAGGTCCAGGAGTTGTATCATGGGCGCGCCGAAGGCACTGCAGAGATCGCCAACTAATCCTGCGGCAACTGCAATCGTGCTCTCTGCATGATCCGTGTCCTGGGCTACGACCAGGATGAACTGGACAATGAACGGAACATGAGGCTCAAGCAGCATCAGTTCAGCAGAGGGGGTACTTCCTTCACCCTTCAAACCTAAGAGGGAGAAATTTTAACCAACTGCTTTATTTCAGATGATCTTGTGCAAAGTGGTCCAAACTGGACCGTTTTGAATAATTTCTAAAGTAGTTAGGAGAAAAACTTGCTACCAGGTCAAACTTGGTCAGAATATAAATGCAGTAAACCGCATCCAAATCTTCGAAAATTACAATAAGTTTTTTTAATTTTGTGCATTTCTGATCCAACGTCATAACTTGTTCATTATTATACAGGGTGGCCATTTGAAAACGAAACAGACGAGATAACAGACGAAATGAATTTTTTCGATAGAAATGCTCGGACAGGTCGATTTCTGTTTCGTGGGGGACAACTTAAGATGTAGGTTACGGACGCATAGCGCTTCAACCCTTGCTACTACAACCCTCAACCCCAAGTTGAATGATTGTTTGGGCTATTACCATCATCTATTGTGGATGTAATGATTTCCGACGTTTCGATAGACATCTTCTATCTTTATCAAGGAGAAAATTGAATTGAATTGAAAATTATTAATTTTCAAAAAGTCAATATTACATCCACAATAGATGATGGTAATAGCCCAAACAATCATTCAACACGAGCTACATCATCAACAATATCTCGTCATCAACCTCAACCCCCAAATTTTGAATAGGGAAGATAGGGTGAGTGATACATCATTTGAAAGGTATTTTTATACTGATTTCAGCACAGTAATTGTTTTTTCATTTTATGCATTAGTTCTCGAAATATTCTTAACTAAGTATTTGAAAATGAAGTGGTGTTTTCATGGCACTTGTAGTGTTTTTTTTTTGTGAAAAATCGACATTTTGAGCTTCAAAACAACCATGACTGTGGCTTCTTCCTCCAATCCTCCAATCCACTGACATAGAAATCTTTAATCAAGATGTGGAACAAACAAAGCGTATCAATGTGAATAAATGCTTAGAGCTCAATCTTGCTGAAACTCAATCTAAATTATCTTCGATATAATTTGCCGTATTTCCAATAACTCTGGATCGATAGAAATCTCCGTTGTTTTTAATTTTTAAATTGAAAAAGTCCAAATACGTACATATAATCTCAAAGTCAGATTTTATCAGGTAAGAAAATCAAATCTTTAATGATGCCACAGAAATATTCCAGTCTCAATTCGTGAAACGATTTCCGACTTAATTATGAAGTGTTTTCTCAGTTGGCTTCAATATGTTTTCATTTTGTTGATTATTGAATTCATATCTTTTTAAAAAAAAAAATGAGAATCGATAATTTTTTATTTGTTACGATCATTAAGTTGGCTTACTGGTTCTTTGACATGTGAATTATTCTTAGTTTTGAATCGAGACTTGTATGTGTTCTAATTCATTGTTCGACATGGTTTATTCAATTGCAGAGCGGGTGGAAATAATTTCACTTTTATTTGCAAACAATCAATGTGCGAATAGAACCGCAGAATTCTTCAATCAACGACATTTAGATAAACATGTTAATAGGAAGTATGTTTTGGAATTAGTGTCAAAGTTTCAAGAAACCGGGTCCGTGGCTAATAAAAAACGAATCATGGAAAGAAATGAAGCAGCTGAAGTAGCTGTTCTTGGACAGATTGCTCTGAATCCAATGACGAGTACGAGGCAGCTAGCACATGAATCTGGTTTTACACGAACTCGAATTGCAAATATTTCGAAGCATCATAAATTCCATCCCTACAAAATCCATCTTTCACACGCACTAAACGAAGATGATTTGATCGTCGTGTTGAATTTTGTGATACAATGAGTGAACGAGTAACTGCTAATCCCAATTATCTGTACAATGTTTGTTTCCCGATGAGTGTTCGTTCTTTCGAAACGGCACAGTAAATCGACACAATTGTCGTTATTGGGCCGATGTTCTTTTTACCTTGTAATCTTACTGGAGATATGTATTTGGACTTATTGGAAAATCACATTGATCCAATTTTGACGGAAATTATTGAAAACAATGCTGGAAATTATGTGGAAGATCAGATTGTGTTTCAGCAGGATGGAGCTCATCCACACTACGCCTTACCAGTTCGAGAATATCTGGATTGGAAGAAGGGGTCCCACTGAATGGTCAGCCAGATCGCCAGAACTGTCACCACTAGATTTCTTTCTTTGGGGCCACTTGAAGAATAAAATTTACTTTACACAGCCCCATTCCATAGAAGATATAAAACGTATAGTGAACGAATGTCGTCAAATCACTCCAGAAATGCTGCAAAATGTGCACTATCGTTTCGAACAAAACTTATTTCATTGTATGGAAGCTAATGGTGAACAATTTGAATATTTAATTAATTGATGTGAGTTTTTGTTAAATTATTTACTTTACTTTGAAAAGTCTTATTTCTTAGATCAATACTTCAAATCGTTCTGATACCGTACCGTTGGAGAATTATTTCAGTGAATAAAACAGCTAGTCGAACATCTGACCCTAGTAGCATTAACACATACGGTATGACTTCATTTGCCCAGTGGTAGATGTTTTGTAATTTCAAATACAAGTACGGAAATTTTGGTGTTTCGGAAGCACAAAATGTCCATTATTCGCAAAAAATTCATTTAAGTGATGAAATTAACTAACGCATGAATATTTCGAGAACTAATGCTTAAAAGAAGAACAATTACTGTGCTGAAATCAGTATACAAATACCTTTGAATTGAGGTATCACTCACCCCAGCTTTCCTATTCAAAATTTGGGGGTGAGGGTGTAGTAGCAAGGGTTGAAGCGCTATGCGTCCGTAATCTACATATTAAGTTGTCCCCCTTGAAACAGAAATCGACCGTAGCATTTCTATCGGAAAAACTATTGAAAGTTGAAAACATTCTTCATTCCTGGTAAACAGAAAAAATGGTTTTGAAACTATAACAAACGTTTTTTTCATATATTCGTGTTTGAAATGAAATTCTCTTTTCAAATATAAAAAATAGTTTTTACTTTTCTTTGATACATCAATTTTGAGGCTGAATTATTTTAGGTTTATTTTCAAAATCTGGGTTCCCATTCCTGTATATGATCTTGATAGTGAAGTAAATATTTGTTCAGTTTTTAATTCCATAGCACAGCGCTCACTTTGTGTTGGAACCATATTTTAGAAATTCTAATTTTATCAATTCAAATAGTTCATAGCATAGGTTATAATCTTGTTCATTACCGTTTTGTAACAGGACAACTACTAATTACGTTGCGACCTTATATCTACTAGCATCAAAATCGATTCTCAAAATGAATGAATAAGTACTATTTGCTATATTATTATATTAAAAACAATACTCTCTCAACTGGTAATCGCAAGTACCTTTTATCAAACTGGTTCCTCTGCTAGAAACCTATTTATACGTCAAAACGTCTTGAATATCGTAACTTATAGACATCAACCTGTTGCTTACACAGGTAATACTGTTTGCGATTGATAAGATGAAAAGCTGTAAATAAAAAAAATGTTACGATACCTTGTATGATTCCTGTGTAGGCTTCCAGCACACCTTCCCTGAGCTCATTCAAATATTCAATCATATCAAAATCATTCCTATCGACTTGAGCTTGAGATGCTTGAGCCAATGTGGTCAAAACAACATCTAGATACTTCCTGAATTCGGTACCGATACTTAACACGATGTCCCCAAATACCGATAAAATTTGAGGTTTCACCGACCTGTGGACTGACTGATCACCCAGGTTCTCCAGCAGCAACTGCATTATTTCGTCGCAGAAAGGCAAGATTTTGATTTTCAACGCTCGGAAGATATCGCCAGTCAGTCCGACGGCGGTACAACACACTTGGTATTCTTGGTGGTTCTTCAGACCCAGGTATAGATATGGCTTGAAGGCCTCCATGTACTTGATGAAACCTTCTCCCAGAACTTCTACTAGGGTAGACACCGCCATAAGGGCATCCTCTTGGACACCTGGGAAGGAGTTATTAATTTAAAAATCCAATATTGTCAATACTGATTACTGGTGACGTCCATGATATCAATAATTAAGTAAGGATTGCAGGATTTTGGACAAATTTAATGTAATAACACATCGCCAACGTTTCGAATCTTAAGTGATTCTTTATCAAGGCTAAAATATCAAACAAATACTTAGGTATAAATGGAACACCAGCAAAGTCAATTTAACACTCACCTCGTATGTCTTTTTTATAGCGTTTCTTCATGTTAATAAAATTTTGTGTCATTTATGTAAAAGGGAATCAAAATCTTAAATTATGGTTAAATTCAATTTAGATGTTTTGATATGAAATGTGTTGTCAATACGACAGTGAGGAACACAAAATCGTTTACTGGCATGTTCCATAAATTATACAATGCAACATGATATTATTCAATATACAGAATTTCAATATTGGATATCTCATCTCTGAAGTTAACTGTGTTATTGGATCTTATATGAATCATTTCACTGATTAAGCGTCTATTGTAAACAGGTTTGTAATCCAAAATTTTGACATTGTCGAAGTTAAATCCATGTCCTTCAGCATGGACGTGTGCAGTGAGAGCTGTTTTTTGTGTCGTGTTACATTTTCTCGTATCATTTTTATGCTGTTTAATCCTTTCTTCTAGTAACTGTTTTGTCTGGCCTATGTAGCATTTTGTGCAGTTGTTGCATTCTATTTTATAAACTATTTCGGATCGTTGTAAAATTGGTGTTTTTTCTTTTAGATTGGTGTAAAATTTCTTTTTGTTATTCAGAACATTATAGAAAGCTGCAACACAATTGTATTCTCGGAAAATTTTATCTATTTTATATGATAATGGAGGGTAAAATGCTAGTTTGAAATAAAGGTATTTCAAGCGATGAACCAAGAGTAACCGGTTATCTTTGGTCTTTTGTGGTAAATACCTTTTGCATTCAAGCGGTTTGGGTTATAGATCCGTGACGTCATGAATTAACCTCAATTTGATCGAGAAATGTCAAATCAAACCAAAATCGTAACCCTGCTCTCGAGCAGGGTTACGATTCTGGTTATTAGAGCAAGTAGGGTTAGATGTGTATAAACATGAAAATAGTAAACAATAGCAAGGACTTTGAATTATTTGGAAGTTGAAAAACTGATCTTGGTAGAACCGAAAGACTATTGAATATTTCACAGAGATAATTAATAATCCAAACTACAGCAACACGAATTCGATTTAATGAAATGGAAGTTCAACTCCAGGTAGGAACTAAGGCAATTTAAGATAAAATTAAAAATAATACGCTCTTCCTAAATTCACAGGTTCAAAAGAAAACTTAAAGAACGTGGGTGAAAAGTGGTGTCATTTAGATTGAAAGAACTCATCAAAAATGGGACCACAATATCCCTGATATCAAATAAGAAGAATGTAGTTTTTCAACATAATAAAAACCAGAGCAATTATGAAATACAGTTCTTGAAAGAAGGAAATACTCAGGATCTGATATAATCATGTGCTTCTGAATAATGTTGCTGAAAATCCTGTGGAAATTGTAAATTACAGATCTAATACAACTGGTCTGTCAACTGAAGGTGCGTTGAAATGAAACTTATAAATCCAATGATTTTCTTGAATTTTAACTTTGAGGGCTGTAGGTATTTGATCACAATTTAAATTTTAGGAAAACTCAAAAATAAAATTGGAAGCAGAAAGTGTACCTTCAATGGAGAAAAATTTCATTTCTATAAATCACCTAGGTAAAAAAAATTATTTGGAAACCTTTAGAAGCATTGTAGAATGTACAGATTAGGTTTGCTTTTCGTTAGAGAAAAACAGAATTCCTTGTGTATTTTGTTAGCTGCTGTAATCAAAAATTTTATCAGCAGCTGCAAACATTGAATGCAGTGAGAAACTTAATCAGTCATCAACTGAAAGTATGTTGAAGTAACAGAAAAACCATCTATTTTTATTGAATTTGTTATAAAGATCATATTAAATTCTATTTCAAATTTCAGGATAACTCTATAACAGAAGAAAAAAAAGGTTCAAAGAGCAAATGTCATTTGTGTGAAGCAATCTAGATTGATAATGATTTGAAAATTACAAGAAGAACCTGAAAATTATAGCCACAAGAAATCAATAAAAATCCATTCTGTTAATAAAACTATGAAAAGATAAATTTTCAAGTTGCTTCAAATTCATGTTAATTGTGCAATCCTGAGAGTATCTGCAAAGCATCGTATCAATAGTTTGGGTGTTCTGAGAATGCACAATATGGTAGCAATGAGGAGAAATTTTAAGGTAGATCATTAAATTGAAAGAAGAACCAGTAGAAGTGACCAAATAACTCTTTTTTTTTAAATTGGAATAAACTGAAATATACAAATTCAAAATACTGTTTGTTAAAACCATCATGAGATTTGTCATTGCCGTTCCTAAGGTTAAGAGATTAAGAAGTTCTTTCATTGTCTTTTTGTGTTTGTATCAAATTTTCATCAATATAAATAATCTTGAAATAATGGAAAAATAGATTTAATTTCTAACTCTGGAAAAAAATTCGTCATTGACTTTAAAATTAAAACATTCCCATTCTGTCTCTTTGCCTTAATTTTTTCCTTTTACTAGCTGTTAATATTGATATTTTTCATTTTAATCATTTCTTGTCATTTTCTTCATTCCTAGTTACTCACAAAATAATTTTTTTTTATCAATTTTTTACATGTATAGATATTATATGAGTCTTATTATCTCCTTGTTAAATTTATTGTAGTTTCAGTAATTCCATTATAAGGATATATTGGCTAATAAAAAATTGCTTATAAAAATGTCTTTTTGTTTATATAAGTTTCGGGAATGGGCCTTTTTTATCTGAATCAGATAAATGCTCAGATAACCTATGAGCATAAATAAACGCTAATCAAAAGAATGACAGCACGGATAACCAAACCCGAGCATTCAAGCGATAATTTCTGGTTATTCTTTCTGGATTTCGAAGGAATAACCAAGAAGAACCAGCAATAACCGCTAGATGGACCAAAGTCATAACCTGGTTACTATTGGTTCATCGCTTGAAATACCTTATAGTTTTTAGGTGTTATGTTTTGTGGTATTGATGTGTCTTGTGGTCTATTCTCTATGTATGTATGTTTAGCTCTATTGTAGATATTTATACAGGTTTTTATGTAGTATGTTGGATAATTGTTATGCTTTAGGATTTCAGTTACTTTATTCAAATTTTCTGTTCTATACTCCTCATCACTCAGAGTGATCGCTCTATTTATCAAATTTGTTGCTACATTCCTTTTTTGTGAGACACTGTGATTGGAATAGAAATTGACACATCCACCTGTGTTAATCGGTTTCGTGTACCAATTTGTTTTTAATCCATTTTTGTCTCTGATGACTAATATGTCTAAAAATGGAATACTCTTGTTTTTTTTCTTTTTCCAGAGTGAATTTTATCTTTTGATGGAATGAGTTAAAAATGTTCAAAGTCTCTTCAATTTTATCTTTAGGTATCATCGACATAAAGTTTTATTAGAGGAATATAGAAATTCAACTTCGAAATCGCATATTCAAATAGTGTTAGCATAACTAGGTTAGCAAATGTCGGGCTAGCGGGAAAACCCATTGCTGTACCTTCTGTTTGAGCATAGAAAACTCCTTCAAAAACGAAATATCCTCCTTCAAAACATAAATCTACGAGATGAATGAATTCTTTCTTTCCCAAATCCGTGAAATTACGAATAAAGTGCCATTGACTTTTAATTGTCCTGATAACCAATTCTTTCGGAATATTTGTGAATAAAGAAGTTACATCTAATGACACCAATTCATAACCTTCTGGTACTATGGTTGATTTTAATTCTTCGGCCAAAATGAATGAGCTTTTTTACATTAAATGCTGAGGTCGATATTACATTATTGAGTTTTTCATGTAAGAACTTCGCAATTTTGTAGCTGGGTGATTTTATGCTACTTACTACAGGTCTAAATTTGACGTCTTTTTTATGGGTTTTTCTGAGAAAGTATATTTTCGGTGTTACACTATTATGCGATATAAGCATCTTATATTGTGATTCATTTATGATTGAATCTTTCCTGAGTTGTTTAAGATAATTATTTATTTTGTTCTGAATTTTTTTGGTAGGGTCATGTGTCAAAGTTTTGTATGTTGCCTCATCATTTAACATTTTTTTAGCTTCTGTAACATATTGGTCTTTATACATAATAACAGTAGTATTACTACAATTGTGTTGCAGCTTTCTATAATGTTCTGAATAACAAAAAGAAATTTTACACCAATCTAAAAGAAAAAACACCAATTTTACAATGATCCGAAATAGTTTATAAAATAGAACGCAACAACTGCACAAAATGCTACATAGGCCAGACAAAACAGTTACTAGAAGAAAGGATTAAACAGCATAAAAATGATACGAGAAAATGTAACACGACACAAAAAACAGCGCTCACTGCACACGTCCATGCTGAAGGACATGGATTTAACTTCGACAATGTCAAAATTTTGGATTACGAACCTGTTTACAATAGACGCTTAATCAGTGAAATGATTCATATAAGATCCAATAACACAGTTAACTTCAGATAAGATATCAAACATCTAAGTTTAATTTATGATAGTTTAATTCTATGCAATAGTACTTCTTCAGGAGCACAAAATGATCTAAATTCTGTACGGGAAAATTGAATAATATCATGTTGCAATGTATAATTTATGGAACATGCCAGTAAACGATTTTGTGTTCCTCACTGTCGTATTGACAACACATTTCATATCAAAACATCTAAATTGAATTTAACCATAATTTAAGATTTTGGTTCCCTTTTACATAAATGACACAAAATTTTATCAACTTGAAGAAACGCTATAAAAAAGAAATACGAGGTGAGTGTTAAATTGACTTTGCTGGTGTTCCATTTATACCTAAGTATTTGTTTGATATTTTAGCCTTGATAAAGAATCAATAAGATTCGAAACGTTGGCGATGTGTTAAATTTTTGATTACATTAAATTTGTCCAAAATCCTGCTATCCTTACTTAATTATTGCCACTACTGTCTGAAAAATTTTTAACGGTCCATAATCGGAATATAGTTCAAAAGAATGGTAAAACGAATTTGAACTAATAGTGAATGATTTTACATAAAGATTAACAATAAAAGAATCAAATCTATCTGGAATGGTTCAAAATTGAGTTCGAATGAGTTGGTAAGAATGAAGATGCCACATGAGCAACTGCTTCACTGTGCAAATCCTCAACTCACCTCCACTCTTGTTTGAACTGAACATGGTCAACATGGCAGTCATGATTGCATCAGAAATTTGAGGGGCATCTTCAGGAGTCATCTTCCTCAATACAGATTGCAATGTACCACACAACAAAGACTGCAGATCGTTGAATTGACTACGATCATTATGATTAACTATATGTGCTTCCATCTGGAGAACTTGTTGTAGTCTGAAAAAATCCAATGATAATTTTCATACACGAAGCCATTAATTATTTGAATATTCATGCTACCTTTCGAGAATAACAACAGTTGTAGTACGCACAGCCACATAGCAATCTTTAGGCGAGTTCTTTACCATTTCCATCAAGGCTTCATAAGCTGCAGGTCTAAGATTAGCTTGTCCACCATCCGGTCTGTCAGTGGTTTCTAATAGGCGGTGGATGATGTATTCAAAGTATTGAGACAACGCATAAGTTTCTGGTTGACCATTCTCTTCTCCTCCGGAAACTGATTCGAAAGCTGCTTCTGCTAAACCTGCAAAAGAATTCAGCATTGACGGTATTGATTCAGTTAGTAAATTTTGATAAAAGCAGTTGATTAGGAAGATTATTTAGGCAATGTCTGTTATCTAGCGTTGTTATCGAATAATACTTCAGAATAATTCAACGTTCCATTTAAATTTTTTTCACATTTTCATTTAAACATTGGAGTATTCTAGAAGTTTTATTTGAGAATAACCATTGCCTAAATAATCTTCAACGGATTCATACCATCATTATTTGTTTTAGATGAGAAACTGAGACAATAGGTTTGTTCGGGTGGCAGTTCCCAGTTGTTCTGGGGTGACAGAGAACCAGGTTCTGTAACTCTTGGAATCGTCGCAAGTTGTTCTATGACACGAACGGGTGAGAACAGGTGGGAACAGATGATTTCAAAAAGATTTCGTTAAGTGCATAGATAAGTGAAAGTAAGGTTATGTTGTACATCATGGATCATATCATGGATAGTGTTACAAAGATATTGAATAACTTATTCAATATCTTTGTGTTATTAATACGGTGGAAAAACGTTAGAAATTACAAATATTAAAATTGAACAATTTTTTTTGTCATAAATAAATAAACATAAACATATCCATATAAATAACTGTAAATATAATTTATATGTAATGAAATATTTAAATAAATGATTTAATTTAATTATAATTTGAAATTTCAATATATGTAGTAGTGGTCATCAGTGGAGAAATTATTTTTGTTAGTTCATATCTGGGTAAACTGTGAATTCTTCTGTATTTTATTGTAATTTTGGTGTAAACTGTGTACAGAAAATTTTATATAATAGAATTAGGTAATACGGCGTATTAGTGTGACGTCACATCATGCTCGTAACCATAGTTACCGGTTCCAAACAAATTATTCTTGAGGAGTTTATAATATATTTCAATTGATATTTAATTGAAATTCAGGGCTATTCACTAACTCAAGTTGCTTTCGCCGTGGCTATCCAAAGCAACTCGTATAACAACTTTCTATAGCCACTGCTACCCTATTTTGGTATTCTCTAACTAACCATTAACAACTGTTGTTATCATAACAACTTTTTGTGAAGAGAGTCATGGCAACACCGCAAAATAGTTCAAATGTCCGTTTTTTCGATTCAACCATAGACAAATGATATGGATTTATCTGTGGAAAGCACATACATAACCTTCAAAATCACGAAAAATGACCGTTACAGAAAGTTGGGAAAAGATTTCAATTATTTTCGAGGAATCTGTACTGTAACTATGGAAGAAGGATGAAGTTATATAAAAGACAATTTTCGGTATTTTTAATTTAACATCTCTTATTTTAGACATAACAGGTTTAAAAAGGCAAGCAATGAAGATATCAATTTATCATGAATTTCCCGAGCGAACATAAAGTGATGATGAAAGTAAAACTATTGCCAGCTGAATCAGTAAAAGTTGGAGAACTGTGAATGCAACTCACAAAAGAGTTGAATAATATGAAGACAGCGCTAAGCCTTTGCAGCAGTGGCGCATTTGTAATTCCAAATTCAGTAAACGTTCATTTGCACTAAAAATGTTCTTTTTTTCGATTAAAACTTTTAATTGTTCACATGAATGAAAAAAAAAAACAATAAACAAACAGTAGCCGACAAGAGTGGTTATCGATAGCTACACCTATGAAGCAGTTGCCAGTAAACCACTAGGGATAGCCATTAGTCGTTATGCATAGTAACTTTCATAACCACTTTCTTGAATAGTGAATACCGATTTCGCGCTTAGCAACTGACCTTGAAGATGACCACGATTTTCGGTGGCTATTCATAGCAACTTGAGTGAATAGCCCTGATTGTGTATGTAACTTACCTCTAAACAATTTTTCATTCTTTGAAATGCCTGTCAGATGGAAAATACTGAGCAATCCAAATTAAAACTGAGTTGTTTGGAACCCGTAACCATAGTTACGTGCAGATGTGACGTCACCACTAATACGGCGTATTTATATGGAACTGGTGACATTTGGGAAATAAATAAAAATATTTTCTAACAATTTTCATAGCTTTGTAATTATTTTTTAGATAAGAATTGTTTTAACAAGTCGTTGTGTTCTTGAAAGAGGTCATTTCTCCGTTTCCTTCCTAAATTTGCAATACATGTTGAGTGGTTAAAAAATAAAGATACTACAATCACGAAATAACAAAAATAAATATATAGAATATAAATACGAAATATCGTATATATGAATAATATAAAATAATTATCTTACATACTTTGATCAACAACTATGCAATTGTTTTATTCATCTATTGCAAATGATCCTTCCTCTTCTTTGAGAAAACAAAAATTTTGAGAAGCTATTATAACGAATTGATTAAAAATTCAAACTCACACAACATCAAATATACTCAAAAACAGCTATGCGAATATCCTAGTCACCAAATATATAACGTAATTGCCAATTAGAACTACTGAAAATTTGAATCACCAATGATTTGAATTTACCGCTTCTTCTGTTGTACCTTGTACCATCTCTAGATCAGGAACCGTAAGAACAGTAACGAACAGTTCCGAAATCAAGTGTTCCGACCACACGAACGACAAGGAACTCCTGTTCCGTACCAGACGAACGGGTGGGAACCACAAATTACCAAAAATTACAGTTCCGAACTGCCACGCGAACAAATCATCAAGTTTCTCTACCACAGAATAAATAACTTCTTACTCTCAAATTATGAATTCAAATGAAATGTCAAACAGAAAAATTTAATCCTGTTACTATCCATGCCAACTTATACAGGGTGGCCATTTGAAAATGAAACAGGCGAAATAAATTTTTTCGATAGAAATGCTCGGACAGGTCGATTTCTGTTTCGAGGGGGACAACTTAAGATGTAGGTTACGGATGCATAGCCTTCGATCCTTGCCACTACAACCCTCACCCCCAAATTTTGAATAGGGAAGATGGGGTGAGCGTTACCTCATTTGAAAGGTATTTTTATACTTATTTCAGCACAGTAATTGTTTTTTCATTTTATGCATTAGTTCTCGAAATATTCTCAATTAAGTATTTGAAAATGAAGTGGTGTTTTCATAGCACTTGTAGTGTTTTTTTGTGAAAAATCGACATTTTGAGCTTCAAAACAACCATGGACTTATTGGAAATTCACATTGATCCAATTTTGACGGAAATTATTGAAAACAATGCTGGAAATTATGTGGAAGATCAGATTGTGTTTCAGCAGGATGGAGCTCTTCCACACTACGCCTTACCAGTTAGAGAATATCTGGATCAAAGATTTCCAAATCGGTGGAAGAAGGATTCCCACTGAATGGCCAGCCAGATCGCCAGATCTGTCACCACTAGATTTCTTTCTTTGGGGCCACTTGAAGAGTAAAATTTACTCTACACAGCCCGATTCCATAGAAGATTTAAGAAGACGTATAGTGAACGAATGTCGTCAAATCACTCCAGGAATGCTGCAAAATGTGCGCCATCGTTTCGAACAAAACTTATTTCATTGTATGGAAGCTAATGGTGAACAATTTGAATATTTAATTCATTGATGTGAGATTTTGATAAATTATTTACTTTACTTTGAAAAGTCTTATTTCTTAGATCAATATTTCAAATCGTTCTGATACCGTACAGTTGGAGAATGATTTCAGCGAATAAAACAGCTAGTTGAACATCTGACCCTAGTAGCATTAACACGTACGGTATGACTTCATTTGCCCAGTGGTAGATGATTTGCAATTTCAAATACAACTACGGAAATTTTGGTGTTTTGGAAGTACGAAATGTCAATTATTCGCAAAAAATGGCCACCCTGTATAAATAAATCACAGCAATCTCGAAATGCGTTCTACAGCTTCCTATGATTCAGATGAAAATCCTATTTTTAAAAAACTCCCAAGAATAACCTCAATAAAGTACGAGGGTGGCCTTTTATATTTCGGTATTGGACAACCCTAGTAGTGCAATCTGCCAACTCTATCGTAAAGCTTGACATTTCAGAGGTTATACATAGTTAGAATGTTTTAACATACGAGCGCTATTTGAGCTGTTTACAGTAACATAAATGATTTAATTCGTCAAAAAAATGGAATTAAATCTTGAACATTTTTGTGCGATTATTTTTACAACTTGTCTTGACCGTCAAAAAAATGTGTTTGCGTTGGATCCCACACATTCTGTCAATCTTTCAAAAAAAGGCTCGTGTCGATTGGTCGAAAGAAATGCCCCAAAATACGATCGCGGTGCTTCGAAGCACGTCTATTTTTTATAAGACTTTATAAAGATTACTTAAGTAACAGCACTAAGAACTAATTATGACTTCGATAATAAAAAATCCAGAGTTTCCTCTGTCAATAGGCACACATACCTGAGAACGCCCAACAGATGTTAGCAGCTACTCTAGGTTCAGCTTTCAAACCAGTTATAAGTGCTTCTAAAAGGGGTTTCAGGAAAGTTTCGTTGATTGCTGCTTCAGGAATAATTTCACATATTCTACCGATTGTCCATGCAGCTGTATCTCGAACAATGACACTATTATCATACATCAGTTGAATAAGTGTAGGCATCGCCTGCTCAACCAATGGCTTCAGAGTAGTACTATCCAGCCCACCTGTACGAATACAAAAGTATTACCCACTCAAAAAAAAAAGCACCCTCTCATTAAGTACAAACCTATGATTGAAGCAAAAGCCATTAAAGACGCATCTCTGAACCTCCAGTTTTCAGATTTAATATTGTCTTTGATGAAAGGTAGAACAAAAGGTACAATTTCATCCTCACAACAGGAAGCAAGCAACATAAGACAGACACCAGCAGCTTTACTGGGGTTCCAATCATCTTCATCGTCGAGTTCTTCTTGTTTGGTTAGTTTCTGCAGAAGAATTGGAACTATGTATTGAAGAGCCCCTTTGGCATAATGCCTTGAAACTCTGAAAAAGAAAAACAGGTTCGAGCATGGGATAGGTTGAGTCACAGCTTGTATCTATTTCAAGTTGTAGATCCTGAGTATTTGTGTGTGGTATACCCCAGGGCATCCTATTGGGTCCACTAATATTCTCAATATATATTAAGAATGTTGGAAGGCTAATTCTAGGAAAAGTAGACTGTCAAGTACCATTTTTTATTAATGATTCTGAAAGCTGAGTGTTGAGCGCAATTTTTAAGCCTACTAAGAAACCATGTAACCTGTTTACATTTTCAATTTAAATTTGAAAATTTGGATCATGATCCAAAATACGTAACTTTCTCACTTGAGACTAACATTCCCATAATTTTTGTCAAAGATGCTGGTTATTTTATGTATTAAAGTACAATTCATGGCGATCTATTTACAAAAAAAAATTATCAGAAAAGTCCTGTACTTTTTTTTTAATTTTGAAGATGTTCAAGTTGAAAATTCTCAAATTTCATAAAAAAAAATTGGTTGCCTGTAAAGTCGGTATACGGGCGAAAGTTTTAGGTGACAACGACTTTGAGAGATAAAATAATTTTAATGTGAATATTCATTCGTACGCGTTTACCTTTGCTCTCTCTCCCTCGCTCTGTCTCTCTCGCTCTTAGGCGGGCTAACTGTGCTCGAGTGGAAGGGACGCGTGCCTTTCACTTTTTATGTCTGTCTCTCTCGCTCTTAGGCGGGCTAACCATGCCCGAGTGGAAGGGACACGTGCCTCTCACTCGCTCTCATTGTGAGCGCATAACGTGAGCGGAGCGTAACGCAGTTTCTTGAAGTGTCACCCGGCAAACCAATTTATAAGACGTTGTCACGTCAAAAATTCAAACTCGGAAACCTTGAAGAATCGGATAACATACATGGGGGTGATTCGAATACCCCATGACATGAGGGACCTGTTTTTTTTATGGACGTCAATCGTCCGGCAACCCTGTATAATTCCTCATATGCTTTTACAACAATACATACATAATTTTAATGATCATTCAACACTATACTACATCGTCCAATGAAATCGCTCAATTTTTGAAAACGGACCAATAGAAACAAACTGTATCTGAAAACACTCAACCTCACAGTGTTTTCACTTTTAGAAATTCGTTTTTATCAAATGCCTAATTTGCATAGGAATATTAATACGTCCGGATAGCTTTGGCCGTTGGTGGAAGTAGCGGTCGTCATGGTTACGATAAACAAGCAGTTGTTAGCGATAACTTCAACAGCACATTTGGCAGTTCTGTCAGTTTATTTTCGTATTTTACCATAAAGTAGATAAAAATGAAACGTTTTGGGAATTGTAATATTACTTCAATTGAGGAAAGTGTGAAGAAAAGTGTAATACCGTGAAGTCAAGATCCTACATTTGGAAACAATTTGAAGAATTCTGTGCTGCCCGGAAATACCTTGTAAATGAAAAAACAAGTTTGTCAGAGCTCAATAATATTATGCTAGACTGGGCTTTCAATATGAAGAAAAGAGATGTATCAGACCACAAGGAAAGTGTCGTAAAAACCTTGTGGAATAATACTGCCAAACAGCTGCAGGAAAAATTCTATTCCGAATGGGGCGTTAGGTTCGATCCATTCACAGACGTGGCTTTTAAAACGGCGCGGGATGCACGAAATGCCAAGAGGCGTTTTTTGCAAGTGGACCCTGAGAAAAAAAAAGTTAGTGCCAAGGCGCTGTCTTTAGAGCAACACAAAAAGATGGTCAACTTATGTAAAGAAGATAATCCAGACGGTTTGAACAGAAAATTTTATTTTATTGCTGCATTGGAGCTTGCTTGGCGCGGAGGAGAGGGTTCATCATGCCTAATTTCGCATTTCCAATTCGAAATTGAAAACGATGGTAATCCCAAGGGCCGAATTGCCTACAATCCGATATTTTCTATAACAAGACAAGGTGGTGCCCAAAAATGTGCGGAAACGAAATGGCTGACTCCCAATATTGAAGAAGATGTTTGCCCGGTGAGGTTATATAAGCTACTTGTATCCAAAAGAACTGCAAACATAACCACTGAAAGACTATTCCTTACTCCACATAAGAATTGGAAATATGGTTCAAAAACTCCCCAGTCGGTCCCAATACGATAGCTAAATGGACGAATGAATCGGCAGAACTCATTGGCATCAACACAACCAAGTCGAAGATAACCAACCACTCGCATCGAGCTACTGCTGTCAGCCAATTAGCCAAAGCAGGGATTGGCGAGGAACAGCTGATAAAGATAACAGGCCATTCTTCTGCAGCGTCAGTGAAACCGTATCTCCATCTGGACCAACAACATCACAAAAAAATAATCACAGCCATAAGGAATGAAAAAAATGTCCTTCAAGAAACAACATCAGTATCTACTTCATCATTCGAAAATAATGCTCGTAATGTGTATAATAATTGTGCTATCAATAATTATTATTTTGAGAATGAAGATGAATAATTTGTTGTTATGCTTCTATCTGGTTATTTTTGAATAAAAAACTATTTTTTATTTCGTTTAATTTATATTGTTGAATGATCTTTCCAAATACCACACGAGGTTCGAATTTTTTTGAGAACACTCTGTCGTTTTTTGAAAATTATACAAATTTCACTCAACAAAGTGATCCCGAAATACCACTCGCCTTTGGCTCGTGGTATTTTAAGGATAATTTTGTTTCGTGAAATTTAAACGCATAATTCCCAAAAAACAAGAGGGTTCTAAAAAAATTCTCACCTCTAGTGGTATTACCCTTGATAAGTTCAAAAACCATCATAAAAAAAGAGAAAGTTCCAGATTGACATATTTGGAAGCCTCAGAAATAAACAGATATAACTTTCAAAACATTCTTTTGGATGGACAAACAAATGTTGACCGATCCCTATTTTAAACATCTTCCTGAAAAAACCCAGCATACTTTGATTTACTATTTAATGACAATTATATTCTTTTATATTATTAGGCACAAATATAGAATGTACTTTGGCAAAACAAGAAAAATATGGAAATCTCAAGTTTATTATTTATTCGAACTCTCAAAGTGTTCAATATAGGTGTTGGGTTTGTTCAATTGACCCCCCACAGTTTGAACATAAATTGGGAAAAATAGATGTTCTAATTTGAAAATCTTCAGTTCATGATTTCATGAACACCATGTACATTTTTGGTCCATACCGCTAGCAGTCTTACATATTAGTTCCTATTGGTTGTGAGTGTTTTGCAAAGTTATTTGTTTCATTGATATATTCGAAAAAAAGTAACATGTTCTAAGAGTTAATTGAACTAAGAACAAACATGCAAAAATGTAAATCATGAACTCCACCACTATTTTTTCCGCATAAATCGCATTAATCCAAAAAATCGTTGAATTTTCAACAAAGTTATGGAATACTGCTGAATTTGGTATCAAATGTGGAACCTAATGATGCCATTATGTGCCATTAGAAATAAGTGAGGAGTAGTAAGTTTCTAGTATAACCAGAAGCCGTAGACGTCCGAAAATATTTCAGGGATGAAGACAGCATACATTAATTTTACCCCGATGCCGAAGATCTCGACCAATCAGAAAACGAAGCGCGCTTGCTGTCAATGACAGAGAGGACTATAGGCCCTCTTTGTCATATTTTCAACGGTTCGTTTTGACAATCAGCCATTCGAATTTATACTTTAGCTAGAAGTGATTATTGGATATTTTTGTTAGCGTTAGCAACGTGTTGATATTTGAAAATTGCAGTAAGAGTAATTTTTATTATCTTTCATCATGGACGGAGAAAAGTAAGTATTTATCTATTATTTTGTAGAAAATGCACTCAACCAATTCATTTGGAAACTTTAATTTTCAGGGATAAACTGAGTTCTCAAATTGTTCAAAACAATTATCTTCTGCTTCGACGAAATATCGTCATATGCGGAATATTCATCATCAAGATCTTATTCCAAAGCAATTAAAGCATTTAAAATGCCCAATTTGCCCAGAAGAAAAGAAAATTGCTCTTGAGTCCCATAATGCTTTGGATATTCATTTAGAGCAAATTCATTCCATTAACATCACAGTTGACTTTTAAAAACAAAGAAGAATTTGAAGCTTGGCGAGCATTGGAGAATAGAAGTGTCGATTACATAAAACGAAGATATCGGAAAAGCAGTGATGGATTAGTAATTTATTTTGAATGTATAATCGCAGTTTTCCACCAGTTTGATATAATGAGTTCATTTGAAATCATGGTAATATTAGGAAACCATTTAACTTCCAGGATATGTAAGTCAATGTAGCAAACGCAGCATGAAAACTGGAGGAAGTATCAGAATATCTGGGTTCTGCCTTTCTAGAATTCGTGTGAAGATAAGTAGTACAGGTAAGTTTTTTAGTTATTATTTGTGTTAAACTAGAAATCTGATCCAATATTTCATTTGTATGTTTTAGCTGTGAATGTAACATTCGTAGAAACACATGTAGGTCATGAGGATGAACTACACTCTAAACGTTTGAGTAAGGATGATCAGAAATTGATTGCTGATGAATTGGAAGTTGGAATTACAAAAGAGAGTATTTTACAGGATTCTAAAAATGTTACATAATTTTTACATTCTGCAAAGAATTAATGTACTCGCAAGGGCAGATCTTTCTTATATTATGCGAAAATTCAATATTGAAGAAACGAAAACATGATGATGACATGCTACGGCTTTAAAAGTTAAATTAGATTAATCTAATAAAATTTCTAATTTTTCCATAGATCCTGACAGTAAATTTCAAGTAAGTCTTTGTGATAAGTCAGACATGTGTTTTTCATAGTAGTTGATTGTAGATGGAGTTAAACCAAAGCATTATGAAACTTAAATCGTTGCATGAGAGTGATATTTGACGTAAAATGAAATTGATTGATGAAACACATGATTTGACACATGGTACTGGTGCAACTAGAAGAAAAAGAAAAATGGAGAAACAATTATATTTCCCAAAAATATTAACTTAGTATAATTCAAAATGAAATAAGAATTTATTGATGCTACAAGTATTAGATTTTATTCATCAATCAAATATTTTGTGTATACTTGTTTCAAAAAATTTTGAGGATATAGGTAACTTATTGCTGGTTTATTTTTATTAACATCCCCTACAAATATTTATCATCACTATAGAAACTGATATGGCACTCCGTATTTACACTGTTTTTTACTTGAACCTGTAGTTTTCATCAACAGATTCATGCTTATGCTGGAAATAGGGAGCCCTGAAAAATTCAGTATAATCCAAGAGGAATTGTTATCCATTTCTTCATTAGAATGAATGTATAAATGTCTATTTAAAAATAAATGCTATTAAACTGAAAACAAAAGCAGCCTATAAGATAGAAAGGCAAAACCGGAAAAACGTTTTCGGAATCCTCTCCTGCATGGCGCTATAGCGTATTGCGGCAAAATCTGAAACCTCCATCATATTTTTGATTAATCTTTCTTCACGTCGACGTAGGACGTGAAGCTAAACTTTATGGAACACAGTTATGGAACACAGTGCATCTACGTGATTGGTCGGCATCGGGATAAAATTAATGTATGCTGGATGAAGACCATTACCTGAAGCCTCAACTCACAAATTTTCAATTCCGATTAGTTTTCCATAGTTTGCAGCGAATTACCCTGTATATAGTGTACAAATTGAAGTATACGGATAAATATATGATCAATTAGGTTTCGTAACTACCTACCTAGATGGTGTTTTACCAGTTTCTTGTGCCTCAGTATCTTCAATAGCTAAGTCGACTTCTTCATCACTTACGTTAGACCAGAATTCTATACCTTGCAAAGAGACAGCATCGTTTTCCGATTTCATGGCTTCTAAAGTTATTGGAAACAGAGCTTGACCCATATAGGGTTCCATATGTTGGTAATAAAGTGACATAATTTTAACCAAACACTGTAAGGCTGCAACCTGAAATGGTCAATCAATTAACTGAATTGATATGCTAGAATTTAAAAATATTATGATTGAGTAGAATGTCATTAAATAAAGAGATTAACAAGTTCTGATCTCATGAATGAAAATTTTTTCAATGACATTTCGAAGTATTTCATTCAAACAGAAGGAAATAGAATAAGTTAGTATTATTCATTTTTATTTTATGATTAATTCTAGAAGTTTCAGAATACTCATGCTATTTAGCAAGATACCTGCTTATTCAAAGGCAGTTATATGATATCAAGATTACCTAAACTAATTAAAACTTACTTTCACTTGTGAATCAGGCGACTGAGTTGTCTCACAAACAACTTCCATTATATAATTTCTTTCAGTTATTTTTTCAAAGTTAGCCTTTGTGAATTCAAGTGAATTCAAAAGTGCCTGTGTAGCAGCCAACCTCACTTGGTTACATGTTTCTTGGCTTCTCATACCATGTATTATAGCAGTTAATATATCATTTGATTGTGTTACCAGCACATCTGAATCAATTTCTTGGCATATATAACCTGAAATTTAATAATAAATTTAGTGTACAGAAACAAATTGATGAGAATTTCACCTATCGCCTCCAGTGTTGCTTCTTTCTGGATTTCTGTAGAGTGAGGTTGGACAACATTGGTCACTAAGGTACTTATAAGATCTGGCCATTGTCCTTGAGGTAACTCTGTCACTGCAATATAAGCAACACACTGTGCTGCTGAAGAGGGCCTATTTGTCTCTGTACCAAGTGCTCCAACAACCTATAGTCAAAAATTAATTCCAAATTTCAGGTTAACGAAAGATACTTACATTTTTTTTTATATAAGTACGAATTTCCTCTGGAAAACTCAGCCATCTCAACTGATAATTTGCTTTGATTGCTTGGTCTTTTGAAGTGAGTTGGTTTTTCAGTTGGAGACCAGCAGCCATCCGGGCCACGGGACTATTTCCTCCATGTCTCAGTATATCAGACAAAGTTTTAATGAATGAAACAACATTTGTTACAGCTGCCTGTTCAAGAAATGAGGATGCTTGTTCTAATTCGGTTTTGTCTGAAAAAAAGAAACAAAACTTTACACCTTACTCATAAATGATTCAATTACTGTTAGAATGAAGATTAACCTATAAACAACGAAAATGATAAAAACGAATAAATTTCAACTATTCAGACTATTGACCTTGCCGCAAAATTACCATTTAAAATAAGAACTATAAACCTGCAACTGACCCATAGAGGGAAAAATATCAACAAACAGTAATAACGATTATAAAATAAAACAACCAAATCAAGGAGGGTAAAGTAAAACAAAATGTACTTACCAGGAGAAACTGTTTTTTCAAGGACATGGATCAATTGTAACGTCTCTTGATGCATTTTTGTGGATTTAAAATTGTCTAGCAAGTCGTATAATTGAAAAATATGAAAAGTTTCCTAGAAAGCTAACCGGCTCACCACCGCATGTGAACGTGAAATTGAAATTATTCACAGGCACAGTGTCTGTTCCTACGCTTCCATAAGAGCCGGAACTGTAGCCAACGGTCGTTAAGGGTGTTGCAAATGGTTTACCTGAACAAATGAAAAATTCCGAAATATAGAAGTAATCTCAACAGCAAATTCACTTCTAAATTAAGGAAACTGCAAAATAAGGATATTTGTTGAATTTATCAAGGAGATTATTGACTGAAACTGGATCTACTTCTCTTTGCGTAGTTGATCTGGAACCGAATATCGGCGCCAAACGACACTTCGTGTGCATAAAAAATTCCCCTTATCTGTCAAGTGTCAAGTATCTAAAGCCACAGAACCTTAGGAATTGTTAGAACTATTTCAAATATTTTATTAAATGTATGGAAGGTACTAAGAAATAATTAGTGTTCTGAGTTAGAAATTAAGAATTACTTTTTAGTTTTTTGAGAATTTGAGTCAACTTGATTACACGCAGATTTCTGTAAAACTTTATCATACGCGCTGATTTAATATAGCGAAGATTTCTTTACGAGCTTATTACTTTAATTTTACCCAAGTTTCTGGATTCAAATCATAGATAGTGCAAGAAGTAACAGTCGTGACTTCAATTTTGTGCTGCTGTTCCTGATGAATATTATTTTCGAATATCCAGTAGAATAGTCTCAAGTTAATTGTATCCGACCTATATGAGCTCTAACCATAGTTTAAAGATGAGTTATCTTTAAACTATGCTAATACTATCGGAGAAGATGAGGTCGAGTCATATTTTCCGGTTGAATTATTGATTGTTGAAATATCTCGGTTAAGTTCGTTATAGCATTGAGTATAAATTTATTTAGAGGGGAAGCGCAGTTCAAAGAAATGAAGCCTAACATTCTATCGGTAAAGTGGCGGTCTCAAGTGTTTAAACACGGTAACCTTTACTTCATTGTATTTATGGTTGCAGCGACTTGGTCTCTCTGTTTGAGCTGGTCCGAGCCAGGTCCGGATTTATTCGACATCACCTCTCAGCATATTTTATTATTTAGATATATTGACTTACTGTCCAATGATCTGTGTATATTTAGATGACGATTTTAAAGAATGAATTATGGCATATTGAAATCGTACTAGTAAATTTCTGGCTTCATTTCTTTGAATTGCGTTTCCCCTCTAGATAGATTTATACTCAATGGTTATAGGTCTGAATTCGAACAATGGGTGCAGCAATTATGAACATATAATAGGAAAATTGTTAACCTGATCAATTTGTAATTTAAGAAAATTCACCCCATTAGGCATTTGAATAGGAAAAGTGGGTGGTAGCTGGTAGCTTTGTAGTACAAATACAAATGGATGCATAGATTCAAATTTGTAGGTAACTTTGACAAGCATATACCTTCGGAGATAGGATTTTTGATATTTTGAAAACTAGCTCAAGTACACAACTGAAAATTAAAGGATAATAAAGAATTCCGATTTTTTTGACAATTTTCAACTTCGACCTAAAAAACTGAAAAAATATATAGCTCCAAGTGTCTGGGTTTGGATTAGAACTTTGAAATTTTATAGCATCAGTGGTTTTTGAGTAAGCTTAGAAATACCAGTGATAAAAAATTTTCAAAATTTTTAAATTTTTTTTGGTTACGAGCGTGGTAAAAGTTTTTTTGCTCAACCAGTATGTAAATCGTATACCTTATTCATTCAGCTTTAATTGCTTATTTTAAAGACCTGGATACGTCATTTCTTGCCAAGATATCAGTCTTCAAATGGAAAAGGATTATTTCTTCTTTGAATCTGGATATCTCAGCATCGAATGATATCACGAAAAGTTAATTATGGGATTCACAAACTTGAAGGAATATTCTTTAATGCCCGGCCATAGCTTTTTCGAATTTTTTTTTCCTTTCGTCACATGAATTTAAAAATTCAACAGAAAAGGCTATTGGTAATTTTTACTGGGAAGAACAATAATGTTAAGTGTGTCTTCTAAAGTTCAAAAGAAAATATATATACATGGTTATGATAAAGTAATGCACAAAATTCATTAAACGTACCACGTAACACGTCAAACGGTTGATGACGAGATATTGTTGATGATGGAGGTCGTGTTGAATGATTGTTTGGGCTATTACCATCATCTATTGTGGATGTAATGATTTCCGACGTTTCGATAGACATCTTCTATCTTTATCAAGGAGAAAAGTAAAAAACCTTTTGTTAATTATCAATTTTCAAAAAGTCAATTGACAGAAGTCATGAAAGAAAATGAACGATGTTATATACTCATCTGTGATATGATGATCTTTTTAAGTTGGATCGAACTATCGGCGTCCAAACTTCTGGCAGATCTATAGATGGAGCACTTATGGAATCAGGTGTTATTTTCATAAATGTTGCTTCTTTGATTTTTCTTCTTGCAAGTTTTTCTTCTTTGGATATTATTGATGCTTCATCCCATTTTATACGATGATTCTCATCTACAGCATGTTGGACCAACCTGGATTTGTCGCTGTCTAGTACTCGTAGAAGCTTCTGATGTTCTTTTATTCGTACATTCAGAGGGCGTTTAGTTTCTCCGATGTAAGATCTTCCGCACTCGCAAGGTAATTCATATATGCAGTTCTTTGTCCTTTGTGTCTCATTATTAGGCTTAACTTTTGTAAGTTTAGCTCTGATAGTGTCTTGAGTTTTGAATGCAGTCGTTATGTTGTATCTATTTCCAATTCTTCTTATTTTCTCCGACAAACCTTTTACATAAGGAATTACGGTTTTAATGGTCTGATTTATATCTGTTGGTTCTAGTTGACTTTATATCACCATTAAAAAGTAATTCAACATCGATGATAAGAAACACGAAACACTTCATAGAAATAATGAAACATCAAGAAATCATGGAAGAAGACGTTATGGTCAGCTTCGACATTACCAGTTTGTTCACTAATATTCCAACAGATAAAACACTTATCATAGTTAGGAAAAAGCTTGAGGAAGATCAAACCCTTAGTGAAAGAACTACACTAAGCGTGAATGCAATTATGGAAATGCTTTCTATTTGTATGGAAACAACATATTTCCAATTTGAAGACATCTTTTATCAACAAGAATTTTGAATGGCCATGGGTTCACCACTATCACCAATTTTAGCTGATTTATATATGGAAATTTTCGAACAGAAGGCATTAGAAAAATATGCACTTAAACCCAAACTGTGGAAAAGATATGTAGATGATACTTTCATTATTTGGCAACATGGAAGAGACACTATAGATGAATTCCTTCAATATCTAAACAATCAAGAGGAATCAATTAAATTCACAATTGAAATCGAGAAAGACAGACAACTTCCATTCTTAGATGTACTCGTACATAAACAAAATGGAATCCCAAGAACCACTGTGTATAAAAAGCCAACGAACACAGGACAATATCTACATTTTGATTCAAACCACCAACTAAACACTAAATTGGGAGTAGCAAAATGTTTATTTGATAGAGCAATAAATATTTGTTGAACTGAAGAAGACCAAAATGAAGAAATAAATAACATCTCGAAAACTCTTAGAAGCAATGGCTACCCCAAAAAGATATTAGAAAAAGCTAGACGAACAAAAGAAAGTCAACCAGAACCAACAGATATAAATCAGACCATTAAAACCGTAATTCCTTATGTAAAAGGTTTGTCGGAGAAAATGAGAAGAATTGGAAATAGATACAACATAACGACTACATTAAAAACTCAAGACACTATCAGAGCTAAACTTACAAAAGTAATAATAATGAGACACAAAGGACAAAGAACTGCATATATGAATTACCTTATGAGTGCGGAAGATCTTACATCGGAGAAACTAAACGCCCTCTGAATGTACGAATAAAAGAACATCAGAAGCTTCTACGAGTACTAGACAGCGACAAATCCAGGTTGGTCCAACATGCTGTAGATGAGAATCATCGTATAAAGTGGGATGAAGTATCAATAATATCCAAAGAAGAAAAACTTACAAGAAGAAAAATCAAAGAAGCAGCATTTATGAAAATAACACCTGATTCCATAAGTGCTCCATCTATAGATCTGCCAGAAGTTTGGACGCCGATAGTTCGATCCAACTTAAAAAGATCATCATATCACAGATGAGTATATAACATCGTTCATTTTCTTTCATGACTTCTGTCAATTGACTTTTGAAAATTGATAACTTTCAAAAAGGTTTCTTACTTTTCTCCTTGATAAAGATAGAAGATCTGTTTTAATTAAATAGGAATAGATATTGCTCAGGTTGTTGATGTCTGATCTTCTGTTCATTGTTTTTGGGTCTTGAGAAATTCATTTATTCTAGAATTGTTCTTGATTTTTCTTTACTCACATTTGTCTAAGATATCTACATTATCGATGTTCCAATTGATTTTTTGTGATTAGTTGTAATTACATGTTGCGAAAGTGCACATCTTGGTTTTTCTCAATTTGCAGTCACTCTTGTGTGTGATGTGAGACGTCCTTTCAATTTCTGGATGTTTGTCCTATATAATAGAGGTCTCTAGTTCTGGCAGTTTATTTTGTAGGACTAAATGTGTGGTCATTGATTTAGGTAATTTCGCTTTCAATCGAGAGAAATTGTTTCTGTTGATTTTGATGGATTTTTGAGTTATCTTCAGATTTGGAATACCAGAAAACATTCTTTTGAGGTTATTAGTTAGATGATCAATCTGGGAAGGACTGCATAAAACATGTTGTTTTGTCCATCTTCTCAACAAGAATTTTGAATGGCCATGGGTTCACCACTATCACCAATTTTAGCTGATTTATATATGGAAATTTTCGAACAGAAGGCATTAGAAAAATATGCACTTAAACCCAAACTGTGGAAAAGATATGTAGATGATACTTTCATTATTTGGCAACATGGAAGAGACACTATAGATGAATTCCTTCAATATCTAAACAATCAAGAGGAATCAATTAAATTCACAATTGAAATCGAGAAAGACAGACAACTTCCATTCTTAGATGTACTGTACATAAACAAAATGGAATCCCAAGAACCACTGTGTATAAAAAGCCAACGAACACAGGACAATATCTACATTTTGATTCAAACCACCAACTAAACACTAAATTGGGAGTAGCAAAATGTTTATTTGATAGAGCAATAAATATTTGTTGAACTGAAGAAGACCAAAATGAAGAAATAAATAACATCTCGAAAACTCTTAGAAGCAATGGCTACCCCAAAAAGATATTAGAAAAAGCTAGACGAACAAAAGAAAGTCAACCAGAACCAACAGATATAAATCAGACCATTAAAACCGTAATTCCTTATGTAAAAGGTTTGTCGGAGAAAATGAGAAGAATTGGAAATAGATACAACATAACGACTACATTAAAAACTCAAGACACTATCAGAGCTAAACTTACAAAAGTAATAATAATGAGACACAAAGGACAAAGAACTGCATATATGAATTACCTTGCGAGTGCGGAAGATCTTACATCGGAGAAACTAAACGCCCTCTGAATGTACGAATAAAAGAACATCAGAAGCTTCTACGAGTACTAGACAGCGACAAATCCAGGTTGGTCCAACATGCTGTAGATGAGAATCATCGTATAAAGTGGGATGAAGTATCAATAATATCCAAAGAAGAAAAACTTACAAGAAGAAAAATCAAAGAAGCAGCATTTATGAAAATAACACCTGATTCCATAAGTGCTCCATCTATAGATCTGCCAGAAGTTTGGACGCCGATAGTTCGATCCAACTTAAAAAGATCATCATATCACAGATGAGTATATAACATCGTTCATTTTCTTTCATGACTTCTGTCAATTGACTTTTTGAAAATTGATAACTTTCAAAAGGTTTCTTACTTTTCTCCTTGATAAAGATAGAAGATGTCTATCGAAACTATATATTATATCCACAATAGATGATGGTAATAGCCCAAACAATCATTCAACACTATTAAGAAAATTTGGATTTTCGTCACAATGCCACATGAAGATTTCACAAAATTCCAGACGTCTGTCCGGATCATCTTCTGCGCGTTCGTGAACAAGTTGAACTTTGTAGCGTGTAGTTTTTCTTTTTTTTTACATCGTTACTACAAACTACTGACTAATATTTTCTTGTAAGGCAACTTCTGTTGTAGCTGCGTGAGCGTTGTCTTCTACTGACAGCAAAATATCTAACTTCACATCGTCGCTTATTCCTTGGTCGTCCAGATTTTGGAGCACCTCTCACGCTTCCCGTTGCATTAAAATTTGCAACAATTCTGCTTACTGTGCTTCTAGCAATTGGAGGTCTTTCCAAATGTGTTGCTTTAAATAAAGCACATGCTCCTTCATGACTTCGAAGGCGATCGCCGTAACCTACCATTATTACAATTTCTATCCATTCTCTTTCATTTAAACGAGCTATAATAATAAAACTGGTGTCACACTAATTGTACGACTGACACTGACATACCGTTGTTTTAGTAAATCAATCGAAAAAATTGATAAGAACACATGTTCTTACTAGATAAGTTTAAGTTTGACCTTTTTTTATAATTGGTTTTGTTATTTCGTTTTTTATTCATTTTCTCGTTTTTTTCTTAATTCATTAAAAAAAAATTGTTTCATGGTACTAAAAATGCAATCCTTATGAAAGAGTTCAAAGTCCAAACTACCAAACTAGGTATTGACTTATTTCGAATTTGACAGAAATTTACTATATTGTCTGTTACTATAAATGAGTTGACTTGGCATGGTAAGCGGCAAAATGAGAAAATTCAAAGGCTGTTACTGCATCTTTGAAATTCCGTATTCGAGAGGCAAAAATATGAAAATCTGTCTGACGTTATGTAATAAATACCCAACTTACCTAACAGGTAGCCTGTAATTGTCATAATTGACAAGATAATAATCTGTTCAACATCTTAATCAATTTGTGGAATCCTAAGGAGAAGGAAAACAGACCTAAGAATAATTAAAGGCAAACTTCCAATGATCTCCTAACATTAATCAGGAGAGAATGCGACACGCTGAAGCCATTCCTATTTTTTAGATTTGAAAACTGCGTTCTATTTAGATCTGATGGACGAGTTAGAATTTTAATAGCATTGTTTTTGTCGATTGAAGATGGGAATACGTGATCCATCGTCCGGTTATTTTCAGATAGGATTGAATGGATTGAGGAAGTTTGTTATTAGCGGCTGATACTCTTACTGATGGTAACTTAATCAGAAATTTATTTATTTTATCTTTTGATATAGGTTTACAGCCTTTCAAGTATACAATATAGTTTCTCCATAGAAAAGGTTCGAGTTAATATTAGTCTGAGTAAATCCCATTCAACTAACTAGCTTTCAGTTTTGGTTAGATTCTGTGGAAATCTGTTGGATTCTAGATCAGCTGATGTTAGATTTTCCCAATGAAAATCCATTACAGCATTGTTTCTAGTTATATTTTTCGTTGGGAGTCAGCACTGGCAATCCTAACAAATTTTAACACACATTGAGTCCCTAGGATGTAAGGTAATCGCATCTAATAAATGCCGGGTGTTTGGAAATCCTTATAAATCAAATTTGGATATGGTGGCAATCACCAAGAGATCATGATGAAATAAACCTTTTCTATAGGGAGATGAAACGCTATAAAAATTTGTTAGACTACCAGGAATTCAAAATTTTGAGAGGTCTGTCAAAGATTCTGGTTCGGGTCTGATTACAGTAACTATGAGTATATAAACTCAGTTGAATACTCGGTCGTTTCCAATCCGAAAACCTTGTGGCAATTTGCAATAAGTAAAAGAGGAAATCCTGTGGTAGTGTCGATCAGAGATAAAGGCTCTGGTAGTGTTTTGACGGATCTTCAAAGCATCGCGGAGGAGTTTTCGAACCACTTCATCTCTGTGTTCAACCCACCTCATTCTGTCAATAATGCCATACCGACGAACAATAAATATAGTTCACATCACTTAAACAATATACAACCTGAGGTTGTAATGAAGAAGATCAATGAGTTGCCCAATAAACCTCCTGGGCCAGATATGCTGCTAACATACCTGCTGAAAAATTGTGTGCATGTTGCCATAAATATGGAAAACTGCTTGATTGTTCCAATACATAAATCAATAAACACCTATTAGAAAACTACAGACCTATATCTAATTGATGACGAGATATTGTTGATGATGGAGCTCGTGTTGAATGATTATTTGGGCTATTACCATCATCTATTGTGGATGTAATGTTTTCCAACGTTTCGATAGACATCTTCTATCTTTATCAAGGAGGAAAAGTAAAAAACCTTTTGAAAATTATCAATTTTCGAAAAGTCAATATGACAGAAGTCATGAAAGAAAAATGAACAATGTTATATACTCATCTGTGATATGATGGTTCTTTTTAAGTTGGATCGAACTATCGGCGTCCAAACCTCTGGCAGATCTATAGATGGAGCACTTTTGGAATTTGGTGTATTTTCATAAATGCTGCTTCTTTGATTTTTCTTCTTGCAAGTTTTTCTTCTTTGGATATTATTGATGCTTCATCCCATTTTATACGATGATTCTCATCTACAGCATGTTGGACTAACCTGGATTTGTCGCTGTCTAGTACTCGTAGAAGCTTCTGATGTTCTTTTATTCGTACATTCAGAGGGCGTTTAGTTTCTCCGATGTAAGATCTTCCGCACTCGCAAGGTAATTCATATATGCAGTTCTTTGTCCTTTGTGTCTCATTATTAGGCTTAACTTTTGTAAGTTTAGCTCTGATAGTGTCTTGAGTTTTGAATGCAGTCGTTATGTTGTATCTATTTCCAATTCTTCTTATTTTCTCCGACAAACCTTTTACATAAGGAATTACGGTTTTAATGGTCTGATTTATATCTGTTGGTTCAGGTTGACTTTCTCTTGTTCGTTTAGCTTTTTCTAATATCTTTTTGGGGTAGCCATTGCTTCTAAAAGTTTTCGAGATGTTATTTATTTCTTCATTTTGGTCTTCTTCAGTGCAACAAATATTTATTGCTCTATCAAATAAACATTTTGCTACTCCCAATTTAGTGTTTAGTTGGTGGTTTGAATCAAAATGTAGATATTGTCCTGTGTTCGTTGGCTTTTTATACACAGTGGTTCTTGGGATTCCATTTTGTTTATGTACGAGTACATCTAAGAATGGAAGTTGTCTATCCTTCTCGATTTCAATTGTGAATTTAATTGATTCCTCTTGATTGTTTAGATATTGAAGGAATCCATCTATAGTGTCTCTTCCATGTTGCCAAATAATGAAAGTATCTTCTACATATCTTTTCCACAGTTTGGGTTTAAGTACATATTTTTCTAATGCCTTCTGTTCGAAAATTTCCATATATAAATCAGCTAAAATTGGTGATACTGGTGAACCCATGGCCATTCCGAATTCTTGTTAAAAATAGATACAACATAACGACTGCATTCAAAACTCAAGACACTATCAGAGCTAAACTTACAAAAGTTAAGCCTAATAATGAGACACAAAGGACAAAGAACTGCATTTATGAATTACCTTGCGAGTGCGGAAGATCTCACATCGGAGAAACTAAACGCCCTCTGAATGTACGAATAAAAGAACATCAGAAGCTTCTTCGAGTACTAGACAGCGACAAATCCAGGTTAGTCCAACATGCTGTAGATGAGAATCATCGTATAAAATGGGATGAAGCATCAATAATATCCAAAGAAGAAAAACTTGCAAAAAGAAAAATCAAAGAAGCAGCATTTATGAAAATAACACCAAATTCCATAAGTGCTCCATCTATAGATCTGCCAGAAGTTTGGACGCCGATAGTTCGATCCAACTTAAAAAGATCATCATATCACAGATGAGTATATAACATTGTTCATTTTTCTTTCATGACTTCTGTCATATTGACTTTTCGAAAATTGATAATTTTCAAAAGGTTTTTTACTTTTCCTCCTTGATAAAGATAGAAGATGTCTATCGAAATGTCGGAAAACATTACATCCACAATAGATGATGGTAATAGCCCAAATAATCATTCAACACCTATATCTAAACTGTTTATTATTGCCAAAGTTTCCGATACAATGAGGTTAAGGGCATTTTGAAGGTTGAACAGCATGGGTTCATGAAGGGGCGTTCTGTTGGAACTAGGGATGGGACATCGATAGATTTTCGTCTATGTTTAACATCGATGATAACATCGAACTGTACCATCGATGTTAACTGAACATCACTAATTGAACATCGATGTTTGTGAACATCGGTGTTTTTACACTTTAATTATACTTAGGTATATCAATAATTCATAATGATTTAACGATAAATTCCCAATATATAAAAAAAAATTTCAATGTCTAGGTACTGAGAATTCTTATATTAGAAAAAAGATACAGGTAACTATAACATAAATTTGGAAAAGCATAAAATAAAAATTGATTCAATAAATGGATAGAACTCTGGACACTGAAATAAATTAAAGGTTAAAATTAACCTAACTAAAGTTAAAACAGATAAGAAGAACCAAAGAAGGAAAATTACCTATACGAAATATCTTGATAGGGAGAATCTAGTCGTCCTCATTAATTCAGTCGAGTTGGAAGATGAATTGTTTCGGAGTGACCCTGTATATTTATCATTCTTGAGTGATTTGGATTTATATGATATTCACCCCATTATTAAGCCCAGACAAAGTGATCGGGCACGCAACGATGTGGTTAACCGATGACTATTGTATGTGACTCAGGAAAGCTAATTTTACTGTCAACAGAAAAAAATATAATTGAGAGCACGCACATTTCGTGTCGAATCAATGACTTTTATTAAGCCAGCTGTTCTAAAAGGATGTATAGGGTAAAGGCGGTATAGATGCCACACTTATTGAAATATCCTGATAATTTTTAAAATATTGATTTTATATACATTAAGTTCACGAATTGAACTAGTTTTATCCTTTATTTTTAGCTGTGATTTGTGTTTTTTTGTACCCATACATTACAGTTTATGCAGTTTTTAACTTCTCATGGAACTCTTTTTCTGAAGATAAATGCCCACCTGTATGGATCGTTCCCCCAGGAAGTAAATAATCTGAAGTATAGATGCCTTCGACCCGGGATAGATGCCCTCCATATTTTATAATATGAATGTAAACTCAACCAAACTTTTATGAGATTTTAAGATGAATTGGTGTTTTAGCAATAGAAAAAGTTACTCTTAAAACAGCAATAGTCTCCAAGAAACATGGACAGAAGAATAAAAAACATTCTGCAGTTTCAATCATAATATAATTTTAATGTAAAATCAAATTAAATCACACGCCCAATAAAATTGGACAAAATTATAACAATTAGGAAAGTTTCTTATTAAATTGCATTATGCATAATCACTCTCTTTTTTCAACTAAAATAATTAAGTATATCGAACTCTACTTGCCCTGCTTAAATTCTGCTTAGCCGGACAGTACTTCCAGTTTTTCACATCTTAACCAATAATTTCTGAAAACTGTACAGATAAATCTTCAGACTATCTAACAGTCAGCTCATTTCGCTCCACAAAATTTTTGAACCATGCAGATCCAGCCATTTTGTTTTTGTGGTCAAAATTATGTTTCAGCCCTAACTTTTCAGAAATTAATATGCTAACATACGTATGTTCAATTTGTTGGGAAATCCTGCATCTTGAAGCTTTTGAATGTGCTTTACTAGCCATAGACATATAAAGAGATAGACCTACCATTTCATTCATAAAACGGTTGAAATTAATAGCCAACATTGAATTATTTCACCATGTGTCAGAAAAAGACAGGAATATATGCTTTCTAGCACGTTGGCAACGCTGCATGATGAAGTCGTCGAATACTCAGTGGCGTACTGATTTAATGGTTTCGTTTAATTTCTGAGGAACCTTCAAAATTAGAAATATTTGAGATTATGATAGAAAACCTGTAGAATTAGCACTGTAAATCTAGTATAATCGATTTTAGGTAAATGATGCAAGACAAATTGCTTCACTATGATATTGAAATAGATTCATACGATAATGGAGGGTATTTTTTTCTATATTTCGAAAGATTTAATGAAAAGTGTAGATATTATAATATTGAACTATAATCCCTGCAAGTGCGATTATAATCGATATCTTTTGTAGGTAGTCACAGGAAAGAAACTGCTAAGTCTGTTAAATTTTACCGAGTAGCAGTTTTATCTGCGGTAATAGGACATTAATAGAATGCCATGAAGAAATGTTTCTACCATCTTGAACAGTTTGTTTAAAAACTCTAGAAATTTTAATTTTTTATAATAATCGTTTGTCGTCGTAAATTATTATAGTAAACAGACAACGGAACTTAATTTTTATGTTTGAAATAAAATTATTTTCGTTCAATATCAACATCCGTCACGTGATTGGGAATCACTAATATAAGAGAACAGCACAGGTATAATAATTCTTTATTATACCTTTACTTTATTTATCATCTTCTCAAATAATATTAGAACATACTGAGTTGTGATATTAGAATATAATTTTATTTATTTTTTTTTATTTTATTTATGTTTATACTGGCTTACCTAGGTGTAATAAACGTATTAGCAGTGTTCGTTCGTTCTGATTCAACCGATCACTATTGTGTCATTGAAGGAAAAAAAGATTGAAAACATTACACAGTGACGCAGTAAAAATTTGTTAAAAGCTTCTGTTTTTCTCCACCAAATTCCCTTCTCTATAAAATAAGCATTAGTTAATTCGAACCATTTTGGAGTTGAGTAAATGATCCAAATAGATATCATTTACTCGACTTCAATTTTGGCTCGAATTAGCTTAAAAATAATAGTTCATAAAAGGTATGAATTTAAATGAGCCGCTTTCCCGCCAAATGAGGAAATTAGTTCGAGCGATCAAACGCATGATGTCGCTTTGTTAGCATGACAAGTTGGTAGTCTATAAAGGAACTTTGTCTATAGTTTGAACCAATTATCGAAGCGCTTCTGCCTCTCTGATCGAGGTATCTCCAAAACATGTATCTGAACGCATCAACCGCTCCTTCGGGTGTAGAAAAGCGTTGACATCTCAATTTATTTTTTACGTACGGGAATAAAAAAAATCATTCGGTGCCAAGTCAGGACTATACGGCGGATGATCCGTCAATTACATACTCGGAAAAAATCCTCATATTTGTATCGAAGCTTTCCAGACATAAAATTATAGTGTATGCCGATTGCCGTTTCACTGGCTATAACCAGAGTTCATAATCAGCTGAAAGATGATTTATTTCATGACACGAGTTAGGCAGGTTATACTTCCATTAATTGTTAATTTCCAGGTTGTTCAACAACAATCAATCAAGAACTCGGTGTTCGATTAGTGGGCGCTTGAAAGAATATGATTAATTTAACACCAGGGCATATGGGATATCTTATGTCGTTATGCAAACATACTAAAATTCGAAATGAAAATGATAGATATCCTGTACAGGGTGTTAGGGCGAAGGTTACCTTTTATATTTCGATATTAGACTTTGTTTGTGTTGTTGTTTTTAAGTTGAACTGCCCGGCCCGATAGAACATGCGTTGGTGTTTGCACATTTTGTACCGAGTCTGTCGACTCCAATTTAGGGACCAAATTTTTAATCGCGCTCTCAGGAGGTCGATTATGTTGTCCGAAATTCTCACGAATTGTACGGAATGTCATTTCAACAGAACCATCATTTTCATAGTAGGTTTTAATTATTTTGATGCGAGTTTGGAGCGAAATTAAATACATTGTAACAATTGCCGAAACATTTACTAAGAATAAGTCAAAAAATTAACTGTCAACGCTTTAATGTGGCCACAAAGTTCTTGTTGAAAGACCATTTATCACAATCGAGATGAAGAACAACACAAAATTTAAGGAATGCGAATTATGTAATTGATTGTTTTCAAACGTATTCAATCTTTGCAGGAAGAAATGTCATTATCGTTAATGCCTCATCACATTGCTTCATCTTAATAGAAAATAGTCTCCTATCAACCAGCCATTTTATGTCTTTGTTTCTAGTGTTATTGCTCCTATAAACTGGCGGTACCTATGAAAATAAATAAGTCGCTAATTACCCAAGCAATATACTGGCTTGGCCGCAATTTTTACCTCCTCAGACCTTACTTAGCGATGCGTGTCACGCATATTATACAGTTAACAACAATTTAGTCCAATGGAATTAAAACTTTCCATCTGCAGAAACCAATGAACATAGCTTGTCCCCTACTTACGACTCTAATCCAATATGGTGTACGAGACCCATAGACGTGTGGGTGAATTTAATTCGTATAGGGATGTCGTAAGAAAGCGGAATGAACAGGACAATGTATACATATGTGGTATTTCTTAACGATTGGATTAATAGCAATGGGCTAAATAGGTAACGGCAGTTGGAATGAAGATCCCAGGAATTCATTTCGATGATTCACATGGTACTTAATGAAGAGACAAGTAAAACCCCTTTTAGCGGGCTTGTGCTAAGTGGATAGAGTGCTATAGTTCCGATAGTGGCTGAAATCGATATTTTTCAAATATGGATGGAGATGTTGGTGGACAATTAAATCCTAATATACAGGGTTCGGCGAAAGCCAGTTTACAGTTTTGCATATTAAAGAAAAAAACCAAAAATAATTGCAAATAAATTTACTTTCGAGAAAAATATAACATCAATAATTACTTGTGGCCTCACATTTTTTGTTCGAATTGTTTCTCCCCTTCAACACACAATCGGCATCGTTTAGTCACGGTAAAACAAATTTTACGAAAAAATTAGCAGGGGGACCTGAATTCGACGCGTCGACTACGGAGCCAGTACTTTATGATACAGTTTGTCTGGTGGGAACTTGCTTATTTGGAAAGCGCTGGCGAAATTCTTCGACAATTTCAGGATAATCTCCGTCGAGTTTTAGATGAGCAGTGAGGAAACAAACACTTTCTTGTTTCGGGTACTTTACATGCGCAGCCATGGCATCGAACGCTCTGTAAACGTACACAACAACACTACTACACTCAGACATCTCAAATGGCTACGTTTCCGCTGCCTCCTTCCGCTCTGGCCGAGAATACGCGCATGCGTGTATACCAGACATTGTAAACTGACTTTTGCCACACACTGTATTTAAACAAAACATAGAGTATTATCACAGTATAGATACCAACCAGTAGTCGCACTCCGTGGATTTTCTTACACCAAGTCTGACTCGCGCATCACGCAGGAATTCTAACCTCATATTTTGGTCCTTGTTCATTGTTTTCATCAATAATTCCAAGATCTCTGGAATAATGTCATTATTATTACTTTAGACATCTTTTAATTCATCTGTATAATTAATTCGTTTAATATTTAAAAGAATATAATTTTTTTGGGTTAATTTGCAGTTTAAGGACCCTACCTATATTTTACATAATTTCTCGTCTGGTTAGGTTAGGTTAGGTTAGTTTAAGTTAGGTTTAAAAAAAACAAAGCCAAAATTGAAGAAAGAAAAATGAAATTAATTTTTGGAAAAAAATTTTATTTTTAGATTTGCTATTGTTTTTATTATGTTAAGTACGGTTATGTTCAGTAATAACAAAAAGACGATGTCAGAATTTATGTTTTGCCATTTCAAACAGTGGAACATGGAAAAAAAGAATTTTTGCAAAAACATTTTTTTTTGAAAATTATCATTAATCATTTATTATTGCTTGAGGGGGTCTACTGAAGCACCCTAAAATTGCAAAAACATAAAAAATGCGGTGAGTCCACAAACTGCAAAATTACCTTTTTTTTGTGATCTATTTAAAATTCAAAGAAGAAGTTGAAGAAAAAAATACAACCTAACCTATAATTCAGTGGAATTTCTTTGAGTCAAAATCTACCATGAACCAGCAAAGCTCATTTATTTAATCATTTATTTTCATTCCAGTGAGTATTCTGTTTCAATTTTGTGATATTTTCAAATTAATTCCAAAAACATTAACAATTGTAGCGTATACAACTGCAAAAACAATAGTTTCAATAATCCCAAATTTTCTTTTTCTCAATACCATTAGACACCGACAGGTGAGTGATACATATAGTATTGTAGAAAATGTTGTTTATTAAAAGCTCCGTTATTTGAGTAGTGCTTCATTCAATTAGTTGAGATTAGTTGAGATATCAGGAACCAATGGAATTTCAGGAGGTTTACGTCTTCTGTCGTCATTTTCTTACGATTAGTTGAGATTAGTTGGAATTTCAGGAGATTTACGCTCACTATCGTCATTTCTTTACAATTAGTTGAGATATAAGGAACCAATGGAATTTCAGGAGGTTTATGCCTTCTGTCATTTCTTTACGATAACTTGAGATATCAGGAACCAATGGGATTTTAGCAGATTTACGCCTACAGCAGGCTTAGTATAGTCGTCATTTCTTTACGATTAGTTGAGATATCAGGAACCAATGGAATTTCAGGTTTACGCCTACTGCATGCGTTTGCAGAAGAGTGAAACTTTTATAGATAAATATTTGAGTATGTATCTATATGATTTCCAATTTCACAAATAGAAGTAACAATAATGTATATATAACAATAATTCAATAGGTTTTTATTTTATCCCACCATAATGAGGGAACCCTTTCTAGAGAACTCTCAGCATATTTAGCGCAGGGAGTATTTAAGTGAGGGGGTGTACTGGGAGCTCTTATCTCGTATCAGAAACTGACGCTTCTAGGCAAAACCATTTATTTATAACCACTCATATTTTCCAGATTGAAAAACAATTGGTACCATTATCATCCGCATTTGTATATCGTTCGACATTATTTCATTGAACTGATTTTTTTTAAAATGATATTTTGGTTTATACACTCTCAATCAAAACATCTTAGATAAATACATTCCGGTACTGTTTCTAAAACATTCGATTAAAAACAAAGTAAATATTTTCCATTCTATTCACAGTTTCTACAATATAAAACACGAAGAACGGTTAATTTAAATGATATGAAAAAATATATTTTATATTGCTTCAATAAAAATATATTTATATGAAATTTTTATAAGCTAGACAAGCGTGACCCACAAAAATTCAAAATCCTAATAAAAAATAAAATTGATGGCCAGGTTTTAGAATCAAAAATTGTGTTTTACATACCTAACATTGAAGTTTGTGTTCTGTTAATTTAAATAAATCTGATCTGTCTCCCTGAGATGATGTTCGAATGGCTTTTACGACTTATTTTACTGGCAATAAATTTTTGAGGATAATTATTTACTTGTATCTAATTTATTGGGCGTACCTATCACAAATTAAAAGCCGTCAGTATATCAATTAGTAAATAGAGATTTTATGTACTCTGCAATACTATATGATATTTACATATGTATTAGATAACGAACTCAATATCGACTGGGTTAGTCATAGCTACGAGTATAATGACTATTTGTAAATATTCAAATGAATTGATAGATATATGATCATCTAGACAATAGAAAATATTGCGGATTTATATTGTATAAGATTGTTCTTCGTGGAACAAAGAGCTAATGTTTTACCCAAAATTGCCGGCCTGCAGTATATACAATAACATTCGAAGGAGTCATCTTAAAAAATGTCCACCAGATCAATTGGAGACTTAAAAGCAGTTTCAATGGCATTAAAAGAATAAAGTTCAACCAATTTAGAAAAATCTTCCCGATGGACAAATTTTAAAGAATTTGCTAAAACATTTTTTGAAATACTGGATCATGATATATTTCAGATAGAATGGAATTTCCAAAAACATTCCTTGAAATACTGGATATCTCATGATATATTCGTCAGTTATTGCAGAAATGGCTGGCTAGAAACACTTTCCCACCAATCCTCCAACATGATGTCGTCGAACTCAATAATTTCTTGCTCGATATTCGAATATCACAGACCTGTATACAAAAGAACAACTCGCTGGTTCACTAGGAACAAACGCGATGAATCGTCAGTAGTGGCTTTTTGCTATCTTCCATGTGGAATTAAATCGTAACAAAATGATTGAATTAGTAGAAATGTCAGACAATTTGGAAATAATCGCTGACATACTGACGTAATATTTCTTACAATTTCGTCCGCGGATTGGTAGACAAAATAGCCCAATCCCATTCTTGGTATATAAAGAATTCAATCCACGATTCCGTTTCGATAAAATGAAACTTTTGAAATCCATAAACGCATAAATAATACAACACTTTCTCTGGTCACGACTAAAATTGACTCTATATCTATATCTGTGCCCATTGTTGTCCGACTTCAGCGTTTATAAGACGGATTTTCATATAAGCCTCGGTAGATGCGGTTAATTGGAATTTTTGTCGGCCAGATTCGTTCTATTCTATCATGTGATGGCAGCCAGAACAATAGGTGTATCTATTTCAATAGATCCATCTCCCGTCGGTTGTCAGGGCATGAAATCTCGCTTTTGTTTCAGTAAATTAAAAAAACGAAACACTATAATGTTATAATAACAGCTGTTATCGGCTACGCTTCTCAAGGAGGTATTGGTATACTTTTAAACCGATACTTTTCTTCCTGGTTTATGACTGAAAGGCTATAGGAGAGTCGTTTCATTATGATTTTCTGTGTATGCTATTCAAGTAGGTCGGTCATTTGAAGATCTTTATTTGAGATGGGTCCTATTGTTGTGTTTGCGCGCTGTTTCCTAGGAGAGGAGCTACATAACATTTTATCCAAATGTTACTAATGTTTTGGATATGGAGCTGTACGGATAGAGGTACAAGGTGTTCCTTAATTTAAGCAACAAATTTGATGAGATGATTGCTCGTATGAAATTAAGTTGGGTCTCTCTTAGTACAAGATTTCCTCAGTCCACACCAATCGAGATGTCTTCCCAAAATCGTGGAGACTAAAATTTAGTTATAATATTTTTTCTAAAAATCTTGTGAATCTAGAAACTAGAAATTCTGCGATATTCCTGTAACTTTGTACTGAGTTGAAATTAGTAACCCTTACTTTATTTCCTAGCAGAAACTTTTCTTAGTAGAGATTCCTAATTTCATCTCCGTATAATGTGTTAGGACTATTGATAAACTACCGGTGGTTAGGTCTGTGCGATGACACGAAAATTGCCGAATTAAATTATCCAGGTTTACTATAATTTTAGAGAAAATTGAGAGATTGTTCCAAAGTTTTTTCCGTACATTGGAACAGTGAGATACTAATAAAACCGCCACGATCAGTGAACCAACCCACACCATTCGAGATGTCTTCCCAAAATCGTGGAGACTAAAATTTAGTCATAATATTTTTTCTAAAATTCTTGTGAATCTAGAAACTAGAAATTCTGCGATATTCCTGTTACTTTGTGCTGAGTTGAAATTAGTTACCCTTACTTTATATCCTAGCAGAAATTTTTCTTAGTAGAGGTTCCTAATTTCATCTCCGTATAATGTGTCAGGACTATTGAAAAACTACCGGTGGTGGCTATCCTAGATCTAATTGTTTACACATTAAATGCAAAACCGCCATAGAAAAATATTATATTGGCAATATTTCGAAAACTTCAAATTTTAGGTATAGATAACCTCATACAAAGTTACCTTCATTTTTGATGATTAATGCTACAAAATAATAAAAATGGGGCGTTTCCATTTGAAAAAATCGAGTTTTGTCAGTTTTCTCAATCTCATTCTAGATCTTTTTTTTGAACACTCTGTATGATGATTTGTCCAAGTATTATACAAAATCTATTGAAGTAGGTCCTTTTCAACAAGACATCTAACCCAAAGTAAGTAAAAAGGGCTTCCTTATAGGAACAATTGATAATTAAGTTAGGGCTTGCAATCGTAATTTTTGACATAAAAACCTGAATACGTCAAAAACGCTCAGACTTAGGGATAGGATATGATACATGAAATCTGGCTAGAATGTTAAGTAGAATCCAAAAATGTAATAATATATAGGGTATCCTATTTAAAATAAGCGACTTAGGGTCTATTTCCGGTATAACCGGAAGTGCCCAATAGATGAAAATATTTTAGCTCTATAGGTCTCAAGACATCTGGCAAGTTTCCAAAATTTCAAATTTTTCCTACATTCAGTTTCTGAGATATTGATCGATGCAGTTCGTCGTGGTTCACCCTGTATTAATAGATAGACCCAGACCAAGGTTATCGTCCTCCATAATTTTTACCACCCTATCAGTGAACTGATACAGAGCAGTCTGAACCCTCCAAATAATATATCCATCCAATTTATTTGAACTTTGAAAATCGTTTGAATAACGTTGAAAGAAGGATGTCTGTCAAATATTGTGAAAATCCTCAGCCTATAAAAGATTCTTTGATAATATTCGATTAATCATAACATATTCCTTGGATCGCATTAAAAATTGTACATTCATTTATAACGAATACTGAGATTTACCTTCTTATAAAAACCCAGATAAGATATAGGAGTTTGTTTATAAGAGCTTGTTTTAGTTCAGGAAACAAGGAATATAGTATTTTGCCGTAATGTTTGCAATTTTCGAAAATCGACTTACGGATGGAGAATCCGTGGCCAAACATCTCATGCGGAAAAGTTCCTGACTTCACGTCCGTTTTTATAATATTTCCAAATCCATCCTTCGTTACTTGATCTGTATAAATAACAACCTTTCAGGCGTGAACATGCATTCGCTTCCGTAAAGTCAGTAGGTTTTATCAATTATCCAATAGTGAAATCGATTGGTTTTCAACAATTTGATATATCGACAATACACCTGCGTCCTATACGCATATCGAATAATTATTACTCAACAACTAATCAAATGGAACTTTAAATACGCAATTACGGTATGTTCTCATAAATTAGCGATCATTTAGATCCTGTCGAAAGATATAAAACGAAAAATCAATAACTCATGTCGAAGGAAAACCAAATCCGTGTAGACCCACCACTAACAACCTGTATCGACATAAATAAAAACGTCAGAACTGTCTTAATGTCCTGAGAAGTATCCCGACACCATGGCTATTCAACTTTCGAAATTTTCATCAATCACCCAGTAGATATTATCACGCGCGGACACCCGTCAATTAGAACGAAATTCTAGATGTAACCTTATCGCGTTTTCTATTAAAATTTTAATAAAAATGCTAATATTTCTATTACTGCTTTACGCAGGTCTGTAACTGGCGCGAAGCTAAGATGGCGTGGAGATAGAGACGATGCGGTAGCAGAGGAACCCATAAATATTTCCAGTTGATTATTACGCTAGATATATCGAATACGAATCCAGATAAATCAAGTGGAAATGAAATCACTTGTGAAATTATTGTTGCGAAATTGACTCTTGCACAGTTACCTTGATTACGCATCAGATGGAAGTCGGTTTCTCATCGTATTCATTATGTCAATTTGCGGAAAAGTTACGGAGCTGTTACTGCCATTCCATCAAAGAGGGTCATTTCATTTCATAACAAAACAAAAAGAAAATAAATTTTAAATTTGGAACTTCAATTTCGGAAATGAAACTGTGAAATTTGACAGCTGTCGCTTTTTTCCTTTTTGCTGAAAATAAACAGCAGTACTGACGTGAGGCCAGAATATTTGCGAGCTTCTTGGCGATTATAAATCATAGAAAAGTACAGGGTGGGGCAAATTAAACAGTGCAGTTTTGAAAGGCTATTAAAAAAAAGTATGCAACTTACAGGAATTAAATTTATTTAAATTTTTCGTTACATCATGCCATTTATTTTATCATGTTCCAGAAATTAAATCAGAAAGATGATGGCCTTCAGCAGAGATGCATTGATGGAGACGATGTCGGAAGTTTTCTGCCGCATTACGACACATTTCGGTCGGTATAGCACCAATTTTCTCTCTAATTCTTTCTTTTAGCTCTTCTAAAGTGTGAGGCCGATGTTTGATAACCTTCTCCTTAAGGTAACCCCACAAGAAAAAATCGCAAATGCTCAAATCCGGTGAGCGTGCGGGCCAACTCAGATCGCCCCTCAGAGAGACGAGGTGCGTAGGAAACATCTGACGCAATTTCGTCATTGAAATTCGAGCAGTATGAGCCGTAGCCCCGTCCTGTTGGAACCAGATCTCCCCCATATCTGTTTCTTTCATCAGCTCTTCCAATTGAGGCTCAAAAAATTGTACAACATGGAAACATAACGATGAGCATTGACATTTACGGTTTGTCCATTCCCCTCAAAAAAACCAGTTGCTTCAAATGTACTCACCCAATTCGCGATTACATTACGGTGAGGGACGGTATCATGACGCGAAAGGTTAAAGTGGACCCGGAAAGCTCGCTGAGTTGCGATGAATGATCGACCATTTTCAAAAAACGTACGGACTGCGAAGCCCCGTTGTTTGACAGACCAAACCATGGTAATGACTAATAATGGCATGGCCTGCCCGACAACATGAAACTATCGTGATAGGATTATCCCCACCACACCGGAAGTACCAACCTTTCAAAACTGCACTGTTTGATTTGCCCCACCCTGTATAAATAAATAATTATTTTTCTAAGTTGCCGTATATTTAATATACCGGAAGAGTTTTTGACCGTTGCATTAATTTCAACCATCGATTCATGAAGACAAAAGAAATATTTTCTAATTATATCATTTTCACAAATCGACCCCTTTTAATACGAGGCATGTTTTTTAAGTAAGTACCGTTTTGCGATTTCGCCGCCCTAGCGCTACGGACGGCGTTCCGCGCATGCGCGCTGGTAACCTACATGTCTTGTCTACGCACTGAACCATTACAGTCTGATTCTTCATTGTATACGTTGTTTACTGAGTGTTTAAGATGCCTCCGACAATCGTGATTGTGAAGTACGGGCTGTCAGACGATTTCTTAGTGCTGAAGGCGTAAAACCGATCGATATTCATCGTGAGATCTGTGAAGTTTACAGACAAAACATTATGACTGATGGAATGGTAAGGAAATGGGTGAGAGCATTTAAAGATGGCCGCACAAATGTGCATGATGAAGAACGGAGTGGGCGTCCTTCGGTCGTTAATGAAGATTTGGTGCAGAAAGTGGACGAAAAGCCCTGATCTGGCACCCAGCGACTACCATTTGTTCCTGTACTTGAAGAAACACCTGGGCCGTCAGCGTCTGCAAGACGAAGTCAAATCATTTGTGACACAGTGGTTAACAAGTCAGGCGGCAGAATTTTATGAGGAGGGTATCCAAAAACTATATTGTCAGCCAAAAGTTCAAAAGAATGTATAGTGAAACGTAAACAACAAGATCAATAAGAGATAATCATAATTATCCGAAATTATAAGTTGACATGATTTCTATCATCAAAAATTTCTGGCCAGCCCCCATACAGTTTGTCTCTGAATCAATACTGGCAACTACTTCTCAAAAGTCGCCTACTTCTTGAGCAATTGAGGACATTAACCATTATTATTCCATTTCAATTTGATGCATGGTTAACGAATTGTGCTTGAGTCGTTTATTAGCATAATTTAATCCAGATAAAGGAACTTTTAATGAGGTACACCTTATCTATTCCTTGACAATATTGGACAGTGAATTATTTCATTCAGCGGTTAAATTGGGACCATGTTGAAATCTCGACAAGCCAAAAGTGCTGAAATAACGTACGAACTGGATAAAAATCAGTGAAAGAACAATTTACGACCAACTGTATCTACGATGCCATAATACATTTTGACAAATACATGGGAGATATCTTCTGTAGACGTTAAAATTATGTTGGGTCTCAATGCACCGTTCTACGCAACGGGTTTTCTGTTCCTCGCGATTACAAAATGCTACAGCTCATTTTATTACCTTGAAAGTTCCCCTTTTTCGATTTTTAGAGACCACTGTAAGGGATCTGGCTATTAGATAACGAAAATGTTTATGTAAAATGTAAAAAAGCGTAAAATTGACGTGGTATCAGGATACGCTTGTTCTAAAATCTTTTTTAGGACTCTGGAACAGTGCGATACTGAAATAAACACACGAAAGAATGTAAAAGAATCAACAAAACTATAGCTTAAATTGAGACATTCATCGGATGGTTAGGCTGTAAGTTTTTGAAGAAACCAAATTTCAGATGAACCATTCGACGATTTTTGAGTAAAAATCTTCAAATCTGACGGACTGGGTTCTACCGCTCAAAAAACTTTCACAGTCTCCATAAGAACGTCCAAGCTGCATAGAGTGGTCTAATGTCGATGTTATTTGTTGACACAGCCAATCAAAAAACATAAATTATTGAATGAGAAAACAATTAGAGACCTAGTAAACCAGATTGTATTGACTAGCTCCTGAGTGTATTGGAAAAGGGCGATTAAGATGGTGATATCAGTTGAATACAGTGAAGACTACGTGTAAATAAACTATATAAAAGAGCTGTGTTTGATTAGACCGTAGCAGCAAATCATCATAAACATAAACATGCTGCAAATTCATATCTTTAGTTAATGAATCCAACACTATCTCCAATTTTATTCCAGAAAAAGATCTGTTTCACAATTATAATTAGCAAATTTTTATATAGAGAATGAGCTGGAAATGCGATTGACATACCATTTCTGCTCTCTTGGGGCATCATCGAACATTTAACAAATCAACCTTTACAGCAGACATAGCAATTGCTCGTGATAAACATCGCTGACGTATTCAATTGCGTATGTGGTCCATAGCCTATACTTCAACATATCAAGTTATCTGTCACCCTGCAAGCTATAGAAACTTTTGCCATCTTTCAATCACAACTTCAACTTGTACCATGTGTTCGTTCTTGCCGATCCCCATACCTTATACTTATCCTTCTATCTTAATAGGTCTCGGTCAATTTGCGATTACAGCGATAACAACCAGCTAAAGAGCGATAACATACTGAATAAATCTTACAACTAACTTTTCCGCAGGGATCATGAAGACAAATTGACGGTCTTGGGATTGTAAATTATGAATTCCTGGGCTGTAGGTTAAACGTGATTCAAATATGCTCTCAGCTGAAATGAATGCTTTAGCATACATAATGTCGTTTTAAAGTGGCACTTTATTTCTATCTGGAGTAGATCAAAGCATCATGATAGATTTACATTTGGTCTTTTCTGGATATGAGAAAAGAACGTTGTTCTAACATGATTGGGTTCAAGTTGACTTTCTGTTATTCTTTTTGCTCTTTCAAATATCTTTTTGGGATAATCATTACTTTTGAGAGTTTTTGTAATGTTATTTCCTCATTTTTATTTTGCTGGGTAGAGCATATATTTGTTGCTCTATCATAAAAGATTGGCCAACTTTCAATTTAGTATTTAATTGATGGTTGGAATTAAAAATCAGCTATTCAGGGCTATTCACTAACTCAAGTTGCTATCACCGTGGCTATCAATAGCAACTGGCATATCAACTTTCGATAGCCACTGCTACCCTCTTTTGGTATTCTCTAACTAACCATTAACAACTGTTGTTATCATAACAACTTTTTGTGAAGATAGTTATGGCAACAGCGCAAGCAAATAAAAGCAAATACATAACCGTCCAACTCACGAGAAATAACCGTTAAAGAAAGTAGTGAACAAATTTCAAGTATTTTCGGTGAAGCTGTAGGTACTATAACCATGGAAGAAGGATGAGGTTAAATAAAAGACAATTTTCGTTACTTTTATTTTTATTATTTTAGACATAATAGGGTTAAAAAGACAAGCAATGGGCAATATCAATTTATGATGAATTTTCTGAGCGAATATAAAGTGATGATGAATGGAAAACTATCGCCAGCTGATTCACTAAAAGTTGGAGAACTGTGGATGCAAAAAAAAACAGTTGAGTGATATGAAGGGCACCGTTAAGCCTATGTAGCAGTGGCGCATTCACCCTACAATCATTCTATTCTACCTTTGTAATTCCTGATTTATTAAAAAGTTCATTTGCACTAAAAATGACATTCTTATTCGATTAAAACCTCTAATTGTTCACATGAATGAAAAACAAACAATAAAAAAACAGTAGCCGACAAGAGTAGTTATCGATAGCAACACCTATAAAGCAGATGCCAGTAAACTACTACGGATAGCCACTAGTTGTTTTGCATAGCAATTTTCCTAACAACTTTCTTGAATAGTAATAATAATAATAATAATTATAAGGCCTTTATTTCTCACAGAAATCTCAAGGGAAAGTTCACCCATGGGTGTTCTACCACATAACCCTTGTTATACATGAGTGAGAAAAAAAAAAACATTATATGCAATCTATTACTAATGCTATAAGAAAACAATGAAACAACAAATAATATAAAGTTGATGACGAGATATTGTTGATGATGGAGCTCGTGTTGAATGATTATTTGGGCTATTACCATCATCTATTGTGGATGTAATGTTTTCCGACGTTTCGATAGACATCTTCTATCTTTATCAAGGAGGTTCAAAAAGTATAAAACAGCTGTTTTGAAATTATCAATTTTCAGAAAAGCAGTGCCATAACCCGGCCTTGAAACCCGATTGAACATCGGAGAATGTTATGAAACGAATTTGAGTACCTGCCTTGATATATTCATAAATGGATGGAAGAGATAATACGTTAAATGTTAATCTAAGTACCGTAACATACATTCTTGAATAAAGGGAAGACAAACTTCATTCAATACTATTGATAATAGTCGTAGAAATGCTGGAAAGCTACAGAGAATTGCAGTGCTACTCCAGAAAGCACAATGTAAAATGAATTTCACTTTCTGAAAAAACACCTGGTTCAGATGCAGAAGATTAATCAGAATTTGGACTTACTCACAAAAAAGTCTTGAAAATTACTAAATTCAATGTTGATGCAGGATCCTGAAACTGTTCATTCACATTAAGTGTTTCTCGTTTTAATTTTCATTCTGCGAACTTTTCATCTAACCAGTTAATACCTTTGGTCTGTGTGCGAGTCATTTGAGATATCGAATCGGGAAGTGTTTGGTTTCTTTCACTACCATCGATAGATAACAAATGTCCAGATTCAATCCATATCTCGATCAGAAATATTTGTTTCATCTAGTTAGAACACTGACGCAAATGATATGTTACAGCAGTTATTCCATAAATTCTGGATTTCTGAGTGAGGATTAAGCGGAATTATTTATGATGTAAATAAATTGTGCCAATTCACCTGCAATCAAAACTGGTAAAAGTCCTTTCTCATTCCTCTCTAAGGACATTCACTTACAACATATTTTGCGAAATAATACGTTCCATATTAAGGATTTATGCCGTCTAGAGATCTCTCGATAATTCGGATGTTGATTTCAATTTATTACAATTTTTTGAATAAATATAAAATACCCAAGCAACACACACTCGTCTAGGTCACATAAAGTAAACGTCTATTGAGATCTAAAAACATCGTAGTCTATTAAAAAGCATACAGAATATGTCATTTCCTAGACATAATTTAGATTAATATCCATTCTATATTTTTAAGAGTGTTTTATAGGACGTAAATTTGAGTACAATAATAATAATACAATAAAAATTTTTCTTTTTCCTTTCCTAACTTACTGAATGAAAGATTTCTCAAGTTATAGAAAATACATATTTTATAATATAACGAATCGATTGTTGCTGAATGCCAATAATTTGAAGAATCCAACATTCATTTAGTTATGAAACAAAAAAATTATATTTTGTGTTATTATTATTGTACCTACTTTTATAGAAGCCCTGAGGATGCATTTAATAAAAATGCGAAACCTTGGCGTTACAATAAATAGTATTCATTCATTTATCCCCCAACTGTTAGTGGACAAACCCTTATTTAATTCATATAATTAATGTACCTGGAGCTTTTAATATACTGCAAATATATATATATAGTAGAAGTAAAAGTACCATATAATGATCATACGAAATTTTTCAGATGATTTTCTTCATTATTCAAATGAAAATGTTACGGAGGTCACCATGATCAAGGCGATCCAAGATTGGATGAGATTAGCTAACCAGAGGTATCTTTACTCAAAAAATAAAAAATAACGATGTAATTTTTACTGTTGAATGTATAATTCATTTTAATAAATAGAATATGCTACTACTTTTATCTTGTAAATACTCACCAAATTGACACTACTACTACATTGATTTTTTTTGGAAAGTCTTCGAGATGACATGATAAATACAAAATTTCGTTGAAAATGTCCTGAAATTATTTTGAAATCAATCAATTATGTTTTATGGACATGAAAATTTATTTGTCTTTATGAACTCATTTCACTGACTCCTCAAAAAGAAAAGGCTATTAACGTAAGAAAATATTCAATTACATAAACTAGAGTGTTTATGAAACGCTTACATATTATCAAGGAATATTCTCTCTATTAGATATCTATAAAAACTGATGAAAAGACGTTTTACCATTACATAAATAAGAGTATTAAAAACACGTATATCAGACATTGATTATACCAATGATTAAACCTTTATTAAACATAAATATTCGTCATAATTTTAGATTCCTTCTATCAAATGACCTCTATCTAGCATCTGAAAAAATTATGAGAAATACATAAATTAGATGGACATTTAGATATCATTTTGATAAAACGATTCTTTTGAAATATGACTGTTATTAGATGATCTGGTGAAAATCTATTATACATCTCAATTATGTATGTGTGTTACTTGCTAGAAAATTTTTGAAGAACTCTTGAAATTTTTTTTAAATAAATTGATATGGCATTATTGATTTCCTCTGTGGTGACTGCTCTCTTCAGTTCCGTTCAAGTCATCTCTCGCCTTCACTCCTTGGCTATTGAAACCTATTTTTCTTTTTTTTAATCACTTAAAAATTCAAATTCCAAAACTCTATTGTATACCTTCTAATTATGGAAGTCTGTTAGAGAATTCTTTGATTGAATAAGCATCATTTGAAAATAAAAAAAAATTGTGGTTTGCCATTAATCGTATTTCGTCAATGTTAATAACCACTTGAATAATCACTAATCTTTTCATAATAAATGATCAAATGGAACCATTTTGAATGTTAAGTTCATTTCATTCTGTCAATTTTCATACTTCGCTGAAGCCTCAATTATTTACCCATCAATTGTTTCATTTGAAGCTATTCCAAATAAGATTAATTTTCAGAAAATAATCATTAAGATGACACAAGAAGCAGTGAAGCTTTTTCCCACGAAATAATAAGAAGATTCCAACCATCTCCAAACCAAATACGTATTCTGAAAAAAACTCGTATAAAAACCCTAAACGACCGAAGAACTTCCCACATACGACAGCTTAAACTTCGAACTCTGCCATATTCGAGCGTTCCCAAGAATCCAACAGTCCCATTATAAATTCCTAAACGCGGATGTGTGTAATTCCACCATCTTCTAGCATCAATCAGCAAAAAGAGGAAATTGCATATAAAAATCCCCATGCCACACCGTACAACTAATCAGTCGTTGCGTTGCAATTCTTATCTACCGACTGCTGCCAACTTCGTATTTGTAGAAAACGATAATAGGTACAATTAGTGGTATCTCAGCAAGTTTTGGTACCGCAATCGATCCTCTAGTAGTTATTTCTTAACGTGGCACGCACGCTGTACCTTTGTAATTGGATGGCAAATTTCCTACTACATCTTCCTTTTTGCTTATCTTGGTGGCTGATAACAATCGAGAGTTTACATTTGGTTTGCAGGTGCAGTATTGTCGTGAGTGCATTCATTATGAGGGTCTAGTTTCGTAAGGAGAGATCCTTTGCAGCTTCTATTTCCGGGGTGATCATCCTGATTAATATTCTTAGTAGTTAGCAATATTACAGAGTGGTTGAAAGTTCGCTGAGTGCCAACTGAATGTCAAAAGTAGACCTAAAATTTGTACTCCATTTATATTTCATATTTTGTATAATAAACTCAATTTTTTGTTTGAATTTATCAACACGTTTTTTGTTCAAAGCCATTAAAAATAAAGTTAATTTCACAATGGAAGTAATTGAACAACGTAAGTTGTAGGACATGGTATGAAGAGCAATTTTCTATAAGATGGTAAATACACTGATCAACAATTGCTAGGGATCACTTATGAACTTCTCTTCATTTGTATTTTTTTTAAGTTTTCTCGTCAATATCTGTACATTATATGTTCTCTAAGAAAAAATTAAGATGTTTTGAGTTGATTATATCAAATTTTTCCTTACTTCATAGGCTCTTGTTCACAAAATCGATTATTATCTGTAGGCTGTTACAGGTGGAGTGAAAAGCAATGTGGTATTTGTTATTGAATCTGTTTTTTCTCTCGTTCAAACACATAAGGTGACAATAATTGAAGAAATGAGAACAATATCAGCTTATCAGTCATGCCGAGAAGACGTTTGGCTCCTGTGCAACTGGACCATTCATACGGTGGATACAGGAAGGTTTGTCCCAGCGAGAAGTGTCCCGGCGGTTAAATGTTTCGCAAAGAGTCGTGAGGCGGGCTTGGAATAGGTTCATCCAAAACGACTCAGTAGCTTATGTTCATGGGGGTGGTCGGCAGCGCAGTACAAGATCGTCTTTTGATCCTCAATGCTAGGAGAAATCCCACTTACCCGGCGTCGCGGCTCAATAGATCACTGAGAGTTGCAACAGGAGTTCTAATTTCGAACCAGACTGTGAGATGACGACTACATGTTCGTGGTTTGAGAGCACGTAGGAGGGTACAACATCCCCGTTTGAATAGGGAACACCGGGTTCATCGACGGCAATGGGCTGAGGAGCACCGCAATTGGACAGTTGAAGATTGGAGCCGATGTTTATTTACGAATGAGTCGATATTTCGTTTGGTCAACTCCGATGGACGTATTCTTGCTTGGAGGGAAAGAGGTCGAAGGTATGCAGAACAGTTTATGGTACCCACAACAGCTTTTGGCGGAGGTTCTATATGTGTATGGGGAGGCATTTGTTTGAACCAACGCACAGAGTTGGTTGTTCTGCAGAACACCACAATGACCAGCCAGAGATATCACGATATGATTATTGAACCCATAATCGTTCCGTTTGCGGGTGCCTTGGGAGATAATTTCATTTTAATTGACGATAATACCTGTCAACACAGTAGTCGTCTGGTTAATGAAGCGCTAGAAACTCATTCTATTGATAGTATGGACTGGCAAGCTTGCTCTCCAGACAAGAATTGCATCGAACATGTCTGGTCTGAGATGTCTAGACAATTGTCAACCTTAGAACAACCGATCAATAACCTGGAGGACCTTTCTAACGCTTAACGGGATATTTGGACGAATTTCCCCCAAATTTTACAAATCGTTTGATTGAAAATATGCCTCGTAGGGTAGAATGCTTGAGACGAGCTCGTGGGGACTAACTAGATACTAGCTTAACTGAAACTTCAGCCTTCTTGTGGTTTCATCATAAAATTTTTATGTTACTCAAACACAGAATTTTTAATGTTCCTTATAAAGTCTTTTTCTCTCTCCAACTTTCCATTTTTTCATTTTTTCTCAAGTGAACCATATTATCAACTGAAAATACTCTGATATCTGACTAAATTTATAATCTTGGAGCGAATATTTCAGAAATAAATTTAGAAAAAGTAAGTGATCCCTATCAATTGTTGAGCAGTGTATATTGCTAAACTGATCCTTCAGAAGCCATGGGATAAAAATTAACTGATTTGTTCATAAGTGGCCGTACCAGCATTGATCATGATCCATGTCCAGAAACAGTAATTGAGTAATTATTGTTACTAGAAATCGAAGTTTGACTAAGTGCGACTTAGCTGATGCTATGATTATCTAGGTTGAACTAGCACCCAATCATAAGGTATTAGATATGAGAAATCAGATTGTAAAATAAACGATAAATCGAAAATAAATTTTTTTGGTGTCGGGTAATGTGGTCGGATGAAAATGAAATAATAGTTAATTGAGATAGAATAGTGAAGAGATGAGGTGAATAGACAAAAATTTAGACAGCACTGACGTGAGGTCAGATTGCTTTGGCGCTCTTGTTGAGCTACTTGCGAGTAAATATTCGAACCATAACAAATCTATAAGCACTCTGATCACGTGAACAATAGTCTTTTCCCGTACTATGGGACAATGTGATGCAAATATGAACGCCTAATGAATGCACAAACCTATATCTCAAATTAAAAATAACTACTCATAATTTTCCCCAAGTTTTTTTGAAGCTATAATTCCCTTTTCCCAAAAACTTATGTCAGTGCTTTTCTGAATTTTGACAACGTATATTATTTCAGCCACCGAGATTGAATTCTATCTCTATGATTTCCAGTTACGAAAAATTTTGTTTAATATTACGCCAACTGACCCTGATTAATGAGCCCGGCATTTGTCAATCGAATATCGATCTGTGATGGCCATCGTTCAAAGAAAATCATCAGGACGTATGTCATTTCTCTTTTCTCTTGAGTAAATGAAAAAATGATCATATCTTTAGATGGAAAAGAGCTACGACAATGAAATTTGAGGATAAGTAAAATATCGATCACCTCAATATATTCACGAATTTTTATTGAAATTCGAAAAATATCTTATGAGATAGTGAGGATCGAGGTGAGGATTAAAAATTTTTTTGGGAATTTTTAAACATTTTCTAGTGTGACGATTTCTGCGAAATTTTGCGAGCTGTTTTGTTGCAGCCTCCTCGACAATATTTCAAGTATCAATTTGATAGGATGGATATTCTAGTAGTTATTGAGGAAATAAAATTTCAGATGCTCATAACTACTGAACCATCCGACGGATTTGGCCCAATAACGAAATCGACCGAGATATTTGGACAATTAACCTATTCTGAAAATATGAAAACTCTAGCTGATTTCTTTTGGATGCTAGAGAGGATACGGCTGGCCGGACGGCCGGACAGACTCAACTTTCGCCACGAATTCTTCATCAGGAGTCGAACCCAATCGATTAAGACCATTTTCGGCTCGATATTCCAAAATTACAGACATTCGGGCAAAATGATAGGCACTCTGATCGGGTGAACAAGAGCGCCAAAAATGGGATCAGTTCCGCCATATTGGTACGCAATTTCAGTCAAATTTAGATATTTTTTCAACTGTTCAATGGTTTTACTTTTCTGAATGAAATACAAATTATATAAATGCGTACAGTAAAATTTCACCCATACGCTGTCTGGTATTCACTTATGCGCGGCCAATTTCGTACCTAGGGCGGCAGGTGGCAGCTGAAACGTAGCGAGTTGAATTGTCCGCGTGTGGTAGTGTTGTTGTGTACGTTCGTTGGCATGGCTGCGCGTGTGAAGTACACGAAAGAAGTACGTGTTTGTTTGCTCACTTCTTACCTGATACTTGACGGAGATTATTCTGAAATTTTCGAAGAATTTTACCAGCGCTTTCCAAATAAACAAGTTCCCACCAGTCGACGCGCCGCGTTCAGTTCGACTTGCTAATTTTTTCGTAAAATTTGATTTACCGTGACTAAACGATGCCGCATGTGCGTTGAAGAGGGGGAAACAAATCGAACATAAAATGTGAGGCCACAAGTAATTATTGATGTTATATTTTCTCCAAAATAAATTTATTTACAATTTAATTGCTTTTTTTCCTCATATGCAAAACGGTGAACTGATTTTTGCCGTACCCTGTCTGTACTTTTACGAGTGTTCAATAACTAGAGCATGTTTTGAATGGAAGTTTACGAAATTTGAAACCAATTTATCCGCCTTATTGGTGCAATTTTTAGTCAAACAAGTGATGCAATGTCATTTTTCCTTTATCGATCCCATGTGATGTCGTCTCCTTTTCATTTTATCTCAATGATTCACTTACAGAACGTGGGTGCCCTGTAATTTCGACCCCAATTTCACAAGTATCAAATAATAAAAATATGAATAATTTCCGGTATTCTATGGAAACCAATTACAATTCCTAGAGTATGAGCCATGTGAATATTCTATTTTTGAATCTATGATGTACTGAGATTAAACCACAGTTTCTCCATACAGGAAATAATTCCATATATTACTTCCGACAATTAAAGATAAATATTCGTCAATTTTTGCATTTCCTACTCACGCAATATGCACAGGATATCTAATATTGAAATATTTCAGAATTATTTCGTAATTTATTAACGAGAAATTTGTGATAATGGAACTCGTGTATTATTATTTGAGTAATAACATAATCAAACAGATGATATCTGTTGAAACGTTGTGAAGAAGAACAATAATAGATGATGGTTATTGCCCAGATAAAAATTTTATTGAATTCTGATTCTACTAAGAATAAAATCATGCAGGTTATATTCACGTGATCAGAATTGCATTCAGGGTGGGTATTTAATGATTTTTTATATTTCTGGTTTTTCAATCCAAACGGGAAAAATGTGCTTGGTTTTTGTGAAAATTCAATTGGTGGATACTGTATTTTTATGATTGTCAAATAAATATTTTCCAATTGTTCAACAAAGTCCATAACTGTAGAATGACTAATTATTTGGGTTAAATCCACCATCAGTTGTACCTTCTTGTAGTTCTTCTTGATGCAATTTTCTCAACTTTCTCATTGTGAATTGCCTTTTGAAAAAGCAGAAAATGTTTGAAGATTTTCTAATTCTATGCTATGCTATGAAATTTGATAAAATTTAAACTCATATACGGTTTGAATACTTCTTTATGTTAGATCAAACAATCCCGACTTCTGGAAACTATTGACGGAGTACCTTTGGGATCTGAAGTGATTTTCATAATTTCCTTTTTTTACATTGTTGGAAGTTATTCTGTTAAAATATTATAGATGCATCATTCCATTTTGTCGGAGAATTCTTACTCACAGCATATGTCACCAACATGAGATATTCCTGATGTTTTTTATTCTTCATCAGGCGTTTTTTCTCCGATTTGAAATCCTTCTAATGGTATTTCATATTGCCAATTCTTTGTTCTATGGTTTTCAATATCAGGTTCGACTTTTTTTAGGTGGGACTTGAACTGATGTGAAAACAGCCGAGTAAGATAGTCGAGTTTTGGGAAGAATTTTTCGTACGCCACTGGAATATTGGCCGGATAGAAATGCAAATAATTTTGATTCGCCGAGATGATGAAACATGAACATGAAAATGCTATCAAGCTTCCGCAGAATTAGCTACATATTACAAAAAAATATTTCAGTAGTTATATCTGACTTACACAGCCATGGGGGGCTAAAATAACTGCTTAATGATTATTCAAACAGAAACGAATATCTCGAGAACTAGATATCGAATCGACACGAAATTTGGTATTTATTTTTCTGTCCATATACACAGAATAAAAATATGACTCGTTTCCAATTGCACGCTCTGGGGGCTAGACCAGTTCTAGCCGAGTTTTCTGTGTAAAATTCATATCTAGCAAACTAGACATAGGATTATATCAAGTTCTATATTAATATTCAGAAACACTAACTCACAATTTCTGCATACGCCACATTCACTTGCACCCCCTAGTGTTATATTCAATCCAGTTCAAATCCATATGCTTATTTGTCAATGAATTATGATTTTATTGATTTTAGCATATTAGTGTGAAGTTACTGTAGGGATTGAATCTTGTTTCGGTCATTATATACCATCTTCAATGTTGCTCAAATTAGTGTTAGTATAGCAGCACTTTTCAATTCCTTTTAATGTAACACACTTTGGAACCATAACTGAGAGAGGTGATATTCCCACATAATCTACATGGTACGAGTATAGGACATGCCAATTTCATGTAGTTATTTGTTATTATGAACATTCAAACGCTAATAGCTTCCAGAACAATTTTGATCACGTTTTTTGGTAATATTATAGACATCACTTTCTATAATATATCAACAATAATCATCGATTTATCACGGGTTTCTCTTTTCCATTGATTCAATGGAATTGCTCTTCTACAAAAAAACCAATTCGTCTAGCGTCTTTCATCCTCACTGGCAATTATGTAACTCTGAAAAATTGCTGTTCTTCCAGCGGTATGATTCCCTACATAACCGATTTGATTGCACATAAACGATCATTAGATACGAGTTCCTAAGCGTTAAAACTTTAGACTAATCAATAAATGAAAAACAAATCATATCGACGACTGTAATCGAGAAATTTTTTATGATGGGACTCGGGTATAATTGTCCTTATGTCAGATTTTTCAGGACAACCTTATGATCATGAATCACCTTATACAGGGTCGTTTTCTACTGAATTTTTCCTATTTATATAATAATTAATAGGCTAACCCTCTTGGGACACGCCACATATTACTTGGAAAGATTTCTCCATATTTCCTGAATATGAAATTCAAACTTTGAATTTCATTATAATCAAGTGAAATCATCCCACGTCTCAGTCTTCAATATCAATTATCTTCTGAAGAAATTGTTCAGAACTCAGTATCAAGTTTTATCTCTATAAATAGGAAAGCAACATTGCACGAGGTGAATCGAATGAATTTATTGACTAATAAAACTACCGCGAATTTATTATGATGGTCTTATGGAAAGTGAAAAAATGAGAGAATCATAAAAAGCCTTATTTACTCCGTTATTTAATTACTTCTGATATGGGAGAACGGTTCTGCTTGTAAAACACGAAGTGAAGATTTATCTAATGGAAGAGATTTCACGGATGTAATTTTCAGATTTTTTTTACTGTAATCGAAAGAGGTAATATAATGATTCATTTTTTTCGATATAGCCTCTATTATGTGCAATCCACAAAGTTGATTATTATTTTCAATGAGATTCATTTTGTTTGAGGACTGTTGTTTAGTACAGGATTTTTTTAGGAGGCAGACACAAAAGTATTTATTTTGTGTTCACTTATGAAAGTTTATTTCCATCTGTCAGTTCCATCTTTGTTCAAAAGCTATTAAAAGAAATTGTGATAAAATTCCCAGCCAAAAAGGTTTAAGGTCAATGAATAGTTCTCATCTAGCGATTATATAGGCTAAATCTGCTCCTTCAAATTGAATTGCTTGATTCTATTTCAGAGCTGTGCCGAAGCATTGTGCTTAGTGCTCGTGAAAGCACTTTAACCACTTTAGTGCTTCCGAGCACTGTGCTCGCGAGCACTTTTCAAAGGCTAGTGCTTAATGCTTGTATTTCGGAGCACTCTCGCGAAAATCTTAGTGCTTAGTAATCCGCTAAGCACTAAGCCTTTCCGGATTCTTGAAGTAGGGTCAATATAAGCAGATACGGTATTTGATTTTTTTATGTGCGCAAAGATAATATGATCGTTTTGAATTAATATTCAGTATTTCTTCAGTCACCATTGATTTGACTTTATGGTTATGAAGGCCAGAAAATTTTTTGTTTTTGCGCGCTTGTTACTAGTGGAACAGGCGGGCTATCGTTCTGTCCAAATGTCTGTAATTTCCGAATATCGAGCCGAAAATGGTTTCAATCCATTGGGTTCGACTTCTTGATGGAGAAACCTTGGTCAAATTTAAGTAGGTCAGGCTCGCCGGCCCTCCGATCGTATACTCTCTATCTTCCGAAGGAGATGACTTAGAGTTTTCATTTTTCAGAATAGGTTGATCGTTCAAATATCTCGGTCAAGTTCGTTATTGGGCCAAATCCATCGTTAGTTATTAGCATTCAAAATTTGATTTTCGCCTAGAATATTCATCTGATCAATTTATAATTTAGAAGGTGTTTTAATGATGTTAAATTAAATGGTTTTCCAAATTTCGAGATAATCGCCACTCTAGAAAATTTATTAAAAATTCCCAAAAAAATCTTATTAATTAATTTACTATGTATAAATTCTAATACTGATAAATAAATGGGAATTAGAACGTCAGAGAGCGAAAACGGTAGAAATACTTTGAGCAAATCTGTAGATTCCAACTGAAAAATGGTAAACGAGGAAAACCATATTCTTAAATAAACTTCGTTCATTACTGGTTCAAATGGTGGGAATTCGAATAGATGTGAAATAAAACGAAAATTCGAACTAGACTAGAATGATTTATCGCACAAAATTTTCTGTACTCTTTTTCACAACATCATATCACTGATTAAAATGGATATTACACCATAATAAAAGAAGATTGATAAGCTCTTTTAAAATATTGTAAACAAACGAATATTTTCACAAAAACGTTAGACCAAGCTGCCGTTCCCAATTGGGAATTTTTAAGCCAGATGTTCTTGTGCATATTTTTTATGACCCATCAATTTTAGCACTCTTCGGAATTTCCGTCGGCAAATTTGTTGATTATTTGGAAAGTTTTTGAAACGTTCAATTGGGCCCAAAGCTCACGGAGATATTTAAATACACAAAACCAGGGTTCAATAACTACCTTACCAGTGGCACTCGGTGGGTAACCGGTAGTTGTAAAATTCGAAAGTTATGGCAATCCTTGAAAAACAGCCACCATTTTTGCGCGCTTGTTTCTAGGGGAACAGCGAGCTATCATTTTACCCAAATGTCTCAATCGATTGGGTTCGACTTCCTGATGAAGAACATTTGAGTATGTCCGGACGCGGGGGCCCTCCGGCTGTTTACTGTAATTATGAATCTGAAATTCGGTTATAATTGATGACACTCAACTACAACAACTTATATATGGTATAGAAATGTGGAAAGAATGCCAGATCGAAGAATTTGCTGAACTGTAAGTTCACTCAACTTCCATTTAAGATATATGTTTATTGATTCTTTCACACTCATTGTGCTGGCTGATTTTGAATCGCACTCTTTTTAAGTCTGAGAAAAGACTTTAGAACAAGCGCGTAAAAGCTCCTGATCTCACGTCAGTGCTTTCCACATTTTTTCAGTAATGTGTTCTCGCTTATAAAATAATTGGTCCTCGATTATTAATTCAACTTTATGCATTGATTAGGAACAGCCATTCAGATTCAGATAGACGAATAAGATTAACTAGTACCAGAATGTAAATTGAATGCATGCGTTTCACAAAACAAATAAAATGGCTTTTGAGTTTTTCCCAGTCTCGAAATTATAATTTTAGATATGTCGATGAAGCTAAAGAGTTCTCATTTCAATCAAACAACATTACATAAAATAGTTCCCACTAAAGTGCTTAGTGCTCGAAATATTCAATTACTTTTGCAAAAGTGCTCGGTAATCCGGAGCCTTCTGTCGAAAGCGGTGCTTAAAATTCGAGACTCGAAGCCTTTTTCGAGTGCTTAGGCTTAGTGCTCGAAGCACTTTTTTTTCGGTGCTTAGCACAGCTCTGATTCTATTGATGGAGACAGAGACTTCTCCAAATTGCCCACATCGAATCTGGAAATAAAAAGACAAAAGCAGAAAAAGAACTGAATAACAAAAATACAAAATTTGAAAGAGATAAAGAAAACACTCTCAAATTCGCCTTTTTGGATTAACTCAATATTGTGAATCAAGGATTTTTCAACATAACAAGCTAAACCGTAAATTTTACTAAGGAGATAATCAATGAATACATAACCTTTTATGGTTCCTCTTTCACGAAGATTTTTTTAGTATCCGTATGTGTCTCTTGAAGGAGAATAATCTCAGCACCATAGTCCTTTGCTAGTTTAGAAATATAATCACTCTTGTCCTTAGAAATACCCTCTATATTCAAATCTAATACACAAAATTTGTCGCCAATCTGCAAAGAGGATTCTTCGAATCGGGTCTTGCGGTCCAAGTGATGATTTTTCAGATCTTCTGATGTTTGAAGTCTGCTATGGAACCCATTCAAAGGGAAATCATGATCCATAGTTGGGGAAGGTTGTGATATAACACTTATTTCATTTAAAAAATAGCAGAGGAAAAATGATCGACTATTATGTATAGGTATAACCCAATTATTGAATTTGTTTGAACTTTCATCAGACTGTCTCCTTTTATAGGTATTCACGGCAATTATTTGAGTATTTTTTCAATTAACAAAGGTTGAAGAATCCTGCCAAATGTTATTAGTGAACAAAGGTATAGTTTCTTGGAAAATTCTCTTAAGAAGATAATTCCAATAGGAATCGGTGCTTTAAAGTGTTGAGATTCAATAACAATTCATTCAAATCTACAATATATACTCTTAAAATGTCACTATTTTATTTTATTACCATGCAAAGCTATACGCTCAACCTCAACATTGCTCTGACACGCGGGCGCCAATTTTTAACGATAAATTAAATTTACTGTGAATGTTATGTAAATTTTTTCCCAACCTAAGCTTTGAGACCTTCGAATGTGTAGGATAATCTAAACTGCTCAGGCAGCTACCCAAAGGAATCCGGAATGAATCTCATTTATATTGAAATGGACAGGGGTAATTATGCTTGACCCACTGATAACAGTATTGCAAAAATGCACGTAATGAACCATCATATTCCCCGAAATAATTATATTACTTGACAAGTTCGCCTGCAAATGATCCAGGTCTTTGCGCATGCGCAGTAGTGTTGGTCCTAAACATTCATCATCAATTTTCAGTGCGTTCGAAATGATATTCACAATAAATGTCTATTATGTATATGATCATTTCAAAATCTTAAATCTTCACCTCTTTGATCGTAGAATTTGTCACAGAATATATTGTCCAATAGTCTGAGAACGCGGTGACCTCATGTCAACTGAAAAAACTGAAAATGACCATAGATAACTTAATTATGCTCTGAACATCCTTTCAGCAACTCAAATTGATTTGACATCTCTGTACAGATGTACCTAGATCCGTTGTTCCCAACTTTATTTAGAATTTTCATAGCCCCCTTGATGATGATATATTTTGAACGGACAATGGGTAATTATCATTGAAAAAGTCTTCGCAAAAATGTTCTGGTACAAGCCTCACGCTCGCCAAGTACTGGTTGCAAAACTGCTGCATGTCTAAAGAAACAGATCTGAATATTCATTCACTCCATTTTTTCGATAGACCGTAGGAAGAGAATCGAGTAGGCCGTGAAATAATCTTCGGAACTGGTTGGAATCGAACAGATAACTACGATTCGCGGTTATGATTTCATCCGTTGCAAAATAGGCTGCCCGCCTATGATTAGACCATGCACCAGCAATTTCGTTGTTGAAATTGCAACGTGGAATCGCTGAAGTCGACCGAATGAACGTTACGAAACGTCTTTAGCAACTCGAGTATAATTCCGTATATAAGTTTCCTCCGAAAACACCTGAGAGGCGTGCCGTACCGTAATATATTCATTAAAATAAGATAATGCCGGTATCACGACTGGCATAGTTCAGCGGCACCTTTAGCAGTGGGACTTGACGATGTGCAGTTGGATTTGTATCTGATAGAGAGCTGACATGAAAATTTGGTTTACTGGGGCATTGACCAAATTATGTTCGATGTTCCTGCAAGTATATGAATTCGTGGAGAGTCAAATTCTACAAGAGTGGAAATAACCTCTGCTTCTCAACACTGATTGATACCTTTATTCATTCTAAACCACACTGTTCTCTTTAATGAATAGGAGAAAATATTTCATTTTTATCATAACATCAAACAGTTAAGAAACACTACGAAAAAATTGATTAAAACATTAAATAGAATACGACACATGTGTGTAACACTCTTCCATAGTCAGGCATTTATATTCGATTAACAATAATTTAAACAATTCTTGCTTACAACTTTCGTGTACATGCCGCAACGGAACAACTGCACGTGCCACTTTAAAATCGGTTGAGTTTCGTTTTAAGAATATCATCTTAAACAATTCAAAATAATGCGTTGTCTGTAATACTAACGTTTCAATCTGTGTGTGTCCATAACTACAATTTGATACACCCACGAAATTGGAAACTCCTCATTACTAAGTCATAGATCACTAATGATAATTGAACGCTTGATAACAAACAGAAGTGCGAGATAATAAATCATAATACTTGTTGCGTAGCAACATGTGTTTACACTTAGTGTCCCAGGAGGTCATGAACTCTTGAATGTTGCAGGTAGACTTGCATTGGGATGCAAGAACTAGTCAAGCATTGGACACTTGATGATAAACGACCAACAGTAGGATATACTCCTATCACAAACTGATGATCAACGTGCTAATGTTCAAGATTTTACCATAACGTGAAGCAACACTCTAAACCTTTATTGCTTGCTAACTGTTTATTAACGTAATTTAGTAATTCTGTTTGTTGTATTTCTTTAAAAATTCTATCATAAGGACCTAGATATCAGGCGTTTCAGGCTAAATTTTGGAGTTAATTTCATTAAATCGACTAGTGGGTGGGTCTTCCTTGAGGTGTTTCAAACAATTGTGGTTTCGTTCATTTAATGTTTGATTATATTTGAATAAGCAAAATTGTTATTATTTCATTCATTTATTTTCTACTCGCTTGTTCTATTAGAACAGCTTCTGTCCAAATTTCGATTGCTTTTGACTTCCTTATAAAGAAAACAGGGTTAAACTTGAGTATGTTCATCTGGCCGCTCGGTCGTGTACCCTGTCTATCTCTTCCGAAAGAGATGATTTATGAGTTTTATATTTTCGGAATATGTTAACAGTCCAAATACCTCGATCAAATTTGTTATGCTGCCAAATCCGTCCAATGGTTAGCATCTGAAATTTGGTTTTCAGTAATCTATAGACATTTCACGCTGGTTGCTGACCTTGAAATTAAATTAAATACCGATACGAGACTTAAGATGTCACTATATCCAGAATTCGTCGAGCATAGAGCAAAATAATTGACATTTTCAATCTGAGGGAATGCAAATTTCTTTTTATTCTGCGGAATTAACCAATCTGAGGTTATTTAAGGAGAGAAAAATGAGTGGTTATCCTTTCATGTTCAGATTGTTATGAGTAGTTGTTTAGGTGTTTAAATTTTAAGATATCTATAGATTATGATAACAGTTTTACCCCTCGTTTACCATGCTTTATCATAATAAACGTGCTGTGCCCAACTGCAACAGTAATTCTGAAATTAGGCATTGCTTTCCAAATCCAGAAAAGGACCTAGATCGTTTCATCATGTGGATCAATGCAATCAATGATGAGGAGATCATTGAAATGAATCCAATGACGGTGTTCAAAAAGAAAAGATTGTGTCATATCCTCTTCAAAGAAACGTATGTTTCTAAGTGGTCGCATAATTTATTTCGAAATACTGTACCAACACTGAATATTTCTGGTGAGTGAAAATTATGTCACAATTGAATAGCAAATATACTTATTTAGTGTCCATAGGGGATAAAACATTTAGAAATCTAATTTTTTTTTGTTGTCATCCAATCAAAGTAACATTTTTCGGAAAACTATTCAATGCGGTTTTCATTTGATTTCTCGTGCTGATTACAGGAACCAAAGATGGTTCACGAATGAGTACTGTGGAATGAAATAATCACATAAAAATACATGGAATTGAGAGAAACATAATCGAAACCCTTAGGTTAAAGGAACAAGATAGAGAATAGATAGAGCTACAATTCAGTAGGTTCATATATCTGGGGTGAAAATGGACAGCAATGGAAAAAAGAACAGAATTTAGAAAAAAGACTAAACTTGTGAGATATACCACATCATATAGATTGAACTGAAATAAATGGGTTTTCGTATTCCGCAGAAATTTGCAACGTTATCCCAGCAATATATTGTTAAATTATGCAGTAATAGAAATCGAATTGAAAAGAAAAATTATTATCATACATCATGCACCTCATATCGGCAATATTCATTTATCAAACTAGAACAAAATGCACAGGTGTGATATACTGACAAACATTCCTTCCTTGGTCATTAATGATTTTATATTGCATTAAATAAATCAGAGAGTGTATTTCCTTGTGATAAACATTTTTATCCTTCTCCAGTGCATTGCCGCAACTTATGTCACGCCGTACCAAATCAATGTTTATATGGAAATACAACCAAATATAATAAAATTTCAGATGAAAATCCATGACCCTGATCCACTTCACAAAAAGATAACATATTTCACGCTCTTAATTATAACATCACATGATTGCATGGCATTATATCTATACTATAAAAAGAAATCTGAACTGAACTTTCTTTTTGGCGCTGTTTCACCTGACTAGAGTTCTTATAGCTTGGTCAAATATTTGTATTTTTCGAATATTTTGATAAAAATGGTATCAATCGTTTTGTTTGAACTCGTTGATGAAGAATTCATGATCAAAATTTATTCTGTCTGTCGGTCCCTGTAGTCCAGTCATTTTAGGTTTCACCTGGGGGAAAATTCCTAGGGGGCTGAGTTTTTGCATACGCCTTTATTTCGATGATATAATGAAGATGTCACTAAGTTACAAAGGTCAAATATTCATGAAAATCAGTTTTTTTGCAAATATTTCGCAACCTATTGCTTGGTGTTGAATAGGAGTCATTATAAAAATTGTTTCTCATGAAAGTATCTATAAAAAATGTCTCCTATAGTTTTTATGTAAAATTAACGGTTTTCGGATTAAAGCGCACTCGGTTACATACCACTGATATATTTTCAGTCATCTAAGATTTTTCACGTCTTCTAGTTTTTGTACTGAAGAATAGTAAGATAAAATTATTGTGTTTTCACTGGATTCACCGAAATCTGAGCAGCCTGTACAAACATCATGACGATCAAGCATTGAAAGAATGTGTCATTTCTTGACGTCTGCTAATGGGCCTCTCTGCACACCATGGAATTCTGCCCAAATTCAATCGGATGCTGATAAATAAAAGAACAAGAATACATCGTTATCCTTCTTGTCAACCTCGACAAAAAGTTTTCGGCATGTCTTAAAGTAAGGTTTTTGCCGCAATCACAACTTTCCTTTTCTACCCCATTTTGATCAACAGCAGCAGGCATTTCATATAGTCTTTTTGCCGCAAAATGCAAAGACAGTAATTGCATACCGTCACATAAGCCATCTGGAATGCTCAACGAATAAATGCAGTAAAGAAATGAGTCTTATTCTACCTGCAGGGACCGAGATGTCTGTTTAAAATGAGAAGCTAATTTATGTGTGAATTGAATGCAAGTTATTCGATTCAGATTGAGTTTTTTCTTAAAAAAATTATAAATAATATGATGTGGATACAGGGCAATTACGTATGGAAATCTCGGACGTTGTTGTGATTTATTGAGGTCGTTAGATGCAGAATGTTAAACGACTGTATCAAAGAAAGAAAGGAATTCTCTTAGTTCAACCCTTGTAGGTACAAAAAAAAATTGAAAGCACTGATTAGTATTTATCCAATTCTTTAGAAATTGTATTACCGACTTCATTACTTTATGAGCTGAGACTGATACTAACAGAATTTCAATGTGGTTTCACAAGGAATTATATTGAAAAGTAGAAACCAATTATTAAGATAAATCTGTTATAAATTTTCATCATTTTATCGTTATTCTGGTGGTTACAGAGTATTATATCATATGAAATTAATTCCAAAACTGAACAGACTACAAAATTCATTGAATTCGGATCGGGGATATTTATATGAATATGAATCTTCAGTATTGCTAGCACGTTAAAAATAGAAAGAATAAAAATTATTTAGAGGATTCAAGGTTTTCGATTACCATACTTTGAAATTACAATGCAATGAAAAAACAGTATGAAAAATAAATGAAATTCGTGTGGAATAAATAAATCGAATGAACTTTCACAGTTCATAAGAATTGAATTAATAAACAACAAAAAAAAAATAAATTTGGCCGAATAACAAACAAACTTGACTGAGACATTAGGACAATTTCTCTAAGAATATGAAAGCTAAAAACTAAAGTAAATTTCAGGCATTCGGATGAAACGTTAGTTCGCTGTTTTACTAGTTTAATGAACTAGAACAATCATTAAAACAATACCTCTCAGAAGTTTAGTCAGAGTACATTGAATATTTTGAATAAAGCAGAACAGTAAATTACACAATAAATATGACAGCATTCAGTGGGCCAAATTATTCGAAAGTAACGAACTCTGTCAACGTTTTTTCTCAGTTAATCATCAGTTGATAGCTCCCTTTCTCACCTACTTAGTGTCCTCTAATCCTCACAGAAACTTCAACATCTCAAATCCTATGAACACGAGTCACCTAATCCGTTTCGTACCCGTCATAATATCCTTGCCGAAAATATTTTTATCAGTTCCGTCAAACAAAGGAGAATCATTATATACTCAATCAAAATCCATACTCGACGTCTAGCAAATGACGAGGATGAATGTCAATTTAATTGAGTGGTGGAATAATTAGAAAATTACAAAATTAGGTTGAGATGAGAAAGTATCACGTGGACTGACAGTCTGTCCTTTTTTCTGCGTTTGAACAAGATAACGGACGAAATAGGTATTTGAAATGACGTGGTTGTGACTAGACAGGTTTTTATTATAAATAATTGAAACAAAATGTTACATTTTATTCGAAAAACTGAACAAAAAATTTTCTGAACCAACTTCGGAAAAGACTTTCTCTAAATCATGTTTGTTACTTATATATAATCGAATTTGTTCGTTTACTGAATATGTGAATAATGAAAAATTGATTAAAACCTGTCGAAGGACTCTAGAGAGAAATTTTCAGTAACATTAAAAAGATAGAGGATGATGGAATATCATATAGTATAAGTATAACCTTTCGATAAAAAAAAATTCCACTGATTTATCAAACGCATTGAAATTCATATTTTGAGCATCTTTAGGTAGGTTCTAAAAGCCTTTTTTTCTGCGTAATGTTAGGTAAGTTAATGAAACCTGGGAAACGAAATAATTAGCAGCAATCTAAATTTTTGATTTTGTGGTTCAGAATAATGAATAGTGAACACATAAAATTTTAATACAAGATGGATATTTCTCCACTTGATCATTCTGTAAAATTTAACCCGTTCAGAATTTTGTATGAAAAATTATGAGAAAAAAAAACCTTCCTCACCCCCTCCACAAGTTGTGAGAAGAAAACCTCTTTCACTCCATCCACCGCTGAACCGCCACCACTGAGTGTTAAAATTTTAATACAACACCAAAAATTTTATACTTAACCGTGCTTTGAAATTTCAAACCGTTCGGAGTTTTGTATTCAAAGTTATAGGAAAAAAAACTTGACCTACACTCCAAGGAGTTGAAATTTCAACACAGGATGTAATTTTATTTACTAAACATTCTTTTAAGATTCAATCTGTTCTGAATTATTTTAAAAAAATTATGAGAAAAAACCCTTTTATATCCTCTCCACCTCTCAGCCTCCAACTCAGACAGTTGAAATTTTTATAAAAGACTAGCTGACCCGACAGACTTCGTCCTGTCAAAAAGATTTGTAATGTGGCAGTTTTTGTGCCTACGTATTTTAAAAATTCTCCTGAACAGAACCGTCACCCTGGTGATAGGGCGTTATGAATAAAAAATAATTAAATAAAACATATATAAGGATTTAAAAATAAGTAATCGCTTTATTCTTAATCATGTGAATCATAATTATTATTATTATCATTGTAGTGCTTTGTGGTATAAGATGTTTTTGTTTGATTACCTGGCGCATAGATAAACAAATCTGATGGTTTTCCAACACGGGAACAGGCAACATACAATTGACCATATGAGAAACATTTCTAGATTAATACCTCAAACACTTAATGATTGCCCTGGGACTTGTTTATAGTCATAGCAAAAGCAAGCCGCACTGGAAACTGTAGTCGTTTAAACTCAAATGGCACATCAGTCGGAATCATTGGGATGCGGGGTATGAGAACATCTTCTCCTTTATACTTTCCTTTGAGTATAGTTGCTTCTATCACATTGTTTAGTAATTTTTTTATCGCTAACCGTGTACTGTTGCAAAGACGCGGTTGGTTGATATTTCGCAACATTATAACCACCGATCCAACCTTTAATTGAAGATTGTGAGGTGGCAATCCTGGCAAATCTAGCGAGTTTAAAAATTCCGGTGGATAGTTGACTACATCATTTACATCTATGTTTTTGCAGCCCGTATAGCTCGTTCGCTCAACCAATCATGGTTTCTGCAATTTTGAGAAACATCTGGAAACACCTTCTGAATAAGTTCATCTTTTGATTTAGTTAACTGACAAAAACTTTGAGGAAGGTTAATGCAGCCAGTCAACATGTCTATAGGAAATTTGCCATTACCAATGTCAATGAGTTGTTTACAGAATATGTTTCTAGATTGGTCATTTTGCAACTCGACACGCATATTCTTGCTTAAACGAAGTACTTTGACATGTTTCCACTAATTGGAGGACTTTAGACATGCATTGAGTTCATCAGCTGGCGTTGATCGTGGAATCACTGGCAATGTTTGACGAAAATCTCCTGCTAATAAAATCATTGCACCACCAAATCGGTTATTATTGCTCCGTAGATCTTTTAAGGTTCTGTCTAAAGCCTCCAAACATTTTATGTGCCATCGTGCATTCATCTCAAACAATCAATTTACATTGCTGCAAAACCTTTGCCATTGCAGAGTTCTTCGAAACGTTGCAGGTTGGAGTTTCATTGCTTTACATATTTAATGGCAATTTTAGTGCTGAATGGGCTGTTCGACCACCTTCAAGCAAAGTTGCTGCGATTCCCGACGAAGCGAGTGCAAGTGCAATTTTATTTTGTGAGCGAATTGTTGCTAATATTAATGAAATCAAAAAAGTTTTTCCTGAACCACCAGGTGCATCTAAGAAGTAAATCCCTCCAGTTTCATCATTTGTTACTTTCATAAGAGTTTCAAATACATACTTCTGTTGTTCATTTAACAGTGGAAGATTTGTTTGAATTAATTCTTTCAAAGCGTTGAGATCATATAGTTTTTCTCGATGCAACTCTTGGTTAAAAGCGTCATGCATTGCTCCAACGCACACACGCACATTGTTTTGATAGATATGATCTTTGACGTTAGGAACACACCTACATTGCTTAGACAACAGTGAGTGCTTGTAATTTAATATGAACTTTATGTTTATGTTTATACTAGTTTACATATATTACTGTACACCCCAGAAGCTAATTAAAGCTTGTGCGAGTTAGGTTAAGCAGTGTGTGTTCTGTGTAGGCTTTGTTACTGTGTCCTTACGCCACCTTAGGCACAGCACTGTTAATTTTAGACCCAACAGTGAATGGTGGCCGCAATGGTGACCGAAAGCTAGAAAATTTCTTTCCTAGCCCCGGACTTGAACCTACGACACGACGGGTTTCCACGTCTAAGGTCAAGGTTTTATTCCACTAAGCTATGCGACACGCATAGCAATAAAGCTCAAATTGACTACGTTTTAGTTACAAATCATTTGTATGGGACAAAGAAAAAGGCTATTTTAGGGTTTTCCAGCAATAATTTTAATTTTTCTCGCCGTAAAAACCATCCTTGAACTACAACGAACATTTTAAAAAGATTTGGCAAAATTGGTCCAGACGTTGTTGAGTTATGCGCTTACCAACACATTTTGCGATTCATTTTTATATTATAGATAAATAATTATTTACTAAAGCATGTTTTAATTTCAACCCTTTAAGAATTTTTCATTCAGTTATGAGAATATTGTCTCTACCCCTCCACCCCACAGGATTGAAATTATGATACAAGATGTATAAAATATACAGGGTTTAAATAAATGTAAAATAATTATGGAGGTTCCTCATCGAGAAAAAGATAGGATCTTTCATATAAAGAAACTTCATTGGAGCATCCCTTGTTAAGATACAGCCCTCAAAGGGAGTACATGAAATTTGTATAACAATTTTTTTCACAAGCACCAAAAAAGTTACAAAATTAAAATTAACCTAACGTTTCTTACTAGCAAAAAGACACTTATCCAGTTATTTATTTGGTTTACCCCATGGTTGTAAGGGTAAGGGTAAGTAATAAACACAGCCTCTTGAGGTTTCTTTTAACCACAAACCTCATATCTTACTGAATATCATAATTCACAAGAATAACGACAATTTATTTAATGAAAATAAAAACCAGATATTAAGACATTGACACTTATATATTAATAAATTTAATATTTATCAGTTTCTCTAGATATGTCAATGATTTTTTTATGTATTTAAGATAAAGACCGATTGTTCGAAATAAGGTAAGAAGTTCTCAAACCATAGACAAGTACCAAAAATAAAACGAAAACAATAGCACAATGTTTTTCTAGTTTTAAAACAAGCGACAAAAAGACACCATCAATTGCGTCTTCAAACCACAGATACAAATTTGATCTTGTTTTCGGAGTTCACTCAATTTGTCTTATTAGTGAAAATATTCTCATATTGTGAGTTTTTTTTAAACCTAATTTTTGCCTTGAGAACGGCAGAAGATGTCTGCCGAAACGTTGAAAAGAAGAACAAAAATAGATGCTGGTTATTACCCAAATAATAATTTTGCTTTACCGCAATATCTTATCCAAGAAGAGGTTCACGAAATTTGAACCTACGTTTTATGAGTTTCTCTAAGCAAATCATAAAAAATCGCTAGTCCGTCCACGATGATATATTAAAATAGGTCATTGATCAGAGCAGTCACTTCCATATCTACTACAATCTAATCCCACGTAACTATATATCTATTGAAGAGGTATAAATCATAGCACAGAATGTTTGATTTCATTTGAGGTTATTCAATGATTCAGTTTCATTTTCAATTAGTTTTGGTGATGATGGAGATAGTTTAATGCTGCTGTAATTTTCTTTAATGGTAAGAGCCTCAGGAGATCGACGTGGGTCTAAAACATGAGGAAAATCGTATTATGGTGATCATTTTTGGAAGATTTATCCGTTCACGGCAATGACAGAATGAGTTTATTTGGATTCAGATGATAGATGTTTATGATATTCAAAATACAATGTTTTGGAAATGCCAGTTCATGTACGAGTCTTTCAATCACCTTTCAACCAAATTCAAGATGTTGAGCGAACGTCATTCCAAAAGGGCAATAAAGCAACTGTTGTGTGAAAGAGTATATTCTAAAACAAGTTGCAGAATGGCCACCTATTCCAACACGAATGCGAAATTCGAAAACGAGCGACGAAGGAGCGAGTTTTTTAACGCATGAGTTAGATCAATAATCAGAAAGTCAAACCCATTCGACTAGAGCCATTTACTTCTCGAAATGAAAAATTTTAGACGTTCTCTCAGCCCTCTGTTCTTCTAGAATAGGGACGCAAAGCTATTAAATACAAAAACATGTGATTCAATGTTAAAATTGAAGTTCTATATTCAATGAAAAGTCATTCATTTTAACAATAATATTTCATTATCACTTGAAGAATAAGCGCGCAAAAGTTCCTGGCTCGATGCAGTCCTCTCTTAATATTTTTTCCTTTTTGTGCACTTCAAATAAAGCGTGAAATCTATTAATATCGAAGTCAAATAGGTATAACTATTTCGCGGAGGCAGATTGGAATCATCAGATCGGACCTTGTATAAAACAGCTTAATCACTATAATTCGGAATCGAGATAAATGGAAGGATAATGCAAGAAGAATAGTATGAGAAGGAATTTCGTGCCTTCGTGTAGATCGGGACTGACCCCGGCTTTTAATAAGGTTCATTATCGAGTTTGCCATACTAGAATGTGCCCAATGCATTCACCATACATTAGTGAAGAAATGCATAAGAATACATAAACATTTTTTATCCGAATTCTTAGACAATTGCAGCCACTAATTTCATTATTGTAACTTTTTTGGTGCTTGTGAAAAAAATTGTTATACAAATTATATGTACTCCCTTTGAGGGGCTGTATGTTAAAAGGGATGCTCCAATGAAGTTTCTTAATATAAAAGATCCTATCTCTTTTTCGATGAGGAATCACCTCCTTAAATATTTTACACTTATTTAGTTACACCCTGTATAATAAAGGGAATTAACACATTCATAAATAACCTCATTTCCATCAATCAATCATAGTCTTCTGAAAACATACGTTTCTATGGTTGCTTACAATTTATACTATGTATGGTTTAAGAACAGGATCGAAGAATAATTTACAGTTGGAAATACATTTCTATGACTTGTTGAGACATCAGATATAAGTCCCTCCACAGTTCTGAGCTATCGAACCACGCTGTTTGTACAGTAATTTTTTGAATATGTATGCCCTCCCATAACATTACTGTTATTTTAATCTTGTTAGGAAGAACTTATTGGGAGCTGCTGGTATTACGTTAATTACAAAATCTCAAATGACGGAATATTCATATTGTTTCAAGAAGTCGTCACAAGTAACAGTAACACTCAAGCTGTAACGGAATATATCACTATATATATATATATGAATAGGCTAATGTCACAAGACCAAGATAATTTAACGTATCTGAGCGGGCCAATTGAAACTTTGTCGAGAAACATTTGGTTGGAGTACGTACATCGAAAGTGCCATAACTAAAGATAAAGTGTACTTATATATATATTATGAGAAAAGAATAAAAGGTTGAAACGTGTCTTGAGAAACTGGTTTGGAAAGAATCGCAGACGCTTGGCCGCTAGAGGGCACATGAAGGTGTATATAGTTCCAATGTGCTCTCCGGTCTGAGATAAGTTCTGTGGGTTCGTTAGGCCATCATCATCAATCAGGTTAAACGACAATGATGAGGTATAATAATTCTGAATCTATAGTCTACCTGCTACTTGTGATCGATCACGACACGTACTCCAACCAAATATTTCTCGATAAAGTTTCAATTAGCCTGCTCAGAATTTTTAAAGCTTTCAATTCTCATATTCAACCTTAGAGGGGCGTCAATTTTTGCCCCGGTCAGAAAAAATCGTAGATCTGGGCCTGTGGTGATCAAACTCGTAACATCGAAGCTGACCAGCTTGAAATCAATTTTTTTTCATTTTATTCATTCTGTTTGTGGTGGTCTCAAATGGTAAAAGTCTCGATCAGTTTGTTCAATTTTCAAATATTTCAGAATAATTGGTTTAATAATGGCGAAATCTCTAAAACATGTTACCAGATGATTCCATAAAGAAAGGGTGTTACACCAGAAATGTTAAAAAGACTTTGCATCTCCAATAGGAGATAACCAAGAAACCCTTCTAGTGAAAAAATGTATTTCTTTCTACTAAATCTAAAATCATCCTTTCACAAATAATGTTTTTCTTATTATTCATTGTCGAATTTTCCACGAATTGGCTTGACCTTCAAATCGAGCAAAATAGCTTCGGAATCCTTAGTTATGCAATTTCTGTTCTATTATTACCACCAAATTAATCTGCAGTATGATTGTTAGGTGCGGAATGATTTATCGAAGGTACAAGGTTAATGAAGTTGGTCTTCAGATCAATTCGTGATCTAATTGCTACGTTAAATCGATGGGCATCGCAAATTATGCAAAACCTCTGAATTTGAGATGAATTTTGACGAGACATTTACATCCACCGTGATTAGCGTATTAGAAAGGTTTGGCAAAAAAACATTGAAGTTTTTTATGGATTGTTTTTATTTTTATCGATGCAGGTTGTTTTAGAGGGGATCGGATTCCAAAAACATTTCGTATATATTGTATGAAAACTGTGGTACAGGGTAGGCCAAATTCTGAGAGATGAAATGGTAGTTAAAATTAAGTATGTAGGTACTAGAAAAAAATTTAAATGAATAAATATTATGAAAAAAATCTTATATCCCTATCCTCTTTTCGTTTTAGTTAGGGTGCCTAGGACGCTTGCTAATTATTAGGTCTCTAATAGATTAAAATCCATAATTTTGAAATCCTCCATACAGAAAGTAAAAGTTCAAGATTAACACATTTAGAAGCCCTCGAAATGAACATATATAACTTACAAAATGTTATTTTGAATGAACAAACAGATGTTGACCGGTCCCCGTTGTTAAACATCTTCCTGAAAAATATCCTAACCTACCTCAATATTTATTACCCTAATTGAGACGACGTTCCGAAAAAGTGTTACAACCTTAGACTATATAAGAATAGAACCCTTTATTTACATTGAAAAGTGTCGCATCTGAAACTTGGAGCTGGTCGATTGTAACGTATTGAGCTGGTCCACTCAGGTCATAAAAAATTTTCATGTTGCCAAACTGAGCAAATAGTAGGGTTCTCTATTCCCCTATACTCGTGAATAAAAAATTTTTCTCCAATTTGCATTCAAAACATTGTATTAAATTTTATATTTTGAATTGAAACTGTTTTATCGGATATATTAGCAAGAATTAAAAGAAAAACTTTAGTTGATTCTGCTATTTTATGTCAGAGACCACAGATGGAAAGAAATTCAGGTGAAAGTCAAGACAACGCTGCTTCATTCTCTGATTGACGATTAGAAGGTCACATGTTCTAAAAGACACACGTTGCCACCTCTGTATCGAAAATAAATACGCAAATTGAAGAAAATTTGTGAGTCAGTATTAGGTTTTTCATAATTATATTGTTTATTACTTTACACTAAAAATGGTTCGTAAGTGTGAAAGTTGTAGTAAAGACAGGAATTTTAATCCGAATTTATCGATCTTTAGATAAGTGTATTGTTAAAACCGAAGTATTCAGTTATTTACATGTTCAGTAGAGTAGAAAATTTTACTAGGGAAGTTTTCAATGAGATTATTATAAGATAAAATGATGTTTTCTTGAATTAAGGTTCCCAGATGACGATTAAAAAAGAAGAATTTGGGCTTCTCTATTGGGATGGTCAAGTATTTGCCCGAAGAAAGCAAATTTCATTTGTTCAGATCATTTTAACTCTGAAGATATTGTGACCCGAGTAAATGGAAAAAGATTTTATGCGGTGTTGCCTGGTGAAGTTTCACAAGAGACTATCAATGAGGTTAAGACTTTCAATGAGGGAGTCCAAACAAATCGACATTTTATAAAGAAGTGCTTTCTGTATCTTATATAGATCCTCTTTGGAAGATATAGAGAGTACGACCGGCAGAAAATACTTGAGTTAGACCACGAATTACTGTTTTGAAATGAACAAATACTCAAAGGTAATACCGATTAACTGTTTGAATAATATGGTAATTTTGATAATGTACAAGTCCATTTATACTAAGCCGCTTGTACTAACAGCAAAATAACTGAAATACTGAAGATGGCTTATTAGGTAACAAACTTAATTTTTGGTGTCAAAGATTCAAGTGAAGTACCTGTGACTTAATCCTCCTTCACTATTATATTTTTAGGTATTGTAGCTCCCATCATTAGAGGGTTGCTCTTTCAAGCCTCAAATAAACGTCCTCTATAAAAAGAACAATTGGACATGTTCTGGAAATTGTCTCCAATCATAAAGGGATAAAAATAAAGGAGGTGGGTCGTCTGAAACGGAACACTCAATATATGTGAAACAGAGCTGTAGAACTAAACAGAGCAATAAGAATAACTAAAGATCTTGCAGCTTCCTTAACAGACGCAGTTCAATATCAAGATGATTTATACTCTCATTAGAAGCAAATAATGATTCAAATAAGACCAGAGAGCAATGAATAATTTTTGAACGAACATCGGCCAGAATTTATTACTTATCCGTGACCATTTAAAAACCGATTTTATTTCATTCAAATCTATATTCTACAAATTGTATCGAGTCCAATTGCATCACGACCTTTCCTTGAACCAAAGATCCTCGAATTTTTTCCGATGAATCACATGAGAAAAGGTACAACGTTGCAAAATATCGAACGTTTGGTACAATGCAATTTAATTGAAGGAGCTCTACAATTCCCAGAAAATTGATCGTAGGTTAGAATTATCGTTAGCAAATCGATGGTGGGTTGGGCGAGATGGGTTCAATAATGAGTTATACTTGATATTATAGAAGAAAACTTTATATTGAACGAATTCCAATTAAAAGCGGACTCACTAGTTTGACAACTGTGTCGTACATTCAAAGAATGAGAATAGTATATTCACTAATGAAAACACATAATACTCCCAAACGACTAAGGACAATAAAATCATTAATTGAATTCAAAGAAAATCTCTGAAACATAGCTCTTTATTCATGGAACCCTCTCTTTTTTCTCAGTGCCTACTACCGAAAATTCACTGCACAAAAAGTAGATAATTCTAAGGTTTCGACCATTACTGAAAAGGTTTGTTACAGTTATTTGTGTTGGCGAGAAATTGTTGATGATGGAACACATACAGAAATATTTTTGGGCAATAACCATCATCTATTATTGTTCTTCTTCTCAACGTTTCAAGAGACATTTTCTGTCGTTTCAAGGTAAATATTAACTAATCTCATTGATCATGAATGAACAATGAACAGTGTGATATATCACACTGTTCTAGAGTAGGGGATAATACTGTCGAACAAGAGTGCTCCTGACTTAACGTCAGTGCCTTTCCAGATGTTTTTGTGTGTCCACTCTCGATCTGCTTCTTCACAATATTTCGGAAACGTTTCGAGAGAAATCCGATAGTAGGTCTCGAATCAAGTACATCTAGATAATAATCATTATCTCGATTCCAATCAAGGCCGTTAACTTTGCATTTTGGCAATAATGTTGGCAGGCGGGCAACCTCGCCTAAGGAAACTGCGCGTTTTGTCTTCGATGAAGATTTACTGTTACTCTTCGGAAGATGTATGAACTCATGCGTTGTTTTTTTAACGCAGTAGTATCCAGCTAAGGATGTCACTTTTGTTCAGATCGGGGAGGTTGGTTCCGGATTCGTCACGGTCGAAGGATGATCACAACTTAAAGATATTGAAAAGCACTATCATGAGGTCAAAAACATCAAGGCATTCATTCTCTAACACGAATTTGAAACATCAAAAGATTGGTATTCACTTGCAACAAAACATTCCGAACAAACCAAACGACACTGATTAATAAGCCCGGTATTGTCAATCGAATATCGATCTGATGTGGCCATCGTTCAAAGAAAATTATCGGGACGTATGTCATTTCTCTTTTCTCTTGAGTATATTAAAAAAATGATCATATCTTTAGATGGAAAAGAGCTACGACAATGAAATTTGAGGATAAGTAAGATATCGATCACCTCAATATATTCACGAATTTTTATTGAAATCCAAAAAATATCTTATGAGATAGTGAGGATTTTTTTTGGGAATTTTTTAAAAATTTTCTAGCGCGACGATTTCTGCGAAATTTTGCGAACTGTTTTGTTGCAGCCAGCCTCAACAATATTTCAAGTATCAATTTGATAGGATGGATATTCTAGTAGTTATTGAGGAAACAAAATTTCAGGTGCTCATAACTACTGAACCATCCGACGGATTTGGTCCAATAACGAACTTGACCGAGATATTTGGACAATTAACCTATTGTGAAAATATGAAAACTCTAGCTAATTCCTTTTGGATGCTAGAGAGGATACGGCCGGCCGGACAGACTCAACTTTCGCCTCGAATTCTTCATCAGAGAGTCGCCCCCAATCGATTGAGACCATTTTCGGCACGATATTTCAAAATTACAGACATTCGGGCAAAATGATAGGCACTCTGTTCGGGTGAACAAGAGCGCCAAAAACTGAAATTTTCAGTATCACTAGAGATTTTCAAAGTTTTACCATAAATAACTCCAATTCCAATATAATTAATGAACGACCAGACTGACCTATGCAATTAAAAAATATTCAATGTCTGTCTGTGAAATGAAGCGGTAGTCGTAAACCTCTTGAAATTCCATTGGTTCTTGATATCTCAACTAATCGTAAAGAAATGACGACAGTAGGCGTAAACCTCCTGAAATTCCATTGGTGATTCCTGATATCTCAACTAATCGTAAAGCAATGACGATAGTAGGCGTAAACCTAGTTTGGGATTATTGAAACTGTTGTTTTTGCAGTTGTATACGCTACAATTGTTAATAATTTTGGAATTAATTTGAAAATAACACAAAATTGAAAGAGAATACTTACTGAAATGAAAATAAATAATTAAATAAATTAGCTTTGCTGGTTCATGGTAGATTTTGACTCAAAGAAATTCCATTGAATTATAGATTAGGTTGTATTTTTTTCCTCAACTTCTTCTTTGAATTTTGAATAGATCTCAAAAAAATTATATTCTTCTAAATATTAAACGAATTAATTATACAAAGGAATAATTTAAGATGTCTAAAATAATAGTAATGACATTATTCCAGACATCTTAGAATTATTGATGAAAACAATGAACAAGGACCAAAATATGAGGTTAGAATCCCTGCGAGATGCGAAACTGCAGTCACATTCTCATTATGAAAAATGTTTGTAGAAAATACATAGGAAGAAATAATCAAAATAGTTTCAATTACCTCAATAATTGTCAATACAATCAAAAGTCCTCAAATTCCGTATTCCCGGCTGACCCATAACCATTCTCTAATACCAATTTCCGCTTCAAGTACACAAATATTTTTATAATAGCTATCAGTTCAGACAACTCCATAAATCCTTTCAACAAGTTATCGAAATCTTGCAATCAATCAATTGCAAATTTTCACACGTATAACTAGTCTGTTAAGGTTCTCATCGAGAATGTTGCAATTTATAGAACCTCATAAGGAGTTTTTCACTGACTTATATCAGATTTACTAAATTGATTCATTCTAGACTTGGGTAATTGCAAACGAAGGGTATCTTCAATTATATCGAAAAGACCGATAATTTATTAGTTATAATGTTGAGCGTCGTGATGTTCACGATTTACAGTAACATGAGGAAAGATTGAGTATCTGATAAGCATTTTATGTTATTTTGTACTTGAGATTGTAAAGTCATTAACAAATATTTCGACTACAGATTCCTAATTGTAGAGTTTTTCTTACAATAGTTAATAAGTCATTAGTATCTATTTGTAAGTCAAAACTTTTCTTATGTTAGTTAACCAATTGTGAAATAAGGGTATGCTTGATGTGCGAAGTTAGCATTCACATTTTCAGAAAAACAAATCTCTAGCATTGGTTAGTAAGTCGATAGTAACTATTTTTATGTCCAAAATTTTTTTAAGCTAACTAGAAGTGAGAAAATGGCATCTTTAAAGTGCGACGTAAGAACCAACAAAATTAAAGAATGGTATATTTAATGTAAATGTAAATGTAAAATCAACAAATTGAAAAATAAAATAAATTATGATTTGGAATGAGTGCTTATCCGAATTACATTTAAATTCACAAAATAACTGGTGATTGAGTTGAATACTCTCTGATTTCGTACATTGGCGAAACCTACATTTTCTGCATTCAATTGTGTTCTAGTGATCAGAATCCGAATCAGGTGGTAGCTCTATATATGGTATATTTTGTATGATGTTTACTGTGTCTTTTTTGTCTGGAAAGTCTTCGCTTTGTGTCTGGGCTTTCAACGAAACAACAAGCATTTGTAGACGCCTCCAGACCATGTTGAGATGATCATTAGTGTTATTATCCCTGAATATTAAACAAATTAAGACATACCATAGTGAAACAACTTTGTTCGTGTGAAAGGTGTTTGTAAAGATAAGTTGTGATAAGATTCTAACTCAATTCAACACAATAATTGAGAATGAGTGAATGGCACGAAAACGTCCAAAGATATTGTACCAAGTTCTATCGTGACATTTTATCTCTTTATTAAATATCTGAAATAAATCTCGAAAAATGAATTCGTGCCAGCAACAGCACACGTAATTGAATTATAAATCGGCATGTCTTTGTTCGACATGTTTGCATATTCTGCCGATGCTTATCTGTGTGCGCCAGCCAGCATCACCGGATAATTGTGCCTGAATCGTTGGCATATCCTGCAAAATTCCATATTAGTTTACTCGCAATTTATTCCTCCTCCATTTCTGCTTGAATCGTAACTAAATTTCAACTTAATTGTTATCACTTATGCATCTCGGTGCCATTTGCATATAATTAATGGTGATGAATTTATGTTTGTTTCTCTCGAATATGCGTGAATACAATGGGAGACCTGTGAGAGTTCAATAAACATCCGATTAAATTCCTTTGCCGATGCTAGCACAGATTCCGATGCAAATTAAGATCGTTATGAAATATTTGGAACTCTCTCACGATGATGATAGCTCTCGATGCAGTACTCGGAATACTTTAGCTCATTTACTTCTAAAAAGAGGGTATTGGGCAGTCAGGATATACTCAAATTTGACCACGAATGGAAATACGAACCCACTAGTTCCAGTTCTATAATAAAAATTACAAAGATTTGGCCAAAACGATAGCACCGTGTTCTACTAGTCCTATGAATTAAAACAAGCTCGTATCAACTGACGTGAGGTTGAAATATTACTTGTCAGTAATTGTTGAATGATTGTTTGGGTTATCACCATCATCTATTGTGGATGTAATGTTTTCCGACGTTTCGATAGACATCTTCTATCTTTTTTTTGCGCTTGGACAGTATTTTTACATTTTCTGAAGTAAAAAAGTAAAATATGACGAAAATGCTGCTTATTGCTCTCCATATTTAAAAGGGCACCAACCAAAACTACTATGTAGAATTAATAGAACTTCTTTACACACAAGCCTTGCAATATCAGCTCTCCAGACATATAATGGTTATGCGGCTTAAGTGTGAAGTTGGTTTCGAAAAAATTTAATTAAGTCCTCTGACGGAAAAAAACTAAATTACTTTCCGAATAACCCAAAATGTCTTCATTATTCTCCTGAACCAGTTTGTTGGCAGTGATTTCACTTCAGCTGGTAAGTAGTTGAACGCTTTCGTATCAAGAAATTGGAATGTATTCTTGGTCTTCTCCAGGCCGTGTCTTGGAAGAATATAATCAAATCAGCTAGTAGCATAGCTATGGATGTGGGAATGTTGCGTGAATCGTTCATTTTGTTCGTGGATGTAGAGAATACAATCAGGTATAAGAGCGCTAGGCATGGTAAGAATCCGGCACTTTTTAAATATCTCCCTGCAGCTGTAGTAAACTTTAACGAAAATGTGAGTTGTTTAGATCGACAGCTATGAAGAAAATACGCACACTTGCAGTACTTACTCCTAGATCGACAAACAATTGCTTCTAGAAACTAAGTCTCATTTAGCCTATAGCAACCAGTACTAAATACAAAGTAGTGAATGCAAATCAGTAAGAGATATATTGAAATATCAATGGATTATCATTCTAATGCTTTGGTTTTTGTGAGACATCATAAAGTTTATAGGTAATAAAGTGAATGGTAATCATCCGCAGGCATTGCATAAAATCATGACTAATTTTACGAACCATCTTGACTCTCAAACTCATCGTTTCATCCTCATTATACGCATAATAAAAATTTCAGCGTTCAGAGAAAGGCACCGAAATCAACCGTATCAATTATGACATATTTCGAGTGAAATCTAATAGATCATGAAGGCTATTGCATACCAATTAATCGATTTTTTTCTGGATCTCTAGAATGGATAGGACGATGAGTCAATACATATTTCTAGAATATTGTTAGATGTTCAATTTCAACCTAATCATGTGAATTGATATTTGGACAATAATCACCATCTCTTATTGTTCTTGCTACCAATGTTTCGACAGACATTTTCTGTCGTTTTCAAGACAAAAAATATTTGGAAATTCTACAATTTTCATTTAATGTCAAAATAGACGGAATTTCACATATTCGAGTAGGAGTTCATGGGATATATTGAGAAAATTAGGTGAAGCTACTCCCCTTGCCTCATCATCATCAAAAATTGATCCAAGTTTAATCGCTCGCCGCCTAGTTCATGTATCTGAATCAGTCTATATATCCCAATGTAAAATGATGAATATGAAAAAAAAATTACACATATTCAGGAGATCAGCTCCTACTTTAGAACATTTGTCACATCCATTCAATGTAGATGAATTGAGGGATGCAATCAAATCTACCAAATCTCGAAAGGCAGCAGGTTTTGACGGAATTTATTCTGAGTTCATCAAACATTTAGGAAAAAAGGCCTTGTCTTGGTTATTGTCTTTCTATAACAATATTCTGAATTCAGGAAAGTTTCCTTCCGAATTTCGTAAGGCTAAAGTAATGGGTATTTTGAGGAAAAAACTCTTGTGATCCTAGTAGTTATCGACCCATCAGTTTATTGAGTATTTCTTTCAAGATATGAGAAAGGCTAATTCTTTTTAGAATTGAATCTTCTATTTAAAATGCTCTACAAAATTTCCAAGGAGGCTTTAGGACAAATAGAAATTAGCCTTACAACTTTCATAGAATCAGGCTTCAATGATAGGTTGAAGTCAGGAGCTGCTTTCAATGATTTATCTTCGGCATATGACACTGTGTGGAAAGATGGATTAATTTTCAAACTCTATACCCATCTGAAGTGTGAGAAAATGGTAGGGTTATTAAAAAATATGTTATCTGATAGAAGATTTCGTGTTTTTATTGACAATAAGAGTAGCAATTTCAAAACATTGAAAAACGGTCTTCCTCACGGATCAGTTTCAGCAGCTTCACTTTTCAATTTATATCTAAGTGATTTACCCACGACATCATCTCAGAAATTTGTTTATGCTGACGACGTTGCTATTGCTTATCAACATTCGGATTTCCATACTCTGGAAAACATACTATCAGCTGAGTATTGTTGCTCTGTTTGGTTTAATAGTGCACTTACACAAAAATTTGATGCACAATTGAATACATCCATGAGAATAATTACTGGCACCATAAGATCTGCACCGGTTCATTGGTTACCAGTTTTGTCTAACATTGTCCCTCCCCATATTCGCAGACAGACTGCAGCTTTGAATTCTTGGAACAAATATCATTCTTTTCCCAATTTATTCCCAATAATTTCATATATTCCACATAATAGAATTCCCAGATTGAAGTCACGTAAACCATTAAGGCATAATACGTTCTTCAGTATGAACATAAGTGATAAAGAATTATGGAAGACTGGGTGGAACTCTTACGAAATGTTAAATAAGTATCTCGTTTCTGATCCTTCTGAAAAAGTTACTGGTTTTGATCTTCCAAGAAAAATTTGGACAGTTTTTAATCGTTTGAGAACAGGTCATGGTCGTATCAATAGCATGCTATTTAGATGGAACTCAGTTCCTAGCGCAAGTTGTGAATGTGGAGAAGCAGAAGAAACAATACCTCATCTCATCAATAGTTGTCCCATATATACATTTCAAGATGGTTTTAGGGCTATTCATGATGTTTCCATTTCTTTCTTGGAATGGGCTATAAATTTCAAACGAATATGATACGTATTTTTGTTATTGAGATCTTCTTTCTGCTTTTGTCTTTTTATTTCCAGATTCGATGTGAGCAACTTGAAGAAGTCTCTTTCTCCATCAATAGAACACCACTCTTGAAAAAAAAAAAGTCCATAAAATATATTTCAGCTTATTTCTGTATTTTCTGGGTTTTTTCCTTAGGATTTCATGTCATACGCTGAACTAGATCTAATTTGTATTCATCTGTGGTGTCTTCAAGTTACATCGAACAATCGGCCTCGAAAATTCGGCAACCCAATTGATGATGCCATACCTTATCTTAGAAGAATACATTATTTCCAACAATTCTTCAGCTTTTCGATGCCTCCGATGGAAAACTGATTATTGAGAAGATATGCTTGAGTTTCGTCAATCAACTTCCTCATCTGAACAAAATCATTTCACGGACCATCTTTCTGAATTCTGCCAAGAACTTCTAGTCGCTGGGAGCCTGATTTGGAAGCAATTCGAAACTACATTCAGCCATTTTCACTGCTGTATTGACTTGTGACACAGTGCATCCTTCTTCAAATGAGGTTTGTTCTAAGCCATTTTGACCTACAAACAATCCAACAAACCGATAAAATAGTCACTGTATTGATTTTTCATGTTCCAAGTAATAAATGAATGAAATTTCATGCCCATCCCAAAATACACGCCACTCAGCAGACTGCCAGATTGAAGTGGTGAATCCATGTTTCATCCATTGTAATGTATCGACGCAATAATTACTTCTTATTTCGAATGAATATTTCCAAACAGCTATGTGATATATAAGCAAAATCATGTTTTCAGACACCTTGTATCTCTCAATAGGATATGAGAAAAAACGTCTTATCCCTCACTCCTATGCCTCTCTTCGGAGGTTCATCTCGCACTATACTGAGTCATTGATTGACAACTAACCTCAAAAAAGGAAGAAGACATTGCTGTTAGAATAATTCACCAACAAATATTGAGTGAGGGATAAGACGTTCTTTCTTATATCCTATTGATAGTAAGCACCTCTCAATGTATTACCGACAAATAATCCTGTATCTCGGGAACAAACCCATTTTGATTCCACGTTTATGTGAACTTTTCTTCTTAAAATGAGTAAGAAATTTCCCTTTTTCGTTCTATGGCGTTATTTTAAACACCCTGTTGAAAGTTTGGTGTTGCTAATCCTAACTGTTTCGACGAAATCCTAAGTATACTGAATGATGAAAGGAATGCGATATATCCGTATATTTTTCACAGTTCTGATTACACTTATGATCGCTTCCTGGGTTTTATCCTTCACTCGCACAACTATCCATTTTTGGTATATCAGCGGCAGATACCGAGTGATAATAATAGTCCAGCAACCTGCGTCTAATCACCCGGATCGCACCGTCATATTTAATAACCGTCATTCTGAAATTGCTAAATGAACCGCGGCCGCTCTATGTTCTTGCCCATCGAAAGTAGACGGAAGAGCGCTCGACCGCTGCTCTAAACACACTCTTTGTCCTCTATGTTGCGAAATTCGAATGCAATATCTATTGTTAGGCACCGCACCTGTATATCAAGCTGTGCAAAGTAATGCGAAAATATGGTAGGGTTCCTCCCATTCGGATTATTTACGACCATCGACGGTATTGCAATTGCTCCACGCCGAAGCTGAAATGTGCGATGCTTCTCTATGGGTCGGCAAAAATGGATGAACATTGTTCGATAACCATTCAGTTGGATTTTTTCTATGATGGGTTCCTGCATAATTTGCAGTTGGGCAAATCTGATGGGGGTTTCCACGAGGTGAATGTCGCCTGTAGGCTATGCAAATGCGTGGTTGAACTGAGGAGAAGACTGAATTGAATGCGAAACCTTTAAGGTGTAGGGATGAAAAAATTTTATTTAATTAATTTTTTTAACTAATCGTTCAATATCATTGAATGGCCCGAGATGCTTGTACCATCAAATGATCCAATGGTTAGATTAGGTTAGATGCAATTTTTTTATTGAGAATCAAAGGATAACTTTGGGCATAGTCTCCCTGTTTTTCATCAATGTCTCATACAAATTATGTTCATATCGTTTCGATGCAAAGGAATTACCATTTGTTGCTATTTCTAGCGTCACTCACGTCTGTAAACTATCCCCATTTAACGGACTCCTGCAACGTGACGAGAAATTGATAGAGTAGTGAGGTTTTCACAAAAAACTTCATGTTTTGAACAAGAAAAAAAACGACATTGAGAAATTTTATTTGATTATAAGTGAAAAAATATATTGAAGACGAGGTTAGCTGAACATTCGCTTACATAAATGGTTACAAAACAAACCCTAGTTTTCTCGGTACACTCGCAAACTTATCAAGAACTTCCTCGTCGCTAACTGTGATGTCTCTGTGAATAGAGAGCAATGCGAGACCATTTAGTCTATTCTCAGATGTTGTGTTCCTTAGGTAAGTTTTCAGTCTTCGTAGGCTAGAGAAAGTCCTTTCAACGGTAGCGACTGACACGGGAAGGACAGCTAGTATTTTCAGAAGGATATACATGTTGGGGAATAAATCTTTGTCACATTTTTCTAGAGAACTAATCGCCGTTTTTGGCAGAACTTCAGGTCTTTCCTGTTTCCACTTTTCTTGTCACAGCTTAAACTCCCTTCGCCCAATGTCGTTAAATGACAAATCTGATTTATATAATTTCAATGCAGCGTCTAATGAAGTGATGTCTGTTCTGATACAAAATTGTGGAAGAATGTTTTGTAAAGATATTATTGTGTCTTTATGAGATTAGAATCTTTCCCTTAACGCTTCACAAAAATCATCCAGGTATGGCACATAAACTGCTCGTCTATAATATTCTTCTTCTTTGGTATGAGGTACATTGTTGCGTGTTGTTGGAAGCCGACAAAATCGTGGAAGCTCCTCTGTGACAAAAAGTTTTGAGGCTATTGCCTTCACCTGTTCATATAATGGTTTGAAGTTTTGCTCGGCATTTGATCTCTGTTTTGACAGCAGGTCTAAAACAGTTGTGATGTTGCTTATAGCCTGACTAAGGTCAATATTTTTTTTCTGAAGGGTCTCAGACAAGCTGTTTGTAGTCGACAGCATCTGGCTCAAAATGAAAAGATTAACAATAAATGGGAAAGTACAAATGGCACGACTTAAAGCAAATGCTTTAGTTGATGAAACACTCGATTCTTCAATCTTATGTAGGGAGAGTATGATAGCTTCTAAAATTTCTTTGAATAGAATAACTGAGTCATGTCTTTCCACCCATCGCGTTTCGTACAATGAAATCAGTTTCCTTCTCTTTTCATCAGAAAAGCACTCTGAAATCGTGCATTTTAAAATCTCTGTGTTCTTAGCTGATGCATGAAAAAATGCACATATTTCTTTAATGACACCCATGCAGTTTCTAATAGAGGAAATGCTACTTGCATCTGACAAGCACAAGTTGAGTGTATGCGAAGAACAATGTGTATTAAGGGCCAAGTAGTTCTTCTCTGATAGCAGCTTGAACTCCTCTGAACTTGCCACTCATAGTAGCAGCACCATCGTATTCTTGGCCTCTCAATTTGTTCAAGTCAAGACCTAAATTTGACAAGGTCTCTAGTACTGTTTTCGCCAAACCTGCACCAGTTACATCATGAACGGGAACAAATGTTAGGAAATCTTCTCTGATTTTAAAAGTTTCATCCTCAACATAGCGGATGCAAAGTGAAAATTGTTCCATTTGGCTTATATCGGTGGTTTCATCCGCTAAAACGGAATAGAAGATAGAATTTCTAACTTTTGCCACAATTTTGGTTTGAATCAAAAAACCGAATGTGTTAATGATGTCGTTCTGAATGACGGGACTTGTGTACATTGTCTTTCCACCAGCACTGATCAATTGGTCCTTGAGAAGATTATCTCCGCTGTTAGCTCGATATCTCAACAATGATCGGAAATTTTCGTCAGGTTCTTCAAGACTTACTCGTCCAGAATCATTATGACCTCTGAGAGCAATCATTTGCCTTCCGCAAAACTTAATAGTTTGAATTATACAACCAGTTTTTTTTCCATTATTCTCAATATCTAATTTTCTTTGAGAATTTACTTGATCGATAATACTTTCACTTTTTTTTTAATCAAGGATTTTGTATTTTCAGCAATCAAAATAGATTGTCTATGGTATTTTGAATCTTGATGATGCTTGAACATTTCCTTTGCTTTTTTGAAATTGATGAAAGATTGGGTTACAAATATTCCCAATGATTGGTGGTCTCCTTAGTATTTACAAAATGCACCGCATTTCTCCTCTGAATAAGTTAACCACTCAAATTCTTCAAGCCATTTCGCTTGAAAGGATCTCGTGTAGTTTGAAATCGAAGTGGTAGGAGTAGGAGTGGTAGTGCGGGCTATATACGCCACTGTTCTGAACACATGTCTGCAGCATTCCCGATAACCAACTCTACCCAAAATTCTGACTGCACTTCTCTGCATCCTGAAAACAACCTCACGTCCAGCACATTGCCCCATAACAACACTGCATACTTGAGCCTTGATTCAACCATAACAAGTACGTCCTCGATGAAGAAAACGAGAGTGCCCTCAATGCAAGAATGTTTTTGCCTTACATCTGTGCTTTCCTGAAATTAAGTGATACTTAAAAGAAGTGTAAGACTATATTTGTCATTTCAGATATTTTTGGTTTATTTGTACTTTCAAGAATAGACTTGTTCAATGAAATGAAAGAATTAATTCTTTAGAAGGTTTCAGAATGAACCTGAAATTAATATACTTCAATAGCAGATACGTATCATTTCGAATGAAACAACACACCCAAACTAAATAAAGTAAGGTGAAAGGAAGAAGGTACAACAATAGAACCATATTAACTCCCAACGAAGATAGGTATGTATTGAGAAATTTTTCTAAGAATAGTTACAGGATGTACCATCTCTGAATATTCGTTACCCGGACTCTCCCAGTTCCCTATGAATCGTCATTGTGAAATACGAGAGCATAATAACAATCGATTATTCATGAAGCTCTTGAAAAATCTAGCTCATGAAGATATGTAGCAATTTTCCATAGCAGGTGACTAACATCTTTGCTAACAATCTATAGCTGATCAACGAGACATGTCCTTGTTAAATTATATCTCGTAATTTCTGCTTGTACCTATCAATCAAAAGGAATCGTTAGTTACCTGAGGAAGATTGAATCACGGTTATTGTTCCTTTTCACCAACACAACCTGAGAGTAACTCTGAAAATACTAGTCATACATGCAACAAGAAAGGAAATCTTTTTCAACGTGAGAATAGACGAATGCCATGATGGAGGATATTGGAATTTTAATCGGAAGTATCAGGGTATGGGGTAACGGAGATACTGAAATAATTTTCGATTACGTTTCTTCGTCAGCATGAAATCGCAATGGAATATTTCTGTTTTTGAGCGCTTATTCCTTGTGGAACAGCGAGCTATCGTTTAACCAAATGTTTATGATTTTCGAACCCGCAATGGTATCATAGCAATTTATTTACCAAGATAGTAATAAAATTAAAAAACATCCGAAGCTATTATCAATCCAAAAGAACGCCAACATTGAACAATTTATTCAAATGTGGCGATGTTTCTTCACCTTTCGTTCCATCGTCAGACTAAAATCAATAATACATTCTTTGAGCTTTAAGAGAAACATAGGTGAAAGATAACTGAATACAATAACTAATACTTTTTCAATGTCATCTGTATTTCTTTGATTATTTCACAAAATCTACCGGAAAAATGACAAAATATTTAAACATCCTAATTACATGACACAATTCAAGGTTAAACTGACCCTATGTATAAAGGACCTGAATCTTTCCCATTAGGAAATCATCATCTTCGTAAATGTCTAACGCACCATCGACCATGTATCATAATTGATCGACTACATTGAAACCTTTTCAATCTATTGATATATGATTAGATTACAAAGATCAGTCGATAAATATGTGTATAAATTACCCGGTAACCCTCTTTTCCATCGAGAAATTAACCTCACCGGTCATAAAAGCATCAGGCATTGCATATTTTCAATCATATTTCATGAGTTCCAATTCGAGCGAAGATTAAACTTCAATCTCTCATATAACTTACATTCATAACTTGTACATCTTATTAACCATGAATGTTCTATCCGCCATTCTCGATTACACATTTTTCTTCTTTCATACAATAACACACGTATAGTCAATAACCCCAACTGAGAAGAAATGGGCGTATCGTAAAAGGTACGAGCATCAGCAGAAAATACTCCCCATCATTGTATTGTCATAATTTTCAGTTATAAATTAAGATGAGTTGCTGGTTGGTAGTTAAAGTGTCTTCCCATATTATATATGACTTTGTGATTATTTATGATACATACCGATGCTCGACAATGTGGGTACTCAAAGGAGGTCGAAATATTGAGATAACAACCCGATAAGTAGAAGATTGCGATGACTGGGTTTAATGAATAATACCGGAGTAATTTATCATCGGGTAGCAGGTGAAATCGGACTTTACACACTTAATGAATTTCTTAAAACAATTTTCTTTATCCACCCTCTTTAGTTTCGTGTTCCAGTTTTTTTGTCTCTTCATCTGTTGATGTCCTCAACTAAAGTTTTCGGGTTTCAGCGTCCATCCCCTGTTTCTAGGTACCTTTCTTGGTTCTCCAAGTCTCCAATACGACTAACTGTCCACGTGTATCAACCCATTGCTAACTTTAGACATAATTCAATGTTTTCTGTCAATCTGGATTTTTCATATTTGGCTATTTGAGATTTAGTCTCTTACGTTTACACCGTTGTCTTCATGTCTCTATTATTTACTCTGACTAGTTCTTCCACTACGTGATTGAGAAATTCAGGCATATGCTAAATGATTAAGAAAAAACTGTTATAAATTTTCATCATTTTATTGTTCGTTTTGGTGCATATACAGGAATATACAGAAACTCTCTTATTACTATTTCAACAAATTTATCTTTAAACTTATCCCAACGATGATAGTGGTCTGAAAAGGTATACAACTTCTAGTGTCAATACTGATCGACGTAATCAACTTTGCCCTAGCATAATTCAATCTAACATCATTTCAACACACATATAAATGCTCTTCTGGTAATTTACTACATCTATAGACGTTTTCTTGAATGTGTAACATGCTTCATGAACCAAGTAGACGTCCTCGAGTAATTATAATCAGTTGTAGAACAGTGATAGATACAAACTTAATTAATAATTAGTGTTAGTGTTTCAACGGATAGAGCCAACTTGTTTCCAATCTGAAAGCAAAATATTTCTGAGTTGAAATATGTTACAACTCGCCCAATCATATGCAATCATATTATATCAATACGAGACTACTACAATATTTGTAATCATTCCACCAAATAAAAGATGTTGTATTCTAACCATTATCCACTTCTCTCTGACCTCATTTTATGCAAATTGTGTGCGTGGCGTTACAGCCGCTCATGACGCTATAGGAAGTCAGGACAAAATATCTACTACTACAAACACAAACTCACGATGGGTAGATGTGACAACGTCTCGGTAATTCGTCACACTTCAAATTAGTCACTGCCAAAAGAGGGTACAGTCGAGTTGAAGCAATAAGAAAGACACAAATTTTAAAATTTGAGGACGATGAGCGGGCGGGGAAAATGTTATGTGATATTTCTTCTTCTGAATTTTACTGAACATGAGGTAACGGTTATTAAAAATTTTTGAAGCTAACCGAGATAATACTTACTCATCCAATCAAAGAATTCAAAGTTTTCAAATCAATTACAGAAGTCCGAGTCAACTAGTATCTGGAACTGATCTTTGGACTAGTTTATTCTCTGGACCGGATCAGGTCGGAACTGATCCATGCCTTTCTTGGGATCAGCCATCACTACTCAGTTCTTACTGTTTCCTCAACAGCGCACTTACATAGATATGACCTGCACCCTATTGGGATACCTTGAACCTGATTCACATGTACCTACTCGTAGAAACTCCAATGCGAGTTTGCCACTGACCCCATAATACCTACATATCTGCAAAGATCGAATGTCTAGATTTGTTATCATTCATCATATCAAAGATGAAGAATGTTATGGTAATTAATCGCTATTTAGTCTTCAAGGGGAATTATGCCAATTTCATTAATAATCAAGATCTTTGTCAGTGTAAGAAACTAATTGCTTTCTACGAACGGAATTTGAAGCAGAGGAAGAATATCCTTATTAATGGGCGTTTAATTGAGAAGTTCGAAGGTATATACGTCCTGGTGTGAAGCAGTTTATCATAATCGGGATCTATTTAATAATTTCTACGGGAAAGATGAACTAGCTATGATCCATACAAAAATATTCAAGCCATTTGATTAATGATCTACTTATGCTGGTTTTCATAACCGTTGGTTGCTTGATCAACTGCTTGATCGAGCGACTCTATACCATAAATTCCTCAAATTGGAAATTTCATTGGTCAATCTGTCAATTTCGTTGAATTATTCTTTATTGTTGATGATAAATTTTTTATAATAAAACTATTATTTGGGAAATACCAACCAGTTTTCATTTTTCTTGGTACCAACCTTTTTAAAAGCTAATTTTTTGTGTTGAAAACGACAGAAGGCAGAAGAGATAGTGGATATTGCCCAAATAAGGTGTACTCAGCGTATAATTGTATCTTCGATTCATATTAAACCCATATGAATTATTCATAAAAAATAACAAGAAATAAATAATAAGAATAAAAACTAAAAATTAAAAAATATCACAAGGAAAGAATGAATTATGAATTATCCATAAAAAATAACAAAATGAGTAATGAAAATAAATAATAACACTTATTGTGCCGAATTGAGAAAGCCAGAGCGACATTTTTAAGAATGAAAAAGATGTTTATTGCCAGAGAACTAACACTTAATCTTAAGATCAGAATGCTCCGGTGTTATGTTTTCTCTGTTTTGTTGTATGGAGTGGAGTCGTGGACTGTCAATGAGACAATTATTAATAAACTGAACGCCTTTGAGTTGTGGTGCTATAGACGTATTCTCAAAGTCTCATGGACGCAGCATGTTACTAACGAGGAGATCATAAATAGAATTGGCGAGAAGAGGGAAATTGTTCAAACACTGAAGGAAAGGAAGCTTCAATTTCTTGGCCACATAATGCGACATGACAAATATCGGTTACTACAATTAATTCTTCAGGGAAAACTTGAGGCAAAAAGAGGCCCTGGAAGAAGACGTCACTCGTGGATGAAGAACTTGCGCGATTGGTTCGGATTGACTACAACTCAGCTGTTTCGAGCAGCAGTTAACAAAGTGAGAATTGCCATGATGTTAGCCAATGTCCGGAGCGGATAAGGCACCCCTAAGAAGAAGAACACTTATTAAAAAAAATATCACAAGGAAAGAAATTAGATATTTTTCTTCACAGCTTCACGCGGCGCGCTTTTCTTTCCGCGAACGCATCTATCAGCTCCTCGAAATCGAAACGTTTGTGGCCCCATGTTTATGGAACTTTTTTTTCTTCAACTTACTCAAAGAATCTCCCCTTTTCATTTGTACGTTCAATTTAGGAACACCCTGCATATTCTATTGATATTCAATGAATGACTCCCTATTATAATTAATTATTATATTATAATTTAATTAACCGACGTGAATGGAAGGAGTAATTGAAGTTTCAGTAATTTAAGAAAAATCTAAATCAAGGTTATATACCACATTCCAAGTCAACAAGAGCTGAGCAATCCTGAAAGGTTTTCAAAAAATCTCCGAAAAGAATTTTGAATACTTACTTTCCAAGAAAATGCTGTTAAAAAAAAGCTTTCAGTACCCTGTGCCCTGTCTTACGTTATTATCAATTCAATAATGACAAATTATCTCATAATAATATATGATGTCCTGTCTCTTTTCAACACCCTATATATTTTACCGAGACGTAATAATTTTAATTTTTCTTCCAGTAATTCAGTAGAACACTCTTATGACATCAATTCATACGAAATACATTGAATACAGCTTAAATTAAAATACTTTAATTTTTAATGATATCTTCCCATTCCTTCTTACCTGTTTTACGTCATTGGTAGATGACTGAATGATATGCTGTTAATAATTGATCGATTGAATCCTCATTTATTTTAAAGATTTTTAGCATAGTGATAGTTTATCATGTTTCAATTTTACAGTTTCGATTATAGCATTAAAAAATTAATTTTTTTCGAGATAATCCAAAAAAAAAATTATCCTTTGGTTGATTTTGGCGCCCCCTTAAGCTGGTGCCCAGGGCGCCTTCCGAATATTTTGTTGGTGCAAGTGTTCTGTAAGACCTCTAAGAAAAATAAAAGCTAGGAGTTTGATTAATTATACATTCATTGTGCCCAACTCATTATAAGTTTTCATCAATACCTTCAACCGCAGAATCGAGAAAATATATAAATATGTATTAAAAACCATATGCAGCAATCAATTCATCCATTTTTTCACTTTCCCGATAATGACACCAGAATAACTGTAAAACGTGATTGAAATCATAAAACAAATTTACAAGTAGTGATGTCATGAAATGTTCACTCACGCCAAGTTAATCCGACACGAGATTCTAATACCTATCGGGATTATTCTCCCTGTACACATAAAAATATTAACTTTATTTCCAGTATTGAGCGTGTACACATAAATTTACATGGAAACGGTAGAATTATTCTAAATTTACCGATCTCACCGTGTAGGTAAAATTCCTGAGTTTGAAGTGGCCGAGCGATTTGTCCAGTTCCAGTGGATAAGTTTGTGGCGATCTGTGTTCCAGGAAATGTGAACGATGAAAAGATAATATAGATCCAGTTATTGGCAATTACAGGCATTTAATTTAGTCAATTGACGAACTCTACTTAGTTATTTTGGCAGCAAAGCTGCTCTGTAGTGACAGACAAACTCGATTAAGCAATGTTTTTCATTGGTGAATAAAAAAATCAAGAAACTTGATATATGCACAAGTTTTTATCTGTGTACGTCCGATATCTTATGAGGTGTGAGTTATTAAATAGTACATTGTTTACCGGGTAGGAAAAGCTTAACATTCCTGGACGACTTAGCAACACAGGAATGTGGCTTTTCCTACGAGGTAAACATACTATTTTTCCGCAAATCGTTTAAAATTCGACAGATATTGATTGACTTAAAAAAAAGGCGATAATTTCATTCCCAAATAAATGGTGCTATGAAATTCCTAATAAAATTACTTGGGTTACTATGGACGTATTGAGGTTGAATTGTCAAACTTGACGCTTATAAATTTAATTGCTGGTGTTCTCGAAAGTAAAATGATAAGTGATAATGAAATTTCCATTCCTGGGACTCCTCCAGAGCTGGTTGAGGCAGTGAATACTGCCTCATTAGAATTATTGCCAAAGAAATCGAGAGAAAAGTACGAAAATGCATACAGACGTTTTATGGATTATCGCATGAGTAAAAATACGAGTTCTTCTATCTACATACTCAAAACTTCGTTCTTTATTGAAACGGCAAGCTCAAGATTATAGGGCAAAGAAATCTAAGATTTTAACGAAGGAAGAAATTGAAAAATTTATCCAGGAAGCTCCAGATAAAGAAAATTTAATGATTAAGGTAATTTACAAGTTTTTAATTTCTATTTAGACTATAGCTTTATTTATTTTTTAGGTGGCTGTAATATTTGGTATTTCTAGGGCCTGTAGAATGGATGAGTTAGTCCGAATGACTGTACACGATATAGAAGACTTAGAATCTAAGCTTTTAATCAGCATACCTGATTCGAAAACCAACAAACCAAGATCATTTGTAATTAATCAGATCTACTTGAATGTTTATCGAGAGTATGTTTCGTTAAGACCAGAAAATATGAACAGTGACCGATTTTTCTTTAAATATCAAAGCGGAAAGGGTTGTAGACAAGTGGTAGGAATTCATCAATTTAGAAAAATGCCCAAAATAGTTGCTACTTATTTGAACTTGGTAAATCCGACAGAATATACTGGTCACTGCTTTCGTCGGTCTTCTGCAACAATATTGGTTGACTCTGGTGCCGACATAACTATTTAAAGAGGCATGGCGGATGGAAGTCATCAAGCGTTGCTGAAGGATATATCGAAGAATCACTTAACAATAAGGTTGAGGTGGCAAATAAAATTTTCACAGTACAAAATATTCAACAAAATGACCCTTCCACCCTGCATGTTGTCCAAAATGTTTCTCATAGTTCTAAGAGTGTTCCTCCAATGTTCAATAATTGTACTAACTGTCAAATTACTGTAAATATAACAAATTGATCTTAAAAATGTATTCAGCAATGACTTGATGACTTAAAAATAGAAATTAATTCCTTATAAGCAATGTGTTTTCCATCATTTATGTAGAACACTAACAACTGTACGGAAATGACATTTCCTTACAGTAAGGAAGTCCTGACTTTTTCTTCAAGAAATTTTGACAGGAATGTCAAAATTTCCTGGCAATTTGCGGAAAAAGGTATTTGTTTCAACTTAATTGAAATATCTTTCAAGTTACCACGTTACGTTACAACGTTTGATGAACATTACTGTGTTCATTGAGAGCATCTGCCAGTACAGACCAAATCACTTCCCGGACAGAAAATATATGCATAATTTTACAACAATAGACTTCACGAAAAGGAAAAAGCGTGACGAAGTAATCCTCCATCGTCTGGTCAACTCGATTGTCTAATCGGCGATCGGTTGACCTGCAATAATTTAAATTTTTTCATTCTTTGCTTGCCTTAGTTATTTAACGATATATCCTTGAGTCTTTTTAATCGTCTGACCGATCGATATTTCTAATTTCGATCAGTTAATCGAGAATCCGCATTCATTTGTCACGTTTTGCATCAAAAGACCTTCGTATAATTTTGTCGGTTGTTTTGTGAAGAATAATTTTTACAAGAAATATCGTGAGCCTCATGTCTCCATTTGGAGGATAATAGAAGGAAGATAACGATGAATTGCCAACTGAATGTCAATATCAAATACAATGATTGACGAGGCAATTGCCAAATATATTTGAAACAAACCATATTTCATTTGAGAGGAAATAATATATTACAGACTAATAGATACCCGCGACTTGGCAGAAATACTTAAATCAAAGATAAGTTTTTCCAAAAATTCGCTCTAACTCAAAAATACAGTTGCGGCAAAAGTCAGTTCTCCGTTTTGCATATGAGAGGAAAAAAAAGCAGAAATAATTGCAAATAAATTTATGTTCGAGAAAAATAAAATATCAATAATTACTTGTGGCCTCACATTTTATGTTCGAATTGGTTCCCCCCTCTTCAACACGCATGCGGTATCGTTGAGTGACGGTAAAACAAATTTTACGAAAAAATTATCAGGGTGACCTGAACGAGGCGCGTTGACTACAGAGCCAGTACTTACGAATTTACAATACAGTTTATGCACCATTTGTCTGGCGGGAACTTGCTTGTTTGGAAAGCGCTGGCGAAATTCTTGGAAAATTTCAGCATAATCACCGTCAAGTTTTAGGAAAAAGTGAACAAACAAACACGCACTGTAAAGGTGCACAACATTACTACTACACGCAGACAACTCAACTCGCCACGTTTCAGCTGCCTCCTTCCTCCCTAGGTACGATACTGGTCTAGAATACATGCATGCGTGAATACTAGACAGTGTAAACTGACTTTTGCCGCACTCGGTATATGTTTACAATATGTAAACATGTGGAAACGATCGATTATCGTTGAATCAGGAAACAAATGGCTGTTCAGGTTCCGCTTTTTATTTCCAGTAGGTACCAACAACATAAAGTTGCCAACTTAATTTTGATTTTTCATAGCCCCCTTGCTTATAATATATCTTAAATGGTCTACTCTGACAGTATTCGGAAATTATCATTTTAATTGCTCGCTGGAAGTATTTTCGAGTATTTGTAGTTTCTGCATATTGCTTGAAATAACTGTAATTACTACTCCAAACATGAGCGCGGTATGAACTAGTGGACGTCAGTGGTAGTCTATGAATGTTACAATGGCAAAAAAATGATCGAAGAGTTTGCCTCAAATTTTGTGTTTTCAAGGGTAATACTACTAGAGGTGAGAATTTTTTGAGAACATTCTTGTTTTTTGGGAATTATGCGTTTAAATTTCACGAAACAAAGTTATCCTTAATCGGTATCACTTTGTTGAGTGAAATTTGTATAATTTTCAAAAAACGACACAGTGTTCTCAAAAACAATTCGAATCTTGTGTGGTATTTGGAAAGATCATTCAACAATATAAATCAAACGAAATAAAAAATAGTTTTTTATTAAAAAATAACCATATGGGAGCATAAGAACTAATTATTCATCTTTATTCTCAAAATAATAATTATTGATAGTACAATTATTATACACATTACGAGCATTATTTTCTAATGATGAAGTAGATACTGATGTTGTTTCATGAAGGACATTTTTTTTCATTCCTTATGGCTGTGATTATTTTTTTGTGATGTTGTTGGTCCAGTTGGAGATACGGTTTCACTGACGCTGCAGAAGAATGGCCTGTTATCTTTATCAGCTGTTCCTCGCCAATCCATGTTTTGGCTAATTGACTGACAGCAGTAGCTCTATGCGAGTGGTTGGTTATCTTCGACTTGGTTGTGTTAATGCCAATGAGTTCTGCCGATTCTTTTGTCCATTTAGCTATCGTATTGGGATCGACTGGGGAGTTTTTGAATCATGAACCATATTTCCATTTCTTATGTGGAGTAAGAAATAGTCTTTCAGTGGTTATGTCTGCAGTTCTTTTGGATACAAGTAGCTTATATAACCTCACCGGGCAAATATCTTCTTCCATATTGGGAGTCAGCCATTTCGTTTCCGGACATTTTTGGGTACCACCTTGTCTTGTTTTAGAAAATATCGGATTGTAGGCAATTTGGCCCGTGGGATTACCAACGTTTTCAATTACGAATTGGAAATGCGAAATTAGGCATGATGAACCCTCTCCTCCGCGCCAAGCAAGCTCCACTGCAGCAATAAAATAAAATTTTCTGTTTAAACCGTCTGGATTATCTTCTTTACATAAGTTGACCATCTTTTTGTGTTGCTCCAAAGACAGCGCCTTGGCACTAACTCTTCTTTTCTCAGGGTCCACTTGCAAAATACGCCTCTTAGCATTTCGTGCATCCCGCGCCATTTTAAAAGCCACGTCTGTGAATGGATCGATCCCAACGCCCCATTCGGAATAGAATTTTTCCTGCAGCTGTTTGGCAGTATTATTCCATAAGGTTTTCACGACACTTTCCTTGTAGTCTAATGCATCTCTTTTCTTCATATTGAAAGCCCAGTCTAGCATAATATTATTGAGCTCTGACAAACTTGTTTTTTCATTTACAAGGTATTTCCGGGCAGCACAGAATTCTTCAAATTGTTTCCAAATGTAGGATCTTGACTTCACTGTGTTAAGCGGCACACTTTTCTTCACACTTTCCTCAAATGAAGTAATATTAGAATTCCCAAAACGTTTCATTTTAATCTACTTTATGGTAAAATACGAAAATAAACTGACATTCGCTTGATCATAATAGAATTAATGCAGGGACGTATGAATTCTCGTAATTTCGGTTATTCGAAAATTTGGAACAATGCAAAACTTTCCAACGGATGAAATGGTCCTATACGACATCATCAGCGGTAATAAATCCTATAAAATTCGTTCCGTTTCAGTGAAAATTGATCGCAATTACCTTTTATCGGAGGTATGAAATCGCAATAAATAACGATGGAGTCGTCCCTTACCATAATAAGGTGTCGTTATATTAACATCTTACCGATGGCGTGCTGAATTTTAAATTTCAGGAATGACCACCAGTGAAATCTTTAGGTCGTGTTATGTTGCTGAAACCGTTATAAATCACCGAGTTTATTGTATGTTTTCAGTATAAAATTATTTTACGTTCTCGTATTTTATACTCGTCCGGTTGAATTTGGCAATTGGGCTTGATTTATTCAGTTATCGGTGAAAAGAATTTTTGCATTTATTCCTACTGCTTGCATTAAAATCTCAGTAAATATTCGTACAAGGTCTGGGCTATTCACCAAGCAAAGTTGTCTTGGATAGCATCTTAGAATAGGCGAGGGCAATTAGGGTAGGGCGGGGCTAGTTGAGCAATTTTTATTTGAGCGGATGTAGCTACTCAATAAAAAGTCTCAATGAGCCGTTATGTGGCTTGATGGATTAGTAATTTATCCCTTAGCAAAAGTGTCCATAGTACATTTTTTGTAACAAGTCGAATTTAAGAGTTACCGCTGTTTAAATGCAGAAAGTCAAGTACCCCATAGATGAGGTAAGTTGAGCAAGGGTATGGGGCAAATTGAGCACTAAGAATGTATAACCAAACCATGAGTTCAATGTTGATTAGAGAAGTAAAATAAGTATGTGTTTGCCTATTAGTTCTTTATTTATATTAGTGACATTTTAGTGACAGAACAACAAAACTTAAAGTAATTTTCTTTTACTAATTAACCAAAACTAGAATCAACAAAACATCTTATCTTATCTTAAGATAAAACTCAGCATCAGAACTTTGAAACTTAATGGTCATCAATGAAATTAAATTTATATATTCTTAGTGACAGAGAAACGAAACTTAATGTAATTTTCTTTGGATAATTAACTGAAAATAGAAAAACAAAACATCAACGTATCTTAAGATTAACTACAGGATTAGATTCAGTGTTTTTGTTTAAAATCAGACTTGAATATCTGTGTAGGAGAAAATACTTGACTCGGTGTTGCATAGCCCATGGATGAATCACCACCTTCATTTAATTTCTTCAAAAATCTTGTCAAAGTCATCCGTTTGATACCAAATTCTTTAGCGGCGGCATTAACAATTTTTCCTTCATCCTTAACAGCCTTTGCAGCATTTTTTAAATCTTCAGTAGTGTAAGAACATCTTGTAGTCTTCCTCTTGTAAGTCCGCATCCTAAAAAAATAAAACATTAATTACTTTACTTGTTTGAGTCGTAGGGTAAGTTGAGCAACTATAGCTCAACTAACCCCAATCCGGCATTTTAAAACCAAAGTGAGGTTATAAAAAATCGTAAGAATTATACCCAGAACCTCTCTACATATCAAAAGTACAATAATTATCTGGAAGATTAACACTTACCTGATTGAAAACAGACAACAATTGATTGATATAGACGAAAACTTGCGATAGACAACTTTTTACTTTTTGCGCACAAAATAAACAAAACGCACGCGCGTTTCACTCGTTCGTTCAGCCGCCACTAGTGATCACGTGGTGATTACCTCTCCCGCGATTCCTTCTTTCCGCCATACGATGCCAATGCGTATAGTGAATAGTTTGCGAGATATTTCGATTGCCCAACTAGCCTCGCCCTACTCTAACCAATACACCATAATTGGTAATTCATAAATGTGGGATACACATCATAACAAGAAGTTATCCAAATTTTAAAAGATCATATCCCCGGAAGTATTAGTTTAGCGAGAATAAAAATGGTATACATGTATTTCTATGATCATTCAACACTATACTACATCGTCCAATGAAATCGCTCAATTTCTGAAAACAAACTGTATCTGAAAACACTCAAAATCACAGGGTTTTCACTTTTAGAAATTCGTTTTTATTTATCAAATGCCTAATTTTCATAGGAATATTAATACGTCCGGATAGCTTTGGCCGTTGGTGGAAGTAGCGGTCATCATGGTTACGATAAACAAGCAGTTGTTAACGATAACTTCAACAGCACATTTGGCAGTTCTGTCAGTTTATTTTACCATAAAGTAGATAAAAATGAAACGTTTCGGGAATTGTAATATTACTTCAATTGAGGAAAGTGTGAAGAAAAGTGTAATACCGTGAAGTCAAGATCCTACATTTAGAAACAATTTGAAGAATTCTGTGCTGCCCGGAAATACCTTGTAAATGAAAGAACAAGTTTGACAGAGCTCAATAATATTATGCTAGACTGGGCTTTCAAAATGAAGAAGAGAGATGGATCAGACTACAAGGAGAGTGTCGTGAAAACCTTGTGGAATAATACTGCCAAACAGCTGCAGGAAAAATTCTATTCCGAATGGGGCGTTGGGTTCGATCCATTCACAGACGTGGTTTTTAAAACGACGCGGGATGCACGAAATGCCAAGAGGAGTATTTTGCAAGTGGACCCTGAGAAAAGAAATGTTAGTGCCACGGCGCTGTCTTTGAAGGAACACAAAAGATGGTGAACTTATGTAAAGAAGATAATCCAGACGGTTTGAACAGAAAATTTTATTTTATTGCTGCATTGGAGCTTGCTTGGCGCGGAGGAGAGGGTTCATCATGCCTAATTTCGCATTTCCAATTCGAAATTGAAAACGATGGTAAAACAAGACAAGGTGATGCCCAAAAATGTGCGGAAACGAAATGGCTGACTCCCAATATTGAAGAAGATATTTGCCCGATGAGGTTATATAAGCTACTTCTATCCAAAAGAACTGCAAACATAACCACTGAAAGACTATTCCTTACTCCACATAAGAATTGGAAATATGGTTCTTGGTTCAAAAACTCCCCAGTCGGTCCCAATACGATAGCTAAATGGACAAAAGAATCGGCAGAACCCATTGGCATCAACACAACCAAGTCGAAGATAACCAACCACTCGCATCGAGCTACTGCTGTCAGCCAATTAGCCTAAGCAGGGATTGGGGAGGAACAGGTGATAAAGATAACAGGCCATTCTTCTGCAGCGTCAGTGAAACCGTATCTCCAACTGGACCAACAACATCACAAAAAAATAATCACTGCCATAAGGAATGAAAAAAATGTCCTTCAAGCAACAACATCAGTATCAGAGTGTTCTCAAAAAATTTTCACCTCTAGTGGTATTCCCTTGAAAATTGTCGCAACCTCCCGGATTATTATGAAAAATAACTATCGTATAAGTAGAAGATCACAACTGCATTGCTCGAATAAAAAACGTTATATCCAGTTTCGAAAGACGATGTGCCATCAGAGATATGTCAAGGCGATTAATCTCTTGAATAATGTTAATCCCTACGTCCCGTAACCTGTTCATCATTAGGCGGGTTATTGCACATCACGATTTGATTCATTCCCGGAGTGTTCATTTATGCACAACTATTTCCTTTTCACGGTTTTAATTGGACAACTTCTGACCTGAGGTTATTTGAAATTCACGACTATTTGCGTGGTCACAAGGTTTTTACCCATTGAATCATCTATGTCGCATAAAAAAGATAACGGAATCGATGACGAAGCATATTCGAAGGCGCATTGATGATAAATATGAAATATGCAATATGGAAAACTTACACTAGCTTCATTCATATTTTTATTCGAAGTACCGAATACATTCATCAATAGAATAGAATTGAATATATTTTTATTTCCCAAATCTATGACATAATAAAAATACAAAGAAAAGGAAATAAGTCAAAGTTAGAAATTAATTCTTGAATAACTCTAACTCTAACAATAACAATAAAAATTTTTATTCAATTCATAGTACATACTAATTGTACAAAAAAAAATTTCCAAGTATGTTATCAAACTTCATAATTCGAAATATTTATTAGCCTAGTCACATACAGGGTGTCTCAAGTTCTAGTGCCTATTAGACGTTTCTGGAGAACTAGACATATATGAATTCTGAAAATTGGGATTATGATATTGTTCGAAGTTCTCTACAGAGCTAAAATATTTTCAAAGCCCAAAAACTTTATACAGGGAGTGAATATAAATTCGACGAAACAAATTTTTTTCAAGTTTTCCATTCCTGGTATGATCGAGTATTCAATAGTGAATACATATCTGTTAAAACTATTGTATTAAATCGAATAGTTTTCAAAATATCTAATAAAAACTGGAAAAAAAGTCAAATATGTTCAGTCAGTAATATGTTCATTATTCTTATTTCAAATATCCTGAGCGTAAACCGTTTTTACAACATCGAAAAGGAAGGATATGAAAAGGTCATGCATCTTTTGGATTTCAAAAATATCATCACAGGGTGTTTCAAATTTTGTGTTGAAAATTGTGATCTTAAATTGGCCATAACTTCTGTTTTTGTTGGTTTGTTCATCACACCAGAGTACGAGAAGATACTCTAGCGCTAGAGCTCCTGACCCCACGTCAGTACTTTTCTAAATTTTTGAATTAATCGTTCTTTCTTGATGAAACACTTCTTGTGTCACCAAGTATTTCTCAATAAAATCTGAAGATGCATTCTTTCAGATTCCACTTCACACTCCGAAGGTCCACTGAATATCCGCGAGAGATAGGTCTGTATGGTTAAGAGGAATCCAAAGAAGAATGCACAGAATTCGAACGGACACAGATGAATATGCAACAGACGCCGCATCCTGAGATTAAGAGAGGTAAATCAAACACAGGGAATGTGAATGTAGGTATCTGGATGGACGAAATTTATGATTCCGTAGCGTTTTCTCCTTATAGAGATTGATGATTCTCCGGTTAAATCCATAATCTCTATATATTATCGACGTAGTGAGAATTGCATCAATGCTACGATCTAGAGGGAAATCTAGGTTGGGAATATACTGAGGAACAAAGAAAATGCTACCACCCAATTGATTTATTATGTTTCCATAAGAGATAGATAATCCAACGTAATTTGATTTAGAAGTGTCACCAGAGTTTCGACACAAATTCTGCATTTCTAAGCGACTATTTATAAATTATAAAAATGAAAAATGTACCGTCCAGCCTGTAGGTGTGAATACATTTTCGAAAATGCCCGTTACTATTGCAAAGTATTTGGGCCTTTCTGATGCTGAACAGTATACAGGGCACAGTTTCAGGCGTTCTGCAACTCTACTCGCAAATTCTGGGACAGATTTGACAGTTTTGAAAATACATGGTGGATGGCGCTCAAGTTCTGTTGCAGAAGGATATATGTATTGAAGATTCACTACAGAACAAAATAGATATTTCTGAACAAATACTTGGTGGGGTCACAAAAACCGGAGTTCCTGATGCAGAAATGGATATTCCAGCAGGACCTGAGAAGTCCTCAAACACATGTGCCATAACGACTGAGCGTGTTTCCTTTCGAGGAGGTGCAGGTTTCCAGTTCCATTTTCAAAATCTTAATAATTGTAATTTTTACTTTAATGATAGAAATAACTGTTAATGTAGAATTTTTGATAAATTTAAAGAAACATACTTTAAAATAAGTTTTACGTGCATTGTGTGTGGAAAGAATAATTTCCAGAAAGTGAGTGGTGAACATTTTATTTTAATTCACTCAGTGGATAAACGTCAACTTACCCTTGTTACCATGGGTTGAATATTGTCGTCTTTAAACGTCAAAATGGGATAAAAAATATTATTCTCAATATTGAACGTGAATCACATAAATGAATATAAGGAAATATTCATGATCAGAAACACCCCAGAAATTAATAATTTACAATCTCGCAGATTATTATCATAAACAACTCAGCTCAAGACCGATCCCATTGTTTATAATGGACATCGGTACCGATAACTCTTTTATCTTTGTCGCCCGTCGAAGAATAAAAAACGATTTAGCCGTGATTTCAACCTGACATGGCACGGTTCGTTTGTATCGCATAATTCGATATTTAGCGTGAGAAATTGTTATAACTTATGAAATTAGTCGTTCGAAGAATAATGGAAGTAATATTTCATATGGATTTAATTTATGTCATTAAATCCTTTTATCAGATACTGACAGACAACAATTAATTGACTTGTGAGTGTAGAGTGAGAAAATAAAGCTGAAAGGGACAAATCCGCATAGAAAATCTACAAATAACGGTTTGGTCATGGTCATTTTAGCACGCTTGCACTTAATGAAACAGCGACCTATCATTTTGCCCAAATATCTGTGATGTTTAGTCGACCTTTGAAATAGGAATTCCTCGGAGTTTTTGTATGATTTGTTTCTCGACATAGGTAAACTGATTTTTATTTCAAAGCTGGTGTTTGCCTATTGGTCCCATTCATACTCAGTGGAATCTATGAGACAAACCAAAGGATTCCAAAATTTTGCCTTAATTAATTTTTTTTCATATTTAATTTCTCATTTATAATGTATTTTAATATTAGATGAATTTATAAGAACATGTAACAAGAAACATCTTCATACAGAATGCGTTGAAATAAACAAGGTAGTTTCGATGGGATATTAAATAAATTTGGCACAACCAACGAAAAAGTAGTTTATCCCTCGGTTTATCCTGATTGAGTCAGTACTACATCCCATTTTTTCAATTTTTATCACTACAATCACTAGTACTTTAAGGTTATGGTGTTGCCAGATGACTAAACTTGGGATATTACGTTTTACATATGACAATTTCTCCATAACCTTCTGGTGGGGCCATCTTTTGACAAACCGCGGAAACTTATTTGTACACCTAATAGTTTATTCCAGTTCTTTTCAAAATAATGAAGAACTCAATAGTTATTAGCATTGTTCCACAAAGAGAGAACATTCCATATGGAGGCTGAAAAACCTAGTAGCTTCAATTAACTACAACTAAAATGTTATTCAAGATTAGCATTGCATATTATATTCCATATTCTTTATTGAAGCTGAAGGATTGAATCATCAATTAGGATAACGTATATTCACGTGGATAATAATGATATTTTATTAATCTTCAGAACTAGGTGCGATCTACTACTGCACGCATTCTTAAAATTATTAAATTATAATGCGTTCCATTTTTTCATTGCTACTTCATGGAACTGTTTGTCCTCATAAATAATCTTAATTATATTCAATTAATTGTCGAGATAAACTCGGTCTTCTTATTTCTGGGTAATGAGTACGTTGAATATAAATAATAACTATAATAAAATGAGCTATTATTAGGAACAACTCAGAGTTACGACATCGCAAAAGTAGGAGAAAAATACGATGGTCTCATTTGAAGAAAAGGGAATTACTATTCGATGAATACAACCATTGGATATTAGAAGTATACAGGATACTTCAAATAGATCATTAGTTAAAATATTTCAAAGGTCTAATGAGTACTCCTTCCTGAAATTTTCAACAGGTTATTGACCCAGTTAACACCAATAATAAAGTGACCAGCTCTCTCCCCTTTGATTGCTAATGCGTGGTGGAGTTAGGGCTTCGATCAATTTTTAGTTAATTTGGAATGATCGGTGTCATTTTTCCAATAGAAATTCAATCGCTGTCGACAGTGTAATTTAAAGATTTCTTTCGAATTCGCTCACTGAACCAAACAATGTTGCATCAAATATTCAATTCCAATATTGCACAAAAAGAATAGTATATTCTAATACAAGTTGTGGAATGGGCACTTATTTGAACGCATGAGTGTTGGAATTGCCTTCTGCAACGAGTATCAGACGATATTTTCTCTATTTCAGTCAAGAATTGTGAGAAATTTATTGGAATACAATGAAAAATTCAGATTATACCTCCTAGTGCCTTTTGTATTTTATTTTCGCAGTTGGTGTGACTGATACGAAAATTGACAGATTATAGAATTTGAAAAGTGCGTTGAAATCTCTACATGGTTTAATCTTGACAATTGACATGCAATGGACGCGTGTTGACATTCGAAAGGATAGGATTTCAGTGTTGTCAACCACAAAACGAAAAATATAACTGAAATAATGCTGTAATGAGTTGATTACAGCACTGTTTTTAGTACTGTAATGAACTCATTACGACACTGAAATAGAGAAAGGAATTTTACACGACGACGGCGCTGACCAATCAGAAACGTGATATTGCCGCGACTGTCTGGTTGGTTAAAAACAAAGTGACTAACAGGGCAGTGCTGAAATAAAGCAATTTTAAATGGAATTTCAAAATGGGATAAAAAATATTAAAACCACTAGGCAATCTACTGCAGTATCGATCATCCAAATTACATTTTGATATTTCCAATAATTCCAGAGATATTTACTTGGTTCTACAAATTTGCCCATCTATAATATAAAAATGAATCGCAAAATGTGTTGGTGAGCGCATAACTCAAAAACGCCTGGACCAATTTGGCCAAATCTTTTTTTAAAATGTTAGTTGAAGTTCAAGGATGGTTTTTACGGCGAGAAAAATTAGAATTATTGCTGGAAAAACCCTAAAAATAGCCCTTGTCTTATTCTCATACAAATGATTTGTAACTAAAACGTAGTCAATTTGAGCTTTATTGCTATGGTATAAAGTTCATATTAAATTACAAGCACTCACTGTTGTCTAAGCAATGTAGGTGTGTTCCTAACGTCAAAGATCATATCTATCAAAACAATGTGCGTGTGTGCGTTGGAGCACAGAATACATAGTTGGAGGAGTTTAATGTCACGTTCCGAAACACGCGTTTCTTTTGTATTAGTTTCGGCACGCGAAATAAAATGCATCAGTCAAACAAAAATCGCGTTACCAATAGTGTTTTATTATTTTTAATATCCAAATTTTAAATAAATAAAACAATTCGTACGGCTTAAAAGGATTTGACTTCAAGTCATATCAAATAAAAAAAAAGTTGTCTGTTACCTAATCTACTGAGTTTGCTTTTGTCAACTGATACACGAAACAAATTCGTATATCGTGTTTTGTGCAGAGTGTTTAGTTAGTTAGTGTTTGTTTAGTTCGTGATTAGTGAAAAAATAATTTATATTTGATATGCCTCCTATAAGACGAAGCAATTTAGGTAGAAGAACCAGAAATGCTACAAACCAAGCTAATTACCGATCTAATCGTACTGCACAAGAACGTGACGACGGAGATGAACGTGAAAGAAAAAAGATCTACGGAGCAATAATAACCGATTTGGTGGTGCAATGATTTTATTAGCAGGAGATTTTCGTCAAACATTGCCAGTGATTCCACGATCAACGCCAGCTGATGAACTCAATGCATGTCTAAATTCCTCCAATTTGTGGAAACATGTCAAAGTACTTCATTTAAGCAAGAATATGCGTGTCGAGTTGCAAAATGACCAATCTGGAAACATATTCTCTAAACAACTCATTGACATTGGTAATGGCAAATTTCCTATAGACATGTTGACTGGCTGCATTAACTTTCCTCAAAGTTTTTGTCAGTTAACTCGATCAAAAGATGAACTTATTCAGAAGGTGTTTCCAGATGTTTCTCAAAATTACAGAAACCATGATTGGTTGAGCGAACAAGCTATACTGGCTGCAAAAAACATAGATGTAAATGAATTAAATTTCAAAATTCAAGAACAAATTACAGGCGAATTGAGGATATATAAATCAGTTGATTCGGCTACTAATCAAGATGATGTAGTCAACTATACACCGGAATTTTTAAACTCGCTGGATTTGTCAGGATTGCCACCTCACAATCTTCAATTAAAGGTTGGATCGGTGGTTATAATGTTGCGAAATATCAACCAACCGCGTCTTTGCAACGGTACACGGTTAGCGATAAAAAAATTACTAAACAATGTGATAGAAGCAACTATACTCAAAGGAAAGTATAAAGGAGAAGATGTTCTCATACCGCGCATCCCAATGATTCCGACTGATGTGCCATTTGAGTTTAAACGACTACAGTTTCCAGTGCGGCTTGCTTTTGCTATGACTATAAACAAGTCCCAGGGGCAATCATTAAGTGTTTGTGGTATTAATCTAGAAAACCCATGTTTCTCATATGGTCAATTGTATGTTGCCTGTTCCTGTGTTGGAAAAACATCAGATTTGTTTATCTATGCGCCAGGTAATCAAACAAAAAACATCGTATACCACAAAGTACTACAATGATAATAATAATAATTATGATTCACATGATTAACAATAAAGCGATTACTTACTTTTAAATCCTTATATATGTTTTATTTAATGTTTTTTATTCACAACGCCCTATCACCAGGGTGACGGTTCTGTTCAGGAGAATTTTTTAAAATACGTAGGCACAAAAACTGCCACATTACAAATCTTTTTGACAGGACGAAATCAGTCGGGTCAGCTAGTCACTGTATAAATATAAATGCATATTAATTATATATTTCAATATCGAGATGATGCCTCAAATACATTCGCCAGTTTCATTGCAAATCAAGTACGATCCTGCACTTATCACAATCTTATTATACCTGTTGCATCCCCCAGATCGAAGACATAGTCACGTTCGGGATTATGTAATATACAAAAAATCACGGACTGACATGCGGCTATAGATTATCAGCTTGAGCCGCACCTCTAACATCTTCAAATTAGTCCCAGTAATAGCTAAATATCTATCAATCACATGCACTTTATTGTGGAGTCGTTCGACAGTGCAATTCTTACACATAAACCATTGTGTGGAAAAGATACCAGAATGGGTTTCTATCACTGAGCAGCATCACGACCCGATGGGAGCACGGAAGGTGATCATTTATTCCTTGTGTTCCGTGTGAAGGAGTCCTGCGATTGGTCGTTGAAAAGTGCAGCAGAGGTGGATCTTGTAGATATTGAGAGACTTATGCAAGTTTCAGTCAACGTCATAAATATCCTTTTCTACGACTCATGATATTTGTCACCTTTTTAATCTGGAAAAATATTCTAATGAACCTAGAAATACAATATATCAGAAAAATTTAGATGAGCAATGACGTAATATGAATCTAAGTAGAGCTGCGCTGAGAGCTGAGCACCGATTTTGACTTTTCCGAAATATTGAGCATTTTTGAAAAAGTGATCCAATATTTCGATCATTATTCACTTCAGTTGAAACTATTGAATATGATTTTGTACGATAAAAATAATAATACTTCAATTGATGACGAGATATTGTTGATGATGGAGCTCGTGTTGAATGATTATTTGGGCTATTACCATCATCTATTGTGGATGTAATGATTTCCGACGTTTCGATAGACATCTTCTATCTTTATCAAGGAGAAAAGTAAGAAACCTTTTGAAAATTATCAATTTTCAAAAAGTTAATATGACAGAAGTCATGAAAGAAAAATGAACAATGTTATATACTCATCTGTGATATGATGATCTTTTTAAGTTGGATCGAACTATCGGCGTCCAAACTTCTGGCAGATCTATAGATGGAGCACTTATGGAATCTGGTGTTATTTTCAAAAATGCTGCTTCTTTGATTTTTCTTCTTGCAAGTTTTTCTTCTTTGGATATTATTGATGCTTCATCCCACTTTATACGATGATTCTCATCTACAGCATGTTGGACTAACCTGGATTTGTCGCTGTCTAGTACTCGTAGAAGCTTCTGGTGTTCTTTTATTCGTACATTCAGGGGGCGTTTAGTTTCTCCGATGTAAGATCTTCCGCACTCGCAAGGTAATTCATATATGCAGTTCTTTGTCCTTTGTGTCTCATTATTAGGCTTAACTTTTGTAAGTTTAGCTCTGATAGTGTCTTGAGTTTTGAATGCAGTCGTTATGTTGTATATATTTCCAATTCTTCTCATTTTCTCCGACAAACCTTTTATATAAGGAATTACAGTTTTAATGGTCTGATTTATATCTGTTGGTTCAGGTTGACTTTCTCTTGTTCGTCTAGCTCTTTCTAATATCTTTTTGGGGTAGCCATTGCTTCTAAGAGTTTTCTTTTTCTTGTTTATGAGCTTATAGCTTCCAGTTTCAATATTGATTGAATTCTAATTAACCATGCATCATAACAAACATTCAGAAATATTAAAACTGAGTTAAATTCTATTATCTCCTAAGTTTGTGAACCAGCTTGAATCGGTTTATGAAATAAAGATGTGAAAAAACTTCTATAAAGGTACAAAACAAATCTAGGAGACTGGTTTTTAAGTTTTTAAAACTCATATGAGCTTAATTTGAAGCATTCCTATGTTAGAATAAATATAATTTGATGAACCCTGAAAGTCTGAAGCTATAAAGAAACAGCTCTTCATAAAGACAATCCTTCAATTTAACAGGTCCTGACAGAAAATACATTACCTATTTCAACGGTCAATATACCGAAGTACCTATGTGAGTGATGAAAAACGTTTTATCTATTTATTATGGAATATTACTCTGTATTAAATATTAAACAATGTACTAGACATCATTAATAATGAATACAGCCAATGGCAATTTAGATATTGTGGTGAATGTAAAACAAAAATTGTTCAGTGGTTACTTTCATCTATACTGTTTAGTGGTGGAACCATAGTCTGGAGAGATTTCCCCAACCTTTTGTAGAAATATTTAATAAAGACATAAAATATGGCAACATTGAACAAATCTGATTATTGAATCATTTCAGCACAGAGTTGGATTTGGGAAAATCACAAAATTTGGACAAAATTATATCGATTCAATTCCTTTCAACTTCAAATATCTCAAGAATGGTGCAATTCAGGAGAAAAGATGAGGAATGATTTTATCTGCAAAAAAGACTAATAATTCCAGGAAGTACAAGATACGGGCCTTTAGTTCAAGCGATATTTGTTTTTCATGCGATTTAACCAATCTGTACAGTAGTAGTGAGAAACCCACAAGAAATGGAATAAATCTATTGATGCCAAAATATGCACGAGTGTTATCAAAAACCTTCTACCAGAGATAATTTCTGTTATAATAGGCATATTTGAAAAGTTTATAATACAGTACTTTGATAGCATTATCGAATAATTCCAAAAGTAGAGTTCAAAATATAATCAATAACCATTCACACATCCCGAAGTGTCTGATTTTTTATGGGAGATTACACAATGAATCTATGTTGAATCTCCAATTTCTTCAGAGAACACCACAACAAATTACAGTTCTCTGTGTACAAGCATCATCATTAAAACGATAATGCGAAAATAACATCCAACACGTAAGATTCACTAATTATAGTCAATTTTATGGCCCGGAGTTGCATGCAGATTTGCATAGAAAAGCGATTTCATCATATTTAGCAGATGAAAAAGTATACACTGAGAAAATAATCTTAAGATTTCTGAATAATTTCAATAAATATGAAAGTCCTGATATCACTTAGGAATATTAAGAAATGAAGTCATAAAACACTTATTTTGACAATTCAATCAATGTTATATGAATTCTGAATACATTCTCCATTTTGAAACAAAAATAAGGAAGTTTAAATTAGATATTTTCTGTTACTTATTACTGTTAATTTAAAAAATTACGGTCTACTGTCCTTGAGGTTTTATATTCACAAAATGGCGCAAGTATCTAATTATTCCGGAGTTACTGAGCAAATTAGATTTCCTTGATAACTTGAAAAAATAAGGACAAGATCAATCAGTAACATAAAATCGTTTGAATACTGTTGAAAATAGAGAATTTCGTAAAGAGCGTGAGTATGAAATTTGTGAAGAATACCTAAACTTTTTCAAGAAAATATTCTTCATCTCAAAAGATATTCATCAGTTTGTAGCGTATAATCGTGAGAAGATATAGGATATTTTTATGTAATGGAGTCATAGAAGTTCATGAATTGAATTTTTTTTTTTTTGTAAATATTTTATTTCATTGTTTTTGTATTGCAGTGTCCCAGAGTCCGGGCAAAGACAAGAGAGCAAAAGTTTCTGACATAATCACAGTGCTTTTCTAACATTTTTCGTATTTTTATCGATCTGGGTGCTTACCAGTGATTATATTTATGTCTTCACACTGAAATGTTACAAATTTCAAATTTCATAGCCTTCATAGCAATTACCTCTATACAGGGAGTAACTAAATAAGTGTAAAATATTTAGGGAGGTGATTCCTCATCGAATAAAAGATAGGATCTTTCAAATAAAGAAACTTCATTGGAGCATCCCTTGTTAAGATACAGCCCCTCAAAGGGAGTACATAAAATTTGTATAACAATTTTTTTCACAAGCACCAAATAATAGTATATTATATACCGCGGGACTGAAGTAGTACATTTAATCCTGAAGGTATATGGCCCGACCGCAGGGAGGGCCATAATTTACCTGAAGGATTTTCAAGGTATATACTATACTTTTACTTCCGGTATGATTTTATTAATTATTTCAATAAATTCAATCAGTTTTTCTCTCTTCAACTCATTTAATAAACTATCTTTAAAATGAGTTACCATAGTAACATTGCGTTGTGACAATTATAATTTAGAAACATTGTCATTACTAGTGTCATTGTAAAGAAACATTGTTATTGATAATTATTGGTATCATGAGTGAAGAAGGTGTATCTGATATTGATAAAAGAGCAGCCGAAGTAGGTGAAGAATTGTTACCACCGAAATCTAGAAAACTATACGAGCAGCAGTACGATGCTTTTAAAAAGTGGTGCCGCTAAAAAATGTGAGACAACCTACTGAAAATGCGCTGTTAGTCTACTTCAATGATAAATCAAAACCGGTTTGTGCCTCAACTCTCTGGGCACATTATTCAATGCTGAAATCGGTTATTAACATTAGAGAAAATATTGATATAAGTAAATTTCCAAAATTATTAGCTTTTTAAAGAAGAAATGAGGATTTAAGCCAAAGAAGTCAAGAATTCTCACGTCTGAGCAGGTAGATCAGTTCTTACGGGAGGCACCGGATGATAAATATTTAATGCTTTAGGTAAATTTGGAAATGTGTTTATATTCAGAAATTTTAAGAAATCAATTTTTTGTAGGTTGCACTCATTTTGGGCGTTGCGGGAGCTTGTCGTGGAAAAGAGTTGGTTGATTTAGAAATCGACGATGTGAGAGATTTGGGCGATTCCTTCCTAATTGCGATTAGAAACACCAAAAATAAAATTGACCGAAATTTTGTGATCAAAAATTCAGAAAACAGTGCCATCAGTTTTGTGGCGATATTTCGAAAATATATGGCATTGCGAAAGACAGGGACACCTCATTCAAAATTTTTGTTTAATACATCAATAAAGAATGTACTACGCGAGTAGTAGGAAAAAACATGTTTGGTACATTTCCACGGCAAATAGCAGCTTTCTTGAAATTGGAAAATGCGACGTCTTATACGGGACATTGTTTTAGACGCACATCTGCGTCTTTGTTAGCTGATTCAGGAGCAACAATAGACGTGCTGAAGTGACATGGAGGATGGAAATCCTCCAACGTGGCCGAGGGATATATTGAATCGTCTATTTAAAATAAACAAAAAATTTCAGATAAAATATTTGGTCAAGTCGCCGATTCGTCCACTATAGTTATGCCACAGTCCTCATTCTCGCTTCCTGTTTCCGCAGGATCTTCGAAACAAACACCAGTTCAATATGATAAGGACCTATCTGTTACTCGTCAGTTACCTGCTGCATTAACCCAGGAAAGACTGGTCAATATGACGAACTGTCACAATATTAATTTGAATATTAACGTTATTTACCATTCTAATTAATTGTATTTTTCAATAAAATATCCCTTAAATTCGTTTGTTTGTGATTTAATCGTTCCGGGAGTTTCGTCAATATTTAATCCCTCCGGGATTAAATGTGACACTTTAGTACCTGTCACAAGGGAGTGAAGTTGTCACTTTAGGCCCGGAAGTACGAAAATGTGTTTATATTATATTATTTATTATTAACAAATTAGTTTTGTTTTTTACCATTTAGTCGTTTAATGCAGGTACTAACTACAGAATAATAATAAATCCAGTTCGCATTTATGACGATGTACCTATCTGAGTAGTTGTTTGTTAAATGATTTTTTGCTGCGATCTGGGTTATTTTGGGCAAAAAACTCATGAGACATTTTTTGTTTAGAATGAAACAGGCTATCGGAAATAAATTTTTAAATGGTAAACAAATAATAAGAAAAATTTCTACATCAACGATTTTCGTAAAACTTCGAAAATTTTTTTGATTAAATATTTTTGCAACCATTCTTCAAGTTGATAATTTTGATAATTCATGGAGTTAATGAGCAAACCCAACTTCAGCCGCTCAAAGCAATCAAACTATTGGAGAGATTTGGTGCAATAATGACTTAGACAAGATATTTGAACAACTAACCTGTTCTAAAAATTTGAGAACTTGAGTTCATATTCTTCGAGAGCGAATATTGCTGACCGGCCCGACTTTCTAAATTTTGATAGTGCCTTCTTCACCAGAGTCGTTGCCAAAAACAATTGCACAAAACACCTAACAGTTTTCTACTTATTTGAAAGAAAAACAGCACGGAAGTGAGGTTTCTTCAAGTAGCTTAACAAAAGCTCAAAAGCCATCTGACCTCACATCAGTGCTTCCTAATTTTTTACACTAAGCACTTGTCCTCTGAAAAACCTCTAATATTCAAGTGGCAATAACAAACAATGATAACACATTTAATTCTAATGTAAGTCCCTGTGGCGCAGCGGATAGCGCGTTGGACTTCTAATCCAAAGGTCGTGGGTTCGATCCCCACCAGGGATGAACAAGTTTTTAGTACTCTTGAGTCCAGTTGAACTGTATTAGGCTGTAAAAAAGCAATTCTGAAAATATAAGAATGTGAAACATAATTAAATTTGATTTGGAGGTTATTCTCCTTTTTTGGTTAAAAATTGTAAACGGGTCACGTCCGATTTTTCAATTTTGAGTTAGGTCCAGTGTAAAATTTTAAAATTTTAATTTATAAAGGAGACACGACGACGAGACAGACCAGTGGGTTCTCGAAACGCTACCCGGACAACCCGAACTGAAAGAAACCGACGCCGCGTTCATAACAATAATTACGCAATGCGATCAGTATTTGTAGCGAGAAGGGCTCCGGTTGAAGACGAAATTCCCGCGTTTTCTGTCGGCGAAATGAACGAATCGTGTCAATTTTGCAATGCTCTGCATTTTAGGGGTGAAAAAGAGCGAGATGGATTGGAACCAGTGCTGCCAGAAAGGCAAAGTTGTAATGAGCGAGCAGATGCAATTGAAAGAAGTACCAGCTTTGCTCAGAGAACTTTACACAGGAACAGATGAAGAATCGAAGAATTTCCAAAACAATATACGCCAGTATAACAGTGCCTTTGCATTTGCTTCACATAAAGTTAGCTTAAGAGAATTTGCACCAACTGGCTTATTCATTTTGTCTGCATGGAACATCATACAACAGAATTGGTTCCATTATTCCGCAACCTGGAAAAACGCCCAGATTCTGTCAACTTTACACACTTGATACTAATGATGCTCTGCAACATAGATTCCAACACCCAGCTAACTAAGGATGCAATCCAGTGACAATGCTTCGACTAGATAAAATGCTTCGTGAAAATAACCCATTTGCAAGTGCTCGATGAAAGCTAGACACAAAATGACATGAACGGCTGCTTATAGGGGGCATTTACTGATAACGACCGCGGGCTTTTCCACTAGTAATAATAATAATAATAATAATAAGTAATTCAACCATAATAAAACTTTTGCGATTTTGGATTTGAGGATTCTGATGTTTCATTAGATACTTTTCTGTGAACATTCTGTAATTCTAAATTTGAGGTTATGACATATGAGGTCTGCGCGAGTCAGACTTGGCGTAGAAACTGACTACTGGTTTGTATCTATAGTATACTGTGGTTACTCTGAAAATACCACTCCAACCATGCAGTCAAAAATACCCTGTCGCGATCATATTGATATGAAGCAATTAATTGCAACCTTTTTTATCCAAACTGCTAATTCGTCGTTAGATTCCCTAGATAAATCTGATCTGATTTTTTTGTCGAGGTTTAGAAATCGGTGCTGACGTAGTTACTGGGGTCCACCGGATACAACAAACGTTTGAAAGTAATCTATGTAACAAAGGAGTTTGGGAACCATTGACATAGATGATCAATACTTCTGCAAAAATTCAGTCTATGTGTGTAGGTACTTAAATGGAAATAAAGATTACTGCTCCACAGTTAACTTCACTGTCAATATTTCTTGGTCAGCTTTACTGGCCATCGTAAAAATCAGTCATAAGGTAGCGAGGCAATGGAGCAATGACCCAGGAAGTTTGGACGGACCTGCTTCTCATCTTTCTCATTAACCTAGGCCAGTCTCTCTCACATCCCATACATCACCAATCCCAAAATATATATCTTATAGATACGGACCGTTACAATATCTCATATTTTAATTGAAGAATTTCCACCGATGTTTGATCTGACCCGATAATGCGAGTTTATAATGGTCGGTTGAGAAGCAGTCACGTTTTTCCCTACTTCTGTTTAATTTTCAGAAGACTGTTCCCATTGTGAGCGAACATCTCGTAAAGCTGATTGATTCAAGGTTCACACATACACGAATCTTGTTGTTGAGTTAGGAATTTAACAGTTGACTTGTTTGTTTAATTCGATAATGATTCCTTTGCTTGTCCGCTTCGAATCGGACGAGAGCAATAAATCACGCGATATGGGTGCATGCAATGGCGGCCGGAGAAGACAGATCGTAGGTAGATCTCACTTCTATAACGGCACTTCTTTCTTGAAAGGTGTGAAAATACTGAAAGGTTGAAATGTGAACACGTAGAAATGAAACTGAGGATGATATAATGCTTTGAGTAAGATGGCTCGAGATTTTTTCATTATATGCAATACTTTTTCAAATCACCCAAACCATAGTGATACCTCAAAAACATTCAGTTAATGGCGAGATATCTTCGATTATGGGACTTGTGTAGATGATATATATATATATATTCTTTTGAACTTTTGGCTTACAATATTTTCAGCAAACAATAAAGCATATAGATCAGGGGTTAGTGACGGGGTGTCATACAATTCGGCTTATAGCATAAAAGCCCCAGAAGAAAAACCCTGGCTCCCCGCCTAAGTGTTAAATTACAAAAATAAGCTGAAATATGTATATTTTAGGGACTTCTTTCTTCAAGAGTCTTCTATTGATGGAGACAGAGACTTCTTCAAGTTGCATACATCGAACCTGGAAATAAAAAGACAAAAGCAGAAAAAAGAACTGAATAAAAAAATACAAAATTAACTGAGGTTTTTACACAATACAATCTTTAGATTGAGGATTATCATAACTTAAAACATCATGGAGCGGATCGAAGTCACGATCTTTGGATAAGATATCCAACATGGTATCCGCCGCGCCACTTGGATTTTATTGCAGTGGTTCATGGAATCATTGCAAATTTTAAGGAATAATCCTGAGCTTTCGGAAACTATAATTGAAATTTTTATTAAAAACATAATTTGGTCTCAACGGTTTTTAGCAAGTATTTTTGTTTTGCTTCGTGATTCGAATATTTATCATTTTAGTCTTTTTACAATCATTTTTGAAATTTTCACACATGACATACTTTCCAGTTGATGATGTTCAAAATGGAGCAGCATCCCTGGTGTGGATCGAACCCACGACCTTTGGATTAGAAGTCCAACGCGCTATCCGCTGCGCCACAGGGACCTTGACTTTATGATATATTTGCACCAAGTTATGGTATGCCGCGCCGATACTTTATAACATAAATCCGTCGAGAAATCAGCACTCAGTATGCGAAATGACATTTTACCAACTATATCAGAGATCGAATTCTCCGGAGTTCTCCGAAACTATAATTTTAACTGAGGTTTTTACACAAAACAAGCTTTAGATTGAGGATTATCATAACTGGAGCGGATCAAAGTCACGATCTTTGGATAAAAATCCAACATTGTATCCGCCGCGCCATTTGGACTTTGTTGCTGTGGTTCATGAAATCATTGCAAAATTAAGGAATAATCCTGAGCTTTCGGAAAACTATAATTGAATTTTTCATCAAAAACATAATTTGGTCTTAATGGTTTTTCCAGCAAGAATGTTTTTTTTGCTTCGTTCTTCGAATATTTAACACTTTAGTGTTTCTACAATCATTTTTTTTAAATTTCACACAATGACATATTTTCCAGTTAATGATGTTCAAAAAGGAGCAGCATCCCTGGTGGGGATCGAACCCACGACCTTTGGATTAGAAGTCCAACGCGCTATCCGCTGCGCCACAGGGACCTTGACTTTAAGATATATTTGCACCAAATTATGGTATGCCACGCCGATACTTTATAACATAAATCCGTCGAGAAATTAGCACTCAGTATGCGAAATGACATTTTACCAACTATATCAGAGATCGAATTCTCCCGAGCTCTCCGAAACTATAATTTTAACTGAGCGTTTTACACAAAACAAGCTTTAGATTGAGGATTATCATAACTTAAAACATCACTGGAGCGGATCGAAGTCACGATCTTTGAATAAAATCCAACATCCATCCATGGTTCATTTGGACTTTGTTCATTGGAATCAAATTTTAAGGAATAATCCTGTGCTTTCGGAAATTATAATTGAATTTTTCATCTAAAACATGATTTGGTCCCAACGGTTTTTTCAGCAAGTATTTTTGTTTTGCTTCGTGCTTCGAATATTTATCACATTAGTTTTTTTACAATCATTTGTGAAATTTTCACACAATGACATACTTTCCAGTTGATGATGTTCAAAAAGGAGCAGCATCCCTGGTGGGGATCGAACCCACGACCTTTGGATTAGAAGTCCAACGCGCTATCCGCTGCGCCACAGGGACCTTGAACTTTAATATATATTTGCATCAAATTATGGTATACCATGCCGATACTTAATAACATAAATCCGTCGAGAAATTAGCACACAGTATGCGAAATTACATTATACCAAGTATATCAGAGATCGAATTCTCCCGAGCTCTCCGAAACTATAATTTTAACTGAGGTTTTTACACAATACAAGCTTTACATTGAGGATTATCATAACTTAAAACATCACTGGAGCAGATCGAAGTCAAGATCTTTGGATAAGAATTCCAACATGGTATCCGCCTCGCCATTTGGACTTTGTTGCAGTGATTCATGGAATCATTTCAATTTTAAGGAATAATCCTGAGCTTTCGGAAACTATAATTGAATTTTTTATCAAAAACATAATTTGGTCTCAACGGTTTTCTTAGCAAGTATTTTTGTTTTGCTTCGTGCTTCGAATATTTATCACTTTAGTTTTTTACAATCATATTTTTAAATTTCACCCAATGACATACTTTCCAGTTAATGATGTTCAAAAAGGAGCAGCATCCCTGGTGGGGATCGAACCCACGACCTTTGGATTAGAAGTCCAACGCGCTATCCGCTGCGCCACAGGGACCTTGACTTTAATATATATTTTCATCAAATTATGGTATACCACGCCGATACTTTATAACATAAATCCGTCGAGAAATTAGCACTCAGTATGCGAAATGACATTATACAAAGTATATCAGAGATCGAATTCTCCCGAGCTCTCCGAAACTATAATTTTAACTGAGGTTTTTACACAAAACAAGCTTTAGATTGAGGATTATCATAACTTAAAACATCACTGGAGCGGATCGAAGTCACGATCTTTGAATAAGAAATCCAACATGGTTCATGGAATCATTGCAAAATTAAGGAATAATCCTGTGCTTTCGGAAATTATAATTGAATTTTTCATCAAAAACATGATTTGGTCCCAACGGTTTTTTCAGCAAGTATTTTTGTTTTGCTTCGTGCTTCGAATATTTATCACTTTAGTTTTTTACAATCATTTTTTTAATTTTCACACAATGACATACTTTCCAGTTAATGATGTTCAAAAAGGAGCAGCATCGCTGGTGGGGATCGAACCCACGACCTTTGGATTAGAAGTCCAACGCGCTATCCGCTGCGCCACAGGGACCTTGACTTTAAGATATATTTGCACCAAATTATGGTATACCACGCCGATACTTTATAACATAAATCCGTCGAGAAATTAGCACTCAGTATGCGAAATGACATTTTACCAACTATATCAGAGATCGAATTCTCCCGAGCTCTCCGAAACTATAATTTTAACTGAGGTTTTTACACAAAACAAGCTTTAGATTGAGGATTATCATAACTTAAAACATCACTGGAGCGGATCGAAGTCACGATCTTTGAATAAGAAATCCAACATGGTTCATGGAATCATTGCAAAATTAAGGAATAATCCTGTGCTTTCGGAAATTATAATTGAATTTTTCATGAAAAACATCGATTTGGTCCCAACGGTGAAGTTTATCAGCAAGTATTTTGTTTTGCTTCGAGGCGAATATTTATCAGCATTAGTGTTTTTACAATCATTTGTGAAATTTTCACACAATGACATACTTTCGAGTTGATGATGCATTCACAAAACTGAGCAGCATCCCTGGATTTTGATCAACGCCCATCGACCATTTTGGATTAGAAGTCCAAGGAACCGTCATCCGCTGCGCCACCGGGACCTTGTTAAATATATATTTTCATCAAATTATGGTATACCACGACGATATTTTTATAACATAAATCCGTCGAGAAATTAGCAGCAGTATGCGAAATGACATTATACAAAGTATATCAGAGATCGAATTCTCCAAGAGCTCTGCGATGAAACTATAATTTTAACTGACGTTCGTTACACAATACAAGCTTTACGATTGAGGATTATCATGAACTTAAAACATCACTAAGGAGCAGATCGAAAAGTCAAGATCTTTGGATAAGAATTGCCAACATGGTATCCGCCTCGCCATTTGGACTTTGTTGCAGTGATTCATGAAGTTATTTGAAAATTAAGCCGTTCTTTTTATAGAATAATCCTGAATTTTCGGAAACTATGGGTGTTGCAGTTTTTTGTTTGTTTTGACTTTGTTTTTTATCAAATCCTGTGCTTTGGGAAACATAATTTGGTCTCAATGATTTAGTCCCAACGTTTTTTGAGCAAGTATGTTTGTTTTGCTTCTTGCTTCGAATATTTATCACTTTAGTTTATTTACAATCATTTTTTTAAATTTCACACAAGACATACTTTCCAGTTAATGATGTTCAAAAAGGAGCAGCATCCCTGGTGGGGATCGAACCCACGACCTTTGGATTAGAAGTCCAACGCGCTATCCGCTGCGCCACAGGGACCTTGACTTTAATATATATTTTCATCAAATTATGGTATACCACGCCGATACTTTATAACATAAATCCGTCGAGAAATTAGCACTCAGTATGCGAAATGACATTATACAAAGTATATCAGAGATCGAATTCTCCCGAGCTCTCCGAAACTATAATTTTAACTGAGGTTTTTACACAATACAAGCTTTATATTGAGGATTATCATAACTTAAAACATCACTGGAGCAGATCGAAGTCAAGATCTTTGGATAAGAATTCCAACATGGTATCCGCCGCGCCACTTGGACTTTGTTGCAGTGATTCATGAAGTTATTTCAAAATTAAGGAATAATCCTGAGCTTTCGGAAACTATAATTGAATATTTTATCAAAAACATAATTTGGTCTCAACGGTTTTTTAGCAAGTATTTTTGTTTTGCTTCGTGCTTCGAATATTTATCACTTTAGTTTTTTTTTACAATCGTTTGAGAAATTTTCACACAATGACATACTTTCCAGTTAATGATGTTCAAAAAGGAGCAGCATCCCTGGTGGGGATCGAACCCACGACCTTTGGATTAGAAGTCCAACGCGCTATCCGCTGCGCCACAGGGACCTTGACTTTAGGATATATTTGCACCAAATTATGGTATACCACGCCGATACTTTATAACATAAATCCGTCGAGAAATTAGCACTCAGTATGCGAAATGACATTATACAAAGTATATCAGAGATCGTATTCTCCCGAGCTCTCCGAAACTATAATTTTAACTGAGGTTTTTACACAATACAAGCTTTATATTGAGGATTATCATAACTTAAAACATCACTGGAGCAGATCGAAGTCAAGATCTTTGGATAAGAAATCCAACATGGTTCATGGAATCATTGCAAAATTAAGGAATAATCCTGAGCTTTCGGAAAATATAATTGAATTTTCATTAAAAACATAATTTGGTCTCAACGTTTTTTCCAGCAAGTATTTTTGTTTCGCTTCGTGCTTCGAATATTTATCACTTTAGTCTTTTTACAATCATTTTTGAAAATTTCACACATGACATACTTTCCACGCCGATACTTTATAACATAAATCCGTCGAGAAATTAGCACTCAGTATGCGAAATGACATTATACAAAGTATATCAGAGATAGAATTCTCCCGAGCTCTCCAAAACTATAATTTTAACAGAGGTTTTTACACAATACAAGCTTTCGATTGAGGATTATCATAACTTAAAACATCACTGGAGTGGATCGAAGTCACGATCTTTGAATAAGAAATCCAACAGTGGTTCATGGAATCATTGCAAAATTAAGGAATAATCCTGTGCTTTCGGAAACTATAATTGAATTTCACACAATGACATACTTTCCAGTTAATGATGTTCAAAAATGAGAAGCATCCCTGGTGGGGATCGAACCCACGACCTTAGGATTAGAAGTCCAACGCGCTATTCGCTGCGCCACAGGGACCTTATAATTTGGTTTGAATGCACTAATATACAGTATATTAGTGCATTCAAACCACTACGCCAATACATCCTACCGAGATTCTTTTAAGATAATATGACACAATATGGACAAAATGATGGCCAGTAAATAGAGTATTAACCTATTATTCAGAATTAAAATTGAATTGAAATGCAAAATTTGGTGTCTGCATCATTAATTAACTTTATCACACTACACCTTATTTGAAATGTATGAATTACTTCAATTTATTTTACAAGCCTTATTTTTCCATTTCAACATTGGATTTATGATCAACAAAAACTTCAGCGTCCGCGATGGTGTAGGACTTACGACCTTCGATTAAGAAGTCCAGTGCGCTATCCGCTGCGCCACAGTGACCTTGTACAGGATTCTTTTCTGAAATAAATTTAGAGAGAATCTGAAATAGTATGCGAACTGGCATCATACCGTAATTCGAATGATAGTAATTTCCTGAGCTGACCAAATTACTTACTAACTTTGTCATCAAATTCGCCATTAGTGCTTATAGTCTTCTGGTACAAATCTTCATATTTCAAGTGTGTTTACCATTTCAACCTGTTTCATTATTTCATTTTCTATGTTATCACACATGGCAGTACCTACCGATTGAGGATGATCTGAAAATTTAGCATACCTGCAGACTTTTGTATTAGTCCAATGCGCTGCGCTATGAGACCTTAAAATTTTGCTGATGTTCAACATAGTAATTGTCGCTAATTATGAGTGACCACCATGGGATAAAAGTAATTACCCATTCTCAACTCGATTTTCACACCTGAACTGTGAGAATTGATACAATAATGATTTTCAATTCCCAAGAAGGATAATTTTTTGCCTTTAAAATCATTACCTTTGAATGGAACTATTTGCAGAAATGCAATTCACCATCGGCCGATATAATGTTGAAAGTATTTGCACAGCTTCGGATTCGTACCATTAAACTTCTTTTCTCGCCATTCTACACAAGAAACAATTTGCTTTTTAGCAGATCATAAAATCGGATGAGGTTTCTATTAAGGATGATGGACTCTGGTACGTTTCCATATTTGTTGGGAACATTTTTACTGCACCTTTGAAAGTCGTCTGTTCTTGTCATGGCTGATATCGGACAACTGGAAACATTGTCGGTGGCGAGGCGTTCTCCATTATGGAATTTGAATAAAATCACTTGTCGTTGATGTTCTTCATACATACGTATTCAATTAGGATTGAGAAAACTTATAAAACTGAATAAAATCTATCACTTATCAGGTTAGATAGAACAATTGACATCCACACTTTTTGTAGCTCTATACAGGGTGTCCGGGAAAATGTGGAAGATCTCTCGGATTCAGGTAGTATATTGAAAATAAGATAAAAAGTTCCCATAATGTTTTTTCTTAGCGACCCTCCCTACGGAAGAAATGCTTCGAAAAGGACGCCACTGGTGATCAAGTTTTCTTGACTAACTTTTAAAATACTTAAAATAAATTTAATGAAAATTTAATGCGATAAACAATAGTAAGGACATCCAAAATACTATATAAAAATAATAATTAAATTATTTATTTAGCAACTTTCTATTTTACTAAATTAAAAACTGTGAAAAATAAAACCGAAGGCAGATCATAAGTACATGAGTTATAAATGAAAATATTCTTTTCTTAATCCAGATTTGAACTGTTTCACACTATTTGAATTTTATATTTGTGGTGGAAGGTCTTTGTACCATTTTACCCGCATCACACCAACTGATTTGTTCAAGTTGGTGGCTTTGAAATGGTCAATAAACAAATGATCTCTCTGCCTCAAATTATAATTTAATATATCTCTCCTCCTAGTTAGGAAATCCGTGAGATATTTCGGTGCCAGATCGTTTAAAATCTTGAAAATTAACACTAAATTTGATTCCATTCTCATTTGACTGACATTCAAAATTTCAATTTTTTCAAGATATCCTTAATTCTAGAAGATTTGCTACAGCCCAACAGAATTCTAATATCCTTATTCTGCAATATTTTATTTATGTCCTCATCATTACAGAACATTAACAAGGACATGCAATATGTGAACTGGGAATAAATTATTGTATTCTATACGATTCTTCTACACCAATAGGACAGCTTAAACGAACACTTGCTCGAAAGGCTTGAATTACTTTATTTCAATTTCTATTTCTCTGAATGAGAAATGCTCCAATGATATCACAATCATCAAAGATGTCTTTCTCTCATTCTGTTATAAGAGAAGTGGAAGAAATCTTTTTATACAATTCAAATGAACCAGTTTCTCGCTTAACCTCACGTTGGGATCCCCTCAGCTTCAGTATTGCAATGCTTCGTTTCATCATCAGACATAACATGTCCATTGGTTGTTACACAATGGATTGATAACGCAAAATCATCGATCTCGATAGTCCCGGTGAGTGGTTTTAATTAAAGGGAATTTGTTTTCATTTTGGAGCAAATAAATTTCTTAATTACCCGAACCAGTCAACCAGTTCGTCACCTGAGTACCTACCAAGTGGAAGACGTTTTCAGACGTAATTGCTGAACGCTTTCGTAACGAAATGATTCGGAGATATCTTCTGATTAAATTTGGATGCTACCCGGGTTTGAGTTCAATCATACGAGGTCTTACCGAAAATAATGTAGTCTCAATCGGATGGGTAGGTAGACGCTTGTAATTTATAGGTATCATGTTTTTACCTATGGAATTCTTCATAACAAGGCACTAAAGCAATAAAGCGGTGAATAAAGAAAATATAATGAAAATTTTTTAACACTTCTATCAAGCATTTAAAATTCCACATTTTGTATGAAAGGTACCATCGGTTTTTATCCAATCATATCCAAATGACAGCGATTATTTTATTCACTGTTGCTATGACTACACAATTGATTTTGACAACTTGACAACTAAATTTCAATCGCGCGTTTCGGTTAAGAAAATTTTCGAAATAGAAATGCCCTCTTCAGAGAAAAACGAAAATATAAATTGAATTAACACAGAAGTGTTGAAAATTTGGCATTGATATCGAAAGATTGAGCGGCTATATGCGAAAAAAAAACAGAAACCAATTCAAAGAACCACCATTGAGAACCTCACAATATGAAACATTTCAATTAATCTGTTTCAAGAAAAGTACCTACTATTATGGGTATAAAATTATGATCGACCTATTGAACCAATGTTTACCAATGGTATCACCTTTGAGCCCATTATTGTCAGATCTATTCATGAATTACCTTGAAAATGAATTCATAAAAACAAATAACCTATCAAAAAAACACATCATTTTCTGATTCCGGTATGTTGATGATATTATAGAAGGATTCAACGGAACAAATAGATAAATAAAAATCATTCTTGACTTCCTCAATTCAATTCACACCAAAATAAAATTTACATTGGAAATTGAATGCAACAAAGCGATTAACTTCCTATATTTGACCATAAGTAGAGATAAAAACACATTCGACTTTAACATTTACCGAAAAGACAAAAATTCAGAATCCATAATACCATATAATTCCTTCAGTCCTGATAATCATAAACTGGCAGCTCTGAAATCTATGATTAACAGAGTATTCACCATACCTTTATCAAACGTTAACTTAAATTCGGAAATTGATAAAATCAAAGAAATTGCAACTAATAATAATTTTCCGAGAATCCTAGTAAACAAACTAATTGAAAGCAAAAGAAAACTGAAAACCATTTATATGCTTTACACTACCACAAAAAAACCTACTAATAAATTCATGCATATCACTTATTTCGGAGAATTATCAATTCAAATCCAAAATTATTTTTCTAACCTCGATTTGAAAACAACATTTTCAGGACGTCCAAACCTAGGTAAAATAGGTATTATATAACTCAAAATCCAAACTTAAACCCGAGAAAACTTCAGGTGTTTATAAAATCTGTTGTAAAAATTGCAACGCTGCATATGTAGGCCAAACTGGCAGAAATTTTGAGACCAGATTAAAAGAACATCTGAAATCAGGTAAACAGGCCGCAGTTCATGATCATACCGTGACTGAAGAGGATCATATGGATATCGTAAATTTAAAAATCCTCCACAAATGCGAAAAAGGCCTGAAATTAAATTTGCTAGAAGCGATGGAAATAACAAATCTGTTCAATATTCCCAATGTGTCCCCACTTAACACCCAAATAGAAATAAACCATTCACCACTTTTGAACATCCCATAGGTTTAAGCCCACGAAATATTTCAGTCTGTACGTAGCACCAGAAGACGGTTTACCGAAACCGGTCGTGTAATAGTATTAAAAAAGTGAAAATTAGACAAAAATAATTGTTTTCTTTTAATATTCAAGATGGATTTTCACAAAATAAATGAGTCATCAATTCATTCTACATATATTACGAGGGATTCATCAGAAATCCTTTCATTGTTTTTCAAAATATTCCCCACTTATACACTTTTGCATGTGTTTGAACCAATTGTCGAAGCACTTTTGCCACTCTGATTGAGGTATCTCCTAAACATGCATTCTGAACCGCTTTTTCAGGTGCCGAAAAACGTTGACCTCTCATTTTATTTTTACGTACGGGAATAAAAAGTCATTCGGTGCCAAGCCAGGACTAAACGGTGGATGACTCATCAAATCTATGTTTTGAGTGCTCAAAAATGCAGTTGTTTGAAACGATGTGGAGAAGGTGATCCGACTTCGGCTGCTGGTTTTCCTAATTTCTTGGAAGACAACTGGCAAAAATGGTTGTGTACCACTCAGAATTGACTATTCTGCGTTGTTCTAGTGGTACGAATGCGACATGTCCATATTTTCTGAAAAAACAGGCGACAATTTGCTTGGAAGTTCTTCTGTTGGATTTGGCTCATACGCGTAAATCTACGATTCATCACGATGTCATAGACGTGCTTCGAAGCACCGTGATCGTATTGACAATGACATAAACATATATTATTCATGAACTTGAAAATAATAAGCAATAGTATGTACCTACTACATTGCAGGTATCCGATTTCTAGCTGAAACTCACCAATAAATTGGTTGCTTCATAAATTTATTTGTTGGCGTTGCAGAAGAACTCTTATATTTCAAAGTAATCGATGTAACTACACACCATTCTTTCAGGAACCTATCCAACTGAAGGCAAACCATTGTTTATATTCGTTTCTTTTCGATGAAATTCCTTGAACCTGATACCACTGCATACTCTGATGTATTGTCTTACATGCGATGCCGCAGAACCGTACCTAACCGACTTCATCATTTATACGGTGTGGAAACCACTTATGTATTGAAATTCTTTATACGAGGCATGTTTTTTTAAGTAAGTGCCGTTTTGGAATTAAAAAAAGACGTGTAAAGTTAATTTTATTTTTACATGAAAACCTGTATCTTAATCTACTTTTCAACATAATTTCCGTGAATATTGACGCACTTGTCATGTACGTTGCACCAGTTTTTGGATACCCTATTCATAAAATTCTGCCACCTGACTTGTTAACCACTGTGTCACAAATGTTTTAACATCGTCTTGCAGACGCTGACCGCCCAGGTGTTTCTTCAAGTGCAGGAACAAATGGTAGTTGCTGTAGTTATATAAAATTATTAGAAATCCTTATGAAGCAGAGGAACTGCGGTTTGATTTGGATAAGATTGTGGCCTGGGATAAAAAAAATTGATATTTAATAGTGTGAAATGTTATCTTTTAAAATTTTCTAGAAAAAAGTGGATCTATAATTATGCTGTGGACGGTGAGCCCTTGAGTTGACTTGATTAAATGAAAGTTTTAAGTATATTATTTGATAGATTTTCAACCTTTAATGATCATATTGATGAAGTAGTTAAAAGTTATTATAAGATGCTTCGGTTCATTTGGAGAAACACTAGAAAATTCACAAACTTTAAAACATTAAAAATCCTATTTGATTCATATGTTATATCTCAATTGAGTATTGTTCGGTTGCTTAGAATCGTAATTACTTGTGTCAACAAAGAAATATTGAAGGTGTAATCAAGCAATGTCTTGATAATGTTAACTTTATATTACGCAGGAATAAAAATAAAAATAGTTTCAACAATTTTATATTTTCAAAACACTAGATAATAGATTTATTGCTGAAATACACTGATCAACAATTGCTAGGGATCACTTATGAACTTCTCTTCATTTGTAATTTTTTCAAGTTATCTCGTGAATATCTGTACATTTTATGTTCTCTAAGGAATAATTAAGATGTTTTGAGTTGATTATATCAAATTTTCCTCACTTCATCGGCTCTTGTTCACAAAATCGATTATTATCTGTAGGCTGTTACAGGTGGAGCGAAAAACAATGTGGTATTTGTTATTAAATCTGTTTTTTTCTCTCGTTCAAACATATAATGTGACAATAATTGAAGAAATGAGAACAATATCAGCTTATCAGTCATGCCGAGAAGACGTTTGGCTCCTGTGCAACTGGACCAAATCATACGGTGGATACAGGAAGGTTTGTCCCAGCGAGAAGTGTCCCGGCGGTTAAATGTTTCGCAAAGAGTCGTGAGTCGGGGTTGGAATAGGTTCATCCAAAACGAATCAGTAGCTTATGTTCATGGGGGAGGTCGGCAGCGCAGTACAACAGCTGCCCAAGATCGTCTTTTGATCCTCAATGCTAGGAGAAATCCCACTTACCCGGCGTCGCGGCTCAATAGATCACTCAGAGTTGCAACAGGAGTTCTAATTTCGAACCAGACTGTAAGACGACGACTACATGTTCGTGGTTTGAGAGCACGTAGGAGGGTACAACATCCCCGTTTGAATAGGGAACACCGGGTTCATCGACGGCAATGGGCTGAGCAGCACCGCAATTGGACAGTTGAAGATTGGAGCCGATGTTTATTCACGGATGAGTCTAGATTTCGTTTGGTCAACTCCGATGGACGTATTCTTGCTTGGAGGGAAAGAGGTCGAAGGTATGCAGAACAGTTAATGGTACCCACAACAGCTTTTGGCGGAGGTTCTATATGTGTATGGGGAGTCATTTGTTTGAACCAACGCACAGAGTTGGTTGTTCTGTAGAACACCACAATGACCAGCCAGAGATATCACGATATGATTATTGAACTCATAATTGTTCCGTTTTCGGCTGCCTTGGGCGAGAATTTCATTTTAATTGACGATAATGCCCGTCCACACCGTAGTCGTCTGGTTAATGAAGCTCTAGAAACTCATGCTATTGATAGGATGGACTGGCCAGCTCGCTCTCCAGACATGAATTGCATCGAACATGTCTGGTCTGAGATGTCTAGACAATTGTCAACCTTAGAACAACCGATCAATAACCTGGAGAACCTTTCTAACGCTTTACGGGATATTTGGACGAATTTGCCCCAAAATTTTATAAATCGTTTGATTGAAAGTATGCCTCGTAGGGTAGAATGCTTGAGACGAGCTCGTGGGGGGCCAACTGGGTACTAGCTTAACCGAAACTTCATCCTTCTTGTGGTTTCATCATAAAATTTTTATGTTATTCAAACAGAATTTTGAGTGTTCCTAATAAAGTCTTTTTTTCTCTCCAACTTTCCATTTTTTCATTCTTTTCTCAAGTGAACCATATCATCAACTGAAAATACTCTGATATCTGACTAAATTTATAATCTTGGAGCGAATATTTCAGAAATAAATTTAGAAAAAGTAAGTGATCCCTATCAATTGTTGAACAGTGTAGTTTACCTACATAAAACTTTTACAAATGAGAATCTGACAGTGCTACACTTGATTAATTACTTTTCTCAGTACCCAAGATTAATGTGAAATCTCATTCTACATTCTATTTACCTTGCCCTAGAACAAATTATATGAAATTTTCTCCAATACATTCAATGTATGATAAGTAAAATCGGGTTCAGGATGTATATGATTTGTTTTCGCACTCAACATCTCAAATAAAGCGAAAATTGTATGAATACTTCAATAATTCAATAATAACTACTTAAAGTTTAAACTGTAATGTAGTTTTTTTGTTTCATTCCTGTATTGAGTATTTCAATTGTGTATTGTTTATTGAAAAACCGTAATAGTAAATATTAAAACGGATTGATAATTATCGGAAACTAGAATACTCTTGTATTGTGGGTCATATATGAGTTGTATCAATAAATAAATAATAACATTGTCAAAAGTGCACATACCATGTGTTTGCAGGTTTTATATTCAAAGAAATATTGATAAAACTGAAACTGTAGGCTTATATACCTTCCTCCTCGTATAATCTTCCCACATGCTGCTACAAGTACGTTCCTGCTTCTTGATGAACCGGAGAAACTTGTGGTAATGTTCGCAGATTTCTTTCTTCCCTCGTGATAAATTCATACCCGAATACTTGCTAATTCTGTGCCGACCATCGAAACCGAATCACTTAACTCATTCGAGCCGGTTTTCTTGTACGAAAGGAAAGTTTCTGGGTGAACAATTAAGACTAAATTGAATTCTGTGCAAAGCAATAATTCGGGTACGAATATGTTGGAATCTTCAGAGAGTGTTTTTCAAATTCATGTAACAGTCCAGTTGTAAATCTCACTGCGTTGAAGAATTTCGGGTTGTGCCGTTTTACTTACCAGTAACACGAATTTATTTCTGCATATTCCGAAACGTTGAACTGCTGTTTTCACCTCGTTATGATGTGCTGATGCAACATCCCATCGTTGTTGTCTCATATACAGGTTGTGTCCGAGAGAAAATGTTCGTAGATTGGTTATTTCCCTAGGGAGAACTTAATTGATCTGAATTATATCTCTATAAAAATATGTTTAAAAGCTCTGATATGAGGTCAGTGGCTTTTGCGATTACTTTCGAATTCAGACCAACATTGAATGTGTATTAATTACACCAAATTCTAGATGGTGACCACCGCCATTGGAAATATGGATGAACATGAAATGTACTCATACTCATGGCATACATATACGAGGTTAGACCATTACAGAGGGTGACATGGTACACCCCAAACTTTCGTTCATTTCGTAACGTGTTATTACATACGAACCGCTTTCGTATATGGAAACAATTACAATCTACTGCTAATGCAGGGTTTCCGAAATTAACTCAGTGGAGAAGGGAGGGGTTCTCTCTAAATACGGTGGATCTATCAATGGGCGCCAGGCAAATTTTTCCTATTTCGAAACCCCCAAGTTGGAAGTAATGGTCCCCAAATCAGCCAAAAGGACAATTATATGAAATACTAACTAATCCCAGTGGATATGTATAATGTTCGAAATATACAGTTACATAACAAAGAAAAGCAAAATAAACGACATTTCTAGGTCTTATGAATCCAAAATATGGTGCAGATCGATGTTCAAGGCTACAAATAATCAAAATATGTAAATCGTGAATTGAACAATAAATCTACTGTGAACCAATAATTGAGACGCATCGCATGAGCTCAGGCGCAGCACGTATATATACATATATATCTACAATTATGTAGACAGAATACATCTATAGGAATAAAGGATTCGATCCTATGCCTCTGTCTCTATCTACCCAAAATCTCCGGGGTTTCTTTCTTGGCGTTATCCTCTACTGAAAATGATGTAAAAGCTCCCAACAATTGTGGCGAAGGCTACGGAAAAAGGTTAAATCGATTTCAAATTGGTTATTCACAATTAACCCCATTCATCGACATACCTGCCAAAAATTATGTGTTTAATCCTCTTACGAGCTTTTCAACGGTTTTCCAATCAAAATCCAATTATGATGATTTCATATATCATATATAAAAATTGAGAAAACCTGTATCCACAATCATTCAGCCGGCCTTGATAAATCTAACCTCCTTTTTTGATTTTCCGCCGAAACTGACATAAGACATAAGGGACATAGAATCGTGACAATGACATCACATATGACCATCGCCCGAAGTGTCAACCTGGTCCAGTGACGGTGAGCACGCCTTTGACCGCATTCAATTCACAAATATCACACTACACCAACGAAATGTTACAATACTATCCCAAGCTACCAGTTGTTTTTGTCTTAAAGCCGCCAAAGACAATGGGAGCTGGGATAAACTATCTCTGGCAACAGAAGGTCGACCGTTATTGTGCTGAAATATTGAATTCTCGAGTCGGTTAAGGTAAGGTAGAACAACTGGCTCCACTTTTTCCCAAAGGTAACACAGCGCTGTTATGTTACATCGAATGAAGACTTAAGTTGACCTTCTTGCACGTGCAATAGCACCTCGTACCATAACGCCTACTGTTCGGTATACATGATGCTCAATATAAAACAGAGGTTCACTTCTTTGTCTCAGACGTCGTCTAACCCTTCTTCAGTCATCAAGTGCACCCAGAGATAATCGAGATTCATAAGAATAGACTACCTGATGTCATTTCTACATTCCAGTATTAACGGTCTCTGTGTCTCTGCAGGTAATAATTGCCGGCGATGCTCAACCGTAAGAAATAACTCAAAATAGGATCGATCATGCTGCAATCTGAAGGAACTCATCTGGCTGTAAACCATTTAGATAGTTACAGGATGATCTTGCTCTGCCAACCACTCACAGTCCAAGATTGATTTGTCGCAAATCGGTGTCTAGAGCCATAAGTGTTAGTCGTAGACCTTGATCTTCATTTATGGCCCTTCAAAGTGCAGTGCCTATATTCTTCTACGATTTTGTCTATTTTTAAACCACTCTTAACAACATCTCGTAATTGTAGATAGATGGATGTTTAAAGGGTTTGCGACAACCCCGCTTCCCGTAGACCACTTCAAACAGCTAAAGCGTGTCCCATCTAACGTTCCGAATTTGAACTAACGATAATTTGACATTGGAGACATCAACTGTCATCGGAGAACTCTCACATATTTAGTAGTAAGTCTGACATTTACGAAACGGGTCGCTATTCGCTTGAGGAAAGTTGGGAAATATAAAAAAATTATTTCCAAAGTGGTGAATCGCCAATGCGAACTGCGAAATTTGAAAAAAATATTTGACAAATAAGATTTGCCATCGGAGGCATATGTGTGGAAATTTGTGAGTCTTGTGCGCGAAATTGGATCACTGTTGGATAAAACAACACGTAAACGTCCATTTCCAGCAAGGTCAACTGAAAACATCGCTGCGGTGGAACAAAGTGTTCGTGAACGGCCATCCACAAGATTCGTCATCGAGCGCAAGAGTTGGATCTTTCTTGGTCAACTACGCACCGAATTTTGCGCAAAAACCTTGCCCTGAAGCCATATAAAGTTCAATTGGCCCAACAGCTAAAGCCAATTGATCATCCGAACCGTATACGGTTCGCAAATTGAACGAAAGATCATTTGGCCGAAGACGGTGAATTTTATCGAAAAATCATCTTTTCCGACGAGGCTCATTTCCACCTCGGCGGTTATGTAAATAAACAAAACTGCCGTATGCCGTATATGGGGCACAGAAAACCCGCACGAGGAGAAACCGATGCATCCACAACAAGTGACTGTTCGGTGCGGATTTTGGTCCAACGCCACATCGGCCCATTTTTCTTCGAAAATGATTAAGGAACCTGTCAACGGCGTGCGCTACCGTGCTATGTTAACTAACTGGCATTTCGGTCAAATGGAAGAGTATGATTTGGACGATATTTGGTTTCAACAGGGCGGGGTTACGTGCCATACAGCCCATGCTACGGTCGATGTTTTGCGGCCCATCTTCGAAAATCGCATAATCAGCAAAAATGGTGATGTGAATTGGCCTCCAAGAAGCTGCGATGTAACACTGTTAGACTATTACCTTTGGAGAGCGGTCAAAGACGTTCGTTACACCAACAAGCCAAGTACGATTGTTGACTTGAAACATAAAATTGAAGTTGCCATTGCTGCCATAAGACCAGAAACAATCGAAAATGTACTGAAAAATTGGACTGATCGAATGGGGTACTGCCAAGTGAGCCGTGGTGGACATTTGACCGAAATAACTTCTCACAAATAATGTCATGAATTATGCTTTCAAATAAATGCTTGATCATTGAAATCTATCAAGCCGTTCTTTTTTAATTCGAAATTTTCAGTGGGACACCCTTTATTTCTAGGTGTTTTTTGTCCGTAAGTGTATGTATAATATACTGGACCTCAGACATATTTATTCAATGTCCGGATTTGGCTTATACCTTCGTATTCAAAATGTGAGGAGAGAAAAAAAATGATGCAGTCATCTTAATTATTTGAATATGCAGCAAATTTATTCATTGAACACCACTGCTGTATCCGACCCAATAATTCTACTCTATCTGCATGGTTTTATGTCAGAAATTCCTCTCTTATTGACGATACCGATCATTAATTAAATTGGAACATAGAATCCTAAGACACCTCAGTTACACAATTCTCTACTCTTTTAATTAGACATCGAATCGAACTCAGAGGAAAACACATGTATTATTGCATTTATCTGATGGACTACTACAACGAAAACCCAGTAATCTATCACAAGAACATACTGATAAATACATAGCCACAGGCCGTACAGACGATTCTACATCCAATTAATTTTATTTCAACGATTTGTAGCCAAAGGCCGAGTGAAATCTCTGAGTGTTCCTTGAAGAAATGGAGATTATTACAAAAGAGACAAATTGAAGACAGATTTGCTGGTTCGATCAAGATTCATCAGGTTTCATCAAATATTTTCTTCCATTCTCTAATTATAGCTTATAAAAGATGAGTTGCATAATTTGATTTGAGTTTGGTGAGAATTACTATCAGACACACTGATGTGCTTAATGTGGAAAGAATCCATTTGAATCCAGAAGGCAGATGTTTGATGTGTATTTTGCAAGACACTGGCGTATTGTGTACCTAGCGTAAATTAATTTAATTTCAAGCAATTTGATGAATTTTATCGGTATTTTTTATTTCAATTTCAAACAGTAGGTTGTTTCATTTGCATCCTTGATTGAACTCGACAAGAAGAAGATTGGACGGACTTTCAAAGGCAAGCAGCATTTCTTCACTGCAAGTTAGATAAACCATAGTGGACTTCTGAAGTTGTAATCTTGGATGATATGCTACTAAATTTCTCAGATTCAACTTGAAGCTCTTCCAGTGCTCTTCAAATTTTAAAATTTCTAAACTTTTTTATTGAATGTGGCGGTTGTTTTAGTATATACTTTTTCTGAGTCTCGGAAAAGATTATATATATATATAATCTTTTGAAATTTTGGCTGACAATATTTAGTTGAAAAAATTGAAAAGTAAAGGAGCTAAAACTGATCCTTAAGGAAGACCGTTTTGTTTTGAAATTGCTACTCCTATTGTCAATAAAAACATGAAATCTTCTATCAGATAACATATTTTCTAATAATCGTACCATTTTCCCACACTTCAGATTGGTATAATAGAGTATGAAAATTAATCAATCTTTCCACACAGTGTCATATGCCGAAGATAAATCAATGAAAGCAGCTTCTGTTTTCAACCTATCATTGAAGCCTGATTCTATGAAAGTTGTAAGGCTGAGAACCTGATCAGAACAATTTTTTTCTATAGAAGATTCAATTCTAAAAAGAATTAGCCTTTCTAATATCTTGAAAGGAACACTCAATAAACTGATTGGTCGATAACTACTAGGATCACAAGGATTTTTTCCTCGTTTCAAAATACTTATTACTTTAGTCTCACTAAATTCGGAAGGAAAGTTTCCAGCATTCAGAATATTGTTATAGAAAGACAATAACCAAGACAATGCCTTTTTTCCTAAATGTTTGATGAATTCTGGATAAATTCCGTCAAAACCTGCTGCCTTTCGAGATTTGATTACAGTCCTCAATTCATCTATATTGAATGGATATGACACATGTTCTAAAGTAGGAGCTGATCTCCTGAATATGTGTAATTTTTTCTTCATATTCCTCATTTTAGATTGGGATACATTGACTGATTAAGATACATTAACTAGGCGGCGAGCGATTAAACTTGCATCAATTCTCGATGATGATGAGGCAAGGCGAGTAGCTTCACCTAATTTTCTCAATATATCCCATGAACTTCTACTCGAATGTGTGAAATTCATTTTTGATACAACACTATCCCATTTCTCTTTTCGGCTTGTATTGATAGAATTCATAAGCCTTTCACATTTATCAACGAATGGTGATTATTATAGTCCTTGTACAAATTATCGGTTTCCTTTGGACCAACCTGGAATATAATCTTTCCGGAAACCTCTTGAAACGAACTTTTTTGCTGCGGCTTTCACAACACCTGAGAATCTGTGATAGTTATCGTGAGTGGGTTTAATCCATTTACTATCACTGTCTACCTTCTTAGCAAATTCAATCCAATTCGCTTTGTTGAAATTCCAACGAGGTCTTCTTAAACATCTTTTCCATCAAAAATTAATAGAAATTATTATCTTCCATCCAGTCAGCTAAAGCTATTCCACTTCTATCATTATTATTTAACCTCACATTACGTGGTGACAATTAAAATCACTGCAATAAATTGAAGGATGAGGAAGATCCATTTCCAAATTTCTCGGCCAAATAGTATGGAGGTTTATAAATATTAACCATAGAAATATAACAAAATTTGAAAGACCCTCAAATTCGCCTTTTTGGATTAACTCGATATTGCGAATCAAGGTTTTCTTAACATAACAAGCTAAACCGTAAATATATAATTATAATAATAATAATACTAATTCAATGATTTCTCATCTTCAATTCTTGAGAATAATAAAGGACTTAAACCCTGAATATTCTTCTCATTCCATTGATTTATCAATCAGGAATTGTTTTCTACCGGTGTTGGTTCGTATGTAAAAATTTTGCTAATTTGAATATCTCTGACACTAATATTTGGTAATTTTCGGCTCATTACTATTCATCATTAATCAAGCCTTTTTTATTTATTGTATCTAATTCAATTTTATAATAGTTTTAGAATTATTTCTGGAAAATTTCATAGCTCTCATAGATAGATGAAAATATTTATTTGATTTGATGTATAGCCTCCTTTGCCCATAATAAATTGTGTCTTTAAAAATGGTTTGAAAAATGCTGGATTTGAACAAGGGATTTTGTAGACTTTCTTTATTTATGTATATGAATTATATCTTTTTCACACCAAGCTATCGAAATGGAATATATATACTTGTTCGGGTCAAATAAATATCGGTTTGGTCACAAGAATGTTTTTTCAGTACAAAAACATGGTAAAACTCATGAAGTTGAAGTAAAACGTCAGGTCAGAAATGACAGCAATATCAATAGCTATGTGTCAACGAGTTATCGCCAAACTTCGTTTTCGTTTAGAAAATTGCAACGCAACGGTCATCATTTGGATTACATTATCTTTTCCAAATAATTCCCCAATTCATATGTTAATAATTATATATAATTTATAATATAAAAATGAATCGCAAAATGTGTTGGTAAGCGCATAACTCAACAACGCCTGGACCAATTTGGCCAAATCTTTTTTTAAAATGTTCGTTGAAGTTCAAGGATGGTTTTTACGGCGAGAAAAATTAGAATTATTGCTGGAAAACCCCTAAAAATAGCCCTTTTCGTTTTCCCATACAAATGATTTGTAATTAAAACGTAATCAATTCGAGCTTTATTGCTATGGTATAAAGTTCATATTAAATTACAAGCACTCACTGTTGTCTAAGCAATGTAGGTGTGTTCCTAACGTCAAAGGTCATATCTATGTTTGCAATTGATTGAAAATGACGCTCATTGGGATCAAACTCTCAATGATGCTGTAATATCATCACACACTCATCAAATCCGAATATTGTTTTCTATAATCATATCTACATGCTTCCCATCAAACCCAATTGATTTGTGGATCAAGTACAAAGATTATATGTGTGATGATATTTTGTATCAAATACGGAATAGAATGGGAAATCCAAATATACAAATCAGTGAAGAAATTTACAATGAAGCATTGATTTCAATTGAGGACATGTGCTTGATAATGTCAAACAAACTATTAATTCAATTAGGCCTGACCGCGCCCAATCGTCCAATGCATGATGCTTTTAACCAAGAGTTGCATCGAGAAAAACTGTATGATCTCAACGCTTTGAAAGAATTAATTCAAACAAATCTTCCACTGTTAAATGAACAACAGAAGAAGACATGTTGACTGGCTGCATTAACTTTCCTCAAAGTTTTTGTCAGTTAACTCGATCAAAAGATGAACTTATTCAGAAGGTGTTTCCAGATGTTTCTCAAAATTACAGAAACCATGATTGGTTGAGCGAACGAGCTATACTGGCTGCAAAAAACATAGATGTAAATGAATTAAATTTCAAAATTCAAGAACAAATTACAGGCGAATTGAGGATATATAAATCAAATGATTCGGCTACTAATCAAGATAATGTAGTCAACTATCCACCGGAATTTTTAAACTCTCTGGATTTGCCAGGATTGCCACCTCACAATCTTCAATTAAAGGTTGGATCGGTGGTTATAATGTTGCGAAATATCAACCAACCGCGTCTTTGCAACGGTACACGGTTAGCGATAAAAAAATTACTAAACAATGTGATAGAAGCAACTATACTCAAAGGAAAGTATAAAGGAGAAGATGTTCTCATACCGCGCATCCCAATGATTCCGATTGTCATTTGAGTTTAAACGACTACAGTTTCCAGTGCGGCTTGCTTTTGCTATGACTATAAACTAGTCCCAGGGGCAATCATTAAGTGTTTGTGGTATTCATCTAGAAAACCCATGTTTCTCACATGGTCAATTGTATGTTGCCTGTTCCCGTGTTGGAAAACCATCAGATTTGTTTATCTATGCGCAAGGTAATCAAACAAAAAACATCGTATACCACAAAGCACTACAATGATAATAATAATAATTATGATTCACATGATTAAAAATAAAGCGATTACTTACTTTTAAATCTTTATATATGTTTTATTTAATTATTTTTTATTCACAACGCCCTATTACCAGGGTGACGGTTCTGATCAGGAGAATTTTTTAAAATACGTAGGCACAAAAACTGCCACATTACAAATCTTTCTGACAGGACGAAGTATGTCGGGTCAGCTAGTATATAATATTTTCTTCTCTGAATTTGTTGTTCAACTGTTTGATCATACCTGCGCTATACAGCTACCAGAATAAATTGTTCTTAGAACTGTAAAAAACAACCAAAGGAATTAATTCCTTCATAATATGCGTATTCTGTAAGCCATTACTTCTAACTTACTCGTACTACATAAATACATGAAAGTAGGTCAATCTCAGCTTATTCTTATGAAACACAAATCTCATCTTCGTGTTCACACCATATAATTTTTCCTTCATCTCGAGTCATCTTTACGCCATTTAAGAAGTTGTTCGTCGGCGATTAGCATCGAATTCCAGTGTTTTCCTGTTCGCAAAAATCAGATCTAACAATGGTACGCCGTGTGTGGCTCGAATTTGCACAAGGAAATGTTTATAGGTTTATCAACCTACGCCATACATGTAAACGATTCTACCAGTCCAATACCTCCAGGATGCGAGGTAGTTGATCCTGAATTTAACATCTTATTGTTCGTTAGGGACAGACTGCCCAGTGGTGGTACTTTGCATAATATGACAGCATTTTACACTATCAATGATGATGTAAAAATATCAGCAATATGAAACTGCTGCATAAACTGTATTAAATACAATTCAAAAGCAATCTGACTTATTTATACTATTTTACATATTCCTAACATACAACATATCAGGTATATCAGTGGTGGTTGAAAGCATCGAATATGTTTAACATAAAATCCTCAATACTTAAATTTCACTGAAACATTAATCTTCGATTCCATGAAAAATAACTTTCTTTTTATATTGAATTGTTTGATCTGATGATTGAGTTTGAACTGATACTATTTTTTACTATATTCAATTTATGAAAAGAGGAATTTGATTATGGAATTCTAGAATTACTGGCAAGTTTTAGCGACGGACCTGAACTGAACTTGAGTGAAGGAGGGGGAGGTTTAGATCGTTTCCATTCGAAGATTTAGCGTGAAAAATTCTTTTCTTGGGGGATTAAATTACCCCCAGTACGACCCCCCCCGTTAATACTCCCCTGCGCTAAATATGTTGAGTGTTCTCTATAAAGGGTTCTCTCATTATGGTGGGAAAAAAAAACCTATTGAATTATTGTTATATACATATAATATTCATAGAATCATATAGATACTCACTCAAATATTTATCTAAAAAATTTCACTCTTCTGCATACGCATGCAGTAGGCTTAAACCTCCTGAAATTCCATTGGTTCCTGATATCTCAACTAATTTTAAAGAAATGACGACTATACTATAAGCTTGCTGTAGGCGTAAATCTGCTAAAATTCCATTGGTTCCTGATATCTCAACTTATCGTAAAGAAAAGTAGACAGTAAGCGTAAACCTCCTGAAATTTCATTGGTTACTGATATCTCAACTAATCGTAAAGAAAAGTAGACAGTAAGCGTAAACCTCCTGAAATTCCATTGGTTCCTGATATCTCAAATAATCGTTAAGAAATGACGACAGTAGGCGTAAGCCTCCTGAAATTCCATTGGTTCCTGATATCTCAAGTAATCTCAACTAATTGAATGAAGCACTACTCAAATGATGGAGCTTTTAATAAACAACATTTTCTACAATACTACCTATATGTATCACTCACCTGTGTGTCTAATGGTATTGAGAAAAAAGAAAGTTTGGGATTATTGAAACTATTGTTTTTGCAGTTGTATACGCTACAATTGTTAATCATTTTGCAATTAATTTGAAAATAACACAAAATTAGAACAGAATACTTACTGGAATGAAAATAAATGATTAAATAAATGAGCTTTGCTGGTTCATGGTAGATTTTGATTCAATGAAATTCCACTGAATTGTAGGTTAGGTTGTATTTTTTTCTTCAACTTCTTCTTTGAATTTCAAATAGATCACAAAAAAATTATATTCTTCTAAATATTAAACGAATTAATTATACAAAGGAATTATTTAAGATGTCTAAAATAATAACAATGACATTATTCCAGACATCTTAGAATTATTGATGAAAACAATGTACAAGGAACAAAATATGAGATTAGAATCCCTGCGAGATGCTCGACTCAGACTTGGTGTAAGAAAATCCACGGAGTGCGACTATTGGTTGATATCTATACTGTGTCAATACCTCCAATATGGAATGAACATGATACTGATTAAACATCCTATTGTTCGAAAGGACAGTCTGCCCGATGTAACCGGCTTATGGGCATTAGAGAAGCGTAATTTAGATTCAATAAAAAAATCTGACGCGTGCTATCTCTGAAAAATCGTGAGTTGTTCTTGTGAAAGAAGTAGCAGGAACTACTTTCGATATATACATTAACTTTTTTTCTCATTAATATGCTTCCATTAGTCGTCCATCAGGAAAGTTCGATAAGTGCAAACTTTGTCGAAATTAAGTGTTGGACCGTCTTGACATAATGGATAACACATTTTTGCTTTCAAGAATATAATATTCTGGATAAATCATTTTTATCTGAAAGCATCCAATCTGTGTTTGGTTTTCGACGGAATGGAAGAAATTATTTAGTTTGATTTACAGATTGATTCCGGTTTCATTAAAGTGTCTCCGTGTAAAAGTTTATCGCAGAAGTGATAAACCGACCTTTCCTGATATCCGTTTAACCTAACATTTTGTACCCACATACAAAGAAGATCTTGTCACAAGAATGCGATTATCGAAAAATTACATTGCTAATAGAAAATTATTTAATTGAACAAGCCTATTCTTGAGAGTGTAAATAAATCTAAAATATCTAAAATTGACAATTATAGTTTTACACTTCTATTAATGATATCTTTATACATTCTAGAAAACACTGTTTTCTGTGATGAATAAGAGAGAATTTTTCATTCTTATCATAACATCTAACCATAAAAAACCTACAAAAAAACTAAATAAAAAATGCGCACCCGAATTATGGTTGAAATTTAAAGTAGTTCTCCTGCATGGAATATAGATGTAGTCTATGCCGGTTATCTGTGTTCCGCGGATGCTAACCTCGAACGGTCAGCGTAGTTTTTTCTCTCTGTCGAGATCAGATGCCGGTCATTTTCTGTAGTAATTATTGAAATCAATATCTAAAAAGTGACTCTTGATGGTTCAGGGATTTGCGAGAAATACATAACTATTCTCGGTAAGTGTTTATTTCCTCCCAGGAACCGAAATTTTAGTTCTTTTTGGCACTTTAACATGAGAGCACGTTTTTGCATTGACTGCTTCCAATAGTCTCCACAACATGACTTCTTCTTGCGAACCGTTTTTGAGCCTACAAGAGGTAAAAACTGCCTGGACAATATTTTTTTTAAATTAGGCTGTTCAGATTGTCGTGCTAAGGTCCATGAGGTGGGTTTCTCTGATCATAGAGCACAGAGAGGTTAACGATGATGATCCCTGGTGAGTTCAGAGATAGGTTTGTTCGGGTTATCCGACCGCGTACTGGAAGAGCTTTCAATGAGTTCTATGGATTCCTGAAGGATATCGATTACTATCGACTACTAATCAGTCGGTGAATGAAATTTTCAAACATTTTTTGATGTTTTCCTTGATGCATATGAGAGGTGTTTTCCTCTTAAGGCTATGACCGGAGAAAAATTAAGGATGGGTATCAATGTGGGCTGGTACAATGATAGATTGAGAGCTCTAAGGGATAACCTAAATCTTGTATCGGGTTTGTATGACAGATACGGCACTGAGCGTCTAAAACTTCATAAGGCAAGGTTAAAAACGAGGTATAAAATGGAAATAAAAAATGCTAAGATTAAACACAATGATCAAATTATAGCGAAATCTAACAACAAAGTTCGAACTATTTGGGCAATTGATGACGAGATATTGTTGATGATGGAGCTCGTTTTGAATGATTGTTTGGGCTATTACCATCATCTATTGATGAAGAAATAAATAACATCTCGAAAACGCTTAGAAGCAATGGCTACCCCAAAAAGATATTAGAAAAAGCTAGACGAACAAGAGAAAGTCAACCTGAACCAACAGATATAAATCAGACCATTAAAACCGTAATTCCTTATGTAAAAGGTTTGTCGGAGAAAATGAGAAGAATTGGAAATAGATACAACATAACGACTGCATTCAAAACTCAAGACACTATCAGAGCTAAACTTACAAAAGTTAAGCCTAATAATGAGACACAAAGGACAAAAAACTGCATATATGAATTACCTTGCGAGTGCGGAAGATCTTACATCGGAGAAACTAAACGCCCTCTGAATGTACGAATAAAAGAACATCAGAAGCTTCTACGAGTACTAGACAGCGACAAATCCAGGTTGGTCCAACATGCTGTAGATGAGAATCATCGTATAAAGTGGGATGAAGCATCAATAATATCCAAAGAAGAAAAACTTGCAAGAAGAAAAATCAAAGAAGCAGCATTTATGAAAATAACACCTGATTCCATAAGTGCTCCATCTATAGATCTGCCAGAAGTTTGGACGCCGATAGTTAACTATACTAGCACTAACTATACTAACACTTCCGTCAATATTGGTGCTTGAGTTGTTAGTGTATGCCCGTGATAGGTCTGGTATGTGTGGTTTTCGAGGTGGGAACCGTTCTTATCCTACTAGGAATAGGAGAGATTACTGTGTTCCTTTTTGTAGGTTGACAAGGTCACAGGGTGCACCCGATTATTTGTCGCCTAAATTTTTCAATGTTTTACCGTCACAATTGAGAGGGCTTCCTCTTAATTCTTTTAAAAATAAAATTAAATTGTTCTTAGTGATACAAGCAATGTATGACATCAATGATTTTCTCAAATGTGATTTTTCAGTGTTTTAGGTTTATTCTACTTCAGTTATTTAAGTAGATATTAGCTTGTTGTGTTGATTTAAATAGGATTGTAATTTTGACGAATTTATACACTTTTAGTATGCTAACATGAATAAACTTACTCTCCTCAGTTTAATTTGTTAAGGTAATGTAATTTTACTATGATTTGTTCAATATTTGTCTAAAAGAAATCGAGAAGGAGCCTTTTTACACATGCACTTGCAGTTTCTAATGGTCTTTCGTTCATCCTGATATAGCTCCTCCCTGGGGGCCAAATTATATCTTATTACGAGGCCAAAGACATATGCTAGTTCAAGATTGAGATGCATTCCACGATGAGAGATTAAATCATATCCAGTTCCTTATTCAAGCAGTACCTAATTGGAGCATGTGGCATAACCACCTTGCCATGGAGCACATTCTTCAACTGGGATGAAAATTAGAATCATCGAGACGCTGTCTGGAATATCTGAGTGGAAAATAGTTTCCACCTTGTATAGACCCGTTTCTGATCAACTGGCAGGCCATACCCTCTGGGGCTTTATTTTGTATCTGGGATCTGGGAGGAAGCTATCGACTCGGATAGCTTTAGGATAAGACCCTAGTGTTCTGTTTTACTGGGGAGATTGGACATTCCTTAAAATTGTTATTTGTGAGTTGTACTTATACACTTCAATATATTTGTCAAAAACCGAGGGGAGTTTTGTTGCTGGGATAATTAAGCCCACCCTGAGAGAATTAAGAGTAGATTCTCATGCTCGTGATTTTTAAAGAGGCACTTTGTCATGTTACAATCTTAAGAGTGACCGAATATTTTCAAAAGAAGTGTTCAAACCTGATAAATTTCATTAATTTTGGGAGTCTCCTTTCAGTACTCGAACGATTTTCAAGTAATAAATTGATCGGACATATATTCTAAGAAATCTTAACGATATCAAATTTCAGATGCCCATAATTGCTGAACCATTGGACTGATTTATCTCAATAAAGAACTCGACCGAGATATTTGGACGATTAACCTATTTCGAAAATATAAAATTTCTAGCTTTTTAACTTGGGAAGATAGAGTTTAACCACGAGATTGAGACTTTCTCATCTCGATATTCGAAAATAACAAACAATTGGGTAAAACGGTAGTGTTTACTGGGAAAAAGAGCACAAAATAATTGGGATTTCATTAGGGTAACTGAAGTTTAAACTTTAATATTGATAATTTTTCTGATAATCTTGCCATTGCCTGAAATTCCCAAATTTCTGCTGCTGAAAATTGCCATTCACTAAATGCTGCAATGTGCAATATTTTTTCTGCAACATAGATCATTTTTAACATTTCTCGTAATAGTTAACATCGAAAAAAAGGGCTGAGTGTAATTCAACTACTCGGCGGGAAGTCACGTGCTTCAACCCCCTCCCAAAACGTTTCCAACTAAAGTTTAAATTAATCCATTGTTTGATGACATATTATTCAAATATCATCGTGATCAACACTGAAATAATAATATTAATTCTTATCACGTGAATCAATCAACAATTAATCTACGCATTCGAAAAAACTTCCGAAACTAAGCTGTTTAATAAAATGGGCAGGTCGAGTAGGTCAAGATCATTGGTTTCTTATCATTCACAGAGGTGGGCCTGTTACAGCCTTTTTGCCTAATTCTACCTATAGGCCTCAAAACAATCTTCTGTATACGCAGAACGTAATTATGGCCATTATGTCTATCATAACATATAATTAAATAATTATTTTAAATAACCAACTAAATCAAACCGTAATTACTTCAGATGCCAATCTACTACTTTAGAGAGAACGCCGACTTACCCAAGGTGAGTGAAAAGTAATTTAATCCATCAGGAAATAGCTTTTCACTGAAGTTTCAATACAGCCGAAGTTGAAACCTTCGATTATTCCCTTATTATGCATAGATATCTTTATATGTATATAGATAGGTTCTTGGCAAATTTTTTTGCCCAAAATCAAGGTTTCTTTAAACCAATTTTTAAACTTTGTCTATATTTCGGACGTATTTTCGTCCTTCATCATCATTTATCATTTTACAAAAAATTATTACATTATATAACTTAGTATTTTTACAATAAAGAATTAACTACTTACAGTTTTCAAGGTTTATAAAATTGTCCAAATTTGGAATGTATTGAAGAAGGATTTTGAGTGTTTTTTAAAGGAGTTTTCTATAAATGTCAAAGAAACATAGAGTAGGAAAAAGACAATAGATTAGGGATGTAAATAAAATCGAAAATTAGTATGAAAAATGCCTTCCACAGCATCCACTTATGAATCTGAATTGTTTAAAAACATTTATATTTTCCCTATAAAAAATGATTCACTCACTCATGTTTCATCCGATGAGGTCCATATCCAGAAAGAATACAAAATATTAATTTTCTGGTAAAAAAAACCATAAACATAGATTTTTGTTGTTCTACTATAATTTCTTTCTAGTTTAAGATTATAAACCATCCCTTTCTAGTGAGAAATTCCAAAAAAACCTTAGAATTATTGTATATGTATGTATGTATATGTTATCATCATACATTTGTAATTTTCTTCTTAAAATTTCCAAATCATGAAAACCATCATTTCTATGAAAACTTCCAAAGCAAGAGGTTGTCACTGTGCTTTTTTTCACTCAAAGCCAGAAAAAATTATCTATGATTTTCCAAACACTGATATTTCTGAAGTTTCTTCTCCTTGACAGAGACCAGTGAACAGGTCTATGAGGCTCTTGATATCATACTGTTGAAAACATGAAATTCTTTTTATTTTAAAGTGATGTTACTTTGCTTGATGATTATTTTCTGTACTGAATCCTAATAACAATTTACTTGGATAGATTACAAGTATTCCCAGATTTAGGTGTGCAATTATACTTGCTTGAAGAAATTGAGTTTGATCACCTAAATTTGATTCTGAAAAATCGACTAGGTGTTCCTTAATAAAAAATTTTTTGTTAAATCATTAATATGAATCTATTCTGTTTAGACTATAATTACTTATTACTGAACATGAGTAAATTTTTGGTTTTTATAATCAGAGTATCTGTTTTAATTACGTAAACAAAAACATAAATATTGAATAATGGTTATTCATAGATTAAGTCAAATTTTAATACCTTACCATAGAATATAAATTCATTACCGAACCCCAGGAGAGAAAGAAATAATAATTGGAAAGTTTTTTTAAATGAAAGATAATATCTGTAACCATTATTGATCTTCAGTTAAAATTTTCCTCAGAATAACTAGAGCTAATTATTATCACATTAAAATATTATAACGTCTCTGTGGCGGGTAGTTCCCCATAAAATGGTGTTTTGTGGTTCCTTGTTGTATTGATTCTGTTTGAAACTGTCAACAGTTATTTGTAGCTTTCTTTAAAAAGAATGTGGAAAATATTTTAAGGATAATTTCGATAGTTTGAAATTATTCAATTCAGTATGAAATGATTATGGTCAGAAAATTCATTCTATTGTAATCTTTCTTGTTTATGAGCTTATAGTTTCCAGTTTCAATATTGATTGAATTTTAATTAACCCTGCATCATAACAAACCTTCTGAAATATTAAAACTTAGTCAAATTCTATTATCTCCTAAGTTTGTGAACCAGGTTGAATCGGTGTATGAAATAAAGATGTGAAAAAACTTCTATAAAGGTACAAAACAAATCTAGGAGACTGGATTCCAAGTTTTTAAAACTCATATGAGCTTAATTTGAAGCATTCCTATGTTAGAATAGATATAATTTGATGAACCCTCTAAGTCTGAAGCTATAAAGAATCAGCACTTCATAAAGATAAGTCTTTGTTGTTTGATTTGATTTTTCGTTAACTCAAAAATGCTAGTATTGATTTTTACCGTTTCTGATTAGCTGTATCTATATATGAAACATATATGAGTGGATGACGATGCATTATACATCTTCCGGGTACTTCCGTTTACATATTAGTTTCTACGATTCAATTGATCTGGTTCGTACTTTCTCTTCATATCGAACAATAACATCAGTAGTTCGTTTCTATTTTGCCAATCATCTTTGAAAGTTTTTAACAAGGTTTGTTTGTTCCTTCGGGTCATCCTAGAGTTCTTCTATTTTGAGTCAGTAAGAACTACCTTGACCTCTATTTCAACGAATCATTCTCACTTAAACTTGTTCTAGAGAGGTAATGAAGGTATGTGCTGGAATTTTGCGCGCTTGCTTAGAAAACTAGTAGACCAGCTTATCGTTTTGCCCAAATGTCTCGAATATCTAGACGAAAATAGTATCAATTATTGGTTCAGAGTAGATTTATTGTTCAATTCACGATTTACATATTTTGATTGTTTGTAGCCTTGAACATCGATCAGCACCATATTTTGGATTCATAAGACCCTAGAAATATCGTTTATTTTCCTTTTCTTTGTTATGTAACTGTATATTTGGAACATTATAGATATCTACTGGGATTAGTTAGTATTTCATATAATTGTCCATTTGGCTGATTTGGGGACCATTACTTCCAACTTGGGGGTTTCGAAATAGGAAAAATTTGCCTGGCGCCCATTGATGTATGTAGAGAGAACTCCACCCTTCTCCATTGAGTTATTTTCGGAAACCTTGCATTAGCAGTACATTGTAATTGTTACCATATACGAAAGCGGTTCGTAGGTAATAGAGTTTGTAAAGATATTAACGTCAAGCAACAACCAGTCAAGGATTTTGTGATGGAAATACTATAAAAAGGTTGTTTATTGTCCTTGAAACTCATCCTAGGCAGGCACTTGACTGATACTGTTTTGCATTATCAATGGCATACTGTCCTCTTCAAATTGAAATGAACATTCAGTAATACATCTCAAAAAAGGCCACTCCTATAATACCAAAATAACAGCAATTATTGGAAAATTCTTTGGAAGAAAGAATAAGTCTCCAATTACAACTTTTTCAGCTCACTTGCCACCAAGTACGCCAAACAAGCACAAAATGCTGATTATTCTGATATAAAATTGATTGATATCGACACCTCCGCATTCAAAACATCTACTCACTGAAATAACTACTGCTGCTTCTTCACCCACGTTTATATTCCTGTCTCTAATCATTTTAATTAACACCAGTTTTTATGATGACTATCTCTGCCCGTTCGATCAGATAAGATGAGAACTAAAAACATTCGACATTTAGACAGGAGCTTTTTGTTAGAAAAGGTAAATGATTAGCATCAATAATTTTAATTGAACGACAATTATTAGGGGCACTCAAACGTTGTAGTGCTACCAGAAGGTTGATTCAAGTTGGCATGTAACTTGAGTGGCTTTGTTGAATGATACGGTGCTGTATGAGTATTTCGATAATACAAAGAAATTGTGTGGAAATTGAAGAGAATTCGAATGATATATGTACGTGCTTCGCTAGGTATACAGCGAAATAATAGAAAAAATTAATTGGCACATCAAATTCATATATGAAAACAAAAAATATTTTATTGATTATTAGCTATTTCGAAACTCCAGAACATTTGTATAAGCAATATTTCTTGTTTTTCCAACCTGAGCACGAAAAAACGGACTCGGGAACAAGCAACATAGAGTTGGTCAAGTGAAAATTTCTCCAATTTCACACCACAAACGTGATGTTGGCCCATGGGCTGCTCACGGATCAAACAATTACTACGATATTGATATGGTAGTGTCTTCACCTTTCCAATATAGTGTTGTCTATTAGAATGAATCGTAAGTACCATGATGTTTCGAAACACGTAGCAATTGCTTGTTTCTGCGATGAAGTACCATATCATGGGATTGAAACTGATTACGAAGAAGTATTCGATCGACAGCAATTTTGTACAATTGAACTGATGTGTTACGCTGATGGAATAACCTTTGTAGCTCAAAAATCATTTCTTGTCTTGTATTCAAAAGATTTGCACAATGTTGACCTAATTCACGATTTTCATCCCAAAAAATCTAAACTTGCAAAAATTGATGATCAACGTCAAGATATGGCAATAACAAACCAACTTGATGATGAATCTGTAACATGTATGCAATTTTAGGTGAATGTTGGATTAAAATTCTTAAATACTTTTGAATACTTTATAATTCACATTGATATAAACATGGGACAATAATGTTGAAGAATTCAAATTTTACGTCGGCATAAAATCTCTAATAATTTAATAAGAGGAAAAAAACGTAACGAACTAGAGTCACAAAAGTTGAGAGTCTACCCTACAAAATCTTCCAGGGTATAAGGCTCTCTATTCAATAGTAGTTTATATAATTGGTTTAGAATATTTCATGATTATTTGATTTCTGTATTGCTGGCAGAAGGGCATTAAAAATTTTTGACGTTCGATGTTCAACAGTTACACTTTGGGAGGTGGTATGCCATTGTCTTTGTTTGGTATCATCTTTTGATGTTTTTATGTTGTGCATAAAGGTCCTGATTTCTGTAAAAGAAGAGCAAGCATTTCTGTATATATAATGTATATATGGTGAGAATTCCACTTTGCCTGAAATGTCCCCTACATGATTAATTGTACTTCAAACCACGTAGTATTTTTAATGCTTCCTTCTGTAAGATAAACAAAGTTGAGATGTTTCCAGACCCATAGAACAATAAAACATGCATTCAACTGTAGCATGGTACACAGTTTTTTTACAGTTTTATAATTCAGGAACCTGGCCACTATTCTGAGCGTATATATAGACAGTCACAGTTTTTCTCCTAAGTAGGTTACAAGGTCTTCCCACTTTTTCGTCTATCTACAGACCCAAGAATTTTGTAGATTTTGCAACCTGGTAGTTTTTCATTATTGGATTTTCTACTGCAGAATTGGGTGGGTGGAAAGAAATTAGAGAAGTTTTATTTCTGTTCGGTATCAAGTTATTTCCCTGTAGCCATTGATCAGCATCCTGAATAATGTTCTCTACGATCTGTTGCAAATAATGGCTCTACTGCAAGTATGCTATTATGATCTGCATAATTGACTATCGTTATAGAGGATTTGCTATTTGTCGAATATATATCTATACCAAAATCATTGATGTATGCAATAAAGAACAAGCGGCCTGCTATATTGCCCTGAGGTATCCCTAATTATTCCCTGCATTTCAGACCTCTCTGTTGTTTCATCTTGTGTCAGTTCCACAACTTGTTTTCTCTCCCCAAAATATGATTCATTATATTTAAAGGCAATCGCTCCAATTCTATATTTTTTCAACTTTTTTGTCAGTTTCCTACAATTCAGACAATCATACGCTTTAGATAGATCTAAAAACAATCCAAGTGATAGATTTCTCTTTTCAAATGCATCAGTAATTTTTTTCCGTCACAAGTAACACTATATCTCATGTTGTTAATTGTTCATTAAAATATCTGGACTGCTGTTTTCCTCTTTTCAGGGGCATGAAAAGATAGGATATGCGAATGCAGATGAGGAGAGAACTCTTCATTTATATCAGATTAGGTTTTGAAAGAAGAATCCTACGTATAATGAAATTTAAGAGGAAATAAAAATTTTGAACTCGTATTTCAGGGTCCACCCAACCCAGAAAACGGTAAATCTGCTCATTATTGATTTTGAAAGTGGTGGAAAATTTCTACAAAATGAATATTTATCGAAAAATTTCAATGGTGTGAATGCATACAGAATTGACGAAGGTGTGAAGATCTTAAGAAATCTCAGAACATAACAATTGTAATATTAATGGGGCTTTACCTACTATATAACTTGATTAATCTACCAACAGAAATTCTTTCACAGCAACGTTTAACAACAGTGGCTGTGTTATAGTTGTTTCCTCTCTTTGGCTTCTTACTTGCCTTTCCCCTGATACAGCCAATAAGCAGAAATACCTGTCAGCCAGTACCTATAAACTCCCTTTCATCAATTTCATTGAATAGGGAAAAGTGCGAGGTTCTCCAAAGAAGATAAACTAAAATGAAGGAAAACCAAAGAGACAGCCTTCCAATCAGTGCTGAATCAATAATTTTCTGGAGGTTTTAAGGCCGATTTTTCGATCGAACTTGCAGATGTCTCGAAACTACAGATAATTGCAAATTTGATCTTATTTTGAAGTTGTGTTAGGCTTGAAAATTGATGAAAATTGTTGAATTTTCTAACATTTTCTTCTTTCAAAAGCAAATTTTACTTGAGGAAGATATCATATGTATATGATATGTATATAGCTGTTTCGATTTCAAGTGGCCATCTTTTAGAGTGAGATAATGAACTCCTGTTAGTGTTCGAAATGTGAAATCAAGAAATCAAATCTTACAAATGAAATAATAGAGCAATTTCTATATCTGACGAAATTGTTCTCCTTCGATCTTTATCATCAAAACAATTTGTACTAAAATTTAAAACCTTGTAATGAACGGTATAATTCATCTGATATAACCAATTTGAAGGCGGATCACAATTCGACCAATTTCAAAGCCAAAATGATTATGATTAGATATACTGTTTATCCTAGAACATGTAACTCACTTGTATCAGACCACATATTTTTATTATTGTAAATTTAAGATATCGAGCCGATAATGGTCTTAATATATTGAGTTTCACTCCCTCATCAACAATACATCATCGTATTTTGGTGATTTGGATTGAATATATAAGGTATTTCGAAGCAAAAATTTTTGCTCGCTTGAAATTCTGGTATGATGATGAGAGAAGACCTTGTTTACCTATAAATAAATTTTCCTGATTATGTTGTCACATGTATTCGAGTGATTAGATGTTGAAGTAGTACAGTTTTAAGAGGAACAGGATTGTTGCTTAAATGAAAATAGAGGAAAACAGTGTAGGTATTTGGTGGTATTTAATTCAAGATATTTTTGATTTGGACTTGAATATATGAGGTTTTTCAAAAGACAATAGTTAAGTGAATGCAGAATATTCTAAATGGTTCTCGATTAAATTGATATGACTGGTTTTCAGGAGAAGGGAATTTGAACTTTGAAAAAATTGAAGTAAAACTTCCTAATTTGTGATATAGGTTTTTCCATTTGTCGAATATTCCAGAGTACGGTATAAAACTCTATAACAAGCGAACAAAAGCTCCTGGCTGCACGGCAGTCCTTTATCATTTTTTTTCTACCCTTGAAACGAGATAATTTTTTCAAACAGCCTGTATACCGAAATCAAGAGCTTATGGGATCATGTGTGATTTAGATGAATATTTCTTGTTTTATTTTTCTTCCTCTGAAGTTTTCTTCTTCAGATTTCATTTGTGATGCTGTTTTCCTCCTAACAAAATAATAATACATACCTATCCATATCGGATTCTCATTTTCTATTGCAATCAGTCTATCCAATATAACTGACCAGCAATGATTTAGATTTGAAAAAAAAAACATAAAATCGTGCACGAAGCGGGCATTCCAGATCTGTATCGTGCAAACCATTCCACGTTATCAGATAAATGGATGACTTTGAGCGTAGGAGATAAAATCAAGAATAAAACAAAAAAAAACTATAGGTTTGACTAACCTACGACGTCCGTGTAGGACATAGATCAACTTTTTCAAATTAGCACCCACAACGCTCGTCTTAAAAACTGGTTCTGACCATAATTATACGCCTAATTTAAAATTAATCGATTATAATTCTGAAAACGACGTATCAAGCTCTTTGCTGCCTGCAATCTGATACAATGAAACCAGCTGAAATGAGATAACTTGAGGAGGTGAACCTTGTTCTACATAAAACAATAATATTTTTATTTGAGTAAAAGTAGTTTTACGATGTTTAAAAACTTGCATATATGACTGCATCACTGCTGCAATTAAGTGCGTCCTTGAGGTGTCTCAATAAAAATTCTGTTATGGGTGGTTCACACATCTTTTCTTGCCAAATAATTTCCTTCATTATCTGTTTAATTTCAACTCGATCTCATGGAAAATGGTTTCGACGTTAAATAAATTTTTTACAAGTAGATTGCCTACGATATGAATATGTTTAAAAATTGTGAGATCAAGGACTTTTACACGCTCTTTCCTCATGACGCGAGCCAGAAAAGACTTCTAAGAACATTTATAACCATCTTCTGTCATTGTTCTTCTTCCTAACGTTTCAGTGTTTTCAAGGTAAAAATCAACTTAAAAAAAGTTCGGAAAATTTCTGTATGTTCACTAATAAGTATCAAATAGACAGACGATAAAAACTAGACAAAATTTCCACTTATCTGTGATTTGAAGACTTCTTCAAGTTATTTGTTATTGCCCAAATAAAAATTCACACACTAGTTCCATGATCAATTTCTCGTCAACAACATTTAATACGTTATAGTATTTCAATCCATACACAGACTGGTTTAATATAATGTGAAGTAGCACTGACGTAACGTCTGAAGCTTTCGCGCACTTGCTCTGAAATCTTTTCTTGGACTCTGGAACATTGGGATATAAACCGCAGCAATAAATATGAAGTAGGGAAGAAATCCACATCTTTAATTAAAAATTACCAGTCACAGTTTTGTTGACGAGATATTGTTGATGATGGAACTCGTGAAGAATTATTATTTGGGTAATAACCGTCATCTGTAACACAGGCCTACAAAAAAATTTTTTTTTGGTGGCTAGAATTTTGAGTTGATTTTGACTATATTTTTATTGCTGAATCTAAATATGATACCAGTTTTTCTGTATCAGCTCTAGATTTTTAGATAAATTCACTTATCTATCAATGCTTTTTCCTATTTAATACATTCAAGTATGAGTGTTGTAAAATTTATACAAGAGATAGATTCTTGTATATTTTCCTTACTGTCAGTCTTCATTTGTAATAAATTGAATTTAAAATAATAACATTTATTATAATTATTGTTTTAATTCATTTATTACTAATAGAAGACTAACAATATGAGATATATAACTGGTTGACAAACTGTTAACAAGTGGGATTTAATCCTATTTTGTGTCATCCAGTTAGTTCCTTAGAAATCCGATATATGGAGCTGTCCAGTCTGAAGTGAACTTCAACTGCAGTTGAGAGTTGAGGTTAGTTTGTGAATTCCCGCGGTGCAGATAGATAGAACTTAGCGTCATATGAAATTTCTCTTTAATAACGAGTTGTTGAAAAGTAAATCTAAAAAGTAGATTGTAAATGTGAATTGTTGTATTTGTGTTGTTGAATAGAAATGAGTTCAAGTAGAAGAAGCTGTGTACATAATCCTGATAGTTTTTGCTACATATGCGGAGAATACACGTTCTTGGAAAAAAGAAAAACTATTAGTGACTTTGTAAAGAGGGCTTATCTTGGATATTTTGGTGTTAAGCTTGGTGATCAGGATAAAACCTGGGCACCACATATTGTCTGTAAAACTTGTACAGAGCATTTACGACAGTGGACTACCGGGATAAGGAAAAGCCTGAAATTCGGAGTACCATTGGTTTGGAGAGAACCAAGAAATCACTTCGATGACTGTTAGTTTTGCCTAGTAAATATTACTGGAATCAATCGAAATAACCGTAACAAGTGGACTTATGCAGATTTAGTCTCTGCAAGACGCCCTATCCCTCACTCAGAAGAAGTGCCAATTCCAACTTTTCAGCAGCTACCAGAACTCTGTGAGGACACATGTCTCTCTGATCAGAATTCTGACACTGCTGAAGGTGACAGTGATTTTGAAACGATGTCATCAATTCCGAAGATGAGTTAAATGACCTCACTAGAGATCTCAACCTTTCGAAAGAAGCTTCTGAATTACTAGCTTCCAGGTTGAAGGAAAAAAATTTACTTGAACCAGGAACGAACATTACATTTTATCGCACAAGGCAGAAAGATCTGCTACCTTTCTTCTCTGAAGAACAAAGTCTTGGATTTTTCCATGCTATTAGAGAACTCCTGGTAAAAATGGGTCTTCCTGAACATTTTCCGGATGATTGTCACCTATTTATTGACAGCTAAAAACGAAGTTTGAAATGTGTTCTTCTACATAATGGGAACAAATATGGCTCAATACCAATTGCTCACTCAACGAAAATGAAAGAGCAATATGACAACATAGCTTTGGTTTTGGAAAAGATAAAGTATCATGAACACCAATGGGTGATTTGTGTAGACTTAAAAATGGTAAACTTTCTCCTTGGACAGCAAAGTGGCCACACCAAGTATCTTGTGCTCTGGGATAGCAGAGACAAAACGCAACACTGGGTTAGAAAAGAGTGGCCTAGAAGAGAAGCATGGATGTTGGGGAAAAGAATATCATCAATGAACCTTCAATTCCACGAGAGAAAATCATGTATCCACCCCTGCATATCAAGCTGGGTCTAATGAAGCAGTTTGTAAAGGCTCTTGATAAGAATAGATCATGCTTTGCATATATAGGGAAAAAAAATGCCTCAGCTGAGTAAGGAAAAAATTAAAGCAGAAATATTTGATGGCCCACAAATAAGACAGCTGATTAAAGAACCTGATTTTATAAATTCAATGATTGAGATTGAACAAAATGCCTGGAATTCATTTGTTTAAGTTGTTCAAAATTTTCTGGGTAAACTCAAAACTGAAAACTATGTTGAATTAGTCAATGAGATGCTGAATAATTTCAGATCACTCGGGTGTAACATGAGCATTAAGGTGCACTATTTACACAGCCACTTAGACCGTTTTCCTGATAATTTAGGCGACATTAGTGAGGAGCAAGGTGAAAGATTTCACCAAGATATCAAATGTATGGAGGATCGCTATCAAGGAAGATGGGATACTCATATGATGGCAGATTACTGCTGGTCTTTAAAACAGGATTTTTCTAAAATACATTCAAGAATGTCACGCAAAAGAAGTTCCGAAATGTTTAGTGAGTAATTGGTTTAAATGATGTCTTTTTCTGTTTTCTATAGTATATAATGAATAATATCTGTAATATCTGTGTAATATAATAAAAATTCCTTTATTAATTTGTTTCTTCAAACCATGGTTTTTCTTTTGAAATAGTGTAATGTATAATTCACAAAAATGTTGATATCTTAAAAATTAGTGCTGACAGGCAAAAACTAATAGCATATTTGAATTCAGGGCATCAAATTCATATGAAATCACCTCCAAAATCTTCTCATTTCGAGAATTTATGTTTCTTTCCAACCTTCTTATGTAGATGCCTTACTGGAGGGCTGAAAATATATCGGATTAGTTAATCTCGTTCTGCAAACCCACGAGCATCGATTGAAAGAATAACGCCATCTGCAATTTGGTCATGAAATGCGAGTTCGGTTTCAGGTTGAGATTCCATTCTCAAACCAATATTCTGATGGGTCTCTGCATTACGGTTTTGCAGCGTTGCCGATGCTACTGATTTATCCGTATTCCAACCGATTTAGAGTCCGACCTACCGACCTGTCGAAAAGGTGTGAAAATCTACCGATTTTTCAATTTCACAGATGTTAGGTAATGGAACCTTTTTCAACAGAAAAATAAATTTTTTTCAATAAACATCAGAATATATCCACCTATGATACCTATTTCAGATCAGAATGACACCAGGACACCGAAATTCTGGCAAGTAATTGGATGCCTAGCAGTCTTATTCGTTGATTCGATTTATATCAATTTATGTACCTTCCCCGGCTCATTTCTGAGGGCTTTTTTGTTAAATTTAAATTAGCTTTTTTTATTCCTACCTAAAGCTTTCATTACATGCCCATATTTTCTTTCTAGTGAGGAAAAAGAATCAGGTACTAATGAAATGCTAGTCTTTTCCAATTTTTCCTTATAAAATTAATGTTAATGAAGAAAATTACACCGCAACCAATTTCTTTCTCTTATCTACCGATTTAAGCAGACGTTTCTACCGTCACTCTGTACGGACGTTGGTCATCGCTGCGGGTTTGCAGGTAAGATCGGTCAACTGAAAAAATGTGGAAAGCACTGACGTGAGATCAGGAGCTTTTACGCGCTTGTTCTGAAGTCTTCTCTCAGACTTAAAAAGAGTGCGATTCAAAATCAGCCAGCACAATGAGTGTGAAAGAATCAATAAACATATATCTTAAATGGAAGTTGAGTGAACTTACAGTTCAGCAAATTCTTCGATCTGGCATTCTTTCCACATTTCTATACCATATATAAGTTGTTGTAGTTGAGTGTCATCAATTATAACCGAATTTCAGATTCATAATTGCTGAGCTATCGGACAGGTCTGGCCCAATAACTAACTTGACTTATATTTGGATAATAAACTAATTCTATTAATATGGAATCTCTATCTCATCTCTTTCGGAAGATAGAGAATATTCAGCCAAACATTTTCAAATTGGACCACCGTTTCTTGATCACGAGTCAAATCCAACCGATGGCGATCATTTTCAGCTCGATATTCAGAAATTACAGACATTTGGGAAAAAAATAGTCCTCTTGTCGCAAAATTTATAATGACATTTCCATTCAAAATATGACAACTGCACACACCAGTATTTTAGACATGTTTGTCATAAAAATGAACCCACAGAATTAGTTTCATTTTCGGCTCAATATTCACTCATTATGACAACTTGTCGTAAAATCAAAACCACCCTCATAGAGATTTATAGTAGATGTGATGTGAATTCATAGATAGAAATATAATCTGTGACTTCATTTTCAGAAAAACTCTTATATCTTCTGGAGATTGTACGCTATGATGATGAAAATTTTAAAATATTTTAGGTACCTATACCCTGCATAAATGCCCTAAATTGTTGTGATCTAACGAATAACTTATGAGATATCGTGTATTGAAAAAAAACATTTGGGATTTTTAAAAAATTTTCTCTCGTGACGATTTTCTCGAAATTTGGCACACTCCTTCCTTTTAACGCTATCTAGACATTCTCTAAGTTACGAATTGATAGGATGAATATTCAAGAAATTAGAGAGAGATACAGTGGAGTTTCACCCACTGGTCGACACCGTGTAGTCTGAATAGACCCTAAATCTAAACGCAGTCATCTATTTAAGCGCTCATTCTGCATCATCTACTTCAGTTGATAAATTCCATAGAATAAACTCAACGTACATTCCACAATTCCATAAAAATTCCACCGACCCATCACGTCCCTTCTATGTTCCCACATCTCCTACAAGAATTTCCGAATTGGCCTCTTCAAGATCGAACAGAGAAAGTTAAATAGATGGGACCGAACAATAGCGAATACATCACAAGCGCGGCGCACAGCTTCTCTCAGATAATATTCTACGGGGAAAGTTTGCCAAGCGAGTGAGATGATCAGGAAACGCTCTTGCATCTGGGTCGAAAAGATCTAGTCGGTTGTGTAACATATCAATTTTTTGCCATCATCATCATAGCGCACGGATGTCTGATTCAAATGATCCTACATTGTGTGTGTGGACTAGAGGCGCTTCTTCTAATTAGAAAGACAGAGGTGGCGTCAGGAGCATGTATGTACTATGTGTGCATTGGCAACATCCTGCGTAGCTGGCATAATGAGTGATTTGATTGATTAATATAATGGGAGATTGGATCGTTTGATTGCTTTGATGTCGAACGTAATTTACCGACGCTTTCTTTGGTTATTGAAAGTGTTAGACAATGCGTTTTTTGAGGATTTCTTATGGTAGGAATTGACATATCGCAGACTATAACTAGCGGTTATATGCTATTTGCAGCTTTCACGATTACATTAGTTCGTATTCAGTTCTAAATATTTTTGTTTTCATTTGTTCCTTATAGAACAATAAAGGAAATTACAGACGGGCCTCACTTCTCTTTGTAGGCGGTAAAATTGTGGCTAAAATAATGGCTTCAAGACTGATGAAATATTTCATATTTCATCTTTCGGTTATTCCAGAATCCCCAAACGGATTTCTGTCAAATCGAGGATCAACCTACCGCCTTTTCACTTTACGACAATTAAAGGACAAAGTCAAAAACAGCATTATCAATCAAATCGGTGGACAGAGAAACTTTATGGAATGTCATGGAGCTGTTTGGCGTACCTGTAAAATTTGCGATGTGAAACAGAATGAGGTGGGTGAATATTTCAATTACCTCGGAAGCGTGACGAACAAAAAAGTCACCATTGACGATGAAATTCAAAATAAGAATAATGTCAAAAATTATTGAATACCGAAGAAACAAAGCTAGCATATAAGAAAGAACAAATAAAACTCAAATTAGAACAATGTCACGAAAAGCCACTGCACGCCAATATATAAAAAACATAGAAGGTAAAGTTGATAAAAAGAAAACTTGGCAATGTCTCAAATCAGGCAAATTGAAGAAAGAAACAGAGGGACTAATTCTGGCAGCACAAGATCAGTCTTTGAGAACAAATGCTTACAAGGCCAGAATAGAAAAAACAACAACAGACAGCAAATGTCGTCTTTGCAAAGAAATGGATGAACTGTGGATAACCTAGTTAGCTGCTGCAAAAAGATCGCACAAGTTGATTTTAAAAAGTGACATGACAATGTGGCTAAAATGGTGCATTGGAACATTTGTAAAAACTATCTTCTGTTTGTAAAATCGATCTGGTGGGACCACGATAGTAATAAAAGTCACGGAAAATGAAGAAATGAAAATACTGTGGGACTTTAAGGTCCAAACTGATAAACACCTACCACACAACACACCAGACATAACAGTTATAAAAAAAAAAAAAAACAAGTATGGATAGTTGATATAGCTATACCAGGTGACAGCAGAATGGAAGAAAAAGAACTAGAGAAAGTCATCAAATACAAGGATCTACAAATAGAAATAGTTAACAATTGGACAATTACAGGAAACTATCATACCTTACTCGGAACAGCATACATATTGCGAAGATATTTAGAAAATAAGACAGATGAAAATAAAGGTGAACGGGGAGAAGGGAATGACATCTTGAAAACATTCAACAGCTAGTTGTCCTAGGTCCTTGGGTAGGACCCCGACAATTAGATCAATGTCAAAACCAGCCTGAACAATGGGACTGTGCGAAGGAGACAATAATTGAAGCAATGAGAACAATATCAGCTTATCAGTCATGCCGAGAAGACGTTTGGCTCCTGTGCAACTGGACCAAATCATACGGTGGATACAGGAAGGTTTGTCCCAGCGAGAAGTGTCCCGGCGGTTGAATGTTTCGCAAAGTGTCGTGAGTCGGGCTTGGAATAGGTTCATCCAAAACGACTCAGTAGCTTATGTTCATGGGGGAGGTCGGCAGCGAAGTACAACAGCTGCCCAAGATCGTCTTTTGATCCTCAATGCTACTTACCCGGCGTCGCGGCTGAGAGTTGCAACAGGAATTCTAATTGCGAACCAGACTGTAAGACGACGACTACATGTTCGTGGTTTGAGAGCACGTTGGAGGGTAAAACATCCCCGTTTGAATAGGGAACACCGGTTTCATTGACGGCAATGGGCTGAGGAGCACCACAATTGGACAGTTGAAGATTGGAGCCGATGTTTATTTACGGATGAGTCTAGGTTTCGTTTGGTCAACTACGATGGACGTATTCTCGCTTGGAGGGAAAGAGGTCGTAGGTATGCAGAACAGTTTATGGTATCCACAACAGCTTTTGGCGGAGGTTCTATATGTGTATGGGAAGGCATTTGTTTGAACCAACGCACAGAGTTGGTTGTTCTGCAAAACATAACAATGACCAGCCAGAGATATCACGATATGATTATTAAACCCATAATTGTTGGGTTTGCGGCTGCCTTGAGCGAGAATTTCATTTTAATTGACGATAATGCCCGTCCACACCGTAGTCGTCTGGTTAATGAAGCGCTAGAAACTCATGCAGACTGGCCAGCTCGCTCTCCAGACATGAATTGCATCGAACATGTCTGGTCTGAGATGTCTCTAGATAATTGTCAACCTTAGAACAACCGATCAATAATCTGGAGGACCTTTCTAACGCATTACGGGAAATTTGGACGAATTTGCCCCAAAATTTTATAAATCGTTTGATTGAAAGTAGGCCTCGTAGGGTAGAATGCTTGAGACGAGCTCGTGGGGACCAACTAGGTACTTGCTTAACCGAAACTTCAGCCTTCTTGTGGTTTCATCATAAAATTTTATGTTATTCAAACACAGAATTTTGAGTGTTACTAATAAAGTTTTTTTTCTCTTCAACTTTCCATTTTTTCATTCTTTTCTCAAGTGAACCATATTATCAACTGAAAATACTCTGATATATGACTAAATTTATAATCTTGGAGTGAATATTTTAGAAATAAATCTAGAAAAAGTAAGTGATCCCTATCAATTGTTGAGCAGTATATATGCAACATTACTCCTGCAGACTCAAGTTCAAAATGATACAAAAATAATCTTTTGTCATCATCAGCTGTTTGAAACCACAGAAAAGGTTGGTTGTACTTCTTCTTCAACTAATACATATTTCGATGCCTGATGATGGTTGACAGATTGTTCGGGCGCATTGCAGCAACTAGCAATGCTAGACTGAATTGTTGGTTGCAGCAATTATAGAAGTTGTTCAAATGAACCTAAACTCTAACAATTATTTATTTTAGAAAAAAAATATATTACACAAACTTTACCTGCTATTTTATCTTTTCCAAATCTCGGTTTATATACATAGGGTAATAAAATTTTCATTTAAACCTGAAGTACAAAATACCAATTAATTTAGAATTGTTTTCTGCAAAGCCATGAGACGTTAATGAAACCATTAGCAATCCTGAGTCTGACAGGTTTTCAGTTCGTAATGAAATTGCAAGCTGGGTTTGTTAAATGAGATTTCATACTCAAATCGCCCCATTACAGAGCATCCGCCTTCCGGGTATATGCTGACAAGTATAGCGGAGTTTCACACTCTGAATGTGAGCAAATACCAACTCTCCAAGATTACATTGGATCAGGATTATTTTCAAACAACTTGAGATATCTCGAGAAAAAAATCAATTTCAACAAAAGGCTCAATAAAACTTTCCATTAAATCGCCAAGTTCGTGCAATCTAATCATTCCGATATGTGAGTTTTTCTGGCATTCCATTTCCTATTGATGCCCGTTTCTATTTTACGATTGCAGGTAGAAAAAACTGTTCGAAACGAGTGAGTAATTTAATATTACCGCTCATTACACCAAGCGTCTTCTTGAGCGATGAACATTATTGCTTGTTCCCACGAATAGCCCAGTAGCTGATGTAGCTGGAGGAATCATAGTAATTGTCGAAAATTAATCTCTGCACAGTCCTCCAAATGGATATAGGAATCTACTGTTATGCGTTATGTAAAATGATGATAATAAAACTAACAGGGACGAATTAGGAGAAAGTCAATTTACTTACTAGGACTCATATTTTGAGTTCTATCCGCGGAAGAATTTCTATAGAGCTGAATTTTTTGGCGATTTCTCATATTATGTCATCTGATGTAGACGTGAAAATTCGACATATGGTGGATATCATATCGACTAAATACCTTATAATGGTGACGAAAATCAGTGTTTCGCTTATATTTAGAGATCCATTGTGCAGAAATCAATAAAGATCATCCGGAAAATTGTTCATTTTAAAACTGGTGATAATATTAATCTCTAAATTAAATAGTATTTATAGTAGAGCTGGGAAAGTGACTTATTTTATTAACACATTCCTTACCACCTTCTAGGTGGAATGTAGGAAGCGTTTCATTTTCACACAGAGGAACCTAAAGGCGACTTATGTTCAACAAAGTTGGAATATTTTCAGAGGAATTGGATAATTTTGAATCAAACGGAACAAAATTGAAAGAAAAGCATTATTATTTGTGCAATGACCACCATTTCTTATATATCTATAATATAAAAATGAATCGCAAAACTTGAAAAAAACTTAAACTTCAACACTCTGTATCTCGAAAATGAAACGTTTGCGAACCCATGTTTATGGGACTTTTTTTTTCTTAAGGGCTCGTTTATACTGACTGGTACCTTATGCCCTAAGCCCTTACCTTATTCCGTATGCCGTAAGAATTTCAGTAGGTGTTTATACTGGCTGTTAACTTAACCTTAAGCAGAACATAGAGTTTATGCATTTTGCTCTATGCTAATTAATAATTTGTCATTTTGAATTTGTGTTTCTACGTTTTGATACGTGCTGATCATCTTGTATTATAATTTATGATATTATTTGAAATTACCGCTATTAAAACAGAGATCCTTTCTGTATTCAATACTCTGATATAAATAATTGACCCTCTATAGAATGCGCATGTGTCAAAAAAACTCTGCCCAATATTACATTCCCTTAATTTGTCTTACTTATAAGATAGTCTTATACACTTATAAGATAATCTAATCTAATTATCTAATATATATATTTAATTTGTCCAAATTATTTATGAATATATATTTCTATGAATTTGTCCCTAGAAGTTGAACATTTTACAGGTATGGGAAAAGGTTAGGTAATGAGTATGAACGAAAGCATTGAATTCCTATGGTTCAACTTTTAAAGTTAAGGTTACGGCATAAGGTACCAGCCAGTATAAACGAGCCTTAAACTCGCTTAAGGAATCTACCCTTTCGTTTGTACGTTCAATTCAGGAATCTCCTGTATATTTTATAAAAATTATTTATTCTTCACGAAGTAGAATTGTAGAAGGGTAGTGTCATTGTAGAGTAGTTGTAAGGTGCTGTGTCACTTTTGCAGAGAGAAAATTTTCTTAGTTTAGTTAGTGATCTCACTTAGTCCCACATTGAGAAAAGAGGTAAGCAATAAGAATGACGTCGTTGTATGAAAATAATAGATTGTTTATTTTTTCACTTGCCATATAAACCTAAGCAAAAAAAAATAATCTCACACTTCCTAAAACAACTGTCAAGAATTCGAAAATTTTTATATCGGTTCAAAATCTCAAGAATGGAAATGAATTCATGAAGGTTCTATGTCAAAATCAGAGTAACTTAATTTAAATACGGTCGTCGTTCATTTAGAGAATGTTTTATGAATCCTTCATTTTAATTAAAGCTCCCTTAAGAGATGTTTTTAATGTGTACCTATCTGTGAAACCAAGAGAAACTATTACAGGACTGCCAAAAAAAATTCATGTTTGTTAATGAGAGCACTTGCTAGCCTCTTATTTGGTCAGTTGAATGTAAATTTACCGTTTACAGTTGAATTATTTGGGGATACTCAGAATTTATTGATATAATCTTCCAAATCGTAAAATAATATTTCTTTTTGCTCATGAAATAACGAACTGGATATCATTCTTGTTTACGAACCTACCAAAAATCCTCGGTATAGGATTCCAGTAGCCGGGCGCAATTATTTCGGTTCCAAAAAGAACAAGAAATAACTCACGTTTCGAAATTTATTATTTACAATTATAATTCCGTATTAATATGCGAACGAATTACTCTTTAATTGGACGAGAATAAATGGCTCCTGGTCCTGAAAATAGCAAGTACTGGCTTGTTCACAATCACCGGGCGTGATCCGAAGTCTTGGAATTTTTTTTCTGATCGGTAATGAGTGTCATCTTGTGATGGTAAAAGTTGTCCGCCTTGTGTTTATCTTCGGTGGAGTTGACGATGAAATTATTGTTTCTGGTTTTGAGTTATTTGTGTTACTTGATGTTGTATATGGGGTTTTGCGCGCTTGCTTTTAGCGGAACAGGGAGCCATCGTTTCGTCCATATACGACGGGGAGTTTTTAAGTTTGCTAAATGGGTGGAAAGATGATTAAAGAGGGTACTTACCAAAACTATTGAGAATGATGTAACTCGTTATTAGTATGAACAGGAAACTTTCCTTCCGAATTTCGTAAGGCTAAAGTAATAGGTATTTTGAAACGAAGAAAAAATCCTTCTGATCCTAGTAGTTATCGACCCATCAGTTTATTGAGTGTTCCTTTCAAGATATTAGAAAGGATAATTCTTTTCAGTATTGAATCTTGTATAGAAAATGATCTACAAAATTTTCAGGGAGGCTTTAGGAAATACAGAAATTGTTCAGATCAGGTTCTCAGCCTTACAACTTTCATAGAATCAGGCTTCAATGATAGGTTGAAAACAGGAGCTGCTTTCATTGATTTATCTTCGGCATATGACACTGTGTGGAAAGATTGCTTGATTTTCAATCTCTATACCAATCTGAAGTGTGGGAAAATGGTACGATTATTAGAAAATATGTTATCTGATAGAAGATTTCGTGTTTTTATTGACAATAAGAGTAGCAATTTCAAAACAAAACGGTCTTCCTCAAGGATCAGTTTTAGATCCTTTACTTTTCAATTTATATCTAAGTGATTTGCTCACTACATCATCTCAGAAATTTGTTTATGCTGACGACATTGCTATTGCTTACCAACATTCGGATTTTCATACTCTGGAAAACATAGGCTCGTTACACACACATCAATTTTGGACGTTCGATAAAAGTTCGTACGAACATTTATCGTACGTCCAAAATTTAAAGTAACTTTCAGACCTGTCGATTTTGTATCGTGGAAGTACATTTTTGATGATTCGCTTCAGTTGCTTATCATCATGAACCCTTTCAAGACTCGTGTTCTTGCTATGTGGTTGCTGTACCGTCGACGGTAAAACCAGGAGTCAGTGGGTTCATCCTATTAATCAGAGAAGACTAGATGCAGGGATTTTTCACACGCTTTATGACCAATTTCGTAGTGACGAAGAAAAGTTTTTTAATTATTGTAGAATGTCAACAGCAAGCTTTGATGAATTGTATGAGAAAAAACTAAATAATTTCACCAAACACACTGCATTACTTCCTTCTCTGATGGCGGTTAAATCGCAACTAGTAAAGCCAAGCGAACTTCGGTCTTACAAACGAAATTCGATGTGTGTGAAGACGCCGTTTTGATCACATGCGCCACTGTTTTCACGACCACTAGACGGCGGTCGTGTGTAGTGTGTAAAGACACAATCATTTCTTTGCACCACTATTGGAATTTGGTTGTACGAATTTTTATCGTACGTCCAAAATCGATGTGTGTGTAACTAGCCATACTGTCATCTGATTTGGAAATTTTAAAGAATAATTTTATTGAGTGGCGATTATGTCCAAATCCCAACAAAACAGAGGTATCTTGTTTCCATCTGAATTATCATGAAAAATATAGGAAATTAGCTGTAACTTTCAATGATTCTCCTATCGGACATAATTTCTATCCAAAATACTTAGGAGTTAAATTAGATTCATCTCTCAATTACAAGGCTCATTTAACTGATCTAAGCCTACAACTGAAAACTAGGAATAATATTGTTCAGAAATTAGCTGGATCATCTTGGGGTGCTGATGCTTCCACTTTTCGCACACCATCTCTAGCCCTAGTTTTTTCTGCAGCTGAGTATTGTTGCTCTGTTTGGTTTAACAGTGCACATACACAAAAAATTGATGCACAATTGAATACATCCATGAGAATAATTACTGGCACCATAAGATCTATACCGGTTCATTGGTTATCAGGTTTGTCTAATATTGTCTCTCCCCATATTCGCAGACAGACTGCAGCTCTGAATTCTTGGAATAAATATCATTCTTTTCCCAATTTATTCCCAATTATTTCATATTTTCCACAAAATAGAATTCCCAGACTGAAGTCACGTAAACCATTATAGCATAATACGTTCTTCAATATCAACATAAGTGATAAAGAATTATGGAAGACCGAGTGGAACTCTTACGAAATTTTCAATAAGTATCTCGTTTCTGATCCTTCTGAAAAAGTTCCTGGTTTTGATCTTCCAAAAAAAATTTGAACAGTTCTTAATCGTTTGACAACAGGTCATGGTATTTAGATGGAACTCAGTTCCTAGCGCAAGTTGTGAATGTGGAGAAGCAGAAGAAACAATACCTCATCTCATCAATAGTTGTCCCATATATAAATATCAAGATGGTTTTAGGGCTATTCATGATGTTTCCGACTCTTTCTTGGAATGGGTTATAAATTTCAAACGAATATGATACGTATTTTTGTTATTCAGTTCTTTTTTCTGCTTTAGCGTTTTTATTTCTAGATTCGATGTGAGCAACTTGAAGAAGTCTCTGTCTCCATCAATAGAAGACCACTCTTGAAGAAAGAAGTCCCTAAAATATATTTCAGCATATTTTTGTATTTTCACCCTTAGAAGGAGAGCCAGGTTTTTTTTACTGGGGTTTTTTTCTCAGTAATTCTTTAGCCTGAAGAAGATGATAAAATTTATCGAAACGTCGCTTTAGAACGAAGACTTTTATTGGTTCCTTTACCCATAACCGTACCGTAAGTTTATGTTTGGGACGAGAACTTACATTGTCTCGCTTATTATGTTCGAATATCAAGCCAACAAGGTCACTAACGTTTGGATTTGATTCCCTGATGAAGAATCCATTGTAGAATTTGAGTATGTCTGGCCATATTTGCTGTTACGAAGGAGATTAGATGGAGATCTAATCATTTCAAAATAGCTTCATTGTAAAACGTGGTTCGTCGTGAGTCTCAATGCTCCATGCTTTCACAGATAAGTATTCAATCGACATCGGTCTGACTTATTGATTCCTTAGACTATATAAGAATAGATCCCTTTATTCACATTGGAAAGTGTCGCATCTGAAACTTAGAGCTGGTCGATTGTAACGTATTGAGCTGGTCCACTCAGGTCATAAAAAATTTTCATGTTGCCAAACTGAGCAAATAATAGGTTTCTTTATTTCCCTATAATTGTGAATAAACAATTTTTCTCCAATTTGCATTCAAAACATTGTATTAAATTTTGTTTTTTGAATTGAAACTGTCTTATCAGATATATTAGCAAGAATTAAAAGAAAAACTTTAGTTGATTCTGCTATTTTATATCAGAGACCACAGATGGAAAGAAATTCAGGTGAAAGTTAAGACAATGCTGCTTCATTCTCTGCTTGACAGATTGAAGGTCACATGTTCTAAAAGACACACGTTGCCACCTCTGTATTGAAAATAAATACGCAATTTGAAGAAAATTTGTGAGAGTCAGTATTAGGTCTTTCATATTTTTTTATCGTTTATTACTTTTCATCGCATTAATAATGGTTCGTAAGTATGAAAGTTGTAGTAAAGACTGGAATTATAATCCGAATTTATCGTTCCATATATAAGTGTATTGTTAAAACCGAAGTATTTAGTTATTTACATGGAATTATTATATAATAATTCCAGAGATATTTACTTGGTTCCACTTATTTGCCCATCACTGTATAATTGTTCATACGTGACCTCATTACAGTGATTTTCTGATTTTTCGCTGCAGATCTTCAAAATGAGTAGGAAGAAAATGTTATTTCGATAAATAAGCGAAATGAAATTCACACATTCCAATTTCTTCACTTTCAAGGCGTGAAGTAGGTATTTTTAAATAAAAACCTAAAGAACTTCAGTGAAGTTTCAAACCAATCTATTTTCAATTTGGGTTCTCAGTATTTATTCTATAATATAGAAAATGACAGAAGCAATCCGGTATACTCAACTCCATTGACATCCTAGTGAAGTATTAATTTCATGCTTAATTAACAGATTAATTGATAATAATGAATACGGTGTTCGGTTATAATGAACTCTGCGATGATTTTTCATTTGTTTGTCATCGTCTTTCGTAAGGATCATAAAAAATATTTGTCATAAAAAATTTATATTCTACTTCCATATCGGGATAGAATTGGCCTTGTAGTTTTTTTGCAAGGCTAATGAATACCGAAAAATATAAGCGTCATACTCATTTCCATCCTATAAGTTATAGACTTTTAATTCTTGATTCAATATAATTCAATACGATTTTTCCTTAGGCGAACGTAAATCACTACGTTTTATCATTGTCTGAGGTGTACTAGAAATTTGCATTTAGATGGATTATATATCCTTGGAATTAGAGCTTATCAGTTATAAATTTTACTATAAATGTTCGAATGTTACCGTGAATGATATAATCTATGTATTAACACTTGAACAATAACGATTTTGAAAGTATAACCATTATTTACTGGTCTCATTCAGATGATCTGCGCCTGAAGCAATTTCGTCAAATTTTTTTGGGGCGTTGGTAGGGTTATTTGCTACCTTTTCAGTCTTGGAACCTGGGTCCTTAGTATTACGGTTATGGACGTATGATTTTTTTATTAGGTTTTTCTAAATTACCCAAAATGTACCCTTCGAAGCCCCATAACTTTGTTTGCGTAGGCTTTTACATGCATTTTTTTAATTATATTAAGTCTACATGAGTGTGTTTGAAAAAAAACGTATTTATTGTTACAGATTACACCACAAAATTAACACGTAGGCCTTTTATTAAAAAAAAAATAAATTATGAAAGTATGAAAACATCTCCACTCCTATAGAAATTTAAAAAAAAGTTACAGCCATTACAAACTTAGCTTTATTTTAAAATGTTCTTTGGTTTATAACGTTGCTAACCATATGCTATTTACGTAAGTCGATAAAAAAAATAATACTGCAAATAAGGTTTTAGTGAGAAGAGTGAAGAAAGTCGCACCTAAATAAAAGTACGGATTTCGACACAACACAGCGAGCAAGGAAATTTTACCTGCCCGTTTTAGACGCGTGTGAATTATTATTACTATTTCTGTCCTTAGGTTGGATTGGGTTAGTCGCCGCTGACTTGACCCTACCGTCATTCGAGATTTAACTGTCTCTGCTGTTGGAAGCGTCTGTGCCGCGTTGTTCAGTTTTTTAAATTTGTATTTTTTTGTTTTTGTTACTGTTTTTGTTGTTTTAATTTTGGTTGTTGATATGCCTAATTTCACCAACGCTGAGTATGCTGATATGGTGATGGCATATGGCAAGACCGATGGTGTTGCTCGTGCAGCTCAAAGGATTTATCAAGCCAAATTTCCTGATCGAAGATTACCCCACCACGAAACATTCTCGACGACTTATCAACGATTAAGAGAGACTGGAAACTTAAATTTCCAAGAGCCTCGGGTCAATGTGAGGCAACACCATGTAGCAGTTGACGATCAAATACTTCAAGCCTTTGAAGAAGATCCAACTACAAGCATTCGTGTCGTTGCTCTTTGAGTTTCCAGTCTCTCTTAATCGTCGATAAGTCGTCGAGAATGTTTCGTGGTGGGGTAATCTTCGATCAGGAAATTTGGCTTGATAAATCCTTTGAGCTGCACGAGCAACACCATCGGTCTTGACATATGCCATCACCATATCAGCATACTCAGCGTTGGTGCATATCAACAACCAAAATTAAAACAACAGTAGCAAAAAGTTGATAAAAGTAACAAAAACAAAAAAATACAAATTTAAAAATCTGAACAACGCGGCACAGACACTTCCAACAGCAGAGACAGTTAAATCTCGAATGACGGTAGGGTCAAGTCAGCGGCGACTAACCCAATCCAACCTAAGGACAGAAATAGTAATAATAATTCACACGCGTCTAAAACGGGCAGGTAAAATTTCCTTGCTCGCTGTGTTGTGTCGAAATCCGTACTTTTATTTAGGTGCGACTTTCTTCACTCTTCTAACTAAAACCTTATTTGCAGTATTATTTTTTTATTGACTTACGTAAATAGCATATGGTTAGCAACGTTATAAACCAAAGAACATTTTAAAATAAAACTAAGTTTGTAATAGCTGTAACTTTTTTTTAAATTTCAATAGGAGTGGAGATGTTTTCATACTTTCATAAATTTTTTTTTAATAAAAGGCCCACGTGTTAATTTTGTGGTGTAATCTGTAACAATAAATACGTTTTTTTTTCAAAAACACACTCATGTAGACTTAATATAATTAAAAAAATGCATGTAAAAGCCCACGCAAAAAAAGTTATGGGGCTTCGAAGGGTACATTTTGGGTAATTTAGAAAAACAAAAAAAAAAAATCATACCTCCGTAACCGTAATACTAAGGACCCAGGTTCCAAGACTGAAAAGGTAGCAAATGATCCTACCAACGCCCCAAAAAAATTTGACGGTCCATGTGCCGAACACCCTGTATGTATAATTTATTTATTATTTTACATAATTTTGGTTTGAGTACATATTATTGATGCATTTTTCCTATACAAATCACCTAAAACAGGAGACAGTGGTGAACGCATGGCAGTTCCAAATCCTTATTGATAAAAGATGATTGGAAATATGCTTTTTCAATACAAAACGAGTGCATTTTCATTATTGCATTCACGCCTAGTGTAGTTTTTTATCTACGATTGATTGATCCATTAGACTTGGTGGAAATAATCATTCTACACGAATTCCATCATCGAAAATATCTCGTCATCTTAATGTATAACGTTTTATTTTCAGTTTCTTGTAAATGATAATCATTTATTTATAATCCATTTAAAATGTGAACGATAAATAAGTAAAGAATATTAAACACTCCTTCAGGTTCTCTATAGACTCCATATAATGCCAATTTCTAGCCTTAGAACACATTTTTGAGTGCTCGATCACTGCTAAAAAATGACTGCAGCAATTAAGATAAGGCATCTACCATGTGAAACGTGTATTATATACATTTCAGATATTAGAACATTAGGAAACTTTACATATCAAAGTTGCGGATGTTGTTTCTATTTGCATAAAGCAGCAATATAATTTTTACACCACTATTCATTAATTAGTGTAATTTATAGGTAACCATTTAGTGAACGAATTCCAGATGAGATCCGGAATTATATAATGCAGCCATTCAACATTTTTTTCTTGATATAGTCACAAAAATAAGATTTGTCAATCAATCAAGGTAAGAGATATTTTAGGATTGATCCTAATTGGTTAGAAATAAGATACTAAATTTTTTTATCATACTAAAATACGAAACTTCCTCGATACACATCCAGGGTGATTTGAGATAAACTGAAAATCCAAACATTCTACCTGATATGAGGGGGTGGTACTGGGGGTAATTAACCCCGAAATACATCTTTTATTTAATTTTTTGGGATGAACAAGCAGCCGAAAAATGCATGTTCCTATCAGAATAACAATGTAAATTCCGAAAAACTAAACTAAAAAGAATTGGACTCTGTTTCATGCTCGGCAGACTACATACAACAAATTGCTTACTCTGGTTTCGAAGAAAACAAGTGTGATATCATCAGGATTGATTGAATAAGCAGATGGAGAACACCGTAAGCCCACACAGAATTTTCAAGATAGATTTAAAATTTACTATGATTCAATTAAATGTCTAACGGTTTTCGTAGAACCCAATTTGCCGCAGAGATTACTTTGAAGATATAAGTCTAGTTCACACTTACGCTGATGTAGTATATAATTTATTATGCTTGTAGTCGCAACGAGGAAGGGTTCTACATTGGAGGAACATCTCTGAATAAATATCTGAAAGCTAATTTAGCTACCGTTCATCCTATCTATTATAGGGCTGGATTGTAATTCGAACTATAAATCAGATTGGATGACTTTCTTTTTCCCAGCTAGTCACCTATTCTTATCTATTAGTAGTTGCGAGCTCCTAGGCATGTCTACCAGTTCGAATAATTACCGGAATTAGTGTTGATGGTACTCAAACAATATCTTTAAGCCTGAGGGTCGAGATTTCGATTCTGAGTTGACTACTCACATCCACTCGAAAATTAGAATTGTCAACTTTAGAACCCAGCGCTACAGTTGAAATATTTATATTAAATTTTAAATTTTTTAAAAACATAAAAATGTTATGGTTATGAAATATATAAAATGTTTATTCGAAGAGATGAGATAGATTATAAATAAATAAGGTACTGGGTGTTGACTGCTACATATGCAGATCTCTTAATGTCACAACAAAGATATTTTCAGAAAGATACCAAAATAGGTTCATTTTTGTGCCCAATATTGAAAAAGTTTTCAATTTTCAATTTCCGATATTGATAGCTTTGTCGAAAGTTCATTTTTAATTTGAATGCGACAGAGGATGTCAATCAAATCGTTGATAACAAAAACACTAAGAGATGATGGTTGTTCTCCAAATACAAATTCTGCACGAGTTCCATCATGAAAAATTTTTGGACCACATCTGAACTTTGGTTTCCTCAATAAATTCTAGAATATCTATCAGATCGATTCGAAACTTGAAAATCGTTTGAATTTCATTTAAAAGAGTCTATTGAATTTCATGGAAATCGTCAGGTTAAAATTTTCTTTAAATATTCTGAATGTTTTTTCTAACATTTTGATAACTCATAAGATATTCGTCACATCTCTACAAAATTTGTGGATATATAGAGTTAATTGGTGTGTGAAATTCATCATCGTAGACTGAACGCACGAGAAGATATATAATTTTTTTAATTATGAACCACAAAAGTTCATAGGATAAAGTAAAGAATTGATTTTGCTTTTTCAATTTCTATGAATTATATATGGTACAAATCGAAAGATTATGAGTTTGCAAAATTTTATGGATTTTGCTGGATTTTCTGGTTGAAATTTCTGGACAATTCTGAAATAAATTTGATGATTTTTGACAACCATAGATGGTTAGAATTGTAGCGTCAGTGGTTTTTGAGTAATCTTAGAAATACCAGCGGAAAAAATTTTCGGGATATTTAAAATCTTTATTTATTATTTATAATCGAATTGAAATTTCAGAGGGTGTTTCAAATAGGACATTCTGTTCTTATTGAGATTTTAGCTCATGATATATATTTTTTTAATGATTTATTAAATGAAATATATTGTACAAAAGATAACATTTTTAATCCTCTAAACAGTACCTAAACTGGTATCGAGGATAATTAAAAAAAACAACTCAAACTTAACAGCCTTTGTTAACAAATTAAATCTATTTGCGTACATACAGGGTGTCTCAAGTTCGAGTGCCTATTAGACGTTTCTGGAGATCTAGACATATTTGAAATCTGAAAATTGGGATTATGATATTCTCTGAAGTTCTCTACAGAGCTAAAATATTTTCGAAGCCCAAAAACTTCCGGTTATATCATTGTATTTAATCGAATAGTTTTCAAAATATCCAAAAAAAAACTGGAAAAAAAGTCAAATATGTTCAGTCAGTAATATGTTCATTATTCTTATTTTAAATATCCTGAGCGTAAACCGTTTTTACAACATCGAAGAGGAAGGATGTGAAAAGGTCATGCATCTTTTGGATTTCAAAAATATCATCACAGAGTGTTTCAAATTTTGTGTTGAAAATTGTGATCTTAAATTGGCCATAACTTCTGTTTTCAAATTAGAACCCTATTTTTTTATAATTGTGTTGGATTCTGCGGTCAAAAATAATGATAGTTTTCTCACATGATTATGCTCCTAAATTCAATAATTTCTGAGTTATTTGAGATTTTCTGGATTTATGGTGTACGTAGAGTCAAATTGATTGCATCTAAAAAAATTTAATGAATATTCTTTCGAAACCATGGGAACACTCTGTGCCCATAGAAGATAAATTATCTGTTGATAATTCACAAGTGTCAGGTGTTATTGTTATTCGTTATCTTCATTTCTCGATTCAACAAAATGAACCGTTAACAATAAAGTGCGTTACTACATTTATGAAGAAAATTTAAATACAGAAAAATTTTTGGAAATCCTGAGAAATTGTGTTTCTGAATTTTTTTTGACATTTTGTGTCATCCACCATGGATTTGAAATAAACAATATCATTAAGTGCATTTGAATGTGTATTGCGTATACAATTGAAAAAATACAATATAAGAAATAAATCTCATCTCATCTCATTATTAGAATAGCAAAGATTCATTTTGTGAAATCAAAAAATTTCATAACGACTAACAATAAGACCTGTCTGCACTTCTGAATGGGATGATTTATCTTCTATGCTCACAGAATATCCTTATGAATCAGATTCGAAGAATTTGACTCTACGTACTACATAAATCCAGAAAATCTCAAATAACTCAGAAATTATTGAATTTAGGAGCATAATCATGTGAAAAAACTATCATTAGTTTTGACCGCAGAATCCAACACAATTATAAAAAAATAGGGTTCTAATTTGAAAAACAGAAGTGGCCAATTTAATATCACAATTTTCAACACAAAATTTGAAACACCCTGTGAAGATATTTTTGAAATCCAAAAGATGCATGACCTTTTCACATCCTTTCTCTTCGATGTTGTAAAAACGGTTTACGCTCAGGATATTTGAAATAAGAATAATGAATATATTACTGACTGAACATATTTGACTTTTTTTCCAGTTTTTTTGGATATTTTGAAAACTATTCGATTTAATACAATGGTTTCAACAGAAATGTATTCAATATTGAATACGCGATCATACCAGGAATGGAAAACTTGAAAACAATTTTTTTCGTGGAATTTATTTTCACTCCCTGTATAACCGGAAGTTTTTGTGCTTCGAAAATATTTTAGCTCTGTAGAGAACTTCGAACAATATCATAATCCCAATTTTCAGATTTCAAATATGTCTAGTTCTCCAGAAACGTCTGATAGGCACTCGAACTTGAGACACCCTGTATGTACGCAATTAGATTTAATTTGTTAACAAGGCTGTTAAGTTTGAGTTGGTTTTTTTTTTTCATTATCCACGATACCAGTTTTGGGTACTGTTTAGAGGATTATAAATGTTATCTTTTGTACAATATATTTCATTTATTCTCTTACTTTAATAGAAAATTTACTAATTGAACTCACAGATTTTATGGAACTAGGTAATTGATTGAATATTTTTGAAGGTTGCGCTATTGCGTTATTCGACCCTTTTTTACTTTTCACTTTTGTCTGATACAAATTTTGATTTTTTCTTGTTTCATAACTATGAATATCCTTCGTAAATTCATACTCTGTATTGCACTTCTGTATTTTATTTATGATTTTGAAAATTAGTTTTACATTGTTCTAATTTTAATACTTTCTTTAAATTTGGTATCTGCAAATCAGAGTAGAGCTGTGTAGTATCTGTTAAGCGGTCATAATCAAATAATGCTCTAATGAATTTATTTTGAAACGTTTATATTTTTTTGAAGTATGCTTTTCCACAGAGACGTCAGTCTCTCTTCGAAAGCACCAGTCACAATCAAAATATTCATTAAACCCACACAAGTAGTAAAGACCAAGATGATATCTCTTCTTGGAGGTGGATCAAATCAAAAATATTGCAGTTTAATAATCTAAGGTGCCAAAAATGATTAAACAAATTGATTTTTTCAGACAATCAACACTCTCCCTCATTATAACAAGTATGCCATGAAGGACAGAAAAAAACAAGGAAAGTACATTTTATTAATTATCGAAACAGACATAGTAGTGTTGACTAATGGCCATCATCAATTTCAAACATGCCTCAAACGGTTGCCGCCCATTTAAATTCACCGAATTACCAAGCCGGTATTACTGCTTGAAGAACTTTAGGAAAGATACCATCAAGGAATGTTAACATGAGTATTCATCAAAATTGTCGAAAATTGTTTGAATATGCACTAATGAAGGGAATTATGCTTAACGGAAATTCAATTTATCGTTTTATTTTATAGATGAACAATAAATAGTACCTATTATTAGCCCGCAAGGAAGTACTGGTGTTGAAGATTATGCTAACACCATTTTGAATTGATGTGATGTTGGTTAATTCCAATCAGGTTGAAAACGAATTAATTTCCATTAATACAAGTTCGGAGAAATTTGCAATTGGTAATTTTTAATTTCGAATAGGCCGTCAAAACTACTCATTTACCCCCACCAAATTTTGCCTACCTTTTAGTTCGGCTGAATCCCGCATCAACCGCTAGAGTCGCGTTAAAGTAAAAATCGGCTGCAGTTTCCGATCTATATGCTTTCCATCATTCGTTACACCCCCTGTTAACAGCGAAAGTGAACCTACAGATCTTAATCCAAACTGGACGGCACACTGGAACTAATATTCCGAGATACGCCATCTAGCGGTCAACTGTCTGTAATTCTTTCCAAAAAGCTCCCCGAAGATGCAGATTTCAACTTGCTTTTTCTTGCCTCCTCAAAGTACCTCGATTCAGGTCTCAGACAATTCCAGGAGTTAATATTTATGTCAAAATATTTGCTAGTTAATACTAGTTTTGGCATTTTCTCTCAAAATATCTCTGACTTGATATGATCGTCGAATTCAATAAGATTTATTCCTGTACCAGAAGGTTCAGGAATGTACAAAGGACACCGCACAACAGAAACAACTGAGCTGTTGAAAAAGCTAAAAGCAAGTGTTAATGGTCATAGAAGTAAATGTGCTCCCGAGTGAAATATCTCAAATTAGATCTTCATAAATAGGCTATAATTTCCGACACCGTGAATGAAGATTTATAGTCTCATAGTAATACTCGTATACTCCCATATAAGACGTAGATAATTCTAGATTCGATCTGAAAAACCAGATTACACAGTATCGAGTGCTTTAACGCAGTGTTTGGACAGTATCCCTATATTTTCCAGTGAATTTTCATTTTCTTATCGTACTCGTTGGATATACATACATCTTCTTTGCAATTCTAGGTAGCAATATTGAGAAATGAGTAGATATATTTGATCAAGATAGAGACGTCATTTCAAATAAGACATTGAAAATAATTTAATATTCATTCACTCTTCTTAAATCGTTCACGAACTGCTTATTGAGTACATAAAATTCGATAAAATAAATATGTAAAACAGCAGGGATTTAAGGAGCATCCGACCATTTATTATAAATAAAGTCTTTTCCAGGACCCTGAAACAGTGTGATACCAAACCAACCACCACAATGAAAAATTATGAAAAAATACTGACAGATTTTCTTCAATTTTGTTTCAAGCTCAAATCCTCTTTTCTAAAAAACCAGATGAATCATTTCTATCTGCTTTACGCAAAAAAAAACTCCTATATCTTCTCGTGAGTATACTCTACGACGATAAAATTTCAGAATACCTATCATATGAATATCCTCCTTAAATGCACACTTTTTTGTTCAGATGCGACGACTATCTTATGAGTAATCGAATATTTCCAAAAAAGACTTTACTACACTTTTAAGGAATTTTCTAGCCCGAGGATTTCCATAAAATCCGCAGAATCTTTTATCTTGAAGTTATTCAAACGAGTTATTGAAGAAACCAAATTTCACATGCTTGTAACTGCTGACCATTCGACGGGTCGGTTTTATAACTTGACGGAGACATTCGGACAATTAACTATTCTGCAAAAATTAAAATCTAACGCATCTCCTACGGTAGATGAAGAGTATATCGATAGATTCAAGAATTCACGATTATAACATTTTAACAAATTAAGCATTGTTATAATAGTATATTATATACCGCGGGACTGAAGTAGTACATTTAATCCTGAAGGTAAAGTTTATAATTTACCTGAAGGATTAAATGTACGAGGGCCGTTCAGAAACTAACCTCCGGTTAATTGAAAAAAATACACCAAGTTAAGTAAAAATATTTTAATATATACATCTTACAACTACATCTTTGCAGTATTTTTCGACATAGTCTCCATTACGATTGAGGCACTTATCGTATCTCTTCACAAGCTTTGAAATTCCTTCTGCATAAAAATCACCCGCTTGTGCCTTGAGCCAGCCTGTGACCGCATCTTTGAGCTCTTCGTCGTCATCAAACCACTGGGACCCGAGCCATTTCTTCATATGCATGAAGAGGTGATAATCGCTTGGCGCCAGATCTGGGCTGTAAGGTGGATGGTTGAAAACGTCCCACTTGAAGGACTCAAGAAGGGCTGTTGTTCTGCGAGCAGAGTGAGGACGGGCGTCCACTTTTAAATAAACGTACCCATTCACGGACAACTCCTCCACTCATAAATTTTGGTCCGTACACGGCATAAAGCTCACGATGAATAGCTGCTACAGTGTATCCTTTGGCTGTAAAAAACCTTATAACAGCACGCACCTCACATTTGGCGGGATTTTCTATTGCAGCACACATTTCAAACTGCCACAAAAACTAAACTAGCGCAGGTACGATGTTCACTCGACTACGGCTTGATGCCGACTGACCTGCTGAGCGCGTGAATGCACAGATGGCGCGCTACTCCCCCCCACTACCCGCACTGTGACCAATCGGAGGTTAGTTTCTGAATGGCCCTCGTACTTCAGTCGCAAGGTATATACGATACTTTTCGTACTTCCGGTATGATTTTATTAATTATTTCAATAATTTCCATCAGTTTTTCTCTCTTCAACTCATTTAATAAACTGTCTTTAAAATATTTGGTCAAGTCGCCGATTCGTCCACTATAGTTATGCCACAGTCCTCATTCTCGCTTCCTGTTTCCGCAGGATCTTCGAAACAAACACCAGTTCAATATGATAAGGACCTATCTGTTACTCGTCACTTACCTGCTGCATTAACCCAGGAAAGACTGGTCAATATGACGAACTGTCACAATATTAATTTGAATATTAACGTTAATTACCATTCTAATTAATTGTATTTTTCAATAAAATATCCCTTAAATTCGTTTGTTTGTGATTTAATCGTTCCGGGAGTTTCGTCAATATTTAATCCCGGAGGGATTAAATGTGACACTTTAGTACCTGTCACAAGGGAGTGAAGTTGTCACTTTAGGCCCGGAGGTACGAAAAATATTTTGGAACTAGTTCAATGTTAAGGAAACATTTTTCAACATGTCTAAGCAAAATTTGAAAAGCCTTCTTATGATGATCATGTTGAAAGATGTTGTTTAACATTACACAGAATGTTTCTGAATAGATGCAAAGAATTGCAAAAATGAAACCAATTCCGCCATATTGGTAAGCGATTTCAGTCAAATTTTGGCATTTGTTTAATTTTTAATTTTCATCGACTTCGTGCAATTGAATAAAATAATTGTAGTATTTTTATAAGTGCTCAATAACTAGAGCATTCATCTAATAAGAAGTTTACAAAATCAGAACCTACTGTTCTATAAAAAATTGGATGTGGTACCTCATATTATATTTTGTTTGCTTTCAACGGGAATGATTCTAACTTGAAACTTCTAACCGTCAATAAATGGGTTTCGATAATGCCTCCTAGAATATTCGACAGGTTCCGAAAAACATGAAATTTGTTTGTTAATCTCAAGTTCGATCACCGAAAAATGATAATTTTTATGACCTGACCGATTTCACTGTGAAACGTCTCCATCGATATGTAAAATCAAACTGTGAAATGGATATATTCGGGTAACTAATAAATAACCAATTTTATGAGATTGCCATGCAGACAAACAATATCACTAAAACTGGCCGGAATCATTTTATAAAAGATTGGATATAAAAGAGTGGAATGAAGGTCGACTTTTTTTTGTCATGTTGTCAGTGTTGATGAGGACACGAGACAGATACTACGCCCGGAATAATAATGTATGGGGTATGTTCGAAAAATAAAGCATATTTTCAATTTCGAGTGTTTGTTTACTATTTGTTGATTCGATCGATGGAAAAAAAGTAGAAAAGCACTGAGATGAGATTGAGAGAATTGTGAGCAAGTTCTTAAATAGTTTTTTGTAATCTGAAACGAAAAAATACAGAACAGCCGACACAAATATGAAAAAAAAATCAACAAAAATTAATATTTACTTTACAGCTTCATCGTCCCACTATCTTCTCGATATAAATGTAATTGATAACTTGATCTCAGATATATTGTTTTCTAGGTAAACAAAGCATCATGGATATTGAACAAGGTAGAATTTATTCAAGCCGTTTTCGAATGTATTCCTGTTTTGTTAAGATGTAATATGAGTTTTTTCCTTTTAATTTATTTGATATCATTTAGTGCCATAATTAATAATTGCTTTTTTTGAGTTCTATCAGAGATATCAATAATTTAAAAAAGATCCAATAAGGCTTACACTGGCAGTATAAATACTAAGTATGTGTTCGGTCCTTTTGTTATAGCATGAATTTGAAGCTGAGGCGATCGCTAAATATTTGAATTTCGCGCTAATTTTATAAGTCAACACTGGTGACTTCGCACATGTTATGCATACGCATCTAGAACGCGAATTGGAATAGAAGAACTCTCGCTATCACGTCTGTTATCGAAATTGTTTAAAAAATCACGCTAATTTTGATTTGTTTTTTGGATATATTACACGCTTGGTTTCACCCGCATATTTGGAAATTTCGCATCGCATTTTGATTGTGTTTTCAACACCGCATTTGAACAAAAGTTGGACTAGAAATCCCGCAGCAAGGGGTCCCTGTGAAGAGCTGATAATTGGAGCAGAGCCCTGAAATCATCGTAGTTCACCGCTGTGGTAAGTCATCATTGTTGACCGCATTTCTTTATATGAATTTTGTTGTTTCATATTATATATTTCGCGTTCGCACCAGCTTCAAACGCAAAGATAAATACAGTCTACTTATCCCTCAAAATTACTGAGCTATCGGACATAACAGTATGCATTACAACCGACAGCAATAAAAAAATCCTATTATATCGTTGTTAATTCTTCATAATTTTTGAATAGACCCCGTATGGTCGTGAAGATGAAGGCAGACAATCAAAGATCAACTTCATCAGCTACTGTGTCCGTCAAGGTTGTCCGAAAGTTGGACTCTTATGTATTTGGATGAGGACAGTTAATTAGTAATCATTTTTTCAGTTTATATGCAGTATCCTGGTATTTTCATGACCATAGAGGTCATTTTATTATATTATCACTTTCACGGAATTATGAGTTTTGTTGGCCAACAAAAGCGACAGTAAATGGAGATAAATAAACAGTTGGTATACTTTAGTGTTTTAATTGTCGAAGAAAAATTTTATAAATTAGTTTTTTCATTTGTTCATTCAGAATAGAAACTAAGTGATGAATTAAAAGTTGTTGTTTATAATAATAACCTTTATTTGATCAAATATCAACGGATGTAGATCACGTCAATACAGATCAAAATTATAAAGAAACAAAATTTCTTTCACCCAAAAATCACCATGACTATAATAACCTATAATTCCTAACCAAAAACATTTCCATCCTTTTTTTTTGAACAGCAATTGGCATGTAATTAAAATTTTGACGTATTTCATTCCAGATAAAATATACAGCATTCCTTTATACGAGGCATGTTTTTTAATTATATACCCTTTTGCAATTCCGCTGTCGTAGCGCTACGGTCGGAGTTCCGCGCATGCGCGATGATTACCTACATCTTTTGTCTACGCACTGACGCCATTACAGTCTGATTCTTCATTGTATACGTTTACTGAGTGTTTAAGATGCCTCCGACAATCGTGAGTCCCGCTGATTGTGAAGTACGGGCTGTTACACGATTTCTGAACTGAAGACTCGTCCTTTCTGGCGACGAGCCGAACCCTGAAGATTTCTCTCGTCAGGGGAAAGTCTAAAATAAACAATATTCTTAAATTTTCAATTTTTCTTTTGAACATCTCTTCGTCGGTGGAAAGCCGCTCTTCTACTGGGACGTTGGAAAGAGGTGTTCATTACATTTGTACTTATACTTGCTCTACCTCTACATCTACTCTTTTTCTTGTTATACTACTTAGATTTTATTATTTTGTGTTTTATTTTACATACAAAGGGCATGTACCGTTAATTAATAAATAAATAAATAAATATTCCCTGTGGCCAATTTTCGGGCTTATAAAGTTCTTCCATCTACTTTGAACGCTATGCTGTGTGCATCCTCTCGTCGCAGGAGCATTTCAACTTCAAAGTTTTTAGTGAGATTCGATTTGTGTGGTTTTGACATCCTTAGCTTCTCTGCCTACATACAGCCAAATCTACTTTACTTAGGGTTTAGATTCCTGTGGTACCTTGGATTGGAAAGCTGCAGAGTGTGGTTTCGGACCACCTTTTCATGAATTTTATTTAAAATCGGTTTAGTTCTTTCAATTTATATTATCCATACGATAAGGAAACCATTCCTACGATTTGTTGATCTGTTCTGATTCCAATCCGAAAGAAATTCCAGCAATAGCTAGAAACCCATTGTGTGCACTCCCGCACTTAGATAGAATGAAATCAATTCGCGTAATTGCCAGGAACCATCAATTCGATACCGGTACGGTATCGGAGATCTTCGAAGTCGAAACGAAAAGAGAAAGTGGTTTTATGGGAATGGGATCTACAATAATAGAGATGAACACTCAGGCCGTGGGTGTTGGAAAGTCGGCGACGGTATTTTTCGCGTATGCGCGTCTTCGTGGGTAGCGGGTTCGTCCTATCGGAGTTATTGAAGAACACGAACACGGGAGCAGGTGAAAATGTGCATTTGATGGAGCTAACTTACGTAATCGACGGTATTGCACGCCTTCGATGGAATGCTTTCTATCGGATTCATCGTGCCAGTGCAGTCGATACGAAAGGTTTTTTTCGAAAAGAATTTTTCAATCGAAATTTATTCAAAAAATTAGGAAAGCACTGACGTGATGTCAGGAGCTTTTGTGCTCTTGTTGTAGAGTCTTTTAAGCACTCTGTAACTGAATTCATAAGTTCAACCAACGAAAATACAGGGTGTACTTGACTAAAATGGGCGGGAGCTCCATCATGAATAAGAAGCATATCCCTTCTGACGCCCAAAGGAACTTCCTTCAGCAATACTGGAGCACTTTTCTTAAAAATTGAACGTATGCCTCGCCATTTAATCGGAGAGGTAGAAAATGAGGCCCAATTAAAATCCCCAAAAGCTCCGAGCCATACGTTAAAAGAAAACTGTTCTTGATGGTTGTTTTCGAAAATAGCGTGAGGGTTTTCATCAGCCCATATGTGGTAATTATGAAAATTAATAATTTTGTACCGAGAAAAACAACATTCGTCTGTGAATTCTATCGTCTTCAGAAAGTCACAATTTCTCCTAATCATTCTAAATTCAAGATGGTTCGGGAAGTCTCCCGGTAACAGTGCCTATACTCGTTGCAAATGGTAAGGGTAAAAGAGTTGTTCCTTTAAAATTCGAAATACCGTCATATGATCCACATTTAGCTGGAAAGCAATCTTTCTAAAAAAATGGTGTGAAACTAAGGTGTAGAACCAATGAATAATGAATAAAACGCTAAATAAATAAAAACAACTTCTAAAAATGACCACATTACATACTGGTTTGAAAGTGTCCACCCCCAATAACTCTACAACGAATCATAATTTGTGAAAACAAACAATTAAGTTTTTGACGACAGGGAGACATGTTCTGGGATTAAAAGCTTGCTTCTACCAGCAACCTTCTGATGGGAATTACTACCCGATCGGAAATTTGAATGTGGATGGATTTGTAACATCAATGTATGCATGAATTCAAATTTCTATCAACCTCCAGTTTGTGTTCATGAAGTGAATGTTCATAAAGTTACATGATGTTTTTTATAGAATTATGGTACTGAAAAAACTGAATTAAACAGTGATTAAATAATTAATTGAGTGTATGACAGTATTAGTGAAAATTTACCACAAATTCTCTAATTTCTCCCCATTGATTACATGCAACAACAAAACCGCGATTATCTTTCGTTCGGAGACGAAGCAAAAAGAATCAATAAGATAATTAAAAGATGTTAAATGCCTTTTTCCTCATCAGAATTTGCACTGCCAGACTATACGCTTAAAAAAATCTTCGCTTCAGTATTCTGATTACAGAATTACTTGAGGGGCGTAAAAAAATTTCACACAAATTTCGGAAATTTCATTACTAATCAGATCTTCGTGGTCTTTCACCAGGAATTCGTGCATATATAGGGATTACTGATATTATGCATTTATGTACACATAATAACGCTAAGGCGGGGAACCAGGCTTTCATGTCATACGCCGAATTGTATGGCACCCCGTCACTAACCCCTACCAACACTACATGCTCTATTGTTCGCAAACCAAAAAATTCTAAACCAAAAGTTCAAAATAATCTATACCGGATTGGGATAAAGTTTGGCACCAAATTAATATCTTTAAAATGGAACAGACGATAATTTTGAAATTTGGCAGCTGGGTGTAATGGACCACAATACACCTGATGAGCATATTTTCATTAATGAGATACTTTTTTTATTTAAATGGGACACCCTGTATATTCCTGCAGATTCTGAAAGTGCACTTTATTTCGAATCTGTCCATATCGGGTTCCATGTAAAATTCTCTGTAAAAAGAAGAAATTCAGTCTTTTTGTACATTTGAGAAAAAATCCATTCAAATAAATAAATTGTTGTTATTTGTATCAATAGTGAGAAATAAAACGAAATACTTTATAGTAGATAACTCTTCCTACTTTGCATGCCGTATTTTTTATGAAAATCTATAAAAAGAAGAAAAAAAGGGTTTTACTAGTAGAAAAAATTTATTAAAAATAAATTTATTTGCAATTATTTTTGCTTTTTTTCTGTCATGCAAAACGGTAAACTGACTTTTACCGCACCCTCTAGATGTTCGTTGATTCTTCATATTACTTATCTCCGTTGTTTTTGTAAAGCACTGATCCGGAGTCAGGGAAAATACTTAGGAGAGAGAGCACGCAAAGGCATTGCCCTCACGTCACTGCTTTTCCATATTTTATTATTTTTATTATCACTAGAACATTGTGTTTGTGAGTACCTTATTGGGCATAAAGATTCAGTCAAGAAACAAATAAATATGTTAGTAGAAGCCAAAGCTTGTCTATCACATTTCGAGTGTTGGGAAATTTAGCTGGTGGAGAATAAAGTTGTCAATTGAAAGAACACTTACGCTTTCAAAAATTTGTGGATCTGTTCAATTTTTCAAATTTGATATTCTGAGAAATTGGGGACGCTACTTCATGACATATTTACATATTTTTTTCAGTGCTCATTTCTTACCGATTGCCAGGTCCAACGATGAGACATTATGTTATTTATGCTATTATTCAGTTGTTCTTTGACACATAGAATTATTCACGAGGAATTTTCGAGATTATGTGCATAGATTTTAGAAACTCCTCGATAAAAATTGTAGAATATGAATATTCCATTTTTATCTTTTGATCTCATTGATGAATGACGATCTGAAGATTTTAACCCATCGGGATTTATGAAAGGAAAATGAATATTTTCCAGACCACCCTTTTGTCTGTGATCAGATTTATACTGTTAAATACATGTATCGTCAAAGGTCATCTGAAATTTAATAGAGGATGAGATATCTTCTTTAGGCATTTTCTGAAAACAAAATAATTATTTTGATACCTATCATTTACCTGAACAATGCAGGTAGCATATAAAATGGGAAACTTGTCCTTCTACTTAAAAAGGATTAAACGCTCAGGAATGAAATATCAAAGCAATGTTGTGTGGTTAGATGACTGTGGCCAGTTGGAAGAAATTATTCAAATAATTGAAATAATTTATGTTGCATATTATCATCATGTTATGTAATAATGTGAAAGCTTTTCAGGTATTTGGATATGTATATTCAGATATTCCTCTTTTACATCAAAAACACCGACGTTTCGGTCTCAGATCGGACCTTTATCAAGGTTACAAAAATAAAAACAGATTAAAACTAGAACATGACTAATTTCATAAGATTTACATTATTGATTCTACAGGAATCGAGTCATCACAACAAAAACATATATCAATCTGTTCCACCGTATTCCCTCTAAAATGGCCATGCTTTCAGGTCTATTCTCTATTTCTCCACTTAAATATTCCAGAACCTTCACAATAACGTGGAAAAAAAAAACACCGAAAATTTATGGGTTAGGATCATAGAATACGTTTAAAATTCTTTTGACAAGGGAGCACAGAAGTCATCAAACATAATCATGATTATTTTCTTAAAGGAACTAATAGACTGTTATACAGGGTGAGTCTTTGACCACTGCGTTAATTTTAACCATAGATTCTTGACGTCAAAAGAAACATTTTCTTCCTATAACATTTTTCCAAATTTGGCCCCGTTCAAAAGATATAGGGTGTTGAAATTTCATAAAAAAATTGCATTTACACCTGTAATATTCAAGCAATATCAATTGAAATGATCTTTTGTAGAAGGTTTTTGATAACAGTCATGCATTTTTTGGCATCAATAGATTTATTCCATTTCTTGTGGGTTTCTCACTACTACTCTACAGATTGGTTAAATTGCATGAAAAACAAATATCGCTTGAACTAAAGGTCCGTATCTCGTACTTCCTGGAATCATTAGTCTTTTTTGCATATAAAATCATTCATCATCTTTCCTCCTAAATTGCACCATTCTTGAGATATTTGAAGTTGAAAGGAATTAAATCGATATAATTTTGTCCAAATTTTCTGATTTTCCCAAATCCAACTCTGTGCTGAAATGATTCAATAACAAGATTTGTTCAATGTTGCCATATTTTATATCTATATTAAATATTTCTTCAAAAGGTTGGGGAAATCTCTTCCCTCTATGGTTCCACCACTAAAAACTAATAGATGAAATTAACCACTGAACAATTTTTGTCTTACATTCACCACAAAATCTAAATTGCCATTTGCTGTATTCATTGTTAGTGATGTCTAGCACCTTGTTTAATATTTAATCCAGAATAATATTCCATAATAAAGAAAAAGTTTTCCATCGCTCTTCGGTATATTTTGACCTTTGAAATAGGAGAAGTATTTTCTGTCAGGACCTGTTAAATTGAAGACTTGTCTTTATGAAGAGCTGGTTTTTATAGCTTCAGGCTTTCAGGGTTCATCAAATTATATCTATTCTAACATAGGAATGCTGCAAATTGAGCTCATATGAGTTTTAAAAACTTCGAGACCCAGTCTCCTAGATTTGTTTTATACCTTTATTATCTTTATTTCATACACCGATTCAACCTTGTTCACAAACTTAAGAGATAATAGAATTTGACTTAGTTTTAATACTTCTGAATGTTTGTTATGATGCATGGTTAATTAAAATTCAATCAATATTGAAACTGGAAGATATAAGCTCATAAACAAGAAAGATTAGAATAGAATGCAATTTCTGACCATAATCATTTCATACTGAATTGAATAATTTAAAACTATCGATATTATCCCTAAAAATCTTTCCACTTTTTTTTTTTGAAGATACAAATAACTTTTGACAGTTTCAAACAGAATCAAAACAACAAGGAACCACAGAATACTTTTTTTATTTGGAACTACCCACCACAGAGACGTTATAATATTTTAATGTGATAATAATTTACTCTAATTATTCTGAGGAAAATTATAACTAAAGATCAATAATAGTTACAGATATTATCTTTCATTTAAAAAAACATTGCAAATATTAATTTTTTCTCTCCTGGGGTTCGGTGATAAATTAATATTCTATGGTAAGGTATTAAAATTTGACATAATCTATGAATAACCATTATTCAATATTTATGTTCTTGTTTACGTTATTTACTCTGATTATAAAAATCAGTAATTATAGTCTAAACAGAATAGATTCATATTAATGATTTAACAAAAAATGTTTTATCAAAGAACACCTAGTTGATTTTTCAAAATCAAATTTAGGTATTTCTTCAAGAAAGTATAATTGCACACCTAAATCTGGAAATACTTGTAATCTATCCAGGTAAATTGTTATTGGGATTCAGTACAGAAAATACCTGTTCACTGGTCTCTGTCGAGGAGAAGAAACTTCAGAAATATCAGTGTTTGGAAAATCATAGATGATTTTTTCTGGTTTTGAGTGAAAAAGAAAGCACAGTGACAACCTCTTGCATTGGAAGTTTCATAGAAATGATGGTTATCATGATTTGGAAATTTTAAGAAGAAAATTTCAAATGTATGATGATAACACCCAATAATTCTGAGGTTTTTTTGGAATTTCTCACTAGAAAGGCATGGTTTATAATCTTGAAGTAGAAAGAAAATATAGTAGAACAACAAAAATCTATGTTTATGGTGTTGAATTTTTTTTACCAGAAAATAAGTATTTTGTATCTTCCTTCTGGATATGGACCTCATCAGATGAAACATGAGTGAGTGAATCATTACTTAGAGGAAAAATAATGTTTTTAAACAATTCAGATTCAATAGTGAATGCTGTGGAAGGTATTTTTCATTCAAACTAAACTGGACTACAGAGGGTATTTGCCCAATGTGAAAACTAAAAATGCTTATAACTTTTGAACGCAGCTGAATTTGGAAAAACCGTAATGGAAAAAGTGTTTCATTTGATCTCAAGAACCTATGGTTAAAATTAACGCAGTGGTCAAAGACTCACCCTGTATATGGTGTTGAGTCTATTGACGTCTTCTCTATAATTCACTGTTTTGTTTAGTGTTATGTGAATCATTTCACTTATGTTTCTTCTATAGTTGTTGTTTTCATGGTCCAGTATTGTCGTTCCTTCTAGTTTTAATCTGTTTTTATTTTTGTAGCCTTGATAAAGGTCCGATCTGAGACCGAAACGTCGGTGTTTTTGATGTAAAAGAGGAATATCTGAATATACATATCCAAATACCTGAAAAGCTTTCACATTATTGAAAATAATATCTCCCAAAATTCTGTTGGTTGTAGAATGTTATCCGTTAATCAGAACAAGCAAGTAAAACAATTGGTTTGATAACGGATATAAATGATATTCAAATATGCTGGGATAGCACTTCCAAATCGCCGGACGAATAAGAAGTGAATATAATTGCCTTGAAGAAATTTAAAAATCTCTAATTTTATTACAAAAATTACATATTCACTGGTCCCATCTGTTTCTAAATAATGCACTCAAACCTCTTGGCAATTTCTCTCAAAACACACATCAATTATAACCGGCTATTCACCCAAATCATATCATACAAATTATGCAACAACGTTTTGATATGAGTTATTGCCAAATATCTCCAATGCATCAGACAAGTCGGCCGATCTAATCAAAAAGCACTCCTACGATTATAGTTACCTTTTTTACACCAACAAACCAGCAGACGTATAGCTCATTTACACATCGCTTATGCAAATTTCACCATAAGTCAAATAGCTGCATGTGCAGACAATAAATTTTTTCTACCATAGAAAACCATTAGAAGACAACACCCTTGCGCAAACTTTCGATCAGATTGAGGAGCTCGGCAAATTAACATTGGGCGAATATCGGGTTGGATAAATTAATTGGTGCTACAAGAATCAATTTCAGCAATTTTTTCTGCACTGCTAATCTGAACACGGACGGCTACGATCGTTTTAACTGGAACATCGAGAACATAAATGTCAATTTTTTTCGTATGCAGTTTTGGCGATAGACAAATAATATGATATGTGCTTTGGGTGTGGTCCTAGCTGTTCGACGACTTCTATATATACACAGTGATTTTTATGCATCGGATATTTCAGTTTTATGCTTGAAATATTTGAATATATTTAGATTGACGCCAATATTTGTATAGGAATCACATTTTTGTGGAATCGATTATTCTTCTATATCTGTATTGTTTTTCCAAAAATCTAGTTCTGTTATTGGGCCAAATTCGCCGAATGGTTTAGCAGTGATGATATGTACTTATCTACTGTTGGTTGGAAAGCGTGCAGTTTTTGATCAGTTGCATCCCATTGATTTTGCCAGGCATGAAGAGCTTCCAACCTGATTTTGTCTATCAGGTCTGTGTAGAGCTGTATATCTATAACTGTGGTATCAGAAGCTCTTGATGAATTGGCTGCTGAGTCCGCCTCTTAGTGACTGAGACGTTTCTGTCTTCCATGGTATTATGACACTTCTCTTGAATTTCCTGTACCAACGGGTTACTGGAGAATATATTGGAGATGGACTGTATTGACGACAGTGAATCGGTGAGGATTCCTACTTTGCTGCCAGGTGTTATAGGTGTGAAAAGTGATCTGTAGATTGCATATAGTTCGCCTGTATGTATACTGCACGTGAGTGATATATTGAATGTTTTTGGTGCTCCGAAGTTATCTACAACTGCACAGGCTACACTATTGTCATCTCTCGAGGCATCAGTATATATTTGTTGGTCAAAGGCTTTTTCATTGATCAATTCAAGAAAAGAGTTTTTTAGTAGGGTTTTAGGTGTTGTGTGCTTATTATATCTTTGTAAGGTGTTATTGATGGTCATTTGGCGTCTTGTCCATGGGGCCTGCTCTGGATACAGAATATGTAAAGTTTTTAAAGATCATGTATTCCGATATTCTGGAGGAATGGTTGTGGAATCGATAATAGAGTCCTGGAATTTATTCTATCAGGGTTTTTTTATTCATTCAGTAGGTGTGAGACTGGATGATTCGGTGATGCAGAGACGGATCTGTCGTCGTCGAATACTATGGGGAAATTCTCGGGCTTCTACATTGAGGCTTTCTGATGGACTGGAACGAAAACAGCCGAGGGCAATCCGTATTGCTGTGTTGGGAACAAATTGGTTTTGCTGGGTGTTGAGTAGAGGATGCATCCGTAATCGAGTTTTGGTCCAATTAGAGATCTGTATATTTCAACAGAACTTCTTCGTCATATCCCCACTGATAGTGTGATAATGTTCGTAGGATGTTCATGCTCTGCAGGCAGTTTCCTTGGACATTTTTTATATGTTGCGTCCAGGTGAGGCGTTGGTCGAAAGTCATTCCCAGAAGCTTGATGCTATCAACTTGTGGTAGAGGTGAACCATTAGTTTCAGATGAGGCTAAACTTTGGGGTACCTTCTAGTGAATCGCATGAGTCTGGATTTCGATGCAGAAAACTGAAACCCTTTTCTTTTAGCCCACTCTATAATATTGTTCAGTCCTCCCTGAATAATCTTGCAGGCAGTATCTGTACTCCTGCCAGAATAATACAGCAAGATATCATCCGCATACAGGGCCATTCTGAGTGGAGCTTCTATACAAAAACATATGTCGTTAATGGCCAGTAGAAATAAAGTAGTACTGAGGACGGAACCCTGGTATATACCATTTTGAGGAAAAAGGAGTCTGATTCTTCAATGTTGACAATGGGAGTCAGCATTTGAAAGAACTTATCTTTAAAAAATAATTGTAGAGAATGGTTCATTTATTTGTTATTAAAAATAATAAAATTTTTTTTTTATTTAAAAACAACAAATGAATCGCCCTATATTTGTATCATATTGTTCCATAGTTCAGGACTCTAGAACAAGCGCGAAAAGCTCCTGATCTCACGTGAACTGTTTTGTTTTGTTTTATGTTTATGTTTATACTGGCTTACCTAGGTATACATATATCAATGTATTGAGTTTAAATTGTTTGGGCATCTAGGTCTTTAAAAAGTTCTAAACAATTTTATTTTGTATAAACGTTTCAGCGCATCCGCCTTCTTCAGTATACATAAATTATAAATCGACATCTAAAAAGTAACATATATAATATAAAAGTAGAATAATATAATCACTAAAATATCTCACTGTTCATGTTTACTCTCTTCTGGTCGGTATTGTCGTGTCATTCATGTCAATGTCATATATGTCAATGTCAGGGGTCAATGGAATGTTGGTTGTCTTGTCTTCTTCTTTCTATCGGTGGTCTTCTCAGTATTGGCATGTATATTTGGCTGAGATTTTTCGTGTCTTGTTTGTTGTTCACTACATTTTCATTGTTTACTTGTATGTGAATCATTTCCAATATTTCCCTTCGTCGTTGTTGGGGTTCTATTCCTAAAATTTTCGTGTCATCGTAATAAAAATCATGTTTTTGATCTTTTTATGTTTATTAAGTGCTGTAGTTGCGTTTTTGCATATTTATGTGCGTTTAGTCTGTCTTTTAGTCTTTGTGAAGTCTGTCCTATGTATTGTTTGTCACAGTCCTTGCAGGGTATACTATATATGACCTGTGATTTGTTTGTCTTGGGTGTTGGTGCTTTATTGACAAAATGGCACAGAAAGGAGCAGAACACAACACATATATTAGATTATAACTCCCAACACCACCACTCACATCTTCTTCAAGTTGCCCACATCGAATCTGGAAATAAAAATTCAAAAGCAGAAATAAAAACTGAATAACAAAAATACAAAATTTGAAAGAGATAAAAAAAACACCTCAAATTCGCCTTTTTGGATTAACTCGATATTGTGAATCAAGGATTTTTTAACATAACAAGCTAAACCGTAAATTTTACTAAGAAGATAATCAATGAATACATAACCTTTTATGGTTCCTCTTTCACGAAGATTTTTTTTAGTATTCGTATAAGTCTCTTGAAGAAGAATAATCTCAGCACCATAGTCCTTTTCTAGTTTAGAAATATAATCACTCTTGTCCTTAGAGATACCCACTATATTCAAATCTAATACACAAAATTTGAATGCCTAATATGGGCAGATATAAAATCTTTAAATACCAAAATTTTCAGGAATCCTGCAAGCCGACTTCGAGATAATAAAAGCATGCCATATTTTAAGCTCTCTGTATATGGAGTTCGACACAAAATAACAATTAATAAGTTTTATCTCTTACAAATGAACTGGGAACGTTTGAATTTATGCATCCGTGGTTGGTTCGCTTTTACAATCACTGAAAGATCGAGATCTAACGGATTCTGTGTTAAAATAAGGTGCATGACAAATAAAATAATCATTTTAATGGTTATTGACTATGGTATCACACTGGGGGATTCATTGAATTTGCAAATATGTTTCTTGGTTCATTCGTTTCGATCTGCATAAGTGGCTGTTTCTGAAGTGAGTTTGGCCGTTTAGATAGCAAGACTCAGCGGGTATCTACTGCTTTGAAGTACTTCAACACAGAAGTTACAAGTGTATGATATTTGGAACGAGTTATGTGTTATAAATACAGATATGAGATTTACTTCAAGTTTGTTTTGAGTTATTGTTAAGGCAAATTGGATTTGAAATAGTGTCAAGAATAATTGACAACTGAACGATTGCAAATGTCTTATTTATGAAGGCTTCAATAATATTTCTAAATATACTAGATTTAGCAAATCCAACAGTAATGTGTTGAGAGATTGGTACTGTCTGTTATAGGTCTATTGCAGTTGAGATGCTATCTTCATGCCATGCCTTCATTAGTCATTATTATGGGTTGGTCTGCGGCAAAATGGTAATTGGACGTCCTTACATTTTTGGAACTGCCCTTCTTTTGTTGCTACCCTGGAAACTTCTGTCTGTACTGTGTTTCTGTTCAATTTTATACACTGCTGAACAATTGATAGGGATCACTTACTTTTTCTAAATTTATTTCTGAAATATTCGCTCCAAGATTATGAATTTAGTCAGATATCAGAGTATTTCCAGTTGATAATATGGTTCAATTGAGAAAAGAATGAAAAAATGGAAAGTTGGAGGGAAAAAAAAGATTTTATTAGGAACACTCAAAATTCTGTGTTTGAATAACATAAAAATTTTATGATGAAACCACAAGAAAGCTGAAGTTTCGGTTAAGCTAGTACCTAGTTGGTCCCCCACGAGCTCGTCTCAAGCATTCTACCCTACGAGGCATAGTTTCGATCAAATGATTTATAAAATTTTGGGGCAAATTCGTCCAAATATCCCGTAAAGCGTTAGAAAGGTCCTCCAGGTTATTGATCGGTTGTTCTAATTGTCTAGACATCTCAGACCAGAAATGTTCGATGCAATTCATGTCTGGAGAGTAAGCTGGCCAGTCCATCCTATATAAAATCTCCGCCAAAAGCTGTTGTGAGTACCATAAACTGTTCTGCATACCTTCGACCTCTTTCCCTCCAAGCAAGAATACATCCATCGGAGTTGACCAAACGCAATCTAGACTCATCCGTAAATAAACATCGGCTCCAATCTTCAACTGTGCAATTCCGGTGCCCCTCAGCCCATTGCCGTCGATGAACCCGGTGTTCCCTATTCAAAGGGGGATGTTGTACCCTCCTACGTGCTCTCAAACCACGAACATGTAGTCGTCGTCTTACAGTCTGGGACGAAATTAGAACTCCTGTTGCAACTCTCAGTGATCTATTGAGCTGCGACGCCGGGTAAGTGGGATTTCTCCTAGCATTGAGGATTTTGGGCAGCTGTGGTACTGCGCTGCCGACCTCCCCCATGAACAACATAAGCTATTGAGTCGTTTTGGATGAACCTATTCCAAGTCCGACTCACGACACTTTGTGAAACATTTAACCGCCGGGACACTTCTCGCTGGGACAAGCCTTCCTGTATCCACCGTATGATTTGGTCCAGTTGCACAGGAGCCAAACGTCTTCTCGGCATGAGTGATAAGCTGATATTGTTCTCATTTCTTCAATTATTGTCACCTTATGTGTTTGAACGAGAGAAAAAAACAGATTTAATAACAAATACCACATTGCTTTTCACTTCACCTGTAACAGCCTACAGATAATAATCGATTTTGTGAACAAGAGCCGAAGAAGTGAAGAAAAATTTTATATAATCAACTCAAAACAACTTAATTTTTCCTTAGAGAACATATAATGTACTGATATTCACGAGATAACTTGAAAAAAATACAAATGAAGAGAAGTTCATAAGTGATCCCTAGCAATTGTTGATCAGTGTATTTATTTTATTCAAGAATAGCTGAAATTGTTATCAAACGAGGCATCTAATGGTGCCCTTATATACTGGGTGTGCCAATTCACATAAGAAGTAGCAGTCAGTTTCCGGTACGAACGGAAGCTGTATAGGTCTAAAAATAATTTATTTATTATTTGAAGAAACAACACACAAATTTGAAGCTCAAAATTCCAATTAGTGAAAGAAAATTGCTGGGTAGTGCCGCAACGGAGCAGTAAGGAATAAAAGATGGTACTTGCCGACACGTGATTCTGTTCTTTGGCTTTATCGGGACCAGGCAACGTTGAAATTAAGGTGAGAAATAATTAAAGACGAGTAATAAGGGTATCACAGTAGGAGCGAACAATCTTTTTGTGTTTTTACCATGTAATCTCCATTTCGGGGAAAAAATAAAGTATCAACGCACAAGCAAGCCGTGTGACAGAACCCTAACCCAGGGATAGTTAAAACAAGATTTTTATCTTGCGGAGATGACAAATAATGGAAGAGCATTAGTGGGTAGTTCCGCAATGGATCAGTAAGAAATGAAAGATGGCCGATCAATGTTTCTGCTTCATCAGAGCAAGACAACCTTGAAATTAGGGTGAAAAAAATCCAAAAAGAGCAAGCCCTAATGAAGTCAAAGAACAGAAACACGTGTCGGCAAGTACCATTTTTTTTCCATACTGAATCATTGCGGAACTACTCACGAAAGTTATTTCATTCAAAATCTTGATTCTATTTAGTATCAATAAACGTTATCATCTTGTAAACGGATTCTCCGGTTTCATATTTCTAGACGTATGGTATCACACATTCCGCTAACTTTGTTAGTAACCCTCGTATGTAAAAATGTGAAATCGAATTCAGAACAAATAATCATCCGGCTGCCGAATCACTAAATGGCATTTGCATCTGAATTTCGTCATTTTGGAAGTTTTGACTAATAATCAGACCCCGATCTTTATTTATGACCAACAGAAAGCATTTACAACCTACCTGATTATCTCAATGTCTTCATATGATCACGAAATATTCAAATTGAAATCCGATGATCGTGACAATTTTTAAGTGGACTACTTCTATGCTACTGAACCAGTTTGAAAAATTATCTTGCACTCGTTGCACGAGAAAATTATTTCGAAAATAACGAACTCTCTGAAGTTAAAGTCACAGTAAAAACGAAGTAAGATGTGATGTACTTTCTGACAGAGAAGTATCCTTTGATCCCAATCTTTCTGAAATATATTTTTATGTATCATCTAACAGGACCTTGTGCTCACTATTCAGTTATGGTTTACCGAGTGGTTTCCCTTCAAAAGTCCACAAAAAAAATTCATATACAATACACATAACAAATATCATATTTCAGTAGTCTAAAGGCCTTACTTATCTACCTGGGATATGACAGGTGAGGGGTTCAACCCCACCGGCTCCTGATCTTGAATAATACATAAATTGAAAATAAGAGATGTAGAAATGCACTGACATTAGATCTTGATCTAAAGTCATTTACCACACTCTGAAACAGAATGATACTAAAACAGCCGCCGTGAAGAATGTGAAAGAATCAACAAACCGATATAATAAATTGAAATGAGCACTCACGGTAGTTTTCATTGAAGTTCAAGTGTCTTGTCTTAAAATCAACCAATAGAATGTTTCCTATGGAAATAGATATCTTCCGATCAACAAACACTTGTCTGATACTTTCTGGTAAAAGAGGTGTGGAAATGAAACTGTTGATCTCCAAGAATATTTTTCTGAATCCAAGATTGTAGAGTTAACTCATGATGAACTCAATTGATATGGAGTCAAGGTATGATGATGGAAGGAGACTAAGAAGTGAAACACATTAAATGTAGTCCAAGTACATTATTAAAATTTTTACTGATTCATACAGATACAAGATGGTCATGTGTTATCCGCCTGGTTTGCCAACTAACAGTACCCTTGTCAAAAACAGAATTCCGAAAGCATACACTAAAAGTTGTGCAGGAGATTCTGTTTTTGACAACGGTTCTGTTCGATGGCATACCCAGCCGATACACATGACCATCTTGTATCTATTATTTATATGAATTCGTAAGAATTTTTATAATGTGCTCGTACCACATTTAATGTACTTCTTAGTTATATATCCGGGTTCAACCTTTCATTTCTATCGAATGAAAGATGGCCTTGTTTATTGATAGATAAATTTTCCTCATTATGTTGCCATATGCTATCAATCATACTTTGAAGCAGTACAGTTTTGAATAGAACAGGGCTTTGGTTGAAATCAAAATGAAGGAAAACTGCTGGTTTGGTTATTTTCAATTCATGATATTTGTAATTTGGACTTATATATATGAGATATTTCAAAGGACAAGAGCTTGGTGGAAGAAAAACACTTTAAATAGTTATTGGTAGAGACGATATGCCTACTTTTGATAGGTTTTTAGGAAAAGGAAATTTGAGCTTCGACCAAAACTCGAAGAACACCGAGTTGTTATTTTTAATTCGAGATACAGGTTTGCCTATTCATCTTCGCGGTTGTATTAGTAGGAAAAGACTCTACTTCAAGCGTTCAGAATCTCTCTACCTCACGCAGCGCATCTCTGAATTCTCCATCATACTATGTTCACAATGACGTTATCTTTATGTATCATCTAAAAACCTCCCTAATCTGGAGTGGAGTGGAGTTTAAACAACCAGGTAGATGTGTCACAGAAGAGTGGAATGAAATGTCATATAAATGAGTGTTACCAATTTATGGTTCACCCTTTCGAAGGAAGAAATTCGATGCAGAGAGAATATAATCGTGCAGCTTTGATAGTCGAAATAGGAGATGAAACAGATTCTGTCATTTTCTCGCATAAATTCTACATTGTCACGACAAGCGCGGCGAGGCACAGAGCTTTCTCCCACAGATCGGGGTATTATCTCTATTATGGAGAAGAGCACACGATCCTTTTCTGTGGCATCTTTTGCAAGAAATGGGAATTACACGATGCTATCTGGTGGAACAAGCCCAAGTCGCGTTACTCTTGCACTCGAGGCCATAATCGTATATCTTTATCGGCATATCGGCCTTTAATTTCCCGGTTTCGTTACAAACGAGAATGAAGCTTACTCTTTGTATATGCGATTGCTATGCGGATGCTTGTCATCTGTTGGCAATCACGGGTTCAATCTGCTCCTGTGCATGAAGATGCTTATCTTGATTGATGAAATGGCGATTTTCGTTATTGGATCTGAAATGCAATAAATTCACAAACAATACCCTTTTGCCGTTAGGAGATGCCCCAGATAGAGTGGAGCTAGAACAAAGAGAAAAACATAGTATATTGTAGAAATATGTAATAGTAAAGGGCTCCTTTGAATATTTAATAATTTTCCGGGAGGATTTCGAAAGCATTCCACATTCCTAATCTCCATGAAATGAAATTTTGTCTATTCAAATTTTCTTCTGAGATTCAAAGGCGCACTTTGAAATGATTCAGTTGATTGGTTCAACCATAGATTATAGAATTAACAGGAGGGAGCATATTGGGCCTTTCTTTGTTCAACCTACCAAACGCAAACCGCTTTCGATTCTATGCTATGATAATAATAATAATAATTTTATTCAATCCCTTCTGACATATACACATGTATGGGCACGTCAAAACAAAAAAATAAATCAAGTAATCAATACATTACAGATGAGAATGCGAGAGTAAAAAAGAAAAAGTATTATCTCATCTATAGAGAAAAAATAAGCCAAAAAGAGCCAAAATTAAACCTGAAAAACAGCATCGCATAGGTACTCACTAACACTGTAATATGCCTTATCTACTAATATATTTCTCAGTCTGCTCCTGAACACAGTAATTCCAAACTCTCTAATTGCTAGTGGTAGATGGTTGTATAGCCTAATACTTTGATAGTGAGGAGAGTACTCATATTTGGATGTCCTGTGAACAGGAACCGACAGAGTCATCGTATTTCCAGTGTTATAACTATGACAAGAAGAAAGATGTGGTACATTCAGAATTTCCCGTTTAACAAGCATTAAAGATCTATAAATATACTGTGAAGGCACAGTCATTATAAGTTCTTCTCTAAAAAATCTTCTACATGAAGTACGAGCGCCAAAAATAAGACGTATTATTCTCAATCAATCAATCAAGCAAACTCAAAAGAAATGTTGGAAGGTTTAATATCACAGACACACAAGCAATACTCAAATATATTGAAGCAAGTAGTTATACAATCTAAGAAAAAAATGCAGAAATGACATTCATAACAAATTGTGAAAATAAGACCAAAGCCACAAGGATATTGATAAATAAAACAACGAAAAATAAAACTGATGAAGACAAATCACTATTTAAGGCATTTCCAGAAAAATCTTAGGATGATCTATTAAATGAGAAGAACACTTTCTTTCTGAAGTCTGCTCCAAGTCCTGATGCAAGCGATAGTAGCATTTTTCTGGGTCCAGTAGTGAAAGAAGAAATGCTAGGTTATTGTATAATGCGATTGAAAAACAAGAAAACAGTTGGATATGATGAGATATTTTGAGATATTTCAAAGTATTGACGAATATAATTAGTGAAGGGGCAGTATATGTACAATCTGAACTCAGGTACGGAATAATTTTCTGGGGTAATTCTGTTGAGGCAGAAAGAAAATTCATAATGCAAAAGAGATGCTTGAGAACTATCAACGAATCACCTTAAAAACTAAGAAATCGAATTGTAGAGTTAGACCAGTTTTCCCATGGACCAGTGATATGCTGCATTTTATGGTATCAGGTTACATTAAACTTTTCTGCTACCTTCAACTCATTGTTTGACAACTGATATACTGCATGACTGAAGATCAAAAGAATAAATATAATAAATGACTTTTGATCTCGCCGCCCACAATTAATAAACCTTTCTCAACATCAAGGCTTCCATGAAAAACCTCATTCTCGGAATAATCGCATATTTGTTGAAGCCTGCAATTGAATACCATTTCGCCAGTCAACTACACAAAAGAAATAATATTTCAGGGAACGAAAAAATGCGTGTGAATAATGCCGATGCCAAACGTGTCGATACATCGACCACATTGCACGCAGTTTCGCACGGTTCGGGCTTCAAGAGCTTCAAGACATTGTTTTCATGAATTATGTATTTATAATTGTGGCTCATATATCTGCCTGTGTCACGAAAGAATGGCACGATTGCCGGCATTCATTTTATAATATGGACTAACACGGTATCGTTAACGTGCCCACTGTTCATACGATTGTTACGTCATTGGCCGGCAGACAATTGAATAAGTACGCATATGAAACAACCACCATTTCTTTCTGAAAAAATGAGTTATGTTTAAACAAGGATCTCAACAAGGCAGAAGAGATATAGGTGAACTGGAGGGGGAATGAAAAATCTAGAAGAACACTGACGGGAGGTCACGGACTTTCCCACGCTTGTTCTCTAACTAATCCTTCCCTAAAGGTAGATTAGCGAATGCTCATTCTATCCCCACTACGTCAATTTCTTCTAGTTTAAACAGGCGTAGAGCATTCTTTCGTTGTTCTCAGTGCGTTCGCAAAGATTCTATAGAACATTCTAAGAATGCTCGCTCGCTCTATGTAAACGGCACAAGAGCGCGTGAACAGTTACTTAGAACATTCTAACGTGTTCGGACGCGCTCGCTCCACTGAGCGGTCTCATCAAAGTGTTCTTGTGCATAGACTACATATAGATCATAGATAAATAAAAGTATATAGATCGGCAACTCAAGCAGATTTTTGTGAATGCGCAAATGAACGCGACTCTAGCGGTTGATGCTGTAGTGAAGCGAACTAAAAGGGCAGTGGAGGTAGAAATTGTGGTGGGGGTAAAAGAGGGGGTATTGGCGGGCTATTCGAAATTGAGAAATTTTAATCGCATTTTTCGCTGAAATTGGACTGATAGAAACCAAGAAAGAGTTTCTATCAATTCAAATTCAGAGAAAATGCAATTAAAATTAGATTTTATCGTGAAAAGAAGACAAATTAAAGCTATATTCTGAATTTTATTAACATTAGCGTAATTTCTGGGCTTACAATCAATTACAATGCGATTACAGCAAAATAAATTGAAAATATGGATAAAACACAATTAATTCAAAACACAGTGAACGTTATCGATTCCAAAAATTATGTGTGATATTTTCATTAAGACATGGTTATATTACAATTAATACGATAAGAAAAATAATTTGGCATTTACAAACATACTAGAAAAAATTCATTTAACAAAATAATTATGATTTCTTAATTAATCGAACACACTTTCAAGGATATGATAAAGACGCCAAAAACCTGGTACATGAAACACTAATTGTTAATAATCAATTTTACCTCAAAGAATTAGAATTGTAAAGAATTCACATATAAATAAGGAAAAAAATTAAATCAACGAAAACAAATATTGGTAGGCCTGAGATCATACAATACGATTACAGCAAATAAATCTGAAAATATGGATAATACACAATTACTTCATAACACAGTGAATGTTATCGATTCCAAAAATAATGTGTTATACTTTCATTAAGACATGGTTACATTACAATTAATAAGATATGAAAAATAATTTGGCATCTACAAGCATACTAGAAACAAATGCATTTAAAAAAATTATTATGTTTTCTTAATTAATCGAACAAACTTTCAAGGATCTGGTAAAGAGACCAATAACCTGGTACATGAAACACTAATTGTTAATAATTAACCTCAAAGAATTGTGAAGAATTCACATACAAATAAGGAAAAAAATAAATCAATGAAAACAAATTTTGGTAGGCCTAAGATCATCAAAACTTTTCATTTTTTTGACAAATACTTCTTATGATTTTCATATTTTTTACTAGCTATACGTTTGATGGGATCTTGAGACTGGCCCAAAATTTAAATTAGTTAAATTAGTGCATTTCTTGGACATGCTAAAATAGATCTTAAATGTAACAAGTATTATGTAAAACTTACTTGGTGATGCTTCTTCCATATAAGATACCCTAGGTTCCAATATTTGTTCAGTGGCTTCTGAAAAGAGTAGACTTATGAAATATTGTGTACGTTTTATGATTCCATGTTAATTCATCTATAAAAGATTCTCAAATAATGTCTTGTTTATAATATAGCCAAGTAAGACTTTTATGTATGAAAATTGCAATTAATAAAACAAGAAACAAACCTGAGTTTCCATCAGCAAGATTTAGAAATAATGAGGGTTCAGCATCTAGTTTAAGGATACTTCCTGCTTTGTTATTAGCAGGAATATAATATCGTCAGGCGTAAAATGCTTATCACAAACCCTGATATTGTCATAAAGTTCTCTTGAAGATTTTGCCTTCAAGTCTTCTCTCCCAATTTTTGTTAACCACTTCTCCAATACCTAAAAAGTTTTAAATATAAATATACGAGGATAAATAATTTGTAATCATTTGTTACACTCACCTCTCTACTTTGTGGAAACCTACGGAAATGGTATCCACGCATTTTACCATATTTGGTTGAACATCTTTTAACACAACAATTGAAACCCATTTTAAAATTCACCATTCGATACTGAAAGTCCAAAAGATTCCCTCTACAACATCGCCAAAGCCAGAAAAAACGGAAATTTGAGAGAGTCCGTATTTATAGCCATGCGAAATTGCCAGAAATTCCATGCTTCTTCCTTCCACAATTTTTCATTCTATTTTCTGATTGGTCGATCCAGATTTACATACTTGTAGTGAATCCAACTTGACCAAAATAAGCCCAAAACGAGGTACAGTCGTTTTGAACTGACTTTCCACCCCCTGATCTAGTGCTGTAATTGTCTTGAGTCAACCACGTTGTCAAAATTATTTTTCCGCAGAAGAAATTAGTATATTACGGTATTGTCGGTTTACGGAGGCCGTGAGTCACAAAAAACTCAAACATATAACAAGAAATCTTATCGCGGCCTGGTCGTCGAGATACTCGGTTTTTACACACATGATTGCAGAAAGTCTGACCTCATTTTCAAACGAAATAATATTTTTAATTCAATTCAATAAATGTGATTCTGATAATAATAAGTTTTAAAAGGGTTCAAGTGCCCAAGAACGTTGATTCTCCTACACTCCAAGGGGTAGCTACCGTTAGGTACCTACCTCTGACATCGGCGTGGAAGGAGACCATCAGTTCGTCGAGTTTTCAGTCGAAAAGGTAGGTGTTGAGTACCAATATTCGAATTTGCATATTTTTTCAATCAGTCTACTTAAATCGAGTTGAATGAGTCCGTAACAACCACTCTTAAAGAAAGAAGTCCCCCTCATATATCAAAGCTTATTTTGTACACACTTTACTTATGCGGGAAGCCTAGGCTTTCATGTCATACAACGAATTGTATGGCACCCGTCACCAACCCCAGCTAACATATGTTTTGTAAGCCAAAACTTCAAAAGATATATATATACAGAGTGCGGCAAAAGTCAGTTTACACTGTCTGGTATTCACGCATGCTCGTATTTTCGGCCAGTATCGTACCTAGGGTGCAAGGAGGCAGTAGTGTTGTTATGTACGTTTCCGGTGCGTTCGTTGCCATGACTGCGCGTTTAAAGTACACGAAAGTTGAAATTGAAGTTAAGCGATATTTGGATGAACAATTCGGCGATTGGATAGGAACACGAGGAAAAGTGGAATGGTCAGCACGTTCGCCCGACTTGACGCCACTTGATTTTTCGTTTTAGAGCGTCCTTAAAGACAAAGTTTTCGGTGAACGACCTCGTGGTATCGAAGAAGAATGTGAGAAACTTTGTTCCAATACCGATTTTTTTTTAAATTTGTGACTAAACGATGCTGCATGTGTGTTGAAGATGGGAGGAAACAATTCTAACATAAAATGTGAGGCCACAAGTAATTATTGATGTTATATTTTTCTCGAAAATAAATTTATTTGCAATTATTTTTGTTTTTTTCTCATATGCAGAACGTAAACTGATTTTTGTCGCACCCTGTATATATATGTATATTATGATTCAACGTCAGTTCCTCATAGATAACGAATTGATTTATCGTCCAGCAGTTGTGATTTTCCTTCAATCGTTCCTTCTGAAAAAGGGTGCAGCCATAATGTCTAATTTTAAAGAAAGTCGTTGTGTCTTTACTTGCATAATTCGATGAATTCATTCGATAAAATTGGCAGCATATTTATATGCTCGAGAAGAATGACTCTAAAGGTCACTTAACCGACTTAATTCAATCACTTTCAAGTTCCATGTTATCCGAATGTTATCTTCGGACACTTTCTCACTATGAAAGGACACTAATGACATACTCACATTATGTCATTTTTTAATATTGTTCCAGAATGACTGATATTAAATTGGAATTTTGTTTTGGTGCATTAGTCAATGAGAGTAAGTCAATTAATGAACATAATGAAACAAGTTATTTATTTTGGACCAATCCTTCATGGTCATATCCAGATTTATACGTTGATTATGGAGAATCAACATTCAGTAATTTTTAGAAGGATTTAAACTTGGAAAAATGACCTATTTGGATATCTTCATAAGATCGATTATTGTCGAATAATATTGACTTGTGAATAAAATATTCAAGCATACCTTGTTACCCTCGTTATATTTTTCGGTATACTATACCGAATTTGTTTTAGCAGTGTATATGTTAGGCCCGAAGACCGAAAACGCTCAGTGGCCGGAAAAAACGGCCACATCGCGTTCTGGCTGTCATCGAACGCACAGAACGCGTTTTGGTTGTTTTTAAACGCTCGCAACGCGTTCTGGTAATTGTTAAGCAGCCGGAACGCGTTTGTCTAACGGCAATTGGTTCAAATGTAAGACCCTGTAGTTTTTTACATTTTTAGAATAATAAAAATAAGTTGTTTCCGAACATTTTTGGTACTTGTGGTCTAGCATTTCTTTATGAGCACTGAGCACATACAAAACTATTGTATATTTGTCGACCCTGTACCTATTGGAATCAACATGTGATACATTTTTGGAATCAGCTCAGCTAGAGTAATCCGGAAATGGAGACAAAATAGTTCAATTTAAAAAAAATGACGGTGATGTCATTACTCGAAAATAATTCACGCTGTATATTAGATTATTATTTTAAAATAAGGTAACTTAAAATAAAAATCGATGTGTTTCAGGATTATTTCTTAAAATGGTCTGATTAGCTAAAAATGAATTTGTTCCATACTTTACGGATACAATTTAAATGTTCTATGTAATTCGAAATGTCATTCAAACAGTTCTTGTAAAAATAAGTAACGTACCTATGTAAAGTACACAAAAGTTCGGAAAAACCCGTCGTTTGTATTTAATTGTAGTTTTAAATAATAGAATTGTTTCTAATAAAGTAATCAAAAGAGTTATAAATTCAAGTTTGTTTTGTTCTCCACAATAAGTTGGATTTGTAGGAAATAAATTGAAATTAATTTGTTCAATAAAGAACTTTTCGCTTTTTCATTCATGCATTTATATATTATATGCTCGACAATATAAGTTTGTTAGTGTAACTTTCTTCCTAGAACTGAAAAACAATTATAAGAAATTTAATATTGTTGAAATGATTCGGAAAGAAAAACCGAACCCATCTTTAGTATCCAATTGTAGTTGTCAATAATTGAATTGTATAAGAGTATTTCAATTTTCAACTTTGTTTTATGAGGGACAATATAAATTTTATCCTACGCAGGTAGAAAGCGGCAAATAATACAAGTCGAACATTAAGAACGCGTTGTGACCGTTGAACAATTGACAAAACGCGTTCCGGCAGTTTAACAATTACCAGAACGCGTTGCGAGCGTTTAAAAACAACCAAAACGCGTTCTGGGCGTTCGAAGACAGCCAGAACGCGATGTGGCCGTTTTATCCGGCCACTGAGCGTTTTCGGTCTTCGGGCCTAACATATATTCTCTTGAGCGAGTGGCAGCGTTCAAACAGATTGTGTTATAATATGTTTATTCTTTTTTTTTTGTCCGAATGTTCTTTCTGGAGTTACTACGTCGCGTCATTATTATTCCGGTAACAAAGATCAGTTTTGTTATAAACAAGATTTCTTTTCGAGGATTTAATAAATCGCTCTAGGTAATAATTCCTTTGAGAGTATCTAGGATTTCTTTTTGTTATTCTCTGGCTGAACTCGATATTCGAGGATTTAATAATTCGGAATTATCGTTACCCCACACACCATCAAGGGGTTTTAATTTTTTGGCTTTCTTATATTGTTATCCAATTTGATACCATCTTTTGCCTGGTGGAAATAAATTCCCGTTTCTATTGAAACTTCTGTTGGATGGTCACAATATCCAAGGACAACTTTACCAACATAATGATTGTGTGGATAAGTACCCCACAGATGACCCAATTATATGTGTAAATTTAAACTGTAAATTATTTAAATCATTTTATATCGGTCGAGATTAGTATATAAGAATAGATAATAAGAGGTTTAGTTACGATCATCAGTCTCAATTTATTGTTGATTTAGGGATATAGATTTCAGTTAAGATTTTTCAGTTCATTATTAAATTTTGCCACCTCTTACTTCCGACCAAAAATTCAGATTTATTGTCAATTTAATTGTCAAAAGTTTAGTTATTTTATAATTAGGTGATCAGGCATTCAAATTACCTGGCGCCCTCAAAAATTAAATTTTATACATGATCAAGAGAGAAAACCCACCCTGAGTGAGCTGGCTTGTTACACCTGACAACTTGAAAAATTTGAATGCATGAATTGAAATTTAGATCTTTATTTGGATAAGCACGCAACAATCTCAGTGAAGGGCTTTACAACAACCCGACTAACAGCTTGTTACAGTCTGTCTGTTAGGACGAGAATTACTACCGAAAATACAGGGTGAGTCTTTGACCACTGCGTTTATTTTAATCATAGGTTCTTGAGATCAAGATTAACACTTTTTCCCATACCGTTTTTTCGTATTCAATGCGTTAAAAAATTATAAGCATTTTAAGTTTTCACATTGGGCAAATACCCGTCTGTAGTCCAGTTTAGATTGAATGAAAATCACCTTCCCAGCATCCACTATTGAATCTGAATTGTTCATAAACATTATTTTCCCTTTAAGAAATGATTCACTCTCTCATGTTTCATCAGATGATTATATCGGTTTAATTCTTTTCAACGTGCAATTCTAGGATTCTAGAAAGTACAAGATACGGACCTTCAGTTCAAGTGGTACTTGTTTTTCATGCAATTTAACCAATCCATCAAAACATCGAAGGAATTTTCATTAGAATAATAGTGAAGAACACATGCAAAACACAAATAGTTTTGTTCAATCTTGAAATAGATCACTCTGATCTCAAAGTAATTTGTCACAATTTCATTGTGAAATCCAAGAAGTATTATTTAATGGATCTGTATATATGCAAACTTTAACTCTTCTGCATGGTAAGTAGTTTTTTTTCGTGAAAAAAATTATCATTATACGAATCAACAAACCAGCAGGCCAGCAACTCATTCTCGATGGTCAAACTAGAATATATGAAAATAGTGGACATTATGGAAATTTTATGGTTTATTCAGAAAACTGGAATGATATGTTAAACACTGTCTAGCTCTAGATAGTTTAATGGCAGTTTCCTTAGATTATCGATTATTGATTTTTTTACGACAGTTTTTAGTATTCCGTGAGAAACTTCGAAATATTTCAATCTGTCAAGATGGGATGACGTATAATTTATTATCTGAAAAAAATATTGAATAATACATTTGACCTGACTTTGTATAATTATCAGCATGATGTTTTGAAGGTGTTGTCCAGTAAATTAACAAATATAATAATTTATATCTGATCTTATTTGATAATGAATTTCGAATACATGAAATGATTAACTGATGAATACATCTTAGCAAAATGTTCATCATTCATTTCTTTCTGTTTACTTGTTACCGAAGAGTAATACAGTAGGCAATAGCATCCAAGAGTGGATGGATTTTTTAGTAACTACAGCGACAAAGATAGACAGACAGACAAATCGGAGATAGCTATCTATCCGTAATCTTCAATACGGTATTGGAAAGGGCCGCAAGGTGGTGAACGTATTCATTCTTGAGTTGAAATATATTTTTAGGGACGGAAAAACTTTTCCGTGACAGTTTTGACATTTTTGTCAAAAATACCCGAATATTAAAGACTTTTCATAAAACAAACCCTGTTCCGCTAGTTTAAAGAACTAGAAAAAGCCCACAAAAATTCCCATATGTTCTCGTGGGTCCACTTAACGAAGATGAAATTTTAGAACATGCAATACAGGGTGGCCATTTGAAAACGAAACAGACGAGAACAGACGAAATAAATTTTTTCGATAGAAATGCTCGAACAGGTCGATTTCTGTTCGCGCTCCAACCCTTGCTACTACAACCCTCACCCCCAAATTTTGAATAGAGAAGATGGGGTGAGTGATACCTCATTTGAAAGGTATTTTTATATTGATTTTAGCACAGTAATTGTTTTTTCATTTTATGCATTAGTTCTCGAAATATTCTTAACCAAGTATTTGAAAATGAAGTGGTATTTTCATGGCACTTGTAGTGTTTTTTTGTGAAAAATCGACATTTTGAGCTTCAAAACAACTATGTCTGTGGCTTCCTTCCTCCAATCCACTGACATAGAAATCTTTATTCAAGATGTCGAACAAACAAAGCGTATTGCGAAGGAGCTCAATCTTGCTGAAACTCAATCTAAATTATCTTGTTCTGCTTTAGCTATTTTTGAAACGTCCGGGGAATTAAGGGGATATTGACTTCGTTACTCATTGTACAATAATATTACATTAAAGTAACTGGCGATATTAGATTAAGATTGAGATTGAAAGCTATATTACGCGTAATTTGACAGATCGATTATGTTTGGATTTGTTTCATTATTTCTTATCTTTGTGGAATAATAATGGAACCAGAGATAAATACGCGACTATTCTGTGATTGAAGAGTGAGAGTTACAGGCCTCAAACATAAAAATGAAATATCAGTCGAGTTGTGACGTTACTCATATTACTTCTGAATACTCTATGTTCGGTTGCCCATGACAATCATGCATTAAAATAGAAAGAAATCGTGCATTAAAATGGGTTATAAATGCATGATTTTGTGAACGTTAAACAGAGCTTTTATTGGGTGGTCGACGGATAAGGATTTTTTTCAGAATCGGCCATTCTGAATGTCAAAAGTTTTTGTGATGAATGTGTACTCGAATTATTGTCACTTCTCTAAACATTCTATAAATCTGAATCGATGTTCCAGAAGTAATATATCATGGAATTTCGTACTAGGAGTTCCACATAATGAAGAAATATGTTCGATGGTATATTTAAACGTGTCTACAATTTGAATTTCACGGCAATTGCTCACGCTATGTTTATTCAGCGTCGTTTCTTATGAAAATCCATAGACACGACTTAAATAAAATAACGCTAAAGCGCCTAAAGGCTGATTTCGACATGTAACAACATAAATGATGCACTGGGACTATCGCCTTGTGGGAAATTACGAGTTTTGTCGATGAATCTGTGAGCTCCTACAAGTATCAATATTATCTTTGTAGGTAGGTATGTATATTTGATGTGAGAAGTTTCTACAACTAACTAGTGACAAACCTTCTTCTAATCTAAAATAATAACAATAACACTACACTTCACTTTCTTAATTGAACAATAGTATTTTTTTTAATTAGGGTTGAGGATTAACGACCTTCAAATTCTAACATTATTATTCCAGAATATCAACCATAGACTAAGGACAAGCCTGTATTGTATTGAACTCCTACACTGTAAAAAATAAAATTCTGCGCTCAAACTCCTCAGGAGTTTGAGAATTTTTTTTTCAATCAAACCATTTTAATTTGAATTAATCTAAAATTGATTACGCCAAATGAACTATTTTTCTTGATTAAAACAACCTAGTTGATTATAGAGAACAGCTAAAACATTCGCCTGAAACTTTTTACATTTCAGCGAAATGAAAGAAACAACTGATTCAACATAAACATACAATTACAAGAAATTGTTTATGCACTTGTCTCAATATCCATAATTGATTGATACAAATACATTATTCTAAATAGGTTTTAACGAAACCATTCGTTCGTTTCATTTTTATTTGTTCAATAGAACGAAGGTACGGTTGTCGTAAATTCTGTCAGTTGATGCAACGACTACAGTTTCTTGAGACAAGAATCTCGTGAGATTATATTATTCGCCTCATTTACTTGAAGAAAACTATAAATATTTGAATAAAATTGAACATATAATTGTTGCAATATGAAGTGACATTTGTAAAAAAATATTGCGTAATTGATTTAATAAAACGAATTAATTGTAGCAATTTTTTTATATTGGCTGCAATTAAATCAAAACTCTATCTCTTTTATATTAAATATCCCATTTAAATGCAATTATTTGTGCATTTTACTCACAATATTGTTGTATCCGGTGATAAAGATGACATGGAATACATGATGCGCAAGCTAATTAAAGAATACGAGAAGTGGGGCTTAAATGTCAACTTAGAGAAAACCAAATATCTTTGTGTTGGTGGAGAACCGGGTGATCTGGTATTGGATGATGACAGGGATGAGATGATAACCCACTGCCTGGACTATAGCTTTTGTAGCGGCACTCTGTCAGCGGCAGGGGAGTGTATAGGGATCTCTTGGCGGCAATCTATATAGCCACGCATAGCTTAGTTCACAGCGCTTCGGTGGCCTAGAGGTTTGCGCTCAAGTTTCACACCGACTAGGTACTAGGTGCCGGGTTCAACTCCCGGCGGCTCCCTCAAAACTTCTAACCCCTGCGTCTATGGCATGGCGCACACAAGCCATACTGATGAGTCCAAATGTGTGCGCCAGGGACGAAACGCATAAGTAGGGATAAATTCCTTCGATTCTACATTGGTGACCCCGACGTGATGGGAACGGTTGTCTTTACGACGTGTCTTGGAAAAGCAGACGGTTAACGCTTGAGGTATACTCGCTCCCTCTCTGCAACTACCAACGAAACTCTAGACGCCTTTCCCATTCCGTACAATATTCATGGTCTGCCGCGGTATTGCGGTATTTATTAATATAAAAGAGAAATTATTGTTCTGTGAAGAAAAATAATGATTACATACAAATGTTTTTTTTTTTGTTTTATCAAATTATTCCTTTGCTAGTGTCAAAAACCCTTCAATTTAGCTCAAATCAATCAGTTTCTTAACCCAAGAAACTTTCACTTGACATAAGAGATATTATCATTTTTATCGACTGAATTCTCGACCCATTCAACTAAGATCCTTTAAATCAACTACAAATCGAGTTTCAGTGAAATGTAATATTTATTTACATGAAACCAAAATTTTTATTCTACGAAAAGTATCAATAGTTACATACTAATTAATATTACCGTTGGATCAAATTTTTTTACCACCTGAGTCAAAAACTCTGAGCTTGGTTGAAACTAATCAGTTTCTTAACTCAAGAAACTTTTATTTAGGGTAAACGCCATTCTCAACCGTAAAGGGCGGTAGGGTCAAGTACTTTATGCATTTGGCTGTATTCAAACGTACGGAGTACTTGAGACAAATTAATATGGTTTGAGATGAGGAACTATTTTTTACAGTGTATAGAATTATTATTTCGGCCATATCCACTATCTCTTACTGAACATTCAACAAACGGTTCGATAGATATATCTTATAGTTCCCAAGTTAAATCAGCTCTTTGAAAGCAAAATATGTTAATATAAATTTTTCACATTCCCTCAATTGCCAATTCTGATAGGACTTCGAATTTGGATGAAATTTGTTATTTTTCTGTGACTCCTTCAAATTAAATATAATATTCGGTCCCCAAAGCCGGAGCAAATCTATTTATGGGGCACTGATGAGACAATCTGGGATTCCCCTTCTTGTGAGTTTCACTTCTTTGGATATTATAGATGCATTATTCAATTTTATCCGATGATTTTCATTCACTTCATGTTGAATCAAGTTTGAGCTTTTTATCATTAATGAATGTTGAATAAATATCAAAACTGTCGCTTTACCTTAATGTTGTGGCCAACCGTTCTGCAGGCAAAATAGATTCTCGATAATTTGTGTCCAACTTACGGATATCTTTTTCTAAGGGGTGTAAAATTTCATCGAAACAATCTATTGTCTTTCTGAATACTACAAGAATTGCATCTCGTCCTCTCTTAACTTTGGCATATATGAATGAAATTCCCCATATTGTGATTTTCCTGATTGATTTAAAGAGTTCCTATATTCCAGAACGTGGAAAACCGGCAATACTCAAAAACAGCCAGAACATAACTTGTTTTAGTTATGAGAGAAATTATTATACCTTGTGGAGTCCAAGACCCAGAGCCGTAGCTAAAGATAAATTCACGACAAGGTGTTTGAAAATTTCCTGCTTTATCTACGGGAAAAGATTCACCCATAAAGGTTTCGCAAGATCCGATTGCGAAGAGTCATGACTTGGATCTCTGGACCTGCTCTTAGGGGTCTCTCCAACAGGAATTTATCAAAGATACGTGTCGATTTATTTTTCCCTATCAGCTACTGTGGTTCCTTCAGTCTTATTCAACTTGAGAGTTATTCTTTAAAAATTAGTTTGATATATATAAATATTATAAAACAAGTCGCAGAATGGATACCTATTCCAACACGAATGCGAAATTTGAAAAACAGCGACGAAGGAGCGAGTTATTGAACGCATGAGTGTTGGAATTGCCTTCTGCAACGAGTTCCTGGAAATTTCATCTTTTTGGCGTGAAGGGAAAAGAAATAGCTGAAAATTCAAGATGAAAAACAGTTTTTTGTGAATAACTCAGAAAATGTCCACTTTAGGGCAAGGGTGTGATATACTCACATTAGTTTTTAACCTAGATTCAATATGTGCCATAAAAAAATGGGGTTCTAATTTGAAAAAATTTATTTTTCACGATTTTGTCATCCCTAACTTTGAAAGCGATTTTTTCACCCCCTGTTTCATGAATCGCGATTTCGATTTTTAAAGTGGATACATCAATCTTACATCTTGAAAAATCCCAAAAATGAAAATTTTCCATCCAAAAACCTCGAAGTTATTCTTGTTTCAGCGGAGCTCTATTTTCGATTTTTTTCGAATTTTCCCGCTCAGAGAGAATTTTCCAACCAGAACTGAAAAATGTTACATCAAAATAACTTGAAATTTTCTAAGGAATCTACTTCTGCAACAAAAAATGGTGTTCTAATTTGAAAAACGGAAGTTGACGTCATTTCCGGAAAAACAGAAGGTGCTCATGCCTTGAAAATATTTTAGATTTCATCAGCATCGTGACATACTTATAAGTGCTGAATTTCATGAAAATACGTTCAGTAGTTTCCCGTATAAATATGGGTGAGGTTCCACGTGAAAGACCCTGTATACATATATATATAGAAAGAATAGTCTAGTTCCCTAACATTAGAAGTTGCATTGTGTTTACATTTCTTGGAATATTTGTTCGACAAATTATAAAAGTTATTATTATCTTTTTTTTGAATCATTATGCGAGTACTCTTTTCAAGTTTTATCGTTTCATAGCTACTAGCCAATGGCTAATTCTATTCGCCGAATATATATATATTTTTTTTGATTCCCAGAAATATAGAAGTAACTCAATAGTAATCAGTCTTTTCGTGATTATGATTATTTCTTAATATTTGTTGTGCATTTTTCAGATTTTTCAGATGGCTTCATCTACCAAAATTTGGACATATGATATGTCTAATTTCCCCAGAGTCCGCTCAAATTGGTTGAAGCGTCAGAAAATGGGGAAAAGAAAAAGGAGGTGGATGGGATCCAACAACAGGTCCCAAGTAAGTATTCCTATGTTTTTCTGACAACTCACAGGGCGCCATACTTGCCATTTTTTTGTCTCCTATCTTGTTGAGAATATATGGGGAATTACTGATTTTCCAGTAATTATCAAAACTGATAATATACATTTTCAATTGAAATGAAACTAATACCAATCCATATGATTTTCAATTTTGTCAACATCAAAAACCCATTAGTTTTGAAATTGTGTAACAAAATCTCAAGAAGTTTATACTAGACTCTATAAGATAGAATATTTTCTTAAAATTTTTTTTGCAGGTATTCCTAGGACTAAAAAAAGGAAAAAGAAAAAAACCGCGCCGCTAATGGCGAAAGCCTTCAAAGCCTACAGGGCTAAGAAACGCCGTGTCCTGGAATAGTCCTTGGAATAAGGACACGTAGCATGTCATTCAAGATATCAGGAACAGGGGGGAACTACAGTGAGTCCCATGTTTATGGGCGGTACGAAATGGAATCATTCGATTCAGTATGATCGGATACATATGTAATGTATATTCAACTTGTTTTGAAAACTTTGTATGTATAAACAATACATTTCAATAGTAAATTGAAAGTTAATTAGATAATAAATTGTTTAGGCTGCATTTTGACAGTTCTATTCCTTTCTTTTTGTTCAAACAATTCCCTGAAATAATGGGTTTCGGTATTTGCCAAGAAAAATCAATCACTGATAAATTTCAATTGTATTTAATCTTTTATCAATCCAATACTTTTCCAATCTTGGCCATATCAAAACCGTAATTGTTTTGAAATAACGCAGAATAATCGCAATGGCTACTTCTATTCGCCAAATATCTGTTTTTTTTTATTCCCTGAAAAACTAACGAATCAGTAATACAATGATTTCTTAATATTTCTGGTGCGTTTTTTAAATACCAAATATTTTCCAGATGGCTTCATCTACCAAAGTATGGACATACGACATGTCCAATTTTCTAATCGTCCGGTTCAAAAGGGTGGAAGCATCTTAAAATGGGGAAACAAAAGAGGAGGTGGAGAGTGGCATCCAAAAACAGGTACCAAGTAAGTATTTCTATGTTTTTCTTACAACTCACAGAGCGCCATACTCTGTCAAATTTTATTGTCTCCTATCTTGTTGAAAATATTTCTTGAACTACTGATTTTCCAGTGATTGACAAAACTGATAATATACTCTTTAATTGAAATTAATCTTATAACTATCCATATGAATTTCAATTTTGTCAACATCAAAAACCCATTAGTTTTGGAAATACGTAATAAAATCTCAAGACGGTTATAATAAACTCTATAAGATAAATAATTTTTGAAATGTTTTTTTTGCAGGTATTCCTAGAACAAGAAAAAGGAAAAAATAGAAAACAGCTCATCTGATGTCGAAAGCACTTTTGATGAGACCACAGACTTGGGAATGAGGACACGCATACATGAAATCAGGAACAGGGGGTACCATAGTGGGTCCCAGGCAGTGAAGGCTTGTGCCCTTTAATGCAGGAACGTTTATCTTCGAGTCCATGAAAAAACTATTTTATATTGAATTGTTTGGAACAAATTTTTTCAATGAATTCTCTGATGATTTGGTTTGAACTGATACTATTTTTTACTATATACAATTTATGAAAAGAGGAATTTGATTATGGAATTCTTAACTATCGGCAAACCCCTCAACACGAAATGTTGCAAAAACATTGATTTCTGTAATAGGCCTCATATAAATGTTCTTGCTTCAAATTTCTTTTGAACTTAAGAATCCTGTTTAATGCGATTAGTTAAATGTAGTAAATTTTCCAGATTAAATCAACATCAGAGCATATAATTTGTTACTTGTTAAAAGATTTCTCCCAGTTGTTTATATTTTTTGCCTTAATAAATTTTTTCTCAAGATTCGTTCAGTCTAATCTAAACTTGTAATACAGTTATCAGGTAATATTGAATTATCTTCTCATAAATACAATAAAAAACAGGTTTTCTGATATAAAATTATATTTTTCATATTTCTATAATGAATATAATATAGTAATATACAACGGAATAAAATACTATACAGTATCATAAAAATATAGTTTAATTCTGCATGCATTTCAGTCAACAATTATGTATACATCAATACATTCAAAATAACGAGTATACAAAGACTTTGTAAGTGATATGATAGAAATATATAGAATGAATGTTTACGCTATGTGGTAAATTTGCATTAAGATCAATTCCATCAGAAAATTTGTACCTAATCTATAAATAAAACGAATACTGACAAACTGAAAATACATTAAAGCTAATGCACAATTAGCAGGTTTGAAAGATCTGTCACCATTGCATTGGTGAAATCCAATTATTTGGTCAAGAGATATATCATAAAAAAATGAGTTTTGATAGACATCTCATCAACACATAATATGCAATCCTCTGCTCTTTCTGTCATAGTTTTTACTTTCACCGAAATTGCTCAAAATACATATTCATTCAAACCAACGGAAAAGTTCCATTTGGTAGTTATTCTGCATAGAGTAGCCTTGTGAGGTAAGGAAAAGTTTTTCTTGAACTTCTTAAACTTTAGGTCCCAAAAAATAGATAGTAGGTGCAAATTGTTTATAAGCGATGGAGTACCTGTAGCCATGGGGATTTGTTCTTTTGAGTTGCAATTGGGCTATCATGAAATCAGCCATGTTCGAGCTGAAATTATTCCTGCAGAATCGAATGAAACTTTCATCCTCGATTTCTACAGTTTCTTTTTCCTACATTGAAATCTTTCTCCTCTTCAAATTCTTCACCATATATTATAAGAAAGTTTCGGATTATTGAGACCATTGTTTTTGCAGTTGTATACGCTACAATTGTTAACCATTTTGGAATTAATTTGAAAATAACACATAATTGAAACAGAATACTTACTTGAATGAAAATAAATTATTGAATAAATGAGCTTTGCTGGTTTATGGTAGATTTTGACTCAAAGAAATTCCACTGAATTTATAAGTTAGGTTGCATCTTTTTCTTCAACTACTTCTTTGAATTTTAAATAGATCTTAGAAAAATTATATTCTTCCATATATTGAACGAATTAATTATACAAAGGAATTATTTGAGATGTCTAAAATAATAATAATGACATTATTCCAGACATCTTAGATGAAAACAATGAACATTTTAGGTTATGCGCAGGGAGGAATGCGCGAGTCAGACTTGGTGTAAAAAAATCCACGGAGTGCGACTACTGCTTGGTCCCTATACTGTGATGCAGGGCTTATAGACCGGATTGGAAAACTGCGCAGGTCTGCCTTGTGTGTGGGGACGATAAGGTAAACCGGACGGGTCTTGTGTTCGTTAGCAGCGACCGTACGGTACCCTTAGACCGAGTCGAATCTCAAATTTGCTCCAGATACCTGTGCAGGCTTGAAAAACTACGACACGCACGCTCCGGTCGACCTACACAGGTATACCTGTACAGTTTTGCTCTCCGGTCGACCAGAGCGTGTATGCCCTGCATAAGAGTGAAATATAATGTATATTCAACTTGTTTTGAAATCTTTGTAGAGAATTCGATAGTATCTATAAATAATACACTTCAATAGTGAATTGAAAGTTAATTAGATAATAAATTGTTTTTTTGCATTTCGAAAGTTTTATTTCTTTGTTCTTGATTGAACTATTCTGTGGATTACTGGGTCTCAGTATTTGCCAAAAGTAATCAATCACTGATAAATTTCAATTGTAATTAATCTTTTAACAATCCATTACTTTTCCAATTTTGGCAATATCAAAAATAGTTCTGAAATGATGCAGAATAATCGCAAGGAGGTTATGAAATATTCATAAGGAAAATTACTCCTATTACTCTTTTCAAGAACTGCAAAAAATAAAATAACTACTATGTTGGCGAAAGATTATGAATCATAGGAGTTTGCTTCATCCAAATAAATAAAATAAATAAATAAATAAAACTCCTTTGATTACGAAAGCACTTAAATCTATCGAAGAATCTAAAAGATATAGTCTGTTTCATCTTGAATATGATGAAAATTGAAGATAGAAATGCGTCAAATACTAAAAGGTTCTCCTGCTTGGTGCTGAAACACTTCCAACGAGAATATTCAAGAAATTTATAAAAGCATGTGACGTCAGGAGCTTTGAGGATCTTTTGGGATCAATTTAAATAACAAAGATATTCTAAATGGTAAGACAAAAATTACAGGAATTTAGATGAGTGTTTGGCGCTCTTGTTCACCCGAACAGAGTGACTATCATTTTGCCCGAATGTCTGTAATTTTGGAATATCGAGCCGAAAATGGTCTCAATCGATTGGGTTCGACTCCCTGATGAAAAATTCGTGGCGAAAGTTGAGTCTGTCCGGCCGGCCGGCCGTATCCTCTCTAGCATCCAAAAGGAATCAACTAGAGTTTTCATATTTTCAGAATAGGTTAATTGTCCAAATATCTCGATCAAATTCGTTATTGGACCAAATCCGTCGGATGGTTCAGTAGTTATGAGCATCTGAAATTTTGTTTCCTCAATAACTACTAGAATATCCATCCGAACAAGTTGATACTTGGAATGTTATTGAGGGAGGCTGAAACGAAACGGCTCGCAAAATTTCGCAGAAATCGTCACGCTAGAAAATTTTTAAAAAACTCCCAAAAAAAAAAAGTTCAATACTCAATATCTCCTAAGACTTCATTTAGATTCAAATAAAAATCCGTATATTAATTGAGGTTACCGATATCTTACTCATCCTCAAATTTCATTGTCGTAGCTTTCCCCCTTCTGAAGATATGATCATTCTTTTCATTTACTCAAGAGAAAAATAGAAATGTCATGAAGTCCGAGCTTTGTCATTGAAAGATTTGCCATCACAGATCGATATTCGTTTGACAACTTGCGGACCTAGATATCAGTGTCAGTTGGCGTAATATCAATGAAAATTTTCATAGAATTCATAGAGGTAAAATTCGATGTCGATGACGTTGTCAAAATTCAGAAAAGCACAGACGTAATATTAATCAAAAAATTTTTTATCATAGAGAAAGAATTTGATAGCGTTGTCAAAACTCAAAAAAGCAATGACGTAAGTTTTTAGGAGAAGCATAGAATAAAATTTGGTGAAAATTATGAGTAGTTATTTTCAAATTGAGATAAAGGTTTGTTTATTCATTAGGCTTTCATATTTTCATCACATTGTCCCATAGTACGGAAAAAGACTATTGTTCATCCGAGCAGAGAGCTTATAGATTTGTTAAGGTTTGAATATTTACTCGCAGGTAGCTCAACAAGAGCGCCAAAGCAATCTGACCTCACGTCAGTGCTTTCTAAATTTTTTTAATCTCATATTCGAATCATTCGCGTCGCAAATGTCTGTAATAGGCCGAATTCAGGGTCAGGATGTGACTAGAGGTCATCCAAACTGAATGCTCTCCTACTAATTTCCTTAAAGGGATATTTATATCATTCGAGATCTGCTGAAATTAATGATCACTTGTGTTTGAAAATGAGCAATCGATACAGTTCATGGCTAGCAATCAATTTATGAAAATAATTTTTCAGAATATGGAATTGGCTTGCCTGAAGCCGAAGTTAGTTGATTTTTGTGATCTCATAAGTGAAAGTTCAATGCAGTTGTAGGCTGCGAGGTTTTACTCCATTAATCAAATCGAAATGTACATGATATAAAAATAATTCTACATTATTTTGACGTACTTCTACAAGATGTCAGGCAATTAATATAGCATTTTTCTGTTGACAGATTTATATACGTTTGCAAATTACTATTAACATTTGCAGGCATTACCTTATCCCTTCACTATGTGCATTTCAGATCGCCAACGGTTATGTATAAGATACACTTATTAGATTTCAATATTGCTGCAGAAAATTCATTGAGAAATAAACTAGATACTTAGAGTGAAGTAAATCTGAATAATCCAGTATTTTGTACGCCCAATTGATATGCCCAATTGATATTGTTAATAATACACTGATCAACAATTGCTAGGGATCACTTATGAACTTCTCTTCATTTGTATTTTTTTCAAGTTATCTCGTGAATATCTGTACATTATATGTTCTCTAAGGAAAAATTAAGATTATTATCTGTAGACTGTTACAGGTGGAGTGAAAAGCAATGTGGTATTTGTTATTAAATCTGTTTTTTTCTCTCGTTCAAATACATAAGGTGACAATAATTGAAGAAATGAGAACAATATCAGCTTATCAGTCATGCCGAGAAGACGTTTGGCTCCTGTGCAACTGGACCAAATCATACGGTGGATACAGGAAGGTTTGTCCCAGCGAGAAGTGTCCCGTCGGTTGAATCTTTAGCAAAGTGTCGTGAGTCGGGCTTGGAATAGGTTCATTCAAAACGACTCAGTAGATTATGTTCATGGGGGAGGTCGGCAGCGCAGTACAATAGCTGCCTAAGATCGTCTTTTGATCCTCAATGCTAGGAAAATCCCACTTACCCGGCGTCGCGGCTCAATAGATCACTGAGAGTTGCAACAGGAGTTCTAATTTCGAACCAGTCTCTAAGACGACGACTACATGTTAGTGGTTTGAGAGCACGTAGGAGGGTACAACATCCCCGTTTGAATAGGGAACACCGGGTTCATCGACGGCAATGGGCTGAGGAGCACCGCAACTGGACAGTTGAAGATTGGAGCCGATATTTATTTACGGATGATTCTAGATTTCGTTTGGTCAACTTAGATGGACGTATTCTTGCTTGGAGGGAAAGAGGTCGAAGGTATACAGAACAGTTTATGCTACCCACAACAGCTTTTGACGGAGAATCTATATACGTATGGGGAGGCATTTGTTTGAACCAACGCACAGAGTTGGTTGTTCTGCAGAACACCACAATGACCAGCCAGAGATACCACGATATGATTATTGAACCCATAATTGTTCCGTTTGCGGCTGCCTTGGGCGAGAATTTCATTTTAATTGACGATAATGCCCGTCCACACCGTAGTAAGTAGTAAGTAGTTAATGAAGCGCTAGAAACTCATGCTATTGATAGGATGAACTGGCCAGCTCGCTCTCCAGACATGAATTGCATCGAACATGTCTGGTCGGAGATGTTTAGACAATTGTCAACCTTAGAACAACCGATCAATAACCTGGAGGACCTTTCTAACGCTTTACGGAATATTTGGACGAATTTGCCCCAAAATTTTATAAATCGTTTGATTGAAAGTATGCCTCGTAGGATAGAATGCTTGAGACGAGCTCGTGGGGGGGCCAACTAGGTACTGGCTTAACCGAAACTTCAGCCTTCTTGTGAAGTCTTTTGTCTCTCCAACTTTCCATTTTTCATTCTTTTCTCAAGTGAACCATATATAAATAATAAAAATCAAACTATTTGATATTGACTTATCCCAATTAGAAACTTATATTATATTACTATTATAAATATTTCTAACATTCAAAGGTAATTGATATGGTGAAAAGAGCACCCAGTATTCCTAAGTTTATTTTCAACTTTTGTGGATTTCTGCAAATGGGATTACCTGTAGAGGGTCAAGTTTAAATAAATATATTTTCATCACTGTGGTTATTTCAACCACTTTCTCTAGAAAAGTAATTGATGTAATCAATCCTCAAGATAGTTGATCCCATCGGTACCCAAAATTTCCCCATAAATTCGCACTAACGCTACTAGAATGTACAGATTACAGTACAAAATATTGAACAAAATTGTGTTTGATGAGAGAGTAGCCAGCATATAGAGAAATTTCTCTGGCTTTTTCAAATTTCTAAGCTCAAAAACAAAACAAAAATTTCATTGCAATAACCTTTGTTGAACCATTTATTATTGAAGTTCTAAGAGCAGTATTTTGTTATTTAAAGTCTATATGATAGAGTATTAGGACCGGTTGTTATGAAATCCCGGGATCAGTGTTAACTCTGGATTCAGAGTTGCTCGTTGTACTACGTAAAATTAATACCTGATAACCCAATCCATGAGTAGATTTGACAACAATGTAAAAATTGCTGTTTCTAACATAGAACATCTAATTTTCAGTCGGTTCATTTGGAAAAGGAAGAATATATTTTATATGCGTTGACATATATGTACCCTTGGAATATAAAATAAAAAATTGATTTGACGAAACGCGAATTAAATTAGATCAGCCATACTCAACCTTTTTCTACCCTGGGCCACATTATTGCTACTGTTTAATCTCACGGGCGGCAGTAATTTCCTTACCTAATAACATGTACTTTGGACTTGATTCTGCTCACGGTTCCTTTTTTTTTAAGTCTGCCTGTGTGCCAAATTTCAACAAAATGGATTCGGTGGTTTAGGCGTCAAAGCGTAACAGATAAATAGGCAGTTTCTTTCGTATTTAAAATATTATTAGGGAAATGACGACTATACGAAAATAACAGTAAACATATAAAAATTAGGGATTTATTTAAAAATAAGCATGATTTTTGATATTGTGACAAAGTTTCGACAATTTGTGATAAATCAGGCAAATGCATGTCATCTAGGTACGAATCAGTAAGCCGAGATCTGTAGACATTTTTCGCATATTTCATTTTGGAATATTAAGATTCACGCAGGTATGTTGATGCAAACAATATCATGAGTAAATGTGCACAATTTTTGAACGTCTCATAGCTATCCGGTACTGATTTCCAGAATTCTTCATCGCCTCTAGATTGGTGTCATATTTAAAATCAATCAGCTCATCAGATAATTTTACATTACAACAATTTGCACGCCACTGACGTTATTCCGTATGCGCACCCGAATTATGGTTGAAATTTGAAGTAGTTCTCCTGCAATAGAATACAGATGTGTTCTATGCTGGTTATCTGTGTTCCGCGAAGTTAACCTCGAACGGTTTACGTAGTTTTTTTCTCTCTGTCGTGATCAGAAGCCGGTCATCTTCTGTAGTAATTATTGAAATCAATATCCAAAAGTGACACTTGTGGGCCAAAGACATGCGAGAAATATATAACTATTCTCGGTAAGTGTTTATTTCCTCCCAGGATCGAAATTTCAGTTCTTTTTGGCACTTTAACATAAGAGCACGTTTTTGCATTGACTGCTTCCAATGATCTCCACAACATGATTTCTTCTCGGTTTAATTTGTCAAGATAATGTAATTTTACTATGAATTGTTCGATATTTGTCTAAAACAAATCGAGAAGGGGCCTTGTTATACATGCACTTCCAGTTTCTAATGTTCTTTCGTTCATCCTGATATAGCTCCTCCCTGGGAAAATTATCAATTTTCAAAAAGTCAATATTGACAGAAGTCATGAAAGAAAATGAACGATGTTATATACTCATCTGTGATATGATGATCTTTTTAAGTTGGATCGAACTATCGGCGTCCAAACTTCTGGCAGATCTAAGATAGCACTTATGGAATCCGGTGTAATTTTCATAAATGCTGCTTCTTTGATTTTTCTTCTTGCAAGTTTTTCTTCTTTGGATATTATTGATGCTTCATCCCACTTTATACGATGATTCTCATCTACAGCATGTTGGACCAACCTGGATTTGTCGCTGTCTAGTACTCGTAGAAGCTTCTGATGTTCTTTTATTCGTACATTCAGAGGGCGTTTAGTTTCTCCGATGTAAGATCTTCCGCACTCGCAAGGTAATTCATATATGCAGTTCTTTGTCCTTTGTGTCTCATTATTAGGCTTAACTTTTGTAAGTTTAGCTCTGATAGTGTCTTGAGTTTTGAATGCAGTGGTTATGTTGTATCTATTTCCAATTCTTCTCATTTTCTCCGACAAACCTTTTACATAAGGAATTACGGTTTTTATGGTCTGATTTATATCTGTTGGTTCAGGTTGACTTTCTCTTGTTCGTCTAGCTTTTTCTAATATCTTTTTGGGGTAGCCATTGCTTCTAAGAGTTTTCGAGATATTATTTATTTCTTCATTTTGGTCTTCTTCAGTGCAACAAATATGTATTGCTCTATCAAATAAACATTTTGCTACTCCCAATTTAGTATTTAGTTGGTGGTTTGAATCAAAATGTAGATATTGTCCTATGTGCGTTGGCTTTCTAATTGATAATTTTCAAATGGTTTTTTACTTTTCCTCCTTGATAAAGATAGAAGATGTCTATCGAAACGTCGGAAAACATTACATCCACAATAGATGATGGTAATAGCCCAAACAATCATTCAACACGAGTTCCATCATCAACAATATCTCGTCATCAACTAGTTTTCAGTACGGCGTCAGTGATATGTACTGCGAGGTTTTCATGATGTTTGATGCAGTGAAATGATAGTAGATTTTTTAAGTCATATTTCTTTTTCAAGAGTGAAATAAACCCAATATCGGATCCAGTCATAGATGGACATCCATCATTGCAAACACTTACCATTTTTTTTAAAATCAATATTATTTTTATCCATAAACGTACAAATATTATCAATATAATCAATTCCTTTGGTTTGCGTTTCATGGGCAAAAATTCTTCACGAATACAATTATGTTCGGTACAGTATCGTACGAAAACAGAACATTGTGATGTCGAGGAAACATCAGTGCTCGAATCAAATGCCAAGCTGAAATATAAACAATTCTTCAATTCATCTACGATGCGGTCAGGTTGATATATCTTCATTTCGCCTGACGCAGGGGTATCTGAGAGCTGTAGTCCGATTTCTTTCGCATCTGACAGAAGATTAATTAAATCTTTTAAAAGCTTTTAAGTATTATTCAGGATCTTATTCAACATTCATCACGTGGTCTGGATTCAACAGCATAAACATAGAAAATGCTCTTTGTGCATTTCATACATTTTTATAGTTCTTCATAGAAATTTTAAAAACTGTCATTATGACAATTATCAATTCCATAAAAATTATATAACTGACTCTGTAATGAAATTTGTATACAAAGATGTGTTCAACAAAATGTGTAAAAGTCAGTTTGCTGATATTCCTGAGTATATCGCTTGTCTTCTGCAAGCTTCAAATCCTTTACTACATGTTGTTGAGTTACTGGCTTTCGCTGTTTCTCGCCATAATCCTTTCTTCGGCACTTTTTACCCTGGCATTTTATGGAACCCTCGCTAGATCTTATGTTGCCCTGTATATCTATGTTGTACTTCAACTAACTGCTTGGCTTTTGGAAATTATTGTTTTTATGACAATTGGACTGCATATTATGGGTTGGGATACAAATAAATTTGTGATGCAACAGCATAAAGTTTTAACTTTTTCAAAAAGCGCTACCAGAGTTATGGAAATGAAGAAGATGGATCAAAGGATATACAGTGGTGCTGATGTACTAGAAAATTATTTGAAATATTATTCCCACATTCCCATGTTTTGTCGTGAAATCACAAGAAACGATGTGAAGTCACATATGATTGATATAAGATATAAAAACTTTCATAACTTGGAATTTCAAAAAAACGCAGAATGTCGATTAACACTTTTGGCTTGGTTTACTGTACTAAGAGTCATATGCGATCTAAATGCTTTAATACTCGCTACAATATATGGTTGCTTTTTACATAAATTCCAAAAAGGAAATTCTTCAAGCACTCGTCTAAGTGGAGAACGTGTGAGGATCACAGAGAAAGAAGATGCGTCTAAAGCGGAAGGAGATAAAGAAGAAGCTTAGCAGGTGTAATAGATAAGTTTAGTAAAATATGTGTTAATACAGTAATTCATTTTATTTTCTTAAAATTGTGTTGAATGGACAAGAAAGCAAATTACAAACAGAAGTTCGTAATACCTCATTTATACTCTCTGTAGATTGAACAATGCTATTTCGATGGACGTTAGTACTAACAATTTCCCTTAAGAACGAGTGCTAAGCATGGGCGCCCGCAGAATATTTTCCCAGGGGGGCAAGGCCACCGGGGGTCTGGGGGGTATGACACTTTACAGTAAAAAAGTAGAAGTCAAAAATGTTTTAAAGTAATATGTATTTGCTTCAAAATGAACTTAGGTGTGACATGATCTGAATTGATGTAAAATATTATGACTTGAACAAGAATTGTACTCTTCTCTTATCCATTCCAAAAACATTGATGGTCTTTTCTATTCATAATAGTCATGTTTTTCGTTAACGTAACCTTATCCCGGCGTTTATGACGAATTGCCGATATTTATTAATTTTGGACATTCTAAATTTTTCAAAACACTAAAACCTGACAAAAATTTATGCGTACTATCCTGATTCTCAGGGGGAGCAATGCCCCCCCCTGCCGGCGCCCATTGTGCTAAGTCAACTTACCATCATTGAGGGTATTACCACAGTATAGGGACCAAGACGTAGTCGCACTTCGTGGATTTTGAACTGAAATCGCTTACACCAAAGGGAACTCGCGCATTCCTCCCTGCGCATCTAATCTTATCGACCGCGAATTTAAAAATTGATTAGAAAAGGTTATTTGCGTTACCTGAAAACTTAAATATTTTGATTTAAGCTGGTAATAAGAGTATAATAAGATATAAGTAAGATATTTAGAGTGTATGGACTATTGTTTAGTCTATATATTCATATAAAAATTATGACTCCACTCATAATGTAATGTTGTGGTTTTAATATCACTTTGAAAGAAACTGTAATTAGTGATGAAATTTACTCAATAGTTCACTCAGGAACAGCCTCTGAAACTTCTTGAAATGTGTTCAAAATCATAGGTACCTTAGGTTTGTAAGTGAAATGACTCATTAAAATTTTTCTAAACGAAGATTGAGTTTAGGTATTATATGGAAAAATATGAGTTGGTGGTTGAAAGGCATCGAATAATATTAAATCCTCAATACTTAAATTTCACTGAAACATTAATCTTCGATCCATGAAAAATAACTTTCTTTCTATATCCAAGAACAATTTTTTCAATAAATTCTCTGATGATTTAGTTTCAACTGATACTATTTTTTACTACATTCAATTTATGGAAAAGGTATTTGATTATGGAATTCTAGAACTAGTGGCAAGTTTTAGCGAGGACCTGAACTGATCTTGAGTGAACAGCGGGAAAGGGGTTGGGGAGGTTAAGATCCATTCGAAGATTTAGCGTACTCTTTCCTGGGGGGTTTAATTACCCCATTAAGTTGACTATACTAAGCCTGCTGTAGGTGCAAATCTGCTAAAATTCCACTGATATCCTAACTTATCGTAAAGAAATGACGATAGTAGGCCTAAACCTCCTGAAATTCCATTGGTTCCTGATATCAACTATTCGTAAAGAAATTAAGCGTAAACCTCCTGAAATTCTATTGGTTCCTGATATCTCAACTAATCGTAAAGAAATGACGACAGTAGGCGTAAACCTCCTTTTACATTGGTTCCGGATATCTCAACTAATCTCAACTAATTGAATGAAGCAATACTCAAATAACGGAGCTTTTAATAAACAACATTTTCTACAATACTATATGTATCACTCACTGTCGGTATCTAATGGTATTGAGAAAAAAGAAAGTTTGTGATTATTGAAACTATTGTTTTTGCAGTTGTATACGCTACAATTGTTAATCATTTTGGAATTAATTTGAAAATAACACAAAATTGAAACTGAATACTTACTGGAATGAAAATAAATGATTAAATAAATGAGCTTTGCTGGTTCATGGTAGATTTTAACTCAAAGAAATTCCACTGAATTATAGGTAGGTTGTATTTTTTCTTCACTTCCTCTTTGAATTTAAAATACATACATACCTCAATATTTATTGCTCTATTAGAGACGACATTCCGAAAAATTTTGCAGCCATAAATACAGAATTACTTCAGTGAAACTATCATTCAAATTGTATAACCTGATGAAGCCACAGAGTTGGCGAAACGATTGTTGTAAAAAACAATAAAAATTTGTGGAAATCTGGATCTTATTGTTCAAATGAATGTTTGATCATTGAAATCTATCGAACCGTTCTTTTTTTGGACCCTTTTCAATTCGAAATTTTCCGTGGGACACCCTTTATAAAGGGAACCCCTCGTATTATGAATTTTCTTTGTTTGCATCATTGTAACATCTAATCCTGACAACACAACGAACTTTTTCAAATTTAATGAGGTTTTTGAAGAAAAAACTGCAAGGTATGAATAACTATAATTTTTTGATAACAAAATTTTTGTTGAAACTAGTTGATAATTTCAATTCACCTTCTTCTTCTTTTCGATCCTGCTTCTATTTTTCTAGAATCGAATTATTTGCCTAACAACATCGTTATCTTGGGAAATATGCCTGTTGGTGATATTGCATGATGAGAGATTTTAATTAACCGTAGTCGGTTTCATTAAACGTCAAGTTGCATCTTCCAGGAATAATTAAAAATGGCGTCAAGCACGCACAGGTTACGTTCATGAAGTAGGTACACCATAATTGATCCGAAAGCAATTTTCATCAAGTTATATCACAACCAAGAATTTTGAGCCGCCAAGTTTTCTATTGGCTACTATTCCATTTGAATAATCTTTTAATATTATTTTGAACAACGTTTCGGCACACGTATACATGATATAAAATAAGAATTATGACTTATCTGTGATATGGGGAAGAACTCTTTAAGTTATACAAGTCTGGAGCACTTGATGAATCAGATGTGATTTTCGTAAATGTTATTTCCTTGATTTTCCTCAAGTCAGTTTCTCTCTTTAGATATCATTGCAGCAATTGGAAAATTGATGTTATTTTATTAGTATTTTCGAAAGGCGTTTGTTTTCGATTTCTTCCTGTGCGGGTACAAAATTAGAAATAATAATAATCACCCGCTCAATGAAGGGCAGCGCACTTCCTGAGTCGCTGGTTATACTATAACAGTAGATCAAAAATTATCTTTGGTAGAAAATATGTTTGTAAGGTGAATAAAAACAAGTTTTTAGTTTAAATAGAATTATGTATTCACAGATAAGAATAGTTACACAATGTTATGAGTCAACACTCACAGTTTTTGGTGTCTATTAACCAAGGATTTTTCTCTGCTCAATCTTGGGCATCTGGTAATATTAAATGATGATTCATTTGTTGTATGGAGTTCAGATCAATCGTCGAGGGTAACAGAATAAGGTGCAGGCACTTTGGATAAAGTTTGGTTGGCGATATTTAATTGCGTTGTTCACAATTCACAACCTTTTCTTTTGCGTTTTCAATGTAATTTTGAACTATAACTGACCCGAAAACGATCTTCAGAGGAACTTGTAGTTCTGAGTGCCGTTATAGACTCGAGAAAAGTAAATTGATAAAGGAGAACTTACTTGTAGAAGTGACCACCTTGAGAAGTGTAGAGAGAATGAATTTGAATAATTGAGAGAGAGGTCGTACAGGTCTAAGTTTAGGGACAAAATTCCGTCCGACAGAAGCATTCTTGGAAGTAACTGCCGTTACCCCAAATTCCAAGAACGGTCCTTTGTTCGAGAATATCGCAACACTTTGTCTAATCTTGTTCATTATCAGATTCAACTTCAGTTTGGTTGGCGGTTTGAATTTTTTATGTTTTGAATACGTTCGGTATATTGCATATACTTGCATATCGTATCGACATGGGCTTCGAGTCGATTTTGTCTTTGTTTTGCTGTTTTTCGTGTTGAATTTTGAAAAATTATCATTACGTTTTCAAATTTTATTTTTCTGATTTGAAAATTGTTCTTATACATGGTGGTGCATATTTCATGCTAAGAATTTATGAGAATGACAAGGTAAACAAACCAGAAGTTTCATATTATACAGGGTGTCTCAAGTTCGAGTGCCTATTAGACGTTTCTGGATAACTAGACATATTTGAAATCTAAAAATTGGGATTATGATATTGTTCGATGTTCTCTGTAGAGCTAAAATATTTTTGAAGCCCAAAAACTTCCGGTTATACAGGGAGTCAAAATAAATTCGACGAAAAAATTTTATTTCAAGTTTTCCATTCCTGGTATGATCGAGTATTCAGTAGTGAATACATTTCTGTTAATACCATTTTATTGAATCGAATAGTTTGCAAAATATCTAAAAAAAACTGGAAAAAAAGTCAAATATGTTCAGTCAGTAATATGTTCATTATTCTTATTTTAAATATCCTGAGCGTAAACCGTTTTTACAACATCGAAGAGGAAGGATGTGAAAAGGACATGCATCTTTTGGATTTCAAAAATATCATCACTAGGTGTTTCAAATTTTGTGTTGAAAATTGTGATCTTAAATTGACCATAACTTCTGTTTTTCAAATTAGAACCCTATTTTTGGCGCTCTTGTTCATCCGAACAGAGTGCCTATCATTTTGCCCGAATGTCTGTAATTTTGGAATATCGAGCCGAAAATGGTCTCACTTGATTGGGTTCGACTCCCTGATGAAGAATTCGTAGCGAAAGTTGAGTCTGTCCGGCCGGCCGGCTGGCGGTATCCTCTCTTTTTAATTTACTCAAATCACAGATCGATTTTCGATTGACAAATGCCGGGCTCATTAATCAGTGTCAGTTGGCGTAATATTAATCAAAATTGTTCATAACGGGAAATCATAGAGATAGAATTCAATCTCGGTGGCTGAAATAATATACGTTGTCAAAACTCAGAAAAGCACTGACATAAGTTTTTAGGAAAAGGGAATTATAGCTTCGAACAAAACTTGGGGAAAATTATGAGTAGTTATTTTTAATTTGAGATATAGGTTTGTTCATTCATTAGGCGTTCGTATTTGCATCACATTGTCCCATGGTACGCGAAAAGACTATTGTTCAAGTGATCAGAGTGCTTATAGATTTGTTATGGTTTGAATATTTACTCGCAAGTAGCTCAACAAGAGCGCCAAAGCAATCTGACCTCACTTCAGTGCTTTCTAAATTTATTTATAAATATGTTGAATTCTGCGGTCAAAATTAATGATAGTTTTCTCACATGATTATGCTCCTAAATTCAATAATTTCTGAGTTATTTAAGATTTTCTGGATTTATGGTGTACGTAATAAAATAAAAATACCATTCATTCAGGCTACACTGAAGTTCTCTCTTTTTTCCCAGCAGTTTCTTAGTCTTTGTCGTGAAAAAATGCTATAAAAATCGAATTATTTTCCAACATTTCCGATATTGGTACCTACTTCTCTTTCAAGCATAAAAAAACTGGATTTTGGGTCTGATCTCGTAGAGATTCCAATAATTATACGACAAGAGTAACCGGTTTGCGATGATATGTATGAAAATTGGCGAGTAGATTCATTAATGAACTTATTTATGGAAGCCAGACAATCTCCTATATTAGCAAATTCGCAGGACTTTCGATAAGTAGTAGCCAAACTTATTCGAAGGTCGTTTCTTTAATCGAGCTAGAAGACCTAAATTAATTCTGCCTTCCGATTTCAGGAGTTATTATTCAAAGGAACAATATCGGATGCACTTGATTAAAGAAAAATTATGAAAAAGATGAAAACTACTAACCATACACAAAAAAAAATCGAGAATCCGATCAAAAACTCAAAAAATATAATAATAGTATATTATATACCGCGGGACTGAAGTAGTACATTTAATCCTGAAGGTAAAGTTTATGGCCCGACCGCAGGGAGTCATTTAATAAACTGTCTTTAAAATAAGTTACCATAGTAACATTGCGTTGTGACAATTATAATTTAGAAACATTGTCATTACTAGTGTCATTGTAAAGAAACATTGTTATTGATAATTATTGGTATCATGAGTGAAGAAGGTGTATCTGATATTGATAAAAGAGCAGCCGAAGTAGGTGAAGAATTGTTACCACCGAAATCTAGAAAACTATACGAGCAGCAGTACGATGCTTTTAAAAAGTGGTGCCGCTTAAAAAATGTGAGACAACCTACTGAAAATGCGCTGTTAGTTTACTTCAATGATAAATCAAAAGCGGTTTGTGCCTCAACTCTCTGGGCACATTACTCAATGCTGAAATCGGTTATTAACATTAGAGAAGATATTGATATAAGTAAATTTCCAAAATTATTAGCTTTTTTGAAGAGAAGAAATGAGGGATTTAAGCCAAAGAAGTCAAGAATTCTTACGGGAGGCTCCGGATGATAAATATTTAATGCTTAAGGTAAATTTGGAAATGTGTTTATATTCAGAAATTTTAAGAAATCAATTTTTGTTTTCTTCTTCTTCTAATGCATATTCACTAAATGAATGTTTGCGACCACACGATTCATTTCTATCCCGTCTCTAGCTGTATGTATTAGGCTTTCCATTGTTCGCAAGCCCGTCCACTGTCTTATGTTACGTAGCCATGACATCCTCTTTCTTCCCATTCCTCTCTTTCCTTCAATCTTTCCCTCGATAATCAATTGTAGAAGCTGGTATTTCGGGTTTCGCATTATATGCTCTAAGTATGCAGTTTTTCTTTTTTGATCATCAGCAGCAATTCACGTTCTTTATTTATTCTTCGTAGGACATTTTCGTTGGTCACTCGGGCCGTCCATGGGATTTTTAGTATTCTGCGATATATCCACATCTCTAAGGCTTCTATTCTATTCATTCTGACCACCTTTAGTGTCCAGCTCTCCACACCGTACAGTAACACCGACCAAATGTAACACCTCACAAATCTCACTCTCAGGTTTAGGTTAAAGTCCGCATTGGTAAGAATACGTTTAAATTTCATGAATGTGTTGCGGGCATTTTCTATACGACATTTTATTTCTAGGTCAGATGTCCAGTCTTCAGTGAGCCATACTCCAAGGTATTTAAACTTATTTACACGCTCAATTAATGACCCATCAGATGTTAGTTTTGCATTATTGAGTCTGTCTGGTTGACGAGTAATGACCATATATTTTGTTTTTTGGCATTTATTTTAAGGCCCATTCTCTCGCTGTGTTGTCCTACTACGTCGATAACTTGCACTTATTTTGGGCGTTGCGGGAGCTTGTCGTGGAAAAGAGTTGGTTGATTTAGAAATCGACGATGTGAGAGATTTGGGCGATTCCTTCCTAATTGCGAAACACCAAAAATAAAATTGACCGAAATTTTGTGATCAAAAATTCAGAAAACAGTGCCATCCATCAGTTTTGTGGCGATATTTCGAAAATATGTGGCATTGCGAAAGACAGGGACACCTCATTCAAAATTTTTTGTTCAATACATCAACAAAGAATGTACTACGCGAGTAGTAGGAAAAAACATGTTTGGTACATTTCCACGGCAAATAGCAGCTTTCTTGAAATTAGATATGCGACGTCTTATACGGGACATTGTTTTAGAAGCACATCTGCGTCTTTGTTAGCTGATTCGGGAGCAACAATAGACGTGCTGAAGAGACATGGAGGATGGAAATCCTCCAACGTGGCCGAGTGATATATTGAATCGTCTATTAAAAATAAACAAAAAATTTCAGATAAAATATTTGGTCAAGTCGCCGATTCGTCCACTATAGTTATGCCACAGTCCTCATTCTAGCTTCCTGTTTCCGCAGGATCTTCGAAACAAACACCAGTTCAATATCATAAGGACCTATCTGTTACTCGTCAGTTACCTGCTGCATTAACCCAGGAAAGACTGGTCAATATGACGAACTGTCACAATATTAATTTGAATATTAACGTTAATTACCATTCTAATTAATTGTATTTTTCAATAAAATATCCCTTAAATTCGTTTGTTTGTGTTTTAGTGGTTCCGGGAGTTTCGTCAATATTTAATCCCGGAGGGATTAAATGTGACACTTTAGTACCTGCCACAAGGGAGTGAAGTTGTCACTTTAGGCCCGGAAGTACGAAAAAGAGGTTTATCCAAAACTCAGAATAAACTCCAATTCGAAATGAAAAAAAATAGCAAGACTGAAGTGAGGATAGATCCTTCAGGCGCTCTTAATAAACTAATTGCGATAAAATATTCAAACTTCGAAATATTACATCTTATTCGACACAGATAGTAAGAAAATACACGAAATAACTATAGGTAGATAGATCATTTTAACTTCCTACACATTGGTGAACAGTATGAACATAATTCAATTCCTTAAATGTCATTGTATTTCCCTATTGTCGGCGCTAGATGACTTGCGTTTGATTCTAAATAATGTCCGGGTAAATCCATTCAAACTAGAGGTTACAAATTATCGCTACGTACAGATTAATAATAGACAAAGCAAACATCCTAGAGTTCAAATAAGTATTTCGATCTCTCCGGATGATTTCATCTCGGAAGTGAAAATAATTTAACTGCGCCGACTGGAAAAATCCGGCATCAACAAAGAAAAAAATGAGTCATCAGAATTTTCTTCTTAATTCCTTCAGGTAAAAGTATATATTCAATTGGGAATTAAACTAGCGGTAGGTAGATAAAAGGTAACATAATTATTTTGTTTCATTTCATCAATACAAGGCTCCGCTAATTACTAAAAGTCGAACGAGAAATGCCTCCCTAGACATTTCCTTTGAGGATAAGTTTATTTAATATAATATGAATATTTGCAATTGAATTTAATATTTGTCGATAATGACTCTATATATGGAGTTATTAACCAGATGTTTTCGAATCTAGAATTCGAGTGGAATTATTATTTGATCTTTTTCCACCATATATTATTGATCTACTTTTTACCAGCAATTCAATAGACTACTATCGTTCTCAGGTATATTTGCCTTTAGAACCTATTTGAAAATTTTTTATTTTCTTTGAAGGTCAGGATTGACAGATCTCATAAATTGAGTGCAGTGATGTATCCATGTTTCGTCAATGGTCAGGTAACGATGCAAGAAATCTTTTTTGTTGCGAGTAAACAGCTATAAACAACTTTCTGAATCATCGACTCATTGCTGTTTTTTTTTCCATCAAAAGCAATCGCGGCACCCACTTGGAAAAAACCTTTTTCAAGCTCAATTTTTCACTTCCATATGATATTTGTGTCATATCAGCAATCTCACGGAGCTTCACTTTACGATCTTTCATTATAATTTTTGTCACTTCACTCACATTTTCCGGTGTAATGGCTTCCACAGGTCTACCCGAGCGTTCCGCGTCATTTGTGTTGATACGACTACGTTTAAACTCGGCCAACCACCGACAAATCGTTGCTTTTGATGGACAAGAGTCCGGGTAACATTTTTCAATCCATTGTTTCGCTTGCACGGTGTTTTTATCCAAAAAACAATGTTTTATCAGAACACGAAATTCGGTTTTTTCCATTTTTTTAAACAAACTACAAAACGACGTTACTCCAACATCGATAACTCAGCTGTTTCTGGTCCGATCGACTTAAAATTTTAATACGTTTCAAGCAAAGGTTAGTACTCTAGAAAGACATGGTTACTGGTTTACTACGAGCGCCATCTCTGTGTTAGTCTCGAGACTTATTGATCCATGTAGTATTGTAATGTCGTATGTTAGTGGTTGAATGAAATGTGATTGTCTTAAAAAGTCCATATGATAAATTTATCGTCACTAAAAGGTTTTTCAAATGCACGATTAATATGTCAGAACCGTAAAGTATTCCCCCATGGTAGTTTAGAAACTTTCGAGTGGGGTGATGAAAAATAAAAGATTTAAAAATTTCGGCGTCTGTGAAGGTCTGCTGTCATGTTCATCCCTTGATATCAAATCGTTCTTTTTTGCTAAGTGGAATTCATATAAATTTCTGTTCAACGTTATTTCATCAAAGGAGTTTCACATAAATCAGATTATGAGTAGGTACTTTAATTTAACGTTGTTCATTATGAAACTTGGATGTTATGTTCTTTCATTCTCCTTGTCCACAGCGGTGTTGAGGTCTGCGTACTTTGCTCTGTTAGAGTAGCATTTAAGATACGGAGTACTGATGTGGAGTGGCTGCGCGAATGCAGGTACAATATTTGGAGTACAGAGACGGGCAGTCAGAGTTTTGGGCGGACTGGGTTATCGTTACTGCTGTAAGCATTCAGAGATCTCCGATTGCTCACATTTCCTTCACTTTTAATTCTAGAGTTCCTGGTATATGTTCATGCACATCTGGAGAACTTTACAACACAGTCCAAGGTTCACAATTATGACACCAGAAATATACTAGCCATCAGAAAGGACTTTGTGAGACTCAAAACGTCCCAGCGATTTCCTGACTTCAGTGCGGCCACTCTATACAACAAACTTCCTTTTGGGGTGAGGAGTCTGCCAGCTAAAAAATTTAGAAAACAAGTATTCACATTTCCGCTATCCAAGATCTTTTATTCAGTAGAAGAGTACACAAGCATGACAGTTTGCGAAACCACACTATGTCTATTTAATAATCTATAATACAACTACATTTCTACCAATTCATGCTCAGACACACACGATATGGGCCCGAATTGTTTCAAGAAGTTAGAAGTTATGAAAGAACCAGCATAAAATTGGCAAAGGAATGCAACCATTTGACATTCATCCATCTTGCAAGAGATCGAAACCTTATTCCTAAAGGTCTCAGAGTGAAACTTCCTGTCAAAAGTTATAGAGCAGATAGGATTTCAAAACAACCAAGTCAAGCCCTTATGAGAGAAAGACTGAATCAACAACGATTCAACAAAGCCAAATTACTTACAACATGCGAGAACCTTAGATGTAGCATTCAATCAAAAACTAACGCTGAAGATTATGAAAATATTCTGGGAGCTATTAAACATAGCTATGAAAGAATATATGAACAACAAAAACAAGTCCAAAAAAGGAAAATGGAGAAACTTATGAAGGAGTCAAGAAAATATGAACCCTTAGATCATTCAAAAACCGTGATCAATTTATCTAATAAGAACTTAAGTGAAGATCAGATATCTATCCTTAACAAGGGTCTCAAGTTCTCTATAGCCCCTAAGACGATACCAAAAATTGAAATCATGTTGGCGGTAGAAGAAACTGCACAGAAAATTCGAGAACCTGAAAAAGCCGAAGAGTACAGATGGAAAATCAGAACCTTGTTAGACAGGAATAACAAAACACCTCTACCCAATATAAATAAAGCTGAACAGAGGGCATTAAGAGATCTTAAATCGGATAGTTCCATAAAGATACTTCCAGCAGACAAAGGAAACGCCAGACACTATCAGAGCTAAACTTACAAAAGTTAAGCCTAATAATGAGACACAAAGGACAAAGAACTGCATATATGAATTACCTTGCGATTCCGGAAGATCTTACATCGGAGAAACTAAACGCCCTCTGAATGTACGAATAAAAGAACATCAGAAGCTTCTACGAGTACTAGACAGCGACAAATCCAGGTAAGTCCAACATGCTGTAGATGAGAATCATCGTATAAAATGGGATGAAGCATCAATAATATCCAAAGAAGAAAAACTTGCAAGAAGAAAAATCAAAGAAGCAGCATTTATGAAAATAACACCAGATTCCATAAGTGCTCCATCTATAGATCTGCCAGAAGTTTGGACACCGATAGTTCGATCCAACTTAAAAAGATCATCATATCACAGATGAGTATATAACATTGTTCATTTTTCTTTCATGACTTCTGTCATATTGACTTTTTGAAAATTGATCATTTTCAAAAGGTTTTTTACTTTTCCTCCTTGATAAAGATAGAAGATGTCTATCGAAACGTCGGAAAACATTACATCCTCAATAGATGATGGTAATAGCCCAAATAATCATTCAACACGAGCTCCATCATCAACAATATCTCGTCATCAGACACATTTTATTTGTTTTATGGGCCTTTGTATAATTCTGTTTATAGACATTCTTTAAAAAGTCTTATTTATAGGATGTCTCACAATTTTGAATTTATTTACTTGTATACTGTTTGTGTTTCTGTTGTTAGGTTCGTGATCTCAGTTATCTTACTGATATTGCAAGATCGTCATGTGACCTATCGTGAGATTGAGACAACCTTAGGCATTAGTGGGACCACATTCAATATTGCATGAACATTTGACCGTCAAAAAAATTTGTTCGCATTGGATCCCACACAATTTGTCAATTACTCAAAAAAAGGCTCGTGTCGATTGGTTGAAAGAAATCCTCCAAGAATACGATCGCCGTGCTTCTAAACACATCTATGACATCGTGACAGGTGATGAATCGTGGATTTACGCGTATTAGCCCGAAAGTAAACAGCAGTCGACTATAGTAATTTAAATCTGGTATGCTGCAGGATCAATCTCTGTTATTGAAGAGGAAACCATCACATTTCTTTACCCTTAAAGTCAATATTCCTTGTTTCGTACAAGAAAATGATTTAAAGCACTACCAATCACCCTTTTCCAACTTGGCATAATTCAACAATAAATTTCGTAAATGTTGACTACAATCGAAATAATTCAAATTGTTCACACATCTCCACCAAGTGAGGATACCCTCAACAATAACTAAAACATCCTCTTTAACCCTGCCCCAATTTTCCACGAAAATCGATGGCCCTACACCATTCCTCCCCGGCGCCGCCAGAAACTCCCGGATATGACGTCGTCGCCCTGCAACGATGTCACAACGATGACGTAACCGGTACGGGGTAGATGCGGGAGAACGATCGATCCAACAAATGACGTCACAACTGCAGAGTGACGTCACACACAAGCGCGATCGAACGGTTTTATAATAAGAGGATTGAGAGTAGCAGGGATATAGACATATGACGATCGCTCTAAGAAGCAGTCGCGTGTTCCGTTCTCCCAGATCAGATGGACCGCGGTTACCACCATCAGCTGTTGAGCCGAAGAAGTAAAAGACCGGGAACAGGTATTTCGCGACGCAACAACTATCATAGTTACCAGTGACTTAACTCGCGCGAACTGACTTAAGTCGGACTTGAGTGGAGGTGTTTTAAGTGTGATTTTTGACGATTTTAATATCAAAGAATGATTCAGTGTGACGTATGAGATTTTGCAGGATTTTCGAAGTGGATTCCTCTCTGGGAAATCAGGAAGGCTCCCGCTCGTCTTCGCCCACAGACTTGCTCTTCGGAGGTTCACCAGGTAGTCGATGTTGCCTGCTTGATGTACCTAGCTGTGGTGTTTTAATTGCATGCACCCGGTGTACCTGTCACAAACTGTAGCTCCGCTACCTTTCGGTGTTTCAAAAACTTAGCAACACGTGGTGCGCGCGCCTTTGGGACACGGTGGTTGAACGTATTTATATGTCGGGAGGTATGTCTATGTTTGGGGTGTCAGAAATGAGAGAAAGTTGACATGTTCGACTGTTTGCGAGATGCGTTCAGGACCACCAACAGTCAAACAACTCGAATTCCATCGGCAGTATAGGCTGTCTCAGACACAACACATCACAGACAACAACAATAACTCAGCAGTTTATTCTTGTCAGTTGCCGAACAATAAGTGTATGTATTTTTTTTTGTTTACGGTTTTTTGCTTTTTGCGGAGAACGGGCGTTACTCCGGAATTTTTTGTTTCTTTTTTGATTTTGTATTTTTATGAATCGGTTCAATATTTCAGGATATTTTTGATGAAAATCAAATAATGCTTCAGAGGCGTCTGACGTGCCAGCCTTTTTTGGCACCGAACATTTGAACGAAATAGGTTATTTCTCAATAACATTGAATTATAATACAAATCAATACATACCACAAATTTTTTTGTAATAGATCACATCGTGTTTTTAATGAGATTTTATCACATATGAATAAATGCGAATGTCATGTAGCATGCATTCAAAGGTTTACGAGGTTTCAAAAATCGTGAAGATCAGATTCACTTTTAATGAGAATATTCCTATTGATGAGTATTTTTTTCGAGCTTCATTCTCCCTATCGAACAAAATGGTTTTTTTTTAAATAACTGGCTCCTTCACCAAAAGTTTTTTGTGTTATTCTACTCATTTTCACAACTGACTACCTTGTTCGGAAATAAAGTTATGAGGGATTTCTAGATTTATAATTCTTTTATTGTTTTTATTTCCTGGCATTCTCAACACTAACGAACGAATTCACTATTTTTGTTATTAATTTTTGAGAAACATCTGACATAAAATAATGTTTTCTATGGTTAGATTTTCTCACAAATATATCCCATATTACTTGGTGCCAATAATTGTTGCGAAAATATTTTAAATGGCTCCTTGTCAAAAAAAGCAATTATTATTTACCTAAGGTTTCTTTGAGTTGCTTGAAGAAATGCAAAAATTAATTATTAGTTGCATCAATCTTAAATATCTTACATTCTGCTCTGCGACGGAAGAACGTCAGACATTTCATCCTTGCTGATAAGGAGAAGAGTACCCACTCGGCAAATAACTACGCTGAGCAATTAGTTTCTTCTTCGGTATATATCAGTACTTCTTTACCTTTATTTGTATACAGGATAACTGTCTAATGTGCCTGCTTCAATTGTCCCAGAAATAACTTACTATATTTTCGGTGAATATTGGTAAATTAAAATAAAAATCGATGTGTTTCAGGATTATTTCTTAAAATGATCTGATTAGCTAAAAATTAATTTGTTCCATACTTTACGGATACAATTTAAATTCAAACTATGTATAAAGTACACAAAATTCGAATTTTTATTCAAACAGTTATTGTAAAAATAAGTAACGTACCAATGTAAAGTACACAAAAGTTCGGAAAAACCCGTCGTTATAAGTTTATTATTGTAACTTTCTTCCTAGAACCGAAAAACAATTATAAGAAATTTAATATTGTTGAAATGATTCGGCAAGAAAAACCGAACCCATCTTTGGTATCCAATTGTAGTTGTCAATAATTGAATTGTATTTCAATTTTCAACTTTGTTTTATGAGGGACAATATAAATTTTATCCTACGCAGGTAGAAAGCGGCAAATAATACAAGTCGAACATTAAGAACGCGTTGTGAGCGTTGAACAATTGACAAAACGCGTTCCGGCTGTTTAACAATTACCAGAACGCGTTGCGTTCGAAGGCAGCCAGAACGCGATGTGGCCGTTTTTTCCGGCCACTGAGCGTTTTCGGTCTTCGGGCCTAACATATATAATATACACTTGAGTTCATGCGTTTGTATTATTAAACTGCTTGAATAAGCTTTATGATACAGTGAATTATTGCCTGTGTTCTTTCAAAGAACGAATTGAGTTTATGTTAGGATAAAGTGATGTGAACAACGAACGTGCAAATTCTTTTATAACTTTTAACTCAACTGAAATGATATAGCAAGATGAATAATAATCAATAACTTACAAAGATTGACAGTGAAAGTATACCTATTGAAAAATTTTTTAATCAACAATATTTCAATAATTCAAAAATGTAGCTTGATAAATCTTGAACTTTTGACAATTAGTTGTAAAAATCACCGCATAAACAAAAATATATATTGAAAATTGAAATATTTAGTGCGTCGTAATTCCCTTTATCTATCAGTAGGAATTAATCTACAAATAATGAATGTCGAAACTATGAAATCATATAAATATACAGGGTGTAACTAAATAAGTGTAAAAATTTTAAGGAGGTGATTCCTCATCGAAGAAAAGATCTTTCATATAAACCAACTTCATTGGAGCATCCCTTGTTAAGAAACAGCCCCTCAAAGGAGTACATAAAATTTGTATAACAATTTTTTTCACAAGCACCAAAAAAGTGTGTTTTGTTATTAATAAATTAGTTTTGTTTTTTGCCATTTAGTTTTTTAATGCAGGTACTAACTACAGAATAGTAATAAATCCAGTTCGCATTTATGACGATGTACCTATCTCTGTAGTTATTCGTAAAATAATTTTTTGCTGCGAACTGGTTCATTTTGGGCAATAAACTCAGAAGACATCTTGTTCAGAATGAACAGACTATTAGAAATAAATTTTTAAATGGCAAACAAATAATAAAACAAAAAGTTACATTGGAAATAAACTTTAGGGGGGTAAACCAAATAAATAACTGGATAAGTGTCTTTTTGCTAGTAGGAAACGTTAGGTTAATTTCAATATTGTAACTTTTTTGGTGCTTGTGAAAAAAATTGTTATACAAATTTGATGTACTCCCTTTGAGAGAGTGAAGAAATTACAATACTTCATAATGAAAACTAAATTCATTGAATGCTCGGATAACGACTTCTTGCCACTAATCGGTAGGCCAGTCGACTTATTTTAGGTTGTTACAATATTTTTTTTGTCACTTATCTAACATAAAAGTGCTTGGTAATAAATGTTATCTAAAATGATCATGTTCTGAATACTTTTTTCTATCTTGTGTATTAGTGATTCATCAATGTACCCTTCATTCGTGTTATGATTTCAAAACCATTTCATGCATCTTTAACGTCATCAAATACAAAGGTTTTTTTTTTCTTATCATGTTGTCTAAGTGAACGTGTTTTGACTAGTATTTCGATTTTGGATTTTGAAATGGTATTATCCGTTTTCGTCCTACAAACTATAATAGGAACTTTCAACTGTAGTCTATGTTGTCTGTTGAGTGTACCTAGCTGATTCTGTGTTATTGCATGCGACGTTTTCATTTTAAAATTACTGTTTTGGCTAATTCCCTATTATATGATTGATATTATCAAAATTGTAGGTTGTCACTTTCAAAAAAAAAAAGGTCACCAATAAAAAATATAGAAATTGACGAAAACAACAAGAAAATGAAGATCGAGATTGACCTATTTACCAATAGGAATCTCGATAATTATACATAAATATTCTCATACTCAAATTTTAAGTCACTACAACAGTTTCAAAATTTCTAATTCGTTTATCTGATAATTCCGGTTCAATTAGAGGTAGTTTTTAGTATTATTTCAAGTATTTTTTACTTTTTTGAGTCTTTTCGGCAAGCACATGCTCCTTTTCAAAACACACATAGTTTTTCACTCACAATTCTGCTTGAATTTTTTTGTCAATATCCATTGCAAGTTTCTTCAATTTTACTATTTTATCAGATATTTAGCATCTTGTTCAAATGCTGCGCTTTTGAGCTCCTATTATTTTCATTTAATATTTTTTTAATCTTTCTATTTGAAAAGGTATGTTTTTCGCTGTGAACCAGAGATTTCTGGTAGCTTTGACACTCTTGTTAATTAGATATTACATCACAAAATGATTTTATTATGACAGAAGCATCATCAAGGAAAGTTTTTACCCCGCTCCGGAATTTTAGGTCCCATTGAAATAAATAAAGAATTCAACCGAGTTACTAATCACTTTCAGTTCGACTGTTATCGACAGATGGGGGAACATATGGATGAATGGTATCAATTTTGATTACGATTTCTACATCATCGAGTCAAAATAAAAGGATTGATAATATTTTTGCCAAAAATTCGAAGAATACATCCGACTACTGCACATTTGTGCAGGTTAACAAAAGTGCCAAAAAGCTCATATTTACGTAGGCATAATATAAGTATAGCACAAGTCATAATACTGGTGATAATATCTATAATATAAAAATGAATCGCAAAATGTGTTGGTAAGCGCATAACTCAACAACGCCTGGACCAATTTGGCCAAATCTTTTTTTAAAATGTTCGTTGAAGTTCAAGGATGGTTTTTACGGCGAGAAAAATTAGAATTATTGCTGGAAAAACCCTAAAAATAGCCCTTTTCTTTTTCCCATACAAATGATTTGTAACTAAAAAGGTTTTGCAGCAATGTAAATTGATTGTTTGGGATGAATGCACGATGGCACATAAAAAATCTTTGGAGGCTTTAGACAGAACCTTAAAAGATCTACGGAGCAATAATAACCGATTTGGTGGTGCAATGATTTTATTAGCAGAAGATTTTCGTCAAACATTGCCAGTGATTCCACGATCAACGCCAGCTGATGAACTCAATGCATGTCTAAAGTCCTCCAATTTGTGGAAACATGTCAAAGTACTTCATTTAAGCAAGAATATGCGTGTCGAGTTGCAAAATGACCAATCTGGAATAATCTCTAAACAACTCATTGACATTGGCAATGGCAAATTTCCTATAGACATGTTGACTGGCTGCATTAACTTTCCTCAAAGTTTTTGTCAGTTAACTCGATCAAAAGATGAACTTATTCAGAAGGTGTTTCCAGATGTTTCTCAAAATTACAGAAACCATGATTGAGCGAACGAGCTATAGGTACTGGCTGCAAAAACATAGATGTAAATGAATTAAATTTCAAAATTCAAGAACAAATTACAGGCGAATTGAGGATATATAAATCAGTTGATTCGGCTACTAATCAAGATGATGTAGTCAACTATACACCGGAATTTTTAAACTCGCTGGATTTGCCAGGATTGCCACCTCACAATCTTCAATTAAAGGTTGGATCGGTGGTTATAATGTTGCGAAATATCAACCAACCGCGTCTTTGCAACGGTACACGGTTAGCGATAAAAAAATTACTAAACAATGTGATAGAAGCAACTATACTCAAAGGAAAGTATAAAGGAGAAGATGTTCTCATACCGCGCTTCCCAATGATTCCGACTGATGTGCCATTTGATTTTAAACGACTACAGTTTCCAGTGCGGCTTGCTTTTGCTATGACTATAAACAAGTCCCAGGGGCAATCATTAAGTGTTTGTGGTATTAATCTAGAAAACCCATGTTTCTCACATGGTCAATTGTATGTTTATCTATGCGCCAGGTAATCAAACAAAAAACATCGTATACCACAAAGCACTACAATGATAATAATAATAATTATGATTCACATGATTAACAATAAAGCGATTACTTACTTTTAAATCCTTATATATGTTTTATTTGCTTATTTTTTATTCACAACGCCCTATCACCAGGGTGACGGTTCTGTTCAGGAGAATTTTTTTAAATGCGTAGGCACAAAAACTGCCACGTTACAAGTCTTTTTGACAGGACGAAGTCTGTCGGGTCAGCTAGTTGCTAAATAAAAACTCTAATTTCTTACTGTTCAATACGAGTACTGTGATATTTTTTAGATCTGGATTTAATCTTTACCGTGAATTTAAAACTGCATTTTAACAAATAGCTCCTCAATTGAAATTCATATTCTATAAAACTTAGAGATATCTACTTCGATTGTTATAATTTTTCAAACAAAAAGATCACTATATTGTCTATATTCTCCACGCATACATGGTAAATAAACAATTCCTAGAACTGTTTATCCATGCAAGCGGTAACATTTTTAAAACTATTTTCACCCAAACTGTAAATATCTATTACAAAATTAATCATTGAGATATTCGTGCTTTACAGCAATAAAACATCAACTCTGAAAGGAGGAAAATGATTCTATCTAACGTTATTAACGCTTGCAAATTACTAACCGACGGTGAAATTGACATGCATCATGCTCGAAGGATCGAAACATTTTGCATTAAGTCAAAAATTTGTACTATAAATAATATATCGTTCAAATTGCTTCCATTTTATGATTTTACTATTAACAAAATTTTTGATCCTATTTTGTCTTCAATAATTTTTGAGTTATTTGGGATTTTCTGAAAATTTCATCTTTTTGGCGTGAAGGGAAAAGAAATAGCTGAAAATTCAAGACGAAAAACAGTTTTTTGTGAATAACTCAGGAAATATCCACTTTAGGGCAAGGGTGTGATGCATACACTCACATTATTTTTTAAACTAGATTCACTATCTGCCATAAAAAAATGGGGTTCTAATTTGAAAAAATTGATTTTTCACGATTTTGTCATGCCTAACTTTGAAAGCGAATTTTTCACCCCCTGTAGCATGAATCGCGATTTCGATTTTTACAGTGGATACATCAATCTTACGTCTTGAAAAATCCCAAAAATGAAAATTTTCCATCCAAAAACCTCGAAATTATTCTTGTTCCAGCGGAGCTCTATTTTCGATTTTTTTTCGAATTTTCCCGCTCAGAGAGAATTTTCCAACCAAAACTGAAAAATATTACATCAAAATAACTTGAAATTTTCTAAGGAATCTATTTCTGCAATAAAAAAATGGTGTTCTAATTTGAAAAACGGAAGTTGACGTCATTTCCGGAATAACCGGAGGTGCTCATGCCTTGATAATATTTTAGATTTCATCAGCATCGTGAAATACTTATAAGTGCTGCATTTCATGAAAATACGTTCAGTAGTTTCCCGTATAGATATGGGTGAAGTTCCTCGTGAAAGACCCTGTATAGCATATACGGTCGGAGGAACGGCCGTACATCCTCAAGTTTGACACCAATTCTTGGTCAACATGTTGTAGAACTCGTTAGTTTTACACCATTTTCTGTTCGACATTCGAAAATAACATACACTGGGGCTAAATGATAACTTGTTGATCCACTAGGAACAAGTGCCCTGAAATGTATAAAAGCACTGAGGTGATGTGAATACCTTCTGTTCTTTATAAACAATCTTAAAAAGAAATTAGAGAGTTCTCTGCTAATCTTCAAACGTATCAACTGACAAAAAGTTATCGAACAATTGACGAATTCTGTTCATATAGATTAATCTAGTAACAGAACAGATTACTTTTTCCAAATTTCCACCAATACTAGTAATTCAAATAATAAATGAAATATTATATGGAATCTTCCTGTGTGGAACAAATGTTCTAAACGAATACACTGTGAGCAGGCTGTATAAAAACGTCACATTTTTATAGGGGGTCACAAAATTTCTGCAGAATCATGGAACTTACCAACAGGATCTTGCAATAAATGTTAAGAAAAATTTAGAAAACTTTTATTCACAAATTTCAGAAAAAACCAGAGAACTACTTATTGGCAACAATGTTTGGAATTAATCATGAACTGCATCCTTATCGATATCTAAATTTATAAATTTCGACCTAGTACAACTATATTTGAAAAACTTTTCTTATTAATGCATCATAATTTCAGGGTTATTCATTAGGTTATACTCAATTAATATCCCATGACATAGCGATTAATTTATTTAAAATCATTTTTAATTTGACAAGCGGAGATGGCACAGATTTGAAGTATGATCCATTTTCAAGGATAAAACCGTATACTCGGTAAGAATATAAGGCATTCAATATATTCGTATTAATTCTGTTATACAGATTGTTTCACTTCCTACTCTGACTTTGATCTTCATTCATTGTCTCTAGCTATGTATCTTTAGTGTAAGTCTTTTGTTATATTTTATTGTATCTTAAACCATATACTAAATAAGTGTGAAATATTTAAGGAGGTGATTCCTCATCGAAAAAAGAAAGGATCTTTCATATAGATAAACTTCATTTGAGCATCCCTTGTTAAGATCTCAAAGGAGTACATAAAATTTTTATTACAAATTTTTTCACGAGCACCAAAAGTTACAAAATTGAAATTAACCTAACTTTTCCTAGTAGCAAAAAGACACTTATCCAGTTATTTATTTGGTTTACCCCATGGTTGTAAGGGTGGGAAACGCAGGTACTAACTACAGAATAATAATTAATCCAGTTCGCATTTATGAGGATGTACCTATCTCTGTAGTTGTTCGTGAAATAATTTTTGCTGCGAACTGGTTCATTTTGGGCAAAAAACTCATGAGATATTTTTTGTTTAGAATGAAACAGGCTATCGTAAATAAATTTTTAAATGGTAAACAAATAATAAGACAAAAAGTTTCTTTGGAAATAAAATGGAAAAAATAGGGGTTGCGTTTCCCACCCTTACAACCATGGGGTAAACCAAATAAGTAACTAGATAAGTAATGAGATCTATGTTTATATATATATTTCAATTTCAGTTAGAAACCTTCGTAAATTTCCCTTTGTAGCTCTGAAGAAGTGGAAATATATCTACGAAACGATGGCATTAATCGGATGTAGTTTTTTGACAGTTGAAATTCCTGAAATTGATGTCAAACTTTGAAACATTGGATTCTTTTATAACTACTGAGGTCCATATAGAATTTTTAGTTCACCTGGTCATATTTTTATTGAAAGGACTATAGTAATTTCTGTCATCCATTTTATTTCTTTTAATTTCCAATCTTTTAGCAGATTTCAGCTTATACTAATAGATCTACCAGATAAGGATGCTGTGTCTATATTTGAGAAATTACCACTAAAAGTGAATCAGTCCCAATGTGCTTGTTTATTCTGAAACAAGTTGCAGAATGGGCACCTGTTCCAACACGAATGCGAAATTCGAAAACGAGAGACGAAGAAGCGAGTTTTTGAACGCATGCGTGTTGGAATTGCCTTCTGCAACGAGTATTAGACGATATGTTCCCTATTTCAGTCAAGAATTGTGAGAAATTTATTGGAATTCAATGAAAAATTGAGATTATACCTCCTAGTGCTTTTTGTATATTATTTTCGCAGTTGGCGTGACTGATACGAAAATTGACACATTATAGAATTCGAATATAGCGTTCAAATCTCTACATGGTTTAATATTGACAATTGACATGCAATGGACGGATTCGAAAGGATGTCGGTGTTTTCAACCACAAAACATACAATATAACTAAAACAATACTGTAATGAGTTTATTACAGCACTCTTTTTAGTACTGTAATGAACTCATTGCGACATTGAAATAGTGAAATCCCAAAGAATTCCTAAACAACTGTAACAGGTGCACCTTAAGTCAGTTGTTTTTTGCTTAATCGTTGAAGGAACTTCAATGACTCAAATATATCTCAAACTTCGACATGGCCTAATTGACCACAGGATTATATCTCTTTACAAATCACATTTGATATTCTCTCTTCATAATTTTTGTCGTACTTTTTTCCACGAACAACGATAAAACAAGAATTTCACGCAATTTTCTTGCTTTAACTGCTATAATTACATGCGATAAATCTAGAGAATTTCCGCCCAATCACGAGTCACAGGTGCAACTGCTTTCAACATCGATAAATATCCGAGATCAAACTGAAATTCAAAAGCCTTAAATCCACGTAATTGACGTGTTTTCAGAGGATAATCATGGGAAGCTGCTTGTTCTCTACCAATCTCAATTTGTCTCTAGCTTTTATCTGTCCGCACATCTTGAATTGTGTGAACTGAATGCATAGGGTCCTTTGAGCTATTTCAATCATTTATAGAATTCCCAACTGCCTACTATTTGGAGCAATGTGGCTATAATTCTGTCATGAATCATAGTGTTGAGGAGTGCGAATAATGATAATGAAAACAACAGTAGGTGTCCAGTTCTAAGAATAACCCTATACAGGGTGAACCACGACGAACTGCATCGATCGATATCTCAGGAACTGAATGTGGGAAAAATTTGAAATTTTGGGAACTTGCCAGATGTCTTGGGACCTATAGAGCTAAAATATTTTCATCTATTGGGCACTTCCGGTTATACCGGAAATAGACCCTAAGTCGCTTATTTTAAATGGGATACCCTATATATTATTACATTTTTGGTTTCTACTTAACATTCTAGGCAGATTTCATGTATCATGTCCTATCCCTAAGTCTGAGCGTTTTTGACATATTCAGGTTTTTATGTCAAAAATTACAATTGCAAGCCCTAACTTAATTATCAATTGTTCCTATAAGGAAGCCCTTTTTACTTACTTTGGGTTAGATGTCTTGTTGAAAAGGAACTACTTCAATAGATTTTGTATAATACTTGGACAAATAATCATACAGAGCGTTCAAAAAGAAAGATCTAGAATGAGATTGAGAAAACTGACAAAACTCGATTTTTTCAAATGGAAACCCCCCATTTTTATTATTTTGTAGCATTAATCATCAAAAATGAAGGTAACTTTGTATGAGGTTATCTATACCTAAAATTTGAAGTTTTCGAAATATTTATTATAATAGATATCTCCTGAAATCTGAATACACATAGCCCAACGCTCCTCAAATAATTTCATACCATCTTTAAAATTTTATTATTCTCCGGTATTTCCTTCTGTATTCAGCACCTGTCTTACGTTTACAGATTCGAACAAACGATTACGATCCCAGTAATTCCATTTAGTGTGAACCACTGTATTTCTAATTGGAATTAACTATTTATTCCCACGTGAACAATAAAACAGACGGCACGAGATAGGAGAAACATACTTGAGATACCTGCCAAAAAGTCTGTCACATGTTCATTATTTATATTACATGCATGTGATTCTGAAACATGAGTTAGAGAGTCGTGGTTAAAGATGCCGAGATTTCTTCCAGCATCCTCATGGGAACATTACGAGGAAATAGTTAAGGCGACAAGATAAATAAGTGTGACTTTCTTCGTAGAATTGCTAGGAATGATGAGTGAACTCAGCGTGAAATGGTGATTTCTAAAATGGGAAGATTGTGTCGGGTATTTTCGTAAAAGGTATTGTATTTAGGTGTTCCGAACGCATATGGTAATGAGTAATTTATTCAATTACGAAATGTGTAGGATCATTAGTTTTATGGTGTCATTAGTGAAAGATCACATATGTATATTTGTAGAAAAAAGTGCTGTAAGCACTGAAATGAAATCGGTTACTTTTATTCACACATAACTTATTACGAAAAGGATATTATTTTATTTCTCCAGATCATACTCGCCCAACTAACATTTGTCGTGTCTTAATGGTAAAGTTTCCTTTACCCATTTGTGTAACCTAAGATCCTAACATCTATTAGAGAAACAGTTTAGGAACAGTTTATATTTTGGAATCAATAGATTTATTCCATTTCTTGTGAGTTTCTATACTACGACTCTACAGATTGGTTAAATAAAAAAACTGCTGCATGAAAAACAAATATTACTTGAACTGAAGGTCCGTATTTTGTACTTCCTAGAATCATAAGTCTTTTTTGTAGATAAAATCATTCATCATCTTCTTTCCTAAATTGCACCATTTATGAGATATTTGAAGTTGAAGGGAAATAAATCTATAAAATAATCTGATGTAGCATGAGTGAGTTAATCATTTCTTAGAGGGAAAATAATATTTTTAAACAATTCAGATTCAATATTGGATGCTGCGGAAGGTAATTTTCATTAAAACTAAACTGAAAGACACAGGAGTATTTGCCCAATGTGAAAACTTAATATGCTTATAACTTTTTAACCCAGATGTATAATTGATAACTCATTAGATTCTCAATCACCATGGGAATAATGTTCTAAAAGGAATTTTATGAAGGCGTGAAACCACAATTGCAGTTTACAAAATGAAATAAAAAAATTCCATATACAGGGTGTCTCACGTTCGTGTGCCTATTAGACGTTTCTGGAGAACTAGACATATTTGAAATCTGAAAATTGGGATTATGATATTGTTCGAAGTTCTCTACAGAGCTAAAATATTTTCGAAGCCCAAAAACTTCCGGTTATACAGGGAGTGAAAATAAATTCGACGAAAAATTTTTTTTCAAGTTTTCCATTCCTGGTATGATCGAGTATTCAATAGTGAATACATTTCTGTTAAAACCATTATATTAAATCTAATAATTTTCAAAATATCCAAAAAAAAACTGGAAAAAAAGCCAAATATGTTCAGTCAGTTATATGTTCATTATTCTTATTTTAAATATCCTGAGCGTAAACCGTTTTTATAACATCGAAGAGGAAGGATGTGAAAAAGTCATGCATATTTTGGATTTCAAAAATATCATCACAGGGTGTTTCAAATTTTGTGTTGAAAATTGTGATCTTAAATTGGCCATAACTTCTGTTTTTCAAATTAGAACCCTATTTTTTTATAATTGTGTTGGATTCTGCGGTCAAAAATAATGATAGTTTTCTCACATAATTATGCTCCTAAATTCAATAATTTCTGAGATTTTCTGGATTTATGGTGTACGTAGAGTCAAATTGATTGCATCTAAAAAAATTCAATGAATATTCTTTCGAAACCATGGGATCACTCGTACCCATAGAAGATAAATTATCTGTTAATAATTCACAAGTGTCAGGTGTTATTGTTATTCGTTATCTTCATTTCTCGATTTAACAAAATGAACCGTTATTCTAATTACGGAATTCTGGATCTATTTTATATACATGGTGAATGTGACAGAATTATTAGTAGAACCTGCCGGGCCTTCAACGAGAAGTATCCCCATTTACCTTCCATGACGGAGAAGATCTTTAGAAAATATGTTTCAAACTTTCAAAATTTTGGTTATGTAAGAGCCCCTAAAGAATACAAAAGAAGGGTAGTTGATGATGAGGAAAATGAAATTAGTGTTTTGACTTATTTCGAAGCGAATGAAAATGCATCTATTCGAAGTGCAGCTCAAAAAATCGATTTAGACAGAAATTCAGTGCACCGAATTTTGAAAAAACACAACATGCATGACTACAAATATGAGAGAGTTCATGCATTAAAACCAGGTGACTACATAAAAAGGTTAAATTTTTGTAGAGGAATATTAGAAAAACTTGAAAATGATGAAAATTTTTTGATAAAGATCATTTGGACAGACGGAGCAAAATTCAATAATGAAGGACTATTTGATAGAAAAAATTGCCACATTTGGAGAAGTGAAAATCCGCATAGAAAGAAACAAAGAAACCCAGAACAAATTTAGTTTTAATGTGTTTGCTCTTTTGATGAACACTAAAGTGTGGTACTACATTTATGAATAAAATTTAAATACAGAAAAATTTTTGGAAATCCTGAGAAATTTTGTTTCTGAGTTTTTGGATGAACTGCCGTTGAGTATGTCGACTACCGCATATTATCAATTGGATGGGGCTCCGGCACATAGTTCGCACGAGGTGTCTGAAGAACTGAATGCAATATTTGGTAATCGGTGGATTGGACGCCGTTCTTTACTGTTTTGGCCCCCACGATCTCCCGATCTTGCTTCCTTAGATTTTAATTTATGGGGTAGAATAAAGAACATAGTCTATGAATCTCCTATTGAAAGCAAAAAAAATTTGAAACGGCTTGTGGAGGATGCTTTCCACGCACTAAAGGGGAGGAAATTGAGCGAGCGACTAACCGAGGTGTTTCAAGACGTATTCGAAAGTGTGTGGAACAAAATGAAAATATATATTGAAACTCTTACCTAATCATTCATTCTGTTAATTTGAGTTTAGAAACGTATTTTATTTTTATTTTATTTTTTATTATCATAATTTTATTTATAATCATAATTAGTTATCTATTTAATATGTTTCCTATTGAAGAGATGAATTCTCATTCGCTTCGAAATAAATCGAAATACTAATTTCATCAACAGTCCTCTTTTGTATTCTTTAGAGGCTCTTACATTCCAAAATTTGGAAAGTTTGAAACATCTTTTCAGAAATTGTAAAAAAAATGGGGATACTTCTCATTGGATACTCAACATGTTGTGTCATCCACCATGGATTTGAAATAAACAATATCATTAAGTGCATTTGAATGTGTAATGCCTATACAATTGAAAAAATACAATAATAAGAAATGAATCCAAAATCTCATTATTAGAATAGCAACGTTTCATTTTGTGAAATAAAAAAATTTCATAACGACTAACAATAAGACCTGTCTGACACTCGTGAATTATAAATGGGATTATTTATTTTCTATGCTCACAGAATATCCTTATGAATCAGATTCGAAGAATTTGACTCTACGTACTACATAAATCCAGATAATCTCAAATAACTCAGAAATTAATGAATTTAGGAGCATAATCATGTGAGGAAACTGTCATTATTTTTGACCGCAGAATCCAACACAATTATAAATAAATAGGGTTCTAATTTGAAAAACAGAAGTTATGGCCAATTTAAGATCACAATTTTCAACACAAAATTTGAAACACCCTGTGATGATATTTTTGAAATCCAAAAGATTCATGACCTTTTCACATCCTTCCTCTTCGATGTTGTAAAAACGGTTTACGCTCAGGATATTTAAAATAAGAATAATGAACATATTACTGACTGAACATATTTTACTTTTTTTCCAGTTTTTTTAGATATTTTGAAAACTATTCGATTTAATACCATGGTTTTAACAGAAATGTATTCATTATTGAATACTCGATCATACCAGGAATGGAAAACTTGAAAAAAAATTTTTCGTCGAATTTATTTTCACTCCCTGTATAACCGGAAGTTTTTGGGCTTCGAAAATATTTTAGCTCTGTAGAGAACTTCAAACAATATCATAATCCCAATTTTCAGATTTCAAATATGTCTAGTTCTCCAGAAACGTCTAATAGGCACTCGAACTTGAGACACCCTGTATGAATCTAAGAGGTTTGAAACACTGCTTGAAACTTTCTTATTGAATGTGATAGATTCATCATATAATAAAAATTTTTAATCCCAATAAAATTGGATAATAATAAATTATACAGGGGTAGGTAGCAAATTATAAAGAAGATTTAAAGTAATTATGATAGTAAATAGAAAATCAATGATTCGTAGTTTCAATATCACTAGTCTATACGTAAGTTGAAATATTGATACAGTAGAAGTCCATTAGTCCGGCATCCAATAGTCCGGAATTGGCTCGTCGACTATTTATGATATTAAAAACAAAAAGATGAACTAATGAAGTTTGCTTCTCACTCGTTAACAACTGAAAAATTGGCTTCTAGACAAACATTGAAAAAGCCAAAACTGGAAAAACAGCTAGATAGTGTATTGTCCAAGTGGTTTAGTGCAGTACGTTCTGAAGGGAAGCCGGTGTGATTGTTGAAAAGGCTAAGAAATTCGGCCAAGATTTAGGACTTGCGGTATGTGAATGTAATTTTTCTGATGGTTGGCTCAGAACTTTATATTTCGGCATGAAATTAGAAGACTTGATGTAACTGGAGAAACACTTTCAGCAAACCAAAACTCTGCTGAAAACTACAACGACGTGTTTGAGAAAATCGTGGCTGATAATGATTCAACACCTGAACAGATTTAGAATGCTGACGAAACAGGGCTTTTGTGGCGATGTTACATTACGTGTATACAGGGTGAGTCTTTGACCACTGCGTTAATTTTAACCATAGGTTCTTGAGATCAAATGAAACACTTTTTCCATTACGGTTTTTCCAAATTCAGCTGCGTTCAAAAGTTATAAGCATTTTTAGTTTTCACATTGGGCAAATACCCTCTGTAGTCCAGTTTAGTTTGAATGAAAAATACCTTCCACAGCATTCACTATTGAATCTGAATTGTTTAAAAACATTATTTTCCCTCTAAGTAATGATTCACTCACTCATGTTTCATCCGATGAGGTCCATATCCAGAAGGAAGATACAAAATACTTATTTTCTGGTAAAAAAATTCAACACCATAAACATAGATTTTTGTTGTTCTACTATATTTTCTTTCTACTTCAAGATTATAAACCATGCCTTTCTAGTGAGAAATTCCAAAAAACCTCAGAATTATTGGGTGTTATCATCATACATTTGAAATTTTCTTCTTAAAATTTCCAAATCATGATAACCATCATTTCTATGAAACTTCCAATGCAAGAGGTTGTCACTGTGCTTTCTTTTCACTCAAAACCAGAAAAAATCATCTATGATTTTCCAAACACTGATATTTCTGAAGTTTCTTCTCCTCGACAGAGACCAGTGAACAGGTATTTTCTGTACTGAATCCCAATAACAATTTACCTGGATAGATTACAAGTATTTCCAGATTTAGGTGTGCAATTATACTTTCTTGAAGAAATACCTAAATTTGATTTTGAAAAATCAACTAGGTGTTCTTTGATAAAAAATTTTTGTTAAATCATTAATATGAATCTATTCTGTTAGACTATAATTACTGATTTTTATAATCAGAGTAAATAACGTAAACAAGAACATAAATATTGAAAAATGGTTATTCATAGATTATGTCAAATTTTAATACCTTACCATAGAATATTAATTTATCACCGAACCCCAGGAGAGAAAAAATTAATATTTGCAATGTTTTTTTAAATGAAAGATAATATCTGTAACTATTATTGATCTTTAGTTATAATTTTCCTCAGAATAATTAGAGTAAATTATTATCACATTAAAATATTATAACGTCTCTGTGGTGGGTAGTTCCCAATAAAATAGTATTCTGTATTTCCTTGTTGTTTTGATTCTGTTTGAAACTGTCAAAAGTTATTTGTATCTTCAAAAAAAAAAAAAAAAAGTGGAAAGATTTTTAGGGATAATATCGATAGTTTTAAATTATTCAATTCAGTATGAAATGATTATGGTCAGAAATTGCATTCTATTCTAATCTTTCTTGTTTATGAGCTTATATCTTCCAGTTTCAATATTGATTGAATTTTAATTAACCATGCATCATAACGAACATTCAGAAATATTAAAACTAAGTCAAATTCTATTATCTCTTAAGTTTGTGAACAAGGTTGAATCGGTGTATGAAATAAAGATAATAAAGGCATAAAACAAATCTAGGAGACTGGGTTCGAAGTTTTTAAAACTCATATGAGCTCAATTTGCAGCATTCCTATGTTAGAATAGATATAATTTGATGAACCCTGAAAGCCTGAAGCTATAAAAACCAGCTCTTCATAAAGACAAGTCTTCAATTTAACAGGTCCTGACAGAAAATACTTCACCTATTTCAAAGGTCAAAATATACCGAAGAGCGATGGAAAACTTTTTCTTTATTTATTATGGAATATTATTCTGGATTAAATATTAAACAAGGTGCTAGACATCATTAACAATGAATACAGCAAATGGCAATTTAGATTTTGTGGTGAATGTAAGACAAAAATTGTTCAGTGGTTAATTTCATCTGTTAGTTTTTAGTGGTGGAACCATAGAGGGAAGAGATTTCCCCATCCTTTTGAAGAAATATTTAATATAGACATAAAATATGGCAACATTGAACAAATCTTGTTATTGAATAATTTCAGCACAGAGTTGGATTTGGGAAAATCAGAAAATTTGGACAAAATTATATCGATTTAATTCCTTTCAACTTCAAATATCTCAAGAATGGTGCAATTTAGGAGGAAAGATGAGGAATGATTTTATCTGCAAAAAAGACTAATGATTCCAGGAAGTACGAGATACGGACCTTAAGTTCAAGCGATATTTGTTTTTCATGCAATTTAACCAATCTGTAGAGTAGTAGTGAGAAACCCACAAGAAATGGAATAAATCTATTGATGCCAAAATATGCACGAGTGTTATCAAAAACCTTCTACAAGAGATCATTTCAATTGATATTGTCGTTTGAATATTACAGGCAAAAATGCAATTTTTTTATGAAATTTCAACACCCTATATCTTTTGAACGGGGCCAAATTTGGAAAAATGTTATAGGAAGAAAATGTTTCTTTTGACGTCAAGAATCTATGGTTAAAATTAACGCAGTGGTCAAAGACTCACCCTGTATACATTATGTTATATGTAAATTAAAATAAATTTAGTTATTAGTATTAGCATAGTGTATTCGTACTTTATTTATTAACCTATAATTACCACCTGATCGAAGGAAATTTTCGGAATGCCCGATAGTCCGGAATTTTCGGTAGTCCGGCACCGAGCCGGTCCCGAACGTGCCGGATTATCGGACTTCTACTGTATATCGTCTTCAAAGTCGAAAAGTAATAATGATAAGATCAAGAGGAGAACCAGCTTGCAAAAACTCTTGACCTTCTGTTACTTTTTATGTTATACACATTACACCAACGACAATCGTCCGTGTAGATAAAACTATTAAAATCAAATTTATTGATTGACAGCTGTCAGATGCTAAAGACGAATAAGCATATATTAACCCAAATATTTAGGAAATTCCCCAAGTGATTGTCACTGAAGGAAAAGCTAGTCTTATCGAAATTCAGAAAGTAAACCACCTTGCTGCCTTACATCGATACCTAATTATGAATATTTTTTCAACCAAGCTACATACATAAAAAACAACTCTGTTTCGAATAGAAGTTTTTTCAATTGAAATCAATCAAATTTTTGCACCATCCAAGACTATCATAGCAAAGTCATAATTATAAATTGTTTTTTAAATCCAGCCTCCTTCTGAACGAGACTGAAATCGCGAGATGACGTCAAACAGTCTGATTCGGCCTGACATGTTCGTGAACATGCGGTTCACTGACGCCGTATAACGTCACAGACTCTCACCGCGTTTATGACGTCATCAGGGTGATCCTTCAGGCACATCATCGAGCTTCTATTCTTCTCGTTTACATTGTGATGTTATTCGTTTGCTCACTCTCATTAGTGAAAAGAAAGAATCGATATCCTACGTCATTGATTTTACTTCTCTCTCTTACCAATTAGGAAGTTGAAGAACAAGGCAGAGATCGATATCGTACGTCATAGCCACCGAGTTTTCATCTCGTTCTAATCGTTGTGCTCTTTCAAGATCTAAAATTAGAACAGGAAGTGAGAAAGTATCGATCTTGACACATTTTTTTGGTTTTACTTTCTTAACAATATTCAATTTGGTGTGTACATTTATTCGAATTGTTGGGGTGCACTGACATTAGGTCAGGTATTTTTATATCTTTGTTCTTCCTAACACGAATTTGTACGAATGTACAAGATGCTATATTGTGTTATTGCAATGTAGTAAATTTTAAATCTTAAATCGAATCAATAAAAATATCGGTCAAGAAATGTCAGTGACTATTTTCGGCTGTTTAACTTGGAAAAAATACTGCAATTCTCATTCCTATCGCAACACTATATTCAGTGGTTCAACGATTAAATCGAAAACAAGAAAATTCAGTGAAGCACTAACTATATCTAACTAATATCAACAACTACAAAATTCTGTCGTTAATAATATCTACATACTTGTCAGGCCCGGATCTAGAGGGGGCAAATGGGGCGCCAAAATCACCCAAAGAATAATTTTTGTTTTTAGAATATCTAGGAAAAAATAATTTTCTAATGCTATAATCGAAACTGTAAAATAGAAACATGATAAACCATCACTTTGCCAAAAATCTTTAAAATAAATGAAGATTCAATCGATCAATTATTAACTGCATATCATTCAGTCATCTACGAATGACGTAAAACAGGTAAGGAAGAAGAGGATGATAACAAATTAAAAATTAAAGTATTTTAATTTTACGAGCAGTATTCAATGTATTTCGTATGAATTGATGTCATAAGAGTGTTCTACTGAATTACTGGAAGTAAAATTAAAATTATGACTTCACGGTAAAATATACAGGGTGTTCGGCACATGGACCGTCAAATTTTTTGGGGCGTTGGTAGGGTCATTTGCTACCTTTTCAGTCCTGGAACCTGGGTCCTTAGTATTACGGTTACGGAGGTATGATTTTTTATTAGGTTTTTCTAAATTACCCAAAATGTACCCTTCGAAGCCCCATAACTTTTTGCATGTGCTTTTACATGCAATTTTTTTATTGTATTAAGTCTACATGAGTGAGTGTTCAAAAAAATAGTATATTATATACCATGGGACTGAAGTAGTACATTTAATCCTGAAGGTAAAATTTACCTGAAGGATTAAATGTACTTCAGTCGCAAGGTATATACGATACTTTTCGTAATTCCGGTATGATTTTATTAATTACTTCAATAATTTCAATCAGTTTTTTCTCTCTTCAACTCATTTAATAAACTGTCTTTAAAATAAGTTACCATAGTAATATTGCGTTGTGACAATTATAATTTAGAAACATTGTCATTACTAGTGTCATTGTAAAGAAACATTGTTATTGATAATTATTGGTATCATGAGTGAAGAAGGTGTATCTGATATTGATAAAAGAGCAGCCGAAGTAGGTGAAGAATTGTTACCACCGAAATCTAGAAAACTTACGAGCAGCAGTACGATGCTTTTAAAAAGTGGTGCCGCTTAAAAATGTGAGACAACCTACTGGAAATGCGCTGTTAATCTACTTCAATAATAAATCAGAAGCGGTTTGTGCCTCAACTCTCTGGGCACATTACTCAATGCTGAAATCGGCTATTAACATTAGAGAAGATATTGATATAAGTAAATTTCCAAAATTATTAGCTTTTTTGAAGACAAGAAATGAGGGATTTAAGCCAAAGAAGTCAAGAATTCTCACGTCTGAGCTGGTAGATCAGTTACTCGTTACCTGCTGCATTAACCCAGGAAAGACTGGTCAATATGACGAACTGTCACAATATTAATTTGAATATTAACTTTAATTACCATTCTTATTAATTGTATTTTTCAATAAAATATCCCTTAAATTCGTTTGTTTGTGATTTAATCGTTCCGGGAGTTCTGTCAATATTTAATCCCGGAGGGATTAAATGTGACACTTTAGTACCTGTCACAAAGGAGTGAAGTTGTCACTTTAGGCCCGGAAGTACGAAAACGTTTTTATTGTTACAGATAACACCACAAAATTAACACGTGGGCCTTTTATTAAAAAAAAATTATGAAAGTATGAAAACATCTCCACTCCTATTGAAATTAAAAAAAAATACAGCTATTACAAACTTAGTTTTATTTTAAAATGTTTTTGGTTTATAACGTTGCTAACCATATGCTATTTACGTAAGTCAATAAAAAAATAATACTGGAAATAAGGTTTTAGTCAGAAGAGTGAAGAATGTCGCACCTAAATAAAAGTACGGATTTCGACACAACACAGCGAGCAAGGAAATTTTACCTGCCCGTTGTAGACGCGTGTGAATTGTTATTGCTATTTCTGTCCTTAGGTTGGATTGGGTTAGTCGCCGCTGACTTGACCCTACCGTCATTCCTTTGTATTACTTTTGTATCCTTTTGTTTTTGTTACTTTTATCGACTTTTTGCTACTGTTGTTTTAATTTTGGTTGTTGATATGCCTAATTTCACCAACGCTGAGTATGCTGATATGGTGATGGCATATAGCAAGGCCGATGGTGTTGCTCGTGCAGCTCAAAGGATTTATCAAGCCAAATTTCCTGATCAAAGATTACCCCACCACGAAACATTCTCGACGACTTATCGACGATTATCTAGACAAAACGTTCCCTCGCTGTTTTTATGAATTTTCAAAACTATAACAAGCCCGCAGATATGAACACAGAAACAGGCATCTATTATACATATGAGGTTAATCTGCAGGGTGTGAACTTCGTGAGATCTTTTATTCTTGAATATCAGTAATAAATCATTTCCGTAAAGTGGACTTAGTTGTCTCAAATTGACCCAGTGACAGATATCTCACTGTAAAATATATATTGTCCGATAATGATTTGCACCCACGCACAATTTGGTATTTAGGAATGTGAATAATTCTATTCGATCATTCAGAACTCCTCCCAGATTTGTCATCCAGAGTTGCTTTGAGGTTATTGAAATGGCGCCTTAGGGCAATGCTCAAAAACTTCGCATAATACACAACACTTCATCATTCAGTATCCAATTTCGCTAATCGTAGACGTTTGTGAAAGAGATAGGGAGCGACCTTGTTGAATATGATAATTTCAAATTTCGTTCGTCACTCAATGGTTGATCATTTCACGATATTGTCTATTTCTGACTATCTGCTACTAAATTTCAGATTAAATGAAAGGCAAGCATAATTGGGCGTTTACATTTGATGCCAAAGCAGATTTAAAATGTATTATTATCGAATAACTTTAATTTTTTTTATTGCATCAAGGTCGGAAGTTGTTTGTGGTTTTTCTAGAAAAGGCGGGTATAGGAGATCGTTCAGTATTCAGCATTATAAGTCTAGTCAATAAGTTGAACAATGTAAAAACTGGGTATAAAATTCCAAAAAGATTTAGGGAATAATTTTTGAGGAATTTTGGTTCAGGCAAAAAAATTTATTTGATATTACCAAAATAAAATGAAAAATGCCATCTAATTTTTCGCTAACAACTAGAAAAATATTAAATTCAAGCTATTTCGGACAAAACTCGCTCAGGAGGAGGAATATTTCAATTGAAAAGTCCGAACTCCCAGAATGTTATCTCTATTGTAAATAATTTTCGGTTGACGATACGTCGGCTTTCACCGGATCAAATTTCATTTTAAAAATTTGAAAAAGTTCTATTATGTGTACTACACTTTAAAAAATCGAGGCCTTGTGAAGAAATACTTCATAACTTATTTAAGTTATTATATTCTTATCTAATAACTTTTTCCTACCTAGGCATAAATATCATGATAAAAGGTTTATTAATGATTGATAATAAGTTTAAGACCGTTTGAAACCATTTCTATAGAGACTTTATCCTGCGTTAACTATTCATGAGTGTTTATATATCTGTTCATTGTGATATTTGATAACTGCTGAAAAATTTGATATTTGCAAATGATAGATAAATCTTTCTTTCATTAATACTTCGCAATGGTTACTTTTATATTGACAAACAAAGACAGTTATTAACACAAGTTTCGAATTGTTCACATAATTTGTTCGAAAAATTGTTTGAATCAAATACATAATCTCCTGAATAAAATATTTTTATCAAAATAAACGGAAACAGCAATCAATACAAGTTTCGAATTGTTAACATAATTTGTTGAGTTTTATATTCATTATTTGGAATGCTTTATATAGCATAGTGTTTTTGAGTGCTATCTAATACAGGGTGTAACTAAATATGTGTAAAATATTTAAGGAGGTGATTCCTCATCTTATATTTCATATAAAAAAACTTCATTGGAGCATCCCTTGTTAAGATACAGCCCCTCAAAGGGAGTATATAAAATTTGTAAAACAATTTTTTTCACAAACACCAAAAAAGTTACAATATTGAAATTAACCCAACGTTTCCTACTAGCAAAAAGACACTTCTCCAGTTATTTATTTGGTTTACCCCATGATTGTAAGGGTGAGAAACGTAGGTACTAACTACAGAATAATAATAAATCCAGTTCGCATTTATGACAATGTACCTATCTCTGTACTTGTTCGTAAAATAATTTTTTGCTGCGAACTGGTTTATTTTGGGCAAAATACTTATGAGACATTTTTTGTTCAGAATGAAACAGGCTATCGGAAATAAATTTTTAAATGGTAAACAAATAATAAGACAAAAAAAGTTACATTGGAAATAAACTTTAGGGGTTACGTTTCCCACCCTTACAACCATGGGGTAAACCAAATAAATAACTGGATAAGTGTCTTTTTGCTAGTGGGAAACGTTAGGTTAATTTCAATATTGTAACTTTTTTGGTGCTTGTGAAAAAAATTGTTATACAAATTTTATGTACGGACTAATCAACTTGCTACGTTTCAGCAGCCTCCTTCCGCCCTAGGTACAATACTGACCGAGAATACGCGCATGCGTGAATACCAAACAGTGTAAACTGACTTTTGAGGCACTCTCTATTCCTGGTGGTAGTCAATAGAGGCATAATATTGAATAAACAGTACCATAGTGTATAAGCATAGTAGCCTATATATAGAGTATAAACTGTGTTCTGGTATAAGCATGGAAATTTCATTCGAATAATTTTTCAATTTGATAAGGCCAGGTAAAAACCACTGCAAATATATGTCTGCATCTCCAGGACCTACTGAATTTCACATAATGATATGAATTAGGATCTGTCTGGTTTTGAACCGAGAACCACTGATCGGAAACCAGGTCACATAACCTATACGTTAGAACATATATTAGTTCGTCGAGAATAAAAATGGTATCAATATTTTGGTATGACAGTACTACATCACAACTGTAATTTAAAATTTTTTTCCATTACTCCGAAACGAGTGAGCCGATTTGTACGAATAACGACCTTAAAATTTTCAGCCTCTTTCCGTTCGGACGTAATCGTTCCTACGGACGGAAGGACTTATTTGGCCACGGGTTCTTCAACAGTGAGTCCGAACAAAACGATTAATACCACTTTCACCCAAATGTTCGAAAATTACAGACTTTTGGCAAAGCACTCTGTTTGAAGAACAAGAGCGGTTGAACGTTATCACCATTTTGTAGATATTCAATTTTGTTGTACACTGCCTTAACGTGATCACAACTCACTCTGTATCCTACTTGACAATTACCGGTGAAAGTTAATTGAATCCATCTGCTAAATGAATTTAAAAACTTCTTTTTATTTTATTGCTTCGTTTTCTCAGTCGCGTTTCTTCATCTTTTTTTATGGCTTACCTTTTTATAACACGATGTAGAATAATTGAACAATTCCAGCTCATTAATTGAATTTTTTATTTGTTGAGCTGCAATCTCATGTGACGAGGCAATTCCTTGTACCCTTCTTGGCGTTCTCTGATGACAGTTTCAGGAGATTGAATTAATTTAGCAAACTAGTTGGTTGTTTAGAAAAATGTAGAATTGCCCTGACCTGAGGTGAGCTTTTGCACGCTTGTTCTAAAGACTTTTCCCGGACTCTGGAGTAGTATGATTCTGAAACAACCTCCGTAATGAATGTGAAAGTTTCAAGAAGTCCAAAATTGTGGAACGCCTGGAACATTGAAAAATTCTTGAAAAAAGAGAAAAAAATATAGTTTTTCTGATATTTTCGCACATGAGAAGGTTTAGTGAAAAAAAGTTGTAGAGCGGAAAATTCTAGTCTAAATTATGTACTTTACCGTTCTCGAAAGTGATTTTGTATACTGATTATTAAGGTATTTCTCTGATGTGGCGATAACAGTGAATTCGAAATTTGGCTCAAGGAAAGAATAAAATAATACGTCTACTTCAGGAATCAGTGCAGATTTCCTATCAAGTAGATGAAAGTATTAGAGAGCTTTATCCTATTGCGGAAAAAATAGTGGGATATCTGTACAACAAAAGTGGGGAAAATTTGAGCATTTAAAATGTATCCAATTTCTGACTTTTCATATTACTTCTAGCCTCCATTGAATAATCTTTATCGCCTTCGCTAGCACATCAGATTAGAAAACCGAACATCTTTTTACCCAAACTGTCCGTTTCCAACCAACCCAACATTATATGCTAGGGTTCGATGTTATAAATGCAATACAATAACAAAACGAGACGAGAGTCCAACTCTGTCGAATATCTGCCAGATGTTTGTTTCAGCGTTCAGGTAGTCATTTCATCGAGCGCTAAATTCAAAATTCGTTGGTATTGCGCTTCTAAAGAAATAAGCTGTTCATCAGTATACAAATTCACTTTCGAAAACGATAAAGTACATAATTTCGACTAGAATTTTCCGCTCTACAACTTTTGTTTAAAACTTTTTCTTACTAAACCTTCTAATTCGCAAAAATATCAGAAAAACCGTATTTTTCTCTATATTTTCAAGAATTTTTCAATGTTCCTGAAAATTTCAACACCTGCATTTTTGACCATATGTTTCTCTCATTATAACAATCAACATATCAAAAATGCAGCACTTTCCGAGATAAAGTGATTTCAGCCCTAACTTTACTGGACTAACAGGCAAATTTAGCAATTTAATGGCGCTGTTCAATCGAAAACTTGACGATCCATTATCGCCACTATCTGCTCAGACACTGAATATTCAACCAACTCATATTTTAACCCTGAATTACAAGTGATCGATATCTTTACCTAATCCATCTATGATTACGAAATTTTCACAACCATATCAGATAAATACGACACACACAATGAACTAAATCCCATTGCTTGAGAGAAATCCAATAAATCAATATTATCTGATTCCATGACGCGGATCTCAGATAACTGCGGAAGTCATACTCGAAAACATAAATCGTCAGTAACCATTTTGAAATAAGTAATGGAACTGACAAGACAAAATGGTATAAATCAGCGGTGAAATCAACATATGTTGAGATCAATTACTGATATATGTATATAGTCGCCAATAACTAGGATTGAATTAATAGAAAATTTGATATTATTATTCTCGAAATATTCCAGTAAACGTACTTATTTATTATTTCAATATCAAATCAATTTCATGAATTATTTAAATTTATGATACGACAAAGTAATGGGAGAAAGATCTCGTTGCAGATATTCATCCCCAAGGCATTGGTGGAATAAAGAATGCTTGTGCAAGGTAAAGCAGTTATTATTGATGTTGAAATGGAGATTCTTCAAAGATTATATTACATTGAGGTCGTGGTTTTTTCCGTATGTGTGTTATGAAGGTATTTCTTTTTATCCTTCGATTTTATTTCAGAAATTATGGAAAATATTGAATAAAGATCGAAATTTACAATGTTGTCTTGCCCTATGAAATCCGTGAAATGGTGACAACTTGATAACGCCAAAAAAATTGTGGAAATTACATACAGGGTGAGTCTTTGGCCACTGCGTAGGTTGTAAAAATCAACGGAAACACTTTTTCTATTACGGTTTTTCCATATTCAGCTGCGTTAAAAAGTTATAAGCATTTTAAGTTTTCATATTGGGCAAATACCCTCTGTAGTCCAGTTTAGTTTGAATGAAAAATACCTTCCACAGCATCCACTAATGAATCTGAATTGTTTAAAATTATTATTTTCCTCTAAAAAATGATTCACTCACTCATGTTTCATCATTTGAGGTCCATATCCAGAAGGAAGATACAAAATACTAATTTCCGGTAAAAAAATTCAACACCATAAATATAGATTTTTGTTGTTCTACTATAATTTTTTTCTACTTCAAGATTATAAACCATCCCTTTTTAGTGAGAAATTCCAAAAACACCTCAGAATCATTGGATGTTATCATCATACATTTGTAATTTTCTTCTTAAAATTTCCAAATCATGAAAACCATCATTTCTATGAAAACTTCCAAGGCAAGAGGTTGTCACTGTGCTTTTTTACTCAAAGCCAGAAAAAATCATCTATGATTTTCCAAACACTGATATTTCTGAAGTTTCTTCTCCATGACAGAGACCAGTGAACAGGTCTATGAGGTCTCTTGATATCATACTGTAAAAAAATATGAAAATCTTTTTCGAAATCTTCAACAACAATGAATGATGTCACTACGAATAATAATTTTAAAGTGATGCAATACTTTGCTTGATGATTATTTTCTGTACTGAATCCCAATAACAATTTACTTGGATAGATTACAAATATCCCCAGATTTAGGTGTGCAATTATACTTGCTTGAAAAAATTGAGTTTGATCACCTAAATTTGATTCTGAAAAAATCAACTAGGTGTTCTTTAATAAAAAATTTTTTGTTAAATCATTAATATGAATCTATTCTGTTTAGACTTTAATTAATTACTGAACATGCGTAAATTTTTGGTTTCTATAATCAGAGTATCTGTTTTAATTGCGCAAACCAAAACATAAATATTGAACAATGATTATTCATAGATTATGTCAAATTTTAATACCTTACCATAGAATATTAATTTATTATCGAACCCCAGGAGAAAAAAATTAATAATTGCGAAGTTTTTTGAATGAAAGATAATATCTGTAACCATTATTGATCTTCAGTTATAATTTTCCTCAGAATAAGTAGAGTGAATTATTAACACATTAAAATGTTATTATAACGTCTCCGTGGTGGGTAGTTCCCAATAAAATAGTGTTTTGTGGTTCCTTGTTGTTTTGATTCTGTTTGAAATTTCTTTAAAAAAAAATGTGAAAAATATTTTAAGGATAATTTCGATAGTTTGAAATTATTCAATTCAGTATGAAATAATTATGGTCAGAAAATGCATTCTATTCTAATCTTTCTTGTTTATAAGCCTGTAGCTTCCAGTTTCAATATTTATTGAATTTTAATTAACCATCCATCATAACAAACATGATCAAATTCTATTATCTCCTAAGTTTGTTAATCAGGTTGAATCAGTGTATGAAATGAAGATGTGAAAAAACTTCTATAAAGACACAACACAAATCTAGGAGACTGGGTTCGAAGTTTTTAAAACTCATATGAGCTTAATTTGAAGTATTCCTATGTTAGAATAAATATAATTTGATGAACCCTGAAAGTCTGAAGCTATAAGGTACCAGCTCTTCATAAAGACAAGTCTTCAATTTAACAGGTCCTGACTGAAAATACATTACCTATTTCAACAGTCAATATACCGAAGTACCTATGTGAGTGATGGAAAACTTTTTCTCTATTTATTATGGAATATTACTCTGGATTAAATATTAAACAAGGAGCTAGACATCCTCAATAATGAATACAGCAAATGGCAATTCAGAATTTGTAGTGAATGTAAGACAAAAATTGTTCAGTGGTTAATTTCATCTATAGTGTTTAGTGGTGGAACCATAGACTGAAGAGATTTCCCCAACCTTTTGTAGAAATATTTAATAAAGACATAAAATATGGCAACATTGAACAAATCTGATTATTGAATCATTTCAGCACAGAGTTGGATTTGGGAAAATCAGAAAATTTGGACGAAATTATATCGATTTAATTCCCTCCAACTTCAAATATCTCAAGAATGGTGCAATTTAGGAGGAAAGATGATAAATGATTTTATCTGCAAAAAAGACTAATGATTCCAGGAATTACAAGATACTGACCTTTAGTTCAAGCGATATTTGTTTTTCATGCAATTTAACCAATCTATAGAGTAGTAGTGAGAAACCCACAAGAAATGGAATAAATCTAATGATGCCAAAATACGCATGACTGTTATCAAAAACCTTCTACAGGAGATCATTTCAATTGATTGAATTGAATTGATTTCAAATTTCAACACCCTATATCTTTTGAACGGGGCCAAATTTGGAAAAATGTTATAGGAAAAAAATGTTTCATTGACGTCAAGAATCTATGGTTAAACTAACGCAGTGGTAAAAGATACACCCTGTATATATATTACAAAAATTTTTCTGTTTACTGTACTGTAACTTTACAAGATTGCACACAAATTTCAGCTATACTCTAGACAATTACTTGTCGCTCTCTGAACTTCCCAACCAACCTAGATATGTTCTGTAGTTTTATTTTGTTTGACCTAAAAAAAGCCATGGTTCAAATTAAAACAGTATTCAAAGATGTGAAAAGTCTATGCCAACTGCTACTCCATTCAACAGTTAAGTTCAGATCGAATCATAAACACCCCTAAGCCCCGACCAGTTCACGTGTGGTAAAATAACCATCCTCTCATGTGTGAAAAATACGCAACCTACTCATTTCTACTCATGTTTCATAGAGTCGAATCGTTGTAATCGCCTCAGTGCTTTTCTGTACGCCGAACCTAGCCCTGCGTAGGTGGGTGCGAGGAAAATTGATCAAAGCAAAGCCGGGCAACGTCCTACGCCAACTTTTTGTTTCGGCTCTGCGAGTTCTCTGTGACGTGATTTCACCTTCACCTGTGACGTATATAGCATTGCCAACCGTGAATCAATAAAGCTCATTGATTACGGACAGGATGGTATTAGGCAAATTTTGAGGTAGGTTCGGAAAGGATATCATATTCTTAAATTTCATTGCTTTGGATACTTATAAGGATAGCATATTATGCACTTTTGGAATAGAAAACTTGAAAATGATTTTGAATATTTAAGGTAGTATTCAGATCAATATCAGACTATGAGAAATATATTTTTATTTTTGAAAGCACAAGGAAGATGCGTGTCGCATAGCTTAGTGGAATAAAGCCTTGACCTTTGACGCGGAAACCCGTCGTGTCGTAGGTTCAAGTCCGGGGCTAGGAAAGAAATTTCTAGCTTTCGGTATGCGGCCACCATTCACTGTTGGGTCTAAAATTAACAGTGCTGTGCCTACGGTGACGTAAGGACACAGTAACAAAGCCTACACAGAACACAGAAAGATGAATCGTTTAAGCAGAACAAAATAATCAGGTATTGAAAAACGTTCCGAAACAATTCAAAAGTTGTTTTACCGAGAAAATTCAAAAACATTTTTTAGGGATTAAATTAAATAATGGTTAAAAATATGTTATTTGGAATCGAATATCAATTTACTTGGTACTGCTTGTAGCAATTCGTATAATACTTTCATCTGCAGTATTCCTAAATTCATTTCAATATTACACAGTAAGTTCTTGAACTGCCTCTCTTGAGGCAAAATTTCAAGAGCCAACTGGTATAACCTACTCTCAAAACTGCCACTTTATTCTCTAAATGAGAAATACGAAGTATCCTGTCGTTCTCTAGAGTGCATAACTAATATATTACACCTATGCACTAGTGATATCATACTCGTAGCTTTACTATAATTGCAAAATAAGAACTTTGCTGGCTATACCAACGTATTGGTCATAGAAAGATAATTTTCCTTGAATGCGTTGCTCTGACTATGAAAATGAATCTGCTCATAGGTCGTTAACCAACCAAGGTATTGTTACTCTCATTGGTGAATTCTTGATTTATCTTTACCGCTATATTATATTTCGTTCAAAAAAAAACTGGAGAAAGATCCTAAAATAATGACCTAACAACCATCATATGCTGAGAACCAAGATTCAAATGATAATGGTGTCACAATCATTGGTTTCGTGTGGAGTAACAGGTAATTCTCCTTCGTTAATGTGTTGCTTTTAGAGTTTCCACGACCTCCCAAGATTTATTTTCAATTAGTAAAATGTGAACATGATACTCTTCTTCATCTCGGTAATTTAGTTAATGAGGACTTTTATCCTTGTTTTAATATGATCGGCACTCTTCGATCAAAAAGAACGCGTTACATTACGGTCAGTTATGTGTGTACTTAGCTGGCTGAGCAATTATTGATTTTCAAAAAAAAAAATTAATTATGATCATAAATGTATTTTTAATGTTATGATTTTAATGGAAAGTCTTAAATAAACGGTAAACTTGAGTTCGGCGAGGCGTCAAAAGACCAAAACGGATGATGCTCAAATTGCAATATAGCAATTAATTTTTTTAATACAAGCTTAATCAGGATGTTTTTTCTAAAAAACGATGAAAAACCTTTAGAAAAATTGTGAAGTGTAGATGCAAAAAACTGAAGTCCAACCAGTTTTTTTTTCTGGTGCCAAACTCACAGTATCCTTCAGAAGACTAATAAGTTAAAAAAATCATGTAAAACATTGAGGTTTGTGATTGAAAAATGAGTTACAGCACTTTTTCTAACGGAAATTTACCTCCATTTAAAAATGTATACTTCTATCTCCACAAGAAAACATTCATATTGCAAATATTGTTTGTCTGTTCTGAATATGATATTTTTGTTTTAATTTTGTTTAATTATGGAGGGTATTTCTATTATTCATTATGCGTTCACTTCCAATTTCAACTGAGACAATAGAATCGAGAAACTGTATCAGGAACGGACCTTAGAGGGGAATTGGAATTGGTATAAATTTTATTTTCCGCAAATCGCCAGGAAATTTTGACATTCCTGTCAAAATTTCTTGAAGAAAAAGTCAGGACTTCCTTACTGTAAGGAAATGTCATTTCCTTACTATAAGGAAATGATATTTCCGTACAGTTGTTAGTGTTCTACATAAATGATAGAAAACACATTGCTTATAAGGAATTAATTTATATTTTGAAAACATCAAGTCATTGCTGAATACATTTTTAAGATCAATTTGTTATATTTACAGTAATTTGACAGTTAGTACAATTATTGAACATTGGAGGAACACTCTTAGAACTATGAGAAACATTTTGGACAACATGCAGGATGGAAGGGTCATTTTGTTGAATATTTTGTACTGTGAAAATTTTATTTGCCACCTCAACCTTATTGTTAAGCGATTCTTCGATATATCCTTCAGCAAGGTTTGATGACTTCCATCGGCCATGCCTCTTTAAACTAGTTATGTCGGCACCAGAGTCAACCAATATTGTTGCAGAAGACCGACGAAAGCAGTGACCAGTATATTCTGTCGGATTTACCAAGTTCAAATAAGTAGCAACTATTTTGGGCATTTTTCTAAATTGATGAATTCCTACCACTTGTCTACAACCCTTTCCGCTTTGATATTTAAAGAAAAATCGGTCACTGTTCATATTTTCTGGTCTTAACGAAACATACTTTCGATAAACATTCAAGTAGATCTGATTAATTACAAATGATCTTGGTTTGTTGGTTTTCGAATCAGGTATGCTGATTAAAAGCTTAGATTCTAAGTCTTCTATATCGTGTACCTTCATTCGGACTAACTCATCCATTCTACAGGCCCCAGAAATACCAAATATTACAGCCACCTAAAAAATAAATAAAGCTATAATCTAAATAGAAATTAATTTCAGTCTTTGAGATTTAGATGGCGCGCTTTCAGGGGAATACTTGGAAGTGCTTTACAATATTCTTTGAGTACTGGCAGCCTCCTTCAGGAGTTCAGTGCCACACTGTGCTGATAAGAGGCAAAACACCTCGAAACCGGTCCAAAGATGCCCTTGAGGTTTTGAAACTCATACGCCAAACGTGACCAACTCGAACAAAAAAGTTTCGAAGCCAATGGAAAAGTAACATGTTTACAGACAATTATTCCTAGAAGAAATCATATGAGAACCATCATTGAGTAGTCAGTCATCTCTACAGGAATGTTTAGGAATACAACTTTCAGTTTTACTTGATATTCAAAAAATTTTAAGTCTTTAGTGTAATTCTTCAATTCATTACCTTCCAACTATGGTATTCTGTAACATTATACCAAAACTTCCATACCATTTCATTTCACACACACCAGATGGTGTGTTATACGTATATCAATTTCAATTTCATGGGTTACATTTATCCTATTCTTTTCGATATCTCCTCATTCTATATACATTTCGAGAGAACAATGAACTATTTATTTGCTTTCTAATCTTTCACTTTTGTAATGACAGGTAATATATATCTTTCAATGATAGAAACGTGAAACCATTGAAATGAAGGAGGGCAATTAAAAAAAATCTGGAACGCTTTGACCGATTTCATTATATCAACAAAGGAAGTTCAGTCTGGTGTCAAAATAATTTCTTTAATGTCTTCATCGGAGTACTTTTGTATAGGGAACAATAAGAGGCAATCCGCCTACTCGAGCTTGCATGCTTGCTTTCAAGGCGGTTTATATCAGTTCAAGATTAATATGCATGTATCAATTAGTCGTTCGTTTCAGAAGGTTCTATTATCTATTCATTATAGGTCTTCTTTTGCTTTCATACCAAGAATAGTGTTGAGAAAGAAAAGGATTATGTTTACAAAAGGGTTGTATATGATTTATCAGAAACGGTGTATGTGAAATATAGTGTGAAATTTTGAGAAATTCCGTACCAGCTGATACGTCATAGCTTTTAGCGTGATGTTTTCAATAAATGGTGATAACTTGAACACAAACTAGGACTTAAAATCTCTAAAAAAAAGCCAATGGAGTATCACTTCAACAGCTTGGTTTTGCCATTTCATTGAGTCATCGGCATTCTAATCAATTTCAGACATGTACCTACTGAAGTTTTTGAATAAAACTTCAACGTCCATATTTCAGAAAACGAATAATTCAGAGACAAGTACCATTATCAAGAATATGTCGTCATCAACAACTCTAAACATCAATAAGTAAATTCAGATTATTAGCAGCTTCCAGCGAATAAATTTCGAAATGATCAAATAACTGAATAGTTAGATAAACTCACAAGCAAGTATGCGATCTCTTGGTCTTTAAACCCATCTAAATTTTCAATTACAACAATCACGATAACATTTGCTAATTAACCAATAATAACTTCTTGTGTTAGGCAATGCGCATTCATGATCGAAATTTTGTAAATTGAAAAACTCGAAACGTTCGAAGGCCAGTCTACATTCCTCCCAAGCTTAAGATGTGGGTAATACCTCTGTTTTCCACAATTCTTGGTAATCATTATCAATTGCTGCCATACATTTATGAATTCAATAACGTAAACTGCTGCATAGAGAGAAACTTGAAAAGTTTAGAACGGTACACTGGCTATTACAATATAATTTTATGCAGTTGTGTTTATGCTTCATTGGTATGTATCATTGTAGATAAATGGATATGCTAGCTTTTCTCGGTATATGTTGCGAATTCCGCAGAATTGAAGGAATGATAAATATAGAATTTGGTACCAGCATATTCTTAGAAATGATGTTGCATCTTTACTGCATCAGTAATCCCACAATATTGAATGGATATGGAATATATATTATTCAACGAACTGTAATTCATCAAGAGTGTTATGACCATTACAACGTGTTGAATGTTATACTTTATCTACGTACGAAATTAATTTGCATTCACAAAATCAAGAGTAATTATCGAAAGAGTTGACATATTTTTTCTGTGTTCACTGAAAAACAGGGCAGTCCAACGAACTCGGCTATATACGAGGCATGTTGAAACCAAGCGTTTTCAATTCCGCCGCCTTTGGAAGCGTACGCGCATGCGCACCTGTTACCTATCTCTTGTCTATGCACTGACGCCATTACAGTCTGATTTTTCATTATATACGTTATTTACTGAGTGTTTTAGATGCCTCCGACAATCGTGAGTCCCGCTGATTGTGAAGTACTGGCTGTTATACGATTTCTTAGTGCTAAAGGCATAAAACCGATCGATCTGTGAAGTTTACGGACAGAACATTATGAGTGATGGAATGGTACGGAAATGGGTGAGAGCATTTAAAGATGGTCGCACAAATGGGCATGATTAAGACCGGAGTGGGCGTCCTTCGATCGTTAATGAAGATTTGGTGCAGAAAGTGGACGAAAAACCCTGATCTGGCACCCAGCGACTTGTTCCTACACTTGAAGAAACACCTGGGCGCTCAGCGTCTGCAAGACGATAATGAAGTCAAAACATTTGTGACACAGTGGTTTACAAGTCAAGCGGCAGAATTTTATGAGGAGGGTATACAAAAACTGGTGCCACGTTATGACAAGTGCGTCAATATTCACGGAAATTATGTTGAAAAGTAGATTAAGATACAGGCTTTTATGTAAAATAAAATTATTGCTATATCTTTACACGTCTTTTTTCAATTCCAAAACGGTACTCAAAAAACATGCCTCGTTGTTCTCCCATTGTTTTTCAGTTTTGTACAGGTACGTACAATTATCTATAAATTATTCACTGATTTATGTTAAAGGTGCATCTTAGCTCTTGTCCTATGATATATCTTATTTATTCGAGTGCTAATTAGCTAACTTCAAATCTTTTTGAGTATTCATTTAATTTAATTAAGAATCAGGGTAGTGCAATTAAAAATACAATTGTTGTAAACATTGGTGCATGTTTTCTTCAAGTCAGAGTTATCGGTAATGGTCCCAGAAGAGGTAGATGGCATGAGGTTTATGCTGTTGATGGCATTTTCTGCAGTAGGCTCACTCCTTCGCAGTTTCTTGAAAATTAATTCGTGGTGTTCCTGGTCGAGTTGGAGATACGGCTTGATGGAGTTACTGTTGGCATGTCCAGTTATTTTGATTATCTGCTGCTCTCCCAGGCCCGATTTCGCTAGATTGGAGACGGCTGTTGCACGACTGGAGTGATGGGTGATTTTTTGTTACCAAGGTCAAGCCCAGCTTTTTGTGCTGACTCCTTAACTCACTTTGAAATAGTGTTTTGGCCTACTGGGGAATCCTTGTACCACCTAGCGCCTGGAACTTTATTCCAGAATGGATTTTGGGTCAGGAATAGTCTGTCGCTCTTGATATTGACATCTCTCTTCTCTCTCAATTTCTGGAACAGTCTCACTTTGCACTTGTCAGGGATTTCCCGATTCTCCACCAGCCACTTTCTGTCTGATAATTTTTATCACCACCTTGTGTGGTCTTGCTGAAAATTGGATTGTATTCAATTCTCCCAGTTGTTTCCCGGCATTTCGCTGTTCTGCCTTAAAGTGATGTATTGACGCCATGCTGCCCTCACCACCTCTCCAAGCCAATTCCACTGATATTATCATGAATAATTTTTTCTGGAGGCCATCAGGAGATTCCTCGTCCCAAACAGTGGTCATTGCATCCCAATCTTTTTCCTCCAACGCTGCTGCACTTGCCTCCATTTTTCCGGAATAGATTGTAAAGCCTTACGCTTGGCATCACGAGCTCCTCGAGCGGTCTTGAATGCAGCATCCGAAAATGGGTTGATTTTGATGTCGAAATCGTTCAAATACTTTTCTTGAAGTAATTTGGCAGTCTGATTCCACATTGTTTTTATTGCACCTTCCTTATAGTCTTCTCCATCCATTTTCTTCATATTGTAAGCGTAATCTTTCATAATGTTTGCCAATTGCGCTTCACTCGTTTCAGCACTCAATGTGTATTCCCTCTCAGTACAAAAAGTAGTAAATTGGTTCCAAACTGTTTTTTTTTGCCTTCTCCGTATTAATGGGAACATTTCCTTTGACTTTTTTATCGATGGTGGACAGAGAACAAACTCCAAATCGACTCATTTTCATGCAAAATCTCCAATTTTCACAATTGAATTCAACCTGTCAGTTTGACGTGTGCTTAATTTGACTGGATCATGTTTTGTTTATATATAGCAACTACCAGAGAAAATTTTCAAAAAATTATATAATACCAGTATAATACCATGTAGGTTGTACCACGTGACGTCGAATGGTGCAATTCTATTGGTCGATATTTGGGTCGGAAAAATAATCACTCTCATTATTGACAAATCATCGAATTCGTTTCAACCGGATGTCAGACTCTAAAAAAGGTCCGAGATGACATTTCTGTGGAACACCGCAGGTCACAAGAATCATCCTGGATTTGAAACAGAATATTGCTCATACGAATAAAAAGCCGTCCACTTCTAAGCATTAATTAACTGTTCTCAAAGATCATTTGACTGATATATAAAACCCAAGGTTGAACTTGTCATATTTTTAATCTAGTAGTTTATCCTTCCCTGAAGATATTCCATCAAGTATAAACGTTTAATTTCCATTTATAGAAAAAATGAGCGGATCAATTTATAATAAATTTATCCGTCACATTGAAATCGTGGGGGGCTGAGAAATTATTTGATTGAAAGAGCATCGTTGGCGTGGATCTCTGTAATAATACTTTAATCATTAAAAATTAATAGTTATTTATATAAAGAGAGATGAAAGTAATATTCGCAATCAAGGACATGATTGCGGTTGGTCTGGTGAAATGATGCTTTTAACTCTGTGAACTACTAGACTGCATTCGGAATAGACCTCATACATTGTCCCGAGTCCACAGCACCAACTAAATAACATCATCGGCTTGATGATTCCTTTCGAGCTGGTCAGAAAAATATGTTTCGTAAATATTTGATGGATTCAGACTTTATTCATTGGAAATTCATTTTGATTACTTGATTGAAAAGAGACAGTTTCAATTTCAAAAAAGTTTGTCTCTATTTCAGTGTCGTAATTACAGCATTGTTTTAGTTATATTTTTCGTTTTGTGTTGACAACACTGACATCCTATCCTATCCTTTCGAATGTCAACACGCGTCCATTGCATGTCAATTATCGATATTAAACCATGTAGATCGTGAAAAAAATTTTGAGAAGAATAATCTTATTTTCCGCAAATCGTCAGGAAATTTTGACATTCCTGTCAAAATTTCTTGAAGAAAAAGTCAGGACTTCCTTACTGTAAGGAAATGATATTTCCGTACAGTTGTTAGTGCTCTACATAAATGATAGAAAACACATTGCTTATAAGGAATTAATTTATATTTGGAAAACATCAAGTCATTGCTGAATACATTTTTAAGATCAATTTGTTATATTTACAGTAATTTGACAGTTAGTACAATTATTGAACATTGGAAGAACACTCTTAGAACTATGAGAAACATTTTGGACAACATACAGGGTGGAGTGGTCATTTTGTTGAATATTTTGTACTATGAAAATTTTTTTTGCCACCTCAACCTTATTGTTAAGCGATTCTTCGATATATCCTTCAGCAACGTTTGATGACTTCCATCTGCCATACATACCTCTTTAAACTAGTTATGTTGGCACCAGAGTCAACCAATATTGTTGCAGAAGACCGACGAAAGCAGTGACCAGTATATTCTGTCGGATTTACCAAGTTCAAATAACTAACTAATAACTATTTTGGGCATTTTTCTAAATTGATGAATTCCTACCACTCGTCTACAACCCTTTCCGCTTTGATATTTAAAGAAAAATCGGTCACTGTTCATATTTTCTGGTCTTAACGAAACATACTTTCGATAAACATTCAAGTAGATCTGATTAATTACAAATGATCTTGGTTTGTTGGTTTTCGAATCAGGTATGCTGATTAAAAGCTTAGATTCTAAGTCTTCTATATCGTGTACAGTCATTCGGACTAACTCATCCATTCTACAGGCCCCAGAAATACCAAATACTACAGCCACCTAAAAATAAATAAAGCTATAATCTAAATAGAAATTCAAAACTTGTAAATTACCTTAATCATTAAATTTTCCTTATCTGGAGCTTCCTGGATAAATTTTTCAATTTCTTCCTTCGTTAAATTCTTAGATTTCTTTGCCCTATAACCTTGAGCTTGCTGTTTCAATAAAGAACGAAGTTTTGAGTATGTAGATATATCTACATTGTGTGTAAGTGCAAGGGTTGACTTCAGCATTGAATAATTGGCCCATAATGTTGAAGATTTCATCTTTAAACAAAGGTCTAGGAAGTATGCCATTACAACATTTCCTGAGTAATAACTCGTATTTTTACTCATGCGATAATCCATAAAACGTCTGTATGCATTTTCGTACTTTTCTCTTGATTTCTTTGGCAATAATTCTAATAAAGCAGTATTCACTGCCTCAACCAGCTCTAGAGGAGTCCCAGGAATGGAAATTTCATCATCACTTATCATTTTACTTTCGAGAACACCAGTAATTAAATTTATAGTTTGACAATTCAACCTCAATACGTTTCCATAGTAACCTTGAAGTAATTTCTAGAGGTTTGGTTTAGATTTAGGGCAAATATAGACGTCCATGTGCTGTGTTGCTTCAAAGCTGAGATAACTAAAAAGAAAAAAATACAAAGCCAAGTAATTTTATTAAAAATTTCAAAGCACCATTTATTTGGGAATAAAATTATCGCGTTTTTTTAAATCAATCAATATCTGTCAAATTTTAAACGATTTGCAGAAAAATAGTATATTTAACTCGTAGGAAAAGCCACATTCCTGGACTCTGTGTTGCTAAGTCTCGGCTTGCGCTTCGACTTAGCAATCTTCACAGTCGTCCAGGAATGTTAAGCTTTTCCTACCGGGAAACAATGTACTATTTCATTGAGAAAAATGGTATTAGAGATTTGGTTTTCTGAAATGTTGATTCATCCTGCATGTCGAATATCAGAAAATTCTCATATTCTCTTTCATACAAGGATTTGGATTTTTGTGGTATAAGTTTAATTGCGACATTATTGGTAATTTCTCTCAATTCTAGTGGTGTTGAAACCAATTCTTCAAACATACTTAATTCACGAATTGAATTATTTTAAAACTGGAACGCACCATTCAAATTTTATAATCTGCCAATTTTCGTATCAGTCACGCCAACTGCGAAAATAAAATACAAAAGGCACTAGGAGGTATAACCTGAATTTTTCCAATAAATTTCTCACAATTCTCGACTGAAATAGAGAAAATATTGTCTAATACTCGTTACAGAAGGCAATTGCAACACTCATGCGTACAAAAATTCCGCATGTGTTTGAATAGTGCCCATTCTGCAACTTTTTTAGAATATACTATTTTTTAAACAGTACCATAACATGGCACTGCGGTACAAGTGTTACCGCACTGCTCACTATTCTGTAATGTTGAGCTTTGCTCATTGAAAACAGGCCAGAGTAGTGTCACTTTTCCCACGATCGGAAAAAAAATACTTATCGAAGTACTACGGACAATCGTTGTGAACATCCTTACGTTTACGTTGTTGTGACGCGTCACATACATTGTGAATCGGGCACTAAAAGCACATTCTACTATATGTATTTACCATCTCAATCGGAACTGTGTCAGTAGATGGTCAGTTGGCCACCAGACAAACAGCTATTGACCAGTCTGAATATCTTTAATAGCTTACCGATCGTTTCGATTTCATCGTAGTACCATCAACCGTGTCCGGCAGTATTTATGGCCGCAGCTGAATGATATTACCTACCGATAGATTTCTTTATCGTAAGGACTGGCTTATTCGAATTCAAGGTTGCTTGCGGTGCAGCTTCAGTCAACAGACAGAGCAACATCCCGAAGACTTCTCCGTCGGATTAAAGACTCTGAAATGTATTCAAATGTTCGCTTGAACAACATAATTGTCGTTCTATTGAATGTTAAATGAACCTTCTCTATAGTCCAGAATGCGGATGGAATGTGGAGGAAATCATTTCGAGAGGAAAAGAGATATCGAACTGGGTAGAATTTGCAAAAATTTGTTTTGTCTAACATACCTACATGTTAGAAATTTTCTATGTCTTCAATTTTATTTATCGCAACGAATGGTCATTTTAAATTAAGTATTCATGGATTCAGTGACTCAGCATTTGCAACTGTGATCAAGACGTCATGGTCATTTTATTGATAACTTCGTCTCGGGATACACCCTTTATTAAGGTCTTCCTAGAATATAAATATCAGCATTGGGATGATTATCACATAGACAACAATAAAATTTTTATAATATTTACGATACATTATGTTCAGTTGATGACGAGATATTGTTGATGATGGAGCTCGTGTTGAATGATTGTTTGGGCTATTACCATCATCTATTGTGGATGTAATGATTAAAGAACTACACTAAGCGTGAATGCAATTATGGAAATGCTTTCTATTTGTATTGAAACAACATATTTCCAATTTGAAGACATCTTTTATCAACAAGAATTTGGAATAGCCATGGGTTCACCACTATCACCAATTTTAGCTGATTTATATATGGAAATTTTCGAACAGAAGGCATTAGAAAAATATGCACTTAAACCCAAACTGTGGAAAAGATATGTAGATGATACTTTCATTATTTGGCAACATGGAAGAGACACTATAGATGGATTCCTTCAATATCTAAACAATCAAGAGGAATCAATTAAATTCACAATTGAAATCAAGAAAGACAGACAACTTCCATTCTTAGATTGGAATCCCAAGAACCACTGTGTATAAAAAGCCAACGAACACAGGACAATATCTACATTTTGATTCAAACCACCAACTAAACACTAAATTGGGAGTAGCAAAATGTTTATTTGATAGAGCAATAAATATTTGTTGCACTGAAGAAGACCAAAATGAAGAAATAAATAACATCTCGAAAACTCTTAGAAGCAATGGCTACCCAAAAAAAGATATTAGAAAAACTAGACGAACAAGAGAAAGTCAACCTGAACCAACAGATATAAATCAGACCATTAAAACCGTAATTCCTTATGTAAAAGGTTTGTCGGAGGAAATGAGAAGAATTGGAAATAGATACAACATAACGACTGCATTCAAAACTCAAGACACTATCAGAGCTAAACTTACAAAAGTTAAGCCTAATAATGAGACACAAAGGACAAAGAACTGCATATATGAATTACCTTGCGAGAGCGGAAAATCTTACATCGGAGAAACTAAACGCCCTCTGAATGTACGAATAAAAGAACATCGGAAAGTTTTTGGGCATTTTTTAAACACGTCTTCACTCGATGAAAGCTAGACACAAAATGACATGAACGGCTGCTTATAGGGGGGCATTTGCTAATAACGACCGCACGCTTCCTTACTTGCGCCCGTGGCTACACGGGCTTTTCCACTAGTGTTTATAATAAAGGATAATCTTTTTTATTGCTCTCAAATGGTCTCAGTGGAAAGTTAGATTGAAATTGATAATTGAATTGTAACTATTTTTGTATTGCAAATGGTCTCAGTGGAAAGTTAGATTGAAATTGATAATTGAATTGTAACTATTTTTGTATTGATAATTTTAAAATAATCAGTATCATTACAGACCTCGTATACTGCTGTAATTATAGATCTTTCCTCCCTTTATCCTTGCTGTATTGTTGCTTCAGAGGAAATGTAGGGAAAACTACAAGTTCAAGAGAAAGATGAAAACAAGTGATTGGTGTTACGCAATATGGAATCTCGAAAGCGACACTGTCATCCCGTTAAAGAAACCTTCCCAGTCTGACTAATCAGCCATAAAAACCAAATTAAATCCATAAATTGATGAATTTTATTCTCCTATCCATATAATTCAGGACATAATGAACTCGTTGCAGCAAAGCTAGCGGAATGATTATTCTATAATAATGAATATACACGGGAAACTTTCGCAACATAATGTGAAAAAAAGGAATAGCGCAACTGTGGCACGACTTGGTTATCGAGAGTGGTCTTTTATAGACATTATCAACTTAAACCTAGGATCTTCGTGGTACGGTTGTGTACATAAAACACGGACTTTTTGCTCGTAAAGATTGTTTCATTCTCGTTCGGGTGCATTGGCAAATGTGACTTATCTAGAGATATCCGCTGATTGAGACGTTCTAGAAAACACTGTTTTCTTTGATGAATAAAACTACAAATAAATTAATTAAAAAATAAAATAGAATACGACACATGTGTTTATAACAATCTTGTCTCTTCAAGCATCATGATTTAAACAAATCTCGGTTACAACTTACGGTGTGACATGCCGCAACGGAACAACTGCACGTGCCACTTTTGAATCAGTTGATATTCTAAAAACTAAGCTCAAATATAAACATAGAGTATTATCTCGTTGCTCCAAATATGAGGTTAGTTTTTGGAATACCAACCAATTTCAAAATGGCACGTGCAGTAGTTTCGTTGCGGCATGTCACACCGTAAGTAATATGCTCACTCTGTACAAAGTTTTCAGGATATTAAACGGAGAATACAGGATTTCTCCAGTTCGAGTGTCTATTATACGTTTCTGGAGAACTAGACATATTTGAAATCTGAAAATTGGGATTATAATATTGTTTGAAGTTCTCTACAGAGCTTAAATATTTTCGAAACCCAAAAACTTCCTGTTATACAGGAAGTGGAAATAAATTCGACGAAAAGATTTGTTTTCAAGTTTTCCATTCCTGGTATGATCGAGTATTCAATAGTAAATACATTTCTGTTAAAACCATTGTATTAAATCGAATAGTTTTCAAGATATCTGAAAAAAAAACTGGAAAAAAAACTCGAATATGTTCAGTCAGTTACATGTTCATTAATCTTATTTTAAATATCCTGAGCGTAAACCGTTTTTATAACATCGAAGAGGAAGGATGTGAAAAAGTCATGCATCTTTTGGATTTCAAAAACATCATCACAGGGTGTTTCAAATTTTGTGTTGAAAATTGTGAACTTAAATTGGCCATAATTTCTGTTTTTCAAATTAGAATCCTATTTTTTAATAATTGTGTTGGATTCTGAGGTCAAAAATAATGATAGTTTTCTCACACGATTATGCTCCTAAATTCAATAATTTCTGAGTTATTTGAGATTATCTGGATTTATGAAGTACGTAGAGTCAAATTCTTCGAATCTGATTCGTAAGGATATTCTGTGAGCATAGAAGATAAATCATCCCATTTATAATTCACAAGTGTCAGACAGGTCTTATTGTTAGTCGTGAATCGTTGCTATTCTAATAATGAGATTTTGGATTTATTTCTTATTTTTGTATTTTTTCAATTGTATACGCAATACACATTCAAATGATATTGATGACGAGATATTGTTGATGATGGAGCTCGTGTTGAATGATTGTTTGGGCTATTACACCGAAAAAAAATGTACCTAATAGTTACGAAATTCATTTACCACAACACAATCTTCCATTGAAATATGGCTTAATAAATATTTATTCGTCTCTACCCAATAATTCATTCGGAACTTGCAAATAAATATTCCTTTAATTCTACTTTCCATATATTAACGATTATACATATAGTTAGTTATAATTCCTTTATTTCAGTTCCAGTAAAATTATCATTGAATTATTGATAATGGATGTATTAAAATCTATTGAACATATGTTTATAGATAAAAGTATCGCTTGTTTATTGCTAATAAATGTTTTCAATTTATAAGTTATATATAGTCATAGAACAAAAATCTTCATTCATATAAGAATATCATTTATTTATTATTAATAGAGGCACTTAACTAACAGATTACACATATTTATGCAACAAAAATCTTTGCTCTGGTAAAAGTATTACTTTTCATTATCAATTAGTTTACTTAAGTAACACACTCCATATATTAAACAAGTGAAATCTTTCTTTACTATAAATAAGAGGATTGGCTGTTTTAAATAAAAGAGTTAGGTTTCATAAATAAATATTTATTGAACATAATTTCTCAAACATAAAAAATAAAAAAAAATGGTTTACAAAAAAATCATACTTGTTTTATAATAATAACACCATAACATTTATAAACTTCAATCTTGATTCATAGAAATTATGTACTTACAACCATCACCAGTAACATGAACAGCTGTAGGTACATAAAAGACATTTCTTAAATCTATAATGCGATCAGGTTCAATTTCTGATGAGCATTTGGCTATTTCATAAGCCCGTAATTCTTTGTTAAAACCGTAACAAATCAGTAGTTTGTAAACAAATTTAATGCTTTCATCTCTAATATACACTATTTTAAGTATTTCACCAAATAATTGTTCCGTAAATTGGTCTTTACCTATCTGAATAACTAATCCAGGTTTATAAACAACTCCATTTACCTTAACCCAAGTGATAATTACAGGATGATCCAACTTGTTCAGTGAAAGATATGGGAATTCTTCTTGAATTGAAATATGTGAAGAGCCTACAGAAATATCATCTAACAATAAGCATCCAATATGTCTTCTAAAAATTTAGTTACTTGCAGAACCTCCAATGTTATTTCCATTTTCACTACACTTATAATTAATAATAATAAACTAGGTTTTTGAAGGTACACTTTAGCACAAGACAACTGGTCTAATTGTAACCCAAATTCGATTTATTAGATGAAGATACCTATGATTATACAAATATGGATAAACTGGAGCTAGAAATGAAATACTATACCGGTTTCGGAAACGGGGAAGTACCGGCTCAACAACTTGAAACTACGCGCGCAGTGACTGCGTGTACCGTTATTTGCACAAGGGGGTAGGTCTTACAGCTCCATCTTTCGAACGTTTTGGTACTCTAAACAAAATATTTCGTAATTCATAAAGAGATATATTATTGGTCAATTGAGGATATTAGAATCTACAAAATATTCGTCAAATAAGGATTTTACTTTTTATAAACAAATCAAATTGAGGAATCTGGAAATTATGAATACAAATTATTTTATGTAAATAATGCCGAATATTGACAACAAAATATTTCTGAAACAAGTGTTTATTACCAATTACATCGTGTTTTTTTTTTCAGTGTACCGTCATCTATTGTGGATGTAATGATTTCCGACGTTTAGATAGACATCTTCTATCTTTATCAAGGAGAAAAGTAACAAACCTTTTGAAAATTATCAATTTTCAAAAAGTCAATATTGACATAAGAATGGAAGTTGTCTGTCCTTCTCGATTTCAATTGTGAATTTAATTGATTCCTCTTGATTGTTTAGATATTGAAGGAATCCATCTATAGTGTCTCTTCCATGTTGCCAAATAATGAAAGTATCATCTACATATCTTTTTCCACAGTTTGGGTTTAAGTACATATTTTTCTAATGCCTTCTGTTCGAAAATTTCCATATACAGTGTGGAAACCACTTATGGAATAAAATTCTTTATGACATTATTTTAGAAAATTATAAAAAATGCTGAGACACGTCAACTTTTAAATACAGTTGTGCGTTATGTAAACATAAATTTAAATGTACAGGGTGATACACGTAAGTCTGCTATAGTCGGTGTTCTCTTTTTTTAATGAAACACCCTGTATATTTGTATATTTTTGAAATCCTCTTAATGAACCGATTTCAACAAACTAAATAATGTATAGCCAATTATGAATTATACAGGGTGAAATTTTTAAAATTAATAATTTATTTCATTTGAAATATTGGTACTTTTTTAAATTAGATAAATACGGATTTAACAAAAATCTAAACTAATTATTAGACGTATTTGGAAAACTTTCTGAGTTAAAGAAAACCTGGTACGCCAATGAATTTTATCATAAATACCTAAAAAGTGCATAGAAACGCCAATAATTAGACAAAAATTTCACCCTGTACAATTCATAATTGACCATACATATTTAGTTTATTGAAATCGGTTCATTGAGGGGATTTCAAAAATATACAAATATACAGGGTGTTTCATTAAAAAAAGAGAAGACCGACTATAGCAGATTTACGTGAATCACCCTGTACATTTAAATTTATGTTTACATAACGCACAACTGAATTCAAAAGTTGACGTGTCTCAGCATTTTTTATAATTTTCTAAAATAATGCCATAAAGAATTTTATTCCATAAGTGGTTTCCACACTGTATAAATCAGCTAAAATTGGTGATAGTGGTGAACCCATGGCCATTCCGAATTCTTGCTGATAAGAGATGTCTTCGAATTGGAAATATGTTGTTTCAATACAAAGAGAAAGCATTTCCATAATTGCATTGACGCTTAGTGTAGTTCTTTCACTAAGGCTTTGATCTTCTTCAAGCTATGATAAGTGTTTTTTTAATTTTCCTCCTTGATAAAGATAGAAGATGTCTATCGAAACGTCGGAAAACATTACATCCACAATAGATGATGGTAATAGCCCAAACAATCATTCAACATCAAATGATATTGTTTATTTCAAATGGTGGATGACACAAAATGTTGAGTATCCAATGAGAACTATCCCCATTTTTATTTACAATTTCTGAAAAGATGTTTCAAACTTTCCAAATTTTGGAATGTAAGAGCCTCTAAAGAATACAAAAAAAGGACAGTTGATGAAATCAATATTTCGACTGAAATTGAAATTAATATTCGAAGCGAATGAGAATTGATCTCTTCAATAGGAAACACATTAAATAGATTCGCTACTTCAGTACACCGAATTATGATTATAAATAAATTATGATAATAAAAATAAAAATACGTTTCAAAACTAAAATTAACAAAATAAATGATCAGGTAAGAGTTTCAATATAGTAACCATTTTGTTCCACACACTTTCGAATACGTCTTGAAACACCTCGGTTAGTCGGTCGCTCAATTTCCTCCCCCTTTAGTGAGTGGAAAGCATTCTCCACACGCTGTTTCAAATCTTCTTTGCTTTCAACAGGAGATTCATAGACTATGTTTTTTATTCTATCCCATAAATAAAAATTTAAGGGAGTAAGATCGGGAGATCGTGGGGACCAAAACAGTAAAGAACGGCGTCCAATCCACCGATTACCAAACATTGCATTCAGTTCAACCACCTCGTGCGAACTATGTGCCGGAGCCCCATCCAATTGATAATATGCGATAGTCGACATACTCAACGGCAGTTCGTCCAAAAACTCAGAAACAAAATTTCCCAGGATTTCCAAAAATTTTTCTTCATAAATGTAGTACCGCATTTTATTGTTCATCAAAAGAGCAAACACATTAAAACACTGAAAACAGCAGAAGTACTCATGATAATGAAACCGGGCAAGAATCCACACGAAGTGACATCATATCGACCCATAAGCCTTTTACCAATAATCTCGAAAATATTGGAAAGGTTATTACTTCAGAGAATAAACGCCGAAATTCCGATAGATCATTGGATTCCTTCACATCAATTCGGATTCAGACAAGATCACTCAACTGTCCAACAAACGCATAGAATAACGCAAACCATAAACCAAGCGTTTGAAAAGAAGCTATACTGCACTTCAGTCTTTCTGGATGTAAGTCAAGCGTTCGATAAAGTATGGCACTCAGGACTCCTATTCAAGATAAGAAATATTCTTCCTTTAAAATTCTTTAATTTACTAAATTCATACCTTACAAACAGACAGTTTAGAACTAGGGTAGGACAAGAAGTATCAGATTATAGCCCCATTCAAGCTGGAGTTCCACAAGGAAGCGTGCTGGCCCCTGTTCCTCTACCTACTTTTTACCTCAGATCTACCAATAACAGCTCACACTACAACAGGAACATTTGCTGATGACACAACAATAATGGCAGTACATGAAGACCCAGCAACAGCGACTAAGCTAGTACAAGAACACCTAGACAAACTACAAATCTGGATGAAAAAGTGGAAAATAAAAATAAATGAAACCAAATCTCAACAAGTAGACTTTACACTGAGAAAGCAACATTGTCTCCCAATCAAATTGAACAACATAGTAATTCCAAAAACTACATCAGCAAAATACCTTGGCTTTCATCTAGACACTAGGCTAACCTGGAGGGAACATATAATCAAAAAAGAAAACAAATTGACCTAAAAGTCAGGAAATTAATTGGCTCATCGGAAGAAAATCCAAGTTACCACTTACAAACAAAATATTGTTATATAAGACGATCATCATCCCAATATGGACATATGGGATAGAAATCTGGGGATGCGCAAGCAAATCCAGCATAGCTCTGATCCAAAGAACGCAATCGAAAATACTTCGCATGATGGCCAACGCCCCATGGTATGTGTCCAACCAGACTTTACATGAAGACCTAAATATACCATATGTTGAAGAAGTCATCAAGCATAGAAGCAGAAACCACCACGCGAGAATGGAAAACCACTCAAATATTTTACTCCAACCCTTACTGACAAACACCTTAGCAAGAAGATTGAAGAGACATTGGCCAGCTGATTTAATGGAATAATGAGATTCTCTCACTGGAGATAATCTTTTCCCGCTCTATTTAAGTCACTTGACTACTTCTTAACACATTAACTTATAGAATGTTATTCTGATTGTTAATAATTATTGAGATTAAAAAAAAAAAAAAATTAAAACTAAATTTGTTCTGGGGGTTTCTTTGTCTTTTTCTATGAGGATTTTCACTTCTCCAAATGTGGCAATTCTTTCTATTAAATAGTCCTTCATTATTGAATTTTGCTTCGTCTGTCCAAATGATCTTTTTCAAAAAACTTTCATCATTTTCAAGTTTTTCTAATATTCCTCTACAAAAATTTAACATTTTTATGTAGTCACCTGGTTCTAATGCATGAACTTTTTCATATTTGTAGTCATGCATGTTGTGTTTTTTCAAAACTTGGTGCACTGAATTTCTGTCTAAATCGATTTCATTAGCTGCACTTCGAATAGATGAATTTTCATTCGCTTCAAAATAAGTCAAAACACTTATTTCATTTTCATCATTTTCAAGTTTTTCTAATAATTATGAAGTTGCCTTCAAAATGGAAACAGATTATCGAACAAGACGGCTCATATTTGACCTGAATCCGATCACTGTAACAACTTTATAAAGCTTTGAATAAAAAGCAAAAAAGCGGAGGGAGATATTTGTCAACCTATCATATCATCAGTAGCGATTTTTACATTATTCTGGATTGTTATAAGCTTTTGCTTGTAGGGTCTTCTAAGAGGTCGTTGCCAAAGAACCTCGAAAATGTCGAAGTACCTTATCCTGTAAATCAAAAAAGACAAGGTCTAGGTACCAGTAGGTACACCCTGTGCACTTAACACCTACATTTAAGTCAATACCTGCCTATGTGATCAATTATGTTTGTTGCGAGTAGTTTCTCCACAAAACTGAAAGAAATAACCGTACAACATTCCTCTTAAACTTAGCAATATCATTTTAAAGAACGGTAAAGAATTCACAGTATCGAGTTTCGAATACTTACCCGGAGAATTTCAACGCCAACATCGAATTCATAAATCCCATTCATGCAGACTTCCAGTATTCATATAGTTTTCGTGAGTCGTATTTAACTTAAACAAACGACGGTCTTAATGGAAACATATGAATTCAGCGAATAACCAGCTCACATGTAATTTACAGAGGAGATTTAGATGCTCGGCAAAGCGAGAACCCCGCCGTGCGGCGGAGACTTCAACGTCGGTGCAAGCGAGAAACCCATTCCTACCCGTTGCGGTACCCGGTTTTCATGTCGTATAAAGCGTAATCGAATTCATTATTCGTGTTTTTTATTGACCGCAGAGAAGATAAGTTGTTATTGGTACGACTGTGGAAGTGAGCTGGTGACATATCACGGAATATTGGCATGAACTAATAAAAATTGCGATGTTATTTGAAATCGGGAGAAATTAAATGGAACTTGTTAATGGATGTTGTCATTTTTAAAATTTTCTCTGCAACTTTCTGGTAGATTAGTTGAATGAAAGCAACGTGGTACTTATCTTTGGATGCCATGAAAATTCTCATGTTTCCCTATGGAGGAATTTTCTATACCTACCTAAGTACCTACCCCTTAAACAAAATCATATAGGTACTTATAGTCTTTCCACTTCCACTGAAAGTTTAAACATCGAAATGAAGTTTCCTACTGGGGCGGCTTCTCTGAATGGTACCTATTAGTAGGTAGATAGGTATCTATTTTTTCGAGAAAAAAGTAAATGAAAAAACTAGAAAAAGTGAATAAAACATGCAAACATATCTGAACTAACAAAAAATAAATAAATAAAACATGTGAAAAAATCTGAACTAACAAAAAAAGATAATGAAAACATGAAAAAAAAATCTGAACTAACAGAAAAAAGATAAGGAAACAGAAAAAAGTTAAGCTGTATTTAAGTAGTTTTAGGTAATGGAATGAGTAAAAAACAAGAACAGAAATTCGAGAAAGATAGATTTGATAGGTAGGTAGGTACCTCTAAGGCTTTTCCTGTACCTAGGTGGGTCGGTTTATGGTGGGTCCATCAAATATGCGCTTTAGTTTCTATGGGAACTCAACTGTTTGAGAGTTATAGAAATTTGGGTGAGTAGGTATAGGTACATGTGAAGGAAATTATGAACAGGAGGACCCACATTTTTTTTATTATTTCCGCAGAAAAAACCAAAAATTAATCAGACTTTCAGTGTTTATCAAATTATATCTATTCTAACATAGGAATGCTTCAAATTAAGCTCATTTAAGTTTTAAAAACTTCGAACCCAGTCTCCTAGATTTGTTTTGTACCATTAATGAAGTTATTTCACATCTTTATTTCATACATCGATTCAACCTGGTTCACAAACTTAGGAGATAATAGAATTTGACTTAGTTTTAATATTTCTGAATGTTTGTTATGATGCATGGTTAATTAAAATTCAATCAATATTGAAACTGGAAGCTAGGTTCATAAACAAGAAAGATTAGAATAGAATGCATTTTCTGACCATAATCATTTCATACTGAATTGAATAATTTCAAACTACCGAAATTATCCCTACAATATTTTCCACTTTTTTTTTTACTTTTGAAGATACAAATAACTGTTGTCAGTTTCAAACAAAATCAAAACAACAAGGAACCACAGAACACTATTTTATTGGGAACTACCTACCACAGGGACATTATAATAACATTTGAATGTGATCATAATGCACTCTAGTCATTGTGAGAAAAATTATAACTAAAGATAACTAATGGTTACAGATATTATCTTTAAAAAAAAACTTTGCAATTATTAATTTTTTTTTCTCTCCTGGTAATAAACTAATATTCTGTGGAAAGGTATTAAAATTTGACATAATCTATGAATATCCGTTATTCAATATTTATGTTTTTGTTTACATGATTAAAACAGATACCTACTCTGATTATAAAAACCAAAAATTTACGCATGTTCAGTAATTAATTATAGTCTAATCAGAATACATTAATATTAATGATTTAACAAAATTATAGAACACCTAGTTGGTTTTTTTCCGAAGTAAATTTAGGTAATCAAACTCAATTTTTTCAAGCAAGTATAATTGCACTGTAGCGTGCTACACGTAAACTGTTTACCCCTGTATTTATTTTCCATCTGATATCCCTAAGAAATAAAACGTACCTACTTGTGCGATGGCAGTGCATATGTCTTATCTTTGACACAGGCATGTGCAAATATCTGATTGACGTGGAACTTTCTTTTCAATTTCGATCGTCATTGAGAACATTGAAAAGAATATAAAATCGAGATTTTACCTCATATCTTTTGTGTGTATCTTGAAAACCCTTTAAGGGTTTTTTTCTGGAAGAAAATTTTTCGAGAAGAAAGTTTTCTGCAAGATAGTTTTCAACTCTATACATTCTTAAGACTTGTATTGATACTGGATTCCTGAAGAAATTCATATTTTCCGAACATCTTGGAATAACTGAATTTGACTTAATACTGGAGATTTCCTCAACCTATATACAGGGAGGTCCGAAAGAAATAAGAAGTTTCACCAACCTAACTTCCTGGCCATTGATATACAGGAGTTCCCAAACAGAGGAGATCTTTTGCCGACCATTTTCGTCTTCACCATATATACAGGGAAGTCAATTTTAGTGAATATTTTCTAATAGAAAGAGTTGAAATTATATTATATTAACAAAATTTTCTCCGTTTGCCGAAAACTTGTTTGTAAATATTTTACTGGTACCAGATTTTTTGTATTCAATGTAAATAAATACTTGTATTCGTGAGGATTGTGATTTGCTTGGGTTTCTTGTTCCCTCCATTCTCAGAACTCAGAGATTAGACCTGCGACCACTCATAACGACAGAGCTCGGGTAATTAAAACCAATTTGAAGCCGGAAAGGCTACAGCACTCCTAAATCTGGGAATACTTGTAATGACTCAGAGTGTCATTACCTGTAGCTTTTGTTTTGAAGGAAATGCACTCAGTTTTGTCAACATTCAGAATTAGACCATTTTTGCGGCACCATTCAGTAAAACAGGACATCAATATAGAACATTTCTGTGACAGCTCCTCAAGTGTGTTCGCAAAGATTGCGAATGAGGTATCATCCGCCAAGATTATGATTATACTCGCAACAACATACTCAGGTAAATCATTGATAAAGATCAGAAAAATCACCGGCCCAAGCTCAGATCCCTGGGGGACACCCAATTTAACATCATCTCATCAACTCATCTGACCACCTCTCCTCAACTCTGAACACCATTGTACAAGTTGTGATGAAAGAACGGACCCATTCCAGTACAATTCCTCGAAAAGTCGAGAAATAAACCGGCTATACAAAGACCACCATCCAATAAATCAACACGAGTTCAATCATCAAAAATTTCTCGTCAACAAGGAATATCATTCGAAATTAGGGAAATCCTATAATATATAATTATTTTTCTATTTACTCAAGGGCAACCAATCACAGAAGTTAAGTTGATATCGATGTATTAAGTTTTCTTCCACTCTTGGCTTATTGAAACTATGTGAAGACGGTCAAAAACGAATCTAAAGGAGATTTCCGTTCTCTTGGCACCCTGTATTAGCCTCATTTTTATCGAAAATGCCCCTAATGAATTCATAATTTATTATAATTAATCTGAATGGTTCATTAACGGTGTACGATTGAGGTCGATTCCATCATAAAATGCAGATGGATAAAAATAGATAAGGCTGCAGCAGAAAACATTAAAAAATTTCCACAGATTATGTTTGCCTCAGAGGTCTGAATTGTAAGAAATGGTTTTAAAGAATATTTCTTCGGATCTTTGCAAATTAAAGTTGAAATCAATGTAGCGGTAAGAGCCTTACCCTGTATAAAAACAAACTAGTTATCAATCAAAACGTCACCAACCCAAAAATGTTAATCGACATCCAATCTACCGCTGTTACTAGATCACAGAACAATAGCAAAGAAATTATGCATAATTCTAAAAATCCACACAGGCACGCATGATATATTATCGGCGTCATAATGAAACCACTCAGTGTCTGATCTAAACGTACCAGGATGAAGTAGGCCATGAGTTTAATATGCAATAATAAATATCCAGCTGACAACGGGGGCAATAATTTTCAGATACGGATTTGGAGGCATACATTAAATATGAATTAACATAATTTGAAGGACTGCCTGATTTCATCTCTAATGTGATTCCGTTTTATGGTTTATCTCGGTTGGCTGATAGCACGCCCACTTGTGTCTTGACAGGAATTGTGTAGAATAGAGTGACTTATGGGAATGCTGACAGGCCCGTGCCAATCTCCATTAAATCTATGATATCTTCTTCACTATGATTTCAGATTGGACCAGATCAGCATTATCATATCAATAAATTCTGGGATTGGGAGTGAAATCCAGTTTCACTATTAGACATGTGGTACCCCCATTACACAACGAGGGAGGTTCGCTGAGGATTGACTGTCTGGGATCCTCCCCATCAGATTAAACTAAATTCCTAGGTGTCCATATGGATCGAAATCTCAACTGGATGACCCATGCAAGAAAATAAATAAATCATTTTTCTCCTTGAGTAGACTGAAAACATCCTTGTTTATTGTCCTACAATATTCTTCTCTGGTGAGGCTGTACTTCTTTCAGTACAGTTTTTGTGGCGCAGAACAGGGTAATACGTCCCTTTTTTGGTTTTTCCAGCCGTCAATCATGCAGACCTTGTTTCTCTCCCTTGCATATACATACTACAGTGTGTCCTTTACGCCAAAGACAACGAAACTAATTGGGTTAAACTGTCGAGTTCGCATGATCACAAAACATGAAATTCACAGGTACTATTTGCCTTCTTATGTAAAATTATTGAACAAACGAATGTTCAAGAGAGAAATTAAAATAATGTTGATTCAAAGATGCTTCTATACTGTTAAGGAATTTCTATCTAATCCCTTAACTTAGTAATTAATTGATGTAAATTATTTTCAGATTTATTTTCTTGTACTCGACTTGTCCTATACACTTTTTTGTGTCCTAAAGGATGAATAAATTATTATTATTGTCTAAGTTCAATTATGTATAAGGTGAAGAAATAATTGAAAAAGACTTATTTGTTGAATGATTGTTTGGGCTATTACCATCATCTATTGTGGATGTAATGTTTTCCGACGTTTCGATAGACATCTTCTATCTTTATCAAGGAGGAAAAGTAAAAAACCTCTTGAAAATTATCAATTTTCAAAAAAGTCAATATTGACAGAAGTCAAAAAAAAAACATTACATCCACAATAGATGATGGTAATAGCCCAAACAATCATCAACAATATCTCGTCATCAAAAAGACTTATTTGTACAAACATTGAAGACGTCATATATAAGGGGTCCAGAAAGGGTATAGGGTATAATATAAGTTCAATAAAAACACATAATTGAGAAAAGAAAATAAGATGACTTAAAAGTCAAGGAGCTTCATTGGCTATTTGGTATAAAATCTAAATTTTCACTAGAATGAAAACTCCTCAAATATAAAACGATTGTTGAACCCACTTGTATCTATGATGCGTCACGAATCAAAATTCCATACAGAGCTGAAGATGCCATACGTGAAAGAAGTTCAGGACTTAAGTAACAGGCATTAAAAATTAACAGCCATCCTAATCCGGCACTGACCGAACCCTCAACAAATACCAGACGACTGAAGAGAAACTGGCCAGCAGGTCTGAAGAATGCCTGGGGATAGGGTTGTTCTAATACAAGGTGTCCAGAAAGGGAATCGGGTATTTGTAAGTTCAATAAAAAACACATAATTGAGAAAAGAAAATAAGATGACTTAAAAGTTAAGGAGCTTCATTGGCTATCTGGTATAAAATCTAAATTTTCACTAGAATGCAAACTCCTCATATATAAAACGATTTTTGAACCCACTTGTTTCTATGGTGCGTCACGAATCAAAAGCTCCATACAGAGCTGAAGATCCCATACGTGAAAGAAGTTCAGAACTTAAGTAACAGGCATCAAAAATTAAAAGCCATCCTAATCCGGCACTGACCGAACCCTCAAATACCAGACGAATGAAGAAACTGACTGAATGAAGGACAGGGATTTTTCTAGTACAAGGTGTCCAGAAATGGTATAGGGTATTTGTAAGTTCAATAAAAAACACATAATTGAGAAAAGAAAATAAGATGGCTTGAAAGTCAAGCAGCTTCATTGGCTATTTGGTATAAAATCTAAATTTTCCGTGAATGCACAGTCCTCATACATAAAACCATTATTGAACCCTCTTGGATCTATGGTGCTTCACGAATCAAAAGCTCCATACAGAGCTGAAGATCCTATACGTGAAAGAAGTTCAGAACTTAAGTAACAGGCATCAAAAATTAAAAGCCATCTTAATCCGGCACTGACCGAACCCTCAAATACCAGACGAATGAAGAAACTGACTGACTGAAGGACAGGGATTGTTCTAGTACAAGGTGTCCAGAAAGGGTATAGGGTATTTGTAAGTTCAATAAAAAACACATAATTGAAAAAAGAAAATAAGATGACTTAAAAGTTAAGGAGCTTCATTGGCTATCTGCTATAAAATCTAAATTTTCACTAGAATGCAAACTCCTCATATATAAAACGATTTTTGAACCCACTTGTTTCTATGGTGCGTCACGAATCAAAAGCTCCATACAGAGCTGAAGATCCCATACGTGAAAGAAGTTCAGAACTTAAGTAACAGGCATCAAAAATTAAAAGCCATCCTAATCCGGCACTGACCGAACCCTCAAATACCAGACGAATGAAGAAACTGACTGAATGAAGGACAGGGATTTTTCTAGTACAAGGTGTCCAGAAATGGTATAGGGTATTTGTAAGTTCAATAAAAACACATAATTGAGAAAAGAAAATAAGATGGCTTGAAAGTCAAGCAGCTTCATTGGCTATTTGGTATAAAATCTAAATTTTCCGTGAATGCACAGTCCTCATACATAAAACCATTATTGAACCCTCTTGGATCTATGGTGCTTCACGAATCAAAAGCTCCATACAGAGCTGAAGATCCTATACGTGAAAGAAGTTCAGAACTTAAGTAACAGGCATCAAAAATTAAAAGCCATCTTAATCCGGCACTGACCGAACCCTCAAATACCAGACGAATGAAGAAACTGACTGACTGAAGGACAGGGATTGTTCTAGTACAAGGTGTCCAGAAAGGGTATAGGGTATTTGTAAGTTCAATAAAAAACACATAATTGAAAAAAGAAAATAAGATGGCTTAAAAGTCAAGCAGCTTCATTGGCTATCTGGTATAAAATCTAAATTTTCACTAGAATGCAAACTCCTCAAATATAAAACGATTGTTGAACCCACTTGTATCTATGATGCACGAATCAAAATTCCATACAGAGCTGAAGATCCCATACGTGAAAGAAGTTCAGGACTAAAGTAACAGGCATAAAAAATTAACAGCCATCCTAATACGGCACTGACCGAACCCTCAACAAATACCAGACGACTGAAGAAAAACTGGCCATCAGGTCTGAAGAATGCCTGGGGACAGGGTTGTTCTAATACAAGGTGTCCAGAAAGGGAATCGAGTATTTGTAAGTTCAATAAAAAACACATAATTGAGAAAAGAAAATAAGATGACTTAAAAGTTAAGGAGCTTCATTGGCTATCTGGTATAGAATCTAAATTTTCACTAGAATGCAGACTCCTCATATATAGAACGATTTTTTAACCCACTTGCATCTATGGTGCGTCACGAATCGAAAGCTCCATACAGAGCTGAAGATCCCATACGTGAAAGAAGTTCAGGACTTAAGTAACAGGCATCAAAAATTAAAAGCCATCCTAATCCGGCACTGACCGAATCCTCAAATACCAGACGAGTGAAGAAACTGACTGACTGAAGGACAGGGATTGTTCTAGTACAAAGTGTCCAGAAAGGGAATCGGGTATTTGTAAGTTCAATAAAAAACACATAATTGAGAAAAGAAAATAAGATGACTTAAAAGTCAAGGAGCTTCATTGGCTATCTGGTATAAAATCTAAATTTTCATTAGAATGCAAACTCCTCATATATAAAACGATTTTTGAACCCACTTGCATCTATGGTGCGTCACGAATCAAAAGCTCCATTCAGAGCTGAAGATCCCATACGTGAAAGAAGTTCAGGACTTAGGTAACAGGCATCAAAAATTAAAAGCCTTCCTAATCCGGCACTGACCGAACCCTCAAATACCAGACGAATGAAGAAACTGACTGACTGAAGGACAGGGATTGTTCTAGTACAAGGTGTCCAGAAAGGGTATAGGGTATTTGTAAGTTCAATAAAAAACACATAATTGAAAAAAGAAAATAAGATGGCTTAAAAGTCAAGCAGCTTCATTGGCTATCTGGTATAAAATCTAAATTTTCACTAGAATGCAAACTCCTCAAATATAAAACGATTGTTGAACCCACTTGTATCTATGATGCACGAATCAAAATTCCATACAGAGCTGAAGATCCCATACGTGAAAGAAGTTCAGGACTAAAGTAACAGGCATAAAAAATTAACAGCCATCCTAATACGGCACTGACCGAACCCTCAACAAATACCAGACGACTGAAGAAAAACTGGCCATCAGGTCTGAAGAATGCCTGGGGACAGGGTTGTTCTAATACAAGGTGTCCAGAAAGGGAATCGAGTATTTGTAAGTTCAATAAAAAACACATAATTGAGAAAAGAAAATAAGATGACTTAAAAGTTAAGGAGCTTCATTGGCTATCTGGTATAGAATCTAAATTTTCACTAGAATGCAGACTCCTCATATATAAAACGATTTTTTAACCCACTTGCATCTATGGTGCGTCACGAATCGAAAGCTCCATACAGAGCTGAAGATCCCATACGTGAAAGAAGTTCAGGACTTAAGTAACAGGCATCAAAAATTAAAAGCCATCCTAATCCGGCACTGACCGAATCCTCAAATACCAGACGAGTGAAGAAACTGACTGACTGAAGGACAGGGATTGTTCTAGTACAAAGTGTCCAGAAAGGGAATCGGGTATTTGTAAGTTCAATAAAAAACACATAATTGAGAAAAGAAAATAAGATGACTTAAAAGTCAAGGAGCTTCATTGGCTATCTGGTATAAAATCTAAATTTTCATTAGAATGCAAACTCCTCATATATAAAACGATTTTTGAACCCACTTGCATCTATGGTGCGTCACGAATCAAAAGCTCCATTCAGAGCTGAAGATCCCATACGTGAAAGAAGTTCAGGACTTAGGTAACAGGCATCAAAAATTAAAAGCCTTCCTAATCCGGCACTGACCGAACCCTCAAATACCAGACGAGTGAAGAAACTGACTGACTGAAGGACAGGGATTGTTCTAGTACAAACTGTCCAGAAAGGGAATCGGGTATTTGTAAGTTCAATAAAAAACACATAATTGAGAAAAGAAAATAAGATTACTTAAAAGTCAAGGAGCTTCATTGGCTATCTGGTATAAAATCTAAATTTTCACTAGAATGCAAACTCCTCAAATATAAAACGATTGTTGAACCCACTTGTATCTATGATGCGTCACGAATCAAAAGCTCCATACAGAGCTGAAGATCCCATACGTGAAAGAAGTTCAAGACTTAAGTAACAGGCATCAAAAATTAAAAGCCATCCTAATCCAGCACTGACCGAACCCTCAAATACCAGACGACTGAAGAGAAACTGGCCATCAGGTCTGAAGAATGCCTGAGGACAGTGTTGTTCTAATACAAGGTGTCCAGAAAGGGAATCGGGTTTTTGTAAGTTCAATAAAAAACACATAATTGTGAAAAGAAAATAAGATGACTTAAAAGTCAAGGAGCTTTATTGGCTATCTGGTATAAAATCTAAATTTTCACTAGAATGCAAACTCTTCATATATAAAACGATTGTTGAACCCACTTGTATTTATGACAGTGTTGACAGTGTTGTCAACCACAAAACGAAAAATATAACTTAAAACAATGCTATAATGAGTTCCTTACAGCACTGTTTTTACTACTGTAATGAACTCATTACGACACTGAAATAGAGAAAATGAATTTATTCATTTTGTCAGTGATATTTTCTCCTGTAATGCTGAATAACGAGTTGTAGCTATTATCGTTTCATAATTACGAGAAGATATTTTCATCACACCGAATTTGCGTTTCGCACCGGATATCACCAATCTCTTAAGCGACCATTACCTCTGTTTTTTTCTTCGGACAGGATGAGCGAACGAATGTCCATATTTTGCAAAATGATACTGTAAGTGTGAACAGGTGAATAAACGGAATTCTATTTATCGACTTTGAAATTAGTTTATACAATAATTTAGTTAAGATTGAAATATTCATTATGGTGCAATTACTTATTTTGGATAATTGAAATACTGTTGAACTAAATTCTGAAAGGATCTTCTGAGAAAAAATTATAAGTGAAAAGATCTTCGGTAAATTTAAGTCTTTATTGAGAGTTTGTTTCCAATAACTAAAATTTTTAATTGCAGTTTTTCAAGAGATTAAGTAATGTTTATGATACTTAATAGAGATCTTGCAAACCTCATTACTTAAACTTAAAAAATCAATTGAAGATCATGAATTGTTAGTACGGTTGTACGAGGCATGTTTTTTAAGTTTCTACCGGTTTGCTATCGTCACTTGGTGCGTGGCGTGTACGATATTCCGCACGATAGAGACGTTGAGCAGTCACTATTGAATCACCATTAAGATAATACGCTCGTACGCAAAATACGCGATGCATCCCGGAGTACTGTTCCATCGTCACTAAAACTCCACAAAATAGCGGACGCTACAAATCCCTCCCGCTCCTTTTAGACGCCCCGTTCCGAATATGGCGCGAAATTAAATACCCCATACCCTTTGTAGAACAAGCGCGCAAAAAGTCACTGTGATATTGTGAAAATTTTGATCTCAGTACCTACTTGAAAATGAGACCAAGGATGTCAAATTTCGAGCATCTTTTTGGAAAATTTTCTATTATTGCTTGATTGTGAGTGAGATACTTAGGCCTCTCGCCCGGACCAGGTTATCAATGGTACTTTCTGGTGGTTCAAAGTTGATGACGCTATAAATGAAGACCAATAAATGCATTCCAAATAAGTATGAATCGAATTATGTTTCACACGTGATGAAAACTGCTTACAGCAATGATCAGTTCCTTCTAATTTGTAAAAGATATATGATAGAAAGCATTTCATCTTGAACCCCAACTGTGAGGGGAATCAACAGTTAAAATCAATTCAAATCGAAGACTCACCCTGTATATCACATTCGCATAATATCAATTACGTCCCTGTTTCTGTATGTTACAACAGTGCGAAATAGAAAGTGTTCTCACGATAGGATGAATAATCTAACCGGACCACGAATCCAAGTATTGCGGATAAATAACTTAAACAATTACTCTAACAATAAACACGCCTACGTTGTTTTGCATACAGATCTTTCTTCTTTACTGTTCTTCCGATAGAATATCGCGGCTCCAATTGGTTCTCGATGCCTGCGGATTTATTTGTTATATAAATAGGTTTGGATTTCAGACTGAATACATAATTTTGATCCGTGTTGATCAATTTTTTCATATGAAAGAAATAATAATAATAATATAATAAAATATGAAAGACAAAGTTGTATTCTGTGGTTCGAAATTGTGGAAACATTGAATTTATTTTGTGTTAAGAGAAAAAAACGAAATTCTGATACTGAAGGTCACATGGACTCAGCGGAAAATTTAACATCCGAAACCTTTTTCAGTCATTTAAGTTCCTCTTTTTGTAAAAAAATCTAGGGTTATCTGAATCAATAGAATCGATATCTTAGTACAGAATCTGAATCAGCAATGACGTGTGGTCAGATTGCTTTAGCGCTCTTGTTATGGTACTTCCGAGTGGCTATTCACCGGCCTAAAAGCCTGGGAGTGCAGGAATTCTTTTTATCGTCTTCAAGTAATATGTTTTGAAATGAGAAAATGAAATATTTCTCCTTATGACTATTGAGCCGGCATGGCATGGCAGTATGTTAAAAAAGAACGACAATTATAAATAACTATCGTTCTAGGGTGCGAGAGATCTCCGAGATTACCATGCGTCAATAATGACTAGCTCGCACCCTAGAACGATGGTTATTTATAATTGCCGTTCTATTTCAATATGTTCTGCTTGAAATTATATTTTTCAAGTTTCGCTCAAGATCCAAGCTGAGACAATTAAAGAAAAAATCAACAAAAAAATCGAAATGTCTAGCGAATTATTTGGTAGTAAGGAGAGTACAAATGTTCTACAGTCCTCGACTTCAGCAGTTTCTGAGTCAACATATGGTTCATCATCAATATCAACTCTTTCATCATCAAAAATCTGTGTTACTGAAAATAACAATTGTATTCAACAATATTCAACATATATGACAATAAAACAAAATTTTCTAATGTAAATAATACTACTAACTTGTAAAAATTTTGCAATTTAACTGTCAGTTTCACAAGTTAGTGACTTGATGAAATAAACTTTCTTAATTAATATTGTGTTTTTGGAAATTGACGTTTACAAACGAAAAACAAATAAAATCATTGGCTCTTTTCTCGATAATTGCTGACAGTTGTGCAAAACGATAGCTCGCTGTTCCACAAGAAACCAGCGCGCAAAAACAAGTTTTATCATCCCTTAACAACCCCATTTCGTCAACCCCTCATACCTAGTATGCGGCGATGACAGATAAACCTAAACGCTATTAATAAACGCAAAATATCATATTCCCTGAAGTAATCAGCGAACAATCATAAAGCCCACCCCCGATATGTTTTCATAGATGCTCACATAATAAAACAAGTGAAAAACGCGCAGGCCATATCGACACGGCTCATATCACAGCCAACCTGATTACGAAGGGTTGTAAATATCAGTGCTTCCAGCACCCTTGGGATTTCACCCTGTCAAACTGACTACGGTATTGTGACGCCCGATTTTCGCCCTGGATGACGCCTAGTCGGCTGGTAGGAGCACTATATAAGTGGTACATGCATCGCGAAGGAGTTTATTTATTCATTATACCGGAAGAGTGGGTGTACAGAGGGCTTTAGGGAAGGGACGTATGTGTAGTGCAGGTGCGTTTGTGATTTTTCCCGAAGTTTCTGTTCAACTTGACCTTTTTTGAGGGCTGACAGGGAAGAGATATGTGATGGAGATATGATAGCAACAAATTTACATGGTTAGTTTGGTTAAAATTAAATAAACAATTATAGTCTGTTCAAGATATATTGCTATGAAAGCTAACCTTGAAAGTGTAGCGGGTGCTTTATTTCTGATCATAAAATGTTACTCAAATGTTCTGTGCTTGAGCCATTGAAATGAATAATTATAACCTCGTTTTTTCCTGATCCTATTTTTTTTAATTAATTGAAGACTCAAAAACCTTCTGCATTCCTGTTGTATATTGGAAATTATATCCACATTATCACGATTGTAATTCAACCAATTTCAATTAGTGGAACAATCATAAACATTATTTTTCATACCTAGACGTCATTTAATAAGAATTGAAGCAATCTTTATATATAACTAGCTGACCCGACAGACTTCGTCCTGTCAAAAAGATTTGTAATGTGGCAGTTTTTGTGCTTACGTATTTCTCCTGAACAGAACCGTCACCCTGGTGATAGGGCGTTGTGAATAAAAAATAATTAAATAAAACATATATAAGGATTTAAAAGTAAGTAATCGCTTTATTGTTAATCATGTGAATCATAATTATTATTATTATCATTGTAGTGCTTTGTGGTATACGATATTTTTTGTTTGATTACCTGGCGCATAGATAAACAAATCTGATGGTTTTCCAACACGGGAACAGGCAACATACAATTGACCATGTGAGAAACATGGGGTTTCTAGATTAATACAACAAACACCTAATGATTGCCCCTGGGACTTGTTTGTAGTCATAGCAAAAGCAAGCCGCACTGGAAACTGTAGTCGTTTAAACTCAAATGGCACATCAGTCGGAATCATTGGGATGCGCGGTATGAGAACATCTTCTCCTTTATACTTTCCTTTGAGTATAGTTGCTTCTATCACATTGTTTAGTAATTTTTTTATCGCTAACCGTGTACCGTTGCAAAGACGCGGTTAGTTGATATTTCGCAACATTATAACCACCGATCCAACCTTTAATTGAAGATTGTGAAATGGCAATCCTGGCAAATCCAGCGAGTTTAAAAATTCCGGTGTATAGTTGACTACATCATCTTGATTAGTAGCCGAATCAACTGATTTATATATCCTCAATTCGCCTGTAATTTGTTCTTGAATTTTGAAATTTAATTCATTTACATCTATGTTTTTTGCAGCCAGTATAGCTCGTTCGCTCAACCAATCATGGTTTCTGTAATTTTGAGAAACATCTGGAAACACCTTCTGAATAAGTTCATCTTTTGATCGAGTTAATTGACAAAAACTTTGAGGAAAGTTAATGCAGCCAGTCAACATGTCTATAGGAAATTTGCCATTACCAATGTCAATGAGTTGTTTAGAGAATATGTTTCCAGATTGGTCATTTTGCAACTCGACACGCATATTCTTGCTTAAATGAAGTACTTTGACATGTTTCCACAAATTGGAGGACTTTAGACATGCATTGAGTTCATCAGCTGGCGTTGATCGTGGAATCACTGGCAATGTTTGACGAAAATCTCCTGCTAATAAGATCATTGCACCACCAAATCGGTTATTATTGCTCCGTAGATCTTTTAAGGTTCTGTCTAAAGCCTCCAAAGATTTTATATGTGCCATCGTGTATCCATCCCAAACAATCAATTTACATTGCTGCAAAACCTTTGCCATTGCAGAGTTCTTCGAAACGTTGCAGGTTGGAGTTTCATTGCTTTGCATATTTAATGGCAATTTTAGTGCTGAATGGGCTGTTCGACCACCTTCAAGCAAAGTTGCTGCTATTCCCGATGAAGCGAGTGCAAGTGCAATTTTATTTTGTGAGCGAATTAATGAAATCAAAAATGTTTTTCCTGTACCACCAGGTGCATCTAAGAAGTAAATCCCTCCAGTTTCATCATTTGTTACTTTCATAAGAGTTTCAAATACATACTTCTGTTGTTCATTTAACAGTGGAAGATTTGTTTGAATTAATTCTTTAAAAGCGTTGAGATTATACAGTTTTTCTCGATGCAACTCTTGGTTAAAAGTGTCATACATTGGACGATTGGGCGCGGTCAGGCCTAATTGGATTAATAGTTTGTTTGACATTATCAAGCACATGTCCTCAATTGAAATCAATGCTTCATTGTAAATTTCTTCACTGATTTGTATATTTCCCATTCTATTCCGTATTTGATACAAAATATCATCACACATATAATCTTCGTACTTGATCCACAAATCAATTGGGTTTGATGGGAAGCATGTAGATATGATTATAGAAAACAATGTTCGTATTTGATGAGCGTGTGATGATATTACAGCATCATTGAGAGTTTGATCCCAATGAGCGTCATTTTCAAGCAATTGCAAACGTCAAGTTGACTACGTTTTAGTTACAAATCATTTGTGTGGGAAAAAGAAAAGGGCTATTTTTAGGGCTTTTCCAGCAATAATTCTAATTTTTCTCGCCGTAAAAACCATCCTTGAACTGCAACGAACATTTTAAAAAAAGATTTGGCCAAATTGGTCCAGGCGTTATTGAGTTATGCGCTTACCAACACATTTTGCGATTTATTTTTATATTATAGATAGAGACGAATGAAATCTGGATATTTCTCTAGATGCTTTTAGACAACATCATGTCTTCTTCAATATATTTCAGATGAGCTAGTGTGCCTTCAGAAAATACTTTTCTGGAAGTACATGCGAGGTTGGATTGTTAAGTACCCGTGTTTGGCAACAGTGGGAAGTGTAGGTAAAAATTCTGTATTCCATCTTTTACTGTCATCCTACAATCAAAGTCTCTGAAAATTTCGCACCAATTGATAGAGTGATTTTGATTTGCCGACATTTCATAATGAACAACTTCGTGTTAATTTGAAAAATGGAACTAGAACAATATCGTTCAGTGAATCGCGTCCTGCATTTGGAAAGAAAGATGTACGAGGAAATCAAAGATCGGTTGGCAGTTGTTTATGAGAACCGTGCACCTTCGATGACGACCATCAGATATCGATTCCATGAATTCAAATGGGGCCGAACATCGGTGTTCGTCGAGGACTACCTAGGATGTCCAAATGAGGAGACTACAGATGATGTGGTCGATAAAATCCATGATATTGTGTTAGCCGATCTAAATAAAGATTAGAGAGATTGCTGAGATGCTAAACATTTCATAATAACGAGTGTAGGTACAATATTTCACATCAAAATTTCTTGATGACGGAGCTATCGGCAAAATAAACGAAATCGTGTGACAACTTTGAAGGACTGTCTGCGCCTATTAAAGGTCAATGCAAACCAGATCTCAATAATTATCTTCAGATTTGATCTGGAATAAGAAAAAATAGGGTATTTCGAAGGATGAGAGCTCACTAGAAGGATAATGTCAATTACTATCTGATTTTGGATCCAAAAATTATATCTACCTTCTTTTGGTTAGAAAAAAAAAATTGAGCATCGAACAAAACTGAAGGAAAACTTTGAGTGATATTTTTAAGTTTGGATATACCATAGGTTGAATCATGGTGACGGTTACTGTAGTATCACACTGTTTCAGAGTCCAAGAAGAGACTATAGAAATCTGTACTTATGTACAGTTGAAGATTGATCGGATAAATATTTTTTCCGCAAATCGCCAGGAAATTTTGACATTCCTTCAAAGTCAGGACTTCCTTACTGTAAGGAAATGTTATTTCCGTACAGTTGTTAGTGTTCTACATAAATGATAGAAAACACATTGCTTATAAGGAATTAATTTATATTTTGAAAACATCAAGTCATTGCTTAATACATTTTCAAGATCAATTTGTTATATTTACAGTAATTTGACAGTTAGTACAATTAGGTTGATTTTTCATGGAATTTTGAGGAAAGCAATTGGTCAAAAACTACATTCAACTAATGCCAACGTTTCGTAGATATATTTCTACTTCTTCAGGGCAAAGTCGAACTTATGTTTTACACACAAAGGATCTTAATATCAGTTTGTTGAGCAAATTGATGTATTGTGTGTAAAACATAAGTTCGACTTTGCCCTGAAGAAGTAGAAATATATCTACGAAACGTTGGCATTAGTTGAATGTAGTTTTTGACCAATTGCTTTCCTCAAAATTCCATGAAAAATCAACCTAATATGTATCTGCAAGGAAATGATCGATCAGAACATAAAATCAACGAGTTAGTACAATTATTGAACATTGGAGGAACACTCTTAGAACTATGAGAAACATTTTGGACAACATGCAGGGTGGAAGGGTCATTTTGTTGAATATTTTGTACTGTGAAAATTTTATTTGCCACCTCAACCTTATTGTTAAGCGATTCTTCGATATATCCTTCAGCAACGTTTGATGACTTCCATCCGCCATGCCTCTTTAAACTAGTTATGTCGGCACCAGAGTCAACCAATATTGTTGCAGAAGACCGACGAAAGCAGTGACCAGTATATTCTGTCGGATTTACCAAGTTCAAATAAGTAGCAACTATTTTGGGCATTTTTCTAAATTGATGAATTCCTACCACTTGTCTACAACCCTTTCCGCTTTGATATTTAAAGAAAAATCTGTCACTGTTCATATTTTCTGGTCTTAACGAAACATATTTCGATAAACATTCAAGTAGATCTGATTAATTACAAATGATCTTGGTTTGTTGGTTTTCGAATCAGGTATGCTGATTAAAAGCTTAGATTCTAAGTCTTCTATATCGTGTACAGTCATTCGGACTAACTCATCCATTCTACAGGCCCCAGAAATACCAAATATTACAGCCACCTAAATAATAAATGAAGCTATAATCTAAATAGAAATTAAAAACTTGTAAATTACCTTAATCATTAAATTTTCTTTATCTGGAGCTTCCTGAATAAATTTTTCAATTTCTTCCTTCGTTAAAATCTTAGATTTTTTTGCCCTATAACCTTGAGCTTGCCGTTTCAATAAAGAACGAAGTTTTGAGTATGTAGATATATCCACATTGTGTTTAAGTGCAAGGGTTGACTTCAGCATTGAATAATTGGCCCATAATGTTGAAGATTTTATCTTTAAACAATGGTCTAGGAAGTATGCCATTACAACATTTTCTGAGAAAGAACTCGTATTTTTACTCATGCGATAATCCATAAAACGTCTGTATGCATTTTCGTACTTTTCTCTTGATTTCTTTGGCAATAATTCTAATGAAGCAGTATTCACTGCCTCAACCAGCTCTGGAGGTGTCCGAGGAATGGAAATTTCATCATCACTTATCATTTTACTTTCGAGAACACCAGCAATTAAATTTATAAGAGTCAAGTTTGACAATTCAACCTCAATACGTTTCCATAGTAACCAAAGTAATTTTATTAGAAATTTCAAAGCACCATTTATTTGGGAATAAAATTATCGCGTTTTTTTTTAAATTAATTAATATCTGTCGAATTTTAAACGATTTGCGGAAAAATAGTATGTTTACCTCGTAGGAAAAGCCACATTCCTGGACTCTGTGTTGCTTAATCTTCACAGTCGTTCAGGAATGTTAAGCTTTTCCTACCCGGTAAACAATGTACTAATTCAGTGAATGAGGGAATCAAATTTTAAATGCTCCCAACTGTCCACCCTTAACCAGATTTTCTCAATAACCTACTTAATTGAGATATTCAGGCACAAAAATCTTCTGAGGTCTTTTTCCGTTTGATATCCATAAATATAAGATATTTAGATGGAACGATAATTGACTGTCTACTAGGAACAAGCGCGCAAAAAGATTGATCCAAATCAACAGTGCTAAGTTTATGATTGTCTTTATTTCCTCATTTCTATACTTTATCGAGTTAAATTACCGTTATTGAATAATTTCGTCCAGTTTGCATGAAATCTTCGTGTAAACTTCACATTAATGTTCAGAATAAAATGTAGTCGACTCATAACGTGTTTAACCAAAGCAGATATGGCAGTCTAAAGTCATCACACGTTATGATATACTAGAGCCACTCATGACCTTCCCGGACTAAGGAATTCCTGATCTTCTTCAAGACTATTTTATACACAATTTATATCTTTAAAGAGAAAAATGACATCATTTGGCACGCCTTTGTGTTCCGGCGGTTAAAAATAAACATTTTTCATGCAGATTCGAACTTCGATCAGACGAATGGTGATTTTATTCATGTTAGGTACTGAATTTGTACCGGAAAACAAACAGAAAAAGTTTCCTTAGAGAATCGATAGTGGACAAGTGACGTAAACAAATTATGAAAACCTTTAATTTTCGAGATATTGGCTATTAATTTAAGAATCATTCATTCATTTCAGAACAATGTTTCCAGCCGGCCCTTCTCTATTTATTTAAGAGCTTTCTGTGTGAATCTCAGGACCAGATGTGGCAATTTTGGTAGAGTAGCATTCTTTTAGTAATATACTGAAAAATTTCAATATAAATGTAAATCCGTTTAATTTTTTTATTTACGAGTATCATCACTTGATCATCCAAATTTAGTTCGATACGATAACAATTTGAATGGACAATGCACAGATATCAACGAACATACATCTCAAATCAACAAGAAACGAATTCGCAGTTTTCCTATTTCTACCATAAACCTATTTACACAATTATTATTTGTGCTATATCCACCATCTCTTATTATTCTTCATCAACATTTGTATAGATCTTCTTTCGTTCTTAATGCAGAATTAGCTTTTAGGAAAGCAGATGCTGCTTGATTGTCAATATTGGCAAAACTCTGAAATTAGATCAACTTTGTACTTATCTGTGGTTTGAAGTTACTTCGGTCTCAAAACATCCGGTAACTCAATAGATGGAGCTCGAATGGGATTAAAAGCGGTTGTTTTAAACGCTGCTTCTGATAGGTTTTTCTTCTTTGAGATTCGTTGAAAGTTGCATATATTTAAGCCTTATAGTGTATTCTTACGGAAGATGAAAAAAATTTTAAAATGGCATACAAATTAATTTTTAATCCTTAGATCATGAATTTTTAACCACCCTATATTTCTGTAATATGATTAGAAAATCTGTTTATTTCAATAGAAAAATTTTTTTCAGGTACATTATTGGTACAAGGCGACCTCTCTAGTGCCCCTCTGGTGGCGGCGAGTGCCCAGCCTTCCGCTCCATCTAGTCCCCAATCAAGTATGCTTTTGCTTCAACCACAGGTGAGTTCCACATTAATTATTAACACTGCGTGTTGGAAAATTCTTTCACAATTAAGGGGGTACCAAGTTACATTTATTAGGAGCCATCATCTGGTAATGAGGTTCTGAACTAGTATACTGTTCTACATCCCTGGTAGGCATATGGGATTTGTATAATCCCCGTCTGAAATGTTCTCATATGATTACAATACCTACTGCTGAAGTTCAAGAATTCGTTTTTTCCCTCCCTATATTATGCGCAACCTGTTTTGACACTGCGTTGACAAACGTTACTCAACAAGGTGTTGGGCCCCTAAGAACAGAATGTAAGTAACCAACATCCCTTGGGAAATAATAATCTATAATTATTATCTGCAACTTTAATTTTTGATTTCATCAACATATCACAAAAATCCTTGTTTTTTCGCAATTTTTCTATACATTTCTCTATACCTATCTTGTTGGAATCCTAAGTTATCTGCTTTTATTGAATCTCCGATTATTTATACAAAAACTCATGCAAAACAATTGTTTTGGGTCATTGATATGTCGATGTATATTATATACGACATATATAATATCAATACAAAGAAATTAAGGCATATTAAATCAATCTGGAATTCAAGAAACCCAAAAAACTTAGATTTCAAACAAGTTAGGTATAGAAAAAAATAGAGTGCGTTGTTCCAATTTTGAAAACGAAAAAAGCTACCGAATGTCTAATTTGAAAAAACAGAGTTTTCACAATTTTTTGATTTGACAATTGGTAATTTTTTCATCACTCGGTATAAGACAACTAAGATTTGACAACGGTGGTACTGATCAAACTATTATCTGAAGTCCTGTCAAATTTCAAACTGAGATCTCGAATATTAATCAAAATATAGTCATTTCCTTGATTCTCAATGTTGTGTTAAAATTTTTAAATTATTTATTACTCAAAAACTGTTGGAAATAGATATAGAGAAGTAAAGTAAAGTTACTGAAATTTCTTATAGAGAATCATAAAAAATATAAATACGGGGTGTCCCAGTTGAAATATCAAAGCTGCTGTCAAATTTGCGTACATCTGGCAATACTGGAAATGTAAAAGTAAGTCAGAAACTTCCTTAGAGAAGCTCACATTGATGTGAAATACTGAAATATCCTACATGAAGAGTTTCCATTTCAATTTAATAGGCCACACGCCTTAGGACACCCGATATGCCAATAAAGTTGCAGACGTTCTCCTGAAAGGGTCTTCAATATACATTTTGAAGTTTTCAAACCTTTGAAATAGTATTTCTTCCTTCTGGCTGGTTTAAGCAGTTTCCATTTTGATATAGCATACAGAAGCGTGGATTAATAGTACTCATTCTTATCGATGTACTTTTTGATGACAAATCTAACTTCCGTTAAATAATTAAATTAATTTATCAATTAATTAATCTAATTAATTAATTAATTTAATTAATTTATTTAACTTATTAATTAAATTAATTGATTTAATTAATTTAATTTAATTAATTAATTTATTAAATAAATAAATCTAAGAATTATATAGACAAAATAGAGTGAAAAAACAAAAAAAATACTTGTTTCTTACAATATTTTTTGTAGTAAGGAATTGTCAAAATTATTAATTTTAGGCTTTAACATTGCTCATTTTCATTTCACACAGTTCATTACAACGGCCAGGCCCAGCAACTCCCATTACCATTACTACCTTCATCAATAGTTAATTAAATTAAATTAATTAAATTAATTTATTAATTCATTAATTAAATTAATTAAATTAATTTCTTAATTCATTAATTAAATTAATTAAATTAATTTATTAATTCATTAATTAAATTAATTGATAAATTAAATTAATCAAAGAATTATATAGACAAAATAAAGTGAAAATTAGACAAAATACTTGTTCCTTACAATAATTTTTGTAGTAAGGAATTGTCAAAATTATCAATTTTAGGCTTTAACATTGCCCATTTTCACACAGTTCATTACAGCGGCCAGACCCAGCAACTCCCATTACCATTACTACCTTCATCAATAGTTATGTGTCATCGGGAGCTCTTAGCATGAACTTATTCACATTCTCCCTGTTAAACACATAAACGATTTTTTGGCTCTACAATTATAATTTGTTTCATCTCGAAGATTATCTAAAATTTGGATACTTAGCAACATCTATACAATCCTCTAATTATAGAGGAAAAATGTTACTTACATCTTTTTTACCATAAATAACTATTCCATTATCGGAAAATTTTTGAATATGAATTGATAATTGTTTCTCGTAATGGAATCATATAGTTTTTTAAATACTTTTACATTTTATACCCAGAATTGAAGTAACCACACCATTTTCAAGGCCAATTGCAATATCGATATTTCTTGGATAGACTATAAAGATTTTCAATGAAATCTTGTATTATCCATTAAAGAAATCATTGAACTCACATTTATGGCGTATTAGTCATTGCAACCCGGTGGAACCTTGTGTGGAAGGAAACCACACCAAAGAAATGATCAACATTTCATATTAATTGGAAATGACTCTGTTCGTATATCCAAATATTATGATATTGCTCCTGATAAATAGATCGATATAATTAACTGACGTCTACTTCTTGATGACTATAGTAGAAACAGGCGTGTCTACGTATGATTATTTTATTTTGAGTTTTAATTATTATAACGAGATGCCATATTTGGTTGTATCTGGATATTGAGTAGTTTTTGATATGATCGTTCAATTATTCTTGTATCAATTAAATTCAATGCTTCTTTTCCGATCTTGAAATAGCTGTTGCCTAGTGCAGGTTCAACATTCCTTCAAGCACTTAATTTATAAACAGAAGGTCGATGATGATTCAATTCCTGCTTCTACTTTTTCTATACCTTTTCCTATACATATTTCTTGTTCAGCATCTAGGGTATCTTAGGTTTTTGAATTTCGGATTTATTTAATATGCCTCAAGTTCTTTGTCTTGGATTAAACGGTGTTGTTTACCACCAGAAAGCAACGATATATAAACATACGAAATTGCTCCGAATCCATCGTTTACAAAAATCACGAATATAGCGTCACCCAACCAAATGTAACAAATAATAAACAAAAGTCATAAAATTTTTACAGTAATCTTTTGAAGGTTGCAATTTCGAATAATCATATAATTAAATATTTTGTGGGGCCATCTGGTAGTTAATCCCGGGACTTATAGACCGTTGTAGTAGGCTGAGGGGACATCTAAATACCGAACTTCGGACAATTCCATTACACCCATCTATATTTCAGATTGCAATCACAAATCGTTCGTGCTATATTTCATCGGTGAACAATGACCAAAATATAGGCACACCTTTATTGTCTTTGGAATAGTTTTCAGTACAGAAAAGGCATTCGGTATCACTCTCCTCTTCAGAAGAATCTGATATGTTTTGCTTTTTTTCCTTTTCCTTTCCGCCCCCTTTTCCTTTTCCTTTCCCACCACCTTTTTCTTTATCGTTTTGTTCGTTGGTCATCCTTTTTTTATTTTATTCGCTTCCTTAAGGGCCTTCTTTTGTTCCATATCTGTCTTTTTTTTTGCTTCCGCTTCAAGATACATTTTGTAGGGTGTGCTGGTCAGGACTGATGTGTCAACTCTTATTCGTCTTGCAGTCGTTCTTTTTCCAACTATCTTTGGTGTTGGTCGTACTTCTCGGGGTGAAACAATACCAAAAGATGTGGATGGAAGACCAACAGCCAAAGCTGGAGGTAATCTTCAGAAGATTTCCACGATGACGTATTTTCTAGGATGGACGGTGAATGCGGCGACGACTGTGGTACTTGTGGAGATTTTTGAGTCTTCGTTGGAGTCGAAGTTTGAAGTGGAGATACCTGAGGTGTTAAAAGAAGGATTCTTGAACATCCACTTCCAAAGGCTGTAGTGTTACAGTTTCTGGATTACTCGCTTGAGAAGAAGGCATTTGCACGTTTTCTGCTAATGGAAGACTTGTCGTCGCAGGGATCGGAATAGGGGTTCTACCGTGTCATTGTCAACATCCATATCAGTCGTTTCAGCTGCAATAAAATCTACAAGAGTGAAAATGTCAGGGTCAAATGGATATATTCCTGTTTTGCTGAATCCATTCATACTATTCAGAGGAACTGCTGCTTTTAGATAGGCTTCTGTAAAAATTTTCGTTATTTGGAACACGGTTACCACTCTTCCAGGATTGTGATTCATCCACTTCTCCAATGCTTGGTTATGATAAACGCTTAGTGGATACATCACTCCAACGTCCAAAGGTTGAAGTTTATGGGTACAATGAGGCGGCAGGCACAGAATAGTGACGTGATTATCCCTGGCTTTCAATACCACATTCAAATTTTTGTGTGAGATAAGTGACCGTCAATATTAAAAGAGCCGGATCTTCTGCTGTTGGTTTGACATGACATAAGAAGTGATCAAACCACTGAGAAAACACATCTAATTTCATCCAACCAGATGGATTGCATGCGTATATAGCGCCTGGAGGTGCACCATCCATCAATTCCATTTTCATCCGTACTCTCCGAAAGATTAACATTGGAGGAACAAAAGTTCCAGAAGCTGAGGTACAAATCACTGCGGTCGTTGTTTCACCTCTCTCAGCTGAAGTCACTCGCGCCACCTGCTTACGGCCTGTTTGTGCAAACACTCTCGAGTTTTTGTTGGGACAGTGCATAGACTTGTCTCGTCAACATTAAATATCCGATGAGGTTGAAAATAATGTTTTTCTTGCACGTTTTCAGAGTTGAAAAAATTTATCCACCACAGGCTTATTAAAAGCTCGCGCTCGAGCAGATGACGTCGATTCTGGGGCACGCATCGTAATGTCCGGATGTCTACGTCTAAATCCACGAAGCCATTCCTGTCCAGCTTTTCCTTTTGCTGTAGAAAATGGATGCGGTAACTTATTTCTTTCAGCTAGTTGGTAAGCTAAGGTCAAAACATCCTGAGTTGTCAGCCCGTACATTCTAGACTCCATGTCTTTGATATAATCAACAAGTTCCTGTTCTTGTTCAAGGTTAAATACTGTTTGTTTGCTACCTAACTTTTTAGCGCAGCCAACAGCTATTTTATTTTTACCTTTGGCTCTTCTTTTTAATGTCATCACAGGGACTTTAAACTCTCTACTTGCGGTTTTGTAAGGCATACCATCTTTGACAGCATCTAATGCCTTTTGCATTTGTTCTTCAGGCCAATTTTGGCGATTAGTTTTACGTATATAAAATCTTGGCATGATCTGTAAAAACAGGAAATATTATTGGGTAAAATGATTCCAGGGATCATTTTAAACACACAGAAAGGATCATTTCACCCCAAACATCAAAATTAATACCGACTGTTTTATTGTTGTTGGTCTATAAATCATGAGACGTTGACGAAATAAAACGCTATCTCATTACAGCATTGTTGATACTTTAGATATCATCTCTAGGCATAACTCTTCAGAGATGACAGGACGTCAGGTGGTAGAGTACTACTGCGGTTCTCACATTATTATGATCGTTCTACCATCTGTTTTCTAGTTTTGGATCCAGATGGATTATTCAGAACAGAAAAACGGAATATTTAGGAATACCACCTCGTTATATTTACAGTAGAAATGTCTACTAGATAAATTTATGTATCTTCTTGGTACTCCCTACTTTGAGGACTAGAGAAATGTTAGCTCAATTACTCAAAAAACTTGCTTGGATTCCAATTAGGCAAATATTGAGAAATCTACAGTTTTATTTATTTTTAAAGTGATGGAAGCGCTTCTTGATTAAAAGAAAATAGAAAAACATTGATATGAGATCAGGGGTTATTTTGCGCTTATTCTCAAGGTTGTTGTTCGGATTCAGGAACCGTGTGATAGTAAAACAACCGCCACAATGAATGAACAAATCTATTTCTAAAATTAAAAACAATTTTCTACGGAACTGAAAACGAATACTTTAAGTTGAAGGGAATTAAATCGATATATGTAATTTTGTCCTAATTTTCTGATTTTCCCGAATCCAACTCTGTGCTGAAATGATTCAATAATCAGATTTGTTCAATGTTGCCATATTTAATATCTTCCTTTATAAAATAGTTCTACAAAAGGTTGGGGACATCCCTCCAGTCTATGGTTTCACCACAAAACACTATAGATGAAATTAAACACTGAGCAACTTATTTAATATTCATCCCAGAGTTATATTCCATAATGAATAGAGAAAAAGATTTCCATCACTCACATAAATATATTTTCATGATGACCGTTGAAATAGGTAATGTATTTTATGTCATGACCTGTTAAATTAAAGACTTGTCTTTGTGAAGAGCTGGTTCTTTATCGCTACAGACTTTCAAGGTTCATTAAATTAAAGCTATTCTAACATAGGAATGCTTCAAATTAAGCTCATATGAGTTTTAAAAACTTCGAACCCAGTCTCCTAAGTTTGTTTTGTACCTTTATAGAAGTTTTTTCACATCTTCATTTCATACACCGATTCAACCTGGTTCACAAACTTAGGAGATAATAGAATTTGACATAGTTTTAATATTTCTGAATGTTTGTTATAATGCATGGTTAATTAAAATTCAATCAATATTGAAACTGGAAGCTATAAGCTCATAAACAAGAAAGATTAGAATAGAATGCATTTTCTGGCCATAATCTTTTCATACTGAATTGAATAATTTCAAAAAATCGAAATTATTCTTGCAATATTTTCCACATTTTTTTAAGAAAGCTACAAATAACTGTTGAAAGTTTCAAACAGAATCAAAACAACAAGGAACCACAGAACACTATTTTATTGGGAACTACCCACTACAGAGACGTTATAATAACATTTTAATGTGGTAATAATTCACTCTAGTTATTCTGAGAACAATTATTACTGAATATCAATAATGGTTACAGATATTGTCCTTCATTTAAAAAAATTTTGCAATTATTAATTTTTTCTCTCCTGGGGTTTGGTAATAAATTAATATTCTATGGTAAGGTATTAAAATTTGACATAATCTATGAATAACCATTATTCAATATTTATGTTTTTGTTTACATAATTGAAACAAATACTCTGGTTCTGGCTTTGAGTGAAAAATAGAACAATGTCGTTATAAATCTATATTGCTCAGGCCTTTCAAATAAGCCTCGTCAATATTGAAACTTCGGTTCAAATGTCTATCAGACATTATAAAATCAAACCCTTGGCAAGGAAAGATGTAAAATTTAATATTGACTCTTTGGTTTCATGATGAATCCCTGTATTCAAAATATAGTTATTTCACATTGAATTTTTACTCAACCAATTGAAATATAATTTTTAACAATTACATGTATTTCATTTCATTCACTTTTCTTGTTTTGGAGGTGAAAGATATTCAACTAAAAATAATTTTAGTCGAGTAACAATATTTGTATGAGATTAGACTATAGAAAGATCATTGGGAATTCCAAGATTTGCAAAATCTGAAACAAAAACATTTTAGTTTGTAGCAGAATAATAACTGCAAGAATACGCTCAAACGTTATCCTTTCATCAAAGATTTATCAGACCCAATAACATATCTATGTTACTTTTATCAAAAATAACTCATTTCAAATTTCAAAATTTGATAACATTAACACTATTTGAAATGTCTTCTTTCAGTTTCAGTTATTCTCATAAATATTGATATTGTGTCTTACAGTACATCTGTAGTAATACGATACATCAGTCATTGACTTTAGCAAAATATCCTTCCAAATTATAACATATATATGCTACTTCCTCCCTGGACATATGCTTTTTCTCGATCAAGCTATTTTTCTTTCATATTTTACCACTTCTTTAATGGAATTATCCTTTTTTTTATACTCCTGAAATGAGATGAGATTAGACATAAGTAACTGAAATTACACTAACTTTTGGAAAAATCGTTGTATTGAATAAATGACTATCAACTTCAGAACTCTTCTCGCTTCCTATACAATGTTCACTGCATATTTGATTGGACTCTTCTGATTGCCATTATTACACATCCAAAACTTTGAAAGTTGGAAACATATTTTCTAAAGATCTTCTCTGTCATGAAAGGTAAATGGGGATACTTCTCGTTGAAGGCCTGGCAGGTTCTACCTAATAATTCTGTCACATTCACCATGTATATAAAATAGATCCAGAATTTCGTAATTAGAATAACGGTTCATTTTGTTAAATCGAGAAATGAAGATAACGAATAACAATAACACTTGACACTTGTGGATTATTAACAGATAATTTATCTTCTATGGGTACAGAGTGTTCTCATGGTTTCGAAAGAATATTCATTGAATTTTTTTAGATGCAATCAATTTGACTCTACGTACTACATAAATCCAGAAAATCTCAAATAACTCAGAAATTATTGAATTTAGGAGCATAATCATGTGAGAAAACTATTATTATTTTTGACCGCAGAATCCAACACAATTATTAAAAAATAGGGTTCTAATTTGAAAAACAGAAATTATGGCCAATTTAAGATCACAATTTTCAACACAAAATTTGAAACACCCTGTGATGATATTTTTGAAATCCAAAAGATGCATGACCTTTTCACATCCTTCCTCTTCGATGTTGTAAAAACGGTTTACGCTGAGGATATTTAAAATAAGAATAATGAACATATTACTGACTGAACATATTTGACTGTTTTCCAGTTTTTTTTTGGATATTTTGACAACTATTCGATTTAATACAATGGTTTTGACAGAAATGTATTCACTATTGAATACTCGATCAAACCAGGAATGGAAAATTTTCCGGTCGAATTTATTTTCACTCCCTGTATAACCGGAAGTTTTTGGGCTTCGAATATATATTAGCTCTGTAGAGAACTTCGAACAATATCATAATCCCAATTTTCAGATTTCAAATATGTCTAGTTCTCCAGAAACGTCTAATAGGCACTTGGACTTGAGACACCCTGTATTTACATTGTACCAACCAACTGCACAATTCTTAATACGTGAATTTCGTAGTTGATGATACTCACAACACAGACATTTCCACTCCAATTCATCGTTGAAAGCTTAGTAAAATGACAGCGAATTTGTTTTGTTTTTTCAACAACTATGCCTAATAAATACAACAACAATACAATACAAAAAAATACGCAAATCGCCTATGAATTATCACGTGAGGCTGTATTCATCTCATAATGCTGTAATTACTAACTCAAAGGAAACACCACAAGTGATGTTTCAATGTTCGTTTTAAAATGAATCGATAAAGTTTTCACTGAATCTCTTGTTATATCACTACTGAAAATGAAAACTACTTATGATTATCCTCAAGATCGAGAATCAACAAGGAGGGTCAATTTTTTCTGACCTTCCGGCGTTTCTCGTCGAATTCCCGATGTTACTTACTATAAATACTCATTCAAAAGTTCGTTATTTACTTCCAAGTATCCGTACCGTATCTCTGTAATAATTCATTGCTCAAATAAAGTAGTTCTCTAGGTCATTTCCAAGGTATCGAACACTCCACCTTTCTCAGAACCTCGTCGTAATTTCATTTATCTAGAAGATATTCTAATAACCGTGAAGGTTTTGTCACTTCCACGGTGTCATTATTAGTAGGAGGTCTGCTGCGCTCCCTGTATGCGCCGTCGGCCATGTTCGACGCCGCGGCGCCCCTTGCTGTTTCTGCTTGCGTTGTTTCCTTCCAATAGAAGAGCTTTTCAAAGGTCCCGCCTCTTTTCTCCGTTGGTTAACTGTGGTGGATATCTGGAGCAAGCACCCAGGGAAACGGAGTACAAACATTAAATCATGCTACGGTGATAACTGTACAAGAAATAATTGCAGATAGATACGTTATATATTTATATAACGATACTTGTCAAGAGTACAAGGTTGAGAAAAGAGTTGAAGTATGGTGTGAGGTGAACTGTTTATTAGGTGATGGGGTGATTCGTTTTATAATTTCATTTCTTGGTATGGGAAATCACAAAAATTCTTATTTCATTATCTCTTACTAACGTGAGGTTATCAGCTTTTGCACGCTTGTTCCAAAATATTTTCCCTAACTCAGGAATAGTGCAATAAAAAATCAACGGATACAGACAATATGGAAGAATCGGCGAACAAATATCTTGAAATTAAAATAATCAAACTTTGCCTTCGGTTTCATTTCAGTCCCAATAATATTCCGTATTTCACTTAAAACTGTTCTATGCTATCTTATGTTCCTGTTGATTTTAAGTGTGGCCCGTTTTCCACCTACTCATTTCCTGGCTTTTCGAGAATAAAAAGTTCCAGATTCTAACATATCTATGTCTTTGTTGTTGACTCGAAGTTTTTATTGAACTCTTCTCGTAGTTGCCACTTAACATACATTCACCAATAGTCACTAATAGGAAGGGCTGAAATCACTTTTTCTCAGAAAGATTTTATATGTTGATTGTTATAACGAGAGAAACATATGGTTAAAAATGCAGGTTTTCAGGAACATTGAAAAATTCTTGAAAATATTGAGAAAAATACGGTTTTTCTGATATTTTCGCGAATTAGAAGGTTTAGTAAGAAAAAGTTTTAAACAAAAGTAGAGCGGAAAATTCTAGTCCAAATTATGTACTTTATCGTTCTCGAAAGTGAATTTGTATACTGATTATTAAGGTATTCGAAATTTGGCGCCTAGTGCAAAACCGAGCGGTCCTAGACATCTGAAGTTCTAGAACAGGGTAGGATTCAGCACCAGTTGTCTGGAGAGTGTGATTTAAAATTCTTGGTCTATTAGAATGAGTAACAGCGCGTTTGGCATATCAATAACATGTAATTATGATTATTTATCAAAATACTGTCCAATTATCTACGAAAACATAATATAGAAGTAAATGTAGCAGAAGAAGATGCCGGCGTAGATATAGTAAAGGTAGCAATATCTCTGAAAGAGAATATTCCAGGATCGGTTGTTGTGGTTGGTAGTGACGTAGATCTCTTCGTACTTCTCATTGCTCTTACACCAGATCTTAGCAATATATTTTTCTACAAAGTTGGATCGAACGGAAATACTTTGTATTCAACATATCAGGACCGTGAATTGAAGCAATTTATTTTATTCGCCCATGCATTTGCTGGATGTGATTCTACTAGTGCTATGTGCACTCAAGGAAAGAAAAAAATAATACGTTTACTACAGAGAAATCCCGATCTTCAGGAATCAGTGCAGATTTTCTATCAAGAAGATAAAAGTATTAGAGAGCTTTAACCTATTGCGAAAAATAGTGAGATATCTGTACGACACAAGTAGGGAAAATTTGAGCATCGATGAACTGAGATATAAAATATTCACAACCCCAGTTTTAGGAACCAGGAAAACATCACTCCTAGTAATGCTTCCTCCAACAGAGTCAGCATTGATTGAACACACCAGACGAGTTTATTATCAAGTTCAGATTTGGCTAGGAGGACCGTCGTTGAATCCTGAACATTGGGGTTGTAATAGATCACATTGTATGCTACTTTCTAAAATGATGACCAAAGCAGTAACTCCACGGGAATTATTGAATAATGTGATCAAATTCATTCACACCCTAGTCTTATTAGTTTCAGAAATTCACTCTTATTCTTGTTTTTATTGATTCACATTTGTTAAAGGTATTCTGCAGCTGTAATGGAAAATGTGATACTTCTCGTTACAGTTGCAAAAAAAAGCAGGACTGAAATGTACATGGTTTTGCAAAATGTGTAACGGCTTAACTTGTGAAAATGTCTCTGACCTGATAAACAGAATATAAATGAACTCTGATGTCGATGAAGACGAATGGGACCTAGATGACGCTGAGGGAGATGATATTGATGCATTTAATTGAAGAATTATTAGTAAAAATGAAAAAACAGTTTTTCCTGATATTATTCGATTCAGAAACTTTAATTATTATTCAATAATGCTATTGCGCTTCAAATTATTACTACAGTTTCTTAATTCAACTCTTTTGTCCCATTACTCTGGATAAATTTGTTTCTTCCGAAGAATTACTATTATTTTACACAGAAACATACCTACCTACTTCTAAATTATTATTCGTATATCGTATGCATCTTAAGGAAATTCAGGAATTTGTTCATAATTGCGGCTGAAAACTATTTAGTTTTTAAATTAATAAAATTTCAATTTCAATTTCGTCAAGTTACGAAATTTCCTTTTTAAAATTGATCCAATTTTTGGCTTTTCTATTTTTTATATTACCTCTATCCTCCATTGAAGAATCTATATCGCCTTCGATAGCACATCAGATTAGAAAACCGAACATCGTTTTACCCAAACTGTCCGTTTCCAACCAACTCAACATTATATGCTAGGGTTCGATGTAATAAATGCAATACAATAACAAAACGAGACGAGAGTCCAGCTCAGGCGAATATCTGCCTGATGTTTGGTTCAGCGTTCAGGTAGTCATTTCATCGAGCGCCAAATTTAACATTCGTTGGTATTGCGCTACTAAAAAAATACGCTATTTATCAGTATACAAATTCACTTTCGAGAACGATAAAGTACATAATTTGGACTAGAATTTACCGCTCTAAAATTTTGTTTAAACTTTTTCTTTACTAAAATTCTAATTCGCGAAAATATCAGAAAACCCGTATTTTTCTCTATATTTTCAAGAATTTTTCAATGTTCCTGAAAATTTTTACACCTGCATTTTTGACCATATGTTTCTTTCATTATAACAATCAACATATCAAAAATGTAGCTCTTTTCGAGAGAAAGTGATTTCATCTCTTCCTTTACTGGACTATAAACGCAATCAATGATCTTCTCTTCTAACGGGTGTTTTTTTCGAGGTATATAACTTTAAGTTGGCATTATTGTTCAACTGTTCACTGTAAGAACAGCCAAAAAACTAAGAGCAAGCAATTTTCAACTTAAGAACAAGTGGATAGAACAATATATATATATATATATAATATACCAAATACCAAAATGCAATTGATGCATTGCATCAAAATCACTCCACTGGGATTTGACTTCCCCCGAAAAATATGGGCTACTCTTTAAGGTATCAGCACTGGTCATGGAAACTGCAAAGATTCTTACCACAGGTGGAAAATAGCGCCTTTCCCAGAATGCAATTGCGGAGCAAAAAGACACTATTTATATTCCTACCGAATGCCTAGAAGATATTCTAAGAATACTGAAACTTTACCTTGCAACACCAGCTTCGATCTATAACATCAATAGGTTAAATATCAAGTTATAACTTCTTTCATTTATTATCAAAAAGTTTCTAGTTGCTCTATTCATGATGAATACGGAAAGATGTCTACAGAGTATTGGTAATGGCCACATCTATAAAAATAGTTGATGAATGACATCTTCGATCAAACCTCTTATTGGAAATTTGCAGAAATAAAAAAGCGAATACATTTCTTCCAAACATACTTTTTCTTGCATTCCTAATTGTCGATTCGCCCTCAGGTACTAAAAAAGGATACACTAGACAGTTGTCTTCGTCAAACTAATTCAGGATCGTAGTGACATTCGATATTTGACACTGAAGTTACTATTCGATCATCTGCGCCTATAAATAAGACATTGTTCTAAAACTGAACGAACTCAACACCAGTTCATCACATAATCACTCGATAGATGCATCTAGTTCTTACCAAATCAAAAATGCACGTGAAATGAGCTACTGCAATAAGTGAGTTGGTGTCATTTTTGTGAGTATTGGTGCACAACCGGTGTTTTTGTTTTGGTATAAGTTGGAAATTGTGAACTGATTGCTAGTTTTGAGATTAGAATTTGCCATGGAAACGCAGTTGAGTCTGGTAACGAGTAAATGTTACTAATTCGTAATGATTGTTTTTTCATTCTGATATTTTTTGAAACTGTTCAAAAACCCAAGAGAGAATATATTTTGTACTAAAAAAGAATCATTCAATTCAAATTTTTTTTGGGATTAACTACCATACGATTCAATTCAAACTGCAAGGAATGTGTATGAGTTTTTAGACGATATAGACAAACAATTGAAGACCGCTAACCAATATTTTGCCATGTACTTAGGTCTTTTCATTTATGATGGGAAAACTACTATGTATATGATATCATATTAAAATGTGAAATTTAGAATTGGTGACCGTTGTATAGACATATTTTTCTAAAGCAATCTTAAAAAGATCTGAAAATTCAATTGTGTTTTTCGATTAAAAATTGCAATCCTTCTAGTTCCTTTTAGGTTATAAGTTTCTATAGAATTATATTGAGTATTATGAAATAGAAAAATGCCGACTTATCTCTAACTCCTCCAGGTTCATTAGAAAAAGTATTCTCAAATATTTTTAACATTTTGAATATAAATCAATCCATCTTGAAATACATACCGCTTTCCGGATCTGGTATGGAAATTAAAACCAACATCTGTGTAATTTCTTGGTTCTATCTTCAGAAAATCTCATGTTTCATAAAATACGAAATTAACAAAAACTTATTTCAATTATATTAATGAAGAATATTCAATTTATTTTCGATTTCATGATTATTTTGGGCCCGGCGAATCCGCCATTCTGTTGGCCCTTTTCAGTTCTTTATAATATAGACATTTTTGAGCTTATTAACGGCTTATATTGGCTCTTTTAAATGTACATTCTAAAAAAAGAAAAATACTGACGTGAGGTCATCAGCTTCTGCGCGTGCTGTCGTTTCCTAGCTCTAAAACAAACTCAAACTACCTTTTCTTAAGAACTAATTAAAAGTAGATATATCTACCCCATCGAAAACCATTCAGAATATATTTCTTCCAGTAAGCACTTGTCCATTCAAATATCTTATACTCAAATCCGAATTACGCAAAGCTAGTATTCCTCGGAATCGAATCTTCTGAAATCTCTGCAGGACTCTAAAAAAAACATTCGTAGGAATTAGGAAGATTAGGGTATGGCAGATCGTTTCCACTTAGAGACATGTTATAATTCAAAGGTACAAAGAGGAATTATTTGGTTGACAAGGTCGATAACTTACGAAATATTGAAAATAACTGACGTGATGTCTAGAGGTTTTTCGCATTGGTTCTGTAAGTGCTATAATTCTAACAGGAGTTTCATAAGGTTAGTAAAGATATGAAAGATCAGATGCTGCCGAACTATTTTGGAGGGATTTGAACCAATAACGAGCTCAACCGAATTTTGCCAGAAATTATGTCATTTTCTAATATCTATCCGACAATGGTCATTAAGGATTTGGCTGAGAAATCTGTGGTCAAGTTTGGCCCTCCGTATTTTTTCAAAGCAAGATATATATTCTTCTGAAGAATATATATAAGATAGTTAATGTTTTCGTTTTTTCAGGATAGATTAAGCGTCAAATATCTTGGTTAGCTTCGTTATAATACAAAATTTGCTTATCAGTACAGCAGTTATGAGCAACAGCAATTTTCAACTTCTGAAGTCAAGAAAATCATTTCTATTTCTAAATTTTTTTTCAGAAATACTTGAATATGATATTTTTCAGGTATGGGACAAAATTGCAAAAACTTCTAACCTCGCATCAATGTTTTCAACATTTTATATCCTTGAATATTATTGAATGTCACAACTAGTCCTGTATCTGTATTCCCTAAACCTCATATGTGTTTTTGTTTCAGACCCCATTTGGCACGAGCAGTTTTGCGGACCTCTTAAGTGGCTCATATTCTGATGAACCAAGCGCTGTTTTATCTGCAGAAGATCTGAATCCCTTTTCAGAAGTGCAGCTTCATTCTCAACCCACTTCACCTGCACCTTTACCCAGTTTTCAAGAAACTTATTCACTAAAATACGGACAGCCGTCGTCTAGCACGGCTTACAAAATGGAAGAAGAGTGTTACAACGTTTCTTACCATCATCCTGCACCCCATCAGGTCGCCTCCCATCCATATGACTATCAGCAGTTACAGTTCACAGGTATGTATTAATAATAAAAATAATAACATTTATTGGCTTCAAAAGGTTACACCAGAAAGAATAAAATTTTAAACAAGTCATCAACCTGAAGTTTAACAAAAGAAAAATGAAACAATGCATACATTAAACCTTGCAGTATTCTCTAAATTCACTTTAACTACATGGTTCACAGTCTAGAATAAACACATACAGAGATCTCTTGAATTTTATATGACCAGTTATATTCTTAAAATCATTTGGAAGGATATTGAATAAATTTACTGCCATACACGCAACCGATCTACCTCTCAAAAGTGAACCATGCTGTGGTAATATGTAAGAAGAAATCCTCCTGGTATTATTCTCTCAGTACAGTTCGAGTTTGACCACGTGTCTGGTCAGTTTTACTTTACCAGTTAGCTTTCAGCAGCGAATAACGTGTAGACTCTAAAAGTTCCTCGTAGTTTAATATCATATCTCTGTTATACATTTTCTCCAGTTGGGTTTAGTTAGATACCCTAGTACATTGTGAATCTGAGTGATTCAGCTGCAATCCTCCCATCTGTGAAGCAGTTGCATATTGCAAAGCCACAATTTGTTAGTGGAATTTTCATCCAAGGTACCTGCACCTTATTTTGTACCTTCAACGATTGAAGCAGAGCTGTGGTGAATTTCAAATCAGGAAAATATGGTCAGATCTTTCTATAGTCTAGTCTTACCAGAAGTGCCCAAGATTGAGCAAAGAAGTTCAAATCCTTAGATTTTGTAGAAATTCAAATACTCTTCTCTGTGAATATAAACTCTCAAGTGTCGAACATTGTTTATTCTTCTTCTCTGTGAATATAATTTTGTTACAACTACAAACTTATTTTATTCACATTGCAGAAATTTTTTCTACCAATAATAATTTTTGGATCTACTCTTAGAGTATAACAAGCGGATGATTATTATTTACTCCTAATTTTGTACCCGCAGAACTTTGAATGATGTAAACGCGTTGTTGCAATGTTTACCTGTCCATGGTTAAAACTGCACTACCTTCTAATAAAACAAAATGGTTTATGTCATTTGAAAAGATGTCACGTGTAAAAATTATACAGGGTCTTTCACGAGGAATCTCACCCATATTTATATATATATATATATTTATAATTATTTCACGATGCTGATGAAATCTAAAATATTTTCAAGGCATGAGCACCTCCGGTTTTTCCGGAAATGACGTCAACTTCCGTTTTTCAAATTACAACACCATTTTTTTATTGCAGAAATTGATTCATTAGAAAATTTCAAGTTATTTTGATGTAACATTTTTTAGTTTTGGTAGGAAAATTCTCTCTGAGCGGGAAAATTCGAAAAAAAAATCGAAAATAGAGCTCCGCTGAAACAAGAATAACTTCGAGGTTTTTGGATGGAAAATTTTCATTTTTGGGATTTTTCAAGATGTAAGATTGATGTATCCACTTTAAAAATCGAAATCGCGATTCATGATACAGGGGGTGAAACAATCGCTTTCAAAGTTAGGGATGACGAAATCGTGAAAAATAAATTTTCTCAAATTAGAACCCCATATTTTTATGGCAGATATTGAATCTACGTTAAAAAATAATGTGAGTGTATGCATCACACCCTTGCCCTAAAGTGGATATTTTCTGAGTTATTCACAAAAAACTGTTTTTCGTCTTGTATTTTCAGCTATTTATTTTCCCTTCACGCCAAAAAGATGAAATTTCCAGGAACTGTTACTTAGACCATGTTTTTGATTTTACTACCCTAATATGCAAGAGAAAAAAGTTACAGGTTATTCCTAAATAGATGGCGAATTTAGATTCGAATTTGTATCGGAAACCTCTTTATTTCAACTAATTGGCCATCGGTTTTCTCTCCAGTGATAAATAAATAATTCCTTATGAACCATATGCAAAAACTTACCAAGTTTTACATTCTTTTTTTTAATAATAGATATCATTAATAACATCTGCCAAATTCCTCTTTACTCAGTAGCATTTTGTGTTTACTATTAATTTGGTGATAATTCGTATTAAGTTATAAAATCGATCACTATGCCTAATTTTACCATTGAAGATTATTTAAATCTCATTCTACTTCATGGAGAATGTAATAAAGTTGTGGATAGAACGATTCGACTGTTCATTGAGAGGTTTCCTGACCGACCCAGACCAACGAGAGATACCATTAACAGAACCATGACAAACTTGAGAAATGTTTCGTTAAGAAAACTATACACAGAGAAAAAAGTGTAGTAGAAGATGAGAACAACTGAATTACAGTTCTTGCATATTTTCGTGTGAATCCTCAAAATACTCTCATAGATGCCGAGATTGCTCTGGGAATATCTCAATCGAGTGTTTGGAGAATATTAAAAAAACATGAAATACACCCATATAAATTCTATGGGGTACAGCATTTGAAGGAAACTGGAGAACAGAGTTTTGTGAATAGTGCTGACATGTAGGCGTCACATTCGGATGACCCTTTACTTTCACTTGATTGTTAGACGATTTAAATGCAACCAATTGATACCGTCAAAGACATATGGTTAAAATTGTCGTTCGTGGTATTAAGACGAGATTATGCACAAATTTTCCACGAGGCCAATGGCTAAACCGTTTAGATTTCACCATCACCATCATTACAAATTATTAATTTAAAAAAACTTGATAATTGGAAAGAGTTATGTCAATCATCAAAACTCGAGCATCTTGATGTTCGAGTTTTAGGAAATCATATTATTACATCAAATAGCTAATATATTACAATTATACAGAATGTAAAGGAGAGAAGTCAATGAAAGACGAGAAAGCTCCGACAACATTTTAATAGCGATAATAATGGCTTATTATTAATTACGTATGCAAATGGCTCTTCTTGAGCAGGTTGTAGTTCTTGAAATAACGAAATTAAAGCACTACTTGATTTCGTGATGTTTGATTTCTTTTTTTGTGTGTCGAGGACGTTTAAGTCTGATTATAAAACTTCAGCTCTCTAGAACGAAAATATTGTTTAAAATATGGCATTATTTTTATAGCGATGGGATTTTTTTTTCATTATTCAAATATTAGATAAATAATTATTTTTTTCATAGCGATTACACTGGTCAACAGTGGTTTTGGTATCGAAGATTTTGGAGGTGATTTCATATGAATTTGATGCCCTGAATTCTTAAAGATATCAACATTTTTGTGAATTATACATTACACTATTTTAAATGAAAAACCATGGTTTAAAGAAACAAATTAATAAAGAAATTTTTATTATATTACACAGATAATACAGATATTATTCATTATATACTATAGAAAACAGAAAAAGTCATCATTTAAACCAATTACTCACTAAACATTTCGGAAACTTCTTTGCGTGACATTCTTGAATGTATTTTAGAACAATCCCGTTTTAAAGACCAGCAGTAATCTGCCATCATGTGAGTATCCCATCTTCCTTGATAGCGATCCTCCATACATTTGATATCTTGGTGAAATCTTTCACCTTGCTCCTCACTAATGTCGCCTAAATTATCAGGAAAACGGTCTAAGTGGCTGTGTAAATAGTGCACCTTAATGCTCATGTTACACCCAAGTGATCTGAAATTATTCAGCATCTCATTGACTGATTCAACATAGTTTTCAGCTTTGTGTTTACACAGAAAATTTTGGACAACTGAAACAAATGAATTCCAGACATTTTGTTCAATCTCAATCAAGTCAGGGTCTTTAATCTTATTTGTGGGCCATCAAATATTCCTGCTTTAATTTTTTCCTTACTCAGCTGAGGAATTTTTTTTCCCTATATATGCAAAGCATGATCCATTCTTATCAAGAGTCTTTACAAACTGCTTGATATGCAGGGGTGGACACACGATTTTCTCTCGCGGAACTAAAGGATCATTGATGATATTCTTTCCCCCAACATCCATGTTTTCTCTTCTAGGCCACTCTTTTCTAACCCAGTGTTGCGTTTTGTCTCTGCTATCCCAGAGGCACAAGAAACAAGGATACTTGAAGTGGCCACTTTTCTGTCCAAGGAGAAAGTTTACAATTTTTAAATCTACACAAATCACCCATTGGTGTTCATGATACTTTATTTTTTCCAAACCCAAAGCTATGTTGTCATATTGCTCTTTCATTTTCGTTGAGTGAGCAATTGGTATTGAGCCATATTTGTTCCCATTATGAAGAAGAACACATTTCAAACTTCGCTTTGAGCTGTCAATAAATAGGCGCCAATCATCCGGAAAATATTCAGGAAGACCCATTTTTATCAGGAGTTCTCTAATAGCATGGCAAAATATAAGATTTTGTTCTTCACAGAAAAAATGTAGCAGATCTTTCTCCCTTGTGCAATAAAATGTAATTTTCGTTCAGCAGTTCTATTCTGATCACCAAGCCTAACACCAAAATATCCATGATAAGCCCTCTTTACAAACTCACTAATAGTTTTTCTGTTTTCCCAGAACGTGTATTCTCCGCATATGTAGCAAAACATATCACAGCTTCTTCTACTTGAACTCATTTCTATTCAACAACACAAATACAACAATTCACATTAACAGTCTACTTTTTAGATTTATTTTTCAACAACTCGTTACTAAAGAGAAATTTCATATGACGCTAAGTTCTATCTATCTGCACCGCGGGAATTCACAAACTAACCTCAACTCTCAACTGCAGTTGAAGTTCACTTCAGACTGGACAGCTCCATATATAGGATATCTATGGAACTTCGTTCGTGGTATCGAAAAGCTGGAGAAACGTTGAAATGATTATTTCGATGAATAAAAATAAATTCTGACGAAAAAATGTTTTTCTATTCCGAGACTTATTCACCGATGTTCCTCTATCAAACTTCATCTTTCTCGTTTTTCTTACATCTTAATTGAAACTCAACCACTGATTATTATATTTCTACAGGCACCACCCCCTTCTATGCCACCCCCCAGACGTGTAGTTCAAGCTTTGAAGCTTTGATGAACCAGGAGAGCTATTCCCTTCCAGCATATCAGACCAGCACAATTTCAGAACTCCACATCAACACGACCATGAGTCCAAAACAGAGGAGGGCATCTCTTCCCTTGCAGCGATCAGAATCTACAAGTAGCAGTGAAAGCCCAAAGTTAAGACTCACTGGTCCAACACCTTCGGCTTGCTCTTCAGCTGCAAGTTCTCCTGGTGGTCCCGGAGAAAAGGGCCCAACTTCACCGTCTCCATCACAGTTGTGCGCAGTTTGTGGCGACACGGCTGCCTGCCAGCATTATGGAGTGAGGACCTGCGAAGGTAAGTTTAAAAGAAAGATTGATTAAACATTCGGTAAATCTAGAATCGTACAATTATATGATGATCAGCAGAAGAAAGCTGTATTTTTATTTTCAGGGTGTAAAGGTTTCTTTAAACGAACTGTCCAAAAAGGATCGAAATACGTCTGCCTCGCCGACAAAGCTTGTCCTGTTGATAAAAGAAGACGAAACAGATGCCAATTTTGCCGATTTCAGAAATGTTTGATGGTAGGAATGGTAAAAGAGGTTGTCAGAACGGATTCATTGAAAGGGCGAAGAGGACGTTTACCTTCCAAGCCCAAATCACCGCAAGAGTCGCCTCCAAGTCCCCCAGTTTCCCTGATCACGGCTCTTGTAAGGGCGCACGTGGACACCACTCCAGACCTGGCCAATTTGGATTACTCACAGTACTTGGAACCGTCCACTATAGAACCGATAATGTCGGAAGCAGAAAAGGTGCAGCAGTTTTACACTCTGTTGACTACCTCTGTGGATGTGATAAGGAATTTCGCCGACAGAATACCTGGGTAATCATTCATTTATTTATTCATTAAATATATAGGGTGTTAAATTCATACGACAAACTCGTGCAATGTTTTAACTCATAAGGATTGGAAAAATCTCTCAAAGTACATAAAATGATTTTATTTATCTCAGAAAGTTCTGTCTTTCTTATGCCCACTTGCACCGTCGAATCTAAGTCTAAGTAGCGTCCCCTTGTTCCACGATTTGAAATGAAGTTTGCATTTAAATTATGCGAAGTGCATACACCACAATTTTAGACATCTTATGCAGGCAGGACGGAGAGGAAAACTGTACAGGTATACCTGAGCAGGTCTGACTCGTGTGTGGGGACTTTCCGGTGAACGAGACGGGTCGTGTGTTCGTTAGCAACGACCGTTGCCATTAGACCGAGTCGACCTGCGCAAGTATACCTGTACAGTTTTCCTCTCCGGTCTACCGTAGCGTGTATGCCCTGCATAAGATGTCTAAAATTCTGGTGTATGCACTTCGCATAATTTAAATGCAAACTTCATTTCAAATCGTGGAATAAGGGGACGCTACTTCGTCGCTCGTATTCGAATTTGGCATTCGTATTGGATTAGGATTTTGCAACTTTATCAAAATTACGTTTTTATACACCACAATATCATTTATTTTTCACTTCTTCATTATATGTTTATTTTACCTTAGAAAGGGTTGCTATAAATACACTCATTATGCCCGTGGGCATTTTAGCGGGCATTATGGATCATAACGCCCGCTCGTTGTTCGAGAAGCAAAATAAGCTAGAAAGAAATTAATTATTTTCGCAGAATTTTAATACTAAAACAACGACAACTCAACAAACGAAAACAAAGTCTTTCTTAATTAAAATTTAATGTGCAGTTTTCGAATTTCCCGGAAAAATTCTTCAATCGTGAATCTTGGGATGTTTTCGAAACCTGAGGAGCGAAAATTTGACCACAAGTACTTGGAAGTTCATTCACAAGAGAACCACTAGAGAATTCATGAGAATCTGTTACCGAATTCACAATCATCGTCGATTTTTGTTTTTGGAAAAAATGCTCTGCTCTATGTAACCTTCCGCCACAGATGCACTCTTCCATCTTCCGTGTATTTTTTAACGTTTCATATGATGCACCAGCCTCAGTTAAAATGTCCTGTATATTCATTTGCATTATCCAATTTTAAGTATTTGGCAATCATCGAAGGCACACTTCTTATGGTATTTTTGCCAACAGGTTGGATGGTCATTTAGGAACGTGAGGAAAAATCTAGGCTTCTTCACTCCACTGGGTCTCAAGTATATATATTTTCTGACCAGCCCCAAAGCTCCTATTTTTCTTCCTCTACAATGCTAAATCCTTTTGACATACCGGTTTTAGTTTCGGGTATTTTAACAAGTAAACAGCTACCCTTATCTTCTATATCTTTGATAGACATTTTCACTAATTCATCTCTCCTTAGTCCTCCAAAAACACCCATTATTAGAACTACTTTATGAAGAAGATGAATTTCATCAGGAGCTTCATTGATGAATGTATGAACTTGTTCTGCTGTCAAAACTTTGGATTTCATCGGAATATATCCTTTAGATTTCATTTTTAAAAACGCTACTAGCCGGGAGAATTGTGAAATATTGATATTTTCATTGACAATCAACGTAGATTTCAAAATAGAATATTTCGTCCACAATGACGAAGGACAAAATTTTTCAGACTGAAATAAAAAAAAATTACCCACACATGAACAAAATGAAAAATAAAATAGCATACCAATTCTTGAAAGTACGCCAATAACACTGTTTCATCTATAGCAATTATTTCATTTTTCAACTTCCATTGATGGAATGTTTCATAATCCTTGTCGTAGACGAGTCTGGATTTTTCTGGTAATAAATTATTTGCAGGTTTTTCTGCATTTTCAATTATATTATTTGGCAAATTGCTATTCATTTCTGTTATTTCTTTAAATCTTCACAACGAAAACAGTAATGACATTCACTTAATAAAATGATGACAGCAATAACGAACTTCAAAATATTACAAATGCCATGGTTACTACTGAAAGTTAAATGGAAAAAAAAATCATAGGAGCAATCGAATTTTATTGTAATTAAATGATATATTCGTGAAAAATAAAATCTTGTATGCACCACGTATTAGATCCTAACGCCCATCGGGCAACATTCATCCCTCGGGCCGAATGTTTCCCTCCGGGCGTTAGGATCCATATAACGCACTAGGTACATAAATAACTATTAAGCCTTCTACCCTATTCAAATTAAAGTGGTTTAAAGAAGACTGCTTCACACCTCCTCATAAGCTTGCTTGTTTTATCCTCAAATATACATCAAAAGAAATCCCCCAAATAAAACTATTCGACTTGTTTCGGAAAATTACCTGAGATAACAAACATATTTGTTGAAAATCTAGTGGTCAAGAGTAGATCTAGAATTTGTACCGAATTTCGATATTTCATCATTCGTACTAAGTGTGAATTAAGCATATATTTCCAACGTCTGAAATGGTCTCAGACCAAACATATTATTTCTAGATTGAACATGAGTGCGGGTTGAAAAAAATTAGGTATACTATATTTATCCGATTAAGTCGAAATACAAAAACATGCCCGCTTCAAATTATAAAATTTTTCCTAAATAACCTGACGAACCTTAAATTCGTTTGTCTCCAGGTTTCAAGATATTTGCCAACTGCCAGCATTATGGAGTGAGGACCTGCGAAGGTAAGTTTAAAAGAAAGATTAATTAAACATTCGGTAAATCTAGAATCTTACAATTATATGATGATCAGCAGAAGAAAGCTGTATTTTTATTTTCAGGGTGTAAAGGTTTCTTTAAACGAACTGTCCAAAAAGGATCGAAATACGTCTGCCTCGCCGACAAAGCTTGTCCTGTTGATAAAAGAAGACGAAACAGATGCCAATTTTGCCGATTTCAGAAATGTTTGATGGTAGGAATGGTAAAAGAGGTTGTCAGAACGGATTCATTGAAAGGGCGAAGAGGACGTTTACCTTCCAAGCCCAAATCACCGCAAGAGTCGCCTCCAAGTCCCCAGTTTCCTGATCACGGCTCTTGTAAGGGCGCACGTGGACACCACTCCAGACCTGGCCAATTTGGAAGTAGCGTCTCCTTGTTCCACGATTTGAAATGAAGTTTGCATTTAAATTATGCGAAGTGCATACACCAGAATTTTAGACATCTTATGCAGGACATACACGCTACGGTAGACCGGAGAGGAAAACTGTACAGGTATACCTGAGCAGGGTGTTCGTTAGCAACGACCGTTGCCATTAGACCGAGTCGACCTGCGCAAGTATACCTGTACAGTTTTCCTCTCCGGTCTACCGTAGCGTGTATGCCCTGCATAAGATGTCTAAAATTCTGGTGTATGCACTTCGCATAATTTAAATGCAAACTTCATTTCAAATCGTGGAATAAGGACGCTACTTGTCGCTCGTATTCGAATTTGGCATTCGTATTGGATTAGGATTTTGCAACTTTATCAAAATTACGTTTTTATACACCACAATATCATTTATTTTTCACTTCTTCATTATATGTTTATTTTACCTTAGAAAGGGTTGCTATAAATACACTCATTATGCCCGTGGGAGATTTTAGCGGGCATTATGGATCATAACGCCCGCTCGTTGTTCGAGAAGCAAAATAAGCTAGAAAGAAATTAATTATTTTCGCAGAATTTTAATACTAAAACAACGACAACTCAACAAACGAAAACAAAGTCTTTCTTAATTAAAATTTAATGTGCAGTTTTCGAATTTCCCGGAAAAATTCTTCAATCGTGAATCTTGGGATGTTTTCGAAACCTGAGGAGCGAAAATTTGACCACAAGTACTTGGAAGTTCATTCACAAGAGAACCACTAGAGAATTCATGAGAATCTGTTACCGAATTCACAATCATCGTCGATTTTTTGTTTTTGGAAAAAATGCTCTGCTCTATGTAACCTTCCGCCACAGATGCACTCTTCCATCTTCCGTGTATTTTTTAACGTTTCATATGATGCACCAGCCTCAGTTAAAAGAGTAACAATGTCCTGTATATTCATTTGCATTATCCAATTTTAAGTATTTGGCAACCATCGAAGGCACACTTCCTATGGTATTTTTGCCAACAGGTTGGATGGTCATTTAGGAACGTGAGGAAAAATCTAGGCTTCTTCACTCCACTGGGTCTCAAGTATATATATTTTCTGACCAGCCCCAAAGCTCCTATTTTTTCTTCCTCTACAATGCTAAATCCTTTTGACATACCGGTTTTAGTTTCGGGTATTTTAACAAGTAAACAGCTACCCTTATCTTCTATATCTTTGATAGACATTTTCACTAATTCATCTCTCCTTCGTCCTCCAAAAACACCCATTATTAGAACTACTTTATGAAGAAGATGAATTTCATCAGGAGCTTCATTGATGAATGTATGAACTTGTTCTGCTGTCAAAACTTTGGATTTCATCGGAATATATCCTTTAGATTTCATTTTTAAAAACGCTACTAGCCGGGAGAATTGTGAAATATTGATATTTTCATTGACAATCAACGTAGATTTCAAAATAGAATATTTCGTCCACAATGACGAAGGACAAAATTTTTCAGACTGAAATAAAAAAAAATTACCCACACATGAACAAAATGAAAAATAAAATAGCATACCAATTCTTGAAAGTACGCCAATAACACTGTTTCATCTATAGCAATTATTTCATTTTTCAACTTCCATTGATGGAATGTTTCATAATCCTTGTCGTAGACGAGTCTGGATTTTTCTGGTAATAAATTATTTGCAGGTTTTTCTGCATTTTCAATTATATTATTTGGCAAATTGCTATTCATTTCTGTTATTTCTTTAAATCTTCACAACGAAAACAGTAATGACATTCACTTAATAAAATGATGACAGCAATAACGAACTTCAAAATATTACAAATGCCATGGTTACTACTGAAAGTTAAATGGAAAAAATCATAGGAGCAATCGAATTTTATTGTAATTAAATGATATATTCGTGAAAAATAAAATCTTGTATGCACCACGTATTAGATCCTAACGCCCATCGGGCAACATTCATCCCTCGGGCCGAATGTTTTCTCCGGGCGTTAGGATCCATATAACGCACTAGGTACATAAATAACTATTAAGCCTTCTACCCTATTCAAATTAAAGTGGTTTAAAGAAGACTGCTTCACACCTCCTCATAAGCTTGCTTGTTTTATCCTCAAATATACATCAAAAGAAATCCCCAAATAAAATCAGACCAAAAAACATGAACATGAGTGCCGCTTCCGAAATTATCAAAAATTTTTCCTAAATAACCTGACGAACCTTAAATTCGTTTGTCTCCAGGTTTCAAGATATTTGCCAAGATGATCGTGATCTTCTGTTCCAATCGGCTTCCTTGGAGCTCTTCGTTTTACGATTGGCTTACAGGACCCATCCAAATGATATTAAATTGACCTTCTGTAATGGCGTTGTACTCAACAAGCAGCAGTGTTACAGATCGTTCGGTGACTGGTTGCATGCGATCATAGAATTTTGCAATGGGCTACATCAGATGGAGATCGACATTTCAGCTTTCGCTTGCTTATGTGCCCTCACACTCATAACAGGTAAGAATAAGATAAGGCTTATCCGAGAATCATTATTAACAGACCTTGGAGATAAAGTGGCAAGTTTCAGCGAGGGACTTTAACTGATCTTGAGTGAAAAGCGGGGTTTTTTGAGGTTTACTGAAAGGCGTCTAGAAGAACATACAATAATTGTTTCATTAAAAGTCATCTGCTGAATATGTGAAAGAAATTTTTTAAATTTTTCATCAGTTTGGGGCAATTTTGACCTCAAAGGCAGGCTAGTAAGACGATTATTTTTCCAGTGTGACTGGAAGACTTCTAATTTTGGTTGGTTATTAAGAGAATTTGAGCTTCGAACAGTTCTGAAGGAAAATTGTGAGTGGTTATTTTTTATTTAAGATAAAGGTTTGTTCAATCATTGTAGCGATTGTTTTAGTATAACACTGTTCCAGAGTACGACAAAAGACTTTAAAATAAGCGCTCAAAAGCTGCTGCCTCACGTCATCGCTTTTCTACATTTTTAAGGATAAAAATCACAGCAATTTCCAACCCTCAAATCGTAGGGTACTCATTTCGATTTGAATATTTTATACTCAATAAGGAAACAATCATTGTTCTGGTCAATTTAATATTAATTCTTTCAAAATTGGATCACGCGAGTTTCTGTTCAGAACGCATTGTCGATTCCTGCTAATCCACTGTATATAGTGGGTGGATTAAAAATTGATGAGTTCCTTCAGCGATTTCCTGGGTACTTTTTTAATTTAAGGATACATTGACACGCTGAATGGGTAGAGAGACAGACACTGACTGTTCATTTTTTTGCGGTCTCTATCGATTGGGAATCTGGGGTAAAAGCTGAGTATGTCCGGGCATACACCGAAAAAAAAATGTACCTAATAGTTACGAAATTCGTTTACCACAACACAATCTTCCATTGAAATATGGCTTAATAAATATTTATTCGTCTCTACCCAATAATTCATTTGGAACTTGCAAATAAATATTCCTTTAATTCTACTTTCCATATATTAACGATTATACATATAGTTAGTTATAATTCCTTTATTTCAGTTCCAGTAAAATTATCATTGAATTATTGATAATGGATGTATTAAAATCTATTGAACATATGTTTATAGATAAAAAGTCTTACTTCAAATGAATGTATCGCTTGTTTATTGCTAATAAATGTTTTCAATTTATAAGTTATATATAGTCATAGAACAAAAATCTTCATTCATATAAGAATATCATTTATTTATTATTAATAGAGGCACTTAACTAACAGATTACACATATTTATGCAACAAAAATCTTTGCTCTGGTAAAAGTATTACTTTTCATTATCAATTAGTTTACTTAAGTAACACACTCCATATATTAAACAAGTGAAATCTTTCTTTACTATAAATAAGAGGATTGGCTGTTTTAAATAAAAGAGTTAGGTTTCATAAATAAATATTTATTGAACATAATTTCTCAAACATAAAAAATTAAAAAAAAATGGTTTACAAAAAATCATACTTGTTTTATAATAATAACACCATAACATTTATAAACTCCATAAAAATCAATCTTGATTCATAGAAATTAATTGTTAATTATAGAAGCATCCAATATGTCTTCTAACAATTTAGTTACTTGCAGAACCTCCGATGTTGTTTCCATTTTCACTACACTTATAATTAATAATAATAAACTAGGTTTTTGAAGGTACACTTTAGCACAAGACAACTGATCTAATTGTAACCCAAATTCGATTTATTAGATGAAGATACCTATGATTATACAAATATGGATAAACTGGAGCTAGAAATGAAATACTATACCGGTTTCGGAAACGGGGAAGTACCGGCTCAACAACTTGAAACTACGCGCGCAGTGACTGCGTGTACCGTTATTTGCACAAGGGGTAGGTCTTACAGCTCCATCTTTCGAACGTTTTGGTACTCTAAACAAAATATTTCGTAATTCATAAAGAGATATATTATTGGTTAATATAGCATTTTCAAGGCTAAATATCGATAAGTATTCAAAATTGGTAAAGAATACTTGGTAATATTATCAAAGTTTTATTTAGCAGCAATCGATATATTCTAATAATTACCAATCCCCATTAGCGAATAATAAAATAAGTAATATCAGGTAATGAGTAAATTTTAAGGGAGTTATGGTACATAATTTAGTAAGTTTCAATTGAGGATATTAGAATCTACAAAATATTCGTCAAATAAGGATTTTACTTTTTATAAACAAATCAAATTGAGGAATCTGGAAATTATGAATACAAATTATTTTATGTAAATAATGCCGAATATTGACAACAAAATATTTCTGAAACAAGTGTTTATTACCAATTACATCGTGTTTTTTTTTCAGTGTATGCTCGATACTTCATATCTCATATAATCGTTCTTAGCAGAATAGTAACATTATTGCCGCTGGTGACTTCAATTTCTGTGATATTCGGTGGAGGGCTGGCTCGCCTCCTTCGGGTGGATCTCATTCTGAAATGTTTCTCTCGGCTATTGAGGAATGTCCATCTTGCTCAGCTTATACTCTTAGATCGCCCAACACGTTATTGTCAGGGGCAGAGTCCGTCAACCTTGGACTTGGTGCTCACGAGTGATCGTGTTCTTATATGCGACATTCAATACCATGATCCTGTTGGTCGTTCTGACCACTGTGTTCTATCTTCGAGAGTTCAGTTCCTCGTGCTGCGGCGACGAAGTTGACCCATGAGAGCAGGAACGTCGTTGACTATGGTCTACTAAGGGATTACCTGTCTGATGTCGACTGGGAACAGTGCCTATCTTCGGATGACGTTGATGTTGTGTGGAGTTCCTTCAGGTGTCTGATTACTCGAGCGGTTGAGGAATGTTCGAGTGCCAGAATGATCAGGTTGAGTCCATCCAAGCCGTGGATCGACCGCAGAATTCTTGGCATGATTCGTACCATATATACGTTAATATTTTTCAAGAGACTCCTGAACCAGAAGAAAAAAGCAAGACAAAATTGGCATCAAACACACTCACCTACAGATAAAACTATCCTAAACAGACTAACAAACCAATTAAAATTCAAGATGAAAGAACACAGAGAACAATCCTTCAAAAATTATGTTATGGGGCTCAATAGATATGATAACACAGTGTGGAAACCGATAAAAAATTCAAAAAGGCCAAAAATTCATATAGCACCTATACGCAACTCGCAAGGATCAACACTTCATTGGGCAAGAACGGATGAAGAAAAATCTAAAACATTTGCTGAACATTTAGCCAGAGTATTCACACCCAATGATAATCTCCAAGACGATGAAATCGAAAGAGAGCTTTTATATACTCCATCAAATGTCACCACCATCAAAAAACTCACATTGAAAGAAGTCCAAAACGAAATCAAATATTTGAATCCAAGGAAAGCAGCAGGAATGGATAAGATCACACCAAAAATGATCAAAGAACTCCCAAAGATTGGAGTATCTTTAATGACGCAAATATACAACGCTATTCTAAGACAAAACTATTGGCCTGATCAACTGAAGAATGCTGAAATAATTCTCTTTCCAGAACCAGGCAAAAATCCAAATGATGTCTCCTCATATCGACCAATCAGCTTACTGCCGATTCTGTCTAAAATATTGGAAAAGTTATTGCTGTTGAGAATAAAGTCAGATACCAACAACCAAGAAATAATTCCTCAACACCAGTTTGGCTTTAGAGCTCATCACTCCACCACACAACAGATTCACAGAATAAGCCGTGAAATCAGCAAAGCCCTGGAAGACAAAAACTACTGTACATCTGCTTTTTTGGATGTCAGTCAGGCCTTTGATAAAGTCTGGCACAAAGGACTGTTATACAAGATCAAAAGGTGTCTACCGCTATACTATTTCCTACTGATGAAATCTTATCTTACTGGAAGAAGCTTTAGAGTAAGGGTCAACGATAAAGTATCCGATCTTTATCCCATACAATCAGGCATTCCTCAAGGGAGTGTTATTGTTCCGTTTCTATATTTGGTGTATAAAGCAGACCTGCCCACATGTGCTAACACAACAATCGGAACATTCGCAGATGATGCTGCAATATTTGCAACCGACGAAAATCCTGAAAAAGCATCCAATATTTTACAAACGCACCTTGATAAAATACAAGAATGGCTCAACAAATGGAAAATCAGGATCAATGAGACAAAATCAATGCAAATCAATTTTACGCTTCGAAAAGGACAATGCCCTCCTGTTCAGTTAAATAACATTCAGTTACCAGTATCAAATAATACAAAATATTTGGGAATTCACTTAGATAACAAATTAACATGGAAGGAACACGTGGTTAAAAAAAGGAAGCAAATAGACCTGAAAGTTAAAGAGCTGTATTGGCTCATAGGCAGGAAATCTAAATTGTCGATGGAAAACAAACTTCTCATATACAAAGCAGTCATAAAGCCTATTTGGACATATGGTATTGAACTGTGGGGATGTACTTCTAGGTCCGACGTATCTATAGTACAGAGAAGCCAATCGAAAATACTAAGAATGATAGCAAATGCACCATGGTATGTGACCAATCAAACATTGCACGAAGATCTAAAAATACCTTATGTTATGGACGTCATAAAGGAAAAGAGTCAGAAACACCACGACAAACTACACGGACACATAAACGACCTTCTACAGCCATTGCTAGAACCACACACCACCCGAAGACTCAAAAGGAATTGGCCAGCAGACCTTAAGTAGGACAGAAGGGGTCTTGTCATTGGAGAAGACCCTATAAACCCACTTCAGAGCCTCATGCTCTACAGACATCTGATTAGCTTATAGAATTATTTTATTGTATTCTGATTGCTAATGAATAAATGAAATGAAAAAAAAAATATTTTTCCTCAATTTTTTTTTACGATCTCTACCTCATAACTGAAATGCACATGTTTTAGTCGGTTCACTATCCAGAGAACAATGAACATTCATGTTGAATTCTCATTGCAGATCGTCATGGACTTCGAGAGCCGCAAAGAATAGAACATCTACAAATGAAAATCATATCATCACTTAGAGACCATGTAACTTATAATGCTGAGGCGCAACGGAAATCTCACTACTTCAGCAGGCTTCTGGGGAAACTTCCGGAACTAAGATCACTCAGCGTTCAAGGACTTCAAAGAATATTTTACCTTAAGCTGGAGGACCTGGTTCCCGCACCTCCTCTCATAGAGAAAATGTTTGCAGCAAGTCTACCTTTTTGAGCATATTGCTAAAACTATTGCCTACTTTATTCGCTGCGTCATTTATTTTCTCGAATAGAATACTTGAAAATTTTTATGTCTTCGCAATATCATCATAGGAATTATAAGTTGATGGTTATAGTTTACCTATTGAAAACTACGGAAGAAATATAGATGTCAAAGATGATTTTTGCAGGTTTACAAGTTTGAAATAATGGAACTCGTGAAAATAATAAGACATTCTTATTATGATGGAAATGTATTGAATGTTCAAATTCTCACTCAGGAATAACCTCAATTCACCTTGAATTAAACAACAATGACAAAGAAATTGTACAGTTAACTTTTACCTTCGATTGAAAATCATTTTTCATACAAAGGAATATTTCCCACCTCATTTCAAGAAGAAAAGATTTCATAAACCTGAATAGATATGAAACGGCTGCAAAACCGAGTTAAAAGTTGTCAAAGATTGAGATTTTTTTCAATAATTCTTAAATGAAAATTGCTAAAAGAAATGACTTTGGTTAAACGCTAAACCCATTTTTAGAAGGTTTGAAAATGAGGCACTACTCTGTTGAAGTTGCAGGCGACAGGCTGAGTGTGCATTTCCATCTGTACGTCCGTATGTCAAATGCATGTGTGCTATTTCAGCATTAAAATAAGATAGCATAATTAAATTTTCATAAGTAATAAGTTTCATCCACGAAACAACGATCGATCCGAACAGATAAAGAATAAGACAAATGTCAGACCAAGCTGGCAACAATGACAGAAACAAAAATAATTAAAATTTTCGACAAAATATTGAAAACCATGTTATTCGAAATTAAACAATCGAATCAGAAATTTTCAAATATTTGTAGGGGTACAAAATGCAAAGAAAAGTTGAAGCATTATGACTGATGTGAGTGGTTTCAATTTTTTGATATTTTTAATATCAAATAGTTTGATTAAAGAAATTTTCAGTCATACCTGTTATTTTTTTTTCAATTTGAGGTGTTTATTTCTTGAAAATGTTGAGGATATCAAATTCAGGCATTCACCTAAAACCAGGTTTTTCATTAGTGCTATTTAATGTAAAAAATAGCTACACGTTAAAAAAAAGTACTGAAAATTTACACCCACAAATCCTACGTCCATAACTTTTTTCTAGTCAATTTTTAAAGATAATTTTGCACGGATTTGCCTTATACAAAATTTCAATTCAATAGCAATATTCATTTTTGAGACATTGAAAAAAATCATATTATGCTGAGTTTTATAACTAGTTGATCAAGCTCTTTGTCCCAAAGTCCGTAAATTCGAAATTCCATGGATCAATTCCACAAATTCAAAGTATTCTATAAAATATTCAATCAATGATCTTTATGAAACCCGCTATTAACCTTTGACATGCCGTAGGTATCTCGGCAACGAAGTCGTTTCGGATTCACGTTTAAATGACCATCTCATAAAAAAATGGGAGATCTTCCTTTGTCTTTCAAAGATGTTATTCTCTTGTAGCAGGTTTTCATAGTGAATCTTCAAACTTCAAACATCCCCCTGAAGCGGAATAAACTGCAAACAAGCGTTCTCACAAATCTGAAAACTCACTGAATCTATGACTGAGATTTCCCAAGTCGAGCAAATTAATGTTACTTCTGCAATAAGCCTCAGATTTGCTTAGAGAAATTTCAAAAAGGCTCGGCCGAGTAGTACTTTGGTAGAAATACTGAAAGACTCAGCCGTCTTGAAGATATAGTTGGGCAAGATTCGAAAATTATGTTTGTAAAAGTACTTGAAATATAATTTTCTCTATTTCAGTGTCGTAATGAGTTCATTACAGTACTAAAAACAGTGCTGTAATGAACTCATTACAGCATTGTTCTTAGTTATATTTTTCGTTTTGTGGTTGACAACACTGACATCCTATCTTTTCGAATGTCAACACGAGTCCATTGCATGTCAATTGTCAATATTAAACCATGTAGAGATTTGAATGTCCTATTCAAATTCTATAATCTGTCAATATTCGTATCAGTCACACCAACTGCGAAAATAAAATACAAAAGGCACTAGGAAGTATAATCTTAATTTTTCATTGAATTTCAATAAATTTTTCACAATTCTTGACTGAAATAGAGAAAATATCGTCTAATACTCGTTGCAGAAGGCGATTCCAACACTCATGCGTTCAATTTCGCATTCGTGTTGGAATAGGTGCCCATTCTGCAACTTGTATTAAAATATACTATAAACAATGCCAGTGACAGTACTTTCTGGCCGAATTTTATTCAGTTATTCAGCTCAAATTTAACTTGCGCTCTACTATTGGCTAAGAATGATCGATCTAACGATTTTGTCAATTGAACGATACATACGTCATCTTATGAAAAAGTAATCAATAACTTCGCAATAAATAAATTACTTAATCGTTTTTTAGGATTTAAGAGATGTCGCATCGGCCGATACCTTCACAGGGAGATCGTTTGTAATTTGCCAAAGAGGTTATAAAATTTATGAAAAATATATATCGTGTCGTCTTAATAAAAGGCAGGTGTAAGACGCTATTAACGGTGCTGTGATTGCTTTATATCAAAATAGCTTCAGATTTTAAATCAATTGAACGATTTTTGTAATCTACCGCTTTAATTTCTACTCTGCTTTACAATCTGGATTTATGTTTCTCCCCAATATTTCGTTCCTTTGGGCAAAATTTTCAATAAAGAGATATCGTAAGAGCACGACACACTTATAACGGTATGCTACTATAAATTACCATTCGACTTTAGAGCATGACGTCACCCACGGAACATTTTAAGATTAGTTATGGTACTACGTTGAACTTATACATTTTCGCTATCCTCACAGTTAAAATTAAAAGAAGACGAGAAATTGGATACATAATAATGAGTGTATTGCAATTTAATGTATTCATTTCCAAAATTTTCCTAAATTAATTTCAGTGGCAGCTCTGGTATATTTTGTCAATTTGCTTCGCCCTTGACGTCATGAATATTGAAGGTAGAGGAAAGAATAACACCGTATGTAAAAAGTTTCCGTCGAAATTTCACAATGAAAGATGTCACTTGTGTTGTGATCAAAATGAAGAATATAAATTTATCTGAAAACTGAATTATCAGCTTTCGATAAGTGTTTGTTTTCTTGAAATTTATTTATTGTTATTATTCATTGAGAACTACAAAAGATTGGTCAATAATCAAGCAGCTAAGTTGAAAGAGGATCATCTTTTTATCTCAAAACATAAATGTCTCAGATTCGGAATAATTATAATTTTCAATAACTTCAAACTCTGTATTTTTCATTCTTCACTGACAATCAGTGTCGCACAAGTGACATTGACTTTTATGCAATTTCGATGTACATATATTGTTTATATGTTACATAAGAGTAATTCCTGCTTATCTCTTCTAAAATAGTCATGGATACAAAGGAACTAAGATGTCTAAAATAATATTTTAGATATATACTTTTATATATATTTTACATACGGGGATAACCATATCGTGTTTCATGCAAACAAACTTTGAATATTTTGAGGAATGTATTCATGAATTCCTCTTCCAAAATTTCCCTAAATATATTTCAGCTACATCTCTGGTGGTGTCAGCTAAGTCAGCTAGTCCCGCGAGTTTCGCCGAGGATGCCCACGAACATACCTTTTCAAGTACATTTTGTAAAACTTATATTGAATGAGTGGATGAGGTAACTATTGACCGAGAAATACATGATCGATTATACCGTAGTTACAGTCCACAGGAGTATAAGAACTAAAAAAATTATAGTCTAAATATATTTGAATCAGAAACTTAAAATCAAGTTTTTGGATTCGAATACTAAGTTTGAGGAATTCGGTACTTTGAACCATACCTTTTTAAAAAATCGAAACTAATTATAATGAGAAGATTTCATTCATTAAAGTGTCTGAATAACGGATTATTCCTGTTGCAATTTGAAATGTTTTATCGACATACGGACCGTTATGTACACCAATAAGTTATCCTACAATACTACCAAAATTATCATCATTACGGCATTAACCAACCATCAGCCGGAAGCATCATCGTAAATTTTATTTTAAACTTGTAAACCCAGAAAAAATCAATTACTGTATACATTCCTCAGCTTCTCTAAACTTCACGCTGAGTTCTTTCTTATTACTGCTCTATGAGCAATAATCATATGACATATACCTAACTTGTATCCCTCCCTGATTCATATCTCTTCTTGAGGTCTTCCTCATCAATTATCTTTTTTCTTATATATGTTCAGTGTTGGCATAATTTAAATTAAGAGTTATGGACTAGACGGATATAGAAAGAATGACAGGGAGATAACCTGATGATTTTTATTGTAAGTGCAGAAACCTAATTTACTCTTTGAAAAGTGATATATATATATAAATAAATTTAAGAATGTTGTCTGTAAAAACTGAGTTTATAATTTTTCTAAATGTTACCAGTACCTACTGTATATTGCACACTAAGTTGTAAAGATATATATTTAATTATTGAAAATTGAGATGAAATTCCTAGTCAAGGCACTGTATATAATGGATATAATTTTATTTAAACATATATTTTGTTATTGCTGAAAGGATTATACAATCCATAATGAAGTTACCTACTTTTAAATGCACTTGCAAGAGCAATTCTGAAACAGAAAATTCGTGAAAAAAAACTTCGAATTTTGGAAGAAAATTCAACGATATATTCTGTGTTTGAAAAATAGGACAAAGACTTTATATAAATACATGCTGTTTAGGGTGTACATCACTTTTAGATACCATTTCAATGCTAAAAAGAAATCCTCACAACTCGCTAACTATAGATCGAATTCACTTGCTATTTGAAGTGAACATTGACATAATAATACCATATCAACTGACATGTATCGTTTCCCCGATGAAATCCATAAGTTTTCAATAACTACACCTGGAAAATCAATTTTTTTAATCAAAATATAGCCCTGAAAAAATTATTTATCACAAAAACACAAAATGAGTTCTTTGCGAATACTTTTAACTTCGGTTTGGTGTTCAAAAAAATTTTGAGAGTTATATAAGGTCTGCGACGCCAGCCCCTTTCAGTTGAGGGGATGTGGCAGTACTCAATTTTTTTTTCACCTAGCACCATCTAGAGGAATGTTAGTTTGGGACGAAGTGATGTACAACCTTAAAGAGACTCTGATCAAGTCAGTGAGTAGTGATTAATCTTTATACAATGGTAGTATCTAGCTACCGGGGAGGGGGAGATTCATACGCAAAATTTTAATAATAATTCTCTTAAAACATGTTTAAATATAACCATGAATATAAACATGATGAATTTTAAATTAAATAAACATCTATTCACGGAATTCATCAAGAAATTCCTTGTTGTTGGTTTACTTTTAACTATAAAGTACAATAGATTCTATTGCTTCTATTAATTGCAATAAAATGTATGATTATTTCTTCAAACAACCTGTATTTCGAAAATTATTCATTTTATTCGAAGTCCTGTTTTTCGAGGTAGAATATAATCTGAATTTTTAACCTAATTTTGGAACAATGTACTTTGAGTTACCATGTATACCAATTCATTAAACGATTGAAATACGCAAATTTGCTAAGTGAGTACATCCATCTTGTATTTTCTTAATTTTTAAAGATTTTTTGTTTCGATATTGCTAATAGCGCAAAGTATTGAATAAGAATAGTGTCATTGCCTATCCTGTATGCTCTGATATTTTCATATCAAATCAACTGCCTTGCCAATTTACCGATAGGACTGAAAGAGAGTTACCTCAATTGAACGAAATACCTTTTATGTGATGTGAAGCTCTCTTTTGTTGAGTTCAGATCATATTCGTTACCAATGAAGAATTTAGTTTTTGTTACCTATGTTCATCTTTCATCCAATAAAATCAACTTCACTCGAAACTTATCCAGACGTAAGAACGTAGTTGGAGAGTAACTGGTTATAGAAATTTCTGTGAACTGTTGAAACTTTGAGGTGAAACCTGATGATAACAATCAAGCAATATTTCCAGGAAATCCTAGCTACGTCACTGCACCTGCAAGATATTACCTACTCATGATAAGACATAGTTGAAATCTTGAATAATAATACAAGTTCCTCAATTTGCTTGTTTTTCCCATTTCTGAGTCTGTATATCAGTACTTCCAGTTTGAAAACGATAGTATTCAACCTGCTGCAAATTTTTCGCTCTTCTTTCTCAATATATTATAATGATAATACCATACCATCAGACTAACAGAATCTAAATGATTCCCTTTCCTCCCTAATTTTGCTATCTCTAAATAGACTAAATTTCCAAACATATAAAATTCTCTTCATGCAGATCCTTGAAAAATGTATTCGTTTCATATATTTATTATTTTATTGAAGTTTCTGGTAATTGATATTGTTGATGATGGTTATGTTCAGCACTATATTTTGCTACCAGTAATTTGAAGAAGTGCTTCACTTGTTACAATAAACCTAAAAGTAAATTTTACAGATAATTGTCATCAACGAAAAATCAATCAACACCAACTATAAATAATTCCTAATTTTGAAATCCTATCAGTTATTTTTAATCACAATTCAAGCATAACATCACCTACTACGAAAATTGAGCTGAAATATGAATCAAATAAATGTAAAAAAATTAATACTAAATGGAGTATAAAGTAGATAACATTATCCGCATTCTCAAGATTGAAAAAAATTGGGAATCTACTAGTGATCTCATTTCTTTTTGGGTATAATAAAGCAGCTCACTTTTCCATGAAAGAAAATCAGCATTCTGATTAAACGAAACAATCATACTGCAGTTAGAATGAAATTTTTCAATTCTCATTTGTTCAGAAAATCTGCCAATGAATGCCAGTTTTTTTGTTTGTGGTATTTTATGATAGATTAAGTTACCATTGTATCCCATCTTACATTTTATAGAACCTAGTTATTTTGATATTCAATACTCCTTTGCCTACTGTACATTTTTTTATTTCAACACTGAATTTGTTGGGGATTTTTTAAGAAATTTTATTATTTCATTTATATCTTCTGTTGTTTGTTATTCAGAGAAACTTCTAGGTGAATTTGCCAATGATGGTGTTTCTTTAGTTTTATGTAATGATAATTATATTTTTTTAGGTGCGAGAGTATGTTGTAATAAATTCACTTCATAAAATAAATTATGAGATATGAAAAGTTGTTCCAATTAAAATTCAAATCTACGCATTATAAAAATGGCGTCTTAAGCACTCAACAAGCCTATTCCAAGCGAAAAATTTGTGTTTATTTGGTCTTTCTAGTGGTCATTGCCTTTGGCGCAAGATACAATTAAACGGCCGCTAGAAGGACCAAAAAGAGCATTGCAGACTGGCGCGAATCGCCCTGTACATTTGAATTTATATTTGAAAAAGGCACACCTGAAAGTTGAAGTATCCCGGCATTTTTCATTCCAGAGTAGTTTCCAAATTGATAATATACAGGGTGGCCATTTGAAAACGAAACAGACGAGAACAGACGAAATAAATTTTTTCGATAGAAATGCTCAGACAGGTCAATTTCTGTTTCGAGGGGGACAACTTAAGATGTAGGTTACGGACGTATAGCGCTTCAACCCTTCCTACTACAACCCTCACCCCCAAATTTTGAATAGGGAAGATGGGGTGAGTGATACCTCATTTGAAAGGTATTTTTATATTGATTTCAATTTTATTTTATTTCAAATAGCCACCCAATATTAACACTATTCTATTGTCGAGTAAAAAATGGTTTCTCTTATAATTCAAAAAGGTAAGCTCTTGTATTATTGATATATTAATTTGATATACAAGGGAAGCACCAATATTATTGACATATTGATTATGTACATAACATTTATTTAATATTTATTACAGGAATGTAAATATTATCATATACTATGTCTGCAACTTCATCATTTAATTGCAATCAGAATACTATAGTTAACAGTCAAATTTTACACCTGGATCCTAAAGAATCTCAAGGTAGACTCTTGATTTGCAGACAAAATTATTGAACTTCTATCAGCTTCAACAGAGCAGTTTCTCTGTTTGTTTTTTTTAATCTTAACATTTACACATCTCATAGGTAACTAATTAGATATTGTCAACATTCATTAATAAAGTTACATTCTTCAGCATAAAGAATCTGAAATATTTACAGGTTATACAGGTGTCCCGTAACTCAACGTCAAGCAGTTTCTGGGCTATATGCTAGGATATACCAGTTCTAGCAAAAATAAAAAAATTACAGATAATAAAAAAAATAAAAAATTAAAATAGAACAATTGTACCTAACAATGGATTCGTGACTGTAATCAATAGCATGGTTTTTAAGATTAAGTTTAAAAAAATTATGCAAAATTGGAAAATTTGTGACTACAAAAATATACCTATCACCACTTAACCAAGTGATATAGATTTTTTTTTATTTTTGCTAGAACTGGTATAACCTAGCATATCGCCCAGTAACCGCTTGACATTGAGTTAAGGGACACCCTGTATGTTATAAACTTCAGGAACTTTGAACTATTCAAAATAAGCCTGATATAATAGGAATTGATGCTAGTTTTAAAAATATTCAGTTGAAATTTCTTGATACAGCAATATAAAAATAAATTTATCCAAGAAGCAGCATACTCCACATAGTGCATATAAATATACTGGAAACCTTTTACAGACAATTCAGATTCTTTCCATCCTGTTTGTAGATATTTGTACACATTATATTCATATCGAAAATCAGTGTCCCAGCTTGCTCAGAAGCCATTCTTCAGACAATTCTTCCAATTCTCGTATTTCAAATGTCTTAGTGAGATCAGCTGTTCTCTGGAGACTTATTTTACAGGCTGCATACAGCATTTGCAGCTCAGCATGACTATCTCTAGGAGTGAAATATATGAAGCATAATGGATATGATACTCGACCGTCATCATGTTCTCTACGATATGAAAGAACAATGTAGCGAGGTTGATGACTTGGTAATGTATCGTGCAATTCCTCAATGGTTGTGTTTTCTAGTTTTTCATCAATTATAATTTGCTGCTTTTCTCTGTCAACCTTTACTGAAAAAGGTAAGAAAGTTTTGAAACTGTGAACTAAGAAGTCTATTCTCAAGGTTCTTAATACAATTTTCAACAAAATTTTACTCACATATGAGGGCAGAAGTATCTTGATTCTTTCTGAATCTAAAATCCTTCAAAGCCTGACGGACCTCTTCAGTTACTTCGCATATATTTACATTTCCGGACTAAAATAATAAAGAGTAATAGACTAAATTTCCACTAGAATTAATACTCACCATATTGAACTAGTAGAATCACAAATATGCTATGTTAGATCTATAATATCGAATCAAGTAGTTTTCATTATTCTGCATTCAGGAACAATGGAATACAACAATAATTTTTCACCGGAAGCGATGTTGATAAAAAAGGTGATTCATGAATAGGCATAGATTAATAAATTGATTGTAGGTACTGTAGGTAGTCTATGATCATAGATTAAAAAGTATATATCCTTTTTAATCTATGCCTATGATAACATGATAGTAACCAGAGATCAAAGACAACCTGTCTCTGATAGCAACTGTCGAAATGTCCCTTGTCCGTCATCCTAGCGCAACTCAGAGCCGTAGCCACAAGTTGGGACCAGGGTTCTTCCCATAGAAAAGTTAAAGTATGATTCCTTCTCATTCGTAGCGTATTTACGAAGAAGTGACGGCTCATCAGGGTACGTAGGGTAAGCCAGGACGACCCAAAAATCATTGGGAATAAGAAGTAAAATTTGAATATTTGATTCGCTAAAAATTAATCAAGTGTCAACTTCAATAATCAAATCTCAGAAAATTGCCTCCTATGTCGTTGTACCAGTTGCCACTGAGACTGAAAGTTCGTTATTTCGGTCAACAAGGAATCCAGATTTATTCATATAAGAATTTCGCTCATATCTCCGCAATATATTCACGCAGGTAGGCCACATACGTCGCACAAAACATAGGTAAATAAAAAAGTTACCATCAAGTTGTCATCTATGGAGCGGTACAATACATGGTTGCTACTTGATACATACAGCCGGGGCCTACCCTGCCCACTAAAGAAAATGGCAATGTTTGTCTATTCAGACGCACATAGTATAAATAAAATTAAATCGAATTTTCTCCTCAGTCCTCATATGATTTTGGATTCACCATAAACTAACATTAATACCAAACATTATTTTCTCCAAAAAATAAATATTTACTTCAATTAAAATTATAAACACGTAACTCCTAAATCTGCTATTTCAGTATACCATTCCAAATCACGTGATTGTTATGATTATTAAGTCATTTCATAATCAACTTAAGATGTCTAGAACATAGAGTAAAGATAATAAGGTATCAATTCAAATCTAAGCATTATAAAAATGGCGTCTTAAGCACTCAACAAGCCTATTCCAAGCGAAAAATTGGTGTTTATTTGGTCTTTCTAGCGGTCATTGCCTTTGGCGCAAGATACAATTAAACGGCCGCTAGAAGGACCAAAAAGCGCATTGCAGACTGGCGCGAATCGCCCTGTACATTTGAAAAAGGCACACCTGAAAGTTGAAGTATCCCGGCATTTTTCATTCCAGAGTAGTTTCCAAATTGATAATATACAGGGTGGCCATTTGAAAACGAAACAGAAGAAATAAATTTTTTCGATAGAAATGCTCAGACAGGTCGATTTCTGTTTCGAGGGGGACAACTTAAGATGTAGGTTACGGACGTATAGCGCTTCAACCCTTCCTACTACAACCCTCACCCCCAAATTTTGAATAGGGAAGATGGGGTGAGTGATACCTCATTTGAAAGGTATTTTTATATTGATTTCAATTTTATTTTATTTCAAATGGCCACCCAGTATTAACACTATTCTATTGTTGAGTGAAAAATGGTTTCTCTTATAATTCAAAAAGGTAAGCTCTTGTATTATTGATATATTAATTTGATATACAAGGGAAGCACCAATATTATTGACATATTGATTATGTACATAACATTTATTTAATATTAATTACAGGAATGTAAATATTATCATATACTATATCTGCAACTTCATCATTTAATTGCAATGAGAATACTATAGTTAACAGTCAAATTTTACACCTGGATCCTAAAGAATCTCAAGGTAGGCTCTTGATTTGCAGACAAAATTATTGAACTTCTATCAGCTTCAACAGAGCAGTTTTTCTGTTTGTTTTTTTTTAATCTTAACATTTACACATCTCATAGGTAACTAATTAGATATTGTCAACATTCATTAATAAAGTTACATTCTTCAGCATAAAGAATCTGAAATATTTACAGGTTATACAGGTGTCCCGTAACTCAACGTCAAGCAGTTTCTGGGCTATATGCTAGGATATACCAGTTCTAGCAAAAATAAAAAAATTACAGATAATAAAAAAAATAAAAAATTAAAATAGAACAATTGTACCTAACAATGGATTCGTGACTGTAATCAATAGCATGGTTTTTAAGATTAAGTTTAAAAAAATAATGCAAAATTGGAAAATTTGTGACTACAAAAATATACCTATTACCACTTAACCAAGTGACAGTGATTTTTTTTTATTTTTGCTAGAACTGGTATAACCTAGCATATCGCCCAGTAACTGCTTGACATTGAGTTAAGGGACACCCTGTATGTTATAAACTTCAGGAACTTTGAACTATTCAAAATAAGCCTGATATAATAGGAATTGATGATAGTTTTAAAAATATTCAGTTGGAATTTCTTGATACAGCAATATAAAAATAACTTTATCCAAGAAGCAGCATACTTCATACAGTGCATATAAATATACTGGAAACCTTTTACAGACAATTCAGATTCTTTCCATCCTGTTTGTAGATATTTGTACACATTATATTAATATCGAGAATCAGTGTCCCAGCTTGCTCAGAAGCCATTCTTCAGACAATTCTTCCAATTCTCGTATTTCAAATGTCTTAGTGAGATCAGCTGTTCTCTGGAGACTTATTTTACAGGCTGCATACAGCATTTGCAGCTCAGCATGACTATCTCTAGGAGTGAAATATATGAAGCATAATGGATATGATACTCGACCGTCATCATGTTCTCTACGATATGAAAGAACAATGTAGCGAGGTTGATGACTTGGTAATGTATCGTGCAATTCCTCAATGGTTGTGTTTTCTAGTTTTTCATCAATTATAATTTGCTGCTTTTCTCTGTCAACCTTTACTGAAAAAGGTAAGAAAGTTTTGAAACTGTGAACTAAGAAGTCTATTCTCAAGGTTCTTAATACAATTTTCAACAAAATTTTACTCACATATATGAGGGCAGAAGTATCTTGATTCTTTCTGAATCTAAAATCCTTCAAAGCCTGACGGACCTCTTCAGTTACTTCGCATATATTTACATTTCCGGACTAAAATAATAAAGAGTAATGGACTAAATTTCCACTAGAATTAATACTCACCATATTGAACTAGTAGAATCACAAATATGCTATGTTAGATCTATAATATCGAATCAAGTAGTTTTCATTATTCTGCATTCAGGAACAATGGAATACAACAATAATTTTTCACCGGAAGCGATGTTGATAAAAAAGGTGATTCATGAATAGGCATAGATTAATAAATTGATTGTAGGTACTGTAGGTAGTCTATGATCATAGATTAAAAAGTATATATCCTTTTTAATCTATGCCTATGATAACATGATAGTAACCAGAGATCAAAGACAACCTGTCTCTGATAGCAACTGTCGAAATGTCCCTTGTCCGTCATCCTAGCGCAACTCAGAGCCGTAGCCACAAGTTGGGACCAGGGTTCTTCCCATAGAAAAGTTAAAGTATGATTCCTTCTCATTCGTAGCGTATTTACGAAGAAGTGTCGGCTCCTCAGGGTACGTAGGGTAAGCCAGGACGACCCAAAAATCATTGGGAATAAGAAGTAAAATTTGAATATTTGATTCGCTAAAAATTAATCTGAAGTGTCAACTTCAATAATCAAATCTCAGAAAATTGCCTCCATATATGTCGTTTTACCAGTTGCCACTGAGACTGAAAGTACGTTATTCCGGTCAACAAGGAATCCAGATTTATTCATATAAGAATTTCGCTCATATGTCCGCAATATATTCACGCAGGTAGGCCACATACGTCGCACAAAACATAGGTAAATAAAAAAGTTACCATCAAGTTGTCATCTATGGAGCGGTACAATACATGGTCGCTACTTGATACATACAGCCGGGGCCTACCCTGCCCACTAAAGAAAAGGGCAATGTTTGTCTATTCAGACGCACATAGTATAAATAAAATTGAATCGAATTTTCTCCTCAGTCCTCATATGATTTTGGATTCACCATAAACTAACATTAATACCAAACATTATTTTCTCCAAAAAATAAATATTTACTTCAATTAAAATTATAAACACGTAACTCCTAAATCTGCTATTTCAGTATACCATTCCAAATCACGTGATTGTTATGATTATAAAGTCATTTCATAATCAACTTAAGATGTCTAGAATATAGAGTAAAGATAATAAGGTATCTTTACTCTATGGTCTAGAATAATGGTGTATGTACTTATTCAATTTGTTTTACAGATTTGGGGACAAGAGGACTCTTTCTTTACTTTATGTTAAATGTCGCCACAGTATTTCTTCTATCAGTTTAGCCCAAATTTGAATATAACTGGTAAAATACAACAATGCAGTGAATATACCAATTCAATTCCACAAGAAAAAAGGTGCATACATCAGTATTTTAGACATCTTCCAACAGTTCTGTGATCTCTTTGTCAGTTTCATCCACAGAAGACTTAAGTCATTTTTGAAATTTCTTTCAAAAAATATACCACTAAAACTGATTACTTATAGCTATCATTCACATTTGCATAAAAAATGCATTCAATCATACTGAACAGCTTATCTTATCATGATCCAAAAACTCAACTAACACTTCACTAGAGTAGTTTATATCAAACAATAAATTTATTACATCTCAGTAAAATAAATAGAAAACCTGAATTAACAAAAAATTTTATTGTTTAATGTTATAAATGGATTGAATAACAAATTATGAAGGAAATACTAGGAGAAGATGTGTACCTTAAGGTTTATATTTGTTCTAGAAATTAATTAGAAAGACTTCAAGTACTGCAACACTGCTTCAGAAATTATTCACTTCCAATAAAAAAAATTGCTTTCTGGGTAACCTCTTAAAAACCGAAATCCACCAAATTGTCTTTTGGAATTCACTTCACCCTGAGCTGGATTTATTTAGGTTGATATTAATGAGTATATCATTCTGGAACAAAGACTTGTGTTAGGGACTTCGGTTTTTAAATATACCTTTCAGAATTTGAAAATAACAATGCTACAAGTTTTATTTATGTTTAATAATGAAAATAGTTTTTTCAATTCACTAAGTTTAAGTGAATATTAACATTTGTATATTAAGTATCAAATACTGAACTGAAAAACTTATATCAAGTCAATTTTTGAGAATTTGCTTTGAAGCAAAATTCGACATCAAATTCAATAAAGTAAAAGTTTCCAATATACAACTCCCCTTTGATAATTCTGATTTCATATAGATATTTTATAAATTGTTAATGCTTGATAAAACTTAAAAATACCCTTCCATCGAAGTAAAAATGAAATATTCCATTATAATGGACTATGATATCATACAAGATCATCACGTTATTTCAGGTTCTCTTTCTAACGATATTACATACCCATATAGATAATAAAAAAATGACAATAAATAAAAGGCCAACTTGATCCAACCCTCCCTTTGGCATTTAGTAAGAACATCTGCATTCATTATGCTTGTGGGGTCATATAATCCTGGTCCTGACATGACTGGCCTGGTTCTATATCTATTAATATGATAGGCCAGTAATGGGATATTCAGCATTAGTGAAAACCATTCACCCGAACAGGCAAATAAGAAGTTGAATAGTAGATGCAGTAAATACTCCGGAAGAACCAGCTGAAAAGTATCATTCATATAATCTAAAATTCACTGAAAAACTTGAAAATTATGTAAATAAGATTGAGGAATTCCTACTCACTGGATTTAAACTATTACATTGATCGATTGGATTTTTATAATCTGTTTTCAATTCATCGAATGCAATCACATGGAATAAAGAGAAAAATATTAGGAAAGCATCTACAATTAAAGCTATGATATAAGAAAAAGCCGAAAAATTAAACGCCATGGCTCAGCCGCTCCTACTTGACATTTTATAGCACAGAAATCCAAATATTTTGTAGCATAGAAATCATGATTAATTATCAATGCAAAGACAGCAGGCTGAGGAAGCAACCGAAATTCCCGAAGTTACCAGTAGCGTCGGCGAATAGAATCATCAGCAAAAAGCTTCAACTCTCTTTAATCGATTAAATTGATCAGTTCCCGTCCAGAATACAGATCGAAAAATGTTAATTCTATATATTTTAAAATAATAATATAATATATGGTGAATTACTTTCGAGTAATGGCGTCACCGTCATTTGATAAAGAATATATTGAAAACGAAAATAATTTTGCATTTTTACTTATTCAGGAGACTGAAGTATGTAGTTTATTATAGTAAAACACCGGATTATTCACTGAGAGTGGTGTGTACACCATGCCACAGTAGCTCAATTTTTATTCCTATCCTATTCACAATTAAGAGCTGTTGTATTACAATCCAGGACCTTCTGAAACATATTTGACAGTACCACCGTTGAGCCATATTTTGCCTTATTCTTGTTAAGGCAATTGGCCATCACAATTAAAATTTTTATTTACTTCAATCATATATGGAACTTGACTAACATGTAAAATTGGATAAACAAAAAAATATACCACCTGTCCCCACATATTCAGTTTTAGACACCACTTAACTTTACTTGATATCACTCATTATCTCCATGGAAATTTTATACATATTTGTCTTCTTAAAGGTACATATTCAAAATCTAAATATACAATTGGTTAATTTTAACATAGCAACTAGGTTTAATATAATAATTCTATGAAAATAATATTTTTGAAATTTTGTCCATTATTTTTTTAAAAACACAAGTTGTATTATTAAACTGCAGTACCCCTTTCTAAATTTTGTTTTATTTCAGCCGTATACTGTCCATAGAATCTTTCCAACTTCTTGTTGAACTTGGCATTCTTCTCGTTAATATAATCAATGTCAGCATCTTCGTTAATTTTCCTTTTCCTTGAATATTTATTTCTCTTGTTAATTTGCTGTTCCAAATCTTTTACCATGTTGTCAATAGCAGCAGGTCTATCTTCATGTAAGCCATGAATCATTGTATTGGGTCCTGCATAAAATGCATCACCATACTTTTGTTTTTGTTCCTCGTAGTACTCCATATCTTTAGGAGGTAAGTTCTTTATCAACCGCTGATACTTTCTGATTGTTGCAGCTTCAAAGTCTGAGAAACCTTCATCGGGATTTTTCTTCTTTTTCTTGCGTTCAATATTTTCAGCTTCACTGGCAGTAATATTCAGAAGTTTTAAGCGATCATAATCTTCACCTTTTTGTTTGGCTTCCTCCCTTGCTTTTTCATCATTTAGGATCCATTCGGCACGTTTTTTACTACTTTCCCAATTTGACGGTAACTTGTTTTTTGCGTCTTCTGCTACAACAGCTTGATTATTATGTGAACGGGCTTCCATACGGAGAGTATGCAATTGTTTGAGTTTCCGTAGTCTTTCTGCTCGTTTTTCTTGGAGTGATTTTTCAGAATTTTGAACTTCCATTATGAACACTCAGATTTCTTTGATTCTTCAGAGGAAGTTTGAAAGAAAAGGGAAAATTCTCAATAATAGAAATAATTAAATTATCAGATTATTAACGAATATTTAACTTATTTATCTATTCTTATCCAAATACTTTCATTCATCATTATTTTCACTTGATCTGAAATGTCAAATGAATTCAATACATGAGAATCATAGATTAGATTGTTCTTTTCCTTCTTTAGGTGTACATCTTCATGGCTTAATTTTCGCCAGTGGCGGAGAGCAATTTTTTCTGTTTTATCCATTAACATTAACATCGATGTGAACAGTATCATCGTGACTGTAGGATTAAGTTTTAACATCGAAGCTTAACACTACCATTACCATAATCAGTAACATTCATCTGGCTTCAGCAGCTGAAATTTTTGGCAGCTAGAAACATCCGCATCAGTGAAAAGAATAATGAATGGAGACATATTGTACCTGCCACTGACTAGGCAGCTGACAGCACCTCGGGCATCTTCGGTTTTTGGCAGTTGGCGACTGGCAGCGGTTTTCACACCGCTTAAAAATATATTCTCTTCTTCGAATAGAACATAGAAATAAATTTAAATATGTTTACATAACAAAAGTAAATTTATTTTATTTAAGATCTTTATTTAAATCTTTTAATTATTCTTTAAATAATTCATTGAATTATTTATTATTCATTTAACTAAGGTTTTCCTAATATTTTTGAAGTATATAGCGTGAATGCAATAACTGCATAATAATAATGGATGATGATATGAACATCGAACAGTTCCTGAAAATCTCAAATTACGAAAATACTGTGAAACAACTGGATGTTTACTATGGAATTGGTAACTCTGATTAATTTCAACTCCACCTATTCTAAAATTTCCATGCATTTCTAGTCAAAAGACAGTTACTTAGATACCAGTGCCCTATTACTGGTTTGTTCCCTGTACTCTCAACCGATACAGAAGTGGGTAGTATAAGAGAGAGTGTTTATTGTGCAGCAGCAGTATGGGGTTTATATCAAGCATATAGGTAAGATATGAAATCATATAAACTGGAATTTTAATCTAGCGCTGAAAAATTATCAGTTGTTACAATGTAACTATTTGAGAAATTTTTATTTTTAGAAGAATAGATGATGATCGTGGTAAATCATATGAATTAGGTCAGTCTGCTGTGAAATGTATGAGAGGGGTACTGGAATGCTGGATTAAACAATCCAAAAAAATAGAGTTGTTCAAGAAGCATCAATGTAAAAGCAATGCCTTGCATGTAAAATTTCATCTCATTACTGGAAATGAAGTATATGATGATCAATCTTATAATCATCTACAAATTGATGTAATATCTATTTATTTGTTGTATCTGGTTCAGATGATATCATCAGGATTACAAATAATCTATACTCAAGTAAATATAAGATGGGATGTCAATGATATGGAGTTCTAAAATATTTTTTTCTCTAAGGATGAAGTAGCTTTCATTCAAAATTTAGTTTATTATGTGGAAAGAGCTTATCGAACACCTGACTATGGTATGTGGGAACGAGGTACAAAATATAATGATGGTAGTCCTGATATACATGCCAGTTCGATAGGTTTTGCCAAAGCTGCACTTGAAGCCATAAATGGGTGCAATTTGTTTGGAGAAAAAGGGGCATCTTGGAGTGTTGTTTATGTTGATATTGATGCTCATAATAGAAATAGAAGCATTTTTGAATCTATGTTGCCAAGAGAATCATCTTCTAAGGTATGAGTGTAATCTTCAATGAAAGTCCATGTTTTTCCTTCACTAATGTTTTTCAGGATGTAGATGTTGCTCTTTTAGCAACTATTTCTTTTCCAGCTTTTGCTACACATGAAGATGTATTATATACTGAAACTAAAAGTAGAGTATTGAGGAAATTGAAGGGAAAGTATGGATTCAAAAGATACATTAGAGATGGTTATAAAACTGTTGTAGAAGACCCCAATAGAAGGTTGGTAAAGTCTTGGAATTGCTATAATTTATCCTATTTCAATGGGAAGGTATAATAAATTAAGTTAGAGATCTAAATCGTTTTCATGTTCATTGAAATTTTAGAGCATATCATTTTCTAAAAATTCAGTCGGGAAAAATTTTTTGTGCATTTAGATGTTATGATATTGAGACATAAATAGATGCAAGCTATATGTGGAAGCCAAATTCGCTCATTGAAAAAGAATATACTCTAATGAAAGATCAAAACCTTTTTTGATGATAGTGAATGAATGGAAAAAACTCCCAGTACAAAGATTTATGCATTTCAAGTAAAATAATAATAATATGCGTTATTTCAAGTAGAAATGTGAATACATAAGTCAGTTTCCAGTCAGGTGCGTGTGACCCTGAGGCTTGAACCTTTGGTGTTTCACACCCTCTTTATGAAGGGAAACAAGTTTACTGGAAAGGACTAGAGTAGATCGGGAGCGCTCCCAGGGCGTCTTATTTGGTCACTGGAAAGCAGCTATAACACCTTGAAATATCTATATATATATTCTTTTGAACTTTTGGCTTAAAATTTTTTGGTTAGCAAACAATAGACGTGATTAATTTCAATGTTTCCTCCTTAGTGGTTAGGCAGAAATTGAAGTTTTTGTTAATTATTTTGATGTCATGATAAAAAGATATGTTTTTTGGTGATTAATTTTATCTTTTGCTGTTGTTGCATAATGCAGATCAAATTTGTGAGTCATATTGGTGAGGATTCCAGGAGTCTCTTTGTTTGAATTTTTATTATTTAATATTGTTGCAATTGTTCTCCAAAGAGTTTTCATTTTGTTGTCAGAATTCTGAATATGCTGTTTAAGGTTGTTGCTTTTCTCTTTCCTCAACAATTCATCATATCCTTTTTTAAAACCTCCTTGTATGATTTCATGAAAATGATAAATGACGACAAATTATGAAATCTTGTAAGGTTGGGTTAATTCAATTTGACGCTTCCTGTTATAGCGAGGGTGTGGAACACCACATGCTCCTAACTGGAAACCGACTAATAATTCAGGTTGATAGAACGATCAACATTTTATGAAAGTCACGAAAAAAAAAATTACTTAAAGAGTTTTCTATTGTAGATATTACAATTGTGGAGAATTGAAGAATTTCGAAAATATAGAATGTGAATGGCCTCTGTTTTATATATTCATGATTATAGACGGGGTTTTCAAGTCCCTTCCAGATCAAATTGTAGAATATCAAGAGTTATTGAAAGCAAGAATTCGTTTGGACCCAAATGGAGGTATGGAATTTTATGTAAAAATTAATATGCATCTGTAATTTCCATAAAAATTTGGATAACTAAGTGTAGAGTGATGATAGAAAACATACTAGTAGTGAAATAGGTAAATTAATCAAATTTAGTTTATTCTATATGTTGATGTTATATTTCAGTGTTTTGAATCGTGATTCTATGTTCGCACTATTTTACTGACTTTTGTTTAGCCTTTGACCATGAAATCCTCAAAGCTAAGCTGAGATTGCAGGGATGTTATATCTCCAGCAATGTTTCAATTATTTTTCAGTTGATCATACATTGAAGGTCTTTACATTGGACCATTCCTTTGCTTGTTCTGGGGTGCGTTCAAAAACTTATAATTAGAGTACAATAAGAGCATGATGACGTGATCAGAAATATCTTACCCTGAAACTGTTACCAACTTGAAAAATTTAAAAGCCAAACATAGAAAATTCAAATTGTATATGATGAAAAATAAAACAAAACGAAATTACTCCGGCCAAAAAAACTCTATGTCAATCATATTCTCATTTAAGATTGCAACGGCAGCCAGCAGTATTCGAGTTCTTTATTTATTGAAGAAAATTTTTCTTCCAAAATTGATAAACATCAATTTAAGGTGAATTGTGTAATATGTTCATATATATAAGATCTTCGAATAAGTCTATCAATTAAAAGATGATAAAAAAATGATTTATATTTTCTTCATTAGTCATCAAATTAAAAATTTATTCACTTGTTCAATATAACTTGAGCCTAGTTTTTTTGTACATGCACATTCCTCAAAATAACAGCTTTTTCATTCCATATACAGATCAACGTAAACAGGAGACAGTGGTGATTCTATAGCCACATGAAATTCTAGTTAAAATATTGAAGATCAGATGGTGGATTGAAGCACATGGTGGATATAGCATTGTACACCAGTTCCATCATCGAACAATTCTCGTCATCTGATCTTATTTTCTTCATATCTTCTTATATGGTCTTATCCTGTTTCCTTCTGAATCTTTACTTACTAAAATACAATCTTATGCAATTAAGTGTCAAACCTGTACTCCATAACTGTCTATCTTGTGCAGGAGTTTATAAACTATTAGACAATGATTAATATGTGACAGATTTCAGAAGCCATTTCTGTCATTTTCTATACAGAGTTAACAATAGCTGTTCGGATTTATTTTCCTTCAAAATATTCATGGTAACTTTTAGACATTATTTTTTCTTCATTAGAATGTTAATATTTTACTGCAAATGGCAAGCTTAAAGTCTTTATTTAGTTCTTTTTTCGAACTATCAGAGTATGAGATTACTCTCAAAGAACTAAGTTTGCAGAGTTTACTCAAGTAAGTTTATCAATGCCTACAAAGTTTACTTAAAGTACATTTAAGCAGAGAATATTCTAAACGCACGCCGGTGTACCTCAAGGGTTCGATTCGGGACCAGATTTACTCGTCATATATTTCAGATTGGTTGAGGAACTGAGCTATTTTATTGTTTGCTTCAGATCCAATAATTCCAATGTACTTTTATGTTGCCAAAGAAGATATAGATGAAGAAAAAGCACAACCTTATTCTAGTGAACGAAAATTTTGCTCCGAATCTGGTATATTCCTGTGGGGACAGGCAATGTTTGTGTTAGCCCAATTGTTGACTGCAGGATTACTGCATATCAACGAGTTAGATCCAATTCGTAGGTATTTGCCATCTTATAACAGGCCAAGAAAAGCAGGAAGATATTCGGCTTTTCAAGTGAGTTTTCTTCTGAATTACACAAATTATAAATCCATTCATCTACAGATGGACGAGAAGAAACACACCAAATTCTTATCAAAGCTATTTACTATTCATTTTTATTATACATATGTAGTACTAGATTTGTACTCTAACTCATAAGACATATTTGTTAGCGAATAATGAAGAATTAAGTGTCTTACTTTTCATTCAGTCTGTATACTTCATTCTCAGGGACAAAGTCATGACGTCAGCGAGTTGAAGAGAATATTTTTTGTCAAATTGTTAAAAAAATCTTGTATGTTAACAAAGCAAAACTAATCTGTTACACGGGTACACTAGTCGCTTTCCAGCATAGAGATGGAATAGAGAATATAGAATACTATTCTATCTCGATGCTTTCTAGTCACTAAGGCGCTACGGGAACGCCCCTGGTGCGATCCGATATGCGCTAGCTCCTTCATTAAACGGTGCGTCAAGCACTCGCGATACCTTCCCCTTTCCCCTGAAGCACCAGCTGAATTGATGCCCTCGCAGATGTCAAATTCCAACATTTAAAGTTTGTTTATACATACTTTTGGAGTTATCTGAAACGGTATTTAGAGTTTTGTGTTATTTTGATTATATGTTTAATGGAAAAATTCTCAGTTCAAATATTAATGTATGTCGAGTAGAATATATGAATAAATTATGATATATTGAGTAAGGTTACGTTTATTCAATTTGTCATCAGTTCAGTTAGGCGCTTCTCATAAAGAGAAACACCATAGCTTCAAACCCCGGGATAATATGCTCAGTGGAAAGCGACTACTAAAAAAGCATTTAGTGGTCGCTTACCATTCATTCAAGTTTTTACTAAATGCATATTTTCTATAAATGACCTAGGTGAGCTTATAGGGGAACTCAAAAAAATACACAATACTCAGAAAGCCAGATTCTTAGTGCTTTTTCAAGCGACTGCAGTGCTAAATTGATCCGATTTCGTGACGTCATGCCGTTGATATCATGAATGAACTGTAAATGCAATGATTCATAACTAAACCAACATTTAAGCTAACATGATTGGGATGACATTCATATTCAACTTTCGTTCAACCATACAAATCGATTGATAAGGGCCATTGGATACCGGCGTACAATTAATTTATTTTTTTATTTCGTCGTTTCTTACATTTTCTTCTCTCTACTTTGTTTTTGGCCGTTCCACAAATTTTGCTACATTAGGTCCAAAGAATTCAAGCTCATTCGGGAGCAAAAAAGATCGACAACAGGCTAGCTATCCTCAATGTATCAAGTTCAAGCCGAATTAAGCCACCATGTCGTATTGTATTATTTGTTTTATTTTAATATTATATGATATAAGCTTAATACACATAAACTCGCACTAACACATGTGTTTTACAAAATTAAAAAAGCCAAGCTTTACCAGAAAGCTTAGCTTCTGTTGCCCCCATATGGCGAGCCGCCCTTGCTTGGTCCTCATCTCACAAATCTCTTGAAGCACAACAACAAACTTACTAATTCTGAATAAATTAGCCAATTTCAAAACTGGTACCTATGGATTAGTCGAAACTATTAATTGAATCCCAGACCATTAATTTTTTAAAACTTCACACAAGTTTTCATTGCATGATCGAATATATCATCCAAATTTTATGAAACAAGTGAACAAGTTAAATAATCATGCTATTCTTTACTAATCAGATTTTTTCTCTGAATTCTACTTACATGCTTTATGCTGTTTTTTTCAGGCCAAACTTCATGTGAGTATTCAAAAAACTGTAAGTCTATGTTATCTAGATACAGTGTCCTGAATCATCACACCTCAGATAAAAATTAGAGAATATTTAAACTAGTTCTTTCGATTACAATGAATGTGATAGCATCCCTTTCATGTCTAACAGTTTTATTTTACCTAATCTATGTTTGCATTTTTCGAAATAAGCATAAAAATGCCGGTGAGGTCAGTTCAGTCGTTGCCAAGATGGTGTGAATAATGTTCAAGTTTCATCGCCATCATATCAAAATCAAATTTTCATCGCAATTTCATTCGAGAACGCAATGAATCGCTTTTGTTTCGGCAAATATAAAAATACTGTAGATGTTTTTCCTTTACATTGTATCATTCGCCACTTTATTTGAAAAAGAATGACAAATATTATGAATTAAAGTACCTAAAACACTGGAGTCAGAATGCCCTCAGATATAAAGATTTGGCCATTTAATGTGAATAGTTGGGAAACAAAGATGTCAATTAATCAATGGTAGGACCCAAATTATTAACTCTTTATTCAGACTCAAAAAAAAGGGGAAAAGCTATAGGCAACGAAACAACCGCTTACGACGAATACAATAACGCTGAAAGATTACAAGATGAGTCTATAAGAATAAATCTATCTGATTAGAACTAAATTGAACCATGCAATAATTGTGGAAGCAGTTCTAGATATCCATTGTAGGGACCAGAGACCTTGAGTGACTCGTGTTACTCTTTCTATCCTAGAAAACAAGCATTAAGATAGTTATCATTATCAGATATCAAGTCATTGTTATTACGTCAACTATAGCAATTACAACTTGAATATAAAATAGAATAAGCAACAATAATAGCTATTGCTCCCAGGGTATGCGAGCCATCACCTATAAATATTATACGAGCCAAGGATAGGGAAAGAGAGATAAAGTCATGGTGTTCCAACGGAGGCTCTAGTGAAAAAAGAAAGAAAAAAGTATATTCTCTCATGCTTTATAGCTTATAAATGAAGCCCATCCTGAACGGCATTCATGGCCAGGTTTCTAAGAAATCAAATACAGCGATATAGGAATGGTCCAAAATCCCACGAACCCAAAAATAGAAGTAATCTAATTCAAACATGCAGATAAATAGATAGCAGTAAAAACATGAGAATAAACAATCGAAAGTACTCTCACCACTTGATAGAACAATAAAACATATAAATAAATAACTGTAAGGAAATCATAAAGAAATAAACATGAATAATAATAAGACAACATACACAAAAATTACAGGAAGAAAAACTAGAAATAAATAAACAAAAGATCTCTCACTGCTTCATATAATAATAACCGTCCTCAACCTAATTATTGGCTACATCCACTACTTGATATGAAGCATATTAGCAAATCTACTAATTAGCAACAAAATATGTTCATATCGTTGAATAACCAATCCTGAACTTAGGAGACTTCGACAAGCTGAGCTGTAATGTGAAGTATAAGTATCCTAGATTTGTCTACCACAAATTAATTTATATGGTTATGTATTATTCAATTCGAGCAGGAACAATGACTTCAAAGGGTTGCTGCAGCTGAAAGGATTTAACCGCATGCATATATTATCATTTGTGGTCTCGTAGGTAGTGAAACAGACTTGAAGACACTCGATAACTCAAGGTATCAACAAGTATAGTCTAATTAATTTCTCAGGTCCTAATATCGTCTAATCTAATCTAATAATATACCCTAAAATCTCCATACCTTATTTAATATCTTCAGAGGTATAGTATTAATCAGTACCATCGTTTATGAACAACCAACCAGTGATATAAAAGTGGGTGTTATTCCAATAAACAATGTAACAAGCATGAGTTGTTAAATGTGAAAACCAAACAATCTTTTATCATTGAAGTTCTATTTTTGATATGTAGATTTGTTTTCAAACTCGCAGGGAATAGCACAGCCACAATGTATCAAGAACGGTTGCTATGCTAAAATAACATTGATATTGTCTACAATGAATTTAAGTTAAAGCATTTGGCTATACTTTCACCATAATTTCTAAAAGTTCAAGATTTACAAAGAACTACTGGCTCTTAACTTCTATTACAAAAGAAACCTTTTACTCAGCTGTTTTTGACAACCTGCGCACAAGGATATTTAAAATAGAACTACACTGCTTTCTTTATGAAACAGATCATTGAATATTTCCCTATGAAATACTATGGATAAAACAGAGGCGTATCAAACGTACGGTGAGAACTTGATTTTTGGAGATTCAAGATACTGGGATGTTACAATATAGTCAAGTGTTTATGTTGATATTTATTCGCCTACATCATATCTACCTATAAATACAGGGATCTCTCAGTTTTAATAATTTTCATCATATCCATACCTTATTAGATATTTGACATACTCAAGTAGCACAGATTCGAATCAGAAATAGGGATAATTTAGGATAACCGTGCCACGGAAGGGCTGCAGATGAACAAAAAGTATATTCAGAAGTATATTGTTTTCTTTTTTTTCTAGGCGAAGCACTTTTATCAATTTATAAGCCCACTACTGATCTGAAAACAACGAAAAAATATATTTTACATTGTTGTTGTATTTATTCATCAATACAAATATCTAATATTGTTTATTCAAAAATTTCATACGGAGATGAAAAAAATTAAACTGTTTTTGCGTTCCATCTGTAAATAAAAGGTTTTGTTAATTACACTATATGCCAAATATCTTGAAAATAATTTTCATGCCTATAAATAAAAGAAGCAACATTCACAGCCTCTATTCAGATATGTTTAAACTCACTCCAATTCAATGAAAAAACTCTTTAAATAATTAATATTTATCTTTCTCAAAATGATGCACCAGTTATCTCTCTCTCTGGGTTTTTGCTGCTCGGTCGATATGCTCAGCCGGTAGAATTCAAAATTAAGGAAGGCAATGATCCAAATATATGGGTGTCTTGTTTTTCCTTATCCTCTCCTTCCTTCGAAGAGAAATATTATTCAAGGCAGGATAATTATTCCATGATTTTAATTACACATGTAAATTTTGTTGTATGGAAAAGATTTTGTTCATTTTTCTTGTTGTCAGTATCTACCTTATAAATGGAGTTTGAAATTTTTTTCGATTCATTGTATTCATTTTATAACCATTTTCCATGTAGCTCTTTCGTGGGCTTTCGTTGGTTGTTCTGATTACCTATTTTTTTTATGTTACGTAAAAAGTGATATAATAATGATAATGAGAACAACTAAAGTAATATTATTCATCGATTCGCGATCTCTGATTGCCATTGGATCCAATCTGATAATGAAATTTCTTTAGGGAACAGCAACGGATCTAGTTGTTCAGATAGTTCTTATCGCTGAATCAATGAGACTTCAAGCTATGATGGCAACTTATGGTATACAGACTCAAACTCCCCATGAAGTAGAACCAGTACAAATATGGTCCTCGACTCAATTGGTGAAAGTGTATGAAAATTTAGGCGTGAACAGAAAACTGAATTTGAAGGGGCGCCCTGTAAGACCAATCGGGAGTTTAGGAACAAGCAAGGTATGTTGAAAAAAATGTCTAAATACTAATCATTCTGAATAATAATTGAGGGTTTAAATATTCAGAAACTTCAAATGATCAGAAACCTTATATATGCATACTGGCGCCATCTTACCTTCTTTCTATGTTTTGCACATGGAGTCCGTAGCCTTACTCTGAAAATGTTCCAATTTATGATAATCAAAAACAAAAACCAAAAATTAGCATTCCATTTAATTACAGGGTGAATAACAGTTGATTATATGTTAGATGCTCACAGAAGAGGAGTAGTATTTTGAAATTTTGGCATAATAAGTCATTGGTTGTTATCTAGTGGTTCAGCCTTCCGCCTATACCATCATCTCTGATAATTCCAATGGAACACCATGTATATATTCGGTGCTGTATTTATTGTCTGAATTATTTTGTCTTGTATAACCCTATACGTATCTCTTACTATTCCCAAAGTCATAATAATTTTCGATATTTTTTGTGCAAAACATCTCTAATCAAAATATTGTTTACTGTTCTGGAATCATAAAAGTTTGATATTTTGAGTATAACATTACAAGGACCTATTCATTAGTTTTGTATCGGAAATTTATTCTGAATTATAAAGGGTCACCTTGAATTCGTAATACAAAAAATTTGATAAAGCATGTTTTCTTTAATCGGAACCCTCTATATATTATCCCGTAAAACGAAAAGCATCAAAATCTCTTTCAAACGATATATCATGTTCCTTTACCTGTGTCTAATAATTTTAACCAATCTGACAAGTATCTAGAAATTCTCATTTAAATTACCACGTCGAGTATTTTCAAGTATTTTGAGTTTCTATATGTTGATAGGACGAGCATTTATTTCTTCAGGTTTACCGAGTATGTGGATCTACAGTTCTATGCTATCCACTTATTTTTGAAGTATCTGATTTCTATTTATATAGAGACATGGCTTTACTGATCGATGACATAAAAACTGAATTACAATTTGTTGGGAAGTATTGGAGATTATCTGGGAGGCCTACAGTATGTCTCCTCATCAGAGAAGAACATATGCGTGATCCACAGTTCAAGAAAATGCTAGATCTTCTTGCCATGCTCAAGAAGGGCCATTGTGATGGAGTTAAAGTGAGGATAGGAAGGTTACAGAATCTTATTTCTAGCTCTTGTGTTGGTGAGTATCCACAGATAATACAAAGAAAGCTTAATTTTATACTATATATTACCCATGCTGTGATAGAATTATGCCAAATTCTTTCTTAAACCCATTAGAAATTGTATTTTTATTAATATCTTTTCAGAGCACCTAGATTTTATGAACATGCTTGATGAATTACCTCAAGATCCTTCGTATAAACACTTCAAGCAGTTGGAACATGATTACATTGGATATCAGAGCTTGACCGATGTTCCTAGAATATTGAATTATTCAGACAATTGCAACGATTATTCGGTGAGTATATCAATAATTTTCCATTGTTTTCATTTTCAAATTTCAATTTCAATATTTCTTTATCTTCTGCCTCAAAGTGTTGCCATGTTCATCTGATTTTAGTCAAAACTTCCTTGCCTCTAAGTTCAAAAATCACCAGAGTGGGTGAACAAGTGTTTCGAAGCCACACTGATGCAGAGCAGAATTAGCCCTCGCCCCTTGTGAACCGAGGCATAATCTTGCTTGAAAAACACTCCTAGTTAACTCTCTTTGTCGTTTTTCTTTGTAGCCTTCTATAATGTTTCTATTATCGTGGCGTAATATTTGCCGGTTATAGTTATTCAATCAATATCTAGGTTTTTTGATTGTGGCCTCAGTCAGTTTGAGAGAATAGTAAGTAGGTATATTGGTATTTTATTTATTATGTTTTGTTATTAATCTTTACCATGTGCTAGAGTGTTAGGTTATGTTATGAATTTTATTCAGTTAATTTCAATTGTTACAGCGATAACAAGAGAGTAACAAATAAAAGCCTTAAATAGGAAAATACCGATTATTTAATTGAATAATGCTTATCAGAACTCTTCGACTTACCAAAGTTATAGCATGGTTTAATAGTGATGCCCACCTTATGGAGTTGAAACGAAGGTTTTATGGAAAAACTGAATAAATCCTTCCATGGAGACGTTTTGAATAAAAATAGATTATTCCTAAACCAGAAACAGTATTTACAAATTCTACCATTCAATAATCTGCAAATAGCATGTCAGGAATCATCTATTAGAATGGAATACTCCAGAAGGTTGAGAAAAGGACGTGATCCTATCTGGTTTTATCCCGTAACATTGTCTCTTCGATAATGGAAAGGCACATTTTTTGACCCATCAAGTTTTTAATTTGCTTCCATTTTACTCTTATCTACATCTCTACGTCTGGGAAAGATGTGTATATCTACATGTTTTTTCACAAATTATTCTATTGCGGACTTACAGAAGGCTATAATCCAATAGTTTAGATACATCTGCTGGAAATAACTCCGATATACGTGAGATGTTCCTGAATGGAATCAGGATGAATAGAAAGACATCGATTAAACAGACAAGTTAACAAAAAAAAATCAGTTTATTACTTCATAATTTCATGAGCATCAAATACTTTTGGGTAGAAGAGTAACAAACATCTATAAATCCACATGTTGGTATAAAAATTGGCATTAATAATAGAAAATCATATTTCAGAATTATGCCAACAAACCAACCACTGAAATTTTGACAGCCATTCAATTTGAAGAAAGTCTATATGCCAGATCTCAACTCTTTGGTTTTCTTCTGAGGAAGGAAGGATTGAAATATAAAGTGCAAGAGTATACAGTTGAGGAACATTTGCTCGATCTATATCATAAGGCAGGTTGCTACAGACATTGGGCAGCTGTGAGATACACTAGTAGTTTATTGCATCATACAGTGGATTCGATCAGCCCATTCATCACAGCACTTCTTGTTCATGGCAAACAACTAACTGTCGGTGTGATTGGTCAAATAGAGACTATATTTGATAAACCAATGACACCAGGTGAAATCCAGTCGATTGTATACGAGACAATACAACCTTACGATATTATTCAAGCAGTTTTGCAACAAGAGATTACTCTCTATTGTGGTAGACTCATTTCCACAAATCCTGAGTTATTCAAAGGCATTCTTAAGATAAGAATTGGCTGGGTGTTGGAAGCTATGAAGATCTACCTGAAAATATTCAAGTCTCAAAAGAAAATAGAGGAACATAGTCCTTACGAAGTCCGAAAGCTATTACATCAAGTATTATCAATTCAGAATTGGGATGGTGCAGATAAGTAAGTTTTTTATTTTGTATTGAAAACACCTGACTTTGAAGTCTGTTGGCTCACCATTGAAATTCAATCAATAATATGATCGATCTGTAAAAAGCTTATTGATTAGGTTTTGGTGATTGGTGATTGGCGAATGAAATAGTTTGTTTTTTCAAATGAAATATTACCAACAAACAAATGAAATAATCAAGCTCACCTTTTCTGCCACTCAGATGGATCTAGATCTTGATGACAAACTTGCTCGGATCAAAACAAAATTTGTCATGTAAGATTCTTGATGGCGTCTATTGTTTGGAAGCACCCAAATATTGGCTTTCAAGCCACACAAAATTGTGAGTTTTGAACACCCTGAAAGTTGCTGAGAGGTTAGCTTATTCATTTTGTTCACTATGGTGAGAGTTTGAGAACTTGTTAACCCTAAATTTTACCTTAGTGTAGGTTAATGTTGTTATTTTGTAAAAACAGGATTGATGCAACTTTTCGTGACTAAGGGAACATCGCTAACACAGACTGAATCAATGAAGTATTTCATTACGTTAATCTATGATTTTATTATTATTATTATATTTATTATTATTTGTTATTGACCAACGATGAATATTTATTCTTGGTTTTTCATTTGAAATTCATTTATATATCCAAATATTCTTGTCTCTATAAGCGACAATAAAGTTTAAACAAACTATCAAACGTTGGTAGTATCCTTTCATAAGAGGTTCAATCTGGTAAGAGAGATTTTTGGACCAATTTATATACTGAGAGATTAATAATCAATAATTTCGGTTACGTTATCGAACAGTTTACCGAAAGATGAATAAATCGGCTCTGTTTTTTTTTTCAGATTGACTTTTCAACAGCGAAGACAGCTGGAGGGATGCTTGTGTAGAGTGCCAAACCATTTCTACAGACAAGTTTGGGATATATTAACAAAAACGCCACAGGGTATCAACTTTATGGGAAAGATACTACGGCAACAACCCACTTTATCGGATATGACTAAATCAGAATTGAGTTTTTCTCTGTTAGTGGAAGAAGTATGTTACTTTTCGATTAATTCTTAAGATCTTACTGAACGTTTTTTTCCCAGATGCTAAATCATATACAATTAGCTGAGTGCCGTCAAATAGTTGTTGAGTTGTTGACTATAGTATCTACAATTTTATCAAGAAATCCTGAACTGATATTTAACCAAACCTTGGATCTAGAACAACTGGTTAAGGACGCAAATCATATGTATGCCAAGGTCAGTAGAAATGAAGGTGTGAAATGCAATCCATTATTACACTTTAGTTACTGTATTGCACAACGAATAATGATGTCTGGCACAAGGATCGTATTCAGCGGAAAATTTTACATCGGAAATAATGTGTTGGATATTTTTTTCAGCAAATGGAACTCAATGTAATCAAAATCAGTTTACTAGGTCTTGTTGGCGCGATCCTACTATTACAATAGTGATTTTCATCATTTTTAAAGCAAAGTTTCCAATTTTTTGGGAACAAGTTTATTATCATGTTGTACAAGTCAATTATTAAAGAAAAAATTGAAATTAGATTGCTGGTTATCACCAAACATAATGAAATAAATTCGACTGGTAGTCACCAGATACAACATCATCAAATCAACATATTCAAAGTGGGGACCACAATTTTTGGCGGACAAATTTTGACGGGGTTTTACAAAACACATATTCTTCACTAGAAGTTGAAAAAATTGCTGCTCATTACATTATATGTTTAAGCCAAATTGACAATTTTTCCTTAAAAAAAAATTGGTTGCCTGTAAAGTCGGTATACGGGCGAAAGTTTTACGTGACAACGACTTTGAGTGATAAAATAATTTTAATGTGAATATTCATTTGTACGCGTTTACCTTTGCTCTCTCTTGCTCTCTCTCTCTCGCTCTTAGGCGGGCTAACTGTCTCTGGAAGGGACGCGTGCCTTTCACTTAGGCTTAGGGGCTAACCATGCCCGAGTGGAAGGGACGCGTGCTCTCACTCGCTCTCATTGTGAGCGCATATGAGCGGAGCGTAACGCAGTTTCTAGAAGTGTCACCTTGGCAAACCAATTTATAAGACGTTGTCACGTCAAAAAAATTACCAGAAAAGTAACCATTCCCGCAGTTTCCTAATGGTAAAATCTTGGGAGATTCATCAAACTTGAGTTCTGTGCAAAGTTGCAGCTTGCTGGTAACCATTTTTTTTTGTTCGTGGCCCCGCGCGGACTATTCCGGATACACAAATTTTCTTCGCAGCAAATAATGCTTATGAAATATAAGTTAATGACTAAAGATTTATATGAGTGAAGTAATTTAACTATTATAACTTAACCGTGAGTAGAGAGCTATCGAAGAGTCCATTTTGCCAGTCCCCTAATAAGGTTTTGACAGATACGCCTGCGCATTCACGACATCTTTCAAAGTATCTTTAAATAAATAAGGGAATCCCTTATTTTTCACCGAATAAAGAATGACCGTATTTTTATAAGGTTACCCTTATTTTGACATTCTTCTGTTATATTCTATAGCTCGAATGAACTTGTTTAAATTTTTGAGATATCTTCTTTATGAATTGGTTTTGTTGAGAAAATGATTATTATTGAAAAGCTAGGACGTTAAATACGTAACTTATATAATGCAAATTTCACTGATAACAGAATAATTTATTCATTCTTTTCTTAAATGTGATCACAGAAAATTAAAGAAAATGTCATTACAAAGTAAACACTCAATGAAACGCAATGAAGTGATAGATCAAATTTGGCAACCAAATTAAGGGATACTTTATCACAGTATCCCCTATTTGAGTTTTCGATAATTCACTAGTATTCATCAGAAGAAAGGACTAATATTAGAACCAGTATTATAGCTTGTCAAAAGAGTATTTCATGTAAAAATTGTTCATTACATTGAAGAACTTGAAAATGTACACTTTACACTATAGTGCGCAAAGTCTAAGCAAGGAGAAAAACCTTATTTCCTTGCATGGACGTAAAGTTGTATGGTATGGGTGTATCCTTTTTTTTTTTAAGAATAGCACCATAAATTGTATAGGTAACAATTAAAAAGTGTTACAACTGGGTTGTAATAAAACTACATTTGTGAGCAAAACCTTTATTCTCTTAACACTGCGAGGTTTTCGCTACAGAGCTTCGGAACATAATAATGAAGCACGTGTATCGACGAATTCGTCAATCCATAAGATTGATAAATCACCGACCAATATTTGAAAAACAGGCATAAATACAATAAATGTCAACAATGATATCAACTTCAACGACGAATTCGTCAGCGGTTATTCACGCTTACATAAGACTGGTAAATCACCGACCAATATTTGAGAAACACGCTTAAATACAGTAAATGTCAACAATAATATCAACTTCAATCCTTGGCGGCTCATTAACCTTGTGAATATCCAATAATCCCATAATAACTATAACAAAAGGTCAAAATACAATCACTTATGAAGAATCCTGTATGAAGTACCAATGTTCTGGTAACAGAACTGTAGATCAATAAGGTTACAGTAGACAAAAAATCACACTTTTTTCTGTACACTAGTCTGTAACACTAGTTACCAAAGTTACGTCAGTTGGGGGTCAAAGAAGCCAATACAGTGTTATTTGAGATATCTTGAGTTTGTTTCATATTTCGGTTTTGCATTCTTTTCTAAAAGATATTGAAAGTATAGCTTATCGATTTTTTCTTAAATTTTTCTTAATTAGACCATATTGCTTGAATAAATGAATCCTTGTTGATACCACTCATCGTCACTCATGATTTCTAAACAATTTATATATACTTGAAAAAAGTTCAAATAAATATTAATACACCGTGGAAATATTCAAAGTTAAATGAAATATGTGTTTTTGTACTTGGGTGCAATAACTGTTTTATTTTATATTTGTTCCATTTTTCAATAAATACTTTGGTTTTAGGATAACAACATGCCAGACAACGAGAATTACTTGTTGGATATATCAAATTCTCAATCTACACGATATTTAGCTAGAGCTGTGGTGAATACTTTACTTAAAGGCTCTTCTTTGACTGAAAATTTGGCTAGGGAAGATGGATCTTGCAGGGTATCTTGATATATACCCTATTTAAAGTTAATCAAATTTTTTTGATTAATTAGTTTATACCTTCTTGGTACTGAAGAAAAAAATATATTTTTGCGTTGTTGATTACTTTTCAAATTTGTATTATTGTATTGATTTCCGTATTTTTCCTTGTCCCATGAGGATTTCCCATTAATTATGATAATGATTGATTGAAAAACAGTCGTATTTATGGTTTAGCAAATTCCATTATTATATTATTATTATAATATTGGATTCTGGAGAGCCGATTAAGGTAAAGGAGGACATATGGCTCTACTATTTTTGAAGGTAACGCAGCGCTCTCATGTTACCTAGAATAAATACTAAAGGAGACTCACTTGCATGTGCAATAGCACACAGCGCTTACTGTTCGGTGTACTTAAAGCTCAATATTAAACCGAGGTTCAAGTCTTTGTCCCCGACGTCGTCTATCCCTTCAAGACCATCATTTGCACTCAAGAAGAATGGAGATTCATTAGAAAATAAGACATTGTGCCAGAGACAATTTTCTCTGCCTTATGCCATTCCACATTCCAATTTTGACGTTCTGTGCACCATTCGTTGCCAGCCATACTAAACCGTCAGAGGTAACACAAGATGGGGTTGATAATGCTGCAGTTCAAAAGACGTTATCCGCCGGTAAACATAGATATCCCACGTATTTAAATCAAAATTGGGCATTTATGGACGTAATTGATAAGTTTCATATTCTCAAATTTCATTGTCATAGCTTCTCTTCCACCAGAACGTGTATTCTGTTATTATTATTTCTTCATTTACTTCAGGGCAATTACAGAAGTTAATGTTAACTTATTACGTTGAAATTTACGTTCGGCTTAGACTCTTGGTTCGTTGAAACTTTGGGATGGTGGTGGCAAACTACAGGAAATTTTTCATCTCCAGGCAGCCCTCATTCTTCTCCAACTTATAGAAAAAGCCACAAATTATTCATCTGAAAATAGTGTAAAATATTGAGGAGATACACAAATGGCTGTCGAAATATATCTGATAGGAGATCCATGTGCATGCGTCCATTTCAAAGTTGAGGCCCTTACAACAATCAATCTTTTAATTTTTCCTTTTTGTCATAAGTATTGTGATATGACTGTGATGCGAGTCATACGATAAATAAATTATTAGTCCATGTTCTCTTATTTGAACCGGAATCAATGGTACTTTTAAAAATATCTTGTAATCAGTGTGGATTATACAAGGTGAGCAAATGTTTCTATGTTTTATCGTTCAAGAAGATCTACGCAAAATAAATTAGAAAGTAGGTGCTCCTGTTTCCAGCATTGCTACCACATTGAATTGATCAGATGGAAAGAAAATAGATTTCAATCCAGTTAAATGTTTTTCTGATGAAATTACATGCGATGTAGTTTAATGTCATCAATTTTTTTCTCAATAAGTTGATTTCATTGATATCAGTAAGTTCATGAATGTGGTGATGTTTCAGGAAGCCTATCTTGTGCTGGGTTATAATACAACTACTTCGATGTTAATGCAAAATCTTGTTTGTTGACTATTGTATTACTCATAGACCAAGAACCAAAGTATGATATTATTTCAGTGCTTTTCTATATTTTAGACGTAGGTATGCAGGTTAAAAGAACTTTTGATAGATGTTCTTATAATTCAGAGGGCAATATTGATATGATACCTGATTTCAGGTAAGAAAAAATGCTTATTTCAATATATCAATACTTTAATTACTCACAAACAATGCATAATACTGAAAAATTAAATAAACTGAATAAAACTACTTGAGATTCAATCAACTAAAATCAATTATTTTTTAAAATTATAGCTCTTCATATAGGGTTTTAATTTTTTAACATCAACCTTCGATCTCATTTTGTTTTCCATTTTATTATATTGGGTAATTGGTGGTTTGGTGGCTACTGTATCATTTATTTTCAAATCTATAGTTGATTTTTCTTCTAATAACTTCAACTTTGCCTCGATTGCTTGTATTTGTGATTCCCTATCACTCTTTTTGTGTGGCTTAGCCATAGCTAATGCAGGTATAATGATTTCTTTATGAGGCTTCTCAATGGTTTCCTGCAAATATATCAAATTTTCAGATGATACGATGTAAATGAAATATTCACTCACTTCATTAATAGTATGTGCCCATGCCACTATAATTTTCTTTTGGCCAACCAGCATATTATGCAACTTCTCCTTAGCCCGCAGAGCATCCTCTTCCTTCATGTAGGTAACAAAAGCATATCCTCTTGGCTGTCCTGCTTGGGGTCCAGTTTTGTGAAAGAGCAGATCGAACTTCATAATATGTCCATGTTTTTGCACAATTTTAAGAAGTTGATACCAGTTGAAAAAAATTGATAATTTTAGTGGATGAAACGTAATAATATTATTCAAATATCAACTGTATAATTTAAATGAAGCAGCGTTTGAGATAAACATTTCTAATATGCAGGCAAATATTCATGAATTGCCCTCAGGAAATAATTAAAATGAGATGATCAAATTACGCCTAAATAAGACATTGAAAGTTATTTTAACCCCTCCTTAGGGATCTGGGGGAAGCACCAGTCCTAGTTTACTGCATTCTTTTGTGCATTCTACGAATTTAAAGAACAAAAATCATATTAATTACATAATTGTAGCTGTAATCCAGTATAAGAAAAACAACTATGATGGTTGCCATATAATTTTTGTCATAAAATATAATGTGCCTATAGAGAACATTGTTGTATTTGAAAACCAATGCCAGGAGAATGCTAACAAACTAGGCATTCCACTTTAAATTCGGTAATTTTAAAGTAGAGCACCCAGTGGTAGTCTCCACTGCTGAAGAATATTAGCTTCTTCACATCCATTGATAGAAATTGGAAACTTCACCTTACGTTTGTATAAAAAACAGTTTGATTTTTTTTTCTAAATCCAAACACTTACTCAGTTATTCGAAAATCTAAATTGCCAATCCATAATCTTTTATCTTTTGATTCAGCAAGAACTTCCTCTGTCTTAGCCATTATTCATTAATTACTTTTTGATCAATTATATTCCAATATCCATGCAAATTAAATCAAATATAAAATTAAAACTAAGTATTGGGGTATCAAGTATTATAATATAACAAAATAATATTTATAGTTTAGAGAATAAACAATCTCCGAACATAACTAGTTTTGACATAGTGCTGTGAACTTATCCTCTTTTGGTGTGAAGCCACAGAACTCTAATCATAGATTGAAGATACATCATACATCTTTACCTTAAATTGGTATTTCCATTTTCTGTGTGATATTGTTTTTATAATAAATTATATTGTTACCTGATTTATGAACAATAGCAATATTTACGAAAAAACATAAAAAAACGATAAATAATCTAATTTTTCAGTGATATAGTCTTATATATTTTTATATTATCATAGAAGTTTTCTTCAAAAAAATCTAAGGCTACAACATAGAATATAGATAAATAAAAGTACAAAAACAAAGTGATGGGTTTGTTTATGTAAATAAAAATCGGTAAATAATGTTAATTTCATATACTCCTAATCATGGATAAATTCAAAATACGAACATTTTCAAGTGAATCCCTTTGTGATTATGAAGTACTAAAACCAGCAGCCCTAAAATCAATGAAATTTTAAAAGGGGGATTCAGAAGTAACATTTTGAATGAACTTGTGGGAATTGGAGGTTCAGGTAAAACCCAGTTATGCCTTCATTTAAGTTTAATGGTTCAACTGCCAAGGGAATTGGGGGGCCTAAGTAAAGGTAGTTAATATAACATTCTAATGATGCTGATTGTTGGATTTAAGTATTCAGATTGCAGCTGCTGTTTATGTTTGTACAGAAGATGTTTTTCCAATTAAGAGGCTACATGAGTTGAGCTATTATTTTAACCAAAAATTTGGAATAAAAAATTCTATGGACAACGTTTTCATCAGTCACATTTCAGATTTAGTAAGGATTAATTGAAATAATTCTTCTATTTATATTATGGATATATTCCATATGAGCTGATGAATTTTCGAATGAAATACTCAATTTTTAATGCAGAGCTTCATTTCTTACTTTTCTTTCAGATTAATTTTTTTTTTTTTTCAGAAAAAATTAGAAACATTATTAGCATCAGATATAAAATATCTTGCAAAATTTAAAGACATTGGTCTTATAATTATCGACTCCATAGCAGGTCTATTCAGAAGCGATAATTTAGAAATTAATTATGCTAATCGTAGCAAAGATTTGGCTAAAATTGTATCAGAATTGAGAAAATTGGGAACGAAATGGCATTGTGTTATAATATGTTGTAATCAAGTAAGTTTTAATAACTCGAAAGAACTCTGAATAAAGTTAGCCCATTTTAGATGTCTGATAATATCACTAATGGATGCCAAGAACCTTGCCTAGGTTTAACCTGGAGCAACTTGATAAATAACAGATTTCTCTTAACAAGAATGAATTCTCCCTTGAGAAAGTTTCAAGTTATTTTTTCTCCAAATTTGTCTTGTTCAACAAGTGAATTTTCAATTACAAGTGGTGGAATCAAGTAACACACAATTTTATGTATGATAGAAGAAACACCTCAACATATTGCTAATATACTAAATATTAATATATTTTTCTAGTTGACAAAAATATGTGTTTATGAACATCCTGGGAAAGGATCCGTCCTGTTTTTTCTCAGAACAAATTCAATTTTTCTATTCATATCTTCATCATATAATGATTTGCATCTTTCGTAATTGACTCGTCTGCGTACCTGAAAAAACAATTTAGCTTAAGTATAGATAATTCCAGTTAAAGTTTCACGAAGACCTATATTAGTGGATTGAAAATTAGGTTCAGTTTACCTGAAAAGGTTTTTCATAGTATCTTGTCCGCCTGAATTGTTCTAAAATTCCTTCTCTACCTAGAATTCTATTCAGAATGCGGCAGGCGGCTTCCACATCATTGTTTTGTACAAAGACAGTCCTTGCAATAAAGCTAGCGTGTCTCATCTTCTGCTAATGGAAGAATTAAAAAATTAACCTAAATCGTATAGATCATGAGAGAACACAGAAAATATTAAATGTAATTCGGTGATTTCAAGTCGCCGAGAGTTTCTGATTGATACACTAGATGGCAGGTTATGAGCTGCTCATTCTTCTAAATGTAGGAGAATAGAATTCTGCAAACACAATAACAATGAAATCTTCACGACAATAGATGTCGGGAGAGTTCGAAAACTTAAAAAAAAAAAAAAATAAAATTTCAAAATACATGCAATATATCAATATCAAACCACGAATGCACAATTTTTTGTTGAGATCCGACGAATATCTTATGGATAATGGAGTATTTACAAAAAATTTTATAGCCTGACGATTTTCATAAAATTTAACAGACTCCTTACTTTCAATGTTATTCAAACGATTTTCAAGTTCCAAATCAATCTTTTAGGAGTTATAGAGGAAACCCAATTTCGGATGCTTAAAACTACTGAACTATTTGACGGATTTAGCAGAGAAATTTGGACAATAAACCTATTCTGAAAATATAAAAACTGTAGCTCATCTCTTCTTGATTCTTCATCAGGAAGTCGAACCCAATCGATTGATAAAATATTCGTCTCTGTATTAAAAAATCTCATACATTTGGCCAGAACGATAGATTGTAGTTCTACTAGTTTTTCTCTAAACTAGAATTAATAAATGCGGAAAAAGTAAATACTATAGTACTATCTATCACATTGTTAGATAAGAAGACTGAAAAACAAGAAGGCTCCTGGATACGACCTCATAACGGCAGAAAATCTGAAAAAAATACCCAGGAAAATTGTCATACTGCCCACAACATCATTTAATATAATGATGAGAATATCGATCTGAAACTTAAGAATTGTTTGAATAATATTGCGAGAAAGAAGCCTGCCAAACAATGTGAAAGTCTTCAGGCTTTCGGAAATTTTTTTTTGCTTGTTAGATATTTGTCAGATCTCAACAAAAAATTGTGCATTTATGCTGGTTGTTGTTATCGTATATATTCTGAAATTTCATCCCCGTAGAGAAAACCCATGAGAAGTTTCTTTTTGGTCGTTCCTTCCAGTTCATCAAACTAGAACAGCGTAGTATCGTTCTTCCCAAGTGTCTAAATATGTTTTTCTCTATTTCAGTGTTACATCATTGTTTTAAGTTATATTTTTCGTTTTGTGGTTGACAACACTGACATCCTTTCCTTTTGAATGTCAACAGAGTCCTTTGCATGTCAATTTTCGTATCAGTCACGCCAACTGCGAAAATAAAATACAAAAGGCACTAGGAGGTATAATCTGAGTTTTTCATTGAATTCCAATAAATTTCTCACAATTTTGGACTGAAATAGAGAAAATATCGTCTAATACTCCTTGCAGAATTTCTGTAACTTGTTTTAGAAGATACTATTAATAAATTGCGTCAGACTTCCGATGAAATTGTTACACTTGAATATGCTAGCCGGCCGTATACTATCTATTTGAGATATCTTATCGATATGTCACATGAAAATTCTCGAATGAGATGAGTTGGTTAATATTATCAGTATAGGTATTAATTTTTTTTATAACAATTTTTAAATTAGAAATAACTTATAATTTTCAACAAACCCAAAATTTTGGAGATGGAAATTTTTAATGTTTAAATGACCATTCTTCACAAAAATTACAAATTGCTTAATATTGGGATATTTCAATATTCTTTTTGAGACATAGTGGCCTACCACCTGCCTCAAAGAGTCCGTAAGCGGCTCAACTAATTTGAATTTCATTGAAGTGTTGTTACACACATGGATTAAAGAGAAAATATAATATCCAGATACCTATGAGACTTTGTTTTGCAGTTAATTATGTTCAAACTATTGATGAACTTTGTATTATTGAAATAGCAAAAAAATGTCTTATTTGAATAAAAATGTAAAATCTCATTTCTGAACAGTTTTGAAATATTAGCTGCTTTCCAGTCACCAAATAAGGCGCTCCGGGAGCGCTCCGATCTACTCTAGCCCTTTCCAATAAACTCGTTTCTCTTCCTAAAGACCGCGAGAATCACCAAAAGTTCAAGCCCCGCGGTCAAACGCACCTGACTGGAAAGCGACTATTGTTTTTAAAGATCGGTAATATACAGTGAAATATTGTGGTGTCGTATGTATATTTATATACTATAGTTTTTATTATAATCATGGTAAATTATAATACAAACCAATCCATAAGTCTAGGTGTAAGTAGGGAGTTATTGAATGAGAAACAATCAAAACAAGAAGATACATTATTCAATAATTAGTATTTTAATTTCTTTTTCCTTGTTGAATATGTTCAATGTGAATAATCAATGAATTCTGTAAATAGTGGGGGATACAAAAAACAACTATTAAATGGAGTTTTAAATTTTGACAAATTATTTCATAAATGTGCATCAGTCACATACAAAAACATGAACCCATTGGATCAACAATTAATTATCAAATCATAACGAGAATATATGCATGTGAAGAAATATTATAAACATCACATCACTCTTTCAATGCATCAAGTTTGCAGGATGTACCAAATCAAGACAAGTATCAAATGAAAGCATCTATTCACACAGATTATCAATTTATTCAATCGGGAGTTAGTAAAACTGAAGATGCATTTTTTAAAGATCAAAAGATATTTCAAATCACTCGATTAATAAAAAAACAATTCTACATAAACATTTCGAAATTCTATTGATTTTGTGAATAACCACACATAGAACAAGGCTGTTAAATGGAAAATTTTGAATAATTATATCGAGAAATACAATAAAAAGCATTTTTTAATGATCAAGATATTTTAAATCAAACGATTAATAAAAAAAATAATTCCGCGTAAATATTTCGAAATTTTTATTGATTTTGTGAATAACCACATATAGAACAAGGCTGTTAATTGGAAAATTTTGAAAAATTATATCAAGAAATACAATAAAAAGGTGTCGTACAAACAAATTCAATTTGGCTAAATATTTACATACACTTGAGACATTCTTGGAGATATAACTGTTTATTTTTCACAATTATTTTAAAAATCACTCGAAGTATATTAACAGAATTACAGCGTCCTGTTTATTATAAACAGTTGTTTTATCACAAGAGAAGTTTCATAAAAATAATATAACAAGTAAAAACAATAAAAACTCTAGGCGACAGTAATAGTATTTACACATTTCGAGCGACTTAAAATTAATCCTTTACACTGCTGTCACAAACACTTGGCAAACAATTGAATGAATTCAAAGATATATGAAATCATTAATGAAAAGTTCATATTAGGTATGTTCTTAAAATGACTTCCTTAATTTTATTTTTATTTGATGATTCATTAATGAATCGTAATAAAAGGTTCGTAAATCAAGTGGAAAAATATAAAAAAATTTACAATTGCAAGAAACCAAGAATGGGGTTTTAGATCAATATGAACTTTTTCAATTCTAAATCTAATCTACCACCCGTTTGTTGAAAAATGTCAGAAGGGTGTTTTATTGGATTCAAGGGACGCTTTTGCTCAACAAACTTCATCAAGCAGGCAAAATGCATTCAATATAAAAGTTTGGAAATGCATCCGTTCACGATTTATGTACAAATAATTATCACATGTCCCTAACTTCTGTCAAATAAATAATGATAAATAACGCTGACACCAGTACAAAATTCACATTTTCTTACTCTGGTATTGAACAATTCTTATTACAGAATCAGATTTTCAGGATGATTCTGTACTGTTTCAGATTTTTACCGAGTATGATCTTTAACGAAGACCCTCCCTTATTTTAGATGTACTTTCGCAGCTTCCAGTAACGTCCGGTCCGAATTCTGCCGACACCACCCCAGCTTCATCCTGGGTCTCCTTTTCACTGAGATATTCATCTTCTCTTTCACTTGAATATTCATCGTCCCTTTCGTTCATTGGCATCAATTCCAAAGCTCTTTCAAGTGTTTTTTTAGCGCTATTAGATCTTTCCAAAAAGTACCCAGTTGAAGTCTCGTTACTTGGTGCTGGAGGAGACCAAGTGCTATAGTTGTATTGGGTATTTGGCGGAGCTTTTCTGGCTAATTCTTCCTGTAACCAATTTACAGCCAGAAACCATTGCCTTTTCAGATCTGCATGAGTGAGGAGCATTTTTTGCGCTGCGGGACATTTACTGAATAAAGTTACCATACATTTAACACATTGATAAGCGCGTTTCTGGTAGTGATTTTTCGCTCTATTAATCGTATCCAACAATCCATCTTTATCGTCCGGAACACCTTTTAGGGCATTATGTATTCGATGCGATTGCCAGGAATCTTCGATAATCAAGATGTTTAACAGAATCTCTATGTGTGGTCTCAGCTCATGGCAATAAGCAAAAGCTATCTGCCATAGGAGTTCCGAAAGAACAATTCTCGAAAAAATCGGATTTTCCCAGCAACAAAACTGCAGTAACTTCACTGTTTCATCACTTGGATTGCTGTCCTCTATCATCTTCTTTATATAACTATAAAGAAAATTAATGACAGTTATTCAATTTTTGGAATTTCAACTACAAGAGTATTATTTGCAAAATGGTGCTGTCGGAAAACCTAAGTGTTTTAGAGATCTTATATAATTTAGTATATCCAATGTCAGTACTAGATGTGAAAAATTAATAATAATAATAATAATAGTGCTTTATTTCAGATCATATTCATCACAAATCGCTCAGTACATGAAAATGAAATGGAATAGCGTCAAAAAAGAAAAATATGAACTATATCTTATCATGCTAAATAATCTTCATTTCCGTAAGGCTCTAACTCAACTAAATATTTATACAATTTCTTTTTAAATTTTTTGATATCGGAGATCATAGATATATCTTTTGGCAAAGAGTTGTACATTTTTAAGCATCTGTACTCAGCTTGCTCCTGGCTTGTTGTTAAATTATGCCTAGGGTATATATAATTGTTATTCCTTGTGCCATAATAACTTTTTTGGTTTTCGTATTTATGAAATAAATTTGGATTCTTCCTGACGAAAATTACACACTCTTGAATGTATACAGCATATATAATTAGTGATCCCAACTTTTTGAATGTACCTCTACATGATTGATCATACCTCATGTTATTGAGTATTCTTATTGCTTTTTTCTATAGTACAAATAGAGGCTTTATATTTCCGGATCCAGAGAAGATTATGCTAAATCTCAGTTTGGCTTCTATTGTTGCGTGATACACCATCTTCAAGTTGCATTGACAAATGTATTTCGATGTTATTCTAAAACCATAAATTGCTGTCTGAATTTTTGTACATAGATTTGTAATATGCTCCACAAGTTGGTATTTGTTTTGATTTAGTGTTATGGATTTAAGTTCTTTGATACCTGTACTCCTTGAAGTGAATAATACGATTTTGGTTTTTTCTTTGTTCAAAAGGAGGTTGTTACTTTTGAACTATATTTATATTTTGAATTATATCTGAAGGATCTTGTCAGTCAGAAATACTATTCATCGTTGTGCTTAAAATGATCCGAATATATTTTACACCAATAAAAAAAGGTCGAAGCTAATAAATCTAATTGGTTCGAATAAAAGAAATACACATGAGGCACATATTTGGAAAGCAACTTTTTCATATCCAAATATTCGTATATGATAGTGTACATGCTACCTTTTGATAGCTCCGGAGTGTCAGCTATCTCTTGCACTTTTATTTTGCGATTGATTGATGAGTCTCAAGATTTCTTCAATGCTGTCGGGAATAACAGCCTCATTTGGCCAACCAAATCGTGTATCATCATCAATGTCCTTATGATCACGTTTTAAACCAACAATCATTTGATGGTTGTTTTTGAAGGACAGAGTCCAGATAATATTTTTCCCATCAAGAAGCACTAAATTGCTTTGAACCCATAGTTTTTAAAAATTCACTTAAAGCACTCTAACCGTACGAATAAACAAAACGTCATGACATTTTGAAAGTAATCTTTTGAAGGTTTGCACTTTTGACAGATTATAGGGATATTTTTATTAGTGGAGCCATTTAGTGATTAGGCCCAGGACTTATTGACCAAAGTAATAGTATTAAACATTTAGTTTGTTTGTTCTTTTGAGTTCCTAATTGAATTACAGACGTACATTCTTTGTAAATTGGAATAAACAAATACATAATTCACAAACGTGACGTTTCTATATTCTGTTGACAAACTGAATAAATTGCAATGAAAAAATGCTTCTTACCCGTTACCATTGAAGAGAATTTCTGCAGCTTCTGCCGAGATTGGCATGATATACTCATTAACACCAAGCTCACCATAGGGATTCGGTAAAAGCGGGGCCCCGGTACTCGACTGACACTTAGAACTAACATCACAGCAACGTATCAGACAAGAAACCAGTTGATTCAATCTACCGAATTCTGTATATTGGTATTTAATGGCAGGACCAGGACCCTCATCTAAGGCTACAAGCATAAAGGTTGCGGGAACTTTCATTCTCAGCAACTGTGCTTTCTCTTGGTTTCCTGAAAAATTTAAATTGTTTTCAGGAGAAGCATGATTATATACCCAAAATATGAATTTTTTGGAATAATATATTCTTGAACACAATGCATTTCTACTCAATCTCTGGCTTTCAGTTCATAAACCTCTTAAAGAGATCCCACCAGTAAGCAATCAAAACGGATATTCCTGACTACATCTATCAGCTTTTGTCATTTTCAAGGCAAGTTATTGGGAGTACAAATTAATTCGGTCCGTTTTTTTTCGTTAAAAAAACATTTTATTTATTATCAAAATGAAAAAACATGTTATTCAAAGTATTGTCCATCGGTAGCCACAACTTTTGTCCACCTTTCTGACAATTTTCGGATTCCATCTCTGAAAAATGAGTCCTCTCTGGACGCAAACCATGAATCGAGCCATTCTTGAATTTCTTGGAAAGAAGTGAAGCGGTGTCCAGCCAAATCGTGATGCATCCGTCGGAACAACCAATAATCAGAAGGAGCAATGTCTGGCGAATATGGCGGGTGGGGTAGGACCTCCCATTTCAACGTTTTCAAGTAATTTTTAACGACAATTGCCACATGGGGGCGAGCAGCAGTCCACTGATGAAAAATCGCTTTTCAACGTCGCACGGTTTCAACTCGTATGGGAAACAATTTCCTTGCTTTTGAACCATTCCCATGTTCTTTAAGCGCACGGAAATGGCTTGTTGAGTGACTCCCAACGATCCTGCAAGCTTTTGTTGCGTTTGGCACGGATCTTGATCGAGCAATTCCTCCAATTCGGCGTCTTCGAACTTTTTCGGCTGGCCCGGTCGCTCCTTGTCTTCGACACTAAAATCTCCATTTTTGAAGCGTCGAAACCACTCTCTACATTATTTATCAGATGGCGCAGATTCACCATAATCTTCCACAAGTGATCGATGCGCTTCAGCGGCACTTTTCTTCCAATTAAAAAAGGAAATCAAAACTTCCCGCGAATGTTGTTCATTTAGCACAAAACTCGACATATTGTATGCTCAGAAAACCAATGTTGTTGTATAATACTTGAAGCTTCATTGACTGAATATGGTTGACAAAGGTAAAATCTTTCTAACAATGCCAAAAACATCTATCATTATTCAGTAAACAAATCAGCCAGAGCCATTTATTGAAAACGGACCGAATTAATTTGTACTCCCAATACTTTCGAGGGGTAATTGAAATAACATTATGGACATAAAAATTGCTTAAAAAAATCTGGGTTCTATGCAAACTCATGATGGAAATTTGTTTCCGTCTAAACAAAATTCAATTTTAGTTGAGACACTATAGGAGGAGGAATGTATGAATAAATCGCAATATGTACTTATTTTAAGACTCACCTTGGCTCGCATACATATGAAAGACATTGCAGTAATGAGGTAAGTACCGGCCATGTTCACTAACTTCCCTCCGCAATAAGGACAATATTGCCTCTAAAATATGGTCACTTAGAGATGCATTCGGATCTTGATTGGGAAAACAGAGTGGTGGCGGGCAAGGGCCGTCGTTGATGGAAAAATGAGCTAACAGAACTATGATTCGCATAAAAGCTGTTCGTACTTCACTGCTGGGACAGCTAAGAAGGTATTCACAAAATCTTTGAGGGATATTGAATAGTATATTAGTAGCAAACCAGGACCTGATAGCTGGACTTACTCTAAGATGAAGGCACACTACATCACCCCTGAAAATTAAAAATCATAAATTCAGTATGTGAATTGTATCACCTCCAGTATAATCACTGCTAGAATTGAGGCAGTTACAGAATTTTTTTATGCAAAAGTGGAAGAAGAAACCTAGAGGGCAACTCTAGCAGAACAAATGGAGCTTGATTGTTCATCAGCTTCGCCAACAAAAATATCTTTCGATTATATTTGCTCTGGATATTCATATTAACACTTGAAGTTTAAAATTCATGCAAGTTTGTCAAATAGAATAACAAATTCTAATTGAGAAATAACTAATAAGTCGGGTTCTCAAGGAATTCTGAATTTCTCACTCACATAATGTTAAAATTTAAATCTGTCTTGGATTCGAACCGTGAACCTCAAGGGCAAGAGCCAAGGCACACATCCGCTACACCAATCCAAATAGTTGATAATTAGAACTTATTGATTCAGCCAGTTATTTGTGAAATTGAGAAAATTGTCGAAAATAAAAATGGTATCATTATTTTGTATGATAGAACTGCATCACAAAAGTGTTTTTTCAATACTCGAAACTACTGAGCCGATTTTGTCGAATAACGAACGAAAAATATAACATTTGGGCAAATCTATAAGCACTCTGTTCAGGTGAACAAGAGCATCAAAAAATGATTTTTAAATGGAAAGGAGCGTATAACATCTAAAATGGATTTCTTCAAATAGAAAACAAGAGATATTCATGAATAAATAAATAATAAATAAAAATATTTTTACCATTCTAAGGCTGGACCCCTTAAGTTTTTTTTGGTATGCCATCCAATATGAAAAAGGAAATTACTGACTAGTTTCAAACAGAGAAGACTGTGCTGTTCCATTTCAGCAGAAACTGTACCAGTTGTTCTGTTAACCAAAATGGCGTTGCTTGTCGACATCTTCTTAATGAATTGAAAATACTCCAATGAAAATTGACTACGATGATGTAAAAATTTTATATTTTGTTTCCTAATACTGTTTTCTATGGGGATCGGCATTTTCAAGCGATCGCCCTTTTTCTCCGATAAGCTTAAATCTTCTAAGCTCTTGACCAAATTTTCCTTTACTAGATCTTGTCTTGTGTAAAACAACATGTAAGCGTTCCACCATCGTTTTTGACGCCGATATGTCGTTCTTTTCATCATAGGATCAAATACTTCTGCCATATATTCTCCACCAAAACATTGTACCTTCATTTCTTCGTCTTCGCCCATTCTGCATTCGCTGACCTCCCCATCATCAAATTTATACCATCTTATCTGCAAACCAACAAACAGATAAGATTAATGAGGTCTATAAATTAAGAATATACTTCATGAACAGTAGGTTTATGCAGCAAAGAGAATTAAGCTTGAGAAATACGTAATCAAATGTTGGTTAATCCAATAAATTAATTGGGAAATAAAAATAACATAGTATAACTCCCATAGAATTCAAAATAACACTATTGTGAACTGAAGTCCTTTAGCAGGTACTGATAACAAGTTTTATCTGATATCTACAATTATTTGACAATCAAGAAATGGAGATGAATATGATTTTGCAAAAAAATTAATAATCATAGTCTGTACATAAACATCTCATGAATAATCACCAACCAATATCTTTTACCTCGAGTTTATCAAAAATTTTCGAGAAAATTATCCAAAAAGAATCATGAAATTTCTGGATGGCTATCATGAGTGAATTTGTACTTCAGCTGTAAAATAATTTTTTCTATTTCAGTGTCGTAATGAGTTCATTACAGTACTAAAAACAGTGCTGTAATGAACTCGTTACAGCATTGTTTTTAGTTATATTTTCGTTTTGTGGTTGACAACACTGACATCCCATCCTTTTGAATGTCAACACGCGTCCATTGCATGTCAATTGTCAATATTAAACCATGTAGAGATTTGAACGCACTATTCAAATTCTATAATCTGTCAATTTTCGTATCAGTCACACCAACTGCGAAAATAAAATTTCATGTAGACATAGAAACATGCATACCTCTCCTGATGGATTTCTATCACGAATATAAGAATAATAGTGACCTCCTGAAGCTTGACCAGAATGAACAACGATGCCGGACAATCTGTATTTGGTGCACACTTCACTAGAACTAGGATCTAAATCACAGTCAATCATCTCCCCCTCAAGTTTGGCTAATCCTTGAACTGTATACGGTTCCATATCAAGGTCTCTTGGAAACTCAAAATAGTCATTGAACTTGATGGCACACACTCTTTCGAAATCATACTCAAACCTTTTCAGCTGTATTGCTAAAACGGGAGGTAACTTTTTAACGCACAATCTTTTAACTGTCACTACCTTTCTTGCACATTTTTCACAATGATACGCATCGGCACCTTCCAATATTTCACCTGAAAAATATGTAATTGAATGATAGTGTTGACAAATAGAATAACAAATTCTATCTTAGGTTGGTTATAACAAAACAACCTGATTACGAATGTCATAAACGACATATTTTCAGTTATTTTGCAACTCAAACCGCGTCAAATAGAAAAATACCTTATTATATCCACTAATTTGCTAACCTTTTACGTATTGCTCCATTGAATCCTGCAAGCTACTGTGGTTCCTTATATCTACGCTTATAACACTGAAAGGTTCTTCTTTAGAATATCTATGAGGACATTCTTTGCAAATCTTTTGATCAGAATATGATCCACCTAAAATTTTTGACATTATCTGCTCATGACCCAAAGTTTTTAAGGCTTCGTCCAAACTTTCCACCAGTGACATGAAGAACTCCACGGCATCCTGTTGCTCCCTGAGATTAACAGGTTCCCCTTTAAAGAAATCAAATATGTCAGGCAGATATAACATTAAATGAAATGAAAACTAGTTATAATAGGTTCTAATAAGAGGTGATATTTTGAATAGCCGGCTATTTTTTACCTTGAGGTATCTGACAGGTTTATAATGTAATGAAATGTTCTGTACCCAGCTCAAATATTCTGAGGCCCAGGCATTCTCAATTTTTTTATTCAGCTAATAGGAAGCACAATCAATCTAGACAAAACCATTTCTGAGAAATAATACTCAAAAAGTCTAAAAACTAGTTAAAAGATGTTTGAAAAGAGTATCAGGTATTTTTTATTTTTCAGCAGAGATAACGGTTGAAAAAGCGGAGGAATCAATTCGTCCTCGTTCATCCGTAAGCGGAGCCAGGCATTGAATATAACAAAATTGTCCTTACATTTAATTAAAAATAAAGATTTACATTTGAAAGCTCTGAAAATACAAGTAATCCAATAATTAAAACAAGAAGACTTTGCTGATTAATTTTGCAAACGAAATGCTGGAGCAATTCAACAATTTTGACAACAGAGACGAAGCCAACTTTCACCTGAACGGTTATTTGAATAATCAGAAGTATCTGCACTCAGAGAAGAACAATCCGCGACTAAAACAGCCCTATAATTAGTACAAAGAAAATTAGGTAGGACAAGTAAAACGCCGTTCACTGAAAACACATAAATATCTGCTGCATAAATTTTGAAATAATCATATTAATTGTCAGTTGAAATAAAACCAAACCTTGAAGTTTGAAATGCCGCCAGAGTCCCTTTGGTACGTAATACTGTAGACGAGAATAGGCAAGATTTCCAAATATCGCCTGTACTTGCTTCAATATACCAACATTGTAATCTTTTCTATCGTCATCAACGTAACAACGAGAATCTGTACAGTCGACATCAAGATCCATTCTCTCCTCTCCGCTGAAGTCCTCATTTGGATCGGTGGCGGCACCTTCGGCAGCCAAAATTCCTTGACGTATGCTATCCACCATAAACAACTGCTGGAGGACCGAATTCATGTAGCAGGTGGCGCAAGCATTTTTCAATCCCACAAATCCCTGCATCGGTCGAGGGCCGACGGTTGGAAGATAATCCCATTCAATCAATGCAGTATCCTGATCTAGAATTTAACAAAATAAGATAATGTATAGTAACTGTATAGTAGGGGAGCAGTCCAGTAGACGCCTTATTTGGTGACTGGAAAACAGCTAAAGTAAGAGGAGGTCCTTTTCCTCAGAAATTATGTTCTTTCAAATGACATATATTCAAGATTGGGTTCATACTCCAAAGCTACACACCTACTATACCTAAGAAATGTGTTGGACCATGCTGTAATTGTATTTGTTGATTTTAGCAAATTCAATTATACATAATGTATAATTGTTATTCATTTAGAATTTTCAAACTAGGCCATTTCATTAATCCAAATAACCGATGTATAATTAACCCACTTATGTGCATCAGGACATAGAGCTCCTCCGCTGTTGTCCATAATTACGAACAAAAAACTCAGTGACATCACATTAATATAGGTAATATTTCATGATGCCATCATGTATTGAACTTACCTGAATAAAACATGTCCGTTAGCATTTTTACCAACTGCTGATAATTTGGAATGCAATTGGTGCAGAGGGCTACCAGTAGATCAAATGCAGCTGCTTGAGTTTGGGGTGTTTCACATATGGGAGTTGCTGGGTCCTCGCCTAGTTGACCTGTTTTGTTCAATTGTAGCATGAGTTTGCTTGCCGGAAACAAGAAATCTTCCAGCAATTCCCGGATCAAGCTTCCGGATTCTGAACTTCCCAGCTTAATTTTTTGGTCTGAATTCATAAAACAAAAAAGTTCTTTGGCAAGACCAAGATGTCCTTCTATGAGCACCTCGTGTTTATCCCTTGCTCGACGTAACCAAGCTATTTCGTTTCCCAGTAATGTTTCAGCATTATCCAGTGGACATCCAGTTAGTTGAGCAACATTTACCAACTGCGATAACAGTTGGAAAAATTCATGACAAGTGTCAGCATTTTCTATCACTAAGTTATCCAACAGATTGAAAAGTAAAGGTAAAATCAACTGAAGAGCCAATCGACTGCTCGCACCACATGTGCAAATTGTGATCAACTGTTCAGCTGCTGCTATCCTGATAGCAGGACTGGGATTAAGTAGGACTAGATCCGTCACAAAGTAAGGCCACCTTTTATCATGGCAAAGATGCTCCAAGCTGCTTGGATTCAACACCAAAGCTATACTCAACAGTTCTAGTGCTTCCTTGCATAAAAGTATGTCCTCAGGTTGCAAAACTATAGGAACGTTTTGTTTATTGGGATCAGATAAAGAATGGAGTGTCTCAGGCGATGCATTTAACTCTGACAGATTGTTGCTACTTGCGGACCAAATCAATCTCACCAAAGCTAACGTGGTTGCCAAATCTGGCAGCTCCCAATTCAAGGCTTGATTGAAAAGTGCATGGGCTTGAGCTGTGCCTTCTTCGGATTCAGACACTATTAGTTGGGCTAATCCCTGGCTCAATTTTATTGAAACCTGTCGTATTATCTGAAATGAAAAATATAATCTTATAAATTAAGAAAAATGAAAATTTGCATGAGGTGGATATTATCTTTCTCAAAAAAAAACATAACTACAATAAAATTTTTGATCATTTAAACTTTAGGCAATTGTGATTATTTTTGACTGTGATTCTAGAAGTTATTTGGAGTTATGATTCCAAATGTTCGATGAACAAAGATAATAAAACTCAAACAAAAAAAATAACAGTTGACCATATGCCAAGTAATTTTCAAATTACATGGAATATATTGTTTCTTAATTTTTCTTGATTGTTATAATCAATCCAGTCACACAGTTTCGGCTTGACGTTAAGTTCAGGGATACCCTATATACTCCAAATTTTTGGCAAGAGAATGTGGGTGTAGAAATATTCAGTATGCAACAATATAAAGACGCTCACAAGATACTAAACCAAATCAAAAAATGAGATGAAAATACAATATAGAAAAACCAAAAAGGCGATAAGAAGTCAGAATTGAACTAAAATTCACCAGAATGTAGATTCTATAGAGGGTGGATCAGTAAATCATTCGTAACAATTGAAAGATATTATGCTTGAGTGAACACTAAAAAACGAAGGAGTTTAATTCAATTTTCTGAAACGACTTACATAATCGGAATGGCCTGGAACAGATCTGAGAGCATTTTTAAGGAACATCCCAGGAGTAGTAACTGTTTCGCCATTCGCTTCAGTTTCTTGAGGTGTGTGATCTTCACTCAATCTGACCAGCACATGGGCAATGGAGGTGAGAATTAATTTGCTAATTTTGAGAACCACAAGGTAAGCTGCTCGTTTAGTGGAATTATCCGCTCCCGACATAAAGTTGTTTTTGGTCAACATTTCTAAGAATAAGTGTGCAAAACCACTTGTCATGAAACAATACTGAAACTCGTAGGTTTGTTCTGTTAAGTCTGATGCGGGCATCAGCATTGAATAAAGAACTTCTAAGTTATATAACACCTGGAAAAATTCAAAATAAAATAATGTAATATAAGAATCAATTGTTCTGAATAAACCTCAGATGGAGTTCCTTTGGTCAGCACCTGATCTAGTGATAGCTTCTGGTCAGATGGTATAGAGTTACTCATCATAAGTGCCATCCAATTATCTTTTGTAGTTTTGTCACACGGTATACTCTGTAATAAAGCCCATGCTCCGTCTCTGAGAGGAGTAAGTCCTAAGTCGCTACCCAACTGATAAAGTTGACAGAAAAATCTGGCATATTTTTGATGGTTGGACATCATAACGCCAGGTAGGAAAGATTCAATTAGTTTTCCTGAGGAGATAGCAGAAGGAATTACGCTATCACTTTCACATGTTGGGCCATCATATGGGTGTTGTGGTGAAGAAGTTGAGCTATCAGAACTGCTATCCTGAGATGAGGCCATATTTGAATTGATTTGAACCATTTTTGCCGATAGCAGCTGAAAAAATTCATGTCATAAACAAAAAGTATATCAAACATCAATTTATATGATAGGAATAGAAAACATAATTTTGAATAATAATTGTGGGTTTGTGTCGAAGTGTTGAAAGCATCATCACCTTCTCTCTTTTCATTTGTAATGTTGTTTCAATAAGCTATTTAGAATATATGTCACAGCTCCTGATATATCCGAAGTTAACAGCGAATTGCTGTTTTCCCACCTTCATGCTTGAATGATTATGAGATAATGTAGTGATTTCGGTTCATAGTCACGTGATAATAAACGTTCCATGACTGCATGGCTCGTTATCATACATCCCAATGCGAATGAAATCATTTTGTTTTCTACGATTATTTTGATGATGGAAAAAGTATTGAGATTAAATTAATATTACATCTCAGGATTTTACATTTTCAAAAGCCAATATCCTCTTCACTCCAAATCGAACCCCCCCCCTGGTTTGCTATGAACTACAAAACACATCAAAACGCAAATATTTCGATAAATATAATTTGATCCTCCAAATTGATCGTGAACCATCTAGAGGGCTGTGACGAGACCCCTTGAGAAGTTCTGCTCATGCGCGACGAAGGGGAAATTGCTTAGGAATCTACCTTCGGTAAAGGAGTCGGAAAAATCCCTCTGTTTAATTTATATCACGTACGGTAACCATGGCAACATAATATGAAATCAAGCCCAAGCCCCCTCTCATATTCACGACGCATGCGCGTGGCTCCTAAGGGGCCTAAAGTATTGCTTCAATCTTTGGTACTTATATTATACAAGCTGCGCGTTCTATTATTTATACTTTTATGTTGAAACGGCCCTTGAAGATAGGACCATAATAAAACTATAAACCTATAGTACTTTCAAGATACATTGTAATCAATGGAGGCTATGAAAAATCAAAATTAAGTTAGCAACGGCCGATCTAGGTACATTTCAAGTAGTAAAATTCAAGTTATCATGTAGTAGAATGTGAGTTTTTCATACTGAAGCTCATTAACTGCTGCTAAACTGTCATTCAGTTCTTGACTTACCGATATCCGGTTATTTTCACACATTTAATAATAATAATAATAACAATCTTTATTTCAAATCAAACTCCAGTTACACAACAAGATATGAAATGAAACAGTGTCAAAGTTAATGATGCCATTTCACAATATCTACTTATTGATTTATTTAATTGATAACAAAGTTGATGTAAGTTTAACCTTGCATGAATAAAAATATTCCAGCATGTTGTATGGTTCAATGTCCTGCAAAAATTTAACCAAATGTTTTTTCAAAGGCCTACACGTCACACGAAATTTCCCCTTCTCCTAAACAGTTCTTAAAAGTAAGTGTACAGTGTTCACTTCACACGTTTTCGTTTAAGCAAGAAAAACAAACCTATTAATGGTAATAAAAACGCCACCAGCAAAAGAAATACCGAAACTTTTGTGATATCACCTCAATCGGAAAACTAAATCTAATTATTACTTGCACAATGTTTTTTTAGACATCCCAATTGTGTCATGAATGGATTTTTTTTTAATTCTGTGTTGCACACATGAAATGACGAAAGATGAGTGCATGTGAATGATTTGAAAAGACGTTAATTACGCTAATACCGCATGTCAATATTCCATATCTCCCTAATTTGTTCATTATCGTCGATTTGGAACTGATTACAACAAAAAATAAAAATAAATGATCTCACCCTTGTATTGTGGGTGGAATATAAAGATGTTTCAACGCCTTGAATTTACATGAGGTAAAACCAATGTGTTTAGAAGCAAATAGAAATAATTGAATGGTGACTCACCATCTTATCTCTTAGTGGAACCTGAGACAGAAGCTTTCTATCATCTATGGGATCTAGGCATTCACCATTCAGGGACAGTTCTAATTTGCAGGGTATCCCCGGTTTCAGTCTCTTCAATATGCTTTTCCTCAGTGATGCAACAGTATCATTAGAATGCGTGAATAACTCCAAATCTTCAACAGTCCTGTTGGGACTCGAAAAGCGAATAATTAGAGCTAGATGCTTTCCCCTGCAAGCCCTATATAAAGGCAACATCTTCCGGTCTCCGATGAAAGCGTTATCACATTCGCTTAAATACTCATGAAGCACCCTGATTACCCTACATAATTTAATAGCCTCAGCTCTGATACGATTTTGTAATTGGTTAGAATCAAATTTTTTATCATTTTCAGACTCTTGCAGAATGGTCACCGTATCATAATGAGCCCTTAATCTGTCGTAACATTCAGTAATGAAATTTTCATGAAACTGCATCTGTGAACTCATTAATTTAGGACCCAAATTAGTGCTAACTTCTTTGAGGATTTCAATTGCTTTCATAGCTATATCGTCGCTACAAATTGTGACAATTTTCCATAAATAATCCAAACCTATCAAATCTAAATCTTCGGTTAGATGTATTCTTCGCTTCAGCTTCAGTTTTCCCTCCTTCATGTTGACAGCCTTGAAGAATCTCTCAAAACATTTTATACCGCTTTCAGTCACTAAAGCGGGATCCAACTGTAGAATATTATTTTCAAAAAAATCCTTGTTAATCCCTGGATCTAAATCTGGTTCGTCACCCATCAACTTTGAAAACCATTTAAAACAAGCCTCTCTGTCCGATTGAAAAACTGCATTTTCAGCTAAACACTGCCAAATCTGTTTTGCTTGATCAGAGCAAAGCCACAATTGGCCGTCCTTAAGGAGGAACCTAAAAATAAATCAATTAGAGATGATCTCGACCAATATCTATAATGTTGGAGATCAAACCCCTATTCTGTAGCATACATTAATTTTACCCCGATGCCAAAGATCTCGACCAATCAGGAAACGAAGCGCGCTTGCTGTCAATGACAGAGAGGACTATAGGCTCTCTTTGTCATATTTTCAACGGTTCGTTTTGACAATCAGCCATTTAATTCGAATTTATACTTTTGCTAGAAGTAATTATTGGATATTTTTGTTAGCGTTAGCAACGTGTTGATATTTGAAAATTGCAGTAAGAGTAATTTTTATTATCTTTCATCATGGACGGAGAAAAGTAAGTATTTATCTATTATTTTGTAGAAAATGCACTCAACCAATTTATTTGGAAACTTTAATTTTCAGGGATAAACTGAGTTCTCAAATTTGTTCAAAACAATTATCTTCTGCTTCGACGAAATATCGTCATATGCGGAATATTCATCATCAAGATCTTATTCCAAAGCAATTAAAGCATTTAAAATGCCCAATTTGCCCAGAAGAAAAGAAAATTGCTCTTGAGTCCCATAATGCTTTGGATATTCATTTAGAGCAAATTCATTCCATTAACATCACAGTTGACTTTTAAAAACGAAGAAGAATTTGAGGCTTGGCGAGCATTGGAGAATAGAAGTGTCGATTACATAAAACGAAGATATCGGAAAAGCAGTGATGGATTAGTAATTTATTTTGAATGTATAATCGCAGTTTTCCACCAGTTTGATATAATGAGTTCATTTGAAATCATGGTAATATTAGGAAACCATTTAACTTCCAGGATATGTAAGTCAATGTAGCAAACGCAGCATGAAAACTGGAGGAAGTATCAGAATATCTGGGTTCTGCCTTTCTAGAATTCGTGTGAAGATAAGTAGTACAGGTAAGTTTTTTAGTTATTCATTTGTGTTAAACTAGAAATATGATCCAATATTTCATTTGTATGTTTTAGCTGTGAATGTAACATTCATAGAAACACATGTAGGTCATGAGGATGAACTACACTCTAAACGTTTGAGTAAGGATGATCAGAAATTGATTGCTGATGAATTGGAAGTTGGAATTACAAAAGAGAGTATTTTACAGGATTCTAAAAATGTTACATAATGTTTACATTCTGCAAAGAATTAATGTACTGCAAGGGCAGATCTTTCTTATATTATGCGAAAATTCAATATTGAAGAAACGAAAACATGATGATGACATGCTATGGCTTTAAAAGTTAAATTAGATTAATCTAATAAAATTTCTATTTTTTCCATAGATTCTGACAGTAAATTTCAAGTAAGTCTTTGTGATAACTCAGACATGTGTTTTTCATAGTAGTTGATTGTAGATGGAGTTAAACCAAAGCATTATGAAACTTAAATCGTTGCATGAGAGTGATATTTGACGTATAATGAAATTGATTGATGAAGCACATGATTTGACACATGGTACTGGTGCAACTAGAAGAAAAAGAAAAATGGAGAAACAATTATATTTCCCAAAAATGTTAACTTAGTATAATTCAAAATGAAATAAGAATTTATTGATGCTACAAGTATTAGATTTTATTCATCAATCAAATATTTTGTGTATACTTGTTTCAAAAAATTTTGAGGATATAGGTAACTTATTGCTGGTTTATTTTTATTAACATCCCCTACAAATATTTATCATCACTATAGAAACTGATATGGCACTCCGTATTTACACTGTTTTTTACTTGAACCTGTAGTTTTCATCAACAGATTCATGCTTATGCTGGAAATAGGGAGCCCTGAAAAATTCAGTATAATCCAAGAGGAACTGTTATCCATTTCTTCATTAGAATGAATGTATAAATGTCTATTTAAAAATAAATGCTATTAAACTGAAAACAAAAGCAGCCTATAAGATAGAAAGGCAAAACCGGAAAAACGTTTTCGGAATCCTCTCCTGCATGGCGCTATAGCGTATTGCGGCAAAATCTGAAACCTCAATCATATTTTTGATTAATCTTTCCTCACGTCGACGTAGGACGTGAAGCTAAACTTTATGGAACACAGTGCATCTACGTGATTGGTCGGCATCGGGGTAAAATTAATGTATGCTCCTATTCTGTAACTTTCATCAAAATTGAGCTATTGGATATTAGGAAACAAATTGAGAACACAAATCACAAACAGACTACGGATATTTCCGGGTTTTTATGATTTTTTCCCACTTTCCAAAATATTCCGTCATATGTAACAATACGAATTGAACCATATTCAATTGAAGCATATACAAAAATTTTTGTTCTACACCCTGTATAACTCAACGTTCTCAGGATTCTGAATATTTTAGCTCTGAAAGAGCATGCAACAATATTGTTATCCCTAACAGTCACTCAAACTTGAATATCGCAGTATATTTTTTGAATAATTCTCTTTTCTGAGTTAATAAATTGATTTGCTTCATTTATTTTACCCAAATATGAATCCAGGAGATCAAAATAATTGGTAAATATAAATCTCTCTGGTGGAACAGTTGCTGATCAATTAATCTATGGTAATTTCAAAAGACAGTTAGTTTTTTCTTTGTGCATCAAAATCAAGGACACATTTTTTTTTTATATTTCATTCTTTTTTAGCACAAGATGGTCCTACACCTTTACGTAAACTGAGCAATGAAATGAATACCTATTTCTGCTAGAAATATAACATCAAATAATACATACTGCACAATGTTTCATGCTATAATCATGACTCCATTTCGCTACATTTGTGAACAGATTGAAAAAACGTACCTTAGAAAATTGAGTCGTTCCTGAACTTGTAAGGTGTGTGGATATCGCCCATCAGGTGTGTAAGTTTCACTGGACAGTTCAGGATTCGTCTTGTACAATATTCTAAGTCGATCCATATAATTTGTTAGACTATTGGTTACTAGAATGACTAATGAATGCTGATTTTGCAACCTCTCAATGACTTCTTGTCTGTAAAATATGTGATGGCTTCTTTGACTGTGACCACCGTTTGTACTCTGTTCATAAAGAATGCAGATCTCTCTTATTTGTTTCAAAGCGGGAAGAACCCACTTATCCCCCCTCTTCAATTCATCCACGCATTTATCCAACCAAACTGTTTTCTGAACGTCTCTTTCTTGAGCACAACTATAGTCTAAAATTTTCACATGAGCTGTTAGAGCCTGATCCATTATTTCAGTAGGAACGTCCTCCGCATGAGCTAAATTCCAAAACAGAGTAAGAACTTTGTGCGCCATTACACCATCTTTGTCATCCTCAGCCAATCTCCTTATGAGTTCCAGAAGTCTTTCCCGCTGTTTCTTAGAGGCCGAGGTCCAGCTGTTTTGAAAGCATTCGAAAATGTGATCTAATTGCTCCGGACTAAAATCCCAAGCTAATTTCGCGAGAAGATCATGGACATTTTTAACAATGGCTTCATGTTTGCCTGCTTGAGCTGCCCAAACTGCGTTCAAATCCGAAAGTGATAAAGATTTCTCCTTTATGACGAAACGTAGAATTTTCTCTAATTTCTCTACATATTGGGGTTGATGTAATGAATCCCTCAAAACGATTTCCAGTACATGGTTCTCATTTATCCATTTCTGTAAATAATATATTTTTTAAATCAGCAGTGAGAAAAATTTCCTTATATTCAAAATTCTTTACTATTCAAATTATCTGGTCCCTGAATACATTTTTACCATGAACTTTGAATATTGCGCATTCTTAGGCAAATGAGTTTGGAGTTTCAAACCCTATTATAATTCTTTAAAAGCACTACGAAAATATTCTTGTGAGACAATTGGGACTTTTTCCTATATTCATTTTTTATTCATTATCAAACTGTCAGGTAGAATCTGAGGCGAAAGTATGTATGACCTCTGCTCATCCCATAGGTTGTTGCTTAGACACTTATGTCTTTTTTTTCCAAGATCGCAGAGCGCAACCCAAAAAAAATTATTACCAGCAAGCCTCAACTTAGCACATAGCATAAGTTTGAGGAGTCTCCCAAGATTTTACTATTAGGAAAATGTGGGAGTAATTTTCAGGAAAACACGTCATCATTTGCATGGTTGCTACTACACTTGAATGTCATAGGAAACAGTTCTTGCCCCAAGATTTGGAATGACGTTACCATTCAAATTGTGGCAAGTGCATACATCATTATTTTAAACATCTTAGATAGAAATCTGTCCTCATGATGGAAAATAAAATAACCAGCATTAGTGTTTATTTGATGATCTAAAGAAATGAAAATAATCAAAGAATTCAGAGTATTGGAAAGGTTGAATATGAGCTTATCAAATTTTCTATTGAATTTTGCTTAGATTCAGAAATTTAAAAATTTTCACCGATACTCGGCTGGAAAATCACTATTCAGGGAATTCAGTATGATTTTCAGCCTAAGTAACTTTTTGCATGGAAAATTATGTAAAATTCTCAGAAGATCAATAAATATGTGTATTCATAAAATATTACATGTTAGTGCCTTAAACATAAACAAGGTGTAAAAACAAGTATTTCCCCGACAATTTTTTGCACTACTATATAGCAAAAGCTGAATTTTTAGAGTAATCCAGTGGTGGCTTAGCCAGTGGTATTAGAAAAGTTTTTTTTTGCTTAATGCGGTGCACCCTATATAAACGCAGATACTACTACTTATTATTAATTACTTACAGCCATTCGTTCAGATGTTATACAATCATCATCCTCAATTGCATGATGTCTATTCGGATAGTAGGTTACACCAGAAATCACTTTGTTTATTTCATTCAGTGCATTCATTTTTCCGTTAAAACTTGATATTTGTAGCTGTCGGAGAATCATCTTCAGGCGAAACCCTTCCAGTGTTCTGATTAGTTCCTCTTGGTTTTGTACACGAGATGCTAAATTTTTGGCAGCTTTAATTATATTTGAAACATTATCACTCTTTGATTCGTTTTTTGCTTCCTTCTTTAGCTCATCATCAGTTATTTTCTCAAGGATCGATGGTATCATTTCCTAAAAATAGATCACTTTTACAAGCAATCTTTTCATCAAGCAAAAAATACACAATAACATAATGAATGAAATATAATGAAGGTGAGACTTCTAAAAAACATGTGAGGCTTGATTTTATTTTCAGCTTTAAAGGAAAATGGTTTTGTTATGCATGTGGTGCTCTAAACAAACATCCCAAATTCAAACTTTGCTGTCAGTTATTTTGAATATTTGATTATTCTTGTCTTATTTGGAATCAAAAGAACGCAATAAAACATGGTTTTTTTATGGAAAGGTATTGAAATGTTCATTAATTTAGGAAATATGTATTTGTCATTTACTCGTATGTATGGAAGAAGATTTTTGTAAATTGCTAGCATGGTTTAGCTGGCATATACGACTGATCCTTCTGACGAAGTTTTCGATAACATTATTGAGAACATGTAGTGGTATGGCATTGATAGAGCGGCTTCAAACGCTTAGAAGGGGCAGGATTCTTAGCATGAACCTGTGACTTCACGCAACCCCACAGCCAGAAGTCTAAAGGCAATAAATCACAAGAGAGTCCACATTAACACAAATATTACATTTCATAACAACAACGTCAATAAGTTTCAGGGTCTTGGGACATGAAAAATCTGTAATGACGTTGAATCATAACAAGAGACACTTCTTTGAGTGAAGAAGTATACTTTCATTATTTAGCGAGAAAGATAAATGACACATGAAGAGATAGAAGCATCTGAGGTTTCATTATGCTCATGAATTAATAAATGAGGTCACATGAATTGAACGACAGAATAAGTATCAAAAATCATAAAAAAAAAATTTAAGAATCAAATAAAAAAATTCAACAGACTAAAATAAGTGGCATACTCATATCCTGACATTTTACGAATTCTGAATTTTTACAAGTGTTCTTTTCCAAGCAATTCCTCAAATGAATCAAAATTTACTTCTGAATTTGTACCTAGTATACCTCTGTAGAAATAGATTTAATTTTAATGAAGGGATTTGAGTGGCACAATAAGTAGAGTACAAAGAAAATTAAATTCTGAAATGAAAAAAAAAACAGCAGTTACAGAGTTATCTTCATCGCTTCAGAAGAAAGAAGGCCCAATACATGCCATACCATACAATGATGAATCATTTTTTGCATTTCTAAGCCCCATATAAGACAGTTTTGACTTTAAACAAAGCTATCTCCGGTTAGCCTCTTCTGCTTCCTTCAGATGGTTCAATGCAGACTCAAAAACTCTGCCATTGGGTAGCAGCTTGAAAAATTTTTGTAAGGGGTTGGTGAATAAGTTTAAACAAATTGTGATGTTGATGTACTAATGAAAAAAAAATGCCTAATCAGCAAAGTGTAGCTTGAGCTAAGTCACTTAAGATGACAATATATAAGACAAGTATACATCCTGCGATTATCAATGTAATAGTACTCACCTGCACAAAAATTTTTCCTAAATTTTATACAGGGTCAAAAAAAGATATAACTTGAATTGAATAAACTTTGTTTATACGAGGTAATATTTTATTTAATTAGATCAACTGCAGCCTTGAAAAAAATGTTGAATGGCTGATTTATGCGGATCGTCGCATTATTATTGACAACTACTAAATGTCTAACCAAATTATTCTATGATCACTGCTATTGTACAATTCACTGGACTAATAGTGCAAGTTTGTGAGAATGGTGGATTTCTTTTGGAATTATTTTTAAATCTGTTGAAAGTTTTTGATTACCTCAGACATCAACATATACTGAACAAACTGGAAAAATATGGGATCAGAGGAAATGCTTTGGAATGCATTGGATCATACTTGAGAGAAAGAACTTAAAGAATTAAAATTGTCAAAGATGGAAGAGTTAACAAATCAGATATCTTAGAGAATCATATGGGAGTACCACAGGGTAGCATAGTGGGGCCACTGCTATTCATTTTGTATGTGAATGATATAATTGGGATAATTCAATCAAGAGATGCATGTCAGATCACAAGTTATGCAGATGACACAAATATATTGGTTTCAAATCCTAATTTAACCACAGAGGCTTCCACTCTGTTTTAACAATTGGAAAGGTGGTTTTTGGTTAAAGGATTGATTATGAATACTGACAAAACTAATGTATGTTCCTGTTTCAAACTAAACAAGGAATTGAGACCCCCAATAATATTACACTATCAAATTGAGACATTAAACCAGAAAATTCTACACAATTCCTAGGGAAGAACATCTAGATTGGACAGGACACATTGAAAAGCTGGGGAATAAAGTGAACTCGGTTGCATACTCTATGAGAGTTATTCAAAAGTACATGAATGAAAAATCAATGAGAATAATGTATTTTGCCAACTTCGAAAGCCTAATGAGATGTTGTATTTTTATATGGGGCAACCACTATAATACATTGGAACTGTTCAGAATTCATAAAAAGTTTATAAGAACAATTTTCAGATTGAAATGTACCCAAAGTTGTAAAGATCTTCAAAAATAATAGGATATTAACAAAATGTGCTGCACATTTTTGAGATTATATTGTACATTTACAAAAACAAAAACTTATTCCCAGAAGTGAGATCTTTCCACAATAATGATACCAGGAAAGTTAACATCAGTTATCCTAAGCATAGGTTACACATAACAGGCAGGCATACAATTTTTCAACAAACTTCCAGATAATGAGAAAAAATACAGACATGAGCTCAAGAATTTGCTGGTTGAGATAGAACCCTACAATCTCACCAACTTCTTTGGTAGATAGTTCAAATTTAAATTGACAAATTTCATCTTATGCTCATGATCTTTACTATTTTTGTAAGGCATATCTTGGAATAAATTTCATTATTATTATTATTATTGACATTTCAAAATATCCATAAATCTTTAAAATGCAATGACAAATTTTGGTGCTGTTATCAGATAACTATGGTTACATGGCATTTCTGAGTGTTTGAATTTCAAATGAATGGTTTATTTATTTAAAACATTCATGACTGAATCCTCAATTCCAACTTCCAAAAAAATTTAATTTAAAGGTTCTGATCAACATATTAATATTCCATAATTTCTTAATAGGTCTTTAGTCAATTCATATTGTCTTCAATCAATGCCAAAAATCCTTTTATCTCACACATGAGATGACATGAAGTTAGTAACTACAACATCTAACCGTGCTCTTGAGGTAGGTTACAGTAGTAACAACATAGTTACAGCAGTAACTCCTATTGTAGTTAGCTATGGTCACATTGCCAAAATTCATCTCTGTTACTCTAGTTTTATCACATTTTAATGAATGAGCATGAAAAAACAATCAGTTTGTGTTTCATGCTCTAGTGACCAAAAATAACTTTAAAATGAAACTAGCAATTGTACTACTCAATATAAGGTAGGTAGTAATTTGTTCAATGGATGAATAAAAGTATCCCTATAGAGTTTCACAATTTTCTCCAAGAGTTAGTGGCCCCTTCTTGATATCTAAATAACCTTCAATATCAAAACAAATGAAAATGAATGCAATGAGCTCTTAATATGTAACTTTTACAATCACTAGAAGTAGGAATTTGGGACACCATTACATATAATGCAATAGAGTTTTCAACCATATCATGCGAATATTATGAAATGAAGTGCTAGTTGAAAATAAAGAAACATCAGTGAACTTACCAATATTGGAAGCATATATTTATGAATTGTATGAGGAGTTAGAAACTCATAACAGAAACCAAAAGGTTTAATGAGTGCATATACTATAGATACACTGAGATTGTGACCACCCTGAAACCTCTCCAAAAGTATATGGAACCCATTGAGTTCTCCAAATCTATTTATGAGATCTACTAACCACCCTCTCGGGTTTCTTAAATCTGAAGACATTCTAGCATATAGCTCCTCTTCTGATAACATAGTGGGTGGTCCTGTTGTCTCACTAATTCTGCCTGAATTGAAAGTATGAAATCTTGTATTAGGATTGAAGACCATTGCTAAAAGGTCCAATAAAGGGAACCAGTCATGTGGTAGTTTAGCAACGCACAATTCCACCAATTTTAAACAATTCTGTTGTATGCAAAAATGTATATTTGGCTTCCAACTCGATACAGCATCATCTTGAATTATTTTGTTGAAAGAAACTGTGAGACTTTCCCGAAAGAATCTTTGACAAGCTTCTGACTTGGTGTCCAAATTTTTTTTTGCTAGTTCGATTGATACTTTCAATAGGCTTTCTAGTTCTTGATCTGGTAATACTGGAACCACCCATCTTAAATTAGAAATTTTTTCATCAAGTGATGTCAATTTGTCACTAGGAAACTCTGGTTCAGACATATCATTTTGAATTTGTGTAGTATCATCAGAGGAACCAGGCACTGCAGAGTTCTATATGAAAGAAATAGTTTGAGTTGAGAGTGATATATCAAGAAATAAAACTTACCTGATCCAAATTACTACCAACATTTTGTCCTTTGGATGCAACAGTCATTTTAATTGATTCAAGCTGGCATTGTCAAAACTAATACAAAATAAGACGAATAGATATACACGCTTCAAAACAGTCTAGCAGGCATTCATTAAAAGTTGTTGGATTAAATAATCTGTAATCTGAAAATTAAATACCCTTTGGTATTGACAAACGTCACTGAAATAAAATGGGAGTGACGTTAGTGGTGCTGCTGACAATTTACGGATGTTTCATTAACAAGAAATCATTAAATATATAAGTTAGAATCGAACAGCTAATTTAAAAAAAAAAGAATAATTCATAAGCTAGTTTCTTGTTATCCTCAACAACCATAAGCAGTCAAGTTTATTCACCGGCACACACAAAATGGCTACCTAAATTGATAAAAGCGGTTGATGAATTTCAGCGCTTATCACAACATTAAAATAATTAAAACACGGATATTTACTTCAAATAATCAAATGATGCAAATCTTTTGGTGCAAAAATACCATGAAAATCTTTTGTGTTGACGTATAAAACCTGCAGGCACGTCGTGATTTGCAAAATACCAACTTTTACGACAATTAACGAGATTGTTTTTGTTGTGGCCAAACTGAATCTGTCATATATTTTTGACATATGTCTATTATGTTGTATGTTGTCGAATACATAGAACATAGGACAACGACAACGTATTTTATTCGCTCTATGATATTGAAAATGGCTGCAAGCATAGACATATAAATATGTCTATGGCTGCAAGCCACCACCAGCTATTAAAATCCGATGTCACTTGAGAGGCGGGAAGAGGCAGCTCACAGAACACTAACCATTAATCTATACACTAATATCCAAATCAGTGGCGGGGTAAACTTTTTTCCAACTGGTCTCTATGGCCAGGTTTTAAGGTGCCTGGTCTCTATTGTGGCTAATCCAAGAAATAACAAAAAGATAATCTTGGATTACCCATCTAGAGAGCAAGGCTGGTGAACATGGGTTCAAATCCCACCGTAGGCAAAAATCAGAAAATCTAATTTTTCAGACCACCAACCCTACTAACGTTTTGAATTATGAGTACTCGTTTTTATCCGAGACAACGATAGGTGGATGATGAATAGTGGTACCCCTCTGAAATCCTCGAATCCCGTTGGACCCTAGAAAAATTTACAAAGCACTGACGTGAGATCCGATGGCTTTGACGCTTTTGTTAGAATACTTGTGAGTAATTGTTCAAACTTCAAAAAAATCACATCTCCGAAATATTTGCTTTTCAGAGACATGTTGACTGTTCAAGTTAACATGCACAGTGAAAAAAAATTAATTTGAAGAGAGTTATTTGAAACTTTCTTTTTGTTTACGAAAGTACTGGAGCGATTGATGACATCACAACTTAAATCTGGGAATAATTACTATCTAGAAAACTCCTCAATTCCACCAGAAGAAACCGAGGAATTTTCGCGTGAAACACAATTCACAAATTCAACAATTTCCACGGAATCAAGTTCAATAATTTCACCAGAAGTATACTCAAGAATTATATTTAACGGAATTAAATTATTCCAGGTAATAAAATTGAACAGAAAGTTATATATATGAAATATTCTAGAGAAAGAAAAGCAAGATGCAAAGACATGCAAAATTCTGTTGATGAAAAAAAATTTGTAACAATGTATTTTTCTCTATTTCAGTGTCGTAATGAGTTCATTACAGTACTTAAAATAGTGCTGTAATGAACTCATTACAGCAATGTTCTCTTTAAACAATGCTTGTATATTAGTGTTCTGTGGTTAGGTGCTTAAGCACAGAACACTATATCTTTAAGCTTTCAAATTCTTTATTCAAAGGTGTCTATACCAGATTACCAAAACGATAGAATCTGGGTACATAGCAGATGATGCTGAGCCCATAGAGACTGAGGTTGGTCCCAAGGGTCAGTTGGTGCCCTTCTAGCCAGTCTTGTAGAAGAAGAAGACATGTGTCTATGGTTAAAGATGTAACCTCTAACTAGGACAGGATAACCTCTGCCTCAACTAGGAATTTCAAATTAAGAAAAAAAATCATATTTATGATGATTACTACCAAAGACATTTTATTGAATATCATTGCTGAATAAAAGGAAAATCATTTGACAGCAAACTAAATCCAAGTGAAATCAATAAGCTTAATGTTGGCTCTTATACAACATTCTTCCTATGGAAGTGACCACTAAAGAACTTGCATTGAACGACTACCTTAAAAATGATCGACGTCGTTGGACTGAGGATGAATGAAGAATCAGAAATAACTGAAATATGTGCTATTTGTGGCTCTGCTCACTCTACGACACTTTGTGACCATGCAGTTATCACCAATATTGTAAATGGTAGTTTTACTTTGCACTGACTTTGTCTGAATATATATTTTTTAAGGTTTTGAATGCTTCAACTTCACCTAGGGCGCAATTGTCTCTACCTGAAGATTTTCTGCTCCACATATTGGCCGATGGGAGATCTAGGATTGTTACTACTAAATTTATACCGAAAGGTACCCGTTTTGGCCCCATAGAGGCTATGAAAACAATCACTTGGAATCCAAGCTCACAATTTCAATTGAAGATTTTTCCTTTTGGTGAAGAAAATTTCTTAGAATATTTTTTAGATACTACTAATGAGGAAATTTCCAATTGGATGATATATATTGAAAAGGCTGAAAATTATGAAGAACAAAATTTAATTTGTTACCAAGTGAGTATGTGATGGATTTTTACTTTTTTTTTCTGATTTTGGTTTAATTTAAGGAGGAAGAGTATATTTATTATTTGTCTATAAAGGACATACAAGAAAATCAATCACTGAAAGTATGGTATGCTCCTCATTATGCTCGAAAAATGAACAAAGATTTACTGGAGGATATTTCATTAAAAATTACTACACCTCTTATAGGTAAATCAATTTATATAGTTACTATCATTAGTATTATTATTATTTTATTCGATGACCTATTATAGATTAAAGTTATTATTGCAGACCTGGATCAACTTGTCAAATCGAAGAAAAATGTTCCTCAGGTAGACTGCTGGTCCTGTAAGTTTTGCTGTTCAACATTTATGAAGATTACAGAATTTGCTAACCATTTGATTAAAGAGCATTACAAACAACAGAATCGAAAAAAATGCAGACAATGTGACTCAAATTTCAAATCTCCTTTGGTAATTATGCTTAATTATTTGTATTGTTGCTAATTGTGGCTATCGTCGAATGCTTTTCTGGATGTCAATAAAAGGCCCACAATTTTTTTTTATTGATTTCATTTTCTGTGTCAATTATTTCCAATATCTGTTAATTTACTTTTTCAGTGTTACACTTTTCAAATATGCATTTTGTGCTGGTATCTTATTGATTTTCTGGTGGTATTAATAGAAAGAAGTAAGAGAAAAATATTCATAAATAGATTCAAATTCATTAAATCTGTAGGACACCGAGTGTCGATTTCGTTTTCCTCTTGATTTGACCTGATGTTTTGTGTTGTACTCAGTGCATATCGGCACTGGTGAAGCAGAAAACGCTATAAGATGTAGGCATTCTTTATGGCAGTTGTTTTAGTACCACACTGTTCCAGAGTCCGGGAAAAGATATTAGAGAGAAAATTTTATTAATTAATTTTTTTTTATTTCAGGAAGTTTGTCAACACCTACGAAAAAACCAATACAGCAAGAAAAAATTGACCAAAAATTCAACATTTGCTGAGCAAAATTATTGCAAAGAGTCATCTATTGGAGATCCCTTACTCAATGGTATAATTTTACCAGAGAATGTAGATACTGATTTTATTATACCAACTATGGGCGAAGATACTCAGATAATGGGCGTAGAAAACATTAATATAGAGAACCTTTTGATGCCAGAAAATTTCAGAGAAATGGATTATTTCAATTTTGAAATTGAAGAATCAACTGAAGAAGAAATTCTTTGTGACATTTGTGCAAAAAGTTTTTCAAAGTTGAAGAATCTTATTCAACATTTGAAAGGACATAGAGGAGATCATTACTGTTCAAGTTGCAATAAGGTTAGTTTTCTACGTTATATCTGTACGAGGTGCAGTAAAACAAACAGTTCAGTTTTGAATGATTATCAAAGGAAATTGGCACAACATACAAAAAAAAAATGGTTAATTCCACTGATACACTGACGATGCGATTTCTGAAGTTTTCAATGGCTTTCCTGCACATACGGAACGGGATTGTGGCGATATCCTCTCTTATACGGACTTTCAGTTCTTTTGATTTGTGATAAAATACTCTTTCATTGAAAAATTAACCCTAGAAGCCAAATCTGGTAATCTCGCTGGCACCTTCAGAAAGATGTCGCGTGAAAGCAATATTTGACAAAGTAGTGATTATTTATTACGTTTCAAATTCATTGGTTCTTTAATAATTCACAATGATATATCATGATCATTATTAAAAATTTGATATGCTCAAGTGTACATGAAAATCACTTGGCGATTCATTTTTTCTAGGTTTTCTCTAGGAAGGAAAATTTATGCCATCATTCTTGCAATGCGAATCTCATCATTTCCTGTTCATCTTGCGATCGCACTTTCTCAGGAAAAAAAAACTATAAACGTCATGTAGACCAGGTACACAATCATAAGTACGAATGTGACGAATGCCATAAAAATTATTCGAACAAATACGAATTAGACCAACATGTATGCAAGAGGCCGCTGAATCTCTTTGTTTGTGGAACTTGTCAGAAAATATTCACATCACAACGGTATCTGAAGAAACACGTTGCAAGACATAAAGCCATTATAACCTTCATTTGCGAAGTTTGTTCCAAGGGCTATACCACGAAATTTGCTTATGAATTACACGCCTTGACCCACAAAAATCCCCGACATAAATGTGATATATGTCAAAAGGAATTTCATCGAAAGGATATTCTCAAGAAACATGTGTTGGACTTACATACTGAACAGGTTGGTGCTTACTTATATTCATTTTTCTTAACAATGACTACTTACATGCGTCTTTCAGCCAGTGAAATATATATATATATATCTTTTTTTGGCTGGAATGTACATGTTAATAAAAGGTACATATAACTTAAGTACCTTCATATGAGGATGGATTGATAAGTTTGGAAAGAAAAGTAAATTTTTTGGAATTTTTCATATTTATTTCTTAACATAGTCTCCTTTTTGCTTGATACACTCAACCCAGCGATACTTTTTCATGTTTTCCAAGAAATACAATTTCTCAAGCTCTGCAAAATAGGCCTTCGTTTCAGTGATGATCTCCTCGTTTGACGTGAACTGTTTTTCGCCGAGCAATTTTTTATTTTTGGGAACAAACAGAATCAATTCGTACCCCAATACTACCAATTTGGCAGTGGCGACTGCTGATGAGTGAGCAGATGGTTATCGTGGCGGAATAGCAATTTTGTTCGGTACGGAAGGGGGCGTTCTTTCTTGAATACGGCCTCAAATCGATCCGATAATTCACTATAGTATTGCCGTGTTATTGTCTTTCACTTTTCGAAGTAGTCAGTTGGGATTATTTCTTGGGAATCCCAAAAACAGTGGCCATAACCTTTCCGGCCGATGGCCCCGCCTTCTCCCTCTTCTGAGCACGTTCGCCAGGAGAAATCCGCTTCTTCAACTATTCCTTGGTTTCTGGTGTATGTAGGTGGATCCAAGTTACGTCAACTGTTAAGTATCGCCGCAGAAACTACTTTGAATTGGCCTTCAATAGGTGCAGACAATCGTTTGAACTTGTCACACAACAAATGACATTTCAATTACATTGATAGAAATTCGTTATGTAGCTTGGTTCATGTTTGATAACAAGTTATTTTCAGGTGGAGGTATGTGATATTTGCAACAAAACATTCAAATCCAAAAGGTACCTTATTGATCATCGGAAAACCCATGAAAACATCAAATTCAATGCCACATTTGCAAAGCCTCATTTAAAACAAAATCGAACCTCACTAGGCATATCAAAACTTGCTCAAAGAAGCAAGATATTCAGAATCCTGCAATATCGACCCTTCAGTGCGAATATTGTAAGAAAAGATTCAAACTTCAAAGTTCCCTAGTCAGGCATATTTTGAGAAAACATGCGGTACAAAGAGAGACTCTTGAGGAAGCACCACCAGAGAAAGGAGTATTACAGTTTTTGAACAATGACCTGGATTTAATAACAGATTCTCAGGATAATATCGATTTGTTGAATGACGAAGAAATTGATGAAGTGGGAAGAAAACAAATTCAAGTTATTGATAACATACTACTGAAAAAGAGCGAAGAAATACTTGGCATTAATAATTACATTTCGAACCCAACTGACAATATTACTGTGGAAAATAAAGGAATGGAAGTAGACGAAAATATAGAAAATAGAGAAGTGTTTTTGTCTATGCCGGATTTGATGGATATCGAGAACGATATAATATTAGGTAAGTTTATATTGATTGGCTTGAATAAGAAGCCAGCTAATGTTGAATAGTATTTATTCAATTACTCAGGGTTTTCTGCTATTTTGTTTTTGATTCAACTTTAGACTCATGATTAAGCTCTGTTTTCTTTAATTGTTATTTGTTGATATCAAAATTGAGCTACACTAAGTCTTTTATTTTTCGGAGAACCTTACTTGCCTTTTTAAGGAAGTAGCAAGATTTATTTTATGAACATAAAGTATGTGGTTTGATCACAATACCCAATATTTCCATGAAAGTTTGTGATGGTAATTTATTAATTTCTGCAATTAGTAATTAATTGGTAATCAACAACGTTATTAATGAAAAATTTTTAATATACATTTTTTTTCGACATTTTGTCGAAAAATTTTACATTTCTTTCAACACAGTGTGGAACTGGGCTTGTATATTTTCTTCCATTAGGCAACTGTTCAAAATAACCGTTTGTCCTTTTGTACAACGCAGAGGGGAGCACTTTTTGTTGCAATTTGCTGACTCATGTTTTTGACTTCTTTCTTTATAAACTTCCATATGTTTAAATGAAAATTATTAATTTCAGGTGGAGATGATTCATGGCTGATTCTACAATAACAGCCTCATCAAAATCTGGAACTACCTGAAAAAAGGTTATCTATGTTAAAGCTGTTAATGACAAGGGTTAAACGTCGGTTACAAATTCAACCTTCGAAAAATTATATACATATCAATAAGAACCTTGAAAATTTTGGGATAATGGAAATCCATATTCTTCACTATTCTCGATGTTGTGATAATTTTTCAGTTGACGATATACTTGCTTCATGCGCTGTATGTTTATCTTGCTCACTACTGTATGATTCACCATTGGTAAGGGATAATCTTTTCCTATTACGCATTTTGCAGCTTTTTGTACATTATCAGGTGCTGTCCAGGGATCATGGATGTATTTGATTGGCATGTTTCTCAAAACACAAATGTATTTCCTGAAAATTATTTATTACAATTTCTTTATGTGATACAGAGGTTTAAAATAAATTTATTATTATTATACAGGCAATAAGAGGGCCGTAACTTCTAACCTATAATACCAAAATTTTCCCCCAAATAGTAATCATAAAATGATAAGTATAAGGAGAATTATAATAGTATAACGAGGATATTTATAGACATAAAGGAGAATATTTAGTGGGCATAACTCTCAAAGGTTGTTTCTAACTGCAGATACGTGTTTTGGACTTTCAGTCCTCGTCAGCGCGGTGCAAAATTAGCAAACAATTATGGACATGAAAGAGAGAGTCCACAGATTCTGCTCGTTCATTACAGGTTCAGTACAGGCCTGTCACAAAGAAAACTGACAACTGTAGCAAACATCTCGAGATATGTGTTGCGTGGTAAAGCAATAGAAATTCGGTAGAACGATTATTATTGTCAAAGTTGTAGTGAAAACATTTTGAAGAATCTAATATAATAAATGATGATGAGTTCTCATGAACAATTCAAATCATACTATTATGAAATCCCAAATTGAAAAACAACACGATGTCAATGATTTTTAAAATTAGGAAAGTAGGTGTTTCACTAAATTGACACTGAAAAGAGGACCGATCTTCCGAATGGAAGAAACTAGATATTTTTCAAGAATACTGATAAATACAGGAATTTTTGAATTTCGCTTTAATTAAGAATTTTGATGATCTCAATCGATATTATTGAGTCCAATCAAAAAAATGATAAATCCAATGGACGACAGCTAACTTATTTCTATGTTGGGAATACTTGTTTTCAATTTCTCTGTTTTTTTGGCAGTTTTCATTATGTCCTTATGATAAATTATTTTTGGTTTTTAGCCAGTTATAGCTCTCAAAGATTAAGCATTAAAATTAACGTCCCAGCTATATAGACCAAATGAAATAAAAAAAGTAGATGTCCTGAAAAAGAATAGCTACCCTCAACAATTAACAAATAGGATTATTTGATCAAGAATTAACGACCTATATAATAACAATTATAAAGAAGATAAAGAAAATTATGACCTAAACATAGTTATGATTCTTATGTTCGTTTCCGTTGCTAGTTTAAAAAGTGAAAATCTTGTTGAAATATTTGGCTACCAAATAGTATATTCTAATAGTAAATATCTGTTCATGTTTGAAGGACCCAATACTGGCAAAAAACCTATCCAATCTAGTATTTTCCATTCCTCATAGATCATGTGATGAAATATATGTACGAATGACAAAACAAAAGTTGAAACAGAGGATTTCGAATTATTGAAAATCCATTCGAAATTGAAATGAAAATTCTACAGCTCTAACTGATCATTGTCTAACGTTAGATCACATAATGAATTTCGATGATGTTAAGATACTCTACAAGGAAAGAAATCTCTTCAAAATTACAGAAATGATCTGCATTAAAGAAAGAATCTATCAATAAGAAAACAGATATTTTAGCATCAAGTAATATTTAAAATAATTCAATCATATATAATTATGGATCTCAAATCATTTTGTCCATGTCAGCAATTTGTATTTATTGAAAAAAGTTTGTTTGTTTTATGTACACCCAGGCCTGAAGATGCAGCAGATCAGTGGCGAAACGTAGCAGATTAACAAAAATATTAATTTGGTAGTAGTAATTTTTTCATTGGCTAAAACCGTAAAATAATTTATCATAAGGAAAGAATACTTGTTATGTTATTCTTGTAGGGGATTCCATTTCAAACCTTATATAATCTCCATTTGGATCAGCTTTTCTACCGAATTTCACTGGGCAATAGCAATGTGAGAATTGTTGGAAAAAACTAGAGCATGATAACCACATCCAAGTGCCTGCGTTGACTGACCAATCTGCATCTAACAGCAATTCTTCGAATACCTGAAAGTTTATTGTTCAGTATTTAATACTCAAATTGTGGTGGAATGGTGGAAAGCAAGTACAGTCCTGAAGGCATAAAGATTAGACATGAAATCAATATTCTTTTCTTTATCCATGAGTTTGTCTTCTATATAATGTCGGAACCATGGTGGAAATACAGAGGCATGATCTTACGCATTGAAGATAGATAGAAAAGTGGGAAGTTTCTCTCACATTCAGACGTCATCTGAGTCGCAAAACGAAGTATTTCGTTAAGTTAGGGATTTGGCTGTGAATAAAGGTAATGTTTATAAAGTCAAAAGTATTTTTGACGTATATCTCATCTCTCTCGAATGAGTGAATTACAAATCTAAAAATTTTCTCAAACTGTAAAGAGTCCTTCCTGTATAAGCTACAATTGGTCGCAGAAGATACTCTTGTTTGTGTATTTTGGGTAAAAAATAAATTTTTGGGTACAAACCATTATTGAATTTTAGAAATTTGCAATTGGTTTCTTCAAACTTCTTAACTTGATAAAATTGGTTAACTATTTAATTTAGCTTATTTTGAACTTTTTTGTAGGGTCATCAGGTAATACACAATATTTTGAGTCATCATTCAAAATATTCAAGGCTTCATTATCAAATTCCTCTCCCACCATAGCTATTGGTGTTTTACCTTTGTCAGCTTCTGAAGCTGATTTTATATTAAAATCGAAACTAGTCGTCCTTGTTTTGAGCTGAAAATCTAACAACGAAGGTCTTAAATCTACATTTCCCATACTAGACACTCTTAACATTTCAAGAAACGTGTTGGTTTCATATTGCACGAATATTTGTTGATGAGTAAGTTATTTTCGAAATGGGACCGAAACCAAAAACGTGACGATGATTCGGCGAACTATAAAGAAGACTAACATGCGAAATATTAGAATAAATGAAACCTGTCTATCATCACACACCAGAGTCAAATAGGTGGACGGCTAAATGAACTGAGTATTACCAATTTCATTATTCACAAGACAAGACTAAATAAATTATAGTCTATCCTTTCAGCCTTCAGTTCCGTACAGGGTACATTTATCGTTTTATCTAAAAGGAAGTGAGGATGCCATAATTTATACATTGAAACTTGTGTCAAACCTTCATTCCTTCTTCCCAAGATATCCAAAGATTTCCTCTAGTCAAAAAACAAGCTACCGCATGCCTAGCCAAATGATGAATCCAACCTTCTTGCCTTAACTGTGTCATTATTGCATCTATCCACGGAAAACCAGTATGTCCCTACAAAGTTTAATATGAACGTGAGAAACTGCAATAGTCGACCTGTGAAAAAGTTAGTGTTAGCGTGTTCACCATTTCCCAAACAGTTTTTTTTTATATTCCAGATCAAGAAATGAAAACAAAAATTTAAATAATTTGTGAACACCATAAATTAAATTTTTCTTTAGTATAAATAGCGAGAACAGTGGGAAGGTGCTTTCTGATAGCGGAGTGTTTCCCATATCAAAATAGTCGCTTTCCAATCAGGTGCGTGTGACCCCGGAGCTTGAACTTCTGGTGTTCCCCTCTTTATGAAATGAAACGAGTTTAGTGGAAAGGGCTAGAGTAGATCGGAGTGCACAAGGAGTGAAGATATTGTGAACCGAGTAAAAAAAAAAGATTTTATGCGGTGTTGCCGAGTGAGGTTTCACAAGAGACTTTCAAAGAGGTTAGGTTAGGCTCCGTACGTAGTCATCACCTTGTCGTGGTGTACGGGCTTAAGTAGTTGTGATGATTCTCGCCGATGAGCAACGAAACAAAGAATGAACACCATCCCAAACTCTAAATTCCTTCCAATCCGAGGGCTCTGTCTAAGCGTCGTGACACCTTTGCGAACACACCTAGACATCCGGACTTAGAAGACGCTGGAGACATAGTCAGCAAGCAAAGTTGTCGAACGACTGGCACGAGGTAGCGGCGTGATAACTATGGCTCTCTCGGCCCCCCGAGTCCTAGATATGGGGTAGACCCGAAGAGTACCGTTAGTGTCACATGCCAGGAACAACTCACTGGGCCACCTACGTCCCCGGACGAAGGGTAGACCCAAGGAGTATTGTTAGTGTCCAAACCGGGAGGCCACGACTGATAGCTTAATCCGATTACTAGGTGAGAGGAGAAGGAGTCCCGATTCTCCCCCTAGTCTTAACGGGCCCGGCACGGGGAGCACAGTCGTAGCGATATCAGAGAAACTATGACCCACTCGGCCCTCAAGTTTGTACTCCCAGATCTGAGGAAGACCCAGGGGGTAACGTTAACGTCTGACCGAAACCGTAACCTCGTAGCCAAGTCCTCGATTCAACAGGGCCACACAACTGTCCATGCTGGAGTGTCGTATGGTCGAAGGCATGGGTGGGGTCAAGACCTTCCGGGGATCTATACCTGGGGCTCCGAGTTCTGAGTTAGCTGACCCTCACGAGTCCTTCGTGAGACTACGGAACTGTGTATGAGCGAGTGCGAGGGTGGCACAAATACTGTTCGCGCAGTGGTGCTCCGCCCACCATTACCGCCAGTTCTATGAGTCTGTGTCTCTGGGACTCTAACTGGAGAAGGTTGAGAAGGAGGAGGAGGTTTTAGTGGGTGAGAGTCCCACACGAACCAGCAGCATTTCACTCCGCCGCTGCAGGGAAGGCATAATGCGTTCCTCCTACCTCTGGGAGGACAAAAAAAAAAGTTATATTGAGATGAAAATTTATTATTGGGTTTTAATGAGTAATTTTGGACATCTTTGAATATACATCAAAGCTGCTTTTATAGTCATTTTGTCAAGAATGAGTAAATTTGATAGATATCGAATAAAAGCAAGAGTTTTGTGTAGCTTGGCAACATAGTTTTCAATTTCCTTCACAGGTTCCATTTTCTGAAGACGTGCCGGGAAAATCGTGAACAACATCGCACTAACCTTTCAAACCACTCACGTTTGCCCATTTCGCCAGAGCTTCTGCATTTTGGTCCCAAGGAATCTGAACACAAATTGGGTTACCCAACATCTTGTCAAAGTTGGGATTTTTCGTGGCTGCGCAGTAGAAAAATTCTCGCCATAACAACTGTCCATGCAGAGATAGGGGAGGATAGGCATTCTTAATCTTTTTGTATAAATCTGTGAGTCGATAATAGAACAATCTTGTAGATAAACATCCGAACCTGAGGTATGGAGACAGCCCAGTTTGAGAAGACAGTAGAGACTGAGGTGTCATTTTCGGCATTCCGAATGATGCAACCCAGGCTTTTCTCTCCAAGTGCCTTTCAAGTCTTTTCAGAGCTTCACTTTCGCCTAAAATCAAAGTACTTTTAAACATGGTGAATTACGAGAAATTTGAAAATAACAGACATTTGAGCTAAACGATAGCATGCATTTCTACAAGACCAAGTGCGTAAAATTAAAAGTAGGAGAAGCTCACGTTTGGAAGCTGCAGTGCGAGAAAAAGCAAACAATGAAGGTAAAGGACAAAATTACCAGAGACACAACAATAAAAACTCAGAAAATAGTTTTATCCTTTTACCACATATTATATCAATTTCAAAAGGTAGCAGTTTTTTTAATAAGAAATAACAATAATTGAACTAGTATAAGTGAGCTGTATCGGCATATGATTAATAAATCAAGAATTCCTTTATGTGATATTGATATTCTATACTCTCAAAGCTAAGGCTCAGCTCTTTTCTTGAAAATAATTAATTCAGTGTGTTTTGACTTTGAGCCAATGGTTCTATGGTATATTTGTGTACCTCCAATCCAGACAGGAGAAGACAAAGTCACTATATCAAACCCCAGTTGTTCAAGAGTTGGCACCCCAAATTCATAATCATGGTTTTTGTTGAAAGGTGTTGTTACATCGTAACAACAGTCTGGTTCAAAGGGTGAGTCAATTGGTTGAGCAGGATTTCCCATAGACGAAATAACCTGTAGGAATTGGTGGTACGTTATTGGAGCTGTGCCGCCATTCTTGTCGATAATTGCCTGTAAATCGTAAAGAGTATGTGATACTCTTTGAATAACAGTAATGCCAAGTTCATTGCACAGGGCCACGATGTTGTTATCTCTGACTTGTCCAAAAGGTTCTGGATCTTCTTCGAAGCTGAGGCAAGTTGTCCCCCATTCCTTGAAGAGTTTTGGTAGTGCATCTGCCGGTTGGCCTCTTACTACAAAAAGTCTTGAATTGAACTTCTTCAGACTTCTATCCAAATCTTCTAAGCATTGCAGCAGAAATCTGGAAACAAATAGATTTGATTCTAGTATTTTGTAAGGAAACATTATTGGTTTGTTGAGCAACATTTTATGTGTTGTTATAAGAGGTTGTTTATATAAGTTATGCTAGAGTATTGAAATCGTAGTAGTAGTAGTTACTGTCCTTTATTGCAAGCAATTGACCATCGACCTGAGGTACTTCAGCCTAGTATTGAAATATAAATTGTATGTGAATAAAAAACCAATCAATGAATTCATATCAAGCTTATATCGTTGGCTATGGTTGTACAATTATAATGCTTCCAGGCTGTTAGCAATCTATCCGTTGAAATTTGTCCACTATACTCCTGCAATTTTAGCCGTTTTGAGTCTATCCGCACAGATAATAATATTTTTTGGTTGTCGAGGTATTCTTGGTTCAATTCTCACTAGTTTTCGAACGAACTATTGAAATTCATCTTAAATATCATGTTGATGCTATCCTTCTCATCGGAATTGAAGGATCGAGATGACGTTCTCAATTTGGGTATCAACAAAATATGCAGATGGCACGCCGTTATTCAATGCATTTCAGTCTATAAAACCAGTATACACCGCAATATATACGGTGAGCGACAAAAGTAAGGAAAAACATTTATTTTCTCACAAGCAAAATATTTGGCAAGAATTTTTGTTTCACTTTCACCAAATTTATATGCATTTCGAAGGATTCGTGTTGCGCCCTGTGCCATCCTCATCAACCTTCTAAATTTTTTGAATATGGAAAGCAGGAGATGTGGTCGAAGGCTCTTTGTATGGTCAGAAATGTCAACTGCTATCTTGCTATAATGCAGCATGAGATTCTTATTTACGTGTAATTACTGATATGCCTTCAAATCTCAGAACATTGAGGAAGGAAGAAATTAGGTTCGCATATGAAAGGCACATTTGACAGGAGGTCTTACTTACCTCCACTTATTAATTCCCACATTCGAAGATCCAGCAAACCAAGGATCCAGTACGAACACACTGCGGAAGGTTCTAGCGTTTCTCATTCCCTCTTGTAGGGCCGGGTTGTCATGGAATCTTAATCCTTTCCTGAACCAGTGTACCGTGTGCTTATCCTTTTTAGGGGCCATTCTGAGACAATGAATGTTCGAATGGAATTCGGATTCACCATTTTCACTCATGTATAATGAATACCTCAGTATTTTCTATGCTGACACTGTAACGAAAAGACTTGGTGCTCATTTATACAAAATATTTTTGTCAAATAAATAGAATAAGGACGTGAAAGTTGATTCATATTATTGAAATTAAATAATCATTCATTTTCTCATTACCTCAGTCGAGTCACAAATGGAACTTTGCCCCAACTCTTCAGTGGCGTCATGTTTATTGTTTTTATTTGTATGATCGCGGTGACTAGAATGTTTAAAATATCTTAGACCCAACACATATGAAATGAGGAGATACTCCAAAGAGCTAAACTAGAGAACCGGGAACTCTTCGCACATATAAAGAGTTGGAAAATTTCATACCTGGGACGCATCCTACGCTTAGAACGATATCACTTCCAGAGGCTCATTTTCAAGGCCAAATTGAAGGTGGAAGATGAGGAGTAGCTAGAAAGAGACTATTATGGCTACGAAATATCCGACAGTGGACAGACATACAGAACTTTCAAACACTGTAAAGAGCTGCAATAGATAGGAACATCTAGAGGACGGTCGCCAACGCAGGAATTCCTGCAGTTCATAACAGTGACGGCTCGTGCCCTCGGAGTGGGTCGGCCAGACCAAGCATATATATATGTATATATATAATTTAGAAGTAATTTTCTTGGGATTAGAGCACTGGATTGAAATTAGGATTTCATCTTTTTTTTATTAATACTTTACTACATATGTTTCAGCGTACATTGAGCCTTTTTCAAGTTTACATGTTACAAATACAGTGACAATCATATCTACAATGTATAACTGACTAACAATTCATCTTAAAACTTAGTAAAATTTAAATCATATTCATCATGTTGTGAACGCTGACAATTAGAATTATTCTAATAATGGAAAACCTATTATCTACTAAAAAACTAATCGAATCACCGCAATTTGATACTACCTCTCTTACATTTGCCATCTGGATCACTCACATTCAACTTGTAACCGAAAACTCGTACAACTCTAAGCCCTACACACTAACATCTTACTCCAAACTATTTACCTAGTGAACTGAACTCTGATAATCAAAGTGTAAACACACGCAATGTAATTCTCATATACCCCCTCTTTGTATCTTGGCAGACCTAGTTTTTGAAAAATGAACAAGTCGTGGGTTGCTTTTTTGCTATTTACAGTTATTAAGAATGAATTTTTATGGTCAGAAAATCACAAAATTTACTCCATACAATACGAATACACTTTTTTCTGAAATTGAAATAATATTCAAGTACTGGAGGTAATTAACCCCCCAGAAAAGAGTTCTTCCCGCTAAATCTTCGAAGGGAAACTATATAAACCTCCCCCTTTCCCGCTTTTCACTCAAGATCAGTTTAGGTCCCTCGCTAAAGCTTGCCACTAATTCTAGAATTCCATAATCAAATTCCAAAATTGAATATAGTAAAAAATAGTATCATTTTAAACTAAATCATCAGATAATCCATTGAAAAAAATTGTTCGAAATAATTCAATATAAAAAGAAAGTTATTTTTCATGGACTCGAAGATTAATGTTTCAGTGAAATTTAAGTATTGAGGATTTTATATTAAACAAATTCGATGCTTTCTCTTATGTAAGATAATGAAACACTCATTCCGTCATGAAAATTTGAAATATCTTGCCTTTACCCTTAGAGAGTTATATTATATTCGATGTGCTGGCCGGAAGAATATACCACGGTTTGACCACGGATTATTTATCAGGTAGTCCAATCCAATCGACTCAGACCATTTTTGGCTCGATGTTCAAAATAACAGATATTTTGTGAAAACGATATCTCTCTGTACCACTATTAAAACAAGCGAGCATAAAATATTTGTTCGTATCGATTTGCAACATGATTATGAATCCATTCATACGAAAATAAATCAATCTCATTAAAATCCAGGCGATGTTTTTTCAGTTTTTTCTTTCTTCCAATAACCGTGCACACATCAATAAAAGTAAGAACTGATTGGCATATAATTACCTTAATTATCTTGACCAACGTATACAAAACATTTTCTTACACTACATCGCGATTCAACAAATACTGCCTTAATTCGGGGTTGTTATGAGTATGCACGAAGAGATAAACGTGACTCTGAAGCGGGTATTTGATTGGTTTATCATGAAGGGTGGAAATAGTATCACGTTTCTTGTAACGTAAATGTGGAATTGTCTACGAAAACTAACTACTAGGGTGAACTGTATATTTGTGCTGAGTTATTGGTTGTATTGATTTGCTAATTATATCGAATTATCATGTTATTATGTAGTTTGTTGAAGATGCTTCAAATCCCAAATCAAACACATCGCTATGCAGGCTGTTTCATATAGAGGTGATGCCGTCTTAGGATAGATAGAATATCGAAAAATAATTATATGTCAAAATACTGGCATTGTGCTCCATATTTTTTGGAGCTATATCTCTACTTTCCACTTTTCTGAACTTGTCTTGACAAATAACTTAAAGAATAATGGCGGTTGATAAGAGAAACAAAAATTTATCTTCTGCACGCCTAAGAATAATTGCCTTGAAAATTGTTTTATTCAAATTGAATGTAAATTTCTCTTGACATCGTAAATATTGTTCTAATCTGGAACCAATCAAATCTGCAACTATCCTTCATTTCTTCACGAATGAAAGGTATTAATATTCGAAAGTAGAAAATTAATGAATGCATCCGCTAAAATAATACAACTTGCACTCTTTACAATTGATGTCTAACGGAAACAAACGAGTTGCATTCGATCCGCAGATGCACTAATAACAAATGACATGTAATTACTATTGACTGCATGAAAGTGAGTGTGACACTTGTAACACTTTTCTCTCATATTCTGTTCGTTCATCTTCAAACGATAAATTGTTGAATATACCTAGATAGCAGAAAGAAACGATAAAAAATTTTCTCTATTTCAGTGTCGTAATGAGTTCATTACAGTACTAAAAACAGTGCTGTAATGAATTCATTACAGCATTGTTTTTAGTTATATTTTTCGTTTTGTGGTTGACAACACTGACATTCAATCCTTTCGAATGTCAACACGCGTCCATTGCATGTCAATTGTCAATATTGAACCATGTAGACATTTGAATGCACTAGTTGAATTCTATAATCTGTCAATTTTCGTATCAGTCACACCAACCGGGAAAATAAAATACAAAAGGCACTAGGAGGTGTAATCTGAATTTTTCATGGAATTCCAATAAATTTCTCACAATTCTTGACTGAAATAGAGAAAATATCGTCTACTACTCGTTGCAGAATCATAGAATACACAATATCATAGTTTTTTACAAAATTCTTTAAACTCATCAACATTATATGGTTCACGATTCCAGACTAAACTATATAAAGATTTTCTGTATCTGATAGGGCAGGAAAGTTTCCTAATATGGGAAGGCAAAATATTGATCAGTGTTATTGCCATACATTCAACACTATTTCCTCTTATTGTGATCTTGTGAGATGACACCGAATATGGAAACATTCTTCTGGTAGCGTTCACGTTCTTTTGTGATTCAAAATAACGGCCATGATTACAGAAGAACATCAACATCTATATATGTCAAGTCCATAAATTGTAAGTATATTATTACATTTAAAGTAACCCTTAAGGCCTTTCTAATCGCTAGTTTATTTCTGGTGTCATAATTGTGAACCTCGGACTGTGTTGTAAAGTTCTCCAGATGTGCATGAACATATACCAGTCACTCGAGAATGTACAGTGAAGGAAATGTGAGCAATCGGAGATCTTTGAAGACGTGCTTACAGCAGTCGCGATACCCCAGTTCGCCCAAAGCTCTGACTGCCCGTCTTTGTACTCCAAATATTGTTCCAGCATGAGCGCAGCCACCACACACCAGCATCTCAAATGCGATTCTACCAGAGCAAAGTACGCAGACCTCAACACCGCTGTGGACAAGGAGCATGAAAGGACTCTCAGCGCAAATATATTGCGGCTCTGTTTGGTAGCCAGTTGGTCCGTCCATGCGAATAAAAAGCATTGGTCCCAGTGACGACCCCTGTACCACATCCGTCCTCAACGGTCTAACAGAGGACGAAGCACTATCGGTGATCACCACCCGAGATCTATCATTCAAGAATGAGTAGATCAGGTTCCGTGCCACCTGATCAAAACCATATTTTTCCAATTTGTACACAAGCGTTTTGCTAGGGACGCAGTCGAAGGCCTTCGTCACATCAATAAACGTTGCCTGGTAGAATTTTTTATCTTCAAAGCAATTTGTAACGCCTTTAATCAGTTGGAGTATTGCATCCGTGGTGTTTCTGCCTTTCCTAAAACCAAACTGACCAGAACCAGAAATCAAGGAACAATCGAAGAAGTGGACTTCTCCAGGCGAACGTACTCCGAACAAGGCGATGGCCGGAAAGATTATGGCCAACGTTTCTTGGGATTCCCAAGGTATAATCCTCGGTGGAAACTAGGAGGTCATCGCTGAAACGGAAGCCTATTCTGCAGAGTTCGAGAACATATTTTTCAGAAAATATGTTCCTTGACTTTTCTTCTTGTAGGTTCCTCTTCATTTTCTCTCAAGGAAGCAGCATTTATGAAAATCACTTCTGATCCCATAAGTGCACCATCAATTGGGTTACCTGAAGTTAGGAGGACGATTGTTCGAAGTAACTTAAAGAAGTTCTTGTGCCACAGGTAAGTACAAATTTGATTTAGTCTCAGAGTTCTGTCTTGACACTAAATAAAAATTTTCTCAACTTTTATAGATGCAAATTTTCTGCCTTGAAAACGATTGAAGATTCCAGTCGAAAGTTTAATAGCAAGAACAATAAGAGACTGTGATTATTACCCAAATGATAATTCCAAACGAGTTCCATCATCAAAAATTTCTTGTCAGCAACTTCGGGTTTCATACTCAATGAATATTTCGTTTTCGATGATGGGTCATTTGATCGATTGAGACACTATTGATAGTATCCATAGCCCTCATTTCCACGTTGTGTTTACAAGGCAATTATTCGTTGTGAAAAGAAAGAAGGGAGTGAAAGAGGCAGTCATATTGATGGACTCGTTGCACGCTTCGTAAACACAGAACAAACAGGTGCACATCCTGAAGCAAAACTATCATTTCTCACTGAACCCTCCAAGTTGTTAGTTGCGTTCTTTAATTTTAACGCGGTTGGGTGATATTTAAATTAGTGTTTTCGTGTAGGTGAATTGTGACTCAATTTCTAAGACCTTCTTCAAGTTATCAAATATTCGGCTTTTTGATTTCAATGTATCGGGAAGTTTGAATGATAGCTGGTAACCGGTAGTTATGGGGTGTGAATAATACTCCAAGTATGACAGGCAATCAATGTTTTGGTCAATGATTCCGTTGCGCTGAATTCTAAGTAGGAAGGTTCATCATTCTGTAGCAGTGGAATTAAAGTTGCTGTTGTTCCGATATAGCAATAATAATGTGATGTAAATAGGATTGGTACAATGCTCTAGTTGCCAAGGAAACCATCGAATCAAAACGACGTGGTAAGCAATATTTAATGTAAAACTAGCTATCTTATTAAATTGGTTCAACTCAATAAAGTAGGACCAATAAAAAATTTCTTTTGAATTGTTATTAAAATGAATAAATTTTGAAAACTACTGTCGTGGGGTCAGAAGCTTTTGAGATACGATGAATGAATTAAACTTATATCTCAAATAAAAAAAATAACTTCTCAAAGTTTTCCTTGAATATTGTTCGAAACTCAAATTCCCTTTTCCTAAAAACAGACGTCGGTGCTTTTCTAAATTTTGACAACGTACATTATTTCGCCGTAAATAAACATTCAATTTCAATCGAATACGTATATGTGAAATTGAAATTTCTGACCGACTTTTTGACGTTTCTCTTAAGTAAATGAAAAAATTAATATATCTTCTAGTAGAAGGAAGCTACGACAATAGCATTTGAGAATGTGGAAGATATCAATAACATCCATGCGAGCTCAAATTTTTTATTTAAAACGTCCTATAATAAAAGTTGTAGAGTATAAAATTCTCTACAATTTTCGTTTTATGTTTTTTTTTGATACGATCAACCGTTTTTGAGGTAGAGCGCGAAGAGTTTTCGCTGCGCACAGTCATATATGGTCCAATGCAAGGTCAAGCGTGAGTTACGGTTACTAGAGTATTGGAGAAAATTCCCAATTTGGATAAACTGGTGGAAGTATTTCAACAAGAAAACTGCCCGGTACCAACAGTATTTGAAAATGGAGTGCGCATCTTGTTGGCATTATATAATGCTCCAAAATCTGAGGACAACATTGATCATTTTCGCTACACGCAATTCATTAAATTAACGAAACTAAATAAACCTGTACAATTGTCAACACTTCCACCAACAAGTGTAGCAGCTCATCAAAATATAAATCGCTTCTACTACCAGATTCAAACGTGGTTAGGGAATGACTTAGAACCTCAAGAATGGGGGTGGATGCTTGAAAATGGAATCCTGGATCCCATATGAACGTTATTACCTCCAGCACCAACCGAACTACTAAATATAATATTTTGCAATTGCAAAAATGGTTGTGGTTCCCGCTGTGGATGCCGAAAATCAGGGCTACTATGTTCTTTAGCTTGTGGCCAGTGCAATGGACAAGCTTGCCTGAACGCTGCACAATATCCAAGTAATCCCGATGAAGAAAACGCATACGATCCTGAAATTCTGGAGGGTTTGGAGATGAATATGACCGATAATGAGGATGATGACAATGAATTGAACGTTTTCGAGCGACAACAAGAAGAAGACGACGAAGAAGATGAAGATAACTAGCTTCTATTCACAATTTTATTATAATTAAAACCAATAAAAATTCTTATAATATTTAAACTGACATTTCAACAAATGTATAGTATGGCATATTTAATGATAAATAAAGATATGCATAAAATATATCCCCTTATTGTCTTTTTAACTGAAAATATATATTCCAGAATTAATAATATACTATAGTTGAATAGTTAAATATAAATAATTAAGTTACTGATTTTAATAAAATATCAACAATTAATAATTAGTACATAAATAATGGCCATTGTTTAATAATTATAATAATTTTATAAAAATAGACTTTATATAACGTACTGATAACTGTAACTCACGCTTGACCTTGCATTGGACCATATATATGACTGTGCGCTGCGCACGGTTGATCGTATCAAAAAAAAAAAAACAACAACAAAAATTGTAGAGAATTTTATATTCTACAACTTTTATTATAGGTAAAAATATCATTTAAGCAATAGAAAGCGAGATATTCACAAAAACAATTTTATGACCTTTGACCTTCAATATCTTAAGACGCGGACACGGTATCATTTGTGACAACATTTAGAACGACAAAACAAAGGTTTATACCAATTTGTAGCTTATTATCTTTCATTCCGAGGTGAAACCCCTAAAATGACTGGGCTATAAAAGGAATTTGTTCGAACACTGAAGACTTTGAATTACAAACTAGTACAGGGTATCGTTTCGAAAATATCTCCATATGGACTGACCTTCAGTGGAACATCGACTTGCAGGCTGTGTCTTTGACATGATTGAACAAGAATTTTCATATTTCTAGAATTGATTTATAGTCCAATATCTCTGTCAAGTTCGTTATTGGGTTGAATTCGTCGAATAATTCAGCAGTTATGAGCATTTGAAATTTGATTTCCTCAATTACTTCATACATCCAATCTTGAAATGTTTGAATAAGGTTAAAACGAATGTGTGCGATATATCGTAAAAATCACGTTGGCAATTTTATTTTTTCAAATACCTCCTACCTCATAAAAATATTTATAAGAGATCCACAACATATTGGATGTATGTTTTTCATCATTGTGCTCTCTTATTGTAAGAAGCTACGAGTTTCATAAATGAAGGACGTTTGAAGAATATGAATTGAGATTTCATAGACGAGCTCAAATTAAGATTATATTTTTTTCTCTAATTGCTAGAAAAATGAATTAATCTGGAATTTTCCATATGTTTTCAGTCTATAGTTTCTTACCAGAGTTCATCCTTGAGATCACTTTGACAATAAGATTTATTGGTGAGCAGATGATTTTTCCGTGATTTGGATTTGAATAAGGAATGTTTTTATATCTTTCTGAAAGGGGGTATGAATTACTATATGATTCTCAAAGGGAAGATAAATAGTTTTCGATGAAGTTAAAATGCAAACTTTTGATAGATTTTTTAAGAAAGGAACTTTGGGGTTCAACCAAAACTAAAGGAAAACTGTTAGTGGTATTTGAATTCAAGATATAAGTTCATTGAGTGTTTCACATTCATTTTGGCAGTTGTTTTAGTATCACACTGTTCCAGAGTCCAGGAAAAGATCGTTTTTATGATATATGTTTTTATGATACAGTTTTATCATATGAGTCCACTGATCCTTCTCCACTCTGACGAACCAATCCTTTCAGAGGTGTGATTTTTGAAAGTTCTTATAAAATCTGGCAAATAGTTTGACGTGAGAGTCAGAGCAACCACATCTCATGTCAGTGATTTTAAGTTTTTTTCACTTTATATCCTCTCTGATATTTATCTCGATTGGCTTATTGTAATGTCAAAGTAGATGACTTTTTTCCTATCAGAGATTCCCTCGAGGATCTGTCTCGGAAACGCTCTCTTTATTTATTGCAGTCTTCATTGTATACGTTGTTTACTGAGTGTTTAAGATGCTTCCGACAATCGTGAGTCCCGTTGATTGTGAAGTACGGGCTGTTATACGATTTCTTAGTGCTAAAGGCGTAAAACCGATCGATATTCATCCTGAGATTTGTGAAGTTTACGGACATAACATTATGAGTGATGGAATGGTAAGGAAATGGGTGAGAGCATTTAAGGATTGCCGCACAAATGTGCGTGATGAAGAACGGTCCTTCGGTCGTTAATGAATATGTAGTGCAGAGAGTGGACGAAAAGCCCTGATCTGGCACCCAGCGACTCCACCTCTGCACTTGAGAAGCACTTAAAACACTTGGGCGGTGAATCTGCAAGCCGATAATGAAGTCAAAACATTGTGACACAGTGGTTAACAAGTCAGGCGGCAGAATTTTATGAGGAAGGTATCCAAAAACTGGTGTCACGTTTTGACAAGTGCGTCAATATTCACGGAAATTATGTTGAAAAGTAAATTAAGAAAAAGGTTTCATGTAAAAATAAAATTATCTTTACACGTCTTTTTTTAATTCCAAAAGGGTACTTACTTAAAAAACATGCCTCGTAGAAGTAATGAAAATATTAATTCAGTTTATAGTTGATTCACTAAAATTCATAATTGATAACAGTCTTAAGAGAACCAATACTCGAATAATCATCTTGTGGATGAGGAAACTACCGTCTTGCATTTCACCTGATTTTTCCAAGATTATCAAGAAAATATTGTACATCAGACTATTGAAATCATTCAAGAGATTCAATGTCATCAATGAAAAATATAGAAGGGTATTGCTATGAGGTCAGGTTTGCGAGCTCGTTAAAAAATCTAAATGGAGAATATAAAAGAATGTAAAAACTCATACCTTAAATGAACATTAAACAAACTGAGAGTGATTTCTCCAGGCGAGCCTGCACCGGAGAAGGCGAAGGAGGAGCCATGGGCCGGAAAGGTTATGGCCACTGTATTTTGGTATTCCCAAGGAATAATTCTCATGGCCTACTTGGAAAAGGGAAATAAAATAACAGGGAAACACTGCAGTTAATTTTTGGAACGATTTGATTTAAGGAAAACGCACCCTTCTGTACCGAATAAAATTGCTCATCAGCAGTCGCCACTGCAGAATTAATCGAATTGGGCCACGAATTTCTACCTCATCCACCAAATTCTCCAGATCTGGCACCGTATGACTTCTTTTCGTAACTTGTTTTGATAAATTCTTGCAGTGATTTAACAAAAGTAATGAATGGTTTATATTTTTGTATGGAATTATGATGAATATGAAAAGAATGGGTTGCCTGTGGTTTTTACTATCCACTGGTATTAATGAATAATGTTATAATAAATATTTTATTTTTCACAGATGGTTTCGCAAAGGAAAAGCAAAAGACCACCATGAAGATTTTAAGTTTCTATATGTTTGCCATCTGTTTCGCCGCAGGTCAAAGTAAGTACCTCTAAAAAAAACGGCGCACCGTGAGACGTTGTGCATGCAAAGGCTTCTCAATAATCGCTTTTGCTTATTGACGTACCCTGACAAGTGAAAATGGGTTTCGTCTAAAAGAATAATTTTTTCCGAAATACCAGCGGGTTGTTCCAGAATTACACTATGTAACATGCAACAAAAGCTTTTAGCTGGAGCTTAGTTTATTCTAACACTGTTCATAAGCCAATATTGCTATTGCACATTAATTTATCGCGCTAAAAAAAGTTCCGATACGATTGGATCAGTTTTAAAAAGACAAAACATCAGCTGAAACAAAGCTCACTACTACAGTTGTTGCATCATTTGCTAGTTTAAATTTCTTTCGAATCCTCAATATTCACAGTCCTTATATCGAAAATTTTGAGCCTCTTGAATCTGTCGATGAGACACTAGTGATACAAATTACTTAAGCTATTATCTTCCTTCATCGTTACGGCAAAAATTTCGAACACATTTCGTAAGCAGCAAGCGAAGCAACGAACCGATAAAAATATCCACGGACCGTGGTTCCTTCCTTGGTCTTACTCAAGAATACAACCATTGTTTAGCATTCATTCGAAGTGCCTCTGCAGCCTTTCAGATGGAAAATAGCTATGTGATAACTCCAACATTATTTTCTCCTTTTTGACTGCTTGTCCTCGACATCAGAATCAGTAGTTAAATTTTGAAAAAATGGAATTTAGAAACACATGTTAATATTATAATGAAATATAATATTCCATTGTCCCTTTTGATAATGGAAAATTATTATTATCATTATTTGGGCATGGTTATTATTGAATAATCTACGTTTTTGTGAAAATTATTCCACCTTCAAATTGACAATTGAAGTCAATGTAGTAAAACAGTTATGAGATTATAAAGGGTCTTTCAACAAGAACTTGGTTTTTAATTGTGGCCACACCTAACACATGACAGCATTGACAGTTAGTTTTTTGACATATTCGTAGTAAATTCTTTGGCAATTGTTACCATGAATTCAATTTCGCTTGAAAATCGCATTAAAATAATTAAAACCCACTACGAAAATAGCGGTTCTGTTTCGTGATATTTTCGAACAACATAATCTACCTTCTGAGACCGCTTTTACGAATTCGGTCACTAAATATGAGTCGACGGGCTCGGTACAGAATGTGCCAAAACCAAGGTGTGTTCGACTGGGCCGTTGAACTGAAAATCATCGCAGTCGTGAGCCACAGTGTTGAAGAAGATCCAAATTTGTCAATTTCTCGATGTTCTCAACAACTGGGGTTATCCTAAATCACCACATGGTGAATTTTGCATAAGGATTGTAAGGCTTTAAAGCCTTACAAGATTCAACTAGTTGAGGAATTGAAACCGGTCGAACATTCACATCGCCGATGTTAACAACTCAATTTTGGTCTATTATTGATGACATGATATCGCTGACATGTGGCTTCAACAACACGGTGCCACTTGACACAGCCAATGAGACGATCAATTTATTACAAACCAAATTTGCTGATCGCATAATTTCACGAAATTCAGCTGTTAAATGGCCAGCCAGATCGTGTGATTTATCACCTCTGGATTATTCTTTGTGGGGCTATCTCAAGGACAGAGTCTATATGGAGCCAATAGAATCGATTGCAGCCTAAAAACTCAAAATCTGTGATGTGGTAGCCGAAATGGACTTGACATTGTGCCAAAAAGTGATCAAAAATTTCGATGAATGAGTTTACTTTTCTCATCGTGATCATGGTGGATAGTTGCCAAATGTAATGTTTCATTCATAAGTTCCGAACTTTTTGTATTACAATTAAAACTTGAATCGTGGTCATCAACATTTTTGTTTTAAAAAACAAAGTTCTTGTTGAAAGACCCTATACTATTCGATTGAATTTTACACATTCTTTTTCTATTATTCTTTTATTTCGATGGTTTTAGAAGTTCAAAATTAGTGTGTGAGATTTTCGCCCTCCCCTTTTTTATTTTCGAAAAAGATTATCCTGTGCTGTATTGTGCTAGGTTTCTGCTGATTTGAAAATTCGAATTCTTTCTTTATTCCATTGGGCTAGCCCAGCAATTTTTGATTGAAAATTGAGTTTCAACGACTGGAATGAATTGTGCTACAGGTCTACTGAGTTGAGCTGTTAAAGTTTTTGAGGTATTTTTTTAATTTCCCGGAATTAAAAAAGCAGTTAGCCCAGCACTTTTGTTTTTTGTAACATAATTCAGATGTGCTGTGCAGGCCTTTTTATTGGTATTATTGGCATGAATAAAAGCAGCACAATTCAGTAGAAATTTTTTTTTGAAAATAGAAAAGTGCAGGGCCAACTTCTCCACATTCAAAATTTCATCCAAGAAGAAGAATAATACACTGCTCAACAATTGATAGGGAACACTTACTTTTTCTAAATTTATTTCTGAAATATTGGTTCCAAGATTATAAATTTAGTCAGATATCAGAGTATTTTCAGTTGATAATATGGTTCACTTGAGAAAAAAATAAAAAAATGGAAAGTTGGAGAGAAAGAAGACTTTATTAGGAACACTCAACATTCTGTGTTTGAATAACATAAAAATTTTATGATGAAACCACAAGAAGGCTGAAGTTTCGGTTAAGCTAGTAGCTAGTTGGTCCCCCACGAGCTCGTCTCAAGCATTCTACCCTACGAGGCATACTTTCAATCAAACGATTTATAAAATTTTGGGGCAAGTTCGTCCAAATATTCCGTAAAGCGTTAGAACGGTTCTCCAGGTTATTGATCGGTTGTTCTTAGGTTGACATGTTCGATGCAATTCATGTCTGGAGAGCGAGCTGGCCAGTCAATCCTATCAATAGCATGAGTTTCTAGCGCTTCATTAACCAGACGACTACGGTGTGGACGGGCATTAACGTCAATTAAAATGAAATTCTCGCCCAAGGCAGCTGCAAACGGAACAATTATGGGTTCAATAATCATATCATGATATCTCTGGCTGGTCATTGTGGTGTTCTGCAGAACAACCAACTCTGTGCGTTGGTTCAACCAAAAGCCTCCCCATACACATATAGAACCTCCGCCAAAAGCTTTTGTGGGTACCATAAACTGTTCTGCATACCTACGACCTCTTTCCCTCCAAGCAAGAATACGTCCATTGGAGTTGACCAAATAAATCTAGACTCATCCGTAAATGAACATCGGTTCCAATCTTCAACTGTCCAATTGCCGTGCTCCTCAGCCCATTGCCGTCGATGAACCCGGTGTTACCTATTCCAACGGGGATGTTGTACCCTCCTACGTGCTCTCAAACCACGAACATGTAGTCATCGTCTTACAGTCTGGTTCGAAATTAGAACTCATGTTGCAACTCTCAGTGATCTATTGAGCCGCAACGCCGGGTAAGTGGGATTTCTCCTAGCATTGAGGATCAAAAGACGATCTTGGGCAGCTGTTGTGCTGCACTGCCGACCTCCATGAACATAAGCTACTGAGTCGTTTTGGATGAACCTATTCCAAGCCCGACTCACGACACTGCGAAACATTCAACCGCCGGGACATTTCTCGCTGGGACAAACCTTCCTGTATGATTTGGTCCAGTTGCACAGGAGCGAAACGTCTTCTCGGCATGACTGATAAGCTGATATTGTTCTCATTTCTTCAATTATTGTCACCTTATGTTTTTGAACTGAGAAAAAAACAGATTTAATAACAAATACCACATTGCTTTTCACTCCACCTGTAACAGCCTACAGATAATAATCGATTTTGTGAACAAGAGCCGATGAAGTGAGGAAAAATTTGATATAATCAACTCAAAACATCTTAATTTTTCCTTAGAGAACATATAATGTACAGATATTCACTTGAAAAAAATTAAAATGAAGAGAAGTTCATAAGTGATCCCTAGCAATTGTTGATCAGTGTATTCTGAGTCGATTGTTTTTTCGAGATAATTAATCGACAAAATTCCTTTCGCATCGCAAAGAACTGAAATTATACCCATTTTTCCTATAAGCGTGCCTTCATCTGCTTTTGTGCTGAACAACCAGAATCAGTTCACACTGAATATTCTTTTTCAACTTAGGATCGTAGTGGTAAATCCATGCTAACAAAACTACGCAAGAAATCGGCTTGAAACGAGCTAAATTTTGCTGACAAATTTCTTTTCGATCTAGTTTTTGTGCATAGTTAACAAATGCTCAACTTATTTTCCTAACCGATTTCTCATATGTAATACGAAAAAATATTAAGTACTCGTTCCTCTAAGATGCCATTGGTATCAGCAATTTCGCACTTAAACTCATACTCACTCAATGATTCTTGATATTTTTGTAGTTTTTAGATGTCGTTAACTAAGTATATCTTCAATGTAGGCACGGCGTTTTCTAAGCAAACCAACTCACGCACCATTGTATTTGATGAAGCAAATTCATCTTATACATTTCTCATCTCATAATGAGTTTCTTTCACCTTCAAACATTTTTCTAAGGAATATAATACATACATGTTGTCATGTTTTTTAAATATTGAAATGGCGTGAACATCTTAGTTCTTCCAGTTGGTATATATTGTTTTCTATTTCTAGATTTGATCGCTGACAATCGGTGTTATCTAGAAAGCGGATCATCATCAGAAAGTTTCTTCGTCTCCGAGGATACACCAGTAGGTACAACAGTTGGCCAAGTAAGAATTGTTGGCGATGCAAGCCAAGGAGGCAACATAGTCCTCCGCCTAAAAGAAGAAAACAGCCCCATAGAGATAGCACCCGGCACGAAGAACCTGACCCTCAGGAAACGCCTAGATAAGGAAGGTATCGAAGGACCATCATCCGTCTTCGTGAATCTCATATGCGAGAGACTGCACACCCTCGATCCAGGCTTTGTCATTCCTATAAACATCCGAGTGACCGATGCCAACGACAATTCTCCAATTTTCATAAATGCGCCGTATGTTTTGAACATCTCCGAAGTGACAGTTGTGGGTACGAGAGTGTTACAAGGTGTTCATGCGATTGACAATGACCAACAGGGTCCTTTTTCCAATATTCGGTATTCGCTCATTCCCGGTATGCATTCCGATTACTTCGAATTCGAAAACGAGTTAGAAGGGACGCTGGTTTTGAGAAAAGCACTAGACTATGAGACTCTCAAGAGCTTTGACGTCCATATAAGAGCTCAAGATCATGGTGAACCCCCCAGAGTGACCGATACCGTTTTGACAGTTTACGTGATGGATGCTGACGATCAGAATCCGCGTTTTTTAGACGATAGGTACACGGCAACATTACAGCGCACATCTGAGCCAGGTACGGTGTTGAAAATACTCCCTCGAGATATCAAAGCTTTTGATCAAGATAAAGGAATAAACGCTCCAGTTTATTACACTTTCAACGGTTTAGGTTCGGACTATCACCTGTTCAAAATCAACCGGAAGTCAGGAAAAGTAACCTTGGCGAAAAACATCACTGGGGATTCCTTGGTACATCCGGCTACTCTAGTTGTAAGGGCTACTCAAGAAGACAATCCAGATAGGTACGCCTTATCGACGCTGACAGTTACACTGGAAGGTTCCAATGCTGGTATTCAGTTCCTACACGACATATTTTTCATATCGGTGCTGGAATCGACCCCTGAAGGAACGACAATCGGTAGTTTGGCCAACAACAGACCCGGCCAGAATTTGAAATATTTCGTTTCGGACCAGAACATACTAAAAACGTTCTCTTTGAACACCAAAGGCGAGTTATCCTTAAGAAAAAACTTGGACTTCGAAGAGAGAGCGGAGTATGTTTTCAAAGTATTTGCAACGGATGGAATTACGGTAAGATTTTTAATTATTCTTAATTGACCAATCTGTGTTCTTTCATATTAAAATTGAAACGTTAAAATCAGATTGTAGTCATAAGGTTTTTGACTGCTCGTTGAGAATCGAACACCCTGTGAAAATGAAGAGATGTACGAATAATTTTTTGATATGTTCATGCAAATCCTAAGTTCCAGTTGATTGCGGAGGCAGGTTCGCCGATTATCCGAATCACAAAAAATTGTCCAAAAAAGTCTAAGTACGCTATTATTCTTCCCCCCCTCGAAGCCAGTGTTTGCGCGTCAAGTCTTGACTTGACATGTCTTAACTTGCCGTTGTGCCTACACAGTGTAGCAACAACGGCAAGTTAAGACAAGTTCCGGCGCATTGCAGTCACGGCGCACCTGTCATTGTTTGTTTTAATTAGCCACTGTGCTATTGACCTTGCTCGAGGACGCTACTCTTTCGCTACGGCTTACTTTTGTTTGTGCGTGTACAATACTGTATTGTTTTTATACCATGGCTTCGAAAAGAAAACGTGTTGTGCTATCGTTAGCGGACAAACTGAAAATTATAGAGCAACTCGATAAAGGTGTAACGGGTAAGAAGTTGTCTGAGATTTATGGTGTTGGACAAGCAACAATTTCTGACATTAAAAACAGTAAGTCAACACTTTTAAACTTTGTTTCGGTGCTTGAAAATGAAGATGGAAGTTCCTCCAGGAGAACAATGAAGACAGCAACCAACAAAAATTTGGAAGATGCCGTGTTTAAATGGTTTTTGCAGCAACGTTCTATGGGAAATCCGATTTCAGGTCCAATCCTTTGTGAAAAAGCCAAAATCTTAGCAGACAAGCTTGGTTATTCATCTTTTAAGGCTAGTAACGGCTGGCTAAGGAATTTTAAATTCAGGCATGGTGTACGCGAGTTAGATTTGGCTGGTGAGAAGCTTTCAGCAGACTCTGCAGCTGCTGAAAATTTTATTGAAAAATTTAAAACTGCATCAAAATCCTATGATCAGGAGTTTGTTTATAATGCCGATGAAACTGGCCTTGTTTGGAAAGCATTACCAAAAACCACTTTGGCTTCTAAAAGGGAATCTAGTGCCCCTGGATATAAGGTCAGTAAAGAACGTGTTACAGTGCTTAACTGTGCCAACTCCACTGGAAATCATAAACTGCCACTTCTTTTTATAGGAAAATCAAGAAATCCACAAGCATTTAAAAACGTAAAAAAACTTCCACTCTTCTACAAAAGTCAACCCAAGGCCTGGATGACTGCAGCTTTGTTTACCGAATGGTATGATGAAGTGTTTATTCCTGAAGTGAAAAAGCACCAAAATTCGGTGGGAAAAGAAGGCAGTAAGGTGCTTTTAATTGTTGATAACGCACTCACTCATCCTACAGCAGAACTGTTGGAAAGAGAGAATGGGCAGTTTAAAACGACGTTTTTGCCTCCCAATGTTATAAGTTTGCTGCAACCCATGGACCAGTCTGTTATTGAAACAATGAAGCGCCATTACAGAAGGCAACTGCTGAGAAAACTGCTGATCGAAGGTGCTGAAGATGAAGAATTGGTTTTGGCAAATCATAGCAAAATAAATTTAAAGGACTGCTGTTACATGGTAGCGGAAGCTTGGAGTTTGGTTACGGCAGTGACGCTAAGACGTGCGTGGAATAAACTGAAAGGCCTACCGTCTGAGAAGAACAAAAAAAAAAAAGAATCTGAAGAAAATGAGAAACAAGAATATGGAGAGGATGATGATGATGAAGATGCGTTGTCACTAGAGGAAATAAGAAAAATGATTGTAAAAATTCCTGGTTGTACAGAAGTGCTGAAGATGTAGGAGAGTAGACGGCTTGTGACACGTCTGACCCTGGTTTTCAAATTCTCAATTACGATGAAATTGTTGTAAGTGTGAGAGAAGATGTTGAAGTGGAAGTGGAAGAAGAACTTTCTGCTGATGTTGAAGTAGACGCTGGACCATCAGCTAGTGAAGCATTTGCCGGCCTCGAGACTACTTTGAAGTGGATGGAGCGTCAGCCCGAGTGTGACCACTTGCAACTGCTCACCATCAAGCGAATGCGTGACCTGGCTGCCGGAGATGTTTAAAAAACAATGATTTTTATTTCTAAACTTTTACATAAGTACATTTTATTTATATTTAAAACATGTGAAAATTCCATGTTTCTTTCATTTAATTCAATAAAAAAATAGTGCAATATAAAAACGTAGCTGTCATTCTCTCCAATGGCAATTTTTTTTTTAAAAATCCGATTTTCCGAATATTTGATTATCCGAATGGGTCCCGGTCCCCATTAATTCGGATAATTGGAGTTCTACTGTATTGAGAAAGTTCTGGTAATTAGTATTACAATGACCTCAAAGAATTCGTGTCATGTATTATTTTTCTCTCGAAAAACTGTCAATCTGATCTTTTTAGAATTAGAAAATTCACAATATTCAACATCTTTTTATACACAAGAATTTTCATAGACATCTATGTAGTTGACAAATCTCTTAGACGATGTCCATGCCGAAGGTTTTCAAAGATTTTTCAGAATAATTCAAAAGTTATCTTGAAGGGCCATTTTTCTGTTTATCTTTGTCACAGCTGACCTACTTCCAACGTAATTCAAGTAGTTACCAATGGATAACTTATTTCAAAATGCCTCTTGTAATTGAACAGATTACCTATGGTAAAATGTAAAAATATGAAATCTATTGAATTATTTATTTCATAATAAAAAAATTTAATTCCAGAACGATTCGAGTGTCGTGAACATAACAGTCGAAGATGTGAATGAATGGGAACCCCGCTTCAGATACCCCCACTACGAATTTTATGCGGCAGGTGCACCAAAAGAGCTTCTAGGCAAAATCGAGGCTGCTGATGGCGACAAAAATGACCAAATAACCTTGACTCTTCTGGGACCTAATGCTACGTCCTTCTTTATCACACCCATGGGCGAATTGAGGCTACGAGATGAGGTGAAGAGGACTGGATTGGTATCTTTTCATGTCGTTGCAACGGATAACGGTCATCCGCCAAGGTCTTCTAAAGTCCCGGTATCAATTCATTTTCCTGAAGCAGAAAATCTGGCTGGTATAAGTGCGAAGAGAAGCAGTGCAGGAACTTCCATGTTACTGATTGGACTTGGGACAAGTTTGGTTCTACTGGCTTTTGTTGTTACCTTCTTGATCGTTTATATTTATAGAGGGTGAGTATTGGCAAATTAGAAGATGAAATCAAGGGTTTTGAAATGGTGATTGAAATGTATACTATGCAACACTGCGTATGTGGAGATATATCTAGGAATCTGATAATAACATTGATTATTTTTCCGACCCAAATATCAACCAATAGAATTGCACCATTCGACGTCACGTGGTACAACCTACATGGTATTATACTGATAATTTTTTGAAAATTTTCTCTGGTAGTTGCTATATATAAACAAAACATGATCCAGTCAAATTAAGCACACGTCAAACTGACAGGTTGAATTCAATTGTGAAAATTGGAGATTTTGCATGAAAATGAGTCGATTTGGAGTTTGTTCTCTGTCCACCATCGATAAAAAAGTCAAAGGAAATGTTCCCATTAATACGGAGAAGGCAAAAAAAACAATTTACTACTTTTTGTACTGAGAGGGAATACACATTGAGTGCTGAAACGAGTGAAGCGCAATTGGCAAACATTATGAAAGATTACGCTTACAATATGAAGAAAATGGATGGAGAAGACTATAAGGAAGGTACAATAAAAACAATGTGGAATCAGACTGCCAAATTACTTCAAGAAAAGTATTTGAACGATTTCGACATCAAAATCAACCCATTTTCGGATGCTGCATTCAAGACCGCTCGAGGAGCTCGTGATGCCAAGCGTAAGGCTTTACAATCTATTCCGGAAAAACGGAGGGCAAGTGCAGCAGCGTTGGAGGAAAAAGATTGGGATGCAATGACCACTGTTTGGGACGAGGAAACTCCTGATGGCCTCCAGAAAAAATTATTCATGATAATATCAGTGGAATTGGCTTGGAGAGGTGGTGAGGGCAGCATGGCGTCAATACATCACTTCAAGACAGAACAGCGAAATGACGGGGAAACAACTGGGAGAATTGAATACAATCCAATTTTCAGCAAGACCACACAAGGTGGTGATAAAAAATTATCAGACAGCAAGTGGCTGGTGGAGAATCGGGAAATCCCTGACAAGTGCCCAGTGAGACTGTTCCAGAAATTGAGAGAGAAGAGAGATGTCAATATCAAGAGCGACAGACTATTCCTGACCCAAAATCCATTCTGGAATAAAGTTCCAGGCGCTAGGTGGTACAAGGATTCCCCAGTAGGCCAAAACACGATTTCAAAGTGGGTTAAGGAGTCAGCACAAAAAGCTGGGCTTGACCTTGGTAACAAAAAATCACCAATCACTCCAGTCGTGCAACAGCCGTCTCCAATCTAGCGAAATCGGGCCTGGGAGAGCAGCAGATAATCAAAATAACTGGACATGCCAACAGTAACTCCATCAAGCCGTATCTCCAACTCGACCAGGAACACCACGAATTAATTGTCAAGAAACTGCGAAGGAGTGAGCCTACTGCAGAAAATGCCATCAACAGCATAAACCTCATGCCATCTACCTCTTCTGGGACCATTACCGATAACTCTGACTTGAAGAAAACATGCACCGATGTTTACAACAATTGTATTTTTAATTGCACTACCCTGATTCTTAATTAAATGTTGTTTTATTCATTATGAAATTCTTATTTGTTTACTGTACATTTCGTCTCATGGTGCAATTCTATTGGCCGACAGAAATTAGAATTATTGGGACAGAAAAATAATCCCCCGAATACCACACGATCTTCAAAATTATCTGGTATTTCGCGATAGGTTCCCTGCAAACAAATAAAATCGTCAAGTTTTTCAGGAAAAATCACGAGCGCGAAGCGCGAGTGATTTTTTAACCTGAAAAACTTGACTCCTTCATTTGTTTGCAACGAACCTATCGGGAAATACCCGATAATTTTGAAGCTCTTGTGGTATTATAAGTGATAATAATTGCTTATTGTTTTTTAAATATATTATGTCCCACGTCTGTAAGGAAGATCTAATCATCAATGAAGATCCTGCACAAATAATATACTAACAATTCAATATATGTTCCATTTCTCATAAAATTTGTACATTTCAAATTATTACCATTATTTTGAAGGAAAAGGAACAACAGACGAGAACTTCCTACGCTACAGCAAGAAAAAAATCCATGCAGCAGTCCAATTTCTGGAAAAATGAGCAACCCCATGTTCAATGACAGGTTGAAAAATCCGACAGCCACAGCAATGGGAGGATTGCCAAATCTGGCAATACAGTCGGCCAAATCGAAAATTCCTAGTCCAAAAGTACATCCAGCTCCTCCTCCACCAATATGGCCGCAACCAAGTTCCTCTACTAGGGTGAAGAAGCTAAGTTGGGGTGACGACAAGGTGAGTAAAAAAGTTATTCTTGAAAGTCCATCAACTTTTGTCAAGTCCTTGGGAAGTCGACACATCCATTCGTAGTCGAAAATGGTCAATTGCCAAATATCAATTATTTTTCCATTCATTTCATTATTATCAATATTTATTTTCTTTTCAGACTGACTCAGAAGGTTCAGAACAAAATTTGAACACCATAGAAGTCGCGCCGAAATTGATGGAAAGCTCCAATCTCACGGTTTATTTCTGAAAAAGAAAAATACCAATCTTCCTCTCCATTCACAAATCATTGTCCTCAGAGAATATTGTAAATATTGAATGACTTTTTTATGTGGTTAATAAATAGTATTGTTTCCAAGTTTTGGCATTATTTCCCGCCCTCGTTTTCTATTTCATTTCTCGCAAATCAATTATGCATTCATTGTCCGTTTAGAATTCACAAATCGACCATGATTATTGTGAGAGAACACAACATCCGTGAAATGTGGGTCGAGCAGTCAATACACTGAACAGATGATCTTGGAAATTAAACCAAAGCTTGATCTTCCAGGTGTAGCGAAGGAGAACCCCGGTTGAGTAACTGTCTTCAAGAATCAATTACAATAAATATTCCATGCGTGAAGTTTTTATGCTAAATTAGTTCTTGTATTTTATTCGCAAAATTATAGAGTAAAGAGAGAGTAGGTACTTAGGTACTCTTCGAATATTTAACAAGTTCAATGACTCAATAAGTGATCCTTTTCATTAAAAATGACAATAGTATATTATATACCGCGGGACTGAAGTAGTACATTTAATCCTGAAGGTAAAGTTTAAGCCATAATTTACCTGAAGGATTAAATGTACTTCAGTCGCAAGATATATACGTATAAAACAATGTCCCGTATAAGACGTCGCATTTTCTAATTTCGAGAAAGCTGCTATTTGCCGTGGAAATGTACCAAACATGTTTTTTCCTACTACTCGCATAGTACATTCTTTGTTGATGTACTGAACAAAATATTTTGAATGAGGTGTCCCTGTCTTTCGCAATGCCACATATTTTCGAAATATTGCCACAAAACTGATGGCACTGTTTTCTGAATTTTTGATCTCAAAATTTCGGTCAATGTTATTTTTGGTGTTTCTAATCGCAATTAGGAAGGAATCGCCCAAATCTCTCACATCGTCAATTTCTAAATCAACCAACTCTTTTCCACGACTAGCTCCCGCAACGCCCAAAATAAGTGCAACCTACAAAAAAATTCATTTCTTAAAATTTCTGAATATAAACACATTTCCAAATTTACCTCAAGCATTAAATATTTATCATCCGAAGCCTCCCGTAAGAACTGATCTACCTGCTCAGACGTGAGAATTCTCGACTTCTTTGGCTTAAATCCCTCATTTCTTCTCTTCAAAAAAGCTAATAATTTTGGAAATTTACTTATATCAATATCTTCTCTAATGTTAATAACCGATTTCAACATTGAGTAATGTGCCCAGAGAGTTGAGGCACAAACCGCTTTTGATTTATCATTGAAGTAGACTAACAGCGCATTTTCAGTAGGTTGTCTCACATTTTTTAAGCGGCACCACTTTTTAAAAGCATCGTACTGCTGCTCGTATAGTTTTCTAGATTTCGGTGGTAACAATTCTTCACCTACTTCGGCTGCTCTTATCAATATCAGATACACCTTCACTCATGATACCAATAATTATCAATAACAATGTTTCTTTACAATGACACTAGTAATGACAATGCTTCTAAATTATAATTGTCACAACGCAATGTTACTATGGTAACTTATTTTAAAGACAGTTTATTAAATGAGTTGAAGAGAGAAAAAACTGATTGAAATTATTGAAATAATTAATAAAATCATACCGGAAGTACGAAAAGTATCGTATATACCTTGCGACTGAAGTACATTTAATCCTTCAGGTAATTTCACCTTTACCTTCAGGATTAAATATACTACTTCAGTCCCGCGGTATATAATATACCTACTATTATCAATCCAACATGGAATAATGATTTAAATATTTTCTCTTTACTGGTCAAATAGGTGCTATATATCCAAGAAATCTTAAAGAAAAATTATAGATATATATATAAATACAGCAAATATTGATCTTCATATCCCTGTAAATTATATAATTCGAGTGAGTTCTTCAAACTTCCAGGCTTATATGAATCACACGTGCTACTTATAAGAAAGTTAAGGATGTTCGAAAAACCCAGCTCTGATTCCATACTTACCTTCACTTTCCTTTCTTCGAATCTTCATTTAGTATCGTTCCACTTGTAGCCATAAGAAGAGTGCCATGAAAGTTGTTATTCAAATATATTGTTTCTTATTTGCATTAACAGTGAATTATCATTGTGTTGCCGTTTTTATTACTAGTAATTCGACGACTACGAACAAAATTGAAGAGAATCCCGCCTACTGGACAGAAGACGGCATTTGGGGTCCCATTTTAGAAGAATGGGTTCTTGGATCAAAAAGGTACTTTTGTTTTTAAATACTATATTATTTCAATGTAATTTTTAAGAAAATCAGAAAAGCTGTGCCGTGAGGTCAGCAGCTTTTGCGTGCTTGTTCTGAAGTATCTTTAGGTACTCATACATAAAAACATAAAAAAAACTCTAGTACAGTGAGATACTGATAAAACCGTCACAATGAATGGACAATTCTTTAAAATGAACTCATTCTAATCAACTCTCAAAGGTTGAGCATTTTAGCCAAGCTCCATCGATCTCAAAGTATTATGAAAAAGAAATTGTAACTTTTTTCAATTATGATTGAAATTCCTCTCAATACAATGCTGGGATCGAAGGATTTCTCTGATATCAATACCCCTGATTTTTTTTCAAATTTTGTGAATCAACAATGAATAACTTACGAAATATTAAAAAAAAAGTTTTAGGAATTTTCTTAAAATTTTCTAGCGTGACGATTTTCCCAAAATTTCGTCCACCTATTTGATTCAACCTCATTTATACCTATTACAAAATAAAAATTGTTTGATGGATATTCAAGCATTTATCGAGGAAATCACATTTTTTGATGTTCATAAAATCTGAACCATTAGACGAATTTATCCCAATAATGAACTCGACCAAGATATTTGAAAAAGAAACTTCTTCCAAAATATAAGAACTCTAGTTCATCTTTTTTTGATGATAATGAGTAGATATGCAGCCTGATACTCGAGTTTGACCCCGGATTCTTCACCAGTAAATCAAACCTAATCAAGTGAGACCATTTTCGGCTTGATATTCCAAAATTACAGACATTTTGACAACACGATAGCACTCTATTTTAATAGGAACAAGTGCGCCAAAATAAAGAAAATCACTGATGTGAGATCCGGAGCTTTTGCACGCTAGTGATAAAGTCTCCTGTCGGACTTTGGAACATTGTAATACATAGACAATCAACATATTGAATTAAATAGAACCAAAAAAAATTATTTCGAATATTGAAAGAAATCGATAATTCCGAATAATGATTGTTCTATTAATGTGAGCTAGTCATGATTGACCTAGGATGTTCCTGAGAATCAAGACCTCAAGTATATATGTGGCTCTCATCAATAGAGTGTGGCACTTAAATCTTGAAGGAGGCCGCCAGTGTTATTCGATTGAATTGAATTAACAATAACCAAACTTACCGTTTTCCTACAGTTTTTATTCAACCACAATCCACTTAAAACTGTGAAATTAATCAAGATTAAGACATTTCAAATTTAATGAAACTGTATATTTCGATGAATCTTCGAACCAGATATTCACACATTATTGTAATTATCTTTGTGCAAATCATAAAGTGTTTTTAGAGAAAATAACATGATTTGTTAAATACGTTAGGGCAGTATTAATGAATGCTAATATATCTTTCTTAAAAGGAAGGATGACATATTGCAGTTAAGAATAACGATTCACAAACTTCAACAAAGGTATAGCCTTTCAATGTGTACCATTTATTATTCGTAAAAATACCTACTAGAGAAATTTCAAACCTTTAGGTTATTTCATGAACATCTGTGAATGAAAAAACTTCTATATATTCTCGTGATTGAACGCTACGATGATAAAATTTCAGAATACGCAAGATAACAATAGTAGAAAAGATCGTATAACCTAGAAAACAATTCTGTTGAAAAACAATTTCATTCCAAAAATTGATTACAAGGCGAATAACAACTATACAGGGTGTCTCAAGTTCGAGTGCCTATTAGACGTTTCTGGAGAACTAGACATATTTGAAATCAGAAAATTGGGATTATGATATTGTTCGAAGTTCTCTACAGAGCTAAAATATTTTCGAAGCCCAAAAACTCCCGGTTATACAGAGAGTGAAAGTAAAAAAAGTCAAATATGTTCAGTCAGTAATATGTTCATTATTCTTATTTTAAATATCCTGAGCGTAAACCGTTTTCACAACATCGAAGAGGAAGGATGTAAAAAGGGCATGCATCTTTTGGATTTCAAAAATATCATCACAGGGTGTTTCAAATTTTGTGTTGAAAATTGTGATCTTAAATTGGGCATAACTTCTGTTTTTCAAATTAGAACCCTATTTTTTTATAACTGCGTTGGATTCTGCGGTCAAAAATAATGATAGTTTTCTCACATGATTGTGCTTCTATATTCAATAATTTCTGAGTTATTTGAGATTTTCTGGATTTATGGTATACGTAGAGTCAAATTGATTGCATAGGGTTCTAATTTGAAAAACAGAAGTTATGCCCAATTTAAGATCACAATTTTCAACACAAAATTTGAAGTGATGATATTTTTGAAATCCAAAAGATGCATGACCTTTTTACATCCTTCCTCTTCGATGTTGTGAAAACGGTTTACGCTCAGGATATTTAAAATAAGAATAATGAACATATTACTGACTGAACATATTATACTTTTTTTAGATATTTTGAAAACTATTCGATTTAATACAATGGTTTTAACAGAAATGTATTCACTCTTGAATACTCGATCATACCAGGAATGGAAAACTTGAAAAAAAAATTTTTTGTCGAATTTACTTTCACTCCCTGTATAACCGGGAGTTTTTGGGCTTCGGAAATATTTTAGCTCTGTAGAGAACTTGGAACAATATCATAATCCCAATTTTCAGATTTCAAATATGTCTAGTTCTCCAGAAACGTCTAATAGGCCCTCGAACTTGAGACACCCTGTATAAATATTAATTTAAGGGAGAAACGAGTAATGCGATTGGACAATGGAGAAGACCTGGTGATACGAAAAGAAATGGATCTCGAGAAGGAAAGCAAAATACATAACACAAAAATTGTGAACAAAGGTAGTAATAAACCAACTAAAATGGTGTCAGAGACAGACTTGTATCTGTTGAATGCAATAGAAAAACTCGTATATAAAGTAGATTCCACAGAGAAGAGATTGAGGAAAGTTGAGGAAATGTTGCAGTATCTCATGGCAGGGAATAGAATTGATCAAGGTAATCAAAATATGAAACTTTTCATCAAGCAAGTCATCGATAACCGACGTTTCGAATTTTTCAGAGTCGTGTGCACAAAACTTTACTCGAGTTGGCAACAGTTGTTACTTCTTTGGCAACGCTGCAGGAAGAGAGTACGACTGGAAGGCTGCAAGTAAACAATGTAGAAAATTGAATTCTGTTCTTGCTGAATTTGAGTCTATAGAAGAACAGCAAGATGTAGTACAGCATATTCAGATGAGTGGGTATTTAAATGGTATGTTATTGTGTTTTTACTCATAAACATTTATAAATTAATAATAACGGGATCACTTCCCGAGATAATTAAGGCAAGCGATCACTTATTATTTCTAGAGTACTATAATGCCGTTTGATTCAAAAATTTCAAGTTTAACACTCTTAAGAGTCATGTTTCTGAAATATTATTATTTGTTAGTTCATTTTCTTGTCGAAATTTGTTGAAATCTTCGAGGGCGTTCTAGAGACTGCGTGAATATCGATGCAAAAAATTAAACTTCTAGCCGGATATTGGATAGAAATTGATTCATTTGGTTATAAAGGGTGATTCATTTAGAGGTACTCTTTGTGGTGGGGATTTAGATGCAGATCGATCATGCGATAATGGAATGATTTAGCCCAGCACAGCGTCTACAAATTGTTCAGCTTCATTAGGAAAATGAGCGTTCTCCGATTAATGTGTATCGGGCACTTAGAGCGACTTACGGTCCACATAATCGACCTACCGAACGCACAATTTACTCTACCATCAGTAACTTTGAGACTCAATATTCGTTATAGTATAATACTCGACCAATTAGACAATATCCAGCTCGTAGCGAACAGACCCTGAAGTGTCGATTCGTCGCCGTTTTCAACAGCTTGGACTTTCGTATTCAACTACTTGGCGGATTTTACGTTAGTATCTTTCTTTGAGAGCTTACAAAATTCAGTTAGTTCAAGAACTGAAGCCGACCGACCGAATCGTTTAAATTTTAGTCGTTGGGCTCTCCACAAGCTTGCAAATGATCTACTCTTTTCGACAAAAGTTCTGTTTACTGATGAGGTCCATTTTTGGCTTAATGGGTTCGCGAAAAAACAAAATACCCGAATCTGAGTTGATGAACAACCTGAAGAGTCTCAAGAATTGCCGTTGAATCCAGAAAAAAAAAACTGTTTGGTGTGGTTTATGGACCGGTGGAATAATCGGTCCATATAAGGTAACATATAAGGTATTTCAAAGGACAAGAGCTCACTGAGAAAAATATTACAATTTCTATATGATTTTCAATGAGAAAGATAAACTTCTTTCTCAAGAGAAGGAACTTTGGGCTTCGAACAAAACTGTATAAAAACTGTGATTGGTTTGTTGATTATTCCACATTTCTTGCGTTGCTCCTGTTTTAATATCATACTGCTCCAAAGTCCGGCAAAAATTTTTACAAAAATTTCATCTTCTTATACCGAAAGGAAAATTCTCCGGTATTAGTAGTGTCATTCAGATGGTCCTTCATTTTTATCGAAAATTCGATCGAATAAAACAAAAAATGACTGGATGGAAAACATAAACATGATACATCACGGATATTTCATATGAGGTAGAGGTGAATCATTATGAAAGGTTTCTAGATACTTTCGATCTTTGTCATCGATTAGAACCTGTCTCAGGAGATTATCTCCTCTCTTTGAAGAGCAAATAACGTCACCGGTAAAAAAGCATTACAGTACATAGAACTTGACATGATTAAAATTGATTTTATTCTCATGATAACAATAAATAAGTTTTCGGCAACCGTCCGGGAAGTACCCACTTTCCGGACGCTTTTTCTTTGAGAAAGAAGCCTTTCCCGGCCTAGTCCGGGAAGTACGTACTTCCCGGACTAGGCCGGGAAGAATCACGTCGTTTTGATCATAGTAAATATGAAAATCTTGGTAGGTATATTTTTGATAAATGAAGTTACCATAGCACTGAGAAAACGGCTGACAGTTCATATAAAATTAGTTGTCAAGAATTTGCATGTTTTCTGATCGCAATCCCAATCCGCATTAAAATATGGAAAGCAGCAGTGATAGTGACAATGAAAATGTGCCTTGGGAAATTTCCAATATAGCAGCCGCTGCTACAGCACAATTATTGCCTGAAAAATCAAAATCAAGGTATGAAAACGTGTATGATTCGTTCACGAAATGGATGGAGATGAAGCAATGCAAAATTATAACAGAGGATGTAATGTTGGCCTATTTGGCGCATAAATCAGAAACAGTCAAATCCTCCACTCTGTGGAGCATGTACTCTATGTTGAAAAGTACCATTTTAGTAAAGAAAAATGTGAACATAGCCATTTTCCCAAAAGTTCTCGCATTTCTTAAAAGGAAGAATGTTGGTTACAAAGCCAAAAAATCAGAAGTTTTCAGCAGTGAACAGATCAGCAAATTCATTAGAGAAGCGGATAATGATACATATCTAATGCTGAAGGTGATTTTAACAAAATATTACGATTGTAGGATATAAAAGTATCAACTTACTTTTCAGGTAGCAACAATTATTGGGTTAGAAAAGCGCGTGACGAACGAAGAACTGACAAAAATGTCGATTGATTTAATAAACGATAAGGAAGACATGTTGCTTGTGAAAATACCGGATTCCAAAACACATATTGAGAGAACTTTTGTTGTAATTGGGCAAGAAAACCTGCTGTTGTATAGACAATATTTATCTTTACGGCCATCTCATACTCCACACAACAGATTATTCGTGAATTACAAAAGGAAAATGTTCGATTCAGCCTGTTGGTATCCACACTTTCGGGAGTCTCGGAATGAAAATCGCAGAGTTTTTACATTTACCCAATCCTAAAAATTACACAGGCCATAGCATTCGTCGAACTTCGGCGACGTTATTTGCTGACAATGGTGGAAACATCACAAATTTGAAGAGACACGGTGGCTGGAAGTCTACCAATGTGGCTGAAGGATATATAGATAATTCCCTTGAAAACAAAATTAAAATTGCCAAGACCATTCAAAAATCACCAGAAGAAAATAATCGATGCGAAACGGAAACTTTGCCATCTTGTTGTGGCTTCAACAAAAAGGAATTTAAATATACCAGGCATTTCAAACAAATTGAATCCCTTCAATATCAGTAATTGCTCGAATTTTAATATAAATATTAATATAAATAAGAATTAGAATGTTTCTGTTAATATGTGATATTTTCTGTTCTGTTTAATTTAAATAAGAATTAAAATATATAAAAAGAAATGTGTCGTCTCATTGATTTGTTATTCTAGACGGTTGCCGAAAAAATATTGTACGCAACACGCCCGAAAATGGTTTTTGGACTCATAGACTTCTAGGACTCGCTTGCGCTCGTCCTAGAATTTTGTCTAAATTACTATTATTTCAATTATAATTTTGCTTACACCTTCTAGGTAAGGACTTTTGGACCGGAGGCCTCAATCCAGGTTTGTTATGGATTTGGAGCAACAGCGCAAAACCGGTATCCCTGAGAGACAAACATGGATCACAAATTGGCGGAATCTCTGGAGATGGCCGATGTTTGAGGATTTCGTTCAATCCAAAATCAAGGACATATTCATACAAAGGAAGCGATTGCTCAGTTCGCTATCACTATATTTGTGAGGTTATTGATGAATCGATTAACGAAATTCAAAGAGATGCTAGAAAGAAACTAAAAACTGGTGCAATCTACATAAGCAACCCATTTTACCAGAGGAAAGGCTCGTCATTACTATAAGGTAAGTTTATGAAAATTTTTTATTAATAACAATATAAAACAAAACTATATAGTTACACTGGTTAAATAAACATTGTTTTTGTAATTAATATATTCAAAAGTTGTTTACAACTGAAAATAATTTTGGAAACCTTGAAGGAGTCTTCTGGTGGTGCCGAGTTTTGATCTTGATGAGTAGAACTTGAGTAAGACGATGTAGCAGTGGATGGACGAGATAATAAGAGATCGGTGTTCTCGTAGCAGTATTCCTGTACTACATTTTGTATTGCAGTTCGAAAAATAGAATTCTCGACTCCGGTATTTTTCTGACATGTGGGAGAAGACTTTTGAAAAACAGAAGATGCTCATCCTCTGGTTCCTTGTTTGGTTTAAGTCGCTTTGACTCAAGATACTCCAGTTTTTATTTTCAATTTCCAATACAGATGCATTAAACGAATCATGTAATCTCCTCTTCTTTCTGGCTGTGACCGGCGTTATATTAAAAGTAGAATTTGCAACTGCCTGTTTTGGTGGTCTGCATGGTTTTTCAACCCTTCTTGTTGAACGCTATTTTCACTTTCTGGTATTTCAGAAGAATGCATCTCATCCCCAGAGGTTTCAGCAACAACTTCATCACAAGTTTGTTCATTATTATTTTCAACTGAAAACTGAGACTCTTCTATACATGTTTCAGACGTCTCAACAGCTGATAAATTTCCTGTGCTTGGTCTAGGCCTTACTATATCTTTAAGGAAAATCAATTGTTGAAAATAAGGCCACTTACACACGCGTGTCGATTCTGCAGAATCTCCAGAACGTAGTCGGGGAAGTTTTCCTAATTCTACCGAGAACTGATCTCTTAAATACTTCCACTTCTTTCGTATCTTTTGTTCTAAAACAAAAAGAGGATCCTTTTCATATCGTATCGTAAAAATTAATTATGAAAATTTGTTTCAGATATTTGGCTACAGGTTCATCATTTAAGTCCTTATCATTTGCATTTCGAATTGGGGCATCGACTGCAGGAAAAATTGTCGCAGAAACTACAACTGTACTATGGGAGGAATTACAACCGTTTCATATGCCTGTTCCCGCTAAAGAAGATTTTCAGACTATATCAGACTGTTTTGAAAAGGTTTGGAATTTTCCTCACTGCACTGGTGCAATTGACGGAAAACATGTTCGTATCAATTGTCCCAAAAATTCAGGCTCAATGTATTACAATTACAAAAGCTTTTTATTCTGTAGTACTGCAAGGTGTAGCAGATGCCAATTATAAATTTATTGCCGTAGACGTTGGCGGATATGGCAAACAAAGTGACGGCGGAACTTTTCAGGCCTCAGATTTTTATGAATTTTTAACGAGAAATTATCTTACTCTCCCAGAACCGTCATATTTACCCCAAACAAATACGAAAGCTCCGTTTGTGTTTATAAGTGATGAGGCTTATCCACTCCTACCATATCTATTAAAACCTTTCGGAGGAAAAAATTTGACCAATGAACAGGAAAATTTTAATAAGCGACTATCTCGTGCACGAAAACCATCGAATGTACTTTTGGAATAATTTACTCTAAATGGCGTCTCCTATCAAAAAGTATTGAAACGGACATCAAGACAGCAGACAATATTATAAAATGTAAAAAGCATTACAGTACATAGAACTTGACATGATTAAAATTGATTTTATTCTCATGATAACAATAAATAAGTTTATTTCAATTATAATTTTGCTTACACCTTCTAGGTAAGGACTTTTGGACCGGAGGCCTCAATCCAGGTTTGTTGTGGATTTGGAGCAACAGCGCAAAACCGGTATCCCTGAGAGACAAACATGGATCACAAATTGGCGGAATCTCTGGAGATGGCCGATGTTTAAGGATTTCATTCAATCCAAAGTCAAGGACATATTCATACAAAGGAAGCGATTGCTCAGTTCGCTATCACTATATTTGTGAGGTTATTGATGAATCGATTAACGAAATTCAAAGAGATGCTAGGAAAGAAAACTAAAAACATCAGTTAACACACATGTAACATATCTTTGAATATGAGCGCATCCACAACATTAATAAAGATTTAAAATATGTGATATCGATAAATAGATATTCACTTATTTTATGCACTGAAATCACATAAGAAAACAAATTCAACAGCAAGAAAATTTTCTTTTGAAAACACCCTGTTTCCTTTTAACCGAATGTTCTACAAAAACTATGAAACTTCAACAAAAGATTTATTGCTGCCGAACGGGCTAACAATTGCTCAATATAAAAGCAATGAAATATCAATGTTTTTCGACAAAACTATTATATCATATTACAGAATTCCATTGGCTGATTTTGTTGTGGATGTAATTATTGTGGACATTGTTTCAATTCCCTCTGGTGTAATTGATGAATTTCCTACAAACCTTAACTTATTCAACATTCAGTTCTCTGCATCATAGTCACAAAATATCCAGGGTATTACTCTTCAAAAAATTGAGAAATATCAATTTGAATTCTTCATATTCAGTAATTCATCAGGGATACCCTGTATGAATCTGTTCAATTTTTTTCTCAGATGGCAACTATTCATAACCTTCAGTAAAAGAAATATTTGCCAACACATGTGTTACATTTTTTTCTTGTTATCATTTGAGGACCCCAAGTGGATTAATATACTCACTACTTTTTGGAGTTCTTCCTGAACAAGGTCTATTCAAAGAATACCTCTAAAATTTCACTTGTAAGTAGAGGTTGAGTAGATAATTGAAAAGATTTATACTGTGTTAAGTGACCGATTAAAAAAAAAATCACTTGAAAATTGTTGAGTATCTATTTTTTTAAATAACCTGTATATTGAAATAATAAGAATTGAAAGAGATTATGTTTCAATGAAAATTAAAAATTGTTCAATTATTTATTTATTTAAAATATACAATGTTCTACAAGTTAAACCCAACTACAGAACAAGGTAAACAGGAACAAAAAACTAATTCTAAATATACAAAAGAAGACATGTAATACAAATTCAGCCAAAATAGTATGACTTGATATCTGAGATGCTACAATAAAAGATAGCCAAGTTAGGACAAACAGAATTACAAGCGTGACACAAATTATAAAGAGGAGAATATTTCAAGCAGGTCTTGGAACCAGAAAATTGATATTACCGAGTATGCTAGAATCTTTAACCATCCCATTGATCAACTTGTGCATGAACACAACGCACTGGCAGTCCCGCCGACATTTCAGATTCTTCCTGCCGTGTCTATTCAAAAGTAAATCCTGAGGGAAACCAGTAGGCGGATACACATTATCCTCTCTATATGATAAAAGCCTGAGGAAACGTCGTTGCACCGACTCAATCCCAACAATATGGTTTTGGTGGTAAGGGGACCATACTAAAGCTGCATATTCCAGCTTGGACCTGAGATATGCGTAAAAAAAGATCTTCAATGTGGGTATATCCGAAAAGTCCCGAGAAATGCGCGCAATAAATCCGTACATCCCTTTTGCAGCAGACAGAGTGGCATCAATATGTGGTGCAAACGAAAGTTTTCGGTCAAAAATCACTCCCAAATCCGCCAACAACGCCGGACGCTCAAGCGAGTTACCATCCACAGTATAGTTGAAAGGAATTACATTTTTGTTATGTGTAAAAAACATGGCATTACACTTCTTGATATTCAGATTCAATCGGTTTCTTTCGCACCATTCAACAACGCGCAGCAAATTGATGGAAAGCCGCTGACGATCGAAGGCATCCCTCACCTCAAGGTATATTTTGAAATCATCGACAAATAGTAGGCAGTTAACATCCACCACATCAGCCAAATCATTGATGAAAATGAAAAGCAGTGGTCCAAGGTTACTGCCCTGCGGCACTCCCGAAGTATTCGAAAATACCACAGACCGCACACCGTTGAACTCAACATATTGCCGCCGGTCAGACAAGTAGGACTTAAAAAGATTTATGAGATTGGAGCAAAAGCCAAATTGGGACAACTTCGTCAACAAAATTCCATGGTCCATTGAATCGAACGCTTTTGAAAAATCAGTATACAGGACATCGGCCTGGGATCTTCTCTCAATTATCTCGGAAACGAACTGTGCTATGCTAAGAAGGTTGGTAACTGTTGAACGGCCTTTGACAAAAACATGCTGAAAAGGTGTTATTGGATTACAGACTAGAGGATATAACCGAGTGTAAAGGAGGATCTCAAATATTTTGCTGGAATTACAGATTATTGATATCGGTCGGAAATTAGAAATATCAAATTTGTTGCCCTTTTGTTTCCACGCATCGGGAACCATGCAACGTCTCAAACAGATATTGAATAAGATTGTGAGCGGATACGCCAAAACACACGCACAATCCTTGAAAATTAAGGAGGGAATTCCATACGGACCCATAGTCATGGTTGGTTTCATCTTCTTCAAAACCGTAAGAACCTCACGTTCCTCAAACAATGCAACATCAATATTAGTTATGTAAGGATCCTCAATCTCTTCAAAATCCGCAGTATTGGCAGTGAATGACTGCAAAAAAATCAGCAAAGCTATCAAGTATGTCTAATGGTCCATCGACTAACTGCCCATCATAAAACATCTGACCAGAGACAGTTGTTGAACCCTTCTTACTATTTATAAATGACCAAAATTTTTTGGGGTTATTTTTTATATTCCGTTCAGATCTCTCCACAAATGCTCTGTAGGCCTTAGCTGTATCTAATTTAATTTTGGCTCGCAGACGGACGAATTCCTCTCCAGCAGTGACGTCATCATTCCTCTTGAATAATTTCCAAAATTTCGCCTTCAAGCGAATTAAACGAATAATCTCCTTATTGAACCAAGGGGGATATCTGCGCTTGTTCTTATAAGTTCGAACGGGTACACAACGATCAAACACGCTATAGATTCTGTCAGAAGAAGTTGGAAGCGTCATCGGGACTGTCGATATTCGCCAGGGAGGTCCAGTCAATATCCGCAATTAGATCATACATGAGAAAAAAATTATGCAGCTATGGAAGGCATTGGCACCATGTTTATAAAATAAAAAACTCATTAATCTGCAACAAACTATATTGAATTAAATATTTAAATATACACAACAATAAAGCATCAAAACAAGAAACTCAAATACTTGTGTTTTGACTAAGTTCTTCTAATTTATTCAAATCCCTCATAAGCATCTGTAAAGTCTGCCTTGTACGTGGATAATTGTCATCTTTTTCCAAATGTGTAATGCCGTCTTCTAATTTATCTAATTCCTTCTCGAAATCGTTCAAACGTTCCATCACCAGATTTTGAGAATGCAAAATATGATCCAATAGATTCAATTTACAATCTGCGGTTTCGATTGCTGCTTCAGGCTGAGGTATAATCGGTACTTGAGGTTGACTGCTATCAAACATGTTCTTCAGATCTTTGTTAAGCTGGTTCTCATCTTCATTATCTGAAAAGTTCGCCTTGGATTCTTCTTTTATCACATTCTCAACTTCTTCTTCCATTTTCTCAGGCAGAGGTAACTTTTCCCATGGTTTCGACCATAAGTAAAGTTTCGGATGATTTTTAGCTCTGAAAGTATATTAATAAGAACCACATAAATAGAATAACAGGAGAGGACATACGATCTAAAAGCTATAAAAGTATAAATAATAGAATGCGTGCGTTGTAGGATATAAGTACCAAAGATTGAAGGAATTCTTCGGACCCCTTAGGAGCTTCGCGCATGCGTAGCTCCCTCTCGAGAATGTAAAGGGGGCTTGGGCTTGATTTCATGTTGCTATGGTTGCGGTATGTGACATAATTCAAAGTAAACAATAAGCAAATTTGGCAATAGCTTCTTCATATACCCCGTATTGTATTTTGTTACTTCTTCAATTAATTTATTATACTTCCTTATATCTATTTTTAACGGTTTCTGAGTTATACATTATTTTTTTAAATTTCAAATCAAATTGGAGTCACGAAAATCAATATATATATTGGCATGACCTTAGATAATAGTTTGATCTGCGTCACCGTTGTCGAATCTTACCTGTCAGTTATACAGAGTGGTCCAAAAGAAATTACCAATTGTCAACTTAGAAAACCTCTGTTTTTTCAAATTCGATACCAGTATGCTTTTTCATTTTCAGAATGAGAGCCACCCACTCTGCATAAATGAAAACTAATATTCCAGAATGGTGGCGCAGATCAAACCACTGCTCAACAATTGATAGGGATTACTTACTTTTTCTGAATTTATTTCTGAAATATTCGCTCCAAGATTATAAATTTAGTCAGATATCAGAGTATTTTAAGTTGATAATATGGTTCACATGAGAAAAGAATGAAAAAATGGAAAGTTGGAGAGAAAAAAAGACTTCATTAGGAACACTCAAAATTCTGTGTTTGAATAACATAAAAATTTTATGATGGAACCACAAGAAGGCTGAAGTTTCGGTTAAGCTAGTACCTAGTTGGTCCCCCACGAGCTTGTCTCAAGCATTCTACCCTACGAGGCATACTTTCAATCAAACGATTTATAAAATTTTGGGGCAAATTCGTCCAAATATCCCGTAAAGCGTTAGAAAGGTCCTCCAGGTTATTGATCGGTTGTTCTAAGGTTGACAATTGTCTAGACATCTCAGACCAGACATGTTCGATGCAATTAATGTCTGGAGATTGAGCTGGCCAGTCCATCCTATCAATAGCATGAGTTTCTAGCGCTTCATTAACCAGACGACTACGGTGTGGACGGGCATTATCGTCAATTAAAATGAAATTCTCGCCCAAGGCAGCCGCAAACGGAACAATTATGGGTTCAATAATCATATCGTGATATCTCTGGCTGGTCGTTGTGGTGTTCTGCAGAACAACCAACTCTGTGCGTTGGTTCAAACAAATGCCTCCCCATACACATATAGAACCTCCGCCAAAAGCTGTTGTGGGTTCCATAAACTGTTCTGCATACCTTCGACCTCTTTCCCTCCAAGCAAGAATACGTCCATCGGAGTTGACCAAACGAAATCTAGACTCATCATCCGTAAATGAACATCGGCTCCAATCTTCAACTGTCCAATTGCGGTGCTCCTCAGCCCATTGCCGTCGATGAACCCGGTGTTCCCTATTCAAACGGGGATGTTGTACCCTCCTACGTGCTCTCAAACCACGAACATGTAGTCGTCGTCTTACAGTCTGGTTCGAAATTAGAACTCCTGTTGCAACTCTCAGTGATCTATTGAGCCGCGACGCCGGGTAAGTGGGATTTCTCCTAGCATTGAGGATCAAAAGACGATCTTGGGCAGCTGTTGTACTGCGCTGCCGACCTCCCCCATGAACATAAGCTACTGAGTCGTTTTGAATGAACCTATTCGAAGCCCGACTCACGACACTTTGCGAAACATTCAACCGCCGGGACACTTCTCGCTGGGACAAACCTTCCTGTATCCACCGTATGATTTGGTCCAGTTGCACAGGAGCCAAACGTCTTCTCGGCATGACTGATAAGCAGATATTGTTCTCATTTCTTTAATTATTGTCACCTTATGTGTTTGAACGAGAGAAAAAACAGATTTAATAACAAATACCACATTGCTTATCACTCCACCTGTAACAGCCTACAGATAATAATCGATTTTGTCGAAAGACATACACTTTTCACGAATACCATAAGAATACAGTATGGTATATTTCGGAACTACTAGATGTAGCAGGAAAACTGAGATCAAAGAACAAGAACAAATATGATGCCAACAAAATCAAACAACAAAATACAGATTGTGTATTTTGTAAATTTTTTCAAATAACTTACTTAACTATCTTCTGTTTAACTTTCAGAGTGTTCACGAAATCTTGAAGTTCTATCAGACCACCAGAGATGTCATGGGCTTTCTTTAGTCTTTCAAATCTCTTCTGCAATAATTCCTCATCTCTGCTATGGTATGAAGCCACAGGTAACAATCCCTGTTTCAACCAATCTTGATCATGGAAAAATCTTCTTGAACTTCTTTGTCTCAGAGGATGTTGGCATATATAGCAGACATACTTGTCAGGCACTTCACTTTCCTTTTGAATATTATTACAATAAGCATGTTGCCAACACAGGCACAACTCACACTGTATCATGAGACCATCTTCCTCAGTAAACCCGCAGGTGCAATTAATGATTTCCTCTTGTTTCATTCGAACAATTTTTATGAGTTCTCCACCTTCCATGATAACATTGTTAATTTCAGGAACAACTAAAGTATCAGTTTGGGGCGCAGTATGTTGTATTGGAATTTCTTCTTTCGGTTCTGCCATTTTTTCAGGTTCCAGGTGTTCAACAAGATTCTTTTTTCTTTTTCCTGTCGATTTCAATTTGATCTTAGGTGTGGCATCCTGAGAAATGTCCTCTTCCTCTTTGATTTCAGCTTTACGAACAGGCAAAAGTGTTTTGATTCCAACAGAAGGTTTGGTTATACCCAATGTTTTCAAGTCGAAATCATCTTTTTGTGGAACACCTTCAGATTTACTGAGGAGGTCTTTCAATTTTATTTCAGGATACATGCTAGGTGGGAGACCCGAAGGAAGAGCTTCTCTTTCGTTCTTGGCATCATAGGGTTTAGCATTGAGTAGTTTTATAATTTCAGAATCTTTAGTTTTTGCGAGTATTGGAGTGGCCGGAGAATTTAGATCAGATTCCTCTACAACTGAAGAGTTTGTTGAATTTATTTTGGGAGCCACATTTTTTGGCCTAATAGGTTTTGATGGAGTTGGTGACTTGTCAAGTGAATCTCCCACCGTCCTTGCGTATGCTAAATCAGCAACATTAGGGGTTGTGTCCAAAAATTTACTGAATTCCGGGTGATAATGTTTGACATGCATCTGCGCTAAATTTTCTTTACGGAATGTTTTGCCACAACCTTCAATTGGACATTTATAGGCATCATCAACCAAAGGTATCTTCAGAAGTGGTTCTGAAAAAACACCATATTACATTATTCAAGGTATTTCGATGCCGATGAATTTCTAGAATTGAAAAGTGAATTTAACACAATCATCACTAGATTTTCCAGTTTATTATTACTATCAGAAGTGGAGTTCTGTAGGCAATAGTGTTTGGATCTCTTCTTTACCTGATATAAATTGAAGAATGGTAGTGAATCAGGCTTGTTGGGGAAATTGTTCTTGAATGAGGATGATATGGTAATCACAAATAGTTGGAGGAAATGATCAACGCACGTCAAGAGATATGCAAAAATGTAGTGAATGATTAAATTCGTGATAAATGATGAAAACATTCCTAATATCTTATTTGAAATAAAACAACACCAGCATCTATTTATAAATGGTGATAAACACAAAAAAAAACAAAATACTTGCGATTAATCACAGAAGAGACATTGGAAATTAGATGCACATATAGATATTATCATAGATAAACTTTCGCCATTGATAAGATATCTAAAATAATGGTGTATGGATTCACTAGATTCTGTTCTAGAGAACAAAAGGATTCTTTCATTTTTTCACTTGATGACGCCACTCCATATTAATCACAAATTGATGCATCCAATATCAGGTTAGCGATTTAGATTTGAAGTTTCACAATACACCAGTATTTTATTCATTATTGAAGGAATTCCGTATATGCTAATTAAACAAGCTTGAGAACCGCTAACAGTATACCCTACCATATTTTGAATTATATGAAATGAACAATTGAATATTTTCAAATTCAATTGCTTGTGGGCTAAAATAACAACAAATCGTTCGATAATAATTGTATTTCCAAACGAATAACTATAACTTTCAGATCCGAGTGAAAAACCAAAATTCAAAAGGTAGAGATATCACTGAAACATTTATACATCTCGAAGATTCATAACAAAAATATCTACCTGGTTCCTCAATGGTTACATCAGCATCTACTGGGTCATCTTTCACGGGAACCAATTTGACCTCGGTGTTCTTTTTTTGTTCAACGGGTTGACCACTTTTTTTTTGTCTTGTTGGATACATTCTAAAGTCGAATATTTTGTCATCAAAAGCCATAAGTTTGGTACTTTCCAGATAGTTTCTGACGTCTGTTTTCGATCTTAATTTTTTTCCATCTGGACTATGGAAAGATAAAGAGATGATCAAAATAGGAATATCTTGCTAGTTATCATTTGAATCTTTGGCGTTTTATTTCATTTCATTTCTTTGCTGTTCCTAAGTTTAATTGATGAAATCGCTATTTAAGAAAAAACTAATTCTTTTTAATAATGAAATAATCAAAAGAGAAATATACCGAAGGTGATAAACTAATAAGAAAAGACCCAATTTAATTAAAGTTTAAAATATAGTAAATATATCAGATAAAACACTTTACTAACATTGGTTGAATTATAACAACAGACAATACATCCTTGAATCTATATAATTATATGTATATATGAATAACCTATGTATTTACCTTACTATGATTGTTTCCCATTTCAAAACACCTACTGACTGAATGCGACGTTTCATCAAGTGTTTGGCCCATCCTTCAGGCAAACGGGGATCAGCTACTATGACAGATTTCTTGATACCATCGTGAAATTCTAATTGCGATTCAGTTCCAACAGGATGCCCATCTGACCATCTAATAGTAACATAACAATAATATTATATAAGGAATTTCTTAATTTCCCCAAATCTCAATTATACAAGGTGCGGCACCCCAAATATTGCAGTTTTGAAAGGTTTAGTGATGGAATAGTGATGATGATAATAATAATTTTATTCAATCCCTTCGACATATACATATGTATGGACACTTTACTCCTGAACACAGACTGTCCAAGTTCTCTAATAGCTGTTGGCAGATGATTGAACAAACAACGTATCTACCAAAAGATTTTATTATCCAAGTATTAGGTACCTTAAAGTGGGTTTAAAATTGCTTTATTTTAGCACTGCCCTGTTAGTCACTCTGTTTTGAACCAACCAGACAGTCGCGGCAATATCACGTTTCTGATTGGTCGGCGCCGTTGTCGTGTAAAATTCCTTTCTCTATTTCAGTGTCGTAAAAAGTTCATTACAGTACTAAAAACAGTGCTGTAATGAACTCATTACAGCATCGTTTTTAGTTATATTTTTCGTTTTGTGGTTGACAACACTGATATCCTATACTTTCGAATGTCAACACGCTTCCATTGCATGTCAATTGTCAATATTAAACAATGTAGAGATTTGAACGCATTATTGAAATTCTATAATCTGCCAATCAGTCAAACCAACTGCGAAAAAAAATACAAAAGGCACTAGGAGGTATAATCTGAAATTTTCATTGAATTCTAATAAATTTCTCACAATTCTTGACTGAAATAGAGAAAATATCGTCTAATACTCGTTGCAGGAGGCAATTCCAACACTCATGTGCATTCGTGTTGGAATAGGTGCCCATTCTGCTACTTGTATTAGAATATACTATTATTACATTATCCCCCACTAAAGGCATCCCCTATTTGAGTTTTCAATAACCCTCTATTAACTTTCAAAATGATAAAGCTCTAACGATACTGTTCACATAGGTGTGAATGAATTACATTTGATTTTGTGACTAACATCCCCATTAATACAAACATCATCAATACGGTTAACAACTTTGTGAATGAGCAGTAATTGACTTTTGCAATCTTCACCTTTGCCGGGAAGAAAACCAAACACATTACGAAAGTGCAAAACTTTTATTTTGTGATTATGGCGAAAGACTACGAGAATTTCGATAATAAAAATAACTAAACTGCCATTTTATGCTATTTGATCATAAATGGTACTCCTCATTTCTAAGTATCCATTTTGTGCATACAAATGTAGAATTCAATGAAGGCGCTTAGAGAATTTTCTGGTTTGAAAATTCTACGTTACCAATGTTTCTTGGTTTCAACTTGGTAAACTTTAAGCTTGCAAGAAATTACAAAGATGTAATGTAAAAGGATCATAGAAAATACTGTTAAAAAACGATTCACTTAAATTCGTTAAGCTATCGTCATCGATATGAAAATTACAGAATTTTACTCGTGAAAACACCCAACTTTTCAATAGAATCTAATAAATGTTATTTATCGTTATTATTGTTATTACCTTGGATACCATGGCTCTTCCTTAATTTGCTCCAAAGGTGTTTGATCACTAAAAAAAATTATAAATATAAATAGGTATCTTATTTGCAGCATTTTAATGATTGAAATATAAAAACTCTCTTCTAAAATAAAAATAAATTATTTACATCCAATGAATTGAGAAAACAGAAGATAATGAAGCAAATACAGAATCCATTCATTATGATATTTTCATCAAATCAAGGCTTGGGAGAAGTCTTTCAAGATCTAACTGACGAAAATTATCTTCACTCATGTGGATTTATTCCTAGAATAATTTTATTCAAAGTTGAAGGATCCTCAAAAGAAAATTACATTCGGTTAGCTGACAACATATATCCACCATTGAATCTGAGTGGAACAGACACTATGCCTAACTCTTTCCAATTAGAAGGGATATGAAAAACGTTGTTGGGAATCAAAGTAAACCTTGACAACTGAAGGATGTCATTCAGTATACAGATGGGGTTCAAAGTGGCTAGGGGTACAGGAGTTTGCATATCTGACGAACCCAAAATAAAGATGAATGTATGCCAATGGGCTGCAACGTCATAATATTGCAAGCTATTTATGCAATTGATGTGTGTCAGAGAAAAAAACCTGATTTTTTTAACTCATGAAAGTCCTATATTTCCTGCTTTCAGAATTCAATTACATGTATTTATATACTCCTTTTTTATTGCCGCAATTCACTTCGTTCTTCAATTTATTAAATTGTGTTTTGAAATTTTCTGTTTTCTTTATTTTCATTTTCCTGAATATTTTGTCACGTTTTATTTTATTTTCTGCTTAATACTATTATTGACACTGTTTTCATTTGGGAGTTGATCTATGTTTTCTTATGATTGAAAATAAAGAAATATTATTATTATATTATTATTACCACAAGTTGTCATTTTTTATAATTAAGGTGTTCTTTCTGATAAATGATTGCTTTGTTTTATTTATTTCTTGTCTAAGTTGGTTTAAATTGTGATTTCTTTATTCTTAGTAATGAGTATTTGTTGCAGTGATTTGTAGTCGACATGTTGTAGTATTTTCGTTTTTTTTTAGTGGAGTTAAATAAGGGGTATGTTAATTTTAATACTCAGTAGTTTGTGATCGGATAACGTTCTATCTTTAGCAATGACGTCATCTTTGGTACATAAAGGCGTTATAACATGATCCAAACAGAAGTCTTTGAATGATCACCTCCTCCTGTTACTAGATTTTTATTTTGTAATTTTAATTTGTTTGAATAAATTATAACCCGATATTTAAGTGCTGTTTCAGTACAAATGAGTATTTATGTTTATTTCTCTTATTACATTAAGATTTTCATTTAATATAAGCACAATTATGATAAAATGACCACTTGCCAAAGTCTTGAGATTCCTACATTGGTAACCCACCACAACATTGCCATTGTCAACTGTCATTCAGATAACGTGAAATTAACCCCACTGGCCATCTAATATGAAAATAACACCTAGTTTTGACCTGTCTTCAGATAACTCTCCAATAATAACAACATTTAGCAGACCCAATAGAAAAACAGATTGGGATATATACCGAACAAAATTAGAAGACAATTTACTAAGAAGTATAAGCCTCAAGACACAAAAGGATATAAAAGAAGCTCTTAGAGCGTAAACAACGTGATCTCTAAAGCTGTTGAGGATATCAATGAAAAAGACTTCATAACTCCATTTAGGAGCTTATAGTTCTGAACTAGCAAACGAGCCCAGAGAATAATTTTGATTGCTTGTATAATGTACATACTATAATAAAAAAAAAGATCAACAAATTATCTTTTAACTCCTTCAAAAGTAAATTGAGATCTTGATAAATCCATTTTAACAGAACCTTTTTGGGATATGGACAAGTGTGTATTAATATGACAGGAAATTAACAAACCTCATCTAACTTCGTAATATACACAGTGAAATGTGTCAAATATCCATAAAACTCCGGGTGACTAAAAATGATCAGAGTATATATGAAATACCGTGCATGTGGAGAAGATCTTATATTGTAGAAAGAAAGCGCCCTTTCTATCTCAAGTACTGGAAAGTCACGTCTGATCCCATGAATGCTCCATCAATAAATATATACATATAAGTTTTATATATATTTATAAATATATTGAACTTACAATTCACAAATTTTCTGAGCAGTATCTTCAGAAATTTGACTAGTCGTAGTTTTAATTTTTGGCGAATTTGGTGAACTCTCAGTTCTTTGTCTTTTTCCAATACCAAATAATTCAGCAACATTAATTTTTCGTTTTTTTTCTCTCCTCTCTTGTTTGGTTCCTTGTACAGGATCAAAAAGTTGGGATGAAGGTGTATTAGGCGAGTTAATTTTAACAATCTTGTCCCATTTCAATAACTCCACATATTCATCATCAAAGAGCACTTCATACATATCTGAAAAGAATGAAAAATCTCAATTATTTCAAAGAAGAAAATGTGAAATCCACCTAACCATTCTCTAATACTTTAGTAATAGTAGCTGGATACTTCTTTTGACCACTCCAATATGCAAAGCAACGTTCACCATATCTATATTTTAAAGGTTTATTCTCCTCTAATAGATCTTTTTCTATTTTTGATTTAGAAATTTCTGGAGCATCAATTGTGGTTGATGGAAGCTGATCCACAGTTTGGGAACTGTCTTTCCAACCAAATGGTTTCAATCTAGGACTATCCATACAAATCCACTCATCATATTCATTACCAGTACTTTCGAAATGTATTAAAGCTTCATTCTCCCCCTCATCTACTTCAAGAATTTTAGCTGGACACCACTTACTATTGAAATCAAGTGCAATTATTTGATTATCTGTAAAAAAATCAATGGGATCTTCGGAAATTGGTTCTTTAATAATTTCTTGTGGGGTACTCGGTGAAATCATGTTAGCAGTATTAGAACTCATGGAAACATCTGTCCTTGCTACCACAACTTTCTCGAAATCTGCCAATGAACCACTAGCTACTTGAGTTGACATTAACTGTTTCTCTGATTTTATTGCTTCTAATTTTGATTTGTCCCATGGAAAAACACTTGGAAATACTCCATGCCTCAACATATACTTCTTTCCCTTGAAACTACAAAAGTCTGCTCTTAAAAAATGTCTAGAACAAACATGTATTACTTTAATTGATTTTTTTTCTTCTGAAATTCGACAAATATTGAACCATTCAGAGCGTGCATCAGGTTGTAGTGGAACCTTGTGAAAGGTGACACCTGTGTCTTCCTCTCTGTTAGAATCAGATAAACATCCTTTTACGGAACACTTTCGACCCATTCTATTTTATTTTCAAAATCAAAATATAAATTGATTTTAAGAAATTATAACCACCAAGTCTATCATAGGCCAGAATATACATCTACAATAATTCTTGAAAAATATGCAATTTGGGACAAAGGGTCAAAAGTTCTTCACAAGCAATTCATAAAAAACTTCTGAAGTAAGTAAATAATATGTTTATTTTTGTTCAGTTTGAGCTTGAAGATGCGCTTGCACTTGTTTTTTTGCCTGCAGACACTCTAATCATAGAGTTATCAGTAATCACAGATTATGATCATGACATTAATATTGTTTTCACTCAAGACGTCACACTCAAGAGTCAGAAGCTAAGGGTGCTTTATCAACCAGTGGCGTCGTCAAAAATAATGCTGAAACTTTTTGAAATGTGTTAAAAATCATAGGTACCTTAGGTTTGTAAGTGAAATGGCTCATTAAAATTTTTCTAAACGAAGATTGAGTTGAAGGATAGGTATTATATGGAAAAATAAGTAGTTGGTGGTTGAAAGCGTGGAATGTGTTTAATATCAAATCCTCAATACTTATATTTCACTGAAACATTAATCTTCGAGTCCACGAAAAATAACTTTCTTTTTATATTGAATTGTTTCGATCAATTTTTTTCAATGAATTCTCTGATGATTTAGTTTAAACTGATACTATTTTTTACTATATTCAATTTATGAAAAGAGGAATTTGATTATGGAATTCTAGAATTAGTGGCAAGTTTTAGTGAGGGACCTGAACTGATCTTGAGTGAAAAGCGGGGAAAGGGGGAGGGAGGTTTAGATCGTTTCCATTCGAAGATTTAGCGTGAAAAACTCTTTCCCGAGGGGGGTTTATTACCCCCAGTACAACCCCCACTCCCCCGTAAATACTGCCCTGCGCTAAATATGCTGAGTGTTCTCTAGTAAGGGTTCCCTCATTATGGTGGAAAAAAAATAAAAAACCTATTGAATTATTGTTATATATATATTATATTATTGTAAATGATTAAATAAATGAGCTTTGCTGGTTCATGTTAGATTTTGACCCAGAGAAATTCCACTAAATTATTGGTTAGGTTGTATTTTTTTTTTCAACTTCTTTGAATTTTAAATTGATCTCAAAAAAATGTTATTCTTCTAAATATTAAACGAACTAATTATACAAAGGAATTATTTAAGATGTCTAAAATAATAATAATGACATTATCCAGACATCTTAGAATTATTGATGAAAACAATGAACAAGTTGACATCAAAATATGAGGTTAGAATCCTTACGAGATGCGCGATGACTTGGTGTAAGAAAATCCACGGAGTGCGACTACTGGTTGGTATCGATACTGTGGTTCAATGAACAAAACTAACACTTTGAGGTTAGGAAAGTTGTTTTAAATTAAAATATATTTGCAAATTTTTTCTATGCTCTTTGTAATTTTACCGCTTTTCACCAACGATTTTTTCGTATTTGCAAATTTTGTAAAGAATTTTTAAACCTCAGCTTAGCAGGGAAGTTTGAGACGAAAAAAAAAGTGAAGTATTTTCTTATTATTCCATGTAAAAATAAACTTGTTGATTTATCATTATCAGTGAAAATTGAGTTTGAAATGAATGGATTGCTGATATCTATATATTTTTACCCTTTACAAATTTTTCCTAAATATACTTGCATGAACATATCCATAAGCAGAAACATATACCTACACATCTCTACAGAGTTACAGCATTAAAATACTGTCTATCTGAGAAGCATTTTATTACTGAATAATCTTGTGTATATACAAATAATGAAAATTTAATTTCATTCACAGATATTTCCATAGCAGGATATAATATTCCCAATGCCACCCAAAAAAAAAGTTGTTGCCAAAAAAGCTGCTGTAAGTCTACTAATATTTTCTTGAGTACTTTGTATTCTTATTTATTGATCTGTGTAGTTAGATATGTAAAATCTTATTCATTTTGTCTTCAAAATTAATTTATTTTTCAGGTTACTGAAGGAAAAATTGACTCAATAGGAGGTATATGTCTACAATTTGTTCAATGTAAATCTTCATTATAAGTATATTAAATTTCAGAAAATATTTTCAATGGAGAAGATGAACCAATAGGAACCAAAAGAGGTAATGAACATATACATATCTGAATATTAAAATGTGCCAGAGCTGGGTTATTCCTTTAATGTGGAAACTTCCAAGTTCAGTATAAAATCAAGAGATATTATCAATAGACAAGTTTGTTTCAGAGAAAAGTTTGTATTTCAGACATTTATCAATCAAATAAAGGCACCTTGAGAGGCATATACAGGGTGCGTTCAGATACTTACTCTGAGTAAACTCAAATTAATAGAGTGTTTACTCTATGGCAGTAATAGTTTATACACTCACTCTGAGTAAGCTCGGTGTACTCTCCTTTTCCATAGAGTAATGTTACACTCAGTTCAGATTTGAATTTGAAATTAAGTAATCTCATTGCCGTTCTATACTTGTATATTGTGTCAATGGGAGTTCCATGGCATGTGTTTATTATTGAAATCAGAAAGCTTATTTCTTTATTCAGTATACTTTAGCAAAAAGTTTCAAAATTTGTATGTTGTATAATTATTTTGTAGAATACAATGGAATTTTGTTTAATTTGCAGATTATGGTCCATATATACATATATAGATCGATTTAGTTAAGGGTTTATTTGACCTTTTCTTAATTCGGGTAATGTACTAAAACATAGAGATCACATTCGTCTCAACGGCTCTATATCTCGAAGGTCAAGTAACCCTTAACCAATTCTTGCTTAATTATCACGACAGTGAATTGCATTCTACTATGTATATATACATTTTTACAAGTTAAGTTAGTTAAGGTTTTGATTATTTCGAGTTTGTCCTAAATGCATGCATTCAAGAAATATTGAATCAACCAGATATACATATAAATAATTACAAATGTATCATATTTTAGCCACTATTCCATATATATTTTAGACATATATTGTGAACGTCATTTTAAAAGCACTGAAATTGATGCCAGAATGAATGCGCATTGGCGCGCATTTCTCAGGCGACAAGTAATATAATTCTTTCAGAGAATAATCTTATGATGGTCATGTACATTTATTATTGCAATATTATTATCAGAGCGTCAAGAATAATTTACACCAGTGCATTTCACAATATAAATGGCATTCCTTACTAACTTTGAAATGAGCGATTCGAGTTTCCAAACACGGCATTTGGGTAGACTTGTTTGCGCATGCGCAATTTCGTTTCTTCTACATATTTGAAGGCGTCAAAGTCTACTATGTTGGTATCAAAGTTTTTATTACATTCACGGTATTGATCTTATAAGTATATGCAATATTCATAAACATAACTTAAATGATCCCAAACTGACAGCGGTTTTCTAGAGCAGGTTTATGAACACTTTATGCTTCAAGTATATTTGTGATCACATGATCATACTTTGGGAGTAAGTTCCTAAATTCACCCATATGGTATCTCAAAAATTTAATGCTATTTACAGTATAGTTCTCTCGAACACTTGTAAGGAATTGGAAGGTTACAAGTAAATGTAATGAGGCTGTATTTAAAAATGTATATGTTCAAACTAGGCATTTCTAGATTAAATATTCTCACCACTATTTTGTTTTCAATTCTGAATTTCAACCGTGAACAACTAAATGTTGAAGTTCCACTATAGACCCTCTACCCTTCAGGGTCCTAAAATAGATTGAAAATTCAATCATTATAAAAATTGATCAATTCATATCATAACTAGATACATAATGACTGTTGAAGTCAAATGTTGTGTTGTTTGAAAAAATGCATTCACTTTTTTCATTAAAACTTCAATATTTACTTAGTGATATGTTTTAGATAAATTGAGAAAAAATGTTGAAAACAGTGCAGATGTACCAGGAAAGAAAAGGGCAAGGCCAAATGATGTTGAGTCAAATGAACCAGTCAAGAAAAAAAGACCAGGAAAGGAACCTGAGGTGGCAAATGAAAAATCGAAAGAACCACCTAAGGCTAAAGAGGGAAAGCAAAAGAAAGAACCAGAGGTGAAAGAAAAGATTAAAAATGGAGAACCTCCACAAAAAAGAGGAAGGCAAAAGAAAGAACCAGAGGTGAGAGAAAAGATTGAAAATGGAGAACCAAGTGAACAACATCCACAAAAAAGAGGAAGGCAAAAGAAAGAATCCAAGGTGAAAGAAGAGATTGAAAATGGAGGACCAGAGGAACCCCCCAAAAAAAGAGGAAAGCCGAAGGAAGTACCGGAAGAAACTGAAAATGTAGAGGCAGATAACAGAAAAAAAAAATCTGGTAAAGAAGCAAAGAAAACTGGTACGAAAATCATGTGAAATTGTGCAATGATAAAGGTATTTATGTTCATATATTGCAGATAAGACTGGACGTACTGCTAAAAATGATAATCTTGAAGTTGGTCCCAAAGACCCAGCAACTAAAAGGGGAAAACAAAATAAAGAACCAGAAAAGAAAAAGGAAGAAAAAAAGAAACTAGTGAAAACAGGAACACAGGATAACAAAAAGCAGTCTGAAGAAATTACTGATAAAAAAAATAAGTTACAGAAAAAAACTGAAAAAAAGGATGCAACAAAGGAAAGTTCGGATGACTCTTCCAAGCAAACTAAATGGAATGAAATAGATTTCAACTGTAGTAACACGAATATGGCAGGAGAAGAATACAATTTCAAAATTACATCTTGGAATGTTGATGGTTTGAGGGCATGGTTGAAAAAAGGTGGCCAGAAAATATTTGACCACCTGTCTCCAGATATTCTCTGTTTGCAAGTGAGTAGACATTTTGATTTGATGACAGGCCTGTTAATTTATGTGAAAATACACATACGATAAATTTTGGTGCTGCGGCCACAACTTGCACTGCTTTCTGTCCTGGAGTGTACTAGGGTTGCACCGTTTGGGTGTGCTTACGCCTGGATTACCCTCAGTTTGCACCAAGTGCACCTTTTTCGACATTGGATATTGGATTCGGTGCATATATATTGCAGTGTAAATATGACAGTCAATATTGACAAAATCAAATGTTTAGGTTTTACTGTGTGGGGAATTTTCAGAATATTCATCTTCTATTGAAGATTTGCTTAAAAAAGCAAAATCTGCAATGTGGACTATCACAGCTTGCATGTAAGGAGACAATGGATCATAAGTGGAGGCTTATCTGTGATCCTTTAAGAAATTCGATATGGCAGCATCTTTCATTATTCCCAGATCGATTTCCTAATTCGCACAGAAGGCTTTTTGTTGGAACTCATGTTCAAAATATTTATCTCTTGAAGAGGAACACCTTCTCTCACTTGAATAATTTTTTTTACTAGCAGCAGTAAACTGCCTTCAGCTAGGATTGTTATTGTATCCCCACTCAATCTAATTATTCCAAAATGCAAGTCTATATGGTCTTGGTTCAGTTTGTAAGTAGGAATAAATTTCAAGTTTCTTTTGGAAATCTATTCCTCGTATGAACCCAAGAGAGCTTTAAGTCCAGTCAGTATGCCTACAAGGCCGGTTTTTCTCCTAAATTTTAGAATGGAAGTTCCATCAAGTAACTTCAAATTTATTACTTGCTGGCTAACCTGAGCGTACATTACATATCTTCTCCTCAAAATGTTCAAGTTTACTCGTAGTAGTAACAGTTAAATTTTTTTATCAGCAATCTATTATTATTTTTCTCATTTCCCTCCAAGGAAACCAAATGCACTTCAAGCCAGATACCTGATATAACTGATTTTGAAGGGTATGAAAATTATTGGTGCAGCAGTAAAAAGAATGGTTATGCTGGTGTTGGACTTCTCAGTAAAGAAAAACCTATAAGTGTTATTTATGGCATTGGAAATGAAGAGCAAGATGAAGATGGCCGATGTATAACAGCAGAATTCGAAAAATTTTTCTTGGTGACAGTTTATGTGCCTAATGCCGGTGAGTATTCTTTCAATATATTATTCATACTGTGTTCATTTTTATTTAGTCGATTGGGGTGCCATGGAAATATTACATATTTCACTGTGTATATTAAGAAATTGGTAGGGTTTGTTAATCCTGTCAGATTAATGCGCACTCCTGTCTATATCGCAAAAAGTTCCTGTTAATAGTGGATTTATCTAGATGTCAATTTGTGTTGCAAATAAAATAATACATATTCCTTTGGATATTTATGATAAGGAAATGAAATGTAAATTTTCAACACAAAACATCAGTATATGTTCAGTTCTTTCACGGTGTCGAAATCACACCTGACAACGTCGTGATCCGAAGTTTTCCGAAAAAATATCGGTAAACAAGGGTACCAACGAAACTAACGGGTAACCGAGTGACTAAATAAAAATGAGCCTAGTATATCTGTTAGAGAAGTAATTCACCAAGAGATTGGTAATAATTGATTTCTTCTGATGTAGAATGTCTGTATTTTTGGAATATACGAGCAAAACTGATATCAGTGGTTTTGTTTGGGCTCAAAGATAAAGAATCCATTATCACAATCGATTCTGCCTGTGGTATGAGCATGAGTACACTAGAAATAAATAAGCTAGAGAGCTGTTTGTAGAGTAGGATTGAGGGATGAATATCTATCCTAAGTAGTACTTAGTAGCTAGCCACAGCTTCAGTTTATGATTTCATCTAACACATACGTCGCTCGAAGTTCCTATTATGGAACTCTACAATACCGCGACTGTGACACTTGCGAGAACCCTTGGCCGTCGGCCGTCCCTATGTGAAACGGCAGGCGGGTGAAATTGTTTATTATTATCGATGTTTATTGCAAATATCAAATTAAAAATTGTAATTTAATATCCGACATCTTCATATGTTTATCCTAAATTTGAGATAGAAAGAGAAATCATTATGTATTTAAAATTTTGTCACGTAGCCTGTTAATAAATGAAATTTTCACCCTCAAATCCAAATGACTATTATCATAAGTACTTGAACATTATTTCAATTTCAGAAAAAAGTGTATTCGTACTGTATGAAATAAATTGTGTGATTTTCTGACCATAAAAATTCATTCTTAGTAACTGTAAATAGCAAAAAAGCAACCCACGACTTGTTCATTTTTCAAAGACTAGGTCGGCCAAGATACCAAGAGGGGGTATATGAGAATTGCATTGCCTGTGTTTACACTTTGATTATCAGAGTTCAGTTCACTAGTTGGAGTAAGATGTTTGTGTGTAAGGCTTAGGGTTGTACGAGTTTTCGTTCATTTTCGGTTACAAATTGAATGTGAGTGATCCAGATGGCAAGTGTAAGAGAGGTAGTATCAAATTGCGGTTTTTTAGTAGATAACAGGTTTTCCATTATTAGAATAATTCTAATTGACAGCGTTCACAACATGATGAATATGATTTTAATTTTACTAAGTTTTAAGATGAATTGTTGGACAGTTATACATTTTAGATATGATTGTCATATCTATATGTAGTAAAGTATTAATAAAAAAAAGATGAAATCCTAATTTCAATCCAGTGCTCTAATCCCAAGAAAATTGCTTCTAAATTATATATATACATATATATATGCTTGGTCTGGCCGACCCACTCCTAGAGGGCACGAGCTGTCACTGATAGATGATAGTTGATCGTTGTTGTAGCCCAAATAATCAATAGATGCTCGCATGCCCCAACAAACATCAAGACCAATGCCCAACTGTTAGCTCCCAAGTTCAAACCTGAATTCCCTCTTTGACAATCACCAAATATTTACTCATGGGAGGTATATTCTATGGCAGCAAACCAGGGACGGGTTAGATAAATGGAGTTAAAGTGATTTGAGAATATATAAGTGAGGGATGATACAGTTCATCCTATAACTATTAAATAGCATCTAAAACATTTATTCTAATTCTTTTACAGGAAGAAAACTAGTGACTTTGGATAAAAGATTAGAATGGAATGAAATTTTTAAAGATTTCATCAATGATCTTGATAAGAGGAAACCAGTCATAATATGTGGAGATATGAATGTCGCACACAGTGAAATTGATTTAACAAATCCAAAAACAAATACCAAAAATGCTGGTTTCACAAAAGAAGAAAGAGATGGCTTGACCAATTTTTTAAATGAAGGTTATGTGGATACTTTTAGGGTTCTGTATCCAGAAAAAAAAGATAGTTACACATTTTGGACCTATATGAATAATGCTAGAAAAAGGAATATTGGTTGGAGATTGGACTATTTTATAGTTTCCCAACGTCTCCAGAAGAATATTTGTGATAATGTGATTTACGATAAAGTATTTGGTTCTGATCATTGCCCTTTGACATTATTTATGAATATTTAGATTCGTTTTTGTGTTATTTGATAATTAATTTAGGATAGTTTGTTATTTTAATTATCTTTCATAAGTCATAAATACCATGTTTATTAATTTTTCATGAAAAAATGTTGAACTCTATTCGCATTTGATAGAAGTTTCAGCCATAAAAATGATGATTATACAAGGAGTTATTGTTTACAGATAGTAGTAAGTGAAAATGATCTGTTATTTTTGTTTTACATAATGTTTCTGTTACTTCAATAAAGCTCAGATTAATAAAATATGTTTTCACTTGTATTGAAAAAATTTTATCATACTGGTCGAAGATTAACAACTGTCTACACTACCGACTGTTTGACCATAAAATCAGGTATATCAATTACTAAAAAAAAAACTGTTGAAAGGCTAGATGACTACACATCCAGATCCAGTGGTCCAGATGTAGAAAAGAAGATTTTAACTAATTGTATTAGCATCTATTGGTTTTTCATTTATAATGAATTTTGTTTCAGGTCTATTAAGATTTCTAAAATAATGAAGTAAGCACAGATTTTGTTTTCAGACTTCGTCGATATCAGGGAAAGTTCGTTTTTTCTCACCAGGTACTGCTGTTCAGACCTTCTTATGTTCATGTCATTCTTGTGAATTATTTTGATTATTGGATGATTTTTTGGGATTCTTTGAACATAGGATCTTTGTTGTAATATCTAAGTATTGCTCGTCGATATCAGGGAAAGTTCGTTTTTTCTCACCAGGTACTGGGGGCTTTGTTTAACCAATGCGACATCGACAACCTGTAAAGGGTTCAGCACAGATTCGTGCGTCATCTGGTCTTCAGTTTGGGTTTTCCCAGAGGGAGTGTTTAAGCTGCCAATCTATCATCAAGTCTGGAGACCCTCTGTAGTAGACGCCACCGGATGGACATGTCCAACCTCCATAAAATTTTAAATGGCAACATAACCTGTCCCAGACTTGTATCTACAATAAACTTCAATTTGCCTTCGAGGAAAACGATACAAACTCCCATTTTTTACAGTTACACACTTATGCTACCTCATTCCTTAATAGAAGCATGGCCGCAACGAATGCCTCTAAGTTCCAGTTTGGATTGTTCTCTGGCTCACGTTTTTCATTTGAAGCGAGGTTGCGACTTCAAAGGCTGCTTCTCAGAGCTTCGTAGCGTCGCTGGCGACACCCCACTTTTTTCGGGTTGACAATGTCACGGTTTCAAAATTCCCGCTCCAGTTAGTACCTGTAAACCGAACTGGTGGCGTTAGTCGCAGTAGTTTACCAGCTTATCTCGTACGTTTCAATGGACGGTTGTCGGTGGTCCTGTTCTGTGCATGTGACGTAGGTTGTCAATTACGTCGTTCTTCCGGCATATTTTTGGTTGAAATGTCCTGGAGTAATTAATCGCAATTTTGCGGATCTGAACAGGATTTTAACTGAAGCCCTGAGAGAAATCTTATCATGTTGGTTTGGTTTGTTCGTTGGTGAGATTTTTGCGCTTTAGCGGAGTGGCGTATTTGTTTGGAAAAACGACGTGGGATTGGTGAGTTAACCTATGTTTGTCACGAGATATTTTAGATTTTTGTTCGTATTTTAGCATCATTCTGCTTCGAATTGGGAATTATTATTGTACCGTTGCGAGGTACCGCAGATTCTGAACTGTCTTTGAAGTCTTCGAGCTGTTTGTCTAGGCTGCCTTTTGAATTACCGTCGAACTGCCGTGGGAGCTGTCTTTGGGGACCTCCACCAGATTTCGCCATCTAAGATACCACACCTGTCGTCTACCCAGGGCGCATTACTGTGAGAAATTGTACTACGTTGGCCCAGGAATATATTTGAGCCCAGTTTCCATCTACGAGACTGTGAGAATAATTATGGGTTAAGAAACTATATCCTTTTGTACTTCAGTCAAGCCACGACCTAGACTGTTATAGAAGGTTAGTCTGTAGAATTTAGTTAAGATTGATTAGTATCAAAGAGGCCCAATTCAGTGAATACTGTTTAGTACATAAAACCCGACCTATCGAGAAGGTCGCTTAGATATAAGTAAAGAGCTATTTATAACGATTACCATCGAGGCTCTAAGTATATACCTTGGGGTGATATTACTGTTTGTTTAGTAAGAGATAAAGCATTATATCAAATATTCGGGTTGTGAAGTAAGAACTAGTTAGTGATCTACCTTCTGTAAGATATATCCTCGTTTGAGGGACCTTGTGTATTTCATTTGGGCTCATTATATTATTAAATAATTGCTCTATATTCTTTCTACCAGCCACTACCTCCCGCTTGTGTGATCGGGCTCGTTTGGCATCCTGAGAGTGCGTTCGTTATTTTCTCTCTTTTGCAACCCTGAGATCTTTAGTGTACTTTCCTCCTTTTTTTTCTTTGTATTATCATAAAAGAGAGTGGCGCCCCTTTATAAGTAGTCTCAGCTCTAGAGCTAGCCGAGGAGCTACTTTGTGCACTCTCTGGAGCCGAGTGGGTTTGGTGACAACAAATTGGTTATATTTACTTCTCATTGTTGCAGCAATCCTACGTGTAGTTGGATTATTTCAACTACAAAAGAGGCGTGTACAGCTTTTAACAACCGGAAATAAAAGGCAGAGGTCAGGGGAAATATTGTTTACAGACCCTGATTGGCTGAGATGCTGTCGCCAGCGACACTAGGAAGCTCAGAGAACCTGCCATAATACTATTTCATGTGTTTGATTGGCTTGTTTATTTCAACTTGTAAGACTCATGTTATGAAGGCATACAGTCACGCAGGAAGGGGGTCTTTTCATTTCCTTTTCTTGTTTGAAAGTACACAGTACACCCCTTGTTCATATTATTGGTAGCTTTCCCGTCAGGTGGGTGTGACCCCGGGGCTTGAACTTCTGGTGATTCTCGCCCTCTTCATGAAAGGAAACCAGTTTACTGGAAAGGGCTAGAGTAAATCAGAGCACCCCAGGAGCACTCTCGGGGTGCCTTATTTGGTGACTGGAAAGCAGCTTCAATAATATGTAACATGAACAAGTAAATGAATAAAATAAATCGAAAATTGATTCTTTGTGGTCAGCTGTAAACAAACAAAGCTATTGTGCATTGCCTTTGGACAATCTGAAAATTGAAAGGATCTGTAAAAAAACCATTGCTTTAGTAGAACTCTTTTATTGTTCTATATGAATAAGATAAAATACAATAACTAGATTCAAGTTCTAGTTTTCAACAAATCAAATAACAAAAATTCAAAAACTTAAACTACTAATAGAATCTTTTTAATACTCAAAATGGAAAAACTTTGGTTTCAATAAATAATTAAAAATAGCAACTAGTAGAGATTACGATGCGTTTTTCCTCCTGAATTCTTTTCGATGAAAGTAATTGTGTTGCAGCCATCTAGAAAACAGCAAATAATAACGGTTGATAAAGATGTTTTTGGGGCCTTTGATAGAGGCTACGGATACAGCTAAGCCTAGTTATTTCTTCTTCTGTGCCTTCTCGGCGGCTTTCGTTACTTTGCCCGCCGTGTCTTTAAAATTTACTGACTTGATGACACCAACAGCCACCGTTTGTCTCATGTCACGTACTGCAAACCGACCCAATGGAGGATATTCCTGGAAAGACTCAACACACATTGGTTTCGATGGTACCAAATTGATGATAGCTGCATCTCCAGTTTTGATGGCCTTTGGGTTCAATTCTGTAGTCTTTCCTGTACGTCGGTCGCATTTTTCTTTTATTTCTGCAAATTTACAAGCTATGTGAGCGGTGTGACAGTCTAACACTGGAGTATATCCGTTGGCTATCTGTCCAGGATGGTTCAGCACTATAACCTGAAAAAGGGATAAATAGATCATTCCAAATCACTAGACCATTTGGATTATGAACCGAAATTGAATCAACGGTCATGCTCAGCAGTACCAAGAGTTGTCACATTTTTATTATTGTTCTGCTGAACGGTACTCTTACTTGGAACAGCTTGAGTAGCTCAAAGGTTCGATTTGTTCCAATAAGGGTGTTCTCCTACCTAGACTTCATAAAAGGACATCACATACCTGTGCCATGAAATCTGAGGCTCCTCTTGGAGGATTGTTTTTCGAATCCCCAGCAACGTATCCTCTGCGAAGTTCTTTTACAGACACATTCTTAACATTGAAGCCCACATTGTCGCCCGGAACTGCTTCTGGCAAAGCCTCATGATGCATCTCAACAGATTTGACCTCAGTGGTCAGACCAACGGGAGCGAAGGTCACAACCATACCGGGTTTCAGAACGCCTGTTTCAACTCTTCCAACTGGCACAGTTCCGATACCACCAATTTTGTAAACATCCTGCAATTATTATGCAACTTTATAGATAATTACCAGATTATTTTAGTTTTTTTTCTATTTGTCTTGATATTGAATTGATAGTGGTTCTTGCTACCAATGTTTCGGTTTTGCTACTTACTCATATATTCGTTCTTTGATTTTCATGTAGAAGATTATTTGGATTACATTATTGTTAAATAACAGATTATGGATATATCTGCGAATCATAATAATCATTCCACACAAATATAAAATTGACATCTTCGTAGTTAGGTAACTTCTGTTATCTCTTAGGACACAGTATTCAGCCTTCTACTGTATTGAATGTATGTAAAAAGTACAGCACCGAGTATACATACATCTTCCTACAGGAACAGTGGTCAGCTAACGTTTTGACCGAATGTCTAATTTTGGAGTAACAAGCCAAAAATAGTTTTTGTTTAATGAAATGTCGGACAAAGAACTAGGATCTTTTGGGAATCATAACTGGCAATCAATTAAAAACATTCATGAAACTTCAGGTCAATTAATGAAAGCCCTTCTAAATAGTGCTTTACCTGCAATGGAAGACGAAGAGGTTTTTCTGTTGGACGAGAAGGAGGTAGAATAGCATCCAATGCTTCAATCAAAGTTTTTCCTTCAGCCTTTCCTTCTTTTCTCTCAACTGCCCATCCCTTGAACCATGGCATTTTATCGGATGATTCTAACATATTATCCCCATGCCAACCTGATATAGGTACAAATGCAACTGCAGCTGGATTATAACCAATTTTCTTGATATAAGATGATACCTCTTTCTTAATTTCCTCAAACCTGCTTTCAGAGTATGGAGGTTCTGTAGAATCCATCTTATTGACACCAACAATAAGTTGTTTAACTCCCAATGTGAAAGCGAGAAGAGCATGCTCTCTGGTCTGTCCATTTTTCGATATACCAGCCTCGAATTCACCAGTACCAGCAGCTACAATGAGAACTGCACAGTCTGCTTGAGATGTACCCGTTATCATATTCTTGATGAAGTCTCTGTGACCGGGGGCGTCAATGATTGTTACATAGTATTTTGCAGTTTCGAATTTCCATAAAGCAATGTCAATTGTAATGCCTCGTTCACGTTCAGCCTTCAACTTGTCCAATACCCATGCATACTTGAACGAACCCTTGCCCATTTCTTGGGCTTCTTTTTCAAACTTTTCGATGGTACGTTTATCAATACCACCGCATTTGTAGATCAAGTGACCGGTTGATGTAGATTTTCCAGAATCCACATGCCCGATGACCACAATGTTAATATGGATCTTTTCTTTACCCATTGTCTTTCAATGAAATATCTGAAATCAATAAACACTTCCTGAGTTATCGAGTACGGAACATATTCAAAGATAAATAACTGATACAATTCAGGGAAGGATCTTTTGAACTGACTCATTATCGATACAATACAAAAACAGATCTTATTTGTGAAGTAGAAAAATTTTCCACCTGCCGAATTACTGTTTTGTTTTCATTCCGACACAAATTGAATTTGACATACGGCGCCATGTTGTGATGCAATATCAAATAAATATTTTTTCAATTATACAAAAATAATACGTTGTTCACTCGTAATGCAAAGAAATAGTCCAAATCGAACCCATGAGCGAAACATAAAACATAGTATTCGCGGACACAAAATTATTTTTGCAAATACTGCGATTCTGTCATTTTCAGGGCAGAAATGAAAAAATAATTCAATATTTGCTGTCACAGCAAAAATGATTCTTTTTTTTAAATGAGATTTTTTGAACAAATGAAATAGGTATCTACCTACCTTATTCAAGGCGTAGACTCGAATATATACTTAAATACGAGTGAAATTTTCTTATTTAATGGATCTATTACGAATTGCGTGAAAAATTAGATGAACTTAATTGATCATCTGACGAATGAAATCTAGCTTAGGATATTTCGAAAACAAGTCAAATATGCCGGCAGCCAACTTTAGTTTATAATGTTATGCCATAGAAAATGAAAAAATTATATGTATACGTGAAATAAAAATGCACTGAAACGCAGTATAAATAAATGGATCTTAAATAATGCGAAAATTCAAACAAGAAATTTGATCACTCAACTTACCTCCCAGATTTATGCAATTGCTCAGAATGGAAACGGCCGTGTTCTCTCTAATGCGACAGTCAGATGAAATTCATAGGGGAGGTAATGGAGGGGATAACAAAAGTATTGATTTATCTTGGTGATTCACTAAATTACGACATATTTCAAAATCTGTTCGTGGAATGCTACATTTTATAGTTCTTTTATCAAAATGGAATAGGAGTTTTCAACAACTCAATCATTTTCAAAACAATAGATATTATTCAACGCGGATTTCCGATTCTAACGGCAAAATAGGGGAACTTGCGGCGTTAATGATTTGAATGAGAAGGCCGATAACACAATTGGCGAAGTAAGGAAATGATTGGCGGATAGTGGGCAACGCTGTTTGAATTTGAAGCATGCGTCAGTCTATTGAAGATTTATTGTATGTACACTTAATTACAAAAAATATTATTTACATTTAAATATGTATTTCAAATATTTATGTGCATGTTTTTTTAAGATTTGTTAGAAGTTGACCAAACTGGTAAATATGATGACCAAGCCCTTAGACCAGGATCGCCTTTTGTAACCATATCAAGTTTTTTAGTTTCTTCAGGACTCAATTTGAGAATTGTATTCAGTACTGGAACCAATCTACTCCTTTCATCGCCATTTTGTAGAGTTACAAACTAGAAATTGAAGGAAATACAGAAGATTAAACGTTTTCTTCTAATTCAATCATTTTGAGGTGCACATTTCAAAATTCACATTCATTGAAATTAATTGCGGAACTTCGCCTACCCAAAACTAACATTTTTTAAATACGGGGCCGGTCACTGAATACAACGTTAATTAATGCTATACAACATATAACCATACGATAGTCTTCATTAAGCCGAGGTCACATTAATCCGTTTGTCCGACGGCACGATGATACGGCAGCTCTCCGATTGGTCCTAATTATTGGTGCCGAAAATGTGGACCAATCGCCGTATCATCGTGCTGTCGGAAAATGGACTCATGTGACATAAGCTAATTTCAATGATATTTAGGGATGAGATACTTTTGCTCTATAAGGTATCGCTCGAAAAGTATCGATACTTAATTTTGAATCGCTTGAAAAGTATCAACGCCTAATTGCAGAGAATGATTGCGATCTTTCATAGTTGAATTCGGAAGGAATTGCGAAAAAATAAATCAGTAATTAAGGCCCGTTTGCACCAACCACACTTAGCGTTAAGCATCCCTTGAAATGAATCCTTAACTTCAATTGCGTTGCACCAACTGTTAAGAGGCGCTTAAATCCCTTAAGCGAGCCTTAAATTTAAGTGCTCATTCATGGCCACTTAACTATTTAAGGGCGGATTCTACCCATAGATCAAAGGTAAATGTACATTTATTTTGGTATTTATCTATGATTCTAACCTAAAATAATTTGATTTGTTTGGTTTTCCAAATATTTGTCTAGTATTTCTTTGTGATTTTCGAACAAATGTGATGTGAATAAAATAATTTTAATTGTAATTATTAATACTAATAATTTAGTAACTGAACGTGTCTGAACACCGAAAACTTAGTCTAGTGATTTAGCAACTGCTTTAGTCAAACCATTTGTTTCAATTTCATCAAGCGAGTAGCGCCTTCCTTCATGCGTCACTGCCCACTGAGTCATCGGCTAAACTAGTATGAACTTATTGTTTTTAGTCGAGTTCATCAGTTGTCATAAAAATTAGTGAATGAATTAAGATGCTGTACTGCGAATGATTTTTAGCCAGTATCAAATAATTTAGATGCTAAATTACTCGGTACTCAACTGAAATATTAGCCTAGTTTGAACAAGGGTTTAAGGACTGGTCCAGCTCCAAGTTGTCGGTCCAAACTGTTCAGCATGAGCCAAAATTTGCAAGTTAGCCTGCTACATTCATTCTATGCTGTGTATGTGTTAGGCCCGAAAACCGAAAACGCTCAGTGGCCGGAAAAAACGGCCACATCGCGTTCTGGCTGTCTTCGAACGCACAGAACGCGTTTTGGTTGTTTTTAAACGCTCGCCACGCGTTCTGGTAATTGTTAAACAGCCGGAACGCGTTTGTCTAACGGCAATTGGTTCAAATGTAAGACCCTGTTGTTTTTTACATTTTTAGAATAATAAAAATAAGTTGTTTCCGAACATGTTTGGTACTTGTGGTCTAGCATTTCTTTATGAGCACTGAGCACATACAAAACTATAGTCTATTTGTCGACCCTGTACCTATTGGAATCAACATATGATACATTTTTGGAATCAGCTCAGCTAGAGTAATCCGGAAATGGAGACAAAATAGTTCAATTTAAAAAAAATGACGGTGATGTCATTACTCGAAAATAATTCACGCTGTATATTAGATTATTATTTTAAAATAAGGTAAATTAAAATAAAAATCGATGTGTTTCAGGATTATTTCTTAAAATGGTCTGATTAGCTAAAAATGAATTTGTTCCATACTTTACGGATACAATTCAAATGTACTATGTAATTCGAAATGTCATTCAAACAGTTCTTGTGAAAATAAGTAACGTACCTATGTAAAGTACACAAAAGTTCGGAAAAACCCGTCGTTTGTATTTAATTGTAGTTTTCAATAATTGAATTGTTTCTAATAAAGTAATTAAAAGAGTTATAAATTCAAGTTTGTTTTGTTCTCCACAATAAGTTGGATTTGTAGAAAATAAATTAAAATTCATTTGTTCAATAAAGAACTTTTCGCTTTTTCATTCATGCATTTATATATTATATGCTCGACAATATAAGTTTATTAGTGTAACTTTCTTCCTAGAACTGAAAAACAATTATAAGAAATTTAATATTGTTGAAATGATTCGGCAAGAAAAACCGAACCCATCTTTGGTATCCAATTGTAGTTGTCAATAATTGAATTGTATTTCAATTTTCAACTTTTTTTATGAGGGACAATATAAATTTTATCCTACGCAGGTAGAAAGCGGCAAATAATACAAGTCGAACATTAAGAACGCGTTGTGAGCGTTGAACAATTGACAAAACGCGTTCCGGCTGTTTAACAATTACCAGAACGCGTGGCGAGCGTTTAAAACAGCCAAAACGCGTTCTGTGCGTTCGAAGGCAGCCAAAACGCGATGTGGCCGTTTTTTCCGGCCACTGAGCGTTTTCGGTCGTCGGGCCTAACATATGTATTATCCATTAAGTAACACGTGTTTTATTGAGACCGAAATTCGCTCGCGTTTTTTACGTTTTTTTAGTGTGACCCCCCACTCTTGACTACTCCCTAGTAAGTAACACTTTAATATGTTCCATCTAAGCAGCCAATAACGTCCATTTCAAATTGTTTGTGAAAAAATGAAAAATTTAACAGATTGTATTGATGCCTCATTTATTTTGTGTTGTGAATCTTTTAGAGCCCCTTTTTTTCTTTGGAATATTTATTGGTGGAATCTTTTGGAATTTGTATTACATCTGTACAATAACCACAATCTGTTACCATTTAACACCCAAATGAAAATAAGCCATTCACCACTTTTGAACCGCCCATAGGTTTAAGAACAGAAAAATATTTCAGTTTGTATCTAGCACCTGACGATGGTTTGACAACCAAAACCAATTGTGGTGTAAGATCGATAAAGTGAAAAAGACAAAATACTTGTTTCTTTTAATATTATAAAAGATTTAACCTCAATTTACCTCAATAATGATGAAAACATACCTTCAAAACAACATTCTTCAAGTATTCCAAATTTTCAGCATGTTTTTCCCTCTCGACCGCTCGTTGTTGCCTTCTTATTTCTTCTTTCAATACCTTATTCATTTGTATATGCTTGGCTAGATCCTGTTCAGTATCGGCTAGCAGTTCGGTTAAGTGGTGAAGTTTAGATTCCTGTTCGCTTATTTGTTTCTTCAATATGTTCACCTTATGTTCGTCTTCTTCACTCAATAGTTTTTCCAAAGATACAGGTAAATTGTTCACACTATCAGTACTTTCCGAACCTTCACCTTCTTCTCTGGTCATGCTAGGTAATGATGGTAAAGGTACTTCTGATGGTATATGCGACTTCTCAATCTTACTCTGAAGTTCAATTATTTCTCTGTTATGTCTGACCTCCTGCTCTGATAACTGCTGTCGGTAGCACTGACCTAGAGTTTCTGCATGTACCTAAATATGGAGTTTGTTAATCGGTTTATCAAATTGTGCAGAAATAGTTATTAGGTAAGGAGAAAATAAGAGGTTAAGTTTGGATGCCCCATGTTCCACTATATCGGTCATTACAGTAAATCCAAGAAATATTTTTATGGAATATCGAATTTTTGTTGGCGATAGCCGTGCCGAGCTGGGCCCATTTTATTCGATTTGTGAAAAATTCAGAAAACTAGGTGGAATGAAGAAAAATTCGAATATCACAAACCTAGCACAATTCAGAACAGCAAATTTTCTAATATCAAACAGTGTTGAGCCAACTTCATACACATTTCATTATGCTTATGTAAAACAAGAATTCATAAGAGCTTTCATGAGTTGAATCGCAGATTAAGTTTCAGAAATTGTCAGAAGAAAATTGAATAAAAAAAAAACAAAGAAGAATGACTAATTTCTCACTTTGTGATATTCAAAAAAATAAAATATTTTTGGAATTCTGATATTTTTCATTTTCTCCTTTTTAGGCAATTGCTCAAGTATATCAAAATTTCCATCTGAAGCGACATCTCTGATATATCTTGCCAACTAGCTTCGAGCGTGCAGTTAAGGATGCTAACGAGCATACTGTTTTAATTATATCGGGACCTGATGAAAAATGTATTGGAACCATCAGTTGATTTATAGAATTCAGTATTATATTGACCATTAACTCCTGTTCAAATTTGATAGGGTCTATTATTTCATCACTGATGAAAAACATTCAACTAAATACACATATCGCAATACTTTTAAAACCTAACTGATCCTTTTAAAACCTCTGAGGATGATAATTCAGATGCAGGAGTTAACCTTCAAGGCCTGTTTGGAGGTCAATAATTGTTGCACAGATTATATGAATTTCTACTAAGTAAGAACTGAAACCATTAATTAAATTCAAACATACCTTCAACGACCTCACAGTATCATTATGTTCGATTATGGTCTGGTCATACTTCAATTGTAATTTTTCAAATCTTTCTTTAATATCTGCTAGCTCGTCAATAAATTTTTTATTGCTCAATACAAGAGAACCATTCTCAAGGTTCAATGTTTTAATTGACTTTTCCAAATTTTCATTTGTGTCCCTGAAAAAAACATAATTAAAATCTGATATATTAACAAAACAAAGACATAGACCCTATAAAAACTAAGAAGAGTAAAAACTTGGAAATAGCAGAAAGAACATGCATTAGTAAAACAACTAAGTTGAGAAATTCAAACAACCCCTCCAACACCCTACTATATGAATTTACAGAAGTAGAACCGATGCTGACAAGGCTCCAGAGATAGTAGAAAAACTGGCTTGAAGACTTTGGTTGATAGCCATTTGATTATATAACAATAAAGTTCTTTTTTTTTCTCTCTCTAAACAACATGTAACTTAATGAGAACAAATAACGGAAAAAGATGACATGAAAACTGAGTTTTTACCCAAATTATGGAGTATGTATTGCTGAAATTGTCATTAAATGAGGTATTTAATGATACCACGATATATTGGATATGCCATTTTAAATAAGACAGTGAAGTCAATTTCAAGAAGCAGTAAAGCTCTGAAATATTTTAGGTGTTGAGAGCATTATATCAAACTACAACATACAAATTTTCAGCTCAAAATTCCATAAACACTGATGAGACTTATGGCAATTTATGTTCCTCTAAAAAAGGAACATGACATTGGTTGTTTTTTCATTTCGACAGACACAATTATCCCTACATACAAGTTTAATTTTTGGTTGTGATATTTCTAGGTCCAAGGAATACTGACCTCAATTCGTTGGTTTCTAAACTAAGAACTTCAATGCGGGACACCAAATTGCTCAGGTTTCCATTCAACTTCTCCTCAAGACCTATATCTCTGTTCTGATTCTGTCTGAGAACACTCTGTGCACGTATTTTGTAATTTTCAAACTCTCTATTCACAGCCGACAATTCTTCTTCTTTCAAAAACAATTTCTGCTGTGAATCCCTAGTATTTTGTTGCAGTTCCATATTTTGTATATACAATAGTTCCTTTTCTCCAGTCAGAATATTGATTACTTTTTGACGCTCAGCTATTTCACCAGAAAGAGAGGTTGATAAATCTTCGAATTGTGATCGTGCTTCCTCAATTTCTTGATAAAGGTTTGAGATGATTTCCTCTTTGTTTTTAAGAGAAATTTCATTTTCGGAATATTTTTTCATGTAAGCTTCTTTTTCACTTGCTAAGGTTTCTAGGTTAGTTTCATAAAATTCTATCTTTTCCTGCAAATTATTATTCTGATCAACAAGTCCAGAATTAGTCTTTTTCTGAACGTCGATTTGCTCTTTCATCTTGGCAATCTGTTCATTCTTTTTTTCCAATTTCAATGACAAATCTTTCACACTTTTTTCATAATCCTGCATTTCCAAATTCAGTACTGTATGTTTCTTATTTTCATTTGTGAAATGTTGCAGGGTATTTTTAGTCTTTTTATGGTGTTCTACTTCTAACCTAAGTGCCTGATCCTTTGCTTCTAAATCTGATTTCAGAGAAGATATTATCACTTCACAAGCTTGTTTTGATGATTCTTTTTCTTCCAACTCTTTCCTTAATGCTTGAACTTTAATGGAAATCTGCTTTTTCCATGTTTCAGTAGTTGCTTTATCTTCTTTCAAGGTCAATATCTCATTTTGCATTTCAGAAATCTTATTATCATTTTTCTTAATGAATTCCTCATGAATTTGTTCATTTTTCGAGTATTCCTGACATTTTTTCTTTATATTATCCATTTCATCGTTGACCTGGTCATATTGGGATTGTAATATTTTCATAGTTTCATATGCATTATTCAATTTCTGATGTAATTCAGTTTTTGCCATCTTTTCAGAATTATTTTCATTAATTTGTTCTCTTAATTTAGCTTTCAGTTTGATAGCTAGATTTTTAAGTTTGCCATATTTTTCTTCCCACGAGCCCTCCAGATCTTTCAACCTATCTACTTCCTCTGTCCTTGACATCGTTGAAGTTGACATTACATCCATTTCACCAGAACTAATAGGTTCATAGTTGGAATTAATCTTTTCTTTGAGTAATTCCAATTCGTTTTTCAAATTTGAAATGATTTGTTCTTTTTGAGAAAGATTTATATTTAGTTCTTTAATTGCTTCTTCTTTTTCGGAAATGTTATTGACATTTGTATTTGCTTGAGTTTCATAAATTTTAAGTTTCTTCTGTATTTCTTTGCAGTGAGCCTCTAATTTAGATAAATTCTCTCCTCTTTCTTTTACATACAAGTTTAATTTTTGGTTGTGATATTTCTAGGTCCAAGGAATACTGACCTCAATTCGTTGGTTTCTAAACTAAGAACTTCAATGCGGGACACCAAATTGCTCAGGTTTCCATTCAACTTCTCCTCAAGACCTATATCTCTGTTCTGATTCTGTCTGAGAACACTCTGTGCACGTATTTTGTAATTTTCAAACTCTCTATTCACAGCCGACAATTCTTCTTCTTTCAAAAACAATTTCTGCTGTGAATCCCTAGTATTTTGTTGCAGTTCCATATTTTGTATATACAATAGTTCCTTTTCTCCAGTCAGAATATTGATTACTTTTTGACGCTCAGCTATTTCACCAGAAAGAGAGGTTGATAAATCTTCGAATTGTGATCGTGCTTCCTCAATTTCTTGATAAAGGTTTGAGATGAGTTCCTCTTTGTTTTTAAGAGAAATTTCATTTTCGGAATATTTTTTCATGTAAGCTTCTTTTTAACTTGCTAAGGTTTCTAGGTTAGTTTCATAAAATTCTATCTTTTCCTGCAAATTATTATTCTGATCTACAAGTCCAGAATTAGTCTTTTTCTGAACGTCGATTTGCTCTTTCATCTTGGCAATCTGTTCATTCTTTTTTCCAATTTCAATGACAAATCTTTCACACTTTTTTTCATAATCCTGCATTTCCAAATTCAGTACAGTATGTTTCTTATTTTCATTTGTGAAATGTTGCAGGGTATTTTTAGTCTTTTTATGGTGTTCTACTTCTAACCTAAGTGCCTGATCCTTTGCTTCTAAATCTGATTTCAGAGAAGATATTATCACTTCACAAGCTTGTTTTGATGATTCTTTTTCTTCCAACTCTTTCCTTAATGCTTGAACTTTAATGGAAATCTGTTTTTTCCATGTTTCAGTAGTTGCTTTATCTTCTTTCAAGGTCAATATCTCATTTTGCATTTCAGAAATCTTATTATCATTTTTCTTAATGAATTCCTCATGAATTTGTTCATTTTTCGAGTATTCCTGACATTTTTTCTTTATATTATCCATTTCATCGTTGACCTGGTCATATTGGGATTGTAATATTTTCATAGTTTCATATGCATTATTCAATTTCTGATGTAATTCAGTTTTTGCCATCTTTTCAGAATTATTTTCATTGATTTGTTCTCTTAATTTAGCTTTCAGTTTGATAGCTAGATTTTTAAGTTTGCCATATTTTTCTTCCCACGAGCCCTCCAGATCTTTCAACCTATCTACTTCCTCTGTCCTTGACATCGTTGAAGTTGACATTACATCCATTTCACCAGAACTAACAGGTTCATAGTTGGAATTAATCTTTTCTTTGAGTAATTCCAATTCGTTTTTCAAATTTGAAATGATTTGTTCTTTTTGAGAAAGATTTATATTTAGTTCTTTAATTGCTTCTTCTTTTTCGGAAATGCTATTGACATTTGTATTTGCTTGAGTTTCATAAATTTTAAGTTTCTTCTGTATTTCTTTGCAGTGAGCCTCTAATTTAGATAAATTCTCTCCTCTTTCTTTCAGTTCTTGATTCATTTCATTCATTTCTGACAAAAGTTGAGAATTCTCTGACCTGAGCAACAAAATCTGTTCTTCTACTGCTGGTTGGACATTTTCAGTTTGTATGTTAGCATTAACTAAGACACATGTATCATTTTCTTTTTTGTATTTTTCCAGCTTTTCATTCAATTTAACGTTATTACTTGTCAAAATTCCAATTTCATGAACAAGTTTGAGCATCTCTTCGCTTGATTTTTCTGCTAATTGCTTTTCTGTTTTCAAGGAATTTTCTAATTCACTCACAAGATTCACATTTTGTTGCTCCAAATCTTCTAGTATCAACTTCTGACTTTGTATCTTTTCCTCCATTTTAGTGATTTCCTCTTTGAGAAGATTTTTCTCTACATTAGATGTTTCCAAAAGTGCTTGGACACATTTTGCTTCTTCATTTGCTTTATTCATAGCTTCGGTACTCTTTAATATTTTCTCTTCAGAATACAATCTTGCCTCAACCATACTTTCAGATAACTTGTGTTTTTCATCTATTAAGGTTTTCACTTCAGCTTCAAGATTGAGTAATTCTTTTTGTAGCTTCATATTTTCATCTTGAACAGCATGCAATTGATCTTTTTCAACCAGTTTTTCATTCATAACAGCAAGTTCATTTTGTAACTTCAATTGTAAATCCTGACTCAGTTCAATATCTTGTTTATGAGTTTCCAACTGTTTGGTGGATTGATGGTTCAACTCCTTCAAATTATGATTTTCTTTCTTTAAATCCTCGTTTTCAATTCGAAGAACATTCAAAATTTGTAATAAATTATTAGATCCAATTGTTAATTCATCTTTCCACTCTTTCACTTGATTTATATAATTTTTGAACTGAATTAATATGACTTCCTTATCATTTTTCACTTCTTGGATATTTTTAGCTAATTTGACAATTTTCGAATGATAATTTCTAAGCTTTTCCTTGAATCTACTGTTTTCACAAGAATCAGTATCTTCATTATTTGCCTTGATATTGGAATCATGTTGTTCAGTTTTCAAACGTTTTATTTCATCTAAACTAATCTGTAACATTTTTTCTAGTTCTTGAATTTTTTCATTTTCTTTAGTATAAGTAGGGGTTTTATGAACATTATTTTCTTCTAATTGAAGAAGTTGTTTTTTTTGATCGAGACCAATTCTATTCAACTCTTCAATTTGATTCTCGAGAGAATCCAAATGACAAATTAACTGTTCATTTTCATCAGATAACCGTGTCATTTGTTTCTTGAGAGCAATATTTTCATTGTCTAAATTATTCAGCTGAATTTCATTTTCCTTTTTATCTTCTTTCAATTGTTTCAAACTGGAAGTAAGAGCATCGTTCTTCAACTTCAAGTCCTCTATATTTGTAACAAGATCCAACTTTTGTTGTGTTAAGTTATCAATTAGCTCTTCAGTAGCGCCCTGTTTACTCGTTTCAGAATGCAGTTTAGCTTTAAGCTGATCGATTTCCTCTTGAAGCACATTCTTACTTAATTTTGCTTTTTGTACAATAGACAAGAAAGTTTTGCACTTGTTAACAAGTTCATCCTTAGTCAAATCTTCGAAAATAATTTTTTTATCAGAAGACTTGGTGACATCCATTCTATATTTCTATTAGGATTTACTGTATTACCAGCATGGAAAACTGCAATCCTCACATCACAAAAATTAAATTTAAGAAATGCAGCCGACCCAGTGCCCAGTAATCCTTGGGAACGTTGAAACGTCACAAACGTGTGACATTTAAAATGACAGTTCGAGTGGAAAATTCCATTTTCGATTAGAGGGGAGTAAGCTTGGATTCCATAGAAGTATAATCCTTCTATAGAAATTCCATAGAACTATAATCCTTTATGAACATAGATTTATTACACAGTGTTGCCGATGCTACCGATTTATCGGTATTTTTACTTATTTGGAGTCACCGATATACCGAAAAGTTTGAGAATCTACCTATTTTTTAATTTTTAAGATATATGTCAAAATTAATCCTTTCACCAAAATAATTGTATCTTCCACACGAAAATTTTGAATTGACATCAAAATATATTCTCCTATACCCCTTTCAAGACCAGAATGACTCCCGAAGAGTTTTAGTTTGACGCAATTTTCTCATAATAGCTCGGAAACGATTTGACTTGGAAGGTCGTGGTTTGCATCAAATGAATGTTCTCGAAAGTCGAGCCTGAAAATGTGCCACTCATTTTGTTCTAGCTCATCGGGTTTCTGAGATCCCTCACTAGACAACGAATTTAGGGCACACAGTACATCGAAGTGATTATAATATTCAGAACATTCTCGAATTTCAGAAGATTGTACAATTCCATCTTATTGCGCGCTTCTCCAGTTCAAAAAAACTTGCAGAACAGAACAAAATAAGTTTTCAAAAAGTTATTTTGATGCTGGCGTCTAGTGCTTTAAAACTTGCCAAAATATTTGTAATTTCCGATAATAATTTTAGCTAACTTAGATTCTGTCGCTCAGTGAACAGTTTCTCCAAAACTGTAATATGAGGGTCAGTTTTACTATATCGGCTCAATCATTATTGGTTGAAGACATAATAACGTTCTTGTTCACTTGAGCAGTTCAAAGTCTGACAAATAATTTGGAGATGTGATTTATCAAAATTCGAATAGTCACAAGTAGTCTAACGAAAGCGCCAAAGCCATCTAACCTAAGTGCTTCCAAATTTCCAAAGTAAAGCAGTAATATTATTCCTAACTAATAGCTTTTTTTTTTAATACCATCATGTGAGTAGCTCCCATGAATACAATGCAATCCAAACTTGCTTAAATTTTGCTCAAGTTATTTCAATCATACCCACATTAAGAAAAAGATATAAAGATTGCCTGTGAAAAAAGAATATTTGATTATCAAAATGAAAGAAATTTAATTATATAAAAATGTTTATTAATCAACTAATAAAAAACATTTTCAATTCTTAATCGAAAAGACCAAGACCCATGTCATCGTCAGATTCCTCAGGTTCTGATTCTTTCTTTTCTTCTTTGGGTGCAGCTTCAGCTGCGGCCGCAGGGGCTGCTGCAGCTCCTCCAGCAGCAGGGGCGGCTCCAACACCAGATCCCAACCTGGTTATCAATTCCTTGACATTGACACCTTCCAATGCCTTTGCAAAAAGACCTGGCCAGTAAGGCTCTACATCAACATTGGCAGCCTTAAGGATGGTTTGCAATTTTTCACCCTGTAAAATTATTTATATGAATAATCATTCAAGAAATTCTTAAAAAAATATCTAAGAGCGCAAGTAAACATGAATATATACGTGATTTGAATTGAACATTGAAGATTTTATAATAGAGTATAATCAGGATTGCTTTTGATAGAAAAGTGAGGTTTTAAAAAAAGTATTTTATAAAAATATCTGTTATTGAATTTTAAAAATGTGCAAATTGATGTTTTCCAAAAATTCAGACTACATTGTCGGATATGGCAGCCTACTGGCAAAAGTGTCATTGGAATGGTAACTTGTATCTTCTAGTTAACTTTTTCCCTTAATATAGATTGTTAGTAGTAGAAAAGAAGGCAGACTACTGGCGCATTTACCGTATATGTCTGAAAAAAATAACCTAACATACAGCTTTCTTTCAGTCTACCTTCAGATTGAAACATTTTGTGAAAAATTGAAAATGAGATCATTTATGATCAAATATGCTGACACTTATAGATTGGGACCACAAAACATTAGATGTTAGTAAAGCTAACTTCTAATAGAAGAGATTTCAGTCATTAGAAGAAAGTAACCCCAAAAAGTATTTTTGAGTATCATTACATGGTTAAAATATAGTATCAAAGCCTTCACAGAACACAAATTAGCAAACAGAACTAGTTCAAGAGGGGTATGTACCTGGGTGATAAAAAATAACTACAGAGGAAAAATTCTCGAGGTAAATTGAAGAATGAGTGTGATATTTATCAAAGTTAAGCTTGTTGACTATAACCGATGGTGAATAAAATAAGACTAAATTTCTTGTACTCATTTTGGTCAATTTACAGTTTAAGGACCACTCCTATATTTTAAATAATTGCTGGTCTGGTTTGGTTAGGTTAGTTTAAGTTGGACATGAAAAAAACAATGCCCAAATGAAGAAAAAGAAATTGAAATGAATATTTGGAAAAAATATGTTTTTCATTATTTTTTAATGTTAGGTACAGCTAAGTTCAGAAATAACAAAAAACTATGTCAAAATTCATTTTTTGCGATTTCAAACAGTAAAACATGGAAATTCAAGTTTTGCAAAAAAATGTTCACAGAAAATTATCCTCATTCATTTATTAATGATTTAGGGGATCTGCTAAAACCCCCTACAATGGCAAAAACATCAACGGTGAGTCCTCAAACTGCAAAATTACCCCTATTTTAACTAAGACATAAGAATATAAATGAGTGCCACAGAAAGCGAACAATCAACAAATTCCTGAACAAACCAATGGTTAGATTTTGCATAGAGAACTGAAACTACATGAAAAAAATTGCAGAGCCACCCAGGCCGTGTTTCCACGTTATTTTTCGATCAATATACTGGAAATGTTAGGATAAAATGCATTAAACTCATAGAACTTAAAAACCAGTTGATAACAACTGAAAATTGAGAAAGAACATTCAATGTGAATTATCTCTACAAAATATAATGCTTATGGGAGCACTAGAATAAAAGAAAAACTATTTCAAAAGTTGAGAATCTATGATGAGTTGTAAAATTAGAAATAAAATTGAATTAAATACAGGCATGTGTGAGAACTATAGATTCATAATGAATATAATAATAAAAGCAAAATACTCACAGTGATGGCGATATCATCATCGGCTAAGATGAGGGCGGCGTAAACGCAGGCAACTTCGTTTGTGGTGGACATGATGAATTTTATTATTTAAAATTAGTGCAAGTCGTCTAAGACCTTAGCTACAATGTAGAACAAGCACTGAAGGACTGTGAGAAATGGAAGCAGAATGAAAGAGCTAGGTTAAACGCGTCTTGAATTTCGCGTACTCTATGATCTTCATAAAACATAATCATTGTTCTTTTTTAATGCATTAGACTCAGTACTTTGCTTTTTTTAGCAAATCTGAAAATTATTTGAAGAAATATGTTATATAATCAATAAAGATTTACTGTCTACAGTACAGAAAATATTTTCAGTTGTATTGTCAGTTGCATAAATTTATAGTCAGAGACTACTTGTTTCTTATGTTAAAATACCTATTCGTTGTATGTGACATCTATCGGTGTTATTAGTAAATAATCATCCCTCAACAATCGTAGAAAATTTAAAAACTGTCCTTTCAATCGGATTATACCACTAGAGTTTATAACCTCAGGAAGTAATTTCTATCCGACATCTCTATTTTAATGTGTTCATAAACCTGGATATTTTTTATATTCACATATATGAAGGATTTACCCTGAAAACACTGAAAAAATAAAATGTTCTATGTTCTAAGCTTTATTATAGGTTAGGCGAAATGATGTTCTGTGGATCAACTTAAATATTCTACAAACAAAATACAAATTTGATACAAGTTTATATTATAATTAATTCATTTCATTTTTTTTTCATAATTTCAATGGTAGAAAAATTTGACTAAAATCTGTTCTGACAATGGATTCTGTTGATACCAGCGACTTCGCTGATGAGCAAAGGGTAATTAACTGATGGTTACAAGTTGCAGTGAAAATACATCAATTTTCAAAAATGCATATTTGGATTCTTGCTGAGAATGTAACTTATGAGACTTGATTTTTTAGGTTGTGGAAATGTTGAACAATATTAATTTAGTCGAAAGTAATTCTGAGAGGACAGAATTATTTTTTGGAATACAGGAGATCCTTCTTCGAAAATCGCCAAATTTGTTATCCAAATATCTGTCAGAGGTACTCAATTTCACAACACATAAAAGTGGTGATTTGAAAAAAGCGTTGGTGGGATTTATTGAAGAACTATGGTATACGATTCAATAATTGTGTAATAAAAATGCACTATATCATATTTTAATTTTCAGTAAGCTGAAAGAAACATACTTACCAGTTGTTATAGTCAATTTATATATGCTCTTATGTGATGAATCCATAACTGTTCAAAAAAGAGTAATTCAAGCTGCTATATCAATATATAGAAAAATGCTGTCATGGCTGTGTAGAGCCTCTCATATAACCGAGGACATGAATGAAGCTTGGATTCAATTGAGCCAAATCAAAAAAGAAATAGCAAATATGATAGATAGTGATAATGATGGTATAAGAACCAGTGCTGTTAAATTCTTAGAATGTGTTATTTTGTTACAAACGTATCCTGATGAAGTTGAGAATAGAAAACCAAATGATTTCTCTTTAGATGATGTTCCTCTTACTTTGAAAATTGCAAGAAGACGTAAACTTGAAGAAGAAGCAAGGTAATAGTTGTAATCTTAAATGGGTTTGGTGATATTTAACATATTGTATAAGTATCTCATCTAAACTTTTATTTTTTTAGCGCATTATTTGAAGTCTTACTGAAATTCCATAATTCAACACATATCAGCAGTGCGAATTTATTGACTTGTCTGGGAGTGCTAACAAACCTGGCAAAAACAAGAGCTGAGTTTATGCCTAAGGTTGTAACTGCCATCATAAGTTTATTCAAAAATTTGCCCCCTACCTTAAGCACTACCCAGGTGAATTCTGTGCGCAAAAAATTGAAAACGGAATTAACTGCCCTGATAAAACATCCTGGGGCTTATGACTATATTGAGCAAATTACTCCAATTTTATTAGAGCTAGGTTAGTATTTTTGGGGAATTGTTTTTGTTGAATTTTATTCACTTCGTCTATGTTATAATAGGCTATTTGACTATTTCAAAAATCTGTCATTGTTAACCCATAATCTGAAAGTTAGGGCAAGCATATGTTGAATATTATATTCTAAAACAAGTTGCCGAACAGGCTCTTAGAGATCATGACTGATGTACCTTAACCTATTGACTGCCTGTATTATCAGTATAAAATACGCTGATTGGTAATATCCAACCATTTAGAATGAAAATAAAGACTATTTACTTAAAAAACTGAATACATTGCTGAAGTATATAAATATTATAATTTGTATGCAATATTAAATTAATAATCATTCTGAAATTGCTCTGAATTGTCAAATAGCCTATATGTGTGCATTATGAGCATTAATACCTTGAACTCTGGTCATAGGTTATTCACAAAGCGATATAAACAGGATGCTCCCAAAGAATGAGGAACGTAGGAGATATGCCAAAAGAACTCTTTCTTTCGAATCCTTGCAACTACATCAACCTAAAAAACAGAAAATTGATGATCACATGGACGTTGAATTTGAAGATGTGAAAGAAAAAAGGTCAACACCCCAAGAAATAAATGAGAAGTTTGTTATAGAAAGGTTGACTCTTCAGAGGACTGTTGAAATTGTAGAGGCGGCCCTCATCAAGTTGCCGGAGACCATGCCTGCCCACTTCGGGAAAGACTATGAAAAGTTAGTTAAGGCTGGTACAGTTGGCAATGAAGAAATTGCAAAATTGATGATTGCGAACTTGTTAACAGAATATGGAGTGGGTCCTGGTGGCCCTACATTAGATAAGAGCGATAATAAAAAGAGAGAAAGAGAAAATGATGATGAAAAGGGAGATGAAGATAAAGTAAGTAATAATAATAATGAACCTACCAGGTTAAATTAATTTTCATTTTATTTTGTCATCAATAAGTAAACGATTCATTTTTATTTCTAAATTGCTATTCAATCTATTATATTCATTCATTTCAGATCAAGAAAGAAAAGCTTAAACTGGCACGAATAAAAACACTCAAACTCGGAGAAGTGATAAAACCTTTGGAGAAAGATGTCAGAGAAAATATGCTTGTTGCATCAGTAAAACGATTATTATGTTGTGAACATATCGTCAATCGTGATTTGCATCAGAAGATAGTTTCCACATTAGCCGCAAGCTTCTGCCCACTTGTGAAAGAAACAATAATAACGTTCCTGATCAAGGATTTAAGGACCCATATTGATATAGCCTTAGCCTGGTTGTTCGAGGAATATAGTATAATGCAGGTGAGTTAACGTTATTGTAAAGAAGGAGCTTATTGGGCTTTTCCTATGTTCAACCGAGCGAACGCAAAACGCTCTCGATTCAATGCTATTAATATAATATGATTAAAATGTCCATATATTCAAAATAATATGTGGAAATTTCAATCTTATTATTTATTTGAAAACGAATTTTCATCAAGTACCAATACAATTAAACAAATAAATATACAAATTTTTTTTCAGGGATTTTCTAGGAAACCTCCTCTAAGAAAAGATGTTAAGATCGACCAGTCTTATAATATTTTACTTTGTACATTAGTCAGCACAGCTTCAAATGACTCATTCATTCTTAGTAAAATTCTATTGGAGGCACCTCTAGTGACAGAAGAAGCATTGGACCAGGTCAAAGTTTTATGCAGAGACGAAAAAAGATGCGAGTGGGTTTTAGCGCTGCTCAAAGAATTAACACTGACCAAGCCACCAAAACAATTGACTTTCCTCAATGTGCTCCTGCTGTTCAGTACGTATGAGCAGAATGTAGTGAGGGACTGCGCTTTGAAATATATTTTGGAGTTGCACAAGCAAGAAGACCTGAAAGTCATAATAGAGGAGTTTGCCAGGATGAACTTAGAATTCTTGAAACTCAAAAGACCACCAGAAGGTCTATGTGGATTCAACCAAGGAAGATTGAAGAGCGAGTCTTGGGGAGATGATTTCATCAAGGCTTGTTTGATGCCATTTATTTCGTTGCTACCTGCCGATCAAGTTTTGATTCACGATCTAGCAGCTATATACATTCAAACTAGCGCAGATATAAAAAGGATAATATTGAGGTTATTAGATGCCCCTATCCGGGAAATTGGTATGGGCTCACCAGAATTGCTGAAGTTGATGAAGGAATGTTCTAAAGGATCGGAAACCTTAGTGACTAGGATTATCCACATTTTGACGGAAAAAGAACCGCCCAGCTTTGAATTGGTTCAAATAGTAAGGGACCTGTATAATTCAAAAGTTTCAGATGTGCGCTTTTTGATACCAGTTCTGAGTGGTTTGTCCAAAAAAGAGGTAAGCATTAATTTTGACCTTTTCAGAGTTGGTATGTTTCTATAACCAAATCTATAAAGAATAATCATTTCATGGTTAAATGAAAAGAATTAGGAAAGTTATCCATGTCGCGCCCTCATGAAATCGCCCGAAATCTTTTCTCTCTAGCTCGGTCTTCAGTGTCTTTCAAATAATCTCTGCCCAGGGCTTTTAGGTTGGGGATATTTTGATGCTTAGTACAGAGATTAATTTTCGGTCTACTTCAACTACGTAATCTTCAGGGTTCAAGTGAGTCATAGAAACTTCCCGCTCAGTAGAGGGCATCGAGGGTCTACCTAGGTTCCGTAGATTCTTTGGGCTGAATGGGTCATAGTTACGTTGTTTTGCGGTGAGAAGAACTAGAGTTACCTCCCGGCTATACCCGCATTATGTCTAAATTTACTCTTAAAGTATAATGAACATATTGTCCGTTTAACTAGAGATTTCGAAACTTGACTTCTGGTTCTGGCACATCTATCTTCTATAATATAAAAATGAATCGCAAAATGTGTTGGTAAGCGCATAACTCAACAACCCCTGGACCAATTTGGCCAAATCTTTTTTTCAAATGTTCGTTGAAGTTCAAGGATGGTTTTTACGGCTAGAAAAATTAGAATTATTGCTGAAAAAACCCTAAAAATAGCCCTTTTCTTTTTCCCATACAAATGATTTGTATCTAAAACGTAGTCAATTTGAGCTTTATTGCTATGATATAAAGTTTATATTAAATTAGTCAATTCGTGGCCCAACATCATTCCAACAGTTACGAACTGTTGATGGTGAATTGTGTGGATCCTACACAGAAGCCTGTCAACGTTTGCAATTGCTTGGAAATGACGCTCATTGGGATCAAACTCTCAATGATGCTGTAATATCATCACACGCTCATCAAATACGAACATTGTTTTCTATAATCATATCTACATGCTTCCCATCAAACCCAATTGATTTGTGGATCAAGTACAAAGATTATATGTGTGATGATATTTTGTATCAAATACGGAATAGAATGGGAAATCCAAATATACAAATCAGTGAAGAAATTTACAATGAAGCATTGATTTCAATTGAGGTTATGTGCTTGATAATGTCAAACAAACTATTAATTCAATTAGGCCTGACCGCGCCCAATCGTCCAATGTATGACGCTTTTAACCAAGAGTTGTATCGAGAAAAACTGTATAATCTCAACGCTTTGAAAGAATTAATTCAAACAAATCTTCCACTGTTAAATGAACAACAGAAGTATGTATTTGAAACTCTTATGAAAGTAACAAATGATGAAACTGGAGGGATTTACTTCTTAGATGCACCTGGTGCTACAGGAAAAACTTTTTGATTTCATAAATATTAGCAACAATTCCCTCACAAAATAAAATTGCACTTGCACTCGCTTCGTCGGGAACGGCAGCAACTTTGCTTGAAGGTGGTCGAACAGCCCATTCAGCACTAAAATTGCCATTAAATATGCAAAGCAATGAAACTCCAACCTGCAACGTTTCGAAGAACTCTGCCATGCCAAAGGTTTTGCAGCAATGTAAATTGATTGTTTGGGATGAATGCACGATGGCACATAAAAAATCTTTGGAGGCTTTAGACAGAACCTTAAAAGATCTACGGAGCAATAATAACCGATTTGGTGGTGCAATGATTTTATTAGCAGGAGATTTTCGTCAAAAATTGCCAGGGATTCCACGATCAACGCCAGCTGATGAACTCAATGCATGTCTAAAGTCCTCCAATTTGTGGAAACATGTCAAAGTACTTCATTTAAGCAAGAATATGCGTGTCGAGTTGCAAAATGACCAATCTGGAAACATATTCTCTAAACAACTCATTGACATTGGTAATGGCAAATTTCCTATAGACATGTTGACTGGCTGCATTAACTTTCCTCAAAGTTTTTGTCAGTTAACTCGATCAAAAGATGAACTTATTCAGAAGGTCTTTCCAGATGTTTCTCAAAATTACAGAAACCATGATTGGTTGAGCGAACGAGCTATACTGGCGAATTGAGGATATATAAATCAGTTGATTCGGCTACTAATCAAGATGATGTAGTCAATTATCCACCGGAATTTTTAAACTCGCTGGATTTGCCAGGATTGCCACTTCACAATCTTCAATTAAAGGTTGGATCGGTGGTTATAATGTTGCGAAATATCAACCAACTGCGTCTTTGCAACGGTACACGGTTAGCGATAAAAAAATTACTAAACAATGTGATAGAAGCAACTATACTCAAAGGAAAGTATAAAGGAGAAGATGTTCTCATACCGCCCGTCCCAATGATTCCGACTGATGTGCCATTTGAGTTTTAACGACTACAGTTTCCAGTGCGGCTTGCTTTTGCTATGACTATAAACAAGTCCCAGCGGCAATCATTAAGTGTTTGTGGTATTAATCATAATATGATTAATACTAATAGTAATATAGTAGAATTGAACATAATTTTTTGTGCTCTTGTCATAGTTTAGAAAACTAGTAGAACAATTAGTAGAAATTCGTGTTCTTTTGTGATTTCATGAAAATTTTTTGTTTACAGATTTTAACGGCTTTGCCAAAAATGATCAAGTTGAATCCAATTGTTGTCAAAGAGGTATTTAACAGACTTTTAATTTCTCATGGAGATAGTCCTGTATCGCCAACTGAACTTCTTGTTTCACTTCATACAATTGATTCATCAAAGGCTGATCTGAAAACGGTTATCAAAGCAACATCATTGTGTCTGCAAGAGAAACAGGTGAATACGACAAAATTGAAAGTACAAGTTTCAATTAATATTTTTGAATAAATATAATTTTTGATTTGAACAGTTGCATTAAATCTTTATTGAGTTTCTGTACAGTTATCGATAAAGCAACTAATAAAACTTTTTGTTCTAAAGCGACGTTTCGATGGAAGTTTATAATCTTCTTCAGGCTGAAATAATAAAAAGAATTTTTAACAGATATTATACAAATTTGCAGTAAAAAAATACTTATAAAATGAAAATATAAACCTGCCCACACTTACGAAAAAATAGTTTTATTAGTGTTTTACCCATGACTGTGCAGCAAGTTCATATTTGCGAATTAGAACTTAGATTATCTAGTTTTATTAGGTTTTCACCCAAGAAGTGATGGCTGTAGTATTACAACAACTAATGGAACAAACTCCTTTACCTACCTTACTGATGAGGACTGTAATTCAGGCTATGGGAAGTTACCCAAGGTTATCCGGTTTTGTTATGAACATTCTGCAGAGACTTATCATCAAACAGGTAAGCGTAATGAATTGACGTGACAACGTCTTATAATTCTTATTCTTTTTATAATAAATTATTCAAAATTATTACTTTTTTGCAACAAATATCAATTAAATTTGAAAAATAATTAAGTAACTAATTGAACAACAACTTTGATTCAGTTTACTTACTGTATTCGTTCCAATCGGTTTTTCTATTATGTAGTCGAGGAATTGTTTGTTTGTGGATTATGAATACAGAAGAATAATAGAAGAAAATATACGACTCAATGTGAGCCTTAAAACCAACAGGGAGATAGACGAAGAGCTAACATCATTTATTGATATCCTTAAAGAAGCTGTGCAGAAAGCCACACCTACTTCAAAACAAACGTACAAAGCATCAAATACATACAAATCAAGAGACTCCTGAACCAGAAGAAAAAAGCAAGACAAAATTGGCATCAAACACACTCACCTACAGATAAAACTATCCTAAACAGACTAACAAACCAATTAAAATTCAAGATGAAAGAATACAGAGAACAATCCTTCAAAAATTATCTTATGGGGCTCAATAGATATGATAACACAGTGTGGAAACCGATAAAAAATTCATATAGCACCTATACGCAACTCACAAGGATCAACACTTCATTGGGCAAGAACGGATGAAGAAAAATCTAAAACATTTGCTGAACATCTAGCCAGAGTATTCACACCCAATGATAATCTCCAAGACGATGAAATCGAAAGAGAGCTTTTATATACTCCATCAAATGTCACCACCATCCAAAAAAAATTCACATTGAAAGAAGTCCAAAACGAAATCAAATATTTAAATCCAAGGAAAGCAGCAGGAATGGACAAGATCACACCAAAAATGATCAAAGAACTCCCAAAGATTGGAGTATCTTTAACGACGCAAATATACAACGCTATTCTAAGACAAAACTATTGGCCTGATCAACTGAAGAATGCTGAAATAATTCTCTTTCCAAAACCAGGCAAAAATCCAATTGATGTCTCCTCATATGGACCAATCAGCTTACTGCCGATTCTGTCTGAAATATTGGAAAAGTTATTGCTGCTGAGAATAAAGTCAGATACCAACAACCAAGAAATAATTCCTCAACACCAGTTTGGCTTTAGAGCTCATCACTCCACTACACAACAGATTCACAGAATAAAATCAGCAAATCAGCAAAGCCCTGGAAGACCAAAAATACTGTACATCTGCTTTTTTGGATGTCAGTCAGGCCTTTGATAAAGTCTGGCACCAAGGACTGTTATACAAGATCAAAAAGTGTCTACCGCTATACTATTTCCTACTGATGAAATCTTATCTTACCGGAAGAAGCTTTAGAGTAAGGGTCAACGATAAAGTATCCGATCTTTATCCCATACAATCAGGCGTTCCTCAAGGGAGTGTTATTGGTCCGTTTCTATATTTGGTGTATACAGCAGACCTACCCACATGTGCTAACACAACAATGCTGCAATATTTGCAACCGACAAAAATCCTGAAAAAGCATCCAATATTTTACAAACGCACCTTGATAAAATACAAGAATGGCTCAACAAATGGAAAATCAGGATCAATGAGACAAAATCAATGCAAATCAATGCAAATCAATTTTACGCTTCGAAAAGGACAATGCCCTCCTGTTCAGTTAAATAACATTCAGTTACCAGTATCAAATAATACAAAATATTTGGAAATTCACTTAGATAACAAATTAACATGGAAGGAACACGTGGTTAAAAAAGGAAGCAAATAGACCTGAAAGTTAAAGAGCTGTATTGGCTCATAGGCAGGAAATCTACGCCCGTTTGCACCGACTTTTCTTAAGGGCCAGTTAGGCTAACGGTCCCTTAAATCACACTTAACGGCCAGTTCGTGTTGCACCGATTTTAAATGACCCTTAAATCGGCCATTAAACCAACTTTAGTTAATTGACCAACTTCCGTCCCTTAAAGCATATTTAACAAATTTAAGTAATTTTTAACCTATAAAATCAAACAACATAAACAATTCAGTAGGATGGAAGGTTTTGATGAGATCCTTGTTGAGGATTTTTTTGAGGATGATATAGAGGTTCTTGAATTTATTGAGATGGGCTATCCAAGAAGAAATTTTGTAAGACCGAATTATTACGAGGAAATGTCGCAAATGGACTTCTTCAAAAGGTTTAGGCTGACAAAGTCTTGTTCAGAGTGAACTTATTAGGTACTTCAGTCAGTTGTGATACCTAACACTGATATTTCATAAAAATCTAATGTTAAATCCCAGTTTGAATAAAATTAACTTCCATATAAGACGAAAAACAGTTTTTTGTGAATAACTCAGAAAATATCCACTTTAGGGCAAGGATGTGATGCATACACTCACATTATTTTTTTACGTAGATTCAATATCTGCCATAAAAAAATGGGGTCTAATTTGAAAAATTGAATTTTCACGATTTTGTCATCCCTAACTTTGACAGCGATTTTTTCACCTCCTGTATCATGAATCGCGATTTCGATTTTTAAAGTGGATACATCAAACTTACATCTTGGAAAATCCCAAAAATGAAAATTTTCCATCCAAAAACCTCGAAGTTATTCTTGTTTCAGCGGTGCTCTATTTTCGATTTTTTTTTTCGAATTTTCCCGCTCTGAGAGAATTTTTCAACCAAAACTGAAAAATGTTACATCAAAATAACTTGAAATTTTCTAAGGAATCTATTTCTGCAATAAAAAAATGGTGTTGTAATTTGAAAAACGGAAGTTGACGTCATTTCCGGAAAAACCGGAGGTGCTCATGCCTTGAAAATATTTTAGAATTCATCAGCATCGTGAAATACTTATAAGTGCTGAATTTCATGAAAATACGTTCAGTAGTTTCTCGTATAAATATGGGTGAAGTTCCTCGTGAAAGACTCTGTATAACGTCAATGTATGCCAGAGACATCTCTGTTATATGCTGAATACTCTAGATAATGCGACGTTGCCATACTTCAAATATATTAAAGGTCCCTTAGTTAAAGTTGACAGGAACTGTTTTGGTGCAAATCATTTGAATCTTAAGTTACCCTCTAAGTTAAAGGCCCATTTGTTAAGTAACGCTTAGGAAAAAGTCGGTGCAAACGGGCGCTAAATTGTCGATGGAAAACAAACTTCTCATATACAAAGCAGTGTTGAATGATTGTTTGGGCTATTACCATCATCTATTGTGGATGTAATGTTTTCCGACGTTTCGATAGACATCTTCTATCTTTATCAAGGAGAAAAGTTTTGAAAATTATCAATTTTCAAAAAGTCAATCATTCAACACGAGCTCTATCATCAACAATATCTCGTCATCAAATACAAAGCAGTCTTAAATCCTATTTGGACATATGGTATTGAACTGTGGGGATGTACTTCTAAGTCCAACGTATCTATAGTACAGAGAAGCCAATCGAAAATACTAAGAATGATAGCAAATGCACCATGGTATGTGACCAATCAAACATTGCACGAAGATCTAAAAATACCTTATGTTATGGACGTCATAAAGGAAAAGAGCCAGAAACACCACGACAAACTACACGGACACATAAACGACCTTCTACAGCCATTGCTAGAACCACACACCACCCGAAGACTCAAAAGGAATTGGCCAGCAGACCTTAAGTAGGACAGAAGGGGTCTTTCCATTGGAGAAGACCCTATAAACCCACTTCAGAGCCTCATGCTCTACAGACATCTGATTAGCTTATAGAATTATTTTATTGTATTCTGATTGCTAATGAATAAATGAAATGAAAAGTTTACTTACTGAAAGAAATAATGTCAATACAAAATTTAATATTATAAAATAATAAAATTACATTTAAACAGTAGAGTAGAAATTGAGACAATAAATTTTATTCAAGTATTTTGTAAATTTAAAATGATCTGAACGAAGAATTTTATGAAAAAATGTAACCATTCCATCGGTATTTTCTTATATCTTTGTCGCGTTCAATTATCGTCCGTAAACCGACTTTACAGAAAACCGATGTTATTTTTGCCGCTCATGATCAAGTGAATAGAGTACTTACCAAATTGTTCAAGTCTTACTGCCTAATATTCTTTGAGAAAGTTAACTATCGAATGCAATGAGGTAGAGAGTCGACATTTTCAAGGTAGACTTAAGGGTTAGATATTTCGGCAGAGTTAGTTATCAGTTAAAGTCAGCTAGGGACTAACAAAATTTATTCTTCAAATTACAATTTTTAAATTGCTTTCTTTTCATTTTGCACATCTATCATATGAATCCATTTCGATCATTTTCCTGATGAACAATTCGCGTTCAATATTGAGTATGTCCTGATGAAGAATACTGGGTCAAACTTGAGAATTCCGTCCGTCTCTATCTTCCGAAAGAGAGGAAGGAAATACGAGGTATCATATTTTAAGAATAAGATTATTGTTCAAATATCTCGGTCAAGTTCGTTATTGGCCAAAATTCGTCGAATGGTTCAGCATCTGAAATTTGGTTTACTCAATAACTCCCAGAATATCCATCCGATCAATTTGAAACTTGAAAATCATTTGGATAACATTAAATTGATCCTTGTGCTAGAATAGTATAGTCTAAAACAAGTTGCAGAATGAGCACCTATTCCAACACGAATGCTAAATTCGAAAACGAGAGAGGAAGGAGAGAGTTTTGAACGCATGAGTGTTGAATTGCCTTCTGCAACGAGTATTAGACGATATTTTCTCTATTTCAGTCAAGAATTGTGAGAAATTTATTGGAATTCAATGAAAAATTCAGATTATAACTCCTAGTGCCTTTTGTATTTTATTTTCGCAGTTGGTGTGACTGATACGAAAATTGACAGATTATAGAATTTGAATAGTGCGTTCAAATCTCTACATGGTTTAATGTTGACAATTGACATGCAATGGACGCGAGTTGACATTCGAAAGGATAAGATTGTCAGTGTTGTCAACCACAAAACGAAAAATATAACTAAAAACAATGCTGTAATAGAACAATGCTGAAATAGAGAAAATATTTAAGAAATCCATTCCAAAATTTTTTTTTTGTGAAATATTTGATAACTTATATGATAGTCGTCGGATCTCATCAAAAAATTATGCATTCATGATAGTTATTGATATTCGTATTCTGGGATTTTATCTCTGTAGTAAATCCTACTAGAGTTTCTTTTACCGAGCTTGTTCAGGAAACTAGCGTTTTGCCTAAATATCTGTAATTTCAGAATATCTAACCTAAAATAGTCTCAATCTTTTGGGTTCTACTTCCTGATGAAAAATCGGTGGTGAAACTTGATTATATCCTGCCTACTGGTTCAGAACAAGCGAAATTTTTAAAACGAATAACAGTTTTGTCCTGATTTTTATATTCAATACTACTTTCAGGTATGGAAACAGAAAGTGGTTTGGGAAGGATTCATAAAATGCTGCCAAAGAACCAAACCCCAGAGTTTTGCTGTTTTAATGCAACTTCCCCCTCCCCAACTGACCGAAGCCCTCAATGTGTGTCCGGAATTGAGGGAACCTTTGAAGGAACACTTACTTTCATTAACTGAAGGACAGTTGGCGCATATACCCACCGCTGTCAAAGACATTCTGATAAATACACACATGCCAATTGCGGAAGTACCAATGGTTATGCCAATGGAGCCATTGCAGACCACAATGGTGAGTGATAGTTGTTAAAAGGATATAATTTTCATAAAAAAAGTCGTTCTACCTGTGAACTCAAATGCGGATCGAAAAGAATCAGAACTTTTTCCATAAGGAGTTTATGTTTTGAATTTATGAATGACATTTGGTAAGTGTCAATTTTGAAAAGGTTTAGGTAGATGATATGAATTATTTGTCTTTGAAAAATAGTTATTTGTGCTCCAAGTAGGGAAAGTGTACTTTTTTATTTGAGGTAGTAGTTTGATGATTTAGGCTCACGACGTGACCTTGGTTAAGAAAGAACTTTACCTACTAGGATAAGCATTGAATTTTTCTCGCTATTACAACCACTATATACGTTTATCTATACATTCGTCCCAATAACCGAAAAGTACTAATGAGATTTAGATTATATATATACACTCATATGGTTTGATAAAAAGAAAGTTATTCCATTTTCTTGAACCGCTATATAATCTAGAAGCGATGCCTGTCACCATAGTGATTATATATATATTCTTTTGAACTTTTGGCTTACAATATTTAGTTAGCAAACAATAAAGCATATAGATCAGGGGTTAGTGACGGGGTTTCATACAATTCGGTGTATCACATAAAAGCCTAGGGAAAAAACTCCAGTAAAAAAAACCCTGGCTCCCTGCCTGAGTGTGAAAGTACAAAAATAAGCTGAAATATATTGTAGGGACTTCTTTCTTCACGAGTGGTCTTCTATTGATGGAGACAGAGAGTTCTTCAAGTTGTTCACATCGAATCTGGAAATAAAAACACAAAAGCAGAAAAAAAAACTGAATAACAAAAATACAAAATTTGAAAGAGATAAAGAAAACACCCTCAAATTCGCCTTTTTGGATTAACCCGATATTGTGAATCAAGGATTTTTTAACATAACAAGCTAAACCGTAAATTTTACTGAGGAGATAATCAATGAATACATAACCTTTTATGGTTCCTTTTTCACGAAGATTTTTTTAGTATCCGTATGTGTCTCTTGAAGGAGTATAATCTCAGTACCATAGTCTTTTGCTAGTTTAGAAATATAATCACTCTTGTCCTCAGAAATACCCTCTATATTCAAATCTAATACACAAAATTTGTCGCCAATCTGCAAGGAGGATTCTTCGAATCGGGTCTTACGGTCCAAGTGATGATTTTTCAGATCTTCTGATGTTTGAAGTCTGCTATGGAACCCATTCAAAGGGAAATCATCATCCACAGTTGGGGAAAGTTGTGATATTACACTTATTTCATTGAAAAAATAGCAGAGAAAAAAAAAATAGTGATTAAAAATAATAGATGTAAAACAAACAGTATTCTGAATGGTGTACAGGTATTCATGTTGATTTCTCTAGATGATTTTTATTGTGTTTATGTAACTGTCATATTTTTTTCAGCCCAGAGACTAAAAAGTCCCCATCCACGTAATTGAATAGATTGTATATAAATATTCTGGTGACTGATATGTTAAAATTAACCATGTGTTGTAACAAAAATATTGATATCTCAAAGTTCAAACAGGCAAATACAACTTTCGCACGCTTAAACTTGAAAATCATTCAAATTTATTCAACATTTTATAGCTTTTCTGAAGAGGAAATATGATGGATATGTCTATTCCTTCTGATGAAAGTTGCAATAGTGCTAGGGATCGCTGGAGTATGTAACACCCATGAACTCTATGATCTATCTATTAAGGATGTTGAAATTAAATCTGACACAGCAAGGGTTGGAATTATTACATCCTTTACTTCTTCCACGAATCCTCTCTAGAGGTTTCTGCCAAAAAATTCTATCACTTTAAAGAATTTGTCTATGTGTTAAATTGTTACATAAATGTCGATTGATGAATGATTTTTTTTTTTTACAGGTACCACCACCCACAGTTGTTCCACCACCAATAATGATTGAACCTCTGCCACCAGGAATGGATTAGTTTTGATGTATGTTGTATGTATATGTGTAATTCTCCTCAAATATTTTTTATTTTGTTGTTGAAAAGAATTGATATATATTCAGACACAAGAATAAATCAATCCATCTCAGAGATATCTACAGTTCAGTCATGTGTTGGCGAATGTGACGAGAATTTTTTTTGTATACACATGTAAGATTTTTTTATCAATGAAAAGTATGGTTGAACATATATATTTGAATAAAATAAGTTTTGTACAGCATTTATCGACTGGCTATTTTTTCATTATTCCATCAAATGAGAGCTCTAGATTTGAAACTGACATGGAACTACTACTAGAACAATGACAAGAGCCTCTGCTGCTTGTTCTACTTTGCACCGAACTCCTAGAGGACTTGAGGTCCGAAGATAGAGTTGATTGAATATCACTTGATGATAACGATCTATCACTATATCTGGAGGCTGCACCTTTCAACTCCGACAATATTAAGCTACTCTCTTTCGCAAGGTTTTCCATTGCTATCATCAATTTATGATCTGTCATTGCAAGTTGGCATAATTTTTGTAAACCGTTTCTGTTTGAATCTGCCATCAGTTGTACTTCTAAGTCTCTCTGGAATGAACAAAATTTCAGATTATTTGATCTCAAGCATGTCATAACAATATCACTAATGCTATTTGAATGATTTATTTAATGTTCTCAAGATTGAGTTTAGGACAATAATATCAATATACGGTCTAGCACTTGAAGTGTAACCTAATCAAAGACCATAAATTCGGATATCAAAAATATTTTCATTTTATCAATATAGGGACTGTCAGGATGTTCTCAAAAATTTAAAATTAATTCCCTTTGACTAATTATGATGATCTTTCATTTTGGCTATTGGCTTGGAAGTTCAAAGCTAACCGAGCGTGACTTTGTGGTATTTCAGCCCATTCACAAAAGATAGCTTTTGTCAGCGTCTTGAAGCTGTCATATTTTTAATTTAGACCTTTACAAAATTGCCTAATAACAATAATCCAATGAAATAGCGTTTGGTGAATTTGAAAGCCATTGTGTGGTCGAAATGATGTTCAGAATTTTTTTTTTCAACCATTTTCGGTTTACTCATTCTTTATGTGCCGATGAATTTTGTTGAAATGTCGATTCCCTAACATTTATTATATAACTAAGCAGTTGCGTTAATTTCCTACGTTCTTAATTAAATACATAATCAAAAACAATTTGAATTTCATGAATTGGAGAATATTTGGTTCATTAAAATATTCATTTTACAGTATATTTAGTACACATAACAAATTTTTAATCTTATTGATTTATATTTAATGAATTGTTTGTTTAATCCAGTCTGTTGATGTAAACAAGTGTGAACATGGTCATAGATAACCTACAGAAGTGCATATTCTCGTGACGTATCGAATTATAGAATTCATATAAAAGTGTATATTTTATTTAATTTGGATCTAAAAAAATGGTTCGGCATCCGTGGACCATCTATAGAATCAGACACCCATTATGTGTTTGCTATACCTGGTAGCTCATATTATTGAGTGTATAATTATGTAATCATTATTCCTTCAAAATACTCACATCATACTTAGCCAATGTATCTAACTGAAGTTTTTTCTCAACTTTTCTAATCAAATTCTCTGTTCGCTTCACTTTTTCCTGTTTATCTTCCAATTCATTTTGCAACTTGTTGTATTCACATTCCAATTCAGTTAGTGAATTTTCTAGCTCTTTACGATCCAGATTCAATACTTCCATTTCATCTCTCAAGCCTTAAATTTTAAAATATTAATATTTTTTTATAGGATTACGTGTCATCAAACCTTTTAAATTATCTTTTTCACTCATTAGTGTCTTCCTAAGTATCCTTTGTTGGTCAGTTAAATCGATAAATTTTTTTTGTAAACTCTGCATCGTTTGAGCCTCTGTATCTATAATATAATTAAGGAATGTTATCGAGAATATAATTGGGTACTACAAAAATCTTTTAAAAATGCATAAAAGTTTTGTGAAAGTGAAACAAAATTTGACCTATTTCAGAATTTTGTAGCCAAATAACTCTTCTGATAAAATGAATTTGTTCCATAATTTTGATGCTCACTGTATAAGTGAGTTGCAGAGTTTTATCGAAAATTGAAATCTAGTGCTCTTATTGAACATTTTTCTTGATACGAAATGCATGATTTCGTCCTTAAAATATCTTCGTACTTATAGATAAACATCAGTACAATCATAAATCATTGAAAAATTCACATAGGTGAATCTATTTTGGACGCTTAGTAGTTCTGTGGTCTCAACAAATATAGAAAAAACTCTTCTTCTCACACTTAGATGTTTAAAGTATTAATTATATACAAACAAATAGTCGAAATTTGTCGACATCCGACAGATATACACCTTTATGAGATTATGAGTATTAAAAAAAAGCTAGAATATGAAGTTTGCATCCTACCTTCGTCATCTACTTCGCTCAAACTTTTCTTGTAAGCTGCATTTGTCCAGTTGACTATTTTCAAGGTATTCTCCATAGCTACTATCTCTTTTTCTATCCTCCTGATTTTCTCATCTAGTACATCTCCCTTTTGTTTAAGGAAGAATTTGTCCTGAGCAGCTTTTAATTTAATGTGTGTAACCGATAAAGTCTGGCCTTCTTCGTCCTTTCCCAAGGACATAGCAACCAGATGATATTTACTTTGGAGTTGATCTACCTTGAGCTGTCTATTTTTGAAGTCGCTCTTGAGCCTTCCCCGGTCGTCGTCTAGATTACGCCTCTGAACGTGCAAAAGTTCCATTTTGCTCTTTACTTCAAGGTCTCTCTCGCGCATTGCCTGAAAGTTAATGAGGAACTTTCTGATAAAACGAACAAAGATTCAAATAACGGGCCATTCCTAAGAAGGAGAGTAAGGAATACAATGCACAAATTAGAAAAATAAATACTTCGTGTAGTCTCTCCAACCGGAAAAATGAAATTTTCTAATTTGGAAAATACGAAGTCTGTAAATTAAGTAATGAAACTGGCAACGTTGCGTTTGATCTGGCAACACTGGAAGTGCGGGGCTTAGTGGGGCGGTAGAGGAACATGTGATCCACCTTCAGTATGACTTTGACCTCGCTCGATTGTTTTTGTGAAACAGTTTTTTCTATTGTATTCTAAAAATGAATGACATCAATTTCGAACAACGGTGTGCTATCAGGTTTTGCTTCAGACTTGGGCACAGTGCAACGGAAACTCTTCTTAAACTTCAGTAGTCCTATGGAGATAGTATTTTGTCACGGACCCAGGTTTTTCGGTAGTTTAAGGCATTTTCAGAAGGAAGAGAATCGATTGAAGATGAACAACGAAGCGGAAGGCCTTCATTTTCAAGAACCGATGAAAATGTCGACAGAATCCGGGATCTTGTGCGTTCAGATCGTCGGTTTACAGTCAGAATGATGGGGGAAGAGTTAAATTTGACTCACACCACCGTTTATCAAATTTGATAAAGAGTTTTTGGCCAGTAAAAACATTACTGTGGCTCCTCAGCCTCCTTATTCGCCCGACTTGAGTTCTTGTGACGTTTTTCTCCTTCCAAAATTGAATAATTACCTCAAGGAGAATCATTTTGGGACAGTCGAAAAAATTCAAACGGCTGTAACCGACCAGTTGGAGGTTATTTCAGAACCGGAGTTCCAGCACTACTATAAGGAGTGGCCTCAGAAGAAAGTTATTTTGAAGGTGACAATATTGAATTATTATTATTTTCGTATTAAAATTTTTTTTTTAAATCAGTCTCATTACTTAATTTACGGACCTCGTATATTCGTATTTATAACTAGCTGACCCGACAGACTTCGTCCTGTCAAAAAGATTTATAATGTGGCAGTTTTTGTGCCTACATATTTTAAAAAATTCTCCTGAACAGAACCGTCACCCTGGTGATAGCGCGTTGTGAATAAAAAATAATTAAATAAAACATATATAAGGATTTAAAAGTAAGTAATCGCTTTATTGTTAATCATGTGAATCATAATTATTATTATTATCATTGTAGTGCTTTGTGGTATACGATATTTTTGTTTGATTGCCTGGCGCATAGATAAACAAATCTGATGGTTTTCCAACACGGGAACAGGCAACATATAATTGACCATTTGAGAAACATGGGTTTTCTAGATTAATACCACAAACACTTAATGATTGCCCCTGGGACTTGTTTATAATCATAGCAAAAGCAAGCCGCACTGGAAACTGTAGTCGTTTAAACTCAAATGGCACATCAGTCGGAATCATTGGGATGCGCGGTATGAGAACATCTTCTCCTTTATACTTTCCTTTGAGTATAGTTGCTTCTATCACATTGTTTAGTAATTTTTTATCGCTAACCGTGTACCGTTGCAAAGACGCCATTGGTTGATATTTCGCAACATTATAACCACCGATCCAACCTGTAATTGAAGATTGTGAGGTGGCAATCCTGGCAAATCCAGCGAGTTTAAAAATTCCGGTGGATAGTTGACTACATCATCTTGATTAGTAGCCGAATCAACTGATTTATATATCTTCAATTCGCCTGTAATTTGTTCTGGAATTTTGAAATTTAATTCATTTACATCTATGTTTTTTGCAGCCAGTATAGCTCATTCGCTCAACCAATCATGGTTTCTGTAATTTTGAGAAACATCTGGAAACACCTTTGAATAAGTTCATCTTTTGATCGAGTTAACTGACAAAAACTTTGAGGAAAGTTAATGCAGCCAGTCGTAGATCTTTTAAGGTTCTGTCTAAAGCCTCCAAAGATTTTTTATGTGCCATCGTGCATTCATCCCAAACAATCAATTTACATTGCTGCAAAACCTTTGCCATGGCAGAGTTCTTCGAAACGTTGCAGGTTGGAGTTTCATTGCTTTGCATATTTAATGGCAATTTTAGTGCTGAATGGGCTGTTCGACCACCTTCAAGCAAAGTTGCTGCCGTTCCCGACGAAGCGAGTGCAAGTGCAATTTTATTTTGTGAGCGAATTGTTGCTAATATTTATGAAATCAAAAAAGTTTTTCCTGTACCACCAGGTGCATCTGAGAAGTAAATCCCTCCAGTTTCATCATTTGTTACTTTCATAAGAGTTTCAAATACATACTTCTGTTGTTCATTTAACAGTGGAAGATTTGTTTGAATTAATTCTTTCAAAGCGTTGAGATCATACAGTTTTTCTCGATGCAACTCTTGGTTAAAAGCGTCATGCATTGGACAATTGGGCGCGGTCAGGCCTAATTGAATTAATAGTTTGTTTGACATTATCAAGCACATGTCCTGAATTGAAATCAATGCTTCATTGTAAATTTCTTCACTGATTTGTATATTTGGATTTCCCATTCTATTCCGTATTTGATACAAAATATCACCACACATATAATCTTTGTACTTGATCCACAAATCAATTGGGTTTGATGGGAAGCATGTAGATATGATTATAGAAAACAATGTTCGCATTTGATGAGTGTGTGATGATATTACAGCATCATTGAGAGTTTGATCCCAATGAGCGTCATTTTCAAGCAATTGCAAACATAGATATGATCTTTGACGTTAGGAACACACCTACATTGCTTAGACAACAGTGAGCGCTTGTAATTTAATATGAACTTTATACCATAGCAATAAAGCTCAAATTGACTACGTTTTAGTTACAAATCATTTGTATGGGCTACTTTTAGGGTTTTTCCAGCAATAATTCTAATTTTTCTCGCCGTAAAAACCATCCTTGAACTTCAACGAACATTTTAAAAAAAGATTTGGCCAAATTGGTCCAGGCGTTGTTGAGTTATGCGCTTACCAACACATTTTGCGATTCATTTTTATATTATAGATAAAGATTAAAAGGACTTGCTTTCGAACGATCCTAACTTTGTTCAGTTCGGAAGCTATGGAACAACGAATTATTGCAGGTCTATGCCCCGAAATTTGAAATTTACTATAGGTTTGATAATTCTCACCTGCTCCAAATTAAGTTTCATTTTCTGCAAGTTGTATATTTCGTTTTCTTCTTTCTTCATGCTCTCGTCGAATTGTCTGAGCTTCAAGATCAAGATGTTCTCTTCGACCTGTTTTTCTTGTGCCGTGGCTTTCGCTGCATCGACATGTTTAAGTCCGCCTTCATATTCTAGTTTTGGTTTTGTAATTTATTGTTTAATTTGGCTAGTTTTTCCTCGTCGTTCGCTATTGCCGACGTCAACCTGCGCATTTCGTCTTGAATACGTGATTTCAGAACCGGAGTTCCAGCACTACTATAAGGAGTGGCCTCAGAAGAAAGTTATTTTGAAGGTGACAATATTGAATTGTTATTATTTTCGTATTAAAAATTTTTTTTAAAATCAGTCTCATTACTTAATTTACGGACCTCGTATATTCGTATTTATAACTAGCTGACCCGACAGACTTCGTCCTGTCAAAAAGATTTGTAATGTGGCAGTTTTTGTGCCTACGTATTTTAAAAAATTCTCCTGAACAGAACCGTCACCCTGGTGATAGCGCGTTGTGAATAAAAAATAATTAAATAAAACATATATAAGGATTTAAAAGTAAGTAATCGCTTTATTGATAATCATGTGAATCATAATTATTATTATTATCATTGTAGTGCTTTGTGGTAGGTATACGATGTTTTTGTTTGATTGCCTGGCGCATAGATAAACAAATCTGATGGTTTTCCAACACGGGAACAGGCAACATACAATTGACCATATGAGAAACATGGGTTTTCTAGATTAATACCACAAACACTTAATGATTGCCCTGGGACTTGTTTATAGTCATAGCAAAAGCAAGCCGCACTGGAAACTGTAGTCGTTTAAACTCAAATGGCACATCAGTCGGAATCATTGGGATGCGCGGTATGAAAACATCTTCTCCTTTATACTTTCCTTTGAGTATAGTTGCTTCTATCACATTGTTTAGTAATTTTTTTATCGCTAACCGTGTACCGTTGCAAAGACGCCATTGGTTGATATTTCGCAACATTATAACCACCGATCAACCTGTAATTGAAGATTGTGAGGTGGCAATCTGGCAAATCCAGCGAGTTTAAAAATTCCGGTGGATAGTTGACTACATCATCTTGATTAGTAGCCGAATCAAGTGATTTATATATCTTCAATTCGCCTGTAATTTGTTCTGGAATTTTGAAATTTAATTCATTTACATATATGTTTTTTGCAGCCAGTATAGCTCGTTCGCTCAACCAATCATGGTTTCTGTAATTTTGAGAAACATCTGGAAACACCTTTTGAATAAGTTCATCTTTTGATCGAGTTAACTGACAAAAACTTTGAGGAAAGTTAATGCAGCCAGTTTCACATTATCAAGCACATGTCCTCAATTGAAATCAATTCATTGTAAATTTCTTCACTGATTTGTATATTTGGATTTCCCATTCTATTCCGTATTTGATACAAAATATCATCACACATATAATCTTTGTACTTGATCCACAAATCAATTGGGTTTGATGGGAAGCATGTAGATATGATTATAGAAAACAATGTTCGTATTTGATGAGCGTGTGATGATATTACAGCATCATTGAGAGTTTGATCCCAATGAGCGTCATTTTCAAGCAATTGCAAACATAGATATGATCTTTGACGTTAGGAACACACCTACATTGCTTAGACAATAGTGAGTGCTTGTAATTTAATATGAACTTTATACCATAGCAATAAAGCTCAAATTGACTACGTTTTAGTTACAAATCATTTGTATGGGAAAAGGAAAAGGGCTATTTTTAGGGTTTTTCCAGCAATAATTCTAATTTTTCTCGCCGTAAAAACCATCCTTGAACTTCAACGAACATTTTAAAAAAAGATTTGGCCAAATTGGTCCAGGCGTTGTTGAGTTATGCGCTTACCAACACATTTTGCGATTCATTTTTATATTATAGATAAAGATTAAAAGGACTTGCTTTCGAACGATCCTAACTTTGTTCAGTTCGGAAGCTATGGAACAACGAATTATTGCAGGTCTATGCCCCGAAATTTGAAATTTACTATAGGTTTGATAATTCTCACCTGCTCCAAATTAAGTTTCATTTTCTGCAAGTTGTATATTTCGTTTTCTTCTTTCTTCATGCTCTCGTCGAATTGTCTGAGCTTCAAGATCAAGATGTTCTCTTCGACCTGTTTTTCTTGTGCCGTGGCTTTCGCTGCATCGACATGTTTAAGTCCGCCTTCATATTCTAGTTTTTGGTTTTGTAATTTATTGTTTAATTTGGCTAGTTTTTCCTCGTCGTTCGCTATTGCCGACGTCAACCTGCGCATTTCGTCTTGAATACGTGATATTTGTTCTTGAAGAAGGGTTTTTGTCTATAGAAATCGAGCAATTAAACTTTTTCATCACTCCGACTAAAATTCAACTCACTTCTGTATATTCCGAGTAGTATTTTTCCAGTGATCCTATTTTATTGAAAACGTTGTGATCATTTTCGGTATTTTTCTGCTTTTCAAATACATTCAGTTTGTCCTCCAATTGGTCAATTCTGAATTCCTGTAATTAATCCATACAAATAAAAGTTAACTATAAAATTGTATCTACTTGGCATCTATTAAATATTAATATGTAGTTATTTGTGCAATTAACTTGTAATGAAAGGAACCTTTATTATGAAAAACATAGTACCCGAGGATGGAAACTAAAGGAAAATTAGTAATAACAGTAATATTTTTAACCGAAAGGAGCAAACATCATTCCGAAGTGATATGGCATCACTAAGACCATATACAGGGTTATGATAAAGTAATGCACAAAATTCATAAAACGTACAACGACCACTTTTGACAAAAATGCAAAAACACGTCAAACGGTGTTTTGTATTCCGCATCTCTTGACATAAGTTACAAAAATAACAAGTCAAACTTGTCAAAGTTCATCAACATATTTTTTTAATGGGAAGCTAAGATTTTTATTACATTATGTGATAAAGCTTGTTTTTTTACACTAGGGGAAAATAGTTGCAGTAGAGCTAACATGAGAAAAAAACAAGAAAATGAATAAAAAAGTTGTCTCTGATTTCATCACCAGTTGCGAAATAGACGTTCCAAAATGTCAATGAGTTTTGAAAAGTGTCACTTTACTTGTCAAAATTAGAAAAATAAATTTGGCAAAAAAATGTCGTTTTCCTACCTAGGCCCGGGACTTCTGACCGACGTGTTACCTGTGAAACTAACTGAAATCTTCAATCAGTGATCAAACTAACCATATTATATATATTTTCCTTCCTCTTGTCAACATTGACCTGAGCTTCCTTCGTCGATTTTTGTAGTGTGTCGACGAGAGTCGCAAGATTTGTAATTTCCAATTCTTTATTAATGTTAATCTCCACCTGTTCGCCCAGCTTGCATTGCACACGATATAAAGTCTGCGATGTTCTGGAAGTGTCGCCCAAAAATGCGTTATACTGCTTCGCTTCAAAATCAATTAATTTTTCTAAATGTTTGCATCTGTCCGATACGCTCATGTTGGCAATCTTCAAATTCTCAAATTTGTCCTTAAGGACATCGATCTTTTTTTGTAGTCTGTTTATGTCGATGAATTTGTTCTCCTTTTCTCTTTTCAATAGTTTGGCCTTGCATCTACCGTTTTCCAAATTATTCGCTGTTTTGGTCACTTGGCGTTTCATGCTGTTTTCCTGCAACGACCCAAAAATATTTCATTTGAAATCTTCAAAAAGAACAGCAAACACGAATATTTCTGAAAATTTCATAGAAACTGAACTTTGTTACGAAATCATGTAAGTTATTATTCTAATTATTTACCTGTCCACCCTCTGAAAGAAGGTACGCCGGCCAAATAAGCCATTCAGTACCAAAAAGAGACCAGAAACACCTAAAGACTTAATTTCAGACCGTTTAGAAAATATGATCTCCACTCTAGCGGCAGCTAGACTCCAGAAGGTCATGGCGAAAGGGTGTATTACCCAACGTTATGGTTAGATTACTGAGGCAGAGGAGGAACGATGGATCTTTCTTCTCGAAACATTTTTTCTAGGTAATGAACCCCTAAAGTTTTAATGAAATAGCCATGACACACTGAAGACTTCTACAATGAGGACTAGGGTATTGCTAAAACAATACTCCCAAGGCTGTGACTCAAATGGGCAAAAACTCCTTTCAGCCTTAAAAATCTCAAAGATTTATAACATTTTTCCGGCATATTTGCACAAAGGACAGGAAGAATTCCTTTGGTCCCTATCAATTTGTATACGCTCTGACAGAACTCTATGTGGAATGTATGAAATAAATTGGAAAATGAATGATATTTCTCCCAAGAATTTAGAGCTGCAGTCTATTTGCAAATTTGGGTCGGGACTATGTTAGAAAATACTGGTAACCAATGAACCAGTATGAATCATATGGTTCCAGCAATTATTCTCATGGATGTATTTAATTGTTCAATATTTTCCCATTAAACGAACAATACTCAGCTGCAGAAAAAACTAAAGATACTATGGGTTGAGTGGAAGCATCAGTACCTCAAGATAATCCAGGTAATTTCTGAGGAATATTATTCCTAGTTTTAAATTGTATGCGCAAATCTCGGTTTTCTTAGGGTTGGGACTTGAACTCCACTCAACAAAATAATTTCTCAAACTGTATAAATCAATTGATAGAATATTGTCCTGAGTTTGGAAATTCGAATGGTGGTAAGCAATAGCTTACCATAAGCATAATAATAATAGCTTATCATAAGCATATACGAATTTCTGAGATGATGTCGTAGGTAAATCGCTGAGATATTAATTGAAGAGTTGAGGGACTAGAAGAGATCCTTGTGGAAGATCATTTTTCAATGTTTTTAAATTGCTACTTTTCTTGTCAACAAAAAAAACATATTTTCTGTTTATCGATTACGGAATCGTGTGACAAATTCGAAGGACTGTCTTCACCTATTTAAGGCCAATTCAAACAAGTTTCTGCGCTGATTCGTAATCGTTGACGAAACCTGGATCCACCACTATACGCCAAAACCAAGAGTCGAAGCAATAAAGTTCATGCGAACGTGCTCCTAAGAAAGCGCTCAGAAACGTTATGGCCAATGTTTTTTGGAATTACCTAGGATTGACTACTCGGAAATGGAAAAGATAATAACAGAGCAATACTACAGTGAATTATTGGATCGATTTGATGCCGCATTCCAGAAAAAACATCCTTCTGTAGCGAACAAAACTCATTCATCAGCAAGCGCCACTTCAAAATTGGTGGAATAGGGCTACGACTTGTTACCTCACTCACCATTTTCACCAGATATAGCACCATGTGACTTTTTTTGTTTCCAAACATAAAAAATTGCTCGGCGAAAAGCGGTTCACGTCAAACGATGAGGTTAGCACTGAAATGGAGGCCTATTTTGCAAAGTTCGAGGAATCATATTTTGTAGCTTGAAAAAGTTGTAATATCTCTGATCTAAGTGTATCGAGCTAAAAGGAGACTATGTTGAGAAATAAATATGAAAAATTCCATAAAATTCATTTTTCTTTTCAAACACGGGTACTTAACAATCCATCTTTGTAGAGCCCGAAAATTAATCCATTTTTCCACACAGTGTCATATGCCGAATTGAAACCTGATAGTAGTGAGGTTGAAAACCTGATCTGAACAATTGATAGATTCAATTCTGGAGAAAATCAACTACTCAATATCTTGAAAGGATCACTCAATAAACTGATGAAGCATAAAAAAACCTGAACAAATCTGCTGTAACCAACAATAATTTCGTGAATTGTGGGCTTAAAGACATTCGATACCATCGATTCTATCGAGGGCAACAAAACAGCTGTTGATCGCTGTTGTCCATCTCGAGTTTCTCAGGATGTTCGTACTTACTTCGGTATGCAAGAACATAACGTAGTGAATAACTTTATCCAATTCTCTTTGATACTTCGAATATTGAGTGTTCAAATCGTCATTGTCCCTTTCCAACTCTTTGTTATTATTCTTTTCTATATTGAGTAAATTATCTTCATTACTCATATTTTCCTTTTCTCTTTCTATAAGCTCCATGGTGTCTAGCAACTTATCCTGTTGGGCAGATATTGCATCGTCCCTCTGATGGAGAATTTTCACAGTTTCTTTCCACTGTGTAACAAGGGAATCTCGTTCAGCCACTTGAATTTTGATGGTTTTTCCTTCGGATAAACACAGAAAAATTATAAATATAAGATATCCATAAGTAAGTTTAGATTCAACAAGGGCATAGTATACAACCCTCAAAGAAGGTAAGTTCAAAATTTGTTTTAGTTGTTTGAATTTATATAGTATTTATATAGCTAATGCTATTTTATCAATACGAAAATTCCATCTTAAATGGCTATCAATAGTTATTCCAAGATATTTTATTTGCTGTCTCATTTGAATCTTCGTTATAGTGTCGTTTCCATTTATTTTTAACCAGTCGTAAGTGGTAGTATTATCTGCATCGGAACTAAACGGGAAAAAGCACGTTTTGTCAAAATTTTTGAATTGAATGCATCCATCAAAGAAGCAAAATCGTTCTCCACAATTTTTTCAAATTTTCCCATGTTTGGTTTCCGTAGAAAATGACTATATCGTCTGCAAAACTTGTGATCGATCCCTCTGTGTTATGAGTAAGTATACTATTCATATATACAGGATGTAACTAAATAAGTGTAAAATATTTAAGGAGGTGATTCCTCATCGAAAAAATGATAGGATCTTTCATATAAAGAAACTTCATTGGAGCATCCCTTGTTAAGATATAGCCCCTTAAAGGGAGTACATAAAATTTGTATAACAATTTTTTTCACAAGCACCAAAAAGTTACAATATTGAAATTAACGTAACGTTTCCTACTGGCAAAAAGACACTTATCCAGTTATTTATTTGGTTTACCACATGGTTGTAAGGGTGGGAAACGCAACCCCTAACGTTTATTTCCAATGAAACTTTTTGTCTTATTATTTGTTTACCATTTAAAAATTTATTTCCGATAGCCTGTTTCATTCTAAACAAAAAATATCTCATGAGTTTCTTCCCAAAATAAACCAGTTCGCAGCAAAAAATTATTTTATGAACAACTACAGAGATAGGTACATCGTCATAAATTAAAATAAAAAACTGGATAAGTGTCTTTTTGCTTGTAGGAAACGTTAGGTTAATGTCAATATTGTTACTTTTTTGGTGCTTGTGAAAAAAATTGTTATACAAATTTTATGTACTCCCTTTGAGGGGCTGTATCTTAACAAGGGATGCTCCAATGAAGTTTCTTTATATGAAAGATCCTATCTTTTTTTCGATGAGGAATCACCTCCTTAAATATTTTACACTTATTAAGTTACAACCTGTATAATGAAAAGAATAGGGCCGATCACTGTTCCCTGCGGTACGCCATATACCACCTTCTTTTTCCCACTGACAAAACCATTTATTTTTACACATTGTTCGCGATCCTTAAGATCACCAGCTTTCCCTGTTATACCCATATCTCACAAGGCGCCCAACAGCAGTCCATGATCAACTGTGTCAAACGCCTTCACCAAATCTAGGAATATAGCCAAACATTTTTTACCATTTTCTAAACTTTGATGTATTTTAGACATTAGTGAATTTATAGCGTCTTGAGTCGAGATATTTTTTCTAAAGCCAAATTGAATAGAAATTAGTTTATATTTCTCTAAAATGAATTTTTTAAATTTTCAATTTTTCTTTTGAGCACCTCTTCGTCGGTGGAAAGCCGCTCTTCTACTAGGACGTTGGAAAGAGGTGTTCATTACATCTCGATATATGAATGGAGAAAGAACAATAAAAGATGGTGGATATCACCCAAATGATAATTCTACACGTGGTTCACCATCAGAAATTTCTCGTCAACATCAATTATACATAATTATTATACAAAAACCTGAAGTGATGAGCTAACGCATGATTTATTAAATATCCAATTTTCCCTATTGAATATTTAAAATTAAGGAGGAATCAGAATTTCATTCTAATTCCAATTGGAACTCTAGTTATTCGGAAAATCTTACCTGTTCTTTCTAAAACCGATTCGTAATTGATAAGGTCATTGACCATTTTCGCTATGGTTTTCTGTCGTTGCAAATATTCGAGCTGCAAACTTGCTCGCTTAGCTTCTAATTCAAGAAATTTTTTTTCATCTTGTTTCGAAAATTTACTGAGCAAATTATTATCGTCATCTCTCTTCTTTAGGGATTCTTCCCACGCTTTTAAAGCCTCCTCGTCCCAAAAGGTCTCTTTTTTTATCTTTTCTATTTTTTCCATGTTCCTCTTCACGTCCACTTTCTTTTCAGCATTTTTCTGATTGATGTCTTTGATTTTTTTGCAGTTTTCTCGAATATCTTGAACAAGTCTATTCTTCTCGGCCGTTGCTATACCCAGAGAATGTTTTTCTGCATCTAACTGCTGCTTATGCGCTGCTATCAATTTCTGCAAAAATATAACTAACAATGAGTTCATTGATACAGGGTGTCTGACCGTACACGCGGACCTCCTCAAAATGTAACAATGAAAATTTCGATTGTTTTTCTGCGCAGAATCATTACATTATCAGCTGAAAATCTTATTGTAAAATTTTTTAGTTACTAACACAAAATAACAAGTCCTACGAACAATCACTAATTTATTTACACTACTTGAAATATAAACACCTAAAAAAATAATTTCACCGTGTTTCATTCTAAATAAACAATTCAATAGTTCGTTGAACCAGGATTGGCATAGAGGGTATTCGAACAAGAAATTCTTCAAGAAATTTTTTGTCGCTATATGAAAATATGTAAAAGTTATTCTTTACTCAAAAACTTATCAAGTTACCGCAATTTAATACTACCTCTTTTAGATTACTGAAATAAATAGACGGAAACCTAACGAAAAACACGTGCTCCCCCTACTATTGTTGGAAATATACCAATTTTACCAGGGGGAATTGAAATAATTTCCACAAAATGATATTGAGAAATTCAATGATTTCAAACGAAATAGAGTTATCACATCGGAACAGAAAATTCTAGAACATTCAAAAAGATATATATCCAAAATGCAGCGTTCCTATTAGAACTGAATTTCGGCAAAATAACCGAAACCCATGAACCGAGATTATTAATCACTTCGCTACGCTGTCCACATCAACAAGACCATAATCGACCGGTTTGCAGAACAAAGCTCCAAAAGCAAAGGCCACTTCAAGTCTAGACATTCCAGGGCGGACTCTACAGCTGTGCATATACCTGGTACCTAGCCAGAAGACCATTATATATCCATTTTTCTCTAAACGGCATTTAAGTCTTACAATCCATTGGGTGAACAAAGAAATCATATTTGTTAAGACGGCATAAAAGTTTCGCAATTTGTTGGGTCCAATAAAATGTGCTTTGTTACAATCACCCCTTTTATTTTCACAACCTGCCTTACATGAACTATATTTCAGGTCAGCACAATTGAAGGACCCACACTGTTATTTTATGACATTGATCTATGAGTGTTGTATTAAATATTAAAATAATATAGGAAGATGTTAACGCGATAATTTGCTTCAGCTCAATTTTAGCAGGACGCGAAATACATTTTATCCATTTATTTCTCAATAAAAGTTGGTCCACCCAAAATTCTATAATTCACAAACTAATGGTTCGTCGGTTCTTAAATTCATAGATACACGCAGCGTTTAGGGCTTCATTCATACCATAATCGAGATCCCCGTATCATGTGAATCACCCTGTATACTAGTTTTAATATAATACCTCTACTTGTTCACTTTCTTGTACAACAAATTTGAAGTGCTGTTCCAAAGCTTCATACTTTTGTGAAGTCAATTCACATTCGTTTTTAGCCTTCAATCTGGCTAGTGTAAGTCTAGCAACTTGCTCCTCCAACGCTTTGTTTTCATCATTTGCAACTGGTATTTGGAATCCGTCGTTCCAGCCTAAATTTTTCAAAATATCTATCATAAACTCTGATTGTCCCATTTTGATAATTCTGGGAGTTGATTAAATTAATATATATGACTTATTATGATTATGATGACTAAAGAGGACACATGTTTACATTAAAGGTATGTTGCCTTGGTAACATCTCCCAAATGCATAGACTTATAGGTCTTAGGCTATAGAATATATAAAGATTTAGCTCTATGTATCCATCTTCTTGCCTGTTTGTTCCAAGTGTAGTTTTGCCCAATTTTATATTATATTGTATATTGGGCCAAAATCGGTATCGAACTATCGGGTTCTACTACCTGATATAGAAATTCCTGGTCAAAATAAAATAAATTTCGAAGTAGATCTACACAATATTCCAACGGGTATGTAAGATGGGCCCAAATAATTCTTTGTTGTTATGGGTCTTCAATAATACTACAAAATTTGATTGCGATCCTATGTATAGTTTTCGATAAATCGCAAATCGCAGAGCGCGCGTTTTAATGATTGTTCAACAGCTTCTCTCACTACACAACATATTCTAGAGTTCCCACTGTTTTGGGTCTTTCCAAACCACTAAGGCTTTTTGTTGAACCACATTCTTTCAATGTTCGAACCCAATATTGCGATGCGGAACAGGATCACGACGTAGAATATTGATGGGCCGTCGGAAGGTCCGCTGAGAGATAATGGAAGAACGACCATTTTCAGAAAACATGCAAAAACGAGGTAAGTGATCGGACAAAATGAAATCCCTTCAAGGCTCCCATCCACACTTCAGTAGCCCCTCATAACTGCACTGTTTGTTTTGGCGCATCCTGTATTTGAAAAAGCATACCTATTTCTCTTGGTCACGCCATCACGCGTGAACAGCTGGACCGTTTCGCCATTTTTGTTATTGTCAGGAGATGGTTCTTATAGAAGAAAAAAATCTAACCTTAGTTAATCTTAGACAGACTACAGCAAAGACGAGGGTTTTATTATTCGCGTTTATTGTTAGTCAATGTTCGTCGCCCAACATCATTGCAACATCTGCTAATTGTTAATGGAGTATTGTGCTGCACACACAGAGGAGAAGATGGATTTGTTAGAAAAATGACGGTGATTGAGGATACCGCAATTTCGTCAAATGCTTAACAAATATGGACAGTGTTTTCCATCATTTCATCTACATGCTTCCCATCAACACCGGTTGATACAGGGAACAATTAAGAAGATCACATGGCCGAAGAAATATTCAATTAAAAGCGTCTTCGAACATTTCTTAAATGCACATTTGTAAATTAACGAAGGAATGTACACTAAATCATTAATTTCAATTGGAGATATATGCTAGACGCTTACCAACAAAGGATTAAAATGATTAGGAAGAGAAGGAAGCTGAGAGGCGTAATCTGGCGGAATTCTCTTACTCAGATACTTCCGGTAGGACTAGGAAAACCTTTTTAGTTAATATCATTGATTTTGGCTACGATTCCATTGCCAAATGGTATCGTACTTCAAGAACTTGCATCATCACGTATTGCAGCTACGTTGTTGGATAGCAGTTGAACAGATCATTCCGCACTCAAGTTGCTGTTGAACATGCAAATAAATGAAATACCAAATTGCAATCTCTCAAGTATTGCAGAAGAGTAAACTAATCAGGTTGAGATGACGTTAAAACGCTCAAATCAAAAATGAAGATGCAAGTCGAATTGCAGAACGACCAATCTGGAGAAGTTTTCCTTAACAATTGCTCAATATTAGTAATGGCAAAATACCTGTTGACTTATTGTCTGGATAACATTATGACAGGATAACACTGTCAGGTCAACTAGTATAACATAGTAAAGAACTGTTCATTACTCCGAAAAACAGAATGGCATGAAATATCCTTGGGATTCCTAAATATTGATTCCTGTTTATCAAAAATGACATTACTTGACAACTATGAAAAGGTGAATGAAATCATAAAATTTGTAAAACATTTATGGATCACATGGTTGCAAGATCACGTAAATGCCACAGAAAACAGTCCACTCCTTCCAAGAATTTAGATGATTTCAATAAGCTGAAAAGAATTCTCCTTATGTTTCTTTCATGCTTTAAAAGTTGCTCCAGCTTATCATGAAACATCTTTTATACACTAGCAATATCAAATATATTTAAGAGAATGTATTATATCAGTTTTCAAACTGATGATTCTATCTTAACTGTAGGAATAAAATAAATCCTTGTTTATTTTTCTGGCAATTGTAATTTTGAAACATTAATAATTCAAGGAAACTCAATGAATACTCTAGTGTATTTAATATACTATCTACCACATAGCTCTTTGTATACCAGATAACTTATTATAATCTGCCAAATTTCTGAACACTATTCGACTCAATCTCCACCTTTTTACAACACCTTTTCCTCTGGAAGTTATGGCACATCTGTTTGTACAACGGAGAAGAGCCGAATCTCTTGGGAATGCATGAATCTCAGCATCAGCCAATTCCCTTATTTCTGGGGGTAATATATTATTCTTTCTTAAAGCATTTACACGAAGTCTCATTGGAGCATATTCGGTTACCATTTTTCTCCTCTTCACATCTCTAATCATCCATTTGTTAACCCATTTGTTTCTTACTTGTTGAAGCTGCAAATAAAGAATGAATTCAAGCAAAGAATTCTAGTGAAGAACATACCAATAGGTTAACACTAGAATTAAATATTCTTGTTGAAGTATTCGTTAAAGAGGAACAGATATTCATAATTAATTAAATGAGCAGAAGTTCAGGTTAATGAAACAAGAATGAGTGAACGATACGATTTTGGCCCCTATATTGATATATATTTTTTATATTTCAGCTCAGATAGAGGTTAGGTGAAAATACCATAGACTACTAAGTTATTTAATTTATTAGTCTATGACAGTAATATCCACGGTTTTATCAAAGTATGGACATTGTTTATAGATTAATATATATTATATACATATTATATATTTATAAATAAACAATGATATGGATGAATCGACTCTCATATTTATGGAAGAGCTGATCAGAAAGCGCCCATCAAAATGCCATAACCGTAGATATCACCTATGCATTGAAGTAAAGCATGAGAAGAGCATGTAAGACTGACATCATCACAGTTATTATCTTAAAAATGTTGAACAGGGCCTAAACCAAGGAATTAATAATATTATTCTCATAGGTGCCAAGCCATTCCTATATCCATGCGATGACACAGTTGATATAATAATAAGATGCTGGCTAATCGAGGCAGAGACCTCATATGGAAGTCATAACTTATAGCAGCATTCGACTGATCAAGGGTGGATTATATAGTTCAAATATAACACCCAATAAATAACTTGGTTTGAAAAACTTAATCTTCCAAGAAGGACAATAACAAGAATTAGGTCGGAACACTGCAATTATCTCTCTCATTTGTCAAAAATAAAGGTTGAAGACCATATGTAGTTGTGTGAAGCTGGGTAACTTGCTATCTGTTTTTTGTTTTTGGAGATAATCTCACTAGAATTAATGCATTGTTTAGGGGTTTGGAGGCTTATGGGCTTGTGTTTTTGTCAAATATAAATTATGAGTTCTTCACTACTAAAACGGAGATAATGAGCTTATTGATGAACTTTTTAAGGGATTCGGGCACCCGACTTTAGCGTTATTTGTGATTTTTTCAGTCCCAGTTTTGTGGCGATATGTATCTAATTGTTCCCAAACATTTCTTTCCTATTTGAGCTAACCTACCTTATATCTGTAGTAGCATGTTACAATTGGGAAAGTTAATTGTCGAGCATATTTAATTAATTATTCCGAATCTGAGAGATTTTAGGTATATTTTAGCGTATAACCCAAAATGACATACATTTTCATTCGGATTTTGCGTAACCGCTGACGCAAAAAAAAGAATGGTTCGAAACATTCGTAACCGTTGTTGACCATCTATAACCAGGTCTATGCTAAAATGTACCCAAACACTTAATAAAATTCAATCATCCAGTTCTCAAATCAATGTTCCTTCTCCATTTTGATCGACTTTCAGTTATATCACAACGCAAGCGACATCTACCTCTATGCAATTTCGATAGACACTCCTAATCTACCTCCTTTCCACTACCCTCCATAGTAGAGGGTCTATAGAAATTGCATCACAGACCGGTTATCTAGATAACTGGTCTGTGAATTGCATAAAGGTAACCAGTGACCATGATTTTATAAAATTTCACTTAAGTGAAAATGAAGTAGGTATGCGCATCACATTCAGAAACTGAACCCCGCCTCAAACATTTAACTTGCTCATTTGATTGGTGCGCCATGACGTCAATCTGGCTGAGCGCCAGTTCCTAATTCGAACTGATGGGTTGTATTTAAAAATAGATGTTTTGAAATTTCGAACGGAAGATATATTCCTCGTGTCGACTGATATTTGTCGTATAACCATGGAAGATTTGAGTACATTATTACCATGTCCGTTGTGTCAATTGCCCCATTTCGAAAATGTGGATTCTTTACGTTCAACGCTCATTGCAGCAGCAACAACTTCTCTCAATTGTCCGATTTGTAAGGAACCAGTTCTGGGGTTGGATAAATTGACCATCCACTTATTCGTTCATATCAATGATAATGTAAAGAAAATTGAGAATAATTCTTTTGTGGAAAATAGCAAGGAAGGGGATGAAATTATTTTTAGTAACAGTGATCTGGTGAAAGCGAAAGCGTTACCTACTAATTTTGAAACTAATACAATAGTTTGTGATATCTGTGATTTCAATTTCACCGATAAAACAATTTTAGAACTACATCAGAAATTGCTGCATCAAACTCCCCCTGACAAAGAGACGGGTATTTACAATTTTCATTGCCATCTGTGTACGAAAAAATTCAAGATGAAAGGAAGCCTTATTGTTCACTTACGTGTAGCTCATTATGGTTTTTCTGAAATTCATTCTGAACAAAAAAGAATGAATGGTAGTGACACTTCAAAGAAAAGTGGTGATAGTAAGCAATGGGAGTGCGACATTTGTTGTAAAATGTTCACAACGAAGTATTTCCTCAAAAAGCATAAAAGACTACACACAGGTAATATTATCCAGGATATCAATTAATTTTTCCAATGTCAGGATGAAAAAATTTAATTTTTTAGGTGAAATGCCATACACATGCTTGCAGTGCAAAAAATCTTTCACCTTTCAACAATCTTTCCATAAACATATGTTATATCATTCCTCAGAAAAACCCCATAGTTGCGATGAATGCGGACGATCATTTAAAGAGTTATCCACCCTTCAAAACCATATTCGCATTCACTCTGGGGAGAGGCCATTCAGTTGTGAATCTTGTGGTAAAGTTTAATGGTGAGTAATTTTGACGAAACTTCAATTCACACATATCAATTCAGGAAAATCTTTCCGACAACGTGTATCATATTTGGTACATAGAAGAATACATACTGGTGTTATGCCTTATGGATGTGACAAGTGCGGAAAAAATTTCGATACAAGTTCAGTCAACGATCACATAAATGTGTTTCTAAGTCTGCATCTGGAAATAATACAACTGTACAATCCATCCCCTCAATTGTAACTGAATTAAAAGCAGTTCAAGCAGAGGATACGAATGGAATACTTGGCAAAAAAGATTTCTTTGGATCAAGTGTTCTTGACAGGAATGATCTTCAATGCTGTATTAATTATTCAATGCTGAATGATCCAAATACTGGTAAGTTACAGATTGGTATTTTACATATTAGTGAGGAGAATCATTACAAAATGAAAACTTAAAAGATAGTGTGCATGTTATTGATTAATAGAATTCACTAGAGGATACTTCATTACACTGAAGGCTTCTGATTTTATTAATATTCAATAAACAGAATCAGATGTATCATTCACAAGCACTGCATCCTGAAAGACTTATTGTATGACCCCTGTGATGTGCTATATGAGGGCATTCATAATCCTTAAAATATTCAGTATAAATTTCTCAAACTTAGGTACAGTTTGTTCAGTACATTCAGTTGAAGTTGAGCCAAATAATGAATTTTGAATACTTGGTATGCCAAAAATTACTCCAAGCTGGAACAATCGGCTCAGAATTGAAGATTATAAGTTACAGAAGCACTATAGGGACATGGGACAAATAAAATTCGAAGATAGTAAAAAATTACAGCCCAGGGAGTTCAAAATTATAAGGTGTGAATATTCTTGAATAATAAATAATGCATTAGAATTGAATAATTTGATTTTAAAAATATATCTCTGATAACCACCTACTCTGACTTAGCCTAATATCTGACTTTGGCTTGACATCAACCTCAAAGACACCTGTACACAGATTTTCATCCTTGTACTAGTTTTTAAGGTTTTCATTCTTTGGTTTCTTCTTATTCAATTTTTCCATTGCAATGCATCATGATTGAGTCCTTTTGTGTTTTGCCAAATATACCAGTTCCTATATTTCTAGCAATCGGAGTGATACCAGTTATATCCTTTTGTTGTCAAGGTTACCGTTTTTTACTCTAGCTCAACTGGATTTCTAACAAAGTATCAAATCTTATACTTTTATCATGCTTTCCCAATAATGGGGCGATCAAGATGACATTATCCAACCTGGTTTGCCCATATCTGCATACCAGGTTTTATCATATGATACTAGTATATCGAACATTACCTCCATTGAATCTATAGGAGTTTCTATCATGGTATTAGTTATGCAAATGCCTCAAAGTTTCTTGAGTTTATGGAGTTCCTTCAATGTTTCTTTTGTAAGTCAGAACCATGTTTTACTTTAGCTCGTAATCTATAACTTCTGATTTTTATCAATCATCAACCAAACAGCTCATCTCCCAGAAAATGATCATTAATATGCATTTTCTAGGTGAAATGGAAATATCAGTATGAATGAAAATCAACAATTCAATATTGAATTATAATAAAATAATTTTCCTACTAGAGAAGGCATGAAAAATTATAGTTCACAATAATTCTCAGTAAAGTCAAAGTTTTTGAAATTTACATTCTTACAATACTAGACATTTACAAAAACTGTATGTGAGTCAATTTCTACATAATTTAATCCAATAATGTTCATCAAAGAACCCTTAGTATTTTCACCTAAGATACTGAGTATCAGCTATGCATCTAAGAGCTTCTTTTTCAACATGATATCTAGTCTTAACGCTTCACACTTAAGATTGTGTTCGATATTCTGATGCTTTAGTTGTCGTGCAAGGAATTCACATCTCAATTCATGTTCAATTCTACCTTGTTCAGCTCTTTGTTCAACGCCTTTTAATTGAGCTTCTATCCATTCATTGCTCATAGTGGTATAACTTTCACATATATCCTGGGATTGTTCAACTTCTTGATTAGCAGTATTTTCTTCATATTCAAAGTTATTTATATCAAATATTTGCTCTGTTGTGTTATTCTCCTCATCTTTTATCATTGCAATTTTTGATGGCTCGTATGATGATTGATCTTTTTACAGCGTACCAAATGTACGCTATCTCGCCTCCATTTCTTTTTAGGTTATCATATCGGCATCTTAAAGATTTTGCACTCCTGTAATATTCTGCTGATCGACTATTAAACTCATTAGCTATTTTCACCCATGTCGTATCTTTCAACTTGTTGCTTATAAAGTCCGTTTTTTACTATCCAAAAGATGAGAATATTTTTTAACTAATTCTTCTAAAAGCTCATTCTCTCGAGATGTGAAATTTGGAATCCTTCTGATTACACTAACATTCATTTCAACATCTGGATCAATTCTAGTAAACGTTTAGATTATTCTGAACTGTGTGTTTCCTAAGTTGAGGTCCAATTTTCCATATAAAAACATTAGGCATTGTCTTAAGCATTATCTAGGGTTATCGATTCAGTCCATAGACGTTATATACTATGGACTAAGTGTCTTCTGGCTTTTGTTAAGATTTCGTCTCGGTAGAAACTAGAGAGAGACGATCTTATGCGTTTTATCGGTACGAACAGAGAGAGAAAAGATGGGGTCAACCTGTCACAATCGTGATTGATGAGATTTCAGATATATGTAAACAAAAGGAATTTGGTTAGGATCACTACATTAATAAATATGGACATTTCGCTTAGTTTTGATTGAAAACGTTAATTTTTTTCAACTATTTTTTTCAGAATATATATTTTCTTGATTCCGAAAATGATTTAGGTAATCAATGAGTTCTGAAGTTTGCTGTAAGTTAATGATGAAGATGTTCTCAACAAGAGAAAAAATATCATGAGGATACTTGATTGTGTAGTTACAATAGCAAGTTGATTTATTATCTGTTTAAATATTTCATACAATTGACACTCATACTTACCTGAACGAGGTGCTTATAAATCTCCATCAATATTCATGTTTTTCTAGTGAGCGATTACTTAATTTTGAGTGTGTTATTGTGAATAAATCTAGTCATTTCAAGTTGAAATCTTTTTACACTCATTTACACTATGATTTCTTTGATAATAAAAACAACAAATTTAGATTAAAAGTTTTTATTCAGAATGTTCATTACATATAAATAAATTCATCAATCCAATATTCTGTTCAATTTCACCGATAAAACAATTTTAGAACTACACAGAAATTGCTGCATCAAACTCCCTGACAAAGAGGGTTAGTTACAATTTTCATTGCCATCTGTGTACGAAAAATTCAAGATGAAAGGAAGCCTTATTGTTCACTTAGAGCTCATTATGGTTTTTCTGAAATTCATTCTGAACAAAAAAGAATGAATGGTAGTGACACTTCAAAGAAAAGTGGTGATAGTAAGCAATGGGAGTGCGACATTTGTTGTAAAATGTTCTATAAGTATTTCCTCAAAAGCATGAAAGACTACACACAGGTAATATTATCCAGGATATCAATTAATTTTTCCAATGTCAGGATGAAAAATTTAATTTTTTAGGTGAAATGCCATACACATGCTTGCAGTGCAAAAAATCTTTCACTTTTCAACAATCTTTCCATAAACATATGTTATATCATTCCTCAGAAAAACCCCATAGTTGCGATGAATGCGGACGATCATTTAAAGAGTTATCCACCCTTCAAAACCATATTCGCATTCACTCTGGGGAGAGGCCATTCAGTTGTGAATCTTGTGGTAAAGTTTAATGGTGAGTAATTTTGACGAAACTTCAATTCACACATATCAATTCAGGAAAATCTTTCCGACAACGTGTATCATATTTGGTACATAGAAGAATACATACTGGTGTTATGCCTTATGGATGTGACAAGTGCGGAAAAAAATTTCGATACAAAGTTAGTCAACGATCACATAAATGTGTTTCTAAGTCTGCATCTGGAAATAATACAACTGTACAATCCATCCCCTCAATTGTAACTGAATTAAAAGCAGTTCAAGCAGAGGATACGAATGGAATACTTGGCAAAAAGATTTCTTTGGATCAAGTGTTCTTGACAGGAATGATCTTCAATGCTGTATTAATTATTCAATGCTGAATGATCCAAATACTGGTAAGTTACAGATTGGTATTTTACATATTAGTGAGGAGAATCATTACAAAATGAAAACTTAAAAGATAGTGTGCATGTTATTGATTAATAGAATTCACTAGAGGATACTTCATTACACTGAAGGCTTCCGATTTTTTAATATTCAATAAACAGAATCAGATGTATCATTCACAAGCACTGCATCCTGAAAGACTTATTGTTCTCCTCCCCTGTGATGTGCTATATGAGGGCATTCATAATCCTTAAAATATTCAGTATAGATTTCTCAAACTTAGGTACAGTTTGTTCAGTACATTCAGTTGAAGTTGAGCCAAATAATGAATTTTGAATACTTGGTATGCAAAAAATTACTCCAAGCTGGAACAATCGGCTCAGAATTGAAGATTATAAGTTACAGAAGCACTATAGGGACATGGGACAAATAAAATTCGAAGATAGTAAAAAATTACAGCCCAGGGAGTTCAAAATTATAAGGTGTGAATATTCTTGAATAATAAATAATGCATTAGAATTGAATAATTTGATTTTAAAAATATACCTCTGATAACCACCTACTCTGACTTAGCCTAATATCTGACTTTGGCTTGACATCAACCTCAAAGACACCTGTACACAGATTTTCATCCTTGTACTAGTTTTTAAGGTTTTCATTCTTTGGTTTCTGCTTATTCAATTTTTCCATTGCAATGCATCATGATTGAGTCCTTTTGTGTTTTGCCAAATATACCAGTTCCTATATTTCTAGCAATCGGAGTGATACCAGTTATATCCTTTTGTTGTCAAGGTTACCGTTTTTTACTCTAGCTCAACTGGATTTCTAACAAAGTATCAAATCTTATACTTTTATCATGCTATCCCCAATAATGGGGCGATCAAGATGACATTATCCAACCTGGTTTGCCCATATCTGCATACCAGGTTTTATCATATGATACTAGTAGATCGAACTATAGGAGTTTCTATCATGGTATTAGTTATGCAAATGCCTCAAAGTTTCTTGAGTTTATGGAGTTCCTTCAATGTTTCTTTTGTAAGTCAGAACCATGTTTTACTTTAGCTCGTAATCTATAACTTCTGATTTTTATCAATCACCAACCAAACAACTCATCTCCCAGAAAATGATCATTAATATGCATTTTCTAGGTGAAATGGAAATATCAGTATGAATGAAAATCAACAATTCAATATTGAATTATAATAAAATAATTTTCCTACTAGAGAAGGCATGAAAAATTATAGTTCACAATAATTCTCAGTAAAGTCAAAGTTTTTGAAATTTACATTCTTACAATACTGGACATTTACAAAAACTTTATGTAAGTCAATTTCTACATAATTTAATCCAATAATGTTCATCAAAGAACCCTTAGTATTTTCACCTAAGATACTGAGTATCAGCTATGCATCTAAGAGCTTCTTTTTCAACATGATATCTAGTCTTAACGCTTCACACTTAAGATTGTGTTCGATATTCTGATGCTTTAGTTGTCGTGCAAGGAATTCACATCTCAATTCATGTTCAATTCTACCTTGTTCAGCTCTTTGTTCAACGCCTTTTAATTGAGCTTCTATCAATTCATTGGTCATAGTGGTATAACTTTCACATAGATCCTGGGATTGTTCAACTTCTTGATTAGCAGTATTTTCTTCATATTCAAAGTTATTTATATCAAATATTTGCTCTGTTGTGTTATTCTCCTCATCTTTTATCATTGCAATTTTTGATGGCTCGTATGATGATTGATCTTTTTTACAGCGTACCAAATGTACGCTATCTCGCCTCCATTTCTTTTTTAGGTTATCATATCGGCATCTTAAAGATTTTGCACTCCTGCAATATTCTGCTGATCGACTATTAAACTCATTAGCTATTTTCACCCATGTCGTATCTTTCAACTTGTTGCTTATAAAGTCCGTTTTCTTACTATCCAAAAGATCAGAATATTTTCTAACTAATTCTTCTAAAAGCTCATTCTCTCGAGATGTGAAATTTGGAATCCTTCTGGTTAGACTAGCATTCATTTCAACATCTGGATCCAATTCTAGTAAACGTTTAGATTATTCTGAACTGTGTGTTTCCTAAGTCGAGGTCCAATTTTCCATATAAAAACATTAGGCATTATCTAGGGCATAGACGTTATATACTACTACTAGCACAGAACATCAAATATACTACTAGTATATAAGGTCTATGATCTAGGGTTATCGATTCAGTCACAGAGTTTAGAGGTTAGCTTAGGATAATATGTCATAACCATAGATCTTTGTCAGTTACTTTTTCGTTTGTGTGAAGTTATTCACAGCTTAACAGCCACGGTTTTTGACCATAAAGTAATTAACATATAAATCAATTCCAAGCGAAAGATTGATCATTGTTGGTCATCGTTTTGGTCCTTCTAGCGGTCATTTCATTACATCTTGTACCATAAGCAATGACCGCTTGTTGTATATTTGTTCTATGCTTATGTCATGTTATTCTATGTTTATGTCAAAAAGGACGCGGCCATTAGAAATAGGCGGCATTGCAGCAATGTACATGTAAGGAACGTGTTGCTTGGTTAATAAAGTTTTACAAGAATCCAGATTTTTATTATATAGAGTACAAAACACCGCTAGAAAGACCAGAAAAATGAGCGGTCTTTGACTTGAAATAGACTATAGAGTGGAAACTGAGATAGTTCAAAACAATAGTTCAATTTACCGCCGCATGGCGTCTCTGATTTTTGGTTTGTTGATATTTTCGTAACCTCGTCATTTCTTCAGAACACACATCTACTCTCTACTCTCTTTGAGAACTCAGAAGCCTTTGTTACATCCACAAAGGATCAAAACAGAAATGACGAGGTATGAAAATATCAATAAACCAAAAATCGATACCTTGATAGTTCGTTCTAACAATATTGTACAGGTTAAAATATTATGATATGAGAAGGATTACTAAAAGAGGATCGTAGAATGAATATGATCTACTCTATTGCAGGACTCAATAATGAAGAATCAGGAAATCAACATGATCTCTACACAATGATGTTATCACCATTGCTTTCTGATGTAGAATCATTATGTCAGGCTCTACAGAAATGAAATACGTTATGTGTCGTTTGGAGGAAGCTCGAAACTAATCCAAAGGTGCTCTACATTTACATAAAAAAAACCCAAATAGAAAGAATTATATTATTATATAAATACTGAAATAGCAACTACATGTATCTATTTGTTTAATAAATATTGTGTGAAAACTCTAAGGTATTTGAAGTGGATTCAATTTTGCCTATCACTATCAGCATGATAATGACCTGGTATCTTAAAATTTATACATTATCAATGGGGAATACCAGTGAAACCGTAAAAATTTTTCCAAACGGAAAAAAGTTCATTCAACATGGTCACATGCTGATTAATTATATGTTATCATTAGATATTTATTATAAATTCAAATTAAGTTACATTTTCGTACTTGTGGCTTAATTTTAGCTCTTCTATAAATTCGTATAGCCTCTATGAATATTTCTTCTAAACCTTCTCTAGTCTTAGCTGAACACTCCATATACGATTGAGCTCTTACTTTCTTCTTCAATTTTTTACCATCTTGTTTTGTGTAACAACTTCTGGTAGGGTCATCTCGCAGGTCTATCTTCGTGGCTGTAATTTGAATTGTTGAATTAATATACATGATGAGACAACCATTACTCCTAACAAAAAAAGTAAGAAAGCACTGACGTGATATCTGGAGCTTTTAGCGCTTGTTCTAGAATCTTTTCCCGTACCCTGGAACAGTGTGATACTAATACAACCGCCACTATGAATGAGCAAACCGGTATCTCAAATTAAAAATAACTACTCATAGTTTTCCTCAAATTTTGTTCAGATTCCCTTTCCCTAAAAACCTACTTCAGTGCTTTTCTAAATTTTGAAAACATACATTATTTCACCGTAAATGAACCATTTCGATTAATTTTCCACCAACAGAAACTGAATCAAAAAGTTCGACCGGTATACAGGGTGAGTCTTTGACCACTGCGTTAATTTTAACCATAGGTTCTTGAGATCAAAGGAAACACTTTTTTTCCATACAGTTTTTCCATATTCAGTTGCATTACAAAGTTATAAGCATTTTAAGTTTTCACATTGGGCAAATACCCCTCTGTAGTCCAGTTTAATTTGAATGATCATTCAACACTATACTACATCGTTCAATTTTTGAAAACAGACCAATAGAAACAAACTGTATCTGAAAACACTCAACCTCACAGTGTTTTCACTTTTAGAAATTTGTTTTCATCAAATGCCTAATTTGCATAGGAATATTAATACGTCCGGATAGCTTTGGCCGTTGGTGGAAGTAGCGGTCGTCATGGCTACGATAAACAAGCAGTTGTTAGCGATAACTTCAACAGCACATTTGGCAGTTCTGTCAGTTTATTTTCGTATTTTACCATAAAGTAGATAAAAATGAAACGTTTTGGGAATTGTAATATTACTTCAATCGAGGAAAGTGTGAGGAAAAGTGTGCCGCTTAATACAGTGAACTCAAGATCCTACATTTGGAAACAATTTGAAGAATTCGGTGCTGTCCGGGAATACCTTGTAAATGAAAAAACAAGTTTGTCAGAGCTCAATAATATTATGCTAGACTGGGCTTTCAATATGAAGAAAAGAGATAGATCAGACTACAAGGAAAGTGTCGTAAAAACCGTGTGGAATGATACTGACAAACAGCTGCAGGAAAAATTCCATTCCGAATGGGGCGTTAGGTTCGATCCATTCACACACGTGGCTTTTAAAACGGCGCGGGATGCACGAAATGCCAAGAGGCGTATTTTGCAAGTGGACACTGAGAAAAGAAATGTTAGTGCCAAGGCGCTGTCTTTGGAGCAACACAAGAAGATTGTCAACTTATGTAGAGAAGATAATCCAGATGGTTCGAACAGAAAATTTTATTTTATTGCTGCATTGGAGCTTGCTTGGCGCGGAGGAGAGGGTTCATCATGTCTAATTTAGCATTTCCAATTCGAAATTGAAAACGATGGTAATCCCACGGGCTGAATTGCCTACAATCCGATATTTTCTAAAACAAGACAAGGTGGTGCCCACAAATGTGCGGAAACGAAATGGCTGACTCCCAATACTGAAGAAATATTTGCCCGGTGAGGTTATATAAGCTTCTTGTATCCAAAAAAACTGCAAACATAACCACTGAAAGACTATTCCTTACTCCACTTAAGAATTGGAAATATGGTTCAAAAATTCCCCAGTCGGTCCCAATACGATAGCTAAATGGATAAAAGAATCGGCAAAACTCGTTGGCATCAACACAACCAAGTCGAAGATAACCAACCACTCGCATCGAGCTACTGCTGTCAGCCAATTAGCCAAAGCAGGGATTGGCGAGGATCAGCTGATGAAGATAACAGGCCATTCTTCTGCAGCGTCAGTGAAACCGTATCTCCAACTGGACCAACAACATCACAAAAAAATAATCACAGCCATAAGGAATGAAAAAAATGTCCTTCAAGAAACAACATCAGTATCTACTTCATCATTTGAAAATAATGTTCGTAATGTGTATAATAATTATTTTGAGAATAAAGATGAATAATTTGTTGTTATGCTTCTATCTGGATATTTTTGAATAAGAAACTATTTTTTATTTCGTTTGATTTATATTGTTGAATGATCTTTCCAAATACCACACGAGATTCGAATTTTTTTTGAGAACACTCTGTCGTTTTTTGAAAATTATACAAATTTCACTCAACAAAGTGATCCCGAAATACCACTTGCCTTCGGCTAGTGATTTTATCTGCAAAAAAGACTAATGATTCTAGGACGTACGAGATACGGACCTTTAGTTCAAGTGATATTTGTTTTTCATACAATTCAACCAATCTGTAGAGTAGATAGATAGATAGATAGATACTTTTATTTCAATAATTGAAAACAAATACATGGATGAAAAATTTGAATCACCGATGCTTCAAAGAAACACTTTATATTTTTAGAAGTTTATTTCAACGACAGATTACACCGTACACCGTAATACATTCATCCATAACTGTCCTCTATCAACCATAGACATATATAACCTATACTTCATCTGACAGACAGCATCCATAGAACATATTATAAGTGTTTAGAGTTTTTAGATTGGTCTCAACACTCCTTCTCAATCCAAAAACTCAAATATCCATACTTAAGTTTACAATATCAAACCCAGACTATTCCTATGTTTAGTAAATAAAACAGTTCCGAGGTTTTTGTTAAAATGTCAGCAACTTGTTCATTAGTACAAATATACTCAACAGATACAATGTTCTTACCAATAATATCTTTGATAAAGTTATATTTAACATCAATATGTTTGAGTTTTTTGTGATCAAACCTTTTTGTTAACTTGATACAGGACTGGTTATCCTCATATATGATAAAGGTTTCTTTTGAGTAACCAAAATCAACTAATAAATTTGACAACCATATCCCTTCTTTAATTGCTTGACAAGAGATATATATTCGCTTCTGTAGACGAGGTGGAAACTGTTGTTTGTTTTCTAGTGGTCCAACAGACTGTGGAACCAAAAATCTTGAAGAAATATCCGGATGTTGATTTCCGATCGACTTCATCGCCAGCCCAATCAGCATCACAAAATCCTATGAGCTTTGTCTCATCATTTTTTGGGAAATGCAATGTTGCATTAATAGTCCCCTTCAGATATCTCAATATTCTCTTCAAATATTTCCATAATTGCTCAGAGGATTGCTTTGGTATCTGCTACAAAGATTTACAGATATGCTTAGGTCGGGTCTAGTTCCCAGCATCAAATACATTAGGCAGCCAATTAATTCTCTTACAGGTTTATTGCTGACTTCTTCCAAATCTTTGTCTAGTTCAAATTTTAAATTTCCTGTTTCTAGTGGTGTTTTGACTTCTTTACACTCATTCATGTGAAATTTCATCAGCATATTATTTATGTAGTTCTTTTGACTGAGATAAATTCCATCTTCATTGCTTTCAAATTCAATTCCAAGAAAAGTTTTCAAAAATCCTAGATCCTGCATTTGAATTCCTGTTTCAGCTTGTCTTTCAGCATCTCAATTTCTTCTTCTTTATTCCCTGCGATAAGAATGTCATCAACATACAATAATAGATAAATCAGGTAGGAATCAGTGATCTTCAAATACAGGCATGGATCATTTTTCGACTTTATAAATTTTCCTTTTTAATGAATTCATCAAATTTTTATTCCAGCAATATGGTGCCTGCTTGAGTCCATAAAGTGCTTTGTTGAGCTTACATACCCTTCCATCATCTTCATACCCTTCTGGAATCCTCATGTAGATTTCCTCCTCTAGCGTTCCATGAAGAAAGGCAGATTTGACATCCATTTGTTGAATGATTAGATTTTCATGGTTAGCTACAGCTAACAGTGCCCTGACAGTAGTCAGCCGGGCTACTGGTGCATAAGTTTCTTCATAGTCAAATCCTTGTTTTTGCATAAATCCCTTGGCAACAAGTCTAGCTTTATATTTGACTCCATTTTTGTTACAGGATTTGATCTGAAATACCCATTTGCAGTCTATCAATTTTGCATTTTCTGGCTTATCGATCAATGTCCATGTTTTATTCTTTTCTAGTACTTTCTTTTCCTCCTCAATAGCTTTCCTCCAAAAATCATAATTTGGTGAATTTCGTGCACTTTCTAGGTTTTCTGGAATGTTATCAACATATGCCGTTGCATGTAGAGCTAAATGCTCCAAGTCTTCTCCCGTAATAAAATCATTATAGTAGTTTGGTCTTTTAGTTCTCCTTCTATTGTTTCTAAACTCTTCATTGGTGTTTCTTTCATCATCTTGAACTTCTTCCTCCATATCACCTTCAGTCTCAGTGTAACTATGAATTGATTCTTTTTCATCTATAATATCTAGAGCAGAAGTACCATCTACAGCAGTAGCATTCAACTTCAAATCTGTGATATTTTTGTATTCATCAAAAACAACATTTGAACAACAGATACTTTTTGTAATAGGATCCCAAACTCTATAGCCATTACCTGCATAGCCTATCATGATGTTTATTTCACTTCTTGAATCAAGCTTGATATCTGTTTTTCTTTAGGTATATGACAATAAACTAAACTTCCAAATATCTTTAGATTTTCTACATTTGGTTTCCTATTATAAAATAGTTCAGCTGGTGTCTTACCCTTTATTACTGCAGTGGGACTTCTATTCAACAGGTAAGTTGAGCAAAGTATTGCTTCACCCCACATTGTTTTGGGTAGCTTCGACTGCAGAAGAATCGCTCTTCCTTTTTCCAACAATGTCCTATTTAATCGTTCTGCTGATCCGTTCATTTCAGGATTATGCGGGACAGAGTGTCTTATTTTAATACCTTTCATTCTGCAAAAATTATTGAATTGATTTGAACAATATTCACTACCATTATCACATTGAATTGAACCAATCCTGTAACCAGTTTCATTAGTAACTAATGCTTCATATTCCTTAAAACATTCAAAAAGTTCACTCTTATTTTTATAAGATATACAATACTGAAGTGTGTATAGTCATCAAGAAATGTAACAAAATAATTTTTATCATCATAGGTACCAGGAGAAATTGGACCACATATATCACTATGCACAATTTCAAGTGGTCTTTTAGAATATTTCTTATTCGCTCTATTAAATAGTAACCTGGTTTGTTTAGATTGTATGCATATTGAACACATTTCAAAATTATTTTCATCAAAGACTTCATCAATACCTTCAACTATATTATTCTTTTTCATGATTTTCAAATTTGTATTGCCAATATGACCTAACCGACAGTGCCATAGATTAAAATTCTTTGAGCTAGAACTAAATTGAGCTTGTACTCTTTTCAGAGATATAAATTCAATAACATACAGATTATTCTCCTTCTTACCACTAGCAAGTAATTTATCTCCTTTGAAGATACTAACAGAACTATGCTCGAATACAACTTTAAGTCCAACAGTTTCTAGCTTTTGAACAGATAATAAATTTTGTCTGAGATTTTCAACATAAAGTACATTTTTATTTCAGCTTTACAATTTATCCCTTCATTTAAATTTACTTTAATAGTACCTACTTTAGTAGCCTTTATATTTTCATTATTTTTGGCAACAGCAATATTAACTTTATCTTTTAGCTCTTCAAAATGACAAAAATATTTAACATTATTCACCATGTGATCAGTTGCACCTGAATCCACTACAAATTTTATCAAATTACCTTCTTTTTCCGTGCACTTGATCTTGTTTACTGAAGCTGCGAAGGTGATTCGGCTTTTCGTCAGCTGTGGCTTCATTTGCTCCCTTTCGACCATACCAGCATTCCTTTCTGATATGACCAATCTTTCCGCAGTTGTGGCACTTCAGTCCTCTTCTTTGTTCCTGGTTTCTGCTCGTAAGTCTCTTCTGGTAGTCCTTGTTGTCAGAACCTCTAGTCCACTTTTTGTTTCCATAAAGCGCAGAAGTTCCTTGTATACTTTCTGGTGCAGAGGTGTTTTCTTCTTCATTTCATAGTCAAGAAGTTTTCCTTTTACAAATTCAATGTAAGCTTTTGTGGCTCTAGTGTTTCCAAGGCAGTTACAATATTGTCGTAAGATTCGGGTAGAGTAAGCAGAAGATGGCAAACTATATCTACTTCCTCTAATTTGGCCCCAACAGATTTGATCTGCCTAATTATTGATTCAAATTTTATGAAATGTTCTTCTAGACTTTCTGTTTTTAGTTTCAGGCTTAATAATTTCCTTCGTAGATAGAGTTGATTAGCAATACCTTTTCTTTGGAAAACTTTCTCCAATGATGTCCACATTTCAAATGAGGTTTGTTTGTCTTTTATATATTCAAGATGCGAGTTTGCAACGCATTGAACAATTATTGACTTGCACTTTTTGTCGAGTTTTTGTTGGTCCTCAGTGGGCGTCAGAATGTGATCTTTGATGCAACTTGCAACTCCATTCTGATCCAAAACTGTCTCCATCCTGAATTTCCAGTGATCGTAGTCCCTTCCTTCGAACTGGTGAATTCCATATTTTTCCATTGTGAAATTGGCCATTTCGACAACGTGGTAATTTTAATTCCAACCTCAACTTCTCTGAATTGCGGGTTCTGGGCCCATAACCTGATGAAAAATTTGAATCACCGATGCTTCAAAGAAACACTTTATATTTTTAGAAGTTTATTTCAACGACAGATTACACCGTACACCGTATACATACATTCATCAACATAACATATATAACCTCTCATCAATCCATAGAACATATTATAATAGAGTTTTATTGGTCTCAACAAAGAAAATGTTTCGTTTGACGTCCTATGGTTTAAATTAACGCAGTGGTCAAAGAATCATCTGACAGATCGAATGAAAGCATCCATAGAACATATTATCAAGTGTTTCGAAGAGCAATTAGGGGGCCAACGTTTTACCAATTGTGTCTCAACAATTTCAATGATAAGTACTCGTGTTTGGAAAGAAAAGTAAATTTTTTGGAATTTTTATTATATTTTTCTCAACATAGTCTTCTTTTACCTTGATACACTTAACACAGCTATATTTCAACTTTTTCATGGCTTCTATTAGGTGTACAAATAAGTTTCCGCGGTTTGTCAAAAGATGGCCCCACCAGAAGGTTATGGAGAAATTGTCAGATGTAAAACGTAATATCCCAAGTTTAGTCATCTGGCAACACCATAACCTTAAAGTACTAGTGATTCCGTATCACGTAATTTTTTTGGTGCAAAAATGTTTTATTCCGAATAAGCATCATTTGCGGGAACTTTTGATTTACATCTTTAATGTGAAAAAATCTGCAGCTGAGGCGCATCGATTGCTTCTAGAAGCATATGGTAAACCTGCTTTAAGTGAGAGAAGTTGTCAGGAATGGTTTCAAAAGTTCAAGAACGGTGAGTTTGACGTTAAAGACAAAGAACGCAGTGGAAGGCCGAAAGTGTACGAAGACATGGAATTAGAAGCACTATTGGAGGAAGATTCGTCCCAAACGCAAAAAGAACTTGCACTTACTCTACAAGTGACTCAACAAGCAATTTCACATCGTTTAAAATCGTTAGGAATGATTCAAAAACAAGGAAATTGGGTTCCAAATGAACTAAAGCCGAGAGACGTTGAACGCCGATTATGCATGAGTGAAATGCTGCTTGCCAGGAATAAAAAAAAGAGTTTTTTGCATCGTATAGTCACTGGTGACGAAAAATGGATTCACTACGATAATCCAAAGAAGAGAAAGTCATGGGTTAAGCCCGGCGAACCATCAACATCGACAGCTAAGCCGAATATTCATGGAAAAAACTCATGCTGTGTATTTGGTGGGATCAGCTTGGTGTCGTGTATTATGAATTGCTGAAACCAAGCGAAACCATTACTGGAGCTCTCTACCGAACACAATTGATGAGATTGAGTCGGGCACTTAAGGAAAAACGCGCCCATTACTACTATAAAAAAATTAGTTTTCGAGATAAATTCTAAATAGGAAACTTATTTGTACCCTAATAATTAAACGATGACATTCTCGTTTAACGTGAATAATTAATTATACTATACTATCAACCTACCTACTAAAATTATGGGGGTTGTAGGATTGTAATGCCGAACTTCTGGAACCCATTTTGTGACCACATTTTCATAAGATGCCAGCCCTTGATCTACTGAAAAGCAGATAAGAAAACAGTCTGTCTGTAAATGAAAACGTAATAAAAATTCATTGGCAAACAATATACCAAGAATTGAAAATTTATTTCGAAACTTACATTTGGATATGATAAAGGTCGAAGTCGTTCGTAGTCTTCCTGTCCCGCTGTATCCCACAGTGTCATGTTGAATTCCTCATCATCAACGCTTATTTTTTGACCATAATGTTCAAACCTTAAATAAAATTATTTCGTTAATATAAATCAAAAATATTTCTTGTACAAAATGTTCACCAGTTAGTCAGCCATAACTAAATGACGTGAAAAATGTATCTTGTGGAGGGTGGAGGTGTGGTTTATGTACACCCTGACAAAAACCTAGCAGAAGTCGTTCGTAAATCAATACGGTACTTTTTGTTTTCTAAGATATTCGTGATGTGGTTCATTATGAATTAGTTTCGTAAATTCATACGGTCGATAAGGACTTCTATTCATTTGATTTGAGACGACAGGATTTATGGCAAAGCAATTCGTGAATGTTGCATAACGATAACGCACCATCTCATCGAGCCACGATTATTAACAATGTTGAGACCAAAATTAAGGGTTTAACTGTAATGGAAAAAAGCCGAAAATTTAAACAACCGCTGTTCAGCATGATGCATTTCTTTTTTGAATATCTCATTGTAGTTTGATGTTCGTCAATAAAAGAGCTACAATTAAAAAAAAACATTCAAATCGGACAAATGGTTGCGACGATATTCATGGATAATGCATTAAATACAAGGGTTGATAAAATGTTGAATATCTCTGGACGATTATAAGATAATTTGATTTTCCAAAAAAACAAAATACTCAAGAGATACTAGGCTACAAAGCTTTATTGTTTTTATACCCCTCAGCAACCTGGCATTGTCCACAGAAGACGTTAAAATTTGACTAAAAAACATGACATGATTTAAACATGAAGATTTTATTTTTGGACTTCTGTTTAATGAAGAAAATTTACCAATAACAGAGCTACAATTGAAAAAATAAAACATTGTAATCCCTCTATTTCCAAATCATTATAAAATTCAATCCAGTAGTTTAGGAGATAAGCCTAACCAAAGGTTGTCGAGAAACACTCGGTATATATTAAAATATGAATAGTCTGGTCCCTTAAATGTATTGAGAAATACTCACACGGTCGGCACATACTCCTCCGGAAATCTATTCTGCGTGTACGAGATGAGGAGACAGGTTTTCCCAACAATTCCGTCACCAACCACTGTGATTTTCACATTTTTCGTCATTTTCTGTAAAATTATGGGGTCAATGCTTTCAGCACACAAGTATTACATCGGATATCTATCATATATTGTCTTGAATACGCTCTGTAAGAAAGAAAGACGATGTTTTGCTCATTAATCATTGAAAGGAATTATGTATTCTGTAGATCACTTATAAACCATTGTCAACTTTATAAGGGTAAAGTATATAAAATGACATTGGAAATTGCTTAGATCGAATTTAAATTGTCCGCTTGGCAATCTTGGATGAAGGAAAGGTAAAAATTAAGAAAGCACTGACTAGAGGCCAGATGGCTCTAGCGCTCTTGTGAGTAATTATTCAAAATCACAAATATCACATCTGCGCAATATATCCAAATGTTCAAATGTTTGAATAATTACTCGCTAGGATTATTCTTGCTAAAACTCATGATCCAACTGCCATGATCTGGTGATTGAAAGGTGAGATGTAATCGGAAAAACATCAATAAAAGTCAATTAAGATGAAGTTATAGTCAGTTCTCAACCTAATTCCCCTTTAAATGTATACGTTTTCCTATCGCCATACCATGTTTCGTATTCCTTTGGCATAGAAATCTTTGGGCTGCTATCGGAGCCACAAAAAGACATGATGTTTCTTGACGTCTCCGTTGTCTTCAAAAATCTATTCGCGCAAATGGTTTTTCAGCGGCCCAAAGGGGTGGAATGTCTTCATGAAAAATGAAGTATTTTGTGATCAATCGCGAACGTTTCTTGTGGATACCTTATCTCAATTCTTTGTTAATCATTCCACAATAGGAAGCATGTTTTGAATTTTCGATTGATCGCCCACTGCGTTATTCCGTCTCGACACATTGTCGGCCGTTTTTGAATTGTTCGACCCATGAATAGAAACATGACGAATCCATACATAAAGTACCATACTCTGCAGCCATCCTACGGTATATTTCACACGATTTAATATTTTCTACGAGCCAGAAACTAGTCACGCCGAGCTGTTCGTCATATAAACTTGTCTCCAGTGGAAGTAACACAGGTTTAGGTTCACTGAAACGTAAGCGACTAGACACTTTGACAAAACAACCAAATCAATGTGTAGCCAAGTCATATACTAACCCAACAATTCCGTTACCGAGCCGGTACCTGGAAAGGTTCCCCTCCAGCTCACTTTTTCCTTTTAATTATTGAAGGAACTTCGTATAATACGTATAATCAGTTCAATCCTGTACAGAATCAAATATTCATATCTTGGGTGACATTAAAAAAATTATACTTGAATGAATTTTATGCATATTTACTGTTGTAATGTACTGCGAAATACGTTCGACAAAAATTTTTTTGATGAACTCGTTCTCATGAAGAGAGTGCTCTGAAATCCGTTCAATATTCGAAATTTTCGAACTTTTTGTCGGAAATGGTGTCAATGGCTTTGCTAAAATCAGTTTTGTCCCTGCGTGAGCACGATGTCTCCATAGAACAGACATAGAGTAAAGGAATGAAATAGAATGGTAGGTTTGAATATTTTAGATCATTTCATTCTTCGGTCAAATCAACTAATTTTCTATGCAACAAGAAAAAATTTTTTTCGACCTACTCTCTTCAACTTAAATTTAAAGTTTATTTTTGTAAACTTTGAAACACTAGTGCGGGCAGCCAGGGTTTTTTTTACTGCGGTTTTTTCCCAGGCTTTCATGTCATACGCCAGTTTTATGGCAAATTTTATGTCAAAAGAATATATACATATATACAGTGATGGGCAAATATGTGGAACCAAGTAAATAAAAAAGTTAAAAAGTGCAACTAATGAAGGTGTATCCCAAAATGTTGCTATATCTTTGGAAGGAGAATCCTCACTTATACACTACCGACCGCGCCTCGTTCAAAAACTGTCCGAAGACGATTTCAACAGACGTTTAGAATTTTGTGAAACGTTGATAGATATTTGCAATGATAATAATTTTATAAGAAATGTGGTGTTTTCAGACGAAGCTATATTTTGTTTAAAGGCTACAGTTAATGGAAATAACTGCTGCTACTGGTCACAAACTGATCCTCATTGAGTTCAAGAGGCTCATGTACAACATCCCCAAAAATTGAACGTTTGGGCCGGCATTTATAACAACAAAATCTTAGGACCCTTCTTCCTACCAGAAACTTTAAACGGGGGTAGGTATTTAAAGCTATTACGCCCGTTTGCACCGACTTTTTCTTGAGCGTTACTTAACAAATGGACCTTTAACTTAAGGGGTAACTTAAGATTCAAATGATTTGCACCAAACCAGTTCCTGTCAACTTTAACTAAGGGACCTTTAATATATTTGAAGTATGGCAATGTCGCATTATCTAGAGTATTCAGCATATAACAGAGATGTCTCTGGCATACATTGACGTTATACAGGGTCTTTCACGAGGAACTTCACCCATATTTATACGAGAAACTACTGAACGTATTTTCATGAAATTCAGCACTTATAAGTATTTCACGATGCTGATGAAATCTAAAATATTTTCAAGGCATGAGCACCTCCGGTTTTTCCGGAAATGACGTCAACTTCCGTTTTTCAAATTACAACACCATTTTTTATTGCAGAAATAGATTCCTTAGAAAATTTCAAGTTATTTTGATGTAACATTTTTCAGTTTTGGTTGAAAAATTCTCTCAGAGCGGGAAAATTCGAAAAAAAAAATCGAAAATAAAGCACCGCTGAAACAAGAATAACTTCGAGGTTTTTGGGTGGAAAATTTTCATTTTTGGGATTTTTCAAGATGTAAGATTGATGTATCCACTTTAAAAATCGAAATCGCGATTCATGATACAGGGGGTGAAAAAATCGCTGTCAAAGTTAGGGATGACAAAATCGTGAAAAATCAATTTTTCAAATTAGAACCCCATTTTTTATGGCAGATATTGAATCTACGTTAAAAAATAATGTGAGTGTATGCATCACACCCTTGCCCTAAAGTGGATATTTTCTGAGTTATTCACAAAAAACTGTTTTTCGTCTTATATGGAAGTTAATTTTATTCAAACTGGGATTTAACATTAGATTTTTATGAAATATCAGTGTTAGGTATCACAACTGACTGAAGTACCTAATAAGTTCACTCTGAACAAGACTTTGTTAGCCTAAACCTTTTGAAGAAGTCCATTTGCGACATTTCCTCGTAATAATTCGGTCTTACAAAATTTCTTCTTGGATAGCCCATCTCAATAAATTCAAGAACCTCTATATCATCCTCAAAAAAATCCTCAACAAGGATCTCATCAAAACCTTCCATCCTACTGAATTGTTTATGTTGTTTGATTTTATAGGTTAAAAATTACTTAAATTTGTTAAATATGCTTTAAGGGACGGAAGTTGGTCAATTAACTAAAGTTGGTTTAATGGCCGATTTAAGGGTCATTTAAAATCGGTGCAACACGAACTGGCCGTTAAGTGTGATTTAAGGGACCGTTAGCCTAACTGACCCTTAAGAAAAAGTCGGTGCAAACGGGCGTTAGAGACACAAGTGATTCTGGCATTGGAGATAAATGGACAATTACCAAATATCTGGTTTCAGCAGGATGGAGCACCACCCCATTACGCTCGAATTATTCGAGAAGGGGTACTTATAAATGGTCTGCACGAAGTCCCGACTTTAATCCACTGGACTATTTTTTGTTGGGTTATATGAATTCTAAGGTTTATGTTGATAAAACAAATAATTTGCAAGAATTAGCTGCAGAAATAAATCATGATATACAGAGAATTCCACCAGTAATAGCTTATGTTAGTAGAGAATTTACAAATCGACTTGTTTATTGTCAAGAAGTAAACGGTGCTCAGTTTGAACATCTAATACATTAAGTTAAGTTTAGTTAAGTTTCAATGTTTTGAGAATCACTCAATTTCAGTTAATAATTATGATTTTTTGCTGCGAACTGGTTTATTTTGGGCAAAAAACTCATGAGATATTTTTTGTTTCGAATGAAACAGGCTATCGAAAATAAATTTTTAAATGGTAAAGAAATAATAAAACAAAAAGTTACATTGGAAATAAACTTTAGGGGTTGCGTTTCCCACCCTCACAACCATGGGAAAAAACCAAATAAATAACTGGATAAGTGTCTTTTTGTTAGATAACGTTAGGTTAACTTCAATATTGTAACTTTTTTGGTGCTTGTGAAAAATAGTTTATATGAAAGATCCTGTCTTTTTTCGATGAGGAATCACCTCCTTAAATATTTTACACTTACTTAGTTACACCCTGTATTACTTGAATTGTTTTTCATTATGCAGTTTTATCGCACACATTAGTAATTATTGGGATATGAATCATACACGTTATCAAATCAACTATTTCAGGGTGCTTGTTAACTTGAAGAGTTAACACGTCTCTGTCAACAACATATTGCTGAGATGTGATTTTTCAAAGGTTGAGTAATTACTCGCAAGTAGTTCAACAAGAGCGCCGAAGCCACATGACCTCATATCAGTGCTTTCTAAAATTTGTTGCAAAAAATCACATCAACAGAATATAGATTTCGAAAAATTTCTAATTTCAATTAAAAGATTTTTATATTCACAATATTTCTTATCTTCAGAACAAAAATAAAAATGATATTCATATTTCCGTTCAACCGTAATCGTTAAGATAACGGAAAATCCTACAAAATATCTACAATTTAATTGTATCAGTCCAATTTTCATGAAAAAAAATTTAATAGCAGAATGATGAATAAGATGCTTATACAATAATTTTTATCTAGGTTTGCTAATTCTTATTAGCATATTACATACGACATTCACTTTTACCAGATGGGTTCGAAGAGGAGTACTAAAAGTGACAATTTCGCTATTTCTCAAAAACTGTAGGTACATACTTTCAAAATGATTTAATTATGCAGAATAAAATAGGTGATTCCAGTTCAGAAGTTGAAACCCAAATGCTCTGTATAAGTATTATCAATAATTTTTTTTGATCTAAAGCTCATACCTTCGATTTATTGTAGAAATAATGATGGGTGTGCCAAAAATCACTATTCTACCCTTTTTCGCACTGCAGAATCACTGACACAATTTTTTTCAACACAATTCACAAATACAACATCAGTCGGGTCGAAAAGATTTCGATCTTCCTCAGATGACGATATTTGAACATATGAATAGTTTGTTGGTTTATCTAGAAAAGGAAATTCTTATCTTTCCCTTATCAGGAATAATATATAAATTTGCTGTTCTATTCTTACGCCAGCATTTCACTCTATTAATTTGGTTGGCATGATGTCGCTCATAATCTCATGAAATAACTGGTTAATTCCCATTTTACGGACCTTTCTGTTGGTTTTCATTAACTTTCGTTTAATGAACTCCAATTGACATCGTTTAAGTTGTCCTGTTTTTGGCCGTTAACTTGGGATCAGTTGCGTGTATTACTGAGGATGGGATTTCGTTGGCGGTGACCATTTCCGTTGGGAAATTAGTGCTTATATTTGCGCTCTTGTTTATAAAGCGACCTGTATGATATTTTGAAATATCGAGCTGAAAATAACCTCAAAAAATGTGCAGTTTATATGAAGTGTCCAAACATCTCAATTAAATTTGTTAATAGACAGAACCTGTCTAATGGTTTGGTAGTTATTCTCGCAATAATCGGAAAAACCCACATGGTAATTTGTAACTCGACTTTGAATCAATAAATTGGGAAAAAGGGTTAGGTTTAAAAACACTAATTTTTTTTGCACGATTCTTCTAGTTCATTGAAGTTGTAGAACAGCGTACTATTTTCCCTAAATAATACAGACTGTCTTGTATATACTGACGTTAATAAAAAACCAATAAGAATTTTCTCTGAATGGGTACCATTCGTATTGCAAACATTATAGCTAATAACAAAAATATAATAATTTACTGGAATTGGCTTTTAACCCCACCGTAAAGTTCGTTTGAAATGAACTGAAAACCTAACTTTGATGAAAATATTCTAGGGTTTGTATTTATTTATTTACATATTAATTCATAAACAAAGATCTCGTACAGAGCGATACCGTCTGTTGGGGTAAGATTGGCCCTTTAAGGGTAACATTGGCCCAAAGTCGGAAAAAGTTTTGCTGTGCTGCATTTCAATCACATGATGTGTTATCGACCTAGTTCCAGGTTAAATATATGTATGTAAATAATGATGTAAACTGATATCTTTTTTTATACAATAAAATTTCTTTTTTCAATAATATGAAGTCTGTTTCATTTATTCCCATTTCATGGATGTTTTTGAAGTAAAAGCAGGTAAAAACACAAACTAACATGTCTGGTGCTAATTTTATCTTGTCTAACTTTAGCCCAACCCATACTAAACATAGGTTTTATATGGTTTGAAAGTATGGGACAAAGTTTCCCCAATTCAAGGCAACTTTGGCCCAAACATTAAAAAAATTCAGTATAATATTGCAAAATGATTGAGGAGTCTCAATATGGTTTTAATTAAATGATATAATGTTTGCTTAGACATTAAGATACATTGAAAATTAATAAAATCAATGTCGAAAGATATGGAGCTGATAAAACCATAACATAGTTTTAGATTTGGGCCAATCTTACCCCAGCTGACTGTAAATAAAGTATCTACAGTTTGTTGATGCGTAGAACATCAAATATTCAAATATTTATTGAACTAGGGAAAAGTTGCACAGAATGAAATATCGAACTACAACCGCTTATACTTTCTTGGAGCAATGGAATTAATATCATTGTTATATTTTCGAACATAAAACTATAAATGGCTGAATAATTGGAGAAACTTCCCTATTCTCAAGGTTTAAGCAAGGTTTAAAAAAAATGGATAAAGAAATAAATGAAAATTGATTTTTATTTATGAATTCACTAAAATCGGCAAAAATTAATCGGCCTTGAAGATGTCGTTTTATAAGTATATACATGCCCACACATTATTATTAGTAATATTCCTCTCTGTGGTACAATTTTCCAATTGAGCTTATATTGTCGCCACTATTTACAACGTTAATGCTCCACTTATATATCCTCAAGATGCTCACATTTAAATCTTCTAAAAGATTTTCTAAACGGCAAAATGAACTACGACCTGGAAGACGTCGACCGATATTTCGACGCTTTTGATTATGTTGTCTTTGCGTTGATGTTGTTAGTGTCCGCCCTTATTGGAGTTTATTTCGCATTTTTTGCGAAAGTGAAACAGAATACTACCTCGGAGTACCTCATGGGTGGTAAAACTATGGGAATATTTCCAATTTCTATGTCTATGATTGCCAGGTAAGTCAACTATAAAATATTCATGGCAAATAGATATGCTTTTTTGATCACTAGTTACAAATACTAAAAGGTGTGATAACCTGGTAATGTTCTGTTTAAAATGTTTTAATTCTTTTGTCATAATCTTGAAAGTCCTTATAATTGCACGTTACATAGATAAGGCATTTATATATCAGATTTCCTAAGGTGGGTGGCCAATTAAATTATTATGAAAGCTATTCATGCAAAATATTCCAAATTTTGTAGAGCAATATAAGGTAATCTGAGGTACATTTGTGAAATATTTTCAAATTTCCAGTGCTGTCAGATATGTGGAAATTTGGCAACAGCTTCCTTATTTCAAATGGGACACCCTGTATTTGTTTTTCTTTTATGATTCTCTATTAAAAATTAAATTAGTTGGTTTTATTTTCCTATATCAATCTACAACTGTTTTCGTGTTGTGAATTATATTTAAAAATTTTTAATCAAAGTAAAAAATGGCTTTATTTCGCTCAATATTCGATATTTCAATTCGAAATTTTTCATGATTTTAGAAGAAAGTTTGATCTGCGTCACCGTTTTCAAATCTTAGTTGTCAGTTACACAGGGTGATCAAAAAAAATTACCACTTATTAAGTAACAAAATTGTAAAAATAGTATATTCTAAAACAGAATGGGCACCTATTCCAACACGAATGCGAAAATTTGAAAGGCATGAGTGTTGGAACGCATGAGTGTTGCCTTCTGCAACGAGTATTAGATGGTATTTTTTTTTATTTCAGTCAAGAATTGTGAGAAATTTATTGGAATTCAATGAAAAATTCAGATCCTCTAGTGCCTTTTGCATTTCATTTTCGCAGTTGGTGTGACTGATACGAAAATTGACAGATTATAGAATTTGAATAGTGCTTTTAAATCTCTACATGGTTTAATATTGACAATTGACATGCAATGGACGCGTGTTGACGTTCGAAAGGATAGGATGTCAGTGTTGTCAACCACAAAACGAAAAATATAACTAAACACAATGCTGTAATGAGTTCATTACAGTACAGCACTGTAACGAACTCATTACGACACTGAAATAGAGAAACTGTTTTATCAAATTAGATACTCAAATGTTTTTTCATTTTCAGAATGACTACAATTCACTGTACAATTTTGCAATACATTTTTCTATGCCTATCTCATTGAGATTCTGGGTTATCTGCGTTTATTGAGTCTGAGGTTATTTCTACAAAAACTTCTGCACAACACAAAATACTCATTGTTTGTCATATAAACGTGAATAATGGTTTTCTATGGGCCGGGTTGAGTCATAGATATGTCGATTTATTGACGACTTAGAGAGCACAGAGAAAATATCAATACAAATCAATCTGAAGTTCAAAAAAATGCAGATAACTTAGAATTTACACAAGATAGGTATACGGAAATGTACAAAAAAATTGTAGAGTGAGTTACTTTCATTCTGAAAATGAAACTCTCAAATTTGATATGAAATTCTTTTGAATAATTTATAACTCAGAAACCGTTATAGATAAATATAGTCAAGTGAAGTAAGTTAATTGAATTTTTGTGTAGAGAATCACAAATAACAATAGAAATACAGGGTCTATTTGCCTACCAAAATAATTCAATAGGCCACTCGCTTTGAGACCCGATATATATTGATATATTTAAAGAACTCAGGGATGTCGATCAATAACCAGCAAGGATATATTTACTGTTTTTTCATTGAGCCAAGCATTCGAAACTCGTTTTTTTTCTCAGGGCAACTGAAATACATCGTGACATTAAATTTTTTTGTACAAATGAACACAAAACAAAGCTATCTACAGTTACTCACTGAATGTGGGGTTAATCTCTCAAGTCGATTTTTTCTATTCTTATCAATTTAAAAACAGGACACAAATGAATTCTCAAGGGTAATACCACTAGAGGTGAGAATTTTTTTAGAACATTCTTGTTTTTTGGGAATTATGGGTTTAAATTTCACGAAACAAAGTTATCCTTAAAATACCACTAGCCGAAGGCAAGTGGTATTTCGGAATCACTTTGTTCAGTGAAATTTGTGTAATTTTCAAAAAACGACAGAGTGTTTAAAAAAAAAATCGAATCTCCTGTGGTATTTGGAAAGATCATTCAACAATATAAATCAAACGAAATAAAAAATTGTTCTTTATTCAAAAATAACCAGATAGAAGCATAACAACAAATTATTCATCTTTATTCTCAAAAATATAATTATTGATAGTACAATTATTATACACATTACGAGCATTATTTTCGAATGATGAAGTAGATACTGATGTTGTTTCTTGAAGGACATTTTTTTCATTCCTTATGGCTGTGATTATTTTTTTGTGATGTTGTTGGTCCAGTTGGAGATACGGTTTCACTGACGCTGCAGAATCTTTATCAGCTGTTCCTCGCCAATCCCTGCTTTGGCTAATTGGCTGACAGCAGTAGCTCGATGCGAATGGTTGGTTATCTTCGACTTGGTTGTGTTGATGCCAATGAGTTCTGCCGATTCTTTTGTCCATTTAGCTATCGTATTGGGACCGACTGGGGAGTTTTTGAACCATGAACCATATTTCCAATTCTTATGTGGAGTAAGGAATAGTCTTTCAGTGTTTATGTTTGCAGTTCTTTTGGATACAAGTAGTGAGCAAATATCTTCTTCAATATTGGGAGTCAGCCATTTCGTTTCCTCACATTTTTGGGCACCACCTTGTCTTGTTTTAGAAAATATCGGATTGTAGGCAATTCGGCCCGTGGGATTACCATCGTTTTCAATTTCGAATTGGAAATGCGAAATTAGGCATGATGAGCCCTCTCATCCGCGCCAAGCAAGCTCCAATGCAGCAATAAAATAAAATTTTCTGTTCAAACCGTCTGGATTATCTTCTTTACATAAGTTGACTATCTCGCCTTGGCACTAACTTTTCTTTTCTCAGGGTCCACTTGCAAAATACGCCTCTTGGCATTTCGTGTATCCCGCGCCGTTTTAAAAGCCACGTCTGTGAATGGATCGAACCTAACGCCCCATTCGGAATAGAATTTTTCCTGCAGCTGTTTGGCAGTATTATTCCACAAGGTTTTTACGACACTTTCCTTGTAGTCTGATCCATCCCTTTTCTTCATATTGAAAGCCCAGTCTAGCATAATATTATTGAGCTCTGATAAACTTGTTTTTTCATTTACAAGGTATTCCCGGGCAGCACAGAATTCTTCAAATTGTTTCCAAATGTAGGATCTTGACTTCACTGTATTAAGCGGCACACTTTTCTTGAGATACAGTTTGTTTCTATTGGTCCGTTTTCAAAAATTGAGCGATTTCATTGGACGATGTAGTATAGTGTTGAATGATCAGTGAAATGCCAAAATTAACAATATCTAAGATTGACAAGTTCCATCATTTTTTTCCTTAATGAGAGACGGCCTTCTAAATGACGTCACTGGAAATATATATTACTGGAATAAATCTCAAACTACTTAATATAATTTAAAGAACATTTGATATGATAAATAGTAGTAAGGACCTCTATAATACTGCCCTTAAATTTAAATGAGCTCTTTCAGTTTACCCATAGCGGACAACGATCATGAAACTCTGACCTCGAAATGTACATTTGAGGATGGTGCTGAGGAAAAACTAAAATAAATAAATAATAATATATCATTTGGACGGAGCCTGCACAAATCAAATGCAAATATAGATCAACAATTGTTAAAATATCAAACACAAAATAGTAACTTAATATTCTATATTTCATTAATAGAATTCATCCTAATTAAGTATAAACGCAAGATCAACACAAGTCATCGTCAGAATCCCATTTAGATGAAACTGTCAAAGCATAACCCTTTTTCTTCCGCTTTCTTCTTTTTTCATTCGCCTTCTCTGAATTGTTCATCTCAAGTTCGAATAGTTTTTGCGTGGACATCGCCTGAGACTCCAACTCCTCTGGATCCACTGCATTCCAACAAGATTGGATGAAATGACTCTTGTCCATAATCTGTGATACAATTTTCACCTCTTGATTATTTGCTGAATTTCTCTTCAGCAAATTTGCTCCATCTAACGGTTCATCGCTGATATCATCTTCATCATCTACAGATTCGATAAAAAAACTTTCAAGTTTTTCTAGAAAATTCGAAGGGAACACACGGTAGGTGTTCCAAGAACGAAGTACAGCTAATATTCTGCTCTTCAGATTATCTTTGTCAATTTTTTTCAATGGAAGGTATGCCGCGTATAAACTTTCGAATATCTGTTGGACATCATTGATGAATTCCTTTTTAATCATCTTCGAATCTTTAGATCTTTTGATGCAACAGAAAATGTCAGAGAGTAGATATAATCTGGCAACTTTTTTCACAGGTGAAGTAGAAGGTTGTTTCAAAGAATCAAAAAGTATCGTCAAAGTATCATCAATGGCTTCTATATGGTTAACACAAAACGACATGGCAGACCTTATTTTATTTCTGCTTGAATTCAAGTTTCTTATCAAGTCCATTAATCTAGCACATTGTGCATCAGACAATAAGTCTTTTGTACCTTTTACATCATCTTCCAGTAAATGATCAGGCATTCCAGCTGTGTAATCTATTGGGCTTGGTGGAATCCAGACTGGACCGTTCTTTACCATTCTGAAAGGTTTCAGAGACCATAACCTCTGTCCATCACCGTTAAGAATGGAAAACAGCTTCCATCTGTAGTATGCATGCAGAGATGAACGATAATCGTTTAAGAAAGAGAAATCTGGATTATTAGCCTCTGTCATCATGACCAAAGCTTCAAACAGAGGTCCTTCTCTAACAACGAATTCAACCATTCTATGGATGATAGAAAGTATCCTTTTATCTAACGGAATCGTTACTTTGACCACGGCTGAAGAAAGCAACATATCCAGTTCTTCATATTCCCTAGGGAATTCAAATGGAACGGATGTAGGTTGTGCGTTGAAAGGCAACCCAGAAGAAGGGGGAGGTAGAAATAATTTGATGAGCTTTGGAGGGACGTATATTGGATGAGGAGGAATTTCCACGCATTTTCCCCAGCTCAACCTCATATCATCTCGAGATCCCAAAGAAATCAATGCTCTTTCTGCATCTTTTCTGCTCATAAAAGCTATGAAACCACAGTTGGTATTCGAAAAATTTCGAAACTTTTCTTCGCCTCTTGGCCACATTATTTTCACGCTTGCTAAAGCACCAAACTTCCCAAATATGAGTAATAATTGATCTTCCGTTATTTTTGGATTCAAATTCGCAATGAACAAATTTGTCGATGTGGGATCGTTGTTTTCTGTTTGGTGTATCGAATGAGTAGATTCATCTTTTTGCAGTTGTCTCTGTTTTATCTCTTCCTTAAGCATTTCTAAGTTAGATCGAGGCTTCTCTTTCCTCTTACTCTTCGATATGTCTGGTTCTTTCAAGATTTTCGCGCATTCAAGGGCTGTTTTCAACGAAACGTTTGTACTGGCTATCACTGGTTTAGGCATGTATATCTGACCATCGGACAGTTCTGAGATATCGGTCGTTTTGCTTGAATTTATTATTCCTGATTTGATGAATACTTTGGGAGGTGCGTTTTGTATATCTTGAAAGCTCGTGAGGAAATCTTGAAAGACGTGAGCGGTAGCTTCCTCTTCTTCTCGAATTCTTTTTCCATAATGCCTTTTAGACATAGTGAAGTAATCAAAAGTAGATTATTAATTTTCAACTTCAATAACAATTTACTATATTCGAATCGTCTCAGATCACAAAATGCTATTTTTCAGACAGAATCAATGCAATCAATGTAATTGACATTCGTGAAATAAAACTACCATAGAAGTATGAGTAATTCTTAGAATTATTTAGAAACTATATAAGATGTCATCTTAAAACTACATTCTGATTTTCTGTGAATATGATGATATTTCTATGGTATTGAAGTGCCTCCCAATGTGAATTCCAAATATAAACTTAAGGGATATTTTGGAAGCAAGCGTGAAATAATCCTAACAAACAACTAGAAAATGTAAAAGTGAAGACATATTGAATTATATCACTAAATCCCAAATAAAACTTGAGCGAAAAAAAAGGATTCTATGTCCAGCCAATATGTAACACTGATCTGTGATTGAATTATTCACCGAGTTTGTTGTGAATGCACACTCATAATTTGAATGGAAACGTCATTCCAAATCTTGGGACAAATGGAATGTTTCATATTATGGCGATGAAGTTACTCTAATGTCACTGCACATATCAAATCAGAACTCACTTCTGTCAAAGATTAGTAATTTAATCTTTGGTTCTATACACGCAAGGTATTATGACATATGTTTATGGAGCATTTCTGTGTTCTCGATTAACGCGACTTCGGAAAATCAATGTTGTCAGATTGTATTCGGAGGTTTTGATTCCATAATTAAGCTTTATGAAACCGGAAGTTGGTTGTCAGACTGTAAAATTTAACGGAAGAATCTGTTGATCGGAGAATCAACAAACTTTTATGAAACCCACCGTTAGTCTGCTTTGAACTGATTCTATGGTGTACTAGAAAAAAACGCAAGTTCTATGAATATAATATTATCCTTCAAATTAATCGTGAAGCATCTAGCGGGCTGCAACGAGATCCTTGAGATTTTCTACTTATACACGACGAAGAGAAAATTGTTTGAGGTGGGAAATCGAGGGAAATCTGGTTCTTCCTCTTCTACCGATCGTGAACGAATTGTGAGATTGAATTTTCATGATTTCTTTGACATCGTTAAAATGAAAATAGGATGATTCAGCAGCGGATCTGAGGTGATTCGAATTAAGGTACCTAATCTTCTTTTAGAAAATTATTAGTGTCCGACAAAAGCCGGCCATTGAATCCAGGAGAACTGGATAAAATGTGGAAAAGCACTGACGTTACTTTACGAGCTTTTGCTCCCTTGTTATGAATTATTTCCCGTACTCTGGAAGAGTGTGATTTTGATATAACCTCCACAATACTACAGTATGCATTCTATACATAGTCAAGTTGTACCGCGGATTGTACATCAAGAAGTCAAACTCAATCGATTGAGATCATTTACGGCCCGATATCCGAAAATTACGGACGATTATAATAATTCCCCCAATTTAAATTTTGGTCACATCAAGTCATTACTCTATGCCAAAAAGCAAACATTGAACACGAAATAGCAGCCGTTTTGGGCAGCGTTACGACAGTGAAATAGAGAATGGAATTTTACACGACAACGGCGCCGACCAATCAGAAACGTGATATTGCCGCGACTGACTGGTTGGTTGAAAACAAAGTGACTAACAGGGCAGTGCTAAAATAATAGTATATTATAATACAAGTTGCAGAATCGCCACCTGTTCCAACACGAATGCGAACACATGAGTGTTGGAATTGCCTTCTGAAACTAGTATTAGACGATATTTTCTCTATTTCAGTCAAGAATTGTGAGAAATTTATTAGAATTCAACTTCTTCTCGAATTCTTTTTCCATAATGCCTTTTAGACATAGTGAAGTAATCAAAAGTAGATTATTAATTTTCAACTTCAATAACAGTTTACTGTATTCGAATCGTCTCAGATCACAAAATGCTATTTTTCAGACAGAATCAATGCTGAAATGTAATTGACATTAGTGGAATAAAACTATCATAGAAGTATAAATAATTCATAGAATTATTTAGAAACTACATTGTGATTTTCTATGAATATGATGATATTTCTATGGTATTGGAGTGCCACCCAATGTTTTTTTCTTTAGTTCTATACAGGCAAGGTATTATGACATATGTTTATGGAGCATTTCTGTGTTCTCGATTATCGAGACTTCGGAAAATCAATGTTGTCTGATTTTATGCTCCAGTCAACTGACGGAGATTTTGATTCCATAATCAAGCTTTTTCTATTTCAGGGTACTAATGAGTTCATTACAGTACTAAATACAGTGCTATAATGAACCAATTACAGTATTGGTTTTAGTTATATTCTTCGTTTTGTGGTTGACAGCACTGTCATCCTGTTGCAGAATGGGCACCTATTCCAACACGAATGCGAAATTCGAAAACGAGCGACGAAGGGGCGAGTTTTTGGAAGCATGAGTGTTGGAATTGCCTTCTGCAACGAGTATTAGACGATATTTTCTCTATTTCAGTCAAGAATTGTGAGAAGACATTCGAGAGGATAGGTTGTCAGTGTTGTCAACCACAAAACGAAAAATATAACTAAAAACAATGCTGTAATGAGTTCATTACAATACAGCACTGTTTTTAGTACTGTAATGAACTCATTATGACACTGAAATAGAGAAAAATTTTTTTATTGTACTTCAATCCTTTGAAATAGCACAAATGGTTTGCATTTAATTTTGAAATAGAGTTGTCAAGTTATTATTGGAAAACACCTTTTTTTGTTATAAGTCTTGAGTTAGTATGATAAAATTTTCTTCTGGATACCCTGCATTAGTTTTTTTGATGTTTCTTATAATGTCTTGATCTTCTAACAGGCAAATTTTTCCAGTTATATATCAGGAATAAGCATTTTGGGAATTCCTGCAGAAATGTATACTTATGGAACGCAGTTTTGGATGATCATCGCATCGGAAGGATTAGTTTCTTTAACAATGGCGGTGGCCTATTTACCGGTCTTCTACAAACTACAAATAACTTCAAGTTACGAGGTATGGAATTCTGATTACTTTTTATGATTCTAAATGATTATGTCCCTAGTATTTGAATTTGCGATTCAACCAGACTGTACGATTGTTTGGATCCATTTTATTCTTGATGAAAATGCTGCTTTACATACCAATTGTAATTTACGTACCTGCCTTAGCCTTCAGTCAAGGTAAGAATAAAACTTCATTACACTATGAGCATAAAATTAAGGTCACCTCGTAATTTCAGTTCGTCTTAGAAATATTCATTTTTTTTTCAAATCTACGGCGATATGAATGGTAGGTCGGCTTCAATTCCTGCACTAGTTGAAACTTGTAAGGCTTCGAAGCCAAATCCTTGTGCAAAATTCGCCATGTGGTGGTTTGGGATAACCCCAGTTGTTGAGAACGTCGAGAAATTGGATCTTTGGATGTTTCAGTTGAACGTCCCGGAGCGTTGGTGTTGGCACATTTTGTACCGAGCCCGTCGACTCAAATTTAGCTATCAAATGGTTAATAGCGGTCTCAGAAGGTCGATTATGTTGTCCGAAAATATCAATGTCAATGCTGTCATGTGGTAGTTGTGGCCAAAATTAAAAAACTAAGTTCTTGTTGAAAGATCCTTTAGCTATTCGAATGATTTGACTCAATAACGAACTCAACCGTGATACTTTGGCAATAAATCTTTTTCATAAATAGGAAGAGTTTAATATATTTACTTCGAAAGTACACGGACGTTAAAAAATATTCATTATTTGATCTTAAATTGTTGATCAGGGGGTCAATCATGATTGTTAGATATCATTTTCAGCTCCACATGAGCAGTTTGCAGTTATTTGGGCAAAACGATATCTCTCTGTTGCACTAGGAACAAGCCCACAAATGTTAACTCAGAAGATTCAATCCAAGAAGTCAAAGATCTACTATTTTGAACACATAAAAATCGGTAGTATGAATCGGACACACACATACCGGGTGTTTCGTCTAATCTCTGTCTACGTACTACAGTTGTTGATATATTTCATATCTTTTATATATATTTCCCATACATTTTTTTTTATTTTGCTTTGAATTTTGACTATTTCACAGTCCGAAAGGACAGTAGCTTGATACTTCTACTCGTTCCTGGAGAAAAGGGGTCTTTAGAAACAATCAAAGGAGAACTAAGTTATCCTTTTAGAGTAACATTTGAGATACGGAACCTCAAAAATTAATACTTACATAGAAATATCGGATTATAAGGTGATGCAAATATTTATTGTTATACTCGACTGTGTAATTGTTAAATTTCGTTATTTTTCATTTCAGTTACCGGTATCAACTTGCATCTTATAACTCCACTAGTTTGTGTTGTTTGCATATTTTATACAACTTTGGTAAGTTTTCAATAAACCTTCATTTATTTAATAAACGCAATTCCATATCTTAGTTGATCTAAAAGATGTAATGGATATAGGAGAAATCCTACTAAGAATACAAGAACTAATGTTCCGTCATAGGTTCCCAGTGGTACTAATAAATATAGAAACGGAAAGGTTATTGCAGCAACTAATATTATCAATACTATAGGGAGAAATTCTTCAGGATCATCTTCGAATTGCATCAGTTCGATGTTGCTCATAATATATTCACATTTTGAAGGTTTTTTCTTCCGATATCTAATATATAATAGGTAGACGTGACAGTTAGAGCAGTTTGCAATGTCATAGAATTTATTAACTTCATTTCAAGATGTTTGACTTTATTTGAATGCTGGCGCTCTTAAACGTTAATTGCTCGATTAAGCTATTCTATGTCCAAAATTTGTTACAACTTCTTGCCTGGTTCAGGCAATATTTTTCTGCAAATCTCATTCTAAGCGGCTTGAGGATGTCTTAGAGCCCCCCGCAGACTGCAGACTGCAGACTTTCTATCGGCCGATAGTTTGATTGGCTTCTTAATCAGAATGGAGAGGAATGCATATGCGCACACTACAGCGATTCAGTATCGGCCGATAAAAAAGTTTGATGGGCTACCCGATCACATTCAAACTAATCTGCCGGCCAACTATCGGCCGTCGGCCGAATGTTTAATCAGTATTGGAGCATACACGCCTGCGCATACATGATGATTGTTTAGTCGGCCGATAGTTCATTTCGCTTTGTGATTTGGCGTCGTGTGCGTGTATTTTGAATATGGCGTCGCCCAAATCAGAATTGTTGATTGTAGAAAGTTCCGTCGAAAAGTTGATTGAAGAAGTCGAGAAAAGGCCTGCGCTTTATAAAAAAAGTTTGAAAGAGTACTCCGACGCGAATGTGAAGAAAAAACTGTGGGAGGAAGTTTGCGAAGCAGTTGTTCTTGATTGGAATCGGCTTAGCGCCGAGGAAAAAACAAACAAAGGTAGGACCGTAAAAATAAAAATATTAGAGTATTTATGTGAATTTCAATTTATTTATTTACAATTATTACACTTTGTTATATTGACACGGAATCGCGCCTCCGGGAGAAATAAAGTATGTCGACATGTACTGTCGCACGTTATTCATATTATTTCTTCCTCGGTTGTCTTCATTTATAGTTAAGTTATTCATGGGACAATTGTAGAGAGTGTGAAACTGTGAAATTTATTCTATCTTTGATTCTTACATAATTATGCAGGACACAGCAAGCTTTAATTGACACAAAAATTGATATTGACATCCATTGGTCGGTGAAATATACGCAATTTGTTAGCAAGAATCCCAAAAGTACACTCAACCATTCGTCGAGCTCGTTTGGTGTAGTTTAAATTTCTTTTTGCATAAGGACGTAGTATATAATTGCCAAGTCCAAACGCTTCATCCCCTACGACAGAGAATGGAATAACATCTCCGACATTATCATTAGGCAAATGCCTTCCGGGGGGAATATTTAATCGGTTTTGGGACAGCCGTTTACCCATTTCTGATGATTTAAATATTTCCGAATCACTAGCTGTTCCAAAAGAACCAACGTCTATATATATACAAATTTATAATCTGCTTCTGTCCAAGCCATTAACACGCACGAAAAAAACTTTTTATAGTTAAAATATGATGAACCGGAATGTTCTGGCTGTATCATCCGTATATGTTTGCCATCAATTGCTCCAATGATGTTTGGAAAGTTTGTACGACTATAGAATTCGTTTGCGATTTTAATCCAGTCGCCTTCTTCTTTGGTTGACATGTACAATGGTTAAAGTATATTCAATATTTGCTCACATGTAGTTTTAGTAATATCTCGTATTGTAGAAGCTCCCATCAGATAATCAAAAGATAATGTATTGAAACTAGCTCCTGTAGCCAGATATCTGTAAAAAAATAAAAATTGATTATATTTCAATATCTGTAAAACATAATTAAATTTCAATATTTTTCAGGTAGTGATATGCAAAAAAATGGGCTAATTTAAGGACTTGCTTTCGTCGCGAATTAAACGCTCAAAAGAACACTAAGTCGGGGCAAGCTGCGAATAAAAGGCGTAAATATGTCTACTTTGAACAATTATTATTTTTACTTCCATGTATGGAAAATCGACTTACTGAAGGTAACCTAGAAGAGGACAATTCTCTATCAAATTATGAGGATGATGATCAAGCTGGTTCATCCACTCCCACCCCTATTCGCCAGCGGAAAAAGAGGCCTAATGTACCGAAGCAGACGGACGTGGATGAAGCATTATTAAAGGCATTAAATGAGCCTAATACTGATGAAGATGTGAACTTTGCTTTGTCACTGGTCCATTCACTCCAAAATTTAACAGCAGAAGAAAAACTTGACGCTAAAATAAGTATTCTTAACGTTTTTAAACAGATAAGATTAGCTAGGTGCGTTCAATCTGCTTCTAAGCCAACATGTACGTTCTAAGCAACCCTTGTACTCTTCAATTTCGCAACCGACAACCATTCAAAACATTTCATCACCTGGCAACTCAACGATACAACCCAGTCTTATTATTCAAATTTTTCAGATGAATCGCAAATATATGACTTGTAAATAACTCAATTTCTCAAAACGCCGAATTTTGTAATATTAATTCTAATAGAAATAGTTTAAAAGTATTTGTGGTTTATCTTACCTTATCGTTACGCTCAATCTCTCCTCAACAGGTATAGAAAGTCTTAAATTTGTATCCTCCTTCGCTATTGCTGATCCAATTAGCTTGATAAGTCCATTGAAGCTGGTAATGCTCATTCGATAATAGGCGAAAAATTTTTTCGGGTATTCAATAATTTGGAATGCATAGTGTAAAATTTTCCACTAACTAATCTATCACTGAGAATGGGAAGCACCCATTACTCTCGGAATGTCTTCCTCCTCCGGAGTATGATGAGAGCAATAACTTTTCTGGACAATATTTTCATTGTCCGACCGCTTCAACAGTATGTTACAAACTAATTCGCGATATTCGCGATTAGTCGGCCGGCTGTTGGATAGTCTGCGCCCTGTTCACCAACCACACTGTTTAGTTGGCTCGGTGTGCGCACTTTCAGCCCAACCCGACTAAACTATCGGCCGATAAAAAGTCTGCAGTCTGCGGGGGCCCTTATATACACTTATGCATATATCGAATATATGCACAATCACTTATGCATATCGGAATATTATATTCTAAAACAAGTTGCAGAATGGGTACCTATTCCAACACGAATGCGAAATTTCTTCTAGTTTTTGAACGCATAAATGTTGGAATTGCCTTTTGCAACGAGTATTAGACAATATTTCCTCAATTTCAGTCAAGAATTGTGAGAATTTTATTGGAATTCAATCAAAAGTTATGAATATACCTGCTAGTGCCTTTTGTATTTTATTTTCGCAGTTGGTGTGACTGATACGAAAATTGACAGATTATAGAATTCGAATAGTGCGTTCAAATCTCTACATGGTTTAATATTGACCATTGACATGCAATGGACGCGTGTTGACATTCGAAAGGATATGATGTCAGTGTTGTCAACCCCAAAACGAAAAATATAACTAAAAACAATGCTGTAATGAGTTCATTACAGCACTGTTTTTAGTACTGTAATGAACTCATTACGACACTGAAATAGAGAAAATATTTTTTGAAATTTTTTCAAGGGTGGCTTGAAAGCTGTCGTTTGGACTGATACAATACAAACCGTCGTCATGTTTGGTGCATTGATTGCTGTTGTATTGATGGGAACCTACTCTGTCGGTGGTTTTTCCGAAGTCTGGAAAAGAAGTCGAGATGGAGGAAGAATAGATTTTTTCAAGTAAGGAAATACTAGTACAATTGGGTGCAATAGAAAGTAGGTACAGTCTCGAGGGCTCCAAACCCAAAGTTACCCGATCATAATTTCTTATATATTTTATATTCAAGTGAGATTGTTTCATGTATATTCTTGTCAGAAATTTGTTTGAAGAAACATATAATATTCATACTAGAATACATTAGCTATCCGTTTCTGGCTTTGTATAATTTCCTCTTAAAACACTTTCCAGGAAGTTTCGTGATGTATTTACTCGATTTTTCCTTGATCGAGCGTTGAAGATAGACACATTAGCTCAGAGACAATACGCTGAAGATCTTACTTTGCGTTCGTCAAAAGGTGGATTTAGACTTATAAAAGAACATAGAGCTAGAGCTAGAACTAGAGCGTTCTTTCGTTAATATCTAGTTTAAACTAAAGCTTGACGTATCTATTTACAGTGAAATTCCCTCACGGACACCCCTTTAGACGGACACCTCCCTTGAACGGACAGTTTTACGTGGTCCCAATTGACTCCCATATAATTTACATTGGGTAAGTTGTCTGTTGAACGGACATTCCTTTGAACGGACGCGGACACTAAGGTATGTTCTATTAACCGGACAAAACCGAAACAAAAATATCGGTTCAGTTTCAATTATCTGTGGAAAGTATCGCTGTTAGTTCATTGCATCAAATGGGGCGCAATGGAAAAGAAGAGGAGGTTTCTGTGTCGCGCGCCAACATTAGTACCAGCCTTCAGTTCGGACTTCCCCGGTTGAACCGGGGATTTATCGATCCCAACTGCTGCACGAAACTCCTGAGAATTTAACTAGTGTTAGTTTGAATTCTGACGTTGTCTCAGAGAAAGAAATGTCCTTCTCTTATCAAAGAATATTCACCCAGGGATATCTTTAATGCTGATGAAACAGGTCTCTATTTCAGAGCTCTGCCTAATGAAACGCTAACATTCAAAAAAGAAAAATGTGTTGGTGGTAAATATCCCAAAGAGAGATTTACAATTTTGCATTGTGCAAATATGGCAGGGGAAGAAGAAAAACTTTTAGTCATCGGTAAAGCAGCTGAACCAAGAGCATTCAAAAATATAGACATAAACAATTTGACTGTAACTTGGAAGTGGAATAAGAAAGTTTGGATGACCAGACAAATTATGATAGAGTGGTTGCTTGAGCTAGATTGGAAAATGGCAAAACAAAATAGGAAGATTTTGTAGTTTTTGGAGAATGTTGGATCTCATTCAAAAGATATTCACCTGAAAAATATTAAACTTTTGTTTCTACCCCCTAATTGTACATCAGCTTGTCAACCACTTGACCAGGGAATCATAAAACATTTCAAAACCCACTACCGAAGTCTCATACTGAAACACCTGCTAGTAAACATTGAGACTGCTAGTACAGCATTCGAATTGACAAAAAAAATCTAGCCATTGGACGCAATTTACTTTGCCAAAACCTCTTGGGAACAAGCAAAGGAAACCATCAAACATTGCTCTCGCAAAGCCGGTTTTAAACATGAAAATATGCAAGGTGCTGACCTATTGAGTCAGGCTCAGACTGTTACATATGATCCTGAAGATGACTTTCCACTCAGTGTTATTGCAGAGATTCTCAAAAATAAGAATTTCTTGGATATGAGTTTCAATGAAAACCTCAACGATTTTTTGAACCTTGATTAAGATTTATTTTTTTGAAGATCCTGATTCAGAGCATGAAATTGGGAACTCACATGACACTCAAGAACTTTCCGGAGATTCTGATATCGATGAAGTACCAGGACAAACAGATGCTGTCCAAAATTATGGGGAAGCTATGACTTTAACCAAGCAGCTAAAAAGTTTTGCCCAGAATCACGGAGATTCAGAGAGTTTAGATATTCTGTCCAAATTAGAATTGAGATTTCTTGATTGTCTATTCAGGAAAAAAATGAGACAAACAAAAATTCAGGAATTTTTTCGTAATTAAAGTGTCTCTTTTTTATCAAAATTTTTGTTTATCCTAATGATTCATCACATTGATTTTTCAGTTATAGTTGAATTTGAAAAATGTTCACTTTCTTATACCTTTATATATATTGATTTTTATGTTCAATATTCTCCAATTATTATTTCTATGAAATTTTTTTTGTACATATGCATTTCTTTTAAGCGGACATCCCTCTTAAACGGACACCATCAAGCGGTCCCGTGAGTGTCCGCCCATGGGAGATTTCACTGTACATCAAACGAACACAGAACTAGAACAAGAATATTAACAATCGCGAACACAACACTTTGATGAGACCGCGCAGTGGAGCGAGCGTGTCCGAACACGCTAGAATGTTCTAAGCAACTGTTCACGCGCTCTTGTGCCGTTTACATCGAGCGAGCGAGCATTCTTAGAATATTCTATAGAATCTTTGCGAACGCACTAAGAACAACGAAAGAATGCTCTACGCCTGTTTACACTAGAAGAATTTGACGTAGTGGGGATAGAATGAGCATTCGCTCGTTTGGTGTAAATCCACCCATACAGGAAAACAGAAGTCGGTCAGACCTTGTCTAGAAGTAGCGAATTCGTTTCGTACGATTCGCACCTAATCATTCATGCATTGGACCTTGCGCAGTAGGAGTGAATTCATCATTCATACCTTGACGAGTTACTAGGCACCAATCAGGTAGTCTATAGCACCAATACATCATGTCCACGAGCATCTCGTGAATTCGGAATACATGCTTAATCCGCGTACATTTGCCTAAAGGTGTGTCCAATCACAGCGCGGCACGTTGCGCGCGACCATCCGCTGAACAACGCAAAGAGAAAAAATGCAAGCAATGAATAATGAGCGTCATTCGCCACCACGAATGAAAAGCTTCGTTAAAATCTGTATTCTCAATGCCATGTGTTCAATTAATTACTATTTATTATTATCAATGCCATCACATTTCATTATCAGTCAATAGTTTACTAGAGAACAATGAAATTATAAATTTACTATTGCAGTTTCGATTGGGATCCCACTATACGACATTCTTTCTGGACTGTTACGATAGGAAATTTTTTTTCTTGGATGGCCTCATGTTCAATTAACCAGGCCATGGTCCAAAGATGCCTTGCAATGCCATCTCTCCGTTCCGCCAGGGTGTAGGTACCAGAATTTTTATTCCATATCAGATATTTCAGCTGTCACATTCTGTAAAACAGCCAACAAATTTGAAGCAATATACATCGAACAATTATGAATCAAGAATTTTATATTTGTTGATAGTACCGTAGAAAGAAGGTTTTGAACATCCTAAGCTCATTGATTTATACTAAAAGCAATTTTTATTTAGTTCTTACTGAATGAAGAATCCAAAATTTCTGCTCTTTCCTTCAAAAGAGGTTTTTCTGGAACATTCGTATGAAAAAATTGGGGCAGCTTTTCCAGGCGTTCTAAACGAGCGTCCCGCTTAGTCCCCCACTCAATTCCATGCACTCAACGGTGACTTCAAGCGAAAATATTGTAGTGTAGTAGCAGTTTTTGGTTGTAAAGTTGCCTTATGATTTACTCTTGAAATTTTCACACCCCAGAAACGATGACGAATACACGTCGTTTACAATGATCCAGTAGTTCTTGTCTTATTTGGATCATATAAGCTTTCAGAGCTAAATCATTTCGTAAAATACGCCGTATTCAGGATTTGTTGTGAACGTCGAGAAATTGTCATGTTATGCAGGGCATACACGCTGTACAGGTATACCTGCGCAGGTCAACCGGAGCGTGTGTGTCGTAGTTTTTCAAGCCTGCACAGGTCGCCGGAGCAAATTCGAGATTCGACTCGGTCTAGTGGACCGTACGGTCGCTGCTAACTAACACACGACCCGTCCGGTTTACCGGAACGTCCCCACACACGAGGTATACCTGCACAGTTTTCCTCTCCGGTCTACCGTAGCGTGTATACCCTGCATTAGGATCTTCAATAGCCATTGCACTTTTTTTTCTGAACGAGCGGCAAGAGCACGTGTGTTTTGTTTTAGTTTCCACAGAACCAGTTTCTTCAAATTTATCTACTATATTCTTTTTTGTTGCTTCAGATTTGCCATACCTACCTTCTACTCGTCAAATGTTAAACGTCAAAAAATTTAATCCCTATTGAAAAACCCTTCACATTAGATAAAAAAATTAATTAATTAAAAAAAAATTTAAATGCATAAAATATAAAAGCTGTTTTACAGAATGTGACTTAGACGTGCAATGATCTTATGGTTTTTCCAAAATTATTTTTATTTTCAGAACAGTGTTGATACTCGTAGTTGGAATTATGACACTCGTCTCAATGTGTTGTTATATGGGTCTACTCATTTATGCTCATTACTTCAAATGTGATCCTGTAACGAGAGGTTCCATTTATAAATCAGACCAGTTGCTACCGTATTTTGTTATGCATATAGCAGCTATTATGCCAGGTCTGCCTGGACTCTTTGTTAGTGGAGTTTTTAGTGCTGCTTTGAGGTATGAACAAGATAATTCAAATTACATCGCAAAATTGTACAGGGTCCAACTGTGAAAAGGAAAGATTCGTAGGCTTTGCAGCGCAACATGCCAAAACATGTGTTACATCTAGATTTCAATCGAATTTCAATTTATTCGGCATAGCTGTTATGTTGTATCGTTCCTTCAACATCTTGACAATCAAGAAGAATCTATTGAATTCACATTGGAAATCGACAACATCCAATAATAGATGTACTTTTTCGTAAACAAAATGGAATCCTAAGAGCCAGTATATATAAAAAACTAACAAACATTGCTAAATATCTACAGTTCCAACCATCAACTAAATTGGGAGTAGCGAAATGATAGAGCAACAAATACATGCTCTACTCCATAAGATAAAAATGAGGAAATAAATAACATCACAAAACACTCAAAACTAATGGCTATCCCAAAAATATATCGGAAAGAGCGAAACGAATAAGAAGCTTGAACCTCATAATCAAGCAGATATGGCACAAATGATAATCATAAATTCCTTATGTGAAAGGATTATCACAAAAATAAGAAAAATTAGAAATAAATACGTCATAACCGCAAGACACATGGTATCGTCCCCAACTTTCCATCATAGGTAATACCATGGTTCTAGTACCATGGGTAATACTAAGCAATTGAATAGGTGAATGGGTTGAAGAAGAAGTTCGTCACAGCACTGTTTTTAGTACTGTAATGAACTAATTACGACACTGAAATAAACAAAGGAATTTTACACGACAACGGCGCCGACCAATCAGAAACGAGATATTACCGCGACTGTCTGGTTGGTTGAAAACAAAGTGACTAACAGGGCAGTGCAAAAATAAAGCAATTTTAAATGACAACGGCACCGACCAATCAGAAACGTGATATTGCCGCGACTGTCTGGTTGGTTGGAAACATACATTCGAAAGGATATGATGTCAGTGTTGTCAACCACAAAACGAAAAATATAACTAAAAACATAGCTGTAATGAGTTCATTACAGCACTGTTTTTAGTACTGTAATGAACTCATTACGACACTGAAATAGAGAAAGGAATTTTATACGACAACGGCGCGGACCAATCAGAAACGAGATATTGTCGCGACTGTCTGGTTGGTTGAAAACAAAGTGACTAACAGGGCAGTGCTAAAATAATAGTATATTCTAATACAAGTTGCAGAATGCATACAATGGACGCGTGTTGACATTCGAAAGGATAGGATGTCAGTGTTGTCAGCTACAAAACGAAAAATATAACTAAAACGACACTGAAATAGAGAAAAGATTTATCTCACCCAAAAAATGGAATTAAATCGAGAACATTTTCGTGCAATTATTTTTTATAAGTTTCGACGTGGATCAACTCAACAACAGTGCATCGATGAACTTAATTCAATTTTTGGCGATGAAGCTCCATCAAAGATCAGAAGTAGCGTTCGATGCGTTCAGAATGCATGTTTGCAGATACCTCAGAGTAGCAAAAGTGCTTTGATAATTGGTTTAAAAGCATGCAAAAATGTATAGATCTTAATGGAGAGTATTTTGAAAAAATGAAGTGATTTCGATGATTAATATTTGATTTCGTTCTCTAATCTCGAAATATAAGAGGCAACCCTCGTACCTAAGATGAGGCTCGATAAGGATAAGGAGACATGGAATTTCTCTTCCTCTGTCCAGTTTTTGTGTTAATCACAAATGATAATAATCGTAAGAAGCTCATGCAAATTATTCGATATGCATTTCATATTCAGCAGAATATTTCATTTTTCCTTCAATTTTTTTTCATACCACAAAAATGATGACGGCAGAAGCATGAGTAATAAATATGGTATATTGGTGGTCCGCTGCAAGGCAGTGCCAGCTTTCCGAATAAGTGCCTTTCAAGAATTTCACGACGTAATATAATTATTAAGTAAATCTTTCCCTCTCATCATCGGACCCACCACTATGAGATATTAAAAAAAATCACGCTAGCGTTTCTTTGCATCAAAACTCAAATTATATTTGTTTTCAGTTCTATGTCTACAGGACTCAATTCTATGACTGGAGTCATATTCGAAGATCTTGTGAAACCAAGGATGAAAAAACCCCTGTCCGAGGGTCAGGCTAGTTTCTTGATGAAAGTTATAGTTGTTATAGTAGGAAGCATCTGTGTTGCACTTGTTTTTGTAGTTGAAAAAATGGGAGCTTTGATACAAGCTTCAGGAAGCTTGAGCGCCATCACTGCAGGTCCTCTTCTGGGTATTTTCACACTGGGGATGTTTTTTCCATCTGCGAACTCAATGGTAATCTAATATTAATGAAATTTACAACCTATAGGGTGTATCCAAACCGACAGCACCAGCTCACGTATATACTTTGGGTTTTGAGGGACTGGATTCACTTAACACATTTATTCATAATGAATTTTCATTGTTTATTCATTTCTTAAAAAGGAACCTTTACAGAAAAATATTCCGGTTTACAAGGGTTTATAGAATAAAAACAAAACAAAAATTTGAAAATATAACTCGGTTGAAGGAAGCAATAAAAATGCTTCGATCTAGAGTTACGTTTCGACGTCCTTTTAGAGTCTTCCTCAAGCTCTCAGCCTGAAGAAGATGCTAAATAGACGTAGCTGTAGATCGAAGCACTTTTATTGGTTCCTTCAAATATAGTTATATTGTCAAAATTTTTTCAAGATTAATATCCAGAGCAAAAGAAAAAAATTTGTATGAATTAACAAAAAAAATCTAACAAACAGAATAAAATGAGCAAAAAATATATACACGAACAGCTCCAAAACCAATAATCCCCCAAAAGAAACGAACAAAAAATAATAATTCAACAGTACAAACCACAGAAACTCTCATTTGAAGAAATGCGAATGAAAAGAGTTAATTCTTCTAAACAATTAGAAAAAGCCCATCAACCTCAAGAAAACAGAGTTGTAAAATAATGAGGTGCAAGCCCTAGGAACGGAGGAGAAAAGCATTTCCTGTTCAAGTCAAAAAAATTACTTAATGATTACAAGCGAGTATTTTGAAAACTCTTCAAGGATTTCCTTGACAGTTTGACAGCAATGGTTGCTTTAGATTATTAAGTCATTCCCTTGCTTCGGTGGAAGTATATTTTGTACATTTTCAATGAATGATAATAGTATATTCTAATACAAGTTGCAGAATGGGCACCTATTCCAACACGAATGTGAAATTCGAAAACGAGCGACGAAGGAGCGAGATTCTGAACGCATGAGTGTTGGAATTGCCATCTGCAACGAGTATTAGACGATATTTTCTCTATTTCAGTCAAGAATTGTGAGTAATTTATTGAAATTCAATGAAAAATTCAGATTATACCTCCTAGTGCCTTTTGTATTTTATTTTCGCAGTTGGTGTGACTGATTGACAGATTATAGAATTCGAATAGTGCGTTCAAATCTCTACATGGTTTAATATTGACAATTGACATGCAATGGACGCGTGTTGACATTCGAAAGGATAGGATGTCAGTGTTGTCGACCACAAAACGAAAAATATAACTAAAAACAATGCTGTAATGAGTTCATTACAGCACTGTTTTTAGTACTGTAATGAACTCATTACGACACTGAAATAGAGAAAATACTTATACTTTTTCATTTCCAGGGTGCCCTTGTTGGAGGAGTAACAAGTATAGCTTTGATCAGCTGGATATCTATAGGCACTCAAATCAGCATGGCTCAAGGTTTTATAAGATTTCCCCAAAAACCTGTGTCTATAGAAGGGTGCAAAGTCGAATGGTTGTCAGAATATCTCACGCTGTCGCTAGATGAGCCAACATCTAATAATAATGATGATCCACCATTCATTCTCTATAGGTTATCTTACATGTATTACACTGCCTTAGGCACTATAACTGCTATAAGCGTTGGATTGATAGTGAGTTATTTGTCTGGTTCTAACAAAGGAAAATCTCTGTCAAAAGACTTACTCTCTCCAGTGATACATAGATTTCTACCTATAGACAATAATACCAATAAAGAAATGATAGAGCAACAGACATTAACAAAAATAGAGAGAACTAAAGACTGACTAAAATAGGGTTAGAATAAGTAGTTGAATACAAATTGACAAGGATGATACATCTTCCAAAGGAACAAATGTTCCGAGATACACTTAAGTGATGATGTGTACTGTAAATAAAGAGAATTACTGTCAGGATATTAGGATTAATCGTCTTGGTAGGAATTTCATATTCCATTGTATTTTTCAAAGTTGAATCTGTGAAAGAAATATAATTTACATCGTGTTATTTCATTTTGTATCATACCAACTTCTGTCATTTAACCTAGAGTGAAAAAAATCTGGTGCTCTCACTAACCAAGTTAAAGGGGTGTTGATAAGTGTGGCTTTTAGGCTACCAAAACCATTTGAGTGATCAATTGTTCTTGGTATTAACAGATGGATGAGGTGTTGTATTGTGCTACACCAGATTCCTTTCAGCAAAAGTAAAAACAGTCACACCTTCACGTTAAGCTGAGTGATGAAAGATGACAATTATTTCTAAAAATAACTTACCTGAATCTGTTGATTGCAGTAAACAAAAGTTTTAGTGAGAAGGTTATTATGCAACTGTTTAAATAACGAGTATTAGGCCAACCAAGAAATATTGGTTTATTATAAGATGACTTAACGAATCACGATTTCCTTAATGAAAAAGATCTATAATTTCATAACAAATATTGAATAAAAACTATAATTGTTTTGAAGTCAATCATTATTTTATAAAATATTTAAAAATCTGATTATCAAAACTAATATAAGAATGCATAAAAGTAAACATTACATCAATATCAAACTGGGCGATCATTTTCTTGATCAACTCAAGCAAATAACTAGAGTTAAGTTGCCATTGAAACAAAAAACATAAAAATATCGAATGATTAATCTTCCAAAAAACAGAAAAATTAAAAAAACTTATTTAATAAATTAAACACAAAGTATTCTGTTCATAACATTAGACATCACATGTTCCAATGTTCACGCTCCAATTTTTTCAATTTCATCTGAATCATCTGCATTCAAGTATTGTATTTTTCGATTAAAATGTTGTTCTATAGATTTGCATATACGTAAAGATTCTTCGGATTCGATAAGATTGATTGCAATTCCACTTTTACCAAAACGGCCTGTTCTCCCGATTCTGTGGAGATACGTATCACAGTCGGCTTCACCATTCAAATCAACAGGCAGATCAAAGTTCACTACAATGGTCACTTGTTCTACGTCGATACCTAGAAGATTGGAAATGATTATCTCCAGCAAGTTATAGATACAGATATAAAAACTATATATTTTTTTAGTTTCACATATATTTGCATTGAAAGTTCTCAAATAGATACCCTGTCTGTATCCATAACTCATAGCAATTCAACAAAATGTCTGAAAGAAATTCTCATAACTTCAAGTGCCCGATTAATTTCGTTGTAGAGTATATTTTTGACTTGAAAACTAAATGATTTCCCTGGTGATATCCTCACTTAACTGTCATAGGAAACAATCCTATTGTTCCCAGATTTAGCATTTTGTTTCCATTGAAATGGGGAAAGTACATACATAAATATGTTGACATGTTAGCTATCAACCCACTGAGACTAAAAAAACCAAGATTTTCTGGGATTTCATCAAAAAATGAAAAATTAAAAAAAAAGATTTTGAACAATAATCAATGTTTACTTACCTCTGGCTAAAACGTTTGTGGTTATCAAGACCTTTTCCTGGCCACTCCTGAAGCGATCTAAAACATTGATTCTTTGTTCCACACTCAGATCTCCGGTAAGAACTGCCACTGCATGACCATCTTTGGACATCTTTTCAGACAACCAATTGGCAGTTTTTTTTGTCTGAAAAAAAAAAAGAAATTCCAAACGACTCCCCAATTTTAGAATTGCGTAGGAATAGAATTATCCAAGGTAGTGAAATATTCAAAAATATTCTGGAATTTTCAAACTAGCCTTTACAGGTAGACTACGTCAATTTTAATAATTGATTCCTTTTCCCATACACATAATCAGTGTAGTTGAATTTAATTTCAATTGAATTCTTCAGGTTCAATATAGGAGAATGCATGCAACAAGAAGTGGATTTTTAAATGTAAAAAATGTATATAACCAAATTTTCGTCATCATAGAAATGATAGAAAAGCGCAAAAAAAACCTAAGAAATATCTTCATCATCCGTAACACTTCGGCAGTGAAAATATTTTTCATTAATTGGAAATGCTCTCAAACTGCAATTTCCGAATTTTAATAAAATTCCATCAAGTAGATTAGGAAACCGAACTTCGAATACGAATCTGACTCGCATGATGCCGACAAAGGGACAAAGAAAGAACAATTAATGCCGAATGGAGTACCACCACAGAGACTGAAGAGGCAATAAATTACATCACGGATTATTCCACTGACCAATAAAATGTTATATTTTATGAGGATGAAAGAGGCCGCATGGAATATTCGAGAAGCACATGGACTTAGACTCTGGAATGTTGTCAAAGCGCCATCATTATATAAAAACATTTGTGAGCCACCGGGAGACATAGTTGATCAAAGAACTTTGCCGACTGCACGTGTTTAGCAGTGAATATAAATTCTGTACATAAATTATTTCTTTACATGGTGTCAATAAGTTAGTTGAAGTAGGTCTTGTTATTTTTGCAATATTATTAAGAAACAAGGTTACAATAGCTTAAAATAAAATTAGCATACCTGACAAAATATAATGGCTTGTCCTACACCAACAGTACCATAAATATTTGTAAGTGCCTTGTATTTAGCCATTTTATTACCACAATTCACATAGTACTGTTGTATATTATCTAAACTCTCTTCTTCTCTTTTCAACCTGATGATTATAGGATTTTTAACAATTGTTTGAGCAAATTCCATAACTTTCTGATTATAGGTAGCAGAGAAGAACATCATCTGGCATTTATCACTGAGTTTTCTGTAACTTACTTAATTGAAGAAATGTTACTCTTAGGGCCAATTTATTCACTTTTTGGTAAATTGACGACAGTGTGTTGATAAACCCAAACCACTTCAGTAAGTTCAAATGACAAGTACCTATCAAACACTTTACCATAAGGTTGAATAAACCAGCCCTGTAAGACATCATTTATCTCACTTATGTATCCTGATACATTGATCTTGATGTCCCTGTTGTGCAATCATAACATCAGCTTCGTCTAAAACAAATACTGTGATTTCTTGAAGATTGAAATGTCTATATTTCAAGGCCCAATCCATAACTTTTCCTGGAGTTCCAATTATTATGTGTTCTGTCAATTTTGTTCCATTAGAAACTGCAATTGAAATTTACTTCATTATGAATGTATTCCAAGGTCAAGCTACATATGGTGGTATATGGTTTAGTAGAAAGAAATTCATTATATTTGTGAGCATATTGAGTAGGTCTGAGAATCTGCCAACATCTATTTTCATACCCCTTACTGATAAGGGTTGTCCACCCTCAACATTTTTCTTTAATTTTTAGACATTTTTTTAAATATCTTCATTTTTTTATTATGTCGCATTAAAAAATACATACAACCCAAAATTTTCACCCTTTTATCACCAATCCCTATTCTTTAATAGCCATTTTAGTAATTCAATCATTTTCATCCCCGATCGATAACATATCAAACATCATTTAATTAGTTATCCTAGCCAGTTGTCCACAGCAAGAAGTAGGGATGAGAATGATGCCGGTCTCCTGTTTCTCTCACACAATAAGATTTCTCTCCCTCTAACTAATCATTCCTATTTTATTAATAATAACTAGAAATTACTTAGAAATTATTTATATGGCAAAACAATGTTTGCCTGGTCAGCTACTCCCTAGTATAAAGGTTACCCAAATCAGATCATTTTAACTGTCAATTCTTTCAATACCATGCGAATATAATAAATTTCTTTTTGAATATTCACCTTCCTCTCCTCTGACTGCATATTTCAATTCAATCTCTGGACAAAATTTAGCCATATGTGCAGCTACTTCTCCAGTTTGTATAGCTAATTCATATGTTGGTGACAGACAAAGAATCTATAAGAAACCTTGCTTAAACTTCATTAGAGTAATAGATACTTATTTACCTGAGGGTATTTTTTTGAGACATCAACTTTGCTAAGCATTGCTAAAACAAAAGCGGCTGTTTTACCAGTACCAGATTGAGACTGTGCGATCAAATTTTGCGATGGGACTGCCAGTAATGTCGGGAGTGCTGTTTCTTGTATTTTAGAAGGGGCATTGAAACCCATATCATATATGCCTTTCAATAAGTTTGGATTCCTACAAGTATAGAGATCATACATTGAATATTTTTCATTCTACATACATACAAGTTTAACGCCTCAAAAGTTTTCACAGAATGTAATGGTGAATTGGGGTTCTGACGCTGTATTTCGATATCATTCTTATTCGTCACCAACCCTTTTCTAACAAGTTTCTTCAATAAACTAATTTCGGCGGGATTCACCTCATCCGGTGAATCATCAGATTGTGTTGTCCCTTTGTCACTTACATGAATTTTTTCAATCTGAAACGATTATTTGTTGGGATATGAAAATTAGGAATTATGTTATTACCTTCGAATTCAACGATTCCTGTTCCTCTGCATATCTTGACCAATCAATTTTCTGAGCCATGATTTTTTTCTGAAAATCGTTTGCAAGGTACTGATCGAGATTCTAATTATATTATTTTTTAAAGTTTACTAAAAACTAGTGTTTTTTCAAAGTGAGGTTAAAAGACAAACTTATATGAATTTATCTACTATTTTCAAGTAACAGTTTTTGACCTTGTCTGGTTAGAAGATAGCACATAAACGTTGAAAACTAGAGCAACCTTGCCATATCTCCCAGATTCCTCGAAAGATGCCAATGCTACCTTCCTTCTGATATCAATGCTGCGTCCACGATTAACAACCAATTTATTATTAATATGAATTATTATGGTGAAAAGATTCTTCGCAATATGAGGATTGATTACGAAATGAGGTAATTTTTAGGAGAAATGTTAATTCACAAGCTATTGATGAGCAAGAAAGGCTTCGCTGATATTTGACACGCAGACTTAAGTTAACTCAACACTAAATCTAGCCGAAAATGATTTGTTGCACACAAACAAAATTCACTATAGGTCATTTTTCAAAAAATATTAGCCTATCACTCATCATATTATCTCATATCTCGTGTCGCACAGGTTCGATTTCTTTGAATTTTTAGATTTCAATTAATATAGTTATAGTTACTTTGAGCAGAAAGTGAATTGCACTCAAAAAACAAACATATATATGATCTTTATCAAAATGGACCTCTGCGCCTCAGGAGATATGATGAGCTGATAATTTTTGAAAAGCACACTAAAGAGCATTTGTTTCTCAAGTGTTATTTATTTTTTGCTCTATCTTTCTATATTCAGTTGAAAATATGTTTGAAAAATCAACTGAGTTACGCCTGTGTGTCATGAAATTAGATTAGCTGAACGTTTTTGCAGAAAAACCCCGTACCGCATTTGTTTCTTGAGTGTAGCAATTCGTTTTATGCTTTTTGTCTTCGAATACTTGATCAAGTCTCTGTGCCAAAAATTGGAGGAGACTTGCATAGTACCCCGATATTTTTAGAAAAACACCCCTGTGGAGCATTTGTTTTATGAATGCGACAATCTATTTTCTGTTGAATTTCCTATATATGAATCTAATCTGTTTCTCAAATTTTTACGAAATCTTCTTTGCTCATCAATAGCCATTGTGAATTGAGATTTTCCCAAAATTTTCTTATTAATTCTCATACGGCAAAGGATTCAGTATACTTTAGTATAATCAATTAGTTGTTAATTGTGACCGCAGAATTTATTTCAAAAGCAAGTATTCACATCTTTCTGGGAATTGGGAGATGTTGCAACGCTGCTGTACTTTCCAACCATCGGCAGCTACCTTCACGTTGCAAGCAGGTCAGTTTTTGACAACGATCAACGACTGGTCTAGTAACGCTAGGTGTTACTCTATGGTGCGACTTGACTTGATAATCTATGTTCGTTGTCAAGTACGATAGAAGCAGGTTGAATTTGAAAAATATAATAATCGGCAAATCAAATTTGTACTCATACTTGTAGATAGTTCACCAGAACACGAAAATTCGTTGGAGATTTCTATTTAGTGCTGTTGAATTGTTTTGGTTATTTTCATACAAAAAAATGAGTAAAAGTGATAACTAAAAGTAAGATCTACCAATATACACGTCTTAGTGCCAAATTTTCATCTCGAAAGAAAAATAGTGCCTTTAAAATGGGTGTAACCATTCTTCAACAATTTCCTGTAGAAAATAACCAAACTCCACAAGCAGTTATTGAAATGCTCACACAAAGAGTAGCTGCTCTAGGTGCGGAGCAAACAGGTAATTTTCTTGTAGACTGCGAAACTTACTCTTCAGTTCCTCAACTGGGTCATCAGCGCACTGTTCATGTAATGCATAACTCAGAACAACCAGCTACTGTGTTCTCAATACTTGAGACTGGAACAAAAACAATACCTTTGATCGCAGATGGTTTGTTTGATCTTCTTATGATGAAAATGTCTAGTTTTTACACATCTAAGAAGCAAACCAAGGCCGAATCGAAGGGACCACGATTTGAACTAGATGACTTCATCATTAAACTTGGAATTGTAACTGTTGGTTCTAATTTTAAGGGTGTCCTGGTTGAAGTGGAATATGCACCATGTTTTGTTCCAGCCCTTTGTTGGGATTTTATGAAAGAATTTTTTCAAGGATTATTGGGGCCCAATGTAATGAGTGCACCGTCTACTCATTTGCAGAGTAGAATGCAGGAATTATACAATCCCATAGATACAATACATCAATACTTGGAATATTTCACAATGTGGCGAAAAACATGCCCCACTACCAGTAACACTAGGTCTCAGTAATTTTTATTTATCAACTTTTTGTCAATTTATTAAGGAAAATCAAATAATTTTATGTTCTTTTGTATATACACATGTTTCATCTCATTTTAAAAGAAGTATAGGATTATTATTTATATAATTCGACTTAATATTTTTATATAGTAGGTACAAAATGAAGCCACGATCAAGATCTATATTCAACACAGATAATAACAAAATACCACAAGATAGAAATCACAAGGAATAAAATAATGCTCATCATAATAGATCCTTTAGGGATTCCAGAAGATATGGAAGAACTATTAATTTTATGAAGAGACTTTTATTCTCTGTAAATTCATTCTGTGGTAATTGTATGAATTTATTCTCAATGTATTATTCACTGGATCTTTTAATGAAAGTGTGTACAATAAAATATGGATCTCATTGAGTAGTTTTATGACATTTTAACCCTGTATTGATGAATTGTTAAGCTTAATTTATTCCTAACAAAATGAATAAATTTCTAAGGATTAGATTCTGTTACTATTTTTAGGTAATAGAAAATCAACCGAGAGGCGTTCATGAAAGACGTTAATTTTCTGCGAAAAACTAGGTTTATAACCTAGGTACTTTGAACACCAAATTTCAGTTCTGTTACAAATAATGAAGGTCCAAACTATGAGTTTCATCCAGTTTTTAATATAAAGGCGAAACTTCATGACGAATTGAAATCAATATCTACAACTCAAATAACATATATTTTCGCGAAAGCAGATATAGGTATCAATTTGTTTTAGGTGATACCTTCGTGTTTTTCTCATGGTACTCAACAATTTAATCACGAGTGCAGCAGGTAACGCAGCAATATATAAGTAGGTACATCCTATCACTTCAATTCATCATGAATAGAAAGGAAAATGTGTACGTTACGTTATGATCTGGTTGCGATAACCTTCAAAAATTCAATGTGACTCTTCACTTTATTCCTACCTAGATTTTCAGTTTGCCACTGCTCGTCGGTCAGTTTTGTGGTTTATAATCAAGCCACGACCCAGTTCAGATCGTTGGAATTCAAAAAACGGAAAAACAATCATGGGGTGAGAAAATAATTATTGTTGTATATATATATATATATTTACTCGATACTGAATGAATTAATTTGTTATGCTTAGCTATGCAATGTGGAATTAGAAAATTGCCTACTCATTATGGCGAATTATTGAACTGAAGTACGTTATCTGATCTGCAATTAATTAAAAAAAATCATACCATTTCGTTGCATCCAATGTTATAGGTAAAAATACCTGACGTTCAATTGATGTTGAAATTCATAAAATTATATGCTGGGAAATGCGAATTTCATGAATTTTCAGAACTTGATTTAACAGAGAAAAGGTTAAAAGAACATCCAGAGCCTTTCCGATTCCAGTTAAAAATGATATATCAACATTTGATATTGATAGACACCTCTAGAAAGTTCTAAATGTATATCAAATTCTAACTAGACAATTTTTGTAAATATTTGGTATCCTTGGAAGATCAAAGTTAACCGCAAAATGAATCTCAGTCAAACTCAGCTGTAGTCGACAATTTTGGTTATGTTTTCAATGGTTTCATTTCTGGAATCTTTATTCGAAGTCGGGTCAAAGTTAACTTCATTATATTGATGAAAGTAATAGAGAAACTTCGATTATTTACCTATAATAATTTTTATTATTGGTACAAATTGTCTGCCCGTGCTACGTGGAGGTGGTAAAACTTATGACGAAATATATTGTGAAGAAAAATATTGCTAAGATTAATAGAAATCGTGGAGATGACGAAATAATTGCATCCATAGATACCTATTACGTATGGAGGCAAGGGGCAATGACGAGGGATGGTTAACTATTAGAAAAAACATTTGCACCAGTTGATTCAATATAGATATCAGTCAAAATTTGATTTTTCATAATATCAAAATGTTCGAAGTATGACTTATTAGAAAAATGTTCCACTTTATAACTGGGCACAATTCAAAAATAGGTTCAATCAAGGTTTTTCGTAACGGGGTGGCTGGAAAAATATTTTCTTAATTTCAGTGTCGTAATGAGTTCATTACAGTTCTAAAAACAGTGCTGTAATGAACTCGTCACAGCATTGTTTTTAGTTATATTTTTCGTTTTGTGGTTGACAACACTGACATCCTATCCTTTCGAATGTCAACACGCGTCCATTGCATGTCAATTGTCAATATTAAACCATGTAGAGATTTGAACGCACTATTCAAATTCTATAATCCGTCAATTTTCGTATCAGTCACACCAACTGCGAAAATAAAATACAAAAGGCACTAGGAGGTATAATCTGCATTTTTCATTGAATTCCAATAAATTTCTCACAATTCTTGACTGAAATAGAGAAAATATCGTCTAATACTCGTTGCAGAAGGCAATTCCAACACTCATTTCGCATTCGTGTTGGAATAGGTGCCCATTCTGCAACTTGTTTTAGAATATACTATTGAACTAGTCAAGGTGTATCTATGAAAAAATTCAGAAAGCACTGATGGCTTTGGCACTCTTGATAAGCTATTTGCGAGTAATTATTCAAGCTTTTAAAAATCACATCTCTGCAACATTTGTTGGTTAGAGACGTGTTAACTGCTCAAGTTAACAAGCTTGCCGAAATAAAATCTGGCGTTTCTCGTCCTCTTTATGAAGGGAAACGAGTTTATTGGAAAGGGCTTGAGTCACAGAACATCAAATATAAGAAATGCAACCGCCGTACTAATTCTCGGAAACACCGTTGACGTTTGAATTGACAATTCGGGTGGGGAAATTCCATTTCTGATTTAAGGGGAAGGAGGCTTGCTATCTATTTTACGGAATTAGAGGTTAGGATTTCAATATTCTGTGGTTTTAATATTTTATTTTATGGTTTCGATAGCGGGTCCTCTTAGCCGAGGCATATTGATTTGAAATAAATTAATATGAAAAACTCGAAAAAAAAAAAACAAATAATTCGTAATCACTGTTTTATTCGATAGTTACATGTAATATCACAAAGTAAAAAAAAATTAATTATTTTCTCACAGTGAACCTAAATCAACGAATCCGTTGTTTTTTCGCCTCATAATGCAGCCCACTGCTTAGAGTCATCTTATCAAACTTGAGGGTACAGCAACGATCAATCTCATCCATATTTTCAGCTTGAAGTTTTAAATGTTCCAAGACAGGTTTTATTATTCCTCCATCAAAAGGCACTCAACTTAAAATGTTTTTGAGGGTTCTTATGGATGGCAACTGAAAAAACGCTCTCAATTATATATATAATTTAGGACTTCTTTTGTAAATTGAAAGAGCAAAAGCTTTATCTGGAGAAGTCCATCTACGATTATTAGGACTTTTATCATGAATTTCTCAATTGAGACTTAACGAATTAATTCTTTCGTAACATTATTTAAATTTTCTTCTATTAATTAAAACCTTCCATCATTATACAAATTTTTCAGAACACTTATGTAGGTTTTTTTGATTTTTCAATAAAGATTCTAATTTAGATAATTTTGAAGAAGAATTTCTATGAATTTTGTACATAGTCATTTGCTCAGGTGATAATTCAGGAAATATTCAAACCTACTCTACCAAGAATACCAGTTTTTTTTCATGAAGGAACGCATATGGATCCATTTCAGGAGCTGCCTTGGAACAAGTAGAACTTTGGGAGTATGATTCTGGGGAATGGAGATCATAATTCGATGTTGAGGGTCCATTATTGCAATATTTGGGAATAGACAAACTTGAGCAGCACTGATTTGAAATCAGGGTTTCAGTTTCCCTGGAATTATCCCATACCAAGAATGATGTAGCAGATAATAGACTACAAGATCATTAGTTGAATATACAATAGAACGGCAATTTTGATCAGACGAAATGTTAACTTCTGATGGTTTCTCAGGAAATAAAAGTCTTTGCTGCAAGTTGTTGATGTTATGACCAACATTTGGAATAATCTTAGGAGGTGTACCTAAATGTACTGCATTGTTAGTCAAAAAGCGATGCATAGAAAAACCTGAAAAATCATTGTTTGAAAAATGATCATTACAAATACGATAATTTAAAACATTTTTTGTAGGGCTTATTTTGCATTTCTCTTTCCAAATATTTGAAAGAAGAGGATCATTGGGAAAATGGAAACATTTTTTGTTTTGAAAATCAGATGGTGGATTCGAATAAAAAGAATTTCTGCATGAAGGATACTTGCATGAATATTTAATTTCTTTACGAAATGATGAAGCAGACAAAATGGACATTTTTAAAATTTGATATTACAATAATGTACGCCAACTCAAAAATTTGCAGAATTAATTTTTTTTTCAATCTTATTAGAATTTATGCACGCAAATCCTCTTTTATTACTTTACCTGACTATTGAACATCCGGCAATAGCTGAAAAAAACATTAATCAATAATTATTCACTTGATACGAATGAATATTCAATAGAACACTACATCACAACGAAATCAGACAGATTCATAATTAAACATCAATGTTTTTTCCACCTATAATATGTAGTTAGTGAAGACATACGCTTTTGACATTTCGCATTGACAATTGGGGTGGGGACGTACGTCGCATGTGTTTCTCGATTTCCATCGTTCGTTGCACCCCCTGGCTTGAGTAGATCGCAGCGCAACAGCAGTACTCCCGGGCGGCTTATTTAGTACCACAGAACACATCTTATTGTATGTAATTACTTTATGATTTAGTATTGGATAGCAGCCATAGATAAATAAAAGCAGCTTATGTTCAAACCTGGTTCAAACATTCGGTTACTGTTTCTCTATAGCGTCACTACGACAGTGGCGTAACATGTAAACTCGATACATTCATTTGAACTTCACTGTTTCTGAAGGAAATGCTTTCAAATTAGGCTTATTTATGGAAATTTTTGGGTCACTGTGAATTTATCAAAATAGGATGTCAAGGCAAAACTATTATGATGTTATTAATTTCGAATAAATTTGAAGAAAATATTTGTATTTTGCATCTACACGCCAGAGGACAGAACTTGGAATACTCGATTGTGATTTGAGACACCAAGCATCCTTCTCTCTAGTGTTCGAATGCTGAAAAATATTTAATTTCCATTCCTTATATTTATATTCTAAGTCAACTACTAAAGGACCCTTGAAAATTTTCAGAGATGCAGATATTGGACTGATCGGCTTAGCCGTAATGGGTCAGAACCTCATCCTGAACATGGCTGACCACGGATTCAAAGTGGTAGCATACAATAGGTCAATAGAGAAAGTCCATCATTTTCTTGCAAATGAAGCCAAAGGAAAAAGTATTATAGGTGCTGAATCTATAAAAGATTTATTATCCAAACTTAAGAACCCAAGACGTGTGATGTTATTGGTTAAAGCTGGTAGTGCAGTCGATAATTTTATTGATCAGTTGGTACCGCACATGAGCAAAGGAGATATCATTATAGATGGTGGCAATTCTGAATATGCGGACACCCAAAGAAGAACAGAAGATTTAAAGAAGAAAGGCATCCGATTTGTTGGTTCAGGAGTTTCCGGTGAGAATTTGTTATTTTATAGCTACCACAGTGCGTAATTACGTCAGCCGACTAGAATTTAGTTTGTGAATGCGTCATAATGTAATTTTATAAAATTTAAACCTAACAATCACATGAGATGAACTTTGATAGAACCTGCATTCAAATATCTTTCAAGTTGCAACTTGATCAGATGGATTTTCGAACGACTTTTGCAAGGTTTTTTCGGTTTGCTTATTTTTTTCCACCCATTCTGATGATTAGGGGTTCTTTTGTGTGTCGTATTCGTAGAACCAGGTTTCGTCACCAGTTATGATCTGCCCCATGAACTTAGGATCAGAATCCAGCATGTCTGCAACTACCTGCATCCGGTACTGTTTTTGAAGAAAATTCAGCTTTCCCGGAACGAGCCAAGAGGCGACGCGCTGCATACTAAAATGGTCTATCTCTCTAAGATTGACATGCCGATTTTGGAGCACAATTTCCTTTATTTTTTCGACGTTAGATGTCGTTGATTGAAGAATTCGACGGTCGTCCTGAACGAGACGAATCTTCGACAATGTCTCGACAGTTTTCAAAGGCTACTACTATCAAAAAATCTAACAGAAATTTGGCGTTGTTAATGAATAAAGAGAAGTCGCTTATAAATGGAAGTAATGCTTGTTTAGAATTATTGATTTTTCATTTGCTTTTGTATACACTGTTATGTAACCCCGGTAGATTATCTTACCAGGAATGCGGCAACTGACCGCCAAATGCTGAGATAGCATATTGAAACTTATTTAAGTCCGTTTCGCATTGTAAAGCGCGGATTAGATAGTAGATTCAAATAGTACTTCCTAAGTGTTTTTTAAAAACTTGTCTTCTAGTTGTGATAATATTTCTACACGTAAAGTGAGATCCGTTTTATTGCAATTTTTCTGGATCCACTAAGAAAATATATGGTTGTAACTTATTATTTATTCTTTAGGTGGAGAAGAAGGAGCGCGATATGGTCCCAGCCTTATGCCAGGTGGCAACAAGGAGGCATGGCCTTATATCAAAGATATATTCCAAGGTATTTCTGCCAAAGTAGATGGCCAACCTTGTTGCGATTGGGTAGGAAACGATGGCGCTGGACACTTTGTTAAAATGGTACATAATGGAATCGAGTACGGAGATATGCAATTGATTGGAGAAGTTTACGATTTGATGTTGGCTTTAGGAATGAACCAAGAAGAAATGGCTGATACTTTTGAGCAATGGAATAAGGGAGAACTTGATAGTTTTTTGATAGAGATAACCAAGGATATTTTGCGATACAAAGACGAAAAAGGTAAATCGCTTACTATCCTGGTAGAGACAATCTTGAAATTGTGTTAACTTGAAACATTATGTGATCTTAATGATCGATGTATAAAAACTGTACAGTTAACACTAAGTCGTCAAAGTGTTGCCTCCTCAGTATTAATAATAAGTACTATCATGGGGTTTTCACTGCAGTAGTCGCTTTATAAAAAAAATTAGAAAAGAACTGACGTGAGGCGAGAAGATTTTGTACGCTTTTTCTAAGGTCTTTTCCAGGACTCGGAAACAATGTGATACTGAAACAATCGCCACGACGAATGTAAACGAACTAACAAACCTACATCTTGAATTGAAAATAACCAATCAAAGTTTTCTTCAGACTCTGGAACAGTGTGAGACAAAACCAATGGAAATAGACAATATAAAAGAATCAACGTACAAATTTAAATCGAATTAAAAATAACACAAATTACAGTTTTGCTTCAGTTTAATTTGAGCCACAATACTGTTAAACGATAAAAAAACAGTACAGTTGTAATGGTATATTAAAAAAATGGCGCTATCTCTGAAAAAGTGGTTCATTCTGATTTTGTTTCAAAAAATGCACTGATGTAGGCGATTTCTGAAGTTTTCAACTGCGTTCTAGCACATGTCGATCGGAATGGCGACAATTTCCTTTCTAATATAGATTTTCAGTTCTTCCAAATTGTGAGGACGAATATTAAAAAAACCTTTTCCTTGAGGTAGCCCAATAGGAGTAAAAACGCAAATGCTCATATCCGGTTGACTCTTACCTTAAGGCCCAACTATGCAACTCATTCTTAGATCTTTTATATATTTCTGTTTTCATTCGTCTACTTCAAATTCGTTCAACAAAGCTTCTCAGCATTTGCTCCAGAGCAGAATTCTATGCTGCGGTTAGAGCCACTGAAGGGTGAATACAAACAGTGTTTGTATTCATTTCAGTTCATTTTAAATATTAAAAACAACTGATATTTCAGGGGAGTACCTGCTACCTAAAATAAGAGATGCTGCTGGTCAAAAGGGAACAGGAAAATGGACTGCTATTTCTGCTCTAAATTATGGAGTTCCAGTTACATTAATAGGGGAAGCTGTCTTTAGTAGATGTCTGTCATCTCTAAAAGAAGAAAGAAAAGTAGCATCAAAATTACTTCCAAAACCAAAAACATCTAAATTCACAGGGGATAAGAAAGCATTTCTGGAAAATCTGAAACAAGTGAGTAAAATACGAATGAAGGCAGGTTTGGATTAAGGATGTTTGATTTGTTAAAATGTTTTTTGACGTGACAACGTCTTATAAATTGGTTTGCCGGGTGACACTTCAAGAAACTGCGTTACGCTCTGCTCACGTTATGCGCTCACAATGAGAGCGAGTGAGAGGCACGCGTCCCTTCCACTCGGGCATGGTTAGCCCGCCTAAGAGCGAGAGAGACAGACATAAAAAGTGAAAGGCACGCGTCCCTTCCACTCGAGCACAGTTAGCCCGCCTAAGAGCGAGAGAGAGAGAGAGTGAGAGAGATAGGCATACACACCGGTTCATGTCTTGCGTTGTCACGTAAAACTTTCGCCCGTATACCGACTTTACAGGCAACCAATTTTTATGGATGGTTTTATGCATAGTTACACGATAATACCTATACAAGGTGTCCTCGGAAAAATGCCACTAATGAATACCAAATAAATTCATTTTATTTATAACAATTTTATGATTCGATATCTTCTTACACACTATTATTCTTTTTCAATCATAAAAGTCATATTATTGACGCACACAGTGGTCCGCGAATAAAGAAATCTAAAAAAAATGGTTAGTCGGATTGTTTTTTCAATTTTATATAATCTTCAAGAAAGGCCGTCGTGTAGTTCTTTGTGGTTACGAAAACGAAGAAAAACAATGATCACGAACAGCGTGATTTAATTATCGCGAAAATAGAAAAAGTAGGAAAATTTTCAGTACAGATTTGATTTATTCAATTAAAAAGATTTTGAAAATGCGCAACAATGAAAGGTGACAAAACTAAAGATTTTGAAATAATTCTGTCGATTAGTTCAAAAGTTATTGAACTGTGTAATTGCTCTTCTTAAAATATCATTTTGTATATTCCAAACAAAAGCACTCTGCCAATTGAAATCTTTTGACGCGAGTCCAGCTTGATGACATTAATGCAAGGTATTCCTATGTCTCATTCTTCCCGGGACACCTGTATATACCTTCAAATTATGCTTTTCAGTTAAGATGTTTTTAGGATAATATAAATCTGGCGCATAGAACTATAGGACCAAACTGGAATGAGCAAGCTAGATTTTAGTTACATGTTTATCCGAGGTCTCAATTTGTTGCGAATAAAGGACCAAGATTTTTATGACAGAGGCGTAATGGTATACGCCGTATTAGTGGTGACGTCACATCGCCATTTTTTAAATGTCTAGGGTTCCAAACAACTCAGTTTATTTTTGGTTTCCGAGTATTTTCTACTTGGGCTGTTCAACAAAAAATTGCATTGAGTCAGTTCAGCACAATTTTAATCAAATATCAATTGAAATATTATGAACTCCCTACTAAGAATCATTTGTTTGGTCACGTAAATGAAGTGATGTCAAACTAATACTACTTATTATCTTCAAAATGGCAACAAGTTTTTGAAAAAAACAGGTTGGATGTGACTTCAGTCGAATTATTCTAACTTTTTACATTTTTTACTAAACCTTATACTGCCTTATCTTTCCTTCTGCAGATTAATAACCTGTTGAACCATTTCCATGGATATTCTTCATTTTCAGGCACTTTACGCGAGCAAAATAGTTTCCTACGCGCAAGGTTTCATGCTCTTGAGGGAAGCAGCTGCAGTCCACCATTGGGATCTTGACTATGGGTCCATCGCTCTTATGTGGAGGGGAGGCTGTATCATCAGATCCATATTCTTGGGACAAATAAAAATTGCATTTGATAAAGATCCTTCTTTGAGTTGTTTACTGCTGGCCCCGTTTTTCATTGACGCAATTGCCAAAGGGGAAGTTGGCTGGAGAAATGTGGTGTCGACGGCTGTTTCATTAGGTGTTCCGACCCCCGCCCTCAGTACAGCCTTGGCCTTCTATGATGGCTACAGAAGTGAAAGATCACCAGCCAATCTTCTTCAAGCCCAACGTGATTATTTTGGTGCACACACGTACGAACTACTTGGACAGGAAGGCAAATTTGTTCATACCAATTGGACAGGCAAAGGTGGAAATGTTTCGGCTAGTACCTATGATGTTTAAGATTTTGTTGAATCTTTAAAATTCCTGCATTTATTTTCCTACATTGGTTTTTATATTTATGTATTAATAAATATGGTTGTTACGTAATTAATTGTTATTATTGGAATAATTATCGACTTAGGAGTTATTTTCCGGCTATTCGTTCGTGGGCATGCTTCGCAATGAAAAAAAAAAAAGATATATACGAGTAGTTCAATTGAAACTTTTGTTTTTTAACCTTGTAACTTCGAATCTATTAGATCATTCTGATCACGAAGTGCGCTCATCTTTTTCGAACTCTATGAATAAGCCGGAAGGGCCATCCACGCCGGTAAGGTCTTGATGATGAGGGTGAAGCTAAGAAAGTCCGCAACAGCAGCGTCTGATCCCAAAATGGGCGGCTGAATAACAGTCACCAATCCGCTTGGCCAGCGTGGTGAGTTATGGCTTACACCCCCCTTCTTATGATATATACAAGTACAATAAGGCCATCAGTCCCCAGCGGCTATGAAGTCACCTCCCCTGGCAGAAGGAGGAACGACAGAAGAGCAGGGGGTGCTAAGAATCCTCACGTTTTCGAGTCTTTTTCCATTTTTAATAGGTGGATCGTACTGGTCGTCTCTACCGCTAGAATGAAAATCCTCCTTTTTTGAGAATATCCGGCGCCGTTGTCGTATAAAATTCCTTTCTCTATTTCAGTGTCGCAATGAGTTCATTTCAGTACTGAAAACAGTGTTATAATGAACCCATTACAGCATTGTTTTTAGTTATATTTTTCGTTTTGTAGGTGACAACACTGACATCCTATCCTTTCGAATGTATGTTTTAAACCAACCAGACAGTAGCGGTAATATCAGGTTTCTGATTGGTTGGTGCCGTTGTCGTTTAAAATTGCTTTATTTTAGCACTGCCCTGTTAGTCACTTTGTTTTCAACCAACCAGACCGTCACTGCAATATCACGTTTCTGATTGGTTGGTGCCGTTGTCGTTTAAAATTGCTTTATTTTAGCATTACCCTGTTAATCACTTTGTTTTCAACCAACCAGACAGTCGCGGCAGTATCTCGTTTCTGATTGGTCGGCGCCGTTGTCGTGTAAAATTCCTTCATCTATTTCAGTGTCGTAATGAGTTCATCACAGAACTAAAAACATGCTGTAATGAACTCATTACAGCATTGTTTTTAGTTATATTTATCGTTTTGTTGGTGACAACACTGACATCCTATCCTTTCGAATGTATGTTTCAACCAACCAGACAGTCGCGGCAATATAACGTTTCTGATTGGTCGGTGCCATTGTCATTTGAAATTGCTTTACTTTAGCACTGCCTTGTCAGTCACTTTGTTTTCAACCAACCAGACAGTCGCGGCAATATAACGTTTCTGATTGGTCGGTGCCGTTGTCGTTTAAAATTGCTTTATTTTAGCACTGCCCTGTCAGTCACTTTGTTTTCAACCAACCAGACAGTCGCGGCAATATCACGTTTCTAATCGGTCGTACATTGAATTCCAATAAATTTCTCACTATTCTTGACTGAAATAGAAAAAATATCCTCTAATACTCGTTGCAGAAGGTAATTCCAACACTCATGCGTTCAAATACTCGCTCCTTCGTCGCGTGTTTTCGAATTTCGCATTCGTGTTCTTGTTTTAGAATATACTATTACACCCACGTTTTTCTGTATATACATAAATCTGTTTCCTTCTCAGAAAAATCAGTAAGTTGAAATGCCATATTATGGTGAAACAGCAATTGAAACTCTCCTTTTAATCAAATAATTTAAATGAATTTATAATTTAGGTAAAGACCGAATCCATCAAAAATTTCATTAATATAGCAGACGTCAAAATTATAATGTTTGATTGAATGATACTTGCTTTTTTTTCTCTATTTCAGTGTCGTAATGAGTTCATTACGATTTCATGCTGTAATGAACTCATTGCAGTATTGTTTTTAGTTATATTTTTCGTTTTGTGGTTGACAAAACTGACATCCTATCCTTTCGAATGTCAACACGCGTCAATTGTCAATATTAAACCATGTAGAGATTTGAACGCACTATTCAATTTCTATAATCTGTCATGTCTTGACTGAAATAGGGAAAATATCGTCTAATCCTCGTTGCAATTGCCTTCTGTGACGAGTATTAGACGATATTTTCTCTACTTCAGTCAAGAATTGTGAGAAATTTATTGGAATTCAATGAAAAATTCAGATTATACCTCATAGTGCCTTTTGTATTTTATGTTCGCAGTTGGTGTGACTGATAAGAAAATTGACAGATTATAGAAATTGAATAGTGCGTTCAAATCACTACATGATTTAATATTGACAATTGACATGCAATGGACGCGTTTTGACATTCGAAACGATAGGATGTCAGTGTTGTCAACCATAAAACGAAAAATATAACTAAAAACAATGCTGGAATGAATTCATTACAGCACTGTTTTTAGTACTGTAATGAACTCATTACTACACTGAAATAGAGAAAATGAATTTTACGTGCATTATGTGTGGAAAGAATAATTTCCAGAAAGTGAGTGGTGAATATTTTATTCCACTAGTGAATAAAAAAAAATTAATTCACCCAGTGGATAAACGTCAACTTACCCTAGTTACCATGGGTTGAATATTGTCGTCTTTAAACGTCAAAATGGGATAAAAAAATTATAACTGAACTGAAACTGAATTATATGCAAGTACCCTATTATAGGTATTGAAAATTTACTATTTTAGCTCTAATTGTTCATTGAAGAATAATATAAAGTGTCTCAGAACTTTTTGTAGGTTTATTCAAAATTCAGATTTATTTAAACATTATACAGGGTGATTCAAAGTGTCATTTTGACGTTTAAGAAAAACTGTATATATTTGGAAGCTGAAAAAAAAGATTAATATATTCTTCGCTAAACTCTACAGAGCTGAAATATTTTCGAATCCTGGGAACTTCCGGTTACACAGGATATTAAATAAGTATGTCAACAAAAATTTTGATTCTCTTGTTCCCCTGAACAATGTTACCATTGTATAAAGACTTCTTATTATTTTATTATTATTCTTTATACAATGGTGTTACCAAATACATGTACTTTTCAATTTTGTGTACAAAAATAACAGCTAATTAGCTAACACTGATTCTGCCCGCCGTAAGCACGATAACTCCCGAATGGAATGGTTTAGAAAACTGAAACATGAAATTTTTTTAAATGTGTTATGAATCCCCATGCCGTTGAAAATCAGTCTTCATGAATAATTTCTTATTTTTAGGACAACAATATCTCTCTCCTCTTAATGATTCCTCCATTTGATGCATGAGTTTTCTAGAAGGAACTACTTATTCTGTAGACATAAGGTCAGATGATTGGAAACAGTAAAATCAACAATTATTTATTCACATAACATAGTATAGATTTTGAGAAATGAACCATTAAAATATTGCTTCGATATAAAAAAATCATATCTGATACATTTCAGATCAAAATAATTTTCTGTTAGTAAAAAATTACAGTAACAATTTAATCAATTTTAGTCCCCCCGCACCTTAAAATTCAACAATACATCTCGAATTAATAAATTAATCCTCATGCATTATTTTTCTTATCATATAATTTAAAATTCCACCGTTCTTATAAAATATAAGGTCAACTTCAGTGTCAAATCTTAAAATAACATCGAAAGAAGTACCATTGTTCAGTTTAACTTTGATATTTTGCCCTGGCTTAGGGTCATTTGGCAGTTCAATATCATATGTTTCTTTTCCGGTTAACCCTAGCGATTCAGCATTTTGGTTAGGCAAAAACTGCAATGGAATAATGCCCATTCCAACCAGGTTTGACCTATGAATTCTTTCGAATGACTCGGCTATAACCGCTTTGATGCCCTGTAAAAAAAAATATTTTGATCGCCTTGTCCAGGAAGTATTTTCATGGAGATTATCGAAAGTAGGGTAGACTGAGTACCGTTGTGACAGAGTCGTTTCAATCGCGAAACTATACAGAATACGTTGAAGAATGTCTAAACATGTTGACCAGTATTGCGTTAGCCGATACATGTTGTGAACAAAAGCAGGTTGCCACATTGCGTAGCCAATGGTAAGTATCATTGTTTGATTCTTTCTATACTTTTCAATTGTGTACAGATATATATTATAGCAAAGATTATTTGTTGTAATAAAATATTAAAAGTTGATAACAAGATATTACAGCGGATTTTGGGGGCTAAATTTCAATATGTCTATGTAGTCATAAGTACAAACTATGGTTTCAGTAATTTTTATCTCAACTTGCTAGTGAATAACTAAGTTAATGGCAGTCAAACCCAAACTGTCACAACTGTACCCAGTCTACCCTACTACAGAAACTACTGGATAGAAACAGAGAACTGCATGATATTCTGCTAGTTAAATAGACAGAATAAGAGTGCAGAAATAAAATTATGTTTCATTGACCAGAATTTACTTGAATTTTCTCATAATTATGAAATTTGCAATAAACAATAGATATGATATGGTTGAAACAGCACCAATCAGCTAACATCTAATTGAAATTTTGTAAAAAAGGTGGAACTGGAGTTCATTTCTGTCGATGATTCGTTGGCTGAGCGCATAATAAAATATTGCTGCTCTTGTGATAAGTGAATATGTATTTCATTGAACTTACCAAAAGGAAGGGGCCCTTAGCTGCCCAATCCCTACTCGACCCTGATCCATAGTCCTTACCAGCTATGATAATAAGTGATGTATCTTGTTTCTTGTACCTTTCAGCACAGTCAAATACATCCATCTTGAAACAGAATCAGTTATCAGGAATTCCATTGGTAAGCAGTGAATAACTTACCTCTTCATTTGTGGGCAAATATATCGTTTTAGGTCCTGGCTTATTCATGAATTTATTAACCAGTCTTATATTGGCAAACGTGCCCCTGGCCATTATTGCGTCATTTCCCCTTCTTGATCCATACGAATTGAAATCTTTTGGCGTCAATCCCTTCTGAGCCAAGTATCGTGCAGCTGGACTAGTACGTCCTATGGAGCCAGCAGGACTTATGTGATCTGTAGTCACAGAATCTCCCAAAAAGAGTAGGACTCTGGCTCCAGAAATTGTTTTGTTCTCAGGAAGATTCACGGTCATACCTGCAATGTTGCAAAATATTAACTAGTGTTCTTGTCAACATCAGTAGATTTTCGTATCAGTTCATACAATTATAGGTTGGTTACAGTTACTCTTTGTATGTCACTTTAGTGAATAGTCACTGATGTAGCAGTTACAGTGAACAAGGAAATTTAGAAAGTTGATGGCACTGGCCGATTGGCTATTGACCATCTGTCGTCGCCACTGTACTAAAGTAACAAATTCAGTTACTCCAATACGTTTTCAATGAAAAACAGTCAGTGGCAATAAATTGCTAATTTTTGTTTCAGAATGAAATTTTTATGTTTCACGCAGTTTTCGGCGTAAACACACTTTTTTTCTGGCAACTCTCTCACATTTAAGAAGTTATGCTATAATTTTTTAATTTACCACAAATGAAAGCAATGTACATAGCACATAGCACAATAAGAAGATGACAGAGTTATTATGGGGTGAACCCGGAAGAGCATTCAAGAGGATCCTAGAACATCAGAAAAGTTATACACCAGATTCTATATATTCACACGAATCACGCGAATCACCTTGAGGGATTTGGGCATAATTTCAATAATAAATACCAAATAATACATATGGAAACCCTAAGTTCAAGACTGACCCTCTTAAAAGAACTTGAAATCAACAGGCCGCAATATTCTTTTGAATGAACAAACAGATGTGGATTCGTCACCTTTATTGAATATCTTCCAAAAACAGTAAATTGGTAGTTTAGCTTCTCTATTTCAGTGTCGTAACGAGTTCATTACAATACTAAAAACAGTGCTGTAATGCACTCATTACAGCATTAGTTTTAGTGTTATTTTTCGTTTTGGGGCTGAAAACACTGACATCCTATCCTTTCGAAGGTCAACACGCGTCCATTGTATGCATTCTGCAACTTGTATTAGAATATATTATTATTTTAGCACTGCCCTGTTAATCACTTTGTTTTCAACCAACCAGACAGTCGCGGCAGTATCTCGTTTCTGATTGGTCGGCGCCGTTGTCGTGTAAAATTCCTTTATTTTAGCACTGCCCTGTTAATCACTTTGTTTTCAACCAACCAGACAGTCGCGGCAGTATCTCGTTTCTGATTGGTCGGCGCCGTTGTCGTGTAAAATTCCTTTGTTTATTTCAGTGTCGTAATGAGTTCATTACAGTACTAAAAACAGTGCTGTAATGCACTCATTACAGCATTAGTTTTAGTGTTATTTTTCGTTTTGGGGCTGAAAACACTGACATCCTATCCTTTCGAAGGTCAACACGCGTCCATTGTATGCATTCTGCAACTTGTATTAGAATATATTATTATTTTAGCATTGCCCTGTTAATCACTTTGTTTTCAACCAACCAGACAGTCGCGGCAGTATCTCGTTTCTGATTGGTCGGCGCCGTTGTCGTTTAAAATTGCTTTATTTTAGCATTGCCCTGTTAATCACTTTGTTTTCAACCAACCAGACAGTCGCGGCAGTATCTCGTTTCTGATTGGTCGGCGCCGTTGTCGTGTAAAATTCCTTCATCTATTTCAGTGTCGTAATGAGTTCATCACAGTACTAAAAACATGCTGTAATGAACTCATTACAGCATTGTTTTTAGTTATATTTATCGTTTTGTTGGTGACAACACTGACATCCTATCCTTTCGAATGTATGTTTCAACCAACCAGACAGTCGCGGCAATATAACGTTTCTGATTGGTCGGTGCCATTGTCATTTGAAATTGCTTTACTTTAGCACTGCCCATAGACAAAGTATCTCTAGAGATACTTTGTCTATGGCACTGCCTTGTCAGTCACTTTGTTTTCAACCAACCAGACAGTCGCGGCAATATAACGTTTCTGATTGGTCGGTGCCGTTGTCGTTTAAAATTGCTTTATTTTAGCACTGCCCTGTCAGTCACTTTGTTTTCAACCAACCAGACGGTCGCGGCAATATCACGTTTCTAATCGGTCGTTCATTGAATTCCAATAAATTTCTCACAATTCTTGACTGAAATAGAGAAAATATCGTCTGATACTCGTTGCAGAAGGCAATTCCAACACTCATGCGTTCAAAAACTCGCTCCTTCGTCGCTCGTTTTCGAATTTCGCATTCGTGTTCTTGTTTTAGAATATACTATTACACCCACGTTTTTCTGTATATACATAAATCTGTTTCCTCTCAGAAAAATCAGTAAGTTGAAATGCCATATTATGGTGAAACAGCTGTCGTAAAAATAAACATTTTTGGAAACTGAAACTCTGCTTTTAATCAAGTAATTTAAATGAATTTTTAACAGGTAAAGACCGAATCCATCAAAAATTTCATTAATATAGCTGACGTCAAAATTATAATGTTTAATTGAATGATACTTGCCATCGAAGAATGGAGGTTTCTTGATGTAGGTGGAAGAATCAGACCAAGGGTACAAGAGTCCTGAAGGAGCGTCCAGCGATTGCCAGCTCGATGAACCATCCTCTATCTTTCCGTAAATTTCCTTAAACATGGCAGGTATAACGTATTTCTTCTCGACTTGCTGTATATCGTCTCGAGTAGGCCAAATGTCTCTTAGGAAAATGGGAGATCCGTCATTTCTTTTTCCCAATGCTTCAGTCTCAAAGTCTATGTCGACGGTTCCTGCGATGGCGTAAGCTATTACCAGTAAGGGGCTCGCTAGGTAGTTGGCACGTGTGCTGGGGTGAATACGACCTTCGAAGTTTCTGTTGCCTGATAAGACTCCACAGCATACCAGATCATTTTGTTCTATTGCACTGGCGATGTTCTCGTCTATACCTGTTGAGTTAATGTTTTTTTGTTGAAATCGTATATTGATACATATTCTTGAAATCATATCGGATATGTCAATATTTCCATATCAAAAGTAAAAATTTAGAAAGCACTGACGTGAGATCGGATGGCTCTGGCCGCTCCTGTTAAAAAACTAGTTATTCATTATCCAATTCTTTAGAAATTTACAAATTTCTGTCGAAAATTCATTGTGGATTTTCTAGTTTGACGCTTTTTATGAAATTCTGGGCGTCTATTTGTTTCAACCTCATTCAAACATCTTGCTTGATGGATGTTCTAAGAGTAATTGAGAAATCAAAATTTGCGATGCGCATAACTGCTTAACCATTCGACAGATTTGGCCCAATAACGAATCCAGAGATTTGTATAATTAACCTATTCTGAAAACTCTATCTCATCTCTTTCGGTAAATAAAGAGTATAAATACTTATTTTCGATAAAGTCAATATCTCAGAAACTAGATCTGGTAGAAGGAAATGGGCAATTTTCTATATTTTATACACTAAATATGGAGTAAATAAACTTGAAGCATCAAAATATGTGGTGGGCTGTGATTGAATGGACTATAATTTCACATTGAACGAATCACTTAGTATAAAGATAATTACACAGTACTATTCATACCTCCGCTGTTGCCAATACAAGTCATACACCCATATCCAACCACGTCAAATCCCAGCTTAGTCAGGGCTGGTATAACGCCCGATTCGGTGAGGTAGTAGGTCACAACGCCGGAACCTGGGGACAGACTGGTCTTGATGTAAGGAGCTACAGACAGTCCAGCAGCTACAGCGTTCTTGGCCAGCAATCCAGCGCCCAGCATCACGCTGGGGTTACTGGTGTTCGTACAAGAGGTTATGGCTGCTATGATTACACTCCCATGTCGCAAGTTGTATTGCTTGCCGTCGAACATGAATTTGGCGGTAGTGCTGACCTTTTCTAGTGGTAGTCCGAATCCTTTGAAGCCGACCTGTAGAAATATTTTTCATCTTACTTTGACGTTTGATAACGAATTCAACACATAATAACAAGTGATTGCGGTTATCGATTGAATTACACTAGAATCTAATTAATTATTTTCAATAAACTGCATCTGCTCGTAAAGATGGGCAAAATTCAAAGTCAAAGTAATGAATAGTCATTTATTTAGCAAATCTATTTGATGCAGTCCTCCAATCGCAACATATGACTTAATTTAAAAATAGGTTGGTTAAAAGGTCGAGGAGTGCCACTCATTTATTTAATTGTCAAGAGTACAGGTAAAATTTGTACGCCATTTTGATATATGGTATGATAGATCATTTCCTTGTAGAGACAGGTTATAATTGATTTTTCACAGAAATATTAGGGAAGTGGTTGGTCAAAAAACTACATTCAACTAATGCCAATGCTTCATAGATATATTTCCACTTCTTCAGGGCAAGTTTTTGGACCACCACTTCTCTAATATTTCTGTGAAAAATGAATTATAATTTTGATATATCTCCGTTCAGATGAAAACTAAATAGTATATTCTAAAATAAGTTGCAGAATGGGCACCTATTCCAACACGAAATGCATGAGTGTTGGAATTGCCTTCTGCAACGAGTATTAGACGATATTTTTTCTATAGCAGTCAAAAATTATGAGAAATTTACTAGAATTCAATGAAAAAATTCAGATTATACCTAGTGCCTTTTGTATTTTATTTTCGCAGTTGGTGTGACTGATACGAAAATTGACAGATTAAAGAATCTGAATAGTGCGTAAAAATCTCTACATGGTTTAATATTGACAATTGGCAATGCAATGGACGCGTGTTGACATTCGAAAGGATATTATATCAGTGTTGCCAACCACAAAACGAAAAATAAACTAAAAACAATGCTGTAGAATGTAATGTACTCATGTAGAATAGAGAAACGAATTTATCGAATAGAATTTTTCTACTGTCTATTCGAATTTTTGTTATTATAGTGTGATTGTGATATGGAAATAAATATTTCAATCTATACCGTATAAGTATGAATGGCATGATTTTTTTTTTATTTCTTATGAGATCAGAATACAGTTTATGAATTCGAATGTGATGTGTCGGAAGATATGTGGAACCTAAAAAACTGTTTTCATTTTTCTTAGTTATAGAAAATCGATGGGCTTGGCAAAATATTTGCCAGTAGATTCAAATACATCATTGCCCCAATTTGAGAGTAGATCAGAATGAATTCATTCCAGAGGATTGTTCACTCACGCTGTTCTAGAGTACGGAAAAATAATTCAGAACAAAGTTCCTAACCTGTCATCCATTTTAATGGATGTTATTTCTCGATTATCAAATAACTTCATATCTCTACTTTCCTTTCGAATGATAGTAGTCAAACGACATTACTCATTTTGCTTAGATATCTCGAACTTTGTTCGATCTGATTCCATTACTAAGTAATTGTTAGCAATCTGAGTAATAAACTAATAACTTTGAGGTGATTATAATCAACTGAATGCTCGAACTGTAAAGAAATCACAAAGGAATAACAATCAATTTTATCGAAAATATTTTAATGTGAGATGCTTTACATAGAATTCAACCAATTTCTTGAAACCAGAAACAAATTACGAAAACAAATGATCATGGGGCGGAAATTAGGCGAATGTCAATAATATGTTCGCACTTTTCCTCGTTTGAATTATTGTTTATTAATTGATGAGGATATTTCAGGTATTTTAAGTCTTGAAATGCATAAGAGCATGACCTTGAATTGTATAACAGGGAGCTATCGTTAGGACCAAATATAATATCATTTTTGAAAAGGTCTTGAGCGAATTCATTCGTATGAGAGAACTGGGTTGAAAGAAATTATAATGTAATATATACTGATGGACAAAATTAGCGCACCACCTGAAATTTCGTTAAATTTTAACAATTATAATCTTCACAAACTTTAGTCGGATTTCAATGTTTTTTTTTTTAATTGTTGGTCTGTTATTGGCGAATTTCTTTCATTAAGCAGAAGTCCAAAAAATAAAATCTTTATGTTCTACAGGGTGTTTAAATAATATCATGTTTTTTAGTCAAATTTTAACGTTTTCTGTGGGCAATGTCAGGTTGCTGAGGCATATAAAAACAAAAAAGCGTTGTAGCCTAGTATATCTTGAGTGTTTTGTTTTTTTAGAAATCAATTTATCTTGGAATCGTCCAGAGATTGTTTTTTTCATTAATTCCCGGTGTAATACTCAAACAACCGCCACAATAAATTATGCGGTGTTGCCGGGTGAGGTTTCACAACAGACTTTCAATGAGGGGGTCAAAACAAATCGACATTTTACAAAGGAATGCTTTGTCTATCTTATATAGTCTAAGGTTTGATATTTCCCGTGGAAGAGTTCATGAAAAATAAATATCGACTCTCCACTTTATTCCATTAAATTTTATGACTTAACCACATTATATTCCAATATTTTCTAGTGGATCTGCTCTACTAAGATGAAATTTCAGAATATGGTTCTGCGAACACTTCAACCAGGCAAAAAGATTGAGAATAGTATTGCCAGCTGTCTTACCGAAGAACTGGAAAATTCTCTCAATGAAGGGGACTTGTCAGGCCATTTATCATTTATTATTTAAATGTTATAAAATTAGCTCAGAGAATGTATGTTCTGATTGCTGATGAAGATATATAGAGAAACCACGTCAAATCCCAGCTTAGTCAGGGCTGGTATAACGCCCGATTCGGTGAGGTAGTAGGTCACAACGCCCGAACCTGGGGACAGACTGGTCTTGATGTAAGGAGCTACTGACAGTCCAGCAGCTACAGCGTTCTTGGCCAGCAATCCAGCGCCCAGCATCACGCTGGGGTTGCTGGTGTTGGTACAAGAGGTTATGGCTGCTATGATTACACTCCCATGGCGTAAGTTGTATTGCTTGCCGTCGAACATGAATTTGGCGGTAGTGCTGACCTTTTCTGGTGGTAGTCCGAATCCTTTGAAGCCGACCTGTAGAAATATTTTTCATCTTACTTTGACGTTTGATAACGAATTCAACACATAATAACAAGTGATTGCGGTTATCGATTGAATTACACTAGAATCTAATTAATTATTTTCAATAAACTGCATATGCTCGTAAAGATGGGCAAATTTCAAAGTCAAAGTAATGAATAGTCATTTATTTAGCAAATCTATTTGATGCAGTCCTCCAATCGCAACATATCACTTAATTTAAAAATAGGTTGGTTAAAAGGTCGAGGAGTGCCACCCATTTATTTAAATGTCAAGAGTACAGGTAAAATTTGTACGCCATTTTGATATATGGTATGATAGATCATTTCCTTGTAGAGACAGGTTATAATTGATTTTTCACAGAAATATTAGGGAAGTGGTTGGTCAAAAAACTACAATCAAGTAATGCCAATGTGTCGTAGATATAATATATTTCCACTTCTTCAGGGCAAGTTATTGGAACACCACTTCACTAATATTTCTGTGAAAAATCAATTTTAATTTTGATATATCTCCATTCAGATGAAAACTCAATAGTATATTCTAAAACAAGTTGCAGAATGGGCACCTATTCCAACACGAATGCGAAATTCGAAAACGAGCGACGAAGGAGTGAGTTTTTGAATGCACGAGTGTTGGAATTGCCTTCTGCAACGAGTATTGGACGATATTTTCTCTATTTCAGTCAAAAATTGTGAGAAATTTACTGGAATTCAATGAAAAATTCAGATTATATCTCCTAGTGCCTTTTGTATTTTATTTTCGCAGTTGGTGTGACTGATACGAAAATTGACGGATTATAGAATTCGAATAGTGCGTTCAAATCTCTACATGGTTTAATATTGACAATTGGCATGCAATGGACGCGTGTTGACATTCGAAAGGATATTATATCAGTGTTGCCAACCACAAAACGAAAAATAAACTAAAAACAATGCTGTAATGTAATGTAATGTAGAATAAAGAAATGAATTTATCGAATAGATCATATCTACTGTCAATTCGAATTGTTGTGTTATTATCGTGTGATTGTGATATGGAAATAAATATTTCAATCTATACCGTATAAGTATGAATGTCATGATATTTTTTTTAATTTCCTCATGAGATGAGAATACAGTTTATGGATTCGAATGTGATGTGTCGGAAGATGTGTGGAACCTAAAAAACTGTTTTCATTTTTCTTAATTGTAGGAATTCGATGGGCTTGGCAAAATATTTGCCAGTAGATTCACATACATCATTGCCTCAATTTGAGAGTAGATCAGAATGAATTCATTCTAGAGGATTGTTCAGTCACGCTTTTCTAGAGAACAAAAGCGCAAAAGTTCCTAACCTCTCGTCAGTGTCTCCATTTTTAATGGATGTTATTTCTCGATTATCAAATAACTTCATATCTCTACTTTCCTTTCGAATGATTAGTCAAACGACATTACTCATTTTACTTAGATATCTCGAACTTTGTTCGATCTGATTCCATTACCAAGTAATTGTTAGCAATCTGAGTAATAAACTAATAACTTTGAGGTGATTATAATCAACTGAATGCTCGAACTATAAAGAAATCACAAAGGAATAACAATCAATTTTATCGAAAATATTTTAATGTGAGATGCTTTACATAGAATTCAACCAATTTCTTCAAACCAGAAACAAATTACGAAAACAAATGATCATAGGGCGGAAATTAGGCGAATGTCAATAATATGTTCGCACTTTTCCTCGTTTGAATTATTGTTTATTAATTGATTAGGATATTTCAGGTATTTTAAGTCTTGAAATGCATAAGAGCATGACCTTGAATTGTATAACAGGGAGCTATCGTTAGGACCAAATATAATATCATTTTTGAAAAGGTCTTGAGCGAATTCATTGCCGGGTGTATGATAGAGAACTGGGTTGCAAAGAAAATACTTAAGTTTAGTATATTCTTCATGCACACGCTTCTGCGTCAACCACTTTAAAAAAGATTGAGAATAGTTGCCAGCTGTTTAAGAATTATAATCTTCAATGAAACTTGTCAGCCATTTATCATTTATTATTTAAATGTTATAAAATTAGTCAGAGAATGTATGTTCTGATTGCTGATGAAGATATATAGAGAATATAGTCTAATTCAATCCTATTTTCGAATTAATAGAAAGCAGAAGTTATATGAGTTATCACACAACCAATTTTCCCTACTCCTGATTTGAGGGTGAACATCGTCATATTCAGGTGGTTATATCACTAAATGAATTATGCATCAAAAGTGTCTCCAATCAAAACCGAACTGTCTTAACATTTCGACGAACATAACCAATTTGCCTGTAAATTCGTTTTGGTTTCAAATGGCCATTCTGTATATTCGAAATTTGTAGCTGATAGGGTTTTTTAGCTTGTTGTCTGTGTTGGTATTATGCCCTCCTATATGGCAAATAATAGTCAATACTTTCAAATTCCCTGGTGAAATTTGTCAAAAATGTTTAATGAGGTTGAATAATTCAACCGATACTGCTGAGCTAAAAACAGTAATGATTATAGGACCAGAAACAACTTGAAAATATGTATATTTTTCTCAAAATAAGAAATCAGTTTTTCATAATTAACAAACAGCAAGAAATCGGTTCGATTATGCTTAAAAAAATCTACTTCCGTGATGATTCATTGTCGATTCAGTTTTTGTTGTGTTATAAACAAATGTGGCACTTATTTTCCAAATAGATATTTCATATTTGATATCCCTGTAAGATATGAATATCTCATTTACCTAAGATGACGCTTAGTCAAACTTTGATCTTCAGTAATAAATTATCTGCACTATTTTCAATTTACCCTGTTGTTGAAAATACACTGGCAAGTCTACTTCTAATGGCTTGCCCATTCTGCAACTTGTTTTAGAATATACTATTTGTGCGATGGTTCTTGTGAAACATCGTGTTTATCGTTTTGTTTGCCCAAATGTATGTCCATTTGCGAATATCTGACGCACTATTCAAAGTCTATAAAATGGTCTCAATCGATTAAATTCATTGAATTCTGATAAAGAATACAGAGGGACAAACTCATGAGGTTATCCGTCCGGCCGCGAGGAAAACATCGTGTACTCTCTATCATTCAAAGCAAAGGAGCTAGAGTTTTCATATTTTCAGAATCGGTTAACCGTCCAAATATCTTGGTCAAGTTTGTTATTGGGCCAAATCCTTCTAATGGCTCAGGAGTTGAGAGCATCTGAAGTTTGGTTTCCTTCAGTACTTCTAGAATATCCATCTGATCAAGTTGTAACTTGAAAAATATTTGAACTAGATTGAAATAAATAGGCTTCCAATATTTCGCAGATATCAATACGATAGAAAATTTTGAAAAAACTAAAAAAAAAAAAATTTCCAATACTCTACACCTCATAAAATATCGGACGTATGTAAACAACAATTTGTGCATGTGTGGAGGTCACTGATATCTTAGATGTTCTCAAACTTCATTGGCATAGCTTCCTTCCACCAGTAGATATCATCATCTTTTCATTCAATTAAGAGTCAATGCTCGATGCTCTCATAGATACTCAATTGATGACATCGGTCAGATGTCCAGTTGGGATGAAATCATATGATGAAATAATGTACGTTGTCAAAATTTAGAAAAGCACCGACTTGGGTTTTAGGAGAAGGGAAATTGGAGCTTGGAACAAAACTATTTTGAAATATAGGTTTGTTTATTCTTCGTGCCTGTTGTATTTGTATCACATTGTTACAGGGTACAGGAGATTACTCTAGAACAAGAGCGTAAAAGCTCCTGATCTGATGTCAGTACTTTTCTGAATATTTTGATGTTGTACGGAGAATGAATTTTCAAAGAAAATGAACGAAATAGTATTGCATTTGATACTTTTCTATTTCAGTCAAGAATTATTTGAGAAATTTATTGGAATTGGAATGAAAAATTCAAATTATACCTCCTAGTGCCGAAGGAGTGAGTTTTTGAACGAATGTATTTTATTTTCAATGAGTTGGTGTGACTGATTCAGTCAAAATTGACAGATTATAGAATTTCAGATTAAATAGTGCTTTTGTTCAGTTGGTGTGACCTGATACGAAAATTGAAATCTCTATATGGTTTAATATTGACAACTGACATGCGATGGACGCGTGTAGACATTCGAAAGGATAGGATGTCAGTTTTGTCAACCACAAAACGAAAAATATAACTAAAAACAATGCTGTAATGAGTGCATTACAGCACTGTTTTTAGTACTGTAATGAACTCATTACAATAGTGAAATAGATAAAAGATTTTTAAAAAACTTCAGCAGAAGTTCGCAAAAGCTTCTGACCTCGCGTCATTCATTTTATATATTTTTCAATCTATTTAGATTCCAGTGTATATTTCTCGCCCCTGAAGACATGTTAATAAATTTACTTTGATAAAGCAAAGTGATTCATTGAGAAGAAATTTGTTATCTAAGGTTCATCAAATGTCCATAGATGGACTTCTTATCTAGAAACTGTAAAGAGCGCCACATAATTTGTGAAAATGTGGTCATTCAATGAAATGAAATCAACTTTTCGATAATGGACATAATCGAAAAATAATCACTGAATTGTATTTTAATATGCAACTAATTCGGGGTAGAGGGGCAACCCTAAATAAAAGCGATAGTCCAGTGGGAAACAAGACATAGTTCAGAAACATGCAGTTGTGAATAGTTAACTTAGTGTCATTCCGCAGATCCTTCCAAATGACAATTAAGGAACTGTTGGTGTGATGTGACTTTACAATGTGACCATATCACAGCTTCAGTTGCTTTGGTTGTACTTTGGAATATGTCATGGACGTTGGAGGAGTTGCAAGGTAAGCATCACAAATTGATATGCATTTTTTCAAACAATTCTAAATTTTATGAACTGCAGTTATCAATTCAAAATTGACGACCTCAACATTGAAATTGTTTATTTACTTCAAATGTGATACGGGCTTGAGTGAAGTCTGCATATGATTTGTGTCGCAAATAACTTTATTGGGATTTACAAACAATGCACACCTTTTTCCTAATAGAAACATATAGTCTCTACCACTGTAACGTTCACAAATATTTGAACAATTAATTCATATTCGAAAATAACAGACAAAATAGCGAAATATCAGCTCACTGTTCCACTTAGAAAAAGCGGGCGAAAAGAGAAAACAGATTGAACTTCTTTTATTGCCATAATACCCCTCCTCTCATGAATGGGTTAACCTAAACTTGGACACTGCACAGAAAGACAATACATGGAACGAATTTCTTTTTATCTTGGGAGGCGACAGATGTGGTTTTATAGAAGCCAACCCATATGCTCCCTGACGAAAAACTGGGATTAAAGATCCGAGCTATTTTTACGATTACTTGAGTTTTAGATGATACTAAACAACTTGTAACTGGGTGTCAATCTAAGTGTTGAGGGGCAAATTCACTAAGATCACTGTTGGGATTTCATGATACTCTCTATTTTTTCCAGATGTCGCCATCTTTCAACTGTTGTATGATACCTAGATGATACTAAGTTGATTATCACTGGGCATTATACGACAGTGAAGGAGAGCAAAACCAACATTAAATTCAGTACGAGCAATATTTGACATTTACTCTAATCCGAAGTCAGCTTAAGTTCAAAGTATATCTATTCATCACGGTATTGCAATATTTTAACTGTTATTTGACTCTCAGATGATACCGAATCAATTATCACTGGGTGTTATAATCTTTAAAATTATTTTTTCACTTCTAGACGATCCTTAATGACTTGTCACTGCAAAACATGGTAACAAAAATATAACATAATCCACTCAGGTAGATAATTGTATGACTTTCATTATACAACACTTCTTCAAACTAAGCTAAGGTTAAAACCATGTCTAGTAATTCGAACAACTGAATCTATTATCACTGGGTATTTAGTGATATTGAAGTATAGCAAAACCAATATTCAACTCGGTACGAGCAATATACGATTTTTACTACAATTATTCGAACTTAGCTCATATTGACAATTGAAAGTACTTCTTTTACTCAAGGAAAGAGCAATCTTTACCTGTTGTTCCATTCCCAGATGATAATCAATTACTTGTCACTGGGTTTCGAACAACAGTTAAGGACGGCAAAAACATAATCTAATCCATGAAGACCAATGCGGGGATTTCATCACGATACTTATCCAAACTTGGCTAAGACGAGAAGAAATAATGATTAATCAATTATCACTGGATGTTGAGTGATATCGAAGGTAAACTTAAATCTATTAAACTAAGCCATATAAGATTTTTACCATAAATATTCGAAGTCAGCTTAGATTGAGAATTGAGAGTTTATCTATTACCTCAGGACACTGCAATCTTTTACTGTTGTTTCACTCCTAGATGACACTAAATTATTTGTCACTGGATGTTACCCAACAGTTAAGGGAAACCGACGCATAACCGAATTTAAAGTGATAATTGTAGGAATTTTATGACGGTACTCTTAAACAAACTTAACTTGATCTGAAAGCATTTCTGTTCCTTCTGAACATTGTCACTTGTCAACTGGATATTATATAGCAGTGAAGGAGAGCAATGGAACATTAAATTAAGTATGAAGTAAGACCTATACACCAATACTTATTAAAAGTCAGCTCAGGTTGAATGTGTACCAATTCTACCTCGACACTGCAATATTTAACTGTTGTTTAACTCCTAGATGATACTGAATTAATTATCACTGGGCGCTAAATGACAGTTAAATTTAGCAGAACTACTATAGAACTATATAATAATAAGCCTTTATAATGTGGAACTGGAGTGGGAGCTATAAAAGGCGTGATGAGAACTGCGAAGTATATCAATAACGTCAGGACAGCAGTCCTTCAACAGTTGTTTCATTCCTAGATGATACTGAATTACATATCACTGGGTTTCGAACAACCGTTGAGGGGAGCAAAAGCATTTTTCAATCCATGAAGATCAAAATGAAAATTTCATCACTATACCTGTTCAGATTGAACTCACGAAAATATCATTATTTAACTATTTCAAGATAACAAGTTTATTCTGAATGGATTACCATTGGGCCTTCAGTGAAACCAGAGGATTGCAAAATATAGATTTATTTCGGTAAGTGCAATGTAAGATTTTTACTACAACATTATTCGAACTGGTTGAAATGAATATTTTACTGCAGAACAGGGCAATCTTTAGCTGTTGTTCAACTCCTAGATGGCAATAAATTACTTGTCACTGGGTCTTGAACAATAGTTAAGGGGAGCAATAGCATAATAGAATCTGCACAGATCAATGAAGTAATTTCATTATGAAACTTTTTCAAACTTTGCTCACGTTGAAAATTAACTATTTCTTTGCAGCAATGCCATCATTTAATGTTGTCAGACACCTAGATGATGCGGGATCGAATATCACTGGGAGTTTAACGACGAAAAATTATATTAAAACCACATAAACTATGTGAGAGCAACGTAAATAATTTTCGAAGCCAGCTTAAGACTATTGTTTAGCTTTTAATTCAGAACAAAGTAATCTTTCATTGTTGTTCCAATCCTAGATGATATTATATTACTTGTCACTGGTTTTTGAACAACAGTTAAGGAGAGCCAAAATATTCCAATCCTGGAAGATCAATGCAGAATTCTCTATTCTTTGGCGACAAAACCATCATTTACTTTTGATCATTCTGAATGTTAGGCGACATCGAAGTATGGCAAACCTAATATTGAACTCAAGGGATTGAAACATTTTTTTACAGTAATTCGAAGTAAGCATTCGTTGGGAGTATACCAATCACTTCACAAAGATTAATCTTCAATGGCTGATTCACTTTGAGGTGATATTGAATTACTTGTAACTGTCAACCAAAAGTTGAGGGGGATAGAGCATAACCGAATTACTAAGATAAATGTGGGGATTTCATTATAATACCTAGATAAATTTAGCTTAGGTTGAAAGCACTTCCACCATCTCAAGATATTGCCATCTTTTGCCTGTTATATGAAACCTAGATGATACTGAATTAACTATCACTGGGTATTATATAACAGTGGAGGAGAGCAACATTAAAGTAGTATGAGCAATGATGACTATTACTATATTATTTATAATTTGTATGAAGCTTGCTTGGGTTGCAACTATATCTATTCCATCAGGATATAGCACTCCTTAAATGTCGTGCCGACTTCTAGATGATACTGAATGAAGTATCACTAAAGGACAGCTGAAGGGGACAGACCTAGGATATAACAACTAATTTCTGCTTCTTGCCTGATGCACACTAGTACTGCACCATTGGACTGTGTCGTTTTTCGCTGATCTATTCGGTGCGAGCTTTTTCAGAGTAGATGTTTTCTGCTTACGTCTAAATTGCCTTCATTCTAGGCACTGGCTGTTGGAGTCGGTGCATCAATTCGAATGCAAATATGGCGGACAATATCGAAAGAATAAAATGCTCAAGTTTTGCTGTTTAAGGGGAGTTCTTAGAATTTTCATCTTCGATTGAAGATTTACATTTTATAAATAATGAGAAAGCTGAAGGGATATGTAGAATAAGAGGAAAAAAATATTACGAAGAAAAAATGATATTATTGTGCTAACCTATGTGATTTATATAACATTTTTCAAAACTGTTTGGTATTGTATATTCATCATTGAAGATTAATTTAATATTTTTTCACTTGTACAATTCATTACTTCCTTACAGAACAATTTTAATAAAAAAATTAATATTTGCTTTATAAAAAATACCCTGTTTGAAAGAGTAAACAATTAATTGAAAAACAATAAATCTTCAAATGTTATTTGTAGAGTTTGTAAGTTAATTTCTAATTGAGAAGAACGAAAAAACACAAATATCGCGTCTACGATTCCAATTTTTCTTAAACAGTGCAATCTAATATTTATATAAGTTTGACACAAGTAGGTAGTAGCTGTTTGCTGGAAAACCCATCCAGACTATTTATTTTATTTTATTTTTTATTTATGTTTATACTGGCTTACCTATGTATACATATATCAATGTACACCCCTCAGAAGCTAATTAAAGCTTGTGCGAGTTAGGTTAACCAGTGTGTGTTCTGCGTAGGCTTTGTTACTGTGTCCTTATGCCACCTTAGCCACATATTGCAGTAAATAAAACAAAATATAATTCATGAATAAATACCTTATTTGTGAGACAAGCAGAAAAGTCTGCTTTCATAGCATCCACTGAGATCCTATCGTTGGGTCTTTTCGGACCGCTAACTGAAGACACTACACTTGCCAAATCTAGTTCGACAATCTGAGTGAAAACGGGATCATTGTCGGGGGAAGAGTAGTTTCTGAACTGCTTGGTTGCCTTCAAGTAAGCTTCTATCAAGTTAACTTGCTTCTCGTTTCGGTCTACGGAGAAAATACTACATTTTTTCTTGATGCACTGTCTAAGTGGTTTGTGTTAAATTATGCATTTTTGAATTCATTTAGGTACTCTGATTTATTTATTTTTGTGATGTACTGCCTCAGTAGATGATGACAAAGTTCATCACTGGGTACAATATCTCAGTAAAAATATATCTTTTACTAAATTATGTTTCAAAAATCGAGGTAACTACACTGATCACTTGATGGACTGGTTTAGTTGGTGATGATGATTTTTATTTTTTGATTACATGATGTTACATATGGATAAACTCACTGATCAATAACTATCAAAATTAATCTTTTCTTGCTGATGTACTGAATATGCAAATATATAGTTGCAGTACTTTACCAAAACAAAAAATAAAATTCAACATTTTTTTCTTGATATTCTGATTAATGGATTAATAATAATCGAAATCAATGTTTTCTTTGTGATGCATTCATCAGTTGGCGATGTCGGAATATTTTTTCTTCTGATCAGACATCTATAAATCGAACTGGTCACACTGATTAGTATCAATCAACCTAACATTTTCTCATTGATATACTCAGTTGTAAAAGCTCATTGATTCATTAGGACATTTTTTGTTGCAGTAAATATTTAATTTTCAAATAAGGTATCCAATATAAATTGGATTAGCTACAATGATAAATGATTATTGGAATGGATATTTTCTTCTTGATGTACTACATCAGTGGGTGATGCACAGACTACTCACTGTGTGTGGTACTTCACTAAGGAATATATTTTGCATCAAACAGGATATCGAAGAACTTGACTAGCCAAAGTGATTGATATTGTATATTGAAATGAACATTATCTTCTTGATGCACTGCATCAGCTGGTGATGTTAAGACACCTCATCGGCTGTGGCGCTTCACTAAGGAATAACTTTGCTCCAAATTATTCATCTATAGATTGAACAGGTCACACTTGGTACCAACCCTAACATTTTCTTCCTCAGGGTGAAAAGTAGAAGCTCATCACTGGGTTCAGTGCTTCACTAGGAAATATTTCGTTGAAGTGCTTCACTGCATTAATTTTAGCAGATATGTATTCTTCAAACCACCCAGCTACATAGATTTACTGACACTGAAATGAATATTTTCTTCTATTCCTGCATTCAATCAGTGTGAGAGATTCAACACTGGACGCTGTACCTCACCAAGAAATTAAACATATATAAATCAAATGGCCAAACTGGCTACTTAGTATTATTCTTGATATTTTCTAAATGGATATACAAACCAAGAAAAAAGATCCACATAAGTGCACAATTGCAGAAACGAAGTCGTATAGAAAAAACATTCATAGAAAGAAATTATGCAGAAATGTACATAGGCAATATAACATAAAAAAACATAATTTTACAAACAAAAAATCTGGATAATCATGTTTCTAAATATTTAGAGCTCAATTTCACAACAGACCGAAATTAAAGCAATAATATTATAGCACTTACTGGTCTGCCTGAGGTATTCCAGGGATATTTCATCCACTGGAAAGTAACCAACAGTAGCTCCATATTCCGGACACATATTGGCAATCGTAGCTCTATCAGCTATTGATAAAGCTGTCACACCTGGTCCGAAGAATTCTACAAATTTTCCAACTACCCCAAGTTGCCTCAAGTGCTGAAACAATGTTTGAAGTATTCACTTCTTTGTTAAATGTTGTTGTTAATTTCTGTTGAGTATCAAAATTGTAATTCCAAATAGTCTTTTGTCTTTTTTGCTCAGGTTAGTTTTTTTTAACTGTGTTTGTTGTATTAATTACTTGAAATATTTTTCATGTGTGTATATGGTTCATACTCTTTATTTGTGATATTTTACCGTATATTGATGAGGCCAAACCAATCAAGTTTTCGAGTAAAGTAATTTCTCGTTTCGGAGATAAAAACTGGCCGCTAAGACGTTGTGATTCAATTAGTTTGGACAATTTTCAATGGGTTTTTAGAACAGTATTGTCTGTGCGAACTACCCTGAGAGAGTTGAGGAAATGGAAGAAGAAATTTCACGTCAAATCCAGTAGCCTTTACTGAGAAATGTTTTTCAAATTTTCCTCGAACAGTGCATACCTGCCAAGAGAAAAACGGTGGATATTCCACTGATATTTTTAAGTCCAATGGAAACCAATAAGCACGTGAAGGAATAAAAGCGATGAGATATGCATGAGTGGTAAGGAGATCATTATTACTGAAGCTGCAATCGTGCAGCAATAAGAGATGGTGGAAGTAGCCCAAATAAAAATTCTATACTCTAATTGAGTTCTATTTTTTGTTAATAGCCTTCATTAAAATATTCATCTAGTCGTTTTATATTCAATATACATTTATCATCACTTCATACCAGAATGGGTTATTACTTCCTGATTGTCAAATCAAACGAAAACGGTACACAGTATCGAGTTTTATCAAGACTACCTATTTGGTGAAGAATTAAATTATGTTTAAATAAAAGCGAAAGTTTTCCTGGTAAATCAAACAGAAATAAAAATAAAAAAGTTATGTTGAGTACAACTTGGTACCAAATGTGCAACTAGCGCCTTTTATGCGCGTCAGGCATGAAAATGAATTTATTGGATGTACCAACTTCCAAAACACATTCGTACGAAATTTCATTACAATGTTGCCCGTAGTAGAGAGAATTGAAATATATATTGTTACGTTTTTCCTCAGAGAAATAGAAAAACAATACAAGTCCTTCTTTAAACTAATTTATATTCACACTAACTATTATCAATAATTTATATACACAATTTATCTACAGAATTTAACCAGGAACACCTGTTTATTCTAGTTCTATCCATCAATGAATCCATGAATCGGCTTCAGCCATTTATATCCGGCGCTGTTTTCTAGAAGTGACCAGAAAGATGCTTCACATTCCAGAACGATCGTATCGGCCTCTTTTATGTCTCATAAATATGCCACCATTTATCGTTTTTTATGTGACAGCTTTATGGCGAGCGGTCCCTTTTATCGTGAATCCTTTGGCGGCGCATGAAGCGGAACTCCTCTGTTGTCGTAGTAATCATTAAAAGGTTCATATTCGGTTTTGTTACAATATGTATGAATTTTTTTCAACGTCCTTTATCTTGAAAAGACGTTACTAAAATTCCAATCATTTCTCAGTTTTTTAACTATCCTAGAGACGGAATCACCACCGAAAGAAACAGATTCAAAATTTTTTTATCATTAAAATATTGCAGAACATTGTTTTTACTGAAATTTTCAAAGAGATGTATTTTTCATGATTTCAATTTTTTTTTTCTGAAATAAAAGTAGTGTAAGTTGCTGCTAAATCAGCTATCTGACAGTGAGAACACGGAGTTTCCTTATTGCCATTTCAAAGATTAGCTGTAACAAATAGACAGACAAAACTTACAAAAGATGTATTTATTGTGTATAGGTCCATACCCACTTGGTTTAAATTGATTCTTTTATTGTTTTACTATTGAAGACATCCCAATTTGATTCATATGCAAAGATTAAGTTTAATGCTCTTAACTAAATTGAATCAGCAGTCAGAAGTATGCACAAATAAGTTAACTTACTTTAGTTATGGTGAGAACAAGATCGGTTGAAGTAACATACTGATTCAAAGAACCATAGAGTTTGTAACCAATGACTTCTGGAAGTAACATACTTATGGACTGTCCCAACATGACCGCTTCTGCTTCTATGCCTCCAACACCCCAACCTAACACACCTAGACCGTTTATCATAGTGGTGTGAGAGTCGGTTCCAACCTGAAATTCGAAGACGTCTGTTTATTTATTGAAATTACAAAAATGTCTAGATTGTAGCAAAAATACAACATCCCTAGAAAAAGAACGACTCAAACCGATAGGAACCTAAAACGAATTCGTACGAACACGCAGTAGTTATACAAGGTAGATCAATTAGTGAGATCAACAGCTTTTTTCTAGACTCCTCGTACCTGGGAGTATCCGAAAATAACCAATATATTCCGCGATTTCTCTTAGTACCTACTCAAAATATAGTTATTTTTAGTGTGTATTTTGAATGATTTATGGCAGCGAGGTTTCTAAATTTTGTATCTCTCAACGTGGTTAACCCTTAACCACAGATCAGAGTCAAATCAACACCCCTTCCCTACGTCCAGGTTCAAATATGTTTTTCACCAACTATTACTTATACAGATTTACCAGTCTATACACCTGTCAATACGTCAGTATACGTCTGCATTAAGTAAGATGTGTTCTGACCGCCTCGGTGGTCCAGTAGGCTAGAGAGTCGACTGGAGTTCCGTAGGTGGGGGTTCTGAGTCCCCTGAAGTCATGGTTGTTGTTTTCGTCCAACGCCCAGTTCACAAAAACAGAATTAATAATACTACGTACAGACTGTGCACAAAACCCAGTTGTTGGCACATTAAAGAGAAGGAAAAAAAAGATGTGTTCTGTGCAGTCTGCGAATGAAGCAATATTCAAAATATCGGACCACACATCAGTATTTACGTTAGTTATTCGTGATAGAAATCGAATCAATTTACGTGTCATTTTCTCACTTCGGAATGGCTACTAATGATGCGACAACCATCTAAAATCTAAAAGGGCTAAATTAAGTGATAAGAATTTTGGAAAAACTGATATGGACGGTAGAAATTGGTGGTGATGGAAGAAAAAAAAATGAAAGAAAAAATAAAACCAAACTTATATGGGTTTTCTACAATATTTATTTTTATTTTATTTATGTTTATACTGGCTCACCTAGGTATACATATATCAATGTACACCCCTCAGAAGCTAATTAAAGCTTGTGCGAGTTAGGTTAACCAGAGTGTGTTCTGTGTAGGCTTTGTTACTGTGTCCTTACGCCACCTTAGGCACAGCACTGTTAATTTTTTATAAAAATGAACGTCAAATATCGTTAATAACCTACCCTTCTTATAAATATGGGTTTATGTATTGAATACATCAATTAATATCCTCTTAAACGAGGGGACATTGACGATTCGATCTTAAGACTTGATTCGATAGAGATAAAAAATTTCGTGTTTTTGAGATAATTCAATATATGCAATGAAGGGATAAAATGGCTACACGTCTATTCCCGCATAACAAACTTTCAGGTCTGCGGTTACGGGTTAAAATCTGCAACGCCGCTGATATTACCTAGTACCTAAGCAAACAGCTGATTAAAATTTATGAGTGGGCACACTTGACCTAATACGCCATCTGAACTTAATCTAACGGAACTAACTTCGGTTGAACAACTATCTAATACATAAACAATGTGCAAACGATCGCGTGATTTAAAATGGCTGATGTGATGTGAGATGTCTAGAATAATGGTGTGTGAACGGATTCGATTTTGTTTTACGTTTTTGGCGACAAGAGGATTCTTTCCTTTACTTTTCGTTAGATGTCACCATACAGTATTTACGTGAATTTGATACAACAGTTTCGCGTTTTAGAATAAGAATATATCAGATGAAATGTAGCAATGATGTGAATTTTTCGATTCAGTTCCATAAGAAAAATTGCATTAAATATCCAGTAACTTTCGAAATGAAGAATTCTGTAATGCAATCCTTCATTCCAATGAATGAAGGAAATCAAAGATCTGTCATATATTTATGAATGACTTGGATGGTTGCGCCCTCACGTAAATGTCATAGGAAACAATCCTCATGTCATTTGAAATTACGTTTCCATTCAAATAATATTTATGCGTATTTTGAATATCTTAGAATCATGGTTAAAAAAAAATAATAAACGTCAGGGAAAGGTGATAGGAGGCCGGCGAAAGATCTGTCAACATCGATAAGTCCGCAGTATCAGATTAATACTGATTGATTTTTCCTGAAAATCTGTATCATGATTGGAAGTAGAAAGAGAATCTTGTGTTGTCCTTGTCCACCTGTTAACTCATTTCAAATGAATCCTGTTTGGATTTTATGGACACTTTAATTGACAGTTTTTGTGTTGAGTGTGCAACATAAGCTCAAATTCAAATAAGCAAGCACGCAAAAAATAAAACAAATGTTCTTCAACTTTTATATTCGAAACAAAAAGTGCCAAAAATGGAAATGGAATGTGTGCCAAAACTTACCACAGTGTCTGGGTATAAAACTCCATCTTTTCCTTTAAACACTACTCTAGCAAGATATTCCAAATTCACTTGGTGAACAATTCCACTCCCTGGTGGTACAATCAACATATTATCAAATGCTTTAGCTCCCCACTAAAATTTAATCAGTTCATTATGTATCGAAATGAAAAACAAGCATTTTGTTTTACCTTCAAGAATTTGAAACGCTCATGATTTCTCTCAAACTCAAGGTTTTGATTTTTTTGAAGTGCATCAGGGCTAAAAAGATAAAAGTGGAAATTGAATTAAAGTAATTAAATAATAATAAAATGATGAAATAATAAATATGATAACTTACGTTCCAGCAAAATCCACTTGAATAGAATGATCTATTACTAAATCCGCAGGACAGATTGGATTAATTTTTTCTGGTTGCCCCCCCAAATCTTTAATAGCATCTCTCATGGCAGCAAAATCAACCACTGCAGGAACACCCGTGAAGTCCTGAGATAATAGTGATTATTTTCTTATTGTCATTGAAGAAAAAACTCACTTGAAGAATAACCCTAGCTGGTTTAAAAGGGATTTCAATACCTCCAGGTGCTTTTTGATTTTGTTCCCAATTCAAAATATTTTCCACATCTTGTTGTTGGATTTGGAAGTTATCACAATTACGAATAGCAGACTCCAACAAAACTCTGATGGAAAAAGGCAACTTCTCTGAATGAAATAAAAAATTGTTGAATTGGTGAATAGATACTATTTTTCACTTATTACCGTATTCATTTCCTAGACTTGGGAGATCGAAGTACTTGAATACTTCATCTCCTAATGTACATGTCTTCAGGTACTTCTCGTATGGATTCATATCTGTGAATATTGGTAGAAAATAAACTAGAGCACAATTGTTCAACTGTATATTATGAATTTCATTCAAAAGTGAACCTCTCCTATAGAAAATGGAATCGTTACTTTAATGTACAAAAAGCTTCAGGTTCACTAATGATTTGGAAATACTTAAAATTAAAAACGTCTACTTATAATATGTAGAGCAAAGTTTAAGCTAATCTTTGGGTTTACCCTCCATAGACTGAAGTATGCGTGTCACGTATTCATAATGAATTTGAATATTCAATAAATCGTTGGAGGAACTTCCCGTAAATTAGAAAGTTCAGTGTATGGTTGTAGGTATTTGAAAAAAGTTTACCATTAGCTTCTGATTCAAAATATGAATTAGAATTCGTTTTCCAATCTTTTCGATTGTGAAAACACAGTCGCGGTTGAAAAACAATCACCTAACCTGCTGACCTGTTCCCACAGGGTGACATATCTATGGGTGACATTCAGCTGACATGAGCAGCTGATCTGGAAATTCTTCAGGGCATAGAAAAAACAAGAAATGTGAAATCATAGATAAATAAAAGTAAATAATTATTTGGACATCTTTTATTACAGCTGGAAGATTTGATTAGAAAAGTATTCAGGATGAATCAATATTGTGGCCTGTAGATCTTATTGGTTTATTCTTTGTGTCTAATATATTAGCATAACACTTTTCCAGAGTACGGAAAATGACTCTAGACTCTAGAACAAGCGCGCAAAAAACTCCCGACCTTATGTCAGTGCTTTTCCACATTTTTATATTTTTGCGCCCTTATTCCTAGTGAAATAGCGTGCTATCATTTTGCTCAAATGTATGTTACTTTTGGATAACTCATAACTATCGGATACCAACAGAAAAATTTGTACATAAACGAAGGTCATTGATATCTTGCATATTCTGAAATTACATCTTTGTAGAGAAAACCAACAAGAAGATTTAGGTGTTTCCTTAAAGTTTATTCATATAATTAAATAATATCAACCCTGTATAATATGATATCTTGTGAGCTGCGATGTTTTCCACAAGGAACTCATTGTTTTAGTCTTATAAATAGGTGGAACGTTGACCATTCAGTGGCCTCTCATCATCCTATCCGGAGTACCTACCCTCTAAAGATTCAGCTAGATCTGGTAATTAAGCTCCAAAAAAAAAGTTGAATATCTGAGATTATTTTTCCGACCCAAATATCGACCAATAGAATTGCACCATTCGACGTCACGTGGTACAACCTACATGGTATTATACTTATAATTTTTTGAAAATTTTCTCTGGTAGTTGCTATATATAAACAAGTCAAATTAAGCACACGTCAAACTGACAGGTTGAATTCAATTGTGAAAATTGGAGATTTTGCATGAAAATGAGTCGATTTGGAGTTTGTTCTCTGTCCACCATCGATAAAAAGTCAAAGGAAATGTTCCCATTAATACGGAGAAGGCAAAAAAACAGTTTGGAAACAATTTACTACTTTTTGTACTGAGAGGAATACACATTGAGTGCTGAAACGAGTGAAGCGCAATTGGCAAACATTATGAAAGATTACGCTTACAATATGAAGAAAATGGATGGAGAAGACTATAAGGAAGGTACAATAAAAACAATGTGGAATCAGACTGCCAAATTACTTCAAGAAAAGTATTTGAACGATTTCGACATCAAAATCAACCCATTTTCGGATGCTGCATTCAAGACCGCTCGAGGAGCTCGTGATGCCAAGCGTAAGGCTTTACAATCTATTCCGGAAAAACGGAGGGCAAGTGCAGCAGCGTTGGAGGAAAAAGATTGGGATGCAATGACCACTGTTTGGGACGAGGAAACTCCTGATGGCCTCCAGAAAAAATTATTCATGATAATATCAGTGGAATTGGCTTGGAGAGGTGGTGAGGGCAGCATGGCGTCAATACATCACTTCAAGGCAGAACAGCGAAATGACGGGGAAACAACTGGGAGAATTGAATACAATCCAATTTTCAGCAAGACCACACAAGGTGGTGATAAAAATTATCAGACAGCAAGTGGCTGTTGGAGAATCGGGAAATCCTGACAAGTGCCCAGTGAGACTGTTCCAGAAATTGAGAGAGAAGAGAGATGTCAATATCAAGAGCGACAGACTATTCCTGACCCAAAATCCATTCTGGAATAAAGTTCCAGGCGCTAGGTGGTACAAAGATTCCCCAGTAGGCCAAAACACGATTTCAAAGTGGGTTAAGGAGTCAGCACAAAAAGCTGGGCTTGACCTTGCTAACAAAAAAATCACCAATCACTCCAGTCGTGCAACAGCCGTCTCCAATCTAGCGAAATCGGGCCTGGGAGAGCAGCAGATAATCAAAATAACTGGATATGCCAACAGTAACTCCATCAAGCCGTATCTCCAACTCGACCAGAACACCACGAATTAATTGTCAAGAAGCTGCGAAGGAGTGAGCCTACTGCAGAAAATGCCATCAACAGCATAAACCTCATGCCATCTACCTCTTCTGGGACCATTACCGATAACTCTGACTTAAAGAAAACATGCACCAATGTTTACAACAATCGTATTTTTAATTGCGCTACCCTGATTCTTAATTAAATGTTGTTTTATTCATTATGAAATTCTTATTTGTTAACTGTACATTTCGTCTCATGGTGCAATTCTATTGGCCGACATTTGGGACAGAAAAATAATCCCCCGAATACCACACGAGCTTCCAAATTATCTGGTATTTCGATAGGTTCCTGCTCGTCGTCAAGTTTTTTAACCTGAAAAACTTGACTCGCTTCATTTAACCTGAAAAACGAACCTATCGGGAAATACCCGATAATTTTGAAGCTCTTGTGGTATTATAAGTGAATATTTGTATATAATCATCGCAGATGAGACCATCACATGGAGAACTTATGATGTGTTCCATTTTTATACCTTGTAATTAATTAGAATCAATTATTTATACTACTACTGTACAAATAGTCTGGGTATGGTGTTGAAAGAGTAGACAAAAAGACTACTAGGGAACACTATTTATTCAACTGAAATAAATGGACAATATTGAGAAAAGTTTCGAATTCGAGTATGCCAGATTATAATATGATTTTGAATGTTATTAAAACACATAGACATATAATACTGGATACTTACATATGCCATCAAACGTTACAGGTTCACAATAATTTTATTAATCACACAACGCTGATTCTGAGATACAACTAAATTTTGGGATATTACTGCAGTTCCTCTCAAGTTGCCAAAGCAAAATGTGTGAACTTTGGGTCTTTTATGTTTATTTAAGTAATATATAACTATTTTTACTCAGAAGCATCACCATCTACATTTTTGTAACAAATATTAAACTATTGTAACAGTCCTTTTCTAACAATCATCTTTCCGACATGCTCATATACTAACGATTTTAAGGCAAACCTGTGGCTAATGGCGGTAAATGGTAAAATTATGCCACAAAAATGTCCTGAGCTATAATTCCTGAGACAATGTTTTTGTGCAGTTGTTCAACTCAATGTAGGCATTTCAAGATGTAGAACCTATAAATATGTTATAATACATAATGTGTAAGTTTGAGATAAATCTAGATTGATGTTATCCAAAATAAAGCAAAAAATTCATAACTTTTGGTGAAAAGCTGCATAAGAGAAAAATTTTGGAACAGTGATTATCTCATATCATATACCACATTGCCGTATGCATATAGATGGCCCTAAGGGCGACGATTTGGTGTGCTATTGCCCCATTGAAGCAAAGACTCATTACAATAAACATACATAAGAATGGCACACTGACACAAAAATTAATGATTATTTTTATTATATAGATCATTTATAGCACAAATAGTATTCACCAGATATTTAGGAATCATTAAATATTAAATTGATTTTCAAAAAAACTAACAACAAATTAAATTTTATAGAAATCTATAATTAGCATTTGAGGTAGGTAACTTCTTAGATTGGATAACTTACTACTGTGGATTTGGAAGCGAATTGTAACATATATTGCATTGAGAGAATAATAAAAACAACAAGCGAATTAAGCTTCTCAGATGAATCAACCTACAACTTGGGAGAAAAGTCACCAACTGTGACCCAAACAATTAACATAGAATAACATTGACAGGTGGTAAAGCAGTAAAATGTTAATATTAAGAACTATTGATTATTACAAAAATCTAACATTAACAAAGAATGCTCCATAAAAATAGCACTGTGTACAAAAACTAACAATTGGTAAAATATATTAAATACGTTGTAGGTTGAATACAGAAAAATTACATACAGAGAGAACACTAGTAAGAGTTATCCAGTTCTAAGGTACTAAATCTAAAGCAGCTGGTATTGAATCAGTCTCTAATCCAGCAGTGTTTCTGAACAATTCCTTAAATCTATCAAGAAAAATGTGATCATGAATAAATGAAAAACACGATAAAATATAAATTCACCGATGAAAGAGTAATACACGAACTATATCTATATGTGGATTTGATTTCACGTAAACCCTATAACATCATCAAAAACTTGTCCTGGATGTATAAGTGGTTCTATAGTTGATTATGGTTTGCTTGAAATCATCTTTTCTTTTCTTTTTTTTATCAACTAAAAATCATATAATATGAAATGCAAATACAATTTAAACTATAACTATTTAATAGATATTCAACCTGTACATCACATAATCTCAGGCCTGGAAAAAATCAACTGATATCAACATTTTCGTCAATACGGCAAAAGATTGATTATAGTAACATACAAATTTCATATATTAATGCCCATTGGTTTATGTAATCATGAAAACAGATATATAAAAATCTGAAAGTGCTCAATCTTTTTAATTGGCTTCGGCTGAGATTATTCTGTGTACAGGAGCGGGTTAGGCACAGTTATACCATAACATATAAAGGTGTGTATACGCTGCTAAACAGCAGAGCAACAGTGATCTTTTCCAGATCGCCAGCGGAAAATTTATTTCCTTTGAAAGTAGAATTTTTCGCTGCGAATGTAAATTTAGTTAGTTCAGAAAGGGGCCGAGTGCATTTTATTACAATTTGTTGGGAGATGCCGACGATCTGGTCGATGACGAGGGTATAGCAGATAACAAGTCCGTGGACTTGCTAAACATATAAGTACTTGCTGAAGACGTTACGTAAGCATGCCTTACGTATCGGTACAGTTTAACAAGCTGACTCGACTTTGATTACGTTCTGTTACTCTAAAAATGACGAGAGCTGTCGTGTCAGCTAAATTGCTGATCGGTGATAGTTAATCCTATTTTGGTATGATTAAATTTACCATGATTCAATTATTTATCGTGTGTTTGGAGGGCCGACAATTGTAGAATGATCTGAACAATGGATGGATAGGTATGTTCTTGGGGGTCAGACTGTTTGAGAACTAATGGTTTCCATTGATTCTGGATGAAATTGTAAAAGCGTTAGATTTTTGTTTGTTCTTTCTTTCATTGTATCCTTCCTAATTGATAGATGTTATCAGATGCTTATGTGAAATAAATGGATCGACCAACTAGTTGGTTCAATTTAGAACTAGAGGTTTTGTACTTAAATCAATTTTTTTTGTACGATTCAACGATTATACCTGAAAAACTCAAATCAGTGTGGAACAATTCCCGAATGTAATGGGTAAGTGCATTATCGATTTTGCCAGCATTTAAATACATGAACCCTTGACAATAGTAACATTTTCTTCGTTAAAAATAATGCAACACTCTGGTAACATTCTAGCACTTTGGCACACTTTATAAATCTGTACAAATAATTTAAAATTCTTTTATACATTACAATAAATATAATATTATATAATATATCCATTTTTTTCACAATTAATAGCGACCCCGCTATAATTCATTTTTTTTAAAAATCTAACAAAAAATATCCTCCCCAACAAACAATTTTATCAAAAATATTTCTTTTAGAGGACCGGATGATTTCCGGTCCGGGGCTGAACGCCCTTACTATATACCTCCCGAGTTTGTACTATCAGGGGCGCGGTCGACCTTGACACAAGGCATCGCGACCGCTCGAAGGCTACAACAGGCCTTACTTGTCCTATCTGGTAAGTCCGTACTGTCTGTCACCTCGGTCTCCCGCTCCTTTAACAAATAATACTAGGGAGACCGACGGTGGCCGAGTAACCAAACATATCAACATTTTATTAACAAACGCCTAACGTTAAAATTGTTCACATTCACGCCGTAGCGAGTTCCGCTAACGACTACGGGTTCCGATTGGCGTCAGTAGTCTCCTTGGAAACCGGTAGCCGATCCGGGTATCGCACTCATTCACACACAATGAATTGATCACAGTCGACATGCGCGCGAGACTCAGGGCGGCCATCTTTGCACGACGCGGCCCTGATTCCCGCGTCCGGCAGGTGCGTCGAAGCATGATCCTCGTTAAATCAATGATGACTGCGTCCTTCGTGATTCGTTTAGATTTCTCTTTCCATTCGAACGTGGGGATCAACCCTCTGAGGAACGCAATTATCTATCTTGTTTCTTCTTGTCCGGTGAGCTTTAAGAGAAGAAAAACTAAAACCTGGCGGGACCGTTTTAACGATTCTTCACTACAGTTTTACATCTTTGGTTGTCCATTTAATTGGTAAAAACTTTTGTACACTAAGATCCTGATGTATATGAAGGTGTTTTTTCTCATTAATCAAAAATAATAACTATTGGTTTTTCTGAGGTTGCATATGGTTGGTTGCTGTGTAAATAACGGAAATTTACCATGGCTATTATAATCTAACGTATTTTGATTTCTTGAGGTAGATAAGTAGTTCAGTTGCATATGGGCATAGCTTACATATACCGCAGTTGCTCTGGTCATCATCTCAACTTTCCACTTGTCATTTTTCATCTTTGGAACTGTTGAAATCGCGAGTTGGAATTGTAAAAATTAAAAACCAAAAAAATGGAGTAACTGATATCGTCTCTTGGAGCACTAACTAACTAACTACATGAGGTAAGTGACGGAAATCCTCACGGAGCACGAGTGACGAAAGAAGGATCGAACTCTCTTGCGTCTTAGTGGAAGGCCTCGAGATGTCACATACAATAAGGTATGCATAAACGTATGCACTCGGCAGTGATTGTTTTAAGCTTGCGTTACTGTTGTTTCTCGGAAGAAGCACCTTCCCCCTGCGAACCGCCACCCTCTTTGGCTTGACGCGGTTGTCGGGATCTGCCCTGAGGCGGCGCCACTGCTTGCATCACCATGGCACGGATTCGTCGTTGTGCGGACTGAAAACGAAGTATTGATGTTAATATTTATATACAGAACCAAATGAAATGTATCTTGGGCATTTCACTACACATGATGAAAAATGGCGGCCTATAAACACATTAATAGCATCGTCAAATTTCTTTTATCAGAAAAAATTGGAGGGAGATTCAACGCATAAAAAGTTATGATCATGTCTAGAAAACCTTAAAGATGCAAACGAAAAGTGGATGGTGAGGTTATCGAACCGTCCTCATCTAGATACTTAGGTGTGAGATTGACAAACTAGAAAATTTCTTGATTCGACTATGGCATATGATTAATCCTTTTTGGTGGTTTCACAAGATTTGATTCTGAAGTAAAATCACTTGGTTGGCTGGACCTGGCCTAAAACGCCCTTCCGGCATACATCTATTAAACCTTTGAAGAATTTTTTATCACATAACTCAGGGGAGCCAGGGTTTTTGACTGAGGTTCTCCATAAGCTGTTATATCATATGATGAATTGCATGATACGTGCTTAAACATTCAACTTAGACAGGCAGTATTGTAAAATATTTTAAGCTTAAGGTCCATAGAATAGATTCACCTTTGGTATATGACACTGCGAAGAAAGATGGCTTCATTTTCAAACTCTATACCTATCTGAAGTGTGAGCAAATGGTGAGATTATTAGAAAAAATTGTAGTTTGGAAGAAGGTTTCGTGTTTTTGCTGATAATAAGGGAAGCAATTTAAAACTATCAAAAAACGGTCTTCCACAAGGATCAGTTCTAGCCCTTTCACTTTCCAATTGATATCTCAGTGATTCATCCACGACATCTGAGAAATTTGTGTAACCTCATGATATTGCTATTGCTTACCACCATACATACTATCAACTCATTTGGAGATATTAATTATTTTGTTGAATGTCGGTTATGTCCCAACCCTAACAAAACAGGTATTATGTTTCCATTTGAATAATCATGAGAAATATAGGAAATGAGTTGTAACATTCAATGATTCCTTATCAAACATAATTTCTATCCTGAGTGCTTAAGAAATAAATTAGATTCATTTCTTGATGGCAATGCCCATTTAGATGATCTGCACCTGAAACTGAAAACTAGGAATGATATTCTTTAAAAATAAGCTAGATCATCTTGAGGGGCTGATGCTTCCACTCTACACACAACGACTGTAGCCTTAGTCTTTTCTGCAGCTGAGTACTGATGCTCCCTTTGATTTAATAGTATACATACAAAAAGAATCGATGCACAATTAAATAGATCGATGATTATGATTACTGGAACTACAAGATCAACACAGGTTCATTGGTTACCAGTTTTGTCTAACATTGTCCCACCACATATTCGCAGGTAGACTGTACCTCTGAAATTTTGGAACATCATTCTTTCCCACTTTATTTTCTATCATTTTACACATTTATCGTATAAAACCTTCTTCAATATAAGCATAAGAGATAAAGAGTTATGTCAAATTGAATGGAACTTTTACAAAATGTCCAATAAAGATTTAATTTCTGATCTTTCGAAATAAATTCCTAGTTTTGGTCTTCCTAGAAGAATTTTGAGAGCTCTTAATTGTTGGAGAACAGGCCATGGTCGTACCAATATCTATTCAGATGGAACTCAGTTCCAAGAGAAAGTTGTGAATGTGGAGAAGCAGACGAAACAATACCTCATCTCATCATTTGTTGTCCCATTTATAAATTTCAAACAAGTTTGAGACGTATTTTTTGTATTCAGTTCCTTTTTCTGCTGTTGTCTTTTTATTTTCAGATTCGATATGTGCTACTTGAAGAAGCCTCTGTCTTTATTAATAGAAGACCACTCTTGAAGAAAAAAGTCCCTCAAATATTTTTAAGTTTATTTTGTACATACAACAATACTTATGCGGGGAGCCAGGGTTTTTTTTCATTGGGGTTTTTTCCCTAGGCTTTCATGTTATACATCGAATTGTATGGCACCCTGTCACCAACCACAGCTAACATTTGTTTTGTAAGCCAAAAGTTCAAAAGAATATATATTATAGAATAGATAAGTAAAATGTCCTGGAACAGACTTTTTTGGGGCTGCTCTTCAGAGGCCAACACATCGCCCGGACAATTGCCTGAAAAAAATTGATAAATATCAAGCTTACCTGAACACTGAAAAATGGTCCAATGATATGCACCGTTGTCTCATCTTCTTGAGGAGAAGTTCCTTGTTCCGGCAACTTGATGACGCTACCAGTCACCCGCTGAAGCTCTCTTACATTCTGACCGCCTTTGCCGATGATACGTCCAACTTGGGAACTTGGCACCATAATCTCGATAGTCAACCTTACATCGTCTGATCCAGCCACAAAGCCCTCTTCTCTCATCTTCTCGAAAATCAAGTACTGAGCCTGAAAGTCAATGATTATGAAGAATTTCGACAAGACACATCAAAATTTTAGTTATCCACTTTTGATTTTTCACCACAAAAAAATCTAATGAAGCTCATTGAATTCAAATCTGAGTGCCTAATAGAGAGAATTCGACCAATTTGATATCTGAAGATCTGATATTTGAAGAAAATATAGAAATCGAGAACATTCGATTAGAGGTAAGGAATAACCTTTACTTTGATAACATCAACAACATAGTTTAATGAAATATGACAGAAATTAGCAAATAAAAGTAGTTACCTTCCATTGGGCTTCTGGTGAACCAACAATAGTTACTCTTCTCTCGTTTTGCGTCTCTTGGGGTTTGGTTTCGTCAATTGGAGCAATCTTGACAGAAGCACCAGAGAAACGTATGATGTTGCGTATGTGCGAACCCTTCGTTCCTATGATGGCCCCGACAGCATTGTTCGGAATGTACAGATAAGTGGTCTCGCTTCCGTCACCACCTCCTACTTGGCTAGTTGCAGCTGGATACATCCCAGGGTAGGATGCGTGCCCGGTATAGAGACCTCTCGAAGCATATCCACCGATACCTGGACCATCAGAGAGAACATAAAAATGCCTAATAAGCCCAATGGTGTACAATTAGGGAAGCAAATACACATATTTTCACTTGTTTTCAAATAAAACATCGATTTAGGATGTATTTTGGCGGTGCAATCTTTCAAAAGTTATATTGTGTGACGTCATGTGTTCAACCCTCGATAAAACAGCATCTTTTAAACTGGTAACGTCATAGAAGCAGCGAGATTTGAATGTTTTGTGAATTATAGGTTAGTAAGTTCATCCATATCAAAAGCATGGAAAAACAATGTTTTTAAACCATGATCAAGACCATCTAAATAATGCTTTTTTTTAACTGCTTGTGCAGATAACTATTACATATCTAATGTTTTAATTGCCAAAACCTGTTTTAGTGGATAGTGGATTGGCGTTAAAATGGGAGTATAGCTAGTTCTGTTATTGAAAACGAATCAGATCTCCTTATCTAGTTACAACCCCAAAGAGGTCTCCAAAATATATCTTATGCATGTTGGAGAAACCACCGCGATGTATCGTTGCCAATTCTTACAATATCTCCAACTCTAGTACCTCAATACTCGCATGTTTGATTATTATGTATATTGGTTGCCAAATAACCTCGACAGGGATTTCTTCAATCTCTTGAGAAGGATTCACTTTCACACTTGTTAGCAGATGTAAATGATCATTTACTGGGGCGCAATAGCCAGCATGTACAGAGAAATGTAGACCCTTATGCTGCACTGGTGGTTAGAGCTTATTCAAAGTCCTGCCGGGTTACAACTCTCTGCAGGGGGTTGCTAGGTGCAGATCATGTGCACCTGTGATCAAAAATCGACATGTCTGAGTGTTTTCATAAATTCTGATTTGTTGTTAAGTTAATGAGGGTGAACACTTTCAAATGACGTTTTGCATGATGATTAGTGACAGGAAAAGACATATAGTACAGCTCCAATAAAAACCCTGGATTTAGTATTCGAAATTCCCAAAAAATATTTAAGCATAGACTTTTTGTTCTCTTCATCCCAAATTCACCGTGAATGAACGACTTCCCCTCGAACGTTCAGTGTCAAATTATCTTCAAGTTCAATTCTACACTTTTATTCTCTGCGTCATAATTATTTTTATTTGTCAACTAACCTGCTGTAGCCATCATCGCCATAGGATGTAATCCAGGAAACATCATAGTCTGGGGTGCCATGGCCTGGAGGTCGTTCTCATAGCTTTGTCTTAATTTGGCAGAGATCTGAGCTTCGGCCTTGCTCATATTCTCAATGGTCCCTTTGACTGTGATGATCCGTTCAAGATTGAAAGAGTTGATGTCGTTGATGCTTGACACAGTGATTTTGGTCTCCGTTTCCTGCATTATCCTTTTGATGGTATTGCCACCTTTACCGATGATACGCCCGATCAAGTTATTGTGTGCTAAGATCTTGAGTGCGATCTCACTGAAATAAAGAAGGGTGTTATTACAGATTGACATAATGACAGAGAATTGAATAATGTTGAGCATGAAAAGAGGAAATTATTTGTGATAGCAACAGACATTCACTTGAAATTAATAGAATCAGTTGTACGGATGTATGGGGTGCGTCACTAGTCACTGAGATCCCGCTTTTTGTCATTAGTTGCCTACAATAGTGAGGACTTGTCCCTGGAGTTATACTTACTACAAAGAGACTGCAACACTCAGAAGTTGCTGATTAAATTCTTTTTTTTTTGTTAAACCCAGATAGTATAGCAAGGCTTAAATTATTAAATTTGGAGAAAAAAAAATCTGCCACAGAAAGTACTCCAAAAAGCAGTTAAAGACAACACAGCGAAACCAATACCGTTAGAAAAAAAAATCCCATTGCTGAAAAGCGCAAAATAAGATCTACATAACAAAACACACATGCTCCTGCAGAAAAAAACAGCTTTCAATAAAATAACCAAGAAACTCAAAAATAGACTTCAAGAATTGAAAGAAGAACCATTTAAAATATAACCGATTTAACAACTCAATATGGAGACCTATAAAAGCTAAAAGAACAAAATGCCCCAGTGAAAAACTTAACTGATATTAATGTTACACGGGCTAGAAGTGAACAAGAAAAGGCAAATTTGTTTGTACATCACCTGACAGCAGTATTTAAACTCATTGACCAGATAATTGATGATATTGTTGAGGAAAATATTTCTAACAACCCTCCAGAAACAGGCAATATAAAGTTCTTCACATCTAAAGAGGTATACAAAGAAGTTACACAACTGAACTTAAAAAGAGCAACAGGTATTGATGGAATAACTGCAAAGATGATCAAAGAACTGCCAAGAAAGGGGATTGTTATGTTAACCTACATCTTCAATGCTATATTGAGACTATATTGAGAGCACTGGCCTCAATCACTAAAGACAGCAGAGGTACTATTGTACTTCAGTTTTTCTGGATGTGCGTCAGGCGTTCGATAAAGTATGACATTTAGGCAAGATAAAAAATACCCTCTTGAAATGAATGGAGTTCCCATTCAGGCATACCAACTTTAAACATCGGACCTACCAACGACTGCTCACACTACAACAGGAACATTTGCTGATGACACCCCAATAATGGCAGCACATGAAGACCCGGCAACAGCAACATAACTAGTTCATCCAGACAAACTGCAGATCTGGATTAAAAAGCAGCATTGTCCTCCAATCAAACTGAACAACATAGTAATTCCACAAGCAACAACAGCTAAATACCTTGGCTTTCATCTAGACCCTAGGTTAACCTGGAGGGAACATATTAAAAAAGGAAACAACTTGAATTAAAAGTCAGGGAAATCAACTGGCTCATAGGAAGAAAATTCAAGCTATCACTAGCTAATGAAATATTGTTACACAAATCCATAGTTATACCAATCTGGAAATTATTTTTATAATTTGTATTTTTAAATTATTTTTGGAAACTGGAGAAATGTTTCATAAAAATCTTTTCAGCTAGTTCATATAACGATAGTGAAAAAGTATTTATGCTTTTAAGCGAGATTTGCGCTAAATTTTTCAAAATTCAAAACTTACCCCTTATTTGTGTTGTTAGCCTCTTGTTGCATAACTTCGAGAATTTTTCGGCAAGCATTCGTACAATTTTCGGGGTTACCATAGATAGTTATGGCTTTCTCCAAAGAACCAACATTGTCTTTTCTGTGAACGTCCACTCTTGCCCTAGTTTGTTGCGTTATTTGTCTTATGGTAGATCCTTGCCTACCTATGATGGCCCCAACCTACAAAATCGAAAATAAAAAAAATAATGAACAATTTAATAAGAGAAATTAAGTATAAAATCATTCACATATTCATAAATTAATTCATCGATATAGCTTCCTACAATATCAAGTTGTAGTGGGAAATAAATAGTATGAAATTTGTTGAAATCTTAATGAATGGAATCATTACGTTCATCGCTACAGGGTGTTCAATTATGAGAGAATTAGTAAAACAACTTTCTGGGAAGGGCGAGGATGAAAATAATTTATTCAAATGAATGTTCTGCGGTCTTCAGAGAGACATATGAAGTTTTTATATAAATTTATATTTTATTCATAATTTATATATGTATATAAATAAATGCTGAATTTTGATAAGTTCCTGAGTTCGTTTGCGAATTGAAGGACTTTCCCTGAGCTGAAGTTCTCCCATGTTCAATTGTTTCTTAATTCATGGCTGATCGTGGCCTGCCCGTTTGGTAGAGTTATTATTATGTAACCTAAGTGGATCAGCGCAGACGAACGAATCACCCTTTCGGTAATACGAACACAAACACAAAAAGTACTTTCTTGAATAAGTCTCCGTTCTATTTTCTTAAGTTATCGTTCGATGGCAAACGTTTCGTATAAAATTTCTTAAATTAGGTTTTTCTCAATGTTTACTTACCATATCACTCTGTACGAGAATTCGTAACGGAAAATCTGTCTGTCTGCTAGTACCAGGTAGGCTTCCGGCGCCAAAAGGTGTTCCCGCAGCTCCTCTTGGTGTTCGTTTGGGCCGTTTATCCGAGGCCGTTTCAACTTTTAGATGTTTTCCTTCGAGTTCAATGCCATTTAGACTGCTTTGGGCGCTGCAAAAAAATTCATATTAAATATGTTTAGAAGGTTCCACTTTCAATAAAAATATATTCATAAACAACATTATACGGCCAATATCAATTATAGAATGACAGAAGATAAAATATACATACAAAGCAATAGCACATATAGATATGAAAGAAATCCCCCTGCGTTCTCGATGCAGCAGTTAATATGGAAGGTTAAAGACTCGCCCTGTATATTTTATGTTCAGCTTAGATGTCAGTTTGAATAAAGACCGTGGAGAATTGAGGAGCAGATGGATGGAAATGGAAGAGCTCCTCAAGCTAGAGTTACTTATTCGTCGTGGCGGGTCGTTATCGCAAAGTGATTCGGAGAATGGATCTCCCGTGGTAGCAGCGAAACAGAAAGAGAGAGAAGGATTTTCTTGGGCACCTGATGATCGAGCGAAAGAGCCAAATATTAATTATGTATTATTGCGGCAGAGATAAGATCACAATTTAGCAAGGATTTTAATCAGCTCAAATTGCGAACCGGTGATACTGTTGCACACGCTGTCAGCTACACCTGCCCTAAAGCCGTACGTGTAATTCCGATATTTGTATTTGGATGCAGATTTTGCATAATGTTAGCTGCTGTTTATGAACGCCTGTTGTAGTAGAACAGCGCGATTTCGTTTTTTACAAATGTCTGTCATTTTAGAATATCGGGCCGAAAATTGTGTCAATCGATTAGGTTTCACTTTCTGATAGTATACAGGGTCAAAATTGAGTATTCCCGCCGATCGTATATTCTCTATCTGCTGAAAAAGATAAGTTTTCATTATTTCAGAATACTACGTTTGCTGAAAACTAGCTGGCGCTAGTTTTAATGCAGTCGCCTTTTTCAGTTGAAAAACCGTTAAAATGTCATGATATTCTCCTCATTAGTTGGTGAGGTATTGTAAAGCGTGTCCCATCTAGCGTTTCGAATTTGAAATAACGATAATTTGACATTGGAGACGTCAACTGTCATCGGAGAAGTGTCACATATTTAGTAATAAGTATGACATTTACGAAATGGGTCGCTATTCGGTTAAGGAAAGTTGGGAAATATTACGTCCATTTCCAGCAAGGTCAACCGAAAACATCGCTGCGGTGGAACAAAGTGTTCGTGAACGGCCATCCACATCGATTCGTCATCGAGCGCAAGAGTTGGACCTTTCTTGGTCAACTAAGCACCGAATTTTGCGCAAAGACCTTGCCCTGAAGCCATATAAAGTTCAATTGGCCCAACAGCTAAGGGTACCCGTCCACTGGTCGTTCGGTTGAAATTTCGGCCGTCAATTCGGCCGAACACGATCGTCCATTGCAAACCGTTTTCGTCAGTCCAGTTCAGTAGTACGTAGCCAGAAAGTGGCAAGTTAGTTAGTACGGAAAGTGATTTTTCTTTGTGTTATTTACAAACTCCGCGAGATTGTAATGGATTTCGATGAGATGATGTTACTTGAAAATACCTACGTGATGAGGAGGGAGAGGAAAAGGAGTAAAAGGTATTGGGTACATCCGATACTGACTGAAAGGAGGCGACTTGGCGAGTTTCATCATTTGCATAGCCGTCTTAAGGAAGATAAAATTAAGTTTTCTGAGTACTGAGTTGCTGAGTGAGGAGACATTCAATTATATATTAAATAAAATTTGGCACTCAATAGAATGATTTTCAAATTTTCGACAAACTATATCACCGGAAAAACGATTGGCTGTCACAATAAGGTAAGAAATAACAAATAATTCTCCAAGAAAAAAACTAAAAAACTCTAAAATTTTATTTAAAAAAAGTACAATAATCTGATATTAAAAGGAATTGAAGTACGTTTGGACAGGGTTACAATCCATTTGTGTTTCTTGATTGTACTCAAACGAATTGCCTTGCTGTGGACATACAGGGGAAGTTGTAGAGCTGTAAGCAGGGGAAGTAGAGCTGTACGAAGACAGAGAGAAGGAGAAGCCAAGGGACGTGTCACTGACATGTAACTCGTTAGCCTGGATTGTTCGTTTTGTAATTTATTTCTTACTTCCAGTTAATTTTTTTCTTTTCTATGTAAAGAAAAGGAACCTCAGATGAACTTTCAAATTTTCTCTTAGGCTTGGTTCTAGAAGCTCTTCCACAGGCTGGAGGAGGCTGATTCCTTTGAACATCTCGACGATGATATCTTTTGTCTCGCATATCCCAAAGTGGAACATGTTCTTCAATCAAACTTATCAACTTTTCACTGTCCATAGTAAGAACTTCATAAAACAGCACAACTTTAAAAAACAGGAACAAACAAGAGTGTGGAACAATTTCAGATTAGGAACACTACACTAGGTTGTCTGGGCTTGACTAGTTAGTTCGGCCGAATAGGACCGAAAAATCCCATTTATTTCGGATCGAGAAATTCATCGGCCGTACACGGCCGTATGAATCTGTCGCAAAGGACGCGCATCTATTCCTTTCTTTGTTGGGGGATCGTTCGGTCGAGTTCTGTCGTGTTCGGCCGATGCTAGTTCGGACGAAAACGGCTCCAGTGGACGACCCACCTTAAGCCAATTGATCATCCGAACCGTCTACGGTTCGCAAATTCGGCGAAAGATCGTTTGGCCGAAGATGATGAATTTTATCGAAAAATCATCTTTTCCGATAAGGCTCATTTCTACCTCGGCGGTTATGTAAATAAACAAAACTGTCGCATATGGGGCACAGAAAACCCTCACGTCGTCGAGGAGAAACCGATGCATCCACAATGAATGACTGTCAACGGCTAGCGTTACCGTGCTATGTCAACTGATTGGCTTTTCGGTCAAATGGTAGAGTATGATTTGGACGATATTTGGTTTCAACAGGGCGGGGTTACGTGCCATACAGCCCGGTCGATGTTTTGCGCCCCATCTTCGAAAATTGCATAATCAGCAAAAATGGTGATATGAATTGGCCTCCAAAAGGCTGCGATGTAACATCGTTAGACTACTACCTTTGGGGAGCGGTCGAAGACGTTTGTTACGCCAACAAGCCAAACACGATTGATGACTTGAAACATGAAGTTAAAGTTGCCATAAGACCAAAAACAATCGAAAATGTACTGAAAAATTGGATTGACGGAATGGGGTACTGCCAAGTTAGCCGTGGTGGACATTTGACCGAAATAATTTTTCACAAATAATGTCATGAATTATGCTTTCAAATAAATGTTTGGTCATTGAATTCTATCGAGCCGTTTTTTTTTATAGCCTTTTTAAATTCGAAATTTTCCGTGGGACACCCTTTACTAAGAGTGACGCTACTTTTAATATTTTCAAATTAATGAATCAAAAACAATTTTGTGTTTTTAATACATCGCTTCTTGATGGGAAACTACTGTTCAAGCAAAGAAATGGCTTGGAAAGTAGTATGAGTACTTTGAGAATGATTTGCCGACTTCAGACGTGGTCGTAGAGGCGGTAAGGCCAGAAAACATAAAAAATCAACGCAATCGTTTTGAATGATCGAAAAGTGAATATTATACAGCGTTTGAAGGGCGACTTTGCAAAGAGTAGACTGCATAAGGCAAAGAAAAAAAAATTGATTCATCAAGATAACGCACCGTGTACCAAGTCAATCAAAACAATGGCATAACTACATGAACTGAACTTCGAATTGCTCCACATCCACCGTATTCGCCAGATTTGGCTCCCAGCGACTACTGGCAGTTCGCAGACCTGAAGAAATGCTCGCCGGTAAGAAATTTCGCACGAGCGAAAAGAGGTTATCGCTGAAACTGAGGCAAAAGATAAATCGTTCTATAAAAGTAATCTTGCAATGATAGAGCGGCGCTGGAACTAATACGTCGCTCGTGATGGAGATTGCGTTGATGAATGAAGCTAATTTTGAACCAAAAAATACAGAAAGCACTGACGTGGGGTCAGATTGCTTTGGCGCTCTTGTTGAGCTACTTGCGAGTAAATACTCAAGCCATAACAAATCTATAAGCACTCTGATCACGTGAACAATAGTCTTTTCCCGTACTATGGGACAATGTGATGAAAATATGAACGCCTAATGAATGAACAAACCTAGATCTCAAATTAAAAATAACTACTCATAATTTTCCCCAAGTTTTGTTCGAAGCTATTAGGTGTACAAATAAGTTTCCGCGGTTTTTTATAAAAAATTAGGAATTTATTGTAAAGGAAAAGTACATTACGTTTTATTCAAAGTATTTTCTATCATTTGCCACTACTTTTCCCCATCTTTCTGGCAATATTCGGATACCCCGTCGAAAAAACTCTCCATCTTTTGACGCTATCCACAAATCTACCCAATTTTTGGTGTCTTCATATGATGTGAAGCGCTGCTCAGACAGACCATGTGCCATCGACCGGAACAGATGATAATCAGAAGGGGCTAAGTCTGGTGAATACTGCGGGTGGGGTAAAACTTCCCAGTTGAGTGTTTCCAAGTATGTTTTTACCGGCGCCGCAACATGTGGACGAACATTATCGTGTAAAAGAATAATTTTGTCGTGTCTGGAGTAGTAATGGGCGCGTTTTTCCTTAACTGCCCGACTCAATCACATCAATTGTGTTCGGTAGAGAGCTCCAGTAATGGTTTCGCTTGGTTTCAGCAATTCATAATACACGACACCAAGCTGATCCCACCAAATACACAGCATGAGTTTTTTTCCATGAATATTCGGCTTAGCTGTCGATGTTGATGGTTCGCCGCCGGGCTTAACCCATGACTTTCTCTTCTTTGGATTATCGTAGTGAATCCATTTTTCGTCACCAGTGACTATACGATGCAAAAAACTCTTTTTTTTTATTCCTGGCAAGCAGCATTTCACTCATGCATAATCGGTATTCAACGTCTCTCGGCTTTAGTTCATATGGAACCCAATTTCCTTGTTTTTGAATCATTCCTAACGATTTTAAACGATGTGAAATTGCTTGTTGAGTCACTTGTAGAGTAAGTGCAAGTTCTTTTTGCGTTTGGGACGAATCTTCCACCAATAGTGCTTCTAATTCCACATTCGGCCTTCCACTGCGTTCTTTGTCTTTAACGTCAAACTCACCGTTCTTAAACTTTTGAAACCATTCCTGACAACTTCTCTCACTTAAAGCAGCTTCACCATATGCTTCTAGAAGCAATCGATGCGCCTCAGCTGCAGATTTTTTCACATTAAAGAAGTAAATCAAAAGTTCCCGCAAATGATGCTTATTCGGAATAAAACTTGACATTTTTGCACGAAAAAAATTACGTGATGCTGATACGGAATCACTAGTACTTTAAGGTTATGGTGTTGCCAGATGACTAAACTTGGGATATTACGTTTTACATCTGACAATTTCTCCATAACCTTCTGGTGGGGCCATCTTTTGACAAACCGCGGAAACTTATTTGTACACCTAATATAATTCCCTTTTCCTAAAAACTTATGTCAGTGCTTTTCTGAATTTTGACAACGTATATTATTTCAGCCACCGAGATTGAATTCAATCTCTATGATTTCCCCTTTATGGAAAATTTTGATTAATATTACGCCAACGGACACTGATTAATGAGCCCGGCATTTGTCAATCGAATATCGATCTGTGATGGCCATCGTTCATTTCTCGTTTCTCTTGAGTAAATTAAAAAAATTATCATATCTTTAGATGGACAATGAAATTTGTAAGATGTGAATGATACGAACATTTACAGATTATAGAATTTGAATAGTGCGTTTAAATCTCTACATGCTTTAATATTGACAATTGACATGCAATGGACGCGTGTTGACATTCGAAAGGATAGGATGTCAGTGTTGTCAACCATAAAACGAAAAATATAACTAAAAACTATGCTGTAATGAGTTCATTACAGCACTGTTTTTATTACTGTAATGACCTCATTACGACACTGAAATAGAGAAAATTACTTACGCCTGCGCCTGTTCCATATTTTCGTAAACAACTTGTACTGTCTGGCTGTTCGGGTCTTTCGATGTGAGTTTGTCACAACTAACAACACGTCCATGGTTGGATAAAAGGTGCTCGATGTCCTCGAATCTTACGTGTAGTGCCAAGTTAGATATGATGATTTTAGGAGTTGCACTGTAACAAAAAAATCACAATTAAAAGACGAAAGCAGTAATAAAATATTTATTGAAAACAAAGGATATTAGATGGCGACTAAAGAAGGTGTTTCATCATAAACTGGACATAATCACATCTCGTGTAGCGGAGATCGGGAGAATCATTTCTGGCTGATGACGTATACTCCATTTTTGAAGTATAAGCGAGATACGGGGTGTGAATAATCTTGCATTAGCAGTTTTCAATTCAGTATTGTTAGTTTACCGACGCTCGCTTGTCACAGACAAGGTTTTTCATGTGACCCAAGAAAAAGCAGTCAGATCTGGTGAACGGGGAGGCCATACAACTAGTCCTTATCGATCAATCCATCGGAGGGAGTATTTAGCGTCTAAATTCTCCCATAAACATATCATTGTGAGAACAACCGTCGTGTTGGTACCAAATTTCTTGAAAATGACCGGAAGGAATATCTTCCATAAGATTCGGCAAAGTCTTTTCAACAAGAATTGATAATACGTCGTGAAAATTTTCAACAATTTCGGGTGAAATTTTTTTTTCGCTGCAGATTTATGAACAAGAATTTTCTCCATTTTTAGGAGAAATTCTTATAAAAATGAGCAATTTCAGAAAATTCAGATATTTGCAACCAAGAAAAAAGAACATTTCAGCTATTCCGCCCGTTTTATTTCTTTTTATGACAGTGTTTCAATTTTTCTGAATAAAGTAACCAAAGATAGTCCAATGTGACAAGAAAGCATAGATAGATTAAACCAAGTTGGTCCAACATGCTGTGGATGTCCTCTACACGCCATATGAGTTTGTTCATATTATTCTGAAACGCCCTGTGTAGTTTTCAATATTCTTACAAATTCGTTTTGGAATCATGTCACTCGAGAGCCAGAGCGTAAAAGCTCCTGAACTCAAGTCGAATCCCTTCTTCATCCTTGAATTTCAGCCTTATATCATCCTATTTTTAAAATCTAGATATTTTCAGTATACGACAAGATTTTTAAAAAAGTTTCCCTGTATGTGTCAAGTATATATTCTAAAACAAGTTGCAGAATGGGCACCTATTCTAACACGAATGTTAAAAATTCGATATTGAACATATAATTATCTATAAAATTTGTATCAATATTTTGTTCCAAAGAGTCACCGATATAACGGTTTTTTGAGATATAACGGTTCAAAAAATTATGAAAGTTGTAATCGTCATAATATACATGGATTTGGCCACGTATACAACTTTGATAACTTTTTGAAACGTTGTATCTCAAAAACGGTGGCTCTTAGGAAAAAAAGTTGATACATATTTTATAGATAATATATGTTCTATAATTTTTTGGAGTAATTTTGTGATAAAACTTGCCTTTTTGCTGAAAATCGCGAAAAACGCATTCTTGACCTTTGACCTTGACTTGAATATTTCCGTACAGCGCAATAATGAAAAACTTTCAAATTTTATTCATAATTAGGTTCTGAACAATTGCACCAACTTTCAACTTGTTGGGAATTAATGTAACCCTGAATGTCTAAATTGACCCTATAATTATTTATGTGAATGTGAGTGATCCAAATTAATTATCTTTGAATTTGTACATGGGGCGCTATACTACATGAAAAAAAATTTATTCGGACAAATCTAATCAGTTGAAGAAGCATTTAAAATTTCCATGTTTCCAAAACATCTTTCTTGGGCATATCAAACATGGGAATTAAAAAATTTTTGTTTTTAAAATGTATTATTTGGATTGAGGAGCTGATATAATGCAATACATATTGAAACAACATGTCCCCAGCTGAGGTTGGTGCACGGGGTACCATACAATTCTGCGTATGATACAATAATAGTCCAGGAAAAACCTCAGCAGAAAAAACCCTGCCCCCGTGTCAAAAAAAAATATAACTTTCTACGGGTGTTCGACCCTGCATCTGAAAAAATTCGATATAATTTTTTCCGCTGAGAGAGTAGAATGTAGGCTTCGTTCGTGAGAAACACTTACCCACTTCCATAATAATTTCAATTTATCTCGCGGACACTCATTCCTCTTGGTATTCTGCCATCTATTATTTCTGGAAGAACGCACTTCTTGTAAAAGTCCCCTAATTTTGGAAGCATCGTATATCTCCAGAAATTCCGATCCCTTATTATGGTTTGCACATGGAAATCATTATCGCAATAAAGAATCAAGTCGCAATATTCTCTACGGCATATATTTAATTGTCCCTGAATTTGGTAAAAATAGTACCATACCTGGGGTCATAAATGATCATAAATGAAGGATAAGATTCTATTGGCCCATCAGCCGTAAAGAGGTGTCAACCATTGGGAGGCGGGCCAAATACAATTATTTAATACAAGAACGAGAATAACTCGAAAAATTGAGAAAATTGAAAAAATAATTTAGCTAATTTCAAAGTTCAATGTAATACCGAACGACTACCTATGAGTTTTTTTCGATAAAATATTTCCTTGAGGAAATATTTGCATCTGAAGAGTATTTCAATTTTCAAAGTGTAATTAGCCAAAAACTATGCATCATATCAAAAATCGGCGGAAGGTACGCACTAGGGAATACTCATGCCAATGCTCACTCAAATTTTGAATGAAATCCGACAAACGGTTTATGCGTTATTCTTGAAGTAAATTAGCATTGAAATAGTATAGGCACAAAGAAGGTGATGTACAGCCTTAATATTCAAAAATTTTGACTAATATCTTGTTCCAGTTGAAACTGAAATGCTGGGTTTCATAAACGTGGATAGGTTGATCAACTCGTTGATTGAGCCTGAAATTGCGCGAATTCATCGATCAATCTGACATATCCTTTGAAGTATCCCGTGAATTCTTTGATCAGGGATCTTTATGATACCCACTATAAGACCTTGGAAAAAGTAGAACAGAAGAGCTTGTTGACTATAGTCAATTACACTGTTTAATTGGCCGAACTCAGATATAAGTATGTATGAAATTTCATGATTCATGTCTCTTTCGAGTATTCCCGAATAATGGGGTTTACGGTTGGCCGCACATATTTGATCATTATTGCAGATGTTCAAGACCATTTTCGAAAATTACAGATATTAGAGCAACATGAAGATTCGACGCATCCTAGTAAAAATGTGTAATAGTTTCAGGTTATCATCAGATTTCTATAAACGTATGTTTTCAGAAATGCCGAGGATAGTCACTTGTACGGTGGTTAAGTTCTGTTTCCGTTGTTCCTCGAAAGGAAGGCCCAAATTCCTGTGCTCTTTATCATCTAGTCAAGGTCAAGGATTTCATTCAACGAAAAAGCTCATTTACACACTTCGTATCCGTATACATTATAGTTTCTCCGATAATTCTCACATAATCGAGAGTTTTGATTCAACACTCTTGTTCTTTGAACAAAGTGCTTATAGGTTTGTCCAAATGTCTTTATTTTTCAAATATTTGGGTGAAAGTGGTATCGATAGTTTTGTTTGACTCTCTGATGAAGAATCCGTGATTAAAATCGATTCTATCCACCCGTACGCACGATTACGTCCGAATGGGATGAGATAGAAAGCTGAAATATTTAGGGTAGTTTTGAGAAATTAATATCTCGGGCGAGGTCGTTATTTCGCCAAATCAGCTCAGTAAAATCGGAATAATGATAAAAAAAAGGTTTTTGAGTTAAATTCAGTAGTAGTTTTCGAATATCCGGACAAATATTCACAGTGGTTTTGAATAGACTCAAATAAGTTACCAGAACAGAGAATGATTTTATGCATATACCCTATTGTACTGATGGATTCAATATTTTTGCTATAATGTCTCCCCTATAAGAATTCATTTGTGTAGTGGAATTTCTTGTAGGTCTATTTAAGATAGTCAAGTACGTTTAAAGAAGGCAAGGGTCTATTTGAAATCTTAAGACTAAGATTGTGATATTATTCTTAATTCGATAAAGAGCTGAAGTGATCTCGAAGCCAGGGCACATCTAGTCATACAGGGTGTGAAATAAGTTGGCAAAGAATTCTCGAAGCTCTTGTTTTTGGTTGAAAGTTTTATCAATAGATTTCGTTTCATATTCAGATCGACATTCCAGTTCATAAAAATTATTTTTTCCGAACAGGCACGAAGACTTCCAGCAATCAGGAATATCGAATTAAACAGTTTAATGTATTCCATTGGGATTTCTTTTCTCAACACTGTCGACAATACATTAAATAGGAGTAGGTTCCAACTGTCAGTTCATTTCTCGTAGTTTTTGATCTAAATAGACATGAAAGATTTCGTCATCAGTAGTTCAACCGGAATTTTCGTTTAAATATATGTTTTCCAATTTTTTATCAATGTAACAACTACATTAATATAGTTAAGTATAACTTACTGCAACTGTATATTTGCATAACTCGAGCGGAAACTGTTTTTTTCACACTCGTCGCAGATCCACGAGGAAATATCTCTCTTTCTGCACTTACTAAAAATATTTTCACCCAGCCCCCGTATATCATTCATAAAACGAACCGGAAAAAACATCATTCGAGGCAATGTGAAATATTGCATAATATTTGAACGAGTTGATGTAATTGTGCATACATATCTATTTTATCTTCGATAAATAGAATGGGAGTTGAACCATCTACTTGATAAGATATAAAACATACTAGGTGATCACGACTTAAACCTGTCTATATCCCCTCATAATTACGTACGAAGGAAGATAGCAGCGATTCGTGTAGATATTGCATTTTATATCCATATTATAGAGATGATGTTATTTTGCGTCCACAAGTGCACAAGAATTGTGAGAAATTTATTGGAATTCAATGAAAAATTCAGATTATACCTCCTAGTGCCTTTTGTATTTTATTTTCGCAGTTGGTGTAACTGATACGAGAATTGACAGATTATAGAATTTGAATAGCGCGTTCAAATCTCTACATGGTTTAATATTGACAATTAACATACAATAGACGCGTGTTGACATTCGAAAGGATAGAATGTCAGTGTTTTCAATCACAAAACAGAAAATATAACTAAAAACATGGAGTAAACCAAATAAATAACTGGATAAGTGTCTTTTCGTACTTCCGGGCCAAAAGTGACAACTTCACTCCCTTGTGACAGGTACTAAAGTGTCACATTTAATCCCTCCGGGATTAAATATTGACGAAACTCCCGGAACGATTAAATCACAAACAAACGAATTTAAGGGATATTTTATTGAAAAATACAATTAATTAAAATGGTAATTAACGTTAATATTCAAATTAATATTGTGACAGTTCGTCATATTGACCAGTCTTTCCTGGGTTAATGCAGCAGGTAACTGACGAGTAACAGATAGGTCCTTATCATATTGAACTGGTGTTTGTTTCGAAGATCCTGCGGAAACAGGAAGCGAGAATGAGGACTGTGGCATAACTATAGTGGACGAATCGGCGACTTGACCGAATATTTTATCTGAAATTTTTTGTTTATTTTTAATAGACGATTCAATATATCCCTCGGCCACGTTGGAGGATTTCCATCCTCCATGTCTCTTCAGCACGTCTATTGTTGCTCCCGAATCAGCTAACAAAGACGCAGATGTGCGTCTAAAACAATGTCCCGTATAAGACGTCGCATTTTCTAATTTCAAGAAAGCTGCTATTTGCCGTGGAAATGTACCAAACATGTTTTTTCCTACTACTCGCGTAGTACATTCTTTGTTGATGTATTGAACAAAAAATTTTGAATGAGGTGTCCCTGTCTTTCGCAATGCCACATATTTTCGAAATATCGCCACAAAACTGATGGCACTGTTTTCTGAATTTTTGATCACAAAATTTTGGTCAATTTTATTTTTGGTGTTTCTAATCGCAATTAGGAAGGAATCGCCCAAATCTCTCACATCGTCGATTTCTAAATCAACCAACTCTTTTCCACTACAAGCTCCCGCAACGCCCAAAATAAGTGCAACCTACAAAAAAATTGATTTCTTAAAATTTCTGAATATAAACACATTTCCAAATTCACCTTAAGCATTAAATATTTATCATCCGGAGCCTCCCGTAAGAACTGATCTACCTGCTCAGACGTGAGAATTCTTGTCTTCTTTGGCTAAATCCCTCATTTCTTCTCTTCAAAAAAGCTAATAATTTTGGAAATTTACTTATATCAATATCTTCTCTAATGTTAATAACCGATTTCAGCATTGAGTAATGTGCCCAGAGAGTTGAGGCACAAACCGCTTTTGATTTATCATTGAAGTAGACTAACAGCGCATTTTCAGTAGGTTGTCTCACATTTTTAAGCGGTACCACTTTTTAAAAGCATCGTACTGCTGCTCGTATAGTTTTCTAGATTTCGGTGGTAACAATTCTTCACCTACTTCGGCTGCTCTTTTATCAATATCAGATACACCTTCTTCACTCATGATACCAATAATTATCAATAACAATGTTTCTTTACAATGACACTAGTAATGACAATGTTTCTAAATTATAATTGTCACAACGCAATGTTACTATGGTAACTTATTTTAAAGACAGTTTATTAAATGAGTTGAAGAGAGAAAAAACTGATTGAAATTATTGAAATAATTAATAAAATCATACCGGAAGTACGAAAAGTATCGTATATACCTTGCGACTGAAGTACATTTAATCCTTCAGGTAAATTATGGCCCTCCCTGCGGTCGGGCTATAAACTTTACCTTCAGGATTAAATGTACTACTTCAGTCGCGCGGTATATAATATACTATTTTGCTAGTATGAAACGTTAGGTTAATTTCATTATTGTAACTTTTTTGGTGCTTGTGAAAAAAATTGTTATACAAATTTTATGTACTCCCTTTGAGGGGCTGTATCTTAACAAGGGATGGTCCAATGATGTTTCTTTATATGAAAGAGCTTATCTTTTTTTCGATGAGGAATCACCTCCTTAAATACTTTACACTTATTTAGTTACACCCTGTTTAATCGGCCTTCATTTCTATTCCTGTGTTTCTGAAATCTCTCATCTATTTAATGGTACACTTTCAATTAAAGGAATTTGCTTTTTCATTAAGAATTCTTCAAATAGAAGTACCATGTATCTACGATAAATCTTCTATCTATATTGCAGTCTCCTTAGATACTCGTAGCTCGAGTATGTTATTAACATTAATTTTAAAGATTTTACAAGAATAACAAAACAGTTATTCTGATCTCCATATTGTTTATTACAACGGACGATATCATTTCGCTACCTGTAAGTTGCTTATTCACATAATCACATTTTCAAATAACTCATTGTGAAATATTGAATGGAAAAAAAAAATTGAGGATCCAATCCAAACCAGAAAAATCACTGATCCGAAATGATTCCAACTAAGTAGGTACAATTCTTTCTTTTCGTTCTCGGAACACACTCCATGGACAAGACACCATCCAGCTCTAAACACCTCTTTGCATAGATGTTGTGCCAGAGAGGAAATAACAGGAATGATCATCAAACAGAATTTCTTTGAGCTTGTTGAACATGAGAAATTCGACATATTATTATACACTGATGCCTCGAAAGATGACCAGGGAATAGCATGCGCGATCATTGACCAGACTGATGTCCCAGTAGCGTACAAACTTCCATCCATTTGTAGCATATTTACTGGAGAACTCTTCGCAATCTACAAGTCCCTCTGCAGATCATTCACTCCTGATCAGAAGATTGCAGTGGTGACCGACTCTTTATCTGCAATTGAATCCATGGCAAACATTTTTTCAAAGAATCCACTGGTCTGTAAAATTCAAGAAAGATGCCATATTCTGAAGTCCAATCAGAATATTTCTACCACTTTAATCTGGGTCCCATCACATACTGGTATACCAGGAAACGAAGCTGCGGACCATCATGCATAAATAAATAAAATAAATTCTTTCTTTTTCGAAATAATCATCATAATTGAGTATTTTGAATTTGAATGATATGAAACATTTCAGCCTGTCTATGAAATTAAGGCATACCTAAATCTTCTTAACGTGATTTTTAAGAGTTCGATAATGCAGATTATTACCAACAAACTTCTATATCACTTAGAGAAGAAGCTTCTAAAAGTTTCTAACCTCGTATAACTTCTTTTCCAACAATATTCAAATTAATCCCATTTCGACTGGAACAATCCAGCAGCACTCACCTAATCATTTTATCCAAATCAATCGATATTAGCCCAGTTTCGCACACAAAAGAATTAAAACAAGCACGTACAACTGTCTGTGTACATTCCAGATAATCACTTTAAAGCGTAAAGAGTCTCTATTCACTCCGATGCCATTATTACTGAAAATTCGTAATTTTTCTTTGGAATCGTTCGGATGGAACTGCACGACTGTCAGTTGTCGATAAGGCGACCTACTTGTTGTGATAATAAAATTTATAAATTTACTATCTACTCAACCGTGTTATCGTGATATTTGGTATTTTATCGACGGTCACATTGTTATTGATTCTATGGATCCAGCAGCGTATCAAATAGGACAGTGAAGAACAAGTAGTTCTAAACCTAATTCGCCTTCAACGAGCTTTAATAGAATGGAACATATTTGATAATGAGTGAGTTAAAAAAGAAACAGGTATATTCATGGGCAAATTGGCCAAATTCCTTGAAAACGCCGAGAAAGGACGGTTTTTTATTCTATTACTCATACGATATTCGTCGAATCCCAACAAACATTTGTTCATATATGAGTGTTATTGATATTTTGCATAAAGAGAGATATAAGAGTGTTTTCATGAGATAATGTAACAGAAGTTCATAAAAAATACTTTGCTTCTTCGTGAATCTATATCACACATCTCTCAATGAGTCCAGGATCCAAGTAGAAAAACAATATTTTTTTCCAGAATTTATTTTTATATCAATATATTATCCTTTCAGAGCAATACAATCATTAATTTTCTCAATTTTTTTTCCAAATTTCAAATCATTCAACATCGAATGTCTTCGACACGGTGCATTTCTCGAAGATAAATGTGGATTGATGAAATCTTCTAAAATGTTCAAACATATAGAAAATGCTAGGATGTATTTAGTAACCTTCTAGTTTACAGTAGGTTTGGGTAGTTTTGAGAGTTGGTGATGTAATAACCAGAAGACCTTAGAGGATACACCAAAGGTGTTTAATCTGTAGTGTGTGTCTCATTTATTCGAAACCTACGAAAGTTGATTTCATTCAGATAAGTCACTACAAAGATATAAGCAAAAAATTCTTTTTTTTTTATGAAATTCAACACCCTGTATCTTTTTAATGGAACCGAATATCAAAAAAGTAACTAATGTTAAAAAAATGTTTTATACCGGGTGTTGTAAAACGGTAAATGTAAAAATTGAAAATAGTGCAAACTTAGTGGTATTTTCTTGTTAGCTGTACCATTGAAATTTGGTGAATAAGTAGTTGTTTTTGAACGCATGACTGTTGGAATTGCCTTCTGCAACGAGTATTTGACGATATTTTCTCTATTTCAGTAAAGAATTGTGAGAAATATATTGGAATTCAATGAAAAATTCAGATAATACCTCTTAGTGCCTTTTGTATTTTATTTTCGCAGTTGGTGTGACTGATTCGAAAATAATGAAACTGAATGAACGTAAAAATTAATGTTATTGCAAAACCGAATTAAAAAACTGTAAAAACTGTTCAAATTGCCTACCCCTTTGCTCAATGCATTTCATACTTTTTTTTTCAGTACAGGTTCATTACGTTTTTAACGCATTGCATCTCGAAATTCCTGAATTCTGTTCATTAATGCGATTTTTATACACATTTTCTTTCAAAGTGCCCCAAACATAAAAGTCTAATGGGGTAAGATCGGGGCTTCTAGTTGGCCATCTCACAGGACCATATCTTCCAATCCATTTCCCCCCAAAGCGTTGATTCATCCAGTCCCTCACAATTCGACCATTATGGGCAGTTTTTGTTTTTAAAGGGAAAGCAAAAAAATTCCGAAAAACCAAGAAGTGTTGAATAACTCGATAACTATCAACTTTTCGAAAAAGTGTTATAGGACATTTTTTGTTGCAAAAATGACTATCACCTACTGAAGTTTGGCACCCAGTATAGACTCAATAAACGGATTCTAACATAAATCTCAGAGCCTTTTTACTATGCTGTCTAGAATATGGCTTTCTTTGCTTTTCGTTAGATGTCGCCACACAGTATGAACGTCAAATTCCCAAGTCTTTTAGCAGTTTTGTGCTTTAGATTTGAATATAGAAGTTGAATTACAGCAAATTACTAAAGTTTTCAATTCAGTTTCACAAAAAAATGTTAATAGTCAACGAAAATTGCATGAAATATACTGCAATTTAGGAAATATAGAATTCTATAATGGAAAATGTCGAACATTCCTTTATGACGTCGAAATGAATGAATGAAATTACAGATCTGCTAAAATTAATGAATGATTTGCATGGTTGCGGCTTCACGTAAACGTCATCGTATCCCAAGATTTGGAAATAAGTGCATATACAGGGTGAGTCCTTAACCACTGCGTTAATTTTAACCTGAGACTCTTGACGTCAAAAAAAAAACATTTTCTTCCTATAACATTTTTCCAAATTTGGCCCCGTTCAAAAGATATAGGGTGTTGAAATTTCATAAAAAATTGCATTTTCACCTGTAATATTCAAACGACATTATCAGTTGAAATGATCTCTTGTAAAAGGTTTTTGATAACAGTCATGCATATTTTGGCATCAATAGATTTATTCCATTTCTTGTGGGTTTTTTATTACTACTGAATAGATTGGTTAAAATGAAAAACAAATATCACTTCATATCTTGTACTTTGTAGAATCATTAGTCAATTTTGCAAATAAAATCTATTTTCATCTTTTTTCCTGAATTGCATAAAGATATTTATTTTTCACTTGTACATTATATGTTTATTTTACCTTAGAAAGGGTTGCTATAAATACACTCATTATGCCCGTGGGCATTTTAGCGGGCATTATGGATCATAACGCCCGCTCGTTGTGCGAGAAGCAAAATAAGCTAGAAAGAAATTATTTATTTCGCAGAATTTTAATACTAAAACAACGACAACTCAACAAACGAAAACAAAATCTTTCTTAATTAAAATTAAAAGTGCAGTTTTCGAATTTCCCGGAAAAATTCTTCAATCGTGAATCTTGAGATGTTTTCGAAACCTGAGGAGCGAAAACTTGACCTCAAGTACTTGGAAGTTCGTTCACAAGAGAATTTATGAGAATCTGTTACCGAATTCACAATCATCGTCGATATTTTGTTTTTGGAAAAAATGCTCTGCTCTATGTAACCTTCCGCCACAGATTCCGTGTATTTTTAACGTTTCATATGATGCACCAGCCTCAGTTAAAAGAGTTGCTGCAGTCCGTCTCAAACAATGTCCTGTATATTCATTTGCATTATCCAATTTTAAGTATTTGGCAATTATCGAAGGCACACTTCCTATGGTATTTTTGCCAACAGGTTGGATGGTGCACCGACCATTTCGGAACGTGAGGGAAAATCTAGGAATCTCCACTCCACTGGGTCTCATGGATATATATTTTCTGACCAGCCCCAAAGCTCCTATTTTTTCTTCCTCTACAATGCTAAATCCTTTTGACATACCGGTTTTAGTTTCGGGTATTTTAACAAGTAAACAGCTACCCTTATCTTCTATATCTTTGATAGACATTTTCACTAATTCATCTCTCCTTAGTCCACCAAAAACAGCCATTATTAGAACTTTATGAAGAAGATAAATTTCATCAGGAGCTTCATTGATGAATGTATGAACTTGTTCTGCTGTCAAAACTTTGGATTTCTTCGGAATATATCCTTTAGATTTCATTTTTAAAAACGCTACTAGCCGGGAGAATTGTGAAATATTGATATTTTCATTGACAATCAGTGTAGATTTCAAAATAGAATATTTCGTCCACAATGACGCAGGACAAAATTTTTCAGACTGAAATAAAAAAAATTACCCACACATGAACAAAATGAAAAATAAAATAGCATACCAATTCTTGAAAGTACGCCAATAACACTGTTTCATCTATAGCAATTATTTCATTTTTCAACTCCATTGATGGAATGTTTCATAATCCTTGTCGTAGACGAGTCTGGATTTTTCTGGTAATAAATTATTTGCAGCTTTGGCTACATTTTCAATTATATTATTTGACAAACTGCTATTCATTTCTGTTATTTCTTTAAATCTTCACAACGAAAACAGTAATGATATTCACTTAATAAAATGATGACAGCAATAACGAACTTCAAAATAATAACAAATGCCATGGTTACTACTGAAAGTTAAATGGAAAAAAAATCATAGGAGCAATCGAATTTTATTGTAATTAAATGATATATTCGTGAAAAATAAAATCTTGTATGCACCACGAGCGTTATTAGATCCTAACGCCCATCAAGCAACATTCATCCCTCGGGCCGAATGTTTCCTTCGGGCGTTAGGATCCATATAACGCACTAGGTACATAAATAACTATTGAACTTGAAAGCAATTAAATCGATTTAATCTAATCATCTAATGAAACATGAGTGAGTGAATCATTTTTTAGAGGGAAAATAATGTTTTTAAACAATTCAGATTAAATAGTGGATGCTGTAGAATTTAATATCCATTCAAACTAAACTGGATGACAGAGGGGTATTTGCCCAATGTGAAAACTTAAAATGCTTATAACTTTTTACCGCAGCTTAATAAGGAAAAACGGTGTCGACAAAAAATTGATCTTAAGGCTGTACACCACCTTGCGGCGAAACTCGAATTCCGCTAGATGGCACCAAGCGAAAATTTCAAGGAACTGAAAACAGGCACGCCCATTGTACGAAATAGGACGGTCTGTACGGTATTTATGACCCCTAATAAACTTTCTAGGTACTGTCGCCGGTGGGTAGGATCGAAACGGAACGTAAATTTGTGTTTATGGATATTTTGTGGGTTTCGAAGAGAATGGTAAATACAGAGTTCATTCTATTTAGACCGGTCAATTGAGACAAATAACAAGGGTGAAGTTACATAAATTCCTTACAAGCTGAGAGTCGGTGAAATTGTTCAAAACATAATTATGAATAAAATATTAGTTTCCCTATATGGAAAAATTTTATTCAAGGAGGCCAAAAAATGCGGTTTTCACGATTTTCTGCAAAACGTCAAGTTTTATGTTAAAATTACTCCAGTTAAATATTGTAGAACATATAATTATCTATAAAATGTGTATCAATATTTTGTTCCAAAGAGTCACCGTTTTTGAGATATAACGGTTCAAAAAATTATGAAAGTTGTAATCGTCATAATATACATGATTTGGCCACGTATACAGGGTGAGTCAAAATTGTGTATCGAGCTATCTGGGGCACATTGAAAAATAAGTATAGTATGATGGATAAACTTATATCCCAGAATGCATATTATGACGATTACAACTTTTATAACTTTTTAAAACGTTGTATCTCAAAAACGGTGGCTCTTAGGAAAAAAAAGTTGATACATATTTTATAGATAATATATTTTCTACATTTGTTTCTGGAGTAATTTTGTGATAAAACTTGCCTTTTTGCTGAAAATCGCGAAAAACGCATTCTTGACTTTTGACCTTGACTTGAATATTTCCGTACAGCGGAATAATGAAAAACTTTCAAATTTTATTCATAATTAGGTTCTGAACAATTGCACCAACTTTCAGCTTGTTGGGAATTAATGTAACCATGAATGTCTAAATTGACCCTATAATTATTTATGTGAATGTGAGTGATACAAATTAATTAAAACAATATCTTGAATTTGTACATGGGGCGCTATACTACATGAAAAAAAATTTATTCGGACAAATCTAATCAGTTGAAGAAGCATATAAAATTTCCATGTCTCCAAAACATTTTTCCTGGGCGTATCAAACATGGGAAATAAAAAATTTTTGTTTTTTAAAATATATTATTTGGAATGAGGGAGCTGATATAATGCAATACATATTGAAACAAAATGTCCCTAGCTGAGGTTGGTGCACGGGGTACCATACAATTCTGCGTATGATACAATAGTCCAGGAAAAAACCCTGCCCCCGTGTCAAAAAAATATATATAACTTTCTACGGGTGTTCGACCCCTGCATCTGAAAAAATTCGATATAATTTTTTCCGCTGAGAGAGTAGAATGTAGGCTTCGTTCGTGAGAAACACTTACCCACTTCCATAATAATTTCAATTTATCTCGCGGACACTCATTCCTCTTGGTATTCTGCCATCTATTATTTCTGGAAGAATGCACTTCTTGTAAAAGTCCTCTAATTTTGGAAGCATTGTATATCTCCAGTAATTCCGATCCCTTATTATAGTTTCCACATGGAAATCATTATCGCAATAAAGAATCAAGTCTCAATATTCTCTACGGCATATATTTAATTGTCCCTGAATTTGGTAAAAATAGTTGTGGCAATCATACCTGGGGTAATAAATGAAGGATAAGATTCTATTGGCCTATCTGCCGTAAAGAGGTGTCCACCATTGGGAGGGGGGCAAATACAATTATTTAATACAAGAACGAGAATAACTCGAAAAATTGAGAAAATTGAAAAAAATAATTTAGCTAATTTCAAAGTTCAATGTAATACCGAACGACTACTTATGAGTTTTTTTCGATAAAATATTTCCTTGAGGAAATATTTGCATCTGAAGAGTATTTCAATTTTCAAAGTGTAATTAGCCAAAAACTATGCATCATATCAAAAATCGGCGGAAGGTACGCACTAGGGAATACTCATGCCAATGCTCACTCAAATTTTGAATGAAATCCGACAAACGGTTTATGCGTTATTCTTGAAGTAAATTAGCATTGAAATAGTATAGGCACAAAGAATGTGATGTACAGCCTTAAGATCCTATGGTTAAAATTAACGTATTAGTCAAAAACTCTCCCTGTATACATGTATTTAAGACATCTTATTTTCTGGACATGGAAGAATAAAATCACTTTCATACCGTAACAACATCTGAAAATGCAACAATATACAGGTGCTTCATTTGAACTTGGTGAGTGATGAATAAAATTTAAGGTTCATTTGGGCCGAATACGCATTTCCAGCGAGAAAAAGAGTGCAGAACATCATCCGACTAGGCTATCAGCCCATATCCTCCTTCAACTCCACACAGATGCTAACAATATTCGACGGAACGAAATCAAAGAACGATAGTAACGAAAAACAACGGCGCAATTCACAAGTATAATAATAATCAGTGTTTCCCAAACATCGGCGACCCCCCGTATCCAGGCGTATTTCCTGGCAGGCGACGACGTTTTATCGCCACTTCCTCCATCCGATTTCCTAGTCCCGAAATAGGTGGAGGACGTGTTTGTTTTGGTGGAGGATGCCGAAAGGTGTACGTACGTACGCCCACGTTTTATGCATCTCGACTGACGTGACGGCGCTTACTATTTCTGGATGAGACGCTTCTGGCGACCCGCGCTCATCTTCAGAAATAGAAAATGGAAGATGCGAATCGATCATGACGACGGCAGGGCTGCAGGGGTCTTCTTCATGGCATCGAAACGCAAACAGGGCGTTTCCCAAGAGAACGCGACTGGGACAGATCAAGCCCTGTCCAAAATATTATGAAAAACCGTTAGATTCGACTTAAGAAAAATTTAAAATAAGGACACACAGTTTTCCATATACTACTGTGTACAAATATGACCCGGAATTTTCAATTTAAATTTTGTGGGGTTTCCGATAGGGACAAATCTTTTTATTTTCAAGTTGGTAGGACTGTCGCTCACATTTGTGTCAAATTTCACGCCAATATTTTTATTAGTTTAACAGTGACGCTCGTTTTTGTAAACATCCAAAAGTGAATTCTTCGATTTTGAAAATGTCCGAAAATATTCAACAAAGAAGTTCGATCAAATTTTGTGTTCGGAATGAAATTTCTGTAGCCGAAACGCTCAGAATGTTGGAAAAGGCCTTCGGTGAACAGGCCATGTCTAAAACACAAGTGTATGAATGGCATAAAATGTTCAAAGACGGTCGTGAAGGCGTTGAAGACGAGCCACATCAAAGGCGACCAAAAACATCAACTGGTGAACATCACGTCGCGCAAATCAAAGAAATGGTGCTGGGAAATCGTCGATTGACTACTAGAGAGATTGCTGATGCTGTTGGAATATCAAATGGGTCAGTCAACACCATTTTAAGAAAAGTTTTGGGCCTCAGAAAAGTCAAATCACGATTGGTGCCAAAAATGCTAAATTTCATGGAAAAACAGCGTCGCATTGATGTGTGTGAAATAATGCTTTCCGACTATCAAGACAAGATGAAACGCATCATAACTGGAGATAAGACTTGGATCTATGCATACGATCCAGAAACAACCGACCAATCCAGCGAATATCGTGCCAAAGGTGAGCCGAGACCCAAAAAATCGCGTCAAAGTCGCTCGAAAATTAAGGTCATGTTGACGGTTTTCTTCGATTATCGTGGTGTTGTGCATTTCGAATTCCTTCCAACCGGTCAAACTGTCAACAAGGAATATTATTTGAGTGTTATGAGACGTGCGTGAAGCGGTGCGTCTCAAAAGACCGGAATTATGGAAAAACAACGACTGGTTTTTGCACCACGATAACGCGCCATCTCACACTGCGCTCGTTCTTCGTGCCCATTTCGCCCAAAATTCCACTCATATCGCGCAACCACCTTATTCGCCTGACTTAGCACCATGTGACTTCTGGCTATTCGATAACGAAAACGAAGAAGAATTTCAAATTTCAATGAATCATATCAATTATGGAGAAAAATCAAGAATACAAGATCTGATAGAAGAATATAAATCAGAGTTTGCCAAAGATAAATATGACATAGGAAAAGTAAAAAATTACGAGGCTAGAAAAGATTTAATCATAGACAAATACTGCTGTAAAAGACCGTACAGGTGCTCAGTAGAAGATAAAAAAGAAATAGAACAACAAATTTCAAAATTATTAAAAAAAGGCTTGATAGAAGAATCTTACAGTCCTTTTGCTGCCCCTGTAACGTTAGCTTATAAAAGAGAAGAAAATAAGAAATCTAGATTATGTATAGATTTTAGAGATCTAAATAAAATTATAGTACCACAAGCTCAACCTTTCCCATTGATAGAAGATCTGGTAATGAAAACAAGAGACTGCAAGTTCTTTACAAAACTAGACATTAACTCAGCCTTTTGGTCAATTCAACTGAGAATAGAAGACAGAAGAAAAACAGGATTTGTAACACAAGAAGGACACTTCCAATGGACATGCCTACCATTTGGATTAAAGACTGCACCAGCTATTTTCCAAAGAATTTTGGTTAGCATAATTAGAAAATATAAACTCTCACACTTCACTAGTATCTATATAGATGATATTTTAATTTTCTCAAAAACTTTTCAAGAACATATATATCATCTAAAACAATTATTAAATGCAATATTAAAAGAGGGTTTCCGACTGAAATTTTCAAAGTGCAGTTTTGCCTCAGATTCAGTTACGTATTTAGGACACATAATAAAACACAATTCGGTTTCTCCGATAAAAGATAATTTAATATCCATACGAAATTTTCCAGTACCAAAAACACAAAAACAGATTAGACAATTCTTAGGAAAGATAAATTTTTATAATAATTACATACCTAATAGTTCTATTACACTAGACCCTTTACATAACCTATTAAGAAAAGGACAGAAATTCATATGGACAGAAAAATGTCAAGAAGCATTTGAAAAAATGAAAAATTTACTCTGCACTCAACCAATACTAGCAATTTTTGACCCAAAATTGCCGATACACATTTACACTGATGCAAGTCTGCACCGTATTAAAACAACCACAAACAATGGAAGAAACAGTAAAAACTAATGAAAAACCGGTTGCGTTGGTTGCAAGAAAATTAAATGAAAGTCAGAAGAGAAAAAAAAGCACATTATACTTTCCTAACTTTATTGCAATCTAAGACACTGCGTAGTAATCGCGTAGCAAAATGTTCAGTGACCACGTACTGGTCGGCAAGGTAGATCGCACTGATGATAGAGAGAGAGAGAGAGAGTGAGAAAGACAAGGAATCAAGACGTGGACAGGCGAATTACGACGTCATAATAGATTAATAAAATATTGTTGAAGATTTAAATAAGAGCTAAGTGAATTGAATGTTGTTTCTTTGTTTTACAGGTAAAATTTGTAATAGAATATTGTTGTTAATTTAATAATAAATGAAAAATCTTTGTTTTACAGAGAAACTATTCTGTTTGGTTATTCATAACCTCATTCACAAAAAAATAATAGGATGAAAATATATGGAACATTATATATATTATTATTACGATTATTTGCTCGAACCGAGATTTTATTTCGGGAATCCAACTGAGGACGTATTTCAACTCCTGATGATTCATCTTAATAATATTTCAGCAGCTGCGTGTGAGTATAGCTGCAAGTATAAAGCCTCATTTACAGTTGTAGTTACAAAGAAAATTTGCAAATCGCAACTGCGACGAGGGGCATTTCACTAAGGTGGTGAACATAACTATTCTTAAGATGTAAGATATTTTGAAAAATTTACATCACACCTCATAGTGCATTTTGTATTTTATTTTCGCAGTTGGTGTGACTGATTGACAGATTATATAATTTGAATACTGCGTTCAAATCTCTACATGGTTTAATGTTGACAATTGACATGCAATAGACGCGTGTTGACGCGTTGATAGGATGTCAGTGTTGTCAACCACAAAACGGAAAATATAACTAAAAACAATGCTGCAATGAGTTCATTACAGCACTGTTTTTAGTACTGTAATGAACTCATAACGACACTGAAATATAGAAACATGTATTTTTATCATAAATATTACATTTTGGAGCCTTAAAAAAGAATGCATAAATAAGTATGCCTTTCCAATATTACGGACTATCATAGCGCAAAAGCTAGATTTTTGGTGTAATCTCTAAAGAAATCCAGTTTTGGCTCAGCCCAATTTGAAACCACCTTGAATCGTTTATAAGTTTGGAACAGGTAGAATTGGGAAGTAGAGGGTCGATAACAAGAATTATCTTGCCTGTACACTCCATAAACTCATACACTGTGTTAGCCAAAAACACAGGTATCCCAAACAGAAGAAAAAATACAAAAACATCACTTCTCCTCCCAATATTCACGATTACAATTGATTGTTCACTCCGTTTCGTTTCCGAAACACTCGAGTTTCGTGCTTCGAAACGTCTAAAACTGGTTAATCAGGTCACTTATAATTTTTTCGAATGACATTCAAGATCCGTAGTTTGTACATATGAAAATACCCACTTTTCTCTCTCAAAAATAAAGAAATTTTCAGGAATTTTGAGAAGCTTAGTGAAATAAATATAATACCAGAACCTCATCTCAATACAAGTCAAAGATATAAAGGGTCATCAAAAAGCGACATTTTGAAAACTATCTGCAATTTTTCAAACTGAAGTATGATTCATTACAATTATAAGTGAAATAATATCAATCAAATGTCCACCACGACTGCGTCTGCAGGTATCAATCCGAATATTGAAATTTTCAATGACATTCCGACATGTTGCTGATGTTATTTCAAGAATTGCAACTTGAATGTTGTTATTTAGACCATTAATTGTTTGTAGCTTGTTAGCATACACAAAAATTGTTTATTTTCCAAATCTTCATCTTCAAAACAAAACCGTCATAAAGGTGTAACAACATTCAACTCAATAGGATTTTTTTTTGAAGATCGACGTTCAAAATGACTGAACTATTGACCGAAATTCTATATACCAAAGGCCTTGTTCACGTTGTCCGAACCGCAACGGTGACGAGATTTTCAAGTGGAGGCTGTAGCTTTATTGAACGATTAACTGTCGGCAACCACTCGTAGGTAAACATCAAAAAGAGGCATTGTTTAGGTCGACCGCCACCCTGTGAGGCTAATAAACTAATTGAAGGGGATAAAAGAAGAAATCCAGATCGATAAGTGGTTCGAAACCTTCTGTGCATCGCCGACAGATCGTTAGGGGTTCAAGAAAACTGTAACTATGCTATGAAGAGAGAACTCTCTTACGATGTCACTTCAATCTTGATGGTGGCTGTGTAAAAATCTATGGTGTTAATTTAATGTAATTTATTTATTGATTCTTTCGATCTTGAACAATAATGCTTATGCGGGTTGATGATTCGAGCAGAGGTTCATGCAACATACAATTCAGTGTGAATAATACAACGGTTTAGAATGTGGAACTTGTTTACAAAAGAATGTAAGAACTCACTGATTTTAGGTCAAAACAATTTCTATTTCACAGCTTATAGAGTTGATTTATCTTAACCTTCGCCACCTGCCTTTTAGAGCACCAAATGCATGCTCAATTTCGACTCTCAATAAGCTCAGGTTGATTTAATGATGAAGTTGCTTCCCTGTTTAATTATCTCATCTAAATGCAACACAAGTAATTTCCTTTATATGTAAACACCATCACCTATTAAGTGAAATCTGTCTATATCCTTCACAAAATGATATTGGACCTACACTTTAAAATTTCACAATCGTTATTTTATTTTATTACGAATTTCGTTGATTATGTTGAATAATTCAGAGTTTATCTAAGTATTTACTAATTCCTTCAAACGAAATGCCATTAAACCGAAGAAATCAATATGAACCATGACATAAAACCAAGGTATTTAACACAAATTTCTGGTAAATCGCCTGAATTTGATTGATGTCTTCGAACAGAAATTCAAAGTTGTTTAGTTCAGCAGCTATGGAATAACTTACAAACTATTGCAGGACGAAGCGTCTAATAAACTGAAATTAAATAAAGGGTCAAAGTAGATTAACATACCGTGGTGGCATTTCGCATTCCTTTGAAAAAGTTTCTTCTCAACATAAAAAAACTTCGTTTTTCAAACTCAAACACTTCAATGCAATCCAAAAACTTTTCTTCTGCACCACCGCACCACACTTTCCTGTCGAGAAAAACTAATTAACAAAATGAATAATCTCAAAATAAATACACCTATACGTCAACGGATTGCCACCAATGAACCACAAAATATTAATCATCGAACAAAGAATAAATTTTTGGGCTATTTTTTCGATGTTTCCTCATTCTGAGAATAGTATATTCTAAAACAAGTTACAGAATGGGCACCTATTCTAACACGAATGCGAAATTCGAAAACGAGCGACGAAGGAGCGAGTTTTTGACACATGAGTGTTCGAATTGCCCTCTGCAACGAGTATTAGACGATATTTTCTCTATTTCAGTCAAGAATTGTGAGAAATTTAGTGAAATTCAATGAAAAATTCAGATTATACTTCCTAGTGCCTAGTGTATTTTATTTTAGCAGTTGGCATGACTGATACGAAAATTGACAGATAATAGAATTTGAATAGTGCGTTCAAATCTCTACATGGTAAATATTGACAATTGACATGCAATGGACGCGTGTTGACGTTCGAAAGGATGGGATGTCAGTGTTGTCAACCACAACAATGCTGTAATGAGTTCATTACAGCACTGTTTTTAGTACTGTAATGAACTCATTACGACACTGAAATAGAGAAAATAATTATTATCTGGCTTTGCAACTCAATTATTTCTGTCACTTATTGATGAAATGGTGAATGAATAGATGATCAATAGGACTATAAGGTCAATGATCGTGAAAACAAACTGATAACTCTTTCATGATTTTACAACAAACAAATCATTCGGTTAGAAAATATCATGTTTCAAGGTATACTTTGAAAAATTCATTATTTTGTTAGTGGGTTTCATGTATAGAGTATAGAATTAACTATATTATATTATACTCTGTGGCTTCATGAAGATCGTTGATTCACAGAATTTTTCAACAAATTATTCAGATTAACCAATGAAATTTTTGCATAGAATCGCTCGAGTGATTAATTTCTATGAAACCTATCATAGAACATTTCATGTGCTATTAGGAGAGTGGGATCTGTGGTATAATCATAGAAATCACATAATTCATAGAATTATTTGAATGAAAAATATTTAGAGAATATGTCACAGAGTATAAAATAACAGAAGGTGCATAAGGTCTAAAAGCGAAAATGAATTTGAAGGTGATAGGAACCAGTCCCTTTGTCCCAAGATGTGGAATGATCTTCCCATTCAAATTATGGAAAGTGCATACAGTATTATTTTAGACATCTAAACCATATCCTAAGATTATTTTGAGAAGACAGTGACTTGATATTCATGACAGAGATTTAGACGGAGAGCTGGCTGAAAATTCCTAAGCGATAACAAGGTTCGTCGCATAGAATCGAGATCGGTTTGCATTCGCTATGTTGGACAATAAAAACCCCCAATATACTGCTTCTTGTTAATTCTGTTCTTTGAGAAATGTAGCATTCATTGGATCAAACAGAAACAATGGAAATTAATTACTTCGTAATACTATTATGTTCATAGAGGACAGAATGTACTGTGATTCCTTTGCCGGTAGCGAATCAATTTCGTGCAAAATTCATAGAATTTTCGTATAAAAGCGAAAAACTACAGAAAGTTTTATAAATCTCCGAGAAGTTGAACCCGGTTTACAAATGTCACAAAATGTTTCTGTGAATAGATTGACTCACGAAATAAACTATTGAAATCATATGAAAACATTTAATTCCTTGGATAGAGCAAAACAGTTGCTCAGCATTTTAATTCAATTATTAATTCAATATACCACTTTCAATGGAATAAACGATATTTCTCTACTTCAGTATCGTAATATGTGTTCATTTCATTACAGAAGTAATGTGCTGTAATAAGTTCATTACAGCATTGTTTCATGTTATCTTTTTTAACCTGTCAACTTCCGTAAGTTACACCAACAGCTAAGATTCAATACAAATAGTATATTCTAATACGAGATGCAGAATGGGCACTTATTCCAACACGAATGCGAAATTTTTGAACGCATGAGTGTTGGAATTGCCTTCTGCAACGAAAATTAGACGATATTTTCTCAATTTCAGTCAAGAATTGTGAGAAATTTGTTGAAATTCAATGAAAATTTCAGATTATAACCACTAGTGCCTTTTGTATTTTATTTTCGCAGTTGGTGTGACTGATTCGAAAATTGACAGATCATAGAATTTGAATAGTGCGTTCAAATCTCTACATCGTTTAATACTGACAATTGGCATACAATGGACGCGTGTTGACATTCGAAAGGATAGAGAAAAGTCTTTAGGATTCATTTCTTTACCGGTGGAAAAACGAATTTCGTTAAATGTCTAATTTTGGAATATCTGGCCGAAAATGGTGTCAAACTATTGGGTTTCTGATCAAAAAATCATTTATGTTCCTATAATATATCAGGGTTATACAAAAACGACTAATCCAACAGAGAAAAATTATCATCGAAAACAAGTTTTTAAGGAATGTTATGTTTACGGTAAAACAAGAAAACAATTTTTTTAGTATTCGTGAATCACTAAATCAACAAAAAAAGAAATCGAAGCCAAATGGTTAGTTTGACAACACAATAATTACTGTAAAACTAGGAAAATATGCACAATCTAGTATAAATGCAGAAACGTTCGTGAACATTATAAAGATAACAATTTGTTCAACGGTCGCGAACAACCACAACTGCCTGCAGTAAGATTCCTGATAAATGACAACGTTCAATTTAGAAAACCCTGTTCGTACAAGTAAATCAACAACGTCGCACAGTTCTGATCTTGCGGAAAACAATTTATTGAAATTACTAAGGCGCCATTCAAGTTTAATTCATTTATGAAGCTTATCTCGAACAGACACGACTGATACTACGCGCTATCGATAATAAATGTAAACAGCATTTGCGTGAGAATCGAACTTCTTCATGGCTATTATTAGTATTTCTTATCTAAGACGACAGACATCGATCTGAAAACGACAGCGACATATTCAATGTTCAATTCAATTAAAAATTTTCTCTATGGTTACGTATAGAGATGTGAAATAAATCAGAATGATTACATTTCAAAAGGACTATCCATAAGAATAATTAATAAATAAGTTAATAATGGCATGAATTGAATATTTCTTTCACTAACAACGTATTTAACAAGGAAACAAAACTGGGCTAACACCGAAAGGGGTCTCAAGCGTAACACAAAATTGGGGCCCTACTAATAATACATTGTACGACACATTTTTTTATCTAAATAGTTAAAATACGTATTTAACATTTGAAGCGAGTTGGGCTATTTTTTTACACGCATCTTATACAGGATGTCCACGATGTCCGGGCGAGATGCTCAAGTATATCAGTTATGAATAAAACAAACAAAAATTCATGTCACTTAATAAAACGGTAATCGGCAATGAATAAAACCAAAAATAGTATATAACATTACTAGCGAGCAGTGACGGCTCGTCAGGGTAGGCCCGGCCGACCCAAACGGAACCGAAAAAGAGAAGGTGAAAATAAATATTTTTTTAATCGAAACTTATTTGAAAAATTAATAGCAATATTTAAATCTCGAGAAATTCCCTCAGTATCTTTTCCTCTGCCCTCTATATATCTCATATTTCCACTCAACACATCGAAGTACACATTATTTCGGTCAAACACCTCAAATAATTTTTATTCCAAGTTCCCGCATCTGTCCTTATATGTAATAACTCAGCTCGGCCAGCCGAGCCACAGCTTTCAGTTTATGATTTCATTTAACACATACGTCGCTCGAAGTTCCTATTAATGGAACTCTACAATACCTCGACTGTGACACTTGCGAGGTCGGCCGAGAACCCTTGGCCGTCCCTATGTGAAACGGCAGGCGGGTGAAATTGTTTATTATTATCGATGTTTATTGCAAATATCAAATTAAAAATTGTAATTTAATATCCGACATCTTCATATGTTTATCCTAAATTTGAGATAGAAGGAGAAATCATTATGTATTTAAAATTTTGTCACGTATCCTGTTAATAATTGAAATTTTCACCCTCAAATCTCAAATGACTATTATCATAAGTACTTGAATATTATTCCAATTTCAGAAAGAAGTGTGTTCGTTCTGTATGGAATAAATTGTGTGATTTTCTGACCATAAAAATTCATTCTTAGTAACTGTAAATAGCAAAAAAGCAACCCACGACTTGTTCATTTTTCAAAGACTAGGTCGGCCAAGATACCAAGAGGGGGTATATGAGAATTGCATTGCACTTTGATTATCAGAGTTCAGTTCACTAGGTCAGTAGTTTGGAGTAAGATGTTAGTGTGTAGGGCTTAGGGTTGTACGAGTTTTCGTTCGTTTTCGGTTACAAGTTGAATGTGAGTGATCCAGATGGCAAGTGTAAGAGAGGTAGTATCAAATTGCGGTGATTTGATTAGTTTTTTAGTAGATAACAGGTTTTCCATTATTAGAATAATTCTAATTGACAGCGTTCACAACATGATGAATATGATTTTAATTTTACTAAGTTTTAAGATGAATTGTTGGACAGTTATACATTTTAGATATGATTGTCACTGTATTTGTAACATGTAAACTTGAAAAAGGCTCAATGTACGCCGAAACATATGTAGTAAAGTATTAATAAAAAAAAGATGAAATCCTAATTTCAATCCAGTGCTCTAACCCCAAGAAAATTCTAAGATATATATATACATATATATATGCTTGGTCTGGCCGACCCACTCCTAAAGGCCACGAGCCGTCACTGCTAGCAAGGTAAGAGGGTTTTTACTGGCGAATGGAGGATATTGCGTGTATTGTTTTATATTTTATTTGTTTCTCATTTGTAAAAAAGTTTTACAAGTTAGTGATTTGATAAAATAAACATTCTTGATTAATATTGTGTTTTAGGAAACTGACGTTTACAAATGAGAAACTATTAGGTGTACAAATAAGTTTCCGCGGTTTTTTATAAAAAATTAGGAATTTATTGTAAAGGAAAAGTACATTACGTTTTATTCAAAGTATTTTCCATCATTTGCCACTACTTTTCCCCATCTTTCTGGCAACATCCGGATACCCCGTCGAAAAAACTCTTCATCTTTTGACGCTATCCACAAATCTACCCAATTTTTGGTGTCTTCATATGATGGGAAGCGCTGCTCAGACAGACCATGTGCCATCGACCGGAACAGATGATAATCTGAAGGGGCTAAGTCTGGTGAATACGGCGGGTGGGGTAAAACTTCCCAGTTGAGTGTTTCCAAGTATGTTTTTACCGGCGCCGCAACATGTGGACGAGCATTATCGTGTAAAAGAATAATTTTGTCGTGTCTGGAGTAGTAATGGGTGCGTTTTTCCTTAAGTGCCCGACTCAATCTCATCAATTGTGTTCGGTAGAGAGCTCCAGTAATGGTTTCGCTTGGTTTCAGCAATTCATAATACACGACACCAAGCTGATCCCACCAAATACACAGCATGAGTTTTTTTCCATGAATATTCGGCTTAGCTGTCGATGTTGATGGTTCGCCGGGCTTAACCCATGACTTTCTCTTCTTTGGATTATCGTAGTGAATCAATTTTCGTCACCAGTGACTATAAGATGCAAAAAACTCTTTTTTTTATTCCTGGCAAGCAGCATTTCACTCATGCATAATCGGCGTTCAACGTCTCTCGGCTTTAGTTCATATGGAACCCAATTTCCTTGTTTTTGAATAATTCCTAACGATTTTAAACGATGTGAAATTGCTTGTTCAGTCACTTGTAGAGTAAGTGCAATTTCTTTTTACGTTTGGGACGAATCTTCCGCCAATAGTGCTTCTAATTCCATGTCTTCGTACACTTTCGGCCTTCCACTGCGTTCTTTGTCTTTAACGTCAAACTCACCGTTCTTAAACTTTTGAAACCATTCGTGACAACTTCTCTCACTTAAAGCAGCTTCACCATATGCTTCTAGAAGCAATCGATGCGCCTCAGCTGCAGATTTTTTCACATTAAAGAAGTAAATCAAAAGTTCCCGCAAATGATGCTTATTCGGAATAAAACTTGACATATTTGCACGAAAAAAATTACGTGATGCTGATACGGAATCACTAGTACTTTAAGATTATGGTGTTGCCAGATGACTAAACTTGGGATATTACGTTTTACATCTGCCATTTCTCCATAACATTCTGGTGGGGCCATCTTTTGACAAACCGCGGAAACTTATTTGTACACCTGATAATAAAAATATATGTCCTTTAGTGAAGTGGTAGGTAATAGAAGTTATGAAAAAAAATACTACCATACCCTTGGCAAGTTTTTTCAGAGGATGGCCCATTTAGTGTAGATTTCAAAATGGTACACTTGCCACATTTTTTGTCGACAATTTACATTCTCAGCGAGAGGGGTGGCTCCCGTTTTCAAATTTTAAATAAGTAAAACAGAATGTGTGATGCCAAATGTGAAATGAGAAAGTTAGCTTTCTATTTTTTCTCTTTTCTCGAAGTTTTCAATTTAAGTAATTCATGGATGTTATTCATCTTCAAAAGTGCAACTTGAAGGTGCGCTTAAACTGCAATTTTTGAGACCTACACTTGCTTGACAACAAAAATGAAATAATCTGATGTAATTATTGAGGTGATATGCAGCAATTAAAAATAAATGCTGCGATGATTTCAATAATTTTGCATGCAGTTACTCGATATATGCCGCATTGCTCAATGACACTGATACATATTGCCGAATATCCAGTGAATATAGATATATGGTGATCGAAAATCTGCTCAAATTATTCCTATATTGATCAGGATAAATACATGATATCCTCAAGAAAATCATGATGATTATTTTCTGATCATTGTTCATCTGCGCTAAATATATTATCAATGATTTCTGGGAATCTAAAGAAGTTTGAACATTAGTTGATCTTAGTACAGAGTAAAATTGGAACATGATTGATAATTTTGATATTAAAAATAAAATAAAGAAAGTATCTGATATAAGTATTCATGAATCTAAAAATGTAGCTCTATAAAAGAATGATTTACATTACACATATTTCAGAAGTGCATAATTAGAACAGAGTATTTCACTTTTCTGAAGGATCTCGTGTTAATTTTGCAACAATCAAAACAATTGATTACCTACTCAATATTTGCGTTGATTTTGAACAATTTTTGTTGTGCTGACATAAAGATTTTTTTTTATGTATATCGTCAGAAACATCCATATTCAAATATATTAAATTAAATTATAAGACTAAATACGTGTGCTGTCATGCGGAACGGAAATGAAAAAATCCTGTTGTTGACAACGCTGTATAACAGAATCTAATCATTTTAGACATTTCAGGCAATGTCAAAAATCAGGGGTACCAACCCAAGATACTTAAGTCATGACTAAGCGAGTGACTGAATTAAAATGAACACATTATATGTAATATTGGCAGAAACCTGCGTGAAAAATGTCCTGACTCGATTCATCAGCGATTTCCACGATCCGTCGATTCGGTTTACCTTGAAGCCGTTTCTGAATGTGCAACTTTTTAATCGTTGTTACAATCAGGTTCCGGGGTCAATGTTTCCTCGTCTACTACTGATCTTTCGTCATCACCATTGACAGTTCCTATGTTAATGTACGAAACTCGGTTAAATTCATTTTTACGATATTATTATCGAGGCAACCGTTTCCATGCGACAGGTTGTAAAAGACTAACTAGTCGAACAACCCAATATAAGAATTCGAACAAAGAAATGTTACATACAAGGTGGTTAAAGATTTATTTAAATTTCTCGCACCTGGAACTATCTGGGAAAATACTCGATGTATATTACGCGATTCTTCTTAGTTTCGAGCTATTTTTTGTGACATGATTGTCCTGAATATTAGTAAAAAAATTACTTTGCTCCTTGAAAGTTTGGTACTGAAAGTACCGGCATGAAAGTTGGATCTTTAGTTTTGCGTAGGAGATCCTTCAACTTCGATATGAAAGTTCAAAAAGAAGTTTCCATAGCTTCTGAATAAGTTAAAACTATCAGAATCATAAAAAAATAGTGCTCCTTGAATGTTAGATAGTCATAATGATATCAAGTACCATTCAACGAGGTAAACGAATTAAATGATTCATTCAGTGATTGTGTTGTTTTTCAATTGGAATATCTGGAAATAAAATGAATGATAAAGTGTCTATAAATTGCCTTTAAACGAGATAAGACAAGAAATTGAATAGACATAGAATCATATTTTTTTTTTCACTGATAATCTTGAAACTGTCCTATTCGATGATGTCCATCCAGAGAATTTCATAGAGATTCCAACAAGGATATTAGGTGAAATTATTTTCACATATGTGAAACAATTAAATTACAACTTAATAATATCGAGTAGTAATTTTCATTAAATTACTAACAGTGGGTATTGAGACCTAGTTGGAACAGTAAGCTATCATTTGCCGAAATGTCTGTCATTTTGAATATTAAGACGGAAATGGTATCAAACAATTGGGTTCTAGTCCCCGATGAAGAATCCAAGACCAAAGTTGAGTCTGTCTGGTCATCTATTAGTTTATGCTCTTGTTTTCGGGTTAATTGTGCCAATATCTCTGTCAAATTCGTTATAAGGCGAAACCCGTCTGAAATTTGGATACGACAATAACTCATATAATATAAACCTGATACTGTACTTGAAAATGTCTGAAGGACGAAAATGAAAAGAATTCGAGAAATTCCGATAGAAAATTCGACGAAAATCTTATATGAGTTAGTGAATATTTAAAGAAACAGGTTAGAGGGATAACCTGCAAATGGTCACAAGGAAGATTGCAGAACAATTCAAGTTTTTTCACGAACGTTGTGTTGTTTGATGAGCTACTCTCTACAGGTAAAAAAGCTAATTAACATATTTGTTATAAATAGACGGCCAAGAACCTCATTGATCGATTTAGGTGGATCAATGAACACAAAAAGTAATACGATAAGTAGAAATTCCTATTGGCATATAATAGAGGATCATCTGCCAATGGACACCAAAATCATCGCAGAAGTTTTTAGAGACATATAATACTATATGATGGCGAAATCTTGCACATGTGCAGAAACGAAGGATAATACCATCATTGAACTGGGTGAACTTCTTGTTGGTCGTGAGCAAGTATCACATTCCAATGGACACAAGTTTTCAAATACATTATGCTTAGAATTAAAATGTCATGGCTGATCTTCGTAAGACCATTGGTCAAGGGAAGATGAAAACTGAGCTAATGTGTTGGATGTGACAACTGGTTACTCCCTTTGAACGTAGAAAAGTGCTGTGTACTTCAAGAACCCGAGGAGAGAGTACTTTATCGACGGCGGTAGGCTGAAGCAAGTCTCAAGTCACTGTGACCTGGGTGTGACTGTCTCGGAGGATCTTCGCTGGTCTAACCATGTGGTAATGCCAGAGCTAGACAGCTGACTTATGCCATCCAAAAGACCTTTAATAGATGTGATGTTGCTACTTTGAAGCTCCTCTTCACTAGCTATATTAGACTATTGCTGGAATATGCTCACACATAGCCTGGAGTCAGTCGAGCGCTGGCTCACTCGTATTCCATTCGGAAGGAGTCGCCCCACTTACGAGAGCAGGCTCAATACTTTTGATTGCCAACTTTCCAACTTTCTATTACGGCGCGAAAGGGGTGATTTAATATTTTCTTAATGGTCTCTACGTGGTTATCCCATTGATGGTCTATATACTTGGATCACGAACAACCTGAATGGTCACCAGTTCAAATTGGCGAAAGAAAAGTTTGCAGCTCCCCAAAGACAAGGTTTTCTTACCAACAGAATCTTCGAGAGATGGAACCGTTTGCCGAGTGCAGTGGTTGATGCTGAAAACTGTAAATGGCTTTTAAAATGTCTTAGACCTGTTTTGTGATGGGTCTTTCCATATGTGAAACTCTGTTGTAAAAAATTTTATTGAGTTTATAGAAAATTTCCTCTACTTCAAATTTTATTGAAATAATAATAATAATGGACACAAGGAATACTTGAGAACGATTCAAGTATTTTCAGGTAAGTTATGCTGTCTGATGAAGTAATTTTCTACAGGAGGAGCACATTAATATGCATATATCTGGTTCTGAGCATTGGATAATCCACTTATATACATAAGCAACACTGAAACACGATCAAATTTTTTTCAGTATATCATAATTTTGAGGGCGTCAGTTTCTATATGTAAAGAACTGAGTAGACATTATCGTAATCATTAAACATTCTTGAATCCCTCGATTTTTGGGCATAAGCAAGGTTGGCCATGAGCTGCACTTATAGATTGGTCACATGCAAGAGTGCAAAACGATAAGTGTATTATAAAACAAGTTGCAGAATGGGCACCTATTCCAACACGAATGCGAAAACCAGCGACGAAGGAGCGAGTTTTTGAACGCATGAGTGTTGGAATTGCCTTCTGCAACGAGTATTAGACGATATTTTCTCTATTTCAGTCAAGAATTGTGGGAAATATATTGAAATTCAATGAAAAATTCAGATTATACCTCCTAGTGCCTTTTGTATTTTATTTTCGCAGTTGGTGTGACTGATTCGAAAATTGACAGATTATAGAATTTGAATAGTGCGTTCAAATCTCTACGTCATTTTATATTGACAATTGACATACAATGGACATGGGTTGACATTCGAAAGGATAGGATGTCAGTGTTGTCAACCACTGACATCCTGTCAGTGTGACAGCACTGTTTTCAGTACTGTAATGACCTCATTACGACACTGAAATAGAGAAAATAATTTCAGGTGCATTATGATCTTTTAATGAGTTACTTTTACAGGTCAAGAACTGAATGGAGATTGATACCTTTATTTATATGGGTGATTATTTATTGGTATGGAGCATTGGAAAATCCAGCAATAAACACAAGCAACATTTCAACACGATCAAAATTTTACATTATGATTTTTGCTTGTGTCACTATCTACAGGTAATGAACTGAAAGGCCATCATTGAACTGTTTTGAATTCTCATTGGCCATGAGCAGTAGCTCATAAACAGATGGACTCAAGTAAGATTGCAATAGGATTCAAGTTTTCTTAGGTGCATTTTGAGCTCTGATGAAGTCATTTCCTGCAGGTAAAGCACTGAATGGAGATGAATGCCTTTATTAATATGAGTGAAATCTTGATTGGTCACCAGAACTGGATGATATTCCAATGAACAGAAGCAAGAGTGCAACACAATCAAATTTCTTTTAGGTGCACAATAATTATTGATTGAGTCATTTTATATTAGTGAAGAACTGAATGGATGTAAAAGCTATCATTGGACACGAGCATTGCTTCATAGGCCAATGGACACTAAGACGGTTGCAGAGTCATTCACCTTTTTTATCCTGATGAGGCCGCTTTCTATATTTGACGTTTATGGCATTATGACCATTATGCCGCCAGCTATCGATAATTTACTAATGGAGATAAGCATTATTCGAGGGAAGATTGCAAAACGATCGACAAACTGTCAGGGTGTCGATTTCGAGTTAGCTCATTCGATGAACGATACACGTTCGACATGATTTGAGCGTACCAAGTTCAGTGGCGGCTCGTGACAATATATATGGTGAGGCACATATGAAAAAAAATTTAATAATGTAATATATATATATAGATTTGTTTGACCGCCTACACAGACCCAAATCGGTATACTCTACCGACTTTTCGATCCAGTGACGTTGTCAGACCCGGTTCCGGGTCTGACAACGTTTTTCAATGGAATCATAATCAGGGGGGTCAGGGGTGTTAGATATGAATTTTGAGCCGGGTCCGAAAAGTCGGTGAAACATCATATTTTATACAGAAATACTTCGGGAACGGTCAGTGCGAGGGCGCTTCCGGCGACCTCGTCTTGCTGTATGTAAACGGTATACTCGATCAACGTCTCCAATCCCTAAATCTGGCAACGCTGTGCCTTGTGTATAAACCCGAAATTCTCATTTGTCTACAACTTATACAAACCCGATATAGGAGACCGCCCTCCAGAAGATAGTTTATTCATTTCTTCCAAGCTGACCGAAAATATGATCTCGTCTCACAGATATTTCATTCTTCAAACGAGTATAGTTGAAAGTCATAAAAATGGGGTACAATGGCTCGTCGTTAGAAGAAAACTACCTGGAAAATCTTTCGCATAAAAATTTTATTATCATTCATTGGATCACAACTGACTTACGAATCATATTCATAAGAGTCATGGAAATTTCAATCACCCTTTATAAGGAGTCGTTACGGAAAATTTCAGATAATTTTCTTAATTTGACGTTTCCGAATTTTTTTATGTTCACCGAAATGAAATGAATTAGAACAAAATTTTATTTGAGAAATGTACAAGAATATTGGATGGATCTTAAATAAAAAATTTAGATGAGCACTGACGTGATGTCATGAGCATCAGCGTGCTTATTCTTAATGCTGATGATTATCTTACGAGATATCAAGTTTTCAGGAACGGTTTCTATGAAATTTGACAATCTTCTTTGTTTAAACGCTATCCGAACATCTTTCTAGTTACAAGTTGATCTGGTGGATATGTTACTATGTTAGGAAATGTTGAGGAAACGAAATTCCTAATGCATAATTAATGCAGAACTATCCGACGTTTTTAGCCCAGATATTTGGACAATGGACAATCAATCGAGATTAGAAAGTTACAGGCATTTGAAAAAACGATAGCTCGCTGTTCAACTAGGAACAAGCGTGTAAAAATTCCTGCCTAGCTTGTTTACTGAATTTAAGATTTAAAGGTGAATTGATTTTAGAAACTGAATACTTTCCTCATTCGTCATCTTCAAATCTTAACTACACTTTTTTCAGTAAATACTGATTCTTATCACTTTTTCCCACATAATTTAATCTGGTTTTAATATTGAAAACCAAATTTCTAATAATAATAATAATAGCTTTATTGTCCAACAGAAAATCCATTTACAGGACAAGTCACTATACAGGGATATAAATGTTACTATTAAGAATAACTGCTCCATAACCACCTACATACATATTATTATATTACACAAAATCGAAATTTTACTATGAATCGAACAGATGTTCAAGTGCAATTTTCATGAAAGTTTGTTGAGAGCACGAAAAAATATCACAACAGGTACAGCTACTATAATTATATAAGTTATTACACATTAAATTTTTTTGGAGCCTTACGCCGGATATTCTTTCTAGCTCTTTCACATTTAAAAACTGAAGCATTTCTCGAATTGAAACATGGTTGGTGGAAATTTAATTTGTTGAGAATTTCGGCAGAGTCCATTTTATTATTTAAGATTTTGTACAGAAACATAACTGATCCTAAAGTTATTCGTAGACTTAAACTTGGATAATTCAGTCGCTGATAAAGATAATTATTATCACATCCTCTAGGATATACTCCGGCAATCTTGAATATCAAATACTTCCGTGAATACGATAGAGCTAGAGTTGAAATTTTCAGAGTAGATTTGAGTTATAAATATCTCGGCTGAGTTCGTTTTTCGGATAAATCGGTAGAATAGTTTCGAAGTAACAAAATAAAATTTTCCAAATAAAAAATTTTTTATGGTGCACTTTTATCAGGCGTATACACCAATACCGTTTTCGACTTTGACAAACCAATAGTTTCCGAGATATGATTTTTCAAATTTTGAATAAATACGGGTGAAACTGAACTCTATTTATCCCTTGTTAATCATCTACCTACTCAGGGTCCAAGGGTCAGCGCTCTGGCCTGTAAAGCGGAGTTTTAAAATTCAATATATCCCAACATGCTGGTTACAAAAACCAACGGTATCACTATGAGATGTTAAACCATTTTTTTTTTTTATACAATTTCACATTTATGACAACTTTCTTGGTCTCGTTAAAGTGAGATATCCCCATGGAAATGCAAATTTCAAAAGGTTTGATGCGATCCTCCTGATAAATCCTTAAAGAATTACGAGGGTTATTGCATTTGATTTCAGGATATTAATTAGATTTGGGTTTATTACTATTGCTTGGTTGTTCCAAGTAGAACAGCAAGCTATAGTACTACCAATACAGATAAACTTTTCGACTAGCAAGTCAAAAATATTTCCAATCGATTGGGTTTATTAAGATATAAATAAGGTCATTTAATTTTATCCCAATAAAACAATTTTTTCCGATACAACTTAGAAATAGGGCATCCCGAGTGCCTATAATGCACTTCTGAAGAACTTAAATTATTTGAAACATTGAACATTAAAAAACTTTAACACCTGATGAATTTTCTTGAAGCCCGAATACTTCTAGTTATCCAGGTGAAAAAATGAGTAATTTGAAGAAGTTATCTCTCTGATGTTTTCTCTTCGTAAATGATATCTAAAAGATCTAGTTTCATATCGGCATTCGTCAAATTTTTTTACGAAATATCGGAATTAAACTGAAAAACAGCAAATATTTCTCAATTACTAAAATTTTCAAACACATCATAGTGTGTTCCAAATATTGAGCTCAAAATTGTAAAAAATATTACTCATAATTTTTGTTTTTCAATAATGAAAAAAGTTTTATATTATTATTATGTCGTAAAATATTGAAAATTTTCCTTAACAAAATCCTTTAGAGATAGATTGAAATTTCTATAGTTTTTCAAATATGATTCATATGTCAGTTGTTATCGAAAAAACTTTATTATGCGGAAAATACTGTCTGACGATGGGCAATTGTACCTGATTTTTATGAACTTCAATGATAATTCGGTTGAAGATGTAAATACCAGTGAACATGAGTTATTTGATTATCGGTCCGGTTCGAAGAATTAAATAAAGCAATCTTCTATACGACGGTTCTCTCTATTGGGATTGTATAAGTTGTAAGAAGCGATAGATTTTGGGAGAACTCAGTGGATACATTTCATGTGACCTTCTACTGAAAAAGTAAAAGATCCTCGTCAGTCACTTCTCAACATAAGATATGCAATTAGAGTTATTTGCGGTATAACTAACCGACGCGATCAGTCCCAACGATCTGACAACACCGCAGGGACTGAAAAGGTTTGGAGAACATCCCGTCGGCGTATATGTGGGAATGAAAAGTCGGTTCAGGATATCGGGCTTCAAAACGTGAATCAAGTATATCCCTTTTTTGAATGAAAAATTTTTCCCCTCTAAAGTTGCCTGAGGCGTTATATTTCTTTAAAGCAGATTTTCCACATACATACACGCAAAAACCATCTGGATCATACGGGTCTCAGGTAGCCTGTCGCATGTACCGGGACTGAACACGTCTGTTAGATAAATATATATATATATATATCGAGTTTATTTCAGGGATGTCGACTAATAACAACAATAATAACAACAATAATAACAATTAAGTACGACTGTGAGTGCATAATATATATATATATATACAGGGTTTACGTGGCAAACAAAGTTTATATAGTGAAATCTACTTCGTCAGTTGCATAATAAATATATTAAAAAAATTTTCTTCACTAATGCTTGGATTATTTGATGAATCCTCAAATTATTTATATACATGTTACTTTATTTTATTCAGCAAAAAAGCCATTAATTTAATTGTCCCATTATATTATGAGCTTATTTTTCGATATACTATATTGCTCAAAAATATGAAAACCATTATTATGCAGCTGTACAGCATGCCACGTGTGGGATGGGAATGAAGGAAATCGGATCAGATCAAGTTGGAAATTTTCACAATAACGAAATAAACTCTAAATAAATAAAATAAACTCTGAAAAAAATTAACACTGAATAAAAAAATTAAAAAGGCAGTGTAAAATAGGATTTATTCTGAAGTTATAAATGAAAATTATTCTAAATTGAGTTCTCAATATTGAAATTTTTTGTAAATCAATGGAATTCTACTATTTTTCTGATCAGCGAAATGATCTATAACCTTGTCAATAAAAATATTTTCGTCCTGTGATTTTATGAATCCTTTTTCGATCGAAATTTTAGCCATATTACTCAGCCGCGCCTGTCCAGTTGTATTCCTCATATAATTTTTAATCCTTTTCAACGAAGAGAAACTTCTTTCTGTGGAAGCAGTTGTCAAATTTTCCGAATTTTGAAGATAAAAATTGAAATAGATCATCAGCAGAACGCCCTCAAATTTACTAACAAGAACTACCAATTCTTTGAAATTTCTACGATTTAAAGACTCATTCGATTCATCGTGCCCCTTAAAAGGTAACTCTTGCATACAGAGGTGCATCGTAAAATCTATTAAACTTCGAATTTGTCAATTTTCTTTGACTTTAGCATTGAAATTTCCAATTTCTATTTGACGCGCATTGTCTATTGCTGTGGCGATATTTTGTTTTTGCTTTCTCATAACGGTAAGATTGCAATTAGATGAAATATGCTGAGCACTTTTCGACCAAACTCTGTCGGAATTTCCATTAGTTGCTGAGAATAAAATGCACGGCCAACAAAATATTTTTTTCAAAGTAATACTTCCAGTAAGCCAGTCGTACTTGTCATACCACGTATTTTGGAATACCCGATTTTATTTACCGACCCCACCACTAGACATTAGAGATTTCCTCAAATCTGGAACAGGTCGCTTAGCTTTCTTAATTAAATATAATTTATCATCATACGAATGAGTCGAAAAATGTTGCTTATTTATTAAAATATTAACAATATCACAAGTACACTGAACATGTTCCTTAGGAATTTAAAAAGATTTACTATTACTAGGTCCCGCTGAAACCATTTCGCGATCTGGTATTCACTTTCGATAAAAAAGAGATATATTTCAGAAAAAATTCACATAAAAAAGATTATAATCATACGCGATACACAGCAAACGCGTTACCTCTAAATAACGACAAAGTGAACTAACCCTATTTCTCTATTTCCCGCTTCCCGATTAATTCGAATAAAAACCTGAGGCCAGCCTCTAATTCCTCGAGAAGCCGCCTTCAAAGCCGTAGATATGTTCTCACCGCTTCGACGCAGATAACCCGCTGGACATCGCAGAAACGAAACGATCTCAGATCGGCTAAGATCGCGCAGAGGCCAGCCTCGGATTAATCCTAGAACGGCTTTCCATTACGTTCTCGTAGGTCATCGAAGTAGATAACACGCTAATTCAGTCAAAGAAACCTGCGTTAGGCATGCCTCCAACCGTTTATTCAAAGAGGATTTGATTTGTTATGAATATACAAGGAACGTGAGATTGGGAAAAATATTGAGGAAAAAAGTTATGATGAAAGGGAATGAAGAAATATACGGTTCAGAATTTTTTTGATGAGGCACTGCCTCACCTGCCTCATAGAACAAGCCGCCACTGACCAAGTTTAATACCCGTCCGAAATCAAAGTAGGTACTGAAATCAGTAGTAGTCAATATGTTCAAGAATTGACTTATTTCGAACTATAAAGTTCGATTTCAGTTTCCCTCGATGAACTAATCGCTAAATAATCTGAACGTTTATTAGCAGCAACACAGTTAAATACTATCTCCAAGATCACAACAAAAAAACCAGTTATTTGACCGTCAAGGTTTAGTAGACCCAAAATGTTGACGCCACTATGTATTAGAATGAATTGATGACTCATTTATTTTGTGAAAATCCATCTTGAAATTGAAAGAAAACAATTATTTTTGTCTAATTTTCACTTTATACACACTAATAAAGTGAAAATTAGACAAAAATAATTGTTTTCTTTCAATAGCCACTATGTATATTTGGTCAGCCCTCGTATTCACTATTCAATAAGTAAAGAATCAATATTTGTTTTCCTAATGAAGAAATGAATATCACAATACTATTTAAATAACTACATAAATCAATCAATCATTACACAAAACTAGAAATAAACCAAAATATCTGATATGAAACATCATAATGTTCAAAACATGGATGCCGACAGACTCAAGGTCATCGATCACGGATAGAAGAACAACAAACACGAACCTATTCCGCCAACATTTATACAAAAACATGCCCATCCGTCGGAGCAACAACAACTACCGGATGAAACGAGGGCGGAAAAAAAGAGGCGTTAAGTGGCTCTCCGATGACGTACAAGGCTTTCACATCTGATCGAAAACAATACAAATAAAAATCGACTTACGCCTTTACTGAATGAGATACCTGGGCACTAACCATAGAGATAAAACAACGTCGATGAAAATAATCGGTGGTACCGTCGTCCGCCGAAATCCGTGGTGCCGGTTCTAGTACTGTAAACTGGAACGTCCCAACCGCATAATCGAGCGTCGATCTCATTCGATGTTGCGCACACCGACAAATTTACTTACGCGACAGCGTGGTGTTCTGTGTCGCGACTTCGACACTGTTTCCACAAATAAAACGTCTGTTGTTTTTAGTCTGAGCCGGGCATCAAATATGCGCGTCGTATAACCGAAAGTTTATTGCACTTTGTTGTTATGCACTTGTTAACGTCATTATGGTATGTTCATGCATACGAACTCTGTCGAAGAGTATATCGCGGACGGGCGATTGCTCTCCTCCCATTCATTTGGAGATTGAGAGCGAAGTTCTCTCGTCTGTCATCAATGTGTATTATTCGTATGGTTCATTCAAGAAATATTGACTCGAAGCCGGCCTTGAATGTTTAAATGAATGCAAAAGTAAAAGCAATATTTCTATGCTTTCAATTTTTCAAATACAGGGTTAACAGTTTGAAAATGACCATTTTATATTGTATCGGGTTTTCCAATTGAGACTTGACAACTTTGAATTTCATTTGTGAACGCACCCATAGACCAATCATCGAACTGTCAACGTCAATTTATTCAGTAAACTGAACATTTTCATCATGGTGAATCACATATTCGCAGACAGACTGCAGCTCTGAATTCTTGGAACAAATATCATTATTTTCCCAATTTATTTCCAATTATTTCATATATTCCACAAAATAGAATTCCCAGATAACTAGTGGAAACGCCGGTGTCGTCACGGGTGCAAGTAAGGAACCGCGTGGTCGTTATTAGAAAATGCCCCCCTATAAGCAGCCGTTCATGTCATTTTGTGTCTAGCTTTCATGGAGTGAAGACGTGATAAAAAATGCCCAAAAAACTTTCCGACGCCCAACTGAAACACCAACAGCGGCGATTTCAAAACAGCCTTCTGAAAAAGAAGCAATATGTTCTGGCGGTTCTCCATTTTCGCCAACAAATATTGTTGCAACACTGTCTCCTGTCAGCAAATTGTATCTTCTAGGATCGTTTTTCAGCTATAGCTTTGCGACGTTCTTCCCATTGTGTAAAAAGCGCTTGCAAATGGGTTATTTTCACGAAGCATTTCATCTAGTCGAAGCATGTTGAATGATTGTTTGGGCTATTACCATCATCTATTATGGATGTAATGATAAATGAGCTAAACTTACAAAAGTTAAGCCTAATAATGAGACACAAAGGATAAAGAACTGCACCTTGCGAGTGCGGAAGATCTTACATCGGAGAAACTAAACGCCCTCTGAATGTACGAATAAAAGAACATCAGAAGCTTCTACGAGTACTAGACAGCGACAAATCCAGGTTGGTCCAACATGCTGTAGATGAGAATCATCGTATAAAATGGGATGAAGCATCAATAATATCCAAAGAAGAAAAACTTGCAAGAAGAAAAATCAAAGAAGCAGCATTTATGAAAATAACACCTGATTCCATAAGTGCTCCATCTATAGATCTGCCAGAAGTTTGGACGCCGATAGTTCGATCCAACTTAAAAAGATCATCATATCACAGATGAGTATATAACATATTTAATTTTCTTTCATGACTTCTGTCAATTGACTTTTTGAAAATTGATAATTTTCAAAAGTTTTCTTACTTTTCTCCTTGATAAAGATAGAAGATGTCTATCGAAACGTCGGAAATCATTACATCCACAATAGATGATGGTAATAGCCCAAACAATCATTCAACACGAGCTCCATTATCAACAATATCTCGTCATCAACTAGAAATTCGGTATGGGCCTGAATTGTTTCTCAGAAATTAGAAGTTATGAAAGAACCAGCATAAAATTGGCAAAGGAATGCCACCATCTGACATTCATCCATCTTGCAAGAGATCGAAACCTAATTCCTAAAGGTCTCAGAGTGAAACTTCCTGTCAAAAGTTATAGAGCAGATAGGATTTCAGAAACGGACAAGTCAAGCCCTTATGAGAGAAACACTGAATCAACATCGATTCAACAAAGCCAAATTACATACAACATGCGAGAACCTTAGATGTAGCATTCAATCAAAAACTGATGCTGAAGATTATGAAAATATTCTGGGAGCTATTAAACATAGCTATGAAAGAATATATGAACAACAAAAACCAGTCCAAAAAAGGAAAATGGAGAAACTTATGAAGGAGTCAAGAAAATATGAACCCTTAGATCATTCAAAAACCGTGATCAATTAATCTCATAAGAACTTAAGTGAAGATCAGATATCTCTCCTCAACAAGGGTCTCAAGTTCTCTATAGCCCCTAAGACGATACCAAAAATTGAAATAATGTTGGCGGCAGAAGAAACTGCTCAAAAATTCGAGAACCTGAAAAAGCCGAAGAGTACAGATGGAAAATCAGAACCTTGTTAGAGAGGAATAACAAAACACCTCTACCCAATATAAATAAAGCTGAACAGAGGGCATTAAAAGATCTTAACTCGGATAGTTCCATAAAGATACTTCCAGCAGACAAAGGAAACACCACTGTAATTCTAGATAATGGCTCTTATAATCAAAAATCAATGAATTATTAGAAGCAGGAAAATACAAAAAACTAAAAAGGACCCAACCATCACAGTTGAAAACAAGATTTACAAAATCCTTTATAAATATCGAAATGAATTTCCAGATCAATTCATTAGATCAAGACTTACACCTCACTTCAGTAAACCACCACATTTATATGGTCTACTAAAAATACACAAAGCAAATATTCCTCTGAGACCAATTGTGAGTTGAAGAAATTCAGCATGCCATCAATTGGCTAAATTTCTGCTGAAAATTATATCACCATTAAAAATTAATTCAACATCGATGATAAGAAACACGAAACACTTCATAGAAATAATGAAACATCAAGAAATCATGGAAGAAGACGTTATGGTCAGCTTCGACATTACCAGTTTGTTCACTAATATTCCAACAGATAAAACATTTATCATAGTTAGGAAAAAGCTTGAAGAAGATCAAACCCTTAGTGAAAGAACTACACTAAGCGTGAATGCAATTATGGAAATGCTTTCTATTTGTATTGAAACAACATATTTCCAATTTGAAGACATCTTTTATCAACAAGAATTTGGAATGGCCATGGGTTCACCACTATCACCAATTTTAGCTGATTTATATATGGAAATTTCCGAACAGAAGGCATTAGAAAAATATGCACTTAAACCCAAACTGTGGAAAAGATATGTAGATGATACTTTCATTATTTGGCAACATGGAAGAGACACTATAGATGGATTCCTTCAATATCTAAACAATCAAGAGGAATCAATTAAATTCACAATTGAAATCGAGAAAGACAGACAACTTCCATTCTTAGATGTACTCGTACATAAACAAAATGGAATCCCAAGAACCACTGTGTATAAAAAGCCAACGAACACAGGATAATATCTACATTTTGATTCAAACCACCAACTAAACACTTAATTGGGAGTAGCAAAATGTTTATTTGATATTTGTTGCACTGAAGAAGACCAAAATGAAGAAATAAATAACATCTCGAAAACTCTTAGAAGCAATGGCTACCCCAAAAAGATATTAGAAAAAACTAGACGAACAAGAGAAAGTCAACCTGAACCAACAGATATAAATCAGACCATTAAAACCGTAATTCCTTATGTAAAAGCTCGTCAAAACACGTCTTTCCTCTTTTAAAGTCAAAGCTGAAATCTTTATCTTTATATGTGATGAATAGGATAATTTATCTCTAACATCTACAGATATTTTGACTGAATTCATCTCCTGAACAATTTCAGTTCTTTGAATAAAAATTTGTTAAAATTTTCTGTTTTTCTCCATCAAATTCCCTTCTCTATAAAATAATCATTAGTTAATTCGAACCATTTTGGAGTTGAGCAAATGATCCAAATCAGATATCATTTACTCGACTTCAATTTTGGCTCGAATTAGCTTGAAAATAATAGTTCATAAAAGGTATGAATGTAAATGAGCCGGTTTCCCGCCAAATGAGGAAATTAGTTCGAGCGACCAAACGCATGGTGTCGCTTTGTTAGCATGACAAGTCTTTAACACGTGCGTTGGTAGTCTATATAGGTACTTGGTCTATGGTAATACCAAATTCCTGTTTAAATACGTAGAAAATTTTTTATTGGAATTTAATTTTTATTTTGCCAAAATACAACAATATCCAATGAATATCCTAGGAGTTAAAGAGGAAACCAAATTTCAGATACTCATAACTCCTAAAACAGCCTAGTTAAATGGATTCTTTAACATTTGTTGAAAAAGACATGTCCATTTTTATTTGGAGGTGAATACATTTTAATGCATAATTCGAAGAAGAACCATACAGGCATATAAATATAACTATAAAGAATTACATCATAAATATTATACACACATATATTACACAAAGGGATTTATCAAAATATCAACTATGCATCGGGCAGATGTTCAAGTGCATTTTTCATAAAATTTTGTATTTTTTCAATCCTTTTTTTATGACAATCATATAAAGGATGCCATACTGCATAGTATGGCGTATTCCAATTCAGACCGAACGAAAGAATTATATAAAACCTTCAAGAGTTCTCTATAGTTTCTCATAATGAACCCATACCACCTATAGGCTTCTTCAATTATTCGTGACATATGTTCAATGAAGGAAAGTTTACTGTCAAATAAAACACCCAGATCCTTAACATCTACAAAGAAGCGTATTACCGCATCTGTATTCATAAATAATTTTATTATTTTTCCTAGAGTAAGAAACATTTAGCTATGTTGAGTCCCAGTCGAAATAGATTACACCAATTTTGTATGATAGTTATCTGATCTTCTAGGTTCATACAATCTTGAATACTCATATAGGCGAGAAAATTTTGAGGGCGCCAGCAAAGCATAGTCGTTGACAACATATATTTCCAAGAAGGTCATTAATCTTATGAATAAAATAAACAGTAATGGTCCAAGATTGGAACCCTGAGGAATTCCAGAAGTTGAAAAATAGTTTGAGATAATATAACCATTGTATGCAAAATTAGATCGTTTTATCCGGTAAGAATCCGGTTACATCTTATGTAGTAAGACATCATGCTGAATTTGGTCGAAGGCTTTTGCGAAGTCCGGATATATAACATCCATATATAAAAAACAGTTTATTCTGTGGTGAGACCATAGCATCATTACGAAGTCAAAGACTCACCCCGTGTGTTTGGACGAAAAGGAAACAACGATGCTGTCTTTATCCTGCCACCATCCCATGATCGATGTGAAAACGTTGCATCGTTTTGGAGAGGAGGTAGACGCGATAAGAAGCATAGAAGACGTTTCGCATATGGCCAAAATACGTCTCTTTGTTTGCGTTTGAGTTTATCTGCCATAAAAAACCTTTGAGAGCACAGAAATGGGGGAAGTGACGCACGTGCAGTGAGTGTCCTTTCAAACGGCCCAGTGTGTTAATTGATAATAAGGCTGAAGAAGAAGCAGCACAACACCAGCCGAACTGGTCTTGATAGTCGATGGTTTGGGTGACCTGAGGTCCAGGGATGTTTTTAGGCGTTAATCGATTTAAGATTCTGCCTAACGTATACCACAGGGCTGAAACTGACCTAATGAATAATACATACACGTTCAGATTATTGGTGTTGTTCATTTTCAAGCAAAATTGCTTCTAAGGCAGCTTCTAACTTATAAAATCAACTGAAAAGATCGAAAAATTGGTTTCCATACATAATTCTAGATATGGAGAATTTATGGGATGAGGTGTGATTTCCACCAACCTTGTTGTCAAATGTCAAATATAAACGTGGCTTTCCTAGATCTAATTGTTTACACATTAAATGCAAAAGCGCCATAGAAAAATATTAAATTGGCAGTATTTCGAAAGCTTCAAATTTTAGGTATAGATAATCTCATAGAAAGTTACCTTCATTTCTGATAATTGATGCTACAAAATGATAAAAATGGGGGGGTTTCCATTTGAAAAAATCGAGTTTTGTCAGTTTTCTCAATCTCATTCTAGATCTTTTTTTTTGAACACTCTGTATGATTATTTGTCCAAGTATTATACAAAATCTATTGGAGTAGGTCCTTTTCAACAAGACATCTAACCCAAAGTAAGTAAAAAGGGCTTGCTTATAGGAACAATTGATAATTAAATTAGGGCTTGCAATCGTAATTTTTGACATAAAAACCTGAATATGTCAAAAACGCTCAGACTTAGGGATAGGACATGATACATGAAATCTGCCTAGAATGTTAAGTAGAATCCAAAAATGTAATAATATATAAGGTATCCCTTTTAAAATAAGCGACTTACGGCCGGTTTCTGAAACGATGATCATCATAGAAATCAACTAATCAGCTGTTAAATCTATGGTCAACTGCCATTTGAGTTGCTGAAAGGATAGTCAACTAGGTTAATTTGACCACGCTGTCAGTTGACACAGTGGTCAAATATTTCAGGTAAATTGTATGTCAATCGTCATTTTGAGTCTCCGAAACGCAAATTAAGGCTAAATCAGTGGTCAAACTAGTGTCAAAGAACTTGTCAACTAATCGGTGTTGTTTGGCGAATTAACTTGAAAGAAATCTTGTTTATGAATGAAATCTATGTATTTTCCAAGGAAATCTTAATTTTATCGGTATGTATGAAAATAATTTAATAGTCTTTAATATATAATTTTTCATGAAAAGGCATTTATTTTTTCCAATTTTGCGATGTAATATGTTTTCGTTAATAATTTAGTTTTCTCTGAAAAAACAAGCATTTTTGCAACAATTGGTGAATCTATTTTTTTATTGTAGATAATAATTATGGATATCAGCTTGGATATAAGCATGTCTAGTAATTCTAGCGAAGATGAGAACCCAAGGCCACGAACTCTTAGGAGAATGAACTCTTGATTTCTACAATGATGTGGAATTCAAAAATAGGTATAGACTGTCCAAGGATATTATAACATTACTTCTGAATATGATAGAGGATAAAATAAAGCCCTCAACATCAAGGAACAAATCAGTTACTGCCTTGGAACAAGTACTTTGAACAATAAGCTATTTTGCAACAGGAGCATTCCAAATAACAGTAGCTGACCATATAAGGGTCCATAAAACTACAGCATGTAGAATAATTAAAAAGTATCTAGAGTCATTGCTGAACTTCGACCCCAGTTCATATCTATGCCAAGAACAGAGAATAGATGAATTTTATTCTATAAGTTCATTTCCGAACGTGATTGGATGTGTAGACTGCACACATATAAAAATACAGTCACCTGGAGGTCCACAAGGTGAACTTTTCAGAAATAGAAAGGGATACTTTTCTCTTAATGTTCAGGTGATTTGTGATCCCGCAGGGATTATTTATTGGAGGACAGTGGCTACCCTTGTCGCTCATATTTATTGACTCCATTTCTGAGGCCATCAACTCCCGGTGAGCAAGCGTACAACAGAGCACAGATCAAAACGAGGAATACTGTTGAAAGAACATTTGGTGTCTTGAAGAGACGTTTTCCTTGTTTGTCTATGGGAATTAGGCTGAAAATGGAGACAACCATGAATATCATAGTGGCATGTTGTGTTCTCCACAATTTGGCATTAGTTCATAATGAAGACGTAGCAGACTTTGATATCGGAGAGAACTTCCCAGATGATCCCCCAAACACTTCTACAAATGATGAAAATATATCAGTCAGATCTTTGTTAGTATCAACACATTTCAATGTTCAATAATAATTGTGGAAGAAGACTCGGATCAAAGGTCATACAATCCGTCACAAAAATCCTATGAAGAAAAAGTAGTGCGTTAAGGAACAATTGTTACAATAGCTCAAATAAATTTATATTCTAATCTACTCTTATTTATAGACTGAAAACATTCTATAATTCCAATTACACCAAATTTCATTTCATTGTTTTTACTTCTGTGTACTGTGATAAAATAATAAAATTGGATGATGTATGAACAAGGTTGTTTGCTCAATTATTTTGAATACTTCAAATTAAAACGATATTTTTCATTTTATTGACCTATTGATGATAAATTTTTCAGTTGAAAAACAGCATCTGTATTTTAATACACCAGATACGACTTAATACACAGGTACAGTTAAGCCGCTAAACGATTCATAAATGCAATCTATCGTAAGAAACAGTTGTAAGCAAGTTCAACCAGGTATTTTTTTATGGTCACTTGAGGAAAATTATAAGGGTGTTAAAATTTAAACATCAGTTATCGGATAATTTTAAAATCTTAACCGCAAAACACTGATATCTTAACCTCTTTAATCACAGAATATTAGTTTTTATCGGAGAATCTATGGTTGGACAGTCTGGCAACAGGGTCGCCTCATGTCAACTGAAAATGATCATAGATTAGTTAAATATGCACTGAACATCCTTTCGGAAACTCAAATTGATTTGACATCTCTGTCAAGATGATCGTTGTGTTAGTTGACATGAGATTTGATCATCCTTTCAGAAACTGGCCGTTAGTGTCTATTTCCGGTATAACCGGAAGTGCCCAATAGATAAAAATATTTTAGTTCCATAGGTCCCAAGACATCTGACAAGTTCCCAAAATTTCAAATTTTTCCTATATTCAGTTTCTGAGATATCGATCGATGCAGAACGTCCTGGTTCACCCTGTATATACATATATATATATGCTTGGTCTGGCTGACCCACTCCTAGAGGGCACGAGCCGTGACTGCTGATGAGAATATTCTACACTTTTCAACGTGCTGAGGTAATCCGAAAGTCCGAATCATGTTTACAATTTCAGAAAAAAAAAACACTCACCAAAAAGTTCACCAATTACCTCTTACAATTTGAATCAAACCGATACGCCCTGTATAAAATCCGGTCATCAACTTAGCAAAAGCGGCCCCATAACCGGTGGTAGAAACATCGGGCGTGCACACATCTTTTATTATTCAAAACCAAAGCGACCCCCTCACACCAAAGAAGAAGACGGAGCAGAACAGTTTACTTATTCGAATCCGGAACGCACGAGTCAACCAGAGGAGCGATTTATTTTTTTTTTTTTTCGATTTTAATGGGGTTGTTTTATGCGGCGGGGCCCGTGCGAGAGACGGCAGGTGACTGACGACGTGTGTCTTCTTCATCGGAGATGAGCGTGCCGCCGAACGACCGTCTCCTTGCCGGCAGAGTAGGACCGGATTATCGCCAAATCGTCAATTTTTTTTTCGACAGCTGAAAAAATAAAATCGAGCGTAATCACCTCTTCTCCAGTTCGCTCGATACGAGAGAGCACACGGCGCGTCGTGATTATCGACCCCACAGATCTCTCTCTCTCTACCGGGTTATTGAGGGATAAAAATTCAAATATCATACTTGAAAATATCGCAGAAGGATACCAATCAATAGTTCCAGGAATAACTTAATTTTTCAGTGTAACTCAGCCCAAATGTCCTCTAATCATGTTTTAGCATCTCGATACTGATTCTCCGAAAGCTCTGCAAACGTTTCACGATGACAATAGCTTCATCATCCTTCCAAAAACTCTTTCCACTAATAAATTGTTTGCCTTTTATACGAGGCACGTTTTTTAAGTAAGTACCAATATAAATAAAGCTGAACAGAGGGCATTAAAAGATCTTAAATCGGATAGTTCCATAAAGATACTTCCAGCAGACAAAGGAAACGCCAATGTAATTCTAGATGTTGGCTCTTATAATCAAAAAATCAATGAATTATTAGAAGCAGGAAAATATAAAAGACTAAAAAAGGACCCTACCACCACAGTTGAAAACAAGATTTACAAAATCCTTTATAAATATCGAAATGAATTTCCAGATCAAATCGTTAGATCAAGACTTACACCTCACTTCAGTAAACCACCACATTTATATGGTCTACCAAAAATACACAAAGCAAATATTCCTCTAAGACCAATTGTGAGTTCATGAAATTCAGCATGCCACCAATTGGCTAAATTTCTGCTGAAAATTATATCACCATTAAAAAGTAATTCAACATCGATGATAAGAAACACGAAACACTTCATAGAAATAATGAAACATCAAGAAATCATGGAAGAAGACGTTATGGTCAGCTTCGACATCACCAGTTTGTTCACTAATATTCCGACAGATAAAACACTTATCATAGTTAGGAAAAAGCTTGAAGAAGATCAAACCCTTAGAGAAAGAACTACACTAAGCGTCAATGCAATTATGGAAATGCTTTCTCTTTGTATTGAAACAACATATTTCCAATTCGAAGACATCTTTTATCAACAAGAATTCGGAATGGCCATGGGTTCACCACTATCACCAATTTTAGCTGATTTATATATGGAAATTTTCGAACAGAAGGCATTAGAAAAATATGTACTTAAACCCAAACTGTGGAAAAGATATGTAGATGATACTTTCATTATTTGGCAACATGGAAGAGACACTATAGATGGATTCCTTCAATATCTAAACAATCAAGAGGAATCAATTAAATTCACAACTGAAATCGAGAAGGACAGACAACTTCCATTCTTAGATGTACTCATACATAAACAAAATGGAATCCCAAGAACCACTGTATATAAAAAGCCAACGAACACAGGACAATATCTACATTTTGAGTCAAACCACCAACTAAACACTAAATTGGGAGTAGCAAAATGTTTATTTGATAGAGCAATAAATATTTGTTGCAATGAAGAAGACCAAAATGAAGAAATAAATAACATCTCGAAAACTCTTAGAAGCAATGGCTACCCCAAAAAGATATTAGACAAAGCTAAACGAACAAGAGAAAGCCAACCTCAACCAACAGATATAAATCAGACCATTAAAACCGTAATTCCTCATGTAAAAGGTTTGTCGGAGAAAATGAGAAGAATTGGAAATAGATACAACATAACGACTGCATTCAAAACTCAAGACACTATCAGAGCTAAGATCTTACATCGGAGAAACTAAAAGCCCTCTGAATGTACAAATAAAAGAACATCAGAAGCTTCTACGAGTACTGGACAGCGACAAATCCAGGTTGGTCCAACATGCTGTAGATGAGAATCATCGTATAAAGTGAGATCAAGCATCAATAATATCCAAAGAAGAAAAACTTGCAAGAAGAAAAATCAAAGAAGCAGCATTTATGAAAATAACACCTGATTCCATAAGTGCTCCATCTATAGATCTGCCAGAAGTTTGGACGCCGATAGTTCGATCCAACTTAAAAAGATCATCATATCACAGATGAGTATATAACATTGTTCATTTTTCTTTCATGACTTCTGTCATATTGACTTTTTGAAAATTGATAATTTTCAAAAGGTTTTTCTCATCATAAAGTGGGCGAGAAGCACTTGACTGGAAAGCGACAATAGATAGTTTGGAAAATGAATACCAACGTTCAGTTTATCTATGATGAATACTTTTATGAAATAGCACACTACGTGTCAAAAATTAGATTGGAGAATTCCAAAAATGAGTCAACCTATTGGATCTGGAAATGTTTCGTTGAAAGAAATACATAGTGAAATTGCAAAACTAGTGCTTTCCTGCTCAAGAAAAACTAGTACATCTGTGTGGAACCAAATGACTGAATTTTTGAAACTAAACATTATATAGAGAAAAACTATGCTTTTCGTATGAAGGACAAAAGCGGAGGAATCCTATGTAAAGTCTTTATGAAACAACACAGTACAGATGATTCATGAAAATTTTTTCAGGGAATATTTAAGTATGAACGATCCATTCCAAGGTTTAATTTTTAAATCAGATCGTCTGGCTATTCAAATCACAAAATGTTGCAAATTTTACCAGAAAAAGAAAATCAAGTTCTGAAACTTTTTCGATCGAATAGAATAAAGAAAGGTTAGTGAGGAAAAATAAAAGGAGATTTGTGTCCTGTTCGCTTATACCTTAAACTCATGGAGAAAAGATCGACAAATCCAAAGGAAACAACTGACAAACTTTTCTTAGTAACACACAAGAAGAATTTCGGTACAAAAATAAGTATGCCTGTAGAAATAAACTCAATATCGAAAAGGATAACAACATCGGCAGATAACATTGGACACAAAAGAGTTCAAAATATCAAATCATTCCCGTTTCGGCCAATTCATCATTGGCCAAAAAAGGAGTTAATGAACAGGAGTTAATCAAAATCAAGGGACATTCGAGTGCAGAACATTTTTTAAAACTTATTGAAAATCTTAGAGAGGGGTAGAGAGTGTGGCACGGGCAGTTGTTCCGTTGCGGCAAGTCACACCGTAAATTGTAACCAAGAATTGTTTAAATTACTGTTAATCGAATATGAATGCCTGAAGAGAGACAAGAGTGTTATACACAAATGTTTAATACATGTGTAGTATTCTATTTCATTTTTATGATTAATTTTTTGCAGTTTTGTTTGATGTTATGATAAGAATGAAAAATTCTCTCTTTTTCATCAAGAAAACAGTGTTTTCTAGAATAAACGAAGTTGTCATTGATACTTCAATCGAAAAGTGTAAATATAATGGTCATTTTCAGATTATTTTTAATTTATATACACTTTCAAAAAGAGACTTGTTCAATTAAATAATTTAATCTCTAGTGGTATTGTACTCGTATAATATGATAAAATTGTGTGCTAGCACATGAGTATACCCATACATTTATCGAGAATTGTATAACGTGTCGAAACGTTGCATGAAAGTTTAACTTACGTAAATATTTTAAACTTTTAAACGGATTTGACCTAAAAATATGTCGGTATATATCGAGGAATTTATACAAAAGATCCGAGATTGGCAGTCTTAGCTGCTAAGCCGAAGTTCCCTATTGAAAGAGATTTGAGTACTGGCTGTCATATGGCTCCCCCTTCGGGCATCCTTAGCAACAGATCCAAGGTAGAGAGAAGTAGATTGTAGGATCTTCGAATGAGTGCGTCAAGCGGGTCCTAAATTTCGGTAGCCAACAGCACGCACAGCCAACTTATCGCCGCGTTTCGTCGTTATTGATTTTCAGACGTGGCGGGGGAGGAGACGATGTTCCTGCCGGAAAGGTGAATGCCATCCCCGAAAATTTACAGATGTCGATCTAAGAGGTTGCACCGACTGCGTAGTCAATTTTAGGGGGAATACAGTGACATTGTTTCCGAATCTCGCTCAAAAATCAATGGGAGAGCTAGAATGAAATCTAAAGAAGCACTGCCGCGAGGCCAAAAGCTTATGGTACAAAAAAAGAACTTACTTCTCTCAGAAACTATTGTCATTATGTATCATTCAGGTAAATATGTTCAAACATAAGAATATTACACCGCATGTCATAGACATGCGTTTAAATAAGTTTAAATGGAAATCAAACATGGTAATCATATCATAATGCTAGTATACTCGAACAATTTATCAAATTTTCTTTAGAAAGAGAATGATAGTATTGATTCCTTTTTTCTTTCATAGATACTATGCCGAAGAATAATCACTTGGATCCCTGGATCTGGCAGGAAAATGTAGCCTTTTTCGATTTCAGATTTGATTTTCCGCATTAACATATCACTAAACTTAAGAAAGAACGAATAAAAGAATTATTTTTATAAGATTCTGTGACACTAAAAAGGAATAAAGATCCACAGAATACAATCTCTACCCTTTCGATATGTACAGGGTGGGCAAATTTCGACGATACAACTTTTAAACCAGAGGAGATAGACAAAATTTGATACCCTATTCTCGTTCTCTTTTTCTGACAAACTAACCAGAGTAGTATTCATCTTTGGCTACCTTCTTTTGTTTTCGAGTTATAAGCGAAAATTGGAAAAATGGCGACATCGAAAAAAATTTATATCTCTAGCTAATACTGATGGTAGAGCTCTGAAATGAAAACATTATACAGGCACTTTTTTACGTAGAATCAAATGGCGTGCTTCTTCTGTTTGTACCATTTTTCATTACGAAGCTATGTTTTTTTCAAATAGGAACACTATAATTTCTATACCATTTTCTGAAAGCTTAATTTTTTCTAATTTGAAAAATGTGCAACATCGTATGGTTTGCATAAACTATATATATATATTTTGATTTCATTTTTGGATTATTCTGGCTGATCTTATTCCGAAAATGTATCACATGTTGATTCCCATTGGTACAGGGGGGATAAAAATACAATAGCTTTGTATGTGATCTAAAAGTAACGCGTAACATTCTTCAGTAGTCAAATTAACAATATTATCAAAAATACTTATTGTCTAGAGGCAATTGGTTTAAATGTAACACACTGTAGATTGTTACAACAAGGGTGCAAAAAATAAATGACAATAAAAATAAAACAATTTACTATAACTGTCGTACATTCTCGATTGTAGAAATTTTTCAATCCCAACGGTTTTATCCAAAGTGCCATAGAATAATTCGAAAGTGTATGTGTAAATTTTTTTTATTTTCATTAATTAATTTGCACTTTTCAAGAAATGGATTGTTCAATTCAACTATTTAATAAAAGACAAGTTTCAGTAATAATATTGATGTGTCCCACAATAAGAAAAGGCAACGTGACTCGACCAAAATATTCAAGAAATTCATTGAATGACCTACTTCATTTAGAGTATACAAAATTAATTTCAATCTTCAATCTTGGAATATAAAAAAAAATAATGATTCATATCCACTTCTCCATTCTCAGTAACGTAACCATTTCATACATTTCTTCTTAAAATAATCTGGGATATCTCCCCTTGTCGTTTGATGAACTCATACTGAAACACTCGGTATACGAAAAAAAAAACCATCCCCACCCGATAGAAAATCGTTACGTGAGTCACGGCACATTCACACACACATCATCATAGGGACGAGGGTAGAAAACTCAAATAGAACTCGCCTATTTCCTAGTAGAACAACCCTGGGTGTCGGGGGGCCAGAAAGAAGAGACCCCAAAATCCGGCTAACAGAGAACGTTGGCCCATCAGGCAGCTGCTCTCCCAGGCGAAGGCAATTAAGCAGAGAGCGCGCTCGGTCTCTGTCCTTCTCGCGGAACTTTTCGGATATCCGAGAGGGACGGAGTTAGGGGGTGGTTTGGCCTTGAACCAGCCGAAGGGAGGGCGCCTTGACAACTCGCCACGAAAATTTGGCAGTTACATGGTTCCAGGAATTCCACCCCGTATGCCGCTGCTTATTGAAAGAACGTATGAAGAATCCTGCACGATCGCTACGTTTATGGGTAAGTCTTTGGGATCGGCGAAACCGAGGTCCCAAAGTTATAGCAAACAAATCGAGTAACAATAAGAATATATTTTCAAATTTATGACTATATGTTGATAAGGGGTATGAAATAACACAAAATCCCCTTCTAGGTATAAGATATATTGTCATCAATGCTATGTAAGATCGAAATGAAGTTTTCAACGGCCGATCTAGATATATTTCAAGTTCGTGATTAAACGATAATCCATAATTTTTACATGTTCACTTATTGTCGATATCATTTACTTGGGCGAAATTTTGGAAAAGTTAATCTTTGGTTTCAGAATTTATACAGCTTTGTGCTCTTATGAAATGTACGAAATTATTCACTATACTTCCAGTTTATTGAAGAGAAAACACGAATTAGTATATCGGCGCTACTGTGAAATATTCAAAGACCCTGCACAGCTAGCTTTAATTATTTATGTATTTACAACGAATTAACTATCTCCAAGTGTATTTCGATTATTACATTCGTCCTAATACATCAGATTTCTTCGAGGATGAAAAAATCCTACGAAAAAAGGCACATGATTAACATCTAGCCACAATTTTGGAAATGTATAATCAATGATTTTTTTATTTCGTGAGTATATATTTTTTTCATTGAATTGTATAATCAATTTTTCTGTAAATTGTGGAAAACATTCAAGTGATGGTTTTCTTTTTGCCAAGTTCTTTCCTTCATATGCTATATGAACAAAGCAAATCAAATTTCAAAATAATCCTGAATAATTATTTTTTTCCGTATACAATTCAAGACTTAAAAGGAATTCTCATAAAAATTACAAATAAACTCAAGCTTACTATGTATGCAACCTATGTATATTCAGATTATAAATTTTTACACCTACACAACTTTTGTTCTATGATTCGGAGATCCTGTTTTTGACAATGGTACTGTTGGATATCAAACCCAGCCGAAAACACATAACCAGTTTTATCTTGAATGGTTGAGGTCCTCACTTGATGGAAATCCATTTTCATTTAGTTTGAATATGATTAAATAAAAACTTATTTAATAAAATTTCCACATTTTTGTGTTTTAACGATATGTAACACTACATTTGCAACAATTGTTTCGCCAAATTCTTGGCTTCTTCAGGCGAGTTCGATGTTAAACTACTCCAAAAATTTTTGAGTCTTCCTTATATATTTCTCAAGATGGAAGAGGGGACCGGTATTCTAAATGCTTCTGGGATTTTTATGGCATGTTCATCAATGGTGATCTGTTGACATCCGTTTGGTCATTGAGTAAGATATTTTGCTTGTTATATCTGTTAATTTCCATTGTTTCTATGATATTAAGCCTTCTGCTTTTGTTTTCTATGTGCAGAATTCTATAGTTTGGATCAAACATATGTCCCTCGTCTAAAAGATGAGTCGCATAAGTTGAGTTCTGTTTTTTATTCAGGAAACTACTCAAATGTTCTTTAATCCTCTTCTCGAAGTTCCTTCCTGTTTGTCCAATATATACTTTCTGGCATGAACCACAATTCAACTTATACACTCCTGATTTTTGTTTTTATCTAATTTATCTTTATTATTTTTATTAAATTACTTAAAGTATTATTGGTTTTGAATGCTATATTGAAATTCCTTTTGTTTTAAAAAATTTGCTACTTCTATTGATTTTTTACCTGTGAAATTTAATGTTATATATCTATTCTGTTCTATTTTGTCGTTTTTGGGGTATATTAATGTTAAAGCTTGATTTAATAGGAATTTATTCAATATTTGGTCCACAAGGTCTGGTTTGAAACCATTATTAACAGAGATTTGTTTTATAGTATTGAGCTCACAATCAAAATTCTGTTTCTTCATAGGTGTTTTGATTAGTCTATATACCATGCTATCGAATGCTGCTAGTTTTTGTGAATGTGGATGATGTGACTTTGAATGGATTGTTATGTCGGTGTAGGTTGGTTTGCGATAAATTGCAAAATCGTGTTTACTATTGATTTTTGATATTGTTAAATCTAAAAATTTATTTTACCATTTTTTTCTTCTTCATACGTGAAATTTATATGAGGTGAAAGTTTATTGATGATTGTTCATAGGAACAATTAGACAGTTGACCATGTTTTTAGACTTCATCAATAAACTTTCACCTCATATAAATTTCACGTATGAAGAAGAAAAAATGGTAAAATAAATTTTTAGATTTAACAATATCAAAAATCAATAGTAAACACGATTTTGCAATTTATCGCAAACCAACCTACACCGACATAACAATCCATTCAAAGTCACATCATCCATATTCACAACAACTAGCAGCATTCAATAGCATGGTATATAGACTAATCAAAACACCTATGAAGAAACAGAATTTTGATTGTGAGCTCAATACTATAAAACAAATCTCTGTTAATAATGGTTTCAAACCAGACCTTGTGGACCAAATATTGAATAAATTCCTATTAAATCAAGCTTTAACATTAATATACCCCAAAAACGACAAAATAGAACAGAATAGATATATAACATTAAATTTCACAGGTAAAAATCAATAGAAAGTAGCAATTTTTTAAAAACAAAAGGAATTTCAATATAGCATTCAAAACCAATAATACTTTAAGTAATTTAATCAAAAATAATAAAGATAAATTAGATAAAACAAAAAATCAGGAGTGTATAAGTTGAATTGTGGTTCATGCCAGAAAGCATATATTGGACAAACAGGAAGGAACTTCGAGAAGAGGATTAAAGAACATTTGAGTAGTTTCCTGAATAAAAACAGAAATCTAGAAACAATGGAAATTAACAGATATAACAAGCAAAATATCTTACTCAATGACCAAACGGATGTCAACAGATCACCATTGATGAACATGCCATAAAAAATCCCAGAAGCATTTAGAATACCGGTCCCCCCTCTTCCATCTTGAGAAATATATAAGGAAGACTCAAAAATTTTTGGAGTAGTTTAACATCGAACTCTGCCTGAAGAAGCCAAGAATTTGGCGAAACAATTGTTGCAAATGTAGTGTTACATATCGTTAAAACACAAAAATGTGGAAATTTTATTAAATAAGTTTTTATTTAATCATATTCAAACTAAATAACCAGTTTTATATGAATTAATAAGAATTCAATATGTGCTCAATCTTCATTTAATGTATTTTCCCTTATAAACGGTTACATATTTTATGAAGAAAATTTTCAACAAATTTTATTCATATAATGTTAATTCGTCCAGACTCTAACTCTGATAGGCAACTAACTGTTTTCTTTGATGAATAAGAGAGAATTTTTCATTCTTATTATAACATCAAACAATTCAAAAAAACTACAAAATTTTTTTTTTTAAATAAAGTAGAACACGAGACATGTATTTCAATATTAGTGTATAACACTCTTGTCTCTTCAGGCATTCATACTCAATTAACAGTAATTTAAACAATTCTTGATTACAAATTACGGTGTGACATGCCTCAACGAAACAACTGCACGTGCCACTTTGAAATCGGTTGAAAACTTAGCTCAAAGATAAGCATAGAGTATTATCTCATGCCACCAAATCGACACAGAAAGTTACAACTGCATTCTATGATTTTCTAAAGAATTGAGTTTATTATAAAAGAATGAAATCGACTTAAATTGTAAATCTTTCCACATTTCAAATTATTTAAATGAACAAGTCTACTCGTGAAAGTGTAAATAAATAGGAAATAATCCAAAAATGACAATTATAGTCCTTTATAGGACTATAGGAGTATATAGGACTATATAGGAGTATAGAACTTTTCGATTGAAGTGTCACATATGCCTGAAAATTGATAACTTCAAGATTGTGTATGAATAACTTTTTGCTTTAAAGTTTAATTTATGTGAAAGAGCTCCATATACCTAATGAATCATATAAATAGGACTAAACATAGTGTTGCATACTGTTTTTGTCGTATTATTTCAATTAATTGTTCCTTCAATTTGTTTAATTTAGGAAGCTGTGAAAAAAATGTGAAAGTTTTAATTTTGTTCTAAATGGAACGGTGTTATCTGGATATTCAATGAAGGTATTCAAGATACTTAGATTGCGAGTGGATTCAACTATTAGTTAATTTGATACTTTACAAGATTATTTATTTGAACTTTTCATTCATTCCTTAAACTTTTTTATCTGTTCAAACTAGTGGAAGCAAGAAAACTATAAAGATGAACAAATATGCGGAAGACTGAAATGAATTTCATGCCAAAAAACAGTTGGATAGGCCTTATGGAATACGCAGCAAAAAAGTGTTTTCTCCTTTAATTTCAACACACTGGTTTTACAAAAAAACCAGTGTTTATTTCGAGTCCAATTGTAAAATTGATATCGTAATGAAAGACTCACCCTGTATATTCTCTGTATCGAGATAATAATCGAAATGTCCAAATAATAATTCTTTGTGGTGAACAAAATAATTGATTCATACAAAATTTCATACATATCTCTATTTTAAAGATTCTTTATTAACTTTAGATAATGGATTTGACTCAAGTCTAGTTCATATTTTGACAGCGTATAATTCATTATCGATATTTAACAGACAGGAATTATCATTCGAATTCCGATATGTATTAATAGTCTATTGTTGAGTTTACTAAGGTTTATCTATGTTTTTAATTTAACATCATTATTCACATTGATCCTATAACTCATTGACTGAAAGCTATGCGAAAATGGATTTCACGTGTTTGGAGCTTAAAATATTTACCGGAATGTTAGAAATTAAATTTTGGAAATATGGACACAAGAAAAATTAAATTTAGGTATACTTTGAGATAAACGGGAAAAGGAGGTGTTAATTAATACAATTACCACCTCTCCGTAGCGACGACATCGCATCTTTGTTTTGTGTTATAATTGTAAAATTTGCGATAACAATTTTTTGTTAACTGAAAGATATGTAATCTGAAAAAGAGATGTAGTTATGGAAAAAGCAGATTTCAGTTAAATTTTTCGTATAAAATTGGCGTCTTTCTATGATAATCTCAGACTCATTCTCTAGCGATATAGGTATATATATCTATAAAAAAAAAATTTAAACATACTTCCTCCAAAAACTATCAAAAATATAAAATTTTCAGACAACACGTAAAAATTTCAAAACCCTATCATATAAAGAATAAAAAATGAAGATTTTCTGGGTTTTTATCCAAAATTAATGTCAGAAATGAAACTAAAAGTACAGCATTATATTATCTCAGAAATGAAGGTTTAAAGTCAATATGAAAAACATTTAATTTAAATTTGGTTATCCTTTATTCGGAAAAAATATGAGATGTCCCTTATTTCATTTAACCTGTAACCACAGACGTGAAATGTCCAATCGTTTAAGAAGATAATCATGAAGGTATTTGGTAAATGAACTCTTCTTCATAGGAAATTGTCGATATTTCACAATGGTTCCATTTTTCAAATATATATACAGGGTGAGTCAATTCAACTAGGTGTTTTTCACTAAAAAATTTTTTGTTAAATCATTAATATAAATCTATTCTGTTTAGACTATAATTAATTACTGAACATGCGTAAATTTTTGGTTTTTATAATCAGAATATATGTTTCGATTATGTAAACAAAAACAGAAATATTGAATAATGGTTATTCATAGATTATGTCGAATTTTAATACCTTATATTAATTTATTACCGAACCCCAGGAGAGAAAAAAATTAATAATTGCGAAGTTTTTTAAATGAAAGATAATATCTGTAACCACTATTGATCTTGAGTTATAATTTTCCTCAGAATAACTATAGTGAATTATTATCATATTAAAATGTTATTATAACGTCTATGTGGTGGGTAGTTCCCAATAAAACAGTGTTCTGTGGTTCCTTGTTGTTTTGATTCTGTTTGAAACTGTCAACAGTTATTTGTACCTTAAAAAAATGTGGAAAATATTATAATAAAATAATAATAAATATTTCGATAGTTTGAAATTATTCAATTCAGCATGAAATGATTATGGTCAGAAAATACATTTCTCTTCTAAACTTTCTTGTTTATGAGCCTATAGCTTCTAGTTTCAATATTGATTGAATTTTAATTAACTATGCATCATAACAAACATTCAGAAATATTGAAACTAAGTCAAATTCTATTATCTCCAAGTTTGTGAACCAGGTTGAATCGGTGTATGAAATAAAGATGTGAAAAAACTTCTATAAAGGTACAAAACAACAAACAAAGCATTCTTATATTAAAATAGATATAATTTGATGAACCCTGAAAGCCTGAAGCTATAAAGAAGCAGCTCTTCATAAAAACAAGTCTTCAATTCAACAGGTCCTGACAGAAAATACATTACCTATTTCAACAGTCATCATAAAAATATACCGAAGTACCTATGTGAGTGATGGAAAACTTTTTCTCTATTTATTATGGAATATTACTCTGGATTGAATATTAAACAAGGTGCTAGACATCATTAATAATGAATACAGCAGGCAATTTAGATTTTGTAGTGAATGTAAGACAAAAATTGTTCAGTGGTTAATTTCATCTATATTGTTTAGTGGTGGAACCATAGACTGGAGAGATTTCCCCAACCTTTTGTAAAAATATTTAATAAAGACATAAAATATGGCAACATTGAACAAATCTTGTTATTGAATCATTTCAGCACAGAGTTGGATTTGGGAAAATCAGAAAATTTGGACAAAATTATATTGATTAAATTCCTTTCAACTTCAAATATCTCAAGAATGCTGCAATTTAGGAGGAAAGATGATGAATGATTTAATCTGCAAAAATGACTAATGATTCCAGGAATTACAAGATACAGACCTTTAGTTCAAGTGATATTTGTTTTTCATGCAATTTAACCAATCTATAGAGTAGTAGTGAGAAACCCACAAGAAATGGAATAAATCTAATGATGCCAAAATATGCATGACTGTTATCAAAAACCTTCTACAGGAGATCATTTCAATTGATATTGTAGTTTGAATATTACAGGTGAAAATGCAATTTTTTTTATGAAATTTCAACACCCTATATCTTTTGAGCGGGGCCAAATTTGGAAAAATGTTATAGGAAAAAAATGTTTTTTTTTGACGTCAAGAATCTTTGTTTAAAATTTACGCAGTGGTCAAAGACTCACCCTGTATATATATGTATATATAAGTTGTGTGGAGTTCATCTCTGATTAATGTATATAAATAATTGATGTATAATTGGTGAATAGAGATTGTTGGTCTTTCAATTGTTACACCATTTATTGCAAATGCTAAGCTTTCGCAGTATTTCAACTGCTTCTTCAGAACATATAAAAAAAGTACATACTTATATGTATACATATAAAACGCATAAAAGTTTGTTCTTACTTTGAGTTTTCGATATCGAAATACAGGTGTGTATGACCATAAATCAAAGATTCAATTTAAAAAATGGCAATACTTTTGAAAACTGCAATACATATTTTCACCCATTGCTCAAGTTGAACATGTATATGCAAATACTTATTGTAATTCGAACTACGAAGAGAACTCTATACTTTTTCATCGGTGTCATTAGTAAAAATTTCTACATCTTCAGTCGACCCATCTTTTCGACACCTCGATATTTTTTAAACGTAATATTTTGCAATCTTATTTGCTGAAACAACTTGCTTCAGTCCCAGGTATTCATACTGAAATATTGACTGTATAAGTCATAGTTAGTGAAAAAAACAGTTTTCTTCTAGCTGCTATAGTTCTTGAGATTTCATCAGTAGACAACAAATTTTGCCCACCCTATGAATTTATGAAAAGAAGATGATTATGAAATGAATTTTTGGTCCGAATTGGAAGATATGGAGTTAGACAATATGTGCTTTCAACAGGACACTTTCGAAGCACACGTTACCATCGAGTTATTGAGTAGGAGTAGCTTTTAATCTCACGAAATGGAACAGTCGGTTGGCCGCCTCGTTCGAGTGATTTAACGCCACTAGACTTGTTTCTTTGGGGCTCCTACAAATTATTGAACATTGAACGCGAAATAGCAGCTGTTTAGACTGAAATGTGAGGCAGACGGAAATTGGTCCATTCACATTATATTGTACTACAACCCGATAATGTATTGAAATATCTCAAAAGATTTGCATTTCACTTTGAAACTAAGTTCTCAGGTTCTTCTTGGAAAATTCTTTTACTTTTCGTGGACAGCATCTGTTATTAAAAAACGACACGATGAAGTTAGACGCAAAGTATTGCTCATAAATGGAGTAACCCAAAGCTGAAGAGGGCACGATGATATGTTGGTATTCGTATTTCGATACCGTCGTTCTTGGTCATGTGGCCCTGATGTGTTGGGTCTACTCAGGTAGCGGAAATTTCTATGAATTCGTGTTCCAAAGAAAGAACCCAGAAATAGATGAAGGAGGGCAATTTCGTTCAGGAATTGAGCGCTTTGAACTCTTTAGAATTATTAAACGAATGTTCAATCGACTTTTTGATCGATTTGTTTTTATTGTCAGTAAATAGAGAAAAAAATCTAGAGAATAGATATTAAATTATCCCATCTGAGATTCAATTTTTTGTTGGAATGGATTTAAGGCAGTTCACCTGATGAAGTATTTTGAATAATTAACGAATTAAAATTATTCGCTATTTTTCACGCGGGAAATCATCTTGAAATATTTTTATAGAAATCCCGCTCCAAGGTTTGTGGGAATATTTTTACATTATCAGCTTTCGAATTTTAGATGGAATTATGATCTTTTGTTCGAGTGGGAAAAGTGTTCTATCGTACAGAAGCTATTTCAGCAAATTTGAAATACTCGGAGGTAATTTTTTGAATGTATATTTGTATATTTTTCGAATTCCCTTGATGAACCTATTTTAATAAACTATATAGATAACATAAACAATGGATATTATAAGCTGATAACTATTGTCTTTTGTGATGAAATTTAACGTAGCTGATTTCATTTAATTTTGAATTCTCCCAAAATATTTGACAATTAGTTTCAATTTTTTTTTTAAGAATTTTTTAATACCAAAGTTGACGTGACTCAACATTTTTATAATTTCCTAAAATAATGATATAAAGAATGTGGTTTCTACACTGTATATAGAATTCTTATCAAACGATAAAAATTATCAAGTTTCATTTTCACACGACAAATTATTCTGTGCCTATCTAAGTTAATTTTTGGCTTGAGATAGCTATAAAAGAACAGATAACTTAGGACATCGTTTTTCTCATGATCACTTCATGCTGTGAATTACATACAGGGTAGTGAAATAAGGGACGTCAAACGTTTTTCTTAATCCTCGCACCTGAGGGACGAAAATATCCGATTTATTCTTAGTGTTCGAGTTTTTGTTTGTATTCTTAATGACTTCTGCCAGCGAGAATTCATATATTTGTCGTAATTGGTATTTTGCAGTATATTTTCTGTGACTAGAATTTTGTTAGAATAAAGAAAAAATAACTCTGCTTCCTGAAATCAATTAGTTTCTGAGAAAGGGTTTGAAAGTTTTAACTATAGTTTTCAGTAGGATTAACTCAAATATACAGGGTGAGTCTTTGACCACTGCGTTAATTTTAACCATAGATTCTTTACGTCAAAAGAAACACTTTCTTCCTATAACATTTTTCCAAATTTGGCCCCGTTCAAATGATATAGGGTGTTGAAATTTCATAAAAAAATTGCATTTTCACCTGTAATATTCAAACGACAATATCAATTGAAATGATCTCCTGTAGAAGGTTTTTGATAACAGTCATGCATATTTTGGCATCGTTAGATTCATTCCATTTCTTGTGGGTTTCTCACTACTACTCTACAGATTGGTTAAATTGCATGAAAAACAAATATCGTTGAACTAAAGGTCCGTATCTTGTACTTCCTGGAATCATTAGTCTTTTTTGCAGATAAAATCATTCTCCATCTTTCCTCCTAAATTGCACCATTCTTGAGATATTTGAAGTTGAAAGGAATTAAATCGATATAATTTTGTCCAAATTTTCTGATTTTCCCAAATCCAACTCTGTGCTGAAATGATTCAATAACAAGATTTGTTCAATGTTGCCATATTTTATGTCTATATTAAATATTTCTTCAAAAGGTTGGGGAAATCTCTCCAGTCTATGGTTCCACCACTAAAAACTAATAGATGAAATTAACCACTGAACAATTTTTGTCTTACATTCACTACAAAATCTGAATTGCCATTTGCTGTATTCATTATTTATGATGTCTAGCACCTTGTTTAATATTTAATCCAGAGTAATATTCCATAAGAAATAGAGAAAAAGATTTCCTTCACTAACATAGGTACTTCGTTATATTCTCATGACCATTGAAATAGGTAATGTATTTTCTGTCAGGACCTGTTGAATTGAAGACTTGTCTTTATGAAGAGCTGGTGTTCTTTATAGCTTCAGACTTTCAGGCTCCATCAAATTATATCTATTCTAACATAGGAATGCTTCAAATTAAGATCATATGAGTTTTAAAATCTTCGAATCCAGTCTCCTTGATTTATTTTGTAGGTTTATAGTTTTTTCACATATTTATTTCATACACCGATTAAACCTGGTACCTACACGAACTTAGGAGATAATAAAATTTGACTTAGTTTTAGTATTTCTGAATGTTTGTTATGATGCATGGTTAATTAAAATTCAATCAATATTGAAACTGGAAGCTATAGGTTCATAAACAAGAAAGATTAGAATAGAAATGTTTTTTCTGACCATAATCATTTCATACTGAATTGAATAATTTCAAACTATCGAAATTATTATTATTATTTTATTATAATATTTTCCACATTTTTTAAATAACTGTTGACAGTTTCAAACAGAATCAAAACAACAAGGAACCACAGAACACTATTTTATTGGGAACTACCCACCACAGAGACGTTATGATAACATTTTAATGTGATAATAATTCACTCTAGTTATTCTGAGAAAAATTATAATTAAAAATCAATAATGGTTACAGATATTATCTATCATTTAAAAAAAACTTTGCAATTATTAATTTTTTCTCCTCTGGGGTAGGAAATTAATTAATATTCTATGGTAAGGTTTTAAAAATTTGACATATACTATGAATAACCATTATTCAATATTCATGTTTTTGTTTACAGAATTAAAACAAATACTCTGATTATAAAAACCAAAAATTTACCCATGTTCAGTAATTAATTATAGTCTGAACAGAATAGATTCATATTAATGATTTAACAAACATTTTTTTATTAAAGAACACCTAGTTGGTTTTTCAGAAACAAATTTAGGTGATCAAACTCAATTTCTTCAAGCAAGTATAATTGCACACCCAAATATGGGAATACTTGTAATCTATCCAAGTAAATTGTTATTGGGATTCAGTACAGAAAATAATCATCAAGCAAATTAACATCACTTTAAAATAATTAGTGATATCATTCATGGTTGTTAAAGATTTAGAAAAAAATTTTCATATTTTTAACAGTATGATATCAAGAGACCTCATAGACCTGTCAATACGCAAGAAAGTCTGTCAAGAAGAAGAAAATTCAGAAATATCAGTGTTTGGAAAATCATAGATGATTTTTTCTGGATTTGAGTGAAAAAAAAAGCAAAGTGACAACCTCTTGCCTTGGAAGTTTTCATAGAAATGGATGGTTTTCATGAATTGGATATCTTAAGAAGAAAATTACAAATGTATGATGATAATATCCAATAATTTTGAGGTTTTTTGAAATTCCTCACTGGAAAGGAATGGTTCATAATGTTGAAGTAGAAAGAAATTACGGTAGAACAACAAAAATCTAGTTTATGGTGTTGAATTTTTTTTTCCGGAAAATAAGTATTCTGAACATGGACCTCATCGGATGAAACATGAGTGTGTGAATCATTTTTTTTAGAGGGAAATTAATGTTTTTAAACAATTCTGATTCAATAGTGGATGCTGTAGAAGGTACTCTTCATTCAAACTAAACTGGACTACAGAGGGGTATTTGCCCAATGTGAAAACTTAAAATTCTTTTAAACGCAGCTGAATATGGAAAAACCGTAATGGAACTCGTGAGGAACTATTATTTAGGCCATAACCGCACCACACTGTATCTACAACATGTCATATCGAAAAACAGCATTTTTGCCTGTCGAATAAATCCTAGGTTCCATTAAAAAACACAGTTGAATATTATAAATTGTAGTTAAAAAATTGATAACGCCAATGCATTCTTCTGAGAAAAGTGCTTGTAAAATGATTTTGTTTTTTGCTCTGAAAAAAATTCATTCAAAAATCGAGTCCGAAAGTTTACCATTGATCTTTTCCAGCTTCTTGGGTTTCTGAGGTCTTCCCATTGTACAATAAATTTGAAGAAGTAGGTCCATAAGTTTATATTAAATGATGATGACTCATGTGAATACTTCTGTAGATTAGCCGAATAAAAGTGACCTCTACTTTCCCAGCATCCAATCCTAAATTATCATTCCGTGAAAACCAAGCCAGAGATATCATCAATTGAAAAAAATCAGATTCTCCCATCGAGTCACCGATCCTTTCGATTTCCAGGAAAGACCTCCCACCCCAACCCGAAATATTTAATCTGAAACAACCGACATTCGTCGAAAATATTCTAATTTTAGCGTTCAAGACACCGATATTTATTATATTAGTCGGCCCGACAAAAATTTATTTCTTTTCAACAATGGACGAGATGTGTTTTTATCTTCATTTTCGGTTTCAATTACGATCGGTCAGACCGACAAAGACAGGCGCGGCGCGCGATTCTAGGAACGGGCCGATCTTGTTTTTGGCAGATCCCGATCGCCGCGCCGGTGTGACCGATACTATTCTCACGGTGATTTTTTTTCTCGCAACAAAACACCAGTGTCGTAGGCGATGTTGGGCACTCTCATTACAATTGAAAATTCACTTACCACTTAGATATGGGTGGAAATTTTAACTATTTATCCTTCGAATGGATATAGCAATCTGGAATGAACATTCGCAGAACTGCACAATCACAAAAACGAACTAGAATAAAACTAGTATAAAATATTCATAGAAAAACGCAGAAAATCACATAGGCAGAATGTAACTAAGAAAATCACATTGATAGAAAAAAGTTGCGAGATCTTCAGTGTCTTCCTAGAGTTCAAGATTGCAATCCAGCACAGATTGACGATAGAATACAATAAGATTGATCAGAGATAATTTTTCCCTTTCCCTGATACCAACATTCATATACAGGGTGAGTCTTTGACCACTGCATTAATTTTAACCATAGGTTCTTGAGATAAAAAGAAAGATTTTTTCCATTACGGTTTTTCCATATTCAGCTGCGTTAAAAAGTTATAAGCATTTTAAGTTTTCACATTGGGCAAATACCCCTCTGTAGTCCAGTTTAGTTTGAATAAAAAATACCTTCCACAGCATCCACTATTAAATCTGAATTGTTTTAAAACATTATTTTCATCTAAAAAATGATTCACTCAATCATATTTCATGCGATGAGGTCCATATCCAGAAGGAAGATACAAAATACTAATTTTCTGGTAAAAAAAAATTTAAGACCAAGACTTAGGTTTTTGTTGTTCAACTATAATTTCTTTCTACTTCGGGATTATAAACCATCCTTTCTAATGAGAAATTCCAAAAAAACTCAGAATTATTGGATGTTATCATCATACATTTGTAAATTTCTTCTTAAAATTTCCAAATCATGAAAACCATCATTTCTATGAAAGCATCCAAGGCAAGAGGCTGTGCTTTTTTTTTCAATCAAAGCCAGAAAAAATCATCTATGATTTTCCAAACACTGATATTTCTGAAGTTTCTTCTCCTTGACAGAGACCAGTGAACAGGTCTATGAGGTCTCTTGATATCATACTGTTAAAAATATGAAAATCTTTAACAACCATGAATGATGTCACTAATTATTTTAAAGTGATGTTACTTTGCTTGATGATTATTTTCTGTACTGAATCCCAATAACAATTTACTTGGATAGATTACAAGTATTCCCAGATTTAGGAGTACAATTATACTTGCTTGAAGAAATTGAGTTTGATCACCTAAATTTGATTCTGAAAAATCAACTAGATGTTCTTTAATAAAAATTTTTTGTTAAATCATTAATATAAATCTATTCTGTTTAGACTATAATTACTGATTACTGAACATGCGTAAATTTTTGGGTTTTATAATCAGAGTATCTGTTTTAATTACGTAAACAAAAACATAAATATTGAATAATGGTTATTCATAGATTATGCCAAATTTCAATAACTTACCATAGAATATTAATTTATTACCGAACCCCAGGAAAGAAAAAATTAATAATTGCAAAGGTTTTTAAATGAAAGATAATATCTGTAACCATTATTGATCTTTAGTTATAATTTTCCTCAGAATAACTAGAGTGAATTATTATCACATTAAAATATTATAACGTCTCTGTGGTGGATAGTTCCCAGTAAAATAGTGATCTGTGGTTCCATGTTGATATGATTCTGTTTGAAACTGTCAACAGTTATTTGTAGCTTTCTTTAAAAGAAATGTGGAAAATATTGTAAGGATAATTTCGATAGATTGAAATTATTCAATTCAGTATGAAATGATTATGGTTAGAAAATGCATTCTATTCTAATATTTCTTGTTTATGAGCTTATAGCTTCCAGTTTCAATATTGATAGAATTTTAATTAACCATGCATCATAACAAACATTCAGAAATATTAAAACTAAGTCAAATTCTATTATCTCCTAAGTTTGTGAACCAGGTTGAATCGGTGTATGAAATAAAGATGTGAAAAAACTTCTATAAAGGCACAAAACAAATCTAGGAGACTGGGTTCGAAGTTTTCAAAACTCATATGAGCTTAATTTGAAGCATTTCTATATGTTAGAATAGATATAATTTGATGAACCCTGAAAGTCTGAAGCTATAAAGAACCAGCTCTTCATAACGACAAGTCTTCAATTTAACAGGTCCTGACAGAAAATACATTACCTATTTCAACGGTCAATATACCGAAGTACCTATGTGAGTGATGGAAAACGTTTTCTCTATTTATTATGGAATATTACCCTGGATTGAATATTAAACAAGGTGCTACACATCATTAATAAGGAATATAGCAAATGACAATTCAAATTTTGTAGTAAATGAAGGACAAAAATTGTTCAGTGGTTAATTTCATCTATAGTGTTTAGTGGTGGAACCATAGACTGGAGAGATATCCCCAACCTTGTAGAATTGTAGAAATATTTCATAAACACATAAAATATGGCAACATTGAACAAATCTGATAATTGAATCATTTCAGCACAGAGTTGGATTTGGGAAAATCAGAAAATTTGGATAAAATTATATCGATTTAATTCCTTTCAGAAGTTTGCAGGCAAATTGTTCGGAGTAGCTTGAAGAAGTCTTCAAATCACAGATAGGTGCTAATTTTATCTAGCTTTCGAGTCTTTCAACATTTATGAAAATTGAAAAATATTCTGAAACCGTCATCTTTAATAAAATCTAATATTTACCTTGAAAACGACAGAAGAGGTTGGGAAGAAGAGCAATAATAGATTATGGTTATTGCCCAAATAATAAATCTGTACGAGTTCCATCATCAACAATTTCTCGTGAACAACTGATTTTACTTGGATAAAAATGATATTGCTTTGATATGTTTCCACGGAGCGATCTCATGAGTTTAGAGAACAGCCAGAAGTGATATAGTGCCATGTCAGTCGATTACGGTGTTCGCGGGATGACATGGGTTGAGTTTTTGGCGAAAAAATCACGAATTACGAGACATTTTTGGTGCCAATCAAGATTTCACTTGTCTAAACCCAAATGATCACTCCATATGGTTTTCACTGATCCTTCGGATATTCTTAGTTCACAAAGATCTTGGTTTGTCAATCGACGATTTTGGAGTACCAATTTCTTGATTTCGTTGACGTGTAGCTTATTAGTTGATGTTGATGGCCGTGCCTCGTCTTAACCGCTTTCCCGACACTCCTTGAACATTTTGTGCCACTCATAAACTTTTGTTTTCAATAAAGCTTGCACACCAAAGGTCTTCTGCAGCATTTTAAATGTTTTGGCAGCAGAAATTTCAATCCGAACACAAAATTTAAAAGAATTACGTGGTTTCAGACATAATAAGAACGAGAAATTCACTCTTAGCTTAGCATTTAACATCTACCGGTATCCTCAGTACTTTTTGCCCACGGTAGTAGATTTTCCAGACACATATTGATTGGCCAAGTAACACAACGAATGGTACCATAAGAAACAACTTATCCTCAAAGAAAAGGTATCTTATTCAGATCTAAATTAAAAATAAAAGGGTTTCAAACTGATCCTTGTGGAAGACCATCATTCAATTCCCAATTCTTCTCTGCTTCGATTCCAAGAAACGAATGCTATTCCAGCATTCCGAACAGAATCAAAGGTAATTATTGCCGATTCCAGAGCAACGCTCTCGTTTGCACCGAAAATCACATTCCAGAGTTCGGGCCGTGTGTGTTTGTATGTGTGTGTTAATAGTTAACTACTCTCATCGAGGATCGAGAACGTCGGACCTTCCAGCTCGCTGACCATTACGAGTTGAAAAATCTCCACCGAGACCTACTACGGTATTTTATTCAGTGTTGTACGTCTGCATTCTCCGCATTCCCTCTGACCGAGACAGAGAAAAGGTGTTCTTCTTTTACCTGGCGACATCTCGTCGAGATTATCTCCTTACGCCGTGCATCAGCATCTCTACGAGATTCCGGATGTTGAACTATTCTATGAATGGAGTTCTGTGTTCATTCCATGATATCGGACACAGTTAAGCATGCGGTGAATTTTTGTGGTTGATCGTTTGAAATCAGTCGCAGCAGATAGGCAAACATAATATTTCGTTTTCAGAGCAAGAAGTGTTTCTACTGAGAGAAGAGGGGTGATTATCTTAAAACTATACTTGGACTTAAATTCAAATTGGTGATCCAAAATTGTATTTTTAAAGGTTTAAATGGTGATAGCATCATTTACACCTTTAAATATACCTAGACTTCCTTATTAGACTCTTATATCACAAACAAAAACCTTCATTCATAGATCTGTTCAACTTCAGGAAACAGGAAAACAGGAAAATTGATGAAATTTCCTAATGATCTTGACTTCTTTATTAATCAGAATTCTTCCGATCAATCTATTGCGAGGATAAAAAAATTGCAATTCCGATCCTATCCAAATTGAACTGAAGAGGGATGAATATCTTCATTTTATAAGTGGACTTCCTTATTCGACTCTGATATACAGGGTGAATAAGTGTAAAATATTTAAGGAGGTGATTCCTCATCGAAAAAAAGATAGGATCTTTCATATAAAGAACCTTCATTGGGGCATCCCTTGTTAAGATACAGCCCTTCAAAGGGAGTACATAAAATTTGTATAACATTTTTTTTCACAAGCACAAAAAAAGTTATTAAAATATTGAAATTAACCTAACGTTTCCTACTAGCAAAAAGACACTTATCCAGTTGTTTACTTGGTTTGCCCCATGGTTGTAAGGGTCGGAAACGCAACCCCTAAAGCTTATTTCCAATGTAACTTTTTGTTGATGACGAGATATTGTTGATGATGGAGCTCGTGTTTAATGATTGTTTGGGCTATTACCATCATCTATTGTGGATGTAATAATTTCCGACGTTTCGATAGACATCTTCTATCTTTATCAAGGAGGAAAAGTAAAAAACCTTTTGAAAATTATCAATTTTCAAAAAAGTCAATATTGACAGAAGTCATGAAAGAAAATGAACGATGTTATATACTCATCTGTGATATGATGATCTTTTTAAGTTGGATCGAACTATCGGCGTCCAAACTTCTGGCAGATCTATAGATGGAGCACTTATGGAATCACGTGCTATTTTCATAAATGCTGCTTCTTTGATTTTTCTTCTTGCAAGTTTTTCTTCTTTGGATATTATTGATGCTTCATCCCACTTTATACGATGATTCTCAACCCGGATTTGTTGCTGTCTAGTACTCGTAGAAGCTTCTGATGTTCTTTTATTCGTACATTCAGAGGGCGTTTAGTTTCTCCGATGTAAGATCTTAGTTCTTAGAGCTCTGATAGTGTCTTGAGTTTTGAATGCAATCGTTATATTGTATCTATTTCCGATTCTTCTCATTTTCTCCGACAAACCTTTTACATAAAGAATTACGGTTTTGATGGTCTGATGTATATCTGTTGGTTCAGGTTGACTTTCTCTTGTTCGTCTAGCTTTTTCTAATATCTTTTTGGGGTAGCCATTGTTTCTAAGAGTTTTCGAGATGTTATTTATTTCTTCATTTTGGTCTTCTTCAGTGCAACAAATATTTATTGCTCTATCAAATAAACATTTTGCTTCTCCCAATTTAGTGTTTAGTTGGTGGTTTGAATCAAAATGTAGATATTGTTCTGTGTTCGTTGGCTTCTTATACACAGTGGTTTTGGGATTCCTTTTTGTTTATGTACGAGTACATCTAAGAATGGAAGTTGTTTGTCTTTCTCGATTTCCATTGTGAATTTAATTGATTCCTCTTGATTGTTTAGCTATTGAAGGAATCCACCTATAGTGTCTCTTCCATGTTGCCAAATAATGAAAGTATCATCTACATATCTTTTCCACAGTTTGGGTTTAAGAAAAATCAAAGAAGCAGCATTTATGAAAATAGCACCTGATTCCATAAGTGCTCCATCTATAGATCTGCCGGAAGTTTGGACGCCGATAGTTCGATCCAACTTAAAAATATCATCATATCACAGATGAATATATAACATCGTTATTTTTTAAAATACGTAGGCACAAAAACTGCCACATTACAAATATTTTTGACAGGACGAAGTCTGTCGGGTCAGCTAGTTGAAAATAAAAGGTTCTAAAACTGATCCTTGTGGGAGACCATCATTCAATTCCCAATTCTTCTCTGCTTCGATTCCAAGAAACGAATGCTATTCCAGCATTCGAACAGAATCAAAGGTAATTATTGCCGATTCCAGAGCAACGCTCTCGTTTGCACCGAAAATCACATTCCAGAGTTCGGGCCGTGTGTGTTTGTATGTGTGTGTTAACTACTCTCATCGAGGATCGAGAACGTCGGACCTTCCAGCTCGCTGACCATTACGAGTTGAAAAATCTCCACCGAGACCTACTACGGTATTTTATTCAGTGTTGTACGTCTGCATTCTCCGCATTCCCTCTGACCGAGACAGAGAAAAGGTGTTCTTCTTTTACCTGGCGACATCTCGTCGAGATTATCTCCTTACGCCGTGCATCAGCATCTCTACGAGATTCCGGATGTTGAACTATTCTATGAATGGAGTTCTGTGTTCATTCCATGATATCGGACACAGTTAAGCATGCGGTGAATTTTTGTGGTTGATCGTTTGAAATCAGTCGCAGCAGATAGGCAAACATATAATATTTTGTTTTCAGAGCGAGAAGTGTTTCTACTGAGAGAGGAGGAGTGATTATCTTAAAACTACACTTAGACTTAGGCTCTGATATCATAGAACATACAAAAACCTTCATTCATAGAACTGTTCAACTTATAAACTCATAAGATTCTACAGGGTGTAACTAAATAAGTGTAACATGTTTAAGGAAGACGAGATATTGTTGATGATGGAGCTCGTGTTGAATGATTATTTGGGCTATTACCATCATCTATTGTGGATGTAATGTTTTCCGACGTTTCGATAGACATCTTCTATCTTTATCAAGGAGGAAAAGTAAAAAACCTTTCGAAAATTATCAATCTTCAAAAAGTCAATATGACAGAAGTCATGAAAGAAAAATGAACAATGTTATATACTTATCTGTGATATGATGATCTTTTTAAGTTGGATCGAACTATCGGCGTCCAAACTTCTGGCAGATCTAGATGGAGCACTTATGGAATCTGGTGTTATTTTCATAAATACTGCTTCTTTGATTTTTTCTTCTTGCAAGTTTTTCTTCTTTGGATATTATTGATGCTTCATCCCATTTTATACGATGATTCTCATCTACAGCATATTGGACCAACCTGGATTTGTCGCTGTCTAGTACTCGTAGAAGCTTCTGATGTTCTTTTATTCGTACATTCAGTTTGTAAGTTTAGCTCTGATAGTGTCTTGAGTTTTGAATGCAGTCGTTATGTTGTATCTATTTCCAATTCTTCTCATTTTCTCCGACAAACCTTTTACATAAGGAATTACGGTTTTAATGGTCTGATTTATATCTGTTGGTTCAGGTGGTTCAGGTTGGTTCTCTTGTTCGTTTAGCTTTTTCTAATATCTTTTTTTCTTAGAAGCAATGGCTACCCAAAAAGATATTAGAAAAAGCTAAACGAACAAGAGAAAGTCAACCTGAACCAACAGATATAAATCAGACCATTAAAACCGTAATTCCTTATGTAAAACGACCCAACTTAAAAAGACCATCATATCACAGATGAGTATATAACATCGTTCATTTTCTTTCATGACTTCTGTCAATATTGACTTTTTGAAAATTGATAATTTTCATTGCACGATGCGTGCAGGGTAATCAGAGAGACTCCAGGAATATTTGAGCGAATACGTGGCTCAATGCGCCGACGTCTAGACGCATGCGTGATGTCTAAAGGTAGACATAAGTATTGAACATTTAATATGATTTCTACGTGTTGTGTGTTTTGTTATTAATAAATTAGTTTTGTACTAACTACAGAATAATAATAAATCCAGTTCGCAATTATGACGATGTACCTATCTCTGTAGTTGTTCGTAAAATAATTTTTTGCTGCGAACTAGTTTATTTTTGGGCAAAAACTCAAGAAACAATTTTTGTTTAGAATGAAACAAGCTATCGGAAATAAATTTTTAAATGGTAAACAAATAATAAGACAAAAAGTTACATTGAAATAAACTTTAGGGGTTGCGTTTCTCACCCTTACAACCATGGGGTAAAACAAATAAATAACTGGATAAGTGTCTTTTTGCTAATAGAAAACGTTAGGTTAATTCAATATTGTAACTTTTTCGGTGCTTGTACAAAAAAATTGATATACAAAATTGATGTACTCCTTTGAGGGGCTATATCTTAACAAGGGATGCTTCAATGAAGTTTCTTTATATGAAAGATCCTATCTTTTTTCGATGAGAAATCACCTTCTTAAATATTTTACACTTATTTAGTTACACCCTGTAAATCAGAGTCGAATAATGAAGTCTACATATAAAATGAAGATATTCATCCCTCTTCAATTCAATTTGGATAGGATCGGAATAGCCATTTTTTTATCCTCGCAGTAGATTGATCGGAAGAATTCTGATCAATAAAGAAATTTCATCAATTTTAATAAATAACAAGTCAATCTCATCAATCATTCTTCTAGTATCTGTAAGGTTTATCCAAAATATTTTCTTCGGTTATTTTTATGGGTTATAGGATTCCCCTTGAAGATGCCTGAAAAAAAAATTAAAATAGGTGTAGATCAACGTCAATGCAATATATTCGCCATTGATTATCTAAAAATATTTCCAGGAATTCTATTTCAAAAGAAGTTTTATTTTTCTGTATGCATATTCAGATATAAGTTAAATAAAAAGTAGAAATAATAATTATAGGTACCTATTCGATCTTATCCACAAACTGAAAAAAAATTCTACTATTCCACTTCAAATGTTAAGCTTGCTATGTTTTTTAATCGTGAACATAATTTTTCTCAATTCTTTATTTTCAGAAACACCATATTTCAATAAAAATACTGAATAATACAAAAACTACGGTAAATGTGACAAAAATCTATATCTACTGACAATTAGGTAAAATTATTAAATCCTGAAGCCCGAGGGTTTTTGGAAAATTTCAGATAGAAACTTAGGATATTGAATTTTTGTAAATAAAAAAAGTGTCCTCAGTAACACTGAACGTTTGGGCGTGTAACAGTGATGTCAAGTCTCCTCTGTAAAAAGTACCTAGAATTGATTCGGAAAATCCCTAGAATTCCCTAGATTAGTGCAGAGGTGGCTCCATTCGCCCAGTGCAGGAAATATGTGAGTAAGGGGGTGGGGGTTGTTCTCAAAGTTTCGCGGAATATTAGGAAATAACGATACGAAAATTCTTGGGATATGAGTGATTTTATTTCTGATTCTCATTCATTTCCTGAATAAACTAATTATAATTATTTCATATATCACTATTTGGAAATAAGGTTAAGAATAAAACATTATCGAACAAAAGTTTTATTTGACTTAATAATAAAAACAACAACGAATTTATATATGTGTATATTATAAAGGCTTTGAAAAACTAATCATTTATTTTATACAAACTTTTATATTGCATCAGCTTCAAATGTTCAGGTGTTACTTCGAATAAAAAAACATTTTTCATCATTTGAAAATCTAATGACTGAAACAGTGTTTAATGCTTCACTACCTATTTTATTTCTTTTTTTTTTGTTTTTACATCTGTAACAACAGAAAAAACCCGTTCTGTTTCGGCATTACTATGAGGTAATGCCATACATAATCTAGCTAATTGTACTACATCTTGGTATTCATTAACTCCATTAAAATCTTTGTGGTCACCTAAGCTATTCCAAAATTCTTCTACATTCATTTTCATATATAATAATTTTTTATTGTTGTCATCAGAAAAGTCTATTGCAATATTTTTCCACTGCCTATCAATATCATCTTTGATGCCTTCGACGAAAGCTCATCGGGTTTTTTAAAATCTAAAGCTACTTCCGGTGATAAAAATTTCAATGAATCGAAAAAAATATCATCAAGGGGAAATCTTTGCTGTATTTCAGTTGCAGCAGTAACGAAAAAATTCAAACAAGACTTTCTTATTGAAGTTTGAACTTCTGGCGGTAGAAGGAAAGTAAATTGTTACAAGAAGAACCGAGATCTATTTGCTCCAATTCTAAAAAGTGATGGGGTTTTTACAATTCATTTTGGGGTCATTTAAAAATTCGGGTTTAATGAAATGAGCTGTGAGTTTACGAAAATCTTTTTGCAATTATATGATAATTCATGAATCAATATTTTTTTGATTGAAAAAGGGCATTGAATTTATTGAACAAATTTAGAATATGATTCAAAAATAGTAATACTCCTTTAGTCGAATCATTATGCAGTTCATCAAATATGAAATTTACACATTTCGAGTTATCTTCTAATTTCGCAACTTTAAAATAATTTTGGAGAACAATCCAATTCTCGAGAACCCTTTAGACAGAATGTTGCATGGAAAGCCATCTGGTAAATGCTAATTTGAGCATTTTTTTTTTTCGAAATGGAAGAAATCTTGCATTTCTATCAATTCTGCAGTTCTTTTTGAGGAAGAGGAAAAATAGCTTACTATATTTCTAATCAATTCCTCCGGTGTTCTAGGTAATTGAGAACAAGCATGGCTTGCAACGAAGTGGTAAGTTATAACATCTGTTGTTCACATTGTAAACAACAGATGTTATAACTTTACATGCTCAAAGATTGAATATTCTTTCAGAGATTTCTTTTTCAAAGGAATCGAGCAAGGAAGTAATTTTTGTCAAATTATACCACACTTAAAAATGTTTCATCCACATTCTTCAGCATAGAATACATATTGTGTTAGTTTAAGTGATTCAAGGGCCAGAAGCGAAATTTTTTCTACCTCTACGTTTGAGGATTGAAAAATCCCTAGAATTTTCCTATTTCCCTAAAATTCCCTAAACCCAAAATTTTTCCCTAGATCTAGGGACAATTCCCTAGACTTAACATCACTGGCGTGTAACAACAGACTGTAAATGGCTTCATCGAAATATCTTCTAAATAATGCTTAGAAGCCGAACCGGATGCTTCCACATGTTGCTCTCGAATGAAGTGGGATAGATTAATATTATATTTCCGGTAGTACCGAAATACATCGAGTACGAAAGCGACGATTTCTTTCTTTATCGACTTTGTTTAATGACTCATATTTGAGATTCAAAGGGCATTGATCGATGTTGTTTCTTTTGAAAAAGAAATGTAGGTAGACTTTTCCAAAAAAAAAGCAAATAATAAGTGTCTCTTAAGTTTCAAAATGACATTATAATAATAATAATTTATTGATCCAGTTCGACATGAAAATGTATAGGGCAGGTCAGCGTTACATCAAAATAAGAAAATAAAAATTATACAGTAATATTGGTATCACTAAAAATCACAAAGAACTCATTGACGCTATAATAAGCATTTTCTATAAGAAATTTTTCATAGTCGATCTAAAATCTAGTCCATTCATAGCCGGCATCTTGGATGGCAAATTATTATATAGGGTGGCCGAGAGATTAACGTTTAAAAAAATAGATTCCTCGTGTCATGGGGTATTTCGGATACCCCATATATTCCGCGATTATTCACGGTTTTCGAGATATAAATATGTTTATAAAATATCAGAACTTTTGTCCTCAATCACGTGAAAAAATTCTATAAAAAGTATAAAACTATTTTGACTTTATTACAATGAAATCCCCATAAGTTGTACTTTGAAACATAAAATAATCAGCATTGTAACTTTAATGAAAGTTTAGGAAAAATCGGTCTTAAGAAAAAAATACGTCAAGTGGGTTAAGACCAACACTTTAAAATATAAGTCAAAAATATAAATGGATATTTTCTTGATTACTGAATGTACCTATAAAATGCGTCTAACTTTTAGCAATCAGGATCATTTAAAATAAGAAGTACTTAATGGGGTATTTTTGCGAAAATCCGTCATCAAAGTCACCAAGGCGGAAGTCTTTTTGTCTTTTTATGATCATTAAGGCTAAATTCACTAGTTAACTGATCAAGATTACTGCAAATAAGCTAAGATTTGGTGTGTTAAAATTTTTTCCATTAACCAAACCACCTCTTACTTAAGAAATTTGTTAACTAAGTTTATTTTGGACAAAGATTGAATGGAAAAAAATTTTGACAAACCAAATCTTAGCTTATTTGCAGTAATCTTGATCAGTTAACAAGTGAATTTAGCTTTAATGATCATAAAAAGACAAAAATTTTTTAAAGAATTTCCGGCTTGGTGACTTTGATGGCGGATTTTAGCAAAAATAGCCCATAAAGTACTCTTATTTTAAATGATCCTGATTGCTAAAAGTTAGACGCATTTTATAGGTACATTCAGTAATCAAGAAAATATCCATCTCTTATTTATGTTTTAATGTTTTGGTCTTAAACCACTTTACGTATTTTTTTCTCTTGAGACCAATTTTTCCTAAACTTACATCAAAGTTACAAAGCTGATTATTTTATGTATCAAAGTACAACTTATGGAGATATCATTGCAGAAGAAAAAAGTCTAAACATAATAATTTCATACTTTTTTTGTATGGTACAAGTCGAATGAACACATGGTTGAATTCCTTATTGCGAATTGAAAGCATTCAGTGTTATCGATATGTATTATCAAGGCATTCGTTCAGTACCACTTTTCAAAATGACCTACCAGAGCTTCACATATACTCTTGAGTTCATCAAGTCTGTGCAGTTTGTACAGCAATTGACAAATTATCAACAGATGAAATGAGCTAGAGTTAAGACCTGATGTTTGGGGAGATCATTAATGAGGATAATGAAAAGCAGAGGACCTACGACTGAGCCCTGAGGAACCCCTAGCTCATTTGTGCATTTAGAGCACCAACAATCCCCCATTTTCACTGACAACGTTATGGAACTGGACAACCAGTCCGAGAAGACTCCACGGAAACCAAGATGAAGAAGTTCATCAGATATAAAATTGAAAGAATGCAGTCAAATGTGCGAGGAAGGAAGGCATGAGCACCTCCGATTTTTCCGGAAATGACGTCAACTTCCGTTTTTCAAATTAGAACACCATTTTTTTATTGCAGAAATAGATTCCTTAGAAAATTTCAAGTTATTTTGATGTAACATTTTTCAGTTTTGGTAGGAAAATTCTCTCTGAGCGGGAAAATACGAAAAAAAATCGGAAATAGAGCTCCGCTGAAACAAGAATAACTTCGAGGTTTTTGGATAGAAAATTTTCATTTTTGGGATTTTTCAAGATGTCAAAATGTAAGATTGATGTATCCACTTTGAAAATCGAAATCGCGATTCATGATACAGGGGGTGAAAAAATCGCTTTCAAAGTTAGGGATGACAAAATCGTGAAAAATCAATTTTTTCAAATTAGAACCCCATTTTTTTATGGCAGATATTGAATCTACGTTAAAAAATAATGTGAGTGTATGCATCACACCCTTGCCCTAAAGTGGATATTTTCTGAGTTATTCACAAAAAACTGTTTTTCGTTTTGAATTTTCAGCTATTTCTTTTCCCTTCACGCCAAAAAGATGAAATTTTCAGGAACTGTTACTTAAACCATGTTTTAGATTTTACTACCCTAATATGCAAAAGAAAAAAGTTACAGGTTGTTCCTAAATAGATGGCGAATTTGGATTCGAATTAGTATCGGAAACCTCTTTATTTCAACTAATCGGCCATCGGTTTTCTCTCCAGTGATAAATAAATAATTCCTTATGAACCATATGCAAAAACTTACCATGTTTTACATTCTTTTTTTTTAATGATAGATATCATTAATTACATCTGCCAAATTCCTCTTTATTCAGTAGCATTTTGTGTTTACTATTAATTTGGTGTAATTCGTATTAAGTTATAAAATCGATCACTATGCCTAATTTTACCAATGAAGATTATTTAAATCTCATTCTACTTCATGGAGAATGTAATAAAGTTGTAGATAGAACGATTCGACTGTTCATTGAGAGGTTTCCTGACCGACCCAGACCAACGAGAGATACCATTAACAGAACCATGACAAACTTGAGAAATGTTGAATCTTTCGTTAAGAAAACTATACACAGAGAAAAAAGTGTAGTAAAAGATGAGAACAACGAAATTATTACAGTTCTTGCATATTTTCGTGTGAATCCTCAAAATTCTCTCAAAGATGCCGAGATTGCTCTGGGATTATCTCAATCGAGTGTTTGGAGAATATTAAAAAAACATAAAATGCACCCATATAAATTCAATAGGGTACAGCATTTAAAGGAAACTGATTTCGTCAGGAGAACAGAGTTTTGCAAAGCTATGATGATTCGATTTCAAGAGAATGAAAACTTTTTGGACTGTATAATTTGGACAGATGAATCTAAATTCACAAAGAATGGTTCTTTCAATAGGCATAACAGTCATTATTGGGATGAAGAGAACAACCACCACTTCAGGCAATGGAACTTTCAAGAGACCTGGAGTGTCAATGTTTTTTGCGCCATCAAATATAATGCAATTCTCGATGTTCACATTTATGATGGTACTTTAACTAGTAAGATAGAACACTACACATGTTTGCATTATTTAAAGAATGTTCTCCCTTAGGAGATAGATATTCTGACATATTGACTCAAATAATTGAGCCGCTAGTACAGAACCATAATGACTTACGGTATCAACAAGATGGCGCGCCTCCACACAATTCACTCAATGTGTCAAATATCCTATACAGGCTATTTGAAGATCGATGGTTGGCGAACAATGGTCCACATCTTTGGCCACCACGTTCTCCCGATTTAACTTCTTTAGACTATTATGTTTGGGGTTGGATAAAAAATATTGTCTACTCAACTCCCCTGACTGATAAAGAGGACTGCATAGAACGAGTCAGAAATGCGTTGAGGTTTGTTTAGATTTTTAGATTCATAGTTTTGAAACTCAATTTGGTTTTTAAACACTTTTGCAGATCTCTTCCTCCCGATGAAATAAGAAGAGCAACGCACGAAGCATTCCTGAGACGTATAAATAAATGTCTAGAAATTAACGGTCAAAACTTTGAGCATCTTCTCTAGTTATAACTGCGAGATTTTGCCATGGTTCTCCTAATAGTAACTTGAAGTCGGTTTCAAGAAGGGGTGAAAAATCTACAGCATGGTTCAAATAACAGTTCCTGAAAATTTCATCTTTTTGGCGTGAAGGGAAAAGAAATAGCTGAAAATTCAAGACGAAAAACAGTTTTTTGTGAATAACTCAGAAAATATCCACTTTAGGGCAAGGGTGTGATACATGCACTCACATTATTTTTTAACGTAGATTCAATATCTGCCATAAAAAATGGGGTTCTAATTTGAAAAAATTGATTTTTCACGATTTTGTCATCCCTAAATTTGAAAGCGATTTTTTTACCCCCTGTATCATGAATCGCGATTTTGATTTTTAAAGTGGATACATCAATCTTACATCTTGAAAAATCCCAAAAATGAAAATTTTCCATCCAATAACTTCGAAGTTATTCTTGTTTCAGCGGAGCTCTATTTTCGATTTTTTTTTCGAATTTTCCCGCTCAGAGAGAATTTTCCAACCAAAACTGAAAAATGTTACATCAAAATAACTTGAAATTTTCTAAGGAATCTATTTCTGCAATAAAAAAATGGTGTTCTAATTTGAAAAACGGAAGTTAACGTCATTTCCGGAAAAACCGGAGGTGCTTATGCCTTGAAAATATTTTAGATTTCATCAGCATCGTGAAATACTTATAAGTGCTGAATATCATGAAGATATGTTCAGTAGTTTTCCGTATAAATTTGGTGAGGTACCTCGTATAAGGTTGTAGACGTATTCAAAGAAGTTAATGCAAGCTGTCTGAGTAGATCTTTGCGATCTAAAACCATGTTTACTACTTAAAAGATTGAACTTAAGTATGTTGATGTTTCAAATGGAGCATACATCTTATAGCAATTAAATCAGACTTGTTGTGACGAATTTACAACCAGAGTTATTTTTCTCATTGTACCTATCGAATATAACAAAAATAAAACTCTACAGTTTATAGATGTTAATTGAATTATCAATTATTATTATTTTAGTTGTCATAGGTATGTTATGGAAAGTTTGTTTGCGAAGTTTTTTTTTGCTATGCTCTAGCATTACTAATTATCTAGGTGCGCATATTTAGGTTTAGGTACCTACTAACTGCCTTACATTTTTTATCGATATCTACTTTTATGGTAGTTTATAAGTAACCATGGTAGTTTATTGAAATTAAATTTGAAGTTTGAAAGTAGGTACATGTTTTTATCGTTCATAATTTTCACCTAGACAAAGGAAAAATATTATACGATTGATATTTAACAATAATTCTCAACTTGTAATCGGTACATTACCTGGTCAGTTTTTTCTTCATTTCAAATAGAATTTCTGTAATAGGTGATATCAATATGTAGGTAGCTACATGATAGGTATATTTCATGTTTTTTTTTCTGCAGTTGAGCAGATATACAAATCATATAATTTTTTTTCGACTGAAGGAAATCACAAAAATTTGTACTATTGAAAATTAATGTGTATGGCCTTGAAACTCGCCTACGAAATTAAAAAGATGAATAGTCAATGCATTTTTATACACATAGTTTCCACTTATTTTTTCAACAAAATTAGGTACTAAATGTGAATAGGTATAAGCCTTACGATTCAATAAATACAAATGATAATATACCTAAGCATATTTTCAATTTCTATAGTTATAAGTCCAGTGATTTTAAGTGAAAAATGATCTGCATCAAATAGTCAATAATCCATCAATTACCTATTACGATAATTGGGACACGTTGGCGCATCCGCCAAATATAGACAATTCAATTTGTGGATTAGTATTCTACTTAGAAAGCTTCTTATATTGGGAAAATTATGCCAACGGTATTAGGAATGTGGTTATTTTTTAGAGACAACTATCATGAATGAAGCGTTCCCAATGGAAAAATCTGGTTCTATTTAAACCCAAGCAGGTACCTGAATGAAAGTGAGATTAATGAATTCTTTCTTCGCCTTTGCTTTGTAGGGTATAAAGTGTCTTGAATAATCTTGATGATGATGATGTTCGGAACAAATAAATACGTAGTATTAATAATGTCACGTTAACCGAAAACCACAATACCAAAGATCAAGGCTGAACAAGGCCTCAAGATGAGATTAATGACATTCAGATGACCAATTTTCCGTACCTTGGTTCGGGTTCTTCAACTTCAAAAACCTGATCATGATCATCCTCTGGTTGCTCCTGAAATTTTTCCATTTTCCTAGTCAGTGAGTGCAAAACGTAATCCCCAACAGATCAACAAGTCACAGAAATCGTTCTATTATTCAAACGAAAATTCGAAAGGGCCAAACGGAAACACTACAAAGTTCGCAAAGCAACGTTGAACGCAAAAAAACAACTACACTATGCCACAATAACAAAATTGGTGACCACGAATCAACTAATGATAACGTCCGAAAAGGTCACTTATAGCGAAAATAAAAAAGATTTTTCGTAAAATGACGTAACTGAATACATCACTTCTATTGCGACCTAAAACGTACTAAGTCCAGCGGCGTTTGCTCAGTTGGCTCAGGGACGCGGAGCGCAATATTCCACGCCCATTTCCCCGGAACCGCGGCCCCACTGCTAGCGGGGAGTATGGCACCCCCCTCCCCTTCACAAAGTTTACGTAACGAACGGAGAAGGAAACACCGCAATGAAAGCTACTGCATATTATACCCGAATTTATTCATAATAGTTGATGTAAAGCATAGACTGGGTGGTTAATTTTTAATTGCAACATTCTATGACGGAATCATAATGGAGGAATAGAAATGGCGGACCTGGCAAACGCATTTGCGATAGGGGTCCGTCCCAATTGGTTTTCGATATCAAGCGATGAAGAAATGAAATGTCGAAATATTATAATATTCCCCATTATTAATATTCACTTTACCGATTTGTTGATGAGTTTAATAATTCTAGGTTTCAGATCAAAATGCTTTATCGCTAGACTCTTAACGAGAATATTTACTAATATAATAATTGCTTCGTCTCGAAGGGCGCCAGGGCTTCAAGAATCCGAAGTTTCACCTTCTCGTAAATCAGGTAGAATCTGATATACCTACGAAGCTCTCGCAGCCTACGCCACTGATTGTAAGGAGTCCATAAGGAAATCGTTGATGTTATTATTTTGTATACTCTATCTGAGTCTACCTAGTCACAGAAATCTCAGAGGATTAGATTGAATGACTATAGAATATTGACAAATTATGCAAGATTTATTTTAAACGCCGTGTATAGAAGCGTACAGTGTGAACAGGGCCGTAATGAGAAGAAAAACCAGAAGGGTAGGAAATCCCGATTGTCCCAACTCCTGTAAAATTTCCCAATTTAAAATAGTAAACTCAATCATCCAAATATTGCTATGCTCAATAAGATATATGAATAAACAATAATTTTGGTATTAGGTATGATAAGTAAAGTGAAAATGAGAACTGTTTCATCACGTCGTCAACCAATGTTTAGAAATATTTAACGCACAAGGATTATACTTATATATATCATTATATTAGTGATGAATTTTATTTGGGTGCTTGGCAATGTCGGGAATGATTAATAATCAAAATCATAAAACATCTATATTTCGAACTTTTTTGTAGTTTTCTTCAGGATGCTATAGGTAAAGGAAATAATGAATATAAGAGATTGAGCACAATGTTACAAAATAAGTTACTTACATACAAAGGAATATTCGAATAATTGACAATAACTTGAAATATCAAATTTAACAATATAATCTCATAGATGAACTCAATTAGGTGACGTCTAAAGAAAGTAGGTATTCATAGATAATATTTAAATTTTTAATATCTGTTTTTTTGTTGATGTTGTTCCTATTTTTATTTATTTAACACATTTTTAGAAATAGTCTTTTATTATAGTCATTTTTGTTACATAACATTTTTATACCGTCAAAATCGAAAGAATGATCGAGGGTTGATGAATAATTTGCTAATGCAACTTTTCAGGTCTTAATCTGGTGTCACTTTTGTGTAAAAAATAAAATTCATGACTGAAATAAATGGCAATTCAATTATATATTCAATATTATTATATTATATATTTATTTTTTTAATTTATTTATTATATATATTATTATACTAATTATGAACGCTCGTTATTTTGAGGAAACTTTCAATAGAATGAGCATGTAAACAAAATAGTATTTACATAAAAATGATTTGAAACAATTTGAGTTGCATTACACCCTATATCATATAAATCCAAGTACTTACTTAGGTAGGAATTCTTCTTTATTAATAATCGCTCCTTCGTCGCTCGTTTTCGAACGCATGAGTGTTGGAATTGCCTTCTGCAACGAGTATTAGACGATATTTTCTCTATTTCAGTCAAGAATTGTGAGAAATTTATTGAATATGAAAAATTCAGATTATACCTCCTAGTGCCTTTTGTATTTTATTTTCGCAGTTGGTGTGACTGATACGAAAATTGACAGATTATAGAATTTAAATAGTCCGTTCAAATCTCTACATGGTTTAATATTGACAATTGACATTCGAAAGGAAATGATGTCAGTGTTGTCAACCACAAAACGAAAAATATAACCAAAAACAATGTTTCGTTTGAATGTGATTAAATAAAAACTTATTTAATAAAGTTTCCACTTTTATTGTGTTTTAACAATATGTAACATTAAATAAAACGAACCCCGTTTTGAAAGACGAAATTCTACAATGCCTGAGTACGTGCCTTAAGCATTTTACATTTAACAACACGTTTTATATGAATACAGAAAATTTAGCAATGGGTAATCCCCTTAGTCCGTTACTAGCCGAATTTTTTATGAACTACCTGGAACAAGCAATAGAAAAAAGCAAATATTTTAAATATTTCATATATTGGTACCGCTATGTAGATGATATTTTATGTTTGTTCATAGGAACAATTAGACAGTTGACCATGTTTTTAGACTTCATCAATAAACTTTCACCTCATATAAATTTCACGTATGAAGAAGAAAAAAATGGTAAAATAAATTTTTTAGATTTAACAATATCAAAAATCAATAGTAAACACGATTTTCCAATTTATCGCAAACCAACCTACACCGACATAACAATCCATTCAAAGTCACATCATCCATATTCACAAAAACTAGCAGCATTCAAATATAGACTAATCAAAACACCTATGAAGAAACAGAATTTTGATTGTGAGCTCAATACTATAAAACAAATCTCTGTTAATAATGGTTTCAAACCAGACCTTGTGGACCAAATATTGAATAAATTCCTATTAAATCAAGCTTTAACATTAATATACCCCAAAAACGACAAAATAGAACAGAATAGATATATAACATTAAATTTCACAGGTAAAAATCAATAGAAGTAGTAAATTTTTTAAAAACAAAAGGAATTTCAATATAGCATTCAAAACCAATAATACTTCAAGTAATTTAATCAAAAATAATAAAGATAAATTAGATTAAAACAAAAAATCAGGAGTGTATAAGTAGAATTGTGGTTCATGCCAGAAAATATATATTGGACAAACAGGAAGGAACTTCGAGAAGAGGATTAAAGAACATTTGAGTAGTTTGCTGAATAAAAAACAGAACTCAACTTATGCGACCCATCTTTTAGACGAGGGACATATGTTTGATCCAAACTATAAAATTCTGCACATAGAAAACAAAAGCAGAAGGCTTAATATCCTAGAAACAATGGAAATTAACAGATATAACAAGCAAAATATCTTACTCAATGACCAAACGGATGTCAACAGATCACCATTGATGAACATGCCATAAAAAATCCCAGAAGCATTTAGAATACCGGTCCCCTCTTCCATCTTGAGAAATATATAAGGAAGACTCAAAAATTTTTGGAGTAGTTTAACATCGAACTCGCCTGAAGAAGCCAAGCGAAATAATTGTTGAAAATGTAGTATTACATATTGTTAAAACACAATAAATGTGGAAACTTTATTAAATAAGTTTTTATTTAATCATATTCAAACTAAATGAAAATGGATTTCCATCAAGTGAGGACCTCAGCCATTCAAGATTCAAAAACAATGTGACACTGAAATAGAGAAAAACAGTTTATGAAAATGACGTACAGGGAAGCTTTGTGTTTCACTTTTGGAAACTAACCTTTTACCAAAGAACTGCCTCTCCCCCAGTTGTTCATATCCTTTTTTGTAAAATCCATGCTTTTCGAAATTGAAAAAACTCCAAATTTCAAAGTACAGTTTTTCATGATGCGAAATCCAAGATTCGCCTGGTTCCTTCCATTTTCTTATTTCCTTTCTCTTACATTTGATACAATTTTTTTCAATATTATTTCTATACAACTTGAAATTCATCAACACATGCTTATCTCCAATGTATTTTTTGAAGATTTTAAGGATTTATTTTGTTGAATGATGTTTATGTCCTGAGGTATCTTGTTTCATATGAATAACCGAACTGGCTGGAACTAGTAATGATTCTCCTCTAAACATTGTTTCTATGTTAGCACTTAGAAGTTAAATTAGATTCATCTCTCAATTTTGAAGCTCATGTTCATGATCTGCGCTTGGAATTGACAACTAGGAAGAATATTCTGCAGGTATCAGCTGGTCATTTCGGGGTGCTGATGCTCATAATCTACTTGAAGCACCCTGAGCCTTCTTCTGCAACTGAACGCTGTTGCTTTGTTTAATTTAAGTGTACATACTCAAAAAATTGATGAACGTGCATACAAGAGAATAATCATCAGAACCATAAGATCTACATCGGTCAATTGGTTACCAGTTTTGTCAAAAATTGACCACCCCATATTCGCGGATACACTGCACCTTTGAATTCTTGGATTTCAAGACAGTAATGACAATTCATTTTTCAATTAACGTGAGAATTTTTGGTTTCATCACTTAACCTGCTCGTAATTAATTGGATACCTGAAGTTTTGGTATTATTTAACACAAATTTATTTTTTCGATTACTAGCTGACCCGACAGACTTCGTCCTGTCAAAAAGATTTGTTATGTGGCAGTTTTTGTGCCTAAGTACGTATTTTAAAAAATTCTCCTGAACAGAACCGTCACCCTGGTGATAGGGCGTTGTGAATAAAAAATAATTAAATAAAACATATACAAGGATTTAAAAGTAGGTAATCGCTTTATTGTTAATCATGTGAATCATAATTATTATCATTGTAGTGCTTTGTGGTATACGATGTTTTTTGTTTGATTACCTGGCGCATAGATAAACAAATCTGATGGTTTTCCAACACGGGAACAGGCAACATACAATTGACCATGTGAGAAACATGGGTTTTCTAGATTAATACCACAAACACTTAATGATTGCCCCTGGGACTTGTCTATAATCATAGCAAAAGCAAGCCGCACTGGAAACTGTAGTCGTTTAAACTCAAATGGCACATCAGTCGGAATCATTGGGATGCGCGGTATGAAAACATCTTCTCCTTTATACTTTCCTTTGAGTATAGTTGCTTCTATCACATTGTTTAGTAATTTTTTTATCGCTAACCGTCTACCGTTGCAAAGACGCCATTGGTTGATATTTCGCAACATTATAACCACCGATCCAACCTGTAATTGAAGATTGTGAGGTGGCAATCCTGGCAAATTCAGCGAGTTTGAAAATTCCGGTGAATAGTTGACTACATCATCTTGATTAGTAGCCGAATCAACTGATTTATATATCCTCAATTCACCTGTAATTTGTTCTTGAATTTTGAAATTTAATTCATTTACATCTATGGTTTTTGCAGCCAGTATAGCTCGTTCGCTCAACCAATTATGGTTTCTGTAATTTTGAGAAACATCTGGAAACACCTTCTGAATAAGTTCATCTTTTGATCGAGTTAACTGACAAAAACTTTGAGGAAAGATAATGCAGCCAGTCAACATGTCTAAAGGAAATTTGCCATTACCAATGTCAATGAGTTGTTTAGAGAATATGTTTCCAGATTGGTCATTTTGCAACTCGACACGCATATTCTTGCTTAAATGAAGTACTTTGACATGTTTCCACAAATTGGAGGACTTTAGACATGCATTGAGTTCATCAGCTGGCGTTGATCGTGGAATCACTAGCAATGTTTGACGAAAATCTCCTGCTAATAAAATCATTGCACCACCAAATCAGTTATTATTGCTCCGTAGATCTTTTAAGATTCTGTCTAAAGCCTCCAAAGATTTTTTATGTGCCATCGTACATTCATCCCAAACAATCAATTTACATTGCTGCAAAACCTTTGCCATTGCAGAGTTCTTCGAAACGTTGCAGGTTGGAGTTTCATTGCTTTGCATATTTAATGGCAATTTTAGTGCTCTATGGGCTGTTCGACCACCTTCAAGCAAAGTTGCTGCGATTCCCGACGAAGCGAGTGCAAGTGCAATTTTATTTTGTGAGTGAATTGTTGCTAATATTAATGAAATCAAAAAAGTTTTTCCTGTACCACCAGGTGCATCTAAGAAGTAAATCCCTCCAGTTTCATCATTTGTTACTTTCATAAGAGTTTCAAATACATTCTTCTGTTGTTCATTTAACAGTGGAAGATTTGTTTGAATTAATTCTTTCAAAGCGTTGAGATCACACAGTTTTTCTCGATGAACTCTTGGTTAAAAGCGTCATACATTGGACGATTGGACGCGGTCAGGCCTAATTGAATTAATAGTTTGTTTGACATTATCAAGCACATGTCCTCAATTGAAATCAATGCTTCATTGTAAATTTCTTCACTGATTTGTATATTTGGACTCAAATTGACTACGTTTTAGTTACAAATCATTTGTGTGGGAAAAAGAAAAGGGCTATTTTTAGGGTTTTTCCAGCAATAATTCTAAAACCATCCTTGGACTTCAACGAACATTTTAAAAAGATTTGGCCAAATTGGTCCAGGCGTTGTTGAGTTATGCGCTTACCAACACATTTTGCGATTCATTTTTATATTATAGATTAATATTATCAATGAATAAATTCATCGTATCTTTCCTCTCTATCGGAAAATTCATCTCCTCCCATCACTAAACTAGTATCATGAATATGTACTCATGAATGCTCTATATCAACAATGATAAAATTGTACAATGATACTACCCTACGGTACCTTATACTCTGTTCAGTAGATTTAGAGCCTTTTCCTCGCCTGTTTGGGTGCCACTTATCAGATAAAGATGATCCATTTTAGTAGGTGCAGCAGAATTCCCTATATTCAAGGAAATGTCAAATGGGGCTTTCAAGACTTCAATATCCCTGTAATATCGAATATTTTATATCATTTTCAATATTTTATTGTACTTGCTATTTTTATTTCTTCTGTTGTTCGTTTGACCTAACATCATCACACGAATGTGAAGTTATCTGCAGTACACGATATATAAAGAAGCACTTTATTTTCAGATTTTTTTTTGTTAATTTGATGTGTGCCAGCCTTTGTTTCACCATGCAGATCAGACTCTTTCTCAGTCAAGAAAAATTGTCATAAAAAAAATGTTACACAAAACATATATGTTTATTGAACTCTATTACATTTCATGGTCACTGTATGTATGTACTGATAGCTCGAACAAAAACTAGTAGTGTTACCAAAACTTCATCGACCTGGAAGCATTTCAATTTATCTCACGAATCTGTAATGATGACGACCTGCAGAGTTGGATCGCCTGTTCTATCTACCAACGTTTCCATAAACACTTTCTATCGTTGACAAGGTAAATCAGCTTTTGAAAAAAAAAATATGAATGAATGGACAGATTTCATACCCACTAGTTCGAATCAAGTATGGAATTTCTACAAGTAAATTGGCCTGAAGACTATATCAAAAAACCATAATTTTCAGATTGCGGTAAAGAATCTAAAAAAAAGTTAGGTTGCATTTCTTTTTCTGTCTAGGTGTTCACTATCCCCTAGTTTTTTAATCCTTTCATTCGCAATAGAATCCGTGTGTGCCATTCGTATCGTGGACTGAAAAATCTACCTGAATGGAAAGATCCTTTCGTCTATTCTAGATATCTAAGAAGTCAGGATCGAAATAAATAAAAATACGTCCGGCAGCTGTTCGCTGGATACCTGCAGACTGGCGAACTAACTTGAGCTGAAAAGTTTTAGAGGGGTTTGAAGCATCCCGTTATTTTTTCATAGACGAAAAAAATTCAAAGGAACAATTTCATGGTCTGTCTGAAATAATCGTCAATAAAGTGTGACTACCGTGTCTTCAATAGGAAATTTAGTCAAATACACCGATATACAGGGCTAGGCATTGAGGACTAGGTTATTTTAACAATAAATCTCAAGATCGAAAAGAAACTCCTTGACCTTCCATTCCTTCCATGGGCGCTTATTCCTAGTGCAACTGCAAGCTATTGTTTTGCCCCAATGTCTTATCATTTTCGAAAATTGAGCTGAAAATCGTTTCAAATGATTGGGTTCTCAATGATTCTTACGAGCATTACATTAAAATTTAGAACACGAAACTGAAACTGAAATAATAAGTCCGACCGATGCAAATCGAATAAATGTAAAATCATAGAGCAGACGAATAATTTGAGGTTTTTTCTATAAGTTTGAGGAAAATGGGGGATAGAAATTTCCAGTAGTTTCGTTTTCAACCGCCACCCCAAAGTTTTAATGAGCCTCTAGTCAACCTAATTAAATATAAACTTCAGCTTCTGTATGTTTTTCTTCTCAATTAAATGAAAAAATGATTATATCTTCTGGTGAAAGAAAGCTACGACAATTAAATTTGATAAAATTTTGGATATCAATAAGGTCAATACGTGCACACATTTTTGTTCTGATACAAGGGATATCTTAAGAGGTATAAGGTAAAAATAAGGAAAAAAAATTAAAATAAAATTTTTTCAGTGTCTATTTTGCTATATTTTGCAAGCCTATTTGTTTCAATGTAATTAAAATATTATTCGATGAATATCCTAGAAGTTATTGAGGAACCAAATTCTAGATGCTCATAACTGTTGATCTATTCAATGGATCTGTCCTAAGAGGAACATGACCGATATTTTGGACAATAAACCTATTCTAAAAAACTCTAGCTCGTCTGTGATTGTGATGGCCTTAGGCTCACGCTGTATGAATTTCTGACATATTCTTCTTGAAATATCGAATTTCAAAAATGAAAGATATATATATATACCTATTCCGCTATCACCCTATATCTGCATATTCACCTATGTTAAGCTCTCAAGTCAAGAAGAGCGATATACGTTCGTAAAAATGACGAAGTAAGTCAGGCAACATAGTACATCTGCGAATTTAATATCATATCTGTGAAGAATAACCCTGTACTTAACTATGAAGAAAAAGAGTTGCTAATCATTGGTTTAACGTGACCGTTTTTCATTTTAGTAGTAGAAACCCTGGACCATATGGACGTTCCTGCGTTTGTTCCTTCTCACCACACCTGTCCCATTATTTCATCGTTTGCTTTTCGGCCGAATCATTGCGGTTTTCTACCGAAAACGAAATTACACATCGACCCTTTACGTTATTTACGGTTCCTAAATACAGAAACGAATTCGATACCGAAATGAATCAGGCTTTCATTTTCATTTCACCCAGCGTTACAGAAGATGGAAGATTCTCTTTTATTTGAAGAAATAGTCTATTGAAATGTTACATGAGCTTTGTATGGTTTATGGGGCGCAATTTAATCTTTGGGACATGTGTGAGGTTTCACTAAAAGCTTAACGCCATGTCCGTGGGGTTAACACCTTTGTCACCTAGCCGCCATCTTGGATAAAGGTGTCTAAATACCTTTTGAGCCATAATTTGTAGTAAGTCGCTTTTCCAACTAATATGTTCATATACATTTCACCATGAAAGCGAAATGAAACAAATTAAGAAAGCAAACGTGTGAAAACAGTTTTATCTGTGATTTTTGTCAATTTGGTCCATTTAAAACTCTATTACAGCGTTCCGAAGTTGGACAAAGTTTTATGATTTTTTTTGTAAATACATTTTTGTTTTTTTTAAATCTCTAACTATAACTTTACTAATCATCTATATATCTCTTCTGCCTGCCACCTATGAGGTACAGTTTGAATAGACGCGTTATTTACGGGGTATCCTTAGTAGTATGCCAATTCCACAAACATATTACTTAAGAGGTTAGTTACCCTCGATATAATATTTCTGTAAAGCATGTGATGCCTGCTTTTCTACAGCCTCCATTAAATCTGCAGAAAATTAATTGCATGAGGTCAGGGTGTGCTTGGAAGATTATTTTGGCATTCAAATAATCTTATGCTTTTTCTAGATCTCTTCTTCAGGATTTTGATATTTTCCATGACTTATGGCTGAACGAATTTTTTGTAGGGGGCATAGTTTCCTATATATCGCGAAAAAGGGGTTTCCATCTTTTTTCTCAGGTGGCTGCTGGAGGACAGAGGTGACAACACCAAAATCTTGGGATTGAGCTTCTTTTGCACCCCCAAGCATGCCTCAAAAATAAATTTGCGTGTTCTATAAAATACATAATTCCATCGATGTAACATTTTAATGGACTGAGGGTTGTGCCAGATTGTTCGAAAGTTATTCTAGACCAGAAAGTGTTTTGTCTCGATTGAAAACAATGAGAGAACAATATACGAGTATGCTTCCAAGAGAATCTATTCTTATATCATTATTTTAAATTCATTCTCTAAAACTTGACTCTAGCCTTGCTCAAGTCCAGGCAGGAAATTACCACCTCCTCTGTCTAATGCCTCTATTATGAACTCCATCATCTCGATCAGCGCAGTGATAGTAGATCTCCCTTTTCTGAAGCCATGTTGTTTTCTACTGATGACTGAAAACGTCTCCAGGTACGAGACCAATCATATTTCGACAAGAGATTCAAAAACTTTAGAAACCGCTGGAAGAATCGAAATCGGTCTATAATTACTATAGGAATTTTATCGCCCTTTTTGTACTTATACTGGAATGACTCTAGCTATCTTTAATTCGTCCTGAAAATACCCCTGTTCATCAGTTTTGAGATCGGATCTCTCCGCGTGGAACTTCACAAACACGTAACTTTTTGGAAGGATAGTACCTTGTTGTTAAATAACTTTATAAGTAGTTGTTAATTTCGTTATGTTTTTTAATACGTCGATACACTGATTCATCAATCATGCATATAGATGCACAAAATTAATATTTTGTTTATAATTTCTTTTTCAAATGTTGTTTCTGCCAAAAAGGATAGTTGCCCTGGATTTTCGAGGTATAGGTGCCCCTAGGGGCATTTATCCCCACATACACCATACGTAGTTTTAGTGGTTATTTTGAATATATTTTTGTTCTGTTATATTTTTTATGAGATTACGTATGTTTTGTATTCCGTTCCTGATATCCTTTTTACTAATTGTAGAAAAACAATGCCACGAAAATACATGAGAAAGGATGGAGTACGGGCTGAAGAATGTTTATGGACTACAGAACAATTGCAGTCAGCTTTCGACGAGATGGATACAAATACCTTGAGGATAAACGAAATATCCCGAGTGTTTGGGGTTCTATCAAAATCAATGCGAAGACGTTATGCTACTAAAAATACAAATATGCAGAAACTGGGTATATATGTCTTAAAGATCATGTCATACCGGATATTATTCACTTTTATCTAAGTAATTGTTGTAAGTTTACAATCTTGATTAACATAGATATCTTTTTTAGTAGGAAAACGTCTTGGATTTTAAATACAATAAAGGCAAGTAAAACATATTCAAATGCTTGAAGATGCAGGAATTCCTCCAAATAGAACATTCAGACGTATGTTAGAGTATCAATTTCTGAACAGTTAGGGCTGAAACATAATTTTGACCACAAAAACGAAATGGCTGGAGCTGCATGGTTCAAAAATTTTATGGAACGGAATGAGCTGTGCATTAGACAGTCTGAAGGTTTATCTGTACAGTTTTCAGAATTTATTACTCAAGATGTGGAAAACTGGAACTAATATCCGGCTAAGCAGCATTCAAGTAGGACAAGTAGAGTTCGACATACCCCAGTTATTTCAGTTGAAAAAATTATATTATGATTAAAACTGCAAAATTTTTCTTGGAGACTATTGCTTTTTTAAGAGTTTTTGTTTCTATTGCTAAAACACCAATTGTTTTTGAGGTTTTAAATCATCTAAATATTGACTGTGCGGTTGAATTCTATCTGGAAAACTATAAAACTAGTCTTATGAACCTCATCATTATAATTGCATCTATATTATAACATTCCAGCATGATGAACTTTTCATTACTTTCATAATTCATTTCAAAATAAAAATATATACGTAGGTAATCCGAAACAAGAAATACGTTGATTTGATTCAAAATTTCGGAATGATTTGACAGTCAAAAGCTCGAATCTCATCTTCAGCAGTTCATTATTCTTTGATCCTGGAGAAATTGAATAAAGAACATAGGAATGAAAAGACTACTATAAGGAAATTGTTGTTATTATACAATGATCAATTTTTCGGTGCTTATCTACAATAGAAACCAAAGAAAATATTTAATTAAAAAAATATAACTGGTCATAGATTCATAATTGAAAGTGTGGCAAAAAAGAAAAGAATGCCAATGGATTCTACTTGGAAAAGTGCTTGTATAAGGTTTTAATTTCAGAGCTCTATCCTCTATTCCTCGATATTCCCATTTTACAGTTTTTGCTTTAAACTGGAAAAGTGTCAGATGTTGTCTCCTCTGGATTGAAAGTTGTAGTGCTAGAATATCGAAATATGACACCCTGTACAAAGGTGATGATGTGGGAGTGGACAACTAAAAAGATTAATTTTTTGCGAGCATTTCTCAAGAAAAGAGGTGCCATCATTTCGTCCTAATGGCTATAATCTTCGAATTTTGAGACGAAATGGTCTCAAACGATTAAGTTGGATTCACTAATGAAGAATTCGTGGTCAAACTCAATTCCCGAATGGCGTTCCGTGAACAAGATAATTTTGGAACGTGCTTGTTATCTAGAGGCAGGTCCGAATGCGCAGGTTGTGCTCGTTACTCGACACAATCGTCCTTAGGATTATGGACATTCGAAATTTTCTTGGTAATTCCCAAAATGCCAATGCGATAAAATTCTGTTGTTGAATGGAATAGTTCGTTCGTCATTTAGGATATCACAAACAGAGATATCAAAAACACAGGTCAAATAGTTACTTCTGATAGGAATGCTGTAGATTCTGATATTTTCGTATTCGAATAGACAACTTGTATGGAGAATCATTCGTACGAATATCAATTTTTTCTAATCAAATTGATGAATTACACCAAAAAAATTGAATGGAATTATTATTTTGGGAATAACCCTCATATATTATTGTTCTTCTTCCCAACGTTTCAAGAGATATTTCTGTTAGCTTATACAAAAGCTTCCAACACTTATGCGCATTCGTGTTGGAATATATATATGTATATATATAATTATATGCTTATATAGTTCTTCGTTCTTTGATTCTCGTTATCGGGTTCAAATTTTGTTAAATTGGTCCTGACGGTATCTTGTTATTAGTTCTGTAAATTAAGTAATGAGACAGGCAACGTCGCGTTTGATCTGGCAACTCTGGAAACGCAGGGCTTAGTGGGGCGGTAGAGGAACATGTGATCCATCTTCAGTATGAGTTTGACCTCGCTCGAGTCATTTCGTTGTGCGTAGCGATTTTTTTTGTGAAACAGTTTTTTTATTGTGTTCTAAAAATAAATGTCATGAATTTCGAGCAACGGTGTGCTATCAGGTTCAGCTTCAGACTTGGGCACAGTGCAATGGAAACTCTTCTTAAACTTCAGCAGGCCTACGGAGATAGTGTTTGTCATGGGCCCAGGTTTTTCGGTGGTTTAAGGCATTTTCAGAAGGAAGAGAGCGGGAGGCCTTCATCTTCAAGAACCGATTAAAATGTCGACAGAATCCGGGATATTGTGGGTTCAATCGTCGGTTGACAGAACGATAGCGAAAGAGTTTAATTTGACTCACACCACCGTTCATCAAATTTTGAACAATGAATTGGGAATGAGAAATATGCGTAAGAATAGCAATTTCAAAGACGAGTTTTTGACCAGTAAAAACATTCCTGTGGCTCCTCAGCCTCCTTATTCGCCACACTTGAGTCCTTGTGACTTTTTTCTCTTCCCAAAGTTGAAAAATCATTTTGGGACAGTTGAAAAAATATAGATAGAAAGATAGAAGATGTCTATAGAAACGTCGGAAAACATTACATCCACAATAGATGATGGTAATAGCCCAAACAATCATTCAACATAAGGAATGATGCTCTTTATTATTGATTCTCTCTTTCTAATATCTTTTTGGGATAACCATCACTTTTGACTGTTTTTGTGATGTTATTCATTTCCTTATTTTGTCTATTGGGTAGAGCCTATATGTGTTGCTTTCATAGAGGTAAAGATTTTGCAACTCCCAATTTAGTATTTAGTTTATGGTTGGAATTGAAATGGAGATATTGACCTGTGTTTGTTGATTTTTGTATACACTGGTTCTTAGAATTCCATTTTGTTTATAAACAAATACATCTAAAAATGGAAGTTGTTTATCTTTTTGATTTCCATTAGGAATTTAATAGATCCTCTTTGATTGTTAAGATGCTAAAGGAACGTATCTATAGTGTCCATTCCATGTTGCCAAATGATGAAACCATCATCTAAATATCTCCTCCATAATTTATGTTTTAGTATGAATTAGTATAGAGCTAAAATTGGAGACATGATGAGAACTCATGGCTCATGGCAGCGAGTTGCCGCTTGGCACATCATCTCAACAAGCCACGGTCTTTATGAATTTTAAAGCATTTTAACACTCGATAAATACCATCGACCGGCCTCCTTATTCACCTGAACTAATGCCCGTGCGACATTTATATTTTCTACGAACTAAAGTTACCGCTCCATGGAACCAGATTTGACGCCATTAAAGAATATTGGCACAAAAAGCTAGGGACAACCCTGAAAGCGCCTAAAAAATGTTCCATGATTCAAAAGAACGTTAGCACATGTGTATAGCTTCGAATGGAGCATATTTTGAGGGAGATTTAAATGATATTGATTAAGTTGAATGTTTTTGCGTTGTATTTCTTTTTTTTTTTACTTTTTGTTAGAGTGTAAGATTAGCCAAATTTTGGCAATGAAAACTTGAATCATCTCATGCCGAGGTAGTTCCACAGTCATGAATAGTCTTCTTGGAAGAAGAATGGGGGATTAGAGCAATAATATCTGGTGCAAGATATGGAATTACTTATAGATCTCTCAAAAATAACAATTTATGAAGGTTTTCTAAAAAATTTTCTTCCACCACGAAACTCTCCAAGCTTTTCCGAAAAAAAGGCTTAAAGTGAAGAGTTTTTCGCAATGCCTTTTCAAAATGTATGAAAAATAGCTTCAAGCTCTTCAAATTTTATCTTCAACTTTTATTATGAATAAAAAAATATGTAGGTATATGAATTGTGATCTTTCTGAAAAATACAATATTATCATCTTCAAACTGTCAGATTGAGTAAATTCCCCTTGATAAGTATAAGATTGCCGCACGTTGCAACATCGAGATGAACCATCTGCAGAAAACCTCATACGCTTATCCCACCGGTGGAAGTGAATACATCACAAGTTCTTTTTTGCTTAACCGTGTGATCTTCAAAATCCACGACGTTCGAGTAACTACCGATTTGGTATCGTTGGCTACCAACTAAACCACAGCTTAGCTATTAGAGTATTAATATTTTAAAATTCCTCTGCCATGCATATCAATTGTGTGGATTTCAGGTAAGAGTATGGTGGCATTGCAGTCCATTGAGACAGATTCATCAAAAATTTGATTGAGCCAAATGAACCAACTCCTGTACCTCTAGCCGTTCAGGACCCATATGCTTGCACATAAACGATAGCTCTTTATTTACACGGCAAGCCGTCAACGATGGCGGTGTCGGCGGCGTCGTCGTCATTGGAAACGTCATCTAATCGATTCGTCGGGCGTCAACGACGTCAATGTGCACCACCAGTGCATTGACTCTTCTTCGGTCCTAGACCCCGGACTGAACGGAGATTGAATCTGTACGAATTGAAGCCTCATTCCTCAATCCGCAACATATATATATATTGTTGATAATGGGTGAAACAGTAGTGCAGAAAATATGAGAATTGCGAGGTACTTGCCGACACGTGTTTCTGAAATCTTTTCAGGGAATCTCTGAGAAACCAGGATAGGGATTATTAATGATTATTATTATATAATGACCACAAAAGGGCAAGAAGCCTATAAACTCACCTAGATACTTCCGGTTTTGGATAAAAAAGCTCGATGGAAGCATAAGCAACCTGTGTGATGCGACCAAAACCCAAGGATACAATTGAATTACAGAATATATATATATATATACATCAGGTGCTTATTGTAAAAGCAAAGCCAGAATTTAGAAATAATGAATGAACCTCAAGTTTCAAGAATACTTACATCCAGCCATTACTCGTGACTTGAACTGTAGGTGTTTCAGGAAATGCAATTGTAGATCCCCTGCAAACAAGTTCAAAGGATTAGTTTCGTTAAATTTGAAATCAAAGACTATTCAGGGTATCACAAAGTCTTGTATATCAGATTTTAATTTTAGTTTAAATGATATATTTGAAATCTCAGTTGATTTTAAATACACGCATTCCTGATCTACCTCAATATTCTCTGTAAAAGGGATCTGCTGGTTCATCCTTTACAGTATTATCTTAACAACTGCAATTCGCGTACACTTTCCGGCAACCGGTGTGTGATTGGAGGCACGTGGACATAAGAGCAGTAATCATGCAGGCGCAGGTTGTTCCCGTACCTGATACCGCTATTTCGATTAAGGATCATTAATAAGCAACTTCTGCACTTGCTTATTACATGATAACATGTAAAAATGTATGAACATTCAATTTCGATGCCTGTAAAATGCATACCTTCGTTTTACGCCGATCGGTGCCTATTCGAACTTGACCGGGAATATTTATTACAGTAATATTGAGGCAGACACATTACTTGTATGAACTCTGTAGAATTATACCTGTAAATCTGTATTATATTTTGAGAAAGGTTAGGAGAATACATAACACATAACATCGTCGAAAAAAAAGAATCTGCATCAGCTGTTTTTTTAAACATTCCCTGTAGTCTAACATTTGGTTATTGGTGCCTTCATTATTGCACCACTGCAGAAGAAACTGGAGATGAAAATATAATATTGTATAATTAATGAGAAAAACATAATGTTCCTAAACGAATGTGATACCATAAGAGTTTGGGAATATGCTTTTCACACGAATTATACATAACTATATTTTCTCCGATTGTTGATTAACATTTATACAGGGTGTTCGGCACATGGACCGTCAAATTTTTTTGGGGCGTTGGTAGGGTCATTTGCTACCTTTTCAGTCTTGGAACCTGGGTCCTTAGTATTACGGTTACGGAGGTATGATTTTTTTATTAGGTTTTTCTGAATTACCCAAAATGTACCCTTCGAAACCCCATAACTTTTTTTGCGTGGGCATTTACATGCATTTTTTTTTATTCTATTTAGTCTACATGAGTGTGAGTTTGAAAAAAAAAAGTATTTATTGTTCAGATAACATCACAAAATTAACACGTGGGCCTTTTATTAAAAAAAAAATTATGAAAGTATGAAAACATCTCCACTCCTATTGAAATTTAAAAAAAAGTTACAGCTATTACAAAATTAGTTTTATTTTAAAATGTTCTTTGGTTTATAACGTTGCTAACCATATTCTATTTACGTAAGTCAATAAAAAATATAATTCTGCAAATAAGGTGTTAGTCAGAAGAGTGAAGAAAGTCGCACCAAAATAAAAGTACGGATTTCGACACATCACAGCGAGCAAGGAAATTTTACCTGCCCGATTTAGACGCGTGTGAATTATTATTACTATTTCTGTCCTTAGGTTAGATTGGGTTAGTCGCCGCTGACTTCAGCCTACCGTCATTCGAGATTTAACTGTCTCTGCTGTTGGAAGTGTCTGTGCCGCGTTGTTCAGATGTTTAAATTTGTATTTTTTTGTTTTTGTTAACTTTTATCGACTTTTTGCTACTGTTGTTTTAATTTTGGTTGTTGATATGCCTAATTTCACCAACGCTGAGTATGCTGATATGGTGATGGCATATGGCCATATTCGGATCAAAAATACAGGTAAAAATACCAGAAACAAAATCAAATAAACCTAGATCAACAACTTAACCTGATTAAATGTTCATAGAAAGTACGTACCATTGAGGCCTCATGATTTTGTAAATCCTAAATTTATCTCAAATTCAACATATGTTTTATATTAGTTAATAATAAAGTCAATATATTTTTCGGAATTTTAGACTTATCTCATTCTTCTTGGGATTAATATGTTATCTCCAGCCTCTAGTCTGAATGTAGGTAGATATACTTAGCTTTGGTTGGTATTTCCTTTTCGAATATTTTGACAGGGGGACATACAGGGTGTCTCAAGTTCGAGTGCCTATTAGACGTTTCTGGAGAACTAGACATATTACACATTAAAATGCACTTAATGATATTGTTTATTTCAAATCCATGATGGATGACACAAAATGTTGAGTATCCAAGAGAAGTATCCCCATTTGTTTTTACAATTTCTGAAAAGATGTTTCAAACTTTCCAAATTTTGGAATGTAAGAGACCCTAAAGAATACAAAAAAAGGGCAGTTGATGAAATTAGTATTTCGACTTATTCCGAAGCGAATGAGAATTCATCTCTTCAAAAGGAAACACATTAAATAGATTCGCTACTTCAGTACACCGAATTATGATGATAAATAAATTATGATAATAAAAATAAAAATACGTTTTGAAACTCAAATTAACAAAATAAATGACCAGGTAAGAGTTTCAATATGGTAACCATTTTGTTCCACACACTTTCGAATACGTTTTGAAACACCTCGGTTAGTCGTTCACTCAATTTCCTCCCCCTTTAGTGAGTGAAAAGTATCCTCCACACGCCGTTTCAAATCTTCTTTGCTTTCAATAGGAGATTCATAGACATGTTTTTTATTCTATCCCATAAATACGAGGGCCATTCAGAAACTAACCTCCGATTGGTCACAGTGCGGGTAGTGGGGGGGAGTAGCGCGCCATCTGTGCATTCACGCGCTCAGCAGGTCAGTCGGCATCAAGCCGTAGTCGAGTGAACATCGTACCTGCGCTAGTTTAGTTTTTGTGGCAGTTTGAAATGTGTGCTGCAATAGAAAGTCCCGCCAAATGTGAGGTGCGTGCTGTTATAAGGTTTTTTACAGCCAAAGGATACTCTGCAGCAGCTATTCATCGTGAGCTTTGTGCCGTGTACGGACCAAAATTTATGAGTGAAGGAGTTGTCCGTGATTGGGTACGTTTATTTGAAAGTGGACGAGAAAACGTTCATGATGAAGAGAGGAGTGGTAGACCATCATTGGTGACTGACGAACTCGTTCAGACAGTTGATGCAAAAGTTCGTGAAAATCGAAGAAATGGCTCGGGTCCCAGCGGTTTGATGACGACGAAGAGCTCAAAGATGCGGTCACAGGCTGGCTCAAGGCACAAGCGGGTGATTTTTATGCAGAAGGAATTTCAAAGCTTGTGAAGAGATACGATAAGTGCCTCAATCGTTATGGAGACTATGTCGAAAAATAGTGCAAAGATGTAGTTGTAAGATGTATATATTAAAATATTTTTACTTAACATGTTGTATTTTTTTCAATTAACCGGAGGTTAGTTTCTGAACGGCCCTCGTAAAAATCTAAGGGAGTAAGATCGGGAGATCGTGGGGGCCAAAACAGTGAAGAACGGCGTCCGATTCACCGAATACCAAACATTGCATTCAGTTCTTCAGACACCTCGTGCGAACTATGTGCCGGAGCCCCATCCAATCGTGACTATATCGTCTGCAAGAGATGCTATGGGGGTGTTATCATTTTCTGGTATGTCTGAAGTGTAGATGTTATATGAAAGTGTTGTAATATGGTCTGATCTGGCTTAAAAGTATATTTTTTATTATAACTAACAATTCTACAGGAATGCCACCTCTTGCATCGTCGTCGAACATCCTGCAGACCAATCTACAAAACTCGAATCCTCCTTATGGCAACAGAAGGGATTTAATGATAGAAATTGAAAGTCCGGCGTGAAATGATCCGATCCTCCTCCCCCGTCTATTATCGGGACCAAAGATGACCGCGATGACCGAGGCTCGTGTCCGGCTGTAAATTAAGAATTCCGTTCATTACGCGAAACGATCGTGAAATTGCACCACCGCATAGCCGCATTAGGAGGCATCTGGACGGCGCCCGTGCACGCCGACGGCATGTCCTGGCGCAAGCGATTATTCTCGCTGATTGTGAGCAAGATGCGTTGTTGTTCCTTCAAACGACAGATGTTTCCATTTCGGCGCTCCGGAAACCACGAGCCACCGCTCGACGGACAGGATCGAAAGGGTACAAAAAATCACATCGAAGGCCCTAGTTATATTTCGGGCACTGGCAAAAAATCAAAAATTCATCATGGAAATCGAGCAAAAGATTTTGGGTCATTCTGAACTCATTATTTTTGTCCAATAAAATATCGAGGAAGAAAAAACATCAATTTATTTTAATGGAGAAACTTATGAAGGAGACAAGAAAATATGAACCCTTAGATCATTCAAAAACCGTGATCAATTTATCTAATAAGAACTTAAGTGAAGATCAGATATCTCTCCTCAACAAGGGTCTCAAGTTCTCTATAGCCCCTAAGACGATACCAAAAATTGAAATCATGTTGGCGGCAGAAGAAACTGCACAGAAAATTCGAGAACCTGAAAAAGCCGAAGAGTACAGATGGAAAATCAGAACCTTGTTAGACAGGAATAACAAAACACCTCTACCCAATATAAATAAAGCTGAACAGAGGGCATTAAAAGATCTTAACTCGGATAGTTCCATAAAGATACTTCCAGCAGACAAAGGAAACGCCACTGTAATTCTAGATGTTGGCTCTTATAATCAAAAAATCAATGAATTATTAGAAGCAGGAAAATACAAAAAACTAAAAAAGGACCCTACCACCACAGTTGAAAACAAGATTTACAAAATACTTTACAAATATCGAAATGAATTTTCAGATCAATTCATTAGATCAAGACTTACACCTCACTTCAGTAAACCACCACATTTATATGGTCTACCAAAAATACACAAAGCAAATATTCCTCTAAGACCAATTGTGAGTTCAAGAAATTCAGCATGCCATCAATTGGCTAAATTTCTGCTGAAAATTATATCACCATTAAAAAGTAATTCAACATCGATGATAAGAAACACGAAACACTTCATAGAAATAATGAAACATCAAGAAATCATGGAAGAAGACGTTATGGTCAGCTTCGACATTACCAGTTTGTTCACTAATATTCCAACAGATAAAACACTTATCATAGTTAGGAAAAAGCTTGAAGAAGATCAAACCCTTAGTGAAAGAACTACTCTAAGCGTGAATGCAATTATGGAAATGCTTTCTATTTGTATTGAAACAACATATTTCCAATTTGAAGACATCTTTTATCAACAAGAATTTGGAATGGCCATGGGTTCACCACTATCACCAATTTTAGCTGATTTATATATGGAAATTTTCGAACAGAAGGCATTAGAAAAATATGCACTTAAACCCAAACTGTGGAAAAGATATGTAGATGATACATTCATTATTTGGCAACATGAAAGAGACACTATAGATGAATTCCTTCAATATCTAAACAATCAAGAGGAATCAATTAAATTCACAATTGAAATCGAGAAAGACAGACAACTTCCATTCTTAGATGTACTCGTACATAAACAAAATGGAATCCCAAGAACCACTGTGTATAAAAAGCCAACGAACACAGGACAATATCTACATTTTGATTCAAACCACCAACTAAACACTAAATTGGGAGTAGCAATATGTTTATTTGATAGAGCAATAAATATTTGTTGCACTGAAGAAGACCAAAATGAAGAAAAAATAACATCTCGAAAACTCTTAGAAGCAATGGCTACCCCAAAAAGATATTAGGAAAAGCTAGACGAACAAGAGAAAGTCAACCAGAACCAACAGATATAAATCAGACCATTAAAACCGTAATTCCTTATGTAAAAGGTTTGTTGGAGAAAATGAGAAGAATTGGAAATAGATACAACATAACGACTGCATTCAAAACTCAAGACACTATCAGAGCTAAACTTACAAAAGTTAAGCCTAATAATGAGACACAAAGGACAAAGAACTGCATATATGAATTACCTTGCTAGTGCGGAAGATCATACATCGGAGAAACTAAACGCCCTCTCAATGTACGAATAAAAGAACATCAGAAGCTTCTACGAGTACTAGACAGCGACAAATCCAGGTTGGTCCAACATGCTGTAGATGAGAATCATCTTATAAAATGGGATGAAGCATCAATAATATCCAAAGAAGAAAAACTTGCAAGAAGAAAAATCAAAGAAGCAGCATTTATGAAAATAACACCTGATTCCATAAGTGCTCCATGTATAGATCTGCCAGAAGTTTGGACGCCGATAGTTCGATTCAACTTAAAAAGATCATCATATCACAGATGAGTATATAACATGGTTCATTTTTCTTTCATGACTTCTGTCATATTGACTTTTTGAAAATTGATAATTCTCAAAAGGTTTCTTACTTTTCTCCTTGATAAAGATAGAAGATGTCTATCGAAACGTCGGAAATCATTACATCCACAATAGATGATGGTAATAGCCCAAACAATCATTCAACACGAGCTCCATCATCAACAATATCTCGTTTTCAACATCAAATTTATAGTTTCATTTTTGAAAGTATCGTTCTGCAAGGGTGTGAAACATGGCAGCTGACTAAAGGTGTAGAACGCCGACTTCTGGCACTTGAGATTGACTTCTGGCGACGTTATGCAGAGAAATCAAGATTGGAGAGAATAAGAAATGATCGGATCAGGGAAATCATGCATGTTGAACGAACAATTATGGATAAAATCCAGAAACGACAACTGATTTAGTACGGTCACGTACAAAGAATGGACAATGAATGTCCACCAAAGATGCTACTTGAACGGACTCCATCAGAAAGACGTAAAAGAGGAAGACCTAAAAGAACATGATGCTTCGAAGGAATGAAACAAGCGATGTCCAAACGGAATTTGCTTCCTGGACACTGGAAAAACAGAAGGAACTGGTGTTGCGATATTCTCGCAACAAAGGACAGTTCTTGGAATTTTGGGCAGTTTAGGGCAGCGGCCGTTACTTCCAAGAATGCTTTCTATCGGACGGAATTTTCGGAATCCCTAAAGCTGAACAGGTACTTTCGATACGTCCGACCTTTCTCAATTATTCTAGAACCCTCTCTCAGTACAGTTCTAGTTTGGCCACCAGTGTTGTCAGTTCTACCAGTGAGTTTCTTCATTTGGGTCAGTTAGATACCCTAGTACATTGTGAATCTGAGTTATTCAGCTGCAATCCTCCCAAGTGAAACAAGAAAGTGATTTGTGAATCTGTGAAGCAGTTGCATATTGCCAAGCCACAATTTGTTAGTGGAAGTTTCATCCAAGGTACCTGCACCTTATTTTGTACCTTCAACGATTGAAGCAGAGCTGTGGTGAATTTCATATCAGGAAAATAAGGTCAGATCTTTCTATTGTCTAGTCTTACCAGAAGTGCCCAAGATTGAGCAAAGAAGTTCAAATACTTGGACTTTGTAGAAATTTAAAAACTCTTCTCTGTGAATATAAACTCTCAAGTGCCAAACATTGTTTAATCTTCTTATCTGTGAATACATAATTTTGTTACAACTACAAACTTGTTTTATTCACATTGCAAACATCTTTTCTACCAAAGATAATTTTTGGATCTACTCTTAGAGTATAACCAGCGACTCAGGAAGTGCGCTTCTCTCCATTAAGCGGGTGATTATTATTTACTCCTAATTTTGTACCCGCACAACTGCAGATTGGGAACCGAAAGGCGTAGTACGCTATGAACCCGGATATCTATACAAAGGGTGATTCATTTAGAGGTACTTTATTTTAAATAAAAAAATTAATAAAATATTTTATTTTACAATCTTTATTAAAAAATAAAAAACCCATTCTTAACAAGTATTTTTTACAGATAGAGTATACCTCAATCATAGCCGACTTGTCCATATAGACTTTGGACTTCACATAGCCCCAAAGGAAAAAATCAAGAGGTGTGATGTCACATGATCTAGCCGGCCAAATCACTGGACCGAAGCGTGAAATTATCTGATCGCCGAAATGCTCTCGCAGTGAAGACATGGTTTGACGGGCTCTCGGCAAATGGCACCACATTTCGTCAAGACCACGGGCTTCAATTTCGGGCAACAAATAGTCTATTAACCTGGTGCGATAAAAGTCACCATTCACAATAGCATTTCGGCCGTCCTCTGCCTTGAAGAAACATGGACCGATCATTCCACCCTTCCATAAACCACACCAAACAGTTGTTTTTCCTGGATTTAACGGCAATTAAGACTCTTCGGGTTGTTCATTACCCCAGATTGGGATATTTTGCTTGTTCACGAACCCGTTAAGCCAAAAATGGGCCTCATCAGTGAACAAAACTTTTGTCGAAAAGAGTAGATCCTTTGCAAGCTAGTCAAGAGCCCAACTATTAAAACTTAAACGATTCGGTAGGTCGATCGGCTTCAGTTCTTGAATTAATTGAATTTTGTAAGCTTTCAAAGAAAGATCCTTATGTAAAATATGCCAAGTCGTTGAATACAAAAGGCCAAGCTGTTGAGAATAGCGACGAATCTACACTTACGGTCATCACGTACACTCTTCCCCACCGCCGCTATATTCTCTTCACTACGAGCTGGATATTGTCTATTTGGTGGAGTATTATCCAATAACGAATATTGAGTCTCAAACTTGGTGATCATAGAGCGAATTGTGCGTTCGATAGGCCGATTATGTGGACCGATACTTATTAATTGAAGAACTCCCATTGTTGTAATAAAGATCAACAATTTGTAGACGCTGTGCCGGGCTAAGTCGTTCCATTATGAAATGTCAGACACTACTGATTTCCTCGCAAACCTTCCCGTCCAAATACAGGAATCTAATCAATTCATTTGCCTCTTTTCAAAATAACACGAAGTTGTTTATTATGAAATGTCGGGAAATCTAAAGCACTGGATGAATTGGTTTGAAATGTTGACGTCGTTTGAAGGATGGCACTAAAAGATTTTTCTTCTACAGTTCCCTCTGTTTCCCAACCCGGATACTTATCAATCCAACCATACTTATTAATTCATCCTCGTACATTTCACATATGTTGAATGGAACCAGTTTTAAAAAGATTTCGAAGTGAAAATTCTCTTGCAACTTCCAAGAAGGTTGCGTTAAAAGTTCAACGAGACCATAGAGGGGTTATAAAAGCAACGATCAACGCTCTTGAGAAGGAGGAATAGAAAGAGACAGAGCGAGAGTGAATACATGACACTCAAACTCATGCGCGTAGTATTTTTTGGTTCGATTTGATAGATATATATATAATTTAATGGAGTGGCTGACATATTGAATGAATTTCATTTAATAATGGTTTATCTTCCTCTACCGATTTTCCTGAAACATTTCTACCGATTACAACCGATCACTACTCTGTACGATACATTTTATTATTACTCAGAGTATAAGTTACCTCTGTCCACTCTTGGACATACTGATAGCCTAACAATTAGAAGTTTTTTCTTCATGACAAAGACTTCTATATATCTCAATATGTTTTATTGTTTTATTTTTTTGCCATCCAGTTCAAAACTGTTCTGTGTGTATCATATAAACGTGAAGTGTACAAGTTTTTCTCTTTATTTTCCGGAGCTTCATCAATCTCGAATACTAAGATCTACATTGGTGGCATCTGTTTCCATCTATAAAAATCTCCGACTTGTAATTATCGAGGCAGCTAGCAAAAAAGGCGGCTGTCTCCAGTAGATGCTACATTATGGATTCGAAGGATAAACAATCGATCAATTATTATAGATCAGATGGGCCGAAACGACAGACACTGCTGCCTAGCCCTACCGCTTGCCATGGTCATGGTTGGCCGACAACAGTTGCATAGAGTTCTTGGAATTTCACCGAGAAGGCTTAAATCGATATTAGTCAAACAACTGCCAGTCAAGCATAACAGCTACTGAGTGCTACTCATTTTGAAAAAAAAATGTGAGTTTAGTTTATAACTTCCTGTAGAACTTTGTAATTCAAAAATCTTATGTGTACGAATTTGATATGTCCATAATGAAAATATTTTGATGAATACCTTATATATTTTAGGCTCAAATCAACAAAAATTTCAAAATAATACGTGAGTATTAGATGAATTAACGACGTAGTATATTTTTCGAAAAAAATTTATCTGCAGTCTGCACTGATGTTAATCAGGTAACTATGACGCATTTGCTCTCCAAATTGGCCACTTTGGATAGAATAGACCAATTTCTAGAGGAGTTAGAGAAAAACTAGCCTACATACTTTGAAGTCGATTTTCATCCACAGTTGGACCAACTTAGATCTATCTGTGTCTAAAACTTGAACCGGAATCAGGATGGCGTCTATACAAGACTGGTGTTATAGTTCATCAACTAAACATTCATTTAAAACAATTCAACAACTATCCTTCGAAATACTCTCCATTCAGTTCAATACATATATAATAATAATAATAATAATGTCTTTATTTTCATATCTGACCTATACAATATGATACATTATATCGACCTAGAAGAAAAATGGCGGAGTCCAGGTGAGCCTCCGGAGAGACTCTCTGATCTACTCAACCATGAAACTGAATGTGAAAATTCATAAATAATAACAATAGTGGAGTGATCAAGAGGAAATTAGCAAACACTTTTATGAAATATGGGCAGCGAAAAAGAATATATACATACAAAGTCAACTTCCTTTATCACGTAGAGGCACTCGTCGTTAGTGAGGTCTTCAAGACTCCATGAGAAACCCTCCATAACGTTTTCTGAAAGTTGCTCTAGAGAGTCGTAAAAAAGATTCAGGGAGACCATTGTGATTTTTCGCAATGTTGTAGGAAAAACTCCTCTTAAATATTTACGTTCTGTGAAATGGTGGAGTTATTTTTCCCCTGAATCTGATGTTAAGATTATGGACATGGGTTCTGAAAACTATTCGCCTGTAGAGGTAAGAAGGACACTTGAGTAAAATTATATCTCTGAAGAAACATGCTGTGTGTAGCTTTCTCCTTTCTTCCATAGTGAGCCATCCCGTCTCCCTAAGTTTGGGTGTAATCGACTCATACTTTCTCACACCATGAATCAGCCTTAGACAAGAGTTCTGTACAAGCTGTATCCTCATTTTATCAGACTGTGTGAGACAGTTTCCATAGACCACATCACAGTGATTAAATACTGACAAGACCAAAGAGTCACAGAGAATTACCTTGATCCCTCGAGGAAGCAAATGCCGATTTCTATAAATCAATTTTATCCTTCCATAAGCTTTTTTTATGCATTCTGTCACATGTGAACTGAATCTTAGGGAACTATCAAGAACCAGACCAAGATTCCGCGCTGCGTTCATCACAGGCAGGACCACACCGTCGACCTCCACCTTCACCAAGTCCCTCAGTCCCAACACCTCCCGCTCAGGCCCGAAAAGCAGCATAGTGGACTTATTCGCATTGAGCTGAAGGGAATGTTCAAGAGCCACAGTTCTCAATGCCTCAATTTCCCTACTTAATATGGCTGTGGATTCAGTGACATTATTCCTAGTAAAAGATAAGTATACCCGTGTATCATCGGCATAGAATTGAGATGAACAAATTTTCAATGCCTTCGGCAGGCTCAACGAGTATATAGCATATAATAACGGCGCAGAAACGGAACCCTGGGGTACCCCCCGATAGATATCAGCGAAATCAGACATGAGTGAGTCAATCACCACCCATCGCTTTATCCGCTTATCATAAACTTCTGAGAAACTATTTTTTTTAAATGATTTTATGGCTTGAGGAAACAAATGGAAGTCACATGGAGCAAGGTCAGGAGAGTAGAAGGGATGAAGCATAATTTAAAACCCTAAATCTTCAATTGAAATGATCTCTTATAGGAGGTTTTTGATAACAGTCGTATTTTGGCATCAATAGATTTATTCCATTTCTTGTGTTGTGGGTTTCTCACCACTACTATAAAGATTGGTTAAATTGCAAGAAAACAAATATCACTTGAACTAAAGATCCGTATCTTGTACTTCTTAGAATCATTAGTCTTTTTTGCAGATAAAATCATTCTTGACCTTTTTCCCTAATGCACAATTTTTGAGATATTTGAAGTTGAAAGGTATTAAATCGATATAATTTTGTCCAAATTTTCTGATTTTCCCAAATTCAACTCTGTGCTGAAATAATTCAATAATCAGATTTGTTCAATGTTGCCATATTTTACACCTTTATGAAATATTTCTACGAAAGGTTGGGGAAATCTCTCTAGTCTACGGTTCCACCACTGAACACTATAGATGAAATTAACCACTGAACAATTGTTGTCTTACATTCACCACAAAATCTAAATTGCCATTTGCTGTTTTCATTATTGATGATGTCTAGCACCTTGTTTAATATTTAACCCAGAGTAATATTCCATAATAAATAGACAAAAAGATTTCCATCGCTCATATAGGTACTTCGGTATATTTTCATGATGACCGTTGAAATAGGTAATGTATTTTGTGTCAGGACCTGTTGAATTGAAGAATTGTCTTTATGAAGAGCTGGTTCTTTATTACTTCAGACTTTCAGGATTCATCAAATTATATCTAGTTGGTTCACAAACTTAGGAGATAATAGAATATAACTTTTTTATAATATTTCTGAATGTTTGTTATAAAGCATGTATAATTAAAATTCCATCAATATTGAAACTGGAAGCTATAGGCTCATAAACAAGAAATATCGAAAAAGAATGTATTTTCTGACCATAATCATTTCATATTGAATTGAATAATTTCAAATTATCGAAATTATCCATTATTTTCCACATTTTTTTAAAGAAAGCTACAAATAACTGTTGACAGTTTCAAACAGAATCAAATCAACAAGAAACCACAGAACACTATTCTATTGGGAACTACCCACCACAAAAACGTTGTAATAACATTTTAATGTGGTAAAAATTCACTCTAGTTTTTCTGAGAACAATTATAACTGAATATCAGTAATGGTTGCATCTTTCATTTAAAAAAATTTTGCAATTATTAATTTTTTCTCTCCTGGGGTTCGGTAATAAATTAATATTCTACGTTAAAGTATTAAAATTTGGCATAATCTATGAATAACCTTTATTCTATATTTATGTGACATCATTCATTGATGCTGAAGATTTCGAAAAAGATTTTCATATTTTTAACAGTATGATATCAAGAGACCTCATAGACCTGTTCACTGGTCAATGCTCAAGAAAGTCTGTCAAAGAGAAGAAACTTCAGAAATATCAGTGTTTGGAAAATTATAAATGATTTTTTCTGGCTTTGAGTGAAAAAAAAGCAATGTGACAACCTCATGCCTTGAAGTTTTCATAGAAATGATGGTTTTCATGATTTGGAAATCTTAAGAAGAAAATTACAAATGTATGATGATAATCTTTCAGTAGAAAGATATTATGGTAGATCAACAAAAATCTATGCTCATAGTGTTGAATTTTTTACCAGTTAATTAGTCTTTTGTATCTTCCTTATGAATATGGACCTCATCGGATGAAACATGAGTGAGTGGATCATTTCTTAGAGGGAAAATAATGTTTTTAAACAATTCAGATTCATTAGTGGATGCTGTGGAAGGTAATTTCCATTTAAACTAAACTGGACTACAGAGAGGTATTTGCCCAATGTGAAAACTTAAAATGCTTATAACTTTTTAACGTAGCGGAATATGGGAAAACGGTATGGGAAAAAATTTGATCTCAAGAACCTATGGTTAAAATTAACGGAGTGGTCGAAGACTCACCCTGTATATTCAAGATATAGGTATGTTGATTTCTTCACACTCATTGTGTCGTTTTTTTCAGTATCGCTCAGTTCCAGAGTCCGGGAAAAGACTTTGGTAACAGTGCGCAAATGCTCCTGACTTCGAATCAGTGCTTTATACGTGCATGTGAACAATTCGAACTGCCTAACGACGTATTGCAAATGATATATTATTTGGACACGCTATAGCCAAAACATAGTATAGTATAAATTATGAAGCAAGTGTTTATCGAACTATTGTGATCTTTATACTCTTAAACACCTTTCAACAAATTATTATAATAATATATAAATATCGTCGGATGCCAATTTTTACTCAAATTGGGAGACCTGCGCTCCTTTAATATTCACTTGTTATGGACCACGATGTATTGGCGACAATGTATCGATATTTTGAAGATATTGAAACTTCTATGACCATTGATTTCCATAAAGGTTGGGAAACATTCCATTGCTATTCGAAGAAAACTTTTTACCACTTACCGTTTCTTCCCAGAAGCAACTGAAGGCTCTACAACAAGTGGAGATCCATTGAAATTAAAACCTGAAAATCATTTCAAAATCAATAACCAAAGATATTATATGTAATTAAAATTGTCCGTTCTTTGTCCAAATTTAAATATTAAAAAACCAGTCAGGAAATAATCACTGCGTATACGAGTAGAAATTGACATATGATATTTTTATAACCATTAAGAAATGAAGGATATTCAAAAATATATTTCTCACCATTTAATTTATCAATGGCTCTATCTGCTGATGACTGATCTGCACAATCTACGAAAGCATACCCTCCACGTTTCACTAGGATATTTGTGCAAGACAAGTTTTGATCAACAAATAATTGTCGCAGATCATTCTCGTTGGTTTCAGTTGGTAAATTCCCAATATAGAGTTTACTCATTGTAATGGGGGGTGTTTTAGCAACTCCTGTATTCATAGACACTTAATTATTTATTAAAACACTAATTAACAACAAACTTATCAACTTCTATTGAACACGGTGCGGTGTGTACAAAGAACAAACTTTACTTTGACATTGGCCTACTGTAATCACAGTATCGTTCCGTTCTGTGATTCTTATTATTCTATATTAGCATTTTCATTCTATGGATCCTACTCTGTAATGCCAATAATTGAAGTTTACAAAGTGACTGAAAAGTGACAAAATGGAAAAAAATTGATTCGATCTCTGGTATCAGTAATCCATTGATAGAAATTATAGGTCAAAAATACAGAGCGATAATAATAGAATATCTAAATTTAAAGATTTTGTCTATTACGAACACAAACCAAATTGCCACCTAGTGCAATCCTAAGTTTCTCAAGGTGCAACATATGGACACCTAACAATACCATGTAGTGAGTGCCAGATATCCATAGCTACAATATTGCCTTACAATATTTTAAGGAGTGTCTTCTTTCTGTTTGTAAATCCAATTAAGAAACATCTGCATATTTTATTAGATCAGTACTGAAAACATTATCAAAATTTTGAATTCCCTATTAGAATAAATTTACTAGCTCTTCACGTCCAGAAAAAACAGATTGGACCTTATTTTAATAAATGATACAGCAGAAGAAGTATTTTTTCTGCAGTGAAATCAAGAGTACGAGCCTGGTTGTTATAAGAAATGTTGAACAATAGTTTCAAACCGAAGATACGGAACTTGTTTCGATTTTCTATTGTTAACCCTACGGATATTTGTTCCGGTTCCTTTTCGTGTTCGACCTGGGTGCTGTAATCCCCCGAATTTCTCGTCAATCTTTGACAAATTACTTATAAAAGGTAACAATAAGCCAGTTATGTTCGCGTTCTTCTTTCAACCGATCAGGGATTAGTTTTGAGAGTCCAACATTAAACATATCTGCTTTTGCTTCACATCGAAAATTCAATATAATAAGTGTTTACCTACGCATTTGTTACTCAATTCATGAGGTTCTTCTTCTGAAGTTATCTCATGAAAGGGGAACACTACATCTTCGAACCTTCGTATGTGATCTTTCGACTAATCCTCGAAAAAATTTACGCTTACCACTCTTGAGTAGTGGCGCCCATCAATAACTTTTTCCCTAATAGTTAATGGGCAATTCCTTTAAAATAACCAAAAAGTATGGGCTTTACCATGCCTGCTGTGATAAATGTTTTTTGACCTTGTTCGGTCCTTTTGTTATAGCATGAATTTGAAGCTGAGGCGATCGCTAAATATTTGAATTTCGCCCTAATTTTATAAGTCAACACTGGTAATTTCGCACATGTTATGGATACGCATACGCCTCTAGAACGCGAATTGGAAAAGAAGAACTCTCGCTATCGCGTTTGTTATCGAAATTGTTTATAAAATCACGCTGATTTTGATTTGTTTTTTGGATATATTACACGCTTGGTTTCACCCGCATATTTGGAAATTTCGCATCGCATTTTGATTGTGTTTTCAACACCGCATTTGACAAAAGTTGGACTAGAAATCCCGCAGCAAGGGGACTTGAAAGTATTAAATAGGAAAAAGCATTGATAGATAAGTGAATTTATCTGGAAATATAGGGCTGATACAGAAAAACTTTGTTAATTCATTGTGGCACTTGTATTAGTATCACAATGTTCCAGAGTACGGAAAAATACTTAAGAATAGGCGCGCAATAGTTCCTGACCTTAGGTCAGTGCTCTTCTGAATTTTTCAACATCTAAATATCACATATTTATGGAGAACCAGTATTATCAAATAACGAACATTATAATAACCTTATTGATATTTCAAATAGGTTTAGATCTGCTGAAACGTATAATAAGCACTTTAACTTGAACACATTTTAAATTTTGTGAACAGTTTTTAGGACTGCTTGAAGCGAAGAAAAGTGCCTCAATCATTCACAACATACTTTTTTTAATAATTTTAATTGCTAGATTAACTTCACACACATATTATTTAGTCCATCTATCCCAGTGAGTTGTGAGTTGTCCGGCCAGGTAGATGTCATAGGTTATCAACTGCCACTAGATTTCGGGCTAGATTCTCAAACGGGACCCTCGACTACGCCATTATTTTCTCAGGATCTAGAGGGGACGTACAAAGAACCAACGCAGCTGGTACTTAAATTTTTATTTCCGATTTCTCACGTTCCTTCATGGGATCCACCATGTCTGTTATCATTTAAACGTCTCTAGATATAGCAGTGATCATAATATTTTCTATACAGTATGTCTCGAAACTCAGAACAATTCAGCTCATTTTTTCAATTTTTCAATAACTCATAATTAAGTTGATTTCAGTCAGTGACTATGAAGATATTTTAGGGACGAAATCTTGTACTTGTTTGTTTTTCAATCATAAATTGTTTGTTTGACTATGAAACTCCTCCAAAAACGAAGAATTATAGATATTCAATATTAATCCTGAAAAATTATGTAAACTGTCCAAATAATCGTCCGTATATTATACAGTTGTGGCTTTTTATCCTACATCTACAGAATATATGGATCCATAATCCCATAGCCAAAATCGTACATCATAATGTCTTTTTCTGAGCATTAGTGTTTCATTAGGCAAATGACGTTTTTCGAAAATATCACGTTTCCAACTATACCATACTTTGCGAGGATGTTCCCCAAAAGATAACCAGTTCAACTTATTGATTCACCAGTGAATGAACACACACACTTTTCCAACAATACGTGGCAACAATTCAATGCTGTAAACGATAAAAGTACGCCACAAAGGCAACTATTTCTATAACGTCTAAGTCATCAATGTAGGTTTTTTCTTCTCCCAGGAAAGCAATATATTGGGAACTTCTAGGACAGTCACTTTATTACATATACAGGGTGAGTCTTTAACCACTGCGTTAATTTTAACCAAAGATTCTTGACGTCAAAAAAACATTTTTTTCCTATAACATTTTTCCAAATTTGGCCCGTTCAAAAGATATAGGGTGTTGAAATTTCATAAAAAATTGAGTTTTCACCTGTAATATTCAAACGACAATATCAATTGAAATGATTTCTTGTAGAAGGTCATGCATATTTTGGCATCATTAGATTTATTCAATTTCTTATGGGTTTCTCAATTTTGTCCAAATTTTCTGATTTTCCCAAATCCAACCCTGTGCTGAAATGATTCAATAATAAGATTTGTTCAATGATGCCATTTTTATGTCTACAAAAGGTTGGAGAAATCTCTCCAGTCTATGGTTCCACCACTAAACACTATAGATGAAATTAACCACTGAACAATTTTTGTCTTACATTCACTACAAAATCTAAATTGCCATTCGCTGTAATCTTTATTAATGATGTCTAGCACCTTGTTTAATATTTAATCCAGAGTAATATTCCATAATAAATAGAGAAAAAGATTTCCATCACTCACATAGGCTTCGGTATATTCTCATAATCGTTGAAATAGGTAATGTATTTCTGTCAGGACCTGTTAAATTGAAGACTTGTCTTTAAACAACAAAGAACCACAGAACACTATTATATTGGGAACTACCCACCACAGAGACGTTATAATAACATTTTAATGTGATAATAATTCACTCTAGTTATTCTGAGAAAAGTTATAACTAAAGATCAATAATGGTTACAGATATTATCTTTCATTTAAAAAAACTTTGCAATTACTAATGTTTTTCTCTCCTGGGGTTCGGTAATAAATTAATATTCTATGGTAAGGTATTAAAATTTGACATAATCTATGAATAACCATTATTCAATATTTCTGTTTTGTTTACAAAATTAAAACAGATATTCTGATACACCAAAAATTCAGTAATTAATTATAGTCTAAACAGAATAGATTTATATTAATGATTTAACAAAAAATTTTTTTTAGAAAGGACACCTAGTTGATTTTTCAAAATCAAATTTAGGTGATCAAACTCAATTCCTTCAAGCAAGTATAATTGCACACCTAAATCTGGGAATACTTGTTATATATCCAAGTAAACTGTTGTTGGGATTCAGTAGAGAAAATAATCATCAAGCAAAGTAGCATCACTTTAAAATAATTATTCGTTGTGACATCATTCATTGTTGTTGAAGATTTCAAAAAAGATTTTCATGTTTTTAACAGTATGATATCAAGAGACCTCATAAACCTGTTCACTGGTCAATACTCAAGAAAGTCTGTCAAGGAGAAGAAACTTCAGAAATATCAGTGTTTGGAAAATGATTTTTTCTGGCTTTGAGTGAAAAAAAAGCAATGTGACAACCTCTTGCCCTGGAAGTTTTCATAGAAATGATGGTTTTCATGATTTGGAAATTTGAAGAAGAAAATTACAAATGTATGATGATAACATCCAATAATTCTGAGGTTTTTGGAATTTTTTACTAGAAAGGGATGGCTTATAATCTGTATATACAGGGTGAGTCTGCCAAAAACCTGCTATATTTTGTTGAGAGGTTGAGTAATAGAAATTACATTTAAATATTCATGAATATAATAGTCATTTTGGCGTTTGACACAGCATGAAGGATTGATTAACAGAAAATGAGACATTTCTGCCCAGATGGCATCCCTACGGCGATTGAAATTCAAAATTTCATAGGCTTATTAATTTTGCAGAGTATCATATTCTGATTATTATAAGCGTCTCAATAATCAATACAAACTCTCTTGTTTGAAGAGAAGTGCTGAACACCAAATCTAGGATTTTTTCATCCAGTAGTTGCTCCCAAATTTTGTTTAAAATCAAACTTCGCCTTTATATTCATTTGCACTCAAGTTATAAGATAAGAATTTCATCCTTCATAATGAATAACAGGAAGGCACACAACAAATACTCATTTCGTGAGTACGCCATTTCGAAACGCAACAATAATTTGAGTAGTTGAATGCAACTCAATCACATTTGAAGGAGGTGTAAATGCCATTACTGTAACATCCCAGGGTTTTATATTTTCAAAAAGCCGTATCATTTTTACCAGATATCTACCCCGCCACTGGTGTACTTATAATACACTATACCTAGAACACTATAAAATATAGAACCATATTTAGGGTTTATGACTTTTTGAAATTAGTCCGACCGGGAAGGGGTTGGTGTTTACGCTAATACAAAAATTGATTTAAAATATGGATTTTCAAAAACTTGATATAGCATCCATGAATTTTCAACCTGCATAACATTAAAAAGTGTTTAGGCAATTTATATTCGAACCAAAGAAATATTATTTATTCATTACTTATATTTCTATGGTTTACATTTTTTCCTACCATTTGAAGGTTTGATTACTCGAACCATTAATAGTAGTATTGCAATATGAAAAATTTTTAGGTATGGGTCGATTTAAAATTCCCGCCTTCTATTACAGATTTCTCGTCGTATTACAGTTTCAGCGCCACCTACTGTTTCAAAACTAACATCTACTGCTGAAATGTAGTCACTTTTTAGTACTGACAATACAAGGAGTTTCCCTTCTTTATTCTTTTTAATCTATGGTGTACTCATAGTGGATTCAGATTTTGTCAACGAATCGCCCCAGAAACTGGTTTGGACTGGCCTTAAATAGGTGCAGACAGTCCTTCAAAGTTGTCACACGATTTCGTTTTTGGTCCCCTGTCCTCAAACGGGGTACCCATCTTGCCGATAGCTTCTTCACCTCCAAATTATGATGTAAAATAATGTGCGAGCGTTCGTATGAAATGTTTACTATCTCAGCAATCTCTTAAATTTTCAGCCAACACGATATCATGGATTTTATCAGTCTCATCATTCATATCACCTCATTCGGACGTCCTGGGCAGTCCTCGTTGAACACTGAACATCGTCCTGGTTTGAATTCATTGAACCAATATCTGATGGCCGTCATCGAAGTAGCACGATCCTCTTAAATAGCTACCAACCTATCTTCGATTTCATGACACGCGTTCCCTTCCAATACAGGAATCAAATCACTGAACGATATTGCTCCTTTTCCATTTTTCAAAATAACACGAAGTTTTTTACTAAGAAATGTCGGCAAAAAAACCACTCGATGAAATATTGCGGAATTTTGACTTGAATCGTTTCAAGATGGCTCTAAAAGATGGTTTACAGATTTTTATCTACAGCTCCCTGCTGTCAAACACGGGTACTCACCGATCCAACCTCGAATAGGGACGTGAAATTAATTGATTGAATTTTTTGTGCCCCATTCAAAATAACAAAGCTGTTGCCAAATTTGCATACATCTGGCAACACTGTAAGTTTAAAAGTATTTCAGAAATATATCTTAGGTAACCTTATTTTGATCTGAAAATTTTAAATATTTTGCATGAATAGTTTCTATAATAATTTAATAGGCGACCCACCTTGGGACACTCGATATATCGGTTGCTTGGACTGGTAGCTCTAGCTGAGTTCATTTACCCATGAAACACCCTGTATACAACATAATTCTCGATCGAAGTTGAAGTTAAGAAAATAGTACACCATTTTTTCAAAAAGACATCCTCATATCAAATGATCTCTGCAGCCATGTCAATTCAGCATGGCATGGCGGAAAAAAGGGTGAAGTCAAACAAAGGTGAAAAAAGCCATTGGCCGGTCGATATGCGTATTGCAATTACGCATATTGCCCACGCCTAGTGGCTGTCGGATAGGTCGGGAGCTCGTTGCACATGCAATTGCGATCATACTCACTAGCAATAGCCGCATCAAAGTGCATTGCGCGCAATGAGATTCGCTGATCGAACCAACGAATACCAACTGCATGCTGCTCAGCGCCAATCCGAGTCATTATGCGATGCACCGACAAATCGAAATGGAAGAATCTCAATTGTGTCGCTCAAATATGCAATATAAGAGGATCAAACGGAAAGAAGATGCCAGACTGAGGTAGGCTAACTATGTATCTACAGAGTGTCCCACTGAAAATAATCCTCCCACATCTTTTTCGTTTACAGAGTTTTAGTCAGGGGAATGAAACTACACTTTCTATGCTCTACCAAATATGGCTACTTGACGCATGAAGAAATACTATACTTGACGCATGACTATACGAGCATAGGAAAGTTTTCGTTCTCAGATTTTAGGGAAAAGTACAATCTCAGCTTCCATTATACGTTTTTATATCTAGATGTTTTCGTTTATCTCAGCTAGTTGAAAATCTTCATATATTAATCTAGCAAGAAGGTAGAATTAGTTCGGTTATCATTGAAAGCATTTGTAACTCTAGTGTTCGATGTTTTCAGGTGCCTTTAATTTATATTGATCTTCTAGATATTATTTTACTACTATGTAAGCCACAACGAAGAATATGAACAAGTGCTAGATATAAAGATATCGACGTTTTCTTCTTTTCATTTGGAGAGATCTTCCTTTGTTTACAACTTGAAATTTTCTATACCAAGTAGTTGAAAATTGTGTTTTCATTGCAATCATCTGATTCTGATTACTTAGCACCTGGAAAAGCTATGAATTTTCAAGTATATTTAAAATAAAATCGGCAGAATAAATCTTTGATTAAAGGCCATTGTAAGATGAGGAAAATTTTTTCTGAGAGCAACGTTTTGCTACAGATTTACCTGCATGATCAAACCCCTGCGTGATAGATGTGAGTGCCATAAAAACATCCACTACTGATATGCCCTGCAACTGACAATAAGTGATATCCTGTAATGTTTCTTCTTGATTATTTTATTTTCACTGTGATATTTTATCAATTTGTTATTTTTCTGTTATTTTAATATGACTGGTTTTTATATAAAATAAGTATTTTTTAGAGCGATGAATGTTTGTTATTGTTCATTAGTGTTTTATGTGTAGCATAAGTTTTTTCATGTAAAATGACTATTTTTTCAAATGTTTCTTTAATTTTTTTGTTGTTCATTAATTCCTTTCTTATGAAGTCTAAAAGTTCATAAGTTTTATTTATTTCACATGAATTTCATTTATTTTTCATTATGTTTTTCCATTGGATTGTAATTTCAAAGTACGGTAAACGAAAACCTCAGTTCTCTAAAGAATTTTTAATCTTTTTATTGTTTACGAGCTAGCAATACTGAATTATATAATTTGTATTCATGTTTGAATACCATGTTATGATTTTCAAAATTTTCTGAGTTAATTTTATTGCGATTATAAGTGAAATACTGTTCTTTCTTTTATTTTTGTATAACTTCAGTATCCTTTATTTCTCAGTTCCTAGCGCAAGTTGTGAATGTGGAGAAGCAGAAGAAACAATACCTCATCTCATCAATAGTTGTCCCATATATAAATTTCAAGATGGTTTTAGGGCTATTCATGATGTTTCCGACTCTTTCTTGGAATGGGTTATAAATTTCAAACGAATATGATACGTATTTTTGTTATTCAGTTCTTTTTTCTGCTTCTGTCTTTTTATTTCTAAATTCGATGTGAGCAACTTGAAGAAGTCTCTGTCTCCATCAATAGAAGACCACTCTTGAAGAAAGATGTCCCTAAAATATATTTCAGCTTATTTTTGTACTTTCACACTTAGACGGGGAGCCAGGGTTTTTTTTACTGGTTTTTTTCCCTAGGCATTTATGTGATACGCCGAATACACCATCCCTAACCCCTGATCTATATGCTTTATTGTTTGCTTACTAAATATTGTCAGCCAAAAGTTCAAAAGAATATATATATATATTTTTTCTAGTTCGTGTTTTCTCTTTATTCTGTTAATTATTTTCATATCATTTAATAACTTCGATTTCATTCAGATTAATTTAATCATTCCTGATCTGAATTCAATGAATTTTGTAGTCTGTTCAGTTTTGGAATTAATTTCATATGATATAATACCCTGTACCTAATTATATTCCTGAATATGCACCAGAATGAACAATAAAATGATGAAAATTTATAACAGCTTTTTTCTTTATCATGCTTAAGACAATTTGATATTCCTGCTGCTTTGATAATTCAAATTTCCCGCCTCTTCGTTCCTGTTCTACTACTAAATATGGCGGCCGATTTGTGTTGACAAAAATTAGTTAGGAGTTTTCATGTCTTGTATATCAGTATTCTGTGGTTTTAGTTCTTAGCGTCTCGGCGCAATATACAAGGGGAGATCTAAAATGAATACTTGTGTTAAATTTTCCTTTTCAGAAGTAATCCCTCGTTCATTTTTACTGCTACAAAGTTACAAGCTTGGAAAATTGTTCAGAAAATTATAAGGTATTTGACAATGTTGGACGGACAGTCGGCGGAAAATTTTTTGACCATAAATTTTCAACTAATCGAAACATTTATTTATTTATTGAAAATACAGTTATTGAAAGTAAAATTATAAAAGTTCAACTTAACGTTAGATTTGTTGGTGTTCTTCACTAAAGAAGATCTATTAACACGCATAATATTTATGATCTTGTTTTGGTGATCTTGATCGAGATTCAAATATTATGGTTTTATAGAATTTTGATTGTTATTACCATGAATCTTCAGCCACTGTTGTTCTTCTACACCATTTTTTACCAATTGGGTAACAACAGTTGATCTATTCGAGGGATATGTTATCTTCTTGTCTTTTACATTTGTCAATTGCCTGAGTAACAGATTTGGTCCATCCATTATTTCTCTAATTCGTTTTCTGATGAGCCTTATGATCCTATGCCAGCAATCTCTGCACCACGTGCAGTCTGTACACTGGATAACATAGATGTCCGAGAGGAAGAGATTTTGGGTATTCTGTCTCGGTTGGACGAGTCTACTGCGCCAGGTTTGGATGATATCTCAGCGCGAATTCTGAAGAGGTGCGCTGCAAGTCTGTCATTACCCATAACCATGATCATCCGGTTATCATTCCATACTTGTCAGTTGCCATCAGCTTGGAAAATATCAAGAGTCACTCCAGTCTTTAAGAGGGGAGACAAACTGAGTACCAGCAATTACCGCCCTATTAGCTTACTTCCCTTAATCTCCAAGATTGCTGAGAAGATTGTGTCTGATAGACTGCTTGGGTTCTTTGTTGAAAATAATATAATTCCTGAAAAACAGCATGGTTTTCTTCCGGGACGATCAGTTGTCACATGTCTTCTGCAGGCTCTCCAGCATTGGACCAAGTCTATTGACTGTGGTATACCTATTGACGTGATATATCTGGACCTCTCCCGAGCCTTCGATCGTGTTCCTTTTCGCCGTTTGCTGTTCAAGCTTGAACATCTCGGTGTGAGAGGTAGGGTTTTGGACTGGTTGCATTCGTTCATTGTTGGTAGGTATTTCTCAGTAAGAGTTGGCGACTCATTATCTGACTTCAAACCCGTTATCAGTGGGTTCTGTTTTGGGTCCGATCCTATTTTTGGCGTACGTATCAGATCTGCCTGGTTTATTCTCGTCCCACTCATCCCAATATGCTGATGACATCAAGCTCTTCAATGATATTCTTCAGTGTGACCTGAATCGGTTTAGCCAATGGTGCCGTCAGTGGCTTCTTCCCGTGAACGTAGAAAAGTGTAGAGTTGATCACCTTGGGAGTCACAATCCGCTTAACCAGTATTTGATCGAAGGCAAATGTTTGGTCTCCGCTGCACAGCACGTCGATCTCGAGCTGGTGATAACTGAGGATCAGTCTTGGTCAGCCCATGTGAGCAATATAACCGCCAAATGCCGGAAGATTTCGTACTTGATGCGGAAAGTTTTTCCTAGATGCTCGATCGAGATATCCCGGCAGTTTTACATCACCTATGTTCGACCAATTCTGGAATTTGCTGGCCCTGCATGGTTTCCTAGCCTGATCGCAGATCAACAACGTTTGGAGGGAGTTCAGCGTTCTGCAACGAGGATTCCGTTGGGGGTGGTTCGCCCTTCATATGAAAACAGACTAAAAATTTTTGAACTGGACTTGTTTAGTGATCGTTGGATGCATGGCGATCTAATAGCCTAATAGATCACCTTCGTGGCCACTAATATAAACTATACCATGAGGTATTCCGTGCTCGTGCGAGACAGTTTTTCCTGCCGAATCGAGTGTTTGTGAAATGGAACTCTCTTCCTGACAGTGTAGTTTGTGCCGATAGTGAAAACTCTTTTAAAAACAGATTGGACGCATTAGCAATTGTGTGATATTTTTTCCTTGTGGAAATGCTCTTTTTTTTTCTTTGTTATTTCTGAAGAGCCGCTTAATTTTCAATTTTTGTTTGAGATTTATAGGCAACAGCCTCTTCTCTGTATCTTTTTATAATAATAATAATTAATAGTATTTCTTCCAACAGGTACATTATCGTACCATCTGCCAATTTCATTCTTCGAGGGTCGATATGGTTTTAAGAATAGTAGTGGTGAGGTAATATTGTCAACTCCTTTTGAAAACAGTTTATGAAAAAGACGTACAGGGCAGCTTTGTATTTCACTTTTGGGAACCAACCATTTACTTCTTGTACAGCCTTTAGAACTACCTTGGTATGTTTTACTGAACACAGGATTATAGTCGATGCGATTTGTTAGAGAAGTATCGGTATTATTCTCGATTTGAATAAAATTCAGTAGACAGTCAACTGCCTCTGGTCCTCGCCAAGCTAATTCCACAACAGTAAAATGGTAAAATTCATGAAGAAGACCTTCAGGAGTGTTTTTAAGGATCTACCTGTAGCATCTTCCTCATAGCATCGCGGACTCATATTGTTGAATTTGTAAATCATAATTTTATAAGTATTATAGTACCTTTCTTGCTACAGTTAACTTGAAACGTTCCACATTGTTTTCGCCGTGTCTTTGAATTAGTTTCCGTTTTTCTTTTGCATATTGATCACCCAATCTTCCAAAATCAATGCCAATTTATACTCTCCTTTGTTTATTTAATTCGTATTTTCGTTCATAGCAAATATTCTTGATATCCAATGGGACCATTCCTGACTATCAGCATGGTTTCGTTCCGGGACGGTCGGTCATCACATGCTTGCTTCAGTGCCTTAATTCGTGGACTTTATCTCTTGATTCTGGTTCCCCGGTGGCCGTTGAATACCTGGATTTTTCAAAGGCATTTGAAGGTGTTCCTTTGAGGAGGTTGCTGAGCAAGATAAATCATTTCGGGATCAGGAGTGGGCTACTTCGGTGTTGGCGGGTCCCTTTCATCTGGTAGGCCCGTGGCAAGTGGTGTTCCGCAGGGTTCGGTGCACGGTCCGATTTCTCGTTTTTGTTGCCGATCTTGGGCGGGTGATTTCATCTAGGTGCGCTGGATACGCGGATGATTTAAATTGTTTTCTGATGCATCAACGTCTACACTTCACAGTGATTTGGACAGGATATGCGAATGGTGTGAGGAATGGTTTCTTCCTCTAAATGTCGGAGAGTGCACTGTGCTTCACCTTGGTAGAAATAACCCTCGGGGATGTTATAATGTCGGCGGTGTATTGCTCCGGCCGGTAGCTCAACATAGTGATCTGGGCGTTAATATGACGTCTGATTTATCGTGGTCAGCGCATATAGATAGTGTCCTGGGAAAAGCTCGACGATTGATCTATTTGATCAGGAGGTCGTTTCCACGATGTACAGTTTAGATGGCCAGTATACTCTTCACCACTCTTCACCCTCTAATGGAGTCCGGTTTGAAGAGTTGAAGAGTAAAGGAGCTAAAACTGATCCTTGAGGAAGACCGTTTTTCAATGTTTTGAAATTGCTACTCTTATTATTGTACGAAACCTTGTATCAGATAACATATTTTCTAATAATCGTTCCATTTTCCCACACTTCAGATGAGTATAGAGTTTGAAAATTAATCCATCTTTCCACACAGTATCATATGCCGAAAATAAATCAATGAAAGCAGCTCCTGTTTTCAACCTATCATTGAAGCCTGATTCTATGAAAGTTGTAAGATTGAGAATCTGATCTCAACAATTTCTATTTTTTCTAAAGCCTCCCTGGAAATTTTGTAGAGCATTTTCTATAGAAGATTCAATTCTAAAAAGAATTAGCCTTTCTAATATCTTGAAAGGAACACTCAATAAACTGATGGGTCGATAACTACTAAGATCACAAGGATTTTTTCCTCGTTTCAAAATACCTATTACTTTAGCCTCACGAAATTCGGAAGGAAAGTTTCCCGAATTCAGAATATTGTTATAGAAAGATAATAACCAAGACAAGGCCTTTTTTCCTAAATGTTCGATGAGATCTGGATAAATTCCGTCAAAACCTGCTGCCTTCCGAGATTTGATTACAGTCCTCAATTCATCTATATTGAATGGATGTGACACATGTTCTAAAGTAGGAGCTGATCTCCTGAATATGTGTAATTTTTTCTTCATATTCCTCATTTTAGATTGGGATATATTGACTGATTCAGATACATTAACTAGGCGGCGAGCGATTAAACTTGGATCAATTTTTAATGATGGTGAGGCAAGGGGAGTAGTTTCACCTAATTTTCTCAATATATCCCATGAACTCCTACTCGAATGTGTGAAATTCATTTTTGATACAACACTATCCCATTTCTCTTTTGGGCTTGTACTGATAGAGTTTTTCACATTTATCAACGGATGGTGATTTTTGATAGTCCTTGTACAAATTATCGGTTTCTTTCGACTAACCTGGAATATAATCTTTCCGGAAACCTCTTGGAACGAACATTTTTGCTGCGGCTTTCACAACACCTAAGAATCTGTGATAGTTATCATGAGAGGGTTTAATCCATCTAATAGCACTTTCTACCTTCTTAGCAAATTCAATCCAATTCGCTTTCTTGAAATTCCAACGAAGTCTTCTTAAACATTCTGAATATTGAATGAAACTTCTTGAAATCAACAGTATAGGCCTGTGTTGGCTATGAGGAAAAACTCCTAGAATTTTAAGCTTTACAGGAAGCGGTTTGCAAGTATTGTCACAAGACACTAGGCAGAGATCACGATTGTAGCCTCTATTCCATCGAGAAGAATGAAAAGAAGGTACATGTTTTCCATCAAAAATTAAATAGAAATTATTATCTTCCATCCAGTCAGCAAAAACTATTCCACTTCTATCATTATTATTATAACCCAACATTACGTGGTGAGAATTAAAGTCACCACAATAAATTGAAGGATGAGGAAGATTCATTTCCAAATTTCTCGGACAAATAGTATTTGGAGGTTTATAAATATTAACGATGGAAATATTACAAAATTTGAAAGAGATAAAGAAAACACCCTCAAATTCGCCTTTTTGGATTAACTCGATATTGTGAATCAAGGATTTTTTAACATAACAAGCTAAACCGTAAATTTTACTAAGGAGATAATCAATGAATACATAACCTTTTATGGTTCCTCTTTCACGAAGATTTTTTTCAGTATCCGCATGTGTCGTCTCTTGAAGAAGAATATTCTCAGCACCATAGTCCTTTGCTAATCTATAATATAAAAATGAATCGCAAAATGTGTTGGTAAGCGCATAACTCAACAACGCCTGGACCAATTTGGCCAAATCTGTTTTTAAAATGTTCGTTGAAGTTCAAGGATGGTTTTTACGGCTGACCGCTACCAATCCTCCAATGCAAAAATTAGAATTGACTGTTATATGAAAACTATGTATTTGAAAGTAAAAGTAACAAATGATGAAACTGGAGGGATTTACTTCTTAGATGCACCTGGTGGTACAGGGAAAACTTTTTGATATCATTAATATTAGCAACAATTCGCTCACAAAATAAAATTGCACTTGCACTCGCTTCGTCGGGAATCGCAGCAACTTTGTTTGAAGGTGGTCGAACAGCCCATTCAGCACTAAAATTGCCATTAAATATGCAAAGCAATGAAACTCCAACCTGCAACGTTTCGAAGAACTCTGCAATGGCAAAGGTTTTGCAGCAATGTAAATTGATTGTTTGGGATGAATGCACGATGGCATAAAAAATCTTTGGAGGCTTTAGACAGAACCTTAAAATATCTACGGAGCAATAATAACTGATTTGGTGGTGCAATGATTTTATTAGCAGGAGATTTTCGTCAAACATTGCCAATGATTCCACGATCAACGCCAACTGATGAACCCAACGCATGTCTAAAGTCCTCCAGTTTGTGGAAACATGTCAAAGTACTTCATTTAAGCAAGAATATGCGTGTCGAGTTGCAAAATGACCAATCTGGAAACATATTCTCTAAACAACTCATTGACATTGGTAATGGCAAATTTCCTATAGACATGTTGACTGGCTGCATTAACTTCCTCCATTAACGATCAAGATGAACGATTCAAAAGATGTTTCCAGATGTTTCTTAAGATTACAGATGATTGGTTGAGCGAACGAGCTATACTGGCTGCAAAAACATAGATGTAAATGAATTAAATTTCAAAATTCAAGAACAAATTACAGGCGAAAGAAGGATACATAAATCAGTTGATTCGGCTACTAATCAAGATGATGTAGTCAACTATCCACCGGAATTTTCAAACTCGCTGGATTTGCCAGGATTGCCACCTCACAATCGTCAATTAAAGGTTGGATCGGTGGTTATAATGTTGCGAAATATCAACCAACCGCGTCTTTGCAACGGTACACGGTTAGCGATAAAAAATTACTAAACAATGTGATAGAAGCAACTATACTCAAAGGAAAGTATAAAGGAGGAGATGTTCTCATACCGCGCATCCCAATGATTCCGACTGATGTGCCATTTGAGTTTAAACGACTACAGTTTCCAGTGCGGCTTGCTTTTGCTATGACTATAAACAAGTCCCAGGGGCAATCATTAAGTGTTTGTGGTATTAATCTAGAAAACCCATGTTTTCACATGGTCAATTGTATGTTGCCTGTTCCCGTGTTTGAAAACCATCAGATTTGTTTATCTATGTGCCAGGTAATCAAACAAAAACATCGTATACCACAAAGCACTACAATGATAATAATAATAATTATGATTCACATGATTAACAGTAAAGCGATTACTTACTTTTAAATCCTTATATATGTTTTATTAAATTATTTTTTATTCACAACGCCCTATCACCAGGGTGACGGTTCTGTTCAGGAGAATTTTTTTAAATACGTAGGCACAAAAACTGCCACATTACAAATCTTTTTGACAGGACGAATTCTGTCGGGTCAGCTAGTTTAGAAATATAATCACTCTTGATTTAGAAATACCCTCTATATTCAGATCCAATACACAACTGAATGCTATGCAGTTAATAATCGATCGATTGAATCCTCATTGATTTTAAAGATTTTTATGATTATAAGATGGTTTATCATGTTTCCATTTTACAGTTTTGAATATAAAAATTATTTTTTCCGAGATAATCCAAAGAAAAAATTTTATCCTTTGGTTGATTTTGGCGCCCCCTTAAGCTGGCGCCCGGGACGCTTGCCTCCCCCCCTTAGATCCGGGCCTGGTTTTTGTTCTCTAATCCCGAAATATAATAGGCAACCCTTGTATTGCCGTTTTCATTTTTATTCCGCGAATTTCTTAACAAGCTTCTACAACTGAAACTTTTCTTTTTTGTAGGAAACTTCATGAATATAGCACACGATATAGGCGAATCAAGGTAGTCATGAATAAACATAACTCTGACCTTTGGGGGGTATCCGTTAAGGAAACTCTCGAAGGTTCACGACCTAATCGATGAAAAGAACAATGATTTGAATAGATCGGGACCCACAATGAGATTTCTGAAAATAATGGAACAACCGATGGGCCACCTGCGCGCATTTGCTCGTGTCTTTTGAGGACCAACGGACCAATCAGGTAACGAATATCGCGTTCCAAGAAGAAAAAACTTGTTATTCGATCTCATTCCCTCAGAAATATGGTAATCGCTCAATTATCATCACTATCTCTAATATCCTATCGTATATTTTGATATTTTTGTTCCAACCGGATACAGGATGTAATGATTAGGGAATGGGATAATCGTTCGTGTGCTGCTACTCTAGACCGTGGTGAACACGTGGGGAATGGTAGATGGACCAGTTTTCGACAACGGAACACCATCGAGAGGTCGCATGTGTCTCGGTTACGAGGGTAAAACGAAAATAAAATGAAAGTTTACCTTATTTCAGGTTACTTATGAGGTAATTTCATTTATTTACGATGATATTTTACTTGAAATATACTTGACCGCAAACGACCTAGTTACTCTGGACAAAAACTGCGGAGAAAGACAATATACAGGGTGTCCATTTGAAAACGAAACAGACGAGTTTACAGAAGAAATAAATTTTTTCGATAGAAATGCTCGGACAGGTCGATTTTTGTTCCGAAGGGGACAACTTAAGATGTAGGTTACGGACGCATAGCGCTTCAACCCTTGCTACTACAACCCTCACCCCCAAATTTTGAATAGGGAAGATGGGATGAGTGATACCTCATTTGAAAGGTATTTTTATACTGATTTCAGCACAGTAATTGTTTTTTCATTTTATGCACGAAACATTCTCGACGACTTATCGACGATTAAGAGAGACTGGTAACTTAAATTTTCAAGAGCAAGTGTCAATGTGAGGCAATGTGGGTCAATGTGAGGCAACACCATGTAGCAGTTGACGATCAAATACTTCAAGCCTTTGAAGACCCGACGCTCTTGAAAATTTAAGTTTCCAGTCTCTCTTAATCGTCGAGAATGTTTCGTGGTGGGGTAATCTTCGATCAGGAAATTTGGCTTGATAAATCCTTTGAGCTGCACGAGCAACACCGTTGGCCTTGCCACATGCCATCAGCATACTCAGCGTTGGTGAAATTAGGCATATCAACAACCAAAATTAAAACAACAGTAGCAAAAAGTCGATAAAAGTAACAAAAACAAAAAAATACAAATTTAAAAAACTGAACAACGCGGCACAGACACTTCCAACAGCAGAGACAGTTAAATCTCGAATGACGGTAGGGTCAAGTCAGCGGCGACTAACCCAATTCAACCTAATGACAGAAATAGTAATAATAATTCACACGCATCTAAAACGGGCAGGTAAAATTTCCTTGCTCGCTGTATTGTGTCGAAATCCGTACTTTTATTTAGGTGCGACTTTCTTCACTCTTCTGACTAAAACCTTATTTGCAGTATTATTTTTTTTATTGACTTACGTAAATAGCATATGGTTTGCAACGTTATAAACCAAAGAACATTTTAAAATAAAACTAAGTTTGTAATAGCTGTAACTTTTTTTTAAATTTCAATAGGAGTGGAGATGTTTTCATACTTTCATATTATTTTTTTAATAAAAGGCCCACGTGTTAATTTTGTGGTGTTATCTGTAAAAATAAATAAGTTTTTTTAAACACATACTCATGTAAACCTAATACAATAAAAAATGCATGTAAAAGCACACGCAAAAAAGTTATGGGGCTTCGAAGGGTACATTTTGGGTAATTTAGAAAAACCTAATAAAAAAATCATACCTCCGTAATCGTAATACTAAGGACCCAGGTTCCAAGACTGAAAAGTTAGCAAATGACCCTACCAACGCCCCAAAAAAATTTGACGGTCCATGTGCCGAACACCCTGTATTATTATGAGAAAATTTGTCATTATTGAATTGATAATAACGTAAGACAGGGCACAGGGTACTGAAAGCTTTTTTTAATCGCATTTTCTTGGAAAGTGAGGATTCACAAATCTTTTCGGAGATTTTCTGGAAACTTTTCAGGGTTGCTCAGCTCATGTTGACTTGGAATGTGGTATATAACCTTGATTTAGATTTTTCTTAAATTACTGAAATTTCAATTACTCCTTCCACTCACGTCGATTAATCATGTTAAAAACTGAAATATTTTCATTCTATTTTTGTGAATACAAGAAGAAAATAAACATAGATTCAAATTTTTTCTTCAATCAATTTTCAATTATAATAGGGAGTCATTCAATTAATATCAATAGAATATGCAGGGTGTTCCTAAATTGAACGTACAAACGAAAAGGGGAAATTCTTTGAGTAAGTTGAAGAAAAAAAAGTTTCATAAACATGGAGTCACAAACGTTTTGATTTCGAGGAGCTGATAGATGCGTTCGCGGAAAGAAAAACGCTCCACGTGGAGCTGTGAAGAAAAAAATCTAATTTCTTTCCTTGTGATATTTTTTTTAATAAGTAATAGTATTTATTTTTATTACTCATTTTTATTTTATGTTATTTTTTATGGATAATTCATGATTCATTCTTTTCTTGTGATATTTTTTTCATTATTAGTGTTTATTTTTATTATTTATTTCTTGTTATTTTTTATGAATAATTCATATATTACACAAATGAGAAAATTATATATATATATATACATTTTTAAAGCTTTCAATTCTCATATTCAACCTTAGGGGGGCGCCATCATGAATTTTTGCCCAGGTCAGAAATAATCGTAGATCTGGGCTTGTTATGATGTTCACTATTCTCAACACTGCTGAAATATTCTCCAAGCTCGAGCACTTCCGGTTATTTAGAGTACGAAATGAGGTTTTCAAAAAAATTTGACGTAAATTTCATCATAGCCATTAGTTCTCATTTGGAAACGAATCATGCTTGTTATCAAATATAATATTTTGGTGTGCTTCTTTACTTGAGCAGTTAACACATCTCTTGCAAACAAATAATATTTTTAAGTTTGAATAATTACGCGCAGGTGTATTAACGAGAGAGTTAAAGCAATCTGATCTCACTCAGTGCTCTAAATTTTTTTTTATTAATTACGTCCTTTGTTACCTAATACAAATAAACTGATTAAAATCAGTTGAAGACGTTTCATTGTTTTTGAATTAGACAATATTTACCGAGGAAAGAAACCAATTCAAATATAATATTTTCTTTCGAATAAAAGATAATTTTACTTTGCTTTTCAAGCAAAATCAAAAATTTTAATGAATTATTATTATTATTATTCTGCTTTTGTATATTACAGGATAATATATCTGTAACAGCAACATAATGAAAACATCCTCTCGTATGAATGAACAATATGACGATTTTCCACGATGGCAAGCAATTAGAGCAATTGATGATAATCACATGTAAATACTGCTTTAAATTGAGTTTTTTCGATTTTTGTACAGTAGATATGCAATTGCCATTTGAAAAAATCAGTTAAGTTTAGTTTTAAGATTTTGTTTGTAATTATATTACTGATTGTCACTTCCGGTAAAACCGTAAGTGAGGTTTCAATGGAAATATTTTAGCATAACTTCCCCCTTTTGAAAACCACCGTTTGCTAAATTTTAAGATGATTCCCCTGCATTGAAATATGAAAAATAAAAATGGCGTACAAATTTAAGCTATACCCTAGACTTTAGAGGATTGGTTGAGGCTCCACAAACTTTTCAACCAGCCCATAGATACCTATATCATCTCAGCCAGAGACATAACTTGGAAAATACGTCAATGACCCCAGCGTCCTTTAGAAAACAATTCCATAGAGTAAACTAAAAATTTCTATTTGAAAAATCCACACAATACTAACTCAACCTCAGTCCTCCCATCAACTAAAAAATCGACAAGAACAAACAACAATAATTCATATTGAGGGTAGAGACACAATCAGTAATTCTAATTCCATACAGCTTTGCCGTTCGTCTACCTCGGATCTAAATCAGGGGAAGTTTGGTGGAATCTAATTCAATTCAATTCCACCCTTATCCAGCTTACCGCCTTTTTTGTGATGGCCGCTTTGTGCCACCAATAGAAGGGCATAGAAGGAGAGATAGGGGTCGGAGGGGAATATTTCTTGATCGATTTTATGTAAGAGCCCTAAGAGAAACTGATAGAAATGAAAGGAAAAGCGAATGGATGAGAAAAATTTCTTTAATACTCGAGGATAAACTGATTTCGTAGCGTAGGTATCATGCATCCATGAATTTCTCTTCGGGGTTAATCGATTGGTCAGTCAAACGGGTAAATTTTTTAGGTGACTTGTAAGAATAAAATTTCATCATCAAATAATAGGATAGGTACCTACTTTTGAATCCACATTTAAATAACTTAAGTGGTACTTCTAAACTCTCACCAAAGCGGGGATTAAAATTTGATGGATTTGACAATTCTCTTGCACCGAATTTCAATCGACGTTTAAAAGTCCTGATCACCATTTTTATTAAATAGCCATTAGGACCCCGATTATAACCTAATTTAAGCAGTGATTAGTGTGAACCAAGGAGCTATATTTGTGTGAATTTGGCCCAGTATTATTTGATTTTCGATAAATTATTTATTGTGCCAATTTGGGTTAGATTTGTGCTGATTTCTATTGTTCGAAGTTTTTCTTTATTTCATGTAGTTTTCTAGATTTTTACTAAATGAATATAATGTTCCATTTCAACACTTTTCGTAAAATTGAACGACTGAAATGAATTGTACTGCACGCCTACTGAGATAGATAATTCTTTCAATTTCCCAGAAAGTGTAAAATAAAAAAGAGTGAGCCCTGCACTTGTATTTCTTCTTATTGCAAACGAGGATATAAATTTGAGCTGTAAATATCTTCATGGAAATACTTCAAATTTCTGGAAAATCCCCAAATATATATATATATATAATACAATCAAATCAAGAGTATACTATGTAAATGATTGTGAAACAATTTTTGGTTCCAAACTAGATTTTACAGTATGCACAGAGAAAATGTTATCACGACAACATTTGGTCCTCATCTCTCAAACCGCCGAAAACCCCATCATTCCGAATAATGAAGGGTCTTTCAGCAAGAACTTTGTTTTTTAAAACAAAATTAAAAAAGATGTCGATGATGATTAGGTATTCAAATTTTTATTGTATTACAAAAACGAAAATTCGGCAATTATGAATGAAAAATTATATCTGGCAAATGCCGTCCACGCTGACAGAAGTAAAGTTTTTCATCGAAATTTTCAATCACTTTTTGGCAAAATGTCGGGTCTATTTCAGATCACATCACAGATTTTGAGTTTTAAGGCTGCAATCGATTCGATTGGCTCCGTATAGACTATCCCCTTAAGATAGCCCCATTAAAAATAATCCAGTGGTGTTAAATCACACGATCTGGCTGGAACAGTTGAATTTCATGAAATTGTGCGAATTATGCAAATTTGGTTTGCAATAAATTGATCGTCTCATTGGCTGTGTGACAAGTGGTACCGTCTTGTTGAAACCACATGAGAGTGATATCCATGTTATCAATGATAGGCCAAAATTGAGTTGTTAAACATCTCAAGCGACCAAATTCTTTATAACGGTCTAAGAAGTTCGATTATGTTGTCCGAAAATATCACGTATTTAGCTGAATGTAATTTTAACAGAATCACCATTTTCAAAGTGGGTTTTAATTATTTTAATGCACTTTAAGAGCGAAATTAAATTCATTGTAACAATTGCCAAAGCTTCCTCTACAAATATGTCAAAAAACGAACTGTCAATACTGTCATGTGGTACGTATGGCCCCAAATTAAAAAACAAAGTTCTTGTGGAAAGACCCTTTATAAGAAGTTTGAAACTGTGTCTGAGAGTGAAAAAATTGCAAATAAAGATGTATTTATCTCGAATAAAATGGATCCGCGATTGAGTCAATTGAAAAAAAAATTAACAAATAAAAAAATACAAGATATTACGTACTAATTTTCAAGTTTTTCTCCATTTGAAGGGGAAAATAAAAAATCTTGTGGAAAGTACATCAGCACAAGGTACCATAAATGTAGCACAACTGTATGAAAAATTTTTCACAAAAAAAAATCGGAGGTAGCTAATATTTTTCCCAAGATTAACAGCACGACTTCACTAACCCCTAGCACAAATGTTTCCTCTTATTATGATTTAATTAACCTAAATATTGGACTGGCTTCGTTACATATTTTGGGAATTTCCCAGATAATTTGAGATATTTCCATAATAATATTCACAGCACTGATATAACACAAATGTTTACACTCATTTGTAATTAAGAAAACACAAAAGTGGGTTAACTTATTTTTCTATTTCTCATTTTCCGGCAATTTAAATAATTATCGCAAAATTCATCTGCTATGAACAAGCACATATATGTAATGTTCTAATTTGTCTGTACACTGAATTATTTTCAAATGATGCACAACACAACTCCTTAAGCAGTTAGGTGTATAATTTTTTAAATTATATAAATAATGTTATTTCTGCTAAATGAATTGTTCCATCAAGTGATGAGAATACTTTCGTTTATTTATTTCTATGTGTCTGTACTGCTATATATTTATCTTATATGTTTGTATTATATGACATTTCTATTTTTGGGGTCTTGGGATTGTGGACCATTCCTATATTACTGTATATGAATCCTTAGAAATCGGAGGTCATAAATGCAGGTCAGGATCCGTTGTATTCATGGCTATAAGACATGAGAGAATATACTATTTCTTCTTTTTTTTAAAGCCACCGCTGGAACTCCATGACCTTCCCCTATTTCTTCTCCCTTGGCTCAAACAATATTTATAGGTGATGGTTCGCATATCCATGGACCAATAGCCATTATTGTTTATTATTCTATATCATTGAAATTGTTATCATGGCTATGATTATTGCATATTCCATATTAATGAAGTTGTTCCCATAATTGCTGTTATTGATGGTTTTATGTAATCTCAATGTTCCGATATTTCATAATGATATGTACCTTAATACTTGTAATCTAGAATAGGGAGATGTTTTGACTCTTGAGTACGAGTTACTAAAGGGCTCCGGCCCCTACGATGGATCTCCGATAAGTAACCAGTACACCGAAGCCACGCATTGACTCAGAGATATTACCTTGTGTTTTTATTAGCCAAGAGTTACCTCCACAATTATTGAATGGTTCAATTTAGTTCCTATTATTTAGATTGATTCCAACAGCTTCATCTCATGATATTGCAGTATTAATATATTCGTCGTTAAGGGTTTTTCTGATGCCAAAGGCTTTTTCCCCTTTATTTTTTTAGACCCTGAATAAAGAGTTCATTGTTTGTGTCTAACCATTGTGTTTTATTCGCCATCTTTGTTTCCCAACTATTTTGCACTAATCTCGGTCATCACGAATCTGAATTATTACTTAAACAGTACATTAAGTCCTATCATTGCTAGAAGATCACATTTAATGGCCAAACCTTTGTATCCGGTGACATGCTGACTCCAGAGTTTTATTTATAGTATTTGTCATTCTTTAAAATACAAAGTGGCGAATGTTACACATATTTTCGGTCAATGAGTCCCGGGCGTAAGTTTTTCTTAGAAATTTATTTTATTTTCAATATAATCTTCTTTCAGAGCGATAGAACCATTTTAACATTTCTCTAGCTCTTCCATACCTGCGATGTAGAACGACTTATCGAATCTTCCAAAATATACTTCAGTTTCGGCAATCATCTGAGCGAATAATCTTTCCACGGAGCATATTTTCGTGTTGTGCGAAGAATGCTGTCGCGGTTTCAAAATTCCCGCTCCAGTTAGTACCTGCAAACCGAACTGGCGGCGTTAGTCGCAGTAGTTTGCCAGCTTATCTCGTACGTTTCGATGGACGCCGTTGTCGGTGGTCCTTTTCTGTCATCATGTGACGTAGGTTGTCAATTACATCGTTCTTCCCGCATATTTGGTTGAAATGTCCTGGAGTAATTAATCGCAATTTTACGGATCTGAACAGGATTTTAACTGAAGCCCTGAGAGAAATCTTATCATGTTGGTTTGGTTTGTTCGTTGGTGAGATTTTTGCGCTTTACCGGAGTGGCGTATTTGTTTGGAAAAACGACGTGGGATTGGTAAGTTAACCTATGTTTGTCAAGAGGTATTTTAGATTTTTGTTCGTATTTTAGCATCATTCTGCTTCGAATTGGGAATTAGTATTGTACCGTTGCGAGGTACCGCAGATTCTGAACTGTCTTTGAAGTCTTCGAGCTGTTTGTCTAGACTGTCTTTGAATTACCGTCGAGCTGCCGTGGGAGCTGTCTTTGGGGACCTCCACCAGATTTCGCCATCTAAGATACCACACCTGTCGTCTACCCAGGGCGCATTACTGTGAGAAATTGTACTACGTTGGCCCAGGAATATATTTGAGCCCAGTTTCCATCTACGAGACTGTGAGAATAATTATAGGTTGAGAAACTATATCCTTTTGAACTTCAGTCAAGCCACGACCTAGACTGTTATAGAAGGTTAGTCTGTAGAATTTAGTTAAGATTGATTAGTATCAAAGAGGCCCAATTCAGTGAATACTGTTTAGTACATAAAACCCGACCTATCGAGAAGGTCGCTTAGATATAAGTAAAGAGCTATTTGTAACGATTACCATCGAGGCTCTAAGTATATACCTTGTGGTGATATTACTGTTTGTTTAGTAAGAGATAAAGCATTATATCGAATATTCGGGTTGTGAAGTAGGAACTAGTTAGTGATCTACCTTCTGTAAGATATATCCTCGTTTGAGGGACCTTGTGTATTTCATTTGGGCTCATTATATTATTAAATAATTGCTCTATATTCTTTCTACCAGCCACTACCTCCCGCCTGTGTGATCGAGCTCGTTTGGCATCCTGAGAGTGCTTTCGTTATTTTCTCTCTTTTGGGACCCTGAGATCTTTAGTGTACTTTCCTCTTTTTATTTTCTTTGTATTATCATAAAAGATAGTGGCGCCCCTTTATAAGTAGTCTCAGCTCTAGAGCATTCCGAGGAAGTACTTTGTGCACTCTCTGAAGCCGAGTGGGTTCGGTGACAATGCGAATGTCTGATTTTCGAATATCGAGTCTGAATCGACTGGGTTTGACTTCATGATGAAGAATCCAGGGCCAGAGTATGTATACTTTACATTTTCCGAAAGAGATGATATAAAGTTTTCATATTTTCAGAATAGGTTAATTGTCCAAATACCTGGGTCAAGTGCGTTCAGGACTTACGAGTATCTGAAATTTGGTTTCCTGAATAACTTCTACACTATCCATCGGATTAAGTTGTAACTTGGAAGAAATTTGAATGATGCTGAAACAAATAGACTAGCAGATTTCGTAAAAATCGACAGGCTGGAGATTTTTTTAAATTTTCCAAATATTTGTTTTTAATACTTTGTGCCTCATAAGACATCCGAGGTTATTGATAGCCTACATATTATAGATATAGATATATTGTTTTATTGCAGTTTTAATATCACTTTGAAAGAAACAGTAATTAATGATGAAATTTACTCAATAGTTTACTCAGGAACAGCCTCTGAAACTTCAATTACCCCCAGTACACAGGGCCGGATTTAGAGGTGTGGGGGCCCCGGGGCAACAAATAAGTGGGGGCCCCCTAGCCTCGAATTATTTTCAAAATAAAATGGATGATCTTTTAAAGTAGGGGTTTTCAATACATAATTTATCGAGAAACCAAGATTCTTTTATTATTTAACAAAAATAGTATGAAAAAACAATAATTGAGTGGCATTAAATGAACGGAACCTTCCTAGCTTTTTTGGCTGAAAAATCGTCAATTATTTCAGTAAAATCCAGTTCACGGAGTAAATCGCTCTCAATGCTTAGGAGAGTAAGCTTTGAGAGACGATTTTGTCCCATAGTCGTTCTGAGTCTATTTTTGATGATTTTCATTTTCGAAAATGATCGCTCTCCAGTGCAATTGGATACCATAAGAACCAAATACATTCTCAACGCGATTTCGATGTTTGGGAATGTAGCTCGGACACGCGTATTATGCCTAACGCTTCCCTTACGTAAAATTGAACAGTGGGCCGCCATACGCCTGCCTGAGCGTGAGCGCAACAGAAATTATTGTCCAGTAGAAGACTTTCGTCCTTTTTTTCATCATGATTTAATTACATTATAAAAAATATTGAAGGAAAATTTTTTTACTAGTGTTTCCTAGTTGAAATGTAAAATTTTTCCGAATTTTCTTGAGTGGTGGCCCATTTTTGTGGGGGCCCCTATTTTGTGGAGGCCCCCGGGCAGTTGCCCCCCCTAAATCCGGCCCTGCCAGTACACAGTACGACAGTAGGCGTAAACCTCCTGAAATCCCATTGGCTCCTGATATCTCGCCTAATCATAAATGAATGACGACAGTAGGCGTAAACCTCCTGAAATTCCATTGGTTCCTGATATCTCAACTAATCGTAAAGAAATGACGACAGTAGGCGTAAACCTCCTGAAATTCCATTGGTTCCTGATATCTCAACTAATCGTAAAGAAATGACGACAGTAGGCGTAAACCTCCTGAAATTCCATTGGCTCCTGATATCTCAACCAATTGAATGAAGCACTACTCAAATAACGGAGCTTTTAAGAAACAACATTTTCTACAATACTATATGTATCACTCACCTATCGGTGTCTAATGGTATTTAGAAAAAAGAAAGTTCGGGATTATTGAAACTATTGTTTTTGCAGTTGTATACGCTACAATTGTTAATCATTTTGGAATTAATTTTAAAATAACAAAATTGAAACAGAATTTACTTCTTCAATTTACTGGAATGAAAATAAATGAGCTTTGCTGGTTCATGGTAAATTTTGACTCAAAGAAATTACACTAAATTATAGCTTAGGTTGTATTTTTTTCTTCAACTTCTTCTTTCAATTTTAAATAGATGTCAAAAAAATTATATTCTTCTAAATACTAAACGAATTAATTATACAAAGGAATTATTTAAGATGTCTAAAATAATAATAATGACATTATTCCAGACATCTTAGAATTATTGATGAAAACAATGAACAAGGACAAGAATCCCTGCGAGATGCGCGCGCGAGTCAGACTTGGTGTAAAAAAATCCACAGTGTGCGACTACTGGTTGGTGTCTATATTGTGACCGAACTTTATCAGGGAATTAAACCCTATCGACATTTTTAAACCATTCCGATGATTCAATTGAATTCTTTTTCAACTCCGGGTGGCATGATAGTCATTCCACTCCAAAAGAAAGAAACGGACTTCTTGATAAATACATATACACCTAGAGGATTCTACATCATTTGTTATTTTATCCAACAATAAAGTTTTTGCAGTTGCTTTGGGATGGAATAGAATATAAACAAAAGGACAGGCGATATTATTTACTCATCACTTGTCAATCAGATAAAAATTTATAAAGTAGAATTATATCAACAGAAATATGCATGAAACTTATTCTAAATAAATAAAAAAAATCAACACCTAACTAATTTTAAAGTTTGGATTACTTTGTAACAATTGCTGAGCAGACTGAGCTGCAATCTCTGCATTAAAGACAAAAGATGGTTGAGGGAAATTATCAGCAACGTTTATATTTTCTGTAGTTGCATTTTCAGCATTTTGGTTCATCTGTAATTGTGGTGAATTCGGCTGTAAAAAAGGATTCACAGGTATTGAGTTCATGGTGTTGGATTGATTGTAATTAATTGTATACATTGGTACTGGTGTGACTTGACTATGTGAATTATCTGTTGAAGTAACATTATTTGATGGTATAGATTGAGGTGGAGGAACTAATGAGCTTTCTACCACTGGATTAGAAACATGAAGATTAGAGATATTCGGCATATCTAAAAATTGAGGAATACTTGAAGGTGGTGGTAAATGAGTAACTAGAGTATTGGATTTATTCCTGAAAGGGTTTTCGTTTGTAACAACTGGGAATTGGTTAACAGGATTTGGAACAGAAACAAATGCAGAATCATTTGTTTTACTATCCTCAACTGTAGAAACTGATTCATTCACTTGCGACTGTGACACAGGAATAGTTGAGGAAGCTTCATTATTTGTAAGGGGTTCTTTTGGATGAATAACTGGCGGTCCACTGTTAGAGTATGTATTCAGTATTGATGTTGTTGGAGGAGCACTTCCTCTAACTGGAATTCTATGAAGATAACCATATCCAATACCACATCCCAAAATACCTTCTCCACCCCACATACGATTAGGTGTGATGGTTATTTCCCTACAAGAATCATCATTGGAGTTATACACATATAATTTCAAATTCTTTCCTTCATGATTTTCAATAAGGGCATACAAATCTTCAGATTCATGTAAGATCGAATCAGCACCTATTATATAGTCAGTAAACGGTTGAAGGCCAGCTAATGATGCAGGTGAATTAGGGTGTACTTCTAAAACATGCCAAACATTTTCATTTGAACCTTCGAAGGAACAAAACCTTATGCTGACTCCAAGCAGCCCTTGTCCACCCCAAGAATCACTGGGTTCAATAGTTACGCTCCTAACATCTTGAGTTTTGCTACTATATATTGTAAGTGGCAACTGTTTACCTGAAAGTAGCATTTATTCAGTATTCTAACATAATTAATGTGTAAGCAGATACCTATTCCAGTCTTCAGAATTTGTTTCAAGGTTTCATTGTCTTTGTCCAGGCGAATACCATTTATTGCAACGATGAAATCGAAAAAAGGCTGTAAACCCGCTCTGCTTCCTGGAGAATTTTCCTGTACCTGTAAATATTTTTCCTACATTTCTGTAAAGAAAATGGGAGAAATCTCCATACCCTCAACACATGATAGCCCTCAGACCCTCCGCCAGGAATATCGACACTTTCAGAATTTCCCATACTTATAATAAATTATTGTAAATTATTAATCTAAATTAAACACAAAATTACGTGGCATATCATGTCAACAAATATATTAGGACCACTGCACTGCATTAAAAAAAACTACTTGTTGTCAAAATGTAATGGCTTGAAGATAGCTCAATATTCTCAGTTGTCATAATCGTTGAAAACTAAAGCAGCATTGCCATATTTCACAAATTCCCTGAGATATGTGAAGGCTTCCTTTCCTTTGAAATAAATGCTCTGCCCACAATTATGGGTTAATTATTATTAACCTACTGATTTTAAATATAAAAAGAACAATATTCCATGCAATACGAGGATTAATTACGACATGAGGTAATTTTCGAAGAAAGATTAATTTACAATAGCTAATAATGATCGAGAAACATTTCGCTGAGTTTGTAAACATAAACTTAATTCAAGTCAATAAGACATCTAGCAGAAATTACTTTTATTCACTTATGAGACAAACACTCTATAAGATGTATTTCAAAAAATTTCTGTTGATGATCACATCTCGCGACTTACATGCACGATGCGCTGATCTTTGGTCACAGAAACTTTTAGTGAGGGTAACTTTCCGAACTTAGTAAAAAAATGACACCATCGATGTGTCAAAGTTGATTTTTTTATTTCTTGAAGTTAGAAATAATATCAATGAATTGATATGACAGAACTGTATATTGAAGAAATTTCAGCTCATTAGAGACTTACCGTAATTTCAAACGAAAAGAATTATCTCTAACACATGTAACGGAACAGAAAGATTCAAAGTTTTCGAAAGAAATATATTCAATATGTAGCGTTGCTATTGACGGAACTGAATTTGGGTAGAAAAAGGATGAAAAGTCAAACGCATAAAACAAGATCATCAGTCGTTTTGCTATGTTGCCCAGATCAACTAGAAGCTCCAACAACAGAAGCCACTTCGAGTCTAGAGATCAAAGTGCGACCACATACTGTCCGAAGTCAGAAGGTACCCAAAGAACCATCAAAAATCCGATTTTCTCAAAATGACATATGAGTTTTACCATCCATATGGTAAACAAAGAAACCGTCTTTCTTAAGGCAGCCTACAAGTTTCGCAATTTGTTGTGTCTAATTTGTGTATTGTTACATTCACCCCTTTTATTTTTCACACCCTTGCCCGAGATATATTATATTTTCAGCTCAAGCACAATTGAAGGCTCCACACTGTCATTTTCTGCCAAAAATTCAAGAATTACGGACATTTGAATAATTTCATGAGATGAAGAGCATATGTTTTTATGTGTAACAATTTATATATTTCGCCTGATATCTAACTTTGTCAAATCATGTCTCATGTCTGCAAAAAATAATCGAAAGCTTGAATGTGTGTAATGGGATATTTGTTGTCAGCTGACATTTTATAAAAAACGCCTTGTGCCTATTAATTTCTTGAGAGCAACAATTCATATTTTGCTCGATGTCTAACTTTGTTAAATCAAGTCTCTGGGCGTCGCAATATATATGATCAGTTGACATTTTTGAAGGTGTATTCGTTTCTTGAGTGCAACAATAGACATTTTGGCAAAATGAAAAGGCGCTGTCGTATTAGGAAAAAGCTATAAAAATAGGCAAAATGTTCCTTTTTCATGAAGCTTTCTCCTGGAATTACCTCATATCGTGATTAATCCTTGTATTTCAAAGAATCTAGTTCTTTTTAAACTAATAGTTCATATTAAGAATCAATTGGTTAATTGTGAGCACACAGCATTTATTTTCGAAGATTAGGAAGTATACAAATACAAACTTTTCATGAAATTTGGGACATAACGCAGCGCTGCTCTGGTTTTCAACCATTGTCACCTATCTTCAAATCAGTTCGAATTATGATGGATATGGTGTTCTGTGGGATGTGCTCTCTATTTTTTTTCGCAGAGACCTTTTTATCTGCGAGTCTCTGGTTCTTCCCCATCCGGCCATAACCTAGATTCTGACACTAATTTTAAGTTAGAATTTTGATTTGGTTTTGAATTTTCAACATACGACATATTTTATTAAACTTGGCCTTACTATGGAAGAAAAAACAATTTCTAAAAAGTAAGTGAATTTCACGGAGAGAGGCTAGTGTTGAGTTCATTAGCATATTTTGTGTTTCACGATATTGAACATGCTTTCATCTATCGCCCAAGTTCTATCTAAACCAAGTATTCGAAATCTTGGTTCTACTTCCTGTAGAAAAATTAAGGCGTCATATTTTTTCGCTAGGTATGTTAGATTTTATTAATTATTAATTGAATCACTGTGTTTCTTGCAGTGAACTCAAACGTCGACAGAAGGCTTTAGAGAAACAACAAAAACAAAGCCAGAAAGAAGCTGAAAAATTAGCTAATCAACCTACTAAGGTCGGTGATCAAAAAGCTAAAAAAGAAGATGAAAACATTTCACCAAATGAGTATTTTAAACTCCGCTCAGGAGCAATTGAAAAACTCAAGACTCTCGGTGGAGAGAATCATCCTTACCCTCACAAATTTCACGTTTCAATTTCACTAGAGGATTTTATAGATAAATATAATCATCTAGAAGATGGCGCAGTTGTAGAATCTGATGTTGTGTCTGTTGCTGGAAGAGTACATGCTATTCGTGAATCAGGTGCTAAATTAATATTTTATGATTTGAGAGGTGAAGGAACCAAATTGCAAGTTATGGCAACTGCATCTTGTTACGAACCCCAAGGTGCATTTGTTGAAGATACAGGTATGTTATCAATGATTCCGGTGATTTCTATAACTTTACTTTTCTTTATTAAATTCAATCTGCAAAATTTCTGGATATATTTATAGTCCTACCTCATATATTTTTAAATGATGTTCAAGCTAAGTTTATAAGAGGATTTCAGTTGACTTATTCATAAGTTATCCTGTTTTCATTAAGTATTTATTTATTATTTTAATTATTAGTGAAACATTCTTTAAAAGTGTTGACTAGCTTAAGTTCACTTAAAGAATATCTGTGTTAGTTAATCCCCTAAATCATATTAATCCAGGCAAAAAATCAATGTCTCCCACATCAGTGACAATACTGAATTATAATGTTATTGCGCAATTATGATTGATATTCATCAGGAATGCATTGTTTTTATTGATAGATGTTGTAATTATATACCAAATTAATTAATACAAAATTAGGAGAAATTAAATTAACTATAAATCCATGTTGACCTAATAAATGGTAGTACTGATGAAGGAAGGGGCCAATTTTGCAAAACCTAGCCACTGATGTAGGAGACTGATAACATCATTTCTTTTATGTATCCTGCGTTCACTGCTTATCAGTAGATTCTTAAAAATTACCAATATTCTAATCATTCAACTTATTGATTTTATCTTAGCCAGATGAATATGCAAGTATTACTTGAATTTCAGATAAAATACGTAGAGGAGATGTTATTGGCATTGAAGGAGTACCTACAAAAACAAAAAAAGGTGAACTCTCAATAAGACCCAAAACTATCAAAATATTATCACCATGTCTACATATGCTTCCGCATTTACATTATGGTCTCAAAGATAAAGAAACAAGGTTCAGACAGAGGTACTTAGATCTCATAATAAACAAAAGGGTTCGAGATATCTTTATAACTAGGACAAAAATAATTTCATATGTGAGGAGATTTTTAGACGATTTGGGATTCCTAGAAGTAGAAACGCCCTTGATGAACATGATTGCGGGCGGTGCAACGGCTAAGCCCTTCATAACACACCACAATGAGTTGAATATGGATCTCTTCATGAGGATAGCACCAGAACTATATCTTAAAATGTTGGTAGTTGGAGGTTTAGACCGTGTCTATGAAATCGGTAGACAATTTAGGAATGAAGGTATTGATCTTACTCACAACCCAGAATTCACTACTTGCGAATTTTACATGGCTTATGCGGATTACAACGATCTCATGTCAATAACTGAATGCATGATTTCTGGGATGGTTCGTAGTATTCATGGTACATATAAGATTCAGTACCATCCAGATGGGCCTGAAGGTGAAGAAGTTGAACTTGACTTCTCACCTCCTTCAAAAGGATAGACATTATTGCCGGGTTGGAGGAAGCATTGAATATTAAGTTACCAAATGTTCCTTATGATTCAGAAGAAATGAACAAGTTTCTTTTGGAACAGATTAATAAACATGGTATAGAATTCACACCACCCCATACTAATGCTAGGGCATTCGACAAACTCATTGGTGAGTTAATATATTTTTTCCACTATTTGATCATCAACCTTTTCAAGATATTGAACTCATTTATTATTTCTATTTTGATTTAAAATCTTTATTAATATTACATGAACATATTGCATTTAATTGAAGATACAGGTAATAAATAATTCGTTGTAGCTTTGGTTGACTTAGAATTAAGCTTTAAAATTAATAATTTTAATAAAATAAGCAGTTGTAAAAATTCTCAAGTTGGTATAAATACACACAAAAAATTATAACTTGACAAATAAGAAAAATTACATAACATACATCTGGCATACCCCCAGGTGCAAGGAATCCAAAAAAGATTTGTTGGCATCACTAATTGGACCACCTGTATATTTTTAGCTTTGAAACCAATGGCAAAAGTTTGTCCATGGTCATTTCTACAATGTGCATTTCACTTCAATGTCTCTTCTATAATCAAATTAAGTTATTCAGTTTTTTTCACTTGACTAAGTTTTTTACTATCAGTTAGTTGATATATTTCTAGCAGGATGTACGAAGTTTTTTTTTCAATTACCTATCACAAATTCATTCAAGTTTAACCATTCTATATATTTTTGCATTTCTCTTTTGATTTCATGTTGTATATAATGTATGTATGTATATAATGACGGTATCATATTCAAATATGAAAAATTCCTCCACAGTGACCTATTTGACAACATTTTCCATGTATTATTTTATGTGGAATGACCTAAGCAATGCCTCTGCGGAACTCCAATTCTGATTTTCCGATAGTTACTCTTTTCACCATCCACTTCTTCTGATGATTTGAATCAGGTGAACTATGTCACAGTTTTCAATCATTTTTTTCCCAATGATTTTATGAATTGAAAAAAAAATTGGGGAATTGTTTCTTTCGTGCTTTAAATGGAACGGATTTCAGTACCATGTACCAGAAGTAATGAAGTTTTTCTTTGAAAAGGAATTCAAACCTCTTTCAAAGTTAACAGGATATGATAATAAAAGTCTGTTTTTTACCGCTTGCCGTGGTCTGGGGTAAAGCAGGTAAGGCTGCATTACGCCCCAAATTTATAAACTGTATCAAAAATCAATATTAATAGACCTACAAACTTGAAAACCATGTGTATGGAATAGTTTATTTAACTAATTGCTGATTCTGAATTTTTTTTCAGGTGAATTTTTGGAAGTAAAATGCATTAATCCTACTTTTATAATTGGCCATCCTCAGGTTATGAGCCCTCTGGCAAAATATCATAGATCAATTCCTGGTTTGACGGAGAGATTTGAACTTTTTGTTGCTAAAAAGGAAATTTGCAACGCATATACTGAATTAAACGATCCTATTGTACAGCGTGAGAGGTTCGAGGAGCAAGCTAAGCAAAAGGCAGCTGGTGATGATGAAATTCAGTTAATTGATGAGAACTTTTGCACTGCTTTGGAATACGGACTGCCACCGACAGGAGGGTGGGGTCTTGGGCTTGACCGTTTGACAATGTTCCTGACCGACAATAATAATATCAAGGTAATTTTTGAAAAAACATTTTTCATGTTCATTATATTTTAACTGTTTGGAAGGGTTCACCATATAAACCAAAATAGTAAATTGGATGCGTTTAGGCAAACCTCTGAGTGCTATAAAGTATTTCAAACCATATGAGCTATGACTAAAACCCATATAAAAATGAATAGGCAGGTACTATGCTGCCGTCTTACAACCCTTTTTGATAGCATTGCAGAATTACCTCGCAATTAATCCCTATCTCAACTTTAGGATCTGAGCCTTTCCTTTGCGGAAATAATAGGATATCTGCAAATATAGACACAAAATAAAATCTAATGATTAATGAGAGATAAGACTGTATAGAGGCTTTTCGAGAATTTATATGGCGAAAATCAAACAGACATTGAATGTACCAAAACAACGACAATAGAGTTTGTGTTGAATGATTAGCTATTACCATCATCTATTGTGGATGTAATGTTTTCCGACGTTTCGATAGACATCTTCTATCTTTATCAAGGAGGAAAAGTAAAAAACCTTTCGAAAATTATCAATGTTAATAATTAATAATGTTCATAATTACCCTACAAGAACCCTTGATATACAATCCAAGGCACAGATTGAGTTTGAGTGAAATAAATTGATAATTTTCGAAAGGTTTTTTACTTTTCCTCCTTGATAAAGATAGAAGATGTCTATCGAAACGTCGGAAAACATTACATCCACAATAGATGATGGTAATGCCCAAACAATCATTCAACACAGCTCCATCATCAACAATATCTCGTCATCAACCAAACAATAGAGTTTCTTATTTTTACCAATCCTTCAGCACTACTCACAACATAAACTGAAAAATTTATTCACAAAATTTAACCTTGAGCTGATGCTTGGTCTCAACTTGAAAGCAGAACTCTAAGAACTGATCTAAAATTCTCCTTACAAGGGCTACTGGAGTATACTTATACCTTTAGAATTAGCAGGGGCGATTATGAATGATAGGCATAATCGGTTTATTTTTTGTTACTAATGTTTATAATTGATTAATGATGTTACTTATTAGAACTACCAATCGTGTTTAATGAAGTCAACAGTTGCTTCATCTCTGTGACATTTTTACTATTAGACATTGGTTAAGTTTGTTTTGTTTCACTACAGTAATGTGAGACATGATGATTTTTACTTTTACTGGATTTATTCAACTTCATATTAGCATATTAGTATTATTGTTATAATCGAGATATCCTCATAATCGAATGATTAGATTAATATATCTCATAATCGCCGACCATTAGTAGGAATAATAGGGGTTGTCATGTGACATCAGAAGGCAAATCACGTAATTCAAGGCAGAATAAAAGCACCCTGCCAATTGAAATAAATAAAGAATCCTATGTTACTGAGTAATTATCTTTCCCTCTTGATTGGAGCTTATCATGTTAACTAATAATTATGCTGGCTGAAATTAATTAATTATTTCAGGAGGTTCTTCTATTCCCAATGATGAAACCAGATGATCCAAATAAACAAGTTAAGCAGGAATTGAATGGTCTACCTGAAGAACCATCCAAATAGTGAATATTGTGTGTATGATGAAACACCTCTTTTCACTGAATTGTGAGATTCATTTTTAATTTATTCATTTACAAAATGACATCAAGAATTCCCTATTGAATAAAAAAAATATCTCGAACTCCTTTGGTTTATGTCACTTGATACCTTTCTATTTTATTCAGGATTTCTTTTCCAAAAGAACTAGAGCTGGTGAGATTTAAAATGTGTTTCTTCTAGAGGCAGAGAACTTGAAATTGGTAATGAAATTTTGTGACAGACAATTTTACATAATATGAGGGTACTTTGTAATGAAGCCACATAATAATAATAAATATAAAAAAATCACCTGTGTTAAGGTATAGAGCAGAGTCTGCATTTACTCTGTTTTTTTTTTTAGTCAACAGTGTTTTGTGATTCGATTAGCAATTTGGTTTCATTTATTGTTTTGATCTTGAGTTTTACAATTATTGATGTGAAATACTCGGGTGGCTTTCCAGTTTCTGTACTGTTTTTTTTTTCTGTCTAGCATAACTTCCTCCACATACGAAGCATTTAGGTAAGTGATATTACATGCTTAACCGTCAAGAAATATTTCATATTACCTACTGAGTATAGATGTTTTTGATAATAATTTTACAAATTAGCAGCTTTTCTAGTGCCGCAAATAGTTTCAGTTTATTGATTTTGTCTTCCAAATGAAGAAGTCTCCATAAATTTTCATGGTGTGCTTTATGATTGGGCCAAATCTCTTCAATGTTTGGGGAGCTAAGAGTATCTCAAATTTGGTTTCCTCAATAACTCCACAAATATATACCAAATCAATATGTAACTCGAGAAACAACATGAAAAAACTTCTGACAAGATATTTGTCAGATATCTACCAAATTTTGTGTGTACATGAAATTGAATGATATTTTTGAACTTACTGTACATTTTTGAAATTTAGTTATGGGTGAAAAGGAACCAATAAAAAGTAGGGACTCCTTTGTTCTAAAGCAAATTCCATGTAAATAGTTAGATGTTTCAATGAAATTCTATCATCTTCAAATTGAAATGAACTGACAGCTAATGAATTTACCACACTACTGGAAGATCAGCTGTGTGCAAGTATAGAGAGAAAAATGTTCATTATGAAAGTCCTGTTTTATAAAGAACATCCAACAATAAACAAATATATACATGGAGACAACATCTATGATATACAACATTTGTTCAATGAAGAATCAGTTAACAAAACCTTACAAGAAAGGAGACACTTTTGAAATTTAGGAATAAAATGTCTAGATTTCATATCTCATTCAGTTGAGTTCTTATTAGAATGCATGATTAATTCAATAGAGGGTCATCACAGATTTAAAATAATAATTCCAAATATCTATATTCGTGTTCTTTTCGATATTTTCTTTACAATTTCTAAAATATTCCAGGCATCAGTCCAATAATGAATTGTAGCTTGAATAGTATAAGGAGCACCTGACTTATCTCTCAACTGTCTATTAAAAACTTTTTTCACTTGAGTCTCTAACTTAAATCCACTTCTCACAAATGCATGATCATAGCTATTCAGCTTAATCAACGGGCATAAGTCATTAGCACCATCTCCTACATATAAAGTTGTGTCATAAACTTTACCATGTTCTCCTTGGTCAGAAATGAAATCTAGGAGAATTTTTCCCTTGCACAAGTTCTTACTGCTCAAAGAGCAATAATCTTGAAAGTGAAATGGTTCAATTTTCAACAGTTCTTCTTCAAACCTTGCTGGGTTAGTAAAGACGTCAAAGATGTATTTTTTCAAATTATAATGCCTCAACCAAGTATCAATAAAGAATGAATTGGAGTCACTTATAATGATTATATCAAAGTTATATGTCGAATTCAATTCTTTAATCAGATCAGTCATGCCTGCCACTGGTTCTAATTTTATTATTGCATTTCTTATGCAATTTTCTTTGAATCCCTCTGCATGAAGAGTTTCAAAAACAGCTTGCATGTAAGCTGTCCAGCCATCATTTCGATAAAGTTTTTGTACACTTTCAGGAACTCCTCCTGGAATCAGCGATGCAACAACTAGATCACTGTTCAGTTCAATAACAGAATGATCGAAATCAAATACAGCTAAGTTTCTCATTTTTGGGATTTGAGGAAATATCCTAAGAGCGGTAATTAATTTTTTAGAATCTTATACACATTACAATGCGATATTAATTACACTGCACTGAAAGCACTCAGTTATTAGGAAATATTTTGAATAATCAATCCAATTTTCCAACTTTTTAAATTTATTGGAACATCCAGAAAATTTAATTGAAATATACTTGAGTGAACTTATCCACGGTTTTCTGGTTATGGTTAGATGACGCTGGTTGCCAAATCTATTTAGTTATACTATAGTTATAGGATAGGATCTTTGTTTATATAATATCTATAGGATATTATCCTCAAACTATTTTGTCATAGGATCCTTGAATAGGAATTTGAAGAACATCTTCGCAAGGACTAATATGGATCAGTGGAATCATAAATCATTGAAAAAAAATCATATGGAGATCATAAAAGTACAGGGTTGTCACGACATCTGCAAAGTACCTGAGCTTAACTGAATCGCACACATTTTGATACAGAGAACATTGTATTAAATGGCAATACTTCAATAATGAAAAATAATAGTTTTTTTTTACTGCTTTGGTGGCTGGGCTAAAGAATGCGGAGTTCAAATTTGCCAGCACTACGCCTTATTTAAAATAATTAATTTTCTTATTGTACTTCCCATATCACCACACACTCATACATCCGTAAGCAAATCCATAAAGTAATTACATAGAGATGTGTTCTGTGAGCAAATCTGAAAAGATAAATAATAATAATAAATAGGTTGGACAACGCCGCTCAACAAAACTTGTCTATCCTATCGCAATGGTACTATTTGTCACAAAATATTGCGGAAAAATCGTGGATAAGTTCACATAGGTCACTAGTTCCTCGAATTTTTGTGAACAATAGAGCAAATGTATCAAGAAACTGGTGACTTGGAGCTACCAAAATGCCAACAACATGCGCGAATGTGAATGTAATGGTGCGCAACATTGGTATTGGTGGTAATGGTGTTTTTCGATCAAACGCCATTGTAGAAACAAAGCTTTTCTTTTAATGAAAATTGTTCGAATCAGTGAATTGACTTGGTGAACAGAAAAGATAGTGAAAGTGATTATTTGGTTACGTGTAAGGGATCTTATTTGTAAAGGTGACAAAATAGAAAGACTGGTCAATGTCAGCAGGCGTGTCAGAACAGGTAGAGAATCAAATTATTTGACAGTTTTATGGCTCATTATTTCCTACGAAAATAAAAATTTTCTGTTTATATAAACTACATCAACTTTTCTTTCATGTGTCTGTTTTACCACAGCGGATGAAAGGACAAGGAAATCAAGGTGAGTGCCCCATGAAGAATAGTTCAGTACTCTCCAATAAGTTATGGCAGAAATACCTTTATTTATTTCTATCCCTGCTTACTGTAGTAGAATTCAGTTTTTTTTTTAATTTTCCATAAAGGTTTGATTATTTCATTAGTAAACTACACAATGTTATCATACACCATTGAACATTCAGATTACCTGGTCATTTGAATCATTATTATTAATAGTCATTGAAAGCTCTTGGTTTGATTGCACCTCACCAAAGCGATCTCATTTACTTATCAAATATTTATCACTAGTATGCATTATACTTCATCTGGTTTTGATTCAACTCTTACAGTCATGCATTATTATACGAATTGATATTTTGATAGTGTCCAATGGCCCTAAAGAACAGTTAGGAGCAGGTGAAGGAACTGGAGGATCAGAAGAATTTGAACCATGGAGATCACAGCAACAAAACTCAGCTGCTCATACCCCATATGGAGGTTCAGTACCAATATCCAGTGGAACAGATATTTACAATATGGGAACAGCAGGTATGTGATTTCAGTTAGAATTTGAAAATTTGTAAAAATAGAGTGCTTTTACTATTAAATATCTTACTTTGCGGCAATTTTTCAAGCTTTTACAAAAAATTTGCAATAGTGCCTCTTCGAATAAAAAAAATGGTCTGATAGATATCTAATGAAATGGTGAAAATGGAGATTAAAGTTATGATTAAACCCGGCTGAGGTTTATATTTTATATACATTTTTGAATGATTCAGACCATCTTCAGGGTATCAGAACACTCATCAAAAACAACAGAGTACATGGTGGACAAAATTGGTGATCCTTCAACTACAATTTTTCATTAGGAGAATTGATTACAGTGTCCATGCCTTCAGACTTAAACAGATAAATATCGATTTTATATGGAATAATTTTAATTTAATTGAAGATTCAAGGGATATCGAATTGGCTATTAAGCTAAAAATAACAATATTAATTAGTTCATGACTACATTGCTTTATCTTGATATTATGATTCCAGTTGGTATTAGTCTTTCCAAATCTGAATATACTGAGTGAGACTTTGACTATTGAGTTAATGTCAACCATGGATTTGTGACATCAAAAGAAACAATTACTTCATATACCATTTTCTGAAATTGGACTATTTAAATGGTACAGGGTGTTGAAATTTCATGACAAAATGTTACATCCATTTAACTGATTTTTATGAAAGGTAGCTTAACGAAAATGACAGCATTTTGCTGACTCCTCTATTCGATTGATCCATTGGAGATTTCTCTAGTTATTGGGGAAAGCAAATTTCAGTAGCTCACAAGTTCTAGACCATTGAACAGAAAATTTTACCTCATGTTCTTTAGAGTACCGGTATATACATCCAGACAAATTCATTTGTACCATGAATACTTCATTGAAATTCAACCCAATTGTTTGATAACGTTTCTTGCTCAATATTAAAAAATTACTACCTATTTGATTCAACCTCAAGAGTCTATTATTAAAATTGAAGCAGTATTCGAAGAAATTCTAATGGATGGATATTCTAGCGGTTATTGAGGTAACCAAATTTCTGTTGCTTGTAACTGCTGAATTATTTGATGGATTCGGCCCAATAACAAACTTGAATGAGATATTTAGTTATTTAACCTATTCTGAATATATGATGACTCTAGTACATCTCATTCGGAAAATGGAGAGTATATGGTTGGCCGACTTGACACCTCAAGTTTGGCCATGGATTCTTCATCAGGAATTCGAACCCAATCGGTTGTGACCATTTTGGACTTGATATTCGAAAATTACAGACATTTGGGCAAAAGTTTAATGGACTAGAACAATTGCACTTAAAATCTGAAGCAATTGAAGAATTAATTAATTTATAACCCTGACGATTGCCTGGAGGAAAATTTATAACCAAAAAGGCTTGTGAAATTCATGTCTCAGTTCATTTGCTAATAGAGACTTCTATGATATGGATATGGTGAAATTTTTTTAAAATAGCAATAAGTTGTCATATGAAACGAAATGAATAGGTCATTGTATATATACTAATTAAAGCCCTCAATTTAATCCAAAATAACAAATTTCTTTTCATTGCACCTTTAATAAAAATTGTTCATTTTGTGTTTTCAATTTAACTTAATTTTTTAATCATCTTGTTATCTTTATCAGGATATTATGGAAGTGGGGGAACCTACACTTACCAAGGGTATGGAGTGGGAGATGGAACTTGGTCAAATGGCACAGATATGACCTTCTTAGGAGGATATCATCATGAGTCTTATTCAATGGAGGGTAAATATGTTTATCGTATATATGAATATCTCTTTCCTTCTATAAATCTATAATCTATAAATGTATTAACAAAATTGTAAACCGTATTTTGGTCTCTAATAACCCGAGAGGTTGATGAGACCTAAAGCTTGTAAATAAAATAAATAAATCTTTCCTTCTATCGTCATATTTTAGTTATGCCTTTGGAATAAAGAAGATGAAAAAAATTGTAAATGTTTCTCAGAAGAATTATTGTACAGTAATTAAGGTGCCAAAGGAACATTACAATTTTCTTTGTAATTAATGTTACATATTGCAACTGATCTGAGGGAATGTACAAAGAATGAATCAAATATTTATTCCTAAGTGGATATTCTCCTAAATCTCATTCAATGGATGGCTAAATATTTTTCTTTTATATAGTGTGTTGGGAAAAATTCAATTTGTTGTTATTTATTTATTTATTGGGTGAGTTTATGACCACTGCTTTAATTTTAACTTCAGATTCATGAGACGAAGAGAATTTTATTTTTATATCACGATTCACGAAGGTTTCAGCCACCACTAGATTCCTGTCAAGATTATTTTCATTGAAAATCATACTGACTTGTTTTTTTAGGGATTTTACAACTGAGTATTGGTGAAAATATTATAATTTCTGAATTTAATTCACAATTTAATTGAACACTTCATAACCAAATATTCAGTATAAACTATTCCAATACTCTGAATTCTATGATTGATTCCATTTCTTTAGATCATCAAAGCAACAGTATTGCCATGTTTTTTAAATTTTGATTAATGTCATATACTTCTATCTATGTTATCTTTGTATTCTATCTTATTTTGAACCTGTAAATTCCAAAGTGTTTTTAGTAATTCATAGAATACAAATGTATTGATCTTCAAGAAGTTTCTGATGTTTTCTGTATTAGCTCTGCTACTGTGTCCTTTCTATTGATATATTCTTTCCCACAAAAATTTGAACTCAGGACATTTACATTGTGTTTTATTTTAAATTTTATTGAACATTCTAGGTATGTTTGGACCATCAACCACATTTTCCACTCCACCATTTGGGCAACCGTCATCTTTCAACTATTTTCATAGCAATGGTGACTACAATACATGGGGAAGTCAATTAGGAGGCCAGAGAAAATATGATGAGTATTATAGAGACCCCCAGAACATGTACCCCCCTGCGATGGCTGATTCCGCTCTCAAAGGTGTAGAACAGGGAATGCAAAATTTAGGTAATTCTACATTATACTTGATAGACCCACAGTGTCTGCCTTCTAGGGGTTAGGGGGAACTGGACACAGTGTTGATTGGTTTTGTCCGTTAGTCCAGTACAAAAACAGGTCTGTGTCGGTGTAGTAGAATTTTTTCTGAAACAGTTTGATACAAACGTGTACATTTCTCTTGCCAGAAAAAATATTGTATAAGAAAAAACATAAACAACGGATTGATGCAAAATTTTTCATTGAATTGAAAACTGAGTTCCTATGTCTTCTTGAAACAGGCCTATGGGGCGGATTTCTCACCTTGTTCGCGTGTTTACAAGTAGTATGAAAGATTTTGTGGAGGTTGAGGAAGCAGCAATGATCAATGTCTAGGCCAATCTGTCTCGCTTTCGAATACATAGTCGACTCATAAGTATGGCTGTTCAACGTGTGCACCATGCAACAGACGCTGGCAATTTGCTCTTTTGTGAACCGTCGGGATTTGATTGCGGCACCTCACTCAAAAAAGTACTCAAACCAATTGACCAGAACATCGATGAGTTTACTGAAAAAAATATTTCTTATATCCACCCAAAAACACAAAACATAAAGTTCTTCACACCTAATGAGGTATATAAGAAATCACGCAATTCACTTGTAAAATGCATCAGATATTGCTGAAATAATGGGAAAAAACTGCAATTATATATTATCATGGTAGCCAACATCTTTAATGGAATATTGAGTCTAGTGCAATGGTTCCAGTCATTGAAAACAGCACAAAAACATACAGACAGAAATGCTTGCTACCAATAATGTTGGAAATACTGGAAAAAACATAATTTCAGAGAATAAACTCGAAATTACCACAGAATATAGGACTCTCTCATATCAATTCTGACTTAGCTAGATCGCTTTTATCTAAAACAAACACATCAAAAAATATTAAACCAAGCATTTGAAAAGAAGCTGTACTGTATGTTCTTTCTGAATGTGAAATATCTTTCCCTTGAAATGGTTTGATTTAATGAAATTGTGCCTAAGAGTAAAATACTAAAAACGATAACGAATAACCCATTGTAATTGACAAACCAGATGTCATGGTAAGAGCTTACTGTTCCATATGTTGAAGAAGTTTGTAAGTATAGAAGCGGAGATTACCTTGCAAAGGTGGAAAAACCACTCCAACCATTGCTGACAAATACTTCACCAAGAAGACTTCAGCACAAAGCAGGTAAGGCTGCTTTCTCGAGCCCACTGGAGTGCGGTGTGGCCAGCACTATGCCTCGTCTGCCTATTAGAAACTCAGATAACTCATAATTTTCAGCATGAATGGAGTCTGTATTCTGGATAATTAGATTTTATGATTTTGCGTCTGATGGGAGATAAACCTATGTTCATCAGCATTGAAACCATTAGCCAAGCACCAAACCACCTGGTCATTGAACCACATTAATTCGAAGGATATTATTCTGATTGTTTATAATAGAAATATAACAAAAACTAATCGATTGTATTGTGTGTCAGAAGAATTGTAATCAATGAATGGAACATACGGTGTCAGTTCGAAGGTGATCCTCGAAACGTCACTGTGTGTGAAGCTTTGACTGTTGGACGTAATCCAGCGTTCGAACATGCGCAAGTATATCTTGAAGAATCATAGTTCAAGGCCAAATGAAAATCGGTTGAGCTCCTTATTTGTCTCATGAAAATCATTTGTGCTTTGAGCAATAGAAAGGTTTGGAGAGGGTACTATATTGAGAAGGAACATTCAATTATGGAGTAATTCTTAAAAATAAGAACATTTTTAATATGCAGTATCATTATTCAAACGTTGGTTATTGCAAGCATTAATTTGATCAATGCTAATTTTATATGGAGGTACAGACTGCACATACAAAAACTTTGCCAAGCTGATAAGAAAACAAAGATTGAGTATCACTAAAATAATTATCTTATCCTTCTGAATGAAATAACCTGTTATTTGGGTTTCATGTCGGTTTCAGAATTAAAATCATCTGATGGTTCCAAAGACTCATTAGGTGGTCCAAAAAAAACGACATGGGCAAGTATTGCTAGTCAACCAGCTAAACCTCAGCTCACTGTTCAGAATCCAGGACTTAAGAAGAAAGGCCCTGGCATGCCTCCTGGTCCAATAGTTCCTGGAAAGCATAACATGGATATTGGTACTTGGGACACTGGAAAAAATGCAGCACCCCAATTGCCTCCCATTGTTAACCAGGTATTTTGAAAAGATTCAGTTACAAAAATTTACATATATCCTTTGGCATAAAATTAGAGTCAACTTCACTTGTAAGATAGATTAACAACACAGCAAAATTCTAAAGAGTCAGTAGCGTGTATTTTCTCGTTTGGCAGTGAAAACACTTTTTAAACGATAATAGTCTAAGATCCAGTGCCAAAAACATTTTCTGAATTAATTGAGGCTAAAAGGGGTATAAAAACACAGTACTGCCAATTGAGTTAAAGTTGGAAGAGGTGATTGGTACCCTATCGAGTGTTGCACCTGCCAAAGTAATTGAATCAATTAATCAAAGCTCAAAATTATTAGAAGACTATACGAATATCCAAAAAAGTAACAATTTTATGCCATAGTAAATTCATTTTATTACCTAGATGAGGAAGGCATCTGAGTTACCTGTTTTCAGTTTCACTTAGCTGACCAGAGTATTAATTGTATAGGCAAATATTGCTTAACTATAAATATTTAGCCTAAGTGAATTCAAATAAAACAGTCCATTTGTTCATGTTAAGATTTATCACAACTTGCGGTTGAGTTTGTTTCTTAGAGCAGTAGAAGTATGAAAACGGTATTCTCAAGTTCTTGTAACCCTGCCTTGTCGGTAACCAGGCCTCACCAACTTCTGAAGTCGTGACAATTTGTGCATCAACAATAGGGTATATGCTCATTCTGAGACATCTACTATGGCAACTCTACACAAACAATTTCCAACACACAGATTATAATAAATTAATTTTGAATAAATAAATTAGAGGGTGGAAATAGGTTTCAGGAGTATCGATATGATTTATTTACACAAGTAGCAATAGTTTTTTATTCAAGGAATTGCGGTGGAAATCGGAATACTCAGAGGTCACTGAAATTTTTGCTCAGGAGGTTGTAACTATTACTTGCTTTAGAAGCAATGCTGTTACAACTTTTAGATTCTCACTTTATTAAAGTTTGGTAATTGATTCTAACAAATCAGCATCCTTTTTCCAAATGATGGGTCATATATTTATCTTGAAATGTTTTATCCAATCAGAGTCTGCCAAAAGCTGTTAATCCAGGATTAACAGTAAGGCCTATATGGAATGGTCCCCCTACTGCTCGACCTGCACCTCCCCCATCAGTTCAGAGGCCAGGTCCACCGCAGCATCAGCATCCCATGCAGAGTTATCAGCCACCGACAATAATGCCTTCGCATTTGCCACCTCCTGTTACGATGTCCACATCTGGCCCTCTCCAGGTTAGTGATTATTCGTATCTACAAGTTGACGTCACAGTCAATTGTAAATTTAAATTTCTAAAGGGTCAACCTTGAATTCGTTCACAAAGAAAATCTTGAAATTTTTATTATTCATTTAGCAGAACGCTGCCTCACGCTTTGTTGTCATTGGATGCTCACTGATCATAGGAGATGAAGAGAATGTGTGCCTTTCATCAGTGCCAAAATCGGACAAATAATTCTATAAATATAATTTGATCCTCCAAATTAATCGTGAAGCATCTAGCGGACTGAGACGAGACCCTTTCAGATGTTCTGAGCATGCGCGACAAAAGGGAAATTGCTTGAGGAAGGGAATCTTTATAATTTTCGTTTTCGATCTTGTGAAGGTAAATTTTCATGATTTCCTTGACATCGTTAAAATGAAAATAGGATCGTTGAACTGTGAATTTGAAAAGTTAGAATGTTTTGCAATGTGCATCTCATTATACTCTTCATCAGCATCATACATATTTTTCATCCTAACTATTATTGGAAAATTAGCACGAGAATGAGAGTTTATTTCTGATGAAGAATATTTCAGGCTAAGGATACAAGGTAAGAAGTAGATCTCAATCTAGTTTCATTTTCTAGATTATTATTTTGAATTTTGATAACTTTGATTTGATTTTCAACTACTATCAGATTGTTGTTTTTGCATATGTGAAAGTTGGCAAATTACAACATTTCAACGTTTCTCAGCTGGTGGAGGAGCAAGGCAAGCTCAATGATTGAGTTTGGTTAACTGTTGACATCATGAAGACATGTGCTTTCAAGTGAACAATGATGTTCCGTAGCAGCAGATTTTCCTTATCCAAAAGAATAATTGATAAGTATGTTTTCATCATTAAAGATCAGCAATAGGTTTCCTGGCATAAATTAATGAAATATATGCTCAGCAGAGTTCTGCGTTGTGGATTTAATCACTGTAAGTACAATTAAAGTCAAAGATATTGAAGTGATTGGGACGGAATCGAAATCCAGACACGCTGACAGCCATTGAGGAAGTAAGCGATTTCTAAGCGTCTCCATGAAGCGAAACCAGTGCTGACACTAGACTCCAGATCAATGTGGAAGCAGCATGCATACGCTTTTGATCCATATCAAATTCTGACAAATCTCATAACATACCTACTGATAGAAATCAACACCAGTCTAAGAACTGTCAGTTTTCATTAATATAATGAAGATACTGCAAGTTAATACACTGATACAAGTACTCTCACCTACATCAAAGTTACTATGCTGTAATATTTCTAAATCCACATTACATTTCATGCATATGGGTACCCAATTACCATCTATTGATTTGGAGGTGGTCATATCTGCAAAGCATTCATAAGCAAATGAAAGCTGAGAAGCACAATAATCAATAGTGGATGATCAACTACAACAAATTGTGAACATTCCAAGGAAAACATAAATTATGAGGTTCTCAAAGATATATTTCTAAGGTTAGGCAAACAATCGATTTACACAAAGTTCAATAAAATAAAATTATAAAGTAAAAGTAAAACTTCTCCAAGAAACATGAATATTCATCATAAATAAATAAAATAAATGAATGGATCATTTATTGGTCTTGCAAGACATGAAAAATGTATGAGGAAAAAGAAAAAATCAGCTAATACAGAATATCATCAAGAACATCATTCAAAAATTCACTAACAGTTTAATAACAATTTTTAAACAATAAAGTCTTCACACTCCCCTTGAATTCTCTGATATTAAGGGATCGAATCTGGGAAGGTAAATGATTGAATAATTTTATGCCCTGATACGTGGGCGACATCTCAAATTTTCTGGATCTATGCTTAGGTATGAACAAGACACCTTCACTTCTAGTGTGGTAATTATGGAAACTAGATAAGTTAGGAAGGCTATTCTCTTTCTCTTTGATATATAACAAAGTTCTTAGAATAAAAATAGCAGATAATGTGAGAATACCATTTTGTATGAAAACTGGTCTACAGGACGACCTTGGACTCATACTAAAGATCATGCGCAGAATACGTTTTTGGATGATAAATACCCTACCGGCTTCTGAAGAATTTCCCCAAAGAAGGACGTAAGCGTTAACAAAACTGCAACAAATCACTTCTCAAACTTTCCGGAAGGTCGTTAATGAAAATGAGGAACAGCAGGGGTCCTGGAACAGATCCCTGCGGTATTCCCAATTTCAAAGTGTACTCTGAAGACAGAGTATCTCCGACTTTGACATTTGATGGTCTTTTCTCGAGATAACTCTTCAACCATTCTAGGAATATACCCCTGAAACCAAGGTTTTTCCATTTTGAAGTTGAATTAAAGGCTCTTGAAAGGTCAAAAAACAACCCAGCCACATGGAACCCACCATCAAGGCACTCATATATATATTCAGTGAACTGAACAGCTGCTGTTTGGGTTGAACGCCCAGATCTGAAGCCATGCTGTGAAGGGTTTAAAACAGCGTATTTGTCTATGAGTTTATTCATTCTGCCCAGAACTATTTTTTCGAAGACTTTTGAAAATGAGTTCAGAAGGGAAATTTGCCTATAGTTGGTGATATTATAAATGCTATATTTTTTTTAAAAATTGGAATAACCGTAGCCCTCTTCAATGATGAAGGGAAAAAACCTTGGCTCAGTGACAAATTGATGCAGTGTACAAAATGCCGACATATCGCTGGATCTATTATTTTCAGAATTCTGGCAGAGACAGAATCTGGACCTGAAATTTTGTTATTTTTTAGAGACCTCATTGCGTCAGTAACTTCTACCTCAGAAACTGGATGGAAGAAAAATGTTGAATCCGCCATAGAAGAGGTGGTACATGTTGTTGACAAATTGTCATTATAAAAATGGAAAATAGTTTTCTCAGATATCGTTGAGAAATAATTAGCAAAGATTTCTGCAACTTGATTTGAATTATTATGGAAGACTCCATCGATATCAAGTTCAATTGGTTTATTTCTTTTCCTATCCCTCCCGGTCAGAGAATTAACCATGTTCCATACTGTTTTATTTTTATTACTAGTTCTAGATATTAGAATATTATGGAAATGGAATTTGCAGTTTGTTATAATTTAATAATACCCATGAAAACACAATAGATGTAGGTCTAACTTGATACAAGGGTCCTCCAATGAATTAACTCAAAAGTGAGCTGGAGGTGGAACTATTCCAGGTACCGGCTTTATAACGGTATTGTTAGGTTATTATATATCTTTGCTACATATCGGTGCTGTTATTTTGTCGAAATGACTCCTCGGTTACGTTTCAGTGTGTCTAAACCTCTGGTACGTCCATTGGAGAAAAGTACATATGACGAAAAGCGCGACGTGGTTAGTTTTTACTCACAGAAAAAACTGTGTGAAATATACCGGAGGATGCAGCACAGTATGGTAATTAATGTATGAATTCGTCAAGTTTCTATTCGTGAGTTCAAAAACGACCGTCAAATTGTCGAGACGGAACAGTGAAATGACCACTCAAAAAAAAAGCGTTAAACGATTAATTTAATTAAAGTATCACCTGAATTAGGTGCTAGCGTACATAATTATTATTCATGCCATGTTAAATTTTCAAAAAACCTTCGCCCGATGGGTTCTCAAAATATTCTCGCCTAGTTGTGATATTATTTAGTGTATTTAAATATAGGGATTTCACTCCCGGAAAATTTCCTTTAATGTTTCAAATGTACATTGTACCTATTATATTTTATTTCTGGTTTTAAATTTAAATAAACATTATTATTATTATTATAATTCACCAAGAAAATCGCTTAAAAATCTATTCAGAGGTAAAGAACGGTTCGACGAAGAGAGCGAGTCCTTTTTACAAAGTATTATAACCACTGATGAGACGTGGGCCTATCTTTACTAGCCGTAATCAAAAAGGCAGAGCATAGTTTGGAATCGTCCGGAGTCTCCTGCAGTGAAAAAGTTTTAGTTTCGTCCGTCAGCCGCCATTACTTTAGTCATTTAATATGAGGATATATTGATAATACATTGACTAGTAAATGTACTAAAAATATTTTTTCAGGGAATCATGCCTCCAGCTCCGATCCCAATGATGTTGCAGCAGCAGCAACAACAACAGCAGCAGCAGCACCAACAACCTGCCCCAACACATCCTGTACTGGACGAACTGCGAGTGAAAAACAATTACAACCCCACGGAGTTCGATTTGATGGCACAGAACGCTCGGTTCTTCGTTATCAAATCATATTCTGAGGACGATATACATCGCTCTATCAAATACGAGATCTGGTGTTCGACGGAACACGGCAACAAGAGGTTAGATCAGGCGTATAGAGAGAGAGAGGGTAACGGCGCGGTGTATCTATTCTTCTCCGTGAACGGATCCGGTCATTTTTGCGGTATGGCCCAGATGGTGTCTCCGTTAGACTATAATTCGAACAGTTCGGTGTGGTCACAGGACAAGTGGAAAGGACAGTTTAAAGTTAGGTGGATTTATGTGAAAGACGTTCCGAATGCACAGTTGAGGCATATACGGTTGGAGAACAATGAAAATAAGCCAGTTACTAATTCCAGAGATACACAGGAAGTACCGCATTCCAAAGGCCTAATGGTATAGTATTGTTAACATTTGTATTCTATTAAGTTTATGCCAAAACCCCATTGAACCACCTGACACCATTTCAGACTTTTCAATATGGTCATCCATCTCTTGTTTTTTGTTTAGCTTCTGCTAACTCCAGATTTATAGATTTTGACATCATTTTTTAGCGTTGAATTATTTTTTGCAAATTGTATCAGTCTTTGGAGCAAATGCAAAAGAGATAACTGCAACTGAGTAGAAGCAGCCTTCATCTCTAAAATGGTCTCTATTTTCAGTTAACGTTAATATGTTCCATTTTAACTAAGATATCTTAAATGATGGTATGTGCAATTATCTGAATTTGCTTTAGAAATTTGATAACAAGAGACTTGTTCATTATCTTTTTGCTAGATGCTAGATAAAGTATTTGCATCAAATCAATAACTTCAATCAGTTTGAAAATTTTTATTTTAATGTATCAGTTGAAATCTAGCAAAGTTTTGAACTCTTCACTTCAGTTTCATACGAAGATTCTGAATCGATGAAATATTGAATCTTGCAATGCAAATTTTAAGTTTCGCACGAATAGTAGATATACATGTAAAATATTTATGAATTTTTTTATTACTACTTGATATTTTGGGAAATATTTTTGAGTATAAAGCCATATTTGGGGAAACTGTTGGATGATCTTCTGCATCCTCACAATGTAATTGGAGTCTATTAATTTCATTGAACTCATGTTTAACTAAAACCTAGAAACATCTGTAATTCAAGATTCAATAAATACTAGATTGAAAAACTTGCCATGCTTCTCAGACTGATCGATATGTCTGAGAAAAAATGACACTAATGAACATCGCTTCTTAATCAGAGTCGCCTAAAGCCTTAGTACAGAGGCTGCCCCCTCTTAATTCCTAATAGGTAATAGAGGATCCCTTACTTCACCTGTTAAAACCAAAAAACAAAATATTTTTTAGATCTATGCAATATTTGGACTGTTCAATACAAGTTTTTTGCATCAGGCTATTTTTTAACCATAAAAATCTCTGATGTAGAAAATTAAATCGAAAAAGGCAGTTGAAGATCTTTTCCAAAAATAATAAAAGTTGATTAGTCTTTCATAATTGCTGAATTTCTACAGGTATTAAGAATAATGCACTCTTTTCGACATACAACATCTATATTTGATGACTTTGTGCATTACGAAAAAAGGCAAGAGGAAGAAGACAATAGAAAGGTGCCTACGGGTAAGGAAGGACATGAAATTTCTCAGAGAGAGCATCATAACAGAGAAAGGGATAGCAGAAGCGGAGGAGGTAGTAGTCGGAATAACGATCATGATAATGATAAAGATAATCACAGACCATCTGGATATCGGCACGATCATCATATGCCACATCATAAGGTAAGATCAATTATTTTGACTGCAGTATTCAAAATAATTTCACACCATACTCCACATGCTTTATCCAAAAATGAAAATGTTGTCATAGCCATTTGGCATCTTGCGGTGAGCAACGACAAACTTTCTGGGTGAAATTGTGAGTCTGCCTGTTTTGGTCCATCTTGTTTTGAACTGGATGCTTATCAATTTGCTCACATATATGCTGTTTTTAATACATTAAACTTGGTTTGTGACCAATGGACCACAAAAAACTGTCCAGAACCTTGGGAATCGTAAAGCGTGTCCCATCTAGCATTTCGAATTTAAACTAACGATAATTTGACATTGGAGACGTCAACTGTCATCGGAGAAGTGTCACATATTTAGTAATAAGTCTGACATTTATGAAATGGGTCGCTATTTGCTTGGGGAAAGTTGGGATATATCAAAAAATTATTTCCAAAGTGGTGAATCGCCAACTCAAACTGAGCGAAATTTGTTGGATAAAACAACACATTAACGTCCATTTCCAGCAAGGTCAACCGAAAACATCGCTGCGATGGAACAAAGTGTTCGTGAACGGCCATCCACATCGATTCGTCATCTAGCGCAAGAGTTGGACCTTTCTTGGTCAACTACGCACCGAATTTTGCGCAAAGACCTTGCCCTGAAGCCATATAAAGTTCAATTGGCCCAACTGCTAAAGCCAATTGATCATTCCCACCGACTACGGTTCGCAAATTCAAGTTGCCATTGCTGCCATAAGGCCAGTAACAATCGAAAATGTACTGAAAAATTGGACTGATCGAATTGGGTACTGCCAAGTAAGCCGTGGTGGACATTTGACCGAAATAATTTCTCACAAATAATGTCATGAATTATGCTTTCAAATAAATGTTTGATCATTGAAATCTATCGAGCCGTTCTTTTTTTTATAGCCTTTTAAATTCGAAACTTTCCGTGGGACACCCTTTAGATTGGAAATACCATTATAATTTTCAATTTTGGACCTATCATCAGGTTCGAATGTTGAAATAACATGGTTTTCCTCTAAAGAATATGAGCGACCCCATATTATATTATTTACATAAAGGTAAAGTGAAAATGTGTTGACATAGTTCTTCAAAATGAACCATGAATTTGTGTTTTCACACAATTCCGGATTTCATGGACTCAAAACACTGAATTGACACCATCTCAAATGGTTTAACAAAGTGTTTTTCCAGTCACCAACTAAGGTACTCCGGGAGCGCCTCTGCGTTTCAATTTAGAGGTGTAAAAGTAACGATAAATGACATACCCGTATGTATTCGTTACTATCACAATCAATAGTCGTTACTGTCGTATCGTTACTCGTTACTTTTAATACCTCATACTAGCTATGATGTTTGTTATGCTAGAGAAAAGAATGGAGTCATATTCGTCGTATTGCTTGAGCGAAGTGTTCGTTCCAGGGAGACACATATTAGAATATTTATGTACTAAGCGCGTCATCGTAACATTCATAAATAGAATTTGTATAAATAATACCCATTTGTGAATTTGCGGGACTTGATGCCCTCACAGCTGACATACATCAAACATATATGGTTTCTATATACTACTGGAGTTATTTGAAGAGTATTTAGATTTTTATTTTGAGGGACACCCAGTCCAAAGGGCACGAAGCACCAGAGCTTCAAACCTAGGAGTAGCACACATGTAACTGAAAGTGACTAATCTGATTTGAATAACATTTTTCATGTTTTACCCAGTATGTCATGAAGTGACTTGCACTTACATCTGAAATATCGTATCTGAAGACACATATCATGAATTAAAGGTCGTTTCATCTCTATATGTTTTCAATCATAAGTTTATTGTCAATTAATGCCTTTCAATATTCCAGGATCGTGGAGAAAACAATAGAAGTCGTGGAGGCAGAGGAGGTCGCAATTGATGACTGAAAAGTATAAATTGGCATGATTTAACTTTTGAAAAAAAAACCTATCATGGCCGCTCTTTATTGTAGTGTTATCTAGCTTGTTTATTCACATAGACATGATTATCATTGCAATTATCTGTTTTTCTCTATGATTCCCTAATATATAAATTGCTGGTTTTCATGAGAATATTCAGAGAAGGTACACACGAAGTGGAAATTGAACTTATTGATGACATCTTCTGAATACTTTCATGAAATTCTGTTTTTTTAAATGTTTGTGCTCATTTTGGTCTTCTCATTAAGACCTATTAACTTCATTGTCCAACACAGAATTTTTTTTAATTTTGGAATTTGTATGATTGTTTCACTGAAGAAATATGAAACTATGGTTGAAATCTCTGTTCTGTTTATTTTTTAGAATAACAATTAGAAAATGACACAGTAATGAAATGAAGCTCCCTTAAAAAATAAATTTCAACCATAGTTTACATCTTATAAATGAAGCAATGAATTGGGTTTATGTGATGTTGGAAGGCAAACTAAAACTTATTTTCAGTTGATAATGTGTGGTTGAATCTGAGTATTGTTTACTAAGCCAAAAGGTTTATGGATATAATTATATAAATAATATAGATCTAAATTTTTGAAATGACTTCTTTCTGGCCACTATTCGGATTGAATCAATCAAATATCGCGAACAGTGCTGTGCTTAATTTTTCAAAGTGAAACTTAAGAAATTAAATTTAACTATATTATGAACAATATCAACTTTAGTGACATCTAAACTGAAAGTGTTTTTCTGGACAATTATTTAATTGAAAATTTAGACAAGTGGTCGTGTTATGTTTCGTCTGTGGGTTAAGTAAATGCCAAAGTGGACAATGCTACGTGAGAAGTGAACGTTGAAGGTTTTCCTGAGGTACCGAACACTACTTCTTGAATTATCTATGGATTGTGTTTTCGGTTATTTTCATCTTGATTCAGAAAGTTCCAGAACTTTAAGCGATTTAGATAAATTTGTTTGGGTGATGAATAATTTTAATTCATGCCTAGGAATTCTGATGCTACCCTCAAAGTTGTTGTCTGACTGTTGAATATCTTGTACATTATAATAAATTTCAATTTATATGAAAATTTTGTTATAGATTATTGAACATCTTCATGCTATCGATATATTTTATATCAATTTGGGGTGATATAACTGAATATTTTAGGAATTCTTGTGACTGATTTTCAAATATGAAATGAACATGAAATTCCAAATTTGTGACAAAATCTTCATCAGATTTACTCAATTTCTGTATGGGAAGTAGTCCATAAATAGACAATTAACTTATTATATATGCTGAAAATTAAATTATTTAGTGAGAATATATTTTTTATAGCATTTCCCAAAAATAAATCTTTCCAGTAATTTGTTTTGATATCATTAATAACAAAATTGAATTGTAGTTTTCACTGCATTCTGAATGTACTGAAACACCCAGTGAAGTATAATTTGTTAATTAACAGTTGTGCAACGCCAATGTTCGAGAAAATTTTATATTTTTTTCATAATTTAGTGATTATCATTAATGCTAGAATGAATTCTTATGAAGTGATGAAGATTTTGATTAAAGCTAATATACTGTTAACTTGAAGAGAATTATCATGTCTCTTCAGGTATTGAAATGAGTTGACATAGAATCATCCAAATTAGTAAATCTATAGATTACGAAACATGTTTATTGTTCAAGTTGTTACATTCTTTATGAAATCCCTGTTATTATCAGTGTCTTGAATTTCTGACAGCCAATATGATTCAGAATATTAAATGCATAGGCTTTAATACAGAAACAATTTTTTCTGTAGTTTCATTTTTCTTAGATTTTTAGTATTATTTGTGTCTTTCAGAACTGATTCAATATTGATGAGAAATCAAGGTTATTTGAAAAAATTATCTCATTTCATTTGTTCATCTCATAATAAAACACTGAATCATATTAAAACAAATTTTATTCAGTTAAATCAAATTAAAGCTCACTTGTATGTTTGTGAGATTGATGATGGTTCTAAGGTTGTCCAAGTTTAAGGCAGCAGCTACTTGTATAACTTGTCCAAAACAACAGTGGCTCTTGTCTGATCAAAGATGAATGTAACTTTGAATATATCAAAGCAACAACTGGACACTAAGAATTCCTAAGTTTTGTTTTCATTGTGCCTAACAATTTAAATATACATATTTAGAATATTGTCACACCATTCAAGGTGAAATTGTGATTGTATATTTGATTCAGATTCATTATCCGGAAGTGGGCAAATTTTTTGTTAATAGTTATGTCAATAAAGCATAATACAAATGTCAATTTTTATTGTTATTGCTTGGCTTTTCAAGAATATTTTATCCTTAAACGATTTTCAAAAAACGCCTTGTTGCTGCTAAGATGTTTGGCGAAAAACATTTTCAATAAATCCATCCTATTTAAGTATTTTAAAATTATTGCATATGAAATAGAAGTATGGTGTTCTACACTGGATGTATAGTTTAAAAAACTATATTTAGGGTGTTTCACAATAAAGGTGACCCCCCTCTCTAGGATAGGTAGAAAAATGATTGGGGTTTACTCAGTAAAAAATTTTCGAAACGCCATCCGTATTCAAGATACAGGCGTTGAAGAAAAAACAATTATACAAATGTTTTAAAATTTTGCAGAAACTACTGGCAACAAATCTACGTTAAAAAATAATGTGAGTGTATGCATCACACCCTTGCCCTAAAGAGGATATTTTCTGAGTTATTCACAAAAAACTGTTTTTCTTCTTGAATTTTCAGCTATTTCTTTTCCCTTCACGCCAAAAAGATGAAATTTTCAGGAACTGTTACTTAAACCATGTTTTAGATTTTACTACCCTAATATGCAAGAGAAAAAAAGTTACAGGTTGTTCCTAAATAGATGGCGAATTTGGATTCGAATTTGTATCGGAAACCTCTTTATTTCAACTAATCGGTTTTCTCTCCAGTGATAAATAAATAACTCCTTATGAACCATATGCAAAAACTTACCATGTTTTACATTCCTTTTTTTTAATGATAGATATCATTAATTACATCTGCCAAATTCCTTTTTATTCAGTAGCATTTTGTGTTTACTATTAATTTGGTGATGATTCGTATTAAGTTATAAAATCGATCACTATGCCTAATTTTACCAATGAAGATTATTTAAATCTCATTCTACTTCATGGAGAATGTAATAATGTTTTAGATAGAACGATTCGACTGTTCATTGAGAGGTTTCCTGACCGACCCAGACCAACGAGAGATACCATTAACAGAACCATGACAAACTTGAGAAATGTCGGATCTTTCGTTAATAAAACTATACACAGAGAAAAAAGTGTAGTAGAAGATGAGAACAACGAAATTACAGTTCTTGCATATTTTCGTGTGAATCCTCAAAATTCTCTCAAAGATGCCGAGATTGCTCTGGGATTATCTCAATCGAGTGTTTGGAGAATATTAAAAAAACATAAAATGCACCCATATAAATTCAATAGGGTACAGCATTTGAAGGAAACTGATTTCGTCAGAACAGAGTTTTTCGAAGCTATGATGATTCGATTTCAAGAGAATGAAAACTTTTTGGACTGTATAATTTGGACAGATGAATCTAAATTAACAAAGAATGGTTCTTTCAATAGGCATAACAGTCATTATTGGGATGAAGAGAACAACCACCACTTCAGACAATGGAACTTTCAAGAGACCTGGAGTTTCAATGTTTTTTGCGCCATCAAAAATAATGCAATTCTCGATGTTCACATTTATGATGGGACTTCAACTGGTAAGATAGAACACTACACATGTTTGCATTATTTAAATAATTGAGCCGCTAGTACAGAACCATAATGACTTATGGTATCAACAAGATGGCGCGCCTCCACACAATTCACTCAATGTATCAAATATCCTATACAGGCTATTTGAAGATCGATGGTTGGCGAACAATGGTCCACATCTTTGGCCACCACGTTCTCCCGATTTAACTTCTTTAGACTATTATGTTTGGGGTAGGATAAAAAATATTGTCTACTCAACTCGCCTGACTGATAAAGAGGACTGCATAGAACGAGTCAGAAATGCGTTCAGGTTTGTTTAGATTTTTAGATTCATAGTTTTGAAACTCAATTTGGTTTTTAAACACTTTTGCAGATCTCTTCCTCCCGATGAAATAAAAAGAGCAACGCACGAAGCATTCCTGAGACGTATAAATAAATGTCTAGAAATTTAAGGTCAAAACTTTGAGCATCTTCTCTAGTTATAACTGCGAGAGTTTGCCATGGTTCTCCTAATATGTAGGAGGAGATTAGCCGTGTATTTAGTAGTATGTGAAAGTTATTTGGGTTCTTGGCTAATGGAGCTATTTATAATCAAACAACCATTGGTACAAACACCTATATTTTGGAACTATATTGGTTCCTTCATCAGGATGATGCGTCAGTTGCTGTAGAGAAAGAGGCAAACTGAATGGAAAACATTCCTCAGAAAATAGCTACGAGGCTATGATATCAAATGATAAAAATAGGTCGGTTTTTGAATGTCTCCATTTTTATCATTTGATATTATAGCCTCGTAGCTATTTTCTGAGGAATGTTTTCCATTCAGTTTGCCTCTTTCTCTACAGCAACTGACGCATCGTCCTGATGAAGGAACCAATATAGTTCTGAAATATAGGTGTTTGTACCAATGGTTGTTTGATTATAAATAGCCCCATTAGCCAAGAACCCAAATAACTTTCACATACATTCTCCTAATAGTAACTTGAAGTCGGTTTCAAGAAGGGGTGAAAAATCTACAGCGTGGTTTAAATCAGGTCCTGAAAATTTCATCTTTTTGGCGTGAAGGGAAAAGAAATAGCTGAAAATTCAAGACGAAAAACAGTTTTTTGTGAATAACTCAGATAATATCCACTTTAAGGCAAGGGTGTGATGCATACACTCACATTATTTTGTAACGTAGATCCAATATCTGCCATGAAAAAAATGGGGTTCTAATTTGAAAAAATTGATTTTTCACGATTTTGTCATCCCTAACTTTGAAAGCGATTTTTTCACCCCCTGTATCATGAATCGCGATTTCGATTTTTAAAGTGGATACATCAATCTTACATCTTGAAAAATCCCAAAAATGAAAATTTTCCATCCAAAAACCTCGAAGTTATTCTTGTTTCAGCAGAGCTCTATTTTCGAATTTTCCCACTCAGAGAGAATTTTCCAACCAAAACTGAAAAATGTTACATAAAAATAACTTGAAATTTTCTAAGGAATCTATTTCTGCAATAAAAAAATGGTGTTGTAATTTGAAAAACGGAAGTTGACGTCATTTCCGGAAAAACCGGAGGTGCTCATGCCTTGAAAATATTTTAGATTTCATCAGCATCGTGAAATACTTGTTGCTGAATATCTTGAAAATACGTTCAGTAGTTTCCTGTATAAATATGGGTGAGGTTCCTTGTGAAAGACCCTGTATATTTCTTTAGGTAATTCAGTCATAAAAATTACACAACATTCATGGAATGAAAATTATTTCAACTAAAGTTTATTGAGGAAAATATTTTGAATATATGAAGCACTACAAAAAGATATGAATTGTTCACGAAAAATTTGTTGAAAAAAAAAACTTAATCCAATTTCTGATTTCATTTATGTACACATTATTGATGACAGGATAATCTTCTGCTGGATAAGTTGATTAACCTGGAAAAAATCAGGATAATATAATTAATTTTTCTATTTCAGCATTGTTTTTAAATATTTTTATTGACAATCAATCCTATAAAATTTCACATCAATTGTCAATATGTGCATTTTATAAATCAAGTCGTGATACTGATATTTTCTAGTCTGGTATGCAAACATTATGTCAGCAGTAAATAGCAGTGAACTGATAATATCCTATAGTCTATGATTTTTCAAAAAATACTGTTCACTGTTTGAACATATTTCTTTCCCCGCTGATCGTTAATGGCGTATGGGCGGGGCTTATATTATCACACTGCGTTATATACTCTCTTTTTCACTTCACTACAAGTAAATAATTAGTTCACAAATTTAATAATGAAGCAGTACAATACTCGAAAGAAATTGTGAATTTAGGGCAGTTACTCATTAACTGTTACTTGAAAACAACTTACTTTTAGGATTTCAATCAACATCATCAATTTTCAATGACGCTGCCTCTTCCTCCGCTTCCTTCTTCTTTGCATCAGGTATCCAAAGTCCAGAATCAATGCAGCGTTTCATATGGTATCTTGATTCTTCTTCATCCATGCGAGTAATGACTTCTTGGAGCATAGCTACATCTTGGGATTCGAAACACTTTTTCAGATCATCAGGCAGTGTTTCGAACACTTCTACTGGATCTAATCCTCCAGGACCCAGACGCTTTTGACGCTCCTCTTCTTCTGCCTCCTATATTAATTGTATCAAAATAATATACAAAGAAATAACAACTGTATGGAAATCGATAATGCTCAGTTGTCAGTTAATCAGAGTGGTCAAAAAAATTACCAACTTGTTTCACCTTATTTCGCAAACTCAAACATTGAGAATATTAACACACACTCTTACCTTCACTGCTTGTTCCAATTTTTCAGCTGCTCGCTTTTGAATCCTCTCTTTGAACTGTTTCAATTCGTCATCAAAGGAGCTTTTGTATTCTACTTCCGCAACTTGTATTTTAGCAAAAAATGCATCAACACATGCTCTTGGATCTGTATCAAGTTGTTTAGCTAGCTCCAGAATGTACTGCATACAAATTGTCTGATGTGCTACATGATTCATCAACTCATGTTTCTGCAATTGTAAAAAATGATGGGAAGTTCGTAATGAAATAATTTTGTTTGAAAATTTTATGTCACTTCACCATAAAATAGAAGCAGGATACTGCAGTTATACTTTTAAAAAGAGTCGAAAGGCAAAGTTTGATAACACTAAACAAAATGTAGGAAACAGATAGTTTTAAAAAACAAAGGACAGATAAGTGTGGAGGTATTTGAGAGAGACCTACGGCCGGAAGTGAATGCTGGAGGGGTGACTAAGAATCAAATAAGACAACCATATAATGTTAGTATGCAAGAGAATTTCATCGATGACAATGGTGATGTCATAATGATGCTTGATAATTAATTAACAAGGAGCTTCATCTCTTTCCAGATTCGAAATTCATTCACCTCTAGATGGTTAGAGCATGTTGATAAAGAACTAGTAACATAAGATCAGTTTCACTAGCACAATATATGTAAACTCAATAGTAAATCTGTGGCTAAATATTGACTTGGATACTCAACTAACCTCTTCCATCTCCAAATTTATACACCAAATGACTAAATAATTTGCGGTATTCTCACAAACAAGATGATGATGAGATTTCAAAAATGATCTTGAATCATCATACTTCTTCAACATTCCAAAATGCTTCAGCTCTTTTTCATTCTCCTTGATGAATTTTCTCATTCTGACTTCACGTTCTTCATCCGTAAGGTTTTCTTCTTTAGGCCTTTCAGGTCTTTTATTGATTACAGTCTTAGCAAAGCCTGGCTTACTGATAGTATCCACATTCCAAGGGGTATTCTGAAATGTATAATTCATTTTTGGGTAATGATTCAATTTGAAGGATTGTACTTAAACGAAATGTTTGAACCTTATTACGTTCATTGTGAAATATAATTCTGATAACAGAAACTGGTTGAAAAAAGTAAGTAATAAATAATCCATAGTTTCTATTTTCGATAGCTTTGGTATAGATCAAGTTGTCTGTCACTAAGTATTCAGCTCATAATCTCACAGCTACATTACGCATTTTGAAGTTTAACAAAAGTTTAATTTTAAAAAAAGCCTTTCAAAGGTATAACAGGTTTCTTGGACAATTCAGTACCTATTGCAAATACACCATACCTTCTCTTTTTTTTTCTTTATTTCTTCTTCTTTCTTTTGAATTTGAGCCGCTTCGACCTCCAATTCTTTCATTTTCTTCATTAACTTTTCAACATTTTCCTTATCAGTTTTTTCAGCTTCGCTCAATTCAGTCTTGGTAATATTTAATTTCTCAAGAGTTTCTTTTTTCTTTCTTTCGAATTCCTCCATTTCCTTCTGTCTTTCTGCCATTCTCTCAATTCTTGCTTGATGTCTCCATCGGAAAAGTGATGGTGTATCGATATTAGGATGAGTTTCATCCTCATCATCTGAAATCTACCAACAACATTGTTAGTGTTATCATTTTGAGATGGAAAGCGATAAACTTTTATCTGCTAATATTTGCAGATATTTTATTCATATTTCAAATCCGCAACACACCTCAATATTTTTCCACTTGCTATAATCCACCATATTGTGTAAATTGAAAGAGATTTATCTTAATTCGAATTCAGTCGATACTCTCAATTTCTAGGTGATTTATTCGAAATATTTTCTGTTCAATAATTTTGTTTGGAAAACTGTTCTCTCAACTTTTCTGGAAATTGAGAACCATAGATCCTACAGCAGACAGCAGTTGTGTGAACTTAACAACAGTTTTCTGGAAATTCTGTCGACGAGTATTAAGATAACACTGGAATAGAGACGAATTGTTACACGCCGTTGCCAAACCAATTTATATTCCTATTATTCCGAGAGACCCAGACATTAAACGTTCTCGAAAGGGGTGAGATATCGACATAGATATGTGAAACTTAAAAGAATGTGGAGTAGAACTAGAACAAGCTCGTAAAAAATTCCAATGAGCTGAAACAAGTATAAAATTTCAACTCGAAATTATCTCCACATTCATAGACTTAGATCAATGTAGTAATAAATCATTGGAGAATATAAATGTGACCGTCATTTTGTAGAATTTTGATATACAGTGAACATTAGTTCTAGAATTTCAAATAGAACATCTTATTTTTCACGAGAAATTGCATTTTTTGCATTCTACAGATTTTTGCGCACTTCATTGCCCTAATTCATTGAACTAGTAGAACAACAGAGTACTTTGTATTTGAAAGTATCTCACGTAGTAGTTGGAGATGATGAAGATATTCGTGAGAAAATAGGACTTGTAGAGATTATCATTTCTTGTTAGATTGTTAGTCGAGAAGATAAATATGAGATTTCCCAACGCCGCTGGACGATTCCCATTTATCCTGATCACAGAACACTAATCACCAGAAAGGATCTGCTAATTATATCTGATTCTTATGATTCTGGTCCTACCGTTATCAGTGCTATCTTACTCGTCAAGAAGGAAATCTGAGGAAGAGCTCAAACCTTAGAGAAATAAAAAATAAATTCGTATACTTATTTTGTTCCTTCAAGTCCCAATAAATCAAAACAACCGTGGATACGTTCACACAAATATATCAATATTTTTGACGGGCTCTCGTTTTTATTTTATGGTTACGAAGCATAACCTTTTCGAAAGGAATCGAGCATCTTTCATTCATTTCATTTGCATTTTCCAGCTCAAGGGTAAGTTAGCGGATTTTATTCTTACTTTTGAATGATATCTAAGCAGAGACTTCTTCATATTCACAGGAATTTCTCAATAAAGATTTGTGATTATGTCTTGGTTATTTGGTTATGGAAAAAAAGGTGATCAGTCACAAAATTTTCCACCTCCTCCAGGAGATGAAAGTGCCGGTGCTCCTCCGGTTCCAGAGATGGGACTTTCAAAATCGGAGAAAAAGGCCATGGAAGCTTACAGATTCGATTCTTCAGCTCTAGAAAGAGCAGCACAGGCAGCAAGAGAGTTGGAACAATCAAGTATGGCTTTGTTTTCAATTTCTTGATAATAATACAACCAAAAATATATGTTCATAGGGAATGCCAAACAAATTTTGGATTTGTCTATGAAACAAGAAGAAACCAAAAAAGTTGAACATCAAACAAAAATTAAAGAATATGAGGCTCATATGGTGCAACTCCAAATAGAAGCAAAAAAAGTAGAGGCTGAGGAGAGACGTAAGAATCTTCAAGAAGAAACCAGACAACATCAGCAAAGGGCCCAATACCAAGACCAGTTGGCAAGAAAACGTTTTGATGATCAATTGGCACATCAGCAGAAAATGAATGAAGAGCAACTTCGAAGGTATTAACGTTGCAGACTTTTTTTAATTTTCTTAATTTGCAGAATTGTCTCTTGTATAATTTCTATTATCAAAAACGGGCAGTGGTCATATTGCATGAAACATTTTTATGATTAACTGTAGATTTAACAAAAGGCTCAACAACTAGAAATTTATACATTATTTTTAGCTTATGACTTTAAGTTATATTGTTCGTGACTCAACTTAAGTAAATAACACTAAACTAAGCATTACTGGAGTAAGTATAATCACATGTGAGTACCCAAACTATTAAAGTAGTGTACTATAGACCAAGTATCACATTACTTTTCTTGAGATTTTGTTTCCATACATGTTTGAGAGATACCATCTAATGTGTTTCATCGATACGAACAGAGAGGAAGCGAAAAAAGATTGCCTAGCACAATCGGGATTGATGAGATAATTACCTATTTTTAACAAACACTCGATAAATACCAATTATCTTATTCTCCTTATATAGCTCCATGCCATTTTTTTCTTTTCTCCACACTGAAATGACCTCTCCGGGAACCAGAAAAGGAAATTCGCAGAAGGAGCCAAAGGCCATCCCTGAAAGCGTGAATAAAATATGTTTTCATGATTGGAAAAAACGTTTGCACATGTATATGTGTAGTTTAATAGTTTAGCGTTTTATCTCAAATATCTGGATACTTTTTTGTTAGATAATATACAAATTGAATTGAGTCATCTGAGTCAAACGTGATAATTGGCGGTTTCAACTCGATGAGTTGAATTGAAAGAACAGTTTAGTCGAAGTCAATTGAATATTCACAATGATTTACGAAATAAATAAAAAAACCTGGTGGATATTGTCCAAATAATAATTCTGCACGAGTTTCATTAAAAAAAAAATTCATTGTGAACGACACACTATTAAGCTAAGTATTGATTGACTAAATCCTCACTAAATTTGGCAATATTTGACAAAAATGATTGGATAAAATTATTAAAATCCTGTATTACTAAGGTCAGCGCAAGATGGGTGCCGAGAATGCTTACGCCTTCGCAATGTCAACAGCGAGTAGAGAGTTCAAGTACATTTTTGGTTACTACTGGCCAAACTTTGGTTCATCCTTATGAACCAGGTCGAATCGAGACTCCATGCAATGGCATACAAAGGACACAGCACCTTCCAAGGAATTTAAGGTGTCACAGTCAGCTGGGCAACTTTTTTTTTAATGAGGGTATAAAAAATTGAAAGTTCTGAAAAATGAAAAAAAGTGAACATATTTTGTTTTTATTTCCTCCCACTAAAGCCCAATTCTCGCCCCTGTCATAGTTATCAAGGGAGGAGGACCCCACATACTTGTGTGGAAGCTTTAGAGGAGTGTGTGATGTTTCATCCCTGCTTTCCTTTATTGCATCTTGGGCTACCAAACCATTGAACTATAGCTTCAATGGGTCTTACCACATTTGGGTACAACTATTTTTCCATATTAATATTGAAACCCTTTGTTTTGTCCAAAGCTCCCTTGGTTTCCATAAATGAGATTCACAATATTCTTAAGACTTTGAATGGATTGTTATGTCGGTGTAGGTTGGTTTGCGATAAATTGCAAAATCGTGTTTACTATTGATTTTTGATATTGTTAAATCTAAAAATTTATTTTACCATTTTTTCTTCTTCATACGTGAAATTTATATGAGGTGAAAGTTTATTGATGAAGTCTAAAAACATGGTCAACTGTCTAATTGTTCCTATGAACAAACATAAAATATCATCTACATAGCGGTACCAATATATGAAATATTTAAAATATTTGCTTTTTCTATTGCTTGTTCCAGGTAGTTCATAAAAATTCGGCTAGTAACGGACTAAGGGGGTTACCCATTGCTAAATTTTTCTGTATTCATATAAAACGTGTTGTTAAATGTAAAATAATTTTGCTTAAGGCACGCACTCAGGCATTGTAGAATTTCGTCTTTCAAAACGGGGTTCGTTTTATTTCGGTCTAACGACTCTTCTACTATTTTTATTGCTTCCTTCACTGGGACGCTAGGAAACAGATTTCACGTTTTAATTCAGTATGTGATCCAATGTCACTACTAAATATTTTCTTTCCTTGCTGAAGTGTTGTGCTTTGTTGGAGAGTGCAGAATACACTTTGGAAAGGAGATGAACTAAACTAACATGACTTTGCAAAAACTATTTCAAGTCTTGTACCATTTAATTAGCCAATAGATTATGGGACATAACAGCTTATCTTTAATAAATAAGATAGGGCTCTTTTGTAAAATATTTCCATAGAGTTTTTTAATTACATGTACAAATACATCAATGAATCAACTTCAATAATGTATAATTATACCAAATACTTTTTATTTTTCAGGCAAGAAGAATCAGTTGCGAAACAAGAGGCCCTGAGAAAAGCTACCATAGAATATGAACTGGAAAAAAAAGCTCAAAAAGATATGAAAATGCTTCAAGAAAAATATAAAGCAAAAGCTAAGGCTGATAGGGAAAACAGAGATATCAATTTGGAACAAATCAGATTGAAAGCTGCTGAACATAGGGAAACTATTCTCGGAAGTATCAAGTAGGTAGAGATTTGAATTTTAATCCAGTTTGTGAGTTCATACATGATACAATTTTTTATTTACAAAATTTCATTAGTATGAAAATTGATAGATCATCAATGAGTAATTGAGGAGAATTGTTGAACACCAGGCCTAAATTTAAAAAAATTATAAACTGACATCCAATTGAGGGCGCTACCATGCATATCATTCATAAATCAATTGACAGCTTTTCGATTTCATTAATTCATTTCAACGTTGTCAAGGATTGTTAGACATTTTGAAACCTGCAGGATATTTCATGCAATTTTTGGCAATGAACAACATTTCTTGTAAAACCGAATTGAAAAATTCACTAAATAACTGTATTTCATCTACTATTTTCAAATCTGAAATGCGAAAAGGGTTTATGTGGCTTATCAACTTCACTGTGTGGCGCCATCTAACGAAAAGCAAAGGGAAAAGTCCTCTTGTCGCCAAATCTGTAAAACAAAATCGAATCAGTGCATTTGCCATTATTATGCTACCAATCTTTCAGCCGTGTCAACAATTGGATCTTAGGTATAGAATAATTATTTGGGCATCTTTGCCAATCTCTAGTTGTTTACGAGTTCCATCATAAAAAATTTCTTGTCAACAACTACAAGTTCCATATGGGCCCAAATTATTCCAATTAAAGAGTTTACGAAACGACATCCCTCAAATTGATAAAGAAGATGGTTTTTAATCAATTTGAGATTATTGCTCAAAATCATTAATGAATATATTTGATGCATTATTTGGATATTCAATCTGCATTTCAATTTTATATTTTATATTCATTTTTGATGAATTGGAAAAAAATAAAATCTAATCGCACTCATAAGTAATAAGGGCCTTCAAAATACCCATTAGTATAAAATGAAAATGTAATATAGCAATTCAATGACGTGACCATGGTTGCCATTGTCTTGTTAGAGTCGACGCAGTCAAGTTTTCAATATTTTGTGGGATTTTTTCATTCCGGTTCACAAAACCTCAAGTAGCTATAAACGAATTTTATTTTTTTACAAAAACCAATATGTGCATTGTACTAAGAGGTCTGAAATCATCTTACATTGCATCATATTGTAAATTAAAGTCTGATTATAAATGGTATACAAGATAATATTCCAAAATTTGAGATACCAATTTAGAAGAAATTTTTGAAATGACTCTTTGTTTCTCCATTTTGTTAATAAAACAAAAAATATCTAAATCACTTAATTATTTTAATAATATAAATTTTTCAGCTCTGTAGGCTCTATTTTGGGGAAAGGTTTTAATGTACTTCTAACTGACTGGGACAAAGTTCTTACAGCAGCTGGAGGACTTTCTTTAGTTGCTCTTGGTATATATACCGCTAAAGGAGCAACTGGGGTTGCTGCCAGATATATCGAGGCTAGAATTGGAAAACCCTCGTTGATTAGAGAAACATCAAGGTATTTGTTTAAAAAATTTTAGCATAATTTTCTTGTGGAAATTTTGGATATGCCATTAAGATTTATAATTTTCAGAATTACCCCTCTTGATGTTTTCAAGAATCCATTAGAGCAGCTACAAAAAATAAAAGAACTAAAACTTCATCAAGGAAGAGATGCTCTTAGTGGAATCATTCTAGCTCCAAAATTAGAGGAAAGGCTTCGAAATTTGGCTATAGCTACTAAAAACACCAAACTTAATAAGGGAAGTTACAGGAATATTTTAATGCATGGTCCTCCTGGAACAGGTAAAACCATGTTTGCAAAGGTATGTGGAAACTTCTCTTTGAAATTTTATTTCAACATAAATAAATCATTCCTAGAAACTGGCAAAGCATTCCGGTATGGATTACGCGATAATGACAGGTGGTGACGTAGCCCCAATGGGTAAAAATGGCGTGACAGCAATCCATAAAGTATTTGACTGGGCTAACACTTCAAGAAAAGGACTTCTACTTTTTGTTGACGAAGCTGATGCATTCCTTAGAAAAAGATCAAATGAACAAATTTCCGAAGATCTCAGGTGCACACTAAATGCATTTTTGTATAGGACTGGAGAACAGAGTCAAAAGTTTATGTTAGTTCTTGCATCAAATACACCGGAACAATTGGATTGGGCAATTGATGATAGAATGGACGCAATGGTAGAATTTAATCTTCCTGGATTGGAAGAACGTGAACGTCTCATCAGACTTTATTTCGAGAAGTTTGTCTTACAGCCTGCAGCTGAAGGCGCAAGGTACGAATTATTTTCATCATTGATAGACTCGCGTCTAGACTAACTTGGATTTCTGTTTCAGACGTCTGAAGCTAGACAACTTCGACTATAGCGCTTTGTGTAGTAAAATGGCCAAAATGACAGAAGGATTATCTGGTAGAGAAATTGAGAAATTGGGTAATGCATGGCAGGCTGCAGCTTATTCATCAGAAGACGGAATTTTGACAGAACAAATGGTCATGGAAAACTGCGAGTTTGCAATTAAACAACACGAGTTGAAGGTTAGACTTTTTTTTTTAATGATACATAGGGAAATAACGTCATCCCCTATTAGCGTTACACGCAATTTACGGTACAACGTTTGCTTATTCTTTTTGAGATAAAGTGCGTTATTTACGTTAACGCGTCATATAATTTATGGATTTCCAGATACATAGAACACTGGCATACGCAGCATATTATGGCATCGTTTATAGCTTTGTTAAAAATTCATCTGTTCTTGAGTTATTATCAATCATATGAAAAATATGGGAAAGTGGTTAAAGATGATCTCATGTCAGCATATCATATCATCATAGCTTTCCTTTTTTGCATCATAGCCACCAAACTAGTGAACAAGGTTATCATGGGTCTCTTGTATACCTAATCACTGTAAAATTTGTTCAACATGCATTCTGTAGTTTTGCTGTAACAAATATCTATACAAACGTCCAAGTATATAATATTGTCATAATAAAAATTGCATTTTTAGGTTCATTGGCAATCTGATGAGGAGAAAAGAGAATCTAGAAGTCAATACTTCAGTTTAACAAAGAAAGAAGATTGATGTCTCGTAAAATTAGTTTTCAAAAATATAGATTCTTAATTTCATATTGGATTAAGAGAATGATTGAAATTATGAATGGAAAACTAGTCAGATATTAATTTATATTCATGATGTGTTTGTTTTTTAAATGGTGCAGGTGAAACATGCATTTGTTATTGTTATAGCATGTTTCGCTATATTTTTGTATTATTTATAAATTTTAGAATTTTTCTACTTTTGATAAGTCCTAGAATTGTACATTTCCATTATTTGTACATTACTCCGTTTTTATCTAGATAAATATGAGAAGATGAGTTTGTTTATTGCCTTGAAGTACAAATGTCAAATTCTTTATATATATCATAAAAAAATATAAAACCCTCATCTACTAAGTTTGCTCTGCCACTCCAAAAATAGTTTTCAATTAATGACAAAGGAGCCCAGTGCTTCAATAGTAGCTTGACTTTCTGAGTTTTATAGCTATATTGCACTTCTTTATGTTTACATGTAGACATCTTTCAGTTGAAACTATCTTTGCTAGACATACATTAATACAGGAGCCTAGCCATTGTCCACACCTGGTAGTTGCCCGTGAATATCAGCGTCAACTCCTCCAGTAGTTTGAAATACATATCAATACCACTTAACCCCTTGATGCACTCATTTATTTAAAGTTTGGGTTGAAAAAAAATTTTTTTTTGTCAAAAATCTTTGACAAAAATTTTCTTCTTAATCTCAAAAAATATGTTTGTAATATTTTACCTACATGTTATGGTTGACAATGGAGTTGAATCTCATAAATTCAAATAAATAATATAAATAAAGAAATAACATGTACAACAAATTTTGAGGATCTAAAATATTTCATCATTATTTTATTGATTTTTGTTTGTCATATTTTACTCTCGTATTTTAATTGCCAGTGGTGCATCATATTGTAAATTCGATTATAAATAAATACAAAAACTGTATAAAATTATATTCACTGATATATTTCAATGTAGCAGGTTTTACGAATAAATGTTCCAAAAAACCAGTGGCGGACAATATTTTATTATAAAACGCGTCCCGCAAATCATCATTGTCACTTGAATCCTAGATTCGAAATCGCAAAATAAGCATGTAGCATTGAAAACTATCAGTATAGAAAACTGTATTTATTAATAAATTCCAAGTCTAGTTCGAGCGTGAAACCAATAATAGTATATTCTAAAACAAGTTGCACCTATTCCAATTGGAATTGCCTTCTGCAACGAGTATTAGACGAGATTTTCTCTATTTCAGTCAAGAATTGTGAGAAATTTATTGGAATTCAATGAAGAATTCAGATTATACCTCCTAGTGCCTTTTGTATTTTATTCTCGCAGTTGGCGTGACTGATACGAAAATTGACAGATCATAGAATTTGAATAGTGCGTTCAAATCTCTACATGGTTTAATATTGACAATTGACATGCAATGGACGCTGGTTGACATTTGAAAGTATAGGATGTCAGTGTTGTCAACCACAAAACGAAAAATATAACTAAAAACAATGCTGCAATGAGTTCATTACAGCACTGTTTTTAGTACTGTAATGAACTCATTACGACACAGAAATAGAGAATATATATTCTAATACAAGTTGCAGAATGGGCACCTATTCCAATACGAATGAGAAATTCGAAAACGAGCTACGAATGAGCGAGTGTTGGAATTGCCTTCTGCAACGAGTATTAGACGATATTTTCTCTATTTCAGTCAAGAATTGTGAGAAATTTATTGGAATTCAATGAAAAATTCAGATTATACCTCATGGTGCCTTTTGTATTTTATTTTCGCAGTTGGTGTGACTGATACGAAAATTGACAGATTACAATATCTTTGGTTCAAATCTCTACATGGTTTAATATTGACAATTGACATGCAATGGACGCTGGTTGACATTTGAAAGTATAGGATGTCAGTGTTGTCAACCACAAAACGAAAAATATAACTAAAAACAATGCTGTAATGAGTTCATTACAGCACTGTTTTTAGTACTGTAATGAACTCATTACGACACTGAAATAGAGGAACCATATGAATGTCAGCATAACAGTGTAGCTTGGGCATGTGCAAAGAGAAACATAGCCAGACTCAGGAATGAGATTAAAGGGTAAAAGGTATTTCAGATTTTTATTCTTGTATCAACATTTCATTTCTTATCACGTAGTTAGCACTGTCGTAAAGTATATGAGTTTATGCTCAGCCTCGCTGCTCAATAATTTTAAGATATTTTGCAATCCCAGGAAACACATCCATATGAAGGGGGCAATTGGGAGCCAATCAACAACAGAAAACGAGTAAAGCCAGTTATTAAGATATCGAAAATAAAATATGATGTAAGATGTCTAAAATAAAATATATTCCAGACATTTCGAAGCCAGCCATCAAACAATAATTTAGGATATGGTATGTGACATAGAAATTGACAATTTTGACACAAACTTAACTATCAATTCGATATGAGTCCTGAGAGGGTTGCTTAAAAAAATGTCTTTATCAGGATGGGAATCAATTTTATTAACAGTCGTAGTTTGTGGAGGATTACATTTACTGGTGATAGTTGCAAATATCTTTGAAAATCCGAAGGAGAATTTTGAAGAGGTTCCTGTTATTGCCACTGAAGTGATCAAAAAATTGACTAGACGTAGATTTTTCCAGGATAGTGATCCTGGAATGGAAAGAACACCAATTTACTATCACTGACGACTATCCAGATAGAACAATAAAATGTACAACACTTTCAACTGAAACTATATAAATCTTTTATACATATATGAAGCGGACCTTTATTTATATTATGATTATAATAAAAAATTAATATAACTGGCCGCAATAACGAATGGGACTCCGAGAAATGAAACAGTATTAAGAACATTAAAACTATATTCATCATTGTGGTGAAGAAATATATGTAGAAAAGATATATCAGGTGAATCCACAAGTTCATTTCCATCTGCTACTTGTGGATTCACCCGATATACCTTTTCTATAAGTATTGAGAACTTATTATATTAAAACAGTGAACTCATATTTATAAAATTAATTAATGATAATCATAACACTAATTAATTATAATGTCAATCAATTATTAATAATAATCGTTAATCGATATTGATCTCAGTAAAGCGGATAGCACATAAATAATTTGCTGCAACAATCCCTATGAACAATCCATAGTAATTTATAAGGCTCATAAGGAATAAATAACGATAACAATTTTTTTCTGAAAAAAACTATCAGAATCTATGAATCCAAAGGCTCTGTGATAATCTGTCATTGTAATGATCCTAACCTCAACTTTTGCGATTAGTGTTTGTTTTTGTTTATCCTGCTTCTTAACTTTGGCAGAGGAGAGATAAATCGATCTTTGATAACGAGATCACGTGACAAAATATTTGTTTCGGTACTTTTGATTTCTTAACCAAAATACTTTCAAAAGTTGGATTTCCGACATGGCTCGGTTCTTGAAAATGAGGTGAAATCAAACTCCCCACAGAGCAATTATGGGTGATGGATTTAGGGGGGTTTTGTTTCCAGGAGTCTGAAAAACATTTATTCATTGAAGGAATATGCATATTTTGGTATTAAACGTTTCTGTAGAAATTTTGGTATGGTTTTTTATATTGGTCGCTTATGGTTCAGTGGACCTTGTTCCTTGTAACAAATCTCGAAAAATTTTCACTGATTCCTGGGGTGTTATCACAGATGGACCCACAGGATACAATTATACACAAGACAGTCATTGTGAATGGTTGATAAAAGCAAATGATACAAACAAGTTCATAACTTTGCATTTCAGAAGTATGAGAACTGAATGCTCATATGATTATGTGTTTGTTTATGATGGAGACTCATTTCACTCACCTTTATTGGGTAGTTTTAGTGGAAAAACTGAGCCACAACAAGTCATAGCAGCTTCTGGTCATATGTTGATACTTTTATATAGTGATACTAACTACGTTTTAGATGGCTTCTATGCAGAATTTTCAATCACAGACTGCCCAAATAATTGTTCAAATCATGGACTCTGTTATAATCATCAGTGTATTTGTGAAAGTGATTGGACTAACATTGACTGTTCCCAAATTCTCTGCCCTGAAAAGTGCGGTAAAAAATTTGGTCGGGGTCATTGCAATCAAGAACAGGGTTGCATTTGTCAAGATGGTTACTCAGGACAAGCTTGTAGCTTACATGAAAATGATAGCGTTGGAAATAAGTGGCACTGGCTATCTAAGTCTGATGGTGGTTTGCTTCCTAGAGCTGCTCACACTGCTGTTTATGTTGATGTAACTGATTCTGTGTATGTGTTTGGAGGATATGATTTGAATACAATACTCAGTTCGATGGCAGTTTACAACTTTAAGAACAATTCATGGAGAGATGACCATGGCAATATATTACCAGATAAAAGGTTATATAATATTGATTCCATATCAGCGTTAATAGAGCATGCAGGGCCGGATTGGAAACATAAATGGGGATTGAATACCGGACAATCGTTTTTACAAAACTTACTATATAGTGTACCTCGAACAACAGGTGAACCCAAGAGAAAGCAGAGACATTCACATACAAATGAGGAACAGAAACCAAAAGCAAGATTTGGACATGCTGCTTGTATGATTGGTAATGGATTTGTTATGTATGGTGGTAAACTAGAGAATGGAAGTTTATCTAGAGAGCTATGGTTTTATGATGTTCTCACTCATCAATGGAATGTAAGGGCTAAAATTTCTAGGATACAGCCACCACCTTTAACAAGACACACTTTGACTAGGGTGAACGATAGCATCTATCTTTTTGGAGGCAGCTTAGAGAATGGTGATTTCTCCTCAAGCCTTTTTAGTATCAAACTGGAAGAAGATGAAAGTGAACAATGGGTTAAAGTAGAACCTAGAGGTGGTAAAGAACTTGATGTACGTGTTGTAGCTCATACAACAAATTTTCATGCAGAAACAAATTGTTTGATAGTTTATGGAGGAATTTTATCTGGTGTTGCAAGATTCTCCAAACTGAGCGATCGTATGTTCATCTTTCAATTAGAAGAAAGATATTGGAGTGAAGTCCATTATACTCGTGAGCATCTAAGAGAGAAATTTGTACCTCGTGAGCGTGCTTTTCATTCTGCTGATATATTTGGAAATTATCTTATTGTATTTGGTGGTTACTCTCATAGACATAACAAAGAGGAAATATGTTATGACAATCAAATGTACCTTTATCACCTTGGTTGCCATACCTGGATTAATCAGGAAATTTTGGGTAATACTACAGATTCTAGTTATCCAAAGCATCAGGGAGTGTTTGCTCATGCCTCTTCTGTTAGGAATGGAAACACTTTATTACTTATAGGTGGATATCATGGTAATGTTAATGGAGACTTACTAGCTTATACTGTACCGCCCATGATTGCCACTAAAACAGGTATTACTTATGACCCAGAGGGAGCTTGTAACCGACACAGAGATTTTGTTAGTTGTTCTGCTGATCCAGAATGTGGTTGGTGTTCTTCAGACGAAATCTGCTATGGAAGAACCATTGGGGCAAATTGTACAACTAATCTTCAAACTACCAGGTAATGATTTTAAAAGATTTTTCCACTTAATGATCTTGTATGGATAATCGAATTAAAAAATCTGTTTTGCTTTAGAATGCCTTTAAAAGATATTTCTCCATCTCAAAAGTAAAATTTTATTATAACACTTGATCTATAGACTTGAGCTCCTGGATCATCTGAATCTTGTACGGATGATGGTTGAGCACCTTCATAAGAATTTGCTGCATGATGAATCTTGGAATATCAAGTTGTTGACAAAGACACCAATTACAGGTACTCTGACTCAACAATACTCTCATTCACTCCACCAACGTTTTAGCTAGATTGATCGCTTGGTAGACATACATCAGACCTAGCATCTATAATTAACTCGTTTTCCTCAAATTTGATTATCCATCTTTGCACAGGAAACAAATTTGATCCACTATAAAAACTGAAAACATTTTTTACTTCCTGGATCCAAATTCAATTAAAAAAATGTAGAAAAATTGTAAGCCATCTCTTTCAGATGTCCTGGCATATGTCCAGCTCTTGGAGACTGCCATTCGTGCCTCATAAATGGCAATACGCACCAATCTGGTTCTACAATGGTCTCAGCATCCCAAAAATTGCATTTGGGAGAGTGTACCTGGTGCGTGCAGAATGCCAGATGTCACCATAAGGATGATACATATGGAATTTGTGGTTTGAGAGAAGACAGTCCCAGTATGATGCCTGGGTGGTGGGGAGCAAAAGGAACTGAAATTTCTGACCCAAAAAAATGTAGAGTGCTGGATAGGAGACCCGGTCTGACATTTGTCAAGTATTATCATCCGGTTAATTTCAGCCAACCTGATCATGTTGCGATTATTAATGCTACTACAGTAAGTGTTGATCTAGTGTTGCGAGATGTTGACTTAATGTTTATTGATTACTGAAATACAATGTATCAGATCCCCAATTTGCTGTTTCTTCTGTTATTTCGTAACTTCATACCATTCAATGAAATTATACATAATTCTTAAATTGAGAATGTTTCAGGTCGATTTCAACAGCATCTTCAATCCTATACCAAAAACCGACCCTACTGCAGAAGGAGAAATGGTGGCCAGGCTCCAAGGATATTTGAGGATACCTGAAGTTTGGAATGAACTACTCAATATTTGTATCAGTTACTGTTCAGCCACACTGAAAATGTCAGACAGCCAAGTGATAAGTTTATCTACAGAACAGAGTATTTGCAAAACATTGAAATGGCCAGATATCGGTACCACCAATAGGGTATCTATTGATTTTGAAACCCATAAAATCGTTAATTTGGGAGCATACAATACTCACCAACAGAGTAAGATGGAATTGGGTCACTTCAAACTTGATGAAAATACGCCTAAGGTAAAATTTAAATATTTTGTCCACTTTGAGAAGAAATTTCAGATAACAGTTAACAAACAAGACTATTGATCATATTATTGGACATTACTTTTTGCTCGACTGAGGCTTCGTAACAATTTATTGGTGTGTAAAAAAAGTACCGGGAATTTGTTTATACAACAAAAAATCTTGTTTTCGATAGAACTTGCACACCTTCTTCAACATTTCGAAAGTTTTGGCAGCAGAAATCCGAACACAAAATTTAATGGAACTACGTTGAATAATTTTAGACATCATAAAAAACGAAAAATTACTTTAAACTGTTCTTAAAAGCATGCATATGCCAAACACTAATGAATATTTTGACGTGCAGTTTGGCACAGATGTCAATTTAAAAATAAAAACAATTATCCCTATCATAGTCCCCATAAAATTTAAAATAAAAGTTCCAGATACTTTTTGCCCACAATAGTATATTCCTGCAACACTTGTGTGTGAGTAGTCATAGAAATATCTGTGTTGAGCTACGTTTCATTTCATTAACCAACTCTGTGTAACTTCTTAGCTCAACTATGAGACATTTCCAGTCACATCCAATCGCTGCATCCTTTTTAATTATATTTTGCGGCAACTATGGGTTCATTTCAAAGGGAATCTTGACAATTCTACGCAAAAGCCTTTTTAGATGATATCATATGTATGAGGCCTTAGTTTGTTCTGTAGTTCAAAAAGAGATCAAGTGAGTGACCTCTCGACCTTGAAATAATCAGCTGACTGGAAATGTCTTATTCGAAACTAACATGTTGCAAGTTTCAACTTTGAGTGTGTAATACAGATAGTGTAATAGTTTTTTTAATGAGCGCTATTCGATTGCAGGTGTTTACCTTTGAATACTTGGAGCCTCACGCGAATGGTAGCTGCTTAGACTATACTAATTGTCTTCATTGCTTAACTGACTCAAAATGCGGTTGGTGTGATCTAACAAATACATGTTTATCTAGGGAAGAAGAGGAAAGCATAACCTGCTACTCTGATTATAATTGGCGTTACTTGACATTATCACCGAGTTCTTGCTCTAACTGTTCAAATTTTATCTCTTGTGAAAGCTGCACCTCTTCAGGTAAGTTAGATTCAACAATTCACTAGTATTTAGGACTATAGAGGCAGTACTTAAGAATTTACAAGACAGTTTATGCACCATTTCTCTGGTGGGAACTTGCTTGCTTATTTGGAAAGTGCTGGTGAAATTCTTCGAAAATTTCAGCACAATCTCCGTCAAGTTTTAGATAAGAAGTGAGCAAACAAACACGTTCTTCTTTCGTGTACTTTACACGCGCAGCCATGGCAACGAACGCACACAACAACACTACTACACGCGGACAACTCAACTCGCTACGTTTCAGCTGCCTTCTTCCGCCCTAGGTACGATACTGACTAAGAATACGCGTATGCGTGAATACCAGACAGTGCAAACTGATTTTTGTTTTTAAATTTGATTTGCACACCGTGTTCAAATCGACTCAACTTGAAAGATAGGATAGCTTACATTTCAATTTATAGTCGCACTATTATTTTATTGCCAATTATTTGTCTATTACATGACAGTCATTTTTATCTGTTAGCTCCAAAGGATTTTAACAGATGGCGGAATCTGTTGACTGGATTGTGTAAATATTCAATAGATGGCGCTATGTTAAAAATACAAACGTTTCGTATAAGCTTCAATTCAATAGCATAACCATCACGTATTCCTGATTATATTATAAATATAATCGGGGATACGAAGTTCACTTTTTGACTCAGAATATACCCTGCATAAGTCGGGGCTGGAAACGCCCCTGCACGGGGGTATTATAGATCATCAATCTCAATTTTTTTTAGGTATATGTGAGTGGTGGATTGAAGAAGCTAAATGTTCCCGCATAGGCAAAAAAGTAGATGCCGCAGTATCACCTGATCAATGTCCAGTTCCCTGTTTCAAGAGGCAAGGATGTAATTCGTGTCTAGATCGTAGAGGCAGATGTGTGTGGTGTGAAGCTACTCAGCAGTGTTTCAGCTTTTCAGTTTATACAAGTGAATATCAGTTTGGTATGTGTAGAGAATGGTTGGATCAGGCGTATCCCTCCATTGCGACAAAGGACAACACAATATTCACGAAGGAAAAGGTACAGGAGAAGTGTAAATCATGTTCTTTATTGAGTAATTGCACCACATGCCTGAAGTCGCTCAGTTGTGGATGGTGCTACAATGCATCGAACCCTATATCTGGTAAGCTTTGGATCTCTTTTGTTATAATTCTTAACAGCACCTTCGAAAAATTTCGGTATTGAGTCATAGGTTTGCTCAAACTAGGGATAAGGGACTATTCAATTATAGAAAAATGAATTCACTTAACTAATGATAACTTTCTTTTGATATTTTCACTACTACAATCATAATCTTCAATTCAAGGGGTATGTGTCCAAGGCGATTTCAATAAACCACATGTAAACTGTTCTGAAGTACTAAAACAAGAAAATGCAAAATGGGCATATGCTCAATGCCCTGATGTCGATGAATGTGGTCTTGGCTTGCATGACTGTCATGCACATGCTACTTGCACAAACACGGATGGTTCTTTTAGTTGTCAATGCAAAAAAGGCTATATTGGAGATGGAAGAACTTCCTGTGTGAAGACGTGCTACAACGTGTGTGTTCACGGAATCTGCGAAGGTGATCCTAATTATACATGCAGGTCAGTTTCTTATTAAGGTTTATGGTGGTATTCTGATTTTCGAAACTGTAGCTTACGATTGAGCTGTAATTAGACAACTTACATATTCGTATAATGCAATTCTGGCATTATTGTTTACTAATGTCTGTAAAGGCGAGTCACGACGTTCAAAAATTCGCTCCTTCGTCGATCGTTTTTGAATTTCGCATTCGTGTTGAAATTGCCTTCTGCAACGAGTATTAGACAATATTTTCTCTATTTCAGTCAAGAATTGTGAGAAATTTAATGGAATTCAATGAGAAATTTAGATTATACCTCCTAGTGCTTTTTGTATTTTATTTTCGCAGTTGGCGTGACTGATACGAAAATTGACAGATTATAGAATTTGAATAGTGCTTTCAAATCTCTACATGGTTTAATATTGACAATTGACATGCAATGGACGCGTGTTGACATTCGAAAGGATGTCAGTGTTGTCAACCACAAAACGAAAAATATAACTAAAAACAGTGCTGTAATGAGTTCATTACAGCACTGTTTTTAGTACTGTAATGAACTCATTACTACACTGAAATAGAGAAAGATAATTATGCGTTTTTTTTGTAATTTTTAGATTTTTTGAAACTGAATCTTCACTAACTGATACTCACAAAGCATTCATCTTTTTAAAACACTGAACGCACTGATCAGGAGATGGGTTGAAATTCTGGGGTGCGCAATTTCAATATGGTGGATCTCATAGAAGTATATTAACGAAGAAATTTTCACTGAAAACTTATTATATGAAATTATTTTTAATGCCTCAATAAATTATGAAGCCCTCCTTCAATTCAATTATTTGATCATTCAATGCACAGTTGGAAATTTCTCAAAGCTGTTCCAAGGTGTCACCTAAGTCTCTAAGATGTTCTTTCCTTCTACCAACTCATAAAAATTTAAAAGATTTCCTTTTCTTTCGGAACCGACAGGCATCAATATAAGAAAAAATGGAAAATGTAATATAAAATTTTATAATAATAATGATAATTTCAGATGTGATCTGGGATGGTTTGGAGAAGATTGTTCTCAAAATTGTGGCTGTAATAATCATTCGACCTGCCCCAAAGGTGAAGGAATTTGTGAAGAATGTCTTGATTGGACCATGGGTCCGTTTTGTGAACATTGCAAATCTGGAAGTTATGGGAATGCTACAACAGAGCAAGGTGAAATAAAAAATTTTTTGTTTAGGATTTTTATTGTCATCAACTATTCTATTCTGTTGTACTGCCGACATCTAGTAACGTCTTTCATTTGTCAATTTGTAGTGCTTGCTTCTATTCTCGAACTGGAGTAGCGAAATTGTATTATTACATGACTACTAAAGCGGTATCATTAAATTATTACATGAGTACTAAAACGGTATCGTATCTACCATCTTGTCAGATGTGACAGATGTCGGTCAAATGTTGACATTTGTTGAATAATGTATTGGCTTCATTTATTATCTAGATAGAAAAATATTTCAATCTCTTTTATATAGTTTTTTTTATCAAGATTGAAGATAGCTTATCGAAGTATCATGGATGTAAAATATCTTTTTTCGTCACTAGTGATTGTACTGAGCTACTATTTAGAGTTTCTATGTCTGGTGTTCCGATACAGTTCTTATATTACAGTTACAAAACTATTTCATGAATTGTTGGCTTATATTTTAGGTTGTCAACCATGTGATTGTAACGAACACGGAAATATAGATTTGGATGAGTGCGATCGTAGTACTGGTGTTTGCTTCTGTAAGGATAACACTGAAGGGCCCAATTGCGAAAGATGCGCTCCAAATTACTATGGTGATCCGAGAAATGGCAGACACTGCTATTATCAGTGCGAATCTAGAGGTTTGCTTACTGGAAGGGAAGGACAGGGAATCAGTTCTATGCAATCTTTCAAAGCACCCTATGTAAACACACCAACAAGAGAGTGCTTATGGATTATCCAACCAACGGTTACTATGGGATCTCCTATAATTCAATTACAGGTGATGTTTCAATTCATAAATCATTCATTTTATTCATTGTAAAGCTCAATATCAAGAGAGTAAATCGGAAAGCTTTCTGAATATATAGAAAAAATAATTAATCTACTTTTATGGCAGAGTTACCTCGAGATATCTGGCAAAATTAATGGTTCATGCTTTATAGTGCCTCTCTGTAAATGCTTGAGCCTTTTTATTTGAGGGAACTGTATAGGAGTTTGAGTTTATTTGTTCAAATTTAAAGAAGACTTACGAAAACAACTTCAAGTTCTTACTCAATTATACCTTTACCTAGTTTCAAGAAAATAACTTCAGGCAGACATGGAAACCTAGTGTTACATCTTCTTTCTTCTGAGTATAATCACGCAATAAAAGGACATAATATAAAATTTTGTATTCCTACATATTCTATGATTATAGTCTTACATTTCTATAAATAAATGTACATTACGTGTTTTCCAAACGAAAAAACAATTGCCAAAGTCAAAAAAATTATTAGTTTATGATAAACCCAGGCTTCCCAAAATATATTAACTTCAGAGAAATAAAACTGCACTAACAAAGTTTTTAAGTTGCTAAGGTGAGGTGGCCCGTGATGAAGTGTCTTAAATGGGGTAACATGCCAAAATAGGTATCACTGTCAGATAAACCAAATTCTAGAACTCCATATAAAAAATTTGCTTTGTAATATACAACAACGGAGAGATATCGACATTAAACGATTTGCAATGCCGAATGAAGAGGTCCGAAATGGAGGTACATTTTGCAAAATTAAAAAAATAGGGGTCCTTTGAATTTTCTGTAAGAATCATCTGTTGGATTTCTTTGCTTATATATTATTTTGGGACATCGGTAGATGTATTCAGACAATATGATGTTCACTTCAAAGTATCGAGTTTATGAATTCTCGAACACGTCAAAGTTAATTCTACTTTAATTAAATCCTCATAACTGTCACTTTTAGAGTTATAAGTATCTACACGAAAACAACTACTCCAATCACAAAAAATGAATGAATAAAATTCAATGAAAGTTTTATCTCAATTTTCTAGATAAACTCTAGTCAGTTGAATGTAACTTGTGGCCAAAATGCGGTCTATGTGTATGATGGAATTCCCGAGGCTGATACTGGAAGTGCAAGTCGCAGTTCACTCCTAGGAGTGTTTTGTTCAGAGGAATCACTTCCAACTACGACAGTTGAATCCAGAACAGGTGAGCTCTAACTGACAAAAAAATGCAAACCCAGAAGGAACTGTTTAAATGTATTTTTTTTCAATGGTAAATAGATAGTAGAGCAAGGATTGCTATACTAATTATTCCATTGATTATGAAATTTGAAGAAAAATCCAAGGGTTCACAATTTTTTTAATGAATTTATTAATAATGTCAACACATCTTGTCTTCGATGCAGTGACACCAAAGTCTGTGAAGTCTGAGTGTTGAAGTTTTTTTTGTCGGTTAGTATATCTTTTAAGATTTTCCAATGCAAACATAGAGAGATACTCTTCCCACATTTGATTTACCGAATTATTTTTTCAGGTTTGATTACCGTCCATTACAAACAAGGTTTACCCGGTGAAGGTTTCAGTGCTCTGTATAAGGTATTCAATTGCGATGATTGCAGGTACCCCGGATATGCAAAAATAATATGTGTGTATGTGATGAACGCTATGTTGGATATTATTGTGAAGAGTCCTTGTGTCCGCGAAATTGCAGTTATTCCAAAGGCTTGGGAGAATGTGATAAATTTTATGGTCGTTGCATCTGTAAACAAGGTTGGGTGGGACCTTCCTGTGATATAAGGTTAGTGTCACACCTGAAATATCTATACTTGACGGTTATAATATTTGCTACTCTTTTATTGAAGCATTCATTCACTTGAGAGCTGGGTATGAAAAATACGGTATGATATTGCGCATTGAAGACAGATAATTCAAGAAGTCAAGCATATATTCTGTATGAAAAGTAGAAAAGGTTTCAATGCTCTCGCATTTTCACACCCACAAATTGATTTTTATTTTATTAAACGAAAACTGTCCGGTGAGAAGATGAGATTCTGCAAAATAGGCAAAGAAATCAACAATTTGATGAATAATTTCTGTTTATAGAAAAATGGGACATAAATCTACAGAGAGATTTATGGTTAGTATTTCTTTACTAAAAAAATCGGCCTGATGGTTTTAACTGGAGGTCCCAGATGTACTTTTCACTAGGACCCAATGGGTTACAAAGAGTGTATTCAGCCTAATCTAATATTATAGTCTAGGATTTCAAAATTACCCATAATTCACCTCATGATTGAGGTTGGGGATTTGACAGCTCAGATTTCTCTGTTTTCGGTAGAATTTGAACACACCTAGCCAGAGTGTAACGCCACTAAGCACAGAGAAATTTATATGTAAGGAAATGAAAAACTCTGCATAACTCGAAACTTTTATTCACCAAACCATTATCTACATGGTATCCCTATCAACTCTGGTTATTATTATTCTTATTAATTTTTCAAAATTCTCAAAGAAAATTATACATGTATTTTTTCAATGTTGCCTTATTAAAAGATTTCTTGACGGTATGATTTTATCCTCATATGTTGAATGGAATTGGTCCTGTTGTTCACTTTTGTTAAGATCATTCAAATCACCCAAAAGATGGTATAAAGATTCCTGATCACAACTTTTCAGGCCTAGAAGGCTTGTTATTTTTTTTTCGTCATTTTTCCGGCAACGAATATAAAAAGGTTCTGTCATTTTACTGGTTCCTGGAATGGGCACAATTCTCATTTGACCGTCTTCAGAATCTGAAAAGAAGGTGATTATTTGGAACTGTCTCATTTCATTTCAATTCATGCTCAAATCATATAATTAAGCGACAAGCAAACAAAAATATTGTAAAGTATTTAAATGCTTGAACCAATCTTTTCTTAGTATCTGGTTTCCTCATAGGACTCACACTAATTTACACCATTAGAATTTATTTACAACAACTATCTCTATTTTACATTAGCTTTTTATAATATTTATTTTGAAATTCTGGTACAAGAGAACCCTTTAGTCTGTGACTGATATCGCACAACTCAATTATTGTTATGACTCCTACCTAACGGAATAATGGTTTTTGCTACCGTAAGAGGTTAATTTTATCACGAAATTGATTTCAGTGCCTGTCTTCAAGAAAGCAGAACCGTTCTGAGGGCTTGGGGTTACAAGATATTCTGTCCTCGCATCAAGACATTACCATGTGAATCATGATTGAATCTACGAGTATCATTATTTGTGCAATATCCCTTTTGGTTAAAATTGTAGCATTCTCGTATCGATCTTCTGGAATACTTCAAGCATGTTGCAAAACGTCTACTTCAGCCAATCTTAACCCAGCTCCGAATCTAGCTAGTTAGATTTTAAGATTCAACGGGGTAGTTCACATAACTTGAAAGGTTGGATTATCATAAGAAAAATTTCTTGTATTATACCATCTCGTTTTTAGAAGTTAGATGTTTTCAATATAAGAAGACGTTCAACGATTAAAATTTTGCTTTCATACAGAAGCCTAGATTATGATTGTAACTGAGATCATCGACCATTGGAGTGTTTCATAATGATCGATGATTGAAATAATTGAAGAATATTTTAGTGAATTTGTCAAGTCGACCAGAACAAATTCGAATTGAAGTTATTTAATGCACAAAATTGCTCGATCAATGAGTTCATCAAAAAAATGAATGTTCACGAAACCCATTCCGGATTCATAATTAAGTTTGGATCTGTCTAAGGTTTTTCAGAAGAAAGAAGCTTACTGGAAGGATGATATCTATGATATCTATTTCTATAGGAAAGATAATTATTTTTTTGGTTGATTTCCAGAGAAATGAATTCAAGTTTCAAACAAAACTGAAGGAAAGCTGTGAATATAGATTTGTTGGTTCTTTCACATTCTTCACGACGGTTTTATTATAATGGACCAGTTTCAATTCTTCAGAAATACACTTATTACTTATACTTATTGTTGTTCGAAGTACACCTTCAACTAATACAGGCTAAGAGAGAGATCCAAATGGTAATTTGTGCAAGAGGGTCTGCTACATCAATAAACAGCGAGTTAGTGATTATAATGACTCGCTCACAATATTGATGGAATATGCAAACGTGGGAAATTTAAGAAACGAATAAAATTTACCTTTCAAATCATTTGAGCTCGTCTCTTCTTTCACAATAAGTCTTTTCTTGGTTTCATAATTCTTTTTACACTTCTTTCTGACGCTGTTTGCGAAATTTTGAATTTCATTATCGTTTGGTTCAATATTGATGCATGTTTCTACACACTTCAGAGCTTCCTCGAAATCCTGTAACTGATTTAAAGCGACTGCTTTCCTCCAATTGGCCTTAAGATTTAGATGGTCAATATTCAAAGTTGAATTGCAATCTTTAATGGCATCTCCATATAATTGTAGTTTGAGGTTGCACATAGCCCTATTATTTAAGGCTTCGATGGTAGGAAAACAATCGACGCTAGCTGTATAGTGAGTAAGAGCCGTTTGGTAATCTCCTGCTCTGAAATATTCATTTCCTTTTTCTCTTTCTTCATTCGCTTCCTTCTTGTTTTCTACATCTGTTGCGAATTTGCAAAATTTTACTTTCTTCTTTGTGCTCCCCAAGTTATTTTTCTTCGCTTTCTCCTTCAATTTTTCTTCGTGCAGATCCATCCTGAGTATTTCTGTATCCACATCATATTTGTCCCATGCCGCATAATCGGTCGATTGAATCTTTGACGGTTTTCTCTCCTCTTTTATTGTAGCTTCACATTGTGATACTTTTCTGATTTCTGTATCATTAGAAAGTCTACCGCCCTGGAATAATATCATAGAAAACTTTGAGTGGTTTTTGAAATATTTATAAACAAATTTTGTGAAGAATGACGTCGAAGACTTGGACTTTGTTCAATGTTTTTGCATTGAATATCTTCTGAAAATCGTCTATGCCTTTCCACATGTACGAACTAGGGAATCCTCCCCGTCGGTGTCTTTTAAAACTTATAGCAGCTTTGCTCATATTTTTGTCAAGAGAGTTTACGGCAAGAGACTCTTTTTTTACTGAAATGTACTCCTAGATAGTAACGAAAAGGAAATGTCTGCCATGTTTTGTCAAAACATTGACAAATGATGGAAATTCAAAATAAATGGCACTAACCTTTCTATTTTCCAGCTCTCTATTATCCTTCGACACATTTGCAATCCATTCATCCAAACCCTCAGATATGTCTTTCCATTCTTTCTCTTCGAGTTCATTTTTTGTTTTGACTCTCGACGTATACCTGAGAAATTTGCTCTTAGGATGAAGCCTCTGGAGTTTTCTTTCGACTGTTTCAATTAACTGTGGATAGTAACCCTCCTGTCCTGACTTAAGAATGTGTAGAATTTTTTCCAATTCTTTTTTGTCTTCGCACTGTTCTACATATGGAAAATCTAAATGAGTAACAGGAATGTCGTATTTCGTTAAAAGCGAAGTTTTATCGTCTAAATATTGGTAACGATATTGTTCTGTATATTGCAAATTAGTTGTGGCTTGCATGGTTTTCTTTCAGTTTATGACAAAATTGTCAAAATCGATAAGGGGAATGTTGCTAGGCATTTTGTGGTTGTTCGGGTGATAGTTATATTTTGCTATTGATCAAACAAAGATGTCTATAATAATGGTGTATGCAATGATTAGGTTTCATTATACAAAATTAGGAACAAGAGGACTCTTTCAGTTTTTTCCGATAGATGGCCGTTCATAGTATTTCCGTCTATTGAATAATCATCAGTTTCACGATTTTAATTCGAATATATATATTAAATGATCAAATAAGGAATTCTGCTTCATCATGAATGTTAAACATTGCTTGACGACTTTGAAACAGATTAATGAAATCATAGATGTCTTCAATGTTTATGAATGATTTGCAAATTTGTGCCCTCACGTAAACATCATAGGAAACAACCCCCTTGTCCTAAGATTTGGAATGAAATTTCTATCCAAATTATGGTGCAAATACCAGTATTTAAGACATCTTAGATAAAACTATCAAGAGACTTCTATCAAAAACGAGATAGTATGAAAGTGGTTGACCAGGCCTTTTTGTTTTTCTGAAAAATTGCAATATGCGTATATGCAATACTATTCGAGGTATTTTAGCGAGAGTTTCCATATTTGCAGGATAGATTAAGTACCCAAATATACCGATCTGTTCAACCAAATTGGCCAAGATATTTTTATCAATTAACCTATTCTACAAATTTGAAAACTTGAGCTGATCTCCTTCTTAGGTAATTGGATATTTGGTCAAAGAGTGAACAGCGTAAACTCAACTTTAACCACGAATTCTTCATCAGTGACTCCGCGTCTTCCATCAATCCTTCCCAGTCGCATTCTTCATCTACTTATGTCTGTCAGTTTGAAATGATGACGGTGTCTCTTTATGGTTCGGTTATAAATTGCGTTCCCATAAATGTCAGCTTTCGTCTGTCTAATCCTGTTTGCTTACAAAGTTCGTATAATTATTTTTCGTTTTGATCGATTTTTTATGTGTTCTACAACTCCTTTCGTATATTTTCTGTATTTATTTCTTCTTTTATTTATGCCTGTATTGTTCGTTTCAATTTATGTATTATGGAGGGATGTTGATACTCCCTTAATCTGTTTCGCATCTCTTGTCTTGCGTCTGTACAGTCTTTATTTTTATCTTCTCTTGCATCCACCCTGGTACTTGATTATACTCCAGTTTAATTATATCTTCATTAGATCCGTATGTTGTTTTTATCTGTATATCGTCATTACAAAGTATTTATTGTATAGTATTTTCCCTTTTATCTCCATTGTTTATTATTATCTTCCTGCACTCATTAGTAATATCACAATTTTGTCCTCATTGTTCTTCGTTCTGCTATCTTTTCCAACCAAAGGAAATAATTTTGAGCACAATTGAAACCGAAATCTCCTCCAACTTAGGTGTATGGATTGCGAAACCCAAATTGTCAATAGGAAATTCATCTATTCAAAAACAACTCATTCCTATTCATGAATACAACAGCTTTCGAGTTCTTGAAGTGATAACATGTGCTCAAACTTACTGTGCTGTAGGTTTCCATGTTTTGATTCCCCACTTATGCGTTTCGTCAGTTTATCTTTTTCAAGTGTGTGCGCCATGCTCAGACGCTGGGTATTTATTATTTGTGATAGTTTGTTTTAATTAATTTTATGATACTCATGTTTGTTTTTTTTCAGAGAAACAGGCACACAAATACTTTTCACGGAGCTATTCAATACCAAAAGATTATCTGACCAATTGGAACATCTGAGAAAGACACTTCCTCGTTTCGGACACTCCATCACGTCTGATCGGAGAGGCTCCATTTGGATGTTTGGTGGGTTCTCTTTGTCTCACGGACCCTTAAACGACATCAGGCTATTCGATACCAGAAATGGTACCTGGACTCAAGTAACTGTTGAGTCTACACTCGACGCTAAGATGCCTCAAGGGAGATACTTCCATGGAGCGGATATAATACATTCAAGGTGAATTTATTGATAGCAGCTGTGTGTTTATAAATGTTCATATCACATACTAGCTTTGGAAATGCATCTACATCTCAGTTTTAAATGAGAATGCAGATCATGCCAAAGAAGGTGCGTGCAAACATTTTATTTGAAGGTTGATTTTCATGGAATTTTGAGGAAAGCAATTGGTCAAAAACTACATTCAACTAATGCCATTAGGCCATTAGGCATTAGTTGAATGTAGTTTTTGACCTATTGCTTTCCTCAAAATTCCATGAAAAATCAACCTAATATGTATCTACAAGGAAATGATCGATCAGAACATTTATTTGAAGTTCAGTTGAGCCTGACAACCAGAGATTATCAGTTGGTATACAGAAAGCTCTAAAATGACTAGAGATACAGAAGCTTGTTTATTTTGCTAAATCCTAAAATATGAAAAATCTATCTGAATTCATTGAATTGCAACGCCACTACAAGGAATGCATAATAATACCACCTTCAGGGGGTCTTTGAATGTGGACCATCATGAACAAGGTGTAATAGGGGGCAAGAGATTGCCTCTGACATATTTCATTGTGGAACTCTATCTCAATAAAAGGCAGAAAAACTCGCACATAGCCGGGAGGGAATGTACCCCAAAATTTAACTCTGTGGAAGTACTCCCAGATGTAGTCCAGAACATGGATCACCTCACATAGCAGATCACAGGGTTAGCGCTGATGTGCTTTGGAGTAATGAATACCCCCTCCAATCTCTATTTGTTGACCTCAATTTTTACAATCCCTAAGCTTTTGAACAACCCATTACATTCCGATATTATGAAATAGAATGATTTGATGTGGCACATAGACAACCTTATCTTTGATAAATGACCCTTGGCAAGTGAGTTCGAATTATCCTACTATTCACAAACACAACATGTAAAGAAACAATATTAAACAAGATATCTAACAAATGATTTCAGAATTATTTGTTGTATGTTCCAAATTTGAAGCAAATGGTTTATGATCGACGCTCTCCACGATATAGGAACAATATTCTTGAATGTGGAGTTAACTCAATTTAAATAATAACATTCACTCTGTAAAATGAAAATAAAACAACTCAAGATCAAGTATCTGCTCATTTTGAAATATGAGAATGCCTAAAATATTTTCAATCAAGCCGAATTGTGGAAAATTCTCCAGATAAAACGAGTATCTTCTAGTGGAAAGAAAATGGAAGATATTTTTGTAATAAAATTTGTAATTGAAAATCTATCAGGTGCAAGTGCTTATATCATTATTCTAAATATCGTCTTCTGAACTAAAAAATCCACGGTGAATACTTACTGTACATAGTGTGTCACCTTCCAGACGTGAGACGCCCCCTAATTAGAATCAAGTGATAACCCAACGGATATGTCAGAATTCAGTATCTTATGTACCTGATAAATGGTAATTTTGTTACAGACAATCAATTTTTGTATATGGAGGACTCACTAAACAGGGAAAATTCCTCAAAAATAGAACCTTATCCGACTTATGGACATTCGATATTCCTAATCAGAGATGGGGTGAAATCAAACAGAGCTTTGAGTGGCCTCCTGCAGTTGCCGGCCATACATTAACAACTTACAGAAACTCCTCAGCTGAAAGTTTAATATTGATCGGTAAGTTCGATCAATTTTTAAAATTTTTTTAATAAAGTTAGTTCAAGTATTTGATTTATTTGTTTAAAACGCCAACATGATCATTTCAGGTGGCGTATCTAGTTTTGACGGGTTTCTTAATTCCGTCTGGGAATTTTCCATTGAAACGGAGTCTTGGAATAGATGGTTCACCAAAGGAGATGGTCCTAAAGGTATATATGGTCACTCAACGGTTTTCCATCAGCAGACAAACAGCTTCTATGTGTTTGGTGGAAATATCTATGATAAACAACAGTATTCATTATCAAATAATTTATACAAACTTGAATACAGAACCAAAACGTGGATTGAACTGAACAGCATAGGATCCTCCTATTCGGTAAAACATTTTTTTGAATGAAATGTCATACTCGAAATTTAAAAAAATTATTATGAATTGCAGCCCAAACCCAGGTTTTTACATTCTGCAATAACAACGAAAAATTACATGTTGGTTATAGGAGGAAAAACAGAACATTGGAATATAACTGATACCTTATATGCATATTCCTATAGTTGCAATCAATGGTTCAATATGATGTCTGAATGTGAGTATACTTTACTGTACAACTGTTCAATATTGGCTAACCTCTTGGCTGGAAAAAATCATATTCGGAAGATAATTTTGTTATGTATTTGTGGATATTGTATCTGTTACCTGCTTATTGTTATCTATTGGCTTGATATGTTTGGACTTTAATTGTATTATTTCTTTTACCTTTCCAATTGTAGCTTTATGTCTTCATACAACAAGTCAAAATGAATTCAACTTATGCTCGATTAGTAACTTTGAATTTATCGATATATTTTCTTAAACATTTTTCTTCATAGTCATTGGTTCTTTATCGATTTCTTAACATTTGAAAGAGTTATCTTGGAAATTTACTTGTCTTTTGGCTAAATAGGTTTGGATTTTAATTATATCATTTTTGTGCCTTTTCATTGAAGCTCTATGTATTCATATAATTAGTCAAATGAATTCTTCTGTTCTATGTTAGTAACTTTGAATTTATCAATACTTTTTCTTAATTTTTTTTTCTAGTCATTGGTTCTTTATTAAAGAGTAGGAATTGAATTTGGCATTTTTCAGCATTAGAAAAAATAGGACCTCTCCCAGTCCATACTCATGCTCAAGCTATAGCAGTAGAACCTGATGGCGATGCTGCATATATAATTGGTGGGTGGAGTGCAGACAGTCAATGTACAGTTCTTCGTCTGGAGCTCCCTGAAGATATTTGCATTTTATTAACTACCAAGAATACTTGTTTGAAAGTCGCTGGATGTGCCTATTGTGCAATTAGAGTTGGAGACGAAATTACTCAAGAAATTTGTCATTCAAACGAAAGAGGATGCCCTCTAGGCAATAATCAATATAATTGTAAGTGTAATCTCAGTGTAACATATATGACATTTATGTATTCTCTCCTTGTATTTCAGTATAATTCTCGATATATTTCGTAATAAATAATGTTTGGTAAAAAATTTGCCAAATATTTAAATGAATATGTTTTAAGCTAAGAATATTTTGTTTTTGGATGATATTTGAGAAAAACTACTGTTACTCAACAGTTACGGACAAAAATGTCATGGAAGTACGTCATGTTAACGTCATAAACTTCTTTGTTACTGTTTCATAACAAAATACGATGCGAACTTCGATCTACCAAACTTCAAAACGTAGTTTTAGAATCAATTCTCAGAATGAATGAATACGTCTTATTTGCTTTATTATTTATTTATACTCTATTAAATGATTGAAAACGTAAGTACATGAAATATCTGATAATCTTGAAGGAAATTTGAAAAGTATGACCAATAGTGTTGAATTGATTATCTTAAAAAAGACACGTCATAGAATTGAGAGTATTGCAAAATTTGATATTAGATATGAGTATTTTCTCATGAAATGTTCAATTAAAATGTAAATGAAATTAAAAAATTTTCTCTATTTCAGTGTCGTAATGAGTTCATTACAGTACTAAATACAGTGTTGTAATGAACTCATTACAGCATTGTTTTTAGTGGTTGACAACACTGACATCCTATCCTCTCGAATGTCAACACGCGTCCATTTCATGTCAATTGTCAATATTAAACCATGTAGAGATTTGAATGCACTAATCAAATTCCATAATCTGTCAATTTTCGTATCAGTCACACCAACTGCGAAAATAAGATACAAAAGACACTAGGAGGTATAATCTGAATTTTTCATTGAATTCCAATAAATTTCTCACAATTCTTGACTGAAATAGAAAAAAAAGTCCAATACTAGTTGCAGAAGGCAATTCCAACACTTCGTCGCTCGTTTTCGAATTTCGCATTCGTGTTGGAATAGGTGCCCATTCTGCAACTTGTTTTAGAATATACTATTAATATTTTTACCAATATTCAAATGGAAAATTATTAACCGAGAAATTCGGTATGATTTTCAGCTGAAATTTTTTATGGATGGAAAATTATGTAACATCCGAAGAGCAATAAATATGTGTTTTGATCATGACTATTACCCTTTGCAGTGCAGAACAGGAATAGGAGGCATAAACAAGTATGTCTCTACAATATTATGGCCTATTATAAAGCAAAAGCTAAATTTTTTGTGTGATATCAAAAGGCCTTATATCCTGTATAATCTATGTTACTCTTTTCTATCGATTAATTTGTTAGATTCAATTCAGAATAACATGCTGTTTCAACCTTAGTTCGAAATATTCCCGCATTTTGTATATTTATTTTTTCAGCATCAGTAATAACAAATCAAGGCAAGCTATGTGAAGAATTTGATTCTCCGCAAAGTTGTTCATCATTTCAAGATTGCGTAACCTGCGTTCATGCGCATTGCCGATGGTGCGATAATAAATGTTCGCAAAGTTTAATGTGTGATGTGAAATCCCCTCAGCAATGTCCGTTCACCAGATGTGCTGCGAATGATTGCATTCAATGTCATCAGCTGCCAGGTTGCGATTGGAGTTACTCCAAAAGGGATTGCGTTCCATGTGAGTTTTTTTCATATCCTATTACTCGATATTTCTAAGTTCATCCTGGTTCAACTGGACCAGAAAAGGTGAATTTGTTTTCACAACACCTGGCATAAGTCTTTAAACCTAATGAACCGTACATATATGTATAACTGTATTGAAAGAAACCAATCCAACATCACTCAGGAGTCACAAAAGTTGAAATGAAGAAATCCGCTTTTATCTTGATGAAATTTGCTTTGAAAAAGTTATAATATTCGCCACTTCTTTTTCGAAAGAGACTAACAAATATTATGAATGAAACTAACTATTACCCTGGAGCCAGACGGACTCACGATACAAAGGTTTAATTATTTAATATGATTTTCTAGCAAGGTAGGATTTCAAGTTATATCTTAAGTAAGTTAACAAGGTTATAACAACTGATGACATCCACTCCCAAGTTGATAGACCGGTTGTCTATTAGTCGCTTTCCAGTCAGGTGCGTGTGACTCCGTGGCTTGAACTTCTAGGAAAGGAAACGAGTTGACTGGATAGAGCTAGAGTAGATTGGAGCGCTCCCGGGGCGCCTTATTTGGTGATTGGAAAGCAGCTAATCTCATAAGATTTTACATAACCACTGGCGCAAAAATACGAACGGTTAAAGAAAATCAAAACCGTTTATGATCTTGTATAACCCGGTACATTTTAACACAGTGATATTTTTCTTATGATACTACCTACCACCATTGCTAATACTTATGTTCCCACTCAAATTAATTTTCAGTACTTGAAGATCAGGAAGCGAACGACCTGAGGACGTGTGCACCATATTGTGCAAATTACACCTCCTGCACGTCATGTCTGGAGGCTGCAGATTGTCGTTGGTCTACCTATATAGACGAATGCATATCTGCGTCATACCAACCTATGTACTGCGAAGGTGGAGTATGTGGTCTTGTTCTTCAGATGGAAGAAGAGAAATATTGCCCAGAGCCCTGCAGTTCTTTTTATCAATGCTCGACCTGTCTTAAACATTCCTACTGCGGATGGTGTGCTGCACCTGGGAACACGGGATATGGTATTTGTACAGAAGGTTCAGGAGATAAGCCTATCAATGGAACTTGCGACGATATATACAGACGTGCGAAATTCGGGTTGACGGTAAGTGTTGTAACTATCAGACGATATATAAAAATAGTTATTTTCCTAACAAGTGCGGAAAGTGATATTTTCCCGCACGAAACTGCCTTTACCCGAACGACGCGAAGCGGAGTTCGGGTAAGCAGTTGAGGAATAGGTGCCCATTCTGCAACTTGTATTAGAATATACTATTTTTGATAGTTTTCACATATGAATAATGTATTCTAGGATTATGACGAAGAAATGAATTATACCTGGAATTACGTTAAATGTCCTCCTGAGAACGAATGTGACAATGGACATCACAATTGTGCAGCTAATTCTGAAATTTGTCAAGATCTTGAGGTGGGATATGAATGTGTTTGCGGGAAAGGTTATAAGGCAGGTCAATCTGGATGCGAACCTATATGCTCAGCAGGTATGTCCAATTTCAAAATATATCGTGAATTTAATGAAAGAATGGTTTTATTTGCACTATTTTAGGTTGTGTAAGGGGTCAGTGTGTCCAGCCAGATAAGTGTCTGTGTGATTTTGGTTACATCGGAGCTAACTGTAGTATACAGTGTCAATGTAATGGACATGCTAGTTGTGAAGGACCTGATAAATTGGACAAATGCTTGGAATGTCATAATAATACTATGGTAAGATATTTTCTTCTTGTTTTCTAAATCATTTACCTCAAATGAAATTGTAATCATATGATGTTATAATATGTCATATGAAAGAAAATGGTTTCAAGGAAAAAATTTCGATATACCCTTCTTTTTTTCGACCCTAAGGAAGGATGGAAACTAATGCCTTCCTCACAGCGAGCCTTCAGATGTTTGAAGTTTGGATGGTTGCTGTGGATTTGTGTGTAACTTCCACCCATAAAACCACCCTTTTCTTTTCACGTGTATGATCTCCATCTGGAAAGTCTGCAAAATATATATGTTAGTGGTTTGCGTACAAAGCTTTAAAAACAGTTTACTATCTAACAATTATGATATTGTGTTCGTCACTGAAACCTGGCTGAATGAGTGTACAGCAGATGGAGAATTGGTGGATGGAAAACTTCATATAGTCTATAGAAGGGACAGGGCCTCTACCGCCTCTGGTAAAAGCAATGTGGTTGATGTCATGCTTGTGATCCGCAGTGACCTTGACTCTGGTGATCTTCCGGGGTTCCAGTGCGATGCTGAAGATGTCTGGGTTTGTGTTTCGTGTGGTGACATTCCGCTGTACTTGTGCTGTGTATTTTGCCTCCCGGTGATAGTTTCTTTCGCACTCTCAAGTTTCCTAAGTAGGCTGCAGATAAATTTCCGCGATATATGCGAGAGTTATCGCGTGCTGATATGTGGCTATCCTCTTGTCCCTGAGGAGCCATATCATCCCAGCGTAGAATTGTTATTGGTCTTATAATACCTTGGTCCACCTAGGTTCGGCATGAGTTTGTATAAGCATTCTATTTGTTTGCTTATCTAAAATCCTATATGTGGCTTGGGGCAAACGTTGCAGTGGATTTAAAAATATTTCTTTAAAATTGTGTTTTTTCTTGTAGATAAGTTTTCAAGATATTTTGATTCTGAATTTGTTTTCACAACACCTGGCATAAGTCTTTAAACCTAATGAACTGTACATATATGTATAACTGTATTGAAAGAAACCAATCCAGCATCACTCAGGGAGTCACTAAAGCTGAAATGAAGAAATCCGCTTTTATCTTGATGAAATTTGCTTTGAAAAAGTTATAATATTCGCCACTTCTTTTTCGAAAGAGACTAACAAATATTATGAATGAAACTAACTATTACCCTGGAGCCAGACGGACTCATGATACAAAGGTTTAATTATTTAATATGATTTTCTAGCAAGGTAGGATTTCAAGTTATATCTTAAGTAAGTTAACAAGGTTATAACAAGTGATGACATCCACTCCCAAGTTGATTGATCGGTTGTCTATTAGTCGCTTTCCAGTCAGGTGCGTGTGACTCCGTGGCTTGAACTTCTAGGAAAGGAAACGAGTTGACTGGATAGAGCTAGAGTAGATTGGAGCGCTCCCGGGGCGCCTTATTTGGTGATTGGAAAACAGCTAATCTCATAAGATTTTACATAACCACTGGCGCAAAAATACGAACGGTTAAAGAAAATCAAAACCGTTTATGATCTTGTATAACCCGGTACATTTTAACACAGTGATATTTTTCTTATGATACTACCTACCACCATTGCTAGTACTTATGTTCCCACTCAAATTAATTTTCAGTACTTGAAGATCAGGAAGCGAACGACCTGAGGACGTGTGCATCATATTGTGCAAATTACACCTCCTGCACTTCTTGTCTGGAAGCTGCAGATTGTCGTTGGTCTACCTATATAGACGAATGCATATCTGCGTCCTACCAACCTATGTACTGCGAAGGTGGAGTATGTGGTCTTGTTCTTCAGATGGAAGAAGAGAAATATTGCCCAGAGCCTTGCAGTTCTTTTTATCAATGCTCGACCTGTCTTAAACATTCCTACTGCGGATGGTGTGCTGCACCTGGGAACACGGGATATGGTATTTGTACAGAAGGTTCAGGAGACAAGCCTATCAATGGAACTTGCGACGATATATACAGACGTGCGAAATTCGGGTTGACGGTAAGTGTTGTAACTATCAGACGATATATAAAAATAGTTATTTTCTAACAAGTGCGGAAAGTGATATTTTCTCGCACGAAGCTCGCCTTTACCTGAACGACGCGAAGCGAAGTTCGGGTAAGCAGTTGAGGAATAGGGTGCCCATTCTGCAACTTGTATTAGAATATACTATTTTTTGATAGTTTTCACATATGAATAATGTATTCTAAAGATTATGACGAAAGAAATGGAATTATACCTGGAATTACGTTAAATGTCCTCCTGAGAACGAATGTGACAATGTGGACATCCACAATTGTGCAGCTAATTCTGAAATTTGTCAAGATCTTGAGGTGATATGGAATGTGTTTGCAGGAAAGGTTATAAGGCAGGTCAATCTGGATGCGAACCTATATGCTCAGCAGGTATGTCCAATTTCAAAATATATCGTGAATTTAATGAAAGAATGGTTTTATTTGCACTATTTTGGGTTGTGTAAAGGGTCAGTGTCCAGCCAGATAAGTGTCTGTGTGATTTGGATACATCTGAGCTAACTGTAGTATACAGTGTCAATGTAATGGACATGCTAGTTGTGAAGGACCTGATAAATTGGACAAATGCTTGGAATGTCATAATAATACTATGGTAAGATATTTTCTTCTTGTTTTCTAAATCATTTACCTCAAATGAAATTGTAATCATATGATGTTATATGTCATATGAAAGAAAATGGTTTCAAGGAAAAAATTTCGATATACCCTTCTTTTTTTCGACCCTAAGGAAGGATGGAAACTAATGCCTTCCTCACAGCGAGCATTCAGATGTTTGAAGTTTGGATGATTGCTGTGGATTTGTGTGCACCCATAAAACCACCCTTTTTTTTTTCACGGGTATGATCTCCATCTGGAAAAAGGCTGCAAATATATGTATGTTAGTGGTTTGGGTACAGAGCTTGCCAACTTCAAAAATAGGTTACTATCGAACAATTATGGTATGAGAATTGGTGGATGGAAAACTTCATATAGTCTATAGAAGGGACAGGGCCTCTACCGCTTTTGGTAAAAGCAATGTGGCTGATGTCATGCTTGTGATCCGCAGTGACCTTGACTCTGGAGATCTTCAGGGGTTCCAGTGCAATGCTGAAGATGTCTGGGTTTGTGTTTCGTGTGGTGACATTCCGCTGTACTTGTGCTGTGTATTTTGCCTCCGGGTGATAGTTTTGCACTCTCAAGTTTCCTAAGTAGGCTGCAGATAAATTTCCGCGATATGTGCGAGAGTGATCGCGTGCTTATATGTGGCGATCCTCTTGTCCCTGAGGAGCCATATCATCCCAGCGTAGAATTGTTATTGGTCTTATAATACCTTGGTCCACCTAGGTTCGGCATGAGTTTGTATAAGCATTCTATTTGTTTGCTTATCTAAAATCCTATATGTGGCTTGGGGCAAACGTTGCAGTGGATTTAAAAATATTTCTTTAAAATTGTGTTTTTTCTTGTAGATAAGTTTTCAAGATATTTTGATTCATATGTGTAATACAAAGTTGATCACCTTCAAGCTACTTCGGTCAAAGTAAGAATGTTCTCATATGAATTGACAATATCAGCTGTCTATTGTCCCCCTAAACACAATCTGAAAATTAATCACTATAGAGATTTCTTTACCACATTAGGCTCAAAATTCTTTGTCGGAGGAGATTTTAATAGTAAGAATACTCTCTGGGGCTCACGATTAACCACTACCAAGGGACGAGAGCTGGCTAAATTGTTGCAGGAAAAAAACTACTCCTTCTTGTCTACTGGAAGTCCTACATACTGGCCCAGTGATCCAAATAAAACACCTGATCTACTAGATTTTTTATAACAAATGGAATAGCTCCATCATATATGGATGTATGTCCAAGCTATGACCTATCATCAGATCATACTCCAGTAATAGCGTCACTGAGCACCTTGATAATCAATAGAAAGTCTCCACCAAAACTACATAATCGAAAAACCAACTGGGATGAATACCGCAAATTAATTCATGAGCGGATCTCTCTATCCTTGAGGCTAAAGGAAAAAAAAGAAATCGAAGAAACACTCGATACATTTACAACTATACTTAAGGATGCAGCCATCCAAAGTACTCCAAGAAATTACAATGAAAACAAACCAGAACCAATACCATTAGAAATTAAAAAGCTCATTGCTAAAAACGCAAAATAAGATCTAGATGGCAAATCACACATGCTCCTGCAGACAAAACAGCATTCAATAATATAAGCAATAAACTTAAAAATAGGTTAAGAGAATTGAAGGAAGAATCATTCAATATATATATCGGATTAAACCGATACGACAACTCAATATGGAGACCTATAAAATCCAAGGTAAAGCCAACAGAACAAAATGTCCCAGTGAAAAACTCAACTGAAACCAATGCTAGATGGGCTAGAAGCGAAAAAGAAGAGGCGAAATTGTTTGCACTACACCTGACAGAGGTATTCAAACCAAATGACCAGGTCATTGATGAAATTGTTGAGGAAAATATTTCTAACATCCCTACAGAAACTCAAAATATAAAGTTCTTAACACTCAAAGAAGTATACAAAGAAATCACTCATCTGAATCAGAAAAAGGCACCAGGTATTGATGGAATAACTGCAAGATGATCAAAGAACTAACTAGAAAAGGGCTTGTCATGATAACCTACATCTTTAATGCTATATTGAGAATCGGGCACTGGCCCAAATCACTGAAAACAGCAGAAGTACTCATGATAATGAAACCGGGCAAGAATCCACACGAAGTGACATCATATCGACCCATAAGCCTTTACCAATAATCTCGAAAATATTGGAAAGGTTATTACTTCAGAGAATAAACGCCGAAATTCCGATAGATCATTGGATTCCTTCACATCAATTCGGATTCAGACAAGATCACTCAACTGTCCAACAAACGCATAGAATAACGCAAACCATAAATATGTGTAATTCTGTATTTAGTCTATTAAGAAATTGAAATCATGTTGACTCTTGAATGCCGCATTTGATATTTGCTTCTCAGTATGCTAGAAATGCATTACGATGGCTAATTTCTTTTTTTCTTTTTTATTTGGCGTTAATTAAATTATTAAACCTAATAATAACAAACGTTTTCTTTATTTTTATATGAAGTCAGTATTCTTTCCAGAAATTTCTCAGTAGATATATTTTCAACTATTGTAGTATACTACATCGATCATGTCTGATGAGGAATTGTTTCTCAGGGTGCCCAGTGCAATAAATGCAAACCACTCTTTGTTGGTGATCCCTCAGATGGAGGACAGTGCGTTCCATGTTTGGAATATTGTCATGGCCATTCTCCCATTTGCGTTGACAACAATACGCATATTCAATTCAGCGATGCTTTGGAAATAGAATATCTGCAGAAAATATTACCAGAAGGTCCAAAATCAAATGCTAAATGCCTTAGATGTTCAAACTTCACAACAGGGATTCAATGTGATGAATGCATTCCAGGTGATTATAATTATTACGTCAAGCGGATTGTATAATTCTTTAACGATTTCTATTGATCTTGTGTATAACCAACTTTTTTTTATGCAATTGAAAGTTATCATTCGAAATTCACTGAAGTTACAAACATTGTAGTGTAAGTCAAATGAAGTAGCAAGAATTATGAAGGTATGAATCCTTTGAAAATATCAATCTATTTATTGATTCGATTACGACTGAATAATAATTATTGCAAAGCAGGATTTGAACTGATCAGAATTACAACACACGTCTTGCCAATTAGGCATTCCGGAATACGTAATCCAAAAAATTGATCAAGATCAAAATAAAAACACTTAGAACCAGTCATAAACAACTTTTGAGTTCTACTGATTCATTTAATGCATATCGGATAGCACGATAAACTGATTGTTGTGCATTTAGGTAACTTCCGAGGGAGTGAAGACCACAGAGACGCCTGCAGGCCGTGCGATTGCCACGGACACGGTGACACATGCGATCCGATCACCGGTGATAATTGCAACTGCAAAAATAATACCGAAAGTGATGTTTGTGGAGGTGGTCCAACGAAGAATTCAGCTCGTCCTTGCTGGATGGTGCAGTGTTCTAAATGTAAAGAAGGATATTTCGGCAATCCCACATCAGGTCATCAGTGTTATAAGCAAATGTCTGTCGATTCCAAGATGTGCTTCGATGCCAAATCTATAGGTCAGTATAATTGTTGACTACAATCATTTTTTGGAGTTCATTATTCAATTACTTAACAGAAAAAGCATGTGGTATGTTGAATAAATGAAAGTCCTACACCATTAATGTGATTTTTTTCAGATGAATGTAAGATAAAACCCAAACCTGTTCATCCAGGAGAGATGGTTTTCTTCGTCATCCAACCACGCTTCATGAACGTCGATATTAGAATAATAATAGATGTGACACAAGGAAGACTGAATATTTTTATGAGCACCCATGACGATACATATATTGCGTATCCGAACGCAACTTCCGGATTAAACGAAATTGGTTTGGATCCGGCTTACGGTAGGTGGGAAAATGGGTCACAGAAGACTGAAGATGTATTTCTGGAAAAGGAGGCACAAGGACTGAGGACCTATATCACTATAACGCAGCCAAAAACTATCTTGACAGTGAAAGATCTCAGGGATCGATTAGTAATCACGTTGCCAGAGGTGAGTTGATCACTGTCTAGTCTAACCAATCAAGTTGACATGTGATCAAACGATTGCAGAAACCGTTATCTTTATCCCTGTTGTACCACCAAAATTCCTACAATGCTGAAAGAATAAACGATATGTTCCCAAAATATCCTATTTTCGTCCGTGTTAGCGCATGACATCATTGAGATAAACAGTTTGAACTCTTTCACCCCTTCTTCGTATTTTCACTACAGGTATCTTAATTATCTAGCGTTTTCATGTTGTTACTATATTTTATTTGCGTTTCAGCTGCTCTCATGAATGAACTATATTTGTCTCTTTTTTAGTATTTGCCAATATTAATTCTAAAATTCACTAATTTCCATATTCTAATTCTATTCATCTCTGTTCTTACGAGCAAGTTCATCATAATATTGTAACATTCTCCATTTTTTTTTAAGAGAATGATAAACATTATGAATAAAACTAGCTACAACCCTGGAGCCACACGAACTCCAGATTCAAAGATCTGGTTATTTAATGCGATTGTCTAGTTAGGGTCGTACTGTAAGTTCAGTTTAAAGTAATAATTTAGATTCGTGATAATTAGGATCAGTGAAAAATGGGTGGGAAACAGAGATAATTAAACACAATGGTTAGACCGAAACGATTTATTTCGAGTCTAAGAGTTGAAGGAAAAAAAAAAAAAAAACACCATGATGAATATGGTGAAATATGTTAGATAAGAGATAACTGCAGCATGCAATCATTGTGGAAGTAATTCTACAATAGAGGAGGCAACAGGCAATATCCATTGAGGCTGTGTGTGACTTCGGTGTACTGATTACTTATTTGAGATCCATAGTAGAGGAAGGTGCCTTCAAGTAACTTGTCTTACTTCGGAAAAACATCATCCTACTATCGTATATAACGAGCATTGAGGTAGTTTTCATTATCAGAAATAAGAAATATTGTGATTACATAAAATAATTAATAATCATAAAAATTATGGGAAACACTTCAATAATATGGAATGTGCAATAATCATAGCCATTGGTTCCAGGGTATGCGAGCCATCACCTACGAGGATCTATTGATAAGTACCCGTGTATTTAAAGGAAACTCTCTTTTTAGCTCTATACACTTAGCCCAGCGATATTTCAACTTTTTCATGCTTCTCAAAAATATTATTCTCGAACTTTGCTAAATAGGCCGCCGTTTCAGAGATGGCCTCATCGTTTGACGTGAACCTCTTTCCGCCGAGCCAGTTTTTCAAGTTTGGAAACAAAAAGAAGTCACACGGTGCCAGATCTGGTGAATATCGAGGGTGAGGGTGCAATTCGTAGCCCAATTCACCGATTTTGCAGTAGCGACTGCTGATGCTGTGGTCGTGGTGGAAGAGGGCGTCAAATCGATCCAAAAATTCACTGTAGTATTTCCCTGTCATCAACTTTCCCTATTCCAAGTAGCCATTGAGGTTTATTATTTTGGAATCTTATTATCCGATGGCTCGTACGGCCTTCGCCTTCTTCTTCGAAGCACATTCGCCTGAAGCAGTCCACTGCTTCGACTGTTCCTTTGTTTCTTGTGTATAGTGGTGGATCCAGGTTTCGTCAACGGCCGCAGAAACTGGTTTGAATTGGCCTTAAATAGGTGCAGAGAGTCCTTCGAAGTTGTGACACGATACCTTTTTCATTTACAGAGGTTGATGTAAAATATTGTACACGATATTGCTTTTTTTCTCATATTCCAAAATAACACAAAGTTGTTCACTATAAAATTTTGGCAAATCAAAAGCACTATGAATTGGTGCGAAATTCTGACAGACCTCGTTTGAAGGATGGCACTAAAAGATGGTATACAGATTTTTTTACCTGCAGTTCTCTCTGTAGCCCAACATAGGTAGTTATCAATCCTACCTCCTATGAGTATTGTATAAGCCAAGGAATGAGAAGTCATAGGCAACAGATAGATAAGAACATGGATTTACAGCGGCGTCCCTAAAGAAGTACCTTTCCGTTTCATAAGAGCCTACATAAATGGAACGGATTCTGGCCCACATTCATGGCCTCTGATGCAAGTTCCTAGGAAATCTGATCCGTTAATATTGGAATAGTCCACAATCCCAAGACCCTAAAATAGAAACATGTAATATAAACGGCAAGGTAAGAACTAAGCGCTCTCGCCTCTCTATACAAACAAACATATAGATAATCAGTGTATTTACGAATACATATTAATGAATAACATAAACATAGAAATGAATAACTGCAATAGAACCTAGGTATAATATGCCTTAAACAAACAGGGGCATAAATGACAGGAAGACAATTTTGGAATGAATAGACAAATGTTCTCTCGCAACTTAATACAATTATTACCTTCCACATACTAATTATTAGCTACTAGATGTCACACATACTAGTTATTCCACTGGTTAGTAACTAAGTGTGTTTCTGTCGTTGAAAAACCGATCCTGGAATTCAAAGGCTTTCGACAAGTTTAGCTGTAATGCGAGGTATAAATGCCGTAAATTTAGCTGAAAGGAGAGCATTATTATTTAATTCAAGTTGCAACGATGTTGTAGCTGAAACAGTATAATGGCATGGCTAGGTTGTATCATTTGTTGTCTTCTACGTAGTGAAAGAGACATAAAGACACTCGATAACTCAATGTATATTCTTGCATATTTCAAGGCATAGCTTTAATCCGCCAGTATCTATCAACCAGGGTTATGAAGAGTGGATGCTAATCCGATTTACCATATAACAAACGTGGGTAGACCAATGTCGAAATCAAACAATCACATATCAACTACCACATTACATGTTATCCACTCTCTAATTTTTGAATTGAAGTTAAGGACTATTTCACCATTTTAGTCCAACTGATCTCAACTCTTCCCTTTAAAATGACGTCTAAACTTCCCTAACGAAGAAACCTCACTCAGCTGTTTATCCCCACCCCTGCGCATAGACCATTGAAACTAAACAATGAACCACACTGCCTCCTTTATGAGTCCAAAGGCATGGAATATTTCTCTATGAGATCCGATGAATAGACCAGAGGCGTTTCAAACTTAGGATGAAATTGAAATTGATTTTTGGAACTACAAAATCCTGGAATGTTAAAATATTCTTTTATGTTCCAGGAATTTCACACCTTGGAGACTACCAGGTTTTTTCTCGTTCTACAAGCTGTAGAATCTTCTGAGGACGACAAGAAGGTGTCATATGGGATCGTATTCTCCAGACAAGATCAGCTACATATCGATCTCTTCGTTTTCTTCTCCGTTTTCTTTTCCTGTTTCTTCTTGTTTTTAGCTGCCTGCGTAGTGGCATGGAAGGCAAAACAGGCAGCCGATGTCAGAAGGGCAAGGAGGAGACACGTTGTAGAGATGCTTCATATGGCGAAACGACCATTCGCAACAGCAACTCTGGATATGAATGGAGAAATGGAGGTAAAGAAGAACGCGAATTATGATTTGAGTCCTGTTGCCATCGAACCCACAGGTAAAATGATAATTTCTATTTTCAGTAGTTAAACATAACCAAGATGTTTCAACTGATGAAAGTCCAATTAATATTCATTTTGACAAAGCAGAAACTTTCAAATATATGGTGGAAAATATGAAGAAACAGTTTCCTTTAAAAAACGAATACTATCGACATAACTGAGTCTTGTATATGCCGAATTTTGTCCAATTGTCAAGTTACTCACGAAAAATATAAGCAAAAACCAAATATAATAATGCAAAAATAAAAGCAAGCGGTTGCGGGTTCATGTTCACGTGAACTTTTTATGTTAAAATTACTTAGATTTGCTTCTTAAATTTTTGGACTTGATTTTCTGTGTGACAGAATTTGTTGAAATTTTTGATTTATTGTAGATACCTCACGTATAGCTGTTGTTTTATTTATATTTAGGATTAGAACACCCTTTTTGGTTCAAGACTTACCACAACAAAAGGTAGAGAACTGGCAAAACTCATCCAAGAAGAAAATTATACCATCCTATCAACTGGTACCCCAACCTATTGGCCAACGGATCCTAATAAAACCCCAGATTTATTAGACTTCTTCATAATAAATGGCATTTCATCCTCCTATATGAGTGTTATACCAAGTTATGAATTATCCTCAGATCACTCCCCTATCATAGCCACCATAAGCAGTCTCATAATCCACAAACAACCAATTCCTCGACTACATAATAGAAAAACAGATTGGAACGAATACAGAAGAATAATAGAAGAAAATATACGACTCAATGTGAGCCTTAAAACCAACAGGGAGATAGATGAAGCGCTAACATCATTTATTGATATCCTTAAAGAAACTGTGCAGAAAGCCACACCTACTTCACAACAAACGTACAAAGCATACAATATTCCAGACGCAATCAAGAGACTCCTGAACCAGAAGAAAAAAGCAAGACAAAATTGGCATCAAACACACTCACCTACAGATAAAACTATCCTAAACAGACTAACAAACCAATTAAAATTCAAGATGAAAGAACACAGAGAACAATCCTTCAAAAATTATGTTATGGGGCTCAATAGATATGATAACACAGTGTGGAAACCGATAAAAAATTCAAAAAGGCCAAAACTTCATATAGCACCTATACGCAACTCGCAAAGATCAACACTTCATTGGGCAAGAAGGGATGAAGAAAAATCTAAAACATTTGCTGAACATCTAGCCAGAGTATTCACACCCAATGATAATCTCCAAGACGATGAAATCGAAAGAGAGCTTTCATATACTCCATCAAATGTCACCACCATCAAAAACTCACATTGAAAGAAGTCCAAAACGAAATCAAATATTTAAATCCAAGGAAAGCAGCAGGAATGGATAAGATCACACCAAAAATGATCAAAGAACTCCCAAAGATTGGAGTATCTTTAATTACGCAAATATACAACGCTATTCTAAGACAAAACTATTGGCCTGACCAACTGAAGAATGCTGAAATAATTCTCTTTCCAAAACCAGGCAAAAATCCAAATGATGTCTCCTCATATCGACCAATCAGCTTACTGCCGATTCTGTCTAAAATATTGGAAAAGTTATTGCTGTTGAGAATAAAGTCAGATACCAACAACCAAGAAATAATTCCTCAACACCAGTTTGGCTTTAGAGCTCATCATTCCACCACACAACAGATTCACAGAATAAGCCGTGAAATCAGCAAAGCCCTGGAAGACAAAAATACGTACATCTGCTTTTTGGATGTCAGTCAGGCCTTTGATAAAGGACTGTTATACAAGATCAAAAAGTGTCTACCGCTATACTATTTCCTACTGATGAAATCTTATCTTACCGGAAGAAGCTTTAGAATAAGGGTCAACGATAAAGTATCCGATCTTTATCCCATACAATCAGGCGTTCCTCAAGGGAGTGTTATTGGTCCGTTTCTATATTTGGTGTATACAGCAGACCTGCGCACATGTGCTAACAGAACAATCGGAACATTCGCAGATGATGCTGCAATATTTGCAACCGACAAAAATCCTGAAAAAGCATCCAATATTTTACAAACGCACCTTGATAAAATACAAGAATAGCTCAACGAATGGAAAATCAGGATCAATGAGAAAAAATCATTGCAAATCAATTTTACGCTTCGAAAAGGACAATGCCCTCCTGTTCAGTTAAATAACATTCAGTTACCAGTATCAAATAATATTAGGGGACCGGAAAGTAATGTCGTTTCTGCCTATGCCAATACTTGATTGTCATTTGTCAGCTCATTGTTTTGTTCAGAGGCGTACCAAAGACATTGTGAGGTTATAGTGATTTCTTTACTTATAGACAATTGAATTACAATTTTTTTGTAATTTTGGGTAAAATGGCCAGCCAAATACCAGAAGAGGTACACATCCGGCATTGCATGCTCTTTGAGTTTCGCAAGGGAAATAACGCAACAGTTGCTACCAAAAACATTTGCGATGTTTATCCAAATGCACTGGACATTCGTAAATGCCAAAGGTGGTTTTCAAGTTCAAATCGGGTAATTTTGATCTTTCCGACTCGTATCGATCAGGAAGACCATCAGCGTTAGACAACGACGTGTTAAGGGCGGAAGTGGAAGCAAATCCGTGTCAGACGATCGAGGAATTGTCAAACAGTCTCAACAAACCTTGGTCGACCATCCAAGAACATTTGAAGCAGATTGGGAAAGTAAGCAGAGCAGGTGTTTGGGTCCCGCATAATCTGTCCGAACAGAATAAAGCTAACCGATCAATCACATGCAATTTATTGCTTCAACGACACAACACAGAAGCGTTTTTTGATCGCTTGATCACAGGAGATGAGAAATGGGTCCTGTATGATAACCCAAAACGCAAAAGGCAGTGGCTCTCTCCAAATGAAATCCCTCGGAGTACTGCTAAGCCAGGTTTACACCCCAAAAAGCGCTTTTTTGTGTGTTTGGTGGAGTATTCGCGGCATTGTTCATTTTGAATTACTGAAACCTGGACAAACTGTTACTGCAGACCTCTACAGCGAACAATTGCAGCGAGTCAATCAATCTTTAATTGAAAAGTGGCCAGCAAATGTATGTGTTTGTATTTAGCGTAAGAAAACGACATTACTTTCCGGTCCCCTAATACAAAATATTTGGGAATTCACTTAGATAACAAATTAACATGGAAGGAACACGTGGTTAAAAAAAGGAAGCAAATAGACCTGAAAGTTAAAGAGCTGTATTGGCTCATAGGCAGAAAATCTAAATTATCGATGGAAAACAAACTTCTCATATACAAAGCAGTCATAAAACCTATTTGGACATATGGTATTGAACTGTGGGGATGTACTTCTAAGTCCAACGTATCTATAGTACAGAGAAGCCAATCGAAAATACTAAGAATGATAGCAAATGCACCATGGTATGTGACCAATCAAACATTGCACGAAGATCTAAAAATACCTTATGTTATGGACGTCATAAAGGAAAAGAGTCAGAAACACCACGACAAACTACACGGACACATAAACGACCTTCTACAGCCATTGCTAGAACCACACACCACCCGAAGACTCAAAAGGAATTGGCCAGCAGACCTTAAGTAGGACAGAAGGGGTCTTTTCATTGGAGAAGACCCTATAAACCCACTTCAGAGCCTCATGCTCTACAGACATCTGATTAGCTTATAGAATTATTTTATTGTATTCTGATTGCTAATGAATAAATGAAAAAAAAAAATTAGGATTAATCCATTGCAATTGAACTAATTTTCATATATTCTCTTATTCACAGATGATGGATTAGCAGCTATAGCAACAGTCTTCGTAAGTCTACCGGGAGGACAAACTCCACCCGTCAAATTAACGTTGGCTTCATCTCTAATTTTACTAACCAGACAATACCATTTGGGAGGAAGGACATTCCTCAGAAGATGCTCTACACATGCTATGCCTCCGACCTAATGTGAGCTCTCATGCTTTATATATGAATTGAAACACAAAGTCGCGAGTGCTCAACTCAACAGTATTACAAGATACCTTGACAAGTCATGACTCTGAATTATCATGATGTACTGAAATTGTTATGACGTATATTACACCTAGAAGAATGCATTTTTCAGCATGAGTGATGGCTGAATCCAGCATCAAAAGTTAAACTTTTCAAATCAGCACTCAACTTCGAGATTAGTTTGCTTTTATCTTATTAACTATGTCTTCCAGACTTTGTTTTCTTGACTGAGCTCAACATATTGTTTTTTTTTGCAGTAGTATTGGGAAAATCAAGAAGATTTTAGATATCATTTTCATTCTTGGGCACTATCGTAGCATATTCTGCGTAACAGAGCGATCGAATCCCATTGTCACCCATTTTGTAGCCTCTTTCTTCGCACACTTTATTACTGATTCCATTCATCATGATGTTATATACACATATATACTATTAGAAGGATCTTCGCTCTTTTGCACCGTCCAGGTGGACCTGGATTTGGGTACATCACTGGCGTCTCTGAACCATGAGAAAATTGTTTTTGCGGTACACAGCAGTTGAATCATGTTTTTCGTCACGCATCATTTTCGGTCAGAGAAAACACACGTTTGTTCCTAACCGCTTATAAACAGACAAATACCTCTTTTTGTACTATAATAATCATTTTCCAGTCAGGGTCATCTGACCGCGGGAGTGTTTCTCACTCCCTCTATGATGTGCAGCGTCCAATTGAACTGACAAATCGAATAATCTAATCTCACTCAACATTTCATAATTTGTCCTCATATTCTACTTGACATACCTGAATTTTAGGACTGGGAATTTTTGCTATCCAGCATATCATTAAAACAGAAAAAAATGTAATTATTGGGAGTACAAATTAATTCGGTCCGTTTTTTTTCGTTAAAAAAACATTTTATTTATTATCAAAACGAAAAAACATGTTATTCAAAGTATTGTCCATCGGTAGCCACAACTTTTGTCCACCTTTCTGGCAATTTTCGGATTCCATCTCTGAAAAGTGAGTCCTCTCTGGACGCAAACCATGAATCGAGCCATTCTTGAATTTCATGGAAATAAGTGTCCAGCCAAATCGTGATGCATCCGTCGGAACAACCAATAATCAGAAGGAGCAATGTCTGGCGAATATGGCGGGTGGAGTAGGACCTCCCATTTCAACGTTTTCAAGTAATTTTTAACGACAATTGCCACATGGGGGCGAGCAGCAGTCCACTGATGAAAAATCGCTTTTCAACGTCGCGCGGTTTCAACTCGTATGGGACCCAATTTCCTTGCTTTTGAACCATTCCCATGTTCTTTAAGCGCACGGAAATGGCTTGTTGAGTGACTCCCAACGATCCTGCAAGCTCTTGTTGCGTTTGGCACGGATCTTGATTGAGCAATTCCTTCACTTCGGCGTCTTCGAACTATTTCGGCTGGCCCGGGCGCTCCTTGTCTTCGACACTAAAATCTCCATTTTTGAAGCGTCGAAACCACTCTCTACATGATTTATCAGATGGCGCAGATTCACCATAAACTTCCACAAGTGATCGATGCGCTTCAGCGGCACTTTTCTTCCAATTAAAAAAGAAAATCAAAACTTCCCGCGAATGTTGTTTATTTAGCACAAAACTCGACATATTGTATGCTCAGAAAACCAATGTTGTTGTATAAAACTCGAAGCTTCGTTGACTGAATATGGTTGACAAAGGTCAAACCTTTCTAAAAATGCCAAAAACATCTATCATTATTCAGTAAACAAATCAGCCAGAGCCATCTATTGAAAACGGACCGAATTAATTTGTACTCCCAATACCATAGACATATAAAGAGATAGACCTAGGATTTCATTCATAAAACTGTTGAAATTATTAGCCAACATTGAATTATTTCACCATGTGTCAGAAAAAGACAGGAATATATGCTATCTAGCACTTTGGCAACGCTGCATAATAAGCCGTCAAATACTCAGTGGCGTACTGATTTAATGGTATCGTTTAATTTTTGAGGAACCTTCAAAATTAGAAATATTTGAGATTATGATAGAAAAACCTGTAGAATTACGAACTGTAAATCTAGTATAATTAATTTTAGGTAAATGATGCAAGACAAATTGCGTCACTATAATATTAAAATAGATGGTATTTCGTTCTATATTTTGAAAGATTTAATGAAAATTGTAGATATTATAATATTGAACTATAATCCCTGCAAGTACGATTATAATCGATATCTTTGGTAGGTAGTCACAGGAGTGAAACTGCTAAGTCTGTTAAATTTTACTGAGTAGCAGTTTTATCTGCGGTAATAGGACATTAATAGAATAGCATGAAAAAAATATCCCTGGTTTTGACCAGAGAATAAAATTGTGTGAAACATATTTCATAATTTGGGTGAAAGTTGGGTTAATGAAACAAACTTTCAATGTTTAAATTATTGATAACATAAATTCATAACAAAACCACTCAAAATGATATTTATGTATCTAAAACATAGACTCAACATTGATCACTCATTCCAAAACAAAATTGTTTTAGTGTATATCGACCTAGTCCTAAATTTCTTTGAAATACTACTAATTTTCTGGTTTCATGATTGAGCCTTCTATGTAAATAACCCACCAAGACATTCGACATAGAAAATCGTACGAAGGAAAACCAAATGTTTTTTGTTCGGTATTGCTCGGAAACCTGCAATAAAAATTATTGAAGAAGTCGTACATGGATGAATAATACAAATAGGGTTTGATATTGATTCAGGTATTTTTAACTTTTAATGCTATTCAATTAATACAAACAACCTTTGCATGAACTTCATTCTACGACACTGATTGTTCAAATATTGACGCCAAAAGCATATTTAGAACCATGTTTTACAGTTGAAACACTCTTTCGAAGTCTGCAAAATCACAATAACCACTTAATTTTACTTAATTTTCACTTGTAAACAAATATAAGTTAACTTTCTAGCCCTTTGGCAACGTCACGTATAATATAAGGGCGAAATACGGTGAGTAAATTTTATGAATGAATATGTTCTCGCAGAGTTGTCGATCATCACATAGTGAAGTATCAGTTCTTAGTTTTTAGTTCTGTGCCGACGTCAACATGCTGAATATTTTCAAACAGTTTCAAGAAATAAAACACATTATGACAACATCACAAACGGGTTGGATGCGTATGGTTGCCAAACTGCTTTTTCAATGGGAGCTACATGATTTAATGTAAATAAATGGGTCTATCTCTTTATATATCTATGGTAATTACCCTTTCAATAACTGCAAAAGTAAATATAAATAAACCGTCCACGTTTGAATTTGACATATCTTAGTTGTGAGGGCATCAAGCCCCGCAAATTCGGATGGTGCTTCAAGGAAAAGGAGAAGGTATCGCGAGTGTGTTATGCACTGGAGCGCACCAGGGGCGCTACTGAGACGCCTTAGTTGGCGACTGGAAACGACTCTTTATCTTTCTAGGACGTTTTCCGTGCGCGTAGACCCGTTATTTCATAAGCAGATCTGATATGACTGAATTAGTTCATTATTATATTATAGTTTATTACCGTAAATCCTGCCAACTTTGCCTAGGTGCAAATCGTTTTTTGTCTTTATTTTCCTTATTATCTATTTTTTCATGATTCTTTTTTCGTCTAATGATGTCTCTCTATTCTCGAAACAGCTTTAAGCAGCTGGCTTCTTCCAGGTATAGCCTCAATGTAAAAAAAAAAAAAAAAAAAATATATGGTGGGCAAAGTTGTCAGCAAATCTTTCAACATTACCCACACATTCGAAAAACGTAGAGAATCAATTTTGAACACCCAATTTAATAACTTTGCCCACCATTTATTGATCAGAAGGATGCTTGGGTGCTATGAATGTGAAAAAAATCCATATAAAATTTATTTCCAAAAAATTCTAACAAAATAAACATTGCTTCTTCAACTCAGTGAGTTTTCGAATATCAAAACTTCACAAGAACAACAAAAATATAAGTACCTATCACAAAAAAATATATCAGTCTTGCAAGTTCTTAAAGACTTAAAGGTTGTACATTTTCAAATCAGTCTCAAAAAAATGGTGTCCTCTTCTTATTTTGGGTGCTTTTAATAACTTTTCGATGTCCATAAAATTCACCTCGGAAATGTCATCACAGTCTGGATAGATAAAGGAAGTGTTGTCTCTTCTGAGGAATTTTAAAGTATAATTATCATCGTTTTCGGAGACCGATTGGATTTGTCCGATGTAATGTTTGATGGTCTTCTTAGTTGGGAAACGAACTATGACATAGGCTCCTTGCGTAAGATCGTACGGACCAAATTCTTCCGAAGAATTTGAAATACTAGAGAGCCTGGATTCATTGAATTGATTATCTCTGCCACTTGTAGGTTTTGTCATTGTGTCATCATTTTTTTCTTCTTCAATTTGGGTAGCTTCTTCGGCGTTCAAGTCATCGTTCCCATCTTCGTCACTATCAATTTCATCAGTTTCGTTTGTGTCCCCCTAAGATCCTCATATCGTATGGATTCTCCAGGCTGTATTCTTAAGGCTTTCTTTTTACCCCTTTTAAGACGTTGTCCCTGCTCTTTTCTTCCTTTCAAAAAGTCCAGAAGTGAATTGTCAATAGTCTCTGTCACGTGCTGTTTGAACCTCTCATTAGGCATCTTCTTTAACACTTCATGTGGACTGAAAGGGTGAATTCCTGTAGCCCGGAATCCACTTTTAATTACTTTTTCAAGATTTTCTTCAAGTTTAGACAATAATCTAGCTAGAAGTTGAGGAAAAACACTTTTTTCTACGCAGTTAATAGATGGCTGTTTCAATTTGATATCTGTCAGTATTGATCTCCATGCCTGTTTAACAGGTCTGAAAAAGACTGACGTCAAGAGGTTGAGTCAATTGCGTCGAATTAGGCGGGAGTAAAACGAATCTTATGTTGAGCCTTTGGCATAATTGAATTATATCAATGTTGATGTGTGATGATAAGTTATCACCGATGAGCAATTTTACTTCTTTATCTTTTTTTGCCCAAGGAACAATTATTTTGTTGAACCAGTCTTGGAACGTTGATGAATCGAACCACCCTGACTTGCTCCTATTGTAGACTGTTCGAGGGGGTCCTCCAGTGACCCACCTATCATATAGACGTTCTGATTTATACACAACATACAAAGGCAACATTTCACCAGATGCAGTTGCGGCAAACATTAGTGAAACAGCACTTTTTGTCGAATTCATAAATCGTTCTGGGTATTTGGTCCCTCTCCTAAAAATGCACTTCTGAGTTCCGGGATTGTCGCTTAGGTTCGTCTCGTCGTAATTGATAATGTTTTCAGGCTTGACCCCATTGAGACTTTTCTCTAGCCGTTTAAAATATTCTTCCATTTCTTCATCAGTTTTTCTGCTCTAGAGCGTTTTAAATTTTGGCAGTGTCTTTTTGTTAAGAGATGCCGATGTCTGTTGATAAACCCTTCTACCCAAACTTTGCCAGGCATATTATCTGAGAAGATCGGGTTTCGAACTCCTCTGGAGTTTAAATAATTTTGATCAGCATTCTGACATCCAATGATGTTAAAGGGGAACCGTACTCAGCACACGCGATGATAACATCTACGAAGTGGCGTTCCTCAGTCGCTGTAAGTGCTGTGGGGCGACCCACATTCTCAGTGTGCTTGTTTTTATTTTATTCAGAATTGTTTTTCTGGGAACTTTGAATCTAATTTCAGCTTCCCTCGAACTCATTTGCCGATTCTTGACAGCAGAAATAGCTTGTGAGAGATTTTCTTCAGAGTAGTTTTTGTAGTGGCGAGCGCCAAGAACCCTTCTGCTAGGTCGTGGCATACTGCAAAGAAAGACGTTGAAAAATGAATTTATAGTTTCATCACTCATTTCATGTTCCCATGAAACCATTAACTATCAATTTAAAAAAATAATAAAGAATGAAAATACAATGCTTCAGGTGGCAACTTTGCCCATTCTGATAATTCAGCACGCTATAAAAACTATTAGATTGAGCTGTAAATCGAAATATCCCTTTTGGTCACAAAGCATCAAAGCATATCAAGTCAAAATTTCATCTGAATCTCTCTACAAATAATACTTGTCTGAACCTTAGCTTTTGGGCTTCGGAATTGACGAAAAAGATGATAATTTTCCCTACCTGATGTTCGAGCCTGACACGTTCCAGCAGTGGTTGCAGGATCACTGAACATTCCCGCCAATTCCTAGGAACGCCTAGACGTACCATACAACGTTCTAACAGTGTTGCCGTGCTTTAAAAATGAAAGTGAATATGACCTTGCAAGTGGGCAAAGTTGTAGTCGCAGGGCAAAGTTGGCAGGATTTACGGTATTTGAATTAGTTCGATTTCCTAATCAGAACTCTTTCCGCATCGCAGTCTCGTTATTCTCTAGTCAAACCTTACAATATACATTTTTCATGTCACTTTTAAATTAGTTTTAAGATAAGAAGACCATTTTAACATCTATCAAAGCTATGAAAGTATTACAAGGGTATAATCAAATTTCCTAACAGAATATATAAAGTTGATAATGCAGCAATGATGTATTGACGTGTACATTCGTGAATTTTCTAATGATAAAATGTTGGGAGAATAATTTTAAAAAATATTATAATTTATGATGTTTGAATCAATCCTGAGACAAGATGAATAACAAAGCAAACAAACAAAATGAATAATGAAATGATTTTCATGCATATTAATATTTATGTTTGGACCAATTCTGAGGAAAAATGAATAACCATACGAACAAATATAATGTTATAACAGGAAAAGAAAAAGAAGTACACTCATTCGATTTGCAATTGATTATAATACAATAAAAAAAGTAATTATATAATTTTACCTGATGGAAAACGTTTCTAGTATTTTATTGGGAGTTGTAGTAGCGAGTATTTTCCATCTTTTTGTCAGTCTGCGTCAACTGTCTACTTTTCAGAGACACATCGTGATGACAACCGTTCATATCGGGTTTCACAAACTCATCTCATTTATGCGTTTCGTCCCTGGCGCACATACTGAGGACTCTTCAGTGTTGCTTTTCATTGTGTGCGCCATGCCACAGACGCTGGGGCTTTATTCTTTGTGATACGATTTCCCCTAATACACCATGCTTAACGATATTGTCCTTATACATTTTTCATGTCACTTTTTAATTAAGTTTCAAGAAGACCATTTTAGCATCTATTCTATTAAAGCTATGAAAGTATTACAAGGGTATAATCAAATTTCCTAACAGAATATATAAAGTTGATAATGCAGCAATGATAAGAAATGATAATATGAATTGAAGTATCATGCTGAAAATAAACATTCCTCTAGGAATACTCCAAATAAAGTTTTTTGTCGTAATGTTTGATTATTTTATGAATTTCTGTTTTATACATCTACAATTTATTTTATTGTTACTGGATATATACATATATTTTTAGCGTAATTTAAGATATATAGACTGGTGTACATGTGCTGTAAATTTATATTTATGTATTGAAGTGTACATTCGAATTTTCGAATGATAAAAATGTTGTGAGAATAATTAAAAATAAATTGGTTTTTATGAATATTATAATTTATGATGTTTGAATCAATCCTGAGACAAGATGGATAACAAAGCAAAAACAAAATGAATTATAAAATAATCTTCATGAATTTCAATATTTATGTTTTAAGCAATTCTGAGGAAAAATGTATAACCGTACAAACAAATACAGGGTTATGATAAAGTAATGCACAAAATTCATAAAACGTACAACGATCACTTTTGAAAAAAAAATGCAAAAACACATCAAACGGTGATTTATATTCCGCATCTCTCGACTTAAGTTACAAAAATAACAAGTCAAATTTGTCAAAGTTATGGCGTCATCAACATATTTTTTTGATGGGAAGCTAAGATTTTTATTACATTATGTGATAAAGCTTGTTTTTTTACACATTCAAGTGTAAGATTTCGAAAAACACCAAGGAACGAAATTTTTCTGTATAGTTAGAATCAGGGCACCTCTAAGAATTAAAAGCGAAGAAGAATCTCCATCTCCTTTATTAGATCCATTATCATATTAATTAATTTAGAAATTCACATGTTCTTGTTCGCTTTTAATTATTTCACGTCAATATATTTAATGTATAATATGTAGCGCCGTCAGTCAACTCATTTTCGGATTGATGCATATAATATTTATATGCTCATCACAATTGTAATCAATTATCTACTGATGTGATCATGTATTCTCATCAATTACATTAATACCGATAAATTCGGGACCTGACATAATCGGTCATCAATATATTTGAAGGTCCTAAAGACAAAATTTGTGAAGCTTACAAGCAATGTAAGTAGTTTATGGTAAACTGTTAATGTACACTCACATTTTGTTCTTTCGTATCTTGGAAAACGCTTTTTTGCCATTGTTAGACACCTAATTCACTATATAGCAATCAACAATTTAGATTCCATACTCATATTCTTTAATATATTTCCTTAGACTAAAGAACTGAACAGTCAACTCTCCGGAAAGATACCAGCTATTGCCTAAATGTCTGTAATTTTCGAATATCGAGCCGATAATGGCCTCAATCGATTGGGTTTGCTTTCCCGATGAAGAATTCGTGGTCAAACTTGAGTATGTCCAGCCGGTTCAGAACAAGCTCGCAAAAGCTGTTGACATCACGTCAGTGCTTTTCTATCTTTTTATAATAAAGTCCTTGCTTTGAGCCCTCTCGATATCGATTCATTTCAGTCCTTTTTGTTAGAGCCTGTGCATATTACCTAGTTTTAGATTTATTGCTTATAACTAGGCCCGCCGTAAGCGGGCGTGCAAGGCGTTTTTAATTTTTTTCCCCCCATAATGAGGGAACCCTTTCTAGAGAACACTCAGCATATTTAGCCCAGGGGAGTATTTACGGGGGTGGGGCACTGGGGGTAATTAACCCCCTCCAGGAAAGAGTTTTTCACACTAAATCTTCTTTCCCCGCTTTTCACTCAATATCAGTTCAGGTCCTTCGCTAAAACTTGCCACTAACCAAGCACCCCCCAAATTGCTCTCTGGATACGCCCTTGATGTAGCGCCCTATTGGGGGCGGCATAACGGTATTTGCACGCGGGCGCTCAGACAGCTAGCGGCGGGCCTGTCAGAAACCAATGGAATATCAGGAGATTCACTCCTACTGCATGCGTATACACAGTCGTCATTTCTTTACGATTAGTTGAGATATCAGGAACCAATGGAATTTCAGAAAGGTGGTCAAAATGTGTAGAAAAGAATGGCCAATACTTTGAATGAAATGTTTTTTACTTTCCCATTAATAATTAGTGTTTCATACCGGTGTACCTGATACATACTAAAAAAATTGAACCCCATTGACTTTTTCAGATTTCATTTGAAATATGTTGGATATTTGTTTGGAATACATTCGAAACTTCATATACAAACGCATAAGAAGACCGAATGATGTTTACTCTGCAATTTCACCAATAGTTGTACCATGCTTCTATCTGGGTTTATCTCCATACTTAATCGAAGAATCTAAGGAAAAGAAAAAAACCATTCGTTACACAAAATGGGCCATTGTTTTCACTCTCACAATAGCAGCAGTGAATATTGGTTCCATAGTTTGGAATACACAGTTAGAAGAATTTAACGATAATCATGATTTCAAGCAAAAATTAATGTATTATCAAGAAATGGCCGCTGGAGTATTTTCCCTCTGTGGAATGATGGCTCTGTGTTTCTTCTCAAAAAAACTCATGAATATATTTCTCACGATTAACGAAGTTGATGAATCCATGAAGGTGCTGCTTGTTTGGATGGATCACAGGTAAATTAAATTATTTCATCTTAATATATTAAGCTGCTTTCTAGTCACCAAATAAAGCGCCCAGGAGCGCTCCTGGTGCGCTTCGATGTACTCTAGCCCTTTCCAGTAAACTTGTTGCCCTTCATAAATAGGGCGAGTAGCACCAGAAGTTCAAGCACCGGGGTCACACGCACCTGACTGGAAAGCGATTAATGTATAATAAAAAGAAATCCATTATTTTTCTGATATCGTATCTGTATATCGAGTCCTATGAGTCTACTAGATGACGTTCGAAAGATAAGATTTCTATGGTGACTGACTCACTCCAAGACAGTGGCGGCTACAGTCGATTGTGTATTGATGATGTATGACGACAAAAAAATATTTAGTTCCTTTTTAGGGTGTTCGGTGCAATGTGCTGAAATTTTCTGTTTAACGTCTAAATCAGTTTCGACTTACTTCGACGGATTCTTAATTAATGAGTCGAAACAAAATGATTGATACCACTTTCACTCAAATATTCTAGACATTTGGACAAATTGAATTCATTCGTATGCCTTAATATTAATATATAAACTTTTTCGTGGGTATGGAATAATATAGTTTTAAAATAAGACATTAATCTGGTCCTTCAAGCGAAGTTTCGCAACTTTATTATTGATTTTTCATAGTTCCACTAAAAGAACATACCTATAGTGTAGAAATACCTCGAATGTGGGAAACATCCATCAATTCTGTATTCAGAGTTCATGAATTTTTTTAATTTTCTGATGACAATCATCAATTACTATGACAAAAATTCATAAAGGCACTAACGTGAGGCCATGAACGTTTGCGCGCTTGTTCTGGAGTAATCCAGATTTATGCCATTTTCGGCTTTATATTCGAAAATTACAGACATTTGAAGAAAATTATAGCACTTTTTTCTACTACATACGCGCAAAAACTAACAAATGTTTTGGTGTTTTCCTAGAGTGTAGAAGTAAAATGATGTAAAATTTTGAACATTAAAATACATAAATGATATTAAAAAGAAATGGATAATGAGATATGAAATAAAAAAAATACACTGTAAAAAATAAAATTCTGCGCTCAAACTCCTCAGGAGTTTGAGAATTTTTTTTTCAATCAAACCATTTTAATTTGAATGAATCTAAAATTGATTACGCCAAATGAACTATTTTTCTTGATTAAAACAACCTAGTTGATTATAGAGAACAGCTAAAACATTCGCCTGAAACTTTTTACATTTCAGCGAAATGAAAGAAACAACTGATTCAACATAAACATACAATTACAAGAAATTGTTTATGCACTTGTCTCAATATCCATAATTGATTGATACAAATACATTATTCTAAATAGGTTTTAACGAAACCATTCGTTCGTTTCATTTTTATTTGTTCAATAGAACGAAGGTACGGTTGTCGTAAATTCTGTCAGTTGATGCAACGACTACAGTTTCTTGAGACAAGAATCTCGTGAGATTATATTATTCGCCTCATTTACTTGAAGAAAACTATAAATATTTGAATAAAATTGAACATATAATTGTTGCAATATGAAGTGACATTTGTAAAAAAATATTGAGTAATTGATTTAATAAAACGAATTAATTGTAGCAATTTTTTATATTGGCTGCAATTAAATCAAAACTCTATCTCTTTTATATTAAATATATCCCATTTAAATGCAATTATTTGTGCATTTTACTCACAATATTGTTGTATCCGGTCATAAAGATGACATGGAATACATGATGCGCAAGCTAATTAAAGAATACGAGAAGTGGGGCTTAAATGTCAACTTAGTGAAAACCAAATGTCTTTGTGTTGGTGGAGAACCGGGTGATCTGGTATTGGATGATGACAGGGATGAGATGATTGCCCACTGCCTGGACTAAAGCTTTTGTAGCGGCACTCTGTCAGCGGCAGGGGAGTGTATAGGGATCTCTTGGCGGCACTCTATATAGCCACGCATAGCTTAGTTCACAGCGCTTCGGTGGCCTAGAGGTTTGCGCTCAAGTTTCACACCGACTAGGTACTAGGTGCCGGGTTCAACTCCCGGCGGCTCCCTCAAAACTTCTAACCCCTGCGTCTATGGCATGGCGCACACAAACCATACTGATGAGTCCAAATGTGTGCGCCAGGGACGAAACGCATAAGTAGGGATATAAATTCCTTCGATTCTACATTGGTGACCCCGACGTGATGGGAACGGTTGTCTTTACGACGTGTCTTGGAAAAGCAGACGGTTGACGCTTGAGGTATACTCGCTCCCTCTCTGCAACTACCAACGAAACTCTAGACGCCTTCCCCATTCCGTACAATATTCATGGTCTGCCGCGGTATTGCGGTATTTATTAATATAAAAGAGAAATTATTGTTCTGTGAAGAAAAATAATGATTACATACAAATGTTTTTTTTTGTTTTATCAAATTATTCCTTTGCTAGTGTCAAAAACCCTTCAATTTAGCTCAAATCAATCAGTTTCTTAACCCAAGAAACTTTCACTTGACATAAGAGATATTATCATTTTTATCGACTGAATTCTCGACCCATTCAACTAAGATCCTTTAAATCAACTACAAATGTACCTAATATTTATTTACATGAAACTAAAATTTTTATTCTACGAAAAGTATCAATAGTTACATACTAATTAATATTACCGTTGGATCAAATTTTTTACCACCTGAGTCAAAAACTCTGAGCTTGGTTGAAACTAATCAGTTTCTTAACTCAAGAAACTTTTATTTAGGGTAAACGCCATTCTCAACCGTAGAGGGCGGTAGGGTCAAGTACTTTATGCATTTGGCTGTATTCAAACGTACGGAGTACTTGAGACAAATTAATATGGTTTGAGATGAAGAACTATTTTTTCAGTGTAGTTTAAAAAAACTAAAAAAACATGTTTATAAAGAATATCGGGCTAAAAAAAGTTAGAAATCATTTTAAAAATCAATTTATGACAAAAGTATATAAAACATACTAGTAAAACTGAGAAAGAAGGCTGAGGGGTTGATATACGAAATTTATGACACAAAGCACCCCACGCTTCTTTTTTTAGCTAGTATGTTTTATATACTATTGTGATAAATTGATTTTTAAAATTATTATTAAATTTTTAGCCCGATATTTTTATAAGCGTTTTTTAACTATATTTATTTTTTACTCTTTAGTGACTGTCATAAAAATATTAATGGTAATCATTAGGTTATGACTGCACGCCGGAAAGTAGGCCAATTATTCTCACACATGCTCAGCTCACGCTTCAAGGTTTCGAAATGAAGCCCTAAATTCTAGTATTCGACAATCTTAGAATATGGCGGAAAAAACATTTTTGTTGTTTTGAATCCAAGAGCTGACATCACAGAAAACGCCGGCCTAGACCGCTCGGCCAACGAACGCATTTGAAGAAGTGGGATCTTTTCACACTCACACTTAAAGAAGGAGTGTTACAAACTGACAAATATACAAGTGAAGCTAATATAAGGAGGTTCAAAAGAATTAATATGATAAAAGCTCCCGACAGTATTTTTTTAGATAGTTGTGGAGGTGAGAACGACCTCAGCATTTTACAACACTACTTCTATACTCTAGCAAAGCAGTTGTACGTTTTTATCATATTGATTGATATTTGTCAACAGAAAATCTAAAAATCATGATCTCTGAATACATAGTTGATATATTTCTATACTTACTCAAAAAGCCATATTTATTGTGATGATCTCTGTCTCTTTGTAGGCGTTTGAAGACGCAACAATAAAGCTGCAGAAAAGTTTATATATATGGGCACATCTATGACCACTCCGTTTCATGAACAAGAGCGTTAAAAAGCACACCACCGATTGTAGCAGACTTGCGCGATTCATCGTTCCAAGGGTGCGAGCTAGCCACGATTGACGTAAGCTTACCACCCCGTGCTGATGAGGGCAGTATCCCAAAACGGGTCAACAGTTGCATTTGATGTTTTGATTTTCTGAGACATCCTAAGTAAATCGTGGCTAGCTAGCACTATTGAAACGATACTTAGCCGTATGCCGGCATATTGGCATTTAAAATATAGCTTTTCGAATAATATAAAGAATTTCATACCATAAGTGGTTTCCACTCTATATATCTATTGAATATTCCAAGGTAATCAAAGCCTTCAATTCAATAGGATAATATTGGATTTCTTTGACTTCTTCTTATATTTGATACAAATGTTTCGATTTCAGAGGAACATATGTACAAGTATTGATGTCGGTGATCCTAATGACATCATTTATATGTGCCGGGGTGACCTGGGTGGTTTTGGAGTGGACAAACAAAATTCCTCCATTCTTTTTCAGAGACAACGGACTTTCTGATGTGGTTAAACTATTGATTCCATATTATATAACAATAATAATGGAACTATTATACTCCTGCTACCTCAGTTTGCTGCGATCTAGGTTCCATGTGTTGAATCATTATTTGAGAACATTGATACCTCGCAAAAAGAATTCTTTCAATGGTAAGTTTGGATTGCTTATACATCGGAGGTATAGGACCTAAAACTCGCTGAAAGAGAGGCAAATAATATAATTTTCACAAAAACATTACAAGTTCCTATCAACACAATCCACAACTTCCAACACTAGCCACTGTTTACGCTATTTCATCAATTTGTACCTTTTCTGTGAAGAAATCTATAGCTTATTTTTTTCTATTTCGAATTAGATATACAGGGTGTCTTAAAAGAAAGTTTTTCGTATAACTTCATAATTCCGTCAGTGTAGAACTTCTGTAGTTTATTGGCGATAAACTTGGCCAAATGATTTTCAGCGGCTCCTCGGTGGGCCAATATTTTTAGTTTTGCAGAGACCGATTCAAGTGGTAGTAAATATGTTGCAAGGTCTGGGCTTTACGGTGGATGTATCAAAACTTCGTCAATTTCTGCCTGGACATCAAAAATATATGTGGTTTGGGGTTATCATGATGAATCACAATACCTTTTCTATTTACCATTTCTGGACGCTTTATTGAATAGCTTATTCTAAGCTGGTCAATTGTTGGCAGTAGTGGTCAGAATGGCCATTTCCTTTCCAATCCAACCGTACACTCAGGAACACCTTGTTTGCCGTCAATCCATATTACGATGTAGTTTGTGGGGAGTCATCGGCTTCTTATCATGATTTTATTCGTTTTATATACTTGTTTTCTACCCATCTTTCATCGCCTGTGATGATTTTAAGAAAACTTTAATTTTGCAAATATCTCGGCGGTTGTTTCAGTATCACATTGTAATGCATGCATATTTATTCTAAGTTTACTGGGTTTCACTGGATGCCATGATAAATTTTTCGAAGAGTTTGCCTATGTTGTCTCTCCATCTCATCTGGTGTTGCTATTACTTATCTGCCAGAATTGAGTCAACACCTTACCACATTGCTTGTCCAGCGCCACGTGCTACCGACGCTGATGTACCGGAAATGAAACCTGTACAGGTCAACTCCGGTATATCGTAGGGACTATAAACGATACCGTCAAACTTACAGAGCAACTAAAAACAATTTTAATTTCAATTTTTCTTCGGCAATCAGCAAAGTCTTTGAAAAATGCCACAACAATACATACTCCCCCCGGGACACGGTGCTTAAGAGGTTGCTCTGGAGCAACTTGCTCCCTTATTCACTACTAACTGCACTCTACTTTAAGCCTTTGGCATTATTACCCAATCAACCTAAGGAAGGAGCTTCGAAAAAATTTGTTAAATAGAACACAGTCAATAAGAACTCATTATTAATCAGTACTGTTTCCACCTACTGTTACATAATTAAACAGAGATTTAATAAGTTAAAAGAATTGCTAATAGAAAAAGAATATTGTCAGGTATCTACACACAGGGCCGTCGCGTGGGTGGGGCGACCTAGGCGGTCGCCTTGGGCGCCGCGAGTTTTTGTGCTTTTTGCGTTTTTCTAACTTTATTTATAATTTCTATCTCTGTGTACACGGAGGATACATGGCTGAGTACGCTAACTTTCTGTACAGAGCTAACTCTTTGCACAAGCTAGTGAGGTCCAAGCGAAAGTCCGCTCCGCACGACTTATACAGCTGAGTCGGCTGGGGGGTCAGGAGGCGCGGGCCTAAATCTTGCCTTGGGCGCCTTCGAACCACGCGACGGCCCTGTCTACACAAATACATATGTACAAAGAAACTTACACTCGTAATATTCATTGAACTCACTTTATGTTCAAATACTATTCAAACTATACACAAAACCTTTTTCAAGGTACTTTTGGAACTTAATGGACATGAATATCTATCATTTCAGGTTGGACAACTACAATAGGTCCACAAAGTAATACTTTATTCTTCGAAGATACTGATTTATCGAAAAAAATAAACAGAGCTTTGGATCCTGCCTTTGTCGTTGATCATATAGCGGCTCTACATATAAAACTGACTGACGCTGCTCACATGATAAATAAGGCATTCGCTTTGCAACAACTGTTGAAAATAGCCATAACCTTCGTCAGCATTGTTTCAGCTTTGTATTTCATAGCAATTTATTTCTCTAATCCCGAGACACGAAACTTGGACGTTCTCTTCGTACTATGGGCCCTTTCTAATGCTCTTGAAGCATTAGGGATCGTATACGTGACCAGTGAGACATGTGACGAGGTAATGTATATTTTTTGTTTACTTTTAATCCTGAAATTTTGAATTTCTAAATTATTCTAAATCTCGATTAGATTATTCAAAACTTCAAAGAAAAATTATAAAAAAGATCGGTGCAGTTCAAAATCTCCAATGCTATTAGTTGTTTGACAAAATCAGTAAGTAATTATTTACGGTCAACTCGTATTTGTAACTGTCTGCCGTCACTTCGTCGCACTTATTTATATTGTATAAATTTGTGGAACAATTATTTTCTGGATCTTTTTAGAATCCCCACGGACTTCAGAACTTTTCCATCATTAATTATATTGTGATTCACATTCGGATATTATGTGAGAAATCAGCGCCCGTTGTTCATTGTTTATGTACCATTCTGATGACTTACCGGGATTGTATGAATATGAATGAAAAGCGGGAAAATTTATTTCGATATGTTAATTTCAAATCATTCTTTGTTGAGAAGGCATCAGAAGTTGACTGGATACTGTTTTTTTTAAATAATGCAATAATTTGCGCAAGTGCAGTTAGGACTATCCTACAGACTCGAAGGCGACAAACTCTACTAAGTTGGCTTCAAAGTCTTTATTACTTTCACAGTGTTATTCTTATAAGTATAAGGTAGATATCATGGTGATATTCTGAATGTTGTCAAATATTTTAATTTTCCTGAAATATAATGAACACCATTATATGAGCTGTATTGTAGGTTTATAAGGATCATGCAAGACCTCCAATAAAACATTTCCAAAATAATTGATACATTCCAAGCTTGACTCACTCTGTTTGTATCATAAGCTCTTCATAAGAATGGTAAGGTTGAAATGTTAAATAATAGCATCATTTATGCTCTTGAGTCTGGATTCTACACCATATATGAAAGTTTCCTTTATCCATCTTGATTGTTGCAGTCGTTTTTTGCTTTACAGGAACTAGATCTCTTCATAAATCTGTCTATATGTTCCATATGCTCTTTTTGGCCCCACAAGGTCCTCGTGAGATCTATTTCCATTTCGAACACTGCCTCTGTACCTTGATTTTTCAGTGAAGTTTTTACTAGACGTTTAAAGGATCTCACAACTTGAGTATTATGTTTTATATACCCTTCCAGCCAAGTTTTGGCATCTTCTATTATGTTTTCCGAGTTGATTATCTTCTCTGCTAACTCCAAACGAAGACATTCTTCAGCTGTTAAAACTTTCGATGTCAGAAAAAGGTCAAGAGCTTTACGGTGGCCAATTTTCTGTATTAATCTGAAAATGATTACACAATTAAATGATGCGCATTACAAAGTTTTTTGTCTAAGCAAACCCCTGTAGTCGCTTACAACACCATCAATGAATTCAAATTTATATGAACCCAATGTTTGTGTCCATGAAGTGAATTTTTCAAGGTTACAGGGTATTTTTCGAGAATTATGGTACCGATAAAATTAACTGAAACAGAGATGTTCTTGTTGATCCTATGATTTATATGGAGTGAAAAACAGTATTAGTGAAAATTCTCCGCAGATGCTGAAATTATTCGCCATCAGATTGTATTCCGTTTTGTTGTTGAGTTATTGACGGTGAACACTTTTAAATCGGACAGCCTGTACAGTATTTTAATTTGAAACGGTCAAGTTTGAGCGCGAGGCGTAGTTGCAAGTCATTATATGGTTCAAGGAGTTCAATGAATCAGGATTTGGTTGATGAAACATAATTAAACAGACCTTGTTCCACCTCCCCATGCGGTAACGATACCTAGATTTCCTTGGATGAAACCATATTTCACATTTTCAGCAACTAGAAGATAATCGCAATATGTGGATATTTCTGCACCACCTCCTAGAGTTGCACCTTGAACTGCACATACAGTTATGATTTCTAATTCTGCCAATCGCTTAAGGAGACTTATCATCCATTTACTCATGTTTGATGCGTTATTCTGATTCCAGTATTTTTTCACAAAGTTGAAATCACCTCCAGAACAGAAATTCACACCTTTTCCACAAACTATAACTGCTTTTCCTTCCTTCCATTTTTCAAGTTCCTCGATGCAATATAGGAGACGAACCATCATATGTCCTAAAAAATTCAAGGAAGACATCAGAGCTCTCATAGATAAGTTTCCCATACATATAAAATGAAGTATGGAATCAGTTTTATTCTGGTTAAAAGTAACGTTGAGGAGTTTGTTGTTTAGTTGACAACTGCGACACTAATTTCAGCTTTTCATATGTTAAACTCTTTGTGAAAGACCTTAGAGGCTAGAGAAAGTGTATTTAATCAGAATAGTGTGTACTATTTCTTAGGAATCTTCTGCAAAATTTAAATTCATTCGGATCATCATAGGAAGATATAAACAAAAAAATTTCTTCAAGGAAATTTAAATATCCTGTATCTTTTGAATGGAGCCGAATTTCAAAAAATGGTATGGGGAAAAGTGGTTAAAATTAATGTAGTAGGCAACGACAGACTCTGTCTGTGTTTGTTGATTCATTTAAATTCATTATGACGTATTGATCGTGTTATATCAAACTTTCCCTTTCAAAGCTCTAAAAAAGTCTTCACAATGTGGACGAAACCGGTATTTTTCCTCAAAAAACCCATTCTTCATATTTGGTGATAATTTAAGTTTCAATGAATTCAAGATTGAATAATTTAGAAAACAAGTGTGCAGTGCTTTTCGAAATTTTTTCTTTAAACTTTGACACCTTGTAGCTGTAAGTTGACAGGTTTAGAACATTATTGATATGAAATTTTGATCCTAAAATCACATAAGTTTTCAAACCGTTAAGGATCAGCATTCATTGATGAAATAAGTGTTCAGCGAGCAGCACCTGAAATAAAAGTGCGATATTAATAAACAGCCACCGAATCCGGGCATAAAAATCCGGATTGACGAGCTGTTGCTAAAAATAATACAAAATCGCCCTAAATAAGAAAATAAAATTACGGTTATTTAAAATATTTTCATGTTCAAGAGAATTGCATAAAATTAAGTGACCCCTTATCAGTCTAGATGGTGAATGTATTTGATAATCGCAGAAAACGCGAGATAAAAATATGAATTCGATACCAGATGCTTTGAACACCCCGTCGACTGAACCGTATCAAGTAAATATGAATATACAGTATGGTCCACATATATCACGTTACTACAAATTGCCTTCAACAAGGGGCGAAGAATTTGCAGTATTCGACGAAATAATAACGAACAACAATCACTGAATGAAAAAAAAAGTTATAACTCTTTTATAACTATAAAGAGATGACCTCCAACTCTAATAAAATTATTCAGATGGATCATTTAACCACAAAAACTTAAGATGACAATACTGTGAAAGTGAATTGCCTAACAATTGAAGATTATAGAAAACTCAGCAAGCATATGAGGAATAACAATATAATACTACACACGTATCAACCAAAACAGGTACGAGCATTTAGAGTTGTTATAAAAAATCTACATTATTCAACAAATGTATAGGATATTAAGCTAGAACTTTCCTAAGAGGGACACACTGTAGGAAATATACATAATGGAAAAAGTAGGATTATAAAAAAATCATTGAATCTAATCTTTGTCGATCTAGAACCAGCTCAGAATAACAAAGAAATGTACAAGATAGAGGTGAACGATTATGAGATATACTAACGAAATCATTCGATTATAGAAATGGACGTTGAAAAAGTAGTTTTAATAATAGATGTTTTTGGAGGACTAAGAATTTGTGAAAAAGGTAACTGTTTACTAGTTAAAATTACACGAAACTAAAACCGGTATTTCCAAGAGATTTAGAATTGTAGAGGAAGAAAAAATAAGAGCTTTGATGCTGGTCAGAAAATATACAGGGTGAGTCTTTGAACAAAGCATTAATTTTAACCATAGCTCTTGTGATCAAAACAAACACTTTTTTCCCATACCGTTTTTCCATATTCAGCTGCGTTAAAAAGTTACAAGCATTTTAAGTTTTCACATTGGGCAAATACCCCTCTGTGGTCCAGTTTAAATTGAATGAAAGTTACCTTCCACCACATCCACTATTGAATCTGAATTATTTAAAAACATTATTTTCGATCTAAGAAATGATTCACTAACTCATGTTTCATCAGATGATTATATCGATTTAATTCCTTCCATCTTCAAATATCTGAAAAATGGTGCAATTTAGGAAAAAAGATGAATGATTTTATCTGCAAAAAAGACTAATGATTCTAGGAAGTACAAGATACGGACCTTCACTTCAAGTGATATTTGTTTTTCATGCAATTCAACCAATCTGTACAGTGAGAGTCCCACAAGAAATGTAATAAATCTATAGATGCCAAAATATTGTAACAAAACCGAATATGAACCTTTTAATGATTACTACGACAACAGAGGAGTTCCGCTTCATGCGCCGACAAAGGGATTAAGAACACGATAAAAGGGACCGCTCGCCATAAAGCTGTCACATAAAAAACGATTAATGGTGGCATATTTATGGGACATAAAAGAGGCCGCTACGATCGTTCTGGAATGTGAAGCATCTTTCTGGTAACTTCTAGAAAAACAGCGCCGGATATAAATGACTGAAGCCGATTCAGGGATTCATTCATGGATAGAACTTGCCGACGAATTAACAGGTGCTCCTAGTGAAATTTTGTAGATAAATTATTGATAATTGTAAGTTAAGTGTGAATATAAATTAGTTGAAAGAAGGACTTGGATTGTTTTTCTATTTCGCTGAGGAAAAACGTAACAATATGCATGACTGTTATCGAAAACCTTCTACAAGAGATCATTTCAATTGATATTATCGTTTGAATATTACAGATGAAAATGCAATTTTTTTATGAAAATTCAACATATATCTCTATATCTTTTGAACGGGGCCAAATTTAGAAAAATGTTATAGAATGAAATTGTTTCTTTTGACGTCAATAATCTATGGTTAAATTAACACAGTGGTCAAAGACTCACCCTGTATATCCTCAAGATCCAATGGAGTGAAGTCTCAGATTTCTCCTCACGTTCCGAAATGGTCGGTGCACCGTCCCACCTGTTGGCAAAAATAGAATAGGAAGTGTGCCTTTGATGATTGCCAAATACATAAAATAGAACAATACCAAGACATATACAGGACCTTGTTTGAAACGGACTTCAGCATCTCTTTTAACTGAGACCGGAGCATCGTATGAAGCCTTAAAATTGCACGGAACTGTGAAGGTTACATAGAGCAGAGCATTTTCTCCAACAACAAAGTATCGACGATGATTGTGAATTGGGTTACAGACTAATGAGCTTTCAGGTGGTTCTCTTGTGAGAGAACTTCCAAGTAGTTGTCGTCAAGTGTCCGCTTCAGAGGTTTCGAAACAATCTAAAGATTCAAGAGTGAATAATTTTTCCGGGAAATTCGAAAACCGCACATTTAATCTAAATCAGACTTTGTTGTTGTTTTTTGTAGTTTGTTGAGTTGTCACTTGTAGTAGTACCGAAATTCTGGGAAATAAATAATTTCATTTTAGCTTTTCTTTCTCGCACAACGAGCGGGCATAATAATCCATAACGCCCGCTAAAAAGCCGTAGTGCGTTATGAGTGTATTTATAAGGTAAAATAAACAGATAATGTACAAATGAAAAATAAAATCCATCTATTTCATTGCTGACCTGTTATTGAATTCCGCTTCTGAGTATGATCCAACCACAATATAGCGATCCCGTCGTTCCAATATGTTCTGTCAATTGTGACATCTCCACCAACATTTTTGAGAAGATCCTTTTTAACATCTTCGAAATTGAATATATCATTATTCATATTTGCAAAACCTAAAAATAAAATGGTTCAACGTTTCTCAAACTTTCATTTTGTTTATCTGTGAATCATTTAGTATACATCGAGTCATTGAACAGACAATATCATATTTTTTCTCTATTTCAGAATCGTAATGAGTTTATTACAGTACTAAAAACAGTGCTGTAATTAACTCATTACAGCATTGTTTTTAGTTATATTTTTCGTTTTGTGGTTGACAACACTGACATCCTATCCTTTCGAATGTCAACACGCGTCCATTGCATGTTGAACCATGTAGAGATTTGAACCCACTATTCAAATTCTATGATCTATCAATTTTCGTATCAGTCACACCAACTGCAAAAATAAAATACAAAAGGCACTAGGAGGTATAATCTGATTTTTCATTGAATTCCAATAAATTTCTCACAATTCTTGACTGAAATAGAGAAAATATAATTTTCACAAAAAACGCTCTCTTCATACCGGTAACCCTGATATATATCTTTTATACAGTAACTGTAGTCTATTTTAAAAATATCTATTTTGGTAGTTATCATATTGTTTTTATCTTCCAAAAATGGTATGATTCAAAAGCGTTGCTGTTATATATTTTCCCTGAATTTGATAGATTTTACACCCAATGAAGTTTCAGCCATGGAACTCACCTGATAGTTCTCCAAGTCAATTGGTTTAATTTCAGCTGCCTCTTGCACTTGAATTAAAAAATTCACTCATGGATTCTGATTCAAGGTTCAAACTTAATGTGAGGAAATCCAACGATGTATTTGCTCTATCGAATTCGTTTCCAAATAAATTTGAATAACTGAATTGTATACATATATTCTGAACTTTGGATTCTACAGAAACTCGCTTTCTCATGTACATATTATGCAGGCAATTTTTAACGTAAAATACAGTAGCGTGCTCGTCTTTTCCGTAGAATTGGTAATTACGTATATTTTGACAAACTAGTAGGCAGTGTTTTTTCCAGATGTCAGTAATTTTCGAATATCCTGCCGAATATGGTCTCAATTGATTAGGTTGGACTTCAAGAGGAAGAGGCCGAACTTAAGTATGTATCTGTCATTCGAAGTAGATGAACTAAAGTTTTCATATTTTCAGCAGAGGTTAATTGTCCAAATATCTCGGAGACGTTCGTTATTTAGCCAAATCTGTCCAATAGTTCGGCTGTTAAAAGCATTTGAAATTTGATTTTCCCAATAACTTCTGGAATATAATTTGTTGAAATCCTCAGGCGAGAAAACTTTCAAAAAATTCTGACAAACTTTTTCCGTATCCGATTACGGATCTAGTTATTTATTTGGTTTACCCCATGGTTGTATGGGTGGCAAACGCAGGTACTAACTACAGAATAATAATAAATCCAGTTCGCATTTATCACAATGTACCTATCTCTGTAGTTGTTCGTAAAATAATTTTTTGCTGCGAACTGGTTTATTTTGGGCAAAAAACTCACGAGACATTTTTGTTTAGAATGAAACAGGCTATCGGAAAGAAATTTTTAAATGGTAAACAAATAATAAGACAAAAAGTTACATTGGAAATAAACTTTAGGGGTTGCGTTTCCCACCCTTACAACCATGGGGTAAATCAAATAAATAACTGGATAAGTGTCCTTTTGCTAGTAGGAAACGTTAGGTTAATTTCAATATTGTAACTTTTTTGGTGCTTATGAAAAAAATTGTTATGCAAATTTTACGTACTCCCTTTGAGGGGCTGTATCTTAACAAGGGATGCTCCAATGAAGTTTCTTTATATGAAAGATCCTATCTTTTTTTCGATGAGGAATCACCTCCTTAAATATTTTACACTGATTTGGTTACACCCTGTACATCATAAATAATAATGGTCCCGCAATACTTCCTTGTGGGATTCCTAGGATTAGTTCTTCTAGATTCGATCTGATAATCTCTCCATGAATTTCCAATTCAACCCTCTATTGTCTGTGTGCTAAATATGAGTTGACCCGCTGGTCCTTGGATCCCATAATTCTCTAGTTTTCTAAAGAGTTATCTGCTGTCCAAACAAATTAATAATTAAGATATCTCAAAAGACAAGAGCTTACTGGAGGAAATATATCAATTCCTTTATAATCTTCGATAGAATAGACCTTATTTCAAGAGAAGGAAGTTTCGACATCGAACAAAAGGCAAGGAAAACTGTGGAAAGTTATTCCAAATTTAAATTACAGGTTTTTGTAATTCTTTCACGTTCATTGTTGCGGAGTTTGGGAAAAATACTTCAGGATTAACGCGCAAAAGCTCCTGACCTCAAGTCGGTGTTTTTATACATTTTCTTTAATTATTATCTTTATTTCAGGCGAATACTTGTCCAAGAATACTTCATAAGATAAGGAACAACAGTGACAACGAAGTACTTCAGGACACAGTAAGCCATATTTTTCGGGAGTAAATTATTTCTTGAATATCTTTTTTTTCAGATTGAAATATATTCTCTACAATTGTATCACAATCGTCTCATTTTCAATGTTATGGGACTATTTCCTTTAGACTATTCTCTTCTTTATACGGTAATCTTGGACTCATACTGTATGTTGAACATCATTAATCCTATTTATATCTTACAGATGGCAGCAGGAATAACCACATATTTAGTCATCTTGATTCAATTCAATCCAAAAGACTTTTCGCCTGACACAAATGTTACCACTGCGATCATTCCAACAGAATACTCTTAATGGTTTCTTCCATTTTTTTGAGTTTGAATAATCTGCGACTATCGAGAGTCCCAAGGCTAAAAAATTATTATTGAACCTATTCGTGCAAAATATATCGAATTTTTCAGATTATTATTAGGTTATTTAAGGTACATTTCTGAAATACTTTGAAATTTCCAGTGTTGCCAGGTTTGTTATTTCACATTTCAACTTGTTAACTTTAGATTGTATTGATGACTCATTTATTTGGTGAAATTCATCCTAAATATTAAAAGATACATGTATTTTGTCTAATTTTCACTTCATTTAATAATAAATTAATAATTTAAAATAATTAGAAAAATACTTGTTTCTATTAATATTTAGTTTACTTTATTTCCTATATCTATCTTTATTATGACTCAACCCGATCCTTAGAAAACCGTAAATCAAGTTCACACGACAAACTATGAGTATTACAAGTGTTTTGCAGGAGTTTTTGTATTGATTATTTAAAATCTGAAATTCGATAAAAAATAAGATAACTTATTGTTATCCAGACAAGATAGCTATGGGAAAATATAGGTAGTTCGTTTTGAAAAAAACAGATTTTTTTTAGAATTTTGGGTGTTGACAATTTTTTTACCACTCTGTATAACTGACTAAGAATCGGAAAGGGTGGCGCAGATCAAATTATTATCTGAGGTTATGCCAAATTCCGATCTGAAATCTCGAATATTGGGTGAAATATAGCCATTTTCGTGAATCTCACATTCGATTTGAAATTTAAAAAAATAATTTATAACTCATAAACCGTTGAGGATAGATGTAGAAAAGTAAAATTAATTTGATTTCTTATGGGGAATAATAAAAGAGATCGGAATACTTGGTGTCTTATTTAAAAAATCGAAGATGTTGTCAAATTTCCAGAAACCTAACAGTACTGGGTATTTAAAAGTATTCCAGAAATGTACCTCAGAAAACCTAATATTGATATTAAAAGTTTTAAATATTTCGCGTGAATATTTTCCATGATTTTTAATAGGCCACTGACCTCTCGTTATAGCCCTCAGATCTTTTTTAATACACATCTTTTGCTGTCAAAGATGAAATATTGGTGTAGATTCTTATTATACTATAGTTAGTTGAACTTAACTCGCTTTATATTGTTTTTCTATACTTTTAGTGAAACCTTTAAAATCTCTTAATTAAATAGCTTTTTCAAAACTAATCCGCTTACATAAAAAAAATATTTTGATTTTTTTTCTTGGAAATTTAACTATTGTCTTCAGTAAGAGTGATGGAGAGCACAGTAAAAAGATTTTTACTGATTTTGTTGCAGATTATGCTCTTCTGGGTAGAAATTACATCTAATTTTTTTGAGTTAGAACAAAAAAATGGCTGAATGGAATGATTTGGATTTTCGTATAGATTTTGCAGACATATTGAGCTGTAATTGGCACAATTACCATTATTGGTATCCTCAATATTTTCGATCCAGGGCTTTTCCAAAAAACCATCGATAGACCTTTTCTGTTGCATTTTTAAATTGATGTGCAGAATTTTCCCCCAAGAATATAGCAGATTTCCTTCTTTCATTTTGTTCAATAACATTCTTATATTTCTAACATCGTTAATAATTTAGGTCTCTCCAAGACTAATTCCTGGATGCGCCACTGATTTGGCGCTAATGAAGCATATTGGAAATATTCCTTGAAAAATATCGGCGTGACGCCACTGCGTTCAGCGTTCAGCTGTTTGTTGTTTACGTTTTACTAGTAGCAAAAGGTATTTCAAGCGACGAACCAAGAGTAACCGGTTATCTTTGGTACATACCTTTTGCATTCAAGCGGTTTGGGTTATAGATCCGTGACGTCATGAATTAACCTCAATTTGATCGAGAAATGTCAAATCAAACCAAAATCGTAACCCTGCTCGAGAGCAGGGTTACGATTTTGGTTATTAGAGCAAGTAGGGTTAGATGTGTATAAACATGAAAATAGTAAACAATAGCAAGGACTTTGAATTATTTGGAAGTTGAAAAACTGATCTTGGTAGAACCGAAAGACTATTGAATATTTCACAGAGATAATTAATAATCCAAACTACAGCAACACGAATTCTATTTAATAAAATGGAAGTTCAACTCCAGGTAGGAACTAAGGCAATTTAAGATAAAATTAAAAATAATACGCTCTTCCTAAATTCACAGGTTCAAAAGAAAACTTAAAGAACGTGGGTGAAAAGTTGTGTTGTTTGGATGGAAAGAACTCATCAAAAATGGGACCACAATGTAGAGTTTCTTTAACATAATAAAAAACAGAGCAATTATGAAATACAGTTCTTGAAAGAAGGAAATACTCAGGATCTAATATAATCATGTGCTTCTGAATAATGTTGCTGAAAATCATGTGGAAATCGTAAATTACAGTTCAGTAATACAACTGGTCTGTCAACTGAAGGTGCGTTGAAATGAAACTTATAAATCCAATGATTTTCTTGAATTTTAACTTTGAAGGCTGTAGGTATTTGATCACAATTTAAATTTTAGGAAAACTCAAAAATAAAATTGGAAGCAGAAACTTCAATGGAGAAAAATTCCATTTCTATAAATCACCTAGTTAAAAAAATTATTTGGAAACCATTAGAAGCATTGTAGAATGTACAGATTAGATTTGCTTTTCATTAGAGAAAAATAGAATTCCTTGTGTATTTTGTTAGCTGCAGTAATCAAAAATTTTATCAGCAGCTGCAAACATTGAATGTAAAGAGAAACTTAACCAGTCATCAACTGAAAGTATGTTGAAGTAACACAGGAAAACCATCTATTCTTATTGAATTTGTTATAAAGATAATATTCAATTCTATTTCAAATTTCAGGATAACTCTATAAGAGAAGAAATAAAAGGCTCGAAGAGAAAATGTCATTTGTGTGAAGCAATCTATATTGATAATAATTTGAAAATTACAAGAAAAACCTAAAAATTAAAGCCACATCAATAAAAATCCTTTGAGAATTCTGTTAATGAAACTATGAAAAGTTGCTTCAAATTTATGTCATGTGTGCAATACTGAGTATCTGCAAAGCATCGTATCAATAGTTTGGGTGTTCTGAGAATGCACAATATGGTAGCAATGAGGAGAAATTTTAAGGTAGATCATTAAATTGAAAGAAGAACCAGTAGAAGTGACCAAATAACTCTTTTTTTTTAAATTGGAATAAACTGAAATTTACAAATTCAAAATATTGTTTGTTAAAACCATCATGAGATTTGTCATTGCTGTTCCTAAAGTTAAGAGATTAAGAAGTTCTTTCATTGCCTTTTTGTGTTTGTTTCAAATTTTCATCAAGTATAATCTCGAAATAATGGAAAAATAGATTTAATTTTCTTCGTTTTACTAGCTGTTAATATTGATATTTTTCATTTTAATCATTTCTTGTCATTTTCTTCATTCCTAGTTAGGTACTCACAAAATAATTTTTATGATCATTTTTTTACATGTATAGATATTATATGATTCTAATTTAGTATTTTTTCCTTGTTAAATTTATTGTAGTTTCAGTAATTCCATTATAAGGATATATTGGCTAATAAAATATTGCTTATAAAAATGTCTTTTTGTTTATATAAGCTTCGGGAATGGGCCCTTTTTATCTGAATCAGATAAATGCTCAGATAACGTGTTATGCAGATAACCTATGAGCATAAATAAATAAAGCGAAGCAAAAGAATGACAGCACGGATAACCAAACCCGAGCATTCAAGCGATAATTTCTGGTTATTCTTTCTGGATTTCGAAGGAATAACCAAGAAGAACCAGCAATAACCGCTAGATGGACCAAAATCATAACCTGGTTACTCTTGGTTCATCGCTTGAAATACCTTAATATGCGTTTTATCAAACCGTAGAATTTAATCTTCGGTTTTGTCTAGAATCCAGCTTTATCGTTTCTACAATTTTTTCATGTGCAAGAATGTTTCATATATAGCACATAATTGTTCATTCAAACTCAAAGTCTTCAACTGATATGCTGAAATTCACAAACTAAGGAATCATCATGTTTAGAGTTGTGAATTTTAACAACTTTATGAGGTGTTATTCCATAAAAAATAAGTATTATTCTAATGGTATCTACTCAAGAAAATTGTCCTATCTGCAAGGACAAGCGCCTGAGCCTAATGTAAGGGAATATTTTTATTACATTGACCATCAGGGAATGGTAATACAGGAGCATTTCAATCATTACTTACAAAATCAAATTACTTAGTTATTTTTAGATGATTCTAAAATGAAAAATTTCGTATCATGCATAAAGGAGAAAAAGTTTTTAAGATTTTTCTTCAACCAACTGAAAGCCAACATCACAGATCGCTACAAAGAGTTTCCATATCTATCGAAATGTGGAAGAGAAAAAAATTATGTCAGATGTGATGACTGTCCTTTTGTGTTTACACATTTCGTGGAGAAATCATCCTCAACCAATCAGCCTGAAATGCATTTAGCATATAATCATGCCGATTCTCTCTTAACATTGAAATTCCAGCCAGATAAAATATTAATGCTACCAGAAACTGGAAGAGTTTACCATCCTGCTCCAGAACGAGCTGGCTCAATTGGATTGGTGCAATCTAAGTTTGCAATTGATTTAAGTAAATATTTTTCTTTTGAAAATGGTGAGAGTAATCCACCCACTAAATTTACATTTTTGGGGAAGATATATGATTTAGATAATAGATGGTATCAAAGAAAAGAAAAGTTGACGTCCTAACCATCAGAAGGAATCTTTTGAGAATTAGTAATAATTGGAATGGTAACATATTGTTATTACTAATGATATAGACTTTACCTGTATTGTTGGAATTTATAACCTATCTATAAATAAAAGGGCATGTTCAGTGTTATTGATTACATGTGTAATACAGTGCTACAACAATATTGAACCCACAAGAATTAGAGATAAAAATGTGCTTACCTTTTCGATTTTAGGTATTAAAAGGACTTTATGGTTCTACCCTCCTGTTGGTGTAAATTCAATGAACTAATAACATACTGGAAGAGGTATGTGCCTTCTATTATCTTGTTGCATTCGCAATAAGCAACATCTTACTACCCTATAGAATGATTATTAAGAAGGTTATCATAATAAGAGACAAAAAAGTGATGATGAGATAAAGATCTAATAAATAACTCTAGCGAGTTCATTATTGTGAAATAAGTCACCTAAATACAAGTATACAGGCACTACAACACAACAATAGAATAAGCAAAAATCTTGATCATTTTGGGACAGCAGCAATCCCGAGACGCCAAAGAAAAAGAAAAAAAATTATTTTAGGTTTATAGGCGAGACCTGAGATTCAACAGAACCCCAGAGAAAGAAGTCACAAGATCACGTAGCTATTGCGATTGCTTCTTGCATGGTGTGGTAGGTTGCTGTGCTTCGCTTAGACCGAAAATCGTTCATATCCTATAATTTAACTACTAAATTCCTATCGTTTCCTGAGATTACCACAAAAAATTATCATACAGTACTGAAACATGGGCATTTATAGCAAGATAAGTTGCTGACCAATCAAAAATCTGATCGTCTATTGTCTCATCCCTCTTTTTGCAGTGCCCACCCTAGATTATAAAAAAAGAGTTTTTTAGTCTAAGGTGCCGATAAGCAGATGTTAAGCTCCGCCCATCTGTCGTTTACTAAATTTAGATCATTCTCTGAAATTATGGTACTGGTGGTAATTAACCAGCCTGCTGACTTCACACTGGTTGTTTTTAGTTTTGAACCGGTTTTGCGCTAAAATGTACCTACAATTAATGTTCTGTGATGAACATTACGTTTTTACGTCTATGGTTTTTACTCTAGACAAAGTCTATGCTATGCTCTGTGATTGCAAATGTATTTTCTGTAATCTAATCGTAACCTATATATTTGAAATTCAAGAACTACATTTTATTATTAGAAAATTACGAAAACTTCGCACTTTTTTGAGTCGTCATGATTTAAAGAATGTTTCCAGCTATTATTGCTATACATTGTGGGGCTGGAATTCATAGTTCACAGTTTCATTCAGAATATAACAAATTATGCAAAGATGCCTGCCTTCGAGGCTTAAAATCCTTAAATGACGGTGGATCAGCTTTAGAAGCAGTAAGAGACTCGATAATTGTGCTTGAGAATCACCCACGAACGAATTGCGGTTTTGGATCTAATCTAACTTTTGACGGTGAAGTTGAAAATGATGCATCAATAATGAATGGAAAAACACTCATATATGGTGGGTGTGGAGCTGTAAGAAAAGTTAAGAATCCTATAACTTTAGCCTATGACCTTTGTCAGAAACAAACACAAGAAAATACTTTGGGTCTCATTCCACCATCCTTGTTGGTAGGAAGAGGAGCTCTGAGTTACGCAAGGAGTATTGGTTTGAAAACTGTTCCTAAGAAGTCCATGGTTAGTGAGAGCTCTGCAAAAATACATAACAAATATTTGAAATTATATGAGGCTAACAAGAGTGCTGATGAAAACGTGTTATTAGATACTGTAGGAGCTGTTTGTATGGATTCTAATGGTGATTTTGCTGCTGCTTGCAGCTCAGGGGGAATTTTGTTGAAAAAATCAGGCAGAGTTGGTCAAGGTGCTCTTTATGCAAGTGGCACTTGGGCTGATAGTAACTGTGAAGATGAACAACCATCCATTGCGGTTTGTACAAGTGGTTGTGGTGAACATTTAGTAAGAACTCAACTAGCTAAACAAATTGCTAATGACTTGAAAAGTGCTGAATGCCTTACTACAGGTTTGTGCAATTCCATTACAGATAATTATATTAATTCTAGATTTTTGCAAAATGTTGATAGCAAATTATGTGGAGTTCTTGCTTTGATAAAAACAAATGATGAAGTTTCACTTCTTTGGGGACATAGTTCGGAAACAATGAGTATAGGTTTTATGAAAAACGGTGATAAAAGACCAACAGCATTAATTTCTGAATTACCTGTAAGATCCAGAGTAGGTCAAATTGTTAATGTAGGTGGATCTCATTATTGTATTTGATTTATTATTTTATGGCAAATTATGTGTTCTTGTATTTTTTTGTGTTGAAATGAATGAATTCTTAATTTTATGTGCTGTAACTATAGAAATATGTTTTATGGAGATGTAGAATTGCTCATGTATGACTTAGACAAAATATTGTACATAATTCGTGAATGATATTTTTTGTTATCAACATACTTTGATATTGTCAAAAGATTCTTCTCTCCATATAACAAATAATTTTTCCTCTACCTGATGTTGCTATTATATTCTGGATTCGATTTTTACTCGACTGAAACTTTTTATGTTATTATTGCTCAATCTTCACTTACAATATGTTTGCAAGGAATTAAATTGCATTATCGAGTTAATGATTTCATAGGAAGGAAATGCTGTTCAGTTGGACCAAATCATATCACAACTTAGTGCTTTTTTTCTTCAAATTTGTTCAAAAATGAATAATTTGATTTGTTTATGGTTTTGACAATAGTTATTAGATATTGGAAAAAAATCCTAATACTTTGCATATCAATCAGTATTATTATGAAGAATATTTTAGAGTAAAATCTGATAAATAAGATTAATTTACGAGCACAAATGCACTGCAACCATTATTTAAAAGAAAATAAAGAGTTTATTTTATTATTTCAACATAGCTGCCACAAGCTCTTTTATTCATTGTTACAAGATTATCCATTTATTCTGGAAGATTTATATATTTTTTTAAATTTATTGTATTGTTTATGTTCAGTTATCAAAATAAACACTCACATAAAAAATAAAACCTAAACCTTGAGGTGGCTAAATTTCTTCTCAAAATATTTAACCTGTCAAGGATCTCGAACTGGACCCTTTGTTTGCTAATCTGACATGCTCGATTTAATCAATGAATTTCAATTGAAACATATCATGCACCTTCAGAATAAAATAGAATAGAATAAAAAAATCTTAGCCTAGAAATATGTTCGTAGCATGATCTTGTCTGGAGATCTATAATCTGCACATGCACTGTAAGCTAGAAAAGCTTTACTGATCTATGCATCACGCATAGTGGTCACAAAATTCCTGGACCCTCTATATCCCCATGAGTAATGCTAAAATCCTGCAACTAGATTCAACACTTAAAAATAATAAAACAAATATTTCATTTGATCAACAGAGTTAGTATCATATATTTATGAATAAAAATAAAAACCTAAACAAACCGTTCTAACAACTTCGACAAATGATAATAATCAAAATTAAAACTTAAAAAATATTTCATAGGTACATTTCATTACGAAATGATTGACATCATCAAATCATCTCCCATATCTCACATTAGCAATAAAAGTATCTAATTTGAGGAATTCTAATCAATATATAGTATATACACATCTGAAAAAATACATTGCAAGAGAATAACATTTAAGATTTTCATACAAGTCAATCTAGATTTACATATATACAAAACCTTCAGAGGATAATTCTATTATTAGTATCTAATATGCAATTTCAAAAATGGCCAGATAGTACAGGATACCTCTTTGGAATACTTCATCTTGGCTCTAAATCATCTATATTAGTATAGGAATCTGATTGTTTAGTGGACTATACAACATACTGATCTGAATGTAAGTCAACATGAACAGATTTAACTTCCATAATTTTAATATTTCATTATATCATCGCCAAAAGATCAGTTGAAAGTACCAGTTAACAATACACTTATTTGATACAACGGAATAATTCTTTTGAGATTTGAATATTTTAGGAAATAAATGAGTTATTTTGCACCCTGTACCTTGAGAATAAGTTACAATATCAAAAGTAGAAATAAATATATAACTTCTAGAAAGTCGTATTTAGTCCAGAAGGATAGAGAATATTGTCATATAAACATTAGTAACAGTTTAGGATTTTAACAAATCAATATAACTTAATCACTGAAATATTATTGACAATCTTCAGCAGCCTTTTCCACAAACTTCTAGGAATCTCTGAAATTGAAATAAATCGTATGTTCAGTTGAAAAATACACATGCTTCAAGAATGAATGACATTAATCATTAAGGCATTAAGACTGCTCGTTGCTTTGATGTTATTTTTGTGGGATTGTTCCAGTTTAAAACTAGTAAAACAACATGCTTTCATTTTGCCCAAATGTGTGTAATTTTTGAATGCCAAGCCAAAATGGATCATAAACCGTCTATCTTTCAGCCAAAAATTATGTTGAACTTCAATAGTAATTTCAAGATATTTTATGAAATCGAATATTTTTGCATGGGCTATAATATAAATGAGCACGAGACATGATAACGAAAAGCAGAATTATAAATAATTTGAAAATGTAGCGCTGATAAAACAAAATAATGATTTCCGTAGAATAAGATCGATAATAATAAAAATGTGAGAATTCCAAATTGCCTAATAATCAACTAGGTATGTGAGAGATTCGGTGGAAAGGCAAAATATTAACTTTTAACGATTTATTTAGCAACAGTTTCAGATACCATAATTATGTATACTTCTTCAGGCTACAATAATAACAATCAATTTAAACAACAAAATATAATAGTAATAAAGTTTACTAAACACAAACATTGATCTCAGAGGTTTACGCCTGTATGCAATTTATGAACAAGATATTTTTTAGTCTGAACCAAATTTCTAGAAATTTTTTTCAACAATTATCGGAAATAGATTCTACGCCACCTGAAGCATAAGAATGAAACTATCTAAAAATGATCTCGAAAACACAACAATAATCTTGAAAAGCTAGATGTATTGCAGAAATATGATACCTATATATAGTTTATTACGTTTCAGAGTAATCGGAGAACACACAATGATTCAACAAACATATTCCCTAACAATTTTTAGCTCACCTCAAGATCTTCTCCATAATATTTTTTAACCTTGACTCTGAGGATGAAGGCACTAATTTTTGTACCATTTCACTGACAAAAATTTCACTAATGCCTGGACTTGTTTGCTCTGCCATTTCAAAAGCATTTTTCAGTTCGTCTAATACATCATTTGACTTCTGTGGACTGTCTGACCCTTTTCCATTATAGTGAGATTTCTTTTGCAACTGAAATAATTAGAAAATTGATTTATTTTCGAATCAGATTAAAAACTAGAATATGAAAACTTACATCTGATATGATGGGACAAATGATATTTGATAAGCAAATGGACCTGTAGCCCATCTTTACGCTATTTGATCGCTCTCGCACTCCAGTCTTTTTATTTTTTTTATCAGTTTCAATATCCCCCCTCTCTCTGGGTTCCGAAGGACTTAATACCGTTTCCCTTGAAGTCTTTTTCTCAGATTCATTCTCCTTCCTTTCCCTTTTGTATTCATTGTCTCTTTCTCGTTCAAATTCTCTTTCTTTTCTATCCGGAGAAGACACAATGGACTTTGGCCTTGAAGGTGTGGGTCGGTCTAACTTTTGATGATTCAGATTAGAGTCTCGGGGCGGTGATTTGGACATGTAAAGTCCGCCCGAACTGCCGTTCTGTGATGTTTGGTTATTGTGTTGCTTGGAATAAGGACTGCTCACATTGTTGTCGTTAACTGCCACTTTTATAGACATGTTTCCTTTAATCGACATATTACCTTTCACAGTCATTATCCATGGATCGTCAAGGTCGCGATCTTGTTTAGGCTCCTCTCTGCGAAAGAACAATATTAAAAAGACCAAAATAGTAAAGAATATGGAATTTAGGAAATAATGTGAATTTTAAAAAATGGCTTAATCGGATATAGCATGCTGAATATGATATGAAAGCTGCACATAAAATTTCGATTGAAGAGAGACAATAACAAATTAACATAAATTTCATCAATACCACTTACGAGTCAGAACTTTCAGAGTCTGCTTCACTTTCTTCATTCCTTGTACATTTCCATTTCTTAAATCTATCAATTAGATCAATCAGGTACGAATTTTTTTTTGCTTTCCTAATAAAAGGGTACTTTAATAACTCCTTTGCCGTGGGCCTATTCTCGGGATCTTTGTTCAGACAAGCCTCCACGAAATCTTTGAACATTTTCGAATAACTACCAGTCAACTGAGGAGGATTGTTTTTGGGAATCAGGAAAAGAACTCGCATTGGATGCATCTCGGAATTAGGAGGTTCACCTTTAGCCAATTCAATAGCTGTGATACCCAAACTCCATATATCTGCTTTAGAGTCGTAAGCAGATTGTTTGATAACCTGAAATGAAATGTTGAAATGACTGGAGATATAGATATAAAAATAAAGTGGTAACAAAATCATATTTATCTTTGGGGTTCTTCAGGCCACAATATTTGTTGCTTTTATAGGAAGAAAATATAAGAAAATGCTTTAGTAGAAACTGAAAATAATTTGACCTTATTCACAATTGATTTACAAAAACTTCATTTTTTGAAACCAATGAGTAGTAGAAGGTTCACTATGTATTGTATTTGTGAGCAACAGTAGGAAATAAAATATACGTCTAGGAACAGCCAAAATTTTTGATTCAAAGCATAAAAAATTCTATTGAGTGGGTCATGTTAAAAGTAGATAATACCGACTTTCTCAGTATAAATGCATTCAGTCACTTCAACTTATTCTTTCCTTAAATGAATATACATTTTTTTTGATAATATACTTCTGGTTAGACTGGAAATCCCCTAAACTTTTTTAATTTATATGGGACATGTTGAATGATTGTTTGGGCTATTACCATCATCTATGTTTTCCGATAGACATCTTCTATCTTTATCAAGGAGGAAAAGTAAAAAAACCTCTTGAAAATTATCAATTTTCAAAAAGTCAATATTGACAGAAGTCATGAAAGAAAATGAACGATGTTATATACTCATCTGTGATATGATGATCTTTTTAAGTTGGATCGAACTATCGGCGTTCAAACTTCTGGTAGATCTATAGATGGAGCACTTATGGAATCAGATGTTATTTTCATAAATGCTGCTTCTTTGGTTTTTCTTCTTTGGATATTATTGATGCTTCATCCCACTTTATACGATGATTCTCATCTACAGCATGTTGGATCAACCTGGATTTGTCGCTGTCTAGTACTCATAGAAGCTTCTGATGTTCTTTTATTCGTACATTCAGAGGGCGTTTAGTTTCTCGATGTAAGATCTTCCGCACTCGCAAGGTAATTCATATATGCAGTTCTTTGTCCTTTGTGTCCCATTATTAGGCTTAACTTTTGTAAGTTTAGCTCTGATAGTGTTTTGAGTTTTGAATGCAGTCGTTATGTTGTATCTATTTCCAATTCTTCTCATTTTCTCCGACAAACTTTTTACATAAGGAATTACGGTTTTAATGGTCTGATTTATATCTGTTGGTTCAGGTTGACTTTCTCTTGTTCGTCTAGCTTTTTTAAGAAAAAGAACATCAGAAGCTTCTAAGAGTACTAGACAGTGACAAATCCAGGTTGGTCCAACATGCTGTAAATGAGAATCATCATATAAAGTGGGATGAAGCATCAATGATATCAAAGAAGAAAAACTTGCAAGAAGAAAAACTTGCAAGAAGAAAAATCAAAGAAGCAGCATTTATGAAAATAGCACCTGATTCCATAAGTGCTCCATCTATAGATTTACCAGAAGTTTGGACGCCCATAGTTCGATCCAACTTAAAAAGATCATCATATCACAGATGAGTATATAACATCGTTCATTTTCTTTCATGACTTCTGTCAATATTGACTTTTTGAAAATTGATAATTTTCAAGAGGTTTTACTTTTCCTCCTTGATAAAGATAGAAGATGTCTATCGAAACGTCGGAAAACATTACATCCACAATAGATGATGGTAATAGCCCAAACAATCATTCAACACGAGCTCCATCATCAACAATATCTCGTCATCAAATATATGGGACATAATGTATATCTTTTCAGATGTTTCAAGAGCTTCATATTTTGAAAGCACACATACTGAGTTTAGTGTAAAAAATTATTGGAATGAGGAAAATTTATTTATACTTCTGAAATACCTAAATTTATTTACTGAAGACTAATTAGAAAAAACTATATACAAATTCTTGAGGCACTCTTTCCAAGGCCTATTCAGAATGTCTCATAAAAATTAAAAAGGTTAGTGGTAACTCCAATTCCACCAGAAGTATATTAACAAAAAAATTGCAAATCAGATACATTTGCTCCTTTAGACCCACCTGCAAAATTTCATAAATATGTCTTTTATACGAAATACACTCAACTGTATGCTCATGCGCGTTCGTGACGTCACGCGCGGAGCTAGTTGACAATATATATCAAAGATGTAGGTGTAATATATTCAAGAAAAGGCACAGGAATTTATTCTTTCTATATAATAAACAGTGAAAATATTGTTTTTTTTTCTTGCTACAGCGAACAAATATTCTTTCAACCTCAGTTGAGGTGATTATCCTCAATCTTTATCTTTAGTCTTGAGTTGAAGTATGTATTTATTTGCCGTTTTATTGATTACTCTTTTTTTTTCATTCTAACAAAAGGAAAAACGTAAATGTGTAATTTCAACTCATAGTAAGTACCATAATGAATTTCAAAATGCTCCGAGTGTGACGTCATGGTTCATTTGGGATTATTTGAATTGGGACAGTAGCACATCATAATCGATGTACTACCTTTATGAATATGTATTGTGCTTTTTCATTCAATTGCTTCCATACTTCAACCCAAACCTGTACAACAGCAGTGTGGGAGCACTAGTAGGTTGAAAATTACCTCTGGAGCCATCCAAAAGGGTGTTCCAACGAAAGTATTCCTTTTACTGGTTGTATTAGTTAATTGGCCTGCTACTCCAAAATCTGCTAATTTGACATCACCCATTTCGCTGAGCAAAACATTAGCTGCTTTTATATCCCGATGAAGTTTGCGCTCACTATGAAGATAATCCAGTCCCTTCAGAACCTCTCGTAGTATGATGGCAATATGCATTTCTTCAAAATTGCCAGCTTTCATCAAATCGAGGGCTGAACCTCCACCTAAATATTCCATTATAATCCATAGCTTAGTACCCTACAATGAATTACAAAAAAAATTCAAATTCATATCATTTTATATTCTTTATATTATGGAGGCTAGAGGAATGAGGAATCAATTGGTATGTAAAAAGTATCCATCAAAATTGCATTCGAATGAAGGTCGATCAAACTGGAGAATGGAAATTTATCAGAAACTGAATGATCTACTTTTAACAAGTCTTCGCATGTATTTCTACCACTAGGCTTTGAGAAATTGTTTGAAATTTAATAATATCTGACGAATGACAGCTACCGATAAAAATCAATGAGGTAACCCAGCATTGCCAAAAGGCTGAACACAATATCGATGGAAACATCTGCTGAAAATCTGCAGATTATAGAGGGAAAATGGTAGCGGTATGATTTTTTCTATAAACATTAATTTTATAATGAAAAATTGGAAAAGACTACTAATTGATTTATTTTCCTTAACTAGAAAGCTAATACAGGTATGAAATTAAATCTTTAGACAGCAATAAAAAATGCTAATTTAGATATATAAAAAATCCATCAGAAATGAGCCTGGGTAGGTTCATAAAATTTATATATACATCCAGAACAGCATGTTTTCAACATAGTTATTAGGACTCGACTTAACATTACACGAATCTAATCAGGCAACAATTTACTTACGAGAATTTGCGTCTTCTAGTGTCATTCAGATCTGAAAAGGAGTTTTATAGGATACATTTTGATGTTGATTCGAATTTTTTTGTGAAAAATTTATTGATGAAACTGAAAAATCGGTAGACTTTCACCGCTTTTCGGTAGATTCGATTCTAAATCGGTAGAAGTACCGATAAATTGGTAGCAATCGATAAATCAGTAGCATCGGCAACGCTGAGGTAACTGGAAGATACCAGCGACATCTATATTTGTGCAATTTCGATGGACACTTTTAGCTGTTCCATAAGAATGATTCATCCTTTCTCTACCCTCCAAAAACCCAAGAAGAAATAAGAAAAATATTCTTTTAGAAAATTTTCTTTTGTTTCTTTATTGTAAACTACAGGAAATTATTCAAACACAATATATCTACAAGGAGGATAGGATAAGCAACTGATTAAATATAAAAAATTGCCATATTATCAAATTATCAGGACAATAGAAAAAATATCTCATAATTTCCAAGAATTTTTGAAAACTCACTCTTATTTTGAAAATTTACATTGTAAATAATAGTGACTTTTTCCCCACAATCATATAAATATGTAAAATAGATTGTAAATAGATGTCAGTTTTAAATGCTTTAATAGTTAATTTACCGAAGCAAGCTCATACTGTAATTTTCAATTCCAAATTTGACATTAACAACAGGGTGAAGAGGGCTGCTCTTATTACAGTTAAATGCTGTAAGATTAATTGTAGTCGTAAGTCATATATACAGGGTGTGTTAATTTTAACTATATGTTCTTGCGATTAAAAGAACACTTTTCCCATACGGTTTCTCCATATTCAGCTGCGTTAAAAGTTATTAGGTGTACAAATAAGTTTCCGCGGTTTTTTATAAAAAATTAGGAATTTATTGTAAAGGAAAAGTACATTACGTTTTATTCAAAGTATTTTCCATCATTTGCCACTACTTTTCCCCATCTTTCTGGCAACATTCGGATACCCCGTCGAAAAAACTCTTCATCTTTTGACGCTATCCACAAATTACCCAATTTTTGGTTTCTTCATATGATGTGAAGCCCTGCTCAGACAGACCATGTACCATCGACCGGAACAGATGATAATCAGAAGGGGCTAAGTCTGGTGAATACGGCGGGTGGGGTAAAACTTCCCAGTTGAGTGTTTCCAAGTATGTTTTTACCGGCGCCGCAACATGTGGACGAGCATTATCGTGTAAAAGAATAATTTTGTCGTGTCTGGAGTAGTAATGGGCGCGTTTTCCTTAAGTGCCCGACTCAATCTCATCAATTGTGTTCGGTGAGAGCTCCAGTAATGGTTTCGCTTGGTTTCAGCAATTCATAATACACGACACCAAGCTGATCCCACCAAATACACAGCATGAGTTTTTTCCATGAATATTCGACTTAGCTGTCGATGTTGATGGTTCGCCGGGCTTAACCCATGACTTTCTCTTCTTTGGATTATCGTAGTGAATCCATTTTTCGTCACCAGTGACTATATCGATGCAAAAAACTCTTTTTTTTATTCTGGCAAGCAGCATTTCACTCATGCATAATCGGCGTTCAACGTCTCTCGGCTTTAGTTCATATGGAACCCAATTTCCTTGTTTTTGAATCATTCCTAACGATTTTAAACGATGTGAAATTGCTTGTTGGAGTCACTTGTAGAGTAAGTGCAAGTTCTTTTTGCGTTTGGGACGAATCTTCCTCCAATAGTGCTTCTAATTCCATGTCTTCGTACACTTTCGGCCTTCCACTGCGTTCTTTGTCTTTAACGTCAAACTCACCGTTCTTAAACTTTTGAAACCATTCCTGACAACTTCTCTCACTTAAAGCAGCTTCACCATATGCTTCTAGAAGCAATCGATGCGCCTCAGCTGCAGATTTTTTCACATTAAAGAAGTAAATCAAAAGTTCCCGCAAATGATGCTTATTCGGAATAAAACTTGACATTTTTGCACGAAAAAAATTACGTGATGCTGATACGGAATCACTAGTACTTTAAGGTTATGGTGTTGCCAGATGACTAAACTTGGGATATTACGTTTTACATCTGACAATTTCTCCATAACCTTCTGGTGGGGCCATCTTTTGACAAACCGCGGAAACTTATTTGTACACCTAATAAGATGTTATTGATGCGTAAGGGTAGCTTAAATTATCCTACAGAATCGAAGGCGTCAAAGTTCACTATGTTGGATTCAAAGTTCTTAATACATTCACAGTATTGTACTTATAACTACGAGGGCCATTCAGAAACTAACCTCCGATTGGTCACAGTGCGGGTAGTGGGGGGGAGTAGCGCGCCATCTGTGCATTCACGCGCTCAGCAGGTCAGTCGGCATCAAGCCGTAGTCGAGTGAACATCGTACCTGCGCTAGTTTAGTTTTTGTGGCAGTTTGAAATGTGTGCTGCAATAGAAAATCCCGCCAAATGTGAGGTGCGTGCTGTTATAAGTTTTTTTACAGCCAAAGGATACTCTGCAGCAGCTATTCATCGTGAGCTTTGTTCCGTGTACGGACCAAAATTTATGAGTGAAGGAGTTGTCCGTGGATGGGTACGTTTATTTAAAAGTGGACGAGAAAACGTTCATGATGAAGAGAGGAGTGGTAGACCATCATTGGTGACTGACGAACTAGTTCAGACAGTTGATGCAAAAGTTCGTGAAAATCGACGTTTCACAATGGCGGAGTTGTCTACTAATTTTCCACAGATTTCTAAGACTCTTTTGTACGAGATAGTGACAGCAAGATTGGGTTACCGTAAGTTCTGTGCACGATGGGTGCCTCAAGGCACAAGCGGGTGATTTTTATGCAGAAGGAATTTCAAAGCTTGTGAAGAGATACGATAAGTGACTCAATCGTAATGGAGACTATGTCGAAAAATAGTGCAAAGATGTAGTTGTAAGATGTATATATTAAAATATTTTTACTTAACTTGATGTATTTTTTTCAATTAACCGGAGGTTAGTTTCTGAACGGCCCTCGTATATGTAGCAAGTAGTAGCTTGTACCAGGTAGGTATTCTAGCTGCAATGGTTTCCAATGACACAGACACCCCAAAATCACTCCATAAAATGTAAAAATTATTAGATCAAGAGAAAAACTTGTGTTTCACCAGTTTTTCTTTCGCATAAATAATAAGTTCTTCCGATATAGTTATTTTTTTTTATCATTATTAACATTGAAAATTTCGCTATTGAATGATATAAAAAATTCTTTTTCTATGGATCAATGGAAATTAAAAAGACAAACTTAAATACTATATTCTAAAACAAGTTGCAGAATGGGCGCCTATTCCACTATGAATGAGTGTTGGAATTACCTTCTGCAACGAGTATTAGACGATATTTTCTCTATTTCAGTCAAGAATTGTGAGAAATTTATTGGAATTCAATGAAATATTCAGATTATACCTCCTAGTGCCTTTTGTATTTTATTTTCGCTGTTGGTGTGACTGATACGAAAATTGGCAGATTATAGAATTTGAATAGTGCCTTCAAATCTCTACATGGTTTAATATTGACAATTGACATGCAATGGACGCATGTTCACATTCGAAGGGATAGAATGTCAGTGTTGTCAAACACAAAACGAAAAACTAAAACCAATGCTGTAATGCACTGGTTTTAGTACTGTAATGAACTCATTACGACACTGAAATAGAGAAAATAAATTGTCCAGTTACAATTTACACTATTCTATGCAGAAGTTCTTCACTCCAAAACAGCTTTTATTTTATGAATCACATGAAAAATCTGATAATTTTTACGGAAATAAAAAAAGAAAATAGTATGATCATATAACCCTGATCTTATGTATCAATCCATGTTTCTATATCGAAATGAATACATAACATACATAAACTGCTTTCCAGTCACCAAATAAGGCCTGGGAGCGCTCTTTGGTGTGCTCTGATCTACTCCAGCCCTTTCCACTAAATGTGTTTCCCTTCATAAAGAGGGTGAGAAACATCAAAAGTTCTAGACCCGGGGTCATACACACCTCACTGGAAAGCGACTATAATGGAATTTCTTCCAGTATTTAGGGGGCTTCAAAAACAGCTTCAAGGAAAATTCATCATCTTGTAGAAAAATGATGATCAAAAATTTACTGAATTTCATAATCTACACTCACAAGATTTGAAAATGATTAAAAAATTTTTTTCCAAATAGGTTTTGCAAATTCTGCAATACTGCCTTTCATCGAACTCATTCCTATTTCGACTTCAAAACATAACTTAGACAATGGTATTCTATGAGGTATTAAATCACTTTGGAACTTTCAGGTTTAACATACGCATAGAAATATTTATAGAAAATAATGGTGTTGAATTGATGATCTGAAGAATGGGAAAGTCATAGAATTCAGAGCATTGCTAAAGTTGATGATAGATACGAGCATTCTAAATATTTGGAATTTCTTGAAGTATTTGTTACTGAAAATCATGTCTAATTGTTTTAAAAAACCCCAACTCTTTTAATTACCTTTGCTGAATAAATTGAGATTACAACTTAATGGCAAAACTACCCAGTCCTGACTCCTGACAATTCAGAATATATATCAGATTCTTACTCCTTAAATTGAAAAAAGTTCTGAAATCCAAGAGTTCAAAGTCTCTATTTGACCTTTGAAATTGTCTAAATAAATCTAACTTTACTCAGAGCAACAGAAGTGGAACAACTTTTGAAAGAATTATAACTTTTGCTTATGCATTCGAAACAGAAGAATAAAGGAAATATTTCCCAAATGAGTTTCAGAAACAGGGTTCATTGATGTGAAGTGACTGGTAAAATAATTTCAATCACTTCATGTTATTATAAGAACAAATACTCTGGGATTTATTGGGCGGATAGATTGCTTAAGGAGTCTGTTCGAACGTCCTTCAGTATCATCAGATTTGATAATAGAATTTAAAGTTGAAGAAAATGATAATTTGGAGGCAATCGAAAGAAACTTTATGCAAAAATGTTGGTAGAAAATACATAGTAATAAAAATTTAAAATTTTCAATGTTCAACTACCGTAAAGAAAGATCATTTTAAAGTATCTGATTATTCATAATTATATAATTAAATTTAAATTAAACTATTCCTGAAAATTCCCTAATGAATTGCAGATGACATGCAAGAATTGTTATATAAAAAGAGAGTACAGACCAATAACTTCTCAAGTTTCTGTTATCAATGAAATGTTAGAAGTTAGAAGTCAATGGACTATGAAGAGAGACTATATTACTGTTGATTGATTTTTTTTTTCAATTTCTGTATAATATCGGCATTTAAATTTACATTTTAAGTATTTATAATCACAAGTGCACTTCATACATATTAAAAACAATTCTTTTTTTGTAGGCTAATGACAAAGATATGTTTACTTTCAAATTAGAGTAATGGTCATATGGCTCAAATTTGAGTAAATATTATAAGTGCTATAAGAATCATATAGTGAGAATTAATTTGTATTGATTATAGATCAATAGAATTCCGAAGAAGTTCAAAGGACAATATGTTAGTTTATTGACATACCTCATTGAAGGCCATAATGAAGGTAGTTTGACGTCTTTACTTCCTTATAAGAAAGTAGCTTTTCCAGGATACTGAATATCACCGAAATCCCACTCAATATATGGGTTTCGATAAAAAGGGCTAATTTATTCCATTAGTTCAACAATTATCCTGTTCTTTCGAACTTGGAGAGTGGGATCACAGGACAAATCATCACATCAAATATTTCACCAATTGATAACACCACTTAATTCAACATAAATATCACTAAATTAATCCTATTCCACTGATACTTTACAGGAACCTAAAATTCAACGCTTATCCAGATTATTAACGTACACAATCTATAGTTATAAATCAGTTTTATTTATGCACACATCTGACTTTTACAACGCCATATTGACTTGTAAACACAGAGCTTTTCTATTTTCCTGTCATTTCTAACTATGGGTGTAGGTAAAACGTCTTTTTTTAGAAATACTAGGTGTAGGCACAAAATACTCTACCCAGCTGATATCACTGACAGAAAAAGTTTTTTAGAAGCATGTAAGAAATGTGTGTGAACTTATCCAGGGTTTTCCAGCAACGGATTCTGGACGAGTGATGCGAAACATGTGCGAAACCTCTGGGATACTACGCTGTTGCCGAACCTATTTACTTTTTCGGAATCAATTTCGCTATTGAATAGATTGTAGAAAATTTATGTTCTCTGTGACTGACAAACCCTTTCACTATAAATTGAAGATTTCACTCAGCAAAGCTTTTTGCATACCGAAAATACGTGGTATATCGATAAATACTTCGTGCTCCATAACAATCCTTTCACTGGAATATTCTAATTCATTGCTCTATAATACAATCTATGTTCAGATAAATTGAGGACGATGTGGGTGTACTTGAAAATTGAAGATTTCGCCCAACAATGCTCTTTACACCCCTAAAAAAACCGAAAATGTATTTTGATGAATATTCCATAATAATTCTTGGACCGAAATATTCTTTTTACAATGATTTATCACAATCGATAATCAGATTTATTAAGCATGCCGCCGGGATTTTTGAAATTCAAGACCAGCAACGCTGGTTAAATATTTAATTTTCATGAATCCCGACGTCGTCTCAAATTCATCTGATTACTGATTGTTCAAAAACAGATATTTTGGTGAAAGAATTATTTCAGTGCGCAGAATATTTAACAAGATATGAAATTTCATTATTCAGTAAAATGCATTGCTGGACGAAATCTTCAATTTTCGGATCCGTTCCCCTGATTTCTCAACTTCTATTTATCTATGCTTGATTTTTAAGTTTCATATTGTCACACTGAAAATCTGTAGCCGTAAAATTATCTGAAGAGATTAATAGATTTGGCAACACTACACGTAATCAGACCACTCGTCCGTTGGTGGAAAATTAAGGATAAGTTCATACAAATGACTGTGTAGGGACAGGGATCTATGGGTGTAGGTATCGACAACTGTAGGCGCAAAATACAAGGTTAAAGTGACATGTATGAAATGTCACATATTAATATTTTAATTTTCAAAAAAATCTTCTCCTTGCTGTTGAAAATTTAATATGGGGAACGCGGATTTTGATTATGAGGATGAAAATTTGCATGAGAACTCCGAGGATTATTATGCTTTTCTGAATATTCCAAAAGAAGTAAGCAGTTTTTCGTTTGTACTTGGGTTAACACACAATTTAGACTATCATCGCATACACCAACCGCCTAACCTCTGGGGAAAAATTATGCAATTGATATTGTTTTTCAGGCTACCAAAGATGAAATAAATAATGCCTACAGACGTCTCAGCCGCATTTATCATCCCGATAAACATCTAGATCCCAACCTTAAAACTAAAGCAGAAATTTTATTCAACAAAACCAAGAGAGCATATGAAGGTAGAGATATGATAACAATTCATGCATTATGATAAGTTAATTATGTATTCCAATTGATTATTTGGAAAAATTTACAGTTCTTTCTGATCCTCATCGAAGGGCCATATATGATTCTTTAGGCTTAAAAGGATTAGAAACAGAAGGATGGGAAATAGTCAAAAGACAGAAAACACCAGCTGAAATAAGAGCAGAATATGAACAGTTGGCAGAGGAAAGGGCAGAAAGATTGAAGCAGCAAAGGACAAATCCTACTGGAAACATAACTCTTGCTATTAATGCTACAGATATTTTCAATACATATGATGAATCAATATTAGATGATGATTATGAAGAGTAGGTTATCTAAATATTAACATAGATTCTCTACAATTGAAAAAATTAAAGTGATTTTAGGCTACCCAATATTGAAATGTCTTTGATGCAATTCTCTCAATCAATTGACTTCCCTCTTACTCAGAAAGACACCTGTACCTTGTCAGGTCAACTACATACACAAAATGGAACTGGGGGTGGGGGAATAAACTGCAGTTGGAGACACATATTTTCTCATCGTAGTTGGGCTGAAGCTGAAATAACCGCAGGTACCTTTGATAATGAATTCGATCATCCCAATAATTTTGTTTCTTAACAGGTAATGGACCAGCTGTATCGTTCAGGGGATTTAGAACTCTAAGCAAAAAATTTTTTTTGAATGGAGGTACTGTCTTGCATTTCACACCAGATGGTATCAAACCCGGAATCATGACGAGTAAGTAGGTCTTTAACTCATTTGGTTGTACAGAGGTTGCCAACAGATAGAACAAGTAAAAAGTTTATTATTTTCTTTCCATCAACAAAAATGTTGATTGAGTTCCGTCATTTTCATTCATATATTTATTTCTTATGCAGGGCTGACAGAATTCAATTAGATCAAATATTATTGTCCAAATTAGTGTTTCCCTTCATGATATGATAACACAATTATAGTTATGGTATTTCATCATTTCCAAATATAATATGTGTAGGAAGTATCAAGCTCCTATCCTGAATTAATATAAACCATTTTCCATAGCCCAACTGATCATTCTATACAAGTTCCACCATCAAAAAATTTCTGGTCCTCATGACATACGTCATTTCACTCTCTGCTTTCTACCCTTAACTTATTTATCAGTGCTAGTGCACTCTAGGCCACAAAAAGGTTTATGCTTAATTGCATTCTATAATCTATTCCTATTTTTGAGGTAGTTGGTATATATATATTTATATAGTTATAGTATATATAAATATAGATTTGTAAGCAATCTAACTACCGATGAATTTCATTACAATTTTAATAAATCATGTGATATATTTATTGCATTTTTCATTTCAGCACTTGCTATGCAGATTGATCGACACTCTGTAGGTTATTTAAGCTATAATGGAGGTATTAGATCTTTATTTTCTACCTCAATAGTCAGAGATACAGGTGAGCTTTAGTTTAGGTTACAATCATACATAGATAATCCTCTAATTTTTACTCCATAACTACTGGGTCGATTTGGCCAAAGAGCATGGACTCAAGATGTTTATCCCTCAAACCTATTTCGAAAATTTCAGCTATCTAGTTTAATACGTCTAAGCAGTGGATTTGCATTCGATCTCACTGAAGAGATTTGGTATCATAAGATGACTTCTGAGAAAACAAAATGTATAGTCCTTTCAAGATATATTGTCACAAAGGGGTGGCCATGAAAAAGTTTTCAAGGGCCACTATAGGCATATTTCAAGTTGCTGTATTTAAGTTCTTCACACTGAAAATCACTAGCTGCTGCAATAATTTCGTTATTGACTTAACCATAATTGATAATTGTCACATATTGTTAATATTACTGACTTTGAGCGAATTGTTGAAAAAGTTAAACTTTGCTTCGACTATTCCACAGCTTTGTGCTCTTATAAAATGTCTGAAATTATTCAAGATACCTCTCGTTTATCAAAACGAGAACACGCTGCAATATATAGGTCTTACTGTGAATTCTTCAAAGACTCTAGGTGCGTTTGGCAATAGCATCCGTGAGCAGATGGATTTTTTAGTCATGTGACCACAGATTGCACAGATTTATCTGTAAGAAACTAACAGTACAGAGCGCCTTCTTTTCTGTGGTCATGCTTCTACTGTTCATTTCATATCTATGATTTCTCCTAACTTGTACTTAATCATTTTCATTTTGTTGTTTTAGAATTCTGATTCTTGGAACATATTCAACCCTTCCTTCAAATTTGCTATTTCTGTTCTCACAAGACATGTTTCGCAAACTTTCACTGGTTTATGTGGATAAAATTTTCAATTTTCTATTTTTAATTATTTCAAATTTGGACTATTAACAAATTCATTGGTATGCGACTTGAGACAAATATAAAAGGTCGTTGAGAATCTTAGCAAAGGACATGAAATAATAGAGGCAGTAGTCTATGCTCTGTGGATGAAATCGCTTTGCTTGGTCTAAACATTCTGATCAACAAGATCGTCATCCAATTGCTCAGATATACTTTGCCAAACAATCCAGAAGTGTGCTCAACTCCATCTGGATGTAATAATCTAACGATATAGAGTAATCCGAGAGGTCCAAGGTACTTGCCAAACGCGCCTTCTATAGATATTACCGCTAGCATTAATCATGTTGCCTTTGTGTTGCAGGTAAACGTTCATTTACTATCTCAAAGTGTATTTTAATGATTAAATTGGCCATAATATTCCAGATTTCTTTGAAGACTGTTTCTCAGGAAGGAGGCACTTCATAACATTTAGCTCTTTGAACTTAGTAAATCAAATTTCATCTTAAATATCTGAATAATTTTTTTCAGTATACTATTCACAACTAAAATGGACTTCTTATAAAAATTACAGATAAACTCATGCATTCTATGTATACAACCTATATTTTGATTATAAGAAAACTGTTCAAGTATTTATATATTGGGAGTACAAATTAATTCGGTCCGTTTTCAATACATGGCTCTGGCTGATTTGTTTACTGAATAATGATAGATGTTTTTGGCATTGTTAGAAAGGTTTGACCTTTGTCAACCATATTCAGTCAACGAAGCTTCGAGTTTTATACAACAACATTGGTTTTCTGAGCATACAATATGTCGAGTTTTGTGCTTAATAAACAACATTCGCGGGAAGTTTTGATTTTCTTTTTTAATTGGAAGAAAAGTGCCGCTGAAGCGCATCGATCACTTGTGGAAGTTTATGGTGAATCTGCGCCATCTGATAAATCATGTAGAGAGTGGTTTCGACGCTTCAAAAATGGAGATTTTAGTGTCGAAGACAAGGAGCGCCGGGCCAGCCGAAAAAGTTCGAAGACGCCGAATTGGAGGAATTGCTCGATCAAGATCCGTGCCAAACGCAACAAGAGCTTGCAGGATCGTTGGGAGTCACTAAACAAGCCATCTCCGTGCGCTTAAAGAACATGGGAATGGTTCAAAAGCAAGGAAATTGGGTCCCATACGAGTTGAAACCGCGCGACGTTGAAAAGCGATTTTTCATCAGTGGACTGCTGCTCGTCCCCATGTGGCAATTGTCGTTAAAAATTACTTGAAAACGTTGAAATGGGAGGTCCTACCCCACCCGCCATATTCACCAGACATTGCTCCTTCTGATTATTGGTTGTTCCGACGGATGCATCACGATTTGGCTGGACACCGCTTCACTTCTTTCCAAGAAATTCAAGAATGGCTCGATTCATGGTCATTGGTTTGCGTCCAGAGAGGACTCATTTTTCAGAGATGGAATCCGAAAATTGCCAGAAAGGTGGACAAAAGTTGTGGCTACCGATGGACAATACTTTGAATAACATGTTTTTTCATTTTGATAATAAATAAAATGTTTTTTTAACGAAAAAAAACGGACCGAATTAATTTGTACTCCCAATACTATCACTAATTGAGTTGATCAAGCGCTCACATTCTGCTCTTCCATCTTAATAGGGATTTTTCTATTGAAAATTGGTCAAGTACTGGATAGAAACATGTCGAGTATCAGCTTATTTTGGCATCAGATTTATGTACGTCCAGAAAAGTATTTTTTGAAAGCAAAATAGCTCATCACAAAGTGAATTTGAAACTTTATCCCTCTAAAATCTTTAGTTGAAAAACGATATAATTTCTAATGCATAACAGAAATGTATAAATATTTGAATCTTCAATTAATTATTTATAAGATAAGATCGAGAAAATTTGAGGTTATAATTTATTTTTATGGTTCAAGTACAGAACATTTCAAAAAATTTTTTTTAAGGAGAAATAAAGCACCGACTACACTTTGGAGACTTGCTTTGATGATAATGTATATTGAACAGACTATAACTAATTTGTTTCCAGTAAAAAATACTTATTTCGCATTTTCTCCTTGTTGCCTGAATGTTATGTAGGACAATTTAAACATTTTTAGAGTAAAATAAGTTTACCGCTAACATAATCAGTTAACAGATATCTACCAGAATAACTTTCTACTATGTGTCATTTCAGAATTCAACCACTTCAATTTTGCCATACAGATGGGTCTTCCTCATTCTCACATAACTTTCAACTATACAAGAAAAATGATTGCTCAGGAATTAAAGCTGAAACTTATTATTAAGTGAGTAAAAAGTTATTTAATCTCATACATTGTTTGATTTGAAAATCATTTGCAGAGTAGGTACATTTGGTGGTATGGTTGAGTATGGAGCCGAGAAGAAAGTATCCAAACACAGTAATCTATCTTTTGCCGTTGCAGTGGGTGTTCCCACAGGTGTTAAACTAAAAATCAAGCTAACAAGAGCCAACCAAACATACAATTTTCCAATCCATTTGTGTGATGAAGTGCTTCCATCACCAATTTTTTATGCAACAATTGTGCCTATTGTACTGTACACAATAGTGAAAAAGGGTGTGGTGGAACCATTTATTAAGGATCAGAAAGCAACGAAAGCAGAAAAACGGAGACAGAACAACTTGAACAACTTAATGGAAAGGAAGAAGGAAGCCCAGGCTGCTCAAGAACTAATGATGGCTTCTTACAATAGGATTAAAGAAGAGGAAGAGAATAGAAAAGGACTGGTGATAGTCCAAGCTGCTTATGGAAAACTAATCACAGGTTTGTTGTACACTCTAATCAGTTTTATTTTATTATAGTGAATTAAAACCAGCAATCAGAAATTTGTATTTTCTATGGGCTTGTTTGTTGTTTTTGAGCAGGGAGCTCTAATATGGTGTAGTGAGGTTCTTTTTAATTAATAGCCTCACAGATTCTCTAGCCAATTTCTTTGAACTGGTATGGTGGTTTGAGGTCCAGATAATAGCTGCAGTGTAGTATTCGGATGGCTCTCCTGTTTTATGTTCTGTTTCTTGCTTCTGTCTCTGATGATTTCTTTCACATATGAAACTTTTAGGTTGGAGTGCAGCATTTCATTTCAAATTACCATGGGGGCATTTGTTTTCATTTTCAGTATTTTGGATTGTTCCCTCTGGATGATGGAAACGTTAGATTTGCTGCTACATCTCCAGAGCTCTATCCCTTAGGTGCAAATGGGTTGCATATTAGCAGCTTGTTTTCAAGTAACAGTTTAGATTTTCTACCAATAAGCCAATATAGTTCTTCTAGTTGTTTCCTTTTTATATGCTTTAATGTGTATCAAGCTGTCTGAGCAGATATTTGGAGGACAATTTATGAAGCGAGAAGTTGGATGAAACTGATTTTGTTAAACTTATTTTCATTCTCCATTTGTGGGACCATCTTTTGATGAAGTAGATCTGTAGTATACCCAAAGCCCCCACATGGTATTTATGACTTGCTAATATGGCAGAGTCATCAGCAAAACTTCCTATTGTTGTCTTTATGTTTGGAAGATCAGCTGTGTACAATATGTATTGAAGAGGACCCAATATGCGACCTTCTGGAACTCAGGATCTTATTAGGAAATAACATATGGCATTGTAGTTAACTGTGATCCTCAACTGACTTTCATCAAGCTACAATCGCAAAAGGGTTAATCTGTGATTATTACATTAATTTTGCTTCTGCATTCCTGGGGTTGAAAGACATTAAAGTTAATGGTATGCAAATGAAATTCACTGATATTGAATTACTTTTCTTCCTCAATAACCTGTCCATAAACCTTGCTAATGGCAGAGGATACAAAGAACATTTAAATTCTGGGATAAAGGTGTCCTTGATGTCGGTTGGAACGACGCATGTCCTGATGCTTCAGACCAGCTTTGCTTATTTGTTCCTTTAAACCTCAGGAATCAATGGTCAAAATTAACGTAGTAGTCAAAGGATCCCCCTGTATAATAACCTAGGCGCCACACTTTGCGGAATGCTTGACTGACATCGAGAATTACTGCTGTGTAATACTTTTCTTCTTTCAGTGCTTTCTTCACCTCTTGCGACTATGTGAACTTGCTGCACTTGAATCCACTGGTTGAAACCCAAACTAATGGAGATAAAGGGGAATCCACTGTTGTGTATTCGTGCTTATTTTTCGAAGAACAAGTTTCTCAAGGATCCTTGAGATGACAGGTAGGAGGGTTGTTGGGTGGTTAGGACTATTTAGTTTTTTTCTTAGTGAGGATGATCTTTACAGATTTGAAATATTTTAGCAGGTAGTTTTCTCTGATGGTGGCATCGCATATATTTCTGAGTTGGTTATTTTTTCATGGAAGTTCATTCACCATTTTGGAGAGATTTTATAGACCCCCCTTGCCCTTTTCACGTTGAGGGCTTGATTTAATCTCGTCACTCTGTTGTTTTGAAAGGTTTAATTGATATTATTCTATTTGATGTAGCCCTTGCTCTGTTATTCTCAATATCTCATAATTTCGAGTGAAGATATTGACTAGTTGTTCTGCAAAAAGTAAAGATCTCTCTTTGACAGTTCTAGCCCACTCAGACTTTAGATTGGATTGATCGTGTAACGTTGAAATGTGTAATATATGATTTATGACTTTTTAATGCTTTATTGAAATTGTTACAGATAGAAATGCGAGGTCCAATGAAACTAGTACTGGAATTTTAGATGTGACTGTACCTATACAATGTTTAGTGAAGGATAGTAAAATCGTTTTGCATGAAAATACTAAGGTTAAATAAATTCAAGGGATGAAGTTTGTTGTACTTATTTGATTCAATTTCAGAGTCAGCTACCTGGCTTTTTCGATCCAGCTGTTGGAGAAGATAAGTCCTTATATATATTGTACACTTATAAACAATTACTTCATGAAGTTACCATTCAAGATAATGAGAGCTTGAGGATACCAAAAACAAGTGAGTCTATAAATATGATTGAGAGTCAATTTGCCTGGTGCTGATTGAATATGGAGTTCTATGACAACTTTTTTTTTTTCAGGTCATAGGACAAATGTTACTTAATGAGTATGGGTTGACATAGAAATGAGGATAAACTTGAACATATTCATGTAGAAACAATTGATTTTATTTATTTGTGTTTAGCAAACTTCAATGTTTTCACTGTTGAGAATTATATTGTTGAACATAACAGATAAAACTGCAATATTTTTTTGATCTAAAGGCAAATAAATAACCACCTCTTGATAAGTGTTTTTCATTTTCCATTCCATGAAGTGCATGTTTGATCAGGAGCTCCCAGAATTCTATAGTATATAAATTCATACTGATAATTTACATGTTAGTGTGAGTTGAAGAATTTAACCTATTATTTCGCCTTTATTCATTTAATTTGTGAACAAGCATTCCATAACATGAAATCTTTTACTAATTCCCCATAAGTCCATATGAAGTAAAATTAATTGCTCTTAGCTGTCAGGGGTTCTAATGAGCTTTGACCACTGTGGTAAAAAAGTGGGATCAGTTTTGACATTTGTTGAGTTATTTATCAGCTTTGTGTATCTAAATAAAATACGAATTTTATAAATGAATACAGTCAAATTTCACCCATACCATTAGGCACAACATTCATATGATTTGTAAATAGTCACTTAATTTATCACCATATTGGTAGTATTTTTAATTCAAACAAGTGGTTTCATTTTTTCCTTGATCAATTGCATGTCATATCTCTCCTCTTTATTCTATCTCGATAGCTGTGACTGAGATGTCTAAAAATATGGTGTGTAAACTTGTCATATTTTGAATGGAATTACCTAAATTCTCCTAATCTGGAGATATCGGCGGCATCACGCTGACAGTGTGGATTGCAGTGTTTTTATTTGCCAATTTCAAGATTTCCTAGCAACGGACATCAACTGAACAGTATTCAAATACTTCAGCTTTAGTGCTATTTGAAGAAGTAAACTACTTTAAGATATCGAAAGTCTTTATTTTTCACTTAGCATAAATAAAAACAAATATCTTGAGCTACACCCTATGTATGTTGATCAATTTATCTATTTTTTCATCGTCCACTGAAAAAAAAATGGCAGGATCAGTATTGAGATTGAATTTGGAATTTGTTGGTAATATCTTTAGGAATATAGTAAAGGCATACTCACTAACTGCCTCCGTAAGCACCGGCAGACGATGATGATGAACTTTGTGCAAATACACCACCTTTTCCTCCTCCACCACCACATCCTCCACTGCATCCAGCCCCTCCTCCACCGAATCCGTCGTTACCTCCTCCATAACCACCACCCTTTTGTCCTCCAAATCCGCCCCCACCAGAACTTCCCCCACCATATCCTCCTTTCCCACCACCTAATCCGCCTCCTGATCCACCTCCTCCGAAACCACCACCACCTGATCCACCCCCTCCGAAACCACCACCTCCTGATCCACCTCCTCCGAATCCACCCCCTCCAGAGCTTCCACCACCGTAACCTCCCTTACCTCCTCCTAATCCACCTCCTCCTCCGGATCCACCCCCTCCAAATCCTCCCCCTCCTGACCCACCTCCTCCGAATCCACCACCTCCTAATCCGCCATAGCCTCCCTTTCCGCCACCCCCGAAACCACCATCTCCTCCTCCAAATCCTCCTGAACCTCCTCCTAATCCGCCACCGTGGCCTCCGCCTCCCCCTAATCCGCCACCGTGGCCTCCGCCTCCTCCTAATCCCCCTCCTCCGAAACCAGAGTCACCTCCGCCGCCATAACCACCCTTTCCACCTCCTAGCCCGCCTAAGCCACCTCCACCGTGCCCACCTCCGCCACTACCTCCAAATCCTCCCCCTCCGAGACCGCCACCCTTTCCGCCACCCCCACCGAGACCGCCTCCACCACCTAAGCCACCGCCTTTTCCTCCGCCAAATCCGCCTCCAAAGCCACCTCCTCCACCGAAACCTCCGCCAAAACCTCCACCGAAACCTCCGCCGCCTCCGCCTCCTGGACCACCGTAACTTTCTTTTTTAGAATATCTTCTCACTCTCCGGTTGGCCAGATCCTGGATAAAAAAAAAAATTGGGTAAATAAAAATGGCTTTATGAAGGATTTCATTGGCATTTGAAATTAGAAGAAGGCAATAGCTAATTTTGACTTCTATGGTATTGCCCAAATTTGTCTAGTTTCGAAACACGAGCCGAAATAGTCTCAATCGATTGGGTTCGATTTCCTGATGGAGAATCCCTGGTCGAACTCGATAATGTCCGGCTGGCTGAATACTTTCTACTTTCTGAATAAACTATTAGGTGTACAAATAAGTTTCCGCGGTTTGTGAAAAGATGGCCCCACCAGAAGGTTATGGAGAAATTGTCAGATGTAAAACGTAATATCCCAAGTTTAGTCATCTGGCAACACCATGACCTTAAAGTACTAGTGATTCCGTATCAGCATCACGTAATTTTTTTCGTGCAAAAATGTCAAGTTTTATTCCGAATAAGCATCATTTGCGGGAACTTTTGATTTACTTCTTTTATGTGAAAAAATCTGCGGCTGAGGCGCATCGATTGCTTCTAGAAGCATATGGTGAAGCTGCTTTAAGTGGGAGAAGTTGTCAGGAATGGTTTCAAAAGTTTAAGAACGGTGAGTTTGACGTTAAAGACAAAGAACGCAGTGGAAGGCCGAAAGTGTACGAAGACATGGAATTAGAAACACTATTGGAGGAAGATTCGTCCCAAACGCAAAAAGAACTTGCACTTACTCTACAAGTGACTCAACAAGCAATTTCACATCGTTTAAAATCGTTAGGAATGATTCAAAAACATGGAAATTGGGTTCCATATGAACTAAAGCCGAGAGACGTTGAACGCCGATTATGCATGAGTGAAATGCTGCTTGCCAGGAATAAAAAAAAGAGTTTTTTGCATCGTATAGTCACTGGTGACGAAAAATGGATTCACTACGATAATCCAAAGAAGAGAAAGTCATGGGTTAAGCCCGGCGAACCATCAACATCGACAGTTAAGCCGAATATTCATGGAAAAAAACTCATGCTGTGTATTTGGTGGGATCAGCTTGGTGTCGTGTATTATGAATTGCTGAAACCAAGCGAAACCATTACTGGAGCTCTCTACCGAACACAATTGATGAGATTGAGTCGGGCACTTAAGGAAAAACGCGCCCATTACTACTCCGGACACGACAAAATTATTCTTTTACACGATAATGCTCGTCTACATGTTGCGGCGCCGGTAAAAACATACTTGGAAACACTCAACTGGGAAGTTTTACCCCACCCGCCGTATTCATCAGACTTAGCCCCTTCTGATTATCATCTGTTCCGGTCGATGGCACATGGTCTGTCTGAGTAGCGCTTCACATCATATGAAGACACCAAAAATTGGGTAGATTTGTGGATAGCGTCAAAAGATGAAGAGTTTTTTCGACGGGGTATCCGAATGTTGCCAGAAAGATGGGGAAAAGTAGTGGCAAATGATGGAAAATACTTTGAATAAAACGTAATGTACTTTTCCTTTACAATAAATTCCTAATTTTTTATAAAAAACCGCGGAAACTTATTTGTACACCTAATATAATTTTTAAATTTTTATACACACTGTTCGAATTTCGCATTCGTGTTGGAATTGCCTTCTGCAACGAGTATTAGACGATATTTTCTCTATTTCAGTCAAGAAATGTGAGAAATTTATTGGAATTCAATGAAAAATTCAGAGTATACTTCCTAGTGCCTTTTGTATCTTATTTTCACAGTTGGTGTGACTGATACAAAAATTGACAGATTATAGAATTTGCGTTCAAATCTCTACATGGTTTGATATTGACAATTGACATACAATGGACGAGTGTTGACATTCGAAAGGATAGGATGTCAGTGTTGTCAACCACAAAACGAAAAATATAACTAAAAACAATGCTGTAATGAGTTCATTACAGCACTGTTTTTAAATACTGTAACGAACTTAATTACGACACTGAAATAGAGAAAGGAATTTCATACGAAAACGGCGCCGACCAATCAGAAACGTAATATTTCCGCGAATGTCTGATTGGTAGAAAAGAAACTGACTAACAGGGCAGTGCTAAAATAAAGCAATTTTAAACGACAACGGCACCGACCAATCAGAAACGTGATATTGCCGCGACTGTCTGGTTGGTTGAAAACATACATTAGAAAGGATAGGATGTCAGTGTTGTCACCCACAAAACGAAAAATATAACTCAAAACAATGCTGTAATGGGTTCATTACAGCACTGTTTTTAGTACTGTAATGAACTCATTACGACACTGAAATAGAGAAATATTATTATTAACTGGGGTCGTCTTGTAAATCAAAAACCCGAATCACAAGATCTCATTGGTCAAAGTGAACTTATTTGCCATTGGCATTTAATGAAAAATCATGTGCCTGCGGTGTTCAGCTTCTCCAATATGGTATCCAAAAAAGAGTCATTTCCGCCGGGCCGATCGAGTGCTATAGGTCTGTCCAAATGTTTGTAATTTTCGAATATCGAGCTGAAAATTGTATCAATGGATTAGGTTCCACCTCCAGATGAAGAATCCTTGGTCAAAACTGCGGATATCTTTCCGATCGGCAGGCCATATACTCTCTATATTCCGAAACAGATGAGCTAGAGTTTTCATATTTTCAGAATTTATCGAAACACCCCAGACAAGTCGGTTATTGGGCCCAATCCGTCGAATGATTTAGGAGTTATGAGCATCTGAAATTTGGTTTCCTATAACTCCTTGATCATCTTTCACACCGGGTTGTAACTCGGAAGATGTTTAAATGAGGTTGAAATAAATAGGCTTGCAAAATTTCGTTAAAATCGACACAGCAGAAATTTTTTTCAATACTTCTCATCTTATACGATATCCATCGGATTTGAGAAAAATCGTGCATTTATTATTGATATTTTACATATTCTCAAATTTCAAGATTATAGATCAAATCCACGAGAAGATATGAGGGTTTTTGCGCGCTTGTTTAATTTTTTTCAGGAATCACAAAAGAATCGATGTATATTCTTCAGTCGATTGGAGGTTGTCATGTTCTGTCAAGTCTGGCCATAAATCGTATTCTGGGAATGTTCCATGTTTTGCATGTAAAATATAACACAAAATAATGAAATCTAAGCAGTATAACACGAAAAAGAGTGGCTGTAGAGGTAAAGCAAGTATAATACATATATATGTGTAATATGAAACAGAAAAAGAATATAAAGCACAAATAAAAATTAATCTTAAATATCACAGTCTTATCAGGTACTTCGATTCTCTCCTCAACCTCGAAATAGATACATGAAATATATCAACTCCTAATGAGTCGACGACATTAGCGTTTCGCATCAATCTCGAAACCGGGGAATGAAAACAATAATTGGTTCTTGATTGTGGGAATCGAAATAAATCAAACCTTCGGATGGGTCGAAGTGGGACATATAAGTTGAATTGTGACAACAAGTCTGGGGAGTATAGAAGACACTGAAAGAGCTTAGCAATGAATATCACATCCGCATGAAATCTTCTCGTCCTCAAGGAGGATAGTCCAAAGGCGTTCCCGCATACGACTGGCGGAGAAAGTATAAATTGAAAACGTACCCGTTCTAAGAGCAGCATACTTTAGAAATCCTTTTTGAAAGTATTAAAAATCTAGCCCATTTACTTCGGAAAATGATGAGCATACGGACGGACATACTGAAGATTTTCGATGAATTCTTCTTCAGGAAGTTGAACCCAATTGATTAAGACGCGCTCTGTTCTACTGATTTTTTGGAAAAGAACCAGCGCTCAAAAACATGGAAACCTTCAGCAACTTCAGTAAACATGCCATTTATTGTTATATAAGTTGTTAGTTTGCACTCACCTCAGGATGTTCCAAAGGTTGGCCATTTTCTGGTCTGAAGTAAATACCATCAGCCAAAGCCTCGTCATCTTGTATAGGTTTAAATAGGTTTATTTCCCTTTTCTGAGCATCCTTTGAATCGAAATCATCTAATGTGCCAATTAAATACACAACACTACTGCTTTTTTTGTTTTGAGCATAGGAGAGAACCCCTACAGCCCCTAACAATAATAACAGAAACGGTAACGTGAACAACTTCATCGTTTCTGGCGAAAAACATCAACGAGTCTTTGTTTAAATAATTTTTTTAAGTGGAGGATTGTCTTCCTTACTTTACCTGGAGGAACAATCAAGTCACGATTGGTTACATAATCATGGAGACAAATCCGTGTGGTTTTTCCGCATCGGATATGTCTGGAATATGACGATCTCACTCTTCGTTAATTTGTTCAAAGAATAATGGCTTTTTTTATGTTCGAAAATAATTAACTCCAGTCTGATGGATGATATTCTTGGAATGGTATGTGTGGTTAATGAGTTTCTTAGGATATCCTGAAAAAAAATTATTCGAGCGAAGAATCTATTGTTATAACAATAGATTGAATTCAGTGTAAAAAGTACGAGGTTAGATCAAATAGAAATGGGGCTCAGCCAATAGTGTCAGGTTTTTTTCGAACTTACAATTTTCGTTCAAACACAGGCTCCTTGGATTTTCCTTTCTCCATCTCAGGAAATTATTGTAAAATATAGAAGAAGTTTTTTCAAATAGAAATTCAAAACTAAAGAATTATTTTAAATGGATAGCCGGTATATTATACCCTTGACCGCTAAATCAACCGGAGATCAGTGAACGGAAGAGATTTTTTGTAATTTATTAATTTTGTAGGATGTGGCTATTTATACATACAGTATGTATACGCAATTGGCTATTTATACATACGGTATGTATATGCAATTGGCTATTTATACATACAGTATGTATAAGAAATTAGCTATTTATACATATAGTATGTATAAGAAATTGGCTATTTATACATACAATATGTATAAGTAATTGGCTATTTATAGTTACGTATAACGTACTAACTAACTGAAAAGTTTATTGATATTAATATTTTAATAAAAACTACATAATTATAGAAAAATATTGTTTTATTTATTGTTTATTGTTACAATAGACTTAATTTTTGTTTTAAATTTTAGGTTTTCATTTGATTGATGATTTGTATCGGATTCGTTCTGACTTTCAGTACCAACTAAGCTATCCTGGCAACTTCCAGCTTCAACTAAGTTACTTGTCTCAAATTCTATTGAACTAATTTTAGGATCACTATACTCATTCTCAAACAGAGAAACCCAATAGGTAACTGTTGTTTATTACATTTCACTTTCTGCATCCAAATGCAGCGTAAAAATATTTTGGAAGCACTCAATTGAGGTCAGAAGGCTCTGGCGCATCTTATTTAATGACACTCATTTATATATATATCTCAAAAGAAGAGAAACTTACAAGAAGAATCGAGGAAGCAGCAGTCCTGATCCCATTTGTGCTCCATCGATAGATCTTTTAGAAGGTCGATTGTTTCATCTACCTTCAAAAAAGTCTTCGAGCCACAGGAAAGTTGAAAGTGCTGGCAATCTGGACATGAATGAAAATTGAAGAAAAATTCTATTAATTCTGCATTTTCGAAAGCTGATTCGCCTTGGCGACGTAAGGAAATGTCTATTAAAATATTAATATGAAGAAAACAAGTTTGCATTTTTGCCCGCTTGTTTTAGTTTAGTAAACTAGTAGACCTATGTGCTTCAATTTATATTATTATAGCAAAAAGTCGATAAAAGTAACAAAAACAAAAAAATACAAATTTAAAAAACTGAACAACGCGACACAGACACTTCCAACAGCAGAGACAGTTAAATCTCGAATGACGGTAGGGTCAAGTCAGCGGCGACTAACCCAATTCAACCTAAGGACAGAAATAGTAATAATAATTCACACGCGTCTAAAACGGGCAGGTAAAATTTCCTTGCTCGCTGTGTTGTGTCGAAATCCGTACTTTTATTTAGGTGCGACTTTCTTCACTCTTCTGACTAAAACCTTATTTGCAGTATTATTTTTTTTATTGACTTACTTAAATAGCATATGGTTAGCAACGTTATAAACCAACGAACATTTTAAAATAAAACTAAGTTTGTAATAGCTGTAACTTTTTTTAAAATTTCAATAGGAGTGGAGATGTTTTCATACTTTCCTAATTTTTTTTTAATAAAGGCCCACGTGTTAATTTTGAGGTGTTATCTGTAACAATAAATACGTTTTTTTCAAACACACACTCATGTAGACTTAATACAATAAAAAAAATGCATGTAAAAGCACACGCAAAAAAAGTTATGGGGCTTCGAAGGGTACATTTTGGGTAATTTAGAAAAACCTAATATAAAAATCATACCTCCGTAACCGTAATACTAAGGACCCAGGTTCCAAGACTGAGAAGGTAGCAAATGACCCTACCAACGCCCCAAAAAAATTTGACGGTCCATGTGCCGAGCACCCTGTATATAAAAGAGACCACATGGAATTCTCTAGTTACACCTGGAACAATTCTGGGATTTTCTAGGGTGTTCCTTCAAGATATTTAACTAGCCTGTCCTGGTAGACATTGTATAATTAAATTATCGATTTCCGATCCCAACAACAAATCACGGTTTTGATCTTCTTTACATGTTGAAAGATATGACTATAGAACAAACGCGCTAAAGCTCCGGGCATTACGTCAGTGCTTTTCCATGTAAAATTATTGTTGGGACAATAACAACAATAATCGCCCTCAAAATACAGGGTCCATCTGGGCTAATCTAACAACAGTTAAGCCTGATAATGATTGTCATAAAAAGAAGTATTGCATATATGAGATACCGTGCTAATGTGGAGATCTTATATCAGAGAAACGCAACGCCTCTTGAAAGTAAGAATAAAAAAACATCAGAAGCTTTCTCAAGTATTAGACAACGATAGATCCAAGTTGGTCCAACATGCTGTAAATGAAAATCATCTCATAAAATGGCACGATACATCTATCATATCCAAAGAAGATAAACCTACAAGAAGAAAAATCAAAGAGGCAGAATGAATATGAATATCTATCTCAATCCCATAAGCGCACCATTAATTGGGTTGCCGGAAGTTTGGAGGCCAATTGTTCGAAGTAACTTGAAGTCTTCAAACCACAAATAAGTACAAATTTGATATAGTTTTCGGAGTTCTGTCAAATTAACACTTAATGAAAATTGAAAAATTTTCATATATGTATTGTTAGCTTTTTTAAAAGCTAATTTTTTGCCTTGAGAACGACAGAAGATGTCTGTCGAAACATTGGTAGCAAGAACAATAAGATATGGTGATTATTGTCCAAATAATAATTCTACACGAAGTCTTTAATCAAAAATTTCTCGTCAACAGTTTTTGTATATTTCTTATATCCTGGAGTGTTTGATCATGGCACCTAGTTGAAACATTTTTATAGTACCCTTGTAATTTCAAACAAAAAGCGTTGGTGAAAAAGCAAGTCATTTTTAAAACAATCATTGAAATATAATCTCTGTCGAATCCTTGATCTTGATTTTAATCAATTTCACGAAAGGTGGTTCAGGTATGCTTTACGACTGTGAAGAATTGAGGAAATGAATATCTACATAAGTAACAAGAATATTCAGAAAATCTGCTATATGTATAGTTATTTTCCAATTTAATTTTTGCTGCTATTTTTTTTTGTCCAAATGTCAATTTCGAATATAGTATCAAAAATGGTCGATTGAATTTGAATTCCTGATGAAGAATCCGCAGTCAAGTCATATTCTATTTCATTTTTGAAGTAGACGAACCAGAGGTTTCAAACATCACAAAATAGATTCACTTTTTAAATATCGGTTATTTCTGTTATTTGGTAAATCACTAGAATGGTTCGGAGGTTATCAGCTTCTGAAATTAGGATACCTTAATACTGCCAATTGGTTCCTGGAAGATGTTTGAATAACGCTGAAACAAATAGCATTTCGCAGGATAGAAATAGTTGAAATATTCCCACAGATTTTGTTAAATACTCAAACTCAGCTCACTTCTTCGATGAAATGAGTCACATGTCGATAAATTTTGTTTGTTTGGATTTGGTATATTGCATATTCTGAAATTTCATTACTGAAGCATCTAGGCATGAGAAGACAGATAATTTTTTCGCGCTCTTGCTCACCTGAACAGAGTGCTTATAGTGTTCCCCAAAATATTGTTTTTTTTCGAATATTTGTATAAAAATGAAATCAATTTTTTTGTTGGGTGTCACTGATGAAGAATCCTTGGTTATAATCAATTTTATCCGTCCGTAGGCACGATTATTTACGGACGGAATGAGGTAGAGAGCTGATTTGGAGAATGAATATCTCGATTGAGTTATTCAGCCAAATCGACCCAGTCATAACGAGGGTATTTATTGTAAGGTATATCGAAAAGAAACAGCAACTGTATGCGTATTCTATTTTATTATCATTCAAAAGTTTTTGAGAATTGGTGTAATCGGTTTTCACTTCCTTCCTTTCTTGCATCCTCCACCGCCTCTGAAAAAATCAACAAAATGTTACCCATTTTTCCATGAATGACATATAGATTGAGTCGAAAAGCATTGACGTGACGTCAGGAGCTTTTGCGCGCTTGTTCTGGAGTCATCTCCCGAACTCTGGAACAATGTGACACAAACACAACCACCACGGAGAATGAACAAATATTTTAAATAAAAAAAACTACTGACAGTATTCCTTGAGTTTGTACGAAGCTCAAATTTCCTTCTTCTAAACACCCACGTTAGTGCTTTTCTAAATTTTAACATCGTATATTATTCTATCGTAATAATTTTCCCTGAACTGACTTCTTACATAAATGAAAAAATGTAATATATCTCCAAAAGTTTTTCGTGCTGTTTTCATTTTGCCATAAGGTCTGTGATTCTCGATTATGGAGCCGGAAATGGTCTCAATCGATTGTGTTCAATTTCCTAATGATATACAGGGTCTTTCACGAGGAACCTCACCCATATCTATACGGGAAACTACTGAACGTATTTTCATGAAATTCAGCACTTATAAGTATTTCACGATGCTGATGAAATCTAAAATATTTTCAAGGCATGAGCACCTCCGGTTTTTCCGGAAATAACGTCAACTTCCGTTTTTCAAATTAAAAACACCATTTTTTTATTGCAGAAATAGATTCCTTAGAAAATTTCAAGTTATTTTGATGTAACATTTTTCAGTTTTGAGTGGAAAATTCTCTCTGAGCTGGAAAATTCGATAAAAAAATCGAAAATAGAGCTCCGCTGAAACAAGAATAACTTCGAGGTTTTTGGATGGAAAATTTTCATTTTTGGGATTTTTCAAGATGTAAGATTGATGTATCCACTTTAAAAATCGAAATCGTGATTCATGATACAGGGGGTGAAAAAATCGCTTTCAAAGTTAGGGATGACAAAATCGTGAAAAATCAATTTTTTCAAATTAGAACCCCATTTTTTTTATGGCAGATATTGAATCTACGTTAAAAAATAATGTGAGTGTATGCATCACACCCTTGCCCTAAAGTGGATATTTTCTGAGTTATCCACAAAAAACTGTTTTTCGTCTTGAATTTTCAGCTATTTCTTTTCCCTTCACGCCAAAAAGATGAAATTTGTATGCCTCCCTTGTCTATTCACTTTTTGATATCAAAAAAGCTTAATTTTTTTATTTCTGCCATTGCCTTCATTTCTTCGGTGAACTAAGCTTTCTTGTTTGCTTGGCCATTCACATATGTTCACTTCAACTTCGAAACGATAAATCTCTCGTAGTTTTTCCATTTCGAGCCGTAATTTAATCCAAAACTATTCTAATTTTTCAATGTACTGTAACCTTCAGAAAACTCGACACAAATTTCTGACTGTCTGATTTCAATTGAGATAATTGCCAATTTAAAAACTTTTTTGACCAACATTTCGATCATATGAATATATCACATGATGTGAATGAATAATCTCAACTTACCCTTTAGCTACACCGCCTCCTTTTTTGAATGACTTGGACGATCGTCTGAATCTGTTGATACTGTGAACATCAGCGCTGTCCTCCTATCAACATAAATTGAAAGTCATCAACAGATGGATTCATGTGAGTTCCTTCACAATTAAAATGCAAATTAATACTCATAAATTTAGAATTAATCTTCAGAGAACATTCCGCAGTATCGAATAATTCGATTTATGACAAAATAAAGGTCTTTTAATTTTTCTACAGAAATGTGTGATATAAAGGTATTGAAAATAAAGTTTCCATATTTTGGAAGGGCCTGTTTTGGAGAAATGAGCATTTGTCGTTTTCCAAAATATCAACCACTAGGGAAATACTGTAACAGTAGATACTGAACTACTACTAAGCTCTTATATGATAGTGCTAATTGAAATTTTTATAAGCGAAGCTAACCCAGTTGTGCATACAAATAATAATTCAATTAAAAGAATTGTTTCATAAAATTTTTATAATTTTATTGAAAGAAAGGTCTCAGGTCTATTTGAAGAACAATAGTTTATTATACTATAACGGATGTAAGTAACATTTACTAATCGAGGACGAGTTTGCGCCGAGCTATAGCGATGACTGCCAAAAAAGTTCGAGACTGGTTAATGTACTTACATCCCATATAGCATATAACATTTTTTCCTCTTGCTGTATTGTATGTCCACAAGAAAATGTTAGATATAATTTTGAATTTTTATTACCATAACGTTTGATAGCATTCTCATTGAATTATGGTATCTGCGGCAGCCGTGATCTGTTGCTAAAGCAACATGAGCAGCTTTAATTTTATCAAAAACGTAAAGTTGAGAAATCGTAGAGAAAAGTTTGAAGAAATCGAATTGTTTGATTTTATGTGGACAAAATAGATGTTTCAAATATAGAAGAAGCAGCGAATATTGCTTACTTGTGTCCCTAATACTATAAAAATCGAAAGAAATCTATGAAGCAGCATATAAATTACTTACTTTATTCAGAAAAGTTGAAACAATCTCAGGAAAAAAATTCAAAATGGTGAAAAACCTAAAATGTTCTTCAATTTTTCTCTCGGTTGCAAATTTGAATTTCATATACCGAAACTGCTCATTTTTATAAGAATTTCGGTCCAAAATTTTTTCATTACTTGAAGAAAATAACTTTTTACATGTCTACAGCGAAAAAAAATACTCGAAATTGTTGAAAATTTTCATATATTTTCTTTTATACCGAACACGAATCCAGAAACAGAATTGAAAAATATCCAACCGTTTCTTCACTAGGACTTCGGCCATAAATACAGAGGAAAAACTGTTCTTTAATCACGACAATGCATCCATCATATTTACTCAATTCAGGTCCCAGCGACTGTTACGTTGGCTCGAAAGAAGAGGCGATTGTTTAAACCGATGTCTACTTTGAAGCAAAATATGTATCATTCTATAAAAAGGGCATTGAAACGCTAGAGGGCCCTCGAATCGACTGTATCACTTCTGAGGGTAAGTAATGAATAATTTATTCTGCCGAAATACTGTGTTTTTCAATGTTAGTCCCAAGATTATTCATTTGATATATGTTATAGATGGAAAATAATAAATGCATTGTGGTTTCTTACCTCCTCTCCCTTCAATTTCTGGATCAGTAATGGAGTTTTCGAAGCAAACGTTTCCTTGTTTGTATCATCCCCTACAGCTACACTTTCTGCCTTATCGTCTGATTGTCTTATAATGCGACGAACATCTTCAGCTTCATCACCTTGTGTGTTTTTACTTTGGTCGCAAAGGACCAAAGAGACAAACATCAAGATGAGCATACGCTTCATAATGGACATTTTTTAAGAACTGACCAACTATGAATTCATTTTCCCTTTATATAGTTAAAAATTAGGAATTTCCATAAGATTTAGAATTCATTAGCGGGAGGATGGAACCTCTTCAAAAATCCCCTCAATTGAGAGTATCGGCGACAAACACGTGCAAGAATAATAGACTAAAAATTATATGGTTCGAAATTCCGCCGGTTCGTATGAATGTCTTCCAGATTATATGACGTTCGTAACACCGGAACTGGATCATTATTACAGGTATGACTTACTCATTCACTGATCGAAGTAGGTGTTTACAAAGTAATTCACCAAATTAAAATCTAGAAAATTTGCACTAATTGATTAAAGTACACCGATAGTGACGTAAAGGGTTTTTGGACTCTTAAAGTACGTCGACCCACAAAAATTAGTGAATGGAATTCAATAAGTTGAATCCAGAGCGAATATTTTGATGCTGAAGAACCGGAAATAGACGGTGAAAACGTAGGTTTTTAGTTAAAAAGAAGTATTTGAAAGAACTGACGTGAAATAAGAAGAATTTGTGTGGTTTTCTGAAAATTACGATCCCAACAAAAATTGAAAAACTTATATCGTAACCAATGGCTACTAATATTTCGTCCCTAAAATATCCTCACACTAGATGAAACTTTCAGGGTAGTTTTGAGGAATAAATAATCTCGTTATTCCGCCCAGTAGTTTCGGTGTAATGAGATTTTTTTTCCGTATTATATTTCTTAAGGGAATTCTTATCATGCGAATTGACTCTACTATTTCAATTTTCGACTACTAAATATTTCCCGAAATACAATCTTTCAATTTTTAAAAATTTCTTTTTGTGAATCTTCTACGTTTCAAGCGGCTTAATGGATGAGGCATCTGCTTCTCGATTTTCTTTCAAAACGAAGCCGGTTCGAGTCAGGGAGGGACCAATATTTTAGTTCTGTTATTTTGTAAGTGACATTTAACAGGCATGCTTAAAGATCCGAACAAATAATGGTTATAATAATAATAATACAGGGTTATGATAAAGTAATGCACAAAATTCATAAAACGTACAACGATCACTTTTGAAAAAAATGCAAAAACACGTCAAACGGTGTTTTATATTCCGCATCTCTTGACCTAAGTTACAAAAATAACAAGTCAAATTTTCAAAGTTATGACGTCATCAACATATTTTTAATGGGAAGCTAAGATTTTAATTACATTATGTGATGAAGCTTGTTTTTTTACACTAGGGAAAAATAGTTGCAGTAGGGCTAACATAAGAAAAAAACGAGAAAATGAATAAAAAACGAAATAAACGTAAGTTTCATAATAACTTTTCAATTAACTAAACAGTCCATTGAACCAAAACTATTTCTTATAGGAATTGTTCAAACTGTGTCTCGTTTACTAACTGACATATAGGCCAAGACGATGTTAGACCGCATTTACAGAGTTTTCGATCATCTGCGGAGTCATAAGAGTCATTTCGTGTCTAATTCGTTCCATCAAGTCTTCTAAATTGTCTGGCAGGTTAATGTAGACACGACTTTTCAAATGTCCCCACAGAAAAAAATCAAAGGGGGTAAGATCAGGTGACCTAGGTGGCCACTCCATTGGTCCACGTCTTCCAATCCACCGTTCTTCAAACTGGTTATCCAGAAACCTTCGAACATAATGTGGTGGTGCGCCATCTTGTTGGAACCAAATACTGGGATCCAAGTTTTCCCTATTATTTGGATCCGAAAATACCGCAAGTAGGTCCGGAAGCACTGCCATACGAAGATGTTCCAAATATCGTTCAACTGTTAAATTCCCGCGAAAGTAATAAGGACCAATAAATCTGCCCCTGACGGTTCCTACCCAAACATTAATTTTTTGAGGGCGCTGGGTGTGTTTTGTCTGCATCCAGTGGGGATTTTCCCGAGCCCAGTAGCGACAATTGTGTCGATTTACAGAACCACTTAGACAAAACGTTGCCTCATCGGAAAATACTATTAGGTGTACAAATAAGTTTCCGCGGTTTGTCAAAAGATGGCCCCACCAGAAGGTTATGGAGAAATTGTCAGATGTAAAACGTAATATCCCAAGTTTAGTCATCTGGCAACACCATAACCTTAAAGTACTAGTGATTCCGTATCAGCATCACGTAATTTTTTTCGTGCAAAAATGTCAAGTTTTATTCCGAATAAGCATCATTTGCGGGAACTTTTGATTTACTTCTTTAATGTGAAAAAATCTGCAGCTGAGGCGCATCGATTGCTTCTAGAAGCATATGGTGAAGCTGCTTTCAAGTGAGAGAAGTTGTCAGGAATGGTTTCAAAAGTTTAAGAACGGTGAGTTTGACGTTAAAGACAAAGAACGCAGTGGAAGGCCGAAAGTGTACGTAGACATGGAATTAGAAGCACTATTGGAGGAAGATTCGTCCCAAACGCAAAAAGAACTTGCACTTACTCTACAAGTGACTCAACAAGCAATTTCACATCGTTTAAAATCGTTAGGAATGATTCAAAAACAAGGAAATTGGGTTCCATATGAACTAAAGCCGAGAGACGTTGAACGCCGATTATTCATGAGTGAAATGCTGCTTGCCAGGAATAAAAAATGAGTTTTTGCATCATATAGTCACTGGTGACGAAAAATGGATTCACTACGATAATCCAAAGAGAAGAAAGTCATGGGTTAAGCCCGGCGAACCATCAACATCGACAGCTAAGCCGAATATTCATGGAAAAAACTCATGCTGTGTATTTGGGGGATCAGCTTGGTGTCGTGTATTATGAATTGCTGAAACCAAGCGAAACCATTACTGGAGCTCTCTACCGAACACAATTGATGAGATTGAGTCGGGCACTTAAGGAAAAACGCGCCCATTACTACTCCTGACACGACAAAATTATTCTTTTACACGATAATGCTCGTCCACATGTTGCGGCGCCGGTAAAAACATACTTGGAAACACTCAACTGGAAAGTTTTACCCCACCCGCCGTATTCACCAGACTTAGCCCCTTCGGTCGATGGCACATGGTCTGTCTGAGCAGCGCTTCACATCATATGAAGACACCAAAAATTGGGTAGATTTGTGGATAGCGTCAAAAGATGAAGAGTTTTTTCGACGGGGTATCCCAATGTTGCCAGAAAGATGGGGAAAAGTAGTGGCAAATGATGGAAAATACTTTGAATAAAACGTAATGTACTTTTCCTTTACAATAAATTCCTAATTTTTTATAAAAAACCGCGGAAACTTATTTGTACACCTAATATAATATTAAGAAAATTTCGATTTTTGTCACAATGCCGCATGAAGATTTCACAAAATTCCAAACGTCTGTCCGGATCATCTTCTGAGAGTTGGTGAACAAGTTGAACTTTGCATGGGTGTAGATTTTCTTGTAAGGCAATTTCTGTTGTAGTTGAGTGAGGGTTTTCTTCTACTGACAGCAAATTATCTAACTTAACATCGTCGCTTATTCCTGGTCGTCCAGATTTTGGAGCATCCCTCACGCTTCCCGTTGCATTAAATTTTGCAACAATTCTGCTTACTGTGCTTCTAGAAATTGGAGGTCTTTCCAAATGTGCTGCGTTAAATAAAGCACATGCTTCTTCATAACTTCGAAGGCGATCGCCGTACCCTACCATCATTAGAATTTCTATCCTTTCTCTTTCGTTTAAACGAGCCATAATAATAAAACTGGTGTCACACTAATTGTACGACTACGCGGTTGTTTTAGTGAATCAATCGAAAAAATTGATAAGAACAGATGTTCTTACTATATAAGTTTAAGTTTGACCTCTTTTTATAATTGGTTTTGTTATTTCGTTTTTTATTCATTTTCTCGTTTTTTTCATATGTTAGCCCTACTGCAACTATTTTTCCCTACTGTAAAAAAACAAGCTTTATCACATAATGTAATAAAAATATTAGCTTCCCATTAAAAAAATATGTTGATGACGTAATAACTTTGACAAATTTGACTTGTTATTTTTGTAACTTATGTCAAGAGATGCGGAATATAAAACACCGTTTGACGTGTTTTTGAATTTATTTTCAAAAGTGATCGTTGTACGTTTTATGAATTTTGTACATTACTTTATCATAACACTGTATATTTTAAGTTCATTCAGTTTCATGAGATAACAAATAATTATGGAGCGTTCAGATATTATGTTGCCAGGAATTCCTGAACATTATAGGGTTCCAGTTCTATGAGACACCTATAGGTGAATAATCAGTTAGCTAACCTATTGAAAAACTTAGAAAAGCACTGACATTACCTCAGGAGCTTTATCGCGATTGTTCTACAGTCTTGTCCTGTACTCTAGAACATTATGATACTAATACAACCGTCACGATGACAATCGAATACGTATCTGTAAAAGCGTCGAGAATTGAAATTCCTGACGAACTTTTTGACATTTTTCTTTTTCGAATTTATGAAAAATTCGTATTTTCAGAAGAATCATTTGGGGCTTTTCCTATATGTTTGAGGCGATTGTATAGTGCCAGGAGCTTGGAAATTTCCTTTCGTTTCGTTTTCGTCCGCCGCCGCAAAGTTTCAACAAGCCAATGGTCGATACGGAAAGTAAACGTAAGCGCGCGAAAGCTTTTTACCTCACGTCAGAGCTTTTCTACATTTTTGGTACTCATTCTAGTCAAGCGACAGGCGGCAGCATATAAATCTTTAAAAAGAAGCCCTACAAAGCAATCAAAGGTTTTGAATAAAAATACCATGGAGTATATACATTGTTTTCATTTATGAAAAATATTGAATATTTACAAATAAAACTTTACCTGTTCATTACTTCAATTAATTTTTGACCTACTTAAAATTTTCTATATCATTGATTAAATTTTAGCATCATCCTAATTGGGCAGTCCAGCTTGTAAACCTGATAGCCTCAACCTTTTCAAAGCCACTGGCGTTGAGTCCTTGCCGTTTGAAGGGGGGGCTTTTCTTTTTTTGGTTCCCTGAAAAAATTTCCATTTCAGAATTTCAGAAAAACGAGTCCTGTTTTTTCAATAGCGTGGCAGCTATTATATAAAGGAAATATTTGTGATTTTTCAACCAGGTGCTACTTAAATCTATATTCCTGGTTAAAAACAAACCGGAACAAAATTATATTCAAAGAATTAATTTTGGAAAGAATTTTGATATTTTTCAAGACTATTTATAGTTTACTCCATATCGTTTATCACCTAAACCGATTTTGCTATAAATTTTGGCTTTTAAACATTATTATAAATTGGCGGATTGTTATAGATTTTCCGTAAACTGCTTATACACTTTTTGAATCCCTTCAGCTGGAGTTACAGTTTTTTTATGATCACCTCTTTGCAACCATTGACATTATTACAAATTATGGTGTGATAAACAAAAACTTTATGAGACTCTTTTTGTACTTGTGTAAACGATGCTTAATGCTGTCAGCAAAATTCGTAACAGCTAATGTGTTTATCTGATTATACTCAGAGTGCCAAATCCAGTATGGGCTAAGCATACTCAGATAATAATAATCAATGAAAACCACATTTTGATAAACTACCATTAATTGAAATGAGAAAATAAAGATTTTCCATTTATTAATATCAGCTTCTATTTGAAGATGCACATGAATTAATCAATTGTTCCATGGAACAACTTTCATACATACCTCATCAATAGTTTGAAATGTAATTCTGTTGGCATTTTTAGAAGTAAAAGATATTTTACTTGATTCTGCTAAATTCTGCAGAATTTTCTCCCCTCTGCTCAAAAAAGAGCCTCTTTTATTCTGAAAAAAATGAAATTATATTTTTATAAGTACACACAAATCTTTGACAGGGTTGTTGTTATCTTTCAACTATTGGACATGAACTATACAAAATAAACTCATATGGACAAACAAAAATTACGTGTGTTGCTTTATCCTAGATTACCATTTGAAGACTGATACAGGTATTTAACTGAATTAAGCACTCTCATAATGAAAGCGAGAAAGACACATTCTGCATAGTCAAGAGGGGAAGGGCTAGTCAAGATAAAATAAATATATATTAGGTGTACAAATAATTTTCTGCGGTTTGTCAAAAGATGGCCCCACCAGAAGGTTATGGAGAAATTGTCAGATGTAAAACGTACCTTAAAGTACTAGTGATTCCGTATCAGCATCACGTAATTTTTTCGTGCAAAAATGTCAAGTTTTATTCCGAATAAGCATCATTTGCGGGAACTTTTGATTTACTTCTTTAATGTGAAAAAATCTGCAGCTGAGGCGCATCGATTGCTTCTAGAAGCATATGGTGAAGCTGCTTTGAGTGAGAGAAGTTGTCAGGAATGGTTTCAAAAGTTTAAGAACGGTGAGTTTGACGTTAAAGACAAAGAACGCAGTGGAAGGCCGAAAGTGTACGAAGACATGGAATTAGAAGCACTATTGGAGGAAGATTCGTCCCAAACGCAAAAAGAATTTGCACTTACTCTCCAAGTGACTCAACAAGCAATTTCACATCGTTTAAAATCGTTAGGAATGATTCAAAAACAAGGAAATTGGGTTCCATATGAACTAAAGCCGAGAGACGTTGACCGCCTATTATGCATGAGTGAAATGCTGCTTGCCAGGAATAAAAAAAGAGTTTTTGCATCGTATAGTCACTGGTGACGAAAAATGGATTCACTACGATAATCCAAAGAAGAGAAAGTCATGGGTTAAGCCCGGCGAACCATCAACATCGACAGCTAAGCCGAATATTCATGGAAAAAACTCATGCTGTGTATTTGGTGGGATCAGCTTGGTGTCGTGTATTATGAATTGCTGAAACCAAGCGAAACCATTACTGGAGATCTCTACCGAACACAATTGATGAGATTGAGTCGGGCACTTAAGGAAAAACGCGCCCATTACTACTCCAGACACGACAAAATTATTCGATGATGCTCGTCCACATGTTGCGGCGCCGATAAAAACATACTTGGAAACACCCAACTGGGAAGTTTTACCCCACCCGCCGTATTCACCAGGCTTAGCCCCTTCTGATTATCATCTGTTCCGGTCGATGGCACATGGTCTGACTGAGCAGCGCTTCACATCATATGAAGACACCAAAAATTGGGTAGATTTGTGGATAGCGTCAAAAGATGAAGAGTTTTTTTGACGGGGTATCCGAATGTTGCCAGAAACATGGGGAAAAGTAGTGGCAAATGATGGAAAATACTTTGAATAAAACGTAATGTACTTTTCCTTTACAATAAATAGCTAATTTTTTATAAAAAACCGCGGAAACTTATTTGTACACCTGATGTAATTTAAATATTTTCCACATAAAATATTTTTTATCTCTATCTTTATGAGAAGAGATTTGATAAAGAAATAAATACACTCAGTTGATTGATTTTGTTGCAAATATGAAAAGTAGCTTAATCACTAAGAACCTTTAGAATCAGAGTTCTGATACAGCATCAGATGTGAAAAAGAAATTTGGTATAATTTCTAAACCATTCAATCGTATTGGCGTTTACTTGATATAAATAAATAATTTCGACATAATTTTCTGTAGAAATAACGATACATATTATTTACTCATAATTTCTTAAGGTTTAATCATAGAGATATAATAGAAACCTACGAAAAAAAAAATAAAAATAACGACAGAGCATGTATCTAACATACCAACAGAGTAAACGGCTGCTTTATTTTTGGACTGCTGTCTTTTTCACTTGAGGTAACTTGCGGACTTAAGTTGTGTTGACTTTTGATTTTTAAAGATTTATGTGCGAATGTCAATGACTGGCTTTCAATTATCAGGCTATCTTCTTCCTGTGACTGCTGTTGTAATTTCAACATTTCTCTTCTGTGTCTCTCCTTTCTAAATTGTTCCTCAGACTCATCTTCCTCTATATATACATCTTCTTCATCATCCTCTTGCTGGTCATCAGCATTCAGGTCAGTTGCATCTAAATATTGGAAACAGCAATCATTTTCACAATTATATTATGCAATTGATAATTCACCTATATTTTTCCAACGAAACTGCCTCTGTCTTCCTGAACCGTGTAATTCACCATCTTCCAATAACATTTCTTGCAATATTTTCACTTCACGGTTATCTTCATCCAACATCTGCTTCCTAGGTACAAAATAAATGAAACTCTATACTTCATACAACTGACACATTCCAATTAAGAAGATTAAATTCAAAAATAACCATGGGTTTTTCAGGGAAATGAATTCAACCTGTTATCTAATTGCGAATTCGACATCTGAATTGATTATGTTGTTTAATTAATCAAAACAATGACATTATGCCATGTAAATGAAAATTCCAAAGAAACTGACTTGAAGAATTTCAAAACAAATAAATATCAGTTAAAAATAAAAATTGTTTTGTATTCTTCTATAACTCAATATTCTACTAATTTGATTTTTTCATTGATAGATATTTATGAACGATCTATGTGTCAACCTAACAAGGATATAAGTATGTAACTTTCTTCTTCAGATATAATTCAACACATACTGATATCAAACAATGTTTAATTTAATGTAAATTTACTCAACTCCATAATTAAATGAGATAAAAATATAAGACCACTTGAAAGCCAATCAAATTAGTTACGATGAAGTAATTTAGTTATAATCAGCCAAAGAAGGTTGTTAACAGCAAGCAAACGGCTCCGAGGAGGGAGGGGAGTAGTCAAGTGGACGGACTGTCTCATTATCATCAAAGAAATACTAAACAAGGAGAAGTCAACTCCCCTACTTAACCTCGGTGACCATGTTTTCAGCAGCTCCAGAGGTTATGAATTGCAAAATGAATTTAGAGGAGGAACATATACTTTCTTCCAATGGAGTTTTCAGAAGAAGGACGTTTGAATTTCGAACAAAACTGAAGGAAAACTCCAAGTGGTTATTCTTGAATTAAATTATAAATATAGGACTTTCACATTCGGTTGTTTTAGATTCACACTCTTCCAGATTCCGGGAAAAGTCTTAAGCTGTAGACCTGACATCAGTAAATTTCTATAATTTTTTAAAATAATTGATTATAAAAAAGAATGAGAAAAATGTTGGGAACAGTCCTAGTTTCATTCTTTTATGTAAATGATCTAAATTCCGTATATTGTCTCTTTTAAAAACTCCCTCAGAAAAACACTTGGTCAATTGTGAAAAAAACGAATAGGTACTGAGACGAATATACTCACATTTGTAATTTTTCGATATCCGTCCTTAACTTAGATTCATCAAATTGTTCATCATCGCCCTTCTCGAATTCCATATCATCTAAGTTTCTCTCATCCTCGTCTTCACTACCCCATTCTGACTCTGAAAGCTCTGCTTCTTGCTCGAAAAAATCGGATGCTTTTAATTTTTCCTTTTTAGAACCATCTTCAAGCTCATTTTCTTTTGTTTGATCAACTTCGTTTTCTTCAGAATCATAATCTACAAGGTCGTCAAGACCTTCTTCATCCTGTAAATCTATGGTTTCCTCTGGATGGATGTCGCTTACTGAATTGTCTTCCTCATCTGGAAAATATTCATCACTTGCAGATTTACCGGCACTGTAGTTGATGCAAGGGCACTATTTTTTATATGTTTATATACGATGTTATTTTATCTTGTAAATTTTGTTACCATTAAATGCCCCTTTGAGAGACCTTTTCATATATTTATGGTCTGCAGGGCGGAACTCTGTATCTCAAAAGTGGAGAAAAGCTCATATTTTGTTCAAGATGATATTCTGAATAAACGGCGATAAATTCTCGTATAAGCAGAATCGAATGAATTAGGAAAGCGACAAAGTTTTGCAGTTACTTTCAATTTCTTCAAATCAGATGAGTCAAATTTGCAAACTTATGATATATGGTGTTGCCTCTGACAAAGTTGATAAGTATATAATATCTATATAATAAAGCAATAATAAACGAACCAGAGAAGATTATTTCGAAACTCGACGGGGAGGACCGGGGAAACGAGGCTTCCCGGGAAGCCCGAAGGGCCGACCTGGTAATTTATATGTAATTATCTTTCTGTTTTGGTGTACATAGTATTTATCATTCACAAGCGTTGATGGCTTTTTTTCAGCTGTCACATACGGGGAAATGGCTACATGATCTAATTACCTTTGCACCAATGTAGATTCACAAAACCTTAAAACTGTATGTTTTCTTATTTGATCCACATCAATGTTAACGGAAGTCCTGAGATTTCTTACGAATTAAATGAAAGAGGACATTAATGCTGGACCCACACTCTTAATATCCTTTATTGGGACTCGTTTCATAGAAACCCTAAATAATCCAAGTCAACGTCACCGGGATCCGATTTTTTCTTTACCATTTTTTTTACATTGACTCCTGCTCTACTTATAGACGAGAATCATCCTGATATATTATTTCATATTTCTTTGTAATTTTGTTGGTTTTGAACACAACGAATTGGAGACAAATGCCTCAATAATGAAACTCCAGTATGTCAACATTATATTGAGTTGTTGCATCTTGCCCTGGTGCAATAAATGGAATAAAAGCGACTAGCCTGATTATTGTAGATAAAATTTTCATTTTTTTTCCTGTTGTTGGTATTCAATGAGAGCAAAAAGAGATCAAGTGAGAGTATCACGCTCACGACCTTGACAAGATCAGTTAACTGGATATGACCTATTTTAAAAATGTATTCGAGAAAGTTTAATTTTCTATTAGTATAATCATAACATACCTGAGAAAGTTAGACGTTTCCTCTTTTTATTAACATTTACTTTTAATTCTTCCTCCTCATCGTCCGATTCAATGACGCCCCCTGTTCCAAATACCTCATTTGTTTCCTCAAATACAGCCTTACTGAGTGAACTGCTATTCAGTCCGGGGGACTCGAATTTCTTCTTGAAATTTTCCAGCTCATCTTCGTCTATTAGTTGCGATATCAAATGTTCATCGTTATCATCAAGAGCAACATCTTTTTCTTGACTTAGTAATGGTTGCGAAACACCTAGGGAAATACAGAAATACAGAAACTGGAATCTTCCTGCTATTGTGAAAAGACTAATTTCATCGGAAGGAAAATGAAATAATATTTTTTTTAGGCCACAAATCCGAATCATGTTGTTCGAAATTCTTCAGAAAAGTTTCAGTGAAATAAGAAACATTCAATTGCATATAAGACCCAAATCAATAACAGATAATGTATGTGCTTTTATGGGTTTTCATTGATTTTAACATAGTATTCAACAGTACATAGGTAACATTTTATGAACTCAATTTGAACCAAAGAAATAAAATCATAAGACATACCAAATTGAATTAATCCACTCCAAACTTATGATTAAAAATAACAATAATCACACATAGTTTATATATTGTTTACAACACAATTCGTTGTACTTTAAGTATATACACATTCAGATAGAAATAAACATTAAATATCAGAGGCTCAAACGTTCCTTGAATAAGGTTCATCTTGCCTTTACACTACTTCAGATGAAAGTTTTACTTAAGCTTTAGCTCATACAAAAAACAAACATTATTCATACCTTATATTGTGAAAAACCTCATAGGTAAGAGGCAGACCGCAACTTCTGAGTGCAGCATTAAAAAAAGTGGTATTTAGATGAAATATCATGAAAAGAAACAGCAAAATTAGGTTTTTATAATTACCTGTGAATGCTCCAGAACAAATATCCTCTATATCCTGAGTATTGAAATCGGGAGTTGATTTCATGCTTCCCGTAAAAACTTCTCTCAGCTGTTGGGTTGATACTTCTGGACTCGAAAGAACTTGACTAGGGCACGTATCTTGAGTTGACTTGCTTTGTTCGGTGGTCTGGGAATTGAGCTGGGTTTGTTTCTCATTTGGTATCAGATCCTACAAAAGTGATAACACAAAAGTCACAAAAAGTAATCAAATAGTGTTAGAATGATATTAGGTGTGAATAACTTCGTAAGATTGTATGTAGATTATGCTACTAGTTTATTATTCGATTGGCACACGTTCATTTCCAAATACATTAGGTCTTCTTTCTCAAATTCGTCAGTTCCATAAAGAATAATTAATATAAAGATCATTTTAGAAATATTACATCAAGGAACTTGAGAATATGACCGACTCTCTATCATAAAGTGTAAACGATTGTGCAATCAGCAAGCTTATTTTGAATAACCAACTAAATATGTATCATACTTATGTGTTACAAAAGTTAGAAACCGTATAAGAAATTAATTATGCCTTATGTGCTATCATAACATAGGATTCTTCATGATGCATCAGCTTTGTCCCGCTCTATTAAGGTATAATAGCATTAGGGGGTGATTAAGACAAAAGAGGTTGAGATATTCTAAAAAGACGTATCCCACATCATCTATACCCGATTTGAAGAATCCTCCTTGCAGATTGGCGACAAATTTTGTGTATTAGATTTGAATATAGAGGGTATTTCTAAGGACAAGAGTGATTATATTTCTAAACTAGCAAAGGACTATGGTGCTGAGGTTATTCTCCTTCAAGAGAAACATATGGATACTAAAAAAATCTTCGTGAAAGAGGAACCATAAGAGGTTATGTATTCATTGATTATCTCCTTAGTAAAATTTACGGTTTAGCTTGTTATGTTGAAAAATCCTTGATTCACAATATCGAGTTAATCCAAAAGGGCGAATTTGAGAGTGTTTTCTTTATCTCTTTCAAATTTTGTATTTTTGTTATTCAGTTCTTTTTTCTACTTGTGTCTTTTTATTTCCAGATTCGATGTGGGCAACTTGAAGAAGTCTCTATTTCCATCAATAGAAGACCACTCTTGAAGAAAGAAGTCCCTAAAATATATTTCAGCTTATTTTTGTACTTTCACACTTGAGCAGGAAGCCAGGGTTTTTTTTACTGGGGTTTTTTCCCTAGGCTTTTATGTGATACGCCGAATTGTATGACACCCCGTCACTAACCCCTGATATATATGTTTTATTGTTTGCTAACTAAATATTGTAAGCCAAAAGTTTAAAAGAATATATATATATATATACCAAAAAGTAGAAATTTTAAAACGCACTAAAGAGAAGTCTCATCAATGAAGATATATGTATCATACAAAGGCGTTAAAAAAGTTAGAAATCGCATAAGAGCCCTTAATCATGCCTTATTTGCCATCATAAAGTAGGATTCTTCATGATGTATAAGCTTTCTCCCGCTCTATTATGGTATGATAACATTAGGGGGTGATTAAGCCCAAAGAGGTTGAGATATTCTAGAAAGACGTATTCCACACCACCTATATCATAAAATAGAAATTTTAAAACGCACTGAAGAGGAGTCTCATCGAGGAAGATTAGTTAGGTAACATAAAAGTAAACGAATAATTAGAAAATTATCAGGAAGTCAAATCCAATGGATTGAGACCATTTTAGCTTGATACTCGAATATCGCAGATAATTTGGCGAAACAATAGCATACTGTTCCACTAGAAACAAACGCTCAAACAGAGGACAAAAAGAAGTTAAAACAAAACCAAATTAATCTACCAAAGATGGCGAAAACACTCTGATATTAACACTAGATTATGGAAATAAAATTTAAGGAGAACATTGTCAAAGTTATTCATTCTCGTAAAATAGAGTTGTTTATTAAGTGATTCAGTAAAACTCATCAATTTAGTGTGAATAATTCTCAGTAATTTGGAGAGTTTATGTATATTAATTGATACTACTGAACTTCTATTTTATTTATTACCTGAGTGTTAACCACTGCGACTTGATTCTCCTCGAAAGTTTCTTCTGGCGCCATAAACTAAAATAAAATTGTATGTATATTAATATAAGGACAATGCAAGTGAACATTGCACAAGATATTTCAACAAGAATCATCTTATAAAATGACCATGAATTATTGACGGTTAATTGGTTGAATTTTTAAACAAAAAATTTTCTCTTCTTTTCATAAAATTAATTATAATTTAGTTACTCTAGTACTGTCGCATAATTTGACCATATGTCAAGAAAGAACTGTTGCAAAACTTTTGTATGATTAGGTATCAGAAAAATTGTTATTGTTAGGATATGCATCCCATTTCTGATGTGAACAATCAAATTTCTTATACTTTCATAAATGAAAAAATCATCAACTCAAAAAATGCTTCTGATCAAAAATTTTCCCTTTAATGAGCTGTCCCCACTAGGTACTTATCAGTCACAATCCCAATACTAGGGGCCATTGCCCCTGTGGTTCAACTAGAAACTGTAGGTCAATACAGAAAATTATATTACATAAAGCTGAAGTTTTAATTCACAATTCAGATGTATGCTCGAAGTAGGCCATTGAAGACTCGAAGATTCAATTAATTTTGTTTTGATTTGTCTTAAATTTGTGTGTTGAATCAAGTAGATTCTTCGAGTTTGAAAGTTATATTTTAAGTCTTAACTCTTTCTATTTATTTGATGGGTGTGTTACATGTTCCACACTGAAGTTATGGAGAAACTATATAAATTTCATAAAACATTATTCTAATCCAATGTCTTCAATTCATTCACATCTAACTCTAATATTTGAATTTTGTGTCTAGTTTTTTCATTGAACCCACAATTCTCTAAACAATATATCTAATATTCAGTTACTTATTATTTATTGCTTCTCAAAATAGTCGTTTCGCGTTTATGCATCTAATGCAATTTTTCTTCTTGATATGTTAGTGTAATCTAAGAAAACATATCCCCAAAATAACAGAGATACTAACCCATTTTATCTGTATATAGCGAACAACGCATTGAGCAACCACTAAAAGTTGGATCACTTGATCATAAACGTTCGCTGAACTAAGCAACTAATGCAACTTGCTCTAATATAATATAAAAAAATCATAAATACTTTAGCAGTTGAATATTTTATGAAAGAGATTTTACTTAACTTCTTAAGTTCTAATGAAAATATAGGAATACCTTCAAACCTGAAGTGTTCAAATTATGAATACCAGTCATATAATTGACAGGAGTCGCAAAGTGAAAATCTGATTTTTGGGGAGATATAAACAGTTCTTTTGTTTGAAAATTTGTTGGTTGAAGTGACGATACCATATTATCACCTGGCCCATTTTCGTCTTCTGAATCATCATCAACCGGTCTTTTAATCCTTTTCAATATTCTTTTCTTCGGTACATCCTTATTATCATCATTTTCAGCATTCAATATTTCATCTTTTTCCTCAAGTACTTGATCAGTTTCTACATCTTTCTTACTCTCATCTATATCATCCCCTCTGTTTTCACATTCTTCAGCTTCAAATTCATTTTCTTCACCGTCACTTTCATTTTCCTCAGCCTCAATTTCACTCTCTTCAGCTTCATCATCTACGTAATCAGACTTTTTCTGTTTTTTCTTTGGTTTATCACAGTAATCTTCTTCTAATTCCTCATCTTCTTCCTCTGTATCAGTAAAGTCTTCTTCATCTTCAATGTCCAAAATATCTTTTGTTTTACATTCGGATTCGATGTCTGAAACCCAACCAATCCATTTACAAAGATCAATAAAATAAATCTTGCCTAATAACAATTAGAATATATCACCTCTTTGTTACATATACTATGCATTGCTGAACATTTAAAGGTTGAATAATTTTTTTGTTCGAGAGTATAATTCACTGAATAAGATATAAGGTTTTGATTTAAATAACATCATTACATCGCAGTTATATCATAGCTCCAAGACAGTCAAATCCATGGGAAGCTTAGTTCACTGGTTTGGTGATCACACAGATTTTTAACCAAGTTAGTTTTTAAATAACTATTTACGGTATGTATCCAGTTTAATAATTTGTTTGTCTATTTATAGCCTTCTCAACTTATTTATTACCTTATCGCAAGTTTCAAGAATTAAACTCAATTTAATTGAATAAAGGTATAACTGAATGTTGTAATTTGCTTCAACTTCTGGGGGCCTCTGTAAAGGTAACTATTGAGGCAATGATGGGCCTTTCTATGAAATTTCCAGCCTGATCTATCAATATTTTCATTTTTTCAATAGCTCTTTATTAAAAGGAAATATGATTTTTTTAAACAAATCATGGAAATAACATCACCTTATTGACAATATTAACTACTCAGTCATTTCATTATCTCAACAATATGAGAATCAGTTGATTCCACTGACTTAGATCTAAATCCAACTGAGCATGTGTGGAACATGTAAAAGGGGGGGTTTATTCACATAAGGTTTGTTCGGGTGGCAGTTCCCAGTTGTTCTGGGCTCACAGAGAACCAGGTTCTGTAACTCTTGGAATCGTCGCAAGTTGTTCTATGACACGACCGGGTGAGAACAGGTGGGAACAGATGATTTCAAAACGATTTCGTTAAGTGCATAGATAAGTGAAAGTAAGGTTATGTTGTACATCATGGATAGTGTTACAAAGATATTGAATAACTTATTCAATATCTTTGTGTTATCAATACGGTGGAAATACGTTAGAAATTACAAATATTAAAATTGAACAATTTTTTTGTCATAAATAAATAAACATAAACATATCCATATAAATAACTGTAAATATAATTTATATGTAATGAAATATTTAAATAAATGATTTAATTTAATTATAATTTGAAATTTCAATATATGTAGTAGTGGTCATCAGTGGAGAAATTATTTTTGTTAGTTCATATCTGGGTAAACTGTTATTTTATTGTAATTTTGGTGGAAACTGCGTACAGAAAATTTTATATAATAGAATTAGGTAATTGTATGTGGAACTGGTGGCATTTGGGAAATAAATAAAAATATTTTCTAACAATTTTCATAGCTTTGTAATTATTTTTAGATAAGAATTGTTTTAACAAGTCGTTGTGTTCTTGAAAGAGGTCATTCCTCTGTTTCCTTCCTAAATTTTCAATACATTTTGAGTGGTTAAAAATAAAGATACTACAATCACGAAATAACAAAAATAAATATATAGTATATAAATACGAAATATCGTATATATAAATAATATAAAATAATTATCTTACATACTTTGATCAACAACTATGCAATTGTTTTATTCATCTATTGCAAATGCTCCTTCCTCTTCTTTGAGATAACAAAAATTTTGAGAAGCTATTATAACGAATTGATTAAAAATTTTTTACTCCCACAACATCAAATATACTCAAAAACAGCTGTGTGAATATCCTAGTCACCAAATATATATGTTGAATGATTATTTGGGCTATTACCATCATCTATTGTGGATGTAATGTTTTTCCGACGTTTCGATAGACATCTTCTATCTTTATCAAGGAGGAAAAGTAAAAAACCTTTGAGAATTATCAATTTTCAAAAAGTCAATATGACAGAAGTCATGAAAGAAAAATGAACAATGTTATATACTCATCTGTGATATGATGATCTTTTTAAGTTGGATCGAACTATCGGCGTCCAAACTTCTGGCAGATCTATAGATGGAGCACTTATGGAATCTGGTGTTATTTTCATAAATGCTGCTTCTTTGATTTTTCTTCTTGCAGTTTTTTTCTTCTTTGGATATTATTGATGCTTCATCCCATTTTATACGATGATTCTCATCTACAGCATGTTGGACCAACCTGGATTTGTCGCTGTCTAGTCTAGTACTAGTAGAAGCTTCTGATGTTCTTTATTCGTACATTCAGAGGGCGTATAAAAGAACATCAGAAGCTTCTACGAGTACTAGACAGCGACAAATCCAGGTTAGTCCAACATGCTGTAGATGAGAATCATCGTATAAATTGGGATGAAGCATCAATAATATCCAAAGAAGAAAAAACTTGCAAGAAGAAAAAATCAAAGAAGCAGCATTTATGAAAATAACACCAGATTCCAAACACACTAAAGTCATTCTTTGGAGCATCTAAATGCTGATCTGGATAAACCATAAGAAAGCCAATTGATATCAGCATTTTGACTGATTATTCGATTTCCAAAAGAGGAGTTTTTTAAAATTTGAGGCTGAAGTTGAATTAAAGAAAATGTTCAAACTGTTTATAATAATTTGAATAATTAATTTCCTTACCACCATCAATTTCATCAACTAAATTGTCGGAAGTACTTTTCCCAATATTTTTTTCTTTCCATAAATCTGAGCGTCGCTGTGCCATCTGCAGTTGAAGTTCTTCACGTAATTTCTGCATTCGAACACCGGGTTTCTCCAAAGGTTTCATATCCTCATCTTCATTGTCATCAATTTTCAGAGACAATGTTTCTCTATGTATTTGGCCATCTGCTATACTTGTTATGCTGTGAAAAAATGTTTAAAGAAGACATTTTCTTCCTAAATGATCTCAAACTTTAGATACAAAGGTTGCCTTTTGTATTTCGGGATTGGACAACCCTAGTGTCAAAATACTAATGACTCATTTGAAAATTATGAAATTGCGAAGGCATCGAGCCAGCAAATTCAGTCTCCTACTTGCCTTATTTAATAATAAAACTCCAGTCCATGCAAAAGGAGGTAATATCTTTTACTTACCTCATCTCCTTCCTATGAGAATACTTCTCGGTTTCAAATTATGCTGCATGAATTTTTCTTTCAACTGGGAAATTTCATCAGGCATGGCTACACCGTTTTCTAGATCAATCACTTGATTTGGTCCAACACTTAACCTTGGTTTGAGATTTCTCAATTCCTCTGGTATAACCGATCGTCGCTTGGGCAAATTTAAAAATGTTTCTTCCTCCTTAGTGCTTTCCATATTTTCCGCAACTGCACCAAATTCGTCATCAATCCCTTCCAAGTTGAATTCATAATCATCACAATCTTCATTTTCGTGTTTTTCAGTCTCAGATGCCAGTTCAAGCAATTCCACATCAAGATTGTAAATATGTTTTTTTTTGTCGATATTTGTTGGTTCTATCACTATATTCGATAAAAGTATAATTTTTTCAGTCTTGTCCAAATTATTTTCTTTTTCAATATCATTGTTGTCTTCTAACTGGGTAATGACTACAGATGGTTCAGATTTTTCTTCAAATGGATTGCCGGAATTGCTTACAAAAGGTATAGAGGTATTACTATCTGTAACATTATCTGGGCTTTCCTGGTTTTCGCCACCTTTTTCTTGTTCACTTGGCAATGTTTGGCATTCCCCAGTCAAGGCACTTCCTCTGTCAGGACTATCTGGAACATTGTCTGTAATTTGGTTTTCACTGTTCCCACCACATTCTAGATTTTCAGTTATTATTTTTCCCTCAGATATTTCAATGTCTTCCTTGTTCATCAACTCCAATTCAGACTTATTTTCTTCATTTACAATTTTATTTGATGGCATTTCAATTGTATTCTCTTGTGTGTTTGGTTCAGGATTATTTATATCGTTTTTTATATCTTCTTCTTCATGTTCTGATTCACTCTCTGATTTATAAAATTCTTCAACCATTTTCTTTCTTTCCTGAATTTTTTTTCTGAAAAAAAAAATTTTACATCACAAACTATTGCAACTTATGTTGCAATGTTGCAAAGTCAACCATCCATACTCTCAAATGCTTTTTAGAAAAATAGTTCTATTACATCCAAGTTGACTTCTACTATTATCTTTGAGAATACTCAAATTGATGACAGTCGACTTACACAGTCAATAATATTATTATTGAACTTAAGATATCTAAAATAGTCGTGTATGCACTGATTAGATTTCATTTTACAGGTCAACAAGTGCCACAAACCACAAAGTGAAATTAATGAGTTAGTATTAGATGAACGATTTAAATGTAAATACGTATATCAGATGAAATCAGAATATCATAACTGCATAATGTGGGGTATATAAAACAAAGTGTTTGAAGTATAGAAAAATCGAGAAGTACAATGTAGAGTAAAAAGAGTGGTAAAGCATTTGCGAGCTTGTTGAGAGATTTATCATGAATTTTAAAACAATCATGATATTTTGACATAGCTAAAATATTCCAGTTATACAGGGTGCATAATGAATAACTCCAAAAAATGTTTTTTTTAATGTCTTTCAAAATATGGCAATATGTTACTAAAAAAAAATAATAATGCTCACGTGATTATTTTTAACTGATCAATGCTCATCCTCACAGATGCAGATGAACCTGAGGAAACACCACCCAAGGGATCTGCCAATTTTGGTCGATTCATCAAAAATTCTTTAAGACTTTTTTGTTTAGGTTTGTGGTAGGGTAGAGAAACTGTGGATTCCCTCACTCGCCTTTGTGACTCAGCCAGGATTTCCTTCCTTTCCTCCAGTGCCTTCTTTGCAGTCATCTAAAAATTAAAATCAATTTTCCAAAAACTCTTAAGTGATTAGACACATATTTGCTCGTTCCGGAATTTGAATACTAAAACATGCAACACAGTTACCAATGAACTTGAGATTATTTGTGTCCAGTATACAACCTTCAAAAAAATTATCCGGAAATTCTTATTTAAATTGCCTGCGTTGATTTTTGAGTATTTGAAGTCCTGTATGTTAGTAGGACTGTCCACAATTACTATTCCAAACACAAGTTTGTTTACGACAGCTATTGAAACCAATCGACCTCAGTGGTAGACAGAAGTACAAGATACGGACTTTTAGTTCAAGTGATATTTGTGTTTCATGCAATTTAACCAATCTGTACAGTAGTAGCGAGAAACCCACAAGAAATGTAATAAATCTATTGATTCCAAGATATGCATGACTGTTATCAAAAACCTTTTACAAGAGATCATTTCAATTAATATTGTCGTTTGAATATTCCAGGTGAAAATGCAATTTTTTTATGAAATGAATATCTTTTGAACTGGGCCATATTTGGAAAAATGTTATAGGAAGAAAATGTTTCTTTTAACGTAAAGAATCTATAGTTAAAATTAAAGCAGTGGTCAAAGACTCACCCTGTATAGAAAAACAATTCAATCCAGTGAACAATCACAATTTATGGTTTGAATTTAAATGTAAGAATAGATGAAATAATGAAGAAAAAACTAGACATAATAAAACTCACCTTTTCAGGTTTATCTTCATTTTTTCTACAGTTCCTTCCTTTACTTGATATGACCTCATTATCCTGTAAAGCGGTCAACTCTGTTTCGGAAATATCACCATCAGAGCAATTCTCCTTATCCGAAATATTTTCATCGGAGCTTTCTGGATCACATAGTGGATAGAATTTTTTTTTCTGTAACATCAAAAGAAGTATGTGGGAAATGGTGTTTTTCAACATTAGCTGAGTAACATGAGGCAGAGGGTAGGAATCAAAGAAGGGAAATCAGAGAATATCAGAAAATAGATTTTGATTATTAGTGATTCTTCATCACTGAGTCGAACTCTTGTAACTTTTTTTGGCCAAAAACTCGAAAACACCAAATATTTATAGAACTGTGATAGGGTAAACCAGAGAGCAAAAAAATTTATTAGAGTTTCAGGCATATTTGCAAAGATTTTAAGTGAATTTGCACTAAGTTGCTGAAAAAATTGAAACATTGAGAATTATTTGAAAGATGGAGCCAATGATTTAGTTTTGCTGACTAATTTGAAGGTTTCAATCAACAGTTATGAAAGAAAATGAACGATGTTATATACTCATCTGTGATATGATGATCTTTTTAAGTTGGATCGAACTATCAGCGTCCAAACTTCTGGCAGATTCCATAAGTGCTCCATCTATAGATCTGCCAGAAGTTTGGATGCCGATAGTTCGATCCAACTTAAAAAGATCATCATATCACTGATGAGTATATAACATCATTTTTTTTCACGACTTCTGTAATAGCCCAAACAATCATTCAACATATATATAATAAATCTAAACATGGCAAAAAAACACAACAAAAAATAAAAGCGAACGGATGTCGGACCTTGGTAAACATCAAATATATCAGAATGACAAATTAGGTAACAAAGCAACAAATGATAATGAAAATAACATCAATACACTCATCCTTGGGAAAAACTCTGTCCCAGGATACTACATTTCATGAAATATATTCGAAAAACTGGAGCTACTTATACACCTAATGATAAAAAGAAGTACTGCCTCCAAAACTCCTGTTTTTACATGAGTTGGAAGATGGGACTACTGGTTCTAAAGGACTGACATACTAGAAAACTATCCGATCATCTTGCAACCATTAACTGGAAAAAATTTCAAATGAATAATTAGGCAAAGAGTAATGAAATTTGTGGTTGACATGATCCCATTCCTTCGATTTTGTTTCAGGAATACAGCCACTAATCCAGAAGACCATAAGGGGATATGTTTTCAGAAAAAAAGAAATAAGATTTCAGGCATTACCTGATTTTTTTCATTTTCTTCACCTTGCTGTGTCTTATCATCTTGTACAGAATTATAATCCAAAGGTTCATTTAAATTAGAACTTTTATTTGTATCTATTTCATTCTCATCTTCAGAATCACTCTGAGTATTAATTATTCTATTATGTTTTTTTTTATTAAACTTCCTAGATTCCTCAGCATTGTCTTCATATGTTTCTGAGCTCTGGATTCCATTAGATTCATTGTGTCCTTCATTTAGTGGAGTGGTTTCATTCTGACTGACACCAAAGCCCTTATCTAAGGTATCATCATTTTCAACCTCTGAATCACTGTTTAAAATTGATTTACGGAATAGCTTTTTCTTGGTTATCATCATTGGTTCATCATTATCTTCATCAGAATTTAATTTCTCAGCTTTAGAGCTGACAGTATTTTCATCCTCAGACTCATTACCACATATTAAGGTCGACTTTTTCAGCTTTTTCTCGAAAGTTTCATCTTCAGATAATTCTTCATGTTCACAGTCATGTGATACACTCATTCTCTGAGATTGATCTACATCTATTTCAGTTTCTAGATTTTTATCCAATAATACCGGAACTTCACTATGATGCGATGAAAAGGAATTATCAATTCCAACATTGTTCTGGTTTCCTTCATTCTTCTCTAAATTTTTTTCTTCAGATATATATTCATTAGAATTTTTCGCTGTACCTTCCTCAACATTTTTTGGTGAATTCAATTCTTCTCCAACTTCTCTGTCTTGGATTGTGGGACCATTCAAAGACATTTTTCAATCAGAAAAATGTTAATTGCAAGTTGAACTTGAAAATTTACCGCCTTGAAAAAGGTTATGTTATGACATTTTGCAGCCATAGAATAATAGGGTCTATTTGTGTGAACTTATGCATACTTGACTTTATAAGCGGTTTTTGACAGCGAATAGGAAAATGTCGGAGGGATTTATAGGTTTGGTAATGCCACCCGAAAAATCCTCCTAGTCAACAACCATTGTCATAAAACCTTGGATAAGTTCACACAACTATAATAATCCATCACAGAACTCCAATTATTTCAATGAATATAAAAAATTGATTTTTGATTTTTTAAGCTCTTGAATTTCAATGTTTTGAAGATTAGATCGACGAAACTATTTGAATCCACAAAATTGAAATTTAAACAGGGCGTAAAATAGTAGATATCAGTCGAAATAATTTCAAAAATTGCTTCGTGAATTATATTCTGTGTTCTGTAACTGCTGATTTTGACATTACAAAAAAACATACTTATGTGTTGTGTTGTTTACTTATGTCAAAGTTTGGGCATTCTTTATTTTTTCTTGTAATTATTTTCCTAATGTTGTAATTATTATTACAACATTTGTTGTTATTTATTAATTTAAATTCTTTGAGATACGTGCAATATGTTGGAAAACGATGAAAATTCCGCGAAGGATGAACAGATAAGGAAAGAAAAACATCCTAATCGAAACAACATTATCGATAACAAATCCAATGGTTTTGTTGATAATGTGGACACAAGATCAGAATTGAAATTTGAAGAAGGTATAATTGTGAATTCTACGATAATTGAAATTGCAATTATTCTTTTTTTAGATGCTGAATCACCTGCTGAAATTGAGAAAAGACGACTTATTGAAAAAACCCTCGAAAGTACTGCAGACTTAAATACATGGCGTAGTTTGGCACTTGAACAGTATGGATTAGTTGGAGGTAATCTATTCTGTTAAAATTTTGAATGAAATTCTTTCTATTTGGTAAATTTTTGAAGTAGTATCCATGTATCTTACAAAAATATCCACATAGAAATGATGTGTACAGTTGTATATTGTCAGGTTCAGAGAGGAGGAGAAATTCATCACTCTCAAGTGCCACATCCTGTTGTTCAATAAGATATGATCTCTCTGTGGTGGCTAATTTTAGAAGTAATAGAGGCATAATCCTAGATCATCAATAATGTAGAGATCATCCCTGATTGAACAACCACACCTTAGGGCCATGGATTAGTAAATTTGGTCAGTTTTTGAATAAAGATTTAAGAGAAAACAGAGGCTTGAGCCAGGATTATCTTAAGCGGGGGTAGCTCCACCGCCTAAGGAGATAATTCCTGTATTATAACCTTACATTTGGCATAAACAATATATGTTCTGTGTTCCTTGAAAGAGTTTTGGCCGAAACCCATATTCTATAGGTGAAAGAAACATAATACCTTACACAAATGTTTATATAGGAAAAAAATAGTTTTCATGAACATTGTTTTAAATTATATTAAAAAAAACAATTCGGGTGAAAAATTTAATTATATTTATTATTATTATACTTCAACTGGCTTATTTAGTTTTAATCTGTGGAATGGCCGAAATAATTCTAAGCGGATGCTCTTCAATTTGAATGAGAAGAAAAATATTTATATGTACATTTTTTGTAACTTGGAATGAATAAATATATGTCAAATTGTATTTCAAATTTTCTCATTTATACAGAATATGTTACATTGTTTGCATGCATTTAACGTATCTTCCAACCTGATTTGCATTTACTCATATAAATTTTTAATTTTATATTTTTATCGTACATATATGTCAACACATACAAAAGATATCCTTCCTTTTCCAAAAAAAAGGACTGAAAATTAGGTGGTCTATTGTTGCCAAACTTACTTATGGGTTAGGTAATCCAGTGTTAATTTTGCATTGAGCAACTTCTTAATCCAGAGGTAGCACTAATCCTAGGGTTCCTTAACACCAGGGTTAATCTTTAGTTGAACAACCATCTCATTAAGTCATATTGGGCTACCCCTAAGATCAGCTGAGTGAGGGAGCTGATCTAGGGGTCCTTTCAGCAGTTTCTCAGTAAAGTGATTTTTCCTCCTAATTATATGAGAGCTCTTTTGCCCCAATTAAAATAGGTCTTCAGAGTCTGAAGAATGGTTTGCTTTCAAAGACCAATTCATATACATGAGTTTTTTAGATTGTAGTAATTGGTTATTTATGGCTACCTCTACCGAGTACCACTAATTAGGCAGTTGCTTGAGTATGTAAATATCTCCTTCAGCTTTGGGCCTAATTGAACGTTACACAAACACATTTAAGTTGACGGAAACAAAGGATGCTGGAAGTGGTGGGTCATAATTAATATGCACTAGAAACATCTTCTATGTGTATCCCAAAATACAGAGGTCATTATCTTCTCAGCTGATGTTTGAGACTTTTAGTGATCTGTTCAAGATGCAGATTTTCAATACATGTTATTATAGGTGTTACGAGTGCCTACTAGACCTTTATGAAAAACTGGATCTATTTGGGATTTATTTAGAGCTAAAATATTCTCGAATCCTGGACACTTCCGGTTATACAGGGAGCAAATTAATGATTACTTGCAAGTAGTTTAACACGAGCGCCAAAGCCATCTCACCTCACGTCATTCTCTTTAAATTTTTCATGGTCTTTTTTTCATTGTTGTAAGTTTGTCCATCACAGTTTCACAGGAGGTAGCCTGTTGTAGCAGGTTTTTCTGGTTGTTGTGGATTGATTGGAGGGAGAAAATTGCCTTCCCTGGCTATCGCAACCACATTTGCTATATTCCTCTTTTGAGCACAAGGTAATCTTTTCTCATTCAGGTTTAATATTATCAAACTTGAATACTTTTGGTAAACTATCACCTCCAAGGCTTGCATACATTTTGCTACTTTCCGTATCATAGTCTCTATACTATCGAGAGAGACTATCCCACGCTCGGTGTTATGAGGTAGTGTTGTCACCAAGCATTTCCAGACTTCATGGAGTTATTAGCTTCTTGTCCCTGTTCTCCCTCCTCTTGCATATTTTTACATATCTTGCATCCATTTAGTTCCCTTGAGGAGAAATAGAAGTCAGTTATCGCAATGCAGCATCCATTGATAAAGCTGGATACTCTAGAAGATCCAAAAGTATAATTCCAATACATGCATGTCATGCACTTCTTGGCACTATATGATTATCACTAAGTATTCTAGTCGAAATCCACCATCTTAATGTGTACTCCATTCCCGAGCATGTTAGACGTAGAATAGCAATCTAGGCCCAGGGGACATCTATGAAAGTACATTCAGTATAATGTTATGGTATCTTTCAGATGATCTTCGAAGAAAGATATGGCCTCTCCTTCTAGAGGTTGATCCAGATGAAAGTAATGAAAAAATACCATCCCTGGAAGAACTGTCTGGTCATGAAGAGTATAATCAAGTTATCCTTGATGTAAATAGATCATTAAGTAGATTTCCCCCAGGTACTTTGAATTTCATTGTTTGTATATTAAGTAATATCAAAATATTTTTTAGGCATTCCTTTAAAACATAGGTTAGCACTACAAGATCAATTGACTGTACTTATTCTTAGAGTGATCATGAAATATCCCCATTTAAAGTACTATCAGGTGAGTATAATACTTTTCTCTATTTCAGTGTCGTAATGAGTTCATTGCAGTACTAAAAACAGTGCTGTAATGAACTCGTTACATCATTGTTTTTAGTTATATTTTTCGTTTTGTGGTTGACAACACTGACATCCTAGCCTTTCGAATGTCAACCCGTGTACATTGCATGTCATTTGTCAATATTGAACCATGTAAAGATTTGAACGTTCTTTTCAAATTCTCTAATCTGTCAATTTTCGTATCAGTCACACCAACTGCGAAAAGAAAATACAAAAGGCACTGGGAGGTATAATCTGAAATTCTCATTGAATTCTAATAAATTTCTCACAATTCTTGTCTGAAATAGAGAAAATATCGTCTAATACTCGTTGCAGAAGGCAATTCCAACACTCTGATTACTTCGAGATTAAGTTTATTTTTCAGATCTTCATTCGTTGTTCAGCAAAATCAATCAGTTTTTGTTTAAAAAATTAATGATGTATAACCATTAATTTTAATGTGTTTGTAATGATGAAAATTCTTTTCAGGGATATCATGATGTAGCTATAACCTTTTTATTAGTAGCTGGAGAAGTAATTTCATTTAGAATAATGGAACGTCTGAGTACAGATCATTTAAAAGAATGTATGGAACCTACCATGGAGAAAACTTCCTTTAGACTGAATTACATGTATCCCCTTTTACAGAGAATAGATCCAAAACTATATAACTTTCTGGAAATGTGAGTAAATGACTCGGAATTAATCAAAGATTCACCCCTTCATTCAATTGCTTAATTGACACCCTCTATACACAAATATTTGTAATAAATTTTCCGACTACCACAATAAGGGTAGATTATTTTAGATACTTTCCAAATAAATAGTGAAAAGGCTTTAATACAGATAATTGTTTCAGGTCAACTGTAGGAACAGTTTTTGCTTTACCTTGGTACCTCACATGGTTTGGACATTCGCTCAACAGGTACAAGGATGTAGTTCGGTTATATGACTTCTTTCTGGCGTCACCACCTCTTATGCCTATCTATGTTGCTACTGCTCTTGTGGCCGATAGGCGTGAGGAAGTGCTAGAACAAGATTGTGATCTTGCAACCATACATGTCTTGTTATCTCAAATACCCAGCGATATTGATTTTGAGAGAATTCTGAAGAAAGCTTCCTTTTATTATGAGAAGTATAAACCTGAAGATATAGAGAAGGATGCCATCAAAAGAGTCAGAAGAGAGTATGTATTATTTGGATTTGTTCATTTGCTGAGGAAACTTTACTATCATTTCTTAAAGATCTTCTATAGAAATAAACTTTTTCCATGCTTTGCTGCCAAAAAAACGCTTTACAAAGTACACAAGAGCTTATAGTAGATAACAGCTTTAGGTTTTATAGCAATAGTTTTTGTAATTAGTGATATGATTTTATAAGCTTAATATGTATACTTTGCACTTTTCACTGCCTTTTAAATATCGTTTGTTGACTATTTTGTATGAAATTTGAATTGCACTAATACCTCACATTTATGTTGCTTAGTGTTATAGTTATTTTCAGTTAGCAGTCGTAAATGTTTCCATGTTCAGTTGATGCTTGACATATTGTGTATGCATGTACTTTGCTGATTCTGAAAAAATTAGCGACTAGGTTCATCTAATACATGTAAATATTATATTGCGATAAAGTGACATATTTATCTATTGCTTTTATTGTAGAAGTGAGGGTGATTATCGGCAATTTAAAAAGAATTTAGAATGATATATATGTCGTATTAGATAAATTCACCTTGCCTAATATTTAGTTAACTATATTTGATTTGATATTGATGTTGGAACTGAACATTCTCTTCAATTTAGTTTAGAATTTTGAAGGATACTCATATTAAACTTCTAAGTACCCTATAATATTTGTGTTGACCAACTAATTAAGCATTTCTCTGCACTTAATATCTTCAGAATATATCATTTGGGTATTGTGAGTTATTATCAAGAACTCAACCAGCTTAAAAACGACCCTAAAAGTAGTTTATACTTCTGAGAGTTCCCATATTACAATAGTAATATTGCATAAGTCTTAAGACTTTAAACCGCAAAAGCAAGGAGGCCAATTCTGATCACCAAATCGAGAAACGGCCACGAGAATCAATTTTTCTCTAGCGTTATAATATCCTACTGTCCGGATGGAGCTTTTTGTCATCAAAATCAATTGCTTCCAAGTGAGGTACAAGAAACTGTGTTATCACAGCACGATAATGTTCGCCATTTACGGTTAAAGCAATACCTTCTTCTTTTTGAAGAAAATCGTTTTTTCTTCCAGAACATATAGTGTTCCGCTTTGTAGGATTGCTTTCTGGTGAATCATTTGAACCAGTACTTTTAAAATTTTTATTATTCTATTCACAGTAGATGAATTAGACCCATCATGTCGACTGAACATTGGACGCATTTTACGAGTAGTGGAAATTTGAGAATAATGTCGTACCATCAAGGCGTTTTATTCTACCGAGTAATGTTTACTAATTTTTATTAACTTTTTATCTGTCACGTCATGATCATATGATAAGGCGCGCAGTTCAAATCTTGCTCTCTTATTGAAACGCCCTTTTATTTAGGGAATTGATCACAAATCTAAAGGTTCCAAATAAAATTTAGTGACTGTCGCTATTTTAAGCTGCATCTAGAATAGAAATAGGGATTTGCCTCCGAGTGTTGAATTTGCGTCATCCTGCCCTGAAGAAGTTCTACCATAGCCTAGAGAAATGGTGGCTTTACATTTCCTAGATTTCAGTCGATCGGAAAAATTCCTCATATAAATTTATTTTACTGAATAAGAATTCATCTGCCAAAAAAATTCGGAGAGCATATATCAAATATCTGCCCTATATTTCAGGTTACAATACAAAGCGATCGTTTTAATCCAGATTTTCGGTGAATCAGGGACAAAAAAACAATTTATAAGAAATAGTTACAAATATTCAAAGGAAATGAATCTTTTGACCGCTTAAATAATACTCTCGGTAGGGAAGCGTGCTTCTTTACTTAAAAATTTGAACGAATGACTGTATTTTTGCATTCCATAAAAACAGTACTAAAATATATTAATAAGATATGTATCCTAACTATTCGTTAATTTCAACTTATACTGATTTATTTTTCAATAAAAAATGTTAAATTCAAATCTTTATTTTAACCTTACTACAACCACTTTCCTGATGCATCTGCAATTCACAGAAATACCTACCAATGATACTTGTTTCAGGGCTTCTTGCCTTAAGGTGCCCTTTTAGAGTAGTTCAACTATTTTGAAAGGTTATGAGAGAATCCTTTATGGGCGGGATGAGGTATTATTTTCATACGATGGACGTGATTATTTTATCTAATTAGTAGTATTTAGGTTCTTGTGTGATGTATGACCTCCTTCAACTATGTAGCAAACGATTACTCCAGTTCTTTGTTATCACATTGGATTATGCGATATAACATTGAAAAGATGGAAGAGTACAAATTACAAGTATTTCTTTGACATGGTCTAAGAATCACAACACAATTGATGCATTTCAGGGACAGGTGGTGCCTAGTGATGGAAGATGGCTCCTTCAGGACAATTTAAAACAACAGCTCAGCTAGCATTGACAATTAAGAAAATATAATTCCGTGTTTGGTGGAATAACAGGGAATAATCTTTTATGAGGGCGCACTCATCTACTATGTACAACTGAGCTTTCAAAGCTTGCAATAAATGGGTGTCAGTTTTAAAGAGTTTTGATTGCATAAGAAGGATAATGCTAGGTGGCATATATTATGTATGACACCTTAGAAGCTTCTAGATGCTTGCTTACTATAGTTGGGACCCGACACAAAGTTGCTACTACCACATGTCTAATCCTAATCGCCTAGAGATACCAATTTGGTCTCAAAAGGCATATGCCAAACTGTATTGTAGGAGTTTTTAAGGAAAACTGCCTATATTTGCATTGAATTTTTACACTTGTTATAGAGCATTGAAAGACCAAAATCGAATTATCTCCAAACTCATATTAAAGCCAAATAATCATCGGGGTTGAGATCATCCGTAATACTTGTTGGTTCTATAGAGCAATTGAAGGGATGTAATTCTTTGTGAATTCTCCAAGATGTTAATCCTGAACAGTTATAACCTTTTAGTGAAATGGGGCTAAACATTTTTGATATTGAAATGGGAAGTTCATTCTCAAAATAAGTTGTTTGAGTGAAAATCCTGACTTAATTAGTATATTTGCGGCGAGGAGTTATTTGTGTACTACATAATAGTTTCAAAGTTTCCTGTGTTGCATGAAGAAAACGTAATTTTTGTCAACACTGTCAAAATTCACATGAGCAATATTTTCAAAGTCACACTGAAAGGATGAATGATTGTGATACACTATAACATGGTGGTAATAATGATATTTTTTCTTCAAGACAGGCTCAGAGGAAACGTGATGAAGAACGCATGCGCAGGTTAAGAAGGGGTAACGATAATATGTGGCTTCGAATTTCCAATAGCATGCCTGATTGGTTATTGTTCAACACCAGAAGTCGATATGGTCTTCTGTTTGCCACAGCTACAATTCTTATTGGTCTTTACGCTTATTATTTGAAATCTATCAATCCAAATGCCAATTATTTTCCACAGTAAGTATATAATCCCATCAAAATATATCATATTTGATACATCTTAGGAATTTCGGTACTACTAGGGACTTTCCGAAACTTGATCGGATTGATCCAAATTGCATTTGAAGAATCGATCGTATCATCAAAATAATGAACTTCATGATGGCTCAGTTACACTATCTGATCAAGTTCTCTAAAGATCCTATTGCACACGGTTAAGTCAACATAGTTCAAAAAGTCTGACAAAACTTTTAGTCCTCTATCCTTTTCTACATGGAGATACTACGTTTATGTGATTTATTGATCATTCGGGGGAGAGAGAATATATTTAATGCTATAAGCAAAGGGCTATCAACCGGTGTCTTTCTGCCCGACCAAACATCTGATCTTTTCCAAATTTGATAATTTCTATTGATATAGTGGAAGTCATTGGAAATTGAAATATTGACTGGATTGAAACGATTAATGATAGAAACATTGAAGTCCTGTACTTTTTTCAGCTTATGGAACTCATGACAAATAGTTACCTACAAATCAGTGAAGGATATGGTCAAACAAAGATTTTACTCAAGCTTCTAGCTTAGTTTCTGATTTTTTTTCCAAAAATCCTTCACATGAATGTTCCTTTTTCTATTTTTTTTTTATGTATATAACAATTGTTGATACATATATTTCTATATATATTATGTCTATAAAAATTATGTATTATAAGAGTATCCTGTACTAGAGAAACTGTTGCTTTGTGAATAAAGATTTTTGAGATAACCTTATCAATTAAAATGCTTAGTTATTCGTAATACTAAGTATACATTTGATTAATGTTGTTTCATTGCTTATCTGGGAGTAGGTACTGTCCCATTTTAAAATGTGAAAGATAATACATATGAGAAACTTGCAGTTAATGTCTTCCTTGAAACAACTATCCGTTTCATTCCGTTAGTCTGATCTCAATAGTTTTGTGCATCCCTTAAAACCTATAACAACACTCAAAGCTTCAAGTTCTTGTGCAAAAAATAATATTATATACAAAGTGGGGTTAAAAAAAAGATAGAGGTTTCGATATATTTATTATAAAAAATTTATTTGCTATAATTTGGCATAAAGAAACTACAAATGGAAGCTGCCATTCATCAGTCACATATTTTCTGAATGTCGGCTCTATTTACTCTGACGATTTCAGAAATATGCATCCCTTGGAGTAGAATATACAAGCAAAAAAACTCTGCTTGCTCAATTTTCGTCATGAAGTGAACTTCTGTTCTCATATTAACAAATTAATTCATTAAAAAAACATATTCTATATTGAGAATAAAACAAGATATACTCTTGAAATCTGCATAAATGGAATTTACTGTGGGAATTGGTAGAGTAATTAGTTATCAAATTGGAAGTTGATAAACATCCACCATGAATCAAAACGCGACATTCACCTAATTGTCTTAAATAACGTAATTTTGAAGCTGAAATTATCTTTCTTTAGAAATGAATAAAGAAATTTCTCGACCAGAACAATCAACTCCAGTCACTTTTGACTTGTAGAGGGTGAACTGAATGAAAACGAAAGAATAATTACATGAACTAACCTATATGTTTGAATTCAAAATAATGAATGAATGAAGGAACATTATTGTTATGGCTTAGTTGGATGGCTTATTTGATGAAACTTTCAGCAATATGCCATCGCTGAATAATAATTTTTTTTAAATATTAGTTTTTTTCTGTGGGCTTTCCTAATGTTTTCAATTGAAGTGATAAGTTTGCTTGAGTACCTCTCCTTCTAAATGTAGCATTGATTGAAATAATAAAAAATATAGGCTATAATGTTTTGTCAACTTGAATAGTTTTTCTAAACGCCCTTTATATTTTAGTTCCATACCGCTAAAAGACATATACATTGTATTGGCAGAATAATTTTTTTTTCATAAATATTCAAACAATTGTAAGTGCCTTTTTCACCATTCTTTGACATATGAATCCTATTAAGCTTTGACTTCTTACCCAAGTTATGGAATATTGCTGAAACTGTCATCAAATAAGCTACATACTTAAAAATGCTATAAAATAAAGGATACCATTTGAATGAAGAAGTTAGTTGTCAATCTCCGGTATAACAAAGTTGTGAAGTCTGAAATTTTTTTAAAAACAAAGATCATGGTTTCAAATTACATCATGCAAATTTTCAATTCCAAAGTATGATCATGATCAGTTTTCCAAAAATACATAATAGGCCATGTATATTTTTGTTCAAATCTCATCACCTTACTCTAGAGTATGTGAATCTAGTTTTAGTTAACTAAAAAAATATTGCTTAAATTGAACTAGGCAGTACCACAAAAGAATAATGTGGTTATTATAATTTAACTATCAAATATATTTACAAATAAAAAAGAGTTTTAAATGATATGTAAAATTTGATCTTCCAAAAGGTAGTAATTGAAGAAGTTGTTCATTAGAGATTGAAATGAAAGGTGTCCCAATATAAAAGCAATTCTAAATTTCGCGCAATTGTCTATACAAATAATAGCACTGAAATGCCAGTTTTAATAAACAAGAGTTTTAATTATGGTCCACTACGTGAAACAGCAGAGTTCAATACTCCAGTTTCAAACTGTTGGAATTTTTAACTGATATAGTGCAACAAATTTGTCCACTGTTCAAATGTTGCTGAACAAATTTGAGAAAACATGTCTACTTTATAATTCGATAGAATGGTCAGAAATCTAAAACAAAATCCTTTTTTAACAAATTACTAATTGCATTCTTATTGTGACACCCCTTATTTCGAGATCAGTTTTATCATTGAATAAAATTCTTTTCAATAGTTAACATTGATTAAAATCAATTATTCCCTACTTTTTGATTCAACCAATTTAGAAATATATTCAAGTGTATTCTTATCTTTGAGAATCTGCAAATGGTCTACTTTTGTGAGTGGATATGAGTAGATTTTTTGTTGTTGCAAATTTTGCCAGACAAGACATCCTTCTAGGGATTTCAAGTTGACTGTACCATCACCATTTCCCATAATGAGTGCAGGATAACCGTCCAACCAGGTACCTGGCTTATAATATAACCTGAAGAAAAAAGTTACCATAGAAAAAAAAAAATCAACATACTTCGAACATCTTCTTTAAGTTCGTTTTGAGTGTGGTTGTTAGTGCGTATTTTTTTTAATTACACGTTTCGTTCACAAAAATAGTCTTATTATTATTATTATCAAATTTAGGCGATTTCTTCATGCATGAGAAAGTATTTTTCATACAGACTGTGCCTCGTACTTCGAAAAATCAAGATACCAATTTTGCTCCTAATTAAGGATTTGAATAGTAATTTTTTATCGTCGGCAGAACCAGTGGCGCATCACGTCACTGGTAGAATAGAAAAGAAATGATATTATGAAAAAAGTGCTCCTTGACGCTCAAAACCTATATCTCAAATTTCATAAAAATTGAAATAATTGTGTGAAAGTTATTAATAAAAAACCTTTTTTTAATAAATTCACACCCCGTATCTCGGAAAGGAACCATTTCTTGACATATGTTTATATGACAAACTAGGGCTTATTTTTGAAGCAGAATATGTGGTTGAAATTTCTTGGTTACGATCTGAACCACCCTGTATACAAAAATCATAGACCTACAAACTCGGAATCCATTTTGTACTAGTTAGTCACAACGGATATTTATAATCACCTCTACATATGAAAGAATTTGAATAAACTGAGGTTATCAAATCTGTGGGTTCGAACATGCATGAAATATACCGCTCCTGGATTATCCAACACTCATTCTATCATGACATCGAAGCGTTGATGTCTTTGGAAGAGGGAGTGACATTACTAGAAAGGTGGAGAGATAATCTAATTAACACTGTAAAATGCTTACAAGTACTTATAATGACGGAGTGGTAACTCCAGAAGAAAAGGAAAATTCTGTTATATTCCCAAAATCCGAAACCACCATGATATGCAAACCATGCATGGTGTAACATGGTCAAAACATATTTTCAGATATCCTAACTTCACCAAAACGATGCCAAATCGGGTTAAAAAACGTTTCGAGAACATTTGAAACTAAAATTTATTCCAATGTGAAATTTTCATAAGGAAAAAATAAATTGGAAATTTCACACTGGTATAAATCAACTGATATTTGACATGAAACTCACCTCTCAACAGTGTCAACATTTGTTCCGTAAAGACAATGTATTTCAACTCCAGGTGGTTTGAAGTCCAGTTGATACATTTCTGTATCTCGTTTCATTTCCCACCCATCTGGATAAGAAATTCCACTGGAAAATTAAAAGGTCTAATGAGCTTAGATTCAACTAATAATATCATGATTAAAGGTATAAACTCTTCTACAGAAAACTTTTATTTAAACATTCAAAAAAATTGTGAAGTTGCCCTGGAGTGCTTCATGATTGACATATCAGGTCAATATCCCAAGGTGGGCGGCCTTTTGAATTATTATGGATATTATTCATGCAAAATATTTCAAATCTCATAGATCAATAAAAGGTTATCTTAGGTGCATTGCTGACAAACTTCTAATTTCCAGTGTTGCCAGATGTATGGAAGCTTGGCAACATCTTTGTTATTTCAGATGGAACATCCAATATTTCTTTATTTCACTTTTCAATATATATCTTTAACGGTTTTTGAGTTGAAAACTTCATATCAGACTTACGAGTGTCGAAATGACTATATTTTCCATTTGAAATAACAAAACTATTTGCAAATTTGCATACATCTGGCAACAATGAGGATTTGAAAGTATTTCTGAAACGTACCTTAGATAACCTAATATTGATTGGAAATTTTGAAATATTTTTCATGAATAGTTTCAATAAAGATTCAATATGGCCCCCCTTGGGACACCCGATATTATTTTGCATTCACTTGAAAAAAATTATTCGCTGTGTGAACATGGGAAATACTCACTAAAAAAATTCCTTCAGATCGTTGAGTGTGAAATTTTTTTTTTCAGTCTGAATAAGTACTTCATTGCTCTTCCAGAAGAGGGGAGATGGAAGAAGCCAGGCCAAACTTGGGGCTGTAATTTGTTGCAGTCTCATTATGCTCTCTCTCAGGGCATAGGAACCTAAATCATCACCTGAAAAAATAATAAAATGTCACCCAAGGAATATCGAAAAGTCGATATTTGTCCAATTAAGTACTGCTTGGTTTAAACGTTCGCTCCTTAATTCATGAAAAATATTCCAAAGGGTGATTCTTTAAAAAAATTAAGGGGAGGAGGTGAACTATATTTTCCCATTCAAATAATTGATTCGAAACGACAGACTCAAGTTGCAACATTTCATCACCTTCTCAAATGTCGATAATTTTTCCACTGCTATTTTTTCAATGAAATAAGTGTTAAATCACAACCTTCCCCAACTATGGATGACGATTTCCCTTTGAATGGGTTCCATAGCAGACTTCAAACATCAGAAGATCTGAAAAATCGTCACTTGGACTGCAAGACCCAATTCGAAGAATCCTTGCAGATTGGCGACCTATTTTGTGTATCAGATTTTAATATAGAGGGTATTTCTAAGGACAAGAGTGATTATATTTCTGAACTAGCAAAGGACTATGGTGCTGAGATTATTCTCCTTCAAGAGACACATACGGATACTAAAAAAAAATCTTCGTGAAAGAGGAACCATAAAAGGTTATGTATTCATTGATTATCTCCTTAGTAAAATTTACGGTTTAGCTTGTTATGTTGAAAAATCCTTGATTCACAATATCGAGTTGATCTGGAAAGGCGAATTTGAGGGTGTTTTCTTTATCTCTTTTAAATTTTGTATTTTTGTTATTCAGTTCTTTTTTCTGCTTTTGTCTTTTTATTTCCAGATCCGATGTGGGCTACTTGAAGAAGTCTCTGTTTCCATCAATAGAAGACCACTCTTGAAGACAGAAGTCCCTAAAATATATTTCAGCTTATTTTTGTACTTTCACACTTTGGTGGGGAGCCAGGGTTTTTTTTTACTGGGTTTTTTTCCCTAGGCTTTTATGTGATACGCCGAATTGTATGACCCCGTCACTAACCCCTGATCTATATGCTTTATTGTATGCCAAAAGTACAAAAGAATATATATATCATTTCACCTTTTATCATGAAATTGTTAGTTTGATCACAAAAAATTAAATACTGCTCAGACTCTTCCCATGAATTCACAGAGATGATATGATTAATAAAAAAAAAAAATCATGTAAGCTGCTGTCAATTAAAAAAAAGAACTGCTATTTTATTGGCTGAAATCAAGATTTCCAGAATAATAGTGTATACAGAGATTCGATTTTGTTTTAAAGGTTTGGCGACGAGAGGACGCCTTCCTTTACTTTTAGATAGATGTCGCCGCACAGTCAAATTGATTTCATGCATCACTTTTGCAAGTTAGATTTGAAAATATTGAGTCAGATGTAGAGAATTTTCCAGTTCATTTCCACAAGAAAAATTTTTCATACTCAACGAAATTTGCATGAAATATCCTGCAAGTTTCGAAATGAAGAATTCTGTAATGCAAAATGTCAAACATTTCTAGACAAGGTTAGGATGAATGAATGAAATCTAAAATCTGTCAAATATTTATGATTTATGAATGATTTATATAGTTTCGCCCTCACGTAAATGTCACAGGTATCAGTCCCCTTGTCACAAGATTTGGAATTACGTGTCCATTCAAATGATGGGAAGTACATACACCAGTATTTTACAGATTTTAGCATAATTTCATCCTTCCAAAGTAGATGATTGTATATAATAGAAACGAATTTATTCACATAATTTCAGATGGCTGTTACCTTAAGGGAAACAACAGTGTTCAACAAACAGTTATATTAAAGACTTCCTTTAATTTTAGCAAAAGAATAAGCCTTTGAAATTTTTGGCATCAATTCAGAAACACCCTGCATATGGCTGGTAGCATGATAAGCCTTTCATGCCGAGGTATTGTGACTGATGAATCTCCCCTACCCTTAATATACCTTGTAACTTATTTAACACTACAAATCATACGCACCAATAGCATATACTTTGACTGCTTTCATACTGCCACCCCAAGCTCCACTAAGGGTTACTAAAGTTTTTATGTATTTATCTTTCCATACTTGATCTTGCTGATTCAAAAAATGTAGACTCATTAGTGCCCCCATTGAGTGTGCTATCATTATGACTGGTGTACCATTATTTTGTTCAAATGTTTCTTCCACCAAATTTTTCAAATCAATGAAGTACTGTCCATTCTCATCTGAAAAAAAAAATCAAATATATCACATTATAAATAATTTCAAACACATAAATGGAATTGAGCTCATATAACAGAAAACAACTTATGTATCAAAATATTGACATCAAAATAGACCTCAAAAGTGGAACTGGTACTTATTTTCTGTATCGTAAATTATTTCAACCAGAAAATATGTTATAACACAGAAGAGCTATGAAGGCATTTTCAGAAACTTGAATATATTTACTTTTGATCTGTATCATTTGAAGCAATACAGAAATAAATACTTTCTTTCTGTCGATTCTAAGTACCTAGTTCTAGGATCTTTTAGTAGTTATAAAAAACTCCTAAATTTTCTCAGTATCAGATGCAACAATGATGAAATCTGAAACCAGTCGATATAAGTTTATTCGGGTTCCCCTTTGACTGTTTGCATATGAGGATTTTCCATAGCTCTTTTGATGTCAATATTTCTTAAAGGGACTATTGTTAAAAGCTTTATATAAAAATTTTGAGTTCTATGACTAATAGAGAAGCTATGGCTACTTTTGACAAATAATTGCTAATAAGAAACTATTCAACTAATAAATTCTTTGCTATATAGACTCTACCAAAATTTTTCACCGTTCTACAAAATTGGATTGTGTTTGATACCTACTTGGAGCTTTTCTGAAATCATAAGGTGCTCCTCTGACAGTAATATTCCTTTTATGTCCTAAACTCACCAGCAATTCCGTAATAGGGTTAAAATATGAACCTGTTGATGCATGGCTAGGATCTAACCATTCCACACTTTCCGTACCACCAAAACCAGGTATTCTTAAAGTAACTCCATCAGTGTTTCTTGTTGTTCTTGTTTGATTGTCATAAATAAGTTTCATATTATCAATCCAGCAATCTATAACGAAGGGCACCAAGAGCTCCATATTCAACCAAATATTGAAAAATTCATCAGTAATTTTTTCACAAAGATAATGAATAGATGTGGTTTTATTTAATTTTGCATCTATTTGAGATCCTCCATCGCCTGGTATCAATATTACTGGATTTAAATTCGTACATACCAAACCTATACAAAGGAACAGCACAAACCATTTGAGGTTATTTTGCGATGACATTTAAAAATCAGCTGTAGTAAACAATTATAAAAATTTCAATCAATTTATTGAAAAATTTTCGGATTGAATGCAAAAAGATGAACTCTAGAACTAAACAAAGGCGCTAACTTCTACACTTCTATAAACAATGGACTAGTCGGAAGATAAGATTTGTCTGCTGTGATAAACGATTTTCGTTTTGGGACAAAGAACCATTGAAGTACGTAGGGAATATTTATGTAAAGTGAAGAAATATATAACAATCGGGAATAAACAATGCGCAAGTGGTAACGCAATTGTATTTCACAAATATCCAATAATTTGTATGCTGCAATCAATTATTAATTCAGGTTTATTATTTCATGCCTAGGTATATATTTTGAAAATGAAGGTGGCGCAGGCCCGCCGCCTTTTTTCATTCGGCGCTATTGATAATGAGGTGATTTCTCAGTAAATATTGTTATCTTGGTGATTGAAAAATAAATACATATTAACGTCATTCTATTTCAAGAAAACGCAATTATGAATTATTGGGAATACCTTAGTTGCGGTAGTCATCCTTCGGTAATTCCGTAATATTTTTACTTTTAAAAGAATAATTCGGGTGAATAGGTAGGTATAACAATTTATTTATGCCTTCTCCATATATATGAAGTGGTCTCCTCAGTCAAAATTTGAATTTTGTTGTTATTTCAGATAGTATAACTATAGTTATTAATTCTTTTATTTATTCTACATATGGATCACATCCTAAAGGTTAATTAAGATCAAATTTCTTATGTCTAAGTAAAACTAAACAATTTCCACAAAATTCTATCGTAAGTGCAGGTAACGAGCATGACATTGGTCAAAAGACTAGTCTAAATTAGGTGGTAGCGGATTAATGAAACGCAAGGAAGTGATTCTTCATTATTGTCTTCGAGGAACCAGGACTCCGAGAGAATAAATTACTCATATCCTCAAATTCATTGCAGGGTTCATGCATTCTATAGATTGAGTGTGCTACTTATGTGTTTGGTTAGCAAATAAAATATATCAAACTGCCTAAATCTCCTCGAGGGGGTAAAGTATTGTGAATGATGCCTAGGTATTCCAGCTGATTACCGATCAATGTATTGATGAATACATCCCTGACAGTTCTTCTGTCCTTAAGACTTAGCATGTTGAAAAATTTGAGTCTCAAGTTATAATTATTTGGGTCACCCAGTCCGGAAAGTAATAACCTATGAAGGCTAAAAAAACGTAAGAATTTTGACTGAATTTTTCAAGTCGCTCAGCATAAGTTTTAAAATATAGAATGAATGTGATAAATTACGATCCTGCCTCATCACGAAACACATTACATGAGTTTGCCGAGCTATCCACATCAATTGTGACCTTAAGCCGCATCAACGCAAAAAATGCACTGCTAAGCCGTTTGTAAACATAGGCTTAGTGAGTATTCCAACTCAAAGTATTGTACAGGGTGATCCAATCATTGTACAAGGACGCACTAGAAATAGAAATAATGAAGAATCAAATACTCAAGAAAACCAATACTTTGTATATTCCCTTCATCATTTCTGTTGAAGCAAATCTGAGTATGAGAAGAATGATTATAATGGAAAAGATCAATATTAATAGGTACACAATATTTTTGTTGCAAAGCATTTTATTACAATTTTTATGAATAAATTAATATGTAACATATCTGCATTGCAACGGCAAGTCTTGATGTGTTCTACAGCATATGGAATAACATATGCAAGTTTTTACAAGTAACAGTAGCTCGACTTCTTGCAATATTATCTATATTGATGAGAGAAAATGTGGATTTTTAATTCTTCACTATCGAAACCAAATTTATTTTCATGCACTCCCGCTTACGATTGTTGACCCCTATTTTTCACTGCGCCCTGCCGAGTCTCCCGTGGACCCATGGGGCCCACCTGGTACAGTTTGGGAATCTATTATATATACCGCAAGGCACAGGGTAGTTACGTAGTTAACTATAAGGATAATCGTGAGGATTATGATGGGTATAAAAAAATTTTTTTAAATAGATGTGTAATATCAGCAGAATTGTTCATGGGAATCCATGGATATGGTTGAATAAGCATACGGAAAATTACAAAAGAGAAGAAAATAAATATTGAGTCTTTTAGATTGATCATAAGAAACCGCTGGCATGAAGCAGGTCATTTTCAGAATTTCAAAATGTCGTTCCATCATTTCTTCTTTCCCTGTAAATGTAAGGAGATATTAGTAAAACCAAACCACTGCATCGTTATTGCAGGAATTCATTAAATACTAATTGATCAACATATTAAAATTAATGATATTTAATGATTTCGATTTGCATTAATTTTATCACAACAATACTCATCTTATACTTGCAATCCTTATGAAATGTACAAAATATATAAGAACAAGGTCAACCAAAATCGATACAAAATAAAGAAGAGCGCTGACATCTGGTTAGAAGTTTGTTCTCTGAGTGATTCAATTTTGACACGAATTTGTACGAACTCTGAAGACTTAACGTCATAACTAAATAAATAAGAATCAACATGTTTAGTTGGTACTACGATGCTTGAAACTTATTTAATGATGATTATGAATGAGCGTTTAGAGGAAGGTATCTACTGCCAATTTATCCTTGAGGGAAATGTTTCGAGTAGTAAAGATCAGGCTTTGAGAAAAGACTCAGCAATCATTGGGGAACTCGGGGATTATAGCCATTGGTGCTTCTAAATCACGTTACCGTTCGTATGATAAAGTAAAATAATATCATTTGGACTAGATAATAAGGCATTTTGACTTTAGTATTAGCTACCACGTGCCCGTTTCAACGCAGAATACCAAAATTATGCATGTGGCCTTCGTTGAGATATGATAATTGAAAATAATTAGCACGGTTTCTCATACTGCGTTAGATATTACCGAATGAACAGTTGGATCAAACCAGATTTTTGGAAATAATTGAAGGAAAGGAGGGATTGGATTATCGAACGAGGAGATCAAGATCAGAATTGAAAAGAGCTGGAAATTTTTGCAATGCCTCAATTCCATCAGGGGAACAGAATATTAACTAAAGTATAAAAATGAGAATTGATTGGACTCTGAGGTAATCTGTTCCAGAGTATTGCACTAAGGTATCCAAGATCTACAAGGCTTTGGAAAGATAATGTTGGGATCCAAAAGTAAACTTACATATGAATTATAACTGCCACTAGAAGATGATGAGGAAGATGACGATTGACTGTACGATCCACTGGAACCTCCACCTCCGCATCCTCCACCTCTACATCCACCTCCACATTGACCACAACTGCTGCAACAACCACCTCCGCTGCTTGGATAACTCTTCTTATAGGTTGGCGAAGCGTTTCTTCTTGTCCTCACCAATTCATTCTGATTTAGCAGCTGCTATAGAAGAAATTGAAAGTTATTAAGTATAGTTAAACATGTTCATTTGATAGAGCCAAAATAGATACCGAAAATTAGCTTCATTCATTGTTTTGAAAAGCCAGAAGCGAATTATGGTCTGATAAGTTTTATTCAGACTCTCCTCCATAAAAAATCATTGTTGTGAGGCAGAGATACTCGACGTACACCATAAATCCAGAAAATCTCAAATAACTCAGAAATTATTGAATTTAGGAGCATAATCATGTGAGTAAACTATAATTATTTTTGACCGCAGAATCCAACACAATTATAAAAAAATAGGGTTCTAATTTGAAAAACAGAAGTTATGGCCAATTTAAGATCACAATTTTCAACACAAAATTTGAAACACCCTGTGATGATATTTTTGAAATCCAAAAGATGCATGTCCTTTTCACATCCTTCCTCTTCGATGTTGTAAAAACGGTTTACGCTCAGGATATTTGAAATAAGAATAATGAACATATTACTGACTGAACATATTTGACTTTTTTTCCAGTTTTTTTTTTTGATATTTTGAAAACTATTCGATTTAATACAATGGTTTTAACAGAAATGTATTCACTATTGAATACTCGTTCATACCAGGAATGGCAAACTTGAAAAAAAATTTTTTCGTCGAATTTATCTTCACTCCCTGTATAACCGGAAGTTTTTGGGCTTCGAAAATATTTTAGCTCTGTAGAGAACTTCGAACAATATCATAATCCCAATTTTCAGATTTCAAATATGTCTAGTTCTCCAGAAACGTCTAATAGGCACTCGAACTTGAGACACCCTGTATATATATATATATATTCTTTTGAACTTTTGACTGACAATATTTAGTTAGCAAACAATAAAGCATATAGATCAGCCTAGATAAAAGCCTAGGGAAAAAACCCCAGTAAAAAAAACCCTGGCTCCCCGTCTAAGTGTGAAAATACAAAAATAAGCTGAAATATATTTTAGGGACTTGTTTCTTCAAGAGTGGTCTTCTATTGATGGAGAGAGAGAGACTTCTTCAAGAAACTAGATAACATTGGTAGATACTTATCTGTGGTTTGAAGTTTTTTTCAAGTTCCTGCGAACAATTGGCCTCCAAACTTCCGTCAAGTATCTATTGATGGTGCACTTATGGGATTAAAAGCGATATTCATAAATGCCCGCTACTTGATTTTTTTTCTTGTAGGTTTCTCTTCTTTGGATATGATAGATATATCGTTCCATTTTGTTAAATGTTTTTCATTTATAGCATGTTGGACCAACTTGGATCTATCGGTGTTTAATACAAGATACCATCAGGGCTAATCTAACAAAAGTGAACCCGATAATAAAAATCAAAGAACGAAGAAATACATATATGAGATACTATGAGAATGCGGGAAATCTTTATCGAAGAGACAAAACGCCCCATGAAATTAATAATAAAAGAACATCAGAAGCTTTCCCAAGTTTTGAACACAGATAGATCCAAGTTGGCCAACATGCTTTGGATGAGGATCATATGATGAAATGGAACGATATATACATCATATCCAAAGAAAAGAAACGTACAATAGAAAAAATCAAAGGGACAGCATTAATGCAGTGCACCATCATTTGAGTTGCTCGAAGTTTGTAGTCCAATTGTTCGAAGTACCTTGAAGAAGTCTTCAAATCACCGATAGCTGCATATTCGATTTAGTTTTTGGAGTTCTGGAGTTTATTCATTAATGTCTGAAATCTGAAAAATTGTCAGCTCTTTCAAAAGCAAATTTCCAGCTCAAAATTATGATAAGTTTTCCATTTAACATGTCATCATCTCGAATCACCCTGTGTATATATACATGTTGTTCTGATTTTTTTCCGACAAACTGAAATGGGTGATAGATCAGATCACTTTAAGCAAAAAAAGTTCCTATGAACATGGGTTCGAAAATGCTTCCTGTCCGAGACACAGGGTGTTAAAGTTGAAAAAATAATTCGCGTTTTCTTTAACATCTTTTGACTGCTTCGAAATCCTTTCATAAAATTGCGTGTACAGATTTTTTTTGGGACGACAAATTCAAATTTGTGGTTGCTTCAGTTGTTTTTTCTAGAGGGCGCCACCGACAACCATTTCAACCCATGTAAACCGTTGCAACTTCTTTTTGCTACACCGTACACCGCTTTGGACTTAAAAAATCGATTCGAAAAAGGAATACGTCATCAAAGTCGCTAGGAGCAACCGTTTCAGAGAAAAATGCATTTAAAGCCAAAGAGTCACAAAACTCTGAAAATTATTCCCATTCAAATATTTGGTTTAAAATTATTACAAATTTGTTTCGACATGTTTTAGACATTACAATAATATGGATTTGGCTTCAAATGCGTTTTATCTTTTTTGATTAGAAAAACAGGGTAGCACAAAAAAGTTGCAACGGTTTAAAGGGGACAAAATGATTTCCAGTGGTGCCCTCTAGAAAATACAACGCAATCGACCACAAATTTGAATTTCTCATTTCAAAAAACCCCCATGTACCCACTTTCATGTAATTATTTGGAATCAATCAAAAGATATTAAAGAAAACGCGAATTATTTTTTCAACTTTAACAACCTGTATCTCGGAAACCAGTTCGCATTTATGGCGATGTACCTATCTCTGTAGTTGTTCGTAAAATAATTTTTTGCTGCGAATTGGTTTATTTTGGGCCAAAAACTCAAGACACATTTTTTGTTTAAAATGAAACAGGCTATCGGAAATAATTTTTTTTTTAATGGTAAACAAATAATAAGACAAAAAGTTACATTGGAAATAAACTTTAGGGGTTCCGTTTCCCACCCAACCATGGGGTAAACCAAATAAATAACTGGATAAGTGTCTTTCTGCTAGTAGATAACGTTAGGTTAATTTCAATATTGTAACTTTTTTGGTGCTTGTGAAAAAAATTGTTATACAAATTTTATGTACTACCTTTGAGGGGCTGTAAGTTAACAAGGGATGCTCCAATGAAATTTCTTTATATGAAAGATCCTATCTTTTTTTGATGAGGAATCACCTCCTTAAATATTTTACACTTATTTACTTACACCCTGTACATATATATATATCTAATTTTTTTTTCGATAATTCGTAATTCTAATCAGACTAAGACTAAAATGTTTTATCATAGTAGAGATTTGTTGAAGATTCAATATGCTCTCAAAGATTATATAAGCCGGTTTATAGTTATCATATTTAAGGGCTTATTTGTTTATAATTAACATTATGAAGCAAATTGAATTTTGAACCGATTTGATTGTTCTCAAATTGCCAAATTTATTTTATTTATGAATCAATATGCTTACCTGTGGTTTAACATCACTATGGAGTTCTCCATTTCCGATGTGCGAAGAAATCAAATATCTAACTAAAGGATTTATATCAGACAATAATTGATCTTTTGCTTCTACATTATTAGTTTCAAGTCCTTCCGCAGATCTAGATAAGCGTTTTAAAATATTGTTTTCTATTGATAGTTCTCCAGGATTCGAATGAATTGTGCCCTGGATTGAGTTTTGGAAGAAAAGAGCCAAAATGAAAATGAAAAACATTTTGCCAGGAGGTGCGCGCCCACAACTGATCTACGAATCTCAAGTTCTAAGCTTTATAGAAGAGTACCAGGTTGAATAATTGTTGATGATTTGGGGATTTATTTTCTACCTAATATTTCTCCTGAATATGGATTACCTATAAATTAAAGCAAAGCGCAATTCCGCCTTCGATGATATCATGTAAACAAAACAGTGTAATTATACCAGTTTTTAATGAAAATCTTCTCTAAGGAACCTAGTAATTATTGAGTAGCATAATATGATATTTGCATTGGGTTATACATGTGCGTTGCAGTGCCCACAGACATCCTATCATTAGAGTTCACTCCGTTGGTATTCCCCGAAAAAGCTAAATGGGATGCTTTTAAACTTCATGCATTATTAACCAAGGAAGTCTGTAGCTATTTCTGAACAAAACTTTAGGAAATGAGTAATTGATTAATATTTAGGAGCTCATTCTGTAGATGCGGACTAGTATGGGATGTGGATAGAAAAATTCAGAAAATCTGCTTTGGCACTTGTAACTTCTGAAATGACGAAATTTAGTCATCACTATTAATTGATGACGAGATATTTTCGCTGATGGAATTTTTGTAGAATAATTATTTAGGTTATTTTCCATAATCTCTTATTGATCTCCTCCACGCCATCATTTCGGTAAAAATATAGTAGACAATAATAGATGCTGATGATAACCCATATAATCATGTTTAATATCGATCATTCATCCGATTAAAATACGGAAGATTTCATAAAAATAATGAATTCTTTGAAGGAGAAATTATGTCCAGCCTTGACATCACTGGTATATTCATCACTATTCTGACAGATAAAGCATTTGTAATCGTGAGAAAAAAGTTTGAAGACGATCAAATACAAGTGGAAGAACTATACTTATCGTTTAAGTGCAATAGAAATGCTTTCTATTTAAATCGGAGGAATACATTTGTTTATTTCCAATTCGAAGACAATTTTTATTAACCGAAATTTGGAATGGCCATAGGCTCATCACCGTCTTCTGTTATAGCTGATTTGTATAAGTAAAATTTCGAAAGAAGAGCGTTTGACTAAAATGCATATAAAACCAAATTATGGGGAAGATATGGAGTTGATACTTCCATTATTTGGCAGCTTTGAAGAAGCAGTATTTATGAATTTCTTCAAAATCTAAACAATTAAGAAGAATCGAATAAATTGACAATTGGAATCGAGAAAGTTATACAACTTCCATATTTAAATGTAAAGGGTGATTCATTTAGAGCAAATTGTGCGTTCTATAGGTCGATTATGTGGACCGTAAGTCGCTCTATGTGCCCGATACCATTATCGGAGAAAACCCATTTTCGAAATGAAGCTGAACAATTTGTAGACGCTGTCAGACTGTGTCAGACACTACTGAACAAGAATATCACCACAGTATAGGGACCAAGCAGTAGTCGCACTTCTTGGATTTTGAACTGAAATCGCCTACACCAAAGGGAACTCGCGTATTCCTCCCAGCGCATCTAATCTAATCGATCGCGAATTAAAAAATTGATTAGAATAGGTTATTTGCGTAATCTGAAAATTTAAATATTTTGATTTGAGCTGGTAATAAGTTTTCACAGTGATATTTAGAGTGTATGGACCATTGTTTAGACTATATTCATATAAAAATTATGACTCCGCTCATAATGTAATGTGAGACTTAAATTTAAGTGCTCATTCAGGCCATTTAACTATTTAAGGGCGGATTGTAAATGTATATTTATTTTGGTATTTATCTATGATTATAACCTAAAATAATTTGATTTGTTAGGTTTTTCAAATATTTGTCTAGTTTGCATTGTGATTTTCGAACAAATGTGATGTTATTAAAATAATATTAATTGTAATATATACTTTGATCAATTTTTGAGAAATATTAACCCTTGTGAACCTAGAAATTGCAAATTTTCTAGGTGGAGTTGATACAAAGGTCAGACCAATTTGGATCAGTCGGTCTAGACTTTGCGGGCCAAGCCGGTATGCGCAGCCCAAAATGCGCGAACCATCCCAGCACCCAGAGTTTCTCTGTGCTGTGTATTACCTATGCTGTGGTAGTACTTCAAGGCTACTACTACGGTAGGCTATAATCGGACAGTCATTTCTCAAAAACGTATCATAAGCCTCATTTTTAAATTTCGACAACATGGAATTAATGTCGTCTGATTTTATGTTTTTTTTTTTTAATATTCTTCCCTTCCCATCTATATTCATTCTTAATAGCCTTGTCTATGTCCACCTGAACGTGAGTAAATACAATAAATGCTCTGACTTTCATGAGTATGGAACGGATACAATGCCACCCCAGACCCCTTAGAGCTAAATATGAGTCCTCACCAAGTTATATAGGTATTAAATTATACATATAACCGATTGCCCAGTAGTTTGAAATCGATGTGTGGAAGATCTTTCAAGAAGTTCTACATATTTATAATGTCCAAAATGAACAATAAAGTTTATTATTATTAATATGAAAACTCTTTATTATTTCCCTTCAAGTAATGACATATTCGGTGGGTTGTTTGGAAATATCCAGTTCTGATCATGGATTCTCTATCAAAGAGTCGAGTATCGCTTAAGATCCTTTTCGTTTTGATATTCGAATATACATAAATTCAGTAAAAACAATATTTCGCTGTTCCACTAGGTACAATCGCGCAAATGTATGAAATACGACATGAATGAGTGTTGATCTCGACAAAAGGGAGGGTCCCTCCCCAAAATCAGACGCTGCGCCCTGCTCCATATCATCAGGAGGATCGCCCTATTTATTTTCAGGTCGCCCACCCTAGCGCCACCCTTATCACGTGCGTTAGTGTCCCGAACTATACCTGTTTTGGTGCACACGCCTTAAATTCATATATTATTAAAAAAATACTTAAAGAAACGTTTTGAATTGTGCCGCCTTATATATGACCGTGAGGTGAGAAACCTTCTCGGACATCGTGATGTGAATTAATCCTCCCCCTTCAGTTATTTTCTAACGGATTTTCGTGATCGTTCAATTTCTAAAAGTGTCTCCATGAAAATATAGGTATTCTTTGGAAAACAATTAATAGCTTGGTTTAATTTGATACGAATTCACGCTTTCAGCATCTTTATTTGTTCGTAATGTATTCTTTTAATAAATATTTCATAAGAGTTGAGTTTTTTATTTTTGCCAAATATGTTCGAATCGAAAAGCTATAAATCATCCTTTATGGAACAAATGTGCTCAAAAACTAGTTTTCAATTATTTGGTTTTCAATGAAGTATTAAGCAAAATGTGACAATATTTTAACAGAAGTCAAATTGCGGTGCTTCGAGACATTTTATAAATTTGTTGGTTGAGAGGTGTTGCAGAATAACGGAAAAAACTTTTTTTTAGCCGGTAAGTCGAGGACAGTAGAAGAAAGCTTTGAAATCATCCCATATCATATAATACATACGTATACATTTTTAAGTAGAGATTCATTGAACATATACAAATACGACCATCTCAAATCATTTGCTAAATGTAGAATAGAAGCTTTTTTGAATGTATTTGAAAAATATTGATGTAATATTCATTAATTGTATTGAGATTTTTTTATTCATCGTGATAGAGAATGAATAAAAATAAGGCCATGAAATAATGATTGTTTCTAACAAAAATGCTTGAAAATGTCAATTTTATTCAAAATATGTTCTCATGAGCTCAAGCACCCTCTATTGGTATTGGAAGGTAGTTGAGTTTAAGGCTCACAGAGTGCACTATCATACCGTCTCCAATTTTGGATTTTCGATAATGAAGAATTGATGAACTTGCTGATTGGTTTCATTTATCAGGGTGCTTCTGATTTCAAGGATTGATTAAGAAGACTGAGATGTTTCCAAAGTTGAATCATGCATTTTCGATAACCTGATTGCCAAAGTTTGTTTCGTAAATATTTTAATCGTTACTATCCTAAAGCAATTATTAAAAAAATTGGATCAGGAGCTTTTGCGCCCTTGGTCTCTAATTTATTCGATCTTGTCACAAATTTGTTCGAATATTGAAGAGTTTATATTGGAACTTATTGATAAGAATAGGTTTTCAGGCGAAAAAGGTGTTGGGTGAAAAAAAAAAAACAGTTTTTGAAGGTAATACCAGCAGGTTTCGATTTCATTCGAGAGTCTTTGGGTCTTTGAAATGGATAATTGATACCTTAACGAAATACTGATACAGTTAATAATAAAAAATAAAATAAACAACCACTAAACTAACTCTCAGTTGTTCGAGCCACAAACAATCCTTTGAAACTCCAAAAGAATAGGTTCGAACATCTCAGTTACTCGTAAAACCTAATATGAGAAAATCATGGATTACTGAATCATAAAAATTCAGATTTTTCGTGTATTATAAATATTGAAGAGCACCTACTTGGGGTCAGAAGTATTTGTAAGCATATTCTGAAGTCTTTTCCTGGGCTGTGGGACAGTGTGATACTTAAACAACCGCCACAATAAATGCGAAAAATCAACAACTCATTACTGAAATTAAAAGAACCACCGTTTTCGTTCATCTTTCAAGTTTCCATTATTAGAAGTAGTATATCTTCCCCATCCAAAATTATATAGAAATTGGTATCTTTTTCTAGTAAGCTCTGTTCCTTTGAATTACAGTATTTATTCAAATTCAAATTACGAAAAATTCGCCTTCAGCCATACAAACCTTATCGAGATCATTATTGAAGTCTTCTTATATTGATTCATTTCGACAATTTGTCAAACATAGATGATCTCAATTCAGGTTGAAAAAAATATCAAAATTTTTTAAATTGGACGTCTTCAGGTATTGAAAACTTACTACTTCTCACAGTAAGATGATTCAATCTCTAAATTTTATGTTTTCGAACGCATGAGTGTTGGAATTGCCTTCTGCAAGGAGTATTAGACGATATTTTCTCTATTTCAGTCAAGAATTGTGAGAAATTTATTGGAATTCAATGAAAAATTCAGATTATATCTCCTAGTGCCTTTTGTATTTTATCTTCGCAGTTGGTGTGACTGATTCGAAAATTGACAGATTATAGAATTTGAATAGTGCGTTCAAATCTCTACCATAGAAATATAAATATATAGAATGCGTGCATCGTGGAAAATAAGTACTCAAACGTGTAACATTGACCCCGTTCCCTTCAAGTTGTAATTCGCATGCGCCACGAACTCTTGCGCTTGTTAGAAGGGGTTTGTGATTTTGTTACCATGGTTACCGAATGTGACATAATTCAAATTAAACGACAGAATTACTTTTTGAACGAAACACTGTATTCTCCTCGATTCCCTTCTCTAAGCAACTTCCCTTCATCGCGCATGCGCAGAACTTCTCAAAGGGCACGGCACAGGGCACAGCCTACTAGATGCTTCACGATTTATTTCAAGGATCAAATTATATCTATAGAATTATTTGATCTCTACATGGTTTAACATTGACAATTGACATGCGATGGACGCGTGTTGACATTCGAAAGGATAGAATTTCAGTGTTGTCAACCACAAAACGAAAAATATAACTAAAAACAATGCTGTAATGAGTTCATTACAGCACTGTTTTTAGTACTGCAATTAACTCATTACATTGAGGAACACTCAAAATTCTGTGTTTGAATAACATAAAAATTTTATGATGAAACCACAAGAAGGCTGAAGATTTGGTTAAGCTAGTACCTAGTTGGTCCCCCACGAGCTTGTCTCAAGCATTCTACCCTTCGAGGCATACTTTCAATCAAACGATTTATAAAATTTTGGGGCAAATTCGTCCAAATATCTCGTCAGGCGTGAGAAAGGTCCTCCAGGTTATTGATCGGTTGTTCTAAGGTTGACAATTGTCTAGACATCTCAGACCAGACATGTTCGATGCAATTCATGTCTGGAGAGCGAGCTGGCCAGTCCATCTTATCAATAGCATGAGTTTCTAGCGCTTCATTAACGAGACGACTACGGTGTGGACGGGCATTATCGTCAATTAAAATGAAATTCTCGTCCAAGGCAGCCGCAAACGGAACAATTATGGGTTCAATAATCATATCGTGATATCTCTAGTTGGTCATTGTGGTGTTCTGCAGAACAACCAACTCTGTGCGTTGGTTCAAACAAATGCCTCCCTATACACATATATAACCTACGCCAAAAGCTGTTGTGGGTACCATAAACTGTTCTGCATACCTTCGACCTCTTTCCCTCCAAGCAAGAATACGTCCATCGGAGTTGACCAAACGAAATCTAGACTCATCCGTAAATAAACATCGGCTCCAATCTTCAACTGTCCAAATGCGGTGCTCCTCAGCCCATTGCCGTCGATGAACCCGGTGTTCCCCATTCAAACGGGGATGTTGTACCCTCCTACGTGCTCTCAAACCACGAACATGTAGTCGTCGTCTTACAGTCTGGTTCGAAATTAGAACTCCTGTTGCAACTCTCAGTGATCTATTGAGCCGCGACGCCGGGTAAGTAGGATTTCTCCTAGCATTGAGGCTCAAAAGACGATCTTGGGCAGCTGTTGTACTGCGCTGCTGACCTCCCCCATGAACATAAGCTACTGAGTCGTTTTGGATGAACCTATTCCAAGCCCGACTCACGACACTTTGCGAAACATTCAACCGCTGGGACACTTCTCGCTGGGACAAACCTTCCTGTATCCATCGTATGATTTGGTCCAGTTGAAGAGGAGCCAAACGTCTTCTCGGCATGACTGATAAGCTGATATTGTCTCATTTCTTCAATTATTGTCACCTTATGTGTTTGAACGAGAGAAAAAAACAGATTTAATAACAAATACCACATTGCTATTCACTCCACCTGTAACAGCCTACAGATAATAATAGATTTTGTGAACAAGAGCCGATGAAGTGAGGAAAAATTTGATATAATCAACTCAAAACATCTTAATTTTTCCTTAGAGAACATATAATGAACAGATATTCACGAGATAACTTGGAAAAATACAAATGAAGGGAAGTTCATAAGTGATCCCTAGCAATTGCTGATCATTGAATTTAGTCATCCTAGATGGAAATCTACGATGGGATTTGCATATTAAGAGCATTGATTCTAGAACCAGATACCTTTTGAGACACACCAACTGCTCATTCTGTACAACTCCTTGGTATAGTTCCACATGAATTATGGTATTCTCAGTTGGGGTGGAGCTTACAACTACCATTTGAATAGGCTGTATATCATTCAGAAGTGGTTTTTGAAGATAATTCTCAATAAACCCAGAACTTTTCCATCGGAACAACTATATATAGAATCCAAAATTATGGATCTCGCCCAGCTGTTTTGCTTTAGGATGGCATAGAAATAAGAGCCTGCTCGTGTATTCCCATATCAATGCAGACAGCAATGTGAAAGAACTGTAAGGCCAAGAGCTAGGAAGGCGATTGGTCAGAGATGTTTTTCCTATTTATCTCCAAGGTTATACATGTCTGTTCCTGAGGACATAAAGCAGATAACAGAGAAGCAACTAGCAGAAATTTGAAAATAAACTAAGAAGATATACAGGGTGTAACTAAATAAGTGTAAAATATTTAAGGAGGTGATTACTCATCGAAAAAAATATAGGATCTTCCATTTAAAGTAACTTCATTGGATCATCCCTTGTTAAAATACAGCCCGTCAAAGGGAGTACATAAAATTTGTATAACAATTTTTTTCACAAGCACCAAAAATGTTACAATATTGAAATTAACCTAACGTTTCCTACTAGCAAAAAGACACTTATCCAGTTATTTATTTGGTTTACCCCATGGTGGTAAGGGTGGGAAACGCAGGTACTAACTACAGAATACTAATATATCCAGTTTGCATTTATGACGATGTACCTATCTCTGTAGTTGTTCGTAAAATAATTTTTAACTGCGAACTGGTTTATTTTGGGCATAAGCAGAAAACTCATGAGACATTTTTTGTTTAGAATGAAAAAGGCTATCGGAAATGAAATTTTAAATGGTAAAAAAATAATAAGACAAAAAGTTACATTGGAAAAAAACTTTAGGGGCTGCGTTTCCCACCCTTACAACCATGGGGTAAACCGAATAAATAACTGGATAAGTGTCTTTTTGCTAGTAGGATACGTTAGGTTAATTTCAATATTGTACCTTTTTTGGTGCTTGTGAAAAAAATTGTTATACAAATATTATGTACTCCCTTTGAGGGGCTGTATCTTAACTAGGGATGCTTCAATGAAGTTTCTTTATATGAAAGATCCTATCTTTTTTTCGATGAGAAATCATGTCCTTAAATATTTTACACTTGTTTAGTTACACCCTGTATATTGGAAAATAACAAAAAACTTTCTATTGTATAGTTAAAAAGCTTACCTCATCTAGATTTTCATGAAATTTTCTTGTTGTTGTAACAAAATTTTCCTGATCTTCGATTGAACGCTCCCGATTTTGGACAAAATTTTCCCGATTGCGACTGCCCCCGATGTTGATAACTTTAGCGAGCATATCCTTTCTTTTTTCACTGATGATGTGAGACACGAAGAAGAGGGTAGTTTGTTTTCGGTTGGTAGCTCTGAATGAGGAGACTGCGAATAATTTACAGGCGGCCGTTGCATCTGAAACTGCAACCTCATTTCTTGGTTTATTTATATTGTATAATTTTTACCTTAGTTTGTTTGAGTAGCTTAGGAGCATTTATAAGGTTATTTTGAGGTGTTGAATGCATTGAATGTGATATTGTGTATATATGTACCAGTTAGCAAATCAACTATATTATTATCATTATTTGGGCAAATCTATAAGCTTTCTGTTCAGGAGAACAAGAGCGCCAAAAACTATACAAAGCGCATTCGCCATTTTGAACTATCGTTTCCGTGTTCATAGTGAAATATCTAGTTGGAAATGCTGTGAACAAATTTGTACGAAATTATGTGCATATAAGGGGACCAACAATAACTTGTCTACATTTTATTCACGAATAATAAATTTAAAAATGGGTAATCACATTTTACGTTTTGCTGCTAGTATGGAAAGCAACATGGCCTGCTGTGATAATGTATTGTATCTAAAGTTGGCAGATTATAGATAGGCACCCGCTTGATTTGTCGTGTGAAGATTAAATTTCTCATGATTTTGATAAGAAATTTATTTATCATGCTATATATTTTTGAAAAGGAAAAAAAGAATGTTTTTGATACACAGATTTGTGTGGTTTAAATTTAAAAAACACAAACTTGTATTATAACTTCGATAATAATTGTAATGAAGAAAAATTGATTACTTCAATCGAAGCTTCTAAGACAGGGCCTGTAAAATGGTTTCTCTATTTCAGTGAATGAGTTCATTACAGTACTAAAAACAGTAGGGCTGTAATGAACTCATTACAGCTTTATTTTCAGTTATATTTTTCGTTTTGTGGTTGACAACACTGACATCCTATTCTTTCGAATGTCCACACGCTTCTTCTTCTATCTTTAAATGAAGATAAAGATAGAAGATGTCTATCGAAACGTCGAAAAACATTACATCCACAATAGATGATGGTAATAGCCCAAACAATCATTCAACACGAGCTCCATCATCAACAATATCTCGTCATCAACTTTACGACATCATATATGTTCATGTGAGGAGCAAAATTTCTAATTGTCAGCACGGATTCATCAAAGGTCGATCAACAGTAACCAACTTGGCTTGTTTAACTCAATATATTGGTAGTGCATTGGATGAGTCTTCTCAAGTTGATGTCACTTCACGAAGGCATTTGACAGATTGGATCATAGTATACTTATCAAGAAGCTGTCTTCCTTTGGGTTAAATCTTGATTTTCTATATTTTTGAATCTTATCTCTTCCGTAGAAATCTGTATGTTCAATGTTTTGTTTATAGGTCTTGTGCTTTTGAGGCTACCTCAGGTGTCCCTCAGGGGTCTATATTGGGTCCACTCCTTTTCTTAATCTTCATCAATGATATCTGTTGTTACCAGACCTGTTCCTTCCTTCTTTATGTTGATCACTTCAAACTATATCTTCGCATTCTCTCTATTGAGGATTGCTGGGACCTCCAGGGTGACAGTGATAGGCTAAACCGTTGGTGCAGGGACAACTTACTTCCCCTGATCGTTCAAAAATGTAGCGTAATGTCCTTCAGTCGTAAAAGAACTACAATAGATTTCCTTTATAACATTAGTAGTTGCGTTCTTGGAAAGGTTGTTGAATTTAAAGACCTAGGTATCTTATTCTATCGTAGACTTAGTTTTGTTCCTTATATAAATTCAATCACCTCATGAAGCATCAAAACACTTGGCTTGATCCTAAGGAACTCAAAGTGGTTACAGAACACCAGAACGCTACTTATACTATTCAATGCACTTGTGAGGTCAAAGCTCGAGTACGGGTGTCTAATTTGGAGCCCTGGTTATAGTGCACATGTCAATAGATTAGAGAATGTACAGAGGCAATTTCTGAAGTATCTATGTTTCAAAATTGACGGTATTTATCCGAAGCGTGGTATACTTCACGAAAATTTCTTGAGAAGATTTCAGGTTAATTCTCTAGAACGTCGTCGCACCTATTTAGGTGCTTTATTTCTGCGAAATATAATGTGCTCGTTAATCGATTGTCCTAATTTGCTGAGTCTAATCTGCGTACATGTACCTAGATTACCCATGCGCACTATTAGAATATGTTAATTACCTTGTCCACGATCTAGCGTTCTTCAGTTTTCGCCCATATACAGAATATGTCATGACTATACGTCTTATGAAAATATCCTGGATATTTTTGCTTGCGAACCGGCAAGCAAAAGGAGAGCTATTTTGGGCTCATGCTTGATAAATCTAGGTGTGATCTTTCTCATATTGACTTATTTTTTCTTCTTGTACTTGGTGTTGATTTTTTTTTATTATTATTTTTTGTTTAATCTACTGTTTAGTTTCAACATTTTTCTTTTTGTAAACACTTGTAATTTCCCATTCTGTAATAGGCCGCGGCTGTCGAATGATGTATTGCTAAATAAATAAATAAATTGTCAATATATAAACCATGTAGAGATTTGAACGCACTATTCAAATTCTTTAATCAGTCAATTTTCATATCAGTCACATCAACTGCTAAAAGGAAATACAAAAGGCACTGGGAGGTATAATCTGAAATTTTCATTGAATTCCAATAAATTTCTCACAATTCTTGACTGAAATAGAGAAAATATTGTCTAATACTCGTTGCAGAAGGCAATCCCAACACTCATTTCGCATTCGTGTTGGAATATGCGAGGGAATAGGTGCCCATTCTGCAACTTGTTTCAGAATATACTATTATTTCATGTTTAAAACTTCAGTTATAAAGAATTTCTGAGAACTTTTCATTTGACGCCATTTTCAAATGTTCTCTAGTAGCTCGAAAACCGTTTGTCTTAGGAGGTTGCGATTTTCACCAAATAAATTTTCTGAATAATTGAGTTCGAAAATGTCCCACACAGTTTGATCTAGCTCATCAGGTTTCTGAGATCCCCTAACTAGACAACGAATTTAGAACACCCGGTACAAAACTACTGACATTACTTCTGTGCTTTGAAGTTTTTTTTTTCTATGAGGGATTATCATCAAAGGTTGTTTTATTGCACGATAAATCGAGAGTATGTTTAATATGCAGCTTGCCGATAAACTTTTCCCCCGAGTAAATTTTTAGTATCGAAAGTATTAGTCCCTCATCTTTCATCACCTTCTCGCTCGGCCATCCGAGCACGCTCGACATCTCTTAATCAATAGACATTTCAGAGACAATAATTCATTTTCAGCGAAACATCAATTACGCGGCGCCCCCATGCTAAAAAGCTCCCGAAACTGAATTCCCTTCCTTTATTCGCACGGGGGAGTGGGCGTTGAATGAACGCTTGCGCGACGCCAGCGCCCTCCGACGGCCAAATTTCACGTCAGTCTGACCTGTGCGGCCGTAAGCTCCAAAATACGGGTCGATTCTTTCTAGGCTTGTTTTTATACGTCTACAAGCCGACAATCCCACATTTTTTCATAAGAAACAAACTGCTCTGCAGTGCCGATAATAAGGTTAACGCGGGACTGTCTGAACAAGGTGCTCTAGCTATACTATCAAATCAGTAGTTAAGGATTATCGATGTCTCGAAAGGTATAGGTGTCGAATCGTAATAGTTTAAACATTAGATAAAAGTTTGTTTGTACTGGAGGTGTTGTTATTGTAATGGGTGCCAAAGGGAGTGTGGAAGCTGCCAAGTGCAATGCACAAAACTGGAACAACCTGGAGGTGAGGGAACATTTTGTGTCTTTCGCCAAAATATTGATAACCGCTGCAGAGTCTCCTTGCGGTTGAACTCTATATTTGATGCTTCTTGAATCGATATTTCCCACCAATCACGTTCACAGCATCTTTTGAGGTGCATTCTGATCTCTTTCAGACTTTCGTAGATCGTGGCCATTGATCTACGCTAAAGTTCATTTCCATAAAGCATGTGAATTCCGAGCCGCGCTGAGGTGTCTACAACTTTGCGTATTCAACATCGTGATGATATTAAGTTGCTCCCGAAGAAACTGGTCTTGAGAGGGTGTAACTTATAAACAAATATGATGATTATATGAGCTAGTGATCATGAAAGCATCTCATATCACGATATTAGTATATTATCATTTTATGGAAAAATTCTTGTGAATTGCTGAGCTAATCTATTGTCCCACCTGTTCATTGAGGCATCTATAGAGCTATTCCAGTAGATTGTTTTCTGTGCATGTACTTATATTCGCCACCTTTCCAACTTAGTGAGTCGTCAACCTGTGTAAATAGCAGGATTTTTTGCTAAGGAGCAATCATGAAATAGACACATTCGAAATTTGTCAAATCAATGCTCCTGTCCTGAGGAATAGTCTCGAATAGAGCTTAGTATCAGAGCCAAATTATGTTGCTAATTCTGCTACTCCTTATGCCTGCTAATCACATTACATTCGATTGCAAATTATGTAGTGGTACCCCAGACAATTAATTCCAATGAATTCAAGAATTCTGTAGGAAATGTATCGACATTATACTGGCTTGTGACTGTGTTAACTGATTTGTGAGTAAACAACGCTCTTGGAAGGAAATTCTGAATTGCAGCATTGAGATCATGGACATCTTTATGCCACCAATATCGCTCGATTTATCAGCAAATTCGGTTATTACTTGTACATTGTACAGAAAACACTTTAAATAAGCTCCTTGTTTGTGAATTCAGAAGCTTGTTGGAAATGTTATCAGTCCGATTGAGGTGTCAATTGAGACCTTATCAGTCGTGGTATCTAGCAACTGTTCCGAAAACACTTAATTTAAGTCGTTTATTGATGTTTCTTAACGTGCTGCCTCAGTTAAGATTATATTTGGAATGCGTTTTGAGTGTCAGCAATGTTTTATCGAAAAAAACTGGAAGTGTGGACAACACCTAACAACAGAACCATGGCCCCACAAAAGTGACTTGGTTGCTAGGTAAATCCTTCAAAGTTATGCCCAGTTCGTCCTGTGAGCTCTTGTATGCAATTGTATTTCGTCCCAAATTAAAATTAAAATTTCCAAATTTGAAGAATCTTCGACATGGCGCTATTTTCGAGGATGTTGCTAACTGGCGATTCGTTGTTGCATGTTTCGTGATAATTTCTAGGTCGGAATGCAGTTGATCTACGTTCTAACAAAGTGGAGGCTATTACAGATGAAGGCAATGCTGGTGCTTCCTCATTCTGGTATAGAATCAATGTCAAGCTCCCATTCGTCATCATTGTAACATTATTTCAACTGTTTTGAATCCTCAGTACCTCAGCAAGGTTAAGCAATTACGAGTTGAGATTTCACGATTCATCAAACCCGGCGTCTTCGCCATTTGGGAAAGGCAACAACTCAGATACTTGCTGCGGTGCCATCTGCTGTCCTCACTTTTGAATCTAAACCATCCTCAAATCCACTTCAACACACGAATAAATCATTCGAATCGGTTCTGCCGTTTAGGTGGAGTTCACAGTTCAACACTTGTACAGAGGAAATTAGTATATAAAGAAAAATCAAATAGTACGAGAGCCCACGACCAAAATTTTTGTCTCATAGCAATACGGCCAAAACCGCATCAAATCGATAGATACGATTATCTTGAACTCGAAAATACCAATATCAGACATTTTCCGCGTAGCGTTTGATCTGACCGAATTTTCAAAATTGTCAAAGAATTTTGCCGAACTGCATCATAGCAATATGTCTGATTTGCAGACTGTAGTTGAATGGTAGTTTTGAGATACCGGAAACATATTTTTCAGACGTTAGTGGTGTAGCGCAAACCCGTAAAATCACTAACAAAAATAAAAAATGAGACAAAAAAAATGTCTCATAGCAATACGTCTGAAAATCTTTTTATTAGTAAATTTTGGTTATTTGATGCGAACAAAACAATTTTCAGACGGAAATGTGAACGCATTAAATTTTGAGACCGTTTTGAAAATGTTAACAAATTTGACCGATCGGTATCATAGCAATATGTCTGAAAATTGTTGGACATGATAAAATAAGTTGTCCACATGTGCAAAAAATGTATATCAGACAAATTAAGTGTAGTACCTTCTCTATCAGACAACTTTTCGATACCCAGATATCATTTAAAAATCGTATTGAGGCATCTTGAATTTTCTGTTACAAATCAATGAATACGTTGCGACCCTGAATTTATTAGATGATAATTAACAAAGAATTTACCCGAAACCGTAACATTGAAGTTGAAGGACTGAAATAAATCGCACAAAAGGAAACTAGGATGAAGTTTAAAAAAAAAAAACGGTTTATTTAAAGTTACAAAATATTATCGTATTCAATCGCTGTCGGATTCGGAATCGTCGTCTTCAAAATCACTCTCGACGTCGCTCAGGAGATCTTCAACGTCCTCTTCTGTAAAATAAACATCTTTAGTGAAAATCACGAACTTATTTATGAAATTAACAGCAAAATCCATGTAAACTGTACCTGTTGTGGATGATACAAATGGTATCCTATGTCCGTGTCGATACCACGTGGCAACTCGATTTCGGAGTAAATAGACTTCCTGCTTACTCTCTGTTTTTTACTCCGATATTCGGCCACTTCTTTGCACTTTTAAGCGTCTCTTCTGTAAATTTTTTCACTTTCTCATTCGTTGTTTCTTTACAAAACACACAACTTAGGTCCGACATTTTACACCATCACAACCGCACAACGTATTACAACTAAGTGAGCGTCATTCCAACGTTTGGAGCAGCTGGCGAGTGAGCTGTATAATACTAAGAAAGAGACAGGAGCGTATATAACAGAGGCCTATAACAGAGGCGTCGGTCAGGCGACTCGAAACGTTATTTTCGTTTTTGGGAGTATATGCTACACTGAAAGTGTCTGAAAACAGGTTTTTGGTAATCCTGGCAGCAATACAAAAAGTTGAAAAAAAAAATTATCCGTATTGCTATGATACAGGTCGGCTAAATTTTTTGACATTTTCAAAAATGCGCTCAGGCTATATGCTACGCGCAAAATGTCTGAAAACAAACTTTTTCGTAATACAATTATAAAATCTATGTACATTTTCACTATCAGACGTATTGCTATAATACCGACTGTCTTTTTTTATTGACACAGCAGAAATGGCCTCCCACGCAGTTGCTACACTTTCGACCGTTACTACACGCCTAGTCGGGTTCAGAATCATACAATCTAACGATTTTATAGGGTTTTTGCCGTATTGCTATGAGACATGGTTTTGGTCGTGGGCTCTCGTACTAAAAGACTTTAAAACTAGGGGTTGATTGCCGACAGATTAATTTTCCTGATTATGTGGCCACATGCAGTGAATGATTGTGGCTCTAATTAAACTAAAGGAAAACTGTCAGTTTGGTTTTTTTCAATTCAAGATATTACTAATTTGGACTTGAATATATGTTATTTCAGACCTTATTTGTAGAGAGATATTTCAACTGGTTTTATATGGAGTTGATTTGCCTACTTTCATTAGTTTCTAGTAAGTATAACACTGTTCCAGAGTACGGGAAAATACTCTAGAACAAGTGCGAAAAAGCACCTGCGTTGTTTTTCTGATCAGTGGATTTTAAATGTCTAGTAATTTTATAACCATGACTATTTGAGATTAATTTATCTCTTCCTACCAAATTTTCCTACTTTCTGTATCTCTATTTCTATGAAAAAGTTGGATAGTCATAATGTTTTTGAAGCATGTTTTCATTGATATTCATATTTTTCCGCACCTAAGCGAAATATTAATGAAAACCAGCTTCGGAGATTGAACTAAAGTGTGTTTCCTCAAACATCATTCTTTGAAAACCCCTTCTGCCGCATGAATAATATGGTGTACAGTAAAATGCGTCTATATTTATATTCACTGAGATGCGTTGGTATTCTCACGGAAGAAGTTTATATTTACTGTTTCTTGAATCGATATTTGCCTCCAAGTACATTCACAGCATCTTTTATGTGCATTATAACCTTTTTCAGGCGTAGGTTGTGGTGAAACTAATTCAAAACACTAGAAAACTAATTATTTACACTTATTCCAGTCGTATTCTGTCCTAATTATGATTAAATATTCATTTTAACCTCAAATTCTAGAAAAAATAGGCTATTATGCTCTCTGATATACAGGGTGGCCATTTGAAAACGAAACAGACGAGATTGCAGACGAAATAAGTTTTTTCGATAGAAATGCTCGGACAGGTCGATTTCTGTTTCGAGGGGGACAACTTAAGATTTAGGTTACGGACACATAGCGCTTCAACCCTTGCTGCTACAACCCCCACCCCCAATTTTTGAATAGAGAAGATGGGGTGAGTGATACTTAAATTTGAAACATGTAAATATATTATAAATTGTATATATCAAGTATTTTGACGTTATATCACTTGTTTTTCTGTTGGATTCACATTTGGATTAAAGATTAATTATCATTATTGAGTCATTCGGTCTTTTCAAGGGTAATACCGCTAGAGGTGAGAATTTTTTGAGAACACTCTTGTTTTTTGGGAATTATGCGTTTAAATTTCACGAAACAAAGTTATCCTTAAAATATCACTTTGTTGAGTGGGATCACTTTGTTGAGTGAAATATGTATAATTTTCAAAAACCGACAGAGTGTTCTCAAAAAAAATTCGAATCTCATGTGGTATTCGGAAAGATCATTCAACAATATAAATCAAACGAAATAAAAAATAGTTTTTTATTGAAAAATAACCACAAGCAACAAGCATAACAACTAATTATTCATCTTTATTCTCAAAATAATTATTATACACATTACGAACATTATTTTCGAATGATGAAGTAGATACTGATGTTATTTCTTGAAGGACATTTTTTTCATTACTTATGGCTGTGATTATTTTTTTGTGATGTTGTTGGTCCAGTTGGAGATACGGTTTCACTGACGCTGCAGAAGAATGGCCTGTTATCTTTATCAGCTGTTCCTCGCCAATCCTTGCTTTGGCTAATTGGCTGACAGCAGAAGCTCGATGCGAGTGGTTGGTTATCTTCGATTTGGTTGTGTTGATGCCAATGAGTTCTGCCGATTCTTTTGTCCATTTAGTTATCGTATTGGGACCGACTGGGGAATTTTTGAACCATATTTCCAATTCTTATGTGGAGTAAGGAATAGTCTTTCAGTGGTTATGTTTGCAGTTCGCTAAATCTATGTGGGGTGAACTCTTTCATGAGTGTTAGTTCAAGTGTAACATTTTTTGGAAGAGTAGAAAGAGTTTACACGTTCTTTTCGTCATCCACACATAGATGGGAAATTCTAATGAAAAGTGTAGGCGTATCGGTCAAAAGACTAGTAGAGACAAGATGGAGTGCTCATCACGATGCTGTTAAGTCATTGAAGAATAATTTTGAGAAACTTGTATCAACACTCGAAGAGATGTGTGATCCCAGAAGCAGCAGGGAAAACGTCGATACAAGAGAAGCAGCATCCACACTCTTACCAGCTTTATGTGACTTCAGTTTTTTATGCTACCTCTCTTTTTGGTGTGAAATCCTAGAAGAAGTTAATCAGACACAAAAGTATATCCAAACCTCTGGACTATCGCTGGAAAAGTGTGTTATAAAAATTAAAGCCCTAAAAATTTTTCTTCAAACTCAACGTATACAAATAGTGGAAAGAGCTATTTCCTACGCAACTGAGAAATGTGAGGACTTGGATATCTCCGTTGAAAGAAGAGGAAGGAGGAGATTCTGAAAACGAATGCCAGGAGAAATGTCCCAAGATGTTGGACTAACATTGCCAGAAGAGTTGCATAGAGCTATGTTAGAATATCTTGATAGATTTTACGAAGAACTAGAGCATCGCTACAAAGCAATGGATGATATTCTCATAACATTTGGTGTTGTTCAGTCTGAAACTCTACTTCGTCAACATAAGAAGAACTTCGTGATAAAGTTCCAAATCTTACAAAAATCTATGATGAATTTTCTGCAGAGGACATTATTTTGGAGATTTTACGACTGAGGCGCCACTTGGAAGCCGCCAGCATTTCTCTTCAAGAAGCGATCCAATAAACTACCTTGGATCTTCTGAAATTTATTGTAAAATGGGACTATTCTGAGTCTGTTCCAAGTCTAGCTCTATGTCTAAGATTTTTTTTAACTATTTGTGTTTCGGTGGCTACTTGTGAAAGAAGTTTCTCAAAATTAAAGTTAGTAAAATCTTACTTAAGATCTACAATGAGGCGAACACGACTTTCCAGTCTATCCATATTGTCCATTGAAAAGGAGAGGAAAGTAAATTTTGATAATGTCATTGAGTATTTTAGCAAAATAAAGTCACGTAAACACGTTTAATATTTGTCGTTTTATTTTGAGGGTGCTCGATAGAAAGTCGCCCCGGGTGCCAACCTATGCTACGCCGCCACTGTGTAGTGATTCTTTCACAATATCTATATCTATTGTTTCTATATAGCAATGTTCCACAATCCGGAAAACGATTTTAAAACAAGTACGCAAAGTTACCCCACGAAGGGCTTTCCTAGTCATTTCCACTCTGGAGAAACTTCTCATAATGAGCTGAAAGTTTATTTACGCATAATCATCCACACGTATGCAAATTTTAGTGATAATTACAATCACATCAATATACTCTCATATACTCTCGCTATATTTCTAAATGGAATTCTTTTTTGCAGCACAAGCATAAGTCTGTTCATCAGAGATCGCTTTCCTTGAACAGAGGCGTAAGGGGACAATGGGGCTCTAGCAGAGGTACAGAATTCGGAGGCGATATGTGGTGACAACGGGGGCAGTGTCAGTGCCCTGCCTCCACAATGGGTAACAAGTTGAGCTGCAGCTGTGCTCCACTGATTCGCAAGGCGTACAGATATGAAGACTCACCGTGGCAAACATCGAGGAGGAGGGATGGTCATCTTTTGAGGTTATTGTGCTTTTTATATCTATATTGTGTCTGAAGTTGACGTAATACTACTTGATTATAAGATAAAATTTGCTATAGTTTTTAAACAATTTAGATTCCATAGTGGATGCTGTGGAAGGTATTTTTCATTGAAACTAAACTAGACTACAAAGGGTATTTGCCCAATGTGAAAACTAAAAATGCTTATAACTTTTTAAAGCAGCTGAATATGGAAAGACGGTATGGGAAAAAGTGTTTCTTTTGATCTCAAGAGCCTATGATTAAAATGCATGCTGTGGTCAAAGACTCACCCTGTATATATGTAACAGCATCATAAACTGATAAAAGTTCACACAATAAATATTTGTTCGAAAATCGAAAAGAACAAGCTCAACTTCACATATGAACTCGAACCGATGATGGGAAAAATTTTCCTCATCAAAAAAGTTTTCATTCCACAAACTTCGATATCTTGTTTGATTTTTTCCTCTTTCATTCTTGATGTATTATGCACTTAATATTTATTGCAGGCTGTGGGCAGAAGTATTTCACGTATCAGCTAGCGGAGCGGGTACGGTGAAATGGCAGCAAGTTAGTGAAGATTTAGTTCCTGTCAACATTACATGCATTCAAGACTCACCAGAATGCGTGTTTCACATTACGGCCTATAATTCGCAGGTCGACAAAATACTAGATGTACGACTGGTTCAACCAGGTTAGTATAAATAATGATAATAATAAAAATAAATGTATTTGACATCAATATTATATGACAGGTTTAACTAAAGGGTTTTTCAACAAGAACTTGTTTTTTTAAAACGAAATTAAACAAAAAATGTTGACGTCTGTGATTCAAAATTTAATTGTATTACAAAAAGAAAAGTAAGGCAATTATATATGAAAAATAGTATCTGGCAAATGTCCACCACGAACACGCTGACAGAAGTAAAGTCTTTTTCCGCAAATCGCCAGGATATTTTGACATTCCTGTCAAAATTTCTTGAAGAAAAAGTCAGGAATTCCTTACTGTAAGGAAATGATATTTCCGTACAGTTGTTAGTGTTCTACATAAATGATAGAAAACACATTGCTTATAATGAATTAATTTATATTTTGACAACATCAAGTCATTGCTGAATACATTTTTAAGATCAATTTGTTATATTTACAGTAATTTGACAGTTAGTACAATTATTGAACATTGGAGGAACACTCCTAGAACTATGAGAAACATTTTGGACAACATGCAGGGTGGAAGGGTCATTTTGTTGAATATTTTGTACTGTGAAAATGTTATTTGCCACCTCAACATTATTGTTAAGCGATTCTTCGATATATCCTTCAGCAACGTTTGATGACTTCCATCCGCAATGCCTCTTTAAACTAGTTATGTCGGCACCAAAGTCAACCAATATTGTTGCAGAAGACCGACGAAAGCAGTGACCAGTATATTCTGTCGGATTTACCAAGTTCAAATAAGTAGCAACTATTTTGGGCATTTTTCTAAATTGATGAATTCCTACCACTTGTCTACAACCCTTTCCGCTTTGATATTTAAAGAAAAATCGGTCACTGTTCATATTTTCTGGTCTTAACGAAACATACTTTCGATAAACATTCAAGTAGATCTGATTAATTACAAATGATCTTGGTTTGTTGGTTTTCGAATCAGGTATGCTGATTAAAAGCTTAGATTCTAAGTCTTCTATATCGTGTACAGTCATTCGGACTAACTCATCCATTCTACAGGCCCCAGAAATACCAAATATTACAGCCACCTAAAAATAAATAAAGCTATAATCTAAATAGAAATTAAAAACTTGTAAATTACCTTAATCATTAAATTTTCTTTATCTGGAGCTTCCTGGATAAATTTTTCAATTTCTTCCTCCGTTAAAATCTTAGATTTCTTTGCCCTATAACCTTGAGCTTGCCGTTTCAATAAAGAACGAAGTTTTGAGTATGTAGATATATCTACATTGTGCTTAAGTGCAAGGGTTGACTTCAGCATTGAATAATTGGCCCATAATGTTGAAGATTTCATCTTTAAACAAAGGTCTAGGAAGTATGCCATTACAACATTTTCTGAGAAAGAACTCGTATTTTTACTCATGCGATAATCCATAAAACGTCTGTATGCATTTTCGTACTTTTCTCTTGATTTCTTTGGCAATAATTCTAATGAAGCAGTATTCACTGCCTCAACCAGCACTGGAGGAGTCCCAGGAATGGAAATTTCATCATCACTTATCATTTTACTTTCGAGAACACCAGCAATTAAATTTATGAGCGTCAAGTTTGACAATTCAACCTCAATACGTTTCCATAGTAACCCAAGTAATTTTATTAGGAATTTCAAAGCACCATTTATTTGGGAATTAAATTATCGCGTTTTTTTTTAAATCAATCAATATCTGCCGAATTTTAAACGATTTCCGGAAAAATAGTATGTTTACCTCGTAGGAAAAGCCACATTTCTGGACTCGACTTAGCAATCTTCACAGTCGTCCAGGAATGTTAAGCTTTTCCTACCCGGTAAACAATTTACTATTATCGAAATTTTTAATCACTTTTTGGCAAAATCACATCACAGATTTTGAGTTTTAAGGCTGCAATCGATTCGATTGGCTTCGTATAGACTCTGTACTTAAGAACAAAAAATAATCTTGTTGAAACCACATGTCAGTGATATTCATATCATCAATGATAGGCCAAAATTGAGTTGTTAACATCTCTCAATAGCGTGATCCACTGATCGTTACCGTATTTCCCGCCTCATCGTTGACACGTTAAGCGTACAAAGTCTTCTCAATACTTGCTCTAGGACTTTCAGACGCCCAAATGCTTGTTGAGGTACCCTGATAAATGAAAATGGGTCACGTCTGAAAAAATGATTTACTCAAAAAACTAAGGGTTGTTTCAGAATGAATTGAGCGAATCTAATGCGATGTGAATGGTAGGTCGCCTTCAAATCCTGCACTAGTTAAATCTTGTGAGGCTTCAAAGCCAAATCCTTATGACAAAGACTCAAATTTAAGTCGACCAAATTCTTAATATCGGTCTCAGAAGGTCAATTATATTGTCCGAAAATATCACGAATTTTAGGGCATGTAATTTTAACAGAATCACCATTTAATAGTGGGTTTTAATTATTCTAATAATATTTTTATTTCAATACTAACCGAGATATTTAAATAAAAGTATATAAAGAAAGTGTAAATCTAATATCCGTTGAAGACATAACTAATATTAATTATTAACTAAAACCAAGTGATTTTCAAAACATAGTAATTTAACTAAACTAAACTCAATGTATTAGATGTTCAAACTGGGCATCGTTTACTTAATTATAATGGGCAAGTCGGATTGTAGATTCTCAAGTAACATTAGCTATTACGTATGATGGAATTCTCTGTCTCGTGAGTTAATCCTGCAGCTAATTCTTGCAAATAATTATTTGGTCTATCAACATAAATCTTTGACTTTAAATAACCCCACAGAAAATGGATTAAGGTCGGGACTTCATGCAGGCCATTTATAAGAACCCCTTCTTCCAAGCCATCTGTGATTAAATGTCCTATCTGAATAATATCAAACAATGCGAGCGTAATGAGTTGGTGCTTCATGCTGCTCAAACTAGATATTATTTGGTAATTGTCCATATACCTCCAATGCCGGAATCACTTGTGTCTCTTAAAGCTGAAAATACCTATCTCCGTTTAAAGTTTCTTGTAGGAAGAAGGGTTCCACGATTCTGTTGTTATAAATACCGGTCAAAACGTACAATTTTTGGGGATTTGAATTAGTCAATGCGCATTCAAAACCTTATCGATTATCGAGAGGATCTTTTAATGTTGACTCAAAACACACAATTTTATTTCAGGTACTAGAATAGGTCAAGCATCAGAATGTTTCGTATATTGGAAGGATCCAATGACCAACGACACATGGGGCTTGAATTTCACCTCTCCAATAGATGCCAAACAATTTAGAGATTGTTGTGTAAGTATTTTATATTTCTATGTCTAAAAGAAGTATATTAATATGCTTCGATAAAAATTTCTAAGAATCCTATGCTTTCGCATTCATATTATCTCATCTTGATTAAAGCCACTTGTGCATGGATACGATGGACATGTTTGAATTCAAATTTTTACCGACCGGATAGTAAGAGGAATGACTTTATTTCCAAAAATCACCAAATTATGAAAAACGTATTCTTTAATACTGACAAAGTACCGGAAAAGGGAAATTTGAATAAACCGCCCGAAGAGAATTTCAAATTTCTGCTCGTAATCAGTTTGGCACATTTATATTCAGGCGAAATTCGAGAATTGTTTATTTTTTCCACAAAAAAAGCGGTAGATTCTCCGGAAAATGTGGTCTCAATCGATTGAGTTCGATTCGTGGTCAAATTTGAGTATGTCCAGCCCCCCGGTCGTATACTCTCTATCTTCAGAAGGAAGAAGGAAGGGACCTAGAGTTTTATATTTCCAGAATAGGTTGATTATCAAGTTCGTTATTCCCCTAAATCCATCGAATAGTGCAGCAGTTATTAGCATCTGAAATTTGGGTTATCTCAATAATTCCTAGAATATTCATCGGATCAATTTCAAGCTCAGAAAATGTTTAAATAACGTTGAAAGAAAGGAGTGTGCCAAATTTAAAGCAAATCATCACTAAAGAAAATTTTATACGAATTCACAACATTTTTTTTCAATGCTCGATATCTCGTAAGATTTTTGTCGCAATTCAACATAAGTGCGAGCAAAAGCTCATGACCTCACTTCTGTGCTTTTCTATTTTTGTCATTTTTTCGTTCAAAAAGTAGTGCACCTAATGATGCTTATTAAACGTAGTGTGATTTATTGCAGTCGCCGTCTTTCAAATTCTCCCGCAAAGCTTCTTCCTCCTACTCGCTCAAACTAGAGCCTCCAAACAAGCAGAAGTTCAAGACGAAGAGAAAACCTTTGAGTACGCCTGCCTCACCGAGTAGAGCCAGAGAACCGCAGTGCACTTGCATGACAGCTGAGCAATACGCCAGGCTTAGGGCCCAGGATCCCAGGTATAGAGGTATGCACATATTATTGATCATACAACAAAAAGTTGAGGTGGATGTATCTACAGGGTGTAACTAAATAAGTGTAAAATATTTAAGGAGGTGATTCCTCATCGAAAAAAAGATAAGATCTTTCATATAAAGAAACTTCATTGGAGCATCCCTTGCTGAGATACAGCCCCTCAAAGGGAGTACATACATAAAATTTGTATAACAATTTTTTTCACAAGCACCAAAAAGTGTATTTTGTAACTAATAAATTAGTTTTGACTTTTACCATTTAGTCGTTTAACGCAGGTACTAACTACAGAATAATAATAAATCCAGTTCGCATTTATGACGATGTACCTATCTCTGAAGTTGTTCGTAAAATAATTTTTAACTGCGAACTGGTTTATTTTGGGCAAAAAATTCATGAGACATTTTTTGTTTAGAATGAAACAGGCTATCGGAAATAAATTTTTAAATGGTAAAAAAATTATAAGACAAAAAGTTACATAGGAAATAAACTTTAGGGGTTGCGTTTCCCACCCTTACAACCATGGGATAAACCAAATAAATAACTGGATAAGTGTCTTTTTGCTAGTAGGATACGTTAGGTTAATTTCAATATTGTACCTTTTTTGGTGCTTGTGAAAAAAATTGTTATACAAATTTTTTATGTACTCCCTTTGAGGGGCTGTATCTAAACAAGGGATGCTCCAATGAAGTTTCTTTATATGAAAATCTTTTTTTCGATGAGGAATCATCTTCTTAAATATTTTACACTTATTTAGTTACAGCCTGTATAAACGTAATAAGATTTCTCACTTAAATATAGCTCGAAAAGTTCCACACCTCTAAAAGACCGTTCGATGTTGAAAATATGTATCCAAGTTTTCTAGCCAATAAACATTTACCACTCATCAGTTGGTAACTTTGCAGAAGTATATGCTGATTCTCTATTGATATTACAACTTCAAAAACGGAGTGTCCCAAAAATTGAATTTTTTTTTCAAAATACAGGGTCATTTCCTTCAGGTCAATTTATGGATCATCTTCTGTTTTTTTCTTATGTTTAATGGAGGAAATTCGCCAATAACAGAGCTACAGTTGAAAAAAAAAACATTTAAATTCGACTAAAGATTGGAAAGTTATCAATTGTTAAAATTTAACGAAATTTTAGGTGGTGCGCTAATTTGCCCATCAGTATAAATATTTTTAATGTTAATTTTTTTGTATAATATGACTGGTTGCCAACCAATATGCAGCATAGTTTTCATTCGTGAAATAGTCTCCCCAAATACCATTCGTGCTTCAAAATTATTCGGAAAATTTTTACATGTGTGTTTTTTTACAAACTTCACTGGTCCTTTTAAGAAAACACACATGCTTAAGAAAATTTCGGAAAATTTTAAGCACTCGTGGTATTAGGTGTACAAATAAGTTTCCGCGGTTTTTTATAAAAAATTAGGAATTTATTGTAAAGGAAAAGTACATTACGTTTTATTCAAAGTATTTTCCATCATTTGCCACTACTTTTCCCCATCTTTCTGGCAACATTCGGATACCCCGTCGAAAAAACTCTTCATCTTTTGACGCTATCCACAAATCTACCCAATTTTTGGTGTCTTCATATGATGTGAAGCGCTGCTCAGACAGACCATGTGCCATCGACCGGAACAGATGATAATCAGAAGGGGCTAAGTCTGGTGAATACGGCGGGTGGGGTAAAACTTCCCAGTTGAGTGTTTCCAAGTATGTTTTTACCGGCGCCGCAACATGTGGACGAGCATTATCGTGTAAAAGAATAATTTTGTCGTGTCTGGAGTAGTAATGGGCGCGTTTTTCCTTAAGTGCCCGACTCAATCTCATCAATTGTGTTCGGTAGAGAGCTCCAGTAATGGTTTCGCTTGGTTTCAGCAATTCATAATACACGACACCAAGCTGATCCCACCAAATACACAGCATGAGTTTTTTCCATGAATATTCGGCTTAGCTGTCGATGTTGATGGTTCGCCGGGCTTAACCCATGACTTTCTCTTCTTTGGATTATCGTAGTGAATCCATTTTTCGTCACCAGTGACTATACGATGCAAAAAAACTCTTTTTTTTATTCCTGGCAAGCAGCATTTCACTCATGCATAATCGGCGTTCAACGTCTCTCGGCTTTAGTTCAAATGGAACCCAATTTCCTTGTTTTTGAATCATTCCTAACGATTTTAAACGATGTGAAATTGCTTGTTGAGTCACTTGTAGAGTAAGTGCAAGTTCTTTTTGCGTTTGGGACGAATCTTCCTCCAATAGTGCTTCTAATTCCATGTCTTCGTACACTTTCGGCCTTCCACTGCGTTCTTTGTCTTTAACGTCAAACTCACCGTTCTTAAACTTTTGAAACCATTCCTGACAACTTCTCTCACTTAAAGCAGGTTCACCATGTGCTTCTAGAAGCAATCGATGCGGCTCAGCTGCAGATTTTTTCACATTAAAGAAGTATATCAAAAGTTCCCGCAAATGATGCTTATTCGGAAGAAAACTTGACATTTTTGCACGAAAAAAATTACGTGATGCTGATACGGAATCACTAGTACTTTAAGGTTATGGTGTGGCCAGATGACTAAACTTGGGATATTACGTTTTACATCTGACAATTTCTCCATAACCTTCTGGTGGGGCCATCTTTTGACAAACCGCGGAAACTTATTTGTACACCTAATATTTTCCCAGAAAATTCTACAAAATAAATGTTTCATTCCACGAAAACTCTGACGAGAGAGGTATTTCAAATGAACGGACTTGCTAGAATAATAATTTGGCTATTTCCATAATGAATATGGAACATGCAACATTTCTAAATTAGTGATTTCCCATTGACAGGGTTACATTTCGTTGAGAAATTCAGGAAGTACCTTTTTGGAATATCTAACATCATGTGATGAGATTTTTATACTTTTCCCTAGTAGTAGATCTTTTCCAACAATATCGGAAAATTGATATACAAATTTTCTTTTCTTCTCTTCAAAATAACACAAAAGTTCAATTAGATATAAAAATATAAAAGGTTTTCATTCAATTTCTAAGGGACACTTACTAACGAAAAAGAGGAAATTTCACAGATGTACCTTGAATAAAAAAAACAAAATCTGTTCAGCGTTTATTCAATGCTTTAACACATTTAGCTAGCACTCTTAGTAATATTGAAATTATAAATCGTTGAAATAATATCTTCCATACTCATCAATTTCAGGTTCCTCTACTCTTCCTAGGGCTACGACTAGAGGAAGTGATACTGAAGGTAGATCGGACAAAGTAACAACCGCTACATCTTCAACAAGTCTTTACGATAACGTTGGTGCTACTCAAAACATTTGCTCCCAAGGTGAGTTTTCAAATTTTCACCACCACCAAAGATTGCCTATGTAGAAGGTGTCCAGAAAGGGTATGGGGTATTCGTTTTCACGCTATATTCGGAACGGTGCGGAGGGGTTCAATAGCTGTGTCAGCTTGTTATTGCCAATCTTTGTTCCCGTTTAGAACAGTGCCAGCAACGCAACGGTAGTCTTTTAGATAACATCATCTTTTCCAAATTATTCTCCAATTCATATGTTAATAATAAACAATAATTTTTATTACTCGCAAATATTTTTGGTTCTATTTAACTTACAAATATCCGATATCCTTTTTGGACACCTTGTATATTATATATTCTCCTCCACGATCGATGATAATTGATTGTTTTCATCAGGGTCGAAGGGAGCACAGAGAGAAGGAAGTCAGAATAAACAGATGAAGGACAGAGCAGTTCAACAACAAACTCAAGAAACTAATACTATGACTTCGAATACGACCACTGGACCAAGAACTACAGCCTCTGTTGGAACTCAAAACAACGTAAACTCGCAGGTAATTTTTTAGGTCAGCAATAAGAAAACAGTGCATATGTAGTGTTATAGAAGATGTCTAACGAAACACTGGTAGGAAAAAAAATTAGAAATGGTGAATATAACCAAATAATAATTCTACACGCGTTCCATCATCAAAATTTCTCTTCATCGATACTTTCTGTATAAATATAAACGATATGACTAGATTTGAAGCAACTGGGGTATATTATTCTCTATGGATACTCTTTCAACATATTCTTCTTACCCGTAACATTGCTCTAAACTCTTTTGATTGTATCGAAACCGCTTGCTTTTCTGATATTTTCTGGCTTCATGATTTACATGAATGTTTGTGAAGGTTTGAGCTTGAATTGAGCGTAACTGCTGGCTTCACAAAGAACAATTTCATTCATCATATGATCCGAATCTCCTTATCAATGTTTCTCATTGCCAGAATACACTATTCTTTACTTTATTTGAAACTCATGAATTCGAATTGAACTCAATTTTTTATTTTCTTAATTTAATCGTACTCTCTTTTATTTGATTATCAGGTTCAAACTGAAAATTCACCGCAAACGACTGAAAATTCCAAATCGGAAGGAACACAAGCTGGTGGAACTCTTCAGAATACGAAAACAACGTCAACCTCGAGTAAATCACCCTTCAGAGAACATCAAGGACTGACAAATACGAAATCTGTCGATTACTCCGACGTAGAAATGGCCAGGGAGACTGAACTTAGAACCACTCATCATCATAACATCATTAACAATAACCTCACGAACAAGAGAAATAAATCAAAAAGTACAGAAGATATGAATAGGGACTCCGGTATGAGTTTGGACAGTAGTGCCCTCAAGAGGATGCTGAAGCCCATGCCAAGCCTTGAGAGTCCGGTGACATCCCCAGAGATGGGTAGGAAGAGATACAACTATTATAATGGTCATTATCACAGATATCCAAGCAATGGAAGATATTCTGAGCCAGAAAACCATATTCATCCTAGGTCAGCAATGTCACAAAATTCTAGATTTGCAGGTTCCAGGTAAGATAATCGAAGAAAACACATTATATTCATTTACATAACAATATTTGTGAGTATACAGATTATTCCACACATAGAGGTAGAAAAGTAGACATGGCATGATTTGACAGAAATGGGATAGGTTCTGCCTAGAGTATAGAATTAACAGGAGAAAACTTATTGAGCTTCGTTTGTTCAACCTAGGGAATTCATACTGCTCTCTTCTGCTATGAACTTCGAGTGACTCATAAGTTAAGAATTTGTAGCCAAGTCTCCGTCAAAATTTCTGTCATGTCTTGTGATCAGGGTTGCCGGAAGTTCGAACACTATATCGGTAGAAATGTCTTCCAATAATGAGTAGGTTAGAAAGAGAAATCCCTAGCAGAATAAGTTTTTTCACTAACTTAATTCTAATTTAAGTATGACAGATAAGCCCTCAGAAATTGATCTGTGCTCATAAAATTACTAATGTACAACTCGACTCAACATCACTCGAATATGCGAAACGAACAAGAACATCATTTCCTCTACATTTTTTGAAATGGTTCCGAAAATATAACAACATAACATATAACAAAGTTTTTCATAATATCATTTTTTCCTCCACTGGATCTGACAACCCATAATATGGGCTTACATCTATTCAATAAAAACTGCGTTTTCAGATCGTCTCATGAAATTGGTCGTGGCTACCCTGGTCGAGGATTGTACTTAGAACTGGAAAGAGGTGCCTGTGGAGATTTATCCCCACCTTCAGACAACATCATATTCGACAACCAATGCTATGCGACCACCCCTAGCTCAAGTAATGGCAACTCGGATCCAGAACAATCTGGTCATTATCATGGAAGAGGAAGGCACATACATCATCAGGTGGGAATTGTTTTAGAGAACATGGCTTTCCCGCGTTCTAATTTCAAAAACGTCGAAATGGCTGCTGTAGGAAAAACAAATGTTTTTTGACTTGAACGCGGTATTATTTTATCATTTCTGTAATGGGTTGAAAAAAATTTTAAGGTGAAAACATTGCATATTCATTCCGAAATTGCTTTTTCGGTGGAATGGTTGTTAAAAACTTAAACAAATTTTCTAAGGAATCTATTTCTGCAATAAAAAAATGGTGTTGTAATTTGAAAAACGGAAGTTGACGTCATTTCCGGAAAAACCGGAGGTGCTCATGCCTTGAAAATATTTTAGATTTCATCAGCATCGTGAAATACTTATAAGTGCTGAATTTCATGAAAATACGTTCAGTAGTTTCCAGTATAAATATGGGTGAGGTTCCTCGTGAAAGACCCTGTATATTTTCAACCCAAATTGAGTTCCACCATTGAGTAGCATGCACGTTGAAAGCAGTTCAATTTCCTATTAGATTTGATTTATTTACAATAATTTAAATCTGTCTGGAATTTTAATTGAATTTCAAATTTGAAATAAACGAATTTCATTCTTGATAATTATCAAGTAGATTTCTCTCAAATCACTCGATGAAACATCTCTAAAATGAGTTTGATGAAGGCTTAGTTGGTTTCACAATATTTATCAACAATTCAAAGTTGACGAAATTTCCTCGGATTTTTGGAGCAGAGTGACTTCTGGAAGAATATCGTCAATTTTAAACGTCGGTTTTGTGGAAACTTTTTTTTTGGTTTCACAATATTTATCAATAGACGTTCAAAGTTGACATTATTTTCTCGGATGTTTTAGTTTTGATATAGCGGTGACTTCTTAAAGAGAATCGTCAATTTAAACGTCTGTTAATAAATATTGTGAAACCAAGTCAAGAATCTTTATTTTACTAGTTTCTTATGGATTTTTGAAATCTTTTTCCATCTACATTCATTTCAATGAAGATTTTCTTTGCCAGAACGCAAACGCTACTTCGACACCAAGCTCTCCAACCAGCCGTTTATTACTTGAATACGAAATGCACCTTAGGAACACTTTGGCCAAAGGAATGGATGCCGAAAGCTATAGTCTACATACTTTCGAAGCTTTATTGAGTCAGAGTCTTGAGAATTTGGGTATGTACTACCATTGCTCATCTTCTCTTTTGTTGTTTCATTTTTTAAATAGGCATGATCATTTCAAAACTATTCAGCACATTGTTTTCACATCTTTTTGATAGTTTTTACACAAATAAAAAGCATCATTCTTGTAATGAACAATATTACTGATTTCTCCATATAGAATTCGCCGAGAATCTTCCAGGATCTAACCAGAGAAGCCCTTATCCATTGAGAAAACGTGAGTTGTTTTTATTCAGTTCAATGGCGGCTCGAAATGCATGTTAAATTATTTATAAATGGTGGAATATAGTAGGAGTCTTCAACAAGTATGTCAATGAAATTGCATATTTCTTCTGTATGTTTTCTTTCAAATGTCAGTTGATTTCTGTATGGGTAAACATTCAATAATTGAAAAAAGTACCTTTGTTCTAGTCATTTAGATACTCCATCTATATTCGTTCATCAGTTCGCATCTTATAATCAAAAGTTCAAGAAAATGATTTTTACTTATTTATTGGAAAGTTATTTGCTGCTGTCAGTACAAGAGGTGATTCTGAAACATGCATCACTTTCGATTTTGTTATTTATGTGTAGTTTTTTATTTCAATACGGCTTTCTTATCCTCTAAAATTCAGCATGTAGTACGAATAAAATCTGGTATAGTTTTCTCTATACAGAAGGAACAATATTATTACATTGATTATGTTCATGGGATGGCTGAAAAATCCCAGGACTGACAAACAGATGGATAGATGGAACCTTTAATCATTATTAAGAAATGCTTACCTTTTAAGTATAAACAGGGTGAGTCTTTGATCACTGCGTTAATTTTAACCGTAGGTCCTTGAGATCAAAAGAAACACTTTTTTTCATTGCATATTCAGCTGCGTTAAAAAGTTATAAGCATTTTAATTTTTCACATTGGGCAAATACCCCTCTGTAGTCCAGTTTAGTCTGAATGAAAATTACCATCCGCAGCATCCACTATTGAATCTGAATTGTTTAAAAATATTATTTTCCCTATAAGAAATGATTCACTCACTCATGTCTCATCAGATGATTATATCGATGTAATTTCATTCAAATATCTCAAAAATGGTGCAATTTAGGAAAAAAGATGAAGAATGATTGTTACTGCAACTTATTATTAGTTAAATTTGTTAGTTTCATTCATTTCTCTTCCAAGTTGCTTGCTCGGTTCAATGGTAATACACTCTGTATATGTTCATCTCATTTTCCGATTAACACGTAACATATGTTGGAGCATATGACCTATGTCGAACAGAGAGTACTGAAGCGGCGTTCATCCGATAAAGTACAAGAACACTTTTCTTGGAAATAAAGAACTTTCTCGTTAAATCTACAAATTCGAACTCTAGTGAAAAAGTGACTATTCTCGCCCGTGAGTGCCTGGACAAGTTCATTCAGCCGTACTGTGAAACCAGGTAGGCAGAAGTCGATACTCCAGCATTCGCATTTTCTTTCGAGTCATTTTTCATATTATTTCAGAATTTCATTGATAATTTTCTATCGTTTTCTTTTGCTTTTCAAAGGCCCTTGTCGTGCCAATGATTATATTTGCAAAAATGACTAATGGTTCTAGGAAGAACAAGATACGGACATTTAGTTTAAATGATATTAGGTTTTCATGCAATTTAAGCAATCTGTACATTAGTAGTGAAGAACCCACAAGAAATGGAATAAATCTATTGATGTCAAAATATGCATGACTGTTATCGAAAACCTTCTACAAGAAATCATTTCAATTGATATTATCGTTTGAATATTATAGGTGAAAATACAATTTTTTAATGTAATTTTAACACTCTTTTTCTTTTGAACGGGGTCGAATTAGGAAAAATATTATAGGAAAAATATGTTTTTCACGTCAAGAATCTATGGGTAAAGTTAACGCAGTGGGCAAAGAATCACCCTGTATATTGAAATTTGAGAACATTCTGACATATAGTTCACGTGATATCATCAGTAACGCTTCCTTTGTTACTTTCCAAACAATGAATTCTAACCAATTTCATATGTTGATTCATCATTGTTTTTTGATGAAAAAAAAATAGAGAGCAGGCTCAGTAATGGCTTGAACAGTCTAACGAGGACTCTGCTCCATTGAAAATGAATATTTGTAAATAGTATGCGAATTTCAAACTTCGCTGTACATACACTGTTATACAAAATGCTCAGGCTGGCCAGAACAGGTGGTTACTCCAAAAAACATACAAGAGCTTCAAAATCCTTTCATCCAATCGTTGAGTGAAATTGAAAGATATAGCACATACCTTGTAGACTTAAAAAAACGCTTTTATGTGATTGAAAAAGCATCTTTTCACCACAAAATATTAATGAGGCACTTTTGGCCTTGTGAAGTGCGAAAAATAAAGAGTTTTCTCATGATGGTTCAGAACAGTTAATTCAAGGATCTAATAAATTTCTGCAGCTCCAGGGCTATTACATTAAGAAGTAATAATTTATTAATTTTTTTTGTTCCTCCAACTTTGGACCTACCCTTAATTCATCTGAAGACAATGTGAATTTTAGGTGGTGGAATAAATTTCCTTTGTCTCATACCATTCTTACCACTATCTGACCTTCTTTCGGTATTGAACTCAGTAGGTACTCGAAAGTGATATGTAAAAATTCAGAAAAGCAATGACGTGAGGTCAGGAGCATTTTCGCGCTCGTTCCAGAGTCTTTTCCCTCACAATATAAAAAAAACAATCACTACGGTGAATGAACAATCCTATTTCTCAAATTAAAATAACTACTCATAGTTTTCCTTGAGTTCTTTCGACACTCAAATTCTTTTCTAAAAACCCACGTAAATGTTTTTTTGAATTTTGACAACGTATATTATTTCTCTGTATTGCATTTCGATTAATTTTCCCCAGCTGAAACTTTCCTGTTAATTAAATGAAAAAATAATTATATCTTTAGGTGAAATGGAATTTGAGAATATGTTATTGGGTTGTTCGGAAAGTCATTTCGTTTTTTTTGGGGAACATGAAAGACAGTTTTCGTATAAGGAATAAATATTTTATTAAATTATATATTGACCATTCTGTTCCAACACCTTTTGCCATCTTCCTGGCAGTAACATAATTCCCTTCTCATAAAAGTTTTGGTCCTTGCTGACAAAAAACTGGTTCAGGTGGTTTTTGACATCTTAAATTGTGGTAAAGGTTTTGCTATCCAAAAAATTTTGCAGGGACCGGAACAAATAGTAGTCGGAAGGCGCCAGATCTGGAGAATATGGTGGATGTTGCAGTACGTCCCATTCAAGCTGTAAAAGTTTTTGGCGAGTGACCAAACTTGTTTGAGGTCTCGCATTATCCTGGTGGAACACTACACCCTTCCTGTTGATGAATTCGGGCCTCTTCTCTTTAAGTGAATCATTCAATTCGTCCAGCTGATGACAAAAGACTTCTGAATTAATCATTGTATTGTCCGGCAAAAGCTCAAAAAAAACGATTCCTTTGACTTTGACCGTTGGATTTGGCCCAATAACGAACTGGACCGAGATATTTTGACAGTTAACATATTCTGAAAATATGAAAGCTCTTTCAGAAGATAGAGCGGACGGACTTACTCAAGTTTGACTCTGAAAGTACTTCGGAGAAATACAATCTAGAAGACGTTGATTTGCCTATTAGCTGAAGCTGTAATAGCACCATATCATGATATTATTATTGTGCATAAGAAATACTGAGGGTAGTCATGAACATGAAATATTAATGGACATATTATTATTGATGATAATATTGAGGAATATCTCCATTAATTGATCTTATTGCTTTTATTCATGAAATAATTATAAGTCGTCAAATTTCTTATTTTGTTACGCTTTTTCTAGGACCAAACTCCAATATTGCAATGAATAAATCTTCCACATTACCTCTTCAACATAGACTGAACACAATTGAACGACTTAGGGAGCGTGAAAGAGAGCGAGACGGTTATTACAGTGATAGAAACGAATTGATGAGAGAAAGGGAAAAGGAAAGAGAAAGAGAGCGGGGCTACCTTAGTGATCACAATACCAGGTAAGTATTTCTACAGGCATTTTTCCGATTCGACTTTAAATAGAGACCGATCAGGTATATCAAGGAAAAATCCTTCATACTAGATACCAAGCAATAACAGAGTCGAATAAAATTGAGCAGACAGAATAATACTACAATTAGAAGATGCGAAATGGGTTCTTCTGCACTGATCAGTTTCACTTATTACTGGTCTTCGGAAACATAGTCTCTCCTCAAGGTCATTCCTTATTAGTTGACCGCATCACTTAAGTACTGCTATAGGTTTATAGACGAGAAGGTAATTACTTTTGATTCTGATAGGTGACTGATTTACACCTCTGACGCGCAGCTGCCCACGTTGAGACTCGGTTCACCTTCCCAAACCACCTATCACTTAAAACCTGTCCTTATTCAGTCAGAGCTTGTTTTCGTCCACTTAACAACTTAACAACCTTCCAGTTGTGGAAAATACGATTGGGAAGGAAGTGTTGACGTTGGTACACTTAGAGTTCTCTATTCTCAGATTGTAGATATGCACTCGCAAGTAATTTCGGTTCAGAGGATCATATCGCGAACACTCCCACCGAAATGGCTCTTTAAAGCTCGAAACAAAGTTATTTCATTAATCTGCTGTGTCGTCTGATACTTCATCTATTACTCATAAAGAAATTTCTCGATTGCAGCTCCCGATGTGCTTCCTGCATTGGCGAATCTAGCAGAGCTCAGTGGTTTCGTCACTCGGACGGATGGCGTTCAGGAAGTTCAACGTTTAGCTCAACACAAGGTCCTCTTCAAGGTCATAAAAGGTCACCTTGGGACTCACTTCCATCTCTTCGTCAGGATAGTAGTATGAACGACAGCGGCTACAAAAGTAACAAGAATGACAGCTTTGAACAACGGTAAGCTTTAATCATATGACTCTAAGTACTAAGCTGACAATCAGAAGAAAAACTGCTTTTGAAAATGTGAAAAATCAACTCTCTAAGGTGTGAATCATGGAAACTAATTGATTAATGATTTTGTTCCAGTGGAATTTTTGATCAACAAGACAGTCTTCGTTCAGACTATGTGAGTGACAGAGAGTCTTCCAGATACGGCATAGTTCAACAGGCTTCCATAGAGAGTGCAGACTCCAGACTTTGTTATCTAACTTCTTCAGAGGTAAGCCTGTTTTTTGTTTCCACATATTTGAGTTTTCCACAAGTTTAACAATCATTATGAATAGTGTTTGAGAACTTTTCTTTTTTTTTTTGAAGAAAGAAGGTTTAGGTTTAAATAAAAAAAATGCAGCATTGCTTTCAAGAAAGTGGTTTTGATTTGAACCCAGACCTTCTTCCTCTAAAACACTCTGCATTTTGAATAGTCATAAATATGTCAGAAAAATATCGTTAGAAGGTTAATCAACAATAAGAGCAAGTCAAAAGACATATCAGTATACTACACCGAAATTCGAATGTATGAAGGACAATACGGTATTAAATTCGATTGACAAATAACGGTTGGAATGTTTTAAATAACATGAGAATAAATAGCCACAATTATAATAAATAAAGGTTAAATATTTTTGAATGGAACTATCTTTGAATGTTTCAGAATTCATTACAGATTATCTTCGGAACAATAAAAAAGTGAATTTCCGCTCTGATTCAACAGTTAACTCATCTTGTAAGTTATAAAAACCTAAAATGTTGAAAAAATATTCCGAGTATGTTACATTCGTAAAATGAAAGTAAAATGAAAGTTTATTATACATTATTATCTATAGATTTTGCATTCAGGCGAGCGACCCTCCAAATTTATTCCACCTACGTGCATGCCGTTCTCTCTCGATTGACCCCTCAGATTTAATTTTCGGCAGGATTTGAAACAGTTTTGACCTAAAATGCACTTGCAGACTTGACTCAACTAATCGGCTTTGATTGACTGATGGTAATATAACCCACTGCTTGTCAGGCAAGAAGAGAAAAATTTTTTGTTTCTATAATCATGGTATAACTATACTGGTAGATACGCATTTTTTCTTTTCAATGAGCCAAGTTGATTGAAAATCAGATAAATAAGCAGGGCGAAATTTGAAATTTGACGCCCTAAAAAAGTTATACCATGTCTATAATTTGGTATTCCTTATCAAAAATGAACGAGAAGCCCCCATATAATCAAAAAAGGTAAGTTTTTTTAAGGAAATGTACATGTAGCATAGGTGCAGCCATATGTCTTAGGGTAAGTTTGTTGCTATCCTAACCTTCGGAGGTTCTTAGAACCTGCTCTTTTTGATATACTATTGAAATATCGTTATTTGTAGATATTCGATTGTACCAGATTTTGATACAGATGTTTAAACATAGTGTTGCACACTAGTAACGCATTGATCAGTCTCTAAGTAAAAAGAGTTCACTTGCTCTAATAGTTTAAAGATATTGGATTCTTCAAAATTATCTCTAACTGAAAGTTGTAGGTAATGAAATTTTGCACAACATTAATCTGAAACCGATTGACCGGGATTTCAGAGGCAAATTGATAGCTCGCTCTTCTAAAAATAACAAGGAAATAAAGAGGCACAGCTTTCAAGAATATTTAGGTGACCTTAAATGCTCTTCTAATAAAAGGGATATTTTCAGATATTAAGAAAACCGTACCCGCTGCTTTCGCCATTTCGCATTGAACCGAAAGCGAGTTTGGACATTGTATGAAAGACATTTTCAACAGATACCAGTTTGAATTGAAATAATTCTTTACTTCTTTAAAGATTCCCAGTAGGTTGAAATCATGTAGAAATTTTTATTGAGAATTATGAAAAAATAACGCAAATGAATAATGGGTATAAAGTGTTCAAAATATAAATGCCAGTTAGAAGTTTTTGAATCTATTCAAGCTTGGATAAGTGGTATAATATTTTCTATATTCGATATTCTAGAACCCTGAGCAAATTGTAAATGTTCCTGATAACACAAAATGGCCTTTCGGACTGCCTGTTTCCAGTTCAACATCATTCATCCAGAAGCCCCTTACATATATATATATCCCTAGGCTGCCCATGCAGTCCACAATGCTCCCAAAACTTCGTCCTTTCAAGGACCTTCCGTAAATGAAAGGGGCAATTTTCCACAAATAGAATTCTTCTTCCATGGAGTCTCCAATCCTTAAATAGGAGCTATATGGAATAAAAAAGCAATCTCAATGCTCATATAAATTATCAATAATTCTCTATTCTTCGTTGTCCGCCATTAATCACGAAAACAAAGCTATTCTTGATAATGAAATAGGGAAGAAACCTTTCTCTGGAATTTGAAACGAGAGAGATTACAAAAATCAAGCAGAAAGAAGTGCCTAGACACTTTGAGTAAACGGTGCAAAAAATTAAATTTTATTGAATTTTTGTAATGTTATAGCTACTTACTAACAACAAGATCTTGTTCTGGGCAATTTACATTCTGGAAATTTAATTCTCAGTGAACGAACAACGCAGTAGTATGATATATCTAAGTGATGAAAATAAAAAAAAAAACAGGACACTACTCGATTGCTATCAAAAAAGTGGTCTCCATTTCAAGATCGTATAACAAAGAGGAACGGAGATAATGAACATTTGATTTTTTGCCTATAACTTGATCAATAGTGGATATAGGACAGTAAAAATTTAATGTTTTGTAGACGACGCCACACTAATGAGAGAAGGGTGATTTACAGGGAGAACTATACAAATTCCAGATAATCGAAGAAAGGATATAAGTCGAGAAAAACAGAATCGATTATTATCTTAAAATTAGGCGACAAGAAGGTCCTTTTCTTTGGTTGCTTCAAGTTGATAAGCCTTTTATCTGTTTCGCGTTTTAGATTTGAATATAACAATTTTCCAAATTTGTGTTGAAATTTCATAAAAAATTGCATTTTCACCTGTAATATGCAAAGGACAATAAATTGAAATGATGTCTTGTAGAAGGTTTTGATATCAGCCATTCATATTTTGGCATCTATACATTTATTCCATTTCTTGTGGGTTTGTCACTACCACTGTATTTTTGAACTAAAGGTCCGTATCTTGTACTTCCTAGAATCATTAGTCTTTTTAGAAATAAAATCATTCGTCATTTTTTTCCTAAACTACACATTTAAGATATATGTTTATTGATTCTTTCACACTCATTGTGCTGGCTGATTTTGAATCGCACTCTTTTTAAGTCTGAGAAAAGACTTTAGAACAAGCGCGGAAAAGCTCCTGATCTCACGTCAGTGCTTTCCACTTTTTTTCAGTAATGTGTTCTCGCTTATAAAATAATTGGTCCTTGATTATTAATTCAACTTTATGCATTGATTAGGAACAGCCATTCAGATTCCGATCGACGAATAAGATTAACTAGTACCAAAATGTAAATTGAATGCATGCGTTTCACAAAACAAATAAAATGGCTTTTGAGTTTTTCCCAGTCTCGAAATCATAATTTTAGATATGTCGATGAAGCTAAAGAGTTCTCATTTCAATCAAACAACATTACATAAAATAGTTCCCACTAAAGTGCTTAGTGCTTAGTGCTCGAAATATTCAATTACCTTTGCAAAAGTGCTCGGTAATCCGGAGCCTTCTGTCGAAAGCGGTGCTTAGAACTCGAGACTCGAAGCCTTTTTTTTCGAGTGCTTAGGGCTTAGTGCTCGAAGCACTTTTTTCGGTGCTTAGCACAGCTCTGGTGTGGGATATGACAACGGGTTCATTCCCAATTGTGCCGTTGTTGAAATCAGTTGACATCTACTATTTTGCTGATATGGTAAAACTTCTATGAGTGAATGAACGTCTTATGTATATTTTCAGTTATGATCATATTTCAGAATATGAAAATGTTACATAGATAAGAAAATTTGTACCTAACGAATGTAACTTCATATACTCACTTGAAAAAGAATAATGTGAAAGTTTCTGACGACCATATCAATAAATGTAGGCATGATATCAGCATATCAGAAGTAACATGATAATAAACGGACTGGTGCCTGCACCATTTTGCCATCAGCAAAATATCTTCATTCAACACCTCACGTGAACTGACTACGTCACGTAAAGTTCCTTGATATTATTATCTATGAGGTGAAATATCACATTTCATTCACACCCTTTCGGCCTATCTTGAACAATATGGCTGAATTCTCAAACAATAGGTTCAATAAAACCATATTTGTGATGTTTTGCGACCGCCTGAAACTTGACGTCTGTCGCAAGTGACCGGAAACCCGAAGGAAATGTTGATATAGGTGTAGAATAGGGAGTCACAGAACCTATCTTGACGTTTGCTGTCAGTCTATCATATTATCGGAAAAGCTGCACCCAGGTTGGTGAGCGTAGAAATTGTTGAGTTCGATTTTTATATTCTATTTTCAGCTGATTCGACCTCTTTATTTGCATGGATTGAAAATGTGTCAAGATTGGGTATTAACTTTTCCTTGAGATTTATAGAGGAATTGAGCTTTATTCTATTCAGTGAGACGTTACCTAGAAAATGTGGTTTTAAAATATTTTCATGTTGAGGATATTTTGTCGTGTATAATAAATTAATTTCAGATTCAGTTCTCGGGCACTTCGCGACTTGATATATCGAAGTAACATTAGCTCAGTGCTTCTACATGTTTAGGATGAGAAGGAGTTCTTTTAATTGTAGCTAAAGTGGATGTATTCAAAAAATCTTCTTAATTAATGATATTCTACGAGTTATTCAGGAAAGCAAATTTCAGATGATCATATCTGTTGAAGTATTTAACGGATTTGGCGCAATAACAAAATTGAATTGTATTTAGAAAGTCAATCTATTTTGAGAATATGAATACCTTGATTTAAATATTGTTGAGAGGATTACAGCCCTAGTTTTGAAAGAAACACAGTTAATAAAATGCCTACGTTTCGATTTATTTGAAACATTTCCCGGGGCAACTAGAGGTTGGTTTTTCTTTTTAATAAGTTGAAAATATATTTTAATATTTCGTAAATGAATTTGACAGATCAATTGATATTCGTCATAATACACCTGTGAACTGTTTCACTTCATCTTTGGAAGATAGAGAGTTTACGACTGGTCAGACCTACTTAATAGCCCAATAGCTCATGAGATATCCTCAAAATCTTTACTGTTTATCAGATTATCCCTAAATTTCAGCAATGTACCATTTTGTTGTTAGAAGCTAGAAATTTTTCATTTTTGAAGATCTTGAAACATAAAAATTTTTGAAATTGGCAGCTCCGATCGAGATCATGGACCAGTGAGAAGCTTTCTTAGAGACATTATTTGTATTTTTTCATATAACGACTTCTGTTCTAAGAGAAAGTGGTGATAGGATCTTTTCACTTAATGAATACATCGGCTGAAAAGCCGGGACTGACATAGAAAAGCACTTTATTTGAGCCAAATCCAATTTCTCGAAAAATGATGTTTTCTGCCATCTCATTACCTTATTTGTATCATTGGAGAGCATTTTTTGAGACTTGCAAAAAGTGAGTCACTTGGCGCCAAAGCTGACGAATAGGGCGAGTTTGAATGCAATCAATTGTGTTATTACTATTATTTAACCATGGAGACATGAAGACTTTTCAGAAAAAAAATGTATAAAATTCAGCAGAATATCCATTCACGTGGAAAAAAATAGGTAGTCCCATTTAAACTGGTCTCTTCCGGTAGAGCCGGAAATAAGACTTCAATGAAATTATTCAAGTATCACTTTTGCATTTCGAAATGTTTGTCAAATTTCAAGAATCTTTTCTGTGAGAAGTCTAGAAACGTCCAATACACGGATTATTATGATAACCCTGTACCAATGGTCGATATTGGTTGGAATTCATTGTAAGGAAAATATCGAACGTAGCGTCACTTTGCCCACGATATCTTAGGAACAATTCGTCAGAATTTCCGAAAATTCTTGATCGTATAGTCTGAAATTCAAGCATTGTTTTGCCTGAGAGCTTTAAAATGGAGAAACTATTTATAATCAATGAGATAACAAAACCAAGATATTCGGAAATAACAGACGGTTGGGCAAAACGATAGCATGCTCTTCTAGTAGGAACAAGCGCGCAGAAAATGAGACTTACCCGCTTACTCTCCTAGTAAGGTTATATTTTATTTTAACGAAAATAATAAGACAATCAATAAGACAGAAACACCTCTAGAACAAAAAACTAAATAAAAAATTGGTCTTCATCAATTGGGAAAAGTCCCATTTCAAAGAGACTACTACAATGATGCTTCTTGCTGCTTTCCACATTTCGTTTAATGAGATCCTGCGTATTGTACACAGCGGAGGATCGCTCACATGTTATCACCTGCTGCAGACCTAGAAATTGATTATTTCCGATTGCACTTCATTGGCACGACCTGGCCTTTATTTCCCCTATTTCCGCGGAGCGTTCGTTCAGAGCATGTCCAACCCCGACGCTGCGCACTGAAAACGACATTTTAGAGTGGAACGTTTCTGGCTTCTATGAATTTTTACGTCGGAAGTAATTCATTTTAATTAACGTTCGAAGGGCAATCTGAAATCGGATACGGATGGGGTTGATAAATCATTCTCCAGAACAATACCAATCTGTATTATAGTCTGGCTGTCTGGGAGAATGTGATCACTGTCAAGTTTTGTATTAGTATCTATTTAGTTATTGTGTTCATTCATAGGAATAAGGAGAGAGTGAATGTCAGCTGGTATGTACCTTTGTTTATGGTATGTTAGGTCATATAGTAGTAGGATTCATCTAGGATTTGTTGAACCAGCTGTTTCCAGAATCTCAGGGTAGATAATTTGGTGCCATTGGCTCACGTAATTGATATGTTGATAATAGCGTCAACGGTTAATATATCTATTATTAGCGCAAAATTTGATCTGGTAGGATGTTATATTGATTCGAATTGAATTAGGTTTCCATTACTCCGAGTAAATTAATCTGCAAAAAATCTTCTTGAATATTTAATATCTGATTTAATCAGGACAGCACCTGTTGGAATTCCTTTGACCTACATTTTGAAGTAGGTCATATTTTGATGATTTTGGGATTGTACAATGTTACATATTTACCTGTAAGAACCAAACAAACTTGTGGTATGTGAAGAAAATGTAGAAAAGCACTTACTTGTCTCCCATAGACAAATGAATGATATCAAAATAAAATTTTTTTCGAACATGGTTTTTCTGGCTGACTTATCAGAATGACAATTGTAATAAAATGAACTGAAATGGCATATTAATTCTTGAGCTCATTCTATGAACTTATGTGACCTCATGACATAAGAAAACTCCCACATATTCCCGTGGCTTGATTCAGTTTATATGGAATTTTGGAAATTTGTATCAATAACTTTCATGCAAATTTCTTATTATCAAAGAAACTTAAAAAAAAAATTGTAGAATTTTACGGCATCTGCCGTAAAGATCTAGATGGACTGAAAAATGATAATAGCAGACGTTTTTGATGGTTGCAACATTTTGGTTGTTTTTCATAATAAAAGAAAAATCCAAAAGTATTTTACGGAGTCTGCCCTTTCAGTATGTTGTTTATTGAATTATTTCAATCCAATATTGAGATATATATATATTCTTTTGAACTTTTGGCTTACAATATTTACTTAGCAAACAATATAGATATAGATCAGGGGTTAGTGACTTCACTTAGGTGCCATACAATTTCGGCGTATCACATAAAAGCCTAAAAAGCGTTTTCCTCAAAAAACACCAGTGAAAAAAACCCTGGCTCCCCGCCTAAGTGTGAAGGTGAAATATATTTTAGAGACTTCTTTCTTCAAGAGTGGTCTTCTATTGATGGAAACAGAGAATTCTTCAAGTTGACCACATCGAATCTGGAAATAAAAAAACAAAAACAGAAAAAAGAACTGAACAACAAAAATACAAAATCTGAAAGAGATAAAGAAAACACCCTCAAATATTGAAATGGACAGACGATTTACCGGTTATAACTATCCATTTCACAGCGAAACCTCACCTGTTGTCTGTGCATGTGTATAATCATAGTGGTAATTTTCAGTTTCAATTTCAATTTAGATAATATTAAAATTTTATTATTAAGTTTCGGAAATCTTGTGTACATACAAAAAGGCGATAATATTTACTACTTTAAGTATGGATAATAAGCAAAAAGTTATATTAAAAGGATGTAGTAAACATAAAATTATCATTAAGAAGAGAATTTTTCTTCCATTTGGGGATTTTTTTAATAGTTATGCCATTCAGAAAATATATTTCACCTATTTTTTTATAGATTCGGTTCATTGAAGTGATATCTCATTTCATTTGAACATGAACGATGTTAGTTTTAAACTATATGTAATAATAAATGTTATGTAATACTATATAATAATTTCTACATAATATTAATGTATTTAGTTTCAACGCTCTCTCGAAAAAATTTGACTGTAAGAAGTCCTTCAGCTTACACAAATTTCAGAAAATAACACTAGCATTTGCCTAAAACTAGGTAAACAGAATACAAGATGAATTAAAACAAAACGCAAGAGAAAATTTCTTCTCGTGGTGGTTTTTGCAATAATGATAATGGACACTTTTCCAAATTTCAAAAAATTAAAAATGAACGTACTGGCATTAGGTAAGGCAGCTTTGGTGCTCTTGTTGAATTATTTACTAGTAGTTTTAAGATTTGAAAAATCCCATCCCCGAAATTATTGATTTGTCAACGTTAGGAATGAAAGCAATGTTTTCTTATGACAGATCTATTATTTTTAACTGAATGAAGAAAAAAAATTCGTTACTCCGAAACTATTGGTCCGATTTGACTCAGTAACAAACTCAACCAAGTTCCTTCAAACCTTCTCTGAAAATTTCAGCTTTCAAACTAGTTTCCTTCGAGCGTAATTGTGCCCATGACGAACGAAACAATTGATACTATATTTGCCCAGATATTGTAAAATAAAAAACATTTAGCAAATTGAGAAGTATATATGACTGCTCAGTGGAACGAGAATGCCAATTGTAATTTATGTAAGTTGATCAAAAGTGAATACAAAATGGCGAACGCGCCAGGAAGCTCCAAAAAGGTTTATTGAAAAACGTATCGAATGACTTCTCATTTGTATGTTTTTGTGAAAAATTGGAAAAAATATGATAAGACAGAGGTCTGGCATCTTGTAACTAAAATTAATATCTTTCATAGAATGTATAAATGTATATTTGTCTAGGGAAGGGTCGTTTATACAAAATGGCGAATTCGCCAGGACAACTCATTTGTTCGACGCAGTAATTCAGATTCAGTCTTCCTATATTTGAAACTGAAGAATATTTCTGTTAATAACTAGAACTTGCTCAAATTGAATTTTGTCATGAAAACCTCATTTTCAACTGCATATTTATGCAGTAAGAGAATATTATAGAGAACTCCCAAGTTCCTATACTAAAAGAGACTTGTTATCCTCCATATTTTATGGAAACTATCGGTCCAATTTGACTCAGTAACAAACTCAACCAAGCTCCTTCAAACCTTCTCTAAAAATTTCAGCTCTCAAACTAGTTTCCTTAGAGCGTAATCGTGCTCATCACGAACGAAACAATTGATACTATATTTGCCCAGATATTGGAAAATAAAAAAATTTAGCAAATTGAGAAGTACATATGACTGCTCAGTGGAACGAGAATGCCAATATGTAAGTTATGTAAGTTGATCAAAAGTGAATACAAAATGGCGAACGCGCCAGGAAGCTCCAAAAAGGTTTCTTGAAAACGTATCGAATGACTTCTTGTAAAAATTGAAAAAATATGATAAGACAGAGGTCTGGCATCTTGTAACTAAAATTAATATCTCTAATAGAATGTATAAATGTATATTTATCTAGGGAAGGATCGTTTGTACAAAATGGCGAACTCGCCAGGACAACGCATTTGTTCGACGCAGTAATTCAGATTTAGTTTTCCTATATTTGAAACAGAAGAATATTTCTGTTAATTACTAGAACTTGCTCAAATTGAATTTTGTCATAAAAACTTCATTTTCAACTGCATATTTGTGAAGTAAGAGAATATTATAGAGAACTCCCAAGTTTCCTTTACTAAAAGAGACTTGTTGTCCTCCATATTTTATGCCTGAATTATCTTTCTGCTTGCTTAATCTTGGTGGGAGAGGGAAGCATCGTTTTTCTCAAACATCTGTTATTCAAGGAATCAGGTCAAAGATGCAATAAAACAGATAGAAATGATATTATAGTTTAATGACCTGAAACAAGCGTGCAAAAAAACCCCTATATCATCTCTCGGGTTCAATCTACGAAGATCCGAGGAATATCTTATAAATTAAATTTTGATTTTGCAGATTCCTCCTTTCAACATTATTCAAATCTCTCGAATCATTACAGAACAAAATACTTCCATGAGCAAAATAGCGGAGCCCGAGACTTACCATAGCTAATTTACTGGCTTAAAGCACTTATAAAACTTTAATAGAACTTTTCCGTTCATTTAGGACAAAATAATAATGCAAAGATAGTTGGGAATCCACCATATTTCGTCTGTACATAATATTCAAGGACATCCCGTAATTAGTGTTGGAGGAATCTTGGTATTCATGGCATGGTTCTGTTCGGGTTTGTTGATTATTTTGAGTATTCACATCCTGTGCTTTCAGAGGAAAAAGTTTTTTTTTTGGGGATTTTATCCTCTCTAGATATGAAAAATTCATGGATCGATTATCATGAAGATACGCAGCGAAACTTTTTGAGAAGTGGTTTTATCTGCTATAACTTCTGAATATTCTCGCAAATTCGGTGATTGTTGGGGATTATGTCTTATACTACCCCCTCATCCTAATTGAAATACTGAATATTCAACAAAAAATCAGATTGAGTTCAATTTATGGAGTCTTAAAACATGGTAATTCTAGGCAATATTATTCTTCAAGATCAAATAAAATCTCCGAATATTCTGAAAGAATATATGATTGATGCTTGATTCTCACATGATATTTTTTATTCAGAATTACTATTTTTGTGTACTTATATCCAGGGGAACAGCGAACTATTGTTTTGTTCTAACTTGAACATACACGGTTTACCATTCGTGTACTCTCTCTCTCTCTCTTCCGAAGGAGATGAGCTAGAGCACATTTTCGATAGGTTAATAGTCCAAATATCTCGATCAGTTTCGCGATCGACCAAATTCATCGAATGGTACACCGAAAAGACACAAACTCAGAAGCCATAATACCATATGATTCCTTCAGTCCTGATCATAAACTAGCAGCTCTGAAATCTATGATCAACAGAGCATTCACCATACCTTTATCGAACGCTAACTTACAATCTGAAATTGATAAAATCAAAGAAATTGCAACTAATAAAAATTTTCCGAGAATCCTAGTAAACAAACTAATTGAAAACAAAAGAAAGCTGAAAACCATTAATATGCTTTACACTACCACAGAAAAACCTACTAATAAATTCATACATATCACTTATTTCGGAGAATTATCAATCCAAATCCAAAATTATTTTTCTAAACTTGATTTCAAAACAACATTTTCAGGACGTCCAAATCTAGGTAAAATATTATATAATTCAAAATCCAAACTTAAACCCCAGAAAACTTCAGGTGTTTATAAAATCTGTTGTAAAAATTGCAACGCTGCATATGTAGATCAAACCGGTAGCAAATTTTCTAACCAGATTAAAAGAACATCTGAAATCAGGTAAACAGTCCGCAGTTTATGATCATATCGAGACTGAAGAACATCATATGGATATCGTAAATTTTAAAATCCTTCACAAATGCGAGAAAGGCCTGAAATTAAATTTGCTCGAAGCGATGGAAATAACAAATCTGTTCAATATTCCCAATGTGTCCCCACTTAACACCCAAATAGAAATAAACCATTCACCACTTTTGAATATCCCATAGATTTAAACCCGCGAAATATTTTAATCTGTACCTAACACCAGAAGATGGTTTAACAACCGAAACCGGTCGTGTAATAATATTAATAAAGTGAAAATTAGACAAAAATAATTGTTTTATCTTAACACAGCTCTGGAGCTGTGTTAAGATTCTGGTCATCCGCACTCCAACAAAGGGCTAATTCATGACATCAAGGATTATGACCAAAGCCGCTTGAATGCGGTCCGTCATGACCAACAATGATCAGAGATGACCGGTCATCTGCGGTCACCCTTGGTCTTTCGCTTGAAATTGATTTAAGTTTGTATTCATCAATTGTTGAACTGTTTATATCCATAGCTCAATGACATATTTTATATAGGAGGAACAATAGTTGAAAATACCGAAATTGTAAGACTTACCATAATTCAGACAGCTGGTATTTTCTCGATAGTAAGAGCTTTCTTCGGGCTATGGTTTTTCAGTTTTTGAAATGAGTGGAATAGTCTACAGTTTTTGACAGGTAATAGGTCTAGGGTAGAAATAAAACCAATTCTTCAAACACTAGTACTAGTACGACTTCGAAACTTTCGAAGTTTCAACAATTATGAGAAATCATCATTATTTTTTCTAGTTGATGGAACAATTTTTGGAACATATACTGGACTCATCAGTGAGTTGTTAGGGTATGCACCGTATCACAGATACAGTTGGGGAAACAGTAGTTAGCGTTGATGACTTTCGAGAAATCCTAATCAAAGGCGACACTGTTATGTCAATCACTGACAATTACGGTATGCGCTAACTTTAAGGTCACACACAATTAACCAATTATAAATTAGTCCTTGCTGTTTACCTTCTCCTTTCATCCTTTGGCCAATTTGTTGAGGCTATTCTGTGGACAGGCGCCTGTTCTGGATGTCGTCGAGCCAATTTAATTTTGATTGATTATATTGTAACAGTAAAAAATATTCAACCTGAGGAGACAAAATATTTATAGAATAATAATGAATAGATCGTTATCGTTTTGATGTTCTTTTATTCGTACATTCAGAGGGCGGTTAGTTTCTCCGATGTAAGATCTTCCGCACTCGCATGGTAATTCATATATGCAGTTCTTTGTCCTTTGTGTCTCATTATTAGGCTTAACTTTTGTAAGTTTAGCTCTGATAGTGTCTTGAGTTTTGAATGCAGTCGTTATGTTGTATCTATTTCCAATTCTTCTCATTTTCTCCGACAAACCTTTTACATAAGGAATTACGGTTTTAATGGTCTGATTTATATCTGTTGGTTCAGGTTGACTTTCTCTTGTTCGATTACCTTTTTCTAATATCTTTAACATCAAGAAATCATGGAAGAAGACGTTATGGTCAGCTTCGACATTACCAGTTTGTTCACTAATATTCCAACAGATAAAACACTTATCAAAGTTAGGAAAAAGCTTGAAGAAGATCAAACCCTTAGTGAAAGAACTACACTAAGCGTGAATGCAATTATGGAAATGCTTTCTATTTGTATTGAAACAACATATTTCCAATTTGAAGACATTTTTATCAACCAGAATTTGGAATGGCCATGGGTTCACCAATTTTAGCAGATTTATATATGGAAATTTTCGAACAGAAGGCATTAGAAAAATAAGTACTTAAACCCAAACTGTGGAAAAGATAGATGATACTTTCATTATTTGGCAACATGGAAGAGACACTATAGATGAATTCCTTCAATATCTAAACAATCAAGAGGAATCAATTAAATTCACAATTGAAATCGAGAAAGACAGACAACTTCCATTCTTAGATGTACTCGTACATAAACAAAATGGAATCCCAAGAACCACTGTGTATAAAAAGCCAACGAACACAGGACAATATCTACATTTTGATTCAATCCACCAACTAAACACTAAATTGGGAGTAGCAAAATGTTTATTTGATAGAGCAATAAATATTTGTTGCACTGAAGAAGACCAAAATGAAGAAATAAATAACATCTCGAAAACTCTTAGAAGCAATGGCTACCCCAAAAAGATATTAGAAAAAGCTAGACGAACAAGAGAAAGTCAACCTGAACCAACAGATATAAATCAGACCATTAAAACCGTAATTCCTTATGTAAAAGGTTTGTCGGAGAAAATGAGAAGAATTGGAAATAGATACAACATAACGACTGCATTCAAAACTCAAGACACTATCAGAGCTAAACTTACAAAAGTTAAGCCTAATAATGAGACACAAAGGACAAAGAACTGCATATATGAATTACCTTGCGAGTGCGGAAGATCTTACATCGGAGAAACTAACCGCCCTCTGAATGTACGAATAAAAGAACATCAGAAGCTTCTACGAGTACTAGACAGCGACAAATCCAGGTTGGTCCAACATGCTGTAGATGAGAATCATCGTATAAAGTAGGATGAAGCATCAATAATATCCAAAGAAGAAAAACTTGCAAGAAGAAATATCAAAGAAGCAGCATTTATGAAAATAACACCTGATTCCATAAGTGCTCCATCTATAGATCTGCCAGAAGTTTGGACGCCGATAGTTCGATCCAACTTAAAAAGATCATCATATCACAGATGAGTATATAACATCGTTCATTTTCTTTCATGACTTCTGTCAATTGACTTTTTGAAAATTGATAATTTTCAAAAGGTTTCTTACTTTTCTCCTTGATAAAGATAGAAGATGTCTATCGAAACGTCGGAAATCATTACATCCACAATAGATGATGGTAATAGCCCAAACAATCATTCAACACGAGCTCCATCATCAACAATATCTCGTCATCAAATATAACGCAAAAGTGTATAAATCTTGGAGGCGAATATTTTGAAAAGCTGTTTTGGTTGAAATTCTTGGTGCTTTCACTGTAAAGCCAGATTTATAGAGGTCAACCCTCATATTCGAATTCGTTTAAGGTTGCTTCGATTTGTGGTGTCCCAAACCTTATTAGAAGCTTTGCTCTCGTTAAACGCAGTAGGTCCTAATCCACAAACCGCAGAGGTTTTGAATTAAAATTATCTATATCAGCTGCTTCCTGACTGACGCAGTAACATGTACAACGAAACGAAAACCCTATTCAAGAAAAGGGGATGTAAATACAAATCGATTCTAGTTAGTTCGCATTTCTCTCGTTGGATACGGCAGAGGTCGCCCCAGTTATCCGCGTTGGCTCCACTCAGTTTGACGTCATGTTCCCTTAAGATAGCATTTGATCCCGTTTCGCTCCGCTAGCCCCTTAGTTAATAGTCGTTTCAAACAACACGGTTCATGTAACTAGACTCGTTAAAACGTGATCATTATTTGTCGTCATCAGTTTTATGGTGATTCGCGATGATCGCAGTGACTATGAAACGATTTCAACTTCCTTTAGTTGTCAACGAATGAATTTGTTCATATACTTATTCAACCTTACATCCTACAACTTTCTTAGAATCGTGAAAGTAACAAGATGAATTTGAAATATTTCAAATGATGGAATGAGTGCTTGTCGCCTATATATCTTGGTGAAAGTGCCAGGTGGCTGATGCAAAGTGTATGAAATATCCGATTCATCAGTTTTCATGAATTCCTCATTTCATCAAATCATCTTCATCAAAATCTCTTTGATACCTATTGAAATAAATACCTCTCGAATCTTTAGTAATGATTATGTTGAATTCCGGTAGCACCGGACACTTGAACTCTTCAATTAAAAACCAGGATCAGTTGAAAATTGTCGATTCTAGTTTATTTTAAGAGAAAGAGAATCTATATTCTGAATAAAATACATAATGGAAAGCAACATTTTTCCAGACAGTTAATTGTGAAAGATAGTATGGGATAAGGTTTTGAGTGAAAAAAGTATTGAATAACTTTATTGAAAGAAATTATTGAACTTGATTATGTCCAGAAAAAAGCGCGTACATAAACAGGAGACATCAAATCGAGGACTACACAGTCTTTATGTCCCCATTCTTTATATCTGCGACCTTGTATTCAATCCTTCTCGAAATAGCCTTTATTTTCACGTTTATTATAATTATTCTCTAAACAATCTTGTTCTTTGAACCTTCATTTTCGATTTTTGCTTCATTTCCATGGAATTTTATCGTTTCGTTTAGTGTTTCTATTTTTATTTTGATTCATTTGTTTCGTGTTCGTTTATTTTCTGATACATTTTCGGATTTTCTTTTTACATTACTTGACATCTTCTGTCTATGGCCAGGAATAGTTGATATTCTTTTGAAGAAATTCTTCAGCCGCCTTAGTATTAGGCAAAAATGAAATTTTTTTACTGGTTGAAACTTAGATACCTTTTAGTACAAGATGAGGGTGGTATTTTCTGGATAGCAGTTTCTCTCGACATTATTATGATTATTTTTCCTGCCCTTGACCCAGAGGATCCTAATTACGAGAAAACCGTCTTATCAGTAATGAAATCTGAAGATCGGATTTCAGGCTGCTTAAGAGCACAAACCAATTTTATATTCATCACATTTTAATCTCGATTAGGTGAAAACACGCTAAGGCCCGTTTGGACCAATCACCCTTATTGTTTAGTGTCCCTTAAGATGAATCCTTGCCTAAATTGTGTTGTACCAACTGTTAAACGGTACTTAAACATCTAAAGTGGCCTTAAATTTAAGCGCCCATGTATGTCCACTTAACTATTTAAGGGCAGGATTTAAACCTAAAAAATTTGTTTTGTTTTTCGAATCAATTTGGTTAATAGCATTGATTGAAATATAAATATTTACTTCAAACAACGCTAATCATTTCTATTGAAGACTTCTATAATAGATTCAATGCCTTTCGTGATGACTCGAAAGGAGTAGAAATTGTAAAAAGAAAATTTTTTCGCGTATTTACGATCGACATTCATATTTCGATTAAATATATTCTTTTGAACTTTTGGCTTACAATATTTAGTTAGCAAACAATAAAGCATATAGATCAGGGGTTAGTGACGGGGTGTCATACAGTTCGGCTTATGACATAAAAGCCTAGGGAAAAAAATCCTAGTAAAAAAACCCTGGCTCCCCTCCTAAGTGTGAAAGTATAAAAATAGGCAGAAATATATTTTAGGGACTTCTTTCTTCCAGAGTGGTCTTCTATTGATGAAGACAGAGACTTCTTCAAGTTGCCCACATCGAATCTGGAAATAAAAAGACAAAGCAGAAAAAAAAACTGAATAACAAAAATAGAAAACTTGAAAGAGATAAAGAAAACACCCTCAAATTCGCCTTTTTGGATGAACTCGATATTGTGAATCAAGAATTTTTTAGCATAACAAGCTAAACCGTAAATTTTACTAAGGAGATAATCAATGAATACATAACCTTTTATGGTTCCTCTTTCACGAAGATTTTTATTTAGTATCCGTATGTGTCTCTTGAAGGAGAATAATCTCAGCACCATATTCCTTTGCTAGTTTAGAAATATAATCACTCTTGCCCTTAGGAATACCCTCTATATTCAAATCTAATACACAAAATTTGTCGCCAATCTGCAAGGAGGATTCTTCGAATCGGGTCTTGTGGTCCAAGTGATGATTTTTCAGATCTTCTGATGTTTGAAGTCTGCTATGGAACCCATTCAAAGGGGAAATCATCATCCATAGTTGGGGAAGGTTGTGATATAACACTTATTTCATTGAAAAAAAAGCAGAGGAAAAATTATCGACTGACATTTTGATTTATATGCTTTATTGTTTGCTAACTAAATATTGTAAGCCAAAAGTTCAAAAGAATATATATATTTCGATTAAATTGATGAGTTGTCGTTCTTCCAAAGATTTCTCTCAACAAAACAGACTGTCTTGCATTTACTGACTTTAATTGAACATTGATTTGAATTTTCCCTGAATGGATACCATCTTTTGCAAACCGTGCTGCTTATAACAAAAATATAATGATTTACTGGAATTGGCTGTCAGCACAATAGAAAAGTTCGTTTCAATTTTAAAATTAAACTTTGATGAAAATAGTCTCAGGTTTATATTTATTCATTTACATGTCAATTCATAAATAAAGATGTCAACGACAGAACGATAGATCAACTATCTGAATTTGTTGATACGCAGAACTTCAAATATTCCGGTCGGCCAATGAAATGGCTTTATTGAACTAGGGGAGAGTTGCACCGAGTTTAATACTGAAATATCACCAGATCGAAAAAATTAAGCATCGCTTACTTAAGTTACTTTTCTCTATTTCAGTGTCGTAATGAGTTCATTACAGTACTAAAAGCAGTGCTGTAAAGAACTCATTACAGCATTGTTTTAGTTATATTTTTCGTTTTGTGTTTTGCAACATCCTATCCTTTCGAATGTCAACATGCATCCATTGCAGGTCAATTGTCAACATTAAACATGTAGAGATTTGAAGGTACTATTCAAATTCTATAATCTGTCAATTTTCGTATCAGTCACACCAACTGCGAAAATAAAAGGCACAAGGAGGTATAATTTGAATTATTCATTGAATTTCAATAAATTTCTCACAATTTTTCACTGAAATAGAGAAAATATCGTCTAATACTCGTTGCAGAAGGCAATTCCAACACTCATGCGTTCGAAAACTCACTCCTTCGTCTCTCGTTTTCAAATTACGCATTCGTGTTGGAATGGGTGCCCATTCTGCAACTTGTTTTAGAATATACTATTATTTATCTATCTGTTCTGTTGGATCTTATTATAATTTCATCAACATATTATATCAGAAACAAAAAATTCTGTGTTTTTTTTTTAAGGATAATTTGTTTTTATTTATTCATAAGTGGACTGAATTTATTAGATAAAAATTTGGAAAGTTTACCTGAAGGTGCATTAATATAGGAAACTACTGATCTATCAAAATTGCCTTTTTTATAGAGTTGCAGTTGCAGTTGCAGGTTTTGGAGGTTGCGAATTCATTGGAAGGTGCTGTTTTGAGTTTGCTCAATAGAGGGTTATCAATAATCGCTGAGTTTTTATTACGTTAATTTCTGTTTCTGCGATATTGCTTTTAATCTCAAGAACCAACCTATGATTATTATTAATGGAATTGTCATAGATTCACACATTATGTGCTCAATTCCATTTACAGTTCCATTAACTGCATTGAAAATTTCTAGCAACAAAGTATTGTCTCTGCACGATTGGACTTTTATTAGGCCGTTTCATTCGTGTCTCGAAAGGTGATGTTGATCTTGAATTGCTCAACAGTGTGATTAATGAATGAAAGACTAATCGCAGCCTGATGAGCATTTTCCATGTACGTTTGAATATCCTCAGCAGCTGGATTCCCTTTACCAGCCTCTTCAAAGGAAGTTATTTCGGTAAGCCTTATTCCGAACAGAAATATTTCATTTCATCTCAAAGCGAATCACACAACCTCTTGAATACCATCTCACTCTATTTCGATCAGAAATACGGATCCTTGTAGAGGCAGCCTACCCTTTTAGTGATATCTCCCGGAATTTGTAATCGAAACGTTCACTCCAGAATGAAAATAATATTTTATGAAACATGCACAAAATATTGCACATTTTGCACGAGTTTGAGAACTGAGAAAGCACTAACCGAAGGAGAGTATTAGAATCCAAAAGAATGTAAAAAGTGGTTCACATGTCTGGAAACGGTGTAGGTATTTATATAGCGCATAGTTGGAAAAACTTAATGCTGTTACTCACGTAATTTCATTTGAGAAATTATATTGGCCTATCCTCTCCGCTAGAGGTCGTTATACGAAATATGAGGCTCCACTTTGAAAATTGAAATGCAAACCCACTTCAGCGCTCTTGTTGTCGTTTAGAAAATAAGTAGAAAAGCGTGCTATAGTTATGACCAAAAAAAAGTTCAATACTTGATATCTCGAAAGATATTCGTAAGGTTTCAATGAAAATTTGTGCATGTGTAGAAGTTTTTAATAGCTTACAAGATCTCAAATTTCATCATCGTAGCTTTCTATCAAAGGAAAATGCAGGAGTTTTTTCATTTACTTCAAGAAGTCACAGAAGTTCATAATAGTATATTCTAAAACAAGTTGCAGAATCGGCACCTACTCATGCGTTCAAAAACTCGCTCCTTCGTCGCTCGTGTTGGAATTGCCTTCTGCAACGAGTATTAGACGATATTTTCTCTATTTCAGTCAAGAATTGTGGGAAATTTATTGGAATACAATGAGAAATTCAGATTATATCTCCTAGTACCTTTTGTATTTTATTTTGGCACTTGGCGTGACTGATACGAAAATTGACAGATTATAGAATTTGAACAGTGCGTTCGAATTTTGAAATGATTCAATTCGTGAATTGAGCAAATCTCTTATCCCATTTTTCTCGATGAAAATTAAGATTTTTCCTCTCAAAATTTTTTTCACTATCTACATGGTTTAATATTGACAATTGACATGCAAAGGACGCGTGTTGGCATTGGATAGGATGTCAGTGTTGTCAACCACAAAACGAAAACTATAACTAGAAACAATGCTGTAATGAGTTCATTACAGCACTGCTTTTAGTACTGTAATGAACTCATAACGACACTGAAATAGAGAAAAGTAACTTAAGTCAGCGTTGCTTAATTTTTTCGACCTGGTGATATTTCAGTATTAAATTCGGCGCAACTTTTTCCTATTGAATGATTGTTTGGGCTATTACCATCATCTATTGTGGGTGTAATGATTTCCGACGTTTTTTGAAAATTGATAATTTTCAAAAGGTTTCTTACTTTTCTCCTTGATAAAGATAGAAGATGTCTATCGAAACGTCGGAAATCATTACATCCACAATAGATGATGGTAATAGCCCAAACAATCATTCAACACGAGCTCCATCATCAACAATATCTCGTCATCAACTTTTTCCTAGTTCAATAAAGCCATTTCATTGGCTGACCGGAATATTTGAAGTTCTGCGTATCAACAAATAGAAAAAATAAATTAAAAAATGGATGGATATTTTTGCTTACTTATTCAGTTCATTTGAATTCGTTATTCTCGAAGGTCTGACCAAAAAGCGTGTTCTGAGAAAGTTTAATGCAATCGTTATGTCTATAGGAGATGATAAATTTCTCTTAGGATCAAGTAGAGGATTCAGAATATTAGATTACTAAAAATCATCGCTTGTTTTGTAATTTGGACTTGAATATATAAGATATCACGAAGGATTATGGCTTACTGAAAGAAATATATCAATTCATAAATGGTTCTCCATGGAGAAGGCGATAAACCTACCTCTGATTGGTTTTTAAGAGAAAAGAATATGAGCTTCGAAAAAAATTAAATGAACACTGTGAGTGGTCTCACGTGATTGCCTTACTACCTCTTTTATTACCCAGTAAGATGAAAACAAACATCGATTCCAATTTTTTCTGTAAATTCATTCAAAATGTCTAGATCTACGAAAATGAAAAACGCCTAGCTTTTTACAATAAGCTAGATAAGCAATAAGTAGATCCCAGATGAGATATCAAGTATTAAAATGAAGTTTTTCGAAAAGTAAAATTGAACGAATGGAATATTCTAGGATTTATTCAGTAAACCAGTTATGCTGTTTAACTATTAGACGAATTTGGCTCAAAAACGAACTTAATCGAGATATGTGTAGAATTAATAATAATAATAATAATAATGATCCTTTTGGACATTACAAAAAATGTATAGGACAAGTCATATAAAATTACATACATACTACAAAAAAAATAAATGACAAATTCAAGAAATGGAGTCTTTGAGGAACTTCTCAATAGAGTAATAACACTTCTTGAGCAATAAAAATTTGACCTCTCTCTTGAAAGCCCTTCTATTTATCGCTTTCATTCTACTGGGCAACCGGTTATATAATTTGATACCTAAATAGCTTGGTGAGGACTCATATTTAGCTGTGTGATGCCGGGAAAAGGCAATAGTGCCATTGTTTCGTGTACCATACTCATGAAAATCAGAACATTGCATGTCAATTGACAATATTAAACCTTGTAGAGATTTGAACACACTATTCAAATTCTATAATCTGTCAATTTCCGTATCAGTCACACCAACTGCGAAAATGAAATACAAAATGCACTAGAAGGTATAATCTGAATTTTTCATTGAATTCCAATAAATTTCTCACAATTCTTGACTGAAAAAGAGAAAATATCGTCTAATACTCGTTGCAGAAGGCAATTCCATCACTCATGCGTTCGTGTTGGAATAGGAGCCCATTCTGCAACTTGTATTAGAATATACTATTATTTATTCATGGTTTGAATTGATTTCATATGGATTTTCATTAATTAAAGTTCACTAACGTGAAATAATATCACGTTTAATATAACCTCCTCGGATTTGACTCAACCCAAAAAATATTAACTATTTTCTTTTCAAACCTTCAGAAAACAAATTTCAATGATATATCTATATTTGTATATACACATTAGATTTATAAAAGTAGTTAAATTATAAAGTTTATCGAAAGAAATGAATAATCTATAAATGCAATCTGATGAAATCGTCAAATACTGTGATAAACCAGACATTGAAACAACCAAGTGATATGTACCATCTGTGAACCTAACTGTACAGTGCTAAACGCAGTGCCTTTCGCTTCTGTCAACACACCAATTAGAATTAAAAAAAAAAAACTACAAAAATATAATTTTTCGAAGAGAAATCAAAATCAAATGCTGTGAATAAAAAATGGTCGAATCGAATGCAACTTGTGAGAGTAGCAGAAATCGCATCGGAAACGGTGTTGCCATATCTCCTGATAAATCGGTATTGGCTAGACGTAGAAGACACAAAACTGTTCATTTCGGGGACAATTTACTACTTCAAGTATGCACCAACCACAACATATCCTCCCAAGTGGCCTATTCTAACATGGAGCCGAATGTGCAGCATTTATTCAGTTTCATAGAAACAGTGTTGAGCGCTTGGGTTGCCGAAGAAGGCCTGACCTCGCAAGGGGAGGTCAGCGAAATGGATGAGAAAGAGATGAGAAAAAGAAGGTATAAAAAACATTGCGCAAAAGTGAAAAGACTCGATATCAGGAGACTCGTAATGGAAGTGTCGAAGCTGGACAGAACACGTTTCCTCGGTTGTTTCAAATATAGACATTTTCACTGGAAAGGAAACCTCGACGCTGAGGGCTGTAACGAAGCTTTCCTTAGAAAGGTAGGTTCAAAATTCCCTTTGGGCTCGATATCTGACAAGTTTGAAGTTTTATATAAGGGATATAATCTAGGCTTTTTTCTGTCAACTGAGGGAACACAGAAAACAAACGATCCATTTTTTCAGCGGAGTTCAGATTACGAATGAAAATAAAAGTTTTATTGGGTCACATTCAACTGGAAGAAAGTTTTCACTCGCTTAGTCATTTATAAAAAAAAAGAAGCCTATAGGGAAAATTGTACAGACTATAGGGAGTGATTGTTTATATTTTCACTCAATAGTCATAAAAATATACCGAATGAAAATATCAAGCTATTATGATAGAAAATGTAAAATATCTTTGAAAACCGAAAAAATTTCGTGGAAAGTATAGTGATCATTCTAACCCGTAGAGGTTTTCTTTTTAATTTAAAATAATGATAATGATATCTTTCGATATCGAGCTTCTTACATATTGAATAAATAATTAATCTGAACGAAATACATGTCCAAGAATATAAAGAGATGAAATAAATTCAATTCATGCTTGTAGTCACGAATTTATTTTATTTTATTTTTATTTATTTTTTTATTTATTTTAGGCTTAATGCAAAGTTAGTTTGTGCGATACATTTATAGGATCGTTTTATGAAAGTAGTGTAACCGTTTATATTTCCCTTATCTCACTCAACCCCATTTTATTTTGTCTCATTACATTGACCTACGTTATATATATCTCATTTATTACAGTAGATAGATATAGATTGTTTAACTTTCAATGGTTGACACCTAAATGTACGAAAAGGATATTACTAGGTAGGTGCGTATTTAGTCTCACACGTAATTAATCATGGAACCGCCAATTTTACTGTAAAATCTTGCATTTTAGGTTAAAAAAAGTGAAGCGCTTAAATAATAGTATATTATATACCGCTGGACTGAAGTAGTACATTTAATCCTGAAAGTAAAGTTTATGGCCCGACCGCAGGGAGGGCCATAATTTACCTGAAGGATTAAATGTACTTCAGTCGCAAGGTATATACGATAGTTTTCGTACTTCCGGTATGATTTTATTAATTATTTCAATAATTTCAATCAGTTTTTTCTCTCTTCAACTCATTTAATAAACTGTCTTTAAAATAAGTTACCATAGTAACATTGCGTTGTGACAATTATAATTTAGAAACATTGTCATTACTAGTGTCATTGTAAAGAAACATTGTTATTGATAATTATTGGTATCATGAGTGAAGGTGTATCTGATATTGATAAAAGAGCAGCCGAAGTAGGTGAAGAATTGTTACCACCGAAATCTAGAAAACTATACGAGCAGCAGTACGATGCTTTTAAAAATTGGTGACGCTTAAAACATGTTAGACAACCTACTTCAATGATAAATCAAAAGCGGTTTTTTGCCTCAACTCTCTGGGCACATTACTCAATGCTGAAATCGGTTATTAACATTAAAGAAGATATTGATATAAGTAAATTTACAAAATTATTAGCTTTTTTGTAGAGAAGAAATGAGGGATTTAAGCTAAAGAAGTCAAGAATTCTAACTTCTCAGCAGGTAGATCAGTTCTTACGGGAGGCTCCGGATGATAAATATTTAATGCTTAAGGTAAATTTGGAAATGTGTTTATATTCAGAAATTTTAAGAAATCAATTTTTTTGTAGGTTGCACTTATTTTGGGCGTTGCGGGAGCTTGTCGTGGAAAAGAGTTGGTTGATTTAGAAATCGACGATGTGAGAGATTTGGGCGATTCCTTCCTAATTGCGATTAGAAACACCAAAAATAAAATTGACCGAAATTTTGTGATCAAAAATTCAGAAAACAGTGCCATCAGTTTTGTGGCGACATTTCGAAAATATGTGGCATTGCGAAAGACAGGGCACCTCATTCAAAATTTCATTCATTTCAAAAAACATGTTTGGTACATTTCCACGGCAAATAGCAGCTTTCTTGAAATTAGAAAATGCGACGTCTTATACGGGACATTGTTTTAGACGCACATCTGCGTCTTTGATAGCTGATTCGGGAGCAACAATAGACGTGCTGAAGAGACATGGAGGATGGAAATCCTCCAACGTGGCCGAGGGATATATTGAATCGTCTATTAAAAATAAACAAAAAATTTCAGATAAAATATTTGGTCAAGTCGCCGATTCGTCCACCATAGTTATGCCACAGTCCTCATTCTCGCTTCCTGTTTCCGCAGGATCTTCGAAACAAACACCAGTTCAATATGATAAGGACCTATCTGTTACTCGTCACTTACCTGCTGCATTAACCCAGGAAAGACTGGTCAATATGACGAACTGTCACAATATTAATTTGAATATTAACGTTAATTACCATTCTAATTAATTGTATTTTTCAATAAAATATTCCTTAAATTCGTTTGTATGTGATTTAATCGTTCCGGGAGTTTCGTCAATATTTAATCTCGGAAGGATTAAATGTGACACTTTAGTACCTGTCACAAGGGAGTGAAGTTATCACTTTAGGCCCGGAAGTACGAAAAAATCAATATACACAAATTTGAGCAAAAAGCAATTGAAGATTTAACAACCGTGAATTTGTATTTTTCTCTTTTAGCTGGGAATAATAATGACTTATCCAAGACATGGCATTAAATTAATGGGTGATGGTGAATATTTTCCATAAAAACAGAAATTTCATTGGATATCGAAATATTTATTCGAGGTTGGGTTGAACTTAGATGGCGGAACGCTTTAATAGTTTCGTGAAACTTCGATTGCCGTTAGCTGGTTGGTACAGAACTGTTGTAGACCAAATGGGACTTTTAATAAATGAAATTAATACATTTATTTGAAATTGAAACCCATAAATGTAACAAACATCACAAATTCAATACCAATGGTTTTTTTGGGGTACGAAAAATCAAATGAGGGACTAATACAGGGTTTATACTCATTGTAGGACACACACTATGACAATTGCAGTGTGATATTCGATAAACTAGAAAAGTGAAGCATATATTTGAACTGATTTTTTGGTATAACGCCGAAATGCCGTTTTTCTGAAACGTTTTTCTTGATATACAGGGTTTAACCGAATAAGTTTAAAATATTTAAAGAGGTGATTCCTCATCGAAAAAAAGATAGGATCTTTTATATAAAAAAACTTCATTGGAGCATCCCTTGATAAGATACAGCCCCTCAAAGGGAATACATAAAATTTGTATATCAATTTATTTCACAAGCACCAAAAAAGTTAGAATATTGAAATTAACCTAACGTTTCCTACTAGCAAAAAGACACTTATTCAGTTATTTATTTGGTTTACCACATGGTTGTAAGGGTGGGAAACGCAGGTACTAACTACAGAATAATAATAAATCCAGTTGGCATTTATAACGATGTACCTATCTCTGTAGTTGTTCGTTAAATAATTCTTTGCTGCGAACTAGTTTATTTTGGGCAAAAAACTCACGAGACATTTTTTGTTTAGAATGAAACAGGTTATCGGAAATAAATTTTTAAATGGTAAACAAATAATAAGACAAAAAGTTACATTGGAAATAAACTTTAGGGGTTTCGTTTCCCACCCTTACAACCATGGGGTAATCCAAATAAATAACTTTAATTAAAGATATTCTTGCCCATTCTTCCAGCACAATTTCATTAGGTACATCGAAAAGTTTTCAACTAAACGTAGTTCACTTGCTATTTAATCCCTTCCAATTCGTTACGAGTTACAAGAAGATAGGTTCATATTTGTGCGGCAAATTATATTGAATTTGAAAGCTTTATACATTTCGTCATTAATGGGAAATGAAATTTCCTATAGAGAACTCAATCCTATAGGAACTTCAATTGAATGGAAAAACCTATTTCAACACATGACAGGTTGAAGGTTTCAGCTTGAAGTGACACTTGAGTCGACAAGTGCTCCTCACTCAAAAGACAAGACTCTTCAGGGATTGGTCTTGATGGCTCCTCTGTTCAATGGACCATTCTGCTCTTTTGTTACATTCACCTCGTAATATTTTTCCCTTCGACGATCATTGGAACAAAACGACTTCACATTGGAAAAGAGTCATCGATAGCTATATAGGGTGAATCTTTTGACGACTATATTATTTAAAATTCCACTTCTTTCAAATGTTAGGTGTTAGGAATTTTCAAATTGGACTGATGAATCCCTTTAAATGGATTCAGTCTGAGTAGAAACGGCATTCTATAGGCAAGAAGGAGATCGATACGAAAGTTAGTTTGGTTGTACGGATGGAACACAATATTCTGTTTTCGCTATACAGAGAGTTCCACTTCAAACGACCCAAATCGTATAATTCATTTCTCATAGTGATAATAATGACCTCAATGACGATAAGAGGTATTTATCCGAAGCGTGGTATACCTCACGAAAATTTCCTGAGAAGATTTCAGGTTTATTCTCTAGAACGTCGTCGCAGCTATTTAGGTGTTTTATTTCTGCGAAATATAACGTGCTCGTTAATAGATTGTCCTTACTTGCTGGGCCTAATCTGCGCATTTGCTTGCGAACCAGCAAGCATGAGGAGAGCTATTTTGGGCTCACAAAATGTGTGATAAATCTGGGTGTGATCTTTCTCTTATTGACTTTAATTATTTTTTTGTTTAATTTACTGATGAGTTTCAACATTTTTCTTTTTGTAAACACTCGTAATTTCCCATTCTTTAATAGGTCGCGGCTGTCGAATGGTGTATTGCTTAATAAATTAAAATTTAACATAAAACCTGCTGCAATTGACGATCTGTCTATTTAACTGCGTCATATGCAAATTGATTGCCCATTATATGCTCTGTTTATGTTCCAAACTGCCACTGTGTATATAAATCTAAGCAAACTTGAATACCATCTAATGAAATCAATAGAGGTCTGCAAAATGAAGATCTGGCTATCATCTATGTATTTACTTTAACAAATTCTTATTTTTCAGATCTCCGACGATGATCGTATGTCCCTGACGACTGCCATCTCTGATGAAGACGATGGCGAGAGCATTATGAACTCTCCGTATAAAGCTAAGCAGACTGGAACAGCTGCTGCTTCGTTTAATTGTACTGGTGCTGTTAGAAAGGCGGGGTAAGTACACAGAGAAGAGCTTTTGATTTCATTTCATTCTTCTTTGTTAGTGCAATTCATCTGAATATCACATCAGTATTAAGTCATGTTTCACAATGTTCTGACTGTTGGCCACGTGATAAATACAGAACTTTCGTTTTTCTCAGCGAATCATTATAGGCGCTTTCCAGTGACGGCTCGTGCCCTCTAGGAGTGGGTCGGCCAGAACAAGCATATATATATCTATATATATAATTTAGAAGCAATTTTCTTGGGATTAGAGCACTCGCCCAGTAACTGCTTGACGTTGAGTTACGGGACACCCTATAAATTGAATTTGGGTTTCGGAGGTATCGTTGAATAAACGTTTAGTATACGTTTGTGTTCACTGTGTAGATTGTATGAACTGATTCGAAATCTATTTTGAACAGAATAATTATGTATAAAAAAATTTGGCTCACTCTCTATTTTTTGTATGTTGTACCTCCTGTCATTTTTGGATGGCGGAAGTAATGTGCCCTCAAAATTAGTTTGGAAATATTTGATGTTTCTTACCATGGCATATTTAGAATCAACACCTAATTATGTAAACGAAATCGTACTTTATATTCGTGACACTTAGGATAAAAAAGGAATTTTTATATTGAGGTATTTTCATAAAGTTTTATATCAGTTGAATGTCGATGAATAACGAAGTTCTATATTGTAAGAATGAAATACTTGAAATGGCTTTTTCTGATCGGGAAATATTACAACGATAATGATTTTTGTTTTGCTTGTCGAATATAATTCAATTCTCCGATTCCAGCATAAATATGTCTTCAAAATGCAAATTTTTGTAATTTTTCATGAAATACTTGAAACAGGTTCAATATATTATTCATATCTTGCTCATTTAATGAAAAGTAAAAAAAATTAAATATATTCTTTATGAGACCCAGCTTTTCATTTCAGTTTTTCTAAAATCATCAGTTCCGTCGAAATTCGTTGGAATAATTTTCATTTTTAGGGTCTCCTTTCTATTAAGGAAAAACATCTTCTAAAAAATTTTCTCCCACACAATTATACTCAGGGTTATGCTATAATAAGAGACAAATGAAGTCACAAAGAAAAAAACAACTCATAAAACTATATTCCGTGAGTCAATATTATTTGGATTTGAACACAATCTTCATTTCATATGTACTTCAGCTGGCAGTGTTTGCTCTTTGGATTGCATCGTCAGATGGCTGGATACTGCACCTTGTCTAGTATAACCAGCAACAGTTCTTTCGGAAAACAGGTCAGCGGGTTACCTTTCAATATCAAATGATTCACTCTAGTCACGTTTCTGAACGTTTCAACTTTCAACATCAATAGTTTATTATACTCCAGGTTCAGGACATCCAATTTATCTATACACTTCAAGGCACGAGGATGAATCAGATGAAGCCTATTGTATCCGAAATTAAGGGATAAACCAGAATTGTTTTTTATTTCACTGCGGAAGTTAACGAACGCATTATCTGGAAGCTCCTCGAAGAGATTGTGTCGAAAAGATAGATTCAACAATAGTGGAGTATTCTTAAACCAATCGGTGTTCCAGCATTTCAACTGATTGTAATCCAAGGTTAGGCTTACTAAAGTTGTAATATTGTCGAAAGCTTGTGGGTGTATGTGTGTAATGTAGTTCTTCGAGAGATTGAGGTTTTGAACGAGGACGTTGTTGAAAACACCTTTCTCAATCTCCAAAATATTATTTCCACACAACGACAGCGTTTCTATAGGTCCCAGTAACTCGAAAGCTCTCGGTTCGATTTCTTTCACTTTGCAGAAGTCGATGCGTAGCTCCTTGAGGTTATCGAAATTGGCGTAGCTATATTGCTCCAAGCGAGCGATCCGTTGATTAACGATTATTTTGGTGGTATTCCTCATTCCATCAGGCATGTTTTGGGTCGAGTGATAGTAATATTGCGGCTCCTGGTTACGTTGTTCGAACCAGATTAGATTGACGTTATCGACAAGGCAGTTTCCGAAAGACGGAAGTAAAGACACGACCAAAACCGCTGTAAGCGGCGCGAACCACATTGTTGACTGAACCGTGAGCAATATCAAACAGCTGTCCGTCAATTTCGCCAAGGTGACAGGCAATAAGGCTTGATTTGTTGAATTAGCTAATTGATCAATTTGGCTTTAATAGCAGGATGCAGACGCGAAACAGTATATGATAGCATATCGAATATTACGTTTCAATTATGATTTTGAGTATAAACGTCTTGTAGAAAATGATTGAGGATCATTTTTAGGGGGAATTCATTGTCAATGGAGACCGTGACAAAAATGCGAGAGTGTGACCTCAATTTCTGAAGACATTTTATAGTTCAGCCACTTCTCGCAAATGATATCACGGTATATCTGCCAAAATGAATTCTGAAAATCAACTGAAACTTGGCATATTGAAATAAAAGAACATATTTCATTCGTGGCAGAAGTGACTTTTGATGGCACGCTTTTAATTCCCCTACTTACAGAGTTCGTCGAATAAACTCAATTTCCCCATGAAACGCAAGACTTCTTCTGAAATAATAAACTATTCATTGAAGACTAGCTTACCTGACAGACGATGTCCTTTCTTAAGGATTACTATTTAATTAGAATTGGTGAAGTTAAAAGAAAAGAATGTAGACATGCATTGTCCTGAGGTCAGGAGTTTCCACAAACTTGTTCAATAATGGATGTCCAATAAGAAACATCCGTTCTAGGCTTCTCTATGATTTCGAAATTTTTAATCATTCATATAGAGGGTGTTTCAAAAAAAGGTGACCCCTCTCTAGGATAGATAGAAAACTGAAAAATAATTGGGGTTTGCTCAGTAAAAATTTCGTAACGCCATCCGTATTCAAGATACAGGGCCTTGAAGAAAAAAAAATTATACACATTCTTTAAAATTTTGCTGAAACTACTGGCAACATTGCAATGAAATTTTATACGAATATGTTTTGGATGCTGATACATCCAATGAATTCGTTTTTATGTCTGACTCTAGTAGAGGGCGCTAGTTACACGGTTTGTACCAAGTAGTATTGAACATAACTTTTTTAGTATTAGATTTAAAGAGGAAAATTTCAAGCGTACTTAAACATCATTCAATTTCACACAAAAAAGGTACTCTTGGTAAAATTCGATACGTTGTACCGTTTTCGGAGTATTGTCGGCATTGTAAAAAGGGGGAGGCGACAAGCGCTCAGGTTTCAGATTGGTCAGCGTCTTATCATACTGAATGTCCTTGTTTTAGAACTGAATCATCATGTTTTTGTTATAATCTTAGGAAATGATCAGAATTTAGGAGTTAAACGCCAGATGGGCGGGGCTTTAGATCCAGTTGATGGCACTGTAAAAAGAAGGAGGAACAAGAGACGATGAGGTTTCTGATTGGACGGCGACTTATCTTGCTAAATGCTCTTTTTATTTACTACTGAATCATCATGTTTTGTAATGATCTCATCGTACTTAAACATCGGCAAATGACCAGAATTTAGTAGTTGAACGACAGATGGGTGATACTTACGAGATTTGTCGGCACTGTAAAGGGGGAGGCGACAAGACGCTCAGGTTTCAGATTGGTCAGCGTCTTATCATACTGAATGCCCTTATTTAGTAGTTGAACGACAGATGGGTGGGGCTTACGATCTAATTGTCGGCACTGTAAAAAGGGGGAGGCGACAAGACGCTCAGATTTCAGATTGGTCAGCGTCTTATCTTACTAAATGCCCTTGTTTTAGTACTGAATCATAATGTTTTTGTTATAATCTCAGGAAGTGATCAGAATTTAGTCGTTAAACGACAAATAGACGGGACTTGAGATCTAATTGTCGGCGTTATATAACGAGGGAAACGACAAGAAGATCAGGTTTCTGAGTGGCTTAACTTGCTAAATGCCTTGTTTTAGTACTGAATCATCATACATTTTATTATAATAATCTCAGGGAATGATCAGAAGTTAGTAGTTGAACGACATATGGGAGGGGCTTTACATACTGTTGTCGGAAATGTATAGAGAAGGAGGCGGCAATAGACGATGAGGTTTCTGATTGGCCAGCGACTTATCTGCTAGACGCTCTCGTTTTAGTACTGAATCCTCATGTTTTCGTAATGATCTCAGGAAATTCCCATAATTAAGTAGTTGAACGACAGATGGCCGGGTCTTAAGATCTCATTGTCGGCACTGTAAAAAGGGGGAGGCGACAAGACGCTCAGATTTCAGATTGGTCAGCGTCTTATCTTACTAAATGCCCTTGTTTTAGTACTGAATCATAATGTTTTTGTTATAATCTCAGGAAGTGATCAGAATTTAGTCGTTAAACGACAAATAGACGGGACTTGAGATCTAATTGTCGGCGTTATATAACGAGGGAAACGACAAGAAGATCAGGTTTCTGAGTGGCTTAACTTGCTAAATGCCTTGTTTTAGTACTGAATCATCATACATGTTATTATAAAAATCTCAGGGAATGATCAGAAGTTAGTAGTTGAACGACATATGGGAGGGGCTCTACTGTTGTCGGCAATGTATAGAGAAGGAGGCGACAATAGACGATGAGGTTTCTGATTGGCCAGCGACTTATCTGCTAGACGCCCTCGTTTTAGTACTGAATCCTCATGTTTTCGTAATGATCTCAGGAAATTACCATAATTAAGTAGTTGAACGACAGATGGGCGGGTCTTAAGATCTCATTGTCGGCACTGTAAAAAGGGGGAGGCGACAATAGTTTCTGATCGACCAGCGACTTATCTGCTAAAAGCCTTCGTTTGAGTACTGAATCATCATGTTTATGTAATAATCTCAGGAATTGACCAGAATATAGAAGTTGAACGATAGATGGGCGGGGCTTATGATCTCATTTTTGACACTGTATGAAAGGGTGCCAACAAGACTATCAGGTTTCTGATTGGCCAGCGCCTCATCTGGCTAAATGCCCCTGTTTTAGTATTGAATCATCAGGTTTTTGTAATAATCAGGAAATAAACAGAATTTAATAGTTCAACGACAGATGGGCGAGGCTTGAGATTTTATTGTCGGCACTGTAAAAAGGGGGCAGCGACAATAGACGATCAGATTTCTGATTGGCCAGCGACTTATCTAGCTTAATGCCATTGTTCGGTAGTGAACCACCTTGTTTTTATCTCAGGAAATGATCGGAATTTAGTAGTCGAGCGACAAGTGGGCGGGGCTTGAGATACTGTTGTTGGCATTATATGGAGGAGCAGGAGACTATAGACGAAAAGATAAAAAAACCCTTGTTTCAGTACTGAATCATTTTTGGCGCTCTTGTTCACCCGAACAGAGTGCCTATCATTTTGCCCAAATGACTGTAATTTTCGAATATCAAGCCAAAAATGGTCTCAATCGATTGGGTTCGACTCCCCGATGAAGAATCCGTGGCGAAAGTTGAGTCTGTCTGGCCGGTCGTATCCTCTCTAGCATCCAAACGAAACGAGCTAGAGTTTCCATATTTTCAGAATAGGTTTATTGTCCAAATATCTCGGTCAAGTTCGTTATTGGGCCAAATCCGTCGGATGGTTCAGTAGTTATGAGCATCTGAAATTTTGTTTCCTCAATAACTACTAGAATATTCATCCGATCAAGTTGATACTAGAAATATCGTTGAGGAGGCTGAAACAAAACGGCTCGCAAAATTTCGCAGAAATCGTCACGCTAGAAAATTTCGAAAAGCTTCCCAAAAAAATTTTTTTCGATACTCTTTTTCTCATAAGAAATTCTTCGGATTTCAATAAAAATTCGTAAATATATTGAGATGATCGATATCTTACTCATCCTCAAATTTCATTGTCGTAGCTTTTTTCCATCTAAAGATATGATCAGTTTTTTCATTTACTCAAAAGAAAGAGAAATGACATGAAGTCCCGGTGATTTTCTTTGAACGATGGCCATCACAGATCGATATTCGTTTGACAAATGCCGGGGTCATGTATCAGTGTCAGTTGGCGTAAAATTAATCAAAATTTTTCAGAACGGAAAATCATAGAGATAGAATTCAATCTCGATGGCTGAAATTTTCGATATATTCCCGAAAAATGTATTCTTTAATGTTTTATATCTCACAAGGTATTTGTTGAATTCAAACAAAAATTTGTACATGTATGGTCGTTTCTTTCTTGGAGCTTTCTTTTTCCAGAAGATTCAATTTTTTAAAATTTACTTAAGGAAATCAATCACTAAAGTCACAGTTACTTGAAGATTGTCCAAATTCACAACACGAACTCGTGCTCTGAAAAAATTGAATGTACCGCTCCTTAGGGTACTCTAGAGGTTTCAGAAGACTCGAATCCAAAGAAATATCGCTTTAGTTTAATTAATTTCGTTATTCCGACATTGTGGTGGTTGTATTAGTATTACACTCTTTTAGACTACGGAAAAAACTTCAGAAGAGGTGCACAAAAGCTGTCCACCTCACGTCAATTTTTTTCTACATTTTCATAAAATAAAATAACAATAAAAATTAATATAAAATATAAAGATTCAATAGAATTCCAGGAATTAACTCAATATTCATCGTCCCAACAGGCGAAGTGTAACATGATTCTTGCTTATACTCTGGAAGGAAACAATTAAATTTTTCAGACGTTGAAATAGATCCTTTTTCCAAAGAGATTTATTCTGTGGCAATTCCAGTTGTCAAGTTTATTTTCTACCCTGACAATTGTTTTATGTTTCAGATTTCTTAGCGTTAAGAAATGGCTTTTAAGGAAGAAACATCAAATCGAATTAGCCAGAAAGAGAGGATGGAAGGGATATTGGGTTTGTTTGAAAGGTACAACGTTACTATTTTATCCCTGCGACTCTCGCGAAGGACGATCTGTCGAAGCTGCTCCGAAACATCTCATCATAGTGGATGGAGCAATTATGCAACCAATACCAGAGCATCCGAAGAGGGACTATATTTTCTGCCTCAGCACTGCCTTCGGTGACGCTTACCTCTTCCAAGCTCCTTGTCAGGTAAAGCGGAGTTATCGAATACATAATGTATGGGTTCATACTCAACGAATTGCCAACATAAGCGAAAATCTCACGGAAAAAAATTCCTAAAATAATTGCAAAATAAATATTGTGTTATTTCGTTTTGTGCACTTTTTCTAGTAGAACAGTGTACTATCGTTTAGTCCAAATGTCTGAATATTGGGCCGAAAATGATCTAAATCGATTGGGTTGGCTTTCTGATAAAGAATACAACTTGAGGTTAATCGCGGTCACGTTTGTTATTAGGCGAAATAACTCCATTGGATCAAGTGTTAAGTGTTACCTCTTCAACTCCTGGAATATCCTTCGGATCAAGTTGTTATTTCGAATATATTTTAATCAGGTTGGAGCTGAGAGCCTTGCTAAGTACGCAGAAATCGACACGCTAGAAAATTGGAAAAAAATAGTAACATTTTTAAAAAAATAATTTTTACCTCATAAGGTATTGGACGTATTTGAACACAAATATAGGCTATAGGTAATCGAAGTTAGGTGAAATGAAAGATTTCTCATTAATTTATGAGTGAAAAATGTAAGTTGGTCATCAAGATATTGCAGAATACGAAATCAATTCTTTTTATTCCTGGTGCATATAAATTGATTTTCGACCTGGGGCAGGTTTTTGTTGAAACTTCGTGTCAATACTGTTTTTTCAGGTGGAACTAGAAAATTGGGTTAACAGTATACATGGTGCTTGTGCAGCAGCATTCGCCCGACACCGAGGTAAAACTGGTACGTTGCATTTGCTTCAAGAAGAAATATTCCGGCTCGAGAAAGCTATAGAAACGGTATGTTTGAAGAATTTATTAATTAATAACTCATTTATTTCATGTGTTTATTAAATATATTTTTGTATAAGTTCCACTTATTATTATAGTTCAACCCGCGGCTTTTTTTACTTCAAGTGCTGAAAACAGATTGCATTTTGAGTTTCACAACATCCTGTTCAACTTTTTTTTATGTTTCACTCTCAGATCCTATCGAGTGTGTTGTAAGAGCTTCTGAATAAAAATTTTCTTCAATAGAAAGTTTGAAGAAAGTTATATTTCTTCTGGAATACATGTCAAATATTCTTAGCAGTAGATATTGACAGCAAGGTTGTAAATCATGAAACAACTATTTTGAATTCAATATTTAAAGAATGCAAAATTTCCTGAAGAACACAAATCAAATTTTTTTATGCTTTAAAACGAATATACAGTGATAAGCAAATTTGTAGAACCAAGTAAATATCTCTGAAATTATAGATATCAAGATAAAATTTGGAAGATGGAAACTGCAGTAGATTACCTATTTGTTTTCATATTTTTTAACAATTTTGAACTTCCTGTTTTAACGGAAGTAATGTCACCCGAAATTTTGTACTTCTAATAAAATGTTTCATCAGAAACCAAAATGATATACAGGATGTTCCATTGCAAATTTAAAAATTGACATTACTTCCAATGTGATCCATGAACTACCTTTTTTTCTTGGTGAGGGATAGGGGAAAATGAATGCCACGCCCTGAATATCTTTTTTTCAAGAATCTTATCATGACATCAACTGCGTTCTTCTTTATACTCTTGTTATAGACAAAATTTAAATTTCGAGGATAACAGCATTGTCCATTATCTCTCTTCCTTTTCGTGATGCCATGTTGGTATGAGGACATTATTCAGAGAGAGCAATCCAGTGGCGAACTCTGATTTTTTTCAAGCCTTGCACTTCCTAAGAATGTATAGCAGAGTTGTGTTTCCTCTTTTAGTAACAATAGTTGATCAACCATTGTTTCCCTGTCAAAAAATAAAGGGTCGAAATGTGTAGAATTATTATTTTTGAAAATTTTTAAGCACTACTGAACCATAATTATAAAAATCAGTATAATCATCACATACATTCCTTTAGTTACGCAGAAAACGTTCTCGGACGTTTAATTTTGTCTCCCATTTTCCATTTGACGGAAAAATATTGGGCTCAGACCCAGGTGCACCAATTCCCGCGAGCAATATCAGTAAATAAGAATAAAGTTAGATTGTGGATTCGCCCGAAACCCAACAGAATGAATCCTCAATAACGTTGCGTTCACCCTCAGTATAATATTTTTTCGTTGAGGTTTGTTCAAAACTAAGTTCCATAGCCGAATAAGAGAATTCTCATAACAATTCATCTCAACCGTAACCGGAGGGAACGGTCCGAAAAATGAAGACAAATTCTTGTTGTTTACTTCGAGTTTCGGTTAAAAGAACCATTCTGTGCTACGAAATTAGCAAACTTCTGCTTTTCAGGATTACAAACTGAAGCATATGGCCGAAATGCAACAATCTGTGCTGGGAGATTCGGAAACGCGCCAGCAAATTGGCAATCAAGTGATGCAATGGGAAGAGAATCTGGAACGACTTCATTGCGAGCAGTTCAGACTTCGTTGTTATATGGCTAGTCTACAGAGCGGAGAACTGCCCAATCCTAAAGTGAGTTTGACTTCAAACATGTAACAGTTATTTTTCTCTTCAATTTGTTTGACTCTCAATATCGCTCAATGTTGTTTATTCTCTATTTTGTATCATGAATATTGATGGCAAAAACTGAATTGTTGGAAAACAAAAAATAATATTATTCTGTTCTGTAATGACAACCGGAAATGATTTCCCCAGTGACTCATTGAGCTAAATAATTGAATTTTGGCGGAAATAGTTCATGAAGATCATGTTTTTCAAACACCATTGTTAAAGGAAGAAGCATTTACACCCTCTGACCTAATCGAATGTATGGAGTTCAGCGCCTGGTTTCGTGAAATGCTTCCTTGGACTTAAAGCAATGCTGGGTTTAATGAATGTCAAATACAGTTGGCCAAAGCATAAACTAAATAATCTTGAAAATAAAATGTCAAAAATAATGGTGTATGCACTTATTGCCATGATTTGAATGGAAAAGTCATTCCAAATCTTGGGATAAGGGACTGTTTCCCATGACATTCATGTGAGGGAGCAAGCATGTAAATCGTCATAACCATTTGACAGATCTTTGATTTCATGAATTCATTTAAAGGTCGTCAAGGAATGTTTTACATTTTCCAATAAGGAATTCTATTTTCCGAAACATGCAGGATATTTCATTCAATGCTTGTGAACAATTTTTTTTGTAGGACTGAACTGAAAAAATCTGTTCATTGCTGTATTTCACTTGATATATTGAGATTTAAACCACGAAACGGATATATGGCTTATCAATTTGACGTAAATACTGTGTTGCTACACTAACGAAACGCAAAGGGAAGAGACATCTTATCGCAAAACCTATGAAACAAATTGAAGCAGTGCAAACAGCACTACTTCAAACATCCAACTTAAAGATATCACTAAAATCTCTAAAAACATAATTTATAAGATCCCAGATTTGACTCAAAGTTATTATCATCCATCATGGTTAGATAACCAGTTAATATGTATTCAATATGAAGAAAGAATAAAGTCCAATCAAAATAGGAAGTGATATTGGTAAATATAAAATAATACAAGGATATTTATAATCAATTGAACTGACGCGCGGAATCTGTATTCTGTATTGAGATAGAAAATTTAGCTTCCGTTGTATAAACCACATACTTTCTGTATAAAACAAGATTTATCATTTGGCAGTTTTGAGCTTTTTTATCATAGCATTGTACTTTGAGTGAATATAATTTTATAACAAAGGCACTTAAGTTGAAAATCATTCTTTCAGTCCCTATTGATGCATGTCTCAAGGACAACGAAAAACACATTGAACAAGCTTGGAGTATTCACAGTGTCATCTTTTCATGCTTTTATCTGTGCAAGGAGCCCATCATTACTTAACAATTTGCTGGCTGGCAGAGGAGCAACGAAGCGAAGACCTCCTATGCTGTCAAGATCCAACAGCGGATCCAGCAGAAGATCAATGCAGGTAAACAGGATTAATCTTATTTTTTGAGTTCTGTATTTTTTGTTCTTCCTCAAATCCATGTCCAAGTTTTGTTTTTTTTTGTCGAATATATTTTTAGCAACCACTGTAGAACATCTCTACTTGTAGCAGATGCCATTATTCTATATCGGAGACCCTTGAGCATCGTGAAAATCTAGTGGATCTTGAAGATAAGATCATAGAAGAAAAAGTTTCCATAAGATTCTATGATGTCTGCATTTGCAGCGGAATGGAAAGTGTCAGCATGTTTTCGGAGATATGAAAAATATCGTGCAAATTTTGTCTAAAGCAGTTTTTCATACTCTTGGCCGTTTTAAACTAAAAAGTGATAACAGCGAGGAGCTAACCTAGTTCTGCAACTGAGGCGCCAGTGCATGTTTTTCCAACAAGCAAATTTATCCCTCAGCATGTCTCGCATAGTATCTCGAGTAATTCGCTGTTTGCCTAAGAAAAAGTTGAAAAGACCATTTCAGACAAAATTGGTAGACATCATGCCCCAAAAACATATTTTTTATGGGAAAACACTGATTGTTGAAAATTTATTGAGAATATTGATTAGTTTTGTTCACCGAAACAGACAGGATACATTCCATCCTCCATTCTTCAAACATTGACGTTGAAAAATCCCCACAGCACGAATGTTGAGACGGTGTTTCTTGCAAGTATGTGATCCTCCTACATATTTCTGTCACTCTTAAACTTTAAGATTCGGAAATCTTATCGCTCGAGTATGTGCAATGATCGTTTTTTAACTGTTTCGATAGGCTGCCTCAAAAAATGTCTCCGATATACAAGTCTGATTATTGGTAGGGATGCTCTACCTTTTTTGTCGGCCCTGAAGTAGGGGGAAGCTAATGCCGTCTCCGCAGCGGGCGTTCAGATCTTAAATACAGATAGTGCTGCGGATTCGTGTGAGACTCTCACCTCACTAAACCACCCTCCCATGTCTGACCCGTCTTCTCTCTCCTTCTTGTTCATCACTTTAGTAACGTATTCGTATAAATGATCCCATGTTCTTGTGCTCTCTATCATGGCTTTCACTAACTCCTCCAAGACAGATATATCTCCCATGTTCCTCTGCAGATCAGATCTCTCCGAGTTCCACCGGACACACCTGTACATCATATGTTCAGGGTCGTCTCTTTCATGACATATGTAACACTCGTCGGTCTGGGTTCGCCCAATCCTCTTAGTGAAGGTCCCATATGAGCCATGTCCAGTGAGAAACTGGGTGAATAAATAACTGGTCTCTCTATGCCCACAGTCGATCCATTTACCTATATCAGGGATGAGTCTGCGCGTCCACTGTGCTGACGCTCCTCCCCTATCCCACCTCTCCTACCACAGTCGTACTGTTCTTTTTCTGACCATTCTACGATTTCTCGGCAATGCTTATCACACCGTGTACATGAAACATCTCTCGACCACCATGTGGTCTATTGGAGGGTAACATGAAATAACCTGTGCCGCTTCTGCTGACACAGTCCTGTACGCTGATATAACACGCAGGAGACCTAACCTCTGAACTGCCACAAGTCGTGTTGCATTTCTTTCAACCCTTAGTGACCTTCTCCAAACCGGCGCTGCATACAAAAGCATTCCATGCAATACCGCACACATAATTCTCCTCTCCACATACCCCGGGCCACCTATATTAGGCATTATTTCCCCAAACATCACCATCCTTCCCCTAGCTTTCTCAGATACGCTCCTCAAATGATCCCCAAAATTCATTTTCTTGGCCTAGATTATACCAAGGTATTTTAACTCCCTCCTTGCTTCCACAGTGGTTCCTCCTATGTTGACCCTCAGTTCTGAGCTCCTACGGGGGCCCTTGAGCATAATTATTTCGGATTTTTGAGGAGCAATGCTCAAGTCTCTGTTCTGCATCCACACAAAGATTCTGTCGACCGCGGTTTCATCCGTTGTTCAACCTCCTTCTTGGCACCACCAACAACAGATCATCAGCATATGCGACCAGGTAGACCCCCTCGGGGAAGGCAAGAGTATCAGAGGTATCTCCTATTATATCGATCTGATTAGTTGGAGTGAATCAAAATTTTTTCTTTGGTCTCCCTAACTACACAACCTATATCATTAGTAGTAATTTTTATACCTGGAGCGTTAACAAAATTAATTCTCTATGATAGGTGCTTTACATTATTATTTCATAATTTCTTTTCAGGTTAACAGCAAAGAAGATTCAGAGAAATCTGTCACAGTATCACTGCCTGATAATTCTAGCGCAACGGTGTACGTCAGAGAATCTATGTCAGTTGAAGAGTTCCTAGCTAGTGCATGTGCGAGAAAAAATTTAAGTTCTACGGAGCATTTCATCAGAGTCAAGAAAAGAATGGATATGGAAGAGCATAACTACTTTGTACCACATAGAAGTGACCTTATTGATACATACGTAAGATCAAGAATATTCATTCGAAACCACAGCAAAAAAAATGATTCAGTACATATTCGAGAGTACCTTGAATTTGCACTTCGCCTAAATCTCTAAAAAGAATGAATAATATCGCATCTTAAGTTCGACCTTAAGTCGTCTTTCAAGCCCATTGACTATAGCTGTTTCCTATGCCAGTATACCTTCACTTCCGAAATATTATGAACGGATATTTTATATGCAAAATTGCAACATGAATGATAATTCAAATTACGCCCAAAATTAGTTGGTTTTCTGTACCAGTTTGTAATCAATGCACCATCATCTCTTTCGAGAACTTTAACGTCCAAAAACGGCAAAAAAATGTCCATTGTTCCATTTCTATGATAGAATTGGTTGAAGACAGTTGAAACATCGTCACATTTGTTGTTCGGAATGTTCAAAAACATGTCATCCCTATACAACTTGAGAAACACACTCCACATTCCTAAAATTATATCAAAAGCGATTTCATGAATTGCATATTGTGTCCTCTCCTGACTGATAGAATCAAATTTATCCTTTATTCTATGAATATATCCATTTTCCAGTTACACACGCATGAAGTGGTCGAAGTTTGTGCCAAAATCCTTTATCAAGTTGAATTAGCAAGAAGTACTCTCGAACAAATGTGGGGATTCAGTGTAGAAGCCGAATTGGTTGAAAACGCGGACAGACAAGATGAACTCTGTTGTTACGTCAGCAGAGTAGAAGACAAAAGCGTCGCCATGCAAAATGGTATCATCAAAGGAGACGAAATTATGGTTATAAATGGAGCCATAGTTTCCGATCTGGACATGATGTATTTGGAGAGCGTGCTTCAAGAAGAGTTGGCCTTATGTATGATGATGCGGTCATCAAGGAAGGAACCTCCCGACTTGGCTGGAATTATGAGAGCAACAGATGACATTATTGAGAGCCTTGTATGTCCACCTCCTCCTTCTGAACCACCTGTGATCAGTGAAGAAATGATTTCGGGCTTGATTGTTCCTGCACCAGGTATAATCCCTAATCTTCTTGTGTTATAGTCAAAGATTTTTCATCCTTTCTCGTTCTAAATGAAATAATTTCAGTCAGAGCTGCCAGTTATCTCCAGAAACTTTTTCTTGGCAGCAGTAGAATGTCTACGATGTCTAAAAACATGGTATATGCACTCGTTCTATCTTGAATTATATTACTAGAACCGAATCTGGGGATAAAGTACAAGCACTGTGGCGCTGTCTACGCTGTCAGTGGCCATAGAAGTAGTGAAAAAATTAATAATAGGTTGCGGAAATTCTTATTCCATAATACAAGTCAAGATATTAACTTTTCGCTGGCAAATTTTTCATTTGCCTATAGAAATTCGGTAGATTCCACCACGGGAATAACTCTTTCTGAAATTTTATAAGGCATAAGATTACACGTTTCAGTTTATTATTGCCAGATAATAATAGTGTGAGTAGCAAGGTTCTGAACAGTCAACTGAAGCAGAAATAATATTTTCGAGAAAATAGAATAGAATCCTTTCGAGTGAACGATAGCCTTCTCATCAAGATTTATCGGAACAACAAAGAACTCTGAGAACCTGGAACAATATGAGGCAAATGCGGTAAACAAAAGTTTAATGTAGAAACACAAAATAATGGATTGATCACTTGACGGCATTTAGATCAAATAAAAGCATTCCATAAATTTTCTTTGTCAGTCACGAATGTAGAAGAAACGACATCTGTAAATTGTTTCCCAAGAATCAACTTCAGGTAATATTAGACCAAAGGGAAATGACAAAATTCCTGATAGATTTGATATAATTTGGTAATGAAAAATAAATAGTTATGTATAGACTCTGAAACTACATTGAGTAAATTATTTAGGTTTATTGCATTGTGGATGAAAAATACTTTGTATTCATTTTCATGAATTTAGGAAAGAATTGTTTCATTATATGATTTTGGAGCACCTGTATGTGCTTCCGTTTCTCGCATCGCATGAACGCGATTGTTATTTGTACATACGAGGTGTGGCTAGAAAAAAAACCGAACTAGCACAGGTGAAACAATAAAACGAATACAATAAGGCTGAAAGTCGCCTGGCCTGTCACGTGACTCTTGCTTCACCTACTGCTCGAGTTTTATCTGCCTCCTGCTCTCTGCCCGTGGCGTCTGTTCTAAGTAGTTGACGTTTTGTCTGTGCGTCGGAAAAATGTTGAGTGTTCAGTGTTTGAGTGGTTTAAACGATGGCCGCGAAGACACTATTACTGAACTATTTTACTCGAAGCATTATTTCCTCTTAATGTTTCCTGGTTCATTTTACTAATATTCTATGAATAAGCCATACAATACCAATAAGTTATTTACAAGTTCGCGTTTGTTATGAAACAATCACAAAAAATCGCCAATGAATACTTGTAAAAATTTGTGAGCACAGTAACATTTGTCGTCGCTTAACTATTTTCCAATGACCGACTAGAAAAGCAAAGGTAGATTGCTAGTTCTATGTAGAGAACGGGTTCTGACAATCTAGGGTAGAATAGGCCCGTATCAATCATATTTTTCTCAAATTCCAAAGTGGTTTCACATTGAATCGATATTGGCTATAGGTAACCGTGAGAAAGATATAAGAATTTTCTAAGTTCTATCACAAATAGTTGATCATCCCAAAGTTTAAATAGAGTTGATGAGGAATTGCTGCTAATTTGGCCTTCAAACGATACTGCAATATATCCCGCTCTAATTGTCACAAATTCCATTATTCACCTTATTGACTTTTTAACAGGCAAAGACCGATATTCGACAGAATCTGACAACCCACCATCTTCAATGACGGATTCTGGCATCAAAGTAAGCTCAAGGACCAACTCATTCGAAATAGAGAACTTATTGAAGACTGCCGAACAAGTCACCGGTTTCTGCAGGTCTCCTAATGAAACTCGGAAATCAAGTCCCACCGGAAGCATCCACAGTTCCGCCTCGAACACTATATTTTCATCATCGAAGCAACTGTCAGATTCTGAAAAATTGAGGAAAGTGATATTGGAGCTTGTGGATACTGAGAGGGCCTATGTGAAGGTGAGTAGGTTGTAACGCCCTTTTTCCGGTAATAAGTTTAGGGCGCCAGCTAGAATTTCTTCCTCAGGAACAATAGCACACCCACTTCTAGTCTTGATTACCTAGGGTGCTAACGATAACTGGGAAATCAAAGTAGAATGTCGTACAATATTTATTCAGGTCTCAAGAATGGCGAAAAACTAAAACAACAGGTTGGAATCAAAATATATAATGCTAACATTTTCTGCAGTAGAGGGATATAATCCAATTCAGCACAACCTTCAGTTTTAATCAGTGCAATAAATTTAAATATTAATTGAGTGGGAAGGATAAATTTAATCACAATCAGAAAAAAAAACAAAAATGCTAGAATAGTCGAGAGAGAAAACAAATTTGAAAATATATAAATTTTTACCAACGCAATGAATTTAATTTGGAATTCAGTGAGAGAGTATAGGTTCAATTAGATAAGATGCTGGAATGAAATGAATGAATGACTGATTCACAGAAGTGGAAAATTTCGTTTTTTTGTCAGTTGTAATTGCAAGAACTGATATACCATTGTACCCACCGAGATATTATTCTATTTTAACTCGATGATTCAATCACAAACACTTGAATAGCAATCTCAAACAATTCATCTTATACGAGCCGCCGCATTTGACTGTACATACTCAACCTTGAACTTGAACCAATGCAAATTCGCATATTTACATAGTAGCAAATATAATATATGTAGTGAATACAATTATTTGATTAATATCTAGCCTAACAGTATAAATTAAATAGTGTGATGCATATACAAATCTAGAAAGAACATCCACAGAACTGCACATTGCATAAACGAACTGGCATATATAGAATATCACATTGACGAAAGCCATATGTAGAACAGCACATTAGCAGAAACAGTTCCAAGATCTTCAGTGTCTTCCTAGAGTACAATATTGCAATCCATCACAGATTGATGATAGAATACAATGAGAATAATTAAATTGAAGTTAATATAAGACATTGAACTGAAATCAGACAGTTTGTATTTTTTTACTCATTACACAAAACTTATATTTTTCTTCAATTGAAAATTGCACTAAATGACCTCTCTTTGCAGGATTTGAATAATCTACTAGAAGATTATCTGCAACCTTTAAAGAAGGAAACCTTTTTATCCAGTGCTGAGATAAATGCATTGTTTGGCAATATTCAAGAAATCGTAACATTTCAAAGACAGTTCCTACAGAATTTGGAGGAGGCGTTAGAGTTAGAATCAGACTTCCATAAATTCGAATATTTGAGTCATTTCAAGGTGAGTTACATTTTAGAAAATTTTGCTTTCGTTTCTCAATAATTTATTGTCACTTAACTAATAGCTTTCAATTCATTCTCTAAAAAACAAGCATACTTCAATGTTCCTTTACTCTAAATACCAGATTTTTCTGAATTCACATTGAAATTTTTTCCAGAATATACTTTTCTCAATCGGAAATGCCTTCCTTTACTACGTTAATCATTTCAAACTATACAGTTCGTTTTGCGCCAGCCACAGTAAGGCTCAAAAGGTTCTGCACCCCAGTGAGTATTAATGAGTTTCTGATATTTTCCTCCAAGGATTCAAATGGAATTTTTCAGACGAAGGAAACCAAGCACTTCAGGAATTCTTAGCCGCTAGAAATCCCAAGCAACAACATTCTTCCACATTGGAATCATATCTGATTAAACCTATACAGAGGATTTTGAGATATCCGCTTCTTCTACAGCAACTCAGAAATCTTACGGATCCGAATACAGATGAACATCAGCATTTAATGGGTAAAGATAAAACAATTCTTATAACTAAATTCATAATTATTTTTTCTAACTTGCAGAGGCCTTAAAAGGAATGGAGAAAGTAGCTGAACACATCAATGAGATGCAGAGGATACATGAGGAGTATGGGGCTATCTTTGACCACTTGTTTCGACAACATCAGAAGTCTTGCAAGCAGGCAAGTACCTAGTGTAATTCCATATTACTCTTCAAAAATAATTCTATAAATATAATTTGATCCTCCAAATTAATCATGAAGCATCTAGTGGGCTGTGACAAGACCCCTTGAGAAGTTCTGAGCATGCGAAAAAAAAAAAATTGCTTGAGGCGGGAAATCGAGGAGAATCTGGTTCTTCGGTAATTTTCGTTTTTTCTCTTTTGACGATTCCCTCGTCGTTTCACCTTTGTAACTTTTTTAGCCGGCACGATATCGATGTCGATATTTCACATCTTCAATATATCACCGAAATAAAGGCGTATGAAAAAATTCAGCCCACTAGGAATTTTTGGGGTTTGAAATGCCTAAAATGACTGGACTATTCTGCCTGCACATATATTGACCGATCGAAAATATAGCAATTGAATGATAAATCTATCAGTTTCAAACTTTTGATTATAGCCGATCGATTTGAGCCCAGGAGATCTTTTGTACTATGGTGGTGTTGAGTGGTTGAATATTTCCGACTTCTTAGGGAAGATAAAGAAAGGATTGGAACTCCATGCAATGTGTTTTGTATTCAAGACTGCCGTAGTATTCTTGTGCAAGGAGAGGTTACGACAAAAAAAGAAGCTTATGGTAAGTGAGAAAACATTTGTTCTGCATTTCAAGACCATTTTAATTCGAAGAAATCATTCCTATGAGGCATGCAGGAAATAACAGATATTCAAGAAGTCGTTTGTTCATCCCTTAACTCTTTTTGAAGTAGAACTTCTTTAGGCGCGACTAGGAGGTAACAGATGCAACAGAAGTCCGTTACGGCAATATGGCGTCACGTTTCTATACCATCCGGTTTTCAAATAATTTTGATTTTGTCAACAGATAGTTTATTAAAAAATCAATCAAAAATTTTCGAAAAAACAAAATAATTAGTAAAATTATTGAATTGAATATTAATAACAACTAATTTTTGGTAACATAAATTGGCCGCCATATTTGTAGTAGTACAGGAAAGAAGCAGAGGGAAATTTGAATTACCAAAGCAGCAGGAATTTTGAATTTTCTCAAGCATGTAGGGTATATATGTGTTAGGCCCGGAGACCGAAAACGCTCAGTGGCCGGAAAAAACGGCCACATCGCGTTCTGGCTGTCTTCGAACGCACAGAACGCGTTTTGGTTGTTTTTAAACGCTCGCAACGCGTTCTGGTAATTGTTAAACAGCCGGAACGCGTTTGTCTAACGGCAATTGGTTCAAATGTAAGACCCTGTAGTTTTCTAAAATTTTTAGAATAATAAAAATAAGTTGTTTCCGAATATGTTTGGTACTTGTGGTCTAGCATTTCTTTATGAGCACTGAGCACATACAACTATTGTATATTTGTCGACCCTGTACCTATTGGAATCAACATGTGATACATTTTTGGAATCAGCTCATCTAGAGTAATCCGGAAATGGAGACGAAATAGTTCAATTAAAAAAATGACGGTGATGTCATAACTCGGAAATAATGCACGCTGTATATTAGATTATTATTTTAAAATAAGGTAAATTGAAATAAAAATCGATGTGTTTCAGGATTATTTCTTAAAATGGTCTGATTAGCTAGAAATGAATTTGTTCCATACCTTTCGGATACAATTTAAATGTACTATGTAATTCGAAATGTCATTCAAACAGTTCTTGTAAAAATAAGTAACGTACCTATGTGAAGTACACAAAAGTTCGGAAAAACCCGTCGTTTGTATTTAATTGTAATTTTCAATAATTGAATTGTTTCTAATGAAGTAATTAAAAGAGTTATAAATTCAAGTTTGTTTTGTTCTCCACAATAAGTTGGATTTGTAGAAAATAAATTGAAATTCATTAGTTCAATAAAGAACTTTTTCGTTCATGCATTTATATATTATATGCTCGACAATATATGTTTATTAGTGTAACTTTCTTCCTAGAACTGAAAAACAATTATAAGAAATTTAATATTGTTGAAATGATTCGGCAAGAAAAACCGAAGCAATCTTTGGTATCCAATTGTAGTTATCAATAATTGAATTGTATTTCAATTTTCAACTTTATTTTATGAGGGACAATATAAATTTTATCCTACGCAGGTAGAAAGCGGCAAATAATACAAGTCGAACATTAAGAACGCGTTGTGAGCGTTGAACAATTGACAAAACGCGTTCCGGCTGTTTAACAATTACCAGAACGCGTTGCGAGCGTTTAAAAACAGCCAAAACGCGTTCTGTGCGTTCGAAGGCGGCCAGAACGCGATGTGGCCGTTTTTTCCGGCCATTGAGCGTTTTCGGTCTTCGGGCCTAACATATGTACTAAATTATGCCACTCATGTGAAATTCTGGCATATGCTAGATTATTAAGATAAAGACAAAAATTGTTATAAATTTTCATCATTTTATTGTTATTCTGGTGGATATTTAGGAATATAATTACTGTATTATCATATGAAATTAATTCCAAATCTGACGTACTACAAAATTTATTGAATTCAGATCAGGGATAATTAAATTAATATGAATGAATGCTTAGTTGTTAAATGATATGAAAGTAATGAACAAAATGAAGAGAAAATCTGAAATCAAGAAGAGAAAAACAAAGGATACTGAAGTTATACAAAAATGAATGAAAGAAGAATATTTTACTTAGATTTGCAATAAAATTAAAAAAATTTTGAGAATCATAACATGACATTCAACCATGAATACAAATTTTTCAGAAGCAGAGCATAAAGAATTGATAGGATTTTTTTTTCATTTCATTTATTCATTAGCAATCAGAATACAATAAAATAATTCTATAAGCTAATCAGATGTCTGTAGAGCATGAGGCTCTGAAGTGGGTTTATAGGGTCTTCTCCAATGAAAAGACCCCTTCTGTCCTACTTAAGGTCTGCTGGCCAATTCCTTTTGAGTCTTCGGGTGGTGTGTGGTTCTAGCAATGGCTGTAGAAGGTCGTTTATGTGTCCGTGTAGTTTGTCGTGGTGTTTCTGGCTCTTTTCCTTTATGACGTCCATAACATAAGGTGTTTTTAGATCTTCGTGCAATGTTTGATTGGTCACATACCATGGTGCATTTGCTATCATTCTTAGTATTTTCGATTGGCTTCTCTGTACTATAGATACGTTGGACTTAGAAGTACATCCCCACAGTTCAATACCATATGTCCAAATAGGCTTTATGACTGCTTTGTATATGAGAAGTTTGTTTTCCATCGACAATTTAGATTTCCTGCCTATGAGCCAATACAGCTCTTTAACTTTCAGGTCTATTTGCTTCCTTTTTTAACCACGTGTTCCTTCCATGTTAATTTGTTATCTAAGTGAATTCCCAAATATTTTGTATTATTTGATACTGGTAACTGAATGTTATTTAACTGAACAGGAGGGCATTGTCCTTTTCGAAGAGTAAAATTGATTTGCATTGATTTTGTCTCACTGATCCTGATTTTCCATTTGTTGAGCCATTCTTGTATTTTATCAAGGTGCTTTTGTAAAATATTGGATGCTTTTTCAGGATTTTCGTCGGTTGCAAATATTGCATCATCATGAGCGAATGTTCCGATTGTTGTGTTAGCACATGTGGGCAGGTCTGCTGTATACACCAAATATAGAAACGGACCAATAACACTCCCTTGAGGAACGCCTGATTGTATGGGATAAAGATCGGATACTTTATCGTTGACTTAATAGGATGAGTTGAATCTTCAGTATTGAAAAATAGAAAGAATAAAAATTCTTTAGAGAATTCAAGGTTTTCGATTGACATATTTTGAAATTACAATGCAATGGAAAAACAGTATGAAAAATAAATGAAATTCATGTGAAATGAATAAATCTTATAAACTTTCAGACTTCATAAGAAATGAATTAAGAAACAACAAAAAAATTGAAGAAAAATATTAGAAAAACATTCATTTCACATGAAGAAACTTATGCTTCATATACAACACATATCAACAATAAAAAATATTTATTGCTATAAAAAAACCCATTCTAAATAGAAACGGGTCTTATTTTATATGATTTTTAACTAACAATACCAAAGAAGTTTTATTTCAATCGCTTGTGACGTTACACGCACTCTTTTTTTGCATTTTAAGATAATTGACGATTTGACGAAATCCTTCCTATGATGAATACCGGAAATAAAAGATATTCCAGAACCCCTTTTTTTTTCCTAATGAATATAAATATATATTCATATTTTGCAGGGTGTTGCGAGCAAAACATCGAGCTCGGAGGTAGAAATTATAAGGTATCAAGTACTAATTCCTGTAACAGAAGTACAAGTGAGAGCCTCTTCTGCAAAGGATATGGACTCGCATTTTCTGTGGGAACTGATTCACCTTAGGAGTCAATTACAACGAAGATCAGAAAAAGTTTATGTACTCTCTAATAGGTGAGTTGAATGTTTATTCTCGAAGATATGGGGATTTATTCAAATATGCTCTTTCTTGAAACTGAAAACGAAAAACTGTTATTTCTCGGTATTTCATTTTATACTTCCGATGCAAAAAATCGGTGCTTGGTGATAACGTCCTCAGGACTAAAAGATTCCTCTTCCACTGATCGGAATTACATTGATCTTTGTTGAACTTTATACAACCTCTTTGACAAGCACCACTCCTCAATTATTCAAAGGGATTTGTTCAGTTAGTCATCAAGATTGTTCCTAAATCTGCCTTTTATTATTAAGACTATGCCATCAGCTAGCCCCTCATATCAAAAGCCAAGATCTATACGCTTTTTTAATGCAATATATTGAGAACAAAGATGGTTTGAATGCCCATCACTGTCTGAGCTTTTCTCATTGTCAACACCCCAGAATAGCTGAAACTTCGATCGCAATGAAGCCGTATTTATCAAAGCTACTCGTGGAACTATCCAAAATGGGTTATAAATATATTTCCTCTTATGGAGCGTCGAGGATATAATAAATCATTGATTTTTTTACAGCACGGCAGATTTCAGAAACGCCTTTTTGAAAACGATACGTCAAATAATCAGGGAGTCCGTAAGAAATATGTCAATTCCTGCGACGAAACCAGGAAGTGGACCCGGTATCCTCCTCGTTACTGGACACAAGGTAGATGGGCCCAACAGTCAAACACTGGAGAGGCCGTCTGCTAAACATACAATTATTATATCAGGAGGATCCCACACGTTAGGAAAAACGAAAAAATCGAAGCCCAGCCAACGACATTCTGCCGGAAATATTGACTACGACCAGTTGAACCAAGATGGCGACGAAAACGCTAGCAATTTTAGGATGAGAAGTAAGACTGTTACTGATGCCACAGGTATGATAATTGTGATTCAATTCATTTTCTATCGGGAGCTTCTTGTTATAAATTAATTGTACTAGTTACTCGAATAAGTTCACAATAAGGATCTCAGAAACCCTTTGAGTTGAAAAAAATTGATGCCAAATTTTTAGGGATTAAAAACTCGAATATAACAGGAGCTAGGAGCTTAACGGTTTTTTGCAATAGATTACAATGTTATCCCAACATCGAATTTGAATTGCACTCACTGATCACAGCGCCCAAAATGCCCTGAATCCCTCTGTTGTAGGCCATCAATATAATCAATTTTTTCTTCTATTAATAGAAATATTTCCTATTCATGGAGAGAAATCTGCTTCACAAAGTCAAATAGTTGTTGTATCATATTTTTTTTAACTCAGCTATAGATTTATACGATATGATTCCTCTGATTGTTTTTCGAATGAAACAAAATTTTATGCTTCCCGGGACGACAGCATCATTTAATTTCAAAACTCTTTAAGCAAAGTTGCGAATGTCTTCCAAGCAATAGTCGGCATATAACAAATGACAGGAAATGTAGATATTCATTTCAGCTTGAGGCTGAGCATCTTGTTTGTGTTATTTCCGCTACTCAACTATCCTCAATTATTTTTCTTCCTGAACGAATTCTAAGAAGTTTGTATTTCAGATGCCAAGAAGGAACATGATCAGGGTTTCAAGTCTGAAGGTGAAGAAGACTCACAATCATGCATTAAAACGAGATCATTAGGGAGAACACCAAATCATCTAACACTCAGGTAAAACACTTCTTGAAACAAAAATTTTCTTTTATGCGTCATGCTTGGTCAATGGAATTCTCACTTTGTATCTTCAACTATTGAGGAGCTGACGGGAACTTGGACATGATCTCTCATGAACACAAAAAATTCCTACACCCTTCCTTTTACTTATCTAATCTTTTTATCAGAAATTACCTATTTAACTTAATGCGCGTTTACGAAATATTGAAGCAGAACTTTTGAAAGTGTTAAATTACTCAATATTATCTAAGTCTGTTTCAATGTAGGTGAGGGTCAGATGCCAACCATTCATCTGATTTCGATAAATCTGTGCTGAATTGTATTCCCAATATCGAAAATACCTCGTCGTCATGTTTCATGTAGTCTACTTTAACCTATGTTGATGTGAAAATAATCAACGATCAATAATTTATAATTGATAAAATGTAAAATTTTTACTCAGTTGTATGTTCGGGTTTCCTTATCCAAAATTTCTTATCTCCCCAAGATATCAATTCAGGTAGATTTTGGAGATGCTTGAGTAATTTCTCTTGTGATCAATTCAAAATTTGATCGCAATTGTCGAATTACGTGACACTATATATCTCTGGAAATAAATCTTGAGAGGCATCTAGTAGGTTTCATAAAGATTGTTGATAGAAGGATCCACAGAATGCTTCAACGAATTTGTCGAATTGGCCAATATTCCATTCAATATTCGAGCATAGAATCGCTCGATCAATGTTTATGAAACCCAGCGTAAATCTGCAACATGAATTGCTAGCATATTCTTCATTATTATCGTGAGGCATGATCTGAAGCAATTCAGCAGAAATGTGAAATTGAGCGATATGACCCAACTCCGGGAAAGTAGCGCTCGTACTGCTTACCTTCGACTTGATCCCTCGAGAATGAAGTAATGCATACAAGATAAACGACTATTCGAATTTTCAAACCAGTTAAATATTCGCCATTTCGTACAAGTGACATTGAGCAATTACGAGCACTATCGTAAAAATAATTGCCGCAATTATTGGAATTGGACTATATCGCTCCAATTATTACATTCTTTCTTAATCGAATTTGTAGTCTCTGGAACGGTTACACTTCGAGCCTGTTAGTTTGCAGCAATTGCTTTTCATCGTTCATTTCTGTATTTTGTTGGGTTACTACTTAATTTCTCATGCTTATTTTTTCTCATTTTTCTCCAGTACTACCTCAACGTTATCAGCAGGGAGCACAGGAAGTCAAGCGAAATTGATCCAATCTTCCCATAATCCTGAAGATTTTCATCCAATCAAGACGGAAGATCTAGGTAAGCAGAAAAACAAAAGAATAATCGAAATCGATGTGCACCCCCATAGACAAAAATCACCAAACCCTTTACCTAAACACAGCCCCCGAAAGACTATATCTGATGGGGAAACTTCTTCAAGAAAGGGTAAAGGAAAAGGAAGTCCGAATAGACTGAATCCTATTGGCCTATTGGTTGCCAGAGATGAAAATCCTAAATATGTAAAAAATAAGGCGAGAAGTCCGAAAAAATTGAAGTCTTCCCTGAACAGTAGCGCAAAAACGCTGACGGTTGAAAATACCACTTGCGTGGAATGTTACCTAGCGGGAAAATCAGAAAATTCATAACACAAAGTTAGAGGGAGGAGCGGAGCCCATTTGACCATTTTTCCTCAAACTTCCCCATCTGGAGAAATGGATATTTGAAAGTAATTATGTTATAGAATTATATGTTTAATGAAATATAATTTATTTAAGTTACATAGTTTATTATTCATATAATACATGAATGGAGTTAACTTCATAATTACTCAGATCTAAGGAAAGAAATTTTTTCCTGTTGGCATTTTAACGAAAATCCCCTAGATCTTTTGGGAAAGCTAAAACCGGTGAGAATCCTCTCGCCTTAGTCTGCAACAAATGTAGCACGAAAAGTGAGTGGATTGTGATTTTGTTTTTTTACACTGAGAACTCCCCACTCTTTTCGAAACTTGAAGATACATCGTTCAAATCCGAAAACTTTTTCACTGAGACTCCTACGTGCAGCTCAGTCCTTCAGTTTGTTGCATTTATTCGAGCAAGTTCGACATTTGACCGTAGTTTGTTCAATTTTTGCAATTTTACCAAGAGAAAAAGAATATTAAACAATTATTGAACAAATATTTGATTTAATCGGTCTTTACTTGTTGGAAATTCATTTTAATTACTTGGTTAAACGGAGACAGTTTCAATTTCCAAAATCAAATTTTTTCAATCTCAAATAACTCAGAAATTATTGAATTTAGGAGCATAATCATGTGAGAAAACTATCATTATTTTTGACCGCAGAATCCAACATAATTATAAAAAATAGGGTTCTAATTTGAAAAACAGAAGTTATGGCCAATTTAAGATCACAATTTTCAACATAAAATTTGAAACACCCTGTGATAATATTTTTGAAATCCAAAACATGCATGACCTTTTCACATCCTTCCTCTTCGATGTTGTAAAAACGGTTTACGCTCAGGATATTTAAAATAAGAATAATGAACATATTACTGACTGAACATATTTGACTTTTTTTCCAGTTTTTTTTAGATATTTTGAAAACTATTCGATATAATACAATGGTTATAAAAGAAATGTATTCACTATTGAATACTCGATCATACCAGAAATGGAAAACTTGAAAAAAAATTTTTTCGTCGAATTTATTTTCACTCCCTGTATAACCGGAAGTTTTTGTGGTTCGAAAATATTTTAGCTCTGTAGAGAACTTCGAACAATATCATAATCCCAATTTTCAGATTTCAAATATGTCTAGTTCTCCAGAAACTTCTAATAGGCACTCGAACTTGAGACACCCTATACAATAACACCAAGTTCCTGCAACAGAGTCTTACTACTCTGATTTAGTGACTAATTTTATTTAAATTGGTAATGTGGAAACCAGAAAACTGTGCGAAGATAGATATCTAACGCTTTCAAGTAAAGGAATTTTATCCTTTTTCATGATTTTTGATTGAAAAAGGCTATTCATCAATATTTCTCAAAACAACTCATACTGCACGTAATTTTGCACTTACTGAATTAAATCTAGGGTAGGGTAGAGCTAACTATTGGTTGTTCGACTGCTTAGAAAGAAAAAAAAATCATGAGCGTTTCTGACTTTGTCTAGAATTATGCTTCATGAATATTCTTCTAATTAATTTTGTTATTTTAATCGGTTTACATATTTTATTATTAATCGAATATTGTATTATTTTCGGTGAGGTCTCATACTCAGATGTCTTTCAGATGTCATTTTTAAGGTCTTGCGGTTGGTTTCATTATTTGTGATGAATAAAATTTACATTGTCATTGGTGTTGCAAAACTACCCACTTACTCAGATTCCTAATTTGGTTCCAAATCTCTGCAAGGGGTTAGTAGTAAAAACAACCTCTGTATCCCAGATCATACCCTGACATCAAAAATCGACGTGTCTGAGTGTTTTCACAAATGCTGATTCGTTGTTGAGTTATTGAGGCAGACTTTTTGAAGAAACACCAATATATCCACTAATATATGAATCTGACACGCTCGAGCAAACACAAATACTTCCTCTGAGGCTCCCCAATTACCATTCCCAAATTCAAACATTCTTAAATATTTTTGTCCCTTTCCAAATTCTTTTGAATATCGTTTACGACTAAATTTCTTCATTAATATAATTGATAATATATGTTGTAGGGTCGCCCGTGTGGAAGCCAAGAGACTGTAGTTTAGGGGCTACCTCTACAACACTCCCACGCAAGGGAAGAGAAAACTCCTCAACCGTTCTTAGTGCTTCGCGTAAGTCACTCGTTGAAACGAGTACAGGGGGATTAGAAATACACAATTCTTTCAATCAACATCCACATTGATACTATTTTAATTTTTTCTCAAGTTTATCAAGCCTCTAATACTGTCTTAGCTCCATAACAGTTTCCAACCAAATAAAAAATACAATAATGGAATAATTCTCACTTTTAACCAAGCAGAAAATTTGAATGGTGAGGGCTCAATGACTTGTATTTTAGTCCTAGTTGGCTATGTTAAATAATTTCAACTCTTTTTTGTCATAATTGCTGCACATTTTTTTCATTATCGTTATTTTTCCAGTGTTGTTGTGTTCAAAGTTGTGTTTCAAAGAACTGCCAGTTGAAGGTTTGGATGATAAACATCGTATTGTATAATTTGGAAGTCAATTGAAATAAGATAATCTGAAATCATTTTCAGTGTTCTGTGGATGTAACTGAACTACGGATCACTGACCTACTGAACACACTAGTTCAGACGAGTTATATTATGATACCAATAATGTTTTTTTGTTTATCATCCAAATGATCAAGTGATTTTTTCGAATACTTTCACTCGAGGTTGAGATTCAATCTGATTTTTCGGATTCCTGAATATTTCAACTCAAAATGATCATTGTATCAAAGAGCTCACATAAATCTGTATGTGCTGTGTATGGTCGCAGTAATCATTAAAAAATTTTGAACACTGATGTGCAATATTTTGTCATGAGCAAATTCATAAATTCGAAGAGAATTAATTACCTTATACGTTCTCGTTTTAGAATCCCTAAAAACAGTTATGCAGGATAACTATTTGAAAACGAAATAAAGCCAGTTAGGGGCAAATTTGCCACATTCGTTGAAAACTTCAAGGCAAATTGATATTTGTATGGGCGCTTTATTCGTTTGTTAAATAGCTACCCCCTCAACATGTAGGCTCCCATACTGGGAAAAAGGTTTAGTGAAAACTTATGCAATGGTAGCTTTCCATTTTTTTTTCAAAAATTGCATTAATTCCGCTAATTAATGGATGTTCATAATAAACAATGATTCATTTCAAGAAATCTTCTCTAAACTGGGATAACTTCTTCATTTTAAAACTATATGTTCTGATTTCAATATTTGACCAGACTGAGCAACAGAATTGTGTATATGGATGCTCAAGAATGAATCTTTCATTCTACTATCACTTTTTTTGAATAATTTGTTATTTTTCCTAATTTTCATTTATTTATTTCATTAGGTGTTTATTATTTCTAGGATGATGTTCTGTGATTTACCAAAATACACATACATAGGTTGAGATGAGATGATGCTTTGAAATGATGCTGAAAAACTTCTTGGCCCTGAACTGAAGTAAAGTTTCAATGATAACTGTAAATTGACTTATTCTGTTGGTCTCTGAATTTTTTTAGTTCTTCATATTTATAATCAAATAAGTCAAAATATTCTTTATTCAATTTCGCAAACCAGAGTTGTCATTCTCTGGTGTATTTTTAATATTTTCGAAAACTCATAGATATTAGTCCAATTCCAGAGGTTGAAACTTTTTGGGGCTCCTTCCTTATCATTTCGATATTCTTTCCTGAATTAAAATTTTTCAATTGGGATCTAAGATCCAAGGAGAAGAACCACAGCCCCTTCTCACGTCTTGCGGATTCCCTCAAACCAGAGTACTTGTTCTTTGGTGTATTTTTAACCCTCTTAAAAATTCATTCATATATATCTCACACTTCCAGAAGTTAATACTCTTTCTAAGATATTTTCTATTCATTTCGATTTTTTTCCTGCTCTGGAAATTTTCGAATAATTTTAAAGATATATGAAAAACACCAAAGCCCTTTTTCACATTTTGCAAATATGGCGAGGGGCCCTCTCACTTTCTCAAAAAATATCTCCAGGCGATTCTCAATCGGATGACACTACAGTCATAATTGTGAGATAATTGGATATTATTGCTAGCTTTTTGATAGTTGAGGTCTCTGCTTGATGAAAATTCACTTTATTGATTTAAAAATGATTAAATACAATACTTATTTAATAATTTCTTGAATATAATAATATTTGGAGATTAACTTAGCCAAGTTTTTAATTTAATCATTTTGAAATTAATTATATGGGTAGCAATAAATGTTTTACCTGCATTTTGCAGATCTATTCATAGGTTTTCACAATAACTATATAAAGATATCAATTCGAAATACACGAAATACGCAGTGTTATTCAAAAAGATGAAATGAAAATAATACTTATAAATTTCGTCCTGTGATTTATGACAGATTGAACGCTCGGTATGCTCACTAAATACCAACAATGATGAAATAAAATGAGGGAAGAATATTTTTTGAAACTTAAAAAACAATTTCGTTCCTACGCTACGCAATTATTGATATATTATGATTTTACTATGAACGTGTTTTCAAGTTGAGATTAATAAGAAATTTCATGTATTCAGATCGATTCAGCAAAATATCATGAATTTTCAAATTGTATTATATGAATAATAAAATAAGTTTCATGTGAAACTAACACGACTATTGTGTCATGATCCAGGTGTCAAATATGTTTGTATATTTTTTCTCATTAAGTACACTCAAATGTATTCACATCAAAATCAAGTTTAATATAGATTAAACATCTCAATTCTACATCGTTATGGATAGCTTAAATTTCTGAGTTCATACTAGATCACCTATTCTGAAAATCCATTTAAATATTCGGTTATGAAAAGCCTGGGTGAAAAATAATCATCACAGGGTATTTTTTTTTGTTGTCTTAGCTTTTGATGGATAATAAATGATACGGTGTGCCTGAATTACTGAATTTTATTTTTATCTTTCAACGAAAATGTACCATAAATTTCATTTTAATCAAGCAGATCTCAGAATTTCATTTCTGCATCTGACCTGCTGAAAACAGGCATTTTTTTCGATCTGGGCCTTTCTCTTCTAGTCAATTCTTCAGATGACCCAGTGAAATGTATACATACCGCAATTCAAATCGAAATAATTGCAAAATATGATTTTTCAAAACAAATCGGAAACAGGACAAAGATATTAAGTAATCATTCACAAAGTATCTGGCTTGGTAACATATAACAATGATATTTAATCCATTGTAATCAATAATTCGTTGCTTAACCCATGTAGTAATGATATGGATAAAAGTTATGATGAGAAATGTTCAAGAAATTGCAAAAAACTTGATGAAAGGGAAGGTACTCATTGAATTTTAAATAAAACAACGAAAACCAAAACAGAATTGAAATTTGACAAAACCTGTCGTAGAAACGGCAATCAGTCAATTAGAAATGACCAGTAGGACAAACTCCAATTATATGAGAATTAAAGCCAACCATTGGCGTGAAATTAACTGTTAATATAAAACCAAAAGTCATAAAATTATTTAGCATTCGTGATGAACAATATAAACTGAAAAAAAATGCATCAACGATTATTTTTCATGGAATCTGGTGAATTCAGAAAATTCTTTGGGATATGGCACTAATATATTGACTACAATGGGGTTAAAGTGAGTAAAAAAATGTAGAATGGATACTTCTTCATTCTAAATGTCAATATTCAAAATTTTCTCAAAACGACGAAGAACAGGTTATTCTCAACAATCGTATTTCAATTGGCATTATTTTCTAAATTTTGCAATTGACAGATCATCAAATGACAAATGTATGTTGCCGAGAATTATTCCATTATTACCTTTTGACTCAGCCTTTTGAATTCCTTCCGATTCTTTGATATAATTATGTGTAAAATTTCAAAAAAACCTCAACGTAATTCGGAACAATCAAGAGAAAATCATTAGTGAATGATCTAGTACATTGTCACATTAAAATTAAATATTAACTAGGTAATATGAACATTTAGGTCATAGCTGAACCATAAGTAGATATATCGAAATAGGTATTTAATGTATTTTTTGAAAATACAATATAACGTAATTTCTTCTGGGAAAAATTGAAGAGGAATATTTTTTTCGAAAATTTTTCACACATTTTTGGTTCGTCGATTTCACCGAAAAGTATTTGTGATATTTCGGAACACTTTCGAAAAAATTGAGTTGAATCACTAATCTTTCAATATCCCGGAGGATACATTCGAATTATGAAATTTTATTACTGTTCCTGGTATAAAAGATTAAAATTCTTGGGAATAGAAATGTTTGCACAAATGATTTATTCCTTAAGTTTTCCTAAAAATCCGCTGGTAAAAGGCTGGTAAAATTAAAGTTAATTCAATGGCATCATTCCATTTATAAGTTCACTGACTTGCTCAATCAAAATTGTATCACTTAGTGTTAAACATATGTTAAAATTCATTGGAAATTTATCGTTCAAGATACTCTGAGAATTATTTGAAATATTGTGTAGATATATTTATTTAATCTCGTTATCGTCATAAAATATTTATGAATGAGTGCATATAAGGAAATATTTATGTCATCTTGTTATTTTCTTAACTAAGTTCTGTAATTATGTATTATATACATAATGTATGTAAATTTTCACATAAACTATTTTCAGTATATATTTGTGAGATATGAATCGCCTGGAACTCCATTCTATGTCACTATTATGAAAAAACCTGGAAATGAAAAACATTATTTAAAAATTAAATTATTCTATTTGAAGAATTGGTTAAGCTGAAATATACAAGGTAAAATAACGTAAATAAACTTCCGATCAAGTGCCAAATTTTACTTAGAAAAATGATCTCAGTAGAAAAATTGAAAGAGAAACCTATGTTTGAAATGGATAAATGGCCCCTAAATAAGTTTCATTTTAATTAAATTTTTGTTTGGAGTAGTTATGGATTTACCCAACTTTTTTCTATTTCTGCAAATTAATTAGTTCAGAATGGAGTTCCCCCTGGTAAGTGATTCGAACTGTAGTTGTTATTTTTAATTATCCAAAAAGGTATTAAGATATTCTTTATAACTCAGATTAATTTCAAATAGATTTTTCATAATTTTTATCAAACATTTGTACTGAGTTCTGACATTCATTTTTGGATAGGTAATTGCCTTATGTTCACAGTTGATATATGTATCGAGTTATTCTAATTAAAAAACTTTTTAATGAGGTGCCAAGTGTAGCTTTGTATTCCGAAACTATTTTCCGATTGATAGCATCTTTGCTTCTAATATATTGGTTTTTGTTACATTTTGATACTTCTAAGGAACTAAGTGTGTATGTTTGTATGTTTTAATGTGAGTATGTATGAACTTAAAGAAATGAAAAACGAATAAAGGACTTAGAAATTGACTTGAAGTTTCTGGATATTTCGCTTCTTCGGGCATTCATCTTAAAATGAACTCCAACGATTGTTTCGACTCACTGATGAATGATCTGTGGTCAAACTCGATTATGTCCGGCAGTATATCAATGATAATTAATTTTTCTGGAATAATTTTTAAACTAGTTGATAAAATTTCATGTAAATTTAATACGATAAACCATATTAAGGACCTCTTAAAATACTATTCTTAAAACATAATTAAACAAAATTTTCTAATGTAAATAATACTACTAACTTGTAAAAATTTTGCAAGTTAACTGTCAGTTTTACAAAGTTAGTGACTTGATAAAATAAACTTTCTTGATTAATATTGTGTTTTTGGAAACTGACGTTTACAAATGAGAAACAAATAAACTCTTTTTTCTTTTGAAGTCCTTTTTCAAATTTTCATGAAATTCAATCAAGCAATTTGGCAGATAGGTAAGCATAATCAAAGGTGGCCGTGAATCACCCTGTATATCCAAAATATCTTTAGGGAGAAATCTGATGAAAAAGTGAACATTTTGTTCTCCTCTTCAATCAGTTTGCTGCATTTACGAAATTCATGATTGCTTTCAACGACAGCAAAAAACAATATCTTTTCGGAAAGATTTAATGATGATTTTGCAATTTTCGCTTGACTTCAAAGAGATTTGATATGAAAGAAGTCATTACAATATCTTAACAACGTGTAATTAATATGTGAAATTTAATTGGATGGAGAGATATTCCGGGTCAATCGATATTAGTGCATTTTTAAATTCCAATGAATTATTCATGTTTTGATTTCAGATTTATCACTTGACATCAATTAGTCACTCGACAGACTAAAAAAATAAAAGAAAGAATACCAAAAAATAATTTTCCAATGCTTTGAACGCAGTGGAAGGCCGAAAGTGTACGAAGACATGGAATTAGAAGCACTATTGGAGGAAGATTCGTCCCAAACGCAAAAGAACTTGCACTTACTCTACAAGTGACTCAACAAGCAATTTCACATCGTTTAAAATCGTTAGGAATTATTCAAAAACAAGGAAATTGGGTTCCATATGAACTAAAGCCGAGAGACGTTGAACGCCGATTATGCATGAGTGAAATGCTGCTTGCCAGGAAAAAAAAAGAGTTTTTGCATCATATAGTCACTGGTGACGAAAAATGGATTCACTACGATAATCCAAAGAAGAGAAAGTCATGGGTTTAGCCCGGCGAACCATCAACATCGACAGCTAAGCCGAATATTCATGGAAAAAACTCATGCTGTGTATTTGGTGGGATCAGCTTGGTGTCGTGTATTATGAATTGCTGAAACCAAGCGAAACCATTACTGGAGCTCTCTACCGAACACAATTGATGAGATTGAGTCGGGCACTTAAGGAAAAACGCGCCCATTACTACTCCAGACACGACAAAATTATTCTTTTACACGATAATGCTCGTCCACATGTTGCGGCGCCGGTAAAAACGTACTTGGAAACACTCAACTGGGAAGTTTTACCCCACCCGCCGTATTCACCAGACTTAGCCCCTTCTGATTATCATCTGTTCCGGTCGATGGCACATGGTCTGTCTGAGCAGCGCTTCACATCATATGAAGACACCAAAATTGGGTAGATTTGTGGATAGCGTCAAAAGATGAAGAGTTTTTTCGACGGCGTATCCGAATGTTGCAGAAAGATGGGGAAAAGTAGTGGCAAATGATGGAAAATACTTTGAATAAAACGTAATGTACCTTTCCTTTACAATAAATTCCTAACTTTTTATAAAAACCGCAGAAACTTATTTGTACACCTGATATATTGACTATTCCGAAAACTTCATCTTTGTAGTTTATCATTTGTGTTAATTTGTTTGATAAGAAACTGAATATTTCGCTCTTTCATAATAATAAAAACTCATTCAATTTTTCTTCGAATCGACTTTTCATGCCTTCTAATTTTTCTTTATCTATGACGAACAGAATTCCTAATAATAATTAATATTTTTACATAGGAAAAATTAACACTATAATGTCATAAGATACTGGTACGAAAATAGAAGGTAATAATCGAGAGCTGAGCGTTATATTCCTTCTCTGAAGAATCGAAAATAGAATTTTTTTCTGTTGAGTTCAAAGAAACTCCTATAAAATCTCATCATATTTGGTGAGAGGTGACAAAGTGACAAAGACGCCGTCGCGCCATAAAACCCTCCGTAATTCTATAATTTACGGCATCTGTGTCCTGTCTACTATGAATCAGTACATCCCCTCAGCCCTGATTTACCTCTGCCTCTGTCATTTTTGTTCCGGTGACCAGGACCAGGAATTTTTCCTTCTGCCTCTTTGTATTTGTCGCGTGGCTCCATCGCTTCCTGGTCCTCATCGAGGCGAAGTGGGACATTTGAAGTGAGGTGGTACATTGTATAAAAATGAGCCGCTCTTACATTTCCTCGTCGTGTGCGGGACAAATGAGCCGCCTCTTGTAAGAGGTACCCAACACTAATTCACGGTGAATTAATTTGCGTTGTCAAAATTTAGAAAAGCATTGACGGGAGTTTTCAGGAATTGAAGCTTCCAGAGTACGGGAAAACCCGACCTCACATCAGTGCTTCTCTAATTTCTTTATATTCAATTTAGTGCTGAATGCAGTATTTCACATTATTAGAACCCCTGTATCAATTATTCGAATAGATTTGGCGAAGTTCTCCTATATCCCAAGGTTATAATCCTTATCGACATTACTTAAACAAATTGATCATATCATATTTTGCGATTATTCGGAGATAATCATTTCGTTCGGTGTTATATTACATACACCGGTATTAAAGTACCAGAACCATGAATCGAGTAAAAGTAATTGCTCACAGTTAGTGAATATCTTTATTCCAAACAAATCGTTTGCATTTTCTATCTAGCGAAATATTTCAAATTATCAGGTAGTTATAATGTCTTAGTTCATATTGCATATATGACACGACACACTACATTAGACCTTAGTTCAGATGTTAGATTGAGGTTAAATAAATTTTTAGGTTAGATCGTTTCATTACTATAATTTCATTATTTATCATTGGTTTCATTAATTAATTCCACAATGTTTACTTAATAGGGTAGAATAAAATGGATACAACGAAAAAATTTGACAACCCTAGTCCAGAAACCAAGGCAAATCCCATTTCAAAGTTGTTCTTTTGGTGAGTTATATGATAATATTTATAAACATAAGATACTCATTCATTGTATTGACCAAATACAAATAATGTTTTTAATCAGTGCTTCATCTGTTAAATAAATTTATTTATCTGAAAACAAATTATAGTAACGGTGGAAATCAACGGGACTTGCTCTAGATTAAATATTTTGCTGCGAGAGCTCAAATAAATATTTATTAATCTTACCAACAACTCTATATTTGATGATGGTATTAAGTATATAGAGTTTCAAACTTAAAATCTTCAATGAATGTTCTCAACTCTCAACCATTTATAGGTGCCACTTCACCAAAACAAATTATTTATAAAAATATAGTTAATTCATCATTCAACTTGATCAAACAAAACTCTTCATGTCCTTTGAAATCATATTAAATGTGTAATGAGTTGTTAATTACCTGATTTGAATACATTAGTGATAATCTCTCAGTGTAACACAAAAGTTATAATTTACAGAATAAGAACCCTCGTTTATTTTTGAGTACTTGATAAAATATAAACTGTTTTATGTAAATAGTACCTGGAACAAGATAAGAATTCTTGTTATGTCACGTTCTAAAGCTAACCATACATGGAGGAGGGAATATGTTCTAAAATTGGAATGTTTTAGAGGAATTCCACCTTGTACAAATAATGACTAGAATATTCATATAAAAATTTAGGATTACACTCAGATCAACAAATATATAATGGAAAATGAAGTATTCATTAAATTTTCAGAAATCTTAGTAGCTGTGTAGGAATTGTGAATTCATTTGGAGTGTTTTCTCTATATTAATTGTTACGTTAAATAAACCATAAAAAATTATTAGATATGAAAAGTTCGACCTGAACTCATTTGAAACATTGACCTGTAAGATAGAATATGCAAGTCATCATGAGGATAGTAGTTGGAAGCATTACATTCAATAGTTGATGTTTTCTTATAATCAACAAGACTTTGAGAATCTTCATGTACTCAATGGAAAAATACAGTCAGTTGCTACCACTAAATTAATCATACTATGTATATACTATATTTGATCACCATATGGATATGGTACATTGGAGAAGAAAGCTTTAGTTTTTTGACTTGAAGCTTTATATCATATCAATGTCAATTATAATTACCAGTGTGAATAAGAGGTTTAACTACAGGTTTATATGATGAGATAGCATACAATTGAATGTTTGTTTCAGGATAAAGCTTAGTCGAACAGCCCTGTCTTTCTGTGAGTGTAGTGATATCGTAAAATGAAATTTGTTCATGGATTGTGCAGAGTTTTTCACTCTCCTATTGGAAAGCATTTCCAAATAAATTGTCATTAAACAGCTCTTTGAAAGATCTTAAAAAAGTCCAGTATGGAATGAAAAAAGATAGAATCACTCGAAGGAAAAAATTATTGACTACATAAGTTTCACAAATCCATTTCTGAAGTTTACTGGCTTTTTTTGACAAGGTTCATTCATTTAGATGTTTTTTCAGAATCTCAATAACCCAATCCTTCAGTTTTCTGGAGTTGTAACATTCAGAACTATTATATTATAATAATATATTGTCATGTTTAACCATTTACTGCATCACATACATCAATGTGACTTATTGTCAACGTAAACTGATTCCTTTTCTTTCACACTAGTTACTGTAATTATATTTGTTTCTGTATTTCTGCGAATCAACTTTTTACTCAGAAGGTGTAGCTTTTTGTTTTCTAACAGATTTTTTATCTGGACTAATGCAGTTAATCTGTTAATTTGCCTACCCCTTTTTAATTAATTTGGGATTTGTGGTTTTCACAGCTCACATTTTTTAATGTTGAAATCATCCTACAAAAATACTTTTTTTAAAATAATGATTTTCGATTGCAACTGTACTTGTCTTTTATTTCTGGAATTCTTATGAAAATATTAAAGCCTTCCTTTCAGAAGTTATAACTTTTTTTTTGGTTTGAATTAACATATTCTATTTATGTCCTTAGAAATAATATATATAATGCTAGGCATAATGTGGTTTTCAGACATGATAGTATTATAAATACCTTTTTGGACCTCTTGCTGCTCACCTGATCTGAGTGTTTATCAATTCACCCAAATTTTTGACAAAACTGGTATCTACTGCATTGTTCAGACTCCCAGTTGAAAATCGATCTGTGATCATGGTTGAGCTCGAACAGAATGATATCTATTATAATAATATGATACATAGTAAGGTTTAGCGCCTAAACCAATCAACCGATTTGCATCAATTTTTTTTTATATTAATGGTAGGCATCTAAATTGATGCAGAAAAATAATGACAAGTGCCAAACATCTATGATTTCTCTAAAAAACACAAAACACTTAAAAATTAAGGGTGTTTGGCATGGTTTCGCTGTAGATGGCGCCACCGCTCAACAAATTTTTACTGATATGGGCTTCAGTTTCTTCTTCTTGCACTCCAAGTCAACATTACCGTCATATAACTATATTAAAAACATTTGTAAATTTGATTAACTTTATTTGTATTTAAATTATAACATGTGACTTATAAATCATATGGTAACAATGCTAGAAGAGGAAAAACACTTTATTTCAGTCGTTTTATGTAGGCTTTCAATTTAAAAGGGTGAAGTGAATTTTTGTGAATAAAATAGTTTGTGAATTTGCAATAGTTAAAAATTTCAAATTTTTTTATTTGAATAAAATTACCTTAAGTGAAAGTTGAACTGTTAGGGCGAGTTGAAAAAGGTTCAAGAGTACTACCTGAGTTGGTCAAAAAGTGAGCATGTGCTTGAAAATATAAGATGGAAACTGCGATTTTGAAAAAGTTTCATTTTAAAAGTAATTGTCAAACTCAATAACGTTTAATAATTATAATAATAATCTATAATTTCTCTAAAAACCACAAAAAACTTAAAAATTAAGGGTTTTTGGCTTGTTTTCGCTGTAGATGGCGCCTCCGCTCAACAAATCAAAATTTACTTCCGCCCATGCTTATGCAATTTCAGCTTTGACTTTCAAAGAGGAAAGACTTGTTTGGACGAGCTTGATTTTAAGTTTGATTAATTTCCAAACCTATCGAGTAAGTTAATTTAGAAAATTATAATTGAAAATGATATTGAAAACCCAAATTTGGATGGTTATTCTCCATTTTTGGATAAAAATTGAAAAAGGGTCACGTCCGATTTTTCAATTTTGAGTTAGGTCCAGTTTTTTTTCAGAAGGCTGTTTTGAAGTCGCCGCTGTTGACGTTTCAGTTGGACGTCGGAAAGTTTTTTGGGCATTTTTTTAAACACGTCTTCACTCGATGAAAGCCAGACACAAAATGACATGAAAGGCTACTTATAGGGGGGCATTTGCTAATAACGACCACGCGCTTCCTAACTTGCGCCCGTGGCGACACGGGCTTGTACACTAGTAGAAATGTAATATTTTCAAAGTAGGTTTCAAGAATGAATATCTCGGTAAGTTAGTTCTCTGGTCAAATCGGTCCAATTTTCCAAATCACGGTTTTCAAAGTTGAATCCTCTAGAAAGGATATTTGGATTCAATGATTCACCTACAAATGTGAGAGAAGTTAGCAGTTGGCTCAGCACTTTTTGATTTTCGAAATAATTTTGTTGTGCTGAATTGTGCTAGGTTAGTGTTGTTCAAAGTTCTTCTTTATTCTGTGTTGTTTTCAAGATCTTCACAAAAAGAACAAAAATAATTCATTGCATACCTACTAAGCTGTTTTAATTTTTGAGATGATTCCATTATTCACCTGAAAAAGGGAAAATAAAAAAAAAGGTAAGCCCAGCACTTCTGTATTTGCAGGCTTGTTCTAGTAGAACAGCGTGCTATCGTTTTGTCAAATTGTCTGCAAGTTTCGAATATCGAGCAGTATATGGTCTGAATCGATTGAGTTCAATTTCGCAATTCAAAAGAATGATATATTATGCTCTCTTCTCGAAATCAGAATTGAAACCGCCAAATAACAACTACCGGATTCGTTATTTCGTGAAATATTATAATATACAGGTTTATGATAAAGTAATGCACAAAATTCATAAAACGTGCAACGATCACTTTTGAAAAAATGCAAAAACACGTCAAACGGTGTTTTATATTCCGCATCTCTTGACATAAGTTACAAAAATAACAAGTCAAATTTGTCAAAGTTATGACGTCATCATCATATTTTTTAATGGAACCTAAGATTTTATTACATTATGTGATAAACTTTGTTTTTTTACTACTACTAGGGAAAAATAGTTGCAGTAGGGCAAACATAGAAAAAAACAAGAAAATGAATAAAAAACGAAATAACAAAACCAATTATAAAAAGAAGTCAAACTTAAACTTATCTAGTAAGAACATCTGTTCTCATCAATTTTTTCGATTGATTTTCTAAAACAACGGTGTGTGTGTCAGTGCCAGTCGTACAATTAGTGTGACATCAGTTTTATTATTATGGCTCGTTTAAACGAAAGAGAAATTTATTATGTATACCTAGATTGTAAAATTATCTGCCTCGAGTTCTCAACAAATTAATATTTCCAAACTGATAACAAAAATAATGCTCATCATTCAGTGTTCACTTAGATGGTTAACACTGGACTATCGAGGATATTTTAGGTTTTCCAATCCAGAATATCCTCAATAAGCCTCAGAGTGAAAAGAAGTCTATAAGGATGAACAAATCATGATGAGTACACCCTTAATGTTACTCGTATGAAATAGTTCGCATCATTTGATAGTTTTGAGTATTATTTACTTAATAAGGCTGTCTTTCTTATCCTAAATCTATTTAAAAATCCTAAGGTATTTCCAACATCACACGAACGAAAGAAACAAAATTTTATTGAAAATGAGTTGTAATGTGTAAGGTTATTCATCAATTTTAATTATATCATAAAAGTTTATTTCGGTCATAAGCACAAATAAATTAATAGTATATTCTAATACAAGTTGCAAAATGGGCACCTATTCCAACACGAATGCGAAATTCGAATAGGAGCGACGAAGGAGCGAACGCATGAGTGTTGGAATTACCTTCTGCAACGAGTATTAGACGATATTTTCTCTATTTCAGTCAAGAATTGTTTGAAATTTATTGGAATTCAATGAAAAATCATATTATACCTCCTAGTGCCTTTGGTATTTTATTTTCACAGTGACTGATGCGAAAATTGGCAGATTATATAATTTGAATAGTGCGTTCAAATCTCTACATGGTTTAATATTGACAATTGAGATACAATGGACGCGTGTTGACATTCGAATGGATAGGATGTCAGTGTTGTCAACCACAAAACGAAAAATATAACTAAAAACAATGCTGTAATGAGTTCATTACATCTACTCTTTGTAAAACACCCAGATTAAATATGAACATGCAAGTCGAATTGCACATCGACCGATCTGGAGAATCTGTTTTTCAACGAATTGCATAATATAATATATTATCCGGTCTGTGTAATGGTTCAGATTTTGTTTTTGTTGTCACTTATCACCACCATGTTAAAAAGCCCAGCTGCGCTGCAGCGGATGCCATTCATAATAACATTACACGGTAAATGCTTTACTGGTGTAGATATCACAACACAGGCTTAAAAGCCTAGTGTGAATCTGCTTCGGTGGTGCATTCTAAGTATGGAATCAAGCCATTGTTAAAGAGAATAGCTAACATAGATGTTTAGACTCTTTGTTACCCAATTTTAGAATGGTACTAATGACAAGTTTGTATTAAAATGTTTGAATAAATTTTTTGAATTCATCCTTTCACTTGATTGTTTACTGAAGATAAGAATATTGCATATCATAAAGCATTCAAATATGGAAGCAACTTTTTTTTTATTACACCAATTGGAATTGAATAGTCATCGTTAAGACAGGACAATGTCTGACGGGTTAGGGGATCCTTTAAAAATTATCACTCTAAGTTTTTTGTTTCTGTTGAATTTTCAGTTGGCTTCTACCCTTCTTCAAATATGGATACACCCATGACATTGAAGTTAAGGATATATTTAATACAACAAAGTCTGACTCAAGTGAGGATTTAACGGATATACTTGAAAGGTAATGATTCAAGAAAGTACTCAGTATGGCGTCCTTCATTAAATATTTTACAGATGGTGGTTGCAGGAGTTAAGGAATGCTGGAGAAAGTAAGAAGAAACCTAGCTTGTTGAAAGCTATTGTGAAAACTTTCTGGATTCCTTATTTAGTAATTACATTTCTTAACCTCTTCAGAGCTCTGATGTATACGTGAGTATATAAAATTCATGATTTTCTGCAAGTATTTAAACATATTTTAAATAAACAAGAATCCTGATTTGAATTTGTAATTGAAAACATCACATGAATCCTATGAAGAGGAAACAGAAGTCAGCTGGTTAATCAACACTGAAATCAGAGCTTGATGAAGTATTTATAATTATATAAGATATTACACAAAGAATAAAAGAAATCTACATCGGAAAAACCCAAATCAGGCAACATGCATATGTTAAAACTAATACTACATCCTAGTAACTTTCATGTTGTATGGGTTGTAGAATATAAGAAATATGTTCGATCTGCATATATGGTCTGTACATAAACTTCTTGCTTCTGGTTATTATATACCTTTATCATTCATTTATTTGAAACTATACATGAAATTATAGAAACCATGAATGACATAGTACTCAAAACCAATATGATTTACAGATCATGTCGTTTCTATTTATGCTCCACAACACCATGGGAATAGTTTCGTGGGGATATTATATATATTATTATAGATCTCGTCTTATTGATATGAGACGATGTGTTTCATCACTTATTTTATACCTCACCTTGAAGAAAGTCGTCCTCAAATTTTAGTTAATTTTTCTGAGGGTTCTATGAAGAAACCATCTCACATATAGGCATCCAAAGTGTTCCTATATATGAACTGAGATATGCACTTGTTCCTACCAGGCATTGCAAATATAATTTGTTTGATAACTACAGACATTTTCTTTATAAAAGAACTCAATCTTCAAATTATTACCTACTTTTATGTCTTACCTAAATTCTCCCCTCGTGAGACAAATTTTTCTGTGAACATCAAATAGGATCTGAAGATTCTGTACTCCATTTAAATAATAAAGATATGTTTATTCGATTATTCGGGAATAATCTTGTTAAATAAAAGAAATTGCATAAGTAATCGTCCTTACTAAATACCATCATTGATTCTTTTCTGCTACTTGTGGAAATATTATGGAACCCGCTTTCAAGAAACTTTTTCATTTAAATTTTTTTATATCGATTATTGACTATTTTTTTCCAGATTCGCTATGCCAACTGTTTTAGCTGAGTTCATCAACTTTTTCAATAGTGTACCACGTGATGTTGAAAGAGGATGGACACTTGGGTTAAGCGTTATTTTTATGTCGTTCTTCAATTGTGTTCTGAATCATCATACTAATCTTTATGCAAATCGAGTCGGAATGAGAATAAGGATTGCTTGTTCTTCTCTTGTTTATCGGAAGGTAAGAAACTGATATCGAATTAATCTTCCACTCCAATCCTAGAGTGCTACAACTATTTTCCTCACTCACTCTGCTACGCTAGGTCCCGAATCAAACATTGCGGCATTTCTGTTATATATTATATTAATTTTTTCAATCTGTAGGTGCTACAAAAAACAACATACAAGTAATATAGAAATGTTATAAGTGTAGCCAACACTGGAAACACTATTCATGAAATTTTCCTCTGTAGGTGTTGAAACTGGACAAACTATCTCTAGATGATACAGATATTGGAAAATTAGTGAATCTCCTATCAAATGACGTTAACAGATTTGACCAAGTTGTAGCAAATTTACCTAATATTATGATTATGCCCATTCAAGCTACACTTGGTACCTATGTGATGTATTCTTATGTTGGCCCTGCTGCTTTTGCAGGGATTGCCACTATGTTGTTTCAAGCTGTGCCAATTCAAGGTAAGAAAATTCAATTAAATCATATACTCAATAGTCATAATCTGCCAAGTTATAGAAATAGAAGTATAGCTCATATGCGCTATAAAAAATAGTTCCATCAGTACAAAGACCATCACTAATATAAGATGTATATATTTTTCTTTCAGGAATGCTGTCGAATCTTCAAGGGAAATTGAGATTCAAAATTGCTTTAAGAACAGATAGAAGAGTGAAGCTTATGAATGAAATTGTAACTGGCATTCAGGTCATAAAGATGTACGCTTGGGAAAAACCTTTTGAAAAGATGGTAGCCCTATTTAGAAGGTTTGTGTCATATATTGGCTTTGTCCTTGAGTAGGTTGTTACACGCTCCGTCTGGTGTTAATCCGACTCATCTGAAAGAATATATGAATATAGTTTGATTATTAAAACTATTTGCTAAACCATTCTTGAATTTTCATCAACTCGTTCGGAGAGGAAACTCGAAAAAGAAAGAGACCGTTTTTGATATCGATGGTGTTTTATTTGAATCATTCATATATAAAATCCCTTTCTCACAAGCACACATGTGACACCTTGGTGAGTAGCTAGATTGATACCAAACCGATACTGTAACACCACTCAGAGTCATGAACAAGGTAGATGGAGTGTTTGATTTGCTTAATTGTCCAATATTCCTTTTTGCCAAATACTTTTCCCGCATTGAATTGTGGGGTGTTCGATGCTGAATGGCCCATCAAGTTTTATTATCAAATATTTTTCCTACATCGAATTATGCAGTCTTGAAATAAAATAAAAACAGCCAATTCAATATATTTTTGATTCATCAGAATTTCGAAATATTTAATGCGATATTTCCAGATACCCAGATAATGAGTTTGAGCTACAAATCAACATTTGGTTGCCACTTATCCGCTTCCTAAACAAATTTTCGTAATTTGGTTACTGCAAATAAGGTTGGTTCGGTAATTTATCTGTCACCAGACTCGCCCTGAAATTTTCGTAGAAGGTATTCATAGAATTTTGGACATTTCAACGTTCTAACAATTGCTGTGAGGTTAGTTCCTATTCCTTCTTTATTTTGATCAAAGTGGAAAGTTTTAATGAACTCTAAAGGTTATTAGCTATTGGAGGATAATACATTATTGAATCTCGATTAAGTAACCATTTATACTTGATGGAAAAAGTGCATAGACCCCAAGTTGTGGACAAGTGGCGAACGTTTCTGGAATTACTAACCATAGATCATCTATTTTTTTTTGTTTAATTTTTAAGGTAATTTCAATCCTTACGACTACTTGGACCGTTAGTTGATCACCATATTCCTGGGCCAAAAAAACGCGTGAAGCTACGAGTACAATTCGGCATTCTTGTCTAACAATCTTTCACTTTATTCTCATAGAGATTGGTGCCGAAGTGAATTTATTAAAGCTAGCGCAATGACTCAGCGGAGTACTTTACGCCAGTTAGCTCAATTGCGCCAAATGATGTTATTGTGTCAAAAAAACAATTTGCTATTTACGGTGCGCCAGAAATATGTTATCTACTTTCAATACGGTTTTGAACGCAATGAACGATACACCACGACGTCTGATGTTATATAGTTATACGGAGCCTGAATACTGCTTATACATATTTATATATACTACTTACGGAATTTGTTTATTGATCGAAAAATCTTTATTAATTCTCCTAAATTCATATCATTCCTTTCAAAATAATTCTCCCTGGATGCAATAAACACATGCCAACGTTTTTTCCAAATTTTCAAACATGCTCTACAGTTCTCTTTCGGTATTAGGCTAAGGACTCACGAAGCGGTTTTCACCCGCGCCCGCGTGCGGTAGAGGAATGGAGTTTTTTTTCCAAACTCACGAGACCGGAGTTTTGCGCGGTAATGCAGCCGTTGCGGTAGAGGAATGGAGTTTTTATTCCAAACTCACGAGACCGGAGTTTTGCGCGGTAATGCAGCCGTTGCGGTAGAGGAATGGAGTTTTTATTCCAAACTCACGAGACCGGAGTTTTGCGCGGTAATGCAGCCGTTGCGGTAGAGGAATGGAGTTTTTATTCCAAACTCACGAGACCGGAGTTTTGCGCGGTAATGCAGCCGTTGCGGTAGAGGAATGGAGTTTTTTTTCCAAACTCACGAGACCGGAGTTTTGCGCGGTAATGCAGCCGTTGCGGTTGCGATTATCACTCGCAAACGTGGCGGTTGATTATCGCAGGACGGGCTGTTGCAAGACGGGTGATCAGTTCAGATCCAGACCGTCGTGGTCTGGCAACCGGCAACCGATCGCAGGGGGCGCGGGTGCAAACCGCCGTGACTGCGGGACCGCTCCCGCGCCCGCCGGTGCCCGCAAACAATCGCACACACCGCGGGCGTAAAACGCGTCGTGAAATGTGATTTAATTTATTACATACATATCTGTATTCTGCAAAGGCTGCGGGCCCGCAACCGCGTCGGGCGCGGGTGAAAACCGCTTCGTGAGTCCTTAGCCTAGTCTGCAATTTCTTTCTAGTTGCGATATGTAGGTATGTCAAGCGAATATAGTGTAGCGGATGATTTGAGTTGAGATTTAGGCGAAAAAATAACGAGGAATGTGGTATAATGAACTTGAGAAAACTTTTCTTCCTGCCACTGTCAGTTCATCAGAGAAAGATCATAATGTTGTCAACATTCAACCAGTACCACCACGCCACCATAAATAAGGAAAATTATTTTCATAGAACGTTTAAATACATCGGCCAGAGGTCTCACACATATCTTTTACTTACAATAGAATTACTTTGGGTGTATCCATGATGAATGAGGTCAAGAAGAAGTTCAAGCAATGGTTGGCAAGTATATCGATCCGAAAAGTAGATGAAATTATCGATATAAAAAATTCCTTTGTACATGGCCGAATGGCTCACTTGTGTTTTATTTTTCTGTGTTGTGAAGCGTCGATCGGACTCATTGGTGTTACTTTGGAGTGTCTGTGTTTTTCTTTTTGGTGAATAGATTGTTTTTATGATGCCACAGGACATTTCCACTGGTGGAGATGCCCTCGGGAAAAATCCGCTGCATTGATGTTTATTTGATGGTATGTTATTGATAAATATTGATGAATACTTCACAATAACCGTAATTGTTAAGAGAAGAAACAGGCTGATTTGCAGTTCTATCAGTTGGTAGCTGAAATTTCATGAGTAGAATAATGTCGGAGTAAAGACAGGTTATAGTCTCTGCTTAGAGTTGTAGCTCAGTTTTCAGTCAATGACAACAGGCGAAGTATGGTAAAATAATGACCACCGGGAATAAGAAAGCAACAAATAAAAGCCTGAAACAAGAAAATACCAATTATATCATCGAATAATGCCCTTTGGAACTCTTCAACTCACAGTAGTTAATGCGTAACTTGATAGTCAAGTGATGTGATCTCCACCTCATAGAATTAACACGAAGGTTATTATGGAAAAACAGAATTAATGGTAGATGTTTTGAATAAAACTAGATTATTCCAAAACCAGAAACTACATTTCCATAAAATTCTTCTACCATACAATAATCCGCAAGTAGCGTGGCGATTCGTCAGTAATCATCTATCAGAAAAGGATATTCCAGAGAACCTTTTCTGATTCCACTTTTTGTAAGGATTTTTTTCTCTTTCTTTCGTTGAAATCTTCATTAATGATTTTGAATTAGGTTGGTATGAAAATGAAATGACAAGACTACTGGCACTTCAACCGTAGACTTGGTAAATTGATCCTCACGTAGATCCTAGACGCTTTTTAGACAAGAGAGAATAAAATTACTGTTATCCATTAGAAATGACTACTTTGACGTACGATCTAATTTTGATAAGTCGATGCCCCAAACGCATTATCAAATTTGATTAAGTCTATGTTGATAATTCTTTCCGCTTCTAGCATTTGAACTTTGATCTTCTAGTTATTCTTTGCCCTGTGATTGAAAGCAACTATTATATTCGGTACTTGATTGATATTCAACAAATTGAAATATTTGTTTAGGAAAATATTCATTCAATGCGTCATTTTTATTGTTTGCTGAATACGTGATGAAAATCTGTTTGAATTCAAGATTATTATTGTGAGACTCGAAAATTTAGATTGGAAAGAGAGCTTCTTCTCTGAGCTTCTAGCTCGTGGTCTAGTGAGTGTCCCTTCTACGATTCTTGTGGATGCTCCATCTCGGATCCACAAAAATGTATTCAAAATCTTTTCAGCTTTCGCCCTTATTCCGAAATAAATTAGATCCCAGGAAGGATTTTTAATAACATCGCCCAATTGCAGTATAACTTTGCGACAATAGCCTTCCGAAAAATACCACTCCCACTACCTATTATGATTACATTGTACATTTGTGATTTTACTTGATCAGACACCACTTTGCAATTTCGAGTTAAACGATTGAAATTTCAGGTATGAAATAAAGGTCATAACAAGAACATCTTATATCAAAGGAATATCTGCAGCAATTATGGTATTCACCGAAAGGTTGACACTATATATTATTGTAGTGACGTTTGTCTTACTAGACAAGGATCTGACTGGGAGTGTGGTGTTCTCAATGTCCCAAATAATAAACACACTCCAATTATATATTTGCATTATGTTTCCAATGGCTCTCTCGTCCTATGCAGAAATGAAAACATCTATTTTCCGCCTAGAAGATTTCCTAATGAAAAGTGAAAGACCTGAGAATCCTAAAAAGATGGGTATATCAGGATCACAGGCTGGCTTGGTCAAGTTAGAAAATGTTCATGCTAGTTGGACACCTAATCCTATAGTCGATACTTTGGTCGATATTTCATTCGAACTTAAACCTGGTGAGTATGTTTTGGAATACAGAAAAGTGTACATAATTGGTAATGTTCGGAAAGTTACTAAGTTTTGCTTTATCTATGAATCTGGATGTCTGGTACAGGGTAACTGCCGGAAAGTTATACTACGTCGTTTGTCTTGTATTGACCAACTTTTTATTCAATTTGGGCAATTACGGGTGGAATACGAAAGCTGCTTTCCAGCCACCAGATAACGCGCCCCGGGAGCGCTGCTGAGCTACTCTAGCGCTTTCCAATAAACTCGGTTCCTTTCATAGATAGGACGAGAAGCACTAAAAGTTCAAACCCCGGGGGTCATACGCACCTGACTGGAAAGTGACTAATATCAAATAAATGTCCGCCACTGTTAGCCTCACAATTGCTAGCCCATTTGAGCAATTTTTCTCAATACATTCCCACACATTTCACGCGGTATTTCAAGAATTTGCTCACGAATATTTGGTTCGAGTTGTTCAAGAGTTTATGGTTAGTTTGCATAAACTTTGTTCTTCAGATATCAAATCAGGCGACCGTGAAGGCATCAATCAACATCACCATTTCATGAATTATTTTGTTGCGGGCAGAGGACTCGCCGTAATTCCATTAAAATCCTGGTTGTATGCGATGTGGCACCGTTAATCAAATTCAAAACCTGCAGTTGTGCAGTCAAAACGTTTTCAATCATATAACGATATCGCTCCCCATTGATAGTTACCGTTACGCCGTTTCCATTTGCAAAAAATAAAAATTTAATGGTACCTCCTGACCGAATTGTAGTCCAAACTAACTTTTGAAGGTTTTCCATCGCTCAGAACAAACGATTCCATTTATTCACTTATGTGTTCATTTTTTCACGAAAAATCAGGATTGTCATATGTACGGCGACGTAAATTGTCTACTGGAAGAAGACAAAATGCAAATAAAAGTCCTTGTGCGAAATTGTGGAGAGTTGTTGTTTGAAGACTAAACTCCTAAAATTGGCGCCGAATGGAGGTTGATGGATTGTTTTTTTCATGTTATTAGCCTAACGTGAAGTAGGTTGTGTTCCATGCTTCGGCCTATCAGCAAAAGTCCTTCTTTCTTCGGACTCATTGACTACGTGATAAAAATTGCGTCTTGTCGGCACGTTGTTTCTCCTAAAAATGTCACGTTACTTTCTCATCGTCACACTAATCGATCATTGATTTGGGTAAACTATTTTAACGATTGAAACACGTTGCTTCACCTAGTAGTTTTCCCTAATGAATTTTACGACTGCCAAATATGAACTGTCAAGACTAATATTTACCAAATTGGTACAAAACTAAGTAGTTTACCCTCCCGGCGGACGCCCGGTATATCCTCTTTGTTGCTGCCAATTAAAACGTCCGAGACAGTCTCAAGGTCACTTGTGTATATTGCGGGATTACCCCAATTTGTTTTTACACTCGCTTCTTCATATTCAGTTCTATCGGCTTCTTTCAGATAATCTCGCATAATCTGTAAAAATATTAGCCAAATTAGGAAAACTCGTTTCAGGGGTCAGTTCGTATTCTACGGTCGCACAAAATTCGGGAAATATTTTACATAAGTATTTTTTTGTTTTGGTTATATTTTTTGTATATTATTAGATATATAATTAATCGCATCGTTAGATACATCAAGTTTTTGATGATTCTCTTTGTCAAAAACGTCAACCTGAAAATACCACATGTAGGGTGTCATCGCACAATTTCATAGGTGATTAAATGAAATTTGACACATGACTCTAAATTAAGTAATTTGATTGGTTACTATATTCAGTAAAAAATAATCTAGACAGATTCCACCAACCAGATTTGATATCTCCGTTTGGACAAGATTCTTGTACCCTTGTCGAATTTTCGATTGAGATTGGCCATCTGGAACTTCATTTGCAAGCACAGCACTTGAACTCTTCATAATTTGCGGATATCATGAAATTGAATCAAATTTTAATTCACGAATTAGGAAAAACATACGAGAAACAATTGTGTAGAAAATTCCTCCGTATTAAATTGAGTTTACCCTTTGGACTATGAGTAATGTGTAATATCTCCATCTTACTTGTCAATTTTTCGCTTTGTGGGTTTTGCTCTCAATCAGCATTCGTGTTAGATCGAGGAAATTGCGATAAAATATCAGATATTGAAATTTCAGGTACGAAATACAAATCATAAGTAAAACATCCCTCATCAAAGGAATTTCTTCTGCAATAATGGTATTCACTGAGAGGTTCACACTATATATTATTGTTGTGACGTATGTCTTACTAGGGAATGACTTGAGCGGTGGCGTAGTGTTTTCAGTATCACAAATAATAAATACACTCCAATTGTATGTGTGCATAAGGTTTCCGATGGGTCTTTCAAATTATGCGGAAACGAAAACTTCCATTTTTCGGTTGGAAGAATTCCTCACAAAAAGTGAGAGAATCGAGATTCCCAAAAAGATGGGGCTTTCATCAGGATCAGAACCTGGATTGGTTAAATTAGAAAATATTCATGCTAGCTGGACACCAAATGCCATTGTGAACACTTTGATTGATATTTCATTCGAACTGCAACCTGGTGAGTAAAGTTGAATAGTACAAGGTGGTATATGACTAGTTGCATAACACAGTAAGTATTGATTCCCTGTCAAAAAATAGGGTGGGTTTTCATATGAACTTTTCTTTGTCAGTCCTCACTTCTAATATACAGCGCTTGAAAGATTGTGCACGAAAATATTAATGTGTAAAGTGTATAGTGATCGCATTTTTGAATGGTCAGCGATATTATATGGCTGAATTCCTTAGCTTTCATACTGAATTAATGGTGGGAATTATGGGTGCATGTGTCATGTAATGAAATATACTCATTTTGATTATGTAGGCTCTCCTATTTTTTAAATATTAAAGTTGATCAATGTTTCCCATAGATCAATGCAAACCCATAGGTCAATTTAGCTCACAGATCAATGTAACTCGTAGATCTATGGAGCGAGCGCTAAAAACCAAAAGGAGAGCATGAAACACTCCCTATATACAATCTTATTGATTGAGTATTTCGAACTTCTAATTGACAGCGTTCACAACATGATGAACATGATTTTAATTTTTCTGAGTTTTAAGATGAATTGTTGGACAGATGTGATTGTCACTGTATTTTCAACACATAAACTTGAAAAAGGCTCAATGTACGCCGAAACATATGTAGTAAAGCATTAATATACAAAAAATAGATGAAATCCTTATTTTGATCCAGTGCTCTAACCCCAAGAAAATTACTTCTAAATTATATAAGTATATATTTACATATACAGTGCTAGTCAAAAGTCCCCTCCCCCCCTCGTATCTTTTGAACGGGTATACTTATAATAATGAAATTTGGAGGGTGGATATAAACGGATGTAGGCTTCTCAACTGGTCATAACAGGTGACGCAATAGTCATAAATGACGTCTCACTTTTGACTAGCACTGTATAGTTGAAGATATTCTATTCATTTGAATGCAGCGGCGAAAACAAAACCATAGGTGTCAAAATTCATATTAGAATAGCACGAAACTTCCCGTTAATCGTGATAAATTCGGAATATATGAGACTTGAGTAAATCACATAGTATCTTTCTTCAAAATGAAACAGATTTCATCTGTGCTTGATTTTCAGTAGGAATACTCGATTTTCAAGAAAAAACAACACTGAATGAGACATAGGAATGTCAACAAATCGAGCAATGAAAAAAATTCAGAAAACACCACTTCCCATAGTTTTTTTCTAATAGAAAGAATGCAACTTCAGTATACATACCGGTAGATAAAATCAAATCAGGTGTTTGAGATGATTTTCTAACAATTCGCAGAGAGCAGAGCTGCCTTGAGGAATTGCAACATTAAAAGCCGTTCAGCACCTTCAAAATTATGTCACGATTATGCAAAAAATCGGATTTCGAAAGGCACAATTTGAGACCTTAACGGGACCTTGGAAGTTCGAATGATTCCTTTAGTTTTGGAGCATTATAACTAAAATTTCACCGTAATTGTTTTTTCGAATCTACCTCATGAAATTACATAAGGAATGCTATAAAACAAGGAAAATCAATAAGGAAGCAACAGTATAATTAGAAAACTTGGTAACAGCAGAAAATTTTTTGAAATATTGAATCAACAACGTTTGGAGGAGGGCGGGGGACTTTCTCAACCACCTTCATTCATAAAGCAATACCACTAAGAAGGTGGTTGCAGGCAGCTAAGCAAGAGGGCTCCGAACACCAAAGTTCATATGAATGGCCCACCTTATCTATTGATAAGAAATCGCACATCATTTTTTTTGCAACTAGTGCTTTACACCGTGTATAGTAAAGGTTCACATTTCGACGGTGGAACGAATGGTCATTTTATCATCATTTTACAGGAACACCCTCTATATTATTTTAGTTTCTGATTAAGAGTTTTATTGCGAGTACAAAACTATCTGGTTCAATATTTTTTATTTCCCTACCTAGATATTAAGAGAAAAGTATCTAAAGAAAGTAAAATCTAATATCTATTAAAGAAATAACTAACTAATCATTATTAACTGAAACTAAGTGATTTATAAAAACATTGAAACTTAACCAAACTAAACTAAGCCTGTTATGACACTGGAGGTTTTAAACGCAACTGTAGTTGAAATGTTGCTGTTTGACTTACCTAGAAGGTCCTACGATGACGCCTTGAGAATGTTAGAGTCGCTCGGCTTTACTATGAGTTTTCGTCTGAGCCTTTCTGGGAGTTACTGTACTACAGAAGTCTGCCCTGTTCAGGGCATGCGCTTAGCTTGGTCTAGTATACCACTGGACCTTCCAGTGTTTCGTTGAATCGTGATATACTTATCGCATTGTTCTGCCTTGAATGAAGAATCAGTGGTCTTGTTGTCAGCTTGAGCCATTTGCCACCCCCTTTAGCTTGCTTCGCTTAGTTCTGCATAGCATTTTCTGCTCGTTGATCACATTCACTGTGACACTGTTGATAGCATCTTTGTAATTGCAACTTAATCCTTTCTATGATGGGGCATGAATTGTAGAGATAGTTGAGATTCGTTACCGTTGGTTGGCATGGGATTGCATTGGAGTGAGGGTAAAATAGTCAATTCGATTAAAAATCTGCACAGCCCAAAAGCTTGTGAAAAATCTGAACATTCTTGAGCAGGTGATAATAAATCAGATAACTGATTTGTTTGTCTTTCATTTTCTTCTTAATTCTCAGCCCGAATTGTGTGATATTATTTGGTTTGTTCGATATTGTAGTTTGTTCATTACCCAATTGTTGGATTATTTCTTTTTTTTTCAGGAAGCTTATGTTGCATTGTTGGAAATGTTGGATCAGGAAAAAGCTCCATTCTTCATTTGCTACTTAAAGAATTGCCTTTAGCCTCCGGAAAAATGGAAATAGGTGGAACAATATCTTATGCCTCTCAAGGAGCATGGCTGTTCGCATCCAACGTTAGGAATAATATATTGTTTGGTCAACCGTTTTACAAAGACAAGTACTATAAAGTAGTGAAAGCATGCGCCTTACAAAGGGACTTCGAACTGTTTCCATTTGGAGATAAAACGAATGTCGGAGAAAGAGGAGTGTCACTGAGTGGAGGACAAAGGGCTAGAATAAATCTAGCTAGAGCTGTTTACAGAGATGCAGATATTTACTTATTTGACGATCCCCTATCTGCTGTAGATCCTCAGGTGGCGAATCATCTGGTTGAGAAATGTATTGTTCAACATTTACATGATAAAACGAGAATATTGGTTACACATCAGATTCAGTTCTTAGATAGGGCTGATTTCATTCTAATACTTAACAATGTGAGTATTCATTGCATCTATTTTTTTTAAAGTTGAGACGTCTGGAGATTGTAACTTTACCTATTATCAATACTGTGGCAGATACGTTATCTTAGAAGTGTTATATTTGACATTTGACTAGTAGACATTGCGTCATTAATCATTAAGAAACAAAAAAAGCATTTAAATGGTTAAAACAAAAATAATGGTGAAAATTTTGTCTGTGAAACTAAAACATTCTTGAGTCGTCGTGAAGTACCTTGTCGAGCCTCAATTCAGAAATAAAAAAATTCACTTGACCAAGTTTATCGCTGAAAAACTACAGATGTTCTACACTGATATAATAATAAAGCTACCAAATGAATGGCAGAAGGTCACAGATAATAATGGCCAATATGTTGGCGCTGTTATTAATCTACGAGCTAGTAATTATTCGTTTTCAAAATTCACATCTCAACCACATAATGAGGAAATTCATATCAAGTTAGGTTCGGCTTCGAACCGAGGGCATCTGACCGGAAAGCAGGGCACGGAACTAATACACTGGTATTGGGTAACTTTGGGACTTACTCAAATATTCGAAAAATTTGGACATTTGGTCGAATCCATAAGGAATCGGTGCAGATGAACTAGGCTGTTAAAAATTAACAAGATTTCAATGTTAGACCGTGTTCGAATCTCCCATTATGGCTCAGAAATATATAACAGTTTAGTAGATCGGAACTGTGGATGCGGTCGTTAGGAATTGCTCCATAAACGGTAGTTTCACGGGACACGGCTGGTACAAGTGTAATTAAATCAAAACTAAATAGCTACTTATGCGCAGCCCTGAATTGCAGTTCGCCAGTGCTTCAATTGGAACTCTTTGACCTTTTGAAGCGTTTTCGATATAGATTGTTTCAAAATTACCAGGCCGGTATATTTCCAGGGCAAAATCGAGAAATTCATTCGTCCGTCCGACCTCTCGACGAACGAATTGAAGCTATTGCGTCAAACCAGTACCACGGAGGAGAAAAAACAGGAAATTTCACCTGCCATAAAGTCAACACTGTCTTTGAAGGTATTAATCATCAAAATTATCAAAAATGGTTCCTTTTAATCTCTTAATTTTCAGTCGTTCGGAATGGGAGATCAAGAGGAGCCAGGCGATGAACCAAAGGAAACAGAAGAATTGATAGAGAGAGGTTCTATGCCGATATCCGTATACAGAGATTATTACAGGGCTGGTGCTAACTTTTTGGTACTTTTCACGGAGATTATCCTTTTGCTATTGGCTCAAATAGCTTGCAATGGTGGTGATTTGTGGGTCACGTTTTGGTGAGCGCTTGAAAATAATTTTCAGCTCTTTTAATTTCCTTGGTTTATTCTCCCAATAAAATTTATACTCTTGAAAAATAATTTAAGTTTTAGATGTCGTGATCAATCTAGTACTCTTAGTCCATCATTTATTAGATTGCAAAAAATACCAAACGATTCATAATGAACCGAATATGAGTAATATATATAGTTATTATTTTGATATAGTGATTGAATTTTTGAAATCAAACATTTGCCCCCTTCATTTTAACTTTTAATCATGCCAATTTTTGCTTGGGCCCCATCTTGATATACATTTTTATTTTGTGTAATAGTTTTTAATCTTAGTCATATTTATACACTGTCTGTTCTGGTCATATTTATTCACGTCTTAATCGATTCTCTATTATTCCTAAGTCATTTTCATACAGTTTCATTCTAGTCATGTTTATTCATGTTCCATTCTAATCGTGTGTTCACATATTTTATTCCAGTTAAATTGATACGTTTTTTTGCGTGGTTGTTTTAGTAAAACAGCGTGCTATAGTTCTGTCCAAATATCTGTAATTTTCGAATATCGAACCTAAAATGGTCTGAATCAATTGGGTTTAACTTCCTGATGAAGAATACAGGATCAAACGTGAGTATGTCCGTATATTCTCCATTTTTCGAGAGAAATGAGATAGAGTTTACATATTTTCAGAATAGGTTAACTATCCAAATATGTCGGTCAAGTGCATACTGAGAGGGCCCTGTTGCATTTCACTTATTGCTCTCCTGTGTTTAGTTTTTGTCCCGACAAAGAAACTACGGACCGGATCCACCGTGTGCAGAACTCCTGTATTAGGTTCATTTATAGAATAAGGAGGTATGATCTTGTATCTCATAGGTTTGGAGAGTTGGGTTGGCTTCCGATGAGGATTTCTTTTCGCTCTGTGTATTTCATAACATTATTTTGAAGAGGAGCCCACCATATCTCTTCAATAGATTAGTATAAAGAACGGACGTTCTTAACATCAACATACGTAGGAGAAATATTCTGTCGTGTCCCCGTCACAAGACATCCACTGTAGGATCGTAAGTTATCCCTACTTTATGCGTTTCGTCCCTGACGCATACATTTGGACTCATCAGTATGGCTTGTGTGCGCCATGCCATAGACACAGGGGATATTAGAGAGTGGGAGCCGCCGGGAGTTGAATCCGGCACCTAGTTGGTGTGAAACTTGAGCGCTAACCTCTAGGCCACCGAAGCGCTGTTATTGAGCTACGCGGGGGCTATATGAAGTGCCGCCAAGTGATCCCTACACACTCCCCTGCCAGTGACGGAGTGCCGCTACACCACTTTCAAGACAAGACTTCTTTTTATTACCGTACGTAAAAAATAAAATGAGAGGTTTATGTTTTTCGATTCTGGAAGAAGCGGTTGATGCGTTAATAATGCATGTCTTGAAGATACCTCAATCAGAATGGCAAAAGTGCTTCGACACTTGGTTAAAACGCATGCAAAAGTGTATAGATCTTATTGGGAAATATTTTGAAAATTAATAAAGCAATTTTCGTTGATCAATATTTGTTCTTGATAGATGGCAAGCCTCGTATCTATCAAAATAAGACTTTCATTTCCAAATTGGCACAACTTATATTTAAATATACTCCCATACTGAAACTCCCATTCCTTCATTTCCAGGACTAACAATATAGCTAAATTGAAGATAGCTGAATTTCATGCTTCCACTCCATCATCAGTGATTCTGGATTCGACCACTACTTACTTGGGTTTAAATACGAGTACAACAGAATCGTTTATCGATCTGAGTACACTCCCTGAAATCACTGATCTGATATTGAATCGGACTACTACAACAGAACACTTCGATCCTAGTGATATTAGCACGTACACCAATAGTATTTATATCAAAGTATACACGATATTTATACTCTTGGCTATTAGTTTGACATCACTAAGGTCCATACTTTTCTACAAGATATGTATGAACGCATCAACCAATTTACATAATATGATTTTCACAAATGTGCTTCAAGCTACGATGAGATTTTTCGATACCAATCCGTCAGGTAAGAATGATTTTTTTCATTGTTGTAATCTTATCAGCTATAACTGCTTTTTCCATCAAAGATTTACTTTAGTTTGATATTTGGTGCTCTTCTAATGTTCTACTTTGAGGGAAATTTAAATTTAACCGGAATCTTTCAATTTTTTTGTCTGAGCTCGAATTTCGTTACAGTTCATGTTTTCATTTGAAGGCTATCCACGATTTGCTATACAAAAGGTTCGCTTATCAAGAGATGTGGATGCAATCAAATACATATAATCTGTTATAAAAACAGTATTTCCAATTGGTGGAGTAGAAATTGAATGTGAAGTTACTATATTCACAAGTAATACATGTTTACACCAAAGATAAAAAAATGACACATTAAATTTGACAACTTTCCTTGCCAAAATGCCTTCTATAATGTCTGATTGATCATAGTTGAAAGACTGAACTGTCGGTTGAACCCAAGTTGCAATACTGACAAGGCTCACTTGAAAGCCATGATCAATATAAATCAATATGCGACATGCTAAATTGCTAGTCTCGACTTACTAGCTCATTCACACTGTATTTATGAAACCTTGTAGAAATCATTATATTGAGATAAGGTTCATTGTTCTAGAAGCTGCTGACCTAATTGATGAGAAATTTATTGGAATTCAATGAAAAATTCAGATTATACCTCCTAGTGCCTTTTGTATTTTATTTCCGCAGTTGGCGTGACTGATACGAAAATTGACAGATTATAGAATTTGAATAGTGCGTTCAAATCTCTACATGGTTTAATATTGACAACTGACATGCAATGAACGCGTGTTGACATTTGAAAAGATGTCAGTGTTGTCAACCACAAAACGAAAAATATAACTTAAAACAATGCTGTAATGAGTTCACTGAAATAGAGAAATATCTTTACCAATACCTGGCGTCAATCAGCTAGTTGATTAAACGACTATGTTGCTTCAGAAGAGCTTATTGAATTTGTTCGAATTTTCAGGTAGAATTTTGAATCGATTCTCTAAAGATATGGGATCTATCGACGAACTCCTACCGTATGCAACCCTTATGTCTCTTCAGATATTTTTGGTTGCTATAGGCATATTGATTATGACATTCATTAAATCTTGGTGGATGATATTCCCAACAATTATTCTTGCTGTCAGTCTGAATTATTTAAGAAAAGTTTTCATGAAAGCTGCCCAGGATGTTAAGAGACTTGAAGGAACCAGTGAGAAATATTGTCTTATTTTTTTTTCAATTATATGTAATGAGTTGTGTTTCCAGCAAAGGCTCCTGTGTTCTCTTACGTAGCTGCGTCATTAGATGGTTTGCCGACAATCAGATCGGCAAATGCTGAGGATATGGTTAGGAGGGAATTCGACAGCATTCAGGACCAACATACATCTACGTGGTACTTATTCATAACAGCTTTTGAGGCTTTTGGTTTTTATTTAGATATGGTATCGATTATATTTTTGTTAATAGCGACAGTGCAGTTTCTTCTGAACGAAAATGGTAGGTTTTAGTTTACCGGGTTAGCTCCTTAGCTATGTTTACTATATAATAGTGCAGTGTATGACCGTTTTTCACTCTCTGTATTCCAAATCTTCAGACGATATATCGCCAGTGATCTGACAATATCTGCTGCAATTTTTCATGAATTAGTGTAAATTCATGACCTCTCTTGTATTGAAATTGTCGCGGTTTTTCTTCCCATTATATTTTCCTTTTTAGTGTGCACTTTTGTCCTTCAAATATTCTTTTCTTGTGTTCAACCCTTTTAACTTTAATTTAATGGATGAAATATCTGATCTGATCATATGTAGGTTTACAATTGTTTAATAAATAAATACTAATATATTCTGATTTATTTCAGCTCTATCTGGTGATGTCGGTTTAGTCATCTCCCAATGCCTTATTATTATTGGTATGCTGCAATATGGCATAAGAAACGCTGCAGAGGTTTCGAGTCACATGACCAGCGTAGAGAGAGTATTGCAATATACTAAATTAGACAAGGAAGGTCCATTTTTATCGTTGCCGGGTAATCTACCTCCCAGAGATTGGCCAGAAGCTGGAAGAATAACATTTAAAAATGTGTATTTGCGTTATGTACCCGACGAAGAGCCTGTTCTGAAGAATCTCACCTTACAAATAGAACCAGGTGAAAAGGTAATTTATTTAATCTCCTCTCATTGAATTATTATTTCAAACAATAAATATTTGACTTCATCCAAGAAAAAATTATAATAATCAATGTTTCTGCAACTTACCCATCGTTTTCGAATGAAACAAGAAACAACACTGATTTCATTGGGATAGGGGCACTGTGAGTCCGGATTTCATGTCTGAAGTAAACTGCAACAAAACATACAAATGACTGATCATAAAAGAACATTAGTGGGTAGTTCCGCAATGGAGCAGTACAAAAAGCTACCACATTTCCATGATTAAGGAAAGAAATATGATTATGCCAACATAATTAATCAACACTTACTTCAACTTCTGTGATTGCTTGCTGTTACGTAAATTCTGGTGGAAGAAAATACGACATGAAATTTGAGAATATGTTATTTATCAATAACGTCCATTTTTGTTTCAATACGACGGATATGCTATTAGGTATAGAGTATTAAAAAAGACAATTTTCAGGAATTTTTCCAAAGCTGCTTCGGTTCCCGAGATCCCTTCAATAACAACGAATATTGCACACCCTGTATACATGATATAGTCCAACTTTAACGTTGTAATGAGAACTGTGATGCTACTCATTTTCTATGATACTAGCGCCTCGTAATTCAAATAAGGAATCAATTTCATTATGTCGTCACATATTTCCAAAGTTTTTCTACATAATTTTAATTTTTTTTTTTTTCAGATTGGAATAGTTGGGAGAACAGGAGCTGGAAAATCTACCCTTATTTCAGCACTATTCAGACTTGCGCCGACTGAAGGCTCGATAGAAATTGATGGAGTTGATATTTTCAAAGTAGGGCTGTCTGAGTTGAGGAGCAAAATTTCTATTATACCACAAGAACCAACCCTCTTTTCGGAAAGTGTGAGATACAATTTAGATCCATTTGGACGTAGTGACGATGTTGCCTTATGGAATGCTTTGGACAATGTAAATATGAAATAATTTGTATAGTTTCTTTGATTCATTTCTCAATTGGCAATTTACGTTTCAGGTTGAATTGAAAGGTTCTATCGACAGTTTGGATATGAAAGTTAGTGAGGGAGGATCTAACTTCAGCGCTGGTCAGAGACAGTTGTTGTGTTTAGCCAGAGCTATAGTTAGAAATAATAGGATTTTAGTTATGGATGAAGCTACAGCGAATGTTGATCCACAGTGAGTATTGTTCACATTAATTTTTGTGCAAGACACTTCAAAATCTGAAGATATTTTTTCAACTTGACCAATAAACATATTTTTTTAACATGATATATGAGTTCGATCAACAAGATTCCCAATAGGTGTTATACAATATTTTCAAAATACAACTAATGTACAGCAAGATTTTTTTTCTAAATTTGAATTCAATCAAGAATGCGTTGCATACAACACATATGTATAAGATTTTTCTGTGCGAGGATTTGTATTTTAACTGCCAGTTTCTTGTCGTGCTGGTGTTGGCATTCAAGCTAGTAAATTTTCCTTGTTGAGCTCCATTCTTGTGATTTATATTTTTTTTTCTGTGGAGATTCACTATTTGTTTACATTAGTCTGTACTTTGGTTGAGTCGATCATATTCAGGCCTGTGCATTGAACGCTTCGCGTTTCTCTGTGCCAAGATATCTAGAATGAAAATTGACACAAAGCGTACCGGAGAGAATTTATGGGCGTAGGTTTATTTTTCTTCAATAAGAATCGTGATGCTTTCCTCATTTAATAATCTAAGCGCCAATTAGTCTAGACACAATTTAGAGTTCTATTCGTATGTAATAAACATACGAATGTGAGCACAGAATGATGGTATACGAAATTTAGGATATACTCTCACTCTGGTAAACAATCTCTTTATTCGGACAGGCAATGAACTTCAGCATATACTCTTTTCAAATTGTGTTCTTATGAAAACTTCGGTGATAATGGCTAAAGTGGTTGTCTTAAATTAGATAAGATGCCAACAAATGAGTATCCAAGGATGTTTTCTTCCAAGGAAACAAGATAATGCCAAATATGAAGTTATAAATGATTCATCGAATGAATTCGATAAATGAATGGATCAAAATATATAATATAATTATTAAATTATATTATAATATAATAATAAACACCATTTAATTGTGTAAATTGTAAAAAAAATTCAGCAATTTTCCTGGTAGAGAATTGCGGATGGTCTTCCACGAATTTTAATACAGCATGTTCTAGTTCTGCAGTTCTCACTACTCTATTTCTACTAGCACCAGACATTCGTTTCATGAATGATTTATGTTCCACTAGGGGCTGGTCATATATATAGAAACTCGATGTCTGCCTCACTCCTTGAAAAGTAAGGCATTTAATTGACAAAACTGACAAAATGGCCCTGAGTTTTGGTCATAGAGGAATGAATACATCTATGCTTGAGTGATGACTTTACCATAGATAAAGAAGGTTTCTATAACTATGTGACTTTACTAAGCTTATCAATAGTAAATCAGATAAGTGCGAAATGGATTGAAAAAAAAGATTTAATTGTTTGGCCATTATGTTAACTTTTTCAGCGCTTATTTATTTATTTCAATTTTCCTTTTTTCATGACATCCAGATCTGAATTAATTGGATAATATCAAGTCATAGTTTCTTCGAAGGTCTGCCGCTCTTGGTCATCACATATAGTGATTGAGAATCTTCAGAAAGTCTCATTTTTTTGTAGGAATTTAATAATCCTCTGAAAAGTCTGGGAAAACTAACGGTACAGCAGTCATTTTTAAAAGCAATCTAGAGTTCCAGGCCTAATCTGGTAGTCATTTTCTGTGAAATGAGCACAACAAGTCCTGTTATGAGTTTTTGGTTCCCAGCCTTTCATTCTCAACTCTTTTATCCACTTTTGTAACAATTGCTGATTCTTATGAAGAAAACTGAAGTAGATAAGTGAAATTTCAATACAATACAAAATATTGTACCTTTTGACATTTAACTTACTGAAAGAAGTGAATGTTATAGCCTTTTCTGTATTCATTTGAGCAGTCAAATACAGAACAGCGAACCATCTTGAGAATAAATAATGTAATAAAAAAATACTACATGAAAACACCACCGTAATTACAGTTTAACTTAATCAATTCGTTCGAAGACATATCAACAACAACAGACGGCCGCCATTTTATCAGTTCAATTAAATACCTCACTTTTCGACATCGAGTTAGATATCTATGTTTTTTATATCTATAGGGCTGATTTATCTTTTGAAAAAAGCTGTGATGCGGCAGGCAACTGTCGATCAGAGACTATTCAATTCAATCGCCAATTATTCTGTGAACTTAAATGTAATTCTGATAAGCACTTATTCCAATTCAATTCTCAGAACCGTTAAAAATAATTTACAACCGCAAATTCGTCGACTCCTTTTGAGGGGATTTCGAAAAAACTTCAGAGGAAATCATTTCCCACAGTTTTCTTATTTATCCACTGGCACCATGTATATATATTCAACTATTTTAGGAAGCCAGTTGAACTTTCTTTTATGGAACCTCAAATCATACCTTCAAATTGCCAGAACCTTTTCATAATATATCGTTTCATCCTATTTGTTTTTCATTTTCAGAACCGACGCTCTAATCCAAACTTCTATAAGACAGAACTTCGCTGATTGTACCGTCCTAACAGTTGCACATAGGCTGAACACTATAATGGATTCCGATAAAGTTATTGTGATGGATGCAGGAGAACTAAGGGAATTTGGACCACCTCATGAATTACTGCAGAATCCACAAAGTTATTTTAGCAAAATGGTAGTAGAAACTGGAAATTCAATGGAAGCCAAATTACGAAAGGTTGCTGAAAACCATTACTTAAAAACGAGGGCTACCTCGAAATGATTCCTTTTAATTCAGTGTGATATTTACACGTTATTATTTGCAATGGTTATTGCAACCGATCATTCTAAGAATGTAAAAATTTTCTTTTTTATACTTACTAACTACTTAATTTTCTAAATGACAATGAATGTGACAAATTGTCTTTATTTACTTAATATTTGAAATGGCAGACTTAATGACTTCTTGTTAGTGTTGTGAGAAGAACTTATACATATACAAAAATATATAACGTTTTAATAGTCGTGTGTTGCAGTTTTCCAACCAGTAATATAGAGGGGGTTGTGACAGTATGATGTGGTGAGCACATCATAAATAAAGTTTATATATTTGTCAAGTTGAGGTGACGGACAAAGTTTATTTAGCTAATTCTAATCTGTTAGTTGCAGATATTTTCACAGAATACATCTGCTTATTTTGACATTATCGTGTTGACTGAAACGTTTCAATAAGAGGATCCAAGATTGTTCAGTTTAGACGGCCACCAACAAATATACAACGAAGAAAAACAACAGGAATGATGGAACTGTTATATAGATGAAACATAGTATTAATTGAGTAATTCATATTAAATTTGAGAGACATTAAAGCATTGTAAATAGATATTCAATTTCAATGAAAATCTCTCAAAATTACAGTTATGTATACATCACCCCATTATAATATTGTGGAGGTCAACAAAGAATTGCATTATTTCCTAGACAGAGAGAAATGTATAAAAAACATTATCAGAGGCGACATGAACATAAATTTTTTATCAGGGCATCACAATAGAAAAGAATATAAAAATATTTTCTGCTCATTAGGTTTTACAGCTCTTATGAATAAATACACACGTCCAGATAGTCAAACATGCCAGAATTTGGGTCATTATCTAACATTGTTATACACAAAGCTACAAATAAGTGAAAATATTCATGAAAAAATCATACATCCAATATAATAAATTAAAAAATTTCCTGAAGCATGAAACTTGGCAAGAAGTCTACATATGTCACAACATTATTAAAAAAATTGAATTGAAACTTTGAAATACTATAAAGAAGAAAATGCAACTAGTAAATTAAAAATAAAGGAAACGTATTAAAAAAGATTGGATAATTTCTTAGATATTGAGTCAAATAGATAAAAAACAAAAATTTACAGTAAACTCAAGAAACCCGAAAATAGAATACTAGAAATTGAATACAAAGAATATAAATAAACTTCACATGTATGAATCTAAACTTAATTATTTTCACAAGTGTATAGAAAAAATCAAAGTGAATTGAAAGCTTTATAGGATTGAGTGAAAAACTTGAAATAACATAAACATTGAAACAAAAATAAAATACATAAGCAACAATGATAATTTGATGATAGACGATGATCACAAAAAGTGCGAATTTTTTAATGAATATATTCAAAGAGATAACACCTTTTTATTTCCAACTGATTCAATCGAATTAGAAAACGTCATAGACAGTCTTGAAAATACACAAAAACTCAATAATTCAGTTTCAGTTGGTGGAAAATAAATCGAAATGGTTCATCCACGGTGGGTGAAATAAAATATATTGCCAATTCAGAAGATTTGGTTCCGATGAATCATCGGTTTTGTATAATTTGGATTTGAATATTCAAGGTTTATCAAAGAACAAGTGTTTGCCCGTGCAAAATTCTCGTATGATAATGAAAAAGACCGCAGAATGTTATATAAGCTGAAAGAGGGATTGTTGGTATGTTCTTACCGCCAGGTGTTTATGCTTATTGGCTTCTTCAGGGCAAGGCAACCGTGAAACCAAGGCAAGAATAGAAAGGATCAACTAAAACACAGAAACTACGAACGACCAATTTAGGGCTTCAACCCTAGAATCTTCAGTGTTGGAGAAATATCAAAGGATTGCCATAGAGTTATAAGCAATCTGTGCGATACGATCCTAACTGAAGTCAATATAACTGTTGAAGTAGATCAAAGCGGGTATTTTCATTTAATTATAAAAAATTACTCTTCAGCAGTTACACAGAAAGTTATTTTTAATTTGAGGAATTGTAAGGTGTAAAATTAATCAAAATTTTTGATTAGGGTGAAAGAGGTAGAATTTTATCTCGATGAGAGAAATAATATACGTTGTCAAAATTCAGAAAAGCACTGAATTAAGTTTTTAGAAGGGAATTCAGCTTCGAACAAAACTTGGAGAAAATTATGATTACTTAATTTTAATTTGAGATATAGTTTTATTCATTCATTAGGCGTTCATATTTGCATCACATTGTCCCATAGTACGGGAATAGACTATTGTTCACCTGATCAGAGTGTTTATAGAATTGTTATGGTTTGAATATTTACTCGCCAAAGCAATCTGATCTCACCTCAGTGCTTTCTAATTTTTTTTAATGTGGGTACCCGATTAGACCTACTCCAAGGCCAGTTGTGATCCTGTTGAATATAACTATTGCAATATAACGAAAACTTTCAAAGATAAAAGCGATGTAAATTAAAAGTGATTAAATGGATTATCTGAGGCTGACGCATGAAGCGCGATATATTTATTTGGAGTATTCAGGTATTTTAAGAATTATAATAACCGTCTTCCAATTTTTTTTCACATGCAGCATATAAAATCCTCATATCTAGTCTAGTCTAGTAGTAAATATGCTTTAGCAATTGTTTATATTTTGAGTTCAAAAATAAAGGAACTTTTTGAAAAGCATTTATTCAAATAAATAAAAAAATAACCACTTGCATGATTGGTAATAGATACAGTTCTCATAATCATCATAAGGGTGAAATAATCAATAAAATAATTACAAAAATGTATGAGACCCCTTAAAACTTTGAATTATTATTATTCTTAGCTTAAGTGAAACAATACCTAGAAGGCAGATCATTTCTAACTAAGGATTAGAGCAATTCATTTTTTAGTCAAAAACAGCAGATGTCGAGTCTTTTCACGAACGCCATAGGAAAAATTACTAGGCAATATTTTTATTAATGCAGGGGTTCATTAAGGTCTGCTATCACCAGGTCTGTAATTATTTATCGGTCTGTAATATCAAACCAACAATTATAGTAAGAATAAATTCGAAGCTTTATTGAATATATTATCAAATGAATTGACAATATATTTCAACGATTTCCACATAAAAGTTCCATAGTTTGATTCAATTTTCGACTTTCTCTAAATATACCGGACGTTGATCCAGGTATGTAGGTATAAGGGAAAGTAGGTACTTAAGAAATCATTATGGTAGGTACCTGGGTAGGTATGCTGAAATTATATATAAAGGGATGACGAGATGATAACCAGTTATTTCAAATGAACAGTCTTCGAGATTTGTATGCAAGAGACGCAGTCTATTTAAGAACTTACTTTGAAATTTTCACCTCCGTATTTAAAGTGATGGACAGATTTGAAGATATTTTGGAAGGACTTGCTCAGGGAGCGGATTCAGGAGCCGTAGCTGATGTAGAAGATACCATTATTCAGACCAATCAAGTAGGAACAGAAGATAAAATTCGGGAAAGCGATATACTGTCTCCTAGTAACAGTGATAAATGTGTAGTTGATCTAGTGCATCACAAGGCGTCGGCAATCACCGACGTACCAATGTTAGGAAATGTGATACAATTACCGGATATAGGTGGTTTTATCCGTGTTTTGGACACGAAAAATCTATTTGGACGACCTGAGCAAACAGACCATATCGACACATCTGAAAAACGGAAGAGGAAAAAACCATTTAAGTTATACTCGCAAAAGCGCTATACCTGCTCCCAGTGTGACTACAATACGTTGTTCCAAGAAAGCTTAGTTGAGCACAAAAAACGAGAGCACCCGAAAAATGATGAAGGAGATACATTAGAAAGACGACAGCAACTTTACAAGAGGCTCAGGATGGAAATAACCAATTCATTCATAAAGAAAGAAGAACAATCTCATGTACAAAAACAACGGGGGCAAGCACCACGTGTGCCGAAAAGAAAAAGAGTAGGAAAAGATGACCACAAATTCGAAACGAAAAGAATTATTGATATGGATGGAAATATAAAGATAGTGATGACACCGGCACCAATTTTTCTAAGCGGAGCAAGCTAGAGTAGTAGGTGGGTAAGCGTCATGGATTAGGCCTAATGGGGAAACCATGTAAAAATAAAACGCATCGGGCAATCTACCTCAGAGGTGGTGCGGAAACGATTGCAAGACTTCTCAGTCATCTATCATACTAAATGGATTATCTGAGGCTGACGCATGAAGCGCGATATATTTATTTGGAGTATTCAGGTATTTTAAGAATTATAATAACCTGTCTTCCAATTTTTTCACATGCAGCATATAAAATCCTCATATCTAGTCTAGTCTAGTAGTAAATATGCTTTAGCAATTGTTTATATTTTGAGTTCAAAAATAAAGGAACTTTTTGAAAAGCATTTATTCAAATAAATAAAAAAATAACCACTTGCATGATTGGTAATAGATACAGTTCTCATAATCATCATAAGGGTGAAATAATCAATAAAATAATTACAAAAATTTATATGAGACCCCTTAAAACTTTGAATTATTATTATTCTTAGCTTAAGTGAAACAATACCTAGAAGGCAGATCATTTCTAACTAAGGATTAGAGCAATTCATTTTTAGTCCAAAACAGCAGATGTCGAGTCTTTTCACGAACGCCATGGGAAAAATGACTAGGCAATATTTTTAATAATGCAGGGGTTCATTAATATCTGCTATCACCAGGTCTGTTATTATTTATCGGTCTGTAATATCAAACCAACAATTATAGTAAGAATAAATTCGAAGCTTTATTGAATATATTATCAAATGAATTGACAATATATTTCAACGATTTCCACATAAAAGTTCCATAGTTTGATTCAATTTTCGACTTTCTCTAAATATACCGGACGTTGATCCAGGTATGTAGGTATAAGGGAAAGTAGGTACTTAAGAAATCATTATGGTAGGTACCTGGGTAGGTATGCTGAAATTATATATAAAGGGATGACGAGATGATAACCAGTTATTTCAAATGAACAGTCTTCGAGATTTGTATGCAAGAGACGCAGTCTATTTAAGAACTTACTTTGAAATTTTCACCTCCGTATTTAAAGTGATGGACAGATTTGAAGATATTTTGGAACTATTTGCTGAGGGAGCGGATTCAGGAGCCGTAGCTGATGTAGAAGATCCAATTATTCAGACCAATCAAGTAGGAACAGAAGATATAATTCGGGAAAGCGATATACTGTCTCCTAGTAACAGTGATAAATGTGTAGTTGATCTAGCGCATCACAAGGCGTCGGCAATCACCGACGTACCAACGATAGGAAATGTGATACAATTACCGGATATAGGTGGTTTTATCCGTGTTTTGGACACGAAAAATCTATTTGGACGACCTGAGCAAACAGACCATATCGACACATCTGAAAAACGGAAGAGGAAAAAACCATTTAAGTTATACTCGCAAAAGCGCTATACCTGCTCCCAGTGTGACTACAATACGTTGTTCCAAGAAAGCTTAGTTGAGCACAAAAAACGAGAGCACCCGAAAAATGATGAAGGAGATACATTAGAAAGACGACAGCAACTTTACAAGAGGCTCAGGATGGAAATAACCAATTCATTCATAAAGAAAGAAGAACAATCTCATGTACAAAAACAACGGGGGCAAGCACCACGTGTGCCGAAAAGAAAAAGAGTAGGAAAAGATGACCACAAATTCGAAACGAAAAGAATTATTGATATGGATGGAAATATAAAGATAGTGATGACACCGCTCACCAATTTTTCTAAGCGGAGCAAGCTAGAGTAGTAGGTGGGTAAGCGTCATGGATTAGGCCTAATGGGGAAACCATGTAAAAATAAAACGCATCAGGCAATCTACCTCAGAGGTGGTGCGGAAACGATTGCAACACTTCTCAGTCATCTATCATACTAATGGCCGGTTTCTGAACCCGACAGATAAACGTCAGATAGTTATCCAGCCGTTAACTGTGGTTAACTGTGAATTCAAATTCAAAAACAAACGAAAAAAACAATTATGCAACAAAATGAGTCGACAAAGGGCTTGAAATTTCACTGAGCGTGAAAAAATATTGTTATTGGACATTGCTAAAAATTTTATTGGTACTATGGACAATAAAAATACGGAGGCCAGTAATTTGAATTTGAAAAAACAAGCCTCGCAGAAGATAGAGTAATATTCAACGCTGCTGGAGACACTTCCAGAATTTCTTCAACTGATGAGGAACTTGAAAATATTTTTTTTGTCAATTCCATATTTGAGTTGTATATGAACTTGAATTTTCGAAGATATAATTTTGAGGTTATCTTGGAATTGTCATGTGAACATTGAATAGTTAACGTCGAGATAACCCGTCATCGGGACGAGTTAAGATAAAATGAGTTTATGTGTAGTTTATCTGTCGGCGCAGTAGTCAGAAACCCAATTCGACAGTTATCTCTCGTTTAAATTTATCGAATAGATAAACTGAGTTTATTTTGAGTTCAGAAACCGGCCATTATGGCCGGTAATGTAAATAAATGGGTCTATCTCTTTATATGTCTATGGTTCCACCACATTAAACTATTGATGCATGAGTCTCCAGGTGTATAATTAAATTAACGCGCAATATCGTTTAAATATGATATATATTCTCAGCGTTTTCCACTTTTTCCGAATGGTAATAAATTTCTTTTTTGCTAGAGTTGGCCAGAAATCTCATCATATAGCACTCTGCCATTTCCCAAGGCCCGATCCCCGTACGCGACCTAACTAATGATTTTGTCAGAAAACCTCACCCTGCCGAATATATGGCACTTCTGAACGCGGGTAACCCTATTAAATACGAGTGGTACAAGCTGCTGCCACACAAATTATGAGGCAAAGGGAACTATTTCAGGCTTAAAGTAGTTTTGAAATGTTCATTTGGAAACAGGGTCCTTGTCGAAAACGGAACGGAGACATAAATGGAATTTATGGCTTGGAGACGTTTTTTTTTTTTTCTATTCTAAAATCCATTGGGTTTCCCAATACGCGGCTTATCATCAAGATGGAAAATCTGCTCTGAATTACTCTGCTGAAAACTTGAAGTTGCAATTTGTGTACAAGTTATTAAATATGATGGGAAACGCTGCTGAGGCAGAACGTCACCGAATGAATTTGGAAAATCACATCTTTTACTAAAATTTTCCACAAAAGTTAAGGATATAACGGCCGATTGCTTTGTAGGGTTTGTGCTATGCTCTTAGGCCCAAAGTTGAAAGTATGAAAAAATAATAATAAAAGCAAATTTAATAGATTCTTCTCCATTATTTAGATGATAAAGGAATCCTTCTATAATCTTCATTCCAAGTTGACAAATAATGAATGTTATTCCATCTTCCATAATTTATGTTTTAGTACATATTGCTCGAGAGCTTTTTATTGTAAGTTTTCCATATACGAGTATAAATCAGCATGAATAGGAGACGGTAATGAACCCATGCTATTATAATTTCTTTGAAAATACTTGTAAATTAAAATTTTCGAAGAAATTTAAAACCAGTAGATAGGGTTGCCATTCTCATATCTCGACTCACTGCCTTGATTATGTGCATTTCACAATGTTGGGGATGTTGAAACTGAGCTGAAACTCAACTATACGTAAACTTTTTAATCGACTCCGCCAAGTTTAGTTAGCAAATTCTCCCAGATACCCCGCCGAGCAACTTCCTGATAGTTACATCTTGATTAAGATGTGAATCAGGAAACTTGTGGATGTGCTGGAAGGAATTATTAGCTATTATATTAACATGATATGCAAATTGTCCTGTTTATTATTATACCAATAGTTAATTGGTGTAAGTTTGATCCGTTATGGTCAAGAGGCAGCAGAATGTATAATATAAGCGTAGGCTCTAAACGCTTATATCAAATGGTTAGTCATAACTCTTATTATTTTCTGTTTATCTCGGATTTTTCATATTGATTGTGTGAACTCCATTACCCTGATCCCCTGTGGTTTTGTTGCCCTCGATATAAGTATTTTCGAAAGCCCCTATACTTTGATCATCAATGGAACATGGATTTTATAAATCGATCAGATAATAAAAGTCGTGATATTTGGAGAGTGATAAACTCTAGAATTAAATGTAATCCCAGTAGAAACAGCTCAAAGGAATTATCAAAGGAAGAATTCAACATATATTTCTCCAATGTGGCTAAAGAGATGAATGTGCAGACTCAAAAATAAGCGAAGGTCTTCTGAAGAACAAAAAGGTGTAATCACAAAATCATTCTCTTTATCTCCAACAACACCTGAGTAGGTGAAACAAGTAGTTTCCTCGATGAAGAATAAGTGGGCCCTGGATATATATGAATTTTCTGTGGGATTGCTGAAGGAAGTTATCCATAGCATGACCAAACCACTCTCATTGGTGATAAAAAGATGTTTCGAGAAGGGGATTTTTCCAGATGAGCTGAAACTTGCTAGGGTAATACCAGTTTAAAAGAAGGGTGATCAAGATGTATACGAAAATTATAGACCGACCTCTATACTGCCAGCTGTCTCAAATATCTTTGAATCTCCGATGAGGACTAGATTGTTATCGTTCTTATAAAAAAATCCTTCCTGAATGAGTGTCAGTATGGCTTCAGGAAAGAAAAGTCGACAACATCTGCTCTGCTGAACCTTGTCGAATACATCAAGTAGTCACTGATTGATCAAGAGGAGGTGACCTTGACCTGCATGCACTTGAGCAAAGCGGTTCGATTATTGGTTGGAGTATGTTGGCGTAAGATGAGTAGCACTAAACCTGTTCAGATCTTATAGACATTCTCATGATAGGCGGATTTCTGCCAAGATTCGTATTGAATCTACCTTGAAAAAGTAATTTCCTATTTCTAAACGTTCTCGTAGGAAAGTGATACAGGACCATGGAAGTCAATTCAGGTGAATTGTAGAAGTTATTCATGATGTTATATATGAAAATCAAATCTAATTTACTTCTTTGGTTCTCTAAGGATTCCATATTATATTGAGATCTTATTTGTGTTATATCTGAAGTGATAAAATTACCCGTTATTTTGAAGTGTAAAAATCTGATGAATCTATTCTGCAACCTCTCCATCCTTTGCTTATGCACGGTATAAAATGGATTCCATATAATAGAGGCAAAATTAACTCTGCTGTGTATAAATGCAAAATATTTGGCTTTTATTGCTGCCTCGTTCTTAAAATTCCTACATATCCTACAAAGGAAACGATGAGTGTATCAACGTGAGCAGCGAATGACTACTTTGAGTCGAAAATCACTCCCAAATCTCAAACCTGATTCACCCTCTTCACCTCACAACCAACCAATCGTTACTGAAATTGAATACTAGCATGGTCATTCTGACCGCAATAATCTGTAAACGCGTCAAGATCCTTCTGAAACTCCACACAGTCCCTCACTGACTTGATCCCCCAAACATCTTCAAATCATTTTCGAAAAGTAAAAAGTGAACAAATTTGAAACAAACTCCTACATCGTTCAGGAATATTAAAAATAGTATCGGTCCCAAATGAGACCCCTGGGGTACCCCAGATGATATGCATATTTACTTACTGTTATAATTATTTTCTAAACGTCTACGCGTACTGTGTAGCTCGGATATGACGCGGTTGCATAAGTTGAGAAAACTTACTATATGAAAAAATAATTCTAACTTACGGGGGGGCCTAGAATTATTTTTGCGGGGGGCCCGGTCAATGATCGTTACGTTAATGAGGGGATGAATCGTAGATTTACGTGTATGGGCCCGAAAGTAAACAGCAGTCGACTGTATGGGTGTTTCACGATTAAATGGTCGCCTTTCGGAAAAACTGGACATTTCGTAATCGTACCACTAGAACAACTCAGAACAATCTATTCTGGGTAGTACACAATCATTTGTTTGCCAGGTGTCTTCCAAGAAATTAGGAATACCAACCGCCAAAGACGGATCACCCTTTACCACGACATTTCTGAGCAATCAAAACATCGAATCGATAAGTCATCCGCCCTATTTTGATTTGGCACCGAATGACTTCCATCTAGTCCCGTACGTAAAAACAAAATGAGAGGTGAACGTTTTTCGATTCCTGAAGAAGCGGTTGATGCGTTCAGAATGCATGTTTTGGAGATACCTCAATCAGAGTGGCAAGAGTGCTTCGACAATTGGTTTAAACGCATACAAAACTGTATAGATCTTAATGGGGAATATTATATAAAAGCCAACCCTCGTATCTATCAAAATTAACTCAGCTTCTACGTAAAATATTCAAACTTTCCTACATAAATCTACATGAATGCATGCTAATGGATGGTAAATATTAATATTTGTCGTGCAAGTGCAGGACGTGGGCAAAATTCGTACCTATCCCTAGTATGGAAAATATCGTGAGGTACGTGACTCCGACGGTTTCGTAGTTTTCTTGTGTTCACAACACAACAAGCGTGTACTAACATTTAGACATGCCATTACGGGGCAGGTTATTAGTGCTAGATTGCAACAAATTGAATGTTCTTCACTAATTGGATTCTGTCAACCGAAAGAGTTTTGGTGGAAAGTCGACAGGACTGATAGCTCCTCGTGATTTTCCTCATTTGCTGTTGGTTTTTTTCAAGCTCTTGACCTAGTTCAACCAGAAATTGGTTTCTCAACAAACAACGAGAAAAATAAAAAAACATTATTTTTTTTTCAGCTAAGGCATGAACTTTTCAATATACTTGACACGTGTTTTGATTCCACATTGTTCAAGAGTTACTTGATTTCTATAGAAAAAACAAGAAATGTGACTAACGTTTCAAACTTAGATATGAGTGAATAACAAAATCTTTTAACACCTAACGTATGTTCTTATTCTAAGTAATCTGATTCTAAATTAAAGCTTGTATTGTATATCACATATGCCTAGCTCTCAAGATTCCACTTCGATGTTCACGTCTTTAAATGACATCCAAAAAATTGTCAATCATTATTATATTTTTTGAGCTATCATAATTTAAGGTCTTGAATTCATGTTAATTAGATTAAGATTTAATGAACATCATTTCATAATCAATCTCGCTATCGTAAGTACTGAAGATCTGTAACCTGTTCACCAATTGATTTTTAATAATTTGCAGCACTCTTGAAAAAGAAACAATTTGTTTTGAAAGCTCGAGTAAAGGATAAAAGAGTCTTCTACTTTTTATTTGACTGCTAACCCACGGGAATCATCGATATAAATAATATAATATATATATAACTATAATTCAATAGGTTTTTTACTATTTTCCCACCCTAATGAGGAAACCCTTTCTAGAGAATACTCAGCATATTTAGCGCAGGGGCGTATTTACGGGGGGGAGGAGTACTTGGGGTAATTAATTCTCCCCCAGGAAAGAGTTTTTCACACTAAATCTTCGAATGGAAACGATCTAAACCTCCCCCCTTTACCCCGCTTTTCACTCCAGATTAGTTCAGATCCCTAGCTAATACTTGCCACTACCCCCCCTCAATTGCTCTCTGGATAACGCCCTTGATGATGCGCCCTATTGGGGGCGACATAACAGTATTTTGCACGCGGGCGCTCAGACAGCTAGCGGCGTGTAAATGCCTAGGCCAGGCGATACGAGCGAGTAAGGACAATCAGACTGTGGAAATTGGGAGGAGAACTCGATTAGGATAGGGGATTAGGATTTAGTAGGCTCTCCTATGTCCTGAGAAACCACGTAATTCCCATGCAATCAAGAGCAAGAGTATTCGACTAGTGCATTCTACCGGTACTAATATACGGAGCTCAGATGTGGACTTTCACCAAAGCAAATCTTGATGTAATCCGCAAGACGCAGAGGGATATGGAAAGGAGCGTGCTAGAAATATCACTCGGAGATAAAAAACGCAACGAATGGATAAGACAGAGAACGAAGGTTGTAGACGCAATAGAACGAGCAGGCCATAATGAGCGAATACAGGACAAACGTTGGAATGTCGAAATTGGAATATGGCGCCCTTACCATGGCAAAAGATCAAGAGGGAGGCCGCAGATGAGGTGGAAAGATGATATAGTCAGGCACGCAGGCTTGATGTGGCAGAGGAGAGCCCTACACAGGCAGCGCTGGAGGCAGTTGGGGGAGGCCTATATCCAAGCTTGGAAGGAAAGAGAATAGGCTAATTCAAAAATTCCAATATTACAGACATTTATGCAAAACGAAAGCACGCTGTTCTACTAGAACAAGCGCTCAATAAGCAATGCTCCTATTCCCACACTGAATATAATTTTTTTCACAATATTCCATGCAATTATACTTCTAGATGTCATATAAATCTTATATTCTGGTTTTTCATATTCTAGCTACTGTCTTCAACCATTAAAAATCAGCTTCCGGAAAAATGAATAGTTCACTCAATATGTAAATCCCAAACACCCAGTAAAAATGACAATGCATACCATTCCTCCTATTATTTATTCGTCCGAAAAGATGAATTAATCAGAAAAATTGTTGAATATGTAAATCCGTCTAAAAAACAAACAGAAAACACCACTAAAATGAAGAGGCACGAATTGAATTATTTCCTCTCCTTGTAGAGCCAAACTCAATATACGCCTCATTTTTTTATTTCAATGAATTTATTCATTTCCCTCGCGTATTTTATCGAGCTCGGGCTGTGGTGAAAGTGGTTGAATAAATATTTGCATTCTGGGTGGTGGAACAAATAATAAATTTCAATTATACTGTTATTCGAAAATTCCCAGTTGACAACTAAATATGCAAATTTCAATCCCCCTTTCATTATTTTAATGCCCGAATAATGTTTGGGAGGCACTCCGTAGCAATTTCGTGTATCACATTCAGGTTAAGGGGAAGTTGGTCACGGTAATTATGTAACCTGGGTTCACCACTATTATTTTTTCTATTATTTACGACCGCTGTGCCTCTTTTATGTTTACGAGTTGGCAGCTTTGGGCTTTGACACCAGTAGTTCGGAAAGGTATATTCGATAGGTATATAGGGTGTAACTAAATAAGTGTAAAATATTTAAGGAGGTGATTCCTCATCGAAAAAAAGATAGGATCTTTCATATAAAGAACCTTCATTGGAGCATCCCTTGTTAAGATACAGCCCCTCCAAGAGGGTACATAAAATTTTTATAACAATTTTTTCACAAGCACCAAAAAAATTACAATACTGAAATTAACCTAACGTTTCCTACTAACAAAAAGACACTTATCTTTTGCCGCACTCTGTGTATGATGAATAATCGAATAATTCCTTATTGGGAGCCTACATTTCAAAGTTTCGGATTTTTTGTATGAACTTTTACAATTTTGTTCTGATAAATGAACCCAGCATCCCGAAATGGCAAGAGGTTTCTGATGAACATAGATTAAATACAATTCCATGTTCTCTGACTTTACTCAATAGGTCTTCTATCATATGATTACTGCAGAAAAACTGTTGAAAATATGTATTATGAAGGTATTATTGTTAACGTAAACAGCCTCTAACGTTAACTTTGTTTCTTTATAATAATTAGCCTCAGATAATACGAGATAACCATCCTTAATCACTATGTCCTTTGTTTAGAATTAATTCTGAGGGAATAGATGGTGGAAACCTCCCTCCGCTCCGTCAATACTGTTCATTATTCTTGGCGCTCTTGTTTATCTGAAGAGGGAGCTTATCAATTCGCCCGTATGTCTGTAATTTATTAATTTCTGGGTAAAACAAGTATCAATCGATTCGATTGGAGACATTGATGAAACAATTTTTATCAAAATCGTCTCTGTTCGTTCGTCCGTGCGCACGATATCACTCGGACGGAATGAGCTAGAGATTCAAAATTTTCAAATTAGGTTTGAGCGATGGAGCGGCCCAGTAATTCCATTGTGACTGAAAATTTTTTCTGATAAAAATTTCCATCAGGAAAATACATCCAAACCATTTTCAACTTCGACGAGGTAATACCTTCGGAGATAAGATTTTCCAATGGTTGAAAACAACTTGTAAGTACTATAACGAAGCGCCAAATCTGTCAAATCAAGTGTGATTGGCCTCGCCATTTCTTTCAGAAGGCTGAACTTTTATTCTTTTAATTTCAAGAAATATCACGGCAACAATGAACAAAGAAAATTTAAACTTCACCCGAATTCTAACAAAATTAAAAACAAATTTCCTGGGATAACTTCACGTAGATGAATCGAAATATGTTTAATGAAGTTTTTGATCTCAAGCAAAAACATGGAAAATTCGTTTCGTCACTACGAATCTGGAACAGGTTTTTCAACCAACATTTCATAATCCATCAATTTGCACGGTCAAAAATTTTATATTTCAATTCATCAATGCCCAAATGGTTTCGATGATGATTTTTTATCGAAGGTGAATAATTCGGCAATCATATAATCCAATGAAGTGGGTAAAAACGGTTTCTACTCCGATAGGCCTCGCTTCACAGGGGATATCTACGTGATGGGAATATCCGATAAAATAAAACAACGTTGAAGCTTTTCTTTTGTATTATATCGCAGGAATTATGGGTACAGTTATACAGAAAAATAGGTGGAAAAAGCAGGAGTGTTGTGATCTTTTTGAAATTTCAAATGACATTTGAAATTACCATTTTGATTGATTATTAATATAAGTATGAACATGATATAACAACCTCTTTCAAGACACAGGACACTATCAAGTCCTAGCTAATAAATGTTAAACCTGATAATGAAAACTATAGAAAGATAAATGGCAGATAAAAAATACCATTCGGATACAGGAGATCGAAGAAGAAGCTCCCTTTGAAAGTAAGATTGAAAGGACATTAGAAGCTTACTCAAGTGACGGTTGCCGTCGTTAAATCATTTCAGCACAGAGTTGGATTTGGGAAAATCAGAAAATTTGGACAAAATTATATAGATTCAATTCCTTTCAACTTCAAATATCTCAAGAATGGTGCAATTTAGGAGAAAAGATGAAGTTTATATGCAAAAAAGACTAATGATTCCAGGAAGTACAAGATACGGACCTTTAGTTCAAGTGATATTTGTTTTTCATGCAATTTAACCATTCTGTAGAGTAGTAGTGAGAAACCCACAAGAAATGGAATAAATCTATTGATGCTAAAATATGCACGAGTGTTATCTAAAACCATCTACAAGAGATCATTTCAATTGATATTGCCGTTTGAATATTACAGGTGAAAATGCAATTTTTTTATGAAATTTCAACACCCTCTTTTGAACGGTGCCAAATTTGGATAAATGTTATAGAAAGAAAATTTTGACGTCAAGAATCTATGGTTCGAATTAACGTAGTGGTCGAAGACTCACCCTGTATATATAACACAAGTTCCTTCCTCATAATTGTCCCATCGTTGCAGGACTAGTTGGGGTTCTCTGAAATGGGACATCTAAAGAATCTCATAAATGAAGGATTGAATCTTCTACACTATCTTAATGAACTCTTTATTGCAAATTAATTAGGCTGACATGTTTCGGCACAATTTGCAATTTTCAAAGTAATGTAATTTTGAGTTCTTATTCAAATATACATTATTTACTTGTTCCAATCGAGTTTCGCAGTTGAGAAAAAATGATAAAATCAAACAAAATCAAAAATGAAATAACAAATAAAACATTGTCAACAAACTGAATTGAAATTAGATATTTAAATCAACTTTCGTGATATGAAAATGGCAATATTCTTCTAAAAGAGAATCAAACGTGAATGTTTGAATCACAAATTCCCTTCTTCTTGAAACCAATCAAAAGTATGCGTACCAATTCGTTCGAAAACCATTTAAAATATCTTGAATTAAAACTGAATTAACAGTTTTCTTCAGTTTCATTTCAGCCAAAATCCTGTTTGGCTTTAGTTTCTACTACTGTAAAATATTATAACTTGAATGCGTACGGCAACATAATTAGAAAAATTCATATATCGATAAAGAAGGTCTTCTTTCATATTCATTCCAAAATTTCGAATGGACGAACAAATTTGAAATACATTATATATTCAAATTCAAATCACAGATAACTCAAACCTAAAATGACTTCTACGAATTTGGCTTGTGAATTTTAACAAACATATATTATTTCACCGTCACCGTGAATGAATCATTCACTTTTCCACAAACTGATTGAGTCCAACCGTTGTCAATCAAACACCTATCTGTGAAAGCATCGAGCGTTCAGATATCTGATGTACTTTTTAACATTTGACTTCTCCAATTGTACGTAACATTTGTATTTTCAGACTAAATGATTTTATGAGGTTGAAAGGTTTCAGATCGAAAATTTCCTGTAGTTTTGTTTTAGACGGCAGTCCTAAAGTTTCAATGAGCCAAGCGTGGATACGAAACGTAAATTAACATTAACTTAAACTGTTCGTGAATTATTATTTTTAAACAATCGATTCATAGTGGTTTCACGAAATGGCTTATTCTCGAATTTTCATCTTGAAATGTGAACAGGAAAACTGATCCTCATCCATTATATTTCCCATCATGAATGGCGCACTCTATGTCACACACAACAACCTCATCCATTTTTTATAGAGTTCCACTGGGGACGAAGCCTTTTACATCACAACGTAACTGGAAAACTCCTGCGGTCCAGCAGGCGTTATCGGTAATTTTCTCACAATCCCTAGACTTATTCATCACACGCCGACCACCTATCTTCTCTCTCCAATAACTTCTGATGCTGGACAGCGCCGAATTCATCTTATTTTGGTGGCTTATTTTCTCGAAATAGCGACATAGAATCGTTTATTTTCGTCAATACCACATTCTTCAGTTCTTCCTTTGAATCCAGGACCTGTTCGTTCTGGCCAATTTGTTGTTGATCAATCCTAAATTTCTTTCTCTGAAAGTAATGAACCTGCAGGATGATATGTCTTTGTGAGTACATTTCCGCTGCAATATGCTCTCCGAAATGCATTGTGGGGCTCTGATAATACGAAGAATACTTTTATGATATGTCATTTGGAATAATTAACTAATTTTCGTACTTCCGGGCCTAAAGTGACAACTTCACTCCCTTGTGACAGGTACTAAAGTGTCACATTTAATCCCTCCGGGATTAAATATTGACGAAACTCCCGGAACGATTAAATCACAAACAAACGAATTTAAGGGATATTTTATTGAAAAATACAATTAATTAGAATGGTAATTAACGTTAATATTCAAATTAATATTGTGACAGTTCGTCATATTGACCAGTCTTTCCTGGGTTAATGCAGCAGGTAACTGACGAGTAACAGATAGGTCCTTATCATATTGAACTGGTGTTTGTTTCGAAGATCCTGCGGAAACAGGAAGCGAGAATGAGGACTGTGGCATAACTATAGTGGACGAATCGGCGACTTGACCAAATATTTTATCTGAAATTTTTGTTTATTTTTAATAGACGATTCAATATATCCCTCGGCCCCGTTGTGGAGGATTTCCATCCTCCATGTCTCTTCAGCACGTCTATTGTTGCTCCTGAATCAGCTAACAAAGACGCAGATGTGCGTCTAAAACGATGTCCCGTATAAGACGTCGCATTTTCTAACTTCAAGAAAGCTGCTATTTGCCGTGGAAATGTACCAAACATGTTTCTCCCTACTACTCGCGTAGTACATTCTTTGTTGATGTATTGAACAAAAAATTTTGAATGAGGTGTCTTTGTCTTTCGCAATGCCACATATTTTCGAAATATCGCCACAAAACTGATGGCACTGTTTTCTGAATTTTTTATCACAAAATTACGGTCAATTTTATTTTTGGTGTTTCTAATCGCAAATTAGGAAGGAGTGGCTCCAAATTTCTCACATCGGACAAGCTCCCGCAACGCCCAAAATAAGTGCAACCTACAAAAAATTGATTTCTTAAAATTTCTGAATATAAACACATTTCCAAATTTACCTTAAGCATTAAATATTTATCATCCGGAGCCTCCCGTAAGAACTGATCTACCTGCTCAGAAGTGAGAATTCTTGATTCTTTGACTTAAATCCTCATTTCTTCTCTTCAAAAAAGCTAATAATTTTGGAAATTTACTTATATCAATATCTTCTCTAATGTTAATAACCGATTTCAGCATTGAGTAATGTGCCTAGAGAGTTGAGGCACAAACCGCTTTTGATTTATCATTGAAGTAGCCTAACAGCGCATTTTCAGTAGGTTGTCTCACATTTTTAAGCGGCACCACTTTTTAAAAGCATCGTACTGCTGCTCGTATAGTTTTCTAGATTTCGGTGGTAACAATTCTTCACCTACTTCGGCTGCTCTTTTATCAATATCAGATACACCTTCTTCACTCATGATACCAATAATTATTAATAACAATGTTTCTTTACAATGACACTAGTAATGACAATGTTTCTAAATTATAATTGTCACAACGCAATGTTACTATGGTAACTTATTTTAAAGACAGTTTATTAAATGAGTTGAAGAGAGAAAAAACTGATTGAAATTATTGAAATAATTAATAAAATCATACCGGAAGTACGAAAAGTATCGTATATACCTTGCGACTGAAGTACATTTAATCCTTCAGGTAAATTATGGCCCTCCCTGCGGTCGGGCCATAAACTTTACCTTCAGGATTAAATGTACTACTTCAGTCCCGCGGTATATAATATACTATTTATTCCCGTACGTAAAGATTAAAATGAGAGGTTAACGTTTTTCGATTCCTGAAAAAGCGGTTGATGCGTTCAGAATGCATGTTGTTTTGGTGATAACTCAATCAGAGTGGCCAAAGAGCTTCGACAATTGATTCAAACGCATTGTTTGAAAAACAATAAAGCGATTTAAACACTATATTCATCGTGGAGATTAAATATATGTAGGAAAGCTTTATCAGGAAATGAAGGAAGGTGGTACTTGCCGACACGTGTTTCTGCTGATTGACTTCGCAAAAACCAAAAGCATGTAATTAACGAAATTCCAAAATTCACAATAATTTTTGACATAATTTCACTCACAATATTATTCTGGTTCAATTAAATAGGAAATCAAAGCAAAGAACTGTAGTTTTATCAAATGCATTCTGTAAAGACGTTAGAATATTACGTGGATTTTGTTTCGCCGAGCTGCTTAGAATCGCTCGAGAAATTTGTTATTACAGGAAGAGGAAAGCTTGAACCATTTGAGTACAGCTTTTGTACCAACTTTTCTGCTCCGAATGCGCATTACTGTGTTCAGCGAAGCATGGAATATTATATTCCAACGTTTCCATATTGCACGGTGTTCCGATTGAGGTGTTTTCCCAACTTTTTAAAGTTTCGCTGCTCGCTCTAATCATAATTCGCTCGACCGCCGTTACTTTAGAGCCATTTGCGTCATTACCAGAGTTACCAGTTTCCTTCACGATTTCGCAGAAAGGAATCCATCAGCTGTAATCAGAATCATTTGAAGATACCTACCGGAAGATTATACGATTTTAAGTTACAAAAATCTAGAAAGAGCAAGTTAGGAAAACGAATACTACATGCTGTATTGTTGGTTAACAAATATTTCACTCCTAAAGTCAAAAGAATACACAAGGTGAGTCTTTGAACACTGCGTGAATTTTGATCATAGGTTCTGGAGATCGAAAGAATATGCGGATTTCATTCAGGAATATTACTTTTGAATGGGACCATCCTGTAAAAGAAAATGTTTGTGGTTTAATTACTCATCAATTGCACATTTTCAGGCGTATATGTATTGGTACCTGACACATAAGGTGAATAGACACATATCTGTCACAGACAATTTTGCTAAATATTTATTCATAGTATGTTTTTTATCAATAAGGTTGTGGACAATTTTCCCAAGAATATAACTTTATTTTTTCATTTTTATTCTGAATGTTCCATTAAATGAAGCGCATCAATCTGAGATAATGATTTCTTATGAATAAATCCCATTTCTGTACTCGATTAATAACCGGTTGTAAAGGGTGATTCATTTAGAAGGAAAAAAGTTAAGAAATTAATGAAAACAATTTTATTTTATTTATATTCTGGGTTCTTCAGTACTATTCACTCTCCTCATTATCTGCTTGTTGTTTATTGGTTGTTTTCTTTCGGTCATTATAAGATATCTTTGGTCCTGCGTTTGCGAGTTATGTTTCTTATCATTCATATTCTTATTTGTTGTCGTTATTTTCTTTGGGTTGGCTATTTTAAGTTGGTAGTGTTAGTTATGTTCTCGACTCTATGTTTGCAGTTGTACGATGAGCTGCGAATTTTCAGTTCATCTCTAGATTCGCCCTCCAAAGACGCAATTTTCTTGAGGAGTACTTTATTGTATTCCATCAGAGTTATTTTTACCTAAGATTTTTTGAAAAAGCATATTTTTTAGAATGTTACTGGACTCTGGGATTCTATACGCGTCTTCATTCTTGTTGTCAATCAAGTGAAAAAATTACATAGCTCCTACTTTAGAACCTGTGCCACATCCATTTAATATAGATGAATTGAGAGCTGCGATTAATAAAATCTCGAAAAGCAGCAGATTTTGACGGAATTTATCCTGAGTTCATCAAACATTTAGGAAAAAAGACCTTGTCTTGGTTATTGTTATTCTATAACAATATTCTAAATTCAGGAAACTTTCCTTCCGAATTCCGTAAGGCTAAAGTAATAGGTATTTTGAAACGAGGAAAAAATTCTTGTGATCCTAGTAGTTATCGACCAATCAGTTTATTGGGTGTTCCTTTCAGGATATTAGAAAGGTAAATTCTTTTTAGAATTGAATCTTCTATAGAAAATGCTCTACAAAAATTCAAGGGAAAAATGTGTTCACATCAGGTTCTTAGCCTTACAACTTTCATAGAATCAGGCTTGAATAAAAGGTTGAAAACAGGAGCTGCTTTCATTGATGTTATCTGATAGAAGGTTTCGTGTTTTTGTTGACAATACGAGTAGTCATTTCAAAACATTGAAAAACGGTCTTCCACAAGGATCAGTTCTAGGTTCTTTGCTTTTCAATTTATATCTCAGTGATTTACCCACGACATCAACTCAGAATTTTGTTTATGCCATTGCTTACAGCAGGATTTCTATACTCTGGAAAACAAACTGTCATCTGATTTAGAAATGTTAAAGAATTATTTTATTGAGTGGTGATTATGTCCAAATCCCAACAAAATAAAAGTATCTTGTTTCTATCTAAAAAATCATGAAAAATAAAGGAAATTAACTGGAACTTTCAATGATTCTCCTATCGAATATAATTTCTAATCTAAATACTAAGGAGTTAAATTAGATTCACTCCTCAATTACAAGGCTCAGTAGATGATCTGAGCGAGGATCAGAGCCTAATTAAAACTAGGAATAACATTCTTCAGAAATTAGCTGGATCATCTTAGGGTGCTGATGCTTCCACTCTTCGCACAGCATCTCTAGCCTTAGTTTTTTCTGCAGCAGAGTATTTTTGCTCTGTTTGGTTTAATAGTGCACATACAAAAAAATTGATGCACAATTGAATACATCCATGAGAATGATTACTGGCACCATAAGATCTACATCGGTTCATTGATTACCAGTTTGGTCTAACATTGTCCCTCCCCATATTCGCAGACACCAACTCCAGCTAACAGCTAACATTTGTTTTGAAAAACAAAAGTTCAAAAGAATATAGATATATCAAATGTTGACAATGGTATTTTCCTCGTATCTGCTAATTTCACACAGCCAGAGTAAACAATTGCCTTGCACTTATCACACCTGTGTTTTTCTCTCACGATTACACGTGTTTTGATCATCTCGGCTTTCACCTTCATCGATCGCCCGACATCTTAATATAGGACGCTTGATTATATCATTTCAGATAACAAGCAGGCTACAGCGCCTGACATCACGTCAGTGCATTTATCCATTTTGTTGCTGGTCCCGTCGTGTTCGTCTATGACAAGATATTCTTAGATGTCGTACTGCCCGTGTTCGTCTATGACAAGATATTTTCAGATGTTGTACAAACCCCTGGTTTGTGAAGATCTTCCAGTTGAGTATTGCTGGTTTACATTTATTGAGAATTGTGTTATTCTGCGTCGCTGGCACATATAAAATTGTGTTATCAGTGTAGTTTTTAATGTGTGTCTCACGCCGAACACACTTGGGATTTAGTCTTCTTTATATTTGAGAATGGCCGAGCCCAGATTTCTGCCCGACACCTTGCCACATCATGTCAATCTTGACCTGCTATACCCTGGGCTTCCTGAGGTCACTGATTCTTGTCGTTATGTGTGTTCTTATTAAAAGTCGCAAAATGACTTACTTCCAAGGACAGAAGAATGAAAGCGCAGCTTTTCCCTGGTCAGTAGGTACTACCGGATGATTGACTCCAGAGCGGAGCAGTATCTTGCGGTATCATGTAGAATGATGATTGCCATCTGAACCGAACCACGATATCTCGGCAGACCAAGGAAATTGCAGGTATGAAAGCGGGTATTGCAGCCTTTTATGGTCTCAAAGTGTCGACCTGCTCCCCTTCTCAAATATACCAAAGTATAAATCTCAGTATCTATATCGTGACACATATACTGAGCCACAATGACGCATCGAGTAAATGAGTGAGAAAGGAGACTTAATATGTGTGATACATTTATGTAGAAGTATAAAATACATCGTAATGCCCTGTGTGATTATCTGATTGGATTTTCCTTTCTGAAAGGTTGCCTTAGCCAGGTGAAATTTCATGTTTTTATCGTCGTTAAACTCTTTTTCGTACTTCCGGGCCTAAAGTGACCACTTCACTCCCTTGTGACAGGTACTAAAGTGTCACATTTAATCCTTCCGGGATTAAATATTGACGAAACTCCCGGAACAATTAAATCACGAACAAACGAATTTAAGGGATATTTTATTGAAAAATACAATTAATTAGAATGGTAATTAACGTTAATATTCAAATTAATATTGTGACAGTTCGTCATATTGACCAGTCTTTCCTAGGTTAATGCAGCAGGTAACTGACGAGTAACAGATAGGTCCTTATCATATTGAACTGGTGTTTGTTTCGAAGATCCTGCGGAAACAGGAAGCGAGAATGAGGACTGTGGCATAACTATACTGGACGAATTGGCGACTTGACCTAATATTTTATCTGAAATTTTTGTTTATTTTTAATAGACGACTCAATATATCCTCGGCCCCGCTGGAGGATTTCCATCCTCCATGTCTCTTCAGAACGTCTATTGTTGCTCCTGAATCAGCTAACAAAGACGCAGATATGCGTCTAAAACATTGTCCCGTATAAGACGTCGCATTTTCTAATTTCAAGAAAGCTTCTATTTGCCGTGGAAATGTACCAAACATGTTTTTTCCTACTACTCGCGTAGTACATTCTTTGTTGATGTATTGAACAAAAAATTTTGAATGAGGTGTCCCTGTCTTTCGCAATGCCACATATTTTCGAAATATCGCCACAAAACTGATGGCACTGTTTTCTGAATTTTTGATCACAAAATTTCGGTCAATTTTATTTTTGGTGTTTCTAATCGCAATTAGGAAGGAATCGACCAAATCTCTCACATCGATTTCTAAATCAACCAACTCTTTTCCACGACAAGCTCCCGTAACGCCCAAAATAAGTGCAACCTACAAAAAAACTGATTTCTTGAAATTTCTGAATATAAACACATTTCCAAATTTACCTTAAGCACTAAATATTTATCATCCGGAGCCTCCCGTAAGAACTGATCTACCTGTTCAGACGTGAGAATTCTTGACTTCTTTGGCTTAAATCCTCATTTCTTCTCTTCAAAAAAGCTAATAATTTTGGAAATTTACTTATATCAATATCTTCTCTAATGTTAATAACCGATTTCAGCATTGAGTAATGTGCCCAGAGAGTTGAGGCACAAACCGCTTTTGGTATATCATTGAAGTAAACTAACAGCGCATTTTCAGTAGGTTGTCTCACATTTTTAAGCGGCACCACTTTTAAAAGCATCGTACTGCTGCTCGTATAGTTTTCTAGATTTCGGTGTTAACAAATCTTCCCCTACTTCGGCTGCTCTTTTATCAATATCAGATACACCTTCTTCACTCATGATACCAATAATTATCAATAACAATTACAATGACACTAGTAATGACAATGTTTCTAAATTATAATTGTCACAACGCAATGTTACTATGGTAACTTATTTTGAAGACAGTTTATTAAATGAGTTGAAGAGAGAAAAAACTGAAATTATTGAAATAATTAATAAAATCATACCGGAAGTACGAAAAGTATCGTATATACCTTGCGACTGAAGTACATTTAATCCTTCAGGTAAATTATGGCCCCCTCTGCGGTCGGGCCATAAACTTTACCTTCAGGATTAAATGTACTACTTCAGTCCCGCGGTATATAATATACTATTACTCATTATTGTAATAATTATCAAAGAGAATGTAGAGATTCCTCAAACCATAATGTTTTAAACGCATTCATAAATTTATTCTGAGCAGTTGAAGATCATGAAAACGGCACAACTATAATTGACGGAAATTCTCACAAATTGTTCAGCTTATCCATTTCGTTTAGTTAATGTTACTCAAATCATTTCAAGTTTCTGAAGAAGATAAAAAGCCTCATTTTGAAGGGGAGTTCTACAATTTGTCAACCCCGTCCCAAACTTGTTGTCGGAAAAAGTTTCTGAAATTGAAAAGGGCCCGACGCAAGCGCTTACGCAGCTTTGATACAGTTGGAACATGCCGTAAGGAGCTTTGCCGTCAATTTGTCAGTTCGTCAACGACGCGCAAAGCGAATTGAAGCTTTCAGCTGAGGGGCAGGTGAACCACGTGATACGCTCGAGTAAAGTTGCGTGAATTCGAATATGAACTTTTTAACTGGTCGCTAAATTTTGAATCTTGAGTTTCTTGTTTAATTTGTTTTTAGAACTAGCTATGTGAGAAAATGTTCGTGAAAGGATTGAGCAGTGATTTCTGTGTTTTTCTGATTTTCGGTGAGTTTTTAAAAGAAATGGGAATAGTTGCAGACAAAAATTCTAATTCGATCAGAGCAAGATATGGTAGAAGACTGCGTTTTCACCATTCAGGTGTAGACAAAATTGTAATGAATATAAACAGGGATCTTCATCTGCTTAATTTCAAAGTATGATCCATAATTTTTAGTTGTAAGTTTCTATATTGTTTTCGCTCATTTTAAATGTTATCTTTCTAATGGATAAAATTTTTAATCGTAAATTTTGATTCGGTGTGCGTGGAATACTCGAAGATTTGGACAATATAATTTCATTATGCTGCTATTTTTGCCCTCTTATTTTCAGTTGAATCGAGAGCTAACCCATTGCACAATAATCAAACCCAGAATAGTATGAAACAATTGGGTTCGACTCCTTGGTAAAGAATCCGCGGTGGAGGAAAAGTATGTCCGTCTCCTGTCGGTCGGCTAGCTGTATATGCAAATAGCTTTTCGAGGATATAAGCTAGAGCGTTCAATTGTCACAATAGGTTAATTGTTCAAATATCTCGGCTGAGGACAATTCCTTCTAATAGTTCGACAGTTAGAAAGAAATGGAAGTGTCGGTCTTTCAAATTACTCGGAAAACATCCACCAAATCAGCTGGTCATTTCGAAGAAGCTTGTGAAACTTCCTGGAAATTTACTTGGAAAATCCTTTTATTTTCTCTAAAACTCTTTAGAGTAAGATATTCATCAGAAGGTGACTAAAATTTGTGCATAAATGGAGGTTATTCATCCTACCCATATTCAAAATCTGAATTTCCGTACCTCCTAATCCTGACAACAGTTTTTCTCATTCGATGACATCATTGAAATGGAATTATTCAATTGTTCACCTGAACATAGCGGTTATAGATTAGCCCGAATGTATTTTCGGAAAGTGCTAGAATCATTATTTTCAGATGAAGAATCCGTGGTCAAAATCGATTCTGTCTGACCGTCAGCAGGATTACGTCCAGAAGGACAGAGCTGGAGAGCTGAATTCACTCAAGATTTGAAAAATGAATGAGTACATTATACGGCCAAATTGACCTAGTCAAGTAGAACTTTGTTATTTCGAAATACACTTCTCAAATAATTTTTTGTTTCCAAAAAGCCGATATTTTTGGAGATATGATGATCTTTCAGAGTTTCAATTGATACTCGCAAGAATTTTTCTCTGTTAACTTTATGATTTTTAAGATGCTACCGTGGCGTGGTCGTTTAGGTTCCTGTTTCTCACACGAAAATCCCCTGTGTGATCCCAGGCAGAACCAAATTTGATAAGTCTATTTATGCCGAGATATTGGTGTTCAAATGGAAGAGGAGCCTTTTTTCTCTGATTCTCGATCTCACACTAACCAACAATCGCTCAGAAAGTTGGAGGTGGGTTTCAGAAACTTGAATTAATATCTCTTAAACCCTGCCTATTGTTTTTCGGAATCTTTTCCCTTTCGTCGCAAGACTTTGTAAATGCATCAAAGAAGGCTATTGGTAGTTTTTTGGAAAATAAATCCCAGGATGAACGTTTCACTACGTTTCAGCTGCCCCCTTCCGCTCTAGGTACGATACTGGCCGAGAATATGCGCATGCGTGAATACCAGACAGTATAAACTGACTTATGCCGCACTCTGCATATGTGTATATCAAAATTTGCTGTCTTTTTTTTGTTTCACTCAATCGAATTTTTGAAAAAATTGAAAGATCACGTTGTCTACTCTGAAAGAAATAGGAAAAGCATTTCGTGGCCTTGGTGACAGTGGTTAAATTTTCGAAAAAAAGAAATTTTTTAAACAAAAAATTGAAGAAACTTTTTTCAGTGCCAACGGATTAGTTTTATGAGAAAACTGTTTATCGATCGGTTTTGATAGGTTTCATAAAAAGAATAGCGACAGCGAGTGAAAAAGGTCGAAATCCACTTAGGTAGGGGTATTTTTTAGTTAACGAGAGATCAGTAGAATCATGAAATATAGTAAAGAAAACGCGTTGAATATTATTGGGCATTGGTTTCTTAAATTTACTGAAGTTGTTCAAATAAAAATTTTCTGGAAAACTTCCAGAAAAAATAAATTTAACCACTATCTGCAGTAAAATTTGGAAGAAACCCAGAATATTTTTTTCTCATTTGGTTGAAGATTAAAAGCTTTTCAGAGAAAAATGTGTTTTTCTTTTTTTTTTTTTCAAAACTTTCACAAATAGAGTAAATGAAACGTTCAGACTAGTGAAATTTAAAAACTGGATTTTGAGGCTATTTGATATCTGAATATTGTAAATTTCAGTACCTTAGTGTGTAATTGCAAGAAGTAATAGATGTTTTATATATTTGAAAAGATCATTGAACCACAAGAAAAAAATTAGGTACTATTTGGCTACATATGTACATTTATACTCGTAGTTCTTCTTCCTAGCAACGTTTCGATAGACATCTTAGGTTTTCAAAGCAAATCAACCCTTAAAAAGTTGGAAATGTTCGAGAATTTTTAATTCTTATTGACAGAAGATGGATATAGCCCAAATAATAATTGTATGCGTGTTCCATCTCCAATCGTTTCTGGTCATCAAACACAAAAATAAAATTAAATGTCTGTACTCCTATTTTAGAATTCTTTATTATTTTTTTATCTTGATGGGGCTGTTGGTTCCATATGGTCTGTTCAAAAATTATAATTATATATCTTCACGCAAGATGACATTTTTATGACTGGAAAACAACAGCCATTTGATCGTCTTATTTCTTATACGTAACTTGAAGTTCTTCACCCTAGTCAGCCTACCGGAACCAGTGGAGTGGCATGTGCCTGGAAGGAAGGCAGATGGTCAAATTATAAATTTACACGCGCTTCCTTTCAATAAGATAGGAAATCGGTTGGTCATAACATTCTTGGACTTCTTCACAATGTTGTTTTGGGGGACTGCTAGGATTTATCATTAATTGAATATTGGGGCTTCGGAAAGAATCGGATAGAAAAGGTAATCCTTCCGTATCAACGGATATTACAATATGGTAGCGTTGACAATTTTAGTGTGCATATTCAAGATGTTTTGAGTTCATGTACCTATATAAAGTTTTCGCCTATGCAGTATCTGGAAATTTTTTATATTTTTCATATGATAAGCCCCTCTGATTCCATAAGCTTTGCAGCTATGAATGTACCGGAGGTTTGGAAGTCAAATTTAACTTGAAGAAGTCTTTGTAATACAGATAAGTTATCTATTTTTCGTTTATTTTGAACATTTATGATGTTATGAGAATCTGAATTTTGGTTTCCTCGATAAATCCAAGGATATCCATCAGATCAATTATTAACTTGGGAGAGCTTTGAATTAGGTTGAAACGAAATTTCGACGAAATCTCAGGATACCTGGAAAATTCCTGAAAATGTTTTTTTCAACTACTTGATATTTCGTGAGTTAATCATAATTAATTCACAAAATTCGGTTAGTACTTCAAAATTATCGATATCAAGGAAATCCGTCAATCTCAGCATTGTACCATTTTATTTCAAGAAGCTAAGCTTCTTCCTTATATGAAGACGTTTGATGATCAGAAATTTTGATTTCATAGAGTCTCCTAGAACGATTGTGAGATTTTGTTTCACAGGTTTGGCGACATGAGGATTCCTTCCTTCTATTAGATGTCGCCACATAGTATTTATTATGACATAAGTCATAATAAATGTCAGTCGATAATTTTGCCTCTGCTATATTTTGAATGAAATAAGTGTTATATCACAACCTTTCCCAACTATGGATGATGATTTCCCTTTGGATGGGTTCCATAGCAGACTTCAAACATCAGAAGATCTGAAAAATCATCACTTGGACCGCAAAACCCGATCCTCCTTGCAGATTGGCGACAAATTTTGTGAATTAGATTTGAATATAGAGGGTATTTCTAAGGACAAGAGTGATTATATTTCTAAACTAACAAAGGACTATGGTGCTGAGATTATTCTCCTTCAAAAGACAAATACGAATACTTAAAAAAATCTTTGTGAAAGAGGAACCATAAAAGGTTATGTATTCATTGATTATCTCCTTAGTTAAATTTACGGTTTAACTTGTTATGATAAAAAATCCTTGATTCACAATATCAAGTTAATCCAAAAAGACGAATGTGTTTTCTTAATCTCTTTCAAATTTTATATTTTTGTTATTCAGTTCTTTTTTCTGCTTTCGTCTTTTTATTTCCAGATTCGATGTGGGCAACTTGAAGAAGTCTCTGTCTCCATCAATAGAAGACCACTCTTGAAGAAAGAAGTCCCTAAAATATATTTCAGCTTATTTTTGTACTTTCACACTTAGGCGAGGAGCCAGGGTTTTGTTACTGGGGTTTTTTCCCGAGGCTTTTATGTCATATGCTGAATTGTATGACACCCCGTCACTAACCCCTGATCTATATGCTTTATTGTTTGCTAACTAAATATTGTAAGCCAAAAGTTCAAAAGAATATATATATTTACTTCAAATTGACAAGCTTATATCAGTTTCGCGCTTTAGAAATGAAAATATCAGATAAAATACAGCAATGTCGTGATTTTTCCATCAGTTCCATAAGAAAAATTGTTCATAGTGAACCAAAAATTGCATTGAATAATCTATGAGTTTCGCCCTAGAGAATTCCATAATGCACAATATCAGTCATTCCTTGATGACGTCGAAATGAATGAATGAAATCTAAGATCTGTCAAATATTGATGAATGATTTGCATGGTTGCGCCCTCATGTGGACGTCACAGGAGACAATCTTCAGGTCCCAAGATTTGATATGACGTTTCCATTCAAATTTGCGAAGTACATACATCAGTATTGTATACGTCTCAAACGACTGTCACGATGATTGTAACATTCAAAGTTCCTTCAATGAATTTTTTTATTGTGAATTTGAGATTTCGTGTTATAATCGTGTGATATGAAAATAAGGAATATTTTTATACCGAGAGATTTTTATGGAAATCGAAAAAAGGATGAAGAATCAACAAAACTTATGGTTAAGGATGAATGCCATGATATTTTTCTATCCTAATGAATGAGAAAACAGTTTTTGATGTCGGATGTGATGTCTTAGGAGATGGGAAACCTACCAACGGAGATTCACTGTACAAGGAAGTGTATAATTCTGTGAGGAATTTCAACCATTAGAAAAACTAGTTACAATTCAATTTTCCTAACTTTTGAGGTCGGTGGAGGTTTGCGAAATATTTGCCAGTTCACTTACACAATTATATCATCATTACACTGTTTCAGAGTATGTCAATGCATTTCTACAATATTCAATCCATTTTCACACATTTTAGGCGAGATTTTACACATATCGTCTGAATATTTTGTTCGAGTTTCACGAGCCTTCCTGATTCATTTCCATAAATCTTGCTTTTCAGATATTCCAACAAAATGAGTCCCTAGCAGTGAAATCAAGCCACAGTGGACGCCAATCAGTATCACCATTTCTTGAAATAACCTGTTGTGGGAAGAGGTCTCGCGATTATACCATTGTAATCTTGGCTGTATACGATGTGACACCGTCTTGTGGATACCACATGTTAATCAAGCCCAATGCATGCAGTTTTGACTTCAAGAAGTTTTCGATCAAATCCGGTTATTGCTCTTTATTGACAGTTTCTGTGGCGCTGTTTTTGTTTAAAAAAAAATGAGGCCCAGTGAATCCTTCTGCCCAAATTGCACACTCAACTAGTCCCTTAATGCAAAGGTTGCTAATGAATGATTGTAGCGTTTTCCGACTATTCTCTTGATCCATTAAAATGGAAATGTGCCTCGTCAATTATTATGATTTTTTATGGAAATCGGAGATGTCATGAATTTTGAATGGAAACATGCAAATATTTGTTTGGAATTGTGATCAAAGCTGTTCTTTGAATACCAAGCTCCTGAGCATGGCTTCGACTTGGGGTTGATGGGTTGTTGGATACTTTCTTGAACAGCCATAATATTTTCAGCCCATCTTGCTGTACGTTGTGGTCCATGCTTGAGTTCATCAGCTACAGTTCCTCCTTCTTCGAAATCATTCACTACACTATGAATAAGTCCTGTTGGCACGTTGTTTCTCCCAAAATCTCACATAACTTTCTCACAGTAATCGATTATTGATTTAGATAATAGTATATTCTAATACAAGTTGCAGAATGGGCACCTATTCCAACACGAATGTGAAGTTTTTGAACGCATGAGTGTTGGAATTGCCTTCTGCAACGAGTATTGGACAATATTTTCTCTATTTCTGTCAAGAATTGTGAGGAATTTATTGGAATTCAATGAAAAATTCAGATTATACCGCCTAGTACCTTTTGTATTTTATTTTCGCAGTTGGTGTGACTGATACGAAAATTGACAGATTTTAGAATTTGAATAGTGGGTTCAAATCTCTACATGTTTTAATATTGACAATTGACATGCAATGGACGCGTGTTGACATTCGAAAGGAATAGAGAAAATATATTTATGATTAAAACAGGTTGCTGCGCCCAATGATTCTTCATAATAAATTGTCCATATCTCTTTATTACGACTGCCAAATGTGTAACATCAATACTTATGTTCACTAAAGTGGCTACAAAACAAAGTACGACGGACACCCGGTGCTATTGGAAAGGTAGATTTTATGTTATAGTTCGATCATGAAATCAGTGCAAAATATGCTGTACTCAATAAACGAAAAAATACCGAGTTCACAATGAGCGTCGCACTTTCATAAACTCTCATGGAGGCCATGAAATGCATTTTCCTATGGCGGCACTGCCAACGAATGCAAAAACCAAGTCGTAAAGTGGCGAATTCATAGCTGAAAAGCATGGCAGACGGACGGGTAGATCGTATTTCTCGACTAGTACCGGTCCACCGCAGCGTGACCGTCACCACCTAGGCCGACACGCGCGCTCCGCCGCTGTGCTTCGCTGGGCTGCATCGAAGCGAACGATAACATCCATTCTGTTTTTCAGATATAACAAGCAATGAATCGCCCGCAGATGCATTTCCTCAACGGGTTCATAGGATTTCCGTTTGAATATTGTTCATTCGAAATGTACGATGCCGAGTTGTTAATAAAGTGGACTAGGGTGTAGAAAATGTTGGAAACCAGTGACATCCGGTCAATAGATATTAATGTATTTAAATTGTCACACTTTATGTGAATGCTCATCATTTGGAATTTGGATGAATTACGTCATAACATTTGCCACTAAAAACACAGAAGGATAAATATTATGAATAAAACTAATGCGAATGATGTAATGAACACACAGGGTGTTGAAGTTGGAAAATAATTCGCGTTTTCTTTAGTATCTTTCGACCGATTACAAATAATTGCATAAAAGTTGCTTCATAGGGATTTTTCGAGGTGAGAAATTCAATTTTGAGGTAGGTTCGGTTGTATTTTCTAGAGAGCACCACTGGCAATCATTTCGTCCCCTTCAAACCGTTGCAACTTTTTTGTCCTACCCTGTACGTCATTTTGGATTCGAAAAATCGATTCCTCTGGCTTTTCTAGTTCAAAAAAGTATACCTCATTTAAGTCGCTAGGACCAACGGGTCAAATCCCGAAACTCCCGGAACGATTAAATCACAAACAAACGAATTTAAGGGATATTTTATTGAAAAATACAATTAATAGGAATGGTAATTAACGTTAATATTCAAATTAATATTGTGACAGTTCGTCATATTGACCAGTCTTTCCTGGGTTAATGCAGCAGGTAACTGACGAGTAACAGATAGGTCCTTATCATATTGAACTGGTGTTTGTTTCGAAGATCCTGCGGAAACAGGAAGCGAGAATGAGGACTGTGGCATAACTATAGTGGACGAATCGGCGACTTGACCAAATATTTTATCTGAAATTTTTTGTTTATTTTTAATAGACGATTCAATATATACCTCGGCAACGTTGGAGGATTTCCATCCTCCATGTCTCTTCAGCACGTCTATTGTTGCTCCCGAATCAGCTAACAAAGACGCAGATGTGCGTCTAAAACAATGTCCCGTATAAGACGTCGCATTTTCTAATTTAAAAAAAGCTGCTATTAGCCGTGGAAATGTACCAAACATGTTTTTCCTACTACTCGCGTAGTACATTCTTTGGTTATGTATTGAACAAAAAATTTTGAATGAGGTGTCCCTGTCTTTCGCAATGCCACATATTTTCGAAATATCGCCACAAAACTGATGGCACTGTTTTCTGAATTTTTGATCAAAAAATTACGGTCAATTTTATTTTTGGTGTTTCTAATCGCAATTAGGAAGGAATCGCCCAAATCTCTCACATCGTCGATTTCTAAATCAACCAACTCTTTTCCACGACAAGCTCCCGCAACGCCCAAAATAAGTGCAACCTACAAAAAAATTGATTTCTTAAAATTTCTGAATATAAACACATTTCCAAATTTACCTTAAGCATTAAATATTAATCATCCGTAGCCTCCCGTAAGAACTGATCTACCTGCTCAGACGTGAGAATTCTTGACTTCTAAGCTAATAATTTTGGAAATTTACTTATATCAATATCTTCTCTAATGTTAATAACCGATTTCAGCATAGAGTAATGTTGTTTCACAGGTTGTTTTTTTTAAGCGGCACCACTTTTTAAAAGCATCGTACTGCTGCTCGTATAGTTTTCTAGATTTCGGTGGTAACAATTCTTCACCTACTTCGGCTGCTCTTTTATTAATATCAGATACACCTTCTTCACTCATGATACCAATAATTATCAATAACAATGTTTCTTTACAATGACACTAGTAATGACAATGTTTCTAAATTATAATTGTCACAACGCAACGTTACTATGGTAACTTATTTTAAAGACAGTTTATTAAATGAGTTGAAGAGAGAAAAAACTGATTGAAATTATTGAAGTAATTAATAAAATCATACCGGAAGTACGAAGAGTATCGTATATACCTTGCGACTGAAGTACATTTAATCCTTCAGGTAAATTATGGCCCTCCCTGCGGTCGGGCCATAAACTTTACCTTCAGGATTAAATGTACTACTTCAGTCCCGCGGTATATATTATACTATTACACCCTGTTTAAAGATCTGATAATTTGTTTATATTCATTGTATCAAATCAGTTCTTTTGTGCCAAACTTTCCATTTCAGAATTTCAATTTGCTTTCATTGAAAACTCATTCATTTATAGCTTTGCCTCAAGATAGAATTACTTGTAGAACAATGGCGTAAATATTCTTGACCTCATGTCAGTAGTTCTTCAATTTTTTCGTTCGGAGGGTTACAGAGATTCCGTTGCAATGATAGATCTCAGTGTTAATTGAATGCGCAAGAGACTGCTTTTCGGCTTTCTGCCCTAAATTCTCCACATAACTGTACGACTGAAACTTTCAAAGAATTCAAATATGATTTCCCTTCAAGCTCAAACATAATCAGGTAAAATATTAGATGCCTCCAGCAAAAACGCATCTTGTACTTCTTTCTGTTATCTTCAGAGAAAAGTTCAGAATTTTACATCGAAAACAGAAGATACATGCAATAAAAAACTTTTGAAAGTGTCTTCGCAAAGCAGATTAGAGGAAGAATTATAATAAATCATGAACCTACTTCAAGTCCCAGTTTATCTAACCTTCCACCATAAAAATAGATGATTTGCTCAACTGGATAACTTTTATCGTTCTAATTCGAACAAATCTGGAATATACCGCAAAACTTCTGGTAACAGTGGAATAATAAACATGATAGGAGCGTAGTAGGAGCATTTAGGTAGAAATACGGGCGATTATAAATGTTATATCTTAAAAAATCACTCCACAAATCATGTATCAATAGGCAATTTAGATAGTGAAAATGATATTTATAATTCATATCTTCCTCACTGAACGCGTGTTCAAGATCACAATAAACAGAAGTACGATGGGCAACGGTTTTTCGATATGCAGTTTATAAAGCGTGTCCCATCTAGCGTTTCGAATTTGTACTGACTATAATTTGACATTGGAGACGTCAACTGTCATCGGAGAAGTGTCACATATTTAGTAATAAGTCTGACATTTACGAAATGGGTCCCTATTCGCCTGAGGAAAGCTGGGAAACATTAAAAAATATTTCCAAAGTGATGAATCGCCAACGCAAACTGTGCGAAATTTGAAAGAAATATTTGCCTTAAAAGATTTGGATAATACAACAGGTAAACGTCTATTTACAGCAAGGTAAACCGAAAACATCGCTGCGGTGGAACACCGCAGTGAACAACAGGTCCATGAGGTCTCTTGATATCATACTGTTAAAAATATGAAAATCTTTTTCGAAATCTTCAACAACAATGAATGATGTCACTACGAATAATTATTTTAAAGTGATGTTACTTTGCTTGATGATTATTTTCTGTACTGAATCCCAATAACAATTTACTTGGATAGATTACAAGTATTCCCAGATTTAGGTGTGCAATTATACTTGAAGAAATTGAGTTTGATCACCTTAATTTGTTTCTGGAAAATTAACTAGGTGTTCTTCAATAAAAAAAAAAAAAAAATCGTTAAATCATTATTATGAATCTATTCTGTTTAGACTATAATTACTGATTACTGAACATGCGTTAATTTTTGGTTTTTATAATCAGAGTATCTGTTTTAATTACGTAAACAGAAACATAAATATCGAATAATGGTTATTCATAAATTATGTCAAATTTTAATACCTTATCATAGAATATTAATTTATTACCGAACCCAAGGAGAGAAAAAATTAATAATTGCAAAGTTTTTTTAAATGAAAGATAATATCTGTAACCATTATTGATCTTTTGTTATAATTTTTCTCAGAATAACTAGAGTGCATTATTATCCACTTAAAATGTTAATATAACGTCTCTGTGGTGGGTAGTTTCCAATAAAATAGTGTTCTGTGGTTCCTTGTTGTTTTGATTCTGTTTGAAACTGTCAACAGTTATTTTAGCTTTCTTAAAAAAATGTGGAAAATATTGTAAGTATAATTTCGATAGTTTGAAATTATTCAATTCAGTATGAAATGATTATGGTCAGTAAATGCATTCTATTCTAATCTTTCTTTTTATGAGCTTCTAGTTTCAATATTAATTGAATTTTAAGTAACCATGCATCATAACAAACATTCAGAAATATTAAAACTAAGTCAAATTCTATTACCTTTTAAGTTTGTGAACCAGGTTGAATCGGTGTATGAAATAAAGATGTGAAAAAACTTCTATAAAGCTACAAAACAAATCTAGGAGCGAAGTTTTTAAAACTCATATGAGCCTAATTTGAAGCATTCCTATGTTAGAATAGATATAATTTGATGAACCCTGAAAGTCTGAAGCTATAAAAAACTGCGCTCTTCATAAAGATTACTCTTCAATTCAACAGGTCCTGACAGAAAATACATTTAGTTTGAATATGATTAAATAAAAACTTATTTAATAAAGTTTCCACATTTATTGTGTTTTAACAATATGTAACACTACATTTGCAACAATTGTTTCGCCAAATTCTTGGCTTCTTCAGGCGAGTTCGATGTTAAACTACTCCAAAATTTTTTTGAGTCTTCCTTATATATTTCTCAAGATGGAAGAGGGGACCGGTATTCTAAATGCTTCTGGGATTTTCTATGGCATGTTCATCAATGGTGATCTGTTGACAAACAAAAGGAATTTCAATATAGCATTCAAAACCAATAATACTTTAAGTAATTTAATCAAAAATAATAAAGATAAATTAGATAAAAACAAAAAATCAGGAGTGTATAAGTTGAATTGTGGTTCATGCCAGAAAGTATATATTGGACAAACAGGAAGGAACTTGAGAAGAGGATTAAAGAACATTTGAGTAGTTTCCTGAATAAAAACAGAACTCAACTTATGCGACCCATCTTTTAGACGAGGGACATATGTTTGATCCAAACTATAAAATTCTACACATAGAAAACAAAAGCAGAAGGCTTAATATCCTAGAAACAATGGAAATTAACAGATATAACATGCAAAATATCTTACTCAATGACCAAACGGATGTCAACAGATCACCATTGATGAACATGCCATAAAAATCCCAGAAGCATTTAGAATACAGGTCCCTCTTCCATCTTGAGAAATTTATAAGGAAGACTCAAAAAAATTTTGGAGTAGTTTAACATCGAACTCGCCTGAAGAAGCCAAGAATTTGGCGAAACAATTGTTGCAAATGTAGTGTTACATATTGTTAAAACACAATAAATGTGGAAACTTAAATAAGTTTTTATTTAATCATATTCAAACTAAATGAAAATGGATTTCCATCAAGTGAGGACCTCAACCATTCAAGAGAAAATACATTACCTATTTCAACGTTCAATATACCGAAGTACCTATGTGAGTGATGGAAATCTTTTTCTCTATTTATTATGAAATATTACTCTGGATTAAATATTAAACAAGGTGCTAGACATCATTAACGATGAATACAGCAAATGGCAATTTAGGTTTTGTGGTGAATGTAAGACAAAAATTGTTCAGTGGTTAATTTCATCTATAGTGTTTAGTGGTGGAACCATAGACTGGAGAGATGTCTCCAACCTTTTGTAGAAATATTTAATAAAGACATAAAATATGGCAACATTGAACAAATCTGATTTTTGAATCTTTTCAGCACAGAGTTGGATTTGGAAAAATCAGAAAATTTGGACAAAATTATATCCATTTAATTCCTTCCAACATCAAATATCTCAAGAATGGTGCAAATAGGAGAAAATATGAAGAATGATATTATCTTCAAAAAAGACTAATGATTCCAGATTTCAGGAAGTACAAGATATCGACCTTTAGTTAAAGTGATATTTGTTTTTTATGCAATTTATCCAATTTGTAGAGTAGTAGTGAGAAACCCACAAGAAATGGAATAAATCTAATGATGCTAAAATATTCATGACTGTTATCAAAAACCATCTACAAGAGATCATTTCAATTGATATTGTCGTTTGAATATTATAGGCGAAAATGCAATTTTTTTATGAAATTTCAACACCGTATATCTTTCGAACGGGGCCAAATTTGGAAAAATGTTATAGGAAGAAAATGTTTCTTTTGACATCAAGAACCTAAAATTAACGCAGTGCTCAAAGACTCACCCTGTATATATAACACTGTACAACAAACATGCAAAAATATAGTTCAACGACTTGATATCGGTAGGAATTTTATCTCTGGACATTTCGTAGGTACAAAATCCAGGTCATCCCAGTGGCTAATTCTATTCACCAGGGACTAATTATTCCGACCTATCATCCTGACAGTTCGCTAGAAATACTCCAACCTGACCGCAACAACTGAACCCGAACACGCCAAAACGACTTTTTCCCCCTGAAAAAAGAGCAACATATGATCCAGATTACCGACCAAAAAAAAAAACAGGGAGCGTGAATTTGGACTCGCAAAATACGAAAAATTTTCGGTCCCGGTCATGCGAGAGCAGACTAAATAATTTTTCTCGTAGGGTACATCGTAACGAAAATAAATGTAAAAGGAAAAACATGTCAGATGCAAATGACGCGGAGCACGGCTAGGAAAAATGACATGGCACAAACAAGCCAAAGGCATTGGGCGCGAATGAATACCTGTGAAAATATTCAAAGGAATCTGCACGAGGACGTGGAAAAGAAAAGAATGTTCCCAGACACGCGACGTGCTGAATTTGAATGGAAAATCTGCTTTCGACTCCTGACAAGAAACTAATGCTTCAAGGCTCCGCAAGAAATTAGTTTCAATGAACTCGAGCCCAAGGTGAACAAATTTTCTTTTCGAATACGGAACACTATTGAGGATAATTAATTGTATTCAAATGACTTCCAAAAAATGTGGAAAGGCGCTCACGTGAGATCTGGAGCACTTGCGCGCTTTTCGGAACCGACTTGCTGGACATACACATGATTGGCCACGGTTGCCTCGTCAGGAAGTCGAACCCAATCGATTGAAACCATAGACATATAAAGAGATGACCCAGTTATTTACATTAAATCATGTAGCTTCCCTTGAAAAAGCAGTTTGGCAACCATACTTCATACGCATCCAATCCCGCAAAAAGTGCTTCGACAATTGGTTCAAACGCATGCAAAAGCGTATAGATCTTAATTGGGAATATTTTGAAATACAATAAAGCGATTTTCGATTATTAATATTTGTTTTTATTCTCTAATCCCGAAATATAAAACGCAATTATCATGTATTCAGGAAGCTAAATTTCAGAACTGCTAAATTAGTCGACGAATTTGGTCCAATATCGAACTTGACCGAGATATTTGGGCAATTAACTTATTCAGAAAATATAAAAACTGTTGGTCGTCTTTTTGGAAAGAAAGAGACCTTCGAACACTGATTCATCCCCGCATCTACTCAGAAAATCTGTACAATTATTCGTGAATTGCGCTATTAATAATATTGACAAGTACATCACAGTCACCATTCCATTGGTCCATGTATCCAGATATCTAATATTCTACAGATAACCCTCATTCATTGGGGACAAATTAATATATATTACTGCAGCCTAGCTACATACTGCAATAATTGGGCATGAAAGGAAGTGGTTATAATAGATGTGAATATCTGATAATTACCCCTACGTTGTTATACTCCATGGCCATTAAATAACAGGTGGACTAGTACAACGATTTGACAAAGGTTCAGAGGTATGCATTATTTATCTTTCAATTTCGTTGTTGAAACAATCCACTGTGGCAACATTCGAACATCGACGTTAAATTCAAGTTGGACAGTCATTGTGATAATTTTTTGGATAATATCAAGCTTGAATGTATTACACTCAATCAGTTTTTAATAGGTGAAAATTTTAACATATGTTATATGCAATGACTTACCTGGCAGAGTGGTAACGAGGCGTGGTTTTTGGAAAGTTGAGATATCAGGAACCAATGGAATTTCAGGAGGTTTACGCCTACTGTCGTCATTTCATTACGATAAGTTGAGATATAAGGAATCAATGAAATTTCAGGAGATTTACGCCTACTGTCGTAATTTCTTTACGATAAGTTGAGATATCAGGAACCAATGGAATTTCAGGAGGTTTACGCCTACTGTCGTCATTTCTTTACGACTAGTTTAGATATCAGGAACCAATGGAATTTTAGCAGAGTTACGCCTACAGCAGGCTTAGTATAGTCATTTATTTACGATTAGTTGGGATATCAGGAACCCATGGAATATCAGGAGGTTTACACCAACTGCATGCGTATGCAGAAGAGTGAAATTTTTTTAGATAAATATTTGAGTGTGTATATATATGATTTTTCAATTTTATAAATAGAAATAACAATAATATATTATATATATAATAATAATTCAATAGGTTTTTTATTTTTTTCCCACCATAATGAGGGAACCCTTTCTGGAGAACACTCAGCATATTTAGCGCATGGGAGTATTTACGGGGGTATACTGGGGGTAATTAACTGAATGAATTGACGTGAAACTCAAATATGAAATTAATTTTTTGCTTAATGTGAAGCGCCACATACGGTGTTGATCTTGAATTAACCATAACTTTTTTCTATGGCACTTTATGACATTTTTGACTAAGAACAGCTCATGAAGTTGAACTTGCGATAAATTTTTCGGATGCCCTGTATCTCAGAAATCAAGCCATTGCGGACTCATGCTCATATGAACATTTCATCTTAAAATTATTCAAAGATTCAACCCTTAACGTTTGCTCAAGTACTTAATTGACAATTGGTACCAGGTATCCTGAACTCGTTGTCTAGTGAGGGATCTTAGAAACCCGATGAGCTGGAACATAATGAGTGGCACATTTTTGGGCTAGATATTTTAGGGAATTCATTTGGTGAAAACCGTAACTTCGCAAGTCAAACCTTTTCCGAGCTGTTAGATAAAATTGGAAAACGGCATCAAATAGGTTCTCATAACTTGTTGATTACTAAAGTTGTCATCTGGAAGCTAAAACATCATTCATACCCTTTTTTTTATTTAATTTATTTGATGTAATCAATTTCTCTTCATTGCAATGTAATACACACAAATTTCAACTATCAAATATTTTAATATTTTGAAGTTTACATATTTATTTATTAACGGGATAAACCCAATTTCACAAATCCAAATTAATATATAATTATAATTGCAATATATAATACAACTTAATACCGATTGATAGAAAAAAAAGAAAACAATACAAAAATTCCAGAAATCAACTAACGGATCAATACAAATTTCGATTGACATAACGCACAATCAAAGGATAACTGAGATTAAAGAAGTCTATGCCTGTTCTACTGGCAAACATGTTGCGAGATTCTTGGAATTGGCGAAGCTCTAGTATAATTGTACCTATAAGTCCTGAAAGCTAGCAGCGCGGTACCTCTAACATTTCTAGATGGAACGTGAAAACCAAACAGAGATAGAAGACCGGAAGAGAACAGAAGCCCCCCGACCAATCTAGCAAACAACAATACATCCTACGAGTACTTAAAGCAGAAAGGTGAAGAACTGATCTCATATGAGTTGCGGAAAAATTTACTCGCGATATTCCCATCCTGCACGACATAGAGAGAATAAACCTATTTTGGACTCGTTCTATCCTGTCACAATCTTCATAAGTGTATGGAGACCATACACAGGAGGCATACTCAAGATGCGGCCTAACAAGACTGACATAAAGGTGTTTCAAAGTATTGACATCCCTGAACTCAAACGAGTGCCGCAAAATGAACCTCAGCATATCATCATAGATAGGCACCTCCTAGATATATCGTGTGAATATAAAACTTTTCATGATTTTTATAGTTTGATAAGAAATTTGTAAATCATGTTATGTTTTTGTGAAGTAAAATGGTAGAGAAATGTGAGTGATTCACATTTGAAGGAATATATAAGTTTGTGTTATAACTTCGAAAATAATTGCAATGAAAAAAAATGATTACTTCAGCCAAAAAAGTGCCTGTATAATGTTTTCGTCTGAATTTAAAAACACCATTTTCCAATTTTATCACATCTAGGAAACGGTTTAACTTGCAGCGTTGCGGTCTTCATCAAATGAATTATGACAGAATGCTAGTGTTTCATTATTTATTTTTATTTTCAGGTTCAATTTCAATCGCAGCGTGTGTGAGAATAAACCATCTACATGTGCCTGAAGTGATCAAACATCGGACATCCGTTGTACTCGATTGTGATTTTAGTGTTGAGGACGCTGATGAAGATTTAGTGGTGAAATGGTATCTGAACAGAAATAACAGAACCTTAGTATATCAGTGGATTCCAGGTAAGCCGATGATAATACGATATGAAATATTTCAAAACAAGGTTATATACTTTTTCGCATTTTCAACACAAAATTTGAAACACCCTGTGATGATATTTTTGAAATCCATAAGATGCATGACCTTTTCACATCCTTTCTCTTCGATGTTGTAAAAACGGTTTACGCTCAGCATATTTAAAATAAGAATAATGAACATATTACTGACTGAACATATTTGACTTTTTTTCCAGTTTATTTTTAGATATTTTGAAAACTATTCGATTTAATACAATGGTTTTAACAGAAATGTATTCACTATTGAATACTCGATCATACCAGAAATGGAAAACTTGAAAAAAAATTTTTTCGTCGAATTTATTTTCACTCCCTGTATACCCGAATGTTTTTGGGCTTCGAAAATATTTTAGCTCTGTAGAGAACTTCGAACAATATCATAATTCCAATTTTCAGATTTTAAATATGTCTAGTTTTCCAGAAACGTCTTATAGGCACTCGAACTTGAGACACCCTGCATCTATACTTAGTTCTGGTTGGTTCTTAAGAGACGGGAGTTTGAGCTTCGAACAAAAGTGAAGGAAAACTGTGGGTTGTAAATGTTAATTTGGGATATAGGTTTGTTCATTCATTGCTACCGTTGTATTAGTATGACACTGTTCCAGAGTACAGGGACTTTAGAACAAGCATGTAAAGCTCCTGATCTCGCGTCAGTTCTTTTCAACATTTCGTCTTCTAATTAGTCCAAAACACCAATAAAACACTACAACACATAAGCTCCAATGGGGAACCACTATTTGTCTAGATGTGAAGTTGAACGTCAAAATATTCAAAGAACACAGCATGTATCAGCTATTTCGCAACGGAGCAATGTGGAAATGTAGGTAATTGCGAATATTCACAGCTTGTTTATCATACCAACGCCCTTTCCACCAATCAAGCCATAATCGTTATGCTGTCAACTTGACAAACAAACAGCTACAAACTTCTTTTATACGTGCCGTTGTAATGAAGTGGTTTAAAAATAAACGTATAAATCGTTCACAACTTCCATTTTTCATCTTTCATCGCCCATTTCGGAAATAATAGTAACATGTCGATCAACGTTCGCCATTAAAGGAAAATTCGAAATGTGAATGTTAGAAAACTCATCAATTATTCGTTTTCGATCCATAACATCAATTTGCTTCATCAACACGAATTTACGTGGCACTTGGTCATACATAATGCACCGATAATACCATCGATGTTGCAGTGCAACTTTCAATTTTTAATGGATTCGTTCTATATGCGCCGTGTGATGGCGGCCTAATGCCACAGAACATATTGTTTCACATTGAACCCAAAGGATGAGCCTTTGAGGACCACATCGATTTTGTTGACGGAAAATTTTTGATGATGGAACTCAATTATTATTCGGGCAAATTTGAAAATTTGAGTTCTTGAGAACTCCGTGAGTATTAGACCAGGGTCAAAGCCTACAAAAATGGTAAAAAATGAAAAAAAATTACAGTAGGAAAAATAAATTACGGTCGATCCGAGTTCGGGAAGTGGGAGGGGGTGAGTTTTTAAGGGTAAAAATGGTTTATCTTGATTTCCGGCAAAACTACAAGTCCTATGAAAAAAAGTTAAATGGCAAAGTTGTAGGCAATAGAAAGATCTACAACTTTTGTATTTGCAGATTTCTCACATAACCTCAAAATTTAGGTGAAAAATTCAAAAAACCAATTTTTTGGTTTGTTATTTTTCAAAAAAATTTTTTTTTGTACGAAATTTGGTGAAAACTTACCTTATTATGTCCCAAATACACTGTAATTTATTTGATTAAAAATATTTATTTTTTCGCTTCATTTTAATTTAATATCAAAAAAGCACCCTAATTTTCAATCGAAAATTCTGACGTCAAAATATCAGCTTTTTTCAAAGAATTTGGGGGCTTTTTGTTCGTTGAAATATCTACTTTCGGATGTTCTGTTCCAGAGTACAAGAAAAGAGTCTAGAAAAAGCGCGCAATAACTGCTGACCTCACGTCATTCATTTCGAATTTTTTTTGTCTGTTCTAGCCTGATTTCGTTATCCGATTAACTTAAATCTATAGCAATTAGTTCTCTATTGTTTATAATGAACGATTATGCTTTAAATCTGTGGCCTTGTTTGTGTATTTATCGGTAATTAGGATTTGCAGATTCGTGTTTATTTTGATGAGCACATATTGGCCGAGAATTGCAGTAATCACGAACCAATTTTTGTCGATTAGTGTTTGTTTTGGGTTGATAAAATGAGCTACGTCAGTCAGCGCCCTGGTTATTTGAGTGAAAGAATATTTCCGAACAAAAATGCTTCTGAATGAATTATTGAATCAATAATTACCTTAAGATCCAGTTTGTAGGCAGAGAAGGAGGAAGGCTATGGTTTTATTTTGACCTAGTTCAATGAAATCATGTGCTCCTATATATATATGTTCAGATCAAGAATTACCTTCATTAAACAAAACATGGTGGACAATAATGTTGCAGTACCTATTTAGAAATAAATTATGAACACACCTCAACGTAACATCATAATATATTGAATAGAAATGACTTGCTTCTAGCAGATATGAGAGAATGTATTGCGTTACTGGTGAGATCAAATACTGATGATGCTTTGATCTTAAGAACCAAAAAGTTAATGCCTACCAGGCAGTATAGTATGATGAATATCAGAGCTGTGCTAAGCACCGAAAAAAAGTGCTTCGAGCACTAAGCCCTAAGCACTCGAAAAAAAAAGGCTTCGAGTCCCGAGTTCTAAGCACCGCTGTCGACAGAAGGCTCCGGATTACCGAGCACTTTTGCAAAAGTAATTGAATATTTCGAGCACTAAGCACTTTAGTGGGAACTATTTTATGTAATGTTGTTTGATTGAAATGAGAACTCTTTAGCTTCATCGACATATATAAAATTATGATTTCGAGACTGGGAAAAACTCAAAAGCCATTTTATTTGTTTTGTGAAACGCATGCATTCAATTTACATTCTGGTACTAGTTAATCTTATTCGTCGATCTGAATCTGAATGGCTGTTCCTAATCAATGCATAAAGTTGAATTAATAATCGAGGACCAATTATTTTATAAGCGAGAACACATTACTGAAAAAATATGGAAAGCACTGACGTGAGATCAGGAGCTTTTACGCGCTTGTTCTAAAGTCTTTTCTCAGACTTAAAAAGAGTGCGATTCAAGATCAGCCAGCACAATGAGTGTGAAAGAATCAATAAACATATATCTTAAATGGAAGTTGAGTGAACTTACAGTTCAGCAAATTCTTCGATCTGGCATTCTTTCCACATTTCTATACCATATATAAGTTGTTGTAGTTGAGTGTCATCAATTATAACCGAATTTCAGATTCATAATTGCTGAGCTATCGGACAGGTCTGGCCCAATAACTAACTTGACTTATATTTGGATAATAAACTAATTCTATTAATATGGAATCTCTATCTCATCTCTTTCGGAAGATAGAGAATATTCAGCCAAACATTTTCAAATTGGACCACCGTTTCTTCATCACGAGTCAAATCCAACCGATGGCGATCATTTTCAGCTCGATATTCAGAAATTACAGACATTTGGGAAAAAATAGTCCTCTTGTCGCAAAATTCATAATGACATTTCCATTCAAAATATGACAACTGCACACACCAGTATTTTAGACATGTTTGTCATAAAATGAACTCACATAATTAGTTTCATTTTCGGCTGAATATTCACTCATTATAACAACTTGTCATAAAATTAAAACCACCCTCATAGAGATTTATAGTTGATGTGATGTGAATTCATAGATAGAAATATAATCTGTGACTTCATTTTCAGAAAAACTCTTATATCTTCTGGAGATTGTACGCTATGATGTTGAAATTTTAAAATATTTTAGGTACCTATACCCTGCATAAATGCCCTTAATTGTTGTGATCTGACGAATAACTTATGAGATATCGTGTATTGAAAAAAAACATTTTGGGAATTTTTAAAAAATTTTCTCTCGTGACGATTTTCTCGAAATTTGGCACACTCCTTCCTTTTAACGCTATCTAGACATTCTCTAAGTTACGAATTGATAGGATGAATATTCAAGAAATTAATGTTATTAACTGCTAAACTATTCGATGGATTTGGCCCAATAACGAACTTGACCGAGATATTTGGACACTCGACCTATTCTGAAAAAATGAAAACTCTAGGTCCCTTCCTTCGGAAGATAGAGAGTATACGGCCGGAGGGCCGGCCAGCCTGACCTACTTAAATTTGACCAAGGTTTCTCCATCAAGAAGTCGAACCCAATGGATTGAAACCATTTTCGGCTCGATATTCGGAAATTACAGACATTTGGACAGAACGATAGCCCGCCTGTTCCACTAGTAACAAGCGCGCAAAAACAAAGAATTTTCTGGCCTTCATAACCATAAAGTCAAATCAATGGTGACTGAAGAAATACTGAATATTAATTCAAAACGATCATATTATCTTTGCGCACATAAAAAAATCAAATACCGTACCTGCTTATATTGACCCTACTTCAAGAATTCGGAAAGGCTTAGTGCTTAGCGGATTACTAAGCACTAAGATTTTCGCGAGAGTGCTCCGAAAAACAAGCACTAAGCACTAGCCTTTGAAAAGTGCTCGCGAGCACAGTGCTCGGAAGCACTAATGTGCTTAGAGTGATTTCACGAGCACTAAGCTTAATGCTTTGGCACAGCTCTGATGAATTTAAAGACGGATTTATAACGGTTAGTAGTACAAGCTTCTTTGTTTAGAAACCATTGAGAGTTGACGTATCAGTGTATATTTAATATTGAAAAAAAAATATTGGGAAGCAATGACGTGACGTTGAAAGCTTTTGCGTATTTGTTCGAGAGTCTTTCACCATACTCTGGAACACTGTGATACTAATACAACGGCTACGATGAATAAACAAATTACAAATACCTCTCAGTTTTCCTTCAGTTTTTTTCGAAACTTGAATTCCCGTGTCCTGAAAACCATCACACTCTAGAAAACATACTGTCATCTGATTTGGAAATTTTGGAGAATATTTTATTGAGTGGCGATTATGTCTCAATCCGAACAAAACAGAGGTAACTACTAAGGAGTTAAATTAGATTCATCTCTCAATTACACTGCTCATTTAGATGATCAGTGCTGATGCTTCCAGATGTGCCAGATAGTTCAATAAAGTCCAATTCGTTTTATCTGCCTCATCATTGCGTGATCAAACATCAAAATGGTCAACCCAAAATCCGCGTTGTTTTTAATGCCTCCGCTAAATCTCCTCACCCAGAGGAAGGTTCTCTAAATGATCATCTTCTCACTGGTAGGAAACTTCAGAAAGACATTCTTTCAATTTTATTGCGCTTCCGTTCACATGAGTACACTTTATGTGCGGATATCAGACAAATGTACCGTATGATTCGCATAAAACCTGAGCATGCTGATTTTCAACGCATTATTTGGAGGTTCTCTGTGGAAGAGGATCCGCTAGATTATAGGCTACTCACAGTCACTTACGGTGTTAACAGTGCACCTTATCTTGCGCTACGTACCCTCATGCAACTAGCCAAAGATGAGGGAGAAAGACTTCCGATTGCTTCGAAAGCCTTGAGTGAGGATACCTATGTTGATGACGTAGTAACTGGTGGTTCAACCTTGGAAGGAATGGATCAGTTGCTCAAGGAACTGATTGACCTCCTTAAAAAAGGAAACTTCGAACTTAGGAAATTCTCTTCAAATATTCCTTCCATTCTGAAAGGAATACCAAAATCGCACCTGTCAATTGATACAATGTCTTTTTATCGACATGATGAATCCTCCTCTCTCAAGGTCTTGGGTCTACAATGGGACCCTTCCAATGATTGTTTTTCTTTTAATGTTGAACCTTCAAAAGGTTTATCCACCAAGCGCTATCTTCTCTCCCAAATAGCACGCATATACGACCCTATTGGATTTCTGGCACCTGTAACTTTTCTCCTTAAACATTTGCTGCAAAGGGTTTGGATGTCGGGAGTCGGATGGGATGATGAGCTTCTTGTGGACATCGCTAGAATTTGGGACAAATTTCGTTCTGATATCTCAATTTTATCCTCTGTCACTATTCCACGGAAAATCACATCACCTACTGCTAATTTTTATGAATTGATAGGATTTTGCGACGCTTCGGAAAAGGGCTACTGAGCTGTGACGTACATACACTTAACAGTCTGTGCTACTGGCTAATCTGCTCTCCTTTTGTTTGACCACTTTTCAGAACTCGATAAATTTTCGGAGGGTATACGCCTTCACCGATTCCCAAATCACATTGGATTGGATCAAAGGGTCACCTCATCGTTGGCCGACTTTTGTTTCCAATAGGGTGGCTCACATCCAAGAGAAAATTCCTAGCGCCTCTTGGCATCATATTGAGTCCCAACACAACCCCGCGGATTCCGGTTCCAGAGGTTTGCTTCCTTCAGAATTCGCTTCTCAATCATTGTGGTTTGATGGACCCCAAACATTGGTCACTTCGGCCGTATATTGATATTGAACTTCGCTTTGATTGAAAAATTAAATTTCATTTTACCTATTTCAAATTTGGTCCTTTTGTTATAGCATGAATTTGAAGCTGAGGCGATCGCTGAATATTTGAATTTCGCGCTAATTTTATAAGTCAACACTGGTGACTTCGCACATGTTATGGATACGCATACGCATCTAGAACGCGAATTGGAAAAGAAGAACTCTCGCTATCACGTTTGTTATCGAAATTGTTTATAAAATCACGCTAATTTTGATTTGTTTTTTGGATATATTACACGCTTGGTTTCACCCGCATATTTGGAAATTTCGCATCGCATTTTGATTGTGTTTTCAACACCGCATTTGAACAAAAGTTGTACTAGAAATCCCGCAGCAAGGAGTCCCTGTGAAGAGCTGATAATTGGAGCAGAGCCCTGAAATCATCGTAGTTCACCGCTGTGGTAAGTCATCATTGTTGACAGCATTTCTTTATATGAATTTTGTTGTTTCATATTATATATTTCGCGTTCGCACCAGCTTCAAACTCAAAAATAAATACAGTCTACTTATCCCTCAAAATTACTGAGCTATCGGACATAACATTGAACAGCATCTTTTACCTTAGTCTTTTATGCAGCTGAGTATTGTTGCTTTGTTTGGTTTAATAGTGATCATCCAATACATATGGCAACATAATGAGGAAAATTGATCTATTGGTAAATAAGGTCTTCTTTCATCATCATACCAGAATTTCGTACGGGCATACAATAGTCCTTTGAAATACCTTATATTAAATTGAAATCCAAATTACATAAACCTCTACAGGGCTTTAACAAGCGGTACATTGAACTTTTTCAGAGCTCCAATTTGGGTTCCAATTCTGACAACCTCAAATTAACTGTAACCTCACTGATTGCCTGCTCTTAAGTAAATGAAAAAAAAAATATCTTCTTGTGAAAGAAACTATATGAAGACTACATAAATAATGTCCAATTTTTTTGAGAATCTTTCAAAAATTTGCTAACGTGTCGATTTCTGCGCAATTTCACCGATTTGTTTCGACCTAATTTAAATATCTTTTAAGCTTCAACTTTATCCGAAGAATGTTATAGGATTTATTGAGGAATCCAAATGTCAGATGCTCCTAAATCATCGAGGGATTTCATTTTTCCTCGACGAATAAACAATTTTCACTAGAAAAATTTACGCCTGGTATAGGATAACTGTGCTCTATAAATTTTTCATCATTTCTTTTGTTGGACGGTAGTTTAAGCATTATAATGTAATTTTTGAGAACTGCTAATTGAAGAAATTCGAGTCATCACAAAAATGCTTTTACTATGTAGAATATCGTCTAAAATCAATAAAATAAAAATTATTTTTGTTCAGGGAGCTAATAATTTGACCCTTGAATCATCGGTGCTTTCACATGCTACTAGCCAGCATTTTTGTACTATTTCTTATTGGAATTGAACTATTTATGAAAACTTTTTCTTTAAATTTTAGCTTCCAATGGCCGTCCACAAGTACTTGGTGTCCTCAAGGATCGCCTCAATATTAAAAATGCTGGATCTCCTGATGCCATCAGATTATACAGGGCGCTGCACATTTTGGAAGCCCAGCCTGATCTTTCAGGAAATTATACTTGCTCAGTATCTTCTCTTAAGAATGAAGATATACGAACGAAGAGTATGTTGGTATTTGGTGAGTAAACTACTGGATCTCTGAATCACTACTTACTGTGAACTTGTCACTTCATCACATGAAAAATCCAATATTTCATTTATTTATATACTACGATGATGAAATTTCAGAATATGCATGACATCCGTGAAGTTATATATAGGCACGAGTTTTAGTTGAAGCAAATTTAATAGTTTCAAAAATAGGTTTGGGAATTTTTGAAAATTTTTCTTTCCTTATGATTGCCACGAAATTTGAAAGGGTTCATTCTTTGAACGATTAACAAGCCACGAATTGATTCTGTGGATATTTTTCAAGAAATTGATGTAACCAACTTTCTGATACCCATAATTCAGGAACATTGTATAGATTTCATCTAAAAACGAACTAAACCGGGATATTTGGAAATTTCATGAACGTTGATTGATTGACCAACTGCTTGATCAAGCAACTCTGTGCTCAAAAGTCCGTAAATCGGGAATATCCATTGGTGAATTTGAAAATTTAGTTGATGTATTATCTGCATCAACGATCTTCATGAAAGTTATTGCATATTCGGTGGTCGGATCGACCAGATGGATATACTCAATTTTGACCATAGATCCTTTGTCTCAAAGTTTATTCCAATCGCTTGATACCATGTTTTGCTCGAAATTCGAAGATTTCAGACTTGTGGGCAAAAGAGTAACTTGCTGTTCCACTAAGAATTAGCGAAGAAAAAATATCATGAAATTTTTTCAAAGCCCAATTCCACATCCTGCAAATGTTCTTCATTGAAAGAAAATCAATGCTCTAGTTAAAAATTCAATATCACATAATACTCTATTTTTCAAGTATTGATGGCTTAAGTAAACTTATATCTTCGGTGGTCAAACATTTGAGACGATTACCTATTCTATATTAATCATCCTTTATTTCTGATGTCAGTGAAACGGAAAACTCAATTTCTTGTTTTGTATAGACGTTATGAAACCTGGATATTACACTCCTGAAATTCCATTAATATAAATTGCCGCTTTAATAAAAAGTATTCGGTTGAACTCGTTCTCACTTCCGAATTACATTATATGGCTGTAATGGAGAAGAGATATCGAATGAAAAAGTGAAATTCTCATTTTCCTCAAGATATATTGTGACCAGTAACTGTCACGATTTTACGACCCGGCGCATTCGCCGTTTTGTTTAGGGCTTCATCGCTTCATTCAGTGTTTCATGGTGAAATATTCGATGGGAATTGAAACGAAATATTTGGTTCTATTCTGAATAATCTCATCGAACAAATGAAGATAAAATTAATATAGCACTGATATGAGGTCAGGAGCATGAATATGTACTTTCCAGTTTGTTCTCAAATGCCTTATTTATTTAAATCAAAATCGATAAAAGGGCCTCAATATTTGCAAAAACAAATGTTGGAAATGTTTTACTCATTTTATATTGTGCCGATTGGCATAAAATTTCGAAAACCTCTTTGTTTTGACCTCATTCAAACATGCTCCACTCAACAAATTGATCGGATAGATATTCTAGGAGTTATTGAGGAAATCAAACGCCCAGTAACAAGCTTGACCAAGATATTTCGACAATTAACCTCATTCAATTTCCAAAAACTTTATTTTCACAATGACATATATGGCAAGTTCAGGTTGTTACATTTTAACTGACCGAGTCATCAAGTAATTGAAATGTATTTCCAACAACACTTTCAAAAAATTGTTTTGTTTCTTCTTGTTGGTTCGACAATTCCAAATAATTTTTCTTCAATCGACAACCGGCACTTCATCATCCTAGGAAATGTTGAGGAGCAAAGGTACCAACACAAGAAACTAAAGTTATGACTAACTAAATGAATAAATATTAATAGGGTTCAACTCCATTTCGATCATAATGAATTTATTTTGATAGCATTCAAGCGTTTTATTAAACTGCATAATTTTAATTGAAGACCGAGAAAGAGAAGAAAGATATCTTCTCGAAAAGTTCAATCCTTAAGCTCCGGAAAAAGCCTTATAGTACCAATGAATTCAATTCGGTATGTAATTGATTATGCTGTTCGTTTCAAGGTTAAGTTCTGAATTATTTCTATAGTTTTTTCCATTCAATGATTGTTTGGGCTATTACCATCATCTATTGTGGATGTAATGATTTCCGACGTTTCGATAGACATCTTCTATCTTTATCAAGGAGAAAAGTAAGAAACCTTTTGAAAATTATCAATTTTCAAAAAGTCAATATTGACAGAAGTCATGAAAGAAAATTTACTATGTTATATAAACTAAACGCCCTCTGAATGTACGAATAAAAGAACATCAGAAGCTTCTACGAGTACAAGACAGCGACAAAAAGCGTATAAAGTGGGATGAAGCATCAATAATATCCAAAGAAGAAAAACTTGCAAGAAGAAAAATCAAAGAAGCAACATTTATGAAAATAACACCTGATTCCATAAGTGCTCCATCTATAGATCTGCCAGAAGTTTGGACGCCGATAGTTCGATCCAACTTAAAAAGATCATCATATCACAGATGAGTATATAACATCGTTCATTTTCTTTCATGACTTCTGTCAATATTGACTTTTTGAAAATTGATAATTTTCAAAAGGTTTCTTACTTTTCTCCTTGATAAAGATAGAAGATGTCTATCGAAACGTCGGAAATCATTACATCCACAATAGATGATGGTAATAGTCCAAACAATCATTCAACACGAGCTCCATCATCAACAATATCTCGTCATCAACTAAATTTTTCCATTCAATTCAGTATCCTCGGGAACTATAACGATCTATCTATCATTTTATTGCATTCAACAGAATTTTACAAAGCTTGAATCATTTCTTCGTCCACTTAACAACATCTCAATTGACGATCAGATTTATTGTCGTCAAAACTGAAGTTCGAAGCACCAGGGAACCCTTATTTTCTTTCGACCTAACTAGTATGTATACCCAAGCTCGAAACTGTCCACAAATTGAAATCCATCCGCTCCAAGTATGTGTAAAGTTCCAACCAACCCGATGTCTTCCGATAAAAGAATATACAGGATCCAGAACTGCTTCTACCATTGGAAGCTTCAGTAGTCAATTCCCCGAAGATCTATTGTATTTTCTCAGACCATCCACATCATTTCGGGCTGAGTGTTGTTCGGTAAATAAAGCAACGAAATACCCTCGAACTCTTCCCAAACTCATAGAAATGGAAGGATACGAGAACAATAACCCCTTTTCGGTGCAGATGCCGTAAGTTTAAATGGAAATATCGCATCTGAAGCCCCGAAATCCCACATTCCTGATTTATCGAACTTCCTCAGTCCATGCGGGGCGTTTGCATAAATTCTGATTTCTGTCAGAATGCGGCATGAAAGTTCACACGAATCGGTGCGTCCTATTTCATGGCAATGATGTTTCGGTCTACCGAAAATCTATAGCAACAAGTATGCATACTGTATACAGAACCTTCCTAGTGATTTTCCTCATTGATAGGACTTGATATATGTGTCGAGATGATTAGAACAAATTTAGAAGAGCACTGACTTTAGGTAAGGAGCTTTTGCGAACTTATTCTGCAGTCTTTTTCCGAATATTGGTACAGTGCGTTAATGAAACAACCGCAAAAATGAACCAATGAACTGATATGGAACATCCAGAAAAGTTGCAACCTCTGTATCGCTTATACTAAGATACGGGTCTTAATTTGGTGTGAAGACATGCGTGAGATATTTGGAAAATGTATTGCATTTTTCCTCATCTGAGGTAGCCCATTCTTTATTGGCCATTTTAATTAAAAATTTCCTCAAAGTGGGTCTTTTGAATACCCTCATAGCTTCCCAGATGCTGGTCTCATTTATGTCATTTATATTCCCTATACATATAGTAACTTCTAGTGAAACAGCCTTAGTTGAAGCAGCTCAGTTCGTAACAAATCAAGTTGTGATACAATAAATAATAGTTTTAAAAAAACACGCTTTTGTTAAGAATCCAACAAAAAGTAGAAAATAAATTTTGAAAAATTGGAATTAAGAACAATGTAAATAAGAAATAAATGTGTATTATTGTAAAAAAACGTGAGATAACAAGCAAACATACAAGTGAAGCTAATAAAAGCGTCTTAAAAATCAGTGACAATGAAAATTTACAATGAAAACAACTTTTCCCCCAACCTCGGATAAAGGTGATCAGGAGAAAACCTGAAGGTCTTAAATGATTTTGTATCGTTAAGCTCATATATCCCCAACTTAAAACTTTTATCAATATTACCTGATCCACTATTCCAGTCTCATCCTAACGATATCATAGTTATCCCTGAAATGGGATCACAGTACTTAATATTGGCATACTAAAATTCCTATTACACCAGGGTATATCTATTCAAGCTGGTTTCCCTTCCATATAAACGACATAGTTAATTGATTTAATAATGTTCCATCCTACATAATTCCAGGATTAATCATAATTCCTTGATAAAATTAGGCCGTTTGCGTCGCTTATACCCCTGTTATTAGGAAAGTTTCATTTTCACCTTTTTCTAATATTTCACCGGAAAAGTAGATTGGATCTTAGGCGGTGGTAAATTGTTTCCAACGTCGAACTAAAAAGCAGTTTTATATTTAATAATGGCGTTGAAATATGCCGCTATGTTGAAAATTTACGAAATAATTCTCATTAAGTTCTTTATATAGAGAAATCTATTGGAATAAAAAGCTAATTTTGGTCTGAAAACTTAACTCAGTATATGCAGTAGTAATATCACAAATGATTGAATTTCTGTGATGAGTCTATCGATTTCTTTTCAAACGTAAATGCGTTGCTTAGAAACATCTCGAGGCCGTAGTACGAACTGTTGTTTCCGCAAAGCACATTTGAGTTCGGAAATGAAAGATTGACTTAAAGGTGCGTCTAGAATTGTGCTTTGCCCGGCAAACGAGCATGGATTCTTCCAGGTAGGTACAGGCATTTACGTTGCACTGCTGCAAAAAACGGCGCGAGCATTACGCGTACGAGGCGCGTTTGACGCGCAGAGCTATTGCTCGCTTGTTCTAGTGGAACTGAATGCTATCATTCTGCCTAAATGTATGTAATTTTCGAAAATCGTGACGAAAATGGTTGTAATATATTGGGTTTGACTTGGATCAAACTTGACTATATTAGTCTTGCCGGCCGTGTACTCTCTATCTTCCGATTGATATGCGCTAGAGTTTCTATATTTTCGAAATAGGTTCATTGTACAATTAGCAATTAAACTACTTGATTATCTATCGAAAGTTGATCATTAGGAATTATATGAGATTGAAGCTTGAGAAGGGGCTACATCTATTATAAAGCATTGGAGGAAATCATTTGTTTTAAGAATCATACCAACTTAATTGAGGAATTTACCACATAATATCAATGCTAACAGTAACAGTTATTATGTCAGAATATGGGAAGGTTTTAAGTGATGATTCAATTTTTGTCATTGTGAAAATTACTACTCTGGGAAGTCATCATTTAATCGCTGATAAACAACAAATAAATTGACAGACCGAAACGAAATTTTTTGTGTGTTCATATGTAATATCTACTATGATGATGCCGTAAAAATAATAGCTCTATTTGTGATAAACAACTGGCGTTTGGTAAACTTATCATATCTTCGAATTTTTCTTTCACCTAAAAAGGTGGATTACACGCATCGTAAGAAGTTATTAATTTGCAATGATTCACGGGCGTCATCCCGCACCGATTAAGCAGGAAGCGGTACTGAGAAGACCGCTGGATGGTGAGAGCCAGTCGATGCCCCACTCCTGTGGTTGGCGCATGGCGGTACGACTGGTGGAGACCTGAGAAGTGAATAAAAGCGGACGTTGTGATCGAATTCGGCAGGCTGGGTAAAGTTCTCGGCCTTTCAAGATCAATTGTAGCGCTCCAAAACCCCAAGTGACTCTTCAGTGCTGCCAACAATAGTACAAGGTAGGAAAGAGTCTGGTGGGGAGACAGGAGAGCCGGTAAGAATTAGTTGGGTCAGAGTCCAGGTAGTGGCTGGCTTGAACCGACTGAACGAGTGCTACGGTTGGTGCTTAGTACCCCACTCCTACTGCATTGTCGGGCCTCTCGAAGTGGTTGTGGAGCCACTGGTTGCACTCTGACTTTTAACCCGACCGGAGGTAGCTCTCCGGGCAGGTTGATCACGGGTGTTGGCGGAGTTCTCTGCACACTTGTGCGCACCGTCGGTTTGGTGCGCAGTTGGGTCTCTCATAATCGCACCGTTCCGTTGGCCGTACCGTGTGCTGCTGGTCTTCGAGTGCACCTGGTTCGACGGGAGCCCTGTCGCTCAAGTGCGGGGATGCGGTTTGGTGTACAGTTGGGCCTCTCATAGTTGCACCTTGCCGCTGTCTGCGCCGTTTGTGGGCTGTGCGTCCTCAGTTCAGACTTTGGGGTTCTGTCGCCTTCGTGCGCGGGTGTGGTCTGTATTGTCCTTCAGTGTGTGTCGGTCTGTCACCCCCAACGCTCGCCTATTAATTGCTTGCTTTGCACTGCTGTTCCGGTTATTGCTAGTTGCGCCCTAACCCATTCTATAACGCGTGTAGTTAGTTTTTTGTTGGGGTTTGCTTACCGTGGTGAAAAGATAGAGTAGAGTTTTGGTGTTGGATTGGTAATTGGGGAGTTTGACTGTTTGACCAACTGAATGATTGAGCATTGTAGTTAAAGACCATAGGAGTGTACGCATTTGTATTATTGATAAGGAAGTGTATGTAAATAATGATTAAAGAGAGTAGTTTGAGTTAATTCCGTGTTTTATTGTTTGTATGACCTCCACCTCCAAAAAACACCACCTCATTCTCCACTGAAGACTGCCTAGGCTCGAGCTCAGGGATTTCCGTTTCATTATACGGAGGAGCCCGATGTAAGGGTGACCCTGGGAGGTAAAATAGTCTGGCACCCGAGCAAGTTTGACCGATCCCGGACTAAGGACGTCATACATTAATAAAGAAAATATGATTTTAAATTTAGTTGATCAAAATCCAACAGTTAGCGTAAGGGATGTGACAAGACAAACAAATACCTCTTCTTCAAGTACTTGGAGGATATTTAAAGAGCAGCAGCTACATCCTTATCATTACAGACAAGTCTAAGAGCTCTTGCCAGACGATCTACCGGTTAACATAAGAAAGGACAGCCCTCAATCCAAATTTTTGTAAATGTATTCTTTTTACGGACGAGGCCACTTTTACGCGACAAGGTATGTTTAACTCCCATAATGCACACTACTGAAGTGATGAGAATCCACATGTCAAAAGGGTAGCACATTACCAACACTCATTTAAAGTTAATGTTTGGGTAGCAACTTTAGGCAACAAATTAATAGGTTATCATATTCTACCTGGAAATTTAAATAATGATATGTACCTGGACTTTTTAAGTAATCACTTATTCGAGAAATTTAACGGTAAACTGGCGAAGATATCTATTTTTATGGACGGTGGAGCTCCATCGCACTTTGATAGAAGGTGTCGTAATTGGTTGAGTAACCATAATCCGAATCGATGGATTGGTAGAGGTGCAGAAGCTCCGATTCATTGGCCTCCTCGGTCATGTGATTTTAATCCCTTGGATTACACAGTTTGGTCGTTTCTTAAAGAAAAAGTTTATGCTGCAGAGGTAAATTCACCGCAAGATTTGAAAGATAGAATACAACGTCACTTTAATGATCTCACAGCTGACTCTCAACCATTTAGAAGATCAATGGATTCTTTAGAAAAAAGGAATGCCTTGTGTATTCGTGAAAACGGAGGACATTTTGAACATCTACTCTAATTGAAATCATATTTATGTTATTAGCCTCTTTTTGAATTTTCTGATTCTTTGTTTGATAAATACAATTTTTATCATTACTTCATACGAACATCGGTTACCACTTCATAATTTTTAAATCAAAATACTCCGAAAACGGTACAAAGTATCGAGTTTTACCAAGAGTACCTTTTTTGTGTGAAATTTAATGATGTTTAAGTACGCTGAAATTTTGCTCAATAAATCTAATACTAAAAAAGTTATGTTCAATACTAGTTGGTACGAACCGTGTAACTAGCGCCCTCTACGAGAGTCAGATATTAAAACGAATTCATTGGACATATTCGTATAAAATTTTATTTCAATGTTGCAAAATTTTAAAAATGTATATAATTTTTTTTCTTCAAGGCCCTGTATCTTGAATACGGATGGCGTTACGAAAATTTTTTACTGAGCAAACCTCAATTATTTTTCAATTTTCTACCTATCATAGAGAGGGGTACCCTTTTTTGTAACGCCCTGTATAGAAATACATATACGGTCTCGTGCTCAGCCATGGAAATTACTCGAATTCCAGAATCAAATCAGAACGATGTAGATAGAAAGATTATACCTTAATACAACCCCTTCGTGGAACCCAGCCTTGATGAGGAAATATTTCGAATGAAGGAATTTCAGCAATTGCAAGAGGCGAATCGAGGCAAGGCCAATGCTGCTTTAAATGGGGATGTGCTCGTTGTGTTTATGCCAATAGGCAATGTTATAGTTTACATAGTTGTAGGTACTCTGGAAATTAAATGGAATCCACTGAGTTCGATGAAAGGAGTGAGACAACAAATAACTTCGAACAAACTTTTAATGAGTACGACCTTCCGGTCATCCAAATATTGAATTGAACTTTCGCATGATAAAATGGGCTAACTGAAATATTCCTCTAAAACTTTTCGGAATTAAGGTAATGGAAAAGTTTATCGATCATCCAAGAATTGTTGATATATCTACAACCCTTTCAACTGTAGTCGCTGCTTCATTACAGACCGATTACTGTGCTTAGCATAATCCCCAAATTTTTGAAGTGAAAACTTCTTTAGCGGCGCTGAGCACTCTCTTGTATGGGTAAAAACATCCAAACTCACGTGATTGTGATCGAAAAAACGTAAGATCGAGAAGTAGGAGAGGGAATAATATCCCACACTCTTTCTACCGTGCATGCGTGTGCTGTTTCGTATAGGCGGTGCAGGGCGCTTGTGCGAATGTTTGTGTATGTTAATGTAATATAAATTAGGTTTGTTCGTGTGGCAGTTCGGAACTGTAATTTTTGGTAATTTGTGGTTCCCACCCGTTCGTCTGGGACGGAACAGGAGTTCCTTGTCGTTCGTGTGGTCGGAACACTTGATTTCGGAACTCCTCCTTGAGGACGAGAAGATTTCATGCGGATGTGTCGTTACTGTTCTTATGGTTCCTGATCTAGAGATGGTACAAGGTACAACAGAAGAAGCGGTAAATTCAAATCATCGGTGATTCAAATTTTCAGTAGTTCTAATTGGCAATTAAGTTATATATTTGGTGACTAGGATATTCGCATAGCTGTTTTTGAGTATATTTGATGTTGTGGGAGTATAAATTTTTAAATCAATTCGTTATAATAGCTTCTCAAAATTTTTGTTATCTCAAAGAAGAGGAAGGATCATTTGCAATAGATGAATAAAACAATTGCCTAGTTGTTGATCAAAGTATGTAAGATAATTATTTTATATTATTTATATATACGATATTTCGTATTTATATACTGTATATTTATTTTTGTTATTTCGTGATTGTAGTATCTTTATTTTTTAACCACTCAAAATGTATTGAAAATTTAGGAAGGAAACGGAGGAATGACCTCTTTCAAGAACACAACGACTCGTTGAAACAATTCTTATCTAAAAAATAATTACAAAGCTATGAAAATTGTTAGAAAATATTTTTATTTATTTCCCAAATGTCACCAGTTCCATATACAATTACCTAATTCTATTATATAAAATTTTCTGTACACAGTTTCCACCAAAATTACAATGAAATAACAGAAAAATTCACAGTTTATCCAGATATAAACTAACAAAAATAATTTCTCCACTGATGACCACTACTACATGTATTGAAATTTCAAATTATAATTAAATTAAATTATTTCTTTAAATAGTACAACTGGGAACTGCCACCCAAACAAACCTATTGTCATTTTTGTGTACGATAGCGCAATAAATGAATATTGTATTCCACCACATAAATAATAGCACTTTTATACTGATAATGAAAGCAATTCATACAAAATTATTCTCTAACCATTCCAAAATATCAAAAATGCACAACGTTAATATTCAAGTTTTCACTTCTGCCGGCACTCCCGGAGTGCAACCCGTCTTTTTTTTGAATCTATCTTTCATGAGCAAGTGAAATCGAGAATTTATGAAGGAATCATTCCTGAGCAGCATGGATTTTTCCGGGGTAGAGGCGTTGAAACCAATCTTCTGGTTTTCACTCAGTATGTTCTTGAAGCTTTAGAAGATCGCAAGCAGGTCGATGTAGAGGAGAAAACAAGGATGTTGGGGGAAAGAATATCATCAATGATCCTTTAGTTCCGCTAGAAAAAATCATGTTTCCACCCCTGCATATCAAGCTGGGTCTAATGAAGCAGTTTGTAAAGGCTCTTGATAAGAATGGATCATGCTTTGCATGTATAGGAAAAAAAATGCCTCAGCTGAGTAAGGAAATATTAAAGCAGGAATATTTGATGGCCCACAAATAAGACAGCTGATTAAAGACCCTGACTTCATAAATTCAATGATTGAGATTGAACAAAATGCCTGAAATTCATTTGTTTCAGTTGTCCAAAATTTTCTGGGTGAACACAAAGCTGAAAACTATGTTGAATTAGTCAATGAGATGCTGAATAATTTCAGATCACTCGGGTGTAACATGAGCATTAAGGTGCACTATTTACACAGCCACTAAGACCGTTTTCCTTATAATTTAGGCGACATTAGTGAGGAGCAAGGTGAAAGATTTCACCAAGATATCAAATGTATGGAGGATCGCTATCAAGGAAGATGGGATACTCACATGATGGCAGATTACTGCTGGTCTTTAAAACGGGATTGTTCTAAAATACATTAAAGAATGTCACGCAAAAGAAGTTTCCGAAATGTTTAGTGAGTAATTGGTTTAAATGATGACTTTTTCTGTTTTCTTTAGTATATAATGAATAATATCTGTAATATCTGTGTAATATAATAAAAATTCCAATATTAACTTGTTTCTTTAAACCATAGTTTTTCTTTCAAAATAGCGTAATGTATAATTCACAAAAATGTTGATATCTTAAAAATTCGAGCTGACATAGCATATTTGAATTCAGGGCATCAAATTCATATGAAATCACCTCTAAAATCTTCGGCACCAAAACCACTGTTGACCAGTGTTATTATTTTGATCTCTCAATGTTACACAATAAGGTTAAGTCATTAATTTCAGTGTTTCTGAATATGATATGAATGTGTAAACGTCAATTTTTTTCAGTTCCAGAAAAACTCCTCGTCATAAGAAGACTTAGTTCCAATCAAGGAATAATTAGGATAAGATGCACAGCAGAAGGTGTATTTCCTAGTCCTGTGATCACACTACATTCGAAAAGAAGGTAATTCAATTGTGTTTATTCCATACTACACTAAGGCAAACCTAGGTGAATGTTATGCAAAGCACATTGAGGAGATGTTGTCGCACTTCGAACAACTTGGTTGCAATATGAGCATTAACGTACAGTTCAGGGTTCAGGGAAAAGGGTCCATCAAAATATTTGGACAATCGAAGAGCAGAACCAGGGTCATTGGAATGCCAACATGGTGGCGGACTACTGTTGCAGTACCGAAAACATTCCCTGTGAACCAAATCAAACAAAAAAATCTTTTAAAGAATATTTTTTTATATGTAGTGGTTGCTTTTCTTCAAGAAATTATATTCTTTTGAAAAACTCATTTTCTTTATATCTAAAAACTAAAGCTGATACAAAAATCTGATTGGCGGGCACTCAGTGTAACTTAATGTATGCTTGTATTTTGGTATCAGACGTTTCCAGGCCCAGGAAAAAGATTTAAGAACAATTGCGTAAAAGCTCCCCACCTCACGTCAATGCTCTACCAATTTTTCCCCTCGGGCTCCCCTACTATAAACCAAACACCTGATGCATCATAATACTGTATATACATTACTCCGTGACTGAAAAACTCTGTCTTGTCTTTCCTCAGGGAGATGGTGGAAACTGAAATAACTTCGAAACAGCGAGGAAATCTCTACGACATCTCGGTGTCAGCAACGCTGAAGGCTCTGGAAGTGCCGGAGGAATTCTCCTGCGAACTCAGGATTCCCCAGGCGAACTATACAGTCAGGAAAGAAACTGTCATCTATCCTGGTGAGTCCTACTCATGTCAAATCGTAAAGGTAAACTGCTACCGTTTTACATGAGTGAGAAACATTTCTACGCAATTCCATTGAAAGAAAGGTGTCTGTCCGATGCTTGAGAAGATATTTTAAGTGAAAAGTTTTGTAACAAAAATATTCTCCCAACAATCGAATAATAATACATTTAAGTATACAGGGTGTGTGTTGGTGAGAAATTGTTGATCATGGAACTCGTATCGAATTATTATTTTAACTATTCAATGACCATCATCTATTATTGTTCTTGTTCCAGGCATTTCGACAGATATCTTTTAGATTTTTCTTTAGTGTTTTCAGGTTTAACTTTTGTTAGATAAGCCTTGATGATATTTTGTGTCTTGTAGGCGGTTGTTATGTCGTATTGATTTCCAATTCATCTCATTTTTTCTGGTAAACGTGCTGATAACGCTTTTATGCTTCCCATATCTGTTTCTGTATTATGATGGGTTTCAAGCTGATTTTGCTTTATTTGATTGATTGTTATTATTGTAGACTGAAGAAGGATACATATGGTAGCCAAACTGTAGGGAAATAAATCGTTAAAAGTTAATATTTTGCCTATCCACCGAATCTCTCACTTACCTAGTTGATTATAACGTAATTAGGATTTAGGAGAGATTCACAAAATTTCAAATATATATCGAGGTGATTGATATTCAGACCATTATCAAGAATATAGTTCGCAATAGAAAAAGACGTACAAAAGTACAGATGATATATAAAATTGGTCCCAAAATGCTTCCCTTTGGGACTCCGGATTTGACTTTGGAAGGAGTCGTTATTGCTTTCACTGTAGATAAGACTTCATCATGTAATATGGTTGTGAAAGGAGTTGTTTGAGTTTGCTTGTAGTCTGTTGTGTCAAGCCTTGTCGAATGATTGGGGCCAGTCCTGAAATACTGCTGAGGATTTTTTTTTGCTTATTCGAGGCTTGTCGAGGTATTGCCTCGGAAACCTTGTTGCTGGTCTGGTACTCTGGTACTATTTGGTACATATCCATGTCATCTATTAGCCTTTTAATTGGGAGCTCCTTAAATATTTCATCCAGAATTGGTAAAAGACTTATAGCCCTATATGATTCCTCTTTTTGTTCTGATGTACCAGTTTTGGGTATCATAATAACCCCAGCATACTACCATATGTTGGGGAAATAAGATGCTCATCATTCTACTGAATTTTGTGAGCAGTGTGACAATTTTCCTGGCTAGTTTTTCAGAGTTTCTGCCGTTAATCTATCTAATCTGATTGGGTTCTTCTGCTGGTGAAAATGGTTTAATTGATGACTGGTAAGGATATCTGACATGGAACATCCACCAAAGTCTCAACTTCTGCATCGCAGATATCAGGATAAGGGTCATTTCGTCTTTTTCTATATCTAACATAAAACATCCAGAAAAGTTTCAACCTGAACATCACCAATAGGGGTCATTTGGTATGAAGACATGTGCCAGCTATATGGCAAACGTATATTGCATCATTCCTCTTCTGATGCCGCCCACTCTCCATTGGCCATTTTAATTGGAGATTTCCTCAAAGTGGATATTGTTAATTTCTTCGTAGCTTTCCAGATGCTGTGCTCATTTTGGGTATTGTCTTGTCTAGTGGATTCCGTGATCTTCGCCATTCGCCTCTTGCTCTTGGGTTTTCTGCAAGGAGTTTCCTAATCTGAAGGGAATGTTTTGTTTGAGTTTTTCTGTCCTTGAGTATGTTGGGGTACTTTGCCATGCTGTTATCTAAATTATTTTTTCTTATGTTTTCTGTAGTTGTTTCTATGTCATCAGGCATTACCTAGATTATGTTCATAACTGCTTCTTCCTAGAGTATCTGCTGTAATTTTGCCCAAAGGGTTTTCTCTGTCGTTAGTAAATATTTAATTTCATACGATTTGGGTATTGTTTGAAGGGTTATCAAGACTAGTGGATGGTCAGAAAAAAGGTCTTGAGGATGGGATTCCGCATGTATGTGGCCATTGGTAATGCCATTCGTGACGAAAAAGTCCAAGACATTATTGTGTTGGTCGGTAGGACTCCTTAGTTTTGATACTCAACGGTTATACTTCATATTCCAATCACTCTCATTATAAAACGTTTTTGAATATTACGAAAAATTATTTTATTCATTTCTGAGAGATTTGTCACACCGTGGTGGAGGTTCTGAAATATTTTGTATTATTGTGGATGAATTATTTTCATTTTTATTTGAATCTTCAGAAAGGATGAAGATCTGTTTCGTGGAGTTATAAATGTATTCCCAATTATTTCGGGCAGAAGAGATGAAAATTTTATTTTTTGACTGTCTGCCATGAAACATTATTTTCTAATGATGGGTCCATGATTTTTAGTAGTGTTCCAAATGACAAATAATATTTTTTCCCAATATTCGTATTCGTATTCGATAATAAAATGTGTTATTTATGTTTACGTACGTTTGATCCAAATTATTGTTCGAAAAGATAAGTTTTTTCGTATTTCAATACACGTATTCTTTAGCACAACTGTCGCACGACTCAAGTTCACTAATTGAATATTTTTTTTATTTTTCAGGCAGCTCAGCATCAACTGCAAAGCATAAATTGTCCCTGAGTCTTTTTTCTTTACTTCTCGTCATCAAACTAATATTCCGGCATTAATGTAAGTGAAAATTGTTATTTTCTTTCCTTAGTAGTATTCATTTCTGGCTACCTTCTGGTTTAATGAACCAAAGCCAAAATTGTAAAAATGGCGATATCGAAAAATATCTGTATATCCCTTAATATACAGGGTGTCTCAAGTTCGAGTGCCTACTAGACGTTTCTGGAGAACTAGACAGATTTGAAATCTGAAAATTGGAATTATGATATTGTTCAAAGTTCTCTACAGAGCTAAAATATTTTCGAAGCCCAAAAACTTCCGGTTATACAGGGAGTGAAAATAAATTCGACGAAAGAATTTTTTTCAAGTTTTCCATTCCTGGTATGATCGAGTATTCAATGGTGAATACATTTCTGTTAAAACCATTGTATTAAATCGAATAGTTTTCAAAATATCAAAAAACGGTTTACGCTCAAGATATTTAAAATAAGAATAATGAACATATTACTGACTGAACATATTTGACTTTTTTTCCAGTTTTTTTTTGATATTTTGAAAACTATTCGATATAATACAATGGTTTCAACAGAAATGTATTCACTTTTGAATACTCGATGATACCAGGAATGGAAAACATGAAAAAAAATTTTTTCGTCGAATTTATTTTCACTCCTTGTATAACCGGAAGTTTTTGGGCTTCGAAAATATTTTAACTCTGTAGAGAACTTCGAACAATATCATAATCCCAATTTTCAGATTTCAAATATGTCTATTTCTCCAGAAACGTCTAATAGGCACTCGAACTTGAGACACTCTGTATAATGATAGAACTCTCAAATCAAGAAATGATACAGGCAACCTTGCTTGTATAATCCAGTGTCGTTCTCTTTTTTTTTGCCTCGTCTTCAATCACTGTAATGACCCAATTTTACGTTCTTTAAATATAAACACTAGATTTGTGTGCCATTTTCTGGAAGCTTAATTTCTTCTGATTTAAAAAATAGGCGACAACGTATGTGTGCATTATCATCAATTATTCTGTGAACTTGAATAGAATTCGGAACTTATTCCATAAATTTCAAATTATTCCCAAAAATGCATCAATTCAACAAAACCATTTTTTTCAAAATTGAGCATGTATTAAAGGGAATTTTCTTTTTTCTGAGATTTCGTCATTACATAACAGTCATAACAGAACAATCAATAGGGGTAGCATTTTTCAACCGCGGTAAAAATAATTTAAAACACACATTATTTTTCACTGAGGAATCATTTCACAAAGTCCTTCGCAGACACCCTGTATAGGCCACTTTATTTATTCATTCATTAATCTATTCATTTTATTGAATGTTCATTCATCCGTTGAAATGTTATTCATTAATTTATAGCCAGTTCCTATTGTGAATCTGTTATATGTATGTAAAACTTCTGTTTATACAATTCACATGGCTGATGACTTGACAGTCAAAATGTTAATACCAAAACCAAACCTATCTGTCAATTTGACGGTGCAGAATGATTTCCTTTCAATAATTTTTTATCCTATTTTCAGAATGTACCAGGAAGCCGAGCAAAGTTTAGAATGCCGAGATATATAACATCAACCTACGCTAATATGCTGAAACTGAAATTCCCTTGAGAGATGATGGCTAATCAACCCCAAGAATGTTATAGTTTCAAGTCTATCAGATCGAATTCTGCATGAAGGATAAACGGCCTTGAGATGAATTATGCGTATAACAGATACAAAGTGTATATCGTGTGGGTAGAACGCACAGCTTCCGGTTCTGATGAATCTGCCGGAATATTGATGTTTCCGTGGGATAAGTGGTGAACAATGTTGAAACAATTGCGACGTACTTTATGATCGAAATGGTGATATTTGTATAATATGTTTTTATCGAGGTGATTTATTCGAAGGGGTATGTGAAGGAATCTTATGAATGTTGAATGTAAATGATTTGTTGAATGTTGGATTTATTCAGTTGAATAAAATGCAATTTTATTATTGTTATTTATTTTATTCGCTTACACCCAAACTGAATTTTGAAATTCACAGATTCTATCTACTACTACAACTAATATTAATGAATTGCAAAATGAGATGAGTTTTTCTCCAACGAATCGATAATTGCTAGAAATTGTATGAGTTCATTTCTGTATAGTTATCATCTTGAAATATTTTGTTAAGAAATCAAGAATACGCAATTTGAATGAGCTTTTTTATATTTTTTTTCTTCAAGTTCTTTAGTTCTTGAAAATTTTTTTGTTTAGGTGTTATCTGCAATAAATTAGTGTTTTTGGCGTTCTTGATCACCCGAACAGAGTGCCTATCATTTTGCCTGAATGTCTGTAATTTTGGAATATCGAGCCGAAAATGGTCTCAGTCGATTGGGTTCGACTCCCTGATGAAGAATTCGTGGCGAAAGTTGAGTCTGTCCGGCCGTATCCTCTCTAGCATCCAAAAGGAATCAGCTAGAGTTTTCATATTTTCAGAATAGGTTTATTGTCCAAATAGCTCAGTCAAGTTCGTTATTGGGCCAAATCCGTCGGATCGTTCAGTAGACGAGCATCTGAAATTTTGTTTCCTCAATAACTACTAGAATATCCATCCGATCAAATTTATACTTGAAATATTGTTGAGAGAGGCTGCAACAAAACAGCTCGCAAAATTTCACAGAAATCGTCACGCTAGAAAATTTTTAAAAAATTCCCAAAAAAAAATTTTTTAAGCCTCACTATCTCATAAGATATTTTTCGGATTTCAATAAAAATTCGTGAATATATTGAGGTGATCGATATCTTACTTATCCTCAAATTTCATTATCGTAGCTTTTTTCCATCTTAAGATATGATCATTTTTTTAATTCACTCAAGAGAAAAGAGAAATGACATACGTCCCGATGATTTTCTTTGAACGATGACTTTTCCAGATCGATATTCGATTGACAAATGCCGGGCTCATTGATCAGTGTTAGTTGGCGTAATATTAATCAAAATTTTTCATAACGGGAAATCATAGAGAGAGAATTCAATTTCGGTGGCTGAAATAATTAATTAATTTTAAATTAATAAATTTATCTATCTATCTATCTATCTATCTATAGCTTCGAACAAAACTTGGGGAAAATTATGAGTAGTTATATATAGTTATATTTGCATCACATTGTCCCATAGTACGGGAAAAGACTATTGTTCACGTGATCAGAGTGCTTATAGATTTGTTATGGTTTGAATATTTACTCGCAAGTAGCTCAACAAGAGCGCTAAAGCAATCTGACCTCACGTCAGTGCTTTCTAATTTTTTTTAATTCATATTGAATTTATGTGAAATAATTAATTTCTACGTGTCTGGTATCAAAGGTAAGTAGAAGGCATACTTAAGTATAAACAAGAGTGTTTTCATTAGACGTCAAGCGGAAAGTTCTCGTACAAGAGGAGTGCAAGCTAGAGTATGTCTATATTAAACAAAATATCTGCTTTATTCTGCTTCTGGCTTGTATTCTGGCAACTCATGATCAGTTGGGGGCCATTGAATGATGGTTTTGAAAGAAATTCTATATCCAACAGTGTATTTCATCGACTTTTTAATATCATGAATATTTTTCTGGTTGATTGGGACCTAAAAACAAAGATCTCACAGTGCAAAGCCAGATGATTTTTAAATTTGTTGGGTATGTCCTGCAAGAATATTCATCTGAAGGTAACGATATAAATGTTTTAAATGATCTTGGTGTAATGAAAGGATATCTACATTCCCCAAGGATAAGCTTTTTTTTGGTAATTCCGGAGTCTTGGTAATTTTTAGCAATGTGAAGGTAGATGTTACGAATCCCCCAATGCATTATTTTTTTAATTGATTTGAGCCACCACTTCTCGAAACTTACAACATTGCCCGATGTGAGTGATATACAGTGAATCGGTCACACTTACTAGCTTCCAGCATTAGCTCTTCATATCCATCAGGAGTATAAATCGTGTCCGTCTTTCTCAACAAACGCTTTATATTTATTTACAGGGATCTTATTATTTATGAGTTATTGATCAAATCCTTCCGACTCTCAAAGGTTTAGTATACCGTACTATACGGCCGGTTTGAACCATGCATTCTTCATCAGGAAGTCAAACCCAATCAATTGATACCGTTTTCGGCACGATATTCGAAACATTCGGACATTTGGTCGAAACGATAGGACGCTGTTATACTGGTTTTATAAACTGGAACTGAATTTTATAAAACTCTTGCATCGCCATATCGCTCATCTCCCGGTCTATCACATAAATAGGGGAGCTGATCATTTTCTAGGTTCTTTCACCGCCTTGGTTAATCATCAACGAAATCAACTCGATAAGAGTTGTTTCATATTTCAATCTGTCAATGCATGCTTTGTTTCGCCGAGTCGTAGTATATTTTTACAAGGGGTAAATTTGAATATCGTAGAGTGATCAAATTTTCATTTTTGAAAGATGAAGCACCAAAAAAAAATTCACGAACGAATGTTGGAAGTGTATAATGATTGTTCAACTACAATTAGATTAGTAAAATATGGGTGGCTGAATTTAAACGTGGTCGTATAAGCCTTCAAGACGGTTTACGTAAAGGACGTCCAGAAAGCTCATCAATACCAGCTATAATACAGGATATGGCTCTACACATCTCATAAGGCAGTGTAAGCCATATTTTATAATGGAACAAAAACATCCGAATCTTCTTTCTCAGCAACAATTGCGTTTTAAAAAAGATGAAGTGGATTTTGTGCGTCGATTCATCATCACTATGAACGAGACTTGGGTCTATCATGATCCTGAATCAATACAAGAGGCTAAACAGTGGTGTCAACCTGGAATTTTGTTTGTGAATTATTTGCTGATGAAACAATCAATTCTGAATTGTATTGAAACCTTTTGGACCAGTTGAAGGAAAAAATTCGTGAAAAAAAACCGGTTTGCGAATACAAAAACCTTTTTCATCAGGAAATGCACCGTGTCACAAGATCATTTTGACAATGGCTGAAATCCGTTAATTAAAGCTCGAATGTTGCCATTTGACCAGATTTGACCCCCAGGGACTTCTATCGTTTCCAGTAGTCAAAAAATATATGCTTGGCAAGCGCATCAAATGAATAGGTAATAAAGGCTGTACTTCCGAAATGAGTTCCACAGATTGGAGGATCGCTGTTTTAATGTTTAGGGAGATTACACTGAATAAAAAAGTGTATTTCAATCAAACCAACAATACTTATTGTACTGCCTGGTAATAATACAATACGCGAAATGTATCTGAGACATAACTGCAATAAGATCCTGGCCTCACGTCGGAGCTTCTCATTATTTTTTAATTAAATTCTCTGAATATTCTAGGAAGAAACAATTTGGAATTAAAATCATTACTAGCAAAAATTTCCACCTAAAACGAAAGTTTATATTTTTCTCAAGTCTTACGACTTGTTTATGGAAGATAAAAGCTGTATAAATTTATAAATTGGCAATTTATATGCGCCACCACGACGCCATTTCAAACTCTAAGAAATAAGTGTCCCGATACAAATAACCTTCTGATATATATTATTATTTTTTTTTCTCAACAAAATTATTCACCTTCAGCAGATGCCTTTCATCGCCTTCTAAAAAGAATTTGGATTCAATTTTCCTCATGGGATGAGTAAATTGATGTTCAATTTGCTAAATATCGATTGGCTAGAATATGAAAAGAGTTTTTCACCAGGGAATTAAATTTCAAGATTATATCGCCGGTTTCTCTTAAATCCATGAGGATGGTAATTTCTTCAGACCTCTCCTCAAGCAGTCAGTTTGTCAAGCTCATAATGATGAATTAATGTCATTATAGGAAGACTTCTGCCATAATTGCATCCTTGAACGACGATTCTACAGCTTATAACTAGAGGAATTGCCAGTTATTTGAATTGTGACGCTACTAGGTATTGATTTTTAGCAAGCAACAAAATTTCTAGTTGCGTTGTCTGCTTTTTTAGCGATTCATATCTGTCTTTGACAAACACTGCCGCATCTCGAAAGCGTCGAATTAGGGTCAATTGAATGTCGATTTCATTTCGTACTTTTTGACTCGATCCCAAAACGAGATAGAGTCGAACTTCTATAACTCGAATCATGATCTGTTAGGAAAAAAAATGGAGTTATCTAGACTTTGAGTAATTTACGAAGACACATTTAATTACAATTGAATTCTTTTTGGAAGTTGGTTAAAAAGTTTGACACATTGATACAGGGGAGACATTTCAAATTTAGTCGTTCTGTGTTTTGGGAATGACATTATTGTTTCATTCCTAGTGTTGTTCATGAAATACTGAGACTTTGGCAAAGCAGTTTTCGTTCTCTTTAGCATACAAGCGCATCATCATGCGCAAAATACGTTTTTGAGCTATGAACACTCTACAAACATCGGTCGAGTTACCCCATAACATTATGTTATAAAAGATGTAGCTGTACACAAGACTGGAGTACACATTTATTAGTGACTGTAAGGGAATCAAATTTTTAACTCGACCAAATGGCATAAAAGGAACTGTATATTTTTCTGCAGACATAATGTACATGCGAGCACCACTTCAGATTATGGTCTAGGTACATTCCCAGAAATCTTATTCTCTCCTTAAACTCTACCATATCATCAGAAAACCTTATTGTTAATTTATTTAGATCTAAATTTTTGTTTTTGAAGTGTATGCATTCAGATTTGTTGATGTTGATCATTATGCTGTTTTGACGGCACCAGTCTACAAAACACTGTCGCAACTGACAAAGTCTCTGCAGTTCCTCAAATGTATTGGCCGTAATCTCAACCGAAGTGTCATCAGCAAACAAGACAAATCTCATTGTACCCAATAAAAGTTCAAAATCTGAGTAACCTGATATGAAAAAAGTATGGTCTTCAAATTTTTGTTATTTTTGTTATTGACAAACAACTAAATCAGAAGTGGTCTCAGTACAGAACCCTGAGGGACGCCCAAATTTATATTATCTTCTTGAGAGTAACATTCACCAACCTTGTTGAATGTTCTATTTTCAAAGAACTCCGAATCCATGTTAGAAAAATACCTCTGAATCCAATGTTATGACATTTATCAATGAAGAACTCGAGAGAGAGGCTGTCGAAGGTACGCGACAAATCAAAAAATAGATCTGCGATGAACAAGTCCTTGTCCTTGTATTTCAATATCATATTAATCATAAGAGATTAAGGATTTCCGTTTATCTAATTTGGACTATTTAGTCCAGATTTTCATAGCACATTGATGAGAAACAGAGGTATTATTTCATCAACTCATCACAAATCTATCAATAAATAGCAATCAAACCAAATCTGTTTGTCTGGTGAAAACTTCTGATTATGCATTATTCTGTCAGATGGGATTAGTGTGAAGTAAACATAATTAACCTGAACAAATAGTAACGTATATTTAGCTAAACATCAAAACAATGCTAATTTGAACTAACTGTCGGTCAAGCATTCCACATATTATCAATCGTTGATGACTCTAGTTTGGAATTTCAATCAATCAATATTATTATCTACTGCATATTCAGGCCAATATTGTCTCATTTATGCTGTTATATTGTAACTGAGTGCATTCTAATCAACCTAATATAAGTAGGATTTCTCACCACGAAAAACTGTGAAGCTTCTGTGATTTCTTGAACGGTTGAAGTGGAATAGTATATTCTAAAACAAGTTGCAGAATGGGCACCTATTCCGACACGAATGCGAAATTCGAATGCATGAGTGTTGGAATTGCCTTCTGCATCGAGTATTAGACGAAATTTTCTCTATTTCAGTCAAGAATGGTGAGAAATTTATTGGATTTCAATGAGAAATTTAGATTATACCTCCTAGTGCCTTTTGTATTTTATTTTGGCAGTTGGCGTGACTAATACGAAAATTGACATGCAAAGGACCCGTGTTGACATTCCAAAGAAAAGGATGTCAGTATTGTCCAGTGGCGTATCCAGAGATTGAGTTTGGGGGGGAAAGTGGCAAGTTTTGGGAGTTGACCTGAACTATCAATAATAAGATAATGAGCTTCAGCGAAAGCGCTAGGAGGAGGGATATATTGTACCTCATCTATAATTTGATAGTTTTTATTCTACATTGAGAACATATAAAACAAACAATTGCGAGAACAGTGCATACAATAATCATCATAAAATTTGAAGAAATAAAATATAGGTATATAAAAGTCAAGAAATAAAATATATATAGGCAAAAAAAATATATAAAAACTCAAGAAATAAATCATTCGAAATTTAAAGGGAAAAATATCAGAAATATTAGTGAATGTTATATTAATTAAAACATACCCCCAGGGATATTTGGACGAATTTGCCCCAAAATTTTATAAATCGTTTGATTGAAAGTATGCCTCGTAGGGTAGAATGCTTGAGACGAGCTCGTGGGGGACCAACTAGGTACTAGCTTAACCGAAACTTCAATCTTCTTGTGGTTTCATCATAAATATTTTATGTAATTCAAACACAGAATTTTGAGTGTTCCTAATAAACTTTTTTTCTCTCCAACTGATGTATGATTGATGGGAAACTGTCCATTATAAGCTGCTACAACCAGAATAAACGATCAATTTTGAGCTCTACTGTCAAAAAACAACCAGATTAGAACAGGCTCTTCATAAAATCTCTGACTACCACTCGTGTCGGTCTCTGCTAATCTCTCTTGATGGTAAAAATTGGCCCGTAGTCGTAGATCACTTGGCCAAATTTTCCGCCGATAAACCACAGAAGTACTACGTTGATGAAATTAAGAAGCTACCCGAAAAAGGACAAAAGGTCATAGAAAATGGTCAATATGTACTTGATAGAACTCGTTAATAACCTTGCTTCAGAATATTAATGATAATTGTTATTTATTTCAAGCCATTTCTTCTGAATGATTCCTAGTCTTCGGATGAGCAGAAAAAATGATTCTGATGCGACCAGATCTTGAGTTAAGAGGACCTTTTTCATGGAGCAATCTTCAGAGGATTTTGAACAGAAATGTAGAGTTAGCTTCAGAATATCACGGATTATTGATGTTCATTTCGAGCCATTTCCGCAAAATGATTCCTTCCCTTCGCATAAGGAGACAAAAATGAGAAAGGTTCTGATTTTCTTATGCGACTAGATCTTGAGTTAAGAGGACCTTTTTTCATATAGCTAGGATCACATACTCCTTCGAAGCTCGAACAGAATACTAAACAATGGCCGAAGGGAACACAGGCCATTTCAACGCCATCGATTCTCATCGACAGTAATACATCCTTCCATATTAAACCCCTTACGCACCAATATCCTAAGTTAGAGTTCCCACAAGACTCCAGATATTGCATCCCGAACATGAATCACTTGAAATCCTTTGGGCTGTAAAACAACACCAGCGTCCGATTATCGAGAACCTCCACCTTGTACAGGGTGGGCAACATTGGTTGTCTACTGTGGGGTCTTGAACAATATGACAGCTATAAGAAAGGGGACAACAATATTAATTGAATTTTATTTTACGCTCTAGCTCTAGTAAAACAACATGCCATCGTTTTGACCAAATGTCTGTAATTATATATATTTGTTGCTCTATCAGAAAAACATTTCGCCACTCCTAATTGTAGGTGCGGACCTGTGTTTGTTGATTTTTTCAACACACTAGTTCTTGGTATTCCATTCTGTACAAAACATTGTACATGTACAAATGGAAGTTGTCTATTTCCTCGATTTTCATTTTGAATTTAATGTATTCTTCTTGATTGTCAAGAAGATGAAAACATCCATCTCTAGTATTCATTCCGTGTTGCCAACTGCTGAAAGTGTTATCTACATATCTCTTCCATAATTTGGGTTTTAGTATATATTGATCGAGAACTTTTTGTTCAAAATTCTCCATATATAAATCAGCTCACATAGGAGACTTTGGTGAACCCATGACCATTTCAAATTCTTGTTGTTATAAAGTACCTTCATATTGAAAATATGTTGTTTTGATACAAATTTCTGAAGAAATTCAGCTACTTGTTGACATGAATTCGTTGAACGTACGTAGGGTTTCATAATAGTTCGTTGATTCTCCGATCAATAGAAACTTCTTGTTTGGGCAGCTTCTTCATAAGTTGTTTTATTTGAGCATATACTTCCATTACTGCTCAAATATAGGCCTGAAAATGGGGCGAAATGCTTCCAATAAAAGATTTTATGGCAGTGTTTGCTTCGCGCTCGACTCGGCGGGGCACTACCGTGTCCCCAGATTTTTTATATCTATAATTTCGTCAAAATTTCAGATCGATATAGTTGCTAACCGATGATTGAACTACTGCGTAAACTTATTCAGCGAGGATACTCCCCTGATCTCTAGAGGAATTCTATTGTAGGTGAAAAGTGCAAGGTATGTGTGAGACGTTTCATGAAAATTAATCCAATCCCCTATTTCAGTAGGATAGAGAAACGGTTTTCTCTAATTATACTGACCAACCATTTTTGCGCCACTCCCAACTTCATAAAGTGGGTTTTCATTAAGCACCCCATCCCAATATTCCATAGCTTAAATGAGGCTTGACTGAGGTAATATAAAGCCTTCTGAGAAGCTCCAAATCACAATTATCGCAAAGTTTTTGTTTGTTCCACCTTAGATGGCTACCTAAATAAACTCCCAAATATTTGAGTTTACTTTCAACTTCCATTTCAAATACTCAATCTTGTCTATTGAAGATAGAGTTCTGAAACAGAGCATTCTGGTAGATGTAGTAGAAATGTCATGATACCATCTTCTTTAGGTGATCCCATCTATCAACTTGGTAAAAGACCGCAGTATCATCAGCAAATGCGGTCAATTCTCCTCTGCTGTTTAGTGAAAAGATGGAATTCATGTATATGAGAAAAAGCAGAGTTCTCAGTATTGTTCCTCGAGGCACACCACAGCGAACAGTACAAAGGGAGCTGAAAGTGTCTTCAATTCATACTCTTTGTTTTCTGTTCAACAAATAACTTCTTTCTTATGTTGAAAGGTTGGCGCATAGATATTATTATTAGACATTCGTTGTGGTGGTTGTATTAGCCTGACACTGTTCGAGAGTAGGAAAAAACCCAAGTGCGCAAAAACTCCTGACCTGACGTCCTCGCTTCTCTAAATTATTATCTGAGCTGATCGGCACAGTTGTTTTTGAGGTCTTGATTCTCTGGGACATCCTACGTTAATCGTAGCTAGGTCGCACCATTGAAACGAAAGTTCTTCGGTATTATCATTTTCTAAAGAGTTTTCTTATCCGGGTGCTGGCATAGAGGCACTGGAAATTATTTCCTTTGTTTATAATTTCTTTTTAGTCGGCTTTCTTTCAAAATCAGTGAAGTGACAAAACAAATTTGAAGCTTGTTTTATAAGTGTCCCATTTTATGAATCTATCTGATCATATTTATGATGCTGGGTGCATGTTGCCTCAAAATAGGTCATATGGGCGCATCTATCGAAAAATATTGATCGGGGGGTTACTGGTTCACCAAGGGAGGCACTATTATCAATGTTAGCCACCCAGTACAGTATCCTGTCGAATCGACGTCACTACGAAATTTCCCATTAAAACGATCCGACGGAATTCCTTCCCGTGGAAATTGCTATCGGATCAGGCCGGAACACTAACTGACTTACGGGACGTCGGAAAAATTGAACGAAAACCTCACGTCAACAGATAATGGGTGACAGAATCTCATTAAGGCGAGGGTGGAGGTTTAGGCTCTGAAAAATACATTCCTGTCGCCAGCCGGTGATCCCCTACTCGAAAATGGCAAATATTTATCGTGTAAATGTACAGTTTGGACTTCCGGGAAATTCCGGTGTTTCCACGAATTTTTCCATGTCGACGTAGGTTGGTTCTGACGCGGACAGATGATTGGTACGTTATAAAGTAACTTTTTCGACAAGGATATTTTCTAAATTCAACTTGGTTGGTTCGTAATTGACTAGAGTCAACTAGAGTTAGTCGGCGCATGAATGATATATAGGTATATAATATTCACATAATTCATCACGCATATTCGCTACCTTATGACAATCAGTCGAAGGCGATAGTTGTGTCTTATAATTGCCTTCTGTAACGAGTATTAGACGATATTTTCTTTATTTCAGTCAAGTATTGTGAGAAATTTATTGGAATTCAATGAAAAATTCAGATTACACCTCCTAGTGTCTTTTGTATTTTATTTTCGCAGTTGGTGTGACTGATTGACAGATTATATAATTTGAATACTGCGTTCAAATCTCTACATGTTTTAATATTGACAATTGACATGCAATGGACGCGTGTTGGCATTCGAAAGGATATGATGTCAGTGTTAAGCTATGAAAAGCTATGGGAGGAATTCTTAAGATAAAAAACACTCACTGCTCTCACCTAACAGTTTTGTTGAAAGTAACTGAATAAAATGAATGGCGCCAAATGATCGAACGGCTCCAAGAAAATATTTCTGAAATTTTATCGGGCATTTTAGGCTGCGATATGATTCAATGAAAGTCCATAAAGGGATTTTAGATTGTAAATATTTGCTCTTATACTTTGGCCAGGAAATGAAAGGACCCATTGTTCATCATCTTCCGAAGGGAGAGCTGATATTTGATTTGTTGGATTGCCTGAAAATTCCCTTATACTTGTTGGAAATTGAACATATCCAAATATTTCCCATAAAATCTCAGACATGATTGGAATTGAAGCTTGAATTGAATTATGAAACTAGGAAGAATATAAAATGAAAGGTTTCATTCAATTAAATTTTGTGCGAGCATATGCGTCAGACGGATGATCAGGATATTCGGTCCATAACAACAGTGCAAATATAATAGTAACAAAACCAGAAAACATACCTACCATCAAAAAATTGAGAAAAATGGAAAATAGTTGATGAAATCTACTACTTATTTTTCCATATAGGGAGACTGGGTACAAAAGTAACACTTTGTACATTTATCTTGATTTCTGGCTGGGTGTTACTATCACTATTCATTTAATATAATGGGTAATGAGTACAATATTATACATGGTAAATTAACAAATGATTTAGTTAAAATCTTTATCATATACTAATAACACAAATAAACATCCACTAGAATTGCCTGCTCCAGTACATCCAACAGGACCCTCACGGATCATGTGGTCTTGGAATCGTTTCAGTGGGAATACGAAAAAGAGTGGGATGTGTCCGCCTTGAGCATTGATGGCAACAGCAACAGTTACCAATCCTCCTAGTTCTGCGGATGTTACTGTACCTACTTGTTCAATTCCTTTTTGGGCTACGACGTCACTACGAAATTTCCCATTAAAACGATCCGACGGAATTCCTTCCCGTGGAAATTGCTATCGGATCAGGCCGGAACACTAACTGACTTACGGGACGTCGGAAAAATTGAACGAAAACCTCACGTCAACAGATAATGGGTGACAGAATCTCATTAAGGCGAGGGTGGAGGTTTAGGCTCTGAAAAATACATTCCTGTCGCCAGCCGGTGATCCCCTACTCGAAAATGGCAAATATTTATCTGTAAATGTACAGTTTGGACTTCCGGGAAATTCCGGTGTTTCCATGAATTTTTCCATGTCGACGTAGGTTGGTTCTGACGCGGACAGATGATTGGTACGTTATAAAGTAACTTTTTCGACAAGGATATTTTCTAAATTCAACTTGGTTGGTTCGTAATTGACTAGAGTCAACTAGAGTTAGTCGGCGCATGAATGATATATAGGTATATAATATTCACATAATTCATCACGCATATTCGCTACCTTATGACAATCAGTCGAAGGCGATAGTTGTGTCTTATAATTGCCTTCTGTAACGAGTATTAGACGATATTTTCTCTATTTCAGTCAAGTATTGTGAGAAATTTATTGGAATTCAATGAAAAATTCATATTACACCTCCTAGTGTCTTTTGTATTTTATTTTCGCAGTTGGTGTGACTAATACGAATATTGACAGATTATAGAATTTGAATAGTTCGTTCAAATCTCTACATGTTTTAATATTGACAATTGACATGCAATGGACGCGTGTTGACATTCGAAAGGATATGATGTGTTAAGCTATGAAAAGCTATGGGAGGAATTCTTAAGATAAAAAACACTCACTGCTCTCACCTAACAGTTTTGTTGAAAGTAACAGAATAAAATGAATGGCGCCAAATGATCGAACGGCTCCAAGAAAATATTTCTGAAAATTCATCGGGCATTTTAGGCTGCGATATGATTCAATGAAAGTCCATAAACGGATTTTAGATTGTAAATATTTGCTCTTATACTTTGGCCAGGAAATGAAAGGACCCATTGTTCATCATCTTCCGAAGGGAGAGCTGATATTTGATTTGTTGGATTGCCTGAAAATTCCCTTATACTTGTTGGAAATTGAACATATCCAAATATTTCCCATAAAATCTCAGACATGATTGGAATTGAAGCTTGAATTGAATTATGAAACTAGGAAGAATATAAAATGAAAGGTTTCATTCAATTAAATTTTGTGCGAGCATATGCGTCAGACGGATGATCAGGATATTCGGTCCATAACAACAGTGCAAATATAATAGTAACAAAACCAGAAAACATACCTACCATCAAAAAATTGAGAAAAATGGAAAATAGTTGATGAAATCTACTACTTATTTTTCCATATAGGGGAGACCGGGTACAAAAGTAACACTTTGTACATTTATCTTGATTTCTGGCTGGGTGATACTATTACCATTCATTTAATATAATGGGTAATGAGTACAATATTATACATGGTAAATTAACAAATGATTTAGTTAAAATCTTTATCATATACTAATAACACAAATAAACATCCACTAGAATTGCCCGCTCCAGTACATCCAACAGGACCCTCACGGATCATGTGGTCTTGGAATCGTTTCAGTGGGAATACGAAAAAGAGTGGGATGTGTCCGCCTTAAGCATTGATGGCAACAGCAACAGTTACCAATCCTCCTAGTTCTGCGGATGTTACTGTACCTACTTCTTCAATTCCTTTTTGGGCTACAATTTTGCTAGGTTTTTGGATAGAGATCACCCCTGTTTCGTCCATGTTCCAGATATATTTTGGCTCAAATTTGTACCTATCCATAACATCAGCAGGGTTGTCAAAAAATTTATTCACATTATGCTCGTTGAAACTTGATGCCCGCGGCAGACTTGTTGCTTGAGGACATTTAAGACAGTCAACCATTCCTTACCCGCCATTTGAGTTTCGTGTTTGTAGGAAATGATTTTTCATTCTTAAGCGCCAACTCGTAGGCCAGTTTACGTACTTCAGTTGGGGATAACCCAAAATAAGCTGCTGAGCACTCGATTAAGTAGTCGCGTAGATTAATTTCTTCGTCGTTGGTAAAAACACGGTTGACGCAACGGTAGCCCACAACAGCGGTAGCATTTTCTGGTTTTAATTTTTTTATAAATCTATATAATGTTACATGGCAAACATGTTTGCATGGTTGCAGCATCTTTGAAATGCTCTTCAGCCGTTTTTTGATATACTCCCGTGTCCGTTGTTTCTCGTTCAGTTTTTCTAATGCGTTGACGGGGCATTCTGTGAAAAAAAAAATTATAAATAATTAAATCACCACGAGGACAAAAGTAACATGTTACTTTTGTACCCATAGGACTATGTTACTTTTGTACCCGTTCACATTTTTGTCAAAACGTACAACATAACCTCAAATCGGAGCATGCTACACAAAAATAAAATTACGCAATATGTAATCACTTTAATACAGAATAGATTAACAAAAACATTCAGATTCCTACTTAATTTTAAGACAATCAAATCTTTGAATAAGAAAACATCAAAAAACTTACTTTTGATGTGTAAATTCTCGTAGTGTCCTGTTACACAACCTAACAGCGCTTGGCGTACGTGGCAACTAAATGTAATTGGGGTGGACTCGGCTGTCACCTGACAGCTGCAAAGCGGTGTTTGCCTATTGGATAAATCTAGAGAGCATTTGTTACTTTCAACCCGCCGTTACTTTTGTACCCGGTCTCCCTAATACCTACTCTTCAACTCAATCTCATTTCACTTACAAACCTAAGGTACCTATGATTTTAAACACATTTCAAAAAGTTTCAGAGGCTATTCCTGTGTAAACTATTGAGTAAATTTCACCACTAATTACTGTTTCTTTCAATGTGATATTAAAACCACAATAAAACAATATATCTTTTATTGAATACGTTCTGTTAATGAGGAGATGTGATTACATTTACGGTTACATTATGAGCGGAGTCATAATTTTTATATGAATATAGACTAAACAATGGTCCATACACTCTAAATATCACTGTGAAAACTTATTACCAGCTTAAATCAAAATATTTAAGTTTTCAGATAAAGCAAATAAACTTTTCTAATCAATTTTTAAATTCGCGGTCGAAAGATTAGATGCGCAGGGAGGAATGCGCGAGTTCCCTTCGGTGTAAGCGATTTCAGTTCAAAATCCACGGAGTGCGACTACTGCTGTGTCCCTATACTGTGTGATCATACAAAAGGTTCATTTCAATTTAAGATATAGACATTTATTGTGATGGATGGTTTAGAATCACACTGTTCTTGAGTCCAGGAGATGACTTAGAACAAGCCCCCCAAAAAATCCTAACCTCATTTCAATGCTTTTCTTCATATTTGCGCCTTTGTTCTATTAGAACAGCATGCTATCGTTTTGCCGAAATATCTGTAATTTTGAAATATCCAAACTGAGTATGTTTGTCCGGCCGGCCAGTCTTATACTCTTAATCTTCCGACAGAGACAAAGGAGTTTCAGCTTCGAACAAAACCGAATAAAAACTGTGAGTGGTTATTTTTAACTTGAGATATAGGTTTATTCATTCATTGTGGCGGTTGTATTACTAATACACTGTTCTAATGTTGGGAAAAATACTGTACAATAAGCGAGCAAATGCTCCTTAGCTCATGTCAGTTCTTTCTTGCATTTTTTCATAATAGAACCAAACAAGTCTAAATGAAAACTGTCAAACCAAAGTGATTTAAAATTCCCAACATATATCCTACCTTCAAATTACCACCAAACCTTTTGAATATTCTATTTCATGCTCATATAAATCATGTTCGATATTTTCTTTAATGCAACCAAATCTTCATCCGAAAATGGCAAAAACATCCTGATATGTATATATAGAATAAAGCTTTCAGCATACATCGAATCCTGATAAATTATCATTATAAATATAGATGAGTGAATCTGTCTTCGATCAAGATTGATGGCCTGACTCGATGGGAGAAAGTTTTTGGCTTCGAGCCAAATTTATATATAAATTTATTATTAGTCTTATCAGAATCGATGCGAATATATTTGGGGGAAAATTAAATTTCGGCTTGTGCATTTATTTGTTGGGTTAGGATCCAGCCTAAACAGGGGATTGATTTAATGAAGATACATTCATATTTGGGTTTGTTATTCCATCGAACACAATATTCTGGATAAAGATTTAACAATACGAGGGTTACCTATTAGATTTCGGGATCAGAGAACGAATACACATATTAATTATCGAAAATCGCTTAGTTGTTTTTCAAAATATTCCCCATTGAGATCTATACACTTTTGCATGCGTTTGAACTAATTGTCGAATTACTTTTGCTGATTGAGGTATCTCCAAATCGATGTTTTGAGTGCTCAAAAATGCAGATGTGTAATCCGTCTTCATCGGTTGGTTTTCCTGATTTCTTGGAAGCAAACATTCAGAATTGACTGTTCAGCGTTGTTCTAGCGATACGATTGTAGCATGTTCAGTTTTTCCGAAAATACAGGCGACCATTTTGTAGGATTTGGCTCGTCTTGAAACATCCATACTGTTTACTTTCAGTCTCATACGCGTAAATCCACGATTCATCACCTGTCACGACCTCATAGATGAGCTTCGAAGCACCGCGATCGTATTTTTGGAGCATTTCTTTCGAGCCTTTTTTTGTACAATTGACAAATTGTTTGGGATACAACGTGAACAAATTTTTTTTGACGGTCAAGTTCATGCTGTATTGACTGTATGCTGTTCGCACTAATGCACAAGGTTGTCTCAATCTCACGATAGATTACATAACGATCTTGCAATATTAGTTGAACAACAACTGATTTTGGACGACCTGCACTATCATTTCCAACCAACAGGTGAGGAAAATTTTGGAATGTCAATAGTTATTGATTAATAATATAAATGCTTTTTAGGGGTGAGTGTATAGATCCACTGCAACAGTTTCTTCTGACATTGAGCTCTTATGCCACTGGAAATATGCTGATAACGGCAGGGGACTTCATGGGAGTTTCAAAAACATCTTCTTCAAGGACAGTTCGAAGAGTGTCTTATGCCATTGCTTCACTTCCTCCAAAGTACATCAAGATGAGCGAAAGTAATGATGAAATGCTGGAGTTTGCTGCAAAGTTTTACAGAATCGCTAGATTTCTAAGAACTATTGGTGCAATAGATTGCACCCTCATCAAGATAAATTCCTCTGGTGGTGATGATGCAGAAATATTTAGATGCAGAAAGCATTATTTTGCTCTAAATGTGCAAACAGTTTCAGATGCGGATCTGAGAATCAGAAACATTGTAGCAAGATGGCCTGGATCAGCACATGATCAAACTATTTTCAATAACAGTAATCTGAAAAATGATTTTCACTCAAGCATCCAGTGAAGATATTTTAAAAAAATTTAATTATCACTTTTTATTATGTACTACAATTCGAGGTTCTACATTAAGTTTTGTCTGCAACTCTAAAACTTGCAGCTTCAATAATTCTAATCTGATAGTATGTTCCTCCTGCTTCCTTGTGTCTTCATTTTCCAAAGTTTCCTTATTTTTCTTATAATAATTCTCCTTTGCAACTGACACAGTGTTTCGAACTTGAGTTCTCAGCTTCTTGGTCACCGGCTTCTTCAATTTCTTCGAATTGTACGATGACCAATTCTGTGGTTCTTTCTATAATAATGTTAAGTGTTAAATTCAAGCAATTTTAATTGCTATGTATTAATAAATGTTTTTCAAAATGTAAATTATTTTCAACTTACGGCATCAGAATCAAAGGGTGAATAGAGCCCCACCACATTTTTCAAATTTATTATTTGCAATGTGCTCTCAATGACTGGATCGAACTGATCTTTTATTGGAGCACCACCTCCAGTCCCCCTTGAACCATTTCTTTGTGCAGCTGCCACCTACCTTGCTTTCGTTTTCAAATGATCGAATTTTGATTTCAACTGATCAACACTCCTTGGATGGAGTGTGGACGAGTTGAATTTCGCAGTTACTTTTTGCCATGCTTTGTCCTGAAAAAATATATGTTCAAAAGAACTTCAATCAACAAAAATTTATGCCCTATTTACCTTTTCGTCATTTGTGACTTTATTCGTCGTTTTATTTTCTATTATCTCCTCTTCCACTAGAATCAAATCCAACAATCTCTTTTCTTTCCTTCCATATTTGCACTCGCACCTTCGCACTTCTTCTGCACCACCAAAATAAAAATAATATTTCGAACTTTCGAATCTCCCTCCTTCATTTCGTACACAGAATATTATGCCTTTTCTTCTATTCCATAAAATTTCATTTCTCTATGAAATATTACCAAATGCAAACAATAAATCACTAGATCCCAGAATAGCCAACCTTAGGAAATGTGAAAGTTACAAACAAAAAGAAGTTTTAACTAAATCAGGGTGGGATTATGCTTATGGAACCGGATGCGCTTTCAAACTGCCTTCATACCATAAAGTCGAGAGCGGTTGTCGTCACTAGATTGAAGAAAAGTAAACCCCAATGTGTACCCCCTCCTGTCAATTCTAAACACTATAATGCCAAGAACACGGGAAGTACCAACCTTTCAAAACACCACTGTAGTTATAATCAGTTCGCCCTCTACTCTCAGAAGTTAATTAATTATCTTTCAAAGCGGAAAACTCATCATGAATTGCCAATTGAGAGTCACTAAGCTTCACTCTCTTACAAAAACTCCTTCGATAAATAACGCCACTAATCATACGAACCAGAAAAAAACGAGCCAAGCGGAAATGTCAAAGAAGCAAGCGGAAGTGCATCAGTAGGCCATTCCTACCTGTCATTTAGATTATCACATCGGCTAAGCCCATTTGAGAGAAAACCACCCTCCAGCACTCGAGTTGGAGATGCATAAGTGATGAGTTTGAATAATTTCATCATAACTCTTTTCCTTTCGTGGGGATGGACTCAATCATTTATGAATGAGGTCGGAACCCTGCACCGCTAGATATTTGGATAAGGGTAATTGAATTTTCCCCCATACGAGGTGTGAATAATGCCTTCAATGAAAAAGTTATTGCCTCCAGATAAAATGAAGATGAAGCGATGGAATAGCCGATTCGGTCTACCAATTATACGAAGGTTTCTCGCTCGAGAAGACCGATTGAAATTTATTTTTTACCATGAAGTTGAGCCGGAAGCCGTTAGGGAATCAATCGATAAATGGGCGATTTCTTGTTGCTGGTTTCGAACAGTAATCGGATAAGCTTGTCATTCGGTTTGTTCTTGTAAGGTATGTGTTTTCGAGGGAATGCTGCCTGATTTATTAGGTCCTGCATGAGATATTCAATAATATGCGCTTGCTAAAAAAATGAGTGTTTATAGATGACTCGGGGAATTACCACTCCTCATATATTCACGTATTCATTGTTGACAATAATTTTTATTCTCCAATCTAGAAGGAGCTTGTTAATATGGAAGCAGCCAAATACTCGATAAAGAATTACTCGTTGGAAAAGAGATATAGTATATAACATTACTAGCAAGGTAAGAGGGTTTTCACTGGCGAATGGAGGATATAACCTCCTTGAGCCAGTAAAACCCGTTACCTTGCGTTTATTGTTTTATATTTTATTTGTTTCTCATTTGTAAAAAGGTTAGATAAGTTATCTCTGTTCAGATAAATAAGTGTCTTTTTTATTACTGGTTTTGCCCTCTTGTGCACCCTTCAACGGCCAAGTCACACAACATCAACTGTAATAATGAAGAAGATTTGAAAAATCTTCACTTGGACCGCAAGACCCAATTCGAAGAATCCTCCTTGCAAATTGGCGACAAATTTTGTGAATTTGATATGAATATAGGGGGTATCTAAGGACAAGAGTGCTTATATTTCTAAATTAGCAGAGGATTATGGTGCAGAGATTATTCTCCTTCAAGAGACACATGCGGATACTGAAAAAAATCTTCGTGGAAGAGGAACTACAAAAGGTTATGTATTCATTGATTATCTCCTTAATAAAATTTAAGGTTTAGCTTGTTATGTTAAAAAATCCTTAATTCACAATATCGAGTTAATTTGAAAAGGCGAATTTGAGGATGTTTTCTTTATCTCTTTCAAATTTCAAAACATTTCTATCGTTGATATTTATAAACCTCCAAATACTATTCGGCTAAGAAATTTGGATGTAAATCCAAACCGCTTCCTATAAAACGTAAAATTCTAGGAGTTTTTCAGTGTTTCCTCATAGGCCTATTCTGTTGACTTCAAGAAGTTTAATTTAATATTCTGAATGTTTTAGAAAACCTCATTGGAATTTCAAGAAAGCAAATTGGATTGAATTGGCCGAGAAGGTAGACAGTGTGATATTAGGTGGATTAAACCCACTCACGATAACTATCACAGATTCCTAGGTGTTGTGAAAGCCGCAGCAAAAAAAACCGTTCCAAGAGGTTTCCGAAAAGATTATATTCCAGGTTGGTCGAAAGAAACCGATGGAGAAATTGCTGTAAGGAATCTTAGACTTGGCACGACTTTGTCAAGATTTTATTACTTTTTAGAGATGAACAAGCGTCTCCATCACAACTCCTGTTTCTATTGGTTTTGTAGTAGCAATTTCAATAAGGCTGATGTTTCTCAGTTAAGGTGTATTGTTCACAGGGCTAACAGAATGAATCTCCTAGGCTACTGTGCTTCTGGGTCTCTGATGTCCTGTCATCCTGACGGCCCTACGTGACCGTCACCTTGCCGCGGTGTAGGGCTTATGACCTGCTTGCAGGTGTACTAGGAACGGTCTAGAGGTCAGTCTTGATCTTATTGCGGAGCTTGGCTCAGGCTCGAATACCTCAGATTCAAAACTGAGAAGGGAATGCGTTCCCGTAGCATGTCCTAGCCAATGACGCAATGATTGGTACCACGGGGGGGCAGTCCAAGCCCCTAGGTCGGAAGAGCTTTGTCTCTTAGACCGGATACTGCCTCGCTTGAGGAAGGACTCGTGGTGGCAGTGGTTGAAAGCCCGCATGCTGGGCGAGAGGGTGAAACCTCGACGGGTGAGCTGCGTTCTCAGCTCGGGCGCTAGCCTGCAGAGCTAGTAGTGACTTGGATAGTGTTGCGGCTTGACTAGTAGTGGTTAGGCTTGGGTAAACCGATACCGAACTAGAAGTTAAGCCTGGGTCATAACGTGCTGGCGTGGACATTTCCGGCCCAATGCCCTCATGTGGGGTACGTGTGGCGAAAAGATCGACCATGAGTCAACTTCAGGCCGCACGATAAACTGCATGCTTGGGCAACCAAGTAGGCACCAGAGCTCTGTCATCCTGACGGCCAACTACATTTCTGTACCGAAATTGAAATACTCTTATGTTACAAATTAATGTTTTCTTTTTTCATATTCCATAATTAACATCACGTATTCCTTATCATATAGACAAATCCCGTGTAATAGCCTGATATCTTGGAACACTCGCAATTATATTACCGTTCCAATTTCGTTGAACCACCCACAATAATTCCTAAATTCTTATTCATGTATTCATCATCACCAACCATTTACGTAATTTGAGAGAGTTCTATTTCTGAAGGAAACTACACGGGTATGTGAATAATTCACCCCATTCCATAATTTCAATTCGAATTATAAGAGGTTATTGCATGTTATTCAATCTCATCGTGATGTCCATATTACCCAAACATGAAACCCAGTTTACTGTACTGAATTCAGACGATTAATTTGATCATCTCACGCGACTAATCGTGGAATTACCTCACGTGTACCGTATATTAACTCTTGTTTTGCGTAGTTGGGATGAAAATGTTCAATAGGACAATTTTTCCTAGGGAAACAGCACACAATCGTTTTGCTCAAATGTCTGTAATTTCCTATGTCAATCCGAAAGTGGTCTCAATCGATTGGGTTAAATTCCACAATAAAACATCCTTGGTCAAATTGAATTATCCGACCAGCCCTACATTATCTTCATCTCCATCACTTCCTCTATATATTTATTCTCGTTTTTTTCTATATATTTAATCTCGTAAGGAGTGGCGAGTCGTCGGATTGGGGTTTAGGAAAAGAGGAGGACGAAGGAGGTCCGCGATTTCGCAAGCAAAGATTAAGTTTTGAGGAACGGATGACAACGATTCTGTTTTGAGGGAGATAGAGAACGTCGATTTCGCATGCAACGAGCAGGTTCTGGAGGACGAAAAAAGATATTTGTCGTATATGGCATGCTTTCCAATTATAACTAATCCTCAGCTAATGATCAAAAATCTTCAAAAATTGCGTTACGTAATACTTGAACGCTCGCTTACCTTGATTCACAGCTCCATGTTTAAACACTAAAATGAATAACCAACATACATGTTGAAATTGAAGGCAGCTTCATACAGGTTTGAGACAAATTATTTCAGTAGAAAAATTATGATCCAACATGTATAGAACTTCATATCACACTATCTGTCCTCACTAGAATTGAAGTTAATTAAAATTTTTTTTCGAATAGGTTTTGACAATACGTTTTTCAACGAACTAATGAATATTCAAACTTTAAAACATGGGACAATACTTGGATATCATAATTTTGACATAAGTATTGTATAAATTACTGAAGAACTTTGGAATTTACAGGTTTAAATAGAAGATAAAACAGATATTTTTCAATACCCACAGTAAACCTCCACAAAATAAGTTCAGTCTCATCTAACAAAATCTAGCAATGTGTAGTCGAAGTCTGATGCTAGAATAGGTTCCGCCAAAGACTTGAAGTACAGCAAAACCCTCCACAAGGACTCCATCTCTACTATATGCCTTTTCTGGTCTCTACAAGAACCCTTTCGAAAATAAGGTAGCATAAGACAATATCTCACGTATGACGATAAATAACTTTACAACATATTGTCACGTAGGGTGAGTAATACATACAGACATTTCGGCTTATCGATTAGCCATCCTTTCCGGTGATAAAGTAGAAAATAGAAAGTTGACGCAAAAGCATTCATATGGTATATAACATATATCAAATGGTCACCCTGCATAACAAATTTTAGTTACATAGTAACACTTGTTCAACAAGAACACAAAAGCGTTTGAGTTCACATCAATGCTTTCCAACATTCATTGTATCATTATTATAAAAAGTCCAATGCAAATATCCAGTGCTTCCATGCAATCGATTTATTTGGTATCATGAAAAACTTTGTTCCCGGAATCGAGGTATATTCACATTCAGCATTCGTTGAAATACATACTGAAAGCAATATCGATGAGAACAAAGCTTAATTGAAATAACACCTCATTCTATAACCCGCTAACTTTTGTTTCTGTATCTCACAATATTGAAATATTCGAATCACTCTAATCGATTGTGTATTATAAACTTTAAAACAAATAAATTTAGTCGGAAAGCATCGTTTTCCGTGTATTTGTTATACGTGGAAAATAGGGATTTCCACACAATCGCGGAATATCCCAGAGGCAAAATTATACAAATGTAGAATGAACAGGCGTAAAACCAAACACGCCTTAATAATCCACTTTGTTACCCTATTGTTTATTGAGATTGTGAATTTAATTGATACCCTATCACAGATCATAATGAACTAAAGGTTCTTTCAGCAAGAACTTTGTATTTACATTATGAATTCTAGTAACCCGAGTAAAAATATGTGGAAAATAATAAATAGTGTAACAAAACCGAATATGAACCGTCTAATTACTACTACGTCAACAGAGGAGTTCCGCTTCATGCGCCGACAAAGGGATTAAAAACATGAAAGGGACCGCTCGCCATAAAGCTGTCACATAAAAACGATTAATGGTGGCATATTTATGACATAAAGTAGATCGCTACGAACACTCTGGAATGTGAAGCATCTTTCTGGTAACTTCTAGAAAACAGCGCCGATTCATGGATTCATTCATGGATAGAACTTGCCGACGAATAAACAGGTGTTCCTAGAGAAATTCTGTAAATAAATTGTGTATATAAATTATTGATTATTGTTAGTTAAGTGTGAATATAAATTAGTTTAAAGAAGACTTGTATTGTTTTTCTATTTCGCTGAGGAAAAACGTAACAATAGTAAAATACAGTCTGAGGTAGTTTCGTCAGTGCCCTTGAGCTCACAGGAATTGAATTCCTACTTCATCTCATTGCCACATGAACTGGTAGATAATTTACCAAATATTGATATTACAGAGCCTGAGATATCGGTGGAAGCAAGTCATCAAGATGTAAGTGGTTTTCAATTCCAGGATGTATCATTTAACAATACAAGGGATGTAATAAGTTCACTGATGGGAAGTAAATCAAAGGACTACTATGGTCTGTCAGTAACACTTTTGAAAAGAAATGTAAACCATATAGTGAGGCCTCTCACTAAGATTATTAACCGTTGCATTAAAGGAGGAGTTTTCCCAGATTGTCTGAAAGTGGCGAAGGTGATCCCAATACATAAAAAGGGTGATAAGAATGACAAAAAAAATTATAGACCAATTTCCTTACTCCCTATATTCTCGAAGGTCTTTGAGAAAGTCATTTACCAACAGATAATAAACTATTTCGAGAATGAAAATCTGTTTCACAGGAATCAATACGGGTATAGAAGGAGGTCAAGTACATATGCGATGCTGTAATACGGTTTGTCGAGCATACACTGGATTGTTTTGAGAGGGGTTTACTTTCACTATCAATATTCTTAGATCTAAGTCGAGCTTTTGACTGCGTAGCTCCGCAGGCTCTTGTTAGCAAGCTGTCAAAATATGGTTTTGACGAAAACAGTCTCAGACTCATTGAGTCCTATTTCTTCAACAGGTCCCAGAGGGTCTTCTGCAACAGCACATGGTCCATGGAGGGACATCTGAGTCTTGTGTGTGCCCATAATCTTTATGAATGATTTTTCTTTTTTCATGACTCCCTACGAACATCTCTTATGGGCAGACGACTCAGGAATTACCATGGAACATAAGGACCTGCAAGGAGCTGAGCAGCTGGCGTCTGCTGCGGAACTGAAGGCTAAGGAGTGGTTTGCATTAAACAAGCTGGTTTGTAACGAAGAAAACACAGACTTTATGTTGTTCAACCTAAGAGGTCTCAAAAATTACAATACCAATGAATCGATAAAGTTTTTAGGAGTTCATCTGGACCCTAGTCTCACATGGATTTCTCATGCCAACGAGACAGCATCAAAACTGGTCAGGAATATTTTTCTGATTCGTAACTTGGCAAACATCGTATCCAGAAAGGTTGTTAAAGTTGCCTATCACAGCCTCATCGAGTCACATCTGCGGTATTGTGTTCTCATCTGGGGTAACTGCTCCAGCAGATAGAGTATTTTCAGATTGCAGAGGAGAGCGGTTAGAATAGTGGCTGGCCTGGGATATAGAGATGATTGCTTGAGCGCTTTCAAAGAACTGAAGATACTTACTTTTCCATCTATATACATACATGAATGCCTGGTTTATGCATATAATAATAACAGAGATCTCCCAAAATATGGGGATACCCATGACTACTATACACGACACAGGAATAACATAAAATCTAAGTATATGCGACTCGAAAAATCGAAGAATGGTACCAATTTCATCTCTCATAAACTTTTCAATAAATTACCTGAAGAAGTTAAAGGGCTTACTTTAGGCAACTTTAGAGAATTCAAGAAAAGAATCCACGAAATAGTAACGAGGAATGCATTTTGGAATGTGCAGGAATTCTGTCCAGTGAATCGACATTTTAATATTTTGTAAATGTTGAAATTTTTTTGTATTTTATTATGACAATGATGTGAGATGGTTATCATCCTATTTTTGAAATTATGATGACTTGTGTGATACAGTGAATTCTGTAAAGAAGCACAAATAAATTATCTTATCTAATTGATGACGAGATATTGTTGATGATGGAGCTCGTGTTGAATGATTGTTTGGGCTATTACCATCATCTATTGTGGATGTAATGTTTTCCGACGTTTCGATAGACATCTTCTATCTTTATCAAGGAGAAAAGTAAGAAACCTTTTGAAAATTATCAATTTTCAAAAAGTCAATTGACAGAAGTCATGAAAGAAAAATGAACGATCTTATATATTCATCTGTGATATGATGATCTTTTCAAGTTGGATCGAACTATCGGCGTCCAAACTTCTGGCAGATCTATAGATGGAGCACTTATGGAATCAGGTGTTATTTTCATAAATGCTGCTTCTTTGATTTTTCTTCTTGCAAGTTTTTCTTCTTTGGATATTATTGATGTTTCATCCCATTTTATACGATGATTCTCATCTACAGCATGTTGGACCAACCTGGATTTGTCGCTGTCTAGTACTCGTAGAAGCTTCTGATGAAGCCTTTTTTCCCTATTGTTCACTTAGCAAATCGATTTAACGTTCTCGAGAAAATAATCTAACGTTTCAAGAATTCTGATTTCACTGTTGCATATCGGATTCAGCATTTCTAGAACTTTCGAAATGGAAATGAAAAGTCCCCAGATTTCAATCGAAAATGGTCATGAATTGTTCGTTAACCTGAGGACAGGAATCAAGTATATTTTCATAAATAATGTAGCAGAAATATAAGAAACCTTTTCATCACTATAAAAGAAAGATAATGGGTGAAACCGCAGGAGTGCAGATTATATAAGAATTGGATGGAAGGTACTTGCCGTCACGTGTTTCTGCTCATTGGCTTCTTCAGGGCAAAGCAACTAAGAAACCAGGATAGGGATGGAAACGAATAAATATGGAAGAAATGACAAGAGCGAGCATCCAATTTGTGGCTTCAACCCTAGATACCTCCGGTTTTGGAGGCTAAACCGAGCATCGCCACGATGGAAGCATAAGCAACCTGTGTGATGAGACCAAAACCCAAGGATACAATTAAATTACAGAGTGAAATTTTCTTACTATTCCTTTTAATGTTAGTGATTTTCTCATAGTCGAATCACTTTAGAGAATGGGTGCATTTGGAATTTGTAAAAAGAAAACAGATTACTCTATTGATCCAAAAATTACGCGCAATTACAACCGGTTACTTATTCGTTCCACCCATTTGCATAAACGTCATGAATTTTATTCCTTCCGTCCATATCAACTATGAGTTTCTATTTATTCTACAGGCTAAAATGGGGGTTCAGATGGAATTAAGTACACAATCAATAGAAGCTCTAATTAATCATTTCCCTTTAATGTTGTTTGTCAAGTTTATTGCTATTCTAGGGGATATTGTTGCGAGGTCATAGCTGATTACTATGATTCGACAATAGTCACGATATTGTTCCTTAAAGTTACAAAAGATTTTCTGAACGCTTATGTAGGAATACAGAGAGGATTCATTTTTATGTGAATAAAAATATCCGATGATAAAGTTTCGAAAAGAAAGTTGTGTTATTTAATTCATTCCAAATATTCATATACAATAATTGTTTTTTGTGACTGATATTCCTCATCACCGATTTATATCCTTGGAACCATAGGTCAATGTGAAATAAAAGTATTATACTCGTAGGAAATGTTTCACATCAGGTGCTGAAAATCTCATTTCTGATCCTTCTGAGACAATTCCCTGTTTTGATATTCCAAGAAAAATTTGGACAGTTCGTAATCGTTTGAGAACAGGTCATTGTCCGTGGTCACACGAAGAAACAATGGCAACGTCGCATATAAGTAGACATTTGAAGTATTAAGAAGTTTTTGAAGTTTTCATATAATATTTCTGTAGTTGACAATGCAGAACATAGACAACCTTTGATGTGTCTGACATTATAATCTAAAAAAATATTTTTATTTTAAGATTACTAAGATTATAACCTTTATTTCGATATTATTTCAGAACAAGTTCTATAATAGTGTTTAAATAAATATTAATCATGTTTTCCATACTTATGATTACCGAAAGCTCAATTGAAAGAAGAGTTCTTAATTTATTAATCGAGAAAGAAGTGATCCCTTCAGTTTGATCGATGAGAGGTTCAAAGAAATATTTCGTTTGTCGATACAATTAGTCCATTCGTTATTCGATGAGTTGAGACCTCTCATCTAGGAGCACTATATCACAAAAACCGTTGAAGATAGACATAGAAAGTTAAAATAAATTAATTCGGTTATTCATCGACAATCATAAAATAAATTGAAATACGACGTGACCCATTTGAAGAAACAAAGCTGTTGCCAAATTTGCATAAATCTGGCAACACTGGAAATTTGAGAGTATTTCAGAAATGTAGCTTAGATAACCTAATATTGATGTACAAAATTTGAAATATTTTGCATGAATATTTTCTATAATAATGCAATAGGCCACCCACCTTGGAACACCCGATATATACGAGGGCCATTCAGAAACTAACCTCCGATTGGTTACAGTGCGGGTAGTGGGGGGGAGTAGCGCGCCATCTGTTTAGTTTTTTTGTGGCAGTTTGAAATGTGTGCTGCAATAGAAAATCCCACCAAATGTGAGGTGCGTGCTGTTATAAGGTTTTTACAGCCAAAGGATACTCTGCAGCAGCTATTCATCGTGAGCTTTGTGCCTTGTACGGACCAAAATTTATGAGTGAAGGGTTGTCCGTGAATGGGTACGTTTATTTAAAAGTGGACGAGAAAACGTTCATGATGAAGAGAGGAGTGGTAGACCATCATTGGTGACTGACGAACTCGTTCAGACAGTTGATGCAAAGGTTCGTGAAAATCGACGTTTCACAATGGCGGAGTTGTCTACTAATTTTCCACAGATTTCTAAGACTCTTTTGTACGAGATAGTGACAGCAAGATTGGGTTACCGTAAGTTCTGTGCACGATGGGTGTCTCAAGGCACAAGCGGGTGATTTTTATGCAGAAGGAATTTCAAAGCTTGTGAAGAGATACGATAAGTGCCTCAATCGTAATGGAGACTATGTCGAAAAATATTTCAAAGATGTAGTTGTAAGATGTATATATTAAAATATTTTTACTTAACTTGGTGTATTTTTTTCAATTAACCGGAGGTTAGTTTCTGAACGGCCCTCGTATAATACAACTGCATAAAACAATAGCAATTTGAACAATCCCTCAATGACAAGAATTAATAAATATCTCGAGATCAATCAAGAAATGTCCTCGCGTAATACAATAAATTTTGAATAATCGCATCCTCTAATTGATTGTGGACCAACCAAGACAGATTAATTCGCTCAATCCTAACCAGTGCAAGGAGTTGTACGAAATTCAATATCAATTCAGGGTAAGTTTCAAGATTCCGCAAACCGTTGACCCCGCCAATCGTGTCCGGACCCGCCTGAGACAAGTTTCTCTCGTTTACTGAAACCAAACTCTGGATAAGCTCTCAATCCTTTTCTAAATTACAATTATATCAATTCAAGATTCGCTCAAATATTTTCTCAAACTTTCCTCTCAATCAGATTCCATTGAATAAACTCAATCGACATCGAAAACTTCCTGATTGTTTGACAAAATTCTACAGATCGATTATGCAAATCGGCCCAAAAGTTCAGCCGAATCTTGTACGGACTAGAGGAGATGTTTATAAGCGAAAAGTTCGCAAGAATATCAGTTGATTCGTCCCGGAAAAGCTTTTGGAAATTTGAACTTTGCCGACTTTTATCCAGTCGATTTTGTCAGGGTGAAATATAATATCGTCGTTTGGTTATGTGGGAAAGTTCTTTTAAATGAATTCGTGAAATCGATGGAAAATGATAGACTCCGCTATCACATTGTCATTATTCAAATCGAATCATAATAGTTATTTATACAAGTGAGTTAAATGAATGTTTCTTCATGAGAGGAAAGTTTATTTCTTCGAGTGAATAAACATTTTTAACTCAAGTGTCGTATACAAAATTTTATCCCATTTTGATAAAATTAAAATTAAAATTTTAATGATTAAGTATAGGAACTTGAGGCCAATATAATGAACGCATGAGTACCTTGGTGAAAAATCTTATTAAAATCACTTCCACCATGAAATGACCGCCGCAAAAAGTCGCCTACTTTTGAACATTTTATAGTAAACTGCTTTTCAATTTATTGTAAGATTATCGCCATTCAGTTAATGATTTTAAAAAAGACATTTGAGATGCTCTAATCGAGTAAATAAAACAAAAGGAAAAAGCATTTTTACGCAGTGTGGCTTTCATGAGCCGTACATAGCCGGGCAGCCGAGTCTGGAAAAAGACTCCTGAAGGACCCTTCGAAGACCACCAAGAAAACTACTAAATCAACAGAGTGGGTGTGATTCTTTGGCTAGTTGGTTCTCATTCATTCAAATCTTTATTTTGTATATGAATCTCACATTCGGGAGAAAGTCCTTTTAAATCCTCTGTCGACAGGCCTTTTTCTATTGAAAATAGATTTATTATTTCCTAAGAACAAAACAAAAGGTACAAACCCAAGAAACCCAAATCGTGACCATAGTTAAATAAAAGTATATACTTCAGAAACACTCTGTGAATTTTGTGACAAAGCTACACTTGCGGGGTTAAGGGGAGTTGACGGTAATGAGCAATTACAATGGCATTTTCATCTGAATTTGAATTAAGAGAAACTTATACATCTCCAAGATGGAAATTATATATTTTACATCAATTCATGTTCAGAAAAATTGCATTAAGAATTCCAGACGTAACCCAAAGGTTGGCTCAAATGAAATAAAAAATTATATAAAAGTCATTTTAGTCTAGATAGGAAAGTGCTACTACCACTAATCTAAATTTATTATCTGTTTCCCAAAAGTTAAGCCACAAAAGCTATGAGTAGGTGAATGGTAAGACAGTATCTGAATCGATTGCACTGTATGATTCTTGACTTATTTCGATGTATAGCCATGTCTCCCCATCCCTATCTGAAAAAGAATGAACAATCATTAGAATACAGAAGTAAATGTATGAGTAACGACAATTAATTATACATACACTTTTCTTAAGATCTTATAATGACTAGCTCAGCATTAAATATGTTCACTAACTTCGCTGAATTATATTTTGTCGATTTCCGAAAGGTTAAGTAAAACGTCTTCGTTTGACGTAGCGAGTAAGTTATCCTAAGTGAATTTGTGAAATTTGAGGGGATACATCGCTTGGTAGATGAAAAGCGGTCAAATTTCAGACATTACTCTGGTGCAACTTTTCTCATCACTCAAAGGATATGGGGTATAGAGTGTTAGCTGTAAACTGATATCGACAAGCTTCCAAGATATGAATATTGCGTGGGATGAAATAGGTAAGGAACTGATGCGGCATATATAATCAGTTGTCAAACACATAGAGAATGTGTTTGTAGAGAGAAGATGCAGTGGAGCTTCATCAAAAACCATTAAGATTGTATATACAAGGTACAAGGTGGGATGAATTCGACACCTTCTAATGAAAGTCGAAAATTTTATCACCTCCATATACACAATCCATTATCCTTCGAATCTATAATGTCGTTTCTGGAGAAACTGAGAATTCATGCATTTTTAGTTTTGCCCATTCCTCTGTTTCAACTGGAATGGTGGAGGAGAAATTCCCACCCCTCTCAGAACACTAAGAGCCTTCTATTTGATTCACTTATATAGGAAATTAAAATAACAAAACAATTGTGTTCATATAAGTACAAAGTACAAATGTGCGTGATATTCTGAATTTTTTAAAGTGGCATCTTGAAATCAAGATGATGCCGACGCTAGAAGGTCTCGTTTTTCATTGGACATTTTACTGAATCGTCCCTTTTTCTGTATATTTCAGTTTTATTGGTCTCGTTTTTTATTGGTTGATGCCATTACATTGTCTTTGTTTTAGTATGGATTCCTCGTGTTTCGAATTATTTATCAGGGTTATTACGACATATCTATCAGAAATTTTTTTCCTCACAACTGTTTAGCAGTCTTATAGTCATTAAAACGAGGTGTATAATTACAATTGACTATGAATATCACAATAAATCAACATATTCAGTTACTGTTGTTTTTCCTTTGAATCTCATAAAATGATTCGAATTTAGGATGAAGATGGCAGATGGGCGGAGCTTAAGATTCAATTACCATAATTGATTTGTTTGAGTAACTGTGACGTAGCTTCTGTATCTAACAAGGAAGTGGCGACAATACGCCGTATTGGTGGTGACGTCACATCTCCATCTCTAAGTTTACACGGTTCCAAACAACTCAGATTCACTTTCTGAGCTTTTTGTGGATTTTTCACTTTACAGGCACTTGAAGAAGTCTCTGTTTCCATCAATAGAAGACCACTCTTGAAGAAAGAAGTCCCTAAAATATATTTCAGCTTATTTTTGTACTTTCACACTTAGGCGGGGAGCCAGGGTTTTTTTTTAATGGGGTTTTTTCCTAGGCTTTTATGTGATACGCCGAATTGTATGACATCCCGTCACTAACCCCTGATCTTTATGCTTTATTGTTACCTAACTAAATATTGTAAGCCAAAAGTTCAAAAGAATATATATATACTTTACAGGCTAAAAAAATTGTTCTGAGATCAGTTCAATACACGACTTTAATTAAATATCAATCGAATTATTGTAAACACCTCGCTAAGAATCATATGCATGTGACCAAGAAGTGAAGTCACATTATAAGGCGTATAGAGATTTTTGATTGGTCCTCGTGTTTTCGGTATATTTTATCTTGATTGGTCACCCTTTTTATAAGCAAGCGCCATTTGATTTTCTTTGTTGGAGTACGAAATTCTCGTCTTTCCTGTATGTTTTATCTTTGAATTGGTATTTTAAAATTTCGAAATATTTATGAGGGTAATTTTGACGTTGGGATCAGATGTACATAGTTGCAATTGATTCCAAATAGCACAACAAATGCACAAACATATTGAGTTATTATTGTGTCTCGTTGAAATCTCACTGATTCAAAAGCAAAAATAAGGCAGATGGGTGGGGCTTATGGTCCAATTCAATGTTGGTCCCACGGAATAGCTTAGAGAGGGTGATCCCCCTCCCTCAGAAGACCAAAATTGTTATATTTTGATTAATCTATCTCAAATATAATATCAAAAATATCTACAACAAGAATTGTATGTATGTACATGATGCTCTGAATTTCTGAAATATTTTATAGTTGCATCACTTCTTTGGAGCAAAATCACGAGAATTCATCTTCCAAAAATATTTTTAGGAAAACTGGACGAGTGCCAATTTAAATAAAAAAACGCACTATTAATGTCATCAAATGTCTAAAGCAGGTAGAGAATTTTTTGAAACGGAATGTACAACAATAGGATAGGTAAAATCTTTTTTTGTAAATTATCTTCGGCAAACATTTCTGAACAATTATCAGTTTCTCAATGTATGTCCTGCCAAATTCTTCCCAAACCAGTATTCCGTAGATCAGGTGTGGTTCAACTAGTGCCTTGTATAACACTCCCCTCGATGTTGGATTCATGATATCTTTTAGGTATTTCAGTTTTTCTAATTTTTTCATAACTGAGAGATGTTTGGAAACAACGTTAACTCGCTGTTCCACTAAAAACATGCTCGAAGCAGTTTTGGTCATGCTGTGTTAAAATTGGCAATTGTCATAACATTAATTCATGAGAATTTCCAACATTGCATGTCAAGAACCTCAAGTTTTACGACTCAAAAACTGGTTTCTACAAGTATTTCAGATTCCTCTTTTCTCTCAGAATCCCCTCAATCGTCTTCACTGCCAGTTTTCATCTCACATTGTTATATTCTGATCAATCTTATTCACTCCTGAACTTGATGGCGCCCCGAATGCTGTTTCTCCAAACTCATCCATTATCCTCCCACCAAAAAGCATCAGCCATTATTTCTGACAGGTCTAGATATTTCGAAAGGAATAAATAACAATCTTGTCGAAATAAATTCCCTAATGATACAATCGGTTGAATCCTCTCCCAAAATTTAATTAGAAACGAGAATCAAAGTATTAGAGAATAAGCCAACAGGGTGGCAAAGGGCCCGGAGATGTGCTTCTGAGGAAAAAACATGAAAGCTGGGGGGATAGTGGAGAGGAGGAGTAAGAATGAATTATATTTCGTATTTTGTTATCTGGGGGCGTTAAAATGCTCCGAAATATAAATCAGCCGACGGTAAGATGGCAGTTTTATCATTCCATTATTAATTTCGGTTGGAGCTGTCCTCTGAAAGTTGGTACTCTTCCAGTCTCTTGAATGTTGAAATATCGAGCACTCCAGCTTAAACTAAAATACGGATGGCTATATATTCGAATGAAACCGGGAGTTCTTCGCTTTAAGATAAGTTTTGAATAGAGTATTCTCCTGAATGTCATAGATGATCAATTCTAAGAATACTGCAGAAAAACACAGATATCCGGTAGGGAGCTGCAGCGCACTTGCTCCGTAACGGTGGGTTTCATAATACGTTGATTGGCCGATCAAGCGCTTAATCGTCTATCATCAACGGCATTCCTTGCTGTTTTTCCTAATTTGATTGTCGATCAACGATTTGACGGTTTCGTGTTTTTATTGACAATAAGAGTAGCAATTTGAAGACACTGAAAAACGACCTGCCACAAGGATCAGTTCCACCTCTTTCACTTTTCAATTTATATCTCAGTTATTCACCTACAACATCATCTCAGAAATTTGTTGATGCTGATGGCATTGCTATTGCTTACCACCATTCGGATTTCCTTTCTCTGGAGGACATACTATCATCTGATTTAGAGATTTTAAAGAATTATTTTATTGATTGGCGATTATGTCCCAATCCCAACAAAAAATTTTCCATCTGAATAATCATGAGAAATATAAAAAATTTGCTGTATCTTCCAATGATTCTCCTATCGAACATAATTTCTCTCCTAAATACTCAAGGGTAAAATTAGATTCATCTCTCTAATACAGGGCTCATTTAGATTATCTGAACCTAAAACTGGAAACTAGGAATAATATTCATTATATACCTTTCGGAGTCTATACTCTCCTCCTACCATGTATCCGAGTACTCGCTCGATATGCCAGGCATTGACAATATTTTTTTAGATATCAAATCAAAGAACGTTTCACTCAGTGTTGGCTGCATTTATCGCCCTCGTCCGTCGCTGTGTGATCAGATGGTGTTTGATCATTTGGAGGGCATGTCTCGGACTGGGAGAAATCTGCTCATCACAGGTGACTTCAACTCCGGTGATGTTCGAGAGTGGCCTCTACAGAAGATGCCATCTCCTGGCTCTCCATCTTTTCCCTTTGTCGAGATGCTAAGCAGATGTAGCTACAATCAGATTGTGCAAGAACCTACTAGATATAGGTTGAACCAATCTCCAACTACACCTGATCTCATTCTAGTTGATAATACTGATCTTGTGTCTGTTTTTGTGAAAAAACCGTGAGACAGAATCCGACAAAGCCCTGGATCGGTGACAGGATTCTTAAAATGGCTCGGTGCAAACGAAGTCTGTGGCAACGTTTCCGGAGTAGTAGGTCATCTCAAGACTTCCAAAATCATCGAAATTACTCCAAACAACTCTCTGAATCCATCCAAAATGCTAAGAATTCATTTGAACTCAAACTGGGGCAGTCCAAGAATAAGAAACAGTTCTTCAAGTATGTACGCAACACCCTCAACTCAACTGTTTCTGTTCCAACACTGCGGACCAATGACAATACTTTGCTGACCGACCATTCAAGGATTGCAGAAACTTTTGCGGATACATTTTCTCAAGCATTTTCCATCGAACCAGATACTCCCTTGCCACAGACCAGCGAACCAAGAATAGCTGATAGTATTAATAACGTCAACATAAACGAGGAAATTGTGCACGAACATCTACCAAATCTTGTTGCTGGAAAGTCCCTTGGGCTTGATGGCATTCCATAACATTGCTCAAACGTTGTGCCTCTTCCATTACATCACCACTAACGATGATTTATAAGCTGTCACTATCATAGGGTAAATTTCCAGAGTCTTGGTTAAGATCTTCCGTCACTCCAATTTTCAAAAAAGGCAATAAATACAGTCCTCAAAACTACAGACCCATTTGCTTAACATCAGCTGCACTCAAGGTATTAGAGAGGATCATTACTTCGGAACTCACTAAATTCCTATTGGACAACTCTGTCATTTCTAGTGAACAGCATGGGTTCGCGCCTGGTCGATCAGTTTTGACGAATCTCTTGAGGTGCGTTGGTTCATGGACTGCATCTCTGGATAAGAAGATTCCGGTAGACGTTATCTACTTAGATTTCTCACGTGCTTTAGACAAGGTGCCAATTAAACGTCTGCTCCATAAATTGGAATATTTTGGAATCCGTGGCCTCCTTTTGAGATGGATCAAATCATTCCTTTTGGGGCGCACTTTTTCGGTGAAGGTTGGTTCGGAGAGATCTTCCTTCGCGTCATTGAGCAGTGGAGTCCCGCAGGGTTCCGTGTTGGGTCCTCTGCTGTTCCTGGTTTATGTTTGTGATCTGCCACGTTTGATATCCTCTGATAGCGCATCCTATGCCGATGATATGAAATTCTACTATAACTCCATTACGTCTAGTAATGCTCTTCAGAGCGACTGCGATATAATAAGAAAGTGGACTGAGGACGGGCTATTACCTCTCAATTATTCTAAGTGTCGAGTACTGCATTTGGGTAGCAACAACCCGAAGAAAATATATTATCTGAACGGAAGTCCAATAGAATCATGGTCAACTTACGTTGACCTGGGAGTCTCAGTGGATTCGGATTTGTTGTGGAGGTCACATATATTGCAGGCGACGAATAAAGCCAAAAAGTCCCTCTATCTTTTTCAGAAATGCTTCAATCGCTGTCAATACCACACATTAGCATCGCTCTACAAGAGTTATGTGCGCCCCACACTGGAGTTTGCCGGTCCGGTATGGTATCCCACATTCGCCCAGGATGCAGATCTACTTGAAGCAGTTCAGTGAAGAGCTACTCGAATCCCATACGGTATCATTAGACCTGATTACCAAAGTCGGCTTTCACTTATGGCTCTAGATACGTTTCCCAATCGTAAGCTGAGAGGTGATACGCTAACTACATTTAGAGCTTTGAAGGGCTTTTTTGGAGTGGATATGTCGGGCCATTTTACTCTCAATAATAACCACCTGAGAGGGCATGATTACAAGCTCGGTAGAGAAAAGTTTTACACAAGGACCAGAGAAAATTCTCTGAGCAATAGGGTCTTTCGCACATGGAATATGTTGCCCAGCAGTGTAGTCAACGCAACTGGTGTAAATAGCTTTAAGAATAGATGGGACTCGTGGAGAGCTGGTGGTTTATTGTAACATCTGTTGGTGACTGCTTCCTTGTGTTGTGGTGAATGGAATCTTTTGTTGTGTTGAGTTTATCTTTAATAATTATTTCTTCACACTGAAGTAATTTACGTAAGTTCTATGAGTTATATAGGTTATCCTTAACTCTTTATTGTGAATAATAATAATAATATATTATATCATTAATTCCAGTTCGAACAACAGTTTCACAACCTAACCTCAACCTTTGACCAATGAGTAAAAGGACTAATCTTGTTTATCAGTTTTTTCATCCAAATCCTCGAATGAAACATTGTTGCACCGTTGAATTTCATGGCACAATAAACTGGTCGTTTTTCTATTGAAGATTGAAATATCACTAGATATTGTCGAGTTTACATCGGAACTGAGCTTGTTGAATACAATAAATTCTCCTCTTATTGTTCCACCTGAGTTATTTATGCCCACATGCGTTTAATATGGAACTGTCATACGAATTCTAGCATAGGGATTTATCATCTAAAATTCATGCGGGTAATTTTCCGACAATTGGAGAATTTCAGCGTAAAGCTTGAAGCACGACGCGACAATCGTAATCCAAAACAAAAAACCCACATTGGCCTATATCGGAATCTGAATGTGATTCACGTTTACTGCCACGTTAAATCCATTATTTTCCTGTCAATCTATTATTCATACAGAATTCCAATTTCCTATAGTTGACGGAAAGGACACTTTTATTTCCCAAGTAAACAACGCTAAGTTCAATCTGGGAAAAGCAATAAATTTCAATTAGATTCGACGTTCCGATAGCAACAACTTTCAACATGTCTCGCTGTTGGCCGATTTGAAATTCAGGTGAAGGAGATAGAACAAAAAAAACTGCGGAAAATTCTATACCTCTACTGTTGCCATTCGATGTTTACATGGTTTGTTTACTGTTTCTTTAGAATCTCTGAAATGCTCTGAATACGTGGAGAACGTCGAAAAGCAGAAGTATGTAGCAGTTTCATATCTTTAAGTTTAAATACATAAAAATGTACAATAAATGAATTTTCGTTTTATTCAATATGTTACCTTTTGTTTCCCTCTTATTCTCTCGAATTCTGGTAAAAATAAGCTATGAAACTTTTCAAGCATCAGGCTTATTATATTTTATATAAAAAAGTTACCAGCGTCTGTGTGTTCTCGGTTATTCCAAAACCCCTGTACGAATCATCAAACGGATTATTCCATCGATAAATGTTTCATAGAATCAATCACCAGCTCTCCACGAGTCCCATCTATTCTTGAAGCTATTTACACCAGTTGCGTTGACTACACTGCTGGGCAACATATTCCATGAGCGAAAGACCCTATTGCTCAGAAAATTTTCTCTGCTCCTTGTGTAAAACTTCTCTCTACTAAGCTTGTAACCATGCCCTCTCAGGTGGTTATTATTGAGAGTAAACAGGCCCGACATCTCCACTCCAAAAAAGCCCTTCAAAGCTCTAAATGTAGTTAGCATATTATCACCTCTCAGCTTACGATTGGCAAACGTATCTAGAGCCATAAGGGAAAGCCGACTTTGGTAATCAGGTCTAATGATACCGTATGGGATTCGAGTAGCTCTTCTCTGAACTGCTTCCAGTAGATCTGCATCCTGGGCGAATGTGGGATGCCATACCGGACTGGCAAACTCCAGTGTGGGGCGCACATAAGTCTTGTAGAGCGATGCTAATGTGTGGTATTGACAGCGATTGAAGCCTTTCTGAATAAGGTAGAGGGACTTTTTGGCTTTATTCGTCGCCTGCAATATATGTGACCTCCACAACAAATCCGAATCCACTGAGACTCCCAGGTCAACGTGAGTTGAGCATGATTCTATTGGACTTCCGTTCAGATAATAGATTTTCTTCGGGTTGTTGCTACCCAAATGCAGTACTCGACACTTAGAGTAATTGAGAGGTAATAGCCAGTCCTCAGTCCACTTTCTTATTATATCGCAGTCACTCTGAAGAGCAGTACTAGACGTAATGGGGTTATTGTAGAATTTCATATCATCGGCATAGGATGCGCTGTCAGAGGATATCAAACGTGGCAGATCACAAGCATAAACAGCAGAGGACCCAACACGGAACCCTGCGGGACTCCACTGCTCACTGACGCTAAGCAAGATCTCTCCGAACCAACCTTTACCGAAAAACTGCGCCCCAAAAGGAATGTTTTGATACATCTCAAAAGGAGGTCACGGATTCCAAAATATTCCAATTTATGGAGCAGACGTTTAATTGGCACCTTGTCAAAAGCACGTGAGAAATCTAAGTAGATAACGTCTACCGGAATCTTCTTATCCAGAGATGCAGTCCATGAACCAACGCACCTCAAGAGATTCGTCAAAACTGATCGACCAGGTACGAACCCATGCTGTTCAGTAGGAATGACAGAGTTGTCCAATAGGAATTTAGTGAGTTCCGAAGTAATGATCCTCTCTAATACGTAATTATATGTATAGATTCCATTATTATGGCATCCAGGTTTTCTTCAAAAGAACATGTAAACAATTTATTTAATACATACGTTTTGGCGTGATCCGCTTTCTTCAGAGTAAGTTGTTTTTTTTTTTTTGTTATTGACCAAATAGAACAAATAATGCCCAAATAATGGAATCAATATATACAGGGTGAGTCTTCGACCACTGCGTTACTTTTCACCATAGGTTCTTGAGATCAAAAGAAACACTTTTTCCCATACCGTTTTTTATATTCAGCTGCGTTAAAAAGTTACAAGCATTTTAAGTTTTCACAAATACCGCTCTGTAGTCCAGTTTAGTTTGAATGAAAATTACCTTTCACAGCATCCACTGCAAACAATCTGAATTGTTTAAGAACATTATTTTCTCTGTAAGAAATGATTCACCCACTCATGTTTCATCTGATGATTATATCTATTTAATTCCTTTCAACTTCAAATATCTCAAAAATTGTGCAATTTAGAAAAAAAGATTATGAATGATTTTATTAGCAAAAAAAAACAAATGATTCTAGGAAGTACAAGATACGGACCTTTTGTTCAAATGATATTTGTTTCTCATGCAATTTAACCAATCTGTACAGTAGTAGTGAGAAACCCACAAGAAATGGAATAAATCTATTAAGGCCAAAATATGCTAGACTGTTATCAAAAATCTTCTACAAGAGATCATTTCAATTGATATGGTTGAACCACATTTATTGAACTGTCTGGTATGTTAGTGAGTAAGTATGTTATCCAAACTCCAAAGACTTGCTTGTAACAAACACGTAATAACAAAACACTGCATTTCTGTTTTCGTGTTAATAATCAAAATACCAAAGAGAACATAATAAACTCTCCGTTTTCAAACGGACCCACAGAAAAAATTCAACTTCAAGGTCAACATTTCCGAATCTCAACATCCTCTTTCCGTCCAATCCTTTGTCGTCGAAACTACGTGATAGCGACTCTGTAATTGTAAGGACGTAACAAGCACATGCGACGATGCAGCAATTCAACCCTCGTTTCAGGCAGCCAAGTGCCCATTAATGCCATACCGCCCCTTTGGTCCAAAGGAGCCCCGTTCTCTCGACGTGGTTAACGCACTCCACTAGGAAAACAATGCGGTTTACCCGGGAGTGTCGCTAAACACCGTGACCCGTCCGTTATCCTGAATAAATTCACGACTTTTCGGGAATAATTCAGCGATAAGAATCACGGAATCTGCGTATTTCGAAGGCTGCAGAAAATCAAAATTTCAAATGGTGCCGAGCTGAATGTTGTGAGAGGCGTGCTGGGGACGTTGGTTTATGCGCATTGTTTATGCAATGGAGCTGAAAAACCTTTCTGGAAGAAAATGGGACAACGCACGTCGAGTAAATGCACATGCTGAATTATTTTCTTTATTCTTCAAAGCCGTTTCCTTTTGCGATTTGTTCCCAGTGAAACAACCAGTGCTCAAATGTTTTTTTTTAGAATATCAAACTGAAAATGGTCTCAAATAATTTGAGAGAATATAAAGAGGACACTGAGTAATTTTAAATTCTTAGGAGTGCTTTCTATGCGGATGAACTCTTTGTGTTGAAGTTTTTAATTGTCTTTCCGCTCTTCTGATGTTAACTTTGTGGTGCACCCCACGGTTCGATGCTAAGTCCCTTTCTCTTCTTTTTCTGTCCAATTGTGCGGATGACACGAAACTCTTCAGCTGATTTTTAGTCAATAAAGAGCACCCACAAGGTGGCCTCGCGGAGCTCATTGAGTGGTGTGAGAAGTGGTTGCTACCTCTAATAATTGAGAATTGTTGCATTCTTCGTCCCGACAGAGTAGCCCTAGGATATTAATTACTGCCTGTCGGCATTGTGTCCTGGGTTACCGTCACTGATAACTTGAATTGGTCCACCTTAATCTCGAATACTGTATATAGTGCAAGGCAGGTAAAATACCTTCTGTCAAGGCTTTTCGCTAGATGTGATGCGGCCACTATTAGGTCTCTCCTCTATATTAACTATGTGAGTCTTATCTAGTGGCTCTGTTGGGTGGGATTGTCTGAAAGTGGTCAAGAGTTGTGGAATACCTGACCTGATTATCAGACAAGATTAATGCAATTATCTTTCTTTTGGAGTTATAGAACCAGAGGTAGTTTTATTATCACTTATACATTCTTTCGTTCTCCCGTCGATGCAGAAATTCCATCCTAAAATTATATTAATTTGGATTTTATTATATTACTGAGGTTCGAGGGAGAGTAGAACTGCTATAATTTTTTGGAATCTCCCTCAAGACACGACTTCCGTGGTCCATATTGTATATCATGGACCTGAAGTTTCTGGAATCTTCTGTCAGAAGAGAATACAGATTAAATCATAAAACGCGTTTTATAAAACCTAATATAACAACAAGTATCGCATCTTATGTAGCCTAGAGGCTTGTCAAAACTTCCTGGGATACAAAGGCACCTGGTTCAAATGTTAGCGACCTAAACTATCCAAATAAATGAAACTCCTAACAAATTCTAGTCCCCTCTTCGATGTCGTACGATACGATCTCCATGGTCTACATCCTAATCGTAGATCTTTTTTTTTTTTTTTGCCTAGGGGTTTGGGGAAAGCATAATGACCATCTCCGTTAGCGGGCTCGCGGTGCTAACGGATTTGTGTGGGACTCTCACACCACTAAAACCCCTCCTCTTCCTGACCGACACAGTGAGTCCCAAGGACACCGACTCCTCTGTGAGGCCTTGGATTAAGACACCGGACTTTCCTTAAAAAGGAATCTCTAACGTGACGGATTTCACTTGAGTACTTCACCCACTTGGAAATTTGGGATGTGGGTCAAGCCTTGATTGTCCGATTTTTAGAAAGCATGGACCGCAGATCTGCCCTTATTTGAACATTTCCGCCACCATCAACTTTCCCCGTTCTGTATTCACCTGCAATCTGGTTACTGAACTCGATCTCTAGCAGGTATAGATCCTCTGGAGGCTCTGGAGCCATCCCAACCGGGATATACGAACACCCCAGTTGGGACTTAACTAATCGTAGTTCTGCTACCCCCTAACCATACGATATCGTGAGATGCAGCTCCGCTTATGTAGCTTCGCTTAGGTGGTCATCACCAAGCTGCATCAATTGGTCTCGTAACACCATCAACTTCCGTTCCTCCTATTCGGGTGATGGGGAAAACATAGTGGCACCACAGTATAGTTACCAACCAGTAGTCGCACTCCGTGGATTTTGAACTGAAATCGCTTATACCAAAGGGAACTCGCGCATTCCTCCCTGCGCATCTAATCTTATCGACCGCGAATTTAAAAATTGATTAGAAAAGGTTATTTGCGTTATCTGAAAACTTAAATATTTCAATTTAAGCTGGTAATAAGTTTTCACAGTAATATTTAGAGTGTATGGACCATTGTTTAGTCTATATTCATATAATAATTATGATTCCGCTCATAATGTAACCGTAAATGTAATCACATTTCCTCATTAACAGAACGCATTCAATAAAAGATATATTGTTTTATTGTGGTTTTAATATCACTTTGAAAGAAACAGTAATTAGTGATGAATTTTACTCAATAGTTTACTCAAGAACAGCCTCTGAAACGTTTTGAAATGTGTTAAAAATCATAGGTACCTTAGGTTTGTAAGTGAAATGACTCATTAAAATTTTTCTAAACGAAGATTGAGTTGAAGAGTAGGTATTATATGGAAAAATAAGTAGTTGGTGGTTGAAAGCATCGAATAATATCAAATCCTCAATACTTAAATTTCACTGAAACATTAATCTTCGAGTCCATGAAAAATAACTTTCTTTTTATATTGAATTGTTTCGAACAACTTTTTTCAATGAATTATCTGATGATTTAATTTGAACTCATACAATTTTTTACTATATTCAATTTATGAAAAGAGGAATTTGATTATGGAATTCTAGAATTAGTGGCAAGTTTTAGCGAGGGACCTGAACTGATCCTGAGTGAAAAGCGGGGAAAGGGGGGGGGAGGTTTGGATTATTTCCATTCGAAGATTTAGCGTGAAAAGCTCTTTCTTGGGGGTTTATTACCCCCAGTACAGCCCCCGTAAATTCTCCCATGCACTAAATATGCTGAGTATTCTCTAGAAGAGGTTCCCTCATTATGGTGGAAAAAAAATAAAAAACCTATTGAATTATTGTTATATATATATATTACTTTTATTTCTATTTATAAAATTGAAAATCATATAGATACACACTCAAATATTTATTTAAAAAAATTTCACTCTTCTGCATACACATGCAGTAGGCGTAAACCTCCTGAAATTCCATTGGTTCCTGATATCTCAACTATTCGTAAAGAAATGACGACAGTAGGCGTAAACTTCCTGAAATTCTATTGGTTCCTGATATCTCAACTAATCTCAACTAATTGAATGAAGCACTACTCAAATAACGGAGCTTTTAATAAACAACATTTTCTACAATACTATATGTATCACTCACCTGTCGGTGTCTAATGATATTGAGAAAAAAGAAAGTTTGGGATTATTGAAACTATTGTTTTTGCAGTTGTATACGCTACAATTGTTAATCATTTTGGAATTAATTTGAAAATAACACAAAATTGAAAAAGAATACTTGCTGGAATGAAAATAAATGATTAAATAAATGAGATTTGCTGGTTCATGGTAGATTTTGACTCAAAGAAATTCCACTGAATTATAGGTTAGGTTGTATTTTTGTCTTCAACTTCTTCTTTGAATTTTAAATAGATCTCAAAAAAATTATATTCTTCTAAATAGTAAACGAATTAATTATACAAAGGAATTATTTAAGATGAAGATAATAATAATGACATTATTCCAGATATCTTAATAATTGATGAAAACAATGAACAAGGACCAAAATATGAAGTTAGAATCTCTGCGAGATGCGCGAGTCAGGCTTAGTGTAAAAAAATTCACGCAGTGCGACTACTGGTTGGTATCTGTACTGTGGTAACACCATCAGCTTCCGTTCCCCGGTGCACTCCATATAATAAGTATCGGAGCTCAGGTTGTATTGAAGCTAGATTTACCGTTATACGGGTAGATAACGGATTCAACCGACTCCTGATCTCAAAATGTTATTTATTTATTTATTAACGGGATAAACCCAATTTCACAAATCCAAACCAATACATAATTATAATTGCAATATACAATATAACTTAATACAGATTGATAGAAAAAAAGAAAACAATACAAAAATTCCAGAAATCAACTAACGGATCAATACAAACTTCGATTGACATAACGCACAATAAAGGGATATCTGAGATTAAAGAAGTCTATGCCTGTTCTACTGGCAGTGTTTACATGTTGCGAGATTCTTGGAATTGGCGAAGCTCTAGTATAATCGTACCTATAAGTCCTGAAAGCTAGCAGCGCGGTACCTCTAACATTTCTAGATGGAACGTGAAAACCAAACAAAGATAGAAGGTCGGAAGAGGACAGAAGCCCCCCGACCAATCTAGCAAACAACAATACATCCGCCCTTATCCTACGAGTACGTAAAGCAGGAAGGTGAAGAACTGATCTCATATGAGTTGCGGAAAAATTTACTCGAGATATTCCCATCCTGCACGACATAGAGAGAAGAAACCTATTTTGGACTCGTTCTATCCTGTCACAATCTTCATAAGTGTATGGAGACCATACACAGGAGGCATACTCAAGATGCGGCCTAACAAGACTGACATAAAGGTGTTTCAAAGTATTGACATCCCTGAACTCAAACGAGTGCCGCCAAATGAACCCCAGCATACGAAATCCCGCACTAACTATATGGTCAATATGCGCCCTGAAACACATCCTATTGTCGTAAAAAACACCTAAGTCTTTAACGATGTCCGCAGAAAGTATTGATTGCTCACTCAGATAGTAGTACGATACAAAGCGCTGCTCACGCCTAACTATACTCATATGTTTGCACTTACCAAGGTTAATGATGACTTTATTATCTTTACACCATTGTTCCAATCGATTCAGATCAGATTGAAGATCTAGCATATCGATTAGAGTGTTAACTCTTAAATAAACCTTGAGGTCGTCGGCGAACAAAAGGAAACGTGCAAACCTAAAGCAAGTGGTAATGTCATTTATATAAATTAGAAACAACAGAGGGCCCAAATGACTACCCTGAGGTACACCCGAATCAACAATGTATGACGGGGAAAAGGAATCACGAACTTTAACTGATTGAGTACGGCGGGTGAAATATGATACAAAAAGTTACATGAATAAAAATAACTGGAAGAAGAGTTAGAGTAGTAATCCAAAAATGTTCCAAGTACCTCTAACCATTGAAAAGTGTTTAACCTAGGCCAACCTGCCCAACTAATTGAATGAAAATTCATAAAGATCTATCATGTAAGTGATCAGTTAAGGGGCTTTGAACTGATAATCAATTAAGTGACATTAAATTGATAGTCTTCAAAGTGAATTTATAATTTTTCATTCATTTTCAGTCAATATCGAATTTTGTTCGGCCAACCTACCTCCGCTGTTTCATATTTAATAAACGAAAGCAAGATCATGGGAGCAGCGATTACTACGAAGATTAACAAGGAGGAAATGAGGATGGTAATAACTGCAAACTGCGTCTTAAAGTTTCCCCTACATCGACGTTGAATACAAGTGTCCACAATGTTCTGTCATTACATTAGATAGGTATTAAAGCTTCACTAAAGAGAGCCGAATGAAACCAAAGGAAATTAGGTAGTTAATTGAAATGAAAGAATATTCGAGACAAAAAACTCTATGGAAATGACGCTACATTTCGGTTACTGAGGTATACAGGAATGGATTTTAGCAGTCAAGTCTATCTGAGGTTTATTGTACTTAACGGCAATGGTGTGGGTTATGCTTTGAAATCTCCTTCAGACCACATTTCAGAAAATGCATAAAGATGTTCCAAGACCGTTTGAACAGGCAATGGTAAATAACAGAAGTACTCAAGGTCAGGTGACATTTTGAGTATGTCTGATAGTTCTCAGCAGTCAGCAGATATTTCAAAATAAATATGAGACAGAATAAGAATGTACCTGAAGGAAATATATAAACAAATAGAAATTTAATTGCATAAGGAAAACAAAAACATAAAACTATAGACAATATAAGAATAAGAAATAGCGTATTTCCGCGGTTATTTATAACCGCATCCACTTGTTACTACCACTCATAGGCTCTTGCCCATTGAAATACCCTAATTTTTCTAGGTAGTTCAAATTACTTGCCTTAGGGTCTTCTTGAAAATAAAGTGTGAAATAACACACTAAAAAATTTTCATATCGACAACTTACTGAATGCGTTTTAAAAATGTCCAGGTATTGTATAATTTTTCTCTCGAGAGATAGAATGAAGATTTACAAACTTTAATTCATCAACTTTCGATTCATTCCATTCATCATTCGTAGAAGTTGAAAAGGAATATCCATTTTTAATTTCATCATGTAAACTTCTGTGACTGCACCAACTTCCTGGCTTTAGAGAAAGTCGTATGTCTTTTCGTGGGTTCAGTCTACGAAAATGAATTTTCAGGATATGCAAGTAATCTATAAGCTCTATATATGTACAATTGTTTTTTAAAATCTGATTAATGCTTAAAAACAAACTTTAAGAAATTCCTCCAAATTTTCTAGCCAGAGGATATCAAAAACATTTAATAAATGCCTCTCTTTCAACGTTATTCAAGCGATTTCCAAGTTTAGAATCGATCGGATGGATATCCAGAAGTTATTGAGGAAACCCAATATCAAATTAAATTAAATTCGTTTATGTACACACAAGAACAATAGGGCGAAGTAATCTAACTATATCAGCTACCAGGTGATAAGGATTCTTACTGGTGATTCCCATCTATCCCTTCTTCCGAAAAGGGGTCAGATAGCGAACCCTAGATAGAAACTTTCATTGTTATTCGCCTATCTGCGTTTCAAAGAAATTTGAGGTTAACCAAAGATGTCAAAAAGGTTCTTTAGTAGGTGAAATCGTTTACTAACCAAGTTTGACCAGTAACGACTGAGATCTGTAAGAGATAAGGGTTGAAATTTTTTCTTTGTAGATTTCAGAGGATTGTAGTATAAATAAATTTGAATAATCATGGAATATTTTAGTACCGACGACCGCGATGTGGAATTATTAGGCATGATAAATGAGATGAATAAAGCGAATCTAAAAATCAGGCAAAAAGTTTATAAAGGACGTGATTATGAATTTGCATATAGGTTTCTACTGATCCAGAACCCGTCCCTTATACAACGTCGCTTTTATATATGGATACGACTCTGAAAACTTCTCTCGCCGATTATTCAAACATTGACTATTAATACTTTTCATCATTTCTAAATAGCTACTAGGTTCGAGAATATTTTGTATTCAAAATGAGACCGTCTATCTCAATAATTCAATTATAATCGTAATATTTTTCCTTCATGAATCGGGATAATGATTCATCAACATCGAACATCTTCAACCATTCGTCATTATTGTTGGGTACACGAATAATATCTTCTATCTATGGTATTGGTTCGACTAAATTAACCGCTTCTTCACCTACGGGAGATATATAGATGCCAGATTGTTGTTCTCGATTATTTTAATCTAAAACCTTTTCAACATAACAGTCATATGTATAAATAACTGCACCATTTAAAACATTTCTACACGTGTATCGATGGGTTTACAAAAATTGTAATTGTTTTACGCTGGTGCAATTTCGATTAATCTTACTTATCATTTTCCAAAATTCATTTGGATCACTCAAACGTTGGGCAATGGCAATGTTTCCCATGGTCAGCCTCGAGCCTACGGCTGACAGATTAGCTAACCACAGAGCTATACTTTTGTTGAAGTAGTCAATTTTCCCACATAGGTCCACCGAAAAGGAGCTATCATCATCTTCCAGGGATAGGTAAGGTTAAACCATGTTTATGAAATACTAAACACAGAGAGACACTGCTCAACAATTGATAGGGGTCACCTACTTTTTCTAAATTTATTTCTGAAATATTCACTCCAAGATTATAAATTTAGTCAGATATCAGAGTATTTTCAGTTGATAATATGGTTCACTTGAGAAAAGAATTAAAAATGGAAACTTGGAGAGAAAAAATGACCTTATTAGGAACACTCAAAATTCTGTGTTTGAATAATATAAAAATTTTATGATTAAACCACAAGAAGGCGCAATAGCGCTTCATTAACCAGACGACTACGGTGTGGACGGGCATTATCGTCAATTAAAATGAAATTCTCGCCCAAAGCAGCCGCAAACGGAACAATTATGGGTTCAATAATCATATCGTGATATCTCTGGCTGGTCATTGTGGTGTTCTGCTGAACAACCAACTCTGTGCGTTGGTTCAAACAAATACCTCCCCATACAACATATAACCTCCGCCAAAAGCTGTTGTGGGTACCATAAACTGTTCTGCATACCTTTGACCTCTTTCCCTCCAAGCAAGAATACGTCCATCGGAGTTGACCAAACGAAATCTAGACTCATCCGTAAATAAACATCGGCTCCAATCTTCAAATGTCCAATTGCGGTGCTCCTCAGCCCATTGCCGTCGATGAACCCGGTGTTCCCTATTCAAACGGGGATGTTGTACCCTCCTACGTGCTCTCAAACCACGAACATGTAGTCGTCGTCTTACAGTCTGATTCGAAATTAGAACTCCTGTTGCAACTCTCAGTGATCTATTGAGCCGCGACGCCGGGTAAGTGATTTCTCCTAGCATTGAGGATCACAAGACGATCTTAGGCAGCTGTTGTACTACGCTGCCGACCTCCCCCATGAACATAAGCTACTGAGTCGTTTTGGATGAACCTATTCCAAGCCCGACTCGCGACACTTTGCGAAACATTCAACCGCCGGGACACTTCTGGCTGGGACAAACCTTCCTGTATCCACCGTATGATTTGGTCCAGTAGCACAGGAGCCAAACGTCTTCTCGGCATGACCGATAAGCTGATATTGTTCTCATTTCTTCAATTATTGTCACCTTATGTGTTTGAACGAGAGAAAAAACAGATTTAATAAAAAATACTACATTGCTTTTCACTCCACCTGTATCAGCCTACAGATAATAATCGATTTTGTGAACAAGAGCCGATGAAGTGAGGAAAAATTTGATATAATCAACTCAAAACATCTTAATTTTTCCTTAGAGAACATATAATGTACAGATATTCACGAGATAACTTGAAAAAAATACAAATGAAGAGAAGTTCATAAGTGATCCCTAGCAATTGTTGTTCAGTGTAGAAACAAAAATAAGTTATTGACAACGGCCTTTTGTGAACGGATTCTTACCTTTTAACGCCAAAAAAGGATAAAATAACTTTTATCCCGTAAAAATCTTTTAATAGCAAGAAATTTGGAGAAAATCCTTTCTGTAGGACGGGACTCCGCCGCACTTTGCAGTTTAGGTGAAGCCGTAAAATTTTGCAGTGATTGGAAAGTTTCATGCAACGAAGGAATTGAAATAATTTTGACCTGGCACAGCTAATGAAAAAACATTTTTGTTTTAATCGAATCAATTTCGGCAGTTGAAAATGAAGTGCGCACTTGAGCGGTAGTAAGGGAATATTCTCAATGAAATATGGCAAATCATAAATCATTTCACAATATATTTACTTTTATCACTTTTTTCAGCTTAGCAGTACAGTAATATTTCCTAAAAATGAAGTAACAACAAAACATCAATGTTATAGAAAAATATTCACCTAGGTATATAAAATATGCTCATCTTCCAGTGTAAAATCTTAAAATTAGAGAAAGGGAATGATTTGTCATTCTCATATATAGATTCTAATGAGTCCTTCAGTCAATTTACTCAATCACAATAATTCCACTGTAAGTACACTAAACACCTAATGTTAAACCCGAATCGCACCGTTATCAATTTTATTATAAATATCTTTGGTAAGGAGAGAATAGGAACCCGAACTGTCTAGGTAGTAGATGTTATCACTAGTAGCTGATGGATCGAAGCCCTCTTTCTGGAGATCTACTTTCTTCAGTTTGTAAGTTCCTGGAAGGAAACATATGCATATAAATTGCTCAATCTACCAAATAACAATATCAATTTAATTAATCAAGCATCAACTAAGAAGAGATACCTAATTATCTAAATTTAAAGGAATGCTTACAGCATGAGTTTATATAGAAGATGAAAATATCGAACAGGATTACAAATTAAACTCTACTCTTGACACTTAAAAGCACTCCCCGAACTTTAAAACCAATCCATATGTTGAACAAAGTATTGAAATATTTGGTATGTTTGTGAATGTCTAATATTCTTACCAGTCATATCCATCTTTTTCAATATCCTTATGAAAATAGGTCTGGCATAGGAAGGTAAGCCCTTTTTGCATCCTTCAGCTAGACTCCTAAGATCAACATTGTCTTCTGGATCTAAAACAGCTGCCATTCCAGCGCGACCTTCTTGGTTTCTCACTTCTACGCCATAAACTGCTACGTCTTTGTAATCCAGAATATTGCTGAGCACTCCTTCCACTTCGGACGTAGATACGTTTTCTCCTTTCCATCTAAACGTGTCGCCTGTCCTGTCTTTAAAGTACAGGTATCCGAACTCGTCGGCCACAACGATATCACCTATAAGTGGAGACATTCAGTTACAGGAGTTAACATTGTAGAGTCGAAGATAGTCATTGCTGAATAATAATAAATTTCTCATTACATTTTGATATTGGGCATTCCTTAACGAAAATGGAAAAATTTTAAATCATTCTAATGTTTTAAACAACTACAGACTACCCAGTGGCGGATTTACCAATAGGCCAAGTAGGCCGGTGCCTAGGGCGGCAGATTTAGAGGGGTGGCAAGTTTAGCAAATTTTTTTTTTAAAGATTTTTTTTTTATAATTATACGTGTACAAAATCTATACTATAATAAAATCGTAAACCTAAAATAGTCTGTACATTAAAGATATTCGAAAAAAATTCGCTAGGATGGCTTAAGATGAGTAACTGAGTAGAATTAGATTTTTTTTTAATTTCTTGTTTGTCTGTCTGTCTGTTTGTTTGAATGAACATCACGCAAAAACTACTGGGCACTTTTACATGAATCTCCTTGAATTGTGTAGTCTGAAGTCCGGTTTAACATTTAGCATAAAATATTTATCAAAATTGTACCCTTAAGGGGGTCAAAAAAGGGGTCAACGTTTGTATGGAACTTCGTGATTCCGTGGTCCAATCTCTTTGAAATTTTTCATGAATATTCTTTAAAGTAATTGGTGGAGGACCACATATTTTTTTTTGCAATTGGGGGGCGGCTGTTGAGGTGCGGAGCGGGGGCAGATACCCGAGTGAGCAACCGGAAGGTGTTTTAAGGGCGAGTGTTCTTAGACATGTTTGATGAAAATCGATTAAGCCGTTTAAAAGTTACAGAGGTTTTACGCTTTAAAGTCGTGGTTTTTTTGTTTCGCCTGTCAAATAAACTAATTAGGTCGACATTAAACTCTTCAGTACATAGCGGGTTGCAAAAATAATCTAGTAACTGACAGAGATATCAGTAAGTTCACAATCATACTAATAACGGGATTAAACTAACGTATTGAATTTCAAAAGTCAGTAGGTGCGGCAAAAATTGAATGGTCTACTAGCGGCAAATTTGTAAATCCGCCATTTTTTCATCAAGGTTTTTTCAACTGGAACATTTGCTGTTCCTAGATGATCTACTTGTTATACAGGGTGAGTCTTTTACTACTACATTAATTTCCACTATAGATTCTTGACACCAAAAGAAATACGTTTTTCTACAATATTTCTCGAAATGCAACTCCGTTCAAAAGTTGATGACGAGATATTGTTGATGATGGAGCTCGTGTTGAATGATTATTTGGGCTATTACCATCATCTATTGTGGATGTAATGTTTTCCGACGTTTCGATAGACATCTTCTATCTTTATCAAGGAGGAAAAGTAAAAAAACACTTATCATAGCTTGAAGAAGATCAAACCCTTAGTGAAAGAATTACACTAAGCGTCAATGCAATTATGGAAATGCTTTCTCCTTTGTATTGAAACAACATATTTCCAATTCGAAGACATCTTTTATCAGCAAGAATTCGGAATGGCCATGGGTTCACCACTATCACCAATTTTAGCTGATTTATATATGGAAATTTTCGAACAAAAGGCATTAGAAAAATATGTACTTAAACCCAAACTGTGGAAAAGATATGTAGATGATACTTTCATTATTTGGCAACATGGAAGAGACACTATAGATGGATTCCTTCAATATCTAAACAATCAAGAGGAATCAATTAAATTCACAATTGAAATCGAGAAGGACAGACAACTTCCATTCTTAGATGTACTCGTACATAAACAAAATGGAATCCCAAGAACCACTGTGTATAAAAAGCCAACGAGCACAGGACAATATCTACATTTTGAGTCAAACCACCAACTAAACACTAAATTGGGAGTAGCAAAATGTTTATTTGATAGAGCAATAAATATTTGTTGCACTGAAAAAGACCAAAACGAAGAAATAAATAACATCTCGAAAACTCTAAGAAGCAATGGCTACCCCAAAAAGATATTAGAAAAAGCTAAACGAACAAGAGAAAGTCAACCTGAACCAACAGATATAAATCAGACCATTAAAACCGTAATTCCTTATGTAAAAGGTTTGTCGGAGAAAATGAGAAGAATTGGAAATAGATACAACATAACGACTGCATTCAAAACTCAAGACACTATCAGAGCTAAACTTACAAAAGTTAAGCCTAATAATGAGACACAAAGGACAAAGAACTGCATATATGAATTACCTTGCGAGTGCGGAAGATCTTACATCGGAGAAACTAAACGCCCTCTGAATGTACGAATAAAAGAACATCAGAAGCTTCTACGAGTACTAGACAGCGACAAATCCAGGTTAGTCCAACATGCTGTAGATGAGAATCATCGTATAAAATGGGATGAAGCATCAATAATATCCAAAGAAGAAAAACTTGCAAGAAGAAAAATCAAAGAAGCAGCATTTATGAAAATAACACCAGATTCCATAAGTGCTCCATCTATAGATCTGCCAGAAGTTTGGACAACGATAGTTCGATCCAACTTAAAAAGATCATCATATCACAGATGAGTATATAACATTGTTCATTTTTCTTTCATGACTTCTGTCTTATTGACTTTTTGAAAATTGATAATTTTCAAAAGGTTTTTTACTTTTCCTCCTTGATAAAGATAGAAGATGTCTATCGAAACGTCGGAAAACATTACATCCACAATAGATGATGGTAATAGCCCAAATAATCACTCCGTTCAAAAGATACAGGGCATTGAAATTTCATGAAAAAAACTTTATTTTGTTTATATTTTCGTAATGGATAATCCAAATGAATTCAAATTTTACGGAAGGTTTTGAACACCATTACTCAACATTATGACATAAGTCATAATGAATGTCAGTTGATAATTTTTCCTCTGCTATTTTTTCAATGAAATAAGTGTTATATCACAACCTTCCTCAACTATGGATGATGATTTCCCTTTGAATGGGTTCCGTAGCAGACTTCAAACATAAGAAGATCTGAAAAATCATCACTTGGACCGCAAGACCCGATTCGAAGAATCCTCCTTGCAGATTGGCGACAAATTTTGTGTATTACAATAGATTTGAATATAGAAGGTATTTCTAAGGACAAGAGTGACTACATTTCTAAAATAACAAAGGATTATGGTGCTGAGATTATTCTCCTTCAAGAGACACATACGGATACTAAAAAAAAAATCTTCGTTGAAGAGGAACAATAAAAGGTTATGTATTAATTGATTATCTAATTAGTAAAATTTATGGTTTAGCTTGTTATGTTAAAAAATTCTTGATTCACAATATCGAGTTAATCCAAAAAGGCTAATTTGAGGAAGTTTTCTTTATCTCTTTCAAATTTTGTATTTTTGATATTCAGTTCTTTTTCTGCTTTTGTCTTTTTATTTCCAGATTCGATGTGGGCACCTTGAAGAAGTCTCTGTTTCCATCAATAGAAGATCACTCTTGAAGAAAGAAATCCCAAATATATTTCAGCTTATTTTTGTACTTTCACACTTAGGCGGGGAGCCAGGGTTTTTTTACGGGGGTTTTTTCCCTAGGCTTTTATGTGATACGCCGAATTGTATGACACCCCGTCACTAACCCCTGATCTGTATGCTTTATTGTTTGCTAACGAAATATTGTAAGCCAAAAGTTCAAAAGAATATATATATATATACTCAACACTATTCAGATTGAATAAACTTGCTCTATCCTCTACTGTATTTGTTACTATACATCGCCAACTCTTAAAACCATCAAAACTTGCTATAAAATAGGCAATTACGAAACACATCCTAGCATTTTCTGTGTATATTTCGGAAGAATTTTTTATTCGACATTTATCTTCATGAAATGCACTGTTGCCAATATATTCGAGGTCGTCTATTGGACGCAGAAGTGAATATAGCCCTTCGTGACTTGAAAAAATACAAAATAACAATTTGAAATTTTTGGTAGAACTATTCTACCAAGTCCAAGGTATTTCCCGATATTTTAATCTGATACGCTCGAGTACACCACATTTAACTTTCTCAACTGTATGAAATAAATATAAGCAAATAGCATGATGTTCTTTCAGGTAAAAAGTAATGATAAATAATAAAATCAACTAGGAAGTGAGCATACAGAGTATCTCCTTAAAAAATTGCCCAACATAATTTCTGGTTGTACCCAATAGTCTCATCAATTGATTCATTCTATATTCTTACAGGGGAGCAGAAATAAAGTACCAATAAAAACTTACCTGATAAGAACGCCTTATCTCCGTGGAAGAACACATCGTTCACAACCTTTTTCTCAGAAGCCTTCTTATCGACATAACCTAGAAAAGCTCGTGATGGATTGCTAGTTATCCTACCAATGAATACACCTGGTTCATTTGGTTCACATGCCATACACAGTCCTCTATGATCCCTTATGGGTTCACCGCTGTTTGGATCAACTTTGATTATGGATATTGGATAAACATATGGTATTATCCTGGAGACAAACCCAATAGCACCGACGGTGTTGTCTATGTTAACTGCAAAAAATGATATTACGATTTCAAATCGACCATAAATCCAAGGACTTAATAATGTACTGGTGTAGGGACGTGAGTACCTCAGGGGTCAATTTTCGGGCTTCTCCTTTTCGTCGTATTCATAAATTACTTGGAACTGATGTAATATATGTAATAACTGTTGAACGCAATATCCAAACTAATCATGCACAGCGTCGTTTTGTAGGTTATGTCAAGACCTTTCAAATGATGTATAGTATTGCCAGTTACGAGCTCTGTAGCGCTTTGTACATAGCCGCAAAATTCAAAAGACAAAAAGGCGAAATCTGGCAACCTGTTAGTTCCAAATATAAATTCACTGTTCTATTAATTTTCATTCTATTTCCATAGGCTCTACACTCAACTTGAAAATAACCTATGATAATATTAAATAAGTCTCACCAATATTTGCGTTTCCTTCTGTAGCACCATAAAATTCGGCTACGTTCTGAATACCAAACCTCTCAACGAATTCAACCCAAATTTGTGGCCTGAGTCCATTTCCAAAGATCAGTCTCAAATTATGTTGGGTATCACTAGGTTTAGGCGGCACTGCCAGGATGTACCTGCACATTTCTCCAATATATTGAGCAACCTAAAAAAGGTCGAAGTTAAAAATGAAAAAGAAAGTTTCAATGTGAGGTGTAGTAAGAATAAATCCATTTTTTCTGCATGCAAATGAAGGCTTCAATCCATTTTAGGTCACATTCCCGCCTATTTTTTCGAGCAAGGGTTTTTTTACTGTTTTTTTCCCTAGGCTTTTAGTCATACGCCGAATTGTATGACACCCCGTCACTAACCCCTGATCTATATGCTTTAATGTGTGCTATCTAAATATTGTAAGCCAAAATTTCAAAAGAATATATACTACCAATCGAAAAAATGAAGGATTTTACTACATCTTATAATTGCAAGACTTACAGTTGCTTTATATTTCTGACAGTCTGCGAAATATGCCGAAGCAGAGAATTTCTTCCTGATTATCAAAGTTGAACCATAAATTAGCATCTGTCCAACACTCATACAACCCCCAGCGGTATGGTACAAAGGTAGGGGTGTGTAAAAACGGTCTGCACATTTGAAGCCGGAGAGCCAATGGATAGCAGCTGCGATGAAGATATACCTGGAATGATATATATATGCTGAATCCTGGTAAGCCATTCAAATGATTCTAAATTGAAAATTGATTCATAATTGCAACAATACTGTAAAATTTTTGCCCCGGGTGAGGATCGAACTCACGACCTTAAGATTATGAGACTTACGCGCTGCCTACTGCGCTACCGAGGCCCGTGATGGCAGTGCTACTCATTGAGCCCGCAACGAGCATCTAGCGAAACATAATAGGATTATTCTAGCTCAATTAATAAATTTTTAGTTCCTATCGCACCCCTTCTTTTTATGTGAACATAAGGTCATTTATTTCTCAATTGAACTTTTTATCTTGTATACAATTTACAAACTATGATAAGTCCCTAGCAGTATCTACTTATAACTTTTTGGAAATAACATATTTCGAAATGTCACAACACAAAAAAAAGTACAGAAAATTTCAAAACAGGATTTGATGTCGTAAAAGAATATAAGATACAAAATGATCGAACGTCGGGCTTTGCGAAAACCCAGTTTACACCATGTGGAGCAAAGCTCCTCCTCGAAAGTAACGTAATCCCTGTAAAATTTTTGCCCCGGGTGAGGATCGAACTCACGACCTTAAGATTATGAGACTTACGCGCTGCCTACTGCGCTACCGAGGCACATGATGACAGTGCTACTCATTGAGCCCTCAACGACCATCTAAGCGAAAAATAATACGATTATTCAAGCATGATTCGTTTGTTGTTATGGTTCAATCGCACTACTAATTTTTATGTGAATATAAGATCATTTATTTCTCAACTATACTTTTTATTTTCATCAAATTCACAAACTATAATAAGACCCTAGCAGTATCTACTGTTTTTGTAATAACATATTCCGAAATGTCACAACTCAAAAGAAAAGTATTCATCTTCTAGATACAGAAAATTTCGAAACAGGATTTGATGTCGTGAAAGAATATAAGATACAAAGTGGTCGAACATCGGTCCTTGCGGAAACCCGGTTTATACTATGTGTACAAGGCTCCTCCTCGAAACAAACGCAATCACCGTAAAAAAACTTGCCCCGGGTGAGGATCGAACTCACGACCTTAAGATTATGAGACTTACGCGCTGCCTACTGCGCTACCGAGGCACATGATAACGGCACTACACATTGGAAACAAGAAGGATTTGAGAGAATAGTATTTAATTCCTTACGCTTAGTTCCTATCGCTCTACTTCTTTTTATGTGACTAAAGCATCATTTATTTCTCAATTACACTTTTCATCTTATATCCAATTTACAAACTGGATAAGTCTCTAGTATTATCAACTCAAAACTGTTTGATAATAATAATTTCCTCAGAGCCACTACCACAAAAGATTGACTCCTAAGTTTCCTCTTCGGAAACGGAAATCTCCGAAAAGGATTTGATGTCGTTAAAGAATATAAGATCAAATGGTCTAACGTTCGAGTCTTGCGAAATCCAGTTTATACCAGGAGCAAAACTCCCGCTAGAAACAAATGTAATCACCGAAAAAAATTTGCCCCGGGTGAGGATCGAACTCACGACCTTAAGATTATGAGACTTACGCGCTGCCTACTGCGCTACCGAGGCCTGCAGAGACGGCTTTACACATGTAGGGCCCAACGGGCATCTAAATTTTAGAATGGAGTGAAGCAAGTTTACACATGGTCCACAATAACCTTCTTTATGGAAATTGTCTAACCCCTTCGTCTCAACTTTGTTTTCAAGATACAAATTAATCCGATGGATAGTTTCTAAGTTATCTAATCCCCTTACATCAGGGTTGTCCAACATTTCATATTGGGGTTACTATTCGCATCAGTATATTTTTTATTTGGCACTATTTTTTATAGACATTTGTAACTTAATGTTCGTGAATGGCTTCAAATATCACATTTAAATTCTGATTGTGAAAATGTGATCTGATTTAATACAAATTAAAGAAAATGCGGGACATGGTATGTTTATACACGAACTCTAAATTTTGAAACTAACGCAAATTTTATGCCTTCAATCAAGTTCCCATTTTTTTTGGACGTCCCATTATCCTTTCTCCATAGATAAATACATATCATTATATTCATTAGGAAATCTGGCAGACTATGGATTCGAACCTAAAATACTGGATCTTATTCTTAGCTCCATTTCGAATGGAACACAAATTGTGACGCACAAAGGCAACTGCATCAGAAGAAGGCGACTCGCTTTCGGGTTGCCACAAGGTACCGTGCTAGTACCTCTTTCGTTCAACCTTTATTTGAAAAGCCTCTTCGAAGCGAACACTTGGGAAAAATCATAGGTTTTACAGATGACTTTTTTGTATCAAGATGACATCGGGCAAAACCTTAAAGAAACCAAAGATTTTGCGACATTGGTGAAATAGTTTCAGTAAAACTAACCTAAAACCGGGAAAAAACAAAATACCTACTTGACATTTGCATGAAGTACACTGTAAATCTCGAATTTAGGAGACGAAACAAATTTGGATATTACTAAAACAGCTACATTAAGATATATTGGTATCGTCATTGATGAAAATTTGCGATGACATGATCATGAGGCTTTATTCTAGAGAAGGCTGAGAGGAATTTCATGCAGATTCAAGTATATCACAGTTTATAAGATCAATAAAGCAACTGTTTTCTTTATGATACATTAATTCAATCGCAACTTTCGTATGATATAGTAGCATGGTGGGATAAACCAAATAATAAAAAATAAATTCGACTAATAACGAAGGACAAGAGAGAGAAAGAAACTTTCAAATAATTAATGTTAATCACCGACAGAAACATTTTCAATGTCAATGGGACTTTTGCTTTCACTCACCACGAGACATTTCACAAACAGAGAGTTATATATCATTTTTAAAGTGTCTTTCTAGTCAATAACTCAGGTGCTTTTTAATTTTTAACTCTAGCCTTCCCGGTAAACGGTGCCTCAAGCACTTGCGATACCTTCCCCTTTTCCCTGAAGCACCAGCCGAGTTTGAGGGGTTTTCTCCTTACATTTGGAGTTATTGGGAAAGATATTTAAATTTTGGTTTTGCTTTCATGATATGCTGAATGGAAAAACTCTCAGTCAAAAGATTTATATAATATACATTGGAAGCGGATTTGGTCTGGCCAGCCAACCCGACCCGATTTGATTCTCTTCAGAGCAGTCCAGACCAGATCGAATACTGCCTCCAATGTAGGAGGAAAGTACGTTTTCTTTGTTTTTGTTTCTTCCAGACTGTCTGGTCTGGAGAAATTCCGCTTCCAATGTAGGACCGGCCTTAGGTTTTTCAACTGGACGCTTCCCGTGAGAGACGACAGAAATTCAAACCCCGGGGTCACATGCACCTGACTGCAAAGCGACTTAAGTTACAAATAATATTACCCAGAGTCCATAAACAGTAAACGTTAATTTTGTGTATTTAATTTAGAGTGTATGTAAGGTGCTTTACCTAGAACTACTAATGACTGCAGCTTTTGGCAGCCCAGTCGTACCAGAAGTGTAAATATATACAAGATTACTATGATGGTCCAGGTTCTCCGGGGTTGGCACTGCAGATCCTGATGCATCACCCAAATATTCGTCCAGTGGTTTGAACCGTTGGTCGGAACTGGATTTGTTGTTATTTCCCCCATTCACTTGATAGAGAGCGATTTTCGATTCGATTTTATCGATTATTTCAGAAATAGCTGTAAAAAAGTTTTAATTAGTTATTTTTAATATAATGAAAACATTTCAGACTGTTACTGAAAGTTGGGAGATTTTGTACGCTTTTTGTGTAAGTAAAACTACTCTTAACACTAAACTGTGCTCATCACCAAGTGAAACAGTTCGTCCTTCATGAATCTTTATACTTATGCACTGACATCTATGCGATATGCAATATAATTTTATACATAATGATTTTTAGTAGATGAATATAGTATATAACATTACAAGCGAGGTAAGAGAGTTTTTCTGGCGAATGGAGGATATAGGAGTTACCTCCTTGAGCCTAGTAATGTTTTATATTTTGTTTCTCATTTGTAAAAGGGTTTATCTGTTTATTTTTTTTTACATTTGTTTTGGCGAAAGCGAAAATGAAGGCGTGGCTTATCAATCAAATCATGATGTGTCATAAGTTTTCCTCTCTGTATTAAACAAGAGTTTATCGACTAAACATCGACCTGATTGCTTCCAACAATATCCAAACAACTCTATATTCCGAAATATTTATAAATATTCAAAGATAAGTAAAAAGCCAGAGTTCTAACTTCTGCAATTGTATTCAAATTCTTCTGAATTTTTTGAATTGAAATTAAATTGTTTCTCGCGCATTCAACTGAACCGAATAAATAAAAAATAGGGCGTTCACAGAATGAAAATGAATATATGACCTACTAATTGATGCTCAGGATTAATCTGAAAACATTGAAATCTGTCCCTTTCAAATAGAAGTTGACTTTTTCTTTCTGTGATCTCCGAAAATTTTGCGTTTTTGAGTTCTGGTAAGGCTGTCAAATTTCTGCTGGAAAATCCAAGAAATATTGGCATTCGAAATCAGATCGTGAAATGCAAACTAAAGAAATTATGACACAATGTATTTTGTAGTGTGAAATTTAGATTGTTTAATTTTGGAAATTTCAATGAATGTTTTTGAATGTGTTACATGACTTCAACTACCGAGATCCTCAATAGTATATTCTAAAAAAGTTGCAGAATGGGTACCTATTCCAACACGAAAGCGAAATTCGAAAACGAGGGAGTTTTTGAAAGCATGAGTGTTGGAATTGCCTTCTGCAACGAATATTAGACGATATTTTCTCTATTTCACTCAAGAATTGTGAGAAATTTATTGGAATTCGATGAAAAATTCAGATTTTACCTCCTAGTGCCTTTTGTATTTTATTTTCGCAGTTGGTGTGACTGATACGAAAATTGGCAGATTATAGAATTTGAATAGTGCGTTCAAATCTCTACATGATTTAATATTGACAATTGACGTGCAGTGAACGCGTGTTGACATTCGAAAGGATAGGATGTCAGTGTTGCCAACTACAAATTGCAAAATTCAACTGAAAACAATGCTGTAATGAGTTAATTACAGCACTGTTTTTAGTACTGTAATGAACGACACTGAAATAGAGAAAAATAATTTTAGTGCTAAATGACTTCGATTTCATCATAAAAGACCAGTTTTCTATTACAGCTGACTGTTTCTATTTCCATTTGTATCTTCTCATATAATCTAGAACCTGATAAAACTTGATACCACATTCATAATGAACACATCAACCTGAACTTATCATAAAAAAAAACCACGTCCTCAAGGTCTTCATTTCGGAAGTACCCACATTTGTTTCCTGGAATTCGAGTTCGAGTGCCAAGGTGAGATTGCTAACAAAACGAGATTCGTCTTTCTTTCCACGTAAAATCAAGGGAAAAGAATCATTTATGCGTGATCATCAAAGCATTTCGAAGGTTAAATGAAATCTTGAAGAACCAAACGGGTTTTATGCAATCCATTCAGGAAGCGTGACGAAAATCTGTTCGAATTGAAATTTTTGACAAATGAATGCAGAAATGAACAACAGAATTTTCACCTCGCCCTAGAAGGCAGAATAAAGAGTGTCCGAAGATTTGGACGAAAAATATGAAAGAACGAAGTAAGCTGCGAATTGTTTTGTTGAGGCCAGACGAATATCTAATGAGTAATCGAATATTTCCAAAAAAACTTTCGGAATCTTTAAAAAAAATTCCAGCCTCAGGATTTTCACATAATTTGGAACTTGTTTTTGTTTCAACGTCATTCAAACGATTCTCAAGTTTCAAATCGATCTAGATTTTATTGAGAAGACACCAAATTGCCCATAATTGTTGAACTATTCGATGGATTTGGCCGAACCTCGTACTAGACTGAGATCAATCAACCCATTCTGAAAATATGAAAACTCTAGGTCATCTCGTTCGGTAGAAAGAGAGTTTCATTCTTCATTTATTTTCATTCATTAGGGCAAAACGCAGCAGCTGATATACTAGTTTTTCAAATAGAACAAGCGAGCAAAATGGTGGGTACAACTACACTACAGGGTGTCTCAAGTTCGAGTGCCTATTAGACGTTTCTGGAGAACTGGACATATTTGAAAATTGGGATTATGATATTGTTCGAAGTTCTCTACAGAGCTTAATTATTTTCGAAGCCCAAAAACTTCCGGTTATACAGGGAGTGAAAATAATTTTTTTCTTTCCTGGTATGATCGAGTATTCAATAGTGAATACATTTCTGTTAAAACCATTGTATTAAATCGAATAGTATTCAAAATATCTAAAAAAACTGGAAAAAAAGTCAAATATGTTCAGTCAGTAATATGTTCATTATTCTTATTTTAAAATCCTGAGCGTGAACCGTGGACAACATCGAAGAGGAAGGATGTGAAAAGGTCATGCATCTTTTGGATTTCAAAAATATCATCACAGGGTGTTTCAAATTTTGTGTTGAAAATTGTGATCTTAAATTGGCCATACTTCTGTTTTTCAAATTAGAACCCTATTTTTTTATAATTGTGTTGGATTCTGCGGTCAAAAATAATGATAGTTTTCTCACATGATGCTCCTAAATTCAATAATTTCTGAGTTTTTTGAGATTTTCTGGATTTATGTAGTACGTAGCTCAGGATATTTAAAATAAGAATAATGAACATATTACTGACTGAACATATTTGACTTTTTCTCCAATGTTTTTTGGATATTTTGAAAACTATTCGATTTAATACAATGGTTCAGAAATTTATTCACTATTGAATACTCGATCATACCAGGAATGGAAAACTTGAAAAAAAAATTTTTCGTCGAATTTAGTTTCACTCCCTGTATAACCGGAAGTTTTTGGGCTTCGAAAATATTTTAGCTCTGTAGAGAACTTCGAACAATATCGTAATCCCAATTTTCAGATTTCAAATATGTCTAGTTCTCCAGAAACGTCTTATAGGCACTCGAACTTGAGACACCCTGTATAGCACCCCCAGTATTATATTTTTCTATTTTCAGAATGATTAACACCTACTGTACATTTTCTTATCCCTATCTTGTTTGGATCCTAAGTCATCTTCGTTTAATGAATTTGAAATATTGTTTTAATATTGTTTAACTACTTTGTATGTATTAATATTTTCTCGGTGCTCTTTATGTCGTCTATAGATTGACATATCTGTGACTCAATTCTATCCATAAACAACCATTATTCTAATTTATACGAGAAACAACAAGTATTCCTATTATTTTTCAGGAGTTTTTGTACAAATATTCTGAAATTTAATAAACGCAAAGAACTAAGAATCCATATAAAATAGATATAGGGAAATGTATAATAAAATTGTAGAGGGAATTTTTCTCATTCTGAAGATGAAAACAACATACTGGGTGTCTAATTTGAATAAACAGAGTTCATCACAATTTTGTGAGTTGACAATCAGTAATACCTTTTTGACTACACTGTATAACTGACAACTAAACTATTATCTGAGGCCATGACAAATTTCGAACTGCAATCTCAAATATCGAGCAGAATATAGTAATTTTCGTCACTCAGATTTGATATAAATTTTTCAACTCAAAACCACTAAAGATTCACGTTTTCATGGAGAATCATAAAGAAAATACGAATCCGGGGTGTCCCATTCAAATATCAAAGCTGTTTTCAAATTTGCATATATCTGGCAACACTGGATATTTGAAAGTATTTTAGAACTATACCTTAGATAACCAATATTGATGTACAAAATTTAAAATAGTTTGCATGAATAGTTCCTATAATAATTCAATAGGTCTTGGGACACCCGATATATCAATCATCGATATTTATGAAACTTTGATCATAATCTAGGCTTCTCTATAAACTCAAAATTTTTAATCATTGAACGTCTTCGTATATTGGAAGAACCTTGAATATGCCGAAATTCGAGATGTTCTAGATATCCAAAACCTTGTGTAACTGATTAATATCAATTACGAGTATTAAAAAAAATCAGGAATGTTATAGCAAGACGATTTCCAAGAAACTTTACAAACCTATTTGTTTGAACGTCGTTTAAACAACAGATGGATATTCTAGGAGGTATTCAGGAAAACAAATTTCAGTTACTCATAACTGCTAAACCATTGAACGGATTTGGCCCAATAATGAGACGTTTGGGACAATTAACCTATTCTGAGAATATAGAAATTCTAGCTTATCTCCTTCAGATGATAGAGACTATACGATTCTTCATCAGAAAGTCAAACCCGATCGATTGACACAATTTTCGTCTCGATATACGAAAATTTCAGACATTTGGGTAAAACGATAGCACGCTGATCTATTAGTCTTAAACTAGAGGTATCGATAGATACTTCAATCAAAATTTTATCGAATATTTATATGAGTTTTAGTTTATTACTTTTAATCAATATATTGCTCACCATCGGATAGCTCGCTTCCGAAGATGACCGCTTGAGATTTCGCAATCGTTATAGAATGGACGAGAGATGAGTGCCTCAAATTGGTGTTGATGAGTGGTACAATTACGCCAAGTTTGCTGAGACCCAGCCAAATTCCTATAAATTCGGGTTTATTCTCCATAAAAAGGGCAACAACGTCCCTTTTTTGTAGCCGTGGCTCTTGAACACATTGGCTATTTTGTTACTGTACTCTTCTAACTGAAAAAAAAAACTGAATTCAAAAACAATATCTATCGGGTGTTGAAATATTATGAATATTATGAACTTATTTTGAGAACGATGGAAGATGTCTATGAACGTTGGTAGCAAAAAGAACAATAAAAGAGGGTAGATATAGCCCAAAGAATAATTCTCCACAAGTTCCATCATCGAAAATTTCTCATCATCTATCGGGTGGTTCAAAGGTCTAAAAATCGAGGATTAATTTTGCGCAAACCTAGAAAATCTGCATTTTTATACTAAGATGATTTCGGAATCGAATTCTTGAAATATCAAATGCATGCACGACTTTTTTATTGTCCATCCGGACTCAATGAAAAATTTTACATCTGAATTGGTTAAAACCAAGTTTTTTTCATCCATATTTAGGCCTCATCCAGCGTTTTTCGAGGCCCTTAGTAATTTTCTAGGTTAATTAATTGGGTCCATCAGATTCATTCACAAAATATTATTTTTCGTGTACGAAAACAGAAATAGGACTTCACGCGTAATTGAAGAGCCCTGTAACTGAATTTATTCGTGAAAATGCGAAGTTATTCAATTTTATCTACGTAATTTTAATAACTAGTAACGATGGTGGTTCGAAAATATCTAAATTCCAATAATTGCTACTCAAGTTGTAATTGGCAAATTTATGTTTAATTAACATATAAAATTAACATTCTCGGTTTATCGAATCCTACGTTGATTCTGTAACGGGCAATTAAGATAGAAAATAAAACAGGTAAATGGAATCGCTTTCCTATTGTACACATTCTATCATGCAAATAATAATAAGTTAGAATTGTATTTCTGTAAAAAAAATTGATTAACTTTCCAATCAAAGCAGAACAAATGTGTTTACTGAAAGAGACTCATTAGCATGTTTTTTCATCGTCATAAATTCGTTAATTCCGATTATCACCCCCAATCTCTATGTTTTTGTTACATTTGGTGATAGAATAGTTTTCCTACTTAGTCTAGTCAATGAGCTCAAGAACCTGAAAAATATAAAGAAAAGTAAAATAAAATGATAACTAATTGAATTAATAATCATTTCTAGAAAATGAAATGCAGCTTTACTCTATAAACAAAAAATAAATTGAATGACAATTTCAGTAGTATAATCAAATGAAGAAATTTTAACTTTTTGTTTTCTTACAAATAATTTACTTAGGTATAAAATTATTATACTTATTAGAGAAAATTAATTTTTCTTTTAGAATATCCTAAGATTCAGTTCGTAACTATTCTCCATTACCTACTACATGCATTTGTTCATAGAGATATTGTAATCTTTATTAATCTTAATCTTTGCATTCTACGAAATCACAGACATACAGGGTTTTCCTTTTAAGTTGGCCTATTAGACATTTTAGGAGAACTAGTCTTAATGTCCTATTACCGCAGATGAAACTGCTACTCGGTAAAATTTAACAGACTTAGCAGTTTCACTCCTGTGACTACCTACAAAAGATATCGATTATAATTGTACTTGTAGGGATTATAGTTCAATATTATAATATCTACACTTTTCATTAAATCTTTCGAAATATAGAAAGAAATACCCTCTATTATCGTATGAATCCATTTCAATATGATAGTGAAGCAATTTGTCTTGCATCATTTACCTGAAATCGATTTTACTAGATTTACAGTGCTAATTCTACAGGTTTTCTATCATAATCTCAAATATTTCAAATTTTGAAGGTTCCTCAGAAATTGAACGAAACCATTAAGTCAGTACGCCACTGAGTATTTGACGACTTCATTATGCAGCGTTGCCAAAGTGGCAGAAAGCATATATTCCTCTCTTTTTCTGATACATGGTGAAATAATGCAATGTTGGCTATTAATTTCAACAGTTTTATGAATGAAATGCTAGGTCTATCTCTTCTATGTGCTAAATACTGCTAATACGTAGATAAGCTTACCTTAGCGAAATCCCACTCTTGATCTTCGTAACAGATTGCAATCTTGTTCGGATGTTTCTTCACGTTCTCCCTGAAAATATCCGCTAATACCAAGTTCTTCCTGGCGTAACCCTTGATTTGGATCTGCAATCGCACAAACCGGTACAGAGCCCTGGAAAAAAGAAATCGACTATAAATTTGCCCCATCTTATGATTAATTTTATTCAAATAATTCAGATTGATTTATATAAACTGCAACTCCATATAAACAGCAAAAATGGTTTTAGTTTTGAAATTTCATCATCAAAATGAACAAACAATAAAATTTATCTAGATCTTTAAATTCATTCTATGTTCTTTATATTTTTTATCCGTGTGCAAGGTGTTTCTGCATTGCAAAGTTGAATCTTCAGCAAAAATAGCGGAGATTTTTCCTACACCTTTTTGTTCACCAAGCATCTCTATTCTGGTTTTTTGGTTGCCTTGCCCTGAAGAAGCCAATAAGCAGAAACACGTGTCAGCAAGTACCTTCCATCCATTTCTCATATTTTCTGCACTCCTGCGGTTTCACCCATTATCCTTGTTTAATATCTAGTTTCACCGCATTATCTCCTCTCCTGTATTATGTCTAATTATCACTTAATTGTGTGGCGGTTGTTGTCGTGGATGTTTATCTAATGATTTATGCTGTTTTGTGTTCGTGTAATAAAAGTATTTGTTTCAAAGTACCCGCAGATATTCGAAGAAGCCACTGTTTTAAAGCTACCGGTAGATGTGTTTATTGTTCCTCACTGACAATGAGACAATTATAAATATTATTACGATCTATTATATATAACAGCTTCCTCAACTAATAGGTGTACGTGAGGGGACTCGCTACGTTGAATATCATTGAATGGTATTAGGTAAATATGATTAATATATCGAATTTCCTTTCATTTCTCCCTCTACCACAAGTTACCAGCTGAGAAATATGAGTGATGTAAAGCCATAATTTTTTTATGTTTTTTATAAACCGATACGAATTAATTTAGATAATCCTAATTAAAAGCTCACTTGTCCTTAGCAAACATATTATGGTACATTCGTTGCCGAGTCAAGACTATACGGAGGATGATTCATCAAACCGACGTTTTGAGTGCGTAAAACCAAAGAGTAGAAACAAGAGGGTGCACTCTGTCAAATAAGTACTGAAAATTTTGTTCACGTATTTCGAAGCGAAACCACAGAATCGCATAAAACGATTCCTCCCTTCACTCAAAATCCCATAAGAGCAATGTAAATCGAGGCAATACCAAGGAAATCACATTTCGTTATCACGTGCAATAAGATAGCCAATCAGTTCCTAGTTCCTGTAGCAAGAATCTAAACAGAAAAGGATTTTAATCGACATGAAGATGAATTTGGAAAAATCATTTTTTATTTATTAGGAAATATGAAAGCACTTTTCTTTCATCACAAGTGTTTCTGAACGACTTCCTTCAGGAACCAATACGCAGTTTCGTGAGTAGCAATATTTCCTCTGTTAATTTGTATTTTCATCATTTGCAATCTATTTCAATTTATTACTATCTTATAATTCAAAGCTACAACAATTCAACTGAGAAAATTGTAAAAGTTCACACCTTTTAAAATTTTAGGTCATTGCCATACAACTTTGAGGAAGAGTTCAATAACAGAACATTTATTTCCTGTGGAATATGTGTGAAGACCAGAGAGAATTCATAAGAAACAAGAAAATATCATTTGACACAATGGACGAATTAAATAGTAATGTTACCCACATATAGTTCAACTGCAGTTTTGTAAACAAACGAATAAGAAATATCCTTTTTCAAAATCGTATGAGAAGAAGAAATTTTTTTTAATTTATCTCATTATATGTGGATGAAAATTGTTTGATAAGCATTTCTTGAAAATTTTCAAGTATTTCCTAATACAAGAATGTAAGAATAATGTATAATATACTTTCATCAAAATTTTAATGGAACCATTATATTATGTTTGCAAGTTAGAAGTCCTTTGATTATTGATGACAAACTTCTTACGAAGAAGTTAATTCCTGTGTTATGAATTGTTTCACCAATTTCAAAGTTACACAAAATAAGCTGACGAATAATTGTAATCATGAAAGTTTGTGAATTTTGCTGATCTTTCATGTATTGAATGTCTAAATAATGGACTAAAACAAGAGTGCAACAAATAAAAAGGAAATTTTCTTTATAATTCATTTAATATAGTTACATCAAAAGTTAAAGAAATTCATTAAAAATTTGTAGTCAAGTTTCCTTCAGCATTATCAATCTTTGTTATATAATTATCTCCATTTTTATATAATTATCTCCATCTTATGTATTCTCAGAACATAAAAAAACATAAAAGAGCAATTTCCTATTCTATAAAAATATTCATACATACAAAGGGATCAGATCCCTGAACTTGATATCCAGTTGAACGGTAACTTTTGGAAGAAAACACTGAGAAATATTAACTTAACATCATTTGTGCTGCAGTATATTAAGCTTTCTAATTTTTTTATTTTTCCTTTTGTTACATTCATCACTCTGTAAATTATGATTTGCATACTTCATTATGTAAAAAATTCTCATTTTAAAAACAAATTTAGCATATATTTGTAGGGAAACTGAGCAAGGATGATGAAAAGGGATAGTTCTCAGCTTTTGGATTAGCAATTGATGAGGAGATGTAGTGGCAGCGGCTTTCATGTTTTGTGATGTTTGCACATTGCAGTTTACCATTATTGTGGAACATGTTTGAGTTCCCTTATCGATTCCTATTCCATCGGTTTGTGTACCTATACCAAAGCTTTTCGGTCTCTTAAACAGGTTCAAAGTAGGAACAGCCGTTTTATTTAAGTAGCGGCCAGTCATTAAATAAGGTTCGAAGTGATCACTGCAAATCCTGTTTCCTCAGAATTGTCGCATCGCTGAGGCTAATTTCCATTGCAGGGCTCGTTGAGGGTCATCTGAACTGGGAAATCTAAAGAATCTCACACCCGAAACATTCGAACAGTACTTAACTGAACATCTTCCCTTGGTTTCACTCATTTTATCTACTAACCAAACTTCTCTGCAGAGCTATGAAAAAGCTTAATCCAAATATGAAAACCCGTGCGGAATGAAATTCTAAATTTTCTATACAAAATCAGCGATAACTTGCCATTAATTCAAAGGTTTTGATTAAATTAAGGATCTGCTATGATTTTCAGAAATACCCGGTGAATTGTTTCGCGGTTAAATTCGAATTTGGAGAAGAGAGAGAGATATATCCTTCTGTTATTAGTCCCGTCCCTTTTTTCAACGATAGAATTCTCAAGGTCATTGAATCGTTGACGAGAAAAAGGCCGGAGTGCTCCATCTTTGTAAGTTAATCTTTGGTAAAACCTCCCGACCCCACGTCAGTGCTTTACTGATTTTTTTAATATAATATAATATGGAAAATATAATTGAAATATTACTGGAATTATGGTCAACAAAGATTAGACATGACATAGAACTCTTGTGATAAAATATACTTCAATCATCCTTGAACTGATTTTATTGATTTTGTATTGTTTATATTGTTTGATCGTATTTGAGTTGGACATGATTTTCTGGGGAAACAAAACAATTCAAACATAATATTCAGGAAATCAGGAAATCGACTTCTTTTGTAGCGTTTATAAATAACTCCGAATCATAGTTCGCACATTAGGATATGTATCATTAAACAGACCTCTGGATTTGTCAGTTTACTCGTAAATGTTTTTTCATCTTCATAACCGTGACAACTATGCGAAAAATTTTGGTCAAAAAAGAAATGCAATTCAGAATAAAATCCATTTCCGCAACGAAGAAATAGGTAGTTCTATTTGAAATTTCGAAGGCGATAGTCACTTCCGGTATATCTGAAGTGAGATTCCAGTGAAAATATTTTAGCATGATTTCCCCCTCCCAAAAGCAAGGTGTACCAGGAATTCATTCCGTGTAGAAGCAGGGAAACGTGTACCTAATGCACGTATTATTATTATAACAACCCTGTATATACACAATTAACAACATCGCGAGAGCTCCAGTTTTGCCAAAATTTGATGATATCAAATCATATTCGACTGCCCTATAGTGAAGATTCCTTGACGTATATGTTTAAAGGCGTCATGTTGCAAAATGCGACGTATGCTTCGGCAGCTTTAATCATCTGAAATGGAAAAAATATTGTTTCGTAATCTCAAATTGATTGAAACCCGTTTGAAGCACAAAAAATCCAGATTTGACATCAGTGCTTTTTACAATATTTTCCATCAATTGTCATTCCTAAGTTTATATTGAAAATAATAAAATTGAACCCATTCGAAAAAGTTGATGAAAACGAATGAAAGTTATTTTTCTACATTAAACATTGTATGGAACCAAGACTGGACCTTGAATGATAATGACATCTAGCAGTAATTATAAAAGAACTTTGGACACCACTTATTTACAATACAATACACATAAGATCATCGTATGCACACAATCATGGGAGATCTCCCCGTCCATTAATTACAGATCTAGTTTTTTGAGATTCATTAGATTGTAGCATAGGTAAGTGAGATTCGAAAAGTTTAAAAGACTTTAAGAGGAATATTTCAGACCAAAAGTCATATACAGTGATGGGCAAAAGTGTGGAAACAAGTAAATATCTCTGGAATTTTATAGATATCAAAATTAGATTTGGAAGATGTATAGTGCAGTAGATAGCCTATTTTTTTTTTCATATTTTTGAACTTCTGGATTTACCGGAAGTAATGTCAGCTACAACAGAGACATTCGAGGATGTGTGAGATATCAGTAACATCCATGTACAAAATTTTGTTTAAATACGTACGATATCTTATAAGTTATGAAGAATCGAAAATATGGGTTAAAAATTGATTAAAAATCGACCTGCTCTACGCTAATGCATCATCAACCAATGGATCATCGGCTAACTACATGATTTGTCAGTATATATGACATTTAATCGATAATTCAAATCGATGAAAAAACCAGCTGACTGAGAACATATGTGTGATTTTCTCAATTTTCAATTGCTTCAATTGTAAATATTTTAACTTCGTGCGTACCTATTTACTATATGAAATATGAATGTTGTACAATAAACATTTTATTTTACTACCTCTAGCTCGATCATTTGGTAACAGTCTTCTATTAAGTAATTGCCAAAAATCTCAACACCCAGGTTTTTTAACAATGTTTTTGGCAATTTTTAAGAATTTTCTAGAATACTGCGATCCTGTTGAGGACGTATTTAAACTCCTGATGATGCCAAAAAGATTAATCTTTTTGCATTATTTCTGCAGCTGCATGTAATTATAGATGAACGTATTACGCCTCAATGTGGCAAAGATTTGCTAATGGTAAAAAAAAAATTAATCATAAATTCGATATAATAATTTGTTTATTTATTAACTTATTTAAGACCTATTTTTCTACACGATATGAACTTGGAACGATGAAAAGAAACAGTACATCAAAATAATTACCCTAAAAGATTTTAAACCAGTGCATACGCTCTACGCTCATTATTTAGAAACATCGTTCATACAGTTATTCAAAGAACGCCTTCAAATTTCCTTTCATAATTTCAGAGGATTGATGGGTATGTCTCGGAATTCAACATAATTCATTCAAAAATGGTAATTTTGGTAAAAGTGAAATAAAATTGACCTGTTTCAATATACAGGGTATAACTAAATAACTGTAAAATATTTAAGGAGGTGCTTCCTCATAGAAAAAATGATAGGATCTTTCATATAAAGAAGCTTCATTGGAGCATCCCTTATTAAGATACAACCCCTCAAATGGAGTAAATAAAATTTGTATAACAATTTTTTTCACAAGCACCAAAAAAGTTACAATATTGAAATTAACCTAACGTTTCCTACTAGCAAAAAGACACTTATCCAGTTAATCATTTGGTTTACCCCATGGTTGTAAGGGTGGGAAACGCAACCCCTAAAGTTTATTTCCAATGTAACTTTTTGTCTTATTATTTGTTTATCATTTAAAAATTTATTTCCGATAGCCTGCTTCATTTTAAACAAAAAATGTCTCGTGAGTTTTTTGCCCAAAATAAACCAGTTCGCAGCAAAAAATTATTTTACGAACAACTACAGAGATGGGTACATCGTCATAAATGCGAACTGGATTTATTATTATTCTGTAGTTAGTACGTGCATTAAACGATTAAATAGTAAAAAACAAAACTATTTTATTAATAAGAAAACACACTTGTTTGGTGCTTGTGAAAAAAATTGTTATACAAATTTTATGTACTCCATTTTGGGGGCTGTATCTTAACAAGGAATGCTCCAATGAAGTTTCTTTATATGAAAGATGAAGAGTTTTGTTGAACTCCGAGCCATCCCCATCAATCCTCTGAAATTATGAAAGGAAATTTGAAGGCGTTCTTTGAATAACTGTATGACCGATGTTTCTAAATAATAAACAAAATCATATGACATATCTCATCAAAGAACCCCATGAAAAAAATTGGATTGCCATCAAAAAATTATCTATTTGGTGATCGTATCATAACCAGGGACGTAGATAATGAACTTCGTTATCATTAAAATTTCAATTTGAATTTGTAGTTCAAAAGAAGAAAGATAAAGGAATGCATGTGATGAGTTGATAATTAAGAGTTCCTTGAATGAACATATCCAGCATAAGGTATTCAGTTTCCGCTATCTTTCACGATTAAAAAGTGGCAGATTTTTCCCTATTCCCTGCACATGGTAATGATAAAAATTGCGGCATCAGGCCGCTTCCACACTTTGCAAGCGATGAACGTATGACGTGACCCAATGATCTATTTTGAGCACATCTACGCTTCTGGTCCCATGCAAAATTAACCGAAAGAAGTAGTTCAGTTGAACTCATTTATCTGGACGCTTACGAGTTTCAAATAATCAATCTAAGTGCAATGAGATAATTCAAGAATATCCCAGTGATTAGAAAATACTTATTTGTGCAAACACTTGAAAAAATAGCGATTCCCAACAACAGTTTTTTTCAATTTTGAACAGGATGTTACTATGTGAATTGAAATTAAATGTATGAAAACGTCCCTACAAGCGTCAAGTGAATTCGAGAATATTTATTTTTCACTTCGTTGATGTGGGAGTATTGTTAGTGTAATATTTCGTAAATTTGATTGTCAGAAAAGTGAAAAATTATAATTGTTCTTCAATTCGATAATAATTCCTTGAATTTGTTTGTTAACCGAAACTTCAGCCTTCTTGTGGTTTCATCATAAAATTTTTATGTTATTCAAACACAGAATTTTGAGTGTTTCTAATAAAGTTTTTTTTTCTCTCCAACTTTCCATGTTTTCATTCTTTTCTCAAGTGAACCATATTATCAACTGAAAATACTCTGATATCTTGGAGCGAATATTTCAGAAATAAATTTAGAAAAAGTAAGGGATCCCTATCAATTGTTGAGCAGTGTATATCTCGGTAAGTACCTTATTGGGCCAAATCCATCGACTGTTCAGCAGTTATGAGCATCTGAAATTTGGTTTCCTCAATAATTTCTAAACTATTGAACACTCGAAGTGAAGTGAAAAAACGACCCCTTTCAGGCTCTTATTGCCAAATATTTTTCTTCTGAGAAAATTAATTCGTTCCATAACTTTGACGCGCATCGTATAAGGTGTTTCAAAAGACAAGTTTTTGCCGGTCCGAAATTCTGGTGTGATGAATGAAAACTGTGACTATTATTCTTGTTTAGGGATATAGGTTTGTTCATTGATTGTGGCAGTTATATTTGTAATACATTTTTCCAGAGTGTGTAGAAAGACTTTAGAACAAGAGCGCAAAAGCTCCGGACCTCACGTCAGTGCTTTCTAACATTTTTGATATTTGGGAATCGAATGCATTATGTCAGATCGAAATATTCTTGCATTTTTCATTTATCTTTATTACAAGGTTTGTCGACTTGTTGACGTGAATTAATTTCAGATATTATCAGTTTTACTCGATCATTTACAACGAATTAAATCATTTCGAGTGGATTATCAATATACAATATGAGAATTCTTCCGTCGATCAATCTTTCAAAGATGGGGACTCAAAGTCCATTTCATTTACGTTTTAAGTACGTGAGTTCATTGCCTCATCTCTTTTTCCATCAATCGAGAAAATATAAACAAGAAATATGTTATTCACAATATTATGAAATTGATCGAACGAAATCTCTTCTTGCCCACGAATACTTACTTGATTATATTTAAATATCCACATAGATAAACTTCTACAAATTGAAAAAACGAAAGACATTTGGGCAAAACAGTAGCACGCTGTTTTACAGTTATACAGTTTTGTCTAACATTGTCCCTCCCTATATTCGTAGACAGACTGCAGCTCTGAATTCTTGGAACAAATATCATTCTCTTCCCAATTTATCCCCAATTATTTCATATATTTCACAAAATAGAATTCCCAGATTGAAGTCACGTATGGCATAAAACGTTCATCAATATGAACATAAGCGATAAAGAATTATGGAAGACTGAGTAGAACTCTTACGAAATGTTCAATAAGTATCTCGTTTCTGATCCTTCTGAAAAAATTCCTGGTTTTGATCTTCCAAGAAAAATTTGGAAAGTCCTTAATCGTTTGAGAACAGGTCGTGGTCCTACAAATAGCATGCTATTCAGATGGAACTCAGTTCCAAGCGCAAGTTGTGAATGTGGAGAAGCAGAAGAAACAATACCTCATCTCGTCAAAAGATGGTTTTAGGGCTATTCTTGATGTTTCCGATTCTTTCTTGGAATGGGTTATAAATTTCAAACGAATATGGTACGTATTTTAGTTATTCAGTTCTCTTTTCTGTTTTTGTCTCTTTATTTCCAGATCCGATGTGGGCACCTTGAAGAAGTCTCTGTCTCAATCAATAGAAAACCACTCTTGAAGAAGGAAGTCCCTCAAATATAATATATTATATTCAGCTTATTTTTGTGCTTTCACACTTAAGCGGGGCTACAGGGTTTTTTTACTGGGGTTTTTTTCCTAGGTTTTTATGTCATACGCCGAATTGTATGACACCCCGTCACTAACCCCTGATCTATATGCTTTATTGTTTGCTAACTAAATATTGTAAACCAAAATTTCAAAAGAATATATATATACAAGGAGCCGTTTATATAAAATTATATGTTTAAATACAACGTCTGGTACCATTTTCTTTTTTGACAGGACAAGATTTCTACAACAAAATAAATAAAAAAATTCGCAAAAAAATGATAAAAGCAGTGAAGTCAGATCCGGTTGCTTGTGTAACTACTTGAGAATAGCTTACAAACTTTGTTAACTCCGAAAGTGTGATGTGTGAGAATGTATTACATCATAAAACAATTTCATTCCAATTGTCACTCGATAATGAAATTTTTTTCTTCACTCTGAAACTTTACAGGGCCGATTTAACCGATTGACGAACTCAACCGAGATATTCAATCCACATCCAGCATTCTGTTGCGCCAAAAGTGGTGGTTATAATTCAGAAGGGTTCTGATATGCAGTCAAGCTATAGGTATCTATCGAATAAATCGAGAAAAAAACACGACTTGATCCCAACTTAAAAAAAAAAACAGAAATAAATAAAAACATGGTTTACATAAGAGGGAGCCAGGAAGATGTACAGGAGAGGAATACAGACAGGCAGATGGACGGACAGACATCAGGAGGACAATAGCGGCCTTGCCCATGAGAAAATGGAATTTTGGAGATCATTAATTCGTATCATTTCTATGGTCTCGCTCAAACATAATATAGGACATTAACCTGACGGCAGATATCTCTGATAACAGAGGGATCCAGCTGATAGAGCCCTTCCCAGGTTTTCGGGTCCGTGGCGTCGAATTGCTCCGGGTTTCCTGCTGCTGGTTAGACCTCCTTCTTTCTTGCCCTGGATGAAGTTCTTCTTGTTGACGATTAAGTTGTTTCTCTTCACGATTCTTCTTCTTATTTCCGATAAACATGCGCGCCGATCTTGCAGTTCGCAGGAGTACAGTTTTCTGCATAATCTTGTAGAGATCCTCATCCAATAGAAGCTTTTCCAGGATGTCCAGCAGTTTGCTTGATATGAGACTTAGGTCGGGTACATACCGAAAGCAACCGGTGATAGCAACGCAACGGCAACTTGAGTTCCCAATGAATGACACACGCAGTTTAATGGGACTGTGTATACCAAAGTGACTGTGACGTGACGGTGATTCAACGGTCACCTGACTGAGCAACGCAGGCAACTCAAGTCACGACATGCTGTAAACTCGAGTCGCCAGTTGCGCAGTTGCTCTTGTGGAGTTTCCCAATTTTTGCAAGGAATGCCACTGACTGCTGTGTAAATTGCTAGAATTGTATGGATGAACACTAACACGTCTATGCAACTTTTTTTTCTGTTTTTTAAGCACATAGAGAAGTACTGCCTCCTCCTCGGACGAAGACATCGGAACAAGTGACTGGAAAACTTGTCAACTTGGGTTTCTTGTTTATGTACACGTGGTGTAAACCTCCAGTTGACTGAGTTGAGTTGACATTGCGTTGCTATCACCGGTTGCTTTCGGTATGTACCCGGCCTTATGGACGATGTCTCAACATCTGTTCGTTTCCACTGTTTTCGAGACTGTTTCTCGATTTGATCTTCAAGATCTCTTATTTCAGTGATCTCTGCATGCCTCCCCAATGAGTTGTTATTATTCGAAATCGCGATATGTAAACAGTGCTTTGATTTCCATTTTATTCACCATGACGAAATCAGGTCTGTTATAGATAACAGACAACAAACTCTTTATTATTGATTATAGAAATTTTTCGTTTTTTGGCGATTCCCATTCTTCCCAACTTTCTGTAGGAGTTTTTGTTAACATTTAGAACTCTTCGTGAATGTTTTTGGCTACTGCATCATGTCTGCTCTGATATTCAGTACCAGCCATTTTTCTCCCTTCCACTTGTGATGTTTCGGGTGGTTTCTTGAGTTGAACAACCATACCGATAACTAACGTCATTTGTAGTACCTAGAGTATTTCGCGGTGTACTCAGGGGTAGTTATATTTATAATCATTATTTTTGGTTGCTGCGGTTTAAAGGAAGGTTCATGTCATCGATCATATTTATTTAAAGTTTGTACATATTTTTTTTTCGAAAGATTCTTGGATTTCTCTGTTTTTTTTTGCGATTGATAAGCGGTCAGTAGGAAAATTTTTGTTTACATTGAAAACCAGCAGCTTATCTGAGTTGTAAATTAACCTGAAAATTTTTTGCATCCCCTGATATAACTTTTCTAATTATAACCCTGGCAAGACATTAAACCGCCTCTTTCTGTTCTTGTCGATTTCTTCAACTGAAACAAATTAATTTTTTTCCGTAATATCTGAAGATGTGTACACCCATGTTTTCACTACCGCTACCTAATTATTTGTATTTTTTCTGTGTATTTCTATCACATCATTTTCAGTTTCCTATATTTGATATACCATTATTTTATGTTGACAGCTCATTGGAAAAAGATTTTTTTTGTGAATATGATTCTAGGAAGCCTGAGTATGGAATTTGAAGGTGTTTATTTATATAAACACTTATTAATTTTTTATGTAATTCAGGACAATCATGAGAAAATGCACTCTTGTAGCTGGTTTATGACCATCTCGTGTTGTCTGCCGCAAATTTCATCTCTTTGAGATTATTTTTGCCTCTTTTTGCATGTAGGCTACTTTTATGTGGAGGACTAGGTTCTATGTCTCTTTTCTTGACTAGAAAGACAAGTGTAGTATATTAAATTTCGTTGATCATATGCATTATAAATTTACTACCATTTTAAATTTCCTTTACTTCGATTCTGTGTTCCCAAATATTTTTTTTTATAAAGCACAGTTCAATATTAAGATTTTTATTTGAGGAAAGTGGAAAGTTGACTTTCTTGATGAAACGTCACCATCGCCAACTGAACAAACATTTGCCCTTATTACTCTAGTTTCTTCTAATCTTGAATATAAAGATTGTTACACCTGATGAATATTTCCTAAAACAGGTAGTTGAAATTCTTGATTTTCTGGACTTCTGTTATGTATTCTCGAATGTTCTTGTTCATAATAAACAGTTTGGAATTGGTGAAAGCCTCCAAGAATGTTAAAAAATTCGCTGTTCAGTCTTCCTGCACCATTAACAAAGTTTACTTTTCTGCTGTGAAATCATCGTCAATGAAGAAATATTTTGCATGCCCTGTCAAGTTTTTCCTATTCTTCAATTACTGCTGCCTTCATCATGGAGTTCTTCATTCTTGAACAACTTGATATTGAAGTTGAATTAGAGAAATCTCAAAATATATCAGCAGAGATGTATTAAAGATGATTTATCAGGCAACAAATGAATTCAAATTAAGGTTTGGAATATTTTTTTTATGGAACATCGAACATAGAGTATCTATTTATTTCACAAAAAGAAAAAGTAGAGAGGATAATAAATGGTCTTGGATACATACAAACCTGCAAAGGTGCTTTTAAGAATAGCGGTCTATTAACTACATATGCAATACATATACAGGAGTGTCTACCATTCATCAAGAGAAATAGCCAAATTTTTCAAAAATTTAAGAACAAACTCAGCCATGAAACCAGAATGTGTAGACTACATATACCCTAAGTTAACTCTAGCGACATGTTTGAAAATTAGATGATCAGCATTCACGGAACAATGCACAAAAAGCCAACTTTATTGATCATAAAAAAACATGTTGAATGTATTACCTGAGTTCCTTCGATACTTGAATCGTTTTCCATGAGTATAAAGAATAATACACCTGATTAACATTGTTGTTTCCAAAAACAGGTTTGAATTTCTCGATTGTGTATTAACACATACACTTGTTCGAAAAATTAAAAATTATCGGCCTTTGTGGAACAGTTTTAGGTAGATAAAATGGGAAGAATCTTCTCAGGGCAAATACGAAAACCGTGCTCGAATACACCGCAGGAAAAACCTACATAGGAAGCATGAAAATGAATGATGAAGTAAGAGACAGCTATGCATTGGTGTCATCACACGATTTCCACACCGTAAGTTCTTGAGGGGTCGACAACCTTGACCCAAGTAAATATTAATAAACAAAAATACCTACACCACTCGAAACTTCACTACAACTCACCGTAAATCTCTAGGTGCCGTCCTTAGCGCCACATAGAACCACCTGTATTTTCCTGTCGCAAGGTATGCGACGATAGCAACCAATATGAGCTGCACCACCGACATCCAGCCCATGTAGTACCAAACAACAGCCCCCAGGCCTGCCAAGATCGCTACGAGAACTCCCATGACCGCCACACGCCGTAGCAGGACGCGTACTGGTCGGTTTTTGATTCTTCTTAGCGTGGCCGCAGTTTGCTTACCTGTCACCGTGTCTAAATCCACTACTTTCCCGCTTTCGAGGTCTGGTGACTTATCAGTCTGGAAAAAATTGATTTTGAGGTTAGGTTATTATCTTGCCTCGCGGGTTGCAGGTTGAAAGGAGTATCGATTGGAGCTGGTGGCGCATGCTAGTGGATTGGTAAGAAGTTCACGACTATTTACAAGGATAGTTGATAGTTTTCTGTTTTTCGGTCGTCTAGTTTCAATGGTTTTCAAGTAACCGATGAGATGTCGCTTTAAGTGTTGAGCTTATATGCAAAGCTATATTTGTGCGAACGCTCAGAATCACAGTCGAAAATCGTTTAAACCGTGTTTCCTGAAATCCTGAATTGCTACATACTACTATACCAAAACGAATGTTGGAACATAGAAACGGTTATTCATTAAAATGGCCCTTAACATAATTTATACCACATATATAAAAAAATTGAAGTAAAAGTGCGGTCATAAACTAATTTTCTTATAACTTCAACAAACAAATATTTATATACAGAGTGTAACTAAATAAGTGTAAAATATTTAAGGAAGTGATTCCTCATCGAAAAAAAGATAGGATCTAGCATAAAGAAAAATAATAATAAATAGAATAGAATAGAATAGTAATTTATTTTCTATATCATTACATATGAAAAGAAAACAGGTCAATCTCAATTAATCTCAATTACCTATCACACACATAATTACAATTGAGAGCGACAGGCTGTCTCAAATTCTTCAATACTGTAGGGCTCAATTTTCAAAATTATTCTTTGAATTTCTCGCTTAAAGGCTTTACAATCAATTAAAACCTGAACATGTTTTGGGAGCATGTTGAATATTTTGATAGCCATATAAGTACAATTTTTTTCAAATAAACTTAATTTATGCACAGGATAGAAATAGCGAAATGTCTGCCTTGTGTTATTGTTATTCTGATAATCAATAAAGTAAGATTTATGCTTTTGCAAGAACAATAGGATTTTATAAATATACAATCCGCAAAAAGTCAAAATATGGTTCTGTCTAAAAACTCCCCTACAAGACTGTCTATAACCCAATCTGAAAATAACCCTTATTGCCCATTTCTGTATGATAAATACCCGGTGTGCATTCGGACATCCTCCCCAAAAAATTATTCCATAACTAAAAAGTGACTGAAAACTAGAGTAGTAAACAGTCTTAAGAATTTCCTGATCAACATTTTCCCTTAATATCCTTAAACAAAAAAACTACAGAACATAATCTTCCTGTAACATAATTTATATGCTCTTTCCACTTCATGAAACAATCTATATATAACCCAAGAAATTTCACAGTTCCAGAAAATTTGTTGACCTGACCACTATAGCTGAAAGACTCAGGATATTGTAAAGATGACTTGTCTGTGGTGAAAATCATGTATTCTGTTTTCTCTGTACTTAAAATTAAAGCATTTCTAATACACCATTGATTAATTATATTTAAAAGCATGCATATGTCGGACTGAAGGTTGCTCACCTTAGAAGAAAGGTTAATTAAATTTTTGTCGTCAGCATAATCCAATGGTACCACTCTAATATCATTTGAAATTGGTACTGGATCATTAATATAGGCAATGAAGAGAAGAGGGCCCAGTATGCTGCCCTGTATAATACCTACTTTTATCACTTTTTCATCCGACATATACTCCACGTTATTTACCTGTATTAGAACTCTCTGCTTCCTGTCTTGAAGATAACTTTTGAATAGATTTAGTTGACAACCTCTAATACCAAGATTTTCAAGCCTTTTCAGCAGTAATTCGTGTACCACACAGTCGAAAGCCTTAGAAAGATCTAATAATATTCCAGTGGGGATATCGCTTTGGTCCAAGGCCTTAAGTACTGTCTGTGTGAGCTCGAAAATTGCCGTTTCCGTGTTTCGACCCGGTAGGAATCCGTGTTGACTTGGATTCAACAGTTGGAATTTGCTGAGATAGTTCAGAAGACGATTTGCCAGAATTTTTTCAAAAATTTTGGAAAAAGATGTGAGCAGACTGATTGGCCTATAATTATTCAAATTCTCGGGATCTCATCTCTTCATCTTATGCAAAGGTTTAACTACCGCTATTTTTAACTCATCTGGAAATATTCCAGTTGTGAATGAATTGTTTAAGATGATACATAATGGTCTGACGATATTGTATATAGAACCCTTTATAACTGACATTGGAATCTGATCATGACCAAATGACGACCTATTTTTCATTTTTCTAACCACCGCAACAACCTCAGCTTCCTCTATTTCAAACATAAAAAATGACTTATGAAAGCCTTGTGTCTCGAAGTGATTACTTTAACTTCTTAGTTAGATCTGTTGCAATCTCTATAAAATGACTATTGAAATCATCGGCCAACTTAGTTGGCTCGCACTTCCTGGATATATTCATTTTATTTTTCTTTTTTTTTCCAGTTATACTATTGACTATTTCCCAAACTGTTCTTGACTTATTGGAAGAATTAATTATTTTATTGTTATAGAATTTCTGTTTATGTCGAATAATAGCTTCATCATATAGTTGTTTAATTTTTTTGTAAAGATTTGAGAACTCGGTTTTCACACTAGAAACGATATGGACTCTATCAAGTAATGATTTTAATGATGTTATTTCTGTATTATCCCGAAAATGGAATTTATCTTTCTGTTGCGCAGGGAATTCAATCATAGGGAAACAGGACTCAAAATGAGCCCCAAAAATTTTAGAAAATTCATTCCACATTTTGTTGGCATCTAAATTTGAGGTATTAGTGATATTATTCCAGATTTCCCGTGATAGACTGTCATTGAAAACTGTCATTGTTGCATTGTTAATTTTTCTACATCTAACCTTTTCATGCAACTGAAATTGCAATGAAACTGGCAGAATGAACTTCTGAGAAAAGTGATCCGACAGATGAGATTTCATAACATGAGACTCACCCCCTCTAATATTCGTGATTATGTTATCCAGACAGGAAGCAGAGAGTTGGGTTACCCCAGTTGGCTCCGCAATAGTTGCTATTGCACCGTAGCATCATCAAATCAACATTAAAATCACCTGCCAATATGAAATTAACATGTTCACTAAGGCACTTATCTAAAATTAGCTCAATACGGTCAAGAAAGATTTCGATGTTAGCTTGTGGTCTATACATACAAAATAAAAGAAATTTTGAGTTAAAAGTATTAATCTGTATGCATGTGAACTCAATTACCCGATCTACAATAAACACTTCAAAGTCTGGACGTACTTTACATGACAAATTGTCCCTACAGAAAATAGCACAGCCTCCATGTTCGTTAGCGTTTCTACAATGACTAGAAACAAGTTTATAACCATGCAAATAATAATAATAATAAATCCAGTTCGCATTTATGACGATGTACCTATCTCTGTAGTTGTTCGTAAAATAATTTTTTGCTTGAACTGGTTTATTTTGGGCAAAAAACTCATGAGACAATTTTTGTTTAGAATGAAACAGGCTATCGGAAATAAATTCTCGGATTTTATATTATATTTTCTAACCCAATTATTCTTCAGTTTTCTACCAATTCTAAAGACGACGTGATCTTTTTTTAAACACCTCAAGCATTTAATTAATAAAAAATTTTTGGACCCATTGTATCGTGAAAAGTGATGAGAAATATGTAAAACTTTATCATTTTAATGATTCAGTAAAAAACGATATTTAACGATTTGCAAGATGATTATATTATTTTCAAATCTCGTTACATCAATTATTAGCATAATTTAAACATCAAGGATATCAAACACCTAAGTACTTAACGTAAAAATTCAGAACATAGTTTTCACATTGTCCGTATCATTATTACGGCAGTTAAAATGTTATTCGTTTCAAGCACCATATCTTCGAATTAATGGGAATATTGTGTGGCAGGTAAATTTCAGTATGTTCATTTATTTATAAACAATAACATTTTCAAGGTTTGATAATTAATTGTTTCTCGAGATCAGAAGGGAGGGGAGATTTAGAGATCACAAGCTACTCTGCGGCCTGCTGAATGAGAGTACCCATGATCCACCTAGATCTATCATATTAGTCATTTTAACAGTTTTTAACGTCATTTGGCCCCATATGGTCTCCCAACTGCGTTGGAATTCTTCAGTCTTCATTTTGATCATAATTGAAGACTATATGGGAGGCAGTCTTTTGCTGCCGATTACACATTTTGTTTCACCCTGAAAAATGGTTTCCTCAGAATTCAATGAACAATAATAAGTCCAGTTAATGAAGTCTGCTATGCTTCGAAAATAAGGGCGCGTCTACTTGAAGGCTTCTTAAGCCATGTCTCAAAGAGTATTCGATATGTTTAACTGAAATTTCTTCGAAATTCAACAATTCAAAAAATTCCAACCATTTTGGCATCAATAGATGTATTCCATTTCTTGTGGGATTCTCACTACTACTGTACAGATTGGTTAAATTGCATTAATAACAAATATCACTTGAACTAAAGGTCCGTATCTTGTACTTCCTAGAATCATTTGTTTTATTAGTTTTGTTACAATTGAGTTGTTTGAGGCAATTTTTTTATGATAATATATCGGGTGTCCAAAGGTGGGTGGCCTATTAAATTATTATGTTATATTAATATATAAGGTACATTTCTGAATTTTTTTTTTCCAGTGTTGCCTAATGTGTCGAATTTTAACAACAGCTTTCTTATTTTGAATGGGACATCCTATATTTCATTATGATTCTAATTAAAAAATTAAAATAATTCGTTCCACTTTCCCATATCAACTGTTTCTGTGTTATAAATTAGTTTTAAAAATTTCAAATCAAATTTGAGAGTCTCAGAAATGGCCATATTTCGCTCAATATTATGACAACAATCCGTTCTACAATTTTTCTGTACATCTCCGTTTATCTATATAGTTTAGATTCTGAGTCATCTGCGTTCATTTAATCTCAGGTTATTCATACAAAAATTCCTGCAGAATACTGGGAATAGTTGTTAATTGTCAGATAAATAATAGTTCTCTATAGGTCGAGTTGGGTCAGAGATATGTCGATTAATAGACGATTTAGAAAGAATAGAGAAAACATCAACACAAATAAATTAAGGCATATTAAAACAATCTGAAAATCAAAAAACGTAGATAACTTAGAATTCAAACAAGATACGTATGGGAAAATGTATAGAAAAAGTGTAGATAGGGTTGTTCTCAATTTGAAAATGAAAAAATATACTGGGTGTATAATTTGAAAAAACAGTTTTTTTTGCAATTTCATGAGTTGACAAATGGTATTTTTTTTGGATAATTCTACATAATTGACAACTAAGATTCGAAAACAGTGGATGAATTCTAACTATTATCAAAGATCATGCGAAATTCCAAACTGAAATCACGAATATAGCCATTTTATGACTCTAGAATTTGATTTAAAAATTTTAAAAATAAATTATAATTCAGAAAACGTTATAGATAAAGTGAAGTTGAATAAATTAGTTGAAGTTTTTTATGGGGATTCATAAAAAAAAATTAGAAAAACCTGGTTTCTAATGCAAAATAACAAATCTTTTGCCAATTTCGCCTACATAAGGCAACACTGGAAATTTGAAAATATAAATGTACCTTAGATAACCGAATATTGACCTAAATATTTGAAATTTTCTGCAGGAATAGTTTTAATCATTGGAATAATTTGAATTTGGTTATCGTTCCTTTATTATATATTTTTGTTGTTTACTACACATTCATATTTGTCATTTTTGTATTCAATTGTCAATTGCAGAGCACTGAAGAAGTCTTGAGAATAAAGCCGATGCCGGTTGGCGTTGTTATCAGAAAGTGCTTAGACCATCTTTCTTTTAAAACTCATCGTCCTGAATCAACCTACAGATTTGTGTTTATATCGCATCACATATGGAACGAGAGCACAATATTTCGAATCAGTCCATTACCACTATTTTACTCAAAAAGAAGTCATTATATCTTATACTCACAAAATCCCCATTTCGTATACAGTAATATATTATTCTGAACCAAACAAAGATAAAGTTGACATGGAAATAAGAAACATGAATAAATGATCGAATGAGGAAGGATTACTCACAATGAATCGAGAAGAAACACAAACATCGAAATACCAAGACAATACTATTCAACTTTCTATTTCTAAAATTTCGTTTTCCCCAGTGCGACATAATTTGGGCAATTCTATTCACATCAAATAATAATTATTGTCCGGATTGAATAATATTCCGAAGAATCTGAAATAATCATTATTTCTAAATCATTGCTGAAGAAAAAATTTAAAAAAATTTTCCCTTAAGATTAAGTTTGAAAGTTTTGGTCTTAATTCACTTGACGTATTTTTTTCTATTGAGACCAATTTTTCCTAAACTTACATTAAAGTTACAAAGCTGATAATTATATGTATCAAAGTACAACTTATGAAGTTTTCATTGCGAAACAAAAAAGTCAAAATATTATAGTTTTTTTTTAGAATTATTTTACGTGATTGAGGACAAAAGTTCTGAAATTTTCTAAAAATAATTATAACTCGAAAACCGTTAATAATCACGGAATATACATGGGGTATTTCAGATTTTCAAAAAGTGAGCTTCCAAGACGATCACAGATTAATGAGAGGATGGCAGCACTGAATTAATGAATAACACAAAGCTTCTTACGCTGGAATGATACGAGGCTGAAATTTGAGGATATTTTGGATATCCATAACCTCGATGTAGATTCCGAAATTTGTAGATCTCTGATGAATATCTTATGAGAGCTGAAGTCTCCCAATCTCTTAGATTCAGCAATATGACTGAACATTATTCCTTCAACGGGTACCCAGAAGTACCGCACCAAATTAAAAAATGAGCTGGTAATAATTATGCATTCGCCAGGAAAATCATTAATATTATAACCGTATATACGTATAAAATAAAATAGCATTCAACTTGCATTTGACATAGCGGATCAAGATAATGAAAAACCATCATTCTAGAAAGGAATAATAACGTCTGATGTCTTGCATCAGTATTTATTGCACTATTATTTATAATTATTCAATGTTAATTTTATTTACAGTGTTCACTGAGCAGCTAAGTTAAAATTTCCTTTTCGTTCGAATGCAGTCATATATTTGCCAACTAATTGGTAATTGACTTCTACATGATACTTCAATTAATTTTTTAACTTTTCAATCTCATTCTCTAAATATACAGAGTATTTGGAAACTCAAAGACCTGGTACCTGGCGAGAGGCCAAGGTACAGAGGTCAGATGACTTTGAATCTCTTATTGAGCTTCTTGGGAGTAAATATTCAAACTATGACAAATCTATAAGCTCTCTGTTCAGGAGAACAAGAGTCTTTTTCCGTATTCTGGAACAATGTGACAAACGTAACGATGAATGAACAAACCTATATCTCAAATTAAAAATAACTACTCATGGATTTTCTTAAGGTTTGTTCGAAACTTAAAGTCCCCCAACTGACTCAGATTAATAATTTCCACTCATGTCCATCGAATCTGTATCTGTGATAGTATCAAGCATTGATATTTAATAATATTAATAATCTCCCATCCAAGTGATCACAATCTAGAAAAAGCACTAAATATTACGATCTAGCGGAAGAATATAAAGCAATACATCGTCTGACGAAAGTTACAGTGATACCCATTATAATAACAACCAATAGGATCATAGGAAAACTTTGAAATCCAACCTGAAACAAATAGGAATCAAACAGAACCTTACCATCAAGATGCAGAAAAATATTATCATGAAGACCTGCATAATCACAAGAAAGTACCTCAACATCAAAGAATAATCAAACCACAAGACCAAGCAATGCACTATAACCATTACCAGTGATTGGCCGCAAGCCCCACTGATTAATGTAACCATCCTGATCAGATGAGAATTACAAAATAATAATAATAAAGGTCTTTATTTCCAATAAATAGAAATCCCAAGGGGACGTTCACACAGAGGTGTTCTACCACTTATCCCTTGTTACAGTTAAACAATTTGGGCATTCACTATTTATAAAGATAAAATAAAAAACAAAAATGAAAAAATACATTTCTGAGCATACTCAATAGTTCTAAATTTTATCCTCGGAGACTGATTTTTAAAAACATATTAGAGACGGCCAAGGAAGTAATTTCTGCTGTTTCAGGTGTTCAGGTATATTGTTGTACAGTCTATAAATATTATATCTGAAACTTCTTTGAAAGGTAGATGTTCTGTGATGGGACATGACAGTAAATTCCTATATCTTATACTGACATTATGAACATCATCTCTATACCTTAACTTACTAAAGAGATAGGATGGACATCTCTTGACTACTATTTTGTTATAGGTAAAGACAGCATAACATTCGAATCGAAACTTCATCGGCAGCCAACCCAACTCCTTCAGCTCATAAGAACGTGATCAAACTTTCTGATAGCAAAGATGAACCACACGCAACTGTTCTGAATACGTTGAATTCTGCTAAAAGACTCCTGGTCCAGGCAAAAAGCATAGACAGTAGAATAGTAAAACTTTGACAGAACCAAAGACTCACAAAGCAGTTTTTTTCTATCGACCGGTAAGTAGGATCTATGAGGGAACATCATTCTAAGAGCCTCATAAACACCACAAATTAATTTCTCAATATGTTCCCGGAACCGCAGTGACTCGTCCAAAATCAAATCTAAGTCACGCGCACACAACGAAATCGATAACACAACCAGAAGGTTTGAGCTTATTCTTGACAAGTTGCATATGATTTCCGCGCATTCAAAATCAAACCATGCTTCTTCGCCACGTCACATAAACTACCCAAATCCTCATTAAGCATAATTTCCGCAGCAGTCAGCTCATCAGTGTAGAAATCCAAGAAGAGTTGGAAGTCATCGGCATACATGTGATGAATGAACTTTAAGAATCGGCATGTATAAACTATGAATAGTAAAGGCCCAAGAATTGAACCTTGAGGGACTCCACTGGCCACGAGCCTGGACCCAGACAGTCTACCATCCAGCTTCACGAATTGTGAGCGCCCACCACTCCACAAGACTCCAACAAGGCCAGGAGAATGTCATGCCTCACAGTATCAAAAGCTCTTCTGAAATCGAGCAAAATTAAAGCAGCACATTTGGTGTCATCGAAAACCTGCAGAATGTCATCGGTAACATCAAGGAGAGGGCCGGTTGTGTCATAGCCTGGTCGAAAGCCGGACTGAACATCCGGAGTTAATCCTGAAACTGAACCGACATTATCTTCTCAATTAATTTGGACAATCCTAGCAGAATACTTATTGGCCTAAGATCAGACAATTCCATAGATTTTCGGCTTCTTGGAATAGGTGTAACAAGAGCACACTTCTAAGCGGTGGGGAATTTGGAGTTCAACAGGATGCTGTTGAAAATGTTGACAATGTATGGGAGGATATATGGGCAACAAATCTTAATAAATGAGATTGAAATGTTATCACAACCTGGCGCACCATTTTTAGATAATTAAATACTGTTTCTGACGAACTTTTTGACATTGACATTGACTGAAATTCAAAATGATAAGAGATAAAGAAAGAGAAAATTTCACCCTTGATCGTTCTGAAACGTCGGACAACATTCTGACAACCAAGCATTTCGAACAAAATATAGCTAGCTGTTCAATTGGGAGCAAGCCGCCAAAAAAAGGTCCGACGGAATTCCCACTCTTGTCGCCACTTTCGTCATCAAGCCTTGGCAATGACGCACGTACAACTGGGTGAACTTCCATACCTAATGACAACATTCTGGTAATTTCTAGTGAAATAACCGGTAATTGCGATCTGCCAATCCATGTAATTATCTCCTAAGCGAAATATAAAGAACTGACGTACGGTCAGTTGGGTTCATCAACATTGATCAACAACGTTGATCGAGCGATTTCAAGCCAGAAATTCCGTGAATTCAGGATTGCATTGGTGAGTCTGGCATATCAGTCGAAATATTCTGTGGACCTCTTCATCAACGATCTTTAAGAAACTCACTATTAATCTCAGAAATACTTGCTAGCCAGCGAAATGTTAACTGTTCAAGTGCGTCAAAACAGTTGATTTGATAATGTGTATGATTCATATCCAAATAAGGACTTTTATGTGTAAGATAATTAACCCTCCCTCAGGAAAGAGTTTTTCACACTAAATCTTCGAATGGAAACGATCTAAACCTCCCCCTTCTTTCCCCGCTTTTCACACAAGATCAGTTCAGGTCCCTCGCTAAAACTTGCCACTACCCCCCTCCCGAATTGCTCTCTGGATACGCCCTGGATGTAGCGCCCTATCGGGGGCGGCATAACAGTATCTGCACGCGGGCGCTCAGACAGCTACCGGCGGGCTTGCTTGTAGGCTTCTCTTATTGGGATATGATAAAAAGATCGAAACATTTCATCAAGAGACTTTCATTCACAGCATGTTGGGCCAACTTGGATCTATCCGTATCTAACACTTTACAGAGCTTCTGATGTTCTTTTATTCACAATTTCAAGGGGCGTTTTTTCTCCGATAAAAGATTTTCCGCCTTCACATGATATCTCATATATGTAATTCTTCGTTCTTCAATTCTCTTATGATGTTAACCTCAAAAAATTGATGGATGATTTTAGAAATTCTACCTAATGGAGTAGAAAAATGAAATACGTCGAATTCTGATTATCCAAAACTTTACTTTACGTAGTAGAATATGGAATTGAAAGAATCAGTAGTTTTGTAAATTAAAAAAAGAGATTTCCATGAAAAAATACAATGATTTAAATCCTGAATCTGTTCATTATCTATTTTTTTATTGGATAGTATCACAAGATAAGTTACTTGAAGTAGACCCTCTTCTTGATTCAATTTTACCTCGATATTTGTCGATATCTATAAACAAAGAAACAAATCGAACAAAGTTCTAAAGAGCGAAACATCATCCTTGATTTTTTAGTCAATAACCTTCTGTATAAATGAACCGATCAGTAGTGAGACTCATTACATACGGAATCCCAACTTGAATTAGTAATAATAATACATAATATGGTACTCAGGTACACAGTATAGCAGATTATTCTTGGAAAAGAATTATATTACATCATTATAATTAACGACCTTTTTTCTATTGTTACAGTTTGTTGAAAAGCAATGACGTGAGGTCAGTGTGGTACGCAACAATAATAATTTAACAAGTTAGAGAACAAGCTTCTGTTCAAATACGAAAGTGACATGAAATTGCCTTGGGCCACGAGTTTCTTTGGCGTAATTCCTGAAAATTTTCAGGTCGAGTCTCAAGAATCATAGACCTAAGATGATCCCTCAAGAAGTCCAGAGAGCTCAGCTCAAGAGATCGGTCATTGAAGTAATAGTATATCTCCTTCCATTTCAAAGGCCACGGTTTTACAAATTGAGGTGTGACGTAGTGAGGAGGAGACTCGTCTTGTTAAAAATGAAGTTATTGTTCAAATAATAGAGGATCATTTTTTATTTTTCTGTTATTAACGGATCAATTGCATTTTCCAGTTATCGGAATTTTAGACCAGGAATAAACAGAGGTCAACATGTGTGGTCTCCTAAAAATTTGAATTTAGTTTTCCATAAACTTCTAATAGGCACTTGCATTATATGTAGTGGAAGTCTATGTCTTTAATAGACCTACAAAAATTTCCGCTGCACCATATATTTTTCTTTCAAGTGTTCTATGCGGTGTCGAACAAACGAAAATCAAAATGGAGTATATCGGATATTCTTGAATTATCATGAACGAAGATGAGACATTTATTCAATTAAGGGATATTTGAACGCCCGGTATCGAACTTCTGGGTGAGGAGCAGGAGCCTTAGGTCAGTCCTACATTGGAAGCGGAATTTCTCCAGATCAGACAGTCTGGACGAGTCTGGCTGGGTCTGGAGGAAACAAAAACAAAGAAAACGTACTTTCCTCCTACATTGGAGGCAGTGTTCGATCTGGTCTGGACTGCTCTGAAGAGAATCAAATCGGGTCGGGTTGGCTGGCCAGACCAAATCCGCTTCCAATGTAGGACTGGGCTTAGTCATTACGCTGTGCTAGGTACTTGATAGCCATAAGATTTACTGATAAATATCCTAGCGAGTAATGATTCAAATTTTGGAAAATCATATCTGCGAGAATAAAAATGGTATCAATGTATTTGTATGATGAAACTTCATCACAAAATTTTTTTTTGGGGCAAAGAATATTGGAAAAAATCTTGGTACCCCGAAACTCCTGACCCGATCTGGTCAACTGATTTATATTTAAATTCTCTATTATTTTTGTAGTATATAGAATAGTAACCAAGATTTGGGTCAATTTTCGATAGTAAAACTTATCTAGAAATTAAATTATCAAAAACTCACGTGCAAGCTCCTTTATCTTTATACGTTTCACGACATTTTGAAATTATTCTTGATCTGATATTGGCAGTTTCCTCATTTGATTCTGCCGATTTGGAATGTGCGCACATAATAATTTTGAAGAGGCATTTGTCATCATGTCAGTTAAAGCTGACATGAATCTTCAAATGTGATGAATACTGATCTGTATGTTCTGTTTAAATTTTATGAACACAAAAATTCTATGAATTTAACTTTGATCACATGTTTACGCGCCTGTTCTAGTAAGAAAAAATCAGAGAAGCACTGACGTGAGGTCAGAAGCTTTCGAGCGTATTTGATAGAGCAACAAATATATGTTCTACCCAACAAAATACAAAAAAGGAAATGAATAACACAAATAATCACAAAAACCCTCAGAAAAAATGGCTATCCCGAAAAGATATTGGAAAGATCAAAAAGAATAACACAAGACGCAAGATAAATGAGGATCAAAGAAAGAAGAATTGCATGTATTAGATTCCCTGTGAATGCGGAAGATCTTCTATCGAGGAAACTAAACGTCCCTTGAAAGTGGGAATAAAAGAACATCAGAAGCTTTTTCAAGTGTTAGACACCGATAGATCCAAGTTGGTCCAGCATGCTATTGATTCACAATATCGAGTTAATCCAAAAAGGCGAATTTGAGGGTGTTTTCTTTATCTCTTTCAAATTTTGTATTTTTGTTATTCAGTTCTTTTTTCTGCTTTGGTCTTTTTATTTCCAGATTCGATGTGGGCAACTTGAAGAAGTCTCTGTTTCCATCAATAGAAGACGACTCTTGAAGAAAGAAGTCCCTAAAATATATTTCAGCTTATTTTTGTAATTTCACACTTAGACGGGGAGCCAGGGTTTCTTTTTACTGTGGTTTTTTTCCTAGGCTTTTATGCCATACGCCGAATTGTATGACACCCCGTCACTAACCCCTGATCTATATGCTTTATTAATATGAATCTATTCTGTTTAGACTATAATTAATTACTGAACATGCATAAATTTTTGGTTTTTATAATCAGAATATTTGTGTAAATTATGTAAAGTCTTCAATTTAACAGGTCCTGACAGAAAATACATTACCTATTTCAATGGTCATGAGAATATACCGAAGTACCTATGTGAGTGATGAAAATCTTTTTCTCTATTTATTATGGAATATTACTCTGGATTGAATATTAAACAAGGTGCTAGACATCATTAATAATGAGTACAGCAAATGGCAATTTAGATTTTGTAGTGAATGTAAGACAAAAATTGTTCAGTGGTTAATTTCATCTACAGTTTTGTAGAAATATTTAATAAAGACATAAAATATAGCAACAATGAATAAATCTGATTATTGAATCATTTCAGCACAGAGTTGGATTTGGGAAAATCAGAAAATTTGGACAAAATTATATCGATTTAATTCCTTTCAACTTCAAATATCTCAAGAATGGGGCAATTTAGGAGGAAATATGGTGAATGATTTTATCTTCAAAAAAGACTAATGATTCCAGGAATTACAAGATACGGACCTTTAGTTCAAGCGATGTTTGTTTTTCATGCAATTTAACCAATCTATAGAGTAGTAGTGAGACACCCACAAGAAATAGAATAAATCTATTGATCCAAAATATGCATGACTGTTATCAAAAACCTTCTACAGGAGATCATTTCAATTGATATTGTCATTTGAATATTACAGGTGAAAATGCAATTTTTTTATGAAATTTCAACACCTTATATCTTTTGAACTGGGCCAAATTTGGAAAAATGTTATAGGAAAGAAATGTTTCTTTTGACGTCAAGAATCTATGGTTAAAATTAACGCAGTGGCCAAAGACTCACCCTGTATATATGCTGTTGATGAAAATCATCTGATGAAATGAAACGATACATCTATCATATCCAAAGAAGAGGAGCCTACAATGAGTAAATTTAAAGAGGCAGCATGTGTCACTCTTAATCCCAAAAGTGCACCATTAATTCAGTTGCTGGAAGTTCGCAAGCCATATCGAAGTAACTTGAGGACGTCTTCAATCCACAGATTAGAACAAATTAGATCTAGTTTTCAGAGTTCTGTCAATTAGACACTTATAAGTGAAAATATTGTCAGCATTTTCAAAGGCTAATTTTTTGCATTGAAAACGACAGAAGATGCTTGTCAAAACGTTGGAAAGAACAACAATAAGAGAATTAATAATCCTACACAATCACTGTTCTGGCCAGCCCTACATTGAATTTCTGTTTGAGCGCTTGTATCAGAAATATTCATTTTCACTCTTTAACAAGAAAGTTTTGTAAATAACGTAATAGGTTATGCTGTGTGATTCCGTGCAAAAGTATCGAAGTTGTATTCATAAATTTACATTATTCTTATTCACCCGAACAAAATGAAAGTAACGAAGAAATCGATGTCAGCGGATGGCGAGGAAGGAGTCATGGCTGACTTGTCTTGTTCCGACTGTTGAATGTGACCTTAATTTCTATAATTTCCACACAATAGAAACCAAATGCATTTCATGCTACTTGAGGAATATTCAAACCACCGTAAGATCAAAAATCGAAAGATCAACAAATTACCCATCAAGAAAATGAATGCTTGATTCAACATTAAACAACATTACACCCTGTATACGTAAAGATATGAAAGCAAAACTTCTGTATCTTTGTGTTTTAACAATTGGATTTCATCAGCTATCTCATATTTTGTCACAGGATAGAAATAGAAACGCACATAGAGCATTTCAGAAATTTTAGATGAAATTGATGAAGTATTTTGAAAATTTCTGGTGAGCATCTCAGCTGTTACAATAGAAAAAAGTCACCAAATAAGTTTGCTACTTTTGCGGGGTTTGAACATAGGTTTCCATCCAGAAGCAGATTTATTTTTTCTATTTATTGCTGAGATAAAAAGTGGTAAACAATCGACTGTGGATAAGGTAAAGAAAACCTGTAGTTCATGAATCTCCACTTTCTCTGAATAACAAGCTGAACCAATAACTCAACCAACCTTGAACTACATCAGAAATATTTTATGGAACTCATTTGAATATATCGAGGAAATGGTCAACAATGGATAGTGTCAGGTTTGAGACCAGATATCTACATAATTACGAATTCCAAGACTCGATTCATTATATATTCATCATATGTTAATTTTAACATGTACGAGTATCAGAAGATTTCGTTCCTCCATAAAAAAATTCGGGTTTTTCAACGATTTCTCGAAATGAATGAGCGTAAAGACACTCCAGAATGTCGGATTCCAATTCTGCAATTTCGATTCAATATCACCATAATTCAGGATTGTTTAAGAGGTGTGACAAAAAAATATTGAAAATATATGATATTTGCGGTATGGAAAAACCTAGAATGAAGAATAACCTATTAGAGAACTCGAGTGGGACAAATATTGAGAAAGGAATTTCCGGTTATCCGGAGAGTCCAGGGAATTATTCCATAAAGTCATTAATGTTTATGATATATCTTTTTTCTGTAGTTATGACAACAAATATTGAATTATTATTTGGTCAATAACCATTAGGTATCTATTATTGTTCTTCGTCCCAATGTTTCAACAGACATATTCTGTCGTTTTCAATATAAAATTAGCTTTTACAAAAGCTGGTCATTTCATAAATCTCAAATAGAGAAACTACGACAACTAGATAAAATTAAGCACTTATCTGTGGCTTGAAGGCTTCTTTAGGTTTCTTTTTGGATATCATAGAAGTTTCGTTGCATTCTATCAGGTGATTTTCATCCACGGCATGTTCGACCAACTTGAATCTATCGGTGTCTAAAACTCGAGAAAGTTTCTGATGTTCCTTTATCCTCACCATCAAGGGGCGTTTTGTTTCTCTAATATCTTCCGCATGGGCATGGTTTCTCATATATACAGTTCGTCGAGAGCTTTTTGTTCAAAATTCTCCATATATACCTAAATACTTCCAATTTGAAGACATTTTTTATCAACAAGAATTTGGAATGTCTCCTATTTTGGGGTGCTGATGTTTCCACTCTAGGCACAGCAGCTCTAGCCTCATTTTTTTCTGCAGCTGAGTATTATTGCTCTGTTTTGTTTAATAGTGCACATACACAAAACATTGATGCACAATTGAATACATCCATGAGAATAATTACTGGCACCATAAGATCTGTACCGGTTCATTGGTTACCAGTTTTGTCTAACATTGTCCCTCCCCATATTCGCAGACAGACTGCAGCTCTGAATTCTTGGACCAAATATCATTGTTGTACCAATTTATTCCCAATTATTTCATATATTCCACAAAATATAATTCCCAAATTGAAGTCACGTTAACCATTATGGCATAATACGTTCTTCAATATGAACATAAGTGATAAAGAATTATGGAAGACTGAGTGGAACTCTTACGAAATGTTCAATAAGTATCTCGTTTCTGATCTCTCTCCTATACCTCTGTTAAGATCAGAATGACTCCCGAAGATGCGAACTCTCTTGATTAAATGGATACATCGCTTCTTGTTCGTTGATACGATTCAAGTAATGTTGAGTGGAGTTGTAAATTATAATTTATATGGCCAGGTTCATTTCTGGAAGTTTCTCTGGTATACCTTAATTAGCATTTTTTAATTTGTGTCATTATATATTCATATATTAGGTTTCCAGTTGAAGAAACCGAATCAGTTAGTAATTAAATGTTACTCTTTTCAAATTTCTCATTGTTATTTTCAAATTAATGAGAAAAAAAAGATACTGCTACGGGTTACCCTCCAATCTACAGATTTTTTGCAGACATTTCTACCGATATAGTATTTGGATTTTCAGCAATGCTAATCATAAGAGATGACACTCTTGACAGAGATTTCGAAGGAAGAGTTGGCTGAATATTCCTAACCGATGAGTCACTCAAAGTCATAGCATAGAATCAGAGTGGTTTGAGTTCCCTAGATTGAACAAAGGAAAATCCCAATATGCTTCATCCTGTCAATTCTATACTTTATGGTTGGGACTCAAAATAAGTAATTTCCACATATCCGCTCTCAAATAATATGCAGCGAAAAATGATTCTTTTTATCTGTCATCCATGTTTCATCCAAAAGTATGGAGCAATTGAACTATGTTTATCATTCAAACGATAACCCTGAAAACTATCATTTCAATGGTGATAGCTAGCCAGATTGATGTAGGATGTCCCAGAGAATCAATACCTGAAGTGTAACTGTGGACCAGTTTTGAGGTGATTGCCTTGTATAATGTATAAACCGAAATTGGCACTTCAGAAAATTACAGAAACTCGGGAAATGATGGAAACGGCAGCATCCAGTTACAAGACAATATATCCCCACTTTTAGAATATTGCCACCCAATATGCGAATAAAACCACCACAAAGATCCTCCAAACACCAGAAACCACCTCCTTGAGACCCCTTATAAGATTGAGGCTCCCCAGAAACCCACTTCGTAATCTCCCCAACAATTTTCTCTACGAAATAACAAGATTACTATACCCATTAAACTTCGAATGAGGGAGCTATCCAAGAAACTTGCCCTACAAAACCATAATAAGAAAAAATTGGGTGAGTTTTGTGTCAACATAGATCAAAACAGAAGCCGAAGCAGGATATCAGCACATAACATATACATACATGGAAAATTTCGAACAAAAATGCTAGTTTTCGTAGTGTAGCATTAAACAAATACCCGATACCCTTTCAGGACACCTTGTACCTCCCTGAATGGGTGAGGATTGCGGGCTTATTCAGTTATTCGATCAAATCGGTCGGGTAGTTTTGATATAACAAAAAAACTTTTTTCGAATTACTCTCTTCGGATTGAATATTTTCCACTATGGAACTTCGTCATCCTCATTAGTTCTAAAGTAGATATATTGCCGAAATAGAAAGTTTGAATAATTACTCGCAAGAGCGGTAAAGCCATCTGATCTCACGTCAGTGCTTTCTAAATTTTTTATAACATAGCCGAACGCAATCTTTGTAGACCATTTTCGGTCGATATCAGAGAATACTGACGTTTGAAACTCTACGCAAGGAACAATAGCACAGAAGGACTAATCAAAATAATTATTAATTCAAAATGACAGGCAGGTAATGTTTAATTTATTCAAAGAACTAATTTGGGAAAATTTCACGAACGAAGTCCAAGAAGGAACACGCCCTGAAGAAATTCGCACGTATACAGACCTGTTATCCTTCCTTAATAGGAAGAAGAACTTTAATGCTCCAAGAAGCGAACGTGACTTAAGTCATAGACCATTCTCAATCAGCTGCATATGAGGATATAATGATATTCAAAATTCTGATACTGAATCACAGATGCCGGTTTGATCACAATTCCAATCTACGTAGATATTCAAGGGTAAACAACTCATCGGCCTGCTGCTCATCTTACAGTTGCGTCAATATAGCTATAATCAGAAACAGATCTGACTTATTTCATTTTTTGCGTGCTTATTCTGGTTGAAGAGCAAGCTATCATTTTGATCAAATGCAAGGAATTTTCAACCAGAAAATAGTTCAAACGATTGGGTTTCACTCCCTAATGAGAAACCCATAGTAGAGTCCGACCGGACGTATATACAGTAACATTCGAGAAGAAATAGGCTAAGGTTTACATATTCACAGATTGAATATTGTCCATATATTTCGGTTAAATTTGTTATCGGCTATAATCCGTTCAATAGATCCGCAGTAATGAGTATTTGAAATATGGTTTCCACAATAACTGAAAAAAAATCAACTGATCAAATTGTAACTTGAAAATTTTTGAATAACTTTGAAACAGGGGAGTGACAGATTTTATTGAATTTTTAGAAGATCCCCTGAATTTTTTTTTAAACCACTCGCTCTCTCATGAGACATTCACCTGAGCGTAATGAAAAAATTCGGTGTACCAATGGTTTGGAAAGAACCAAAAAATCACTTCGATGACTATTATTTCTGCCTAGTAAATATTACTGGAATCAATCGAAATAACCGTAACAAGTGGACTTATGCAGATTTAGTCTCTGCAAGACGCCCTATCCCTCACTCAGAAGAAGTGCCAATTCCAACTTTTCAGCAGCTACCAGAACTCTGTGAGGACACATAATGTCTCTCTGATCAGAATTCTGACACTACTGAAGGTGACAGTGATTTTGAAACGATGTCATCAATTCCCCAATGTTTCAACCAAGATGAGTTAAATGACCTCACTAGAGATCTCAACCTGTCGAAAGAAGCTTCTGAATTACTAGCTACCAGGTTGAAGGAAAAAAATTTACTTGAAGCAGGAACGAAAATTACATTTTATCGCACAAGGGAGAAAGATCTGCTACCTTTTTTCTCTGAAGAACAAAATCTTGTATTTTGCCATGCTATTAGAGAACTCCTGGTAAAAATGGGTCTTCCTGAACATTTTCCGGATGATTGACAGCTCAAAACGAAGTTTGAAATGTGTTCTTCTACATAATGGGAACAAATATGGCTCAATACTAATTGCTCACTCAACGAAAATGAAAGAGCAATATGACAACATAGCTTTGGTTTTGGAAAAATAAAGTATCATGAACACCAATGGGTGATTTGTGTAGACTTAAAAATGGTAAACTTTCTCCTTGGACAGCAAAGTGGCCACACCAAGTATCCTTGTTTCTTGTGCCTCTGCGATAGCAGAGACAAAACGCAACACTGGGTTAGAAAAGAGTGGCCTAGAAGAGAAAACATGGATGTTGGGGAAAGAATATCATCAATGATCCTTTAGTTCCGCGAGAGAAAATCATGTTTTTCCTCTGCATATCAAGCTGAGTCTAATGAAGCAGTTTGTGAAGGCTCTTGATAAGAATGGATCATGCTTTGCATATATAAGGAAAAAATGCCTCAGCTGAGTAAGGAAAAAATTAAAGCAGGAATATTTGATGGTCCACAAATAAGACAGCTGATTAAAGACCCTGACTTCATAAATTCAATGATTGAGATTGAACAAAAAATGGAATTCATTCGTTTCAGTTGTCCAAAATTTTCTGGGTAAACACAAAGCTGAAAACTAAGTTGAATTAGTCAATGAGATGCTGAATAATTTCAGATCACTTGGGTGTAACATGAGCATTAAGGTGCATTATTTACACAGCCACTTAGACCGTTTTCCTGATAATTTAGGCGACATTAGTGAGGAGCAAGGTGAAAGATTCCACCAAGATATCAAATGTATGGAGGATCGCTATCAAGGAAGATGGGATACTCACATGATGGCAGATTACTACTGGTCTTTAAAACGGGATTGTTCTAAAATACATTCAAGAATGTCACGCAAAAGAAGTTTCCGAAATGTTTAGTGAGTAATTGGTTTAAATGATGACTTTTTCTGTTTTCTATAGTATATAATGAATAATATCTGTAATATCTGTGTAATATAATAAAAATTCCTTTATTAATTTGTTTCTTTAAACCATGGTTTTTCTTTTAGAATAGTGTAATGTATAATTCACAAAAATGTTGATATCTTAAAAATTCGAGCTGACAGGCAAAAACTAATAGCATATTTGAATTCAGGGCATCAAATTCATATGAAATCACCTCCAAAATCTTCGACACCAAAACCACTGTTGACCAGTGAAATTTATGCATATGCCCTGAAATATCATCATCGTAGTATATAATTCTGATAAGATATGGGAGTGCTTTATGTAATAATTGTTTTTTTTTAAGATTTATTTGACGACAGAATATTTCGAGGATGGTTTTGAAATGACTATTTAGACTATTTCGGCTATTTATGATTCATTTAATCTGAAGATTGACACAACTCACAAAATTCCGTGATAGAAGATTTTTTGCATTCTTACATGCAATTAATTATTCTTTAGTATTCATAATGAAATATAACTTCCGTTAATTGAACCTGATAGTATCCTGTGTCTTGAATGCTGTTGTTATATCACTTCCACTCCTCATTTTTGTTCGCTTGTTTTTAGTTCAAAAAACTACTAAAACAGCATGCTTTCGTTTTGCCTAAATTTCTGTGATTTTCGACAGTATACTCTATCTTCTGAAAGACAGTTTTCATTTTTTGAGAATGAAGTAATTATCCAAATATTTCGGTTGAGCTCGTGATTGGGCCAAATCCGTAGATAATGCAGCAGTTATGAAAACCTGAAATTTGATTTCCTCAGTAACTCTTTGAATTTCCATTCAATCAATTTGTAACTTGAAAGAAGTTTAAATTAGGTTATACAGGGTGAGTCTTTGACCACTGCGTTAAATTTAACCATAGACTCTTGACGCCAAGGGAAACATTTTCTTACTATAACATTTTTCCAAATTTGGCCCCGCTCAAAGGATTGTTGTTGAAATTTCATAAAAAAATTGCATTTTCACCTGTAATATTCAAACGACAAAATCAATTGAAATTGTGGAAGGTTTTTGATAACAGTCATGCATATTGTGGCATCAATAGATTTATTCCATGTCTTGTGGGTTTCTCATGAAATAAAAAGCCCTTTGAAAGTAAGAATAAAACAACATCAAGATCTTTATCGAGTGTTGGACACCGATAGATCGAAGTTGGTCTAACATGCATCATTGGATAAAATGGAGTGATAGATCTGCAATATCAAATGAGGAGAAACTAAAAAGAAAAAAATCAAGGGGGCAGTGTTAGAGAATAAGCACCCCAATGTTCCAGATCTCACGTCAATGGTTTCTACATTTTTCATAATTCCTTGTCATCCCTGCGAAACGTTGCCGGAATTCTTAATATAAAATAATAAGGTCGATGATCTTTTTCCGCGCCTTGCATTTTAAATCACAGAATAGTTTTGCTGCTGCATATTTGACCCGCTGAGTTCCTTCCGAAAACATTTTTTCCGTTATTTCTTCGTTTCTGAATCGGATCAAGGTTTGTGGAGCATGTCTTTGTGGTTGATGATCGGATGGGAAGTAAAGCTTATAATTGGAAAGATTTTCATTAGAAACGTATTTGAAATAATAGTAATAAAAGGAATGAAAGATGAACGGAAATTAAATTCATGAAGCATGATTTCTTTAACGGTTCGTTATTATTTGCTTATCATTTTTGCGCGCTCGTTCTAGTTTATAGAACGGTTAAGTAGGAAAGTAAGAATTTCGAAAACCTACATAGATCATTCAACTGCTATCGACTAACAAAAAACCACTGTCTAAATTTAGCCAGATTATAAAACTTTTCACGCTCCTGCAGAATGCAGAACAGCGGGGTATGGTTCTGCCCAAAGATCTGTTATTTTCTAATATCGATTGGGTACGACTTCCTGATGAAGAATCTGTGGTCAGATTTGAGTATGTCTGGCCGGTCAGTCGTATACTGGTGTACGGTCAGGAGCTTTGGCGACACCCTTATCAACACAGATTAGAATCATTTATTCTATATTATAAATCATTGAATATACATTTGACCTTCATAATATATATATTCTTTTGAACTTTTGGCCAACAATATTTAGTTAGCAAACAATAAAGCATATAGATCAGGGGTTAGTGACGGGGTGTCATACAATTCAGCGTATGACATAAAAGCCTAGGAAAAAAACCCCAGTAAAAAAAAACCCTGGCTCCCCGTCTAAGTGTGAAAGTACAAAAATAAGCTGAAATATATTTTAGGGACTTCTTTCTTCAAGAGTGGTCTTCTATTGATGGAGACAGAGACTTCTTCAAGTTGCTCACGTCGAATCTGGAAATAAAAAGACAAGAGCAGGAAAAATAACTGAACAACAAAAATACGTATCATATTCGTTTGAAATTTATAAGCCATTCCAAGAAAGAGCCTGAAACATCATGAATAGCCCTTAAACCATCTTGGAATTTATATATTGGACAACTATTGATGAGATGAGGTATTGTTTCTTCTGCTTCTCCACATTCACGACTTGTGCTTGGAACTGAGTTCCATCTGAATAGCATACTATTGGTACTACCATGACCTGTTTTCAAACGATTAAGGACTTTCCAAATTTTTCTTGGAAGATCAAAACCAGGAATTTTTTCAGAAGTATCAGAAACGAGATATATTGAGCATTTCGTAAGATTCCCACTCAGTCTTCCATAATTCTTTATCACTTATGTTCATATTGAGGAACGTATTATGCCATAATGGTTTACGTGACTTCAATCTGGGAATTCTATTTTGTGGAAAATATGAAATAATTGGGAATAAATTAGGAAAAGAATGATATTTGTTCCAAGAATTCAGAGCTGCAGTCTGTCTGCGAATATGGGGAGGGACAATGTTAGACAAAACTGGTAACCAATGAACCGGTGTAGATCTTATGGTGCCAGATAATTATTCTCATGGGTGTATTCAATTGTGCATCAATTTTTTGTGTATGTGCACTATTAAACCAAACAGAGCAACAATACTCAGCTGCAGAAAAACTAGGGCTAGAGATGCTGTGCGAAGAGTGGAAGCATCAGCACCCCAAGATGATCCAGCTAATTTCTGAACAATATTATTCCTAGTTTTCAGTTTTAGGCTCAGATCATTTAAATGAGCCTTGTAATTGAGAGATAAATCTAATTTAGCTCCTAAGTATTTTGGATAGAAATTATGTTCGATAGGAGAATCATTGAAAGTTACAGCTAATTTCTTATATTTTTCATGATTATTCAGATGGAAACAAGATACCTCTGTTTTGTTGGGATTTGGACATAATCGCCACTCAATAAAATAATTCTTTAAAATTTCTAAATCAGATGACAGTATGTTTTCCAGAGTATGGAAATCCGAATGTTGGTAAGGAAAAGCAATAATGACATAATGACACAGAAGTTTCAATTGAAACTAATATTATTTCAGTCGCGAAACATATGAAAAAATCAGAAAAGCACTGACGTGAGGTCAGAAGCATTTGTGGGCTTGTTCTAGAGTCTTTTCCCGTACTCTGGATTAATGTGATACAAATACAATCGTTATTTTTAATTTGAGATATAGTTTTTTGATTGATTGCGGCGGATGTATCAGTATTACAGAATACAGAAAAAGATTTTAGAACAAACGCGTAAAACCTCCTGACCTCACGTCAGTGCTTTTCTATATTTTTTAATATAATTCTGCTGAGTATTGCAGACCAAGAGAACTTCGTTGAATATATCAAATAAAGTTCTGTTCGATTAAAGAAATAGTAGATTCTCTGGAATAATCGATTGAAGGTCAGCTATGTGACAGGAGTAAATGGATAATTACGATGATGAAATAGAATAAATAATCAAAGATGTCAATTAACTATTTTACTGATCATGATTTATATCAGAAAAAATCATAAACCTCATAAAGATTCCAGTGTCCATTTAAATGTTAAGCAGTTTATTTATTTGTTTTCGAAAGATACCTGAATGTTTGCTTTGCTTCAGGTGAAAATGGGCCAAATTCTTCTCAGTCCTAAATAACTTTTATTTGATGCTTTCAGATCGAAGCTCTCACGTTAATTCGAAAGAATGAAGAAATTCTTTTTAACGAATATTGTGACAAACTTATGAATAATTTTTTTTTCGGAATGGAAGAAAGGTTCATCTCCAATGATAATTCAGGACGCTTATACCTGCTGGATTCAAGATTTTGTTAATATGACTTTCAAAACATGCACTTATCACTAAAACTCATGAATATTTATAACCCATGACATCCTTACAATCCAGGATAAATGGCACAACTTGGGACTTCACATTAAATATGTACAAACTACAGCATTAAAACATGATACACTGTAGTAACAATAAATTGCACAGAAAACCATTAGGAATCAAACTGAATATTGGCTCAATGTATTCTTATTAGGTAGTACACACGGTGAATTCAAGAACTTGCTAGTTTGAACTTTAAAAAAAAGCTTAAGTTGAAGACTTGTAATTTTATAGTAAGGCCTTTTTAGTAGAGCTGAATTCTTCGAGAAAATTTCAGCTAGACTTCCGGTTTCACAGGAAATGCTACTAACTTTCGTTTTTTGAAAGTAGACCCCAATTCATATACCCGTTGATACTCAAATCAGATATTTTTAAATACATCACCTAGGTACATTTAATCCTAGGAAAATTTGGTTTAAATCTAAAACACCCTTAATTACAAATGAGGAACATGTTCATAGTTTAAATCGAGGCTCATCAAAAGATACTCAATAATGGAGTATGATTTCCCACTTATTTTGAAAGATCCTAACTATCAGAACAACCAACAATTTTAGTTTTCAGTTCCTGGCAATTCCTACTATGCAAAATATTAATAAATTTCTTGATCCTAACCCCTAAGAGGTTTTCAGTTTCCATGAGAATAATTACTGGTACCATAAGATCTACACCGGTTCATTGGTTACCTATTTTGTCTTATATTGTCCCTCCCCATATTCTTAGACAGACTGCAGCTCTGAATTCTTGGAACAATTATCATTCTTTTCCCAATTTATTCCCAATTATTTCATATGTTCCTCAAAATAGAATTCCCAGATTGAAGTCACGTAAACGATTATGGCATAATACGTTCTTCAATATCAACATAAGTGATAAAGAATTATGGAAGACCAAGTGGAACTCTTGCGAAATGTTCAATAAGTATCTCGTTTCTGATCCTTCTGAAAAAGTTCCTGGTTTTGATCTTCCAAGAAAAATTTGGACAGTTCTTAATCGTTTGAGAACAGGTTATGGTCGTACTAATAGCATGCTATTTAGATGGAACTCAGTTCCTAGCGCAAGTTGTGAATGTGGAGAAGTAGAAGAAACAATACCTCATATAATCAATAGTTGTCCCATATATAAATTCCAAGATGGTTTAGGGCTATTCATGATGTTTCAGGCTCTTTCTTGGAATGGCTTATAAATTTCAAAGGAATATGATACGTATTTTTGTTATTCAGTTCTTTTTTTCTGCTCTTGTTTTTGTTTCCAGATTTGATGTGAGCAACTTGAAGAAGTCTCTGTCTCCATCAATAGAAGACCACTCTTGAAGAAAGAAAACCCTTAAATATATTTCAGCTTATTTTTGTACTTTCACACTAAGGCGGGGAGCCAGGGGTTTCTTTTACTGGGGTTTTTTCCCTAGGCTTTTATGTGATACGCCGAATTGTATGACACCCCGTCACTAACCCCTGATCTATAAGCTTTATTGTTTGCTAACTAAATATTGTCAGCCAAAAGTTCAAAAGATTATATATATAAATAGTAGGTACATTTTGTCATAGCTCATTTACTTTGAGACGATGTTACCTGATGAAATTTGTCACCGAATAAATTTGGACCATCACAGTTTTGTTCATCCACTACTTTCAACCCCTACGAACCCTATAATGGAGAAAAAAATTGTAGTGACATTGGAAATTTATTTCGTCTTTGAAGTACCACCCGGAAAAGCATTGTCCATTACAAGATGAGTTAAATTAAATGTTTAAAATGACCACCATCGTTCTGGGTGCAATATTAAAGGCGCATACTGAAAACCTCTGTGAACTAACTAATTTTTCGAAACAAAAGTTGTCTTGGAAATTTCTGCACGCCTTTAAGGAAGCCACAAAGACCTTGCCAAAAGGCTACCACTTGACCCACTTTCCTATTAAAAAAATTAAGAGGGTTGATGGGGACGGCGCAGGGTGCAACAAAAATTGATCTGTTTCAGGATTTTGTTACCAAATATTTTTCTTGAGAGCAAATAAATTTGTTCCATAATTTTGACGAGCACTGTTTAATATTTCTAGGTTTTTCTACTCTGAAAAAATTGGAAACGGTTTATGCTCACCTAAGATAATGAAATTGAAAATTAAAACATAATCTATACAACGCATATTTCAACAAATACAACGATCTATACAGAATGATGATTTAAATTGAAATATTTAATAATACCCGAAAAGAATATATTTGAAAAAACTTTTTATTCGTGGTATTCATTTTCTACAATGTGCTCAGACTTGAAAAATATTTTCGCTCTATTGAGATGCTCTCCAGAAGCACTTAGTAGCCACTCGAACTAGAAACACCCTATACAAGTATTCTCGGTAAACCTAATTTGTCCATATCCAAAAAATCTCTTACCTTTTGTATACCATTTATTTTCAAATCCCTATCACCCATTTCAAACGTGAATGTGTATGAAGTTCAATAATTAGAGCACGAACACAATCAAAGAATTCACATACACATAATGTTCTTTAAAATACAATAATGATTTCCCGGTACTTTCAACTCAAAAAAATGACGGAAGACGCTTTCAGAACACCTCCTCGCGCTGTATTAAAACATGAAGTGATAGCTGAAACCGAATGCATTTAGTTCGAGCAAAGTTCCCCCGGAATTTTCTTGATCTCCATGTTGTGCTCCTTTCAAATGTTGATCGTCTTAGAAAGGATTCCCAGACCCTTATCAGTTCGTAGCTGCAGAAGGATGAGAGAAATTACTACTCTGATTTGAGATGGATCGGATTTCTGTTGACGAGGTATTCGAAGTTCGTCGCTAATTGTCTGTTATTTTCGCTTTCTAATGTTTATGATATTTGGCGTGAGGTAGAATTGGGTCTTATGATGGCTTGTTTAATTGATAGAGAGAGTTATTAGATTTGTTGGGTTTGTGCACGTTTGTTCCTTGTGGAATAAGGTATATTTTAACGTATAACCAGGTATTAAAAGGCGAATGCTGGAGTATCGACTTCTGCCTACCTGGTTTCACAGTACGGCTGAATTAACTTGTCCAGGCACTCACGAGCGAGAATAGTCACTTTTTCACTAGAGTTCCAACTTGTAGAATTAACGAGAAATTCATTTATTGCGAAGAAAAGTGTTCTTGTACTTCTCGGATGAACGCCGGGTCAGTACTCTTGTCTGTTCGACATAGGTCATATGCTCCAACATATGTTACGCGTCAATCGGAAAATGAAGCGAACATATACAGAGTGTATCACTATTGAATCGAGCAAGCAACTCGGAACAAAAATGAATGAAACTAACAAATTTAATAAAAATAATAAGTTGCAGTAACATCTAACAAAAGATATTTGGGTACTCGGCATAAAACACAGAAGATAGTAGGAGGGCAATCAACATACAAAATAAGCATCATGATGAAGGGGCCAATCCTACTTCCGAAATATAGATGACTTAGCCAATGATTGTTTAATTGAAATAACCATTTATGGTCTACTCTTCTTTGCAAGACAACATTGCTGTAATGATAGAATCGTCTTTTCCTATCCGGAAAAAACTTATAAGGAATTGAAATTAACAAATGCAAAAAATGAAGTGGATGTTTTAGCCCAACAAGCCAGGCCAAAGAAAGAGACGCTATATATGAACGAAGGAAGGAAAAAGTAGTTTTTTGAAGATATAAAAAATTTTCAAAGAGAAAGATTTGAAAACATGGTAGTTAATGCAGTAAATAAACCAGAGGTTAGATGAAGGGTAAATAAATAAATCTTTATTTCTTGTTGAATGATTGTTTGGGCTATTACCATCATCTATTGTGGATGTAATGTTTTCCGACGTTTCGATAGACGTCTTCTATCTTTATCAAGGAGGAAAAGTAAAAAACCTTTTGAAAATTATCAATTTTCAAAAAGTCAATATGACAGAAGTCATGAAAGAAAATGAACGATGTTATATACTCATCTGTGATATGATGATCTTTTTAAGTTGGATCGAACTATCGGCGTCCAAACTTCTGGCAGATCTATAGATGGAGCACTTATGGAATCAGGTGTTATTTTCATAAATGCTGCTTCTTTGATTTTTCTTCTTGCAAGTTTTTCTTCTTTGGATATTATTGATGCTTCATCCCATTTTATACGATGATTCTCATCTACAGCATGTTGGACCAACCTGGATTTGTCGCTGTCTAGTACTCGTAGAAGCTTCTGATGTTCTTTTATTCGTACATTCAGAGGGCGTTTAGTTTCTCCGATGTAAGATCTTCCGCACTCGCAAGGTAATTATGCAGTTCTTTGTCCTTTGTGTCTCATTATTAGGCTTAACTTTTGTAAGTTTAGCTCTGATAGTGTCTTGAGTTTTGAATGCAGTCGTTATGTTGTATCTATTTCCAATTCTTCTCATTTTCTCCGACAAACCTTTTACATAAGGAATTACGGTTTTAATGGTCTGATTTATATCTGTTGGTTCAGGTTGACGTTCTCTTGTTCGTCTAGCTTTTTTTAATATCTTTTTGGGGTAGCCATTGCTTCTAAGAGTTTTCGAGATGTTATTTATTTCTTCATTTTGGTCTTCTTCAGTGCAACAAATATTTATTGCTCTATCAAATAAACATTTTGCTACTCCCAATTTAGTGTATAGTTGGTGGTTTGAAACAAAATGTAGATATTGTCCTGTGTTCGTTTGCTTCTTATACACAGTGGTTTTTGGGATACCATTTTGTTTATGTACGAGTACATCTAAGAATGGAAGTTGTCTGTCTTTCTCGATTTCCATTGTGAATTTAATTGATTCCTCTTGATTGTTTAGATATTGAAGGAATCCATCTATAGTGTCTCTTCCATGTTGCCAAATAATGAAAGTATCATCTACATATCTTTTCCACAGTTTGGGTTTTAGTACATATTTTTCTAATGCCTTCTGTTTGAAAATTTCCATATATAAATCAGCTAAAATTAGTGATAGTGGTGAACCCATGGCCATTCCAAATTCTTGTTGATAAAAGATGTCTTCAAATTGGAAATATGTTGTTTCAATACAAATAGAAAGCATTTCCATAATTGCATTCACGCTTAGTGTAGTTCTTTCACTAAGGGTTTGATCTTCTTCAAGCTTTTTCCTAACTATGATAAGTGTTTTATCTGTCGGAATATTAGTGAACAAACTGGTGATGTCGAAGATAGAAGATGTCTATCGAAACGTCGGAAAATATTACATCCACAATAGATGATGGTAATAGCCCAAACAATCATTCAACACGAGCTCCATAATCAACAATATCTCGTCATCAATCTTTATTTCTTGTAGCAAAAACCTTACATGTAATCGTACAATCATGAGGATATGCAAAAGAATGACGTCAAAGAACACAAAGTAAAAAATTCTACTTATTTCTGCAAAAATATTCATCCAAAGAATAAGGTTCTAATTCTATTAAAAATTTTCTTATGTTTTTTACATATAGTTTATAAGGCTCAAAAACCTTTAATCGTGGTGGTAAATTATTGAATAGTTTTCTACACATGTAATCAGGGTGCTTCTCTGTGAGTGTTAAACGATGTTTTGGATATTGCATATTTAGATACCTTGCAAGATATCTATCACTTTCATAGGTTTCGAAACGAGATCTATTCTTGTTCAAAAATTTCAAACAGTCAAGAATATATAGACCACTCAAAGTTAATAAAGAATTCCTCCTGAAGACTCCTCTACACGAGTCCCGATATGACATTCTGAAAATTATTCTTACATATCTTGCAATCAATTCAAAATTTGCGAAGTCGATACATTTGCAACATTCTTTTTAATTAGCCATAACCCTTACTCCGAAACAAATACTACTTAGCTTCTTACTGAGCCAATCCAGATGATGGGACCATCTGAGAAATTCACCTATATACAGCCCCAAAAATTTTGTCGAGTGCTGTAGAACGATGTTCTCATTTTCAATCCTCTCCTTCCTTGATCTTCCCGTTGAGAATAATATCCCTGTAGTCTTCTTCTTATTAATAAAAAAGTTTATTCATTTCTAGCCAGTGTTTAATTATTGAATATATGAAAGAGGCATTAGTGGCAACGTGTTGACCTGTCTCTACACCAATGATTCTGTCCAAACCAGAGATATAGAGTGGGGAGATACGCTTCGACCACTGCGCATCCAAAATTGGTGGCTAAATTCTTATGTCAAATTTCGACCATTTTTATACATTCGTAGTCAGCTGTTCTAGGTTGACATACCTGTCAGATGAGGTAGAAATTGCTCGAATTTTACATTGTGCTGATAGATACTTCGATACTTTCAACATGTCTTGTATTGTTAAAACGTGTAAAAACTATAAAACAAAGAAGGTCGAGGGAATATTATTTTATACGTAAGTTTTTATTGAAATTATCCAACTGATCATACCGCATGGCATTGTTTATCTGCTCAGTGGCGTGTTGCTTACTTTCCACAGTAATATGATTTTTTTTAGTTTCCCAAAACCAGTTGATAAGAGGACATATATCATATTGATTTCTATATTGAAATGAATAACTCATTTGACAAAAAAAAATAAAGTTTAATTTCGCAGAACTATGGTGAAATTTCTAACCTCAGATGTTGAAATAAACCAATCGTAATTTAACAACTTATAAAAAGTATAATTTGTAGGAATACTATGTAAACACATAATTCAGTGAAAATCACATGATAGAATATTATCTGTACAAATATTAATATAAAATATCTTTTTACTTTTTTCTAATTGTATATCCCATTAATTATTTGGATATATTTCATTCAAAAAACTTTCTTCCAAAGATTGGTAGACTTTCAAGTTCAGGCCGCATCTGGAATAAAATTGAATGAATAATAAAATTCAAAATTGATGCAGACAAAAAATCTTACTCTTTCAGTCCATTAGATACCTCTTCTATTCTTGACGGATCTGTAGCAACTGATGTTGTGACTCTGCTGGGATCAAACAGTGGTGCCACATATTTCTCTCCTACTCTATTTAGATCAGCAACCGTCACTTTCTTTATAGAGTTTGTGAGGTTCCTATAATTAAATTATTTCAATCCCTTCATCGAATGCTTATATTAAGTAACAATTTGATCGTTCGATTGATTGAAATCAATACAGTCCATCTAAAAATTATTGACACCCTTGAGGGAAGTGGCAGATTGAAAATTTACAATTATAATGATAAGAGAATTTTTATTCATGGGAATCAGTAAATAATACACTTGTGGCGAAGTATATCAGGAGCTATTCAACTCAACTCTTGGCAAACTACCAAAACATTAAATACATTATACATTGACAAAAGTAAATATTAACATAAATGAAGCAGAAACACGTGTCAGCCAGTACTATTTTCATTCATTTCCTTCTGCTACTTGTGGATTCACCCGATATACCTTTTCTACAATTATTGACGGTTTGTCATTTTTTTTTGTATGTTTGTATTGAAAATTCATAGATTTTATTCATCTTCTGTTAGTTGAAACCCACAAAACTAAATCAATATTCATCAAACATAAACACTAGATAACCTATCATAACAAATTTTCGAGTTCAATTGGCCGGAATAATAACTCATTTGACAGCATCTTGTATAACTCGATAGAAGATTTAGACTTACTTGCCATGAGTTTTTGTATGATTCTGAATGCAGCATTCAAGCGGAGTTACGAAATGATAAAACAATAATCACCTGTAATAACTGTAGTCCACGTCATGTAGATATGAGCTGACAGACAGTGAAACAACATCTCCTATAGTTTTCTCCTGCGCAATGATTTCGAACATGTGGGAATTTTTAGCTGCATCTAATAGAGTTTCATCCCATTCCTTGGAGGTTATTTGTTTTTTAACTATCTGGAGGGTTTCTTTATAAGCAGCAACAACATTTGTTGCTCTATAAAATGTTAAGTAAATCAAGCCTTCGTGGTACTTTGCGTGCATTGAATAACTGTACGCCAATCCTTTTCCTCTAACTTGTTTCCAAATCGGACCCTATTAAAAATTTAAGATAACTCGATATGGATGGTAATTATCTAATATATTAATCATATATAATTTAGAAAACTATTTGGGCAATTTCTATTATTCATCATTATTAATCAAATAACAACACACAGTTTTACAATTAATGTGATTAGCATTGAGTATAAATCTAGATTTATACTCAATGGTATTAGTGATTTTTGGTCGAAATTTCAATTAGACAAAATGTCGACGTTTCGATTTTATTTTAAAATCATCTTCAGAGCTCTAAAATAAATGATTCAAAGGAACAGAGAACAGAATTGAATAAGAACATTAATCAGACTAACAAAGTAATAAACGAAAACATCTTTACATTGCTATTCAAAACAATATACGCGAGGATGACTTAATTGTAACGAAATAAAATGCATCAAAGGAAAATTAATTAATCAAATAAAAAAAAACGAAATAATGTGTAGGTAAACTCAAGGGAACACAAAACAATGCAAATCTGTGGATGTTATAAATCTTGTATTCTCTGTATGAGATCCAAATAGGCCGTATTCAAGTTATCAATGTCGCCGAAATCTTCATTCCTCATGTTTATCAGAACTTTCGGTCCATTTGGATTTGATCAATAAATTTAAAGAAAACTAGTCGAACCTACGCATTTAGTAGGATAAAAATTATTTACGCCTGATAACTTCGGAATTTTGGTCTACAAAACCACTTACAGAAACCTTGAATACTCACCTCAGCCTGGGTTAAATACTGAAGGAATAAATTCAAAGCCGGTACATCAGGATCCTCAAGATTGGTGATCGCTCTAGCTGATTGTATAAAATATGATGATTCCAGACAAGCCATTCCTATGATACAGCCGGGCATTTTTCTTCCTTCAGTTCTGATCAGTTCATAATCGCATGTATACTTAAGACTGAAAGAAAAAATACAATATTTCATTGCACATCCTCTCACCAGTGTGTCCCAATACTCGTAGAATAAATAAATAACTCAAGTAATTTCCAATCTCAAAAATTACAGTGAACATTTATCGACCTATTTCAAGAATCCAAAGAAAAGCACGCCCTTGAAGTTATGAAATATCGGAAGCATCAATTTTGGAGCAACTTGAATTATTTAGTGTCTAATAATAAGTATTAACAGAATCAGAAATTTATTGGACCATCCTGGATTTTGAGAAGAAGCAATTCATGTTTTTGCATCAGTTTCAAATTATCATGAGATTGATACGAGGGTTGTCTTTTATATTTCGGGATTGAAAACCCTAGTGTTGCAATCTGCCAACTGACAGCTCTATTGTAAAGCTTGACATTTTTGAGGTTATACGTAGATACAACGTTTTGACATACTGGCGCTATTTGTGTTGTTTACAGTAACTTAAAAGATTCATCAAGGTAATCTAGTCCATAGATTACAAGTACCAATTCCAGTCCGAAACTTAATGCATTTGGACTGGTGCACTAATAATCGTACCTGATTGAATTACCAGTAGGGATCAGACTCACTTATCCGACAAGCCGGATCTGTTCCAAAGTATTACTTCCGTGTACGCATATCCATCCCTGCTACATTCACACTATTGTTCTCAAAGAGCATATAAATTATAGCTGCGCGGCAAACGTGCGGTTTAAGCGTTATTTTCTACTGCTACACGAATCGCGCAACATGAAAACCCGTAACAATCTAGACGAATCGATGCTTGTTTGTCGCACGGCATAATGAAGTATACGCACCTTTATAAGTAAATGACATATAAGAATGATTTCCACTTACCGCTTAGGGACTACTGATCTTGAACCGAATGTTTCCTTAATGAGTTGCGTTGGATTTGGTAGACTCCTCAAATTACCAGCTAAGTACAAGGAGAAATTCTCATAGGTTGACAAACTCTTTTTGATTTCAGTTAGTTTCGATATAATTTCATCAGCTTTGGGACCATCAAGATCATCAACCAAATGAGACAGAAATTTGTTTTGATTCAGTACACCACTCCTCAAAATATTGCTGTCTGAAATCAAGCAGGAAAAATTAGAGAATTCTCACATTCAACATATAGTTAGAAGTCGCACTGGGATAAAAGATCTCGAACGTAGGAGCCTGTTTTTAAAAAATTCTCGAAGGAAACGATTTCATCATAAAACTTGAGGACATCTTTTTTGTCCAGTTGAGTTAACAAATAGAATACCATCGTAACGATGCGTTTTGACTTTGAAACATCATACATTTAGTTTGGAGCCTGCGATAGCGGTGTTGGAGAGGGGGCGAATCCGTTGCTGGTACGCGGGGTCATGGGCCTGATCAGATGCCCCGCCAATAGATACTCTGTTAGAAGATTCGGTGGGCGGAGTCTAGAATCAGCGCAGAGGCCAGTAGAGAATTGGGAGGTCGGGTTAGTTTTGCGCTGATAGAAATTACGAGATCGTGAAGTTATCTGAGTGGAAGTGAAAGAAGCCGCACGTTTTCCAGATTTTAAGGTATTAAGAAAGTTAGAATTCAGATAGGTGCAGGGATGTCGTGGAACAGTGGCTGCGAGATGTTGGCGCCGCTTGTCGCCATCTGACCCTAAGTCCGAGTTTTCTTCAGGCGAATTCAGTCAAGAGCTCTCTGATACAGAACAACGGACCGATATACAGTTGGGTCTCTCACAAGATGTGCAGGTCCTTTGTCCGAGTTCTTTGGGAGTGCTCGATTCGACTGGGCCTCCATGGCATCTATAGTTATGCTTGGATTGTTCGCCAATTTGCCTATGTGTGCGAGTTAACGGTTTGTCCTACACTAGCTCTTCTATTCATTTTCCTAAGCACTGCTAGTTCGCCTCATTTATTCAAATTCGCTACTATACTGTATCCAATGGTAGTTTTTAATGCTCCTTAACCTTGCTTGGTGATTGAAGCTGGTATAAAAATTACTTGGGATTTTCAATTGGGATTTGCTTGCCACTTCTTGGTATGTAATTTGCGCTGTAAACGGGCCTATAAGCGTTTTTATGCAAACTTAAATGAAATGTAAATTATAATTGATTGAAGACTTACGTTTGACCTACTGCATGGTTGAAGATATATTAAAAATATAAGAATTAACCCATTTATTTCGGTAAGCCTTAGATTTTTGTGATTTTATTGAATGATTGAGCTCGATTATAAGGGTGACGCCCTGGCAGGTTAAATAATCTGACACCCGAGTAAGTTTAACAAACACCCGAAATGGGCGTCACATCGTTGTATGTATAATTTTGTTTGGTGGTTAAGGAGGTGACAAAGTCAAAATCCGAAAAGAGCACATAAAAACATGCATAATTAAAACTTCACCATACAAATGACATACCTTCTGAGAACCATAAAGCTTTCATGGAATAGTTAACCATATCATTTCCACTCCTCTTAGCTTGAGCTACGGAATTCAACATCTTCTTTGCTGTAACCTTCAACCGCTCTACTGTAAATACTGTGCTGTAAAGAATATCTTTCAGCCACGTTAGACCTTTCTGGAAGTTGCTGCATTCAACTTGTAACATGACAACACCAGTAGTGGAGTTTGAGCCGCATTTGAACAGTCCTCTTTTCGAAGAGCCCAAATGGGCCGAATTAGTAACGGTATCATTATATAATTCGGCAACTACCTTCTCATATGGTATTAATTGTCCATCTTTCATTAGTGGCAACTCCAGAAGGGTTTCAAAGAATAGAGGTAGGTAATTTCTCAAATCAGGTTTGATGAACTTCGTGTCTAAAAGAGCATATATCTGGAAAAACAAAGAGTACTGGACTATCCATAGACAGAATTTTTTTATTTTATTTTAAAATCAGACAGCTTTGGTAGACCAGTAAATATTTGTTTTATCTAAGCAACTTTGCTTCCTCAAAAAGAATGTGTTTGGAGACAGACATACTGCTGACATTAGCGTCTTATTTCAAAGAAGAATGTCATAGAAATAGTAATATTTGTATATCAATATTGAAATTTCATCATTTTTCAATATGTGGTGACTAATAAGTGAGAACACGAGAGTAAAATTGAATGGAGAACAGATGTTCTTAGTCAAAAATTACAAACAATGCGACACAAAAAAGTTTTAACATTATATGTGGCCTCCTCTGACACTAAGCAAAAACTAAGTTCATATTTGAGGTTCACGTCATCAATATACCCAGGAAATATAAGCAAAAAACCAAATTGAATAACTTTTTGGACTCAGGAACCAAGTTGTTGCTGGCCCATGTTTATATAAACATTTTATCATAAAATTACTCAAAGAATCACACCTTGAAGTTGGTACAAGTACTTAATGATATTATACTTCATATGTGCTGTTTCTCAATTATCAAAATCAAAAGTATCGGTATAAACAAGTTGCAAAAATAGGAAGCAGGAAAGCTGCCAAATTCTAATTATTATTCAGCCAGCGCAACAATGGTGAAATGTCAGTTTCATGAGGAGGTACTATAATAAACAACAAACAACACCCCTCAATCCCAAACATTTTTATATTTTTAAGCGTACAATAGTTATCAATTGGTAACACACATTTGCACTCTACAATAACATAACTCGCAATTTAATTAATGAGAAGAATCAAGATAAAGTGAAAATTTTAGATTTCTCGTAAACTCAACAATTTCCAGCAACCATAAAAAATGATTCTGACAATTCTATTGCAGTTATATGTAAAAATGCAATGGCTGTTTCAACTTAACTGATAAAGACATGAACCAAGTATTCAACTCCCAAATTATTGCTAAAATTCACTTGACGCGGATCGCGAACTTCACCCTCATGAATAATAGCTGTCACTATATTCTCATTGAATGATGTACTTAGTCTTCTTAGATTTTCCTAAGTGAGAATTTCTTTTCCAAATAAATATTATACTTACATAGACAAAATTCGAATTTACATCGTCAAAGAACGTGAAAACGGGGGCATCAGATAGGTCTAAAGACCTATTTGTATTCGCATCAGTTCTCAATCTCACAATATTGTGATAGTATATAGAACTTATCTCGGGTATGGGTAGAGAAACTAGCATCTCTTCACCTGGCTCCCGATCGTTGAATTCAATAGCTTTCTCCAATTCTTTTTCCTTCATTTCCAAACCCTTGGGACCTAACGAATTTATTTGCTCAGTAACCCTTTCTTTTTCTTCCTGTGCCATTTTCAGTTTTTCTTCTTTGCTAGGTTTGCAACGGATAGCAACATACTTGTTGTCAACAAAATACTTCCTCAAGAGAGAGACCCAATAAGATTTAGGTTCTTTCCTTAATGAATCCAAATCCATTAGAGGATTCACTCTTTGTTCCAGCTGAAATTTTTCGAAATGAACAACTAACGGTTTTGTTTTATCTAAGAAATTTGTCAATCACTCACATCTTCTTTTGTGTTTCCGTAAAGTACATGAGCGATAATCAAAAATGCAACAGTGCTATGGGGATCACCCTCCAAAAAGCTCAAACTCTCTAGTCTATGTCTCTTGATTATACTCTCCATCCTTTCCATATCGATATCTTCTTTATCCACAATATTTTTTAAAATCGTGTCAAGTTTTGATTTAATTTGATCAAGTTTGGCGACAGGGACATCTTCGAAAGTGAGATAAGCACAGGTTTCAGAATTATGGTATAGATTGTAAGTTATCTAAAAAAAAAAAAGATTATGTACTGACTGCCCGCCCCGGCTTCGCAGAGGTGGTGTAAGCAATTAAAAAAAATAAACATAGCACCATATGAAATGAAACAACACCAAAATTTTAAGTATTCTTCATTGCAATCTCCTTTCTACAATGTACAATATTTTCTGGAAACAAAACAAATAGAGTAGATGGTCCGCCAACTAGTACGAACGAAATATAAAAGGGAGAGGTTTTCCTTCTTTTACATGCTATTTTTTAATAGTCCTTCATACACACATTCTCCCAACAATAATAAACAACAAAATTAGAATTCTCTATCTCTGAAGGTGATTTCCCTAATTACAATAATCAAATATTCTTTTTCATTATTTATATAAATTTAACAATAAAATAGAAATATCTACGATCACAAGTACTCTCTTTGTGTCAGAGTACTTCCAATAAGCAACTGTTTCAGTTGTGCATTAAATTACTGGATAGTTTCCTTTGAGTGTGTTTGGACTGTGAACTCTGGTTAAGAATGTTTAAGTTGAGATACTAGAAAACATGGTGAGAGCACTTAATTCTTCAATATACTAATCTTTCCTTGTGGTTTATGGACAGTCCAGAACATGTTTATCTGGAATGCGCCAGGTGGGAGGAAGAGGTACGTGGTCATCACCTTGTCGTGGTGTACGGGCTTAAGTAGCTGTAATAAGCGACGAACCAAGAATGACCATACCCCTTAATCCCTTCCCATCCAGGGCTTTGTCTAGGCGGCGCAGATTCCTTTGCGCACACCCCTAGGACTCGCCCCCTAGAAACGCTGGAGACAGAGCCAGCAAGCAAAGTTGTCGAACGACTAGCTAGAGGAAGTGGTGCGATATGGCTGCTAGCTTAATCCGATTACTAGGCGAGAGGATGAGCCCCGTCTCTCCCCCCTAGTTCTTAACGGGCCTGGCATAGATCTGGGGAGTACAGTCGTAGCGCTATCACAACCTCGGAGCCAATTCCTCGAGTATCAACAGGGCCACACAACCGTACTACCGGAAGCCGCATGGCCGAAGGCTGGACGGGGTCAGGACCTTCAGAGGATCTATACCTGGGCTCCCCTAGTTCCGCCAGGTGAACACGGAACGGCCGAAAAGAGTTAGTTGACCCCCACGAGTTCTTCGTGAAGACAATGGAACCTTTCCGGAGCGCAATATAAGCTCTTCCTCACATCCCCAAATTCCCAGTGAGTGTTTGAGTGAGTGCGTGGGTGGCACGTATACTGCTCGCGCAGTGAATGTTCCGCCCCTAATTGCAACACGCAATGAGTCTGTGTCCTTGGGACTCTAACTGGAGAGGGTTGTGGTAGGAATTAGGAAGGGGTTTTAGTGGGTGCAAGTCCCATACGAACCTGTCAGACACTAATCTCTAGTGGCTGCAGGGAAGGCATGAGGAGTTCCCCTGCCTAAGGCGGGAAAAAAAAAGGTGGGAGGAAGAGAGGCGAAAAATAACGGAAAATTAGGGTTTTTACACTCCGTGGAAGAGATGATCCCCAAAATACTGGAAGATGAGGACACCTGGAGGAGAGAGTACAATTACGTGATGGAGGTAAGGTCGAGAAAAGAAATCAAGGATAGAAAGGCATAAAAGAGGTGAAGGCCTATATTTTTCAAGATGTGGTGGGTGAAATGTTGAGAAAGGAAATAGAGGGTATAGAGACACAAACAGGCCGACGTTGAAGCATGGATTCCTTCTCTCCCATAGTCACTCTGCAATCACCAGAGGTGGGAGTTTTGCGGGCGAGAGACCCACATAACTCCTAACATCATTGCACAGCCCAGCTGCTGGAAAAGCCTGGTGGAGCTTCGCCCTTTCCTCAGGGTAAAAAAAAAAGGTAAATGACTGTTGAAGAATGTTCTTTTCAATTAAACTACTTTATTTAGCAGAAACACACATATATTATATTTACCCACATTTTATCATAACTCAATTTAAATGTCTCAATGTTCCAAGCTCCACCTTGAAAGCTGAGATGTTATTTCATCTTGAATGAACATCTATTCAATATTTACTTGTTTACTTGATTTGTCACCCCAAATGGCTCAGAACAAAAAGGTTTTGATGAATTGACCGGCCGAACATACTTTTTGGAAAGCAATAGAGTACTTTAGATTAAGGAGTCGGGAATGCCAATACTAAACTCAAGAAATAGAAATGTCTTAACAATTATTTTTGTAGTCGTAGTTCAAGTTTAAATTCAAGTTCTACTTATGTGCAATTTATCGCATCTTTGCACATTTGCACATGGTCGGCACATAGAAATATAAAAGTTCATAAGAATTTTCATAATTTGCTTGGATTACTCCATTCCTTTTTGGTATTAGTTTTAAGCTACTTGCTCTGTTTTAATGGTTGGACTGAACAAAAATAACACAAATTAAAAAAAGAAAACCTACCTCACTGGCATAAGGATCCTCGATTTCCACCAATTGTTTTTGTAGGGGGGATACAGAGAAATCAGACAAATATTTTAGCATTAAAGAAGTTGCTACAACAGTATACTGATCCTTAACTGCTGATGCACCTCTCCATGCAATACAGAATAATCCGTTACTTTCATCATCTGCAGGATATTTTATTTCCATGTCAGTAGATTTTTCCAGAAGTGGTACTGGTGTTTGCCAAGGTCTCTGAAAAGGGCCTAAACTTCCCTAGAAAAAAAAACAATTTGTCAAATTTTAAATAAGTACTTCATTGAAATGAAGAAAATTAAATGACAAGAATCATAAACGGTGACTAACTTCAACAGGTCGAAAAAGACTGGAATTCTTCTGATCAGGAATTTCTTTGTTCAGTGTTACCAGTAAAATCACTTTGGAATATAACCTTAAAATGGGCAGTGGAAATGATCAATCATTTGGACAATTAAGTGAATGCACATTCCTATTGTAAAATCGCTTTCACTTAAATCACATCAGTTCAACCCGTTGGTTCAGTATGAAAGAACACTACTAATAAATGGAAATTGAGGAATGCAAATATACCAACCTTTGATAAAATTTTTTCTTCCAGTTTCGACAAAGATTTGAAAACAGTTTCATGGTCCACCCTACCAGTAATAATAATTTTTAAATTTTCAGGTCTATAAAACTCTTCATGGTATTTTTTTATCTGAAAAAGTATTTAAGAATTGCATTACTCCCAGAGTTAGATAAATAATCTTTCAAAGTGAATACCTTCTTATTTGAAGTAGATTCTCTCAAGTTCTTCATTATTCCACCAGTTTCAGAAGAATATCCACACTTTCCAGGATACATAAGACGTGCTACGGTCAAGTGGAGTCGAGATTCCGCAGAGTTCTCTCGTCCTTGCATTTCACAATAAACAACACCTGCATCTTCTCCTGATGGAGTAATATGATGGACTTCTGTTATAAAACCTTCATCCTGAACAAAATGAAAAAATGTTGAAAGAACTAATGTCAAATTAGTGCATTAGTTCATACCGTATCTTATCAACATACACTCAAAGGATATATTAAATATTAATTTTTTTAAGCTTATTTTCCTCATTTAAATTCCAAGTTGCAATTTGTCAAGTTTTACACTTTTTCTACATTTGAAGAGACAAAAAAAAATGTGTTTTTCAAGTTTCTCCTTATCAGATTCTTATAAAATCCAGCATAATTGTCAAGGCCCTACAGTTCACAAAAATTGAAAGTTTCAATCTGTTGCCATCAGTTTTCCCAAAACAATAAGAAGTGTACAAAAAATTAGGCAAATTTCATATAAATAAACTTAATTCAGCAATGAGTTAGAATTATTTCTAACTAAAAATTTTTTTAAGCTTACAGTTAAAGTAGGGTAGAGTATATGTTCCAAATAAATTGGCATTAAGGCTAAAAAGCCCTGATTTCCAGCTGTTTCCATAGTATAACAAGTATGATCAACATCCGTCCAAGCATTAGTTCCAGCAGCAAAACAACGATTAGCTAAGAGATCCAACACTCCTTTATAAGGGTATTCTTCACTCCCCAAAAATATAAGATGCTCTAAAGTATGAGGTAATCCATCATCATCAAATGCTTCGGTGGCTAAATTTTAAAAATATAAATTGACAGTTCATCATACTAGTCCAAAAGGACATACCAATACAAAAGAATCCATCAACAGTAGGACCATCAACCTCAGCAATTACTACAGTCAAACCTGTAGTAGTAGATTCATATTCAAATATTGGTATTTTATTGAAGGCCTTGGTTGAATACACCAATTGAAAAGAGCTTGCAATGACATTTGGGGTGCTATCTACCGGCGGCATATTCTTTGTTGCCACTTAATAAGGCAGATCCAGCTGGAATACTAAAAACAAATATGAAAAATAATATAAAGAACAATCAGTCAGCTTTAAGTATTAGCTTCACTCCAGCCTTGCAGCTTTCAAATCAGGAAATGTTAGATAAAAAAAATTCATATTATTTGAAAGTTATTATACCATAATGTTGTATCTTTGATTGAAGCATAACAGTTGTTTAATATCTGATTTATACATTAAAAATAACCTGTAACATGTATCATATTATGAATGAATACTTTAAGGATAATCTCAAACTTGTGTAAATTAGGTATGGAGAATTTGTTGATATACTGTGCTTTAGGTTTTATATTGATTGGTTTCGAAATGCAACATTTCTCCTACGAGAAAATTCCTCCGAGTATTAATTAGTTACTATAGGTGCCATATATAATTGATTCAACTAGTCTATACATCAAATGATTGGACAATAAAATGTGGAGCTTTCTGTTTTCATAAAATAACCGGAATAAACTCTTTATTGAAGTTAAAAAAATTTATAACACTGATACTGATATATGTATTTTAAAACCACACTTTTTAATTGAATCCAACCTATGATAAAAATACTTACACCTTCGAAGGAATAAATTGAAATGTGAAAAAATTAGGTGTAATTCAAATTTATATAGGATTTTTTTAAATTGGTGTTATGACAAAGCTCGTCTTGAGATTGTTGTTCAATCAAAGAGGTTGACAATTGAGTGGATTCACTGACAGACGATCAAACGAAATTATTGAATTCTGTGATATAAAAGTCTATGGGTAAGGACATTGTTCTCTTTAAATGGTTGAGGTAACCTTCAAGTCTTACGATAATCTAACCTAAATGAGGGAACATCATATTCCGTGAAGGATTCCTAAATAACTCTTTCCAAATTGAGCATGTTCTGATATCAAAATTCCATCTCTTGAATGGAAGGAAGTTAAGAAATGTACTTTAAATACCTCCCTCATAACATTAAAACATACTATATTCACTGTGGTGATTATTGTGTACTCCTATTATCTATTTTGTCTTCTAACCATCTCCTTATTCCTAAGGTTACCTTTTCCTGACGAAGCCAATCAGCAGAAACACGTATCGGCAAGTACCATCTTCGTTCATTTCCTTCTGCTATTTGTGGATTCACCCAATATACCTTTTCTCCCTAATAACATTAATAGCCAGAAATGAGAACTCTTGTAAACAGGAGTAAAAATCTGTGGTCTTAGTAGGCAGCGCCAATTGGAGACTCATGATTTCAAACTTATGGAAACACTTGTATTCATATTTTGTCCAAAATATAGTTGCACCCTCGAGCAGGTATCTATTAGCTGCATATCTCAGCTCTACAAGAGCGTTACCAAATCTGAATCCTAGCTCTGGAGAAATTTTCTGTACTTGTACTTCTTTCTTGTTCATGGCCTCCAGATTGTCCGACAAAGTTTTGAGCAATTTTATTTCAGAGGTAGAGACCACAGGTATACATTATTCAAGGTTGAAGGAACTACCAAGGCACTCATAATAAAACTTCAGTGAAATACATAAAAATCTTTTTTTTAATAAATGGTCGTAACTTTTTTTCGAAATATTAACAACAGTAAATTAGTTCAACGTAGACATCCCTGAAATGATACTGCAATGGAAAAAATAAATTGAAAATTTGGTAACTTTACTGTTATAGTACATTCTAAATTGGAACTATGAAACCTTGACAAAATTACTCTTCTAATCTCCTATATTTTACATTTTTACATATGGAATGTTGACAATTACAAATGGATGATAAGATTGTTATGAATTACATATGAACACAAGCAGCTTTCACCTTTATTCTGACTAAAATCAAGCTGAAATTTTTATTGCTGTATAAAATAAAAATTAATTATAAAGTTCGAATAAGTTATAAATAAATAAAATTACGGAAGAATCAGAATAACAGACAATATAGTGATTAACAACAAAGAAAGAATACCTATATACAAAAATCATATGTAACACCCAATAAATATAGAAATTTTCACATAAACAATTTGGCATTTGCAAATATTTCTGAAGCATAAGAATATAAAACTCAAATCAACCATCAGCTTAGTGGCTTTGACTTCTGTAACAACTTAGGTCTGCTTCCAAACCAAGACCGTCTCCATTCTATCGTATCGTTAATTAGTTTTTCTTCTTCAGGTGTAAATTTAAGTACCATAGATATTGCTTTTGTTAAATGCTGAGCTTCGTAATCCCTGCTTGTTAGGAATTTGATAACTACATGTTTCAAATATTTAAAATTAACATCTTCCTCCCCCCCCTTCGAATTTTGAGAAATGTTTCTCATAGAACTTTGACTGAGAGTTAAAATAGCTGCCGAATTGGTATCTTCCAAAAAATTATGATTGCTAGGAGTTCGAAGTTCTTGCTGCAGGGTCTTCTTCATATCGGCAAGTCTCAAAGTTAGTGTTTTGATATTCTGAAAAAAAAATAAAAATTTGATAACATGTCTATATGTTAGGTTTCAGGAACTAATGGTTATTGGAAATCCAACAAGTAACAGCAAGTGGACAGTGCAAGAATAGTATATTCTAATACAAGTTGCAGAATGGGCACCTATTCCAACACGAATGAACGCATGAGTGTTGGAATTGCCTTCTGCAACGAGTATTAGACGATATTTTCTCTATTTCAGCCAAGAATTGTGAGAAATTTATTGGAATTCAATGAAAAATTCAGATTATACCTCCTAGTGCCTTTTGTATTTTATTTTGGCAGTTGGGGTCACTGATACGAAAATTGACAGATTATAGAATTTGAATAGTGCATTCAAATCTCTATATGATTTAATATTGACAATTGACATGCAATGGACGCATGTTGACATTCCAAAGGATAGGATGTCAGTGTTGTCAACCACAAAATGAAAAATATAACTAAAAACAATGCTTTAATGAGTTCATTACAGCACTGTTTTTAGTACTGTAATGAACTCTTACGATACTGAAATAGAGAGAGATAGAGATTTAGTTACTACTTGAATAACGACTCATAATTTTAATGCTTTTTCAAATTGTTTTTGTACGTCATAACTATGGAGTCTGACGAATCGCCACGCCCATAACGCGAAGAGTATATCCCTCCCGGAAAAAATATTCAAACAATGCTATTCTAAGGTTTATTCATGCACATGATATAAATATATATATATCAATATTCTTGAGCCGTCAGATTAGAACTCATGCCTATTTTTCATATTGGTTTAATTAATTATATCTGAAAATTCAGTGGTTTAATTCAGATTTCCAAAAGAGGAGAAAAATTTGCAGCAAATAAGTAACAGTAATTTAAATCAATTTTTTCAGTTTGGATCATGACAACTCTACTCACTTTATTTTTGTCAGACAATTGTTCTTCTAAATCACTTATTTGACTTCTCAACTGTCTCTCTAGAACCTCACTCTCCTTATGCTTCAAATATTCTTCCTCCAACTGACTCATTTTACTTGATAATTCATTGAATTCTGCATCCTGTCTTCTTTTCTCTTGTTTGATCAACTCGATTTGTTGAGATATTTCAGCATTCCTCACAAGTGCCGCATTTTTTTCTGAGGTAACCCTAAACAATAAGTTATAGATCACAATAATTTCAATAGAAAGACAGTTATACTTACCTAGACAAAGTTTTTTGAACATTAAGTGAATTGACCTTTTCCTCCTCAAGATCTCTTTCTAACTTAGAAATTTTGTCTTTCAAAGACACATTAATGCCCTGTTCAGTCTCAATTGACATTTTTAATTTAGAACATTCATCCTCAGCTTTATCAAGATTGGTTTCTGCATTCTCCAAGTTTTTCTTCACAACTGTTACTTCAGTGCTAGAACTGAGCTAAAATATAGAAAAAATGAAAATATTCAAAAGAAAACATTATTTTTCTAAGGAGTTGAAACAAGGAAATGAGTCCAAAGGTTTACAAAAAATAACAACATAAATAATATAATTTATTAGGAACAAAAATAAATTCTTAGAATTTGAAATAATTAACAAAATCATGAGGCAAACAAAATTTGTGCAGAACTACAGATTAAGGAATGATAACAGAAATATTTTTGGAATGTACAGAAATGCATCAATAGAGATAAGCAATATGAATTACCATTACAATAGAAATAATATGACCTTTTCATCAAATAGATGAAATGGAATAACTAACTTACCTATATAATGAACTAAGAGAGAAATCACATAGATTGACTCAAATTGAACTCAACAGAATAAAGTAAAAATATTGATGACACTAAATAATGTGGTGAAGAAATTAAGTTGAAAATATATAACTGAAACAGATAAAACACTTAAGACTATTTATAATAAGAAATAAGCCCATGCATAAGCAAAAGAAATATAGGAAGAACAAAAGTATTCCATAGAATTATGTCTGACTCACTAATTGAGTCCTTAGAAATGTAACATGCTCCTCATTCTCAGCTCGAACTCTTTTTAAGTCTGCAGATAACTCCTCCAAATCTGCATTAAGCCTTAGAATTTTTGTATTTTTATTATTCAAGTCCAGTTTATTGTATTCCAACTCAGCTTCAAGTTGTTGGAGTTTTTCGAATAGGACATCTTTCTCTTGAATTGCTCTTCTTCTTTCAGCTCCTTCTTCAGCTGCCTGGCGACTCAACCTTCCAACCTTAAATAACATTATCATTAGAAGTATATTCCTTTTCTATATTATGGTGATCTACCTGTGTTTCCAGAGAAGTTATTTTATCACTCCATGAAGTTTTGATGTCGGCAAGATGAACATGAGCCTCTTCTAGCCTTTGTTCCAGCAACCTCCTTTCAGAAATCAACTGTTCATCAGCAGATGTTTCATTAGCTAACCTTTGTTTTAGTACAACGATGAGATCTTTCAAATGTTTCCTATCCTCTTCACTTTCTGTCAGTCTAGAAGCTAAAGCAGCCATATCCCTTGATGTTGAATGTCTAATGGCATCTAGGTCATCCTAAAAATTTTTCATAGAATAAATGTTTCATAAGCGATATATTTTGAAAGCTATAAGCACATACCTGTGTTATGCTGAAGCCCATGAAACAAAAAAAAATCACGTGCTAATATTCAGATGAAAATCGAAAATTTTTTCACCTGTTTTAATTCTGTCGCATTGATGTTACACTTATCAAACTAAGCAATAATGATTGAATTATTTTTCAAATTGAAAAATACTAGAAAACTACTAGGAAATATAGAACAAAACACATCTATTGTCTTAATTAACAAGTGTAACAGTAGCAAATTATAAATTAAAATAATACAATTTCAAACATCACAGACACTAACAGCTAATAGTTCATAATTGTTTAACACTTTGTGACTATTGAAATTCTAGGATGTAGTAAATGTAGAGGGAAAAAAGTGAAGAAAGCAAAAAGAAGAAAGCAACCAAGAAAGTGTAAAAAAAAAGTCTTTTATTTAAAATAGGGATTGTATCTTGTACTTATCGCGCCACTTCATAATTTATATGGCGCCTGGTCCTTGAAATGCAGCTTTTAATTAAGATATACCTTGAAATCAAACTGAATACTCTGAGTTTTTAAAATAGACAATGACCTATTAGTAAACTTATTTTGTTCAATTTTTTGTAGAACTCATCAAATCTTTTTCAAACTGTTTTGGATAGTCCTTGTTTGTAATGCGATGACAAAGTATTAAAAGACTTAGTGCAGCGTTACACTCAGTCAGAGTCATCATCATAAACATATAGAGATAAAAGACTAGGACTAAGTACTCAAAATTCAACATCATATTATCCTGATCAATTTATTGGCAATTTTTTACCATCTTGCGAAAAAACTTTCTGTACTAAGATGTTTTCAACCTACAAACCTGTACACGAGGGTGCCCCAGAGATATAGAGTGGGGAGAATACGCTTCGACCACTGCGCATCCAAAATTGGTGGCTAAATTCTTATGTCAAATTTCCACCATTTATATACTTTCGTAGTCAGCTGTTCTAGATTGACATACTTGTCAGGAAAGTTAGAAATTGCTCGAATTTTACATTGTTCTGATAGATACTTCGATACTTTCAATGTCTTGTGTTGTTAAAACGTATAAAAACTTTAAAACAAAGAAGGTCGAGGGAATATCATTTTATAAGTAAGTTTTTATTGAAATTATCCGACTGATTATATCGCATGGCAATGTTTATCTGCTCAGTGGCGTGTTGTTCTCTTTCCACAGTAATATGATTCTTTTTAGTTTCCCAAAATCAGTTGATATGAGGACAGTTTTGACTGATATTCTGAGTATAGATTCTGAAGCTATAGATTTATCTAAGAAATTGATATGCTCTATACATTTCATTTTCATTTTAACATTCATACCAACTCTCCCTCAGATACACTGCTTTCTACGCCAATGAACCGAAAGTATAAAAATGGCGGGCGAAAAATTAGCCACTTCGCGCATATCGAAGATCATTCTCCCCACTCTATATCTCTGGGGTGTCCTGATAGAGGTGAAGAATATCTTGTTTATCTAGACAACACAAAACGATTTCTCTTTCTAGATAGTGATATAACCGAAATTTGGGGTCGATAAAACGCCGTTAACGCGTATCTATCGTCGCTCAAAGTTTGAAAATTTTCCAAATTTTTAACCAAAAGGTGTCCCCTATATAAATTATTATGGAAACTATCCAAACAAAAAATTTTATAGATCAACATTAGAGGTTTATTCGCCTCGCAGTGCCTGGTAATTCTGTGGACACAGAGAACTTGGTTCTGGAACTCATAGAATTGGCGCAAATCGACTTACGACACGAACAGGTCAGAACATGTGGGAACAAATAATTTCAAAACCTTTTCGTTAAATTGTACATCATGGCGATAGTGTTGTTAATAGGGTGAAATGTTAAAAAAATGCATTCTATGTATTTAATAACTAATAATACTATCACGAAATAACTAAAATACAATTAACATACGTACTTTCATCAAAAACTGTGCCATTATTTTTTTATTTACTGTCTTTCTCTTGTTGCAGAAAACAAACATTCTGAGAAGCCAATATAACGAATTGAGAAGCTCAAGCCCCGAGATCAAGAACAGTGAGAACAGTAACGAACAGTTCCGAAATCAAATGTTCCGACCACCCGTTCCCAGACGAACGGGCGAGAACAACAAATTACCAAAGATTACAATTCCGAACTGCGACGCGAACAAACTTTAGATATAAGGTACATTTTTGAACTACTTTTAAACTTCCAGTGTTGCCAGTGTATGCAAATTTGATAAAACCTTTGTTATTTAAAATGGGACACCCTGTATTCCTCATTTTTCAATTTACTTCTACTTCCCTTTATCCATATTCAACGGTTTTTGAGTTATAATTAATTCTTAGAAATTTTAGATCAAATTTCAGAGTTACGAGAATGACTATATTTCGAATCATAGTTGACAGTAATACAGAGTGGTAAAAAAACCATTTGTTAACGCAGATAACTTAGAATCCAAATAAGATATGTATAGATAATTGGATAGAATATTTGAAATTTAAATTGAGTTGTTCTCATTCTGAAAATGAAAAATTATACTTGGTATCTAATTAAAAAAAAAACAGAAGTTTATACAATATTGTGAGTTGGTAATTTTTATCTCTGTGTAACTGATAACTAAGATTTGAAAACAGTGGCGCAGATTAAACTATTATCTGAGATTATGCAAAATTTACAACTGAAATCTCAAATATTGATTGAAATCTAATCATTTTTGTAACTCTCTGATTCTGATCTAAAAACAATTTGTAAAATCAATTTATAACTCAATAACCGTTGGAAATAGATAGGCGGAGATAGAAATAAATTAATTCAATTTTTATGGGGAACCATAAAAAATAGAAATATTGGGTGTTACATTTTGAATAACACAGCTGTTGACAAATTTGCATATATCAGCACTGGAAGTTTGAAAGTATTTCAGAAATATACCTTACATACTCTCATGTTGATTTACAAAATTTGAAATTTTTACATGAAATGTTTCCATAATAATTTAATAGGCCACCCAATTTATGGAGCGATAACTCCAAAACGGTTAATAATAATATTTCAAAAGGAAGCTAATTTTATTCCTCAAGATTCATATTCTACAGATTATTGTTATTTTAAGTTGAACCGAAGTGCAACAGCCTTTGACCCCGAAAAAGTGACGTAGTACCAGTAGAAACCAGTGTAGGAGCATTTATTGTCACAATAAAATATGTATTACAGTTAATATCAGTTTGCAAATAATAATGTATAATATAAAATAGAAGTACCATCCAGAATATGAAACAACACATACTAATAGTGGCTAAGACAGACAAATAAACCAATTTTATTAATAAAATTAATATAATCTAGGTCAGGAGCTTTTGCACGCTTGTTCTAGAGTTTTTTCTTGTACTCTGGAACAATGTGATACAAATACAAACGCCATGATGAATGAACAAGCCTATATCTCAAATTAAAAATTACTACCCTCTCTAAAAACCTACATCAGTACTTTTCTAAATTTTGACAAGTAGATTATTTCACCGTAATAAACCATTTTGATTAATTTTCCTCTAACTGACACCGATCAATAAGTCCGACCGATGTCTATCGAATACGTACGTGTGATAGCATCAAGCATTGAGATTTCTCTTTTCTCTTAAGAATATAAAAAAATAATCATATCTTCATGTGGAAAGAAGCTACAACAAAGAAATTTGAGAATATGTGAAACATCAAGAACATCCATAAATGAACAAACTTTTGTTTGAATACGTCCGATAACTTATGAAATATAAAGCATTGAAAAAAATACTGTTGATAATTTCCTAATAATAATAATTTCCAGCTCAAAGAGTGTTTTATTTCACCGTTTAAGCATTTCAAATTTTCAGTAGATCAATTTATCAGAATGAATAAATACACAATTAATTAAGTTTTTCACATAAACAAAGATACATTATTTATTTTCATTCCATCATTAGCTGGGAAATCACTTTTTGTAAACATTTTCTTGCTGTACATTTTACATGTCATATTCTGCTATCATATTTGCATTTGGTGTCCTTTGAATTACCACAAAAGTAATTCATGAAATTCCTCATCTTTTGAACAATCTTTGTTCATCAATAGTTTCAATTTTCTCAGAAAATCATTCCGTATCATAGGATAGAATTATATGCTCACTCAAGGCAGTGGCGAAACATATGACATAAGTTTTTTATTTCTTTCAATTTTTGATTGCGTTGAGGAAAATTGAAATAATTCAAGCCATATTTATCATTTATATGAGTGGTGATTTGTTAATAACATTGCAAATATTGAAGGGTGTAAGTGAATAAGGAACATCAGCTTTATAATAGAATAGAAGCTATGTGAAATTGACATCTCTTGCAGATAGATACGTCTTTTTTTTGTGACTAATTAATATCAGTTAACATATGGAAAGGGTTTTGTGGGGTCCAGATAAACAAAACTCTAATATTGATAATTTGAAGTCACTCCATGAAAGTATTTTCAAAAATTTTGGGTTGCATTACAGCTTTGTTCTTAGTGCTATAATGAGCTTGTCATAATACGTAATAGTATATTCTAATACAAGTTGCAGAATGGGCACCTATTCCAATATGAATGCGAAATTCACACAATTGCAACACATGAGTGTTGGAATTGTCTTCTGCAACGAGTATTAGACGATATTTTCTCTATTTCAGTCAAGAATTGTGAGAAATTTATTGGAATTCAATGAAAAATTCAGACTATACCTCCTAGTGCCTTTTGTATTTTATTTTCGCAGTTGGTGTGACTGATACGAAAATTGACAGATTATAGAATTTGAATAGTACCTTCAAATCTCTACATGGTTTAATATTGACAATTGACACGTAATGGACGCGTGTTGACATTCGAAAGGATAGGATGTCAGTGTTGTCAACCACAAAACGAAAAATATAACTAAAAACAATGCTGTAATGAGTTCATTACAACACTGTTTTTAGTACTGTAATGAACTCATTATGACACTGGCATAGAGAAATTATTTTCAGTTCTAGAACCATCAGAAGTATGTGCAAACACACAAGTTTCTTATTGTTTTAGAACAGTCACATTAAACCCAAAAGCCTTTTATTAAGGGTTTTTGGAAACTTGATCTGATCGCTGAGTTCAGTGATCTGGTAATTCAGAAGGTGTGTCCTTTTAATGATCCTATCAATGCTTTCAGTGCAAATTAGTGATCTGGACTAAACCCTCACTATACTTAAATCATGATGTCTAACATCAGATCTATCCAAGCATTTTTCTAAATGCTCCTAATGACTCACAAAACCAATCTAGAAATTCATTTACATGATGTATTTCTAGAATGTTATACCACAGTATAGACTCCACCCAGTAGTTACACTCCTCGGTTTTTCGTACACCATTTCAAACTCATGCATGATTTCCATCCGAAGAAGGCAAAGTCAGCTATCGCAATATGATATAATGCTACTATTATTTTTATATTAATATATACTATATTATTACGATAATACATTTCTAAAATCTTCTTTCTACTCTATGATCTGTAGTTACTTATGCACATAGAAAGGTGCACGAGTTTGCCAGAGGGTAAGGAATTCAGTTCATATTTTCGATAGTGTGACTACATGTGGTGTCTATAATGTGGTCATACTATTCTAGAATATAGATTTGTCCACTTTTTGAATATTGAGATGCCTAATAGAAATATCTAATGTAGTTTCATAAAGAATCCAGCTACTATTATGAGTACCTATGGCTTTTTTTATCATTATGTTTGAATATTTCAATAAATTTCACGAATTAACTATATAATTAATTCATATGAATCAAAAACCAAAGGAGGAAATATGTTTAATGCTGGGTTGATCGGTTGATCAACTTGTTGATAGAGCGATTCTATACATGAAATTCTGTGAATTTGGCATTCCATTGGTCAATCTGACATATCCGATGAAGTTTTCTGTGAATCCTTTGATAAATGATCTTTATGAAACCCATTATAAATCTTTTTGATTGAAAATTGATTAAATAACTTTTCAAACTAAAATAATGAATGAGAACAAATCAAATGACGAATATCCATGCCCCAACAGATTTGAAATAAAAGATCTTCAGAGTTTAATTAAATTAAGCCAAAAAATCAGCAAAACCATGTAGTAAATTCAAAAGAGGTGCTTTATTTGAGTTATTCAAACATTGACGTTTCTGAAAACCAACCTGAACATCACTTAAGTGCTCTTCTTGTCGTCTCAACCTAGCCATTTCACTTCTCATTTTTTCAAGCTGCAATTGACTCTCTTTAAGTGAGGCATTTTTCTCTTCCAATTCCTTATCACGCAGTAATACTAAATGCTTTATTTTTGACAATTCTTGAGACTGAAAGTTTTCTATTTGTTCCTTATCCTCTTGATGTTCTACAAGCTTTTGTTTGGAATCTGAAACATAATCCTCTACATTTAAGTCTTCAAATGAAAGTAATCTGGTATACCTTCAGCTATTCTTAATTTTTCCCTCAGATTCGTTATCTGTTTATAGGCTTCTTCTTTCTCTTTTTCCAACATCTGTAGTTGTTTATCTTTGGTATTAATCATTTCAGTCCATTCTCTTTCTTTTTGATCAAGTCTTCGCTTAAAATCTGTTTCGATTTTGGATATCCTTTTCTTAACATCTTCTATATCTAACGTACCGCTGTCTTTGAGATCATCAGAGGATATTATGGAATTAATACTAGAATGGGAACCTTGGAATGATTTACCTCGAATGGACTCGATTTTCTGTACAGTTGAGGAAGTGATTTTTGCTGTTAACTTGGAAAGATCGTTCCCGGTTTCTTCCCGTATTTTATTTTTCAAGGAAGCAAACATATTTGATTCTAATCAGGTACTTAACGCATCATAGATATAGATATGAATTCAATACGCTCAACGCTCAATATGAACTTTAATTTCTCCGTGGGTGTGCCGAATTCAATTCGATTTATCACCTCACACACATTATTATTTGTTCCAAATATTTTCAATTCCACATCTCTCAAAAACACGACAACTGTCACTCTGACATTCGTTCTGCCAAAACCTCTTTTTTAGTAGGTCACAGAAAATAATTTAAATTCTTTTTAAGGAAAACGGCCCGATATAAAAAAATACAGAGGCTACAAGTATATTTCAAAATGAAATAGAAATTTATAACTTATGCTATAATTACAATTTACGCGAAAATAGATAAGTAAGATAACTAAACATCTATCGTAATAAATACTGATACGCTTTCATAATATTTACGTTGCAATCGTTTAATCTTCATGGTAAAAAGATGTTATTGAAATTGCGTAATGACATGATATAAACTAGTTTAAGATATTATTACATTCTTGTTGTCTCTGCCTATGAATGACGACAGATTCTCTTGTCTTTCCTAAAGTATCAAAATATTATACTCAGGTTTATTGAAACATGGCTGGAACTGATTTAAATTTGAGTAGTATAGAATGATTAAGGTGATTTAAAATACTTGAAAAAATGGATTCCCATTTCCTATGAAAAATTTTAAATACAAAAAACTTCCTATTGAGGAATAACAGTCGCAGATACGAGTAAAGCTGTCACATAAATCCACACGACCCAGAGACAACTTGCCTCTGACACGACCTGTCCTATAGGTGGTGTAGCATTCGTTTGTCCGATGTTACGATGATCTCCGATTGGTCCTCATTATTGGCACCTAAATGTAGACCAATGGGAGACTAGCCGTATAATCGTGCTGTCGGGCAATCCTATTCATGCGATCGACCTTCAAGTCAGTCGAATTCTGTAGTGCCAGCATGCAAATATAAATGACTTGTAAATGAACATAGGTAAATAAAAGTAAATATATATGATAAAATGATTAATACAGGGTGGCCATTTGAAAACGAAACAGACGAAATAAGTTTTTTCGATAGAAATGCTCGGACAGGTCGATTTCTGTTTCGAGGGTGACAACTTAAGATATAGGTTACGGACGCATAGCGCTTCAACCCTTGCTGCTACAACCCCCACCCCCAATTTTTGAATAGGGAAGATGGGGTGAGTGATACCTCAATTCAAAGGTATTTCTATACTGATTTCAGCACAGTAATTGTTTTTCCATTTTATGCATTAGTTCTCGAAATATTCATGCGTTAGTTAATTTTATCACTCAAATTAATTTTTTGCGAATAATTGACATTTCGTGCTTCCGAAACACCAAAATTTTCGTACTTGTATTTGAAATTGCAAAACATCTACCACTGGGCAAATGAGGTCATACCGTACGTGTTAATGCTACTAGGGCCAGATGTTCGACTAGCTGTTTTATTCACTGAAATCATTCCCCAACTGTACGGTATCAGAACGATTTGAAGTATTGATCTAAGAAATAAGACTTTTCAAAGTAAAGTAAATAATTTATCAAAAACTCACATCAATTAATTAAATATTCAAATTGTTCACCATTAGCTTCCATACAATGAAATAAGTTTTGTTCGAAACGATGGCGCACATTTTGCAGCATTTCTGGAGTGATTTGACGACATTCGTTCACTATACGTCTTCTTAAATCTTCTATGGAATCGGGCTGTGTAGAGTAAATTTTACTCTTCAAGTGGCCCCAAAGAAAGAAATCTAGTGGTGACAGATCTGGCGACCTGGCTGGCCATTCAGTGGGACCCCTTCTTCCAATCCACCGATTTGGAAATCTTTGATCCAGATATTCTCGAACTGGTAAGGCGTAGTGTAGAGGAGCTCCATCCTGCTGAAACAAAATCTGATCTTCCACATAATTTCCAGCATTGTTTTCAATAATTTCCGTCAAAATTGGATCAATGTGATTTTCCAATAAGTCCAAATACATATCTTCAGTAAGATTACCAGGTAAAAAGAACGCAATACGCTTTGTTTGTTCAACATCTTGATTTCTATGTCAGTGGATTGGAGGAAGAAAGCCACAGTCATGGTTGTTTTGAAGCTCCAAAATGTCGATTTTTCACAAAAAACACTACAAGTGCCATGAAAACACCACTTCATTTCCAAATACTTAGTTAAGAATATTTCGAGAACTAATGCATAAAATGAAAAAACAATTACTGTGCTGTGTTGAGGGTATCAAATTGAAATCCTTTACGCCATATTAGAAAATTTTATTACACATTAATGATTTTAAGTAAACTTTCAGTCACATACTGATTGTATTAGAAATATATCAATATTCAAATGATAACTATCTATAATACCTAACTTTATATACAATCAAATCATGATATATTACAGAACAATATATTTCAACTGAAAAACTCACGAATAACAAATAACAAAATAACAAACACTGGCTGAGTCACTGTAAAAATTCTGGATGTGGCAAAAATTGAACCCTGCCAAAACAAATATAAAATCAATAAGTACGAGGTGTGAAATTTTCAGACGATTTGGATAATTTTAAATAATAAAACAACGTTCCTCCAATAAATTCCTTTAGGAAAACAGTTCTCCTCAATTCAACAACGACTACCTATTTTGCCCGAAATTCCTAATACTGTACCATACAAAAATTAATTTGAAAATTTGTTATTCCAAAAAATATAATTTTTTTGTTTGGTCAAGCTTTTTCTTTGGCAAATTACAGTCTGTGAATATTGAAAATCCGATTTTAGTATGCATCAACACTCTTATGAATTTTCATAATTTTAAACATATATATATATATAAATAAATTTATCAATAATAAACCTAAAAAAAATTTCTTTTGGTTCACACAAATATGATCTATTTCTATGGATAAGTCTAATATATCAGGTTGGTGCAAATTACATACTGGTATTCAATTTATAATTTAAAAGTTTAATCAATTCGTTCATTTGTAAATAAAAAAAAAATAAATATAGTTATAAAACGTTCAATATTAGGGGAATAGATAATACCTACACTTAATAAGTACTGAAATTAATGTAAATGAAAATTAAATTCAAAGTCACCAACCCAATATTTAACGAGAATCTGAGTATGACAGATGTAGATAATCATTGCCATTTTTTTTGTTATTAATTAGCATCACATTGATGCAGTACAGCTTTAGAATCTATTGTATCCCTAAGTGACACTGAATGATCATTATTCATTTTTGTCACATTGCGCAAAATAGGTTACGAAGTTTTCCTAAATAAGAACAGAGAACCTGACTGAGATGAATATTCGAAAAAGCACCTAGCTAAGATATCCATTTCAGCTTAGATTACCAAAAGCTCGCCAATTTAATTGGAGAAGAAACGAATAAAAACAGTTCGGTAACCGTTTGATCACATCTAATAAAAAATAAATTCTACTTATTCTCCATGTCTCGTATCGCACTGTTATAGTCCAGACTGTAGGTTTTCTTTTGAGTGATCTCCTCAATGTTCTGAGCGGTGCAATCTTGACCGATATGTCCTGTCGCTCCACAATTATAACAACCGGTGGGGTGTCGGGGAGGAAACTGTGGGCTAGAATACAGAATGGAAACATAAGGAAGCGTATAAGGTGGTATTGTGTTCTCGGAACTTTGATAATTTGGAAAAGGACCACTGAAATGAGGCCTACAATAAGGTGGAGTTGTGTACTGAAAAATAGACCTGTTAGGCGGGATCTGGTTGAAAGTTGCTGGGTAACTCGTATAAGGCACCGTACAGTTATTGAAAGCAGTGGGTGGTGGGGGAGTTGTATCACACATAGGAGGCAGGTTATTCAAAAATGTCGTTGAGGGCGGAGGTGGGGGAATTCCATTCATCCTAGGCTTTTCTGGTCCCCGTCCTGGTCCATGAGGTATGACTGTGGGCGTCTCAGGTGGAGACTGGTTTAAGCTGCTGTTACTCGATGAATTTGAATGATGTAAGGAATTCTCTCCTTCAAGATTCAACGCTTGCATTTGTTCTATGAGATACGGGACTGGCATTTTATGTGGGTATTGTGGAGGGTAACAAAGACCATTGGGCGGTTTCAGGTTGTCTGGTACTATCCCCCTTGGTGGAGCCCATGGAGTGTCCGTTAAATGAGTATCTGGCAACTGATTCAACTGAAATAAAAATGGTTTCGATATTAAGAAGAAATTGTGGAAAAGATTTTGTCAATATATTTTCCATTATGGCAATACTACACTTGATTGTGTTACTGGTCTGTGTATTTGGTAAGGTTATCGTTTTACAATAAAACAAGAGAATTAGGATTACTGACAAGGATGATCTACCAAATTTTTCAGTTTCAGAATCAATATATATATAATATTTGCTTTGTTATTTGATCAGAAATAATTCTTTAATACATGCAATACTGAATATGAATAATATCTTTATATCTATGATCTTACCTCGTCGTCCGGAAGTTTCAGATCGGTGGAATTGCCAAACATTGTATTCAGACTAGAATGAGATACGGGGTCAATTGACACTGGTTGAGGCAACTGCGAAACCGCGCTCACAACTGCTGGTGGAGGCATGACCTCCATGTTCGGCAGACTAGGCGGCGGTGGTCTGGCAGTTAGGGGCAATCTGACGTTCACAGTTGTTGTTCGATGAGGGGAGGTACTTCTGCTGTGCGTGGGTGTTCCCGCTTGACTAACTAGCGGCGATATGGAAGGTGGTGGAGGAAAAGGTGGTACCTGAGTGAAATAGATGCGTCAAATTCAAAGTAAAATACATAAAATGATGATTGAAAGGAATTAGGTAAATATTCATTTTGCCAAAGGAGATGAATAAAATAAGATTCATGGGATGCAATGAATATCTACTAAATTCTCGTTTTTAAAACTCTGCATACCTGAAACTTTTTAATGGATAGCTTGAAACGACAATATTTCATTATTGATCAAAAATTTATTTTGTTCTATTCTCCATTACGGAGAAATCAATATTTTAATAAAATTTATTTTGTTCCATTCTCCATTACGGAGAAATCAATATTTTAATAAAAAATTACTTGTCTAGGACCAAAGCCTAAATCAACCTTCACTGAACCGTTCATAGAATAAAACATATTTTTAAAAAAATTCCATATATTAGAAAATATTATAAGAATATCTCGAAAAAAATTTTTGTATATCTAGGTAAAAAATTTTTTCCTACTATCAAACGTAACAAATTTGGGCTATTGGTGTGCCTATCACTTAATTTGATGAACTTCTAGATTGCCAGGTTTAACCTAGAATGACGATGCAAGTAACCTTCACCCAAATGATTTTTTTTAAATAAATATAAGCGTTGATTTACTGCAACAGTGATATGGGCTTTCTGCAAATAAGTTTGTCAATTTCAAAGATTCAAATTGTAGTGAACACTGAATTGTGTGATACAGAGATCCAAAGGAATAATGAAGGGCCAAACATTGCAGTCGCAATAAACCTGATTTTCATTTAATTTGATAAAACACATTCAATGAACGTTAAAATTATGGAGAGTAGAGAAAGGAGGAATCAAAATTATGGAACAGCTGATCAAAAAGTGTCGAAATTGCGTAAGTATAAATGTCACTTGTGTCTTCGCGTTACTTCATTGATTGTTGTCAGTAGCTCTTATTCTTAGTGGATTATTGAATTTCAAACAATTTCTTAAAGACAAAGTCATATTCTGGCATTTCATACTGATGTAATGAGGAAAAAAAGCTGTCCTCTTTCAAGTCGGTAGCTTATCACAATGACTCAGTATTCATTATAAATAATTTCATAGGTTAACAATACTTTGTAGTTCTCAATCAATCATAAATAAATTCAAGAACACAAAAACTTGTTAAAAGTTGATCATTTAGTTTTCAGATAAATTTCCATTCCCCATTTTGATCGACCTTCAAGTAAATCACAACACCAGTGTAATATATATTTCTCTATTTCAGTGTCGTAATGAGTTCATTACAGTACTAAAAACAGTGCTGTAATGAACTAATTACAGCATTGTTTTTAGTTATATTTTTCGTTTAGTAGTTGACAACACTGACATCCTATCCTTTCGAATGTCAACACGCGTCCATTGCATGTCAGTTGTCAATATTAAATCATGTAGATTTAAATGCACTATTCAAATTCTATAATCTGTCAATTTTCGTATCAGTCACACCAACTGCGAAAATAAGATACAAAAGACACTAGGAGTTATAATCTGAATTTTTCATTGAATTCCAATAAATTTCTCACAATTCTTGACTGAAATAGAGAAAATATCGTCTAATACTCGTTGCAGAAGGCAATTCCAACACTCATGCCTTCAAAAACTCGCTCCTTCGTCTCTCTTTTTTGCATTCGTGTTGGAATAGGTGCCCATTCTGCAACTTGTATTAGAATTGCAATTTAGAAGGACACTTTTTACATATGGAGTGATTCATAGTTAAATCTGTGCAGTTCTTTCAGATAATGTTTGAAAGAACCATGTAGTGCGATTACTGAATATTCAAAATTTTTAATTGTATTTCTTTCCTAAAACAGTTATTTTTTCTGTAACGAAAAAATATATCAATAAATAATATTCCCAGGAAAAATCAATGACAATTCGTTTTTTAATCACTTCATGAAATTATAGTGGGAAAAATATTGAAAACCGTTCACCTAAATCAAACGGGAAGTTATGACTTTATTGCCGTTGTGTTTTCAGTTATGTACCTCCAGCAAAGATCAATCAATTTTTAGATTCTTCAGTCTATGACGTCACAGCGTCAGTGCGTATAAATATTGAAATCTTGTTTTCATTTTATAATAAATGGATTTAAGTTTAAAAATGATCAAAACTATATTATAGTGCTCCTTTCTCTTTGGAAGAGACGCTATTGAAAACGGAAATCCTCATCATCTAGATGTTACACTTTTTATTCAAAATAATTTTTAAATCTATTATTGGAAGTAGTCTATGCATGATTTGTTTGCCCACTTATTTTTTATAATGTATGTTCTGATCTAATAACCAAATTTATTCTAAAATATGTTTCATTTTATTATCAGCTCCGTGAAAATCCATTTAGGTTCTGATCTTCTACTAAACCATCAGATGATCATTTTGCAATGAGATATCAGACAGTTTTGTACTCATTTTTATCCACAACTATTATTTTTCTATGAAATTGTCACTCAAGTGCTACTTAAATTTTCACAGTGTGAGTAAAATTATAGTGGGATTTTTCAGTCAACTTGTTCCAGTTTAATCTTCAATTTACAACCTCTTCACTATTTATTACACTCCATTCTAACCTTGATTCACTAATTAAATGTTCAATTGTTACTAAGAAATTTTTTTGTTTCTTCATTTTGCCTCGCATCAGATTTATCTTAACTCCTGAAACAATGACAAAAATTTAATAATATTGCCTGAATTGAAATTTTCAACATTGAAAATGTATTAGTCTGGTAATCAAACTACATAATTTAAGCTTCTACACATCACCCCAGAAATCCAAAATCTATACATTTGCAGGTATAATTTCCTTTTTTTTTATTTAGCATTCGATTATTTTACTCATAATTATGGTCGCCCAAAAATTTGGAATTTTTTTTATCCCTAAATTTTTTCCAGTAACGTATAAAAACTCCAATGAAATATTCTCTCAGAAACAACAATTTTAGTGTTCTGAGCATGAAGCTGCGACTCACACTACAGAACTGCTAAAAACTGAGGCCAAAATGTCTCATTCTGTGTCGCAATATTATTATTTTTCCAAGTCCCTGTTCCTTCAATTTCAATTTTTTCTGGAAGCATTATAACAAATACCTACTGGCCATGGTATTATAATAAATAATTGAATAAGAGTAGAAATTGTAAAAAATTTCTATTTCACAAAACATGACTATTCTGATTTCAGCCATTTATAAATTTGGAATCAACAGTTTTTACATATCTATCATATTTACGAGGCATGTTTTTTAAGTAAGTACCGTTTTGGAATTAAAAAAAGACGTGTAAAGATATCGCAATAATTTTATTTCTACAGGAAAGCATCTACAGGAAAGTATCTTAATCTACTTTTCAACATAATTTCCGTGAATATTGACGCACTTGTCATAACGTGGCACCAGTTTTTGGATACCCTCCTCATAAAATTCTGCCGCCTGACTTGTTAACCACTGTGTCACAAATGTTTTGACTTCATTATCGTCTTGCAGACGCTGACCGCCCAGGTGTTTCTTCAAGTGCAGGCACAAATGGTAGTCGGAACGCCGACCGTAGCGCTACGGCGGCGGAATCCCAGAACGGTACTTACTTAAAAAACATGCCTCGTATTTGGTTGAAAAAAAGCTTTATTGGATCTACTTAATTGTGACTATATGAGGAATCTACGGCTGCAAACAACCTACTATATGCACTAAGGCTTTGAAGGAGCTGATTGAGGTTAATACAGGAATCACTTTGACTACTTGTGAATGTGATATTCTTAGTAATATAATAATAAGGGAAGATTGTTTGGATTGTGTTATGTAATGTCATAAATAAAAATTAACAATGAAAGTATCCAAAACAATCTTTCCTCTATGTTTACTTCTCATCCTAGTTTGTATTGAGGTGGAAATTGAATAAAATTGTTATTCATCCCTATTCCTGGCCGTACTCAACTTACTTCTTATCATTAGGAAATTTTGATAGAATATATAACAATGCTCTATTCATTTTTATTTATGAAATCATGATAATATTTGGGAGTTTATAATTTATATGGAACTTTTACTCAAGATATGTGAGAAGTACATGTTATGTACTTCAATCAAAAGAGTTCTCAATGGAAAGGCAAATTCCTTTCATTGAAAGTCTACTCTTGAAAGAATCAGATTTCAGAAACCAAGAAACAGAATGGAAGGCTAAATATATAGTGAAATTTTGTGTTGAAAATCTACTTCTTACTTCCCATTCACTCCACCAAAATGAAAAGAACGTATTATATGATTAAAATCTACACAATATGACTTGAATATCTCGAAGGAGTACGTAACACTCGCTGAATCCTATGAACAGTGGTTTTTTCAGTCAGCAAATATCTAGGAATCCATCATTTACTACACTTATTAAAGACAACCGAACTTTTATGTTCCTGAGAACTGAAATTGTCTATTTCATTAAATTAAATATGCTACAACTCCATGTTCGATATACTTCTACGTACGTAGTTCGTAATTTTTAGACAATCTGTTTGTTATTGATGAATTGTTTCCAGGGATCTCCACCTACAAAAAATCAATCCAATTCCACTTAGATGGTTCATTGTTCTGCATTAAGATAAATAAATTATCTTCTTCTTACATTAATCAACATCTTGATAAATCTATTTAAACAGGACCTTTTTTCCATACATTTGCATAATACTCTTTTGTATTTGAAAAAAAAACAATATTCAAATGTTATTAGGGTGAAATCCCACATTTTTTGGAAATTTTTAATGAAACCTGCATTCTATTGTAGTCATATTTTGTTGCTCTTGTATTTATACTTTGTTGGGGGTTATACGTCATACCTCTGGTGCACCGCAGTGGACTCCGGGTCTATTCCAGATAGTTGGAGAATAATCCAGGGGCTGCTGCGGTGGTGGTACCATTGGATGAAGACTAGCTAATGGTACTTTCAGATCCCCATACGACATAGGTATGTTAGCTTTAACTGGTACTGACGGACTATCTAAAGTATTCTGAACAAAATGAAAAAAATTAACAATAGGATATTTGGGAAATAGTAATATAAAGCAGGCTGATAAGAACAAACCTAGAATACAATGAATAATTCCAATTATAGACAAGCTTCTACATCTATATGACGGAGTCAAGGTTTGTAGTTAGCTGTTTGCTGACAAGAAATTGCTGATGATGGAACTCATATAGAATTATAATTTGTTATTATTGTGTTTCTTCCCAAAGCTTCAATAGACATCTTTGTCGTTTTCAAGGTAAAATAAGCTTTTACAAAAGCTGATGATTTCAGAGATTTTTCTGAAATCACCACCTCGAAAATGAAAGGAAGAACGTTAGGAAGAAGAACAATAATAGATTATGGTTATTGCCCCAATAATAATTCTACAGATCATATTGTATTAATTATGAGAAGTCTTAGGCCTTCACTAAATATTCTGAATTGGGTAGGCTATTACTTCCATCTTCATGAGTTTTGAGTGTAATGAGAAAGCAAAACATATGTTATTTCCAGCATAGTGAAAAAATTTGTAATGTCTACTAAGGGCTACTTATTTTACTAAAAGTTACTTATCATGTCAAAAGCAGCTATACAAAGAATGATGAATTGTCTTTATCTGGTTTGATTTGTCAATCAATGAAAATTGACAAATTTTCTAACACTTTCAGCTTTTTTCAAAGCTAAGTTGCCTTGAAAATGATAGAAGTCTATCAAAATGTTGGTAGCAAGTACAATGAGAGTTGGTGGATATTGTCCAAATAGTAATTCTGCAAGAGTTCCATCATCAAAAATTTTTCTTAAACTTTTAATAGTTCAATAGTGAATACATTTCTGTTAAAACCATTGTATTAAATCGAATAGTTTTCAAAATACCAAAAAAAAAAAACTGGAAAAAAGTCAACTTGTTCAGTCAGTAATATGTTCATTATTCTTATTTTAAATATCCTGAGCGTAAACTGTTTTTACAACATCCAAGAGGAAGGATTTGTTAAATCGAGAAATGAAGATAGCGAATAACAATAACACCTGACACTTGTGAATTATTAACACATAATTAATCTTCTATGGGTACAGAGTGTTCCCATGGTTTCGAAAAAATATCCATTGAATTTTTTTAGATGCAATCAAGTTGACTCTACATACACCATAAATCCAGAAAATCTCAAATAACTCAGAAATTATTGAATTTAGGAGCATAATCATGTGAGAAAACTATCATTATTTTTTACCGCGGAATCCAACACAATTATAAAAAAATAGGGTTCTGATTTGAAAAACAGAAGTTACGGCCAATTTAAGATCACAATTTTCAACACAAAATTTGAAACACCCTGTAATGATATTTTTGAAATTCAAAATATGCATGACCTTTTCACATCCTTCCTCTTCGATGCTGTAAAAACGGTTTACGCTCAGGATATTTAAAATAAGAATAATGAACATATTACTGACTGAACATATTTTACTTTTTTTCCAGTTTTTTTTAGATATTTTGAAAACTATTCGATTTAATACAATGGTTTTAACAGAAATGTATTCACTATTGAATACTCGATTATACCAGGAATGGAAAACTTGAAAAAAAATTTTTGGTCCAATTTATTTTCACTCCTTGTATAACTGGAAGTTTTTGGGCTTCGAAAATATTTTAGCTCTGTAGAGAACTTCGAACAATATCATAATCCCAATTTTCAGATTTAAAATATGTCTAGTTCTCCAGAAACGTCTAATAGGCACTCGAACTTGAGACACCCTGTATAAAGTATTGATGCTAATGAGCAATTTTGCAAGCATTTTTCCTAAGCAAAAATCATGTCCAGTTTTTCTTCATCGGAGCATTTCACAATCTTTGTATTAAATGGATGAAATACGTTGTTGGACACGAACTTTGATGGATTGTTAATATTAAACAGTTGATGTTGATTAGTTATCTGAGATTTTATGTGTGACTGTTGAATCACTCTTAGAAGGTTTTTCTATGATTATTGTTACTCATAACAGTTGGTTCTCTTGTTTTAAATTAGAAAACTCTCAGGTTTAAATGTAGGACAGATGACTTAAGGAAGATAGTTTCGAAATCAATTTTCGAGTCCAAGAATATAGAAAAACCCGGTGGTATGCCATTAGAAATAAGGAAGTTTTTGACAATTATTTTTTTGTAGTTTATATTTAAAAATCAATCATTATCACTTTGTATACCATAGATTTGTTTGTTTTGTATAAAAGTAGCCAAAAAACATTTTGTGTATTATATATATTTGTTTCTTCATTAAATATTTTCTATTTTTTACTAGTTCCTAATGAATGATGTTTCTAAGGGTAGTGATCTAGTATCATGTACTCTAATACAGTTAAAAAAAAAGTAAGTCTGACACTATGAGTCAGAAGTAAAACTTTAGATAAAGGATGTAGTAGCTCTGCCAAAAAAACTTATGCCTGGGCTAACATATACTATACATTGCACATGTGCCTGGCATAGAGTGAATTAAGAGCTCATCTCTATAGAGGAGAGGCTATACCTCTTACTATAGCATGCTAATTAGTTCCCATTAATTCACTATGGCTAAAAGTTTCACTTCAAATATGAGTAAATAAAGTTGCTTAACTAGGTCTTATATACTCACAGGTGCCTTTAATGTAGGAAATCCAAACCCCGGGGGATAACCATACATGCTGGGTTTAGAGGAGAATCTGCTCCTATGCTCTTTGTACTCCACTAATCGATTCAATACATTACCAAAAAATAATTTCTGTTCAAAGGTAAATGCAGGATGATGTAACGCCATCGTATATAACAATAAAAATTCACTGAGTAAAATATCACTTTTCACACTATTTTTAAGAAGGTATTCTTCTACACACTCTGTCCTCAAGAAGTTTTTGAATAACCAATTAGCAACAGTATAGTTCCTACTACTTAAAAGTGATAAATATAACAAAATACGATGTCTAATGTTATCATCTATTAAACTTTGATGTAGGGTTGAATCCTTAGTTAACTTTTCATAATCATTAGCTAAGAGAGCTGGACCACGGAGTTCCTGATACGTATGTTTACCAATTTCCTCTATACAACTCCCCAAGAACCGCAATTCAAAGGGAAGACACATATTCAGTAAATCATATAATACATCTATCCTTTTATAACTGTCCAAGTCTTTAAACCATAATAACACATCCTCCTTACACACCATCTCCAGAACTCATTGATGTTACAATGCAGGTTGCTAAAAAAATCACAAATATTTGGTTTTGCCTCATAACCTAAAAAGTAGAACTTACATCAAATGCATTCATAACATTTCCAGTAATTTAAATGAAGCACCGCATCGTATTACTTTAATATTACACAAATATAAAAAAATATATGTTTAAATATGAGAAATTGTTAGGTGAATGTCTACTGACAGACGAAGAAAGACGTATGACTCTTTGATCAACAAGCATTCCACATTTTCAATATGAAATCTGAGATGAATGCAACAGTTTATGACTTCTTATGAGAAATCTATTGATGGGGTACGAGGTTTTTCACTTATATTTCCATCAAGTAAATTAATTATTGAAATAATCTCACATTTCAGTCCCACTGGACAACTATCAACATCTCTTTAGCCAGGCGCCAGACTTGTCATGTCAAATTCAAATGAGAGAATTTTGACGCTTTGGAAATATCACCTTAACGATATATTAGATGGAATTGAATTTCCATTGATTTTATTTGGTTTTTGAAGACTCCTAAATAGATTGAAAATTCGGAAATACCCCCTAGTAATGAGATAAAAATCATAGAACATCAATATAGGTACAAAATAAAAATGGTTTGACAAAAAAGAAGCAGTGTTGCCTTTTCTTCTGTTTTAGCAGTAGTGTTAGGGTTTTGTAGTGATTAATTTCAATTAGTTTATTATTAGCTTAGATAATATATGTATTATATTCATACAATATTATTAATTCATAATTATTTTAAATTTGTCAATATAGATATTTGTTTCTATAATGCAATTCTATCATAAAAATATATTGATATCATGTTGAACTGTGAAAAATTCTATATTACTTTCGGAAATATGACTTTTCAGTTTGCGAAGAACTCGCAAGTAGTTTCACAAAATCAAATTTTAAATTTCATGTGACATTATCATGACTGCAATATCTACGACGCCAGGACTAAATAATATTTCATTTGGCAACATCGAGATTATTGATAACAGATCGAGATTTATTATTTTCGGGAAATCCCCTATTTATGTGCGACATCAACAGGATCACTCAGCTCAGAATTCAGTTTTGCCACCCAAAGTTTCAAACATTTTTAACACGAAACATTTCGATACCTCAGACAAATTTCACAAGTTTCATTATCAAGTTTTCAATAACGCTGTTGTTCATCTGAACAAAGTACTTTATTGTACAGTTATGGGTTAAGAAACCAATAAGTCTTCGTTCTAAAGCGACGTTTCGATGAATTTTATCATATTCTTCAGGCTGAAGAATAACTGACAGCTGATGAATTCAGCCACGTTAAAATTTTCATTATGTAAAAGAATATCCAACAATAAACAATGAACGAATATATCTGAAGGCAACATCGATAATATACAACATATACATCATTTGTTACTGATAGATGAATTTTCCTGATTATATGGTCATATGCATCTTTAATGGATCATACTATAGAATCCGAATATTAATATTATATTCAATTCACTAAGATGATATGGTACAGTTTTTTTCTCTTAAACAGTAAACATTGAGCCTCTCAAAAAATTGTTACTATTTTTTTGTTGCTTATATCTGGAGCTGAATGTCTGAAATGAATGAATTTATTGTATTATAATAATTATATTATTAGCAGATAGTTACAAACTACATTACAAATTTTTTGAAAATTCAAAAGATTAACTCATGACATATTTTTTTTCAATAAAACACTTCATATTAATTGTTTAAGGGAAGCCATCTTCATCTTCTTCGGCCATTTCTTTAGCCAGTTCTAAATCTTGTTGTTCCCTTTCTCGTCTTTCTTCTGCAGATTCCAGTTCCTTACCATAAGCTTTGGGTGGATACCTCATTGCTTTCACACTCTGGTTATGTAAATCTAAACAGAACGAAATCCTTTGATGGAAGGCCATCTGAGGTTCCTTTGTACAATATATATCATTACTTTCTTTGCTTCTCATACACCCACCCTCTGGATCAAGAGTCGCTTCTATGACTCCATCTTTAATGGCCTTAGCTACAATGAATTCAGCATCTTCAGCTGAATCTAGACCCAATTTTTTTGCAATGTCCTGTGGAGAAATTCTTGAGTATGACAATCCAATAGAGCGTATTGCAGTTTTGATAACGTTGTGTCTCAGACGAAGGATTAGTGTATAAGTATGGTCCAACCTGAATTGTGGACCAAAATTTTCTAGAACTTCTCCAAATCTTTGAAGGTTGCCCATACGAACAGCCTGAGTGAGTTGAAAGTATGGTGCCAGCGAGTGTCGCATACTAGCTTGCCTGAAAATCTGTCTTTCTGGAATATCTCCCAGTAATAATTCCACAACCACCAAGAGCTTCTGAACAGTCTGCCTGAAACCAATGGCAGCATTTTGTGGTGCTTTTCTCATAGCTTGAACCAAATGTTTTCCAGCAATACTATATTCAAGTCTAGCAGCTTTAATTCTACCTAAATAATACAAAAATCTTGCCCATTCATTGTTACTGGCTGTTTCAGGAAAAATGCATTTACTCACTAATTTATCAGCCTGATCATACAGAGAATAATGAAGATAATTTCTCAACAGGCAGTTAATGAGGACAGCTTGACCTTCAAAGTCATTTCTCAAAGTTGCAGTTCTCAAACGAGCATGCAAAAAGGACCTTATAGAATCTAGTTTTTTGGTCAATTCTGCGACGCGAGAATGATAGAAATACGATTTTGCAGCCACCAAATCTAACGTACGTCTGTTCTGAGAAATAACTTTACTCATAAGCAGATCTGAGCATTTCGTAGCCTCATCTAGCTTATTGGTATCAATCAAACGGACCAGAATTAATAAATGGATGTAAGTATCTACTTCAGGAACAGGCGATTTAGTTGCAGACCTAGTTCTTTGGGATTGTGTTTCAATTTCATTTCCTCCCGAACTATCTTCAACATAGGACAACATGGTATCTCGCTCATTCAAAGGAAACACTTGAGTAATAAGGCCTCGAAGCACTGCTCCATTCAACTTTCTCCTTGTATTTGGTAAACATCTCAGAACTCTCAGAATGAAGCGGTTTTCCTTGTTACTAACGCCTTTTTCAATCTGCCTTACTTGCTCTCTCAGTTCCAGTAGGCTTTGCAGGTCAATATCTCTTTTAGAATCTCCAGCCTCTGGACCAGGTGGACTATCAGCATTCTTCATTTCAACATCTTGAATTTCTATAACCATATCGAAAAATATGTTAAAACTTTAGAAACTTTTGAATCAAACAACGAAATATGAACGAAATTGAAGAACTGACAATATTTGCTGACTTTCGAATTTCAAAATGTCAAGTCATTCGATATTACAAATATAACCACAATAATGACAGACCATAGAAGGAGTATATCCTTCCTTTATTTGTGTGAATTTATCCAAGATCCTGTTTTCGACGTGTAGGTGCACAAGCTAAGATAAAGAAGGATTGCTGCATCGGAGCAAGGCTAGAAACCAGAATAGGGATGCAAATGAAGAAATAACAAACGCCCACGGCAGGACGAATCATCCAATATCTAGCTTTAACCCTAGTTAGCATACGCAACCTGTGTGATGCGACCAAAACCCACTACCGACTTTCAGCACGTCATGTATCAGGTCATAGAACAAACGTTTGTAGAGTTCTGCCCTACGTTTTTCGTCGCCAATAGCGGTTATCTTCACAAGCAGGAAAATGTCAAATTTAAAAATAAATTTTGTAAACAAATCGAGTACAGAATGAAGATGTGAATGTATGTTCGAATTTCAGGAAAAAAATGATGAGCGTTTTCTGTTTTTGTTATAGTTCTTACTTGTTGGAAATAGACGTAATTTTACATTCATAATGGATAAGGAAAGGTATAAATCTTAAACTCGCACTTTTTTATGTTTGAATATGTATTTGTTATTTGTGATATTTCAGGTTCTCCTTGTTACAATTAGATCCAGGGGAAATTTATTTTGAGGATTTTAGTGTGACTTTCATACCTGCAGGAACATCAAAGCGCACCTATGATTCAAATAAACAGGACGGTCGATTAAAAATGTGTTCTAAATCTCTGGTATTTGATCCGAAAGATATCACTAAACCCATATTGAAAATACCCTTAAAAGATTGTACTGTCATAGAACAATGGAAAGGAAGTTCAAAATTCATCGATAGTAAGAATGTATTAGCTGTGAACGCCAATGAATATATTGAAATGTTTGAAAGTAACATAATAGCTCCGTATATTTACAAAGGGCCAGCAAATTTTCTCTTCATTTTGAAATATGGTAGTATAATTAATTGCCTACCCCAAATATGTCAGTTGCATAGAGCAAGTACCCTTCCAGCAGCTGAACAAAGTGACATGGTGAATTCTTTAGAAAATGTGTTTTTTTTGTAACTAATAACTATTTTTTAGATAGCTACTATAGTTCATTCTAGACAAGCAAGGGTAAGTTTTGATCAACTCTGGCTAGATTTGTATGAAAAAGTAGTGTGGGAAACTAAAGTGGACAAAGTAACACCCTTAGTGATAAATCCAGGACGTATTTTGCTTTCAACTTCGAGAATTTTTTTCCAGCCATATAATAATGTTGAACCCGTAAGTTTTATTATGATTTCTTATCAATAAGAGTGCAATGACTGGAAGAATATGATCATTAAAATATGAGTCATTGGAAAAGTGCAGTAATTATTCCATGAAGTTATTATCAGTTTTTGATAACAAAACTGACGTAGTGGCCCCTCTGGCTAAGGTATTATAAGCTTTACTGAATAAAGGTTCAGATAGTTAACTGAACTCTTTTAACTTTTCAATAAATCCTAAGAAGAAAAGTTGAAATGCCTCTCTGTTCGAATAAAATATTAATATGAATTTTATGCTGTTTTATGTTTATCAACATTTTTGTTACCATTTTCTATTAATAGTATCTTTTTCCTTAGCATCCAGTTATCAAAATAAACCTAGATAGTATAACGCAAATACTGAAACGGAGATTTCTGCTTCGTCATACTGTAAGATATGCCATGATTCTAAGAAAACCGATACAAATTTGGAATTCTTCTAGGGTTTAGAGATATATTCAAATGAAAACAGTCTCATTCCATATATTTATATATCATTTTCTAATCAGAATGAAAGGGATCATTTCTATGATGAACTCATTAGTCAACCCATGTTCAAATTGAATGAAATTACTCCAAGTGTTATGACTCTCCAGTGGCAGAATGGTATTATTTCTAACTATGAGTACTTAATTTATATTAATAGGTGAGTTGGTTAACAATACTGGAATAGAAGATATGTGGGGGTTTGTGCCATTGTTCGGTATATATCATAGAATATAGGTTGACAAGAGTGAGCATAAAGTTTTAAATCAAGAATCGTCCTACATATGGATGTCTTCTTCTTTAGAGAATTATATTTATTTTTTCAAAGCAGGGTGTAGAGGTTTTTATTTATATTTTAGAATGATGGGTTAAAAGGTATCAGAATACATATTTATCGCGTTTTTTAAATAATAAAGTTAAATTTATTTTACTTGGTACTCAGGTCAACAAAAACCGGAAATAACTAGCCATTTCTAATTCCTATGTTCCACAGGAGGTTATTTATAATATTGTTATTGATTGCAGTGTTTGTTAAATTACAAATTCAAATTTCCAATTCAGCAACATTCACCGGTTTTTTTAATAAAACCACATGATCACATTAATTCATGGTATCCATTTGTCGCATTCTTCCCGGTACACCCTGTATGAAGTTTACGTAAAATAACTTGGAATTACGTGAAACTCCAGTGCTAGTCTTTGATATCAGAATTATTGGAAGATTATTTTAAAGACTTCAATTCATTTCAGCTTAGGAGATAGAACAATCAATGACCTTACCCAGTATCCTGTCTTCCCATGGATTATCTCAAATTATTCCTCCGAAAAATTAGATCTCGATAATCCAGACAACTATCGAGACCTTTCGAAACCCATAGGGGCCCTCAATCCTATAAGGCTCGAAAAGCTGATGGAACGATGCAATGAAATGACCGATCCCAAGTTTCTCTATGGATCGCATTATTCAACGCCAGGTTTCGTATTATTCTATTTAGCTAGACTCTATCCTCACTACGTTTTGTGTCTTCAAAGTGGTAGGTTTGACCATCCTGATAGGATGTTCAATTCGCTGAACGACGTTTATAAAAATTGCCTGAACAACATGTCGGATTTCAAGGAGCTGATTCCGGAGTTTTACGATACATCGCAGGAGGGTAGATTTCTGATGAACGACAAGAGAATCAATTTCGGATATCGGCATAATGGTGCAAAGGTTGGAGATGTGGATCTACCACCGTGGGCTGATAGTGCTGCAGATTTTGTGCAAAAATTGAGGGATGCTTTAGAAAGTGATATTGTTTCTGACAGTCTTCATAATTGGATCGATCTTATCTTCGGCTACAAGCAGAAAGGAGAAGAGGCTAAAAGAGCAAATAATGGTAAGTTATCAATGTTAAGCCGGTTGTACTCTTGAGATCGTTGTGTCAAAACACAGGTATGCTCTTCTGCATTGAAGAGATAAATAGGATGTCTATCTCGCATATTATGAGTTATGATAATAGCTATTTCGCAGTTCCAAGAATTCAGGCATCCCCTTGCAAATTAAATATGTTTCTTTGTAAAATATTTAATGTTTAGGAATATGAGATTTTGGTGGTAATCCATCGGGAGTTCAACAAACAATATTTACGACTTTTCTTCATCAATGATTGATACTATTGATATCGCTTTTGCCCAAATATTCGACAAATATAGACATTTGGGAAAATCTATAAGAATTTTTTTCAGATGGAAAACATCCCCAAAAAGACTTCACTACCTTCCATATGAATATCTGACTGAAGATTCATATGGTAATCTATACATGAAGCTAGACAAATTGATCAAGTTGCAACCGAATTTAGTAGGTTAAAAGTTAGAAAATACACTGATCAACAATTGCTGGGGATCACTGTTAGACGACGACTACATGTTCGTGGTTTGAGAGCAAGTAGGAGGGTACAACATCCTCGTTTGAATAGGGAACACCGGGTTCATCGACGGCAATGGGCTGAGGAACATCGCAATTGGACAGTTGAAGATTGGAGCCGATTTTTATTTACGGATGAGTCTAGATTTCGTTTGGTCAACTCCGATGGACGTATTCTTGCTTGGAGGGAAAGAGGTCGAAGGTTGTCAGAACAGTTTATGGTACCCACAACAGCTTTTGGCGGAGGTTCTATATGTGTATGGGGAGGCATTTGTTTGAACCAACACACAGAGTTGGTTGTTCTGCAGAACACCACAATGACCAGCCAGAGATATCACGATATGATTATTGAACCCATAATTGTTCCGTTTGCGGCTGCCTTGGGCGAGAATTGACGATAATGCCCGTCCACACCGTAGTCGTCTGGTTAATGAAGCGCTAGAAACTCATGCTATTGATAGGATGGACTGGTTAGCTCGCTCTCCAGACATGAATTGCATTGAACTTGTCTGGTCTGAGATGTCTAGACAATTGTCAACCTTAGAACAACTGATCAATAACCTGGAGGACCTTTCTAACGCTTTACGGGATATTTGGACGAGTTTGCCCCAAAATATTATAACGTTTGATTGAAAGTATGCCTCCTAGGGTAGAATGCTTGAGACAAGGTCGTGGGGGACCAACTAGGTACTAGCTTAACCTTCTTGTGGTTTCATCATAAAATTTTTATGTTATTCAAACACAGAATTTTGAGTGTTCCTAATAAAGTCTTTTTTTCTCTCCAACTTTCTATTTTTTCATTCTTTTCTCAAGTGAACTGAAAATACTCTGATATCTGACTAAATTCATAATCTTGGAGTGAATATTTCAGAAATAAATTTAGAAAAAGAAAGTGATCCCTATCAATTGTTGGGCAGTGTAAATAATGACACAAAATCTGTTGAACAGAGTCTGAAATATAGTAAACTTAGAAATAATAACACAAACCTATTTTACCTAGCTAGGACAAATGGAGTAATTCTTTGGTAATAGTTGTATCTTCAAATAAATAAATTTTGTTCTTGAGTTACAGCGGATTTAATGCTACTGGTATATGGGAATTCACGCCATTGTGAGTGAAGACCACGTGACAGACGCAAATCGCCGTTCCGCCAATTGTTTGTTCATGTTTAACTTTTGACTCATTTAGGAATGTTGCGCAGGCTTATTACAAATTTTTATGAGAATAATCCTAACTTACCTTAGAACATCATTATTTGTATGTATTTCTACTGATACAGCCTCTGATAAGTGAGATCATTTTGTGAAGTGTGGAGGTCAATTGGAAGAATTGATGAAATACCCCTATTAAAAAATGAACTTTTAGTGTCCAAGCTCCTATCACCTAAAACCACCCCAATCCCTAAATACCTGGAGAAATGAATACTCATATAACTAAATTCGCCCTAGAATATTATCATCTTAGCTAGATAAAAAAATTGCAACATTTGAAAACTTTCAATGCGAATATCTCTGAAACTTAAAAAGTTCAGAATTTGCTATAAATGCTAAACAGAGAGGGGGAACCATAATCACTATAATTTGATTATGGGATGAGCCTCCCCTAATTTTCCATGCACCACCCCTTTTGTGATACCTTATATCAGAGGTATCTGAGTAGCAGTCAACTGCACAAGAATTTTAACTAAATTTTATGCAGGGTCAAAAAAGGTACAACTTGGATTAAATAAACTTTGTTTTTAAAAGGTGAAAAAACTTGAGGGTACTTAGGAATGAGTTTGAAACTATATTATTATTTTTGTTCAGCCCAAAATGGTCTAATTAATTAAAATAGCAATAGTTCATAAAAACAGATTCTACTTTATTTATATTACCTCTTTTTTGGCCCTGTGTAAAATTTAGGAGAAAGTCTTGTGCAGGTGAATTCTACTCAAAAAGAACTTCAATTTAAGGTACTACAAAAGGAGTAGTGACATTTAAGATATTGGGGTTGGGATGCGTGGGACTCAAGGGGTGACTCACCCCACAATGAAATTATAGAGGATGTGGTTTCCTCTGTCGGTATATATTTCTACCGAACTGAGCTTTCCTAACTTTTTAGATTCAGAGATTTGAAAGTTTTCGAATTGACACGCTGTATATAAATTCATATAGCTGCTGCATATTCATTTTCTCCCAGCAAGTGCAATATGTAAACTTTATATTTTCATTTTCAGTATTTTATTATCTCTGTTATGAGGGCAATGTTGATTTAGATGCTATCACAGATTTGAATCAACGTCATGCCTTAGAGGTGCAGATAATGGAGTTTGGTCAAATTCCCAAACAAGTATTTACTGTACCCCATCCCAAGAGGAAATCAAAATTACTTATGCTCGAGAAACCTCTTGACTGTCAAAGAGAAGCTCGTCCCCAAGGTCTGTTGAGAATAGAATCAAAAGCTAGCTTGATTCCATATATTTATTTCCAGAAAAATGGCTTAACATGTCCGACATAGAAGTTTTGGCAACCTTCAGCACACATAAAAATTCAGTCAGTTCCATTTTCTTTACCAAAGATCAAAATATTGTATCAGTGGGACACGATTCAAAACTGAAAGTTTTTTCATTGGAAAATAAGAGACAGATTCGAAGTGCTAATATTGGCAGTATGCCACTTAGCAGTTGTGTGAAGTTGCCGAATTTAAATATTTTAGTTGTTGGCAGTTGGGATAATCAAATGTGAGTGTTCTTAGTATTAAGTTTATAACATTATACAGATTTATGATTGTAATAATAATTACTATAATTCAGTGTACCACAGAAGGGCATTGTAGACCCTCTTTTCTGGTTCATACTGAAGAGCTTCCATTCGGAATCACACCTAGATTACTTGATTATTTCTATTTTGATTGTTTATTGGAAGAGTGCACATGTTTGACCCAGTTCCAAGTAATTCACCTGTTTGAGTCACATATGATTGATATAACAATCTTGGAAATTTTAGGAACAGTACAAAATTCAATATTTTCCACAGCATTCATATTGATTTCCGAGCAATTTCTGATATTACTTTATTTACATTTTAAATTATAACTATACTTCTCTTGATTATAGAATATTATATGACTTAGACTATGGTAAAATAACTGAATCAGTATTTGCTCATGAAGATGCCATAACCTGCTTATCATGGGGTGAAAAGTCCAACATGCTAGTATCTGGTAGTGGAGATTGTACCGTGAAAGTATGGAAAGGTTTGAATACAGATGGTGTAGTAAAACCAATACAATGTCTTTGTAAGCAGCTTGACCACAACAGTCAAGTCAATTGTGTAGTATTTGATGAGTAAGAGTTATAATACTATAGTAAACATTTTTAAACTTGTAGTTTTGCAGAGAAAATTTATATCTTGCAGTTGGCACGGAAGATGGGGAGGTTTACATTTGGAAAACATCAGAATTTTCCCTCCACAAAAAATATCAGCTTGGTTCCAGTATTAATTGCATCGATTATAGTCCAGACGGAACCAAATTAGCTGTTGGAGGAAGAGACAAAGTATTTCAAATTATCGATACTACGACAGGTCTAGCAGTATTTCGTAAAACCATAGGTTCTAGTTTAACATCTTTGAAGTGGAGTAAATACTTACTTGTAATTGGATGTGAAAATGGGAATTTACTTATTTGGAGTATTGTTGAGGTTAAATTATTGTATGAAGTGGTGCTGGCACACAAAGGTAAGGGAATTTAACTCATATTATATGGTAGAGTTTCTATCATTCCTTTATTATTGGATGATATTGAAGACTTTAGATATGGGAAACTTTATTTAGCTTATTTGCTATTATTTCTTAACAAACAATGTATATGGAGCACATCAAATATAATTTTCGCATAATCATTAATGAAAACGAATTCTATTTGAAAAAATTGCAATTGCATTAGAAATTCCCGTATTCGGACGCCTGCCTAGTAATAAATGGCCTTAATACTTGTAAAAATCAGAGAATTTCACTGCATTGCAACCAGCACAGTAGAAAATGTATTAGAAACCAGTGAAACATTACATTTCTTTTGAATAGATGACTATACAAGTAGTTTCTCTATTTCTGTGCTGTAATGAACTCATTACAGCATTGTTTTTAGTTATATTTTTCGTTTTGTGGTTGGCAACACTGACATCCTATCCTTTCGAATGTCAACACGCGTCCATTGCATGTCAATTGTCAATATTAAACCATGTAGAGATTTGAACGCACTTTTCAAATCCTATAATCTGTCAATTTTCGTATCAGTCACACCAACTGCGAAAATAAAATACAAAAGGCACTAGGAGGTATAATCTGAATTTTTCATTGAATTCCAATAAATTTATCGTGATTTTTGACTGAAATAGAGAAAATATCGTCTAATACTCGTTGCAGAAGGCAATTCCAACACTCACGCGTTCAAATTCGTATTTGTGTTGGAATAGGCGCCATTCTGGAACTTGTTTTAGAATATACTATTTTGGATAGTTCTGTCCTGAATAATAGATTATACTGTCAATAATGAAAGACTAACAAGGATATTAGTGATATTTTTGGCTATAATTCATGTACAACAGAGCAATCTTCGAAAGCACTTGACAAAACCATAATTGGGCATGATTGTCCGTTTTATTCACATTTTCACCCACTTGGCTTGCAAATTCGCGTTTATAATCATTAAAGCGTTTTTTCTCCTTGCTAGTATTTATTTCTGACACACTTAATGAAAATGGGTAAAACATGGTCTTTTGAACGCCATCTAGTGGAAGCTGATTCAATGTCATTCAACACAAGATGCAGATATATAAAGCTGTCTATTATAAAAATAATGGATTTCTTCTTATTAAGTCTTTCATTCATTAATGATTTTAGGTATGGTAACTACTATTGATATTGCTGAAGACGAATCAATCATTTGCAGTGGTGGAGGCGACCATCTAGTTAAAGTGTGGAGTCCAAAGACACCACCCTCTTAATAATATGTAATAAACAGTTTTATAATGTTTTTATACAATATATTTTATTAAAATTCTATAATATATCTTATTTTTATTTAAAATTGAATTTTTCAAATAATATATTAAAGAAAAGAAAATATACAGTATAAGAGATAATGTACATAGATTAAATATTTTCAATGAACCCAAAAATAAAGTACAACTCAGTTTGTCAGTTAGGTAATCATTTCATCACAGAACAAGAAATAAACTATAAAATATTGCCTAGATGTTAGATTACATACATGTATAGAGCATAGCTACCAAAATCATGTCAAACAATACATTTTTAGTAGACATTAGTAAAATAATTCTTTAAATTTCAAGTTATATACATTTTCATACAGGAATAATGATACTCATTAATTTATTTGTCTTCAAATATTGAACTATAAGAATGCACAAATCTATCCAAGTGACTGTCTTTTTGGAAGCTGGAGTTATAAGTTGGATGGTTCTTGTAATAATAGAGAACAGAATGAAATAGTTGTTCGTCATTGGTGTCTTGGGCTGCTTGTAAAAACTTACGAGGATTTTTCTTATCCGGTGATAACTTCAATGCGGTCAAAATCTGCCCCTGACTGAGCAGAATTTCCTGGATTTCCTCTTTAGCATCTAATCTTGACAACATATCTAAGGCCATCTGTGTTCCAGCAGGATAAACATTTCCTAATGATAGAAGAATACATGCTAATGTTTTTGAATCTGATATAACACCATATTGAAGGAGTTGTTGTAAAGTAGCAAATTTTTTCCTTCTAACTAAAGTTGCAACAATCATTTCGTTTATATTTGGTAGTGCCTTGATCTCATATTCACAAAGAGAGGTTAAGTAATTGGTTAGTACCCATTCTAACTTATTCATTTCTGCATCTGTATCGAGCTTCAAAAAAATCTCATTATACATCTCTGTTTGATCTATAATGAGTACGTTGCCATTAAATTCTGGTTTATCTGGAATTGGATCGAATGCTGGTGATGCCGTCTGACTTTGTAATATTATTTCTAACCATTCTCGATATTCTTTGTTGATATAGTTAAATGCTTCTCTGATTTTATCATGAGGAGAATTCTCTTGTTGGATTTTTGTCGAGTAATACTTTGAGTATTACAGGTTTTCCATCAACTCTTCTTAGAAGTAACTGAGTGCACAGAGCAAGGTCCGAAATTATCTTACACAGTTGAGGAAGACATAAATTGATATGCCATAAACATCCAAGTTTAGCATCTATCACAATGTTTGGTTGAAATACTACCCAGTTAGGCGAATATAAATCACAAGGCAGAGTTTGTCCTCCATCTAAACTTGGAATTGCGAGTTTCACCGGTTTGAAGGATCTAGCAGCTGCTACTGATGTATGATATTTAACAACCCCATCACTTTCACCAGGTAACGCTATGTCAAAAACTTGAGAACTTCTAGAAGCTTGATGGTGCACCAACACTAAATTATCAACTATATTAATTGCAAATCTGCCAGAAAGACCGAGTTTTAGAACATGTGTTTTGATGGGAGTTTGATTAGGACCACTCAATTCATGGATGTGAACTTCAGCTGTCTGAGGTCCACTTTGGTGCCTCAATATCAATACAGCAGGTACTCCATAGAGTTTTGCTAATGTTATGTCTCGCTCTACAGCCATTTTACAAGAAATACTTTCTACCTTTGGTAACTTTCCAATTGTACCTGGCCGAAAAGAAATAGGTTGTAAATGTGATCCATGAGCAGATGCTAAAAGAGCAATTTTATTGATAGGACACCAAACAAACCATTGTAAATTATGAGATATGGTCTTCAACTGTTTTAAAGATTTTTTATCTGGTATAACTTTATATAACTCAACCCCATGATCTGTTATAAAAGCAACTTCATTCTCAAAGGTCCATACAAATCCCAAGATTTTATAACTTTTTTTACAACTCTGAGTATATTCTTCATCTAATGAATTCCCATTGAAATTCATAAATTCTATAGATGAATTCGTTCTATGCACAGCAAGAATTTTGAGGTCTAAAGAAAATTTTATAGATAAAACTGTGCCTCGGTCTTCCATCCGGAAATTCAAGGGCTTGCAGGGCTGAGCTAAATCTTTTACAACTACACCCATTACTCCTCCAGAACGAACGATAAAAACATGTTTATTCGAATCGTCGAAGAATACGTTCGTCAATTGGTTTCCAGCTTCAAAACGCAGTGGATCATCTGATAATTCCAAATAGTAATCATCCGTTGCCATATCGAATATTTTGAATATTATTGAATTCACAGAGACCTATGTTTTGTTTTAAAGATTCTCAAATTCAATTTCAGGTAGATATGAATATAGAATAAACAAAATTCACGATTAATTGTTATTTCTCCTGTGTAGTTTGTTATTGTTGATGTTTTGATCTTGGTCAGATGTTCTTAGACATGGTTGCCAAATTGTTTAATTCGATTTCTTCCAACGGACAGGCGATTTTCTCGAAAGTGCGAAAAGTGGTTTTCCAATTGCCTGGAATTTCTTCATGAAAAGAGTTAATAGATATTATTCTCTATCTTGAGAATAGTAAGTAGGTGGTGTTGCTCACTGCTAATTAGAAAATACTTTAATCTTCATACTACTTATTACTTTACACAATGATCATAAATATCATTCATTGAAAAAAAATTCCGTAGATAATTTGATTCAAATACTTTTTGTCGAACTTTTTGCGTTTCTCGAAATCCAATTATTATTCAATACATACAATGAAATATTTTAGATGATTTCGAAATAACGATGTTGACAAAACTATGATATACCTTATCATCATAATTTAATGAATGTTTTATCAAACAAGTTGTTTTATCAAACAAGTTATTCTGCGAAGAAAAAATCCTAGAACTGTGAGAAAAACCATTTAATTTGACAACCTTGTTGGAAGCTGAGCAACACAGCTGAAATAATCTGTCTGTGGTGCGCTTCCTTAAAATATTCTATGGGCCAGACGTCAATATGGAAGCGGGAAAACTTTATTATTTAAAAATTCATAAAATCAAATTCACGTTGCATATTCAAGGTAATTGTGAGTTTTTCTTTGTCTTGGTCCCATTGCGCATTTCCTTTTTGGGGGTCAACTGGATGTGGTAGTGGAATATCCAGAAAATGATTTTGCGAGAAAACCTGTAGTTGAGTGTTCTTTACTTTGAGGTCTATATTTGGTCTCTTATCATTTGGTAGGTAAACTTCAATAATCATGTCTTCACAACTAGATGTTGAAGGAGTTTTTGGTCCCATCTAAAAAATTGACCTGAACTATTCGAAATGAATGTGAAAAACTGCACTTACCTGTAGAAACACATCTGAAGGTGTGACTTTTTGCCTGTAAGAGAGCTCCCATTTGGGTGTTTTCTTCCAATCGGTGCTAGGTTTTTCTTCTTCGAAGAAATACTCATTTTCAGCATTTATTTCTTCGAATTTTTTTCGTTTCTCTTCCTCTACTCCAATTTTCGCATATGGATTCTTCTTTTCTTCCAAGTGTTCTTCAACTACAGCAGAAGGGTTTTTAAATCTCATTATAGTGGATAGATAAACTTTTATTACCACTGTTACAGTCAGCCGCCTGTATGTTTTCTTCTTCAGAGTCTTCTACATCGGAATCTTCTACAAATCTTCTACGTGGTTGTGTATTAAAAAGATTCATGAGCCCTTGGATTTCATCTCTTGTGGTTTCCATCTTCTTAAATAGAATTAAAAGTAGTTGGACTGCAGAACGCTCAAAACTATTGACAAAACTCTATTGAAAGAATTAACAATGCCGTTGCTATGGTAACAACTAGGAAGAAATCAATTTTATAGGGAAGAATTCTTCAAATTAATAATTGTAGTCTCTCTTCTTCATCTGGACAGAGTGTTTTACTCAAATGTCTATATTTTTTGAATATCTGGTATACATCACTTAGTTTGAACTCACTACTGAATAATCCGGGCTCAAAATCGGTTCTGTCCGTCTGACATCAGGTAGATTACGTCCGAACGGAATGAACTGAATAGCTGAAATGGTCAGGGTAGATTTGAGGAATAAATATCTCTGCTGAGTTCGTTATTTGTCCCAAGGTCTACTAGTTTTGGAGTTATGAAATAGGAAGATCTAAAATGAAATTTTTCTATGATGCATTACTATCATACTAGTTTATTGATAACAAATACCTCCGGAAATATGAACTTTCAAATTTTGAATAAGTAGGGTTTCTCTAATTTGTCTCTATAATATGTCAAGATTTGTTGGTACCTACCATAACTTTATGTTGAGCCACTTGCTTCTTGTTATTGAAGCAAAATTTTGGATGATGGAAGTCGTGTAGAATTAGTAGGGAAAAAGAATTAAGAAGTCAGTGCTTTCCTACACTACTTTGAGAACTGCTTTAGAATTTGTTCAATCCTTTCTGCGAACAACTTTTAGATTCTGCCAATTCCTTAGGGATATTTTCAACCACTTTGGAATTTTCAATTTGGTTTTGAAATGTTATGAAATTTCACCAGGTGCTTGGATTGTTTCTTGACGGATTCAAACTTTTCCAGAGAGAGAGAGAGAGAGAGAGAGAGAGATTTATTGATGAATTGCAAAAATACAATTGCTTTCACAAGTCAAAATCAGCAGATATCTGGAATCACCAACTATAACATGAAAATGTAATAATACAATATAATATATAATATAATAACACAGTATAACCATACAACAGAAATAGACACAGCATACAAGTATACAGATTCAAAACTGTGAAACATCCTAGGAATGAGAACTTCTGAAACATATCTATAAACAGAAACCTTCAAAGTTGCATTAAACAATTAAAATGTGTCAGAGCACCGACTGGTAGAGATCTAGTTGTAATATAGATTATTAAATCTACATAAAGTGGGTTTCGCAAACTGTCATGCTTGTGTACTCTTCTACTGAATAGAAGATTTTAGATAACAGAAAGTTGAATACTTTTTCTTGAATTTTTAGTTGGCAGACTCCTCACCCCAACTGGAAGTTTGTTGTATAGAGTGGCCGCACTAAAGTCAGGGAATCGCTGGGACTTTTTGAGTCTCACAAAGTCCTTTCTAATGGCAAATTTATTTCTCGTGTCATAATTGTGAACCTCGGACTGCGTTGTAAAGTTCTCCAGATGAGCATGTACATATACTAGGCACTCGAGAATGTACAACGAAGGAAATGTGAGCAATCGGAGATCCTTGAAGACGTGCCTACAGCAGTCACGATACCCCAGTCCACCCAAAACTCTGACTGCCCGTCTTTGTACTCTAAATATTGCTCCAGCATGAGTGCAGCCACCCCACACCAGCACACCGTATCTCAAATGCGACTCTATTAGGGCAAAGTACGCCGACCTCAACACCGCCGTGGACAAGGAGCATGAAAGGACTCTGAGCGCAAATATATTGCTGCTCAGTTTGGAAGCCAGTTGGTCGACATGCTCCGTCCATGCTAGTGACGCGTCGAGGAATACACCCAAAAATCTGATAGGGTGTTCTTTTCAGATCGGTCATTGGGACTCTTCAAGCTGAAGATGAGATTCCCAGTCTTTCGATTGTTGATGGATAACCCATTGGACAGAAACCATTCGGAGGCCCTCGACAAAGAGGTCACCGCCTTGTCCGTCAAGGATGCCATGTCAGATGATTCAGTCATTAGGGTGGTGTCGTCAACAAACATAATGGACTCAGCATTGGCCATGAAGTCAGGAAAATCGTTGATGTCAATAATAAAAAGCATTGGGCCCAGTGTCGACCACTGTGCCACACCTGTCCTCAACGGTCTAACAGAGGAGGAGGCACTATCGGTGATCACAACCTGAGATCTATCATTCAAGAATGAGTAGATCAGGTTCCGTGCCTCTTGATCAAAACCATATTTTTCCAGTTTGTACACAAGCGCATTGCTGGGGACACAGTCGAAGGCTTTCGTCACATCAATAAACGTTGCCTGGCTGAATTTTTTATCTTCGAAGCAATATGTAACGCTTTTAATCAGTTGGAGTATTGCGTCCGTGGTGTTTCTGCCTTTCCTAAAACCAAACTGACAGTCAGTAAATAAGGCGTTATCTTCGCAAAACCTATTATCTGATCTGATATAACTCTCTCTAGGATTTTTGAAAATATTGGCACGAGTGAAATAGGACGCTAATTATCGAGATCATTTTTATTCCCTTTTTATGAATCGGAATAACCTTGGAGATTTTTAAGCAATTTGGAAATTCGCCAGAAGTCAGGCATCTGTTTATAAGCTTCGTCAAAGGAGAGATGATGGGGTTAATATTTCTTTTCAGCACTTCAACTGAGAGCCCGTAAAAATCAGTTGATCTACTGTTCTTCATCTTCGTTACAACGTCTCTTATACAATGTTGTCCTATCTCCCTGAAGCCAAAATATGTATTAGGGGGAATCTGCTTTGTGAACGAGTCCTTGAGGGGTATGGATGGCCTTGGTAAGCTTGCTGAGATTTTTTCACCACACGTTGAGAAGTGATCATTGAACATGTCCGGACTTATATCTATAGGTTGCTTCTGCTTTTTCTTTCCAAGCTGGTCGTGTATTAGACGCCATGCCGCCCTCGATTTGTTTTCTGACCTCTCAATGATGTTATCGAAATAGTCTGTCTTCGCTTTTTTGATGGAAGCCCTATATCTTGCCCGTAACCGATTTCTTAGAGTAAGTAACTCACCCGTATGGTATCGCTCGTACATGTCCTTCAGCAGTGAAAGATGTTCTCTCATAGTTCTGAGTTCATCGGTATACCATCTTCGATCAGGTTTCGAGTTCCACACTTTAATTTTTTAAGCTGCTTAACTGTTTAACATTAAGGAAATCGTCTACCCTCACATGCTCTTAGGCTTAACTTGAATGGTAGTATTCAGCTAAAGGAAAAATTTATTCACAGAATTCCTGTATTTCACTGCCCGACCCTGTATGAAGAAATTTGGACCTATTCGATTCAAGTGCTGACTTCGCATGGGATAATTGATTCCAGAGGAACTCGTTCTTTGAAGTTTGAAACTTAATTCTTCCTGGTTCAAATTAATTTCTAATGATTAAAACATATGTCTACACAACGAGAGCAATAAATTTTGTTGGAGATTATTAATATGTATATTCGGCACAAGTCTTACAATTGGCAATTGATCCTGATTGATAATAAATTAAGTTACCAGACAAAACGGAGTCAGTATGAATGAATTCATGAAGGAAGTGAAAAAATAAAAAAATCTCAGTTTGATTTCATTGGTTAGATTTTAAAATGGTTCGACTTTGTTTTGTGCTACTATTAATGGGATCTTGGGAAATGTGCAGACCACAAGGGCATTATAGAAAAGATAGAAGTGAGTATTATTGACCTTAATGTATAATAGAAACTATTTTGAATTTTTATTACTGAGTACACTGAGCAGCAAAAGTGGTGTAAGTAATAATCAGTTCAAAGCCATCCAATCTACTGAATCAACTGAAATGGATTTTAGTTAAAACCATGTTAAAGATGTATTTTCTCTGAATAATTTGATTTTTTAATCAATGTTTCTTCTTTTTTTTTCAAAGAAGTTACAACTGCTTGAAGAATTGTGTCTTTATTTAAGATTTGCCTATGATGTTTGCAAGTCTGGCCTTATTGGCCGGTGTTCATGTATACAAATTATGTAAGACGTCTTCTGGCACTATACATACTTATTTGATCATTATACACAGTTTGAAGTTCTTCAATAGTTTCAATCAATGTCACTTCGCATAATTTTCTATACACATTGATTGACACTTGATTCAAATACAGCCCAGATTCATCAGTAAATAAGACCTATCCAGGTAAGGAATAAAATACAAGAAAAGCGTTATCAAAACAAACTGACATTGTCTGAAGAAATTAGTCTTTGCTATAGAAGTATTATCATTTTTTTACAAAGTCGCCCTTGAATATTCAAAGTTTTTAAGTTTACTCACAATGGAGCGATTAACAAGCAATCTGAGTCATGATGAACGTGTACAAGCAGTTGTATTAAGCGATATTGGATGGAGCTACCGCAGAATTGCACTGACTCTAGCAGTATCTCACACAACAATATCAAGAGCTATTCAACGTTTTAGAGAAACAAATAGCTATAACAGGCGAAAAGTTTAGAGTACATCAAGAAAACCCACGTTGTTCAGGATCGTTACATCCAATTACGAACCTTACGAGAACAAGAAGCATTGCTGTACAAGGTCAAACCGTGCATCATGTTCAAATAAGTATTGATACTATTCGAAGACGTCCTAGAGAACAAAATTTGTATATTAGAATACCGACAAGAGGACCAAAGTTAAACTTAAACCATCACAGGGCAAGATTACAATTTGCTAAATACAGTTCAAGTAGGTACATAATAAACTTGATCAATTCCGAAAGATAGTAGAGCAGATTTGTACCTATCAACAGATTTGAAGGCGACTTACTGGTTTCATTTTTACGGTGCAATAACTTATTGCAAAGAACCTTTTGTTTCTATTTTAGCCACCATTTTCTCACACTCAATCGCAATAGGACTTCCTTGATATTTTTGTAGTTACCGCACTCACTGAATCAGCTCTTGGTGACCTTCTTGTGCTTAGCCTTGTCAGTCAAGCTGTTCTGCAGAATATTCCACCGTCTTGTTGGGGCATATAAACCTATAAACTCTGAGCAAAACAGAAAAAACGTATGGCATTTCGTCATGATTTGGCTTCTGAGTTCCTTAATGAGACTGAGTGGCACACGTTAAGGATTTGAACTTAACAACCTTGGGCACTTCGAGTATTACTTCATAATAAAAAGATCTGACCTTTTTTGTTGAATTGGAAATCACCACAGCTCTGCTCTAATTCGTCGATGTAGACTTCGTAAAGTAAGATGCAGACACCTTGGATACAGCTTCTTAAACTTCCACTGATAAATTGTGCTTTGGCGATATGTAATTGCGTCACAGGTTCACAATTCACAATCTTTTTCCTTTACGTGGAGAATTTCAACTGAATAATTCAGATTCACAATGCACAAGGGTAGCTAACTAACCCAAGCGGAGAAAAATGCATAAGACAGATTATTTTAAGACGAGCAACTTTTAGTTCTGAGTGCCGTTATAGACTGGTGAAAAGTAAATGACTGGTAAAGTAAAACTGAACAGACTGGTGGTCAACCTAGCATGGCCCTAAATTCCAAGAAGTGTCCCTTGTTTTGAATTTATCGCAACACTGTTGATGATGGCAGAATGTCGATGACGCATAGGAGGAAAGATTGGGTGAGTCGTAATGATCACTGATATTGAATGACTTTCCTTCCTTAATAACCTGCCCACAAACCTTAGCGAACCGGCTTGGAAGTGGCCTCACCCAACAATCGACAGTCATCCACTCCTTTTATTTCACAGCAGCTCAATGGCAGATCGGATGAAATGTCTATTTTAATAGCAAACCAGTGTCGAGAATTTGTAGGATGAAAAGAATATTGGTTTTTTTTGGATACAAAACTTTAAGGACATTAATTCGATTCAATTATCCGATTTCAGGGCCAAAAATTATGGGAGACAGGATTTCTCTGAGTACGCTTATGCCAGAAAGACTGAGAACTAGACGAAAAATCGTTTCCATACACAATGTCTTCCGATCAAGGGTCAAACCAGCTGCTTCGAACATGTTGAGAATGGTAAATATATTGTTGGGTTGAGTTCATGTAATGGGAGGGAATGTCAAACTTATACTAAACTTTCAGAAATGGAACGAACAAATCGCCCATGCGGCACAAAAGTGGACGCAGAATTGCAAGTTTTTGACACACGATAACAATGATGGAAGATTTATTCCCAACTATGGGCCCTGTGGACAAAATATTTTTGTGGCTACCCAAAAAGTTCCATGGTATTGCTTGACATTTTTGAGATTATACGTAGTCAGAACGTTAAAAGGCTCTTCAATATATGGTTATACCATTTAAAAATCCTCAATTTTTTAAAGCCCAGAATTTAATTGAAACATTCTGTTTCAGGTTCTTCGCAATAAATACTTGGTTTTTAGAAAAAGATAATTTCACATATGGTGGAAACAATGATTTGAGAAAAATTGGACATTACACACAAATGGTTTGGGCAGCTAGTCATGAAGTCGGCTGTGGAATTTCTAAGTGTATGAGTCAAAATAACGGATCATGGGTCAAATATTACAGCTATATTTGTAATTATTGTCCAATGTAAGGAACTACTGAATAACTAGTGAACAAAAATGCAAAGATATTTCTTGAAGTATCTTATACATGTTGGCCGAGTACAGGCGTTCTCGAGCGTTTAGGCATTCATTAAATGTAATGTTCACTTGTTGGACAATTTCGAGGAATACGGGTGTAGTGGGTCCATGTGTTCATATCATTAGGCGTTTTGTCCCTAGCTCACACATTAGGCTTCTGTGCGCCATGCCATAGACGCTGGGGAGTTGTAAATTTTTTGAAAAACGGGCGCCGTCGGGATTTGAAACTGGCACCGGCCGAATCTCGGGTTTTAACACTGAAGACGCTAGTCTACTCGAGACTGATGTTGACACACGCTATGTGGCCACTTATGGAGGATCGCCATAAGGTCGGATGTACGTGTGGACACGATGACTGACACCAAAATGATGCAAATATAAATTCATAACAAAACCACTCAAAATGATATTTATGCATCTAAAAAATAGACTCAACATTGATCACTCATTCCAAAACAAAATTGTTTTAGTGTATATCGACCTAGTCCTAAATTTCTTCGAAATATCTACTAATTTTCTGGTTTCATGATTGAGCCTTATATGTAAATAACCCACCAAGACATTTGACAAAGAAAATCGTACCAAGGAAAACCAATTTTTTTTTGTTCGGTATTGCTCGGAAACCTGCAATAAAAATTATTGAAGAAGTCGTAGATGGATGAATGATACAAATAGGGTTTGCTATTAATTCAGGTATTACATTTTGGTCAAATGTATAACTTTAAAAGCTATTCAATTAATACAAACAACCTTGGCATGTACTTCATTCTACGACACTGATTGTTCAAATATTGACGCCAAAAGCATATTTAGAAACTTACCGGTGGAAAAAAAGATTTGGGTTCAAATAATCATATTTTTTGCAAATATAACATGGTCGAACAATGTTTTACAGTTGAAACACTCTTTCGAAGTCAGCAAATCACAATAACCACTTAATTTTTCTTAATTTTCACTTGTAAAAAAATACAAGTTACCTTTCTAGCGCTTTGGCAACGTCACGTATAATATAAGGGGGAAATACGGTAAGTGAATTTTATGAATGAATATGTTCGCGCTAAGTTGTCGGTCATCACATAGTGAAGTATCAGTTTTTAGTTTTTAGTTCTGTGCCGATGTCAACATGCTGAATATTTTCAAACAGTTTCAAGAAATGAAAAACATTATGACAACATCACAAACGGGTTGGATGCGTATGGCGTATGGTGGCCAAACTGCTTTTTCAATGGGAGCTACATGATTTAATATGAATAAGTGGGTCTATCTCTTTATATGTCTATGGTACTATCAAATGAGTTGCCGGAAGTTGTTCCAAGTAACTTAAATAAGTCATCAAACCACAAATAACTACGAGTTCTGTCAATTTGACACTTATCAGTGAACATTGAAAAAATTTCTAATATTGTCAGCTTTCTAAAAAGCAAATGTTTTGCATTGAAAACGACAGAAGACAAGGATATTTAAAGATAATGGTCATTTCCCTAATAATTAATTTATGATGCTGAAATAAATAATACCACTATATTACGTAATACCCAAGATAAATTTCTGTGAATCTGTATATGTAAAATAATCTACTATTTTTGAATTTCATCTTATCAGCCTTTTTATGACTGTAAGTTAAAATTACAATGCATATGATTTTTCAGAGGGAATTTACCAGATAAGCTGGGTTTACCATATAGAAAAGGAAAACCTTGCCAAGCTTGTCAAGGAAACTGTCATTCCAAGAAGCTCTGTACAAATTCTTGTCCCTCAGCCGACTACTGGTCGAATTGTGATAAACTATTCAAACGATGGCCTAGATGGCTTTGTAATACCAAAACTAAAAAGGGAAAAGAAAGATTTAAAAGATGCAGGGCTACTTGTTCTTGTGTACGAGAAATTCATGATTAGGTAATCGAAATAAAAGTTTTTGTCCATATATTGTTGAAATTAGTTTATTTTATCCTCTTCCAACCTTCTTTTAGATTTTTAGCGGCCTCTTGGGTTTGATTATGATGTCGGCAAATACTTGGGTACATTAAAATTTGTTACCAAATTTTGTTCTTAAAAAATTCAGAAAGGCACTGATGTGTGGTCTGGAGTTTTTCGGTCTACTCATCTTCCGTACTCTGGAGCAATGCGATACAAATACAACCGTCACGAAGAATTGAAAAATCTGTATCTCAAACTAAGAAAAGCTACTCATAGATTTCCATAACTTTAGTGTCAAGCTCAAACTTCTTTCTCCTAAAAACCCAAGTCAGTGCTTTTCTAAATTTTGACAACGAACATTATTTCATCGCGTTAATTTTCTAAACTGACAGTTCGACCGGTGTAAATCGAATATGTATCTATCAAAGACTACACAACAAGCGAGCAAAATCTCCCGACTACACGTCAGTGCTTCTCTGCATTATTTCTATCGCTTTCAGTATATATATATTTGAACTATTGGCTTACAAACAAATGTTAGCTGGGATTGGTGATGGGGTGCCATACTATTCGGTGTATGGCATAAAAGCCTAGGGAAAAAACCCCAGTAAAATAAAACCCTGGCTCCCCGTATAAGTATTGTTATGTGTACAGAAATAAGCTTTGAGGGACTTTTTCTTCAAGAGTGGTCTTCAAGTAATAATCACAGAGTCTTCTTCAAGATAAATCAATGAAAGCAGCTCCTGTTTTCAACCTATTATTGAAACCCGATTCTATGAAAGTTGTAAGGCTGAGAAGCTGATCTGAACAATTCCCATTTTCCTAAAGCCTCCCTGGAAATTTATAAAGCATTTTCTATAGAAGATTCAATTCTAAGTAAAGGATATGGAGTACCAAACTATCGAAATCAGTCCGTCCTCTACAACGTAGTGTGTCATCATTCACATTATTTTGATAAGATCCGTTACATCTCAGATCCATTATCTCCGTTGAGTGATACACATATATCTAATTCCAATGTTCCGCTAGCGAAAATGAGCTGAATCTCTTGTCCGGAAAATTTACCGCTAGAGGACACGCCGTTGAGATGAATAAATAAATTGGTGCAGGTATTATTTATAGCATGCTAGAAATCTTCATCCGTGAATACATGAGGACCAATTGATTCAACGCGGGGGGTCCAATTTGTATTAAATTAATTTAATTTAAAATTAAATTATTCAAACTAAACTAGTGTAAACTTAATACTATAGTGAGTTAAACAAAAAGAGAGTTCACAAAAAAGAAAACAAATACACTGCATTTTCCACTACATAATTTCTGCATTTTCCACCCCCAAACCATTTGAAAATCTCATGTAGTAACATCTTAAATATTTCCTAACTGCTTTCTCATCAAGATGAAAGATATCTATTGTAGTTCTAAAATGGTTGCACCGTTCAAGTACTTTTATAATAGGGGAATTTTTGGAGCTGTTAGTAGCTCTCAAGGGCAGGACGAAGGTGTCTTAACCTCCTCAATGGAGCATGTGGGCAGAACTGCGAGATAAGCCAAGGCGATTCCAACCGATTACTGAGCAACTTATGAGCAAATAGTACATCACTCATCATTCGGCGGTTTTCCAAACTTATCATATTGAAATGTCTCAACCTTATAACATAATTTCCAGGATCACCCCTATTCAAACTGAAACTAATGAAAGTAATTATGTGACATTTGCTAACATTTAGGAACAAATCAGCCGCCGCACAATACATCGAAAAGCTTTCAACGTCCTCCTGCAAAAGCTGGCAGTCATCTGAGTTACGAATCCTCATGAAAATCTTCAAGTTATCGGCAAACAACAATATTCTGCATATCTTGAAGCATTTTACTATATCATTGATGTAAACAATGAACAATAACGGTCCTAAATGAGATCCTTGTGGCACCCTAGAGGATGCAGACATATACCGCTACTCAAATCCCTCAACAGATACATACTGTGACCTATTACTCAAGTAGGATTCAAACCATCTCAAGAGAGAACCGCACACTCCAACCCTGTATAATTTTGCGATAAGTATCTGGATAGATATTTTATCAAATGCCTTACTAAAGTCTGTATAGACAACGTCCACTTGGGCTCCCTCATTGAGGCTACCCAACAAAAACTCAGTAAAGTCGCCAAATTAGTCTCCACGGAACGCCCTCTATCAAAACAGGTCGAATGAATAATGTCATAGTGTAGATCAATTTGAAGAATTCTGTGCTGCCCGGGAATACCTTGTAAATGAAAAAACAAGTTTGTCAGAGCTTAATAATATTATGCTAGACTGGGCTTTCAAAATGAAGAAAAGAGATGGATCAGACTACAAGGAAAGGGTCGTAAAAACCATGTGGAATAATACTGCCAAACAGCTGCAGGAAAAATTCTATTCCGAATGGGGCGTTAGGTTCGATCCATTCACAGACGTGGCTTTTGAAACGGCGCGGAATGCACGAAATGCCAAGAGGCGTATTTTGCAAGTGGACCCTGAGAAAAGAAAAGTTAGTGCCAAGGCGCTGTCTTGTTGGAGCACCACAAAAAGATGGTCAACTTATGTAAAGAAGATAATCCAGACGGTTTGAACAGAAAATTTTATTTTATTACTGCATTGGAGCTTGCTTGGCGGCGGAGGAGAGGGTTCATCATGCCTAATTTCGCATTTCCAATTCGAAATTAAAAACGATGGTAATCCCACGGGGCGAATTGCCTACAATCCGATATTTTCTGAAACAAGACAAGGTGGTGCCCAAAAATGTGCGGAAACGAAATGGCTGACTCCCAATATTGAAGAAGATATTTGCCCGGTGAGGTTATGTAAGCTACTTGTATCCAAAAGAACTCTAAACATAACCACTGAAAGACTATTCCTTAGTCCACATAAGAATTGGAAATATGGTTCATGGTTCAAAAACTGCCCAGTCGGTCCCAATACGATAGCTAAATGGACAAAAGAATCGGCAGAACTCATTGGCATCAACACAACCAAGTCGAAGATAACCAACCACTCGCATCGAGGTACTGCTGTCAGCCAATTAGCCAAAGTAGGCATTGACGAGGAACAGCTGATAAAGATAACAGGCCATTCTTCTGCAGCGTCAGTGAAACCGTATCTCCAACTGGATCAACAACATCAATGTCCTTCAAGAAACAACATCAGTATCTACTTTATCATTCTAAAATAATGCTCGTAATGTGTATCATAATTGTACTATCAATAATTATTATTTTGAGAATAAAAATGATTATTTTTCCGACCCAAATATCGACCAAGGGAATTGCACCATTCGACGTCACGTGGTACAACCTACATGGTATTATACTGATAATTTTTTGAAAATTTTTTCTGGTAGTTGCTATATATGAACAAAACATGATCCAGTCAAATTAAGCACTCGTCAAACTGACAGGTTGAATTCAATTGTGGAAATTGAAGATTTTGCATGAAAATGAGTCGATTTGGAGTTTGTTCTCTGTCCACCATCGATAAAAAGTCAAAGGAAATGTTCCCATTAATACGGAGAAGGCAAAAAAAAACATTTTGGAACCAATTTACTACTTTTTGTACTGAGAGGAAATATTCATTGAGTGCTGAAACGAGTGAAGCGCAATTGGCAAACATTATGAAAGATTACGCTTACAATATGAAGAAAATGGATGGAGAAGACTATAAGGAAGGTACAGTAAAAACAATGTGGAATCAGACTGCCAAATTACTTCAAGAAAAGTATTTGAACGATTTCGACATCAAAATCAACCCATTTTCGGATGCTGCATTCAAGACCGCTCGAGGAGCTCGTGATGCCAAGCGTAAGGCTTTACAATCTATTCCGGAAAAACGGAGGGCAAGTGCAGCAGCGTTGGAGGAAAAAGATTGGGATGCAATGACCACTGTTTGGGACGAGGAAACTCCTGATGGCCTCCAGAAAAAATTATTCATGATAATATCAGTGGAATTGGCTTGGAGAGGTGGTGAGGGTAGCATGGCGTCAATACATCACTTCAAGGCAGAACAGCGAAATGACGGGGAAACAACTGGGAGAATTGAATACAATCCAATTTTCAGCAAGACCACACAAGGTGGTGATAAAAAATTATCAGACAGCAAGTGGCTGGTGGAGAATCGGGAAATCCCTGACAAGTGCCCAGTGAGACTGTTCCAGAAATTGAGAGAGAGAAGAGAGATGTCAATATCAAGAGCGACAGACTATTCCTGACCCAAAATCCATTCTGGAATAAAGTTCCAGGCGCTAGGTGGTACAAGGATTCCCCAGTAGGCCAAAACACGATTTCAAAGTGGGTTAAGGAGTCAGCACGAAAAGCTGGGCTTGACCTTGGTAACAAAAAAATCACCAATCACTCCAGTCGTGCAACAGCCGTCTCCAATCTAGCGAAATCGGGCCTGGGAGAGCAGCAGATAATCAAAATAACTGGACATGCCAACAGTAACTCCATCAAGCCGTATCTCCAACTCGACCAGGAACACCACGAATTAATTGTCAAGAAACTGCGAAGGAGTGAGCCTACTGCAGAAAATGCCATCAACAGCATAAACCTCATGCCATCTACCTCTTCTGGGACCATTACCGATAACTCTGACTTGAAGAAAACATGCACCAATGTTTACAACAATTGTATTTTTAATGGCACTACCCTGATTCTTAATTAAATGTTGTTTTATTCATTATGAAATTCTTATTTGTTAACTGTACATTTCGTCTCATGGTGCAATTCTATTGGCCGACATTTGGGACAGAAAAATAATCCCCCGAATACCACACGAGCTTCAAAATTATCTGGTATTTCCCGATAATTTTGAAGCTCTTGTGGTATTATAAGTGAATAATTTGTTGTTATGCTTCTATCTGGTTATTTTTGAATAAAAACTATTTTTTATTTCGTTTGATTTATATTGTTGAATGATCTTTCCAAATACCACACGAGATTAGAATTTTTTTAGAACACTCTGTCATTTTTTGAAAATTATACAAATTTCACTCAACAAAGTGATCCCGAAATACCACTCGCCTTCGGCTCTAGGTATTTTAAGGATAACTGTGAAATTTAAATGCATAATTCCCAAAAAACAAGAGTGTTCTCAAAAAATTCTCACCTCCCTTGGTATTACTCTTGAAAACACTTATTGAATAATTGAGTATTAAAGCAGGAAAGCAGTTCATTGTGAAAGTATGCTTGTTGGAAAGGCTTTGATGTATCCTTTATTATTATATACCCCAATTGTGTCTCCATAAATATCAATGCATTGAAATAACCGGATGAAACCATGTAAGAAGGTATATTGCGTATATGCCGAAACGCTAGATGGACTTCTTAAAGCATACTTCCATCCGACAATCCCTCTTGGAACGTGACAAGCATTAAGAGCCACCCAACCGTGTTGTCATGCCGTCTTGAGCCGTCCAGAATCACAAATAACATTTTGTTTTCAGTGATTTAACTGATATATCGAAACACACCTACGTCGAGGATGTTTGTGTCGTTAAGTGTTAATATCAAGTGTCGCAAGTTATTCCCATGAGGCAGCTTATGAGTGAGAGTGTATTTGTATAGTAGTTAAGTGGATATAGTGTAATAATATAATTGAAGTTTAAATACCAATATTGTGTAACGATGTTAGTCCACGCAAAGAAACCTCTCAGATTCAGCAGTAAGGTGACAACATTTCCGCTTATAGAGGAGCATGAAAACATTGAACTGGATTCCTTGGAAAATGGGGAAGATGACGTATTGTTACCAGTTAGTGCAATTATGTATCCGATCTTAATAACTAGGAAATGAGGATTAATGCAGGTCAAAATTTCTTCAAAAATTATAGAACATCACTTACGCGACTTAGAAGCTTTTGCTTGCCTGTTCACAAAATGAGAGCATCATAACATCTATTTATAAAAACTTTGAAGACGTTATTTCACAACAATATTTCGTCCCTAAAATATTTTCATACTTATAGACATCAGAGAATCATGTACATTGATGAAAATATACATGATGTCCGGAAAAATATAGGAATTCGCTGGGATTCAGATAAAACATGAAAAAACAAGATGACAAGTTCCCGGGGTTACGATCTTATCTGATGAAAATATTTTCTTATCCTCACTATTTGTTCTCTCCTGAGGTTCTCGATGGTGATGAGCTTACTACCTCTCTCATTTCTTGCGAAGCTGACTTTGATGGAGCTCAATATCGAGTTATGTTTATTCTTTTTGTCAATTGCCCTATGATTTTCTCATGAAGTCCTATACATAGGTGTTCATCCATTTGCTAACTCCGAAAGAATAGGTCACAGTGGGTATTGATAGCTTTAAACATATTTTTACTGTCTTCATGTTATGGCTTCTATTGCTCCACTTGTATTGATAATGCTCCTGCGCTAGTACAAAGCTTTTCTTTCTCCAGATTGATTACCTTACATTTATTTAGCCAAACTACATATTTATTTCGTTGGAGAGTTGCTCTACTAGTCTTATAAATTTACTGATGTCATTGTTGTGAAGGTTGTGACCAATGTGCAGATTATATCCTATCTTGATTTGGTTCAAGGGTTTAGAGCTAAGCAAAACCATATTGGACTAAGCGAGTCTCCTTGGAAAACCCTGGATTGATCTGAATTATTGGTTTGATTGGTTCGTGGCCGTCTGGTGTTTGCATATGATATGTGCACCTTTGGGTGTATTGAGTATATTTCTAGCCCTTTCAATGGTCTGGTTTGAGGACTGAGTACACGCTTTCTGATAATCTATACCAATAAAAGAGGTTTCTGTTTTTAGTATGGGAATGGTATTGATTTCAGTCAATTATTAGTTGTTCTTTACAGGCCTTAGTCCTCCCTTCTTTATCCCTTCTCCGTCACTGTTTCTTTCACCAAGTGCTTTGGAATATCAGCTATATTGATGTTACAATTTTGGAGAAATTTTGAATTATTATGATAAATACACTTACGGATTGCATTTTCCAAGAGGGTTTTTTATCATATATTTCTGAATTCAATATGTAATTTCAGAATTCACAGTTCGACACTAAAAACACGACCGCAATTCGAGAAATTTACATGTACAAATTAGTGACGGCTCGTGCCCTCTAGGAGTGGGTCGGCCAGACCAAGCATATATATGTACGAGGGGTCAGAAACTAATATAAAAATAATATGTATATATATAATTTACAACTAATTTTCACTATTTTTGGGATTAGAGCACTTATCGGATTACAAGCTTTGAAATTCCTTCTGCATTTCACCCGCTTGTGCCTTTTGAATGGCCCTGTATATATATAATTTAGAAGCAATTTTCTTGGGATTAGAGCACTGGATTAAAATTAGGATTTCATCTTTTTTTATTAATACTTTACTACATATGTTTCGGCATAAATTGAGGCTTTTTCAAGTTTACATGTTACAAATACAGTGACAATCATATCTAAAATGTATAACTGTCCGACAATTCATCTTAAAACTTAGTAAAATTAAAATCATATTCATCATGTTGTGAACGCTGTCAATTAGAATTATTCTAATAATGGAAAACCTGTTATCTACTAAAAAACTAATGAAATCAACACAATTTGATACTACCTCTCCTACACTTGCCATCTGGATTACTCACATTCAACTTGTAACCGAAAACGAACGAAAACTCGTACAACCCTAAGCCCTACATACTAACATCTTACTCTAAACTACTGACCTAGTGATAATCTGATAATCAAAGTGTAAACACACGCAATGCAATTCTCATATACCCCCTCCCCAAGGATATCTTGGCTGACCTAGTCTTTGAAAAATAAACAAGTCGTGGGTTGCTGTTTTGCTATTTACAGTTACTAAGAATGAATTTTTATGGTCAGAAAATCACAAAATTTATTCCATACAGTACGAATACACTTTTTTCTGAAATTGAAATAATATTCAAGTACTTATGATAATAGTCATTTGAGATTTGAGGGAGAAAATTTCAATTATTAACAGGATACGTGACAAAATTTTAAATACATAATGATTTCTCTTTCTATCTCAAATTTAGGATAAACATATGAAAATGTCGGATATTAAATTACAATTTTTAATTTGATATTTGAAATAAACATCCATAATAATAAAAAATTTCACCCGCCTGTCGTTTCACATAGGGACGGCCAAGTGTTCTCGGCCGACCTTGCAAGTGTCACAGTCGAGGTATTGTAGAGTTCCATTAATAGGAACTTCCAGCGACGTATGTGTGAGATGAAATCATAAACTGAAAGCTGTGGCTCGGCTGGCTGAGCTGCGTATTACGTATAAGGACAGATGCGGGAACTTGGAATAAAAATTATTTGAGGTGTTCGACCGAAATAATGTGTACTTCGATGTGTTTAGTGGAAATATGAGATATGTAGAGGGCAGAGGAAAAGATAGTAAGGGAATTTCTCGAGATTTAAATATTGCTATTAATTTTTCAAATAAGTTTCGATTAAAAAAATATTTATTTTACCTTCTCTTTTTCGGCCCGGCCGACCCAAACGCAACCGAAACCCTGACGAGCCGTCACTGGTACAAATAAATTCATTCAATTTCTATTCTTTTGTGACAAGTGTGCCTTGTAAAGTGAAAATTGGATTCCTTGGAATATATGATTAAGTTTTCTATAGCAACAATGAAATTTATATATGAGGAGTGAAATACAGATTTTGTAAGAAAAATGATGTTGTTCGCAGTACTGTCATGAAAATTTTGATATATCGTAAATAGTGCGAAAAAGCTTTCTGAATCGAATGAATCCATAAATTTAATCTTTATTATAAAGTTCTTGCTATAGTTAATTCAGGCCAATGCTCATGAATATCCCCGTATCTTCGAAATATTTTTAGTAAACAAAACATGCAACTTTTCGGAAGGTCTGTATAATTTTCATTCACCATTACGCTATGGCCTATGACTCACACCTATATATAAAAACTTGCTTTACAATTTGGGAACCAATAACTAAAACATTCGAGTAAATCACCTTTTTCTTATTATTTTAACTATTTGCTCAAATTAAAGGATGTAGCAGAAGAAGTGGAAGCATCCAATGAAAATGAACAAAAGAAAGTGAGATACCTCAACTTGAATAATCTTTGCAAAAACTCGAAACAAATGAGCGAATGTTATGTGGAGGAAATTGTACTAGCAAGAGAGTCTATCAACTCACTGTCAGAGGTCCAAATACTCAGTTTGAGATCGAACGGCATCCACAATTTTCCTAGCAGTGTATTGCAGTTGAAATCCCTCACAATTTTGGATATTTCTGATAATGAGCTCCTGACTCTTCCTCCAGAAATAAACCAATTAATAGGGTAAGTGCCTTCATATTAATTTAGATATTACTTCATATAATTTTATAATTCATGTGTTATACAATTCATTCTAAGCGCTTGATTTAGTTTATAAACCAGTAGAACAGTGTGCTATCGATTTGGCCAAATATCTGCTTTTTCTGCAGAAAATGATCTCAATCGATTGGATTTGGCTTGCTGAAAGAGAACGCTGAGGCCACAAAATTGAACCAAAGCGCCCAATCCACCTTTCAGGATATTCATTATACCATAATAAGTATAATACCATTTTGTAATCTTGATTTAAAGGGTAATTTTTTGAAGTAACTTGTCTCAACGAAACTATTGTACCTAACAATGGATTTGTGACTGTAATCAATAGCATGGTTATTTAGGATTACGTTTAAAAAAAATCATTGCAAAATTGGAATATTTGTGACTACAAAACTTAAGGATGTAGTGTACGGTGCCGATTTCCAACATTTTCAAAAATATATCTATTACCACTTAACCAAGTGACAAAGAATTTTTTAATAAATTTTTGCTAGAACTGGTATATACCCGCATGACGTTGAGTTACGGGACCCTCTGTATACGGTATTTCAAGGCACGAGTGCTTACTGGAAGAAAGATTTTCTAAATGGTATTTGATAGAGCATATACCTGGTTCTGCTTGGTTTTTAAGATAAGGGGATTTGAGCTTCTGCAAACTTGAAGGAAATCTGTGAGTGATTATTTTTTATTTGATATAGAGGTTTTTCACTCGTTCTGACAATTGTATTAGTATCACATTCGTCATGATCTCACCTCAATGCTATTCTGCATTTATTTTCATTTAACCAAGGGATTTCATCAATAACCACGACGAATGTGAAGCAATCAACTCAGAATGTTAATGTAAATTTCTGTTTTGATCGGATAAAGAAAATCGTGAAAAAAGATCTGCTTTGTGGAAGTAAAAAAATTATTGTTCATTAAGACAATAACGGTGTTCACCGAACTGTTTCGGCGATGGCTAAATTCAATGACTACTATATCTTCACACACCAAAAAACTCATTTGTGTAAAGCGTTTTGTCGAACAAAGAAGTAAGTTAAGGCAGTAATATAATGAAGTTATTTTTGGATGTAAAGATTTTGATTTCGCGTAAATTTCAACTAATCAGTGGAACAATGAGAATATTTCTCAATGTGATCGGATTCAACTGTATGAAATGCAATTTGAATATCGTATTATAACAAAATTACTTCATTGGAACGTCGACCACAGTGGCGGTAAGTTTCTATCATGCTACATTGCAAGAGGAAGCAATTCGCAATAGATCAAGATTATATCCGCTTTTTCTGTATTTTAAATTACTGACAATTGCCTAGTTGTCTTACGTCACATTTGCGAAACAAAGCTGAAGATTTTATCGATTGAGTGGTAGAAAGCGTCCGAGAAAACAGAACAATAACGCGTGTAGAACCTATAATCAATAGGTACGCACTAGTAACAACCCTATTGAATCGAGAGGAAGTGGACTATTTGAATTATGGTCTAGTTTACAAATACTACATACTCGTAAGTCAAATGTTTTTCGTCTCCTCAGAATATTAGGATTGGGAAACCATTCGGTTTGGAATGATGATGTATAAAATTACAAAATAATTTTTCGTTTTCAATAAATCCACTTGCATCCTTTATACATTTCCCAGGTCTTTCAATTGATGCATTTATTCCTTTAGAAAAAAGTTTGATCTTTGTTGAAACACTGCTTGTATCAATCTCTCATGGTTGCTTTAACAAAAGAAAGTAACTCGATCGATGCAAAGTATACCAATTGTTCCAAGATCATAATTGTGGTTGGATGGTAATTTATTGATATTTAAAGCATTTGTGAGAGTTTGAATTCCTGACCAAAGAACAGCTTTCAATGAGCTATCAGTTAATTGTGTGATCGATATTTTATTGATTTTCCCACGATCATTCGAGATCGAAAGCATTCATTCAAAACTTTTGGACAATTTTACTAGTGGGAAAAACTGATTTGTTCACTTTAAAATTGACAAATTTTGCTAACGATTTAAGATTAGATTCTCGAATTCGTGAAATCGATTCGCCACGTGAATAATATTAAAACGATTTTAAAAAAGTGCGTGTCGCATAGCTTAGTGGAATAAACCCTAGACCTTTGACGTGGAAACCCGTCGTGTCGTAGGTTCAAGTCCGGGGCTAGGAAAGAAATTTTCTAGCTTTCGGTATGCGGCCACCATTCACTGTTGGGTCTAAAATTAACAGTGCTGTGCCTAAGGTGGCGTAAGGACACAGTAACAAAACCTACACAGAACACACACTTGTTAACCTAACTCGCACAAGCTTTGAGCTTCTGAGAGGTGTAATAATAATAATAATAATAAGTCCTAGTGCAACTGATTTATTCATACTACTTGTCTCCCAACCCGAGTGACAGCTGTTTTATATCCGCTAAATATTGCATCACTTTCCAGATTGTTTTTGAAATCGAATGTTCTAGTGAACCATTTAATTACCTGTGATCTCTTTCATCCTATCATTTTTGTATGACGATTATAGTCTTTATAGGTCATCAATTGGAAGATTGCACCATGCATGTTGTAATTTATTGCCTCTTCAGTCTCTTTATCGGCTGGCCAGCCATCTTCAATCCTTTGTCGGCGCGTGCCAGTCAGGTCCGTATTCGTTACGTTACAATATGGATAAAAATTAGAGCCAAATCCCGCGAAAAGTGTCTTATAGCAAAAATTATAGCCAAATTGGCCTTAATTCGAATTTGAAGATTTAAGGACAATTTTTTAGATTGCAGTTCTTGTAGAGTCATCGAAAAATTCTGATAAAAATTGGTACGCCACAAAAATTAGAAAATATCAACGTAACTAGATTTCGAATAAGAAGGTCGAGGGATTCTGAGATGGAATAGAAGGACAAACTGAGCCTCTGGAAACACTGTTGTTCTTGATCTTTCCTTTTGGACCTTTCATTTCCATTTTGGCGAAATAACTGAATTTTGGCTTAAGATAGCGAAGATCGATTGAAACTGATTCGAGAAATTCTGTAATTTGAAATGTAAAAAATATAGGAAAACACTGAAGTGAGATCAAGAGCATTTGCGCCCTTGTTCTGAAGTCTTCTGCCGTACTTTAGAATAGTCTGATACTACTTCAACCAACACAATGAATGAACAACCCAACTGCTGTGGGCAAAAAGCACTAAAAACTTGTTTTTAAAGAAAAAATCTTTATTTATTCTTCTAAATTCATATCATGCCCTTTAAATAGTCCCCTATCGGATGCAATATACATATACCAACGTTTTTTCCTATTTCCAAGACATTCTGCCTAGTCCTCTTTTGGTATAGCATTCAGTCCCTTCTTCGCTGCGATCTTTTCTATCGATTCAAAACGTTCAGAGTTCAGCCAGAATTCACATGGTGCTATGTCAGGTGAATAAGATGATTGAGGAACGATGTGGGTTGAGTTTTTTTGCGAAAAAATCACTAATTACAAGAACATTTTTAGTACCAATCGAAAATCCACTTTTCTGAGATTCTATATAGTTTTCATCGACCTTTCCGATAATCCAATAAGTTCACAAAGGTCTCAGACTGTCAATCAATGATTTTGTAGTACCAATTTCTTGATTTCGTTGACGTGCAGCTCATCAGTTTATTCATTCATTGAGGTGGTTGTATTAGTGTAACACTGATCCAGAGCACGGAAGACGATTTTAGAACAAGCGTGAAAAGCTCCTGACATCACGTCAGTGGTTCTCTACATTTTTAGTGCATATTAGTACGCTCATGTTAGTGACACATAGTAAACAGTCCTCCTGTCCTGGATTCTACAATAACGTTTCCATTCAAATTATGGGAATTATTTTAGACGTCTGATGCAGGGCATACACCTGAAATTCCATTGGTTCCTGATATCTCAACAAATCGTAAAGAAATTATGACTATACTAAGCCTTCTGTAGGCGTAAATCTGCTAAAATTCCATTGGTTCCTGATATCTCAACTTATCGTAAAGAAATGAGACAGTAAGCGTAAACCTCCTGAAATTCCATTGGATCCTGATATCTCAACTAATCGTAAAGAAATGGCGGCAGTAAGCGTGAACCTCCTGAAATTCTACTCAAATAACGAAGCTTTTAATAAACAACATTTTCTACAATACTATATGTATCACTCACCTGTCGGTGTCTATTCCATTGAGAAAAAAGAAAGTTTGGGAATATTGAAAATATTGTTTTTGCAGTTGTATACGCTACAATTGTTAATCATTTTGGAATTAATTTGAAAATAACACAAAATTGAAACAGAATACTTATTGGAATGAAAATAAATGATTAAATAAATGAGCTTTGCTGGTTCATGGTAGATTTTGACTCAAAGAAATTCCACTGAATTATAGGTTAGGTTGTATTTTTTTCTTCAACTTCTTCTTTGAATTTTAAATAGATCTCAAAAAAATTATTGATGAAAACAATGAACAAGGAGCAAGTCAGATTTGGTGGTGAGTGAGGTCCTCACACACGATGCAGATCTGCGCAGATATACCTGCACAGTTTTCCTCTCCTGTCTTCCGTACCTGCATTAGGCCAGTCCTACATTGGAAGCGGATTTGGTCTGGCCAGCCAACCCGACCCGATTTGATTCTCTTCAGAGCAGTCCGGACCAGATCGAACACTGCCTCCAATGTTGGAGGAAAGTACGTTTTCTTTGTTTTTGTTTCCTCCAGACCCAGTCAGACCCGAGAAATTCCGCTTCCAATGTAGGACCGGCCTTAGACATATTGGGTCTTTCTATATAGTAGGGCGCATAGCAGGTCCAATAGATTGCCGAGGTTCGACAAGGACTGTCGCACACTAGGACTGCCGGACATCCTTCCAAAGCAGCCGAATATTCTGGAATTTAGAAATCGAATTCCGGCCTGATTGACCTTGCTTATTGAAGTTTATACAAAGAAGTGACATCCGAAATAATAATCTTATATTTCAGATACGGAATATAGAATTCACCTTCAGCACATTGTAACAGATAGATTTGAAAAATCCATATTCTGCAGAGTCCAGAAGGAGTGTGACGTTTATTGAAATCAAATACAATTTGGGGCGACTAAATTTAGAACCTGAATTCAGAGAGGCATCTCGGATGTGACAGACTATACTAGTATTAACCTGTCGTAATTCACATTCTCAATTTTACTGATCAGACGGAATTGTAAAGATGAGAATTCAGATTTTGAATCGTTTCTGGATTCAGAAAGACATTTCGGATGTATAAGGCCGAAGTTCTCTACTGACCATTGCAGCACATCTTAATATATGCTGGAAAGCAGATGAACGAACCTGGCTCGTTCTCTTCACGCTTCCTTGCTGTTGCGAGACGACCAACGATTAAATTAAAGAAGAATCCATTGGACAAGTCGTCCGTAACCTTCTGGCTTTCAGTGCCTCGTGCCTATTTGTTTTCATCTTCAGTGTCGGACGTTCATTATAATAGTCGTTTGCGATCTGCCATAATGATCCTCGTCTTATAATTTCTTTAAAACGGATATTTATTGTCCTTGCTTCTGTTTGAACGTCCTCCTTGTGCATCCGTTGTTATTGTTTGTGTTTAACTTTCGTTTTTTCGTTGATAGTCTGCAAGAATTGGTGTTGGATCAGAATCTGCTCAGTGTTCTTCCTTCTACCATATGGGATTTGAAGAAGTTGAATGTTTTGAAAGTGGCATGTAACAGGATTACGGTGCCTCCGGACAAGCAACTGGATATGAGGTCTTTAGTTTTGGCGGTGAGTATGAGTTTTTTCTTTAAAAGTAATGATATTTGTCATAACTTTTTTCCCCTTAAAGAACTGTATAATGACTGTCTAGGATTATCCTTCACGAAAATGGCTTGAATTGAAAATAATTCAAGAATAAGGGAGTTGAAAGAATATTTTATTCATTAGCGGCAGGATGAACATGCACTTTGGGTTGCGGACAAAACTGTCGTGTTGATTTCTTCTTACTTAAATGTATTCATAAGTTGGAAAGTCGATTAGTTTTTCAAATTGGGAGAAGTTCCAACTCTAAGTGTAAAAAGTATAAATTACCTGAATTTGAGACGAGTTTGAAAAACCGAAACATACAGGCACTGTAGAAAAGATTCCGAAAACTTTTTACTGGATCATGTATCTGAAATTTTATAAGAATTGAAAGAATAATCAAAATTATCTGCTATGTAATGGTCCTAAAAAATTGAAAGTTGAAGTAACCTAGCTTTGATTTTCCCTTCAAAAATCTTATACGTCTCAGCGAATGAAAACTGAAATTGACATTGGATGCATAGTCAATAATCAGTTCAAGAAGATTTAAAATTCAATTCGTTAGGAGACCGAGAGGATATTATTGAATATGACATACCAGATGAAAAATTATTGTAACCAACGGCTGGCAGTATGAGAAATCAGAAATAATCTGGATTATTTTGAATCATTCGGAAATTTCATTGCAAATTGGGATTAAAATTTCAGTTGAAGTGTATACTGTATATATATATATATATATCTTCTTTTGGACTTTTGGCTTACAATATTTAGTTAGCAAAAAATAAAGCATATTGATCAGGGGTTAGTGACGGGGTGTCATACAATTCGGCGTATCACATAAAAGCCTAGGGAAAAAACCCCAGTAAAAAAAAACCCTGGCTCCCCGCCTAAGTGTGAAAGTACAAAAATAAGCTGAAATATATTTTAGGGACTTCTTTCTTCAAGAGTGGTCTTCTATTGATGGAGACAGAGACTTCTTCAAGTTGCCCACATCGAATCTGGAAATAAAAATAAAAAAGCAGAAAAAAGAACTGAATAACAAAAATACAAAATTTCAAAGAGATAAAGAAAACAACCTCAAATTCGGCGTTTTGGATTAACTCGATATTGTGAATCAAGGATTTTTTAACATAACAAGCTAAACCGTAAATTTTACTAAGGAGATAATCAATGAAGACATAACCTTTTATGGTTCCTCTTTCACGAAGATTTATTTTAGTATCCCTATGTGTCTCTTGAAGGAGTATAATCTCAGTACCATAGTCCTTTGCTAGTTTAGAAATGTGATCACTCTTGTCCTTAGAAATAATCTCTGTATTCAAATCTAATACAAAATTTGTCGCCAATCTGCAAGGAGGATTCTTCGAATCGAGTCTTGCGGTCCAAGTGATGATTTTTCAGATCTTATGTAAACCTTCTAGATGAAAAACGGTATAAAATAATTGTATTCTGATATATCAGATCGTATCTTAAAGAAGTATTTTACTTCATATGGTTCGATGTTCTTGATGATATTTTTATTTTATTGTTGCAAGGTCAATTCCCTTTTCAATTTATGTACTTTCTTTTTGAAGTGTCGGATTCATTTATACAGGGTGTAACTAAATAAGTGTAAAATATTTAAGGAGGTGATTCCTCCTGTATTGACATCTAATATTATTTCCACGTGTTGTGTGTTTTGTTATTAATAAATTAGTTTTGTTTTTTACCATTTAGTCGTTTAATGCAGGTACTAACTACAGAATACTAATAAATCCAGTTCGCATTTATGACGAAGTACCTATCTCTGTAGTTGTTCGTAAAATAATTTTTTGCTGCGAAATGGTTTACTTTGGGCAAAAAACTCACGAGACAATTTTTGTTCAGAATGAAACAGGCCATCGGAAATAAATTTTTAAATGGTAAACAAATAATTAGACAAAAAGTTACATTGGAAATAAACTTTAGGGGTTGCGTTTCCCACCCTTACAACCATGGGATAAACCAAATAAATAACTGGATAAGTGTCATTTTGCTAGTAGGACTTAAGGTTAATTTCAATATTGTAACTTTTATGGTGCCTGTAAAAAAATTGTTATACAAATTTTATGTAGTCCCTTTGAGGGGCTGAATCTTAACAAGGGATGCTCCAATGAAGGTTCTTTATATGAAAGATACTATCTTTTTTCAATGGGAATCACCTCCTTAAATATTTCATACTTATTTAGTTACACCCTGTATTCAGGTACCTCTTTTGTGAGACTTAGATTGTGCTGTGGCAATTTCATTGCTGTTATTCTGGTAATATAGGTGCTAGTTGTTCATTCTCAAACTAGTGCTTTTTTTAAATGTAGTTATTCCTTAGTATTTCTCTGTATGAGTCCATTCTCTCCATCTCCTAAACCAATCTTTGTTTTGCATTTTCAGTATTGTAATATGATATGTCTAGCGATGTTGGATAATGGGTCTTGATAAGCAAAAGACCATATCTAATCGAAATTCCCAGACATTCCAGACAGTAATAAACCTCTAAAAAATATCACCCCAATAATCATAAAACTTAAGATTTAAAACAAAATTTATTGATCCCCTACATGGAAATCTTGATGGATGTACGACGTAATAAAATTTGAGAATTAGCTAGGGGAGTTCGACATATGATACATTTACGTGACCCTCACGACCTTAAGAAAAAAAAAAACCTCCAATAATATTTTGTCAGAAATTGTTTTAATTGTTTTTTGTGCTTGCAAAAATTGTCATTTGTTTTTTTGTGTGCTACGAATAAATTAGTTTTTGTTATTCATTAATTTTATTGAGTTCCCTAATCTTACAGAACTGAAGATTCGTCCTTTCTAGCGAAAAGCCGAACCCTGAAGATTTCTCCCGTCAGGAGAAACTCTAAAATAAACAATATTTTTTTTAATTCTCAATTTTTCTTTTGAACACCTCTTCGTCGGTGGAAAGCCTCTCTTCTGCTAGGACGTTGGAAAGAGGTGTTCATTACAATATTCTCTTCAAGGCATGTTTGCTATAATAAAACATAATGCCATACCTCATCTTTGAATCTAAAACTGATTGGTTAATGCTTTTCATCATAAATGTTATGATTTGAGATTTCAAAGATGACGATCTCTTATAGCATTAACGAAAGTGAGATCTCTATAAAAATATTTTAAATTGATTTCTACAATAGAAGATCTGCCGCTCGTCAAATTTCTGGAATCTGATCTCTTAAAGCCGGGAAATATCATAATAAGAGCCCTGTATATTTCCATACTACCAGGTGATTACAATGAAGCTAGTTATATCTGGTAATTATGTATGATTTGCTAACCGACTCCTCAAGCTTATTATACGGGGTAGTCTTTGACCACTGAGTTAATTTTAACCATAGGTTCTTGAGAAAAGATTCTAAGAATGAATCACTTAATCATGTTTCATCAGATGGTTATATCGATTCAATTCCTTTCAACTTCAAATATCTCAAGAATGGTGCAATTTAGGAAAAAAAATGAGGAATGATTTTATCTGCAAAAAATGATTCTAGGAAGATACGGACCTTTAGTTTGAGTGATATTTGTTTTTCATGCAATTTAACCAATCTGTACAGTAGTAGTGAAAAACCCACAAGAAATAGAATAAATCTATTGATGCCAAAATATGCTTGTCTATAATTAAAAACCTTCTACAAGAGATCATTTCAATTGATATTGTTGTTTGAATATTACAGGTGAAAATGTATTTTTTTATGAAATTTGAACACCCTATATCTTTTGAACGGGGCCAAATTTGGAGAAATGTTATAGGAAGAACATGTTTCTTTCGGCGTCAAGAATCTATGGTTAAAATCAACGCAGTAGTCAAAGACTCACCCTGTATATAGAACTCCATGAACCAAACAGATTACCTGTATAATAATTTCAGAATTTTGTTGAATTTCAAAAATTTCACGATTCTTACCAAAAGCAACTCTTTAGTAGCATCGAGTTGCATAATAAATAATTAACATTGCTGTGTGAAATGAGGTTTTCTGATATAAGAGTTTATGGAATTCATTTGATATATTTCGCATAGACAACATCATGAATAATAACCATCATAATGTCTTAAGAAGACATTGGATAATATGTTGTTACATGCTCACTCTTACACTACCATCACAGGCGACGCGTGACATTCGTTCCCGTTGGAAAAGATTTATTCAAATGTTGAAACCTTACGGATATTTTACTTTTTTTACCTCTAACGAACATCATGATATAGGAACAGGATCTGCCATCTGAATGAATGATTGAGAAAGCATTTGAGACTTGTTAAATTATTATTTGGGAATAACCATCAAATCTAATCGTTCATCTCAACTTTTCGACAGACATCTTGTGTCGTTTAGAAGGAAACAGTTAGCAATAAGCTGTCGATGTTGGAACCTTTTTCAATTTTCAATTTCTTGTCAACAACATTTGAGACTTACTCATTTCTGCTGAAATTGGGGAAAATTTTATCAGGCTACACACTGCAACAACAATATGAGCTGATCCAGGAAAAAGGTTTTAACCTATAAGGAGATTTCAAAACCTGGTGGGCAAAAATTACCGGAAAATTTGGTTTTAAATTTCAAGAGGACTCGGATAGGGATAAACGTTTTTCTTTTGAAGTTGGCACTACTCTAATTGACATCTGTGCCAAAGATCCCCCCCTTACAACCATTGGGTAAACCAAATAAATAACTGGATAAATGTATTTTTGCTAGTAGGAAACGTTAAGTTAATTTCAATATTGTAACTTTTTTGGTGCTTGTGAAAAAAATTGTTATACAAATTTTATGTACTCCCTTTGAGGGGCTGTATCTTAACAAGGGATGCTCCAATGAAGTTTCTTTATATGAAAGATCCTATCTTTTTTTCGATGAGGAACCATGAACATGATCACCATATGCCTCGACAAGCATTCGATGCAACTCTGCAGCACTTTTCTTCAAATGAAAACAAAAAATTAATGCTTTGCGCAAATCATAACTTTTTGGTGCAAACTTCGACATTTTTAACACGATGAAAAAATATGATGTTGTCTGTTCAATGACTTGATGTCTACTAAATATGTTTCACACATGTTATAGCAAACATACAAAAAAAATAAAGGCTCGTTCACAACAAATGTTCCCTATCGAGACATCTTGACGCTCACTTCATATCGGTATACCTTGTACATGGTTCTTGCTTCGACATAACAGTGAATGAATGATGAGTTATGCATCACGGGTTTCATAGCAGGTTTATAAAGCATCCCTTCATATTAACATAAACATTATATCGGATGCTGTTTTTTAACAAAAGAGAAGTTCCTCTCTTGAAAGCAATGAAACATTAAAACTTATTGATTCGCGTACATTCAGTACACCATTTTATATGACACCGGAAGGGGTGTAATACCTTTCAACAATAACCATTTACTTTATTGATGAAGGGTTTCACGGCTATTAACTTCAGAATTATTTGTAATTTCCGGTTTAGGTAACTAGTCGTGGTCGTGATAATAGTAGAGAGCAGGAGGACTATATCGTTAAATGGAATATATGTTTGAAATTATATCTTGGCACTCATGCACCGTAGACTTATAGATATTCGAGTCTCCATCATGAACCACTTCGAATATATTTCTTTTACTAAGCTCTTGTTCTTTAAAATACCCTATGTATTAAAGTCCCAACTACATAAAAGCGATGATTCTTCGGAATCAAATCTTCTGAAAACGCTGAATAACTTTTACGAGCATTTTATTAAACTTTTCCAGAATACGGGTTATTTTTTCAGTTTTGATAACATAACACATGGATCAATAAGTCCCGAGACTAACAATGAAAACAAATTTTTTTTTGGAAAATTTTTTTTTATTCATCAACATAATCTTCTAAACTTCTAGGGTGATACAATCGTTCCAACGCCTTTCCAATTTTTCAATACCATGTTTATAAAAAAAATTATCTTTCGCTTCAAAATAAGCTTCAGTTTCAGCGATGATCTCCTCATTTGAGCCAAATCTTTTACCCTGGAGCATTTTTTTAAGATCAGCAAAGAGGCAGTAGTGGGAGTTAAATCTGGCGAGTATGGGGGCTGGGGAAGCAGATCAAAGCCCAATTCGTTCAATTTTGCCATTGTTTTCATCGACTTGTAACAGGATTTTTTTTCTGCATGTGCGGTCGTTTTTTTTGCGATTTTCTCCTTCAAACGCACCAGCAAGTCAATATAATAATCACTGTTAATCGATTTACCTTGTTCAAGGAAGTCAATGAAAATCACGCCATGCGTATCCCAGAAAACTGACGCCATGACTTTGCCAGCTGACTGCTACGTTTTCGGGCGCTTCGGACGGCTTTCGCCAGCTATGCGCCACTCAGGCTAGTTACACACACATCGATTTTGGACGTTCGATAAAAGTTCGTACAAACATTTATCGTACGTCCAAAATTTAAAGTAGCTGTCAGACCTATCGATTTTGTATCGTGGACGTACATTTTTGATGATTCGCTTCAGTTGCTGTCAGCATGAACCCTTTCAAGACTCGTGTTCTTGCTATGTGGTTGTTGTACCGTCGGCGTAGACGAAGGCGTAAAACCAGGAGTCAGTGGGTTCATCCTATTAATCAGAGAAGACTAGATGCAGGGATTTTTCACACGCTTTATGAACAATTTCGAAGTGACGAAGAAAAGTTTTTTAATTATTTTAGAATGTCAACAGCAAGCTTTGATGAATTGTATGAGAAAAAACTAAATAATTTCACCAAACGCACTGCATTACTTCCTTCTCTGATGGCGGTTAAATCGCAACTAGTAAAGCCAAGCGAATTTCGGTCGTACGAACGAAATTCGATGTGTGTGAAGACGCCAATTTGATCACATGAGCCACTGTTTTCACGACCACTAGACGGCGGTCGTGTATAGTCGAGACAATGGACGACCGCAACACGGCGTCCGTACGATAACTTTTGAGAATCGATGTGTGTGTAAAGACACAATCATTTCTTTGCGCCACTATTGGAATTTGGTCGTACGAATTTTTATCGTACGTCCAAAATCGATGTGTGTGTAACTAGCCTCAGATGACTGCCGCTTCGACTCTGGAGTGTAGTGATGTATCCATGTTTCACGTCCATGGTCACGTAACGACGCAAGAAATTTGTTGTTGCGAGTAAATAGGGATAAACAGCTTTCTGAATCATGGACTCGTTGCTGTTTTTATTCCATGGAAAGCAATCGCGGCACCCACTTGGAAAAAACCTTTTTCATGCTCAATTTTTGAATGAAGGTGTGTAAATACACTTCCACATGATATCTGTGTCAACTCAGCAATCTCACGGAGCTTCACTTTACAATTTTTCATCATAATTTTTGTCACTTCAATCACATTTTCCGGTGTAACGTTTTTCACAGGTTTACTTGAGCGTTCCGCGTCATTTGTGTCGGTACGACCACGTTTAAACTCGGCAAACCACCGATAAATTGTTGCTTTTGATGGACAAGAGTCCGGGTAACATTTTTCAATCCATTGTTTCGCTTGCACGGTGTTTTTACCCATTAAAAAACAATGTTTTATATCAGAACACGAAACTCGGTTTTTTTCAAACTACAAAACGACTTTACTCCAACCTCGATAACTCAGCTGTTTCTGGTCCGATCGACTTAAAATTTTGACATATGTCGGGTGTCCCAAGGTAGGTGTATTAGTAAATCATCATGGAAACTTATCATGCAGAATATTTAAAATTTTTTAGATCAATTTAAGGTTAGCTAAGATACATTTCTGAAATACTTCCAAATTTCCAGTGTTGCCAAATTTATGCAAATTGGGCAAAAGCTTGGTTCTTTTGAAAGGGACACCGCGTATTTGTATGTTTAATGATTTTTAAAAAGAACTCCAAGTAATTTACTCTACCTTCCTATATCTGTCTTTAATGGTTTTCGAGTTAAAAGTTATTGAACAAAATTTTATATCCAATTTGAGGGTCGCGCAAACTACTATAATTCGCCCAATATTCTAAATTTCAGTTCGAAATGTGGCATGACCTAAGATATTAGTATGATTTGGGCCTCTGTTTCCGAATCTTAGTTGCAGTTATACAAAGTGACCAGAAAAAAATTTCATTTCTCAACTGACCAAATTGTGAATTATTTTCTTGACTCAATTTTGATTTAAAATTAAACAAAAAACTTTATAACTCGAAAATCGTTGAAGATAGATCTTGTGAAGTGATATAACATTATGGAGAATCATAAAAAAATAGAAATACGGGGTGTCCCATTGAAAACAACAAAGCTATTGCCAAATTTCAATACTGGGAACACTGGAAATTCCAAAGTATTTCAGAAATGTACTTACTTTAGATAGCCTTTTATTGATCTACAGAATTTGAAATATTTTGAATGAAAGGTTTTCATAATATTTTAATAGGCTACCCAACTTGGAACACCCGATAGGTCATTTCTAATTCATCAACTGATTATTCAAGTTAATCTATGAGTGCAGGCTTCAAGACCAACTTTTTTTTTCAGGAAGCGGAGCAGAAAATAGAAAATTCCTGGAAGAATAACTGCATTTCAACACTAAATTTACGTTCCAACAGACTGAAAGGCAATATTATTCTTGGCAACTATGGGGTAAAAACTGTCCGTTTCGTACTTCAGATGAATTAATTTTTTTTATATTTTCAGAATCTAGTGGAATTGGATGTGAGTGAAAATAACATTGAACACCTAGATTTGAGTGCTTTGGAACAGTTGCAAACAGTTCAATGTTCAAGAAATGCCTTGACCCAACTGGTTATCCACGGGAAACAGTTAACATCACTTATTGCAGGAAACAACAGTACGTAACCATATTTTGCTATAAATTTGCAGTAAACCGAACAGCAAATATATACTATACTGATAATTTTTCAATAGAATGTAATCCCTATAGAAAGGAAGTGAGTTTTAGACCTTTCTTTAAGGTTTGAGTTAACGCAGTAGTCAAACAATAACTTTATATATATTTTTCAAATTTCGACGAAAATAATGATTTGCCATTGATGAAATCTAAATTGAAAAAAATTATACCATTACACTTCAAATATACTAACTCTTTCCTTAAATGTTAATACATACTAGAAAATATTACCTTTTCAGAACTGAAGTCGCTAGCAGTTTCCTTCCCTCCAGTTAATCTACGCCATATCGATGTTTCGTACAACGATCTCGACTCCCTCCCTGAATGGCTCTGTGGATGCTCAGATTTACGATGTATTTTTGCTAGCAATAACAATTTGCAGACACTCCCAGAACATCTCTTCTGTAACGAGATGCCGTACCTCCACACGCTCCAACTGGCCTACAATCAACTTCAGTTACTTCCAACTATACAAAGAAAATTACCCATCCAAGAAATGTTTCTCCAGAACAACAGTCTTTCAAATTTGCCGAAGACTTTATTCAAATATATACCAGATATGAAAGTTTTTAATCTTTCCAATAATAGACTATGTGATTTACCAATTCCTGATTCGGTGTTACTTTTGGAAAAATTATTCCTGACTGCCAATTGCTTAATAGACCGATCTCTAGAGAAATTGACTCAATTTCTAAGGAACATACGGATGTTACATGCAGCATATAATAATTTCACATCCCTTCCAGAATGTTGCGTGTTATATTGGACGGAAATTGAAGAAATTGTTCTATCTGGAAACAAACTGTTGAAACTACCGGATGAGATTGAAAAACTTAAACATTTAACAGTTTTGAGGGTGCATTCGAACCTTCTCCAGAATATACCAAAATTATCCAGTTTGACATCGTTGAGAGTTTTGGACCTCGCCCACAATCAACTTGATAGAATTGACCTCACAAACCTGATTCCCCCAAATTTGAAATTCTTGGATCTATCTTGTAACACAAAACTACATGTGGATTCACATCAATTCAATACTTACAGGACTCAAAGACCTATGAGCTTGGTTGATGTCTCGGGCAAAAACAGAACTACTTTACCACTTACGCCTTCTCCATTTTGTGAAAACGATCTTACTGAATATAGTTGGAGTGTTGGGTTTTCTGAAACTTCTGGATGTAAACAAAAACTATATATCTCTCAAATAAGATTGCCAGCATTTTGCAATACTGAAGCTCTTTTCGGAATGTTTGATGGCGAAAATAATAGCAGTTTGCCTGTCGGTGTTGATAAAGTAGTTCCAAGGATACTTTTGGAAGAAAGAACTGTTAAAGAAACAGCTGTGGACTATATGAAGTATACAATGCTATCATCGCATAGAGAACTTAAAGACAAAGGGCAAAAGCAGGGTCTAAATGCAATAGTTGTACATATTTTGAAAACCAAACAGACTCCAGAGTATTCATTTTGTGGAGGACCAAAAAAATATATAATGAAAATTGCAAGTGTCGGGGATATAAAGCTAGTTCTTGGAAGAGCCTCAGGACCAGTTAAACTCCTTCCAGTGAAGCAGAGAAAACAAATTAGAACCAATCCACAATTTCCTTACACAGTCCCCGATCCTGATCTAACAGATGTCTTTCTTGATGAAGAATATGAGTATATGATAATAGCTAATAAGACTCTTTGGGATGTAATAAGTCCAGAAAATGCAATCAGAGAGGTTACTCTACAGAGAAATGTAATCCTGGCAGCTAAAAGACTACAAGACCTAGCTCAAAGTTATGGGGCTGAAGAAAATTTGAGTATAATCGTTGTTAAATTCAACATATTGAGTACAGATGTTGATTTACTTATGAGAGAATTGAGACAAACATTCAAAAAGACGAAATATCAAAGTGAAAGTGGATTTTCTTCCAGTACATGCCAGCCTGGATGTTGCTGTGAGGCTTTGAATAACGAGTGTGTGAATTGTATCGGAAAGGTACTAAACGAAGATAGGTCATCTCCAAGTGGTCAAAGTGATCACAACTGTAGCGACTGCAACTCTTCAGCTAAATTATTTATAAGTCAACTGAACAAACAGAGTGATTCTTCGAATAGATCAGTAAGAAGTGTAACGCCTTCAATTTTTGAAAGTATGGGAGTGAAAGCTAGCCCCGAACGAAGAAGTTATAGAGGAGTTGCTAAAGCCCTTAGAGCAAGAAGAGAGGAAGAGAGAAATAGAGAAGATAGTGATTCTGCTCTTTCAGAAGAGCAATTCAAGTGCTGGGAGTATATGTTAGAACAGAATACTCACATACTTTTCGATAAGGAGTTGCACACCTTGAAGAAAAATGGAAAAAAGGCTCAACTTGTACCAAAAACTTCGCATTTGTCTAGGAGTAATCCACACTTGAGTGAAAATAACACAAATGGCAATGCAGGAGGTTTTCTCTCTAGACAATTCGGTAGTGCTAGATCATTCAATCCATTAGTTTCGAAGTCATCGTCTAGATTCACCTTGGATAAAAAGTTGCTTGGAGGACCTCATGCTGCTTATTTTGGTAGTTTACAGAGGCTCATGCCTTATAATTTAGAGTACGATTTCGCAGTAATGCATGAAAGGGGTTTGGCAGATTCGTTGGATTTGGATAGAATGCAACAATACTGGGGGGTTACAACTACCGAATTATGAAGAACGGAACATAATCACATCATTTCAAACACAAAATTCACCTTATATTGGTAGACGTAGAGAGTATATTCAGTGCATCAACAACCGATCAATATATGTATATATTATTAGTATTATAATTTGTTATGTCAAAATTCAACTTTTTAATAGCTGAATTATGAATGTGTTCAACTTGAATGACTTCATCTCTTTGATTTAATAAACCTTTATTTTTATTGCTTATTTATTTATTTATTTAGCGTATGGCATACATGGACAGATTCACATCACGTCACACAACACACAAGTGTTCATCCAAAAATAGGAAAAAGTACAAACATTAATATAAACACAAATATAACACGTTGAAGTTGAACTTTAAAATCGAGGCCATTAATCCAGTCCAGCACAGAGTCAGTGGCCTCATAGAAGTCGCTCATTTCTCCTCCGTATGCAGTAAGGGGACACTCCATTGCAATATGGTGGACAGTCTGGCGAGGCTCCCCGCAGTCACAGGTTGGTGTTTCGGTGAGTCTCCACATATAGAGAGAGTCACGACAAACCCGTGAGACGTTCTTATCCAGTTAAGTGTTTTCCATTCGTGGCGAGGCAGCTCCATACCTGGTAAGGACACTATAGGATCAGTTATATGAACAGCCTGGGCTGGTTTCGAGGCTTCCCAGCATTCTCTCCATTTATTGGTCGCATTGAAATTATATCTCACAAGTTGCAATCTCTGCAGGCCAGCTTCGGGAAGGTCATTATGTATTGGAAGTAGGGGATTTGTTATTATTTTTTTATATTCCCTAACTCGGCTCTCTTGTCCGCGGATGGAGGGGGTGCAATATGGCTTAGAACAGGGAGTCAGGGCAGAGGTGTGCTTTTTAGACAGCCACTAATTAGCCTCATTGTCTCGTTGAGTTTGGTATCGATTTTCTTCACGTGGCAGCTGTTTATCCAGACTGGGGCGCAGTACTCGGCTACTGAGTAGACAAGGCTGAGTACTGAGGTTTCAAGAGTGGATGCATTGGCGCCCCAAGTAGCGCCGCACAGTTTGCGGATTATGTTGTTTCTGGTGTTTATTTTAGCTGCAGTGTTCTCTAAATGTGTTTTGTATGAAAAAGTTCGGTCCATTGTTACCCCTAGATATTTTGGGCAAGGATTATAGCGTAGTAGATTATTATTGAAATATACTTGGGGCTCCACTCGTGCTTGTTTATTGTTTTGGTGAAAGCACATCGCTTCAGTCTTAGTCATATTTAGTATTAGCCTCCAGTCGGCGAAGTATTTTCCTAGCATGTTCAGGTCTTCTGATAGTACGTTACTAGCTTCTTCAATGGTTTTACTCTGGGATGCAAGGGTCAGGCCCTCGGCATATCCGAACTTTCTTGACGATTTCTGTGGGGTATCGGAAATATATAGATTAAACAGGACAGGTGCAAGTACAGAGCCCTGGGGCAGTCCATTATTGAGATGTCTCATCTTGCTCCTGCTTTCTCCTGTTATTATTTGGAAGGGTCTATCGCAGAGCATGTTGTTCAGTAGAGATGCTGTTTGACTGCATAGTATCACGTTGAGAAACTCCGCTTCGATGTGTGTTGTTAAGCTGAGCACTTGGTCGACACAGCTACGGTGGGGCCTAAACCCAGCCTGTTCAACAGGAATATGCTTGATTATCGGAGGACCCAGTCGGTCTAATAACATCCTTTCTTGAAGCTTATAGCATGAGCTTAACAAGACTATTGGGCGAAAGCTTTCAGGTAGGTTCTTGGGTTTGTTTGGTTTTAGAATCGCAATTATTTTTGATTTGTTAACTCCATTGGTATATAACTTATCAGCAAAATGTCAGAGTAGAAGTTACTCAGCCACATTCGAGTGTGTTTTCCACAGTTCTTAAGGAATTCGGGGTGAATTCCGTCGAATCCTGGAGCTTTGCCAGATTTGGTATCTTCAAGTGCTTTATCTACCTCTTCTGCAGTGAATGGTTTGGAGTATTCTGGGAAGGGGGTGTTGTCGTATGGCGGAGGAGTGTCAGTTGTTTCTTAATATGTGTATTCTATTGTCTTATAATTGGGGCCTTAGAGAGTGTAGCTATTTGATCAGCTGACACTTCTGGAGATTCGCGGGTTGGTGGGCTAGAGCTACCCAGCTTCTTCAAAAGGCTCCAAGCTTTCCTGCTAGATCTCTTAAAGTCCATGTTACCTGTTGTTCCTTTCCTTTTATTAAGGCGTTCTGTGTCCAGGTGGTTGTGGAGTTCTTCAGCTATTTCAGAGTTTCCATTTTTCTGGAATTCACGGTAGAGCTGTTCCGTCTCGGCGTTCCAACCCGGTATATATTCTCTGCGGAATCCTCGAGGTATATACTTTTTCGCAGTTGTTATCACGGCTTTTACGAATCTATTATAGTTGCTGCTCACTGGAGGGATCCATCGACTTTATCCAACTGGACAGCAAATTCATTCCACTGGGCCCCTCCAAAATTTCACCTGGGCTTGAATGTAGGGTGGATTATCGGGATTTTAATTCCAATCTCGAGGACTATGTTGGCTGTGTGGAAAGTCGTCCAGGACTTTTCTTGACATTGGAACCGGGTATTTTAGATAATTCTCCGATGCAAAGCAAATGTCTGGATTGGTTTCAGTGTTTCACGCAGCTGATCTGAGAGTATTTCGTTCTTTAGCATCAAAGATTAGGTGAATATCGTGTGAGTCTGTCCAGTTGGCAAGGCGCCGCCTTTCTCATCAGTGGTCCGGTATTTCCACTCAGTATGGTGACTGTTAAAATTATTGCCGAGTGTGGGTAAGTGTCTATAATATTATCAGGCCAGAGTGCTTGTGGTGGTTTGTAGATGTTTGCGACCGTAATGTCCGCTATTTACTTGGTGAAATTGTGAAACGTATTGTGGTCTCTAATAACCCGAGAAGTTGATAAGATTTAAATCTTGTAAATAATAATAAACAGAGCACGTGTTATTTCTTTTAATGAAACTGTTAGGTTTATTTATAGGGAAACAAAATCAACATGAACAATGAAACAAAATTTTTGATAAATTCATAATAATTTATTAAATAAATAGTAAATCAACTTTATGTAATATACATAATAAAAATAATAATAAATTGACGACTAGTTTCATAAACGGACACATATCTCATATCATACAATATTTCTGTTAATCGTTCTGACTAGAATATGTACTGTACACAGCTTTCAGTGGCACAGCCAATTTCAAAATTTTGTGCATTGTGCTCAAATGCGTAAAAACATCAAATGAGTATTATGTTCATAGTTGGCTGATGTATGTAATATCATTGAAGATTACATTGTAAACGTTTGTCTCTCCTCTCGATGCATTCGAAAAAATTTTGTATGTTTAAAAGGACTTTATACTCTTATTGACGTGATTTTTTTTAAATTCGGGATTCTTAGTAGCAGATAATATGAAATACAGAATTCCAGACGCAATGGGAAGGAACTGTAATAATATTCTTATTGTGAATGTCGAAATACACTCATTTATACAGATATACAAAAATTAGTTTTGGGAACTGAATGAGAAAATATTTCCCCAAATTCAATATTTTCTGAAATAAGGAAAATTCGACGTTTGATTTTCCTTTAGGTCATTCACATATGACCAAAAGCATTTGTGAGTAGGCCTTTGAAACATACAAAACATCCCCAAAATGTTCCCATGCAACCATTTCATTTGTACGTAAACAGTGACTTGAAATTGACTGCAGCTAGCCCAACACGGAAAATGACACATAAATATGACTTTGAATATACGAGTGTCAACATCACGACCAAATTTGTGTTATCAGGTGGCCAGTGTCTTCGTGGGGGTCAGTAATGGGCACTGGACGGTTCCCCTAACCAGGAGTCAGGACTGGGAGGAAAATCTGGGTATCCTCGCGGACTACTATCATTACTCAGATCTGTATCCGCTCCCATGGGCATATTGTGCGATAGGTTCATTCCAGGAGGAGGTCCTTGTCCTGAAAACAAAATAAGAATTATTTGAGAAGGACCTTAAACCAAAATTCAAATGAATAATATTAGATAAAGGGTCATAGGGTAACGACCGCGATCTAAAATGCTAAATCTACAGAGCGAATTAGGAAGTGTGATATTCAAAGTTCAATCAACAAACAATTCCATTCGAATGGGGATTCTATAGCAGATTTCAAACATCAGAAGATCTGAAAAATCATCACTTGGACCGCAAGACTCGATTCGAAGAATCCTCCTTGCAGATTGGCGACAAATTTTGTGTATTAGATTTGAATATAGAGGGTATTTCTGAGAACAAGAATGGTTATATTTCTAAAGTAGTGAAGGACTATGGTGTTGAGATTATTCTCATTCAAGAGACACATACGGATACCAAAAAATCTTCGTGAAAGAGGAACCATAAAGGTTATGTATTCATTGATTATTTCCTTACCATAATCTTTTTTACTTTTCCTCCTTGATAAAGATAGAAGATGTCTATCGAAACGTCGGAAAACATTACATCCACACTAGATGATGGTAATAGCCCAAACAATCATTCAATACTTCAGTATAGTAATAAGTTCATTACAGTACTAAATACAGTGCTGTAATGAACTAATTTCAGCATTGTTTCTAGTATTAGTTAAATTTCAATATAAGATGATAATTCGAAACAATTGATGTTCAAATTCAAACACGACAAAAACTATTTGTGACTGATTTTGTATTGTTATACTTTTATTCTCTCCCAATACTTGTGATGTTATACATTTGATCATTAAATTCTAATTGTGATCTTATATGTACATGCTATTGAAGTTACTGATCGAAAATAGATTTATTTTATTTTTCTTTAATTTTCTGCTAGTTCTTCTTTAATTTTTTACCATGAATAGCAAATGTTATAATGTAATATACTGTAAAATTAGTTTTTCTCAAAACTTCGATATAAATTGAAATACATCCAGAACTATCATGCAATATCTTCTTCCAACAAAGTGCTGGCAGCTCCATGTGCCTCATAATATTTCAACTACAGAAATCGACACAATAATCGAACTCAGCGACTTTGCCAGATTTTTCAATCCTTAACACGTTCTCCACTATGCCGTTGCTATTGAGAGCATCTGAATAATCAATTTTAAGGCACGTCTTAGCTAAGTGTGTCTTATTAATAAAACGGTGCTAGTGGGCGTAAGCCTTTTAAGAAATCTAGATAGAAATTGAATTTGGCATTACTCACCTATTCCTGTGTAGACCGACAATTGGTCGGGATAAGGAAAGTGTTCATGACCATGTGGTGGCGTATGACCCGGTAGGTAGGAGGGTGAAGAACCACCATGCAGGAATGAAGGCCTTCCTATCACACTATGGGGTGATGAACCATCCTGATCCAGACCCATATTAACTACTGTACCATAACTATCGTCACTCAGATCTGAAACAGGAATTCAAATCTGTTTGGAAAATACTACTCATTCTGTTTTTCAAATTAGAACCCTATTTTTTTATAATTGTGTTGGATTCTGCGGTCAAAAATAATGATAGTTTTCTCACATGATTATGCTCCTAAATTCAATAATTTCTGAGTTATTTGAGATTTTCTGGATTTATGGTGTACGTAGAGTCAAATTGATTGCATCTAAAAGATATTCAATGAATATTCTTTCGAAACCATGGGAACACTCTGTACCCATAGAAGATAAATTATCTGTTAATAATTCACAAGTGTCAGGTTTTATTGTTATTCGTTATCTTCATTTTTCGATTCAACAAAATAAACCGTTATTCTAATTACGAAATTCTGGATCTATTTTATATACATGGTGAATGTGACTGGATTATTAGTAGAACCTGTCGGGCCTTCAACGAGTCAAGTATCCCCATTTACCATGTCGGAGATCTTTAGAAAATATGTTTTAAACTTTCAAAGTTTTGGATGTGTAAGAGCCCCTAAAGAATACAAAAGAAGGGTAGTTGATGATGAGGAAAATGAAATTAGTTTTTTGACTTATTTCGAAGTGAATGAAAATTTATCTTTTCGAAGTGCAGCTCATGAAATCGATTTAGATAGAAATTCAGTGCACCGAATTTTGGAAAAACACAACATGTATGACTACAAATATGAGAAAGTTCATGCATTAGAACCAGGTGACTACATAAAAAGGTTAAATTTTTGTAGAGGAATATTAGAAAAACTTGAAAATGATGAAAATTTTTTGAAAAAGATTATTTGGACCGACGAAGCAAAATTCAATAATGAAGGACTATTTAATAGAAAGAATTGTCACATTTGGAGAAGTGAAAATCCTCATAGAAAAAGACAAAGAAACCCCCAGAACAAATTTTAATGTGTTTGCTCTTTTGATGAACAATAAAGTGCGGTACTACATTTATGAAGAAATATCTGGCGTGATCTCTGTTGATGACATTATTCATCTCATTCTGCACATGAATCATGTTGGAAGTCAAAATCAGAGTGAATTTTTCTATTTGAAATTGTGCATTAAGGATTGCAATGATGAGGAGAAACTTATACTTGGATGAAATTTTCTATTTTTCTCTTACCATGATGGCTGAAGCTATCCAGGTCGACTTTCATATCGTCTTTATCGATGAGCTTGTCATGTCTTGGTGAAGACCCCCCTTTCATTGAACGGAAATACTGACTCCATCTTGTTCTACCCGCGTCCTTTTTAAGTCTTTTTTCTTTTGCTCTCCTATTTTGGGGTGGAAAAGTTAATATAGGAAATACTGAATTGCAAAATCTTCATACTCACCTATTTTGAAACCAAACTTGTACTACTCGCATATCTAAACCCGTGTCTTGACTGAGTTGCTCTCTAACGTGTCTGGCAGGCTTTGGACTATTGTTGTAGGCATTTTTTAATGTTTCTAATTGTTTAGCGGTTATTGTCGTGCGAGGCCGTTTATTTGGTTGATCACCATCTAGACATTCAGCAGCTAAAAATCAGTTAGTAACAAATGATGAATCTAGCCAAAAAAACAAACTTTCGATATACATAAGATATTGAAACATTAGATGAAGTTCTATGAATGTAATAAGAAAACCATAAGTGCAACTAATTTTTATCTGTTTTATTATTCGATATGGTCACATCATATATTTTTGGTCATTAATTAATGTAGAAAAAACTGATGATAAGAAGCATTTGATAGTCTGAAGCTGGGATTCAATGGCGGGTGTAATGGTACTTCTCGCTTCAAACTTGCTAGTTTGTGCGGCGTTGGATTCCACCGTAAGATAGGATCCAACGACGGGTGGAGTCAATCATGCCAGTTCTTGCGGCCTTGGATCCCAGCTCAATACGTCCTTGGATAAAGAAGATACTTAGTACCAACTTATAGAATGATTGTTTACCTTTAGACTTAGCCGCCTCGTAGTCAGGTTTGCACACCAGTTTCCTGTCTTCCATCAGGTAGAACTCATCCCCCGTATTCAGCTGCCTAGAACAGATGATGCACGAGAAGCACTGCAAGTGGTAGACGCTGTCCTGTGCCCTCCTCACGACCTGCGTTGGGGGGATTCCTAGGTCACAACTTGCACACTTCGTGCCAAACCTTCTGCACCCACAGTACGCAACAAACAAAAGAGCTGCATTGTTACATCCGAACTACACCACTTCATGAATGTTATTGATGATTCTAAACGTACACAGAGAGAAATCCAAAATAGGCAATCGCTGTTTGTTAGGTTTCTTTTAATTTGGTACATCAGTAAATTGGGGTTGGTAATCAGGATAACTTACAAGCAAGGGTTTCTTCGTACGATCTAATGAAAAATTTCGAGTTGCGAGACAGATGGAAATTTGTTATGACGCATTTAACCTACAGGATGTCCACAATTTTTGTCTACTAAGCGTATCAAGACATCTATAGCAGCAGAAAATGGAAGGAACGTTCTTGAATATTAAGTTAAATCAAATGCTGGCTAAAATCATGAGATTTTCCTGAATAGATTGTATTGATCATTCAACACTATACTACATCGTCCAATGAAATCGCTCAATTTTTGAAAACGGACCAATAGAAACAAACTGTATCTGAAAACACTCAACCTCACAGTGTTTTCACTTTTAGAAATTTGTTTTTATCAAATACCTAATTTGCATAGGAATATTAATACGTCCGGATAGCTTTGGCCGTTGGTGGAAGTAGCGGTCGTCATGGTTACGATAAACAAGCAGTTGTTAGCGATAACTTCTATCAGTTTATTTTCGTATTTTACCATAAAGAAGATAAAAATGAAACGCTTTGGGAATTGTAATATTACTTCAATTGAAGAAAGTGTGAAGAAAAGTGTGCCGCTTAATACAGTGAAGTCAAGATTCTACATTTCGAAACAATTTGAAGAATTTTGTGCTGCCCGGAAATACCTTATAGATGAAAAAACAAGTTTGTCAGAGCTCAATAATATTAAGCTAGACTGGGCTTTCAATATGAAGAAAAGAGATGGATCAGACTACAAGGAAAGTGTCGTAAAAACCTTGTGGAATAATACTGCCAAACAGCTGCAGGAAAAATTCTATTCCGAATGGGGCGTTAGGTTCGATCCATTCACAGACGTGGCTTTCAAAACGGCGCGGGATGCACGAAATGCCAAGAGGCGTATTTGGCAAGTGGACCCTGAGAAAAGAAAAATTAGTGCTCTTTGGAGCAACACAAGAAGATGGTCAACTTATGTAAAGGAGATAATCCAGACGGTTTGAACAGAAAATTTTATTTTATTGCTGCATTGGAGCTTGCTTGGCGCGGAGGAGAGGGTTTATCATCCCTAATTTCGCATTTTCAATTCGAAATTGAAAACGATGGTAATCCCACGGGCCGAATTGCCTACAATGCGATATTTTCTACAATAAGACAAGATGGTGCCCAAAAATGTGAGGAAACGAAATGGCTGATTCCCAATATTGAAGAAGATATTTGCCCGGTGAGGTTATATAAGCTACTTGTGTCCAAAAGAACTGCAAACATAAACACTGAAAGACTATTCCTTACTCCACATATGGTTCATGGTTCAAAAACTCCCCAGTCGGTCCCAATACGATAACTAAATGGACAAAAGAATCGGCAGAACTTATTGGTATCAACACAACCAAGTCGAAGATAACTAACCACTCCCATCGAGCTACTGCTGTCAGCCAATTAGCCAAAGCAGGGATTGGCGAGGAACAGCTGATAAAGATAACAGGTCATTCTTCTGCAGCGTCAGTGAAACCGTATCTCCAACTGGACCAACAACAAAAAAATAATCACAGCCAAGGAATGAAAAAAATGTCCTTCAAGAAACAACATCAGCATGTAGATGACGAGATATTGTTGATGATGGAGCTCGTGTTGAATGATTGTTTGGGCTATTACCATCATCTATTGTGGATGTAATGTTTTCCGACGTTTCGATAGACATCTTCTATCTTTATCAAGGAGAAAAGTAAAAAACCTTTTGAAAATTATCAATTTTCAAAAAGTAAATATTGACAGAAGTCATGAAAGAAAAATGAACGATGTTATATACTCATCTGTGATATGATGATCTTTTTAAGTTGGATCGAACTATCGGCGTCCAAACTTCTGGCAGATCTATAGATGGAGCACTTATGGAATCAGGTGTTATTTTCATAAATGCTGCTTCTTTGATTTTTCTTCTTGCAAGTTTTTCTTCTTTGGATATTATTGATGCTTCATCCCATTTTATACGATGATTCTCATCTACAGCATGTTGGACCAACCTGGATTTGTCGCTGTCTAGTACTCGTAGAAGCTTCTGATGTTCTTTTAATCGTACATTCAGAGGGCGTTTAGTTTCTCCGATGTAAGATCTTCCGCACTCGCATATATGAAATGCAGTTCTTTGTCCTTTGTGTCTCATTATTAGGCTTAACTTTTGTAAGTTTAGCTCTGATAGTGTCTTGAGTTTTGAATGTAGTCGTTATGTTGTATCTATTTCCAATTCTTCTCATTTTCTCCGAAAAACCTTTTACATAAGGAATTACGGTTTTAATGGTCTGATTTATATCTGTTGGTTCAGGTTGACTTTCTCTTGTTCGTTTAGCTTTTTCTAATATCTTTTTGGGGTAGCCATTGCTTCTAAGAGTTGTCGAGATGTTATTTATTTCTTCATTTTGGTCTTCTTCAGTGCAACAAGTATTTATTGCTCTATCAAATAAACATTTTGCCACTCCCAATTTAGTGCTTAGTTGGTGGTTTGAATCAAAATGTAGATATTGTCCTGTGTTCGTTGGCTTTTTATACACAGTGGTTCTAGGGATTCCATTTTGTTTATGTACGAGTATATCTAAGAATGGAAGTTGTCTGTCCTTCTCGATTTCAATTGTAAATTTAATTGATTCCTCTTGATTGTTTAGATATTGAAGGAATCCATCTATAGTGTCTCTTCCATGTTGCCAAATAATGAAAGTATCATCTACATATCTTTTCCACAGTTTGGGTGAACCCATGGCCATTCCGAATTCTTGTTGATAAAAAATGTCTTCAAATTGGAAATATGTTGTTTCAATACAAAGAGAATGCATTTCCATAATTGCATTTACGCTTAGTGTAGTTCTTTCACTAAGGGTTTGATCTTATTCAAGCTTATTCCTAACTATGAGAAGTGTTTTATCTGTCGGAATATTAGTGAACAAACTGGTGATGTCGAAGCTGACCATAAAATCTTCTTTCATGACTTCTGTCAATATTAACTTTTTGGAATTTTCAAAGGTTTTTACTTTTCCTCCTTGATAAAGATAGAAGATGTCTATCGAAACGTCGGAAAACATTACATCCACAATAGATGATGGTAATAGCCCAAACAATCATTCAACACGAACTCCATCATCAACAATATCTCGTCATCAACAAGAGGGAACTGTTTTCTGACAGTGACCAAAACCAAAAAGGTGACCGAAAATCAAATTGTGTGACAAAGAATTGACTTCTTTCTAAGCACGGGTACTTATCCCTCCATTCTCGTATTTGGTTACCACGAGTACAATGAAAATCACAATAATTCGTTATTACTATCTGCCAAGCAATTCTGGACTGCTATGAGGAATTTCTCTCCAGTGAACTGAATCTAACTTTGCCTACGTAAATCTGATACTTACTTAAAAAAATCATCTTTACAATAAAGCTGTCCGTTCCTGGCAAAGCATTTGTCTGTTAATTGTATCCTACATTCGCTGCATTGTAGACATTTGGCATGCCATGTTCTATCTGCTACCTTCAATATAAATCTGTCTAATATAAGTTCGTGGCAACCACCGCATTTTGGTATGGTAGCTGAAAAAGAAAAAAATGTATTTTATTTTATTATTTGATACATATCATCTATTATATGAATAAGTTTTTTGTTATTATATAGGGATGTTTGGTGCAAATGCACCATGTGTTAATCGAAATCCATGGTCCATTTTTCAGTTAGAGAGTCTAGTGTTCTGTAAGTAAGGATGAAATATCGTTCTTGAATATTTATATCAAACTTATTTTTCTTTTGTTAAACCTTAGCATAATTATCTAGATTATACCAAGAAATATTTCTCCAACGGTTTAATCAGTGTCCAGCGTGTATCGAAAACATGGTGATCACAAATAAGTATTCATCAGCTTTCCTTTACTTAGTTGATAATAGGCGGTTTGCATATTTGTATGTGGCGACCTCGGTGGCGGAATTCGACATTTTTGTTGTGAAAGAATTCAAATTCGCTGTCATTTCCCTGTGTTTTACATATTGATTTGGGGCATAATTTCTGATTCTTTTGTGGTTTATGCAATTGTTGATTTACAAACCTCAATATCGAAAATGAATGCTGAAGGCCTAGGAGTACAATCTTCTTCACGAAATTCACGTATTCAATGTTGTGCTTATTATAACACAGACAATTCTATTAAATTTTATTCTTTTCCTAATAAATGGTTTGAGAAAGAACGGAAGCAGATATGGATTAATAGAGTTAGAAGAGTTTGGTAAGGATATCTGATTGATTGGAGATGTTATCATAATTTCATTCATTCAAAACTTTAGTAATGATGGTACTTCCAAGCAATGGTAACCGACATAAATTCCAGAAGATATGTAGTGCTCATTTCGTAGGAAATGCCAAAAGTAATATACCTGATTGCCCGTCTTATAACCCAACGATTTTTCCAAAGGTTAGTTCAGTTTTAGTTATCTATGTCCGATCTCATTTTACTTATTTCAGATGTATAAAAAAGTGAATAATTCCACTATGGGAGTGGAGAGATTTGAATGAAAAACAGCAAGATCAAGAAGAAAGGATGAGTCAAAGGAAGGATCTATTGTTGAATCTTTAATTGAAATAGGTAATAATAATCATTCAGTGCAAGTGGAAAGAGGCCAGAAGGAATTTTCATGTCAAACTGATCCATAAGATTCAGATGATGATATATTTTGATTTGAGAGTAATTTCATGGGAAATAGTGCGGAGGAAATGTCTGCGGTGGCAATTCAATGTAATATTGCCGATAAGACCAAATCATTTATTAGTAAAAACGACAAATGTGTTGGCATCGATGAACCTATCAAATGTATGGGCTTCCATGGTATTAAATCTTCAAAATGTGATGAAGAGTTTAATTGTATTGCTGGTATTGTCTTCCATAGATTCAATTTTAGCTTACAGCGGCCATGGAAATTGTAAACTCAATGTTGAAAATTTATTGTTACTTTTTTTTATGAAAATTAAACTTGGCTTATCATTTGTGTCACTAGAAGTTTTATTTCAACTATATTCATCGAGTTGCCAAACAATTTTTTTCTTCCCTTTTGGAAGAACAAGTACAAAAAACAAAAATTTTCATATTTTGGCATAGTCGAGAAGTGTGCTTACGGTTATTTCAACATTGTAAGGTAGCAAATTTATCTAAGTTTGTCTCGTTACTTTGGAAGTAATGAAACCAGTCCGCTCTATAATGTTGTAAACATGACCAGCTTTCTTCAAAGCTAGTCCTTTTTCTCCATTTCCTTTGGAGAAATGACCAAAATTTATTTTCAAAAATCCAAATGATCTCTCAATATCCATCCTTCTTCTGGGTAAACTCGCAAAAATACTTTCCAAAACAACTGAAAAGTTCTAGGAAATCTAATGTTATTACTGATCTATTGACAATTCTTTCACAACAGATATGCCGAAAGTCGCCACCAGATGTCTCTTTTCAGATTTACGCAAACCGCCTATAGGTTGCAGTGACGGCTCGTCGGGGTAGGCAGGTTCGGCCGGGCCGACCCAAACGCAACCGAAAAAAAGAAGGTGATAATAAATATTTTTTTAATCGAAACTTATTTGAAAAATTAATAGCAATATTTAAACCTCGAGAAATTCCCTTAGTATCTTTTCCTCTGCCCTCTATATATCTCATATTTCCACTCAACACATCGAAGTACACATTATTTCGGTCAAGCACCTAAAATAATTTTTATTCCAAGTTTCCGCATCTATCCTTATACGTAATAACGCAGCTCAGCCAGCCGAGCCACTGCTTTCAGTTTATGATTTCATCTAACACATACGTCGCTCGAAGTTCCTATTATGGAACTCTACAATACCTCGACTGTGACACTTGCGAGGTCGGCCGAGAACCCTTGGCCGTCCTTATGTGAAACGGCAGGCGTGTGAAATTGTTTATTATTATCGATGTTTATTGCAAATATCAAACTAAAAATTGTAATTTAATATCCGACATCTTCATATGTTTATAGATAGAAAGAGAAATCATTATGAAAATTTTGTCACGTATCCTGTTAATAATTGAAATTTTCACCTTCAAAATGACTATTATCATAAGTACTTGAATATTATTTCAATTTCAGAAAAAAAGTGTATTCGTACTGTATGGAATAAATTTTGTGATTTTCTGACCATAAAAATTCATTCTTAGTAACTGTAAATAGCAAAACAGCAACCCACGACTTGTTTATTTTTCAAAGACTAGGTCGGCCAAGATACCCTTGGGAGGGGGTATATGAGAATTGCATTTCGTGTGTTTACACTTTGATTATCAGAGTTCAGTTCACTAGGTCAGTAGTTTGGAGTAAGATGTTAGTGTGTAGGGCTTAGGGTTGTACGAGTTTTTGTTCGTTTTCGGTTACAAGTTGAATGTGAGTGATCCAGATGGCAAGTGTAAGAGAGGTAGTATCAAATTGCGGTGATTTGATTAGTTTTTTAGTAGATAACAGGTTTTATATTATTAGAATAATTCTAATTGACAGCGACAACATGATGAATATGATTTTAATTTTACTAAGTTTTAAGATGAATTTTCGGACAGTTATACATTTTAGATATGATTGTCACTGTATTTGTAACATGTAAACTTGAAAAAGGCTCAATGTACGCCGAAACATATGTAGTAAAGTATTAATAAAAAAAGATGAAATCCTAATTTCGATCCAGTGCTCTAATCCCAAGAAAATTGCTTCTAAATTATATATGTACATATATATATATGCTTGGACTGGCCGACCCACTCCTAGAGGGCACGAGCCGTCACTGTCTAGAAGATATTGAGTAAACTGGATTTCAGATGCTCATAACTGATGAACTTTTCGACGGATTTGGTCAATAAAAAACTCGGTCGAGATATTTGAGTAATTAACGTATTTTTGAAGTATGGAAACTCTAGATCACCTCCTTTAGAAGAAAGAGAGTTTATAGTCGACCGCACAGACTTAAATTTCACATGTTCTTTATCATAACGTCCAACTAGATTGATTGAGTCCATTTTCAACTCTACATTAAGGAATTGCATACGTTTGATCAAAACTATAGCCCACTGTTCCACTTGGACAAGCGTGCACAAAAATTTTGAGATAAGGCTGTGCGGGTACAAAATTAGAAATAATAATAATCACCCGCTTAATGAAGGGCAGCGGACTTCCTGAGTCGCTGGTTATACTAAAACAGTAGATCCAAAAATTATCTTTGGTAGAAAAGATGTTTACAAGGTGAATAAAAACAAGTTTGTAGTTATAAAAGAATTATGTATTCACAGATAAAAATAGTTACACAATGTTCGGCACTTGAGTTCACACTCACAGAAAGAGTTTTTAGGTGTCTATAATAATCAAGGATTTGAAGTTCTCTGCTCAATCTAGGGCACTTCTGGTAATATGATATGATAAAGAGATCTGACCTTATTTGTTGTTTGGAGTTCACCACAGCTCTGCTTCAATCGTCGACGGTAGATTTCTCTGAATAAGGTGCAAGCACTTTGGATAAAGCTTCACAAACTTCCACTGATTGTGCCTTGGCGATATGTAATTGCTTCACAGATTCACAGATTGACCCGAAAACAGATTATTTTGAGAGATCTTTAGAGGAACTTGTAGTTCTGAGTGCCGTTATGGACTCGTGAAAAGTAAATTGATAAAAGAACTTACTTGAACTGTGCACGAGAGCGTCTTGAGACAGAATTTACTCGTAGAAGTGACTACCTTGAGAAGTGTGGAGAGAATGAATTTACTTGATTAAAAGAGGTCGGACGTGTACAAAGTTCAGGTAGCTAAGTTTAGGGATTTCCAAAATTCCGTCCGACAGAAGGCGTTCTTGGAAGTAACGGCGGTTGGCCCAAATTCCAAGAACTGTCCATTGTTGCGATAATATCACAACAAAGGCCGTCTATTGAATTTTGTGAAAATAGAAGGAAACATTCGAAATTGAAAATAATACTTTTTTATACTCGTAATAATTACAACTTCAGCTTCTTAACCCTATGAGGATTATTTAATTGCAATCAGGAACATATTTCATGCATTATTGGCTATTACAGTAAATAATGATTTGATAATATCGAACCGATAGTCATCAAATGCTAGATTTCTTGTCATTACACTGATAATTTATGTTTTGCTATAAGGAATAGATTCAAAAAATCATTTCCATAAGTATAATTGCTGAAGGGAATATTAGAATTTTCCATGGCTCGCCATATATTCTTCAGTTTTCGTATTAGCCTCAACAATTTGTTCACTGAGTTTTTTAATTTCTTCTCTAGTTGGAACAGTCGTGATTTCCAGAGTCATTCCCTCCAGCAAAGATTCATCGCTAACTTTCACATCCAAAGGAATAATTATGCTCCTGTCAAGGATCATGTTCTCATAGTTTTTGAGGGCTTCTTCCTTTTCTATAGGTTGCTTCAACGCCATCTGTGTCATAAGTCTCGACAGAGCCTTCTTGAGGTTTTGAATAATCTTCAAGCCGTCAATTTCATCTTCTTCAGGTTTAATAATCATATCATCATCACCAGGTCCGGGAGCTCGCTCAGGTGGGAAACCCTCGATCTTCAAAATCTTCACCATCTGTTGGAGTTGCCTTAAGGATATTCTGACATTCGCCAAAAGGTCACTCTTTTTTCTCAACACTTCAAGAGCGTGCTCTTTTCGTTCTTTTTGTATTTCTGTTTGACTAAGGAGTGCTTTCTTTTCGCTTCTATATTGAAATGTTGTTTCTACCATACTGTTACGCACTACGGTTTTCATAACTTCTGCGTGATTTGTTTTCTTCAATAAAATATCTCGGTTCTCTTCACATTTTGCTGCTAATTCTGTCAATCTTTCGAAATGTTGTAGTTGCGTTTGGAAACAGGGATAAATCATATCGAAATTTGATACTTGGGCGCTAGCTTTTAATGAATTAAGTGTTTCAACTATTCTTGAAAAATCGTCTAGTAGTTTAACTTCGCTTTCAGTTTTTTCAATCGTAACCACCCCTAAGTTCAAGTCACTGTCTCTACGTAATAACTGCTTTATATTAGTGGCAAAACTTGTAATTTTATCTTGCATAATCGTCAAGTCTTGTTTTCTTGCTATCATGTCTTTCTTCACTGCCAATTCTAATTTTTTGTATTCACTTCTTCTGTCGTCCAAATATTCGGTGGCCAATTGACCTAACTTAGTAGCGTTGATCATACAAGCACCCTGGGCTTCTGCATCTCCTTTCATTGTGGCTAATATGGCATCAAAATAAAGAGCGTCTTTTTTCATTATATCGATGATTTGATTGAACGTTTGCATGATTGCTAAAGCAGCTTCTTTTTTCAATATGGCATCTTGAACTTTTCCAGTAACTATAGCGCATTGTTTTTCAACAGGAAACTCATTCAAATTGGCATATTTGATACGATCTTCCAGTAATGCTAGTTCCAATTTGAGATCTATGAGTTTGTTCGATTTCTGTTTCATTCGGAATTCCAGTTTATCCAGTTCTTTTCTTTTATTGAAGTTTATCTGGTGTATAGCATCTATTACTTTCTGAGGTTGGCTATTTTGATATGCCAGTTGCATTTCTCGGTGCTCAGCAAGAGTATTTCGGAGTTTTTGTTTATCTCCTCTAATGGCATTTTCTAATACTCCTCTATTGGCTTCTATTTCTTTCTGCAGCTGTTTCAATTCTTTTGTTTGTCTCCTTTTGGTAACATTGGTGTCGGTTTTCAAGATTGCACTGTCTCTCAAATATAGATTGATGAGTCCTTTGTATTGTGTAATTCTATCTCTTGTTGTCCATTTTGAGGAGGTCATGCCATGTAGTTTGACTTTCCTAACGGAAAGCATGTTCAACTTATTCATCTTTATTGATCAAAATAAACTTTTGGCTGGAAATTCGAAGAAATTGTCTAGAAGATACACGTGTGTCACATTGACTTACTATGTGGACATAAAGAAATTTTGTTTGATTGTGACAGGAAATTTTTTTTCTATGTCCATCGAGCCAAAGTTCTTTGCCACTTCGCCCTCAGTTTTAGTCAGATTTTCCAAGTGTTAAAATTCTTAGAAGTTGAATATTTTGCTTTTGAACGATGCATTTTATCTGTTTGTATTTCTTCACCTGAATCTCACTTATTATTAATTTTCCTAACCTTCATATATTTTGAACGAGGTTCCGATTTGAAATTCTATGATAATTCTTTTATAAAAACGTCATATCTATAATATAAAAATGAATCGCAAAATGTGTTGGTAAGCGCATAACTCAACAACGCCTGGACCAATTTCGTCAAATCTGTTTTTAAAATGTTCGTTGAAGTTCAAGGATGGTTTTTACGGCGAGAAAAATTAGAATTATTGCTGGAAAAACCCTAAAATAGTCTTTTGTTTTTTCCATACAAATGATTTGTAACTAAAACGTAGTCAATTTGAGCTTTATTGCTATGGTATAAAGTTCATATTAAATTACGAATGTTTTTATTTACGACTGCTATTAGTCAATGTACGTGGCCCAACATCATTCCAACAGTTACGAACTGTTGATGGTGAATTGTGTGGATCCTACAGAGAAGCCTGTCAACGTTTGCAATTGCTTGAAAATGACCCTCATTGGGATCAAACTCTCAATGATGCTGTAATATCATCACACGCTCATCAAATACGAACATTGTTTTCTATAATCATATCTACATGCTTCCCATCAAACCCAATTGATTTGTGGATCAAGTACGAAGATTATATGTGTGATGATATTTTGTATTAAATACGGAATAGAATGGGAAATCCAAATATACAAATCAGTGAAGAAATTTACAATGAAGCATTGATTTCAATTGAGGACATGTGCTTGATAATGTCAAACAAACTATTAATTCAATTAGGCCTGACCGCGCCCAATCGTCCAATGCAACCAAGAGTTGCATCGAGAAAAACTGTATGATCTCAACGCTTTGAAAGAATTAATTCAAACAAATCTTCCACTGTTAAATGAACAACAGAAGTATGTATTTGAAACTCTTATGAAAGTAACAAATGATGAAACAGGAGGGATTTACTTCTTAGATGCACCTGGTGGAAAACTTTTTGATTTCATTAATATTAGCAACAATTCGCTCACAAAATAAAATTGCACTTGCACTCGCTTCGTCGGGAATCGCAGCAACTTTCTTGAAGGTGGTCGAACAGCCCATTCAGCACTAAAATTGCCATTAAATATGCAAAGCAATGAAACTCCAACCTTCAACGTTTCGAAGAACTCTGCAATGGCAAAGGTTTTGCAGCAATGTGAATTGATTGTTTGGGATGAATGCACGATGGCACATAAAAAATCTTTGGAAGCTTTAGACAGAACCTTAAAAGATCTACGGAGCAATAATAACCGATTTGGTGGTGCAATGATTTTATTAGCAGGAGATTTTCGTCAAACATTGCCAGTGATTCCACGATCAACGCCAGCTGATGAACTCAATGCATGTCTAAAGTCCTCCAATTTGTGGAAACATGTCAAAGTACTTCATTTAAGCAAGAATATGCGTGTCGAGTTGCAAAATGACCAATCTGGAAACATATTCTCTAAACAACTCATTGACATTGGTAATGACAAATTTCCTATAGACATGTTGACTGGCTGCATTAACTTTCCTCAAAGTTTTTGTCAGTTAACTCGATCAAAAGATGAACTTATTCAGAAGGTGTTTCCAGATGTTTCTCAAAATTACAGAAACCATGATTGGTTGAGCGAACGAGCTATACTGGCTGCAAAAAACAGATGTAAATGAATTAAATTTCAAAATTCCAGAACAAATTACAGGCGAATTGAGGATATATAAATCAGTTGATTCGGCTACTAATCAAGATGATGTAGTCAACTATCCACCGGAATTTTTAAACTCGCTGGATTTGCCAGGATTGCCACCTCACAATCTTCAATTAAAGGTTGGATCGGTGGTTATAACGTTGCGAAATATCAACCAATCGCGTCTTTGCAACGGTACACGGTTAGCGATAAAAAAATTACTAAACAATGTGATAGAAGCAACTATACTCAAAGGAAAGTATAAAGGAGAAGATGTTCTCATACCGCGCATCCCAATGATTCCGAATGATGTGCCATTTGATTTTAAACGACTACAGTTTCCAGTGCGGCTTGCTTTTGCTATGACTATAAACAAATCCCAGGGGCAATCATTAAGTGTTTGTGGTATTAATCTAGAAAACCCATGTTTCTCACATGGTCAATCGTATGTTGCCTGTTCCCGTGTTGGAAAACCATCAGATTTGTTTATCTATGCGCCAGGTAATCAAACAAAAAACATTGTATACCACAAAGCACTATAATGATAATAATAAAAATTATGATTCACATGATTAACAATAAAGCGATTACTTACTTTTAAATCCTTATATATGTTTTATTTAATTATTTTTTATTCACAACGCCCTATCACCAGGGTGACGGTTCTGTTTAGGAGAATTTTTTAAAATACGTAGGCACAAAAACTGCCACATTACAAATCTTTTTGTCAGGACGAAGTCTGTCGGGTCAGCTAGTGTCAAATAAAATCACAAACACTATTATATTAGGAATTACCCACTATAGAGATGTTATAACAAAATTCGATATGAATGGCCATTATTCATTCTACATATTATGACAACAACTATAATAAAATATAAATAATGGAACTGAAATGTTTTGTTTATCTAAAAAAATTGGCAATAATAATTTTTTCTCTCTTTGGGCTCTGTATGAAATTCAATATTCTATGGTAAGGTATTAAAATTTGGCTATATCTATATACCTTTTTTTATGTATAAACGTTTTTGTTTACAGAACTATAATAACCAAAAACCTACATACATTTAGTGCATCATTAATTATAATCAAAACAACACAGATTCACCGTAACATAAATTATTTCATTGAAGAATATCTACCTAGTGGGTTTTGCAGAAGCAAAATTAAGGAAGCGGCTTGAGTGAAAAAAAGTAATTTGACAAACTCGCGTGATGATTTTCATGATTTGAAAATCTTAAGGAGAAAATTACAAATGTTTAAAGATAATACTCATTAATTCTGAGATTTTTATGAATTTTCCACTAGAAAGGGATGGCTTGTAATCTTGTAGTACCAAGACATTAAGGAAGAACATCAAAAATCTCCATTTATGGTGCTGAATTTCATTACCAGAAAAAATTAGTATTTTGTATCAGCCCTTAAATATAGTCCTTATCTGATGAAACTCATTACACAGTATACACAGTGAATTAATTCTAAGAGAAAAAATAAAGTTTTCAAACAATTCTCACCCTCTATATATAGATATTAATCAACTCACATAAAAGCACCTCTGGTATACTATCTAAAGATATCGGCGGTACCCTGAACATTTCAATGTCGAACTCGTTCCTGTCCTCTTCACACCTTGTGATCATTTTCACGCCACCAAACACAGAACATGCATGCATACGTCAAACTAAGGCCCGTTTCATACACCCTCGACGGTATCCTGCGATACACTGGCTGAAAATCTGGATTGCGCCGCCGCAAATTTCCGTATTATCGACTTTGTACGCCCACCCCGTGATGACACAATAGATGAACCCCTATGTACTTTATAAGCATCTCACCCTTGTGCAGTATGCGTGCCCCCTATTGGCAGTTTAGGACGGCCCCTCCCATTCAAACGCCCTTGTTTTACGCTAACCGGATTCTTGAGTGGGTTCCCCTATGTTACTTCGTATTGTACGTATTTTTCTTTTGTGAACGCTTTTCTTTCGATGTTTTTTTTTCAGTCCTTATGCAATTTTTCCAAGTTGTGCTTTTCGAAATGCGTTTTTTAGGTAGGCGTCAGTAGATATACTCTAGTGCGGAGAGTACATTTGGTATTCAATGTTTTTTTTTTTAATGAAATTTGGGAGTTCACTGTTAATTCGAGTGTGATGAAGATTTTCTTCTGGAGATAATCGAAGTTCGATATTAATTAATGAGAAGAAGAACCAGTTAGAGCATGCATCATTATGATAGACTATTGAGAATTAAAAAAACACGCCGATCAATCACCTTGCCAGTAGGCAGTGATTTTAAACCAAAGGAATAATAAGATTGATCCTTTCTTTATTTATTTTCAATTAGTTTTGATATACTTCCTTTGTTCTTCTTATTCTTAACAGCACAATGTAAAGTTAGTGAAGGAGCGAAAAATTTTATTTTGCACACAGGCGGCCGCATATCTACAATGGATGAGAAAGAATCAACAACTCAATAGATTGAATTGAAAGTAGGTATCTATTCACAGTTTTCTTTCAGTTCTATTTCGGAGTCCCAACTTCCTTTAATTGAAAACACCATCAAAATAATACATATCTTCTTCATCCCAAGTCATATAGAAATTAATATCTTTCTTTCAGTAAGCTCTTGTTCTCGAAAATGCTGTCATTATTCAAGTATTAATCACGAAGAAAACACGTTTCTGGCAATCCTCAAAGTGATTATGAGAAATATTTTTGATTGATCAATGTTTTTGACAATTTGACATAGACATAGAATTTGATACGATACTGTGGATTTGATGAAGAGTTGAATGGCCGACCAAGCACTTGATTGACAATCATCTACAGCATTTTGCGCTCCATTTACCAATTTGATTGTCGATCAACGATTTGACGGTCCAATCAAGCAATCGACAATCAACATCCTGTGATCGTCGATCACGCTGCTTGATCGCCGATCAAGCGAAATATAACTTTCATAAAATATTTTGATGATTGATCAACCTAGAAAGAGGATTTTGATCCACAATCAAGCTGCCTGGAAGAATTGTGTGATCACAAGAATAGAAAATAGTATTTTGTGGATATTATTTATTGAAAATAAAAAAAACGTACAGCAGTATTCACAATATTGAATAGTTTCATACTTTTTCTGCAGTAAAAACCTAATATTAATGAGTTAGTCTTCAAGAGCTACATGACTTCTGTTTCCACATTCATTTTATGAATTAAGGTATAAAAATGTAATTATCGAGAAATAAGATCCTTTTAAGTTATTTTCGGAACCTAAAAATTTAATTTATTGGTTACAATATCCTTCCTTCACATTGTGTACATGATACAAACACAAGTACCGAAAAAAATATATAAGACAGTAACGCAAGTCATGTTTTCCAGAAAGACATGAACTGTTTCACTGAATAAAATGCATTTTCAATTAATATGTTTTTCATTTGTTGTTTGAATTTTGATTTAAGTACTTCTCTAACGTGACCAGCCCTAGTTTCCTGAAAACTTGTTAGCAACATTCCCTATAACCTATTCCACCCAGAATTCTGACTGCTCGTCTTTGTTATCTGAAGACTGAATCACGTTGCGAAGAGTTTCCCCACAATATCACCCCATATTCAGCCCTGATTCCTCCAATGCAAAGTAGACGGATCTCAAAGTTCTCTCAGACAATGAGTATGACAGAGCCTTTAGGGTAAATATATTTCTGCTGAGAGCTGATGTCAGTTCATCCGCATGTGCATTCCATGTGAGCATATCAACAAGATGCTGGCCCAGAAACTTCACTATGTTAGTGTTATCTCTGTCCCTAACCAATCTCAGACTCAGTAACATAGACTGTGTCTTACTTTCATTCATGCTCAGACCATTAGCTGTGAACCACTCAAACATCCTCGCCAATGTAACCCTCGTCATTTTATCTAAACCCTTAATCTCTTTCGATCGTATTTTGATGGTTGTGTCATCTACAAATTATATCATCTCAACTTCAGGAATATAATCAGGCAGATCATTTATGAAGACTAAAAATAGAGTAGGTCCAAGATTAGAGCCTTGTGGTACTCCAATGGTCAAATTTCTCATGCCCGAATAGGATCCATCCACTACAACCACCTGCTTTCTATCATTCAAAAAGGATTCAATGAACCCAATGTTAACTTTCAATCCAATGTATGCTCTGGTTAATGAGCGCATTTAAAAAATACTTTAGGGGAATGGGTTGAATTTGACTGTAATCATTTATATAATCAATATTTTTATTAAGGTACTAGCTGACCCGACAGACTTCGTCCTGTCAAAAACATTTGTAATTCTCCTGAACAGAACCGTCACCCTGGTGATAGGGCGTTGTGAATAAAAATTAATTAAATAAAACATATATAAGGATTTAAAAGTAAGTAATCGCTTTATTGTTAATCATGTGAATCATAATTATTATTATTATCATTGTAGTGCTTTGTGGTATACGATGTTTTTTGTTTGATTACCTGGCGCATAGATAAACAAATCTGATGGTTTTCCAACACGGGAACAGGCAACATACAATTGACCATGTGAGAAACATAGGTTTTCTAAATTAATACCACAAACACTTAATGATTGCCCCTGGGCCTTGTTTATAGTCATAGCAAAAGCAAGCCGCACCTAAAACTGTAGTTGTTTAAACTCAAATGGCACATCAGTCGGAATCATTGGGATGCGCGGTATGAAAACATCTTCTCCTTTATACTTTTCTTTGAGTATAGTTGCTTCTATCACATTGTTTAGTAATTTTTATCGCTAACCGTGTACCGTTGCAAAGACGCGGTTGGTTTATATTTCGCAACATTATCCACCGATCCAACCTTTAATTGAAGATTGTGAGGTGGCAATCCTGGCAAATCCAGCGAGTTTAAAAATTCCGGTGGATAGTTGACTACATCATCTTGATTAGTAGCCGAATCAACTGATTTATAAATCCTCAATTCGCCTGTAATTTGTTCTTGAATTTTGAGATTTAATTCATTCACATCTATGTTTTTTGCAGCCAGTATAGCTCGTTCGCTCAACCAATCATGGTTTCTGTAATTTTGAGAAACATCTGGAAACACCTTCTGAATAAGTTCATCTTTTGATCGAGTTAACTGACAAAAACTTCGAGGAAAGTTAATGCAGCCAGTCAACATGTCTATAGGAAATTTGCCATTACCAATGTCAATGAGTTGTTTAGAGAATATGTTTCCAGATTGGTCATTTTGGAACTCAACACGCATATTCTTGCTTAAATGAAGTACTTTGACATGTTTCCACAAATTGGAGGACTTTCGACATGCATTGAGTTCATCAGCTGGCGTTGATTGTGGAATCACTGGCAATGTTTGACGAAAATCTCCTGCTAATAAAATCATTGCACCACCAAATCGGTTATTATTGCTCAGTAGATCTTTTAAGGTTCTGTCTAAAGCCTCCAAAGATGTTTTATGTGCCATCGTGCATTCATCCCAAACAATCAATTTACATTGCTGCAAAACCTTTGCCATTGCAGAGTTTTTCGAAACGTTGCAGGTTGGAGTTTCATTGCTTTGCATATTTAATGGCAATTTTAGTGCTGAATGGGCTGTTCGACCACCTTCAAGCAAAGTTGCTGCGATTCCCGACGAAGCGAGTGCAAGTGCAATTTTATTTTGTGAGCGAATTGTTGCTAATATTAATGAAATCAAAAAGTTTTTCCTGTACCACCAGGTGCATCTAAGAAGTAAATCACTCCAGTTTCTTCATTTGTTACTTTCATAAGAGTTTCAAATGCATACTTCTGTTGTTCATTTAACAGTGGAAGATTTGTTTGAATTAATTCTTTCAAAGCGTTGAGATCATACAGTTTTTCTCGATGCAACTCTTGGTTAAAAGCGTCATGCATTGGACGATTGGGCGCGGTCAGGCCTAATTGAATTAATAGTTTGTTTGACATTATCAAGCACATGTCCTCAATTGAAATCAATGCTTCATTGTAAATTTCTTCACTGATTTGTATATTTGGATTTCCCATTCTATTCCGTATTTGATACAAAATATCATCACACATATAATCTTTGTACTTGATCCACAAATCAATTGGGTTTGATGGGAAGCATGTAGATATGATTATAGAAAACAATGTTCGTATTTGATGAGCGTGTGATGATATTACAGCATCATTGAGAGTTTGATCCCAATGAGCGTCATTTTCAAGCAATTGCAAACATAGATATGATCTTTGACGTTAGGAACACACCTACATTGCTTAGACAACAGTGAGTGCTTGTAATTTAATATGAACTTTATACCATAGCAATAAAGCTCAAATTGACTACGTTTTAGTTACAAATCATTTGTATGGGAAAAAGAAAAGGGCTATTTTTAGGGTTTTTTCAGCAATAATTCTAATTTTTCTCGCCGTAAAAACCTTCCTTGAACTTCAACGAACATTTTAAAAAAAGATTTGGCCAAATTGGTCCAGGCGTTGTTGAGTTATGCGCTTACCAACACATTTTGCGATTCATTTTTATATTATAGATATAAATGTCGAAATTTGATTGAAATCGTGTACCAATGTAACGGAGCTCATCCCATTTTTATCGACTCATGACATCTCTTCACTATTCTACCTCTTTTACTTTTATAAAACCCACCGATAAAGTATTTAAAAAAAAGCTGAGGGATTTTAAAAACATTCTCTTATAGCGTATCGATTTCTACGAAATTATTCAAACAGTTTCGTTACAGCCCCAATCAAACATCTTCCAAGTTACAAATTGATCAGATGAATATACAGGAAACCTAATTTTAGATGCTCATAACTGCTGAACTATTCGACGGATTTAGCCAAATAACAAACTTGACCCAATATTCTTCATCAGGAAATCAAACCCAGTCAATTGAGACCGTTGACGGCTCGATATTCGAAAGTTGCAGGCACTTGGGAAAAACAATAGCAAGCTGTTCTACAAGCGCGCAAAATGAATATACCTAGTTTAACTGTAAGTAATTATTTTTATAAAATTTAAAACTGCGTTCTCATTCATTGAATGTTGAATGGCTTTTGAACAATTCGACACAATTCCTTCTGGTAATTTCTTCAGTATTTCTTTCCATAATTTTCATTAGTAGAGTATTGATCAAAATATGAAATATTTAATGACCTAGTTTTATTATCTATCTGCGTATCGAACATCAGGTTTATTTTTGACGTATTCGGTTTGTGTTTTAACCAAATGTCATATTAAGCGATCAATTTCCCATCAATTATTCAGTGTAACGCGGTCATGCATCATCGAATCGGAAGCCCATCAATATCACATTGGGCATCAGGTGGTATCTACATACAGCTAAATGTACGAATGCAAGGGAGTGCTTGAAGTTCCAGTTCACAAATTGTGTGAATGACATGATTCATTTTGTATGCAATAATTACCGCGTGTGCGTGAAAGTATGGAAGCATGTGAAAGATTTGAAGAAAAATGGAAATAGGAATATTAAATAAGAGAGATAGCTCAACCCCCTCCATATGATTTTTCTGCAATAACTGACTAATTTTTCAAAGCTTGCTCCCAGTCCTAGTGGAAAAACACGCCATCTTGATTGATGTCAACTTCCGTTTTTCGGATTAGAACACCATTTTTTTATTGCAGAAATAGATTCCTTAGAAAATTTCTAGTTATTTTGATGTATCATTTTTCAGTTTTGGTTGGGAAATTCTCTCTGAGCGGGAAAATTCGAAAAAAAAATCGAAAATAGAGCTCCGCTGAAACAAGAATAACTTCGAGGTTTTTGGATGGAAAATTTTCAATTTTAGGACTTTCAAGATGTAAGATTGATGTATCCACTTTAAAAATCGAAATCACGATTCATGATACAGGGGGTGAAAAAATCGCTTTCATCGTTTTTTTATGGCAGATATTGAATCTACGTTAAAAATAATGTGAGTGTATGCATAACACCCTTGCCCTAAAGTGGATATTTTCTGACTTATTCACAAAAACTGTTTTTCGTCTTGAATTTTCAGCTATTTATTTTCCCTTCACGCCAAAAAGATGAAATTTTCAGGAACTGTTATTTGAACCATGCTGTAGATTTTTCACCCCTTCTTGAAACCGACTTCAAGTTACTATTAGGAGAACCATGGCAAACTCTCGCAGTTATAACTAGATAAGATGCTCAAAGTTTTGACCGTTAATTTCTAGACACTTATTTATACGTCTCAGGAATGCTTCGTGCGTTGCTCTTCTTATTTCATCGGTAGGAAGAGATCTGCAAAAGTGTTTAAAAACCAAATTGAGTTTCAAAACTATGAATCTAAAAATCTAAATAAACCTGAACGCATTTCTGACTCGTTCTATGCAGTCCTCTTTATCAGTCAGGGGAGTTGAGTAGACAATATTTTTTATCCTACCCCAAACATAATAGTCTAAAGGAGTTAAGTCGGGAGAACGTGGTGGCCAAAGATGTGGACCATTGTTCGCCAACCATCGATCTTCAAATAGCCTGTATAGGATATTTGACACATTGAGTGAATTGTGTGGATACGCCGCGCCATCTTGTTGATACCATAAGTCATTATGGTTCTGTACTAGCGGCTCAATTATTTGAGTCAATATGTCAGAATATCTATCTCCTAAGGGAGAACATTCTTTAAATAATGCCAACATGTGTAGGGTTCTATCTTACCAGTTAAAGTCCCATCATAAATGTGAACATCGAGAATTGCATTATTTTTGATGGCGCAAAAAACATTGAAACTCCAGGTCTCTTGAAAGTTCCATTGTCTGGAGTGGTGGTTGTTCTCTTCATCCCAATAATGACTATTATGCCTATTGGAAGAACCATTCTTTGTGAATTTAGATTCTTCTGTCCAAATTATACAGTCCAAAAAGGTTTCATTCTCTTGAAATCGAATCATCATAGCTTCGCAAAACTCTGTTCTCCTGACGAAATCAGTTTCCTTCACATGCTGTACCCTATTGAATTTATATGGGTGCATTTTATGTTTTTTCAATATTCTCCAAACACTGCTGAAACACAATCTGATCTTCCACATAATTTCCAGCATTGTTTTCAATAATTTCCGTCAAAATTGGATCAATGTGATTTTCCAATAAGTCCAAATACATATCTCCAGTAAGATTACCAGGTAAAAAGAACGGGCCGACAATGTTGTCACCAAATATTCCAGCCCAAACATTGAGTTTTTCTGGTTGTTGAGTAAAAACTTCGTGGAACATTCTCGGATTAGCATCGGCCTAATAACGACAATTGTGTCGATTTACTGTGCCGTTTAGAAAGAAAGAACACTCATCGAAGAAACAAACATTGTACAGATAATTGGGATTAGCTGTTACTCGTTCACTCATTGTATCACAAAATTCAACACGACGGTCAAAATCATCTTGGTTTAGTGCGTGTGAAAGATGGATTTTGTAAGGATGGAATTTATGATGCTTCAAAATATTGGCAATTCGAGTTCGTGTAAAACCAGATTCATGTGCTAGCTGCCTCGTACTCGTCATTGGATTCAGAGCAATCTGTCCAAGAACAGCTACTTCAGCTGCTTCATCAAAACCCGGAATTTTTTCAGAAGGATCAGAAATGAGACGTATTATACCACAATGGTTTACGTGAATTCTATATGGGAATTCTTTTTTATGAAATGTATGAAATAATTGGAAATAAATTAGGAAAAAGAATGATATTTGCTCCAAGAATTCAGAGCTGCAGTCTGTCTGCGAATATGAGGAGGGACAATGTTAGATAGATAAAATTGGTATCCAATGAACCGGTGTAGAGATTTTATGGTGCCAGTAATTATTTTCATGGATATATTCAATTGTGCATAGATTTTGTGTGGATGTACACTATCAAACCAAACAGAGCAACAATACTGAACCGAAGAAAAGATTAAGGCTAGAGATTTCTGAAAATAATCATTCCTAGTTTTTGGTTTTAGGCTCAGATCATCTAAATGAGCCTTGTAAATGAGAGATGAATCTAATTTAACTCCTGAGTATTTAGGAAGAAATTATGTTCTATAGGGGAACCATTGAGAATTACATAGTTTAAATGTAAGTGATTTTTTTTATAAAATTCAAAAGTGCTGGAAAACCTTTGTTTTGTAAGTATTGGGACATAATCCATACTCAATAAAATAATTCTTCAAAATCTCCAAATCAGATGATAGTATGGTAACCTGATGTCGTGGGTACATCACTGGGATATAAATTGAAAAGTACAAGAGCTAGAACTTATCCTAATGGAAGACAGGTTTTCAATGTTTGGATATTGCTACTTTTATTGTCAACAAAAACACGAAAAATAACATATTTTCTAATGATCTCACCATTTTCCCACATTTCAATGGGCATAGAGTTTGAAAATGAATCCATATTTCCACAGTGTCATATGCAGAAGATAAATCAATGAAAGCATCTCCTGTTTTCAACCTATTATTGAATCCTGATTCTATGAAACTTGTAAGGCTTAGACCTGATCTGAACAATTTCTATTTTTCCTAATTGGAAATCTTGTTGAGCCTTTTCTATAGCATATTCAATTCTAAAAAGAAATAACCTTTCTAATATCTTGAAAGAAACACTCAATAAACAGATTGGTAGATAACTATTAAGATCACAAGATTTTCCTCGTTTAAAAATACCTATTACTATAGCCTTACGGAATTTGGAAGGAAAGTTTCCTGAATTCAGAATATTGTTATCATGGTATAAGTACTAAATAGATTTTGCTTCCAATTCTGGGGAGAAGTTTCGAGTTTTTTCTTGAAGCATAATCGAAGATGTTTTAGCACTCTGAAATTCTTAGCAACCTATATCCTAAAAGAGAGGGTCAGATCAGAATGTAATAAGCTAATCAAGTTGGGAATGCTTGTGGATTCTCTCTTGAATAATGAATAGCCAGCCTTCGTCCGATCTCCCTCCTGTTTCTGCCTGGAAAACCAACTCTTATATCCTTTCCTTTTCTCACTTCTATTAAGATTTCACTTCTTTTAGTGAAAGAGAAATGTACTACGTGCTGTAAAATTCAGGAAGTCCTTTGGAGTTCTTCTCATGCGCAGATCAATCTTAATATTTTTCAATATTTAAAACCCTCTCGTTCACAGGGCTTACCTATTGAAGATGAAATAGAGGTTTCTTGGCATCAATCCACTATCGTTTGTTCGGTAGAGGGGATTTTGTTCGATAAGGTAGGGTTGTTTGTACCCCGATTTTGATTAAACAGTAATCGTATTTTTGAAATATAAGCAAAAATGAACATTAAATTAACTAAACATTTTCGGTTCGTGATTCGAAAATTACGGACATTTGGGCAAACGATAGCACGTGGTTTCTGTAAGAACAGATGTGCAAAAGCCAATTTTGAATAGATTACTCTATTGCTCAGAAAACAGATTTAATTACGTTCTATTCTCTGTATAACAGGAACAGCATCATAAACATTCAAACTTTGTCAGGAACGTTCAACGTTGTACAAGGTATCCAGAAAGGGTATCGGGTATTTGTATGATCAATTAAACAAAAAATATTTGTGAGCAATAAAAAAGTTTATTGTTTATTATTAACATATAAATTGGAGAACTATTTAGGAAATATGACGTTGTCCAAAGCGTCCCACGCTTCCTATAAAGAATATCGGACTAAAAAAGTTAGAAATAATTTTAAAAAATCAATTTATGACAATAGTATATAGGGTGTTCGGCACATGGACCGTCAAATTTTTTGGGAAGTGTCATTTGCTACCTGAAAAGGTAGCAAGTGACCCTACCAACGCCCCAAAAAAATTTGACGGTTCATGTGCCGAGCACTCTCGTATAAAACATAGTAGTAAAATTGGGAAAGAAGCGTGGGGCGCTTGATATACGCAAATTATAGCACAAAGCGTGGGGTTCTTTCTCAATTTTACTAGTATGTTTTATATACTATTGTCATAAATTGACATAAAATTCTTTCTACCTTTTTTAGTCTGATATTCTTTATAAGTGTTTTTTTTATTTTTTAAACTATATTTATATTTTACTTTTCAGTGACTGTCATAAAAATATTAATGGTAATCGTTAAGTTATGATTGCAGGTTGGTAGGCCAATGTTTCATACTTGCACTGCTCACGCATCAAGGTTTTGAAATGAAGCCCTAAATTCTATAATTAATAATAATAATAATAATAATAATAATAATAATAATAATAATAATCTTTATTAGTTGATCAACTATTTACAACCCTTAAAGTAAATAAAAGAACTCAAAAATTCAAAAAATTCTACAATCTTATAATATGGCAGAAAAAACCATTTTTTTTTCGGCGTGGTGGGAATCGAACCCACGATCGATGAATCCAAGAGCTGATGTCACAGATGACGCGCACTTTAGACCGCTCGACCAACGAACGCATTGGAAAATTGTGATATTTTCACAGTAGTGAGACACTCACCCTTAGAGAAAGAGAGTTACAAACTAACATACATACAAGTGAAGCCTATATAAGGGTGTTAAAAATAGATTTAGATAGGAATAGATACAGGAAAATTAATTTTTTTAAGCCTAATTAATGACATTTCTTTATACTCCGACAGAGTGTTTTATGCGAACACAAAGATCTCAGTTTATGCTAAAATAAATATTTTCACGACGAAATTTGATGCGATTTTGTTGGAATCTTGTACTTGACTGAGCTAGTGGAAGTTTCTTGAGTATATGAACGCCATATTTATATTTTCAAATGGTGCATACTCATCTTGATGACAGTGTATGGAAATGAAGAATTTTGAAAATGATTGTACTTAATTTCAATGTTTTGAGATGTTCGAACAAGTTCGTGTAAATATCGTATCGCTTTTTTGCATTTGAGTCCCCTACGGTTCTCACCTGATCCGACCAAGAAGAAGAATAATGAAGAAACATAGAAAAAAATCAACAGACTGAACTCCTGGGGTAAGATTGCAGAAATTGAAATCAGTAATAATCCCCCCAATTGACAGAGATTGACTATCCTTCTATTACATCGCATAAATTTTATTGATATATTATTATTCATTATTTGTATCCCAGTCGGTTTCCACTTGCTTTGGACACAGGGTGGATGGGATAATAGGTCCTGAGGGTGAGGAGACTGGTGAGAGGACAGTGGCGTGTATAAGAGCAAATACAGAATTAAAATATATTCTTATTTCAACGAAAAGAAATTTTTTCGCTAAAGGAATGTTATACTTACTCTGTGATTGAACATAATCAAAAAATCAGGAATCGTTCAATTTACTTTCATTTCCATAAGTTTAAGTTGGACAACCCTAGTGTTGCAATCTGCCAACTGACAGCTCTATCGTAAAGTTTGAAATTTTTGAGGTTCCCAAAACGTCTTGTCCCTATTAACAAAAAAAATGAGAACCATTTTCTTGAGGACAATTTTACACATCTAAGAACGTTATGCGTGGACAAAAGGTAATGATAATCGCTTGTTGGCAGACCTGGACTATGAGGTGGATGCATAAGATCCTTCCAACCAAGGTCCCGAAGATTTTAGCGGTTCATCAGAGATGTGTGAGGCTTGACGTTGTTCACCTCTCCTATTTGCTAATTTTGGCCTCTTCTGGTCAATTGCTGCTTTCAATCGGTCTAATTACTGGCAGTAGAGATCCGAATTAAGCTCCTGGCCATTGGGCAGTAGCTCAAAGTAAATGACCCCTTTCCAATCCCACCAAATACACAGCAAAACTTTCGGGGCCGTCAATTCTTCTTTGACCACCATTTGAGCTGCTCCATCGACCTTCGAACATAAACGATTTGCTTGACATTGTTGTATGTGGCCCATTTCTCGTCACCATGGATCGATTCTGTTCCGTTTGGCCAAGGAATCGCAGATGGAAACACTATCCATCTAATTTTTTCGACAACTCGTGTAGTAACCAAACATCAAGCTACTTTTTGAAGATTCCTTATGCAAATGATTAAGAACTGTTTCATGGTCCATCTGTACCTCATGAGCGATGCTGGGGCAGCTCTCATAACGGTTTTCTTTGAAGAATTCCAATATTTCATCAACATTCTTGACGACAGGCCTTCCAGTGCATAGTGCATCTTTCTGAACGGCATCGGCGAAACCAAAACTGTGTGTGCCTTTATCAAAGTAAAATTGTAAAATGTACTGAATTGGTTTTTGTTCACCTCCATCTTTGATGCTCTAACACTGAACTAAATCGTTCAGTCACAACAATGACAAAATATGTTTTGCTTGACCATAAATTCTTCTTTTCGAAGAAGAAAAGTTTGACCAGATGCGACAAATACAAACAGACAATAAGTCAGTGAAGCCATGTGTCGACAAAATAATGGATTTTTTCCCCAACCTGATATAATCTTAATCTAAGGTTGATAAAAAATGAAACTCATCGGTTCTTCTAGAAATGTCAATGAATGTTTTATTGTTCTCCGAAAGATAGGATTCCTAATGGTGACAAGCAATGAAGATTTACAAAATTCCATTTGTCACCTTTCGATTTAAGTAAACTTGGTTAGGAATGTTTATACGAGCCTTCTCCTTAGTTTCCTACGCCTCTGGCTGAAGGGTGACATCGGATAATCCCGTCCATTTGGCAAATGTACCCCTAGTATGTAGTTATTTATTCATGGATGCGGTGGCAGACGCTTTTAACCCCGTTTATTCGAAAGTGGCGGGATTATCGCCATACTTTCGGATAATTAGCAGTATTAAAAGGGGAACTGTACTAAAGAGCTCCTTCAGGATGCCTCGATGCGTTTTTAAGTAACTGAAAATTAATTAGTTTGAGTTATCGGCGATCGCTCTAATTTGAAATTTTACAGCTCTTCGGGCTCAATTTCTGGCTCACGGAACTGGATTCAGTAGAGAACTCGTTGATGCAGTTTTTTTCGATTTGGTTCTATTCGTCATCTCAAATCGTCCTCTTACGTTCATTTTCTTTCGATTTTTACACATATTATTATTATTATAAACGTCAAACAAAACCATTCTATATGTTTCAGGAAATTTTTTCACTATAGAATGAGAAATATACACGGAAGCTCTTCTGGGATGGGACATCCTGTATACGCATTCCTACTTCTGTAAATCTAACTTTTTACACTTTTCACTTGAATAATCAATACATAATTTTTCCAACCACTAAACTCACTTCTGGTAGAAATAGATTTAAATATTGGTTTACTAAACCACAAATAATCGAATATCCAAAGTTTTTTCAATATTTCCATTCCGGTGATTCGATTGATTGATCAATTCGGGTCTAGGTTGATGTTAATTTCTTGTAGAAAACTTTCAGAAGACATTCTTGCTTGGTTATCTCAGTAATAAAAATGTTTATATGTCATTCTCAGTTCATCGAAAACATATGGATATCCATACATTTATCAATATACAATAAACTGCTACCTACTCTCTAATAAAAATCTGTTATTCTACAATTTCACAAGAACGAAGAAGGTATAGCATATTTTAATCGCACTGCGGATATAAAGCTTTTATCATTGGGGGTAAACAAATCAGGTGAAATCAGGAATAGTGGAGCATGTTGTGTTTTTTCCTCAGTTCAATTTTGATCAACATATTGATGTATTTATATATTTTGTTTCATTGGTTTGACTTCGTGATGAAGAATCCCGATCCACACTCGAGTATGTCCAGCAGGTCATATTCTTTCTATCATCCGGAGGTGTGTTGGAGTTTTTATACTTACAGATAAGGTTTGATGATCAAATATCTCGGTCAAGTTCGCTAGCCCCAAATCCGTTGAATGATTCAGAAGTTATCAGAATATGAAATTTGGTTTCCTTGATATATCTTAGAATATCCAACCGGTCGATTTGAAACTCGAAGTTCATATAAATATATTAATTTTGTGGAAATTCTTGGGCTACAATTCTCAAAAACATTTTCTATGTACAGAAAAATCGATTAATTATATTATATGATGAAAATCATAATCTTCAACTCCAGTAGAACAAAGAGAAAATAGTATATTCTAAAACAAGTTGCAGAATGTGCATCTATTGAACAAATCAAAAGAAAAACTGTGAGTAGTTATTTTTATCTTGAGATAAAAGTTTTTTCATTCATCGTGGCAGTTGTATTAGTTTCACAGTTTCAGAGTAGTGTAGGAAAGGCTCTAAAATAATCACGCAAAAGCTCACGCACGCACCTCACGACGGTGCTTTTCTAATTTCATCATGAATATCACACTTTGGGGCCTGAAACAGGAACATGGTGCATAAACAAGTAGGTCTCTACAATTTACGGACTATAATTTCTGCCCGAACAGTGTTTCGCTATCATCTTGTTAGTAAAAATCCACAACAATCAAAAATTATTCGAAACCAGCGGCGTATTAATATATGCAAATCAAAATTCGATTAGAATTGAGGTTATGACAACAGAAGTGGTAAAACCCGCAAATTATTTCCATCAAATCGACCCCGTATGGCTTGATCACATAAATAACTTCATAGTGCACTTTTATTCGTCCCAGCCACAGTTTATAAATCAGATTTGCAACTCGCTGAGCACGCGAAATCGAATTAGCCGATATGCAAAAAGTACGCAGGAAAATTTTCATGTAGATTGTCACCAGATGGTTCGTTTTTCTATTCCATTTGAGCATTAGCACCCCCTTTATACAACACTGACGCCAGTTGTATCCGTCCACTGACTTTCATGGGGAAGGGAAGTCTAATTCACTAAAGCCTTTTATCGTCGACGATAATCGTCTATGATCTAACTTTCATTCATAGAATCTCCACGCTCCATTTAAATATGTATTTTATTTAGGCTTACGTTGAATTCAGGAAATGCTGTTTGTTGAGAACAGTTGGTGGTGTTTGGGTGATTCCGGCTTAATTCCTTCTGATAATAAATGCATTGTGCTGTTTGAAGTTAGCTAAGTTATATGTTGTGCAAGTGCTCTACTGCAATTATACGTTTTCAATACCCAAAACTAAGTATATATATATATTCTTTTGAACTTAAACACTTTTGCAGATCTCTTCCTCCCGATGAAATAAGAAGAGCAACGCACGAAGCATTCCTGAGACGTACAAATAAATGTCTAGAAATTAACGGTCAAAACTTTGAGCATCTTCTCTAGTTATAACTGCGAGAGTTTGCCATGGTTCTCCTAATAGTAACTTGAAGTCGGTTTCAAGAAGGGGAGAAAAATCTACAGCATGGTCCGAATAACAGTTCCTGAAAATTTCATCTTTTTGGCGTGAAGGGAAAAGAAATAGCTGAAAATTCAAGACGAAAAACAGTTTTTGTGAATAACTCAGAAAATATCCGCTTTAGGGCAAGGGTGTGATGCATACACACACACATTATTTTTAACGTAGATACAATATCTGCCATAAAAAAATGGGGTTCTAATTTGAAAAAATTGATTTTTCACGATTTTGTCATCCCTAACTTTGAAAGCGATTTTTCACTCCCTGTATCATGAATCACGATTTCGATTTTCAAAGTGGATACATCAATCTTACATCTTGAAAAATCCCAAAATGAAAATTTTCCATCCAAAAACCTCGAAGTTATTCTTGTTTCAGCGGAGCTCTATTTTCGATTTTTTTTCGAATTTTCCCGCTCAGAGAGAATTTTCCATCCAAAAGTGAAAAATGTTACATCAAAATAACTTGAAATTTTCTAAGGAATCTATTTCTGCAATAAAAAAATGGTGTTCTAATTTGAAAAACGGAAGTTGGCGTCATTTCCGGAAAAACCGGAGTTTCCCGTTTAAATATGGGTGAGGTTCCTCGTGAAAGACCCTGTAGAGCATATCAATTTCCAGGATAAATCTATAGCTTCAGAATCTAGAGGTACTCAGAATATCAGTATCAAACTGTCCTCATATCAACTGATTTTGGGAAACTAAAAATAATCATATTACTGTGGAAAGTAAACAACATGCCATGCGGTATGATCAGTCCGATAATTTCAATAAAAACTGACGTTTACGATATTCCCTCGACCTTCTTTGTTTTATAGTTTTTACGCGTTTTAACAATACAAGACATGTTGAAAGTATCGAAGTATCTATCAGCACAATGTAATATTCGAGCAATTTCTACCTCACCTGACAAGTATGTCAACCTAGAACAGCTGACTACGAAAGTATAAAAATGGTCGAAATTTGACATAAGAATTTAGCCACCAATTTTGGATGCGCAGTGGTTGAAGCGTATTCTCCCACTCATATATCTGATTAAACCATGTAGAGATTTGAACGCACTATTCAAATTCTATAATCTGTCAATTTTCGTATCAGTCACACCAACTGTGAAAATAAAATACAAAAGGCACTAGGAGGTATAATCTGAATTTTTCATTGAATTCCAATAAATTTCTCACAATTCTTCACTGAAATAGAGAAAATATCGTCTAATACTCGTTGCAGAAGGCAATTCCAACACACATGCGCTCAAAATAAATTTCGCATTCGTGTTGGAATAGGTGCCCATTCTGAAACTTGTTTTAGAATATACTATTAATCATTAAACGTCTTCATATCTTGAAAAAGCCTAGCTTCATGAACTGAAATAGCACAATGCCGAGACTGAAGGATTTCCAGGATATCAATAAATTTGATGAGTTTCCCAAATTTTGTGGATCACGAATAATTTATGAAATGAAACATTTTTGGAATTTTTTTGAAATATTTTAGAATTTTTTAGCGTAACGATTTCCACGAAATTTTGCAGATCCATTAAAGTTGGGAAATAAATATTAAGAATTCCAAAAAATTGAGTTTTCGTTCCAAACACGGGTACTTATCAAACTATCCTCGTATTCACATCTCTTAGACGATATCTGGTATAAATTTAACTCTTCGGAGTGTGTACCAATAAGAACTTGATGGTCTGAGCATGTTGCATGGTTATTGCTGCCAGAAAAAAGCTATTTCTAGTCAAAAAGAGTTTCAAAAGCACAAAATGAATGAATTCTTGAAAGAAAACTGATAGAAATCAGTATAAAATAGAACCGAACATCACGAAATAACAACAAAAACTGTTGCTACAGTATGGACTTGGAGTCTTCTTCTACATTTTTCACCTCCATAATTCAGAATTCAACCCTCCCCATCCAATAACCGGAATATCTATTCCGAAATTAAACCGAAGCCTTTTATATATATTAGGGCAGCATTCGGATGACACACCAGCCGAGTGCCTTCCACGGACACATCGATACTTCTGTGGATAACGGGCGGCAGGCAAATGAGGCGGTGGCCGATGGTGCGTGCCGGGGGCGGTTTGACGGCACTCACCCTGATTAGAGCGGGGGGCCTCCCCACTTAATCACCGCCGAGATCCACACCCGGGGTGGCAACCTTGTATGCCGCTAGATTCAACTAGTGTCATTGATAGAATCTATGGCTTTCCTTATTCCATTTTCTGGCGAAGATAGGCTTTTCTGCCTATTCTCCCTATCTTTCCCAATTCTCTCGTTTATGAGGATATGTTTTATTTTCTGAGATGGTTCGAATGGGAATGAACGGATTTTGTGGAAGATACAGTGTCTGTTTTCGTTCTTCACTGATTGAAACCGAAGTAAGTAGCTCTTGGGCTAATGATGGGTGACATTCAGTCATCAAATAAACTAATAACTTACACACATACTAGTTGAAAGCTGATAAATCTAAACTAAACAATACACTTCGGAGAACTGGTGGTTATTTTTACGTTTTAAGGCTATTACGATCTCAACCACAACTTCCAAGGAGGATCAGATTCTGGGCCCAATACGTGGAAGTGATCGAGATAAACAACTGTGATTTATCTCTTATCATAAAAGAGCATGGTTGACTAGATCTGAAATAAACTGCTCTACATGAGTTAGGGATGTCAACTACACTGCTCAACAATTGATAGGGATCACTTACTTTTTCTAAATTTATTTCTGATATATTCGCTCCAAGATTATAAATTTAGTCAGATATCAGAGTATTTTCAGTTGATAATATGGTTCACTTGAGAAAAGAATGAAAAGATGGAAAGTTGGAGAGAAAAAAATACATTATTAGGAACACTCAAAATTCTGTGTTTGAATAACATAAAAATTTTATGATGAAACCACAAGAAGGCTGAAGTTTCGGTTAAGCTAGTACCTAGTTGGTCCCCCACGAGCTCGTCTCAAGCATTCTACCCTACGAGGCATACTTTCAATCAAACGATTTATAAAATTTTGGGGCAAATTCGTCCAAATATCCCGTAAAGCGTTAGAAAGGTCCTCCAGGTTATTGATCGGTTGTTCTAAGGTTGACAATTGTCTAGACATCTAACACCAGACATGTTCGATGCAATTCATGTCTAGAGAGCGAGCTGGCCAGTCCATCCTATCAATAGCATGAGTTTCTAGCGCTTCATTAACCAGACGACTACGGTGTGGACGGGCATTATCGTCAATTCTCGCCCCGTCGCAAACGGAACAATTATGGGTTCAATAAACATATCGTGATATCTCTGGCTGGTCATTGTGGTGTTCTGCAGAACAACCAATTCTGTGCGTTGGTTCAAACAAATGCCTCCCCATACACATATAGAACCTCCGCCAAAAGCTGTTGTGGGTACCATAAACTGTTCTGCATATCAAGAATCAAGAATACGTACATCGGAGTTGACCAAACGAAATCTAGACTAGCGGTGCTCCTCAGCCCATTGCCGTCGATGAACCCGGTGTTCCCTATTCAAACGGGGATGTTGTACCCTCCTACGTGCTCTCAAACCACGAACATGTAGTCGTCGTCTTACAGTCTGGTTCGAAATTAGAACTCCTGTTGCAACTCTCAGTGATCTATTGAGCCGCGACACCGGGTAAGTGGGATTTCTCCTAGCATTGAGGATCAAAAGACGATCTTGGGCAGCTGTTGTACTGCGCTGCCGACCTCCCCCATGAACATAAGCTACTGAGTCGTTTTGGATGAACCTATTCCAAGCCCGACTCACGACACTTTGCGAAACATTCAACCGCCGGGACACTTCTCGCTGGGACAAACCTTCCTGTATCCGCCGTATGATTTGGTCCAGTTGCACAGGAGCCAAACGTCTTCTCGGCATGACTGATAAGCTGATTCTTCAATTATTGTCTCCTTATGTGTTTGAACGAGAGAAAAAAACAGATTTAATAACAAATACCACATCGCTTTTCACTCCACGTGTAACAGCCTACAGATAATAATCGATTTTGTGAACAAGAGCCGATGAAGTGAGGAAAAATTTGATATAATCAACTCAAAACATCTTAATTTTTCCTTAGAGAACATATAATGTACAGATATTCACGAGATAACTTCAAAAAAATACAAATGAAGAGAAGTTCATAAGTGATCCATAGCAATTGTTGATCAGTGTATATGTAAGAAAACTTGAATCCAAGAAGGATCATTTATGTTGATATGTTGGATTGTGACCTCCTGAGAGAAAAAATTATGAAATAACAGATTTCGGAAACACTCAACCGTCTACAAGGTGAGCAATTGAAAGAATGCGAAATTTCCTAATTGTATTGGAAAAGGTACATCCAATAACATTAGAATAGCACTGGTAATGAATGACCACTGTATACATCAACAACAGTTCAAGACCTTCGTTGCATGCTGTAAGAGTATTGACTCTAAGCTTGCAAACAGACTCGAAATTCTTTCGATAATATCTATAGAGTAATGAGTCCGTCAAATGATCTTCCAGATAGAATGCATTTTGGTGACAAAATTGCTGATAAAGATGAAGAGATTACAAATTTATTTTCCGATTATTTCGCGAAAACGAGCGAATAGTTCCACCTGGAATTCACTCAATACGGAAGTTAATTAGTTATTCTCGGATATCCCTAACCACTAAGGAAGATTTTGAGGGAATCCAAGAATTGAGGGATGGTTATTCATATGGTCCAGATGTGGTGCTCATCAGAAGGTGCATTTTGTCATTTATTTTTTCAATTCATGATATTTTTTATGTCTCATTGAGAACTAGAAAGTTCCTCTCTTACTGGGAAAATGGTGTATCTAGGATGCCTCAGGGTCCCACCTGGGACCCATGTTGTTATGTTCATTCTTCAACTACATTGATAGTGTGTTTCCCAACTCTGTCTATTTACTGTTTCCGAACAATTTAAAGTTTTACCGCATAGTATCGTGTGACGATGAGAACACATTGCTGCGGCAGGATTGTTATAGATTTGAGGAATGGTATTCTTCCAAGCGCATGCTTTTGAACATCAAGAAGTGCTCGGTGATCACGTTTTCTAGGGAAAGAGATGTAATGTGTTCCACATGCGACCTGTGCGGAGAGAGATTGACTCGAGCAACATCCGTCAAGGTTTCAGAAATCTAGTTCGACAGGAGATTATCGTTTCATCCTCATTTGGCATAAGCAATAAATCGTAGAAACATTTGGGCCTAATGTAAAGAACTTGTTAATCTTTTCCTGAGGACGCAATGATATCTGTGTTTAGCTCTCTGATTCGGAGTATTCTTCAGTATGGCCACTTGGTTTGATCTCCAAGAGACGTGGTAGCTTCTCGTTCGCTGGAGGGAATGCAAAGTAAATTCCTGAGACTTGGGGCTCACGAAAAAAAGAGGTATACGATTTGCTGAAGTGAGTGTTACGGCAATTGGGGAAACATTGGGACTATCATTCCTGTCTGATAGATGAGGTATATTGGACTGTTGTTTTTTACACAAGTTGTTACATGCTGTGTTTTGACATAGTTTGTTTTGTAGTAACTAAGAGCTGATATCTCTTAGTAGAGGTGCATTTTGTCTGTAAAGGGATTTTCCAGTATAATAATAATAAAAAAACACCGGTAGCACTCCGGGAGTGCCGGCAGAAGTGAAAACTTCAATATTAACGTTGTGCATTTTTGATATTTGGGAATGGTTAGAGAATAATTTTGTATGAATTGCTTTCATTATCAGTATAAAAGTGCTATTATTTATGTGGTGGAATACAATATTCATTTATTACGCTATCGTACACAAAAATGACAATAGGTTTGTTCGGGTGGCAGTTCCCAGTTGTACTGGGGCCACAGAGAACCAGGTTCTGTAACTCTTGGAATCGTCGCAAGTTGTTCTGGGTGAGAACAGGTGGGAACAGATAATTTCAAGTGCATAGATAAGTGAAAGTAAGGTTATGTTATACATCATGGACATTGAACTCTAAATACCATATAGGTATTCATATAGAGTTCAATGATCATGGATCATATCATGGATAATGTTAAAAAGATATTGAATAAGTTATTGTGTTATTAATACGGTGGCAATACTTTAGAAATTACAAATATTAAAATTGAACAATTTTTTTTGTCATAAATAAATAAACATAAACATATCCATATAAATAACTGTAAATATAATTTATATGTAATGAAATATTTAAAGAAATGATTTAATTTAATCATAATTTGAAATTTCAATACATGTAGTAGTGGTCATCAGTGGAGAGATTATTTTTGTTAGTTCATATCTGGATAAACTGTGAATTTTTCTGTTATTTCATTGTAATTTTGGTGGAAACTGTGTACAGAAAATTTTATATAATAGAATTAGGTAATTGTATATGGAACTGGTGGCATTTGGGAAATAAATAAAAATATTTTCTAACAATTTTCATAGCTTTGTAATTATTTTTAGATAAGAATTGTTTTAACAAGTCGTTGTGTTCTTGAAAGAGGTAATTCCTCCGTTTCCTTCCTAAATTTTCAATACATTTTGGGTGGTTAAAAATAAAGATACTACAATCACGAAATAACAAAAATAAATATATAGTATATAAATACGAAATATCGTATATATAAATAATATAAAATAATTTTCTTACATACTTTGATCAACAATTATGCAATTGTTTTATTCATCTATTCCAAATGATCCTTCTTTGAGATAACAAAGTTTTGAGAAACTATTATAACGAATTGATTAAAAATTTATACTCCCACAACATCAAATATACTCAAAAACAGCTATGCGAATATCCTAGTCAACAAATATATAACTTAATTGCCAATTAGAACTACTGAAAATTTGAATCACCGATGATTTGAATTTACCGCTTCTTCTGTTGTACCTTGTACCATCTCTAGATCAGGAACCGTAAGAACAGTAACAAACAGTTCCGAAATTAAGTGTTCCGACCACACGAACGACAAGGAAGAACGAACGGGTGGGAACCACAAATTACCAAAAATTACAGTTCCGAACTGCCACGCGAACAAACCTAATTTATATTACATTAACATACACAAACATTCGCACAAGCGCCCTGCACCGCCTAAACGAAACAGCACACACAGGCACGGTAGAAAGAGTGGGGATATTATTCCCTCTCCTACTCCTCGATCTTACGCTTTTTCGATCAGCATCACGTGACCCTGACGCAAGTTTGGATGTTTTTACCCATACAAGAGAGTGTGTCTCAGCGCCGCTAAAGAAGTTTTCACTTCAATAAATAAAACAGTTTAAGTTTGCAAAATCTGCTGGCATCATGTCGGTGTTGCTCATTTTTAATACGCTCTCTTGTTATTCAATAACCTTAATGCACATTTACTCAATTACTTTCGGTGAGTAGCCACATAGTTATGAAACCTTGTGATACGAAAAGCGAATTCGACTTCACCTCTTCATCTGCTTTAAAAATCAAACATAATGCTCTATAACTTATATAATAGCCCCATAAATACCCATAAACGCCCGTTTACCACATCTTCCAACACTTCTCCACAATTATTTGGTCGACTTAAACATATACCACCGCATCAAACTCCATCATAAATTTAGATTTAATTCCATAGTGCACCAGCGCCTGGAATAGTTTTCGGACGGCAGCTGGGATCGCGGTGAAGCCCCACGCCAGATCGCAGATGAGCCCCTCCGACGTCACGTGGCACTTGGTGGGCTTGAGACACGCGACCGCCATGTGTCGCTGGACGTTGTCGTGTAAACGCTCCGTGCTTCGAAAACGGGGTATCAGATTAGTTTTTAGGGATGTTTGTGTTTGCAGGTCCACTTACATGCTTGGAGGGTGGAACAATTTGTACGATTTGTTCATCTTTATGTTGTCGGGTGTATGGAACATGGGAAAATTTCGAATGTCGATGTGTTGGAAATTCAAGAATAACACATCGGTTAGTAAGTCCCGGGCCTGAATGGAAACACAACATCTGGTTGGACTTTTCCTTATAATGGGTAGACGCCCAAAAGAGTGAATTTTTGTTAATAATTTTCTGACGCGCTTGTTCTAGTAGAACATCAGGCTATTGTTTAGAATTATTATTTGGAAAATAATCAAGCACTATTGCCACGTTGATTTTTCTTCCTGTAGGTTTCTCTTCTTTAGATATGATAGATGTATCATTCATTGATGAGATGCTGGCCTAACTTGGATCTTACACTTAGGAAAGCTCCTGATGTTCTTTTATTCGTACTTCGGGGCGATTAGTTTCTTCGATAAGATCTTCTACATTCGCATGTTATCGCACATATGCAATTCTTCGTTCTTTGATTTCCATTACAAGGTTTAACTTGTAACTGAAGAAGTAGAAATATATCTACAAAACGACGGCATTAGTTGAATGTAGTTTTTTTGACAACCCACATTCCTAAAATCGAGTGAAAATCGATTTTAACATGTCTTTGCATGGAAATGATCAATCAGAGTATGTTAAAAGATAAATTGAAATGTTCTTCGGATCAGATTCGTCCATAAAATACAGTGTCTAATAACCCATTTATAAATCCCAAAGCTTCTTCAAACAGTGGGACCCGAGAAGTCATTTACCCCACAAAGAGCCAAACAGATCCTCGTTCCACATCCTTCATTCAGTCGAATTCATCAGATGCTGATTGTGATAATCTGCATGGCATATAGAACTACAAAGTGAGTGAAAGAATAACTACGAGTGAAGGAGCGTTGAGAGTTTGCTTTGTGAAAATCTGCCCTGAAAACCATAGCTCACGCATCCCCTTTCAGGTCTTTTCAATCTGCAACAGTAACAAACATCCCTCTTGATAGACGACCCGTCGGTCACGCGCCTCTAAATACCATCCTATTGACATGTACTTATCAGCTGGGCGTATACATTTTAGTCTGCACGTTTACACGTTATACGTAACTATAATGTTTGATATTATCATTTTACTGATTGTTTTCTGTGTAAAAATGATTTTGTTATTCAAGCTTTACAAAAAAATATGGAAAAGTGCTGACTTGAGGTCAGGAGTATATTACCTACGAATCGCTTTCGTATATGGTAACAATTACAATCTACTGCTAATGCAGGGTTTCCGAAACTAACTCAGTGGAGAAGGGTGGGGTTCTCTCTATATACGGTGGATATAATAGTGGGCGCCAAGCAAATTTTTCCTATTTCGAAACCCCCAAGTTGGAAGTAATGGTCCCCAAATTAGCCAAAAGGACAATTATATGAAATACTAACTAATCCCAGTAGATATGTATAATGTTCCAAATATACAGTTACATAACAAAGAAAAGGAATATAAACAATATTTCTAGGGTCTTATGAATCCAAAATATGGTGCTGATCGATGTTCAAGGCTACAAATGATCAATATATGAAAATCGTGAATTAAAAAATAAATCTACTCTGAACCAATAATTGAGACGCGTCGCATGAGCTCAGGCGCATCACGTATATATACATATATATATTGAAAAAGATCAACTAGGTCTAAAACCACGTTCAATTCCGATTGAACAATTCCAAAATGTACGTCATAAAATGTTACCTAACATTAGGTTTGATCATGTAAAATCCTTAGCATAAACATTTGATAATTAAAACCTTCCTAGTTCTTGAGGTAACCTTATCCAATGGAACCTAGTATACGTTAGCTGTCTCCTATACTCCCATCTTCATCCCAATATGCTCGTCCGTTTCCTTGTTCGAGTGCCCTGGTATATGATGGCTGTTTCATATACCACTCTCCGGACTCCCACGACGTTCTCAACTCAATAATTCTAGATGCTCTCCCAATTAATTGTTCGAATGTCCCGGTATATGCTGGCTGTCCCATATATCGCACTCCTAACGCCCAAGACGTTCTCAATTCAACCTATCTACCTACTCTCCGTTACTTGATATTCCCAGTATGGATATCTTGGCTATTCCATACACCACACTATCTAATCCAACTATCGTGTGTACGTCAATCCCAACAATATCCAAGAGCCAAATATAAATATATAAATATTACAATTATGTACACAGAAAACATCTATAGGAATAAAGGATTCGATATTATGTCTCTGTCTCTACCTACCCAAAATTTCTGGGGTTTCTTTCTTGGCGTTATCCTCTACTGAAAACCACCCAGGAAAACGATGTAAAAGCTCCCAACAATTGTGACGAAGGCTACAGAAAAAGGACAAATCGATTTCTGATTGATTATTCACAATTAACCCCATTCATCGACATACCTGCCAAAAATGATGTGTTTAATCTTTTTACGAGCTATTCTACCTACTATTTTCAGTATCACTTTTCAACGGTTTTCCAATCAAAATACAATTAAGATTATTTCATATATCATATATAAAATTGCTTTGGCGCTCTTGTTGAGCTACTTGCGAGTAAATATTCAAACCATAACAAATCTATGAGCACTCTGATCAGGTGAGCAATAGTCTTTTTAAATCGCTCAAGAAAGAAAAAATATATAGCCCACAATGATTTCCAATTGAAAAACCGATCCTTCTAAAATTCAAATTGGTGCAAAAATGTTTTCAATTCAACAGCATATATTCAACTGAACGGTTGTTATAACCGTATATAGGTCAAGAGCGTCAAGAGGTTACTGGGCGATATGCTAGGTTATACCAGTTCTAGCAAAAATTAAAAGAAATTATATGTCACATAGGTATATTTTTGTAGTCACAATTTTCCAATTTTGCACTGATTTTTTTTAAACGTAATCCAAAATAACCATGCATTTGATTACAGTCACAAATCCATTGTTAGGTACAATTGTTTCTTTTTAATTTTTTTAAATTTCTGTTAGAACTGGTTGTCACCAAACCCACTCGGCTCCAGAGAGTCCACAAAGTACCACCTCGGCTAGCTCTAGAGCTGAGACTACTTACAAGGGGGAAGCCACTCTCTTTTATGATAATACAAAGAAAAAAAAAAGAGGAAAGTACACTAAAGATCTCAGGGTCGCAAAAGAGAGAACATAACGAACGCACTCTCAGGATGCCAAACGAGCCCGATCACACAAGCGGGAGGTAGTGGCTGGTAGAAAGAATATAGAGCAATTATTTAATAATATAATGAGCCCAAATGAAATACACAAGGTCCCTCAAACGAGGATATATCTTACAGAAGGTAGATCACTAACTAGTTCTTACTTCACAACCCGAATATTCGATATAATGCTTTATCTCTTACTAAAACAAACAGTAATATCACCCCAAGATATATACTTAGAGCCTCGATGGTAATCGTTACAAATAGCTCTTTACTTATATCTAAGCGACCTTCTCGATAGGTCGGGTTTTATGTACTAAACAGTATTCACTGAATTTGGCCTCTTTGATACTAATCAATCTTAACTAAATTCTACAGACTAACCTTCTATAACAGTCTAGGTCGTGGCTTGACTGAAGTACAAAAGGATATAGTTTCTCAACCCATAATTATTTTCACAGTCTCGTAGATGGAAACTGGGCTCAAATATATCCCTGGGCCAACGTAGTACAATTTCTCACAGTAATGCGCCCTGGGTAGACGACAGGTGTGGTATCTTAGATGGCGAAATCTGGTGGAGGTCCCCAAAGACAGCTCCCACGGCAGCTCGACGGTAATTCAAAGACAGCCTAGACAAACAGCTCGAAGACTTCAAAGACAGTTCAGAATCTGCGGTACCTCGCAACGGTACAATAATAATTCCCAATTCGAAGCAGAATGATGCTAAAATACGAACAAAAATCTAAAATACCTCGTGACAAACATAGGTTAACTCACCAATCCCACGTCGTTTTTCCAAACAAATACGCCACTCCGCTAAAGCGCAAAAATCTCACCAACGAACAAACCAAACCAACATGATAAGATTTCTCTCAGGGCTTCAGTTAAAATCCTGTTCAGATCCGCAAAATTGCGATTAATTTGATGACAGACTAACTAACGCCACCAGTTCGGTTTCTTCCAGCATTCTCAGTATGGAAATAGTGATATATTTTAGTTTACTAAGGTTAATACTCTTATATGTGAAGAAAAACAATAATGCATAGCGGAAAAACTTAAAAAATTTGCCCCGGGTGAGGATCGAACTCACGACCTTAAGATTATGAGACTTACGCGCTGCCTACTGCGCTACCGAGGCCTCATATGTAGGAAGACTTTACATTGTTGCAGGTCAATTCCAAAGTGAAACATCTCAAAAAATTAAAGATTTAGTAGAACTTTGTAATGAAATCAATTTCAAATTTTTTTCAACCTTTATTTAAGTTCAATAGAGAAAGAAGCTGAATTTCTATGTTCCATGAAACCATTCGGAACATTTCAAAATGTTCTTTCGCCATGAAACACGTCGCATTCCGAAAGACCTGAATTTTTTTCAGGAACTCAATCGCGCAAAGTTTACGATTCCGACTATACATTAGTAAAATGCAAACCACTCAACAATCATCAGAGTAGCCTCTTCTGACCTCTAAAGGAAAAAGCCAAGCAAAGACAATCAACAGTCTTCTTCGATTATCGACGACAGTAAATAAACAAAACATCTTAACGTGCTGTAGAGATTGAGAGAAGGAACTCATCGAAAAAGACTAGTATTGATTACTGCATCCCAACATAGTACAAGCGAACAAGGCTTGTCAAGCAATTTTTTAAGAAAAACGCAACTAATACACTCGTTTAACCTGTATATTTCCCTAGTAAGGTCCTCCTGACTTTTTCTGTTTCCAAAACTGGTAATCCACTTCACTGATTTGTCACGCTAGAAAATTTTGAATTAGTCTGAAATCTCTTTCAATACGTACTTGATATTTCGGAGGTTTATTGATTCACAAAATTTGAAAAATACACTGAGGTTATTGATATCCAGAAGTTTCACAGTTTTACATCATTTCACAACTTGTGAAAGTTCATTAGAATGAATTAATTCTAGAGGATTGTTTGGTCACACTGTTCAAGAGCACGGAAAAATACTTCAGAACAAGCGCTCAAAAGATCCTGACCTCCCCTCAGTGCTTTTCTACATTTTTTCCTCGTCCCGTTCATGCACTGATCTGCCCCTAAATTAAAGAAAATTGGTATTCATTTAAACAATTTGGAGAACATATTCGTACGAAACATAAAGAGCGAGGGTGTAAGCTATACATCCATGGAACAAGTGAATACTACCGGGAGAAAATGCTCTCCCTGATAATACCGGGGATCACTAAGCCGACATTACAGGGCTTCAATCATGCAGTTTCGGACCGGGGGAAGCCTTTGTTGCTAAAAGTCAGCAGGTTTTGTTTGATTAGAAAAGCACCGAACATTTTGTCCCTAATCAGGACCGATGAATGCGAGCTTTCGAAGGGTTTTCCACCCCTCTTTCCGCCAACTCGGTTTGACAGATTGCGCGGGAAGGAAGTGAATTAGAACGAACATTCTTTGTCTGAAAGAGGTTTATCTGGCCGTCTCGAAAATTGGGATTTCTCGTGGCAGATTAACATCTGCGCGACAGCCTTGTTGTTCTGGTGTTTTAATTGTTCTTGATTGGGGAATTTTCGCGGTTGGTACGCGTAAACCTTATGTCAATTTTGTTCCTACTGTTATCAAGTTGCACGAATGTTGGGTGGAAAATATGTTTCGCAACTGAATATTCAAGATAAGGAACTGCTCATAAGTTTATTACCGTACTCTAGTCCTTCAACAAGAACTTTGTTTTTCAATTGTGGCCACACCTACCACATGACAGCATTTACAGTTACTTTTTTGACATATTCGTGGGACATGCTTAGGCAATTGTTAATATGCATTCAATTTCGCTCGAAAATCGCATTAAAATAATTAAAACCTACTGTTAAAATTACATTTCGTAAAATTCGTGATGTTTTCGGACAACATAATCTACCTTCTGAGACCGCTATTAAAAATTTGGTCTCTAAATTTGAGTCGACGGGCTCGCTACAAAATGTGCCAACAGCAATACGTGTTCGACAGTTCAACTGAAAACATCGCAGCCGTGAGTCACAGTGTTGAAGAAGATCCAAATTTGTCAATTTCTCAACAATTCTGGGGTTAGCCTAAACCACCACATGGCAAATTTTGCATAAGGATTTGGCTTTGAAGCTCTCACAACAACTAGTGCAGGAATTGAAGCCGACCGACCATTCACATCGCCGTAGATTCGCCCATTTCATTCTGCAACAACCCGCTGGCTTTTCTAAAAAAATCATTTTTTCAGACGAAACCCATTTTCCCTTGTCAGGGTACGTCAAAAAGCAAAATTGCCGCATTAGGCCTTCTGAAAATGGTAGAGCGATTATTGAGAAGTCTTTGCACGCTCAACGTGTCACTGTATGGTGCGCTATGTTGTCTGATTGAAAGAATGGAACGAGCACATCAGTAGAATGGACAACAGAAGAATAGTCAGAATTGCACGCGACAAATCACCATTGGGTCACAGGAGCTTAGGTCGCCCCCGAAAACGAAGGAGCGACAACTTGACAGTGGGATAGGCAGAGACGACGAAAATGAACAGGCAATTTGCCTAGACTAAAGTAGGAAGAAGAAGAAGAAGTTATCAACATTTTTTGTTTCATTTTGTTTTAAAAAACAAATTTCTTGTAGAAAGACCCTTTACAATCGTCACGATGAATGAACAGTTTTGTTCGAATCTCAAATTCCTCCGGCGAAAAGTTTGTTCCAACACTACCAATTTCTGCCATCTATTTCAACAGTTTCTGCAAAATTCTCATTCTTCCACTCCAATTCTCAAGCTGATCTGTTAAACCTACTTGCTTCATTCGCAGATGTATTCATACTGACATATTACAGGTGCTCAGGCTGGCAAATCTGTATAAGTAATAGTGAGTAGAAAATATGAAATTTGAAATTGGTACGGGGTCAATTTGACTCCTGGTCTGTCATTGCCAGTAAATAGAAAGAATCATCTTCTAGTGAAAGAGATTATGTAAAAGATATCAATAAATTACAGTGCAAAAATTTTTGTTTACGTACGACAGATATTTCTTAATATATAATTTTCTAGCGTTTCGATTTTTATGAAATATTGCAAGCCAATTTTCTTCTTCTTCAATTTCATGCAAATATGTTCAAAGTTACAACATGATCTGATGGACATTTCGGGAAATAAATTTTCATATGCTAATAATTCCTGAAAAAATCCACGGATTTGGCCGAGATATTTAAACAATTAACCCATTCTGAAAATATAGATTATACGGACCATGGATTCCTCATCAGCAAGACAGACACCCAATCGATTAGGAACATTTTCGACTCAACATTCGGAAATTACAGACATTCGGGCGAAACGATAGCATGTGGTTCTATTAGAACAGGTGCTTAAAAATTTAGATTTCTAAGACCAAATGGAATATACAGGGTGTAACTAAATAAGTGTGAAATATTTAAGGTGGTGATTCCTTATCGAAAAAAAGATAGAATATTTCATAGAAAAAAACTTCATTGTAGCATCCCTTGTTAAGATACAGCCCCTCAAAGGGAGTACATAAAATTTGTATAACAATTTTTTTCACAAGAACCAAAAAAGTGTGTCTTGTTATTGATAAATTAGTTTTGTTTTTTACCATTTAGTTCTTTAATGCAGGTACTAACTACAGAATAATAATAAATCTAGTTCGCATTTATGACGATGTACTCTGTAGTTGTTCGTAAAATAATTTTTTGCTGCGCACTGGTTTATTTTGGGCAAAAAACTCACGAGACATTTTTTGTTTAGAAAAGGCTATCGGAAATAAATTTTTAAATGGTAAACAAATAATAAGACAAAAAGTTACATTTGAAATAAACTTTAAGGGTTGCGTTTCCCACCCTTACAACCATGGGGTAAACCAAATAAATATGGATAAGTGTCTTTTTGCTAGTAGGAAACGTTAGGTTAATTTCAATATTCTAACTTTTTTGGTGCTTGTGAAAAAAATTGTTATACAAATTTTATGTACTCCCTTTGAGGGGCTGTATCTTAACAAGGGATGCTCCAATGAGGTTTCTTTATATGAAAGATCCTATTTTTTTTTCGATGAGGAATCACCCCCTTAAATATTTTACACTTATTTAGTTACACCCTGTATAGTTGGTTTGCTATTTTAATGCGCTTGTTTTAAATAGAACAGCTTTCGTTTCGTCCGATAATATGAGGGTACCAATTAGAAAGTTCAAGAAAGGCTCTTATCCTCGCGGTCCAAGACTTTTCAATAGTCTCAAGTATTTAGTTGTTTAATATTTTTACGATATTTCGGAATTTCTAAACAAATATTAATCTTCATTTGCATTTTATAAACTGCATATATATATACTCTTATTTGTGCTCTGTATATTACGAGTCGAAAACTATTCAATTAGCTCATACATCTAATTCGATACAAATCATCACAATAAAAAATCGGATATACTTAACTCAACGAGGGAATTACTTCCTTTTATGTGAGTGTTAGATAAAGACACCACCTGTCGCACTCAGTGTTACCTGTTACCCATTGACGGTTTCAATGAGTTCAATACCGGGGGGGAATAGTCAGAAATCAGCTCAAGCCATCTGGCGTCCATTGTCGTTTCTACTTTTCACATAATAGCTGTTTTCATGGATTCGAAATGCACTCATAAGGATAGTTTCGGGGGACATCCCTGTTACTTTTACACGAAATCGATAGTTGAGGGCTATGAAATGGTCGATTGACTTTTTCGATACTTACAGGGTTCAGCTCACCACCTGAGATATGGCGAAATTGAACTTTTTTTATGTGCTGAATGGAAACACATGAAATTTTGTTACTTTGGGGAGTTTCATTCGACCGAAGTGAAAATAACCTCGATGAAAGTTAGGATTGATGAAATGTACGTAGTCTGTTCATTTTCATCAACTCACTCAGCCAATTATAGACAAAATGATGAGAAGGCTAGAACGTTTTTATTGGTCAAAGATGAAAAAACGAATTTCAATTGTACCTTTTTCTAACTTCATCAATAAAAGATATCTCCGAGTGGCTAGTTACGAGAGATTATTTCATTCTTATTGAAACAGATCTATCACAAGTTATTTCATTTTCGATCATGTATACTCTCTGAGAGAAAGTTAAGAAGTATGTGAACATATTTTATTATTTAACAAATATAACTGGCCTTTATATACAGGGTGTAACTAAATAAGTGTAAGATATTTAAGTAGAATAGAATAGAATAGAATAGTTTTTATTAATCCATTCAGACACAATACAGTGTATAGGACAAGTCAAAATATACATAATATAGAAAGGAATTGAAATTACAAATCATTGAATGCATTCATCATTAAGATATTCATTAATACAATAATAACATTTACTTAAAAGTAAAGATTTTATTTTCTTACCAAAAGCAGACAACTTCAGTGATTTAATTGAATCGGGAAGATGATTATACAAAATAATACCCTTATATTTAGCTGATGTCTCATATTTCACTGTTCTATGTTTAGGAATAATATAAGTTCTAGTGTTCCTTGTATCATAGTTGTGAGCGCTGGAAAGCTTAGGAGTATACGCTTCATTCTTTTTAATGAATAAGAGACATTTGTATAAATATATACAAGGAGCTGTTAAAATCTCATGTTTTACAAATACAGTCTTACAAGATGTTAGTGGACTGAGACGGAATATCATTCGAATGATGCGTTTCTGTGCTACAAATACCCTCATAAGATCCCCAGAGCAACCCCAGATCAGAACATTATATGCCATGTGGCTAAAAACCAAGCTGTAGTATACATTCAGGACAGCAGCGAGAGGAAGAGAATCCCTAATACGACGAATTGCATAATATGAAGAACTAAGCCTCCTGCTGACATGTGATATGAGGTGATTCCTCATCGAAAAAAAGATAGGATGAGGATGAGGAATCACCTCCTTCTATATTTTACACTTACTTAGTTACACCCTGTATATCAGATGGACATCGAGACGCAGAGCTCAATATGACTAAATAAAGAAACATATTTTCAAAATATTATTTCTTGCTAAGGTTCAGAAGTACAATTCAAAATTATTTCCATATACACAGGCTGTTTGGAACAATATTCAAAGACAAATGTTATATTTTTTGAATATTCACCATATTTTACCTTGAAAATAGAATGGTAAGCTAACTAAAAGTAGTTTCTCCAGGTTTTCTTTTCACCTTTGATATTGACAAAAAATTGAAAATGTGGAGTTCTGTCAAATAGCAATATGAATGAATGAGTTATGGCAATTCATTGAAAAATAACGCAAAAATCCTGTAAGCTCGAAATATAAAATACAATCTCGATAATAAGCTCAAATTCAAGAATTGAACTTATGGAGTTGAGCCCCTTTCATTCTGGATGAGCAATTTATCTGTGGTCATGCTTATTCTGCATTCATAATATCTGTTCAATATGCATTCGAAATTCATTTTTACGTTCAATGAGATAAAGAAATGGTTGATGTGCCATTTGAAATACACAAGTTATTGAATATTATATGCAGTTGATGTTTGAAAATTGATATTATCACTCTGTATATTCAGAGTTGTTTTTTTCTGTATATGATTAGCCAAACTCCGCCCAATGTAAAACGATCATCAACCGATGGCTTAGTGATTTCAGAGGTGATCTGACATACATACATATGATGCTGAACCCTCTAGTTGGCCAAATCAGCCAGTTATTCCGTTGAAAAGCCTTGAAAGTCTGCATGGAGAAGATATAATTGACACTCTGAAGTTCGCGCGAGGTTGCTTCTACAATATCATACAAGAAAATTTGGGCATGAAAAAACTGTTTTCCAAAAGTATGCAGCATTTGCTCCCACCAGATCAAAAACACTGAGTTGATGATTCAAAGAGATGTTTGGAGATGTTTACGCGCAAATAGTCCAACGACTCAACGAAAGGTAATGGCCTCTGTATATTAGGATGCGCATGGAATTTTATTGATTAAATACATGGAATATGGAAAAACAATCAACAGCCACAATTATATTGGATTGTTGGATCGTTTGAAGGCTGAAATTGACCAGAAAAGGTGCTCTTTCTCCAATACAATGCCAGTGCCACAGGTCGTTAAAAAGAGCCTCAAAAATGATAATTTTAATGAATATATCGCTCTGAAAGAAGATTATAATGATAAAGAAAAAGTGAATTTGGCAAAAAAATTTTGTTTTCCTACCCCGGGACTTATTGACGCATATGTTGAGGGCATTTCCACCGAATCCAACGATGACCAAATATTTTCATATGGGATACAATGAATTTTTGGTCGACTGGTATAATTAACGCAAATTTGCACCACAAATCGAATCCTAAACATTCAGCAAATCAAGCATTTCATGCAAGGTATGTTATAATCAATCGAATTTCTTCTCTCATTCCTTCTACAAACAGACGGAGAATACTGGCTGTAGCCAAATAATTAGAAACGCATGATCTCACCCGATTATTCCCCGTGGCTCCTAATCAATATTCCATCCTAAATTATCTCTCTAGAGAACCCGTTGAATAGGCTCGTCCAAGCGAGGTACAAATTATATATCAAAGCATCAGGAAGAATCATATGAAAGCCACCCGCCTTTCCATTCTACCCTCTGTGTAAACCACTCCACCCCTGTGGTTTGATTTCATAATACCACTTGTCTTATTTATATGAATTTTAATTCTGTTTGTTTTGTTTATTTTGGTCTATGTATGATGATTTCATCGGATTTTATTTGTTTAAGGAGGAGCTTTTGCTATGGGGTTGAATTGACAGCTCTTTCAGTACATGAATCATAAATATTATTATTCTTTGCATTTCATGAAAAATGTCAAAGAGCACGTAGCTGTTTTTGTATTTATGGATAAATCTATTCCTTAAAAAATTTCTAGAACGACACAACCTGTCGATCTGGTAAAATACGTTCATCATGTACCATTATCATCATTATAGAAGGATTAAAATCCGATAATCATGATTCCTTAGGTTTGAACCTTCTTACAATGATTCATAAATATCGTATTTTGGTTACTATCTTGTAGAAAAATTTACTGTCAGGTATTCATCAAAATTTAATTAAAGTTCTCAATATGTGTCCCACTTGAGCATTTCACTTGATTGAGTTATGAATTCGATCCACTGATGTTTGTGCCCGATCAACCAGAACGTAATAACAAAAGACAACCCCTTACGAAAACACTTGTCTCATGAAAAATGTAACTTCATTTGTCGTTATTTCAATTAGATAAGTGTATTGACACGTTCTACTGGCCGAATTCATATTTTATTCAAATCCTTGGACTGAGGCACCAATTTCGATCAAAAGTCAGATAGGTAAATGACCATAACATTATGTAGGGTGAATCATATACGACAGCAGATGGTTTAGTGGTAGCTGTTACATTTAAAAGGGAAGAAGCCAGACTGTATAGCACTACAGATCATTTGATACCAGGGGTGTATTCGCTTCATAAGATTATTGTAAACACATTATTTTCGTTTAAAACTCTAACAACCATGTTCAATAACTGCAGTCATTATACAATATGATTGGTCATAGTATTTAAGTTATAATGGATTTTTATTTATTGATATATATTTTTCAGAAAAAAAATCAAATACTTCAGAGTTTAGTTGAGATTTATTCAAGAGGTGTTGTGAAACGTGAATTACGTTTTTCAATGTTTTAGTGTGATTTACTATATATATATATATTCTTTTGAACTTTCGGCTTACAATATTTAGTTAGCAAACAATAAAGCATATAGATCAGGGGTTAGTGACGGAGTGTCATACAATTCGGCGTATCACATAAAAGCCTAAGGAAAATACCCCAGTAAAAAAAACTCTGGCTCCCCGCCTAAGTGTGAAAGTACAAAAATAAGCTGAAATATATTTTAGGGACTTCTTTCTTCAAGAGTGATCTTCTATTGATGGAAACAGAGACTTCTTCAAGTTACCCACATCGAATCTGGAAATAAAAAGACAAAAGCAGGAAAAAGAACTGAATAACAAAAATACAAAATTTGAAAGAGATAAAGAAAACACCCTCTCAAATTCCCCTTTTTGGATTAACTCGATATTGTGAATCAAGGATTTTTTAACATAACAAGCTAAACCGTAAATTTTACTAAGGAGATAATCAATGAATACATAACCTTTTATGGTTCCTCTTTCACGAAGATTTTTTTTAGTATCCGTATGTGTCTCTTGAAGGAGAATAATCTCAGCACCATAGTCCTTTGTTAGTTTAGAAATATAATCAGTCTTGTCCTTAGAAATACCCTCTATATTCAAATCTAATACACAAAATGTCGCCTATCTACAAGGAGGATTCTTCGAATCCGGTCTTGCGGTCCAAGTGATGATTTTCAGATCTTCTGATGTTTGAAGTCTGCTATGGAACAATGTGATTCACTGTGTGTGAAATAATGTAGGTACGTTGTCAAAATTTAGGAAAGCACTGACGTAGTAGTGACGCGTGCGAAAGCTCCTGACCCCACGTCAGTGTGTTTCTGAATTGTTTTGGTTGGTTTTAAAGAGAAGTGAATTTGATCTTGGAACAAAACTGAAAGAAAACTATGAGGGGATATTTTCAATCTAAGCTCTATGTTTGGTTATTCGTTTACATTCATTGTGGAGGTTGTTTTAATCACACTGTTCCAGGGTACAGAGAAAGGTTTAAGAACAGATGCACAATAGCTTCCTACCTCAAGTCACTGCTTTTCTACATTTTTTTTTCGTATTCACGATCGTTCAAGGCACTTTCGGATATTTTTCTTTATTATTCCTTCATTTTCTATTGAAATTCGTGTACGACTTTCAAAAATACTCACTCAAATTATGACCAACGAGTTGCGTTAATATACCTTTAGCATACAGCGCATGAGTAAGTTGGTGAAAAGTGAAACATTAATCGTTTCCCATGAAGTTCGTTGCAAGAAAGTCACTGGTAAACCACTATTTTTCAGATACGAGTAAAATTATCGCAATTTTGTTGATGATATACAGGGTTTAACTAAATAAGTGTAAAATATTTAAGGAGGTGATTCCTCACCGAAAAAAAGATAGGATTTTTTATATATTGTATAAAGAAACCTTCAACTCATACAAGGTAAGTCATCAAAAATTAAACCTATAAGACATATCACAAGGTAAGTCATCTAAAATTACACCTATAAGACATATCACCTATAACAAATCTAGATCAACAATTGACACATAATTTACGAATTATACAGTTTATTTAGAACTAACCAACGTATTCAAAGCTTAAGTACTCTTCCACACTATAAAAAACATTTTGCCTGAAAAAATGTTTGACAATTTGAGTTTGAGTCCCACAAATTCGACAGATTCTTGGGTCTTCCTCAATCTACATTTTGGGACCTCATATTGGTGTGCATTTCTGGTAGTATATCCATGGACGTCGCCATGTTTCAAAAATTCTTCTCTTCGTAGATGTACAATGCACAAGGCTTCCAACATAAAATGACATGGCAGAGTTAATATTCCATAATCCCTAAATACACTTCTGCAACCTTGAGTATTTGGAATTCCAGCGATTGATCTTAATGCTCGTTTAATAAAGAAACTTCATTGGAGCATCCCTTGTTCAGATACAGACCCTCAAAGGGAGTGCATAAAATTTGTATAACAATTTTTTTCACAAGCACCAAAAAAGTTACAATATGGAAATTAACCTAACGTTTCCTACTAGCAAAAATACACTTATCCAGTTATTTAGTTGGTTTGCGCAACTTTGTTTCGTGAAATTTAAACGCATAATTCCCAAAAAACAAGAGTGTTCCTAAAAAATTTCTCACCTCTTGTGGTATTACCCTTGAAAATTCTATATTCCAAAAACAAAACTCATATTCTCATTGGATATAATGTCGATTCATTTTAAATCAATGCTGATAATAAATTTAAGAAGTTTTGATCTACTTCTGATTCGTTTTTGAGATTCATGTCAAAATGTTTTTATCAATCCGGACCTGGAATGAAGAAGCCGTAACGATGTACAAGCAGTGAGATCACGGACAAACCAGATGATGAAACAAAGCCAACTTGCAAACCTTCTCGGTGCTAATACGTGAAAATAGATGGGGTTCAGTATCCGTGGACACCCCGTTGAGTTCAGCTGCCGATACTTCAAGCGAATTAGGTTGATAATTGAACCAGATAGGCTCAATTATGGTGGTACATTCATGCTGAGGATGACTTTCAGCATAACAAAAAGATTGATGGATTGGCTTGAGCTCCTTTAAAGAAAGGTCATAATAATATAGAAAGCAGGAAGACTTGCCTAATTGGACTTCCTAATGTCACCATGTAGAATGTTCTCTCAAGATGCATATGTATAATCTTTGTAATTACAGATTTGATGCAATTTGCAACTTTCTAATGCAGATATTGGAATTGGAATAAAACATAATACGAACTGTGGCGGAAATTTCGCCGTTAGTTAGCTAGAATCTCGAAAAAATTACTTGTACCTACCTAGTATCACTTTTCGTTAGACAGGCAGTTAGTCATGTTTTAGGATTCTTGGGTTGGTGACCCTAATACCAAAGATTAACTCACAAAGATGGAGCACTCCGGCCTTTTTCTCGTCAACGATTCAATGACCTTGAGAATTCTATCGTTGAAAAAAGGGGCGGGACTAATAAGAGAAGGATATATCTCTCTCTCTTCTCCAAATTTGAATTTAAACCGCGAAACAATTCACCGGGTATTTCTGAAAATCATAGCAGATCCTTGATTTAATCAAAACCTTTGAATTAAATGGCATATTTTATATAACTTGTCTATGAATTCTTTTCCCTCGATTCGAAAATTTTTAATGATGTGTGTGACATATGGAGTAAAAGTTATCGCTGATTTTGTATAGAAAATTTAGAATTTCATTCCGCACGGGTTTTCATATTTGGATTAAGCTTTTTCATAGCTCTGCAGAGAAGTCTGGTTTGTAGATAAAATGAGTGAAACCAAGGGAAGATGTTCAGTTAAGTACTGTTCGAATGTTTCGGGTGTGAGATTCTTTAGATTTCCCAGTTCAGATGACTCTCAACGAGCTCTGCAATAGAAATTGGCCTGCAGCGATGCGACAATTCTGAGGAAACAGGATTTGCAGTGATCACTTCGAACCTTATTTAATGACTGGCCGCTACCTAAATAAAACGGCTGTTCCTACTTTGAACCTGTTTAAGAGACCGAAAAGCTTTGATATAGGTACACAAACCGATGGAATAGGAATCGATAAGGGAACTCAAACATGTTCCACAATAATGGTAAACTGCAATGTGCAAACATCACAAAACATGAAAGCCGCTGCCACTACATCTCATCAACTGCTAATCCAAAAGCTGAGAACTATCCCTTTTCATCATCCTTGCTCAGTTTCCCTACAAATATATGCTAAATTTGTTTTTAAAAATGAGAATTTTTTACATAATGAAGTATGCAAATCAAAATTTACAGAGTGATGAATGTAACAAAAGGAAAAATAAAAAAATTAGAAAGCTTAATATACTGCAACACAAATGATGTTAAGATAATATTTCTCAGTGTTTTCTTCCAAAAGTCACCGTTCAACTGGATATCAAGTTCAGGGATCTGATCTCTTTGTATGTATGAATATTTTTATAGAATAGGAAATTGCTCTTTTATGTTTTTTTTTATGTTCTGAGAATGCTTAAGATGGAACCGAGATAATTATATAACAAAGATTGATAATGCTGAAGGAAACTTGACTACAAATTTTTAATGAATTTCTTTAACTTTTGATGTAACTATATTAAATGAATTATAAAGAAAATTTCCTTTTTATTTGTTGCACTCTTGTTTTTTCCATTATTAAGACATTCAATACATGAAAGTGAAATTATTATCTGGAATTAGTAAAAAATTATATCAGGAAAATTCACAAACTTTTATGATTACAATTATTCGTCAGCTTATTTTGAATTTTGAAACTGGTGAAACAATTCATAAGACAGGAATTAACTTCTTCGTAAGAAGTTTGTCATCAATAACCAAAGGGCTTCTAACTTGCAAACATAATATAATAGTTCCATTAAAATTTTGACGAAAATATATTATACATTATTCTTACATTCTTGTATTACGAAATACTTGAAAATTTTTAAGAAATGCTTATCAAACAATTTTCATCCACATATAATAAGATCAATTAAAAGAAAATTTCTTCTTCTCATACGATTTTGAAAAAGGATATTTCTTATTCGTTTGTTTACAAAACTACAGTATCAGTTGAACTATATGTGGGCAACATTACTATTTAATTCGTCCATTGTGTCAAATGATGATTTCTTGTTTCTTATGAATTCTCTTTGGTCTTCACACATATTCCACAGGAAATAAATGTTCTGTTATTGAACTCTTCCTCAAAGTTGTATGACAATGACCTAAAATTTTAAAAGGTATGAACTTTTACAATTTTCTCAGTTGAATTATTGTAGCTTTAAATTATAAGATATTTTAGTAATAAATTGAAATAGATTGCAAATGATGAAAATACAAATTAACAGTGGAAATATTGCTACTCACGAAATTGCGTATTGGTTCCTGAAGTAAGTCGTTCAGAAACACTTGTGATGAAAGAAAAGTGCTTTCATATTTCATAATAAATAAAAAATGATTTTTCCAAATTCATCTTCATGTCGATTAAAATTCTTTTCTGTTTAGATTTCTGCTACAGGAACTAGGAACCGATTGGCTATCTTATTGCACGTGATAACGAAATGTGATTTCATTGGTGTTGCCTCGATTTACATTGCTCTTATGGGATTTTGAGTGAAGGGAGGAATCCTTTTATGCGATTCTGTGGTTTCGCTTCGAAATACGTGAACAAAATTTTCAGTACTAATTTGACAGAGTGAACCCTCTTGTTTCTACTCTTTGCTAATACCTCGTAAATTGTTCGGGATGTGACGCTGTCAAGTAATATTTCGATATTTTGGCTTATTGTCATCTCTGAAAATCTAATTTGTTTTAGTTCAGTTCAGTAAACCAGTAGAACAGAGTGCAATCGTTTTGCCCTAGTATCTGTAATTTTCGAATATCAATTCGAAAAAGCTCTCTATCGATTGGGTATTGAAGAATTCGTTGTCAAACTTGAGTATGTCCTGCCTGCCGGTTCAGAACAAGGCTGCTGACCTCACATATTTGCTTTTTTACATTTGTTGACATCAGAATGTGAGAGAGACTTCCGAGTGGCCTAGCTTTTTCAATGCGCAAGATCGTACCTGCGTATTTCTAGCATGGGATCAACCATCCCTGGAAAAAGTTATTACTGGTCGGTGAAATTGTACTGTCCTGTAGATTAATCCAAACAAAACAATTTCTCATCCATACTTACCTACTATATGCACACCCCATAGATATCAAACAAAAGATTTTTTTTCTTTGACAATATCCATTAAGACCGTGAAGTACGTCTCCTAAATGCGCGTTCTATGTCAGCATGTCACCAAACCTAAATATCTAATTACACAGTGTACCATAAAACACAAGTGCAAAGGCGGGCCAACCACGAGAACCATCGATTTTCACGACTCGTGCCAACCGTTGTCGGGTGTTTGTGCGCTTTTTAAGGCCACGTGCGGAACGCACCCGCCACGTGGCAAAGGATTCCGGTTACAGTCTGCTGTGGATCTTCGACGTATTATTCAGTTCACATGGGAAATCTGTTACAAGGGCTTAATCTTCCTTCGTTGAGCATAATTGAGTTAGAATCGATGCGCTTTTGGATTCTCGGGGGTAGGATTTGTGTGCTGCCAAATCCTGGAGGCAATCTGGATGGAGGTTCCGCTGTTTCTTCCAACTTATCGGTGAATACTTATTGGAGGAAACTTGTTGAAATTGTTCGCCTCACGTTATCAACTTCAAATTGGAAGCCATCATTATCAAACCATGAATTAACGTATATATTGGAACTAAACAAAAATTTCCAATTTCAGAACATTAAGAGATGGTATTAAAAGAAAACAATTATTTTTGTCTAATTTTCACATTATTAATACTATTACACGACCGATTTCGGTTGTTAAACCATCTTCTGGTGTTAGGTACAGACTGAAATATTTCGTGGGTTTAAATCTATGGGATGTTCAAAAGTGGTGAATGGTTTATTTCTATTTGGGTGTTAAGTGAGGACACATTGGGAATATTGAACAGATTTGTTATTTCCATCGCTTCCAGCAAATTTAATTTCAGGCCTTTTTCGCATTTGTGAAGGATTTTAAAATTTACGATATCCATATGATGCTCTTCAGTCACGATATGATCATAAACTGCGAACTGTTTACCTGATTTCAGATGTTCTTTTAATCTGGTCTCAAAATTTCTGCCGGTTTGACCTACATATGCAGCGTTGCAATTTTTACAACAGATTTTATAAACACCTGAATTTTACCTAGGTTTGGACGTCCTGAAAATGTTGTTTTGAAATCAAGTTTAGAAAAATAATTTTGGATTTGGATTGATAATTCTCCGAATTAATAATATAATATAAGTGATATGCTTGAATTTATTAGTAGGTTTTTCTGTGGTAGTGTAAAGCATATTAATGGTTTTCAGTTTCAATTAGTTTGTTTACTAGGATTCTCGGGAATTTATTATTACTTGCAATTTCTTTGATTTTAACAATTTCAGATTGTAAGTTAGCGTTCGATAAAGGTATGGTGAATGCTCTGTTGATCATAGATTTCAGAGCTGCCAGTTTATGATTATCAGGACTGAAGAAATGATATGGTATTATGGCTTTTGAGGTTGTGTCTTTTCGGTAGATGTTAGAGTTGAATGTGTTTCTATCTCTAATGATGGTCAAATCTAGAAAGTTAATCGCTTTATTGCATTCAATTTCCAATGTAAATTTGATTTTGGGATGAATTGAATTGAGGAAGTCAAGAAACATTTTTATTTGTCTATTTGTTCCGTTGAATCCTACTATAATATCATCAACATACCGGAACCAGAAAATGACGTGTTTTTTTGATAGGTCATTTGTTTTTATGAATTCATTCTCAAGGTGATTCATGAATAGATCTGACAATAATGGGCTCAAAGGTGATCCCATCGGTAAACCTGAATTTTGAAAATATAATTTGGATTCGAATTTAAAGTAATTTTGGGTTAGCTAAATTGAAAATAATTCTTGAATTTCTGAAATTATGAGGGGTTAACTTTATTTTTACGAAGTGACTCGCCAACTAGGGGTAAACATTCTTTGCTGGAATGCTAGGATACATATTTTCTACAACAAATAAACAAATAAAAATGTTTCTTGACTTCTTCAATTCAATTCACCCCAAAATAAAATTTACATTGGGAATTGAATGCAACAAAGCGATTAACTTTCTAGATTTGACCATAAGTAGAGATAGAAACACAATCAACTTCAACATCTACCGAAAAGACACAAACTCAGAAACCATAATATACATTATATGTATCTTGGAAAAAAGTATTCACTTTTTTCCCGAGGAAAAAAGTAATTTCGTGAAAAGTTATATTTTGTTACCTGTCAACAGGGATGAAATGTCAAATTTTCTTAAGGTCACAGAAAAAAAATATAAGGACCTACGTACTCAAGTTTCATACGAGATTCCTCACCAGGAAATCATCTTATATATCGTTTCACACAAATATCTGAAATTTTAAAATGTCGAGCAGAAAATGGTCTTAATAGATTGGATTCGACTTCTTGATGAAGATAATGTGTGGTCAAACCTGAATATATCCTAGAATAATCTCGTAAAAAGAATCAAAATACGAAATATGACAATAACCTCAAGGAATATAGAATTTGTTGTTGAGATCTGACGAATATCTTTTGAGTAAGAATTATTTTGAAAGTTTTTGGCCTCTAGATTTCACAAAATTACTTTGTCACAACGGTATTGGAACTATTTTCAAGTTTTAATTAATTATTATTAAGTTATTGAAAAAATCCTAAGTGCTGAACTATTCAAAGGACTTGACTCAAGAGATATTTGCCTTTGGAAAATAGACATTATACGGTCAAACAGCCAGCATACTCAATTATGTACAAGAATTTTTTATCAAGAACTCGAATCCAATCGATTGAGACCAATTTTGACTAGATATTCTTAAATAACAGATATTTGCCCGCAAAAATATCGAGGGTTCTATTGGTAAAACGCCATATTTAACCAATGATTGCAACATTAATACAATACCTATGTGTACTATCTACGCCTAGTCCTAGATCAATAATTCTTGGATGGAGTACAGCCGGTTCGAAATTTATTTGTTCAATAACGTTCAATTTTCACAGTCTATTGAACAAACCTCCGTAGACAAAGAGCTGAGTAACGACACAAAAACGGAAAATTATACCTTGCTCTTGAAAATCCATTTGTAATATTCCCAGAATATGAATCGTACAAAAGAGGACTCGTGCTTCTGGCACGTGTCGCCAAATTGAATGTAGCTACTGTTAATCGTCTGGGAATCCCCTTCGAAGGCCAACTGTTGACACCGACTTCACCACAGAACGTTTCCGGGACTTCAACAATGGTCTTCCGGTAGCCCAAATCTGTGCTTCCGGTGGAACTAAATGAATGAGTGGGGTGAATATTGTCATATCATTTGGTATGATATCAACAGAATTCGGCATTTCAAGGATTCCAAAATGAATTTTGGTCATATGATGGAGTGTTTCGGTTTATCGTAATCAGAGTAATTGTACGAGGACGTATCAGAAAATAACGAGACTGGTGCTATAGTATATCGATGATACATTCATTTAAATAACTTCAATAACTATCCTTCGACGTACTCTCCATTATGTTCAATACACTTGCTTTATTTTTATATATATATTTCATTTTGGTGGAGATTTAATATTTAAATTTTTTAAAAATAATTTTATGCGACATAGGTACCTTGAAATGAATTTCATTATTATTATTAACTAGCTGACCAGACAGACTTCGTCCTGTCAAAAAGATTTGTAATATGGCAGTTTTTGTGCCTACGTATTTTAAAAAATTCTCCTGAACAGATCCGTCACCCTGGTGATAGGGCGTTGTGAATAAAAAATAATTAAATAAAACATATATAAGGATTTAAAAGTAAGTTATCGCTTTATTGTTAATCATGTGAATCAAAATTATTATTATTATCATTGTAGTGCTTTGTGGTATACGATGTTTTTTGTTTGATTACCTGGCGCATAGATAAACAAATCTGATGGTTTTCCAACACGGGAACAGGCAACATACAATTGACCATGTGAGAAACATGGGTTTTCTAGATTAATACCACAAACACTTAATGATTTCCCCTGGGACTTGTTTATAGTCATAGTAAAAGCAAGCCGCACTGGAAACTGTAGTCGTTTAAACTCAAATGGCACATCAGTCGGAATCATTGGGATGCGCGGTATGAGAACATCTTCTCCTTTATACTTTCCTTTGAGTATAGCTGCTTCTATCACATTGTTTAGTAATTTTTTTATCGCTAACCGTGTGCCGTTGCAAAGACGCGGTTGGTTGATATTTCGCAACATTATAACCACCGATGCAACCTTTAATTGAAGATTGTGAGGTGGCAATCCTGGCAAATCCAGCGAGTTTAAAAATCCCGGTGGATAGTTGACTACATCATCTTGATTAGTAGCCGAATCAACTGATTTATATATCCTCAATTCGCCTGTAATTTGTTCTTGAATTTTGAAATTTAATTCATTTACATTTATGTTTTTTGCAGCCAGTATAGCTCGTTCGCTCAACCAATCATGGTTTCTGTAATTTTGAGAATCATCTGGAAACACCTTCTGAATAAATTTTGATCGAGTTAACTGGAAAAACTTTGAGGAAAGTTAATGCAGCCAGTCAACATGTCTATAGGAAATTTGCCATTACCAATGTCAATGAGTTGTTTAGAGAATATGTTACCAGATTGGTCATTTTGCAACTCGACACGCATATTCTTGCTTAAATGAAGTACTCTGACATGTTTCCACAAATTGGAGGACTTTAGACATGCATTGAGTTCATTAGCTGGCGTTGATCGTGGAATCACTGGCAATGTTTGACGAAAATCTCCTGCTAATAAAATCATTGCACCACCAAATCGGTTATTATTGCTCCGTAGATCTTTTGAGGTTCTGTCTCCAAAGCCTCCAAAGATTTTTTATGTGCCATCGTGCATTCATCCCAAACAATCAATTTACTTTGATGCAAAACCTTTGCCATTGCAGAGTTTTTCGATTCGTTGCAGGTTGGAGTTTCATTGCTTTGCATATTTAATGGCAATTTTAGTGCTGAATGGGCTGTTCGACCACCTTCAAGCAAAGTTGCTGCGATTCCCGACGAAGCGAGTGCAAGTGCAATTTTATTTTGTGAGCGAATTGTTGCTAATATTAATGAAATCAAAAAAGTTTTTCCTGTACCAAGAGGTGCATCTAAGAAATAAATCCCTCCAGTTTCATCATTTGTTACTTTCATAAGAGTTTCAAATACATACTTCTGTTGTTCATTTAACAGTGGAAGATTTGTTTGAATTAATTCTTTCAAAGCTTTATACCATAGGAATAAAGCTCAAATTGACTACGTTTTAGTCACAAATCATTTGTATGGGAAAAAGAAAAGGGCTATTTTTAGGGTTTTTCCAGCAATAATTCTAATTTTTCTCGCCGTAAAAACCATCCTTGAACTTCAACGAACATTTTAAAAAAAGATTTGGCCAAATTGGTCCAGGCGTTGTTGAGTTATGCGCTTACCAACACATTTTGCGATTCATTTTTATACTATAGATTATATAACATTATTTGATGTGCAGTATCATTTCAATATTAACATAATGTAATTTGGCAACGTTCTTGGATATGCCTTTTTTCCAGTTTTAGGTAATAATATATTTCGTCTTTTCCCAACTTATATTGTTGAATGTCATAGGGGATTTGATATCATAATTTTAATGACACCCATAAAAATACACTATTTTCGAATGCTGGAAAAGGTGCACTGCCCGAAATATTGCCAAATCACATCACATCATGTTATTAATGAAATTATACCCTACACAACAAATAATATTCTATAATTACAAACCATACAGGCTAAATACTGTTATTTCAACGGAATATTGCTACCGAATAGGTATTCCACATGTTATCTATTGAATATTATCAGTTCGTATTTATCAACTCAACCACTCACCTTCCAGCGCCTTGTTCCTGGCAAGCAGAGCCAGGAGTACATCGGAGCTTGGAGGACCTTCCATGGGATGCGGAGGTATCATGGGAGGTCCACCTGGTGGTAATCCAGGGAGATGAGGCAGACCACGGTTTTGATCCAAAATGGACATTTCCTTTTAGGAGGCCAGTATCACTACGGTGTCACAGATCTCACCTTTTCTCTGTTCGTTTTTTTATCTTATCACGCCGACTTCGTTTCGCGGATTCCTTTATGCATTTGACACAGTAACTTTTCGAGTCCCACTTTTCGGCCGATATGGGTTATCTACTCATCTGCTTTTCAAATTGACAATTCCTCTTGTCTCGAGTGGTGGTTCGTCTGCGAAATTTCGAGGCATCCTGAAATTAATACATTTTTATGAGAGGGTTTTGTTTATTTTGATACATTTCAATTGAATATTTGGGTGCTATTGCACTCTCGTTGTAATACACAAATATCCATTGAAATCCTACAGATATCTTATCGTGTATAAATTTTTTTTTATGAAAAATTTCTAGGGTGATGATATCTACCAAATTATCCAGACCTTTTTGTTTCAACCTCATTCAAACGTCTCCCAAGTTACAACTTGATTAGGTGAATATTCTAGGAGTTATTGAGGAAAATAAATTTCAGGTGCTCATACCTTATGAACCATTTGGTCCAATAACGAGCTAGTCCGAGGTATTTGAGCAATCAACCTTTTTCAGAAAATATGGCAAATCTAGCTCATTTCTATAGGAAGTTCGAGAGTATACGGCTGCCAGGCCAGACGGATATACTGAATTTCGACCATGGGTTTTACATCAAGAAATTGAACCCAATTGGGAACATTTTCAGATTGATACTTAAACATTGCAGATACTTGGGCCCAGTGGCGCCTTACGGTATCAAACACTTATACTAGGAACATATATAATATAATTACATGATACTAGGACTAACAGATATTCTCACGCGCATATCGGTAGTGACGTCATCAAGAGACCCCTGGTTGGTTGTTAGAACTGATCAGAGATGTCTCCACATGCTGTATATAACCGGAGGTGGTCTATGACGTTGATATTAGTGTTCTGTGACGTTTAACCTTAAATATAAATAACTTTGCGTTTGACGTCTGCTTTTATTTGTATGTGTATGTGTATTGTGAAAGATAAATTATATTCACATTATTCGGCGAAACCTAGAAAACGACGATTTCGAATAAGCCAATAGGCTTCTTATCTCTTGCTGACGTCATGCGCGAAGTTTACAAAACTCGTTCTTCTGGACATTAAAATTAAACTATGCAATGTAAATCTATGCTGGAGACATCTCTGTCTCCTCTAACGAACCAAAGGGGTCTCTTGATGACGTCATGCGCGAATTTGTTCTAAACTCGTACCCCAAGTGAGCTTATCTCTTAGTCCTAGTATCATGATATAATTATATGTAGAAAAGAATTAAACGCGACCGTCTGCATAAGCCATTGAATTTTTTGTGAGGGTCATCTATCGATGCATCAGTTTGAACTTAACTTAATCGAGATTACCTCATAGGGTAGCTTGGTATAAGGATGGACGGACTAAAACATTGAATTAGTGGCCAGGGGCTGGGAGTGGTTGCTTCTAAACATACACTCGTCACGCAAGTCCCAGAAGGAAACACCTGATTGAGTTGAGGTTGGAACTGAAAATCGAATTCGGGGTTCCACAGCAAATTGTGAATGCCACCCCTATTTTAATATTCAGATTATACGACAGGCAGAAAATTATCACGATCTAGTTGATCTGTATGCTAATAATAATTTTGAATAGAACGAGGAATATCGCAAATGCAGTCAAATGGTTCTGACTGCGATGAGCTAGAGTTTCCTAGTCTCGGTAAACTCTATAAGGTCTATTACTTGCAAAATGCGTTTAATTGTTTGGCAATTATTAGCAATCGAATATAGACCTCCTTAATACCTTGAAAAATATCTACCTGTTCGTTGTATATGTTGTGAAACTTTTGAACAATGTTGTGAAACAAAGTAATCAGCAGGAGATTTTGAAAAACTTTTGAAATATTCCCAAAACTTTTTTCTGCAATTTTGTGCACCTAAAGTTTGGTTTTCTTCATAAAGACAAGTCTTCAATTTAACAGGTCCTGACAGAAAATACATTACATATTTCAAGGGTCATGAGAAGTACCTATGTGAGTGATGGAAACCTTTTTCTCTATTTATTATGGAATATTACTCTGGATTAAATATTAAACAAGGTGCTAGACATCATTAATAATGAATACAGCAAATGGCAATTTAGATTTTGTAGTGAATGTAAGACAAAAATTGTTCAGTGGTTAATTTCATCTATAGTGTTTAGTGGTGGAACCATAGACTGGAGAGATTTTCGCAACCTTTTGTAGAAATATTTAATAAAGAAATAAAATATGGCAACATCTAACAAATCTGATTTTTGAATCATTTCAGCACAGAGTTGGATAAAATATAAGGATGAAAGTTGAGCTATTATGAAAATAAAGGAGTTTCCTCTGCTAAGACCACATTATATTAAAATTCAAATTATATCAATCAAAAATATTCTGAATCAAGGTTAATTCAGAATCTAAAATAAACGTTACCTTTTAACTTAAAATTAACGTTTTATATAAAGGGTGAGTCTTTGATCTCTGCGTTAATTTTAATCATACAGTCTTGACGTCAAAAGAAATATTTTCTTTCTATATACCATTTTTCCAAATTTGGCCCCGTTCAAAAGATATAGGTTGTTGGTATTAATACTAATCTTTACAGAAAAAACTTCACATTATGTACAATTATTAAATTATTTTGGTGAACGAATCGAGTAGTCGCTCTATCCGAGAAATACAAATCAGATTAAATAATAAGTTTTGTACTTTGCAATATTTGTCAGTTGTTGAATGTGAATAATCAGGAACTTTTTGTCTTACAGCAAATGCTGAATTTGTTTGGTTTTCTTGAATCTAGTGAATGCCCTCTTTCCGAAATTCGAAGAAAAGGATATCAATTTATAATTGGATTTGTTCCAATGGGTAATTTGTTTTTTTGAAAAAAAAAACACTAACGTGTTTATTTATAGGACATGGATTGATGTCTTCTATTTAGTGGTGATTTCATTCATAAAATTCTGGATATCCACAACAGATCATAAAAGGATTGATTGAAATAGAACAAAAATATCATAACATTTTTATGCAACTTCTCCAAACGGGATACCGGAAACTCATAAAATTCATTATTATTGTGGATATTGAGGCAAAACTGAAAAATTTTTCTAAGAGTTCATTTTTTAAGGGTTAGCCTCTTTTTCTTACTTCAGGACACTGGACCCTTGAGGAATTACATCTTGTTCGAAACTCAAATCCGAACCTTATGGGAGAAATAAGTGAAAATCAAACCAGGAAAAGAAAGATCAAATCTGGACAGACAACATCTAAGGAAAATTCTGAAAATTCTCTAATTACCCCAATAGTAACCCTGCGAAAATCACAGTTCCTCTGTTGGGCCAACTTTCACTTGTTCGTGAGGTAACGGTCGTTAATTTCCACGTTACGTATGGCTCATGTAGGTGATATTTTTCAATTTACGTTAACTTAGTCGACTTCGTTTAATTTCACTAAGTGTTTCACCCCAAGCCCCGAGATTCACTGGAAGTGAGAGCCGTTTCTTCCCCACCCCTTCCGACGTAGGACGCCATTATTGAAATCAGTCTTGGCTAAATATTGTGACGTCACGAGACGTTAGGCGTCGGCGCGCTCCTTCGGATCCACCCCCGACGTCGGGGGAAATGGAACGCCAGAGACGTATTTGGGGAGGATGGATTCCTGTGGATATTATTACAGTTACAATAGGAATATTTCAATTGAATTTTAAAATATTTGGTAATTAATTGGAAGCAAATATTTTTGAAAAGTCTCAGCAGAGGAGGAGGAGGTGCATTCAACACGCACAAGCGTTATAGTCTTTTGTAAGAAGACATAACTTTGTCGTAGTGTACGGACTAAGGAGTTGTGATGATCACGATCCCAAATCCAAATTCCTCTCAATTCGAGGGCTTGTGTCTAAACATGCGCTTAGGTAATAATACCAGAACTGGAATACTAGCTTTATAGTAGAGAGGAAAGGATTGTAGTGGTTTTAAGTGCTAGAAGAACTCGCAGCTGTTTGGAAGGCATAATGCTTTTAAGAGACAAGCATCTCAGCGTGAGAAACTTCTGGGACAACCTCAACATTCATTTAGATAAGATGTCTGCTAGAAAAGTTCTCACTAGATGGCATTAACTGCCATCAAAGGAGTTCATAGTAAGCATATGTTTCCCAAGATTGCCATTTGTTAGTACAATTGCAGATCTAATTAGCTGTCTGCTCAGCGTAAGAAGGTTTTTTGCTAGTGAGTAAATGAGAAACTTCTTGCTATGCCTTAAACCAGCAGATATAATCCAGAAAATGCTATGATTTTGTTCAATAGCAGATTATATTACTTCAATCTCGTTATCACTACTACTGATTCCAAAATAAGTGAGTCATGTTTTGCCAGGTTATCTGTCTGTTATTTCGCCAAATGAGCGTATGTCCTGGCTCCCATTCAATGACACAACAGTGGTATTGATGAAGACTTGGAGATTTCTCGGTATTCTTAGATCTTTGCGTAGAACATCAAGCTCAGGTGCCTATTATTTTCGAATATCTGGCCTAGTCAAACAATTAGGTTCATCACACTGATGAAGAATCTATGGTCAAATTTGAGTGTGTCCAGCCAGCAAGACTCTATTATTGGAAAGAGATGTCCTACAGTTCTCATATTTCAGAGTAGGTTAATTGTCCAAATATCTCCGTCAAGTTCCTGATTGTCCAAGTCCATTGGATACTGCAATAGCTATGAGTATTTGAAATTTAGTTTTCTCAATACTTCCATGTACTCGTATATTCATTTCATCAGTCTAGAAAATTCATAAAAATTGTCTTGAAAGCATTATATAATATATTACTCATAAGTTATTCTTCAGATCTCAACAACACTTGATATGTGTATGAAAGCTGTTTTCTTGCACATTCTGGAATTCTATTTTCATAGAGTAAACTTTCGAGAAGACAGAGGATTTTCTTGATGAGATGAAGTCATAGAAATTCATGGAATACACCCTATAATTGATATTAATTTTTCATAAACTTCTACAAATCATGAATGGTAGAAATCTAGAGGTAATACAGGGTACGGCCTCCTTCCGCCCTAGGTACGATACTGGCCGAGAATACGCGCATGCGTGTATACCAGATAGTGTAAACTAATTTTTGCCGCACTCTGTATATTAAAGTTTGTGAATCTTCAGTGCCTATTACCATAAGTCGAAAAAAAAATTGGAATTCCTTTCTAAACTGAGTTTAACAGCGTTTTGTTCAATGCGACTATACTTTATAGGTTGAGAAGTAATACAATGCCATGAAATGTTATTCATGTACAATATGAGAAGGTTTTCAGAGTCAAGCTTTAGTGATTGAATGAAAACTGAAGGAAAACTATAAGTTTGTTATTTTTCATTCAAGATATAATCTTGTTGATCATTTTACACTCTCTATGTCGTTTGTGACTGTATTGCAATGTTCCACAGTCCACAGAACTATGAGAAGCTTCTGACTACTTATTGCTGCTTTCATATATTTTTTTATCAAGTAGCAATGCTCAATCAACTTACCAAATTGGTTGGAATAAATTTTTGTAGAGTATCGTCTTTTATCATAATTTATTCAACCCACTGCATTCACCAATTTACGTCCAATTGGAGCTATAAATCCTTAAAGATCATTGATCTTAATGAGGACACAGAAAGATCATTTGCAAAATTATCCAATCGCATTGAAAGAATGGCCTGTCATTCAATTAACTCAACCGGACGAATATGAAAACTTTTCTAAACTATAGTCTCTATATTTACAGAATAAACTGTCGAAATATTCCTTCCAAGTTCAAAATCAGATAAAACCCTTTCGATGATTCAGATCCGCGAGTATCTTGAATTTGGTTTCCTCAATAACTTGAAAAAGGCACTTTAATTCGTAACTTGAATATCGCTTGAATAATGTTGAATCAAGTCTGTCTAATTTCGTGAGAATCGTCAGGATAGAAAAGTTTTAAAACTTCCCTAATTTGAAAATATTCGATAACTCATAATGCGTTCATCAGATTCTAACGAAAATTTGTGAATAAATGAGGTTTGTTGATACCTTGCATATTCGAAACTGTCATCATCTTAGTGTATAATAAAATATATATATAGGGGTTTTTATGTTTGATGAAGTCACAGAAGTTCATAAATAATACTTGGGAATGGATATTACATTTTTATATCTTTCTTATAATGACCGAAATATAATATATTGCAGTTTTGAATATATATTAGTTATTGTTTTAAAGACCATGTTTTCTTTTTGAAAACGAATTCAAACATTTCTAAAGGGAGTTTGACTGTGAGAGCTAAAATTCGCGATAATTTTCTGAATGCACCTTGTAAGAATATCGATTTTCCTGCCCTGCAAGGAGAATCCGGCCCTGTGAAAGATCTGTTAATGGCACACAACATTTCTACACTATCTTATGGATAAATCATGAATATTCACCTAAGCGATGAACTTGGAAATTATATTTGTGAATTATCTTTCTCTGAAATTTATCGCTGACATGAAAAACTTCATTTCCACTGAAAGTTGGTTATCCGATTAGCCCATTGGAAGGAAGATATTTCCGACAGAAATATGTTTTCCTCATATGTATCTCGCCTCATTTGAGGCACATTCTAACAGATTGACGGGTTTGTTTTCGCAAACTTGATACGAGTTTATTCTAGAATTTCTTTTGTGGAAATTTCATGGATCGAAAATGTTTTTCTTGGAAATTTGGGAGAATATATTGCCAGAGCGTTCATGTATAATGTTGATAATTGACAAAAATAGTTTTGTCAATTCCACTGATTAAAAATTCAGAAAAGCACTGACGTGAGGTCAGGACCTTTTGCACGCTTGTTCTACAGACTTAACCCGTACTCTGGAAGAGTGTGATACTAATAGAACCCCCAAGAATTAAAAATAATCAAACTGACGGTTTTCCTTCAATTTAGCCACCACTTAAAACTGAGGTACTATAATCACTTGAATACATGGCATCATAATCACGAAAATTAATCTATCGGTAAATAAGGTCTTCTTTCATCATCATACCAGACTTTAGGATAGGTAAACACTTGTTCTTTGAAATACCTTATACGAGTATATTCAAATTCAAAGTACACAAAAGCAATGATTTTCCTGAATCGAATCTACTGAATCTTTATGAGCGGTACATTAAAATTTTAGAGCACGATTTTGTGTTATCAAATCAGACAACCCCCCATAAAACTAGATCAAGATTTTTATCGTGTGGAGGTGACAAATATCAAAAAACATTCGTGGGTAGTTCTGCATTGGAGCAGAAGAGTTCCTGCTCTTTGGCTTCATCAATGCAAGGCAACCTTGGAATCAGAATGAACAAAAAAATAATTAAATTCAATAAGTAGACCACAGTAGACGCAAACAACCAATTTGTGTTTCTACCATATTAGTTTCATTTCGGAGAAAAAATAAAGTAGGTACGATGCATGTTTCTTAAGTAAGTACGTTAAAAAAAGACGTGTAAAGATATCGCAATAATTTTATTTTTACATGAAAGCCTGTATCTTAATCTACTTTTCAACATAATTTCCGTGAATATTGAAGCACTTGTCATAACTAGGCACCAGTTTTTGGATACCCTCCTCATAAAATTCTGTCGCCTGACTTGTTAACCACTGTGTCACAAATGTTTTGACTTCATTATCGTCTTGCAGACGCTGACCGCCCAGGTGTTTATTCAAGTGTAGGAACAAATTGTAGTCGCTGGGTGCCAGATCAGGGCTTTTCGTCCACTTTCTGCACCAAATCTTCATTAACGACCGAAGGACGCCCACTCCGTTCTTCATCATGCACATTTGTGCTACCATCTTTAAATGCTTTCACCCATTTCCTTACTATACCATCACTCATAGTGTTTTGTCCGTAAACTTTACAGATCTCACGAAGGATATCGATCGGTTCTACGACTTTAGCACTAAGAAATCGTATAACAGCCCGTACTTCACAATCAGCAGGCCTCACGAAAAAATATCTCAGTAGAGAAAAAATTTATTTAAGTTATATACAAAGGAATGCTGTATGTTTTATTATCAGTGTGGAATAGAATTCCTTAGAATTTTAAATGCATGCCAATTGCTGTTGAAAAAAACGGTTAAACATGTTTTTGGTTAGGAAAAGTTATTATTATAGTGTAAGTGAATTTTAGGGTGGAAGAGATTTTGTTTCTTTATAATTTTGATATATATTGACGTGATCTACATCTGTTGATATTTGATTAAATAAAGGTTATTGTTATTATTACTATTTTAATTTCAAATTTTAAAGAATTATTTTATTTTATATAGGGAGATTATGTCCAAATTCCAAAAAAACAGAAGTATCTTTCAATGATTCTCCTATCGAACATAATGACTATGCAAAATACTTAGGAGTTGAATTAGATTCATGTCTCGATTACAAGGCTCATTTAAATGATCTGAGCCTAACACTGAAAACTAGGAATAATATTGTTCAGAAATTAGCTGGATCATCTTGGGGTGCTGATGCTTCCACTCTTCGTACAGCATCTCTAGCCCTAGTCTTTTCTGCAGCTGAGTATTGTTGCTCTGTTTGGTTTAATAGTGCACATACACAAAAAATAGATGCACAATTGAATACATCCATGAGAATGATTACTGGCACAAAAAGATTTACACTGGTTCATTGGTTACCAGTTTTGTCTAACATTGCCCCTCCCCATATTCGCAGACAGACTCCAGCTCTGAATTCTTGGAACAAATATCATTCTCTTCCCAATTTATCCCCAATTATTTCATATATTCCACAAAATAGAATTCCCAGATTGAAGTCACGTAAACCATTATGGCATAAATCGTTCTTCAATGTGAACATAAGCGATAAAGAATGATGGAAGACTGAGTGGAACTCTTACGAAATGTTCAATAAGTATCTAGTTTCTGGTTTTGATCTTCCAAGAAAATTTTGGAAGAAGAAGTCTCTGTCTCCATCAAGAAAAGACCACTCTTGAAGAAAGAAGTCCCTAAAATATATTTCAGCTTTTTTTGTACTTTCACAATTAGGCGGGGAGCCCGGAATTGGGTTTTTTCCTTAGGCTTTTATGTGATACTCCGAATTGTATGACACCCCGTCACTAACCCCGTTCTATATGCTTTATTGTTTGCTAACTAAATATTGTCAGCCAAAAGTTCAAAAGAATATATTTATATTATTATTATTACCTATAACTTCTGGACCAACAACGAACTTGATGGAGATATTTGGACAGTTAAAGTAACCTGAAAATGTGAAAACTTCATCTCTTCTGGAAAAATATACGGCTGGCCCGATGATCTTTCAATTAGCAAATCAGAATTCTGATATCCTTGGAGGATTTTGATCAGATATCTATAGAAACAGTTCATGAAAACTACGTTCTTCACGTCAGTTCATTCAACATTATTCTTCGTTCAATTCAACAAGCAACAACGTACGTAGATTGATAAACTGTTGCTGAAAAAATCCCCAGCCAGTGCCTCCCCCCATTGTCATGAACGTTATCCCGAAAACAAAGCAGAAAGAGTATTTTCAATATTCAACGTCTAAAGGAGAACGACGTCAGTGAAAAGACAATCCCCTTTGATCCCAGAAGAAAATCCCACCCCCAGTCTATACATTTTCCGTATTCCGCCTGGAAAAGCGAACTTTCGTCAGGGAACGGATACAAATTATGTAATCTATCATGCAAGAAAAATGTTTGTGAAGCGAGGAGCTCTCAAAGGAACATCCCTTACAAATGGTTCTCTGCAGAAAGTTGAAATGTTGCGCTGCTCGAGCCGCCTTAGCAGGAAAGTGGAGTATATAATATTGGAGGGTGTGGCAACGCCGGAACGGCGTTGCTATAGTTACACGCCACATCGACAAGCTATGAAAAATCCCCAAGTGCTGAAAAACACAATCGATAGTCATAAAGCAAATGAAACCGAAAGAAAGAAAATATAACTGCGATAAAGTTACATAATGGAAGCTACTTACGGTGAGGATTTGTGCAGTTTGGCTCTTGGAGATCTTTGTGTGTTCCTATGGATGTGAGGAAGACGTGGACGGTTGAGGAACGTAATTTGCATTGCTCGTTAACTCTTAAAATTGTAGGAAAGACCTGAAATGTGAGTTTCTGATAATGACAATGAATTAGAAAAAAATCAATAAACCTATATCTCAAATTATAAATAATAACTCACAGTTTTCCTTCAGTTTTGTTAGGAGCTTGAATTCCCTTCTCTCAGAATCAAACAAAAGATCGTTTATCTTTCCAATTGAAATAGATTTCATCTTTCAATTGAGCTATCAATTTCTCCGAAACACCTTATTTATTCAAGTTTAAATTACGAAAATATAGCCTGAGCTTGTTCTAAGGAAAACTTGGATACGAAACTGAATGAACTAACTTCAGTTCCTTACTCTACTTGACAAATTCGTTGAAGAATTCTTTGAATGTACTAATTTTAATCATTCATCTCTAATATGACAATCCTAATTTAGAGTTTCCTACACTGTAAAAAATAGTTCCTCATCTCAAACCATATTAATTTGTCTCAACTACTCCGTACGTTTGAATACAGCCAAATGCATAAAGTACTTGACCCTACCGCCCTCTACGGTTGAGAATGGCGTTTACCCTAAATAAAAGTTTCTTGAGTTAAGAAACTGATTAGTTTCAACCAAGCTCAGAGTTTTTGACTCAGGTGGTAAAAAATTTGATTAATATTAATTAGTATGTAACTATTGATACTTTTCGTAGAATAAAAATTTTGGTTTCATGTAAATAAATATTACATTTCACTGAAACTCGATTTGTAGTTGATTTAAAGGATCTTAGTTGAATGGGTCGAGAATTCAGTCGATAAAAATGATAATATCTCTTATGTCAAAAGAAAGTTTCTTGGGTTAAGAAACTGATTGATTTGAGCTAAATTGAAGGGTTTTTGACACTAGCAAAGGAATAATTTGATAAAACAAAAAAAAACATTTGTATGTAATCATTATTTTTCTTCACAGAACAATAATTTCTCTTTTATATTAATAAATACCGCAATACCGCTGCAGACCATGAATATTGTACGGAATGGGAAAGGCGTCTAGAGTTTCGTTGGAAGTTGCAGAGAGGAGCGAGTATACCTCAAGCGTCAACCGTCTGCTTTTCCAAGACACGTCGTAAAGACAACAGTTCCCATCACGTCGGGGTCACTAATGTAGAATCGAAGGAATTTATCCCTACTTATGCGTTTCGTCCCTGGCGCACACATTTGGACTCATCAGTATTGCTTGTGTGCGCCATGCACATAGACGCAGGGGTTAGAAGTTTTGAGGAGCCGCCGGGAGTTGAACCCGGCACCTAGTAACTAGTCGGTGTGAAACTTGAGCGCAAACCTCTAGGCCACCAAAGCGCTGTGAACTAAGCTATGCGTGGCTATATAGAGTGCCGCCAAGAGATCCCTATACACTCCCCTGCCGCTGACAGAGTGCCGCTACAATAGCTATAGTCCAGGCAGTGGGTTATCATCTCATCCCTGTCATCACCCGGTTCTCCACCAACACAAAGATATTTTGGTTTCTCTAAGTTGACATTTAAGCCCCACTTCTCGTATTCTTCAATTAGCTTACGCATCATGTATTCCATGTCATCTTTATCACCGGATACAACAATATTGTCAGTAAAATGCACAAATAATTGCATTTAAATGGGGTATATTTAATATAAAAGAGATAGAGTTTTGATTTAATTGCAGCCAATATAAAAAAATTGCTACAATTAATTCGTTTCATTAAATCAATTACTCAATATTTTTTACAAATGTCACTTCATATTGCAACAATTATATGTTCAATTTTATTCAAATATTTATAGTTTTCTTCAAGTAAATGAGGCGAATAATATAATCTCGCGAGATTCTTGTCTCAAGAAACTGTAGTCGTTGCATCAACTGACAGAATTTACGACAACCGTACCTTCGTTCAATTGAACAAATAAAAATGAAACGAACGAATGGTTTCGTTAAAAATATTTAGAATAATGTATTTGTATCAATCAATTATGGATATTGAGACAAGTGCATAAACAATTTCTTGTAATTGTATGTTTATGTTGAATCAGTTGTTTCTTTCATTTCGCTGAAATGTAAAAAGTTTCAGGCGAATGTTTTAGCTGTTCTCTATAATCAACTAGGTCGTTTTAATCAAGAAAAATAGTTCATTTGGCGTAATCAATATTAGATTAATTCAAATTAAAATGGTTCGATTGAAAAAAATTCTCAAACTCCTGAGGAGTTTGAGTGCAGAATTTTATTTTTACAGTGTATGAAATCAAACATTTCAATCATCAAACGCCCTTCCTACATTGAAGAAACCTAGCTTCTTGAAAAAATATGGTACACAGCTGAAATTAAAGGATATCAATAACCTTGATGTAATTTCAAAACTTCTCTGATAAATAACTCTGATGAATAACTTTTAAAAACATTTCAATAAGATTTTTTTAATTTTCTAGATTAACGATTTCCACTTGATTTCGCAAGCCCATTCGTTGCAGGGGCAGCTTTGGACTTTCATTGACACTTTTATTGTGTAGCAATAGACCCGGAAATGAATTTTCAAATCACTATAACTATTTCTTGAAAAATTCTTCGATGAAATTTGTATTAGTTGCAGTATATATATATATATATTCTTTTGAACTTTTGGCTGACAATATTTAGTTAGCAAACAATAAAGCATATAGATCAGGGGTTAGTGACGGGGTGTCATACAATTCGGCGTATGACATAAAAGCCTAGGGAAAAAACCCTGGCCCCCCGTCTTAGTGTGAGAATACAAAAATAAGCTTCTTTCTTCAAGAGTGGTCTTCTATTGATGGAGACAGAGACTTCTTCAAGTTGCTCACATTGAATCTGGAAATAAAAAGACAAAAGCAGAAAAAAAAACTGAATAACAAAAATACGTATCATATTCGTTTGAAATTTATAAGCCATTCCAAGAAAGAGTCGGAAACATCATGAATAGCCCTAAAACCATCTTGAAATTTATATATGGGACAACTATTGATGAGATGAGGTATTGTTTCTTCTGCTTCTCCACATTCACAACTTGCGCTAGGAACTGTGTTCCATCTAAATATATTGGTACAGCCATGACATGTTCTCAAACGATTAAGAACTGTCCAAATTTTTCTTGGAATATCAAAACCAGGAATTTTTTCAGAAGGATCAGAAACGAGATACTTATTGAACATTTCGTAAGAGTTCCACTCAGTCTTCTATAATTCTTTTTTACTTTAGTTGCAGTGAATAAATGCACTACTGCACTGAATAAATTTATCCAGGCATTTTTTTTTGTTTCACTGGATCGAATTCTTGGAAAACTTGAAGAATCACGTTTTTTGCTCTGAAAAACTCATAATTTTCAAACCACCGAAAAAAATCTGAGCATTTTAACAGTGTCACTACAGGCAGTCGTTCAATTTTCTGGACAACTTCAAGAAATTCAAGAAAGTCATGATCAATAATTTTTAACTCGTTTCCACTAATACCATTCTATTCTCGTTAATTGAAGTTGAAAAAAATTTTTCTATAATTTTTAAGGATTTATTTTATTAATTTTCATTTCTTATAAATATTTTCTTTTTACTAAGAACTTACCTATTTAATTTGATCTGTCCTATGCTTCTCATAGAAATGTCAAAGTAATTAATAAAGATATATAATTATTATTATTATATTCTATAACAATATTCTGAATTCAGGAAACTTTCTTTCCGAATTCCGTAAGGCTAAAGTAATAGTATTTTGAAACGAGGAAAAAATCCTTATGATCCTAGTAGTCATCGACAAATCAATTTATTGAGTGTTCCTTTCAAGATATTATAGAAAGGTTAATTCTTTTTATAATTGAATCTGCTATAGAAAATGCTCTACAAAATTTCCAATTAGGAAAAATAGAAATTATTCGGATCAGGTTCCCAGCCTTACAACTTTCATAGAATCAGGTTTCAATAACTCATACGAACAAACACAAAAGTAAAGACAATTTGGTACACAAAGCCAATCTGGAGTTGACGATATTTGAACTTTGAAGCCGCAGTTCCAATGGTTCATAACAGAAGTGTCGTATCAGGAATCGCTGATAGAGCTCTAAAACTCACTAGTCCAGAGTTCAGACAACAAACAATAAAATAAGCAAAAGAAATACTAGCCATTAATAACTATCCTCTAAAACTAATAGACAAGATCTTCAAAGACAAAACTAGAACAACCGATATCGAAACCCAAAAATATGCATCCTTACCATATATACAGGGCTTATCAGAAGCACTAAATGCATCAATGAAGCATTATGGAATAAACGTAGCACATAAAAACACAAATAATTTGAAATTCATAAACACAAAATTAAAATAAAAAATCCAAGATAATAAAATCTCGAATTGTGTCTACCGAATAAATTGTATGGATTGCCCAAAAGTATATATAGGACAGACAACACAATATATAAAGGAAAGAATAAATGGGCTCAAAAGCATAAACATAAAACAGAAAAACATAAAATGGATTTTGAGAACTTTTCTATCCTGGAAAAAGAAAGAAACAACAAAACTAGAAACATACTAGACATGATCCACATAAAAAAAGAAAAAGAAGCTATGAACGATAAAACGGACATCAAAAACTTGGCCCAAATTTATTTCAATGTAATAACATAAATAAGGAAATACAAATTTTCAATCTTCTACTAAAAACTCCATCTAGATTAAAAAGAACCAATTCAAACCCAGATTTGGGATTATCACTTGTTGGTTAATTCGTACAGGTGTCGCAGCATTAAATTGGAATAAGAAGTTGGAAAAACAAAAACGTGACAGCGCATCATCGTCACATTATTTTATTCATGGCTGACGAAAATATTTAATATTTGAAGATCTTTTAAAGTTTGATTTATAGATGAAAATAATATTTTGACGGACGATTTGGAAGAAGTACTTAAAAGCTTTGTGTTGTTTGTTGATATATTTGTGTATTTATTATTGTGTAATTTACAGGAAATTGTCGACTGTATTATATTCCTTGAAAAAGGCGTAGATACGCCGAAACATGTGTTGGAAAAATAAAATAAATAAAATAATAATTTAACAAATACCATTATTATCATATCTTTCGTAAAACCTTTAAAAATCGCTTAGTTCAATAATTTCCCTCCAAACTAATGTGTTTGCATAAAAAAAATTTTAATTTAACTACTGTCTGCAATGAAACTGTAAAAAAGTTCAGCATATTTTTTTCTCATTACGTATAAGATTTCAATTATGATTATGATATAGAATATTTTCATTTCGCAATCCTTTCAATGAATCAGTGTAAATTAATCCTCCATTAATGAGTTACAGATAACTTCCGCTTGTTATCACAATACCTTTTTCTTGAAGAAAATTGTTCTCTTATTCTTATGAAATTTTCACAGATAACTGTCAATTAACCATATGTAGAGATTCGCATGCTAATAATGAATGATGATTGCATCTTGAACTGATGATGCAATTAATTTCCAATCGAGTATAACAACAATTTGCTATTTAGTAATTTTCTTGACAAAAGGTTCAAAGAATACGTGTTATTATTGTAACTTTCACCTAATAATAGCTTAATCTTTTCATGCCGCAAAACATTGAGATCCTATTTCATAATCGCAATTGCATGCTTTCTCATCTATGACAGTAGCTATTCGATCACATGATCAGGATAATCTCTTCATTAAAGGTAAGAGGACAATCAAATCCAATAAGAAATCTGCCATACGTATACCGTTATTCTTGAAATCAATTTAACTTTCTCGAATATACCTTATGTATTTTGTTACACAACATAACTTTAAAGCAAGAGACGGATTATTATTAGATTGCAGATTAAATGAAAATGGCTTCAAGTTAGAGGGCCATACTATGTCTTTGAAGTACTGGACCTGTTCGAGACTTGAATTCTATAATTCTGGCATGATTTATTTGAGCTATTTCAAAGTATTAAAGTCACTAACTCAAATTTGCTCAAATATTTAAAAATTTCCAATATTTGGTGAATAATATTAGCTGAATTCGATTCTTTCCGTCCGTTAGCACGATTACTCCTGAACGGAATGATCTAATCATCATACATTTGTAATTTTCTTCTTAAAATTTCCAAATCATGAGAACCACCATTTCTATGAAAACTTCCAAGGCAAGAGGATGTCACTGTGCTTTTTTTTTCACTCAAAGCCAGAAAAAATCATTTATGATTTTCCAAACACTGATATTTCTGAAGTTTATTTTCCTTGACCGGGACCAGTGTTATTTCAAAGTGATGTTACTTTGCTTGACGATTATTTTCTATACCCAATCCCAATAACAATTTACTTGGATAGATTACAAGTATTCCCAGATCTAGGTGTGAAATTATACTTGCTTGAAGAAATTGAGTTTGATCACCTAAATTTGATTCTGAAAAATCAACTAGGTGTTCTTTAATAAAAATATTTTTTATTAAATCATTAATATGAATCTATTCTGTTTAGACTATAATTACTGATTACTGAACATGCGTAAATTTATGGTCTTTATAATCAGATTATCTGTTTCAATTACGTGAACAAAAACATGAACATTGAATAATAGTTATTCATAGATATTGTCGAATTTTAATATCTTACCTTAGAATATTTATTTATTACCTAACCAAAGGAGAGAGAAAATTAATAATTGCAAAGCATTCTATTCTAATATTTTTTTGAATGGAAGATGATATCTGTAACCATTATTGATTTTTAGTTATAACTATTCTCAGAATAACTAGAGTGAATTATTATCACATTAAAGTGTTATTAGGTATAACGTCTTCCCAATAAAATAGTGTTTTGTGTTTCCTTGTTGTTTTGATAGCTTTCTTTTAAGACAAAAAAAAATGTGAACCATAGGAAATATTGTAGGGAAGCAGTGGTCAAAGACTCACTCAGTATATCATATTCAGCTTATGAGTCAACGAACCAACATCTGAAATTGTAGTACGCTTTCTCATCTGATGCAGTTTTTCTCATCACGTATAATTAAATGCAACTACCGACCATACCTCGAATTCGAAAAAGGAATATCCTTCATTATAACTGGCATTCGCCAGATAGACGATGTTCACTTGAGCTAAGAGATTAATCTGCAATGTTTTTATTGCGGTATAATACAGTAGGAACAACTTCCGAAGGGTGCTTAATTCAATTTAATAAAACGCCAGAAACGTCCCCCCGTCTGAACAGGGGGATGTTTGTATAAATGAATTAGCAAACAACGGCCTTCCGCAGATCGCGCGCCTCAAAAAGCCCTGCCATATTTAATAATTCAAAAAATTTAGCCTCCAGCGTGAATTCTTTATTTTAATCTGCTTTATATACGACGATTGTTGGTGCATGGTCTTTAGAATTAAATATGAAATGGAAACAGTGATGTGCTTAGTGTGAGGAACTGATTTAAATTTTTTCTTTATAAAATGTGCCAATATAAACTACGAAAACTCATGTTGAGATGAAGCAATTCATACTCACATAGTTTTTATTACCATTGCTCCGCAAAATAAATCGCAATCATATGATATATCATTCAACACTTTAATATTGCAAAGGGAAAATGAAGTGATTAGAGGTAAATTGTCCAAATATTTTTAAATAATGTGCCCGCCATAGCATTATAACAGAACCTACCCTAATGAGAAACATCAACTGTAACATGGTCATTAATGTCTGACCAAAAATGTTTATTCTGTTTAATATGCGGCTATAATAACTTCGTAAGACATACTCGTAATATTCGAGCATGTTGAACTTTTTAGTACTTTCGTAATCATAATTTATTTTAAAATGAAAAAAATTTGATTAGTAAAAATTTGGGACAGTTTCTAACACTGTTTTATTTCTAGGTTTTTCATTACACAAGTTGAGGGTGTTAGAAATGTTTGGTTGGAAAGAATCGGAAATCCATGTCTTCATTAATCCAAAAACGTTATTTGCATAAAGCATTTTCATATGGATTGTATACACCCACATGGAAAGCTAAAAGATTTGTTCTACCAACACTTCATATGCCAAGTAATTCATTCTACTCCCTATGAAATTCAGTTTTGTAATTTCAATAATCTTCCAGATTATGTAAGCTGCCCTCATAATGATGACATATTTTTCTACCCTCCAGAACTCCTGAAGAAACTTTGAGGCAACAAGGTTTATATATTTATATATAAGTGAACTGCTCATGGTCATTGATTATAGTTTTGGGTATTCCACTGATAGTTGGTTTCATAAAAATCGTTTATCAGAAGATTCCTAGAATACTTCAACGGATATGTGAGATTTACCGTTGAAACGCCAAATTCATGGAATTTCAGTTAATAAGTTTATTGATTTTGCCATGAAATTAATTCTGTACTTTTATGACAGAACTATTAATCAAATTTTATCGGGAAAAAAAAACAATAAGATGTTATGATCCAATAATGAAGATGGCATTCGAAGAAGTATCTAAAAAGAAAAAGAAAATAGACTTTTAGAAATTGTTTCTCTCATAAATGCATTAATGCATTTCATGCTTCAATTGATATATTTGTCACTAATATTCTAATTTATTCTTTTAATGTATTTTCATAACTTGATGAGTAATTATTGCATAATTATTGTTGGTTCGTTTATTCTTTACCCTCAATATTGAAATTATTGTAAATTGATTATTTACTGCATTATATATATATTTCTGAAGTTTCTTTTTTGTTTATTTCCTTTCATACTCTAAAGATTAGTATGTTCTTTGATTTGAAGGGCAGATATATTTGAAATGACCATAATTCTTTTAATCTGTTGCAAATTGTCACAATTTTCTGATCAAATGATATTTTTTTATTGAAATTGTGACAATCTTCAGTAGACTAAAAGAATTATGGTCATTTCAAATGTATTTGTTTTCAAATCCAATAAAAATATGGGATTCAACTGCGCTTGCGTGGAATCCTATGATAACTCATATAAAATGCACTAGAGGGCGCCACGAGACGGAACGTTGTGCGAATGGAATCTGTAATCAACTAGGCGATGACTAAAGATGGCGCTGTAAGTTGAGCTCTCGAAGCCGGGACCAAAATTCATGCCAGAGTTGCCTATCTATAAGTAGTCTATGGTCAGTGTGGCACTGACTGTCTTGAAGGAGGTTGCCAGTCTTAACAAAGATGAACATTCTACACATGCCCAGAAAGAGTGCCATCTACATCTTGAAGACTGGAACGTTGAAAAGAAGAACAATAATATCCCTTGTTTCATTGCATATTATTAAACTCAATGTTAATCTAGGGTTTCGATTCGAGATTTGTACGTTTAATTGTAAACATCGCTTAATCTAGTTATGATATCTCCCAGTTCGTAAGATTTCTGTGGATCATCAATTGTGAAAACACCATTCACAAAAAATATCTAAAGAAAGTAAAAATCTTATATCCATCAAAGAAATAACTAATCATAATTGTTGTAAAAGATTTTCGAAACATTGAAATTTAACTAAACTAAACTTGATGTATTGTGTTCAAACTGAGCACCGTTAACTTTGTGACAATAAGCAAGTCGGTTTGTAAATTCTCTAGTAAGATTAGCTCTTACTTCTGGTGGAATTCTCTGTATCTCGTGAGTTATGCCTGCAGCAAATTATTTGGACTATCAACATAAACCTTAGATTTTGAATAACCCCACAGAAAATAGTCCAGTGGATTTATGGTTGGTCGGGACTTCGTGCAGGCCATTCATAAGTAACCCTTCGTCCAATCCATCTGTGATGAAATGTCCTATCGAAATAATCTCCAACAATGCGAGTGTAATGGGGTGGTGCTTCATCTTGCTGAAACCAGATATTATTTGGTAATTGTACATTTACCCCTAATGCCGGAATCACTTGTGTCTCTAACAGATGTAAAAACCTATCCCCGGTTAAAGTTTCTTGTAGAAAGAAAGGTCCCGCGATTCTGTTGTTATAAATGCAGGCCCAAACGTTCAATTTTTGGGGATGTTGTGTATGAGCCTCCTGAACCCAATGAGGATTATAGCCCAGCCATTTTAGGGGTTTCACCTCGGAATGAGAAATAATAAGCTATAAATTGTTACGGTTGTCAGTACGTTATATAATATATATTATATACCGCGGGACTGAAGTAGTACATTCAATCCTGAAAGTAAAGTTGAAGTAGTACATTCAATGGCCCGACCGCAGGGGAGGGCCATAATTTACCTGAAGGATTAAACGTACTTCAGTCGCAAGGTAAATACGATACTTTTCGTACTTCCGTTATGATTTTATTAATTATTTCAATCAGTTTTTCTCTCTTCAACTCATTTAATTAACTGTCTTTAAAATAAGTTACCATAGTAATATTGCGTTGTGACAATTATAATTTAGAAACATTGTCATTACTAGTGTCATTGTAAAGAAACATTGTTATTGATAATTATTGATATCAAGAGTGAAGAAGGTGTATCTGATATTGATAAAAGAGCAGCCGAAGTAGGTGAAGAATTGTTATTACCGAAATTTAGAAAACTATACGAGCAGCAGTACGATGCTTTTAAAAAGTGGTGCCGCTTAAAAATGTGAGACAACCTACTGAAAATGCGCTGTTAGTCTACTTCAATGATAAATCAAAAGCGGTTTGTGCCTCAACTCTCTGGGCACATTACTCAATGCTGAAATCGGTTATTAAAATTAGAGAAGATATTGATATAAGTAAATTTCCAAAATTATTACCTTTTTTGAAGAGAAGAAATGAGGATTTAAGCCAAAGAAGTCAAGAATTCTCACGTCTGAGCAAGTAGATCAGTTCTTACGGAGGCTCCGGATGATAAATATTTAATGCTGAAGGTAAATTTGGAAATGTGTTTATATTCAGAAATTTTAAGAAATCAATTTTTTTGTAGGTTGCACTTATTTTGGACGTTGCGGGATCTTGTCGTGGAAAAGAGTTGGTTGATTTAGAAATCGACGATGTGAGGGATTTGGGCGATTCCTTCCTACTTGCGATTAGAAACACCAAAAATAAAATTGACCGAAATTTTGTGATCAAAAATTCAGAAAACAGTGTCATCAGTTTTGTGGCGATATTTCGAAAATATGTGGCTTTGCGAAAGACAGGGACACCTCATTCAAAATTTTTTGTTCAATACATCAGCAAAGAATGTACTACGCGAGTAGTAGGAAAAAATATGTTTGGTACATTTCCACTGCAAATAGCAGCTTTCTTGAAATTAGAAAATGCGACGTCTTATACGGGACATTGTTTTAGACGCACATCTGCGTCTTTGTTAGCTGATTCGGGAGCAACAATAGACGTGCTGAAGAGGCATGGAGGATGGAAATCCTCCAACGTTGCCGAGGGATATATTGAATCGTCTATTAAAAATAAACAAAAAATTTCAGATAAAATATTTGGTCAAGTCGCCGATTCGTCCACTATGGTAATGCCACAGTCCTCATTCTCGCTTCCTGTTTCCGCAGGATCTTCGAAACAAACACCAGTTCAATATGATAAGGACCTATCTGTTACTCGTCAGTTACCTGATGCATTAACCCAGGAAAGACTGGTCAATATGACGAACTGTCACAATATTAATTTGAATATTAACGTTAATTACCATTAAATTAACCTTAAATTCGTTTGTTTGTGATTTAATCGTTCCGGGAGTTTCGTCAATATTTAATCCCGGAGGGATTAAATGTGACACTTTAGTACCTGTCACAAGGTAGTGAAGTTGTCACTTTAGGCCCGGAAGTACGAAAAGTCTTTTATTTATTAAATTATTATAATTATTAAACAATGGCCATTATTTATGTAGTAATTATTAATTGTTGATATTTTATTAAAATCAGTAACTTAATTATTTATATTTAACTATTCAACTATAGTATATTATTAATTCTGGAATATATATTTTCAGTTAAAAAGACAATAAGGGGATATATTTTATGCATATCTTTATTTATCACTGAATATGCTATACTTTACATTTGTTGAAATGTCAGTTTAAATATCATAAGAATTTTTATTGGTTTTAATTATAATAAAATATTGAATAGAAGCTAGATATCTTCATCTTCTTCTTGTTGTCGCTCGAAAACGTTCAATTCATTGTCATCATCCTCATTATCGGTCATATTAATCTCCCAACCCTCCAGAATTTCAGGATCGTATGCGTTTTCTTCATCGGGATTACTTGGATATTGTGCAGCGTTCAGGCAAGCTTGTCCATTGCACTGGCCACATGCTAAAGAACATGATTTTCGGCATCCACAGCGGGTACCACAACCATTTTTGCAATTGCAAAATATTATATTTAGTAGTTCGGTTGGTGCTGGAGGTAATAACGTTCTTATGGGCTCCAGGATTCCATTTTCAAGCATCCATCCCCATTCTTGAGGTTCTAAGTCATTCCCTAACGACGTTTGAATCTGGTAGTAGACGCGATTTATATGTTGATGGGCTGCTACACTTGTTGTTGGAAGTGTTGACAATTGTACAGGTTTATTTAGTTTCGTTAACAATGATAAAAAGGTCACAAACTTATTGATTTTCCTCTCCCCATATCCAAACATCATCAATATTTCTATTCTTTCTCTGTCACTCAATTCGGCCATTTTACGATCAAATTAAAATAATATAATCTTTTACGTTCAAATTCAAACACTTATAACTTATTTTGACAACGCGATATTTTTGTACTCGCTATAAAATATTTAATCAGAAACTAAAATAATATACAGGGTGTTGCCTTGCAAATTTTAAAATTGCCATATATATAAAACCAATAGACAATCTACTGTAGTATCCATCTTCCAAATTTCATTTTGATATCTATTATAATTTCAGAGATATCGACTTGGTTCCAAACATTTGCCAATTTCTAAAAGGTAACACTTTCACACAAAAAAAAAGATTCGAAGTCAAATGAATTCTAGGCATTGTATCCCTAACTCGATTAACTGCGGTTTCCACATGCAGAATATTAACTGCACTTGCCACGCCAGTTCGTATCGCATCAGTTCCATGCCGTGAGAACTGAATGTTACGCTGGGGCTGAACTGCCCCTGCCCTGGGGACCAAACTCTCTGCTCTCTAATAGAATTACAGGATTGCTATCTGGCAAATGTCCTGCGTTCACCACCTCCCAGACAACCTCTACGAATGGAACTTAACTGCGACACACTACGAAGTTCAATCCTTCGAGAATTCACTGACAACAATTAAACCCCCTGTGCATGTGTGGGAACTGTAACATAGTTATTGCGAATTTCGAATGTGGTGTCACCGTTTCAAGTTTCGTGGGTGATTTTCTGCTGCAGGACTGTCACGGTTTTGATCGCAGAAATGTCATTTAGGATCTTACAAATATGAACATTATTTTATTTTTATTTTATTTTTTTATATCTGATTTTGTTATATTTAGTCGCCCGGTGTGCCATGGAAATTTGACCTATTTCACTGCAAACTGGGTTGAGTAGGTTATATTTCTGTCAGATCAATCGCACTGTTTTTCATGTCAGAAAATGTAGAGAAGCACTAATGTGAGGTCAGGAGGTTCTGTACGCTTGTTCTGAAGTATTTTTCCGATTCTACACCTTAATTTGTCTTCAGTAGGGATAAAAAATATCATGGCATCATTCTTCTTTTATATGGATGTAGTGCCATCTCAAGCTTTGCTGATTTCTCTCTTTTAGTCTGCAGCGATTTTTTTTACTTGATCGAAATATTCGTTATTTTCACTTATTTTTTTTGCTTTTTCTCTTTAATTTCAGATTCGATGTGGGTAACTTGAAGGAGCCTCTGCGTTTATTTATGTATGTTCATGTTTTATTATTTACTCTAGAAGAAATCATTCTCCATCAATATTACAACTTATTTAGTATATAACATAGAAATCAATACGCATAAGAAATACAACAGTAAAAGGTGACAATCAGGGCTATTTACTAACTTAAGTTGCTATGAATAGACACAAAAAATCGTGGTTACCTTCAAGGTCAGTTGCTAAGCGCGAAATCGGTATTCACTATTCAAGAAAGTGGTTATGAAAGTTGCTATGCATAACAACTAGTTGCTATCCCTAGTAATAATAATAATAATAATAATAATAATTTTTATTCATCCCCTTAGACATTAATTGTATGAGACTAGTCAAAAAAAATTTTAAAAAATTGATATCAAATTACAAATGATCAATAATATATTCATTTAGACTATAATAGCCTTTTTTACATAACATGGATTTAGTCTCCCTCTTGAAACAAGCAAAATTCATATTTTTAAAAAATTCTGGTAATTAACTGTAAATTTTAATACCTTTGTAAGTAGGTGAATGTTCGAACTTCGTCGTACGGTGCTTAGGCAAAGACAGGATTTTGTCATTTCTCGTTATATAGGAAAGATGACTGGACAATCTTTCTAGAGTTCTTAAATTTTGCTTGACCAAGAGCAATGACTTATAAATATATATACAAGGGACTGTCAATATTTTATTCTTCACAAAGACCTGGAGTCTGTACCAAAGATCAAGCGCAAGACCCTCTTCTGATCAACAAAAACTCTATCTACATCAGTGGAATTTCCTCAGAGTAAAATATTATATGAAATGTGGCTGTAAACCAAACAATAGTATAAATCAAGCAAACATTCAAGTGAAAAATAATTTTTTACTCGGTTTATTGCATGATATGATGAATTAAACTTTTTACTCAGTATGTCTATGTGATTAGTCCACATATCCATATTCGTCCATATTCGTCAATGTATATACCTAAAAACTTTATATATTCTTCAGATTTTATTGAAGTATTAGAACAGCTGATACTCAAAATGTCACGGTTCATGTTTTCAGACCAAAGTAAATACATTTAGTTTTCTCGACATTTAACAATAGTGCATTCCTTTGGCTCCAATCCATAAGACTTTGAATAATACCTGTACATGAATCAACACTCGAGGCTGTAACGGCAACAGAAAAATTAAAATTTGTGGTCATCTTTTCCTACTCTTTTTTTTTCGGCACACGTGGTGCTTGCCCCCTTTGGTTTTGTTCACGAGATTGTTCTTCATTCTTTTATGAATTGGTTATTCCTATCCTGAGCCACTTGTAAAGTTGCTGTCGTTTTTCTAATGTATCTCCTGTATCGTTTTTCGGGTGCTCCGGTTTACTGTTCTCAACTAAGCTTTCTTGGAACAACGTCTGGAAGTCACACTGGAAGCAGGTATAGCGCTTTTGCGAGTATAACTCAAATGGTTTTCACCTTTTCCGTTTTTCAGATGTGTTGATATAGTCTGTTTGATCAGGTCCTCCAAGTAGATTTTTTGTGTCCAAAACACGGATAAACCCACCTATATCCGGTAATGGTATCACATTTCCTATCATCAGGACGTCGGTGATCTACTTTGCCGAAGCCTCCTGATTCACTATATCAACTACACAAATATGACTGTGACTAGGAGACAGTATATCGCTCGGTCCTTAAGGCTGTACATCACCTTCTTTGTGCCTATACTATTTCAATGCTAATTTACTTCAAGAATAACGCATAAACCGTTTGTCGGATTTCATTCAAAATTTGAGTGAGCATTGGCATGAGTATTCCCTAGTGCGTACCTTCCGCCGATTTTTGATATGATGCATAGTTTTCGGCTAATTACAATTTGAAAATTGAAATACTCTTCAGATGCAAATATTTCCTCAAGGAAATATTTTATCGAAAAAAACTCATAGGTAGTCGTTCGGTATTACAGTGAACTTTGAAATTAGCTAATTTTTTTTTTCACTTTTCTCAATTTTTCGAGTTATTCTCGTTCTTGAATTAAATAATTGTATTTGGCCCGCCTCCCAATGGTTGACACCTCTTTACGGCAGATGGGGCAATAGAATCTTATCCTTCATTTATGATCATTTATGACCCCAGGTATGGTACTATTTTTACCAAATTCAGGGACAATTAAATATATGCCGTAGAGAATATTGCGACTTGATTCTTTATTGCGATAATGATTTCCATGTGCAAACCATAATAAGGGATCGGAATTTCTGGAGATATACGATGCTTCCAAAATTAGAGGACTTTTACAAGAAGTGCATTCTTCCAGAAATAATAGATGGCAGAATACCAAGAGGAATGAGTGTCCGCGAGATAAATTGAAATTATTATGGAAGTGGGTAAGTGTTTCTCACGAACGAAGCCTACATTCTACTCTCTCAGCAGAAAAAATTATATCGAATTTTTTCAGATGCAGAGTCGAACACCCGTAGAAAGTTATATTTTTTTGACACGGGGGCAGGGTTTTTTTTCTGCTGAGGTTTTTCCTGGACTATTGTATCATACGCAGAATTGTATGGTACCCCGTGCACCAACCTCAGCTAGGGACATTTTGTTTCAATATGTATTGCATTATATCAGCTCCTCAATCCAAATAATATATTTTAAAAACAAAAATTTTTTATTTTCCATGTTTGATATGCCCAGGAAAAATGTTTTGGAGACATGGAAATTTTATATGCTTTTCAACTGATTAGATTTGTCCGAATAATTTTTTTTTTCATGTAGTTTGGCGCCCAATGTACAAATTCAAGAGATTGTTTTAATTAATTTGCATCACTCACATTCACATAAATAATTATAGGGTCAATTTAGACATTCAGAGTTACATTAATTCCCAACAAGCTGAAAGTTTGGTGCAATTGTTCAGAACCTAATTATGAATAAAATTTGAAAGTTTTTCATTAATCCGCTGTACGGAAATATTCAAGTCAAGGTCAAAGGTCAAGAATGCGTTTTTCGCGATATTCAGCAAAAAGTTTTATCGCAAAATTACTCCAGAAAAAATTGTAGAACATATATTATCTATAAAATATGTATCAACTTTTTTTTCCTAAGAGCAACCGTTTTTGAGATACAACGTTTCAAAAAGGTATAAAAGATGTAATCGTCATAATATGCATTCTGGGATATTAGTTTATCCATCATACTATACTTATTTTTCAATGTACCCCCAGATAGCTCGATACCCAATTTTGACTCACCCTGTATACGTGGCCAAATCATGTATATTATGACGATCACAACTTTCATAATTTTTTGAACCGTTATATCTCAAAAACGGTGACTCTTTGGAACAAAATATTGATACACATTTTATAGATAATTATATGTTCTACAATATTTGTCTGGAGTAATTTTAACATGAAAATTGACGTTTTGCAGAAAATCGTGAAAACCGCATTTTTTGGCCTTTAACCTTGAATAAAATTTTTCCATACAGGGAAACTAATATTTTATTCATAATTATGTTTTGAATAATTTCACCGACTCTCAGCTTGTAGGGAATTTATGTAACTTCACCCTTGTTATTTGGTCTCAATTGACCGGTCTAAATAGAATGAACTCTGTATTTACCATTCTCTTCGAAACCCACAAAAAATCCATAAACACAAATTTACGTTCCGTTTCGATCCTACCCACCGGCGATAGTACCTAGAAAGTTTATTAGGGATCATAAATACCGTACAGACCGTCCTATTTCGTACAATGGGCGTGCCTGTTTTCAGTTCCTTGAAATTTTCGCTTGGTGCCATCTAGCGGAATTCGAGTTTCGCCGCAAGGTGGTGTACAGCCTTAAGATAGCCCCACCAAAAATAATCCAGTGGTGTAAAATCACACGATCTGGCTGGCCATTTAACAGCTGAATTTCGGGAAATTATGCGACCAGCAAATTTGGTTTCCAATAAATTGAGTGTCTCGTTGGTTGCTGTGTGACAAGTGATCAGTGATAGGCTAAAATTGAGTTGTAACATCTCGTGATAGCGTGATCCATTGAACGTTACCGCATTTCAAGCCTCATCTTCGAAAAATCACGCCTCCAGACCACATAGCCCACTATACAACAACCAAAAGTATATGCAGCGCTGTTACGATGCCCCAAGCGATATAATTCACTGATTTGAGTGATAAATTTGTTGGTTTTGCACAGGAAACAAACGGATCAGAAAATTCCAAGCCACCCATGGTTATATAATTCTTTCATGCAGCACATGAAGAGTTGATGATTTCAAAGTATCGAAGATATTAGTAGATTGTATCAGCATTATTTTCCATGCGCTGGAACTTTTTTTGTAGCTCGACTAACAATAATAATTTTACATAATTTCTGACCGTTTCTAATGAATATTTTTGCCTTGACAGTAACCGTGGCAATGAAAGGAACATTCAAAGTCATGATTATAATTAGATATGCCGTTCTCTTGTGGTTCATTTGAGATGAATTACATCTTATCTAATTAGCAATTGAATTATCCATGTTGTCGATTGAGGTATAGCTGATAATTAGGCCGAGTAAGAATTACTTTCAATTTTTTCTATTTATGCAATAATCAGAATCAATAATTTCATACTAGAAATGTGGTCTCGAAGAAATATCTTATTCAGCAGAAATAGGAGCGTCTCATATTTATTTAATTTTTTTTCCACAAATATCTACTGTTTCTACAAAGAAAATGATCAGAAGAGAAACGAATTATTTCAAAGAAGTTAGTTGGAATACCAAAATTCCTTTGGATACCGACAAAAAATGTGTATAATATAAGATAGGGCGTTTGAGGTTCCACTTGAGCCTATACAGGGTGCCATACCGGAAATCCCCATTAGAATCATGTCACATTAGAATTTTGCACTTAGGCAATAGTCAACTAGTTTGTTTTGTAAAATACTGACAGCAATATTCGACTTCAGGTTATACTGGAAACGGGTATCAACTCGCTTATTTTAAATGGAACACCCTGTTTATTCTGACAATTTTCAATAGAAATGTTGATTCTACGTTGATTTTGTGACTATTTCATTTACCTATCTTGTGCGGTTTTCGAGTATTTTGCAAAATTCAGACACCATAGACAAACTTTATATATCATTCTGTAAGCCAGATTTCAAGAATGTTTATAGGTCCACTAAGGGAAAAAAGGATTTTCTTCTGTCCACAGAGAAAAATGAACATTTAAACAAGATTATAGAAAATTCTGAAAATAAATCTGAGGCTTCATGGAAGATTATTAATTTTCTGACAATGAATAAAGTTCAAAGAAAAATGTCTTTCGATAAAGGGAAAACTTTGCTAAGGCTGATAAGATCAATAATTTTTTTGCAGATATTCCAGTTAAGATTACTAAAGGTTATCTTAACTGGAGAAAAGTAACTCCGTTATAGACGCAGTCTCTTTCAGAACTTACAATATTTTTATTAATGCAAGGGTTCATTAAGGTCTACTATCACCAGATCTGTTCTTATTTATCGGGGTATAAAACCAAAGCAACAATAATAGTAAGAATGAATTCGAAGCTTTATTGAACATATTATCAAATGAATTGACTATATATTTCAAAGATTTCCACATAAAAGTTCCATGGTTTGATTCAATTTTCGACTTTCTCTAAATATACCGGAAGTTGATCCAGGTATGTAGGTATAAGGGAAAGTAGGTACTTAAGAAGTCATTAAGGTAGGTACATGGGTAGGTATGTCTGAAAATATATATAAAGGGATGATAACCAGTTATTTCAATTAAACAGTCTTCGAGAATTGTGTGCGAGAGACGCAGTCTATTTCAGAAATTATTTTGAAAATTTCACCTCCGTATTCAAAGTGATGGACAGATTTGAAGATATTTTGGAACTGCTTGCTCAGGGAGCGGATACAGGTGCCGTAGCTGATGTAGAAGATCCAATCATTCAGACCAATCAAGTAGGAACAGAAGATAAAATTCGGGAAAGCGATATACTGTCTCCTAGTCACAGTGATATTTGTGTAGTTGATATAGTGAATCAGGAGGCTTCGGCAAAGGAGATCACCGACGTCTCAACGATAGGAAAAGTGATACCTTTACCGGATATAGGTGGTTTTATCCGTGTTTTGGACACAAAAAATCTACTTGGAGGACCTGATCAAACAGACTATATCAACATATCTGAAAAACGGAAAAGGAAAAAACCGTTTGAGTTATACTCGCAAAAGCGCTTTACCTGCCACCAGTGTGACTACCAGACGTTGTTCCAAGAAAGCTTAGTTGAGCACAAAAAACGAGAGCACCCGAAAAACGATACAGAAGAAACTTCAGAAAGACGACAGCAACTTTACAAGTGGCTCAGGAAAGGAATAACCAATTCATTCATAAATAAAGAAGAACAATGTCGTGTACAAAAACAACGGGAGCAAGCACCACGTGTATCGAAAAGAAAAAGAGAAGGAAAAGATGACCACAAATTCGAAACGAAACGAATTATTGATATGGATGGAAAAATAAAGATAGTGATGACACCGCTCACCAATTTTTCTAAGCGGAGCAAGCTAGAGTAGTAGGTGGATAAGCGTCATGGAGTAGGCCTAATGGGGAAACCATGTAAAAATAAAACGCATCGGGCAATCTACCTCAGAGGTGGTGCGGAAACGATTGCAAGTCTTCTCAGTCAACTATCTTACTAAATCGATTTTCTGAGGCTGACGCTTGAAGCGCGATATATTAAGGTATTTTGGGTATTCAGGTATTTTAAGAATTATAATAACCGCCTTTCAGTTTTTGTTCACATGCAGCATATATAATCCTCATATCTCGACCAGCAGTAAATATGTTTTAGCAATTGGTTATATTTTTAGTTCATAAATAAAGGAACTTTTTGAAAAGCATTTATTCAAATAAATAACACAATAACCACTTGCATGATTGGTAATAGATACAGTTCTCATAATCATCATAAGGGTGGAACAATCAATAATATAATTACAAAAAATTTATTTGAGACCCCTTAAATTTTTGAATTATAATTATTCTTAGCTTAAGTGAAACAATCCCTAGAAGGCAGATCATTTCTAACTAAGGATTTGAGCAAATTATTTTTTACTCCAAAACAGCAGATGTCGAGTCTTTTCACGAACACCATGGGAAAAATTACTAGGCAATATTTTTATTAATGAAGGAGTTCATTAAGGTCTGCTATCACCAGGTCTCTAATTATTTATCGGGTATAATACCAAACCAACAATTATAGTAAGAATAGTTTGGAAGCTTTATTGAATATATTATCAAATGAATTGACAATATATTTCAAAGATTTCCACATAAAAGTTCCATGGTGTGATTCAATTTTCGACTTTCTCTAAATATACCCGAAGTTGATCCAGGTATGTAGGTATAAGGGAAAGTGGGTACTTAAGAAGTCATTAAGGTAGGTACATGGTTAGGTATGTCTGAAATAATATATAAAGGGATGATGGGAATATAACCAGTTATTTCAATTGAACAGTCTGCGAGATTTGTACGCAAGAGACGCAGTCTATTTCAGAACTTACTTTGTAATTTTCACCTCCGTATTCAAAGTGATGGACAGATTTGAAGATATTTTGGAACTACTTGCTCAGGGAGCGGATTCTGGTGCCGTAGCTGATGTAGAAGATCAATTATTCAAACCAATCAAGTAGGAACAGAAGATAAAATTCGGGAAAGCGATATACTGTCTCCTAGTAACAGTGATAATTGTGTAGTTGATCTAGTGCATCAAAGGGCGTCGGCAAAGGAGATCACCGACGTCCCAACGATAGGAAATGTGATACCATTACCGGATATAGGTGGTTTTATCCGTGTTTTGGACACAAAAAATCTACTTGGAGGACCTGAGCAAACAGACTATATCAACATATCTGAAAAACGGAAAAGGAAAAAACCGTTTGAGTTATACTCGCAAAAGCGCTTAACCTGCCACCAGTGTGACTACCAGACGTTGTTCCAAGAAAGCTTAGTTGAGCACAAAAAACGAGAGCACCCGAAAAACGAAACAGAAGAAAATTAGTAAGAGGACAGCAACTTCACAAGTGGCTCAGGATAGGAATAACCAATTCTTTCATAAAGAAAGAAGAACAATCTCGTGTACAAAAACAACGGGGGCAAGCACCACGTGTGCCGAAAAGAAAAAGAGTAGGAAAAGATGACCACAAATTCGAAACAAAAAGAATTATTGATATGGATGGAAAAATAAAGATAGTCATGACACCTCTGACCAATTTTTCTAAGCGGAGCAAGCATGAGTAGTAGGTGGATAAGCGTCATGGAGTAGGCCTAATGGGGAAACCATGTAAAAATAAAACGCATCGGGCAATCTACCTCAGAGGTGGTGCGGAAACGATTGCAAGACTCAATCAACTATCTTACCAAATGGATTCTTTGAGGCTAAGGCTTGTAGCCTGATAGATTTCACTTATTAAAGATTTGCGGACGAGCTCTTCAGCAAATGTTCCAAAAAAAATTGGGGTTTTAAATAAAAGTGCAAATCAGTGTTCATTTGATTGAACGTATCCTTTTATTGGAACGGGTTAGAGCAGATCCGAACGCACCAGGAGCGCCTTATTTGATGACTGGAAAGCAAGTATTGATTACGTCCATATTTGAAATGGACAGCGTACATATGTCAACCTCTGCAAAACACAAGGATTATCGTCAGTAATCCATCATAGTTGGTTCATTCAGTAGTGAATATTTCGAAAACTGAAAATCTTGATAATGGCTCATTTACTCATTTCGAAGTTTGTAATAAGTTCTAGAAATATCAAGATTTGTTTTTCATTACATCAGTTGATATAATATAATAATTGATCGAAGTTCGCATTCAAAGACCTTGAAAAATTATCATAATGAGTTAGATGCTAATTAACTCGAGGAATATCAGTTGATCATCAGATTGTTTTATGAAAGAATAATAAATACGATCCCGATTTAATTTAAATCCATAATCATTGAAAATTTCGGTATTTTCATCAATATCGATGATAATTAAGATTAATCAAGTAGGTACTGAACATATTTATGAAACTGACTTGCTTACAGCGCTCTTAGTTCCAAGTGAAGCGGCGAGCTATTGATTTGCCCAGATTAAACTAACATTCGAATAACAAGCCAAAAATTTTCTCAAACTATTACTCATAGTTTTGTTCAAAGCTTGAGTTCCTTCCTCCTAAAAATCCAAATCAGTGCTTCTCTAAGTTTTGACAACATTGAATTCACCCCCAACTGAAATTGAATTGACCGATGTTAATCGGAAACGTATCTGCGAAAGCATCGAGAATTGAAATTTCTGAAGGACTTTTTGACATTCCTTTTTTTAGATTAAAAAAAAATATATTTTCAGACGAATAATTTGAGGCTTAATCTGAAAGTTTGAGGCAAATTGATGGTGAAATCGGGTTTTTCGCCTATACGGCTGATTTTATACGGAAATAATCAGAAAATGGCGTAGAGAACTGTGGGCAAAGTAAAAAAATTTCCAAACACCGGGAAGGGGGTGAAAAAAATGAAAAACTACACCAAAATACGATTTTTCGGTTAAATTTCGGAAATTTCAAAAAAAGTTTCAAACAAAAGTTGTAGAGCGGAAAATTCTATTCCAAATTATGTACTTTATCGTTCTCGAAAGTTAATTTGTATACTGATAAACCGCGCATTTCTTTAGTAGCGCAATACCAACGAATTTTAAATTTGGCGCTCGATGAAATGACTACCTGAACGCTGAACCGAACATCTGGCAGATATTTGCCAGGGTTGGACTCTCGTCTCGTTTTGTTTTGTATTTATTACATCGGACCCTAGACTATAATTTTGAGGACACTTATATTTTTTAATAGTTCAAAACGTTTCAAAACCGACTAGTTTGAATTATATTGATATTGGGGAATAAAAATTTGGAAAACCCTATACAGCCCTTTTATTTCACTCCCACTAGAATGTCTTCAATATGGAGGTTGCGGACCCCAATTCGACCCGGTTAGGAATCTTTTGAAAAGGTTAATTGACTCGTAATTTCCAATGAATTACTGTTAATAAACTTCTGAAATCAACATAATTTTCGCCATTTATATATTTAAAAAGTCATAGGATGGTTCACCGAATTCCACCGAGTTTGTGTCCATTCATCGTTTTTATTTCCAATGTCCATTGTTCTTATTCAATTCAATTCATATTTTCATTGTTGCTCTGTTTGATCATTACGAGAAACCTATAGGCATTAATGAATAGATAGGGCATAAATCAAACAGAGGGTGGTCTGTATATCTCATCCCCAAAACTCGAAGCAGGGGTGCAACTCAGAGGAACCCCTATAGAGATACATGTCACTCCCTTGATTACAATAAGCTCGCTGTAATAAATAATAATTATATTTTTTATTTATTCGACTGTGGACGTGTTAATTTTCCGTTATCTCCTGCCTCTTTATCAGAACACAAACAAAACGCCGCTCAACAGAATTTCTTGATGGGGAAAGTTAATTTATCCTACACTGTTAATTCTGATGAAATGTTTCCAGTTTGTGGATACGAGTGAGTGAACTGGTGAAATAAAGGAAAAATTGTTGAAGAATTCAACAAATTTGGGTTTGCCTTTTTTTGCTGTAGATATACAGGATTAATCGGGAATAACTATAGATACTTTTATCTGAGTAGGGATTCAGAAGAAGAATTAATTAATGTTTTTACCCACAGACTACCATCTAGGATGAGTTGTTATGCGGTTAAATCGAAACAGTGGTATTGAACACTCACTCGCTAGAATTTATATTTGCCAATTTCATAATTTTCAGCTACCTGCTGAGGTTGAAATAGAGATTTCTCACGTGTGGAAATCCTGGGCGGACTCTTGCATTTTGGTGTTGACATAAAAAAAATTATACCTGAACTGAAAATAATTTCATTCGTATACCTTATTGCACTGATGTAGTATTTTGGCTATGATAGATTACACAGAAAAATATAGAGTCGCCTAACTTTTTGTCCGACTATCAAAGGTTGAGATAATATGAGGTTCATGGAAAATTTGATTATTTGGAATGGTCGTTTTGATATTCTTCAAGCTGAAGTAATTTTGATGCCCGGCACTTCCAGTTTAACATACTTTGAAATGGGTTTGACATAAATATTTTTCAAGATTGTTCTCAAGAACAGAGTAGTATCAATAGTATTAGCTGAAATCGATTCTGTCTGTTCGTGAGCACGATGACTCCTGAGCGGAACGATCTAGGGACCTGATATTTGGGGTTTGAAGGTTTAAATTTCCCGATTTAATTCGATAGAATCGAACTGAATGGCGGTTATTATAATACTTAAAATACCTGAATACCCCAAATACCTATATATATCGCGCTTCAAGCGTCAGCCTCAGAAAATCGATTTAGTAAGATAGTTGACTGTCTTGCAATCGTTTCCGCACCACCTCTGAGGTAGATTGCCCGATGCGTTTTATTTTTACATGGTTTCCCCATTAGGCCTACTCCATGACGCTTATCCACCTACTACTCATACTTGCTGCGCTTAGAAAAATTGGTCAGAGGTGTCATGACTATTTTTATTTTTCCATCCATATCAATAATTTTCTTTGTTTCGAATTTGTGGTCATCTTTTCCTACTCTTTTTCTTTTCGGCACACGTGGTGCTTGCCCCCGTTGTTTTTGTACACGAGATTGTTCCTCTTTCTTTATGAATGAATTGGTTATTCCTATTCTGAGCCACTTGTAAAGTTGCTGTCGTCTTTCTAATGTATCTCCTTCATCATTTCTCGGGTGCTCTCGTTTATTGTGCTCAACTAAGCTATCAGTTTGCTCAGGTCGTCCAGATAGATTTTTTGTGTCCAAAACACGGATAAAACCACCTATATCCGGTAATGGTATCACATTTGCTATCGTTGGGACATCGGTGATCTTATTTGCCGACGCCTTTTGATGCACTAGATCAACTACACAATTATCACCGTGACTAGGAGACAGTATATCGCTTTCCTGAAGTTTATCTTCTGTTCCTACTTGATTGGTTTGAATAATTTGATCTTCTACATCAGCTACGGCACCAGAATCCGCTCCCTGAGCAAGTAGTTCCAAAATATCTTCAAATCTGTCCATCACAAGTAAGTTCTGAAATAGACTGCGTCTCTTGCACACTAACCTCGAAGACTGTTCAATTGAAATGACTGGTTATCATCCCATCATCCCTTTATATATAATTTCAGACATACCTACCCAGGTACCTACCATAATGATTTCTTAAGTACCTACTTTCCCTTATACCATGGGCGTATTCACGGGGGGGGGTGTACTGGGGGTAATAACCCCCCCAGAAAAGAGTTTCCAACACTAAATCCTCGAATGAAAATGGAAAGTACGAAAACTAATGAAAAAAGTTTATTTCATTTTATTCGATATTCCACGTAGCTGATATAGCATAAAGAAAAAAGAAATAAACAAATGAACTTAATTAAAATGATTTCCTAGAATCTAGATAGATCATACCTAGATAAGCGAATAGCATGCGAAAAATTGTGTGGTTGCATAAGTAAACTGGTGTCTACGCGTGACACGACTTACGAAAGCAGGGGTGTGGGTTGCCGGATAGTTTGGTTAATTTCTCCAACAGTACAAATATGAAAATTATACAAATTCAGAGCTTTTGATATAAATCCACACAATTATGGAAAAAAATTCTATCGAAGATGATTTCTTATCTGCAGAAAGAAAATCTCCTGAAATATGGTTATCATCCCTCGAGTTCTGTGTTCTATGTGAATTACTTCAATCGGGTAAAATTTGAAGTGACGTACGCTACATCTGATGCGCTTTTCTGCCAGTTCATAGTTGAAACTTGAGATTGCTGAATGCTGAGAGATTAAGTGTGTCTTCGTTCAACAATGGGTCAGGATAGATTAGTTGGGCTATCATTGCTATTTATACATAGAGATATTTCAATAAAGGTGGACAATATTATAAGTAGATTTGCTAATAATAAAAAGAGGCGGATTGATTTCGTTTTGTAATTTTTTAATCATGTTTGATACTAAAAGGAGCGGGCATGTTTTAATTAATATAACATTCTCTAATATTTCTGATATTTTTCCCTTTAAATTTCGAATGATTTATTTCTTGAGTTTTTATATATTTTTTTTACCTATATATCTTATTTCTTGACTTTTATATACCTTTATTTTATTTCTTCAAATTTTATGATGATTATTGTATGCACTGTTCTCTCAATTGTTTGTTTTATATGTTCTCAATGTAGAGCTACAAAAAAACTGTCAAATTATAGATGAGCTACTACCCCCCCCCAAAAAATCATACGCCACCCCCTCATCCGGTATATTTAGCGCTTTCGCTCAAGTTCATTATCTTATTGATTGTAGTTCAGGTTAACTCTAAACCTTAGTTAGAAAAAAACTGAATATACCTGAATACCTGAATACCCCAAATACCTAAATATATCGCGCTTCAAACGTCAGCCTCAGAAAAATTTGAAAATTTATTTTTGCGGGGTGCCTGGGTATTTTTTCACTGGGTTTTTTCCCTATCCTTTCATGTCATTCACCGAATTGTATGGCACTCCGTCACCAACCTCAGCTAACATTTGTTTTGTAAGCCAAAAGTTCAAAAGAATATATTACATATATATATTAAAATCTTATCGTTCTCACCATTAGATGCTTAAATTTCAGAATGTTAAGAATGGAATCATCCCATATATTTTTGGCTTGATATTCGAATATTACTAACATTTTGGCAAAACGACAACTCACTCTTCTATTTCATTTCAAACTAGAACAAGCGCATAATATGAAAATTTCTGCTGAACGATATCTCGCATAGTGCGCAAAACCTGTATCGAAAACATGATCAAATAGGTACTCCATTCATTTAATTTATGACTGATTCAACAAAATTCTATGCCTTCTGCCTAGCCGATAACAAATTTTGACAACCATTCAAATAATCATAAAAATTAAAGCATCAAAATTATTCGTCATTCAATCGATAAATCATACAAAACGCACCCAGAAACATGCCCGGATCATCATCAAAAGGCCCATGCCATTGCGACAGCAAGAAAGATAAAAAATCTACTATAAGTTCTCCCATAAACATCATCGATGCTGATACAAAAAAATGCCCAGATGCTTTCAAAGAACCATTTGAAATCAACGGACTTGAAAAGATGTTGTGCACTGAAATCAGGAATGATGGGGATCAAATCTTGTTGAGGATATGTCCAAAGCAAAGTCCCATAATAAGCGGAGGTGGATTAAGTCATTCTGAGTACATCATTGACCGCATCGACTTCCACTGGGGCTCCGCACATACCATCAACAATGAAAGGTTACCTCTAGAAACACATATATTGCTGTACTGCACGGAATTCAGTGGAGTGGACGAAGCAATTGAAAAGGAAGGTGCTGCTGCTTTATCCATATTATACGAGTTTTCGGGTACAACAAGTTGTGGTATCTGTAAACTGATTCCATATGTTAGTCAGATATGTAAGTGTGTGGATAAGCCAGTTCCGTATTGTGTGGTGACACTAAAAGATTTCTTACCTAAAGATTTAAGAAACTTTTATAGATATACAGGATCTACAACATTTCCACCTTACAAGACTGGTTTAGAATGGACTGTCTTCAAACAGAAGTTACCTATTACGCGAATGGATCTAGGATGTTTCACAAATGTTTATGATAAAGATATGAATTTGATAGTTTCAAATTATAGAGAAGTACAACCGATACCGTCTGGAGGCGAGGTGTTTTCTGTATCCGATGGCAAAGATTGTAGTTGTTCAAAGTCATGATATTGCTCATAATTAGGAAACAAAGAATCTATATAACTGACCCAATAATAAATCAAACTCATCAATATAAAACTATTTTTTTCACTATACAGTATAGTCTGTCAAAGAGATTATGTCCGTATATTGTAAAACAAGTTGCAGAATGGGCTACTATTCCAACAATTGATCTTCATGACATTTTGTGTTGTACTTGGACCGTAAAGTTTTGATTGATCCTATTATTGGTTATTGATTTCATGAATCAACCACTCGGCAGCTGCCATTCATATACTTTCAACAACAATACGGTGAATGTAATGAAAACTTTTATTCCAACATAGTTTGTTTTGACGCCTTCGAATATGTAGGATAGTCTGTACTGCGCAGGCGCAAACGAGTCTACCCGAATGCTGTATTTGGAAACTCAATTCGCTCATTTAAAAAATTCCGAAGGAATGTTATTTATTTATATTAAAATGCACAGGTGTAAATTATGCTTGACGCACTGATAACAATATTACAAAAATACACGTACACATCCATCATAAGGTTACTCCCCGAAAAAATTATACTGCTGGTCAAGTTCACCTGAGAAATGCTCACCGATTCAATTGATATTGTCGTTTGAATATTAGAGGTGAAAATGCAATTTTTTTTATGAAATTTCAAAACCCTATATCTTTTGAACGGGGCTAAATTTGAAAAAATGTTATAGGTGGTCAAAGACTCACCCTGTATATTTATTTGTTTATTTACTTCTACAGATACACTCATAGAGGTAATTAAAAATGCTAAACAACAACTAACTACTATCTACCACTACTTAACCAAGGAAAACAATCTTTTCAAATTCTCCAAACTAATATTGAGCAAATCTACATCAAATTCATTTATCAATTCATTGCATATGGGCATCATTTTATTAATAGAAGATGAAATACTTGGTGTTATATGAAAAATTTCCTTATCTCTTAGTCTTAGATACAAATTAGGAACTTAAAATTTCACAAAATCAATAAAGTGACATGTCTTGAAATGCATTGCACCTGCGTCTCTCTATTAAAGTGTATATATCGAAATCTTTCAACATGGAAATAAATGATTTCATGAAAGGATACTCATTATATTTTTTCAGGTGTAGAAAGCGAAGAAATTTTTTCTGTACTTTTTCGATTCCGTCACTATGACACATGGTAAATGGCATCCAAACTACTGAAGCATGATGGGGTCTTACAAGTGATTTATATAGTAAAATGGTAGTGGAACAATCAAAACCTTTGCTATTTCTAAGAACTAAACTCATTAACTTGTAAGCTCTTTATGCTGAGGGACATTTTATTTACTTTAAACCAATGTTCTACACTGCAAAGCGGAGTCAAGCAAACTCAAGATCCTCCTAGAAATTTTGAAACCATCCGCGAACAACAGAGCAGCAGAGAACCTCAAACAGGCAGAAAGGTCATTAATAAATATTAGAAACAGCAATGGCCCCAGAATGCTACCCTGGGGAATACCTGAACTTTGTTTTTTCACAGTCAGTTTATATCATATAGAGTTGAAAACCCTTCTCTATTGTTTCTACTGCAAACTCAGTGAAAGTACAAAGGTTACTTACTGTTGATTTCCCTTGTACAAAACCATGTTGACACGTATTGAATTTAAAAGTAGAATTTTTTATTATATCATTATATATTATTATTTCGACTAGTTTAGAATTTAGAATTTAAAAAGTTTTGTATAACCATTGATTGAGGTTAATCCAATGGAGTTTCAATAAATCATTTTCGGTCGATTTCAATGAATGAAATTGTTTCTTAATCTCAGATCTATTGTTTATATGTTTTTCACCAGTTTCAACAACATCGGTGTCTTGAATTGTTCCGGTATCGGTCATCTGTGCGGTCGATACAGTATCTATGTTTACATACAGATAGGTTTTTGTAGGATTCAATTTTTTGTTGAGACCTTCAATCGTTGAATCCTGTTCCAGCAATTTAGATTCTCATGCAGAAATTTTAAACTTCAACAATGAGATATTCTCCTATAAAATGGAAGTTTCATCCTCTAAACCAGAAATTGTTTTACATAGTAATTCGTTTTGCGTCGACTCACTCGTAATTACCATTTTCAATTCCTTTGAATAATTGACTGATTGAAGCGATGTAGGTGTTATATTTCCACTCGATTTCATGTTGCAATATAAATTACAGAATGCACTGACTTGAGGTCAGATGGCTTTGGCGCTCTTGTTAAACCTCTTGCTAATAATTATTCAAACTTTCAAAAATTACTTATTCACAATTTTTATTAAGGACATGTTGACTATTTAATAATAATTTTTTATAAATAACAAACATGACGAATAGTTGAATAGATCTCAGGCATGACTCATACCCAAATAAGCACTAATGATGAAAAAAATTCAATTGGAAGAGGATAATTCGATAAAAGATTTTATTTATAATATTTAAATTCATATTATGATTATTTATTTATGCTTAGATAACGTTTTAACCTCAGGTGCTGGTAAAATAGATATTATTGAGTACCATATAGGTAATCACTTTGGATTAAGGTTTACTTTTACTTTTAAAATAACATCAGATAATGAACCGAAAGAGATCTTTGAAAAACGTATCATAAATGACAAACCTTTCACAGGTACAGTGGAACAATATTTATATTAGCTATTATTTTGAACGATGTTTCCCCAAGGTTGCTTTTAAATTAAAAAAGTTCGGACTGACAAAGGTCTTGCAAAGGAATTCAACAATTTCTTTGCAGATATTCCGATGAAGATTGCTGAAAACTTGAGCAAGTCGCTTGTGTATAATTCAGGGAAGAGGCTTGAAAGATCTTTATGTATGTTTGATATTTCTGAGAGTGAAACAAAATGTCTTGGGGATATGATGAAATACCTATGAAAGTAATAAAAGCATCGGTGAGCCTGATAATTGAACGTTCATTATAAATCGTGCATTCAAAGAGGGTATATTTCCAGACAACTTGAAGATAGCTATTATAAAGCCTTTATATAAGAAGGGTGATAGGGTTAATTTGAATAATTATTAATATTAAATTAAATAAATTATTATTAAATAAAATATTTTATCTGAAATGTTTTGTTTATTTTTAATAGACGATTCAATATATCCCTCGGCCACGTTGGAGGATTTCCATCCTCCATGTCTCTTCAGCACGTCTATTGTTGCTCCCGAATCAGCTAACAAAGACGCAGATGTGCGTCTAAAACAATGACCCGTATAAGACGTCGCATTTTCTAATTTCAAGAAAGCTGCTATTTGCCGTGGAAATGTACCAAACATGTTTTTTCCTACTACTCGCGTAGTACATTCTTTCTTGATGTATTGAACAAAAAATTTTGAATGAGGTGTCCCTGTCTTTCGCAATGCCACATATTTTCGAAATATCGCCACAAAACTGATGGCACTGTTTTCTGAATTTTTGATCACAAAATTTCGGTCAATTTTATTTTTGGTGTTTCTAATCGCATTTAGGAAGGAATCGCCCAAATCTCTCACATCGTCGATTTCTAAATCAACCAACTCTTTTCCGCGACAAGCTCCCGCAACGCCCAAAATAAGTGCAACCTACAAAAAAATTGATTTCTTAAAATTTCTGAATATAAACACATTTCCAAATTTACCTTAAGCATTAAATATTTATTATCCGGATCCTCCCGTAAGAACTGATCTACCTGCTCAGACGTGAGAATTCTTGACTTCTTTGGCTTAAATCCCTCATTTCTTCTCTTCAAAAAAGCTAATAATTTTGGAAATACACTTATATCAATATCTTCTCTACTGTTAATAACCGATTTCAGCATTGAGTAATGTGCCCAGAGAGTTGAGGCACAAACCGCTTTTGATTTATCATTGAAGTAGACTAACAGCGCATTTTCAGTAAGTTGTCTTACATTTTTTAAGCGGCACCACTTTTTAAAAGCATCGTACTGCTGCTCGTATAGTTTTGTAGATTTCGTTGTTAACAATTCTTCACCTACTTCGGCTGCTCTTTTATCAATATCAGATACACCTTCTTCACTCATGATACCAATAATTATCAATAACAATGTTTCTTTACAATGACACTAGTAATGACAATGTTTCTAAATTATAATTGTCACAACGCAATGTTACTATGGTAACTTATTTTAAAGACAGTTTATTAAATGAGTTGAAGAGAGAAAAAACTGAATTATTGAAATAATTAATAAAATCATAACGGAAGTACGAAAAGTATCATATATACCTTGCGACTGAAGTACATTTAATCCTTCAGGTAAACTTTACCTTTACCTTTACATTCAGGATTAAATGTACTACTTCAGTCCCGCGGTATATAATATACTATTAACTGTGCATGGGGCTATGTTTACAAACTTTTCAGATCTTTTTCAGTAAGAATAGCCAATATTTCGGGGATTTTAAAAATTTAAACCATACCAGGAGGATTTTATCTTACATATTACCACAGCATAGTTCACTTTTGAGAGGTAGATCGGTTACGTGTATGGCAGTAAATTTATTCAATATCCTACCAAAATCTTTGAGGAATATAACGGGTCATACCAAATTCAAGAAATTCTCAAGAATGACTTGACGTTAGGTAGCTTTGGCATTTAACAACATAGTTTACTAACCTATGGAGAGCCTATCAATCAATGTTGGATTGGATCAATGTTGCATAGGATAGGATAGATCATTTATGAAAGGAAAGTGTTTGTTTTGATCTGAAGAATTTTTTGTTTAAATTAATGTAGCAGTCAAAAAGTTACCCGGTATAAGTATTGAAACCAAATAATTTCGGAACTTTATGAAAATTTTCTATCCTGATTTGAAATTTCGGGAACTGGTTTGCTTCAACCTCATGTAAATATCTTTCAAGTTGCAATTAATTTACAGTTTCACAGATGATCGAATGATTATCAAGGAGTTACCAAGGTAACCAAAGTTTAAAGGCTAATGCTGAACTATTCGACGGATTTGGCCCAATACGGGAGTTTCCAAGACATTTAGACAATTAACCTATTCTTGAAGTATGAAAATATGAAAGTTCTAGCTAATCTAATAATAAATTGGAAGCAAGGAAGTAAACGGCCGGCAGGCTGGAAATACTCTAATTTCACCACGGATTCTTCATCAGGAAGTTGACCCCAATTGATTGAGATATATTCAGAAATTGCGCAAGACAAAAGTGCGCTGTTCAATTAGTTCAATGAATGAGGAACAAATGCGCAAAAATAGGTTTTCTTCAAAAATATTAACAGCATGAAAATAATGTGCTTATATTAGTCTCCGAACCAATTCATCGGTCCTAAAGAATGGGAATGATCGTTTCATGGGGTGGCAAATACGGCAAAACAACTAAATCAGCGTTCTGCCAGGATAAAAAGTTCTGACCTAGCGGGATATATACGGCAGTTCGAATCTGTTCCCTGATAAAAGTAGGGAGCAATTAGTCCGGTCATAAACACCCCAAGTCGCGCAACTTTGGCAATATGTCGGGCTCAAGTGACTCTCGGGTTTTACAGGGGGGTATTAATGCCCCCTCCCGGGGGATGAATTCAAGTTCCGCGTCTGTTTTATTCATGTAGGAGTGAACTTTCTGGTCTGACTATAAAATAGAGGGCTCTCTGTTGGAGACTCTTACTGCTGGGATATCATAAAAACAAGGGTCAACAAGTTGTGGTGTCTGGAGTCCCCTATATGCAATACTTCGCAAAAAATTGTTATGGAAGAATGAAAGACGTAACGTGATATATTGCACAATTTCTCGTATATGCTTATTTTTTTATATCAACCACATGATGTTCCGAGTTTGGGTGCCTATCAGATGATTCTATATTTGATATTGAATTGAAATTCATCTCTGAAATGTTTGGATCTTGAGGACTTCTATTAATGAAAGGAGTGAACAAAATTTTTTAGATTTGATTTTTAATTTTTTTGTTTCTGATATGATTGAGTATTCATTCAATCAAGCAATTCAAGTTGCCCACATCGAATCTGGAGAAACTGAATAACAAAAATACAAAATACGAAAGAGATAAAGAAAACACCCTCAAATACGCCTTTTTGATCAACTCGATATTGTGAATCAAGGATTTTTTAACATAACAAGCTAAACCGTAAATTTTACTAAGGAGATAATCAATGAATACATAACCTTTTATGGTTACTCTTTCACGAAGATTTTTTTAGTATCCGTATGTGTCTCTTGAAGGGGAATAATCTCAGCACCATAGTCCTTTGCTAGTTTAGAAATATAATCACTCTTGTCCTTAGAAATACCCTCTATATTCAAATCTAATACACAACATTTGTCGCCAATCTGCAAGGAGGATTCTTCGAATGGGGTCTTGCGGTCCAAGGGATGATTTTTCAGATCTTCTGATGTTTGAAGTCTGCTATGGAACTCGTTATAACACATCTCAATAATTCTATGATCGGCATAGAATTTACTGAAGGCATCAAAAGTTTAATTTTAATTATGACACATGAATATATACCGAATTGTTTTAATTTCTAAATAATTTGCAAAACTAGATGAAAATCCATCATATAATTTGATGGAACAAACTGACCTAAAGAGTTTAGTACAATCAGAACGCGTAGTCGAAACAGAAGAAAGACGAAATGTTATCGAGGATATTGAAATAACCCCACCGGTTATGGTTTTTAAGGATGCCTATGAAGGGAAAGAGTTTACGAAAACACTGACCTTGAGGAACATTGGTTCTAAGTTATCATGCGTACGAATTGGAGCACCAACAGCAAATGTATGTATGAACGTAGATCTTAAATGAACCGAACCGAGGTAATCAAAAGGTAGAGTTGATTATTTTCTGAATAAGTTAGATTGGTAATAAATTCAAATGAATATTTGAGGTTTTTCTATTATTAGTGAATATTGCTGAATTATTCCAACACTTTTACAAACATTCGCTCACAATCAGTTCAACAATTGATTTTAGGAGGGAGAGAGCTCTAAAACAGTGTTTGTACAAAGAGTCCTAGCAGGGTAAAGGTATATCTTTTTCGAATAATACAGAAATTGTCAAATATTCCATTTTTATTTCTTATTTGTGAAAGAGAGATGGGACGCTTAAGTTCCAACTTAATGCTGCCGACACTCATCCAACTTTGAATCTGAGTTGGCAATCACCCTAAGAGATATTGAAAATATTACTATTTCGACTGAAATGATTCGTTTCATTCACTCAAAATAACATGGTATGTGTTGATCCTACTTCAGATTCTGTTTTGGATTCTGCTTCGGATATCTCCGTGAAAAATATTCAAGCAGACTCCTTAGTAAACGAAAGCCATCCCATAGAAGAAGAAATTATTCTGTCAGGAACAATTTCAACCAAAGACTGGGGGAAACCATGCGTGCTGAGGCAAAGGGTTCATTCACGTTGATTCTTACAAATTGTTGGAGTTGCGAAAATAGTATTTGTCACAACATTGACCATCAACCCTTGGCTTTCGACCAAACGAAGAAACTCCTACGCTCTCCCAAGTACAGCTTGTTGCTCGTTCGTATTAGGACTACACGCTTATGGATCTGGTGATGTTTGATCTTGGGCTCATGTTTCAACATGCGTCAGATACTGCAATTGGATATTTCCAGTTCCTCAGCCATTTTACCATTGATACAATTCTATTGGGTGAATTGAACCTCTATAGAGACAATTCGAGTATATCGTAAAAAAAAAAGAAAAAAAAGAAGAAAAGAGAGAACAAAGAAAGAATCGAGCTACTAATGAACAGGGGTTATTGAAATCTCTGGAATTTGAGATAGTGTTGTTGAAACGTTTTCTTCAGTAGGGTGAGGTATAAGTTTCCAATTCCTGAGATTGGCTTGTTTCTTCTGTTAAGAAAATGTGTTTTCATTGTATCGTTTTTACGATATTTGATGAAATCAAAATTTTACAATCATCAACCCATATCCATAAAATATTGTATTTGATTTTTACTCAATCTTCATATCACACGTTTATTATTTAAATATGCTGGTAGAGTAATGCTTTTACTTATGACTATAGTTGGTGGAAAAGAAATCCATTATTTTGTTGACACATGTCATTACTGCCTATATCTCTGTTTGTATTTGTTGCATCTGGTCACACTCTTTTTCTTTGAAATGAAGAATCTATGTTCTAGCAAAACATATTTCATCATTGGTGTGACTTCACAATTTAGTTGTGTGTTAGGAGTCAAATATGGAGGTGAACAAAGAAAAAATTCGCTACATTTCACAATTTTGCTTTGATAAAGAGGAGAATACAAGTCAAGCGGCTGCAAATATTAGTAATGTTTGTGACTTCAATTCTGTAACCGCCAATCGTTACGGGAATTTTGTTGCCTAAGGATTTCTCCCTTTCGCTTTATCGCATTAAAATAGATTTAATCACTTGGTTCTATACATTGTGATTTATTTACCATCTTAGTTTACCATCTCTTTTTCACTGATCTTCGTCATTACAAATTTTACTTATTACATAAGGTTGAGTCGAAACTTTACTCGAGGATGCAATTCAAAGACCAAAATCTGGAGTCCGACCGACTCTAGGGTTGTAGTTAGCTTTAAAACAATAATGTTTGCCATTTTTCCAAAAGAAGGAATACAAACTTTACAAACTCTATGATACTGGCAACTAGCAAATGGCTGTAACTAGTTTTATTGCCTGATTCGATACTCTCTTTTCCAAAAATATATGATTTCCAAACCAATATGTATTCCTTTTTTTGATCCATTTTCTGTAAATGAAAATTTGTTTTTTGAAATACACGTAGTTTTTCAGTCATTCAGAATGACACCTATGAAGAGATCTTGCAGATTACCCCCAGGTCTGTCACTATCCAGGATGATCAAAATGAAGTATTGCACAGCATTTGCAGTCCACGATGCTCAAATTCCCATACAAGTCAATAATTCTATCGTTTATTACCCTCTCACAATGTAAGCCAGAATATTCTTCAAAAACAACGATTGAGATCAAATGATTTTAGTTATCTGAATCAGGCCAAGATCATTGTTGAGCCTATAGAAGTCAACTTTGGCAGAATAGATGCTGTGAGTAGTGTAGTCTCCAAAACGGTAACTGTCAGAAATGTCGGAACAAAGAATACGACGTTCTGCATTGATTTGGGGAGAAACGAGTTGGAATTGATAGTGGAACCTACGAAAGGAATTTTTCAGGTAATCGAAACCCATAAAACTTTATTTGCATTACTTGCAATTATATTGAGTGAAAATGGTTTTCAGACTTGGATGGTCAAGTACTATAATAACTTCTTCTTCAACAGCTTGTGCAAACCATTCCTAGATATATGCCTCCCCTTAATTCAGGAACCCCTTCTATCTTGAGTCATCTGGTGCTAACGCCGTCCAACCTCTGATTTAAATTTCATCTAACGTGATTCGTGATTCCCAATGAAAAATCCTGTTAGTCCACCTATGGTTATCCGGCCGAGCCACATGTCCGATCCAGGGGGACCGTTTGCATGGAACAGCTTCGTGCGTGAGCAAATTTGGTTGGATTTGGCTCATCTCGAAACACCCATACAGTCGATTGCTGTTTACTTTCGGGCTCATACGCGTAAATCCATTATTCATCACGATGGACGATGTCATAGAAGTGCTTCGAAGCACAGCAATCGTATTTCTAGAGCATTTCTCTCGACCAATCCATACGAGCCTTTTTTGAGCGATTGACAAATTATTTGGCATCCAACGCGAACAAATTTTTTGACGGTCAAATATTCAGGCAATATTAAAAGTAGGCAGGTCCCATTAATGCCTAAGGTTGTCTCAATCTCAATAGGTCACATGACGATGTTGCCTATCCATAAACAATGGTCCTTGATGAAGCTTCATCGCCAATAATTGAATTAATAATAATAGTTCTTTATTTCAAATCCTATCCATAAAACTATAATAAGCTACGTAGAAACGAAGTGGAATAGAGTCAAAACAAAATATATATACACATGATAAATGTAACATAACATAGTAAATTTAAACAGAGTGGAACTAAAAATTCTTCTAAACTGTAAGGCTCCAATTTTAAGAGAAATTTATATAATCTTCTCCTAAACATTTTTCCATCGGTTATAGTTTTGATTGTATTTGATAAGGCGTTATATAATATAAGGCATCTATATTCAGCTTGTTTTTGCGATGTTGTCAAATTCAATTTGGGATAGAGATAGTCTTTCTTCTGATTTAGATATTTTTCAAAGGGTGTGGTATTATTCCTAACGAAGAGAATGCATTCTTGTATATGTATATATTGCGTAATGGGTCAAAATTACTTTCTTCTTGAATTCGTTTCTGCAAGATTGGTCATATTTCAAGTTGTTCATTATTCTTACCGTCTTCTTCTGTACCACGAACAGTGATAGAATATTCCCTGATCCATAAAATATGATACCAAACCTAAGTTCTGATTCTACCGTTGCATGGTATACTGTTTTCAACAAAGATTTACCAATATATTAAGACATAATTCGCAAACCATATATAGATGATGTTACACTTTTGCTTAGGTAGATTATGGGTTCTTTCCAATTTAGATTTTTGTCTATGTAGATTCCTTAAAATTTGGTGGATTGGGCAAGGTCATATTTTTCCTGATTGAAGATTATGTGATCAGCACCTTCGATTTTTGGGTGTGTTGGTGAGGATAGTATTATTTGTGTTTTTGCTTGTTTAAAATCAGATTGTTATTTTCAAACCATTCTTGTGCTTTCACATAGTTGTTTAAAGTTTGAAAAATTCTTTCTGTAACAAGTTTGTTAGTATCATCGACATAGTTGATAGTTGTTACTCCTTTTTTGTTCATTTCACAATTAAGTCCGTAGTCCTTGAGGTAAATCAAAAAGAAAAGGGGGCCAACGATGCTGCCCTGTGGTACCCCCAGAATTATATCTTGTATGGTTGATCTGACAGTTTCTCCATTCATTTTTATTTCCACTAATTGTCTGTGCGTAAAATATGATTCGACCCATCGCAATGCTGGTCCTCGAATTCCATAGAGTTCCAGCTTCTTCAGTAATCTGTCACTGTCCACACTGTCATATGCTTTGGACAGGTCCAAAAACATGCCCATAGCCAGCTCTATATTCTCAAAGGCTTCCACTATTTTGCTTATAAAGTGATAAATTGCAGTTTTGATAGGTTTCCCTTTCGAGTAACCATACTGAGATTGTCCAAATATCTAATTTTTCAGGAAATGCTCCATTATTTGTCTTACAAATGCCATTACTATAATTTTGGAGAAGCTTGGCAAGATACTTATCGGTCTATAATTATTATAATCATTTATTGAATCCAGAAAATCTCAAATAACTCAGAAATTATTGAATTTAGGAGCATAATCATGTGCGAAAACTATCATTATTTTTGACCGCAGAATCCAACACAATTATAAAAAATAGGGTTCTAATTTGAAAAACAGAAGTTATGGCCAATTCAAGATCACAATTTTCAACACAAAATTTGAAACACACTGTGATGATATTTTTGAAATCCAAAAGATGCATGACCTTTTCACATCCTTCCTCTTCGATGTTGTAAACACGGTTTACGCTCAGGATATTTGATTTTTTTCCAGTTTTTCTTTGATATTTTGAAAACTATTCGATTTAATACAATGGTTTTAACAGAAATGTATTCACTATTGAATACTCGTTCATACCAGGAATGGAAAACTTGAAAAAAATTTTTTTCGTCGAATTTATTTTCACTCCCTGTATAATCGGAAGTTTTTGGGCTTCGAAAATATTTTAGCTCTGTAGAGAACTTCGAACAATATCATAATCCCAATTTTCAGATTTCAAATAGTTCTCCAGAAACGTCTAATAGGCACTCGAACTTGAGACACCTTGTATATACATGACTATTAATCCCGATAGAAGAAACCAAGTTTTCCAAGAAATGATGATGGATAAATGTTACCTAGACCTTCTCTTCATAGAATATTTTATTTTTTATTTTTCAAAGCGGGCTAATTGAATTATTTTTTTGATGAGACCACTTTCAGGTTAAATGGCGTAATGCTCATTTAAAAAGTGTTTGATGGGCTATTTCACCTTAAGAGTTGATTTCAGGCGAGTGAAACTGTGACGTTCAAACTAGAAGTCATGGGTTTCTACGAAGGACCATTCGAGAAGGAATTCTGGATTAAAACAGCACCTCCAAAACGTGTAACTGTTTTCGGTGAATTCATTACACCAAGAATTATATCGACATATCCCAAGGCATACGCAGACTTCAGCATGGTTATCTTCTCGAGAATATATGTCGGTCAGTCTGCTACTAAGGCATTGATGGTAAAAAACATGAGTTCATGCAACGCGATGTTTTGTATTGAAGGAATCTATAAAAAAAAATATGTAGTATGTTTCAATATCAAACCTGTAGATAAGATTGTGATGTATTTATATATTTTTATTTCAGCTTTATGAAGAAGCAGCGAAATTCAATGAACATTATAAGAGTTTTCGTATAAATCCTTTAGAGGGAAGAATTGGAGCACAGCAAACCGCAGTTATAGAAATAACGTAATTATTTACACACTTTTATCTTGAGAGATTGGTTATATTCGTCGACTACATGAACAGGCTTCAGGAAGTCCATGATGAATAAAATAAGAATAGATATTTTGTTCGGAATCTATTCAAACCACATCGGACAAAGTGAACATATATCTTCACCTTGTAATCCTTTTGGCTCCATCTCTTCTTATGCCTTACTTCCAACATCTAGGAGGTCCTCTTCGTTTTCGTTTTAGTGTGGTGGTATCCTTCGCCATCCCTTTTTTGGCCATTTATTTCCATCAATTCTGTGAGATGATCGTGTCAAACTAAAGGGCGATTCATTTAGAGGTACTTTTTTAATAAAAAAATAAATAAAAACAATTTCATTTTATAAACTTCATCAACAAATGAAAGAACAATTCTTTACAATTAATTTTTGAAGATAATTTCTTTCAAATGGTTAACAAGATCCAATCGATAGTTTCAATTTGAGATGACGCGTGTGAGAATTTCGGGTGGTATTTTACTGATGTGAAAACAGCCGAGTTCCAGCCAAGTTTTCTGTGAGTAATTCATACCTGGGAAACTAGACATAGGATTGAGGTCAAATTTCACAATAACATCCTGAAGCATCAACTCATAATTTCTGCATATGCCACATTCACCTGCACCCCCCAGGGGGGTCAGTAGGTACTCGGCCTGATTTTTAAAAATTCATAAAAAATCAACTATACATGAGAATGCCATCAAACTCCTGCAGAATTTTCTACATTACGACAAAAAAATAAATCAGTAGTTATCTCTGTCTTGCAACCCCTTGGGGGGCTGAAATAACGGCTTAATGATTATTCAAGCAGATTCGAATATCTCGAGAACTAGACATGGAATCGACACGAAATTTGGTATTTATTCTTCTCTCTAAATACAGAGAATAACTCTATGACTCACTTCCACCCCTTGGGGGGGGCTAGCCGAGTTTCAGCCGAGTTTTCTGTGAGTAATTCATACCAGGGAAACTAGACATAGGATTGCGGTCAAATTTCACAATAATATTAAGAAGCATCAACTCACAATTTCAGCATATGCCAAATTCACTTGCACCCCCCAGGGGGGTCAGTAGGTACTCGGCCTGATTTTTGAAAATTCATAAAAAATCAACTATACATGAGAATGCCATCAAACTCCTGCAGAATCTTCTATATCACGACAAAAAATTATTCAGTAGTTATCTATGACTTGCAACCCCTTGGGGGCTAAAATAACGGCTTAATGATTATTCAAGCAGATTCGAATATCTCGAGAACTAGACATAGAATCGACACGAAATTTGGTATTTATTCTTCTCTCTAAATACAGAGAACAACTCTATGTAGTAGCAGAAACACGTGTCGGCAAGTACCATCCTCATTTATTTCCTTCTGCTACTTGTGGATTCACCCGATATACCTTTCCTATACTTTTACTATTTATACTTGCTTTACCTCTACATCTACACTTTTTCGTGTTACACTGCTTAGATTTTACTATTTTGTATTATATTTTACATACTATGGTGATGTACCGTTAATAAATAAATAAATAAATGAATAAACAAATCCACATCACAAAGAGTACCTCTAAATGAATCACTCTTGACTAAGTGTGTGTCAATGGGGTCGATTCTATTAGATTTAAGATAGATCATGTGTACTATAACATCATTTCTGATGTATTGTCTTCTTGAAATACTATAGCTCCTTCTCCAGAAAATCATCAGTCTGTCATATCTCTATTGATGATTTCTTAAGTGTATGCTTCATTACCCTGATTTACACTCAGCCCAAGTGGGCAGAGAAGTGAGCAGAGAAGTGAGCAGCGCGAGAGTGTAAATACGACACTTCCCATGACATTGCCGCTGCCACTCGCACTGCCCTGCGCTCCCTCAATTGTCGGTTTTTCGTGCGCGAGTCAAAGGACTGGCAGCGGAAGTGAAAGCGTGTGTTTACATTCAGCCCTCTCGCTCACTTGTTGCCCAGCGTTTTAAGCTGAAGGACTTGTTTCTTTTTCTGTCCTGTTCAAGTACAGTGATCAGAGGTCCAGTTGTAGACGCCAGTTGTTAACAATGCCTACTCCACCACCACCAGAGTGGAGTAATGAAACATTAATACAGTTTTTGGAGTTATACGAACGTGAGAGAATAATATGGGATCCACGTGATAAAAATCATGAATAAAAACATAAAGTACACGATGCGTGAAATCGCATCAGTGCTCAAATGAACAATACTCCAATAGAAGAGTTAAAATGGAAGAAGCCCTTATGGCTACATTGCGACCACATTTTTTTCGATTTCTTTTTTCAAAACGTTTAAATAATTTATTACACTAAGTAGACATACAGCTGTCGCCGCAACAACCTCGACGTCAGCCATGGTTGCGCGCCCGGTAAAGAAGTATGAGGGCTGAGTGTAAACGACACTCACTGGCGTCGACTTCCGTCGACGCTGCCGCGGCAATATTTCCGGCATGACGAGTGACGGGGAAGTGGCTGAATGTAAACGTAGCATTAGAGAATATTCTCATCGCTATGGACCCATATATATAAAGTAATTTTTGTTTCCTTTTCTATAGATTTTCTAGGTTATAATAACGATTGTGATATCAGCAGATCGTTTTCCATTTGACAATAGATTAATTATTATTCTACTTGAAAGCACTCTAAAATTTCTTCAATTCCCAAATATATATTTGAAATGATAGAGAAAACATGGAACATCCTTGTCGGAATAGACTTCTAACTCCTTTAATCGAAAAAGTGATTTTGGAATACGGTGCTTCTCGAATGCTTCAATATAGTTTTTTGACAGAAGTCAAATGAACAGTTTTTACTTTTCTTTTTCGATTCCCAATAGAATTTGAAGTGTAAAAGCTCCGTCGGAGCCTGTTCTGTACGATTTGAATGATTTCTGCATCTGCATCCTTCTTCTTTTGAAAAATTCATGTTATCACTGCATTTTTTCCTAGTTGAGGATTCTATACAATCGATTACCGACCATGTTAAAGGAGACCATGACACTTTAGACCCATTTTTTTACAAAATTAATTTGGAGCCTCACCACAAAAGATTAATTCTTATGACAGGTTAATTCAATGGCATAATATTCCCTAATTTATTGACTTCTAGCTTTGAGCCCATAACAACTGTAGATCATCATGCTGTCTGCTTTATTCAAGTTTTAAGGGTTGAATGTACAGATGTTAATGAAACTGTTGTTATTAGAGGTAAGTCTAGATAAACCAAGAAAATATTGGCTCTGGAGACCATCTTGAATTCAAGCAATGTAAGTCCGATGTTGAACCTGAAAAGATATTATAATGAATTTCTGAACATTCCCGATTTCATGAAATGAAAGTAAATGAAAAAGTGTTGGCAAAACATATTTGTTCAGATATTAAGCTCCATTTTTTTTTTCAATAACAAAAGATTTCGCTCTAACCAAAGGAAGCAGAAATTATTTTCTCTATTTCAGTGTCGTAAAGAGTTCATTACACAACTACGTTTTCCTTGAGGTACCCCCATAGGAAAATAGCAAATGCTCAAATCCGGTGCTCCTGGTCGCCCCTTCAGAGGGACGAGGTGCGCAAGGAACATTTGGCGCTGTTTGGTCATTGAAGTCTGCGCTGTGTGTGCTTAGCCACATCCTATTGGAACCAAATATCCTCAAGGTTTTGTTCGTACCATGCGAGTTCTACTCAACAAAATTTTCGAGCATGGAAACAACGCCGAGCGGTTACAGTTGTTGTACGCCCATCTTCCTCGAAAAAGTACGATCCAATTACTTCAAATTTGGAAATGGCATAGCATAGAGACTTTCGAGAGGTCTCTCGTGAACTGGTCTTGGGTTATTCCAATAGAAGTTGGCTTCATCCCTAGTGAAGAATGTTGGGGTACGATCTAACATTTCTTGGGCTCATCAACTCCTAAACCACCATAATCTTATACGAATGGAAGGATAAATCTTGTTGTTTTGGGTCTTCCCATACCCCTTGGCCTTTTTGTTGAACCACATTCTCCCAGTGCACAAACCCAACTCAGGATAACATCGCAAAAGTACTGTTTGCATTCACCTCTGGAATGATTTTATTGAAACTATATAAGGATCTACAAAATACATGAATAACTGACTGTTTTTATTCCAGGTAGAGAATCCATGGATTCTACTTCACTGATTCAAGACAGAAGTAGAACTTCTTTGATGACCATTTCTTCTCCCACTCCACAAGCGCCACATGGTAATATCAAACAAATTTCTTCACGGGTGCTTATAATCTAGCATTGTCAAAGGAGGTATCCTACCTTGCATTAATTTCCAACTAGCTGATAATTTTCCCACAAGATACAGACACCATTATAATGAAACTGAAAGGAATTCCTAGACTGAGGTTGACGAGAAATTTTTATGTGTTCGAAATCGTGTATCATTATTGTTTGGGTAATATCCGCCGTCCCTTATTGTTCTTACTACCAACGTTTAAGTTTGAGATAAAAACAAATTAAAAATTTAAGGAAACAAATGATTTTATTTTTTTTGTTGGCCAGTGATATCATTTAACTACTGATGTATCTGTAAAATTCTCAACTTCTCAAGTATTAATGCAAGGGTAACTCTAATTACTGTTCTAACTTGACCAGACTCCTTTTCTTGCAGAGGACGAAGAAGATGCTGAAAATGCAAGGATAGAATTCTTGGTGACTGAGGAAAAAATGCAGCTAAACGAATCATTCAGAGTTTGTTTATATGGCGATAAAGAGAATGCCAATGTCAAATTGAAACCAGAACTTATCAATTTGAACCAAATCCAAATAAATGACCTACACCAAAGAGAAATCATGTTCGAAAATTGTTCGAATCACTTGCCTATCAACGTAGTTTATATCAAAAGCGCCTATATTGATGTACAACCCCCTAAGATTTTTCTGAAGCCGCAAGAAAAACGGGAGGTCCTCCTTAAGGTCAATGCAAAGAAAATAGGATATTACTGCAGAAAAGTCTGCTTCAACTTGGTCGTATACGAGAATTATAATATAACCCCTAAACAACAGGAAATCGTCGTTGGAAATATCCAAATGAAAGTATCTTTCACTGGTATTACTTATAAAACTACTCCCAGAACAAAGTTTGTTAGCAAGATCACACCAGATAATTTGAATGAAGTGGGCTTTATGACTCACGACATGAAATTTAATTCGAAGGTTCCCATGATGAAAGGCGCCGTGATATGCGGGGATGAGGAAGTTTTCAAGGATGATAACAGCGATTTGATAGCTTTTCCAAATGATCGAGCGCAATCATTGAGACCATGGAGAGAAACCAAACCGTAAGGAATATTTTTATATTGTATTCACAGCCTTTTTGGCTGATGAGAAAAATCGTATTCCTGTAATTTTTGCAGCCTACATAGTCCTACAGGGAAAAATTCACTCATTCCAGAAATAAACAGGGCCAGTCTTTGATCACTGCGTAAATTTCAACTATACAGGGTGTCTCAAGTTCGAGTGCCTATTAGACGTTTTTGGAGAACTAGACATATTTGAGATCTGAAAATTGGGATTAGGATATTGTTCGAAGTTCTCTACAAAGCTAGAATATTTTCGAAGCCCAAAAACTTCCGGTTATTTTTTTCAAGTTTTCCATTCCTGGTATGAACGAGTATTCAATAGTGAATACATTTCTGTAAAAACCATTGTATTAAATCGAATAGTTTTCAAAATATCCAAAAAAAACTGGAAAAAAGTCAAATATCCTGAGCGTATCTTTACAGGGTGTTTCAAATTTTGTGTTGAAAATTGTGATCTTAAATTGGCCATAACTTCTGTTTTTCAAATTAGAACCCTATTTTTTAATTGCGTTGGATTCTGCGGTCAAAAATAATGATAGTTTTCTCATATGATTATGCTCCTAAATTCAATAATTTCTGAGTTATTTGAGATTTTCTGGATTTATATAGTAAGTAGAGTCAAATTCGTCGAATCTGATTCATAAGGATATTCTGTGAGCATAGAAGATAAATCATCCCATTTATAATTCACAAGTGTCAGACAGGTCTTATTGTTAATCGTTATGAAATTTTTTGATTTCACAAAATGAATCGTTGCTATTCTAATAATGAGATTTTGGATTTATTTTTTATATTGTATTTTTTCGATTGTATACGCACTTAATGATATTGTTTATTTCAAATCCATGGTGGATGACACAAAATGTTGAGTATCCAATGAGAAGTATGCCCATTTTTTTTACAATTTCTGAAAAGATGTTTCAAACTTTTCAAAATTTGGAATGTAAGAGCCCCTAAAGAATACGAAAAAAGGGCAGTTGATGAAATTAGTATTTCGACTTATTTCGAAGCGAATGAGAATTCATCTCTTCAATAGAAAACACATTAAAAAATTTTTTTCGTCGAATTTATTTTCACTCCCTGTATAACGGGAAGTTTTGGTCTTCGAAAATATTTTAGCTCTGTAGAGAACTTCGAACAATATCATAATCCCAATTCTCAGATTTCAAATATGTCTAGTTCTCCATAAACGTCTAATAGGCTCTCGAACTTGAGGCACCCTGTATTCAGATTTTAATTTATAATCTATACAATTGTACTAACCAATGCACCCGGTATTTCTACAAAGGTGAGCAAAATTGTGAATGCTTGATTGTACATGATGAAATATTCGCCGTCAAAATTGATACACAGCATGTCAAAAGATAATATGAACTCGAAGTCAAAATAAACATTTAATAAGTATACTACACTATCTCGAGCATCTGATAGTCTCTCTCACAAATTTATATTGGAAAAGTGTTATGATTTGGGTTTCAGGGGGCTGATTTTGGGGTGGATTCGTGGTTATCTGAGTGGCAGAATAGGTGAATTTTCATCCAGTTCATATGATGTTAAGATGGGTGTCCCACAGGGTTCTGTCCTGAGACTGCTCCTGTTTCTGTTATTCATTAATGACCTTCCTTCTCATTTAAAAAGGAGAATTTGCGAATCGTCAAGCCTAGGTTGTTTGATTGAGGCCATCAAAATAATTATTTTTGCTAATGACGCTCCCATTGCGAGTTCTTTAGATAAACTTCAGCAGATGTGTGAGCTTTTAGTACGGAGTTTCGTTGAATAGTGCCAGTTGAATGCAATCATGATCAACGATAAAAAAACGGAATGCATACACTTCACGCTTTCAAATGTGTATCCCAAAACATTCTCGATGTTGATAATGAAATAATTCCACCGAGTGATTCCATCAGATTTTTTGGAGTTTATATTGACAAAAATTCAAGGTGGACCCAAACATGTTGATGCAAAAAGCTTTGCAACTCCTATTAGGCGATAGCAAGAATAAAGAGCTCATTTTCAATCAGGTACCTGATAAATATTTACTTCAGTTTAGCTCATTGCCATTTGTTATACAGGGTGCTCGGCACATGGACGAAGCCCCATAACTTTTTTTGCGTGTGCTTTTACATCCATTTTTTTTATTGTATTAAGTCTACATGAGTGTGTGTTTGAAAAAAAACGTATTTATTGTTACAGATAAGACCACAAAATTAACACTTGGGCCTTTTATAAAAAAAAAATTATGAAAGTATGAAAACATCTCCACTCCGATTGAAATTTAAAAAAAAGTTACAGCTATTACAAACTTTGTTTTATCTTAATATGTTCTTTGGTTTATAACGTTGCTAACCATATGCTATTTACGTAAGTCAATAAAAAAAATAATACTGCAAATAAGGTTTTAGTCAGAAGAGTGAAGAAAGTCGCACCTAAATAAAAGTACGGATTTCGACACAACACAGCGAGCAAGGAAATTTTACCTGCCCGTTTTAGACGCGTGTGAATTATTATAATTATTTCTGTCCTTAGGTTGGATTGGGTTAGTCGCCGCTGACTTGACCCTACCGTCATTCGAGATTTAACTGTCTCTGCTGTTGGAAGTGTCTGTGCCGCGTTGTTCAGTATTTTAAATTTGTATTTTTTTGTTTTTCTTACTTTTATCGACTTTTTGCTACTGTTGTTTTAATTTTGGTTGTTGATATGCCCAATTTCGTCAACGCTGAGTATGCTGATATGGTGATGGCATATGGCCATATGTATAAAGGAGAATGAAAACAACATTGAGAGCCTCTCCAGTTTTCACAGCCATAACACTAGGAGCAGGGAATATTATCGTTTCCCGTGCACAAGACATCTAGGTTTGAAATGTCCCCAATGTATCAGGGTAGAAAACTTTTCAACCATCTGCCTATTAGTTTGAGGTCTTCAGATCTTACTAGTCCTTACTATTAAGAAAATGTCATTATACCGTTGATAAATATTTGAGTGATGATTTAGGAAAAAATTTATTAATTGTTTTTGTTAATGACTTGTCCTACACATAAAGTTGTTATGTTTGAAAGGATCAATAAATTATATTATATATATTATCATATTATCACATTGTATTTGACGCAAATACACAAACAATTCAAGCAATTTATAAATTGCTTTCTTCAATAAGAGATTTCTTACACTGTTATTAAATTTTTTCACCTTTTGCATTTTTATACTTTTAAACTTGTGAAGTTTCGATAGGGTTAGCTTTCTGCTGAGTTCTTGCAATTCTGTTGAAAGGTATGGTGAGATGATGCATTTTTCTGGTATTTCATGCATAAAAGTCCGAATTCACCAGGAATTTGTCAAGGTTCTGATGAACACTTTTCACGGCAGTATAAATGAAAGCAATCGTGAGTATGCCCTCCTCCTGAAAACATCCCGACAGCTCATTCGATGGTTCATGTCGTAGATAGCTCTAAATGCTCTTTTTAGTACATTATTTCTGTTCAGTCATGAGCTGACTGTGATTATGATTTCTGTTCGCATCTGTTTGTAATATGTCAAACATTTTTAACAGGCTGTCGTTTAATGAATCCTCGCAGTAGCCCTAACTTGTCATTGATATGAAAATAAATGTTCTACATGTTCTCTCTCTCCTCCTATGTATAAACCATTTTATAATTTTAAATAATATGCACCTATAATAATTCTGCAAGTATATTAGCGAATCGAAGTTTCGTTAAAACTAAAATGTGTTCACGTATGGCCTAGCAGTGCCCATTCTGATTAGCATGAACAGAAAGAAAGCAATTAAAACTTTTCAATCATCTTATTGTTTGATTTTTCTTTGTCTTCGAACGAAAGAAAATCTCAGTTTTATCGCTGCATGCAATCAATGGTGAGAAATTTGAGAATTTCTGGTAAATTTTTACTAATAATATTTGTTAAGAAATTATACGATCAATTATAACATTTCAGAGGTGATTAGAAATTCAATGAGCTATCAATTTTATAGCTTTTGGACATATATCTTAATAAGTCACGTCTTCGAATAAACTCGTTACTAGACTTTGGAATGACCCATTTCATAATTGGTACATATTATGAATTTAATTTCAGAATTAAAACAATCTTCGCGAAAATTCCAAGGAACGTGGTTACACACGATGAGTATAGCTATCCTCCAGAAGTGTTGACGTTTAAGAAAAACAATGCGGACTACTATTTGAAGTATTTGAGGCAAAAACTATTCAAAGCAGATGGGAAGATGCCTAAAATGTCACAAGATCATATCGCAACTCGATCATGGATGCTGAAACAATTTGAATGCGAAATGACAGAACAGGAAACACCTACGGTTCCCATCACTGGATTCGGTCCACTATCAGTAATATACCTCAATAATATCAAAATCAGACCTAGATACATCCGTCTTCAAAGGGTAAGTTGGTTCAGTAATATGAAGAAATTTCTAGAACAGGTACTGACTCAGAGTCTGACAGAGTCTGAAGGCCCCAAAATTACTCTAGAGTGTCTCAATATAGCCATTTTATTTTGATAAAAGGATTTATACTGAACGAAAAAAATTACTTTTATTTTTCCTCTCTTAACTAGAAAAGCCAGGGGAATTGATTTTTCTAGTGCAAAATGACGTATAGGGTAGCACAAAAAAGTTGCGACGGTTTAAAGGGGACGAAATGATTGCCAGTGGCGCCCTCTAGAGAATACAACCAAATCGACCACAAATTTGAATTTCTCACCTCAAAAAATCCCTATGTACCAACTTCATGCAATTATCTGGAATCTGTCGAAAGATATTGATATTTTTCAACTCTAACACCCTGCATTTCGGAAACGAAACATTTTCGGACCCATCTTCATAGGAACTTTTCTGCTTAAAATGATGTGATCTATCACCGATTTCACTTTGTCGGAAACAAAGCAGAACAACCTGTATATATCATAAATATCAAAATGGAAACTAAGGATATATTCTTTTCGTACTTCCGGGCCTAAAGTGACAACTTCACTCCCTTGTGACAGGTACTAAAGTGTCACATTTAATCCTTCCGGGATTAAATATTGACAAAAAACTCCCGGAACGATTAACACAAACAAACGAATTTAAGGGATATTTTATTGAAAAATACAATTAATTAGAATGGTAATTAACGTTAATAATCAAATTAATATTGTGACAGTTCGTCATATTGACCAGTCTTTCCTGGGTTAATGCAGCAGGTAACTGACGAGTAACAGATAGGTCCTTATCATATTGAACTGGTGTTTGAACAGGAAGCGAGAATGAGGACTGTGGCATAACTATAGTGGACTAATCGGCGACTTGACCAAATATTTTATCTGAAATTTTTTGTTTATTTTTAATAGACGATTCAATATATCCCTCGGCCACGTTGGAGGATTTCCATCCTCCATGTCTCTTCAGCACGTCTATTGTTGCTCCCGAATCAGCTAACAAAGACGCAGATGTGCGTCTAAAACAATGTCCCGTATAAGACGTCGCATTTTCTAATTTCAAGAAAGCTGCTATTTGCCGTGGAAATGTACCAAACATGTTTTTTCCTACTACTCGCGTAGTACATTCTTTGTTGATGTATTGAACAAAAAATTTTGAATGAGGTGTCCCTGTCTTTCGCAATGCCACATATTTTCGAAATATCGCCACAAAACTGATGGCACTGTTTTCTGAATTTTTGATCACAAAATTTCGGTCAATTTTATTTTTGGTGTTTCTAATCGCAATTAGGAAGGAATCGCCCAAATCTCCCACATCGTCGATTTCTAAATCAACCAACTCTTTTCCACGACAAGCTCCCGCAACGCCCAAAATAAGTGCAACCTACAAAAAAATTGATTTCTTAAAATTTCTGAATAAACACATTTCCAAATTTACCTTAAGCATTAAATATTTATCATCCGGAGCCTCCCGCAAGAACTGATCTACCTGCTCAGACGTGAGAATTCTTGACTTCTTTGGCTTAAATCCCTCATTTCTTCTCTTCAAAAAAGCTAATAATTTTGGAAATTTACTTATATCAATATCTTCTCTAATGTTAATAACCGATTTCATCATTGAGTAATGTGCCCAGAGAGTTGAGGCACAAACCGCTTTTGATTTATCATTGAAGTAGACTAACAGCGCATTTTCAGTAGGTTGTCTCACATTTTTTAAGCGGCACCACTTTTTAAAAGCATCGTACTGCTGCTCGTATAGTTTTCTAGATTTCGGTGGTAACAATTCTTCACCTACTTCGGCTGCTCTTTTATCAATATCAGATACACCTTTTTCACTCATGATACCAATAATTATCATTAACAATGTTTCTTTACAATGACACTAGTAATGACAATGTTTCTAAATTATAATTGTCACACCGCAATGTTACTATGGTAACTTATTTTAAAGACAGTTTATTAAATGAGTTGAAGAGAGAAAAAACTGATTGAAATTATCGAAATAATTAATAAAATCATTCCGGAAGTACGAAAAGTATCGTATATACCTTGCAACTGAAGTACATTTAATCCTTCAGGTAAATTAATTATAAACTTTACCTTCAGGATTAAATGTACTACTTCAGTCCCGCGGTATATAATATACTAATATTTGTTTCTCATTTGTAATGGTCAGATTCCTAAAACACAATATTAATCAAGAAAGTTTATTTTATCAAGTCACTAACTTGTAAAACTGAAAGTTAATTTGCAAAATTTTTACAAGTTAGTAGTATTATTCACATTAGAAAATTTTGTTTTATCGTCATATACAGTGTGGAACAGCCAAATGGAATAAATTCGATAACGAATAAATGAGAGCGTGTTTGGAAAAACGCTTGGACACGGTGACTTGCATTTTTAATGCGTCATGTGACAGTATTAATACCCACTTTCTTATTTTAAATGCAAGCCCCTGTATATTATTAATTTCTTGGATTCTTCAGAGAATTCTAGACATAAATCATGTACAATACACCTATCTTCAACTGTTTCGGAAATATTAAGTGTTTTCAGATTTATTACAAAAATTAACAATAAAAAAAGAAAATTATTTTATTTCACAAATTCGCTACATTACACTAAAAACCTAATAATTAATACTGATTATTTAAAAAAAAAAACAAAAAATATTATAACTCAATTGAAATGTTTGAATTTTTTAGGTAGCACCAATCAGCAACGTAGAGCATCAATTCACCATCTTCAACGACAATACATTCCCGATTTTCATATACGTTACTTCAATGAAAACCGGTATATACTTTCATCAAGGAAATTGCAAAATTGTGAAGGCACATGAACTGAAAGTGATGACACTCACGTGCTATGCTGGTCTCGTTGGTAGATATATAAATGTAATACAAGTGATTGTGAATTTCTGCCATCTATATACAATAAGTGTAATGGTCGAAGTTGTTCCGAAGATGATCAACCTAAGTGCGAACGTCTTAAATTTCGAACCTGAAAAGAGCGGCAATATTAAATTTATACCGCTGCAAAACTATCTCAATTCACCCATTTCCTTCTTCACTGAGATGTCTCCTTCACGGTTCTCTATAAAACCAAAATCAGGTACGATATTACAGAAGAGGACACTGCTGTGCTCGGTCGAATACAATAACGTTCCGGAAATTCCAGATTATTGCGAACTGGTCTTGACATCAGAAGGTGGTGGTTCTCAAATATTGCAAATTTCAAGGAAAAAGGTGAAACCATCAGTTGAGATATTTCCGCCTCGTTTAATACTCCCTAATCTTCCTTTGAACCTAAAAACCACGCACAAAGTGAGGCTTGTGAACGGAATGAATTATCCTTTATGTTACTATGTTGCGGACCCGTCACCTGCACCAGGAATCGACATTTCTCCCTACGAAGGAGTGATTGAATCTTCTGCAGATTTGGAGGTAGAAGTTGAAATTACAATTAATTACACGGAGAACTTTGAGACGCGATTTGAGTTCGTTCTAGAAGATCAATACAGCTTCTACCTTCATATTAACGGCCACGTTGTCATTCCTTCTATCGACATAAAACCAGAGACCATAGTTAATCGTCAACTGTTTCCCTTCGCCTACCGCAGAAACATATTCTACGTCAAAAACGAGTCTACATGCGAATGTGTTGTGAGATTTGACCTGGACCAGTACGAGTATTTCCGCGTTACAGAAAAAGAGGAAGAAATGGATTCAACTATACATAACACGAATCAGATAATACTTCCTGGAGAAGTGAAACAGTTGTTTCTTCATTTCGAACCGATGGATGCATTAACTGAAAGTTTCTATATGCCGGTTGTTGTGAACGATATGGTGGGTCCTCCATATATGAGCAACTTGGAATCTCTACACTTCAAACTTGAGGGACAGGAGTCAGGTACTGAAGTGAAGCTTCCTTGTTTGAAGGTTACAAGTATTTGCAGCGTTGTCTCCCTTCACTTTTCCACTTTGAAGCTGAGCTTCACCCACGCCCTTTCTTATACAACTACAGATCACTTGACAAAATTTTTCACGGTCAGAAACCTGGGAAGTGACCAAATGGACTTTTGTATCAGAATAGACAAAATTAAATCACAGTTCTCTATCGAATATCACAGCGGGATCGAAGTTGAAGAAACCAGATACTCTCTCAACTGTTCTCTACTACCGACAGAATCGTCAATATTTGTTGTGAAATTCATTGCAAGTTCTCCTGGAATGTTTATCAGTAAATTGCCCATTTATGTAAGGAGCTATTTGGATGGTTGCATTTTTAATTATCTGAGACTGATTGGGGTGTATGAAACGCCCCAAATAACAACGGACAGTGCTACTTATTACCTAGGTTGTACTCCAGTAGGTTTCAAAAGTGCCGTTATGTTAGACCTACGCATGCAATATCACGACTCGAGCTGTCAAGTTAGTTTCGATAGGCCCCCTGAAGATATCACGATATCTCATAGAGAAAGAGCAAACCGAAAGAAGAGCACCACTAAATTCAAAATTCTTTATCTACCTACTCTTCCTGGAGGAGTTTTCGAGGACATAAACTTTGAGTGTTCCTGTGGCGGAAGATGTAGCATAAAATTAATATGTTATTGTGAAGATACTTTTCTCAACCATTACGCTTTCTTCCTGAACAATAGAGATTTCTTCAGAGAAAATCTGGTTCCGCCTGCTAAGAATTTTGAATTTCAGGTAAGAATTCATATTATCTTATAATCGATAAGTTAGGAGTATTTTGAGGGCATTCAGCCAATGAGATTTTCTCAAACTTTCATAAATGATACAAACTTTTCTCTATTTCAGTGTCGTAATGAGTTCATTGCAGTATTAAAACAGTGCTGTAATGACCTCATTACAGCATTGTTTTTAGTTATATTTTTCGTTTTGTAGTTGACAACACTGACAGCCTATCCTTTCGAATGTCAACACGCGTCCATTGCATGGCAATTGTCACTATTAAACTATGTAAAGATTTGAACGCACTATTCAAATTCTATAATCTGTCAATTTTTGTGTCAGTCACACCAACTGCGAAAATAAAATACAAAAGGCACTAGGAGGTAAAATCTGAATTTTTCATTGAATTCCAATAAATTTCTCACAATTCTTGACTGAAATAGAGAAAATATCGTCTAATACTCGTTGCAGAAGGCAATTCCAACACTCATGCGTTCAAAAACTCTCTCCTTCGTCTCTCGATTTCGAATTTCGCAATCGTGTTGGAATAGGTGCCCATTGCAACTTGATTTAGAATATACTATTGTGAAATCGTCTGCTTTTATAAATCTAGTTTGACCTTAGAATCTACAGAAGATGTCTGGTAAAACGTTGGTTACAAAAACAATAACAGTTTATCTATTTATATATTTATTTATTAACGGTACATGACCATTGTATGTAAAATAAAACACAAAATAATAAAATCTATGTTGTATAACACGAAGAAGAGTAGATGTAGAGGTGATGCAAGTATAAGTACAAATGTATGTGTAATATGAAACAGAAAAACAATATAAAGCACAAATAAAAATTAATCTTGAATATCACAGTCTTATCAGGTACTTCAATTCTCTCCTCAACCTCGAAATAGATACATGAAATATATCAACTCCTAATGAGTCGACGATATTAGCGTTTCGCGTTAATCTCGAAAAACCGGGGAATGAAAACAATAATTGGTTCTTGACTGGGCGAGTCTAAATAAATAAAACCTTCGGATGGGTCGAGGTGGAACATATTTGTTGAATTGTGACAACAAGTCTGGGGAGTACAGAAGACCCTGAAAGAACTAAGCAATGAATATCACATCCGCATGAAATCTTCTCGTCCTCAAGGAGGATAGTCCAAGAAGTTCTCGCATTCGACTGGCGGAAAAAGTATAAACTGGAAATAAAGGACCAAGATGACTACCCTGTGGAACTCCCGAAGTTACCAGTATCGAAAAAGATGTTCCACCTATTTTAACGGTTTGGTATGTGCCTGAAATATAAGACATCAACCACCGACAAAGGTTATCATGGAGACCAAACATCCCAAGCTTGATACCCAGAATTTTATGGGACACACTATCAAAGGCATTAGCAAGATCAGTGTAAATAACATCGACCTGCTTGTGATCTTCTAAAGCTTCAAGAACATACTGAGTGAAACCCAGAGGATTGGTTTCAATGCCTCTACCCGGAAAAATCCATGCTGCTCAGGAATAATCCCTTCATAAATTCTTGATTTCACTTGCCCATGAATGATAGATTCAAACAATTTGGGGATTATGCAGTTGATGGTTATTGCCCTAACAATAATTCTATACGAGTTCCATCATCAACAATTTCTCGTGATCAACTAAATGTTTCGGGGTTTTGTTAGAGTATAGAACAGGAATGTTAAGAAATAATAAAGCCGTGCCCATCTCCATGACTAAAATATAATACTGTCGAAAAATTGGAATATATTTATGAAATGAAATCCGATAACTAAATCCTGTTTCGGGAAAATAAATTCAGTAAGTCCAAACAGTCAGTTCTCAGATTGATGGTGTCGGTTAATTGAATTACGAAGCATGTTTTTAAGTAAGAACCGTTTTGCGATTCCGCCACCGTAGCGCTACGGTCGGCATTCCGCGCATGCGCGTTGGTTACCTACATCTCTTGTCAACGCACTGACGCCATTACAGTCTGATTCTTCATTGTATACGTTGTTTACTGAGTGTTTAATATGCCTCCGACAATCGTGAGTCCCGCTGATTGTGAAGTACGGGCTGTTATACGATTTCTTAGTGCTAAAGGCGTAAAACCGATCGATATTCATCGTGAGATCTGTGAAGTTTACGGACAAAACATTATGAGTGATGGAATGGTAAGGAAATGGGTGAGAGCATTTAAAGATGGCCGCACAAATGTGCCAACCAAAGATCTCCTCAAATCTTTTAAATGGGAAACAGAAAGTGGCTGAAAAGCCCTGGTCTTGCATCCAGCGACTACCATTTGTTCCTGCTCTTGAAGAAACACCTGGGCGGTCAGCGCTTGCAAGACGATTATGATGTCAAAACATTTGTGACACAGTGGTTAACAAGTCAGGCGGCAGAATTTTATGAGGAGGGTATCCAAAAACTGGTGCCACGTTATGACAAGTGTGTCAATATTCACTTATAATACCACAAGAGCTTCAAAATTATCGGGTATTTCCCGATAGGTTCGTTGCAAACAAATGAAGGAGTCAAGTTTTTCAGGTTAAAAAATCACGAGCGCGAAGCCAGTGTTTTTCCTGAAAAACTTGACGATTTTATTTGTTTGCAGCGAACCTATCGGGAAATACCAGATAATTTTGAAGCTCGTGTGGTATTCGGGGATTATTTTTCTGTCCCAAATGTCGGCCAATAGAATTGCACCATGAGACGAAATGTACAGTTAACAAATAAGAATTTCATAATGAATAAAACAACATTTAATTAAGAATCAGGGTAGTGCAATTAAAAATACAATTGTTGTAAACATTGGTGCATGTTTTCTTCAAGTCAGAGTTATCGGTAATGGTCCCAGAAGAGGTAGATGGCATGAGGTTTATGCTGTTGATGGCATTTTCTGCAGTAGGCTCACTCCTTCGCAGTTTCTTGACAATTAATTCGTGGTGTTCCTGGTCGCGTTGGAGATACGGCTTGATGGAGTTACTGTTGGCATGTCCAGTTATTTTGATTAACTGCTTCTCTCCCAGGCCCGATTTCGCTAGATTGGAGACGGCTGTTGCACGACTGGAGTGATTTGGTGATTTTTTGTTACCAAGGTCAAGCCCAGCTTTTTGTGCTGACTCCTTAACCCACTTTGAAATCGTGTTTTGGCCTACTGGGGAATCCTTGTACCACCTAGTGCCTGGAACTTTATTCCAGAATGGATTTTGGGTCAGGAATAGTCTGTCGCTCTTGATATTGACATCTCTCTCTCTCTCTCAATTTCTGGAACAGTCTCACTGGGCACTTGTCAGGGATTTCCCGATTCTCCACCAGCCACTTGCTGTCTGATAATTTTTATCACCACCTTGTGTGGTCTTGCTGAAAATTGGATTGTATTCAATTCTCCCAGTTGTTTCCCCGTCATTTCGCTGTTCTGCCTTGAAGTGATGTATTGACGCCATGCTGCCCTCACCACCTCTCCGAGCCAATTCCACTGATATTATCATGAATAATTTTTTTGGAGGCCATCAGGAGTTTCCTCGTCCCAAACAGTGGTCATTGCATCCCAATCTTTTTCCTCCAACGCTGCTGCACTTGCCCTCCGTTTTTCCGGAATAGATTGTAAAGCCTTACGCTTGGCATCACGAGCTCCTCGAGCGGTCTTGAATGCAGCATCCGAAAATGTGTATTCCCTCTCAGTACAAAAAGTTGTAAATTGGTTCCAAACTGTTTTTTTGCCTTCTCCGTATTAATGGGAACATTTCCTTTGACTTTTTTATCGATGGTGGACAGAGAACAAACTCCAAATCGACTCATTTTCATGCAAAATCTCCAATTTTCACAATTGAATTCAACCTGTCAGTTCGACTTGTGCTTAATTTGACTGGATCATGTTTTGTTTATATATAGCAACTACCAGAGAAAAATTTCAAAAAATTATCAGTATAATACCATGTAGGTTGTACCACGTGACGTCGAATGATGCAATTCTATTGGTCGATATTTGGGTCGGAAAAATAATCACGGAAATTATGTTGAAAAGTAGATTAAGATACAGGCTTTCATGTAAAAATAAAGTTATTGCGATATCTTTACACGCCTTTTTTTAATTCCAAAAGGGTACTTACTTAAAAAACATGTCTCGTAGAATCATCTTCCCTATATTTCGTTTAAACCAATATAATTTTTTTCAAACTTCAAATTTACCAAAAGAGAGCTATTTGAAAACTCCTTAAACTCAAGCAAACTGATTGCTGAAGAGAGGCTTTTGGAAAATTAAGAGTACTTACCATCCCAGCCATTTATGTATTGAAGTGTGCCACTTATATTCACAACAACTTGAGCAAATTTCCAACCAATAGTACTTATCATTCTATCAACACTAGGTATAGAACCAACTTGTCCATTCCATATCATAGCCGAACATTTTCCCAGCAAGGAGTTGACTTTTGGAGTCCGAAAATTTTCAATAAGCTGCCAGAGAGATTTAAGGTTTTATCAGAGAAGAAGTTTAAGAAGTCTTTCAAAGAATTTTTACACTTGAATACATTTTACTCACTAGATGAGTTCAGGAGTATGAGAATAACACTGTAATTCCTTTGTTTTGACTAAGTATGTAACTCTCATTGATGCTGTCAATATATTTTTATTATTGTAACTTGTAGTGAAGTGATTGTAGGTTAATTGTTGCGTTGTTGGTGTAGATTTGATTACGGTTTTTTGCAATAATTTTTGTGTTGATTTATTCTTTGTCTGAAATATTGTTTATGTTCTATGTATGATTTGTCACATGATGTTTTCTAGATCAGTCATTTAAAGGTGCAGAATTTTTCAACTTTGAAATTTTGTAATTTTTACATTATAATGAGCCAAATGAGTGTTTTGACCAAGGGCAACATTAATTAGAGAATAAAAATAAGTCTTTTCTCACGTCACTGCTATTGTCTTCACTTTTTCGGTCAATCCTTGTTTCCTGTTTGGTTTGCAATTGATATTCATTTTTTCCGATCGCTCTTCAAGCTGCTATATGTTCCTCTTCAAAACCAATCGGCATTCTCTTATATTTCAGAATAGTGGGTCTCGAATGGGGCCTCTGAAAGAAAGTGAGAGCGTGAATTTCGGAAAGTACTTGGAATTAACTGATTTTCCGGAAAATGAGAATTTATACGATTTTCCTTTTTTCCCTCTGGAAATTGACGAAGAAAATGATTATGAGTACCACTATACTTTGAGAAAAAATCTCAAATTTGTCGAGAAATGGGTTTTCTCGCAAGGATTCTTCAAGAAACATTATTATCATATACCATACACTATAGCACTGGCACCGATAGTGAGACCCAAGGAATTCAAGAAAGAGATGATAATAGAGCCACCAATATTGACATTTCTTGTGGAGTTAGGTGGAGAACAAGTTCGAGAAGCATCAATTCGCAGGTAACTACACTTATTTTTGAAAAAGACTTTCAAATAATAATAATCTAATCACCCACGAGGAAGAATTTATTTGTATGATTTCATTACTACTACAATAATTCAACCATAGATTCTTGAGATCAAGGAAAGCTTTTTGCACGCTTATTCCTAGTGGGACAGTGAGTTACAGTTCTCTCAAAACGTCTGTTACTTTCGAATATCGACGATTGGGTTCGATTGCCTGATGAGTAATCTGTGGTCAAAATTTATTCTGGCTGGCCTATGTACATTAATAATGAATTACAAAAGAGAAGAGCTTTGGTTTCCATTTTCTTAATAGTTTAAATGTCCAGATATCCCGGTTTAGTTCTTTCAGGGGCCAAATACGTCGGATAGTTCGACAGATTAAGATGATTTCATATATCATATATAAAAATTGAGAAAACCTGTATCCACAATCATTCAGCCGGCCTTGATAACTTTTTGGTTTTCCGCCGAAACTGACAAAGACATAATAAGGGACATATAATTGTAATGAACACCTGCTACGTCCTAGTAGAAGAGCGGCTTTTCACCGACGAAGAGGTGTTCAAAAGAAAAAATGAAAATTTATAAAAAAATTTTGTTTATTTCAGACTTTCTCCTGACGGGAGAAATCTTCAGGGTTCGGCTCATCGCTAGAAAGGACGAGTCTTCAGTTCTTAAGATTAGGGAACTCAATAAAATACCTGAATAGCAAAAACTAATTTATTCGAAGCACACAAAAAAATAATTAAAACAATTTCTGACAAATTATTATTGGAGGTTTCGGACTATGGACTTCTGACTGTTTATAAAGTTTATATCTGACCTTTTTCCTTGGACTTCTAACACGGAACTTCACTAGCGAAATTTTGAACTCACTCATTTACAACACAATTACTATTTTTCTAGAATTTAAAAGACTGATTTCTTCAATATTTTTTTTAAGTGTTTTCATGGTTACGGATCACGTTGAACTCACTTTCCATTCCCTAATTTTTCCTAATATCCCTTTGTCCGTGAGCGTTATCGAACATAATCCGGAATTCCTTAATTTCTCCTAATTGGTGCCCTTCTTTTCGATAGTTCGAATTTACCCCACTAATTCGAAATCTAAGTTTCATTGGCTTTAGTCAACAGAGTCTCTCGATACAAACCTCTGATTGGTCCACTGATTTAATTTTAATTTTTCTACTACAGATCCACCTTTTTCCCATCGTTAACTTAATCTAAGCTCTTAAGATCGCAGGTTCATGTAAATGTATCATATTTCGAACTCTTCTAATTCTCACATTTTATTACGTCGTACATCCATCAAGATTTCCATGTAGGGAATCAATAAATTTTGTTTTGAATCTTAGGATTTATTATTATTGGTGTGATATTTTTGAAAGGTTTATTACTGTCTGAAATGTCTGGGAATTTCGATTAGATATGGTCTTTTGCTTATCAAGACCCATTATCCAGCATCGCTAGACATATCATATTACATAATCGTGACAATGACATCAAATATGACTATCGCCCGAAGTGGCAACCTGGTCAAGTGGCGGCGAGTGCGCCCTTGACCGCATTCAATTCACAAATATCACACTACACCAACGAAACGTTACATTATATTAATTTGGTGCCAAACTTCATCCCAACCCTGTATAAAGTTTATTATCAATTATTGTCATCGAATATATCTGTGGTTGTAAAAATATGACCTTCATTTTTCATTTTCAGTAAGGTCGCCGAGCTCAACGATAAGAACATGGCTCTACATTTCATGATCACCTACTCCAATCTCCTGAAATTCCTCATTGCAGAAGGTGCCATCATTCCTCATATCTTGCCTGAATTCCTGCTCACATATGAGTATTATCAAATTATATACGATTATTGCCCGAACCTACTAAGTATCAACGGATATTTCGGAAAAGGAAGGTTTATCCAGTACAGTACAAGGTGCTACTTGGATGTGATACTGCAGGGCATCAAGTTATACGTTTTGCGTCGAGTGAAGATGTTTGACGTTGAATTACAGCCTTCATCAACTGAAGATGTACGATCGGAAGAAAGATTATCAGCTGTTTCAACTAATATACCAGTTTCATATCATATTCTGGTGATGAAACCAAATATTAATGTTTACACTTCGTATGAACATATTCTTCTATACTGGCTTCAGTATCACTACGATACACATAAGAATCGTTTATGGAAATCTAATAGCAATGATGAAATGAGCCAACTACCCTATAAAGAGATAAAAATTTTCGATGAACTCTTGAGTGATAGTTTAGTTTTTGCTTGCGTTACAATCGCCTATTGTCCTTATTTGTCACATGCTTTGGCCGACATGTATGTTCCACCAGCTACATCTGAAGAGTACTACCATAACGCTTGTACCATTATCAAATCTTGGAATCTCTTGAATCTCAGCTTTATAGTTGAGCCTGACGACATTGTGAACCCAAATGCAATAAATATGCTTCTACTCACTCTGTACCTATACGAAATATTACCCAGCTACTTTCCCAAACATGTTTTAACTTTGCAAGCAAAGCTCACCAAAGAATCTAAAGCCAACATCAATCTTACGAACAGTTCTGACCATTTCATCATGTATTCGGTAACATTCTTCAACAACGAATCAGGATCTTTTCAGGCCGAATTCGATGTGTTCAAATTACCACCAAAAAGTACGAATTCTATGATGATCAGATATCAAGCCAAAAAGATATCATCGCAGAAAGCTGTGTTGGTATTGTCAGGAGAGTTGCCTGGTCAGAAATACGGAAGGAGCAAGGCTGTATTACTGAACGGTGAAACTGACTTGAATTATGCCGTTAAGAAGATTGAAATGACGTGTGAATGTTATAAGATCGAGAAGATGAAGATAAAACTCCGCAGCCCGTATAATGTACCGGATACTTATGAAATATTGTTTGCTACTACAGATGACGATTTTCCAAATGTCGAAGAAACCCGTCTCTTTAGTTGGAAGGAGTATATTCACGGTAAAGTTTATAGTAATATTAGGGTTTATAGGATAAGGGTAGCATTACATTAATCAAATAATGAAATTAATTTCCGTGACGTGCAAATGTTCAAAACAGAAAGAATTACCATAAGATATTGTTATGACAATGATAGAGATAAATAAACAAAGAAACACAGTAAACAAAATGATACAAATAAATAGAGCATAATCTAAGAATAATGGTGTACGGCCACTGGTCATAATTGGTGAACGGTTTTTATCTCTTTATACGGTGGTAATAAAGATGATATTTCTCTTGACAGCCTAAGATACAAACAATTCGCCAAGGCAGTGACAAAAAGTACATTTAACTTATCCTCACTTCCTCCAACACAAGACACAGCTCGCTTTCATACTTTCCGAGTCTACCATCAGGTCCAGTCGTGGCTTGGTAATTATAATGATCCTGAAGACTGGGGCTGGAAAAAATGTGGAAAATTATTGATGCCAGTGCAGAACTCTAAACCTCCAGCACCCCCTGAGCTTCTAAAATTGATCTTTTGCAAATGCAAAGGAAACTATGGAGCGATGTGTGGATGCCGAAAAGCAGGAATGAAATATTCTGCACTGTGCTTCCATTGTTCTGGAGAGACTTGCAGCAACGTAATGGAACTCTCAGATTTAATAAATGAAAATGACTTTGATGATGAACCGCCAACATTAACACCCCTTCCTTCTCCAGTTCTCCCACTGGTATTTAATAATATTGGTGTACGGCCACTGGTAGTATTTTAATTTTGGAAGTCATCTGTTGTCGTATGAATCTACAGAGGAAGTGTGTCTGGTTCCAGTCTTCAAGATGTAAATGGCACTTTTTTCAGACATGTCCAGAAGGTTCATTACATTTTTCTTAAGACTGCCAGCCTCCTTCAAGACCGTCAATGCCACACTGTGCTGATGAGTACTCGATGTTTTCAAGTGAATAATTAGAAATGTTGCCTTTAATTCATATTGATATTCTAGATATTATTTTAAAACTATGTAAGTCATAACGAATGATCTCAACAAGTACTAGATATAAATATATCGACGTTCTCTTTTCATTTGGTGAGTTCCTCCTTTTCAACTTGAAATTTTCTATACTGAATAGTTAAACCTGAAAGAGCGCCATCTACTGTAGTCACCTTGAAACGGGTCCACAGTTGCACTTGAGGTCTTGATTCTCTGGGATTATCATGCGTCAATCGAGACTAACTCTTACCACTGGAGCGATTGTTCTTCGTAATTGTCATTACTTCCTGTAATAATATTTTTTTCGTACTTCCGGGCCTAAAGTGACAACTTCACTCCCTTGTGACAGGTACTAAAGTGTCACATTTAATCCCTCCGGGATTAAATATTGACGAAACTCCCGGAACGATTAAATCACAAACAAACGAATTTAAGGGATATTTTATTGAAAAATACAATTAATTAGAATGGTAATTAACGTTAATATTCAAATTAATATTGTGACAGTTCGTCATATTGACCAGTCTTTCCTGGGTTAATGCAGCAGGTAACTGACGAGTAACAGATAGGTCCTTATCACTGGTTAACCTAACTCGCACAAGCTTTAATTAGCTTCTGAGGGGTGTACATTGATATATGTACACCTAGGTAAGCCAGTATAAACATAAATAAAAATAAAAATAAAATAAATAAAAAATATTGAACTGGTGTTTGTTTCGAAGATCCTGCGGAAACAGGAAGCGAGAATGAGGACTGTGGCATAACTATAGTGGACGAATCGGCGACTTGACCAAATATTTTATCTAAAATTTTTGTTTATTTTTTAAAGACGATTCAATATATCCCTCGACCACGTTGGAGGATTTCCATCCTCCATGTCTCTTCAGCACGTCTATTGTTGCTCCCGAATCAGCTAACAAAGACGCAGATGTGCGTCTAAAACAATCTAAAACAATGTCCCGTATAAGACATTCTTTGTTAATGTATTGAACAAAAATTTTGAATGAGGTGTCCCTGTCTTTCGCAATGCCACATATTTTCGAAATATCGCCACAAAACTGATGGCACTGTTTTCTGAATTTTGATCACAAAATTTCGGTCAATTTTATTTTTGGTGTTTCTAACCGCAATTAGGAAGGAATCGCCCAAATCTCTCACATCGTCGATTTCTAAATCAACCAACTCTTTTCCACGACAAGCTCCCGCAACGCCCAAAATAAGTACAACCTACAAAAAATTGATTTCTTGAAATTTCTGAATATAAACACATTTCCAAATTTACCTTAAGCATTAAATATTTATCATCCGGAGCCTCCCGATGATCTACCTGCTCAGACGTGAGAATTCTTGACTTCTTTGGCTTAAATCCTCATTTCTTCTCTTCAAAAAGCTAATAATTTTGGAAATTTACTTATATCAATATCTTCTCTAATGTTAATAACCGATTTCAGCATTGAGTAATGTGCCCAGAGAGTTGAGGCACAAACCGCTTTTGATTTTTCATTGAAGTAGACTAACAGCGCATTTTCAGTAGGTTGTCTCACATTTTTAAGCGGCACCACTTTTTAAAAGCATCGTACTGCTGATCGAATAGTTTTCTAGATTTCGGTGGTAACAATTACTTCACCTACTTCGGCTGCTCTTTTATCAATATCAGATACACCTTCTTCACTCATGATACCAATAATTATCATTAACAATGTTTCTTTACAATGACACTAGTAATGACAATGTTTCTAAATTATAATTGTCACAACGCAATGTTACTATGGTAACTTATTTTAAAGTCAGTTTATTAAATGAGTTGAAGAGAGAAAAAACTGATTGAAATTATCGAAATAATTAATAAAATCATAACGGAAGTACGAAAAGTATCGTATATACTTTGCGACTGAAGTACATTTAATCCTTCAGGTAAATTATGGCCCTCCCTGCGGTCGGGCCATAAACTTTACCTTCAGGATTAAATGTACTACTTCAGTCCCGCGGTATATAATATACTATTTATTTATCACCAAATACATCGTAATTTTTCAGGGTATCCAGTACTCAACATATCTTCGTCTGTTCTAAAATTCGCTAAATATGGTAACATTTCATTCATTCTTCTTGTTGGAAACTCAATATTGTCGATTTTGAATATAACATTGTATAAAAAAAAATTGATTTAATTTTTTCAGGCAAAGTTCCAAGAAGGATATTTTCGAAGGAATGGGTATTCACCATAACGGATCCTGAGCAAGGTTTTTTCTTCGAGCCAATCGTTTGCTGTGAAATGCTTTCGGTCAAAACGTATAAGATGTTTATGGTGGGTCAACATGGAGACTGGTGCTTCGAAATCAAATTCAAACCCAAAATGTCCAAGGATAGTCATGAAGTTATCAACGTATCTCTTCCGCGTGGTTTCAAATCCCAAACATGTTCTTGCAGAGATAAAACTTCGGAGATTCCACTGATATGCCCGAGAACAATTCATATAAACATTCCAGCTTGGAATGCTCTATTCTTGAAATCCATCAGAGAGATGTTCATCGCTTGTACGGAAGAACAGTATTTGGCATTTTGGAGGAAGTATCTTCGTGAGTATAACAAGAGTCCTACACAAGTGCGTAGTTATTCTGTGGGGATTACTTCTTCACCGTCACGGTGGCGCGCCCTGTGGGAATTAATCTGTTCCCACAATATGCGCAGACTACCGATTACTGGGTTACGGTCATGGGGCGCTGCCAACCATGTTAAGCTACCCCTAACGGAGATACGCCACCTGGGTGTCCACCCTACCAAGGCGGATAGATGGCTCCACGGAATAAGCACTGCTCGTAACTGTTGTTCTTTAGGTTATACAGGGTGAGTCTTTGACCACTGCGTTAATTTTAACCATAGGTTCTTGAGATCAAAAGAAACACTTTTTCCATTACGGTTTTTCCAAATTCAGCTGCGTAAAAAAAATTCAACACCATAAACAGATTTTTACTGTTCTACTATAATTTCTTAAGATTATAAACCATCCCTTTCTAGTGAGAAAGTCCAAAAAAACCTTAGAATTATTGGATGTTATCATCAGACATTTGTAATTTCCTTCCTAAAATTTCCAAATCAGGAAAACCATCATTTCTATGAAAACTTCCAAGGCAAGAGGTTGTCACATTGCTTTTTTTTCACTCAAAGCCAGAAAAAATTATTTATGATTTTCCAAGCACTGCTATTTCTGAAGTTTCTTCTCCTTGACAGAGACCAGTAAACAGGTCTATAAGGTCTCTTGATATCATACTGTTAAAAACATGAAAATCGTTTTCGAAATCTTCAACAACAATGAATGATGTCACTACGAATAATTATTTTAAAGTGATGTTACTTTGCTTGATGATTTTTTTCTCTACTGAATCCCAATAACAATTTACTTAGATAGATTACAAGTATTCCTTGATTTAGGTGTGCGAATATACATGCTTGAAAAAATTGAGTATGATCACCTAAATTTGATTCTGAAAAACCAACTACGTGTTCTTTAATAAAAAACTTTGTTTAGATCATTAGTATGAATTTATTCTGTTCAGACTATAATTAATTACTGAACTTGCGTAAATTTATGGTTTTTATAATCAGAATATCTGTTTTAATAATGTAAACAAAAACAGAAATATTGAATAATGGTTATTCATAGAATTTGTCAAATTTTAATACATTATCATAGAATATTAATTTATTACCGAACCCCAGGATAGGAATAAATTAATAATAGCAAAGTTTTTTTTAAATGAAGGATAATATCTGTAACCATTATTGATCTTTAGTTATAATTTTTCTCTGAATAACTAAAGTGAATATTATTATCACATTGAAATGTTATTATAACGCCTCTGTGTTGGGTAGTTCCCAATAAAATAGTGTTTTGTGGTTCCTTGTTGTTTTGATTCTGTTTGAAACTGTCAACAGTTATTTGTACCTTAAAAAATTGGGAAAATATTATAATAAAGTAATAATAATGATTTCGATAGTTTGAAATTATTCAATTCAGTATGAAATGATTATGGTCAGAAAATACATTTCTATTCTAATCTTTCTTGTTTATGAGCTTATAGCTTCCAGTTTCAATATTGATTGAATTCAAATTCTATTATCTCCTAAGTTTGTGAATCAGGTTGAATCGGTGTATGAAATAAAGATGTGACAAAAATTCTATAAAGGTACAAAACAAATCTAGGAGTTTTTAAAACAGATATGAGCTTAATTTGAAGCATACTTATGTTAGAATAGATATAATTTGATGAACCCTGAAAATCTAAAGCTATAAAGAACCAGCTCTTCATAAAGACAAGTCTTCAATTTAACAGATCCTGACACAAAATACATTACCTATTTCAACGGTCATAAGAATATACCGAAGTACCTGTGTGAGTGATGGAAATCTTTTTCTCTATTTATTATGGAATATTACTCTGGATTAAATATTAAAAGAGGTGCTAGGCATCATTAATAATTAGGACAGCAAATAGCAATTTAGATTTCGTAGTGAATGTAAGACAAAACTTGTTCAGTGGTTAATTTCATCTATAGTGTTTAGTGTGGAACCATAGACCTAAAGATTTCCCCAACCTTCCGTAGAAATATTTCATAAAGACATAAAATATGGCAACATTGAACAAATCTGATTATTGAATCATTTCAGCACAGAGTTGGGTTTGGGAAAATCAGGAAATTTTGACAAAATTATATCGATTTAATTCCTTTCAACTTCAAATATCTCAAGAACGGTGCAATTTAGGAGGAAAGATGAGGAATGATTTTATCTACGAAAAAGAATAATGATTCCAGGAATTACAAGATACGGACTTTTAGTTCAAGCGATATTTGTTTTACAGGCAATTTAACCAATCTATACAGTAGTAGTGAGAAACCCACAAGAGATGGAATAAATCTAATGATGCCAAAATATGCATGAATGTTATCAAAAACCTTCTACAGGAGATCATTCCAATTGATAATGTCGTTTGAATATTACAGATGAAAATGCAATTTTTTTATGAGATTTCAACATCCTATATCTTTTGAACCGGGCCAAATTTGGAAAAATGTTATATGAAAAAAAAATGGTTCTTTTGACCTCAAGAATCTATGGTTAAAATTAACACAGTGGTCAAAGATTCACCCTGTATATAGTCGAGGAAGCTCAACCGAAAGAGAGTAGCAAGAGTAACAGAGAGTGACCGACATAATGTAGTACTGTGCTTAGTTTATGTGTTGTGTTGTTAGTATAATTATATATTTGTTTCATGTTTTTATACCGTTTATTTTTTAATACTCTAACTAGGAGTAGGCAGATTGAAGCCTGATTAAACCCCGGTATCGACCCAAATCGTCCTTCTGTCTCAAAAATTCCATAGCTACTGAACTGCACAACTAAGAATTTTCGTTTGATCCTTATGATTATTTAGGCAATAACCACCATCTCTTATTCTCCTTGCCTTTCGACATTTTTCAATAAAAATGTTCTAATATTGTCAGCTTTGCTAAAAGCTAATTTTTCAATATAAAATGACATAACATATCTGTCGAAACGTTGGTAACAAGAACATTACGAGATGGAGGTTATTGCCCAAATAATTATTCCATACCATTTCTCTGTTGATAAAATGATTATTTGGGCAATAACCATATTCTTTTATTGATGATTGTTATTGCCCAAATAATAATTCTATAGTTTCCTGTGTTACCAAACTTGTCTGAAAAGTCTCATATACATTGTTTGTTCCATAGCCACGAGGACTGTATTGAATATACTCAAGCTACTTTATTTATCAGCCGAGCTTTATACAGGGAACATTGCAGAACTGAAAGATTTCTTCAGCAAACCCCGTACATTCAATATCTTTACGGAGACGAATGCCCCGTTCACAGCCCAAAAAAAAATTTACATAGACGATACATCTGCCGAGAAGAATGTGGAAATTTTGCTTCACGCCAACCCAGATTTCAATTTAGACAGAGGAAGTTACTACTTGGAAATGGAAACAGACAGCCGTCGTTGGAAACGATTTTACAAACTGAATTTTTACGAATCATAATAAAATATATGTAAGCTAGTTTAATTTTCATTGTCTTGAATTTTCACACCACATGGCCATACACTAAATGAACGCATAATTGATTAGGCACTTACAAGCTACAATGCCATCAGTTTTCGTAGCATCTAACTAATTGATTTGTTTGTTTTCACTGGAACACAAACAGGAATAAGTCCCAAAGGCTGTGTTCACTCAGTCAGAAATAAAACCTCAATTATATTGGGTTGTACGGAAAGTCACTTCGTTTTTTTTTGAAGAAATGAAAGACAGTTTTCGAATAATGAATAAATATTTTATAAAATTATACAGGGTGAGTCTTTGACCACTGCGTTAATTTTAACCATAGATTCTTTACGTCAAAAGAAACACTTTCTTCCTATAACATTTTTCCAAATTTGGCCCCGTTCAAAAGATATAGGGTGTTGAAATTTCATAAAAAAATTGCATTTTCACCTGTAATATTCAAACGACAATATCAATTGAAATGATCTCCTGTAGAAGGTTTTTGATAACAGTCATACATATTTTGGCATCGTTAGATTCATTCCATTTCTTGTGGGTTTCTCACTACTACTTTACAGATTGGTTAAATTGCATGAAAAACAAATATCGTTGAACTAAAGGTCCGTATCTTGTACTTCCTGGAATCATTAGTCTTTTTGCAGATAAAATCATTCTCCATCTTTCCTCCTAAATTGCACCATTCTTGAGATATTTGAAGTTGAAAGGAATTAAATCGATATAATTTTGTCCAAATTTTCTGATTTTCCCAAATCCAACTCTGTGCTGAAATGATTCAATAACAAGATTTGTTCAATGTTGCCATATTTTATGTCTATATTAGGTAAATATTTCTTCAAAAGGTTGGGGAAATCTCCACAGTCTATGGTTCCACCACTAAAAACTAATAGATGAAATTAACCACTGAACAATTTTTGTCTTACATTCACTACAAAATCTGAATTGCCATTTGCTGTATTCATTATTAATGATGTCTAGCACCTTGTTCAATATTTAATCCAGAGTAATATTCCATAAGAAATAGAGAAAACGATTTCCTTCACTAACATAGGTACTTCGGTGTATTCTCATGACCGTTGAAATAGGTGATGTATTTTCTGTCAGGACCTGTTGAATTGAAGACTTGTCTTTATGAAGAGCTGGTTCTTTATAGCTTCAGACTTTCAGGGTCCATCAAATTATATCTATTCTAACATAGGAATGCTTCAAATAAAGATCATATGAGTTTTAAAATCTTCGAATCCAGTCTCCTTGATTTATTTTGTAGGTTTATAGTTTTTTCACATATTTATTTCATACACCGATTCAACCTGGTACCTACACGAACTTAGGAGATAATAGAATTTGACTTAGTTTTAGTATTTCTGAATGTTTGTTATGATGCATGGTTAATTAAAATTCAATCAATATTGAAACTGGAAGCTATAGGTTCATAAACAAGAAAGATTAGAATAGAAATGTATTTTCTGACCATAATCATTTCATACTGAATTGAATAATTTCAAACTATCGAAATTATTATTTGTATTTTATTATATTTTCCACATTTTTTAAATAACTGTTGACAGTTTCAAACAAAATCAAAACAACAAGGAACCACAGAACACTATTTTATTGGGAACAACCCACCACAGAGACGTTATTATAACATTTCAATGTGGTAATAATTCATTCTAGTTATTCTGAGAAAAATTATAACTGAAGATCGATAATGATTACAGATATTATCTTTCATTTGAAAAAAACTTTGCAATTATTAATTTTTTTCTCTCCTGGGGTTCGGTAATGAATTAATATTCTATGGTAAGGTATTAAAATTTGACATAATCTATTAATAACCATTATTCAATATTTCTGTTTTTGTTTACATAATTAAAACATATTCTGATTATAAAAACCAAAAATTTGTTCAGTAATTAATTATAGTCTGAACAGAATAGATTCTTACTAACGAAAAAACACGTAGTTGGTTTTTCAGAATATAATGTAGGTGATCAAACCTAATTCCTTCAAGCAAATATAATTGCACACCTTAATCTGAGAATACTTGTAATCTATTCAAGTAATTTGTTATTGGGATTCAGTAGAGAAAATAATCATCAAGCAAAGTAACATCACTGTAAATTAATTATTCGTAGTGACATTATTCATTGTTGTTGAAGATTTCGAAAAAGATTGCCATATTTTTAACAGTCTCATAGACCTGTTCACTGGTCTCTGTCAAGGAGAAGAAACTTAAATAATATCAGTGTTTGGAAAATCATAGATGATTTTTTCTGGCTTTGAGTGAAAAAAAAGCAATGTGACAACCTCTTGCCTTGGGAGTTTTCAAAGAAATTATGGTTTTCATGATTTGGAAATCTTAAGAAGAAAATTACAAATGTATGATGATAACATCCAATAATTCTGAGGTTTTTTGGGAATTTCTCACTGGGAAGGGATGGTTTATAATCTTGAAGTAGAAAGAAATTATAGTAAACAGCAAAAATATGTTTATGGTGTTGAATTTTTTTTACCAGAAAATTAGTATTTTGTATCTTCCTTCTGGATATGGACCTAATCGGATGAAACATGTGTGAGTGAGTCATTTCTTATAGGGAAAATAATGTTTTTAAACAATTCAGATTCAATAGTGGATGCTGTGGAAAGTATTTTTCATTCAAACTATACTGGACTACAGAGGGGTATTTGCCCAATGTGAAAACTTAAAATGCTTATAACTTTTCAACGCAGCTGAATATAGAAAAACCGTAATGGAAAAAGTGTTTCTTTTGATCTCAAGAACCTATGGTTAAAATTAACGCAGTGGTCAAAGACTCACCCTGTATATTGGCCACTCTGGTCCAACACCTTTTGCCATCTTTTTGGCAGTAACAAAATTCCCATCTCATAAAAGTTTTGTTCCTTGCTGGCAAAAAACTAGTTCAGGTGGTTTTTGACATCTTCATTTGAGGTTAAGGTTTCGCCATCCAAAAAATTTTGCAGGGACCGGAACAACAAGTAGTCGGAAGGCGCCAGATCTGGAGAATATGGTGGATGTTGCAGTACGTCCCATTCAGGCTGTAAAAGTGACCAAACTTGTGTGAGGTCTCGCATTATCCTGGTGGAACACTACACCCTTCCTGTTGATTAATTCGGGCCTCTTCTCTTTAAGTGAATCATTCAATTTGTCCAGCTGATGACAATGGACTTCTGTCGGAGGACATGGGGCACCCACACATCGAGCTTCGAGGTTAAGCCCATGCCTTTCAAATGGCCATACACAGTCGAATTCGACAAATTCAATCTCTCACCGTGTAACTAACGCCCTCTACGAGAGTCGGACATAAAAACAAATTTATTGGATCTATCAGCTTCCAAAACATATTCGTATCAAATTTCATTATCAGTAGTTATCAGTAGTTTCTGCAACATTTTAAAAAATGTGTATAATTTCCTTTTCTTCAACCTGAAAATTTCATCTTTTTGGCGTGAAGGGAAAAGAAATAGCTGAAAATTCAAGACGAAAAACAGTTTTTTGTGAATAACTCAGAAAATATCCACTTTAGGGCAAGGGTGTGATGCATATGTTAGGCCCGAAGACCGAAAACGCTCAGTGGCCGGAAAAAACGGCCACATCGCGTTCTGGCTGCCTTCGAACGCACAGAACGCGTTTTGTCAATTGTTCAACGCTCACAACGCGTTCTTAATGTTCGACTTGTATTATTTGCCGCTTTCTACCTGCGTAGGATAAAATTTATATTGTCCCTCATAAAACAAAGTTGAAAATTGAAATACAATAAAATTATTGACAACTACAATTGGATACCAAAGATGGCTTCGGTTTTTCTTGCCGAATCATTTCAACAATATTAAATTTCTTATAATTGTTTTTCAGTTCTAGGAAGAAAGTTACACTAATAAACATATATTGTCGAGCATATAATATATAAATGCATGAATGAAAAAGCGAAAAGTTCTTTATTGAACAAATGAATTTCAATTTATTTTCTACAAATCCAACTTATTGTGGAGAACAAAACAAACTTGAATTTATAACTCTTTAAATTACTTCATTAGAAACAATTCAATTATTGAAAACTACAATTAAATACAAACGACGGGTTTTTCCGAACTTTTGTGTACTTTACATAGGTACGTTACTTATTTTTACAAGAACTGTTTGAATGACATTTCGAATTACATAGTACATTTAAATTGTATCCGTAAAGTATGGAACAAATCATTTTAGCTAATCAGACCATTTTAAGAAATAATCCTGAAACACATCGATTTTTATTTTAATTTACCTTATTTTAAAATAATAATCTAATATACAGCGTGAATTATTTTCGAGTAATGACATCACCGTCATTTTTTTTAAATTGAACTATTTTGTCTCCATTTCCGGATTACTCTAGCTGAGCTGATTCCAAAAATGTATCACATGTTGATTCCAATAGGTACAGGGTCGACAAATATAATTACAATAGTTTTGTATGTGCTCAGTACTCATAAAGAAATGCTAGACCACAAGTACCAAACATGTTCGGAAACAACTTATTTTTATTATTCTAAAAATGTAAAAAACTACAGGGTCTTACATTTGAACCAATTGCCGTTAGACAAACGCGTTCCGGCTGTTTAACAATTACCAGAACGCGTTGAGAGCGTTTAAAAACAACCAAAACGCGTTCTGTGCGTTCGAAGACAGCCAGAACGCGATGTGGCCGTTTTTTCCGGCCACTGAGCGTTTTCGGTCTTCGGGCCTAACACATACACTCACATTATTTTTTAACGTAGATTCAATATCTGCCATAAAAAATGGGGTTCTAATTTGAAAAAATTGATTTTTCACGATTTTGTCATCCCTAACTTTGAAAGCGATTTTTTCACCCCCTGTATCATGAATCGCGATTTCGATTTTTAAAGTGGATACATCAATCTTACATCTTGAAAAGTCCCAAAAATGAAAATTTTCCATCCAAAAACCTCGAAGTTATTCTTGTTTCAGCGGAGCTCTATTTTCCATTTTTTTTTCGAATTTTCCCGCTCAGAGAGAATTTTTCAACCAAAACTTTCTAAGGAATCTATTTCTGCAATAAAAAAATGGTGTTCTAATTTGAAAAACGGAAGATGACGTCATTTCCGGAAAAACCGGAGGTGCTCATGCCTTGAAAATATTTTAGATTTCATCAGCATCGTGAAATACTTATAAGTGCTGAATTTCATGAAAATACGTTCAGTAGTTTCCCGTATAAATATGGGTGAGTTTCCTCTTGAAAGACCCTGTATATGGAGTCCTAGAAACCTCTTAGTTCTAGCAGTTTTTTCAAATTCCAATCCATTCGATACTTTGAAATCTCAATGTTAATCGCATTTAGAGTGACTCAAAGGACAGATATTCAACACTTTTTACAGCTTTATGACAGTAATTAATAGAAATTAGGAAAAAAGCCAGTCATAAAAATATAGATGGTATTCAGTATGCAGAAAATATTCATTGAGAGATTGTAGAATCATTGTTTTAAATTACCCACATGTAGTAAAAACGTTGAATATGAAATTATCTTAAGAAACACCTCCTTCCCTTTCTAATTGCATATGAGATAAACATATATTTTTATTCTCAATCTTCAAACAATATGGAAGTAATATCATTTTCATTCTATCTTCAGCAGTACTAGAAGACACTCTATGTGCGAGAAAATACTCTTGAGATACTCGAAAATAAGATTCGATTTTAGTTTCGATTCGGCTGATGGATTCCGAATATTTTTGGGGATATCCGCATTTATCACAGAGAAGATTTAATAAAGCCAAGGATTTCGTCTACGGAGAAATTAGTTGGATTGCACGCCTGGCTGATTCGTTCTGTTTTTTTATCCCTGTTTTACGTTTACTGCAATCCGAAGTTAATTTTCATCCCGGAAAAATTTAGAGCTTCCGAAGGGCGAAGAAAGGCGACTCCGGGTATAAAAAGACTGCGTACCTCGAATGTCAATCTACTGTAACCAGACGTCCTGCTTGTGGTTCGTATCAATTCATTTTCGCTAAAGTATTAAAACAATATCAATAACCATTCAAGAGTAAAAACTTGTGAGTTATATACCTGAAAGTGAACAAAGCGTCAGATATGGATATAGAGGAATTTAGGCATTTCGGAAAAGCTGCAGTGGATTATATCGCAGATTATTTCGAGACCATAAGAGACCGGTAAGTTTTCTAATTATGATTTATTTCAATACTTAACCATAGATTAATGCAAAATCAACTAAAATAAAATAAATATTTATACCGAACTTCAAGGAATTCAAATTCAATCTCTATAGATTTAAATGGAATTTTCAACTGTTTTAAGCATATGACGGTGGTTTTTCGGTCACAGACCACAACTAACTTTACCGTTCAGAATATTCAGATCAATTCAAATGAAGGAAACAACAAATATTAACGATTAAACTCAATAAATGTAACGATTGCATATTGCTGAAACAGTCGATATAAAAAGATATAAGCATTTTGAGTTTTCACATTGGGCAAATACCCCTCTGTAGTCCAGTTTAGTTTGAATAAAAAATACCTTCCACTTCATTCACTAATGAATCTGAATTGTCTAAAAACATTATTTTCCCTCTGAAAAATGATTCACTCACTCATGTTTCATCCGATGAGGTCCATATCCAGAAGGAAGATACAAAATACTAATTTTCTGGTAAAAAAAAATTCAACACAATTAACATAGATTTTGGTTGTTCTTCTATAATTTTTTTCTACTTCAAGAATATAACCCATCCCTTTCTAGTGAAGAATTCCAAAAAATCCTCAGAATTACTGAATGTTATCATCATACATTTGTAATTTTGTTCTTAAAATTTCCAAATCATGAAAACCATCATTTCTATGAAAACTTCCAAGGCAAGAGGTTGTCACTGTGCTTTTTTTTCACTGAAGGCCAGAAAAAATCATCTATGATTTTCACTGATATTTCTGAAGTTTCTTCTCCTTGACAGAGACCAGTGAACAAGTCTATAAGGTCTCTTGATATCATACAATTAAAAATGTGAAAATCTTTTTCGAAATCTTCAACAACAATTAATGATGTCACTACGAATATCTATTTTAAAGTGATGTTACTTTGCTTGATGATTATTTTCTGTACTGAATCCCAATAACATCTTACTTGGATAGATTACAAGTATTCCCAGATTTAGGTGTGCAATTATACTTGCTTGAAGAAATTGAGTTTGATCACCTAAATTTGATTTTGAAAAATTAACTAGGTGTTCTTTAATAAAAATTTTTTGTTAAATCATTAATATGAATCTATTCTGTTTAGACTATAAATACTAATTACTGAACATGCGTAAATTTTTAGTTTTTATAATCAACATTTGTTACGTAAACAAAAACATAAATATTGAATAATGGTTATTCATAGATTATGTCAAATTTTAATACCTTACCATAGAATATTAATTTATTACCCAACCCCAGGAGAGAAAAAATAATTGCAAAGTTTTTTTTAAATGAAAGATGATATCTGTAACCATTATTGATCTTTAGTTATAATTTTCCTCAGAATAACTAGAGTGAATTATTATCACAATAAAATATTATAACGTCTCTGTGGTAAGTAGTGCCAAATAAAATAGTGTTCTGTGGTTCCTTGTTGTTTTGAATCTGTTTGAAACTGTCAACAGTTATTTGTAGCTTTCTTTAAAAAAATGTGGAAAATATTGTAAGGATAATTTCGACAATTTGAAATTATTCAATTCAGTATGAAATGACTATGATCAGAAAATGAAATCTATTCTAATCTTTCTTGTTTATAAGCTTATAGCTTCCAGTTTCGATATTGATTGAATTTTAATTAATCATGCATCGTAACAAACATTCAGAAATATTCAAACTAGGTCAATTTCTATTATCTCCTAAGTTTATGAACCAGGCTGAATCGGTGTATGAAATAAAGATGTGAAAAAACTTCTATAAAGGTACAAAACAAATCTTAGAGACTGGGTTCGAAGTTTTTAAAACTCATATGAGCTTAATTTGAAGCAACATACATTGTTATAATGTTTCATCTCGAGCCAACCGCAAATTCTATACAATTCAATGCTCAATTTCCACTACAGATTCTTCATAGGGATAAGAGAATAATCAATTGAGATCATTTTCGTCCCGATATTCGAAAAAAACAGACACTTGGGTAAAAAGACACTACGCTTTTCTACTAGAATAAACTAGCCTAACAGATAGATAGAATAGGTTCATGGAATTAAATCCAAAGAATTAATACACTGTGCGATAGAATTAAGGTGAAAATACCTTCGATGTTCAGATCATGCCATGACCACTCACTTTTATATGTATTACATATACTTGGATATGTAAGCGCCTCTACAGATCTGCATCATTAATATAAATTTATTGATATACACATAAATGAAATATACATAAGTATAATTGAAATAAAACTAATTTTATGCCATTGCAGAAAAAAGAAAATTGTTCATGTAATTAGGAATATTGTCAAGTTGTGAATAACTTTATTGTATGTATTCATAACACACTCTATACGAGTTTCGGCTTTCGGAGCGAACCTATGTTTATTAAAAATTTGTTGTACATTTTTTTACTTTAAAGGAAAAAAAACCAATTATATATTCTTGAATGGTATAGTTGGCAAATTTTCGATTCCTTCCCCACCCAATAAAAATAGCCTCAGCCAGTCCCTGGAACGGTTGGGTAGGTAACATGGATCATCCAGGAATAGGGTTGCCACCTTTTATTTTTGCAGTTAAAGTACATTGGTTATTATAGGTAAGAAAAAAAAAGTACATAGTATCAAAATAAAGTACAATTTATTTTGCCTAATTATTATGTTTAAAAACATACTTTTTATTGCTTTTTGCAGTTTGTATCAAATTAGCATCTTTACTAAATAATTGCACAGCATCTTTACAGTCTATATTAAAATTAAAGTAAATAAATAATTCATTTTTTATTAAATTCAGAGACGCTTTGTTTCTTTCGTCTCGCCATTTGTTATTCATCACAGAAAACACTCTTTCTGTAAATGCTGACGTGGCGGGAATAGACAATAAAAATGAAATTACTTTATACAAGTTTAAAAATTATCATCACTCTTACTAAATACTTGCTGCCATTTTTGTGCAGTTGATAGTTCTGCAAAACCCTTAGAAGTACATAACTGATTATAAAGTTGGTTTAATAAAGTGATTTCTCCGTAAAGATTATCCATATCCACATTAAGCCTTTGCAAATTTAAATTCTCAATTATGTTCACAATATTATCAAATTTTATATTACTCTTTAAATTTATATTACCAAGTGTAAATAACCAGTTTGTGTTATTAAAATCAAACCATTTATTCAGGTACTCTAGGGATTTGTCAATAAATAATAAAAAATTCCCTTGAATTTTCCTAGTCAGTTCAGTGAAGATAACAGTTGAATTTTTTTGCCTGTTCCATAGCCAAAAAACATATCTTGTTTTCTTTGTGTTAATTGATCTCTAAGACTAACCATAATCCCATAAATATCTAAAATTGTTATGTAGTTGCCTTCTAGACATTTCACAGCTTTATTAAATAAATTTAATATGTGACTACAAAAATGCAAATAAATTTCAATCATATCATTCTCAGTTTCATTGAGCATCAATAAATTTTGTAAAACTATTGGACAATGGTCTAAACTTAAAAATAGCTTCTAATAGGTGACCAATTCAATAATAATGTATCAATGCATGGCAAAAAAGAAAGCCATCTTGTTCCCACATGGCGTCGTATTTCATGAAAGTCTCCATCTACTGATGCTACAAATTTTTTCAGTTCCTCTCTTCTTACAGCAGAATGTGAAAAATGTGCATAAATTTTTAAAATCACATTTTCTATGTCATGTGATAAAAAACTCATTGCATGCCTTACACAATTATGCACTATATGTGCATGACAATTGCCTTTAATCAAATTTGGTACCATGTTTTTTATATTTGTGAATAAAGAATGATTAACGCCAAAATTAGCATTTGTATTATCAGCACTTAACCCAGATACATTATTAAAAGATAATTTGTATTGCTCTAATGACTTTTGAATTGCTTCAAACATACCGTCAGCAGATTCATTACTATTTTCATAAAAGTCAATTAATTTGTTTTCAATGCCATTTTTGGCTGTAAAATATTGTACCACTAATGGAAACAGTTTTATATTTTTTTTGTTTGAAGCATCTGTTTGTAAGCAGTAAAACAAATTGTCTGTATTAATAGTATCTATTACATTTTGTAAAGAATATGGGCCTAACACCTCTGTAACTAGTGCTTCCATTTTTGTTCTAGCTAGACGAATTGCTGTAGCTGTAGATGAATCGTCATAAATCATTTTATTCAATTTTATAGTACAATCCATGCTATTGTAGGACAAATTATGTTTTACTGTGTGATATGTTAGGGCTAACTCGGATGCAACAATATTTTCTTTATCACTGTATCGAGAAGATGTGGAAGCAGAAGAAGAGTCAAGAAATTTGTCAATTAGTCCAGTTGTTCTCCTCATTTCTACTTTTGATTTGTGTTGTTTGGTCTGTAGGTGTTGTTTAATCTGAAAATAATAAGAATAATCCTGTCACCATACCCATCACCTCCAGTCACCATCAAATAAATATGCTTTTAAAGTTTTTGGTAAAATCTCTGCATCATTATTTTGAATAAAATCAGATCATTTTATAGCATAGCACAGCATAGTTTAGTTTTGATATTTAATGCAACCATAAAAATAAAACACACACACACACCCATGAACATACAGAAAAAGAAAAAATATTACATACTTGTCCTATTCCTGCTGAGGCTACTGTAAATGTAATTCCACAAAATTTGCATTTTCCATTATATTCGTTTAGTGGATCATTAATTAACCAATCACCATGTTCGATTTCCCACTGACTTTTATACTTCTGCAATCGTTTAATTTTCTGTTTTGTCGGATCATTTTTTTAAATATTTTTTCGGTGTAGTATATTTATATTCATTATCTATTTGATCCGTTTCACAATCGAAATTACGTTTTGCAGGTGTATGTGGAATATTCTTATCCATAATGTGTATTTTAATTGCACCACAAAGTACTTTTATTTAAAGGAAAAATTGCACTCAAGCCGCTCCACAAACAAACAAAAATTTGTGACAGTAAGTGGTGACATGACATGACAATTTGAGGTTAGGTTTTAGGTTGCGTTCAGAAATTGTAAAAACGAGCGCTTGAGTGATGTGGCGCTGGCGAGTGGCGACATCGATTCAGGACCAAATCACCAATCGATAAATTTCGTTAAACAAAATAATCGACTAAACTTTTCAGAATCCCAAAGAAATCAATTCATGGGAAATAAAGTATTTTCGTGTACTTTATTGTTCTTATAAAGTATAGAGTACAATTACGTGAAATAACGTACAATACTTTATTATAAAGTACGGGTGGCAACCCTATCCAGGAATGTAAAATTCCGAAATCTCTACGCTGCCAGTTGAATATTTCAAAAGTCATTAAGGGAGTCGAGAAAAGTAATCAAAAATCGAAAAGAATATTTAACAATTTCTCCTTCTGTTAAGGAAATACATTTTTCGGTGTTACAATTTTTGATTCCTTCATTAACGTTCAATTTCACACTAACGAAGGGCAAAGAATCTTCGTATAAAAACACCGCGTATATCGAATGTCAATCTACTGTTTACCCAAACGTCTACCTCTCTGTTCGTCGACAATAGATCTTCGCGAAGTTATTGAAGCAGCATCTATTATTCTGTTGAACAAAATTTATAGCGTGTCAGTGTGAAAGTATCGATTGTCTGTTTGACGAACTGGAAAGTGATTACCGAAGTTATGGATATCGAGGAATTCAGGGAATGCGGGAAGGCTACAGTGGATTACATCGCTGATTACATTGAGACTATAAAAGACCGGTGAGTTTCATCTTCGAAGAAAATGTATTGATATTCGTCCTACAAGAACATAGGTACTAGGATGAGGAAATAACTGACAAAATCTCACCTATACAAGGTGAATCTACGTCCATTGAGTTAATTTTAACTGTAGATTCTCGAGATTAAAAGAAACACCGTGTTCTAATAACATATTTCCATATTCGGGCCCGTTCAAAAGATAGAGTGTGTTCAGATTTACAAAAAAATAATATTTTCATCGTATCTTCGAAATACAATGTCTATTGAAATGTTTTTTGTGAAAGGTTTCCGCTGAGTGTCTTGCATATTTTGCAATCAAAAGAATTCTTCAATTACCCTTGATTTGCTCACTAAAAAATTACTTATTGCATGAAAATCAATTATCACATTCAGTTAATTAATTTAATTAAGTCTTTCAAATGTCGGAAAGCAGCAAGTTCAGACGGAATTCATCCTGAATTCATTTAGCAAAAAAGGCCTTGTCTTGGTTATTGTCTTTCTATAACAATATTCTGAATTAAAGAAACTTTCTTTCCGAATACCGTAAGGCTAAAGTGATAGGTATTTTGAAACAAGGACAAAACCCAGTTGATTTTAATAGTTATCGACCAATCAGTTTATTGAGTGTTCCTTTCAAGATATCAGAAAGGTACTTTTTTTATTGAATCTATAGAAAATGCTCTACAAAATTTCTAGGGAGGCTTCAGAAAAAATAGAAATTGTTCAGATCAGGTTTTCAGCCTTACAACTTTCATAGAATCAGGCTTCAATATTAGGTTGAAAACAGGAGCTGCTTTCATTGATTTATCTTCGGCATATGACTCTAAACCCATCTGAAGTGTGGGAAATGGTAAGATTATTAGAAAATATGTTAGCTGATAGAAGATTTTGTGTTTTTGTTGACAATAAGAGTAGCAATTCTTCCACAAAAATTCCAGCTCCTTTACTTTTCTATTTATATCTCAGTGATTTACCCACATCATCTCAGAAATTTGTTTATGCTGATGACATTGCTATTGCTTACCAGAATTCCGATTTCCATACTCTGGAAAACATACTATCATTTGATTTGGAAAGTTTAGAAAATTATTTTATTGAGTCCCAATCACAAAAAACATAGGTATATTGTTTCCATCTGAATAATCATGAAAAATATAGAAAATTAGCTGTAACTTTCGATGATTCTTCAGAAATTAACTGGATCATCTTGGGGTGCTGATGCTTCCACCCTTCGCACAGCATCTCTAGCGTTAGTCTTTTCTGCAGCCGAGTATTGTTGCTCTGTTTGGTTTAATAATGCACATGCACAAAAAATTGATGCACAATTTAATACATCCATGAGAATAATTACTGGCACCATAAAATCTACAGCGGTTCATTGGTTACCAGTTTTGTCTAACATTGTCCCTCCCCATATTCGCAGACAGACTGCGGCTCCTAATTCTTGGAGCAAATATCATTCATTTCCTAATTATTTCATACATTCCACAAAATAGAATTCCCAGATTGAAGTCACGTAAACCTTTCTGGTATAATACATTTTTCAATAAAACATTAGCGATAAAGAATTATGGAAGATTTATTGGAACCCGTATGAAATGTTCAATAAAAATCTCATTTCCGATCCTTCTGAGAAAATTCCGGGTTTTGATGTTCGAAGAAAACTTTGGAGAGTTCTCATTCGTTTGAGCATAGGTCATGATCGTATCAATAGCATGCTAGTCAGATGGAACTCAGTTTCAAGCGCAAGTTGTCAATGTGGCAACTTGAAGAAGCCTCTTGAAGAAAGAAGTGTCTCTAATATATTTCAGCTTTTTTTATCCACACAACAACTCACATGCGGGGAGCCAGGTGTTTTTTTACTGGGGTTTTTCCCTAGGCTTTCATGTCATACGCCGAATTGTATGGCACCCCTGCACTACCCGCTCTATTGTTTGCTAACCAAAAATCTGTATGCCGAAATTTCAGAAGAAAATATTTATATACCTAGTTAGTATCTTGGATTTTCTCGAATCGTCAGTCAGTTTCGCAGATACAAGCATTCATAATTTCAGCTGTGTCAAGTAGTTATAAACATTTTAAGGTTTGAAATTGGGGGAATACCCCGGTTCAGATTGACTGAAAATTACCATCCACAGCATCCACAATTCATTCTAAATTATTTGAAAACATTCCACACCATAAATATAAATTTTTTATGTTCAATCATAATTTCTTTCTACTATAACATTACAAGCGTTCTCCTGGAAGTGAAAAATTCTTAAAAATCGCAGAATTAATGGATATTATCTGTCAAATTGTTTTTTTCTTCACACAAACCCAGCAAAAATCATCTATGCTTTTTCGAACTTTTTCCAGCAATGGAAATTAATAGATATAACAGGCAAAATATCTTACTTAATGGCCAAACCTATGCCAACAGATCACCATTGATAAACATGCCATAAAAATCCCAGAAGCTTCTAGAATACCGTTCCCCCTCTTCCATCTTGTCGAATATACACTCAATTTTTTTGGAGTAGTTTAACATCGAGTTGTTATGAAATGAGAAAAAAACAATATTGTAACACAATAAATATGGAAATTTTATTGAATAAGTTTCTATTTAATTACATTCAAAATTAAATGAAAATTGATTACCATCAAGTGAGAACCACAGCCATTCAAGATTTTATAACTTCAAGTTTCAATGGTGCTGAACTGAAATACTGAAATACTATTATATCCTTACTTTGTAAACCAGGTTGTGTCGGTGCATGGAATAAAGATGTGAAAAAACTCCTATATACTTCTAAAACAAATCAAAGAAACTGGTTTCGAAGTTTTTAAAAATCATATGACCTCAAATTGAAGCACTTTTATGTTAGAATAGATATAATAATATAATATAATATTGTTGAACCCTGAAAGTATAAAACTATTAAGAATAAGCTCTTCATAACGTCAAATCTTGAATCTAACAGGTTCTGACAGAAAATACATCACCTATTAAGACGCTCATCACAAAAATATACCTAAGTACCTATATGCGTGATGGAAATTCTTTATACATGGTCATAGACATCATCAACAATGAATACAACAAATGACACTTTAGACTTTGTGGTGAACGTAAGCCAAAAATTGTTCGGTGGTTAGTTTCATCTATAGTGTTTATTAGTGGAATCCATAGACTCATGATATTTCCCCAACCAACCAACTGTAGAAATAGTATTTTATTCCAAAAGACATGAAGTATGACAATATTGAACAAATCTGATAATTAGGTCATTTCAGCACAGAGTTAGATTTGGGGAAATCAGATAATTTGGACAAAATTTTATCAATTTGAATCCTTTTAACTTGGAAGGTGAGTGCAATTTAGAAAAAATTATAAGGAATTATTTTATCTGCTGAAATGAAGATTCAAGTATGTACAAGATACGAGTATTTGAGGCAAATTATAGCTAGCTAGTTGCTGCACTAGGAACCAGGGCAAGAAACTCTTCATCTTTTTCGTGCTTGTTCAAAGCGTGCCGGATAGAGCTCTATCGGATTTGTCAAGGGTCAGTTTCTCTAGAATATCGAACCGTAGAGGCCCCAAAACAATTGGGTTCGGCGTCCTGTTGAATTATTCCATGTCAAATTCGAGGATATCCGGTCTGTGACCTTTCAAAATTTTGTATGAATCGAAAATTCGAATACCTCAAAATGTGATGTGCGAAAGTATGCATTCCATTAGCATAAATTTAAAAATATTCTTCCTATATGATTAGAACTGAAAAATCTATTGAATATTAAAACAAAACTGAGCGCATTTTTGTTCAAAGTATGCAAAAGCAAGAATTTTGTTCTAAAAATTCGATATTTGATGAACTTTCAATTTAAACAAGATGAATTTTCCTTTTTGAATGGAAATATTTTATAATAATAATAAATGGGCTTATTTCAAAAGAAGTCGGTGTTTATACAACTTACCATCTTCCACCTGAATCAAAATACAGGGTTTTTCAAAAACAGGTGACCACCTCTCTAGGATAGGTAGAAAACTGAAAAATAATTGTTGTGTAGCACTGAACTTCCGAAGGGGGCTGCCAGTATTTAAAGAATATTGTGAGGCACTTCCAAGTATTCTCCTGAAAGCGCACCATCTACATCTCAAAGACTGAAACAGTCCCGTTTCCTCTATGGATGTGATTACATACTTAAAGTACCTTCTGGGCCCACCGATTGTACTTTAAGAATGTAATCACATTCATATCGCGGTGGTAACCGAAAATTGGGGATAATTTTTGTCGTATGAATCCATAGAAGAAACGGGACTGTTTCAGTCATTGAGATATCGTCCTTTCTTTACGATTAGTTGAGATATCAGGAACCAATGAAATTTCAGGAGGTTTACGCTTACTGTCGTCATTTCTTTACGATTAGTTAAGATATCAGGAACCAATGGAATATCAGGAGGTTTACGCCTACTGTCGTCATTTCTTTACGATAAGTTGAGATATCAGGAACCAATGGAATTTCAGGTCTACGCCTACTGCATGTGTATGCAGAAGAGTGAATTTTTTTTAGTTAAATATTTGAGTGTGTATCTATATGATTTTCAATTTTATGAATAGAAATAACAATAATATAATATATATATAACAATAATTCAATATGTTTTTTATTTTTTTCCCACCATAATGAGGGAACCCTTTCTAGAGAACACTCAGCATATTTAGTGCAGGGGAGTATTTACGGGGGGTGTACTGGGGGTAATTAACCCCCCCAGGAAAGAGTTTTTCACGCTAAATCTTCGAATGGAAACGATCATGTCAGGTCCCTCGCTAAAACTTGCCACTAATTCTAGAATTCCATAATCAAATTCTTCTATTCATAAATTGAATATAGTAAAAAAAAATATCAGTTCAAACTAAATCATCAGAGAATTCATTGAAAAAAATTGTTCGAAACAATCCAATATAAAAAGAAAGTTATTTTTCATGGATTCGAAGGTTAATTTTTCAGTAAAATTTAAGTATTGAGGATTTTATATTAAACACATTCGATGCTTTCAACCACCAACTACTTATTTTTCCATATAATACCTACTCTTCAACTCGATCTTCGTTTAGAAAAATTTTAATGAGTCATTTCAGTTACAATCCTAAGGTACCTATGATTTTTAACACATTTCAAAAAGTTTCAGAGGCTCACTAATTACTGTTTCTTTCAAAGTGATATTAAAACCACAATAAAACAATATTTTTTATTGAATGCGTACTCTTAATGAGGAAATGTGATTACATTTACGGTTACATTATGAGCGGAGTCATAATTTTTATATGAATATATACTAAACAATGGTCCATGCACTCTAAATATCACTGTGAAAACTTATTATCAGCTTAAATCAAAATATTTAAGTTTTCAGATAACGCAAATAACCTTTTCTAATCAATTTTTAAATTCGCGGTCGATAAGATTAGATGCGCAGGGAGGAATGCGCGAGTTCCCTTTGGTGTAAGCGATTTCAGTTACTACTTGAAGGGAATGGGTGGCATTTGACTGCATTCATTTATATGATCACTATTTCATTAAGGTACACAAATCCGATGAAAAATTGAACAAATGTCAAAATTTGACCGAAATCGCGTACCAATATGGCGAACGGATCCCATGTTTCTCGACTCATGCCAACTCTTCACTATTCTACCTCGATGCCAGGACCTGAAATGAAAATTGTGGCTCTCGTATTATTTTCATAAATTCATGAAATTTCATTCTTTTTCAGACCAGTATTGCCCAACGTAGAACCAGGATTTTTGAAGGATCTAATTCCGGATGAAGCACCAGAGAAAGGGGAGCCGTGGCAGGAGGTCCTGAAAGACGTAGATAGAATAATCATGCCTGGATTAACACATTGGCATTCGCCCAACTTCCACGCTTTTTATCCAACCGCAAACTCATTTCCAGCAATTGTCGGAGAGATGCTTAGCGCTGGATTTGGATGCGTTGGACTCAGTTGGGTAAGGACGATAAAATGACGGTACAAATGAATTTTTTGCTGTCGTCACTAAGCTCTTCGTATATGGAGTAGTGTTGATTTTTTTGTGGGAAGAATTTTATCGCTGACTGGTTGGAAGCGCAAAGTATATAACATTTTTTGGGGGAAGGTTATATTTATATATATTTTGAACTCTTGACTTATATTTTCTTGTAGAAGACAATATAACATATGTATCCGGTGAAAGGTGCATAAAAAATCAAGGTAATTGGGCTAATGATACAAGAGATTTGGCAAACAGTATAAAAACTATCTCTCCGAAACATAAAATAGTGAAGGACTTCTTTCTTCAAGAGTCCTTTTCTACAATAATAATGATATATTCACACCCCATTCCATGAAAGATTGGGAACTAAAATGACAAGACCTAAAACTGTCTTGAAATTTATATATTATTATAACAAAAACTAGAGTAGAGGAAATTTCCTATAAACTCAATACAAAATAAATTTAACTGTTTCACATTTGAACAGCTCCACCACAAAACAAGTCCAAGGCATTCTTAAACCCATTGACACTTCGAGCATCAACCACAGCACTTGGTAAACGGTTCCACCTCTCAAAGATTCTGTTGGTAAGAAAACTATGCCGCTGGGAAGTAGCAAACTTTTCCTTTGCCAATTTGAACTGGTGACCTCTCAGATTATTGGTGTTTAAAGTATATAAGCCACGGATATCATCACCAAAGTGGCCACGTAAGGACCTGAAAGAAAAAATTAAATCACCTCTGTCGCGCCGCGACTGGAAAGTCGGCAATCCGAAAGTGATGAGCCTGTTCTCGTAGGTGGGGCGAATCCTTCCAAAGGGTATACGAGTAATCCAGCGCTGGACCGACTCGAGGCAATGCTCATCGGCACGAGTGGAAGGCCACCAAACTGGGCCAGCATATTCCAACAATGGTCTTACGTAGGTGGTGAAGAGAAGCCTCAATGTAGCAACATCACATCCGTGGAAGGTCTTTTGGATGGTATAAGTCAACTGTCTGGCTCTGGCAGTGATGATGCTAACATGGTTTGACCAGCGAAGATCCTCGGAGACAGTTACACCCAGGTCACAGTGACTTGAAACTTGTTTCAGCCTATCGCCGCCGATGAAGTACTCCCTCCTCGGGTTGTTTCTACCAATATGAAGAACACAGCACTTCTCCACATTCAAAGGAAGTAACCATTCACCACACCAAACATTCAATTCATTCAGGTCACGTTGCAGAGTATTGAAGTTAGATAAGGGAAAGTTATATATTTTGGTATCATCTGCAAACATAGAGCACGAAGAGTGGAGTAATCTAGGTAAATCGGAGGTGTATAATAAAAATAATATAGGGCCCAGGACGGAACCTTGTGGAACACCAGATAACAAAGGGCTCCCGGGACTGGAGAAGGAACGATCGACCCTGACGTGGAAAAAACGATTGGATAGATAAGCCCCAATCCAAGCAAGAACAACTTCCCCTGATTCCAAGATGAGAGAGCTCAGCAAGCAACCGACGGTGAGGGACCCTATCGAAGGCCCTGGAGAAGTCAAGGTAGATAACATCCACGGGCTCCCCCCGATCCCACGCTTTAGTCCACTCATTGATACACAAAATGAGGTTGGTCATGGTAGAGCGGCCAGATAAGAATCCATGCTGTTCATTAGGGATAACATCGTTTGTTAACGCAAATTGGGTGATCTGGTCCGAAACGATCCTTTCCAAGACCTTGGAAGCCGTAGAAAGCAAGCTGATGGGTCTGTAATTGTGCGGTGATAATTTATCCCCCTTTTTAAAAATGGGTGTTACGGAAGCAGTAAGCCAGTCAGCAGGCAGAATCGAATGCTTGAGGGAACTAGAGAAAATTTTACAAAGGGGAATAGAGAGATAACCCGCGCAGCTCCTGAGAAGCTTGGAAGAAAGGCCATCGAGACCTGGTGCAGTATCCTGAGCTGAGCCAAGCACCCCGAATCAGCTCCTCATCGATCTTGATATCGGAAATCTCACCAGAAACCCTAGCAAACCTAACCTCTGGAAGAGGCCCGTCGGGCTCCCTCACGAATGCAGAAGAGAAAACATCGGCAAATACCTCGGCGGTCTCAAGGGAATCCTCACAGGGACGGCCTGCTCGGCCATAGACGGTCGGAAAGCTAACTGCTCCATTCATAGACATCTTGAGGTACTTGAAAAATTTGTTTCGGTTTTTCGCAGATGCGAGTCGCCTCTCGTACTGGATCTTTGCCTGCCTTAAAGATGAAGAGAAGTGGTTTGAATACTCTCGATGATCTTGAAAATATAGGAAAATATAGGAAAACAATTGATGAGTTGGGGTATTTTTAACTCTGTTTCTCCACATTCACAACTTGGGCTTGTACCCACATCACTTACTGTAGTTTCGAATGTTCACCGCCTTTATGTTATCTCGAATCACGATTTCTAAAGGAATAATTTTTGTCTTACATTTTCAGATCGCAAGTCCTGCCTGTACAGAGCTGGAAGTAGTAATGATGAACTGGCTTGGAAAACTGCTTGGTCTTCCAGAAGAATTCTTGAATTGTTCACAGGGTCCGGGAGGAGGAGTTATACAGGTATTCAATCTCCATACTTATTTTCGATAAAAGTCTGAAGATTTGGGCTTCAGCAAGTACTGCAAGAAGTACCCAACGTTGAATGTTCTAGAACAAGTTGTACTTATAAATATATGGTAGCAAGAGCAACAATACATACTCCTAAGGTATCTTTTCTCAAAATATCCACTACATACACTGATATTTCAAGTAGAAATACTAGTAATTACATTGAAATTGATGAACTGAAAAGAAATTTTCACTTGTGGGTTCTAAACTATAGATAACGAGGATCTGCAGTTCTTTTATGCAGAGTTTTAAATATATAAGGGAAGACATCTTATGAGAAAGATTTTCGTCATATCTACAAAAAACACATGAAGTTTGTACTTTCTGCCAGACACATTTTGTTATAAAAAGTCTCCAGATAGTGTCTATTTTTGTCCAATAGAAGGTATAACTTGTTCTTTGCAAGATGAAGAGCTCTATAATATGTTGCATGTTTGAAAGGGAAACATTTCTTCAATATTCGGGCCAGGTTACTCATCTATTTTCGCCTTCCATCATTAAATATATGGACTTCGAATTTGTATGAAACTGGATATTATGTTCATCGAGTGAATTAATTATTCACAAAGTTACATTGAGTTTTTTTATGAAATTATGGTGTCGATGAAACAGAGGCGTGACAAACTTTTGTTCGAAATCTAAGCTGAATCAAACAATAAGGTTGTAAATTCCCTTTTTCCTTTATGCAACATCAGGTCATACGCAATGAGATTATCGATTTCAGAAAATTTTATTTCAGTATACTGATTGCAGAATTATTACGTGCGTGTTTCATCAGTTCTTAATGAAAATTACATAATGGTAAACACGTTGGATGAGAAAAGAGAAATACTGAAAATTTATATTCAGAACAATAACTGTGCAAGGGCTACTGTAAGGGTGTCTAATGAACGATATCCTTTTAAAAACGTTCAGTCGCTACATACTTTATTGTATAATTATTATATTGTATAATGGAAAATCAAACCCGAACTCCGTCAGAACTTCAGGTGTTTTAAAGGTTGTTGTGGAAATCACAATGACAAATAGACTACCGTTAATAAGAATAGGTAATCATATCAAAGCTAAAATCATATGGAAACTGACAATTTTAAAATCTCTCATAAGTACCACAAAGCCATGAAATTAAACTTGCTGGAAGGATGGAAGTAACGTATAAGAACTTAAATCTGTCTCCAGTTAATACACAGAGAAGAGTTAAACCGTTCATCACCATCGAATATCCTATAAATTCAAGAAATAAAATATCTCTGTCTGTATTGAACACTTGAAGATGCTTTGAAAACCCGAAAATGTCCATATTTTAAAATCGATGAAGTGAAATTGAGACAAAATACATGTTCCATTCAACCATAGTGTTGAATTACTTAATATCTGAACTACTAAAGGTGCACAAGTAAAAACAGATTTTTCCGCAAATCGCCAGAAAATTTTGACATTCCTGTCAAAATTTCTTGAAGAAAAAGTCAGGACTTCCATACTGTAAGGAAATGTCATTTCCTTAAGGATATCATTTCCGTAAGGAAATGATATTTCCGTACAGTTGTTAGTGTTCTACATAAATGATAGAAAACACATTGCTTATAAGGATTTAATTTATATTTTGAAAACATCAAGTCATTGCTGAATACATTTTTAAGATCAATTTGTTATATTTACAGTAATTTGACAGTTAGTACAATTATTGAACATTGGAGGATCACTCTTAGAACTATAAGAAACATTTTGGACAACATGCAGGGTGGAAGGGTCATTTTGTCAACCTTATTGTTAAGCGATTTTTCGATATATCCTTCAGCAACGTTTGATGCCTTCCATCCGCCATGCCTCTTTAAACTAGTTATGTCGGCACCAGAGTCAACCAATATTGTTGCAGAAGACCGACGAAAGCAGTGACCAGTATATTCTTTCGGATTTACCAAGTTCAAATAAGTAGCAACTACTTTGGGCATTTTTCTGAATCGATGAATTCCTACCACTTGTCTACAACCCTTTCCGCTTTGATATTTAAAGAAAAATCGGTCACTGATCATATTTTCTGGTCTTAACGAAATATACTTTCGATAAACATTCAAGTAGATCTGATTAATTACAAATTATCTTGGTTTGTTGGTTTTCGAATCAGGTATGCTGATTAAAAGCTTAGATTCTAAGTCTTCTATATCGTGTACAGTCATTCGGACTAACTCATCCATTCTACAGGCCCCAGAAATACCAAATATTACAACCACCTAAAAAATAAATAAAGCTATAATCTAAATAGAAATTAAAAACTTGTAAATTACCTTAATCATTAAATTTTCTTCATCTGGAGCTTCCTGGATAAATTTTTCAATTTCTTCCTTCGTTAAAATCTTAGATTTCTTTGCCCCATAACCTTGAGCTTGCCGTTTCAATAAAGAACGAAGTTTTGAGTTGATATATCTACATTGTGTTTAAGTGCAAGGGTTGACTTCAGCATTGAATAATTGGCCCATAATGTTGAAGATTTCATCTTTAAACAAAGGTCTAGGAAGTATGCCATTACAACATTTTCTGAGAAAGAACTCGTATTTTTACTCATGCGATAATCCATAAAAGTCTGTATGCATTTTCGTACTTTTCTCTTGATTTCTTGGGCAATAATTCTAATGAAGCAGTATTCACTGCCTCAACCAGCTCTGGAGGAGTCCCAGGAATGGAAATTTCATCATCACTTATCATTTTACTTTCGAGAACACTAGCAATTAAATTTAATAGCGTCAAGTTTGACAATTCAACCTCAATACGTTCCCATAGTAACCCAAGTAATTTTATTAGGAATTTCAAAGCACCATTTATTTGGGAATAAAATTATCGCGTTTTTTTTAAATCCATCAATATCTGTCGAATTTTAAACGATTTGCGGAAAAATAGTATGTTTACCTCGTAGGAAAAGCCACATTCCTGGACTCGGCTTGCGCCTCGACTTAGCAATATTCACAGTCGTCCAGGAATGTTAAGCTTTTCCTACCCGGTAAACAATGTACTATTCCTAATCTAAATCAATTTATTGATAAAATATTATTTTCCAGGGATCAGCCAGCGAAGTCACTCTCATCAGTCTTCTTGCCGCTAAAGAAAAAAAAGTTTCAGAACTAAGGGCACAGAATTCACCACTCACTGAAGCAGAAATCAAAGGGAAACTAGTTGCTTACTCCTCAGACCAATCAAATTCATCTGTCGAGAAATCTGGTTTACTCGGATCCATGCCAATGAAATTGTTGCCAGCAGACGAGAACGGCATTCTTCGAGGGAACGTCTTAAGAGACGCAATTCGTAAAGATAAAGAAAATGGACTCATACCTTGTTTTTTGGTTGCAAACCTTGGTACTACTCCAACATGCGCGTTCGATAATTTAGAAGAGTTCGGCCCAATCTGCCAAAAAGAAGGACTTTGGCTCCATGTAGATGCAGCATATGCTGGTGCTGCTTTCGCCTGCCCTGAATATAGACATCTAAACAAGGGTGTCGAATATGCAGACTCATTCAATTTTAATCCACACAAATGGATGCTGGTGAATTTTGATTGCTCAGCTATGTGGGTTAAAAATGCTAAATATTTAGTAGAAGCTTTCAATGTTGAACGATTGTACCTTGAGGACCAACATAAAGGACTTGCTCCAGAGTATCGACATTGGCAAATTGCTTTGGGTAGGCGCTTCAGGGCCCTCAAACTCTGGTTTGTCTTAAGGATGTACGGACAAGAAGGTATCAAAAAACACGTGAGGCATCAGATCTCGTTGGCCAAATATTTTGAGGACTTAGTACGTAGTGACAGCAGATTTGAAGTCTGTTCTTCGAGTATGGGACTCGTTTGTTTCAAACTCCGTGGTCAAGATGCCTTGTCGAAAAAACTGCTACAGATTGTTACTGACCAAAAAGAGATTTATTGTATTGCTGGACATCACAACCATAAATTCTGTATCCGTTTTGTCATTTGTAGCAGGTTAACGGAAAGAGAAGATGTTGAATTTGCTTGGAAGATCTTCAGAGACGCTGCGGGTCAAGTCATCAAGGCAGATAAGCCGTTGCATACTAATAGTGAAATACCCGAGAAAAAATTACATGAAATTCATATAACAGCACCAATATGTGAAATACTTCATGAAAAAACCAAATAATATTTTAATCGAGAAACATTTCCATGTGGAAGAAATCATTTTATAATTAACAAATCTGGTATCTAGATTTAGATTGTGTGAATATAGTAATAACAATTGAAATCCCTTTTTGTTCAAAATATATGTTCTCTACTTTTAAGAAATTCAATATATTTTAAAACTTGACTATTTTTTTTCCTCGAAATTAATTATAATCCCACGTTATTGTGAACTTTCGAAATAAGGATCACTAACGGCACGAACAGAACTCCAACTGCTGTTATGAGATGTTGTCTAGCTTGGTTTTATCAAAGATTAACTTACAAAGATGGAACACTCCGGCCTTTTTCTCGTCAACGATTCAATATCTCTCTCTCTTCTCCGAATTCGAATTTAAACCGCGAAACAATTCACCGGGTATTCATCATTCAGAATAAATTTGCACTCTTCTGATAGAAGTTCATTCAGAATAGACAAAGTAGTAAGATTAAAATGAACTTAAAGAGAAGGGAAATCTTGTTTTCTGTACAAGAAAAATATATCGATGCAATAAAGTATAATTTATGAGTGATAATTATGTATTAATGAATGAAACTTTTGGTGACTACATAATACTAGAGATCTTACACGAGATTGACGTATTTTATGGAACATTTACACACTTTTATTACAAAATTAAGATGTTCACACCAGCAATGGTAATTTTTTTACAACCCAACTGCCATCGGTGACCATGACAGGAAGAATTTCAATCGTAATTGACAGCGAGTTATTAATATTTTTCAATCAGACAGATACAGTTGACGAGACATTCTTAGGACGTATGAGAGAAAGTGAATCATTTCACTTTCTTGGGATCACCAGAAGAGATTCAGTTTTCATCTGTGAACAGTTGTAGTGGGTCTCGAGATGGAATGTGATGAGTTCAGAAAATTCGGCAAATATGCAGTGGATTACCTTGCCGACTATTTGGATACCATTAGAGATAGGTGAGTTTTGCTCAGAATTAAGAGGTTAGTGGTGATCTTGATTAATGGTTTAGTCGAAATGTTTTCAAGAATAAATTCGAGGAATTGGGTAGACTGGGTACGGTTGAAATATTTCAGCATTTATCGAGATTTATTTAGGAAGTGATTCCCGAAATATTTTCAATAAATTTCATTTTATCTATCAAATAATGTCACTGTTGATGAATATCAATGTATGGTATTTTCAGAGTAAATTACATAGAGGAAATGTAGAATCGTTGTATTTTTCTGTACTCTGGAACAGTGTAATCCAGATGGAATCACCACAATGAATGAACAATCCTTCGAAATGAATTCATTCTGATCAACTCTCAAAGGTTGAGATAAAAGTCTATGTCAATCTACTGGCTAATTTTTCTGCCAAGCTGCATCATTGTCAAAGAATTAAGAATATAAAATTGAAACTCGTCTTGGCGCTTGTTTTTATTGTAGAACAACGTGCATTCGTTTTGTCGACATGTCTGTAATTTCCCGATGAAAAATAAAGGGGCAAACTTAAGCATGTCCGTCCAGCCGATCATATACGAGGGTTGCTTTGTATATTTCGGGATTGGACAACCCTAGTTAGTGTTGCAATCTAATCGGCTCTATCGTAGAGCTTGCCATTTTTGAGGTTATACGTGAGTTGATTCATCAGACATCTCTTCGAAAGACACGTGGAGAACTAAATATAGCGATCTGCAAAAGAATGTACGAGACCTTTGCCATCTCCTGTACATAAAACAATTAAATGATGAAGAATCCGTGGCGAAAGTTAAGTCTGTTTGGCCGGCCGTATCCTCTCTAGCATCCAAAAGAGATGAGACCCTGTTTTCATATCTTCAGAATAGATTAATTGTCCAAATAACTCGGTCAAGTTCGTTATTGGGCCAAATCCGTCGGATGGTTCAGTAGTTATGAGCGTCTGAAATTTTGTTTACTCAATAACTACTAGAATTTTAGTTCATCTTTAAGCATCTAGACAATAATTATCCTTCTTTTTTGTGTTAAAATTATGATATGAATCTTGTAGTTGAACGCCAGATGGGCGAAACTTGAGGTCCTATTGTCGGCACTGTATAAAGGAGGAGGCGACAATAGACGATCAAGTTTCTGATTGGCCTGTAATAATCTCTGGAAATGATCAGAAACTTGTAGTTGAACGCCAGATGGGCGGGGCTTGAAGTTCTGTTGCCGGCACTGTTTAAAGGAGGAAGCGACAATAGACGACCAGGTTTCTGATTGGCCAGCGACTTATCTCGCTAAATGCCTTTGTTTTAGTACTGAATCATCATATATTTTTTAAACTCAAGAAATGACCAAAATTAGGTAGTTAAACGACTCAGGTAGTAATCAGAATTTAGTAGTAAAACGTCATATGGGCAGGGCTTAAGATATAATTTTCGGCACTGTATGAAGGCAGAGGAGACAACAGACGATCAGGTTTCAGATTGGCCAGTGACTTATCTTGCTAAATTCTCTCGTTTTAGTACAGAATCGTCATGTTTCTGTTATCATCTCTGGAAATGATCACAATTCATTAGTTGAATGCCAGATGGGCGGGGCTTGAGGTTCTGTTATAGGCCCTGTATGAGGGAGGAGGCGACAATAGACTTTCAGGTTTCTGATTGGCCAGCGACTTATCTTACTAAAGGTTCTCGTTTTAGTACGGAATCATATTTCTGTAACAATCTCTGGTAATGATTATAATTTAGTAGTTAAACGACAGATGAGCAGAGCTCAAGATATAATTGTCGGCAGTGGATGAACGGGGAGGAGACAACAGACGATCAGGTTTCTGATTGACCAGTGACTTATTCTGCGAAATGCTCTCGTTTTAGTAAGGAATCATCATGTTTTTTGGCGCTCTTGTTCACCCGAACAGAGTGCCTATCATTTTGCCCGAATGTCTGTAATTTTGGAATATCGAGCCGAAAATGGTCTCAATCGATTGGGTTCGACTCCCTGATGAAGAATTCGTGGCGAAAGTTGAGTCTGTCCGGCCGGCCGTCCGGCCGTATCCTCTCTAGCATCCAAAAGAATTCAGCTAGAGTTTTCATATTTTCAGAATAGGTTAATTGTCCAAATATCTCGGTCAAGTTCGTTATTGGGCAAAATCCGTCGGATGGTTCAGTAGTTATGAGCATCTGAAATTTTGTTTCCTCAATAACTACTAGAATATCCATCCGATCAAGTTGATACTTGGAATGTTATTGAGGGAGGCTGAAGCGAAACGGCTTGCAAAATTTCGCAGAAATTGTCACGCTAGAAAATTTTTAAAAAATTCCCAAAAAAAAAATTTTCAATACTCAATATCTCCTAAGACTTCATTAAGATTTAAATAAAAATCCGTATATATATTGAGGTTACCGATATCTTACTCCTTCTCAAATTTCATTGTCGTAGCTTTCCCCCTTTCTGAAGATATGATCTTTTTTTCATTTACTCAAGAGAAAAATAGAAATGTCATGAAGTCCGAGCTTTGTCATTGAAAGATTTGCCATCACAGATCGATATTCGTTTGACAACTTGCGGACCTAGATATCAGTGTCAGTTGGCGTAATATCAATCAAAATTTTCATAGAATTCATAGAGGTAGAATTTGATGTCGATGACGTTGTCAAAATTCAGAAAAGCACAGACGTAATATTAATCAAAAAATTTTTATCATAGAGAAAGAATTTGATGGCGTTGTCAAAACTCAAAAAAGCAATGACGTAAGTTTTTAGGAGAAGCATAGAACAAAATTTGGTGAAAATTATGAGTAGTTATTTTCAAATTGAGATAAAGGTTTGTTTATTCATTAGGCTTTCATATTTGCATCACATTGTCCCATAGTACGGAAAAAGACTATTGTTCATCCGATCAGAGAGCTTATAGATTTGTTAAGGTTTGAATATTTACTCGCAAGTAGGTCAACAAGAGCGCCAAAGCAATCTGACCTCACGTCAGTGCTTACTAAATTTTTTTTTAATATTCTGTGGAAATTATCACAATTTAGTAATTAAACGACATATGCGCAGGCTTTAAGACCTTATTGTCGCTACAGTATAAAAGGGGAGTTGACAAGACGATCAGGTTTCTGATTGGCCAGTGTAAATGAAATTGTTTCAGCGCTGAATCGTCATTTTGTAATTATCTCTGAAAATGATCAGGAATTTGCAGTTGAACGCCAGATGGACTGGGATTGAGGTCCTGTTGTCGGCACTGTTTAAAGGAGGAGGTGACAATAGACGATCAAGTTTCAGATTGGCCAGCAACTTATCTCGCTAAATTCCTTAGTTTTGTGACTGAATCATCATGTTTTTGTGATTATTTCAGAAAATGGTCAGAATCTAGTAGTAAAACGACAAATAGGCGGGGCTCGAAATACTGTTGTCGATATTATGAAGGAGGAGGATACAATAGACGATCATGTTTCTGATTGGCCCGCTAATTATTTCGATAAATGCCCTTGTTTTAGTAATGGATTCTGTTTTTTGTAATAATCTCAGGAAATTAACTGGATTTAGTAAATGAACTACAGATGGGCGGGCCTTGAGACCTAATTGTTGCTACTGTACAAAGGAGGAGGTGACAATACCATCAGGTTTCTGATTTGCTAGTGCCTTATCTTGTAAAAGCACTTGTTTTAGTACTGAATCATGGTTTTGTAATAATGTCTGGAAACGATCAGAAACTTGTAGTTGAACGCCAGATGGGCGGGGCTTGAGGTTATGTTGTCGGTACTGTATAAAGGAGGAGGCGATATTAGACGGTCAGGTTTCTGATTGGCCAGCGACTTATCTCGCTGAATGCCTTTGTTTTAGTACTGTATCATCGATATTTCTCTAAAAACTCAGGAAATGACCAGAATTTAGTAGTTGAATGACATATAGGCGGGTTTTAAGATTTCATTCTTGGCGCAGAAAAAAGTTGGAAACGACAACAGAGGATCAGTTTTTTGATTGACCAGCGACTTATCTTGCTAAATGCCCTCATTTGAGTTGCAAACCATCATTTTTTTGTAATAATCTCAGGACATAACCAGAATTTAGTGGTTGAATGACAGGTGGACGGGACTCAATATATCATTTTTGGCTCTATATTAAGGGAAAACCAACAAGACGATTAGGTTTCTGACTGGCTGGAGTCTTCTCTTGCTAAGTGCACTTGTTTTAGTACTGAATCATCATGTTTTTTTAATAATCTCAGGAAATTCTCACAATCAAATAGTTAAACGACAGATGGGCAGGGCTTACGATATAATTGTTGGCACTGTATGAAGTGGGAGGAGACAATAGACGATCAGGTTTCTGATTGGGCAGTGACTTATCCTGTTAAATGCTCTCGTGTCAGTACGGAATCATCAAATTTTTTTCATAATCTCAGGAAATGCTCACAATTTAGTAGTTAAACGATAGATGGGCGTGGCTTAAGATCTAAATGTCGGCTTTGTAGAAAGGGCCAGATGACAATAGATGATCAAGTTTATGATTGGCCAGCGACTTATCTCCCTGAATGCCTTTGTTTTGGTACGGAATCATCTTAATTTTTTTAATGAACTCAAGAAATGATCAAAGATTAGTAGTTTAACAACAGATGGGTTGGCATTTAGATCTTATTGACAGTACTCTATAAAAGGGAAGGCGACAATAGACGATCAGGTTTCTGATTATCCAGCGACTTATCTCACTAAATGCCTTGGTTTTGTTACTGAATCATCATGTTTTTGTGATTATTTCAGAAAATGGTCAGAATCTAGTAGTAAAACAACAAACGGGCGGGGCTGGAAATACTGTTGTCGAGATCAGAGATCAGAGTGCTTATTTATTTGTTATGGTTTGAATATTTACTCGCAAGTAGCTCAACACGAGCTCCAAAGCAATCTGACCTCACGTCAGTGCTGTCCAAATTTTTATTTATCTGATCTCATAATTCCCTTATATAGAAACACAAAGCCGATAGACAATCAACAGTCGTCAAAATTTGACTGAAATCTAGTAGGAAAAAGCGGATCTGATCCCATTTTTGTCGACACATATCATCTTTTCACTATTATATCTCGTTGAGTTAAATTCAAGTTTGCACCAAGCTTCATTTTTCTCATAATTATGAAATTAACGTTTTTTCAATTGAAGGCAGGTTGTATCCGGAGTGGATCCAGGCTATTTAGAGAGGACTTTGCCGAAAGAGAGCCCTGAACGTGGAGAAGAGTGGAAAAATATTTTCTATGACTTGGATAAACACATACTACCTGGTCTAACACATTGGCATTCGCCTTCCTTTCATGCATATATGCCAACTGCTAATTCCTTTGCTGGAATTGTTGGAGAAATGGTCTTGTCAGGCATTGGAGGATGCACAACAAATTGGGTACGAAACATTTAACTAAATGAAGCGCGAGTGAATGAAACTCGATTGAAACACGCAAATTGCATACAAGAGTTTGGATATGATTGAAATGATAAATGTTTGCTCTAAAATATTAAGACTAAATTGTTTTTGCAGTTTACACTCATTTTGAATATTTAATCAATTCAATTTTTATTCAATGAAAGTGTGCGGTTACAAAATAAGGAGTAATAATAATCACCCGCTTAATGGAGAGAAGCGCACTTCCTGAGTCGCTGGTTATACTCTAACAGTAGATCCAAAAATTATCTTTGGTAGAAAAGATGTTTGCAATGTGAATAAAACAAGTTTGTAGTTGTAACAAAATTATGTATTCACAGAGAAGAAGAATTAACAAGGTTCGGCACTTGATAGTTTATATTCACAGAGAATAGTTTTTAAATTTCTACAAAATCCAAGGATTTGAACTTCTTTGCTCAATCTTGGGCACTTCTGGTAAGACTAGAAAATAGAAAGATCTGACCTTATTTTCCTGATATGAAATTCATCACAGCTCTGCTTCAATCGTTGAGGGTACAAAATAAGGTGCAGGTACTTTGGATGAAATTTCCACTAACAAATTGTGGTTTGGCAATATGCAACTGCTTCACAGATTCACGAATCACAACTTTCTTGTTTAACTTGGGAGGATTGCAGCTGAATAACTCAGATTCACAATGTACTAGGGTATCTAACTGACCCAACTGGAAAAAATTTATAACAGAGAGATGATATAAAACTACGAGGATCTTTTAGAGTTTACACGTTATTCGCTGCTGAAAACTAACTGGTAAAGTAGAACTTACTGGTAGAACTGACCACACTGGTGGTCAAACTAGAACTGTACTGAGAGAAGGCTCTTGAATAATTGAGAGAGGTCAGACGTATCGAAAGTACAGGTAGCTGAGCTTAGGGATTCCCAAAATTCCGTCCGATATAAAGCAATCTTGGAAGTAACGGCCGTGAGAATATCGCAACAGAAAGAAAAACGTAAAATATCACTGACGTGAGATACATTTAGTGTACGACGTTTCGAACTTGAAACCAGTTTTTGTAAAATGAAATAAAATTTTGATAAAAATGAGGGCGTTCAGTGGCACAGTTCATTTTCTTCAACCTTCCACAAGCAGAGCTTTTTCTATATGAAAAATCTTTTTTTTTATCACATATAACTCAGCATATTTCTTTCCATAATTTTAACCCTCTCAAAATTTAATACCCGAAGTCATGAGAGAAAAAACATTTCTCTTCCCTCCACGCTCAGTTTTCTATCCAGAGGGTTGAAATTTCAATACAGGGTGGAACAAGAGAAAGTCAACCTGAACCAACAGATATAAATCAGACCATTAAAACCGTAATTCCTTATGTAAAAGGTTTGTCGGAGAAAATGAGAAGAATTGTTGGAAATAGATACAACATAACGACTGCATTCAAAACTCAAGACACTATCAGAGCTAAACTTACAAAAGTTAAGTTTCTAATAATGAGACACAAAGGACAAAGAACTGCATATATGAATTACCTTGCGAGTGCGGAAGATCTTCATCGGAGAAACTAAACGCCCTCTGAATGTACGAATAAAAGAACATCAGAAGCTTCTACGAGTACTAGACAGCGACAAATCCAAGTTGGTCCAACATGCTGTAGATGAGAATCATCGTATAAAGTGGGATGAAGCATCAATAATATCCAAAGAAGAAAAACTTGCAAGAAGAAAAATCAAAGAAGCAGCATTTATGAAAATAACACCAGATTCCATAAGTGCTCCATCTATAGATCTGCCAGAAGTTTGGACGCCGATAGTTCGATCCAACTTAAAAAGATCATCATATCACAGATGAGTATATAACATCGTTCATTTTTCTTTCGTGACTTCTGTACATTGACTTTTTGAAAATTGATAATTTTCAAAAGGTTTCTTACTTTTCTCCTTGATAAAGATAGAAGATGTCTATCGAAACTTCGGAAAACATTACATCCACAATAGATGATGGTAATAGCCCAAATAATCATTCAACACGAGCTCCATCATCAACAATATCTCGTCATCAAACAGGGTGGATAATTATTCACCCGACCATCCAACAAAATTTCAATCCATTCGAAATTTTTCATCCGAATTTAAATAAAAAAAAACTTTTTCCACCATCTACAGCTTTGCCCTTATTGATATAGGATATTTTTCAACGTAATGAAGTCATAGAAGTTTAGAGGATCATCTTTAGAATAGATAATTCTTTTCAACTTCTAGGAATGATAAATGACACCAGAAAATCTCAAATAACTCAGAAATTATTGAATTTAGGAGGATAATCATATGAGAAAACTATCATTTTTGACCGCAAAATCCAACACAATTATAAAAAAATAGGGTTCTAATTTGTAAAACAGAAGTTATGGCCAATTTAAAATCACAATTTTCAACACGAAATTTGAATCACCTTTTGATGATATTTTCGAAATCCAAAAGATGCATGACCTATTCACATCCTTCCTCTTCGATGTTGTAAAAAACGGTTTACGCTCAGGATATTTAAAATAAGAATAATGAACATATTACTGACTGAACATATTTGACTTTTTTTCCTGTTTTTTTTAGATATTTTGAAAACTATTCTATTTAATACAAAGGTTTTAACAGTAATGTATTCACTATTGAATACTCGATCATACCAGGAATGGAAAACTTGAATAAAAAATTTTTCGTCGAATTTATTTCCACTCCCTGTGTAACCGGATGTTTTTGGGCTTCGAAAATATTTTAACTCTGTAGAGAACTTCGAACAATTTCAGATTTCAAATATGTCTAGTTCTCCAGAAACGTCTAATAGGCACTCGAACTTGAGACATTCTGTATAAGGAGAGGATGTTCAAAATAGAGATCCAACAATTATTGCTGAATTCGTTATCAGACTATTAAATTACGATAGCTGTAGAATATAATATGTGAATGAAATAACTGTTTAAAAATTTGTTGAAATGTTTTATTTGGTGTATTTTTCATTTGTGGTTTTTCTTGTGGTGATAAGTTTTATAAGCAAAAAAAACCTTCTGACTTTATTCGATAACGAATATAATTATTGTATAGGGTATATTTTTCGCTGAATATTAGTTTATTGTATTTTATCATAATTTTATTTCAGGAATCAAATCCAGCCTCATACGAACTCGAACTGAAAATGATGGATTGGTTAGTGAGAATGATGAAGCTGCCAGATTATTTCCTCAATTCATACGATGGCCTTGGTGGAGGTTCCATTCAGGTGAGTCTGAAAATCCCGTCAAGATAAGTTATAACTTCATTGATACAATTAAATTTCAGAACTCCGCAAGCGAGTCAACATTCCTTGCATTACTCACTTCCAAACATTATCGATCGAAGATGTTAGAGGATACATTTTCCTTGAGAAAGTTTGTGGCCTACACCTCTAATCAATCAAATTCTTCAGTTGAAAAAGCTGGTCTCCTTGCTTCTATACCGGTTAGACTTCTGGAACCAGATCCCAGCGGGAGTTTGAGGGGAGAAACCTTGCAGAAGGCTATCAACGAAGACAAAGCAAATGGCTATGTTCCATGCTGTGTTATAGCAACCTTCGGAACAACTGGAATCTGCTCATTTGACAATGTTGAAGAATTAGCAGATGTTTGTGAGAAAGAATCCTTATGGTTGCACGTTGATGCAGCTTATGCTGGCACAGCATTGATATGTCCAGAATATAGACCGCTGATGAAAGGCATCGACAAAGTAGACTCTTTCAGCTTTAATCCACACAAATGGATGAAAGTTAATTCCGATTGTTCGGCGATGTGGTTCAAAGACACGACAACTGTTCAAGAACTAAATCCTAGTGAGAATCTTGGAAAATTGAACCCAGGGAAAGTTCCAAATATTCATTTGTGGCAGATCCCGAATAGCAGGAGATTCAGAGCGTTGAAGCTTTGGTTTGTATTGAGGATACATGGGGTAGAAGGCTTGCAACAACATGTGAGAGTTCAAGTGGGATTAGCTCAGTATTTCAAAGATCTTGTGGATTCTGATGAAAGGTTTGAAGTGAATACGTTAAACTTAGGAGTTCTCACGTTTAGAATGAAAGGAGAGGACAATTCGACTAATGAACTATTACGCAGAATTCGACTTGAAAAAAAATTGTTTCTCACACCATACAAATATAATGACAGATTGTGTATACGATTTGTTGTTTGTAGTAGTTTCACAGAGAAAAAAGATATTGACAATTCTTGGAAAATTATTCAGAAGCATGCTAACAGTATTATATAAGTCAAATTTTGAATCTGGAATATATATTCGCATTTACTTCTGAGAAAGTTAAAGTTTGTGAAAGAATCAATATTTTGTTCTCAAGTCATGATCGTAATATTAAGATACCGAAAATAAAATATTACTGTGTATTTCTTAGTTTTTGTTAAGAAAATAAAAACTTATTTTCTCAAAAGTTTGAATGAATTTCACAAAACAGAAAATTATTTGGAATTTAATACTTTTTACTTGATAAGATATACCACGTATTTAAACCAAAATATGTGCATATATGGACGTTATTGGTATCCTTCTCAAATTTCATTATCGTAGCTTTTTATCACTAGAAATTTTTTTAATTTTCTTAAGAGCTAGCAATCATAGAAGTTGAAGTTAATGGCATCCGCCATAGGTCTCAAACTTATAGAAAAAGTCCCTAATTATGAGTCTGAAATTTTCGAAAAATCGGAAAAGACATATAAGAAGAAGTCCGTCAGGAATTTGAATTCTACAGGGTGTTCGGCACCTTTTCAGTCTTGGAACCTGGGTCCTCAGTATTACGGTTACGGAGGTATGATTTTTTTTTTAGGTTTTTCTAAATTACCCAAAATGTACCCTTCGAAGCCCCATAACTTTTTTTGCGTGGGCTTTTACATGCTTTTTTTTATTGTATTAAGTCTACATGAGTGTGTCTTTGAAAAAAAACGTATTTATTGTTACAGCTAACACCACAAAATTAACACGAGGGCCTTTTATTAAAAAAAAAAATGAAAGTATGAAAACATCTCTACTTCTAAAAGAAATTAAAAAAAAAGTTGCAGTTATTGAGAACTTAATTTTATTTTAAAACGTTCTTTGGTTTATCGCGGTTCTAAAAGTATGCTATTTACGTTAGTCAATAAATAAAAAAATACTACAAATAGTGTTTTAAATAAAATAATATAAAATTTTAGATAATAATATTAATAAAAGTAAGGATAGATTTTAGTAAAATACAGTTTTTGTATGATTGTTTATTTACAAAGTAAAATAACACTATTCTTTAACGTAAATTCTGTTCGAATTGTTCTCCTCTACTCCGAATGCACGCCCGACACCTTTTTCTGATTTCGACCGTTGTAGTGGCTAGCAACATTTCTTCTTTCATTACCACAAATGCCGCGTTTATGCGTTCAATCAACACCTCTCTTGTAGGTACCTCTGTGAAATAAACCAATTCTTTGGCTCTACCCCAGACATGGTAATCTAAAGGTGTTAGGTTTGGAGATCTTGCGGGCCAAGGGATGGGGCCGGCTCTGCCTATCCATGAATTTGGAAAAGAGTTGACGAGGTGATCTCGAACTTCTCTCGGAAAATGTGCCGGGCAACCGTCATGCTGTAACACAAGCAGGCCCACCTAGTCGAGCCGGTAAATAGTGTGGCCGATGAGATGTCTTCCTATCACACCAGTCCAAACGTTAACATTAAATTTTTGTTTAAAACTCATTTGCCTTTTCACGTGGGGATTCTCATCTTTAAGTGCCCAGTGATGTAAATTGTGCAGATTTGTTATTCCTTCTCGGTTAAAACAGGGTTCGTCTGTCCACAAAATTCGTTTTAGAAACAAGTTGTCATCGACATCTGTGTGCAGCAAAAATCTACAGAATTCCAACCGTCTGGCAGGATCGCCTTCATGAAGACCTGTAACATTTAATAAAATTCATTAGTCTGTGAAAATTTTTTCGCAGACAAAAGGACAAATTTATAAATAAAAAAAATCGTTTACCTTGTACCGGGGTGTAATGAAACGCGTGTTGATTTTTATCCCGAAGTACTGACCAAACTTTCCAAATCGTTAAGTTGAGTCTTTGAGCAACGACACGAGTGCTTGTAGTTGGATCTTCTTCAAAGGCTTGAAGTATTTGATCGTCAACTGCTACATGGTGTTGCCTCACATTGACCGGAGGCTCTTGAAAATTTTTATTTCCAGTCTCTCTTAATCGTCGATAAGTCGTCGAGAATGTTTCGTGGTGGGGTAATCTTCGATCAGGAAATTTGGCTTGATAAATCCTTTGAGCTGCACGAGCAACACCATCGGCCTTGCCATATGCCATCACCATATCAGCATACCTAGCGTTGGTGAAATTAGGCATATACAACCAAAATTAAAACAACAGTAGCAAAAAGTCGATAAAAGTAACAAAAACAAAAAATACAAAAATTTAAAAAACTGAACAACGCGGCACAGGCACTTCCAACAGCAGAGACAGTTAAATCTCGAATGACGGTAGGGTCAAGTCAGCGGCGACTAACCCAATTCAACCTAAGGACAGAAATAGTAATAATAATTCACACACGTCAACAACGGGCAGGTAAAATTTCCTTGCTCACTGTGTTGTGTCGAAATCCGTACTTTTATTTAGGTGCGACTTTCTTCACTCTTCTGACTAAAACCTTATTTGCAGTATTATTTTTTTTATTGACTTACGTAAATAGCATATGGTTAGCAACAGTGGCGGCTCGTGACAATATAGTATGGTGAGGCACATAAGAAAAAAAATTTAATAATGTAATATATATATAGAGTTTACGTGGCGAACAAAGTTTATATAGTGAACTCTACTTCGTCAGTTGCATAATAAATATATGAAAAAAATTTTCTTCACTAATGCTTGGATTTTTTGATGAATCCTCCAATTATTTATAGACATATCACTTTTTTTTATTCAGCAATAAAAGCCATTAATTTAATTGTCCCAATATATTATATATTCAAAAGAATATATATATATATATGAGCTTATTTTTCGATATACTAAATTGCTCAAAAATATAAAAACCATTATTATGCAGCTGTACAACAAGAACCAACGTGGAGGTGTATAGCATTCCTGCCAGGTGTGGGATGGAAATGATGGGAATCGGAAATCGGATCAGATCAAGTTGGAAATTTTCAAAATAACGAAAAAAACTTTACATAAATAAAATAAACTCTAAAAAAAATTAACACTGAATAAAAAAATTAAAGAGGCAGTGTAAAATAGGATATATTCTGAAAGAAATTTGAGTTTTTTAAGAGATCGAAGAAATGTAGTTTTTCAATGTCGCAAAATCTAACTATTTGAGTCATTATAATGTCCAGAATTTGAAAAAAATATTGTCTCAACTGTTGTTCTTTATCTGCAAATTCAAATCCCTTACGACGTGTCGAATGTTAATCTGCGCTATTCAGTTTTCTATAAATTGTATAGATATAAGTGCCGTTACTCCTGAATTCACGTATTCTATTCAATGTTGTTTGCAGTAAATTTCTCGCCTTTAAAATGTCTATATTTTTATTTCGTAAAACAGGAAAAACAGTATCGGGTTGATCAAAAATCAATACAAACGTTTCTAAAAAGATTATTTTTTGAGCATCTTCTAAAAAAAAATTCAAACCTATTGCTTCCCTAATAGATTTTTGATCAAAGTCGCGACTATTAATATTGATTATGAAATAAAATGTTTCAAGTAATTTATCTCTATTATTGAAAACTGTATGAACGGCTCGTGATGTGAAATTCCAACGAGTTGCCTCATTCGAAAGAATACGTGTTCTTCCAATTTGTTCTAACATTTGGGTACGCTTTGTTGATTTGGAAAAATATGATGAAAATCCTGACAAGGTTGAGAAAAAACTTTAACCTGTTGAATTGAACTGCAAGCATTACTTAAAACAAAATTGAATACATGTGCATAGCAATGAGTAAAGATTGCTTGTGGTGCTATAGATTTAATTTTTGCTTGTAACCCGTTCACTTCTCCGGACATAACACTCGCTCCGTCGTATGTTTGAGCCACTAATTTTGAACGCAAGTCAAATTTTCCGAATTTTGAAGATAAAAATTGAAATAGATCATCAGCAGAACGCCCAGAACTAACATCATAAAATCCCATGAAGCGCTCAACAAGTTGGTCATCTATTACATAACGAAATATGACTGATAACTGGATATGGGAATGACAGCTTATGTCAGTTGTTTCATCAACTTGCCAAGAAAAAAACAATGATTGTGAAAATTCGTCCTCGATTTGTTTATTCACAACAAAAGTAACCGAATCAATTAATTCATTTTGAATGGTTTTAGATGTACCAGAAAATACCGATTTACTGTTGGTGTCATTTTCTAAAAAGGTTTTGAAATTCGTGCCAAATTTACTAACAAGAACTGCCAATTCTTTGAAATTTCCGCGATTTAAAGACTCATTCGATTCATCGTGCCCCCTAAAAGGTAACTATTGCATACAGAGGTGCATCGTAATATCTATTAAACTTCCTAGAATTTGTAGATTTTCCTTGACTCTAGCTTTGAAATTTTCAATTTCTATTTTACGCGCATTGTCTATTGCTGTGGCGATATTTTGGTTTTGCTTTCGCATAACGGTAAGCTTGCAATTAGATGAAATATGCTGAGCACTTTTATTGTGTAGCGATAAACCCCGAGATAAATTTTTCAAATCACTGAAACCACTTTTCGACCAATCTCGGAATTTCCATTAGTTACTGAGAATAAAATACACGGCCAACAAAATATTTTTTTCAAAGTAATACTTCCAGTAAGCCAGTCGTACTTGTCATACCACGTAATTTGGAATCCCCAATTTGATTTACCGACCCCACCACTAGACACTAGAAATTTACTCAAATCTGGAACAGGTCGCTTAACTTCCTTAGTTAAATATAATTTATCATCATACGAATGAGTCGAAAAATGTTGCTTATTTATTAAAAAATTAACAATATCACAAGTACACCGAATATGTTCCTTAGGAATTTCAAAAGATTTACTATTACTAGGTCCCGCTGAATCCATTTCGCGATCTGGTAGTCACATTGGATTAAAAAAGATTTATATTTCAGAAAAAATTCACCTGAAAAAGATTATAACCATACGCGATACACAGCAAACGCGATACCACTAAATAACGACAAAGTGAACTAACCCTATTTCCCTATTTCGCGCTTCCCGATTAACTCGAATAGAAACCTGAGGCCAGCCTCTAATTCCTCGAGAAGCCGCCTTCAAAGCCGTAGATATGTTCTCATCGCATCGACGCAGACAACCCGCTGGACATCGCAGAAACGAAACGATCTCAGATCGGCTAAGATCGCGCAGAGGCCAGCCTCGGATTAATCCTAGAACGGCTTTCCATTACGTTCTCTTAGGTCATCGAAGTAGATAACACGCTAATTCAGTCAAAGAAGCTTGCGTTAGGCATGCCTCCAACCGTTTATTCAAAGAGGATTTGATTTGTTATGAATATACAAGGAATGTGAGATTGGGAAAAATATCGAGGAAAAAAGTGACAATGAAAGGGAATGAAGAAATATACGGTTTAAAATTTTTTTGATGAGGCACTGCCTCACCTGCCTCATAGGACAAGCCGCCACTGGTTAGCAACGTTATAAACCAAAGAACATTTTAAAATAGAAGTAAGTTTGTAATAGCTGTAACTTTTTTTAAAATTTCAATAGGAGTGGAGATGTTTTCATACTTTCATATTTTTTTTGTAATAAAAGGCCCTCGTGTTAATTTTGTGGTGTTAGCTGTAACAATAAATACGTTTTTTTTCAAACACACACTCATGTAGACGTAATACAATAAAAAAAATGCATGTAAAAGCCAACGCAAAAAAAGTTATGGGGCTTCGAAGGGTACATTTTGGGTAATTTAGAAAAACCTAATAAAAAAATCATACCTCCGTAACCGTAATATTAAGGACCCAGGTTCTAAGACTGAAAAGGTAGCAAATGACCCTACCAGCGCCCCAAAAAAATTGACGCAGAGTTATACAGCGGCCACTCTTTTCGCAGCCACTACAGCCACTGGAGCCACTACAGTGACGGATTCGGGAGGAGATATTTTAGCACTAAAGCGTGCAGGAGAGTGGAAGAACACCGAAATTGCGATGAGTTATGTCGTTGATTCGGTCAACAAAGAAATCAAAATGTCTAGCATTATTTGGTAGCAAGGAGAGTACAAATGTTCTGCAGTCCTCTAGTTCAGCAGTTTCTGAGTCAATAGATGGTTCATCATCATCAATATCAACTCTTTCATCATCAAAAATCTGTGTTACATGATTTTCAACATATATGACGATAAAACAAAATCTTCTAATGTAAATAATACTACTAACTTGCAAATCAACTGTCAGTTTTACAAGATAGTAACTTGATTAAATAAACTTTCTTGATTAATATGGTGTTTCTGGAAACTGACATTTACAACTGAGAAACAAATAAGTGATTTTGTCCGTCATTATTCTATAGTCGTCGTACTTCGCTGCTCTGTGAATAATGCATTTGTCATTTCGATTGATAGCGATGTTATGTAAAATTTCAAGTATTTTCTTCATAAGATGATTCGAACAAAATTACTGCCAAATTCTTGTAGTGTTCTTTCAGCATCCATAAAAAAGAGGTAAATATTCATTTCATATATCTTTCATAGAGCTTCGCAAAAAATATTTTCGATTTCCGATACTTCTCCGCCATTATTTTTCATAATTTCACTACCTGCTCAGATAATAAGTTGCTTAAGGCTGTACATCACCTTCTTTGTTCCTATACTATTTCAATGCTAATTTACTTCAAGAATAACGCATAAACCGTTTGTCTGATTTCATTCAAAATTTGAGTGAGCATTGGCATGAGTATTCCCTAGTGCGAATCTTCCTCCGATTTTTGATATGATGCATAGTTTTTGGCTAATTACACTTTGAAAATTGAAATACTCTTCAGATGCAAATATTTCCTCAAGGAAATATTTTATCGAAAAAAACTCATAGGTAGTCGTTCGGTATTACATTGAACTTTGAAATTAGCTAAATTTTTTTTTTCAAGTTTCTCAATTTTTCGAGTTATTCTCGTTCTTTTATTAAATAATTGTATTTGGCCCGCCTCCCAATGATTGACACCTCTTTACGGCAGATAGGCCAATCTTATCCTTCATTTATGACCCCAGGTATGATTGCCACAACTATTTTTACCAAATTCAGGGACAATTGAATATATACCGTAGAGAATATTGCGACTTGATTCTTTATTGCGATAATGATTTCCATGTGGAAACCATAATAAGGGATCGGAATTTCTGGAGATATACGATGCTTCCAAAATTAGAGGACTTTTACAAGAAGTGCATTCTTCCAGAAATAATACTATAGATGGCAGAATACCAAAAGGAATGAGTGTCCGCGAGATAAATTGAAATTATTATGGAAGTGGGTAAGTGTTTCTCACGAACGAAGCCTACATTCTACCTTCTCAGCGGAAAAAATTATATCGAATTTTTTCAAATGCAGGGGTCGAACACCCGTAGAAAGTTATATTTTTTTGACACGGGGGCAGGGTTTTTTCTGCTGAGGTTTTTCCCTGAACTATTGTATCATACGCAGAATTGTATGGTACCCCGTGCACCAACCTCAGCTAGGGACATTTTGTTTCAATATGTATTGCATTACATCAGCTCCCTCAATCCAAATAATATATTTTAAAAAACAAAATTTTTTTATTTTCCATGTTTGATATACCCAGGAAAAATGTTTTGGAGACATGGAAATTTTAAATGCTTCTTCAACTGATTAGATTTGTCCGAATGAATTTGTTTTCATGTCGTATAGCGCCCTATGTACAAATTCAAGAGATTGTTTTAATTAATTTGCATCACTCACATTCACATAAATAATTATAGGGTCAATTTAGACATTCAGGGTTACATTAATTCCCAACAAGCTGAAAGTTGGTGCAATTGTTCTGAACCTAATTATGAATAAAATTTGAAAGTTTTTCAATATTCCGCTGTACGGAAATATTCAAGTCAAGGTCAAAGGTCAAGAATGCGTTTTTCGCGATTTTCAGCAAAAAGGCAAGTTTTATCACAAAATTACTCCAGAAAAAATTGTAGAACATATATTATCTATAAAATATGTATCAACTTTTTTTTCCTAAGAGCCACCGTTTTTGAGATACAACGTTTTAAAAAGTTATAAAAGTTGTAATCGTCATAATATGCATTCTGCGATATGAGTTTATCCATCATACTATACTTATTTTTAAATGTACCCCCAGATAGCTCTAGATTTTTGGAACAAAATATTGATACACATTTTATAGATAATTATATGTTCTACAATATTTGTCTGGAGTAATTTTAACATAAAACTTGACGTTTTGCAGAAAATCGTGAAAACCGCATTTTTTGGCCTCCTTGAATAAAATTTTTCCATACATGGAAACTAATATTTTATTCATAATTATGTTTTGAACAATTTCACCGACTCTCAGCTTGTACGGAATTTATGTAACTTCACCCTTGTTATTTGGTCACAATTGACCGGTCTAAATAGAATGAACTCTGTATTTACCATTCTCTTCGAAACCCACAAAAAATCCATAAACACAAATTTACGTTTCGTTTCGATCCTACCCACCGGCGACAGTACCTAGAAAGTTTATTAGGGGTCATAAATACCGTATAGACCGTCCTATTTCGTACAATGGGCGTGCCTGTTTTCAGTTCCTTGAAATTTTCGCTTGGTGCCATCTAGCGGAATTCGAGTTTCGCCGCAAGGTGGTGTACAGCCTTAAGTGTCACTTCATGGATTTCAGACTCAATAAATATACGGTTGACTCTTTATTCTTTGTCTATCAATTCATATATATTTTTTTATTCATTATGAAACAGAACTGAACCTTGTCGAACATGCTAGTGTTTTAATATTTTCTACCCTAGATTTTTCAAGAGAACTTTGCCTTTGAACCAACAAGAAGAAAAATGCAAAAAGTCATCGAAGAAACAAGATGCGATAGCTATGTGTACAATATCAGATTCAATGATTGATCCATCCAAACCAGAACCGTCAGTTACTATTATTGGAGCTGGAATAGCCGGTCTTTCAGCAGCTCAAAGATTGGCTCATTGCGGTATTAGTAATTTCACTGTACTTGAGGCGACAGACAGGTAATGTGAACCATCTAAAAACTTCAAAAAAATTATTGATAGGCAACAAGCATTCTTGAAAGGAAACGGCATTTGATAGCAGTAAATAAAACACTTATAAAAATCAGACAATGTAAAAAATGATATAATATATAATGATATAAAAAAGTATATAATAAAATATACTTCGGAAGCAGATCTTCTTGATAGTGGAGCATTACAAGGGCCATTATTTTGGCATTTTCCATGGCTATTCTTAAATAATACATCACTGCTTTGGCTGATAACTTCAGGAAGATTTCGAGAAGGAAAAATTGCGTCAATATAAGTGACAGCGAATATCTTGCGCAAATATATACAGGGTGAGTCTTTGACCACTGCGTTAATTTCAAACATAAATTCAAGGAAAACATTTACTTTCTATAACATTTTTCCAAATTTGGCCCCGTTCAAAAGATATAGTGTGTTGAAATTTCTTAAAAAAACTGCATTTTCACCAGTAAAATTCAAACGATATTTCAATTGAAATGATCTCTAGTAGAAGGTTTTTGATAACAGTCATGCATATTTGGCATCAATAGATTTATTCCATTTCCTGTGGGTTTCTCACTCTACAGATTGGTTGAATAGCATGAAAAACAAATATCACTTGAACTAAAGGTCCATATCTTGTACTTCCTAGAATTATTAGTCGTTTTTTTGGATAAAATCATTCATCTTTTTTCCTAAATTGTACCAGTTTTGAGATATTTGAAGTTGAAAGGAATTGAATCGATATAATCATCTGATGAAACATGAATGAGTGAATCATTTCTTAGAGGGAAAATAATGTTTTTAAACAATTCAGATTCAATAGTGGAAGGTATTTTTCATTCAAACTAAACTGGACTACAGAGGGGTATTTGCCCAATGTGAAAACTAAAAATGCTTATAACTTTTTAACGCAGCTGAATTTGGAAAAACCGTAATGGAAAAAGCGTTTCTTTTGATCTCAAGAACCTATGGTTAAAATTAACGCAGTGGTCAAACACACCCTGTATATATCCTTTTTTTTTCTCGGGGAAAAAGTAATTTCGTGAAAAGTTATATTTTGTTACCTGTCAACAGAGATGAAATCTCAAATTTTTTTCCCATCGCAGAAAAAATAGACTTCTCTCATTTCCTCGTAAAATGCATCTGCCATCTATTACATGGTCTGACATCTATTGCAAGCGACGTGAAGTTCGGTTCAATTTTCCAGACCAGGGGGAAGAATCCATTCGTGTTGGCTGGGTGACGTGATTGCAGAAATGGGAGCGCAGTACATAGAGGGAGCTTGCGTTGGAAACCCAGTCTATAATTTGGCTGCTACAGAAGGTCTTATAAAACAACCGTTAATAAGGAGTGACATGAAAAAGGCTGTTTATTGCACAAGTGAAGGACGAGTTATTGAAGAATCGACAGCTATTTTGGCATATCACACTTTCATGAAAATTAAGGAGGAGGCGCATAGTTTATTTTCAGTGTGTTCTGGGAAAGAACATGGATCGCTGATGAATTTTCTAGGTATTCTAATTTTTTACAAATATGTTCGGATTTATTTTTCATTTCTCTTAGTATCTTTCCAACTTTTTTTTTATTATTATAAAAATTTTATAAGTGATTAAACAAACCAATAGTTTGAGCTTTCTCTCCTTTACATTGATTAATGTGGATGATTATACTCTCTTTTAAATTTTACTAATATTTTCGAGTGTATATTGTTTTTATTTTCGTATGAAATTGTAATTGTTTCATTCTATAAATGTATTTTTATTATTTCATATTCATTTGAACAATTACTTAGTGCCAATTTTATATTATATTTATTTGTTACCTACTATTTTTCAGTTCCTTTGATGACGGTTTCAAATGGATCGAAACGTCGGCAAATTATTGAATCGGTTTTAGTTTCATTGGACCTGAAACATTTCAACTCTTCTTTTTTTTTGTTACAATTTAGGGGTCAAAAATCACCTGCCCTAAACAGCCATAATATTGATCTTGTAGTCATTCCTTTACAACTCATAGTCCGGTCAAGTTAGACCAAATAACAGAGGTGAGGTTATCAAAATTCGCATAGAGCTGAAAATAGGTAGAGATGGTCAGGATACCATTAGAAAGAAAGGGTGAAAAGTCCCCGAATATCCCATTGTTGCTAAAAAAGTTATTCAAGGTCAAGGGTCGCGAAATGGGTTTTTCACTTTTTTCAGCCAAACAGTGAGTTTTATCATAAAAATAGCTCAGACATAAATTGTAGATCGTGCAATTATCTACAAAAATTGTCTCAGTACTTTTTTTCGTGAGAGTCGCCGTTTCCGAGATATGAGCGAAGAAAGTTGTATGCTCCATAAAATGCACACGTTTCCACGTCACCTGTGAGGTAGTGTACTTGACGAGTTTTTTTTCACGTGGTTTCCCCGGTAGGCCTATTCCACGAACCGATCTGTACTAATAAAAAAAAATGTCGTTAATTGTAAACAATGTGATAAAATTATTGGTCCGAATTATAATCATTTATTACATCTGTTTCTTCTTGTTCTTCGTCTTCTTCTTCGAGCTGAGTGAAAATAAACTCATCCAAAAGCGATGGATCGGATGTCTCGTCGTTTATATGAAATGAGTCCTCTTCTAATGGAGATTCAGCATTAGAAGAAAGCTGGCTTTGACAACTTGTACAGGCTAAGGAACAAAACAACCCAACTTTTTTGCAGCCACATTTGGCATTACATCCTTTTTTACAATTGCAAAAAATGGTGTTGAGGAGTTTTTCCGGTGCAGTTGGAAGTAAAGTTAGGACAGGTTCTAATGCATTATCAATCAACATCCAACCCCAGTCTTTTGGGTCTAATTGATTACCAAGCCACACTTGAACTTGATAATATACCCGAAGAAGATGTTGTGCAGAAGCCCAGGTTGGAGGAAGAGAAGCCAATTGCACTTGCTTTTTGTTACGAGTATTTTTGACAAAAGACACGTAACGGAACTGATCAATGCAGGTACTTTTTTTTTTGGAGCTCCGTACATAGCAAGAAGAAAGCGAATTCCATGAATAATTATGTATTTTGGAGAGTAGACTTATTATTTTTAAAGACTTTTGGCACAATCAAGTAAATCTTGTTTCTCAAACATTTTAAAAACAGACGTCATGGTTGCACTGGCGTAGAAGGCAATGGACTTAGTTTCTTTTGAGTTAATATTGATTTTTTCAAGTTAATATACCGAAAGAAAAAGAATTCAACTCGCATTATGGCGCCAGTGACGAATGAACGTGGCGTACTTATGCATTTTATGGAGCATACAACTTTCTTCGCTCATATCTCGGAAACGGTGACTCTCACGAAAAAAAATATTGAGACAATTTTTGTAGATAATTGCACGATCTACAATTTATGTCTGAGCTATTTTTATGATAAAACTCACCGTTTGGCTGAAAAACGCGAAAAACCCATTTTCGCGACCTTTGACCTTGAATAACTTTTTTAGCAACAATGGGATTTTTGGGAACTTTTCACCCTTTCTTTCTAATGGCATCCTGACTATCTCTACCAATTTTCAGCTCTATGCGAATTTTGGTAACCTGGTATGTATACTTTGACCGGACTATCAGCTACTCATGATAATAATTCATTTACATTTGATTTTAAAAAAACATATTTTTCTACTTCTTCCTCGAATTTCCAATATTGGTTGTGGTTGTGTGTGCTTCTATAATTTTCAGCCTTATTACAACTCACTATCATTGAAGGTTTGAGGATACAGCAAGAGTTACAAAACTTCTCAGAAGACCAAAGATACGATGCTTCTAGGATACTATTTGGTCTTTCCAATCATCTGAAATACAGACTCGGCGACGACTTATGCCAAGTGAGCGCTGATAACTATGGCAGTGCCGTCGAGATTCCTGGAGGCCAAGTAAAGGTTCCACTAGGATTCGTGGGAGTTCTGGCTCCCCTCATGAGGGAACTGCCTGAATGTAGCATCTTGTACAATAAACCAGTATCGAATATAAAATGGGGTGCTGTACAAAACAGAGATAGAGGTCCCAGAGCCGTCGTACAATGTTGTGATGGGTCAGAATATTGTTCAGATTATGTTATAGTGACGGTATCACTAGGTGTGTTAAAGGAACATGCGGAAAAGATGTTCTGTCCTCCACTGCCTACAGTTAAGATGGATGCCATTAAATGTTTGGGTAAGCCACTGCTTGGTCCCTATACTGTGTTAAAACTATTCAAATCGAATTAATAACATGACATTTCATATAGAATGTGTCTGAAATGTAAGAGTATCATGTTTACATGCAAAGGGATATACATCCCTATTTAACCTTTTTTTTTACTATTTAACCTTTTCCATATTGTTCTGAATCCTTCTACGGAAAGGATAATAATGTTTCGTCTTCATTTCATATGAAATGTTCCTGTGATATACTACAGAAAGTCTTCTGTAGACAAACTGATCTAATCAGCGAATGCAAAACTTTTTAAAATATGTAGTCAAAGTCACAAGAGGCTTCAAGAAAAACTTTGACAGTTCAATTGATTTTATGAAAGTGTGAAATATTTCCTGAAATTGAGAATCTAGAATTAAACATTAAACTTTTACGTTTTTGGGTGTTGCCCTCCATAAATAAATTTTACAATAAAAATATGATTTTCAGGATATGGTGCCGTAGACAAAATATTCCTTGATTACGACCGACCATTCTGGGTGTGGAAAAATGGCAACATACATTTTGCTTGGTCCCAGGAAGAACTTATGACAAGAACAGATTGGACTAAAGGCTTAAGTGCTATTGAAGAAGTTGAAGGCAGTAAGCATGTATTGTGCGCATACGTTGGAGGTCCTGAGGCTGCTGTAATGGAACAAGCCACTGACGAAGAAGTTGCAGCTTGCGTTACCAAAGTACTAAGAAGGTTCACAGGAGATGCATCCTTACCATACCCTAATACAATCCTGAGGTCCAGATGGGCTACTGATCCATACTTCTGTGGATCCTACAGCTACCTTAGCGTGTGTTCCAATGTTGGACACCAATGTGATCTAAGTGCTCCTGTTCCTGGAATATGCGATCCACAACCTCCTATTTTACTATTCGCTGGAGAGGCTACATGTAGCGGACATCATTCTACAGTTCATGGAGCGAGGTTAAGTGGAGTAAGGGAAGCTCAGAGGATAATTGCTTTAACGAAGAAGTATGGCGGACCACCTCCAAAAGATATTCCATTATGATTCAACAATTATATTCAATTTTACACTGTTTATATATATATTTGTTGGTCCTTTGTGACTCTAATGCTATCGATACATACTCATACTTAAATATTTATTGCAATAAATAACTTATAAATACATCGGTGTCTTTATCATCTGGCAGGATATTGTATTACCGTGAAATTTTATCTGAAAAATAACGTTATATAGAATTTTACATTTAATTGATCAGATTAGAAACTTTCCCAAGTCTAGGAAGCTATGAAAAATAAAATCATATTCAAGAATATCACCTCCCACATTCACTATCAAACCATACGTGCAAAGGTAAGAAGAAAAAATGAGGATTACTGTTGAAAGATACAATGTGAGAACATCATTCAAGACAGAATTGCACAATCAGGGTACATCAAACTGATGTGAAACCTACCAATGAAATAAAAATACAAAGAATTCAGTGTTTCGATGATCATAAGGATGTAACAGATACTAGATTGCAGTGGCGGATTTACCAATAGGCCATGTAGGCCGGTGCCTAGGGCGGCAGATTTAGAGGGGCGGCAAATTTAGCAAATTTTTTTTTACAGATGTTTTTTTTGTAATTATACGTGTACACAATCTATACTATAATAAAATCGTAAACCCAAAAAAGTCTGTACAATAAATATATTCGAAAAAAAAGTCGCTAGGATGGCCTAAGATGAGTAACTGAGTAGAATTAGATTTTTCTTTAATTTCTTGTTTGTCTGTCTGTCTGTCCGTTTGTTTGAATGAACATCACGCAAAAACTACTGGGCACTTTTACATGAGTCTCCTTGAATTGTGTAGTCTGAAGTCCGGTTTAACATTTAGCATAAAATATTTATCAAAATTGTATCCCTTAAGGGAGTCAACGTTTGTATGGAACTACGTGATTCCATGGTCCAATCTGTTTGAAATTTTTCATGGATATTCTTCAAAGTAATTGGTGGAGGACCACATATATAGAGTTGACGAGAGTTTGGAGGCTGATTGTTCGATCTAACTTGAAAAATCTTCAAACCACAGATAAGTTAAAAAAAATTAATTTCAAAGTTATGTCAATCTTTACACTAATGAAAATTTAATATTGTCATACATTTTCAGCTTTTTCGAAAGCTGATCTGTCTTGGGATCGATAGATATCTATCGAAACGATTGTAGAAAAAAAAAAGAATAGAATATGGTGGATATAGCCTGAATATTCATTCAATATCATTCAATCACACCACAAAGTAATCATTTGAATTAAATCACTCCGAAACCTAAAATTTCTGGCTTTGAAATTTCTAAATAATAGCTCATTTTACCTAAAATCCATTCTGTTTGGGTTCCTTCAGTATATCATCGGCAGACTCCCTCACTTCTTTCCATGATACCTCCATATCTTCCCTCTCAGATAATCTTGAACATACGGCCATTCTCAAGAAATAAACATCATCGATCTGTGACGGGACCAGATGAATGGTACCTCTACCATTAATCCTTTTAAGCAACTTCTCATTAACTTCTTTGGTTTGATTTTTCAGTCGGAAACAAACTAAACCCATAAGAACCTTCTCGGTTATCTCGAACCTATCGTCCGACTTGACCAACTCCTCGAAGTAATGGGCTAATCCAATCTGCTTTCTAATGTGCTTCTGAATGTTTTCCACTCCGTAAAGCCTCAAAACGAACCATATTTTGAGGGATCTGAACCTTCTGCCGAGCTGAATCTGCCAATGTCTGTAGTCTGGCGCTGAACCTTGCTGGTCATGCTTCAGGTATAAGGGGTCCACATTAAAAGCGTCTACCAGCCAGGTGGGATCTTTGAGCCACATGGCGGAGCAGTCGAAGTTGACCAACATCCATTTATGAGGATTGAAATCGAAGGAATCTGCTTTTTCGATACCTTTCATGAGATATCTGTACTCTGGACAAACGAAAGCTGCTCCAGCGTAAGCGGCATCGATATGCAGCCATACGTCGTTTTCGTTACATACATCACCAAGCTCATCTATGTTGTCGAACGTGCATGAAGAAGTGGTTCCTAGTGTAGCTACCACCTGAAAATAGCCCAGATATCAGTTTTCATTTATGGTTCGAAGAAGTGTTGATTGGGTGAAGAAATATGGTACGCTGATGCGAAGAACATCATAGTTTGGTTAGAATAAAACAAATGCAACTTTCAGAGAATTGTCTCTTCAAGAAAACAAGAATAAGTCTATTTCTGTAGCTGCTATCCTAAAATGAAAGAAAGTTGGCATCTCGAGAAGTAATAAAAATCGGGAGCATCGAAAATACGAGTATCGCCGAGGAATCTTTTATTGACTTCTAAACAAATAGGAAGTTTATTGACGAGGCTTCCAGATAAAGAATATTCAGCTTCATTATTTGATACTTTCAAAACCTTTTCCTTTTAGATGAAGCATATGAACATATGCTATCCTATATTTTCAAAATCTCATATATTATGATTTTGTCAGTTTGGTCTATTGTGATCCTCATCGATTATACATATTTTAAATGAAAAAGATGCACAGTAACCAAATACTGTCCACAAATAGTCGAACAGACAACATGAGCATCAGATATAACATAAAGTTTTTATAGCGTATGATTTCTTCTAAGGACGATTACACTACTAGTCCGGTCAAGTTAGACCAAATAACAGAGGTGAGGTTACCAAAATTCGCATAGAGCTGAAAATTAGTAGAGATGGTCAGGATACTATTAGAAAGAAAGGGTGAAAACTCCCCGAAAATCCCATTGTTGCTAAAAAAGTTATTCAAGGTCAAAGGTCGCGAAAATGGGTTTTTCGCTTTTTTTCAGCCAAACGGTGAGTTTTATCATAAAAATAGCTCAGACATAAATTGTAGATCGTGCAATTATCTACAAAAATTGTCTCAATACTTTTTTTCGTGAGAGTCGCCGTTTCCGAGATATGCATAAGTACGCCACGTTCATTCGTCACTGGCGCCGTAATGCGAGTTGAATTCTTTTTCTTTCGGTATATTAACTTAAAAAACAACTATGATTGTTGGTGAAGACGTTGATTTACTAGTTTTATTGAATGCTCGAACTCCAGCTGACAGAACAATTTATTTTTTGAAACCTGGAAAATCTCAACATCAGTCCGAAATTATTCATCCCAAAGTTTATCTGCATTTGCAAAGTGCCAAAATCACATTTTGTTTCTCCACGCTATAAGTGGCTGCGATACAACATCTGCATTTTACAGGAGAGGTAAAACGTCTGTTTTTAAAATGTTTGAGAAACAAGATTTACTTGATTGTGTTTTTAAAAATAATAAGTCTACTCCAAAAGACATAATTATTCATGGAATTCGCTTTCTTCTGGCCGTGTACGGAGCTCCAAAAAAAAATTACCTGCATTGATAAGTTCCGTTAAGTTACCTTCTTCAGGTATAATATCAAGTTCAAGTGTGGCTTGGTAATCAATTAGACCCAAAAGACTGGGGTTGGATGTTGATTGATAATGTATTAGAACCTGTGCAAACTTTACTTCCACCTGCACCGGAAAAACTCCTCAACACCATTTTTTGCAATTGTAAAAATAATTTCATATGAACGACGAGACATCCGATCCATCGCATTTGGCCTACTTTATTTTCACTCAGCTCGAAAAAGAAGACGAAGAACAAGAAGAAACAGATGTAATAAATGATTATAATTCAGACCAATAATTTTATCACATTCTTTACAATTAACGACAAGTTTTTTTATTATTTATTATCGGTTCGTGGAATAGGCCTACCGGGGAAACCACGTTAAAAAACGCGTCAAGTACACTACCTCACAGGTGACGTGGAAACGTGTGCATTTTATGGAGCATACAAATTTCTTCGCTCATATCTCGGAAACGGCGACTCTCACGAAAAAAAGGATTGAGACAATTTTTATAGATAATTGCACGATCTACAATTTATGTCTGAGCTATTTTTATGATAAAACTCACCGTTTGGCTGGAAAAAGCGAAAAACCCATTTTCGTACTTCCGGGCCTAAAGTGACAACTTCACTCCCTTGTGACAGGTACTAAAGTGTCACATTTAATCCCTCCGGGATTAAATATTGACGAAACTCCCGGAACGATTAAATCACAAACAAACGAATTTAAGGGATATTTTATTGAAAAATACAATTAATTAGAATGGTAATTAACGTTATTATTCAAATTAATATTGTGACAGTTCGTCATATTGACCAGTCTTTCCTGGGTTAATGCAGCAAGTAACTGACGAGTAACAGATAGGTCCTTATCATATTGAACTGGTGTTTGTTTCGAAGATCCTGCGGAAACAGGAAGCGAGAATGAGGACTGTGGCATAACTATAGTGGACGAATCGGCGACTTGACCAAATATTTTATCTGCAATTTTTGTTTATTTTTAATAGAGGATTCAATATATCCCTCGGCCACGTTGGAGGATTTCCATCCTCCATGTCTCTTCAGCACGTCTATTGTTGCTCCCGGATCAGCTAACAAAGACACAGATGTGCGTCTAAAACAATGTCCCGTATAAGACGTCGCATTTTCTAATTTCAAAAAAGCTGCTATTTGCCGTGAAATGTACTAAACATGTTTTTTCCTACTACGTAGTACTACTGCGTAGTACATTCTTTGTTGATGTATTGCACAAATTTGCCCTCCCTGCGGTCGGGCCATTAACTTTACCTTCAGGATTCAATGTACTACTTCAGTCCCGCGGTATATAATATACTATTTCGCGACCTTTGACCTTGAATAACTTTTTTAGCCACAATGGGATTTTTAGGAACTTTTCACCCTTTCTTTCTAATGGTATCCTGACCATCTCTTCCAATTTTCAGCTCTATGCGAATTTTGGTAACCTGGTATGTATACTTTGACCGGACTATACCCCTACACGGGTTATTGGAATCACAGCAATCACAGAACAGAAATTGAATCATGGATTGTCATTAATTTCAACGAAGTTTCAACAGTAGAATAATATTTATACCGAGCGTATAAATAAATTTTTCTGTAATTTAGTCTACTGAATGTTCAATAATTGATTAAAACTATTATGTAAGTATTTAAAAAAAAAAAATGAAGTCTTTTTAAGCTCATAAAAAACTATTAAACACATAAGAAAAACTCAGGAAGGGGTGCTTTGGCAAAAAAACAGAGTAAAACAATGAGTTAATGTCAAAAAAGTAATGAATAATTTCAGCTATTATTTCTAAACTAAAATTGAAATAACTACAAAACTTTTTTTCAGAAACACTACCCTAATTAGGTAATGATTCCAAAATATTTCCAACCTAAGTGAAATCTACTTCAGATTCTTCATCCGCACTTGAATCCTGTTTATCAAACAATCGATTCTTGCATTATCATGGCGATAGTTGTTACAACTTCAGGATGTCAAATCCAAGGACGAACATATAAAACATTCCATTAAAAATTTATGAGATTGCAAAACTTACATAAAATGGTATAAGGCCTTTCTTCAGATCTTCATTGATGGCCTTCCTCAAAGTATCCCCTCGGAGCCTGTGGGAATCGTCTGTGGGTAAAGCTTTCAAATGGATACCACCCAAAAGACCAGCACGTTCCACGGAAGAGTGGCTTTGACCTTTGTGAAAGGAAAAAAATTAAATGTAGATCAATGCTGAGGTGAAAGATCTGGTTATGTTGAAATTAACGGATGTTTTGTTTTACGTGGAATTGATATAAGCATTGATTCTGTAATTATTTTTGTTATTGGTCACCCGAAATTAATTGGATACTGAGAAGCAATCATTATGAAGAATTAGTAGAATATTTGGTCAATCGAAGGTGTGACATTTTCTTCGTCAAGGGCGTGAACCATTATTGGTTTGATGACTAGATGATATTGCAAAACTTATAGTTTATAATCGTAATTGATTCCTCGCTTATCCCATGGTGAAACATAGTTTGATATTAATTAACAAAAACTGAATAAAAACACTTGACTGTACGTTTCATAAAATTTATTTAAAGCATCGTTGACATGCATGTTTCGGGTTTTATCCCACTTTCAAAACTGAATATAAAACAATATCGGTTAATACAGTACACATTTACATAACATATCAAGTAACACATGTTAAAATTCGTGATAGACGGAAATCTAACTGATCATTTACAATGGGAAGATTTTGTTTAAAAGCTGATGTTATTTCTAAGTATTCTAAAAGGTCCATGCGTTTACCTTTATGGCATTTGTGCAATATTTTGGTTTTTTCAAAATCAATAAAATGGTTTGAGGTGATACAGTGACTAGAGAAACCAGTAGTGGGTTTGTTTTGGAGGATTGATTTTTTGTGTTCATCGATTCAGTAACTAAATAAGTGTAAAATATTTAAGAAGGTTATTCCTCATCGAAAAAAATATAGGATCTTTCATATGAAGAAACTTCATTGGAGCATCCCTTGTTAAGATACAGCCCCTCAAAGGGAGACCATAAAATTTGTATAACAATTTTTTTCACAAGCACCAAAAAAGTTACAACATTGAAATTAACCTTACGTTTCCTACTAGCAAAAAGACACTTATCCAGTTATTTATTTGGTTCACCCCATGGATGTAAGGGTGGAAAACGCAACCCCTAAAGTTTATTTCCAATGAAACTTTTTGTCTTATTATTTAAAAATTTATTTCCGATAGCCGGTTTTCCCCAAAATAAACCAGTTCGCAGCAAAAAATTGTCAAGTTGAAGGCATGAGTGTTCGAATTGTCTTCTGCAACGAGTATTAGACGATTTTTCTCTATTTCAGTCAAGAATTGTGAAAAATTTATTGGAATTCAATGAAAATTTCAGATTATACCTCCTAATTTCTCTTGTATTTTATTTTCGCAGTTGGCGTGACTGATACGAAAATTGACATGCAAAGGACTGAAATAGAGAAATTATATAAATGATATCTGATGTCATCTTTGCTTCAAAATATTCGAATATAGCTCAGCTCTTATGCAATAATATAACAAGGTATTGATTATTAAGTGAAGTAGATTTGCAAAAAAAACTGAGTTTGGTTTTTGTTAATTCATGTTTGCTGATGTGTTTACATCTTCTATTTCTTCTTATCTAATGTTCCATAGTGCGAGAGAGGACTTTATAATGAGTCTAGTAAAGCTACTGGCCTCACGCCAGTTTATAAGTGATCACTTCTTCGAAACTATTCAATCACACCCTGTGTATCTAAGTTTTCTCAATACCTTCACCAACCTGATGTATAGATAACGCTTGAACAACCTTCAAAAATTTATTCATTATTGCTTTCACCAGCTGAACAATGCAAAATACTCATTTTATTTCTTGTTACATTTCGTCATTTTATAGGCCAAGGTAGGCACAATATGGATATCCTTTTTCTCAACTTATTATAAATCAACTTCCGTTGAATTTATTCGGTAATATGATACATAGAAATATAATTTGGGCTAAATACACCATCTCTTACTGTTCCTTTTCCTATCAACGTAGACATCTCCTATCGTTCTCAGGGTGAATTGGTTTTCGAGAAGACAGAAACGTTGTACTTCAGTCAAGCCACGACCTAGACTGTTATAGAAGGTTAGTCTGTAGAATTTAGTTAAGATTGATTAGTATCAAAGAGGCAATTCAGTGAATACTGTTTAGTACCTAAAACCCGACCTATCGAGAAGGTCGCTTAGATATAAGTAAAGAGCTATTTGTAACGATTACCATCGAGGCTCCAAGTATATACCTTGGGGTGATATTACGGTTTGTTTAGTAAGAGATAAAGCATTATATCGAATATTCGGGTTGTGAAGTAAGAACTAGTTAGTGATCTACCTTCTGTAAGATATATCCTCGTTTGAGGGACCTTGTGTATTTCATTTGGGCTCATTATATTATTAAATAATTGCTCTATATTCTTTCTACCAGCCACTACCTCCCGCTTGTGTGATCGGGCTCGTTTGGCATCCTGAGAGTGCGTTCGTTATTTTCTCTCTTTTACGACCCTGAGATCTTTAGTGTACTTTCCTCTTTTTTTTCTTTGTATTATCATAAAAGAGAGTGGCGCCCCTTTATAAGTAGTCTCAGCTCTAGAGCTAGCCGAGGAGGTACTTTGTGCACTCTCTGGAGCCGAGTGGGTTTGGTGACAAGTTCAAATTCGAAACGCTAGATGGGACACGCGTTAGTTGCTAAAGGGCATTTTATATCTTAGGAAAAGTCAACAAAGACAATTATGAATTATAAACTTGAAATTGGTGCCGAAAGAAACGAACTGAATATTAAATTTTCGTGTATACTTTGTAGATTTAGGATCATATTTGACTTATTGATTGCTACTACTCGCAAATTGAAATTAATTTTGAAACATGAATAAGGGTCTTCCAAAATAATCAATTCTAGTCCTTATATCTTACAGTTTCACCCTGCATAAAAGAAACTTTAAAGAATACTCACTCGAAGTATACCCAATCAATTTCTCGGCAATCTCAATATCGGTCCAATCAGGATGATCTTTCTTCACTTTATGTATCGCTCGTGCTTTGGCCCCAAGTAGGGCAACCAACGTAGCTTCGCTAGCTGTCCCTTGTATTACACCACCTCCTTTTCCTCCTGAACACGCTAAAAATTCCTTAGGGAGACCTATCATTTTTCCCAACCAGTCCATCATTACGACTTCGAGTTCTGTACAAGCGGGACTCGCAATCTGGAAAAAAGAAATCGTTATCGTCTGAAATAGTCGGAATGGGGATGAAGAATTGGCAGGATTTGTTGAGGGAGTTTCGTGAAGGATTTTGCCGAAATGGGAATATCAAGTTTAGTGAGGATGCTGTGATACTGTTTGGTTCACAAAAGTAATAGCTCTTCTTATTCATTATAATACAGAAGATTATTCAGGATATTTTCACAACCAAGAATTGACGAGTTCTGTTGAACAGTAACTGTTATTACTCATTAAAATTTATTGTGGACAAATGGAAATAATTCTATGAGGAATTGTTAGTGGAAAACAGAATCGAACATCAACAGGAAACCACGAATACCCTAGGGGTATATAACAGTATAATTTTGTCGAGTCAGGAACAGTGGCGGCTTGTCCTATGAGGCAGGTGAGGCAGTGCCTCATCAAAAAAAATGTAAACCGTATATTTCTTCATTCCCTTTCATCGTCACTTTTTTCTTCAATTTTTTTCCTCAATATTTTTCCCAATCTCACATTCCTTGTATATTCATAACAAATCAAATCCTCTTTGAATAAACGGTTGGAGGCATGCCTAACGCAAGCTTCTTTGACTGAATTAGCGTGTTATCTACTTCGATGACCTACGAGAACGTAATGGAAAGCCTTTCTGGGATTAATCAGAGGCTAGCCTCTACGTGATCTTAGCCGATCTGAGATCGTTTCGTTTCTGCGATGTCCAGCGGGTTGTCTGCGTCGAAGCGATGAGAACATATCTACGGCTTTGAAGGCGGCTTCTCGAGGAATTAGAGGCTGGCCTCAGGTTTCTATTCGAGTTAATCGGGAAGCGCGAAATAGGGTTAGTTCACTTTGTCGTTATTTAGTGGTATTGCGTTTGCTGTGTATCGCGTATGATTATAATCTTTTTCAGGTGAATTTTTTCTGAAATATAAATCTTTTTTATCGAAAGTAAATCTTTTGAAATTCCTAAGGAACATATTCGGTGTACTTGTGATATTGTTAATTTTTTAATAAATAAGCAACATTTTTCGACTCATTCGTATGATGATAAATTATATTTAATTAAGGAAGTTAAGCGACCTGTTCCAGATTTGAGTAAATTTCTAGTGTCTAGTGGTGGGGTCGGTAAATCAAATCGGGGATTCCAAAATACGTGGTATGACAAGTACGACTGGCTTACTGGAAGTCTTACTTTGAAAAAAATATTTTGTTGGCCGTGTATTTTATTCTCAGTAACTAATGGAAATTCCGAGTTTGGTCGAAAAGTGGTTTCAGTGATTTGAAAAATTTATCTCGGGGTCTATCGCTACACAATAAAAGTGCTCAGCATATTTCATCTAATTGCAAGCTTACCGTTATGCGAAAGCAAAAACAAAATATCGCCACAGCAATAGACAATGCGCGTAAAATAGAAATTGAAAATTTCAATGCTAGAGTCAAAGAAAATCGACAAATTCTAAGAAGTTTAATAGATATTACGATGCACCTCTGTATGCAAGAGTTACCTTTTAGGGGGCACGATGAATCGAATGAGTCTTTAAATCGCGGAAATTTCAAAGAATTGGTAGTTCTTGTTAGTAAATTTGTCACGAATTTCAAAACCTTTTTAGAAAATGACACCAACAGTAAATCGGTATTTTCTGGTACATCTAAAACCATTCAAAATGAATTAATTGATTCGGTTGCTTTTGTTGTGAATAAACAAATCGAGGACGAAATTTCACAATCATTGTTTTTTTCTTGGCAAGTTGATGAAACAACTGACATAAGCTGTCATTCCCAGTTATCAGTCATATTTCGTTATGTAATAGATGACCAACTTGTTGAGCGCTTCATGGGATTTTATGATGTTAGTTCTGGGCGTTCTGCTGATGATCTATTTCAATTTTTATCTTCAAAATTCGGAAAATTTGACTTGCGTTCAAAATTAGTGGCTCAAACATACGACGGAGCGAGCGTTATGTCCGGAGAAGTGAACAGGTTCCAAGCAAAAATTAAATCTATAGCACCACAAGCAATCTTTACTCATTGCTATGCACATGTATTCAATTTGGTTTTAAGTAATGCTTGAAGTTCAATTCAACAGGTTAAAGTTTTTCTCAACCTTGTCAGGATTTTCATCATATTTTTCCAAATCAACAAAGCGTACCCAAGTGTTAGAACAAATTGGAAGAATTACTTGAAACATTTTATTTCATAATCAATAGTAATAGTCGCGATTTTGATCAAAAATCTATTAGGGAAGCAATAGGTTTGAAAATTTTTTTAGAAGATGCTCAAAAAATATTCTTTTTAGAAACATTTGTATTGATTTTTGATAAACCCGATACTGTTTTTCCTGTTTTACGAAATAGAAATATAGACATTTTAAAGGCGAGAAATTTACTGCAAAAAACATTGAATAGAATACGTAAATTCAGGAGTAACGGCACTTATATCTATACAATTTATAGAAAACTGAATACCGCAGATTAACACGCGAAACGTCGTAAGGGATTTGAATTTGCATATAAAGAACAACAGTTGAGACAAAATTTTTTTCAAATTCTGGACATTATAATGACTCAAATAGAAGTTAGATTTTGCGACATTGAAAAACTACATTTCTTCGATCTCTTAAAAAACTCAAATTTCTTTCGGAATATATCCTTTTTAGGTTATTTTGAAATTTCCAACTTGATCTGATCCGATTTCCGATTCCCATCATTCCCATCCCACACCTGGCAGGAATGCTATACACCTCCACGTTGGTTCTTGATGTACAGCTGCATAATAATGGTTTTCATATTTGTGAGCAATTTAGTATATCGAAAAATAAGCTCATAATATATTGGGACAATTAAATTAATGGCTTTTATTGCTGAATAAAAAAAAGTGATATGTCTATAAATAATTGGAGGATTCATCAAAAATTCCAAGCATTAGTGAAGAAAATTTTTTTAATATATTTATTATGCAACTGACGAAGTAGAGTTCACTATATAAACTTTGTTCGCCACGTAAACCCTATATATATATTACATTATTAATTTTTTTTTCATATGTGCCTCACCATACTATATTGTCACGAGCCGCCACTGGTCAGGAAGTTGAAGAGAATTTAAAAACCGATCAGCCGGGCCAGGAAATATCCCTGCCAAACTTCTTAATAATATGGAGGAAATGGTTCGATATACCGCTTTACAAATTTTTTTAATCGTTGCTGTCAGTTAAATGAATTACCAAGAAAAATCAAGGTGTCTCACATTGACCCATTGTTCAAAAAGGGCTATAGAAAAAACCCTGGGTGCTACAGAGGTCTTAGTGTCAATGGATCTATCAGTAGACTTTTTGGAAGAATCTTGCATGGTAGGCTCAAAGATGATATTGGTCACAAAATTGACCAATTGAAGATCAGAGTGGGTTCATTTCAGGACGATCCTGTAATGATAATTTATTTGTACTTCAGTAAATTATGGAGAAAAAAATTGCGGTTGACCAAGAGGTGCACCTGGCATGTGTTGACCTAGAGAAGGCCTACGACTCTATCCCTAGGGCCCGTTTGTGGGAGGCTCTCTCGGTATTGACGGGTTTCTTATCTCTATGATTCAGGAATTGTATAAAGAAAATACACTGCTCAACAATTGATAGCGATCACTTTCTTTTTCTAAATTTATTTCTAAAATATTCGCTCCAAGATTAGAAATTTAGTCAGATATCAGAGTATTTTCAGTTGATAATATGGGTCACTTGAGAAAAAATGAAAAAATGGAAAGTTGGAGAGAAAAAAAGACTTTATTAAGGTCACTCAAAATTCTGTGTTTGAATAACATAAAAATTTTATGATGAAACCACAAGAAGGCTGAAGTTTCGGTTAAGCTAGTACCTAGTTGGTCCCTCACGAGCTCGACTCAAGCATTCTACCCTAGGAGGCATACTTTCAATCAAACGATTTATAAAATTTTGGGGCAAATTCGTCCAAATATCCCGTGAAGCGTTAGAAAGGTCCTCCAGGTTATTGATCGGTTGTTCTAAGGTTGACAATTGTCTAGACATCTCAGACCAGTTCGATGCAATTCATGTGTGGAGAGCGAGCTGGTCAGTCCATCCTATCAATAGCATGAGTTTCTAGCGCTTCATTAACCAGACGACTACGGTGTGGACGGGCATTATCGTCAATTAAAATGAAATTCTCTCCCAAGGCAGCCGCAAACGGAACAATTATGGGTTCAATAATCATATCGTGATATCTCTGGCTGGTCATTGTGGTGTTCTTCAGAACAACCAACTCTGTGCGTTGGTTCAAACAAATGCCTCCCCGTACACATATAGAACCTCCGCCAAAAGCTGTTGTGGGTACCATAAACTGTTCTGCATACCTTCGACCTCTTTCCCTCCAAGCAAGAAAACGTCCATCGGAGTTGACCAAACGAAATCTAGACTCACCCGTAAATAAACATCGGCTCCAATCTTCAACTGTCCAATTGCGGTGCTCCTCAGCCCATTGCCGTCGATGAACCCGGTGTTCCCTATTCAAACGGGGATGTTGTACCCTCCTACGTGCTCTCAAACCACGAACATGTAGTCGTCGTCTTACAGTCTGGTTCATTGAGTCGCGACGCCGGGTAAGTGGGATTTCTCCTAGCATTGAGGATCAAAAGACGATCTTGGGCACTGGTACTGCGCTGCTGACCTCCCCCAAGAACATAAGCTACTGAGTCGTTTTGGATGAACCTATTCCAAGCCCGACTCACGACACTTTGCGAAACATTCAACCGCCGGGACACTTCTCGCTGGGACAAACCTTCCTGTATCCACCGTATAATTTGGTTCAGTTGCACAGGAGTCAAACGTCTTCTCGGTATGACTGATAAGCTGATATTGTTCTTATTTCTTCATTTATTGTCACCTTATGTGTTTGAACGAGAGAAAAAATCAGATTTAATAACAAATACCACATTGCTTTTCACTCCACCTGTAACAGCCTACAGATAATAATCGATTTTGTGAACAAGAGCCGATGAATTGAGGAAAAATTTGATATAATCAACTCAAAACATCTTAATTTTTCCTTAGAGAACATATAATGTACAGATATTCACGAGATAACTTGAAAAAAATACAAATGAAGAGAAGTTCATAAGTGATCCCTAGCAATTGTTGATCAGTGTATATCTCGCGTCAGAATAGGAAAAGAGCTGTCGGAGCCAATACTAACAACAAAAGGATTAAGGCAAGGATGTAGTCTGTCAAGGTTTAATTTTGGAACTGGATAGAATTGGAATAAGTGGAAGATGAAAAAATTAAAAAAGACTTCCTTCTTATAATCTACAAGGCGCATTCGATGATAATTAGATACTTCATCTATCTCAAGCTCGTCCTATAATCTGAAAGTCTTTAACACAATGGGAATGACGTATTTGATTTCACTCAGAATTCTGAAATACGAAGGATCATTACCCACTTATGATAAGACCTCTCAGACGCAGCATCGCTTCATTTCCTGTCCTTTTAGTGTATCTCAAGCGTGCTCCAAAGGGGACCCTTTTCTTCTGCTTTGTTCTCGCCGCAAATCCAACTCGAGAGTATAAGTTAAGAATGCATTTCACGGTTTCAGAGCTTGTTGCGTTCACTTTACGATAAATGGATGAGATAATTTTATTTGGTCTAGAATGAGTGTGCAATATTGCCAGTAAAACTCATGAATATGTGTGGCTGATCCATATTCAATATTTATTTATCTGAAGTGAATTATGTGCGATTATGCTATTAATGTATTCGAAGGTTTCAACTGAGCAGTAATTTCCAGATTAGCAGGTCTTGAGAGGAAGATTGTTTTTATTTATTCTCTATCTTGATAACTTAAATTCAGTTATTGAAGTGAAACTTCAAATACGTCTTGCAACAAGGTTGCGTTTAACGTTTAACAATCGTGTGGAGGGGAAATAGAAAAGATACAGCGAGAATGGAAAGTGGCATTCGAACTCATGGGCCATGAGCGCAGTATAGCTATTACCGACCAGCACCAATTTAGATTTGACTAAAAAAAATGAACACAACCAGATTCTTCTGATTATTTTTCCGACCCAAATATCGACCAATAGAATTGCACCATTTGACGTCACGTGGTACAACCTACATGGTATTATACTGATAATTTTGTAGTTGCTATATGTAAACAAAACATGATCCAGTCAAATTAAGCACACGTCAAACTGACAGGTTGAATTCAATTGTGAAAATTGGAGATTTTGCATGAAAATGAGTCGATTTGGAGTTTGTTCTCTGTCCACCATCGATAAAAAAGTCAAAGGAAATGTTCCCATTAATACGGAGAAGGCAAAAAAAACAGTTTGGAACCAATTTACTACTTTTTGTACTGAGAGGGAATACACATTGAGTGCTGAAACGAGTGAAGCGCAATTGGCAAACATTATGAAAGATTACGCTTACAATATGAAGAAAATGGATGGAGAAGACTATAAGGAAGGTACAATAAAAACAATGTGGAATCAGACTACCAAATTACTTCAAGAAAAGTATTTGAACGATTTCGACATCAAAATCAGCCCATTTTCGGATGCTGCATTCAAGACCGCTCGAGGAGATCGTGATGCCAAGCGTAAGGCTTTACAATCTATTCCGGAAAAACGGAGGGCAAGTGCAGCAGCGTTGGAGGAAAAAGATTGGGATGCAATGACCACTGTTTGGGACGAGGAAACTCCTGATGGCCTCCAGAAAAATTATTCATGATAATATCAGTGGAATTGGCTTGGAGAGGTGGTGAGGGCAGCATGGCGTCAATACATCACTTCAAGGCAGAACAGCGAAATGACGGGGAAACAACTGGGAGAATTGAATACAATCCAATTTTCAGCAAGACCACACAAGGTGGTGATAAAAATTATCAGACAGCAAGTGGCTGGTGGAGAATCGGGAAATCCCTGACAAGTGCCCAGTGAGACTGTTCCAGAAATTGAGAAAGAAGAGAGATGTCAATATCAAGAGCGACAGACTATTTCTGACCCAAAATCCATTCTGGAATAAAGTTCCAGGCGCTAGGTGGTACAAGGATTCCCCAGTAGGCCAAAACACGATTTCAAAGTGGGTTAAGGAGTCAGCACAAAAAGCTGGGCTTGACCTTGGTAACAAAAAATCACCAATCACTCCAGTCGTGCAACAGCCGTCTCCAATCTAGCGAAATCGGGCCTGGGAGAGCAGCAGATAATCAAAATAACTGGACATGCCAACAGTAACTCCATCAAGCCGTATCTCCAACTCGACCAGGAATTAATTGTCAAGAAACTGCGAAGGAGTGAGCCTACTGCAGAAAATGCTTGAAGAAAACATGCACCAATGTTTACAACAATTGTATTTTTAATTGCACTACCCTGATTCTTAATTAAATGTTGTTTTATTCATTATGAAATTCTTATTTGTTATTTGTACATTTCGTCTCATGGTGCAATTCTATTGGCCGACATTTGGGACAGAAAAATAATCCCCGAATACCACACGAGCTTCAAAATTATCTGGTATTTCCCGATAGGTTCCTGCAAACAAATAAAATCGTCAAGTTTTTCAGGTTAAAAATTTTTCCTGAAAAACTTGACTCCTTCATTTGTTTGCAACGAACCTATCGGGAAATACCCGATAATTTTGAAGCTCTTGTGGTATTATAAGTGATAATTTTTCAAACAATATCACTTCCCAAGAAACATTTTGATAATTATTGTGGAACTTACCCAAGAAAAACCTATGCAGGCGATGCCATCACTCAAAATGTCAGCTACAATAGCAGGATAAGAGTTTGCAGTTGGAAAATACGCGTGAAATTTCGGTGAATGCCAATGTGTAACCTGTAAACAATTGGAAAAATTAGAAAGAACATAAATAAAACTATTGCAGCCGAATAAAAAAATTATTCGATATTTCATTCTTATACAGGGTGTTACTGCAACTCATTGTTATTAGTTGCATTCATTCATTTTATTCCAAGTTGCTTGCTCGTTTCGTGCGGCCCACGTATGTTCATTCATTTCCCGATGAGCGCGTAACATATGTTGGAGCATATGACCTATGTCGCCAGAGGGTACGAAATTGGCGTTCATCCATGAAGTACTGAAGCCGCGCTCGTTCGGTAAAAGTGCAACACTTTCTTCGCAATCAATAAATTTCTCAATTTCTACAAATTAGAACTCTGGTGAAAAAGTGAGTGAGTGACACGTTGATTCAGCCGTACTGTGAAACCAGGTAGGCAGTGCTCCAGCATTCGATTTTCTTTCGAGTCATTTTTTCTTATCAGAATTTCATTGTTAATTTCTATTTCGTTTTCGTTTAATTTTCAAAGGCCCTTGTCGTGCCACAGGGTGTCCCAGAAATCAACGTCAAGTCGAAAATGGGTGGTGGGCCAAGTCATGATAGTAGAAAAATATAAAAAAAATACTTGTCATGCACTCTTCGAATTATGAGTATTAAAAAAAAATTAGAAAAACTGACACCCTGTGATGATCTTTCAAGTCCTGTGGCTACAAATATTAACTTTTCGTGAAACTTTTTTCTTTAATGTAACCATGGATAACCCTTCTTTAAAATACAATTCAAAATTAAACCATAACCACCTCAATTCTAAATTAAATGTTGGATTTTTGGCCACCACTTAATTTCAAATAATTACATCACCCAAATTTAACCGACTGTACCATAAAAAAAATGTACTACACTATTTCGTCAAGTAACTTTAAAAGATGGTGCATTTAGTCAAGAATCCAAAATGGTATAATACTTGCTAGAGTACTCCTTAATTTAGGAAAACAAATTTTTTTTAATTAAACCGGATTTCATGACAATTTTATTATTATTATTATTACAGAACGAATTACCAGATTTATTGGAAGAAGTGCCACTAAACATTTACGGTAGTATGTGGTACCAACAAGATGGCTGCCCAGCGCATTATGCGCGCACGGTACGCGAGTTTCTCGATCGAGAATACCCCGATAGGTGGATCGGGCAAGGTGGTACAATTTCGTGGCCTGCCCGCTCGCCCGATTTAAATCCCATAGATTTCTTTTACTGGGGAACGATGAAGGAAAAAGTGTACTCTAAACCCATTCAAGATTTAGACGAGCTACGACAAGGAATTACGGAAGCCGCTGAAAACATTAACTCGAGAAGATACGCTCGTCTTATTACACGGTCATTTTTAAGGAGATGCAGAGCTTGCATTGCAGCTGAAGGCAAACAGTTTGAACATTTGAAATTCTTAATGTAATTAAATTAAAATCATTACTGAGGAAATCTAATAACTGAATTTTATTTTAAACTTGCACCTAAACCTAACAAATTCCTTATTAACCCATGGTTATTACTCTTACGACAAGATGGCGGCTCTGTCTCACTGTATTGCAAATAATTTATCTAATTAAATAAAATTGTCATGAAATCCGGCTTAATTAGAAAAAAAATTTTGTTTTCCTAAATTAAGAAGTACTCTAGCAAGTATTATACCATTTTGGATTTTTGACTAAATGCACAATCTTTTGAAGTTACTTGCCGAAACAGTGTAGTACATTTTTTTTACGGTACAGTCGGTTAAAGTTGGGTGATGTAATTATTTTAAATTAAGTGGTGGCCAAAAATCCAACATTTAATTTAAAATTGAGGCAGTTAGGGTTGAATTTTGAATTGTATTTTAAAGAAGGTTATTCATGGTTATAATTACAAAAAAAAAGTTTCACGAAAAGTTAATATTTGTAGCCACAGGACTTGAAAGATCATCACAGGGTGTCAGTTTTTCTAATTTTTTTTTTAATAGTTATAATTCGAAGGGTGCATGACAAGCATTTTTTTTTATATTTTTCTGTTAACTATCATGACTTGGCCCATCGCCCGTTTTCGGCTTGACGTTGATTTCTGGGACACCCTGTATAATTGGTGCCCATGATTGCAACCGGTAAACTTGAACAGTATTCTTGATTGAGATTTTAGGTTGATTTGACTTACATCACCTTGGTATTTTATTCAAAGCCGTGAATTCAATTTCATCTGATGAAAGTTTCAATATATTTATATTAAACTTGAATTGTGGCCGCCCTGTCCACAGCACAATAATGGTTCCAAACCATACAGTACAGAATTGGTTTATTATTTTATACTCTGTAATATCTTGAATGGACTAATACTGGTTTTTATGTACGTTAATCGGTTGATCAACTCGAGATTTTTTGGCTAGAATTACGTGAATTGGGCATTCCATTGATCAATCTGACATATCCATTGAAGTATTTTATGCATCCTTTGATTAACTATTGTTAAGAACCCACTATATATATACAGGGTGAGTCTTTGACCACTGCATTAAGTTTAACCATAGGTTCTTGAGATCAAAAGACACACTTTTTCCCATACCGTCTTTCCATATTCAGCTGCATTAAAAAGATATAATCTTTTTAATTTTCACCTTGGGCAAATAACCCTCTGCAATCCAGTTTAGTTTGAATGGAAATTACCTTCCACAGCATCTTCTATTGAATCTGAATGGTTCAAAAACATTATTTTTCCTCTAAGAAATGATTCACTCACTCATGTTCCATCAGATGATTATATCGATTTAATTCCATTCAACTTCAAATATCTCAAAAATTGTGCAATTTAGAAAAAAACGACAAGAATCTATGGGTAAAATTAAAGCAGGGGTTAAAAGGTGCAATTTAGGAAAAAGATGAGTAATCATTTTATCTGCATAAAAGATAATAAAGATTCTAGGAAGTACATGATACGGACCTTTAGTTCAAGTGATATTTGTTTTTCATGCAATTTAAACAATATGTACAGTATTAGTGAGAAACCCACATGAGATGGAACAAATCTATTGATGCCAAAATATAGATACATAACTGTTATCAGAAACCTTCTACAAGAGATCATTTCAATTGATAACACAATTGATTCAAGCGAGGTCAACCACAATCAAACAAGGGCCCAAAATGATCTCTATATGCCTTTTTGTAGATTGACTCAAGTACAAAATGGGCCTAATATTCTAAAGCGCAAAATATTCAATAATCTACCCACTAGTATAGTATGCCTAAAAATATCAAACATTTCAAACTGGCCCTTAAGAGCTACCTACTGGAAAGTACTTTTTATAGCTTGCAAGGATTTCTTGGTTCTTCATTTTTTTCTCTGTTTGCTGTTTATCATGTATTTAGTAATTTGTTCACATTTATTTGTTTGTAAGTAATTTTATTATACTTGTATTATGTATAGTATACATATGACATTTTCCTACACATTTTATGTCAGAGGAAATAATCCTTATTATTGTTATTATATTATCGTTTGAATATTACAGGTGAGAATGCAATTTTTTTCTGTAATTTCAACATCCTATAGCTTTTGAACGGGGCCAAATTTGGAATAATGTTATAGGAAGAATCTTTGGTTAAAATTAACGAAGTGGTCAAAGACTCACCCCGTATACTTTTTATTATTCTATACTGTGTAGAAACAATGAAATTATATAATTTCAATCTTGGCTACCAACAATGTTCGTTGTAACGACTCCTTTGTACAGTGTTCACCGGTATTCGCCACCCTTACGCAATATAATTCTGTGGTTGAAATTATGAATGTGTTGATCATACATAGGAAGCGACAAAATGAGAAAATTCCAATCCCTCATGCCGCATGGTATTTTATTTCAAATGTATCTCTTAGTATTTCTGGAAACCGGATATGAATCATCGATGTAGAGATTAAGTAGAATGGAAAAGTCCTAACCTCACTCATTTAAATATTGTTTTTAACTAAAAGTAACACTTACTCCAGGCATGATGACTCTTTCAATGTCTTCCAAAACAGCTTTCCATGACTCTGGTTTCTGAGGGGCCTCGCTTGGAATTAGAGGACGTAAATACCCAGGTTCCACAATTGGTAGCACGCGTCTGTAAACAATCAAAGTAAATGATTATCAGTTATGCTAAGTGTGTAGTTGGCAAATCCGGCAATTTTCAGTAATTCCCATGAAGTGGGCAGGCTGATGAAACCGGTTGATTTTCTACGAAGTTTTGAAGACTATAGATCTTTCGTTTAGTATCTATTAATAACACTGGTCAACAGTGGTTTTGGCGCCCAAGATTTTTGAGGTGATTCCATATGAATTTGATGCCCTGAATTCAAATATGCTATTAGTTTTTGCTTGTCAGCTCGAATTTTCAAGATATCAACATTTTTGTGAATTGTACTTTACACTATTTTAAAAGAAAAGCCATGGTTTAAAGAAACAAATTAATAAAGGAATTCTTATTATATCACACAGATATTACAGATATTATTCATTATATACTATAGAAAACAGAAAAAGTCATCATTTAAACCAATTACTCACTAAACATTTCGGAAACTTCTTTTGCGTGACATTCTTGAATGTATTTTAGAACAATCCCGTTTTAAAGACCAGTAGTAATCTGCCATCATGTGAGTATCCCATCTTCCTTGATAGCGATCCTCCATATATTTGATATCTAGGTGAAATCTTTCACCATGCTCTTCACTAATGTCGCCTAAATTATCAGGAAAACGGTCTAAGTGGCTGTGTAAGTAGTGCACCTTGATGCTCATGTTACACCCAAGTGATCTGAAATTATTCAGCATCTCATTGACTAATTCAACATAGTTTTCAGCTTTGTGTTTACCCAGAAAATTTTGGACAACAGAAACAAATGAATTCCAGGCATTTTGTTCAATCTCAATCATTGAATTTATGAAGTCAGGGTCTTCAATCAGCTGTCTTATTTGTGGGCCATCAAATATTCCTGCTTTAATTTTTTCCTTACTCAGCTGAGGCATTTTTTCCCTATATATGCAAAGTATGATCCATTCTTATCAAGAGCCTTTACAAGCTGCTTCATTAGACCCAGCTTGATATGCAGGGGTGGAAACATGATTTTCTCTCGCGGGACTAAAGGATCAATGATGATATTCTTTCCCCCCACATCCATGCTTTCTCTTCTAGGCCACTCTTTTCTAACCCAGTGTTGCGTTTCGTCTCAGCTATCCCAGAGGCACAAGAAACAAGGATACTTGGCGTGGCCACTTTGCTGTCCAAGGAGAAAGTTTACCATTTTTAAGTCTACAAAAATCACCCATTGGTGTTCATGATACTTTATTTTTTCCAGAACCAGAGCTATGTTGTCATATTGTTCTTTCATTTTCGTTCAGTGAGCAATTGGTATTGAGCCATATTTGTTCCCATTATGTAGAAGAACTCATTTCAAACTTTGCTTTGAGCTGTAAATAAATAGGCGCCAATCATCCGGAAAATATTCAGGAAGACCCATTTTTACCAGGAGTTCTCTAATAGCATGGCAAAATACAAGATTTTGTTCTTCAGAGAAAAAGGGTAGCAGATCTTTTTATCTTTGTACGATAAAATGTAATTTTCGTTCCTGGTTCAAGTAAATTTTTTTCCTTCAACCTGGAAGCTAGTAATTCAGAAGCTTCTTTCGACAGGTTGAGATCTCTAGTGAGGTTATTTAACTCATCTTGATCGAAACATTGGGGAATTGATGACATCGTTTCAAAATCACTGTCACCATCAGTAGTGTCAGAATTCTGATCAGAGAGACATGTGTCTTCACATTCTGTTCTGGTAGCTGCTGAAAAGTTGGAATTGGCACTTCTTCTGAGTCTTGCAGAGACTAAATCTGCATAAGTCCACTTGTTACGGTTATTTCGATTGATTCCAGTAATATGTACTAGGCATAAATAACAGTCATCGAAGTGATTTTTTGGTTCTCTCCAAACCATTGGTACTCCGAATTTCAGACTTTTCCTTTTCCCGGTAGACCACTATCGCCCAGGTTTTATCCTGATCACCAAGCTCAACACCAAAATATCCAAGATAAGCCCTCTTTACAAAGTCACTAATAGTTTTTCTGTTTTCCAAGAACGTGTATTCTCCGCATATGTAGCAAAAAATATCAGGATGATGTACACAGTTTCTTCTACTTGAACTCATTTCTATTCAACAAATACAACAATTCACATTAACAATCTACTTTTTAGATTTACTTTTCAACAACTCGTTACTAAAGAGAAATTTCATATGACGCTAAGTTCTATTTATCTGCACCGCGGGAATTCACAAACTAACCCCAACTCTCAACTGCAGTTGAAGTTCACTTCAGTTCATATATCGGATTTCTATGGAACTAACTGGATGACACTAAATAGGATTAAATCCCACTTGTTAACAGTTTGTCAACCAATCAGTTATATATCTCATATGGTTAGTCTTCTGTTCGTCATAAATGAATTAAAATAATAATTATAATAAATATTATTACTTTAAATTCAATTTGCTACAAATGAAGACTGACAATAAGGAAAATATACAAGAATCTATCTCTTGTATAAATTTTACAACACTCATACTTGAAAGTATTAAATAGGAAAAAACATTGATAGATAAGTGAATTTATCTGAAAAATCTAGAGCTGATACAGAAAAACTGCTATCATATTTTGATTCAGCAATAAAAATATAGTTAAAATGAGCTCAAAAATTCTAGGCACCAAAAAAATTATTGAATTTTTAAGGAAAAATCATATTTCTTTTAAGGAAACAAAAAAACTCATGTCTGACGGTTATTTTGGGTGCTTGTTAGGACTTCTCATGCAGCCTAAATGTCTGTGCTTTTTAAATATCCTGCAGAAAATAGTCTCTATCAATTGAGATCTACTGCCTGATCAAGAATTCATAGTTTATCGATAAACAGAATATTTGGATTGTCCAAATATCTCGTAAGTTCCTATCAATTTGGAAAATATGTCAAAAAATGACCAAATAATATTCAAATAGGAAAGTGAAACAAAATGGTTATGTCAAAAGTCTTGCAATCAAAAATGTCACCTACCTCTCCCTGATATTTTCCAGATAATCAGCAACGTAGTCAATCATCGCCTTGCCGAATTCCCTAAACTGATTAGCTTCCATCGCTGCAACATACAAAGACTTGAAATAGACAGATTGCTCATTGCATTAAGATCTCGTTTATGATACATTTCAAGCGTGAAGCGATAGAGAGTTAATGCAATATCTTTCGCTCGATATCTTCGCCTTCACCCAATTTCAACATATTTTGCAATTTATGTATGCGAACAAGCAATCACGGTCAGAAAAAAGCATCACTATTGAAACCAACCAATTATAATATTTATTTTGGAATTGTATTCATGCGGGTAACATTGGTAAAAGAATTAAGTGATATGATAATTAACTATTCCTAATAATAAGTTCAGAAAGCATTTTTCCCAAAACCAATCAAGAGATCAACTAATTGTGAATATGTTAATTTTTATTGTACAGGGTGTTTTCAAGCGCGAGATACTATCAAACGGTGAGTTGGACTTGTTAATATTTCTACCAGGAAAAAATATTCTGGAAGCTTGAGTTCTTCTAGATATACAAATATAGAGTAGCCGATTTCTGTTTACGAGTCTGTGATGTAGAGAGTGTCTCCAGGTGGAGTGCCTATCAGACGTTTCTGGAGACCTATATCAAATCTGAAAATTAAAATAATTATAATGCGATACGTTCTTTATCGAAAATAATTTTTGGGTTTTTTTAACAGCAACAAATATTTATTTCCGATCCTAATAATCAATTTTCCGCAAAATAAAAAAAAATGCAACAAATACAAAATAAGTTCATTCGTGAAATAAATATTTTAGCCCTAAGGATGTTATTACCAAACACAGAGATCTTGGATTAGAAAACTGAAGTTAAAAATCACGAAAAACTTCTGCTATCACTGAAGAACTCACAAAGGCTCTAACGGCGGCCTGGATTGGGATTTTATACCAAAAATTCTGGAAACAATATACGTCATAATTGCGAAACCCATAATCGAATATGGGACAGATTGGTTTGCTAAGGCAAACCAGGTAACGACTACAGAAATAATCCATAAAATTTAAAGGCTAGCCTACGTCTGCATCCCGGGAGCTATTCACATACAATCAAGTAACCAAGTACTTGATATCATTATAGGTCTCTAAATATATCTGCTATTTTTTCAATAAAATAAATGCTAAATCACAACCTTCCCCAACTGTGGATGATGATTTCCCTTTGAATGGGTTCCATAGGAGTATTCAAATATCAGAAATTCTGAAAAATCATCACTTGGACCGCAAGACCCGATTCGCAAAATCCTCCTTGCAGATTGGCGACAAATTTATTGTATTAGATTTGACTATAGAGGGTATTTCTAAGGACAAGAGTGATTATATTTCTAAACTAGCAAAGGACTATGGTGCTAAGATTATTCTCCTTCAAGAGACACATACGGATACTAAAAAAAATTTCGTGCAAGAGGAACCATAAAAGGTTATGTATTCATTAATTATCTCCTTAGTAAAATTTACGTTTTAGCTTGTTATGTTAAAAAATCCTTGATTCACAATATCGAGTTAATCCAAAAAGGCGAATTTGAGGGTGTTTTCTTTATCTCTTTCAAATTTTGTATTTTTGTTATTCAGTTCTTTTTTCTGCTGTTGTCTTTTTATTTCCAGGTTCGATGTGGAAAACTTGAAGAAGTCTCTGTTTTCATCAATAGAAGACCACTCTTGAAGAAAGAAGTCCCTAAAATATATTTCAGCTTATTTTTGTACTTTCACACTTAGGCGGGGAGCCAGGGTTTTTTTTTCTGGTTTTTTTCCTATGCTTTTATGTCATACGCCGAATTGTATGACACCCCGTCACTAACCCCTGATCTATATGCTTTATTGTTTGCTAACTAAATATTGTAAGCCAAAAGTTCAAAAGAATATATATATATATATATGTAGGATTCAGCATTTTTGGACGGAATGGTGCCAGTGCGGACCTGTGTTGAAATTGTGAAATCCGATATTTTCTTAGCGCGTCTTGACGTTCCCAAATTGAAGGGACATGTTTCGAGTTGACATTTTTGAATATTTATGGAGTACCAAGTGAGACTCGGATGTGTTATGTGAAAAGGTTGACATCATAATGAATCAAACAAATGAATACAAATTTAGCAGGAGGTTTCAAACAAATGGGACGCACTATTCAGATTAAACACACTTGCTCTATCATATAAGGTCTTCGAATTATTGCATCACCAACTCGTAAATTACTAAACACATCTTAAGATTTTCTGTCAACTTAACATTTCTGAATAATTCATTATTCTACTCTTATCTCCCAACAGTGCACCGTTTTCAAAATATTCGATTTTGAATTATTTTAAATCCGGAATTAAATTGAGAAAATTGCTCCTTTTCCTTGATCCGACATGACTGGAAAAAATCAATGTTGTTGAGCTATTTCTTTTTCGAAATCATTTTATCATTGAAAATTTTACTATTAAATAATACAAAAACACTTTTTTATGGATCGATGAAAATTAAGAAGATATAATTGGAGAATGTTCTTCTTGATGGTGAAATAAACGTAAATATTGGCCTTCAGATTCTTTGTATAATATAAATAAAATTATGGAATTGAATATTTCATGCAGTTTTTTCCTGAATTTCATAAGTACGAATAAATCGCATGAAATATTTTCAAATTTCCAGTGTTTCTAGATGCATGTAAATTTGGCAACAGCGTTATAATTTCTATTTTTTTCATTAATCTCCATTAAGAACCTAATTCATTCATTTCAATTCCCTATATCTATCTTTAATGGTTTCTGAGTTATAAATTATATTCAAAAATTTTAAATCAAATTTGGCAGTCACGAAAATGTCTATATTTCACTCGATATTCAAGATTTCAGTTCGAAATTTGTCCTAATCCCAAATAATAGTTGGATCAAAGCCATTTTCGTATCTCAGTAGTTGGTTATACAGAGTGGTAAAAAAAAAATTCCATTTGTCATCTCACAAAATTGTAAAAAGAACTGTTATTTTCAAATTAGACTCGCAATATATTTTTTCCATTGCCAGAATTGGAATAACCCACTCTACAATTTACATTTCCCTTTACCTACGTTGTCTAGATGCTTAGTTAACTAAGGTCGCTTCAATCTGGTCAATACGCTTTTGAGAGAAGGTGGACGAAATCACTGTGGTCCAGAACCCTTCTGTGATACAGGACAGTATTTCTATGAAAGAAGAACATGCCAAGAGAAAAATACTATGACCACAGCAACCAGGTATGGTGCATTCTAAAAAGTTTTTTCGGGAGTTTGATAGCAAAACTCAAGGAGTTTCTGGATCTCAGTGAAAACCAACTTCATTTCACTAGCTTTCTCACAGGACACTATCCACTGAAGGAAGAAGGAAAGCTTGTAAAAAAAGAGAATATTGGAACTAATGAGTGTATACAGAAGGAAAAAACTCCTATTCCTCAATTTAAAGAATGTTTCACCATTGCAAGCCAAATGAAAGGAAGCTTTGCACCAGAAATGTGCGGTATTAGAGAATTAGCTTTTTTGAAGCCTCTCCAGTTAATGACTTTATTTCGGCCTAGAGTGCTGTAAAGGACATTGTCAGAACTGCCTGCAGGCTGTGAAGTATAGCCCTTCACAAATATAAAAATAATATATCAAATTGAAAAAATATATCTGAGTATTGAAGTTAGTAGCCACTTCAATTCAAACTCGGCACATATCGAATAATAATCAAATAAATATCGAAATATATTTTAGAATCCTCCTAAGTTGAACGAAATAACAAATATGAAACTAGGCACCAGAAAGTTAATTAAATTATTACGATAATATGGTGTAATTATATTTTTTATATTTTTTATGCCAATATGCGCTGAAAACGCAATCGTGCACGTTTAACTTCAGAAAAACCAATTTTGGATAAAGTACCCCATAAGTGAATGAAAGAAGTAATTATTTATTGAAGGAAATTAATTTTGCCTCGGATACTTAACTGACCTTCTAAATATCAAATTTCTTTCTAAAAGCATTCCAGATAATTGCAATGATAAATGAATTGTGCGGAGACAGTGCGGAATTCCCTGATGAAATGAAGTTGTTCATTTACTAATTTTAGAAAATTACAAAACTAGAATGAATTCAAGTTCGTGTCAACTATTTATTTGACATATGGAACAATAACTGTAATTAAAGCTTTGCTTTGAAGATGATCTGAAGAAGGATATGTTGTTAAATTTCAAAGAGTGTCCAACTTAGTCATAAAGAAGATCCAATTCTTGAAATTCTCTTTCTTGAACTATGACAGGTATTCAGCCCATATAAACTAACTTCTTATATGAAAAGTACATATCTTATCCAATATATGTAATTATGAAATAAAGTAATACTACATTATTTTTATGAGGGGGAAAAATGTTACTTTTCATGGCGAGATTGAGTAATTGAAAGCAGGCCATGAAAAGTCCATTCTCTAAAAGAAATATATCATTTTATTACCAAAAGATGTAAAAATCATAAAAATATAAAGTGCAATGCAACCCAACTTCAAGGATAGGAAAGCTTACATATTAATTTATATTTATATTAATATTATTTTATTGCAAATTATTTTTTTATTAATAGAGATCTGTTAGCTCCAAAGGATTCCAATAGATAGCGATATCTGTTGACTGGATTGAGTAAATATTCTTTAGATGGTGCTGTGATCACATCACATATTTTCAGTTTTAAGGCTGCAATCGATTCTATTGGCTCCGTATAGCCCCACAAAAAACAATCCAGTGGTGTTAAATCACACGATCTGGCTGGCCATTTAACAGCTGAATTTCGTGAAAAAACGGCCCAATCACGCCTCTAGATCACATTGCAACACGTTGAGCATGCAAAGACTTCTCAATAATCGCTGTAGGATTTTCAGAAGCCCAACTGCGGCAAGTTAGCATGTTACCCTAACAAGTGAAAATGGACTTTGTCTGAAACAATTAATGGGTGGCCCATTTAAAAATTGGAATTTAATTTTGCTATAAAAAAAACTGCTCAATATTTTCCAATGGTTGAACATTTATTTAAAAGGTTGGTTCATGACATTTATTTATGAAAAATAATTTCGGCCAAATGACCACCACGGCTGACTTGGCAGTAGCCTATTCGTTCCACCCAATTTTTTAATACATTTTCGATTGTTTGGGGCTCTATTTCACCAATAGCAGCTCGAATTTCGGTCTTGAGGTCTTGAATTGTTTCTGGATTGTTGGCGTAACACTTATCTTTCACCGCTCCCCAAAGATAATAATCCAATGGCGTCAGATCGCAGCTTCTTGGTGGCCAATTCACATCAGCATTTCTGCTGATTATTCGATTTCCGAAAATGCGGCGTAAAACATCGATTGTGGCGTGTGCTGTATGGCTCGTTGGACCGTCCTGTTGAAACCAAACATCGTCCAAGTCGTTAGCTTCAATTTCTTGAAAGAACCAATCGTTCAACATTGCGCGGGAGCGCAATGTGAATAGAAGACTCACCACTTTGGAAATAAATTTTTAATATTTCCCAACTTTCTTCAAGCGAATAGCGTCCCATTTCGTAAACTTCAAACTTTCAACTAAATATTAGTCACGTCAAAAAAATAGTTGACGTTTATAATGTCAAATAATCGGTAGTTCAAATTCCAAACACTAGATGGACCACCCGTTATTTTTCTCAGAAAAACCAGCGGGTTGTTCCAGAATGAATTGAGCGAATCTATGGCGATGTGAATGGTCGGTCGGCTTCAATTCCTGCACTAGTTGAATCTTGTAAGGCTTCAAAGCCAAACCCTTATTTTCATATATTTTGGAAAAACTATTTTAATCAAGATGAAAATCAAAAACAGTTTCATGTTACTACTTCCATGAAGATTGTGGGAGTTGATGATACAGAATTCTCATTTATAATGTATTTAAAGTCACATAACATACAGTCTCGAAAAACCTGTTGATCTCATTCATGACTTAGATTAGATGTACACAAAATTTGCATGATAAGTTACGTAAGACGCATTGATTTTTGTACTTGACCGAATTATTATATCTAGATTAGATATGAAATCAAATTTCATCGTCATAAATATTAATAAATTGTTGCTAAAATAGATCGAGTAGCAAAATTTTAATTCTGATGAAGATGATGACGAAATTATACAGTGCGTATCACAGTTTACTGTAAACATTTGAATAACTTATTCGTGAAAAAATCAGATGATTATTGAAATGAGATTCTCAAAACCATGAAACGAAATAAAAGGTACAAATTAATTTTTGGAACACCATGTAGGAATTTGAGGGGTTGACCAATTTAACCGAGAACATACTGTAAACATATCGTTTAAAGCTAAAATCTCTATATCCATTCGTTCGCTAGTTATCTTACATACTAACGAAGAGAACGACAGAAGGATAGAGTGAAGAAAGATTGATTTTGAACTCGAATTCATAAACAATGAATGAACCTTATGTTTGAGACCAATTCAGGTTCGTATTTCCAAAATTACAATAGTATATTCTAATACAAGTTGCAGAATGGGCACCTATTCCAACACGAATGCGAAATTCGAAAACGAGCGAGTTTTTGAACGCATGAGTGTTGGAATTGCCTTCTGCAACGAGTATTAGACGATATTTTCTCTATTTCAGTCAAGAATTGTGAGAAATTTATTGGAATTCAATGAAAAATTCAGATTATACCTCCTGGCCTCCTAGTGCCTTTTGTATTTTATTTCAGCAGTTGAATGGTGTGACTGAACAAAAAAATGATCATTTCTGAATGAATCTCACTAGTTCCCAAGAGAAAAATAAAAAAAAAACTCTATTCCTTCAAATAATATACAAGGAAACTCAATTAGTTCCAGCTTAAACATATGGAATAGCTGATCTTTATTTATCATTCAAACACTCAACTGTCAGTTCATTGTTATAGTCATTAGCAATGTTAAAATTATCCTAGATTTTCATCCACGTTTTCTTGTTGATAATTGTCAAAGTAACCCCCTGGCTCACAGTAGTTCCGGTTTACATCTTCAATGAAATGATGATTTTTTTGAGTTATTCCTTAAGTCGTTATGTCCAAATATTTTATAATCGATCATTTTCTGATTGAAATGAAACCAAGGACTTGTATGAAATTGTCATGAAACCTAGTTGATTCAAAATCTCTCGTCAATATGAAAAAAAAACGAGAAAATTGTTCGTAAATTTTATAAAGCAATATAATTTCAATAACACAGGCTGATTCACAAAATTCGTTCGAAATTTTCAAACAGAAACAGAGTTAATCTTAATTGGGAGAGCAGAATTCTTGTAAAAAATTTCTGATCAGTTTTATTTCCGGTTTCACAGGAAATGACACAAACTATTATTTCTTGAAATTCGAACCTTTTCAAGTTTTTCCATTGATATTCAGATCACCAATTGAATCTAACAATTTTTTTAGTGTGTTACTCAAATATTATTCCTTGAGAATTGGTGGGAAATCTGAAAAGTCATAAAAGATTTCTCTTTTAGAGCTTCAGTCCATTGTTAATAATTTGCAACTTTTTTAATAGCAATTTTTTAGGATCTATCAGCAGACACAGTTACTCTGTAATCAATTAAAAATTTCAATTAGAGAAGAACTTCGAACCTAATTTTTGCATTTATAGAGAAAATATTCTTCTCTGAAATTGAAAAATGTCGTTGAGTTATTGATCAGGAATATAAAGATATAAATAATAATAAATAGTAGAAAAAAATAATTGAAATTTTTCATTCTCGCGAAAACATTTGTAGAGAAAAGTTTTCAAACTTGAGTTGTTTTCTAATTTCTGCTTAAAAATTCACGAAATTTTTATTGAAATAGTTTTCGAAATTCAACAACTCAAGAAATCATCGACAAGAAACTCACGGAGGTAAGACAGAGTTTAGAATTCTGACAACCAAGAGTTCATGAACAATTTACTTAAAATTTTTACTTCTCGTAAGTCAAACGACCTGAGAAATCGAAAAAATATCAAAAAATAAACATCAGAAAAATTTTGAACGTCAGAATATTGTTGAAATTTTTGAAATATTCATTAGCCTTTCCTGATTCATTATCTCAAAATTGTTTCTACATGTGTAACTTCTGATATTTATTCTAATAAATATGTCATTTTTTCGATATGATGAATTAGAATTATTAAAATTATATCTACCATTAAATAAAAAAAATATACTAAATGAAAGAAATATTTAACAAGAATTGAATGAAAAATTTCGAAAAATAATTGTTCTGAGTTTGATGTGTATTCACTTCTATTTCAGTAACTTTTTATTTTGAAACAAACAATCAAAGAAGTCAAGAACCCATAAACCTTTCGAAGAGAAAAGATTCAAGCAATATAATATTAGTTGCATGAAGAAGAAAAACCCACCATCCATTTTATAAAAAAATTTCTCACTTCAATCAACCTTCAAGCAAGAAACAAAATAAAATATAAACGAACTCAAACGGCACCTTTCACTAGACACTGAACAATTTTCACAACAAATATTGCACGGGGATTCCCGGATTTTGAACGGACAAGCAACACGGACTGGACACCGGAGTAAAGGCGGTCTTCTGAATGCTGCGTTTGTTTAAATGGGAAAGCATGAAGAAGTGGGGTTACCATTATCGATCGTGCAACATGCAGAGATCTCGATGGAACATGAGGGATACCTTCGACGGATTTGCACTTGTTGATGTCCGAAATTTTAAGTGCATAAGTCACACGATGGGAAATCACTGTGGATGACAACAAGTGGAATGTTCGAATGAGAGGCAACTTGCCAGGATTGAATAATTGGGTGAGATAATACAGGTTGAATGATGTCGGTGGTGTTTGAAGCTAGGAGACATACCGGAAATGATTTAGTTCTGATTTTATGAATGGAACACCCCGTGTAGTTTCAAATATGTCCTTCTCAGCATCTGACCATGTGTTCAACTGTGTTTAAAATATTTAGAAAAGCACTGACGAGAAGTCAGGATCTTTGGCACGCTTGTTCTACAGAATGAACAAACCTTTATCTTAAATTAAAAACAACTACTTGCAGTTCCCCTTAAATTTAGTTCGAAACTATCGCTCTATCAGAAGACAACACGATTACATTCGACAAAAATTACAAATAAATCCCTTATAACTGTATTTCTACATTCTTGTTGTTCAGTATTTTCACAAAAACTACTGCAAAGTACTAATAATATATTCTAAAACAAGTTGCAGAACCCTATTCCAACACGAATGCGAAATTCGAAAACGAGTGACGAAGGAGCGAGTTTTTGAACGCATGAGCGTTGGAATTGCCTCTGCAACGAGTATTAGACGATATTTTCTCTATTTCAGTCAAGAATTGTGAGAAATTTATTGGAATTCAATGAAAAATTCAGATTATACCTCCTAGTGCCTTTTGTATTTTATTTTCGCAGTTAGTGTGACTAGTTAAGACACATCATATCTATCTGAAGTTCAATAAAGCGTATAACTTAGAATTCAAAAAAATTGTGAAGTGTAATGTTATCATTCTGAAAATGAAAAAACATACTGGGTGTCTTATTTAAAAATAATTTTTTCGAATTTTATGAAGTGATAAATCTTAATTTTTTTCACCACTCTCTATAACTGACACCTAAGATAGTGAAGATTCGAAAACAGAGGCACAGATGAGGCTTTTATGTAAGGTTACGCCGAATTTTGAACGGAAATCTCAAATATTGAGCGAAATATAGTCATCTTCATAATTCTTGAATTTGATTTAAAATTTCTAATAATAATTTATAACTCAAAAGCCGTTGAAATTGCCGGAAATTTGAAAGTATTTCAGATGTACCTCACATAACTATGTTAATCTGCAAAGTTTGAAATTTTTTGCATGAATACCTGACACCCCATATCTATAATATAAAAACGAATCGCAAAATGTGTTGGTCATCGCATAACTCAACAACGCCTGGACCAATTTGGCCAAATCTTTTTTTAAAACGTTCGTTGAAGTTCAAGGATGGTTTTTACGGCGAGAAAAATTAGAATTATTGCTTGAAAAACCCTAAAAATAGCCCTTTTCTTTTTCCCATACAAATGATTTGTAACTAAAACGTAGTCAATTTGAGCTTTATTGCTATGGTATAAATTTTATATTAAATTACAAGCACTCACTGTTGTCTAAGCAATGTAGGTGTGTTCCTAAGGTCAAAGATCATATCTATCAAAACAATGTGCGTGTGTGCGTTGGAGCACAGAATACATATTTGGAGGAGTTTAATGTCGCGTTCCGAAACTAGTGTTTCTTTTGTATTAGTTTCGGCACGCGAGATAAAATGCATCAGTTTCCACGTCATTACATCAGTCAAACAAAAATCGCGTGACCAACAGTGTTTTATTATTTTCAATATCCAAATTTTAAATAAATAAAACAATTCGTACGGCTTAAAAGGATTTGACTTCAAGTCATATCCAATTAAAAAAAAAAAAAGAGTTTTCTGTTACCTAGTCTACTGAGTTTGCTTTTGTCAACTGATACACGAAACAAATTCGTATATCGTGTTTTGTGCAGAGTGTTTAGTTAGTTAGTGTTTGTTTAGTTCGTGATTAGTGAAAAAATAATTTATATTTGATATGCCTCCTATAAGACGAAACAATTTAGGTAGAAGAACCAGAAATGCTACAAACCAAGCTAATTACCGATCTAATCGTACTGCACAAGAACGTGACGACGGAGGTGAACGTGAAAGAAAAAAGATCTACGGAGCAATAATAACCGATTTGGTGGTGGAATAATTGCATTAGCAGGAGATTTTCGTCAAACATTGCCAGTGATTCCACGATCAACGCCAGCTGATGAACTCAATGCATGTCTAAAGTCCTCCAATTTGTGGAAACATGTCAAAGTACTTCATTTAAGCAAGAATATGCGTGTCGAGTTGCAAAATGACCAATCTGGAAACATATTCTCTAAACAACTCATTGACATTGGTAAAGGCAAATTTCCTATAGACATGTTGACTGGCTGCATTAACTTTCCTCAAAGTTTTTGTCAGTTAACTCGATCAAAAGATGAACTTATTCAGAAAGTGTTTCCAGATGTTTCTCAAAATTACAGAAACCATGATTGGTTGAGCGAACGAGCTATACTGGCTGCAAAAAACATAGATGTAAATGAATTAAATTTCAAAATTCAAGAACAAATTACAGGCGAATTGAGGATATATAAATCAGTTGATTCGGCAACTAATCAAGATGATGTAGTCAACTATCCACCGGAATTTTTAAACTCGCTGGATTTGCCAGGATTGCCACCTCACAATCTTCAATTAAAGGTTGGATCGGTGGTTATAATGTTGCGAAATATCAACCAACAGCGTCTTTGCAACGGTACACGGTTAGCGATAAAAAAATTACTAAACAATGTGATAGAAGCAACTATACTCAAAGGAAAGTATAAAGGAAAAGATGTTCTTATACCGCGCATCCCAATGATTCCGACTGATGTGCCATTTGAGTTTAAACGACTACAGTTTCCAGTGCGGCTTGCTTTTGCTATGACTATAAACAAGTCCCAGGGGCAATCATTAAGTGTTTGTGGTATTGATCTAGAAAAACCATGTGTCTCACATGGTCAATTGTATGTTGCCTGTTCCCGTGTTGAAAAACCATCAGATTTGTTTATTTATGCGGTAATCAAACAAAATACATCGTATACCACAAAGCACTACAATAATAATAATAATTATGATTCACATGATTAACAATGAAGCGATTACTTACTTTTAAATCCTTATATATGTTTTATTTAATTATTTTTTATTCACAACGGCCTATCACCAGGGTGACGGTTCTGTTCAGGAGAATTTTTTAAAATACGTAGGCACAAAAACTGCCACATTACAAATCTTTTTGACAGGACGAAGTCTATCGGGTCAGCTAGTTTAAAAATAATTTTTTAGAATTTTATGAAGTGATAAATGATAATTTTTTTCACCACTCTCTATAACTGACACCAGATGACCAGGCACAGATGAGGCTTTTATGTAAGGTTACGCCGAATTTTGAACGGAAATCTAAAATATTGAGCGAAATATAGTCATTTTCATAATTCTTGAATTTGATTTAAAATTTCTAAAAATAATTTATAACTCAAAAACCGTTGAAGATAGATATAGGTAGATGAAAGTAAATGAATTTAACCTTTATGGAGAATCATAAAAAATTAGAAATACCGGGGGTCCCATTAAAAATTACAATGCTGTTGCCAAATTTGCATACAGCTGGCAACACCGGAAATTCGAAAGTATTTTAGATCTACCTCACATAACTATGTTTATCTGCAAAATTTGAAATTTTTGCATGAATACCTGACACCCGATATAATTTTATATATCTTTGAAAAGCACCAAAAATCAATTTTATTTGTTGAAGAAATTCTCAGTGTGGAATAAATCAGGAAAAGGAAACCGATACGGATTTTATTCGGAAAGGAAATCTGGAAATGTATGGAAATAAATGACTGAAATGAATGGTTCTTGTCCACTTGTTGCAGGGAAAAGCACTTTGTTGCCATGGCTACGCGCTTTTACCGAGATGAAAAGAAGCGAAGTGCTCGAAATAGTGAAGATAGGCTTATAAAATCGACAGTCATAAATACCGAACCCAATTGTAATTGGTTTTATGATGAACATAGAATCATGAAACTTATAAATTCAGTAATATACTGTAGATATCGTGAATTTGGCGTCATCAACTATGTTATTTAGCAATTTCGGACAATTTGAAATTACGAAATTCCCTATTATGTCTTAAAAATTTGTATTTCTCGTGTGGTGACTGTAGTAGAATGAACGAAATATAATAATAAAATATATTTTGATCCGTTGATCCGATTTTCTGAATTTTTTCTCAAACATCGTTCGTATAATTACCTACTATCTCTTTAAACCTTGGACTTCATTCAAGAGTTGTTTCATCGATGGCATAAATGAAAGTATTTCTAAATCAGCTATTGAAATATTCATACCTTGCTTATTTGAAATCATAATCTTATTCCACACTTGCTCACATTTAAATATATTCAATGAAATGATTTTTTTATTCAATCCTGCTGAATCATTTTAAATTGTGATTCCTTGTGTTCTTATCAAACTCAGCTCTTCGTTAAACTTCGAAATCTGCATCCATACAGCTAAAAATATTTTGACAAAATTTAGAAAAGCACTGACGTGAGCTTTTGCGGGCTTGTTCTGTAATACGTACACCATAAATCCAGAAAATCTCAAATAACTCAGAAATTATTGAATTTAGGAGCATAATCATGTGAGAAAACTATCATTATTTTTGACCGCAGAATCCAACAAAATTATAAAAAAATAGGGTTCTAATTTGAAAAACAGAAGTTATGGCCAATTTAAGATCACAATTTTCACACAAAATTTGAAACACTCTGTAATGATATTTTTGAAATCCAAAAGATGTATGACCTTTTCACATCCTTCCCTTTCCCTCTTCGATGTTGTAAAAACGGTTTACGCTCAGAATATTTAAAATAAGAATAATGACATATTACTGACTGAACATATTTGGCTTTTTTTCCAGTTTTTTTGGATATTTTGAAACTATTCGATTCAATACAATGGTTTTAACAGAAATGTATTCACTATTGAATACTCGTTCATACCAGGAATGGAAAACTTGAAAAAACTATTTTTCGTCGAATTTATTTTCACACCCTGTGTAACCAGAAGTTTTTGGCTTCGAAAATATTTTAGCTCTGTAGAGAACTTCGAACAATATCATAATCCCAATTTTCAGATTTCAAATATGTCTAGTTCTCCAGAAACGTCTAATAGGCACTCGAACTTGAGACACCCTGTATAACAGATCACAAAGCTCAACAAATCACCTATAATACAGTAGAAACCAAAAAAGGTTTCACATGGAAAAGGCTATTGAAATAAGAATATTGAAATATTTAGGACTGCAATAGAATAAGAAGACTGCACAATAATATACAATGACGGTGGTGATGCAGATGAATCTTTCTCAATACCTGTCAACAAGAAAAATGGAAATAATACATAATATCAATTGTCTTGGCTTAAGGAAAGTCCTGTTATTTCTCAGTCAATATAATTCATCTCTTAAAAGCACATAGTAATAAATAAAAAAGCAATAAGACAGGGAACTATATTCCAAAAATCAAAATCATTCAACCAAAGGATAGCCTCGCCAGACAATAAGAATAAAGCTCTATAGGTAGTCGTTAAAACCATAAAAAAAACTCTAAACCCCAATAGGAATACCCTATCAAAGATAAACCACAAAAAACTGTCAATCATTACCTACAAAAACTGGTTCACAACATAAGAAATCTCAGATATACGTAATCTAAGGTACATCCTAACGAAGACCCAAGAACGAGTATAATATAGATGTTTGAAACTTTTTAATTCCTTACCAGGCAATATAAAGAATAAGACTTAAAGAAATAAAAAAAGCTGTACATGAATAGTTGGTGCAAATTGAGCCTCACAAACTAAATGTTTTTGTAGATCATAAAATATATGAACGTTGTTTCGTTTGAAGTTTGTCTTGTAGAATTATTATTCTTTACTTTTTTCAATTTGATGATCATTCAGCATAGATTTACTAATAAATAGTTCCGATGTTGAAAATATTTATTCGGTGTTACTGAAGTGTCAGTAATAGTTTTCAGATTTAGTTCGAAATGTCATCCAGTTATCTTTACAGAAAATATCAGTTTCCTTTAATCACATAGATGTTCTACCATGGTAGCATATGCTCCAGCCCTCCTCGCTATGGCACTAAACTTAGATAGCATTCACATTTTCAAAGAACCAAAGGTAGCATATAGTGGTCCCTATTTTTCCTGCTTCATATTCATGGTAGCCATTTTTATTTTTGCAACTCATCTCGATGTGTACCCGAGTTATTTCAGAAAATTATGGTGGTGTGGAGATATGGCATTACAGGTAAAAGTACCGATATGTTTTCTATCTTCTTCTCTTAAGGGAACAAAAACAATACTGCACCCATTCATTTTGTGCATGAATACCAAACTTGCTGATTTGGAGACTTCATCCGCGAACCGTAGTCACTGTGGTTTGCATTGTCATGTCGTGCTTAATAAGAGGTTATATTTTGAGTAACCTGCTACTTCTATAACTGTCACTTCTGAAGCTGTAACTTTTTGACATTGAACGAGTGATAACAACGCCATCCATGAATATGTAGATCAAGAAAATATCTCAGAATCATATCCTTTGCACCATGAAACAATCCATTCATAAATCTGGAGCTTTTAAGAAACATCTATGTGATCTTTAATGACAAAAGACAATGATGTTTCTATAAAACCATATCTCCTGGAATGTTTCAGTAACGTATTAGTGAAATGAGCGTGAAAACAGTATCGAATTTCATCTACACTTTTACCGCCTTGCGCACTTTACCCACTGGGCCCTTACAGGTAGATACGATTGGTAAGTGCCCATTAACTGTTGATCCCGGCTGATAATTTGTTTTATTGAATGATTCGCTTCTGATCTTGAGCTTTTGGCATGTTGAATTATCATTCATGTCTGGAGAGCGAGCTGGCCAGTCCATCCTATCAATAGCATGAGTTTCTAGCGCTTCATTAACCAGACGACTACGGTGTGGACGGGCATTATCGTCAATTAAAATGAAATTCTCGCACAAGGCAGCCGCAAACGGAACAATTATGGGTTCAATAATCATATAGTGATAACTCTGGCTGGTCATTGTGGTGTTCTGCAGAACAACCAACTCTGTGCGTTGGTTCAAACAATTGCCTCCCCATACACATATAGAACCTCCGCCAAATGCTGTTGTGGGTACCATAAACTGTTCTGCATACCTTCGACCTCTTTCCCTCCAAGCAAGAATACGTCCATCGGAGTTGACCTAACGAAATCTAGACTCATCCGTAAGTAAGCATCGGCTCCAATCTTCAACTGTCCAATTGCGGTGCTCCTCAGCCCATTGCCGTCGATGAACCCGGTGTTCCCTATTCAAACGGGGATTTTGTACCCTCCTACGTGCTCTAAAACCACGAACATGTAGTCGCCGTCTTACGGTCTGGTTCGAAATTAGAACTCCTGTTGCAACTCTCGGTGATCTATTGAGCCGAGACACCGGGTAAGTGGGATTTCTCCTAGCATTGAGGATCAAAAGACGATCTTGGGCAGCTGTTGTACTGCGCTGCCGACCTCCCCCATGAACATAAGCTACTGAGTCGTTTTGGATGAACCTATTCCAAGCCCGACTCACGACACTTTGCGAAACATTCAACCGCCGGGACACTTCTCGCTTGGACAAACCTTCCTATATCCACCGTATGATTTGGTCCAGTTGCATAGGAGTCAAACGTCTTCTCGGAATGACTGATAAGCTCATATTGTTCTCATTTCTTCAATTTTTGTCACTTTATGTGTTTGAACGAGAGAAAAAAGCAGATTTAATAACGAATACCACATTGCTTTTCACTCCACCTGTAACAGCCTACAGATAATCGATTTTGTGAACAAGAGCCGATGAAGTGAGGAAAAATTTGATATAATCAACTCAAAATAACTTAATTTTTCCTTAGAGAACTTATATTGTACAGATATTCACGAGATAACTTGAAAAAAATACAAATGAAGAGAAGTTCATAAGTGATCCCTAGCAATTGTTGATCAGTGTAGTTCATATATCCTGCTATTTTCTGATATCTGAACTTTAAATTCTACTAGGTCTCTTGAGCGCTGAGTAACTACTGGTTAAGAATAATGAGCAGTTTATGTGAACCTCCATAATTGATTGAAATAATTTCAGCACATCAACCATTTTCAGTTTCTCTGCACTCAATTGATGTTCGAATATCTCATTGCTGACTTTTGGTTTCCTGTAGAGGAATCTTTTTCTTACTTTATCAACCATATAGTGGAAGTACTGGACCAATTGGAACAAATGGAATCAATGAAGAATGTATTGGATAGCTTGAAATGCGAGACTACTGGAGTTGTCTGTAGCTATATTTTAAGTTGCTTTTTCTTAATTGCTGCTTTACATGCAACCAGAGTTATAAATTTCTCTATCCTAGAGTGAGTTTTCTTCCTTTATACTTTACGTGTTTTAATCAAATGTTTTTGCAGTGGTGGCGTAGCACCCTTTTTACAAGACATATACAGGAGCGCCCAAGAATTTTTGATTACTTCTTTGGTGAACTATGCATCTAATAAATCTTGTTCAAAAGCACGGAAATCAAAATGTCCAGCGAGTCAAAGCAAAAAGAAAGATTTCGATGACAGTGACGAGGATGAAGAAGCTGAATGGCAACCTCCAAAGAAAATGGGAAGGCGACGACAACAATTTAACACCAAATAAAGTTTATTGAATCAATACATACAATAATTATTCAATAAAATAAGATGTAGGAGAATGGTTAAAGTTTTCTTGAAAAAATTATATCACCTATGTGATATTATTCAGAACTTTTCAATGGTCGTTCTCCTAATAAGACACTGATATCAAGGAGAACCTCAAAGATACTTTTTACCAATAACCTAATATGTTGACCTTCATATCAACAAATTTCGATATATTTCAACTACTATAATTAATCAAATAAAATGAAATTTGTAAAATTGTCCATAGTTATGTTATTATGCATAGCATTGTTTATATATTAACTAGTTGTTGAGTCAACACTAAAAGATATGGAACGTGAAATGATGGCTTATCAAAATTGAAGTTTTTCGCACATACCTGGTGCTTTCTGTAGGCTTCCCAGGAGGAGGGAATAAAATTCAAGTGAGGTATTTCATTTTAAAGCTTTTCCTGTGTACATAATTCATTTTATGTTCGCGGTGTTTTCATTTCACTGTCTGCACTGTTTGTTAACCAATAGTTTTGTCTTAGATCCTTAGAATCCAAATTTCAACAGTTTCCTCAGAAAAAGCACCACATAAGGAGTTTTCAACTTTACTCCATACCAAAGGTCTACAAAAATCATCATAGTCAGAATGTCCCAAATCCGTATACATTGGTCATCACTGGTGGTATCTAAAATTATTCATTGTGGGTGACAAGCAATATTCTCCCAATTCCATGAACAATCTTATGGCTGTAGCATAATGAATTCTAATATGATATGTCTAGCGATGCTGGATAATGGGTCTTGATAAGCAAAAGACCATATCTAATCGAAATTCCCAGACATTCCAGACAGTAATAAACCTCTCAAAAATATCACACCGATAATCATAAAACCTAAGATTTAAAACAAAATTTATTGATCCCCTACATGGAAATCTTGATGGATGTACGACGTAATAAAATTTGAGAATTAGGGGATTTGGACATATGAGACATTTACGTGACCCTGCGATCTTAAGAGCTTAGATTAAGTTAACGATGGGAAAAAGGTGGATCTGTAGTAGAAAATTTAAAATTAAATCAGTGGACCAATCAGAGGTTTGTATCGAGAGACTCAGTTGACTAAAGCCAATGAAATTTAGATTTCGAATTAGTGGGATAAATTTCGAACTCGAAAAGAAGGACACCAATTAGGAGAAATTAGGGAATTCAGGATCATGTTCGATAACGCTCACGGACAAAGGGATATTAGGAAAAATTAGGGAATGGGGGGAATTGTTAATTACCCCCAGTAAACCCCCTCTCCCCGTAAATACTCCCCTGCGCTAAATATCTGAGCGTTCTCTAGAAAGGGTTCCCTCATTATGGTGGGAAAAAAATAAAAAACATATTGAATTATTGTTATATATATATTATCTTATTGTTATTTCTATTTATAAACTTGAAAATCATATAGATACACACTCAAATATTTATCTAAAAAAATTTCACTCTTCTGCATACGCATACAGTAGAAATTCCATTGGTTCCCGATATCTGAACTAATCGTAAAGAAATGACAACAATAGGCGTAAACCTCCTGAAATTCCATTGGTTCCTGATATCTCAACTAATCGTAAAGAAATGACGACAGTAGGCGTAAACCTCCTGAAATTCCATTGGTTCCTGATATCTGAACTAATTGAATGAAGCAATACTCAAATAACGGAGCTTTTAATAAACAACATTTTCTACAATACTATATGTATCACTCACCTGTCGGTGTCTAATGGTATTGAGAAAAAAAAATGTTTGGGATTATTGAAACTATTGTTTTTGCAGTTGTATACGCTAAAATTGTTAATCATTTTGGAATTAATTTGAAAATAATACAAAATTGAAACAGAATACTTACTGGAATAAAAATAAATGATTAAATAAATGAGCTTTGCTGGTTCATGGTAGATTTTAACTCAAAGAAATTCCACTGAATTATAGGTTAGGTTGTATTTCTTTCTTCAACTTCTTCTTTGAATTTTAAATAGATCTCAATAATATTATATTCTTCTAAATATTAGACGAATTAATTATACAAAGGAATTTTTTAAGATGTCTAAAATAATAATAATGACATTATTCCAGACATCTTAGAATTATTGATGAAAACAATGAACAAGGAAGAAAATATGAGGTTAGTCTCTTCTTCTTCTGTTCCTCAAACAAGCACTAGCTCTAATAGCATCCCTCTATCAGAGTAGGCTTGGCTTGGGCTCAGCCTGTAGACTATACACCCAGTTTCAGTGTTGTAGTGCTAAATTCAGCGATCCAGGGTCCCGAGGGCGCAGGAGTCTTGTACAGTCCCAGGATCGGTTTATGGCTTCTTGATATAGAATATGTGTATCTGTAGAACTCAATTACATATACATTAGGTACTGCTCGAATAACATGCTCATTCAAAAGCGAAGGAAGCATAGGGTTGCGGTTAAAACTAGGAATCACAAGGGGGCGGAAATCCAAGCTGATAAAGCAACAAAAAAAAAATTAAATTAAAATTAAAGGTAAAAGCACTACAGAACAAGCTCACAGTCCACGATGAACTGCACCAGTGGCTCCAATATGTCCAACTTGTTTGTAAATATTAAGTCATAAACACAGAAAGGTAAGGGTAAGCCTTTCCTAGAAAGTTTGCTATACAAAAGTTCTATCTTCTCCTGATGTTTTTCACAAGAAGGGAATATATGTGGAAGATCACCTGCCCTTGTGCTTGCACAAGTTAAAAAGTCACGGATCCATGACTCTCTGATAACTTTCTTGTATCCAGGCCACAAGATCTGGGGCCCAGCCGGAATATCAGGTACATTGTCAGAATATCTTCCTTGATTAGCCAATTTGTCAGCCACATCATTAGCATGAATATACGAGTGACTAGGCACCCAAATGCAACAGACCGAGAGACCAGCCATGCTGGCCGTGAGAAAGAGATGTCTTACTCTCATCAAAATGATGTCAACATCAGAACCAACTTTATTGGACTTCAGCGCTTCCAAAGCGCTAAGGGAATCTGAAACGACCAATACTCTTGACAAGTTTCTGTCCACAGCCTCAGAGACTGCCCTTCCAATGGCATACAGTTCTGCATTGTAAACAGACCAGTAGTCTGGTAACCGTCCAGAGATTTTTACCCCCAATGAGGGGAAGAAAACACCATAACCTACAGAGTTCGGATTGCAGGATAGGGAAGCATCAGTAAACACCAATATATGCTGGGAAAAGCGCCTATTTATCAAATCAAGGAAGGCCTGATGATTAGAAAGAGCCGATTTTGGAAGTCCTGAATTAAAAACCTTAATTTGATTAGTTCTCACCACTAGTGGTGCAGATAGATATGGTATGGTGTTCGACCTATGAATCCGATTTTCTTCCCTCAGGTCACTAATTGCCCGGATGTAAGCAGGTACAGTACCATTAAACCAAAGTCCTTCGAGGTGGGACGTGTCCCCTATGAGCTCTAAAACAGGGTGATGTATCATCCTGAGTGCCTTTGTTACATATTTATAGGCAATCCAGCATCGTCTTAAGTGGAGGGGGATCTGAGAGCTTTCGAACAGCAAGACATTGGTTGGGGTAGACCTCATCATGGAGAGTATCGTCCTCAGGATGGCATACTGAGCTCTATCTAGCTTCAGTAATGTCTCCTTAGCACAACGTCCATATACAAGAGCGCCATAGTCAAGATGAGGGGCAGCCAACGCTTTGTAGACTGTCAAAAGAGAGGATGGGTGCGCACCCCATGTTTTTCTGCTTAAAGCTTTAACTATGTTGTGAGCGCTGACAGTCTTACCTACGATCATCTCAACGTGTTTCCGCCAACGTAGATTTCCCTCTATCACCATACCCAGGTATTTATGATCAGTTTTCCAAGGAACTGTAGTGCCTCCCAGCCTCAAGGTCGGAGGACTATTAACCACACCAGACTTAGCAAATATCATCGCAGAAGATTTTTCTGGAGAGAGAAATAAATTTCTGGAATTCATCCAACCATTTAGATTGGCCAGCTCAGTAGACATCACCTCTGACATCCGCAATAGATCTGTGCCACTGATCAGCACACAGAAGTCATCAGCATACTGCAACACCAAAACTTGCTCAGAAAGTACACCAGATGGAATAATTGAATATAGATTGTAAAGAAGTGGGGCCAGACATGACCCCTGAGATAAACCCACTCTACATGTTCCAGGACCCAGTATTGTATTATTGAAAGAGGACGCAATATACAAGTACCTCTGGGTTAAGAGCGCCAAAATAATATTGATCTCCGCGGGAGAAACACCGGCCTCCTCTAGGTCTGTCTGAAGAACCGAGGGAATCACATGATCATACGCCCCCTTGATGTCAAGGAACACAGCCACTACCTTTTCCCCTCGAGAAAACGCATTATAGATGTATCCTGTCAAGTAGGTAAAACAATCATTAACTGAGTAGCCTCTACGGAAATCAAATGTGGGACTAGATTCCCCAATCCTATTCTCAATCTTGGGCTCAATCCTGTTCTTAATCATGGTCTCCAGTATCTTGACAATACAAGGAGAAAGAGCTATAGGACGATAGCTTTCCGGCAAGTTGGGTGGTTTACCCTTTTTCAAAATAGGCAGAATAAGAACATCCTGAAACTCCTCAGGAACTGTTCCAGAACTCAGACAGTTATTATAGAGCTGTAAAAGGATACTCTTGGCTGACGGTGGGAGATGGGTATACATCGAATAGGTGATCCCATCCAGACCCGGAGTTGAGTCTTTTCTGTGTGATAAAGCATACAGAAGTTCGTCCATAGAGAAAGTCAAACATTCTCCCAGCTGGCAGGGCTTTGGAGCAACCGTGGCACCTCCCTTGCTGAGATTTCTAAGTATGCGCAAAAGACACGTCTTTGAGGGACTAACCAGAGTTCTCTCAGATGGTTGACCAGAGAAACGTTTTATCGCTTTCCACATTCTACCCGACTTGATGAAAGAGATGCTTTCAGTGAAGTTTTGAAATGACATCCTTTTTTTCTGTCTAATCAATTTTCTTGCCTGAGCCCTGACCCTTTTGAAATTAAGGAAGTTGTGCAGACTAGGATTAATTTTGTATGTTCGAAAGGCCTGCCTTCTGTCTTCAATAGCACCTGCAACTTCATCATCCCACCACTGGACTTTATATTGTGGAGGGGTATTATTATGTCTTCTCGGGAATGATCTCTCAGCTGCCACATTAATCATGTGTAAAAACTCTGTAACTCCAGAGATTGGATTCTCAGTCATATAATCGATAACCTCCCTCAGGTAGCATGACCAATTTTGACCCTTTGTGTTGAACTTTCGACAAATAGGTGTTTGACGATGACCAGAAACCTGTTCGAAGTTGGTGCCATTCAAAATTAATTTTGTGGGAAAGTGATCGCTATGTGCACAGTCTGGGATAACTGACCAATCACATGATAGGGCCAACTCTGAGGAGCAGAGTAAGGTCTGGTGCGCTTGGGTTGGATCCAGGCAGGGTTAACCTTGTAGGTGTGCCATCATTGAGTAGTACCCATTCAGAGTCATATAATAGGGTTTCTATGATTCCTCCATTATAGTTTTTTATGCCAGATCCCCAAATGGGGTTTTGTGCATTAATATCACCCATAATGATGAATGGACGGTGTAAGTTGGAAAGGATATCCTGTAACCCAGATAATGACAAATTAATGTCTGGAGGAACATAAAGTGTTCCTATACAAATGTCCAAAGCTTCCACAAAGATTCCTTGAATTCTAGGGGGGAAACCCCGTAACATCCCAGAGATGATCCTGTATGGAATACAAGTTTTTATGGCCATGGCTACACCACCATAACCATCAGCTCTGTCCTCTCTAATAATATGATATCCTGTTATCCTAGCATTTAAGGTGTCTTTTAACCAAGTTTCATTCAATAAAATGATATCTGGTTGATGGTCCTGAATATGAACTCTTAAATCTAGCTGGTTTTGCAGAAAAGAATAAATGTTCCAGTGTAGTATTTTAAGCATTGCAGCACGAGAGAAAAAAACTTAGAAGACAGGTTAATGGACCAGCAGAAGGAATGGTCTAAATCTTATCCCCAACAGGAGCTAGGGGACAAGGATCCCCACTCCAGTCCGAGACAGACCCAACCACCTCCACCTCCATACCCATATCTGGTATTAAATTATTTCTTGCATTTTTTTCTTGAGAATCTTCGTCGTTGAAAGAATTGATATTGTTATCCACTATTGGTGTTGATTTGCATGAAGTTTGGGGAAGAGGATTTGAAACCTCTTTTAAAACCCTTTTGTTATTTGAGTTGGCTTCGGAAGCCGTAGGTCTTTTAAGAAAGGTTGGCGTGTAATTAATTAGGCCCTCTCATGGGCAGCTCTATCATATCCCTGGTTCTTTTTCCTCTCTTTATTTTTCGGGGCAGGTTTACTAAGGCCTCTGGCAACAGAGGCAAAGCTTTTTACATTGTTCTTATTAGTGGCGAAAGGCTCTGAAGATATTGATACAAAGTTGGGAGTAGAATTAGGGAACTCTGAGGGGAGAGGTCCTGGCTGAGGTTTAGTGGCAGCATTAGCTTCATAGAGGGAGAGATTGTGAATCGCCATAATCTCTCGCATTTTCTGTTGCCTTATATATTCCCTGCAATTACGATCGGTTGATGAATGGGGAGACTGGCAATGAACACACTTAGTGGTGGTAGTGCAATTTATTTCAGTGCTATGAGAACTCCCACAATTTTTACACCTATAGGAGCCTCGACATTGATTTTTTACATGCCCGAATCTCAAACAATTATAGCACTGTATGACAGGAGGAATATATAGATGTACCTCAGTTCGAATGCTGTATAGTTCTAGGTATTTAGGTAGTGTTGTTCCCTGAAACGTGATAAGACAGGTACTTGTTGGTAGTTGCTGTTTAACACCATCAATGTCTCTAACAGTACGATTAAACCTGCGGACCCTAACTACAGAAGCCTCTGGCATCTGTCCCTTTCCACACAAAATTAAATCATTTTCAGTTATTTCTGAGCCTGTATCTCTAACTATTCCCATGCATGTCACCATGCGAGCAGGGATGTAAATATTGTACTCTTCTTTGGGAAATGTATGCTTCTCAACAAACCAATTGGCCTGTTCGTAGGAAGTGAAGGAAACACCAACCCTCTTACGTCCCTTGCGACATATATTTGTAATTTCAGTGTTTGCTCTGTAATAGGTTTGATGAAGGAGCTAACCAATGTTCATTGGGTTAAGATTTCCCACACTATCTCGAACAGATTCAACAATGACACTCTAAGGGCCTTTGTCATTAGAGGAATATTTGCAGGAAATCCTGGGAATAATGGGAGCATTTGACTTAGTTGTCTTAAGTTGTTGGCTAAGATCATCAATGTGAGAGATTAACTCACTGTCACCTACTTCGGTGGCAGGTTTCATTAATATATTCAATTCATCGTTTAGAAAATTTAATTCACTAATATTAGAATTTGCAATGTCAGATAGAACTTTTGAAGAACGGGATGAGAGAAGACGAGACACCCGGGGTTCACCCCCGGGGCTCTCTTTCGACATTATATAAAAACAAGTTATACACTTGGACTCACCTGAGCAACTATATTAATTTATTAAGTTCCAAGTAATTTATCAGCAAGAATAATTAAGACACTCACCAAGGAGTAAAACTACTTAACACAAGGATGTTTTAAGATGTATCTTAAGGAATTTCCGGGAGCACTTTTTCGAAAAAAACCCAAAACCAAAAAAAAATCCAAAATATGAGGTTAGAATCCCTGCGCGAGTGAGACTTGGTGTAAGAAAATCCATGGAGGTTAGGTGCGTCAGCGTCATCTTCGGCACCTCTGCCATACTACACTCTACACCTACTGTTGACGCCACTGTTTGAGGCAATAGCAAATATTATTTTCATTCTTATTTGATAATCGTACTTATATAATCTTGACAGAATAATATAAAAATTTAACGGAATAAAAAAACATAAAGTATTTCAGGGAACGAGCTTTAGAAAAGAAATCTGAACCAGAGAAATATTTACAGGAAAAGAACGAGCATGAGAACACCGAATATGTGTTTGACATTGACATTAGCGTTTCCATGTTTGTCATATGCGCATGGTGCTGTTGGTGTGTCGACCTTTCTTTCTTGTGCGATTGAGTTCCTGATCTTTCGTTTCCTTGTTTAGAAAGATGGCAGACAACAAGCTCTACGATATATTAGGTGTAAACAGAAATGCAACTGAAAATGAAATCAAAAAGGTGAGAACAGATTTATGTCGCCCAGACTAAAATAGTTTTCACTGAATTTTGATGTATTATATCATGAATTTAAGACTTGTCAATAGACATGAAGTTCAAAGTTTTGCCAATAGTTTTTGCCCCATCATTCTGTAGTTGTCATTCATAATCGTCATGAAATTATTTTCTTTGTTCCTTAACTAAAAACTAATCGATTACATACCTAATGTTACATTTTCTGCGAGCAGCAATACAGAAAGCTAGCCAAGGAATTCCACCCTGATAAAAATCCTGATGCGGGTGATAAATTCAAAGAAATTTCATTTGCTTATGAAGTACTTTCTGATCCGAAAAAACGGGCAACCTACGATCGGTATGGAATCCAAGGAATGCAAGAAGGTGCCCAAGATTTTGGTGGAGAAGACTTTTTATCCCATATCTTTGGTGGAGGTTTGTTTGGTGGTTTCAGTCCTTTTGGAGGACCAATGGGGGGAATGAGACAACGCAGACAACGAACAGAAGATACAGTTCATCCCCTAAAAGTTTCCCTTGAAGACTTGTATAATGGAAAAACTAGCAAACTTCAGCTGAACAAAAATGTGATTTGTAAAAAATGCAATGGCAAGGGAAGCAAGAATGGAAATGTGGTTAGATGTCATACTTGCAGAGGATGTGGAATTAAAACTACTATCCGTCATCTAGGTCCAGGATTTGCACAGCAGTCGCAATCTCAGTGTCCTGATTGTAATGGTACTGGAGAATACATTAAAGATAGTGATCGCTGTGGTACCTGTAAGGGAAAGAAGGTTACAAGTGAGACCAAAATTTTAGAAGTCCACGTTGAAAAAGGTAATTATGAAGTAAAGCTGTTATGAAAAATTTATTGATAATGCCAGATCTTATTTTCTGCATGTTAGCTGAAAGCAGAATATTTATACTCTTTAGTTTCTCAAAGTTCATAGAGAGGCTTCATAAATGATTTTGGAATTATATTTTTTGCAGTTTTGTTATCCTTATCAGTTTATTTATATTTCTCAACACTGAAGGTAAGTTGTGCGGGCAGTTGTCAACATTGAAATTTTATTAAATCTTTCACTTTGTATTATTTTTGTAGCTCGGAATACAAATGTAGTCACCGGTGCTTTAATAAACATCTCTTTGGACTTTACACAATTTATTCCATTCAATAATATTACACTACATTTATCACACTTTGGTGAGGTGTTATTCAATTCTTGAGTTTTGAAAGAATGAAATTGTCGGGATCAATATGTTCTTTTTTTGGAGGTATATAAAAAGAACTTAAATCTCAAATAAATGCTAATTTTCGATATCAAATCTGCAAGGTGATTTTTTCTGATACCTTCATGACCTTTTCTTTGTTGATTTGTTAAACGATTGATTTGTGAAACAAGCTTTGCAGTTATATCTGCTACCTACCGATTTTGAGAAAACAATATTGAGTGATTCTCTCGAAGTCCTCAGACTTACCCTGAAAATCTTGTTGGTAGGCCGTAGGGAATAATTCATTATCATTTTTTATGGTTATTTTTCCTGATCTATAGCAATGATTCATAAAAATTTGATGAACTTTTAATCATCACAAAATTGTATTATTACAAGTAACGTAAAATGTGTGAAATGAATCATTCTGAAACAATGTGGAAAAGCACTAACGCTAGAACTCCAATACAAACACATGGAAATAGATTATGTAAAAAAATCAACAAACATTAACTTGAATTAACAATAATATATGATTCATTTCAATTACAAACCTCTCACACATTAAAAGTTAGGTGGCCCATTAAATTATTGTGGAAAATTCAAATTTTGTAGATCAAATAAGGTTATGTAAGGTACATTTTTCAAATATTTTCAAATTCTCAGTGTTGCCAGATATTGTAACTTTCGCAAAAGCTTTATTTCAAATGGGGCACCCGTATTTCTCTATTTCTCGTTTTTACGATTCTCCTTCAGAAATTAAATTAATTTTCTTTTACTTCCCTATATCTATGTTAAACAGTTTTTTAGTTGAAAATTATTTATAGAAATTTTAGTCAAATTTCAGTTTTGAAAACATTATATTTGAGATTCCAGTTCGAAATTTCACATGATCTTACATAATATCTTGATCAGCGCTGTTTTAGAATTTTTGTCGTAAGTTATACAGAATGGCAAAAAAAAATGACCATTGGCATAGCAGATAACTTAGAATCCAAACAAAATGGGGAGGGAATTGGAGAATAGATGAGAAAGGAGTAGTTATTGTTAATTTGAGATATAGCTTTGTTCATTCATTGTGGCGGTTATATCAGTATCACTCTGTTCCAGAGTACAGAAAATACCCTAAAATAAAGGTGCAATAGCTTCTGACTTCACGTCGGCGAAGCTGTTCTAAACTTTTTTATGAATATTTTTGTGAATTCTTCGCCTGAGTATTCTTTAATATTTTTCCTTTTTTTCCTTCTATAGGCATGAAAGAAAGCCAGAAAATTTTCTTTAGAGGTGAAGGAGACCAGATGCCAGATGTGGAACCAGGGGATGTCGTTATTGTTCTGCAGCAGAAACCGCACGAAGTATTTGTTCGAGACGGCGATAACTTGAGAATGGAACACACCGTCACACTCACCGAAGCCTTATGTGGTTTCAGCTTTGTGGTCAAACATTTAGACGGTAGAGATCTAATTGTAAACCATCCTGTGGGTTCAGTATTAAAGCCTGGCGATATTAAGACTGTTGAGAATGAAGGTATGCCCCAATACAAAAACCCGTTCCAGAAAGGAAATCTCAACATAATGTTCAAAATTACATTCCCTGATAACCATTTTGCTACTGAAGAGGGCTATGCTCTGCTGGAGAAGTTTCTTCCACCGAGGCCAGTGTTTAATATGCCTATTGGTGAGCATGTGGAAGAAGTGGATCTGCTTGATTATGATCCAAATGACCGTCGAAATAATAGTAGTACTCATCGTGGTGAATCCTATGCTAGTGATGATGAGGAAGCGCATGGTCCAGGTATACAGTGTGCGCAACAATAAATCGTTAGATTACCAAAAGTTGTCCTGCTACTTTCTAAATAAGGATCAAAAAGATAATAGATAATTAAATATTCAATTTATTGTAATCATGTACCATAAAAGACCCAGGGGTTTGGACTACATGCATATTCCCAAATGTCGATTCTTAATTGCAGTCTTTTCTTCTCTTTTTATACAATTACTTTAGAAAATGATACACTCACTGTAGTTCTAATCTCTACCCATGATTGTGATAAATATAATTTCAAAAGTGGTAAACGTCTATCTATATTATTTTCTTCAACCTGAGTTGAAATTTAATTTGTACAGTTTTACTTCTGGTTTTATTTTTACTGGACAAATTTACCATGATAACTTTATCATAGCCCAGCTAATTAAGTTATGATATTTTAGTTGTGAAGTTCTGGTTATTGGAACAATCATGTTAATAGTGTTGAATAAATATTCTTCAAAACTAGGGAATTTGTTTATTTTTGGGCATAAAATGAAAAATCTTGAAATAGTAACCTGATATCAGTAGCAGGAAATGATTTCTATGAGGATGATTTTAGTTATTTTTTCATGAAATTTTAAGGTAGTTCCTTTTCGAATGTATATCCTGCTCTAATTTGCATTCTTTCTGGAGATTAATTTTGTGACTTTCATTATTATTATTATCATATTCTTCATAATAAATGGCATTTCATCCTCCTATATGAGTGTTATACCAAGTTATGAATTATCCTCAGATCACTCCCCTATCATAGCCACCATAAGCAGTCTCATAATCCACAAACAACCAATTCCTCGACTACATAATAGAAAAACAGATTGGAACGAATACAGAAGAATAATAGATGAAAATATACGACTCAATGTGAGCCTTAAAACCAACAGGGAGATAGATGAAGCGCTAACATCATTTATTTATATCCTTAAAGAAGCTGTGCAGAAAGCCACACCTACTTCACAACAAACGTACAAAGCATACAATATTCCAGACGCAATCAAGAGACTCCTGAACCAGAAGAAAAAAGCAAGACAAAATTGCCATGGAACACACTCATCTACAGATAAAACTATCCTAAACAGACTGACAAACCAATTAAAATTCAAGATTAAAGAACATAGAGAACAATCCTTCAAAAATTATGTTATGGGGCTCAATAGATACGATAACACAGTGTGGAAACCGATAAAAAATTCAAAAAGGCCAAAAATTCATATAGCACCTATACGCAACTCGCAAGGATCAACACTTCATTGGGCAAGAACGGATGAAGAAAAATCTAAAACATTTGCTGAACATCTAGCCAGAGTATTCACACCCAATGATAATCTCCAAGACGATGAAATCGAAAGAGAGCTTTTATATAATCCATCAAATGTCACCACCATCAAAAACTCACATTGAAAGAAGTCCAAAACGAAATAAAATATTTAAATCCAAGGAAAGCAGCAGGAATGGATAAGATCACACCAAAAATGATCAAAGAACTCCCAAAGATTGGAGTATCTTTAATGACGCAAATATACAACGCTATTCTAAGACAAAACTATTGGCCTGATCAACTGAAGAATGCTGAAATAATTCTCTTTCCAAAACCAGGCAAAAATCCAAATGATGTCTCCTCATATCGACCAATCAGCTTACTGCCGATTCTGTCTAAAATATTGGAAAAGTTATTGCTGTTGAGAATAACGTCAGATACCAAGAAATAATTCCTCAACACCAGTTTGGCTTTAGAGCTCATCATTCCACCACACAACAGATTCACAGAATAAGCCGTGAAATCAGCAAAGCCCTGGAAGACAAAAAATACTGTACATCTGCTTTTTTGGATGTCAGTCAGGCCTTTGATAAAGTCTGGCACAAAGGACATTCGCAGATGATGCTGCAATATTTGCAACCGACAAAAATTGATAAAATACAAGAATGGCTCAACAAATGGAAAATCAGGATCAATGAGACAAAATCAATTTTACGCTTGAAAAGGACAATGCCCTCCTGTTCAGTTAAATAACATTCATTTACCAGTATCAAATAATACAAAATATTTGGGAATTCACTTAGATAACAAATTAACATGGAAGGAACACGTGGTTAAAAAAAGGAAGCAAATAGACCTGAAAGTTAAAGAGCTGTATTGGCTCATAGGCAGGAAATTCTCATATACGAAGCAGTCATAAAGCCTATTTGGACATATGGTATTGAACTGTGGGGATTTACTTCTAAGTCCAACGTATCTATAGTACAGAGAAGCCAATCGAAAATACTAAGAATGATAGCAAATGCACCATGGTATGTGACCAATCAAACATTGCACGAAGATCTAAAAATACCTTATGTTATGGACGTCATAAAGGAAAAGAGTCAGAAACACCACGACAAACTACACGGACACATAAACGACCTTCTACAGCCATTGCTAGAACCACACACCACCCGAAGACTCAAAAGGAATTGGCCAGCAGACCTTAAGTAGGACAGAAGGGGTCTTTTCATTGGAGAAGACCCTATAAACCCACTTCAGAGCCTCATGCTCTACAGACATCTGATTAGCTTATAGAATGATTTTATTGTATTCTGATTGCTAATGAATAAATGAAATGAAAAAAAAACTTTCATTTCAAAACTGTCAATTTTATGGAAAGTGTGTTTGTTTAGTATTTTGCTCTGTTTTTCTGTTACTTCCAATATATTTTCATGTAATGTTCTATTCCTGAATATTCTATCAAATATTTCACAGATTCAAATCGGTCCATGTGAAATCATTGCGAATATCTCCATTTTCTGTTTCATTCATGTATCTTACAACACATGAATTCACTTTGGTGTTTATTGATGATCACCTAATTTGTACAACAATCCTTGATGGCGAACTAGATGAAGATATCCTGTCAAAATATCTTATAATAATTTTTGTTATTATTGTATTGTATTCTCTTTTTTTAGAGTTATAAGCGTTCTTACGTGATTTCAATTCATTTAACTATACAAATTCTTGGAATTGATGCATTAACTGATACATTTAGGCTCATCCTCAATCTCGCAATGAAAATCACATTACAAAAAACTTGTGTTTATGAAATACCATGCAAATATGGAACATCCTAAATGGCGAGACTCTTGGCCAAATCAGAGACTGAATAAAATAAGATTCAAATAATCTACTAGGAGAAAGAGAAAAGTCCAAGCTAGCCTTCATGCCTGGAATACAAAACATAACATCAAATGAGGCAAAACTAACCATAATATCAAGAGAGAAGAAAAGTCCAAAAAGAGAAAACGATAAAGCTGCCTATACATGAGTCCTTTTTCAGAATGTTTGCGTCTATTGAAAGAGATGTTTGAAAACAAGTGTTAGGGTCAGAATTGGAAAGATGTGAAGATCACACACAACTCAAGTGAATGAATCCTACTTGGCCCTCTTAATGCATTATAAAAATACAATGCTTGCCTAAAAGCATGAAATATAAAATTATGCAATTCAGCGATCATAGAACTGAAATTCAATTAATAGTATACTATGCAACGAGCAGTAATATAGGTCATAACACATGCAGATGTAATGCATCAGGTGTGTTATAACTATTACTGCCAGTTGAATACTTAACTTTATCTAGGACTTCTTCAGTACTGTACTAATTATTCTGAATTTTCAAAATTTAGAGAAGAGTGTAGTTAATTAACAAAACGTTGACATAATTTTCTTTTTTTTCTGAATAGTCCATGATAATGAGGCAGACCAATAGCTTAGTTATCTTGAGGAGATTTCTATCGTTTTTCCTTGTGTTTGTTGCACGATTAGCATTCAGTTTTGTTGATGAAATTGTTCATTATAGCAAAAACAGCGCCATTGAATTGACGTAAGCCCTTGAAGATTCCCTTCCCAAAAAATGTATAGTTGCCATTAACTAGTTTACCCTCCTGTAGAAATCGAGTTTTGCTTAGTGTTATCAGGTCTGTGTTTAAACATAGCAGTTCATGTGCAATAATGGCTGTGATTCTTCCGGCCGGTCTAATAGTCAGAATCTAGCAGTGTTTGGAATTTCAAAGTAGCACGAGTAAAGGATTCAATTCTTTGTATTACAAGCTCTGTGTACAAGTTGTGATATGAATAATTCCTTCAAATGTATAATTTCTAAAGCAGCTCAAACCTGCTTTGATTTTTCCATTATTAAAAAAAAGGAATGATCAACTGTTTGAGAATTACAGATCAGTAAGTGTCCTGTCTTTTTCCAAACTTTTTGAAATGGCATGTGAAAGAAAATTTTGCGATATAGAATATTGTACATGTTATTCTGAATGAATAATGAAGAATTTCTGAATGGTGGATTGCTTTTGGAATTATTTTTTAGATCTGTCTAAAGCTTTTGACTTCCTCAGACACCAACTGAACTAATTGGAAAAATATGAGGTCAAGGAAATGTTTTTGAATAGATTATATCGTACTTAAGTGAAAGAACTCAAAGAATTAAAATTGTCAAAGATGGAAGAGTTAGCATGTCAGATATCTTAAAGAATTATAATATATATACCACAGGGTAGCATAGTGGGGCTGCCATTCACTTCAAATGTGAACGATGAAATTGGAATAATTTAAGCAAGGCGTGCATCTCAGATCACAAGTTAGGCAGATGACAAATATGATGTTTCATAAGATCTTATGAAACAAGTCTTCCTGATCCGATAACCAAGGTTTCCTGTCTGTTTCAACAATTGGAAAGGTGGTTTTTGGTCAATGGATTGATTATGAATAATGACAAAACTAATGTTCTTCTATTTCGAACTAAACAACAAATTGAGATCTTTATCAATATTACACTATTAAATCAAGACAGAAAACCCTACACAATCCCTAAAGATCTTTTCACAATAAGAGATTGGGCAGAACACATTGAAAAGCTAGAGAATAAATTTAACTTGGTTGCATATTACATGAGAGTTTTTAAAAGTACGAGAATAAAGAATCAATGTAATGTATTTTGCCTACTTCGACAGCCTCATGAGATAAGGTATATGGGGAAGCACCATAACACTTTTAGTACGAGAGCCCACGACCAAAATTTTTGTCTCATAGCAATACGGCCAAAACCGCATCAAATCGATAGATACGATTATCTTGAACTCGAAAATACCAATATCAGACATTTTCCGCGTAGCGTTTGATCTGACCGAATTTTCAAAATTGTCAAAGAATTTTGCCGAACTGCATCATAGCAATATGTCTGATTTGCAGACTGTAGTTGAATGGTAGTTTTGAGATACCGGAAACATATTTTTCAGACGTTAGTGGTGTAGCGCAAACCCGTAAAATCACTAACAAAAATAAAAATGAGACAAAAAAATGTCTCATAGCAATACGTCTGAAAATCTTTTTATTAGTAAATTTTGGTTATTTGATGCGAACAAAACAATTTTCAGACGGAAATGTGAACGCATTAAATTTTGAGACCGTTTTTAAAATGTTAACAAATTTGACCGATCGGTATCATAGAAATATGTCTGAAAATTGTTGGACATGATAAAATAAGTTGTCCACATGTGCAAAAAATGTATATCAGACAAATTAAGTGTATTACCTTCTCTATCAGACAACTTTTCGATACCCAGATATCATTTAAAAATCGTATTGAGGCATCTTGAATTTTCTGTTACAAATCAATGAATACGTTGCGACCCTGAATTTATTAGATGATAATTAACAAAGAATTTACTGAAACCGTAACATTGAAGTTGAAGGACTGAAATAAATCGCACAAAAGGAAACTAGGATGAAGTTGAAAAAAAAAAACGGTTTATTTAAAGTTACAAAATATTATCGTATTCAATCGCTGTCGGATTCGGAATCGTCGTCTTCAAAATCACTCTCGACGCCGCTCAGAGATCTTCAACGTCCTCTTCTGTAAAATAAACATCTTTAGTGAAAATCACGAACTTATTTATGAAATTAACAGCAAAATCCATGTAAACTGTACCTGTTGTGGATGATGATTTGTCGTCAAAAATAACGTCGCTCAACTCAGGTAGTTGGTTGCCAGAGAACCACGAAAACTGAAATCGTCCCTCGTCTTCATACCATCCGCAGTCTGCAGGGTTCAGTTCGGTTGGGGTTTTGGTATGAGCGTTGCTCCAGACTTGTGCAATATATTTTGTTCGTAATAAATGTTTCTCCAATTCCGTTTTGCATGGTGGTAGATTGCAGGCGTCGTAATGGGCCGAATGGTATCCTATGTCCGTGTCGATACCACGTGGCAACTCGATTTCGGAGTAAATAGACTTCCTGCTTACTCTCTGTTTTTTACTCCGATATTCGGCCACTTCTTTGCACTTTTTAAGCGTCTCTTCTGTAAATTTTTTCACTTTCTCATTCGTTGTTTCTTTACAAAACACACAACTTAGGTCCGACATTTTACACCATCACAACCGCACAACGTATTACAACTAAGTGAGCGTCATTCCAACGTTTGGAGCAGCTGGCGAGTGAGCTGTATAATACTAAGAAAGAGACAGGAGCGTATATAACAGAGGGCCTATAACAGAGGCGTCGGTCAGGCGACTCGAAACGTTATTTTCGTTTTTGGGAGTATATGCTACACTGAAAGTGTCTGAAAACAGGTTTTTGGTAATCCTGGCAGCAATACAAAAAGTTGAAAAAAAAAATTATCCGTATTGCTATGATACAGGTCGGCTAAATTTTTTGACATTTTCAAAAATGCGCTCAGGCTATATGCTACGCGCAAAATGTCTGAAAACAAACTTTTTCGTAATACAATTATAAAATCTATGTACATTTTCACTATCAGACGTATTGCTATAATACCGACTGTCTTTTTTATTGACACAGCAGAAATGGCCTCCCACGCAGTTGCTACACTTTCGACCGTTACTACACGCCTAGTCGGGTTCAGAATCATACAATCTAACGATTTTATAGGGTTTTTGCCGTATTGCTATGAGACATGGTTTTGGTCGTGGGCTCTCGTACTATTTGGAACTGTTCAGAATTCAAAGAGGGTAATAGAACAATTTCCAGATTGAAATATACCCAAAGTTGCAGAGGCAATTTCTAATGCATGGGTTATCTACAATATATCGGTGATACATTTTTAAGATTATCATGTACATTGACAAAAACTTATTGCCAGAAGTGGGCTCTTTTCACAATTATGATACAAGGAATGTAAACATTAGATATCCTAAGCATAGGTTACACATATCAGAATCATCCAAATTATACAGGCACGCGATTTTTCAACAAAGTTTCAGATAATGTGAAGAAATGCACACATATGAGCTCATTTAAGAGGATTGTCAAGAATTTGCTGCTCGAGATGAAACCCTACTGTCTAAGCGAATATTGGGTTGATTTTTTAAATTTAAATCGACGGTGTTTCATCTTATGCTCATGATCTGTATTTTACCATTTCATGAGAAATACCTTCCAATAAATTGCGTTATTATGCGATATAGTAGCAGATACCGTAAACCAACAGCCAAGTTACAGGGAGGATGTTGTCATGGAATTATGGTACCTATAAAAGTAAATGAGACAGAGATGTGATCATCTTTTTTACGAAGACGAAGCAAAAACAAAGAATTAGGTCATTTAAAATAGTTAAATACCTTTTCTCTCTTGGTCTTCATCAGAATCTGTACTGCCAGGTTATAAGCAAGAGATTATTGCTATCAGAAATTTCGTTTTATATTCTGGTTGTAGAATGTGTGCGTTTTGTCAGTTTTGAATTAAAATTACACATGTGTTTATTACATGTTGGAGGAGAGGAATGAAATGTTGAGAATTTATTTCCGCAGCAATGACCGTGCTAGGGTGAATGAGAGGATTTTTAATGGCCGACATACTTATCAAAATGCTTGTCATTCAGTTGGTTTAAGAATTTGAGGTAATAAAATCAGTTCCAAACAAAATTGGTTCATAACGGTGAAACAATGTACGTTGTCGAAATTTAGAAAAGCACTGACATGCGTCTCCAAGAAGAGGGAATTTAAACTTCGAACAAAACGTAAGGAAAACTATGATTAGTTATTTTTATTTCGAGATATAGGTTTGGCCATTCATCTTGGTGGTTGTATTTGTATCACATTGTTCCAGAGTACGAGGGAAAGACTCTAGAACAAGCTTCCGACCTCACGTCAGAGTTTTCTGAAGTTTTGATAACAAGAATTTAGAATGGCCAAGGGTTCACTACTACATTACTTGTTTATATTAGGTTGAGGGAAAAGAAATCCATTAATTTGTTGACACATGACTTTTCTGACATATATCTCTGTATTCATCGCATCTGATCAATTTTTTTTCTTTGAAAAGAAGAATTTATGTTCTAGCAAAACATATTTTGTCATTGTAGTGAGTGGACGATTTAGATGTGTGTTAGAGCGTCAAAGATGAGGGTGAACAAAAAAATTCGGTACAATTTACAATTTTGCTCTGATAAAGGGGAGAAGGCAAGTCAGGCGGTTGTAAATGTAAATAATGTTTAGGGCCCCAATACTGTAACAGCCAATCACGCTCAGTTTTGGTTTCGACCATTCCGTTGCGGTAAGTTGGATGTGAAAGATGCATCACGCACTGGAAGAACTGCGGTCATGAATGTTGATAAAATATTGGAAATGATCTAAATAGACAGCTGCAGCATGAGAGCTGCTGCAGCATCGCTCAGAAGTTGAAGATGGACCATAAAACAGTTCTTAACCATTTGCATAAGGCCTAGTTCAAAAAGAAGCTGGATGTTTGTGTGCCGTACGAGTTATCGGAAGAAAAAAATTGATTGATCGTGTTACCATCTGCGGAATAGAATTGATCCATCACTGAAGAGGCTGGTTACTGATGACGAGATACGGATCACATACGACAATGCCAAGCGGAAACATTCAACATCGAAGGCCGGTGAAGCAGCTCAAACGGTAGCTAAGCAAGGATTGACGGCTCGGAAAGTTTTGCTGTGCATTTGGTGGTATTGCAAAAGAGTCATCTCATTTGAGCTACTGCCTAATGGCCAGAAGCTGGATTCGGATCTCTACTGCCTGTCGTTAGACCGATTGAATGCAGCAATTGATCAGAAGATATCAGAATTAGCAAATAGGAGAGGTGTCGTATTCCATCAGGACAACGCCAGGTCTTTGATGACCCATCAAAAGCTTCGGGACCTTCGTTGAGAAGTTCATATAGGCGTCCGCCTCATATCCCAGATCTGGCACCAAGCGATTATCATTTATTTTTGTCCATGTCTAACGCTCTTGGCGGTGTAAAATTGTCCTCAAGAGAAGATTGTGAAAAATGGTTATCTCATTTTTTTACTAATACTTGTAGGGACAATACGTTTTGGGAACGACGCATAATGAAACTACTTTCTAAATGGCAACAAGTAACAGAAAAAATGGGTGCATATTTGAGCATCAACGAATGACTGTAACTATGTTGAATAAAGCCCCAAAATCAAATTAAAAATAATGGATTTTTTTCTCCAACCTAATATATCGACCGATTAATACTGAAAGCCAAATTATGGAAGAGATTTGAAGATGATACTTTTAACATTTAACACTATAGATGGATTCCTTCAACATCTCAACAATCAAGAAGAATCTATTGAATTTACAATGGCAATCGAGAAAGATGAAGAACTTTCATTTTTAGATGTACTTGTTGATTAACAGAATCGATTCCCAAGAACCAGAGTGTATAAAAAAACCAACGAATACAGTTCAATATCTGCAATTTTATTTCAGTCATCAACTAAATACTTGGGAGTGATGAAATGTTTGTATGATAAAGTAACATATATAACATATACATAATATATGCTCCACCAAACAAGATAAAAATTTGGAAATACATAATATTGTAAAAGTTAACCCTGGCAATGAAAATCAATGAATTGCATAATGAGGTACCATGAGAATGCGGAAGATAAATCTGTCATATCCAAAGAACAGAAACCTACGAGAAAAGGGATCAAAGAGGCAGTATTCATGAAAATCGCAGTATATATATATTCTTTCGAACTTTTGGCTCACAATATTTAGTTAGCAAACAATAAAGCATATAGATCAGGGGTTAGTGATGGGGTGTCATACAATTCGGCGTATCACATAAAAGTCTAGGGAAAAAACCCCAGTAAAAAAACCCTGGCTCGCTGCCTAAGTGTGAAAGTACAAAAATAAGCTGAAATATATTTTAGGGACTTCTTTCTTCAAGAGTGGTCTTCTATTGATGGAGACAGAGACTTCTTCAAGTTGCCGACATCGAATCTGGAAATAAAAAGACAAAAGCAGAAAAAAGAACTGAATAACAAAAATACAAAATTCGAAAGAGACACCCTCAAATTCGCCTTTTTGGATTAACTCGATATTGTGAATCAAGGATTTTTTAACATAACAAGCTAAACCGTAAATCGCAGTGGGCATTGTTGTTTCAACTTCAGACCTTCTTTCTCTGACATCTCAATTTCCTACATCATTTTCACAAGCCTTTTATATGTTTTGTTCTCAGATATCCCTGTAAGTTATTTCGGCAATGCTGAGTATAGTGAAAAGCCTTAAAGAGCTCAACTTATAGTCATCCATCTTCTAGATTCCGTTCATGGAAGCTTTGATCAAATTATTAACAATGTCACACATAAACTACTTGGAAATTTTTCCACCAAGGCAATCGTACTTATTATCTTCTTCTTCCACACATATCCGGACTTCTGCACGTGTGTGTCATCAAGGTTCTCGAAATACCACGGTAATTATATTTAATATACATAAACGTCTTTTTTTCTAATTATCTATATCGAAGTTAAAGTAACCGCAATCTCAGGAATATCCTCTTCAGATAGATAAATGCAATCAATTCTTCCAGTCCGCTCAACAAATTTCTTAGACCATGTATGTTATATAATTACCTAAGGCTAATATTAAGACTCATCAACTTCCTGAGAACCTGCAAATACAAATTTCCAGAAAATTAATGAAAATTATTACCATTGTTTCTTGCGAGTAGATATTCTTGTTTTGTCTCCATAGGTATAACGATTCATTATATAAGTTGACCTTGTGTTCTTGAAACTGTTTGATCGCAGGTACCTACCTCTAAGACTATTTGATGGATTCACAAAATCATTCCATTTTAAGATGAATATTGCTGTATTATTGAACATACGGGGATTTTTATTATAGGGTACTCGTGTACTACCGAGATTTTTCTAAAAAATTATAGGGAGACAAACATCGAAATATAAGTATCAAGTTTGTGTGCATTTTGTCAACTTGAATTGAAATTCTGTAATAGGTTGTATTTTCGACGGTTCTATTTCTTTGAAAAAAGTTCATTAATATCGATTTTCACTTTGTCGATGAAATGCTTTCATATTTTTATTTTTTTATTTTTCACTTGTACATAATATGTTTATTTTACCTTAGAAAGGGTTGCTATAAATACACTCATTATGCCCGTGGGCATTTTAGCGAGTATTATGAATCATAACGCCCGCTCGTTGTGCGAGAAGCAAAATAAGCTAGAAAGAAATTATTTATTTCGCAGAATTTTAATGTTAAAACAACGACAACTCAACAAACGAGAACAAAGTCTTTCTTAATTAAAATTAAAAGTGCAGTTTTCGAATTTCCCGGAAAATTTCTTCAATCGTGAATCTTGGGATGTTTTCGAAACCTGAGGAGCGAAAACTTGACCACAAGTACTTGGAAGTTCGTTCACAAGAGAACCACTAGAGAATTCATGAGAATCTGTTACCGAATACACAATCATCGTCGATTTTTTGTTTTTGGAAAAAATGCTCTGCTCTATGTAACCTTCCGCCACAGATGCACTCTTCCATCTTCCGTGTATTAACAGCCTCAGTTAAAAGAGTTGCTGAAGTCCGTCTCAAACAATGTCCTGTATATTCATTTGCATTATCCAATTTTAAGTATTTGGCAATCATCGAAGGCACACTTCCTAAGGTATTTTTGCCAACGTTTGGATGGTGCACCGACCATTTCGGTGGGATTTTTCACTCCACTGGGTCTCAAGGATATATATTTTCTGACCAGACCCAAAGCTCCTATTTTTTCTTCCTCTACAATGCTAAATCCTTTTGACATACCGGTTTTAGTTTCGGATATTTTAACAAGTAAACAGCTACCCTTATCTTCTATATCTTTGATAGATATTTTCACTAATTCATCTCTCCTTAGTCCTCCAAAAGCACCCATTATTAGAACTACTTTATGAAGAAGATGAATTTCATCAGGAGCTTCATTGATGAATGTATGAACTTGTTCTGCTGTCAAAACTTTGGATTTCTTCGGAATATATCCTTTAGATTTTATTTTTAAAATCGCTACTAGCCGGGAGAATTGTGAAATATTGATATTTTCATTGACAATCAGTGTAGATTTCAAAATAGAATATTTCGTCCACAATGACGCAGACAAAATTTTTCATAGGAGCAATCGAATTTTATTGTAATTAAATGACATATTCGTGAAAAATAAAATCTTGTATGCACCACGAGCGTTATTAGATTCTAACGCCCATCGGGCAACATTCATCCCTCGGGCCGAATGTTTCCCTCCGGGCGTTAGGATCCATATAACGCACTAGGTACATAAATAACTATACTTGTACATTATCTGTTTATTTACCTTAGAAATGATTGCTATAAATATACTCATAACGCCCTTGGGCTTTTTTTAGCGGGCGTTATGGATTATTATGCCCACTCGTTGTGCGAAAAGGAAAAGCTAAAATGAAAATATTTATTTCCCAGATTTTTGGTACTACTACAAGGGACATCACAACATACTACAACAAAATCTAATCGTAAAGATTTTTTCGAAACCTCTGAAGCGAAAACTTGACAACTACTTGAAAGTTCTCTCACAAGAGAACCACCTGAAAGTTCATTAGAGTTTGTAACCGAATTCACAATCATAGTCGATACTTTGTTTTGGAGAAACTGCTCTGTTCTATGTAACCTTCTGCCACAGATGCATTCTTCCATTTTCCGTGCATTTTTAAGGTTTCATACGATGCAGCAGCCTCAGTTGAAAGAGTTGCTGAAGTCCGTCCCAAACAATGTCCTGTATATGTTTTGGCATTATCCAATTCAAGGTATTTGGCAATCATCGAAGGCACACTTCCTATTGTATTTTTGCTAACAGGTTGGACGGAGCACCGACCATTGTGGAACGTCAGGAAAAAACTGAGACTGTTCATTCCACTGGGATATATTTTCTGACAAGCATCTAAGCTCCCATTTTTTCTTCCTCTTTAATACTAAATCCTTCTGACATACCGGTTTAGTTTCGGGTATTTTAACAAGTTATTTATCATTTATATTATTATTTATTTATATCTTCAATAGACATTTTCACCAATTCATCTCTTCTTGGTCCTTCAAAGACACCCATTATTAAAACTACTTCATGTAATAGATCAATTTCATCAGGAGCTTCATTGATAAACGTATATGAACTTGATGTGCTGGAGACCTTCCAGAAGCCCCGACCTTAGCACGCTTGACTATTTTGCATGGGGATACCTTAAAAGTAAGGTTTATCAAAATAATCCGATTAATCTAACCCATTTGAAGCAAAACATCAGGTCAGAAATGACAGCAACATCAATAGCTATGTGTCAACGTGTTATCATCTTTCACAAATAATTCACCAATTCAAATGCTAATAAAAGAAAATCACACAAATATTTTTTGTTTTATCGAACTTATAAATACTTGTTACCCTTTCTGGACACCTTGTATCTTCAAGTCCGAATTAGAAATGTTTTGAATTAAAAATAACCAAACTTCAGTTTTATTTCAGACAATTGTATTACACTTAAAACTCTACTAGTTCAGAATATAATCACTTGAATGCATAAGGCAACATAATCAGGAAAATTGATCTATTGGTGAACAAGGTCTTTTTCATCGTCATACCAGAATTTCGGACGAACAAACACTAGTCCTTTGAAATACCTTATATAATCAAATCCAAAATTCCCAAAATCCAGGATTATTCGGAATCGAATCTTCTTGAATCTCTACATGACCCTTACGAGCATACAATTAAGCTTATTCAGAGGACGAATTTGGCCTGCCAATTCTGACAACTTCCTATTTACATTAACTTCTGTGATTGCTTGCCGTTAAGCAAACGAAAAAAATTATCATCTTATTATTATCTTCTTCATAATAAATGGCATTTCATCCTCCTATATGAGTGTTATACCAAGTTATGAATTATCCTCAGATCACTCCCCTATCATAGCCACCATGAGCAGTCTCATAATCCACAAACAACCAATTCCTCGACTACATAATAGAAAAACAGATTGGAACGAATACAGAAGAATAATAGAAGAAAATATTCGACTCAATGTGAGCCTTAAAACCAACAGGGAGATAGATGAAGCGCTAACATCATTTATTGATATCCTTAAAGAAGCTGTGCAGAAAGCCACACCTACTTCACAACAAACGTACAAAGCATACAATATTCCAGACGCAATCAAGAAGAAAAAGCAAGAAGACAAAATTGGCATCAAACACTCTCACCTACAGATAAAACTATCCTAAACAGACTAACAAACCAATTAAAATTCAAGATGAAAGAACACAGAGAACAATCCTTCAAAAATTATGTTATGGGGCTCAATAGATACGATAACACAGTGTGGAAACCGATAAAAAAATTCAAAAGGCCAAAAATTCATATAGCACCTATACGCAACTCGCAAGGATCAACACTTCATTGGGCAAGAACGGATGAAGAAAAATCTAAAACATTTGCTGAACATCTAGCCAGAGTATTCACACCCAATGATAATCTCCAAGACGATGAAATCGAAAGAGAGCTTTTATATACTCCATCAAATGTCACCACCATCATAAAACTCACATTGAAAGAAGTCCAAAACGAAATCAAATATTTTAATCCAAGGAAAGCAGCAGGAATGGATAAGATCACACCAAAAATGATCAAAGAACTCCCAAAGATTGGAGTATCTTTAATGACGTAAATATACAAAGCTATTCTAAGACAAAACTATTGGCCTGATCAACTGCTGAAATAATTCTCTTTCCAAAACCAGACAAAAATCCAAATGATGTCTCCTCATATCGACCAATCAGCTTACTGCCGATTCTGTCTAAAATATTGGAAAAGTTATTGCTGTTGAGAATAAAGTCAGATACCAACAACCAAGAAATAATTCCTCAACACCAGTTTGGCTTTAGAGCTCATCACTCCACTACACAACAAATTCACAGAATAAGCCGTGAAATCAGCAAAGCCCTGGAAGACAAAAAATACTGTACATCTGCTTTTTTGGATGTCAGTCAGGCCTTTATAAAGTCTGGCACAAAGGACTGTTATACAAGATCAAAAAGTGTCTACCGCTATACTATTTCCTACTGATGAAATCTTATCTTACCGCAAGAAGCTTTAGAGTAAAGGTCAACGATAAAGTATCCGATCTTTATCCCATACAATCAGGCGTTCCTCAAGGGAGTGTTATTGGTCCGTTTCTATATTTGGTGTATACAGCAGACCTACCCACATGTGCTAACACAACAATCGGAACATTCGCAGATGATGCTGCAATATTTGCAACCGACGAAAATCCTGAAAAAGCATCCAATATTTTACAAACGCACCTTGATAAAATACAAGAATGGCTGAACAAATGGAAAATCAGGATCAATGAGACAAAATCAATGCAAATCAATTTTACGCTTCGAAAAGGACAATGCCCTCCTGTTCAGTTGAATAACATTCAGTTACCAGTATCAAATAATACAAAATATTTGGGAATTCACTTAGATAACAAATTAACATGGAAAGAACACGTGATTAAAAAAGGAAGCAAATAGACCTGAAAGTTAAAGAGCTGTATTGGCTCATAGGCAGGAAATCTAAATTGTCGATGGAAAACAAACTTCTCATATACAAAGCAGTCATAAAGCCTATTTGGACATATGGTATTGAACTGTGGGGATGTACTTCTAAGTCCAAAGTATCTATAGTACAGAGAAGCCAATCGAAAATACTAAGAATGATAGCAAATGCACCATGGTATGTGACCAATCAAACATTGCACGAAGATCTAAAAACACCTTATGTTATGGACGTCATAAAGGAAAAGAGTCAGAAACACCACGACAAACTACACGGACACATAAACGACCTTCTACAGCCATTGCTAGAACCACTCACCACCCGAAGACTCAAAAGGAATTGGCCAGCAGACCTTAAGTAGGACAGAAGGGTCTTTCCATTGGAGAAGACCCTATAAACCCACTTCAGAGCCTCATGCTCTACAGACATCTGATTAGCTTATAGAATGATTTTATTGTATTCTGATTGCTAATGAATAAATGAAATGAAAAAACTTTCATTTCAAAACTGTCAATTTTATGGAAAGTGTGTTTGTTTAGTATTTTGCTCTGTTTTCTATTACTTCCGATATATTTCATGTAATGTTCTATTCCTGAATATTCATTCAAATATTTCACAGATTCAAATCGGTCCATGTGAAATCATTTCGAATATCTCCATTTTCTGTTTCATTCATGTATCTTACAACACATGAATTCACTTTGGTGTTTATTGATGATCACCTAATTTGTACAACAATCCTTGATGGCGAACTAGATGAAGATATCCTGTCAAAATATCTTATAATAATTTTTGTTATTATTGTATTGTATTCTCTTTTTTAGAGTTATAAGCGTTCTTACGTGATTTCAATTCATTTAACTATACAAATTCTTGGAATTGATGCATTAACTGATACATTTAGGCTCATCCTCAATCTCGCAATGAAAATCACATTACAAAAACTTGTGTTTATGAAATTCCATGCAAATATGGAACATCCTAAATGGCGAGACTCTTGGCCTAATCAGAGACTGAATAAAATAAGATTCAAATAATCTACTAGGAGAAAGAGAAAAGTCCAAGCTAGCCTTCATGCCTGGAATACAAAACATAACATCAAATGAGGCAAAACTAACCATAATATCAAGAGAGAAGAAAGGTCCAAAAAGAGAAAACGATAAAGCTGCCTATACATGATTCCTTTTTCAGAATGTTTGCGTCTATTGAAAGAGATGTTTGAAAACAAGTGTTAGGGTCAGAATTGGAAAGATTTGAAGATCACACACAACTCAAGTGAATGAATCCTACTTGGCCCTCTTAATGCATTATGAAAATACAATGCTTGTCTAAAAGCATGAAATATAAAATTATGCAATTCAGCGATCATAGAACTGAAATTCAATTAATAGTATACTATGCAACGAGCAGTAATATAGGTCATAACACATGCAGATGTAATGCATCAGGTGTGTTATAACTATTACTGCCAGTTGAATACTTAACTTTATCTAGGACTTCTTCAGTACTGTACTAATTATTCTGAATTTTCAAAATTTAGAGAAAAGTGTAGTTAATTAACAAAACGTTAACATAATTTTCTTTTTTTCTGAATAGTCCATGATAATGAGGCAGACCATAGCTTAGTTATCTTGAGGAGATTTCTATCGTTTTTCCTTGTGTTTGTTGCACGATTAGCATTCAGTTTTGTTGATGAAATTGTTCATTATAGCAAAAACAGCGCCATTGAATTGACGTAAGCCCTTGAAGATTCCCTTCCCAAAAATGTATAGTTGCCATTAACTAGTTTACCCTCCTGTAGAAATCGAGTTTTGCTTAGTGTTATCAGGTCTGTGTTTAAACATAGCAGTTCATGTGCAATAATGGCTGTGCTTCTTCCGGGCCGGTCTAATAGTCAGAATCTAGCAGTGTTTGGAATTTCAAAGTAGCACGAGTAAAGGATTCAATTCTTTGTATTACAAGCTCTGTGTACAAGTTGTGATATGAATAATTCCTTCAAATGTATAATTTGTAAAGCAGCTCAAACCTGCTTTGATTTTTCCATTATTAAAAAAAAGGAATGATCAACTGTTTGAGAATTACAGATCAGTAAGTGTCCTGTCTTTTTCCAAACTTTTTGAAATGGCATGTGAAAGAAAATTTTGCGATATATAATATTGTACATGTTATTCTGAATGAATAATGAAGAATTTCTGAATGGTGAATTGCTTTTGGAATTATTTTTTAGATCTGTCTAAAGCTTTTGACTTCCTCAGACACCAACTGAACTAATTGGAAAAATATGAGGTCAAGGAAATGTTTTTGAATAGATTATATCGTACTTAAGTGAAAGAACTCAAAGAATTAAAATTGTCAAAGATGGAAGAGTTAGCATGTCAGATATCTTAAAGAATTATAATATATATATACCACAGGGTAGCATAGTGGGGCTGCCATTCACTTCAAATGTGAACGATGAAATTGGAATAATTTAAGCAAGGCGTGCATCTCAGATCTCAAGTTAGGCAGATGACAAATAGATTAATTTCAAGTCTTCCTGATCAGATAACCAAGGTTTCCTGTCTGTTTCAACAATTGGAAAGGTGGTTTTTGGTCAATGGATTGATTAAGAATAATGAGAAAACTAATGTTCTTCTATTTCGAACTAAACAACAAATTGAGACCTTTATCAATATTACACTATTAAATCAAGGCAGAAAACCCTGCACAATCCCTAAAGATCTTTTCACAAGAAAATCTAGATTGGGCAGAACACATTGAAAAGCTAGGGAATAAATTTAACTTGGTTGCATATTACGTGAGAGTTTTTAAAAGTACGAGAATGAAGAATCAATGACAATAATGTATTTTGCCTACTTCGACAGCCTCATGAGATAAGGTATATGGGGAAGACACTATGGAACTGTTCAGAATTCAAAGGGGGTAATAGAACAATTTCCAGATTGAAATATACCAAAGTAGCAGAGGCAATTTTTAAAGCATGGGTTATCAACAATATATTGGTGATACATTTTTAAGATTATAATGTACATTGTCAGAAACTTATTGACAGAAGTGTGCTCTTTTCACAATTATGATACCAGGAATGTTAACATTAGTTATCCTAACCATAGGTTACACATATCAGAATCATCCAAATTATACAGGCATGCGATTTTTCAATTCAGTTTCAGATAATGTGAAGAAATGCACACATATGAGCTCATTTAAGAGGATCGTCAAGAATTTGCTGCTCGAGATGAAACCCTACTGTCTAAGCGAATATTGGGTTGATTTTTTAAATTTAAATCGACGGTGTTTCATCTTATGCTCATGATCTGTATTTTACCATTTCATGAGAAATACCTTCCAATAAATTGCGTTATTATGCGATATAGTAGCAGATACCGTAAACCAACAGCCAAGTTACAGGGAGGATGTTGTCATGGAATTATGGTACCTATAAAAGTAAATGAGACAGAGATGTGATCATCTTTTTACGAAGACGAAGCAAAAACAAAGAATTAGGTCATTTAAAATAGTTAAATACCTTTTCTCTCTTGGTCTTCATCAGAATCTGTACTGCCAGGTTATAAGCAAGAGATTATTGCTATCAGAAATTTCGTTTTATATTCTGGTTGTAGAATGTGTGCGTTTTGTCAGTTTTAAATAAAAATTACACATGTGTTTATTACATGTTGGAGGAGAGGAATGAAATGTTGAGAATTTATTTCCGCAGCAATGACCGTGCTAGGGTGACTGAGAGAATTTTTAATGGCCGACATACTTATCAAAATGCTTATCATTCAGTTGGTTTAAGAATTTGAGGTAATAAAATCAGTTCCAAACAAAATTGGTTCATAACGGTGAAACAATGTACGTTGTCGAAATTTTGAAAAGCACTGACATGCGTCTCCAAGAAGAGGGAATTTAAACTTCGAACAAAACGTAAGAAAACTATGATTAGTTATATTTATTTCGAGATATAGGTTTGGCCATTCATCTTGGTGGTTGTATTTGTATCACATTGTTCCAGAGTACGAGGGAAAGACTCTAGAACAAGCTTCCGACCTCACGTCAGAGTTTTCTGAAGTTTTGATAACAAGAATTTAGAATGGCCAAGGGTTCACTACTACATTACTTGTTTATATTAGGTTGAGGGAAAAGAAATCCATTAATTTGTTGACACATGACTTTTCTGACATATATCTCTGTATTCATCGCATCTGATCAATTTTTTTTCTTTGAAAAGAAGAATTTATGTTCTAGCAAAACATATTTTGTCATTGTAGTGAGTGGACGATTTAGATGTGTGTTAGAGCGTCAAAGATGAGGGTGAACAAAAAATTCGGTACAATTTACAATTTTGCTCTGATAAAGGGAGAATGCAAGTCAGGCGGTTGTAGATGTAAATAATGTTTAGGGCCCCAATACTGTAACAGCCAATCACTCTCAGTTTTGGTCATTCCGTTGCGGTAAGTTGGATGTGAAAGATGCATCACGCACTGGAAGAACTGCGGTCATGAATGTTGATAAAATATTGAAAATAATCTAAATAGACAACTGCAGCATGAGAGCTGCTGCAGCATCGCTCAGAAGTTGAAGATGGACCCTAAAACAGTTCTTAACCATTTGCATAAGGCCTAGTTCAAAAGAAGCTGGATGTTTGTGTGCCGTACGAGTTATCGGAAGAAAAAATTGATTGATCGTGTTACCATCTGCGGAATAGAATTGATCCATCACTGAAGAGGCTGGTTACTGATGACGAGAAACGGATCACATACGACAATGCCAAGCGGAAACAGTCAACATCGAAGGCCGGTGAAGCAGCTCAAACGGTAGCTAAGCAAGGATTGACGGCTCGGAAAGTTTTGCTGTGCATTTGGTGGTATTGGAAAAGAGTCATCTCATTTGAGCTACTGCCTAATGGCCAGAAGCTGGATTCGGATCTCTACTGCCTGTCGTTATACCGATTGAATGCAGCAATTGATCAGAAGATATCAGAATTAGCAAATAGGAGAGGTGTCGTATTCCATCAGGACAACGCCAGGTCTTTGATGACCCATCAAAAGTTTCGGGACCTTCGTTGAGAAGTTCATATAGGCGTCCGCCTCATATCCCAGATCTGGCACCAAGCGATTATCATCTTGGCAGTGTAAAATTGTCCTCAAGAGAAGATTGTGAAAAATGGTTATCTCATTTGTTTTACTAATACTTGTAGGGACAATACGTTTTGGGAACGACGCATAATGAAACTACTTTCTAAATGGCAACAAGTAACAGAAAAAATGGGTGCATATTTGAGCATCAACGAATGACTGCAACTATGTTGAATAAAGCCCCAAAATCAAATTAAAAATAATGGATTTTTTTTCTCCAACCTAATATATCGACCGATTAATACTGAAAGCCAAATTATGGAAGAGATTTGAAGATGATACTTTAAACATTTGGCAACATGGAATGAACACTGTAGATGTATTCCTTCAACATCTCAACAATCAAGAAGAATCTATTGAATTTACAATGGCAATCGAGAAAGATGAAGAACTTTCATTTTTAGATGTACTTGTTGATTAACAGAATCGATTCCCAAGAACCAGAGTGTATAAAAAAACCAACGAATACAGTTCAATATCTGCAATTTTATTCCAATTATCAACTAAATACTTGGGAGTGATGAAATGTTTGTATGATAAAGTAACAAATATATGCTCCACCAAACAAGATCAAAATTTGAAAATAGGTGCATAATATTGCAAAAGTTTACCCTGGCAATGAAAATCAATGAATTCCATAATGAGATACCATGCGAATGCGGAAGATAAATCTGTCATATCCAAAGAATAGAAACCTACAAGAAAAGAAATCAAAGAGGCAGCATTCATGAAAATCGCTGTATATATATATATATTCTTTTGAACTTTTGGCTTACAATATTTAGTTAGCAAACAATAAAGCATATAGATCAGGGGTTAGTGATGGGGTGTCATACAATTCGGCGTATCACATAAAAGCCTAGGAAAAAAACCCTGGCTCCCCGCCTAAGTGTGAAAGTACAAAAATAAGCTGAAATATATTTTAGGGACTTCTTTCTTCAAGAGTGGTCTTCTATTGCCGACATCGAATCTGGAAATAAAAAGACAAAAGCAGAAAAAAGAACTGAATAACAAAAATACAAAATTTGAAAGAGATAAAGAAAACACCCACAAATTCGCCTTTAATTTTTTAACATAACAAGCTAAACCGTAAATCGCAGTGGGCATTGTTGTTTCAACTTCAGACCTTCTTTCTCTGAAATCTCAATTTCCTACACCATTTTCACAAGCCTTTTATATGCTTTGTTCTCAGATATCCCTGTAAGTTATTTCGGCAATGCTGAGTATAGTGAAAATCCTTAAAGAGCTCAACTTATAGTCATCCATCTTCTAGATTCCGTTCATGGAAGCTTTGATCAAATTATTAACAATGTCACACATAAACTGCTCGGAAATTTTTCCACCAAGGCAATCGTACTTATTATCTTCTTCTTCCACACATATCCGGACTTCTGCACGTGTGTGTCATCAAGGTTCTCGAAATACCACGGTAATTATATTTAATATACATAAACGTCTTTTTTTCTAATTATCTATATCGAAGTTAAAGTAACCGCAATCTCAGGAATATCCTCTTCAGATAGATAAATGCAATCAATTCTTCCAGTCCGCTCAACAAATTTCTTAGACCATGTATGTTATATAATTACCTAAGGCTAATATTAAGACTCATCAACTTCCTGAGAACCTGCAAATACAAATTTCCAGAAAATTAATGAAAATTATTACCATTGTTTCTTGCGAGTAGATATTCTTGTTTTGTCTCCATAGGTATAACGATTCATTATATAAGTTGACCTTGTGTTCTTGAAACTGTTTGATCGCAGGTACCTACCTCTAAGACTATTTGATGGATTCACAAAATCATTACATTTTGAGATGAATATTGCTGTATTATTGAACATACGGGGATTTTTATTATAGGGTGCAGAGATTTTTCTAAAAAATTATAGGGAGACAAACATCGAAATATAAGTATCAAGTTTGTGTGCATTTTGTCAACGAATTGAAATTCTGTAATAGGTTGTATTTTCGACGCTTCTATTTCTTTAAAAAAAGTTCATTAATATCGATTTTCACTGTGTCGATGAAGTGCTTTCATATTTTTATTTTTCACTTGTACATAATATGTTTATTTTACCTTAGAAAGGGTTGCTATAAATACACTCATTATGCCCGTGGGCATTTTAGCGAGCATTATGGATCATAACGCCCGCTCGTTGTGCGAGAAGCAAAATAAGCTAGAAAGAAATTATTTATGTCGCAGAATTTTAATACTAAAACAACGACAACTCAACAAACGAGAACAAAGTCTTTCTTAATTAAAATTAAAAGTGCAGTTTTCGAATTTCCCGGAAAAATTCTTCAATCGTGAATCTTGGGATGTTTTCGAAACCTGAGGAGCGAAAACTTGACCACAAGTACTTGGAAGTTCGTTCACAAGAGAACCACTAGAGAATTCATGAGAATCTGTTACCGAATACACAATCATCGTCGATATTTTGTTTTTGGAGAAAATGCTCTGCTCTATGTAACCTCTTGGAGAATGATCTTTCTCCTTCTGCATTCGAACCCAATATCGAAAGGTATATGCGCAATGCAATATTTACATTTGGGAAACTTGACACAAGTTTATCCTTTATTTGTAATTTGATGAGATCCGTTATTGAGGTGGTTTTGGGGTACAAATTTGAAAAAATCAAATACTCATCAACAAAGTTTTCTTCTAAGTCAGACGGATACATTTTTATCAGAGCTTGAGCCTTAACCTTGATAATGTCCTCGGTCAGTGTATTATCCGTAAGAAAACTAAATGTGTCATAAAGGCTGGTATAGGCAGTGCGTCTCTTTGTCATTTCAGCGCAAAGCACATCCAGAACAATAAAAAAAAACATTAATCTTAAAGGAATCTTTGGCACTGCGAGAGGGGGTCTCATCTGGCCCTTCATCGAACTGTCGTTTTCTCTTACGAACTCTAGTTTCGGATTCTTTAAATTCTGAATCTGGTGCAAGGGCTTTTGCCTTAAGATAATAACTATTATACATGTCCTCAGTTCTGCAGTGAGATAAATATTGAATTAAACTGTCGTAAAGTCGCACCATCGTGTTAAACTCTATGCCAGGTTCTTGAAGAGATTTATTTACAATATCGACGTGTTTTAGTAGATTTTCCCAAATAACTGTGAGTAATACCATCTCCAAAGTATTCATTTGATGGATTAAGGTTTGTACCTCAATCACTGTTTTAGGTTTCATACCTTCACTAGTTGAAATATTTGTAAGAATACCACGTATATCATCATAATGGGCACATAATGTTTTTACAGCCTCATAACGTGCTGACCATCTGGTCTCTGAAAGTCTTTTCACAGAAATTTTACTTCCCAAAGATCTTAGTTTAGACCATCTTTGAGGGGACGCTGCAAAGAATTTGTAGAGCGATTGCAAAATTTCAAAAAATTTTACAGATTCTAAGCAGCTTTCTGCCGCGGCTGTGCCAACTAGATTAAGACTATGAGCTCCACATGGTACCCAAGTGGCTGCGCTGTTGATTTCCTAAATCTAGTTTGTACTCCCGAATACACTCCGCTCATATCAGCCGCATTGTCATAAGACTGACATCTGCAAAATTTTGGGTCTATTCCCTGATTTTCTAAAACTGAAATTAGAGTGTCAAAAAGATACTTGGCATCATGTTTTTTTCTATTTTAACAAACATGGAGAGTTGATCCGTATGGCTAAAAAATCTTTCATATATATCTCCAGCCTGTAAGGAATTTGTTACACAGGTTTGGATTTCCAGGTAGGTCCGAATTGAACAAAATACATTTATAACAAAAAAAAACTTGCCAGTCCCTTTTTTTTTATAGTATCATTGTTGTTCAGTTTTCTGTTCACTAAAGCAGAAAAATAATCTTGTGATGGACATCTCGAATGTGCGTTTTTTTTTTCGCCAAATTTAGTGGCGTATAACTTGCCAGTAGATTCGGAAAATAAAATTTATCTCCAATTTCTGCACAGGGTGATTACGAGAGAAGTAATCGATAAGATCTGCGCTTATGGTTGTCCACCGTGCTGGATCAGAACTGAAAATACTTGGGGCTGATGTTGTTGGTAGTGATTCAGGCACCACCTGCTTGGAAGCGTCGTTAAAATTTCGTAAACCCCCGTCAACCTCGTCTTCTGTGACATTCTCAGTTTTATTGGTTGAACATTCTTGCGAGTCCCAACAAGCCTCAGCTTCTTTAGGTCTAACCTCGATCGAGGAAATATCTACCGCATCTGCATTATCTTCTGTCTCCTTTAATTTTACTAAGGGACTCACTTTCTCTTTTTTTTTTGCGTTTTTCATGTCCACTGAGGTGTTTTCTTTTATATCCATCAGCCATTTTTCTCTAAAAAAAAAGTAGAAATAAGTAAAATAAGTAATAGTTGAAATAAGTAGAGTATAAAAACAACTATCCTTTACTTACCTTACTTATAATATATTTAACTTCCAGGGTTTAAACTAAAGATTGACTTGGGGTTGAGCGTGATTAAATACAAGCACAGGCATACACGCTCTATCGTAGTGTTTACATTATTACATAATTATTACTTAATATTAGCGGTCAATTTCAGTTAAAAAATATTTATTATTTCGGGGCCTACGCTGCTGGAGTGCCTAGGGCCTACGACACCCTTAATCCGGCCCTGAAGTTTGACCATAAGTTTTTCATCGGGAATTCAAACCCAATCGATTGACACCATTTTCGGCTCCATATTCGACAATTACAGATATTTGAGCAATACGATAGCTCACTGTCCTACTAGAACAAGAGCGCAAAAATAAATGCTTATTTAGCCAAAATTCGATGTAAATTCGCCGAAATTCGGGCGAGTTTTTTTCGATTCGTAGAGTCTCGTTCTAAATCTCAGTTATGTTGTAACTGAATATTACTTCACCATTGATTGTATAACCAGGAATTAAATTTACATTTTTGCGACAAATTTAGAAATAAGGGTAGGAATGTTCTATATTTAGTGGTGCCTCTGGCAATCAACGATTCTCGTAACATGGATTACCTAACAGCAGGATGAAGAACCATCAGCTGTTTTTGCAACTACTCCATTTTGTGGAGAATGGAATGCGATTTGTATATCGACAAGTAAGTGTGTTCCTGTAAAACTGCCAGAATAGCATATTTGAAAAATCTAGGAAGAAGATCCTCCATATTGATCACTATATTCTATACACGGTGTCTCATTTCATAGTGTTTACCTTCAAACACGTTCAAACAAAATGGCAAAAAACATAGGCGTACGGGGTTTTCTGCTTGAAAAAATCAAGAAGCCTCTCGTTCCTTAACATCTTCGTAAAAACGTCCATTTTGATATCTTTATGGGTGAACGTTGGATCATAGACCCGCACTATTTTCGAAGAATATTTCTCATGGAGCCTATAGACAACATATGTTACTCATGCATACGTAATCCTTGGTAGCCAAGTCTGATCTAAGTGATTTAAAAGCGAATTTTTACCTCCAATAGAATCCTTGAAGCATACCTCTTTAAGGTATGTCTCCACACTTTCTCAACTCAACTCTCTCCAGAGGCATGCTTCCAGGTAGTCTATGCATGCTTCCAGGTTGTCTATACATGCTTCATAGCGCAAGGTGTGACGTACGTGTTGATGAAGTGCACGCCGAAGAGAACGAATTGGTTTTCCAATTAAATTCGCTTGATTTCTCTGATAAAAAATATATATATATGTTCTTTTGAACTTATGGCTTACAATATTTAGTTAGCAAACAATAAAGCATATAGATCGGGGGTTAGTGACGGGGTGTCATACAATTCGGCGTATCACATAAAAGCCTAGGGAAAAAACCCTGGCTCCCCGCCTAAGTGTGAAAGTACAAAAATAAGCTGAAATATATTTTCTCTATTTTAGTGTCGTAAAGAGTTCATTACAGCACTAAAAACAGTGCTGTAATGAACACATTAAAGCATTGTTTTTAGTTATACTGACATCCTAACCTTTCGAATGTGGGTCCATTTCATGTCAATTGTCAATATTAATCCATGTAGAGATTTGAACGCACTATTCAAATTCTATAATCCGTCAATTTTCGTATCAGTCACACCAACTGTGAAAATAAAATACAAAAGGCACTAGGAGGTATAATCTGAATTTTTCATTCAATTCCAATAAATTTCTCACAATTCTTGATTGAAATAGAAAAAAATATCGTCTAATACTCGTTGAGGAAGGCAATTCCAACACTCATGCGTTAAAAAACTCGCATTCGTCTAGGAATAGGTGCTCATTCTACAAGTTGTTTTAGAATATACTATTAGGGACTTCTTTCTTCAAGAATGGTCTTCTATTGATGGAGACAGAGACTTCTTCAAGTTGCCCACATTGAATCTGGAAATAAAAAGACAAAAGCAGAAAAAAGAACTGAATAACAAAAATACAAAATTTAAAAGAGATAAAGAAAACCCCCTCAAATTCCCCTTTTTGGATTAACTCGATATTGTGAATCAAGGTTTTTTTAACATAACAAGCAAACCGTAAATTTCACTAAGGAGATAGTCAATGAATACATAACCTTTTATGGTTCCTCTTGCACGAAGATTTTTTTAGTATCCGTATGTGTCTCTTGAAGGAGAATAATCTCAGCACCATAGTCCTTTGTTAGTTTAGAAATATAATCACTCTTGTCCTCAGAAATACTCTCTTTATTCAAATCTAATACACAAAATTTGTCGCCAATCTGCAAGGATTCTTCGAATCGGGTCTTGCGGTCCAAGTGATGACTTTTCAGATCTTCTGATGTTTGAAGTCTGCTATGGAACGCATTCAAAGGGAAATCATCATCCATAGTTGGGGAAGGTTGTGATATAAGACTTATTTCATTGAAAAAATAACAGAGGAAAATGAACTGAATAATAAAAAGAAATAAAATGGAAAAAAGAAATAAAATGATCATGACAAAAAATGAATGAACAATGCTAGTAGTTATTTTTGACTTTAGATATAGGTACTCACGTCAGTACTCTTTTTTTTTTTTCGATTAAAATTGTTCTATAGAGTTGTGCTACACTTGAGCTGCTAAGTCTTTTACGAAAAACTTCTATTCTTCCTTTCAATTGGAGAAAAATGAATAATTTAAATAAGTGTTGCGAAGTTCGCTTAGCACTTAGATTTTTACATGTTTCATTCGTTAATATTTTTTAATGCATTAATTGATTGATCCATTATATTAAAGTAAAATAATACTCACTGTTCACAAGTAGGTATCCTCACTCTCAGAACAATTTCAAACTTCATTATACTTGAAAGATCTTTCTGCGCTTTATAATCACTACGTGACTTCCGAAGCTGCAAAATGGGATAGGTATCGGCCGGCTCAGAGATCCTGTAGGGGAAATATTATCTTAATAACATTTTCTCTGATAATACGGTAAATTCTGGTTAAACCCACAAAGTGTTTCATGCTCTTACATATTATTCTCTATTATTTGATGAATAATTAAAAATTATATTTTCGCATCCTTGGAAAGTTCATACATAGTGCTAGATGAAATAAATATTCAGTATTTATATTCCCTTCTGAAGTTCTAAAAGTGCTTGGCTAACAACACAACACTGTTGCCATTTAAACTATTCATCAATAATTTTACTGATTTCACGGTTCTTATACATTTTAAACGAACAATAAAAATGATTTGTGGAAAACTTATTAGCACAAGTCCGCCTAAATGAATCACAACTGAATATTGTAAGCCAAAAGTTCAAAAGAATATATATATATATATATATATAATTACCCCCAGACTATGTTGTGATATCACTTGACGTAGTCAACCTATTTGGTAACATATCAAAGGAATTAGTACTGAAAGCAATAGAATTCTATTGGGACAAGGTTGAGACATGCTGCAAGATATCAAAAGAATACTTCAGGGAGATAATCACCTTCCTCCTAGAATCAGGTTACTTCATGTTCGATGGCAGTTTCTATTTACAAAAATTTGGGTGCAATATGGTATCCAGGCTTAGCCCGATCTTGTCGTTATATGTGATGAACTATGTGCTCGACTCCTGTATACCTAAATTAACATTCACACTCGCATTCATAAAAAAATTTGTGGACGACCTAATAATATCCCTACCATCAACGGGAACTGAAGAGATATTGCAAGTTTTCAACAGCTTCGACCCTAAGTTAAAGTTCACGGTTGAGACAGAAGATTGTTACAACACTGTTCCGTTCTTAGATACCAGGGTATGCCGAGTAGATAATAGAGTGAAGTTAGATTGGTATAGAAAGACGACATCTGCAGGAAAGTTTATACATTTTTTATCTGACCATCCAATAAACATAAAATTAAATTTCATTAAAGAACAAAAAAACAGGATCTATAAAATCTGTGACCCAACATTCAGAGATGGAAGCATAAAAAGACTCTTTGATCTTTTGGTTGAGAACGCCTATCCTAAGACAATGTTGAAGAAACTTCTCTATTCTGCTTCGGCGTTGCCTTTGGCTGAGAGACCAACACAGCCTGATATGGTGGGAGAAACAGAAGTTGTGAAATATAGAAGCATCCCGAACATCCCTTACCTTACTCACAAAATTAAGAACTGTTTTAAAGATTATAATGAAAAAGTGAAAATAGTGGCACAGGGTAAAAAGAAGGTGGCAAATTTATATTCAAAACTAAAGGACCCTATACCAAAAGAAATAAAATCAAATGTAATATACGATATAAATACCCTTAATGATATAGTAATATACGAACTAGAATGCAGTGACTGTCATGAAACCTACGTAGGTCAAACCTCACAATGGCTTAGAAATCGCATGAACTTGCACAAAAGCGATATAAGAACAAATAACTTGAGATGTGCATTGTCTGTTCATGCTAATAAGTACTCTCATAATATTGATTTTAATAACGTAAAAATTTTAGATGCAAATGTAAATTATAAAAAAAGGTGTATACTAGAGATGATCCACATAAAAACTCAAAATAGCAAAATTAACAAGAAGACAGACACGCAAGCACTAAGTCCAATATATGCTTATCTTTTAGAATTTTCCAACAGACCAAGTTTTTGAAATACTAGGTTGTCCCTTCTTATTTATTTTGTAAAACATATAGGGCAAGCCTCCAAAATTCAGTACAACAAAAATGTTTCGAAAATCGAATCGCGCTGGACCAACTTCACACGCATTCCCGACTTCCAGATCGCATCTTCTTGATATTCTATCTATAAATTCAATTGACACGGTCAAGGATAGCAAATTAATGAAAATTCATTTTGTTATTCATTTATTGTGATGAAGAACGAGTTTGCACTGCAGCTGTCTCATCAACCACAAATGTAAATTGGATTTTCCCGCGAAAGAATTTTCTCAGTTATGCATTCATTCTTCGTATTCTTGAAGGGAAATACGAGTTTTCTATGGACACATGTTAATTGTAAAACATTGAATAAAAATTCAAATCTTGATGTAATTCCTCCTATACAAAGAATGACATAATTCTCCGATCTACTTGATATGATTCCTTCTTTTTTAACTATAGAATGTTTAATTCTCGAAGTCAGAGAATCCTAGGTTGACAAGAGTGATAAACCTTTTTGCGCGCTTGATCGTGCTATCGTTTTGTCCAAATTTCTGCAATTTTCGGATAACGAGCCGAAAGTGTGTGACGAAGAATACATGATAAAACTTAGTAGGTATGTCCTCCCGAACAGCCGTATAATCTTTGGCCACTGGTAGTAAGGCCAGGTCTGATTGTGTTTTTAAAATAATAATCTAGTATACAGCGTGAATTATTTTCGAGTAATGACATCACCGTTATTTTTTTAAATTGAACTATTTCGTCTCCATTTCTGTATTACTCTAGCTGAGCTGATTCCAAAAATGTATCACATGTTGATTCCAATAGGTACAGGGTCGACAAATATACAATAGTTTTGTATGTGCTTAGTGCTCATAAAGAAATTCTAGACCACAAGCAGAGCTGTGCTAAGCACCGAAAAAAAGTGCTTCGAGCACTAAGCCCTAAGCACTCGGAAAAAAAGGCTTCGAGTCTCGAGTTCTAAGCACCGCTTTCGACAGAAGGCTCCGGAATACCGAGCACTTTTGCAAAAGTAATTGAATATTTCGAGCACTAAGCACTAAGCACTTTAGTGGGAACTATTTTATGTAATGTTGTTTGATTGAAATGAGAACTCTTTAGCTTCATCGACATATCTAAAATTATGATTTCGAGACTGGGAAAAACTCAAAAGCCATTTTATTTGTTTTGTGAAACGCATGCATTCAATTTACATTCTGGTACTAGTTAATCTTATTCGTCGATCTGAATCTGAATGGCTGTTCCTAATCAATGCATAAAGTTGAATTAATAATCGAGGACCAATTATTTTATAAGCGAGAACACATTACTGAAAAAATGTGGAAAGCACTGACGTGAGATCAGGAGCTTTTACGCGCTTGTTCTAAAGTCTTTCCTCAGACTTAAAAAGAGTGCGATTCAAGATCAGCCAGCACAATGAGTGTGAAAGAATCAATAAACATATATCTTAAATGGAAGTTGAGTGAACTTACAGTTCAGCAAATTCTTCGATCTGGCATTCTTTCCACATTTCTATACCATATATAAGTTGTTGTAGTTGAGTGTCATCAATTATAACCGAATTTCAGATTCATAATTGCTGAGCTATTGGACAGGTCTGGCCCAATAACTAACTTGACTTATATTTGGATAATAAACTAATTCTATTAATATGGAATCTCTATCTCATCTCTTTCGGAAGATAGAGAATATTCAGCCAAACATGTTCAAATTGGACCACCGTTTCTTCATCATGAGTCAAATCCAACCGATGGCGATCATTTTCAGCTCAATATTCGGAAATTACAGACATTTGGGAAAAAAATAGTCCTCTTGTCGCAAAATTCATAATGACATTTCCATTCAAAATATGACAACTACACACACCAGTATTTTAGACATGTTTGTCATAAAAATGAACCCACAGAATTAGTTTCATTTTCGGCTCAATATTCACTCATTATGACAACTTGTCATAAAATTAAAACCACCCTCATAGAGATTTATAGTTGATGTGGTGTGAATTCATAGATAGAAATATAATCTGTGACTTCATTTTCAGAAAAACTCTTATATCTTCTGGAGATTGTACGCTATAATGATGAAATTCTGAAATATTTTAGGTACCTATACCCTGCATGAATGCCCTAAATTGTTGTGATCTGCCGAATAACTTATGAGATATCGTGTATTGAAAAGAAACATTTTGGGAATTTTTAAAAAATTTTCTCTCGTGACGATTTTCTCGAAATTTGGCACACTCCTTCCTTTTAACGCTATCTAGACATTCTCTAAGTTACGAATTGATAGGATGAATATTCAAGAAATTAATGTTATTAACTGCTAAACTATTCGATGGATTTGGCCCAATAACGAACTTGACTGAGATATTTGGACACTCGACCTATTCTGAAAAAATGAAAACTCTAGGTCCCTTCCTTCGGAAGATAGAGAGTATACGGCCGGAGGGCCGGACATACTCAAGTTTGACCTCGAATTCCCAATCGATTGAGGCCATTTTCGGCTCGATATTCGAAAATTACAGACATTTGGACAGAACGATAGCCCGCCTGTTCCACTAGTAACAAGCGCTCAAAAACAAAAAATTTTCTGGCCTTCATAACCATAAAGTCAAATCAATGGTGACTGAAGAAATACTGAATATTAATTCAAAACGATCATATTAATGTGTTATTATTCGCACTAGTTTCGTTAAAAATTCTGCTTTCAGGGAGAGACTTCAAATGACAATTGAATGAAACAAAAAGATGTTGACAGAATATCAGACTGAAAAAATCATAAACAATCTTTAATTGGGTCAACAATTACCACAGGGAGTTGAGAAATTCAGGACAATTAAAAAATGTCAGTTCAACTACGAATATCATAAAATTCAAGTAAAATTTTTGCTATAAATGTTAACAAAATGATCAAAACCGATGCACATATTAGAAAATTGTTACAAAATGAATTCAAAGAGCATTTCATCGACAACAGCGTATTTCAAATGTAAACATTTAAAGTGAGAGAACTACAACATTCAAAAAAATTTAATGTATGAGCTGGTTGGTATTCTTTTCTGTCGCTCCCTATAAAATGAAAAAGATCATTGGTACACCTGTGCAGTTATTTTGTAACAGCTATTTTGGATACTGTCTCTTGCAGCTTGCTGAATGAACAGTTCAACATCATTTATGTGCTCGTAACACAATTATTACCTAATAAAGGGATTCAAGACCTAGTTTCTTATTTATGGAACACGAAGGGTTATATTGAAGGTGATGTAATTTCATAATGAAAATATTTTACTCGGAATAAGGAAAACATCAGATGAAATATGTAACAATTGCTCTATTGCTAATTCGTTATGATTTGGACGATGAGGCCGCTATACAGAGTGTTCCTAAATTGAACGTACAAACGAAAAGGGGAGATTCCTTAAGTGAGTTTAAGAAAAAAAAGTCCCATAAACATGGGGTCGGAAACGTTTCGTTTTCGAGATACAGAGTGTTGAAGTTTGAATTTTTTTCAAGTTTTTTTCTCATAGTATCTATACTCTATTCAAAGTTTATTTGTAACTCGGTTGGCCATGGAAGTTTGACACATTTCACTCTGTATATTAAAAAGTTAGGTTGGGTTCACTATTTTCCTGTCAGATTATTACGCACTGTTGTCTATATCACATAAAGGTCCTAGTAAAATTGGATTCACTCAAAATGCCAATTTACTTCTGAACCTTGGAAGAGTTTCGAAAGGTTTGAAATTATTATGGCAGAAATTTCTAAAGGAGCTGCTCTTGTTGGATTGGGATGTTGTATGATAACCTCAAAAATATTAATTATAAATTATAATTTATAATATTTAAGTTACCGTTCATCAGGGATGAACATATTTTAAGTGATTTTCGGGAATCTGAAGAAGTTTGAACATTAATCTGTTCATCATGATACATGAAACTTCCGATTGGAATTTGTTTGATATTCGAAAGGACATTGCTTTAATCGTTTGGAAACTGGTTCAACATTTCAAAAGAATTAAGGAAGGTATCACAAAGAAGTAATGTTGAATCTGAAGATGTAGCTAATAAGGGAATGGTATATATTCTTGAATGCAGAATTGGAACAGAGCATCTCACTTCTATGAAACACTTCGATTTAATTATCAACAAAATAAGATTCAATACAAGCTTGTATTCTGAACATGTTCTAGTTGATGCATAAAAGTGATGGTAGGCACATTTAGTTTTTCAAATCTCATATTTTTCCTCATAAAAATACCTTCATTGTGATCTTCTCGATGAGAGCTATACATGCTTCGTTCAGTAGGTATTCTCTGCAAAACTCTTAGTGATTATGTGAAATGAAGGTTTCATTTTGAGTCACTGACGAAAAGTGTTAATTCTTCCATTCAATATATATTTTTTATCGTGATTGTTTCATAGTTTTGTTGGTCTGGGATATACTCAGCTCTAATCACATCCTCAATATTCAAAATTGAAATAATAGCTTTTAACATAAAGAATCGAATAAATGTTGATTACTTCTAAAGTTCTTTCAATCCGAATAATATCTCTTACAGGTATGTTATGTATACATTCACGATACTGAACGCTATGGAAAGTGATGTATGTGTTCATTTCTTCGTTTGCCTTTTTTTTCAAATAAGAACTGAGAGCTGAATAAATTTCATTTACTCAACCCTTGATCACTGAGTTAGTCAACAATTCAGTAGAGATTGTGAATTGATCATACTTGACTGAAGTGGAAGCATAAAGCACAATTACGAAAAATTATTATACTTTTTTTTGTTAGAGTTTCTTGTGCTTTGATATAAATTTTTTTGTTTAAAATTTCTTGGGTGTATAGCACTTATTCTACTAATAAATGGTAATTGTTAAATTATTATTTTATTTATTTTATTTTTCCAACATATGTTTCGGCGTGTCTACGCCTTTTTCAAGGAATATAATTCAGTCGACAATTTCTTCATTCAAATCGTCCGTCAAGATATTATTTTCTTCTATAATCAAACTTTAAAAGATCTTCAAATATTAAATATTTTCGTCAGCCATGAGTAAAATAATTATTTTTTCTAATTTCAAGAAACCTGCTATTTGCCGTGGAAATGTACCAAACATGTTTTTTCCTACTACTCGCGTAGTACATTCTTTGTTGATGTATTGAACAAAAAATTTTGAATGAGGTGTTCCTGTCTTTCGCAATGCCACATATTTTCGAAATATCGCCACAAAACTGATGGCACTGTTTTCTGAAATTTTGATTACAAAATTTCGGTCAATTTTATTTTTGGTGTTTCTAATCGCAATTAGGAAGGAATCGCCCAAATCTCTCACATCGTCGATTTCTAAATCAACCAACTCTTTTCCACGACAAGCTCCCGCAACGCCCAAACTAAGTGCAACCTACAAAAAAATTGATTTCTTAAAATTTCTGAATATAAACACATTTCCAAATTTACCTTAAGCATTAAATATTTATCATCCGGAGCCTCCCGTAAGAACTGATCTACCTGCTCAGACGTGAGAATTCTTGACTTCTTTGGCTTAAATCCCTCATTTCTACTCTTCAAAAAAGCTAATAATTTTGGTAATTTACTTATATCAATATCTTCTCTAATGTTAATAACCGATTTCAGCATTGAGTAATGTGCCCAGAGGGTTGAGGCACAAACCGCTTTTGATTTATCATTGAAGTAAACTGACAGCGCATTTTCAGTAGGTTGTCTCACATTTTTTAAGCACTTTTTAAAAGCATCGTACTGCTGCTCGTATAGTTTTCTAGATTTCGGTGGTAACAATTCTTCACCTACTTCGGCTGCTCTTTTATCAATACACCTTCTTCACTCATGATACCAATAATTATCAATAACAATGTTTCTTTACAATGACACTAGTAATGACAATGTTTCTAAATTATAATTGTCACAACGCAATGTTACTATGGTAACTTATTTTAAAGACAGTTTATTAAATGAGTTGAAGAGAGAAAAAACTGATTGAAATTATTGAAATAATTAATAAAATCATACCGGAAGTACGAAAAGTATCGTATATACCTTGCGACTGAAGTACATTTAATCCTTCAGGTAAATTAAACTTTACCTTCAGGATTAAATGTACTACTTCAGTCCCGCGGTATATAATATACTATTTCATTCATTCCATAGTTTTCAAAATTCTCCAACGGATTCTGATGAATATACAAAGAAGAGAGACTGTTAAGCCATCCGTCCCCAGGCGTGAGCCCATCGTAGACCAGCAGGAAGGCCTTATCAATAGTCGGGAGATAAAGAACTCTTACATAATCGAAAAACGATTGGATCGATTTTGTGCCAACATGTAGTTGAAAAAGGTTTTTGAGGTCTTCTATATTTGATGAAGGCAGCAGGCGTCTTCGTGTAAACAGAAGCCAAGCGCCCTGGATATATTATACGAGTAAGCGACGTTAGTGACGCAACAACAGTGTTGGAAACACTTTGGTGGGAGTCAGTCGTTGGCCAACTGAAGCGCAATAGAAGTTGATGGCGCTTGGTGAGACAAACTTATACCCGTGAAGTTTTCTTCCTCAATCCCAGCGTCTGGATGTCAGAAAGGACGCCGTACGGTGAGTCATGCAAACGATTTTTCACATCATTCAGCACAGACACCATCTGTCAGCGCACATGTCATCGACCTGCTCAAGAAGTTAACTGAAGACATGCGTTACTGTTTTCCCGAAAATTTTCCGTCACGAAATGCTTGTTTATTTAATTTTTTCACGATTTATCAGCCCATATGGATTGGATCAATCGAATATTTTATTTTCATCTCATCGTCCAATGTTTCCTCAACATCATTCAAAATGTAAAATAAGTTTAAAACGGCGTTATATATATATATGAATCTTTTGATAGGCGGCCTTAACCGTCAATAATGAAATAACACATTTATTGGGAATATTCGCGTTATTTCTTCGTATACTTCTTGAACATAGCCTTGTGATAAGGTGTTATCAGTAGTCATTGGCGCGCCGCCGGTTAAGGGGGCAAGGGGGGACTGTTACGTTCCGATGTAAATGCACACGTGAGCATTGGTCCGATCGTCCTCAAGGTTTGTTCTTGAAATTGCATAGGTTTGGAGTTGCGATGTGCCGAGTGTTATTTAAACATTTGGATATCGTCTGCGCTGCGTAGATCTCGGTTTCGGATTAAAGGAAGCCGAACACTAGCGGTCTTGTCGTATGGTATGTCGAACTGGACGGAATCATCCATCCAGTTTAATAATTTGATTCATGCAATTGTGAGGTATAGTTTTCGTATGATTTTTTATTATTTATAGAATTTTGCTATAATACCGGGTGACTCACCACAATCGTGGAGCTCATATTTGATGAGGGGGTAAATAAATTTTTTTTTTCGTAAATATAGTGTCTGAAAAATGTGGGAAATCACTCGGATTCAGATAAAACATAAAAAATTGATGAAATACTTGAAAGTGAATATTCAAACTATAATAAATCTATAAGCACTCTATTCAGCTGAACGAGAGATTTTTCTCTGAAACAATGTGATAGAAATACGAATGTACAGGGTGTCTCAAGTTCGAGTGCCTATTAGACGTTTCTGGAGAACTAGACATATTTGAAATCTAAAAATTGGGATTATGATATTGTTCGAAGTTCTCTACAGAGCTAAAATATTTTCGAAGCCCAAAAACTTCCAGTTATACAGAGGGTGAAAATAAAATCGACGAAAAAATTTTTTTTCAAGTTTTCCATTCCTGGTATGATCGACTATTCAATAGTGAATACATTTCTGTTAAAACCATTGTATTAAATCGACTAGTTTTCAAAATATCCAAAAAAAAACTGGAAAAAAGTCAAATATGTTCAGTCAGTAATATATTCATTATTCTTATTTTAAATATCCTGAGCGTAAACCGTTTTTACAACATCGTAGAGGAAGGATGTGAAAAGGTCATGCATCTTTTGGATTTCAAAAATATCATCACAGGGTGTTTCAAATTTTGTGTTGAAAATTGTGATCTTAAATTGGACATAACTTCTGTTTTTCAAATTAGAACCCTATTTTTTTATAATTGTATTGGATTCTGCGGTCCAAAATAATGACAGTTTTCTCACATAATTATGCTCCTAAATTCAATAATTTCTGAGTTATTTGAGATTTTCTGGATTTATGTAGTAGGTAGAGTCAAATTCTTCGAATCTGTTTCATAAGGATATTCTGTGAGCATAGAAGATAAATCATCCCATTTGTAATTCACATGTGTCAGACAGGTCTTATTGTTAGTCGTTATGAAATTTTTAAATTTCACAAAATGAATCGTTGCTATTCTAATAATGAGACTTTGGATTTATTTCTTATAATGTATTTTTTCAATTGTATACGCAAAACGCATTCAAATGATATTGTTTATTTCAAATCCATGGTGGATGACACAAAATGTTGAGTATCCAATGAGAAGTATCCCCATTTTTTGTTACAATTTCTGAAAAGATGTTTCAAACTTTCCAGATTTTGATGATGAAATTAGTATTTCGACTTATTTCGAAGCGAATGAGAATTCATCTCTTCAATAGAAAACACATTAAATAGGTTCGCTACTTCAGTACACCGAATTACGATTATAAATAAATTATAAAAGAATTATTAACAGATAATTTATCTTCTATGGGTACAGAGTGTTCCCATGGTTTCGAAAGAATATTCATTGAATTCTTTTAGATGCAATCAATTTGACTCTATGTACACCATAAATCCAGAAAATCTCAAATAACTCAGAAACTATTGAATTTAGGAGCATAATCATGTGAGAAAACTATCATTATTTTTGACCACAGAATCCAACACAATTATAAAAAAATAGGGTTCTAATTTGAAATACTGAAGTTATGGCCAATTTAAGATCACAATTTTCAACGCAAAATTTGAAACACCCTGTGATGATATTTTTGAAATCCAAAAGATGCATGACCTTTTCATTCCTTCCTCTTCGATGTTGTAAAAACGGTTTACGCTCAGGATATTTAAAATAAGAATAATGAACATATTACTGACTGAACATATTTGACTTTTTTCCAGTTTTTTTTTTTTGGATATTTTGAAAACTATTCGATTTGAAAATAAAATGGTACAATGCTGGAATTGAAGGATTTTTGGATTTCAATAGCCTCGTAGTTTCCATATTTTCGAATCAAAAAAATGTATCATGAAATATAAAGTATTATAAAAAAAGTTGCAATTTTTTCAGCAATTTTCTAGTTTCCACGTTTCGCAAACCTTTTCACTTCAACCTCATGAATATTCCAGGATTTATCGAAGAAATCAAATTTTATATGGCTATAACATCTGAATCATTCGACGGATTTGCCCCAATAACGAACTTGGCCGAGACATTTTGACAACAAACTTACGAAAATTTGAAACCTCTAGATCATCTCCTTTATCGTGCATTATTTTCTGAAGTATATTCTGTAGAGATTATTTATGGAGAACTTTAGTCTTTCTTCCCACGGGACTTTAACACCACGGAAAAGTTCCCGTGTAGCGAAATCATCCTTCTGTCTGTTTTGACATACAGCGTGCACCTCAACGTTTGAAGGTCGCATGGATGGCAGAAAGGAATAAGAACACGTGTTAAGTTTGTAGGGTAAGCAGGTTAGCACGGGTAAGGGCACATGTGTTAACGGGTGGCTGGCAAATATAGAACACTTCTTGCTGAATTGCGATTCAAAGAAGAACGGGGAGAAATGATAACGTGATACAAAGAAATCCTGAAATTAGGTCACTTAATCCAATAAAATTTCTATATTAAAAATTCAGAAAAGTACTCACGTGAGGTCAGCTTGTTTTTGATCATTTTCTCGTACTCTGGAATAATGTGAAACAAACACAAACATCACGATAAATGAACCAAATACACATAGTTCTTCTTAAGTTTTGGTTGATGCTCCAATTCCCTTCTCCTAAAGGTCAGTGCTTTTCTGTATTTTGACAACTTACATTATTTCACCGTAATGAACCATTTCGATTAATTTTCCATCAACTGAAACTGAATTAATAAGTCTGACCTATGCCAATCGAATATGTATCTATGAAAACATCAAGTAATGAAATTTCTGATTGACTTTGAGACATTTCTCTTTTTTCTTAAGCAATGAAAAATAACTCTATCTCCAGGTGGAAAGAAGTTACGACAATTAAGTTTAAGAATATGTACTTCCGTTCATACAGGATGTCTCAAGTTCGAGTGCCTATTAGACGTTTCTGGAGAACTAGACATATTTGAAATCTGAAAATTGGGATTATGATATTGTTCGAAGTTCTCTATAGAGCTAAAATATTTTCGAAGCCCAAAAACTTCCGGTTATACAGGGAGTGAAAATAAATTCGACGAAAAAATATTTTTTCAAGTTTTCCATTCCTGATATGATCGAGTTTTCGATAGTGAATACATTTCTGTTAAAACCATTGTATTGAATCGAATAGTTTTCAAAATATCCAAAAAAACCTGGAAAAAAAGTCAAATATGTTCAGTCAGTAATATGTTCATTATTCTTATTTTAAATATCTCGAGCGTAAACCGTTTTTACAACATCGAAGAGGAATGATGTGAAAAGGTCATGCATCTTTTGGATTTTAAAAATACCATCACAGGGTGTTTCAAATTTTGTGTTGAAAATCGTGATATTGAATTGGCCATAACTTCTGTTTTTCAAATTAGAACCCTATTTTTTTATAATTGTGTTGGATTCTGCGGTCAAAAATAATGATAGTTTTCTCACACGATTATGCCCCTAAATTCAATAATTTCTGAGTTATTTGAGATTTTCTGGATTTATGGTGTATGTGGAGTCAAATTGATTGCATCTAAAAAAATTCAATGAATATTCTTTCGAAACCATGGGAACACTCTGTACCCATAGAAGATAAATTATCTGTTAATAATTCACAAGTGTCAGGTGTTATTGTTATTCGTTATCTTCATTTCTCGATTAAACAAAATGAACCGTTAAGCGTTAACAATAAAGTGAGGTACTTCATTTATGAAGAAAATTTAAACACAGAAAAATTTTTGGAAATCCTGAGAAATTTTGTTTCTGAGTTTTTATTTTCGACATTTTGTGTCATCAAAAATACAAAATACAATATAAGAAATAAATCCAAAATATCATTATTAGAATAGCAACGATTTATTTTGTAAAATCAAAAACCCACAAAAACCCAACACCAGAAGACCCATAGGAAGGCCAAAAAAGCGATGGCATGAGTGCTGGAGCTCCGGTTCGCAGCAGGGGCTGTAACAAAAAAAAACAGGACATCGTCATATTTAAAGAAGAAGAAGAAAAAATTTCATAACGACTAACAATAAGACCTGTCTGACACTTGTGAATTATAAACGGGATGATTTATCTTCTATGCTCACAGAATATCCTTAAGAATCAGATTCGAAGAATTCGACTCTACGTACTACATAAATCCAGAAAATCTCGTATAACTCAGAAATTATTGAATTCAGGAGCATAATCATGTGAAAAAACTATCATTATTTTTGACCGCGGAATCCAACACAATTATAAAAAAAATAGGATTCTAATTTGAAAAACAGATGTTATGGCCAATTTAAGATCACAATTTTCAACACAAAATTTGAAACACCCTGATGATATTTTTGAAATCCAAAAGATGCATGACCTTTTCACATCCTTCCTCTTCGATGTTGTAAAAACGATTTATGCTCAGGATATTTAAAATAAGAATAATGAACATATTACTGACTGAACATATTTGACTTTTTTCCATATTTTGAAAACTATTCGATTCAATACAATGCTTTTGAAAGAAATGTATTTACTATTGAATACCCGATCATACCAAGAATGGAAAACTTGAAAAAAAATTTTTTCGTCGAATTTATTTTCACTCCCTGTATAACCGGAAGTTTTTGGGCTTCGAAATTATTTTAGCTCTGTAGAGAACTTCGAACAATATCATAATCCCAATTTTCAGATTTCAAATATGTCTAATTCTCCAGAAACGTCTAATAGGCACTCGAACTTGAGACACCCTGTATTTGCACAAATTTTTGTTTGAATTCGACTGATATCTCATGGGGTATAAAGTATTGAAAACATTTTTTTGGCGTATCAATTTCAGCGGAATTTTGCAACCCTATTTTCTCCAACCTATCTTTCAAGTTACAACTCGATCCGTTGAATATTCTAGGAGATATAGGAGAAACAAAATTTCAGATATAACTCCTGCGCTATCAGACGGATTTGGCCAATTAACGAACTGGAGTGAGATATTTTGACAGTTAACTTATTTTAAAAATATGAAAACTCTAGCTCATCTTCTTTCTATGGTAGAAAGTATAGGACCGGAAGAACTTAGTCAACTCTCACCATGTATTCAGAAAGTCAAACCCAATCGGTTGGGACCATTTTGGCTCGATATTCGAAAATTACAGACATATGGGCGAAACGATAGCACACTGTTCTACTGAAACAAGCGCTCAAGAAATAAGAGAAAAAATCGATATCACTTAGTGAAACAATAATAGGAATTTTCCGAAAAAAAAAACGCCACCCTCTCAAGTCGTGTTTTCACAATTTCCAATGATTTTTTTGTAATGAGACCTCAAATCACAGAGTTATCAATAGCACAAATCACTCCACTTTGTAAAAGTTCTTTCAAAGGAGTGGCCCATTCAGTTTAAAATTCAAAATAGCACTCACCAATCAAGATATTGAAGATATCTTGAATTTCCAATAATAGTTTGGAAATAAAAACACTATATTATTAATGGTGGAAATAAAATATACTCGTATATATAAACAGTATATAGGGTGAATCGACAAGTAGCGGAAAGAAAAAGAAAGAAGATGGTACTCATCTACACGTGTTTCTGCCGATTGGCTTCGCCAGGGCAAATATTGTACCCCTACGATAAATATAATGTCTTCATTTTATATGTTTTGGGTTTTCATGTCAATGCGTTAGATTTTTCTTTGAATGGAAGGATCCGGTGTTGAAGACATACATTGATTATCTGTTTGAGGTTCTGAGCATCTCTTTATTCATATGTTTACGTTGTGCTGGCGAAGCCAATCATCAGAAACACATGTCGGCAAGAACTTTCTTCATTCATTTATAGTCTCCTTATAGTTTTGAAAATATTTTGAAAATTCTAAAGCTTAGCAATTATCACGAAATTTCAGAAACCCATTTGTTCTACCCTTATTAAAACGTTTTATCGCTCTTGTTCTAATTTATTGAACTAGCGTGCTATCGTTTTGCCCAAATATATGTAAGTTTGAGTATTGGATCTAAAATGGTCTCAATCGATTGGGTTCGATTCTTGATGAAAAATCTCTTTATCTTCTGCAAGAGTTGAGCTAGAGTTTTCATTTCTTCAAAATAGTTCAATTGTGCAAATATCTCATTTAAGCTTGTTATTGAGCGAAATCCGTTGAAGAGTTCTGAAGTTTGGTTTCCTGAATAACTTCTATAAAATCCATCCGATCGAATCAAAACTCGAAAATTCTTCGGATGAGGTTGAAAGAAAGAAGTCTACCAAATTTTGTGAAAATCTAAATTTCAACATTGTAACAACGATATTGCCCATATTAAAAACCTGCTTGATATTCTGTGCACAATTTCTACGAAAAATTCTGACTTAAAACAAATTATTGTAAGACTGTATGAACACAATTTAATTGGGGAAAAGAAAAGACTGAACATGAAAAGGTTTCGTAATTCTGAAATAAATCAAAAAAACGAATGATCAATTATTAATTGGAAAAATGAAAAAGATAAATATACATCGGACATTCTCATAAAGCAATCTTTTTCCACCTATGACGGGAGTTCTTGTTCTTCTTCGATCACAAATAAATGCCACGGTCCTAGAAACAACAGTAGTTTTTACTATTTTGATGCAGATGAATATGAAAGCGTCTTTACAAAACAGGGTGTTCCTCAGGGAAGCATTTGATGACCCCTGATTTCCGGCTGCCAAGAAATTTTCTCCAATTCCGCAGACCACAATAATATTTTGATGAATGCCAAGTCTTCTGACCTATTGAAGATTCTTGCCCATAAATTGAGAATCAACTGCCGATCAGTGGATTTGTCTTTTTCCCCTGGAAACACAGTAGACTGAGTTTTTGTATTAATCTGTAGATTGATAGCTGACCTGGCGGCCACACATTGAAAATGTGATTACCAGACTCAGATCGGCTCTGAGGCTGCTGAGAATTGACTCTTCGGACTCCTTCTTGATAGCTGTTTATCAAGCTTCAAATCAATCTTCTGAGGTAGTAGTGTGGATGCGCAATCGGTATTCAATATACAGAAAATGGCAGTTCGGACAATATTTAAATTGTCTTACATGCACCCCTGTAGAGGCTTCTTCAGGAAAAATAGATTGCTAATGCTTTCTGGTTTATACATATACAAATAAATGCTGATTTTCCGCAGGAATCCACTTTATTTCCAGAGATTCACACGCTCAGATATGTATTCAATACGGCACCATGTTGGTGTATCTAAAACATAAATTGTCCCCCACAGAGAAGGGTTGGTTATACATGACTGTGAATTGTTTAGTTACCTTCTCAATAAAACTTCTCCTTAGAAACAACTATTTAATTTATTATTGGATTGAGAACCGTACTCTGTCTCTCAGTTGTTGTTAGTTGGAGACAGACTGTCATCGTTTATGTATCTATTTTACTTGTTTTGTGTTTAATTCTTGAAATTGATTAACACAACTAATAAATTACTATTATTATTATTGTGGAGAACAAACTTTAATACTCAGAACTCCGACAGCACTGAATGGATTTGAATAATCAGCCTATTATGTAAATATGAATATCTCAGATCCGATGGACTCATTTTTGACCAAGAATTCTTCATCAGGGAATGGAATCCATCCGTTTTAGGCTTTTCAGGCGATATTCGTAAATTCAGGCATATGGGTGAAAAGGTAGTTTTCTGTTCCACTAAGAAGAAACTCTCAAAATCGAAGTTATCCTTTTCATTCAGATTGCAATTGTTTGTTTGATTTTATACGTTCAAGAACTAAATTTTATCTGAACCTTATCACATAGTTCTTTAACCTTTTGGGAGCAGTTGAATAATTATTCCCTTCAGGAAGGTGGTAATGATTAAACACTATCAGCGGAAACGAGAAAACAAAATTAATCCTATTTCCTGTCATTAACTGAAGAAGGAAGAATATAATCTACGAAAATTGTAATATTTTCCGCCTCAAGAAAATAGAAAGTACATATTTTCCAAGACATATTCTGATATCTTGTGATTTCGTTCCTCAAAATTCAACCTTGATAACATCTAGCGTTGGGAATTTCGGATTACCATTTTAATTTAAACAGGGTATCAAGGAAAAGAGTACCATGCACAGTGTGTCTCGATACAGGGCCATAAAATATGAAAAAAATTTAGAAAGCACTGACGTGAGGTCAGATTGCTTTGGCGCTCTTGTTGAGCTACTTGCGAGTAAATATTAAAACCTTAACAAATCTATAAGCTCTCTGATCGGGTGAACAATAGTCTTTTTCCGTACTATGGGACAATGTGATGCAAATATGAAAGCCTAATGAATAAACAAATCTTTATCTCAATTTGAAAATAACTACTCATAATTTTCACCAAATTTTGTTCTATGCTTCTCCTAAAAACTTACGTCATTGCTTTTCTGAGTTTTCACAACGCCATCAAATACTTTCTCTATGATAAAAAATTTTTTGATTAATATTACGTCTGTGCTTTTCTGAATTTTGACAACGTCATCGACATCGAATTCTACCTCTTTTTTTTTGTCAGCCAAAAGTTCAAAAGAATATATATATATATACCATATAGATGATTCTCGTGGGTTAGCAGTCAAATAAAAAGTAGAAGACTCTTTTATCCTTTACTCGAGCTTTCAAAACAATTTGTTTCTTTTTCAAGAGTGCTGCAAATTATTAAAAATCAATTGGTGAACAGGTTACAGATCTTCAGTACTTACGATAGCGAGATTGATTATGAAATGATGTTCATTAAATCTTAATCTAATTAACATGAATTCAAGACCTTAAATTATGATAGCTCAAAAAATATAATAATGATTGACAATTTTTGGATGTCATTTAAAGACGTGAACATCGAAGTGGAATCTTGAGAGCTAGGCATATGTGATATACAATACAAGCTTTAATTTAGAATCAGATTACTTAGAATAAGAACATATGTTCAGTGTTAAAAGATTTTGTTATTCACTTATATCTAAGTTTGAAACGTTAGTCACATTTCTTGTTTTTTCTATAGAAATCAAGTAAGAATACATTGTGCTCAAAGAGTTAATATCCTTCCTAGAGTTCATGGAGTTATCATATTGTGATATTCTCACCATTTCCATAAATGTTCTTTTTTTGAAATTAGGTTCTGAATCTAATATTTTCATATTTTCATAATCAGGATGATGATCTTCAGAATTCACATGATTGGTAAGAGCACAGGAATTAACTCTTTGAGCACAATGTATTCTTACTTGATTTCTATAGAAAAAACAAGAAATGTGACTAACGTTTCTAACTTAGATATAAGTGAATAACAAAATCTTTTAACACCGAACATATGTTCTTATTTTAAGTAATCTGATTCTAAATTAAAGCTTGTATTGTATATCACATATGCCTAGCTCTCAAGATTCCACTTCGATGTTCACGTCTTTAAATGACATCCAAAAATTGTCAATCATTATTATATTTTTTGAGCTATCATAATTTAAGGTCTTGAATTCATGTTAATTAGATTAAGATTTAATGAACATCATTTCATAATCAATCTCGCTATCGTAAGTACTGAAGATCTGTAACCTGTTCACCAATTGATTTTTAATAATTTGCAGCACTCTTGAAAAAGAAACAAATTGTTTTGAAAGCTCGAGTAAAGGATAAAAGAGTCTTCTACTTTTTATTTGACTGCTAACCCACGAGAATCATCTATATACTTTATATTCAGTCACGAATTTTCTTAAATTATATATATACCTCTATTAATTCTATGAAAATTTTGATTGATATTACGTCAACTGACACTGATATCTAGGTCCGCAAGTTGTCAAAGGAATATCAATCTGTGATGGCAAATCTTTCAATGACAAAGCTCGGACTTCATGACATTTCTATTTTTCTCTTGAGTAAATGAAAAAAATGATCATATCTTCAGAAGGGGGAAAGCTACGACAATGAAATTTGAGGATGAGTAAGATATCGGTAACCTCAATATATATACGGATTTTTATTTGAATCTAAATGAATTCTCAGGAGATATTCAGTATTGAAAATTTTTTTTTTGGGAATTTTAAAAAAATTTTCTAGCTTGACGATTTCTGCGAAATTTTGCAAGACGTTTCGTTTCAGCCTTCCTCAATAACATTACAAATATCAACTTAATCGAATGGATATTCTAGTAGTTATTGAGGAAACAAAATTTCAGATGCTCATAACTACTGAACCATCCGACGGATTTGGCCCAATAACGAACTTGACCGAGATATTTGGACAATTAACCTATTCTGAAAATATGAAAACTCTAGCTGATTCCTTTTGGATGCTAGAGAGGATACGGCCGGCCGGCCGCACAGACTCAACTTTCGCCACGAATTCTTCATCAGGGAGTCGAACCCAATCGATTGAGACCATTTTCGGCTCGATATTCCAAAATTACAGACATTCGGGCAAAATGATAGGCACTCTGTTCGGGTGAACAAGAGCGCCAAAAAGATCCTATGAATACACGTCCGAAACTGGTTTCTTTAAGAAATACAGGGTGTTAAAGTCTATTTTTTATTGTTTTTTTATAACTTTGAACAAAGGGGCACATCCCTTCAAGATGAACTTTCAGATATAACGATAAGAGCTTGAACATATCTACAATATTTTGCTAAGTCCATTCTATATTTTAAGTGGAACTGAAGAGGCATTACACATATTTCCCGACTAACGGATAATCGGTGGACAAAGAAAGTTATACAATGGCGCCCAAAACAATAAGCTCAAGAAGGGACGACCACTTATCCTTTGGATCGATGATATCGAAAGGATAACTGAAAACTGGATTTTGACTGCGCAATGTCGAATATAATGGAGACATATGAGTAAGACGGGCAATGTGATCCATAATGGTACACCAGTTCATTTCAGAATAGTTGCTCGAGAGTTTTTAACTGCAATATGCTGAGATTGCTGGGTGGGCCGGGGTGGACTCCACGTATGGCCTGCTTGGTCCCTGGGCTCCAACCCAATGGATAAACTCCTATGGAGCCATCTGAAGTCATTACTTCATATTAAGCATGTCGAAATATAGGCGATTTAAGAGATCTGGTAATTACTGGATTTCACTCGATATTGAACGCATTTGACAGTCATCGAACCTTTGTAAACTTATTGTAAAACTGTCAAAGAGGACACTGATGTCAAATCGAAGATCTCACCTTTTAAAAACTATGTTCCAGTATAGGAAGGATTTGCCTGTTGCATCCAAGACACTCGTGGGTGTGAACCCACCTTTAAAAATTTCGTGGCATCCCAGCTGGACGGTTCCGATATACCAGCGGTGTTGCTGCTCCCGAAACGCAAGGCGATTTTAAATCGACGGATGTAGGCCAGTCTATGAATCGTGGCTCTGTGGCGCGCCTTCCTCATGACCCATCTGCTCGCTCTTGGAGATCCATATAGATCGCGCATGATGATTTACTCACTGACTACTGATAGTTAACTTTGTATCGACTGACGTAAGTCTCAGTTTGTCCCATTTTGTAAACAGATGAATCAGAGAAGGTTACTGGAACGCCAAAAGGAGTTGCTGCGGGCATATTTCTTAGAGTCCTTCATTATGCGTCAGTGTTCCTCGAAAGGAATGTCAAGTGTTGGATGGCAAGCAGTACAAACGTTTCTGTAGAAAGAATTAAAAGTAATGATTTTCGAAATAATTCGAAAACACTGCCACAACATCCTCAGTTTCAATGGAATCGTAAATCAATGAAGATATCTTTATGATATTGATGAGATATTTTCGATGATGGAACTCGATACAATGTTTTTTTGGTATATTTCCACCATTTATAACAGATGGTTTGCTAATCAACGTTTCAGAGGACATCTTCACCCATTTCCCAGATGAATTACTTACTGTTACTTTGGCCAAGTGTAATACTTCCATTATCTATTATTTTATATTATCATTTTAAAATACGGTTAATTGAAATCAAAAATCGACGTGTTTCAGGATTATTTCTTAAAATGGTATGTTTTGCTAAAAACGAATTTGTTCCATACTTTACAGATACAGTGTATTATCTCAATTTAAATATAAACAGTTTTTATTTCAGTTTAGTTCGAAGTAAAACCAATTTTTAGTTCGATATTCTAAAATTGTATACATTTGGATAAAACGTTATTAGCAGTTCCACTAAAGCATTCGCGCAAATGAAGTTGAGGCAAAATAGCAAAGCGAATTCCATAAAAATCCTGTACTCTGCTGCACATTGACGTGCAGTCATAACCTTGTCCACAAAGTGTCGTTTATGTTAAAACACAATAGTAGACTTGTAAAATTCGATACCTAAACGATTAATGTAATTGTTTAGGTCGAATTGAATTTCTACAATTATATACTCAAAACTGTCTTGATGGTAATGAAACAAGTGGCTATTCTGAAGAAATAAACGGTTCGTCCTCAACTTTGATTCGCTATCCTAATGGAGATTTATTGTATTCGATAAATAGGTCTATGGGAAATTCCTTGTTCGTTGGGGAATCTCCAAATTCTTTAAATGATTATGTAGACTCCGCGGAAAGTACAATGGGATTGCCATGGAGATGGAAATAAAAGCTCTTACGAAAGAGATAATCTTTGTATGCCTCATAGGAACCACTCCCATCAGAATTATGATAGTATCATCAATCCAGGAACAGCATGAGTCAATGAAAGCTCAGGGTGTCTCCTATTCTTTTGTGGATATAACCCATTGCAAAATCATTCCTTTTATTTGATCCTAAGTTTACTATCCGGAGATATAAAGTAATTCGAGAAGTAATAGAAATATCTTTCATTATATATCAGCAATTCTTAATTGTCGAAAGCATTAGATAAATCTTTCTTTATGGAAGTTGTCCAGATAATAATATCAGCAAGAACCTAATATTTATTTATTTATACAGGGTGTAACTAAATAAGTGTAAAATACTTAAGGAGGTGATTCCTCATCGAAAAAAAGATAGGATCTTTCATATAACGAAACTTCATTGGAGCATCCCTTGTTAAGATACAGCCCCTCAAATGGAGTACATAAAATTTGTATAACAATTTTTTTCACAAGCACCAAAAAAGTTACAATATTGAAATTAAGCTAACGTTTCCTACTAGCAAAAAGACACTTATCCAGTTATTTATTTGGTTTACCCCATGGTTGTAAGGGTGGGAAACGCAGGTACTAACTACACAATAATAGACGTAGTCTGCAACTTCCGAAACATCAGAAATAGAATCAAATTCAGTGTTATCATAATATAATTTGATATTTTAACTGTTCTATTTTTATCTTGGAAATTCCTAGTTTTCTATTTAGGTATACTCTTTGCTTAGGTGGTCGCCCTCTATTTTCTCGAAGAATTGACTGACAGATTAAAAATGCAGATAAACACTGACATTCGGTCAGAAGCTTTTGCGCGCCTTATTTGCGGCCAGATTTAATTATGCAACCGTATATACTAATAAACAGAAAAAATTAGCTTCAATTTGATATATAAATGATGAATGTGTTGTGGGTGTATAAATGTAACAGAATCACACCTGTGTATACCTGGCTGCGAAGAGGTGATCTTATAGATGTTGCAGTAAAGTAGACGACATTTTATTGAAAAAAACACGTCGGTGAAATTTCCTACGGATTATGAATTATTAATGATTTAATTAAAAATACTAGCGGCCACATTTTTACAGGAAACCTGGTAGATATAAATTACCCTATTCATAAATATGTGTAAAAATTTGGTTTTCAGCAAACACTCGATGAGTACACTGATTCTGCAGCCGGATCTCGTACTATAAAGGATATTTCTAAAATATTTTCGAATTTCCAGTGTTGTTAGATGTTAGGAAGTTTAGTAACAGCTCTGTTATTCGTATTTCAAATCGGAAATCCCGTGTTTCTCTTTTTTAATTTTTAATTTTCAACAAAAATTTGAATCGATTACTCTACTCGATATCTCTAAGGGCTCTTAAATTACAAATGATTTTTAGAATTTTTAGATGAACTTTGAGAGTAATGAAAATGACTCCATTTCAATCAATATTTGTGGTTTCAGTTTTACCTTTGGCCTGATCTTAGGTAATAGGTTGATCTGCTCGACTGTTTTAATATCTTTGTTGTAAGTTATACAAAGTGGTACAAAAAATTACCAGTTAACTCAGAATCCAAACAAGATAGGTATGGAGAAATGGATAGAAAAATTGAAGAGCATGTTGCTCTTTTTTTTTTCATATTAAAAGAATATACTGTGTGTCTAATTTGAAAAAAAATTTTATGCTTTTGTGTGCTGACAAATCGTAATTTTTCTACCACTCCGTATAACTTTCAGCTAAGATTCGAAAACGGTCGCGTAGATCAGAAGTTTTCTGAGGTCATGCCAAATTTTGAACTGAAATCTCAACTATTGAGCAAATTGATTTGAAATTTCTAAAAATAATTTATAACTCAAAATACAGTAAAGAAAGATAGAGAAGTAAAGTAAATAAATTGAATATTTAATGTAGATTCATAAATATAATTGGAATACGGGGTTTCCCAGTCAGAATAACAAATTGCAACATTGGAAATTTGAAAGTATTTCAGAAATGTATCTATAACAATATATTGGTCTACAAAATTTGAAATATTTTGCTCGAATAATTTCCATAATAATTCAATAGACCATCCACCTTGGGACCTATACATACATACACAATGAATTGAGTAATCTAAATTCATTATTGGTCCAAATCTGCCAAATAGTGAGCATTTTGAATTTGAATTCCAATAACTCCTAAAATATCCATCCTATTCATATGTTAATTGAATGAACTTCCAATAAGTTTAAATGTTGGTAAAAAGAAGATCAATAACACTGGTCAACAGTGGTTTTGGTGCCAAAGATTTTGGAGGTGATTTCATATGCATTTGATGCCCTGAATTCAAATATGCTATTAGTTTTTGCTTGTCTTATTATATTACACAGATATTAGTCATTCTATACTATAGAAAACAGAAAAAGTCATCATTTAAACCAATTACTCACTAAACATTTCGGAAACTTCTTTTGCGTGACATTCTTGAATGTATTTTAGAACAATTTCGTTTTAAAGACCAGCAGTAATCTGCCATCATGTGAGTATCCCATCTTCCTTGATAGTGATCCTCCATACATTTGATATCTTGGTGAAATCTTTCACCTGGCTCCTCACTAATGTCGCCTGAAGTATCAGGAAAACGGTCTAAGTGGCTGTGTAAATAGTGCACCTTAATGCTCATGTTACACCCCAGTGATCTGAAATTATTCAGCATCTCATTGACTAAGTCAACATAGTTTTCAGCTTTGTGTTTACCCAGAAAATTTTGGACAACTGAAACAAATAAATTCCAGGCATTTTGTTCAATCTCAATCATTGAACTTATGAAGTCAGCGTCTTTAATGAGCTGTCTTATTTGTGGGCCATCAAATATTCCTACTTTAATTTTTTCCTTACTCAGCTGAGGCATTTTTTCCCTATACATGCAAAGCATGATCCATTCTTATCGAGAGCCTTCGCAAACTGCTTCATTAGACCCAGCTTGATATGCAGGGGTGGAAACATGATTTTCTCTCGCGGAACTATTTCCCTCAACGTCCATGTTTTCTCTTCTAGGCCAATCTTTTCTAACCCAGTGTTGCGTTTTGTCTCTGCTATCCCAGAGGCACAAGAAGCAAGGATACTTGTGGTGGCCACTTTGCTGTCCAAGGAGAAAGTTTTTAAGTCCATTTTTAAGTCTACACAAATCACCAAGTGGTGTTCATGATACTTTATTTTTTCCAAAACCAAAGCTATGTTGTCATATTGCTCTTTCATTTTCGTTGAATGAGCAATTGGTATTGAGCCATATTTGTTCCCATTATGTAGAAGAACTTCGCTTTGAGCTGTCAATAAATAGGCGCCAATCATCCGGAAAATATTCAGGAAGACCCATTTTTACCAGGAGTTCTTTTATAGCATGGCAAAATACAAGATTTTGTTCTTCAGAGAAAAAAGGTAGCAGATCTTTCTGCCTTGTGCGATAAAATGTAGCTTTCGTTCCTGGTTCAAGTAAATTTTTTTCCTTCAACCTGGAAGCTAGTAATTAGCTTTTTTCGATAGGTTGAGATCTCTAGTGAAGTCATTTAACTCATCTTGGTTGGAACATTGAGGAATTGATGACATCGTTTCAAAATCACTGTCACCTTCAGTAGTGTCAGAATTCTGATCAGAGAGACATGTGTCCTCACAGAGTTCTGGTAGCTGCTGAAAAGTTGGAATTGGCACTTCTTCTGAGTCTTGCAGAGATTAAATCTGCATAAGTCCACTTGTTTCGGTTATTTCGATTGATTCCAGTAATATTTACTAGGCAGAAATAACAGTCATCGATGTGATGTTTTGATTATCTCCAAACCATTGGTACTCTGAATTTCAGACTTTTCCTTTTCCCGGTAGTCCACTGTCGTAAATGCTCTGTACAAGTTTTACAGACAATATGTGGTGCCCAGGTTTTATCCTGATCACCAAGATTAACACCAAAATATCCTAGATAAGCCCTCTTTACGAAGTTACTAATAGTTTTTCTGTTTTTCAAGAACGTGTATTCTCAGCATGTAGCAAAAAATATCAGGATGATGTACACAGCTTCTTCTACTTGAACTCAATTCTATTCAACAACACAAATATAAAAATTCACATTACTTTTTAGATTTACTTTTTAACAACTCGTTACTAAAGAGAAATTTCATATGACGCTAATTTCTATCTATCTGCACCGCGGGAATTCACAAACTAACCTCAACTCTCAACTGCAGTTGAAGTTCACTTCAGACTGGACAGCTCCATATATCGGATTTCTATGGAACTAACCGGATGACACTAAATAGGATTAAATTCCACTTGTTAACAGTTTGTCAACCAATCAGTTATATATCTCATATTGTCAGTCTTCTATTTGTAATAAATGAATTAAAATAATAATTATAATAAATATTATTATTTTAAATTCAATTTATTACAAATGAAGACTGACAATAAGGAAAATATACAAGAATCTATCTCTTGTATAAATTTTACAACACTCATACTTGAAAGTATTAAATAGGAAAAAGCATTGATAGATAAGTGAATTTATCTAAAAATCTAGAGCTGATACAGAAAAACTGCTATCATATTTTGATTCAACAATAAAAATATAGCTCAAAAATTCTAGGCACCAAAAAAATTTTTTTTGTAGGCGTGTGTAATAGATGGGGGACATAACTTGAGCGATCATTCTTCAGCTCATTTGCGATCTAAAATCGTGAGCAAAATGTTTGGATTGATTACTACCTGCAAGATCGATTTCATATTTCCCTATCTTTTTCACTTCAGATGTTCCTTATTGTAACGTTAATGAAAATCAATGTAACACTCAATGTCGAGTATTTATTCGAAGAAGTATTTCCTTGGAAAGAAACAATGCTCCTTCAATAAAAAATACAACTTTTATCGTTTCAACCTTGAGCCATTCTTCCAAGTTGGTTGATTCTCAAATGATACACAATTACAGAATTGTAACAGAGAATATACGAATGGCCGAACAAACTCATTTTTTGTCATGTCTGGTATATCTCCGCAAAATAATAAAAAAGTAGGTGACGAAGTATAGCATTACCTAATTATATACCTGACCTATATCAATTTCATACCTTCGAAACGAAACAGCTGAGGAATTCTTCATGGAAATTGATCGTCGTCCGCAGATGTTTTTCCTGCGGATCAAAAAAGAATAGCAAATTAGTGATTCACACTCAACAATATAACATAACAACAAACTTATTATGTACCTGTAAAGAATGACCTTGGCGAAGAAGACATGATTGTTGTAAAGTCGGTCGGTGTATTTTTTACTCGCTATTATGCTAATTGAATAAGGGAAATTTTTATTGAGGTAAGACTAGTTTGGATTTTGTTTTTGTCGGAATATCTCACACGGAATGTTGGTTAAGGTACAAGGGTAGTCACCATTTATAGAAATACAATATCCGAATTATACAGTGATGGGCAAATGTGTGAATATCTCTGGAATTATTGGAGATATCAAAATGAACTTTGGAAGATGGATACTGCAGTGGATTGCAGTAATTACTTTATGATACTTGTGTGGCCTCGCCGGCCGACTGGACATTTACTCCCTATTTTCCGATGGAGTTGATCTAAAGTATTACCAGAATAGGTTGATTGTCCAAATTTTTCGGTGGTTGTTTTTATATCACCGTGTTCCAGAGTCCGGGAAAAGAATTTAGGACAAGCGTGCCAAACCTCCTCAAGTCAGCGCTCATCTACAATTTTATGCATTTCTGCCAATTTAAATGGGACTTATCGAAAAGGAATAGATTAAACTATGCAACTAGTCATACTAAATTCGTAAGTGTTCCTTTTATGATCATATCAAGAGGCGGTATTACAATCAGAGAAATTTTTGTTTCTACAAAAAGTTGAAATTTAGAATTCAGAACAGAGTATAAGCACACATTCAATTTCCATTTATAATGAGGTCTAGGAGCTACAATATAACCGAAGTTCCTATAACGTTGAAGTCATAAATGTTATTCGATATGTCTTAGATTGAGGAAGGCATATTTAATACTCTTTAAGTATGACCTAAAAAGATAATGAGTTTACAAGCAATGTGCAAGCGCTATTTGTGATAAGTGATAAGCAAACGTTGGGCTATGAAATGTGCACTGAAGAATGACTTTCGTCGGCACTCAAATACCAATCCCGATTTGAAGTACAGGTAGTTAATATAGTCGTACGCTTATCAACTAACAATTTTTTCAACTTGAAACAATAATTAATTTCCATATCATACACAGGGTGGGTCTTTGCCTACTAAACTGATTATCGAAATATAAAAAAACTTTCCATGACTTCTAGATTATCTTATCTAGTAAGAACATTTGTTCTTATCAATTTTTTCGATTGATTTACTAAAAGAACGGTGTGTCAGTATCAGTCGTACAATTAGTGTGACACCAGTTTTATTATTATGGCTCGTTTAAACGAAAAAGAAAGGATAGAAATTCTAATGATGGTAGGTTACGGCGATCGCCTTCGAAGTCATGAAGAAGCATGTGCTTTATTTAACGCAACACATTTGGAAAGACTTCCAATTACTAGAAGCACAGTGAGCAGAATTGTTGCAAAATTTAATGCAACGGGAAGCTTGAGGGATGATCCAAAATCTGGACGACCAGGAATAAGCGACGATGTGAAGTTGCTGTCAGTAGAAGACAACCCTCACGCAACTACAACAGAAAATGTTAGTCAGTCGTTTCTAGTAAAGATGTTAAAAAAATAAAAACTACACCCATACAAAGTTCAACTTGTTCACGAACTCGCAGAAGATGATCCGGACAGACGTTTGGAATTCTGTGAAATCTTCATGCGACGAAAATCCAAATTTTCTTAATAGTGTAGTATTTTGCGATGAGGCAACGTTTTGTCTAAGTGGTTCTGTAAATCGACACTATTGTCGCTACTGGGCTCGGAAAAATCCCCACTGGATGCAGACAAAACACACCCAGCACCCCCAAAAAATTAATGTCTGGGTAGGAATCGTCAGGGGAAGATTTATTGGTCCTTATTACTTTCGCGGGAATTTAACAGCTGAACGATCTTTGGAACATCTTCGTATGACAGTTCTTCCGGACCTACTTGCGGCATTTTCGGATCCAAATAATGAGCAAAACTTGGATCCCAGTATTTGGTTCCAACAAGATGGCGCACCACCACATTATGGTCTTAGTTTTCGAAGGTTTCTGGATAACCAGTTTGAAGGACGGTGGATTGGAAGACGTGGACCAATGGAGTGGCCACCTAGGTCTCCTTATTGTTTTTGCTACCAACGTAAGACATCTATCGTTTTCAAGGCAAATAGGCTGAAAATATTTGAAAAACTTTTAATTTTCATGCATTATCCAGATTGTCGGAATTCTGGAACTAGATATTTGATGGAATCGGTCTAAACTTGTTGGAAATTCATTTTAATTACTTGATTAAAAGGAGACAGTTTCAATTACCAGAAACTTTATTTTCACGACAGCTGTTTCAACATTATATGGCGAGAGAGAAACAGATTTATAATATACGGAAAAAATGGGTAAATAAGTGATGTGAAATTATTTTACAGCTGAACTACAAATTTGCTGTTTTCGGAAGAGATTCGATAAAGCTGATGAATCCACGTCTGTTGGTTCATTCAAAAGAATATTGCGGCTATAGTACCTGTTGATTTCAAGAGCTTCTAATGCAGCCCGTACACGCTCCGGTTGACCGGAGAGGAAAAAAAATACAGGCATACCTGCGCAGGTCGACCGGAGCGTGTGTTGCAGCTTTTCAAGCCTGCACAGGTCGCCGGAGCAAATTCAACATTCGACTGGCCCCGTACAGCCGCCGGTCGACCTGTGCAGGTATACCTGTACAGATTTTCTCTACGGTCGTCCAGAGCCTGCATTAGAGCAACAGATAAAATAAAGTTGAATAAAACCCCATAATACTACAATACAAAAAGATATGGAACGCTTTGTGGACTTGGCCATTTCTCATATTACTGGTGGTGTTACTCCCATACTTTTTTCGTAATGATAACATTTACCCTTCCATGGAACCTGATGATAACCTAACTCTCGAAAGCTTTTGGTTCCTACTGAAAATTAAACTCCGTGCTGAAATACTACGTTTCATTTCGTTCATTACTTGATTTCCATAAAGGAATGTCTCTTTTCCCAAATCTTTGATTAACTCTAGATTGGTGTTATCTGAACCTTCTGCTGCTTTGCCAGAAAGAGTAAAAGTTACGTAAAAAGCTCAAAAACATAGCTACCAACTGAATCTTATCCTCAAGCGATTATTCTAGAGATTTACCTGAGGAACAAGTTGGTATAAAACAATTTTTTAAAGAACGAAAACAAGGAAATACCAAACGATGATCTTAACAACTTATCTCTTCAACTCGGTGTTGAGAAAAAGACACATATTTCAACTTTGATTCCATCCGTGACGTTTGGTTCATCAGTGGCACGGACGGTCAGACGACTCTCAATAGGCCTTGGGTAGCCTGGAGTCCTATTTATCACACCCTTTCAAGTTATTTTAGGGTTCAGTCGCCAGATCCTCATTAGTTGAAATACGGTGCATGCATCACTTGAAGGTCAGGTTGGCATTTGGGCTGTAGAGGCTCTCAGATCGCATATTTATTCCATGCACTGGCTAAAAAATATTAAATTCCCTGCTTAGTTTTTTGAAAACAAAATTTGCTTGTTAGTCCAATTCAATTGTTCATCAATGCCTAAACATTTCACGTGATTTGATCCTTTGGTGTTACCAGTAAGGAGAGTTAACTCAAACTCTCCCACCGAGCTCTTACTTTCGAAAATATTAAATCGATCTCTGATATTATCTTAAGTTCTAAGATATTTTGAGCTGACACAAGAAATGACGTATCGTCCGCGAATAAAATGATCCGAACAGCCAACAAAAGATTAGAGTAAGTTGTTAAGTACTCCGGCAGATCATTAACTGTTAGTATCATCTTGTCATGACACTCGTCTAGGACACGTCATGTGATTTTCACACTCGTGTCTTGATAGTTTTCATTGAATACCAGTTAGAGAACAAACAATTTAACTCCTGGAAATATTCTCTGACGTACTCGTATACCACACATTCAAAACGAGAATTTCTATTTTTTATTCCAGAAAATGATTCCATAAGATATATTATTGTTTATCCAAATCGACTGCCATGAAATCATTACCTCGACAGGTTATTCCTCCTCCACCTGCTCAAAACATCGTCCAAACTGAAAATATACTCGGATCGAAACTCTAAACATCAAAACAAGAAAGATAAGTGGGACTTTCAAGGGAAGGGAGATGGTAGGACGTCTTCATCGAAGGCCGAGTCGGGGTGACAGGCAGAGACAGCAGAGGGATGGTAGCTGGGATGTTATTGATCGGACTGTCTTCGGCGGGGTGCTACAGTCATGCTGGCTCCAAGGTTCTACACCTGCGAGTCCTTTGCCTGAAAGTCGGCTCGAGGGGAGATCTCCAGCTAACCCCATTCCTGACGTTTAATATTGTTGTTCGACCTAGAACTGTTTATTAGGAAGAAGGGAAAGATGATTGAAATTGATGTAAGAGATTGTTAATTACGTCGTATTCGTGTCTTCGGTCTCATGGCAGAGGGGGAAGAAAGGTCATATTCCGTTTCCAAGAATGTTATTTTTAGGCTTTCAAGGGTTGATTCATAGGAGAGTGGGTAGATAGATTTCTTTCATTATGCTTATGACAGATCTTTTTGATTTGCGAATGCTTCGACATCCTAGATCTTCCTGTCACACTCAACTATTCTTAGAAATACGATACAGACGATTTCAAAATGCTAAATTGGATAAATTGAAAATTTTTATGTACGCTAAGTGAGGGCGAAAATTTCACTTTCATTTTATTACAGGAGTACTGGATGATTAGAAAACTCAATGGATACAGATATTTCCATGCATCCATACAATACATTTCGTATTATATAGTTCCTAATTTGGTATCTTGTTCGAAGTAATTCTAAGCTTTTAGCTTGGCGAATGTTGTTTCGCAGACTTTTCTAGTATCTATGATGTGTCGTTGTAATACTCTAAACATCCAAACAAGGAGGTGAGTAAAATTTGCAAGGGAAGTTCGATGGAAAGAGGTCTATATGAGAGTCCGAGTCGAGTCAGAGTGACAGGCAGTGACAGCAGAGGAATGATAGCTGGGATGTTATTGATCGGAATGACAGTCTTTGGCGGAGTGTTACAGTTATGCTGGCTCCAAGGTTCTACACCTGCGAGTTCTTAACCTCATTCTTGTCGTTTAATTGTGTTGGTCGACCTAAAACTGTTAATTAGGAAGGAGAGGATTAAGAAAGATTAAAGTGGTTTCTAAATGAAAAACATCACTCGACTTAAAATCTATCCTTCAAACGAGGAAATATGTTTGATTATAACTGCGAAATTTTACATACAGTCCTGACCTCACTGACCTGAGGTCAGGAGCTTTAGGGCGCTTGTTCTAGTCACCTTCACAGACCAGTAATCTATAGACGGTTCACGCCAATGTTAACCGATGAAGACGAATGTTTGCGACATCTTAAGTCTCGTATCGGTACTAAATTGCAAAGCGGGAATTTTGGCGGGAATTTTGAATGCAGTTCCAGTAATTTTTATTCAAAAAAATTTATTTAATGTATATTTTGAACAATGAGATTTCTACGAGAGATTTTTGTCTCGACGAGAAAATCTGGGTAGAGTTGAAATTACATCGAATGCTTCACACCAATTTTATTGTTCTAGAAGAGGTGTGAAACACTTAGTAAACTGAAAATGATTAAATTACTCTCAGATTTTCAATTCGTGAGACAAAAATATCATGTAAAATTCCCATTGTCCTTCATTCAAATTTAAATTTTCATCTAAAGCTTTACCTACCTACATCATCACAATAACGTTGATATTTTTCATTGGATATTAAACGATGTTTTTACATCATGTGACACTATAAAGCTCTAAATATCGAGAAGAAAACACTAATATTCAAACTTTAACTATTTATTATTTAAGATCAAACGTTTTGAGCAAGGCGCCTAGGTTGCTTCAAATTTTTTGTTTTAATCCTGTTGGAGCAAATTTTGTTCGCTAATTTTTTTATTGGATTACTCCCAGTGTAGGCCTTTTCTTTCCCCTGAATTATATTGTTCACTTTTGTGCACCAATTATGTATAATGGTCCTTATAGAGAATTTTGCTACCATTTCAAGTATTGAATTTCTGTGATTCTCTTCCTCGCAGATAATGAAATTGGAGTCCACTGTTCGTATGATGGTGTGCTTGATGATACCGGCTAAATTTTCAGAGGAGGGCTGTTGGTCCAAGAAAAAATTTATTATTTGACATATCTCAAAGAACATTTCAACAAAGCCAGGAGTTGGGTAACACAATCTCCTGGCAAAGGAACCTCCATATTCTCTAGCCGATATCAGAAGATTTCGTTCCGAACTATAATCCTCAGAAAACAAGCATCGTTTGCATACATGACAAGATATTTTTTCCTATTTTTTTTCAAAATATAGCCTGCCACATAATTTGTTGCCAAGTCAGCCAGTTTTTCATGAGGTTCTTTCGGTGATTTTATATATTCTTCATCAATGAAAATGTTGTCCGATTTGGCATCATCCTTCCCCACAAAGAGTTTTTTTATTGTGATGAACATATTCTCCCATTCATCGTCCTCACAATTGAAAGAATTCTTATACATCGACACTGTCGTGTTGAATAACAAAATTTTATAAATTCGAACAAAGTGATGACATTAAGGGTTATTGTTTTGTCCTCCGAAGCTTCTTAGTTGTCCAAATGCGTTTTCGAGAGGATCCTGATTCAACCTCCTAGTTAAGAGATATTGAAAACGTTCTTTCTTCAAAATATGCCAAATTGATTTTATATTTTGTATAGTAAAGGACCAATTTTTCAAACTTGGAGGTCTTGCTTGATCCCTGGGTAACCTTTTTTGAAATTTCATGGTTTCTAAAGTTGGTAGAGCTTCGCCATTCCAAAAAGTGATATGCTCAGACCCACCGCTCAAACCTGCCCGTAAAGTTTTTCCTAAAATGAGCTTGTTTGAGATGTACCTAAAAAGATTAAATGTCTTATCCCCTATGGACACTAAATAATAGTATTTGCCATTCAAGCTTATGACTATCGGCACCGTTTTTTTGTTGTCGCACAAAAATTTTTTCATACAAGATTTAGATTGATTACCTGGTGTGTTTGCTTTCTGTAGATTAATAATTGCAGTTTCAAAGCTAGATCCTTCTTCTATATAGCTTGTTATAGGTTCCGATGACCTGGATGTAGTTGGCGTAGTCTGAATATCAAATGTGCCTATTCGAGATGTACCTAGAAAGGTTTAATTTTCAAATGTTTTATCCCCTAAGGACACCAAATAAGTGTATTTCCCATTCAATTGTTGCATAATTTTCACTCACCAGGAATATTCAGTGTTGGAACAGCATTACGAAATAAATTATGCGACCACTTAGAAACATATGCCTCTTCGAAGTGGATATGACACACTCTTTTCTTCTTGTACACCGCCATTGGATTCATTTCCATGATATCCTTATCATTGATTGCATTGATCCACATATTTAAAACGATCTAGGTCCTTTTCTGGATTAGGAAAGCAATGCCATATTTTACTATCACTGTTGCAGTTGGGCACAGCACATTTATTACGACAAACCATGTTAAACGAAGGGTAAAACTATTATAACAAACTATAAAAAATCTTAAAATATTAATCACCTAAACAACTACTCTTAACAATCTTAAAATCTCAACATGAAAGATGGAAAGGATAACCTCTCATTATTTTCTGCTTAAATAACCTCAGATTTCAATTCCATAGAATAAAAAGAAATTTGCATTCTTTCAGATTGAAAGTGTCAATTATTCTGCTCTGTGCTCAACAAATTCATGATATAGCGACATCTTAAGTCTCGTATCAGTACCAAAATAATTTTCAAGGTCAGCAACCTGCGTGAAACGTCTATAGATTACTGGTCTGTGGTCACCTTCCGTACTCTGGAACAATGTGACTTATTTATCAAATTGAAAATAACTACTCATAGTTCTTCTTACGTTTTGTTCTAAGCTGAAATTTTTTATCCTAAAAACCTGTACGGACACCCTCAAGTTTGACCATTTATTCTTCATCAGAGAGTAGTCAAAATCAATGGATTAAGACCATTTACGGCTCGATTTGTGCAAAACTTCTCGAAGAAGAAAAGTTTGACCAGCTGCGACAAATACAGAGATATAGGCCAGAAAAGTCATGTGTCGACAAAATAATGGATTTTTTCCCCATCCTAATATTTTATTTATTTATGTTTCAAATCGAGAACAGTGAATGATGAAAATTTTCCTTCGCATAAAATAATTTTCATATGTTTAGCTCACTGTTTGTTACGATAACAGTTCGTATCGCCACAAAAAAAGTTTGGTGGTCTAACGAAGACCCCAGCTTGTGTAATTGATACTCTTTTCAATTACCCGAACATTCTTTGTCCTTATAGTAAATTACACACGTCTCACTAGCTATAAAAACAAGTTTCTGCAATTATTCGGAACTACCTGTCTTATTATGTACAACACAAATTGAAGTTTATGATAGAACTTAATGTACAATCGACTTCTGAGGTAGCTCCAAATGATATTGTGTGTGATTGATAATGCTAGGCTAGTAATTGATCTGGCACAAGTATTTTTCTTTGGATGTCAAAAAATTATGCAGTTGCATTATGTTTCATGATACCTACGGATCATTTCATGACGAATGCTGTGTGATTTAATATTAAGCGCATTCTGACGATGTTCTTCAAATTGTTGCCACTTTATATCTTATTTTCATCAAATTCTGAATAATAAATTAGGATTCTGCTCTTAAGGCTTGTAATATCCAAATAACAGAAGAGCTAAAGCTAATGGATCATTATAACCGTCGTGCATAAGTCAATTGGATAGCAGAACAACCAGCTGACTTTTTTCGGAAAATCATGTTTTTTGACTATGCTCATTTTGTAATTTTAATGTTAATAAACAAAATAATCATATCTGGGGTGAGGAAAATGCAAGAATAATTCATTAGGCACATTTAAATCTGAAAAGAGTAACCGTAATTCATAAAAAAATGGTCTACTGTAGAGCAGCAAGAGGTGGTCAATAGGTTGATACTGTTTCTCTTGTATAATTGCCATTCTTCATCTATTCTGCACTCATCCTTCCATAATTCTTTATCACTTATGTTGATATTGAAGAACGTATTATGCCATAATGGTTTACGTGACTTCAATCTGGGAATTCTATTTTGTGGAATATATGAAATATATTTGATGGTAATAAATTGGGAAACGAATGATATTTGTTCCAAGAATTCAGAGCTGCAGTCTGCCTGCATTACTATTACTATTACTACTACTATTACTATTACTATATGGGGAGGGACAATGTTAGACAAAACTGGTAACAAATGAACCGATGTAGATCTAATGGTACCAGTAATTATTCTCATGGATGCATTAAATTGTGCATCAATTTTTTGTGTATGTGCACTATTAAACCAAACAGAGCAACAATACTCAGCTGCAGAAAAAACTAGGGCTGGAGATGCTGTGCCAAGAGTGGAAGCATCAGCACCCCAAGATGATCCAGCTAATTTCTGAAGAATATTGTTCCTTGTTTTCAGTTTTAGACTCAGATAATTAAAATGAGCCTTGTAACTGAGAGATTAATCTAATTTAACTCCTAAGTATTTTGGATAGAAATTATGTTCGATAGGAGAATCATTGAAAGTTACAGCTAATTTCCTATATTTTTCATGATTATTCAGATGGAAACAAGATACCTCTGTTTTGTTGGGATTGGGACATAATCGCCACTCAATAAAATAATTTTTTTAAATTTCCAAATCAGATGACAGTATGTTTTCCAGAGTATTGGATTCCGAATGTTGGTAAGCAATAGCAATGTCGTCAGCATAAACAAATTTCTGAGATGATGTCGTGGGTAAATCACTTAGATATAAATTGAAAAGTAAAGGAGCTACAACTGATCCTTGAGGAAGACCGTTTTTCAATGTTTTGAAATTGCTACTCTTATTGTCAATAAAAACACGAAATCTTCTATCAGATAACACATTTTCTAATAATCGTACCATTTTCCCACACTTCAGGTGGGTATAGAGTTTGAAAATTAATTCATCTTTCCACACAGTGTCATATGCCGAAGATAAATCAATGAAAGCAGCTCCTGTTTTCAACCTATCATTGAAGCCTGATTCTATGAAAGTTGTAAGGCTGAGAACCTGATCTGAACAATTTCTATTTTTCCTAAAGCCTCCCTGGAAATTATGTAGAGCATTTTCTATAGAAGATCCAATTCTAAAAAGAATTAGCTTTCTAATATCTTGAAATGAACACTGAATAAACTGATGGGTCAATAACTACTAGGATCACAAGGATTTTTTCCTCGTTTCAGAATACCAGAATTAGTTTAGCCTTACGAAATTCGGAAAGAAAGTTTCCTGAATTTAGAATATTGTTATAGAAAGACAATAACCAAGACAAGGCCTTTTTTCCTAAATGTTTGATGAATTCTGGATAAATTCCGTCAAAACCTGCTGCCTTTCGAGATTTGGTAGATTTGATTGCAGCCTTCAATTCATCTATATTGAATGGATGTGATACATGTTCTAAAGTAGGAGCTGATCTCCTGAATATGTGTAATTTTTTCTTCATATTCCTCATTTTAGATTGGGATATATTGACTGATTCAGATACATTAACTAGGCGGCGAGCGGTTAAACTTGGATCAATTTTTGATGATGATGAGGCAAGGGGAGTAGCTTCGCCGAATTTTCTCAATATATCCCATGAACTCCTACTCGAATGTGTGAAATTCATTTTTGATACAACACTATCCAATTTCTCTTTTCGGCTTGATAGAATTCATAAGCCTTTCACATTTATCAACGGATGGTGATTTTTGATAGTCTTTGTACAAATTATCGGTTTCTTTCGACCAACCTCGAATATAATCTTTCCAGAAACCTCTTGGAATGAACTTTATTGCTGCGGCTTTCACACCTAAGAATCTGTGATAGTTATCGTGAGTGGGTTTAATCCATGTAATATCACTGTCTACCTTCTTAGCAAATTCAACCCAATTGGCTTTCTTGAAATTCCAACGAGGTATTCTTAAACATTCTGAATATTGAATTAAATGTGACCAAATAAACAGCTTATTGGCCAAATGTTAGTACTTTTTTGAATTGTGGATATAGTCCGTAAATAAAATTTTCCATTTTAACGGTATGACATTTGCTGGAGAGATGAGTTTCTCTATACCTTATTCATTGGGATCAATGAGGTGAAGTTTTGAGGATTTTGAAACTCTGAAGCCATCGGAACCAAATGGAGTAAACACTTATACTTGTTGGGAGAACACTTATCTAATTCTTTGGTATTTCCCCACGTTATGCAAAAGTGGCAAGCATTCCGTGAATGAATCCTTACCAAAGATACCAGATTTCCACCGTTGTCAACATCGCGGTTGCCACCTTGGCTAGTGTTCTTGATATACTAAGTATATACGAATAAGTATATAAGTGAATATAGAGAATTTTTACCAGAGTACATTCTTGAATGTAATTGAATTAACCTGTCTTGAATCTAGAAGCATTCAGAGAGAATCAAATGAAAATTCCTTTCTTCATTCGATAAATCATCGATAAGCTTATCAACACCTATAACTAGTTATATGGTCATCAAAACCCATGAAAAGAATATAAAACTTCAATTGTTCTTGCAATGAAAGAGCGCGTGGTGGTTCAAGTTTATTCTTATGCGAAATTGAATTTTTGATTTGGTAACTAATCAGGCGACTCCCGTGAAATACCTCTTTGTGCTACGTAGAAAATTGATCTAGGAAAGTAGAAATTTTATCGCATCTTGTCGCTAGTTCATATTCCAAGTAATTGGAAAATTTTAATTATTGACCATTGTGAAATGAGCTACTAAGGGATTATGATTGGGTCTTGGTAAATTATGGAAGCTAGAAAGAACTATCAGACTATTCGATAAAGGACCCGAAAATTGAGATCACTCATCATATTTTTAAAGAAATAATGCCAAGAATTTGTTGAAACGAAATGAATGGCATTTATGGCTCTCAATATTCATTGATGACGGAAATCAAATTCCGATATCTTCATTTGTTGTTGAATTATATCGGGAAATTCGATTTTTTGTCGATTTAAACAACGCCCTTCAACTTTTATGTTCTTTATAATATTGAAATCTGGTTTTTACTATCTAAAGGTACTTTTTATGTTAATTTATTTTTGAGTCAATAAAAATTATACAGACATGTATTCTTGCACCCTAATAGAACAGCGTGCCATCGCATCACCAAATGTTTAATATTCCCAGTGGAACAGCGTATTATCAATTTGTGTAAATGTTTTTATTTTGGATTATCATGCCGAAAATGATCTCAATCGATTGAGAATTGGTGAACAATTAGTAGTCAAAATTAATCAAGTCTTTTTAAAGGTTCAAATGGTGGTAGCAGGATCAAACAACGGGAAAATGATACTATGCCAGTTCGCCGACGTTTCGCAAATATATTTTTCCATCTTCAGGGCTAGACTAAACAATTGTATCCTCCCATTATCCTCTATATAAATAATATAGTTTACAAATCTCAAATATGTATTTTGCATGGAAAGAAATTATCAGACCGCAATGAAAAAATAAACAATATAGTAATTTCGAGAGACATACGTCGACACACGGAGGTGGAACTGAAGATGGAAAAATATATTTCCGAAACGTCGGCGAACCGACATAGCATCATTTTCCCGTTTTTTGATCCTGCTACCACCATTTAAACCTTTAAAAAGACTTAATTAATTTTGACTACTGATTGTTCATCAATTCTCAATCGATTGAGATCATTTTCAAATCGGAAATTTTTAAAAAATTCCCAAAAAAAATTTTTCAATACTCACTATCTCATAAGATATTTTTTGGATCTCGATAAAAATTCGTGAATATATTGAGGTGATCGATATCTTACTTATCCTCAAATTTGATTGTCGTAGCTCTTTTCCATCTAAAGATATGATCATTTTTTCATTTACTCAAGAGAAAAGAGAAATGACATAAAGTCCCGGTAATTTTCTCTGAACGATGGCCATCACAGATCGATATTCGATTGACAAATGCCGGGCTCATTAATCAATGTCAGTTGGCGTAATATTAATCAAAATTTTTCATAACGGGAAATCATAGAGATAGAATTCAATCTCGGTGGCTGAAATATATATTATTGTCAAAATTCAGAAAAGCACTGACGTAAGTTTTTAGGGGAAGGGAATCAGCTTCGAACAAAACTTTGGGAAAATTATGAGTAGTTATTTTTAATTTGAGATAAAGGTTTGTTCATTCATTAGCCGTTCATATTTGTATCACATTGTCCCATACTTCTCTTGAGTAAATGAAAACATAATCATATCTTTAGATGGAATAAATGAAATTTGAGAACATATGAGATATAAATAACGTCCCTACATACAAAAATTTTGGTTTGAATACGTTCGATATTTTATGGGGTATGAAGTATTGAAAAATTTTTCTTTAGAAATTTAAAAAAAAATTTCTAACGCGTCGATTTTCGTGAAATTTAGCAAGCTTATTTATTTCAACTTAATTCAGACATCTTTCAAGAGACAACTCATTCCTAAAGATATTCTGAGAGTTATTGAAACCAATTTTCAGATGCTCATAACTCCTGAATCATCAGACGGATTTGGCCTGATAACGAACTCGTCCGAGACATTCATTCCTCCGACCTAGCCTGAAAATTTCTGCTCTCTAGCTCATTCCGTTCGGACGTAATCGTGTCCACGGACGGACAGACAGAATGAATTTTGACCACGTATTTTATTATTGATACCACTTTCACCCAAATATTCGAAAAATACAGACATTTGAGCAAATCTATAAGCACTCTGTTCGGGTGAACAAGAGTGCCAAAAAGTTTCATTGAGAAATTCCGAAACCTTCTGAATTTTCCTCAGTATAAAGGGATTTTCGATTTTCGTTCTCTGCGACATCAGTTATCGAAATTTGTGGCATAACTTGAAGGAGTAGGTGACGATTGAAGAGAGTACATGACGCAATCCAAAGTAGACTATAATTAGATCTTTTGTTTTCTTTATCTACCTAGACCAATTAAAGCGCTCGCCATTAAAGTGTTTTTGCAATAAGCCTCTAAAGAATGAGCAATTATTGGATATCATAAAAACTGTGGACTCTATTCTTTAGATCGTTGAACAATCTGAGATAAGATTAAATTTGTTTATTAAATTATTGTCAACAAGATGGAAAAATTTGGTGGAGATCGTTCTTTCAGAGAGATTGGAATCATCCTTCTATTCATTGCAAGTATTTTATTATTATACAGGGTGAGTCTTTGACTATTGCGTCAAAAGAAACATTTTCTTTCTAATACATTTTTCCAAATTTAGCCCCGTTCCCAAAATATAGGGTGTTGAAATTTCATTGAAAAATTGCATTTTCACCAGTAATATTCAAACGACAATATCAATTGAAATGAACTTTTTCAATTTGCTCAACAAACTAATATTAAGATCCTTTGTCTGTAAAACATAAGTTCGACTTTGCCCTGAAGAAGTAGAAATATATCTACGAAACGTTGGCATTAGTTGAATGTAGTTTTTGACCAACTGCTTTCCTCAAAATTCCATGAAATAATCTATCATAACATGTATCTACAAGGAAATGATCTATCAGAACATAATACTGTTTAGTGAAGAAGCAAATTTTCACCTGAATGATCCTGTTAATAAAGAAATGTCGATACTGGCAGTGGAGTAATCCGAGACAAAAGCATGAACCACCCCTGCATAGCCCAAAGGTCGTGGTCTGGGCCGCTACGTCTGCTAAAGGCATAATTGGTCTTTAGTTTCATGAAGATCATCGAGGCTGAGCAATTAATGTAAATAGTGACAGTTATTGCGAAATGTTGCGAAATTTTTTGGTCCCAGAGTTGCAGGAGTTTGCAGGTTTCAACTCAGGAACGTGGTTTAGCAAGCTGGGACCACTTGCCATACCTCAAATGATTCAATGGAAGTTGTTAACAAATTATTCTATAATAAAGTCATTTTGCGAAGGGGTAACATCAACTGACCTCCCAGAAGACCCGCATGGGGATTCCTTAAAAGTAAAGTTTATGAAAATAATCCGACGAATCTAAACCAGTTGAAGCGAAACGTCAGAAATGGGAGCAGTATCAATAGCTATGTGTCAACGTGTTATCACCAGTCTTCGTCCCCGTTTAGAAGAGTGCCAGTAACGCAAGGGCCATCATTTGGATATCATCATCTTTTCCAAATAATTCTCCAATGTTGATAACAAACAATAAACTTTTCCATTGCTCACAAATATTCTTTGTTTTATTGAACTTACAAATACCCGATACCATTTCTGGACACCTTGTATAATGTCTTTAAAGCAACACTTCAAGAATGTGCGCACAATAGCACTTGACCTCACATCATTGCTTTCCAAAATTTTTAGGAACAAGCACTCAAAATGATTTCTTGGAAATACAGAAACTTGAATCAAATCGGAAAGATGATCAACCTCATTAAAAAAAAAGATATTTGCTCATCATGCGATATTGGTTCCAACGTTCAGAGTTCTTTATCTTTTCGATTATTTCACGAAATGCAAATAAAGATCAGTTCTTTTTTTCTGACGAATGCAATCGGTAATTAATCTAATCTTATCTTGTTTTCCTACATTACGAAGAAAGGATATTGCTTGGAAATGTGAAAACCCTTTAAAAAAAGTTATCTCTAATTAGCTCACAATGAGGCAGAATTATTGCAAAAGTGGTCTTGTCACACCAAGGTAAATAGAGAAGATAAATTCCACCTCAAAGAAGGACAAATATTTTACTAGTCACGTATGATGAAATCTGATTCCTCTGAAAGATTATCAAGCCAAAAACAGTTCAAGATAAATTTCTAAAGGAATACCACTTAAGTGGTGATTTCCACTATCGTTATATTGATGGTAGATCGAAAAAACCAAAATGGAAAATTTCATTCCAAAATTTAACTCAAGAATTCAAAAGTCAATGATTTAATATTCTTTTTCTTTTCAACCTAATTCATTAATCTTCCAAGTAACTACTCGATACGATTCTAGGGGTTATAGAGCAAACCCAGTTTTACATTCTCATAACTTCTGAACTTTTTGACGGATATTTGGACAGTTAACCTATTCTGCAATTATAAAAACTTTAGCTCATCTGGATGATAGAACTGCGGCAGGACGGACATATTAAAGTTGTACCCTGTATTCCTCATCAGGAAGTCAAACCGAACCGATTTGTATAATTTTCGGGTAGATATTCGAAAATACTTCATTGTCATTGCCAAGGTTACATCTGAAGTTTGTCATTTCATTACCTCTCATTTCGTCGCATATTCAAATAACAATTGATGCAATATATGAGCATTTAGGCGGTCTTTGCTGATAATTACATTAATTTAACGGGAGTTAGCAAACTTCCAATGCCATTGTTCAGGTAGAATCTTATAGGTGTATATACTCCACGATGATTGAAGTAAATATATGCTCTTTATCTCCTTAAGATGTTCATTAAGCATTAAATGTTGATTCATACTGGTACGATGTAAGCAGTATTTTCATTCACTGAAATCTGAGAAGTTCTTAATTATTCAGTGACACGACATCTCATTCATGAATTCAGAAATCGCTGAAAAAAAAATGGTAACGATGTCCACCAATAAGTAGGAAGAAAGAAATAACTCGGGTATATTTGTCAGATACAGATTTGGCATTGCTGCAAAAAATTAGGACCTCTTAAATTCAGTCTGCACCAGTAGCGTAAAGTATTTTGAGATTGGATATTAAATTATACTTTTAGTAGAAAAGCAATTTTTGGCACCTCTTTGTGTTTTAATATATTCTTCATTTCATCGATAACTTCAATGCATATTAACGAGTTATTTTAAGCATTTGTGTTATATTCAATGTTATATAAAATGTGTTATGATAATTAATGCGTTAATATTAGGTTTGAAATTAATCAGATTGTTCCAGATATAATAATAAATAGTTATTTATACAACAAATGAAACAAGAAATTAACCCACTCACCCTTCGGGTCGTGGGTTAAACTTTCTTCTCATGAATAAACATTTTTAGCTCACGTATCGTATACAAAATTTTATCCCATTTTGATGAAATTTCGTATAATGAATACTTTTAGATGAAATATTAGGTGCCTGTAGGTGTGAATACATTTTCGAAAATACCCGTTACTATTGCAAATTTTTTGGGCCTTTCTGATGCTGAACAATATACAGGGCACAGTTTCAGGCGTTCCTCTGCAATCCTACTCGCAAATTCTGGGGCAGATTTGACAGTTTTGAAAAGACTTGGTGGATGGCGCTCAAGTTCTATTGCAGAAGGATATATTGAAGATTCACTACAAAACAAAATAAATATTTCTGAACAAATACTTGGTGGGGTCACAAAAACCGGAGTTCCTGATGCAGAAATGGATACTCAGCAGGGGCTGAGATGTCCTCAAACACATGTGCTATAACGACTGAGCGTGTTTCCTTTGGAGGAGGTGCAGGTTTCCAGTTCCATTTTCAAAATCTTAATGGTTGTAATTTTTACTTTGGGTTGAATATTGTCGTCTTTAAACGTCAAAATGGGATAAAATCTATTACAACGATCTTTCATATGAATTGAAATAGATAATCAGAACGGAATAAATGATCGAGAAAAATTCACAAAAATTGTATATTATTAAAAAGTTCATCTATTAATTGTAAAGATCAATTTTAAACATGTATAAATTTGGAACTGTAGTCTACACTATGGTCAAAATAGATTGTGATTGGTCGTCCGTCAGCACGATTACTCCCAAACGAAATTATCAAAACGCATAAAAAAAAAGAGTACATTTGACGGAAGAATATCTTGGCCAAGTTTAATAATTTGATACAATTCGTCTGATGGTTTTGGAGTAATGAAAAATAAAAATTCTTTCACATTAAAGGTAATTTTTTTTATTAGGCGTTTTTTCATAAGTATTCATTGATATCATTCCCAACTCAAAAGAACTAATACTTTTTGAGAATAAGTAATCGCATGCAGTTAGTCAAAAGCGCCAAAGCAGCCTAACTTCCCGTCAGTGCTATTTTAATTACATAACCTTACTGAAGATTGAAACGAACTCAAAATGATCATTTATTCTTCATAGATATTTTAAAATATTTAATACTGATTCAAATTTCAATTATATTCAGCAGCACATTTGGTTTTCAGAGGATTTCTTTAACTGAAATAGTGAAAGTACTGACGTCAAGTCAGGTAGCATTGGCGCTCGTGTTTAATTATTTGCGAGTAGTTTTCAAACATTGAAAAATCATATCTCATAAAGTATCAGTTGGTCAAAGTTGAGAATGGGATCATATGACTGAACTGAGTCCTGAAAAAAATCATTTGAAAACTGTAATTCAAAATAAATATTCATCTGTACTTTCATCTCAATAATGGGAATTTTAAATTTTCTGAATAACCTTTTCAATACTATTTGGATTATTGATCATGTCATTATTCAATCCGTTCTTGTGATTCACGGAGTTATCTAATCCAGTTGTGGTTGGTGGTTGTGGTGAATTTTTTTTCTGAATGTTTAGTATGGATTTTTTTCATGTTTTTCTTACATAATTTCAGCAGAAATTTCCTAAGCTTCATTTACTTATATAAGCTCTATCTCTATTCAAAGTATCTAGTTCATGTCTTAAATATTGTAATAATGAATAAATAAAGTATACATAAAATTCGTTTCGGTTTAAGTTTAATTTTTTATTGCCTCCCACAAAATGCCAAATTTGAAAATTTGATTCTTCCGGGGATCGAGCCGAGGATATCTACGTAATACAGGGTGGCCGGGAGATTGACGTTTAAATAAAAAATTAGATTCCTCGTGTCATGGTGTATCCGAAATACCCCAGGTATATTCCGCGATTATTCACGGTTGTAGAGTTATAATTATTTTTAGAACATTTCAGAACTTTTGTCACGTAAAGAAATTCTAAAAAAAAAGTATAAAACTTTCTTCAATTTTTGCCTTTTGCAATGAGATCTTCATAAATTGTACTTTCATACATAAAATAATCAGCTTTGTAATTTTGATGTAAGTTCAGGAAAAATTGGTCTTAAGAGAAAAAATACATCAAGTTAATTAAGACCAAAACTTTCAAACATAAATAAAAATGTAAAAGTTTTTTTTATTACTGAATATACCTATAAAAACTCTAAGCAAGAAGCATCATTTAAAATAAGCAGTACTTAATGGGCCATTTTTGCTAAATTCACGAAGATGGAAATTCTTAATCATTTTTTGTGATTATTAAGGATAATTTCTTGTTTACCTATCAAGATTACTACAAAGAAGCTAAGATTTGGTGTGTTCGAATTTTTTTCTATTCAATCATTGTCCATTGTCCAATAAACTTAGATTAGTTAACAAATTTCTTGAGTAAGAGGTGGTTTTGGTAATGAATGAGCGACAAATTTATTTATTAAATTTATAACTTTCAAAATGACCACCTCCAGCGGCAATGCACATTCTACATCTATGTAAAAAAATTGTCTTTTAATCTCTTAAAAGCTTTCTCTTTTTTTTTTTATTTTACTTGCGGCTTCTGCAATCTTCTGCCTTATGTCTTCGTCATTCGGAGATTCCGTAGCATAGACGCTAAATCTGTGTTGAAAATTAGAATCTCTCTTACTGTGCGGATTTCCGGAAAATATAAAATAAGTAAACTTAAAACTAAATAAATAAAATCTTGATTGGTTTCTGCTTAAATCTCATCTTTCCAGTAGTAATTTCGATTAGTTTTTAAGAACTTCCACCTTGGTGACTGATGGCTGATTTTAGCAAAAATTGCCAATTAAGTACTGCTTATTTTAAATGATCCTGATTGTTAAGAGTTATGCATATTTTATAGGTACATTCAGTAATCAAGAAAATATCCATTTACATTTTTTATTTATGTTTTAAAGTTTTGGTCTTAATCCACTTGTCGTATTTTTTTCTCTTGAGACCAATTTTCCTAAACTTACATTAAAGTTACAAAGCTGATTATTTTATGTATCAAAGTACAACTTATGGAGATTTCATTCATACTTTTTTTTTAGAATTTTCCCACGTGATTGAGGACCAAAGTTCTGAAATTTTCTAAAAAAACTCGAAAACCCACATGGGGTATTTTGGATACCCCATGACACAAGGAATCTAATTTTTTTAACGTCGATCTTCCGGCCACCCTGTATATCTCACTCAACCTTTCTACCATCAGGCCTTGGCAGGTAGCTGAAAACTATTAGATTGGCAAAGATAAATTATATCGAATTTTCTTCTCACAATACAAAAATAGTCTCCCCTTTTCAAAAATATTTTAGTTGCCGCAGGAATTTCTATTAATTTTTCTCACAAAGCAATTTCTCCGATAACGAGATTCCACATATTAAAGTTAATCGTGATCGATAACAATACTCAATTTAACGATAACAGAAAGTGTTAGTAAAGTGCTTCAACTTTTAAAAATCACTATGTTAGGAAATCATAATAAATTAAGCACACGTCAGAAATACCTGCATGACAGATTTGGATCGAAGATACAACAAGAGTAATTCCAATCATTTTGTTATGTTATTGATAACTGATTGTTTCGATTAATGAATAATAGAAGCATAACACAGATTCACATCTATTGTATGGCTCACACAATGGGTCAATTGATTAGCTTTGTATTCATAGATGATTAAGAAGCAAATCTATCCCACATCGAAGGTCAGAAAATTATTGTGTATTGCATATTGGAAGAAGATACGACTCTTCGTGCATTTGTCCCTGAGGATTATTGATCATTGATTGAATCTCTCTTTCATCAGAAAGAACGTTTAACGATATAAAGAAATTTTAAATTTTAATGGCGACAACACTGCGTGACATTTGCAGATTAAACGCAATGGTTGTTTCAAGATGCAGCAGGCAAGTGATCATGGAAAAGTAGACAGTTCAACAACGAGCAGAAATTATTTGTATTTATCACCCCAACATCCGTTCCGTTTTCTTAGACATTTCGAGCGTTGCAAGAAATTTATGGTCAACACAATCGACCAACGGAGTGCACTATTCACAGTCTCATCTGTGACTTCTGTACGTCGTCCGTATCTCGCGAGGCTGCTGCTAGTGTGAGTCAAAGTGCAAGAGACAGTTCGAACCTGTCAATGTCACGTTGGTCGAAAGAAGTAAACTTTTTTCAGACCACTTGGAAATTTTTACATTATCATCTTCACCTTTCAGTCAGTATCTAGCATCTGACGATGGTTTAATAACCGAAACCGGTCGTGTCATTAGGTCAATAAAATAAAAATTAGACAAAATCATTCATAAATATTCGACATATCTTTGAGATCATTGATATATTTCTATGTCGTTAAGCAATGTATTCACAAAATAATTCATGCAATTTCGTTTTTCGAATACATCTTCCTGTGGAACTTGAATGAAGAATTCAAACATGTGCCCAATAATTTCGAATACAAATCGATAAAGTGATATTTGAGTAGTTAAATCGACGTAAGTACTCTGTAAAGACTTACAGTGGGTTTCATAAAGATCTTTAAGCGAAGGATTTACAGAATACTTCAATTGATATGTCAGATAGACCAATGGAACGCCGAATTAATAGAATTTCAGGCAAAAAATCGGTCGATCAACGAGTTGATCAACCGATCAACGTTTATCGAACCCAGTATTAGTGTTTTTTATAGTGGATTTCATGAAGATTGTTGATCAAAGGATTCACAGAATATTTCAACAGATATGTCAGATTAACCAATGGAATGAAAAATGTGGAATTTCAGGCATAGAATCGCTCAATAAACGAGGTTGTCGCCGTTTATGATACCCAGCATAAAAATCGTTGATCAAAGGATTCACAGACTATTCTAATGGATATGTCATATTGACCAATGAAATGCAGAATTCGTGTAGTTTCAGGTAAATAATCGCTCAATTGACAAGTTGATCAACGTCTATGAAACTCAGCAATACTCTCAAAGGAGATTTCATAAAGATCATTGATCAAAGGATTCACAAAAAACTTGAACGGATATGTCATATTGACCAATGGACTGCCGAATTAGCGGAATTTCAGGCATAGAATTGCTCGACGATGTAATCAACGTTTATGAAAACCAACATTGCTGGGTTTTATAAAGAAAGTTGATGAAAGGATTCTCAGAATACTTCAATGGGTATGAAAGATTGACGAATGGAATGCCGAATTCGCGTGATTACAGGCAAAGATTCGCTCAATCAACATGTTAATCAACCGATCAACGTCTATGAATCCCAGTATTAATCTTACAGTGGGTTTCCTAAAGATCGTTGATCAAAAGATTCACAGAATACTTCAACAGATATGTCACATTGACCAATAGAATGCCGAATTCACTGAAGTTCAGGCATAGAATAGCTCAATCGACGAGCGAATCAACCAATGAACGTTCATGAAACCCAACATTAGTGGGTTTTATAAAGATCGTTGATGAAAGTATTCACAGAATACTTCAATGGGTATGACAGATTGACCATTTTAGGCAAAGATTCGCTCAATCAACAAGTTTATCAACCGATCAATGTTTATGAAACCCATCATTAGTCTAATGTATATTTATCAACGATTTGTGACATGGAATTAATGATTTGTGACTCCAATGCCAATTCTCAACTGTGAATATTGTTATTTTCTTGTAATATAACTTCCTAAATATTCATATAAATTTGTAGAAGGAGCGTATCAGAACCGCATAAACTATTTTATATACCTCATATTATATTTCTAATCATACTTATACTGTTGAAAATTATGAAACATTGACAACATCATGAGCAAGCAGTCCCAACAGGTACTATTTAAATATGACTTCTAGGTATTCATCACCAGACTCATCCATATTAAATTTGAACATGTAGATATTTCTACATTGTATTATTTTATCCTTGTTGAATATTCAAGCGGAAAATTGTTTCTCTTTCAATTATTATTACTCCATAACGCTCAAGAATTAATCGACCTATTCAACATAAACTGGGTACGCACATATTTCTTCTACCTTTGCTAACACGTGTATACAAGATCCTCGATGGATAATTTTATTACTGAAGAAAATGCATCTATTCTACATCGTTATATCCTTGACATAATCCATTAAAGGTGAGGAGAAACAAATTTTCCACATTGTGTGTTTTAATTACTTGTCATAATTATTCTTCTGTCATTGTAACTCAGCATGAAGGAAGTTGACAAGAAGAATGGTTCAAATAATATAGAAGACACAGTTTTTAATAAATGTAATTCAATAAAACGAGGAAGTCTTGCTCTTATAATAATTTTATTGATGGTACTAACAGTTGGAGTGAAAAGTTCGTAGACTGATTCAAACACATTCTGTGATTTTTGCTGGTTAAATAGCTAGGTTTCTGTGCAATTTTTTTATATGAATCCGAAAATGGTCTCAAATGATTTGTTTCGTGCACCCAATTAATAATCCGGCCCTCCGTCTTCGCGATAGCTAGTTTAGCTAGTTTCAAAATTTCCAGTATAAATTGATTGTCTAAAGTTGTCAGTTTTGTACGTGACTGAGCAGACTGCATTTAATTCTTCGATACATTTGAGCTTTTGTAATTTGGTTTCGTCAATAACTGAAATGATTTTGATCCCAAATGTATAGCTTGAAAAATTATTGTCTCCATGTATTGCTGCTACTATTAAATGCAACGAATCAATAGTGAATATACTGATGATTCCTGATCACGATAGGTTTTTTGTCTCTTCAGTAAAAAAGTTGGAGCGATCTGAAATAATGTCAAAGAATTAATTTTATTTTGATATCTCACCTTTACACAATGGGTTATGAGTTTGTTCAGACCAAACTAAATTTGACATAATTGGAAATGAGACGAGAAATCTCCGACATTATGATTGTGTATAAATCATTAAACCATTTTTTTGAGAATGAGACTAAATTGGCAAATTGTTGTACGATTTCGTTGAGAATAAGATTCTTTCAGAACGGATACGACTAAATTGGCTTGTATGATCAAATAAACAAATGATTCCTGGTTTTAATTTTATTAAATCCAGTAGGTTTTTATATGATCTGATTGGTTTTTCCGATCTATTCTGACTTTGTTGTTTTTTATATGTTGTCCTAGATTGTTTGCTGTTTTGAATGAGACATTGCTGTTGAAATTTTTGATGAAATATTTAGCTACTGATTCTGTCTTTTATATAACTGAGACAGATGTATTTTTTGTCTTTATTATCTAATGTTGTTTGGAAGACATAACTCATTGCAATTTTCTTCTGTTTAATAATTGAACATTATTAAACAGATAGCAAAAAACAATGGATATAATCCAAACTTAATTGATCAACTCCTTTTCGAAAAACAGAAGAAAATTGCAATGAGTTATTCCCAACAACATTAGATAATAAAGACAAAAAATATATCTGTCTCAGTTATATAAAAGACAGAATCAGTAGCTAAATATTTCATCAAAAACTTCAACTACAATATCTCATTCAAAACAACAAACAATATAGGACAACATATAAAAACAACAAAGACCGAATAGATCGTAAAAACAAATCAGGAGTCTATAAGTTACTTTGTTCGGATTGTCCAATGGTTTATATAGTTCAAACGGGAAGATCATTTAATTAACGGGTTCAGGAATATCAACGTAGTAACCGAAAATAATAATTAAAAAAAAATTAAAAGTAATAGTTCAAGATTAAAACATTGAGAAACCCTTGAAATGAACAGATATAACTAACAAAATATTATTTTGAATGAACAAACAGATGTTGACCGGTCACCGTTGTTAAACATCTTCCAGAAAAAATCCTAATATACCTCTATATTTATTACCCTATTTGAGACGACGTTCCGAAAAAGTTTTACAGCTATAAAAGTCCGGTCAAGTTAGACCAAACAACAGAGGTGAGGTTACCAAAATTCGCATAGAGCTGAAAATTGGTAGAGATGGTCAGGGTACCATTAGAAAGAAAGGGTGAAAAGTCCCCAAAAATCCCATTGTTGCTAAAAAAGTTATTCAAGGTCAAAGGTCGTGAAAATGGGTTTTTCGCTTTTTTCAGCCAAACGGTGAGTTTTATCATAAAAATAGCTCAGACATAAATTGTAGATCGTGCAATTATCTACAAAAATTGTCTCTATACTTTTTTTCGTGAGAGTCACCGTTTCCGAGATATGAGCGAAGAAAGTTGTATGCTCCATAAAATGCATAAGTACGCCACGTACTTATGGCGCCGTAATGCGGTTTGAATTCTTTTTCTTTCGGTATATTAACTTAAAAAAAAATCACTTACTACTTTACTAGTTTTATTGAATGCTTGAACTCCAGCTGACAGAACAATTTATTTTTTGAAACCTGGAAAATCTCAACATCAGTTCGAAATATATTCATCCCAAAGTTTATCTGCATTTGCAAAGTGCCGAAATCACATTTTGTTTCTCCACGCTATAAGTGGCTACGATACAACATCTGCATTTTACAGGAAAGGTAAAACGTCTGTTTTTGAAATGTTTGAGAAACAAGATTTACTTGATTGTGCCGAAGTTTTTAAAAATAATAAGTCTACTCCAAAATACATAATTATTCATGGAATTCGCTTTCTTCTTGCCATGTACGGAGCTCCAAAAAATTACCTGCATTGATAAGTTCCGTTACGTGTCTTTTGTCAAAAATACTCGTAACAAAAAGCAAGTGCAATTGGCTTCTCTTCCTCCAACCTCAGCTTCTGCACAACATCTTCTTCGGGTATATTATCAAGTTCAAGTGTGGCTTGGTAATCAATTAGACCCAAAAGACTGGGGTTGGATGTTGATTGATAATGCATTAGAACTTGTCCTAACTTTACTTCCACCTGCACCGGAAAAACTCCTCAACACCATTTTTGCAATTGTAAAAAGGATGTAATGCCAAATGTGGCTGCTAAAAAGTTGGGTTGTTTGTTCCTTAGCCTGTACAAGTTGTCAAGGCCAGCTTTGTTCTAATGCTGAATCTCCATTAGAAGAGGACTCATTTCATATATACGACGAGACATCCGATCCATCGCTTTTGGACGAATTTATTTTCACTCAGCTCGAAGAAGACGAAGAACAAGAAGAAACAGATGTAATAAATGATTATAATTCGGACCAATAATTTTATCACATTCTTTACAATTAACGACAATTTTTTTATTATTTATTAGTACAGATCGGTTCGTGGAATAGGCCTACCGGGGAAACCACGTTTAAAAAAACGCGTCAAGTACACTACCTCATAGGTGACGTGGAAACGTGTGCATTTTATGGAGCATACAACTTTCTTCGCTCATATCTCGGAAACGGCGACTCTCACGAAAAAAAAGTATGGGGACAATTTTTGTAGATAATTGCACGATCTACAATTAATGTTTGAGCTATTTTTATGATAAAACTCACCGTTTGGCTGAAAAAAGCGAAAAACCCATTTTCACGACCTTTGACCTTGAATAACTTTTTTAGCAACAATGGGATTTTTGGGGACTTTTCACCCTTTCTTTCTAATGGTATCCTGACCATATCTACCAATTTTCAGCTCTATGCGAATTTTGGTAACCTGGTATGTATACTTTGACCGAACTATAAATACAGAATTACTTCAGTGAAACTGTCATTGAAAATGTAAAACCTGATGAAACCACAGTGTTACCGAAACAATTGTTTTAAAAAACAATAAAAATTTGTGGAAGTCTGATTATTATTATTCATTTAAAATGAATTTCCTCCAAGTGAACACCGATACAATTAAATATTAAATGAATTGATGTAGTGTAATAAATGTAGAAATATTCGGGGGATTATTAAGTGTATATTTGGTTATAATATAAAGTCTTCGAAGCACGTATAATTTTCTGGATTTATAAAAAAGTTTTTTGTTCATCCCACCATAAATCGTTATTGTTGTACAATATGACTTGGAGATGGAAATTGAAAAATTGGTACTTCAATTTAGATGGTTTGAATAGCGAACAAGTGACTTGAGTGAAATCCAGAACAAAGTCCCTATTAGAAGACTCAAAAACTAAATATATTATTTAGTTGCTACGTTTGCACGAAAGCAGTCAAGGTACGAACATTGTGTGATACCAGGTACCAGCACCCGCCACAAATAATGGTAGGATTCGCTGATCTCCCAGTGGGCGCCCTCAAATGGTTTTCATTGAGCCTTGCATCGATGTAAATTAAACATATTATCTGGAATTTTAATTGAGAGGCCCCTTTGAAACAATGGGCTGACGAATAAGAACTCTCCAATGAAACTATCTTGGTCAAATTCGTTATTGAGCCAAATCTGTCCAATGGTTAAGGAGTTATGAGCATCTGAAATTCAGTTTCCTTCATATCTAGAATATCTATCGGATCAAGTTGTAGTTCGGAAGATACTTGAACTAGGTGGAAACAAAAAGGCTTTGAAAATTTTTTCAAAAATGAAAAAAATCTTCAATACTTGTTCATTCTTAGTGAAGGTCGTATTTGAACCATGTGACATTATATGATAATCTAAATTGTGTTTTCGAAAGGTATTGAAGGCTGGAATGTGCCGATACAGAAATTTATTCAACTGTCGATACAAGAAGAGAAGCATTATCCCTAACACTATTCCACGAATCCTCTACAATGTATTTCCAGATTTGTTATCTTCAGCGAATTAATCAATATTCAACATTTTATGGAAAATCCTGTTTTTAATTCGCTTTTTCCATCTAGCGCCAAAGAATATTGTTCGATCCGGGAAAACAGAGTTATAATAAATAATTCGACGTAACTTTATGCAACACATTTGGATAACGATTTGGCTTCAAAGAATCATATATGAGATTATTGAGATGTTACATGTTACAAATTTGTTGCAGAGCAGTTTTAAACTTTATTCAGATTTAATTGCATGGCAATAATTGATCATAATAAAATACCAGTTTTTCCTCTGTCATAATAAGTATAATTCAGTATCATTCGATTCAATTATAACTACCTGTAGTATTTTTAGCGACGGACATGTACTCGACTTTAGAACATGAGGTCATGGATATTCATTTGATAATAAATCGTCCTTTATGAGAAATTTAATGGTCGATTGGAACAGCGTTGGATGAACTTGGTGTTTGGAAGTATATGGGTGGAAGGAGATGATGAAATAAAATGAAATACCTGTTAAATCTTTATTTCGGGGATACAGGGTACGCAAAATTCTTTATAAAGTATAATTACTTAACAAATAAAGACAATTTTTTTTATTTTTCGAAGAACTTCACAATATATAATACAATATACACGATGGGTCTTTGACGATTGAATTAATTTCAACTACTGATTTTTAAAGCGATAAAGAGGAAAGATTTTCTACTTTTTCCAATTCTGTCCCGTTGCAAAGTGACTCAGGGTTTCAAATTATGCTATGTCACCACTGGATACTTTTGGGATTAGACGAAAAATTTAGCTTTTGGTTTATAATTGACCATGATATCGTAGACATACTTGTTTATGCAACCTATTACTGCTCTGAGCTCCAAAGTTTAATATTCATGATACAAACACATATTTATTGCTCTTCGGAGAATGTTAAATAATTTACCATCCGAAATATAATTTCAACTGAAAATCATACTAAATTCCTTGGTTAGTGATTTTCCATCAGAATATTGATGAAAATATTAAAATTTCTGGATTTATTCACATTTTATAGGATAATATTCATAATAATATAATATCAACTCTTGCAATACTCTGAATTCTATTACTTACCCATTCTTTAGATTATCAATTCTATTATGTTGTCATGTTTGTTTCGCATAAATATTAAATATTTTTATCCCATTTTGACGTTTAAAAAGACAATATTCAACCCATGGTAACAAGGGTAGGTTGACGTTTATCCACTGAGTGAATTAAGATTTTTTAATTCACTAGTGGAATAAACTGTTCACCACTCACTTTCTGGAAATTATTCTTTCTACACACAATGCATGTAAAACTCATTTTAAAGTATGTTTCTTAAAATTTATCCAAAATTCTACATTAACAGTCATTTCTATCATCAAAGTCAAAATTACAATTATTAAGATTTTGAAAATGGAACTGAAACCTGCAACTCCTCCAAAGGAAACACGATCAGTCGTTATAGCACATGTGTTTGAGGACTTCTCAGGATGTGTGTGAAGTTGGCCCTGCACTTTTGATTTTTGAAAAATTTTTAATGTGCTAAATTGTGCTAGGCTTGTGCTGCTTTGTGCTATTTAAATTTTCTCGTTATTTCAAGTAGTTTTCGAGATATTTCACTAAATGCATAAAATGGGCCAGCCCCGCACTTTTTGGAAATTTGAGTTTTAATCACTGAAATGGATTGTGCTAGACGTATACTGAGTTGTGCCGTTCGAATTTTTGAGAGGGATCTCTTAATTTCCCAGAAAATGAAAAATCAAAAAAAAAGTTAGCCCCGCACTTTTGTTTTTTCTTAAACCGTTAAACGGAAAGAAAGAATGAAAATGTACATTATTCGCTTTTACTTACTCAGTGAAATATCTTATTAATCGTACCATTGGAAAAAACTTTTACAGCACAAAGCAGCACAAACATTTTATCGAAAATCAAAAAGTGCGGGCTAACTTCACAACAGTGTTGCCATTCACACAATTTATCATTCAGTCTACTTATATTTTGATTTTTCACCGTATAAAAAGACAACTTGAAGTTTTTTCTGAAAAAATTATCAGCACAAATGTGACACAACTCTATAAGATGATTTTCATGGAAAAAATTTTCCAGTTTTTTCAGAAAAACTCTATTTTTCAAAAAAAATATTAACGGCACAACTTCACACTCGCGTAGCACAATTTTTCCACATATTCCGATTGAAAAAAAGCGAAAGTGCGGGGCTAGCCTTGTGATGGATTTTCGGAATTTTCCGGAAAATGTGAGGTATTCCCATGAAAATTTTACGGCACAACTCAGCACAAACCTAGCACAACTTTTTACACTCATTTCCGATAAGAAAAAACAAAAGTGCGGGGCTAACTTTGTTTTTGATTTTCCATTTTCTGGGAAATTAAAAGATCCATCTCAAAAATTCGAACGGCACTATCAGTTTACGTCTAGCACAATTCATTTCAGTGGTTAAAACTCAAATTTTCAAAAAGTGCGGGCTGGCCCATTTTATGCATTTAGTGAAATATCTCGAAAACTACTTGAAATAACGAGAAAATTCGAACAGCACAAAGCAGCACAAACCTAGCACAATTTAGCACATAAAAATGTTCAAAAAGCAAAATTGCGAGGCCAATTTCACACACATTTTCTCAAACCCTGCTGAAATTAAAAAAAAAATATATTCATTTTATTTTGTAGTGAATCTTCAATATATCCTTCTGCAACAGAACTTGAGCGCCATCTCCATGTCTTTTCAAATCTGCCCCAGAATTTGCGAGTAGGTTTACAGAAGAACGCCTGAAACTGTACCCTGTATATTGTTCAGCATCAGAAAGGCCCAAATATTAGGTGTACAAATAAGTTTCCGCGGTTTTTTATAAAAAATTAGGAATTTATTGTAAAGGAAAAGTACATTACGTTTTATTCAAAGTATTTTCCATCATTTGCCACTACTTTTCCCCATCTTTCTGGCAACATTCGGATACCCCGTCGAAAAAACTCTTCATCTTTTGACGCTATCCACAAATCTACCCAATTTTCGGTGTCTTCATATGATGTGAACCGCTGCTTAGACAGACCATGTGCCATCGACCGGAACAGATGATAATCAGAAGGGGCTAAGTCTGGTGAATACGGCGGGTGGGGAAATACTTCCCAGTTGAGTGTTTCCAAGTATGTTTTTACCGGCGCCGCAACATGTGGACGAGCATTATCGTGTAAAAGAATAATTTTGTCGTGTCTGGAGTAGTAATGGGCGCGTTTTTCCTTAAGTGCCCGACTCAATCTCATCAATTGTGTTCGGTAGAGAGCTCCAGTAATGGTTTCGCTTGGTTTCAGCAATTCATAATACACGACACCAAGCTGATCCCACCAAATACACAGCATGAGTTTTTTTCCATGAATATTCGGCTTAGCTGTCGATGTTGATGGTTCGCCGGGCTTAACCCATGACTTTCTCTTCTTTGGATTATCGTAGTGAATCCTTTTTTCGTCACCAGTGACTATACGATGCAAAAAACTCTTTTTTTTATTCCTGGCAAGCAGCATTTCACTCATGCATAATCGGCGTTCAACGTCTCTCGGCTTTAGTTCATATGGAACCCAATTTCCTTGTTTTTGAATCATTCCTAATTTTAAACGATGTGAAATTGCTTGTTGAGTCACTTGTAGAGTGAGTGCAAGTTCTTTTTGCGTTTGGGACGAATCTTCCTCCAATAGTGCTTCTAACTCCATGTTTTCGTACACTTTCGGCCTTCCACTGCGTTCTTTGTCTTTAACATCAAACTCACCGTTCTTAAACTTTTGAAACCATTCCTGACAACTTCTCTCACTTAAAGCAGCTTCACCATATGCTTCTAGAAGCAATCGATACGCCTCAGCTGCAGATTTTTTCGCATTAAAGAAGTAAATCAAAAGTTCCCGCAAATGATGCTTATTCGGAATAAAACTTGACATTTTTGCACGAAAAAAATTACGTGATGCTGATACGGAATCACTAGTACTTTAAGGTTATGGTGTTGCCAGATGACTAAACTTGGGATATTACGTTTTACATCTGACAATTTCTCCATAACCTTCTGGTGGGGCCATCTTTTGACAAACCGCGGAAACTTATTTGTACACCTAATACTTTGCAATAGTAACGGGTATTTTCGAAAATTTCCCTCAAAAATCAAGTTGAATATTATTGCGTAGATTTTGGGCCACTCGGTATAGTCGAAAAATAATTTCATAAATCTATCAATCAATCTCTCAATGTGATCATGATATATCATGAACGCCACTGTCAATGAAGGTACTTACATTAATAATTTTCATGGGTTAGTTCAGACAATTATAATGTCCTTGTTCGATTGATGCAAGAAGTCGGTCTTCTTTAGTTAGCGACATTTAACTGGCTCTCAATTCCAATTCAAAGGTTGACGTTGACAATTATAGCGGACTAGTTTAGAATTATGTAACATTGTGGACATCTCGAGTCTCTTGAGATACGTTCAACGAATCTCATGAAAGGAGGATCGATTTCCCTAAACTGATATTGGAATTTCTTGCTGATTGCTGAAGAGGAGTTACACTGAAAGGTCATTTGAATGAGTTTTTTTCTACTTGATGATGAAGAATTATATAATTTAAGAAGAGAATCTTTCTGATTTCTTAGTAAAATAACCTTATTAGTTACGATAGTTAGCTTCTGAGAGAGATAAAAGAGGACAACGGTAAATATTTTCACAAAAGCATTGTCAAAGCTGTTAGAAGGAAGAAACAAGGGAAAAACCGTACTGGTGGAACTCGGAGAAGATGCCCGAAGTGAGTATGTCAAACTAAGGAGACAATATACTCGGTGCGGTGGATGCGAGGAAGAGAGGCAGGAATAGTTGCGAAAAATGAAAGAGCAAGGCAAGCTGTTAAAAAAAGTAATAAATCCCTCGAAAAAAGAAAACTGGAAGAACATCTTGACATGCCTAGAGGACGATATCTGGGGGAAGGACTACCGCATCGTAACCGGACACTTCATGAAGGACAGAAGAGTACATAAAATACCAAACGCTAAGAGAAGTAAGATTCTGCAAGATCTGTTTCCGAATACAAGCGAGAGACCCCTGAGAACGGGACTTCACATCACAACCCCCAAGCCTTTAACTATGGAAGAATTTGAACATGCAGCTAGAAGCATGAAGGACGGAAAGGCCCCAGGCCCAGATTGTCTCACAGTCGAGGCACTGAAATTGGCGTGTAAGATCATACCCGAAAAAATCCTAGCTAGACTGAATTATCTACTGCAAAACCAAGACTTCCCGGACAACTGGAAAGTAGCGAGAGTGATGTTGCTCCCAAAAGAAGGCAAGGACCCAAATCTGTCCTCGAGCTATAGGCCCATCTGTCTCCTAAACACTATTGGTAAATTATACGAGAGGCTGATCGTGAATAGATTAGAGGAAGAATTAAAGAAAAAACGGCTAATATCCCATGGACAGAACAGTTTCCGAAAGAAGAGAAGTGTATGCAAGTGAAAGAAAAACTAAGCAAAGGAAAGTCAAAATGCTGTTTGGCGGTAACTGTTGACATAAGGAACGCCTTTAACACGGCAAGGTGGGATCATATTATAAATAGCCTAATTGCAGGAGGAGTAAGCAGTTACTTAATAAAGTGTGTGCAGTGGTATTTCAGAAAAAGAATTGTCCGATCTGGGAACGTGGCACATGAATGCACCATGGGGGTTCCCCAAGGCTCTATTAAAAGCCCAACCTTATGGAACACCATGTACGACGGTGTCCTAAGACTACCGTATGATCCGGAAGTGACCGCGGTGATGCTCTCCTTTTCCTGGTTGAGGGATAAGACGAAACTGAGGTGAGGATTAGGGAGGAGAGGACAGTACGAGCTGCGACGGAGTGGATAAAAAGCAGAGGACTGGAGATCGCTCCTCAGAAAACCGAGGTGACCGTGATTAGAGGCCTTTAAGTATGCTGGTGGAGGGGGAAAAAGTAGAAGCGAAGCCTCACCTAAAGTACCTTGGTATGATTTTAAGCAAAAATTTGAATTTCGCACCCCATGTGAATTACGTGACTAACAAAGTGGCGAAGAAATGCGCTCAATTACAAAAAATTATGTCAAACATCAATAGACATCTACGGCAAGCGCAGACTATTATGCGGACTGATTCACAGCATCGCCCTGGTGGGGGGTGGTAAAGACGAAAGTCATTCACAATAAACTAATATCAATACAGAGAAAAGGATTATTAAGGGTTGCGTTCGCGTACAGGATGGTATCGGCAGAGGCAGTACAAGTCATCTCGGGTTTCCCGCCCTTAGACCTTATGATATTGGAAAGAAACTTTCTTTAAGAAGTGGGAGGTCACTTAGCTGACTATCTGAATCCGAGAGATCTCCTACATCATCCCGGACATCCTGTATACAAATTTTTCAGAACCGTTAAATTCCCAAATCCTTAGAAAGTCTCAAAACAAAACCTAACATTTTGAAAGGCTTGGAAACAATCTGGTCAATATGGTATTCCAAGAATGATTTTTCATCTAGTATAATTCTTCACTCTTTCACCTGATCTACTTTCCTTATAGGCAATTAATTCAAATAAAATGCTAAAGGCACCTTGTTAATAAATTATTATTAATATATTAAGTTATTTTTCCTGAATCTAATATGTTTATATTCATCAATGTTCAGTTCGTAATAACGTTCCCAGTAGAAAACGGCACATATATACAAGTCATCCTGTAAACTCCAGCAATCTTGTTCACCACCAAGTCTGTTATTAATTTTGATATCATCGGGTTAAGAATCGAAAAGTGTATGAGAAAAGCAACCTGAATTATCCTTGATATATATATCAAATAGAAGGGGACTGAGGAACCCTCAATGTAACATGAATGGTTACAGGTACTACGCCATTGACCAACACAAATTGTTCACGTCCAGTGAACATGTTTTTTAAGTAAGTACCGTTTTGGAATCAAAAAGACGTGTAAAGATATTGCAATAATTTTATTTTTACATGAAAGCCTGTATCTTAATCTACTTTTCAACATGATTTCCGTGAATATTGACGTACTTGTCATAACGTGGCACTAGTTTTTGGATACCCTCCTCATAGAATTCTGCCGCCTGACTTGTTAACCACTTTGTCACATATGTTTTGACTTCATTATCGTCTTGCAGACGCTGACCGCCCAGTTGTTTCTTCAAGTGCAGGAACAAATGATAGTCGCTGGGTGCCAGATCAGGGCTTTTCGTCCACTTTCTGCACCAAATCTTCATTAACGACCGAAGGACGCCCACTCCGTTCTTCATCATGCACATTAGTGCGGCCATCTTTAAATGCTCTCACCCATTTCCCTACCATTCCATCACTCATAATGTTTTGTCCGTAAACTTCACAGATCTCACGATGAATATCGATCGGTTTTACGCCTTTAGCACTAAGAAATCGTCCCGTACAGCCCGTAGTTCACAATCAGCGGGACTCACTATTGTCGGAGGCATCTTAAACACTCAGTAAACAACGTATACAATGAAGAATCAGACAAGAGATGTAGGTAACCAGCGCGCATACGCGGAACGCCGACCGTAGCGCTACGGCGGCGGAGTCGCAAAACGGTACTTACTTAAAAAACATGCCTCGTATAATCTACATAAGGTATAAGATTCATCAAAACTGATCGATACTCAAAAACATGTTGCCGATATCCAAATCCTGAAGAAAATAAATGAAAACGTCATTTATGATTGAAGTGTTCGCAACCGTTGTTGAATGTTACATTGTTAGACTTCCAAAGTCAACCACGCATCAATTATATAAACTTTAAGATTCCCGTTTTGGGTTGATGACGGTGTATAATGATTTTTTTATTGTCAATAACCAACGTATTTCACCTTTTTCCAGATAAATATCCTTTGAAACAATCATACTCTGTTAAAAAATAAAAGAAGGTGGAAATATTGCAAAAATCAGTTTATACCGCTTTGATGATCATTTTTCTTCCGGATTAATACATTTCTTCTAAAATTTCTCTTTTTTTTTCAGGAGAAGCGAGGTGATGCCAACTCAACAACTATAAGCACATAAAGTTGACAGTGGAAAATGACTTAAACTGCAGTTTACTTGTAAGTGAAAATGGTATTCTTTTTGAAATGTTTCTTGTCATTTAGCAGAATATCTGCTGATTGTGAAGTCTTATAGGTTCCTATAGACATCTTCTATCTTTTATCATGTGAATTATTTCTTCATTTCTGTCTTTTGAGTGCCGCTCATATTTGATGTTCTATCACATAAACATTACTTTAGATCGAATTTTGTGGTAAGTTTATAGTTGGAATTGTTGTGTAGATATTGTCGTGTATGTAGTTCATTCTACACAGTGTTTTTTGGGATTCCATTTTGTAAGTACATCTGGAAATGGAAAGTGTCTTTCTCTCTTGATTTCAAGTGTGAATGTAAGCGATTCTTCTTGATTATTCGGGTGTAGAAGTAATCCATGAATAATGTCTCTTCCATGTTGCCAAATGATGAAAGTATCTCCTATATATCTTTTTTACAATTTGCTTTCAAGTTCATATTGGTCGAGAGCTCTTGTTTGGAAATTTTCCATATACAAATCAGCTGAAACAATAGACAGTAGTCAATCCACGGCTGACTCAAATTCTTGTTGATAAAGAAAAAATAAGATTTAATATTCCAATAATCATTGTATATAAGTGTTCATAAATTAGTTAAATCCTCACCCTGTATATAGTTTGAACAAGACTCATATTGTTCGCAAAGAAAGAACTCTTCATGTATATGTTCCACAAACGGACTAACAGCCATGTAGATGTTGGCTTTAATACAGTTTTTTATTCAGCTTCCATGTCTCGTCGTCATTTTAAATGCACATTTACTCAATAACTTACCATAATAATGAATTGGAACTAAGCTGTATAATGATCCATAAACATTCAAGTTCGTTCAATTATACAGATAGATCAATCTGTTTCTATTGAAGCAGACGAGGATCGGATCAGGTTTTGAGGTCAGAACGGTATGACAAAAGAAGATTCTACTTCAAGTTTACACCGGGTTGAAACATACTTGTATTCTTTTGCTTTTAGTCGCACTCATTATGTATCAAAGAACCAATAGTGATTAACTTCACGTTAGGGCCTTAAAATTAATTTCTCTATTTCAGTGTCGTAATGAGTTGATTACAGTACTAAAAACAGTGCTGTAATGAACTCATTACAGCATGGTTTTTAGTTTATTTTTCGTTTTGTGGTTGACAACACTAACATCATATCCTTTCTAATGTCAACACGGGTCCATTGCATGTCAATTGTCAATATTAAACCATGTAGAGATTTGAACGCACTATTCAAATTCTATAATCTGTCAATTTTCGTATCAGTCACACCAACTGCGAAAATAAAATACAAAAGGCACTAGGAGGTGTAATCTGAATTTTTAATTGAATTCCACTAAATTTCTCACAATTCTTGACTGAAATAGAGAAAATATCGTCTAATACTCGTTGCAGAAGGCAGGATGGCTAATAAACGTGTCTTTTTTTCAGACATATCTGTCTACCACAACTCATTGCTCAAATTATAGAAGCATCTGAAGTCATCCAAGCAATTCCAATATTCTCTTTTTAGTTACGTGACCATCATTAGCTATAAACCTGAAGCATCTAGGCCTTTTGTCTTCCGTGCAATCAGAACGTGTTAAATAAAGTCTTGTGGCACGTGTTGGAAAATTTATGGACTTGTTTGCTTGGTTGCTCCAGTCATGCTTTTCACGAGATGCCATCCTTGCATATTCATAACATAATAACAATTGCCGAAGGCGAAGTCTTTATCCATCTCAGTCGTGTCCAAATCGAGAACTGTGCCAAGAATTTATATATTCCGACGATGTATTGTGATGATGCTAATTGTGTTAAAGTCCAAGAAGTGACTTTCGCCTTCTGTATATTTGTTTCATTGTTGACTTCACGTACTCAAGGATATTATGAAAATCGATAAGGTTTATTGTTTCGGTGGCAGTGATTAAAGAGGAAAACATTCGGTTTCACTTTTGCGTATTATTGTTGATTGGATCAGCGTGATTTCGCTTTGCCCTTATGTCTGTATTTTTCGAATATCGAACCGAAAATGTTCTTAAACGATTGGGTTCAACCACCTCTACAATACTGGTCAAGAATTATTATTATCATTATTATTTATGCCCACTTGCACTGTCGAATCTAAGTCTAACTTAGATAACATAAGAATGCTTCAAATTAAGCTCATATGAGTTGTAAAAACTACGAACCCAGTCTCCTAGATTTGTTTTGTGCCTTTATAGAAGTTTTTTCACATCTTTATTTCATACACCGATTCAACCTGGTTCACAAACTTAGGAGATAATAGAATTTGACTTAGTTTTAATATTTCTGAATGTTTGTTATGATGCATGGTTAATTAAAATTCAATCAATATTGAATGTGGAAGCTATAGGCTCATGAACATGAAAGATTAGAATAGAAATATTTTTTCTGAACATAATCATTTCATACTGAATTGAATAATTTCAAACTATCGAAATAATTATTATAATTTTATTGTAATATTTTCCACATTTTTTTAAGGTACAAATAACTGTTGACAATTTTAAACAGAATCAAAACAACAAGGATGCACAGAACACTATTTTATTGGGAACTACCCACCACAGAGACGTTATAATAACATTTTAATGTGATAATAATTCACTCTAGTTATTCTGAGAAAAATTATAACTAAAGATCATTAATGGTTACAGATATTATCTTTCATTTAAAAAAACTTTGCAATTATTAATTTTTTTTCTCCTGGGGTTCGGTAATCAATTAATATTTTATGGTAAGGTATTAAAATTTTACATAATCTATGAATAACCATTATTCGATATTTCTGTTTTTGTTTACATAATTAAAACAGATATTCTGATTATAAAAACCAAAAATTTACTCATGTTCAGTAATTAATTATAGTCTAAGCAGAATAGATTCATATTAATGATTTAAAAAAAAAATTTTTAGTAAAGAACACCTAGTTGATTTTTCAGAATCAAATTTAGGTGATCAAACTCAATTTCTTCAAGTATAATTGCACACCTAAATCTGGGAATACTTGTAATCTATCCAAGTAAATTGTTATTGGGATTCAGTAGAGGAAATAATCATCAAGCAAAGGAACATCACTTTAAAATAATTATTCGTAGTGACATCATTCATTGTTGTTGAAAATTTCGAAAAAGATTTTCCTGTTTTTAACAGTATGATATCAAAAGACCTCTTAGACCTATTCACTGGTCTCTGTCAAGGAGAAGAAACTTCAGAAATATTAGTGTTTGGAAAATCATAGATGATTCTTTCTGGAGTGAAAAAAAAGCAATAGGACAACCTCTTGCCTTGGAAGTTTTCATAGAAATGATGGTTTTCATGATTTGGAAATTTTAAGAAGAAAATTACAAATGTATAATGATAACATCCAATAATTCTGAGGTTTTTTTGGAATTTCTCACTAGAAAGTAGAAGTAGAAAGAAATTATAGTAGAACAGCAAAAATCTGTTTATGGTGTTTTTTTTTTACCATAAAATTAGTATTTTGTATCTTCCTTCTGGATATGGACCTCATCGGATGAAACATGAGTTAGTGAATCATTTCTTAGAGGGTAAATAATGTTTTTAAACAATTCAGATTCATTAGTGGATGCTGTGGAAGGTATTTTTCTTTCAAACTGAACTATACCCATTGTGAAAACTAAAAATGCTTATAACTTTTTAAAGTAGCTGAATTTGGAAAAACTGTAATGGAAAAAGTGTTTATTTTGATCTCAAGAACCTATGGTTAAAATTAACGCAGTGGTCAAAGACTCACCCTGTATAACATTGTAGGAAGATTCACAATGGAATTAGTTCGTCATAGGTCCAGATTACTCGAACATTTCCTCATCTGCATATTTCTCTAAGATATCTTTCGAATAAGCCATAAACATCGCAGATAATCAGGTTGTTTACATGAAAAAATAGATATGAGCATCCAGGGATTATGAAATGAATCATACTCGCTTCTGAATACTCCCTATTCTTCTGTTTTCGTCTTGAACACTCCTTCCGATGTGTCATCTCAATTAGTATCACATCATTTAGCCTGTAAACATACAGTTTCTTTGTTTAATTTCACACGTTTTTCTCTTGTTTTGGTAAGTTCGCAAATCATGGGATATTCTAAACTGCTTTCGTGATCTTAAAATCGAGATGCTGCAAAAGATAGACTACAATTATGTTCAGTGTCTATTCAAATGCACGTCGCCAGGAGCAAATCTTCAAAGATTGGTATTGATTGTCAAGAATCTTAGTGCATTCAAATGATCTCATTACATCTTAACTCATCCTAAAGATGACGATTGTGGCTGTGTCACAATTTATAAACGTGGATATAATATAGAAAAATTTTTAAGCATATTTTTTACACACTGGAGACCATTTACATTGAATATACAAATAAGAGCACAATTTGAAAGAATATATCTGGAGGATATCATTTTGAAGGTAGTAATTACAAACAAAATTGAATTGACGAATATCTTTCAAAAAACTTTATGTTTGAATTTCCTGGCTTGTCTGGAAGTCGAGATATTAGCTATATGGAACATCCAAGGACCCCATATACACAAGGTGCGGCAAAACTAACAGTGAAGTTTTGATGGGCTATCAATTAAACCTACGAAAAAGTGGTTAAGTCAGTACCACATCCCATTTTTTTACTTAATAAAATCATAATAAATGTCAGTCGATAATTTTTTCTCTGCTATTATTTCAATGAAATAAGTGTTGCATCACAACCTTCCCCAACTATGGATGCTGATTTCCCTTTGAATGGGTTCCATAGCAGACTTCAAACATCAGAAGACTGATGAAGACCCGATTCGAAGAATCCTCCTTGCAGATTGGCGACAAATTTTGTGTATTAAATTTGAATATAGAGGGTATTTCTAAGGACAAGAGTGATTATATTTCTAAACTAGCAAAGGACTATGGTGCTGAGATTATTCTCCTTCAAGAGACATATACAGATACTAAAAAAAATCTTCATGAAACAGGAACCATAAAAGTTTATGTATTCATTGATTATCTCCTTAGTAAAATTTACGATTCAGCTTGTTATGTTAAAAATCCTTGATTCACAATATCGAGTTAATCCAAAAAGGGGAATTTGAGGGTGTTTTCTTTATCTCTTTCAAATTTTGTATTTTTGTTATTCAGTTCTTTTTTCTGCTTTTGTCTTTTTATTTCCAGAATCGATGTAGGCATCTTGAAGAAGTCTCTGTTCCCATCAAAACAAGATCACTCTTGAAGAATGCAGTCCCTAAAATAAATTTCAGCTTATTTTTGTACTTTCACATTTAGGCGGGGAGCCAGCGTTTTTTTTACTGGGGTTTTTTCCCTAGGCTTTTATGTGATAAGCCGAATTGTATGACACCCCGTCACTAACCCCTGATCTACGAGGGCCGTTCAAAAACTAACCTCCGGTTAATTGAAAAAAATACACCAAGTTAAGTAAAAATATTTTAATATATACATCTTACAACTACATCTTTGCACTATTTTTCGACATAGTCTCCATTACGATTGAGGCACTTATCGTATCTCTTCACAAGCTTTGAAATTCCTTCTGCATAAAAATCACTCGCTTGTGCCTTGAGCCAGCCTGTGACCGCATCTTTGAGCTCTTCGTCGTCATCAAACCGCTGGGACCCGAGCCATTTCTTCGATTTTCACGAACTTTTGCATCAACTGTCTGAACGAGTTCGTCAGTCACCAATGATGGTCTACCACTCCTCTCTTCATCATGAACGTTTTCTCGTCCACTTTTAAATAAACGTACCCATTCACGGACAACTCCTTCACTCATAAATTTTGGTCCGTACACGGCACAAAGCTCACTATGAATAGCTGCTGCAGAGTATCCTTTGGCTGTAAAAAACCTTATAACAGCACGCACCTCACATTTGGCGGGATTTTCTATTGCAGCACACATTTCAAACTGCCACAAAAACTAAACTAGCTCAGGTACGATGTTCACTCGACTACGGCTTGATGCCGACTGACCTGCTGAGCGCGTGAATGCACAGATGGCGCGCTACTATTTTGCCCATACCCATACCCCTAGGACGTTTTGTTGAACCATATTCTTCCAATGCACTATCACAACTGTGATGATGAAAAAACGACAGTTTTGAAAAAATGTGCGAACGCCGAAGCTACGATGCTCTCCGCTCCATACCATTGTTACGACAGAAATCGGAGTTAGTGATCGGATACAATAATCAATGCTCTCATTGCCACCACAGCGGTTGTTTTGCCGCACCGTGTATAAAGAACGAAAAATTATACTTGATGATATTATAACTACTTCAATGTTCGTAGAAATTTGTGCTAATACAGTACCATATCTAAGTTTAGGAGTTCCAGCTTCACGACGGTGTTTTTCAACATTTTTGCCCGCTTTTTCCCAGTGGAACAACGTACTATCCATTCGCCTAAATGTCTTCAATTTCAAACTTGAGTATGTCGGGCCGGCCAACTGTATTTTTTCCATTTCCCGAAGGAGATGAGCTAGAGATTCCATATTTTCAGTGTAGATGATTTCCAAATAACTCTGTCCTGTTCGTTATTGGACCAAATCCGTCGAATAGTTTAGCATTCGAAATTTGATTTCCTCAATAACTTCTTAATATCCGTTTTATCAACTGGCAAATTTTGTGGTAATTGAAAGAAATTTTTTGATATTCTTTTAACCATAAGATAATGTAAGATTTCAACAAAAAACTGTGCATATATTCTTCATCTCCGTAGAGTAAACCCAAGGGAGATACAGGAAATTCTTTATGTAAGGAAGTCGCAGAAGTTCATGGAATAAAGTTAAGAATGGATATTCCTTTTACATGTTCTTTTACGAATGATAATTAATGCAATTCGAAAGATGACGAATTGAAGTTTCTAAATCTTCATTCTATCTTTCGAGAAAAATAATAAAATTCCTTACCATTTGTTGACGAGAAATTTCTTGACATTTCTTAAATGAATTTCATAAGGTATTTTTCTGATAGCTATAGATTTGCTGGAGGCATCGTCTAAATGATCTATCAAACCTTTTCTGTGTTCCTCTTGAACTGTTCCAGATCAAACTGAGAAGATCTCAACAATAATCTCTTTTAGGATGAGATTGAGTTTCTAATATGCGATTTTTCCTTAGTTTGGACTTGAGTAAATTAGGTAGTTCAAAGGAAGAAAACTTACAGGAAGAAAATCATTAATCTCTACATGATTTTGATGGAAAATATATACTTTAGATTTAGGCTGCGATCAAAACTGAAGGTTATTAGCTATATTCGATTTGAGATATAATTTTCTGGATTCTTTCACATTCATTGTGACGGTTTTTTTGGTATAATATTTTTCCTGGGTCCTGGAAAAGACAAGAAGAAGCCCCAAAAGCTGCTGAGCTCACTTTAGTGCTTTTCTAATTTTATTATGAATGCATTTGATTCATTGATATACGAATGAGCTCCTTATAAGATATGTCTCATCGAAGATGATATTTTCATCACGTAGTCAAGTAATTTCGTCAACAAGCACACTCGGAGTTCACATGATTGGACAGACAAGAGATCACATGAGATGATATCGATAAGATAACCTGTAAGGTGTATTGAGACAAAGAAAATAAGACATCTACTTCATTAAAATTACGTGTAAGGCGCTCGGTGTGAAATCTAGTTATCAAATTACATTTCATGCCGCAGAGTCAACATTGCTAAAGAGGTATTTGTTGAAACACGAAATTTATCTTATCACTACTTAAATACAAGAACTCTGTTTCTATGAGCAATTCTCAGCTTCTATCGAACATTCCTGGCAAGTTTTATAACGTGGTGTTCCCAAGAATTTGACGTGATTCAATTGCAGATCTATTTTCGGAATTATCAAAAATGAATATTTCGAAAAGTGATTTCTGGCCAAAAATACTTCTAGTATGAAACTTTTTCCAATTCACAACACATATGAGTTATGTTATAATCTTTCTAGTTGGACAGCTCAAGAGGAAAATAGTCCAGTAAAGGAAGGGCTGAAATCACTTTTTCTCGGAAAGAGCTGCATTTTTGATATGTTGATTGTTATAATGAGAGAAACATATGGTCAAAAATGCAGGTGTTAAAATTTTCAGGAACATTGAAAAATTCTTGAAAATATAGAGAAAAATACGGTTTTTCTGATATTTTCACGAATTAGAAGGTTTAGTAAGAAAAAGTTTTAAACAAAAGTTGTAGAGCGGAAAATTCTAGTCCAAATTATGTACTTTATCGTTCTCGAAAGTGAATTTGTTTACTGATAAACAGCTTATTTCTTTAGTAGCGCAATAACATCGAATTTTAAATTTGGCGCTCGATGAAATGACTACCTGAATGCTGAACCAAACATCTGGCAGATATTTGCCAGAGTTGGACTCTACTCGTTTTGTTATTGTATTGCATTTATTACATCGAACCCTAGCATATAATGTTGAGTTGGTTGAAATGGACAGTTTGGGTAAAACGATGTTCGGTTTTCTAATATGTTGTGCTAGCGAAGGCGATATAGATTCTTCAATGGAGGCTAGAAGTAATATGAAAAATAGGAAAGTCAAAAATTGGATAAATTTTTAAAAGGAAATTTTGTAATTTGGCGAAATTGAAATTGAAATTTTATTGATTCAAAAATTAAAATAGTGTTCAGCGGCAATTATGAAGAACTTCCTAGCTGAATTTCCTTAGGATGCATACGATATACGAATAATAATTTAGACGTAGTTAGGTATGTTTCTGATAGTAAAATAATAGTAATTCTGCGAAAGAAAGATTTTTATTCAGAGTAATGGGACAAAATTACTGTAGTAATTATTTGAAGATCAATAGCATTAATGAATAATAATTAAAGATTCTGCATCAATATCATCTCCCTCAGCGTCATCTAGATCCCATTCGTCTTCATCGACATCAGAGTTCATTTATATTCTGTTTATCAGGTCAGAGACATTTTCACAACTTATGCCGTTACTCATTTTTCAAAACCTTGTACATTTCAGTCCTGCTTTTTGCAACATTTTCCATTCCTGCTGCAGAATACCTTTAACAAATGTGAATAAATAAAAACAAGAAAATGAGTGAATTTCTGAAATTTCTGAAACTAATAAAACTAGGGTGTGAATGAATTTGATCACATTATTCAATAATTCCTGTGGAGCTACTGCTGTGGTCATGATTTTAGGAAGTAGCATACAATGTGATCTATGCCAACCCCAATGTTCAGGTTTCAACGACGGTCGTCCTAGCCAAACCTGAATTTGATAATAAACTCGTCTGGTGTGTTCAATCAATGCTGACTCTGTTGGAGGAAGCATTACTAGGGGTGATGTTTTCCTGGTTCCTAAAACCGAAAAACCCATTTTCGCGACCTTTGACCTTGAATAACTTTTTTAGCAACTATGAGATTTTTGGGGACTTTTCACCCTGTCTTTCTAATGGTATCCTGACCATCTTTACCAATTTTCAGCTCTATGCGAATTTTGGTAACTTCACCTCTGTTATTTGGTCTAACTTGACCGGACAATTATGCAATTTTCGTTGATTTTGAACAATTTTTTCTTGGGGAACTGAATTGAAAAATTCACTACATTGCTGTATATCCCCAGATATATTCAAATCTAAAGCGCGAAATTGATAAGAGGTTTGTCAATTCGACGTAGTTGCTGTGTAGTGCCATCTAACGAAAGCAAAGGAAATAGGCCTAATGTTGTCAAACCTGTAAAAAAAAAAGAATCAGGACAAACATCATTATTTCAGACATCTTAAGTTGAAGGTATATTTTTCTATGATTTATGATTCCAATAGTATAAGTCATTATCCATTGTACTTCGTCATTTGAGAAAGAAAACACTCTCAAAAAAACTGTTGTTTTCTACAGTAAGATCCAGATATTCATCATTCTGATTAAGATATTTTTACCCGATTTCTTAACCCAACTGTTACGATATTCTCGCAACAAAGGACACTTCTAGAAATTTAGGGCCGCGGCCGTTACTTACCAAGAATGCCTTCTATCGGACGGAATTTTGGGAATTCCTAAGCTCAGCAGGTACTTCCTCCGATGTTTCTCAAGTATAATAAGTTCCTCGTATTTTAATATCATCTCTCTGTTATACATTTTCTCCAGTTGGGTCAGTTAGATACCCTAGTACATTGTGAATCTGCGTTATTCAGCTGCAATCCTCCCAAGTGAAACAAGAAAGTTGTGATTTGTGAATCTGTAAAGCATTTGCATAAGGCCAAGCCACAATTTGTTAGTAGAAGTTTCATCCAAGGTACCTGCACCTTATTTTGTACCTTCAACGATTGAAGCAGAGCTGTGGTGAATTTCATATCAGGAAAATAAGGTTAGATCTTTCTTTTGTCTAGTCTCGCCAGAAGTGCCCAAGATTGAGCAAAGAAGTTCAAATCCTTGGATTTTGTAGAAATTTAAAAACTCTTCTCTGGGGATATAAACTATCAAGTGCCGAACCTTGTTAATTCTTCTTATCTGTGAATACATAATTTTGTTACAACTACAAACTTGTTTTATTCACATTGCAAACATTTTTTCTACAAAAGATTATTTTTGGATCTACTCTAAGAGTATAAGCAGCGACTCAGGAAGTGCGCTTCTCTCCATTAAGCGGGTGAAAATTATTTACTCCTGATTTTGTACCCGCACACCAACTATAAAATCCGTGGTTATACTTCAAAACACGACTAAGATATACAAAAAAAATGTAGAAAAGCGCCTATGTGAAGTCAGCAGCTTTTCCGCGCTCTGTGCGTGTAAGGATGATATCAATATTCTGAAATTTCATCATCGTAGAATGTTATACTAAGAAGATATGGGATTGTTTTCACATTTGGCTCAATCGCAGATATTTCACAGCAGTCGTTGAGAAAAATGATTCTTCAATCAACTGAATACGATCAGACATAATCAGGTGATGATTATTCTTCTAAAACGCGTTTAAAAATATTTTTCATTATAATGTAACCGAAGGTTCTCATCATTACGTGATTAGCACCTTAGGAGGAAAAATCCTTGTAGTTATCATTATCATCCTGATGCCAGAAATGGAACACCAAATAAGAACAGATCAATTCAATCAACAAACCACACACGAGAGCACTTGTTTGTTGTCCTCGATACGAGCCAAAAGATATCATACTTATCTCTTCATTTTTCTGTTCTTCGATGACAATGTCAATATATTCTTCGTTGATTCTGATAAACATCTTCTTGAAGATATTTCAGAACACATTGGAGTGAACTGATTAATCTCTATTTGATTTTCTAAGTTACATAACGTCTTCAACTTATGGCTGAGAAAATGTTTGAACAAAAATAAATGGCTTTGACTGACTATTTCAGATTGAAGTTTTGATTTTCTTGAAATGAATTTAGAGAAGCACGGACATGAGGTCAGGAGATTTTGCGCTCTTATTCTAGGGTCTTTTTCCGTACTCTAGAACAGTGTGATACTTATAGAACCGCAACGATGAATGAATAAACCTAATTCTCAAATTAAATATAACCACTCACAGTTTTCCCTTATTTTTGTTCGAAGGTCGAATTCGCTTCTCCTAAAAAAACTGATCAAAAGTAGACATATCAACTCCATCGAAAATCATTCAGAACATCTTGTCAATTGAATCATATGAATGCATATGGCAACATAATCAGCAAAATTTATCTATCGGTAAACAAGGTCTTCTTTCAGCATCGTACTAGTATGTCGGACGGGCAAACGCTGGCTCTAACATACCTCATATTGAAATCCAAATTATACACAAGCGATAATTCTTCGAAATCCTCTATGGTTTTCAAAAATTAACTAAATAGATTCATTTGAAGAATGTCAATAAATTCAATAATTTATATTTAAAAAATAATAAAATGCTTTCAGCAGAAGGTCAATAAAGATTAACAACTTTGTACTATTTATAATTAGCAGAAGTACATGAAACAACAAACATATCTTCTCGTGCGTTCACTCTACGAAGATGAAATTTCTGAATATGTGAAATATTATATGGTGTATTATTAAAATATGATATAATACAAATATATGAATATACGAGGCATGTTTTTTAAGTAAGTACCGTTTTGCGATTCCGCCGCCGTAGCGCTACAGTCGGCGTTCCGCGCATGCGCGCTGGTTACCTACATCTCTTGTCTATGCACTGACGCCATTACAGTCTGGTTCTTCATTGTATACGTTGTTTACTGAGTGTTTAAGATGCCTCCGACAATCGTGAATCCCGCTGATTGTGAAGTACGGGCTGTTATACGATTTCTTAGTGCTAAAGGCGTAAAACCGATCGATATTCATCGTGAGATCTGTGAAGTTTACGGACAAAACATTATGAGTGATGGAATGGTAAGGAAATGGGTGAGAGCATTTAAAGATGGCCGCACAAATGTGCATGATGAAGAACGAAGTGGGCGTCCTTCGGCCGTTAATGAAGATTTGATGCAGAGTGGACGAAAAGTCCTGATCTGGCATCCAGCGACTACCATTTGTTCCTGCACTTGAAGAAAAAACTGGGCGGTCAGCGTCTGCAAGACGATAATGAAGTCAAAACATATGTGACACAGTGGTTAACAAGTCAGGCGGCAGAATTTTATGAGGAGGGTATCCAAACACTGGTGCCACGTTATGACAAGTGCGTCAATAATCACGGAAATTCTGTTGAAAAGTAGATTAAGATACAGGCTCTCATGTAAAAATAAAATTATTACGTCTTTTTTAATTCCAAAACGGTACTTACTTAAGAAACATGCCTCGTATATACAGGGTGAGTCTCTGACCACTGCGTTAATGTTAACCATAGGTTCTTGAGATCACCCTTTTTCCCATACCGTTTTTCCAGAGTCAGCTGCGTTAAAAAGTTATCATCATTTTAAGTTTTCATATTGGGCAAATATCCCTCTGTAGTCCAGTTTAGTTTGAATGAAAATTACTTTCCACAGCATCCACTGTTGAATCTGAATTGTTTAAAAACATTGTTTTACCTCTAAGAAATGATTTACTCACTCATTTTTCATCAGATGATGTCCATTATTCAGAAGGAAGATACAAAATACTAATTTTCGGGTAAAAAAATTCAACACTATAAACATAGATTTTTGTTGTCCTACCATGATTTCTTTCTACTACAAGATTATAAACCATCCCTTTCTAGTGAGAAATTACAAAAAAGCTCAAAATTATTGGATGTTATAATCATGCATTTGTAATTTTTTCTTAAGATTTCCAAATCATGAAAACTATCATTTTTGTGAAAACTTCCAAGACATGGGGTTGTAACATTGCTTTTTTTCACTCAAAGCCAGAAAAAATCATCTATCTTCCAAACACTGATAATTCTGAAGTTTATTCTACTTGACAGACTCTCTTGAGTATTGACCAGTGACTAGGTCTATGAGGTCTCTTGATGTAATAATCATAATCATAGTCATAATCATAATCATAATCATTTATTTGCATCCGTTGAAACACATTGTTTGTTGGACATGTCTAGATGATAATGTTAATATATATCTTAACTACACAATAAATACAAGCTCGATGAGCAGAACAGAGATTGTACATAAAAAATTTCCCTTATTTGGACGAGTTAACAATTACAAAAACTTATAATTCAAATATTCCATCAACGAATAAAAACAGTGGTGTTTCAAGAGTGACCTCACTCTTCTAGAAAAAGCAGTATATGTGCCACTCAGTTTGTACCCATTCGGAAAGTGGTTATAAATCTTCAAAGGAGCTATCATTGGACTTCTTTCTATTCTCCTCAAACTATGAGGTGGCAAAAGCAACGTTGAGGTATGGCGAGTACGGTAAGTATGAACGTCACCCACCCTCCGAAACCTGCTTAAGTTCCTGCGGACAAAGCACAAACACTGATAAATGTAGACATTGATGACAGTCATTCTCCCATGTGAAATAAAATGAGGTCTACATGAGTCAGTCCAAGAAATACCAAACATCGACCTAATAATCTTCTTCTGCATTAGGAGAACTTCCCTCATGTAAACAGAATCTCCCCAGCAAACAATCGGGAATGTATGCATCCATAATGAAAACATTTCATGGCGACACAATCGACAGACTTCCTCAATTGGACACACTGGTAATTCCTTCTAGCTAGAGTTGCCTGAAGTTCCTTAATGTGATACCGCCACGTAAAGGACGTATCGATCCAAACTCCAAGAAATTTAATCTCGTCTTTTCGGCGGATACTCTCCCTGTCACCTCTAACCAGTATGCTCGAGTCGATACTTTTCCATGCATCAGCATTGTCTTTCCTTGATTCAGCAATAACCCATTTCCTTTACACCATTCTGACATCTTAAGGAAGACGTCATTGACCTTAAAGGCCAACTCAGGTAGCATTTCGGCAGATAACACAGCAGACGCATCATCTGCAAACAGTGACAATACTTCCTCACTGATATTCTTGAACAAGTCATTCACAAAGAGTATGAACAAGAGCGGTCCTAGGACACTTCCCTGAGGAACCCCAAATTCTACTGGAAGAGCGCCAGATAACACATCTCTCTCGTTGCACCAACTAACTCTAACAACCTGTTCTCTATCACGAAGAAAACATCGAACCCACTGGAGAGGATATCATACTATTAAAAATATGAAAACCAAATTACTTATGTGACTTTTGACTGACTGACTTTTGCCGCACCCTGTATATAACAACCTCCATCTATGCAGATTTTTCTATGTAGATCTTGAATAATTTTGAACAAGACGGATCTAGGATGGGATATTCTCGAATTTATTGAGGAAACCAGATTCTAAATGCTCATGACTACTGAATTTTTCGACGAATTTGGCCCAGTAAGGAACCAGACCGAATTTGGACAATTCACCTTTTCTGAATGTATGAAAACTCTAGTTTATCTTCTTCGGAAGACAGACCGACAACTAAAGTTCGACGAAGGATTCTACACAGGAAGTTGAACCAAATTGACTGAAACCAATTTCGGCGATAATTACAAACATTTGAGCAACACGATAGCACGCAGATCTACTAGGAAGTTCTCATTTTCTCGTCTTTCTACGAGGAAGAATACACTAGGTATATTTGGGAGATATTCCTAGTAAGGAAAATAAATTTTATAATTTTCCATAACAATTTTGACCTGAAAAATATATACGACAAACTTTAGTGATAACAGCTTTAACTATCACGGAAGAAATTCCTGAATTTGATTTATAGTTTTAACGATAAGTTTTTTCTATTGCTGACATTATATCACAGATAGTTTTGAATTTTTATTCCTTAAATTTACATTGGAATTTCTTTCAAAAGCTTTCTGAACGTTTTCTAATTGCAGCAGGGCAAAATCGAATATCCACATCTAATTCTTGGCTGTACGTGCCACTTTTGATTATTGACATCAATTAATTCACACAAGCATATTTCGATGCATTTCAATCGGACAACATATTCGATTGAAATGAAGTTTATTAGAATCCCTGAAGAGTTAAATGGTACCTAGGCGTGACATTCAATATACAAGTATAAATTATTCTTTAAATTTGTTATTATGGAAAACTTAAAGCATGATCATTGATTTAATTGTCAAACGTAAGTGTCCTTTCTCCACCGTTTAAAGTCGAACAAAGTTATTCAGGAGTACAAATGTTTTTTCGAGTATATGGGACTCAAGGAAAACTTCTGGGACATTTCGAAACAATTTTCCACCCATATTCTTTCTTCAGAAAATATAAAATAACTTACGTTTATCAGGAATGAAACCTTATAAAAGTTCAATATACAGGGTGGCCATTTGAAAACGAAACAGACGAGATTACAGACGAAATAAGTTTTTTCGATAGAAATGCTCGGACAGGTCGATTTCTGTTTCGAGGGGGACAACTTAATATGTAGGTTACGGACACATAGCGCTTCAAGCCTTGCTACTACAACCGTCACCCCCAAATTTTGAATAGGGAAGATGGGGTGAGTGATACCTCATTTGAAAGGTATTTTAATACTGATTTCAGAACAGTTATTGACTTTTCATTTTATGCATTAGTTCACGAAATATTCTTAACTAAGTTAAAATGAAGTGGTGTTTACATACCACTTCTAGAGTTTTTTTTGTGAAAAATCGACATTTTGAGCTTCGAATCAACCATGACACATTGATCCAATTATATATCAAAATCTCACATCAATTAATTAAATATTCAAATTGTTCACCATTAGCTTCCATACAATGAAATAAGTTTTGTTCGAAACGATGGCGCACATTGTGCTGCATTTCTGGAGTGATTTGACGACCTTCGTTCACTATACGTCTTCTTAAATCTTCTATGGAATCGGGCTGTGTAGAGTAAATTTTACTCTTCAAGTGACCCCAAAGAAAGAAATCTAGTGGTGACAGATCTGGCTGCCCATTCAGTGGGACCCCTTCTTCCAATCCACCGATTTGGAAATATTTGATCCAAATATTCTCGAACTGGTAAGGCGTAGTGTGGAGGAGTTCACAATCTGATCTTCCACATAATTTCCAACATTGTTTTCAATAATTTCCGTCAAAATTGGATCAATGTGATTTTCCAATAAGTCCAAATACATATCTCCAGTAAGATTACCAGGTAAAAAGAACGGGCCGACAATGTTGTCACCAAGTATTCCAGCCCAAACATTGAGTTTTTCTGGTTGTTGAGTATAAACTTCGTGGAACAATCTCGGATTAGCATCGGCCCAATAACGACAATTGTGTCGATTTACTGTGCCGTTTCGAAAGAACGAACACTCATCGGAGAAACAAACATTGTACAGGTAATTGGGATTAGCAGTTACTCGTTCACTCATTGTATCACAAAATTCAACACGACTGTCAAAATCATCTTCGTTTAGTGCGTGTAAAAGATGGATTTTGTAAGGATGGAATTGGAATTTATGATGCTTCAAAATATTTGCAATTCGAGTTCGTGTTAAACCAGATTCATGTGCTAGCTGCCTCGTACTCGTCATTGGATTCAGAGCAATCTGTCCAACAACAGCTACCTCAGCTGCTTCATTTCTTTCCATGTTTCGTTTTTTAATAGCCACAGACCCGGTTTCTTGCAACTTTGCACTAATTCCAAAACATACTTCCTATTAACATGTTTATCTAAATGTCGTTGATTGAAGAATTCTGCGGTTCTATTCGCACATTGATTGTTAATTGACATAAGAAAGTGAAATTATTTCCACCCCCTCTGCAATTGAATAAACCATGTCGAACAATGAATTTGAACACATACAAGTCTCGATTCAAAACTAAGAATAATTCATATGTCAAAGAACCAGTAAGCCAACTTAATGAATGAAAAATTATCGATTCTCACTTTTTTGAAAAAGATATGAATTCAATAATCAACAAAATGAAAACATATTGAAGCCAACTGAGAAAACACTTCATAATTAAGTCGAAAATCGTTTCACGAATTGGGACTGGAATATTTCTGTGGCATCATTAATGATTTGATTTTCTTACCTGGTAATCTGATAAGAGATATGTACGTATTTGGACTTTTTGGAGATTTCTATCGATTAAGTGTTACCGCTTGTTATTGGAAATAATGCAAATTATATCGAAGATAATTTAGATTTAGTTTCAGCAAGATTGAACTCCTTCGCAATAAGCTTTGTTTGTTCGACATCTTGATTAAAGATTTCTATGTCAGTGGATTGGAGGATGGAAGCCACAGCCATAGTTGTTTTGAAGCTCAAAATGTCGATTTTCCACAAAAAAACGCTACTTCATTTTCAAATACTTAGTTGAGAATATTTCGAGAACTAATTCATAAAATGAAAAAACAATTACTGTGCTGAAATCAGTATAAAAATACCTTTGAATTGAGGTATCACTCACCCCATCTTCCTTAATCAAAAATTGGGGGTGGTGGTTGAAGCGCTATGCGTCCGTAACCTACATCTTAAGTTGTCCCCTCGAAACAGAAATCGACATGTCCGAGCATTTCTATCGAAAAAATTTATTTCGTTTGTGATCGTTTGTTTCGTTTTCAAATGGCCACTATGTATTTCCTTACGATGTGTACCATTTATCCTCATACAAAAATAAGAAAAGCATTTACGTGAGACAGTTTGCGGCTCGACATTACAAAATTCAGACGTCCATAAACAACCAATGAAATTTTGTCGGAGCATTGAATCACTATTCCCTAAATATAATCCTCATAAAAGAAATCTTGACCCATATTTCCATGCCCGGAGAAGAAAAGCGCCCTACCATCGAAAGCACTCTTCTTCCTCCTCCACTTCAACAACCAAGAGACGTGAAAGAGAAAAGAGAACAAGAACCGGGGCAAGCAAACAAGCAATCGATCAGTCGAACGACAGAACTCGATGGCTGGCAAACTTCCCCTCATCCTTGGACTTTTATGGATTCGAACAAGCACCTCAATCGATAACGAAAGAAGATGACACAGACTGGGGCTTCGTACACTTTTGTCCTATTTCATCGAATGAAAAGAAGACTGGCAAGTCTTTATTCAATCAGGATAATCTTCTGGACCTCGAGAGGGGCCCTCATTTTACCATTATGAATGTTTCATGAATCATGTATTTGGGCAAATTTTCCCCTCATTATTGTGCAGGTTTTATGAGCATTTTTTATTTTACTGTTTTTAAGATATTCTTTTTCGTGAAAGTTGTCCTTCAGTTAAAGAAATATTTCATTTAATATGTAAATGTGTAAATTTTTGCTCTTTCTTTCTTATTAATTGTACATGTTCACGCTCATAAAGGGCGATTCATTTGGAGGAGGTACTCTTTGTGGTGGGGAATTAGTTGCAGATCGAGCATGCGTCGTGTAAACTGAAGTGCTATTCTTCTTCATTAGTGTCTATTATTTCATAATGAAATGACTTAGCCCGGCACAGCGTCTACAAATTGTTCAGCTTTATTACGAAAATGGGAGTTCTCCGATTAATGTGTATAGGGCACTTAGAGCCACTTACGGTCCACATAATCGGCCTACCGAACGCACAATTCGCTCTACCATCACCAAGTTTGAGACTCAATCGTTATTGGATAATACTAGACCAAACAAACAACATCCAGCTCGTAGTGAAGAGAATATAGCGGGGGTGGAGGACAATGTACGTAATGACCCTCAAGTGTCGGTTAGTGGCCGTTCTTAAAGGCTTTGCCTTTCGTATTCAACACTTGGCGGATTTTACATAAAGATCTTTCTTTGAAAGCTTAAAAAATTCAATTAGTTCAAGAGCTGAAGCCGACTGAGCTACCGAATCTTTTAAGTTTTAGTCATTGGGCTTTTGACAAGCTCACATAAGATCCACTCTTTACGATAAAAGTTTTGTTCACTGATGAGGTCCATTTTTGGCTAAACGAGTTCGTGAACAAACCAAATGCCTGAATCTGTATTTTTTCTCCAAATTCTTATGTTATGGACAATTTTCCCCAGAATATAATCATTATTTTGAAGTGTGTTCGACTATATATAAATTTCGAGGTACTTTATAAGCTCGAATGCAACCTCCCTAAACTGCATCTTCGTATTAAGGGTAGCTACCATAGGAGTAGAGCTCTTACACCTGACTTTGGCCTGGAGAACGATCATCAGCTCGTCGTTAACCTAGTCAAGATAGGTGTCATGTACCGATACTACGAGGCATGTTTTAAAGTAAGTACCGTTTTGCGATTCCGCCGCCGTAGCGCTACGGTCGGCGTTCCGCGCATGCACGCCGGTTACCTATATCTCTTGTCTACGCACTGACGCCATTACAGTCTGATTCTTTATTGTATACGTTGTTTACTGAGTGTTTAAGATGCCTCCGACAATCGTGAGTCCCGCTGATTGTGAAGTACGGGCTGTTATACGATTTCTTAGTGCTAAAGGCGTAAAACCGATCGATATTCATCGTGAAATCTATGAAGTTTACGGACAAAACATTATGAGTGATGGAATGGTAAGGAAATGGGTGAGAAGATGGCCACTCAAATGTGCATGATGAAGAACGGAGTGGGCGTCCTTCGGTCGTTAATGAAGATTTGATGCAGAAAGTGGACAAAAAGCCCTGATGTGGCACCCAGCGACTACCATTTGTTCCTGCACTTGAAGAAACACTTGGCCGGTCAGCATCTGCAAGACGATAATGAAGTCAAAACATTTGTGACACAGTTAACAAGTCAGGCGACAGAATTTTATGAGGAGGGTATCCAAAAACTGGTGCCACGTTATGACAAGTGCTTTAATATTCACGGAAATTATGTTGAAAGATTAAGATGCAGGCTTCATTTTAAAATAAAATTATTGCGATATCTTCACACGTCTTTTTTTAATTCCAAAACGGTATTTACTTAAAAAGAATGCCTCGTAGTTTTTCAATTTTTCTACATAGACCACAAAATCAATCTGCGACATCTGGAACATTTTGGGCCCAAGAAAAGAAAGACAGCTCTGACCCTTCGCTTTGCGCACAAAAGGAAGAAGATAGGTTGTACCTTTATTTCTGGTGTGATGGTTAGGATTTACAACGTAAAAAAAAACAACTGTCGGGAATCGAATAACCCAATATCACTAAATAATTGTTCCGAGGGTTAGCTGAAATCTTTTTTGAAAATTATCCTCAGCAAACGTGCTGAACAATTATCAGTTTCTCACTGTATGTCTTACCAAGTCCTTTCCAAACTCATATTCCGCAGATAAAAGCTCATTATCTCACTTCAGTGCTTTCCTGATTTTCTAAAGGAAGTTTGGGCTTCGAACTAAACTGAAAAAGTCGATATTCTGAGTTTAAGATATATGTTTGTTGATTTTTTCATATTAATTCAGTACATATCGCACTGTTCAGAATAAGCTTCCGAAAGATAATAATGTACTGAACAGAAAAAAGGTTCAATCGTACATTTCGTTTCAATAACACCACATTCTGCAGTCCTTAATGCGGCACATATTTTCGCTCAGTTAATTATCTTCACCATGGTCCATTCACCAAAACGGCAAAATGCGCAACATGGATCCCCCCAAGGATGATTAATTTCATACCAATTAGTCAGTTCTAATTATGGTATTCTATCTTCTCCACTTGGCTACTGCATCTAAAGCGGTTGATGCGACAAGAGGAGGTATATTAGAGGTCAGAGAGATTAAAGAAGTGGGCGATAGAACTGGTCTCAAAGAATACACGAGACCATTGTCAGGATCAACAAGATTGAGTCATCTCGCATGGGAAAATTGAGGAAAGTCGATGTGCGGGATGGATTATCGGTTCATTCTGTGGGAAAACCTTTTTTTTTCGTATTTCAGGAATTTTAGCTCCAAATAGTTGGGTAACTCGTAATCCTCAGGAATAACCAAGAGAAATCTTTTTTCAATGAGTGGCATGAAGGAATCAATGATATTACATGAAAATTGATCAATGGAATAGTGTGATACTAATATGACCACTATATATATATATATATTCTTTTGAACTTTTGGCTTACAATATTTAGTTAGCAAACAATGAATCATATAGATCAGGGGTTAGTGACGGAGTGTCATACAATTCGGCGTATCAGATAAAAGCCTAGGGTAAAAAACCCAGTAAAAAAAAACCCTGGCTCCCTGCCTAAGTGTGAAAGTACAAAAATGAGTTGAAATATATTATAGGGACTTCTATCTTCAAGAGTGGTCTTCTATGGATGGAAACAGAGACTTCTTCAAGTTGCCCACATCGAATCTGGAAATAAAAACACAAAAGCAGAAAAAAGAACTGAATAACAAAAATACAAAATTTCAAAGAGATATAGAGAACACCCTCAAATTCGCTTTTCGGATTAACTCGATATTGGGAATCAAGGATTTTTTTACATAACAAGCTAAACCGTAAATTTTACTAAGGAAATAATCAATGAATACATAACCTTTTATGGTTCCTCTTTCACGAAGATTTTTTTTTAGTATCCGTATGTGTCTCTTGAAGGAGAATAATCACAGCACCATAGTCCTTTGCTAGTTTAGAAATATAATCACTCTTGATTTTTCAGATCTTCTGATGTTTGAAGTCTGCTATATCCCTATAATATAGGGAACCTTAAAAAATTAAAGGTTCCCTATATTAAAGGGCTATCTGAGAGGGTCGGTCATCTCTTCAGAGATGAAATAGTTGAGATAGCGTACAAACCGGTTAATACTGTAAAAACATTTTATTCCAGATTAAAGTCAAAAATTGCATAAGACTCAAAATCAAATGTCGTTTATAAAATACCTTGCCGTGACTGCGACAAGGTATACATAGGTCAGATGAACAGATATCTTAAAACTAGGATAGCCGAACACAAAAGAGACTGTGTTAATATTCACAATCCCATTAAAAATAAAAACAATAACACAGCATTAGCTGAGCATAGTTTAAATACGTTACACTCTTTTAATTTTGAAGGTGTCACTGTTTTGGATACTCAAAACAACTTAAAAAAAAAGATTGTTCTGTGAAATGCTAGAAATTAAAAAAGATGCAAATTCTATTAACAAGAGGAGCGATATTGATAACTTGAATACGGCCTATTTTGACCTCATACAGAGAATACAAGACTTATAACATCCATAGATTTGTTTTGTTTCATGTTCCCTTGAGTTTACGTACACATTTTTCGTTTTTCTTATTTGATAGTTATCAAATTATTAACACTGAATGTCATGCATCTGGTTCATTTTCCTTTGGTGCGTTTATTTCGTACAATTCAGTCAGCTGTATGAGATGTCCTTTATTTATTCATCCTCGTTGTTTTTAATTTTTAAATTGACAATAGAGACCAACTGACAGTGTGAGTAGCTTCCGATTATTATATGTAATTGTGTGATAATTTCAAAGATATTTTTAAGCATATTTATTACTTTATCAGTCTGATTAATGTTTTTATTCAATTCTGTTCTCTGGTTCTTTGAATCTTTACTCGTTTTTACTGTTAAGTTGTCATTTATTTTAGAGCCCTGAGGATGATTTTAAAATAAATCGAAACGTCGGCATTTTGTCTTATTGATTCTCTGAAAATTTTTGACCGAAAAGAAACCTCTAAGCATTTATTCACATAGACAGTAGTGCTCAATAATTTGGCAGAAAAAGATATATATGAATTAGACATATATTGTGATTGTCAATTCAAACGCACTGAAAATTGTTGCCAGAAAAATGTGTAGGACCTTCACTACTGCGCATGAGCAAAACTGGAAGGTCTGAATCACCGCTATTTGAAATTTGGCGCGCATTCCTCAGACGAACTTGACAAGTTATACAATTCTCTCGGGGAATAACCTCATAATTTACACCTGTGCATTTCAATATAAATGACTTTCCTTCCGAATTTCGAAATGAGCGATTCGAATTTCCAAACACAGCTTTCAGGTCGACTCGTTTGCGCATGCGCAATTTAGACTATCCTACATAGTCGAAGTCGTCAAAACCTAATATGTTGGCATCAAAGTTTTCATTACATTCACAGCATTGTTCTTCTAAGTATATGGAAAAAAAACACCTAACCTAACTTCCTAAAATACACATTGAAATGTGTCAAATTTCCATGGCACCACGGATGACTAAATAAAAATGAACAGAGTAATTTTATGTCCATTTGTTTTCTAGTTGGTATCTGTTACTTGAAGTTCTGTGGTAATATGAGCGTCATATGTATATTGAATATATATATATATATATATACTGAATCAACATCGATTCAACAAAACCAAATTACTTACAACATGCGAGAACCTTAGATGTAGCATTCAATCAAAAACTAATGCTGAAGATTATGAAAACATTCTGGGAGCTATTAAACATAGCTATGAAAGAATATATGAACAACAAAAACAAGTCCAAAAAAGGAAAATGGAGAAACTTATGAAGGAGTCAAGAAAATATGAACCCTTAGATCATTAAAAAACCGTGATCAATTTATCTAATAAGAGCTTAAGTGAAGATCAGATATCTCTCCTCAACAAGGGTCTCAAGTTCTCTATAGCCCCTAAGACGATACCAAAAATTGAAATCATGTTGGCGGCAGAAGAAACTGCACAGAAAATTCGAGAACCTGAAAAAGCCGAAGAGTACAGATGGAAAATCAGAACCTTGTTAGACAGGAATAACAAAACACCTCTACCCAATATAAATAAAGCTGAACAGAGGGTTTTAAAAGATCTTAAATCGGATAGTTCCAGCGCCACTGTAATTCTAGATGTTGGCTCTTATAATCAAAAAATCAATGAATTATTAGAAGCAGGAAAATACAAAACACTAAAAAGGACCCTACCACCACATTTGAAAACAAGATTTACAAAATCCTTTATAAATATCGAAATGAATTTCCAGATCAATTCGTTAGATCAAGACTTACACCTCACTTCAGTAAACCACCACATTTATATGGTTTACCAAAAATACACAAAGCAAATATTCCTCTAAGACCAATTGTGAGTTCAAGAAATTCAGCATGCCACCAATTGGCTAAATTTCTGCTGAAAATTATATCACCATTAAAAAGTAATTCAACATCGATGATAAGAAACACGAAACACTTCATAGAAATAATGAAACATCAAGAAATCATGGAAGAAGACGTTATGGTCAGCTTCGACATCACCAGTTTGTTCACTAATAATCCGACAGATAAAACACTTATCATAGTTAGGAAAAAGCTTGAAGAAGATCAAACCCTTAGTGAAAGAACTACACTAAGCGTGAATGCAATTATGGAAATGCTTTCTCTTTGTATTGAAATAACATATTTCTAATTTGAAGACATCTTTTATCAACAAGAATTCGGAATGGCCATGGGTTCACCACTATCACCAATTTTAGCTGATTTATATATGGAAATTTTCGAACAGAAGGCATTTGAAAAATATGTATTCAAACCCAAACTGTGGAAAAGATATGTAGATGATACTTTCATTATTTGGCAACATGGAAGAGACACTATAGATGGATTCCTTCAATATCTAAACAATCAAGAGGAATCAATTAAATTCAAAATTTGAAATCGAGAAGGACAGACAACTTCCATTCTTAGATGTACTCGTACATAAACAAAATGGAATCCCAAGAACCACTGTGTATAAAAAGCCAACGAACACAGGACAATATCTACATTTTGATTCAAACCACCAACTTAACACTAAATTGGGAGTAGCAAAATGTTTATTTCATAGAGCAATAAATATTTGTTACACTGAAGAAGACCAAAATAAAGAAATAAATAACATCTCGAAAACTCTTAGAAGCAATGGCTTCCCCAAAAAGATATTAGAAAAAGCTAAACGAACAAGAGAAATTCAACCTGAACCAACAGATATAAATCAGACCATTAAAACCGTAATTCCTTATGTTAAATGTTTGTCGGAGAATATGAGAAGAATTGGAAATAGATACAACATAACGACTGCATTCAAAACTCAAGACACTATCAGACCTAAACTTACAAAAGTTAAGCCTAATAATGAGACACAAAGGACAAAGAACTGCATATATATCTATTACCTTGCGAGTGCGGAAGATCTTGCATCGGAGAAACTAAACGCCCTCTGAATGTACGAATAAAAGAACATCAGAAGCTTCTACGAGTACTAGACAGCGACAAATCCAGGTTGGTCCAACATGCTGTAGATGAGAATCATCGTATAAAATGGGATGAAGCATCAATAATATCCAAAGAAGAAAAACTTGCAAGAAGAAAAATCAAAGAAGCAGCATTTATGAAAATAACACCTGATTCCATAAGTGCTCCATCTATAGATCTGCCAGAAGTTTGGACGCCGATAGTTCGATCCAACTTAAAAAGATCATCATATCACAGATGAGTATATAACATCGTTCATTTTTCTTTCATGACTTCTGTCAATTGACTTTTTGAAAATTGATAATTTTCAAAAGGTTTCTTACTTTTCTCCTTGATAAAGATAGAAGATGTCTATCGAAACGTCGGAAAACATTACATCCACAATAGATGATGGTAATAGCCCAAACAATTATTCAACACGAGCTTCATCATCAACAATATCTCGTCATCAACATATGTATATTTTTCAATGTTTTATTATTCCATTGATGTCAGACCATCAATGTGCAGATATTTCATATGAAATCTTGAAAATAGTTATAATATTGCGTCTTCAATCATCATACAAATATATATACCTTACATCAGTTCTCTCCAATTTTCTTTCTGCTGTTGGAGATTGGGTTCAATAATTATCTCGATAATTAACACAGGAATATTTCAAATAATAATAATGTTTTTTAAACTGTTTTTTCAAAAATCACCCTGTATATCTAAGATACCATCATCTTTGTTTGGCCATCGAAACACTAAATATTCGTTTTAATATTATCTTTTTTTCACTGAGCCTTATCTCTTATGTGACTAATAACCCTGTTAATGGTTGTTTGAGACGCCCAGTATAAGTTAGAAATTAGTTAAACCCGTGAATTCGATGTTAACAAATTGCGGATCTGTGGCGCATCAACCTCACCAGGAGATTTCACGCCTCTCCCGAAACACCTCATAGAAAATTCCCGGTGATTCCATCTCCGCACGAAGAACTCCCGAAAGATCAAGCGTAGGGGGAAGAAGCCTACACCAACCCTTACCATCATCCACTTCTGTACGATCGATTTTTCTTTTCCGCGAAGAATAAATGCGGAGGGTGCGGCTGCTGTCTGTCGGAGGGTCTTTCACTCTTCCCTCCTCGGTCGACGACGCAGTCGAAGATGGAACAAACAGATCCAAAGCGTGGTCGCGCTGCTGCTTCTGGCCCGGCTATCGCCTCCTCTGCAGTATTCCTGGGAACACCACAGAACTAACATCTCATCGGTGCAGTGTTACGTGTGCGAGTGCCCGTGTCTGTGATACGACGCCATCCGGGATTGCATATATGAGCGGTGCCAAACTGCCAAAGGAGTGCGAGGCGATCTGCTTGCTTGCCAACAGCACCTACGAGCTCTTCCTAAAAGAGGTATGACTGCCATCATCGGCACTTGTGTGTGTCCCATTTACGTAATATCCCGTAATTGGAAACGTTTATCGCGTGTCTGTCTCTCCGTGCGTTCGTTTTTCATCCAGACTTTATCATGCTGCTACGGAGAAAGATAAATTTGTTTAGGTTTCGCGGTGCGTTGACTTTGAATTTCGAGCAGAGGCGGTCTGAGCATGTCTGTCAACGCGGTATTCCTGGTAATTGGATAGCGATAGTCGAAGAGGTAGAGGAGGAGTTTCTTGTTTGAATATATTACCCGGGAAAACAACCCCCGTACTGGTTTTCGCGCTCCGACATCGCTTGGGAAAATTGTTTTGTTTGCCTATTATTTATTCCCGAACCCCTACCAACGAAAGTATTGGCATCACAATATTTTTATTATTCGATATTTTCATGTTTTGAGATTCCCTGAACCGCATTCAGAACAACCGTGTGTACAGGGTGCTTCAAGTCAGTGGCGGCTCGTGACAATATATTATGGTGAGGCACATATGAAAAAAATTTAATAATGTAATATATATATATAGGGATTACGTGGCGAACAAAGTTTATATAGTGAACTCTACTTCGTCAGTTGCATAATAAATATATTAAAGAAAATTTCTTCACCAATGCTTGGAATTTTTGATGAATCCTCAAATTATTTATATACATATTACTTTATTTTATTCAGCAAAAAAGCCATTAATTTAGTTGTCCCAATATATTATGAGCTTATTTTTCGATATACTAAATTGCTCAAAAATATGAAAACCATTATTATGCAGCTGTACAGCAAGAACCAACGTAGAGGTGTAGAGAGCATTCCTGCCACGTGTGGGATGAGAATGAAGGAAATCGGATCAGATCAAGTTGGAAATTCTCAAAATAACGAAATAAACTGTAAATAAATAAAATAAACACTGAAAAAAATGAACACTGAATAAAAAATTAAAAAGGCAGTGTAAAATAGGATTTATTCTGAAAGTTATGACTGAAAATTATTCTAAATTAAGTTCTCAATATAAAAATTTTTGTAAATCAATGGAATTCTACGATTTTTCTGATCAGCGAAATTATCTATAACCTTATCAATAAAAATATTTTTGTCCTGTGATTTTATGAATCCTTTTCGATAGAAATTTCAGCCATATTACTCAGCCGCGCCTGTCCAGTTGTATTCCTAATATAATTTTTAATCCTTTTCAACGCAGAGAAACTTCTTTCTGTGGAAGCAGTAGTCAAATTTTCCGAATTTTGAAGATAAAAATTGAAATAGATCATCAGCAGAACGCCCAGAACTAACATCATAAAATCACATGAAGCGCTCAACAAGTTGGTCATCTATTACATAACAAAAAATGACTGATAACTGGGAATGACAGCTTATGTCAGTTGTTTCATCAACTTGCCAAGAAAAAAACAATGATTGTGGAATTTCGTCCTCGATTTGTTTATTCATAACGAAAGCAACCGAATCAATTAATTCATTTTGAATGGTTTTAGATGTACCAGAAAATACCGATTTACTGTTGGTGTCATTTTCTAAAAAGGTTTTTAAATTCTTGTCAAATTTACTAACAAGAACTACCAATTCTTTGAAATTTCCGGGATTTAAAGACTCATTCGATTCATCGTGCCCCTAAAAGGTAACTGCATACAGAGGTGCATCGTAATATCTATTAAACTTCTTAGAATTTATCGATTTTCTTTGACTTAAGCATTGAAATTTTTAATTTCTATTTGACGCGCATTGTCAATTGCTGTGGCGATATTTTGTTTTTGCTTTCTCATAACGGTAAGCTTGCAATTAGATGAAATATGCTGAGCACTTTTATTGTGTAGCGATAGACCCCGAGATAAATTTTTCAAATCACTATAACCACTTTTCGACTCTGTCGGAATTTCCATTAGTTGCTGAGAATAAAATGCACGGTCAACAAAATATTTTTTCAAAGTAACACTTCCAGTAAGCCAGTCGTACTTGTCATACCACGTATTTTGGAATCCCCTGATTTGATTTACCGACCCCACCACTAGACACTAATGATTAACTCAAATCTGGAACAGGTCGCTTAACTTCCTTAATTAAATATAATTTGTCATCATACAAATGACTCGAAAAATGTTTCTTATTTATTAAAAATTAACAATATCACAAGTACACTGAACATGTTCCTTGGGAATTTCAAAAGATTTACTATTACTAGGTCCCGCTGAATCCATTTCGCGATCTGGTTTCAGAAAAATTCACCTAAAAAGATTTTAATCATATGCGATACACAGCAAACGCGATACCTCTAAATAACGACAAAGTGAACTAACCCTATTTCTCTATTTCCCGCTTCCCGATTAACTCGAATAAAAACCTGAGGCCAGCCTCTAATTCCTCGAGAAGCCGCCTTGCAAGCCGTAGATATGTTCTCACCGCTTCGACGCAAATAACCCGCTGGACATCGCAGAAACGAAACGATCTCAGATCGGCTAATATCGCGCAGAGGCCAGCCTCGAATTAATCCTAGAACGGCTTTCCATTACGTTCTCGTAGGTCATCGAAGTATGACACGCTAATTCAGTCAAAGAAGCCTGCGTTAGGCATGCCTCCAACCGTTTATTCAAAGAGGGTTTGATTTGTTATGAATATACGAGGAACGTGAGATTGGGAAAAATATTGAGGAAAAAAGTGATGATGAAAGGGAATGAAGAAATATACGGTTCAGAATTTTTTTGATGAGGCACTGCCTCACCTGCCTCATAGGACAAGCCGCCACTGCTTCAAGTTCGACTGCCTATTAGAATTATTTCGTATTATATATCGTATTATTTTACAATTTTTACATAGTTAAATTATTCTTGTAGCCTGAACACTTTTTTGTTATTTAGGGTATTAATTAGCTCTAAATTTCATGTAGATATTTCCGCTGCTGATGTTATGAAATATTCAATTTTTTATATATTACAGTTAAGATTTCTTGTGAGGCTTAACTTATTGAAAAAAAATTTTTAGCGTATCGAATCTTGCTTAATTTTGGAAGTCTATTATTTCTTGTTTTGCGGAAAATACAGATCCCAGCAAATTGAAGATTTAAATTTATAAAAGGCAAAAGGAGTTTGACAACATAGCCGTACAAAAATTTTCATTATCCAGAATTTTTTTATATATTAGGTGTACAAATAAGTTTCCGCGGTTTGTCAAAAGATGGCCCCACCAGAAGGTTATGGAGAAATTGTCAGATGTGAAACGTAATATCCCAAGTTTAGTCATCTGGCAACACCATAACCTTAAAGTACTAGTGATTCCGTATCAGCATCACGTAATTTTTTCGTGCAAAAATGTCAAGTTTTATTCCGAATAAGCATCATTTGCGGGAACTTTTGATTTACTTCTTTAATGTGAAAAAATCTGCAGCTGAGGCACATCGATTGCTACTAGAAGCATATGGTGAAGCTGCTTTAAGTGAGAGAAGTTGTCAGGAATGGTTTCAAAAGTTTAAGAACGGTGAGTTTGACGTTAAAGACAAAGAACGCAGTGGAAGGCCGAAAGTGTACGAATACATGGAATTAGAAGCACTATTGGAGGAAGATTCGTCCCAAACGCAAAAGAACTTGCACTCACTCTACAAGTGACTCAACAAGCAATTTCACATCGTTTGAAATCGTTAGGAATGATTCAAAAACAAGGAAATTGGGTTCCATATGAACTAAAGCCGAGAGACGTTGAACGCCGATTATGCATAAGTGAAATGCTGCTTGCCAGGAATAAAAAAAGAGTTTTTGCATCGTATAGTCACTGGTAACGAAAAATGGATTCACTACGATAATCCAAAGAAGAGAAAGTCATGGGTTAAGCCTGGCGAACCATCAACATCGACAGCTAAGCCGAATATTCATGGAAAAAACTCATGCTGTGTATTTGGTGGGATCAGCTTGGTGTCGTGTATTATGAATTGCTGAAACCAAGCGAAACCATTACTGGAGCTCTCTACCGAACACAATTGATGAGATTGAGTCGGGCACTTAAGGAAAAACGCGCCCATTACTACTCCAGACACGACAAAATTATTCTTTTACATGATAATGCTCGTCCACATGTTGCGGCGCCGGTAAAAACATACTTGGAAACACTCAACTGGGAAGTTTTACCCCACCCGCCGTATTCACCAGACTTAGCCCCTTCTGATTATCATCTGTTCCGGTCGATGGCACATGGTCTGTCTGAGCAGCGCTTCACATCATATGAAGACACCAAAATTGGGTAGATTTGTGGATAGCGTCAAAAGATGAAGAGTTTTTTCGACGGGGTATCCGAATGTTGCCAGAAAGATGGGGAAAAGTAGTTGCAAATGATGGAAAATACTTTGAATAAAACGTAATGTACTTTTCCTTTACAATAAATTCCTAATTTTTATAAAAACCGCGGAAACTTATTTGTACACCTAATAGTAGAAGTATAAAACTCAACGAATTGATTCCAGATGAGTGAAAGGAAGGTGCGTTGAATGATCATCCTCCAATAAATTTAATACTGCTGGTTTTTCGACTCGGATCAGTCGATATGATCCTAAACAATGATATTCCTTATTTTATTGCAATGTTTTCTTATGGGATTCCCTAAGTGGTAGGGATTCCTTTATCTAAATTGATTGTTGTGTTTCAGTTTTGAAATATCTTATTATCTATCAATACCCGCTTATAATGAATCTAAATGTATCAAATCTTAACGTTATTACTATCAATAAGTTACCAGTGGCGTAACATAAATTTATAATCGTCATTTCTTCCTTAGTTTCGATAACGAATAAACAATTTAATAAAAGTCTGCATATAACAGTTTCTAAAAGAAACACTTAATAACCTACTATAATCTGAAATTGGTATAAGAAATGCTACGAAAAGTTGTCGCTAAATTCGAGATTACATCTAAAAATGCAAAAAAATAGATGCAGTTTCATTTATTCAATAAGAAAGTTGATATCTACTTTCAGTATTACCTGTAGTCGTATGTAGAAGAGTTCATTTAGAGGTACTGTTTGTGGTGGGGATATAGCTGCAGATGCGCATGCGTCGTGTGAACTGAAATGGTATTCTTATTCAGTAGTGTCTGACATTTCATAATGGAACGACTTAGCCCGGCACAGCGTCTACAAATTGTTCAGCTTTATAACGAAAATGGGATTTCTCCGAATAATGTGTATCGGGCACTTAGAGTGACTTATAGTCCATATAATCGGCCTACCGAACGCACAATTCGCTCTACCATCACTAAGTTTGGATAATACTCGACCAAACAGACAACATCCAACTCGTAGTGAAGAGAATATGGCGGCGGTGGGGAAGAGAGTACGCGATGACCCTGAAGTGTCGATTCGTCGCCTTTCTGAACAGCTTGGCTTTTCGTATGCAACGACTTGTCGGAATTTACGTAAGGATCTTTCCTTGAAAGCTTACAAACTTCAATTAGTTCAAGAACTGAACCTGACAGACCTACCGAATCTTTCAAGTTTTAGTCGTTGGGCTCTTGACAAGTTTACAGAGGATTCACTCTTTTCGACAAAAGTTTTGTCCACTGATGAGGCCCATTTTTGGCTCAATGGGCTCGTGAACAAACAAAACGCTCGAATCTGGGGTGATGAACAACCACAGGAAAAAAGTGTGATTTGAAAAAATATATATTCTAATTACTTCGTAACTACTGTGCTGATTTGACCGAATAACCAACTCATGCGAGAAATTCATTCTTTAAATCTACTTTTGAAATTTCAGCTCACTAGCTTTCCTTTCGGACATTATCATGCCCGTGGACCAATAGAAAGAATCAATTTCGACTCTGGATTCTTTATCAGTTGGTCCATACAAAATACTCACTGCTCCATTAGGAACAAGTGCGCAAAAGGAACTATCAAGCCTGAAAATTCCAATAAACGTTAAGTAAACTCTGCATAGACATTAATCTCATTTTATTAAAAACCTTTAATGCTTTAAGGTTGTTAAATGAGGCCACAAAGAAAATTCTCGCCCAAGGTCGTCGAAGACGAGCTTCGAACAGTTGCGAACGCTGGAATGAACGTTTGAATCGATGCCAATTTTAATTCTGTTCCTATCGTTCTATTAGATAAGAACATCACATTATATCGACCATTCATTTTGCAGAATTACCAAACAGCTGTTACAGGTCACACGAGGTGGAAGAATAAAGAATTGTGTCCACGCAAACAATGTAACCTTTGCGACAATGGATTCCGATTCGGAAAATTCGGTCTTCTTTCATCGGAGTATTTTTTCGACGTTCGGAAAATCTCTTGAGCTGATTTGGACGCGTAGTCGTACATCTGCCACTGTTTGTCTGCGGAAATACTGGGATCATTCTAATTCGGTAACTGTTGAACTGATTGGGAAAGCTAGTGACGGTCGATAATTTGGCTGGCAGAGATGCATTACAGAGATGTTTGAGTGACGGTTGTCGTCAAAGAGGTCGAACTAGGCTAATGTTTTCAACCAGACTCTTAATGTAAGTGATTCTTCTGAGGTATTGATCTTGCTACGTGTTTATGGCGACATATATATATTCTTTTGAACTTTTGGCTTACAATATTTAGTTAGCAAACAATAAAGCATATAGATCAGGGGTTAGTGACGGGGTGTCATACAATTCGGCGTATCACATAAAAGCCTAGGAAAAACCCCAATTAAAAAACCCTGGCTCCCCGTCTAAGTGTAAAATTACAAAAATAAGCTGAAATATATTTTAGGGACTTCTTTCTTCACGAGTGATCTTCTATTGACGGAGACAGAAACTTCGGTGTTGGAAAAACAATTGTAAAAAACAATAAAAGTTTTTGTAAATTATTTATTTAATTATTTGATCTAATTATTTCAAAAGCAGTTCACAAGCACCAAAAAAATTGAATATTTATTCTATAATTGACAAAAATGAAAGGTTGACAAGAAGTGATCATCAAATGTAGTCCGAGTACGTAATAAGAATTCTTACGAATTGATATATAACTGGTCATGTGTTATCGGCTGGGTTTGCTATCCAACAGCGCCATTGTCAAAAACAAGGTTGGGGGAATACGGTACTGATAATCCCAAATAAGGGTGAAACAAGTCTGCCGTTGCCCCCTTCCGTGGCAACACGAATACAATGTTGACTCCTGCACAACTTTTGTTGTATGATTCTGATATTCAGTTTTTGAAAATTGTGATGTTGGATAGCAAACCCAATCAATAACATGACCAGAATTCTTATACGTGCTCGGACTACATTTAGTGTATTTCCACTTCTTATTCTATGAATTATTTTAACTTCATTTCCTAATGAACCTTTCCGTAGGTTCACCTTACGAAAATCTCATTTTTATTTTATGTTAATTTTTATGGATAATTCATAATTCATGAATTCATTCTTTCCTTGTGATATTTTTTTCATTATTAGTATTTATTTTTATCATTTATTAAGTACGCAAGAAGATTGAATCTGAATAGAATCATATAGGGTTTGCGTGTTTCTCGCCGATAGACTATTAAACGGACTTAAACGTGGATATTACACCTATTTGATTGGGATAATCTTATGCACGTGAAACTACTTCCCGGCATGAAATGAGACGTGATCATCTGTGCTTTGTTGAAAGACACGTGTTTTGAACGAATCAGGATTACGAGCTTCATCAGGTAGACCTGCTGTCATGTGAAAGAAATTGGGAGCATTTGCCATCTTTGATTATTGCGTAAAGTTAATCACTCAGAGATAAGTTCATTGTTACAGAAAAATATTCCAAGAAGTGTCACTCCCAATTCTGATTTGAATGAATGTTCAGAGGAATTGAGATCAGGGATTTAACGGGTTTTCATTTTCAATAGTTCGCTATCTAGACAGCGTCTTATTCTTAGAGCTGTCATCTTTTGACATTCATCAGGTCAAAACTGTGTCGTTACTGAAAAAACTAGAAAAGCACTAGTGTGAGGTCAGAAGATTTTACTCGCTTGTTCCTGAGTCTTTTCCTGGGCTCTGAAACAGTGTGATACTAAGAACAATGAATGAATAAACCTATATGATAAATTAAAATACCAATCTCAGCTTCCATTCAGATTTATTTTCCTTCGGAAATCATATGGTATTTGAGATCATCCTACGAGTGAGCTCTTGTCATTTGAAATACCTTTTTATTCTATAGTCCAAATCCAAAGATTTAAGATTTTTAAAAAAAAACTTCTAGACACATCTCACAATTTGACATATGTGAAAACATAGAGATACCAATTCGCCTATATTTATGATCCAAGATCCTGAAAAATAATATGAACTCGTGCCTTCTCACGATACAATGCTATAGTACAATTTTTTTTTTGTCTTCAGCTTGCAATTGCATTTTCACCTGTAATATACGACAATATCAATTGAAATGATCTCTTGTAGAAGGTTTTTGATAATAGTCTTGCATATTTTGGCATCAATAGATTTATTCCATTTCTTGTGGGTTCCTAACTACTACTGTACAGATTGGTTAAATTGCATGAAGAACAAAACACTTGAGCTAAAGGTCCGTTTCTTGTATTTCCTAGAATCATTAGTCTTTTTCAGATAAAATCATTCCTCATCTTTTTTTCTAAATTGCACAAATTTTGAGATATTTGAAGTTGAAAGTTGATTCCTTTCAACTTCAAATATCTGAAAGGAATCAAATCGATATAATAATCTGATGAAACATGAGGGAGTGAATCATTTCTGAGAGGTAAAATAATGTTTTTGAACAATTCATATTCATTAGTGGATGCTGTGGAAGGTAATTTTAATTCAAACTAAACTGGACTACAGAGGGGTGTTTGCCCAATGTGAAAACTTAAAATGCTTATTACTTTTTAACGCAGCTGAATAGGGAAATACGGTATGGGAAAAAAGTGTTTCTTTGGATCCCAAGAATCTATGGTTAAAATTAACGCAGGGGTCAAAGACTCACCCTGTATATGGGGGAAGAAAACATTTTCCAGACATCAAAGGACAAAAACGAAATAGTAGATCGGAACGAGTCTGTTCCATGTAGACTAATAATACGGAATTCCGATTTACCAGCTGACTCAAGCTACTAACTAACTGTTTACTGGCTTTGAGCAAGGCGTTGACTGAAACTAGCTAATGCGCATTAACTCTCAGAGCTGCGATGTCCGAGTGGTTAAGGAGTTTGACTCGAAATCAAATGGGCTCTGCCCGCACAGGTTCGAATCCTGTTCGCAGCGGAATATTTTTTCATAACTTCAAACCGTTTTTAAGAATGTTAGTTTTCGAGCACTAGTTCACTTAGATTGAAGAGTCCATCAATGTATCGTCGCTCATAAGGCATGACATTGTCACCTCTAGATATCAATTACACTCTAATCCTGTATACCGGGTTTTAAATTTTTAAATGAGCAAAAATTAAAATAAAACAATTGTACCTAACAATGAATTTGTGACTGTATTCAATAACATGGTTATTTATACAAAAATATACGTATTACCACTCAGCCAAGTGACATAGAATTTTTTTATTTTTGCTAGAACTGGTATAACCTAGTATATCGCATAGTAACCGCTTACCGCTTGACGTTGAGGTACTGGACACCCTGTATGCACCCTAATCAAACCTCGGACTTGAAAATTGTAGAAAATCACTAACGTGTGTTCAGTAGCTTTCGAGCGATAAATCATAATTTTCGACTCGATATTTGTAAATAACAGACATTTAGATAAAACGATAACACATTGTTCTACTGATGTTCTAAACTACGACAATCGCACAAAAATTACATTTCGACCGCATCATCTAGATGATTAAAAATTGTACCAAAACCGATCCTAGAACCTTGCAGTAAACCCAGAAAAATTATCTTTCTACCGAAAAAATTTTTTGTAATGGTAAACCTGCCGAATACACATGTAATGTATTTTGTACGTCAGCTTACTGACACCCTTCAATTCGAAGTTTTCATATTTACCAAATCATTTTAATTTAGAAAGATATATTTTTCGATTGAATTAATTTCATAAATCCAAAAAAAATAACATATTCATTTTAAAATCAATTTAATTATACTGTAATACAATTTAATGAAAATATGAATGTAAATTAACTTCAGATGTCAAGGACAAATTCTTTGACATTCTTGAAGGAACTAAAACTATTTCGATCCGGCAACGCAGCCATCAATTTGACGTAACGTTTGAAACATCTCACTTGTTACTTGTGTTATCGGCATGTTTACCAAATACTGATATCTGGACATTCTTGCTCACAGAGTATATAGGGAGGCATACAGACAATCCGCCGACGGTATCGTCACTTACTGTACTGTAGTCAAATACCGAACTTAAAAACAGGAGTGATCATAAAACGTTACTTAATTGAATATAAGTATTTACCCTGTATAATTAGTAATTGTATGACAGCATTTGATGTGTTTGGTAGTTTTTATTGTTATTAAATTGTGTATGATGTTTTTACAGGTTTGAAAGAGGATACCGCATGAAACGTTACCAAATTATATCACATTCTCAATAAAACATTAACCCTGCACAAAAAATGGTGTTGTAGAAATAAATCGTTACGGTACATCAAGGGAAAATATATTTCTAACAAAAGAGAAATTCGGTATCTTGGTTTCATCAAAGCGACCATTTGTCAGGTATTTCGATGTTGTCTCAACATTTTTTCAGTTCCATTAGCAAAAGCTGCAATGGAGTTGAGGTATTTGACTTCAACTGATTCTGGATGTGATTGTTAAGCTGACATTTTACTAATATTATTAGTAGTAGTAAGTATGCTGAGGTTATAATGATAACCAAAGCTGGTGAACCAGAACACAATGTGGAATCATATAGGCCCATAAGTCTACTGCTGTCATGAGAAAACTGTTTGAGAAGTTGCCTCTCAAAGGGCCGAAAGATGACATGGATATGCACCAACTGGTACCAGACCAACAACCAGGTTTCCGAGACGCATCAGGTCCATCGCATCTTAAACAACATCTCAACAAGCCTCGAAGAACGAAAATTTCGCTTATTATGCCGTGAAGTACGGGGAAACACTCCTGCCAAAGTCAAATCCGGTGTCCCACAGGGGACTACTTTCATACATAACACCACCATAGCATGTTTAACAGACGATATAGCCATACTTGCATCTGGCGAAAACGCCGAAACAGCTTCCAAACAATTACAAGAACACCTGGATGAACTTGGACAGTGGCATCGAAAATGGCGACTCAACATCAATGAGGCTAAGTCAGTTGCTTCTTGTCATACTGACCTGTCTTCCTTTGATTGAGTGCCTGAAGATGACCTGATTTGAGTCGATACATGTCGCAACATTTATGAATATTAAATTGGGGCAGACAAAAAAGCGTATTTTCTGTTTCAATAAGATTTATCGCTTATTCACTCTGTTGCGTTGCAGCCTGTTCATCTTACAAAACATCCTTCACTTAAGTACTTTACTAGTGCTGTAGTGCGGACGGTTTTTGCGCAGAAGCAAATAATTTAGTTACTAAATTACCATGCAATCTACTAAAATACTAGCCTAGTCTGAACAAGGCTATAACACCAGTTGTTCAGTCAAAAATTTTCACTCAATGGTGCCTATTGCGAGACATAACAAAAAGATAATCATGGTTTAGCCACCATCAAGTAATAATCTCGAATCGGCTCTTTTTGAGGGGCATCTTGTATCAATGTATGTTAAATGGGACTTTCATTAACAACGCGGTGGACGTAGTTCCGATCTCTTACTAACGACATCGATAGCCAATCTGAACGCAATCTGCATACAAAAACAGATCAAACTGTAGAAACTTGAATGAGCGCAAAATTCACAGAAACGCAAGTCGGGACAGACAGACATCTCATCCGTTACGTCCGTCGCTTTTACTGCCAGCATTTAATTGTGCAATAGAGAAGTTGCAAACTCATCTCATCAGAGTTCTGTTGTTTTGAACGCCAGCATCGCACATATACATGTGGACGAAGATTCTTCCACGCCTACGGTGTAACATTTTTAGCTATCGTCTAATCGCAGAGGTCGCCAAAAGGAGAAGCGGAGCAACTGCCTAAGAGCCATTAACGCAGAACTTCATCACACGCTTGTCGAGATGAAATATGTATTTGGACCGGGCAGAGGTCATTGGCGCACATTCAGGATAATCAAGAGTGAATATTTGTCGTTAGATGAAAGATGAACCAGGGTACAACGAGAGGGGACTCGACTCATGAATGAATTCTTTGTAGTCAATTGTTTTAACATTCTCTCAATATGTACCTATCAACGCTGGGTTTTAAGCAATAGAACTGTGTATAGAGTGGGCATATTCCGATGTTTTAGCACTACGACTTTTAAAACACAGGGGATAGACAAAATCTAATAACCCATCCTCGTTCTCTACCGAAACTAACAAGAGTAGTATCCATTTTGGTCTGCCTTCTTTTATTTTCGAGCTATAGACAAGCGGAAATTGAGAAAAATGTCGATATCGTAAAAAATCTATATTTCCGCTAATAAAGATGATAGAGCTCTGATATTAAAACATTATAGTGGAGTGAATTTTTAATTGCGAAGTTATGACCCAATGTTAACTTTTTAAGTGGGAACACTAGATTTATGTGCCATTTTCTGAATGCTCAATTCATTTTATTTATAAAAACATATAATGTATAGCAGCGGATGGTCAAAGATTTGATATGGGATCCCCATCATCTAATTTATTCAGTGAGATAGTTATGATAGCCTTTGAAAAGAAAATATTTTCCTCAGAAGACATTGGCTTGACAGGTTTTGTGCTACTCTGGAAGCGATATGTGGATGATGTTTTTTGGGTATGGACTGGGTCGATATCGAAATTGACGGCATTTTTGGAATTGTTGAACTCCATCCATGATTCCATCAAATTCACATTAGAAATAGAGGATAATAATAGATGTCTGAACTTCCTAGATATACAGATTAAAAGAAAAAATGAACACCTTGAATTTGATATATACAGAAAATCCACCTTCTCTGATATTTTGATGCCAAATAGTAGTTCACATCCTTATAAAATCAAAATGTCAGCATTTCACGCACTAACTCATAGATTAGTCTCGATTCCAATGTCAAAAATTAACTATGACAAGGAAGTTCGCACACTGAAATTTTTAGCTGGGAATAATGGCTACTCTCCGGTTATAATAGATCAACTCCTTTTCAGAAAGCGGCAGAAGAAATTGTTACATTATATTTATCCACCAAATAATGAAACTGAAACCAAAAAATACGCATATATCGACTACATCCCATCTCATTATAATATTAACATTAGTTGTACTAATAAGAAAAATCTGAGATCAATGTTCTTTAATGGTAAGGATCGAGCGAACAACACACAATAGCGGTGTATATAAGCTTCACTGTAATGAATGCCCTGCATTTTACATAGGTTAAACTGGTCGTTCACTGGCAAAAAGAATTGATGAACACAAAAATCAATCCTCCAAAACAAACCCACTACTGGTTTTTCTAGTCACTGTATCACCTCAAACCATTTCATTGATTTTGAAAAAACCAAAATATTGCACAAATGCCATAAAGGTAAACGCATGGACCTTTTAGAATACTTAGAAATAACATCAGCTTTTAAACAAAATCTTTCCATTGTAAATGATCAGTTAGATTTCCGTCTATCACCAATTTTAACATGTGATATTGATATGTTATGTAGATGTGTACTGTATTAACCGATATTGTTTTATATTCAGTTTTGAAAATGGGATGAAACCCGAAACATGCATGTCAACGATGCTTTAAATAAAATGTGTGAAACGTACAGTCAAGTGTTTTTATTCAATTTTTGTTAATTAATATCTATAACTTCAGATAACGAAAATATTCTGAAATATGAAAATTCTAGCTCACCTCCTTCGGTAGATAGAGAGTGTACGCCTGGACGAACATTGTTAAGTTTAACCACAGATTCTTCATCAACAATCAAACCCTATCGATCGAGACCATTCACAGTTGGAATTCGAAAAATATAAAATTAAATGAAAATGAGTAGTAGACATTTCATTACTCAGAATTTTTTGTACTTTTCTTCACATCATATTATTGATTGAACTTTATAATATATAACAAAAATAAACACGAAAGGAAAAATTTCTAGTGCTTAAATGTCTAAGTAAATTATTACAGAGGAACGATAATCCCGCAGAATTACCTACGTCAATCGTGGCTAGCTCGCGCCACCGATAATTCTTCGGCATTATTATTCCTCTTTAGTGAATAACAGAAATAATTTGACAAACCTCCATTTTGTAGTATTTTCAACAAACAGAAATTTTTTCAACTTGAAATGAAATAATTTCAGGTGCCTTTAGAACGATACTGGTGTTTTAAAGACATAGTATTTCTAAATTTCTCCTTATACTTACAAAAACTTTCGACCAAAGTATCCTTTTCAATTATGGATTTGGGAACCAGATGTTTCTGGTGCATATTTTTATTACCTACCATACTTCATGGATTTGGGAACCAGATGTTTCTGGTGCATATTTTTTATTACCTACCAATTTCATCATCCTTAGTTTCATAAATTTCAGAAATTCACTTTTATTCTTGTTTTTATTGATTCACATTTGTTAAAGGTATTCTGCAACTGTAATGGAAAATGTGATACTTCTCGCTACAGTTGCAAAAAAGCAGGACTGAAATGTACAAGGTTTTGCAAAAAGTGTAACGGCATAACTTGTGAAAATGTCTCTGACCTGATAAACAGTATATAAATGAACTCTGATGCTGAGGAAGATGATATTAATGCATTTAATTGAAGAATTATCAGTAAAAAAAAAAACAGTTTTTCCTGATATAATTTGATGCAGAAAATTTAATTATTATTCATTAATGCTATTGCTATTCAAATAATTACTACAGTTTTTTAATTCAACTCTTTTGTCCCATTACTCTGGATAAATTTCTTTCTTTCGAAGAATTACTATTATTTTACTATCAGAAACATACCTACCTACGTCCAAATTATTATTCGTATATCGTATGCATCTTAAGGAAATTCAGCTAGGAATTTGTTCATAACTTTGTGTATCATTCTTTCTCCTCTTCTCCTCGTTGCTAACGCTTTTGCTTATCTGTAACTGGTGTACTGCGCGCATGAATTCGAGTGCGACGCATGGTAGAAATACATAGGTATGATCTTGCGCGTTGAAGAGAGATAGAAAACTCTAAAGTTTCTCTAACAATCTGTCATCTGAGTCTCAAAACGTAGCATATCGTTAGGTTAGGGATTTTGGCTTTGAATAAAGGTAATAATGTATTCTTCTCACTAATCAACGTTAATTAATTCGTCTTTCTTAATATTTACCATGGTAGAAAAATATTTTTCTGTCATGAGATTAACCTTAAAACCATGCATTGTTTACTGTTTTGCTACTCAGATGAACACACAAATGAGATGCGCAGAAATTAGGAAATTGAAAGATCATACCTATGTATTTCTACCATCGTATTAAGATCTTTGAAATATGATACCACACATTTACTCTCGCCCTATATCTTTCTATTCCCCTTCCAAGGAGCGTTGAATGTTTAACGCAACCTTTTCGGAATGAGCATAGAAGTTTCACTTCATGAAACAACTATTGAAGAGTCCAAAAATTGCATTTATCTTACAAATATTCTGTTTTTTTGTTTAAACATTCAAAAAAAAAAGTGTTGTTAGCTTAGAACTCAATCAAAATACGTTTCAATTAAATATTTTCAATTTATCCTCTAGTTGAAATACGTCTTCGCCTGTTCCACTGATAAAAATAATTATTGGCCAATGGTCATTGACGTAAGGACATCAATTGCTCTGATTGGAATAATCGCATGATGAATAAGAAATGAACTATTCTTCAACTATACCCATCTTTCTCTAGACGTCGTCAATACACGACAAAAATTCCACTCTTGCCTTTCCTCAGAAGGTTATGGAATCGATATGATCCCTCGTGCAGCTCATTGAAATTGTTAATTTATTCGAACGAGCTGACCTCTGTTGGTTTCAATCACCAAAAGTCAACAATAAGAGTTGTAATGTAATCGCAACGACAGAATCGAACATAACAGGTTGAAATGAAGAAGATTCGACCTCGTAAATTCTTGACAATTTATAGACGCTCCTGTTTTAATGTTTTTTTTGCGCGTAGCCTAGATTCAGATAGGTCAGAGCGAGCGATACAAGATATCTTCGTTTTGAAGATCTTAGATTAAACATTATTTGGACCATTTCCACGTTAACTCCAAGCTTGTTTACCGCCTTCACAGAAATAGAACAGCGGCTACTTCGTTTAGGAAATCTTCCTCGAGAAGCCGATAATTGGTAAGGGACCACTTGAAAATAGCTCAACGATGAATTGAGAATTCCATTATAAATCCTTGTTAGTAATTTTTATTGTGATAATGAGCATTTTATTCACGTGAGATGTTTCTCATTGAAATTGAACCTTTATTTGAGTGTCAGCACGGAATAGTATATTCTAATACAAGCTGCAGAATGGGCACCTATTCCAATATGAATCAGGTTATACCTCCTAGTGCCTTTTGTATTTTATTTTCACAGTTGGTGTGACTGATACGAAGATTGACAGATTATAGAATTTAAATAGTGCGTTCAAATCTCTACATGGTTTAATATTGACAATTGACATGCAATGGACGCGTGTTGACATTAGAAAGGAGATGATGTCAGTGTTGCCAACCACAAAACGAAAAATATAACTAAAACAATGCTGTAATGAGTTCTTTACAGCACTGTTTGAGTACTGTAATGAACTCATTACGACACTAAAATAGAGATAGAAGTTTTACTTCGGTGCCCTGAGGTATATCTTGTTTATGGCTTCGCCCGATATAGAAAATTGTTATTGTGAATAAAACCATTCTGGCTCAAATGACAAAATGTTTAGAGAAGCGCTGGGGTGAGGTCAAGAGCTTTTGCGCTAGAATCTTTTCTCTTACTCTAGAATAGTATGATACTAATACAACCACTACGATGAATGAACAAACCTGTATCATAAATTTAAAATAACTACTTACAATTTTTCTCAAGTTTTGTTCGATGCTCAAATTTTCTCAAAAACTAATCTAAAGTAGGCATATTAACTCCATCGAAAATCTTTTAGAATACCTTTGTTTCTTTAAGGATTTGTTCTTCGAAATACCGCATATATTCAAGTGAAAATTATAAATATTATTTATTAGAAATAACCAATAAAACAGTTTTCCTTCAGTTTAATTTAGGCCTCAATCCTGTTCCACTCAAAACTGTAGTACTTCAAAATATAACCAATTGATTGCATATGACAACATAATCAGAAATATTTATCTATCGGTAAATAAGGTCTTCTTTCATTCAACAATATAAATCAAACGAAATAAAAATTGTTTTTTATTCAAAAATAACCAGATAGAAGCATAACAACAAATTATTCATCTTTATTCTCGAAATAATAATTATTGATAGTACAATTATTATACACATTACGAGCATTATTTTCGAATGCTGAAGTAGAAACTGATGTTGTTTCTTGAATGACATTTTTTTCATTCCTTATGGCTGTGATTATTTTTTTGTGATGTTGTTGGTCCAGTTGGAGATATGGTTTCACTGACGCTGCAGAAGAATGGCCTGTTATCTTTATCAGCTGTTCCTCGCCAATCCCTGCTTTGGCTAATTGGCTGACAGCAGTAGCTCGATGCGAGTGGTTGGTTATCTTCGACTTAGTTGTGTTGATGCCAATGAGTTCTGCCGATTCTTTTGTCCATTTAGCTATCGTATTGGGACCGACTGGGGAGTTTTTGAACCATGAACCATTATTCCAATTCTTATGTGGAGTAAGGAATAGTATTTCAGTAGTTATGTTTGCAGTTCTTTTGGATACAAGTAGCTTATATAACCTCACCGGGCAAATATCTTCTTCAATATTGGGAGTCAGCCATTTCGTTTCCGCACATTTTTGGGCTCATCTTGTCTTGTTTTAAAAAATATTGGATTGTAGGCAATTCGGCCCGTGGGATTACCATCAATTTCGAATTGGAAATTAGGCATGATGAACCCTCTCCTCCGCGCCAAGCAAGCTCCAATGCAGCGATAAAATAAAATTTTCTGTTCAAACCGTCTGGATTATCTTCTTTACATATGTTGACCATCTTTTTGTGTTGCTCCAAAGACAGCGCCTTGGCACTAACATTTCTTTTCTCAGGGTCCAATTGCAAAATACGCCTCTTGGCATTTCGTGCATCCCGCGCCGTTTTAAAAGCCACATCTTTGAATGGATCGAATCTAACGCCTCATTCGGAATAGAATTTTTCCTGCAGCTGTTTGGCAGTATTATTCCACTAGGTTTTTACGACACTTTCTTTGTAGTCTGATCCATCTCTTTTCTTCATATTGAAAGCCCAGTCTAGCATAATATTATTGAGCTCTGACAAACTTGTTTTTTCATTTACAAGGTATTCCCGGGCAGCACAGAATTCTTCAAATTGTTTCCAAATGTAGAATCTTGACTTCACTGTATTAAGCGGCACACTTTTCTTCACACTTTCCTGAATTGAAGTAATATTACAATTCCCAAAACGTTTCATTTTTATCTACTTTATGGTAAAATACGAAAATAAACTGACAGAACTGCCAAATGTGCTGTTGAAGTTATCGCTAACAACTGCTTGTTTATCGTAACCATGACGACCGCTACTTCCACCAACGGCCAAAGCTATCCGGACGTATTAATATTCCTATGCAAATTAGGCATTTGATAAAAACAAATTTCTAAAAGTGAAAACACTGTGAGGTTGAGTGTTTTCAGATACAGTTTGTTTCTATTGGTCCGTTTTCAAAAATTGAGCGATTTCATTGGACGATGTAGTATAGTGTTGAATGATCATTCAAACTAAACTGGACTACAGAGAGGTATTTGCCCAATGTGAAAACTTAAAATGCTTATAACAAAAAGTGTTTCTTTGGATCCCTAGAACCTAGGGTTAAAATTAACGCAGTGGTCAAAGACTCACCCTGTATAATCGAATACAAATTACACAAAAGCGATGACTCTTCGGAATCGAATCTTCTGAAATCTTTAAATCACTTTCAGGAGCATTACATTAAACAGATAACTATTAAACATATTTGTCAAATTGCCAAGAAAATTATTCACTCACTAATTTGTTTCTAAAATAATTGAAGGTCGAAATATGAAAGTTAATTCAAAGAACAAGAACCTACTGAGAGAGAGATATTTCTATTTGATTTTCGATGAGAAGATGTATCTTCTTTTGATGAGGATTTTAAACGAATGGAGTTTGGGCTTCGACCAAAGTGAAGAAATACTCTAAGTAGTTTATTTTTCTTCAAGATTTAGGTTTGTCAATTCTTCTAAATTATTTTTGGCAGTTGTTAAGTATCCCACTGATCAAGAGTTGCCGGGATACTTGCCCTAGTTTGAACAATATTAAAAGTTCGTTCATATTCAGGGTCTTCTACTACAATTTTGGCATGATATTACTGAAATCACAAATATTTGAGTCGAACGGTAGCACGTTATTCGGTGATGAACAATTGCTCAAAAATGCCATACGTAGAATCAACAATGAAGGTGACATTGCCAGCACTGTCGCGCTGATATAGAAAACAGTCGCTATATTATGTATTTTTTCCATCAGACCAGAAGGAACTGGTTCAGATGGTAACAAAGACCACATACATAGTCAGAAATATGATCTCTTATTTCCTTCATTGCATAATTACCTCATACCTCGTGATTCATCTAAACATCATTCTTCAGCCGTTCTAGATCCTCTGAATGGGCAAAATGGAACCCGACCGATATTGCGCTGCGTTGATCGAAAATTTGCTACTATTTTTAGTCGTCTTCGATGAATAGTTTCTTTATACGGTTGGCAAGGCGATAGAAAAGAACGGAAGAGCAGGAGTAACTGAATATAGATGGGACGTAATGTAAATGGGGACATGGAGATTCAACCAGTCATGAAATAGGGATAATGAAGCGGATCGAAACGTTTTCGAGCTCTGGAAATTGTTAGAATCAAATCCGATACAAGTTCTTGTTCTATATGTTTCTGAATCTAGTGATGACATAATAAATGTAATGAAGCACTTACGTGAGCTTAAAAACTTTTGCGCTCTTTGCTCTAAACTCTGAAACACTATAATTTTAAAGAATTACAGACGAAAGCCCGCTATATGTTAAATTCGCAACAGCCACTCACAGTTTTTCCTCAGTTTTGTTCGGAGCCCAAATTTTCTTCTGAAAAAACGGTTTTTCCAGCGAGAATCACATAGAAATTGATATACTGTGAGTAAATGCAAAGAACTTTGAGAATTTATTTCATTGTGAAAATTAATGGTGTTACTATCTCTTGATTTTTTTCGAAATCGTTTTTCTTTTCAAGTGACTTCCCTAAGGGGTAGACGGATTTTAGGTTTCAAATTATTTTTACCCCACATTCGATGAACTGCATAGTTTTTTCAGGGATTTTTCCTGCCCCTTAATCATTAGGAGTTACAACTTTCATAGAATCAGGCTTCAATGATAGGTTGAAAACAGGAGCTGCTCTCATTGATTTATCTTCGGCATATGACACTGTGTGGAAATATGAATAAATTTTCAAACTCTATACCCATTTGAACTGTGGGAAAATTATTAGAAAATATGTTATCTGATAGAAGATTTCGTGTTTTTATTGACAATGAGAGTAGCAATTTCAAAACTTTGAAAAATGGTCTTCCTCAAGGATCAGTTTTAGCTCCTTTACCTTTCAATTTATATCTAAGTGATTCACCCACGACATCATCTCAGAAATTTGTTTATGCTGACGTCATTGCTATTGCTTACCAACATTCGGATTTCCATACTCTGGAAAACATACTGTCATGTGATTTAGAAATTTCAAAGAATTATTTTATTGAGTGGCGATTATGTCCAAATCCCAACAAAACAGAGGTATCTTGTTTCCATCTGAATAATCATGAAAAATATAGGAAATTAGCTGTAACTTTCAATGATTCTCCTATCGAACATAATTTCTATCCAAAATACTCAGGAGTTAAATTAGATTCATCTCTCGATTACAAGGCTCATTTAAATGATCTGAGTCTAAAACTGAAAACTAGGAATAATATTGTGCAGAAGTTAGCTGTATCATCTTGGGGTGCTGATGCTTCCACTCTTCTCATAGCATCTCTAGCCCTAGTCTTTTCTGCAGCTGAGTATTTTTGCTCTGTTTGGTTTAATAGTGCACATACACAAAAATTGATGCACAATTGAATACATCCATGAGAATAATTTCTGGCACCATAAGATCTACACCGGTTCATTGGTTACCAGTTTTGTCTAACATTGTCCCTCCCCATATTCGCAGACAGACTGCAGCTCTGAATTCTTGGAACAAATATAATTATTTTCCCAATTTATTCCCAATTATTTCATAGATTCCACCAAATAGAATTCCCAGATTGAAGTCACGTAAACCATTGTAGTATCGAATATGTTCCCTACTTATGCGTTTCGTTCCTGGCGCACACATTTGGACTCATCAGTATGGCTTGTATGCGCCATGCCATAGACGCAGGGGATATTAGAGTTTGAGGGAGTCGCCGGGAGTTGAACCCGGCACCTAGTCGGTGTGAAACTTGAGCGCTAACCTCTAGGCCACTGAAGCGCTATGAGTTGCTATATAGAGTGCCGCCAAGTGATTCCTACACACTCCCCTGCCAGTGACGGAGTGCCAACACACCATTATGGTATAAAACGTACTTCAATATGAACATAGGTGATAAAAATTATGGAAGACTGAGTGGAACTCTTACTAAATGTTCAATAAGTATCTCGTTTCTGATCCTTCTGAAAAAATTCCTGGTTTTGATCTTCCAAGAAAAATTTCGACATTTCTTAACCGTTTGAGAACGGATCATGGTCATACCAATAGCATGCTGTTCAGATGAAACTCAGTTCCTAGCGCAAGTTGGGAATGTGGAGAAGAAGAAAAAAACAATACCTCATCTCATCAATATTTGTCCCATATATAAATTAAGATAGTTTTAGTGCTATTCATGATGTTTCCGATTCGTTCTTGGAATGGGTTATAAATTTCAAACGAATATGATACGTATTTCAGTTATTCAGTTCTTTTTCTGCTTTTGTCTTTTTATTTCGAGATTCGATGTGGGCAACTTGAAGAAGTCTCTGTCTCCACCAATAGAAGACCACTCTTGAAGAAAGAAGTCCTAAAATATATTTCAGCTTATTTTTGTACTTTAACACTTAGATGGGGAGCCAGGTTTTTTTATTGGGGTTTTTCCTAGGCTTTTTATGTGATACTTGAATTGTATGACACCCCGTCACTAACCCTGATCTATATACTTAATTGTTTGCTAACTAAATATTGTAAGCCAAAAGTTCAAAAGAATATATATATTTATATATTAGGAGTTGGAAATAGCCATCCCTACTTCTTTCTCCGTTATATCTGTTTTTGTAATCAGGAGCTTTTAAAAACTTTTTCTTCCATTGAATGCGTATAAAGAACGTCTTCATCGTCTCAGGTTCAAATGCTGATTTTGAAATCTCAGACTCAGATGTTCATTCATAAAATCATCATATTATGGTGTGAAAACATTCATAATATTCAGCATTCATTTCTATGTATCATGAATATATATTCTTTAGAACTTGTGGCTTACAATTTTTTGATTGGCAAAAAATAGAGCGTGAAGTGTTATCAGCGGTTAGTGACCGGGTGCCATTAAATTCGGCGTATGACATGAAAGACAGTAAAAAAAAACACCGATTCCCCGCATGTGTCTACAAAATAATCTTAAATATATTCGAGGGACTTTTTTCTTCAAGAGTGGTCTTCTATTAATGAACACAGAGGCTTTTTGAAGTAGCCCACATCGAATCTGAAAATATTGAGACAAAAGCAGAAAAAAAAACTTAATACAAAAAATACTTATTGATTATTGATGAGATGATATATTGTTTCTTTTTTCAGAAGGATTAGAAATGAGATTTCTAATTGAACATTTCAAGAGAGTTCCACTCAATTTTCCATAATTCTTTATCGCTACTGTTCATTTTGAACAACGTATTATACCAGAATGGTTTATGTGACTTCAATCTGAGAATTCTATTAGGTGGAATCTATGAAATAATTGGGAATAAATTGGGAAAATAATTATATTTGTTCCAAGAATTCAGAGCTGCAGATTGTCTGAACCGGTGTAGATCTTATGGTGTCAGTAATTATTCTCATGGATGTATTCAATTGTGCATCAATTTTTTGTGTATGTACACTATTAAACCAAACAGAGCAACAATACTCAGCTGCAGAAAAAACTAGGGCTAGAGATGATGTGCGAAGAGTGGAAGCATCAGCACCCCAAGACGATCCAGCTAATTTCTGAACAATATTATTCCTAGTTTTCATTTTTAGGCTCAGAACATTTAAATGAGCCTTGTAATTGAGAGATGACTCTAAATGAACTCCTAAGTATTCAGGATAAAAATTATGTTCGATATGAGAGTCATTGAAAGTTACAGCATATTTCCTATATTTTTCATGGTTATTCAGATGGAAACAAGATACCTCTGTTTTGTTGGGATTTGGACATAATCGACACTCAATAAAATAATTCTTTAAAATTTCCAAATCAGATGACAGTATGTTTTCCAGAGTATGGAAATCCGAATGGTGGTAAGCAATGGTAATTTCATCAGCATAAAAAATTTCTGAGATGATGTCGTGGGTAAATAAGATAAAAGTTGAAAAGTAAAGGATCTAGAACTGATCGTGAATAAATTAATCAGAAGAATAGTTAAACTTCAGTCACTATTTCCACCCGAACATAGTTGATGTCTCAGCTAGATAATTACGATTTTCAATGACTTGAAACTTGAGCCACAGAAACTTTGTCTTGTTTATTTTAGAACAACAACAAAAAATATTTGCATTGCTTGATCACCCAGAGGTGCTGAGACATCGAAAACATCTTAACTCAGTAGAGAATGTCTATAGTTCTCCATAAACGTATATTAACCAGGCACTCAAATTCGCAACCTCTTGTATATTCTCACATTTTACACAAATCTACCTTTTGTATAATTTCTCTGCGATAAATATTGTTTCCTCATATCTAAAATGACTCCAACTGAAATTAAAATCCATAACAATCTTCAGAACGTGTCGTATCTCAAACCACAGAGAATTTCTAGAACAACGATTTGAAATCGCTTCAATTCTCTATGAACACGCTCCTTGAAACAAAGGATGTTTTCTTGAGAGAGAACAATATCTCGAATTATTCGTATACACGGGCAAGATACGTCATGCAATGTACATATATATTTTTATTTATTACTTTATTATATAGGCTAAGCCAGCTTCCAAGGTCATGTAAATAATTGGAGGTAGGTATGTATAACCAACTCTTCGCGAATGTGTAATTAGCATCTACATTGTTAGCGACATTCATCTCCTGAATATTTACACGGTAATTAGTCAGGATATTGTGGAGAATACGACCCGTTCCAAATTTTTGCAATGACGTACTCGCTGCAGAATATGGACTCGATAATATGAGACTATACCATGTTTTTCATTTAAAATTGTCAAACCAATGAATCATAATTTGTGAAAACACTCAGACATGTCGATTTTTGATGACAGGGGGCATGATCTAGCATGCAAAAATTTTTTCTATCAGCAGAGGAATTTCAATAGGAAAAGTGGGTAGTTTTGTAGAAAAAATGTATGCATGGATTTAATTTATATGAACCTGCAGCTGGGCATAACTATGCTTGACCACGGATTCATCATCAGTAAAAAGAACCTGATCTATTGAGGCAATTTTCGGCTCGATATTCGAAAATTACAGATATTTGACTGAAAGGATAGCACGCTGTTTCACTAGAAACCAGCGCGCTATACACGGTGAGTCTTTGACTATAGATTCTTCCTATAACATTATTCCAAATTTGGCCCCGGTCAAAAGATAAAAAATTGTATTTTCACCCATAATATTCAAACGACAATATCAATTGAAATGGTCTCTTGTAGAAGATTTTTGATAATACTCATGCAAATTTTGTCATCAATAGATTTATTCCATTTCTTGTGGGTTTCTCACTACTACTATACAGATTGGTTAAATTGCAGAATCATTAGTCTTTTTTGCAGATGAAATCATTCCTCATCTTTTTTCATAACTTATAATACATAAATAAATTCATAATACATAATAAATTCAGTAACGACAACCTCTTTGAAAGAAATAATAGAGCACAAATAGATGAATGGTATGGGGATTATTTCAAAAGAAGGGATGAGTCCAATCCAAAAACTTAGTAACAAAATTTCTCAGGATTTCCAAAAATTTTTCTGTATTTAAATTTTCTTCATAAATGTAGTACCGCACTTTATTGTTCATCAAAAGAGCAAACACATTAAAACTAAATTTATTCTGGGGGTTTTTTTGTCTTTTTCTATGAGGATTTTCACTTCTCCAAATGTGGCAATTCTTTCTATTAAATAGTTCTTCATTATTAAATTTTGCCTCGTCTGTCCAAATGATCATTTTCAAAAAAGTTTCATCATTTTCAAGTTTTTCTAATATTCCTCTACAAAAAATTAACCTTTTTATGTAGTCACCTGGTTCTAATGCATGAACTTTCTCATATTTATACTCATGCATGTTGTGTTTTTTCAAAATTCGGTGCACTGAATTTCTGTCTAAATCAATTTCATGAGCTGCACTTCGAATAGATGCATTTTCATTCGCTTTGAAATAAGTCAAAACACTAATTTCATTTTCCTCATCATCTATAACCCTTCTTTTGTATTCTTTGGGGACTCTTACACATCCAAAACTTTGAAAGTTTGAAACATATTTTCTAAAGATCTTCTCCGTCATGGAAGGTAAATGGGGATACTTCTCGTTGAACGCCCGGCAGTTTCTACTAATAATTCTGTCACATTCACCATGTATATAAAATAGATCCAGAATTTCGTAATTAGAATAACGGTTCATTTTGTTAAATCGAGAAATGAAGATAACTAATAACAATAACACCTGACCCTTGTGAATTATTAACAGATAATTTATCTTCTATGGGTACAGAGTGTTCCCATGGTTTCGAAAGAATATTCATTAATTTTTTTAGATGCAATCAATTTGACTCCACGTACACCATAAATCCAGAAAATTTCAAATAACTCAGAAATTATTGAATTTAGGGGCATAATCGTGTTAGAAAACTCATTATTTTTGACCGCAGAATCCAACACAATTATAAAAAAAATAGGGTTCTAATTTGAAAAACAGAAGTTATGGCCAATTTAAGATCACAATTTTCAACACAAAATTTGAAACACCCTGTGATGATATTTTTGAAATCCAAAAGATGCATGACCTTTTCATATCCTTCCTCTTCGATTTAAAAACAGTTTACGCTCAGGATATTTAAAATAAGAATAATGAACATATTACTGACTGAACATATTTGACTTTTTTTCCAGTTTTTTTTGGATATTTTGAAAACTATTCGATTTCATACAATGGTTTTAACAGAAATGTATTCACTATTCACTCGATCATACCAGGAATGGAAAACTCCCTGTAATTTTGGGCTTCGAAAATATTTCAGCTCTGTAGAGTACCTACTTTGAACAATATCATAATCCCAATTTTCAGATTTCAAATATGTCTAGTTCTCCAGAAACGTCTAATAGGCACTCGAACTTGAGTCACCCTGTATATCTAGTTAATTTGAAAATATACCTAGTTTATTTCATAACAAGACAGTCACGATCCTATCATATGAAAGCTTGACACTTCTGAAATAGGTGACATAGAACTAAAATATATTTTTTCCTATGATTCAATATTTCTACATTTCCATAAATTCATTCAAACTAGGTATTCAACTTTTAGAAGATATCAAAAAAAATATTTATAACGAAAGCTAAAGGAATCCCGTATAATTCAAATTTTAATGTACTCTCAGACAAAATTGATTTTTCTTCTGAATTCAAGTTATGATCTATAGAAAATTCTATGAATGAATCATCGTGACAAACTCGTGGATACAAAACAAGTCCTCCCTCTTTCAAATCGGGCGACAGAAGACCTAATAAAGGCAGTGAAATGATGACTCACGTGCCAGTAGGGATATCTTCTGTCGCTTCCCCTCTTTTTACATCTTCATCCGATTCGTTCCCAGTTGTGAAATTACAACAAGCAATATTGAACTCGAAACATACCTGCTTCTATTTCATTTCGACCTTTATTCGGTTTAAAGTCTCTTGGTAATCTTCTTCGACATTGAAAATGCAAATAATAATGATGCAAAGAACTCTATTAACACCTCGTAACTTCTCAGACGTATCTTCCTCGCCACTTATTCTAATTGGTTAATTGTGTCATGTGGCAAACCTGTTTATAACGATATAAAAAGTAAAACCAAGACGAAAACATCAATTCTCCATCATAAATTCACTTTCAGAGAACACCAGGCATTTGCCCTGATGGCCCACATCTTGGATAACTCTCGTTTTCAATCGTCTCAATTCGAAATTAACTGAAAGAGCGACATTTGTAATTTATTCATGCAGAGGATGACGTTTAGAATTTATATTTCCACGCACGGCCTGCTCCTACTTAACCTGATGACCTCTAAAACCAAGAATGTCATTTCATTGCATAACTCTGAATGAACGCGTCTTGACAAACGTGAAGGACGTTCTTCGGCGGGTTTGTTGTTGATTTCTATGTTGATATTGGATGAAGATTGAAGATTTCAAGGAGATGTCTTTGAAAGGTAACAATTTTTCTGTTTTACTCTTAGGTAAAGTTCAATTTTCGTAAATAATACCGTTTGATGAAGACCTTTGACATCTTCATGACGTTTACCAAAAACTTCATTTTATGATGTCTCGAATTACCTGGTTCCATTTCTAAAACGTTTCCTTTGGATGTTTCAGCTTTGTTTAATTGAAAATATTAAACTACTTAAATATGTTGAGAATGGATTTGTATTGAATACTTGTCGAATGTTTTTATCTAGCATCTTGCCTTGAGTAATCGGTTGTGAAGCCGTATCTAGACTAATCAAAATTCCAGGAAGACTTCATTATCATTAGCCATTTAAGATCTAGATCTCATTATAAAAATATATCTTTAATTTGATTATCTTTCATGGGATCATGGCATTATCAGTTTAACCGTTTAAAAATTTCAAAAACTTGATATTGATATAACAATTTATTTTTTTACCAATATAATCGCCTTTAGGTTGATACAAGGTGTACCAAACCCAGACCGCATGGCACCTGTATGTGTGATGTTGACATACAGATGTACAAAGTGAGGGAGGGGTACGCATAGTTCAGTGTCCAGTAGCCCAATTTTTTGGGAATTCATTATCGACATTACCGCGCAGAATTCAGTGTAACACAATGCTTACCGAACATACCACGATCAGCTGAGAATGAACATGTGAGAACTTTAGTCCTCAATCTGATTAAATGTAAATCAAAATTCATTTATGCAAGAACTGAATTCAATTAAAATCATTTTATATTTATCAAAATAATTTATTACATACGTATATTATGCACAATTAAATCTGAGATTTCAACAACGAGCAGGTGTCCTTCTATTCGAGAAATATACAAACTACTAAGATGTCTTGGAAGAGTAGGTACATTTTGCTCTTTCTAAGCACTAGGTGCCATTTTCTCAAGTTCAAATAAACTTCACACAATCTGCTTGAAACTTGAAGATTGTATATACGAAATAGAAGACTTCAAGTCATAAATCTGATAATATTTCCAATGGAAAAACTCATCAAACTCAATACACGAGATCCTTGCTCTATTAAGTAACTCCTTCAAGCACCTACCTATTAAAATATGAGTTTTTGTGCAAACTTACCACTTACCACTTTCAATATGTTTTATATCTTAGCTGTTGCCTTATTTTTCGTCATGGATGCCCAAAAACGGTAGGGTGAAACCTGCTGATCGTTGTTTTTGCAAACCTGTCAGATTTTCAACTAGATTTTGTTTTTCTACGTCTTGTGCTACATACTATAATCAATATAAATATAGTTTTAAACAAGTTGAAACGTAGTGACCAATAAAAAAGCATTTTTTTTTATAATCGTTATGGATTATTAAATAAATATATATGTATGGACATTGGGAATGTCCTCTGACTAAGCCTTATAACCCAACAACTGAAATGAATGAGTTGAATCCGTATCCAGAACATCAATCAAAACAGTAGCAGGCAGACAAGTTTCTGCCTTATTAGCCCTCATCAGTACCATTTCTCTTGATCGATGATTTATTTCGGTCATTATCATCATCGCTAAATGAAACTGATGATGGCTAATAAGTCTGCCTGGTACTCTTTTGATTGATGTCAATTTCAGTTGAATGTATGTGTGAATATACAATTATTTATAATCATATTTTCAATCTAAGGCAATATGTTAATCACCTCCGCTAAAAATAAATTAGTTCGCTGGATAGACGAACGGACGTTCACACATAAAGTCTTTTCCCGAAAAAAATTTCGCTAAATATCATAATACGACCACGCTGACAGAAGTAAAGTCTTTCATCGAAATTTTTCATCATTTTTTGGCAAAATGTCGGGTCTCTTTCGACTATCACATCACAGAGTTTGAGTTTTGAGGCTGCAATCGATTCGATTGGCTCCGTATAGACTCTGTCCTTAAGATAACCCCACAAAAAATAATCCAGTGGTGTTAAATCACACGATCTGGCTGGCCATTTAACAGCTGAACTTCGTGAAATTAGGCGATCATCAAATTTGGTTTGCAATAAATTGATCGTCTCATTGGCTGTGGCCCAATCACGCCTCCAGACCACATAGCGCACCGACAGTGGCACGTTGAGCATGCAAAGGCTTCTCAATAATCGCTCTAAGATTTTCAGGAGCCCAAATGAGGCAATTTTTGTTGAAAAAATGATTTTTTCAGAAAAACCAGTAGGTTGTTCCAGAATGAATTCAGCAAATCTACGGGGAGGTGAATGGTCGGTCGGCTTCAATTCCTGCACCAGTTGAATCTTGTAAGGCTTCAAACCCAAATCGTTATGCAAAATTCGCCATGTGGTGGTTTGGGATAACCCAAATTGTTGAGAAGTCAAGAAACTAACAAATCTAGATCTTCTTCAACACTGTGGCTCACGGCTGAAATTTTTCAGTTGAACGACCTGGTTGACACGTGTTGGTATTGGCACATTCTGTACCGAGCCCGGCGACTTTTTTTTCATTTCATTTATTCATTAGGAATCAGAATACAATAAAATAATTCTATAAGCTAATCAGATGTCTGTAGAGCATGAGGCTCTGAAGTGGGTTTATAGGGTCTTCTCCAATGAAAAGACCCCTTCTGTCCTACTTAAGGTCTGCTGGCCAATTCCTTTTGAGTCTTCGGGTGGTGTGTGGTTCTAGCAATGGCTGTAGAAGGTCGTTTATGTGTCCGTGTAGTTTGTCGTGGTGTTTCTGGCTCTTTTCCTTTATGACGTCCATAGCATAAGGTATTTTTAGATCTTCGTGCAATGTTTGATTGGTCACATACCATGGTGCATTTGCTATCATTCTTAGTATTTTCGATTGGCTTCTCTGTACTATAGATACGTTGGACTTAGAAGTACATCACCACAGTTCAATACCATATGTCCAAATATGCTTTATGACTGCTTTGTATATGAGAAGTTTGTTTTCCATCTACAATTTAGATTTCCTGCCTATGAGTCAATACAGCTCTTTAATTTTCAGGTCTATTTGCTTCCTTTTTTTAACCACGTGTTCCTTCCATGTTAATTTGTTATCTAAGTGAATTTCCAAATATTTTGTATTATTTGATACTGGTAACTGAATGTTATTTAACTGAACAGGAGGGCATTGTCCTTTTCGAAGCGTAAAATTGATTTGCCATGATTTTTTCTCATTGATCCTGATTTTCCATTTGTTGAGCCATTCTTGTATTTTATCAAGGTGCGTTTGTAAAATATTGAATGCTTTTTCAGGATTTTTGTCGGTTGCAAATATTGCAGCATCATCTGCGAATGTTCCGATTGTTGTGTTAGCACATATGGGCAGGTCTGCTGTATACACCAAATATAGAAACGGACCAATAACACTCCCTTGAGGACCGCCCGATTGTATGGGATAAAGATCGGATACTTTATCGTTGACCCTTACTCTAAAGCTTCTTCCGGTAAGATAAGATTTCATCAGTAGGAAATAGTATAGCGGTAGACATTTTTTGATCTTGTATAACAGTCCTTTGTGCCAGACTTTATCAAAGGCCTGACTGACATCCAAAAAAGCAGATGTACAGTATTTTTTGTCTTCCAGGGCTTTGCTGATTTCACGGCTTATTCTGTGAATCTGTTGTGTGGTGGAATGATAAGCTCTAAAGCCAAACTGGTGTTGAGGAATTATTTCTTGGTTGTTGGTATCTGACTTTATTCTCAACAGCAATAACTTTTCCAATATTTTAGATTCAAATTTAACGATCAAATTCTTAATAGCGGTCTCAGAAGGTCGATTGTGTTGTCCGAAAATATCACGAATTTTACGACATGTAATTTTAACAGAACCACCATTTTAATATTAGGTTTTAATTATGTTGATGCGGATTTCGAGCGAAATTGAATTCAATGTAACAATTGCCAAATCATCTACTACGAATATGTCAAAAAACTAACTGTCAATGCTTTCATGTGGTAGGTGTAGCCACATTTAAAAAACAAAATCCTGTTGAAAGACTCTTTACATGGTGTTACTGAATGGATTCGAAAGATTACAAAGGGTTATTTAGCAAAAATTATAGAGGGTCTATCATATATGTTAAAACCCTTTTTCCTTCAAGTTACATCTCTTTAAAATTAGGTAAAATATTGTTTTATTGACTATATCCAATTACGAAGAGTTTATGAAAATGGGCAGACATCTTATACTAATAATATGGAGTTGTTTGAGTAAGTAAAGGTAAGTAAAAGGTTATCACATGGGGCTGAATAAAACACCCCTATAATATTTTGCATCAGAACTTTCAATGAGGCTATACTTTTCTACTTAAAAGTTGTTTCAAAATTGCACACTCAATCTGCTAATTTTTGGTCTAGACCTTTCAATATAAAATTCTTAATTTGATCACAAAGTAATGAAATACTGCTCAGAAACTTTTTTCCATAAATTCACTGAGAGTTTGTCATTTATTATTGAAAAACGAGCTGCTGTGTTAAATGAAGTTATAAGAGAAATAGTTAAGAACTCTTCAAAACTCTCTTTTTATCAGTTATCGGCCAAATTTCATTCTTCAAAACTTTTCCAAAGTGGATGTATTGAATAAAAACAATTTTTTTACCTGACTTCAATGGGTTGTAACTTGGAAAGAAAAGGATATTGAATGAGGAGTTATATGAAACTGCCCCCTTAAATTTTGCTGAAAATCACCCTTTGAGATCTTTTGTATCAATTCAGAAGAAACACGGACGGCAGCAACGAATGATAGTCGAGTTTCCAATAAAAACATCAATAATTGGCTATTTAGATATACGATTTCTGAAAAATTTTGCATATATATGCAGCAGTCGCCCTATGATTACTGCATAAGTTACATTCACTAGCACCTTAAGAGGGGGGACAAGTATGTCGGCTAGATAACAAACATGTGAAAACTTGATCATAAATCGCGTTTCCTCGTGATTCGATGACTTATTGAACAAATACATTATCGTAAATATAAAAAAATATTTGATCTCAGGCCATCAGCATAAGCTCTCGAAAAAAATCATAAGTTCCGAGCGAGGTCTTAAATATAAGAACTCTCTGAAGGTATTCTGAATGTTATGTGTGCATTTTTTCTCAAGATGCTTTGAAGAAACTCCCCTTAAAATATATCTCGTCGATCAAGAACACACTGTATAAGACGTGACAGATATGGTTACGTAAATTATCATGTTTATTGGAAAATATTCTTGCGAACGGATCGAGTCTGATAAAGCATTGATTACCAATGAAAAGGGAAGAAATAACCGAATGTCAGTCACGAAAGAACGCATTGTTATCGGATTCCAATACCCACAGAACTGAATAATAGAACAAATCCACAGTCTATGTAAATAGCGGCTAAAATATTCACGCGAACAACCACCGGAAGCGACTCAATGAAACCAGAGGGCAAATGTCGAAGAGGCCATCAATATACATACTCAAGAAGTGAATTATCACACAATCGGGATAACCGCAGATGACCAGCAGCGCGTATTAGTGAGGTTCACGTGAAGAAGGTGTCCATGTGCCAACACTCCGACGTCCGTGGTTATAATTGGACATCAGCGGGCGCGCAGAGCTAAACGCGCTTGGTATCGATTCCGCAGGTCCTTAGTTACCCGCCGCTTTCTTAATCTGGTTGCGGAACGCACCTCCGTCTGGTAGTCCACCACCGGAGGTGGTTGAAGCAACAATTCTTCGCAACTGCGTCAAAACTTTGAACTCACGCCAAGTTTATTTGGATCCTCGAATATCTTTTCCTCATTTTATGCTTTCGTTACAGGTCCACGGCCTAGCATGTCCGTGCCTTCAATGGTACATCGATTGGGAGATACACTCATAGTGCGCAGCGTTGTCAGCGGCAACGAACTTTATTCAGAAAATCCAGAAAAGGTCAAGTCTACGCCGCAGTACAGTGAAAAAGAACTTCCCGACTTACCCGATTGTAAAGTGAAACGTAACTACTCCTGTTCGTCCTGCGAATACTTCACGCAGAACCCCAGACATTACCTTTACCATTTACGCGATGTTCACGAAGAGAAAGTGAGAATATACGAGTGCCCGAACTGCCTATACGCGTCCAAGCACTTCCAGAAACTTCTGCGACACTCGAGGATGGTGCACGGCAACAACAAATCCTCGGAGATCGAGCTTAAGGCAAAGAAGCCGCCTCAGCTTCCGGTTACTGCAGAAGAAGACGATACGAGCGAAATCAGCGATAACGAAGACGCTGAACCGGCAAAACCATCGATTTTTAAATGTTCGGTGTGTTCCCATACGGCCAAGAGTCGTGTCTTGCTGACAAAGCACGAGAAAGAAGAGCATATCAAGACGAAGTTCTTCAGATGCACCAAATGCACCTACGTAACGCATATGAAGGCTCGCTTCACCAAGCACGTCAAATACCATTCGATGCCGATGATCAAGTGCGACACGTGTGATTTCCGGACTCCCTACAAATGGAACCTGGATAGGCACTGCAAGAACCACAATGGCAAGGGTGCTTTTCGATGTTCGGCTTGCAACTTCACGGCAGACATCAAACAAAGTTTGACGGTGCACGAGATGAACCACCACGTTCCCCCTGTAGGGCAAGCTGCTGGTTTTGGTATTGGAAGGCGGAGGAACAAAGTGGGTGCTAGTGACACGGCGGCTGCTGAAGAAGCTGCATTATTGGGTCAGACTCTAACGCCACAGGTAAGATCTTTCGTTGTTTTGATGCATGTTTATTTTTGAAACTTGAAGATTTTATAAGAGGAGAACTAATAAAAGATCTAGAGTGTCTGCTGGTCCATTCTTGGATAACGAAACCTTCGTGAATCAAATTAGTTACAAAAAATTCTTGAATCTGGAATAGGTACCAACATTATAAACGAATTTGTTCAACTTGAAAACTTGTTATTCTCAATGGATGATGAAGCATTCAATATTTCTCTTTTCGGGATAACTCATTTAATATTACACATGTTTGTTGTCTTCCTTTGTGAGGTTAGAATTTATTTGCAGTGCCAGTTTCTGAATTGATACAATTTTATGCATATAAATTCATTAATGTCGATATACGTGTAATATCACCATAATTAAACAAAAATTCGTTAATGAATTCAAGGTCAGCTTCGCGAAGAATTTAATGAAAATCCTCGGCATGTAGAACTAACTTCAAGTCGAGTTTATATAAAAAATGAAAGAAAAAATAATAAATTAAATTAAAGATATTAAGTTATGTCCCTTAAATTGAATTGATGAGTCGTTTATTTTTTGAAAATCCTTTATGAATGTTGAAGATTTAGTTAGTTATGCGTTTATATGAAAATTTTTATACAGTAAATAATTTACCTTCATTTTTCCATTTTTGAAGACCGGCTGATGAAATTGTGGAAAGCAGTTTCGTAAAACTCTATCGAAAGAGCATAAAGATTCTACTTTTTAGACAGCTTTGACAATCTAAATTGTTAACTTCTGCATATTTTGCCTCAAGTATCCAGGAAGATTATTATCGGTATACGAAGGATCACAAAGAGAAAATCACTTTAATATAGACTTGTTGAAAGAGACCTATTATTGCAATCTTAGGATTTTATGATGAAATCCTCGTAGTACATTTTAGTCTCAATAACCTACTCCAGAAAAAAACGATGACGTAACTATTCATGAAAGATAATACTGCTCCGGAGGACTCAAGATTTATACAAGGTGCCCCAACAAAATTCCTACCCTCTTCGTAAAACTGAGAAATATCTGGTTTGAGTTTGTTTTGGAAAAACCATCCCCAGCGCCAATAACAAAGAAATCCTAAGACGATTTTGTACCGAAAAAAACCAAAAAGTGGTAACATCCCATGTTTCATTAGAAAAATAGAGTTTTTTTAACACATCTACTTCTCTTTCATATCGTTTGATCATCGGTTTGAAATAAATGGAAAAGTTTCTCTAATCTCAGAATCAGTGTTTGTTTTTCGTAAAATATTTATTCAATATTTCGTTCACCAAAAATTGATTTTTATAGCTCAAATGGGTCTACTCGAATATTTCACAATGTACAAGCCCTTCTTATAAACTTCGGAAACAACTTATATATTCATGGTGGCTCATTTGAACTAAAAAAAAAAAAATATTTTCATCGATAACAGTTCTTCAGAATTGCACGTTTCATACAGCACTGTGAAAATGCTTCAAAAAACTTTCAAAGAAAATATCACTCAAACCCCTTCATATATACTCTATAAATGAGTCAAAATTATTATCACAGAAAAAAATTTTTATCATAAATGACAGTATCTTAAGAATTAATAAAAAATTCATCAAGAATATAGAAAAAGTCCAATTGTTCATAAAAAATTCATAAGCAAATGGAGATAATTTTTTTCCAGTTAATAAATATTTTTAGTTAACATAAAAATGGAAACTGAGCGATAAATAAAAATTATCAACATTATAGTGAATTTCTTTTTTGTTAAATCAAAAAATGAACACAAAAAAGTATTGTATTTATTTAAACTTTCAACACTTGTTTTATGGCTTCACGAAGCGAAACAATTTTTATGCCAGTTATTGAAAAACATTTTTAAATTATAATTATTAAGGAAGTCCCAGAAGTAGTTGTTAACAAAGGTCTAGCTTATTGTAGAATTAATTATAAGAAAAAATTCAAATGGGAATAATTTCTATAAAATGTGAATAGATTTATTATGATTATTCGAGATTTTTAAATCTACTCTATATAACCTAAAACTACTTACTACTTCGCGACGCCATGCGCTCAACCTCAATACGGCGCATGGACGGCAATTTTCCACGTTAAATTAAAATTATTTGTAATGGAGGTACAGTTTCGAGGATCCAAACTTTTTTTGAGTACGTTTTCTCAACTTTCATCATATTTTTCTAAAAACCAAAAGAAAATTTTTTACCATTTTTAATTGCTTATAATTTTTGAAATTTTCAATATACAGGGTGGTTCCGGAGGAGACCGTCAGATTTTAGGTGAAGTATACAGTAGTCAATATAGTTTCGGAACAATGTTGGGTTTATGGTTCGGGGCCTCCATTGAGAGTCTACAGGGTGATTTGTCCGATTCGACCGATTTTTCTTTTATTCATAACTTTCGTATGGCTTGATCAATCTTGATGAAATTTTCAGTGTAGAACAATATGATTATCTTCTTTCAATAATTGCAACATTTTTCCAAAAATACAGGATGGGAATTATGATAAGTTCAGATTAAGTATGCAGGTTGAAAAAACACCCTGTACATTCCGTTTTCAGAAATTTTCTACTTGCTTCAGATTCTACCATAAGTTCACATTACTGGAGCGTCTTTATTTTTTATTTTTCGCTCCAAGGCATTGAGAATATTCTGAACTAGATGGTAAAGCTGTATCGTCCAATAATACAAAGCTCTTCCTGAGTCCTGAAATAAATTTTCCAAATTCGAAATTCATTTTTGATCGCTCATATTCAGATGTATAAAATCATTTAATTCAAAAAATTTCTTTATACCTACGTGAATCAAAAAAATATACATACTACTACTACAAATACAGAATAAACATTCGAAACATATGAAAGGCAAAACTATGGAATAACATAAAATTGAGTCATTATTCAGGATTTTCGGCCCACTTTCGGTTTTCTATGAAGCGAATATTCCTAAAACATAGTAGTTTCGTTCAAAAATGTACTCACTTATGGCCTTATGGTATGTAAAATATTGAATCACGAATGTATGATGAATAGTTTTAATGAAATTGAAAATTCTCCATGAAAATTAACTCTCTATTTAAATCAAGTTCTTTAAGATCCATAGTTACCATCACAGTGAACTACAGAATGAGAATATTTAATGAATAATCTGTCACAAGAAGTGTATTTCAACATGCCTCAATTATTTACTCATACGGATATGATTTTCGTTTATGGTTTTTGTAACGGAAATGGAAATGAAGCCAAAATGGAATACCCTAGACGATTGCCCAACCGACGTCAACCAAATAAATATACTTTCGGACGAGTATTCCATTATTCTAAAGAACATGGGCAATATCCTAGTAAGCACATTGATAGGCCTACTCAAAATGAAATTTCGATTCAAATTGTTGAACGGGTGGAGGATTAGTACTCGTCAAGTTAGTACCGAATTAGGAATTTCGCAGAGCAGAGTGAGCAAGACTTTGAAGAAAGAACAATTCCACCCATACCACTACCAAAAGGTGCAAGAACTGTTGCCACAAGATCTGCCCCAACGATTATAATTTTGTCGCTGGGTTATTAGTCACCAACGAACTATTTATCGTATTCTATTCAGCGACGAGGCTATGTTCACTAAGAATGGAATTTTTAATATCCACAATTCCCACAAATGGGCAAGAGACAACCCGCATTTGAAGAAGATTCATAATACACAACACAGATTTTCTGCCAATATTTGGCTTGGAACAATAGACGGAAATTTAGTTGGCCCTCACATTTTTGCGGAAAGATTGAATGGTGAAATTTACCTAGATTTTTTGGAAAATATTTTACCAAATCTATTGGAAAATGTACATATCCGCTCTATGTACTTTGCATTGAATGTGAGAAATCACCTGGATGTAAATTATCCGAACAGATGGATTGGTCGTGGAGGCCCTATTGCTTGGCCACAAAGATCGCCTGATTTGAACCCTTTAGACTATTTTGTGTGGGGATATCTGAAAACAAGAGTTTATAAGGTTGAAATTAGAAGTAGAGAACACCTAGTTGAAAGGATTTTCGAGGAATGTAATATCTTGAAGCAAAATCAATACCTCATTAGAAGGTCAATTGGAAATTTAATAAAGAGGTCTCGAATATGTATTCAAAAAAGGTGAAATCATTTCGAACATTTTATATAAATTTTGTGTTAATCCTTAGTTTTGCCGTTCATGATATGTTTCGAATGTTTATTCTGTATAATTTTTGGTTTGAGTAGGTAGGTATAAAGATATTTTCTGGATTAAATGATTTTATACATCAGAATATGAGTGATTAAATATGAATTTCGAATTTGGAAGAACTACTTTAGGACTCAGGAAGAGCTTTGTATCATTGGAAGACACTGGTTTACATTCTAGTTCAGAATATCCTCACTGCCTTGGAGCGATATAACGATATTGTTCATCCTTGAAAAATTTTTCTAGGAAAACTGGATGTGTGCCAAAAAAAATAAAAACGCTCCAGTAATGTAAACTTATCATAGAATCTGAAGCATGTAGAAAATTTTTGAAAACGGAATGTACAGGGTGTTTTTTCAAACTGCAAACTTAATCTGAACTTATCATAATTCCCACCCTGTACTTTTGAGAAAGTGTTGGAATTATTGAAAGAAGATAATCATATTTTTCTATACTAAAAATTTCATCAAGATTGATCAAGCCATACGAAAGTTATGAATAAAAGAAAAATCGGTCGAATCGAACAAATCACCCTGTAGACTCTCAATGGAGGCCCCGAACCATAAACCCAACATTGTTCCGAAACTGTCTTGACTAGTGTATACTTCACCTAAAATCTGACGGTCTCCTCCGGAATCACCCTGTACTTGTGCAATTTTTTTGCACAATTATCTAAACATAATCCCTGTTGAATGATTGTTTGGGCTATTACCATCATCTATTGTGGATGTAATGATTTCCGACGTTTCGATAGACATCTTCTATCTTTATCAAGGAGAAAAGTAAGAAACTTTTTGAGAATTATCAATTTTCAAAAAAGTCAATATGACAGAAGTCATGAAAGAAAAATGAACGATGTTATATACATATGATGATATCATCATTTTTCTTTCATGACTTCTGTCATATTGACTTTTTGAAAATTGATAATTCTCAAAAAGTTTCTTATTTTTCTCCTTGATAAAGATAGAAGATGTCTATCGAAACGTCGGAAATCATTACATCCACAATAGATGATGGTAATAGCCCAAACAATCATTCAACACGAGCTCCATCATCAACAATATCTCGTCATCAACAACATAATCCCTAATCGAATGAGCTATATCAGAGTCTTATTAACTTCATTTTCAACTCAATTAATAGACCATATATCAGAGGATTCTGAAATTTCCTCACTTGACAATGAATTTAAGACACAATAATTTTATACGAAGTTACGATTGAATTTTTTCACACAACTGTTACTCATACCTACCTATAATAAATAAATGCTCCCCAATGAAGATTATCGAATGAACAAACTCATACATTTCCCATTACATAGAGTGCGATAAATGCGATCTTTGGTACTGTTGTATATGTGTATAGTTAGTCAGATAAAAACATATCGGTCCGTCAGTATTCAGTCAAACGCTGACACACGAATGCGAGCGTACCTGCGAGCGCGTCACAAGCTCCTCCTCGTCGAATCTATTATTCCCGATTTCAAGATACATCGCGAATTTCGAGGACACCAGACGCTCTAGCAATAGCGTATTTATAACATCGCTCTAACGTTAATAAGTTCCTGCGTACCACGTATTATAGTCGTGTGTGTTTTGATATTACAGGTGCCTCAAAACGAGCCAAGCGACGAGGATAAAGTCAAGCCTAAAATCAAGCCGAAAGTCAACAGCACTTGCGTCAAGAAGCCAAAGACGTCCAAGAACCTCTCCGATTTTAACCAGGCCCCCAGTCCGTTCGGCTCAGACTTCATCAATCCAGATGACATAATACATCATGCGAATGGTAATGTTTACTTCAAGAACAAGTGTAAATTGTGCAATTTCAAGTCTGCTTGGGACAGCGAAATGACCAAACATGAGGCGAAGGTGCACAACATAATCAAAGAGCAACCAGTTAAAGTGAAAAAAGCCCAACGCCCTGTGCCCAACCTCATCCCCATAAATATGCACAAGATACACCGACCCACTCCTCCAGAGAAGCCAGAGCCGGTGATGAGCCAGAAAGATTTCAACGAAATTTGCGCCAAATCCACCAACAGTGCCCTCAAGGACTTCGCGTCTCTTATGGACGATGAGAACATATTCAACTTGAAGAGTTACCAATCATCACCCTCCTCATCCAGGGTACCAGACCTGATCCCTGCATCCTCACTTCTGTCATCAGCTCCAAAGAACGTAACTTCGAGCAATTTCAAACGAAAAAACGCGTCGTTCTTCGACCAGCTGAAAGAAAAGCTGATGACGGGATGCAGTGACGTTAATTTGAATTGTAAATATTGTGGACACCAAAGCAAGTGTTTATCGGAACAAGTGAAGCACCAAAAATCGTGTGGGACTGAAGCGAGTCAGGTGATTAGTCATCTGAATGTTTTCACTAGCTCATCAAGATGTCAATATTGCAGACAGAGATGCAAATCAAGCGTCGATCTCTATAACCATCTCCAAACCTGTCTGGAGGCTCAGAAAACGTTGAATAAATTGGCCCAGCAGGAAGGGGATGATTTCAACGAAGAGTTCGAAGTCAAAGTTGAGCCCAGCGATTTTAAAATCAAAACGGAAATAAATGAAAATGACGATTACGAAAGCAAAAAACATCCTATGGAAAATCGAGTTTTCGTTTGGAATAATATCGAAGTTCCGATGGATATAGACGTCGATGACTCGATTTATGAATACACAGATGACAAAGGAAGTGATAATATGTATATACATGAGGATAAAGTCGAGGATAATATGTCTTTGGATCTTTCTATCAGAACACATTCCCCTGTGACCAGTGAAAGTAGTTACGTTGAAACCGAGACAGTGGCTGTACATCAGCAAAACTCATATTCTACTACCTCATCAGTACCGGAAAAAATTCCAACACACGGCACTGATATAAGCATCGCTCAGCACAAACGAGTTTTTCAGTGTCCTCACTGTTCTTTCTGGGCGTCAACAGCTTCCAGATTCCACGTTCACATCGTTGGTCACTTGAACAAGAAACCTTTCGAATGTTCTTTATGTTCTTACCGCTCAAATTGGAGATGGGACATCACCAAGCATATAAAATTGAAATCAGTGCGTGACCCCGCTCACGAATCTGCAAAAGTTCTTATGACGGACGAGACAGGTCGAAGAAATTATACAAAATACAACAAATACCTCACGGAAATCCATGTCGGTGTGGATCAATCTTTGGATACGAGCGGAGGATCTGGCACCAGACCAAAAGGCCAGGGGGTTCCCAGAAACGAAACTCCTAAACCGTCGAAAGCATCCCCCATAACCGCGGATTTCAACAGTGTCCTTCAGAATGCTGCCCTAAAAACTTCCCCTAAGTTGTCCAATGGAAATGTGATGGTCAAATCGCCTGAGAAAAGGAAATCGAGCAACGAAAATAAGAGAACGCTGTTCAAGTGTAAAAAATGCAATTTCAGGTGAGTCCCTCCGATGTGCATTCGGAAGAGATGCAATTATTTGTAATATTACGAAACCTCATGAATCATGATTTCTGTGAATCATTTATATTTTTTTATGGGTCGGCTTAAATCATAGTAGTTGCTATTGGATAAACATTACCCGGAAATAATTTTACATTTTTTCAATCTCAATAAATGCTTTCTAAGTTAATTATCAATTGAAATAACTAATGAACTATTCCAACTTTTAAAACAAATTTTCATATTTCTGAGAAAATTCCTTGAATTAATCGATCTACCTATTTTCTTCTGAATTTTGAAGCGATTGATTGTTAAGGAAGATTATTATTCAAAGATGCGTGTAATTTTCATGTCATTTATCCTTGACCGTTTGAAACGTTATGCAATGACGTTTATTTTCATTGTAGACAATAAAAAATATTATTTAGTTTTTCCTCTACGAGTATTTTTCATAATACAAGGAAGTGATACAGATTTGATTCGGATACGAAGGTCAATACATATCCAAGTAAAGAATGATTTATGGTTTCATGATGTTCAATTTACCATCAAACCAAGGGTATTATGACAATTATCGAATACAGGGTTTCACACAATTTTTGTTCATTGAGTATTCTTGAAAATTTTTTTTGAAAGTTGCATTTTTAAATGTCGAAATAAAGCTGGAAAAACGCTTACTTGCTGTCAGGAGCTTTTGTGCGGTCTGATATGGACATGCAATAAAAAAATCGTAATGACAAAATTAATATAAAAGAGTCAACAATACATGTATCCTGAATAACAACAACCAAACTTACAATTTTCCTTCAGTATCGTTTAAATCCCAAAACATGAATAACGATTTGAAAAGTTCAATCGATTTCTTTTCGATCTTTATGATTTCTCGTTCACAGCAATACGTGAAAAAAGAATATGAATTTACAATCCAAAATAAAGTCAAATTTTATCGAGTCTTAATAAATTCTTAAAGATGGTTATGTACAAAAGGTGAATACATAAGCAGAATATTATTTTGTCGAGAATTATTTCCTCACTTTGTGTAAATGGATTCTTGAAATTTATATCTAGTTTCTGAAGTTATTAACTTTGTAGTTTCCCTGAAGATGGGTGAGAAAGAACCCGAATGCTTGGATAAAATAATAAAGTGATTTAAAGGTAATTCTTCCGATTACCTACCCAATAACCAACTTTATTATTATAAAAAATTAGTCGATGATTCGATCCGAAGAATATGAAGTTCTTAATTTATTTCAGCTAGTTCTGTGATTTCATCAGACATGATAAAGTCCCATACCGTCTCGAGATTATATGTTACGATGATAAAAGTTCAAAATATGCGGAATTTCAATAACCCCACGAATTTGCGGTGAGATCTAATGTAGTAATTCGGGGATTCTTATATTTTTCTAGTCTCATGGATAATTTCCTCAAAACTTATGTTTCACTCTCCTTCGAAAATTTTTATAAGGTTCAAATTTATGAGATCGATAAATAACGAATCATCGAGCAAATCAAACTTCTGTTGCTCATAACTCTCTCTTCCTGGACTCTGGAAGTGTGATAATAAAAAAAACCGCCACAATGAATATAGTGATTCATCGACGATAGTTCAAAGACTAAGATATATATATATATTCTTTTGAACTTTTGGCTTACAATATTTAGTTAGCAAACAATAAAGCATATAGATCAGGGGTTAGTGACGGGGTGTCATACAATTCGGCGTATGACATAAAAGCCTAGGGAGAAAACCCCAGTAAAAAAAACCCTGGCTCCCCGCCTAAATGTGAAAGTACAAAAATAAGCTGAAATATATTTTAGGGACTTCTTTCTTCAAGAGTGGTCTTCTATTGATGGCGACAGAGACTTCTTCAAGTTGCCCACATCGAATCTGGAAATAAAAAGACAAAAGCAGAAAAAGGAACTGAAAAACAAAAATGCAAAATTTGAAAGCCTTAAAGAAAACACCCTCAAATTCGCCTTTTTGGATTAACTCGATATTGTGAATCAAGGATTTTTTAACATAAGCTAAACGTAAATTTTACTAAGGAGATAATCCATGAATACATAACCTTTTATGGTTCCTCTTTCACGAAGATTTTTTTAGTATCCGTATGTGTCCCTTGAAGGAGTATAATCTCAGTACCATAGTCCTTTGCTAGTTTAGAAATATGATCAATCTTGTCCTTAGAAATACCCTCTATAGTCAAATCTAATACACAAAATTTGTCGCCAATCTGCAAGGAGGATTCTTCGAATCGGGTCTTGCGGTCCAAATGATGATTTTTCAGATCTTCTGATGTTTGAAGTCTGCTATGGAACCCATTCAAAGGGAAATCATCATCCATAGTTGGGGAAGGTTGTGATATAACACTTATTTCATTGAAAAAATAGCAGAGGAAAAATTATCGACTGACATTTATTAAGACTAATGACCTTGGTATTTTTACTAATAACGAGTTACTTAATCCGTAAAAATTTTGGTAAGTACTCTCACTAATCATCTTCCCACCCATTCCGCGACCTTAAAAACTCACCATGGTACAATGCTTTAATTACAATACATGATATACATTCAAAATTTTATGGAACTCGTCATAAGATGTCAAATACTTACTTGAAAAATTGGGAATTTTTAAACATTTTCCAGCTTGACAATTTCCATGAAATTTGACAGCCTATTCCAAACATCTCCAAGTTAAAAATTGGTCCGATGGATACTCTAGTAGTTTTTAAGGAAAACAAATTTCGACGGATTCAGAATTTTGTAGATCCCCGCTAGAATATCTAATGAGATATAAAGTTCTCGAAAAGAGTTTTGGGAAATTTTGAAAAAAACTTTAGCGTGAAAGTTCGCAAACCTATTCATTTAATTACAAATTGATCCGGTGGATATTCAAGGAGTTATGGGTGAAAGCAAATTTGAGATGTTCATAAATTCTAAACGTATTGACGTATTTGGCCAAAAATAAACTTAACCGAGACAATTAATTATTCCACGAAAAATGAAAGCTCTAGCGTAACTCCATAAGTGAGTCTTACCGAATAGATACGGACAATTTTCGTTGCGATATTCGAAAATTACAGGCATCTGGGCAAAACGAAAGCTAGCTTCTAGTAACAAGCCCGCAAAAACTGAGAATTCTCTCAAATTATATTGATTCCGAAATTGTTTACCAAAATCTTGATTGCATCCCAAAAATATCATGGAACACCTAGAATATAGAACAGATACTATCGGGAAAGTTTTATTAATTCAAACTCAAGTATTCGGTATTTTACATTCAAGTACTTTCCTTCTATTATAAGCCTGGTAAATATATCGTTAAATTCTTTCCTATTTCCTGCTTGAGCTCTACAGTTCTTCCTCAAGCTATGTCATACTTCGGTTGACATATCTGAGCATACATCAAATATCTTCCATATTTCCGACCATTTCCGCATTCAATCGATATTCTCTGACGAAGAATACTGAAGGATGTAAACAACCTTCTATTAACATTGCTGTCTTCAAATTGTAAAAAAATCTAATTAATATATGAATGCAAATGAGCTTATAAAATGCCTATTGTTATTCTGGAAATAATCAGAATACCTATTGTTATGTGAATATTTCCAAAAAATATACATTGTTGATTCAAAGAGAATTTCATACTAATATTCTTGACCAAAAATGTAATTAATTTTGCTTGAAGAATAGGATACAAATCATATATCAATTGTATTTAAAGTCGAGGACCAATTTTTTTTTATTTCAACTGGATTTTCAAGGGAAATATTCTTTTACGTTTAGAGTGTCTCGAAATTCAATAATAACCAAGTACCAGGTGAGAGGAAAAGCTCCATCATTTATGAATAAATCAAGAGAAAAAAGTTTTTCGAAAAATTCGACAGTCACATTTTTGAGTACTGCAATCAGAATTTTAGCAGTGTTTTTTTCAATGATGTAATCTCAAACAGCAGTGCTAAGTAAAAGAAATTAAGGTTTTAGTAGTTTAAGTTAAAAATATTGTCAGTTTACTTTGTTACTCCATATTGAGAAACATGTATCACACTACCCTCTATCTTTGGCAAGTTTTTTGAGGTCAAGGGCTTCTATCTTTTCCGGATTCTGGTACTGTGTGATACTGAAACAGCCGCTGCGAAGAATGTGAAAAAATTAACAGACTGCGTCAAAATAATGGAACAAATTCATTTTCTGTAAATCCAGAGAATCTCAAATAACTCAGAAATTATTGAATTTAGGAGCATAATCATGTGAGAAAACTATCATTATTTTTGACCGCAGAATCCAACACAATTATAAAAAAATAGGATTCTAATTTGAAAAACAGTTACGGCCAATTTAAGATCATAATTTTCAACACAAAATTTGAAACACCCTGTGATGATATTTTTGAAATCCAAAAGATGCATGACCTTTTCACATCCTTCCTCTTCGATGTTGTAGAAACGGTTTACGCTCAAGATATTTAAAATAAGAATAATGAACATATTACTGACTGAACATATTTGACTTTTTTCCAGTTTTTTTTTTTTGATATTTTGAAAACTATTCGATTTAATACAATGGTTTTAATAGAAATGTATTCACTATTGAATACTCGATCATACCAGGAATGGAAAACTTGAGAAAAAATTTTTTCGTCGAATTTATTTTCACTCCCTGTATAACCGGAAGTTTTTGGGCTTCGAAAATATTTTAGCTCTGTAGAGAACTTCGAACAATATCATAATCCCAATTTTCAGATTTCAAATATGTCTAGTTCTCCAGAAACGTCTAATAGGCACTCGAACTTGAGACACCCTGTAGAACTGAATATCTTCGAGCATTTAATTCTGTGTTAATTACTCATCTTATCTTGTTATATGAGATCACACCAGATATAACACAAAAAGATGATCCCATTGTTTATTGTTCATTACATGCGATATGACTTTTAAAATTATTGGAAAAAAACGCAAGAATGTTATCAATAAGGTGGTCACTTATCTTAAATATCAAATTGTTTTTCTAATGAATCGAACAATCTATAAACATTCTAGTCAAAAGTAATGCGAATTCGTCTAGCAACAATCAGCGCTGAGTAGTCCTCGTGAACAAGATGAAAAAGATATGTTATAAATATTCAAAACGCATTTTTCATTCATAATGTCTTTCGATAGTGAAAAGAATAATGTTTAATTCTTGTTCTTTCTTGTTCATGTTATCCTGAAATTCAGAGTCTTTCAGTTGAAACCTGTGTGGCTAGTTTCTGTTGTTGATTCCTTTGCTTTAATCAATTTTTCTATCAAATGTTTTTCCATCTTTGCACTTTTGCATCACACTGACGGATTTGTTCATTAATTCTTTTCCTTGATTTCATAAATACCCTCGACATTGTTCATGCTTGCTATTTTCAAAATTATATATTCTTTTAATTTCATTCCCCGTACTTTTCAACCAACCAGTATAATATACTCGAAGTAAAATTCTTTCTCCTTTCAAACTAGCGCGTAAAAATTCACTACTAGCATTGAGTATAAATCTACCTAGAGGGGAAACGCAGTTCAAAGAAATGAAGCCAAAAATTCTACCGGTAAAGTGGCGGTCTCAAGCGTGTAAACACGGTAACCTTTATTTCATTGTATTTATGGTTGCAGCGACTTGGTCTCTTTGTTTGAGCTGGTCTGAGCCAGGGCCGGGTTTATTCGACATCACCTCTCAGAATATTTTATTATTTAGATATATTGACTCACTGTCCAATGATCTGTGTATATTTAGATGACGATTTTAATGAATGAATTATGGGCATATTGTTGGTGATATCAAATACGTGAAGTGAATTTAGATCAGTTACGCATGTATACAAGAAAATTGTATGTAACATATATATTTGAATGAGCAATAAATGGACCAAGTTCTTATTTTATCACCCTAATTCTGAGGAACAACTGGCTTTTTTCCCAAATATTTTTTATCCTCTGTATTGAGCCGAAAAAAATTGATATTTTTGGCGCACAGTTAATTGCGGGAAAAAACTCATGAATTCATAAATATTTCACACATCTCCGATTTTATCCATGTTTTCCAAAGTCGTCAAGCAATTTTTGACACTTATAATGAAGAATAATTCTATAATTTATAGTTTGAATAATACCTTTAATTTTGTAAATGGCTCTTCTTGTGAAGCTAAAATGGATAATTCACTTCTGAGTTTCGCTCAATGCATTTCAATATAAAACGCGAAAGTGATATTAAACTAAATAAATCTACGTAAATGGTGTGTACCGCCATCTATCGGAAATGAACTTGAAGAATTCTTCTTGGTTCCTAATCTGTATAACAAAATCTAATCAGTGCATGCGCCAGTATTTCAGACATCTTTCGATTCCCCTAATTTGAATGGAAATGTCTTTCCAAATCTTGAGACAAGAGAATTGTTGCCTATGACATTTACGTGAGGGCGCAACCATTCAAAATGCAGAGTTCTATATTTAGGAATTTAGAGGATAGTTCATAAGATTTCATTATTTGAGTATTTCTTCTTGTGAAGCTGAACTGAACACTGCCAGGTTGTATTTCCCCCAATATATTTGATTCAAATTGTTTATGCTATGATTTATTAAATCGACGTGAATACTAGATACCTCCCTCTAGCGAAAGTGCACACTTCATACTGCATTTAAGATCTGACTGATTCATTTGACCAGATCTACCAGAAAAGACCCTTGAGAGTACACACACTCTTATTCATGACGTCTCATTTTTTTCGATAAACAGATCTAGGTAATGACAGCAAGAAGGTTAGATAGACTGATGGTTTTTTTTTCACAAATGAAAATTCACTGTAGTTGAATTGTTTATAAGCCCCTGAAATTATTTTCTCTATTTCAGTGTCGTAATGAATTCATTACAGTACTAAAACAGTGCAGTAATGAACACATTACAGCATTGTTTTTAGTTATATTTTTCGTTTTGTGGTTGACAACACTGACATCCTATCCTTTCGAATGTCAACACGCGTCCATTGCATGTCAATTGTCAAACCATGTAGAGATTTGAACGCACTATTCAAATTCTATAATCTGTCAATTTTCGTATCAGTCACACCAACTGCGAAAATAAAATACAAAAGGCACTAGGAGGTATAATCTGAATTTTTCATTGAATTCCAATAAATTTCTCACAATTCTTGACTGAAATAAAGAAAATATCGTCTAATACTCGTTGCAGAAGGCAATTCCAACACTCGTGCGTTAAAAAACTCGCTCCTTCGTCGCATTCGTGTTGGAATAGGTGCCCATTCTGCAACTTGTTTTAGAATATACTATTATGAAATTAGAATTTATTGGGATATGTTCTGAATTAAGTAAATTCTTTCCATGAATCATAAATATGGAAACTAAGTAAATTTTGTAACCTTTCAACTTGCAATAAATGATTTTTGAGTGCATTCCATCGCACGGTTGGAATAAACAATAAAAATTTTATTATTAATGATTCGCAGCTGTTCCAAATTCCACTGAGTCTTAGTTGGCATCATGATCTCTTAGTTCCACCTTGATGTTTTTTTTTAAATGCATGAAATGTTGTGATACAATTTTTGGCAGGTTTCAGATTTGAGTAGAAGTTTCTGTGTTTCTCTTGTAACTTGGTGATGAAATTAAAATTATTACAATCTGGGTCCTTATTGTTGATAATATACTCTCTAACGGGGAAGTATCCGGAAATTTCGAATAAAACGCTAAAATATCAAATTTCTTCAATATGAATTGATTTTTTCCAATCATGGAAACAGTTTTTATATGTTCTTTCAGGGATGGCCTTCAGCTCCTACTGCGAATTTTCTTTTAAAGCGTGTATGGAGTCAAATCTGGTTCCCCGGGGCGGTAATTTCAGGTTGGAGAAAAGAAAAAAGTCACATGTAGCTACATCCGACCAATAAGGTCACCAGTCACCATACAGAAACTTCAAATACTTAAAAATACTCAACGCGGGCCATTTTGATGAGAAAATCGTGATACTTTTTTGTCAGAGTGTACTTCGGGTTGAACTTTGATTATCCTCAACTTGTTCAATTAATATGGGACCTCCTGCTTATCCTTGAAGATGTTAAAGAACTTGGGAAGTCAAATTCGTCTATACTGGTTTCATTGTAAGAAATCTCTTAAGGGTGTTTCAGGACGACCTTCGTTTAGCTTATCTCCTAAACTACATGATCGAATTTCATGAAAATTTGGAAATTGGAGGTTAAGAGCATTTTCAATTAAATTTTTTTAATTTTTAATTAAATATGTTCACTTTCAAAGTGCTACGATGAACGTGCTTCCAGGAATTCAGATAAAGAATTATTGATTAATGTGATCTTATACGTAAAGAGATCTATTATTATGAAAACTATGCATGCAAATATTTCAAATTTCCAGTGTCGCCAGATACATGGAAAATTGGCAACAGCTTTGTTATTTTACATCCCATTTGCATTTTGTTGTGATTCTCCAAAAAAATTAAATTAAATCATTTCACTTTTATCTATCTATCCTAATGGGTTTGTGAGTTATAAATTATATTTGAAAATTTTGAATCTAAATTGAGAGTCACCAAAATTGCTATATTTCGCTCAATATTCGAGATATCAGTTCGAAATTTGGCATTACCTTTGATAATAGTTTGATCTGCTCTAGCGTTTCCTAATTTAGTTATCAGTTATACAGCGTAGCCAAAAAGAATTACTCTTTGTCAATTCACAAAATGTTTTTTTCAGATTGAATATGTTTTTTTATTTTCCGAATGAGTAGAACCCACAATTTTTCTATATATTGCCCTCTACCTATCTCGTTTGTATTCTAAGTTATCTGCGTTCATTAAATTTCAGATTATTTATACAAAAACTCCTGCAAAACAATAGGAGTTCTTGTAGTAAGTCGTGTAAACTGGAATAATGGTTTTCTATGGATCGAGATGGGTCATAGATATGTCGATTTATAGATGACATAGAGAGCCCAACGAAAATATCAATACAAAGAAATTAAGGCATATTAAATCAATAAAAAAAATTGAAAAGTGAGTTGTTCTCATTCCGAAGGTGAAGAAACATACTGGGTGTCTAATTTGAAAGAACAGAGTTTTTTACAATTTTGTGAATGGACAATTGATTTTTTAATTCAAACTGCAATCTCGAATATTGTGCGAAATATAGTAATTTTATTAACTCAAATTTAAGCTTAGATTTAAAAAAATAATTTAAAACTCACAAACCGTTAAAGATAGATATACGGATATGAGGTGAATTAATTGGTAATTTTTATGGAGAATCCTAGAACTATACAATTACGGGGTGTCTCATTTAAACTAACAAAGCGAAATTTGACAGTATTTCGAAAATGCACCTTAGATAACCTATTATTGATATAAAGAATTTTAAATATTTTGCATGTATTGTTTCCGAAATAACGCAATAGCCTTGGAACAGCCGATATTTTACATCAGATAAATTTTGCGGCTTTATACACTGCTCAACAATTTATAGGGATCACTAACTTTTTCTGAATTTATTTCTGAAATATTCGCTCCAAGATTATAAATTTAGTCAGATATCAGAGTATTTTCAGTTGATAATATGGTTCACTTGAGAAAATAACGAAAAAATGGAAAGTTGAAGAGAAAAAAAGACTTTATTGGGAACACTCAAATTCTTGTGATGAAAATTTTATGATGAAACCACAAAAAGGCTGAAGTTTCGGTTAAGCTAGTACCTAGTTGGTCCCCCACGAGCTCGACTCAAGCATTCTACCCTACGAGGCATACTTTCAATCAAACGATTTATAATATTTTGGGGCAAATTCGTCCAAATATTCCGTAAAGCGTTAGAAGGGTCCTCCAGGTTATTGATCGGTTGTTCTAAGGTTGACAATTGTCTAGACATCTCAGACCAGACATGTTCGATGGAATTCATGTCTGGAGAGCGAGCTGGCCAGTCCATCCTATCAATAGCATGAGTTTCTAGCGCTTCATTAATCAGACGACTACGGTGTGGACGGGCATTATCGTCAATTAAAATGAAATTCTCGCCCAAGGTAGCCGCAAACGGAACAATTATGGGTTCAATAATCATATCGTGATATCTCTGGCTGGTCATTGTGGTGTTCTGCAGAAAAACCAACTCTGTGCGTTGGTTCAAACAAATGCCTCCCCATACACATATAGAACCTCCGCCAAAAGCTGTTGTGGGTACCATAAACTGTTCTGCATAGCTTCGACCTCTTTCCCTTCAAGCAAGAATACGTCCATCGGAGTTGACCAAACGAAATCTAGACTCATCCGTAAATAAACATCGGCTCCAATCTTCAACTGTCCAATTGCGGTGCTCCTCAGCCCATTGCCGTCGATGAACCCGGTGTTCCCTATTCAAACGGGGATGTTGTACCCTCCTACGTGCTCTCAAACCACGAACATGTAGACGTCGTCTTACAGTCTGGTTCGAAATTAGAACTCCTGTTGCAACTCTCAGTGATCTATTGAGCCGCGACGCCGGGTAAATGGGATTTCTCCTAGCATTGAGGATCAAAAGACGATCTTGGGCAGTTGTTGTACTGCGCTGCCGACCTCCCCCATGAACATAAGCTACTGAGTCGTTTTGGATGAACCTATTCCAAGCCCGACTCACGACACTTTGCGAAACATTCAACCGCCGGGACACTTCTCGCTGGGACAAACCTTCCTGTATCCACCGTATGATTTGGTCCAGTTGCACAGGAGCCAAACGTCTTCTCGGCATGACTGATAAGCTGATATTGTTCTCATTTCTTCAATTATTGTCACCTTATGTGTTTGAACGAGAGAAAAAACAGATATAATAACAAATACCACATTGCTTTTCACTCCACCTGTAACAGCCTACAGATAATAATCGATTTTGTGAACAAGAGCCGATGAAGTGAGGAAAAATTTGATATGATCAACTCAAAACATCTTAATTTTTCCTTAGAGGGACATATAATGTACAGATATTCACGAGATAACATGAAAAATATACAAATGAAGAGAAGTTCATAAGTGATCCCTAGCAATTGTTGATCAGTGTACTGCAAAATACCATAATCCATCAAAATTATAGGTTATCTTTCAACCATTACCAGGATTTGTCATGTATTTTTCGTATCTAGGATCCGACCTCGTCGGTAGTAGAATTTGACTACAAATGTCAGAAAACTCAATGCTTTCCAAGCTTTTATTCATTCGTTCGTCTTATTCCGAAAACCAAAGGCATTCGGTTTTCATATCTCATTCAGTATGAAATAAAATTGCTTATCAATCACGTGAGTTCATTTTAACGACCCCGGGCGACTTAACAGGTCGGGATGAAATTTGTTGTATTCTGTTATTAACATAGTTATAACTTCCCTGATACGTGAGTTGCCTTTCATATTTCATGTTCACGATTCAATTCCATTTTTTGGACGAGATGAATTTTTTAAGTTACTGTAAAGAACACGAATAGCTCGTATGTTTAAACGTTCTGACTACTTATAACCTCAAAAATGTCAAGCTATACGATAGAACTGTCAGTTGGCAGATTGCAACTAGGCAACCCTCGTACATAACTAACTATATTGATGATGATTGTCATCATATCAGAATCAGTGTTAAATATAATTGTTATTTTCAGAGATGCATCTCGGGATGTGCTGCTGCAACATGTGAAAGGACACTACACGTCTACCAACACTGGTAATAGCAGTCTAGATATAGGCTTGGGAAGGTCGGATAATGGGAAAGATGAGGCAAGTGTCACTCATACTAACATGGTAAAAGGTACAACAGCAACTTTTCGTTGTTGGCATTGCAACCAGGTATCGAATTGGAAGCATGTCATTCAGGTATACTAACACAGCTTTTACTAACCGTTTATTTTTCTTCCTTGATTGCGACTGAGAATTATGAAGTTGATTTCAACTTTATCTTATTTCATTATTTTGAATTAATTTAATAATCTAAAAAGTCTACACCAATTTGTACCCTGTTGAAATTTCAGAGCGTTGAGTATGTAAACAATTTTCAGGTACAGGGTGCGACTTTCAACTTGAACGATTAAAAATATCACAAAATATATGGACAGGGTGACAAAAATTCGTTATCCATAAACTACAACTTCTTTAAGGTTAAAGATAGAGGAAAATTCTCTCTAAGAATCACAGTAACATAATCTGCGTTCCTCTATATTCTTTTGTTTTCAAAGTAAAGTTCAGAATATCGGTAATAGCATGTTTTAATACCTTCCTTTTTGTTTACGAAAAGAAGAAATGATTCTGCTGTGTCTAAAGGGTATGATTTATCCTTATCAGGGTCCTGTAGGGATTTCAGAAAAGTCGATTCCGAAAAATTATCGCTTTTGTGTAGTTTGGACTTGAATACACATATATGGTATTTCAGAGGACAATAAATCAGTGCAGGAAATATACCACGTCCTAAATGTTTTTTGGCGCAGTTGGTATGCCTTCTATTGGTTGGTTCTTAACTGAAGGCAATTGTAGCTTAAAACAAAATTCAAGGAAATCTATGAGTGCTTATTTTAATTCTAAATATAGATTAGTTCATTCATTGTGGCGGTTGTATTAGTGTCGCACTTCTTCGGAGTATGGGAAAAGCCTTTAGAACAAGCACGCAAAAGATCCTGACCTCACGTTAATGCTTTTGCATTGTTTTCTTCTAGAAACAATGGTTAATTATTACACGGAATGAAACTTTCATTTTCTTTTTCAAAAATATTCAATACATAATACATCGCCGTCAGATTCATTCAGTTATCATGAAAAATATTCTTTGTTTGTGAAATTTAAATTATTGAATATTCAATAAGGTGCTGTTTAGAGGCCTACTGTAATTATAATTTTTTCTGTGATTTTTCCACTAAACTTATTCATTATAAACAGTCAAATGTAAATTAATAATTACACAATGCATTGGCATATTCAATCAGCCTACTCGATATTCAATATTTCAAAGATAAACTTAATGAATGATTTTGAGAGCAATTTATGATGTTTTATGTATTTTTGAAATGGAATTATTCGTTCAATAGTATATTCTAAAACAAGTTGCAGACTAATTGCCTTCTGCATCGAGTATTAGACGATATTTTCTCTATTTCAGTGAAGAATTGTGAGGAATTTATTGGAATTCAATGAAAAATTCAGATTATACCTCCTAGGGCCTTTTGTATTTTATTTTCACAGTTGGCACGAAAATTGACAGATTATAGAATTTGAATAGTGCGTTCAAATCTCTACAAGGTTTAATATTGACAATTGACAAGCAATTCGAAAGGATAGGATGATATTCAAATCGATTTGTGCCCCCTGGTCTGAATGATTCAGACGCCCAAGATTTTTGAACAAAAAACATCGCATAGGGTCCAAAAATGGACGAAAAATGATCACTCTGTACATCTGGAAGTCGAACACAACAATTTTCTGATAATTTATTGACTTCATTCCGAACATATGTTCTCATATACTCTATTCGGCACTGAACGAGCGTGGCAAAAAAATTAAATAGGTTTGATTTCAACTGAAAGAAATAAGGAATAATCAGACAATCAAATAGATAACAATCTAATTTCCTTATAGATAAATGTTGGTAAATTTCAATCGAAGTCCGTTGTTTAAATAATGATTATTCTCATCTAATTATTCATCGTTATATTATTCACTACCGTTTTCAATGAAAAAATGAATGTTGTGAAAATTATACTCGTATTATTCAAATATTACCGTGGTCCTCGGGAGTTTACGTTATGTAATTAAGATCACCCAAAACTTGTACTACTTGTATATTCTAATTTTTTTCGATGTTATCTATTTCCGTGTTATCGACAAGGAGAAGTCCACGTTTTCAAACTATAAGTAGACCTACTTCTTTGATTAATAGAATTAATATCGTTCTTATATATTTCGAACACAGTACTAGAAATGGCTGAAGAAATCAAGAAGCTTTCCCAAGTCTTAAGGTCACGACACGTCATCGCCAAAAAATACTGCATACGTATGTACAGTCGTAATTTCTTTACGATTAGTTGAGATATCAGGAACCAATGGAATTTCAGGAGGTTTACGCCTACTGCATGCGTCATTTCTTTACAATTAGTTGAGGTATCAGGAACCAATGGAATTTCAGGAGGTTTACGCTTTTTGCATTCGTCATTCTTTACGATTTGTTGAGATATCAGGAACCAATGGAATTTTAGCAGATTTACGCCTACAGCATTCTTAGTATAGTCGTCATTTCTTTACGATTAGTAGAGATATCAGGAACCTATGGAATTTCAGGAGGTTTACGCCCTTGTGCCAGGCACGCCTTGCTCGCCCGCTTATGGCGGGCCTGCTTGAAGAAGCCTTCAAACCACAGATTTTTTACATGTTTCACTTTAAAATTTTTCAGTATACTGTTTCTTTATAAGGGTACCTACAATTCAAATATTGTCAGCTCTGACGAGCAATTATTTTATAGATGTGATTTCTCAAAGTTTCAATAATTTTTTTTTCGATGCTACACTTTTCGCCGCATGTTCTCAATTAGATGAAATTCGGAATATACATCTTTTAAGGAATAAGCTAAAAAAAGATGAGATAACTATATGGTCTGTATGATTTTTGTTCATCGCCAAATAAAATAAAATTCTCAGTCGCAATTATTGAATGAAATGTGCATGTCGTTTTTTACAAAGTGATAACACTAATCATTTTCCTACACGTCTATCCTTGAAATAGTCACCTATATAGCTATTAATCACTTTTAACAACTCATTTGAAAAGTCGATTTGTATTGTGATCCATATGATTTCCGTTTATCCATGATTTATTCTGTGCTTTTTTCAATTATAGCAACTATAACTGAACTAACAGATTACTATTCACACTGCATGTGTAACCACTTAGAAAGAAGCACTAGACTGAAATTCTCACCAATTAACTTTGATAATACTCGTTACTTCAATTTCCAAGAGTCTAATCCACTAATCGCCATACCCAAGTTTTTAAGTACAATTTGATACTTCCAATGGAAAGTTTGACATTTTTGAGTACAACCTCATTCAAAACGTCTTGTTAATTGAGTGCGGATTGTGCTAAAATAGAATTTCAGCTTGGATGCCCCGTCGAAACTCAAAATCAACTGTTTTGCAAGAAACCGTCGATGCTGTCCGATAGAGGCCATTTCGGCGACGTCAATGCAATTGATATTGCCTGAACATGTGACCGTAAAAGAGGTGTATGATCTCGTTTTATTCCCCACAATTCAACGAATCATAGATGAGCCCGAATAAAAGCAGAAGTCGACCGTATAGGCCTTCCAACTAAACGAAAATCAATTATTTTTGTCTAATTTTCACTTTATTAATACTATTACACGACCGGTTTCGGTTGTTAATATAAACCATCTTCTGGTGTTAGGTACAGACTGAAATATTTCGTGGGTTTAAATCTATGGGATATTCAAAAGTGGTGAATGGTTTATTTCTATTTGGGTGTTAAGTGGGGACACATTGGGAATATTGAACAGATTTGTTATTTCCATCGCTTCCAGCAAATTTAATTTCAGGCCTTTTTCGCATTTGTGAAGGATTTTAAAATTTACGATATCCATATGATGTTCTTCAGTCTCGATATGATCATAAACTGCGGACTGTTTACCTGATTTCAGATGTTCTTTCAATCTGGTCTCAAAATTTCTACCGGTTTGACCTACATATGCAGCGTTGCAATTTTTACAACAGATTTTATAAACACCTGAAGTTTTCTCGGGTTTAAGTTTGGATTTTGAGTTATATAATATTTTTCCTAGGTTTGGACGTCCTGAAAATGTTGTTTTGAAATCAAGTTTAGAAAAATAATTTTGGATTTGGATTGATAATTCTCCGAAATAAGTGATATGCATGAATTTATTAGTAGGTTTTTCTGTGGTAGTGTAAAGCATATTAATGGTTTTCAGTTTTCTTTTGTTTTCAATTAGTTTGTTTACTAGGGATCTCGGAAAATTATTATTAGTTGCAATTTCTTTGATTTTATCAATTTCAGATTGTAAGTTAGCGTTCGATAAAGGTATGGTGAATGCTCTGTTGATCATAGATTTCAGAGCTGCCAGTTTATGATTATCAGGACTGAAGGAATCATATGGTATTATGGCTTCTGAGTTTGTGTCTTTTCGGTAGATGTTAAAGTCGAATGTGTTTATATCTCTACTTATGGTCAAATCTAGAAAGTTAATCGCTTTGTTGCATTCAATTTCCAATGTAAATTTTATTTCGGGGTAAATTGAATTGAGGAAGTCAAAAAACATTTTTATTTGTCTATTTGTTCCGTTGAATCCTACTATAATATCATCAACATACCGGAACCAGAAAATGACGTGTTTTTTTGAAAGATCATTTGTTTTTATGAATTCATTTTCAAGGAGATTCATGAATAGATCTGACAATAATGGGCTCAAAGGTGATCCCGTCGGTAAACCTGAATTTTGAAAATATAATTTGGATTCGAATTTAAAGTAATTTTGGGATAGGCAAATTGAAAATAACTCCTGAATTTCTGAAATTAAGAGGGGTTAACTTTATTTTTACGAAGTGACTCGCCAACTAGAGGTAAACATTCTTTTGCTGGAATTGCTATATTTTCTACATCAAAAGATATTAATTTCATATTTTCTGTGCTGTTTATTTTAGATAATTTGTCAATTAAATCTTTGGAACTTTTTAAACTTTATTTTGGTGAAAATTTCGATAGATTTTTGAATTTATTAGATAAAAATTTTGATAGTTTACCTGTAGGTGTATTAATATAGGAAACTACTGGTCTCACGGGATTGTCTTTTTTGTGGAGTTTTATTAAACCATACATTTCTGGAGGTCGTGGATTCATTGGAAGATGCTTCCTTATTTCCCATGGTGTAGAAAAAAGTAGATTGCAATCTTCTAGAACTTCTTTTATTTCTTTGGAATATTTGTTGGTAGGATCCTTTGGAATTTGAGTTAAATCTAATGTACTTATAGTTCTTTTCATTTTGTTGTGGTAGTCTTCTTTGTGGAGACACACAATGCTGTTTCCTTTATCTGCTTTTGTGAATATAAGATTTTCTTCAGTGCTTTTTCGAACAATTTCTTTAATTATGTTTTTTGTGTGTATTTCACTGGCGGTTGTTTTTGTGGGTGTTTTTTTAATGATCTCTGCTGTTTTGTATTTGTGTAATGAAGGGTTATCAATTACACTTGTGTTTTTTATGATGTTCATTTCTGTTTCTACACCCAGGATTTGTTTATTTGATTTAGAACATGTTGTGGGTGGTGAATATTTGGACCTTTGTTCAGTAATTTTGTTTCTTGTTCGTCGAAGTTTGATGTTGAGAGATTTACAAACGTTGGGAAAAATGTATTTTTGGAGAAATGTGTGTTTGGTGAGCTTATTGAAGAGTGAATTATATTTGGTTCTTGCAAATTCGCTGATCATTTCTTTAATCTTATTTTCTAAGCAATCGAACTCTATGTTGTGTAATGTATGTCTAAAAAAATGTTTTCTTTTAATATTCACGATGGATTTTCACAAAATAAATGAGTCATCAATTCATTCTATTAAACACAAATCGTTCGCGAACAAAGTACTTCGACGACTTCACGAAGTCTTCACAATATATGGAAACATCGTAACGAGTTCTTGTTGTGGAACGTAAAACAGCCCATTCTTCGTGATAAAAAAGCATTACTATGCCACAAGCTGAAGATCATCACGATAGATCTCCTCTGGCGTATAGGCTGAAACAACGGGATATTTGAGCTGTCAAAAGATCGAATTAAGGGATAATCCGTCCAGACTTGGCACCTAAGGACTTTTTTTCTCCATCTAATCAAAAATGAATAATGAGGACAACGACTTACAACGCCTGAAGTTGATGGTGATTTTGGAGATATCTGATTCAGAGTGGAAAGAATGATTTGAAAAGTAGTGCCACCATATGAAAATCGATCTTCAGGGGGAACAATAAATTATGTCCGTTTGTATTGTTTGGTCTCGAAATATAAATAGTGGCTCTCGTAATACTAACTATAACATCGTTATTGAGGGTTTCTAATCATCCTCATAGTAAGGATTGCTAAATAAAGGCTTTCCTTTACCTTCAACTAACCAATACACATTTTATAGATATGCTTATGCATCATTTTCTTCAAACGTTCGCAAACTATCTATTCAGAAAATGGAGTTGAATGTTGATCAATAAAATTTTAACTGTTGGAAATCTGCAAACAAACCGCAATCAATGAATGATTCGTTTGTTATAGTTCGAGTCATACATCTTAATGAATACCTTATAGCAAATCCCTTTTCGATGATCCAATCGCCAATTCTAGGATAACGAAGTTTTCCATACTCCTAACTGGAAATATGTGTATTGAATCAAACTAGTCATGAACTAAACATAAAAGAAAACATAACATCTTTTCATTTTTTATTTATAAGTGAAAGCAGCAAAATTATTGAAAAAATACGTCAAATATCAGTTCAAGCAAAGCAAAATTTAAACCTTAATTCTGTATACCCGTTTCAGTAATCCCAATGTTATTCAAATATCTTGTTTTTGAGTTCATGTTTCGATACTTCTCAGAATTATTTAATTGAAAATTCCCTTATCTTTTCAGCGACACTGCAGACTCAAGCATGGAGGAGACATCCGTGTTGTGAGCAGTAAAAACGGACAGGAGAGACTTGTGATAGAGGAACAGACCGATGAAGCAGATCACATCGACATTGTTCAAACTGGTACTTTCAAATGCAAAGCCTGCCCATTCTCCAACGACAATCATGCTGAATTTGAAGATCATCTAGAGGGTCATATATCTAAACCCGATACCATAAAATGCCATTACTGCAACTATTACGTTTCTAAAAAAGAAGACCTTGTTGCACATCTGACACTTCATGGAGTTTCCGATCCGGAGGACTTCCTGCAAAGGATGATGGATCACGAAGATGCTGGCAAAAAGTTCCGTTGTCAAATCTGTCCTTATGTCACTAACTCCAAATCTCAATATACATACCATAAACAATTCCATAAGCCTAGAGGTGGTCAGTATGCTTGCACCCATTGTTCTTACAACGTCAGTAAACGCCATCTCCTCCATCAACACCTCAAGGTACATGGTATCAATGTAGCCCATCAAAGGCAGAATGGCGAAGGTATCGAGATGGAAGAAGTTTCCGAAGAAATTGAAGAAGTGCCTTCATGTAGTTCTCCAATGGACTTGCAGAGTTTTCCTGACATACCCCTTGTTTGGGTATCGAAAAATGGAAAATTCACGAAAATGTTCAAATGCCGCTATTGTCCACATGTCAATTTAAGAAAAGTCAATATACAAGAACATGAAAAAATGCACAGTGTGAGAGAGAAGAACCCGAATTCTAAAAGCAACGCTGAAGTTGAACATCACTGCAACGAATGCAACTATGTCTGTAATAACGCTGGTGTTTTATCATCTCATTCGAAGGTTCATCAAGGTCTATCTGGCACAGTTCATTGCCTAGTGGATCCTTCAAAAACTGATGAGGAACAGATTAGTGAATTGAGTCGCATATTCAATAATCCCGATTTCGAGATCGCAAACATTGAAGACGTAGACGTTACCGATGTAAATTTATCAATTGATGAACCAACAGATCTAAGCGAGACGAATCCAATGCTTCATTTTTGCTCCGAGTGTCCCGCAAGATTTTTGAAAGAGAATGAGTACTTGATACACACTCGCTTTCACGGCGTTAGATTATTCTATAAGTGTGAATATTGTTCGTATACATCTCGGCAAAAACCGCATTTGTTGGCTCACAATCTTATCCATTCAACAGAATACCAAGAAAGAACCAAAGTGCTTCAAGAGCTTCATCCAACTAGTGCCAAACACAAGCAACCACAAATCTTTCAAGTTACACCAAATAGGAGCGAGCCCGTTTGGGTAGTTTTCAATAGAACGGACGAAATCAAACCTACCACAATCACCAGCAGTAAACCAAAGAGTATCAATGTCCCTCTGTCAGGAACTGACTTATTTCAACAAAAATACGAAGCTGAGCAAAAATGCGCTGAAGTACCTGTAAAAAGCGAGGAGCCCCAGCCACCCGTGCAAAAATTTGATCCACAATTTGGAATTCTGATGCATGGGAATCCTAATTTCATTTACCCAACTACAGTTAAGAATGGTAAAATGAAAGAAAAGAGATACAAATGTCCAACCTGTCCAAGTGCTTTCGAGAAACGAGACCAATACAAAATTCACTTGAGCTTGCACGGTTCCAAACAGCGCTATAAGTGTGATGTTTGCGATTATTCAGTGAAATATTATGCTAATTACGTTCAACATAAAAAGAAGCATACATTGAATGAGAAAGCTCATGCAGATAAGAACATCAGCGATCACATTGATGAAAATGAGGAAGAATTAGAAGAAGTTGATATGCCTTATGATGAAGAACTAGACAATATAGAAGCTCTTAATGATACTTTAGAACCAATAGAAAATCAAGCGTGCAGTGCTATAGCCAATATTGAAAAAGAGGAAAAACGGACATACTACTGTCATCTGTGTCCATATTCTAATGAATCGAAAAATGATGTTGATGTTCACTTGAAACGTCATATTAGTATTTCGGGATCAAAAAATAATCATACTTGTGACATATGTGATTACTCGGTCCCTCAGATCAACTTTCTGAAGGAACACCTTGAACTCCACAAAGTACCTGTAAAAGCCGAAGAAAAACCTGCAGATTTCAAAGATACACAACCGACTAATATATATAATAACAATAATAATAATTACTTATATCAAAAGAATATATATATTTATAATGGTGAAGCTAGTGATATCCCTGAGAGATGTAATAATAACGAGGGTGAAAAAAAGTACCTTAATTGTGAAGACAAGGATAATATGTCTACTGATGAAACAGGAAATTAGTCAGAAAATACTAGTGATAAATAGAATGAATAGCTATTACCTTAATAATTTATTTGAATAATAAAAATTATTGTAAATTATGAACGTCGGATACCAGTCGCCTTAGTCATAGAGTATTTTTACAAAGTATTTTCACATTTGAAGTGTAGGTAGCATTAACTTGTTAATAAAAAATTCATATTTGTAAATATTATGTATTTTATTGAAGTATTTGATCAGTTTTCTTGGGTTTAAATTACAATGCCAAAGCATTTAATGCCAAAATTTGCCATATTGTTGTTTGTATATTATTGTTTACGATGCAAATTATATCATTACTTAATAAATTGTTTTAACTCAAAACATACCTGAAGTAGTTGATTTACTTCATTCCAATGAATATTGAGTCACAAAAGTATAAATCCTAAATAATTTTACAAGTGAATGTAGTGAATACAGAAAAAAATTGCTGAAAATCGATATGAAGCCAACATATTCCCGCAGATTTCAAAAATTTGCTTGAACAAGGTAAGTAATTAGTGCTCGATCTGTCAATGATTCTCAAAAATATTTAATCACGATAATGATCCAAAGTTTGATGAACTAGAAAAAACTTTGAAATGCTCTGTATTCTCAATTTAGAGTGACCAAATTTTATATTATAACTTCAACCATAATATTCTCATTCCGAAATATGTTGATTACACTGTAATGGCATTTTGGCATAAGCTATTTATCTACAAGGGTTACCTTTTATATTTCGGGATTGGAAGCCCTGGAGTGCGTTCAGAATCAACGTCGGGTAAAGAATGTACGTCCGGCGTAGAACGCACTTGGTTGTCAAAATCTTGTCGAACGTTTTAGAACGATTTGGGGCGACATCTCTCCTCTCTTTCTATGTTAGTCTCTGTCTATTTGAAGTGGGCACGTGCAGTTCATTTATTTATTTGATATTTGAGGTTAAGTTGCGTTTGTGGAATAATTTCATTATTTGATTTCTTCGAACATAATATTACGGTTTTCTGAATTAGAATTTTGAACATACAAAAAATGGATAGTGTATTAAATTGCGATGAATTGAATATTAATATTCTATCTAATATATTGAATGTCGTTATTCACTGTATAAATGAAATTTTTGATGAGTATCCGAGTAGCGAGGAGGATGAAGAAAATACAATAGTAGAAGTAATACAAAATTCCCGAGAAACCCCACTACGAGTGCAGAATTATTTTGAAAATATAATTCCTAATATAAGTGATGAACAATTCAGTGAATATTTGAGATTGAAAAGATCCTCATTTTGTATTCTGTTTGATAAAATAGGATTACATCTACATACAGCGTCGATAAATGGATCTGGAAGACCAACGATTGCTCCCGAAAAGCAGATATTAGACATATTTTATCCCCACAATAAATAACCAACCTTCCGCATTCGTCTGGGAGGAAAACTGTACAGGTATACCTGCGCAGGTAATTAAACACCCCCGCCCCACCCCAACGGCAATTACTATCCCCTGCGCTAAATATGCTGAGTGTTCTCTAGAAAGGGTTCCCTCATTATGGTGGAAAAAAATAAAAAACCTATTGAATTATTGTTATATATCTATATCATATTATTGTTATTTCTATTTATAAATTTAAAAATCATATAGATACACACTCAAATATTTATTTAAAAAAATTTCACTCTTCTGCATACGCATGCAGTAGGCGTAAACCTCCTGATATTCCATTGGTTCCTGATATCTCATCTTATCGTAAAGAAATTACGACAGTAAGCATAAACCTCCGGAAATTCCATTGGTTCCTGATATCTTAACTTATCGTAAAGAAATTACGACAGTAGGCGTAAACCTCCTGAAATTCCATTGGTTCCTGATATCTCAACTTATTATAAAGAAATGACGACGATTTTGGAATTAATAACGCAAAATTGAAACGGAATACTTACTGGAATGAAAATAAATGATTGAATAAATGAGCTTTGCTCGTTCATGGTAGATTTTGACTCAAAGAAATTCCACTGAATTATAGATTAGGTTGTATTTTTTTCTTCAACTTCTTCTTTGAATTTTAAATAGATCTCAAAAAAATTATATTCTTCTAAATATTAAACGAATATACAAAGGAATTATTTAAGATGTCTAAAATAATAATAATGACATTATTCCAGACATCTTAGAATTATTGATGAAAACAATGACAAGGAAGAAAATATGAGGTTAGAATCCCTTTTGGGTATCTACATTGATGAACATCTCAGATGGAGCTATCATATTGACATCCTATGTAAAAAACTAAATTCATCATTTTACGCAATTTATCGGGTGAAACATTGCTTTTCAAGTGAATATCTGATGAACCTATACTACTGCCTTGTATATAGCCACATATCATATAATATTTTATTATGGGGTGTTTCGTCGGATGTAAATAGAGTCTTTGTTTCTCAAAAGAGAGTGTTGCGAATGATATATGGTATAAACTCAAGATCCTCTTGCAAACCTATTTTCACTAATAATTGCATATTAACTGTACCCTGTATCCACATCTATAAGTCGCTTATCTTAATTAGACAAAAATTTCAGAGTATGGATAAATTATCTAGTCACCACTCTTACAATACACGGAACGTAGAAGTACTAACACTCCACGGAAAATTTGTAATTTAAAAAGGCTATAAAAAAGAGCGGCTCGATAGATTTCAATGATCAATTATTTATTTGAAAGCATAATTCATGACATTATTTGTGAAAAAATATTTCGGTCAAATGTCCACCACGGCTCACTTGGCAGTACCCCATTCGAACTGTCCAATTTTTCAGTACATTTCCGGCCTTATGGCAGCAATGGCAACTTTAATTTCATGTTTCAAGCCATGAATCGTGCTTGGCTTGTTGGCGTAACAAACGTCTTTGACCGCTCCCCAAAAGTAATAGTCTAACGGTGTTAAATCGCAGCTTCTTGGAGGCCAATTCGCATCACCATTTTTGCCGATTATGCGATTTTCGAAGATGGGGCGCAAAACATCGACCGTAGCATGGGCTGTATGGCACGTAGCACCGTCCTGTTGAACCAAATATCGTCCAAATCATACTCTTCCATTTGACCGAAAAGCCAATTAGTTAACATAGCGCGGTAGCGCTCGCCGTTGACAGTTACGGCGGTTCCTTCATCATTTTCGAAGAAAAATGGGTCGATGATGCCGTTGGATCAAAATCCGCACCAAACAGTCACTCGTTGTGGATGCATCGGTTTTTCCTCGACGACGTGCGGGTTTTCTGTACCCCATGTACGGCAGTTTTGTTTATTAACATAACCGCCGAGGTGGAAAAGAGCCTCGACGGAAAAGATGATTTTTCGATAAAAATCACCAATCGCCCAATTTGCGAACAGTAGACGGTTTGGATGATCAATTAGCTTTATATGTTGGGCCAATTGAATTTTATTTGGCTTCAGAGCAAGGTCTTTGCGCAAAATTCGGTGCGTAGTTGACCAAGAAAGGTCCGACTCTTGCGCTCGATGACAAATTGATGTGGATGGCCTTTCACGAACACTTTGTTCCATCGCAGCGATGGTTTTGGTTGACCTTGCTGGAAATGGACGTTTACGTGTTGTTTTATCCAACATTGATCACGCATACGACTCACAAATTGCCGCGCATATGCCTCCGATGGCTAATCTTTTTTGTCAAATATTTTTTTTCAAATTTCGCATAGTTTGCGTTGGTAATTCACCACTTTGGAAATAATTTTTTAATATTTCCCAGCTTTCCTCAAGCGAAAAGCGACCCATTTCGTAAATGTACGACTTATTACTATATATGTGACACTTCTCCGATGACAGTTGACGTCTCCGATGTCAAATTATCATTACTTCAAATTCGAAACACTAGATGGGACACTTTCAAGTGAGATGGATAGGACGGAAAAAACTGTCTTGGCATCCAACATCAGAGGATGGTGTGATCTCACAGTTGAAGGATTGTTTCAAGCAGCAGCTGATAGAGAAAGATTCCAAGGTTGTAAACATGATGATAGCCAACGTCTGAGAGAGACAAGGCACCTGAAGAAGAAGATATATCTATCATAGCAGAGCAGTATGTAAGCTGCTAGAGATAATTCAAACCTTCTGGTTTTTATTGTTTTCTAACTTCATCAATTATGTGGTGTACTCCATGAGCAGAGATTAACAAGAATATTCTATAATCTTCCACTTGCAAGGCATTTCTCAAACAATTGAATTACCTTAAGCCAAATTGCTGATGAATTCTTTGAACCATGATATCAGGCAGCATTGCCAAACACTTGACATTTTTTGCATTTTGATGATCAAACTATTTGATTTTGAGAACACTGGTTATTGTCTCTTGTAGTACATTTATCAAGAGATCTAATTTTTTCTAGGCAACAGAAGTAAAAAAATCATATATGATAAACAAAATTAGTTATTATTTCAACAAACAATTAGGTGGTTTGGACAGTCTAATAGGTTTAGGAAATGAAAAAAAGACAAAATAGACTAAAGAATGATTTCCAAAAAAGTTTTATTAAAATCTATTCAGGGCTTCACATTTTTTAATTTTATAACCTATTGAAAAAACTGTCATCTTGTAAAATACTAGATATTAAAACTTTATCTTTCAGAGCATCTATAACTTCACTTTGGTCCCATTCTAATGTGACTTTTTGTAACCTGGGTTCCTTTTTCCCCCTCACTCTCAAAATACCTTTCGTTTCAATCAAAGAACATAAACTGACAAATTCAGCTTGATCAACAGAGAACAAATTGCGCTTAGTGCAGATCTTTTTATACAAATCATGCAGTTTGCCAATGGTCACATCTTTACTCTTAAATTTCTGTAATATCAATAATAAGGAACAAATAACAATTTTCTGTTGTAATGGGAAATCACTATCACAGTCATCAGATAAATTTTGGGAAGTGCCATATACCTTATTGAGAACACCGAAAACTTCTTTTATATCAACTTTCTTAACTTCAGACTCATCATCTACAACACTAAAATTTTCTATTGATTGCAATACATCGGTTTTCCCATCTTTTTCAATGATATCTACAACCCTCCTTGCAATGTCTAAAGCCCTTCTCACATCTCCTGACACTGCTGCTACCTTACCTGCAAGCATCTGTAGAGCAGCAGGTGAAAACACCTTAATGGCATTTGCTTCATTCAATCTTGAAGTAATAATTTCTAGAATCTGGTCTTTGGTGTAAGGGGCGAAGTGCAGTAGTTGAGGTTTCAATTCACATCTGGCTTGCAACCTTGGCAATATTCGATCAGTCAAATCTAATGCATTGGATATTCCAACCAAAATTACATTATTTTTGAACCTTGCTGGCCATTCGAATATTGTATATAAAATTGACTGATTTTTGCTTTCCAACTGGTCCAGTTCATCCAGCACTAACAGACTGAAAGTTAAATTATCAACATTACAATAATGAATAAATGAAAAAATATTGAGGATTGAGTTTAATATTACACACAAGTTTATTATTCTCCAAATCAGCTCAGTAGTTTCGAGTAATTGGAATTCTTTTTTGTTACCATTTTCATTTTTGACAAACTAATATTTCCGGTTTGAATAATTACTCAGGAGAGTTTATCTTCATCAATCTTGTAAGTTTCAACTACTCGCCATGGCCTGAGGGTAAAAAAGTTAAGACAGATATTTCTAATGTGGAAATCCTCAATTCAATCCCATGCGGGATAAAAATTTCATGTTTGGCATTTTCACGGTAATAGTTAAAAAATTATACTTGAACTGAAGAGACTTTTATGCATATGCGTAGTGTAGTAATGGTAAATTACTAATGAAGCTTAAATGGCCATTTGTGCTACTCGGCTGATTTAGACTCTTTCTCAGACTTATTTGATAACAAACATGAAACTAACTTGTATCATACTCATACTAAGGTGCTATGATATGATGAAATAGCAGAATATTCAGATTACCTACTGATACACACAATATTTGGTCAAAATCTGATAATAATGTTATACAGATAATATAACTTTTTCTTAATATGTATTTTTACCTTAGATGTTTTTCAAATTTCAAACTTGATTAAGCCCTGATCCTCCCAAAATATCGTTGATCAAAGTTCAGGCAGATCAAAAATGTACTTATAATCCCCTTAATACTCACTTCATTTTTCTTGATTTGGAGAAATGTTTGTCTAAAAGGCTCAAATATTCTCTCTCATTCCTTGCAGTCCCTTTCACACCTAATTCTTTCATAATCCTAGAATAAATTGTACCGGCTGATTTTATTGAGGTGCAGTTCACATATACTTTTTTAAAATCCTTATCATCCTGAAAAATCCAATTACATAAAATTTGTGTCTTTCATTTATTTCAAGAGTTTCAACTTACACTAGCGTCCTCCAGTATTAAAGTTAAACAAGCAGTTTTCCCTGTTCCTGGTTGACCACTAATATAAATGCTTGCAGATGTCTTTTTGTCTAAGTGTTCTTTAAGAAAGTATTCCAATTCTTCAAATTCTTTCTGTCTACCTGGCATTGTTCTTGGGGTTGTACTATGTAAAGCTCTCTTTGCGTCTTGATAAATACTACTGGATGGAAATAAAGATTTTCTAATTGAGCAATTGTTTTCTTCCTGATTGAGAGTTGGGCTATGTAGAGATAAATCCGATAACAATGTAGATGGAGTCTTAGGACTAAATTTTTTATTTTCCACATCATCTTCAATTAATTTTCTCTGCTTAGGTGGAGTGGTAGGAACATAACAAGGATTATCTTCAACTTGTTTACGTTTACTTGGAGATTTTGAAATTACAGTTTTGAAAGTATCAAATGAATCTCCAGTTGAACAACTCTCATCATCACTTGATTCAGAAGAGCTACCACTAGATTTCTGACATATCAGAGTCTTTTTATTACCTGATTTGGAATTTGCATCAATATTTTGACCCTGCTGAACGCGTTTTTTCAACCCATTGCCCAAACTTCCTGAATCATTCAGAACTTCATAGTTAATTTTCTTTTGGGTACAGATCCTACTTGATCTCCTAGACATTTTCATCAAGTTTCCAACTATTATTCTTTAGTACGGCAGTAAGGGGCACTTCTTTATTTCCTGTTATCACTTTACTGAATCATGAAATTCATAAATTAGAAACAGTTCAACAAACTAACAACTGATGACTACTCCTTGCCTCTCATTAAAAAATAAAGTAAGTATAATCAGCACAACTTAAAAGTAATAGTCATAATTAAAGGTAATGGATGACACCTGTTCATTATTTATGTTTTATTTTCCCGCCTAAAATTTAAGACACAGATCAGTAATCTGCTCTGTGAATTAAATATGCAGAATTAAATGAAAGCGATGTGAACATCTCTGCCACACTGAAATCGGAAAGTAGCCGAAGTGCTTGCAACAGGCAATCTTTCACGCCAGTGGTGGAGTAAACTTAATTACCACCAGTACACCCCCTCACGTAAATACTCCTCTGTGCTAAATATGCTGAGTGTTCTCTAGAAAGGGTTCCCTCATTATGGTGGGAAAAAAATAAAAAAACCTATTGAATTATTGTTATATATATATATTATATTATTGTTATTTCTATTTATAAAATTAAAAATCATATAGATACACACTCAAATATTTATCTAAAAAAATTTCACTCTTCTGCATTGGCATGCAGTAGGCGTAAACCTCCTGACATTCCATTGGTTCCTGATATCGCAACTTATCGTAAAGAAATGACGACAGTAGGCGTAAGCCTCCTGAAATTCCATTGGTTCCTGATATTTCAACTAATCGTAAAGAAATGACGGCAGTAGGCGTAAACCTCCTGAAATTATCTTGGTTCCTGATATCTCAACTCATTGAATGAAGCACTACTCAAATTACGGAGCTTTTAATAAACAACATTTTCTACAATACTATATGTATCACTCTCCTGTCGGTGTCTAATGGTATTGAGAAAAAAGAAAGTTTGGGATTATTGAAACTATTGTTTTTGCAGTTGTATACGCTACAATTGTTAATCATTTTGGAATTAATTTGAAAATAACACAAAATTGAAACAGAATACTTACTGGAATGAAATAAATGAGCTTTGCTGGTTCATGGTAGATTTTGACTCAAAGAAATTCCACTGAATTATAGGTTCGGTTGTATTTTTTTCTTCAACTTCTTCTTTGAATTTTAAATAGATCTCAAAAAAATTATATTCTTCTAAATATTAAACGGATTAATTATACAAAGGAATTATTTAAGATGTCTAAACTAATAATAATGACATTATTCCAGACATCTTAAAATTCCGTAAAAAATGCATTCTCGGTGGACCATTTTATCTGGAACTTCAAATGTCCAATTTCGTCGTTCTCTTGATTTTATATTGAATAAAAATAGATCTAATATTAACATATTTATTCGTTTTTTTGGAAATGAATTAAGCTCAACAATACATCAATAAAGAGTTCAAATGTCATTATATTATACAGTGAGTTCCATATTTTATTGGACAAACTTTCATTTAAAGCTTCAGTTGATAACATATATACAGTTTCCACAGAATGAATTTACATGCAATTTCATAAAATCAATAGTTGTGACCACTTCCATATCTTTCCGAATCCCTATAGGATCTATTATAGTGACCACTATTAGATTCGTTGTGACTTCTACCTGGTGGCATTCTGTTATTATCTCTGTTGAATCTTCCTCTTCCATACCATGGAAAAACAATTGGGGGCTGTGGAATTCCATTGCTATAGGTATCTGCAAAATCTGGTTCGGAGTTAGTATATCTTTCTGAGAATTCTGCTTCACATTCTTCAAGAAAAGACTTTTGTGCCACCGTTAAGGATGCCATGTTTTCTACTCAAATATGAAATTTAATTATGTTGTGCGATGAATAAAAAGCTCAAAACGCTTATCAAATCATATCATAACAATAACCACATAACATCAACATCAAACAATAATAAACAACCTAACCTACTTTCAGACTTCACCATAGAGTATTATCAGCATAGAATATTAGTGTCACTGTTCAGTTCCAACAAAAGGCCACTATCACTTTCTTCATATGTTATTTCCCCTATAGAAAATAACATATTGAATACAAAAAATAATAATACTCACCGGAAGAAAGAAAATGGTCATTTTTATTTTTTCTGATACCAGATTAGGGAGATCCGCATTGCACATACGCGAAGCGTGTCATCCTCAATTCTTTCACCCTATACCATAGACTACCTATACCCTCGGTGTCGGGTCCTTTCTCCAAAAATGAAAATGAACCAAAAAAAAAAATGAATACGAATCTGCCTATCGCTGAAAAAGAAGAATGGAACACAGAACCACAGAGATCCGTATGCCTAGAGAGGCATAAAAGGGGATATTCAAGCTACATAAATAGAAGTTCGGAAAGTCTCTTTCTCTCTCAGACATAGTTGTAGTGACGTGAAGGTAGCAGGTGACCGTAGAAGTACGTGAAGAAGCAGTTGGTTGACGAGGCCATGGCAGTAGGGTTAAGAAGGTGACGTAAGAGATATTACATTTGGAATATAGATATTAGAGATTGTACATTTTGACTAGAGATGGGCGGTTACGAATGATAGGCATAATCGATTATTTCTGTACTACTAATTTTAATAATCTATTATGGAATTAGTAGTTAGTACTATTAGTTAATAGGTTTTCATAATCGAATGATATTAGTAGTTAGAACAACTTATGGCGTTTTATGATAATATAGCTGTGGAGCGTATACGTTTTATTTTCAATGTGATTACGCTCAATAATAATGATATTATTATACTGAACATTCGATTTTTATTGCCTGAATATTTGCTAATATGCAAATTTCACAATAGTTTGATGGTATAATCTCCAAATTATTGTAATATGCTTCTCTAATAAATAACTAATATCCTAATTTCGAGCTGAAAGCACATCTTTTTGATGTAATTAAGAGAAGACTATAGATTGGAAGGTACAAAGTTAGTTGCCATATCCACATTCTTGGAACCGCGTTTCAAGAAAGCTGCGTTTGGCAACGAAGAAAATGCAAACCGTGCACAGCAGTGGGTAACTGAAGAAGTAGCATTAACAAATAAAAACCAAGAACACTCAAACCCTGACACGTTTGACATGCCTTCTCAAGCATTAGAAACGACTGATCTCTGGCTGCATTTCGGCAAAAAGCTATGGATCTAGCATCTTCTTCACGGCCTTCTTCATCAGCTATAATAATGGTGAAGCAATATGGCGAGTTCCCTTTATTGCCACGCAAAGAAGACTCATTGCTTTATTGGGAGACACACGAAAAAATATTTCCCGAAGTCTCTAAACTAGCTATGAAGTACCTTTCGATACCAGCAACTTCGGTACCCTCAGAAAGGCTTTTTCCCAAGACTGGATATATTTAAAATGCTTGACGCAGTATGCTAAAACCAAACAAACTTAATGAAATTGTATTTCTGAACTCTAAAATGATGCTAGATGAATAATTTTAATATATCAGACGTACGTAAATTTAAAAGTTTGACCTCAAACCGATTTTATTCTTCATTTTATTTTTATATTATATTTTGTTAAAAAAAGTTACCATGTCTATGGTTCTCTTCGTGATCCGATATCCGATTATTCGAACGATCCGTCAGTAACCTTCGTCAACGATCTCTGACTCTGATATCGTTCCATATGGACATGCGTATATCTGTTGAAATCATAATAATTTATTTAGTTCATTCTTTTTTTTCTCTGATTCATATATCTTCAAGACAATAGTTCAGTTAGTATGAAATTAATAAGCAAAACTATTATATTTCTTGATATAATTCAGAAAGGGAGGAGAAAGAAGCACTGAGGCCATCAAATGACATAAACTCTTCTTTCCTCCCCACCACCAACAAAAAACGAAATGTCAATCTTGTCAACTGTAAACTTTCTTTAGCTTCGCAGAGTCGTTGAAATCACAAGTTATTCAGATAATCATCTGACTAACACGTTGCAGAATGCGAGCTAAGGTAATTTTTCTATATTTATTTTTTTAATATTCCAATATTTTTTATCTCTAGTTTCCTTGAACTGATATTGAAGCGGATAATTATAACCTAGTTTCTTTTCTGCTTATTATTCTTCTCATTCAAGTTTACATTTAATTATATTTTCCTCATCGTGCATGATTCATTTTATAGCCATTTCTCCATTTTATATTTTGTTATATTATCTTGAAGAATATACGTCCAGGTTTTAATTATTTCCTCTTTCTAGTGGAGAAAGAAGCGTATGCGTAGGTTGAAGCGTAAGCGCAGGAAGATGCGTGCAAGGTCCAAGTAGACAAAATGTAAGTTATTTTCACAATACTCAATCAATCGATACATCTAACCCCATCTAACCAGGGTTGCATACATATTGGTGTGCAATTCCTACTTTGATGGGGAAAATTATACATGTATGTCCACCTGCCCTTAACCTCAATGTAAGGTGCAGTCTAAGCATGCAGAACATCTCTTTTATATCTAGATTCGTTAAAGCTATTGATTTTATTTTTTCAAATCATTCTTACATATTACATTTCTGGAGTACTAAAATCAATACTCCTAGCTTCCATGTATTCCGTAAGAAGTAAACTTGTTTGGCATTGTTATTTATTCTGATGGAGTTCGTCCATGTTTCTTGCTCATGAACAATTCAACACCGAATTCGTTATTCAAATGAAGACCTTTTAGATTTCCTAAAATTATTTCATGTATTTTTCGCAAGATTTTGATTACATGGATGCATTCTTTTTATTCAATTAACCAAGAATCCAGCAGTTTTCAATCAGGATTCATGATGTTTGTAAGTTGTTTATTTTATGGATACGTATTTCATGTAAAAGGAAAATTAAAACCGGTGTTTTAATCTTTCAAATTCACAATATATTTCATGATATATCCATTTTGAAATCTTTCTTCAATAATGGAAATTTTCAATTTGTAATCCTCAGATTTTAGTCAATCTCAAAAAAACTTTCATAGCATATAAGTTGAGAGAAGCTTGCTGTTTTTCTCATATCTCATTCTTAAGTGTATTGTTGATACTCAATTCACTTTGACAATGAAAAGATGCGAGACAATTTTGTTCTACAGATCAATTTGTTTTTGGAAAGCTCAGGTTTCTTACTGTTTTATTTTTATATTAGAAATATTCAATTGGTTGCAGGAGCCTCTTTGAAATTGATGAGAATTAAACTCCCAATAGAGAAATGGGTATTGTAAGAAAATTGATGAAATATATTTATAGATGGCTTTAACCATTTATTTTTTCAAATCTTACATGATGAATCTTTTTCACCACGGAATGACTCTAAAATGATTATTCCTTAACATGCACTACCAACTGAAGAGCTAATGATTGATTAAATACTCCTAAATTTTCTCTACAATTTTTTGATAAAAAATTTCTTTTTCAGCCCATTATTTTCAACGACCTGAGGGATTTTACCAAGACAAAATTCATTGGTTAACATATTGAGATAAGATTTGTTGATCAATGTAATAAAAAAAAAATCTTAAAATGTTGTAGCGTTTTAAATTCTGTGACTGTGCATCTTTCTGTTTTTTAATAAAACATTTTTTGATTTCATCTATAGTTGTTTTATTTGCGCGTCATATATGAACTCTGTTTAGGTTGAATTGAGGTTATCTTGAAAATACTAAGGGATTCATAAAATTTTAGTAAATGTACACAGAAAACTCAGGAGAACTTCGATTTTCTATGCATGACAGGAGATGATTAGGTAGATTTGTGTGAAAGCAATGAAAATTTTCCAGGTTGTTTTATCAAGGTAAGTTTCTTAGAACCTTTGTTATTTCTGTCTGGTACTTCAGAATTAAATTACAAACTGATAATAATAATTGGAATGCCTGGATATGAATTAGTTTGCAGTAATTTTTGACTCTATTAAAATTTTTAAGTGTGCTGTGTTCCACAAAAATGAATTCCTTCTTTTTCTTTATCAGCTCACATTTTCTTGCAACAAACAAGAATGTTGATTCGGTAAAAAGTTAACAGAGAATAAGGTAACATGGTTTCAAACAATTACAAATGCACATGGTCCAGTAGAAAAACCTCCCAATAAGGGAAGCTAATAAAAACAAAATCAAATAAGGTAGGATATTTTTATTTATACTAGGAAAAAGTACACATTCTGCAATTTTATAAAAGTACCGTTCTCAGCGTCTACCATTAGTCTTACTTTTTAAATAAAACATTCCTTAAATGGCTTCCTACACTAGTCTTTCCCTGAAGTTATTTATTACTCATTTCAGGTTAATAAACAACAAATCTTTAGGAGCCCTGAAAGAAGCATTTACTCAAGAGGTTAAAGCTATTCCACTTTTAATCAAACGGTAATGATATATAAATCATATAATATGGTCTCTATATCTTCTCAAACACTGAGACTGAGAATCTACATGGAAAAATCTAGAAAAAATTCCATCCTGGTAAATATTAAATTCAGAAATGTTTGATTTATGAGATACGGGGCATTAAATTTCTAACCTGATATATCCATTTGAAAATAAGAATATGATAGAGAGAATAAATTATACATTTTGTATTAGATATAGGCAACTAACGTTTCATCAATGTTAATATAATAAAAATTTCAGTTTTATTAATTTTTTTCTTGGATTATTACCTATAGTATTAATTATTATTATACGTTAATTTCATCTTGGTAAAATTATTTTTTATATTGTATATGAACTTGAAGGTATAATAACATAACATATCTTAATTTTATTGAGTATTAGTTGTTTCAGTGACCAGTTGATCTCTTTGTTCTAACCTTATTGTTTTTGTTTGATAACATTTTCCAACAAAAATTTGAATTTTGAACATTTATGCTCATTATTCTGGGAAAAGGTAATTTTCCTGCAAAGTGCAGGTACATACCTAAATAAAGAATGAATCTAGTACTTAGATGCTTAAGTTAAGTCAATAAATTTGGTTTAAGGAAATGATTTCTTCTTATATTTAGGTTTTAGTTGGAAAGTTACCTGGACTTCATTAAAAGATAAAGACAAATGTTACGATACTTACTGAAGGCTTTCAAAGAAGTTCCAAAATTTAAACCTTCTGGTAATAAGAGAATTTTCCCTTTAGGATGCAAAAGAGATATATCTTTCCCACATCAAATAGTGCCACATTATTATGCAAAATCAAGATTTACGGATAAAATTTGGTGTTTAAGTATTTTAACATGGCTTGGGTTCACTTCGGAGGACGAAGGCAAGGAATCAGAATTAATAATGACCTTAAAGAGAGCAGTACTTTGTATGAAACGTGAGCAGTATAACACAGCTGAACAGTTATTACATATTGCTTTAAAAATAGCTCAAGAACATCAAAATGAGCAAGGTATAATTTATTGTTTTGACTTGATGGCTAATTTGGCATTCGAACAGCAAATATTTGATAAAGCAGAAAAGTTATTTGTGACTGTGTTACAAATTCTTCTCAGCAAAGGGACAAAACAAGATGATCTTAAAGTAGGTTGATGATGAGAATAAATCAAAAAATTCATCCATTGAATTTGTAGGTAATACATATTAGTCTTAAACTTGCAAGAATAGCACAGTTAAAAGCTGATTTAGAAAAGGCCGAATTAGGATATCAATGGTGTCTTGAAAAAATAGCAAATCAAATGAATGATAGCCTTGATGCAAAAATACTTTGTGGTGTTATAAAAGATTGGTATGCTCAATTTCTTCTGGATAAAAATGAAATTGAGCTGGCCCTAGTGTATCTTCAAGAGGCATATAATATATGTGAAAGAACAATGGGTATAAATAGTGAAAAATCTATGCTACTTTTGAATGATCTTGGGATAACCAGTTTTAGAGCTGGGCACATTGAAAGTGCTGAGAAGTTCTTGAAAAGGGGCATTGACATCGGTCATAAAGTTGATGATCAAGTACATGTGGGTGTCCTTCATGCAAATTTAGGACTTGTATTGTTACACAAAGGATTACTGACTGAGGCAGAAAAGCTCTGTAAAGAAGCTTGGAAATTAGGTATACCAGTTTAACATTATGAAATAGATTTAGGCAGTTAACATCTTCATTTTTCCAGGGAAAAAAAACATCAATAATGAAACTATGGAGCAGGCAAACTATTGCTTTGAACAAATTAAAATGAATTCAAAGAAAACATGAAGTTGAAAATATTCATTATTAAATTTTGTTTCGAATATATATTTTATGCATAACTTACAATTATGTGATATATCAATTAAATCAGTTTTATACCTAGTATAAATTTGTAGGAAAATTATAAAAAATACATGTGGAAATTTGTTTATAAGTACAATTATCATGTCTTGGTAAAAAGGAAACAATGAAGAAACATATATTTTCATTGGTTGCTCATTCCTATATGATAATGTTTGCTTTATTCTAAAATAGATATAATAACCATTAACCCTATACCAGCCAACAATGCACATACTTGGAAAACAGTTTGTATAAAACTGGGCTTTTCTTCATCTAAAAGTTCAGGAATCACAGACACTAAAGCAATATAAATAAATCCTCCCGCAGTGAAGGGTAAAATCCAAGAAGCTGCCATCGCTCCTTGACTATTCTGAGCTAATAATGAAATTACAGTTCCACATATTGCTCCAACAGCAGTTATTAACTGTAATAGCATGGCATTCTTTCTGGAAACACCAGACTGAAGGAGAATTGCAAAATCTCCAATTTCATGGGGAACCTCGTGAAGCAAAATTGTTATAGTTGTTACTACACCAATTGTATTCCCTGCTAAATAAGATGATCCTATAGCTAGGCCATCAGTGAAATTATGACTAAAATCTGCAGCCAAATTTAAATATCCAGCAACCTTAATTTCCTTATCTTTTTTTGAATCATCAGGTTCTTCTGAAGCATCATTTTCTGGTCTGCTTTCTTTTTTATTGTCTGATTTTTTCTTCTTGTCTTTATTAGCTTCTTTTTGATGAGAATGTGAATGACCATGGCTACCTTTGAGTATTCTCATACTTTTTTCTATTATTAGGAATGTGACTATACCAGATAATACCCACAAACCAACAGACAAATCATGAACATGACCATGTTCATCATTGTCATGGGCATGATGTTCATGATGACTATGATCATGTGAATGATGTTCATGACCACCAGTTGCATGAGGAATTAGATGTAAAAATGCATCTCCTAATAATCCTCCTGCTGCAAATGCCAGTAAAACTTTCAATAGTGGTTGTTGTTTTTGTGTATCATTTAACGGTACTAAAAATAAGATTAAAAATGGGGCTGCACTTATTAGAAGAGTTGATCCTAAAGCGTGAACCCATATGTTATTCAGATCAATGATTATATCTATTTTTTCGAAGTGACTGTGATGATGTTTCGAAGCATGATACTTTTCATTGGCTGCCTTCGAATATTTGAATGATGCAGGTTCTTCAACATGATGATGATCATTGTGGCCCTCGTGAGAATGTCCATGCGAACTACATGTTGCAAACAACGAGAAGAGAAAAACCAGACTAGTTAACTTAAGAAGTATCATTTTAAAATAAGGTCAGGGCTTTTTCATGAATACAAAAATCTTCACAACTTCTTTTTTCTATCTACAAAAATTAAAACACCGGCCTAGACCATAGAAGCTTTGTGAAACGAATCGCTCGTGGCAGCACGTCACGTCATGACAGAGAAAAGCATGAAATAAAAGTAGGCACATTTTTGCGCACAGCCCGGTTACAACAATTGTCAAAGAATTTTTCTTTGACATTTAATTCCATTGACCTATCATTTTCTTTATTTGGTGTTCTTGATTAAGATTTTGATTTGATTCGATCACCTCTAAGTTTTGATTCCCCGGGAAGGCCTTTGTCTCGATTAGCCAGCATTTCTACTGTGTTATTGTGCACAGACCAGATAACTGGTTCTCCCGCTCTTCAGTTTATTCAAAACCCCAAGTGAATCAGATAAAATAACGACAGCCCTGGTTATGTCCCTCTACAAAATAACTTCAACCGTCCCTTTGATGACATACATCTCCGCAGAGAAAATCGACCTGTGATCTGGGAGTATGCCATACAGTTTCATCTACCGGTATCCACACCCCTTATCCAACCAAATCCAGTCCAACGACCTAGATGCATATCTTACAAATCGTTCACCTAGCAATCCACACAATTTTGGATTTCACCCTTCTTAAGATCGGATTGATACATCTCAATCCTCTGGGTTCTGATATCCACGACAGTTAGAAAATAAGGGAGTTAAGTATCCTGCCAAATTAGATTTCTCTTGTTCTACAACATCTTAAATGCTTGAATATATCCCGGTATCATTAAACCATAATCCATCCAACTCACTAGGATCTCCAATAATGGATCGCAAGAAGTGATCATTAAACCTGTGCAATTTGGGAACATACTTGATTGAGGTGCATAACCTCTTACTTCAGAGGAAGCTCTCCACTCTCTGAAAGTAATACATTTGAAGGTGTTGACTTCATAAGTCTCTATCCAATTTCAGTAAATCTGCTTTGGCACATATTCCATGTAGTATACCACAAAACTCCAGTAGGGGCCTGATCAAGCCCTTATACACGTTGAGAAGAGTATCAGAATGGGGCCCCCAAGAAAGCCAGCAAAGACTCCTGGTGACCTTACATTGGGCTATCGCTTTAGCATATACATTATCCAATTTTACTTTTATTTTACTTGTTGGGACCAAGAGAGAGGTTGGGAGTCAACCATAATCTGTCTCGTTACAGTTGGTGGTTTTCCCTTCTAAAAGACAATAGCGGACGACTTGGTAGCATGAAGTTTTATATTCCGCGTTGACATCCAGGCATTTCGATTATTTAAGAAGTTTGACAATTAGGTCCATAACTTCTCCTGAGTATTATATCGCCTAAGGGATCCTCTGTAGGGGGACTAGGTGCCACACAATTCTGCACCTCTATGCTGATCAGTGTGATCACTAGAGCCGGTCTCTGGTGAACGTTTCGCTGCCAAATCACCGGTACATAGGAAAAGATCTGGAGCACTAGGATCCTCACGAGGTGAGGTACTTCCAGTTGGTTTACCATCATCAGGGAGAATAATATCGCTGTCCATCAAGAAATCTTGCACTACCCTACCCTTAAGATTCAAAGCACCTGATCCCATCCCAACAAGGATTCAGCGCATTGAAATCACCCAGTATAAGAGACTTCCTTTATGTCAATACTACCAGCTGCTCAAGAAAAGTAAGACACAATGGGATATCCGGCGGCACATATTAAATATTCTCACTCCTCCACATACCAAGCAACTGAACATAGTCAGGAATGGTAAACCTTTGTAGATCAATCACATCATATTCCAAGCCATTCCTTATCGCCACCGCAATACCTTTCTAACCATCGTATCTATCATCTCACACAAGAGCCCTTGTTTAGTACTGAAATATGTTTTTGTAATGATTTTAGGAAACGATAAGAATTTAGTAGACAAATGACGGATGGGCGGGGCTTAAGACCTAATTGTCGGGACTGTAAAAAGGGTGTGGCGACAAATGCCTTTGTGAGGGCATTTAGCCAGATAAGTCGCTGCCCAACCAGAAACCTGATCGTCTATTGCCACATCCAACTTTTTACAGTGCCGACAATAGGACCTTAGGGCGCGAGCACCTGTCATTTAACTACGAAATTCTAATCATTTCCTGAGATTATTAAGCCTTACCTTATAGGAAGTTCAACTTTCTCTTCAGGGAATGAAGCGTCCTAATCAGTCGAGTATTTCAAATTGAGGGAAAATCTTCTGGGAAAATAGTGCTCAAGGATAATTCTGGTGTTTCTTCATCTAGATCTTTGACGAAAATGAAATTGAAATTAAAAAGTAACAAGTTGTTGAGAAAAATACTCCGAATTGAAAAACTATTTGCTATACAATGGAGTGCGGATTTGTTTGGCAAGTCGTTTGATTGCATATACTCTGTACATATTTTTTGAAGGGTAAATCAGTCACAAAGAACAAATTCATTTAAACAGCAGCGTTTCGATAAATTCTAATATCTTCTTCAGGCTGCGACTGACCTGACAAAAATGATAGCGGTTGGTCGTTCGAACTAAAAGGGCCGTAACCAGTATGTTCTATTAAGTTGACGGTCTAGAGAGATACTTTGTCTATGGTTCAAACGTTTGCGGTATGTTTATGAAACATTAGGACTTTGAAATGTTTCATTACTGTTATAATATATCTTGATATTACATGTCAGATATGTCATTATGATGATACAATGATATGTTCTATTTAAACGTTTACGATATGTTCCTGAAACATTACTTTGAAATGTTTCACAACAATTGATTTGACACCTACTGTTCATATGAAAATACCGTTTATCAATTTCTCATCTAGTTACATTTTTATGAGTGAAAAAATCAACTAGATGATGATATCAAAACTACAATTAGCCTTTAAAAAATTCATATCCATCATCATCTAGGCTGGGTTATATAAAATCAAAACTAATTAAACAATGTAATGTATTTTAAATTAGCAGAAAAGGACAGTATATGTATATACATTAATTTGAAATTATAAAGTTTGTGACAAGTAAAAAGATACTGTACATAAAATTAGATCTTAAACTATATTTATGAAAATAATCATTATACACATTTTATCCTAGATACTAAAAATATCTAAAGAAAGCATTCCAAGCAAATTGTGGACAAAACCTTAGGTGTAATCCTTAACAGCATACATTTTTTAGAAATCCTGTCATTACAAAATTTTCCAGAAATATTGCACCGAATATACTAAAAACTTGAGACAAAAAAAATGACATCAAAACATCTGAGGTAGTATTTATTGAAAATTTTAGATGCAAGAAGAGAATAATTATCTTCTGCTGAAGTTGAATTTTATCGAATATTTGGAAGACTTTTGAAAATAATAGTTGCCAACCCAAAAATTTATTGATACAATTTATTTTTAAGTGTGACAATGATTTTGTTTCTTCCAAATCTTAAATTTCCAAGAGCCTCAATCAAAATATTTGGCACTTTTGTAAAAAAAAAAAAAAAACTTAAAATATTTATATAAACATAACATCATTAAAAATATAATAGTACGGATTAATACAAAGGTGACAGCTTTTGTTCTTGAAAGCGCACAGAGAAATAATAAGTATTCAATAAACTGAAGTATTCAAACTACCCGAATTTGGATTTCTAACAACTAGGTCAAAATAATATCACAGAAAAAATTCTACATTTGAGAAAGTAACATAAGTATATACTTGCATTCATGCCTTTCCTTCTTATTATTCACAGAAAAAGTTTTCTATTTTTTTGTGAACTCCAACAAAAAAATATGATATGTAATGGAAGTAAAAAAAATAAATAATTTTTGTGCTAACATCTAGATAACTAGAGAGTATTTGATGTATACTACAAATAAAAAAAATCCCTTAAGTGATCACTTTTACCAAGTCTTCTTTGTTTCTTCTAAATAAATAACACAGTGATTTCAGTGGAAGAATTTTATTTGTTGGTGATTAATCTTTTCTTTTATTTTCAAACTAAACTCACTATCAATAATCTTAAATATACAAAAATATTATATTTATCTTCTATTTCGTTCAATTAAAATTAAACTTTTCTCATTCCAATATAAAAGATTTTGAATAATAATTTACTTTAATCACTTGTAAATATTCCTTATTTACTTAATTCCACCAAAAAAGTCATTCAATGAAAAAAGCTGCCCTTGAGATACTTCTACAAATTGGCGTGTAATAAATTCAGCCCTTTCAGGTGAAGACAAATGAACTTGGAAACATGAAATTGAATAATTACGACAGAAAAACATAAAACTCGGACAATGCAAGAATTGAAAGTTATGTTTTTCCTGACATACAATAATCTATTGATGAAGAAAATCTTCATACTTGTCTCCGACTGAAGTTGGGGATAATTTATTCAGAATCATAGTAACAACGTTGTTATCTGTGTACTACTCTAAAGTTGTAGTGTAGCTTGATGCGCATTCTATACATTTTATGTCTTAAACAAGGCAAAAAAGGGTAATATCTCCATGATGCAACATTTAAAACAGAAAGCTTCATTTGAAAAATATGTTTTTTTAAAATAGTGAATTGAAATTCATTCTTTTCTAATATCAATTCAATCGAAGTAAGATTCATAGACTATCACAAATCAATTGATATGCAATGAACTGGAGCATGTTACATTATAATTTATTTGATTTTTTGCATCTTGTCTGAGCTGAACTATTTTGAACTTTGAAATGACTACTAAGACAGCCACTTCTAGTGCTAGTATGTTGAGTGAGAATGACCTCTTTAAGAAGGACCGAAAAACTTTCTTCCAGCTCACCACTAAATTCCTTATCATGATATCGTAACATTGAATTCTTGCACTGTTTCATTAGATCATGAATTTTTCTGTCTTATGCATACAATATCTTGTGTTTCCAAGTTTATTTTATATACCAGTATATTGCTTTTGGCAATGCTACATGGGGAAAATCAAATTAACTCTTGAAGACTTTTCCACTGGTAAGATAATACCAACAAATAAAATTATAGTACAAAATATGACATGCTCAGTATATACTTACCTACCGAATAAAGCAAGTACGGCACAGCTTGTTAGGTCCTATACAATCGTCGTGGCAGAACGCCCCGCATTTTTTACAAACAACCATAGCCTTCAAACTGCAAACACAACTACTATCGTTGGGTCTTGACTTGTGCATGATCATCTGCGACTGCATAGCAGCCGCTGGGTGATCGGCTAAGACGTTGTCTCCTATAATTGTATAATTGTGAAGGGGATTATCCAGACTGACATCTCCGTATACCATGCCAGGGGGAAGCCGATGCCTTCTAGTGACCGCCTGTGTCCCTGGATTCGGACTCTGTACAATGCAGTCATTTGACGGCTGAGGCTGAAGAGAGTGTTCCATATCTACGCTACCCGGTCGCCCCCTCGAAGTCACCGAGACTATTTGTTGTATGCTATTCGATGTACTTATTGTATTTCCGATTTGGTGGTGGGTGGGAGGTGCACTGGAGGACCGTGGAACGTGGGGATCATTTAAACTTGCCCTTTGGACAAGAATGTATTGACCAACGTTGCCCAAGTGATTTTGAGCGTCAACCACCTATAAAAAAATTTAAACATAAAAAACGGTAATGGAGTAATTCATTTATAGCATATATAGTTTGGAATGATCTTCAGTTAGGTTGATTACCATACTATTCTTTCTAGAGCAAATATGTTCATAATTCAGCTAATTGCCAACAAAGCAAATATGGATTCAAAATGATGAGATTTCCCACTACTAGGAAGTGGAATAAACTCATTTCCGATACTAGTGGCGCCTCGTTACAGTATACACTTGACGTGGTCAGCATTTCAATCAGTTTATATAAAAAAGTGTAGGGCTTATAAAGGTGTTCAACTACTTGCGAGTAGTTATTTAATTATTAAACACTTCATTTAGCAGGAATAATGGGAAACTCCCAATATGAAAATTTACAATAAAACATAAAATACAGAAAACTTACAACAAATCAAACAAACAGATAAAAAGTTCAAAATAGGTGACATGTAAAAAATGAAATGAGAATAGAAATGAATATCACCCGAGAATGCGCATGTGAAATAAATGGTTCTATACAGTTTGCTCCGGAATGGCTGAAAACTCCAGGTTGTTCTCTGCAGAACGCTGAATTCAGTCTGAAAAAGCCCGAGGATATCAGGGCAATCAACAGCACCATTAATCAGCTCGAACGAAAAGCAAAAACCTGCCAACCATAGACGCACCACCACGGTATCCAAATCGAAACATGCCCGAGTGTATTCAATGTCTACACCAGGCATACAAGCCTAGAATTCACATAACGCAGGAACCTTTTCGAATAATATCATAATCTCACTGTTCAAATAAACTCAGTCTCTCATAAACGTCCTAAAGGTACTTGGACTTTTGGCACCCTGTATAATGTTGTGGAAATGTTCATCTTAAATAGTCATTTAATTTAATCAAGTCAAGTAAAGACCTTTGAGGGTATTTGTTCCGATTTTCAAGACCTACTGAATGCCAACCACTTAATGCTAGAATTCAAATAGGGTATGTCCCGTTTCAAACTGAGAACCTCTAGGCGGGAAACAAGGCACATAATCACTACGCTATACCAGGTAATTGATAACTGTGGCACTTATTGATACAGAACTTAACAAGTAATTATTCAAAGTTTAAAAGATCATACCTCCGGAAGTATTAGGTTGTCGAGAATAAAAATGGAACCAATGCATTTGTATGGTAGTGTGTAGTGCATCAAAAAAAAGAATTTTAATCAAGAAGTGTGATTTGAAAAACGGTGTTTTTTTCTACTGATCTGAATTGGCAGAATAACGAACTCATTCGAGATATCCATTCCTCAAACTTACCATAGAAAATTGAAGCTTTCTAGTTCACTTCGTTCGGACATAATCGTGCCTACTGGCAGACAGAATCGATTTTGACCACGGATTTTTCATCAGTGAATCCAAACAAAACGATTGATACTACTTTTATTTGAATATTCTACAAATAAAGGCCTTTGGGCCAATCTATAAGCACTTGTCAAAATTCAGAATGATATCAATGTGTTATTATGCTAGTAAGGCATCATGAGAATGTTTTTATTTAGATGTAAAAAGTTAGAATGTAAAGCCATTTGATATGATATAGTTTTCATCTAAAAAACACAAATTTGTATTATAACCTCAATAATAATTGCAATAAAATAATCGATTAAGCCAATGCATTCAACAAAAAAATTGGTTGCCTGTAAAGTCGGTATACGGGCGAAAGTTTTAAGTGACAACGTAATCATCGTTTTACAATTAACTGGCAACGTGTAAACTTGTATGCAGGCGCCTAAGCGAAATAGAAGGGCAAGACATGAACCGGTGTGTATGCCTATCTCTCTCTCTCTCTCTCTCGCTCTTAGGCGGGCTAACTGTGCTCGAGTGGAAGGGACGCGTGCCTTTCACTTTTATGTCTGTCTCTCTCGCTCTTAGGCGGGCTAACCATGCCCGAGTGGAAGGGACGGTGCCTCTCACTCGCTCTCATTGTGAGCGCATAACGAGAGCGGAGCGTAACGCAGTTTCTTGAAGTGACACCCGGCAAACCAATTTATAAGACGTTGTCACGTCAAAATTTCTTTTCAATTAATAATTCTGGGTCAAAGCCAGTAAAAAATGCTCTATTTTTAACAAACTGCTATGTTTCACCAATTATTTGTAGAATCTTCAGGCCTAGCTGTATATAATTTTTTTTTAAACAATGAATACCAATTCTGCTGTATGATGTTCCATGCAGACAAAATGAATAAGGGCCAGTTGATGCAAATTCTCTTAAGCTAACTTTTTGGGAAGCAAACGCAAAGGCACTGTTATACCGGCGTATATTGTTTTGGAAATTCTTCGATTCTTCATCTGTTCCTGTGTAAAGTTCTCTGAGCAAAGCTGGTACTTCTTTCAATTGCATCTGCTCGCCCTTTTTCACCCCTAAAATGCGGAGCATTGCAAAATTGACACGATTCGCTCATTTCGCCGACAGAAAACGCGGGAATTTCGTCTTCAACCGGAGCCCTTCTCGCTACAAATACTGATCGCATTGCGTAATTATTGTTATGAACGCGGCGTCGGTTTCTTTCAGTTCGGGTTGTCCAGGTAGCGTTTCGAGAACCCACTGGTCTGCCTCGTCGTCGTGTCTCCATTGTAAATTAAAATTTTACACTGGACCTAACTCAAAATTGAAAAATCGGACGTAACCCGTTTTCAATTTTTACCCAAAAATGGAGAATAACCATCCAAATTTGGGTTTTCAATATCTTTTTCAATTATAAAAGGTGTACAAATAAGTTTCCGCGGTTTTTTATAAAAAATTAGGAATTTATTGTAAAGGAAAAGTACATTACGTTTTATTCAAAGTATTTTCCATCATTTGCCACTACTTTTCCCCATCTTTCTGGCAACATTCGGATACCCCGTCGAAAAAACTCTTCATCTTTTGACGCTATCCACAAATCTACCCAATTTTTGGTGTCTTCATATGATGTGAAGCGCTGCTCAGACAGACCATGTGCCATCGACCGGAACAGATGATAATCAGAAGGGGCTAAGTCTGGTGAATAAGGCGGGTGGGGTAAAACTTCCCAGTTGAGTGTTTCCAAGTATGTGCACGAGCATTATCGTGTAAAAGAATAATTTTGTCGTGTCTGGAGTAGTAATGGGTGCGTTTTTCCTTAAGTGCCCGACTCAATCTCATCAATTGTGTTCGGTAGAGAGCTCCAGTAATGGTTTCGCTTGGTTTCAGTAATTCATAATACACGACACCAAGCTGATCCCACTAAATACACAGCATGAGTTTTTTCCATGAATATTCGGCTTAGCTGTCGATGTTGATGGTTCGCCGGGCTTAACCCATGACTTTCTCTTCTTTGGATTATCGTAGTGAATCCATTTTTGTCACCAGTGACTATACGATGCAAAAACTCTTTTTTTATTCCTGGCAAGCAGCATTTCACTCATGCATAATCGGCGTTCAACGTCTCTCGGCTTTAGTTCATATGGAACCCAATTTCCTTGTTTTTGAATCATTCCTAACGATTTTAAACGATGTGAAATTGCTTGTTGAGTCACTTGTAGAGTAAGTTCAAGTTCTTTTTGCGTTTGGGACGAATCTTCCTCCAATAGTGCTTCTAATTCCATGTATTTGTACACTTTCGGCCTTCCACTGCGTTCTTTGTCTTTAACGTCAAACTCACCGTTCTTAAACTTTTGAAACCATTCCTGACAACTTCTCTCACTTAAAGCAGCTTCACCATATGCTTCTAGAAGCAATCGATGTGCCTCATCTGCAGATTTTTTCACATTAAAGAAGTAAATCAAAAGTTCCCGCAAATGATGCTTATTCGGAATAAAACTTGACATTTTTGCACGAAAAAAATTACGTGATGCTGATACGGAATCACTAGTACTTTAAGGTTATGGTGTTGCCAGATGACTAAACTTGGGATATTACGTTTTACATCTGACAATTTCTCCATAACCTTCTGGTGGGGCCATCTTTTGACAAACCGCGGAAACTTATTTGTACACCTAATAGTTGATGTCAACTTGAATACCTGGTCCATGAGTTTGATGCCTATTGCTTTGCTTTGGTTTTTCACTAAAATATAAAATGCCCATGCACAGAAAATTAATCATCATAGGCATTTACACAAAGAATTCACCTCATGCTAAATTTTAAATTTCCTACAAACAGCACACAAAAATGTTTGAATTACTGATCAAAAACAATTCTTGATATTTCAATTGTTATGTTTTCGTGATATCTCAAGTTATTTGTAGGTGGCAATGCAATTTATGATTTTTTTAAATCTTGGTGTCATAGGTGCTTTTGTTTATGATCGATGTGGTATTTCCTGTATCAGCTATCACTGCCACTGTTTAGGGTTTTTCTTTCAGAAACTGTCTTCCTGTTATTCCAGTTCATCCGTTGTTCATACCTACCGTTAATTAAAAAAAAATTTGATGCAAATCGGTTGATTGGTTTAGGCGCTATGCATCATATTATTATAATAGATAGTAATGGAGCAATTTTCATCATGGTTATAACTCAAAAATTAAAGAAATAGTGAACATTATCCAAGAAAACAATCCAAATAAAAAAAAAGACAGTGTGTTTCATGTTAATAGAATCAGTAATAAAGAAGTTGTGAGAACTTTCCATCCTATTTTTAAATTTTCTCCTATAGCTCTAAAACATTAAGAGATTTTTCTGATATCCCTTCACTAGACAGTGAATTTAGGGCACCTGGTATGTGGAAAAAAATCTTTCAAAATGATATCATAACACAACACTCGTGAAAAATATATAGAATTATTATTACCCTATCTTATAGACATCTTCATTTTTTTTGTGAATAATCTACAATTAAAAGAAATGACACTTCGCATAATACTATAAAATGAAAAAAAAATAACAGGTACATAGATAATATACCTATTATACTCACTCACTTCGGGTGTCAAATTAGAAGTTTGGGGTAATACAGCCATAGTGACAGGAATCCTCTGCCCAGAAGTAAAAACATGTCGTACCACAACGGGCGGACTTGGTTGCCTCTGTTGAAAAGGCAATACCCTTGATTTCTGTCCAATCGCCGATATTCCGTTACTACCAGGTACAATTTGAAAATTGCCTGTTGAACCTAGCGGAGGAGTGAATGTTTTATTATTCCTAGAGGAGGTAACCGAACTATACTGCGTTTGCTTGTTACTTTCGACCTTTTTGGCATTGTTAGTAGCTGCCGCCGCAAGCAGAGATGGTGGAGGTTTGAGCTGACATCTCAACTGATCACGATTCGGACTATTCTGTATGACCGCCTGGCAAATCTGATAGCTCCTTTCCAGATTAACAGCTCCAGGTGGAGGTTTGTTATTGCTTCTGTTACGGTTACCTGCAGAGGAAATTTTAGGTTTCGTCTTACTATGAGTCGGAACTGCACGTATAGGTTGCGATGAACTGAGCGCCAAAAACGGTAAAGCACTGGAGCTTTGCACCATACCGGGTCTGGGTAAAGAAGAACTTTGTGTAACTTCATTCACAACCGAATTCATCACAGGGGCTGAACTGACAACAGATGGCAAGCAAACAATCGTTGTAGGGGGTATAACTGTAGTTGGCGGAATAACAGTGGTTAAAGTCTTATTAACAGCTGGAGTAATCGTAGAATTTCCACTAGTAGAACTATTATTCACGGTACTTGTTATCAAATTATCGGAACTAACAATCTCAGGCGTTAAAGTAACTTCTAATTCTAACTTCACTTGATTTCTGTTTCCTGAATATTCTGGAAAATTAGGTGACCTTTTCGATTTGTCTTCTGTTGTCTTATCAGAAGGATCAGCCATTTCCAGGGCGGCAGCTACAGTTTCAGAGTCCATTTTAACATCGTAATGCCAATCGCTGGGAACTGGAAAATTTCCCTGTTCTAATCTTACTTCCAATTCTTCTTTCATAGGAATAACTTCAACGTTTTCTGTAACCTCAGTGGCTTCTCGGGAATAATACTGGATGGTACAACTTGATTGATGGTATCTAAGGCTTGAAGAGGTACTTCCAACAATTTTTCACTACTAGAATCCACCAGACCCCAACAACAATCCCTGGTATCTGAAATAAATGACAAAGACTGAATAACATTGGAAATGAATCATAAATAGGCGTCGAAAAGTTTTTGTTATGAAATTTAATATTCATAAGTACCTTAGGTGTGACTATTAACAAAACAATCTTATGGAGTGTAACTTCACTTGAAATAACAATGGAAGGTGTTTGAACAAATTACTCTAGATTCTCAAACAATAAGTAATTCATCCAAGAGATTAGATATATTTTTGAATATTGAATCGGGTTCGAACTAATGTTATCCAAATCAATTATTTTTTTGAAGAACGATTCATACCAAAGGACATTTTGATACCTATAATAACTAAATGCACCTCTTCTGAGAATTAAAACAAAAACATATTTTGCATTAGAACTTCTTAGTGGGTGTATATTTTCCTATTAAAAAAATTTGAATTTAAATTGAAAAGACATACTCAATTTGGAACTTTTTTTATCCTGACCTTTTATCAGAAAATTGTTAGTTCAATCATAAATAAAGTACTGCTCAGACTCTAATTTTAAAGTGATGTAACTTTGAGGGGAAAAGGGTGTTGAAGATGAAGTTATATGAAAGACCCCACTTAATTTTTTTAGCATACTTCACCTGAACAGAGTGTTTATAGATTTGCCCAAATGTTTGTAAAAATATATATTCTTTTGAACTCTTGGCTTACCAAACAAATGTTAGCTGAGGTAGGTGACGGGGTGCCTTACAATTCGTTGTATGACATGAAAGCTCCCCGCATAAGCACAAATTTCTGCTTAATATGACATCTGCCATTATGTCGGTGAGATGTGATTTATGAAAGTGAACAGCTACTCGGAAGTAACTTAACATGAGCTCCAAAGCCATCTGACCTCACGCCAGTGCTTTCTAAATTTTTGATGTCTTATAATTGGATGAAGCCAGCCGCACGTACAAAAACATTACTCATGCGACATTACCTCGCTCTGAGGCCTTCCATTTAAGGCTTAAGTGGAAGCGAGAGCGTGGAATGAACGACAAAGACGCACAATCGGCCTCCGCGTTCGACATCTGTCTCTCTTCTACTTGAGTGAGCGATACGTCCGCGTGGACAGCTGCTATACAATAATACTTTTACATATTTTCGTCAAGTATGAAGTGTAGTGAAAAGTGAATGTGGAGTCAATTGTTTATAGCAAAGATAATTGCGGCGATAAAGGTAATGATTCTTTCGATATTGAATTAATGTTTAGTGATATATTGTCAAATATTAGTGCTCTCATCATTAAAATAAATAGCATCGGTCCGCTAGTGCAGCGATTGGAGCTTATGCTATAATTGACAAAACTATAACAATAAGTTAACAGAACTATTTCACAATGAGTAAAATCAATTGCTTTACTATTCGATGGAAATAATTATTGAGCATATCTATGATTAAAAATTAAAACATAAATGTTAAATCTTCCACATACAAATTTTAAAGAGCACACCTCTTTTTGTAATAATTTAAATAAATATAGTTTAAAAAAACTAAAAAAAAAACACGCTTATAAAGAATATCGGGCTAAAAAAGTTAGAAATAATTTTAAAAATCAATTTATGACAATAGTATATAAAACATACTATATACATATGTTATATATACTATTGTCATGAATTGATTTTTAAAATTATTTCTAACTTTTTTAGCCCGATATTCTTTATAAGCGTGTTTTTTTTTTAGTTTTTTTAAACTATTAGGTGTACAAATAAGTTTCCGCGGTTTGTCAAAAGATGGCCCCACCAGAAGGTTATGGAGAAATTGTCAGATGTAAAACGTAATATCCCAAGTTTAGTCATCTGGCAACACCATAACCTTAAAGTACTAGTGATTCCGTATCAGCATCACGTAATTTTTTTCGTGCAAAAATGTCAAGTTTTATTCCGAATAAGCATCATTTGCGGGAACTTTTGATTTACTTCTTTAATGTGAAAAAATCTGCAGATGAGGCGCATCGATTGCTTCTAGAAGCATATGGTGAAGCTGCTTTAAGTGAGAGAAGTTGTCAGGAATGGTTTCAAAAGTTTAAGAACGGTGAGTTTGACGTTAAAGACAAAGAACGCAGTGGAAGGCCGAAAGTGTACGAAGACATGGAATTGGAGGAAGATTCGTCCCAAACGCAAAAAGAACTTGCACTTACTCTACAAGTGACTCAACAAGCAATTTCACATCGTTTAAAATCGTTAGGAATGATTCAAAAACAAGGAAATTGGGTTCCATATGAACTAAAGCCGAGAGACGTTGAACGCCGATTATGCATGAGTGAAATGCTGCTTGCCAGGAATAAAAAAAGAGTTTTTTGCATCGTATAGTCACTGGTGACGAAAAATGGATTCACTACGATAATCCAAAGAAGAGAAAGTCATGGGTTAAGCCCGGCGAACCATCAACATCGACAGCTAAGCCGAATATTCATGGAAAAAACTCATGCTGTGTATTTGGTGGGATCAGCTTGGTGTCGTGTATTATGAATTGCTGAAACCAAGCGAAACCATTACTGGAGCTCTCTACCGAACACAATTGATGAGATTGAGTCGGGCACTTAAGGAAAAACGCGCCCATTACTACTCCAGACACGACAAAATTATTCTTTTACACGATAATGCTCGTCCACATGTTGCGGCGCCGGTAAAAACATACTTGGAAACACTCAACTGGGAAGTTTTACCCCACCCGCCGTATTCACCAGACTTAGCCCCTTCTGATTATCATCTGTTCCGGTCGATGGCACATGGTCTGTCTGAGCAGCGCTTCACATCATATGAAGACACCAAAAATTGGGTAGATTTGTGGATAGCGTCAAAAGATGAAGAGTTTTTTCGACGGGGTATCCGAATGTTGCCAGAAAGATGGGGAAAAGTAGTGGCAAATGATGGAAAATACTTTGAATAAAACGTAATGTACTTTTCCTTTACAATAAATTCCTAATTTTTTATAAAAAACCGCGGAAACTTATTTGTACACCTAATATATTTATTTAAATTATTACAAAAAGAGGTGTGCTCTTTAAAATTTGTATATGTTTTTTAAACTATATTTATTTTTTACTTATTCGTGACTGGATATACAATCTTAGAATATGGCGGAAAAAACATTTTATTTTCAGCGTGGACGGGAACGAACCCACGATCGATTAATCCAAGAGCTGACGTCACAGAAGACGAGCGCCTTAGACCGCTCGGCCAACGAAGGCATTGGAAGAAGTGGAATCTTTTCACAGTAATGAGCCACTTACGCTTAAAGAAGGAGAGTTACAAACTGACATTGTGACAAGTGAAGCTAATATAGGCGTGTTAATAAAGATCTTTTTGAGTAGTATTCACGCGCGCAAGAATATTTCCTAAATACATTTCCATGGGAGAAGAGGTCCAATAAAATGGCCCGCGAGATCACCAGATCTAACACTCATCGACTTTTTTCTCTGGGGGTCGCTTAAAACCCACTGTGTTGAAAACCAGCTTCACTAGATGATCTTCGACAACGGATTATAACAGAATGTCCATCTATTCCAAGAGAAGTATTTCAGAATGTTAGAAATGAGCTATATATATACAGGGTGGCCATTTGAAAACAAAACAGACAAGATTACAGACGAAATAAATTTTTTCGATAGAAATGCTCGGGCAGGTCGATTTTTGTTTCGAGGGGGACAACTTAAGATGTAGGTTACGGACGCATAGCGCTTCAACCCTTGCTATTACAACCCTCACCCCCAAATTTTGAATAGGGAAAATGGGGTGAGTGATCCCTCATTTGAAAGGTATTTTTATACTGATTTCAGCACAGTAATTGTTTTTTCATTTTATGCATTAGTTCTCGAAATATTCTCAACTAAGTATTTGAAAATGAAGTGGTGTTTTCATGGCACTTGTAGTGTTTTTTTGTGAAAAATCGACATTTTGAGCTTCGAAACAACCATGACTGTGGCTTCCTTCCTTCAATCCACTGACATAGAAATCTTTAATCAAGATGTCGAACAAACAAAGCGTATTGCGAAGGAGCTCAATCTTGCTGAAACTTAATCTAAATTATCTTCGATATAATTTGCAGTATTTCCTGGTAATCTTACTGGAGATATGTATTTGGACTTATTGGATAATCACATTGATCCAATTTTGACGGTAATTATTGAAAACAATGCTGGAAATTATGTGGAAGATCAGATTGTGTTTCAGCAGGATGGAGCTCCTCCACACTACGCCTTACCAGTTCGAGAATATCTGGATCAAAGATTTCCAAATCGGTGGATTGGAAGAAGGGGTCCCACTGAATGGCCAGCCAGATCGCCAGATCTGTCGCCACTAGATTTCTTTCTTTGGGGCCACTTGAAGAGTAAAATTTACTCTACACAGCCCGATTCTATAGCAGATTTAAGAAGACGTATAGTGAAGGAATGTCGTCAAATCACTCCAGCAATGCTGCAAAATGTGCGCCATCGTTTGAAAAAATTAAAAAAAGGAGACCATAACAGACTTGAAATGAAGCAAAAGACGAAAGAACCCGAACCTGTTGAAATGTATTTTTCTTTGAGATCAAAATAATATGCTTTCCTAATAACAAGCCTTTTCAAAGACAACAAAGTGATTTTTTTAAGGGTCCTCTTTTTCCTATACTTACCATAGCAGTCCAAGTCCAGAAATTTGTAATAGCATTATTTACTTACAACAATACCAATCTTGGACTGCCCTATTAGTACCTCAATTATAAAACAGAATATTATTTTGCAAAGTTCATTCCCTCAAAAGAAAACTCGAAATCTTACCTGCAATTATATTGTTTCCAAAAAGTGTAGCTTGTATATCAACTTCTGTAGTGGATTTCTCGTTTTTCTCGGTTACTGTTATTTGACCTGACTCCAGAACGTAATTCTCGGCATCTATGAAGCGGGCCTCATTAGCATCTTCATCTGCAATACTTGTTGTAGCATTGTATGTAGTTTGGGTCAGTTGAGCTATAACGAGATCAGATTCTTCAACACTAGCTTCCAACTTTTCCGCTGACTCTTCCATGCAGTCGACCGATTCACAAATTTCCGAACATGCACCTTTTTCTAAAACAATGGATTCCTGTTGAAGAATTAAGGTATTAGGTAATATCTGGAAAGTATCGGGAATATCTTGAGAAGAATTTCCATCAGCATCATCTAATTTCTCACAGCTTTCATCAGCTTTGGTGAGGAGTAGAGGATCCACAGGTTCCGAATCATTTTGAGATTCGCTAGGAGTAATAGCATCTGAGATGTCTCCGAAAGGACTGTTTTCTATTTCCTCTTCAGTTTTATCATCTGTTGTCGTAGAATCATCAGTGTAGCAATTATCATCTTTCATATCACAATTTAATTCAGATAAATCCACAGTTTCATTCTTGTTTTGATTCTCCAAGTCTTGGTTCTGTGTAGAAGAATGATGGAATAAGTCATCCTGAGCAGTAGAACTATTACTGTTACTGTCTTCGTACTCAGTAATAGTTTTCGTTTCATCCATTTCATCGAGTTCAATGGGATCAGATATAGGATCAGAATTTTCAGATAATTTATGATCTTGACAATCCATACTGTCATCCATACTCACGTTACACATATTATCTTCTGTATATAAAGTATTTTCTACAATATCTACGTGTAGCGGACTAGGTGTTAAACGTTTATGAATTTCCTCTTCAGCTTCTATACTGACTGATCTCCTACGTTTCCTCTCCTCATTTGATCTACATATGATGATTGTTTCTTCATTATTTTGTAATATAGTATCACTAATATTAATTATACAATTGTCTTTTTCTAAGCAAACAGCATCACTATTTTTGAATTCATTCTTTTCAGAGAGTTGAGATGTCCCTACTAAACTAGTTGAGTCTTCTTTCACATTGTGTGATTTAAGAGATTTTATAGGCAATAAATCTGGTATATTTGACTTTGTTGATTCTACAACACTGGTTGGTTCAGTCCTATTTTCCATTTCCTTCAAGCAAGACCTTGTCATTGCACCTACAGTCCTCAATCGTTTTATTGGAGGGGGATTACTTGATCTACTTCTTGAACTATTTACTGTTGAATGTCTAAGTTTTATGGTGGTTTTAAGGGATGGTCTCTCACTATTTTGAGTTGTAAGAGTTGATGATTCTGATCCATAGGTATGTCCTCTATCACCCCAGATTGGTTCAAAGTGTTTCAATTTCCAAGGATCTAATTTACTTCTTTCCTTATCAGCTTCCAACTTCAATTTTTGTTGATTTTCAGGTGTGAATTCCCCTTCTGATAATCTATCTTGCCATTCCAAACAGGCTCTAGCAAAAAATTCATTATTTAAACCAGAGTTACTTAATTCCAAAGAGTTTGGATCTGTAGAACTGGAAATCATATGCCTATCTACACTTGGTAGTAACTGAACAAGTTTATGTTGATACAACATAGGTAATGCAGAAAATGTAGCTTTGTTTAATAGAAGTCGGAGGTTTGTATTCACTAATATGGAATCTGGCGTTTCAAGATCAATATGACCTTCTTTGGTTTGTTCAAGTTGAGCTGCTGTTGATAACTTTTTATTAGTTCTTTTACGTTGTTTCATATTAAAACCTGGTATAGAGGCAAGAACTTCTCTCATAGTTTTTGCTTGGGGTACGGATGAGGAATTACCTATACTGACAGGTACTTCCTCAGCAGTGTGAGGAGGAAGTGGCTTCACAATTATTCTGGGAACAGAAGCAACATTCCCAGATGCAATTGTTGTATTTTTCTTCCTCCTTTTAGCTTGTTGTCGTAATGCATGTTTAGAACCTTTACGATTCAACAAATTATTATTTTCATGTTCTTTGTTTCCACTAATAGATCCTGTGGTTGTGTTGTTGAGAGTTGGTATTTTTGATGAATTTTCGGTTTCACTAAGACTTGAAGGTATTCCAATCTTCTCAGTAATTATCTCATCCGTTACGTCTATTTCCATAACGAAATAGATAAACAAGAGTACTGAAAAGGAACTGAAATCCAAATAGAAATACCAACAAAGCTTCAAGCAAGTTGATTTATTTCATCCCATGTTAACTGTCCGGAACGTCCGACACTGCACAAGTACAGTGAATTTTATAGTATTCAATCTAATTCATCAATACGAAAACAAATTCGCCATTCGCAAGAAAAAATTGATTCACAAAAAACTTTTCTCAAATAATTGCGTCCGCCATTTCGCACTGGTTTGTGGTACGGGTCACCGAAACAATAATTAATTACGTCATCCTCTTCTGTGACTAATGAAAAAAAAGGAAGGTATTTTGTAACAATGAAGGAATAATTGATTAGTTCAAAAGATACATTATAAACCAATTAAGTCGAAAGGAAGGATTCAACTCATAACATAAAGAAAAATGTTATTGTCATATTTCCAATCATTTTTTTCACTGGTTCCTTTTTGAATATGACAAACGTCACTAATGTTAGCTAATCTGTCAACAGTGTCAACAAAGAAGTTTACTTGAAAAACTGCAAGTAATTCGTTGGACTTGCGTTTAATCAAATTTTAATTTTCTAGTAAAATCATGTCAGCTAGGTACGATAGAGCAATTACGGTATTTTCGCCAGATGGGCATTTACTTCAAGTGGAATATGCTCAAGAAGCCGTTCGCAAAGGTTCCACCGCTGTAAGTTATCTAACCTCTTTCAGAAATTCAGGTATGATTCTGCAGAAATGAATTGAAAACTATTTTTTCCAAAAGGTTGGTGTTCGTGGTGCAAATGCTGTTGTTCTTGGTGTAGAAAAAAAGTCTGTTGCAAAGCTTCAAGAAGAAAGGACAGTAAGGAAAATATGTTCCTTGGACGATCATGTAGTCATGGCTTTTGCTGGTTTAACTGCTGATGCAAGAATTCTTATTAATAGAGCACAAATAGAATGCCAGTCCCACAAACTCACTGTCGAAGATCCTGTCACCTTGGAGTATATTACAAGATATATTGCTGGTCTTAAACAGAAGTACACTCAAAGTAATGGCAGACGTCCTTTCGGTATATCTTGTTTGATAGGTGAATATGAATTGACCAAGTTTTTGGATTTGCACTGAATGATTCTTTTAAAGGTGGATTTGATTTTGATGGAACTCCTCATTTATATCAGACTGAACCCTCGGGAATCTATTATGAGTGGAAAGCTAATGCGACAGGAAGATCAGCTAAAACTGTACGAGAATTTCTGGAAAAGTATTACACATCTGAGGCAGTTTCAACAGAAAAAGGAACTGTCAAATTAGCAATTCGTGCCTTATTAGAGGTGGTTCAATCAGGTCAAAAAAATTTAGAAATTGCTGTTATGAAGCATGGTGAACCTATTCAAATGTTGGATGGAAATACCATTGAGCAGTATGTTACTGAAATAGAAAAAGAGAAAGAGGAGGAAGCTGAGAAGAAGAAAGCTAAGAAATAATTCATGTTAGGATTAAATAAGGTTTCTTAAAAATGTTTCATTTTTAATAAAATAAATTAAGTACACATCTCATTTTCTAATTGTATAATTCATCTTGGGTTAAAATATTTCCAAATGACTTTGAAGTAAAATATTGTTCCTCTGTTAAAACAAGGGTTACTTTAGTACTGTCAATATATAGGCTGTCCAGAAATGGGATCCACTAACGTCTTGATGAAACTTGATGTAGATTTGACTTATATAAAAAAAAATATTCAAAAACTATTTTAATATCTCATTAATAACTTTTGCAAAGAAACTTTGTATGAAATGCAATTAGCAGACTTGCACCATCAGAAGAAAAAAAATCCTTGCTTGGACCGCAAGACTAGATTTGCAAAATTCTTGCCAAAGATGAGGCAGTGTTCTTAACATATGCTATTTTGAATGTTATTCAGTTTAGGTGTTTAATTTATTTTTATATTTCAGTCTGAAAAATTGTGTCTTATTTAAAATTAATCAAAAAGTCCATGAAAATATCAATCAAGTAATTATTCAAACTAGTAAAAATCACATCTACGCAATATTTACGTATCGGAGACGTTCAAGTTAACAAGCACTCTAAAATAGCTGATTTGATAAGGGGCATGTTTCATGTCCTAAGAACTAGTGAGGATGATGAAACTGCATTGTGAAAAATAGTAGCTTTCCGGTCAGGTGAGTGTGACCCCGGAAGTTCTAGACTGATACAATTATTACCTAAAAATGAAAAATTTTAAATATTTCGGAAAATTTAAAAGTTCAGGTAACAAGAGAGTGAAATATTTTTCTGACGAACTAATTTCGCACCTGTACAATCGAAAGTGACCAGGACACTTAGTGCTTTTGATCATTTTATAGATGAAAAGTTTTTTATTCTTAAGGTATTGAGTAGAAAAAAAAGAGTAAAATTTTTATTATCGATGAAGAAACGTCAAATTCGCGTCAAATTGACATATGTCCTTTTATCTGTCATTTCCTAATGAGGTTTGTTTTGTATTATTCTGGTGATCTTATATTTGGATTAATTTTGTTTGCCTACGATAACACAACGTTTTCAGGAAAGGTTAATAGTACTTCCATAACGCACACTATGAAGAATAGATAAGTAATTCATAACTTTTCTGTTATGCGTTGAATAAATGACACATTTTCATAATTCAAAGTGTGAATAAATATAGCCGGTAGGAAGCTTATTAACGTGGGTGTGTTGTAACTTAGTGCCTATTTTATGGCTCATTTTTACTACTTATACCTCCAATTACAAATATGCAAACACAAAAATGAGATAAAGTTTGGACAAGACATCTATGTACTTATTCAATAGTATACATTCCATAATGAGTCTAAATTCAATTGTGTTGAGAATTTAGAATGGGGAACAAAACAAGTTGTTGCTCTTACACAAGTCCTCAAGCTAGTCATAGGGTTATAATTCCCATAGATCATACTTTGACTGAAGGAGAAAATAGTGCTTCTAATTTACAACATATTAGTGAACGTGAAGGTGATGATGGAGATGCTGATCCCTCTCAAGATCCAACCGCAAAAACAATTTTTATTGAACGTTCAAAGACTGCTATTGAAAATGGTATGATAAGGAGAAAAAGCCAACACCAAATCGCTGATTTTAGGCCACTCAAAAAAAGTAGTTCATGTTCCACGATATATTTAGATGACAGTACAGTTTCTCAACCAAATCTAAAAAATACTGTCAAATGTGTAGCATTTGCTATTTATTACCATATTAAGAACAGAGATTCTGATCGAACAATTGACATATTTGATGAAAAATTATATCCTTTGACTAGAGATGGTGTTAGTGATGACTATGACAAGCATAATCCTGAGCATCGTCAGATATATAAATTTGTGCGGGTTCTTTTTAATGCAGCTCAACTTACTGCAGAATGTGCCATTATTACTTTGGTTTACTTAGAAAGGCTGTTAACTTATGCTGAACTTGATATACATCCTTCTAATTGGAAAAGAATAGTTTTAGGTGAGTACTTTATTATTATTTCAACCTTATGTTTTTAGCTCAACCTGTAATTTCAAGGAATCTTTATTGAATCTATTTGTGCACCAGAAATATGGGGAATGTTTCTATAGTGCATTTATGATGTCTTTTAGAAAGTCATACAACATAAACCTGGGAATATTAATTTATTTATATTTTGAATAACCAATACTGAGTAGAAATTTGGAATTCATCCAATCTCTACTGAAGATGCGATCAGGGAATAAGCTCCTAAATATTACCAATATCTTGAAACTAGTGTATCTTTATGTGCATTTGTAGGTCTGGCAAAAGTTTTTGAGTTGATATCTCATACAGAGTTACTTGATAACTACTGCTTTCACTAAATTCTATTCGATATATTGAAAAGTTATCTCCAAGTGGTGAAGTAAGAGGCTATATAGGTACAGAGGAATTACCCAGCCATGTTGTTCCTCAACGAGCTGTACTCGGTCCGCTTGTATTTTTCATAGTTACTATGAACAACCTTTTAAAATCTGACGTGCTGTCATTAATGTAGGGCGGGGCAATTACAATTATATAATTTGCCTTCTTTCCTTAAAAGAAAATATCAAGAGTTCCTCGAAATTGTGAGCAATTATTTTTTGAAACTACAAATATTTTCTTTAGGAATACTTGTGGAAAGTTTTAATTCCATGTTGGGAACTTTTCACTAACATTCCTTTCATTTATCACATAATAATTCTTAAAAAAAAGATTAGGAATGAAGTTAAACACATGCACTCTGTTGTGACAAGTCTACGGTTGAGAATGAATTTTCAATTTTGATTAATAAAATAAACATTAAAGTATCATTGAAAGAAAAAAAAAAGATTTGAATATTCTTAATGGAAAATGTGTTTATTCTAGGTGCAATATTATTAGCTTCCAAGGTATGGGATGATCAAGCAGTTTGGAATGTTGATTACTGTCAAATCTTGAAGGAAATAACAGTAGAAGATATGAACGAATTAGAACGTCAATTTCTAGAACTTTTACAGTTCAATATTAATGTTCCATCTAGTGTGTATGCAAAGTATTATTTTGATCTTCGTACATTAGCTGAAGCAAACGATCTCACATTTCCAAGTGAACCTTTGAGTAAAGATCGAGCACAGAAGCTGGAGGCTATGTCAAGAGTAATGGAAGATAAGTATACAGCTGAAGCTTTAAAGAATGGTCTAAAAAAATGGTCAAGTTTGGATAATATATCGAATGGCGGTTTACCGTCTAGAAGAAGTGTTGCTATTTTATCATGATTAAAAATACTAGTGCATTGCGTTATGCTAGTTGGCAATATAACTACATTTGATATATTTGTAGGTATAACATAATGACCTCTGTGGACCCAAATAATATAAATAACTTTTTACAAGGTACTTTCTACTTTCAAAAGTCAATAATTTTTATGAAATATTGAAAAATGTCTATAATTCTCTGTCGTTTTATAGAATATTGCAAAATTTCGGTTTACGTTGAATCATATTGTGTTGCAATTTCTAAGCCTGTCTGAATTTTATGTTATTAAATATTTTTGATTGTAAAAATGATACATGCTTCTTAGTATATACAAATATTTTCATCATCTGATTTTAAATTGTGCAATATTCTATTTTATTATTTGCCAAGGTTGTTATAAGTACTAGTCATATATTTTTTCTCACAGAGAATTGAAATTTGTTGTCATGAATGGTTTAATGTATTTTTAAACATCCCTCCCTTCCAAACTGCTTATTTTGTATACATAATAATAGATATTAGGGTATGTATATTTTATATATTTTATAAATCGAAACTTTTATAATTATTTCCAGATATATATTGTTTCATTCCATATACATAAAAGGCTTAATGGTTCTTTTTTGTCTTATTATAAGGAGTAGTGAAAAAATCCATTCTGCTTTCATGAAATTGATGGCTGTTAGTACCTTAATAAGAATTTCTCCATCTGTTCTTTTGATTTCGAGTAAAAACGATCATTATGCCTCTCTCACAGTCTTCCTTTCCTTTTCTGTATTTGCAATATCAATGTCCACAAGTATCAATAATAATAATATATTTATTCTCGAAGGTATGTACTTCATCAGAAAAAATAAACCACTGGAGCACCATAAATTCCAGACGGCGTCTTCTCATCCTCATAATCTTTTATGGTGTGCCTCCAAATCAATCAATAGGTTTTTGTTGAGTCTACATATTTCCTGGTACTTCATTGAAGTATGTTATACATGCATAACTTGGATATTTTTATGTGTTTATCAACTTGTGGTCTTAGTAGAAAAGATGAGTATTCCTGGTGTTAAAATGATCGCCGAGAAATTCTCTTTGTTTTACTTATCTACGTTATTGCTTTATATCTATAGGGTCTGTCACTGGGACTCATTAGGAGTTTATGTAGAAAATTTTATGTATCAGAAGTAGGCATCAAGTTTCTTGAAGACTAATACTCCTAACAAAATCTCAAATTGATTTTAATAGGTGCAAATACACTTCTATTGGCTATTCTTGTTGAGATACTTTTTATACAGAGCACTCGAATTTTCCTCTACAGCTCTGTGCATATCTTGGACATTGCTTTGATGGCTCTTTTATTGTTCTTGGTGTGTCGATCCTTTGTTTTTTATTCGAAGTATTTGTAACTTTAGTCTTGTCAGCATTTATGACAAGATTATTACTCCTCGATTTTATAGAAAATATCTGATGATTCTTTTAACATGCAATAATGCTTGTATTATTTGTATAACTTGTAATTTGGTGATATTTATATTCATTTAGTATCCATATTATGTCATTCACAAATCTCTCACCCTTTTCTCAAGTTAAATCATTCTCCATAAACCAGTTAAGTTATTATGAATGTGCATTGTCAAGGTCAAATATGATTTATCTCCTATTGGCTAATGCCATACTGGAAGCATAATGGTTTTTTTACTACACTTTTGGTAGAATTGTGCGAAATAAAGAAGGTTATAGAAGGGACAATTTTTCATTCGCCAATACCTGCATTATCATTTTTAAGTTTACTTCAGGGTGCTTTGTTCTCATTTTCTCTAATCTAGAAAGCATTTATTAATTGTATGTTCCTGTGCAAACTGTCTTCAACAACTTTTTGAGACTCTTCCTATTGAAGTATTTCTTCGTATAATATTTAAGACACTTTGGTTTGGAACCAATTGGCTCATTTTCTTCAACAAAGTAGTCTTTTTTCCGCGGAAGAGAAAAATTACTGATACTGGTGAGACAATAGCCTCTTCCAAGCCAAAGACGGGCATTATTTTGGTCTTTCTAGCGGTCATTGCGTATGGCAACCTGATGACCAAAAATGACCGGTCTTTCGCTTGGAATTGATTAATGTTGAATGATGTAACAACTTCATAGAATTGGCCAAAATGGTCTAGTTCACTTTAAAGCAACCTTTCACCAAGTTATCTGGCGACGTTGTTTTTTCGGTTATATAGGCTTTGGAACACAAAATAACTAAATGTGAAGAACAAAGGTGTTGGCATACAAGAACATCAACATTGAAAATGTTATATGATTATGTATATAAACAATGATTAGCGTCACTTCTGTAACCTCTATTATGTAATATTCATTTAAAATATGTTCCATATATCACCTTGGATGTTACAACCATGATTTACGGAACATATTCAGAGTATGTGTTCAGTCAGTTACTGACAACACTATCAAAATGTAATTTTACTAGATTTCTATTATTCATCTTTTAAATAAAATATTAGGGAGCATCAGTAATGGTCCGTTTGCGTAATAAGAAATACAAAATGTAAATATTTACATTTATTTTTTAATTTTATAAAAACAAAGAGTCATTCCTGTATATGGTTTTTGAGCTTTTGCAATAAAATTTATATGAATTTTGTTCTTATATCTTTACTTTTTTTATCATGCGTCATCCAATTACATCTTTAAATACAGAGTGCGGCAAAAGTCCGTTTACACTGTCTGTATTGCCGGCCAGTATCGTACCTAGGGCGGAAGGAGGCAGCTTAAACGTAGCGAGTTGAGTTGTTCGCGTGTAGGAGTGTTATGTACGTTAACCGTGCATTCGTTGCCATGGCTGCGCGTGTAAAGTACGTGTTTGTTTGCTCACTTCTTACCTGAAACTTGACGGAGATTATGCTGAAGTTTTCGAAGAATTTCGCCAGCACTTTCCAAATATGCAAGTTTCCACCAGACAAATGGTGCATAAACTGTATCGTAAATGCGTAAGTACTGTCTCTGTAGTCGACGCACCGTGTTCAGGTCGTTTTTTGTTTTACCGTGACTAAACGATGTCGCATGTGTGTTGAAGAGGGGGGAAACCATTCGAACATAAAATGTGAGGACACAAGTAATTATTGATGTTATATTTTTCTCGAAAATAAATTTATTTGCAATTATTTTTGCTTTTTTTCTCTCATATGCAAAACGGTAAACTGACTTTTGCCGCACCCTGTATATTTAATTCTTGTTTACCCACTTGTGCTGACAGGGCACTCCTCCCGATTTTAATGAATTTATTGTGTGTATTCAAGAATGGTTTAGATTCAAAAATAAGCTCGGTGGATGGCACTGCAACATCTCCTTATCGTCAGTAAGTTCACAACTGCAGAAAACTTTGAATACTTATGTATTTGAATTCTTTTCGGAAAATGTTTTGGATTTTTCGAAATAAATATCTACACATCTACATCAATTGAAATGAACTCTTGTAGAAGGTTTTTGATAGCAGTCATGCATATCAATAGATTTATTCCATTTCTTATGGGTTTCTCACTACTACTGTACAGATTGGTTAAATAGCATGAAAAACAAATATCACTTGATCTAAAGGTCCGTATCTTGTACTTCCTAGAATCATTAGTCTTTTCTGCAGGTCATCTTTTTCCTAAATTTCACCGTTTTTGAGATATTTGAAGTTTGTAGGAATTAAATCGATATAACCATCTGATGAAACATGAGTGAATCAATCATTTCTTAGAGGAAAAATAATGTTTTTAAACAATTCAGATTCAAAAGTGGATGCTGTGGAAGGTAATTTTCATTCAAACTAAACTGGACTACAGAGGGGTATTTGCCCAATTTGAAAATTTAAAATGCTTATAACTTTTTAACGCAGCTGAATATGGAAAAAGGGTATGGGAAAAAGTGTTTCTTTTGATCTCAAGAACCTATCGTTTAAATTAACGCAGTGGTCAAAGACTCACCCTGTATAAACAAGGTGCGACAAAACAAAGAGTACAATTGCGATAGGCGACTACAGACGCTGTTGTGGGTCACCAAATCAGGAATCGCTCCTGGTGCGCTCAGATCTACTCTAACGTTTTCCAGTAAAGTCGTTTTTCTTCATAAAGAGGGCGAGACGCACCAGAAATTCAAGCCCCGGGGTCACACGCACCTGACTATAACGCGACAGTTGTGTCCGATCTCTCACCCTGTTTTCAATGGTTTGGAGCGGAGAGTTAAGCGGCTTCGCCGTTCACACAGGCTGGAAAAATAAAGGAGTTTATTCAGAGTATTTTTCCCATCGATATAGAATTATATAGAACTAACTATATTCCACAGATTTGACTCAATAACGAACTTGACCGAGAAAATCATGTAGAAATGAACATCTTCCTTCCAGTAGGCTCTAGTCCTTTGAAATTCCTCATTTATTCAAGTCCAAATGACGAAAAAAATGGCTGAGGTCTTCTTAAGGAGGACTAACGTAACTGAATTGTTTTGATATTTGGTATGAGAATATGTAAACATGTACGAACCAATCGATGATTTGGGTAAAACGATAGCACACTGTTCTATTAGTTTACTGAACATGATCACGAATATGTTCTACGCCACTGGCGCATTTTGATGCCGTCCTTTGGATGACTTCAAGTTTGTTAGAATAGAAGTCAAGTTCACGTCGTCATAGAAAGGTGTTTTTATGTCTGATTAGTCTGATTCACCGTCCGTCCTATTTTGATGGGGGTTGAAGAAAATCTTTCCTCTTGAATGGTAAACAGTTACATCATTTATTCGTAAAATATTCTCGTTTAAAGAGTATTTTATGGCTGTGTTAGTATAACAAATAATCACTATCACTTTACTATCTAGCATAATATCAATTGTCAAATTGCTAGAGTGCTGTGTTGTTGACTTCTAGGTAGTGTAAACTATTTGGTAAGTAATTAATATATGGCTCATATAATTATAAATCTATTTCTTATAAATTAATTCATAAGTTTGCAATGTCAACCAGTTTTGAAGATCATATCTTGTTTGTGGAAGAAGACTTCGATTTATTTTGGTTGGTATCCATCAAATCTACTCCTCTTTGTGTTAAACCCATTGACGTATTATCTAAATGGACTAGCCCTCTGAGCAAAATTCCCGCATGCCGGATATGAACGAGAGAGATGGAGCTAGTTGAGTAAACGTCAAAATCATATGTTCAAAACATTTATTTCTCGTGCGAGATATCCTCAATTTATATATTATTTGGAGTTTATTCTGAATTGATCTTCTTGTTGTTTTGATCGATTTGATTTTTAAAAGTATTGATCTTACTATCGAAAGAAAGTAGCGGTAAGTATTTAATGAAATTTCTCTTGGAATAATATATACATATATTCTTAGCCTTAATAAATAAAGATTCATCGACGTACTATCCTTTATTGGAGTTTTTAAAGTCTTCAAGATGCCTCACGGTTGTGCAGCGTTCAATTGTACGGCCAGATTGAAAAAAGGCCAAAATATAAAATTCCATTCGTAAGTATTCATATTTCTAGACTTACATAAATATTGAAAATATTTTATTCACAGTTTTCCAAGGGATGAAAAATTGAAGAAACAATGGATAAAAGCTGTAGGGAGAATCGACTTTGAGCCTTCTTCTTCATCTAAAATATGTAGCCAACATTTTGAAAACTTTGATTACTATGTTAATGTTCATGGTACAAAAACTCTGAGGAAAGGTGCTATTCCATCAATTTTCAGTTTTTTGGGCCATCGTCCTGTGAAACTGGTTAATGAAAACTGTCTACCAGTTCGTAGTGATAAAGCAGGTACCTTAATATTTTATTTGCTACAATATTTCGTTTCTTATGGGTCTAGACTATTTATACATTTTCCTTTGTTCACCTAGGTGTTTCCTCCATGTCAGCAAATCTTGCAAGAGAAAACATAGATGAGCAACCAGAGACAGAAAGTTTAATTATTCCATCTACTTCCTCAACTGTTGCGATAGAAAATGTTCCCCTCGGATTAGAGACAAATATCAGAAAAAGGTAAAATGACAAATTATCAAGGAGCTAAGTACTATTATGTAACTATTTCACCAAAGTTTGTCCAAATTTATTCGTTCATTTATTTTTCAACTTTCTTTCTTCCCTGTAGAAAAGAAGTATACCTGTTTATATGGGTGATTTTGTTGAAGCTGACCTTGAAAACCCATTCAAACGTCATAGATATTGGGAAGTTTCTCAATCCCTTGTTAAGAAATTGAGAAAATCAAATAAAGAATATACTTCCAAAGTCTCAAAAATGAAGAAAAAGATAACAGATCTAAATAGTCTCCTTGATGATTTGAAAAGAAGATTTCAAATTTCTTCCGAATCGTCAGTAGTCCTGAAGGTATTCAGAGTATCCTGAAAGTTGTAATTTGGCCTCTTATCTGCATAATTTCCAAAACTACGAGAAACAAAATTACATGTTTTATTTCTTTATTTTCCAGGCGTTTAAGGGCATAGAATTCAAATCTGCAAAATGATACTTTCGAAATTTTTCACTAATACAATATATTATTAGTTATATACAAATATGCAGCCCTAATTGAAACTAAAATAAAAAACCTTGCTGGAAAATATTGTCACGAGAGTTATTCATAATTGGCCAAATTATTTTATTTACTTCCATGCTTTTGCTTTTTTTTACATCATGTTTTTTTCTATGTGGGTTAGAATTCCCAATTTATTTTCAGATATGCTTTTGGTTCAAATTAATTGTATGCAAATATTCACTCTTTTCATTATTTTCATTTAGGAATGTGTTCCACAATCTGAAAAACAACTGCTAGAGAGGCAATTGAAGGGCGCAAGTGGAAAGTTTCCACCAGAATTGAGAAGTTTTGCTTTGACTCTCAATTTCTATTCTTCTTCTGCATACAATTTTGTTAGGAGAACCTTTGGGAAAAATTGTTTGCCCCACCCCCGTACTCTATTGAAATGGTGCAGTTCGATAGATGGATCGCCTGGATATACTTCAGAGGCCATCAGAGCAGTGAAAATAAAAGTGGAAGTTGAAAAGGCAAGGGGTAAGAATTTAATTGCTGGATTGATGATGGATGAAATGTCCATCAAAGAGCATGTTGAATGGACTGGTTCTAGACATGTTGGATACATTGATTTTGGGACAGGAATCCAAGACAGTGATGGTATCCCTAGGTGAAAAATGCCTTGGTCTTTATGCTGGTAGGATTAAATGCAAAATGGAAAATTCCTATAGCATACTTCCTAATTGAGACTCTAACCGCAGAGGAAAAAGCGAATTTAGTGAATGGATGTCTGATACAAATGAACAGTACAGGCATAATAATCAAAAGCCTCACTTTTGATGGAGCAGCAACCAACATGTCGATGTGCTCAGTTTTAGGGGCCAACTTGAGCTGGCCAGATATAAGGCCATATTTTATGCATCCAATTACAAATGAAAGGGTTCATATTATTTTGGATGCATGCCATATGATCAAGTTGTGTCGTAACACACTTGGTGATTGGCAATACTTGTACAATGCACAAGGGCAGGAGATCAGATGGAGTTATTTTGGCGAATTAGTCAAAATCCAAAATGAATCAGGATTACATGCAGCAACTAGGATAAGAAATAGGCATTTAAATTACCACAAGGAAAAAATGCGTGTAAAGTTAGCTGCAGAAACGTTCAGTGCTAGTGTGGCTGATGCCATAGAGTATTGCGATAAAGACTTAGATATACCACAATTCAAGGGCAGTGAAGCTCTTGTAGAATATTGCAGGTACATAAATGATATTTTTGATATTCTCAATAGTAGAAACTTTTTGAACAAAAATATCATGAAAAAACCTCTTTGTCCAGAAAATGAGTGTTTCATCAAGAATAAAATAGAAACCTCAATAGAATATCTAAGTGGTCTCAAAGACTTAAGGGGCAATCCAATTGTAATTTCCCAGCGAAAAACTGGATACATTGGATTAATAATTTGCTTGATCAGTGTACGAAACTTATTCGATGAGTTGATAAAAACTCAGGTGATGAAGTTTCTGTGCACTTATAAGCTGAGCCAGGATCATTTGGAGATGTTTTCTCTGTTATGAGATCCAGAGGGGGTTTCAGTAATAACCCAACAGCTATGCAATTTGAAGGTGCATATAAAAGAATCTTAATTCACAGTGAGCTGCAATCATCAGAGGCTGCAAATTGTTTAGCACAAGACAATACGAGCATACTGAATGTTGCCTCTTCTAATATTATGAATAGGAATTTCATAGATTCTTTGAATGTTGGGGTCATCGAAGCTGAGGATTTGGACAACATGGTGCCATTTCAAGCAATCACAAACTCAATGTACTACAGTGACATTGTAGCATATATTGCTGGTTTTGTGAGTAGAAGAATGACTAAGAGGATAAACTGCGAAACTTGTGCCCAATCATTGACCTCTACTAGTACCTCATCAGCCCTGCTTGTGAGAAAAAATCGAGGAGGTCTCTGCAAACCTTCTTCTGATGTGGTCAAAATTTGTATGGTGGCTGAGAGTATAGTGAGATCAATAACGAATTTCTCAAGGAATGATATCATCAACAGAATGATTATACTATCTCTCAGAAAATTGAACTTGAAAGATTTCTTCGTTAATCTAACAGAACACTCCTTGGAACAAGATCCACTTTCTGGCCACAACCTACAATTGGTCAAGCTGATTTTGTCAAGTTATTTCACCATTCGACTGCATCATATAAATAGTACAGCTAATGAAGTAGACTCAAGAATTGACAGAGACTTACAAAAATGATTCACTTCAATCACCAATGAATGTTTTTGTCTTTTTCATTTTAGATTAAAAATTTCAGGTAGATTATTGTGTTTTTTCTGTCCTAAGAATTACATGAAGATATCCTTCAATGTCACTTGTTTTCAACACTGGGAGGCAACATTTGTTTTAATGAGGTTTATCCCTAAGCTTGTAATTCATACGCAGAATTGTATCCGCTGTTGCACTAAACTCAGCTAGGGACTTTTTGCTTCAATATTTTTGTATTATTTTAGCTCTCTCAATGAAGACTAATAAAAATTCAATAAACAATTTTATTTTTCAATTACGAACCCAAAAAAAAATTTCAATTTTTTGCTTGAATTCACTATTATATCTACTATAGATAGGTGAATAAAATATAGCCAAATTGAGTGGAACAAAATTGAATAAAAAATTAAATATGCAACTGATTATTCTGGACGAAAAAAAATTGTTTTAAAATTACATTCTTCTATCAATAATATCCAGACTAAATCAAAATTTAACATGGCATTCTGGTTATCGGAGCCAAATTAATATCATAAGGATAATATAAACAGGTGATCAAAAACTACTGCTTTCATTTGAAATCTTGAGATATTTATAATATAATCAGTAATTAATCTATACTAATTTCAATATCTCAGAGAGTAACTAATTTACACGTATTGAAAATATAACGACCTCAAGTTAACTAAAATATATGAAACTCTCATTTCATGAGGAGAAAATAATGTTAATCAAATATACATGAACTTAAGGAAGATTTCATGATATACACACCGCTAATTTATTTATCTATAGTGTCCAATACTGTTAAAAGTAGAATCAATCAGAATAACAATTAGTTTCTTTCAGGATTTTCCAAACATCCGTTTCATGTTTTGATCATATGATTTTGACCACAGAACATCAAATATTTTGACGTTTACTCAACTAGCTGCATCTCTCTCGTTCATATTCATACTGCTTCGAATACTTCGAGAAAGTCACGTGACGGCGAGTCTATTTGATATAACGTCAATGGTTAAACCTAATGAATGTTATCCATAACAAAATTCCAAAAACACTTAAAACTCAATACTGACATATCATCTTATTGTTATTATATTGATATATCGTTATGAATATTTGATTACCTTCGATTTTGAACTATTATTCAAGAGTTTAAAATTTTAGTTGTTTCATTTACTCTACAGGGCTAATGAGAATTTCAATTTTTTTGTAGTTCATCATGTCGGGGGGTCCTTACAATTACTCCTACATCTTTAAATATATAATAATTGGAGATATGGGGGTTGGTAAATCATGCCTTTTGCATCAGTTCACTGAAAAAAAATGTAAGTTCCGACATTTTCTATCTATGAAATATTCTTCATCTGCTTTATATGCTTCAGTTATGGCTGATTGTCCCCATACTATTGGAGTTGAATTTGGCACTCGGATAATTGATGTTTGTGGACAAAAAATCAAGTTACAAATATGGGATACAGCTGGACAGGAACGCTTCAGAGCTGTCACTAGATCATATTACAGAGGGGCTGCAGGAGCTTTGATGGTCTATGATATAACCCGGAGATCTACATACAATCATTTGAGCAGCTGGCTTACAGATACTCGTAATCTAACTAACCCTAGTACAGTTATATTTCTTATTGGCAACAAATGTGATTTGGAAGGACAAAGAGATGTAACATATGAAGAAGCTAGTAAATTTGCTGAGGAGAATGGATTAATGTTTGTGGAAGCAAGTGCTAAAACGTGAGTCTTTTATAATGATGAGTTCTGAGAGTTTTTCTGATTTTCATCCACTTTTATGATCTTATTGGGGAGAAAATGCCATTTACAATGCCAAGTCTCTATATATTAACAAAATGTTAAAAACTAATGATCTGAGGTACAATCGATTATTTTTTATTTAAGTTGCTTTCCAGTCACCAACTAGGGCGTCCTGAGACCGCCACTGGTGTTTTCTGATCTGCTTCAGCCCTTTCCAGTAAACAATAGGTCCAGCACTCCAATACCTCCCCCTTTTCCCTGTTGCCCTCTCAGTTGTCAAATTCAAATGTTTACTTAGTTCAACTTTGAAATTCTGAGTATTTTCCACTTGATTGGCATTTCAACAACTGAAAAAGTTGTTTTGAAAATCAGTTCAGCACAATTTCAATCAAACATCAATTGAAATATTATAAACTCCTCACTAGGAATCATTTATTTGGATCCCATAACCATGGGTACACAATGAAGTGATATCACACTAATGCGCCCCTTTGTACACTTCCTGATGTAGAGGGTGTGACAATCACAAGAACTTGAATCCTTGGGGTCGCATGTATCTTACTGTAATGCGATTTTAGTCACTCAGGGTACAATGGAAATTTGGCATATTCCACAGTGTTTTGAAAAGGTGGATTAGCTTTGTTTTTTTCCTGCCAGATTAATATGCATTGTTGGCTATATTGCAAAAAGGTCTCAATAAAGATGGATTTTTCAAAATCTTTATTCAATTCTGGAAATTGATGGTACTTCGAAAGTTACGATAAAAAAAAATTACTCAAGTTGTTTCAGGAAGGATACAATAATAGTCTTGTACAAACACTTCTGGTGGAACTTTTTATTCAAATCATTTGGTTACATGTTTTGGTACCTATTTGGCCATTTACAGATCAAGGACTGATTTTTGTTAGGTTCTGAATTCATATGGACAAAAACAGTCATGTACCTAGTTAGAAGGGTAAAACAGCAAAGGTGAAAAGTAAAAACAAGTAAAATTGTGGGTATAAGATCAGCTATAGGGAATTCTCTTTGAGTGTTTTACTTGTTTTTTCTCTTCACCTTTGATGTTATATGATATTTCGAAACTGAGGCTCACTCATGCCTCTAAAAATGGCTCATCTGCGGATCTATGTTTTCATTGACATGCTTACATATTGTAACAAATCGAATACAGACTTAACTTGTATGTGCGGACAAATGGAGTGAACAGGCAATAAATTAAAAACATGCATCATGCAGCTGTCCAATTAATTACTCATAAAGACTATAAAACGTCACATAAAATGACAGGATCAAAGAGGCCTCAAAGAATTCTCTGGCAACACCTGGAATTATTCTGTAATGTTCTAGGGTTACTAATCAGGGTATATAACTACCCTGTCCTGGTAGAGGAGATAGACAGGGTTGATTAAATCATGTGGCACACAACATGTGCTAGATAGTAGTCAATATAAATTCTGTACATAAATTATTGTTTCAAGTGGTGTAATTAAACAGGACTTGTTACTTTTTTGATATTGTTTGGGAAAAAAAGGTCTAGAAATAGTTCCCAAAATTTTAAAATGATTTTTCACACCCCATAACTGGTTCTAAAAATTATTTATAAGTTTAGAATCTTAGGTATGAATATAAATTTGAATAAATAAATTTCAGAGGGGATAATGTTGAAGAGGCCTTCTTGGAAACTGCAAAAAAAATTTACCAAAGTATCCAGGATGGCAGATTGGACTTGAATGCTGCAGAATCTGGAGTTCAGCATAAACCATCAACACCTGGTAGAAACAATTTATCGAATGACAGTCAGGGTACTAAAGATAATTGCTCTTGCTAGTTATATGACAGAAATTTCTGTTCATTTTTTATTTTTCTATTTAACACCGTTGTATAGTTGGATATTATGAATGAATCCTGTATTGTAACTGTTGTTGAATGGGTTTTTCTATACACTGCTATTGAGCTTTCTTTTGGAATGAAATCTCATCAATAGGATATGAAGTTGAATGTATTGATATGATTAAACTTAAAGAGTTACATAATATCTAATCTTTATATTATTTAGTTGAATTTTTACAAATTATTCCAAATATGCTTCAAATTTTAGGTTTTAGTTTGAAAGAATGTTACATTATTTGGTTTGTCCTATATAACATGTTTTCAATCAAAATTATTCAATTCTTCAGTATTTGAATGATTTTTATGGGTTTTATAAATATGTGGTTGAAATTTATCATCATTTCACATAGCCAAATTTCCTCTTCCCATATCTAAGGTATTTGTATAGCTTAATTTATGACTATGTGTCTGAAGTTTTTCATTTTAAATATTAACCTAATATTCTGATAATGTATAGGAAAAAAAATTACAACTTTTGGTTTTACGCTTCAAATGAAATCTCTCGCACATAGAAAATTATCTTATAATTTTTGTTGACTAATGTAAATGTGAAATATCTGGATTATTCTGGAATTATGGTCGAATCAACATGAAAAAAGGATAATGTATGGATGTAAAGTAATTAATTTAAATTTGAGTATTCTTGAGTAATTGATTTCACTCAGCTGTAAAAGCTCTCTGCATGCACCTTAAAGGAAGTTTTCATTGAATTGATGACAAAGAAATTTTTTGTATATATCAAGATCTCAAGGTGCTCTGATGAAAGTATATCTCATTGTTTAATAATCGATGTTTGTTGTCTTGAAAAACACCTAAAATAAATAAAAAAAATTACAATCTGTAGAAGAGTTCAATTTTATTTTTTTAATTATTGGATGAGAAAGTGGCTTTCTGGAATATCAATAGAAGCATTTTAAATACATATATTGTAGTGTTTAAGAAGATTTATTTCTACATATTTTTGGTTCTATATGTGATGTATTTGTTATTGGATCAAATATAGCGTTAATTTGAAGTATAGATTTTCCTTCTCACTCATTTTTGCTCCAAAACAGAAATTTCTTGGAGTTGGTGTTGGGGAATCCAAATCACAATTTCTGTATAGATTAAGACTTTGTTTAAAAAATGTTAAAATATGATCGAAACCGACACTACTGACGATCCACGATATATTTATAACAATCACTTATTTATTTATTCTACATATGGACCACATACAGGTAATCAAATACCCAAAAAAATGTGCTCACAGATTAGAAAATTGAAAATACATCTACAGAGCTGTAAATTAAAAATTAGGAACAGATTTTGTATGATAACTAAAACTAAACAATTTCAATAATATTCTTCAATAAATGTCAAAAGACTAGTCTTAATTCGGCAATCATTGTGGTAGTGGATTAATAAGTCGCGAGGAAGTGATTCTACACTATTTTATTCAGGGAGTTGACACAGTGAACTTCAATGATGGCGTTTTCGGTTTGTTAACCTGGTGCGCACTATTGCTGCACCGTTCGGGTGTGTCGTTTTCCGCTTATCTTTTCGGTGCGAACTTTTCAGAGTACCTGCTTTCTGCTCACGCCTGGATCGCCCTCAGTGTGCAGAGTAAATGAATAAAAAAAATTAATAATAATAATGTGCACCCAGTGTCCGTCTTCGGTATTTTCACAATAGCATTATTACTAAAAACATTCACCGATGCCTGCTAAAGCACATCAAGTATTAAGACCCCTATAGCTTCTTCTGATTGTACAATAATAATCCTTTCCTTTTTTACATCATATTTGAACTTTTTTGTTTTGTATTTAGGTTTGTAATATAAAGAGATATTTTATTTTATAATTAATTTATTCAAATTAACACAATTAATCATTTTTTGAAGTATATAACAACTTACAGAATATCTTATAGTACCTAAATAAGCACAGAGTATAACAAACCTTCACAGCTCAAGAATCTTAATATATATTAACAATTTTTAGAATGATTTCATGGGTATTTAGCACTTATTTTTGACCAGTAAATATTTACTTATTCAAATAATTTTATCGTAGATCAGTTTTTTCCGACATATGTTTCGATATAAAGGCCTTTTTCCAGGAATATATAAAATCAATCAATCAAATAGACCATACTTCACTATTTTCGTAAAAAATACTATTGTTTACACATGAAATATAAAAACATACAGTTTTCTTGTTTGTGATGAAAAAATATTAAAATTATATAATATATTATATATATAATTATATTATATAAGCACCAACACATATATAATAATTATGTCAACACAAACAATATTCTCAATATAGATACAATTGAAACACAATAATCAATGTTAAAAAAAATACTAACTTATTGTCGTAATGCAATACCATTCAAATCTTAAGGAATCTACACCCAGATGGGTCCTAAATGCGAAATCAAATTAAATCGTTTTAATTTTTAAGTGCATTTTGACATTAAACTGAACACACAGAGGGATAACGAAGAAGATTTCTATTTATTTGTTCTTTGAACAAATAAAAAATCTGCTCTTCTTTTTGGTAACTCCTGTTTTCATTGAAAATACTGGAGGTTAGTCCCCTCTACCTATTATTCCACACTAAGAAGTGGTATAAAAATGTGGTCATAGATATTGAATAATACCAAATATACAGAGGTGTATGCTTGAAATTAGTCATGCTTCTTAGATAAAAATGCGGTTATCAATTTTCAGTAGGAAAACACTATCCTTGAACGTCTATTGCTGGAGGTTATTGTTTCTAGTAAACATACCACAGACCAGTAATCTATAGACGTTTCACGCAGGTTGCTGACCTTGAAAATTATTTTGGTACCGATACGAGACTTAAGATGTCGCTATATCATGAATTTGTTGAGCACAGAGCAGAATAATTGACACTTTCAATCTGAAAGAATGCAAATTTCTTTTTATTCTATGGAATTGAAATCTGAGGTTATTTAAGCAGAAAATAATGAGAGGTTATCCTTTCCATCTTTCATGTTGAGATTTTAAGATTGTTAAGAGTAGTTGTTTAGGTGATTAATATTTTAAGATTTTTTATAGTTTGTTATAATAGTTTTACCCTTCGTTTAACATGGTTTGTCGTAATAAATGTGCTGTGCCCAACTGCAACAGTGATAGTAAAATAAGGCATTGCTTTCCTAATCCAGAAAAGGACCTAGATCGTTTTAAATATGTTGTGGATCAATGATAAGGATATCATGGAAATGAATCCAATGGCGGTGTACAAGAAGAAAAGAGTGTGTCATATCCACTTCGAAGAGGCATATGTTTCTAAGTGGTCGCATAATTTATTTCGTAATGCTGTTCCAACACTGAATATTCCTGGTGAGTGAAAATTATGCAACAATCGAATGGGAAATACACTTATTTGGTGTCCATAGGGGATAAAACATTTAAAAATTAAACCTTTCTAGGTACATCTCGAATAGGCACATTTGATATTCAGACTACGCCAACGACATCCAGGTCATCGGAAACTATAACAAGCTATATAGAAGAAGGATCTAGCTTTGAAACTGCAATTATTAATCTACAGAAAGCAAACACACCAGGTAATCAATCTAAATCTTGTATGAAAAAATTTTTGTGCGACAACAAAAAAAGGGTGCCGATAGTCATAAGCTTGAATGGCAAATACTGTTATTTAGTGTCCATTGGGGATAAGACATTTAAACATTTAATCTTTTTAGGTACATCTCAAATAAGCTTGTTTGATATTCAGACCACTCCAACTACATCCAGGTCATCGGAACCTATTCTTTGAGATATGTCAAATAATAAATTTTTTCTTGGACCAACAGCCCTCCTCTGAAAATTTAGCCGGTATCATCAAGCACACCATCATACGAACAGTGGACTCCAATTTCATTATCTGCGAGGAAGAGAATCACAGAAATTCAATACTTGAAATGGTAGCAAAATTCTCTATAAGGACCATTATACATAATTGGTGCACAAAAGTGAACAATTTAATTCAGGGGAAAGAAAAGGCCTACACTGGGAGTAATCCAATAAAAAAATTAGCGAACAAAATTTGCTCCAACAGGATTAAAACAAAAAATTTGAAGCAACCTAGGCACCTTGCTCAAAACGTTTGATCTTAAATAATAAATAGTTAAAGTTTGAATATTAGTGTTTTCTTCTCGATATTTAGAGCTTTATAGTGTCACATGATGTAAAAACATCGTTTAATATCCAATGAAAAATATCAACGTTATTGTGATGATGTAGGTAGGTAAAGCTTTAGATGAAAATAATAAATTTGAATGAATGACAATGGGAATTTTACATGATATTTTTGTCTCACGAATTGAAAATCTGAGAGTAATTTAATCATTTTCAGTTTACTAAGTGTTTCACACCTCTTCTAGAACAATAAAATTGGTGTGAAGCATTCGATGTAATTTCAACTCTACCCATATTTTCTCGTCGAGACAAAAATCTCTCGTAGAAATCTCATTGTTCAAAATATCCATTAAATAAATTTTTTTGAATAAAAATTACTGGAACTGCATTCAAAATTCCCGCTTTGCAATTTAGTACCGATACGAGACTTAAGATGTCGCAAACATTCGTCTTCATCGGTTAACATTGGCGTGAACCGTCTATAGATTACTGGTCTGTGATACATACTTTTGTCGGTCCTCCGTTTGCACAGAGTTGCAACTTAGGAGTAGAAGAAGTACGTGTTGAAGTAAGAACTGCTGGCCAAAGTAGATTTGGGACCTGTCCACTTCTATAAAACAACCTGATGACAACTAATATTATGTTCGGCCTAATGCGCAAGCGCATCTAAATTAGGTATATGCTACTAACGGTGCTGAAGTCAGTTCTGTCGGGAATGCGAATACATAAAGATTATTCTCACTGTAAGTAGATTAAAACGTCCATCAGCCATTTTGTGTAATTAATCATTTTGTTGAAATATACTTTGTATAAATCGAGTTATTCATTGTGAAAGTATCCACCCTTACATGGTAGCAGAGCTTGTGTATGTATGTGCGTGTGTATTAATTAATTAACAGAAGAAACTTTGACCACGTGTTTGTGTTAGCAAATAAGAAGACCACGTATTCAATATCAAAAAAAGCATATTCAATAACAAGAAAAGATGGACCAATCCAATGTAAGTGAAGAATCAATGATGGAAGTACCAGAAAATATTTTTGCGATGCTGACGAACACTGATGTTGTGAAGATGTTGGCAGAGCAAATAAATAGCTTTAATAATCCGGCAACGTCAACCAAAAGCAAATCATCAGAACCATCTGTGGAGAAGGTCAATATACCCACTTTCATAATACCACAATTTGAAAACAGCGACAAGCTGAGGGGTCATACCAATTTCCGTTCATGGAAACAAAGAGTCGAACGTGACATTAAGGCCCTAGGAAGATCACAATTTTTAAATAATGACATGGGAGGACCAGAGTGTAGCATGAGCTTAGAAGAAAAGAGTATGTACAACGCTCAAGTCCTACAATATTTGGAAGCATCTTTACAGCACGCTCCCAGAGCTGTAATAGAAAATGAAGAATCAGCAGCTGAAGCCTTCAAAAAGCTGATACAAATGTTTGGCAAAAACGACGTCCAAAAAATGGTGGAAGTATTGGACAACTTTGGCAAAACAATATTTTATCCAAAAATGAACCCGGTGAACTTCGTCTCACAATTTGAAAAGGGAGTTCAAGAATTCAAGGAACTGGGCTTTCCGTTGGACCCGAAGATCATCGTGGGATATTTTCTACATAAGATCAAGGATGGTTTCTAGGCGTTTTTCACAACAATGGCTACACTACCAGAGGAAACGAGGTCATATGAATTTGTGAAGAATGCCTTTCTGGAGGTAGCGAATAGCCAATATTTCAGGGAAACAGACAACAGTATGTATAAAAATGAATCAAATGTTAGTCTAGATATTTGTTCCGAATGTTTTGGTATTACGGGTGAGAATCTCAATACTGAGATCAATGAAGTGTACACTGTATGCTCTGTTTGTATTGTATTTGTATCCAGTTGTGGACAAGGATCATTTCGATAGTGTGAAAGTTGTGTTCCCCATAAGAGGCCATTTGTATTTGGAGGGAGACAAAGACATTAGCTTAGTAAACTCAAAATCCTACACAGAGACACCAGATGACTGCAGCAGTCAGCTGGCAAAGTCATGGCGTCAGTTTTTTGGGATACGCATTGAGTGATTTTCATTGACTACCTCGAAAAAGGTAAATCGATCAACAGTGATTATTATATTTCCTGCGACGAGAAACTTGATAAGGAGTCTAGCATATGAATTTGCTGAGAAACTTGGTATTAAACACAACTTCAATACAGAAACTCGTAAAACTGGACCTCATTGGTTACACTCCTTTTTGGAACGCTATTCAGAGATCAGCTTACGCCAAGCTGAAGGCTTATCTCTTGCGAGGGCTTAAGGGCCCAATCGTGAGGAAGTCAATAAAATGTTTCAGCTCCTGCTTCGACTTCTGGTTGATGATTTACTAGACAAACCAGACCGCATTCATAAGCAGGAGTACAGTTAAATGATAAACCAGGAAAAGTTATTGCAACGAAGGGAGCGAAATCAGTTCACTCAGTCACATCAAAGGAAAAAGGAGAGACCATGTCAGTTATCGCCCGCCAGTTGTCGTTATTAAAGGAGAAGAAGTGCCACCAAGTAAGTTTTACATAGACTATTTTAACTTGTTGAAGAAATTTTTGAATGTCTTCTAAAACTTGCATCTTTCATATTCATACTTTACAAACATTTTTCACTATTCATATTTCGAATTCTTATTATAGTGGGTTTAGAGATAGAAATAGACATGTCCGAAGAACCAGTGAGCTGGGAAATGAATACCGAGGAAGTAGGTCAGCTGTCTCCTGTGGAAGATCAGTTAGTAAAAAGTATGTTGAAATCTTATATTGTTGTAGTAGTAATGTTTTATGCAGCATTCAAAAAGTTCGACTCATCCTTACATTATTATTTCTTTTCATAGGGCCCCATGATATTAATATTATGGATATAAAAAATACTGCGGAAGTTACAGCTGCCTCTAGAGTAAATGGAAACAACCCCTAGCCTACTATTTCAATGATGGTGGAATGAAGAGCGATACTCTCGTTGCTTCAATAAAACATCTTGTCAAATGTTGCCAGGACTCTGGGCTTTATGTGAAAGCTCTTATTTGTGATCAAGGTTCTGCGAATGTAGCTGCAATTAATAAGCTATATAAAGAAACCGCTGATCATTACATCAGAATTGGGGAAGAGAATAGAATGTTTGGGGTGCTCATTGGTAATGAGGAGGTTGTACCTTTATATGATCCTCCTCACTTACTGAAGGGGATTCGTAACAATTTTTTTGATAACAAAGTACGGTTTGTTTGGAGGGAGGATCATATACAGGTAGGAGACTGGCAGCATATCCGTATTTTTCACGAGAATGATCGTCGGGAGGATGTAGAAGAATTTGTCATGTATAAAAAACTGACGATCCATCACGTAAATAATACGAGGAAAATGAAGGTATCTATAGTAGCCCAAACCTTCAGCAATAGCCTGGCTACATGTATGAGAACATCCACGAAATTTGCAGAAAACAATTTGCCTAAAGAAGCACAGCCAATTTCATTCTTTTCATGGATAAAGTTTTTGATAGTGTGAATGGGTCTACCAAAAACATTATTGATGGAAAAAATTTGAGATGTGGCGTCTCCTCAAATTCTCCACACAAGAGGTTTTGGACAGAAGCTATCAAAGTGTTTGAATCAATGGAATTCTTCAATGAAAGGAGAGACAAATTTGTTCCTCCTTCCATTAAGAATTGGATTCACACTTTGAGAGCTTTTTCCTATTTATGGGATAGATTTGAGCAGGAAGGGGTGCGCTTTCTGCTTCCAAGGCATTTGAACCAAGATTACTTGGAAAATTTTTTGGCTGCATACGAAGTCATGGCGTTAGGAATGTTAATCCTAATGCTACATCCTTCGTAAACTCTTTCGTGGCACTAATTGTGAATAATTATATGTCTGCCCATTCGCCCTCAAAAAATTGTGAAGAGGATAATTTAAAACCGTTGTATGACCTGAAGCATATGTTGAATGCTTGTAGTGACTCTTCACAACAAAAAGTTGTGGCTTTGCCAGAATTTTTGTGGAAGAGTATAGGGCAGGGGCTTCTTCTCTTCTTCGAAGGGGGAAGAAACATATGTTGCAGGTTATGCAGCGAGGCAAATTGGAAAAAAATTAAAACATGTGTGCAATGTCGGGCTGATCTGCTGGGGGTGATCGGTCTCAGCCAGAATATTTTCTGATAAGAGCCAAAGCGTATTCCCCAAATGCTCTTTTGGCACCCTCAACTAATTTTAATAATCTGTTTCAGGAAAGCGCTTTGGTGGCTTACTCCCTCAAATTTGCTACCGAACAGATGTTAGTAGAATATTAAGAACGATACTTCTTAATATTCTAAGAAAATCTGATTGGTCAAGTAAATTTGAATGTAGTGAGCATAATATTATAGACATTTTTTCTAGATTTTTTGTTAAATTCTATTTGTTAATATGGATAAAAAATGTCTGTAATATTCTCACAGGAAAACAAATTTTGGGCCAGTCTAGAGATCCCATCAAACATATAGCTAGTAAAAAATTTGAAAAACATAAGAAATATAAGTCAAGAAAATGAAGTTTTAAGGATCTTGGGCCTACCAAAATTTGTTTTCGGTGTTTTAATTGTTTTCCTAATTCGTATATGAATTCTTCTTTTCATAATTCTTTGAGGTAGATATTTTTATTAGCAATTAGTGTTTTTTCTAGCCAGGTTATTGTTTTATGTCTCATATCCTTGAAAGATAATCAATTTGAAATATTATTTTTTGAAATGAATTTTTGATTAGGTATAAACATTTTGTTCCAACCAAGCTAAATAAGATTATTATATATGATGATGAATTGCAATTTATTGTAAATTATATATCTACGTTGCAAATATTAGAGTCAACAATTCAATCTGTCTTATGAAATATATACCTATGTTTTTATGATTAGACGATATGCAATAATAATTCTTCAATTTTAATGTATTGATCTTGGCCTGAAGAAGACGATAAATAGACTTCGAAACGTAGCTCCAGATCGAAGCATTTTTATTCTTTCAACCGAAATTGTACTTTCAACATTGTAAATCATTCAATATTATTCAATATTATTCATTGATCGCGAGGAAGTCAATAAAATGTTTCAGCTCTTGCTTCGACTTCTGGTTGATGATTTACTAGTGAAACCAGACCGTATTTATAAGCAGGAGTACAGTTAAATAATAAACCAGGAAAAGTTATTGCAACGAAGGGAGCGAAATTAGTTCACTCAGTCACATCAACGGAAAAAGGAGAGACCATGTCAGTTATCCAGTCAGTTGTCCAATTGTGCCAGTTGTCGTTATTAAAGGAGCCAATAAAAACAGAATTGAAGAAGCGTAAAGGATCAGGACGCTGAAATAATGGGTGGTCCATCTAGTGTTTGGAATTTGAACTACCGATTATTTGACATTATAAACGTCAACTATTCTTTTTGACGTGACTAATATTTAGTTGAAATTGAAGCTAACGACTTGGACTATGTTTGGTTTCAACAGGACGGTGCAACGAGCCATACAGCACACGCCACAATTGATGTTTTACGCCGCATTTTCGGAAATCGAATAATCAGCAGAAATGCTGATGTGAATTGGCCACCAAGAAGCTGCGATCTGACGCCATTGGGTTATTATCTTTGGGGAGCGGTGAAAGATAAGTGTTACGCCAACAATCCAGAAACAATTCAAGACCTCAAGACCGAAATTCGAGCTGCTATTGGTGAAATAGAGCCCGAAACAATCGAAAATGTATTAAAAAATTGGGTGGAACGAATAGGCTACTGCCAAGTGAGCCGTGGTGGTCATTTGGCCGAAATTATTTTTCATAAATAAATGTCATGAACCAACCTTTTAAATAAATGTTCAACCATTGGAAAATATTGAGCAGTTTTTTTTTTATAGCAAAATTAAATTCCAATTTTTAAATGGGCCACCCATTATTGTTATGTGTGTAAATTAATGTTACCTCTAAACAGTAAACTGAGTGGGTAAGGTTTTAGTAACTGGAAGCATGCATCCGATCGTCTATGTGAACATGAGATTTCGAAGTCTCATTTGGAAGCAGTAATGAGTTTGGTTCAACGGGGAAAAGTCAGAGGACGCATCGATCAGGAGCTAGCGATTGAAGAGGCACAACAAATCGAGTATTGGCGAAAAATACTCAGAATTATTGTCAGTACCATAAAATTCATTGTTGAACGCGGATTAGCTTTCCGAGGTGAGAATGAAATTGTTGGCTCACCAAGAAATGGAAATTTTCTGGGAATTTTGGAATTGTTAGCCGAATATGAACCAATCTTGGCAACCCATTTGAAAGAGCATGCAAACAAAGGGAGTGGCCATGTAAATTATCTTTCGTCCACGATTTGCGAAGAACTGATCAGTTGTATGGGTGATAAAGTACTAAATGAAATAGTATGCAGGATAAAAAAATCGGAATATTATTCTGTATCAGTGGACTCTACTCCGGACGAATCTCACATCGATCAACTAACTGTAGTTGTTCGATATATGGAAGGATCGACACCAAAAGAAAGATATCTCACATTTTTACCAAACTGTGGTCATACTGGCGAAGCCACCGCAAACGCTCTACTCAACTTTTTAAGCGCCCATCAAATAGACATTATGGATTGCCGTGGCCAATCTTACTACAATGCTGCAAACATGAGTGGCAAATACAAAGGATCATTGAAATCATTAGTGGAATCCAAAAGAAACGATTTTGATAAATATGAAGAAGCTGCCAAAAAAATATCTGGGACTGATGAATACGTACAATCACGCACCACTACGAGAAACGTGAGGTTGAATCCGCTAGATTACGGGAAAGCACAGGAAGCCAATCTGTCACCGAGGGAGAAATACAAAGTATTTGCCTTTATACCAGTAATCGACCAGCTATGTATTTCTCTTAGTGAAAGATTGCATGCCTATGAAGCTGTCCGTTCGAGATTCGGATTTCTGAATCAAATCGAAAAGATGAATACTGAAGACTTGCAGGCTGCAGCAGAGGTTTTGGTAAAAGTTTATGAGAATGATTTAGAACCAAGTCATTTTGGTGGGGATGCTCTTGATGAAATCCCTATTGTGGTTGTGCCCTCTTCTTCTGCTTACATGCAGAAAGAAACGGAGGAAGAAGAAGAAGGGGCTACTGAGACAGTGTCAGTGGAAAATATTCTGGAAGTGTCCCCTGTGATAACCACATTAACACCCATTAACCAGAATAATTTCCACTTGCATAAAGCAAGTGGAAATAAACAAGCTCGTGAGTATTTTTTATATCCATTATAAGACATATTAAATTATATGTATGTACAAAAAACTTTTTTTTATAGTTAAAACAAAGCAGAACCTTGAAAGGGAGAGGATTCAAGCTATAATCAAGAGGGATATTGCTGTGGCAGACTATATGGCATCGAAAAAAAAAATTTGTGATGCCCAGTTTGAGGGGCAAGATCTGCAGCTGAAAGCGCTGAAGATCCAGTTAGAAAATGCCAACTTGGAGAATGAAAGGTTGAGGAAATTAATAAATACTCAAGGAGAATTAAAAGAATTGAACCATTCTGAAATACGTCTATATTTCGAAGCTATTTTGGCTTCTTCATCAGGACGCTGAAATATATCATAAAAAGAAGAATCCCTCAGGGGGTTACAGGGAGGTTATGCAAATGAGGGAGGTCGTAAGAAATATCAACTTATGGTCGTTCTAGAGGTAAACTCCATAGGATCGATTGATACCGTCTCTCATATTGTTAAATTAGTAATAAACGGAAAAATAGCTTTATGTTTGGTAGATACAGGGGCTGGAGTGACACTCATTAAAAGGGGATTGATTCCAGAAGAGAGAATCGATCAGGAATGTGTCGACTGTCAGCTAACTACGTACCTGGGGTACAACTACTATAACGGTAGGGCCTATTGGGGATTGGTTGAGGACAAAATGGTCCGCTATTCAATGTGATGATAGTATATTGGGTAACATTGTAATTTTGGGACGAGATTTCCTGTGTGCAAATCGAGTATGGAGATGTCCCCTCGGTCACAATGTGGGGAGAACAGTTCAGATTGCTCTATTCAAAATGGAAAATGTATCTTATAATAACCTTAACTCTAAACGCTCAATATTCAAGGCAAAAATACCTAGAACTATCAATTGGTTTGATCAAAACTCTAAATCAGAATCAAATCCAAAAGTTTTAAAGAGATACCTCGAATCACTCGAGGCTGCTTTCAAAGGTTATGACGAAGTTCAGGATTCTATTGAACTTTTGCCGAATCACGAAAATCTTGATGATGAGAATCGTGAGGAAGTAGAAATGAAATTCCATACCATTGCTGGAAAAATTGAACTCTAAATTGAAAAATTGTCAACCTCTATTGTTAGATCTTTTATTTCCCAAGGACAGTGTAATATTAGTTTGCCACAAATAAGTATTAAACCGTTCAAGGGCGATGCCTCTGAATGGACTTCCTTTCTACAATTGTTTGATGCTATGATTTTATCAAACACCTCTCTTTCTGAAATTCAGAAGTTTATATATTTAAATATGTCGTTGCGAGATGAACCACCCAAACTCATAGAAGGTTTATCTGTAATTGATAAGAATTTTGAAATTGCTCTAAATATTTAAAAAAAAGGGATGAGAACAAGTTGACAGTGATCAACACTCATTTCATCTCCTTGTTAGAGAATTTGTAACCAATTGTAAAAGAAATTGGGGTTCTTTGCATAACCTGGGTTATTCTGAGGCAAAACTGCTAGAATTCTTTCTCATTTATGTTCTTAGCAAAAAGATAAAAATTGGAGATCTCTCACTAAAACTTCTCTTCATATTGCTAACAGTCATGGATCATCAAATTCACAGCAATGCTCTTTCTGCAATGATCTATCTCACAAAATTCATTCTTGCAACAAATTTAAAGGCAAATCTCTTATTGAAAGGAAACAGTTCGTAAATTCTAAAAAACTCTGCTTCAATTGTCTAGGTAACGGTCATCAAGTAACCCAATGTAGTTCCAAAGGACTTTGCATGGTGTGCTCCTAAAAACATCATTATTTGCTTCATCCCAATCAAAACTCACAGTTCACAAAATTCTTCTTATGCGGGACATCATGCTGAGATTTCCTCTCTCTTCAAATTCCGGATCTCAAGCCCAACATGAATCACAGTCCAAGCAGGAAGTCGAATATAGTGTTCCCAAAGGTTCTCAGGCATTCTCTGGTATTTTCACAAAATATAATCATGTTCTTCCGGCCACAGCTAATGTTTACTTATACAACTCTCAAGGGCACAGACACAGAATCAAGGCCAGAGCCATTCTCGACAACGGATCTCAAACTTCCTTTATCAAGGAAGACTTAGTCAAGAAACTAGGTTATGTGCCTTACAATCACTCTACCATAGTTTCAGGAATAGGATTGAGCAATAATCGTTCAACAAAAATGATAGATCTCACTATCTTTTCAAATGTTCCTCCATATCAAAAGTTCAAATTAAAATGTGCTATTCTTCCGAGTATAACATGCCAACTTCCACAATTCAAGTTGAATGTTTCTCAGTGGAACATCCCCAGTGAATTGACTCTAGCAGATCCCGATTCAGATATGGACATGCTCATCGGTGCCGGTCTATATTGTGAATTACTTTCCCAAGGCAGTTTTTCTCTTGGTAAAAATCTACCTACTCTTATCAACACCCATTTGGGATGGGTTTTTCCATCTCAGCAACAGACACAAGCTCAGCAATCTTTCTTGAGTGTAGTTCGAAATGAACACAGCAGCCTTTCCCTGCTGTTTCGAGAATCTGAGGGGTCGGAACTTGAGCAGCAATTCTCTAGATTCTGGAAGCTAGAAGATGTTTGCAAGGCTATACCTCTCTCTCCAGTTGATGAAGCTGCAGAAACAACTTTTTCAAAGAAAACAACTCCAGTGCATAAGCAAAAATTTTACAATAATGTAATATTGAGTCTAATTATTAAAGATCTACAACCTTTCTCGATTGTTGAAGACATAGGATTTAAAGAGATGATTAAAGGATTTGATCCAACTTATGTTTTGCCATCGAGAACTACGTCGGGCTTTGTTAACTGAAAAATTCAATGATGTCAAAGAAAAAGTCATCATTGAAACGAAGAATGTTAGTTACATCATATTAACCACTGAACGACACACTAGTGAGAATCTGAATAGAGAAATTTTGAGGGAATGGGACATATCTGATAAAGTGCACACAATTGTGACGGATAATGCTCACAATATCACTAATGCAGTCAAATTGACAAACTTAAATAACCTACAGTGTTTGACCCATACACTGAACTTGACTGTTCAGAATGGGATCAAAAAGATTGAAAGCATTCAGGTTAAAGTCAAAGCCATTGTAGAATTCTTTCACCGTAGCAGCTGCTTTTCAAACACAAATCAATGAGGATTCTAATGTATTGAAATTAATAATGGACGTGAAAACGCGGTGGAATTCAACCTATGAAATGTTTAAAAGAATCTATTTTATTCAGGAACCAGTTGTTGCTGCATTAGAGGTATTTCACAGTCCTATCGAGACACGCACTGCTGAGGATTGGACCATTTTAAGAGAATTGTTTTTGATTCTTAAACCTTTTCAACAAATTTCAGTGGAATTGAGTGCAGACTGAGTTGTTACTTCCTCAAAAATCATACCTCTTATACATGGATTGAGAGAATGTGTGATGAGGGTTCAAAATATAAAATCGCCTATTGCTGAGGATCTGAAGAATTCCTTGCTGGAGGGCATTGCATTCAGATTCTCGCGATATGAGCATCATGTCTTAGCTCATTCAACCTACCTAGATCCTAGGTTTGGGAAAAACGGATTCTCTGATCCTTCAGCTCTAGAAAAAATAAAGAAGAAAATTTTTAATGAGATGGCTGGAATAAATGGAGACAGGAGTCATGATCCAGATTCTGTTGCAGTCGTTCTATACAGGCGCGGATCCAGGGGGAGGGGAGAACTGGGGGAACAAGGAGATTCTGGTCTTCCTTCGAGAGATATTGGCGATTACATAGGCCAAAATATAAGCGACTACACAAAAACTGTCCTTCTAGAAAATCCTTGGACTACTCCTGACAACTATGAGTTTCCTCACTCTACAAGAACCGTATCCGGTGAAGTGAAAAAAAATTCGTAGACCACACCATTTGAAAAAATATGATTGGTTGGTTTTGTACTCATCAAAAAGGGTTTTTTTTTTGTAAATACTGTCCATGGTCACCAACCGCAACGAAGGAGTATTCTGCAAAAATGTTACCCTAAAGACTTTAGTTATGGTACTTACTAATTTTCCATCTTTTGTACTTAGCTCAAATTTTCAAAAACAAACTATGTGTAAGGTTAATGTTTAATGTCTATAAATACATTTTTCGAATATTTTTACACATGGTGTTTTGATTGGGAGCTACTCAATTAAGTCAATTACCATTGCCCAAAAAATATCTTTCGGCTTATCAATATCCAAAAATTAGAGAACATCCTGAAAGTAGTACTAGACGCTTAGCATTGCGATATAATATTTCGCAGTCTACAATATATCGAAGCTTGAAAGATCAAGGACTACATCCTTATCATGTACAGAAAGTAGAGACACTGTTACCAACAGATCCTGCGAAAAGAATTGCATATGTCAATGGATATTGACAAAACATTCAGAACACAATAACTATATCAATACCATTTTATTCACCGATGAAGCGGGATTTATAAGGGAGGGTATTTTCAATTCCCACAACACTCATATATGGTCAACTAAAAATCCTCATGCAACAAAGGAAATGGGACATCAACATAAATTTGATGTGAATATATGGGCAGGCATCTTGAATTGCCAACTAATAGGACCTCAGGAACTATCAAGAATACTAACAGGTGATATATACAGCAGGACCTCTTTAATCCGAACCAAAAATGCTATCTATGTAATAATTTAAGTTGAATTTCTTTGTTGATATAATTTTAGGTATTAAGAAATTAGATGATTTTGAATAGCAATTTAAATATTTCATTTAATTAATGCATAGCAGTTAATAACCTAATTGAGAGAGAGAATATATCCTGTGATTTGTTGTAATGTTTCTTTTTTATTATTTTATTTTCACTGTGATATTTTATCAATTTGTTATTTTTCTGTTAATATAATATAACTGTTTTTTCTTGTTCATAAGTGTTTTATATGTAGAGTAAGTTTTTTCATGTAGAATGATTTATTATTATTCATTTCACATGAATTTTAATTATTTTTCGAACTGTTTTTCCATTGCATTGTAATTTCAAAGTATGCTTATCAAGAATCTTGAATCCTCTAGAAATTTTTTATTGTTTCTATTGTATACGTGCTAACAATACTAAAGACTCAAATCTTCCTATCAATTATTTATGCTCTTCTTCTAAATAACTAAAATATTTTTCTTTCATTTATTTTTGTATAATTTCGGTATTCTTTGTTTTTCTAGTCTTCATTTGATGTTTTCTTTTTATTTTGTTCATTATGATCATATTATCTAACCACTTCGCGTTCATTCAGATCCAACTAATTTTCTCTGATCTGAATTCAATGGGTTCTATAGTCTGTTCAGTTTTGGAACTAATTTCATATGATACAATAATTTGTATATTATATTCCTGAATATCTATCTACCAGAATGAACAATAAAATGAAAATTTATAACAGCTTTTTTCTTCATTCAGCATATGCGTGAATTTCACATGGACGGGGTAATTCAGTGCATATGTACCATCCATGCTTGAGAAATTTTAAAACGCCTGCTGCTTTGGTGAATGATTTTGTCAAAAACAAAAGAACTTACGTATCTGGATCCGTGAGCTCAAAATAATTACATATATACAATCTTTCATATGATTTTTCCGAAACTTATATTATATACTTTAATAAATAAAATGTTATAATAATTTTATCAATTTTTTTTATTTTCAATCCGGCCTTTGAATTCAAAATTTAATATGTGGCTCTCTGCAAAATTGAGTTTGACACCTCTAGGCAATTCAGTTGACACTGCTATAGATGAGTTCTTGACAATGAGCTGAACCTAACGTTACATCTTATTTACAACATTTGTAGTTAAATAAACTGTCCAATTTAAGTTTCCTTTTATTCAGTCACACATCAAGTTTATGGGTATTTCTTACTAAAAAAACATCTAGTCAGAAAGCCAAATTGTGTAGTAGTAAAGTTGATCATTATAATGGTTGGAACTTGAGCAAATGTTTCGTTCATTTACCAATAATTCCTAGGCAGTGGGAGAATTAACAGTCACTAATCCGTTAATTACGAATATTATTTTCCTGTGATATTTGAATTTAATTCCATTTACTATTTTTAAACTGCGCGCAAAGCTTTATACTTCTAACACAATGAAACATGAAGCATGTAATACTTTCAACGCAAACCCCTGTAATTTGGTATATACTAACCTAATTCGCATTTTCATTTGAAATATTCAACAAATACCAGAAATACAAAATCAAATCGTCAATTACATGTTAAAAAAGAACAATATAAATCTTACTGTTACTTGGTTGGCGGGTAAATTGTTGTTCATCTCCCATCGGCATTTCATTATCCATTTTGGAGTTACTTGATTGGATTTAAGATAGTGAGAACTGCATTCTCTTCTAATTTGTACATTCCATCTTCATCTCTGGGATTTAACATGCATTAGGTTGTATTTTCTCTTGCATCACCCCTTTTTCTCAAGTTTGGTCAGCTCCATAACTGTAAACAACTATAGATCACTTAACTTGTTAACATCTTCCTCCATAATTTAGTCAGCATATTATCGAGCAAACGCAAGTCTACCTCTACAATGTACTTCTCTCACACTGACATTTCCCACCTCAAAAAGACGTGTATGCACTTCAATAGCGGTGGAAAATCGATTTCTTAAAACTTTACTGACAACAAAGCAGTCATCCCGAGCCGAAGAAAAAAACAAGAAATTTAAACGAGGTCTTGTAACTGCAACAATGTCAAACAGCGACTAACTTCCAAAAAACCCTAGGGTAACACAATTTTATGATCCGAAATATGGGTATAAGGGTTTAGTTTATTGCTGAAGTACCCACTTAACAACAAACAAAACACTAGATATGGCATAGTAAACATAAACAAACAGGGTGATCAACAATATAAGTTAGGGGTTAATTGTGCCTGTGAGTCTATTTGGAAAACAGCTTTCTCATACCTAAATTATCATGTGTGATGATGTAAACAATACCTTTTGGTAAATTCAGAGCGTCAGCTATCTCTTGCAACTTCACTTTGCCCATGATCCCCATGATCATTTTCAATGTTTTCAGAAATAACTGCCCTAATTGGCAGACCCGTGGCGAGATTCTTTAAGGAGCAAGCGAAGTGAAAACGAGGCGAATCTAGGAGAAATAATGGTTTTGTTCAAGCACAAGCGTTATGCCGCGCATACACGGATCGGTCGACTGGAGGGGAAAACCGTACTGGTATACTTGCGCAGATCTGCTTCGTGAGTAGGGATGTTCCAGTAAGGCCAAGTTGATCGAAATTTGACGCCATACAAAGTGGGTTAGTTTTGTATTCTATAAAAATTTTAATGAAGATAATTATGTCATATAATCAAGGACTTTTTAATTTTTTTTTAGTCATAACGGATTCTAATCTTTTGTTAGTTTATGGACTTGGTCCAAACTCTAAATTTGTGATAATTATGATAAGTTGCAAAATGTCATTCGCAAAATAAAAAAAATATTCCTACTCTCACTTAATTAATCAATATTTTGCCAACTTAGTACATTCAACTCCCTCCGAAACAGGGAAGTAAAATTTGTACTATCAACCCCTCTCAAAATGTGAAATACTACTCATTTTTATAATTGCCAAATTTTAATATTGAACCTCAATGCGATTTCAAGATTCTTTGTGAAACATCCCATGTAAATACTGATAAAACCACAATTTTATTCTACAATAAAATTTTTACTTACTTTTTGTGTTTTATTTTTCATGATTCTTCTCTTCTACGGAACTTTTTTTATACATAATTCTTCAAGCAAAATATATTTTTATCAATAGATTTGGATTTAATTTCAATTCATCTTTATACTCTCTCCCTTATGCTTTTACTCCGATCTTTGTTTTTATATGTGTTCTCCTGAATTTTCAGATTGGATTTGAATGAAACAATAAATATAACAAAACCTGGGAATTTATCCTTAATTAAATTGACTACCACAAGAAAAATCTAGTTGCACATGATTCGTAATAAATTTCTTCAATAACATCGTATTCAATTAGACATTGGTAGATTAATCGAAGAAGTTATTCTGTATTGTATATCTTACACATTGTAAAATTATGTTTCTTTCTCTCCTTATATCTGAATCAAGAATTTTTTCAAGCGTTGTTGCTTTACTTGTCTTGAATTTTTCAACATTTTGTTTCTTGGGTTTCTTTTGTATTGTGCGACTTTTTTTATTTAATTTCTCAATTTTATCGATATTAGTCGGAGCTGTTGTCTTTTTGAATTTAATTTCCAGAGGGCCTTCATTTTCAGAATGTTGGTTTTCTGCATTTTTTTGCTTCACTTCGTTTTCTTCTTCACTTAAGTCAGACCCGTAAGCCATTAGTGCTCCTAACGAAGAGGGAACTTGAGACAAATCTTCAAATTTATTAGACTTTTGGATGTAGTCCTCCTCATCATCACTGATTTTGTATTCTGAATCTTGCTGTGTTTCGAAGAGTTCTTTTATTCCTCTGAAAGGCGCTAAACCATTATTGTGGTCTGATTTGTCATCTATTACTATCTTTGGTTCAAATTTTTTGATCATTTTTTCTCTCTTTTCCTTTTGCTTTAGGATGAACTTAGCACGATCTTTCTTGAATGTTTCAGGATCCTTTCTAGGCCCTAGAAACGAATAATAATGCTTTAGTTTCAGTGGGACTTGAATAAAAATGTTAATTGAAGTGAAGATTGACAAAAAAAACCTAAAATACTCACTTTCTTTTTTCTCCCGTTGTCCAAGTTTATTTTTCTTTTCTCCAATTCGTATACCCTTTTTCCATGATTCTTCTTGTTCTTTCTGTCTTTTTTCAATATTTTCTTTAGAGGGAAATCTGGATTTTCTTTCTTCAATCCATTTGGCTACATTTTCAGGTGAGTTCAAGCCCTTCATTCTCGCATATATTCCTGTGGAGTGCTGCATTTGTATGTGCTTCTCTATAATTTTCTCATGAGCAGAGAGAGTACAACCATCCACACCACATACTCTATGTTCTGACATATGCTTATTAAAAGCAGATTCAGTGGGAAAACTTCTTTCACAACTATCACAGGCAAATGTTGTTCCTTGAGATGAGCTATCGAAGAAGTTTTTCCTTCCATTTGTGGCCTCTTCTTTCAACTGGGAACAATTCTTATTTGTAAATGATTTATTGTTATGGGAAACCTGCAGAGAGAAATGAAAAATAAGAAAAAACAATATGAAGTCATATACAAAGAAAAGTTATCAAAATTGGCATCTACATGAGCTGTCGGAATTCCATATGAAAACAAGACATGGGAAATTACAGTATTTATTATAATGCGGCTTCTGTAGATTAATCCATCAGGACAAGAAATAATGGCACTTTCTGGTTACTTGGTTTCTCAGCTCATTTAAAATGCCTTAGTATGAATAATGGGTTTTTGTATTTATGAGGTGCTTGGAGAGATCTTCGGCGAAATATTGTAGAAGAAGTATTCTAGGGTTCAAGTAAAAATATGATAACCGTGTGAACCAGGAAATGCCTAATACAGGTAGAATTGAACAATAAAATATGTAACTTTTCTGTATAATAAATTTGGTTGAGAAGGAAGAATATGACAGCACAAGGGTCAATTAAAACAAAATTGTACAAATTGGTGGTTAGATGATGAAGAAGAATAAACACATCCTTGAAGAAAAAAACCCTAGAAAAACTATGGAACATATAGAGATTTGCGTGGAATAGCTGAAAAGGAATGTATAATCAATCAGTTCCCTTTTTAGACACCTGAAATCCAAGACATGATCAAACTGTAAGGATTAGGGGCTCAAATATGGAAAAAAAAGTTGTTGACAGTGACCCTAAGCTAGGTCACTTCGATACCCTTGTCAAACTCTGGGAAATAACACCTGATTGTTTCTCGGAGATGAGAGTGAGATAAATTATAATCATATGAGAAAACAATAAATGAAATGATAAAAAAAAAAGGTCAGCAAACTTCTATAAGATGTCCTCCCTTGAAAATTCTATATATCCATCTGACAGACAGAATTGATTTCGGCTGAAACAATTCATACCATTTTTATCCCAAATTTTCAGACATTTGGGTAGATTAAAAAGCAATGGGTTCAGGTTAACAAGACTGCCAAAAACAGTATTAAGGTGATCAATTAATACAGCAAAAGTTCAATGACCAAAGCCATTTGCAAATACGGTTAAATAAAACAAGGTAATGTGAGAACATACATACCTGTCGATCAGAATATTCTTTAAGGCTGCTGTTATATAATTCGGAACATTTATTTCTTTGCTTTGTATAATTGGTCCAATCTTCTTGAAGTTTTGATTCTTTAGCTTTACTTAAAAGTTCTCTACTACGTGCAAATTCTAATTTAACCGATTCTGTAACCCAAGGTTTTGTTAGATTTATAGCTTTGTAAGGAATTCTACTGGTACTTGCTCCTAAAATAAATATAAGCAAATTATAATTTGTAAATTCGTGACCTCTTGAAGAAAGATTCCTACAGAGCATTTGTGATAGAAATTTAAAACATACCTTCTTGGAAGGGATCTTCATCTAACTTTGATGCTGAAGGAAATGGTCTATTAATAGAATAACCTTCAGAATTTTCATAATAGCCAGGTCTCATAGGAGAAAATTGTGTACTGAAGTTATTCCCCATCATGGGTGGTCTACCTCTAAACATAGGTGGAAGTCCAACAGGAGGGAAATTTCCCCTCATGTGAGGCAAATTTGAGTAATCCATGAAAGGTGGCTGTTCATCACGAAAGGATCTTCTTTTGAAGAATCCACCAACTCTACCATTACAATTGTTGTTATTCATTTTCACAATACTTCTTCAATATACTTTGGCTTTTGAATTTTGAAGGGTATACAGCAGTCTCTTCAATAAACACAAATCAAAAAGAACCATTTAACCATATGGGATAACACGCGATTTAAATTTTACTGAAAAACCATAGGCTATGTATATTCTCTAAGAAGAATCTTGAAGAACGTATTAGCTCTTAAGAGAACTTCAAAACTCTTTAGTGGTCCAAAAGGTATGCACAAATAGATTCTACACTATACTTAAATTTCCACATCGAAATTACAACGAACGTTCTTTTCTTTTCAAAGTTGATTTACACTTTAACATTCACAAGGCCCGAAATAGAGGTTAAAGCATAGAAAAACTTTGAAGGTTACCTTCTTTCTTTTCTCTTTTGAGATTTCGAACACAGAGTATAGAATAATGCATACTCTATGGCTTCCAAAACGTACACCATTGTTTATAGATTAGGTAATATATATACAAAGCGTATACCCATCAGAGATATAGAAATTAGATGTCTAACTGTCTCACTAATCGTCCCTGAAAAGTGAGGTATAAAACTGACAAAATGGCCGCCGAGTTTTGGTCATGGCGAAATGAATACATCTATGCTTAGACTAGAGAATTTAATCATCTATGTTCGAGTGATGACTTTACTATAGATAAATAAAGAATGTTTCTATAACTATATGACTTTACTAAGCTCATCAATAGTGAATCAGATATCTAAACTAGAGAAATGGGTTGAATGCAAAGATTTAATTGTTCCGTCCATTGTGTTAATATTTTCAGCGCTTATTAATTCATTTTAATTTTGATTTTTTCATGACATCAAGATCTGAATGAGTTGGAGAATCTCAAGTCATAGTTTCTTCGAAGGTCTGCGGTTCTCGGTCGTCACAATATTGTGATTGAAAATCTTCAAAAGGTCTTCTTTTTTTGTAGAAATCTGATAATCTTCTGAAAAAGCTGGGGAAACTTACGGTACAGCTGTCATTCTTAAATGAAATCTGGAAGTTCCAAGCCTAATCTGGTAGTCATTTTTTGTGAAATGAGTACTACAAATCCTGAGTATTTAGTTCCCAGCCTTTCATTCTTATCGCTTCTATCAACTTTTGTGACAATTCCTGATTCTTATGAGAAAAACTGAAATAGATAAGTGAAATTTCAATACAATACAAAATAATGTGAACTTCTGACATTTAAGTTACTGAAAGAAATGAATGTTATATCCTTTTCTGTATTCATTTGAGCAGTCAAATACAGAACAGCGCACCATCTTGAAAAGAACGCCATAAAAGAAATATTACAGGAAAACACCACCGTAATTACAGTTTAACTTAATCAATTCGTTCGAAGACATCAACAACAACGGACATCCGCCATTTTGTCAGTTCAATTAAAAGCCTCACTTTTCTACCTTGAGTTAGACATCTATGTTTTCTATATCTATGATACCAATAGGCAAAGAACATAATAGACTTTTGGCAAATCTATAAGCACTCTGTTGGGGATTAACACGAGGATTAAGCTGAAACTTGGTAATTTGGTTTAATTTATGAATCAGTGAGGGTTCATGACTTTTAATTTGATTAGGCTAGCTGATATTGTTTGTCATCTACAAAAGCGAAGCAAAATTTGAAATGAAACATATAAGACTCTGATAAGCGTTTCAGATCAAAATACTTTCCTCCTTCACGCACCCATACCATTATGATAATTTGAAGATCAAGTGTAGAATCTAAATTGATAGCAATTATACCATGCAAGGCTGATCGGTATCATCAATTCACTTTGCAAGGATGGCAAACAACGATTATTTTACTTAATTCGACTTTATTTTCATAATGACAGAGCAAGTAACCTTCTCAATTTCACCTACATACGTCCAGTCACTTAGTCGACCTAATTTAGTTCAGACATAGGAAAAGAAAACTGAAATCTTCAAGGCTAGCACCAAGGAAGTTTTTGAAAATTATCAGAAATTATCGAACGATAAGATATTTCTGATCCTATATATCCTATATATATATATAAATTTTTTAGTATAGATATTTACTCGCAAGTAGTTTAACAAGAGCGCCAAAACCTTCTGACTTCACCTCACTGCCTTTGAAATGTTTATTTACTAAGTCAGAATATAATGAGCAGTCAACTGCTGTGTACCTGGTATATGTGTTATTTTCTTTCTCATTACCAGTTTGCAGATTCAACGCTTTAGTGTAATTACATAGAACCATTTGAAAAAAATCACCGTTCCATTAATTTAACAGTCATATTGATGCTTGCACTTGACATTTCGGTTGTTCAGGTAGCAATTATGCATTGACGATAAAACTATTCCTTATTATTTATTTATTCTTTGGATGAGATTACCAGAAATGGTGATAAACCAAATCTGATACCCCATTTTCTTTTTTTTTTCTGAGAAACTAACAAGAGTACTTAGTTTTCATTTTTGGATAACTTTGTTCTTGATTTATAAACGAAAAATGAAAGAATGGCGACATCGAAAAAAGTTATATCTCTGCTAATACTGATCATAGAGCTCTGAAATCAAAACATTATACTTATCTACTTATATCTTTTCCACGTAAAATCCAGTGGCGTGCTTTTGTTTTTTGCGCCATTTTCAATTACGAAAGTATGACCCAAAGCTAGGTTATTTTTAAATGGAAACCCTAGATGTGCCATTTTCTGAAAGTCTTTTTTTCTGATTTCAGAAATTTGTATAAATATAAGTGAAAGAAAACGGTAAAAAACTTTTTTGTCAATTCCATTATGACGGGATTCCATAGTCAAAGTTGAGTTGTTCCATATAAGCAATACATATTCCTGGTTGGGTAAAAGAAACCTATGATTTGTACCTACTAGGACTATCAAGAATCACCATCCAATGATAAATGTAAAACGCTAATGAATTCAATCAAGAGAAGTCGAAAAGAGAACTATAATTTTTGACATCGGTCTTATAACTTATAAATTTAATAGAGACAGGGAATAGTCTAATACATCATTGAAAATTCAACTAGTTTTTATTTTTTACAGGCTAACATGTTTCGGCTTAAGCCATTTTCAAATTCAAATTTACTTCCTCTCAACATTCAATAATATTAGTTGAGAATAGTGTTCACATTATCGGGGGTCCAGCTGTTCACGTTATAGAGAGGTCAATTTAAAAAAAAATGTTGTTCACGCTATTGAGCCGTTCGAAAGAGCACGTGTTCACAGTATATCGATTGTACTGTATTTCGTTGATGAACAACGAAAGTCGATTCGTTTATGATGAAATCTGTTTCAAAACCAATTGAATATTCTTCATTTCACGATCGTATGAAACGGATTCATTTCCATCATGAAATTATGTGGCATATAAACGACATATTTATTCTGGAGGATGATTGAATTCATTTACCTCGATTGTATTAAATGAAGACTGCGGATTCTTGTGACTGCTACATAATGCAGACTACGCGAAATTATATTTCAAGGTTCTTCTTTCATGAGCGTTGCTTGAAATGCTATATAAATTCTGAAAAAATCAGCGTACACAGTAAATGAGTCTCGACTATATACAGAGTGACTCAGGAATCAATGGAATTTTAGCAGATTTGCGCCTACAGCATGCTTAGTATAGTCGTCATTTCTTTACGATTAGTTGAGATATCAGGAACCAATGGAATTTCAGAAGGTTTACGCCAACTACATGCGTATTTGAGTGTGTATCTATATGATTTTCAATTTTATAAATAGAAATAACAATAATATAATATATGTATAACAATAATTCAATAGGTTTTTTATTTTCTTCCCACCATAATGAGGGAACACTTTCTAGAGAACAATCTACATATTTAACGCAGGGGAGTATTTACACGGGGTGGGGTACTGGGGTAATTACGATTACGTCCGAATGAAATGAGCTAGAGAGCTGAAATTTTTAGGGTAGATTTCGGACGAGTTCGTTATCGGGCCAAATCTGTCGAATGATTCAGGAGTTATGAGAATCAATTGTAACTTGAAAGATATCTGAACTAAATTGAAACAAATAGGCTTGCAAATTTTCGCAAAACTCGACAACCTAGAAATTTTTTTTTAAATTTTCGAAGAAAAATTTTTCAATACTTTATACCTCATAAAATATCTGACGTATTCAAACAAAAATTTTCGTATGTATAGACGTTATTGATATGTCTCATATTCTCTAATTTCATTGTCGTAGCTTCTTTCCATCTAACGCTATATATTTACGGTCAGAAGTATATCTGATCTATGCTATAACAGATACGTATTCGATTGACATGGGTCGGACTTATTAATCAGTGTCAGTTGCGGGAAAATTAATGGAAATTTTTCATTACGGTGAAATAATGTACGTTTACAAAATCTAAAAAAGCACTGACGTAGGTTTTTTGGATCAGGAAATTTAACTTCGAACAAAATGAAAAGTTGCGGTTCTATCAGTATCATACTGTTACAAAATTCTTCGCAAAAGCTCCTGATCTCACATCAGTGCTTTTGTAGATTTTTTATTATAATAACGTTAACCCTTGATATCTACAGCTTCTCCCGTCACTGCATTGTACTGGAAGAAAGCATTTCACCTTGACCAACGCTTCGTATATTCTCAGAATAATAGGATTTCAAATCACTAGGTAGTTTCCAAGGATCGAATTGATTTCCCAGATTCCGAAACGTGCTCAAATCCGAATTCCACAATGTTGGTAAATTTCTAATCTTGTATCCTAAATTTGCATATTCTATGAAATAGGTGTTGTAACAAATGACGTCAATTTTAATCGGTTGAAGGTATATCAATATAATAGATGGAATAATTCGGTTGTTTGATTATTAATTATTCAATATTTCGAAACATTTGTTTTTTACCGTAATTGTGTAAACTGGGTGGAGAATTTGAATGATTATTCTAACAGATAAAATGATTTTCTTCAATTTTGGTTCAGAATAACTAATTAAAAACTTCCAGATTTACAGAACCACTTAGACAAAACGTTGCCTCATCGGAAAATACTACACTATTACTATTAAGAAAATTTGGATTTTCGTCACAATGCCGCATGAAGATTTCACAAAATTCCAAACGTCTGTCCGGATCATCTTCTGAGAGTTCGTGAACAAGTTGAACTTTGTATGGGTGTAGTTTTTCTTTTTTTAACATCTCTACTACAAACGACTGACTAACATTTTCTTGTAAAGCAATTTCTGTTGTAGTTGCGTGAGGTTTGTCTTCTACTGACAGCAAAATATCTATCTTCACATCGTCGCTTATTCCTGGTCGTCCAGATTTTGGAGCATCCCTCACGCTTCCCGTTGCATTAAATTTTGCAACAATTCTGCTTACTGTGCTTCTAGCAATTGGAGGTCTTTCCAAATGTGTTGAGTTAAATAAAGCTCATGCTTCTACATGACTTCGAAGGCGATCGCCGTAACCTACCATTATTAGAATTTCTATCCTTTCTTTTTCGTTTAAACGAGCCATAATAATAAAACTGGTGTCACACTAATTGTACGACTGACACTGACACACCGTTGTTTTAGTAAATCAATCGAAAAAATTGATAAAAACAGATGTTCTTACTAGATAAGTTTAAGTTTGACCTCTTTTTATGATTGGTTTTGTTATATCGTTTTTTATTCATTTTCTCGTTTTTTCTTATGTTAGCCCTACTGCAACTATTTTTCCCTAGTGTAAAAAAACAAGCTTTATCACATAATGTAATAAAAATCTTAGCTTCCCATTAAAAAAATATGTTGATGACGTCATAACTTTGATAAATTTGACTTGTTATTTTTGTAACTTATGTCAAGAGATGCGAAATATAAAACACCGTTTGACGTGTTTTTGCATTTTTTTAAAAAATGATCGTTGTACGTTTTATGAATTTTGTGCCTTACTTTATCATAACCCTGTATATATACTCTTTTGAACTATTGGGGACGGTTGTCTTCACGATGTGTTAGGAAAGCAGTTGGATGAGACACAAAAATAGCTGCAACATTCGATCCCATATCTGCAAGTTCCAACGAGACTCTAGACATGTGCCAGGTTCGAATCCGAGCGGTTCCCGTTCTCAATTATCACAAATAACAAATCCCCAACGTCTATGGCATGGCGCACACAAGCCATACTGATGAGTCCAAATGTGTGTGCCAAGGACAAAACGTATTGAGATAGAAAACATACAGATTTAAGAATCAAAACATCAACATGTGTTTAATGGCAGCGTAGCAGTAACTATAAGAATCAAGAAGACACCTAAATTTTTTGAACAATACTTTCGACTTGTTCAATTATAATGATTGGTTCTGCTAGCATTTCGAACAAATTATCATGCTAGCACTTTTTTATAGTACAAAAATTGGTGAATCAAACCACTTCTTTCTTTTATTCTACAGATGCAAGTTATGGACTCACTATTGTCAAATAGCTGATCTGAAGACGGAATTCTCAAATCTTGTTTTCGTAAAAATTACAAAAATAAGCAATGGAAGCAATATGTTTCATCTGAGGTTTATTTTCATTCGTCACAATTCGAGGATGAGAACAACCTCGTCCAGAGTCAATAATTCTTGTGGATCCCTTGCTCACTCATCATGGTGGAACATATGTATGATCATTTATTATCTCAGAGGAGACGTATACGAAATCTTCATTAAATACTCATGTTTTCAAACAAGACAAGCTCTTGCCCACTTCAAGTAACGTATACCATAAATCTATTGCTTTATATTCTCATGATTGAATGTCTAAATTGCAGTATCATTATTAAATTTGAAAACTGCAATTAATAGAGGTGAACGATTATCTACAGCCGAAAATCATTTCAACACTGCAAGAAATGTTGATGTTCCGTACAATATTAAATTGAACCATCAACGACTATGATATGTGGAAATAAGGTTAATTAAAACAAATATAAAGAGTTATGTATCGGTAATTGCATAACAGAATAAACAATCGTATTACACGGATTGCTTTTAATGATCTCTACATTTGTTCAGTTAACACTGATGAAAAATGTGTTCGCAATCAGAAGACTTGTCTTATAACCAATCATGTAAAGTTAAGGTAATCCTTTTGTTCCAACACGACACCTGTCTATTAACAGTAATTTTGCGCTGTCATGCACAAATTTTACAAATATTTTGTCAACGGCACCGTTTATGAAAAACCATAAATTGATGATAAATATACCAAGGAATTGGTGCGTATGCATCATAGCTTCGCAGCGAACGCGCCCCGAGCAAGAGTGGAGCACGCGTCGCTCGTTGGTTTACTTATTTAAGCGATCCATGGAACACTCGTAAACCCTACAGTACACATATCTATAGAATGGTAACAGCCATTAAATGATTTGGTCAGTACTTTCAGCGACCTCATTCGGTTGCAAAATGAATTAATTATTATTAATTTTTTAAGTCTCTGTGTTTTCCAAGAATTTTCGTCTTGGTATATCCTTCATTGGATGGACCAAGCTAGAAATATTCCAAGTGAGTCACCCTAACCCCAAAATTTTAAATGGCACTATTCCTTTTGTTATACCTTAACTTCAAGGTTCAAGGCATTCAACTGCACAAATATTTTTCCTCAATTTCATGCAGGGTCGAAATAGGAATAACTTAAATAAAAAAATAAATTCCATTTTGGGTCAAACCAAAATAATAAAATAGCTTCAAACTCATTTCTAACACGCTTTAACTTCTTTCTCTATGGGGTCACTTCGAAACTTTAAAACACAACCAGCGTCACTGGATCATATTATGCAATGTATTGTAACGTTTTACAGTGGATGACACCAATAAAACATTCCTTTTTCAAAAACTTATTTTATACACCACTTAAAATAATATTAGAAATAAGACGTTAAAATCGATTTCGTACTTAAAAAACTAATTTATGTAGGTACAGATAAATTATTTTCACATTGGATACTGATTTCAGAAAGATTGTTAAAAAGTGATCTCTTTCATTCTGTAATTTCTAAGTGATAATTATTGTCTTTATATTGGCGTGATGCTCATCATATGGACGGCAAGATCATGCCTCATTTAATTTATTGCTTCTTCAGTCACTTGTATGAATTTTAGAGAAAATTCTTGTACAGTTGAATACTAATTTTGGGGTGTCTCTGCCCTTAACCAAATAAGAGTGGTTTCCCTTACCTGCATAATATTCATACTGTAACAAAACCAAATATGAACCGTCTAATTACTACTACGTCAACAGAGGAGTTCCGCTTCATGCGCCGACAGAGGGATTAAGAACATGAAAGGGACCGCTCGCCATAAAGCTGTCACATAAAAACGATTAATGGTGGCATATTTATGTGGCATAAAGGAGACCGCTATGAACACTCTGGAATGTGAAGCATCTTTCTGGTAACTTCTAGAAAAACAGCGCCGGATATAAATGACTGAAGCCGATTCATGAATTCATTCATGAATAGAACTTGCCGACGAATAAACAGGTGTTCCTAGTGAAATTCTGTAGATAAATTGTGTATATAAATTATTGATTATTGTTAGTTAAGTGTGAATATAAATTAGTTTAAAGAAGACTTGTAGTGTTTTTCTAATTCGCTGAGGAAAATCGTAACAATACCTAATTTAGCTTCTATAACTTTTTCAGTTTTAGAGATATTAGCATTGGAAGTTCTCAAATTGACATCCTGTATATTCTATGAACGAATGTTGAATGGATCGGCGCAAATTCTATAATCCGTGATATTTCTCAATGTGAACGAACATTGTGAATATTTAACTTGGGAATCTTTGATGGCTCGATGTTCTTTGAACTTTAGAAAATTTGAAATGATGGGGCACGAATTTAAAAAATCATTATTTATGTTTTATAATGGTAGCACAAAACGTGGGTTGAGAACTTCTATAATGACGGTGTAACAAGTTGGATCCTCACGAGATTTGTGAAGTCGAAGAAGGCCAAGTCTCTTGGAGTATTTTCTTATCTAGTACTATGACCCACTTCGGTCCTTACGTAACATTTCTGCATCGTCATTCTTGATTCTTCGTGGTAACCTGAAGATTTATTTTATTATGATAGCATTGGATGAAATGATGAATGGGATGATTTTCCGTCGTATCTTCCAAAGCAATTTACCAACTATAACAGTCTAAGATCCGAACCTAACTCAACCTTCACCCAGCTGAAAATATAATGAAACAAATTATTTTACTAATTTATTCAGAAAAGTACGAAATTATAATTTGATTTGTACTTCTCGAACATCGATGATTTCGAATTATTATCTTCTATTGGCATTTGAAGGGTGTTTCTATTTGATAGGAATGCCAGTGCTGACAACCTTAAAACGAAAAATTTATAATATTCACGTTTTTGAACTTGCTGGCTAAATCCTCACATCGAGATCCTTGCATAACTCCATTAAACACACTCTATCTGTGTGCATGACGAATATCATGTGATTGAATCTCTCAAATTGGAAAAATAAAGATCTTTTCCCGACCATGCACAAGCACGATCCCGGTGAACAGGATATCAATTATAAGTAGCATCAACTAGGTGTAATTATGTGAACATCTGCTAACGCGGATCGAAGCGGTCTTTGGATTAAAACGGAACCCAGCTCGAATGAATGGCAACACTCAAGGATAATTGAATTTATACGAACTCATCTCTAATTTGGGTAAGGTCCGCTATCCTCTCACATGATCATTAATGGAACTCAACCTGAATAATGATTGATGAGAAGTTGACTTTTACCGATTCCACGAAACGCACATTTTCGAGAATGATTTCACTTAGATGTTGTTCATTGAAGTACCTCATCTATTCAAGTCCAAATTACAAATATCCTAAATTAAAAATAAGCAAACTAACAGATTTCCTCCAGTTTCATTTCAACCACAATCCACTTTTGTACTACATCATGCTACTTCGTAATATACTTAATCTGGTTCAAAATGATTTGACGGGCCAACTAACCATCATCGTAAGTCCCTACGTCCATCTTTCGAACAACCTGTATATCCCTGCTATCTATATCAACCCAAACTCGTAATTCTCAAACTAACAAGAGTAATTGCCAACACGAGAATGTTCAATATTATTCTTCATGGTTGCGAATTAAAGATAACAAGTTCTTCACATTAGTTCTATTTATTTTCCCATAATCTTGATATCAAATTACTCGGCTACAAATTTCTAATTTCTTATCCCTTGATCTAAAATCTGAATACAAGAAGGATCATGCCATTGTTGGTTTTGTGATTTGTTGATAAAACGTCGTTATGATTGGATAAGTTGATTAACGACCTCAAGGTTTCCATAATTAAATTTCCCGCAATGAGCTTAATTTTGTCATTCAATGATTTCAACAGTAGGATTGCCTTGTTTTCACCAGAAATATTTAATTTCCTACTGATGAATTTTTTTCGAAAAATTCTAATACTTATATGTTTATCTTTATCTATTATTAAAACTTAAACTCTACTTTCTCAACTCCACACTCAAATTCTTACTAAAATACAATCCCACTCGAAAGTCTTTCAGTTAACAGGAAGATAAAATAGTTAAACATTCCGCATCATAGATCAAAGTTACATATCTTGGCAACTCGCTGTGGGACAGAGTTCACGCGACCTCTAGCGGTCTGGTAAGGAGTGAAATCAAGGCCAAGCGCGGGAAATTTGAATTTTAAATGTCGAGTTCTGGTAAAACTATTCAAATAAGGGATATTAGTGATGAACTGACATGGGCTTTCCTCATATCCAAACAAACTCATTTTACAATTATTTACTCCTCAATTTTCAGTGTTGAATAGCTATATTTCTAGACATCGTATCGTATAAGAAGAACTTGTTTTCTGATCAAATATTACAAAATAATATATTGACGTGGAACTTCTATTATTTTACATTTTCATAAAAAGACTCGAATGATCTAAAAAATGTATGTATATGCCCGTCTAACAGCAGCCAAGACACTGAACGTTAACTTACCCTGAAATGCACTATAAGTAATACATTAACTATCTATAACCTATTGAGTCACACTTGAGTAAATAGGCAAGATTTAAATCATTCGAACTTGCGTTTTGTTCTTCCTGATAGCTCTTTCATGTTTCGTTTCACTTCAATGAAATCCTTCATCTTCTAACATAATGATTACGACACTTTTCTTAGGAAAGAAGCGTGATCAACGTTCGGTTTGGATCAAAATTTTTTTTTTTTTTTCAGACTAATTTTTTTTGCAAGGTGTATTTGTACTCATAATTTTCAATTATCATTCTTTCAATAAGTCGACCTTGAGTTGGAAAGAAGTCTATTATAAATCTATTTTTTTTAAATAAACAATTTTTATGAAACGTTTGATTGAATATTTGGAATGCAAACATATCGTTAGAAAACAATTCACATTCATTATACGAACTCAAAAATAATCCAAAAACCATAATGATTCAATTATACAATAGTCCATAAGATTTCCATTATGACAATAATAATAATATGAGTTTTCCGCAAATCGCCAGGAAATTTTGACATTCCTGTCAAAATTTCTTGAAGAAAAAGTCAGGACTTCCTTACTGTAAGGAAATGATATTTCCGTACAGTTGTTAGTGTTCTACATAAATGATAGAAAACACATTGCTTATAAGGAATTAATTTATATTTTGAAAACATCAAGTCATTGCTGAATACATTTTTAAGATCAATTTGTTATATTTACAGTAATTTGACAGTTAGTACAATTATTGAACATTGGAGGAACACTCTTAGAACTATGGGAAACATTTTGGACAACATGCAGGGTGGAAGGGTCATTTTGTTGAATATTTTTTTGTACTGTATTTGCCACCTCAACCTTATTGTGAAGCGATTCTTCGATATATCCTTCAGCAACGTTTGATGACTTCCATCCGCCATGCCTCTTTAAACTAGTTATGTCGGCACCAGAGTCAACCAATATTGTTGCAGAAGACCGACGAAAGCAGTGACCAGTATATTCTGTCGGATTTATCAAGTTCAAATAAGTAGCAACTATTTTGGGCATTTTTCTAAATTGATGAATTCCTACCACTTGTCTACAACCCTTTCCGCTTTGATATTTAAAGAAAAATCGGTCACTGTTTATATTTTCTGGTCTTAACGAAACATACTTTCGATAAACATTCAAGTAGATCTGATTAATTACAAATGATTTTGGTTTGCTGGTTTTCGAATGAGGTATGCTGATTAAAAGCTTAGATTCTAAGTCTTCTATATCGTGTACAGTCATTCGGACTAACTCATCCATTCTACAGGCCCCAGAAATACCAAATATTACAGCCACTAAAAAAAAATAAATAAAGCTATAATTTAAATAGAAATTAAAAACTTATAAATTTCTTCCTTCGTTAAAATCTTAGATAACCTTGAGTTTGCTGTTTCAATAAAGAACGAAGTTTTGAGTATGTAGATATACCTACATTGTGTTTAAGTGCAAGGGTTGACTTCAGCATTGAATAATTGGCCCATAATGTTGAAGATTTCATCTTTAAACAAAGGTCTAGGAAGTATGCCATTACAACATTTTCTGAGAAAGAACTCGTATTTTTACTCCATAAAACGTTTGTATGCATTTTCGTACTTTTCTCTTGATTTCTTTGGCAATAATTCTAATGAAGCAGTATTCACTGCCTCAACCAGCTCTGGAGGAGTCCCAGGAATGGAAATTTCATCATCACTTATCATTTTACTTTCAAGAACACCAGCAATTAAATTTATAAGCGTCAAGTTTGACAATTCAACCACAATACGTTTCCATAGTAACCCAAGTAATTTTATTAGGAATTTCAAAGCACCATTTATTTGGGAATAAAATTATCGCGTTTTTTTTTTAAATCAATCATTATCTGTCGAATTTTAAACAATTTGCGGAAAAATAGTATGTTTACCTAGTAGGAAAAGCCACATTCCTGGACTCTGTGTTGCTAAGTCTCGGCTTGCGCCTCGACTTAGCAATCTTCACATTCGTCCAGGAATGTTAAGCTTTTCCTACCCGGTAAACAATGTACTATTATTTGAAAAATGACAAAAATGTACCAGCATATGGGTGAATTATATTACACCTATTTGTGAGCAAATCCAAAGTAATTCTTCATCCATAAGGCTGAACGTTGAAGGAAAAAACAAACCTAATATTCTTCCGATAAAAACAAGAGATCCAAGGATATTCACTTATCTTCGAGTTTTTTTTTTCAGTATTTTTCTATTTCTACCTTTTCCTTTTCCGTGTTATTCTGTCGATTTCGAGTATAAGTTCGTGTCATCATCACGGTTTCGCTCTTTCAAATTTTGTATTTTTGTTATACAGTTTTTTTTCTGCTTTTGTCTTTTTATTTCCAGGTTCGATGTGGGCAACTTGAAGAAGTTTCTGTTTCCATCAATAGAAGATCACTCTTGAAGAAAGAAGTCCCTAAATATATTTCAGCTTATTTTTGTATTTTCACACTTCGGTGGGGAGCCAGGGAAAGGAAAACCTGTACAGGTCGATCGGCGACTAGACCACTAGACCGAGTCTAATTTCGAATTTGCTCAGCGACATGTGCTGGCTTGACAAACTGCGATACACACGCTCCGGTCAACCTGCGCAGGTATACCTGTGCAGTTTTTCCTCTCCGGTCGACCGGAGCGTGTTTGACCCTGTCTAAAGACGGGCACCTCAAACGACAATGCCATTCTGGCTAATGTTATTCTTCGTAGAAGTTCAGGGAGCTTTTAAAAGGTATCTAATAAAATATAGAAAAAGTGCAAGGAAATTTCAGGAAATGTGAAAACATGACTATTGCTACAGTTACAAAATGGCGAATACGTCGGGTTTTCATTCCAATATACTTGATGGTTTGAGACACATGGTCCATGTCGCAAAATCTGGCTCCAAATCTATCAAAATATATGAAGATTCTGTAACATTCTTCAGTCAATAACACAAAAATAACAAGTCCTTTTCCCAGTAATGAATTTATTTATACTTTTTAAAATAATAATTTATGTACACAGAGAATATTCACAAGTTATCACTGAATACGTGTCTGCCATTCTTTGAGCATTTTTGTCTCGTCTACTCCGACATTTCTTTGATCCTTCGAGATATTAATTTTTTTATGACAGTTATTGTCTTTATCGGGGCCTGATTGTCATGATGCGAAAGGCAAGATCATTCACTGGTTAACAGCTTTGTCGACCAGAGGATTTTTCATTTCATTTTCTATTGATGGTACCACGCAGAATCCAGTGAAATTGATTAGTCTATTCGAATTCGAATGTATTAAGACGAGGATGGTCTAAATCCATTGGCTTGGACCGAGCCCCTAATGAAGAATTCGTGGTCAAAATTGAGTAAGTTCTTCTGGCTGGCCGTATACTCTTTATATTTCGAAAGAAATTCGCTACTATTTTCATATTTTCATAATAGGTTCATTGTCTAATTATTTCGATTATGTTCATTTTTGGGCCTAAACCGTTGAATAGTTCAGGAGATTTCATGTGAAATTTGATTTCCTTAATGACTCCTTGAATATTCATGCGATCAAGTTGTTACTTGGAAGATGTTCGAGTGAGGTTAAAACGAATAGACTTATACAAATTTGTAGATATTGACAAGATAGAAAATTTATAACAAATTAAAAGAATATATTTTTATATTTCATAACTCCTAAGACATCTGTTAGATTGAAAAAAATTGCGCATATATGGGTTTATTGTTACCTTACATAGTCGTAGCTTACCTTTAATCGAAGATATAAAAGTTTATAGATATAGAAGGTGTCCAGAAAGAGTATCGGGTATTTGTTTTCGAGCCATGTTCGGAACGGGTCGTCTAAAAGCAGCGGGGAGGGGTTGGTGGCGTCCGCCATCTTGTGGAGTTTTAGTCACGACGGAACAATGCTCGAGGACGAATCTTGCATTTTGTACACCAGTGTATTATCGTAATGGTGAATCAATAGTGACTGCACAACGGGTCAAGTGTCGATAGCATTAAGAAATGGATAAGGATGCTCGAAAATACAGGTGCCACAGTTAAAATTCAAAACTCTGTTCACGATGAAGAAAAAACTGAAGAATTTTATCCATCCGAAAGCGAAACCAAGCGTTGAACATAAAAAATCGTCTTTACATTCATTTAAAAGAAAGACTAACATCTAAAAGCCAATAAAATTAAATTTTTTTTACACGTATTGTTATTGTATTGCATTCATTACATCGAACCCTAGCATATAATGTTAAGTTGGTTGGAAACGGACAATTTGGGTAAAACGACGTTCGGTTTTCTAATCTGATGTGCTAGCGAAGGGGATATACGAGGGCCGTTCAGAAACTAAGCTCCGGTGAATTGAAAAAATACACCAAGTTAAGTAAAAATATTTTAATATATACATCTTACAACTACATCTTTGCACTATTTTTCGACATAGTCTCTATAACGATTGAGGCACTTATCGTATCTCTTCACAAGCTTTGAAATTCCTTCTGCATAAAAATCCCCGCTTGTGCCTTGAGCCAGCCTGTGACCACATCTTTGAGCTCTTCGTCGTCATCAAACCGCTGGGACCCGAGCCATTTCTTCATATGCATGAAGAGGTGATAATCGCTTGGCGCCAGATCTGGGCTGTAAGGTGGATGGTTGAAAACGTCCCACTTGAAGGACTCAAGAAGGGCTGTTGTTCTGCGAGCAGAGTGAGGACGGGCGTTATCGTGCAAAAAACGATACCGGAAGTCAGCATACCACGGCGTTTGTTCTGTATAGCCCGTCGTAATGTTTTTAGTGTTTCACAGTCGATTTTCACGAACTTTTGCATCAACTGTCTGAACGAGTTCGTCAGTCACCAATGATGGTCTACCACTCCTCTCTTCATCATGAACGTTTTCTCGTCCACTTTTAAATAAACGTACCCATTCACGGACAACTCCTTCACTCATAAATTTTGGTCCGTACACGGCACAAAGCTCACGATGAATAGCTGCTGAAGAGTATCCTTTGGCTGTAAAAATCCTTATAACAGCACGCACCTCACATTTGGCGGGATTTTCTATTGCAGCACACATTTCAAACTGCCACAAAAACTAAACTAGCGCAGGTACGATGTTCACTCGACTACGGCTTGATGCCGACTACCTGCTGAGCGCGTGAATGCACAGATGGCGCGCTACTCCCCCCACTACCCGCACTGTGACCAATCGGAGGTTAGTTTCTGAATGGCCATCGTAAATTCTTCAATGGAGGCTAGAAGTAATATGAAAATAGAAAGTCAAAAATTGGATAAATTTTAAAAAGGAAATTTTGTAATTTGACGAAATTGAAATTGAAATTTTATTAATTCAAAAACTAAAATAGTTTTCAGCCGCAATTATGAACAAATTCCTAGCTGAATTTCCTTAAGATGCATACGATATATGAATAATAATTTAGACGTAGGTAGGTATGTTTCTGATAGTAAAATAATAGTAATTCTTCGAAAGAAAGAAATTTATTCAGAGTAATGGGACAAAAGAGTTGAATTAAAAAACTGTATTAATTATTTGAAGAGCAATAGCATTAATGAATAATAATTGAAGTTTCTGCATCGAATAATATCAGAAAAAACTGTTTTTTCATTTTTACTAATAATTCTTCAATTAAATGCATCAATATCATCTCCCTCAGCGTCATCTAGATCCCATTCGTCTTCATCGACATCAGAGTTCATTTATATTCTCTTTATCAGGTCAGAGACATTTTCACAAATTATGCCGTTACACATTTTGCAAAACCTTGTACATTTCAGTCCTGCTTTTTTGCAACTGTAGCGAGAAGTATCACATTTTCCATTACAGCTGCAGAACACCTTTAACAAATGTGAATAAATAAAAACAAGAATAAGAGTGAATTTCTGAAATTTCTGAAACTAATAAAACTAGGGTGTGAATGAATTTGATCACATTATTCAATAATTCCTGTGGAGCTACTGCTCTGGTCATCATTTTAGGAAGTAGCATACAATGCGATCTATGCCAACCCCAATGTTCAGGTTTCAACGACGGTCGTCCTAGCCAAACCTGAATTTGATAATAAACTCGTCTGGTGTGTTCAATCAATGCTGACTCTGTTGGAGGAATCACTATCGAGAACAGTAAAGTACATAATTTGAACTAGAATTTTCCGCTCTACAACTTTTGTTTGAAACATTTTCTCACTAAACCTTCTCATGTGCGAAAATATCAGAATTTTTCAATGTTCCTGAAAATTTTAACACCTGCATTTTTGACCATATGTTTCTCTCATTGCAGCTCTTTCCGAGAAAAAGTGATTTCAGCCCTTCCTTTACTGGACTATTAAGAACAAACGCGCAGCAGTTCCTGACCTCACGTCATTGCTTTTCACCATTTTTTACTGCTTTTAGTGCCAACCTTGGTTACCAGATAACTTATTAGTGAAGGTCATAAAAAATCTGCGTCCCGAACTTCAATTCCTCAGTCGAGAGCAATTGAGTTTCGGTCATTTTTTTTCAATCGATATCGGAAAAAATCAATGAATATTCTGAACATGGCCATTGAACATCCTCATAGTGGGACATAAGAATTATCCCACCATATAAAATCGAATGATAGGCCAATATATAGCACTAAGCGAACGTATCGAGAAAGATTTGATGTGCAGAAGTGACAGCTAGTGAGAGTGGGATTCGTTCTTAACACTTGTATCAAAGGATTGCTCGAAGGTGAGTTCTATAGATTATCATTCAGTAGGATCATTCAATTGGAAATTTAATGATCCATTTTTTCATGCTTGTTCCTAGAGAAATAGCGAGCTAGTTTGCCCAGATGTCGACTTCGAATATGAAGTCGAAAATGCTCTCAAAGGATTGAGTCCAACCCTATGATAGAGAACCCTTGGTAAAATTTTAATATGACCATACTCCCAGCCGTATAGCAATAAATTTCGATGACGAAAAGTTGGAATTCCAGCATAGATAGATGGAGTGTTCAAATATCTCGGCCGATTTTGTGATAAGCAAAATCTGTCAGATGAATCAGCAGTTATGAGCGTCTGAAATTTATAAATAATCAATTCATAACTTTATAATTCAACCATGCCATTAAAAATTTGCTGAAACCTCGAAGACGTTATTTTATAACAAAGTGTAACATTTACTGCATGAAATAGTGGAATACCATCACACTGTACCCTACAGGACACCATATCCAATCATTTTCCTTCTACTACAGTGGAAACCACCGGCACATATTGTTCTCTTCCTTCATCTACCTATCTTAAAACTTGGAACAAGTCATCACGAAAAGCTTTTTACATCGTGTGAAGAACTTTCGGAAAATCATTATTAAAAAAACATAACATTATTGGAGGAGAGTTGGGCTTAGTGTATTGAGCGTTCTGAAAATATTAAACAAAAATAATGTTATTTTGTGAATTAAATATTGTTATTTCGTTTCCAACCAATGAATATTCCAAGTTGACATTGACCTATTGACTTTCACCTTCAATATAAATGAACCAAAATCCTCACGTAATATTAAAGCCTAATGATTGAATTTAAAATGTGGTTAATAAGAGATAGTTTTACTAAAATTATATGATATAACTCATTCGATTCGGAATTATGTCTAGATAATTTTGCTAAAAAACTATATTAGTACATTAAACATTCCAAGAGTAATAAACAATTGAAGATTGCAAAAAGGTGGTCTTAAGCTTTTCAATTAAAAGTAGTAAACCAATAAATTTTCAGATTTTGAAAAGAGATTCTGAAATTTAGAAAAAATAATTTCAATCCTGATACTGTAACTCTATTATTAATAATTTTAATTCAACGTTGAAAATTGCCGTCCGTGCCCATTACTGTTCATTCAAAAATCTGAAAAAATGTAATAACATCTAAACACTTCAAAATATTGATTTCCGTTGAAATTTTTTATTGACGTTAATTTTCCAATAAACTAGGCATTTGTTAATTAACAACTTTTTTCGAGACTTCCTTGATCGTTAAAAACATATAGAAAAAATTACCATAAAATATTTCCGCTTCGAGGAGCCTTTCTTGTATACCCATGAAATAGTTTGAGTAAAGTTCAAATATATTTTATATTTTCTTTTGAACATTTGGCTTGCAATATTTAGTTAGCAAACAATAAAGCATATAGATCAGGGGTTAGTGACGGGGTGTCATACAATTCGGCGTATCACATAAAAGCCTAGGGAAAAAACCCCAGTAAAAAAAAACCTGGCTCCCCGCCTAAGTGTGAAAGTACAAAAATAAGCTGAAATATATTTTAGGGACTTCTTTCTTCAAGAGTGGTCTTCTATTGATGGAAACAGAGACTTCTTCAAGTTGCCCACATCGAATCTGGAAATAAAAAGACAAAAGCAGAAAAAAGAACTGAATAACAAAAATACAAAATTTGAAAGAGATAAAGAAAACACCCTCAAATTCGCCCTTTTGGATTAACTCGATATTGTGAATCAAGGATTTTTTAACATAACAAGCTAAACCGTAAATTTTACTAAGGAGATAATCAATGAATACATAACCTTTTATGGTTCCTCTTTCACGAAGATTTTTTTTAGTAACCGTATGTGTCCCTTGAAGGAGTATAATCTCAGTACCATAGTCTTTTGCTAGTTTAGAAATATAATCACTCTTGTCCTTAGAAATACCCTCTATATTCAAATCTAATACACAAAATTTGTCGCCAATCTGCAAGGATTCTTCGAATCGGGTCTTGCGGTCCAAGTAATGATTTTTCAGATCTTCTGATGTTTGAATCATCATCCATAGTTGGGGAAGGTTGTGATATAACACTTATTTCATTGAAAAAATAGCAGAGGAAAAATAAATTATGGACTGACATTTCAAATAGTTTCAATATCTGAAATTTAAGTTTGTCCTAGATATAAATAACATTGATGGACTTTCGAAATATTGTGGATCAAGAATGAATATCTTACGAGATATTCGAGAATATTTAAAAAAATTAGGAATTTTTTTATCATTTTTGAGAGTGACGTATTTCAGGAAATTTTGCAAATATATTCATTTCAACTTCCTTTATACATCTTACAGGTTACATATTGATCGGATGGATATTATAGGATTTATTGCTGAAACCAAATTTCTGGTGCTCATAACTGCCGAATCATTTGATGGATTTGGTCCAATTGGAAACTTGACCGAGATATTTGGGCAACTAACCTATTATGAAAATATGGGAACTCTAAGGGATGATAAAGAGTATATACGACCGGATGGCCGGCCTGTCGGATATACTCAAGTTTGACCTCGGAAAGTGTAACTTGTAACATGACAAAGTGCCACTTCAAATGACGAGCATGAGACTCTACTCTGAATTCTCTCAGGGTGGGCTCAATTATCCCAGCAACAAAACTCCCCTCGGTTTTTGACAATTATATTGAAGTGTATAATTACAATTCACAAATAACAATTTTAAGGAATGTCCAATCTCCCAAGTTACACAGAACACTAGAGACTTATCTTAAAACTATCTGAGTCCCAGAGGGTATGGCCTGCCAGTTGACCAGAAACGGGTTGCATAATTTCCACACAGATGTTCCAGACAGCGACTCGATGACTCCAATTTTCATCCCAGTTGAAGAATGTGCTCCATGGAAAGGTGGTTATGCCACAAGCTCCAATTAAGTACTGCTCGAACCAGGGACTGGATATGATTTAATCTCTCATCGTGGAATGCATCTCAATCTTGAACTAGCATATGTCTTTGGCCTCGTAATAGGATATAATTTGGCCCCCAGGAAGGAGCTATATTAGGATGAACGAAAGAACATCAGAAACTGCAAGTGCATGTATAACAAGGCTCCTTCTCGATTTCTTTTAGACAAATATTGTACAAATCATAGTAAAATCACATTATCTTAACAAATTAAACCGAGAAGAAGTCATGTTGTGGGGATAATTGGAAGCAGTCAATGCAAAAACGTGCTCTCATGTTAAAGTGCCAAAAAGAACTAAAATTTCGGTTCCTGGGAGGAAATAAACACTTACCGAGAATAGTTATGTATTTCTTGCAAATCTCTGACCCACAAGAGTCACTTTTAGATATTAATTTCGAGGTTAGCTTCGAGGAACACAGCTAACCGGCATAGTACACATTTATATTCTATTGCAGGAGAACTACATCAAATTTCAACCATAATTCGGGTGCGCGTACGGAATAACGTCAGTGGCGTGCAAATCGTTGCAAACTCAAGCGATGAAGAGTGCTACTACAAGTGCTCAAACTAAAACGAACGCGCAATAAATCTAAAATAAAAGGTCGAGGAAATTCAAAATTCGCTATACTATCTGAACAGACCTCGTACTTTCTTGATGTCGAAATCAAGAAATAAAGGAATGCAACAGCTTACTTTCATTAGTACACCCTGTATGCCTGAACAGGATATGGCAATTAACCACATTATTTACATATTCCCATTTCGGGAAATCATCCTGAATATTGACACTGGATACATGTAAATAGCTTGTATTAAAACTGCATGTAGACTATTTCACACCTACCAGATATTCAATGTCGTTTCGGAGTAAAATAGATGTTTGTTACCATCGAAATGGTAGCGAAATATCCCACCTATGTTTTGAGATGCTCGACTCATATATAGCTTGGTTGAGTTTCTTTCTTGAGATTTAGTGTACGCCTGTGATAGCATCAAGATTTCTTCTGTGGTATATGTGGGTGTGTTTTCACTTTCTACTTCATTCATAGGACTTGTTAAATGTAAGTAGTGCCAAGAACACTGGTATTTTCTTCACTTGTTGCATAAGTCTACCCTAAATTCACAGGTCGTATAATTTTTAATTTATTCGTGTTATTAGCGCTTGGTCTCGACTGAATAATCAAGAATATTCGTTCTATAAAAATTAAAAGTAAACATCTGAAGATATACGGGCTGCTTCACGAATATACCATCAAATTCAAAAGGCTCTTTTCTTTGTTGGGTGAACGAATAAATTAGCTAATAAAAACAGCTAATACATATTCAATTGTTTACTAATTCAATCTTCTGAACTTTTGAAACACAGATGCGATGAATGAGAATATTTTCTATTTTGAGTAGAAACAACTCACATATCGAGTGTTGAAATACCAGATTCAGTTCTGAATGTATTTATTCTATTCATCTTAAGCTTTTTAGTATATTAGTTATCAAGCAACCAATATTGCCTGCGTGTGTTAAAGGATTTAGCAGAGGTTTATGTAGCGGAGTACCCTAGATTATGATGAAAAGGCTTAGGGAAAAATCAAATCTCAAAAAAAAAACCTATTCATCCCTTATAAATTTAGTGGTATATTAATGTAGAACTTGTTCACAGTAAAGCTGATATTTGATATTTTCCTGTTCAACTGGTATTTCTGAACAAAATTTCTTCAAAGGTTTCCCTAAATCATCTGAAGAAAGTCCAATCTATTGCTAAAACAACCAAAGGAACGGATAACAATAATGAGTAATATGTACCTTTAGCAAATTTCTGTTGGAGAACTTTGGCATGCTAGACGAGTCCTTTGTGACCAGGATCAGTGATCCTAGTGATGATTCACCTGAATCAAACCTTGTGAAATCACCATTCATGGTACCTTGTGGAGGGTGAATCATCTCCCATATATGAATCAGGAAAATTTAAAGGAGCATTCCGAAATGAATTCTACCGTTTTTGTCCAAAGATTTTAATATATTATAACAGACATCTAGGCAACTTTTGCATATGTGGAAGTTATTGTTATTTTTCATCGTCGAAGCGTGAAATCACGAGAAGATAAATAATAAACTAAAAAGGGTATATATATATATATATATACTTTTGACTTACAATATTTAGTTAGCAAACAATAAAGCATATAGATCAGGGGTTAGTGACGGGGTGTCATACAATTCGGCGTATCACATAAAAGCCTAGGGAAAAAAACCCCAGTAAAAAAAACCCTGGCTCCCCCTAAGTGTGAAAGAACTAAAATAAGCTGAAATATATTTTAGTGACTTCTTCAAGAGTGGTCTTCTATTGATGGAAACAGAGACTTCTTAAAGTTGCCCACATCGAATCTGGAAATAAAAAGCAGAAAAAAGAACTGAATAACAAAATTACAAAATTTGAAAGAGATAAAGAAACTCCCTCAAATTCGCCTTTTTGGATTAACTCGATATTGTGAATCAAGGATTTTTTAACATAACAAGCTAAACCGTGAATTTTACTAAGGAGATAATCAATGAATACATAACCTTTTATGGTTCCTCTTTCACGAAGATTTTTTTCAATATCATCCATAGTTGGGGAAGGTTGTGATATAACACTTATGTCATTGAAAAAACAGCAGAGGAAAAATTACGTTAAATAATAATAATATGTTGAATATATTAAAGAAAGGGTATCCTTCTTTCATGTTTTTCTGCTAATGATAGATGGTACATATAGAAAGAACCTACATCGAAGTTTTTTGAGCGTTATTGCTGATTATCATAAAGAGTACTATCTTTCAAGAAGATAATGAAAAAATTACAGCATTATTATCGACATTTCCATCGCAAATTTGTCAAATGTAATTTTATTCTGGTTTGATTCGAATCCATGGGAATATTTTTTTATATTATTTATATATTTTTTTTTATTATTTGTAATATCATTTTGATTATCATTGTCGAATAAAATCAACATATCGGTTATAACTGAGGTATTCTAGGCTTTTTTGAGGGGATTTTAGAAGAAAAAACTCAGGAATTTGAACAAAAGTGAATGATAACTGTAAGTTAAATAAGGAGTTTGCAGAATTTTGTAGAAATCGTCAGGCAAGAAAATTTGGAAAAATTTTTTCGAAGTATAGTCCAAGACATTTGCAATTGATGACGAGATATTGTTGATGATGGAGCTCGTGTTGAATGATTGTTTGGGCTATTACCATCATCTATTGTGGATGTAATGATTTCCGAAACACACGACAAAACCACTTTTTTGGATTATGCTAATCAGTGTCTGATGATTTTCACAAAATTTGCATATTCCTTCATTTCCAACCTTATTCAAACGATTTTTAAATTACAAATTGATCAAAGGGATATTTTTCAGCTGGTTTCAGATTCTCATTAATATCCAACAATTTTGTCGAATAATCCAAGACTATCAAACATTTCTGGAAATAGAAAAGCACTTCCTCATTTCTTTCGAAATTTATTGCATATACGGAAGGTCGGATATTTACGAAGGATTCTTCTTCAGGGAGTCGAACTCCTCGTAGTCCCGATCTAATTTAATTGCGCATGTGTGGGACATGCTTGGGGACCGCTGGAAATATTTCCAGCTCTTACCCAAAACTAGAAAAATACTCACATCAGGCAATTATTAATTTTATTGGAAGCTTACCCTGTCGCATAGAAACAGTAATAAAAACACGTGAAAAAGATACTCAACAAAACAATAATGATATGTGTTTATTTGTTACAATTTTATCTATATATTTTAAATGTGTTAGGGTGAAACAAATTGCACCGTTTCCTTTGAAAAATTACATTTTTTTCAGTAAACAGCTATTGACATCAATCAAAGCAAACACCCATCATTGGGTCAATTATAAACTCTATGGCATGACCACTAATTTAGAGTTAAATACATCTTTTGGTTATACTCTCATTTCTATTGAAGTTCTTGAAGACTCGAAATTAACAACAAAATGATACCAATCGATTCACATCTCAAAAGATTATTTGAGAAGAAATTCGGTGATTGATATTTCGTCTGCAATTTTTGTCCAGGAGGGTTTATTTTCATCATATACATATAAAAAACGACAACCCTTTCAAGACAAAAGAAAAGAAAGAAGAAGACATTTATCTCAATCTTCTTTGTCGCCAGTCTGTTGATTTTCAACGAAGAAGATGTCCCTCACAACGACATTTCAAGAGATCGAAACATGTGTTTCACACAAATTAAAATGTCGCAAATGAAGAACCTGCAAATTATAGGAATGTCCTCGCCCATCAATCATCGAATAGAGGGTGATAATGAAGAAGATAATCGTGTGTCATTTTGCAACGTCTTGCGTTATATTCTGTGCAATAATCAGTAGTTATTGTACCTCGAAAGGTTAATCGAAGCAAATTGAACTTATATACTGTGATTGCTCTTCTGAAATGAATACTACTTAAGTCTAGGTAATTAAAGAAATGAGAAAGCGAATAAGCAGTACGAAGGATCTTGAGGTGATAGTTTTTTGCATAAATAAATCTTTCTTGTGGCTCAAAATCATCATAGTTGAGGAAATACTTCATGTTCTTTGATATAAGTCAAAGGAATATGGAAGGAAACTATCTTAACTCAATTAATTAATTGCTTGGTGATAACGCATCAAATCATCAACTTCGATTATCAAGGGTTTTAAGAGCAAACACTCGATAAATACCATCGACCAGCCACCTTACTAGCCTGATCTAGCTCCATGTGACTTTTTTCTTCTCTCCAAACTGAAATTACCACTCCGAGAAACCAGATTTGACTCCATAGATGCCAGTTTGTAGAAGGAGCTGAAGGTCATCCCTGAAAACGCCTATAAAAGATTTTTCCATGATTAGAAAAAACGTTGTCACTTCATATGGAGAATATTTTGAAGGCGATTCAATTAATATTGAAGAATTTAATTTCGAATTTCCGGATACTTCTTTGTCAGAGAGTATATCAACTGAATAATTCTAACGCATATTTCATAATAATTTACAAAATGGCGAATCCTCCAGTTACTTTCCTTAAGTGATGTCACTCATAATTATTATACCTTCTCGACAATAGTTTACCATCATAATTAACAAGAAACTTACAAACAATATCAACATATATTTTGAAGCAATGGGAATTTTTTTTACCTGAAAGAGTTTGCATTTTTATATATACAGGGTGAGCCTTTGACCACTGCATTAATTTTAACCATAGATGACGTCTAAAGAAACATTTTCTTTCTATGACATTAATTTAAATTTGGCCCCGTCCAAAAGATATAGGGTGTTGAAATTTCATAAAAAAATTGCATTTTCACCTGTAATATTCAAAAGACCATATCAATCAAAATGATCTCTTGTATAAGGTTTTTGATAACAGTCATGCATATTTTGGCATCAATAGATTTTTTTCATTTCATGTGGGTTTCTCACTACTACTGTACAGATTGGTTGAATTGCATGAAAAACAAATATCACTTGAACTAAAGGTCCGTATCTTGTATTTCCTAGAATGATTATTCTTTTTTGCAGATAAAAGCATTAGTCTTCTTTTTTCCTAAATTGCACCATTTTTGAGATATTCGAAAAGGAAATATATATATAAATATAATGTTCAAATCCAGCATATACGGAAGGTCGGATATTTACGAAGGATTCTTCTTCAGGGGAGTCGAACTCCTCTTAGTCCTGATCTAATTTAATTGCGCATGTGTGGGACATGCTTAGGGACCGCTGAAATATTTCCAGCTCTTACCCAAAACTAGAAAAATACTCACATCAGGCAATTATTAATTTTATTGAAGCTTACTCCTGTCGCATAGAAACAGTAATAAAAACACGTGAAAAAGATACTCAACAAAACAATAATGATATGTGTTTATTTGTTACAATTTTATCTATATATTTTAAATGTGTTAGGGTGAAACTAAATTGCACCGTTTCCTTTGAAAATTACATTTTTTCAGTAAACAGCTATTGACATCAATCAAAGCAAACACCCATCATTGGGTCAATTATAAACTCTATGGCATGACCACTAATTTAGAGTTAAATACATCTTTGGTTATACTCTCATTTCTATTGAAGTTCTTGAAGACTCGAAATTAACAACAAAATGATACCAATCGATTCACATCTCAAAAGATTATTTGAGAAGAAATTCGGTGATTGATATTTCGTCTGCAATTTTTGTCCAGGAGGGTTTATTTTCATCCTATACATATAAAAACGACAACCTTTCAAGACAAAAGAAAAGAAAGAAGAAGACATTTATCTCAATCTTCTTTGTCGCCAGTCTGTTGATTTTCAACGAAGAAGATGTCCCTCACAACGACATTTCAAGAGATCGAAACATGTGTTTCACACAAATTCAAAAATGTCGCAAATGAAGAACCTGCAAATTATAGGAATGTCCTCGCCCATCAATCATCGAATAGAGGGTGATAATGAAGAAGATAATCGTGTGTCATTTTGCAACGTCTTGCGTTATATTCCCTGTGCAATAATCAGTAGTTATTGTACCTCGAAAGGTTAATCGAAGCAAATTGAACTTATATACTGTGATTGCTCTTCTGAAATGAATACTACTTAAGTCTAGGTAATTAAAGAAATGAGAAAGCGAATAAGCAGTACGAAGGATCTTGAGGTGATAGTTTTTTGCATAAATAAATCTTTCTTGTGGCTCAAAATCATCATAGTTGAGGAAATACTTCATGTTCTTTGATATAAGTCAAAGGAATATGGAAGGAAACTATCTTAACTCAATTAATTAATTGCTTGGTGATAACGCATCAAATCATCAACTTCGATTATCAAGGGTTTTAAGAGCAAACACTGATAAATACCATCGACCAGCCACCTTACTAGCCTGATCTAGCTCCATGTGACTTTTTCATCTCTCCAAACTGAAATTACCACCTGAGAAACCAGATTTGACTTCATAGATGCCAGTTTGTAGAAGGAGCTGAAGGTCATCCCTGAAAACGCCTATAAAAGATTTTTCCATGATTAGAAAAACGTTGTCACTTCATATGGAGAATATTTTGAAGGTGATTCAATTAATATTGAAGAATTTAATTTCGAATTTCCGGATACTTCTTTGTCAGAGAGTATATCAACTGAATAATTCTAACGCATATTTCATAATAATTTACAAAATGGCGAATCCTCCAGTTACTTTCCTTAAGTGATGTCACTCATAATTATTATACCTTCTCGACAATAGTTTACCATCATAATTAACAAGAAACTTACAAACAATATCAACATATATTTTGAAGCAATGGGAATTTTTTTTACCTGAAAGAGTTTGCATTTTTATATATACAGGGTGAGTCTTTGACCACTGTATTAATTTTAACCATAGATGACGTCTAAAGAAACATTTTCTTCCTATGACATTAATTTAAATTTGGCCCCGTTCAAAAGATATAGGGTGTTGAAATTTCATAAAAAAATTGCATTTTCACCTGTAATATTCAAAGGACCATATCAATTAAAATGATCTCTTGTAGAAGGTGTTTGATAACAGTCATGCGTATTTTGGCATCAATAGATTTATTTCATTTCATGTAGGTTTCTCACTACTACTGTACAGATTGGTTGAATTGCATGAAAAACAAATATCACTTGAACTAAAGGTCCGTATCTTGTATTTCCTAGAATGATTATTCTTTTTTGCAGATAAAATCATTAGTCTTCTTTTTTCCTAAATTGCACATTTTTGAGATATTTGAAAAGGAAATATATATATATATATAATGTTCAAATCCATCGATTTTTAAATTATGTACTTACATATTGGATTTGGCAAGACATAAATCATATGTGTACGAAGGATTATACATTACTAATTCAGATATTTAGACTATGAAGTACTTATTATCCATACATTTGTTGCATATCAATGTTTGATCACGTGCATACAATATGAAATTATATAAAATTTTTCGCACATTCTGAAAAAAACGTGATAAAATAAGCATAAATTCACTTTTAAGTAATGAGTAATTTACAAAATACATTCAATATTCTTTTGATCGTGAACGTATGAAAATGTAGTTATTGATTCATATTAAATATATGTGAGGATTCTTCAATGTATCTTACAAATAAAGTTCCGTATATTACACAATTATTTACTTGATGGAACAACGAAGATGCTCGAAAAAAGGTGACGAAAACCCAGCCTCTGGAACACATCTGTTATTATTCCTTTTTCTACCAACATTTCGATGGGCATTTCCTATAGTTCTCGAGAGGAATTTATTTTAAAAAAGAAAAAATTTAGGAAAATTTTACAATTTACATTACAGATAATTTTTCTGCTTTCTCAAAAGCTAATTTTCTATATGGAAAATTTTCAAATATTATCTCCTTATACAAAAGCTAATTTATCTATCTGGCGACATAAATGCTGGCAGGAAGAACAATGATGGTTTAATATAAGAAAAACTGGCAAAAACCAAAATTTTTGTTTGAAAACATTTTTGTTATCTCATGACATTTTTGGATCTCAAATTTGGTTGGTCATTGAAAGAACAGGGCTTCAATTCGAAAAATCATTTTAAAAGATTTTCTTCAATTATTGAAATTATATTCGATATTTCAAAGTATATTTATTATAAATGAAATTCGTTCTACGTTGAATAATATACAAGTTTCAGTGAATGAGGTTGATAATGATTTCACAAAATATTTCCAATAGTTTTTCGACTGATTTAGCAGACAACGTGCGTGTCTGAGCAATAACAAACCGTTTAGTTCTAAGACGGATCTTGAAGATGACCAAAAAACGGCTATGATAATATCTATGCGAGTGTGAAAAAATTACCATTGTTTGAGGTCACCGTCAAGGTGAGATATTATAAATGCAAATTCATACCGCTTAGCAATGGAATCTATAGACATAAAAATTATTTCTTAAATTGCTGTTTATTTCTAACGTACTGATCAATAGGAATTATTAAATATATTCAAATATCAATTTTAATTAAAATAACAAATGTTTTAGATCGGTAATTCTAGTTATAGACTTTTTCAAGATTTATTTTTGCATTAATTTTGATGTCTAGTGGGAAAAAGTATTATATTACAGAAAGATGAAGTTTCATGATAGCAATACGAAATTTGGCACATAATCATGCTATTTTGGATTATACACATACAATAAATGAAGAAAATCATTTTGACATCTTTGCGAACTTGATCTAGTACAACATAATGCTATCGTCTTGTCCAAATGTCTCGATCAAATTAATTATTAGGCCAAATCCTTCAAATGAATGTTATTCCAATGTTATGAACATCTGAAATTCAATTTGAAGATTTTTTAAATACAGTGTATTCGAATGATATCAATGCATCATAAAATAAATTAAATTTGAGAATTAAAGTAGTTTTTTCACTTTACTCCGAAACTACCGGGCCGAGATATTCATCCGTCAATTCTATTCTGCAAAGATCATTTTCAAAGCTCATTTTGTTCGTGCCAACGGAAGGTCAGAATCGATTTTTTTCACGGATTTTCAATCAGTGAGTTCAAACAAAACGATTGATACCTCGTTTACCCAAATTTTCGGCAAATACAGACACTTCGGTAAATCTAACTCAATTTAGGTGAACAAGTTTGCCAACAAGGAGAAGATACTCCCTTAGTAGAAGTCTGAAGTCCCGAAACCGTAGCTTCAACCAATATTTACACTTTAACCATAGGGTTGAAAATACTCCCGCTATCGGGTACTCCGGCTATCGCAAGCCATAAATTATATTTTTATCACCTTGTTATGAAAATTAAAGAACCGAGTTGCTATAACTCTTTTTTTATCTGTATCCTTGTTATCTCAACAAAAAAAACGATCTTTGTTTAAATATTCATTATTTATTCAATAACATACAAAGAAAGTTATTTCCAGTGCCTCTATGCCGGCACACGGCTAAGTAAATTAATGAAAAGGAACGATGATACCGAAGAACTATCATTCCTATGGTGCAAGCTACCTGCGATTGACGTAGGATGCCCAATCAGAGAATCAAGACCTCAATTGCTTCTGTGGGTCGGTTTCGAGGCCTCTCATCAGCTCAGTGTGGCACTGAAATCTTGAAGGAGGTCGCCAATGTTAATAAAGAATGCGACGAGACTTCCAGACAAGCCCAAAAAAAAACTATCTAGGCACATCTCCTAGACTCTTTATTAAGATCAGTGGCATCCTTCAAGAATTCAGAGCCACATGTGCTGATAAGAGGCAGTCACCGCGAAAACGCTCCACAGTTGCACTCAAGGTCTTGACTCTCTGAGACATCCTACGTCAATCATGGCTAGTTCTAAGGGATTATCGTTCATTTTTAAACATATAGTAGTAATAATATCACAAATATTTTGACGAATTTGAGAGTACTTCTCCAGGTAAAAAATGCCATCTAATAAAGGTCGAAATCAGTATCTCGTAGAATTTACAATACTTATCAATCGGTAACTAAAATAAAGTTATCACATGGATTCTATTCTATGAGTGGATGATAAGTATGGAAAGGCGCATAGATTTCGTAGATTGAATTGACTTTAATCTCAGAACTCCCAGAATTCAAGGATTTGAAGTATATTTTAAACAAAAACTCGCAATTCAATGTATTTGCATTGAACTTTTGTTTTTCTGGGCTATATTCGAATTTTAAGAAAATTTCGGTTGTCAAAGTGTAATTAGCTAGACACTGTGCATTTCTTCGAGAAAATGAGATATGCCAGGGAATGGGGTATCCATATGTCAATGATCACTCCTAATATGAAGTGAATTTGATCAACATTTATCGTGTTCTAAGGGTTCCTTTTTAGTATTGAATTGGTATAGGCGAAATTAAAGTGGTTAAACCCTTAAGCAGCAGATAGTTGAAAACCCTGATCATCGCCATGCAAGTTTCTGGAGTTCGAAAAATCGCCTTATCATAAAACCACCGGTTATTTGCAGCAGTTCGTTGCTCCAATGACTGACTGCCTGAGTTCAATTCGCATATGGGTCACCTGAAACATCAAGTCCGAAAGTAACAAGATCCGCTTCGTAACAACAAACATTCAGACGATTTCTCAATAAGAGGATGAAGTCGACCTTGGTTTTAATGCCGGCACCTCCAATTCATCAAATTCTTATGAAGATGTCCCGAAGGTGAATACCTGATGGATCAGGATGCTCCGCAGTCTCATTAATATTAATGGGGTGTTTCAAGTTGAGAATTTCTGTACTCTGAACTTATCGACGACTTTTTATATGCAACATTTTTCAAACTTATTGCGGAACTGTGGGATTAACACAGGTCATTGCCAACCACTTGGATTAAACCTAAATCTAAATTAATATAAAATATAGTTAGCTTACGGTATTTTTTGAAAAATAAAAGGTGTTTCAATGAAATTTTTCAATAACGCTCCGTAACATTGACAATGACATCTCGAGAGCAATTTTCTTGTTCGAATATTTCTGAACAATTGATTAAATCGATTAAAACGTCCAAACAAAACATGAAAGTTTTAAAGACAAAAACTTACTGAAAGAAATTTGATAAAAACATTAGAGTATACGCCCTGGTATACAATACCGTGTGGAGTGCATTCTAGCCGCTTTCTCAGCGCTTCAATCCGAAAACCGTTAATTTTCCATAAAAACTGTAAGAGAGATTTTTTATAGATAATTTCATGAGGATCAATTTTTATAATGACCTCTGAGCAATAGGTTGTGAAATATTTGCAAAAAACTGATCTTCGTGACCTTTTGACCTCTGTAACTTTTGCCCGATATCGATGTCAATATTTCACATCTTCATTATATCACCGAAATGATGGTGTATGCAAAATTCAGACCACTAGAATTTTTCCCCAGATTGGTGTTCAAAATGCCTAAAATGACTGGACTACTTTTGAACTATAAGTTTTAACGATAAGCACTGCATATCTCCTAAAACTTGTTTCAATGATTGTAAATAGACTCTATGATACAGTTCAGCATAATCGAAATCGCCGCATAGAATTCAATAATCAATTAAACTTTGTTGTGCAATTGATGCATAAGTGCAATCCATCAATCTTCAGCTGTAATGGCCATTAGCTTGCGGCTTCTCTTGCTCAAACTATCAAGTTAGCGAATTAGAAATGATTTGTTGCAACAGCAAACTAATTGTTACCGATTTGAAAACCCCATCTCCAGAATGAGGTCTTCTGAATGTTAGCGAAAGTATTGAACGAGATTGAGAGTAATCGATTGAACATATTATCACTACATTACACTCTTTATCCAGTACGATTGTTTGAAATGCCTTATCATAATGGCGAAAATGGAGCCGAATCGGAAAAGATTCGGTCTAAGAAAGAAGGTAGTTCTTCAACTTCATGGTTGAAATAAACATAGTACCCAAAGATGGCCTAATGTATTAAATGGGTAATCTAAAAATATATATTGATAGAGCTAAGTTATTTACAGTGTCTCTATGCCGGCACACGGCTAAGTAAATTAATAAAAAGGAACGATAATACCGAAGAACTATCATTCCTATGGTGCAAGCTAGCGGCGATTGACGTAGGATGCCCAATCAGAGAATCAAGACCTCAATAGCTTCTGTGGGTCGGTTTCGAGGCCTCTCATCAGCACAGTGTGGCACTGAAATCTTGAAGGAGGCCGCCAATGTTAATAAAGAATGAGACGAGACTTCCAGACAAGCCCAAAAGAAAAACTATCTAGGTACATCTCCTAGACTCTTTATTAAGATCAGTGGCATCCTTCAAGATTTCAGAGCCACATGTGCTTATAAGAGGCAGTCACATTGGCTAGTTCTAACGGATTATCGTTCCTTTTTAAACATATAATAGTAATATAATATCACAATTATTTGGGCGAATTTGAGAGTACTCTCTCCAGATAAATATGCCATCTAATGAAGGTCGAAATCAGTATCTCGTAGAATTTACATTACTTATCAATCGGTAACTAAAATAAAGTTATCACATGGATTCTATTCTATAGAGTGGATGATAAGTGTGGAAAGGCGCATAGATTTGATAGATTGAATTGACTTTAATTTCAAAACTCCCAAAATTCAAGGATTTGAAGTATATTTTAAACAAAAACTCGCAATTCAATGTATTTGCATTGAACTTTTGTTTTTCTGGGCTATATTCGAATTTTAAGAAAATTTCGATTGTCAAAGTGTAATTAGCTAGACACTGTGGATTTCTTCGAAAAAATGAGATATGCCAGGGGATGGGGTATCCATATGTCAATGATCACTCCTAATATGAAGTGAATTTGATCAACATTCATCGTGTTCTAAGGGTTCCTTTTTAGTATTGAATTGGTATAGGCGAAATTAAAGTGGTTACCCTTAAGCAGGAGATAGTAGTTGGAAAACCCATGCAAGTTTCAAGTTCGAAGAATCGCCTTATCATAAAACCACCGGTTATTTGCAGCAGTTCGTTGCTCCAATGACTGACTGCCTGAATTCAATTCGCATATGGGTCATCTGAAACAGTTGGTCTCATCAAGTCCGAAAGTAACAAGATCCGCTTCGTAACAACAAACATTCAGACGATTTCTCAATAAGAGGATGAAGTCGACCTTGGTTTTAATGCCGGCACCTCCAATTCATCAAATTCTTATGAAGATGTCCCGAAGGTGAATACCTGATGGATCAGGATCCTCCGCAGTCTCATTAATATTAATGGGGTGTTTCAAGTTGGGAATTTCTGTACTCTGAATTTATCGACGACTTTTTATATGCAACATTTTTCAAACTTATTGCGGAACTGTGGGATTAACACAGGTCATTGCCAACCACTTGGATTAATCCTAAATCTAAATTAATATAAAATATAGTTAGCTTACGGTATTTTTTGAAAAATTAAAGGTGTTCCAATGAAATATTTCAATAACGCTCCGTAACATTGACAATGTCATCTCTAGAGCAATTTTCTTGTTCGAATATTTCTGAACAATTGATTAAATCGATTAAAACGTCCAAACAAAAGATGAAAGTTTTAAAGACAAAAATTTACTGCAAGAAATTTGATAAAAACATTAGAGTATACGCCCTGGTATACAATACCGTGTGGAGTGCATTCTAGCCGCTTTCTCAGCGCTTCAATCCGAAAACCGTTAATTTTCCATAAAAACTGTATGAGACATTTTTTATAGATAATTTCATGAGGAGCAATTTTTATAAAGACCTCTGAGCAATAGGTTGTGAAATATTTGCAAAAAATTGAACTTCTGGCCTTTTGACCTCTGTAACTTTTGCCCGATCTCGATGTCAATATTTCACATCTTCATTATATCACCGAAATGATGGTGTATGCAAAAATTCAGACCACTAGGAATTTTTCCCCAGATTGGTGTTCAAAATGCCTAAAATGACTGGACTACTTTTGAACTATAAGTTTTAACGATAAGCACTCTGCATATCTCCTAAAACTTGTTTCAATGATTGTAAATAGACTTATGATACAGTTCAGCATAATCGAAATCGCCGCATAGAATTCAATAATCAATTAAAACTTTTGTTGTGCAATTGATGCATAAGTGCAATCCATCAATCTTCAGCTGTAATGGCCATTAGCTTGCGGCTTCTCTTGCTCAAACTATCAAGTTAGCGAATTAGAAATGATTTGTTGCAACAGCAAACTAATTGTTACCGATTTGAAAACCCCATCTCCAGAATGAGGTCTTCTGAATGTTAGCGAAAGTATTGAACGAGATTGAGAGTAATCGATTGAATATATTATCACTACATTACACTCTTTATCCAGTACGATTGTTTGAAATGCTTTCATAATGTTCAATGGAGCCGAATCGGAAAAGATTCGGTCTAAGAAAGAAGGTAGTTCTTCAACTTCATGGTTGAAATAAATATAGTACCCAAAGATGGCCTAATGTATTAAATGGGTAATCTAAAAAATATATTGATAGAGCTTGATTTTTATCTTCGACTTCACATCTTATGCCTCGACAAGCATTCGATGCGACTCTGAACTCTTTTCTTCAAATGAAAACAAAAAATTAATGTTTTCCGCAAATCATCACTTTCTGGTACAAAATTTGACATTCGACATGAAAAATATTATGTTGTCTGTTCAATGACTTGATGTATACCAAATATGTTTCACAGATGTCATAGCAAACAAAAAAAATAAAGTTCCCTATCGAGACATTTGTATCTTGACGCTCATTTCATACCGGTATACCTCGTAGTATGCATCAAAAACTTTTTGAGATTAAATACATTACGAAAAGTTATCGATAATTTGGCTTTGATAGTTGTGTCTCTTTATTTTCCTGAATTCCGAAAATAGTCCTCTAGATTTTTGGAAAAAATAAAAATTGGTTTTTCATTAAAATTTCTGGTAATGGTAACTTTTGAGATACCCTGTATGAGATATAGCTTTTATGAATTGCCCACTAGATTGTTGGAGGTTTTGGTGACCTTTTTGTCTTTGGAGCAGCGAGCTATTCCTGACAATTGCAATCACAACATAAACATAGTTATCATCTCATTTACACACCATATTATTAAATCATGGTGATTTAACGCCAAAGCAAAGCATAAAGGTTACAAAATGAAAATATATTAATTGTAACCATATAATTAATGCAGGTCAAATACTCAACTTACCGAATAAAAACAATATTATCATTACCTGGGATAATATTATTGAGTAATTCCAATTCTTGTGGTTAAGCAATTGGAATTAATGATGCATTCGATCGTTCTCTTACATTTGGCTGAAGTTCAATTTTAGTAACCTCGGTACTATTTCTAGAAACAATTATCTATTGTGAAATAAACGAATTAACAATTATTCACGATTACTGGTATCTGATCTATCAAATGCATAATTCATTCATCTAACCGCACGTTATTCCTTTCATTCACAAATTCATTGATGACTTTAATCACCTGAGCTCTGCTGATAACATAGTACGTACTGGTGACAGATTATCTTGGTGATGCCAAATGGATATGAGCTGGAACATGCCTCAAGGATATTAGGTCTGAAAAAACGTTGAAAGACTTTAGCAAAAATACTATACAACAGAAAATACAATGACTAAAGATGCTGTTCATTTAGAGTCGAAGCATCAGTACCTCAAGATCATCGAGCTAATTTCTGAATAATATAATTCCTAGATTCCAATCAGGCGTAATTAATCAAAACGTGTCTTGAAAGCAAGGTATGAATTAAATATAATTCCTATGCACTCACCGTAGGAATTATGTTCATGAGGAGTATTACCAAAAGTTACAATCAGTTTCCTATATTTCTTACTACCTGAACCTGAGAGCTTCGTACTACCTCACAGTTTATTTTCTAATTCATAATGTTTTCTTTCAATGGTGCAAATTATGTAGTGGTACTCCAAATAAGTCCCGAGACTAACCCAGAAACGGTGCTCGTAGTAAACCAGTAACCACGTCTTTCTAGAGTACTAACGTTTGCTTGAAACTTGTCAAAATTTTAAATCGATCGGACCAGAAACGGCTAAGTTATCGAGGTTGGAGTAAAGTCGTTTTTAGTTTGTTTATAAAATGGAAAAAACCGAGTTTCGTTTTCTGATAAAACATTGTTTTTTAATGGGTAAAAACACTGTGCAAGCGAAACAATGGATTGAAAAATGTTACCCGGACTCTTGTCCATCAAAAGCAACGATTTGTCGGTGATTTGCCGAGTTTAAACGTGGTCGTACCGACACAAATGACGCGGAACGCTCGGGTAGACCTGTGGAAACCGTTACACCTGAAAATGTGAGTGAAGTGACAAAAATTAAAATGAAAGATCGTAAAGTGAAGCTCCGTGAGATTGCTGATCATCATATGAAATATGAAAAAGGTTTTTTTCCAAGTGGGTGCGAATCCATGATTCAGAAAGCTGTTTATCGCTATTTACTCGCAACAAAAAAGATTTCTTGCGTCGTTACATGACCATGAACGAAACATGGATACATCACTACAATCCAGCGTCGAAGCGGCAGGCATCTGAGTGGCGCACAGCTGGCGAAAGCCGTCCGAAGCGCCCGAAAACGCAGCAGTCAGCTGGCAAAGTCATGGCGTCAGTTTTTTGGGATACCCATGGCGTGATTTTCATTGACTACCTCGAAAGAGTTGAATCGATCAACAGTGATCATTATATTGACCTGCTGGTGCGTTTGAAGGGAAAAATCGCAAAAGAACGACCGCACATGCAGAGAAAAAAAATCCTGTCACAAGTCGATGGAAACAATGGCAAAATTGAACGAATTGGGCATTGATCTGCTTCCCTACCCCCATACTTTCCAGATTTAGCCCCCAGTGACTACTGGCTTTCGGCTGATCTTAAAAAATGCTCCAGGGAAAAAGATTGGGCTCAAATGAGGACGTCATCGCTGAAACTGAAGCTTATTTTACAATGGTATTAAAAGATTGGAAAAGCGTTGGAACGATTGCATCACCCTAGAAGGTGATTATGTTGATGAATAAAATAAAATTTTACAAAAAAATTTGTTTTCATTGTTAGTCTCGGGACTTATTGATCCATGTGTTAATTGAGTGGTTGTGACTAAATAAGCTGATTTGTGAGGAAACAACGCTCTTGGAGGTAGTTCAGAATTTTCTCATTGAGATCATCAACTTCGTTATGATTTGCATCCAATATTGCTTGTTCACTTGAACAATTATGAATATTTTCTTGTAAACCAGTTAATTAGTTTGAAATTACGTTAATAGGACATACTTATACTAAAATTAGGTGCTATATCTCATTCGATTCAAGATTATGTCTATATCATTGTGTAAGTGGAGACTTTATGACTGTCAGATATGAATTATTGTCAAAACTAATATTTACCAAATTAGCGACAAAACTAAATAGTATACGTTTTCGGTGTACAAATCTACAAGATTTCAGAGTTCTGTTAGTCTTGACAATAGATGACATTCGAAGAACCTACATTTTCTGCTTTCAATTTCCTTGAGAACGATAAAATATGTCTATCGAAACGTTGGTGGAAAGGACCAAAAGACATGATGGATATAACCCGAATAAAAATCCTACACGAGTTGTACCACAAAAAATTTCTAGGCCAAACTTAACTTATACTCTCGTTTATCGTCAACAACAAGATGTGACTCCTCTGAAAATAATCAAATATGTACTACAAAAATTGCATATTTTCGATCTTAAACACCCTGTACTGTTTGGATCGAAAAAAAAAACAGAGATTTGAGATATGAGAGATAATCTTCTGTTAGCTACCATGGATATAATATGATTACAAGATATATTTCTTCAGCGCCTTTACTTCTCATCGCATCAGAGAGAAAGTTGTCGATTGAATAATATGAAATATATGAGAACCAGAATTTGCAGAATGGAATTAAAATAATGCAGACCGCTCGTCCTAAATATAGTGTCAGTTTTATGTAGGTTTACTCTTAAAAATGAAGTTTATTCCGTTCTCATGCATTGAAACGCAGATATTCACTTACCATATTAAGTGATGCCATTCCGAACTTAAAGCTAAAGGGATGTTGAGAGAACTGTACTAATTGACAACTATGAGGAAAAAGCTCAAAACAAAATTATAGTCAACCGGAAAGGAATGTATTCAAAGTTTAATTGAAAGTGAAGTAATGTGAATTTGGGTGACAGTTAGGTAATGTTGGACCCTAAAGAACAAATTGAGAAGGCTTAAATCTGGTAATATGGCCGAGCCCTTCTTCATATTCAACTTCAAGGGTTGTCAGAAATCATGAGTGAGTGAATATTCCTTAGTAACTAAAAGAATTAATCTATTTGTAGTAAAAGGATTTTATGTGGTTAGGAAAGTCAATCAAAAACTAAAATATTTTCGGTGCATAATCATAATCATATTTCTTTCATCGAATGAGAAGTAATTAACACTGATGAAACACTATTGAAACTATACCTGCGATATTGCTATAAAGGATTGATTGTAATCAATGCAATTATTTCAAATCACTGCTTTTTTGAATATCCACTTCTTCTTTTTCAAACAGGAATGGTTATGCAAACATTGCAATTCAATTAAATCAAGCACTTATTTCACATCGAACATTAATCCACAGTTGAATATTAAATTATCAATAATTGCTCTTCAAATTATAGGAAAGGCAGATTTTTTCCATTTCCATCATTCCATCAATTGAAAAACATGCAGAGATACAATATCAGTATTATATGGATATGGATAAGATACCGAAAACTGACAACTACGCACACCCAGTATACTATTGCATCATCAATTACCTCATTTGATGACAATATGCCATAGCTTGGGCAGAAACTCAACAATTGTCAAGTTATTGGGATTTATGGCAATTCTGCCAATACCACGTAATATTATAAGACCAGTGGAAGTAAGAACCTGAAATTTATAGTCTGTACGTGAGGAAGGAGTTCATGAACTTGTACTACTCAAATACATCATAACTCAAAATTTTCGAATTAGAACCTATATTATTCATGCTACGATAATTAAATTTAACATTTTACTGTTCTTGTTCTTTCCAACAGTCTCGAAGTAAAAATAATTAAAGTTCATAGAATGCCGGATTTAATTAGGTTACACCGGATTTTAGATTTTCTCTGTGTTTCCGGTCAAGACAAATCTACTTCCACTCTGCTAGAAATTCCGGATTTCTCTTGTTTCAAGTTCTTCCGCTACAATCTTAAAGTTTTCAATTAAATTATTTGTTGGCTTTAGTTAATTCCTTCTATTTTTACGTAGAATTGAATTTCATATAAAGAAACTTCATTGAAGCATCCCTTGTTAAGATACAGCCCCTTAACGGGAGTACATAAAAGTTGTATAACAATTTTTTTCACAAGCAACAAAAAAGTTACAATATTGAAATTAACCTAACGTTTCCTACTAGAAAAAATACACTTATCCAGTTATTTATTTGGTTTACCCCAAGGGTGGGAAACGCAACCCCTAAAGTTTATTTAGTTCTTCAATGATGACTACTTTTCAGGAAATATATTCCCACGGAATAAACTAACAAAAATAAGGATAGATTTTCTTTCGTAAACTTGATTTCCATGAACTTGAATGACAATAGGATATCACGATCATCTAAACTTGGGACAATTTCGACTAGGTACCTTTATTGCGTGACCTCACTTTCTCATTAACTTTCTCTAAAGACAATAACATTCATGCACTCATACACGACAAAAAACCTTATTTTCTAATGAAATAAAGGCTGAACGTTTTTGTACATAATTACCATGTCAATATAACTACCATGCATTTGATGAGACAATGCCAATTCGCGATTCAATAGCTCTAGGACTCAAATCGACTTTGTTGTTTAGTTTTTTGCATATAAACGAGATAAATTTCCACACAAATAATGAATCCTAAAGCAAAATAATCATATTTCCATTCATACATATATTGTATACTAGTGGGCTGGTACGTGCTTCGTTTTTAAATCTTAATACAAAACATTTGGATAACCTCTCATATTATTCCAATTAGAGCATGATTAAATAATCGATTGGGGGTCCTGACATTGCAACAGGCAACATAAAGCTGGCCATATGAAAAACACGAATCCTCCAAATTCACCCAGCCGATACCACATAACCAGCATATATCTGTATATAAATTCGTATGAATTTTTATACCGTGCTCGGACTAAATGTATTGTAATTCACCTAGCTAACACATGGATCAATAAGTCCCGAGACTAACAATGAAAACAAAATTTTATTTGTAAAATTTTGTTTTTATTCATCAACATAATCACTTTCTAGGGTGATACAATCGTTCTAACGCTTTTCCAATTTTTCATTACCATGTTTATAAAAAAAATTATCTTTCGCTTCAAAATAAGCTTTAGTTTCAGCGATAACCTCTTCATTTGAGCCAAATCTTTTTCCCTGGAGCATTTTTTAAAGATCAGCAAAGAGCCAGTAGTCACGGGGTGCTAAATCTGGCAAGTATGGGGGGTGGGGAAGCAGATCAAAGCCCAATACGTTTTCGGGCGCTTCGGACAGCTTTCGCCAGCTGTGCGCCACTCAGATGACTGCCGCTTCGCTGGAGTGTAGTGATGTATCCATGTTTCGTCCATGGTCACGTAACGACGCAAGAAATTTTTTTTGTTGCGAGTAAATAGCGTTAAATAGCTTTCATTATAATTTTTGTCACTTCACTCACATTTTCCGGTGTAACGGCTTCCACAGGTCTACCCGAGCGTCATTTGTGTCGGTACGACCACGTTTAAACTCGGCAAACCACCGAAAAATCATTGCTTTTGATGGACAAGAGTCTGGGTAACATTTTCAATCCATTGTTTCGCTTGTACGGTGTTTTTACCCATTAAAAAACAATATTTTATCAGAACACGAAACTCGGTTTTTCCATTTTTTAAACAACTACAAAGCGTCTTTACTCCAACCTCGATAACACAGCTTTTTCTGGTTCGATCGACTTAAAATTTTGACACGTTTCAAGCAAAGGTTAGCACTCTAGAAAGACGTGGTTACTGGTTTACAACGAGCGCCATCTCTGGGTTAGTCTCGGGACTTATTGATCCATGTAGTACTTCATATCCGAGTAAAAATTTTAATATCCATCATACCCATATAATAATATTTAAAAAAATATTTTTTTCAATTCGTTCACGAAGTATCTCCTCGTACTCACGTTTCGGCAACGGCAGTTTCGTGCCTATTGGGAGAAATAACTTTTTTTATATACTGTTTCATCATAAAATACATCTCTTATCTCAGCAAGAGTTTTCATATTTTCGGAGTAGGTTAATTTTCCAAATATCTAGATCAAATCGGTTAAAATTCTGAAAGAAGACATTAAGTGGAACAAGTGCGCTGAGGCTCCTGGCCTTACTTCAGTGCGTTTCAAAATTTTTATGTAAAGAACTTCAAAGCGACGAAATTTCGCAGAAGATTTCGTTTTAATATCTCAACAACTTTTTTTTTATTTTGATGATATCAATTATTGTACAGTTATCAAGAATACCAAACATCAGATCAGTACCGTAACTAGCCATTTCTAATGTTTCTTTCGAAACTGTACCCTTGAAAAATACTGGTCTGGGCAATTCTTTGCTCTTCCTGTGTCTACCACTGCCCCCTGTGCCTAAGCACCGCTGTTACCACACCAGTTACGCCACTGCTTCAGATATCCATAAATCTAAACGCATGCAGGGTTGCCTTTTATATTTCGCGATTAAAGATATAAAACAATTATTAATAATCGAAAATCGCTACTGTTAAATATTCCCCATTAAGATCTATACACTTTTGCATGCGATTGAACCAATTGTCGAAGAACACACACACACACACTCGTAATCAAGATAAAAGTGCAGTATTTCATGAACGAAAAATACATCCATCAGATCGGCATCCTCACTAATTTCGATTTCTTGTTTCAGATGAAAGTGGCCCTCTTTGTGTTGGCCTGCTTGCGCGGCTGCAGCAATGGCGGAGCCAGCCATCAACCAAATAAGGCCGGTTTCCAACAGACCCGGAAGATTCCTATCACTGCCAAACCCACAAAAATGTGCCAATCGTAAGTCTTTTTTCATCTAGTATTCATTTCATTTGTTTATTGTTGCAGCTGAATTTCTTGATTGATATTTTTTCCTTGTCAAATATTTCCTTATGGTGCATATAAGGAGTTCTATTTCAGACGAGCCACCCCGTATATTTCCGCAGTGAGTCGAAAAATTACTTAAAACAAATGAATTATTCTGATTGAGAAATGTCTTTCAACCTATATCTGAGGCTTGCCATGAGCAATACCTAAGGGTCGGTGGTTCAGTCATGGCTAGTCTCGGGATTGAAATTGATTCGTGGATCAATAATTTTGATCGATTACTCAATGAAGGATTAAGAGAAAACTTGGATTTAAGTCGGGATTAACTTCAGATACACAGAATATTTAAGTAATGGCATTTTATCTGCATGCAATTCCTTTTGACGCATCTTCTCTAATCTGATTTTCATTTCTTCAAATCAGTTTTCAATTTCAGATTTCAGTCGTTCATATACAGGGTGTCTCAAGTTCGAGTGTCTATTAGACGTTTCTGGAGAACTAAACAAATTTGAAATCTGAAAATTGGGATTATGATATTGTTCGAAGTTCTCTACAGAGCTAAAATATTTTCGAAGCCCAAAAACTTCCGGTTATACAGGGAGTGAAAATAAATTCGACGAAAAATTTTTTTTCAAGTTTTCCATTCCTGGTATGATCGAGTATTCAATAGTGAATTCATTTCTGTTAAAACCATTGTATTAAATCGAATAGTTTTCAAAATATCCAAATAAAACTGGAAAAAAAGTCAAATATGTTCAGTCAGTAATATGTTCATTATTCTCATTTTAAATATCCTGAGCGTAAACCGTTTTCACAACATCGAAGAGGAAGGATGTGAAAAGGTCATGCATCTTTTGGATTTCAAAAATATCATCACAGGGTGTTTCAAAATTTGTGTTGAAAATTGTGATCCTAAATTGGCCATAACTTCTGTTTTTCAAATTAGAACCCTATTTTTTTATAATTGTGTTGTATTCTGCGGTCAAAAATAATGATAGTTTTCTCACAGTTTTCAGATTTCAAATATGTCTAGTTCTCCAGTAACGGCTAATAGGCACTCGAACTTGAGACACCCTGTATGTGAAATTTTAGAAAATAAATTCTTTCTTTTCCGAAAGAAGAGTCTTAAAATTAGGTTTTCTATGGTTAGACTTTTTTTGCATTGTTGCCAAGCCTTGTAATGTATTGAGTAATGTGAATTTTACATTGAACAACATGCAACTTCATAATCCAGAATTATCAATGATCCCGAAATTCCATAACACCGGGATTAAACTTCAATTGAACAATCGGCTCTTCTCAAAATCAAATAAGGGAGAAAGCTTGAGTAATACTTCATTTGAAAGGTTACCTCTTTACAACAGTGTACAAAAAACGTAATGTTGATGAACCGTTCTAGCTGAAAATTGAGTCACATTTAATTTTTTCTGTTCAAATGAACTACCTTGAATAATTTGGTAATTTTTAAGTTTGTGAAAATGCTCAGTAAAAACTTACAAAGGCACTGACGTGAGCTCAGGAGCTTCTATGCGCTTGTTCTTAAATTATATATTTTTAGTTTATCTATATTTTTTTAAATCTCTCTAAATTCTATTCGTCCTTTCATTCACCACATTCTTAAAACTCAGTAGGTCATCCTATAAAAATAGATAGATAAATCAATGATTACTTAATAGGCTCATTGTCATTGATCAAAGCAGGTTTCTGCCTTGTAAGTAGCGCCGGTCGGTAACTACTAACGATTCATTGTCCTACGGAACCCGTTGTCTTCTAATTTGTACCAGCGGCTAAACACGTCTCTAGTTTATTCCGAAACCATGTAATCATATGCAACTAGACAAGTCTACTCTTGAAACTCTTACGAATGATAAATTTGCGCAATAATGAATAAGTAGGTAACGAACTGATTATAAGTTCATTTGAATGTCCCACTAATAACTAGTATCCACTAATAAATACTCTTTCAGATTCGATCAGAGATGGATTTTGATGAAATCTGCGTGAAATTTATTCATTCGACTCATGACAAATCACAAAAATTGTGAAAACCAATGATGAGAGGTCAGGAGTATTTGAACGCTCGTTCTTAAGTCTTTTTCTGCAATTATAATACAAAAACAACGATTTTTTAGTTTTCCTTAAGTTTTGTTCCAAGCTTAGATTTTCTTCTCCTAAAAACCAACGTCGATGTTTTTCTAAACATCGAACATTATTTCATCGTTATAATTTTCCAATATAAATAATAAGCCAAAAATTTTACCGGTACAGTGGCGGTCTCAAGCGTGTAAACACGGTAACCTTTACTTCATTGTATTTATGGTTGCAGCTACTTGGTCTCTTTGTTGAGCTGGTCTGAGCCAGGGCCGGATTTATTCGACATCACCTCTCAGAATTTTTTATTATTTAGATATATTGACTTACTGTCCAATGATCTGTGTATATTTAGATGACGATTTTAATAAATGAATTATCGGCATATTGTTGGTGATATCAAATGCGTGAAGTGAATTTAGATCAGTTACGCATGTACACAAGAAAATTGTATGTAAAATATATATTTGAATGAGCAATAAATCGACCAAGTTCTTATTTGTGTATGTTACATTCATTGTGAATAAACCCTCACGATATTCATTTTTGAGTTGAAAATGATAGCCGAATGTGAACGCGCCATTTCAGTTCGAAATCTTATGTTCGTTCAAAGAAGTGTTTCCTGAAATTCTATAAAAACAAAAGTATAATATATAAAATCATAACTGAGAAGATCCATAACATACATGGGAGAAATTCGGATAAATCATGATATGAGGGATTTATAATGCTACTATCTTGGCCTCCCCTTGAATCTTAGTTCGGAAGAACAAATATCGAAATGAAATAACTATGAATCTTCGTGAAGAACAACATATTTTCTGAAGCCGGCCCTGGCCATCGTCTCATAGTTCAGTAACTCTCCGTTAGATGTTGTAAAGAACAAATACATTCATTTCCAGAAACATACAGTCCAGCTATAAACCAGAAATCGTACTAGTAAATTTCTGGCTTCATTTCTTTGAACTGCGTTTCCCCTCTAGGTAGATTTATACTCAATGCCCCTACTGAAAGTTCGAGAGATGTCAATCGAATACGTATTCATGACATTTTTTCCCCTTAAGTAAAAGAAAAAAAATGGTATCTTCTGGTATAAGTAAGCTACGACAATGAAATTTGGAAATATGTAAGATATCACTAACCTCCACACGTGCACATATTTCTGTTCGAATATGTCCTATATTTTATGAGTTATAGAGTATTAAAAATTTTCTTGTTTAGAATTCTTTTTAAATTTTGCAAGCCTATTTGTTTCAACCTAGTAAATTTCTGATGCTCATCTTCTAACTTCTCACTTCTAATGAATATTATATAACGGATATTTATCTGGGCAGAACGATTGCAGGATGTTCTACAAGTGTAATAATGTAGGAACAAACGCGCGAAAAATAAATTGTAACATACAACATAAAATGTCCAAGGAGCGTATAAATTTTAGCATTTCTCTAGACAATCAGATGGTGCTCTACGAATTTTGCAAACAACCTTTATGTTCTAACTTTCAACATCCGATTGAACAACTACAGGAGCATGATAGAAAGTTTTACATCCTAACAAAATAGTAGCAAAGAAAATATGTAATAAAAGGTACCTCACTATAATGATCCTCAATTTTCTCGATACGCTACTGCAAATCCATAATCTCAGAGTCAACATCTTATAATTGGCACCAAATTAGGTAGAAAGTGAAACAGGTACTCAACTCTTCAAGTAATAAATTCTCATGAAATTTTTTATTGATGGCAATAGTAGGATTTTCCTAATGAGACAGTTGATATTATACATAACGAGTTAACTGTAGTCTTCGGTTCAAAATACGAGTACAAGAAATGTTAGGGATTATACGAGGTTGGATTGATAAGTACCCGTGTTTGGCAACAAAGAGATCTGTAGGTAAAAAATCTGTTTACCATCTTTTAGTGCCATTTCATTGAAAACAACTTCGTGTTATTTTTTTTTAATGGAAAAAGATCAATATAGTTCAGTGATTCGATTCCTGTCTTTGGAAGGGAAGGCGTGCGAGAAAGTTAAAGATCGGTTGGTGGCTGTTTACGAGGACCATGCACCTTCGATAACGACCATCAGATATTGATTCAATGAATTCAAACATCAGTGTTCGACGAGGACAGCCAGGAATAAGGTAACTACGGATGATATAGTCGACAATATCCAAGATATCATGTTGGCCGAACGCCGAGTGAAGTTTAGAGAGATTGCTAAGATGCTAAACATTTCATACGAAGCGTGCACAATATTTTATATCAACATTTGGAGATAAAGAAGCTATAAGCAAGATGGATTCCTCGTTTACTGACAGTGTACCGAAATCGTGTCACAACGTCTACGTTGACGAAACCTGGACCCACCACTATACACCAAAAACCAAGGATAGTCGAAGCAGTGGACTTCTGCAGGCGAATGTGCTTGGAAGGCAAAGGAGGTGCCTTCGTCAGGAAAGGTTTTAGCCACTGTTTTTAAGATCCCCAAGGAATAATCCTCATTGACTACTTGGAAAAGGGAAAGAGAATATCAGAGCAATACTACAGTTAATTATTGGATGGACTTGATGCCACATTTGAAGAAAATCGCACCCTTCCACACCGAACATTCATTAGCAGTCACCACTGCAAAATTGGTTGAATTGGAATTCAAATTTCTACCTCACCCACAATATTAACCAGATCTGACACTCTGAAACAGAGGCCTATTTTGCATAGTTCGAGAAGTACTATTTTGGAAAGCATGAAACTATGTTGGGGAATAAATATAAAAAATTCCAAAAAAATCATTTTTCTTTCCAAACACGGGCACTTATAAATCCATGCTCTTACTCTGAAAATACAGGGTGCACATGATTTCCGTTTCTGTAATAGTTTTGTGAAGAAATCGAAAATCACGCTTACGGTTTCGGAGTTTTATCTAGTGCGGTGGTACAAACATACCTAGATGTACTCTTACTATCACACAACCTCTAAGTAGAATGGAAACCTTCCACACTTATTGTTATTGATTATTTACTTCTTTGATTCAGTCAGTACGACTGAGGTGGTGAGGGAGGAAAACAGTCAAGCAGAAATCTAATTTTGTGCTAGGATTGTACGCGCGGGCTCTTACCACAATGAGTAAGAGGGACGGCATTCTGTCCTATTGTTATTCCAGGTAAAAGAATTGCGCTCACAAGTTCACAAGTTTAGCCTTAATAATCTTAAAAAGACAAAAAAAAATTTAAGAATTTCAACCTTGGTTACTTTGATGGCGGATTTTGGCAAAAATAGCCCATTAAGGCCCGGTTGTACAGTCCGAGTTCAAGCCTAGTTCAAGACTGAACCCAACTCAAATAAGAAATATCTGTTGTACAGTGCGAGTTCAAGGCTGAACTTCACTCAAACCGACCCTCAAGTTGAACTTCCAAAATCGGGCGCTCAAGCCTGGTTCAACAGAAATTTCAGTTCAATCATAGAGTTCAATTTACAATTTATAGGTTATATGTCAAATAGTTGTAGTTGAAAGGCTTGCTAAGGTAGTATTTTCGTGAATGAGTTGTGTTCGTGTTTCACTCAAAAACAGAATTTTTTAATATGAAATTAATAGAAATGGATTTTGTTTATTTTCAATTATATTGCTATTTTTTAATAAGATTTATTAAAATGTTCTCTTCAGAGCACGTGAAATTTGCGCTTCGCTTTACGTCTGACATTATTACTGAAATTTTTTTATCAATCACAACCACAACAGCACTCATCAACAAATCTTGTTCAAATAGAACAATTCAAATTTTTAAAATTATATTTGCGCTCTTGTCATAGGAGAATTTTAATTCTTCTTCTTTTTTCCATTTGTCCAAAATTTGTTACTATTCGTATCAAAAACGCATGTCTCAAAGGAAGCGACGTTGCCATTTTCTGAAGAATTGTACTCAAGGAAAGTTCACTTGAACTCGCCTCAAACATAACCTGTACAACCGGATGACATATCTGAACCTGGCTCAAGAGTGAACCGAGCTCAGTTGAGCTTCGAATTGAGTTGTCACTGTACAACCGGGCCTAAGTAATGCTTATTTTAAATGATCCTGATTCCTTAGAGTTCGGCCATTGAGTATAAATCTACCTAGAGGGGAAACGCAGTTCAAAGAAATGAACCCAGAAATTTACTAGTACGATTTCTGGTTTATAGATGGACTGTATGTTTCTGGAAATAAATGTATTTGTTCTTTACAGCATCTAACGGAGAGTTACCGAACTATTAGACGATGGCCAGGGCCGGGGTCAGAAAATATGTTGTTCTTCACGAAGATTCATAGTTATTTCATTTCGATATTTGTTCTTCCGAACTAAGATTCAAGGGGAGGCCAAGATAGTAGCATTATAAATCCCTCATATCATGATTTATCCGAATTTCTCCCATGTATGTTATGGATCTTCTCAGTTATGATTTTATATATTATACTTTTGTTTTTATAGAATTTCAGGAAACACTTCTTTGAACGAACATAAGATTTCGAACTGAAATGGCGCGTTCACATTCGGCTATCATTTTCAACTCAAAAATGAATATCGTGAGGGTTTATTCACAATGAATGTAACATAAACAAATAAGAACTTGGTCGATTTATTGCTCATTCAAATATATATTTTACATACAATTTTCTTGTGTACATGCGTAACTGATCTAAATTCACTTCACGCATTTGATATCACCAACAATATGCCGATAATTCATTCATTAAAATCGTCATCTAAATATACACAGATCATTGGACAGTAAATCAATATATCTAAATAATAAAATATTCTGACAGGTGATGTCGAATAAATCCGGCCCTGGCTCAGACAGAGAGAGACCAAGTCGCTGCAACCATAAATACAATGAAATGAAGGTTACCGTGTTTACACGCTTGAGACCGCCACTTTACCGGTAGAATTTTTGGCTTCATTTCTTTGAACTGCGTTTCCCCTCTAGGTAGATTTATACTCAATGGTTCGGCGCATATTATAGGTGTATTCAGTAATAAAAAAAAATCCATTCACATTTTTTATTTATCTTTGGTCTTAATTCACTTGACGTATTTTTTTCTATTGAGACCATTTTTGTATCTAAGTACAACTTATGGAGATTTCATTGCAAGAGAAAAAAGTCAAAATAGTTTTATACTTTTTTTTAGAATTTTTTCACGTGATTGACGACAAAAGTTCTGAAATTTTCTAAAAATAATGATAACTCGAAAACTGTGAATAATCGCGGAACATATATGGGGTATTTTGCATACCCCATGAGACGAAGAATCTAATTTTTTTAAGACGTCAATCTCTCGGCCACCCTAGATATACCTAGATAATTCAGAAGAATTTTCTTGGGTTTAGAGCACCGTGAAACATAAAGAAATCCTTTTTTATTGATGTTAATTGACATTTGCTTTTTATATTACTTCTTAATCATACATATAATACTGCACAAGAAATACTACATATTCTATACCTAGATATACAGTGCGCGTCAAAATTATGGACTTTTTTCAATTAACTTTTGACGCGGCGCATTTTCTTGGTGAATGAGGTCCTTTTTTCTTCAAGTGAAGCCTTTTCTGTGCGATTTCGGCCTTCAAACTATCCATCAAACCGATATAATAGTCGCTGTTGATTACTACAAGACCAAGTCAATGAAAAGAATTTCATGAACATCCTAAAATACAGATGGCATTAACTTCGCGGCGGATGTTTGAGTCTTGACGCCACTCAACAGAATGCCACTTTAATTTCGGACTAATGTGGTGAATCCATTTTTCGTTAATTGTGATTTGCCGATGCGAAAACGTCGGCGTAAACATCTCCAAACAGCTCTTTGCGCCATCTACTTGTGTTGTTTTTGCTCTGGTGTTAGCAAAGGAGGAACCCATTTGGAAAACATCTTTTTAATACCCGAATGTTCGAGTATGATGCTATAAACACTATCTTGTGATAACTTCAGTGTCAGTTATCTCTTTCAACATCACTTTACGATTGTCCATGATGATTTTGAATGTTTCTTCAATGTTTTCCGGAATAACTGCCTCTTTTAGGTTCAGCATCATCGGTGTCCATACGATAACGTTTGAAATCTGAAATGGTACGTACTAAGAAAGAGATCTTTCCATATAAATTCACATGTTCACGTCTAGCCATTCATTTACAATTGATGTCTTCATTTTCTCTTCGAATGTCGCAAGCAAATATCGTTTTATTTATCTGAATGTATTGTCACTATTGCGTGATCTACAGAGATGGTGTTGAATTCAGGAGTACACATAATGCATTTGCAATATTACGATTCATTCGTGCAGTCACTGTTGCTACATATTAATGAGATTCGTGTTGGGAAATCCAACAGAACAAACCAGAGAGATTTAATGAGATCCTACAATAATTGTGGTTTTTACTTTCTTCGCCATCTTTGAAAATATGAGAAATGAAGTGAAAAAATTGTAGTAAACATTGTAGTGATTTGACAGGAGCATTTACGCGCTTATTCTAAAGTTAAAGTCGATTCATGGAATCCGGAAGAGTATGATACTAAAATAACCGCAACAATGAATGTGAAGGAATCAAAATACCTATATCTTAAATTAAAAATAATCAATCACATTTACTTGATTAAAAGGAGACAGTTTCAATTTCCAAAAACTTTATTTCCACAACGACAGCTGTTTCACCATAATATGGATCTTCAGGTTGTTACATTACAACCAACCGCCGAAGACGGATCATCTTTCTCTACTACATTGGTAGCTCTCACACTTCGGCCCAAACAACTGCATTTTTGAGCACTAAAACATCGATTTGATGAGTCATCCGCCGTATAGTCCTGACTTGGCTCCGAATGACATCTTTCGATTGCCGTACGTAAAAAATAACATGAGAAGTCAACGTTTTTCGACACCTAAAGAAGCGTTCAGATTGCATGTTTTGGAGATTCCTCAGAGTGGCAAAAGTACTTCAACAATTGGTTCAATCACATGCAAAAGAGTATAGATCCTAATGGGGAATATTATGAAAAACAATCAATCGATTTTAGATGATTAACATTATTTTTGTTCTCTAATCCCGAAATATAAGAGGCAATCCTCGTAAGATGTTGAGAGTAGAAGGTTGATTGAAATAAAACTGAAGGAAAAATGTAAGTTAAGTTGTTAATCATTCAAATGTTTGTTGATTCTTTTTATTTCTCTTTTGTCGTTTGTTTCTGTATCACAAGGGCTACAATTGCTACAACGTTGTTGATCTGCGATCAGGCTAGGGAACCATGCAGGGCCAGCAAATTCCAGAATTGGTCGAACATAGGTGATGTAAAGCCGGCATGTCTCGATCGAGGATCTAGGAAAAATTTTCCGCATCAAGTACAAAATCTTCCGGCGTTTGGCGGTTATACTGCTCACATGTGCTGACCAAGACAGATCCTCAGTTATCACCAGCCCGAGATCGACGTGCTGTGCAGCGGAGACCAAACATTGGCCTTCGATCATCTACTGGTTACGCGGATTGTGACTCCCAAGGTGAACAACTCTTCACTTTTCTACGTTCACGGGAAGAAGCCACTGACGGCACCATTGGCTAAACCGATTCAGGTCACACTGAAGAATATTAGGCAAGCGAGCATCATTGAAGAGCTTGATGTCATCAGCATATTGGGATGCGTGGGACGAGAATAAACCAGGCAGATCTGATACGTACGCCAAAAATAGGATCGGACCCAAAACAGAACCCTGCGGTACTCCGCTGATAACGGGTTTGAAGTCAGATAATGTGTCGCCAACTCTTACTGAGAAATACCTACCAACAATGAACGAACGCAGCCAGTCCAAACCCTACCTCTCACACCAAGATGTTCAAGCTTGAACAGCAAACGGCGAAAAGGAACACGAGCGAAGGCTCGGGAGAGCTCCAGATATATCACATCAACAGGTATACCACAGTCAATAGGCTTGGTCCAATGCTGGAGACCCTGCAGAAGACATGTGACAACTGATCGTCCCGGAAGAAAACCGTGCTGTTGTTCAGGAATTATATTATTTTCAACAAAAAACCCCAGCAGTCTATCAGACACAATCTTCTCAGCAATGTTGGAGATTAAGGGAAGTAAGCTAATAGGGCGGTAATTGCTGGTACTCAGTTTGTCTCCCCTCTTAAAGACTGGAGTGACTATTGATATTTTCCAAGCTGATGGCAACTGACAAGTATGGAATGATAACCTGATTATCATGGTTATGGGTAATGACAGACTTGCAGCGCACCTCTTCAGAATTCGCGCTGAGATATCATTCAAACCTGGCGCTGGTTGTGCTGAATGTACAAAAGTAATAAATATAAAAATTTTACGAAGTGTAATTTTAATTTGGCTTTTGAATGTGCGTCAGTATTATTCATATCTTTAATTGAAAGTGGAAATAATGAGCCGAATTGGTATGTTACGGAAGAAATCTCTAATTATGTGAATATTTTAAAGCTATTTCTATACACAATGAAAGACAGTTCAATTCAATAATATGTTTCTTTTTTATTTCAGGTCCAAAACAATTCTTCTTTAGGGGACACAACTATTTCTTCAGCGGTCATGTTCCCGAATTAGCTGGAAGAAAAGTTGACTGGTTAGATGGAAGAAATATCTGCAGAGAGTACTGTATGGACTTGGTGTCATTGGAAACTCAAGAAGAAAATAATATGATCTTCAGACTGATTCAACAAAGTAAGTATTTCCCGAATCACCAAGAACTGTACAGGGTGCTGTCAAACGTGATGATCAATCATAATTCTGAAAACTCAGTATAGCATGTAGTAATTTCATCTTCTGCTTTAGTGAGGCATTTCGTCTGTTTTGTCTGGTCTATTAGATTCATTGCTCTCCTGAAATCGAGTTCCAACTTTCTCTCCATCTTTTTCGCGGTCTTCTTCTCTTCGGCCTTCCATTTCGTGCTATCCTACTAACATATTCATTCCATTCCTCTTACCCAGCTTACCACGTCACATTTGTCTTTGATATGGGTGTTTTGTCTGTCTGTCTAATGTGTAACCGGATATGGCATGGAGCATTTCGTTTATTAGTAACGAATTCAATCTTTATTCCATGTTTCTATACTTATTCCGTTTTTTTTTGGTTCTTGTAGTTTATTAACATATCCTTCCGTCCAAAGTTGGATTTTCACGTAGAGCAAAGAGCTGGCCTGATTCCTTTTAAAACATGCTTGCACAAAATATTTGTCAACCTTGCACTTGATCTGCTTCCCATAATTTGCAAAACATTCAAGTTTTGAGCTCAACTGTGGCAGCGATTCTACCAAGTTTTCTTCTTTTTCCAGATGATGTACCATACATCTGGACCTCGGGTCGCCTTTGCGACTTCAAAGGTTGCGAGAATCGTCCTGACCTTGAGCCCAAGAAAATATTGGGATGGTTCTGGTCAGCAAACAGGGAAAAGATGGCACCTACCAATAGGACACCCAATGGTTTCAATTACAACCCTTGGTCTCAGACTGGCCATAAGAAACAACCACAACCTGACAATGCTGAATTTGACATCAACGGAACAAGTGAATCTTGTCTTTCCATCCTCAACAACGTTTATAACGACGGCATTGCGTGGCACGATGTAGCCTGCTACCACGAAAAACCAGTGGTATGTGAAGATTCCGATGAATTGCTGAACTACGTCGCTGCAACAAATAGAGGAATCCGTTTGTAAATAGTGAACAAATTTGTAAATCACTTTAAGATATACTTCCTTTTTATGCAGATGATGTAAATGTATATTTATTTTTTGATAAGTTTAATTTTTTTAAGTATGTACAAAGTTCCATCTTTTGTCGACATTCGAATTTTTCTTCGTATTTTGATTGTAAATGTTGTACAATTTGATGTCTATTTCTACCCAAACTCTGCCAGATCCTATTGAAAATAGATTTATGTGGACAATAAAATATTTAAAGAAATTATACTGTTTTTCGCATGGAATTCACTTTAAGTGGAATGCATCAATAGTAACAAGCTTTTGCTTGAACATCGCGGTTAAAAAAAGGCTTTCAGTCTCTGAGAATTGAATATATTACAGAGATCAGCAGAAGCCTTTTAAAGGATGTTTTTATGGCCAGGATTCTTTTTTCTTTGTATATCTTGAGTTCATGCAGAATATTAAATATCTTGAGAACATTCATATTATTGAAAAATCTTTTTTCTCGAATGATTATTTTGTAAAAATTTTTGTATACACCATCACCTTTCCTAGGATTCAAATCGTTCGTACGTCGGTTATGAAAACTGCAGTGCATAACATTTTGTACAAATTCCGCACGAAAATTCACTCCCTAAAAAAGAAACAATTGCAATTAATGAATTGAAAAGTCTTAAAATAATTTATGCTTCTTTTAAAGTAAATTCATCTGAAGAAAATCAATAACAGATTGTGGAAATATCCAATAATCTTTCAATACTTAGGCCCGTTTGCACCAACCACACTTAGCGTTAAGTATCCCTTAAAATTAATCCTTAAATTCAATTGCTTTGCACCAACTGTTAAGCGGTACTTAAATCCCTTAAGCGAGCCTTACCTTTAAGTGCTCATTCATGGCCACTTAACTATTTAAGGCCCGTTTGCACCGTCACCCCTTAAAATATCGCTTAGCTAAGTGCCATTTAATGTTAAGGGTCGCTTAAATTCATCTCCAGTTGCACTACTGTCACTTAACAGAAACTTAACTAAGCGACGCTTAACATTCTCAATCTGGTGACATTTCAGTATTTCATTTCTCCCTAGATCAAAAGCGATTTCATTGGCACATATTTGATGTTCTGTGGTTAAAGAAGTTATAAATATTTCTATGCAGAAATATTTGTTTATAAATTAATATATAAATAAACAAGCCCGATATGGTTTTGATTAAAGACTTTATACGTATATACGCCTAGGAAATCCTCTTTCCACAATTTCTATTATTTTCAAGTCGTCATGAAATCACAGTATAGGGACCAAGCAGTAGTCGCACTCCGTGGATTTTTTACACCAAGTCTGACTCGCGCATTCCTCCCTGCGCATAACCTAAAATGTTCATTGTTTTCATCTAAGATGTCTGGAATAATGTCATTATTATTATTTTAGACATCTCAAATAATTCCTTTGTATAATTAATTCGTTCAATATATGGAAGAATATAATTTTTCTAAGATCTATTTAAAATTCAAAGAAGTAGTTGAAGAAAAAGATGCAACCTAACTTATAAATTCAGTGGAATTTCTTTTAGTCAAAATCTACCATAAACCAGCAAAGCTCATTTATTCAATAATTTATTTTCATTCAAGTAAGTATTCTGTTTCAATTATGTGTTATTTTCAAATTAATTCCAAAATGGTTAACAATTGTAGCGTATACAACTGCAAAAACAATGGTCTCAATAATCCGAAACTTTCTTATAATATATGGTGAAGAATTTGAAGAGGAGAAAGATTTCAATGAAGGAAAAAGAAACTGTAGAAATCGAGGATGAAAGTTTCATTCGATTCTGCAGGAATAATTTCAGCTCGAACATGGCTGATTTCATGATAGCCCAATTGCAACTCAAAAGAACAAATCCCCATGGCTACAGGTACTCCATCTCTTATAAACAATTTGCACCTACTATCTATTTTTTGGGACCTAAAGTTTAAGAAGTTCAAGAAAAACTTTTTCCTTACCTCACAAGGCTACTCTATGCAGAATAACTACCAAATGGAACTTTTCCGTTGGTTTGAATGAATATGTATTTTGAGCAATTTCGGTGAAAGTAAAAACTATGACAGAAAGAGCAGAGGATTGCATATTATGTGTTGATGAGATGTCTATCAAAACTCATTTTTTTATGATATATCTCTTGACCAAATAATTGGATTTCACCAATGCAATGGTGACAGATCTTTCGAACCTGCTAATTGTGCATTAGCTTTAATGTATTTTCAGTTTGTCAGTATTCGTTTTATTTATAGATTAGGTACAAATTTTCTGATGGAATTGATCTTAATGCAAATTTACCACATAGCGTAAACATTCATTCTATATATTTCTATCATATCACTTACAAAGTCTTTGTATACTCGTTATTTTGAATGTATTGATGTATACATAATTGTTGACTGAAATGCATGCAGAATTAAACTATATTTTTATGATACTGTATAGTATTTTATTCCGTTGTATATTACTATATTATATTCATTATAGAAATATGAAAAATATAATTTTATATCAGAAAACCTGTTTTTTTATTGTATTTATGAGAAGATAATTCAATATTACCTGAAAACTGTATTACAAGTTTAGATTAGACTGAACGAATCTTGAGAAAAATTTATTAAGGCAAAAAATATAAACAACTGGGAGAAATCTTCTAACAAGTAACAAATTATATGCTCTGATGTTGATTTAATCTGGAAAATTTACTACATTTAACTAATCGCATTAAACAGGATTCTTAAGTTCAAAAGAAATTTGAAGCAAGAACATTTATATGAGGCCTATTACAGAAATCAATGTTTTTTGCAACATTTCGTGTTGAGGGGTTTGCCGATAGTTAAGAATTCCATAATCAAATTCCTCTTTTCATAAATTGTATATAGTAAAAAATAGTATCAGTTCAAACCAAATCATCAGAGAATTCATTGAAAAAATTTGTTGAAACAATTCAATATAAAATAGTTTTTTCATGGACTCGAAGATAAACGTTTCAGTGAAATTATAAGTATTGAGGATTTGATATTAAACACATTCGATGTTTTCAACCACCAACTACTTATTTTTCCATATAATACCTACTCTTCAACTCAATCTTCGTTTAGAAAAATTTTAATGAGTCATTTCATTTACAATCCATGCATGCAGAATTAAACTATATTTTTATGATACTGTATAGTATTTTATTCCGTTGTATATTACTATATTATATTCATTATAGAAATATGAAAAATATAATTTTATATCAGAAAACCTGTTTTTTTATTGTATTTATGAGAAGATAATTCAATATTACCTGAAAACTGTATTACAAGTTTAGATTAGACTGAGCGAATCTTGAGAAAAAATTTATTAAGGCAAAAATATAAACAACTGGGAGAAATCTTCTAACAAGTAACAAATTATATGCTCTGATGTTGATTTAATCTGGAAAATTTACTACATTTAACTAATCGCATTAAACAGGATTCTTAAGTTCAAAAGAAATTTGAAGCAAGAACATTTATATGAGGCCTATTACAGAAATCAATGTTTTTTGCAACATTTCGTGTTGAGGGGGTTTGCCGATAGTTAAGAATTCCATAATCAAATTCCTCTTTTCATAAATTGTATATAGTAAAAAATAGTATCAGTTCAAACCAAATCATCAGAGAATTCATTGAAAAAATTTGTTCGAAACAATTCAATATAAAATAGTTTTTTTCATGGACTCGAAGATAAACGTTTCAGTGAAATTATAAGTATTGAGGATTTGATATTAAACACATTCGATGTTTTCAACCACCAACTACTTATTTTTCCATATAATACCTACTCTTCAACTCAATCTTCGTTTAGAAAAATTTTAATGAGTCATTTCATTTACAATCCTAAGGTACCTATGATTTTTAACACATTTCAAAAAGTTTCAGAGGCACCGGTTCTGCTGTTTCTGAGTACACTATTAGGTAAATTTAATCACTAATTACTGTTTCTTTCAAAGTGATATTAAAACCACAATAAAACAATATATCTTTTATTAAATGCGTTCTGTTAGTGAGGAAATGTGATTACATTTACAGTTACATTATGAGCAGAGTCATAATTTTTATATGAATATAGAATAAACAACACTCTAAATATCACAGTGAAAACTTATTACCAGCTTAAATCAAAATATTTAAGTTTTCAGATAACGCAAATAACCTTTTCTAATCAATTTTTACATTCGCGGTCGATTAGAGGTTATGCGCAGGGAGGAATGCGCGAGTTCCCTTTGGTGTAAGCGATTTCAGTTCAAAATCGACGAAGTGCGACTACTGCTTGGTCCCTATACTGTGATGAAATGCATCAAATTCATTAAAGAAGTCCATTATACAAGTTAATAGCATTGTTCGAAGTATATATTACAATTACGATTAATATTATTATAGTCACATCACATTTGTTCGAAAATCACAAAGAAATACTAGACAAATATTTGGAAAACCAAACAAATCAAATTATTTTAGGTTAGAATCATAGATAAATACCAAATTAAATGTACATTTACCTTTGATCTATGGGTAGAATCCGTCCTTAAATAGTAAAGTGGCCAGGAATGAGCACTTAAATTAAGGTTCGATTAAGGGATTTAAGTGCCACTTAACAGTTGGTGCAACGCAATTTAAGTTAAGGATTCATTTTAAGGGACGCTTAACGCTATGTGTGGTTGGTGCAAACGGGCCTAAGGACGAATTCTACCCATAGATCAAAGGTAAATGTATATTTATTTTGTATTTATCTATGATTCTAACCTAAAATAATTTGATTTGTTTGGTTTTCCAAATATTTGTCTAGTATTTCTTTGTGATTTTCGAACAAATGTGATGTGGCTAAAATAATATTAATCGTAATTTTAATATATACTTCGAACAACGCTATTAACTTGTATAATAGACTTCTTTAATGAATTTGATGCATTTCATGACGACTTGGAAATAATAGAAATTGTGGAAAGAGGATTTCCTAGGCGTATATACGTATAAAGTCTTTGATTATAACCATATCGGGCTTGTTTATTTATATATTAATTTATAAACATATATTTCTGCCATAGAATATACGAAATATTTAAAACTTCTTTAACTACAGAACATCAAATATTGCGTGTAGCCAATGAAATCGCTTTATTGATCTAGGGAGAAATGAAATACTGAAATGTCACTAGATTGAGAAAGTTAAGCGTCGCTTAGTTAAGTTTCTGTTAAGTGACAGTCGTGCAACTGGAGATGAATTTAAGCGACCCTTAACTATAAGCGGCACTTAGCTAACCGACATTTTAAGGGGCGTTGGTGCAAACGGCCCTTAATCTTAGGTATTTGTGATCAGTGTTTGGCATGTGTAACAAATAACAAGCTTATGTATGTGCCTTCACGAAAAACAACAATAAATCTACAATATTTGGGAGAAAAAAACGTATGTTTCTTACGTGAAAACTGCATTTGTAATCAATTAAAAGTTTCACAATACCAATTCAATGGCCAAACACACCGAAAACCCTGTGAAATAGGAGGATTCGGTATTGAAATATAGGAAATTTTATTGATTGAATAGGCGGGAGTATGGGAAAATGGTGAAAAATATATTGTTAAAAAAAAGCCTACTATAGCGTAAAAGAATTTATGTTTGATACGAATATACTGTAAGCTAGTTTCTTAACTGTATGAATTCAGATTTCTGTGACTTGTCCTATACACTTTGTGTCTAAGGGGATCAATAAAATTATTTCTATTTCTAATAGAGCTGACCAATCAATAACTCGAATATTTAATATCATTGTCTTCTTATTAGAGTATAGAAAGATACATTGACCTTAACGAGAAAAAGAATGATGGAATCTGCCACTATAAATTGCGGATAAAAAATAGTGGTATACATTTATTCTAATATCTAACCACGAATTTCAAAAAACGATTAGTCTTACAGCTTATGATTATTTTCATGTCAATTTCGGAACTACAATTGTAAATGATGCTAATACGGATATTCTTCCTTTCACCATCACTACGCCTATGACCAGAATTTGAAATTTAGAGATTATTCCTTATCGTAAAAATTGAATATGATTAATACATCTTGACAATAGGACTATTATATGAGTTCTTAGTTCCCAAACAATAACAAATTCTTATCATAGGTTTAATTTCATACAATATACATACCAAGTTATCAATAAAAAAAAAAGAAATAATTTCATTTTGTGCAAAACCAGAGAGTGCACAGCTGATTATCTGGCTTTTCAACGGTATGTCACGTTAAGTTTTCACACCTGTCAGTGTACGTCAGTCACAAATAAATCAAAACAAAAGGAACGAATTTCTTGTTTTTTCAAAGTCATGACTGAACAACGATGCTATTTTTCAAGAAGAATTTTCGTTTTTTAGCGTGGGGCAGTATATAAAATTATCATAAATGTGTATTGCAAGACGAGACATGGATTGTGTATACGAGGCTTATTTCGAATCCAACAATTTTGAACCTGATGATATTCCTAAAATCTCAGTTCCTGTATGGATCTTCGGAAAAAAATACAATGCTTTGGAAGGTAAGACATTGCTCTTGATCTATCGTATTTTATTTCAATCATTAAATGTTGAATTGATATATAAATATTAAAGAGCAATATAAAATCTTATCCAATTTTAGATATTACTCTTATTCGTCAAGATATAACTTCCAAACTTTGGTTCACCTATCGAAAAAATTTTGTGCCCATTGGAGGAGACACAGGATTCGTTTCTGATAAAGGATGGGGTTGTATGCTGAGATGTGGTCAAATGGTGTTAGGTCAAGCTCTGTTGTTCTCACATCTTGGAAGAGATTGGTTTTGGGAGCCTGGTACCAAGGACTCTGTATATTTGAAAATATTGAAAAAGTTTGAAGATATTAGGCAAGCACCTTTCTCAATACATCAAATAGCACTCATGGGTATATCAGAAGGAAAATCTGTAGGCAATTGGTTTGGGCCTAACACCGTGGCACAAGTATTAAAGTAAGTGGTAGAAGTATTGATTGTATTGTTGATTTAGGTTAAGTTTTAAATCGTTGGAGTATAGATTTTTCCTTCTGCTTCAGGAAATTAGTTGAATATGATGAATGGAGTTCACTAGTAATCCACGTAGCCTTGGATAATACTATTATTATAAATGATATAAGTAAGTAAGAATATACTGAAACTCTCATCAAGATTATCATATTTGAATATATTTCAGAAGACTTATGCCAAAAGAAAGACAATGGTACCAAATTACTGAGAATAAATTGGAAGCCATTATTATTAATAGTGCCTTTACGCTTGGGACTTAATGAAATAAATCCAATATATATTACTGGACTAAAGGTAAGAATTATTCATTGTTCATTATGAATTTTATTTATTACTTTGAACAAACTCTTGTTTGAATATTTATCGATTTATTCAAATTAATGTCTCATAAAATACCTCATACCGTTTTCTGCTTCACCGGTATTAATCTGCACTCAGTGCTACAAATGGCTTCATGTATTGTTACATGTTATAGAAGGAATTGACATCAGGTCACATCAAGCAGAAAACAAAATCGACACACAGTGTATTTTTCTTATACATTTTGACTTATGAGATCAAACACGATTTTCATAAGTGCTGGTCTGGAAGATTTTATTTATCAAAATTATTTTTATTATATAATACATTACATAATAGAAAGTGATCACCTGAAAGTCCATGTTTTGAGCCATATCATTTCATATATATTCAAATTTTATACAGAAGAGTAAATTATTTATTTTTCATTTCAGAAATGTTTTCAATTCAAACAGAGTCTTGGTGTCATTGGAGGAAAGCCAAATCTTGCATTATATTTTATAGGATGTGTCGGAAATGAAGTCATTTACTTAGATCCACATACAACACAAAGGTCGGGTGCTGTGAACAATAAAGAAAATGAATTAGAAATCGAAATGGACCTTACTTACCATTGTAAATATGCATCTAGGATGACCATTTCAAGTATGGACCCTTCAATTGCAGTTGTAAGTTTTTTTATATAAATGCTATGCAGTTCTTGAAGAAATATATCTTGGGTATATAATATAATCAAATAAACATGCTCTTCTCCCTACTTTTCACACTCAACTCATAATATATACCTGTGCATTTCAAATGACATTCCTTCGTAATTTTGAAAAGAGCGACTTGAGTTTCCCAAAACGGCATTCGGGTAGGCGCATACGCAATTTAGTCTATCCTACATATTCAAAGGCGTCAAAACCTAGGTACTATGTTGGCATCAAGTTTTTATTACATTCACAGTAATTTTAATTTATCGTTGTTACCCATGTTGAGGTTGAGCGTATGTCCTGCAAGTTAATAAAATAAAATAGTAAAATTTTAAGGTATATGTTTTAGATTTGAAAGAATTGTTATTAAAACACTTGGAAGCACTTATTCCCATTGGAATTATCTCCTAAAGTTAATTTTCCAAGAAATTATTCCTTTGTCGACTAATAACCTTTTCCGGGACTTAAATAATTGTTAAGTATTGACGTAAAATTAATCTTGTATACCTATAAAATATGATGATGAAAGTTCAAACAAATTCAATATCTTGGCTATACATATTCATTTTTTTATGTTAACAATCATCGTTATGACTTGTGTAATACAGTGAATTCTGTAAAGAAGCACCAATAAATTATCTTATCTTATGAAAATTTTCTTTGTAGTAGGTCTGTAACCATTGTAATAAACTATAATATAATATAATAATATCTTTTGGCGCTAAGGTAGTCTATGCAATCATTTTTTTAATTATTTCATGCAAGATTCTGGGAAACCAAATGATCTGAACATAATTATTTTTCTTATTACAGTGCTTTCTCTGCAAAACTGAAGCGGAATTCAACGACTTGTGCCAACTTATACAAGACAACTTAATACTGACAGAAAAGCAACCTCTTTTTGAAATAACGGTTGAGAGACCAAGTCACTGGATGACACCAGTAGAATGTAATTTGGAGACTGCTCAAGTTGCAACTCCAAGTGAGTCTTTTCAGTTTTCTGATTCGATAATCACCAAAGTGATTAATTGGTTTTCAGGTGTTTCCAGTACGAAAATAGACTCTGATAGTGATTTTGAGATTTTATAATTGCAGCTTGTGTGATTTGTATACTCTATGAATTTTTTTAAGATTTACTTTGTCCATGTACAGTTATGTATAAAGTTATTATTAAATTTATACTTCAATTATCATGATTTTATTGTGATAGCTGCTCTGTTGCAGAGAAATAGGATACATCTCGGGTCTGGTTCGTTATTAGGCCAATTCCATACAATGGTTCAGGAGTTATAAGTATCTGAAATCTGGTTTCTTCTCTAACTCCTAGAATATCCATCTGATCAAGTTGTAACATAACTTGAAAGCAAAATGACGCAGAAATCGGCACGTTAAAAATTTTAAAGAACGTATTATGCTATAATGTTTTTTGTGACTTCAATCTGGGAATTTTGTGGAATGAAATAATTGGGAAAAGAATGATATTTGTTCCAAGAATTCAGAGCTGCAGTCTGGTGCCAGTAATTATTCTCATGGATGTATTCAATTGTGCATCAATTTTTTGTGTATGTGCACTATTAAACCAAACAGAGCAACAATACTCAGCTGCAGAAAAGACTAGGGCTAGAGATGCTGTGTGAAGATTGGAAGCATCAGCACCCCAAGATGATCCAGCTAATTTCTGCACAACATTATTCCTAGTTTTCAGTTTTAGGCTCAGATCATTTAAATGAGCCTTGTAATTGAGAGATGAATTTAACTTCTGAGTATTTTGGATAGAAATTATGTTCGGTAGGAGAATCATTGAAAGTTACTGCTAACTTCCTATATTTTTCATGATTATTCAGATGGAAAAAAGATACCTCTGTTTTTATTTATTTATTTATTCAGTGAATTTGGGATACAAACAGATCCAATATCCAGAAGCAGTATCCACAATAGATTACACAAATTTAAAAAAATCACACTCAAAGAAATGTCTTAACTCCTAGCTTAAACTTAAAATGTTATATTATACTACAATACTACGGAGTAACCAACAGATCTCAAACAAAAAAAAATTGAGAAAAACAAAAAAAACCTAGGATTGAGAGAAAAAAAAAACCGAAAAAGCGAATGGAAATTTGCCGTGATTAAATCTAACCGAAATTGAATTCAATATATGACTTTTTCAAAATGACTTTGATTTTTTGTGGCGTATGATCAAATATGCCAACCAACCGCTGTGACTCATTGCCGGAACGAAGCATTCTAACAAGTGGACTATTTTTAGTATAACTTTTACGTTGAAATAACTCATGCTGCCTCAGGTTGAAGGATGGGATGTTAATTTTTACCATTTCTAGAAATTCAGCCGCCTGCAGGATGCCACCTAAAATTTTTGACAAGAAAATGATGTCGCCCGTTCTACGTCTATCTTCAAGGGATAATATTCCGAACTGTTTTCTCAAAATAGGGTAGCGATCTACATTATGCTGTACTGACAGATTATCTCTGAAAGCAAGATGCTTCAGAAATCGATTCTGCACTCTTTCAAGGCGTGAAATATAGATTTTATACTGAGGGTTCCAGATAACTGAGGCAAAGTTTAGGCGGCTAAAAACGTAATGCGTATGCGTAATAGACACGTATGAGTGGCAGAGTTTTCCTAAATTGCCTGCATTGCCTAAAAATATATCCGAGCATTTTACTAGCAGATCCAACAACACTTTCAATGTGGCTGCTGAATAGAAGTTTAGAGTAAAATATAATCCCTAAGTCTTTAGTTTTCGTAACTCGGGACAGAACTGTTGCGCCAATTTTGTAATTGTAGGATATTGGCAATTTACTTCTTGTAAATGTTATTACGTGACATTTATCAGTATTCAAAAATAGTTCATTCAGAATGCAGAAATCTGCTAAAAAGTTGAAAAAAAAGTTTTGTTGGGATTTGGACATAATCGCCACTCAATGAAATTATTCATTAAAAAGGTGAGGAGCTTTTCCGCTCTTGCTCTATAGTCTCTTCCCGGACTCGGGAACAGTGTAATACTAAAAGAAACCGTCACAATAAATGTAAAAGAATAAACAAAGCAACTACGTACATTGGTCTACTAGTTGTCTCAACTAGAACAGGCGCGCAAAATCACAGACGGATAGAGAATCAGAAATGAAGCCCGATTCCTTGTAATAGTAATGAGATTGAATTCCAAATGGAAATACACCTTAGACTACAGAAAGATTCTATAGTCTAAGAAATACATTCTGACAAAAAAGTATCCGGAAATTCTAGGGCTGTCAGTAATTACTATGCCAAACATGAGAGTGTTCTATCAACTAGTTTGTTTACGTCATCTGGAGAAACCTCAGTAGTAGTCTACAAATGAAAGAAAATATTGAACAAAGAGTTGCTCTCTAATGTTGTGTTTTCAACGAAATTTAGTGTGCTGACTCGTTGCGATTGCTGAAAAAGCTTGTAGAGGCTCTATTCAATCGGAAACCCTAGTGTACGAATGTTACAAAGCGTTTTAAAACGTTTGGGAAATCATCGAAGATTTGCCTTGTTCACGACGACCCTCGACCTCTTCAACCTACAATAACGTCGAAAAAATTAATGAAATTGTGCTCGAAAATTGCCACCGCTCCTTTGATTCTGATGAACCAATTGGGCATACAGCGCTCCGCGGCTCGTGCCGTTAGTCCTGAATTTCCTTCAAAAACAGTATCGGATGCAGGTAGCTGCTGACATGCCGGATCATGCAAACTCTGATCCCACGTTCATTGAACGGGTCATAACTGGTGACGGGGCATGGATCTATGAATTCGAAACACAAACAAACCAACAATCATTGGAATAGGTTCGAGGATCAAGACTATGTTTTTTTCGATATTCGTTCCGCAAGGTCAAGCTGACAATCAGAACTTCTATTAAACTATTTTGAGACGTTTGCGTAAAATATTCGTCGTAAAGGTACCATCTCATCGAGCCACGATTTAGTAAGATTTTAATACCAATCACTCGATAAATACCAGATACCATCCACCTCATTCGCCTGATCTAGCTCCATACGACTTTTTTCTTTTCTCCAGGTTGAACCAGATTAGACTCCATTGACGCAGAAACAACTGGCCAATAAAAAATGTTTCCATGATCGGAAAAAACTTTGGCATATGTGTATCGCTTCAAATGAAGCATAATTTGAAGATTTAATAAATATTGAAGAAGTTTGATACTTTTCTCTCTGAGAGTAAGTACACTGTAAAATTTCCGGAACAGATAAAATTTGGTGGCTCATTGCTTTTAGCATTGAACAGAAATTAATTCGTCATCGTCACACTTCTTTATTTACGCATTTTCTGATTTTACAAGTAATTGAACCTTCTATGGAGCTTAGTAATGAACTAAATATTATTCATTGTAATTTTGATAAGGATGTGCTGCTCAACCAATTTCCAATAGTTTCCACTGGCGCACAATAGAATTGTTGCCTTCAAAGAGAAAACTCATTGTTTATTCAGGACCAGTGTAGTCTTAGTCACTGACCGTTCTGTTTATGATATCTTCGCTACATTTTTGAATGATTTTAAGTGGCTCAGTTCAATTTTTTTCTATTTTAGCAATTAATTGTTGATCCGACTATATTTCATAAATGGGGATATCAAATAGCATTGTAAGTCTTCATCATTTCTTATGGTTTTTATCTAATATTTTTTTATTTCCTTACATATAAAGATTAATGGTTTCCTGTATGATCAAAATGAAATGTAAAAAATCAAGATGTGAGGTCAGGGGTTTTTTTACGCTCTTGTTCTCTCAATGATGGATCTTAACATGAATTTGTACGAGCTCTGGAGAAGTTATTTTATAACAATAACCGTATATGCACTGACATTAAAATGATGAATCATTCATAAGATGTCTAAAATAATAATAATAATATTTCCAAGATCTTAATTCGTCCCTTTTTATACACAGAAATCTATATACAAGATGGTCCAATTATTAATGACGTCAATAATTTTTTTAGATTCACCTGGGGTATCCGTAAATTTTTCTTTGTTTTCGAGTAATAATTTTTTTATGTGCATTCTTAATGATTTTTACCAGAGAGGTTTCAAAAATTCATTTCTTTTTTCGTAGTAGGTATTTTGCATCCCATTTCTCTACCTGATGAAATTTATCACCGAATGAATAAGTCGACCATTATAGTTTTGGTCATGCACAAGTTTCACCCCCTCACGTGAAAAATTAGAATGTGTGAAACAAAAATTGACTTGTTTCAGGATTGTGTTGCTGAATATTTTTCTTCTGAGAAAATGAATTTGTTTCATAATGACGCGCACTATATAAACACTCTGTTCAGGTGAATTAGAGCTCCAAAAATATGTGCGCACCATTAGAAGAATTCAATTATTGGAGTTTGAAATTCTCAGAAATATGAATTTACTGTGACAGTTCTCATGGAACTACACAATTCGATAACAAAGCAGAAATATTGATTTTTTTGAGGCACCTCATTTGTTCTTTTATGATTGATAATATGGAGGATGAATTACAGTTCGCATTACACAATCATGTAGGGCGTCAACATTCAGGCGCCACAAAAGCTCACCCTCCTTTAAGTAGGCGCCCTTAAGTCGGCAGAAATGCATCGGCGCGCCGATTGAACCATATATGGTCTTTGTTTCACCCATATATAAGAAGTTCAGCCCTGTCGCTTTAAACAGTTCACTTCGAAAGATTTCATTTTGGCGTGCTGATACAGGAATTTCCTATTGTTCTGCAGGAAAGTTTTTGTAACCATGCCAACTATGTAGAAAAGTTCCAGATAAAAATAAGTGGAATTAATCTCTGATGAGAATAATAGATTTCATTTAATATTCCAAAGCTGATGGTTTCTACTGGTATAGCACGAAATATAGTTAGAAACATTGGCCCTGTGCTAAATTTCATAAATCTGTTTCTTGTAGAAGTGAAGAAACGCCTAATGCACAGATTAAAATGTTACCCATCTCTGATGGATTTGTGTTAGACATTTCCGTCATATATTGAACTCACAGATAAGAAAAATAAGAATTGAAATTAGGTTTAAAGGACAATTTTTATTATTTCTGCAACAAACTTATTATCAAACAAACTTTGGCACAACAAATTCTCATAAACTCTTTGAAACAAAACATAAAGAGCAACCAAATTAGAGACCTAGAAATACATAGTTAAGAAATTGATACAAACTAAAACATTCATGACACAAAACAAGAATATTACTGAAGAAAAATAATTGTACAGATTACAGATATCAGAAGAAAAACTTTAGTTTATGAATTTTTAAGTAAGGTTTGATAACAATGTAAAATTTTCTTTAATATTGTCTATTTCATGTTTACCCAAGTGGAGAATCTTCTTTGGCATAAAAACATAACAGAAACATGATTTTCACATTAGTAGATTTTTAAAATTATGTAAAAAATTTTATAATCTCAAATGTTGAATTAAAAAATCTGTGATGTAAATTTTTGCCAGAAAATTATCCCAATTTCAAAAGAAAGCAAGGAATCTATGTTGATATAATTTTAATTAATATTTGGTGTCTGTCTCAGTGAAATTTATGATAACTACTGTGATGTTATCCAATGAGCCTCTGTTATAAGATTGTAAAGTCAAACTTTTAGCTCCAAAGTCGGGTTCATGAAGTCTTTCCTTAACAAAAGAAACTGCCTCGTCATTTGTAAATGTGTCCCATAATCCATCAGACGCCAAAATTACAAACATTGGTTTGTGATCTTTCAATTCAAATGTTAAAATATCTGGATCAGCTATAACAAATTTTTTATCCTTCAGTGGATAATCACCAAGAGCCCTTGATGTAGCCAAGATACCTGCTACCCTCCAAACCCCATTAAAGGTCACAAATCCACCAGCTTCTTTTATTCTTTTACGTTCTCTCATTTGCTGAGGTTTATGATCAAATGATAAGGGGATAGCATTTCCACGAACATCACACATTACACCTCTTGAATCACCTACATTTCCAACAATTAATTTACTTCCTTCTAAAATGGCTATTAGAGCTGTTGTTCCAGCAACATCAAAGTTTTTTTTAGCTGCTTCAAGTAAAGAGTGATCAGCTGCCAATACTTCATCAGTTATTAATTTACCATAATTCACTATTCCATTTTTATCGAAGTAGTCAGTTGTTTCACTTTTTTTGAATACAGATACTTTGCCTGTTTTCACTTCTCGTGTGATAGGCCTACTTATATTACTCAATTTGTCAAGTAGTTCAGGATCTGTTATTTCTTTACCTTTAGATTTATCATTTTCTTCAGTAGTTGAATTTGTTTTCTTAAAACTTTTCCTTCTATCAACCAGAGTGGGTGTTTTTGGTTTATCATTCTCTTTATTATCTTCCTTTACTAATTTCTCAATTTGTTTTCTGCCAGATATTAAATCTTTTATTTCAATAACCTTATCATACAAACTCTGTATTAGTTTCTCTTTTGCATAGTTAGCTGCGAATTCTCCACCATGACCATCAAACACTGCAAATAATCCTACACCAGTATTATTGATGTTATCGTTAATAACAAATCTGTCTTCCATTTTTGGTCTTCGGCCTTGAATTGCATATGCAGCAATATGTCCTATCTTCATCTGCCAACTTTTCTCCGCATCTCCAGTACCAAAAAAGCTGAGCTTATCGACTTTGTTCCTCCCATTTTTATTTATTGTATACTGCAGTCTCCCTAATAAATTACGACTCCATATATCTACAGCTTGCATGTAAAAAAAAATCAACAACATTAAAGTACCACAAATGATAATTTCTGGCTTGAGCATATAAATTCTGAGCATTCGCCATATGTTATTTGAATAAGTTAAGGGGGAAAAATTTACAGGGAAACCCCACAGGATTTTGGACATTATTTTCATGTGTGAAACGTATGTTTGGTATAAAATTTTGTCCTCTAGCTCATCTTCCATTTTGAAGGGATTGTATTAAAAATTTTGGTTATTTCCTATCATTTTTTATGGTACACTTGATTTCATTTTGTGGTTGTTCGAAGAGAATGTAAAATCGTTTTCATTGAGTTATCGCTCGTTTCGGTCGGATGTCTAATAAATTGGAAGCTCAATTGTAAATCTGGCGAATTTAGTTTCCTAAAATAGTTTCAGAAATTATTTACTTAATGGTTACATTTGATATGATTTACCTGCCAGTTAAAAACTTGAAGAAATATAGGATTTCTAAACGCTTCTTATCTAATCATCATTTATTTCACTTGATTTTAAATTCAGAAAAATCTTTATTTTGATGACATGAATATAAATTATCCAACACAATTTTCCCACTACAAATTGAAGATCATAGATTAAAGCATAAGACGTATAAGATGTTCTCTGTGACAACTGGCAAAAAACCTCTATGACATTACTTCTGTGAAGTTCTTCACGGTTATTTTTGTCTTTCATTCACGATTTCTTAGTACGGTGCATCGATGATGGTGCAGTGGTGATTACGAAAGGTATCCACATTAAATAGCTAGATAGATAAATGTATTTATCATCAATATTACATCACAGGTCAATTGTAATACATAGCATCGTACAAGACAAATTTATACCAAAAATAACAATCTGTAACAATAATATCTGTAATAATAATTGGTTTTTCAGTGTTTGCTTTCGACCCTGGATTTTACATTAGGAATTAATTTGCGTTTAGCAACGCCACTGGACTGATGACCGTAAGACCATCACCAATCGATGCACCGTAGTTTTTAAACCGTGGTCGAAATTCGTGGATTTCAGTTAAGAAATGTCAGAATTCAGTGGTTTAAGCTGACAAATTTATATTGACACATGAATGGAAATTTGACATTTCTTTAGCAAATCTGCCTGAAAAATTCTGTGAAAAATCAGTAAACATATTTTGAATTTAAGCGAATAAATTCTCCAGATTTGATTAAAAAAAGGATACAAAAACAAAACCTTCTTTCAATTCATTTCTGTATATTCAGTGTTATTGAAAATAATCTGTCCTTGGTGTTTGTTGATAGCGAATCTTGTTTTAGTTCGTTTAGCTAAGTGAATTGAATGAATCTTTTTTTTTTTGAGGAGATTTAGTTATGTGAAAAAATTGTGAATGAAAATATGAGTGAACGCAGGTTTGCAAGGGGTTTGAGTAAACCAGGCACCGCTGCTCAACTCAGAGAAACTGTATCCCAAGTAGTCAGGGAAAGCACAGTTCAGGTATGTTTCAACTTATTAATATAAATGAGGTTTAAAATATTTTTCTCTAATTTGCTACATACATTTGAAACTGACACAAGCCATTTATCCAGGTTATTGCATTTCAAATGGTCCAAAACATTTTGTATAAAATTAAATTCGAACTATTTTTTTTGTAATTACAACTGAAACAACTGTCATTTTGTAAATTTGAATCTGGAAATAGATTACTATTTATAAATTTCGGATTGTAGGCTCTGCATCAATAACCTTTTATGCGTTCATACGCTTGAAATATCCCAAATTGATTGCACTCAAACAGAACTTCCTGTCATGAATTGAATCTAGGGGCCCAACATCTCATTAGAATCTCTATACCTGTTTAATCTACTTCAATCTACTCATTGCCCCTCATGTTATTGTTAAACATCGTTCACATAGATTCAACAATTATTCAATAGAGTTTTGGACATTGAAAAATAAATCATTAATCTCATTACAATGATGATCCAATTTGAACTATATATGTGCATTATTTGTAAGACTTATATACCTTTCGTAAATATGTTTTCCTAATGAAAAGTTGATTTAGACCTTCAAAGGTTGTTCTGATGTAGCTGTTAACTGATAGAACTTTTATGAAACTAGCAACTTGTAGGATTCGTTTTCAAATTTTTTTTTATTCATCTGTTGAATTGATTCAGGTTTTCAAAAAGTCACTTTTTTTGCGTGCAATTTAGCGTAGAAAGATGTGATATATTTTGAATTAAATTATGTGATCTAAATCTGAGGATATGGCAGAATTTCGTGGGGCGGCACTCTGTCAATAGTGTTAAGTGCAGTGTTTTCATTGGCTGATTTCGAATAGGCCTAGCAAATCTAATGTTTGATGTTTATGCTATGTTGATATTATAGTATTTTCTGAAGTATGCACATATATTCGCTTTACAATTCATTAATTTGGATCTACAAATGAGAAGAAGTGCAATAGTTTATTCTAAAACAAGTTGCAAAATCCTATTCCAACACGAATGCCAAATTCGAGTACGAGCGACGAAGTAGCGTCCCCTTGTTCCACGATTTGAAATGAAGTTTGCATTCAAATTATGCGAAGTGCATACACCAGAATTTTAGACATCTAAGGCCAGTCCTACATTGGAAGCGGATTTGGTCTGGCCAGCCAACCCGACCCGATTTGATTCTCTTCAGAGCAGTCCAGACCAGATCGAACACTGCCTCCAATGTAGGAGGAAAGTACGTTTTCTTTGTTTTTGTTTCCTCCAGGCCCAGCCAGACCCGCCAGACTGTCTGGTCTGGAGAAATTCCGCTTCCAATGTAGGACTGGCCTTATGCAGGGCATACACGCTACGGTAGACCGGAGAGGAAAACTGTACAGGTATACCTGCGCAGGTCGACTGGAGCGTGTGTGTCGTACTTTTTCAAGCCTGAACAGGTTGCCGGAGCAAATTCGAGATTCTACTCGGTCTAGTGGACCGTACGGTCGCTGCTAACTATGGCTAAGGTGGGTCGTCCACTGGAGCCGTTTTCGTCCGAACTAGCATCGGCCGAACACGACAGAACTCGACCGAATGATCCCCCAACAAAGAAAGGAATAGATGCGCGTCCTTTGCGACAGATTCATACGGCCGTGTACGGATTTTTCGGTCCTATTCGGCCGAACTAACTAGTCAAGCCCAGACAACCTAGTGTAGTGTTCCTAATCTGAAATTGTTCCACACTCTTGTTTGTTCCTGTTTTTTAAAGTTGTGCTGTTTTATGAAGTTCATACTATGGACAGTGAAAAGTTGATAAGTTTGATTGAAGAATATGTTCCACTGTGGGATATGCGAGACAAAAGATATCATCGTCGAGATGTTCAAAGGAATCAGCTTCCTCCAGCCTGTGGAAGAGCTTCTAGAACCAAGCCTAAGAGAAAATTTGAAAGTTCATCTGAGGTTCCTTTTCTTTACATAGAAAAAGAAAAAATTAAACTGCTTCAAGAAAATTCTGCGTTGAAACAAAACCCAGATTATTTGTTTCTGCAAAGTCTGCTCCCTTATTTAATGAAGATTCCGGAGAGGAAACTGGAAGTAAGAAATAAATTACAAAACGTTCTGATTGACGAACAATCCAGGCTAACGAGTTACACGTCAGTGACACGTCCCTTGGCTTCTCCTTCTCCTCTATCTTCGTACAGCTCTACTTCTCCTGCTTACAGCTCTACAACTTCCCCTGTATGTCCACAGCAGGGCAATTCTTTTGAGTACAATCAAGAAACATAAATGGATTGTAACCCTGTCCAAACGTACTTCAATTCCTGTTAATATCAGATTATTGTACTTTTTTAAATAAAATTTTAGGGTTTTTCAGTTTTTTTCTTGGAGAATTATTTGTTATTTCTTACCTTATTGTGACAGCCAATCGTTCTTCCGGTGATATAGTTTCTCGAAAATTTGAAAATCATTCTATTGAGTGGCAAATTTTATTTAATATATAATTAAATGTCTCCTCACTCATACGATAGTACTCGGAAAACTTAATTTTATCTTCCTTAAGACGGCTATGCAAATGATGAAACTCGCCAAGTCGGCTCCTTTCAGTCAGTATCGGATGCACCCGATGTTTTCAAGTATCATCATCTCATCGAAATCCATTACAATCTCGCGGAGTTTGTAAGTAACACAAAGAAAAATCACTTTCCGTACTAACTAACTTGCCACTTTCTGGCAACGTACTACTGAACTGGACTGACGAAAACGGTTGCAATGGACGATCGTGTCCGGCCGAATTGACGGCCGAAATTTCAACCGAACCGACGGCCGAACGGTTCGGTCGAATGCGGTTCCAGTGGACGGGTACCCTAAGGACTCACGAAGTTATGCGTTAAGCGATTATCACTCGCAAACGTGGCGGTTGATTGTCGCACAAAACGGTTGCAAGACGGGTGATCAGTTCAGATTACGGTCGCCCTGCTACCGATCGCAGGGCGCGTGGGTGCAAACCGCCGTGACTGCGGGACCGCGCCCGCCGGTTGAAAATGACCGCAAGTGCAGCGGGGCCCGCAAACACGCCGCGGGCGTAAAACGCGTCGTGACGTGATTTAATTTATTACATACATATCTGTATTCTGCAAAGGCCGCAACCGCAGAGGGCGCGGGTGAAAACCGCTTTGTGAGTCTTTGCCTAACACACGACCCGTCCGGTTTACCGGAACGTCCCCACACGCGAGGCAGCCCTTCGCAGGTATACCTGCACAGTTTTCCTCTCCGGTCTACCGTAGCGTGTATGCCCTGCATTACGTACGATCAATTCAAATTCATATTTTGTAATCTGGCGACTTTCGTAAGTCACGCCACCCCATATACTCATAACAACAATACTGTCAAGTGTGAATGTAATAAAAACTTTGAAGCGCACATAGTAGGCCCTTAGGGCCGTATTCATAGTCCGTACTCAAGGCTGTGTACAACTTAGTACGGTCCTTTTAGTGGCTGACGGTATTCATAGTCGAAAAATGTGAGTTTCAGTGCGAGTTGAGTAGGCAAAAATGCCCTCAAATCTAAGGGACATACCTAGGTCCTTTTCCACTCTTTTGGTGGATTTGTACATAGATTAAAGATTTATGAATTCGTAGATTCTTTGTGGTTTTAATCTCCTAAAAGGTTTTTGTAAATATTACTTCATAAAAGTAGATGAAATTATTTCTGGTGTAGTAAGTTGACGACCTCTTCCAATTCTCAAAATTGATACAAGATGATAGAAAACGACTGGCTTTTTGAAATTGGGATAATTACCGCTCTCGAATCGGTCTCATTCGATTACCAAAAACTTATATTCGGGACATGGCAAATCCATTGGAGAGACTGAAAGACATGGAATTTAAATATAATTATAGATTTAGCAAAAGCTGTGTAATGCACGTTTCTCCATTTCAGTGTCGTAATGAACTCATTACAGTATTGTTTTTAGTTATATTTTTCGTTTTGTGGTTGACAACACTGACATCCTATCCTTTCGAATGTCAACACGTGTCCATTGCAAGTGAATTGTCAATATTAAACCCTGTAGAGGACCGCCTCGGTGGTCCAGTCGGCTAGAGAGTCGACTGGAGTTCCGTAGGTGGGGAGTTCGAGTCCCCCTGAAGTCATGGTTGTTGTGTTCGTCCAACGCCCAGTTCACAAAAACAGAATTAATAATACTACGTAGAGACTGTGCACATAACCCAGTTGTTGGCACATTAAAGAGAAGGAAAAAAACCCTGTAGAGATTTGAACGCACTATTCAAATTCTATAATCTGTAAATTTTCGTATTTCGCATTCGTGTTGGAATAGATGCCCATTCTGCAACTTGTATTAGAATATACTATTATATTATTTTAGCACTGTCCTGTTTTTCTCTTTGTTTTCAACCAACCAGACAGTCGCGGCAATATCACGTTTCTGATTGGTCAGCGCCGTTGTCGTGTAAAATTCCTTTATTTTAGCACTGCCCTGTTAGTCACTTTATTTTCAACCAACCAGACAGTCGCGGCAATATCACGTTTCTGATTGGTAGGTGCCGTTGTTGTTTAAAATTGCTTTATTTTAGCACTGCCCTGTTAGTTACTTTGTTTTCAACCAACCAGACAGTCGCCGGAATATCACGTTTCTGATTGGTCGGCGCCGTTGTCGTGTAAAATTCCTTTCTATATTTCAGTGTCGTAATGAGTTCATTACAGTACTAAAAACAGTGCTGTAATGAACTCATTACAGCATTGTTTTTAGTTATATTTTTCGTTTTGTGGGTGACAACACTGACATCCTATCCTTTCGAATGTCAACACGCGTCCATTGCATGTCAATTGTCAATATTAAACCATGTCGAGATTTGAACGCACTATTCAAATTCTATAATCTGTCAATTTTCGTATCAGTCACACCAACTGCGAACAAAAATACGAAAGGCACTAGGAGGTATAATCTGAATTTTTCATCGAATTCCAATAAATTTCTCACAATTCTTGAATGAAATAGAGAAAATATCGTCTAATACTCGTTGCAGAAGGCAATTCCAGCACTCATGCGTTCAAATTTCGCATTCGTGTTGGAATAGGTGCCTATTCTGTAACTTGTATTAGAATAAACTATTCTTTAGTTCGTCATTCAATTTGTACGAATAAAAAACTATCAAAGACTAACTTCTCTGAAAAATCGGATGTGTAATAAGAGAAGGTGTGACATGGTCAAGTATTACATACATTTCAGTCAACGATATGCCTGAAAATCAAGTTTGTAATGTGATACAAACACCATATCAGACTGCTTCAATTATTCGGAAATGGTTCATTGGTTTGAATTACACCTGAACGCAATCCACTGATTAATTCTGACCCCATTTAGCCGGAATGTCTAGCTGGATTCAACAATTCCGGAATTTTATTCAATTCCAATTATGTTTAAATATTTTGTATTAGATCTAACTGACGCAGGCTCATTCTAAACTCTGGATATAAAATTTCGCTGTTGCCACTGTACATTCAAAATATCAGAATTGTTTAAAGTACAAGATGGCGTCAAATGAGAGTGAAGGGAGCTCCCTAAAAAAGATGGGAAAGATAACGGTTTCAACATTAACGTATAAGTCTTTAAATCTCTTCAGAAGAGAAGAGTTTCATGAAGGAAAATGAAGACATTTTCAGGAACTGTAAGAATCAGAGTTTCTAGTTTGGCAAAGATTAGGTAACTTGAATTCAAATATGTTTCCTGTTTTACCGGGGACTGCCCAATTTGTTTCTGCAGGGATCAGTTGTGACCTGAAGTACTTAAAATATATGTGTTCACATATGTAGTCGAGTTCGAACATCATTGCTGGATCTTGCACTGTAGAAATGAAATATTTCTCGATGAAGGTTGAAATTTTCACTCCAGAAACTTCAGTATTGAAGTCCATTCTGATATTTCTAGACCGTATATTGGACGAGAATATAAATTTGGTAAATAATGGAGCTCTTGGTTCCCAGATGTTTACTAAAAGAATAATATAATAAAATAATAATACACAACGGCGGAGATTCAAGTCTAGCGAACTTCTAACCAATGTGAGTAGCCCGAATAATTGTAAATTCAGTTCAAATGGTAGTTGGAAGGAGCCAAGTCTGGTGAATATCGCGGGTGGGGCAGCAGCTCCCAGCCAAGTGTTCTGATTGTATCCTGAACCGGTTTTGCTTTGATTGTATCCTGAACCGGTTTTGCTTTGATTGTAGGTGTATTGTCTTGGAGCAAAATTACCTCGCCCATTCTGATCCTTTCTCGATCAATGCATGGTTCAAATTGATCATTTGTTGTCGATAGCGATAAGTATGAACGGTTTCACCAGGTTTTGGGAGCTCGTGATACACCACACCTTTCTGGCCCCACCAAGCACACAGCATTGTCTTCTTGCCGAATCGATCTGGTTTTTTCTGTTTAGGTTTCTTGAAATAAATCCATTTTTCATCTCCAGTAACAATCCGAAGCAGAACCGATTTTCTTTCGTGTCTTTTGAGCAAAATTTCACAAGTGTTTTTTCGGTTTTCCGTTTGTCTTTCATTCAGTTCATGTGGCACCCATTTCTCACACTTTTGGATAATTCCCATAGCTTTTAAAGTGTCAGAAATTGTTCGTTGTGCAATATTCAACATTTCTGCCATTTGCTTTTGTTTCAAAGTGTTATCTCCATCCATATCGTTTGCAATTCGGAGTTTTCAAACTTTAGTGGTGGTCTTCCACGTTCTACATTTCTCACATCAACATCATTATTTTTGCATGTTGCTTCCGATAGAGCACGATCACCATATGCCTCGACAAGCATTCGATGCGACTCTGCAGCACTTTTCTCCAAATGAAAACAAAAAATTAATGCTTTCCACAAATCATCAGTTTCTGGTACAAAATTCGACATTTTTAACCCGATGAAAAAATATGATATTGTCTGTTCGATGACTTGATGTATACTGAATATGTTTCACAGATGTCATAGCGAACAAAAAAAATAAAGACTCGCAACAAATGTTCCCTATCGAGACATTTGTATCTTGACACTCACTTCATACCGGTATACCTGGTAGATACTGTCAAGACTAATCCAACGAAAGTTAAACCCGATAATGAGAATCAAAGAACGAAGAATTGCATAAATGATGCGAATGTGGAAGATCTCATATCGCAGAAGCAAAGCGCCCCTTAAATGTTAGAATAAAAGAACATCAGAAGCTTTCTCAAGTGTTAGACACCTATAGATCCATGTTGGTCCAACATTCTGTAGATTAGAATGATCAGATCAACTGTAAAGATACATCTATCATATTTAAACTATTCAACCTACAGGAAGAAAAATCAGGGAATTAGCATTTATGAAAATCGTTTTTAATCCCATAAGTACACCATCGATTGAATTGCCGGAAGTTTGAAGGATGTTCGAAATAACTTTAAACCATGGATAAGTACATAGTAAGTACAAGTTATACTAGAAGAAGCAGGCAAAAATATATGGATAACGATAATAATATCCTCCACAAAGGCCTGAAATTGAACCTTCTGCAGAAATATTAGAGAATGGACCGGAATAATGAGGGTAGAACAACTGTCTAGATACAGAAAGAGTTTTATTATGTTAATCGCCAACGTCAAGAAGAATAAGGAATCGAAATATTTCACTCAACATTTATAATGAAGTTTCATCAAATAAACAAGTCACTAATCCAATCTGTCGGACTATAAAAGATTTTGATGAAGAATAAAGATTCAACGTCAACAAAATGTGAATCGATTTCACTGAAATAATAAACAAGGTACAAGTTACGAGCATTGGAACAAGTGTTTTTCTCCTACCCAAAATTTTTATAAATTCCGCAATCTACGTATCGATTAGAACAGTTTCATCGCCTTGTGAGTGGCAAAGGTGCGGCTTTATTTGCCTTTAAGTAGATAGAACTGATACAAGTTCTACAGTAATTGTTTACAATGAAACGATGATCTCATCCTATTAGAGGAGATCCACTCGTAGAGTGGAATCTCGAAATCTGCTTAATTGGAGAATACCTGCATTGATTTAATCGTTCTAAGGAGGCTTAATCTTTGTTTATTCGGTGAAATAATCATTGAATCGAGGAAAGTTTAGCAGGTTGATTCAAATTTGACAGGGATTCTTAGCATTTCTCAATTGTTTCACAGTCGTTTTCTAATTAATTTTTTTGGAATCCGAGAGATGGCGATCATCATATCGATTTAGTTATTTTCTTCTTATAAATGCGCTATTATATACTATCTCACATGTGTATAAGGTGTTTTTCTCTATTTCAGTTTCGTAATGAGTTCATTACAGTACTAAAAACAGTGCTGTAATGAACTCATTACATCATTGTTTTTAGTTTTATTTTTCGTTTTGTGGTTGACAACACTGACATCCTATCCTTTCGAATGTCAACACGCCTCCATTGCATGTCAATTGTCAATATTAAACCATGTAGAGATTTGAACGCACTATTCAAATCCTATAATCTGTCAATTTTCTTATCAGTCACACCAACTGCGGAAATAAAATACAAAAGGCACTAGGAGGTATAATTTGAACCTCCTAGTTATAATCTGAATTTTATATAGAATTCCAAAAAATTTCGTCTAATACTCATGCGTTCGAAAACTCGCTCCTTCGTCGCATTCGTGTTGGAATAGGTGCCCATTCTGCAACTTGTATTAGAATATACTTAAGGATGGGACATCATCATCGATGTTTTTCAAACATCGATATTTCAGTATCGATGTCGATGTTTTTACCATCGATGTTAATTGATTTCATCACCGATGCTGACATCGATGTTGCGGACAGAATACTCAACATCGGTTTCTCGATGTTTCATATATACGAGGGCCGTTCAGAAACTAACCTCCGGTTAATTGAAAAAAATACACCAAGTTAAGTAAAAATATTTTAATATATACATCTTACAACTACATCTTTGCACTATTTTTCGACATAGTCTCCATTACGATTGAGGCACTTATCGTATCTCTTCACAAGCTTTGAAATTCCTTCTGCATAAAAATCACCCGCTTGTGCCTTGAGGCACCCATCGTGCACAGAACTTACGGTAACCCAATCTTGCTGTCACTATCTCGTACAAAAGAGTCTTAGAAATCTGTGGAAAATTAGTAGACAACTCCGCCATTGTGAAACGTCGATTTTCACGAACTTTTGCATCAACTGTCTGAACGAGTTCGTCAGTCACCAATGATGGTCTACCACTCCTCTCTTCATCATGAACGTTTTCTCGTCCACTTTTAAATAAACGTACCCATTCACGGACAACTCCTTCACTCATAAATTTTGGTCCGTACACGGCACAAAGCTCACGATGAATAGCTGCTGCAGAGTATCCTTTGGCTGTAAAAAACCTTATAACAGCACGCACCTCACATTTGGCGGGATTTTCTATTGCAGCACACATTTCAAACTGCCACAAAAACTAAACTAGCGCAGGTACGATGTTCACTCGACTACGGCTTGATGCCGACTACCTGCTGAGCGCGTGAATGCACAGATGGCGCGCTACTCCCCCCCACTACCCGCACTGTGACCAATCGGAGGTTAGTTTCTGAATGGCCCTCGTATATTTAAGGAAATTCAGCGATTGAATCAGTTTTCAGTCAACTAGGTATCTTTTTATACCAGGATGATATATATATTATTCAAAATCATGAATATGACTTGTCAAAAATTGACGAAGAAAACAGTGCCGTACTCAAAATGAAGTGTACAATGAAAATATGAGAAAATATACCCATTTCACCATCAAATATTCAAAAAATAGTCCAATTTCTGTCTACCTGTAAATATTTGTGACCTTTTCTTTGGTTCAACGGATGCCCATCCAAAAATATTCCATACTGAAAAAAATAGAATTTCATATCCTCAATGATATGCATACATGAACATGATTCCATATTTTATTGTCACCCTGTATAGACAGATGGGTGAATATAGTCGTCACAGTTTTGGTTCACGTCAGGAGAAAGTTATATTCGGGTTTTACGCAATTTTGTGTTATTGAATATTTTGGAATCGGTCGTTTATTATACAGGGTGTCAATTAATTACTTGTACAAACTTTAAGGGGTTAAACGTTGCGTAATTTTAAAATTAAAAAGTTCATATGAACGGCTTTATTTCAGAGATAGAGGGAGTCCAAAAATTAATTTTACTTAATTTATTGTTCTCCAGTTTACACTAATTTGATGATAGTGATATGTGATGTACTAATTCAACATGGACATGACACAAAAAAAATATATTTTGTTGAAGTGTTTAATCGTAGAAAATTCTTACTGAGTGTAAATTCTATAAAACGGTAAGAACTTTATTGACATTCAATTTATTTTATTTTTTTATTTCACCAGATTGAATAACATACAAAAATAGATTTTAATATACATTTAATTTATTCGGATATTTGATTGAGTTGGAAGTTAATTTTTTTTTTACTTTCATCCAACCTTATACTGTACTTATAATTGTTATTTCATCGTGCCCCTTTTTTTCAATATAAGAATTTTCAGTAGACATTGAAATTATTTCTGATATATTGGGAATCTATCGTTAAATCATTATGAATTATTGATATACGTAAATATAATTAAAGTGTTAAAACACCGATGTTTACAAACATCGATGTTCACAAATATCGATGTTCAATTAACGATGTTCAGTTAACATCGATGGTACAGTTCGATGTTATCATCGATGTTAAACATCGACGAAAACCTATCGATGTCCCATCCCTAGAATATAGTATTACGCGGTTGTTCTAGCTTATTAAAATAGTAGAACAGCGAGCTATCGTTGTGCCCAAATGCATGTAATGTTCGAATATCGTGTCAAAAATGGTCTCAATCGATTAGGTAAAGCGTCCTAATGGAGATTCTTTGTTCACTTGAAGTATGTCAGACCGGTCGGCCGTATATTCTTTAACTTTCGAAAAAAATGACCTAGAATTTTCATATTCTTTTTTCATCGTCATCTGGGAACCTTAATTCAAGAAAACCTCATTTTATCTTATAATAATCTCATTGAAAACTTCCTTATTAAAACTTTCTACGCTACTGAACATGTAAATAACTAAATACTTCGGATCTAACAATACACTTTCCTATGGAACGATAAATTCGGATTAAAATTTCTGTCTTTACTACAACTTTCACACTTACGAACCATTTTAGTGCGATGAAAAGTAATAAACAATAAAAAATATGAAAAACCTAATACTGATTCACAAATTTTCTTCAATTTGCGTATTTATTTTCGATACGGAGGTGGCAACGTGTGCCTTTTAGAACATGTGACCTTCAAATTGTCAAGCAGAGAAGGAAGTAGTGTTGTCTTGACATTCACCAGAATTTCTTTCCATCTGTGGTTTCTGACATAAGATAGCAGAATCAACTAAAGTTTTTCTTTTACTTCTTGCTTATATATCCGATAAGACAGTTTCAATTCAAGATATAAAATTTTATACAATAATTTGAATGCAAATTGGAGAAAAAGTTTTTATTCACAACTAGCTGACCCGACAGACCTCGTCCTGCCAAAAAGATTTGTAATGTGGCAGTTTTTGAGCCTACGTATTTTAAAAAATTCTCCTGAACAGAACCGTCACCCTGGTGATAGGGCGTTGTGAATAAAAAATAATTAAATAAAACATATATAAGGATTTAAAAGTAAGTAATCGCTTTATTGTTAATGATGTGAATCATAATTATTATTATTATCATTGTAGTGCTTTGTGGTATACGATGTTTTTTGTTTGATTACCTGGCGCATAGATAAACAAATCTGATGGTTTTCCAACACGCAAACAGGCAACATACAATTGACCATGTGAGAAACATGGGTTTTTTAGATTAATACCACAAACACTTAATGATTGCCCCTGGGACTTGTTTATAGTCATAGCAAAAGCAAGCCGCACTGGAAACTGTAGTCGTTTAAACTCAAATGGCACATCAGTCGGAATCATTGGGATGCGCGGTATGAGAACATCTTCTCCCTTATACTTTCCTTTGAGTATAGTTGCTTCTATCACATTGTTTAGTAATTTTTTTATCGTTAACCGTGTACCGTTGCAAAGACGCGGTTGGTTGATATTTCGCAACATTATAACCATATAATTGAAGATTGTGAGGTGGCAATCCTGGCAAATCCAACGAGTTTAAAAATTCCGGTGGAAAGTTGACTACATCATCTTGATTAGTAGCCGAATCAACTGATTTATATATCCTCAATTCGCCTGTAATTTGTTCTTGAATTTTGAAATTTAATTCATTTACATCTATGTTTTTTGCAGCCAGTATAGCTCGTTCGCTCAACCAATCATGGTTTCTGTAATTTTGAGAAACATCTGGAAACACCTTCTGAATAAGTTCATCTTTTGATTGAGTTAACTGACAAAAACTTTGAGGAAAGTTAATGCAGCCAGTCAAGATGTCTATAGGAAATTTGCCATTACCAATGTCAATGAGTTGTTTAGAGAATATGTTTCCAGATTGGTCATTTAGCAACTCGACACGCATATTCTTGCTTAAATGAAGTACTTTGACATGTTTCCACAAATTGGAGGACTTTAGACATGCATTGAGTTCATCAGCTGGCGTTGATCGTGGAATCACTGGCAATGTTTGACGAAAATCTCCTGCTAATAAAATCATTGCACCACCAAATCGGTTATTATTGCTCCGTAGATCTTCTAAGGTTCTGTCTAAAGCCTCCAAAGATTTTTTATGTGCCATCGTGCATTCATCCCAAACAATCAATTTATATTGCTGCAAAACCTTTTAAGTTACAAATCATTTGTATGGGAAAAAGAAAATGGCTATTTTTAGGATTTTTCCAGCAATAATTCTAATTTTTCTCGCCGTAAAAACCATCCTTGAACTTCAACGAACATTTTCAAAAAAAAGATTTGGCCAAATTGGTCCAGGCGTTGTTGAGTTATGCGCTTACCAACACATTTTGTGATTCATTTTTATATTATATATTATAGGGAATAGAGATACCTACTATTTGCTCAGTTTGGCAACATGATCATTTTTTATGTCCTGAGTGGACCAGCTCAATACGTTACAATCGACCAGCTCTAAGTTTCAGATGCGACACTTTTCAATGTAAATAAAGGAGTCTAATATTAGTTTTTGTTCTCTTGAATAAAGGTTTGAATGGAATAACAAATTCTTCTAAAATGTTCAAGCATATCATCACTCAAAATCTCGATTTGTTTATTGACTTGTCGCGCTTCACAACGTTCGTTCTTTACACCGCAGTTTTATCATTGCCGATATTACTTTATCACGTTAGTCAACTCGTATTTCCGCCTAGAGTCATGATTCAGATCGCCCAGTTTTCTATTTGTACCTACTTACGTGGTGGAAATTTTGCTGTGATCTCCTCTAATGATTCTAGATTTTAAAGAATGACGGTCTGGTAATCTCCGCTTTATATGTGAGAAAAAAAGATTGGAGATGGTCAAGTTTAAATTGATACGGATAATTTTGGAGAAGCTGGAAGAGAACGAGGAAAATGAGGTGTGTTGATTTTTTATGATAACTGATACAATATCTGTTTCCACTCGAAATAAAATTGGGTTACCACGCATGATAAAACAAAGTCTGTTCAGAATGAATTTAGAATGTTTTCTGAAAAGATTTCATTTATTTATCAATATCCATTTTGTCCCCTTGAATGTATTGCCCCTCATATAATTCACTTATGTCTGCGCTTCTTCCACTCCCTGAAACATTGAAATGCGGTTTTCGGTATGGCCATCATTATTTGATAGTAGCAAAACGCAGTCCGTTCATCGGTCTCTTCAGCTTTGGGTATTGGAAAAAGGCGTAGGGTGTCGCATCTGGTGAATACGAATGTTGAGGTTACGGTATAGAATGGGTAGGAGCCACTGTCAAGATTGACAGAACTTTGAAAACTAGAGCAAATTTGTACTTACCCATGGTTTAAAGACTTCAAGTTACTTCAAACATCCTTCAATCTTCCGGCAATTCAATTGATGGTGTACTTATGGGATCAAAAACGATTTTTATAAATGCTCCCCATTTGATTTTTGAAGTGAAAACTTCTTTAGCGGCGCTGAGCACTCTCTTGTATGGGTAAAAACATCCAAACTCGCGTCAGGGTCACGTGATTGTGATCGAAAAAGCGTAAGATCGAGGAGTAGGAGAGGGAATAATATCCCACACTCTTTCTACCGTGCCTGTGTGTGCTGTTTCGTTTAGGCGGTGCAGGGCGCTTGTGCGAATGTTTGTGTATGTTAATGTAATATAAATTAGGTTTGTTCGCGTGGCAGTTCGGAACTGTAATTTTTGGTAATTTGTGGTTCCCACCCGTTCGTCTGGGACGGAACAGGAGTTCCTTGTCGTTCGTGTGGTCGGAACACTTGATTTCGGAACTGTTCGTTACTGTTCTTACGGTTCCTGATCTAGAGATGGTACAAGGTACAACAGAAGAAGCGGTAAATTCAAATCATCGGTGATTCAAATTTTCAGTAGTTCTAATTGGCAATTAAGTTATATATTTGGTGACTAGGATATTCGCATAGCTGTTTTTGAGTATATTTGATGTTGTGGGAGTATAAATTTTTAATCAATTCGTTATAATAGCTTCTCAAAATTTTTGTTATCTCGAAGAAGAGGGAGGATCATTTGCAATAGATGAATAAAACAATTGCATAGTTGTTTATCAAAGTATGTAAGATAATTATTTTATATTATTTATATATACGATATTTCGTATTTATATACTATATATTAATTTTTGTTATTTCGTGATTGTAGTATCTTTATTTTTAAACACTCAAAATGTATTGAAAATTTAGGAAGGAAACGGAGGAATGACCTCTTTCAAGAACACAACGACTTGTTAAAACAATTCTTATCTAAAAATAATTACAAAGCTATGAATATTGTTAGAAAATATTTTTATTTATTTCCCAAATGCCACCAGTTTCATATACAATTACCTAATTCTATTATATAAAATTTTCTGTACACAGTTTCCACCAAAATTACAAGGAAATAACAGAAAAATTCACAGTTTATCCAGATATGAACTAACAAAAATAATTTCTCCACTGATGACCACTACTACATGTATTGAAATTTCAAATTATAATTAAATTAAATCATTTCTTTAATTATTTCATTACATATAAATTATATTTACAGTTATTTATATGGATATGTTTATGTTTATTTATTTATGAGAAAAAAATTGTTCAATTTTAATATTTGTAATTTCTAAAGTATTTCCACCGTATTAATAACACAATAACTTATTCAAGTGCCATGAAAACACCACTTCATTTTCAAATACTTAGTAAGGAATATTTCGAGAACTAATGCTTAAAAAGAAAAAACAATTACTGTGCTGAAATCAGTATAAAAATACCTTTCTAATGAGGTATCACTCACCCCATCTCCCCTATTCAAAATTTGGGGGTGAGGGTTGTAGTAGCAAGGGTTGAAGCGCTATGCGTCCTTAACATACATCTTAAGTTGTCCCCCTCTAAACAGAAATCGACCTGTCCGAGCATTTCTATCGAAAAAATTTATTTCGTCTGTAATCTCGTCTGTTTCGTTTTCAAATGGCCACCCTGTATATACATAGTACCATTAGACGTTTACAAAAGACTGAGTCCACTTGAAATCTGAAAATTGAGATCATGATATTATTCGTTATACTGTAATGAGCTAAAATATAATATATATAAGTTCGGGCTTTGCCGGTCCGAAATTTTCCCGAATATTTTCTAAATTTTTATTTTTATGTTGCTTGTTTGTCCTTTGACGTCTTGTATTTTTCGTTTCAGATAAAGCCCCAATTGGTTGAACCTCTGGATTTCGAGAATTTCTTGTTGAAGAACAAAACTGTTCTTCAGAATGACCCTCAAAGAGAGCTGCTCATTTATCCTTCCGATGATATTTCGGTAAGTATTATCATATCGACATAAAAACAGGGGCGTTTCTAATATGACGGAAAAAATGTTGAAGTATGTGATTCGTGGGTAACCTTAAGAACAGTGTGGCATGGTTGTCCACAGGAACCTATAATTTACGTGCGTTCTATGACCATAAGAGAACTATATATGGATTCCGTCATATCTGAACCGCCTTCGTAGTTGCGATGTCGGTTTTTCATAATGATTATCTTCTTTCAATTCAATATCTAATTGTTATCTGTCCTCTTAGAACGACAAAGAATTTTCTGCAGAATTCTTTCCGAAATTCTTATTTCCACGATCCCCTGCCGTTGCATACACATTTTTGGTGAAATTCTGTGGTCAAGAAATTTCATTTTAAAATATCCCAGAATATTATAGTACATAAATGTCGAAACATGACGGATATTTCATACAATTTTCGTTGACTAACAACAATTTTTCTTATGCAATTGAATTGAAAAATTCACAACTTTGCTGTATTTCGCCCGTTATTCTGATATCTAAATCAGGAAGCTCATATAAGACTTATCAATTGACGCAAATACTGTTTGGCGACATCTAACGAAAACCAAAGGAAAGAGTCGTCAAAACATGTAAAACAAAATCGAATCAGCTAGTGCATACATCCTTATTCTAGACATCTCAGATTATATATATTAAATGTCAAGTTATTCCTTCAGTCAACAACAATAATGACCTATTTAAACAAATTATTATAGGTTATTAGTAAATGTTATAATTTTTGTTTTACTTTAATTATACGACATATAAGAAAAATTCATAGATATATAACACTGATATATATTTGTTGAATTCAATGAGAAAATCAGTAGGATGCATATAAATTGAAGAAACTATTTATTCAAATTATAAATATGGGGTAAAATATATATTGGCAATTAATTAATAGAGAGTTATCGAAGAGTCTGTTTTGATAATCCTTCAATAAAGTTTCTCTTTCGACAAATACGCTTGGGAAATCTCTAAATAAAATAAGGGATTCATCAAACTTTCTCTAAATATAAAATGGCCACATTAAAATAAAGATTCTCTTATATTGGCATTGAACCTTCATTTCTGTGAAATTCTATGATGCGAATGATATGCGAATATATTTCCCTTTCTGAGATCTTTCATTGACAAAATACAAAAATTCTTCATTTCATCACTCTTAAAATAATAGGGATATGATATGTAATTTTTTTAGTTTAGATATAAATGGGTATTGAAGATATATTAGGTGTACAAATAAGTTTCCGCGGTTTGTCAAAAGATGGCCCCACCAGAAGGTTATGGAGAAATTGTCAGATGTAAAACGTAATATCCCAAGTTTAGTCATCTGGCAACACCCTAACCTTAAAGTACTAGTGATTCCGTATCAGTATCACGTAATTTTTTTCGTGCAAAAATGTCAAGTTTTATTCCGAATAAGCATTATTTGCGGGAACTTTTGATTTACTTCTTTAATGTGAAAAAATCTGCAGCTGAGGCACATCGATTGCTTCTAGAAGCATATGGTGAAGCTGCTTTAAGTGAGAGAAGTTGCCAGGAATGGTTTCAAAAGTTTAAGAACGGTGAGTTTGACGTTAAAGACAAAGAACGCAGTGGAAGGCCGAAAGTGTACGAAGACATGGAATTAGAAGCACTATTGGAGGAAGATTCGTCCCAAACGCAAAAAGAACCTGCACTTACTCTACAAGTGACTCAACAAGCAATTTCACATCGTTTAAAATCGATAGGAATGATTCAAAAACAAGGAAATTGGGTTCCATATGAACTAAAGCCGAGAGACGTTGAACGCCGATTATGCATGAGTGAAATGCTGCTTGCCAGGAATAAAAAAAAAAGTTTTTTGCATCGTATAGTCACTGGTGACGAAAAATGGATTCACTACGATAATCCAAAGAAGAGAAAGTCATGGGTTAAGCCCGGCGAACCATCAACATCGACAGCTAAGCCGAATATTCATGGAAAAAACTCATGCTGTGTATTTGGTGGGATCAGCTTGGTGTCGTGTATTATGAATTACTGAAACCAAGCGAAACCATTACTGGAGCTCTCTACCGAACACAATTGATGAGATTGAGTCGGGCACTTAAGGAAAAACGCGCCCATTACTACTCCAGACACGACAAAATTATTCTTTTACACGATAATGCTCGTCCACATGTTGCTGCGCCGGTAAAAACATAGTTGGAAACACTCAACTGGGAAGTTTTACCCCACCCGCCGTATTCACCAGACTTAGCCCCTTCTGATTATCATCTGTTCCGGTCGATGGCACATGGTCTGTCTGAGCAGCGCTTCACATCATATGAAGACACCAAAAATTGGGTAGATTTGTGGATAGCGTCAAAAGATGAAGAGTTTTTTCGACGGGGTATCCGAATGTTGCCAGAAAGATGGGGAAAAGTAGTGGCAAATGATGGAAAATACTTTGAATAAAACGTAATGTACTTTTCCTTTACAATAAAATCCTAATTTTTTATAAAAAACCGCGGAAACTTATTTGTACACCTAATAGTTACTGTGATATTTTATACGGGGTGTAACTAAATAAGTGTAAAATATTTAAGGAGGTGATTCCTCAAATAAAAAAGATGGATCTTTCATATAAAGAAACTTCATCGGAGCATCCCTTGTTAAGATACAGCCCCTCAAAGGGATTACATAAAATTTGTATAACAATTTTTTTCACAAGCACCAAAAAAGTGTGTTTTGTTAATAATAAATTAGTTTTGTTTTTTACCATTTAGTCGCTTAATGCAGGTACTAACTACAGAATAATAATAAATCCAGTTCGCATTTACGACGATGTACCTATCTCTGTAGTTGTTCGTAAAGTAATTTTTTGCTGCGAACTGGTTTATTTTGGGCAAAAAATTCATGAGACATTTTTTGTTTAGAATGAAACAGGCTATCGGCAATAAATTTTTAAATGGTAAACAAATGATAAGACAAAAAGCTTTATTGAAACCGTCCTTTATTTGAGCTCTCGATAACTCTCTATTGAAGTACAAATTAACATTTGTGGGGTTCATACAGGAAATAAGAAAGTCTAATTGTAGCTGACAAAATCGCATATACGAACCGAGAATTTTCGACCAAATTATGAACAATTACGTCAGATCGGATGTTTCCGTCACTATAATTTTTTAGAAAATTCTCTGTCGTTACAAGAAGAATTTAGATCTAAAATTTGCATTTAACCTAATTATAATGTGCTTTCTTCGTTTGCTCAGCAAGTTGTACTACCTCGTCGATATCGCACCCTTACCTCCAATATTCCGTCGAAAAGTGAGATTGAAAACTGTAACCTCTTCACAAGGGAGTGCGTCAACACGTACTCGTCAAGTTGGAACTTGGTCCATTACAAGTATAACGCATATTCCGGAAAGTATGTGGATCTTCCAAAATTACCAAGTAACAAATTTAAGGAAGAGCAATACGAGGTTGATATAGACACGTATGCTGTTGATGCGGAGAAATCGAACGTAGACAGCGTCACGAAAGAGGGCTATTTGATGAAAGGTCCAGAAATAGGTGAGTCAGTATAATTTCTGAAATTCATAAAATTTTGAAACGACGTTTGTGTGACTTAGAATAATCGAGCAAAAAGCCCACCCTAATTCGAAAAAATTTACATTAGTCATCATATACATACTAATTAAAATTGAAAAACAAAGAGTGAACTGTAATTCAGATATCCTCACACTTATTTGATAGCATAGATCTTTAAGATATAACAGTCATTGCCCTGATATCTGAACGGTCTGAAACATGTATTATTTCCTGTCAAAGTTCAAACCCTCTCGAAGAAATAAGTCACTTAATATTTGACGAAAAATTTTTTATGATGGTACTCGTTTAGAATCATTATTTGAGCAATAACCACCATCTCTTATTGTTCTTGATACCAAAGTTTCGATAGACACGTTCTGTCGATTTCTATGCAAAAAATTAGCTTTAAAAGTTATTTGATTGTAGTGATGTTGAAGGAATAAGCCTAGGCCTCCACTAGCGATTTCTAGTCGCGTGATTTTTTTGTCACAAAAATGTAACGTATTGCTTCAAGTATAAGTTGACACACTTAAGACTGAATAATCGCCGCGATTAAACAGATACAACTTGTTCTATTTCGGCCGCGACGCGACTGTCGCTCAGCAGAATAGATCACATTTTAGTGTCAATCTGGACACTAAATGAAATTAAAAATTTCCAAATATTTTCAACCAGTTTTTTGCGTTGAAAACGACAGAACATGTCTGTCGAAAAGTTGGTAGCAAAAACAATAATGGTGGTTATAATATATATATATATACTTACTACTATACTTTCTATATATATTATACTTACTTGACATGATAATATTTAACTTTCGAAATTTATTTTTCAGGTTCAGAGAAACACTTCGTCAATTTAGGTTCAAAAAGTTTTAAACGTAGATATTGTTATCTGAAACAAGAAGTGGACGGCACTTATATTTTAGTATTGTATAAAGACGAGCGGAAGGTAGACGCTAAAATAACCATAGTTATGGATTTCTGCACTGATGTGATAAAAGTAATGCTTGTATTCACTACGTTATCGAAAATTCTTATAACTACATATTGATTTTTTAGAATACGAAAAGAGGAAGATACTGCTTTGAATTGAGAATGTCTTCAGGACATAAGTCTTATTTGCTGGCCGCCGAATCAGAAGAGGATTTCAAAGATTGGCTCAGTAAGCTTAACTCTGTTTTACATCATAATAAATTGCAAGATGAGAAGCGGGCAGCATCCTTGGAAAGGGGTGAGTTGTAAAATCATTATTTAGAAATGAACCCCTTCATATGAAAGTTTCTCGTCATATACATAGTTCGGCAATTAGTTCTCCCACTTCTCAGAAAATCGTGCAAAATTAATATATATTATCAATTTAATTGAATAATAACCATGTTTTATTATATCAATTCCTCAGAATTATCAAATCGATCCTTTCTATAACTTAGATCATGAGATAGTTAACTGTACTAAGTATAGGGTGGTAAACAATACAACGAATAACAATGAAGTGGCGACAATAAATGATCCAGTTTTTTATTGGTCAGCGCCATGAATTTGCAGAATTTCTTGGTTTCAGTACTGAATCCTCATGTTTCCGGTGTGTTTTGTCTTTGAATTGGCATTTTGAAAGTTTTAATTATATGTGAATGTAATTTCGACATGGCATATGGACATTTTGGTCCTCATAAGTTTTCTTTTTCAATTCACCATAGAAGGAAGATAAGCGACAAAGAAATGTTTGACCTATTTGCTGAAGTGTGTGAGACTTTTAATAAGCATGATGACTGACGATGAAGTAGATGGTGGAAGTTATAAGGACCTTCTAGTCCTGAAGAAGCAGCAGGCATTCAGTTGGTAACAATCAAAAATGTTGAGGGAGTTGCCAAAAAGAGCTAAAGAAAGTACTCCATATATTCAACTCTATCATAAGAAGTAGTTATCGGCCACGTCCTCAATACGATAGAGAAAAAATTGCTATCGCAAAAATGGATTCTAAAACCATTAATTTAGATTTATAAATGAACACTCAACCATACAGCAATATCATTGTATAGTAAATGTAATAAATCAATCTACATGCAGTCGTAAAGCTGCCTTTCTAGACGTTTGTCCAATCTTTACTGAGGTGTGGCATTCTGGTCTACTTAACAACGAGAATTTCTTGTAAAGGTTGGAGAAGAAATAAATAGCAGGCAGATTCATTTTGTACCACAAGGTAGTATTTTGAGACCAATTTCATATTATACACCAATAAAATAGCAGTTACAAACCTAAATGGGATATTTGCTAATGACACAGCTATATTTGCCATATGTGGGGACTCAAGTTAGGCCAACAAACAACAAACAAGTATGCTTTAATGTAGGTACCTAATCTTCACGCTGAGAAATAATTAAAAATTGAAGCTTCTTTATATGAGGACTAGGGAAATCAATAAGCTGATTGAAAGAAGTAATCATTCTCAAGGCAATGCTCAAGCATATGTGGACACATGACATAGAGCTTTGTGGGTGTACAATCCGATCAAACATCGCTATCATTCAAAGAGTCCAGCATAAAATACTCTAGCGAATACACCTTGGTATGTTTCAAATCGAACATTACCTGTTGATCCTCATATGCCTTATGTGAAGGGAGTCATCAATAAACGCACCACAATGTATTAGAAAGACACCCAAATCAGCTACTGTAGCCATTAGGAGAACCTCCTTGCCATAGAAGATTCAGGAGTAAAGAGCCAATAGACCTCATAGATTAAATCAATGTACATCCCTAATTGTAATATATTTGGAACATCACAATAAATCACATAACATATCAATTCATTGTTTTTATCCCCATTGATCCCATAAATTGATTCAACCTCTGTAAGAAAATGGCAAATGGGCGGGGCTTAAGACCCAATTGTCTCCGCTGACGTTCAGTTAACGGTATGCCATCTTATTGTCAAGAGTAGAGTCAAATTTTTTTTTGTGCACATTAGAAACTAAATTTGAGTTGTTCATTCATTCTTTGTTTTACAGTTATTCGAAGTTAACATATTAGTGTATTTTTTCAATGGACAGAATTGAACATCGTGTAGTGATTAAGTCAATTGTAACAAAGGGTTTAAATAATGAGAATTAATTCTGAGATGTTGAATGTGTTAGAATAATCTGTTTTTACAAAAACAATGTTTTATTGAAGGGATGGTTTGTTTAAATCCAGCTTTGAAGCACTTGAAGGAAATCAGCATGCTACAATATAAGAAATTATTGACCAAGTACATGATTTTGTTACTAGGGATCCAAGTTCGACTAAGTGTGAAATTTCAGATGAGATACTTTATGAGTTGTTATATATGAGAAAGCTATTCAGAAAGTCAGTCCTGCTTTTATTGTTGGGGTTACATCCCATACTTCTGGTTGCAGCAGGGGGAAGTTACAGCCCATACATCTGATACTGATTATGTGATATCCTTACTGAAGGACGTTTCGGAATTCTCTAGCTCGCACCATTTGAGTCCCTGTGACTCTGTGGGTTATAAGGTTTTGAAACATCGCCCTAGGGCACTTGAAGAGTTTAAGAATGCAATTTTTGAAGAAAACATCAGGATTAACTCCAGTTACCTTTCGGAAGCCATATAAAACTTCTGAGAAGACGGAAATATGCATCAGTTGCTTAGAACTTCATCATTCACAAAAAACTAGAATACACAAATATCCAGATTAATAAATCATTTTTTAACTGATCTTATTTTGCTCTTATCTATCAGCTCTTTCAAATGTGGGAGATCTAATTGCCTAACGACATATATGAAGTAACCCAATTCACAATTCTTATTCAACTGATGTACAGAAGCTTTCATGATAGGAAATCAATATTTTCGATGTGTACCAGATATGGCCTAATGGATTTGTCACGTGACGTTTCAACAACAGCTACGATGATGTATTCCTTAATAGTTTGTAAACAAATTTGTTCAAATATTTTGGAAACTTGAAATTCAAAGATATTATTCGTTATAGTATTAGGAGCTAAAATTTTTTGGAACATACATACAAAATTCGGTAATGCGAGTACTGAAAATCGAATTGCCTTTTTTTTTTCCTAAAATTAATGTTCATAGATATTTACTAGGTTTTTTCAATTGAGACGTTTTGGTAAAAATCCTAGGCCATGGCTAGTAAGTCCCGAAATTTCTTTCATAAAGTCATAGGTTGTCCGTTAATTTTGAATCTAATTCTAGATAGGAAATCTCCACCTTCGTCCCCCCAAATACCCATATTCGGTACGTTGAAAGGATTAGAACAAAGCATGAACCCTCAACTTATTAAGTATTCGAGGGAAACTGACATGAGCATAGCACATGCTCGAAGAGAAAACAGGGAAAAACTGTTTCCACTCTATCCTCAGCTAGCGATCAATTTGAAACACTCCAATTCTAGTCAAAATTCAGTTGATCCCTATAAGGAAATATTCGGGCACAGGGTATTGTTAAAATGCGAAAATATCAAATTCAAGCTTCAGGCAGTTGATGAAAAGAATACTTTGAATCAAGTGGAACCGTATCACACCTTCTTGTGCTTGTTCGATGCGAGGAACAGCAGGAAGTTAACGGAGAATTTCCATTTCGACGTCAACAGTGGAAGTATAAGGAGTATGATGACTAGAGGAAAGTCAGAGGACGATTCGAATTTGTTACCGAACGAAGTATCATTTGAATGGATTGCCCACCCTCAGCAAGCTCTGTTGAGCGTCACTAACCCTCACCCCGATATTTTCTTGGTTGTGAGAATAGAAAAAGTATTGCAAGGGGGCATTTACCAGAGTTCAGAGCCATATGTAAAAGCGAGTAAGGATCCAAAAATTAATCTTAAAACGTATAAAAATATAGCAGCATCTTGTCTAAGACTGGGTAATTATAGAATGCCGTTTGCTTGGACAGCTAGACCATTGTTTAGGTAAGTTCATCAAGTTGTTATCCATACGTTTTGAACAATCTCTTTACCCATTGAGATATCAGTTACCCCAGACGTGATTTTATCAAATTTTATCAAAATAGCAATGTGCTGATTTAGAGGTAGTAGAAATCAAAGGTCGAAAAAGAACAAGCTAACTAACCTATAAGTCGACATAATTTATTTCACCATTCAAATAAATAAACATATATTACCACTTCTTCTTTCAAATGTTCATAAAAAAAAAAATAAACATTCGTTGATCTTCATAATATTTAGATTATTGAATATGTTTTATTTTTACTCAATATTTATAGCTATATTATTGAAATTTGTAAATTGCCGAGGGTACACCGTTCCGTCCTTTTGCACAAATGATGAAAAACCGCCGAATGAAAAAACATCAAATTCAGATGCAAAAACCTTTTTTTCCATGGATAAACTCATGAAATCAAAAAAAGTAAACGATGTTACCTCGGAACGTTCTTAAAATCCGTTTTTGAAAAAGAGTAAAGTCTACATAAATGGAAGGTAGGTCCCTTAGGTGTTGAGTGACTAGTTCTATCTCTTTCTTTTATGTTCCTTTTTCACTCTTTTGGTGGATTAAATGACGTGGATTAAAGATCTATGAATTTGTAGTTTCTCTGTGGTTTCAACGTTCAAAAAGGTTATATTTATAAATCTTCATTCATATAAAGTAAATGAAATTATTTCTGGTTTAGTAAGTTGACGACCCTTCCAAACTTCCAATTAAATTAATACAAGATGATAGAAAACGACTGGCTTTTTGAAATTTCGATAATGAACGCTCTCGAATCGGTCCCATTCGAATACCAAAAACTTATATTCTTGACATGGCAAATCCGATGGAGATAGAGGAAGACATGGAGTTTAAACATAGGTATAGATTCAGCAAAAGCTGTGTATTGTACGTTTTACTACCTATGGTGTCCAACATTCTGGCGAAGAGCAATGACCGAGGTTTACCCATTACTCCATATTTTAAACTTTTAACCACACTTCGTTTTATGCTACCAGCTTCTACGAAATTATACTTTCAATTATGTTTTTCTATGACATTTTCAAAACAGGACTTGAGAAAATTCTACGTTTCCAAATATACTACCTCACTCGACTAGGTTTTCTTTGAGTGTGATCTATGACATGAACGCCAAGACTGAAAGCTGACTAGCTCAAGGACGGACTATGAATACGGCCCTAAGACCGACCAAAGCGATTAATCCACAGATCATAGTCTACTGCCACAGAGTTTACCCTTCTCTATTATTTAATGTCATTTGCTGAGATTCTCAACGACTTTTTATATGTGTTTCGAGTTGCATACCGGTGGATTTGTCCAAAATTGAAAATACTCCGGAAGTAAGTTTCTGAACGCACCCTAGTAAGTCTTTATTCCAACGAAAAACAAAGAACAAATCCAACAGAATAGTGAGAGAGAAGCTTAGAAGAACTATCTACGTCCCTTCGATTTGAGGGCGTTTTTACCTTCCCATCTCATCTTCAGATTTTTAGATTATGAATACCGTCAGCTACTCAAGGGACTGTACTCAACCAGATTCAGTACGATCTATGATTAGAGCCTTTAACTCTAGCGATGTTTATGTTTTACTCCCGACTCTAAACATTTTATCTTGTTTTACAATCACGTGAGTCTGTTGATTCACTTCAACAGCGTCATCAGCACCAAATTTACCATTTCCATAAAATATGACTTTCATTCAATTAGTTGTGGACATACGCTTCCTAGATTATTCTTTCAATTATTCATTTTATTTTTTCAGATTGTATAGTAATGAATTAGACACGACCTCAGATTTTCACGCCATATATCGTCAAGAACCAAATAAGCTTCATGACGACGAATTAGGGAAAATCCTAATGGAATATAGAAAACCGGATAAATTTAATAAATTTACTGTGATACCTGGAAATCTACAAATTTCCATCTCAGCTGTGACGGAGCAACCCCAGAGTGAGTAAATCATTATATGTGCTTTCATCGAGAATGTTTGTTTAATTGATATCAATATTCCTTACTAATATTGTTGAATAATAAGTTGTCATTTTTGTCAGTACCCTTTTTGTTGTCTCTTTTCAGATTCTCTGACAACCTCTTTATCACCTCTGAAACCGTTTCCAATACCACCTGTATCTGAGCCCGTTATTGAAATAACCGAGTTTGGGGGGTTTTCAGAGAAGGAGGTTCACCCTTATTCCTCTTTCATAAATAATTTGTATGTATATCCAATAAGTCTGAATTACGATACTCAAAAGACTTTTACGAGAGCACGAAATATTGCATGCATTGTTGAATTGCGGGATTCTGATAGTGAAAATGCTACAGGACTAAAGGTAAGCATTATGCCTATTTTTATTGTTCCTTTAAATCTGATTACAGAAGCACAAAAAACAGTTACAGTCAATCAAATTGTAAGATAATAGAATTTTAGGAGCAAATGCTCAGCTGAAAAACTTAAGTGTATATCTATTCGAAAGAAAATTTATAGGATCTACACATAAACGGGAAAAGTATTATTTAGTGAATTTGATGTTGGATATTTTAAATTAATCATATCTACTACTATGTGATTTTATTTTAATTACAGTGTATCTATGGACGTCCAGGTCAATCTCTCCTAGTGTCTTCCGTTTCCTGCTCTGTCATCCATCATAATACGACTCCTTTTTGGTATGAAGAAGTGAAAATTAGGCTACCAATCAAAGTGCTTCCGTCACATCACTTATTGTTCACGTTTTACCATGTCTCCTGTGATATTACTAAGAAGAGGGAAAACGGTGTTGAGAATTGTATAGGATATGCTTGGATCCCCATCTTGAATAAAGGAAAAATATGTGTCGATCCACAAAATATACCAGTTGCTGCACATTTACCTCCTGGTTATTTGTCAATTCATCCATTTGGTTTAGGAAAGGGGGTAAGACATATTTAAAATCATTAAATTGTATAGTTACAGCGATTTTTAAAATTTTTTTCGCATATTTGGCGGACTCTAGCTCAAATTGTGAGCGTTTCCGGACATATTGTTATAGGATAAAATTCTCATTTTGACGCCCCTGTAAGGTTGTGGAACAGTTATTCAACACAGTGTATATGTATACAGCACATAGTTGGAATGTTCAGGATTATGTTTCATTTCATAGTTTCGTGCTTTCTTGAAATACTAATCGTATTTATGCAAAGCAGGGGACCCACATATTGATTGATTGATTGAAAAATTAGATACTTGGAGCTACAATTTTTTTTTATTGTTTTTTTGTTAGACCATTCCTCTTGAAGTTGAAAAATGTCCAAAAAGTTTGAATTTTTTCCAGTAGTGCAATCAAATAATACAATCAACCTCTAATGCAAATACAACACCTAATGAACACTGGATAATGAAACAATCGAAAGGTTGATAAACAGCTGAACAAATTCAAATGAAAAAAGGTTGAAAATACACTTAGTATACTTCCACCATGTCTATAACTTTCTATGTAGTAACGCACTGGCTCAGGTGTTGTACCCTAACCTATGCATTGACCTACATAGGATAAATATGTTCTTCATTCTATGATATTTTTCGCAAGTTATTTGTTTGACCTTTCTGCAAGTTTTTTCTTTTTTGTTCACCTTGTATAAATTAATCATTTCTTTCCAGAACGCTGGTCCTGACATCAACTGGGTGGACGGTCAAAAATCAATATTCACCGTTAATTTTAGTTTGATATCAACAGTTATCACCAAAGACCTACATCTTTTTAACTTTTTTGCATTAGCAGAGAAACTAATAGACACTAAACCGGCTGGTATACCATCAGACAATGAGACAACGAAAATTCTCAAAGCTCTTCATGCCATCCAATTGTCTACCTTAATAGCCTTCTTTCCAACCATTCTGAATCAGTTGTTTCATCTGTTAGTACATACTGGAAATGAAGAAATCAGTTTGAACATTATAAGAGTGTTAATAAATCTAGTGTATATGATCTACGAATCAAAAAGGACCGATATACTCAATATTTATGTGAAATATGTGTTTGTGAATCCTGTGATTAGTAAAAATACGAATGTACATGAAGAACTATGTAATTATCTTCCAGTCATTTTGGATCCCAGTAATACAGACTTTCTGGTTGTAAACAAATTTATGCACCATTCAAGCTTCTTTTTTGACCTTGTTATTAAGGGAATGGCTCAACATCTATTGACTTCAGGGCGGATTAAGGTGAGTTGGATAATAACCTTTACAATTTCATAATCTTAGTGTATCAACGTTATCCATATTGGAATATGGGTGTATACATTTCTGGTATACTTTTAAATTTCCAGTGTTGTCAGACCCAGTATTTCTATCTCCATAAGGAATTGAATTAATTTATTTTACTGTCCTATTTCTATGTTTAACGGTTTCTGAGTTGAAAATTTTTTCGAAAATATTAAATAAAATTTGAGTCACTATATTCGAGAATTCAGTTCGAGGTTTGGCATGACTTCAGATAATAGTTTGATCTGCTCCACCGTTTCCGAATCTTAGTTGTCAATTATAATTGTTAAAAACACCCAGTATGTTTATTCATTTTCGAAAGGGAAGAACCGACTCTACAATTTTTCAAAATTTTTTTTTTTTGATCAAAGAAATTCTTCCTATTGCAAATGAAATCCAATTTTGTAGATGTGTGTTATTATTTAACTGTAAAATATTTTTCAGATGCACCGGCATGAAAGATTTCCGATTGACTATTTGCAAAAGCTTGAATCTTTAGTAAATGTAGTCATACCGTACATACTTTCTAACTACAAGGAGAAAGAGGTAGAAACAAGAGAATTAAACAAGAGTTTGGCTGATTTTCTCAAGGTATACCAATTTATCATGATTTAAATATTGTTCCTGACAAAGCGTAAATTTTTAGAGATGTATTTCTCTGGTGGATCGTGGTTTTGTGTTCAAACTGATAAACATGTATATGGATAAATTTAATCCTGGAGATCCTAGAATACTCCAGGAGTTCAAATTCAGCTTTCTAGAGATAATATGTTGTCACGAACATTACGTTGCCTTCAATCTTCCGATTCAGCATACAAAACTTAGTCCAAAAAATGGGCGTTCACCTACACTCCTACAAGAATATTCATTGTCTGAAGAATTTTGCAAACATCACTTCATAGTAGGACTTTTACTTCAAGAAATAAAAACATCTCTAAATGAAGTAATTCACATTCGTAAAATAGCCTTGGCTACTCTTAGAGATCTACTAGCCAAGCATGAAATGGACGATAGATTTGAAGGAAGAGGACAAATGAGTAGGATTGCACTACTCTATGCTCCTTGGTTGAGTATAGTGCTCGAAAATCTTGCACGTGTTGATATAACGGAAAAGTTCGAAGATGGAAATACCAGTATTGCTAATAGAATGTCTTCTAGTGGTTCATTTTTGTTTGCCAAGAGTTCTGTTACAAGTGAATGTACTCCTAAAAGCCGCCATCGTTTCACTTTACATGTGGACAAAGACAGTCCGATGCACTTCAGGAACTCAGCCTTTTATGATGCCATAGCTGGACAAAGTAAGTTATTTTTATGGCAATAAATTGAACTTCTCTCTTTAAGAATCTGAGTCTTTACTAAGTGCTTACAGATTTGACCAAATGTCTGTATTTTTCGAATATTTGATTAAAAATGGTATCAATCGTTTTATCTGGACTCACTGATGAACCCATAGTCAAAATAGATTCTCTTCATCCGTAGTTACGATTACATATGAACTGAATGAGCTAGAGAGCTGAAATTGTCAGGAAAAGTTTGAGGAATGAATATATCGGCTGTGTTCATTATTCGGCCAAATTGGTAATTTCCTACTATTTTTATGCAATTCTATTATATACTAATAAATTGATACCATTTTTATCCTCTACAAACTGATATTTTCAGAGATATGACTTTTCAAAGTGTGAATAATTATTCGCTAGGATCTGCATCAGTAAGTCACTTAGTTATCAACTACCTTGGATTGCGAAGTGACTAAAGCTTCTATTTTTCACCCAAGAGTTCTCGGTTCGATACTGAATAGAACCAAATTTTTAATTTTAGCATTATGTAGTTAACATTCAGTAGGTGTGCCTGAAGATCCGGACAAATATCCTCGTGATTTTCACTTGACTTAAAAAAATATACTTCAACTGAAAATTAATTTTATGCATATACCCTATGTATGGATTTTCTATTTTGGCTATAATGGATTACACATAAAGAAAGAGATATAGTGTAGCCAAGTTTTTCATAGGTGTCTTTAAGATAGATATTTTCATTACTCATTAGGTCCAATTTATTTGGTCAACTTTCTTTCCCTCCACTAGGGGATATACTTAAAAAATTATGAAAAATATTTCGAAACATCATTAATATCTTTTGTTTTAGCCCTCATCAATGGCCACTCGTTAAGCATTGATTCAGATATATCAACCATGTCAGATTCTCCGTCTGCTATGTCCCAAGAGACAACCATAGTCAACGAAAATAGAAACGGTGAAGCAAAATCCCACATAAGGTCAACATCTATGCATATTCACCGATATGACAAATTTCAAGCAGCGGAGGCCAAAGATCTACTTTTGATGTTCCTCTTTGTGGTGAAATATTTGAGTGAAGAACAACTTATAGCTTGGTGGCAGCAATCCACTGAAAATGAAATAGTTAATTTTTTTACTACTTTGGAAATGTGCTTGAATTTCTTCAGGTATGTGGGAAAGAGGAACATAGCAGTGGTGAAATCTCAGTCAGTGGATAACGTTAAGAATAAAACTGCAAAGGCTCATACACTCCCGGCTAGAATGAATCCCTCTGAAATAAATCATGAGAATACTGGTACCCTGATTATACACACTGTTAATAGAGAAAATCGAACTAATTCGGGTAAGTCAAGCGCCAAATGCAATGGGGCTAACCCATATGAGTTCATTTTAGAGAGCTACAGTGTTGAGCTAGGTTATTGAATCCAACAATATACGTTTTATATTTGACGTTGTATAGATTGCCAACTGAAGCAAAATCATTATTTGACGATGTTGTGATTTCGAACTGACATTTTATTCACTTCAGTTTCTTCTGTTGAAAAAACAAATTCAGAAGGAATATTGAAAGAAACTAGTTTTTCGTCTGATTTTCACTTTATTGATCTTACGACACGACCGGGTTCGGTTATCAAACCATCATCCAGTGCTCGATATAGACTGAAATATTTTTCTGTTCTTACACCTATGAGATATTCAATAATGGTGAAGGGTTTATCTCTATTTGGGTATTAAGTGTTGAAAGATTGTGGTTCTTGTACAGATTTCTCACTTCTATCCTACAGCAAATTTAGTTTCAGGCCTTTCTCGCATCAGTAAAGGATTTTAAAATTGACAGTATCCATTTGATGCTTTTCAGGTATTCTTTCAATCTAGTCTCAAAGTTTCTGCCAGTTTGGCCAATCCTTACTGATTTTACACACCTGAAGTTTTGTCGAGGTTAGGAGGACGTCTTGAAAATGTTTTGATATCAAATTTAGCGCGACAATAATTGTTTGATTATGTGCATTTCTCAGAGCGAGCTATTCAAAAACCTGTTTAATTAAAGCGTTCCCCATTAATGTCGGACTGAGTTACTCAAGTTGCTCAGTTTTTAAGCAAGCCATTCTCGGCGATATCAACTGGAGCAGCAGGATATTTGGCTCAAGTGGCGCGAGGCAAACGATACGAGGCATGAATTGCTGATTCCTGACACAAACAGCACCATTTTTGGTTTTATTCGAGTGAGCACAGAGTTAATAGAGAAATATGGAAGATGAAATAACGTGATGCGCTATTAGCGTCATCCGCAATTTACTTTGCTGCCTATTAGATTTTTAGGTAGTGTTATAGTTATTATGGATTAATGGATATTCACAAGGTTAATGAGCCGCCATGGATTGAAGTTGATATCATTGTTGACATTTTTGTATATATGCGTGTTCTTCAAATATTGGTGGGTGATTTATCAGTCTTATATAAGCGTGAATAACCGCTGACGAAATCGTCGTTGAAGTTGATATCATTGTTGACATTTATTGTATTTATGCGTGTTTTTCAAATATCGGTCGGTGATTTATCAATCTTATGTAAGCGTGAATAACCGCTGACGAATTCGTCGATACACGTGGAAAGGGAACAGGTTTTCATTATTATGTTCCGAAGCTCTGTAGCGAAAACCTCGCAGTGTTAAGAAAATAAAGGTTTTGCTCACAAATGTAGTTTTATTACAACCAAGTTGTAACAGTAGTCTAATAAAATACACGGTTTCAATGTATCCCAGATGAATTCATAATGCTGTGGCAATTTACTATACAAAAAATATCTCCCAGAGTTAATTGATTATCTGATAAACCTCTGAGTGTTTTTGAAGTAGACATTCTTTATTTTAAACACAAAATTGAATATGTGTAGAGCTAAACAAGACACGGTAATGATGCTTGGGTTCTATAAACTCACTTTGGCGCCAATTGATGTGCTTCCAAACTCCAGGCCGCCCCAGTTTTTATTGAATTTTCTTTTTTTATTTTCAGAAGATGAAGTTCTCAAGCAGCAACAGGCAGTCCTAGAACAGCATCTAGCGTCAGAAGTTGGAATGGTTGCTCTCGATTGCATGGGATTGTATTCTATGAATTTTAAAAAGAGTTTGATGCAGTCCAGCGGCGATAACGAGTTGATGAGGAAATTTTTCGACCTATATTTAACATTCTTACAACTTGGACAAAGCGAAAATTTGTTCAAACATGTCTTCGCCGCTTTGAGAGCTTTCATCAATAACTATTCAGCTCTTTTATTTCAAGGTTAGCTTTTATTGTAGTTTGAGTATGATATCTTCAAACTAAGCTATTATCATTAATTGGATAATGATTGAGCAATAGCTAACTATGTCTTTCTGGAACAGTTTTCGAGATGGGCTTTTTGAAATATATTTCAATAATAAAGGACAAATTTCATCGAAACATTCCGTTAAATTAAATACGTTTAAAGGTTTTTCAATTTCTGATATCAATTTTCCAAACATACAGTTCGTATGAACGCATTTTTATTATTTATTATCACATACAATATTTATAATACATATGGACATTCACGGGTAAACCCCTTATAACTAAACTATAATTACATTAATGTTCAAAATGATGTGGTTTTAACATAACAAAACAAAAACTATAAAAAGAAACTAAATGCGTTACTAAACAATATAATTTGAGAAACTAAAACTAAGTCGGACATTTTAGGAACCTCAAATATTTGATGACAAGAAACTTAATGGAACTCTTGTAGGATGATTATTTGGGCTATCATCACCATCTTTCATTGTTCTTCTCCTTATCAAAGTTCATCTTCTATCTTGCGGTAAATCAGCTTTCCCAAAAAAAAATTAATTTTCGAATATGTTCTGCTTTTCGAAGAGTTCATTTACGTTGAGAATCATAGAAGACGTCTATCGAAACGATGTTAGGAAAGATGAACAATAAGAGATTATGGTTATTGTCCAAATAATCATTCTACACTGACCTCACATTTTTAAAATCCACACTGTCATTGAGCTCAATCTGTAACCTTAAATGAAGTGATATAAATTCAATTACTAAAAATATTTTTATTATTCTTGTATCTTGTCAGGTAATGCAACATTATGCGGGAGATTGTGCTATGAGCTTCTGAAGTGCAGTAACAGCAGACTCCCTACTATTCGTCAGGAGTCTTGTGCTATCTTGTACCTTTTGATGAGGAGTAATTTCGAGTTCACTGGCAGGAAAGGATTGACAAGAGTTCATCTGCAGCTGATAATATCTGTTTCGCAGATGTTAGGAAATATATTTACCCTCAACAATGCTCGATTTCAAGAAAGTTTGTCTATGATCAACAGTTATGCTACAAGTGATAAAGCTATGAAAGGAACAGGTATGATTAAATTTTAATTTTTGTCAATTTTGTTCGAAGTGCAATTAATAAATTAAATAGGTTTTCATTCATTTTTCAGTTGTGCGACATATTTTTTTGTTTTATTTGATTTCTCGTGGTTCCTTATGTCGATTCTCAACAGACGTAACGTATAACTATATTGTGAACGTAAAATATTTATAAATGTTGAGATGTTCACAATGATCATTGTTACTTACTTAAAATTTTTGTACTGTCCAAATATTGCTTTACTTTATCTGAAATAAGAGATCTATCAGCTTCTATTTTATCTGAAAGGGTAGGGAAATAAGAGATCTATCAACTTCTATTCATATCTGCTTTTTGAGTTGTATCGATAAATTTTGTATGTTCCCTGTTTTATTTTCTCAATGAGGTTGGATGAACTGTTTTTTTTTAAAGCATTTGTGTAAGTTCAACAATGAAGAGTCTGTATATATCAGGTGTACAAATAAGTTTCCGCGGTTTTTTATAAAAAATTAGGAATTTATTGTAAAGGAAAAGTACATTACGTTTTATTCAAAGTATTTTCCATCATTTGCCACTACTTTTCCCCATCTTTCTGGCAACATTCGGATACCCCGTCGAAAAAGCTCTTCATCTTTTGACGCTATCCACAAATCTACCCAATTTTTGGTGTCTTCATATGATGTGAAGCGCTGCTCAGACAGACCATGTGCCATCGACCGGAACAGATGATAATCAGAAGGGGCTAAGTCTGGTGAATACGGCGGGTGGGGTAAAACTTCCCAGTTGAGTGTTTCCAAGTATGTTTTTACCGGCGCCGCAACATGTGGACGAGCATTATCGTGTAAAAGAATAATTTTGTCGTGTCTGGAGTAGTAATGGGCGCGTTTTTCCTTAAGTGCCCGACTCAATCTCATCAATTGTGTTCGGTAGAGAGCTCCAGTAATGGTTTCGCTTGGTTTCAGCAATTCATAATACACGACACCAAGCTGATCCCACCAAATACACAGCATGAGTTTTTATCCATGAATATTGGGCTTAGCTGTCGATGTTGATGGTTCGCCGGGCTTAACCCATGACTTTCTCTTCTTTGGATTATCGTAGTGAATCCATTTTTCGTCACCAGTGACTATACGATGCAAAAAACTCTTTTTTTTTATTCCTGGCAAGCAGCATTTCACTCATGCATAATCGGCGTTCAACGTCTCTCGGCTTTAGTTCATATGGAACCCAATTTCCTTGTTTTTGAATCATTCCTAACGATTTTAAACGATGTGAAATTGCTTGTTGAGTCACTTGTAGAGTAAGTGCAAGTTCTTTTTGCGTTTGGGACGAATCTTCTCTCAATAGTGCTTCTAATTCCATGTCTTCGTACACTTTCGGCCTTCCACTGCGTTCTTTGTCTTTAACGTCAAACTCACCGTTCTTAAACTTTTGAAACCATTCCTGACAACTTCTCTCACTTAAAGCAGCTTCACCATATGCTTCTAGAAGCAATCGATGCGCCTCAGCTGCAGATTTTTTCACATTAAAGAAGTAAATCAAAAGTTCCCGCAAATGATGCTTATTCGGAATAAAACTTGACATTTTTGCTCGAAAAAAATTACGTGATGCTGATACGGAATCACTAGTACTTTAAGGTTATGGTGTTGCCAGATGACTAAACTTGGGATGTTACGTTTTACATCTGACAATTTCTCCATAACCTTCTGGTGGGGCCATCTTTTGACAAACCGCGGAAACTTATTTGTACACCTAATAGTTGATGCCAACTTGAATACCTGGTCCATGAGTTTGAAGCCTATTGCTTTGCTTTGGTTTTTCACTAAAATATAAAATGCCCATGCACAGAAAATTAATCATCATAGGCATTTACACAAAGAATTCACCTCATGCTAAATTTTAAATTTCCTACAAACAGCACACAAAAATGTTTGAATTACTGATCAAAAACAATTCTTTATATTTCAATTGTTATGTTTTCGTGATATCTCAAGTTATTTGTAGGTAGTAATGCAATTTATGATTTTTTTAAATCTTGGTGTCATGGGTGCTTTTGTTTATGATCGATGTGGTATTTCCTTTATCAGCTGTCACTGCCACTGTTTAGGGTTTTTCTTTCAGAAACTGTCTTCCCTGTTATTCCAGTTCATCCGTTGTTCATTATGTTTTCTATTTTTTGTTTTATTTTAATGACATATTAGTTTATTAGATTATTATGTCCTCATTGTATTTTTTTCTGTCTTTGTCAATCCCGATATATTAATCTCTATATTCGCTATTATCTGCTTGATGGTATAATCTGTGGCCAGAGTGACGTCACAGACCCATTTTCAATAGGTCGTGGAGGACAAACAAATCCCAAAAATGTGCTTGAAACTAATTGAAAATTCTGCCCTAGACATAATTAATGAACTGCAAGAATTAAATCATTCCCAATGGCACAAAAACTTGCAAATATCAACAGGAAACTAAATGGAAAACAACCTTTCAGAGACAATCTCTGTCTCTGCAACCTTTGTCCACCACAAAATGTCAAATACGTGAAAAACCATTTTAATTTGAATTAAAATTATTATTAATCGAAATTGTTCATTCACGGTGTAATAATGTGTATTGTCAAAATTTAGAAAAGCTCTGACGTGGGTTTTTAGGAGAAGAGGATTTGAGCTTTGAATATATGACTAGTTTATTTTTAATTTGAGATATAGGTATGTTCATTCATCGTGGTGGTTGTATTGTTCCAGAGCATGAAAAGAGACTCTAGAAGTGGCGCACAAAAGCTTCCGACCTCACATCAGTAGTTTTATAAATTTTTTGTTGTTATTTCAGATTGAAAAAGGGCTCAGCTCGAAATAAGTCGTATGTGAAAATTGTCAAATTCCTCAAAATAGAATATTTATACAAAAATGAATTAAAACTTAACATTGGAAAAAAAAAGGTTCGAAAACACAAAATTAAAATTTAGTCAAGGGTATATTTTATCACAAGTTATGTAGGAGTAAATTGTTGTGGAATTGCTGAATCACTGCTTGAATGAAAGTTTTTGATTAATGAATCTGCATTCTTCCTGACAACAATTGATAAGCAGTTATTACCGATAATCCAAATGTTCCACACAATATGAATCATTCTTTTTTAGATAACAGCATTGGTAAACAGAACCCAACTCAATGATAACACATAGGAAGTATCTTGTTTCCCTTCAGAAAACTACAAATAATTTATTCAATTCGACTTCAGCCAATAAAGCAACATATTTTTACAGGGTTTCCGAATGAAGTGAAAGATTTGACCAAACGTATAAGGACTGTATTAATGGCAACTGCGCAAATGACAAATCTGCATCATGATCCAGAAATGCTTGTTGATCTCCAACATAGCCTGGCGAATTCATATGCATCCACTCCGGAATTAAGAACTACCTGGTTAGATAACATGATTAAAAATCATGTGAGAGATGGTAATTTCTCAGAGGTACTTTGTCGAAGGAACGCTTGAGACGGTATTTCTAGATATGTAATATTTTTTAGGCGGCATGCTGTCAATTACATATTGCTGCATTAATGGCTGAATACTTGAAACTGAAGCAAATACAAACATGGGGAGCGGAGGCTTTTGACAGGATATCAAGAAACATCTCAAAAGATGAAAAGGGATTAAAATTAGATGCCGGCGTTCAAGATATTCAGTACACTGAATATGTTTTATTAGATCAATTAGAAGGATGCGTAGAATTCATCAACAAGGCGGAGAGATATGAAATTATGGGTATGTTTCATAAATCCCTTCTTAAAAAAATTCTAATACTAAAAATTGTAGGTGAACTTTACAAATTAATCCTGCCCATGTATGAGAAAAAGAGAAATTATGAACTTTTAAAAAATGCTCATACCACTCTTGCTCAAAACTATGAGAAAATTATTGAGACCAACAAGTCCTGTAAAAGATTTTTGGGAAAGTATTTTAGAGTTGCATTTTACGGTCAGGATTTTTTCGAAGAAGATAACTTCAAAGAATTTATATACAAAGAACCCAAGGTAACAACTCTTAGCGAAATTACGGAACGTCTAGAAAAACAATTTTCCGACAAGTTTGGCAGCGAAAATGTGAAAATAATTCACGATTCAGCACCGGTATGCATTTTATCATTTGGTTAACCACAAGATTATACCTAATCTGCTTACAGGTTAATCTGAGCGACTTGGACCAAAAGGTGGCCTATATTCAACTGACACATGTTACACCTTACTTTGAGAAAGATCAATTGGAGGAAAGACAAACCGAGTTTGAACAAAACCATGACATCAGTTGCTTCATGTTTGAAACGCCATTCACTAAAGACGGAAAAGCCAGAGGCAACACTGAAGATCAGTGGAAAAGAAGAACAATCCTAGAAAGTGAGTTTCGATGTTTCATTGATTTCGATTCTTGAATGCAAAAGTAGTACTTTTTTCATTTACTATTTTGACACATTTTTCTGAATTCAAATAATTCAAGGTTTCGAAATTTCAGACCAAAAACTGTTCTTTCCCGGTATCTTTTTAGTGGCAAAACAAACAAGTTCAGTTTTGATGATGAGTTTTCAATAACATCAACTAATTTCTTTTGAATAAACGAATTTGCTCAGTTTTCCAAACTCAACTTATCAAAGCTCACCAACTAATTAAACCACAAAACTATGAAACACATACTAAAAATTCAAGTACCAAGATCAACTTTATTAGCTTAAAAACCCCTACTTATGAAAAAACCCCGTATACTTGTTCCCTTTATGAATGAAGTCCTAAAAAAATAATTGTTTTTTTTTATATTTCTACAATCTATTACACCAACGTTTCAATGGTCATATTCTACCGTTTTCAAGATGAACTGTTTTGTTTTTCATGAAAAAATATAATACAAAAGCTACACAGATCATAGGAATCTCTTCTTGATTTAACTTCAAAAATTTCGTATGTTTCTTTGTTTAAGTTATTTCATCTATCTATTCCATGCTTGTGTTGTAGGATTTCAATTCTGTTTGTAAATCAGAGTACGATAGATTGAAAATAGTATGATACTTTATTTAAAAAAAGAGTAAGATTAATAAATCAGATTGTAAACTAAAAGCTATGTGTAAACTAAAAGCTATATGTCATAATAATATATTACATGAGAATCCATTAAAATTTGTGAATGAATTCAATCAATACCTTGTTTGGTTATTCCTGGTGTTGATGTAGAATCAGATATTCAAGATGTGGAATTTGGAGTTGATCATGGTACTATAGCTGTTCCAATTTTGTTTTTATTTTATAATAACGATCTACCAGAGACAATAGAGGAATATGTAAAGGCAGATTATGTTGATGACATAAATGTTTTAATTGAAGGGGGTAATTTAGAGGAAATTGTTTACAAAACAAAAGATGCGTTCTTTAAGGTGAAAGATTGGTTTGATATGAACAAATTAGTTTTTAATGACGACTAAACCAATCTAGTACTCTTTTGTCCTCAACAAGTCCTGAATATATCGCTAGATTGTATTATTCTGGATGGTAACAGTGTTACACCAAATTCTTGGGTGTTTATATTGATGAATTATTTAATTGGAAAATTCATATTGATAAGGTCTGTCTCAAATTATCCAGTGTTGGCTATGGAATCAAGATTCTATCTAGTCACTTGGGTGTGAGTATTGTGAAAATGATACATCATGCTAATTTCGAATCAGTCATGAGGTATGGAAATATTTTTTAGGGTCGTAATAATAATGTTAATTCGATATTTGTCATTCAAAAAAGAACCATGAGATGTATGTATAGATTAAATTTTAGAGAATCTTGTAGAAAGAAGTTTCGTCTAAACAATTTATTTACCATTTATAGTTTATATATTTATGAATATTTGAATTTTGTGTTCAACAACAAAGAAATTTTTTAATTCAATAGAGAACGTAGTTATTGCACAAGAAATCTAGATCTTCGCAACATAGATTAACTATAACAGAGAGGGGTTCATACTATATGTGCACAAAACCATTCAATAAGAGATGTAATTATGTAGGGGGACTTTTAAGAACTTAATAAGGAAAATTCTGGTTCGATTGGAACCATATAATCTTGATAAATATTTTGATTCCAACAGTCTGTCGTAGGATATATTTTTTCTGTATTTTGACGTCATTTCATTTCTTGTGTAACAACTTTCTAAGATCTGAAATCAAGAAGATTTATCTAACTATCTCTTTATAAAAGACATGTCATTTTGCATCTTTTTGTCTCTGAAAGATTCCTATTAGGTTATTTGAGGACTGGTGTAATTAGGTATCTTATTTTCAGCGGAGTACTCATTTCCTTACGTCAAAAAAAGGATCCAGGTGAAATCGAAAAGGTATATTGAACTCAGTCCAATAGAGGTGGCCATTGATGAGATGCAAATCAGGGTGGCAGAGCTTGAAGATGTGGTTTTCACTCGACCAACAGACGCTAAGAAGTTACAGTTACGTTTGCAGGGAAGTGTTAGCGTGCAAGTTAATGCAGGGCCCATAGCCTATGCATCAGTGTTTTTAGGCACAAATTGCTCTATTTACCCAGAAGACAAGGTGGAAGAATTAAAGGATATTTATCGGTAAGACATTTGAATTCAATATAGTAATATTTTATTCTCTGGAAAACTAAAAATAAGAGAGACCAGTATATTCCTGGAAAAACATAAGAAAGGGCAACTTGTTGAATGATTGTTTGGGCTATTACCATAATCTATTGTGGATGTAATGATTTCCGACGTTTTTGATAGACATCTTCTATCTTTATCAAGGAGAAAAGTAAGAAACCTTTTGAAAATTATCAATTTTCAAAAAGTCAATATTGACAGAAGTCAATATTTTTACTTTTCTCCTTGATAAAGATAGAAGATGTTTATCGAAACGTCGGAAATCATTACATCCACAATAGATGATGGTAAGAGCCCAAACAATCATTCAACACGAGCTCCATCATCAACAATATCTCGTCATCAACTAAAGGGCAACTTGAGATTAAAACTGCTTAACATCGCTACCTCGATCTTGAACTTATAAACTAAATTGTATGACTCGTCAATAATTTTATTATATTCATTTAGATAGACATAAAGCTAGGAGACCTTTAGTGAAGTACCTATTTTAAGGGGTACTGGTGAAAATGGTCTACTGATACATTGGCCAGCTTATGTCCACTGGATAAAAGCTTTATCGAATCTAATTCAGATTCGTTAAGATATTAACTTATGTTGTTAATTATTGAGATGTAATTAAAAAAAATAAAATCTAAAAATTAAAATTTCAGAAAAACAAGTAATCACAAAATTTTTCTTCACAGCGAATTCCTGAAGATCTGTTATTCAGCACTGCAAATAAACAGCAAACTTATCACACCAGAGCAGCATGACTATCAAGAACTTTTACGCGAAAATTATAAGCAATTATGTTCTTCCCTTTCTGAACTTTTCAAAGAACCTCTCTGGCCTCATGAGGAAACTGGAAGTTTTAAGAGGAACAGTATGGCATTATTCAGTGCCATAAGTGGAGCTTCTCAAAATTCCAGCACAGCGTAAAAAACTTATTAGTGAATTAAAAGAGCGTATTGCTTTAGAGGACGAAAGTAAACAATTTATGTGAATCAACAACTTGATTTAGAAAATTTTTCATACATAATTCTGATTAATTTGTTGGAAAACCTACCAAAGGATAATTACTGTATCGTTATTAATCTTTGATATGAGATGTTCGTATTTGCCATGTTATTTTCTAGGTGGTTCTAAATTAAAAATCACATTTGAAAAAGATTTTGTATATAAAGAACAAGGAATGTTTCTTGAAATGAAATTTTCATGACATATTCTGAAGAATAATTTTATTTATTATGTTGAGTAACCAGATCGTTTCTGTTGCTCTATTTGGAATGTATTTATTCAAATCTGATGCCATTGTACTCATACATTTCGATATCCTAAATTAGTTTCTATTGAGTTAAGATATGCCATTTTCGCATTATATATGTTCAAATTTTATTACTGTTAATTTTTACATACTTAACAAAATATTCAGTCAATATTAATGTATGTGAATAAACATCACGTCTAGTTAACATTTGTAAGTGAATTTTGTAGAATTTAGTATTTGATACAATATTTCTACTTTTATAGAAGTCTGTTAATTCTCTCGATGCCCAAAAATGGGATGTTCCTCTTCAATTAAACTAATCAGTTTCAGTTTTCTTAAATGTCAATGTTTATTTACAAATTGAGAGGCGTCAACCACTGATTTATTTCTGCTATGGATTCATCTTTTACAAACTGAAAGAAGTACATTATCAAATTATAAGTCAAAATCTATATACCGTAGTTTTATACATTGCTTATGATGTTACAAACATATGTTGCAAGTTTTTCGAGAATGTAATTAAGATTTTTATGTTTTATTTGGTGTGAACTGTTGAATCTAAATTTTTTATTCTTGATTGAAGTGTACAGTTGAGTTATTTTAGACAGAATCAATATTTAATTGTCAGCATTCCAGCATTCCCTTTTATCCTAATTCGCTCATGGTTTCTTTTCATTCCTTCTCGTCTCTTTAAGATTTAAATTATAAAATTATATATTTACTGTTGATTTCATCGATATTATGTGTATTATTGTTGATATAAATGTTTTTGTGTGGGCTGTGAGAATAAAACAAAGTGTTATTTGTCTTCTTTTCAATTCTGGTTTCTTTTTCTTTGAATATTTCAGTCACTGGAATATTTTTTGGTGAAAAATTTTAAGTTCAACGCTTGTTTGGAGATTTTCGTGAGTAACTTCCAACTAGCTTCTGAGAAGCGAAACTCTCTCTGACGGAAGAAATCTGCTGTTTGAACCTCGCATGTTGCTCACCTAGAAAAATACAATAAAAATATATTATAAATGACAATCCCATATTTGCAGAAACATTCAAAGAAACTTTGATTTCAATCAGAGTAACTATGACAAGCGATTCATTGTTCAAACTGTAGATTCAATACGAAACTACAATAATCTTGAACTTGCTAAGTTTTATCATCATTCGAAGATAAGAAATGCATTTAATAAGAAATTAAAGTTATGAAAATAACATACATGAAAGTCTATTGTTTATGATGAGATGTGCATTCCATTCTGCAGCTGTCAGGCTGCTTGAATCTCGCATGATGCTAACCTAGAAAAATACAATAAAAATATATTATAACCGACAATCCCATATTTGCAGAAACATTCAAAGAAACTTTGATTTCAATCAGAGTAACTATGACAAGCGATTCATTGTTCAAACTGTAGATTCAATACGAAACTACAATAATCTTGAACTTGCTAAGTTTGATCATCATTCAAATGTAGGAGATGCATTTAATAAGAAATTATAAAGTTATGAAAATAACATACATGAAGGTCTATTGTTTATGATGAGATCTGCATTACATTCTGCAACTGTCAGGCTGTTTAGACCCCGCATGTAGCTAACCTAGAAAAATAAAATAAAAATATATTATAAATGACAATCCCATATTTGCAGAAACATTCAAAGAAACTTTGATTTCAATCAGAGTAACTATGACAAGCGATTCATTGTTCAAACTGTAGATTCAATACGAAACTACAATAATCTTGAACTTGCTAAGTTTTATCATCATTCGAAGATAAGAAATGCATTTAATAAGAAATTAAAGTTATGAAAATAACGTACATGAAAGTCTATTGTTTATGATGAGATGTGCATTCCATTCTGCAGCTGTCAGGCTGCTTGAATCTCGCATGATGCTAACCTAGAAAAATAAAATAAAAATATATTATAACCGACAATCCCATATTTGCAGAAACATTCAAAGAAACTTTGATTTCAATCAGAGTAACTATGACAAGCAATGCATTGTTCAAACTGTAGATTCAAAACGAAACTACAATAATCTTGAACTTGCTAAATTTGATCATCATGCAAATATAGGAGATGCATTTAATAAGAAATTAAAGTTATGAAAATAACATACATGAAATTCTATTGTATATGGTGAGATCTGCATTACATTCTGCAACTGTCAGGCTGTTTAGACCCCGCATGTAGCTAACCTAGAAAAATACAATAAAAGTATATTATAAATGACAATCCCATATTTGCAGAAACATTCAAAGAAACTTTGATTTCAATCAGAGTAACTATGACAAGCGATTCATTGTTCAAACTGTAGATTCAATACGAAACTACAATAATCTTGAACTTGCTAAGTTTTATCATCATTCGAAGATAAGAAATGCATTTAATAAGAAATTAAAGTTATGAAAATAACATACATGAAAGTCTATTGTTTATGATGAGATGTGCATTCCATTCTGCAGCTGTCAGGCTGCTTGAATCTCGCATGATGCTAACCTAGAAAAATAAAATAAAAATATATTATAAATGACAATCCCATATTTGCAGAAACATTCAAAGAAACTTTGATTTCAATCAGAGTAACTATGACAAGCGATTCATTGTTCAAACTGTAGATTCAATACGAAACTACAATAATCTTGAACTTGCTAAGTTTGATCATCATTCGAAGATAAGAAATGCATTTAATAAGAAATGAAGTTATGAAAATAACATACATGAAAGTCTATTGTTTATGATGAGATCTGCATTCCATTCTGCAACTGTCCGGCTGTTTGAACCGCCCATGTAGCTAACCTAGAAAAATAAAATAAAAATATATTATAAATGACAATCCCATATTTGCCAACATTCAAAGAAACATTTGATTTCAATCAGAGTAACTATGACAAGCGATTCATTGTTCAAACTGTAGATTCAATACGAAACTACAATAATCTTGAACTTGCTAAGTTTTATCATCATTCGAAGATAAGAAATGCATTTAATAAGAAATGAAGTTATGAAAATAACATACATGAAAGTCTATTGTTTATGATGAGATCTGCATTCCATTCTGCAACTGTCCGGCTGTTTGAACCGCCCATGTAGCTAACCTAGAAAAATAAAATAAAAATATATTATAAATGACAATCCCATATTTGCCAACATTCAAAGAAACATTTGATTTCAATCAGAGTAACTATGACAAGCGATTCATTGTTCAAACTGTAGATTCAATACGAAACTACAATAATCTTGAACTTGCTAAGTTTGATCATCATTCGAAGATAAGAAATGCATTTAATAAGAAATTAAAGTTATGAAAATAACATACATGAAAGTCTATTGTTTATGATGAGATCTGCATTCCATTCTGCAACTGTCCGGCTGTTTGAACCGCCCATGTAGCTAACCTAGAAAAATAAAATAAAAATATATTATAAATGACAATCCCATATTTGCCAACATTCAAAGAAACATTTGATTTCAATCAGAGTAACTATGACAAGCGATTCATTGTTCAAACTGTAGATTCAATACGAAACTACAATAATCTTGAACTTGCTAAGTTTTATCATCATTCGAAGATAAGAAATGCATTTAATAAGAAATGAAGTTATGAAAATAACATACATGAAAGTCTATTATTTATGATGAGATCTGCATTCCATTCTGCAACTGTCCGGCTGTTTGAACCGCCCATGTAGCTAACCTAGAAAAATAAAATAAAAATATATTATAAATGACAATCCCATATTTGCAGAAACATTCAAAGAAACTTTGATTTCAATCAGAGTAACTATGACAAGCGATTCATTGTTCAAACTGTAGATTCAATACGAAACTACAATAATCTTGAACTTGCTAAGTTTTATCATCATTCGAAGATAAGAAATGCATTTAATAAGAAATGAAGTTATGAAAATAACATACATGAAATTGAATTGGTTATGATGAGATCTGCATTCCATACTGCAGCCAAAGTAATGAGGGAAATTCCTCAAAACTCTTTGCTGCTAACCATAGTCCCCTCATAAATTCAATTGCTGATTACTATAATATCTTTGTACTCACTATGTTTTATGATCATTTCGTCTCCTAGCATTTTTCTTGCTCATATTTGTTGACAGGAGTTTTCCAGAAAAAAATTCCTCTAGATGCTGAAAAAAAATTAGCAGTTTTATAGTTGTAAATTTCTAGTTTAATATGAATCAAATCTTAAATTCAATTCAGCCCTGTTAGAATATATCATCAACATAAAATCAGTTGACACGCTAAGTTCATCATCTGAATAATAGTGTTATTTCTGCTAGTTGATTTTTTTAGTGTAAGGAAACCTTGACAATGAATAAAGGAGGAATTTAATGTGCCATTTTCTTTCAAATGTCTTACAACAAAGAAAATTGATTTTGCTAGCAGTCTATACAAGTGCCAGCACTTTTTCACACACATTTAGGTTACCTATGAATACAGGTTTTCAAGGTAGCTCCTCTAGTTTGTATATATTTTGAGGAGAATGTTATGACACACAGTATAATAACACCAATCTGGCACTTCCGAATATTGGCATGTCCAATAATCCAGTGCTTTTCTTACCCATCTAATACCTGTGTGCTTCAGTAGCTGTGCCGTAGACCAACAGTCTAACCTCAAAACTTATCATGTGCACATGCTTTCATATTTATGTGTTTTTTTCAAATTTATAGTTGAAATTGTCAAATAAACACAATCCACTAGATTTAAATAGTTAAATGGAGATTTCAAAGAAGTTAGAATGTGGAGAAAACATTAGCATATTAGCAAAAGATAGTAGAGCGACTGAAGACAATAGAATCCGACCCAGGAAAGCGAGAAACATCTGCTAAAGATATTATAATTCTTCATAACATTTGCAAAAAGATTTTTCAGCAAGAGCTACAAGTTGCACACAAGCAGACTTCACTTAAGGATTATTTTAAATCTATTTAATTAATTAAATATGTACCTCCATGTTAGTTCGATACATTACATACATTAATTCCCTTAATGAAATCATTTTATTCAATCATCAATTAGGCTCCCCCCCGTTTATAATAGTGTCGGATTAGTGAATTTACACTGTGTACATATGTTTGGGTAGGTAATGGGTTTCTACGAGTATCCTTCTAATAATGTTGCTCTTTATTGCATTAAGCCTAGCTTTCATGAAATGCTTGTTCACTTCTTCAGGGCTCTAAAATATTGAATATACATGATACTCTTACATTATTCAACTATGTATGGTAAGAAACATTAAAAAAAGCCACAAACATGTCAAAATAATAAGTCTAAACTTACAGAAACAGCGAAAAAGTTGATTTTTTTCGATTTTAGAATACATTCTACTTGAATGCTGCTATAACTCTTGAAGGTCTTAATTCACATGAAAATAACCAGGAAAATCCACAATTATCTCACTACAATTGCAATTCTGTTCTTATTTGCTTTTTTATTTAAATTTAGTCAGTCAACCGTGTACTGAGAAATTTTTTTTTAGGTTAAGAACATAGATAAAAAAAATATAGGGGTTAAGCGTCTATGATCTAATCATAGAATTCGATTTATACAATTCAATAATTAAATTTCTTTTTCTATAGTTCCTCATATACTGTATTGTATATTCCTATGAATTCATAATTTCATTTGAAGTGTCTAAGAAAGGAACACTACCATAGACAAAGTACCTTTATAGACTGTCACGCACATGTTAAAGACTTGTCACGCTAACAAAGCGACACCATGCGTTTGGTCGCTCGAACTAATTTCCTCATTTGGCGGGAAAGCAGCTCATTTGAATTCATACCTTTTATGAACTATTATTTTCAAGCTAATTCGAGCCAAAATTAAAGTAGAGTAAACGATATCTGATTTGGATCATTGACTCAACCCCAAAATGGTTCGAATTAACTAATGCTTATTTTATAGAGCAGGAAATTTGGTGGAGAAAAACAGAAACTTTAAACAAATTTTTATTTGTAGAACTAAAGTTGTTCAGGAGATGAATCCAGTAAAAATATCTGTAGATGTTAGAGATAAATTATCCTATTCATTACATATAAAGATTAATCAGGGACATTATCAATACTATTTACAGATTCGAGGTAAGCATAACCTACAGAAGATTAGATTGAATTACTACATCTTGAAAGCATTCATTCGAACTGAACAAAGTCAAGTCAAAAACTTAGCTCAACTTGCAACTAACACTGAACAACACGAAAAGAATTATTATACCTGTGCTGTTCTCTTATATTGGTGATTCCCAATCACGTGACGAATGTTGATGTTGAACGAAAATAATTTTATTTCAAACATAAAAATTAAGTTCCGTTGTCTGTTTACTATAATAATTTACTTAATTATCCCCAGTACACTCCCCTCCCGTAAATACTCCCCTGCGGTAAATATGCTGAGTGTTCTCTAGAAAGGATTCCCTCATTATGGTGGGAAAAAAATAAAAAACCAATTGAATTATTGTTATATATATATATATATATTATATTATTGTTATTTCAATTTATAAAATTGAAAATCATATGGATACACCCTCAAGTATTTATCTAAAAAAATTTCACTCTTCTGCATACGTATGCAGTAGGCGTAAACCTACTGAAATTCCATTGGTTCCTGATATCTCAAGTAATTGTAAAGAAATGACGACTATACTAAACCTACTGTAGGCGTAAATCTGCTAAAATTCCATTGGTTCTTGATATCTCAACTTATCGTTAAGAAATGACGACAGTAGGCGTAAACCTCCTGAAATTCCATTGGTTCCTGATATCTAAACTTATCGTAAAGAAATGACGACAGTAGGCGTAAACTTCCTGAAATTTCATTGGTTCCTGATATCTCAACTAATTGAATGAAGCACTACTCAAATAACGGAGCTTTTAATAAACATTTTCTACAATATGTATCACTCACCTGTCGGTGTCTAATGGTACTGAGAAAAAAGAAAGTTTGGGATTATTGAAACTATTGTTTTTGCAGTTGTATACGCTACAATTGTTAATCATTTTGGAATTGATTCGAAAATAACACAAAATTGAAACAGAATACTTACTGGAATGAAAATAAATCAGCTTTGCTGGTTCATGGTAGATTTTGACTCAAAGAAATTCCACTGAATTATAGGTTAGGTTGTATTAATCATTTACCGATATAAAATGAAACCCCAAACCACTAAAAGAAAATTCTTGGATACCTTCATCAACTCAGAATCTTGATGGTTTCTCTCATTGACAAGCACGACAAACTAACTAACATCCTTGTCGACGTTGCTAAAATACATTTACGACGTTGACTCTCTGGAAAATTTGAATTCTCACTGAATCATCACATTTTTCTGAAATTCCAAAGAGCATAACTGAAAAAAAACTAGAATTCCAAATAATATAGGATTATTTTTATCTGAAATTACGTTTTCATCCAAAAACACAACTGACACTTCAGCAATTATCTATTAAATCGATTTGTTTAAAACCTAGACGAACCCTGATGTCAAACTGATTGGTGGTTTCACATGTCAAAAACATAATTACAAATTGAAATTCTTGAAGAATCATCATCTTTGGCTATTTCCAGCAATTATCATTGATGTTCTTCTATCCAACGTTTCAGTTAACATCTTCTATTTTTTTCAAAGCCAAATCCTCTGAAAAAAACAGAAACTGTTTAAAAATTAATCAACCAAAGAAATTTGAAGGTAAAATGGTCAAATAAAAAATTATTATTATTGATACATTTGGTCTCTTTTCCAGGTCTAAATCCTATCTGTAAAACCAGAGAATACCTAGGCTGAGCCATTTGCGAACTTTGTTCACATTAATTTCAACAGATCAACATTGCTTTTCATTTTGTTCATTTATTTATATAAATATGTATGTACAAAATTCAACCAAATTCATGCATCAAATTAATCTGTTTCCTGTCATGTCCTCTAGTCATCGTTTCTTCTTCGTCTACTACTACCCTTCTCTTGTTTTTTGTCATCCACTCTACTGCTTCTTTCATGTCTCCTATCATCTTTTTTATTGTATCTTTCATGCCTTCTATCATCTATTCTGCTTTCTTTTTCACGTTTTCTATCACCTATGTTACTTTCCTTTTTTCGTCTCCTATCATCTAATTGACTTTCCTTTTCTCTTCTCCTATCATCTACTTGACTTTCCTTTTCTCGTCTTCTATCATTTACGCGACTGTCCTTTTCCCAGCTTCTTTCATTTTCTTCTCTTCTTTTACTGTTTATTTCGTTTTTTCTATCATGTTTGTTTTCTTTTTCTTTGTGATTTCCATTTTTCTTCCTGTTATGCTGTGGACTGTCATTGCTGTTTGTTTTATATTTACTCCTCTTTCTTTTAACTGTTGTTTTCCTTTCTTCTTCAGAACTGCTACTGCTGCTTTCTGAATCAGATGAACTGCTGCTGCTGCTGCTACTACTACTGCTATCTGAGTCGTTTTGTATAACCGGTACTTTAGGGGCAGCTTTTAGATACTCCCTTAATTCATCCGTTAATCCTCCCAAACCAATAGATGTAAAGAAATTTATGGAGAATCTAGTATTTTTGGGATGATCCCTTGGAAACAATCCAGCAAAATAAGCTTGCAGAGACCTGCAATAAAAACATGTTTATTATACATACATATGGAACATTTTTTATATTTGGTTGATACTGATCCACGGAATGAACAATTTATTTAATAAATTTATACTCACTCATCTTTCAACTGGTTGTTCAATTTTCCAAGTCCCATATATTCAGCCAATTCTAGAAACAGAATTTTTATGAAGACCCTACTTGAACTAGTTGTATCCTCTTCGTTTAATTTAATGATCTGCAACACTTCCCATCCTATAGCGTGAGTGAACAAAAGATGTGCAAAGAACTTGCTAACATTCCTCAATCTATTGGAATCCAATCTGTGAGCAGTGCAGTAGGTGTCATTAAAAATTTGTTGGAACGGCTCAATATATACTTTATTGATCTGACAGAAACGCTGGGCAACTAATGCAAAGAATTTTTCGTACGTTCTCTGTTCAGCACAACAATCTGGAAAAACAAATTTTCAGATAAAGTTGAAATCTCAATATAATAATATACTAAATAATTAATGAGAAGGCAACTGAGGAAAAAGTGTAATCATGACATTTAATCATATCCTAGAGTGAGTTTTTATCACATAAGTTCACGGTTTATCTACATGTTAGTGAGAACATTTTAACGGATCAGCTGATTACTTGGCGGTGAATTCAATATTTGTCATTTTTTGGAATAGCACACTTTCAAACAGTCTGTCAAAACCTCTCCTTTACCCCCTCTACAATGTTACCTTTTCTACCAAATTGGTTTGATGATATAAATTTAGAGTATCTAGAATATATTTTTTTAAAAGAATATCTCACCTAATATCATGTGGCACATCTCTATTTCTTGTCCAGGTTTTAGTTGCATTTTCAACAGTTTATGAGTGCATTCCTCAAAATCCAAGCTAGATTGTACAGTCAAATATATTGTTCTCCTGAGAGCAATCAAGTTGCTATCAGTATTATCGATGATGATATCTTGTGTCTTTTTTTTCTCATCATCTTCGTCATCCTCGTCTTCATCATCTTCATCGCTACCAGAACCTGACTCACTATCACTGCTGTCCTCATCCAGGATTTCCTTGATCAATACCTTGTACTTTCCCTCATTTTCTTCATATTTATCATCAAATTTAAATACGTCTGGAAAGAATTTTAATGGTTACTATAAATTTGAAAATTATAATAATGACCATTCTATTTTTAGTGCAAAAATAAGCAAAGTAGTATTTCAGCAATAATAGTTTGAGGTTTCTCACATTCATAGATAGCATGGGAAATCCATAAAGAAAATAAACGAATAAGTCACTTAGGAATGAAAAAACCAAATACTCACTCAAAATGTCTTCTCCTTCTCCTTGGTTCACTCCATCTAAAGTGATCAAATGAGGGAATTGATCTTCTTCATCGACTAAATCCAGCTCTTCAGTAACAGCTACATGGTCTTTAAAACCATCTTTTCGGATTTGGAACATTACCTCAATCATATATTGAATTCTTCGTTCCAACTGCCCCTCATGTAAAATATTCCTTAGCATCTCAAATATTGCATTTATACCTTTACTAGATACTTCTGTCAACTTCTGGCCACATTCTTTCAAAAATGAAATTGCTACTTCAACAGAATCATCTGTTGGTCTCTCAACTAATAACGTTAATATTTCCAATGCTAAGATTTCATGAGCAATTCCCTGATTTGTTAAATGTGCAATAAAAGTGGTGGATGAGATACATAAAGCCTTGTTATTCTGCTTGAAACTTCTTCGAAATTGTAGTACCAATCTTTTCAGTAGTAATTCACCAATATTAGGAAACTTAGTGTTGATAATTGCAACTAAGGCTGCATATACATTTGTAAAAGTTGGTGAGGCTGCTTGGGCTTGAATAACTGATTTACATAATAAACCTCTACCCCGAACAATGTTTTCTTGTAGCAACTCTTTTGCTATAATGGCAATGTTAGATGTGTTGACCTTGTTTATATAACCATGAATAGACTTCTTCAGAGCTTCCCAAGCTATTCTCTGGTAAGCAGTTGAGTTTTTATCTGTTATCTCTGCCTGCATCATTCTTAATTTTGCTGGTGGTATATATGCACCGCCTGTTTTAGAAGTGAGCATATCAATTTTTTTCCTCTCCCTAGGTTTTGGAGTTACTTCCTCTTTTCTTCTCTCACTCCTTTCGTCATCATAATATCGGTTGCCGATCAAAGGTTGTTGGTCATCTTTAGCATATTTATTCCAATAGCGATCACTGTTTTTCTTTTTTTTGTCACTTTCTTCTCCATAGTATCTTTTGTATGAAGGAGATTTATCGCCTGGATTCTTTTCTCGATGCTTCCCATCAAACCTAGGTGATAAAGACCTCTTCCTTTTCATTTTAGAAGTCTCTGGACTTCCTTCAACCGAGTTAGTCATCATGAATAGTAAAAAAGTGTAGCAAAATATCCGGTAGGACTTAAAAAACCTTCTTTTTTTCAAATTAAAATTATGAAACACCAATTAAAAAATATAACTTAGAATATAGGTGGAAAATTAGGTTAACAATTTACAATCTTCTCGTCAATTCTTCATTATAATTGATTGATGAACACAGATTGACGTTAAATCATATATTATATACAGTATATTTAGTGATGGGCATGCTCGGTTATAAATAATCGGTTATCCGAGTATTACAATCCTCGGAAACATCCGAGGATCAAAATACTCGCCTCGCGAAATACTCGGTAATTTCGGCACACCTCCTTATGCGATCGAGTCGGCCATATTCGAGCTGAGTCGTTTGAATCCACATATTCTTATTTGCTTCATTCAAATGAATAGCCGAATAACCGAGGAATCCTCGATTTCATATTCGTATTCGTTTCGTTCAATCGAATAACCGAGGATATTCGGCGAGGATCCTCGATTTCATATTCGTATTCGTTTCGTTCAAACGAATAACCGAGGATATTTGGCGAGTATCCTCGATTTCATATTCGTTTCGTTCAAACGAATAACCGAGGATATTTGGCGGGGATTCCTCGGTTAGTCGATTTCATATTCGTATTCGTTTCGTTCAGACGAATAACCGAGGATATTTGGCGAGTATCCTCGATTTCATATTCGTTTCGTTCAAACGAATAACCGAGGATATTTGGCGGGATTCCTCGGTTAGTCGATTTCATATTCGCATATTCGTATTCGTTTCGTTGGGCTTTGGGTTTTTTTTTTGCGCGCTTTGGATTTTTTGTGTGCTTTCGGGTTTTTTGCGAGCTTTCGGTTTTTTTGTGCGCTTTGGGTTTTTGGGGGCTTTGGGTTTTTGGGTGCTTTGGTTTTTGTGTGCTTTCGGGTTTTTTTGCGCGCTTTCAGTATTTTGCATGCTTTCGGCTTTTTTTTTTTGCGCGCTTTCGGTTTTTTTTGCAATTTCAAGATTTATTTGATACTTACGCATTCGAGGATTTATCCTCGAATAATAATCGAGTATTTGAATACTCGGTTTCCGAGTATCCGAGTATTGAAATAATCCGAGCATGCCCATCACTACAGTATATAACAGTGACAGTCTCTGGTATATAACGACAATGTGAACACAGAACTTTCAGAACTATTCATCTTCAACCTGGGAGTGTAAACCACAGAATTGTTTAGGATTTCTGTAAGATGTCTAAGATAATTTTTTTATTTGTTTGTATTTTAGACGTCTTAGGGCTCGTTTATACTGGCTGGTACCTTATGCCCTAAGCCCTTACCTTATTCCGTATGCCGTAAGAATTTCAGTAGGTGTTTATACTGGCGGTTAACTTAACCTTAGGCAGAACATAGAGTTTATGCAATTTGCTCTATGCTAATTGCTGATCATCTTGTATTATAATTTATGATATTATTTGAAATTACCGCCATTAAAACAGAGATCCTTTCTGTATTCAATACTCTGATATAAATAATTGACCCTCTATAGAATGCGCATGTGTCAAAAAAACTCGCCCAATATTACATTCCCTTAATTTGTCTTACTTATAAGATAGTCTTATACACTTATAAGATAATCTAATCTAATTATCTAATATATATATGTAATTTGTCCAAATTATTTATGAATATATATTTCTATGAATTTGTCCCTAGAAGTTGAACATTTTACAGGTAAGGGAAAAGGTTAGGGAATGAGTATGAACGAAAGCATTGAATTCGTATGGTTCAAGGTTCAACTTTTAAGGTTAAGGTTACGGCATAAGGTACCAGCCAGTATAAACGAGCCTTTAGATTTCTGTAAGATGTCTAAAACATTTCAGACATCTTAGATTTCTGTGAAAGTATCACAAAATCGTTGCTGGAGCTGGAACTAGAAAACGATTTTGGACATGGAGTATAAAGCCATAAAAATATAAAAATAGAATGCGTGGATTGTGAAAAATAAGTACTCAAAAATGAAAGATAAGGTATATCGGATGAATCCAACACAGAACACTAATCTACAAGTAGCAGAAGGAAATGAATGAAGATGGTACTTGCAGATCGTGTTTCTGCTGATTGGCTTCGTCAGGGCAAGGTAATCTCAGGAGTAAGGAAATGGTTAGAAGATAAAATAGATAATAGGAGTACACAAACAGGAGCGAGCGGCCAATTTATGTCTCCAATACTAGTTCAACCAGTAAATTCCAACTATAGTTCTCGATGAATTCAATATAAATTCAACACTACCCAGATTTTCTCGTCGAGACAAAGATTTCACTATGAATTACCATCGTTGAAAATAACAATTAAAAATATCCTGAAACAGATTCCCGCTTGACCATTTAGTCTACACCACCTCAAAGTCTTTTAGGTGGTGTTGATTTAGTTCCCATCTAAGATTACTGGTCTGTGGTACTAATGCCGGAAACCAGGGAATCATAGAGATAGAATAGTGAGAGATGACATGAGTCGAGAAAAATGGAATCAGTTCCGCCATATTGGTACGCGGTTCAGTCAAATTTTGACATTTATTCAATTTTTCATCGGTTTTGTGTACCTTAATAAAATACAGATTATATAAATGAATGCAGTCAAATTCCACCCATTCCTTTCAAGTATTTTTCAAATGTGCTCATTAACCAGAGCATACATTTGATTGGAAGTTAACATGATCTCAACCTATTTTTTCCGCCATATTGGTGCTAGTTTTATGTCAAACGAGTGATGCCATTTTTTTCCTTATATGTCGTCTCCCCTTTATTATATCTCGATGGTGTGAATCGGGTCTAGGATATTGATCTGTGGGTAGAGTCATAGAGTACACAGGACCGAAAGTTAGTTCATATTTGATGTTGTCGATTGGTGTTTGAAATGGCTGACGATGTTGAAAATGATGATAACTGGTTATATGGGGAAAATAATGATAATGTCCTTAAAGAAAGTGAGAAAGAGCCATGTCCTGAAGTTGAAGAACCTGTAGAAGAGTCTTCTGCTCCTACTGCATTGGTAAATGAATTAATAAAAATAATTATTTGCGACATAACCTTTACATTGGGTATTATTTAGCCGCCTATCGGTGATGGCCCTCCAGGAGTGGACAACGAAAATGAGATTGAGAATGGTCACCAAAATGAAGAAAAAGAGGAAGGAGAAGTGGAAAATAAACAGAATGAAGACGATAGTGATAAGGAGGATCTGGAAGAGGATAGCGATGATGATGTGAATGTTGTTATTGGAGATCTCAAGACTACACCTTCTTATACTGCTTTGAACATAAAAAGAAGTACCCTTATTAATACTGCTGCGGTTGATAAATCCAAACAAGTGGCTGGAAAATTCAATGTAGAAGAATTCGACCAAGTTGGTATGATAAATGGAGTACCAGCAACTGATTTCAATCTAGATTCCTTGGAGGATAAGCCATGGAGAAAACCTGGAGCTGATATAACTGACTACTTTAATTATGGTTTTAATGAAGATACTTGGAAAGCTTACTGTGAAAGACAGAAGAGGTAAAAGATTTGCTTCTTTTCTAGTAGATTTAACTTTCTAAAATGGAATTTTACAGGATTCGTGTAGCTGAGTCTGGTATTGGATTGCAACCTTTGAACGCAATTGGTTTACCCCGGGGTCCTGTCCCCATTTCAAATGATAATAGTAAATATGCTAATAACTTTGCCGGTATCAGAAAGGCTGGCCCTCCTCCAGGTAGGAGGATGACCGGTTCAATTGATGTTTTAGGTAGTGAATTACCCAAGGAGAATGTTATACAAGTAAGAAAATTCACTCTTTCATTTAAATTTAGAACATCTATGTTTTCATCGTTGTTCATCCAGTTTCTAATATAATTAATACAGTTAAATTTAAATTACTTGAGCAAGCATGACAGCTCTACCGCATACCCATAAAAAATCTGCACTTCTTTTCAGTACTTCATTGAGCAAAAATTGCTCAATTGATTAAAATCTATAATTTTCAGGTCATGACTGCTGACAGACGAGAATATAGTAGGAAACCGCCAGGTTTTCCTGACATGTCAGTACCCCCACCAGCAGCTGCCTTCGAATCATTTCAACCAGAGTATGGTTTTAATCCTGAACCTGATCCATATTTTGGTGGATATGAACCAACTCAAGACTGCCAATGGGGTAAGTTTTCTATAATCTAAACATATAATTCAAATTGCAGTGTTGTTTCTATCAAGATAACAAATTCGAAATGGATATACATTGCATTGCACCTTTTTTCAGGGGCCGTAAACCATCCTAATTGGGCACCATCTGATATAAAATCTCTTACACCGGGACCTGCATCTATTCCTCATAGCATGGCCATGGGACCACCTGTAGGAATGACAGGACCGCCAGTTGCTAATAGGGATAGAGATAGAAGCCCCTCTCATGTAAGAGATGATAGAGATAGGGACCATGATCGTGATAGGGATAGAGATAGAGACCGGGAAAGTAAGGCCAGGGAAAGGTCTGAGAAGCCTAGAGATAGAGAACGGGAGAGGTCTCATAGAAGAGAAAGGTCAAGGAGTCGATCAAGGCGTCATAAATCAAGGTCAAGAAGTCCGAGTCATAGATCTCATAGAAAAAAAAAGTCCAGGAGACATGAAGACAGAGATAGTGATTGAGTATGATTTTTGATTGATTTACTATAGGATCTAATATGATAATATAATAAAATTATCGAATAGTTTTGTTTTGAACTAAGATGACATAATTGTGGGGTACAGAATTTTTAAGTGGTTTTAAATAGCCAGTTTGAATGTATTTGTGTTTATTGAGTGTCAATATATTAAATTCAGTTATTTGTATTGTTATTTCGGGTTGTTCTTAACGAAACAGAAAGCTATTTTTTGTCCAAATGTCTGTAATTTTCAATTATTGAGTTGAAAATGGTCTCAATCAATTGGCCAAAGGTGAGTTTCTATATTTGCTGAGTGGAGGTAAGTGTCCAAATATCCGTTGAATTCGTTATTGGTTATATTGATCAAATTGATGCAGATAGACGTTGCAAATTGGCTCCAAAAAATCGACCACTGCCAACTCAGGGGCCATATAAACAAAGTCGAGTTCTATTAATAATTTTTTTCGTTGTACTTCAACCCGATAATGAAGTTTTCGAAATATCTCAAATGTTTTGTATTATTTTCTGGAAAAATAAATGTCACGTCCTTATAGAAATAGCCTTTAAGGCTATACATGCGGCGAAACTCGAATTCCGCTAGATGGCACCAAGCGAAAATTTCAAGGAACTGAAAACAGGCACGCCCATTGTCTGTACGGTATTTATGACCCCTAATAAACTTTCTAGGTACTGTCGCCGGTGGGTAGGATCGAAACGGAACGTAAATTTGTGTTTATGGATTTTTTGTGGGTTTCGAAGAGAATGGTAAATACAGAGTTCATTCTATTTAGACCGGTCAATTGAGACCAAATAACAAGGGTGAAGTTACATAAATTGCCTACAAGCTGAGAGTCGGTGAAATTGTTCAAAACATAATTATGAATAAAATATAAGTTTCCCTGTATGGAAGAATTTTATTCAAGGAGGCTAAAAAATGCGGTGTTCACGATTTTCTGCAAAACGTCAAGTTTTATGTTAAAATTACTCCAGACAAATATTGTAGAACATATAATTATCTATAAAATGTGTATCAATATTTTGTTCCAAAGGGTCACCGTTTTTGAGATATAACGGTTCAAAAAATTATGAAAGTTGTAATCGTCATAATATACATGATTTGGCCAGGTATACAGGGTGAGTCAAAATTGTGTATCGAGCTATCTGGGGGTACATTGAAAAATAAGTATAGTATGATGGATAAACTCATATCCCAGAATGCATATTATGACGATTACAACTTTTATAACTTTTTGAAACGTTGTATCTCAAAAACGGTAGCTCTTAGAAAAAAAGTTGATACATATTTTAAAGATAATATATGTTCTACAATTTTTCTGGAGTAATTTTGTGATAAAACTTGCCTTTTGCTGAAAAAACGCATTCTTGACCTTTGACCTTGACTTGAATATTTCCGTGCAGCGGAATAATGAAAAACTTTCAAATTTTATTCATAATTAGGTTCTGAACAATTGCACCAACTTTCAGCTTTTTGGGAATTAATGTAACTCTGAATGTCTAAATTGACCCTATAATTATTTATGTGAATGTGAGTGATGCAAATTAATTAAAACAATCTCTTGAATTTGTACATGGGACGCTATACTACATGAAAAAAAATTTATTCGGACAAATCTAATCAGTTGAAGAAGCATATAATATTTCTATGTCTCCAAAACATTTTTCCTGGGCATATCAAATATGGGAAATAAAAAATTTTTGTTTTTTAAAATATATTATTTGGATTGAGGAGCTGATATAATGCAATACATATTGAAACAAAATGTCCCTAGCTGAAGTTGGTGCACGGGGTACCATACAATTCTGCGTATGATACAATAGTCCAAGGTTAAACCTCAGCAGAAAAAACCCTGCCCCCGTGTCAAAAAATATAACATTCTACGGGTGTTCGACCCCTGCATCTGAAAAAATTCGATATGATTTTTTCCGCTGAGAGAGTAGAATGTAGGCTTCGTTCGTGAGAAACACTTACCCACTTCCATAATAATTTCAATTTATCTCGCGGACACTCATTCCTCTTGGTATTCTCCCATCTATTATTTCTGGAAGAATGCACTTCTTGTAAAAGTCCTCTAATTTTGGAAGCATCGTATATCTCCAGAAATTCCGATCCCTTATTATGGTTTCCACATGGAAATCAATATCGCAATAAAGAATCAAGTCGCAATATTCTCTACGGCATATATTTAATTGTCCCTGAATTTGGTAAAAATCATCATACCTGGGGTCATAAATGAAGGATAAGATTCTATTGGCCTATCTGCCGTAAAGAGGTGTCAACCATTGGGAGGCGGACCAAATACAATTATTTAATACAAGAACGAGAATAACTCGAAAAATTGAGAAAATTGAAAAAAAATTTTTAGCTGATTTCAAAGTTCAATGTAATACCGAACGACTACCTATGAGTTTTTTTCGATAAAATATTTCCTTGAGGAAATATTTGCATCTGAAGAGTATTCCAATTTTCAAAGTGTAATTAGCCAAAAACTATGCATCATATCAAAAATCGGCGGAAAGTACGCACTAGGGAATACTCAGCCAATGCTCACTCAAATTTTGAATGAAATCCGACAAACATTTTATGCGTTATTCTTGAAGTAAATTAGCATTGAAATAGTATAGGCACAAAGAAGGTGATGTACAGCCTTAAGGCTGGTTCCATAGATGGGAAACTCCCAGCCCTTCAATGTTGTGTTTTTAAACGCACCCATGCGGCTGTTTATGAAGTTATTTTCAAAAGATCGGCGCCTTCTGGTGGCATTATTCTGAACTAATAATCGTAAAAATTGAGCCTCCCGCCAATACTTTCAAACTGTCACAATCAGAGTTAGGATATATAAATTGTCGCAGAATGATACAATCATATTATGTTCAAAAAACTGGATAATTATTAATAACATTCAGGCATTCAGAAAAAAACATAAAATAAAAGCATTATATTTGCATCTTAAACGGTATAAAAAAGCTAACAAAGTGGGCAACACAATATACATACAAAACTGAAAATATTCAAATAAAATTTTCGTTAAGAATCCCAAGGGTTATAAAAAGAATGTTACTCTAAAATGAAAAACGACACATCTAACAGACTCATATTTTTTTGTATTAGGAAATCTGTGTCGATTACACCTTCTATCTTCACAATTTGGAACATAGCATTGGTTTTAAAGTAGTGATTTTTTCCATTTTAATTATACATAACTATGTATGGGTAAATGATTGTGAAAATAAAATAAATTATTATAAAAATAAAATAGATATAGATAGATACATATAGGGTGTTGAAATTTCATAAAAAAATTGCATTTTCACGTGTAATGTTCAAATGACAATTGGAATGATCTCTTGTAGAAGGTTTTTAATTATAGACAAGCATATTTTGGCATCAATAGATTTATTCTATTTCTTGTGGGTTTCTCACTACTACTGTAAAGATGGGTTAAATTGTATGAAAAACAAATATCACTTGAACTAAAGGTTCGTATCTTGTACTTCCTAGAATCACTAGTCTTTTTTACAGATGAAATCATTCGTCATCTTTTTTCCTAAATTGCACAATTTTTGAGATATTTGAAGTTGTAATGAATTAAATCGATGTAATCATCTGATGAAACATGCTTGAGTGAATCATTTCTTAGAGGGAAAATAATGTTTTTAAACAATTCAGATTCAATAGTGGATGCTGTGGAAGGTAATTTTCATTCAAACTAAACTGCACTACAGAGGGCTATTTGCCTAATGTGAAAACTTAAAACACTTATAACTTTTTAACGCAGCTGAATATGGAAAAAAAGTGATTCTTTTGATCTCAAGAACCTATAGTTAAAATTAACGCAGTGTTCAAAGACTCACCCTGTATATGATTCTTAGCTCTGTATCGCTTCCATCAAATAGACATGTCGATCTACTAATTTTTAAATCTTAATTTATCTTTCTTATTTGCTTTATTATCGCGGCATAAGTTGACCTATTATTCAACTTACCTTAGGGCTTTGGATATTCCAACTGTTGTGTGTACTTCGACAAATTACTTGTCAGAAATCTGATTACATTAATGAAACAAAAATTTGGTGTTATTTTTCATACAAAAATTATTATGTTTCATCTAGGGTTAACTGAAAATTGTCTTCAATTCAGAAAAAAAAAATTTGTCAGGGAAAATTAAATCTTCAAGTGACAGTGTATTAACATTTGTTATCGACAGTGTTCATACAATTCAAGAAAATTTATTCTATTTTTAGTAGCTGGACCGAAGATAGGAGGAAAAAGAATTCAGGTGATAAAAACAAATACATGTCATTAAATATATTTTCAATACATTGATTCCACATTTGAGTATATAAAGGAAATACGAATTTTTGAGAAATTGCACACTAGGAAATACGCTACTTTTTCATAAATAAATAACTTCTCTTGGTTCTATAAATATGTATTAAAATTATTTGTCCACACGAATAATTTAAGTATCACATGGTATGTCGGTAAAATGTTGATAGGTACTCAAAATTTTACAACACTGAAGTAAAAGTTTGTGAGCAACGTTTTCGTCTTGGTACCAACCAAATAAAAAATAAGTACCCTATCGAAATCACATTACCCTGTTCTAATACGGACATTTCGATTTATATTAATACGATGATGCAAAAAATAGTCCAGGACGTTTGATGGGCGCTCTTACATTATTCATTTATATGCACTGATATTGCAGCCCATACGATTACAAAAAAGTGAATTGTTTTCAGAAGAATACTTTTCTGAAACCTTCTATAAACTTGTAAGTAGGAGTTTCGTCGATTCTTTTACTGGGCGGCTCATCACAGAGGCCTATTTCACGAGAGCAAATAGGAATATTTTAAAATTTTTTTCCATTATATGTAGGAAGCTCAGGAGCACAATTCGAAATTAATTTAATATGAAAAACACCTTCGAGAATAAAGATTCAGGTCGAAGTTACGCAATTTGAAATGTACCATCATGTATGTATATGAAAATGGATTCACAAGCACAAATCAAAGTTTCCTCAGACCCTTTTATTAATTTGCAAGCATCATTTACGAAAACATGGCTTATTATTGAAAATATGGAGTTATTCGAAGAGCAATTAATGAAAAAACCAATTAAGTCAGTGTTGCAGAAGATGCTTTTTTCGAGTAGACTAATTAGGTACTAATATATGTACAAAAAAACTTTAATTCAAACTTTAAAAATATTGGAATTCTTCTCTTAAATAATCCTGTGTTATAAAAAACTCCCATGTGAACAAACATAGTTGAGGATATTAATTAATAATTGAGAGATTATGTCTAATTTTCACTTTATTGATCTTATGACATGACCGGTTTCGGTAAACAAACCATCGTCAGGTGCTGGATACAGACTTAAATATTTGTCTGTTCTTAAACTCATGGGATGATCAAAAGTGGCGAATGGCTGACCTCTATTCGGGTGACGAAAGATTGAGGTTCTTTTACAGACGTGTCACTTCCATCGATTCCAGCAAATCTAGTTTAAGGCCTTTCTCGCATCTGTGATATGCATATGAGAGTTTTTGGCCATTATTTGTGTATGTATGCAAACATCGACTACAAATAATGACCAAAAACCTTTTTTCCTCGATTCAATATTGTGTAGGTAATTCAGTACCTAGGAATGCTATTCATAAGATCTCAATGTTTTCGATTTCGCCATTTTCTTGAGCAGGTTTCATCGAAGATTCAGAGTGATCTGAAAAAACTCTATCAATTGAGCTTGCCACTCCATTTTTGAGGTTATAAACAGAGTGTTAAATTTGGAGAAAGTGTAACTTTGGTGTACATCTCTGTGTTCCAACATGTGAATATGAGAATGATTTTAAATGGAGCTATTGATTATCCTAAACACATTGCAAAAGAGATTAAAAATATGTCCATATACTCCCGGCTACCCAGTATATTTTTTGAAAGAATAAAAAACATTCATCGTTTTAAACACATTTTATAAGGGGTGGTTGAAAAGTCCGGAAAGGGTTGATTTATTTGACGCACAAAACGGAAAACTGAAATCTTCAGTTATTCAATCTAAGAAATCAAATGAGCCAATCAGATTTTGTGTCCAAAAGAGCCTTATACTACACCAGAGGTCCAAATTTGAAATTTCTACTACAAACATCTTTTTATTACAGATTTTGATTCAGCGGAAAATTTGACATCCGAATTGGTTAAAATACGGAATTTTTAGTTGTTCTTTTTGCGCAGTGCGCAGGAAAACATCAACAAACACATTGTTTCTAGACTTTTGAACCACCCTTAGATCATCCCCAATAAAATTATTTTTGCCCATCCGAGAGGAATCAGTACAAACCTGAAAAGTTTATCTCACTGGTCCGTAAAAAAATTTATCGTTAGACTAGACAACGGACATGGTCACTTTTTGTGGATTGAGCGCTGGCTGCAAACGAATGGTGTGCCTCAGGGAAGCTGCCGAGCCAGATCTTCTGCTGGAATGGGTGATGGTGGTCGTTAAAGTCCCATTCGATTCACCATTCCTGTATCCTAGGCAGTGCCCTTGCTGAACTCGGGGAAAACATTGGGATATGCAGTTCGCGATCCAGTTTATAGGTGGATACTTTCTGCATTGATCCAATTTTAAATGTTTTAATAATGAACAGCATCTATAGAGAAAAATTGGAGTGACAGTTTTCCAAACCGGTAAGAGCTTCATGATTGCAGCTAAGCTAATTAAGCCTTAAACTATACTCTCAGCCTTTACTTATCTACTTTTTCTAAAACAGTCTAATTCATCATTTCATCACTTCATAAGATCACACAAAATGGACAAATGTGACAACAACTATACAGGGTCTTTCACGAGGAACCTCACCTATATTTATACGGGAAACTACTGAACGTATTTTCATGAAATTCAGCGCTTATAAGTATTTCACGATGCTGATGAAATCTAAAATATTTTCAAGGCATGAGCACCTCCGGTTTTTCCGGAAATGACGTCAACTTCCGTTTTTCAAATTACAACGCCATTTTTTTATTGCAGAAATAGATTCCTTAGAAAATTTCAAGTTATTTTGATGTAATATTTTTCAGTTTTGGTTGGAAAATTCTCTCTAAGCGGGAAAATTCGAAAAAAAAAAATCGAAAATAGAGCTCCCTGAAACAAGAATAACTTCGAGGTTTTTGGATGGAAAATTTTCATTTTTTGGATTTTTAGAGATGTAAGATTGATGTATCCACTTTAAAAATCGAAATCGCGATTTATGATACAGGGGGTGAAAAAATCGCTTTCAAAGTTAGGGATAACAAAATCGTGAAAAATCATTTTTTCAAATTAGAACCCCATTTTTTTATGGCAGATATTGAATCTACGTTAAAAATAATGTCAGTGTAGTTATTGAAAATTTGCTTTGACGTGGCGGCCAGTTTTGGTTGATATTGTTTTGCATTATTAATGGCTTTCTTTGAATATTAAAATGACATCTACCCTTGCAGAACTCTACATGAATTGGGAGATACCTGGACATTATTTTCAGCACACGTGTAGATAGCAAGTTCAAGTAGTATTCTCATTTTACCCATTCAATTTCCATATTTTTGACGTGGAATATTGAAAGCATCCGGCAGAGTGCATTTTCTCACGAGTATGTATGTCACAAATTATGTGTAGTGACTGGCGATACTTTGAAGATTTATAGTGAAAATTTGTGATCTAACTACATCTCATTAACCGTAAAATTCAGAGAAAGATGAATGGCAGATTCTAAGTTTCTTCATTCAAGAAACTCATAATGATATCAATTCCTCTAGCTTTTCATTTCGAGTTCTGAGTCAGGATGATTCTCATACCTACTGTTCAGTATTTTCTTCTTGATAAAAGTAACCGGGAAAAAATAATCAACTCAATGTGAAGAACTTATGAAAGTTAACCAACTGCGAGAGTAAATTCCGTGGTTGAGGTATTCGGTATTGTGATGTTAATGATGAATGAGCCTGCACCTGCTACATTCTAGCATCGAGTTCAAAATAACACTAAATGATTCATTTTGAGAAGTCACTCAAAAAGCGGGTTAAAACAGAATCGTTCTGTTGAAGTTTTTTTTTTTTGGCAAAAAAAGATATTTTTGTGCTGCAAATTTTATAGTTTCGGAGTTCATAGCTGCATATCATCTCATGAAATAAATACAGGGTGCGGCAAAACCCAGATTACCGTTTTGCATATGCATAAAAATTTTTTTCGTAAAAAACTCTATTTCAGTACACATTACAGCATTGTTTTTAGTTTTATTTTCGTTTTTTGGTTGACAACACTGACATCCTATCCTTTCGAATGTCAACACGCGTCCATTACATGTCAATTGTCAATCTTAAACCATGTAGAGATTTGAACGCACTATTCAAATTCTATAATCTGTCAATTTTCGTATCAGTCACACCAACTGCGAAAATAAAATACAAAAGGCACTAGGAGGTATAATCTGAATTTTTCATTGAATTCCAATAAATTTCTCAGAATTTTTGACTGAAATAGAGAAAATATCATCTAATACTCGTTGCATAAGGCAATTCAACACTCATGCGTTCAAAAACTCGCGTTTGTGTTGGAATAGGTGTCCATTCTGCAACTTGTTTTAGAATATACTATTGTGTTTCAACTAGAATTTCTTAAGATGATTGAAAAAACGTTTTATGGTGAAAAACCCCCTCATCAAGATCTGCATACCGTACATTTAAAAGTGGTCGGGATGTGATATATGTAAATTTGCTTCGCTGTGAACGACCATCGGCGTCGTCATGGGAACATCACTCAAGTAAAGAAATCGCCATGTAAGTTGAAATAAGATAACAGCCAAAATTTCCAATGAAGTCATACGACATACAGGAGAATTTGCAGCAGAAACTAACATCCATTGTGAAAAGTGAATGTCTAGATGGCGTAATTGTTAACATATCGGATGGAACCGACTTTTTTAGAATAATAAACAAACAATGATTGATTGACCAATTCCTATTGTAATCAATAATGAAATGAATGAAGCTATGTTTCTCCAATAAAATCTACAAAGCATGAGAACCGTCAAACCTTTATAAGTCGTGCATCGTTGCAATTGTTTTTCCGTCGCAAGTCCAATCGGTCTAAAGTAAGATATCGAGAATTCAAATCAAATGTTGTAGTATGTGAAAAATTGATAGTCACAGTTGATAAAACTCACCTCAAATTCCTACAAAGGTGAGTGGAAAAAAGACAGTATATTACAGGATTTGCTGCTGAATTGAGAGGAGCAAGACTCTGTATAAATGTGGCCACAGCAATATTATGTTGAGTTTTTGGAATGTAACCATAAACTTGGAGAAGATCAAAAACTATGTACGGACTCCAGCATAACACAAAAACTGAAAAAATCAATTTTTATGTAGGTCATCATTCTAAGAAGATACTGCAACTTACCAAAAACGATAACGAATGTCATTTTTACAGTTTTTATTTTTGCTCTGGGTATCAATCCTCTAGAACTGGCTCGTCTCGATTCTTGATCATCCCTACATTGCCTAAGATGTCTACGATCATCTATTGAAGACAGAAATCTTTATCAAATCCTCTAATCGAATGAGTATTTTGCTCATTAAATGAAAGTCCAACACTATTAAATCTGTAAGTATTGAAATTGACTTTTCAAGGTATGAAAAATGTAGTAACGCAATGATGCGACGTCAGGAGCTCTTTCACGCTTGTTTTATAGATAGACTTAATCCTAAACTTTTGAGGGAAATAAACGAGTCTTGAGCATAATTGAAGAACTAATATTTCAACCAACCTAGTCTCAAATATATTAATACTAATAGACTGACATCAGTGCAATTATAAATCATTAAATATTTCAAAATTCTGTTCCTAAAGGTTAATTTACAGTAAATGAAATGACGAGTTTTCGACTGTTTGAATCGATTATTCGGCTGCAGTCGCTTTGGCTACCGTTGATTATTTATACTCTCGACATGTCCATTGTTTTCAGAAAATTGAGGAAACAATTGAATCTATTCGACGGAATCCGTTTGATAAAAACTCAACGAAGATATTCAGACGATGACTATTTTCTGTCGGTAACTCATCTTCGGAAGTTATATCATGTACGGCCGGCCGGATATACTAAGGTTTGACCACCGAATCTTCACCAGGTGTTTGATACCAATCGTAAGAAATCATTTTTGTCTCGATATTAGCCAATAGCAACCATGTGAGTAAAATTATTTGTTCCACATGAACAATTTTGCCAATATTGATGGATTTATGAATATCGACATAGGGTACATTATAAATTAGACATGTATTAGAAGTACCAAAAACATTTGTACGATTGAAACTATATAGTACCAATGTTCAACTGGCTCGTTGGTCTAGGGGTATGATTTCCGCTTAGGGTGCGGGAGGTCCCGGGTTCAAATCCCGGACGAGCCCAATATTTTTTTTAATTAGAGATTCTCGTCTTTGATTGGTCCTCGTGATTTCGGTATATATTATCTTGATTGGATACGTTTTTCATTGGTCAGAATCATTAAATACCTGGATTTCTTTGTTATAGTATTGAGTCCACGTGTTTTCGGTATATTTCATTTTAGAATTGGCATTTTGAAGTTTCGAATTTCTTGTTAGAGCAATTCCGATAAAGGATAAGACATTCTTTGTCTGAAATATTGAGTCATGAAAGTGAAGTACATAATTCCAATTCATTAAGAATATTACAATAAATCAACAATTTTATTCAGCTATTGTTGATTTTCGCAACAATTTCTTTGTTATAGTATTGAGTCCACGTGTTTTCGGTATATTTCATTTTAGAATTGGCATTTTGAAGTTTCGAATTTCTTGTTAGAGCAATTCCGATAAAGGATAAGACATTCTTTGTCTCATGACCGTTTTGAAATATTGGAGTCATGAAAGTGAAGTACATAATTCCAATTCATTAAGAATATTACAATAAATCAACAATTTTATACAGCTATTGTTGATTTTCGTAATAACCCCCTAAATTTATACGAATTTATCAAGATGTCAGATGGGCGGGGCTTATGGTTCAATTGTCATGGATTTGTTTGAATCACTGTCACGTACGGTGAATAACAAGAGAGTAGCGCCATTGAGATTCTCGTCTTTGATTGGTCCTCGTGATTTCGGTATATATTATCTTGATTGGATACGTTTTTCATTGGTCAGAATCATTAAATACCTGGATTTCTTTGTTCTAGTATTGAGTCCACGTGTTTTCGGTATATTTAATCCTATAATTGGTATTTTGAAGTTTCGAATTTCTTGTTAGAGCAATTCTGATAAAGGATAAGACATTCTTTTCCTCATGACCATTTTGAAATATTGGAGTCATGAAAGTGAAGTACATAATTCCAATTCATTAAGAATATTACAATAAATCAACAATTTTATTCAGCTATTGTTGATTTTCGCAACAATTCCCTAAATTTATACGAATTTATCAAGATGTCAGATGGGCGGGGCTTATGGTTCAATTGTCATGGATTTGTTTGAGTCACTATCACGTACGGTGAATAACAAGAGAGTAGCGAAATTAGAGATTCTCGTCTTTGATTGGTCCTCGTGATTTCGGTATATATTATCTTGATTGGATACGTTTTTCATTGGTCAGAATCATTAAATACCTGGATTTCTTTGTTATAGTATTGAGTCCACGTGTTTTCGGTATATTTCATTTTAGAATTGGCATTTTGAAGTTTCGAATTTCTTGTTAGAGCAATTCCGATAAAGGATAAGACATTCTTTGTCTCATGACCGTTTTGAAATATTGGAGTCATGAAAGTGAAGTACATAATTCCAATTCATTAAGAATATTACAATAAATCAACAATTTTATTCAGCTATTGTTGATTTTCGTAATAACCCCCTAAATTTATACGAATTTATCAAGATGTCAGATGGGCGGGGCTTATGGTTCAATTGTCATGGATTTGTTTGAATCACTGTCACGTACGGTGAATAACAAGAGAGTAGCGCCATTGAGATTCTCGTCTTTGATTGGTCCTCGTGATTTCGGTATATATTATCTTGATTGGATACGTTTTTCATTGGTCAGAAGCATTAAATACCTGGATCTCTTTGTTATAGTATTGAGTCCACGTGTTTTCGGTATATTTAATCCTATAATTGGTATTTTGAAGTTTCGAATTTCTTGTTAGAGCAATTCTGATAAAGGATAAGACATTCTTTTCCTCATGACCATTTTGAAATATTGGAGTCATGAAAGTGAAGTACATAATTCCAATTCATTAAGAATATTACAATAAATCAACAATTTTATTCAGCTATTGTTGATTTTCGCAACAATTCCCTAAATTTATACGAATTTATCAAGATGTCAGATGGGCGGGGCTTATGGTTCAATTGTCATGGATTTGTTTGAGTCACTATCACGTACGGTGAATAACAAGAGAGTAGCGAAATTAGAGATTCTCGTCTTTGATTGGTCCTCGTGATTTCGGTATATATTATCTTGATTGGATACGTTTTTCATTGGTCAGAAGCATTAAATACCTGGATCTCTTTGTTATAGTATTGAGTCCACGTGTTTTCGGTATATTTAATCCTATAATTGGTATTTTGAAGTTTCGAATTTCTTGTTAGAGCAATTCTGATAAAGGATAAGACATTCTTTTCCTCATGACCATTTTGAAATATTGGAGTCATGAAAGTGAAGTACATAATTCCAATTCATTAAGAATATTACAATAAATCAACAATTTTATTCAGCTATTGTTGATTTTCGCAACAATTCCCTAAATTTATACGAATTTATCAAGATGTCAGATGGGCAGGGCTTATGGTTCAATTGTCATGGATTTGTTTGAGTCACTATCAAGTACGGTGAATAACAAGAGAGTAGCGAAATTAGAGATTCTCGTCTTTGATTGGTCCTCGTGATTTCGGTATATATTATCTTGATTGGATACGTTTTTCATTGGTCAGAAGCATTAAATACCTGGATCTCTTTGTTATAGTATTGAGTCCACGTGTTTTCGGTATATTTAATCCTATAATTGGTATTTTGAAGTTTCGAATTTCTTGTTAGAGCAATTCTGATAAAGGATAAGACATTCTTTTCCTCATGACCATTTTGAAATATTGGAGTCATGAAAGTGAAGTACATAATTCCAATTCATTAAGAATATTACAATAAATCAACAATTTTATTCAGCTATTGTTGATTTTCGCAACAATTCCCTAAATTTATACGAATTTATCAAGATGTCAGATGGGCGGGGCTTATGGTTCAATTGTCATGGATTTGTTTGAGTCACTATCAAGTACGGTGAATAACAAGAGAGTAGCGAAATTAGAGATTCTCGTCTTTGATTGGTCCTCGTGATTTCGGTATATATTATCTTGATTGGATACGTTTTTCATTGGTCAGAATCATTAAATACTTGGATTTCTTTGTTATGGTGTTGAGTCCACGTGTTTTCGGTATATTTCATCTTAGAATTGACATTTTGAAGTTTCGAATTTCTTGTTAGGGCACCTCCGATAAAGGATAAGGGCTCGTTTATACTGGCCGGTAACGTATTCCGTAAGCCGTTACCGTATTCCGTAAGAATTTCAGTAGCCGTTCATACTGGCCGTTAACTTTTCCGTAAACCAATAGTTCTTCACCATCCTGATCCTTTGATCTGGAGATTTGTCCTCACAGTACCTTCAATATTCAAGTCTCCAATGTAAAATTTTCGACTTCCAGCTACTGCGTTTTCGGTATGACGTCCATCATTGAAGAACGGCCGTGTTGCCAAATTTCAGCATTCGATTCCTTAAAGAACTGCAGGAGAGTTGCAGAAACATGTACGGATTATTATTTTAACCCTGTATAATATAACGACGGTTCTTGATTTGACAAAATACATTATAAAAAGATGTATCATACAATACAATTGATAAAAAATATTACTTTCTCTTGAAAATAATTAGTTATATATAGTATATTTGATTATTTCAGTTGATTTATTATTTGAAGCTTCAAATATTATTCTAATTATGGTTACTTACTTTGTCTTATAGGAACATGACCGACGGGAATTAATAATTTGCTTTTAGACCATATAGTCCACACAATAATGGCGTAACAAGTACTGATAATAAGGGCGGGTATTAAAAATAGCAGAATTGCCACTGACGTCATGTATATCTTCCACTGGGTTGGATCCAAGTCAATCCAACATTGAGGAATATCTAGAAAAATACAGAACATATTATAACTTGAGTTCAAGCATGTTCGCAAGAGAAGAAAGCTATCAATGGAATAAGATATGAACTCTGAGAAAAAATTATAGGCCACAAAAATAATTATTAACACAAAAAATGCAGCTACAATTCACTTTCAGAATTCATTAGAGCGTTCAAAGTACTGCCTAAATATGAAAAAACTTAGGTCTGGCTATGAGACTCTGTAACATCCCAGGCTTTTCAAGCTCCAACAATCAAGTTCAATTTTACCTTACGCTCGATACGCCTCTGTTTTACCCATCGTATTTCATAATGCAGGGCATACACGCTCAGGTCGACCGGAGAGGAAAACTGTACAGGTATACATACCTGCGCAGGTCTGCCTCGTGTTTTCGTTAGCGGTGACCGTATGGTGGACTCCAATTTCGAATTTGCTCTGGCGATCTGTGCAGGATTGAAAAACTGCGACACACACGCTCCAGTTCACCTGCGCAGGTATACCTGTACAGTTTTTCCTCTGCAGTGGCCGGAGCGTGTACGGCCTTCACAACACAGCAAATTCATGCTCCAATGATACCCTCATGTGCAATCTACATATATCATCCTCATTATACCCCGTAACCTCTGCTTATACCATTAACTCACACAGGCAATTATAGTTTCACAATTGATATATTTTATAACGTTGAAGATCAAAGATTTCAACGAATGAACTGGGTATAGATGTCACTAGTCTATGGTCGGTTCAGATAATACGGTGCGTTGGCACAGGGATTTTCCTGAAACTATGGCAATGATGCTCTCCTTCCTTTTACCGACGTCATGAAATTACTTTGGTAAATAAAATATACCACAATACGTTCTTGTTTTTATCGTCCCAATATTATCTCCATCTTGCTGCTCGAATGAGGAAGTGAAATTAATTTCAATTATTGTCTGCCATATCGTTGGATGGCATATTGCAAAACAATAAAGAGCACATCCCGCATAGAAACTGCAGGTCTTACAGCGAAATTCTCCGTAAAATTTTCCCATCACGCTGTAACTTTTATCTTCCTGGGTCATTCAGTTCTTTCCCTATGACACTCAAATGTTCGTTAACCCCTTAATGGCAGTTGATCTCCTTTCAATGGTTACTAGTGGGCGAAGCATCACAATCTCGGACATTTCAACCTTTAACTTTACAAAGGGTCTTTCAACAACAACTTTGTTTTTTAACTGTGGCCACGCCTACCACATGATAGCATTGACAGTTAGTTTATTGACATATTGGTAGTAGTTGCTTTGGCAATTGTTACATTGATTTCAATTCCGCTCAAAAATTGAATAAAGTAATTAAAACCCACTATGGTGGTTCTGTTAAAATTACGGACAACATAATCGATCTTCTGAGACCGCTATTAAGAATTTGTTCGCTAAATTTGAGTCGACAGGCTCGGTACAAAAAGTGCCAACACCAACGCATGTTCGACCGGGCCGTTCAACTGAAAACATCGCAGCCGTGAGCCACAGTATTGAAGAAGATCCAGATTTGTTAATTTCTCGACTTCTCAACAATTTGGGTTATCCCAAACCACCACATGGCGAATTTTGCATAAGGGTTTGGCTTTGAAGCCTTACAAGATTCAACTAGTGCAGGAATTGAAGCCGACCGACCATTCACATCGCCTTAGATTCGCTCAATTCATTCTGGAATGGTGTATTGGTGTATTCTTCATTAGTAAATCAAACTGAATCGATTGAGACCATTTTCAGGTCGATACTCGAAAATTACTGACATTTTGGCCAAAAGATAACACGCTGTTCTACTAGAACAAGCAAATAACCTAAAATAATTTTAATTTAATGTAGTCTTTTCATATCATTTCATAAATGCTCAATTCGATGAATAAATTGAACTATTCCACGATTCACTCTGTATTCAAAAAAACCGCAGCACAACTGTAGAGTTGTCTGAAAATATATTAATAATTTTTCTACAAGTTAGATTCCGTATAATTCGGGAAATATACAAAGTTCCCACTTCGGTTTATTCTGCGAACTGCGAGAGAAAATTATTTATTATGTTATTTGTTTGGCATTCGTGGATTTTATAGAAAAGTTGTAGTTTGAAATTCGATATAGAGCTGAATCTCATATCCAGTAGTACTTTTCATGCAAATTAAGTGTTTACTCCTAGCGTGTTTTGGTGATTCTGTGGCAAATAAAGACATAACTCGCTGCTTGGATATTGAGCTGTATTTATTTCTGTATTACAAATAATCAAAAACTTCATTATCGAATTTAGGTAATGGTGAAACATAATCATCGTAACTAACCGGAAAAATAATCGATCCATACAAAAACTTGTTTGTTCATTGATGAAATGGATATTCTAATATAGATTTCTTTCTCCCATTTTTGGTCAATTTATACTTAATCTCCCATATGTTTTGGATTCGAAAAATCAATGAGCGTACGTAGTTTTACATCGAGTGAAACACTGATTTTTATTTTCACATTTATTTCAAAATCTTTTCCGAAGTTAATTAAATTTCAGATGCTCATAACTGCTGAATCATTAGACGGATTGGTCGAACTTGACCAATCTGTTAAAATATATAATTTGCTGCCGAATAGTTAAAAAGTGGATAACAACCACTGAAAGAAAAATTTTGCACAATCTTATAGACGTGAAGTTTCTGTAATAAATAATAATTATTGAGGTGAAGTGATAGGAGAACACTTGATAAAAATTTCAATCAAAGCAGAGGAATCAACAACAGAAGCCAGCCGCTTCGAATGATATATCTATCAAGTTGTCTCATATCTTCACACTTTCGCGCAGCACTGATGAAAGCCAAGAGCCCGAAACACGTGTTTGCGGTAATAAACGACATTTTTCGAACATGATTCCATTTGAGTGTAGCATACTAAGAAAATGCAAATATTTATTTCACCTACCTTCTATTGGTTTTTCCTCGAATAGAAACAGGGCCGGTATAGAGAAAACCAAACTCAAGATCCACGCAAAAAGAACTAACACCTTTGCTCTTTTCCCTAGAACAAAATGAAGAAGAAATTATTCGGAGAATCACTGCTTAGGAGATGAATTTTCAAATACACATCGAAACAAGCATCTATACATCTAGAAATTATTCACGCAAAATAGAGTCATAGTTTAGACCGCTCTGGGGAGTCCCGACCATACACGCGGAGTTGAGCTAAACCAAAATTTCTGCTGCTCCACGTTTACCGGCAGACGACGGCAGTCGCCCAGATTCTATCAAAGCGGCATCAAGTGCTACACTGAGAGTTTCTATGTCTTTACACGAGCGACATATGTCAAAAGGAACGGCAGCCAGTGCACTCGCCGATAAAGGATAGCTGTCACGGCATCACTTCCTCCAGGTATCCACCCCCACTCATCAGTGGGTACATAACAAGGTTAACCCCATTTTATTTTGTCGGTAAAGCAACACTTTTAACAGGTCCCGCTGGTTGACCACAACATGACTTCGTACTGCAGTAGTGCAGCATGTAGGTAGTCAAAAGACTTAGTGTCACCAAACACTAATAAGGCTGCACCGTATCGGATACTAGAAGGCTGTACGCACACCTTCCGACACTACAAAGGTTGGAAGCTTATCTCTAGCTAGGGTTAGAGGGGACGTCAATAAATCTCTGATACTAGGGTACATCGGTATCCCCGATACGACCAACGGTGACTAACACGCTCATACCAAATTATAAGGGCGATTATAACATGGAGGATTCCGCAATCCTTAGTTGGCTACCCAAAGACCTGGTCTTACCCCCCACGAGGCCGTCTCCAAGAGAGGGCACTAGTAGCTAACGTCTGGTGGGGCTCCCTCTTCCTGTGATACCATTGTTACCATCAAAATGGAAGCTAGAATAGTCGCCGTAGTCCATAGAAAGAACAACTCGGATCATGGATATCCAGGCGGATGTGCCAAGACACCGAACACCTCAATCTTTGCCTTACCATATAGCTGGCACAGATTATTTCTGCCGAGTGCCACTATTCACCCAGTCTCCGCAGGTCATGATATAAGGTAGACACATCGACAGTTTTATGGGTAGGGCTCTTTATTACAGCCTTTCTCCAACCCACGCGCGGAAACGCGTTATAGGTGTCGCATTCGGCTCCGAAAGAACGTTCTACTGATCACTGTTGCCAAGAGGGGGGTCTGACCGAAGCCATATGCACCCCTTTAGCTCCTAATGTACATTCTGACGTATTCGTCCTACTAATACGATCCTAGGACGAATTTATCTTAACATCCAAAACGATTTTTTTCCGCAAGTTCAAGATTTCTTTCCTACAGTCACTTCACAATGATGCAGCAAAGTCATCATGAATCATTGGAAGATGTAGAAAAGCACTAACCTGAGGTCAAGTGATTTTGCGCCCTTGTTCTGCACAGCTCGGTAGGCCATATTGAAGTTTGACCACGGATTCTCCACCAGGAGGTCGAACCGAAATGATTCTGGCAATTTTTGGCTCGATATTGAAAATTTACTGGACTAGAACAAGCTCGTGAAAAGAAACTTCTATATCTTCTTGTGGGTTTATTATTTGAAGATGAAATTTCAGAATACGCCCAATCCGAATGATTACATTCCCAATTACATTAGTTTAAAATTACATGTCCAATCTGAGTGATATTTTATGAGTAATTGGATATTTCCAAAAAGAAAGGTCAAGAATTTTTCAAAAATTTTCTTGGATTAGGATTTTAACTTTGATACATTCTTCTCTTTCGACGTTATTCAAGTTTAAATCGGATGGATATTTTCGCAATTATTGAGGAAACCAAATTTCAGATAGTCATAACTGCTGAACTATTCCACGGGTTTGGCCCAATAACGAACTTGACAGAGATATTTGGATGATTATTTTATTCTGAAAATATAAAAACTATAGATCATATCCAGGCCGACATATAGGGCCGACCTGCCTTAAATTTCACTACCGCTTATTCATCAGGAAGTCACATCCAATCAATTGAGATAATCTTTCGGCTTGATATTCGAATATTACAGACCTTTGGGTGTAACAATGACACGCTGTTCCACTAGATACAAGCGCTCAAGAAACCGACCGTTTCAGTTATTCAGTTAGTTTGTAATGCCATCATTTAATTAAAGGATGGTTCGCTGAAAAACAACCTCAAATGCAAATTTTAAATGATAGACCTAACATGTAGATGTGAGTTCCTGTTATGGGACAGGAATAATATGCGTTATACTCATCTAGCTTGGGCGGCCAGATTATGAATGTAGGAGTTTTTGGATTATATATTGGAATATTCAAAACTTCCCTTAATAAAAGTTTCATATCCTGGGCATTGAATGATGTTTTTTTATCTATGCGGCCGCAATGCATTATAATAAATGTCACGTAGTTTGCGCGAGACTAGCAGGCATTTGTAGGTAGTTAATTAAAAATTCATGTCTCGTCAATTCACCGCCGGTATACGGTGAAATATGAATGTATTCATAGGGTTTTGGAGTAATTACATGAATCATACCAACCACTTACAACTTTAAAATTGTTTGGGATATTTGCATCGTTTGATCTATGGATGTTCATATAATAAATTTGTCTTCTACATTTTGAAATACGATGAAGAAACGTCGCTTTAGAACGAAGAGTTACTGTTTTCTATAGGTCTTCCACACTACTCGAGAACTAGATCGCCCCTGAAATTCACTGTTTTTGAGAAATAACAAGATTGTAATTTTTCGATATACCATTCAAATTCACTTAGGAGTAGGCGAACGCAATATGTCCAGTTTCTGTTTTCCATAGGTCTATCACACTACTCGAGATCTAGATCTTCCGTGAAATTTAATGTTCTTGAGAAATAATGGATCTGTAATTATAGTGACTCCCATTCAATTTCACTGAGGAGTAGGTGAACGCAGTATGTCCAGTTTCTGTTTTCTATAGGTCTTCCACACTACTCGAGAACTTGATCGCCCCTGAAATTCACTGTTTTTGAGATATAACGAGATTGTAATTTTTCGATCTACCATTCAAATTCACTGAGGATTAGGTGAACGCAGTATATCCAGTTTCTGTTTTCTATAGGTCTTCCAAACTACTTGAGGACAAGATCGCCCCTGGGAAAAACAAATATGAAACTCAAGGACCTAAGCCTAGTGTATATCAATAAAAAAGTTCCTGTCTGATATCATAAATTAAATTTATTCTGAATCGAATTCGTAGCGCCTATTGATCTATAAATTGCAATTTTATCGAATAAAGATGAAGAATTCTGTCAATGCATCAACTCGCAAGTCATTGTTCGAAACTCGATAAACGAGAAGAAGGCAGCAATGCGTTTAATTCACGAGGCTTTGATCACTGGACAAAAAGGCATTTTTGTACAGAAACTTCAGATTTAATGAATGTAACAATCATCTTCAACAGGTATAAGAACGATTTAAATTACTTCGAAAGAAATTGCAGTGTCTCGGCGTTTTTGAATATTTTCATGAGATGGTATTTGGTAGTAGAAGTTTCTGAGGAGGTTCAACTTTTTATTGATACTCATTGTGCCATAGTAGGAGATCCATTCGTGTGAGGTTGTTCCAGGATTTCAATTTTTGAAGAAAATTTTATTTTGCTAGGTTTGTGCTGATTTTAGCTGTTCGAATTTTTTTATTCCATGTTCGAGTAGTTTTCTATATTTTTCACTAAATGAATGAACTGGCTAGACTAGCCCTTAAAAAAAACACCGGTAGCACTCCGGGAGTGCCGGCAGAAGTGAAAACTTCAATATTAACGTTGTGCATTTTTGATATTTTGGAATGGTTAGAGAATAATTTTGTATGAATTGCTTTCATTATCAGTATAAAAGTGCTATTATTTATGTGGTGGAATACAATATTCATTTATTGCGCTATCGTACACAAAAATGACAATAGGTTTGTTCGGGTGGCAGTTCCCAGTTGTACTGGGGTCACAGAGAACCAGGTTCTGTAACTCTTGGAATCGTCGCAAGTTGTTCTATGACACGAACGGGTGAGAACAGGTGGGAACAGATAATTTCAAAACGATTTCGTTAAGTGCATAGATAAGTGAAAGTAAGGTTATGTTGTACATCATGGACATTGAACTCTAAATACCATATAGGTATTCATATAGAGTTCAATGATCATGGATCATATCATGGATAGTGTTAAAAAGATGTTGAATAAGTTATTGTGTTATTAATACGGTGGAAATACTTTAGAAATTACAAATATTGAAATTGAACAATTTTTTTTGTCATAAATAAATAAACATAAACATATCCATATAAATAACTGTAAATATAATTTATATGTAATGAAATATTTAAAGAAATGATTTAATTTAATTATAATTTGAAATTTCAATACATGTAGTAGTGGTCATCAGTGGAGAAATTATTTTTGTTAGTTCATATCTGGATAAACTGTGAATTTTTCTGTTATATCATTTTAATTTTGGTGGAAACTGTATACAGAATTTTATATTTTATATAATAGAATTAGGTAATTGTATATGGAACTGGTGGTATTTGGGAAATAAATAAAAATATTTTCTAACAATTTTCATAGCTTTGTAATTATTTTTAGATAAGAATTGTTTTAACAAGTCGTTGTGTTCTTGAAAGAGGTCATTCCTCTGTTTCCTTCCTAAATTTTCAATACATTTTGAGTGGTTAAAAAATAAAGATACTACAATCACGAAATAACAAAAATAAATATATATAGTATATAAATACAAAATATCGTATATATAAATAATATAAAATAATTATCTTACATACTTTGATCAACAACTATGCAATTGTTTTATTCATCTATGCAAATGATCCTTCCTCTTCTTTGAGATAACAAAAATTTTGAGAAGCTATTATAACGAATTGATTAAAAATTTATACTCCCACAACATCAAATATACTCAAAACAGCTATGCGAATATCCTAGTCACCAAATATATAACTTAATTGCCAATTAGAACTACTGAAAATTTGAATCACCGATGATTTGAATTTACCGCTTCTTCTGTTGTACCTTGTACCATCTCTAGATCAGGAACCGTAAGAACAGTAACGAACAGTTCCGAAATCAAGTGTTCCGACCACACGAACGACAAGGAACTCCTGTTCCATCCCAGACGAACGGGTGGGAACCACAAATTACCAAAAATTACAGTTCCGAACTGCCACGCGAACAAACCTAATTTATATTACATTAACATACACAAACATTCGCACAAGCGCCCTGCACCGCCTAAACGAATCAGCACACGCAGGCACGGTAGAAAGAGAGACCCTGACGCGAGTTTGGATGTTTTTACCCATACAAGAGAGTGCTCAGCGCCGCTAAAGAAGTTTTCACTTCAAAAATGAGGTAATGACTGAAATAAATTGTGCTATTGAAATTTTTGAGATAATTACTTTATTTCCCAGAACATTGAAAATAAAAGAAATAGCCCAGCACTTTCTTTTTCTTTAATCGCAAATGAGTAAAAATCTGCGTTGAATTGTGCTGTATCGGCATCTAGAACAGTGATTGTACACTGTCCTGTGAGTTGAGTCGATGGCCAACATCGCAGCGTAAAATCGTAGCGATATCGAACCTTTAGGACGTAATGGGGTTTGGATATACTTACAGCTACCAGAGAAATTCATAGGGTGCGTGATGGCATCGTATCTATCGATGGAAAGGGCCACGAGGACGTAGGTGGATGAGTAAGTGACGACTGCTTGAAAGAAACGTATCAATTTACAGAGGATGTTGCCTGCGTACCACGCAATCGTTATTCGCCATGCGATATCCACTGAAACGTTCAATAGGCCTACCGCCAAGTCTGAAACAAAAAAACACGATAAGGATAAAACCTTTATACAGGGTGGCCATTTGAAAACGAAACAGACGAGATTACAGACGAAATAAATTTTTTCGATAGAAATGCTCGGACAGGTCGATTTCTGTTTCGAGGGGGACTACTTAAGATGTAGGTTACGGACGCATAGCGCTTCAACCCTTGCTACTACAACCCTCACCCCCAAATTTTGAATAGGAAAGATGGGGTGAGTGATACCTAAATTCAAAGGTATTTTTATACTGATTTCAGCACAGTAATTGTTTTTTCATTAGTTGCATTAGTTTTCGAAATATTCCTAACTAAGTATTTGAAAATGAAGTGGTGTTTTCATGGCACTTGTAGTGTTTTTTTGTGAAAAATCGACATTTTGAGCTTCAAAACAACCATGGCTGATACAATTTTGACGGAAATTATTGAAAACAATGCTGGAAATTATGTGGAAGATCCTGTTTCAGCAGGATGGAGCTCCTCCACACTAAGCCTTACCAGTTCGAGAATATCTGGATCAAAGATTTCCAAATCGGTGGATTGGAAGAAGGGGTCCCACTGAATGGCCAGCCAGATCGCCAGATCTGTCACCACTAGATTCCTTTCTTTGAGGCCACTTGAAGAAATGCTGCATAATGTACGCCATTGTTTCGAACAAAACTTATTTCATTGTATGGAAGCTAATGGTGAACAATTTGAATATTTAATTAATTGATGTGAGTTTTTGATCAATTATTTACTCTGAAAAGTCTTATTTCTTAGATCAATACTTCAAATCGTTCTGATACCGTATAGTTGGAGAATGATTTCAGTGAATAAAACAGCTAGTCGAACATCTCACCCTAGTAGCATTAACACGTACGGTATGACTTCATTTGTCCGGTGGTAGATGTTTTGCAATTTCAAATACAAATACGGAAATTTTGGTGTTTCGGAAGCACGAAATGTCGATAATTCCCAAAAAATTAATTTAAGTGATAAAATTAACTAACACATGAATATTTTGAGAACTAATGCATAAAATGAAAAAAAAACAATTACTGTGCTGAAATCGGTATAAAAATAACTTTGAATTGAGATATCACTCACCCCATCTTCCATATTCAAAAATTGGGGTGGGGGTTGTAGCAGCAAGGGTTGAAGCGCTATACGTCCGTAACCTACATCTTAAGTTGTCCCCCTCGAAACAGAAATGGACCTGTCCGAGCATTTCTATCGAAAAAACTTATTTCGTCTGTAATCTCGTTTTCAAATGGCCACCCTGTATAAGCGTCGAATATCAGCGGAAAACTTTAAAAGTGCCCACCATCAATAACAACGAATCAGAATTTGTGAAAACACTCCTACAGCTAGATTTTTTATGACAGGATGACTGGAATACACAGTTTGTTTCTACTAGCAACCCCTGGGGGTGTTATAACCCTATCAGGAATTTGAATAGGGAAAATTCAAATTCGTATGAACCTGCAGTTTGTATTCGTAATGTGAATTATTCAGTTATAGAGGGCGAATGCGGATACCTATCGCCAGTGGCATTTCCAGGAATGAACACAGGACTAATCAATCATTTCCCAGAATACCCATCCAGACATTTTTGTGGGTTTGCGAATGTTGCTCCTCAAACTGGTGAAGATTTTCAAGAGACCAAAACCTGCAGTTAGGTTTGTTGACGTTCCGTTAAAGAAAAAGGTGCATTTATCCGAAAATTAAAAACAAAGAATTAGCAATAATTCCTTGCGGAATTGACAGAATTGCATTCTCCGATCACCATAAACATCATTGAGTTCATGACCAAATGTACTTTTATAAGAATGGTGCTTAGCCAGTTACAATATTCTGTGGACACTTGCTTTCTGTAATTTTTGTGTGTGTTGTATTATTGTTATTTATGTCTGTTTTCTAACTGCTGTTTATGTCTATGATTTCTTAGTGATATTTATTTATATGTTTTATAGTTCTGTCATATAGTGAGAGCACTTCCGTTTATTCATTGCTATGTTTTCGTACTGCTATCTGTTCATCTATATGTTTGTATTACATGATATTTCTATTTTTGGGTTCTTTGGATTGTAGATCATTCCTATACTACTGTATGAGGTTTCTTCGAAACCTGTATTGAAGATCGTAAATGCCGGTCAGGATCTGAAGCAGTTACGATCATGAGACATGAGAGAATGTCCTTTTTTTCAATAGGTCCGCCGTTGGACATGCTTGACCTTGCCGCTGCTCCTCCTTCATTGACTCCTACAATAATTATAGGTTATAGCTCGCATACCCTTGGACAAACAGCAGTTATTATTGCATATTCTATTTTATTGAAGTTGTTGCCATGAATATTAATAATAATAATAATAATAATAATAATTTATTCAGTGTACAGTTTCGATACTTCAAATGAACAATAAAATTATTTTACACTGAACAAAAAAATACTCACGAAGCACGAAAATGCTTGTGTGTGAGTGATAAAGAGAGAATACAATACAACAATTTGGGTTTGAAAAAAGGATCCTGGATAAGTCAACAGATAAGCACCAGCGGTAAAAAATAACGGTACAATAAACATTTTAAAAGCATTAGCATTTTGAATCAAGACACCATAAAAGAAGAATAGTCATTTTTCTATCAGCCGTGTAATTATACTACGGTGGGTTTTCTTCATAAAAACGCGGAGTGCCCTCCTGAAATGGCGAAGAACGGGACTCTGTCGTATCTCGACCGGGATAAAATTGAACACCTTAGGTCCCAAGTAGCTGAAATTCATCTGCCCAATGGTCTTGTTCATACGTGGCAGAAGGAATCTATGTCCATGCCGAGTTGCATAATCATGACTGAAAGTACACAATTCATTTCTGCTATTATATTGAAGGACTGCAATGTTCACAAAATAAATCTGTCTAGGATCAAGCTGTCCGGATTCGGAATAAAGTAGATCGCTCGGATAATCATAACTCCTTCTCAGGATGATTCTAAGGAAACGCTTCTGTATCACCTCGAGAGAATGCAGGTGAGTCTTCGACACTCCACCCCAACCAACAATGCCATAGTTCAAATGAGTCTCTACCAAACTCTTATAAACAGCAATCATCTGTCCCATATCAAGGATATTTTTAATTCGTCTGAACTTATATAATATACACCTCAACTTTTTAACAACATACTCTATGTGGTGGTTCCATCTTAAGTGGCTGTCCAGGATAATCCCAAGGTACTTGATCTTATTTGTGGGTTTGATAGCTCCTACATTTTTGAGCGACAACTGAAAGGAAGGCAAGGAATTGCTGCAGCTACTGAATGGCACAAAGAACGTCTTCGAGAGGTTGACCGACAGGAGTCTGTGATCAAAGAAGTCCTTCAACTTACTCAAATCGGCCTCAAGTTTACGCTTCAAATAAAACCAGTTTTCATCTTCACAGAATAAAACAGTATCATCGGCGAAACTGATAATCATGGAGTCGATATCTAAAAAGAAACATATTATTCATGTAGATGTTAAATAGAATTGGTCCCAGTACAGTTCCTGGGGTACACCACATGTTATGATCCTTTCCCCACCGACAATATCTCCAATTCTTACTTGTTGCTTCCTATCAACCAAGTAACTCCTGAACAGATCAAGAGCCGTTCCTCTCATTCCCAAATCACCCAGTGCATCCAACAACTTCATGTGGTCGACAGTATCGAAAGCCTTTGAAAGATCTATAAACAATCCAATCGATGGGTGGGAGGAATCCAAGCATCTATATACATTTTGTGTCAATATTTTGATTGGATCCTGGACAGACGAAAGCCGTACTGTGAAGGTGACAACAATCCGTGCTTCCCTAGGAAAGAATTTAATCTTTTCTGTATAACCTTCTCTAGTACTTTTGCCAAATTTGTTATCAGAGAAATTGGTCTATAGCTAGCCACATCATCCTTATCTCCACCTTTATAAATTGGTGATACTATTGCTGTCTTGAAAGTCGATGGGAAGTATCCTTCCAGCAAGCATCTATTAACAATGTTGGCGAGTGGAGCAGATATGTGATCCGATACAAGTTTGATTGTTTCCACTCTGAGATTATCGAATCGATATTATTATTACATATTTCATATTATTGAAGTTCTTCTCATAATTGCTTTGATTGTTTAATGTAATCACTATATTTTGATGTCTGATAATAACTAGCTTAACGTTTGTTATCTAGCCTAGGAGGATATTGTTACTTCGGAGTAATACGAGGTCCTCCTATGGTGGATCTCCAAGAAGTCACATTTCACCGATGTCCCCCATAGCCCTACATAACCTTCATTAGCCTAGAGTTACCTCCACAATTATTGCATAGTTTAATTTAGGTCTTATTCAGTAGATTTAATTTCATAGCTTCATCTTGTTATGTTTAAGCATTAATGTATTTATCGTAAACGAGTTTTTTGTTGCCTGGTGCTTTTACCTCTTCATTTATTTAGATCCTGATTAAAAAGTTAATCGTCTGGAATTAACCATTGTGTTTTATTTAGCATCTTTGTTTCCCAATTATTTTTCACTAATCTCAATCATCACGAATCTGAATTATTACTTAAACATAATGTAGAGTCCTACCCTCGCTAGACGATCACATTGAATGGCCAAATCTTTGTATCTGGAGTCATTCGGACTCCAGGGCTGTAGTTACGATTATTCATAATATTTGTCACATGATATATGTCATTCATCACAAAATAAGTGGCGAATGTTATAAAATATGAAACTCTTGATAATACATATCCTCGAACTGAAAACTTTCTACAAGTGAAAAATAATAGACCCAATACAGTTCGTAAAGTTCAGTATAGATGACTTAGTCCAATTTCACAAGAATATTCACGAGAAGAATATTTTTAACACAAGCCATGTGGAGTAAATAGTATCGATTCACTGAACAGTTTTACAGGTGGTTGCTATAATGAATTATTTCGGGGCTGTAGAAGTTAAGAACATGAAATGTCTCCCAAAATACAATCCTCCAACTGAAAGGTCATTATTATTCATCCAAATATCAATTTCTGATTCTGTAGAATATATAGGTATATTACTGATTCACGTCAAATGCATGTTAAGTTATGCAAGAAGATAAAATAAACTCAACATTATGAATTCTCATCTGCATTAGCTATTCTAATCTGGGATGGAAACGATGAAACACTTACCGGCTATAGCGAGTTGTCTGATGAAAAAGTTCATTCTTGATTTCCTTGTCTTATTCACGAGTAGAGCTACTAATACAGCTGAATTGCCAACCACAATCATGGTGAACAGAACCATAAGGACAGCAAATTGCTCAGCCTGAAACAATAAATAAAAATGAATGCACTTTTTTGACTAATTTAACGATTCTTCTAGATATCAAGAGAATATAATCGAGATAAAGTTTCATACGAGATAATTAATCCACTCCTCCCAAAAAAAAATAATAATATTTATTATAATTATTATTGCAATTCATTTATTACAAATGAAGACTGACAATAAGGAAAATACAAGAATCTATCTCTTGTATAAATTTTACAACACTCATACTTGAAAGTATTCAATAGGAAAAAGCATTGATAGATAAGTGAATTTATCTAAAAATCTAGAGCTGATACAGAAAAACTGCTATCATATTTAGATTCAGCAATAAAAATATATTTAAAGTCAGCTCGAAAATTCTAGGCACCAGAAATTTTTTTTTGTAGGCCTGTGATAATCAATGAATACATAACCTTTTATGGTTCCACTTTCACAAAGTTTTTTTTAGTATCTGTATGTGTCTCTTGAAGGAGAATAATCTCAGCACCATGGTCCTTTGCTAGTTTAGAAATATAATCACTTTTGTCCTTAGAAATACCCTCTATATTCAAATCTAATACACAAAATTTGTCGTCAATCTGCAAGGAGGATTCTTCGAATCGGGTCTTGCGGTCCAAGTGATGATTGTTCAGATCTTCTGATGTTTGAAGTCTGCTATGGAACCCATTCAAAGGGAAATCATCATCCATGGTTGGGGAAGGTTGTGATATAACACTTATTTCATTGAAAAATAGCAGAGGAAAAATTATCCCTACGTCGGTAGTAAAACTTGTAACATCCTGTATATTGACCTTTACCATATTTGCCCCTTCTATCTACAACACCCTATATAAAATTTCAGATCCTCTTTTCCGCCTTTAGTTAAACGAAATTTTCTCTGGGTAATTTATCTGGCAACACTGCCACCACCAACTGAAGGTTATTGTATAATGGAATGATACATCGAATAATATCCGAATGGCGTAAAGCTCATATTTTATTTTTATTGCTGGTTATCATCTTTATTATATTGATGTTACTAGAGATTTGGTGTGCGAATGAAATATGTCCATTTCGTTTTCTACTTTCTGGTTGGTATGAAATTCAGCTGAGAAAGAAAACACTTTCTACCTAAGCGAAAAAAGTTTTCATCCTCCGCTATACCGGGATATTTATTTGCAAGCACACTGAGAAGTGATGTATAGACGAAATTTTTTCAAATTGGTGATTTACGATTCTTTTTCACCAGACAAATGAGCGTTAAATTTCAATATAGATATGATAGGTCTCATTATGAATTTCTGTACGTCCCTGATCCTTGAATGCCGTCCGGATTTATGGGGACCCATCATTAATCTAAAAGGTGAGTTTCAAGTTTCAGAGACATTGCATAGTTCTTTACAAACACTTGCCTCGCCTGTTAAGCAAGTCAATCCGAAAAAAATTTAGAAAGCATTGACGGAGGTCAAGAGATTTTTTGCGTTCGTTCTAGAGTCTTTTCCTTACTTTGGAACTGGTTGAGACTAATACAACAGCCCTAATATTAAAAAAAACTGTTGCGATATTCTCGCAACAAAGGACAGTTCTTGGAATTTAGGACAGCGGCCGGTACTTCCAAGAATGCTTTCTATCGGACGGAATTTTTGGAATCCCTAAGCTCAGCTACCTGTACTTTCGATAAGTCCTACCTCTCTCAATTATTCAAGAATTATCTCTCAGTACAGTTCTGCTTTAACCACCAGGGTGGTCAGTTCTACCAGTCAGTTCTACTTCACCAGTTAGTTTTTCAGCAGCGAATATCGTGTAAACTCTAAAAGTTCCTCGTAGTTTGATATCATCTCTCTTATACATTTTCTCCAGTTGGGTCAGTTAGATACCCTAGTACATTGTGAATCTGAGTTATTCAGCTGCAATCCTCCCAAGTGAAACAAGAAAGTTGTGATTTGTGAATCTGTGAAGCAGTTGCATATTGCCAAACCACTATTTGTTAGTGGAAGTTCCATCTAAAGTACCTGCACCTTATTTTGTACCCTCGACGATTGAAGCAGAGCTGTGGCTAATTTCATATCAGGAAAATAAGGTCAGATCTTTCTATTGTCTAGTCTTACCAGAAGTGCCCAAGATTGACCAAAGAAGTTCAAATCCTTAGATTTTGTAGAAATTTAAAAACTCTTCTCTGTGAATATAAACTCACAAGTGCCGAACCTTGTTAATTCTTCTTATCTGTGAATACATAATTTTGTTACAACTACAAACTTGTTTTATTCACATTGCAGACATCTTTTCTACCAAAGATAATTTTTGGATCTACTGCTAGAGTATAACCAGCGACTCAGGAAGTGCTCTTCTCTCCAATAAGCGGGTGATTATTATTACTCCTAATTTTGTCGCCCGCACAAAAACCTTTATCTCAAATTTTAAAAATGTTTTGTTCGAAGCTTCTCTTTATCCCTCTGAAGAATGGAAGTTTCTGATCAATTTCATTCATTTCTGTTGCTAAACTTCAATAAGGAAATTCTGCTTCATTGTTCTCTGAAACTAATATGGCATGCAGAGTCTGCAATCGAATAGATCAAAGTACAGCTTTGACCGAAGTGGAGTTAATATAATATTGATTTCATAAAATATGGAGCAGACCAACATACTTGAATAAACTTCCCTGTGCATTCTGCATCAGCTCAGAAGTTAGGCTTCAGAACGTTCATGTATGACAAGGGATCATGCATTGTTACTGATAAGCAAAGGTGAATATATCAAATTAAATTTTCCAATTTACATCATTTATTGAAGCTTTTGCTTAAAATTGTTTCCAGAGAATGTCACGCAAAAGAAGTTTCCGAAATGTTTAGTGAGTAATTGGTTTAAATTATGACTTTTTCTGTTTTCTATAGTATATAATGTCTGTATGTAATGTATATAATATCGGTATTATCTGTGTAATATAATAATATTAATAATAATCTAGCATTCATTCGAATCCTACCACAATTTTGGGACAAAACTTTATTTGTTATTCGCAATCAAGTAACCTTACACTTCAGAGGACCGAAAGCACTATGATATTCATCTATTGATTTATTGATATTTTTGCAGATTTATTTATTTCAAGAACGTATTTTGGTGAAAAATTATTGCTGACTGTAAAGATTATATCCTTCACCATCTATGGAAGAAAAAAGCCCATTATCGCATCAATGTTGGTCAAGGATAATCCCTTAGTCGAAATTCTTTGTGCTCCGATGACGCACGATTATCTCAGTGGCATTTCTGGCTATAATTTACAGCCATCACTAGCAGTGTTCAATGGAATCGCCGAACAACCACATTAATCATAATAAAAAATATGCCTACAAAAAATGTGTTTCACCAGACCAAAGCGTTGGAAATATCCTCGGGAAGAGTCAGACAAAGTAACACAAGCACTAATGGCAAAGGACTTTATTAACCCCGAGTTTTATATCTATTTCCTTGGTTCCATTCATGCTATAGCATGTCTACATCGACCTTGAGAATGCGAAAGATTGGCCGAAAATACAGGAATGGCTTCAGATGGAAATCAGCAATCCAATGTTATGTAATTTTAAAATAATGTGATTTGAGGTGAAGATATTACTACATATTGCAAAAAAATTTATCTAGCTAGCAGTGAAAAATATGCCCATGTAATATGAATGAGTATTTATAACGAAATTCTAAATGAAATAAGAAAGATACAAAATGCTTAAAAACGGAAGTATGAAATCACAATCTGGGTGAATGAAAAGGACAGACAATATCTCCACTTGCTGATTAATCCTTGATGAATCGTGTCGAATGATGGATAAAATTTTAAATATGTTCTTAGTTGGTAATATTCAGCTCCTTGGTAATTAGATTCTTCCGTGCTTTTGATGTGCTTTTTGTCCTTATATAATGAAGTTATGTTTGTTAGTCTGCTCATTGGCTACTGTAAACTTATGCGATTGTAAATTATTCCTGACCTCAGGTCAATGCTTTTCAATATTTTAAGCTCATTTGAATTTGAATCATTATTTATAAGATTAAAAATTTCATCACTACTAAAAATAATATTAATAATAATAGGGTGGAATATTCCTGGTAATTGGGTTTGCGAATACAAGCTTCAAGTAGAGCTCGAAAAATCTCAAGTGGGTTTAAAACCCTTATTATTCCATGAGTTGTAACATATTGATGTTATACAAAAGGACGTTTTGGAGTTCGTGTAAGGAAAAAAAAGAGATGAAATGAAAAATTAAATTCACCTGCAACTGTCATATATTGTTTAGGTTTTTCCATTAACATGTTTATTACTTTGAAAAAAAGGTTTGATGTCTGTGTACAAAATACGCAGAAACTGCATCTTTCACTATTTTTTCCGATGATGTTCTTTTTTTTGAGTTTGGGAATAATAATAATAGCTGGGAGCGAGGCCAGGACTGTGTATGGTGGGTGACTCAAAATTTCGTAGCCCACTCTTTGCAGTGCAGCCAACGCTCTGCGAACAGGCGCGTTGTCGTGTAGGATACCTCTGATCAATTTTACCCTCCTTTTTTCTTTGATGGCTTCTTTCAACCGCTGTAGAATTGAAGCGTTGTTTTCTCCGGTTATGGAGGCACCTTTGTCTTTGTTATTGATCAACAGAATCCCTTCTGAGTCCCAGAAGACTGTTGCCATAATCCCCGCCGAATGTGACACCTTAAACTTCTTGAATGGTGGGGCACCTTTTTTGTGTACATAGGGTCCTGTTTGAATTCATGTTCATAATGATGAACTCAAGTTTCATCCCCAGTAACAGGCCGAGTCAATACTTCATCTCTGACTTCACTACAAAAATACAAAAACTCGTGAGAATAATCCACGCGCTGTTGTTTTAGAGGCGGCGTGAGCATTCTTGGCACCCATCAAGCATTCACTTTACTCATGCAAGATGATTGTGAAGAATTTTAAAAATGATATTATCTGCGAGATGTTTTTTCTTCAGGCGGGCATCTTCCAATATTATTTTTTTCCATTTTTTGAATAATTGCCAGAGTGGTCCCCTCAATCGGCCGTCCTGGGCGTTGGTCTTCTTCAAGTGAGTCCCTGCTTTGCTTAAAGAGGTTATGCAACTTGTACACTATAGTGTTACCAGGATAAGAGTCCCCGTAAATGAATTACATCTGTTCCAATATGGCTTGAACTAATTTTCTCTGCTTGGTATGGAACTTAAAGCTCTCTTTTTGTTGTTAGATTTTCTTCATACTTCACAATTTCTTCCCGATTGACTTTTTTGATCGACGGTAAGTGCCCTCACCCACAGCGAACTCACAATCTCGCCCTTGTGAATGAATTTTGTCACAGGATTTTTAAAGTAGGTATAATCAATTTTTGATTCTTTCGATTAAATTTATTTTCAAAGTTTCAGAATATGGAATCATTTTCACCTTCATAAGGAATAAAGCAACGTTTCACTTTCATTTTAGTTACCCTAAAGCTATAAATTTGTCGATATGCCAAGAATATCATTTCAAATCCTGGAGACATAAAAAAAATCCCCTGCAGATATTCGAATTCGGCTATCTGGCTCCAACCCTGGAAAGATACAATTTAAAGTCATGTTTTGTGCCAAGGGGTCGCCCCGTTCCTTTCACATCAAGTAAAAGATATTCCTCCGGTTCGAAAGGGTCTGAATGAATGTTCCAAGTTCAAGTTGAAGGCCTCTAAAATTGATTCCGCTTGATTTTCATGCTTTATGACTTCATCAATTCGATATGAAACAAACAACTCATTCAACGTTCATCAGTGATGAATCGATATTGCGACTAATTTCTAGAATCGTTGCTTGAAAGGTGTATGTTGGATACGTCGAATATATTTTTTGGAAATGAGCTAGAGAACTGAAATTTACATGGTAGGTTTTAGGACTTGAAATCTCGGCGGAGTTCGTTATTCGGTCAAATCAGCCCAGTAGTATCCAAGTTCAGAAAATGATTCGAATCATACAAATACATTGATGTTATTTTTATTCCCGACAATCTAATACTGTTAGAGATACGATTTCATTATTCATTATCGCTTCAAGAATCTGTAATTGAAATCAGCGCAGTGTTTAAAGACTCACCTGTATAAATCTGACAAGCACTAATTTTCCCTCTCGGGATTCCCAACTAATACGATGTTCTGTAGAAACAATAGTGACCTAGTTTTATGCCGATATTGTCAAAATGTGGATCACCCTCAGTAACAAATTTAATGATTGATCGAGCGTTAGTGACTCACTCAGTACTTGAACTCCTTCCCATCATCTTAAAATTCTGAAATGGCTTTAAAATTCATCGATAACAATGAGGAAACGAGATCAGTTGGAATAACCAATATATTATTTTGTAGGTCCACCTTCTGCAACAATTTCCAAGGAGAGGAATAAAATGGAATTGAGCTGCATTTCCGGGTTCTAGACAGGGTGACACAAATAGCTAATGTTCCAGGAGCGCGAAATGATCACTTAAAGTGGCAGTTAGCTCAATGAGCTGAGGAATTCATAGTCATTCAGATTGTTCTCCACGTCTGCAATTCCTATCTTGATTGGTAAGAGAATATACGCCGGTTCTCCAACCTAGAATCTCTAGAATAACGAAACGTTTACGTATTCCAGTTTTGGCAGGAAAAGTCAATGAGTTGATTCTTTTCGGTCTAGAGTTAACTGAGAGAAATGATGAGAAGCACTGACGTGAGGCCTGGAGTGTTTTGGAAGTCTTTTTTTGGACTCAGAAATAGGGTGCTTTTTTAGAAAAGATGGATTCGAAGCAATTTCGTCTGTTGATATATCATGGTTTTTTATGACAAACACTTATCAAGCTCAAGCCAGACTTGAACAATTTTATTTAAACTATTCCCTATCGAAAAAGATCATTAAAAGATGATTTGAATTTTTTGAATATTTGAATATGATAATGCTGAACCAGAGGGTAGAAACTTCCTCACTAAACCTTGTGGCAATGTTTTGGTCTTAATTTGGTTTGGATTTGCGCATACTACAACATTGGCAACCTAGATAGAGCAATCAGGAAATTGAATGAGAAGTTAAGCAAGAGCATTAAGGGAACAAAGCGAATCGAGTCAAAATGGCGTCCGACAACAAGCACGGAACAATTAAATTTATTAATTAAAATATTAACGTCAAATGAGCATTTTGCCTGTTTGTATATGAATATTTTAAAATTTAGGTCTCTGAGAATTCTGAGAATTTGGGGAGTGAATGCTTGACTTTCAGACCTCAAACACTAAACAGCAAATGCACAAATGGAATTCAAGTGTTGAGCGAAAAATTCTTCACGTCAGGAGAAGTTTTGTGCATCAATGAGTGGACTGAAGCGTCGGACCGGGGGGGGGATGTTTGCTGTGGATGTTATCTACCTTGATTTCTCCAGGGCCTTTGATAGGGACCCTATCGTCGATTGCTTGCTAAGCTCTCCCATCTTGGAATTAGGGGAAGTGTTCTTGATTGGATCTATCCAATCGTTTTTTCCACGTCAGGGTCGATTGTTTCTTCTCCAGTCCCGGGAGCCCTTTGTTATCTGGTGTTCCACAAGGTTCCGTCCTGGGCCCTATATTATTTTTATTATACACCTCCGATCTACCTAGATTACTCCACTCTTCGTGCTCTATGTTTGCAGATGATACCAAAATATATAACTTTCCCTTATCTAAATTCAATACTCTGCAACTTGACCTGAATGAATTAAATGTTTGGTGTGGTGAATGGTTACTCCCTTTGAATGTGGAGAAGTGTTGTGTACTTCATATTGGTAAAAACAACCCGAGAAGGGAGTACTTCATCGGCGGCTATAGGCTGAAACAAGTTTCAAGTCACTATGACCTGGGTGTAACTGTCTCCGGGGTTCTTTACGTAGCCACTTTGGTGAAGATATCCGTGGCTTATATACTTTAAACACCAATAATCTGAGAGGTCACCAGTTCAAATTGGCAAAGGAAAAGTTTGCTACTTCCCAGCGGCATAGTTTTCTTACCAACAGAATCTTTGAGAGGGGAACCGTTTACCAAGTGCTGAGGTTGATGCTCGAAGTGCCATTGGGTTTAAGAATGACTTGGACTTGTTTAGTGGTGGAGCTGTTCAAATGTGAAACAATTAAGTTTCATTTGAATTGAGTTTATAGGAAATTTCCTCTACTCTAGTTTTTGTTGTAATAAAAAAAATTTTAAGAAAGAAAAAAAAAATTTCGAATTACTCTGTTCAAGTTGATTTTTTTCATTATGCAGTTTCATCATATTCATTATCATACCCGTTGTCAAATAAACTATATTAACGTGCTTGTTCACATCACTAATGAACAAGTTTATGGCAAATAAATATTGCGGAGATGCGATTTTTCACAATAAATACCTACTTCCAAATGGTTTAACAAGAACTCCGAATCCATGTCCTCTAGTCAGTGCTTTGTTACAATAATATTTTCTACATCGAATCGAATTCCTACATACTGGATTCTGCATATCTCATAACATTTAAAATCATGTTATTCATCATTACCTTTCTAGGCTAAACACATCAATCTAGTTTTGTTAGATGCTATGTCGATACAAATGACTTCACGAGTTCCTCCAACATTCGGAACTCCTATTCAGGAATCTTCTACATAATTCAACATGCTAATAGGTATGCATAGCATAGAGAAAAAAAAACCTTGTCATCGTTTCTCCATTTTTCCATACAGTGAAGTTATGACTTGAAAATATGACGGATCTGTCGGAATTGTTCCACAAGGGTTATGAGCAGTAAAATAATAAATCTTCCGAGAATCGTAAAATGTACTTCGATGAACCCGATGGAAAATAGAAATGTCGTAAAACTAACTCCAAGTCGGTTGGAAAGGTCGAAATGCCGGAGATTAGATGAAAAGTTGTCAGGGTCAGAAGCTGACTTCGGAAGGCCTAGATGTTTGAGGAAGCTGTAAAATCGAAGAAGAATAGTTTGTTGTGATATCGTTCCACATTGGAATGAATTAGGACCTCAGAATTGGGTCATGTCTTGGAATTCCGTATTTTGTGAAGTCAATAAATTCTTGCAATGTAGTGGTTGGAAAGCTTCTAGTTTTATATTACTTCGAATTTGTAATGGATGCTTTTTCAAGAATCGCTCAACTAGGGTTACTGTCATATTCTTGTTCCATATTCTTGGTGCTCCTCATCTGAATTTGGAAATCGTGGATTGCAGATGGATTGCTGTTGGTTTTTAGAAATGATGTGTTTACTAACTACTTCTCTGTAGAAGAATGATTATTTGATATAATTATTTACATACTTTTTTTTCTCTGAACAGATTTCATCTAATTTCATAGCTTTGACAATCTTCAACATTTTTTGCTGTCTCAACAGATAAGATGCCAGAACTAGGCTCTGAAGCACCCAAACCGGAATTACTCACACGCCTCAAGATTCACGTATTCACCCCAGATGATCCAGAAGTATGGTTCCTGCAAGTCGAGTGGTCGACCGAAAATATCTCAGCAGCAACCGCCTAGCATCTCTTAACAGACGCAACATCAGGAGGTCTATTAATCTCAGCCGAGCTACCAGCAGAACGGTGCAAAAGCTCAGGCGCAGCTACTGCAGATGGCGGCACAGCCCTACAGCTAACAGCTCCGCATCTCCAGAGACAGCAATCTGTCGATTCTGTTTAGCAGGTGTCGATTCATTCAAGCAGAGTCAACCTGCTCAGTATTCGCAACAGAGGCCGACTCAGCAAGTTCAATATCCTCAGCAAAACGCCCAGCAGACACAATTCGCTCAGCAGGCGTAACCGGCGTACACTGAAAAAACGCCCCTTCAACAAACATATATATCAAGGACAACAGACGCCTCCTACCTACAACTCAGCATACCTAGAGTAATTCCTAGAAATATACCTATCCGACTTGTATTTTACCTATGATACAAATCTGTCTACCTAAGTGTATGAATAAATTATAACTATATTCGGCGAGTTGATTGAGTTTATTTAACGTCACCCTGTCCCACAGATATATATTATTCCATATTCTAAAACTGCATCTCCGTAGAGTTAACCCAGTAGAAGATATGGGAGTTTATTTTGCGCGCTCTCGTTGTAGAGCCGCAAACATCTGTTATGAAAATATTTTCGCCTTTATACATTTTTCCCTAGATACACCAGGCATAATTTCTTGATTATATATTATGAATTAATAGATACAAATATTTCCTCTTTCTAGAATTATCGCCTAAAAGTAAATATTTAATTCGAGTCAAATTTTTCACATATGGAGGATAAGGGTCCAGAGAACTTCCGACAGTTACTTCGTCATTCGATAGAACCTCCAGTTTATGACGGTGTTATCCAGCCGAAATAGGCAATAAACTCTTTCTCTACGAGCTTTATTTTGATGATAATTGTTCTACAACCGGCACAATGAGTTAGAAAGTTGTTTGTGCAATCGTAAACAAGAATAACTCGCATCCGGGGGAGAACATCAACAATTCCTTCTAATTATTTCGTCTCACGAAGCGACTTGGAGTTAATCCAGAAAATTTTTAGAAGGTATACTCGAAAGGCTATTAAGGGAGTTATCTTGAATAATTTGTTGCATGTTTACTCTAGATTCGTTCCGGGTAAAACTCCAATAATGTTATTACTAAAAGGCGGAAGCGCCGGTTGGTCAGATCTCGTTCATTATGATGAAACTGCCAAAGGACAAATGAATTCACTAGTGAATAATGATGAGTTCTATTACTATCTGGTCGGAAAATAAGCAACTTTTCATAAAAGATGGCAAAAAATTATCTGTATCTCTCACTCAGCTCTTATGACGTGATTTATTTGATATTTTAAATAGATTGATAACAACTGATACTTAAAATGAATGAATGATATTTGTATTGACTATTAGAAGCGCATTTTAGAATTAATTCAAGCCCAGGTTGTTCTCCAAGGGCAAGCGCGCACTGGTGATTTTCGTCACGGTGACTTCAAAGTGTTTGTTATTGTTCGCCGGTCGGCGTACACAAATGTCAGCCAATTGTTAGGTCGTAACATGCGCGTAACTCCATACATATTCACGGACTTGGCCATTTCATGAAATTATTCAAGTGATGCGAAAAAAATGATGTTGAGTCCGATTAAGGAGAATTCGGAGCACCATCGATTTTTCATCGTTACGTTTTCTGGAGTATAGCCCATTTATTAGTTACGGACCCGATTTTACTAGGGTTTCCAACTGTTTCAAAAAGAGGCGGTTTGGAAAGTATTCCATCTTCACATCGCTTGAAAGATTGTCGACCAACGCAGGCATTTTATATAAAATATTTTACGAGTTCCGCCCTCCGATATCCTGGGCCATAAACAATTCATTCCTGAACACGACTCCATTTCTACAACATATCCGTCTGAGGACCGGCATTTGCCATTTGATCTGGACCAATTGACTATTTCACCTGCATTAGGGTACATTGGCGAGCTTCTGTCGACCGAAAAACCCAGATAAGGAATCTCCCTCATGATTGCTTAGGGGTCAGCTCTGGATCGAGAAATCAGTCCAGACTCAACGAAGTGAAGAAAAAATCGACGCTTACTTCTGCCTGTTTTTCAAGTCACTAGATCCTAAAACGAATTTGTAGGGACACGAGTGACAAAATTATGACAATATAATACATTGGTCAATAAATCTCGGATCTATGTAGGAAAACAACATTTTTTTGACAAAATTGCGCGTGTATTCGTCAATATAACCTCCTATTAGAGTGATAAAATCATTTCAACTTTTCTCTTGCTCTTCAATAACACCGGTGGTAGAACGATTTATCGAGACCATCAAAATATGCTTCCACGGAGTGACTGGGTTCGGTAGCAATTCGAAACTCAATTCGACCATTTTTGCTGCTTGTGGCATGGTGTATTGTCTTCGTGACAGAACAACTTTTTCTTTTTTGTTTTCGAACGATCCGAAAACCCGATTTGATTTTATAGGTACGTACCAAGTACCTAGTCAATGTCTTAAATCCATGCGTATCCCGGAATACAGAAGCTATAACCTATCCAGCCGATGTTTTAATCTTTGCACGGTTTTCTGCATCTGTACGTCACTTAGCCGACTTCCGCTTGGAATCTGGAGTCTATTGCGATGAATTGAGAAGATTGGGACATATGCTGGTTCACTATGAAAATGCTGAAAATTAGAGGACTCGAAAAAAGTTTTGAACCTATCTCGTATTTCGCATTACCTAAAACGTTGCGTCAACTCAAACCCGTGAGGTTTAATGATCTATTCTACTCGTATGTAGCAACTGAATTTGTAATTTCATTGGCCCTTTCCCACACATATACCCATTTCTCAGCACAGTTCGCTTCATTCGGAAATGATTGGTGGAGAGGCAGTTTCTAGGTGAACAGGTCGACTCAGAACTTTCACTTGTCAGTAGCCCAAGAATCCGCATAATCCGGGATCGTCTAAAACTTTCCCGATTCCTATGAAACTTTAGGGACGACACCAGAAGTAAATCAAGATTATTCGTGCAGGGTATAAATTCCGGGCAACATCCCATAGTCCGGGAATAAACCGCTCAGAAATTATTATTGAATTTATGAGAGGACTTTTCTAATGTCAAACCGCCGATCGATGTGAATATTCGGTGAAAGGCAACCCAAATTTTCTTTGTCATTCGATATGGATGACTACTGACAGAAAATTAGTAGAACAACGTACTATCGTATATATATATGTAAATATTTCCGGACATACGCTCGTATACTCACTATCACCCGAAGGAGATGAAAAAATCCCTTACTTGTTCAATTTATTTAGGGTTGTCTGAATCACAACCAAAAAACTTGCTCTGAAAATGTTCAATATACCGCTATGTTTATATGAAACGACTCATTTGCCTTAGGGTCCTGTGGAGATTTCAGAAGATTCAATTCCGCACAATCATCGCCTTTGTGTGATTTGGACTTGCATATAAAGGGTGTTTCAACAAGAACTTTGTTTTTTAAAACAAAATAAAACAAAAAACGTTGATGACGATTCCATTCCGATTCAATTCCTGCACTAGTTGAATCTCGTAAGGTTTCAAAGCCAAATCCTTATGCAAAATTCGCCACGTGGTGGTTTAGGATAACCCAGTTGTTGAGAACATCGAGAAATTGACAAATTTGGATCTTATTCAACACTGTAGCTCTCGGCTGCGTTGTTTTCAGTTGAACGGTCCGGTCGAACAGGCTTTGGTGTTGGCACATTTTGTACCGAGCCCGTCGACTCAAATTCATCAACCAAATTCTTAATAGCGGTCTCAAAAGGTCGATTATGTTGTCCAAAAATATCACGAATTTAACGGAATATAATTTTAACAGAACCACCATTTTCAGAGTGGGTTTTAAATATTCTATGAGATTTTCGAGCGAAATTCAATTCATTGTATCAATTGCCGAAGCATCTACAACGAATATGTCAATAAATTAACTGTCAATGCTGTCGTGTGGTAGGTGTGGCCACAACTCAAAAAACAAAGTTCTTGTTGGAAGATCCAATGTAAGGTATTTCAAGGATGGGAGCTTACTGAAAGAAAAATATTCTAAATGGTTTTCTATGGAGTATACTTTTGGTTGGTTCTTAAGAGAAAGAAATTTGAGATTCAAACAAAACTGAAGGAAAACAGTGATTGGTTACTTTTTAAAATAAAGAGACAAAGGTTGTTCATTCCATGGGGTGTTATATAAGTATCATACTGTTCTAGAGTACGGAAAAATAGTAGTCATTCAATAGAATTCGAAAATCTATTCTATTTGCAGCAATTCTCTTTCATATTGATAAAAATTTTCTTTCCTCTCCTTTATTTTGTTTATTCAGTTGGAAACATCCATCAACATATCGTGACGAAATAATGATACCATTTGAATCCCGGGAATATGCTTGGTTCTGGCGAAGCAATGAATTCAGAATTTCACACTTGGTCAAAAACTGTTGAAGCGTATAATACCTTATTAAATTTTTCGACATTTTACGTCTTCTACATATTCTGTACACTTCTGTTCAAAAGAATGATTTCGATTCAACTTAATTAATAATAAATGGTTGCTAGGCATCCCCTTCCTGTTCATTAGTGTCATCTTTGAAAGATCGTTATGGAACAATTACGTTTATATCGGAATATGAACACAACGTCGATAAAATTATTCCCGATAAACACCTATATCGAGTATGTTATGAAGGGGAATAGTAGCAATCCATCATTTATTTCATGAAGAAGTTTTCATTCGAAATTAACAGAATATTCACAAATCATGAAGAAAAAGACCTAGAACAGTTACAATTATTTGATGCACGGCATTGTGAAACAGCATCTCAAAATTTTTAACGTAAACACGGTTTAGCAAATGGGTTATTTGGATATATGAACGCTTATTGGTGTTGAAAAAAATAGCTGAATTAAGGAAACTTCCCTTCCGAATTCCGTAAGGCTGAAGTAATAGGGATTTTGGAACGAGGAAAAAATCCTTGTGATCCTAGTAATTATCAACCAATCACTTTATTGAGTGTTCCTTCCAAGATATTAGAAAGGTTAATTCTTTTTCGAATTGCAGCCTTACAATTTTCATAGAATCAGGCTTCAATAATAGGTTGAAAACAGTAGCTGCATTCATTGATTTATCATCGGCATATGACACTGTGTGGAAAGATGGATATATTTTCAATCTCTATTCTATACCCATCTGAAGTGTGGGAAAATGGTAAGGTTTCGTGTTTTTGTTGACAATAAGAGTAGCAATTTCAAAACTATAAAAAATGGTCTTCCATAAGGATCAGGATCTCATTTCTGATCCTTCTGAAAAAATTTTTGTTTTGAGCTTCCAAGAAAAATTTGGACAGTTCTCAATTGTTTGAGATTAGGTCATGGTCGTACCAATAGCATGCTATTCAGATGGAACTCAGTTTCGAGCGCAAGTTGTCAATGTGGATATGCAGAAGAAACAATACCTGATCTCATCAATAATTGTCCCATGTATAAATTTCAAGATGGTTTTTGGGGCTGCTTTTGTCTATTCATTTTCAGATTCGATATGTGCAACTTGAAGAAACCTTTTTGGTTATAATTAGAAGACCACTCTTGAAGACTCTGGATGTCAATATCCAAACCAATCGAGAATATAATCGTTTCCTATTTCCTCAAACTTTCATTTGATAGAACAATTTCATACTTCTCCATACACTCTGTATATTAATTAACAAACAATGCCTAAACAGACTTTGAGCGACTACTGGAATTAAATTGATGTTCGCTTCATCTCACCCAATATGGAAAAATTCCCCTAGTAATTCATTCCATAGAAAACAGGAGGGTTGAAAATGAAGCAAACAAGATGCTATTAAAAATGTCAAATATCATTCGACAGAAATGCATGCTTCAAGTAAAAAAGTTATCCATAAATTATATAATTTTATAAAAAACAAATGAATATCAGGGGAAGATGATCTGAAGTCTGCTTTAATGTTGTCTTAAATGAATTACTAACATCAGAAGAGGCCTTGAAAATCACCCTCCAGCTTTATTTCAGACTTCTAAAAATATATACATACTGAAAAATTTTTTCAGATGACAGCATATTTAGCTCATTAAGGTACTTTACAAGATCATTTCGCAAAGAAGCTTTTGTCTACTTGTTCTGAAGAATTTTTCCAGTCTTTGGAATAGTGTTAATGAACAGTCCTCTAGAATAACTTCATCCTGATCAACACTCAAAGGTTGAGAGAATGGTACATGTGAATCTACCGAAAAATATTTCCCAAACTTGAAGAATGCATTGTAACCATTTTTTTCGTCACCATAAACTGTCTTCTTATTCATTAGGAGTAAAAATTACATTCTTCCTTAATTTGTCAGTAATTTTCTTTACTTGTTTCAGAACAATTCTGGCGAGATTATCTCTACTGAATCTTTGGTTAGAAGAACATCAATAATAGATTATGGAAATAGCACATTCATTCCACGCTAGGCATTATCAAAAAAAACTTGTTGCCAACTATCACCTTCACTAACCCAAATTTCGTTATATAGTTAGAGTGTTAATCAGTTTAACATCCATCTGACCGAACTGGCCCTATCCTGAATGAATTCCTCGAATTTATTGCCTTCTAACGAAATTATCCCAAATTCAAATCATTGGATATTCTGTCTATTTCAAACCCTTAGTTGCAAATAGCCTTTTTTACCGACATTCTATCAGGGTTGCCACATGGGTCTCACCGTCAATTGATTCTGAAATTCTGAGTTCATTTAATGACCGCACTTTCTAATTATCATTTACCCATGGCGTCTAAAGCAAATCCTGATTGTACCAAACCTCCCATTGTCCCAAGAATCCATTATCCCATTAGCACTAATTCTAGTTCAGCAATTATCAGCCTGAGATTTACGATAGAAGGCAAGAATGGCATTGAATGACAGCAATGTTGGACCACACAGATTGGAATCCAGAGGAATTGCTTATTCTGGCAACAATTGATGTTTTAATGAATATGCGTGTAGTAGAATAGGATCCCAATTTATATACAGTCCATCCAAAAACTATTGACATCGAAGGGTGAAAAATTGGTAAAAGCCAATTAATTGATTTGCGAATCACGAAATTGAGGTTTCATTCCATGAGTTCTATGGATATTAGTCATTTTCTATGGTATGACCTGTATGGAGTGTCTCATTCAAGAGTATTCACCCTCAACAACTTTGTGAAATCACTCAGACAGGTCGATGTTTATAACAGGGGGTTGTATGTTAGATCATTTCCCCCTGTCATCAAAAATCGAGCAGTCCGAAAAAAAAAAGTGAAAACAGGGAAGCACTGAAAAACTGAAAGCCTCCTTTGTTCGAAATCAGATAAATTTCTTCATCCTGATTCAATACCCAGTATATTTTCAGTACTTCAAAATTTTCAGAAATGGTATGAAAAGTTGCTTCATCCATCTCAAAAATGTATGGTTAGAATTTGAATAGTAGTCAAAGTCTATTCTAGATACATCAGTAGTGAAAAGATTCAGAAATAATATACAGTTGGTTGTCACATATAGGGAACAATCTGAAATTATCCCAGAAGATAACAGTTTCATAGAAACTACAACAACAATTAGCCATTCTGGGTTTTTCTGTACACTATCTTTAATAAGGCAAAGCTCTTGATGGGATAATACATAAGACATTCCCCGTTGGACATTGACGAGACATCTATCAATGGACTAAACTAACAGCATACCAGTAGATGAATTACTCGGAGAATCGATATCGATGGACAGGAAAACTAGTTTTTTCTGCGGTACGAGTGTTTCTCTGAAATGAATCGAAGACGTAAATGGAGAGATAAGTGGAACATGAACTTTTTTGCCTAATACGGCAAAAATAAAGTTACTGAAATAAAAAAGTGTCTCTTTCACAATATATATCTGTATTACGTGTGAGACTATGGAATAGTATCTGAACAACTCAATGACATGTGGGACAGGTAGAACAGAGAGGCATTCGACATATTATTATCCATTCAAAAATGACGAACAGCAGATCAAGCCTTGGGAGTGCAGTCGAAACTCAATTTCTTTCAATAAAATATAACTTGAATGAGATTTGCATTTAACCTGAAAAATTTTCTGCTTTTTCCTTTATTTAGTAATTGTCATCACTTAAGACTCTTCAATATAAAATCATTAATAATCAATGCATTATGGAATTTTGATTCAGCTGGAAATTTAAGCTTTAGACTATTGAACAATGCAGAGGCCAAATTTTCACTATCAAGAAGCGACTTTTGCAAAGACCGAAAGGAATGGTCAGATGGTGCAAGTTCCGGGCTATTGAGTAGGTGTATCAAACTCACCAACCAAGCAGCGTCAATTTTTGCCTGGCCATCAAAGATTTATGTTTAAAAAGAACAACAATTACTAAGAACCTTCGTTCCAGTATGCGAGCTAGTCATTATTGACGCATGGATATCTCAGTGCAACTATGAACAGATTTCGAGGTGGTTGCCTCTCATCAGCACAGTGTGGCACTGACAGTCTTTTAAAGGAGGCTGCAAATCTTAACAAAGAATGTGATGTACTTTCCATTCATGTCCAGAAAGAGCGCCATCTACGTCTTGAAGACTGGAACCAGACTCACTACCTCTGCAGAAAGGTATTTTTCTACTGATTTTAAGCACAGTAATTGTTTTTTCATTTTATGCATTAGTTCTCGAAATATTCTCAACTAAGTATTTGAAAATGAAGTGGTGTTTTCATGGCAATTGTAGTGTTTTTTGTGAAAAATCGACATTTTGAACTTCAAAACAACCATGACTGTGGCTTTCTTCTTCCAATCCACTGACATAGAAATCTTTAATCAAAATGTCGAACAACCAAAACGTATTGCTAAGGAGCTAAATCTTGCTGAAACTCAATCTAAATTATCTTCGATAAAATTTCCAGTATTTCCAATAACATGCGGTAACAGTTGATCGATAGAAATCTCCAAAAAGTCCAAATACGTACATATCTCTAATCAGATTACCAGGTAAGAAAATCAAATCATTAATGATGCCACAGAAATATTCCAGTCCCAATTCGTGAAACGATTTCCGACTAAATTATGAAGTGTTTTCTCAGTTGGCTGCAATATGTTTTCATTTTGTTGATTATTGAATTCATATCTCTTTCAAAAATATGAGAATCGATAATTTTTTATTTATTACGAATAGATCATTGAGTTGACTTATTGGTACTTCGACATGTGAATTATTCTTAGTTTTGGATCGAGACTTGTATGTGTTCTAATTCATTGTTCGACATGGTTTATTCAGTTGCAGAGCGGGTGGAAATAATTCCACTTTTTTTTGCAAACAAACAATGTGAGAATAGAACCGCAGAATTCTTCAATCAACGACATTTAAATAAACATGTTAATAGGAAGTATGTTTTGGAATTAGTGTCAAAGTTTCAAGAAACCGGGCTAATAAAAAACGAAACATGGAAAGAAATGAAGCAGCTGAAGTAGCTGTTCTTGGACAGATTGCTCTGAATCCAATGACGAGTACGAGGCAGCTAGCACATGAATCTGTTTTTACACTAACTCGAATTGCACATATTTGGAAGCATCATAAATTCCATCCTTACAAAATCCATCTTTAACACGCACTAAACGAAGAGGATTTTGACCGTCGTGTTGAATTTTGTGATACAATGAGTGAACGAGTAACTACTAATCCCAATTATCTGTACAATGTTTGTTTCTCCGATGAGTGTTCGTTCTTTCTAAAATTGGGCCAATGCTAATCAGAGATTGTTCAACGAAGTTTATACTCAACAACCAGAAAACCTCAATGTTTGGGCTGGAATATTTTGTGACAACATTGTCGGCCCGTTCTTTTTACCTGGAAATCTTACTGGAGATATTTATTTGGACTTATTGGAAAATCACATTGACCCAATTTTGAGGAAATTATTGAAAACAATGCTGGAAATTATGTGGAAGATCAGATTGTGTTTCAGCAGGATGGAGCTCCCCACACTACGCCTTACCAGTTCGAGAACATCTGGGTCAAAGATTTCCAAATCGATGGATTGGGAGAATTACTGAGCTGAAATCAGTATAAAAATACCTTTGAATTGAGGTATCACTCCAGAAATGCCCCCATCTTCCCTATACAAAATTTGGGGGTGAGGGTTGTATTAGCAAGGGTTGAAGCGCTATGCGTCCGTAACCTACATCTTAAGTGGTCCCCCTTGAAACAGAAATCGACCTGTCTGAGCATTTCTATCGAAAAAACTCGTTTCGTCTGTAATCTCGTCTGTTTCGTTTTCAAATGGCCACCCTGTATATATATATACTGAATTAAGTTTTTTGTATTCTTTCAGTTTATATCTAAATATGAATTAGCTTCTCTTAAAAACCAGCTTTGTGAAGTTGAGAATAATGGTATTTTCCCTCAGCAAAAAGGGTGGCATTCAATAAACTTACCTTATAAAAGTAAAATGAATTCAAATTCGTTTGTGCTGTAAGGGAAGTTGAATTGTTGGTGTCATTGGTGAATGAAGTGGTCTCCAGGACGCCAAGGAACGGCGGTGGAACGACAGGAAGGACCATGTTTGTTGTCATAACAGTAGCATTTTCTTTAAGGAGGAAATCCAAATATGGACCGTTTGATGCCGGGTCCATAACTGTTCCACTCATTACCCCCTAATTGATTTTAATTGTCACCTTTAGTCGATCCTCTTTGAGTCCTGGAGGAGCTCTACGAGCTGGAACATCGTTCGAAGAGTCCGTTATCATTCCTTCTGATTGCTCATCTGGAAAAATTTAATCGGTTAGGCACTTCGGGGTTTATTGCTCTGAGTGATTTGGAAGAGATTCAATGGAGGGTTATTCTTCTCTGTTTTTTACAGCTGCGTTACACTAATTTCATTGAGAATTGAAGGGCAGTGAACTTCGGTTAATTACATTTAAATTCCGAAATAATTCTTATTGTTGAGATTTTTATGGAAAACATTTCTTCCAACAATCTTTGGATTATAATACGGACTTTCATAAAACCTGCAGCTGTCACTACTATCATAACTACATAAATGGTGAACTCGATCGAAATAAACGCATAGTCCTAGTTAAACAGCGACCTCTCGATTTACCTAAATGATGGTTATTTCGGATGCAAAATTCGAAAACTACGAATATTCTAGAAATTTTGAGAGCTGTTTCGATGAACAACCTTACAACTTCCAACAGGAGCTGCTTTTATTGATTTATCTTCGGCATATGAAGCTCTGTGGAAAGATTGGTAAACTTTCAAACTCCATACCCATCTGAAGTGTGGGAAAATGGTGAAATTATTAAAAAATATGTTATCTGATAAAAGTTTTCGTGTTTTCGTTGAAAATAAGAGTAGCAATTTCAAAACATTGAAAAACAGTATCCCACAAGGATCAGTTCTAGCTTATTTAATTTTCAATTTATATCTCAGTGATTTACCCACGACATCATCTCAGAAATTTGTTTATGCTGACGACATTGCTATTGCTTACCAACATTCGGATTTCCATACTCTGGAAAATATACTATCATCTGATTTGGCAATTTTAAAGAATTATTTTATTGCAGGGCAATTATGTCCCAATCCTAACAAAACAGAGGTATCTTTTTTCCATCTGAATAATCATGAAAAATATAGGAAATTAGCTGTAACTTTCAATGATTCTCCTATCGAACATAATATCTATCCAAAATACTTAGGAGTTAAATTAGATTCATCTCTCAATTACAAGGCTCATTTAAATGATCTGAGCCCAAAACTGAAAACTAGGAATAATATTGTTCTGAAATTAGCTGGATCATCTTAGGATGCTGATGCTCCCACTCTTCGCAAAGCATTTCAAGCCTTAGTCTTTTCTGCAGCTGAATATTGTTGCTCTGTTTGGTTTAACAGTGTACATACACAAAAAATCGATGCACAATTGAATACATCCATGAGAATAATTACTGGCACCATAAAATCAACACCGATTCATTGGTTACCAGTTTTGTTTAACATTGTCCCTCCCCATATTCGTGGAGCAAATATCATTTTTTTCCTAATTTATTTCCAATATGACGTCAGGTTTCTGTACCATCTGGTTTTCAAATTATTTTGATTTTGTCAATATATAGTTTATAAACAAATCAATCGTAAATTTTTGAAAACATAAAATAATAAGTGAAAAATATTATATTGAATAATAATAATAACTCATTTTTTGGCCGCCATATCTTGTAGTATAGGAACGAAGCAGCGGGAAATTTGAATTACCAAAGCAGCGAAAATTTTAAATTTTCTCAAGCATGCATGGTAATTATTTCACTCGTGTGAAATGCAGGCATATACTAGATTATTAGGATGAAGAAAAAAGTTATCATGAATTTTCATCATTTTATTGTTATTCTGGTGGATATAATAATATAATATAATATAATATAATTACAAAGTATTATATCATATGAAATTAATTCCAAAACTAAACAGACAACAAAATTTATTGAATTCAGGTCAGAGATAAGCTCAGTTATTAAATGATAAGAAAGTAATGAAAAAAATGTGAAGAAAACATAAAATGAAGACGATAAAACAAAGGATACTGAAGTTATACAAAAATAAATGACAGAAGAATATTTCGCAATGAAATTAACTTAAAAATTTTAAAAATCATAACATGACATTCAACCATGAATATAAATTATTCAGAAGCAGAGCGTAAAGAATTGATAGGAAGAGTTGAGTCTTCAGTATTGCTAGCACGTAAACAATAGAAAAAATAAAAATTTTTCATTCAAGGTTTTCGATTAGCACACTTTTAAATTACAATGCAATGGAAAAAAACAGTATGAGAAATAAATGAAATTCGTGTGAAATGAATAAATCTAATGAAATTTCAGGCTTCATAAACAAAAAAAAAACATATTAGAAAAACATTTTACATGAAAAAACTTATGCTATATATACAATACTCATCAACAATAAAAAACCTTTGTCGCTATAAAAAATACTTCTTCTCTATAAAATCGGGTCATATTCTATGTGATTTTCAACTTGATTGCCATCTCGTATAATGAATTTTTACTTCAATCGCGTGTGAACGTTACATGCACTCTTTTTATTCATATATTTATTTCTTATGATTTTCTATATTTTCAAATTTCCTAAATGACATAATACTATTTCCTTATTTCCAACGAATCATGGTAGAGAATCAAAATTAGTTGCATATCTAGAAAGCAGTTTTGAATTAATTTGAAATCCTGTACTGAGGGCTCTTTTCTGGCGGCTATAAATGACCTTGCAAAGTTTCAAAATCCTTGTATAGGAAAATTTTGAGTTCAATTGTGTTGTAAGAAAATAATTGTATTTCTTAAGATTGAAGATGATGAAAACTTTGAATTTAAGAAGATTACCAAAAAATATTATGTTTTTTTCACTTATTGCGCTCTTGTTCACGGTGAAACAACATGTTATCGTTTAGCCCAAATATCCGTTATTGTCGGAAATAACTGATTTTAATTAATATGCACCTAGACAGAAGCACTGCATACCTGAGTGCTATATCTAGCACCATACTAAGTCCTTCAGTTACGATCATAATCACGAAACCTCAGAGCGATAGATGAAATAATTGATTAACTCGTGCTTAAACATTCATTTGAATTTAATGAATCCCTTTCAACCGAAGTTAAATCTTGTCGCGAATCAAGTTGGTAACAGATTTCTGCACCGACAAAGTGAATGCTGCTACACGAGCTTCAGATCAAAAACCGTTAGAACACGAACTCCATTAAACTGCGTCAAACTGTCTTCATTCAACTTCGTTCATAGTTTCTTCTGTAAGGAAATATTCACCTTTTCTGTAAAATCGGAAATTGTATTGCAAGAATCACATCAATCTCTATATATATATTCTTTTGGCTTACAATTTATTGGTTAGCAAACAATAGGATATTGAATAACTGACTGTTCTTTGGTATGGAAGTTTTTGGTCATCAATTCGGTAGTGAAAGAATTTTATTTACTCTATTGTTCAATTCATTTTTTCAACGGCTTTAGTTCGATGAATTCAATCATAATTTCGGCGAATTCCTGCGCAATAGCCTCAGGTTTTCTCTTTTTTTCTGCTTAGTGTTATTTTCTTTTCACCTCTCTCTGTATGTCGACATTACTTTTTGTCGGTAGCTGTATGGCAGTTTTCTATATTCCGTTACAATTCCAATTGATATGTCCGAATTGTTAGCACCTGTGGCATTGTTTTGGTTTGAGAGGCCCAATATTCACGTTCAGGCCAAATATATTCTTTAGATTATAGAAAGACTTGTATTGCCTTTCCATGATTTAGTTCGTTTACAGAAATATAATTAAAGTAAATGACCAGAGATTACACAACATAGATTATTCATTTACTTCATAATTTTATATTCTTCCCAGATAAACTTCGGGTTGGCAGCCTTATTTGAAGGAAGTTATAATATCCCTTACATGTATTTTAATTTCTCCACGCACGAATATACAAAAGACACTTCTTGATATATAGGTTCATCCGACTCGGAATGGATTTGCTGTGAACTTTTTCAATCTATGATTTGTCCGAAAAAAGATTAAGTATAATTTATTACAAAATATTTCCAAGTATAAATAATCAAAATGAGTTATAATATTGGAGCTTTTTTCATTGATTGAACTCTCTTCCTTTTGGATATTTGCCAGTGGAAGAGAATGACATAATAAATCCCTTCCATAGCGATGAAAGAAATTTATCACACTCATCCGGTTTTTCTGAATCCGCACTTCAAGCGATCTAATTTACAGGGTCGGAATCAACTTGTGACATTTAAAACTCTAGGATGATAAATACATCCAATCGTGTCGGAAATGTTATTCTAATCCTACGATAGATGTCGGGTTTTCAACTTAATGAATCATCTCAATGAAGTAAGATCGCACATTTTCACGTGGTCATAATGAGAAATTTGATCCTTTTTTTGAGTTTAAAATATTACATATGCTTCATTACCAAAAAATAATTATGAACTAAGCTTAAGTGAAATGAGTAGGTATAGAAAAACTATATAAAATAATTAATATTTCTTCAAACTCAAAAATGATTTACCAACATAATCAACAATTTTCTTTTTATTCTTGACTAGCTTTTAGCCGCGGCTTCGTCGGCAGTGGAGCCATTGAATAATTATAAGAGATAAAGGGTGAGGGTATAATAGAAATGAATCAATATAATACCTAAATTTCATTAATTTTGCGGCACGGCCCACGATGAATTTTTGGATAGACCAGATATCTAAATTTCGTGACCGGCTCTATTGGTGATCCATATATATTTATGTTGAAACGGTTGCTAAAGCTGCGACTAATCTGCATGATCTTCGTTTTTGAGATATTAATATTCAGATTAGACGTTGCAGCCCTTCAAGACTGTCTGCAATTATCACTGCATCGTTGGCATATCTTAGATTGTTTGTGAGTTTACCATTAACTCGCCTCGTCCAGAACGTTCTGGAAAATGATTTCTGAATACATATTAAAGGACATAGGACTAAGTATTCACCCTTGTCTGATTTCAGACCTTATAAGTATGGTGTTCGTTTGGGTGCGCTCAAGTTTAACAGATGCTACTTGCAGTTCATAGAGGTTCTGTATAATTTTTAGATCTTGAGCATCGACACTTTCCCTTTCTAGCAGTTCTAATAATGTGGTGTGATCTATAGAGTCAAAAGCCCTTGTGCAATCTATCAAGCACATATATACCTCCTTTCGCCGATCAGCATTTTTGTAGCAGAACAAACAGTATGAACAAAGCGTACAGATGTACCTCGCTTACATCCTGTTCGCATTTTCTACGTATGCGCCTACACCGAAAAAAAAAATGTACCTAATAGTTACGAATTTCATTTACCACAACACAATCTTCCATTGAAATATGGCTTAATAAATATTTATTCATCTCTACCCAATAATTCATTTGGAACTTGCAAATAAATATTCCTTTAATTCTACTTTCCATAAATTAACGATTATACATATAGTTAGTTATAATTCCTTTATTTCAGTTCCAGTAAAATTATCATTGAATTATTGATAATGGATGTATTGAAATCTATTGAACATATGTTTATAGATAAAAAGTCTTACTTCAAATAAATGTATCGCTTGTTTATTGCTAATAAATGTTTTCAATTTATAAGTTATATATAGTCATAGAACAAAAATCTTCATTCATATAAGAATATCATTTATTTATTATTAATAGAGGCACTTAACTAACAGATTACACATATTTATGCAACAAAAATCTTTGCTCTGGTAAAAGTATTACTTTTCATTATCAATTAGTTTACTTAAGTAACACACTCCATATATTAAACAAGTGAAATCTTTCTTTACTATAAATAAGAGGATTGGCTGTTTTAAATAAAAGAGTTAGGTTTCATAAATAAATATTTATTGAACATAATTTCTCAAACATAAAAAATTTTAAAAAATGGTTTACAAAAAAATCATACTTGTTTTATAATAATAACACCATAACATTTATAAACTCCATAAAAATCAATCTTGATTCATAGAAATTATGTACTTACAACCATCACCAGTAACATGAACAGCTGTAGGTACATAAAAAACATTTCTTAAATCTATAATGCGATCAGGTACAATTTCTGATGAGCATTTGGCTATTTCATAAGCCCGTAATTCTTTGTTAAAACCGTAACAAATCAGTAGTTTGTAAACAAATTTAATGCTTTCATCGCTAATATACACTATTTTAAGTATTTCACCAAATATTGGTTCAGTAAATTGGTCTTTACCTATCTGAATAACTAATCCAGGTTTATAAACAACTCCATTTACCTTAACCCAAGTGATAATTACAGGATGATCCAACTTGTTCAGTGAAAGATATGGGAATTCTTCTTGAATTGAAATATGTGAAGAGCCTACAGAAATATCATCTAACAAGCCCTTATTTAAAATAAAACGATATGATAACCGAAGCTGATGCTTTAAAGCTAATGTAAGTGGAATATTCCTCCTCGTTGAAACAACTTTGGCGTTAGATTTGCTAATTTTATGGAAAGCTTCAAATCTTATAGATGAAAGCTTGGATAATGGGCCAAATTTTTCAATAGTAGATCCGTAATGAGTCAAAAAATGGTATTTTGGAGTTAAATCAGCATTAAATAAAGTAATGAATAATTTATGATGTTCGCTTACCAAATGATTCAAATAAGTTATTTCATCAGTACTAAAACAACTTTTTGAAACCGCATGAACTACATCAAAAAGCAAATAATAATTTCCATACTTCATCTGATATATCAATGAGATCGTAAATTAAAATACCAAAATATGTGACAAATGCATGCATTTCCGCTGAGGACATGATGATAATTTCTCTTTCTATTTGGTTTAGGGGGATGGGAGGAAACTTGTTGCCTATATCAACTTCTCGATGATGAAAATGTTTGATTCGCGTATTTAGTTTTTGAAGGGAAAAATATTTTTTTTTGAAAATACAATATTTAAGAATTTTACCGAAATCGTAACGACATATACCCTCGTATATGTCGTGCATAATATCAAAACTAACATTTTCTGTGTTATGATAAAAAGCTAGTTGATTCCAGACACATTCTTCTTTAATTCCGTGGGAAATTTCCTTCAAGTCAGTATCATAGGTCATTTTATCTCTCAATATTTCTTTATCCTCCTTGCTTGCTTTATGCGTAAATATTTAGTTACTTGCAGAACCTCCGATGTTGTTTCCATTTTCACTACACTTATAATTAATAATAATAAACTAGGTTTTTGAAGGTACACTTTAGCACAAGACAACTGATCTAATTGTAACCCAAATTCGATTTATTAGATGAAGATACCTATGATTATACAAATATAGATAAACTGGAGCTAGAAATGAAATACTATACCGGTTTCGGAAACGGGGAAGTATCGTCGCAGTGACTGCCTGTACCGTTATTTGCACAAGGGGGTAGGTCTTAGAGCTCCATCTTTCGAACGTTTTGGTACTCTAAACAAAATATTTCGTAATTCATAAAGAGATATATTATTGGTTAATGTAGCATTTTCAAGGCTAAATATTGATAAGTATTTAAAATTGGTAAAGAATACTTGGTAATATTATCAAAGTGTTATTTAGCAGCAATCGATATATTCTAATAATTACCAATCCCCATCAGCGAATAACAAAGTAAGTAATATCAGGTAATGAGTAAATTTTAAGGGAGTTATGGTACATAATTTAGTAAGTTTCAATTGAGGATATTAGAATCTACAAAATATTCGTCAAATAAGGATTTTACTTTTTATAAACAAATCAAATTGAGGAATCTGGAAATTATGAATACAAATTATTTTATGTAAATAATGCCGAATATTGACAACAAAATATTTCTGAAACAAGTGTTTATTACCAATTACATCGTATTTTTTTTTTCAGTGTATGAATGATCTTCAAGAACATTTTTAGCACCTGGCCCATCAGACTAATCAATCGGAATTCGGAGCCTTTCCGTACCCTGGGCTTTTAGGAATAGGTATAAAGGTTGTTCAATGAAGGTCTCATTTCTGATCCTTCAGAAAAATTGCCTGGCTTCGATCTTCCAAAAAGCAATTTGGATTGTGCTGAATCGCTTGAAAACAGGCCATTGAGTACCAACAGTATGCTTTTCAAATGATATTCAGTTCCAAGTGCATGTTGTGACTGTGGAGAAACAGGAAACAACTCACCTCATCAATTACTGTACCATATATAAATTTCAGGACGGTTTTAGGGCTATTCATGATGTTTACAATTCTTTCATTTATTCAGTTTGTATATATATAATTCAGAAGATATAATTCGGAACCATCGACATCTGTCCACCCAGTACATACTTCCGGAATATCCGAGTCGATATAGTAAACAAGTTATTATGCTGTGCAGATTTTCACGATTTTCAGTGCCCAGTGAAAGTTTCAAGTTAAACATTGTTTGGCTCAAGTTATCATCATTCGGGGATAGAGGAGAGTGTTCAGACCAGGGAGATCGGATTACTATGACAAATGTGGTCATTTAGGTATTTATGACGCGTCTCCCACTTAGACATCATAAAGATTTATTATCGCATAGATTTTCTCAAAGACGGTGCTGGATGTATTAAAGAATTTGCAGACGAATATCGCAGTCTGCATTGAAGTTACGTACTAAACTTCAGATGTGTGCTTTGTCTGCAGAAAATGGTTGTATGCTGATCTTGATGATAATATAACGCAAAGGATTCATTCAAATATTTTCCGAATAGAAAATTACCTAGATATGATTTTTTCCATGGAATATAGTCTACCAGTTATTAGATTGAATAGAAGTTACAAGTTATGGAAGATTGAGTGGAACTCTCATGAAATGTTGAATAAAAATCTCATTTCTAATCCCTCTGAAAAAATCTTGATCTTCCAAGAAAAATGTGGACAGTTCTTAATTGTTTGAGACAGTTCATGGCCCTACCAATAGCAGGTTATTCAGATGGAACTCAGTTCCAAGTGCATGTTGTGAATGTGGAAAAACAGAGAAAACAATACCTCCCCTCATTAATTCCTGTACCATACATAAATTTCAGGATGGTTTTAAGTCTATTCATGATGTTTCCAATTCTTTTATGAATTAAAAAAATTGAAAGTAAATTTCAACCAAATCCAATACGAGATGATTTCATTCAGTTTTTTTCTGCCCTTTTTATTTTATTTTCAGATGACTACCTGTGACATTATTCACTCTGGAAGAAAGATGTTCTCCACTCTTGACCATTTAATATTGAAGCTTATTTTTGTAAACACTTATGCGGGCATCCAGGATTTTTTTCGTTGGGGTTTTTCCCTAGCCTTTTATGTCATACACCAAATTGTTGGCCCCTAATCCCAACTAACATGCTATATTGTTTGCTAACAAATATTGTACGTCAAAAGCCAATGGAATACATAATTCAGTAGAAATAATTTGGATCCATCGAACTCTGTCCAACCAGTACATTCAGTTTTTTTTTCTGCTTTTGTCTTTTTTTCAGATTCGATGTGGGCAACTTGAAGAAGCCTCTGTGTTTATTCTTGAAGAAAAAAGTCCATCCAACATGACATCCATGGGGTTATGATCCCAATGACATCCAACGAATAAGTTGAGAAATAAGTTAAAAATAAAGTATTTAGAAGGCTAGACAAAGGGGAATAGCCGGAAAGTCACAATTTTTATTATATTTTAAATAATATTAATCCCTGACAATCAAATACTGTATTCTATTATTTGTATTTATATTATTGGCCACGAAAAGACGCAATTCAAATATCAGTTAGTGATTTTTCGAGAAAGTTTTCCATTTATGCATATTCACTCTCTTTCAGCAAAACATAGTTATTCTGTACTTATAATTTCCTCACCAAGAGTAACTTTCGTTCCAATTAACATCCAATGAAAAGCTTCTGTAAAATATGTCGGCGAAAGATCTAAATTATAACAAGGTCTCTTGTAAACAAGCGCTGTTAACCCACTGCTGTTATAAATTGTTTGAAGTGCCGGCTCGAAATGACAGTACCAATTCTAGATTGTGAATAATAATGGAGTGGTTTGCAAATTGGGGTAGTTTAATTTCGAGCCTATTCGTTTTGGATTACCGACCACAAATTAGCAGTAAATTATCCGCGTGAGTAAATTGATTTCCATATGTAATATGAAATTTTCATTGAAATAGGTATTTCATATAGGATGGTTGAAAAGGTCGCAGTATACCATCTGATAATCACGAGTAGAACTAAAATTGGTGAGCCTGATATTGGTCCATCTTTCATATGACGATAGCATCAGGAAATGGATCAGGATGTTCGAGAATACAAGTACGACAGTTGAAATTCAAAACTCTGGTCGCCCTCGTTCAGTTCTTTAATAAAAAATTTTTTGTTAAATAATTAATATGAATCTATTCTGTTTAGAGTATAATTACTGATTACTGAACATTCGTAAATTTTTAGTTTTATAATCAGAGTATCTGTTTTAATTACGTAAACAAAAACATAAATATTGAATTATGGTTATTCATAGATTATGTCAAATTTTAATACCTTACCATGGAATATTAATTTATTACCGAACCCCAGGAGAGGCAAAATTAATAAATGCAAAGTTTTTTCAAATGAAAGATAATATCTGTAACCATTATTGATCTTAAGTTATAATTTTTCTAAGAATAACTAGAGTAAATTATAATCACATTAAAATAATATCAACTAGGTGTTCTTTACTAAAAAATTTTTTGTTAAATCATTAATATGAATCTATTCTGTTTAGACTATAATCAATTACTGAACATGAGTAAATTTTTGGTTTTTATAATCAGAATATCTGTATTAATTATGTAAACAAAACCAGAAATATTGAATAATGGCTATTCATAGATTATGTCAAATTTTAATACCTTACCAAAGTTTTTTTAAATGAAAGATAATATCTGTAACCATTATTGATCTTTAGTTATATTTTTTCTCAGAATAACTAGAGCGAATTATTATCATATTAAAATATTATAACGTCTCTGTGGTGGGTAGTTCCCAATAAAATAGTGTTCTGTGGTTCCTTGTTGTTTTGATTCTGTTTGAAACTGTCAACAGTTATTTGTACCTTAAAAAATGTGGAAAATATTGTAAGGATAATTTAAATAGTTCGAAATTATTCAATTCAGTGTGAAATGATAATGGTCAGAAAATACATTCTATTCTAGTCTTTCTTGTTTATGAGCCTCCAGTTTCAATATTGATTGAAATTTAATTAAGCATGCATCATAACAAACATTCATAAATATTAAAACTAAATCAAATTCTCCTAAGTTTGTGAAACAGGTTGAATCGGTGTGTGAAATAAAGAAGTGAAAAAACTTCTATAAAGGTAGAAAACAAATCTAGGAGACTGGGTTCGAAGATTTTAAAACTCACATGAGCTTAATTTGAATCATTCTTATGTTTGAATAGATATAATTTAATGGACCCTGAAAGTCTGAAGCTATAAAGAAACAGCTCTTCATAAAGACAAGTCTTCAATTCAACAGGTCCTGACAGAAAATACATTACCTATTTCAACGGTCATCAAGAAAATATACCGAAGTACCTATGTGGGTGACGGAAAACTTTTTCTCTATTTATTATGGAATATTACTCTGGATTAAATATTAAACAAGGTGCTAGACATCATCAATAATGAATACAGCAAATGGCAATTTAGATTTTGTGGTGAATGTAAGACAAAAATTGTTCAGTGGTTAATTTCATCTATAGTGTTTAGTGGTGGAACCATAGACTGGAGAGATTTCCCCAACTTTTTTAGAAATATTTAATAAAAACATAAAATATGACAACATTGAACAAATCTGATTATTGAATCATTTCAGCACAGAGTTGGATTTGGGAAAATCAGAAAATTTGGACAAAATTATATTGATTTAATTCCTTTCAACTTCAAATATCTCAAGAATGGTGCAATTTAGGAGGAGAGATGAAGAATGATTTTATCTGCAAAAAGACTAATGATTCCAGGAAGTACAAGATACGGACCTTAAGTTCAAACGATATTTCTTTTTCATGCGATTTAACCAATCTGTAGAGTAGTAGTGTGAATCCCACAAGAAATGGAATAAATCTATTGATGCCTAAATATGCATGACTGTTATCAAATACCTTCTACTAGAGATCATTTCAATTGATATTGTCGTTTGAATATTACAGGTGAAAATGCAATTTTTAGTGAAATTTCAACACCCTATATCTTTTGAACGGGACCAAATTTGGAAAAATGTTATAGAAAGAAAATGTTTCTTTTGACGTCAAGAATCTATGGTTAAAATTAACGCAGTGGTCAAAGACTCACCCTGTATAGTTTCATAACGATCGTGGATCAAAGGGTTCACAGAATAGTTCAACGGATATAACAGATTGGCCAATGAAATGCCGAATCCGCGGAATCAGGTATAGAATTGCTAAATGAACGAGTTGTTTAACCGACCAACGTTTCTGAAAAACAGCATTAGGCCGTGTTTCATAAACTTTGATCGGTTGATCAACAGCTTGATTCTATGACCGAAATGGAAATTCCATTAGTCAATCTGATAATTTCATTGAGTATTCTGTAAATCATTCAATCAACGATCTTTATAAAACCCGCTATCATGCAGAAGACGTTGTAGGAATAATTCAAAATTTTTCTTGCTTGAGTAATTTCAGATAATTGTGCTTCTATATTTTCCATTTTCCGATGCTCATAACTACCAAACCATTGGCCGGATTTTGCCTCTTAAATATCATGACCGAGATATTCTTACACCTTAAAGTTTTTGATTTTATGAGGGCATATTATATAGAACAAAGCATTATCAATCAGAATGTCGAAAACCAATCGTTTGGGATCATTTCGTTCTGGATTCCAAAGGATTATTCAAAACGACGAAGTAATTACAGAAGAGACGGAATGTGTAGGTATTATTCTGCCTCTCCATCAAACGACATGTTGAAAGACCGAGGATTACAGAGATTAATGTATATATTCTCTTCTGAACACTACCAAAAGGAAAATGGGGTAATTGCAAGGCACTTTGTCAAAGTGTCACATCTTAGTCTGATTCGGAAAAAAAACTGAATTTAAAAACTCTTACATTCTTGAGGTGAACGCAAATCTATTTTGATTACACTGAGTATGTTTTGACCTGTATAATAGTATATTCTGAAAAGAGTTGCAGAATGGGCTCATATTTCACCACGAAGTTTAAGATGATATTTTCTCTATTTTAGTAAACTTTCATGAAAAACTTGAAATTTAATGAGAAATTTGCCAATGATCGACAATTTGCTAACCTCACGAGGATTATGAACGAAAAATTAACGACTAGAGTTAGAATAGATAGGAACAAAAAGGGAAGTCACCCGGGAAATGTACCAGAACCCACTGATTTAATAAAAATGATCGACAATGGATACAACAAGCTAGAACCGCAGTTTTTCAAAAAATACGAGGGATATCCGGCAAATCCTGCTCCTTTACTATCCTCCACAAAGCATTTGTGGGGTGAATTCAACAGTATTTAACTGATTATTATCATTCTTCTGTAACACTTAGAATAGTACAGTAAATTATTCGGAAAATGAGAACACAAAACAAGTATTCACCACCTTAAAATCAAATTTCTCGATAAGATCGAATTCGAAAACTACTTTAGCGTTCGTTGATCTCTAAAATCCTGTCATATCTAATAATCTGTTCCTCTAAAAATAAGACTAATAACGATCTATCGTCAAGTCGGCAGCACATAATTGCCCAAGTACCAATGAATGTTGAACCAACGGAACATAAAGTGACCTATAATTATGTATTATTCTCGCTTTTTATTTGCCTGTTTTTTGGTCATATAATTAAACCAACATCAGAATAAATGATCATACTAAGAAGCCAATTTTAACCGAATTTCGCCAATGGAATATCCTCTAGCGGTTTGCTAGCTCCTTCCCGGAGGCTATTGCCATTTCACCTTATAAAAAAATTTGATTCAGACCGCTACAAGTTATAGAGATAATGGAAAGAACTTTTCTATGATTTTAGAAGTATAGCATTTCCTCAATTCTGAACAATTGATATATGGTGTTTCTAGCTTAGCCCTTTATCAATCTGCCATGAAATCCGACCGAAATACTAAATATTCAGAAAAGCACTGGCGTGAGGGCACCAAATTTTACAAGCTTGACCTAGAATCTTCTCCCGTACTCTGGAATAGTATGATACTAATATAATCCACGAGACGAATGAACAAGCTATATCTCTAATTAAAACTAGCTACTCACAAGAATACTTAAGTTTTGTTCGAATCTTGAATTCCCTCATCCCAAAATCAAGTAGCCAAATCAACTCCGTCGAAAATCATTAAAAATCTTTCTTCCCTAAATCCTTGTCCTTTGAAATAACTCATTTATTCAAGTCCAAATTACAAATATCTTGAATCAAAAACTTAAACAACTGTAGTGATCCATATTGATCGCAAAACATCCGCAAAAGTTCATTACCTCAGGTGCTTTTCTAAATTACATTATTCCATCGTAAATGCATTTCCAACTCAAACTAAATGAGTCCGACCGATGTCAATCGAATACGTATGTTTGAAAGCATCGAATATTGAAATTTCTGACAGACTTTTTGACATTTCTCTTTACCGATTTCACGAAAAAAATTGGTATTTTCAGAGAAATCATTCGGGGCTTCCTCTATAAGTTTGAGGGGGTCCCGGGAGATGCGAAATTTCCTGTAGTTTCGTTTTTGACGGCCGTCCAAAGATTTAATGAGCCTTGATTTGACAAGGAACGTAAATGTCAGCGTGATTAATAACTTCTGTAATTACTTGCCTCAAGTAAGTAAAAATTAATTATACAGGGTGAGTGTTTGACCACTGCGTTAATTTTAACCATAGGTTCTTGAGATCAAAAGAAACACTTTTTCCATTACGGTTTTTCCATATTCAGCTGCGTTAAAAAGTTATAAGCATTTTTAGTTTTCACATTGGGCAAATACCCCTCTGTTTAGTTTGAATGAAAAATACCTTCCACAGCATCCACTAATGAATCTGAATTGTTTAAAAACATTATTTTCTCTCTAAGAAATGATTCACTCATTCATGTTTCATCCGATGAGGTCCATATCCAGAAAAAAGATACAAAATACTAATTTTCTGGTAAAAAAAATTCAACACCATCACCAGATTTTTGCTGTTCTTCCATAATTTCTTTCTACTTCAAGATTATAAACCATCCCTTTCTAGTGAGATTTTCCAAAAAAACCTCAGAATTGTTGGATGTTGTCATACATTTGTAATTTTTTTCTTAAAATTTCCAAATCATGAAAACCATCATTTTTATGAAAACTTCCAAGGCAAGAGGTTGTCACTGTGCTTTTTTTTCACTCAAAGCCAGAAAAAATCATCTATGAATTTTCAAACACTGATATTTTTAAAGTTTCTTCTCCTTGACAAAGACCAGTGAACAGGTCTATGAGGTCTCTTGATATCATACTGTTAAAAACATGAAAATCTATTTTGAAATCTTCAACAACAATGAATGATGTCACTACGAATAGATAATTATTTTAAAGTGATGTTACTTTGCTTGATGATTATTTTCTCTACTGAATCCCAATAACAATTTACTTAGATAGACTACAAGTATTCCCCGATTTAGGTGTGCAATTATACTTGCTTGAAGAAATTGAGTTTGATCACCTAAATTTGATTCTGAAAAACCAACTACGTGTTCTTTAATGAAAATTTTTTGTTAGATCATTAGTATGAATCTATTCTGTTTAGAATATAATTAATTACTGAAAATGCGTAAATTTTTGGTTTTTATAATCAGAATATCTGTTTTAATTATGTAAACAAAAACAAAAATATTGAATAATGGTTATTCATAGATTATGTCAAATTTTAATACCTTACCATAGAATATTAATTTATTACCGAACCCCAGAAGAGAAAAAAATTAATAAGTGCAAAGTTTTTTTAAATGAAAAATAATATCTGTAACCATTATTGATCTTTAGTTATAATTTTCTCAGAATAACTAGAGTGAATTATTATCACATTAAAATGTTATTATAACGTCTCTGTGGTGGGTAGTTCCCAATAAAATAGTGTTCTGTGGTTCCTTGTTGTTTTGATTCTGTTTGAAACTGTCAACAGTTATTTGTACCTTAAAAAAATGTAGAAAATTTTATAGTAAAATAATAATAATGATTTCGATAATTTAAAATTATTCAATTCAGTATGAAATGATATTGGTTCCACCTCGGTGTGGACGTATGTCTCCAAGTTACTATTTTGTTTATTTCTCACTGCGGTCTGATAATTTCTTCCATGAAAAACACATACCTGAGATTTGTAAACTGTATTATTTATATAGAGGATAATGGGAGGATACAATTGTTTAGTCTAGGCCTGAAGATGGAAAAATATATTTCCGAAACGTCGGCGAACTGACATAGTATCATTTTCCCGTTTCTTTGATCCTGGTACCACCATTTAAGCCTTTAGAAATGATTATGGTCTGAAAATACATTTCTATTCTAATCTTTCTTATTTATGAGACTATAGCTTCCAGTTTCAATATTGACTGAATTTAATTAACCATGCATCATAACAAACATTCAGAAATATTAAAACTAAGTCAAATTCTATTATCTCCTAAGTTTGTGAACCAGGTTGAATCGGTGTATGAAATAAAGATGTGAAAAAACTTCTATAAAGGTACAAAACAAATCTAGGAGACTGGGTTCGAAGTTTTTAAAACTCATATGAGCTTAATTTGAAGCTTTCTTATGTTAGAATAGATATTATTTGATGAACCCTGAAAGTCTGAAGCTATAAAGAAACAGCTCTTCATTAAGACAAGTCTTCAATTCAACAGTTCCTGACAGAAAATACATTACCTATTTCAACGGTCATGAGAATATACCGAAGTACCTATGTGAGTGATGGAAAACTTTTTCTCTATTTATTATGGAATATTACTCTGGATTAAATATTAAACAAGGTGTTAGACATCATTAATAATGAATACATCGAATGGCAATTTAGATTTGGTTGTGAATGTAAAACAAAAATTGTTCAGTGGTTAATTTCATCTATAGTGTTTAGTGGTGGAACCATAGACTGGAGAGATTTTCCCAACCTTTTGTAGAAATATTTATAAAAGACATAAAATATGGCAACATCGAACAAATCTGATTATTGAATCATTTCAGCACACAGTTGGATCTGGGAAAATCAGAAAATTTGGACAAAATTATATCGATTTAATTCCTTTCAACTTCAAATATCTCAAGAATGGTGCAATTTAGTTCGAGAATATGTAAGACATCAATGATGCATAAAAAAATGTCGGATATCATATGAGGTATAAGGTATTGAGAAATTTTTATTTGGGTATTAAAAAAAATTTCTTGGTTATCAATATCTCTGAAATTTCGCAGGCCTATTCGATTCAACACAGTTCAAATATCTTGCAAGTTACTATTCTAGGATTTATAGAGGAAACCAAAGTTCAGATGCTATAACTCCTGAACCGTTAGACGGATTTGGCTCAATAACGAACTTGACCGAGCTATTTGAACAGTGAGCCTATTCTGAAAATATTGAAGCTATAGCTCATCTCAAGTTTGACCCTGTATTCTTCATCTAGAAGTCAAACCCAATCAATTGAGATTAATCATTTTTTATTCTTTTAGGTTTATAGTTTCAAACATGATACCATAATTTAATTGAGCTGTCTTATAAATAGTATCAAGCAATTTATCTAATCAACTGCGCCAAGAAAGAATATGTGTTGAAGAACCATGAAAAATAAAGAGTGGACTATGCTGGACACACCTCATATTTTTTTAGCATCATGCTAGATTGTGAATAATCCAGTATAAAAACATCAACTACGATAAACACCTGAATCTTCGACCAGTCGGTAATTATACGTCTCAGATAACAGAAAATCTACATATAATGTAGAAAAAGACCGACCATGTCTAGCTAGACAGGTCATCCGAAGCAAAGCATTCATTGCCATTCCATTTGAAATATATTCCTTTGTATGAGTTATTGTTGTTTGGAATAAGGTATAATTATCTGGGTATGAATGGTGCACGTTTATTCAAAATCGAAGATTGCGCTCATCGATAAATTCAAATCCTAATTAGCTGAAGAACGACGTGACGGTTTCGCAATGCTAGATTCCTCGCTTGCTCGAATGTGAGATAACTGCATTCGTATTTCATTCTAGTTTTCTAGGAATTATGGTGATCATACAGTTCAGATTTTTACATCTGAATAAATGTTGTAGGTGTTGTTAGCTCAATCGCTTCGTCGAATTTAACCTATCACATTGGAAACGGAGTACTATCTTTCATTAATTACCATTTCCATGAAGAAACTTGGTATGATAATATAAGGACCAAAGTTCAGATGCTATAACTCCTGAACCGTTAGACGGATTTGGCTCAATAACGAACTTGACCGAGCTATTTGAACAGTGAGCCTATTCTGAAAATATTGAAGCTATAGCTCATCTCAAGTTTGACCCTGTATTCTTCATCTAGAAGTCAAACCCAATCAATTGAGATTAATCATTTTTTATTCTTTTAGGTTTATAGTTTCAAACATGATACCATAATTTAATTGAGCTGTCTTATAAATAGTATCAAGCAATTTATCTAATCAACTGCGCCAAGAAAGAATATGTGTTGAAGAACCATGAAAAATAAAGAGTGGACTATGCTGGACACACCTCATATTTTTTTAGCATCATGCTAGATTGTGAATAATCCAGTATAAAAACATCAACTACGATAAACACCTGAATCTTCGACCAGTCGGTAATTATACGTCTCAGATAACAGAAAATCTACATATAATGTAGAAAAAGACCGACCATGTCTAGCTAGACAGGTCATCCGAAGCAAAGCATTCATTGCCATTCCATTTGAAATATATTCCTTTGTATGAGTTATTGTTGTTTGGAATAAGGTATAATTATCTGGGTATGAATGGTGCACGTTTATTCAAAATCGAAGATTGCGCTCATCGATAAATTCAAATCCTAATTAGCTGAAGAACGACGTGACGGTTTCGCAATGCTAGATTCCTCGCTTGCTCGAATGTGAGATAACTGCATTCGTATTTCATTCTAGTTTTCTAGGAATTATGGTGATCATACAGTTCAGATTTTTACATCTGAATAAATGTTGTAGGTGTTGTTAGCTCAATCGCTTCGTCGAATTTAACCTATCACATTGGAAACGGAGTACTATCTTTCATTAATTACCATTTCCATGAAGAAACTTGGTATGATAATATAAGGATAATATAATTATAACTAAAGATCAATAATGGTTACAGATATCTTTCGTTTAAAAAAACCTTGCAATTATTAATTTTTTTAATACTTCTGTTTTTGTTTAGATATTTAAAACAGATATTCTGATTATAAAAACCAAAAATTTACCCATGTTCAGTAATTAATTATAGTCTAAACAGAATAAATTCATACTAATGATCTAACAAAAAAATTTTTATTAAAGAACACGTAGTTGGTGTTTCAGAATCAAATTTAGGTGATCAAACTCAATTTCTTCAAGGAAGAATAATTGCAACCTACATCTGGGAATACTTGTAGTGTATCTAAGTAAATTGTTATTGGGATTCAGTAGAGAAAATAATCATCAAGTAAAGTAACATCACTTTAAAATAATTATTCGTAGTGACATCATTCATTGTTGTTGAAGATTTCGAAAAAGATTTTAATGTTTTTAAGAGTATGATATCAAGAGACCTCATAGATCTGTTCACTGGTCTCTGTCAAGGAGAAGAAAAGTGTTTGGAAAATCATAGATGATTTTTTCTGGCTTTGAGTGAAAAAAAAAACACAGTGAGAACCTCTTGCCTTGGAAATTTTCATAGAAATGATGGTTTTCATGATTTGGAAATTTTAAGAAGAAAATTATAAATGTATGATGATAACATCCTGTAATTCTGAGGTTTTTTTGGAACTTCTCGCTAGAAAGGGATGGTTTATAATCTTAAACTAGAAAGAAATTATAGTAGAACAACAAAAATCTATGTTTATGGTGTCGAAATTTTTTTACCAGAATATCAGTATTTCGTATCTTCCTTCTGGATATGGACCTAATCGGATGAAACATGAGTGAGTGAATCATTTTTTAGAGGGAAAATAATGTTTTTAAACAATTCAGATTCATTAGTGGATGCTGTGGAAGGTATTTTTCATTCAAACTAAACTGAACAGCAGAGGGGTATTTGCCTAATGTGAAAACTTAAAATGCTTATAGATTTTTAACGCAGCTGAATATGGAGAAACCGTAATGGAAAAAGTGTTTCTTTTGATCTTAAGAACCTATGGTTAAAATTAACGCAGTGGTCAAAGACTCACCCTGTATATGATATTTCAAAGGACAATTCTCGTGATTATGTAGCCATATCCATTCAAGTGATTCCATTGATTATTTTGAAGTAGTACAGTTTTATTTGGATTATTTGGATTGTGGCTGAAATGAAACTGAAGGAAAACTGTTAATTTAGTAATTTTTAATTCAAGATATTTGTAATTTGGACTTGAATATATAGGGTATTCCAAAGGACAAGAGCTTAGCTCCGAACAAAATTTGAAGAAAACTATTAGTAGTTATTTATAATTTGAAAAATATGTTCGTTCATTCATCATTGCAGTTGTAATAGTATCACACTGTTCCAGAGTACGGGAAAAGACATCAGAACAAGCGTGCAAAAGGTCCTAATAATACGTCAGAGCTTTACTACATTTTTTCAAATTCGATTCCATCTTTTGTTTTCTAAACGAATCCGAAATATATAAAAATGATGTGAAATAAGTTTATCTGGATCTCACGAGTCTGCAGGTAGGTAATATTAATGTAGTAGAATCACCCTGGATTATCAGTCATTTTGAATAAAGGATCGATAGTCGCAATTGGCTGAAGAAATTGATAAAAGGAAAAAATCAAATTCGCTTCTTCAGGATCAATTTCACGTACGCCAAAGAACTAATGGCAAGCATTATCTAATTTTGTAATTCTGCCAGAAAAAATGAAATGGACTTTCATTATTAGCACGCCATATGCTCAATTCTGAGCTCATATTTCAGAGCAACGAGACAGCTAATTCAGGAGTTAATAAACCATGGACTGCAGAAGTGTTAAAAAAACATCATTCCACATGCCAAATCCATCATTCAGATTGCTGAAATGATTGATGTGTACAGAGAGGTATTATTATATCATTATCTAAATAATCGTGAATGATTAGGAATAATTTGCAATTTCTACGCGTTTCATAAAACAAAGAACTTTGAGAATGTTATCGATATAAATTGTTCTTAATGTTCAAATGGGTCAAAGCTTCAGTGATAACTTTTAATGCATTCATTGAAACTAGGGTAGAGATAATGAAATACGGACGGAAATAAGTACTTTTATCAATGAAAGTTCAGATTCGATTAAAAAAATCATTGAATAGCTGAAAAATAACTTATGAATTTAGGTTTTTTTCTTTTCATAATTTTCAGATCTTTTTCATTTCATATCAGTATTCAACTATACAGGGTGAGTCTATGACCACTGGCATCAATAGAAACATTTTCTTCCTATAACGTTTTTTCAAATTTGGCCCCGTTCAAAAGATATAGGGTGTTGAAATTTCATAAAAGAATTGCATTTTTGCCTGTAATATTCAAACGACAATATCAATTGAAATGGTCTCTCGTAGAAGGTTTTTGATAACACTCGTGCATATTTTGGCATCAATAGATTTATTTCATTTCTTGTGGGTTTCTCACTACTACTCTATAGATTGGTTAAATTGCATGAAAAACAAATATCCATTGAATTAAAGGTCCGTATCTTGTAATTCCTGGAATCATTATTCTTTTTTGCAGATAATCATTCTTCATCGTTCCTCCTAAATTGCACCATTCTTGAGATATTTGAAGTTGAAAGGAATTAAATCGATATAATTTTGTCCAACTTTTCTGATTTTCCCAAATCCAACTCTGTGCTGAAAAGATTCAATAATCAGATTTGTTCAATGTTGCCATATTTTATGTCTTTATTAAATATTTCTACAAAAGGTTTGGGAAATCTCTCCAGTCTATGGTTCCACCACTAAACACAAAAGATGAAATTAACCACTGAACAATTTTTGTCTTACATTCACTACAAAATCTAACTTGCCATTATATATCCATAGGATATGATTAATCCTTCTTAAGGTCCTGTAGATGTTTTCGACGAATCCTCGCTATTTTGTTACTTGGACAATAATATATAAAGTATTTCAAATGACAATAGCTCATAAGAAGAAAGATATTGTAAATGAAGAATATAACTATTTTTAGTTGGGTTTTAAAGGAATGGAATTTGAACTTCGAACAAAACTAAAAGAAAACTTATTTCAATCATGGTTATTTTCAATTTGAGATATGGGCTTGTTCATTAATTGAGGCGGTTGGATTAGTACCACATTGTTCCAGAGTACGGAAAAAGACTTTAGAACAGGCACGCAAAAGCTCCTGACGTCCTGGCCTCATGTCAGCGCTTTTCTACCTTTTTTTTATTCTTCCTGATCCAGGAAATTTAAGGAGAATCTACTGTCAAGATTTTATTTCGAGAACGACTCATTCACACCAATTTCGTGATAGGAAAAAACGCCGTTCAAGCCCAAGCTCTTCTTGAAAAATGTTATTCGGGCGCAGCCCCATCGAAAACTAGCGCCAAACAATGATTAGCCGATTTCAGACATATTCGTACGAACACAGATAATGCTGAACGTTCTGGTCAGTTTAATGGGTGTTTTTCAAATAGGTACCTCGTTTGCTTACGACAGAGCCAGACGAGTAGATTATTCAAAGGGCTGTTTGGAGATGTTCAGGGGAAATAGAGCTTTTCGTGGGAACATCACAATGGGTTAAACATGGATTCACCACTTCACTCCGGAATCAAAGCGAGTCTGCTGAGTGGCGTGTAGACGGAAATACCGTTCAAATCATTCAACTATGCAAACATCGACTGGGAAGGTAATGGCCTCAGTATTTTGGAAATCGCATGAAATTCTATTCATTTACTACTTGAAACAAGGATAAATAGTAAACAGAGACTATTTTATCGATTTGGTGGATCGTTTGAATAACGAACTTACCCAGCAAAAGCTAGATTTAAAACAGAAAAGGCTCTTTTTCACCAAGACAATGCATCATATTACAAGTCAATAAAAAGATCCATAACAATTGTCGGATTCAGTATTCAGTAAAAAAATCCTTGGCTCCTCGCATAAGTGAAGCTTTAATATATTTGTGGGACTTCTTTCTTCAAGAGTGGTCTTCAAGTAATAATCACAGAGGCTTCTACAAGTTGCACATATCGAATTTGAAAATAAAAAGCAAGAGCAGAAAAAATACCTGATACAGAATATACATATTAAATTTGTTTAAAATTTATAATTCATTCCAAGAAAGAAACATCGTGAATAACCCTAAAACCGTCTTGAAATTTATATATGGGACAATTATTAATGAAATGAGGTATTGTTTCTCCTACATATCCACATTCACAACTTGCGCTAGGAACAGAGTTCCATCTGAATAGTATCCTATTGGTACGACCATGACCTGTTTTCAAACAATTAAGAACTGTCCAAATTTTTCTTGGAAGATCAAAACCCGGAATTTTTTAGTTTAGTGACCAAATTGTTTTGACTTTCCGGTACTGTCGCCATTTTGTCAATTAAATGTCGATTTTCCGAAGTGGTAGCCAGAAAAATATTTTGCGAATTTGAAAAAATACGTATAATTTTCTAGAAAATTTAGTATTTTCGATCTTCCAACGAAGGTGGGGGACTACAACCCTTAATTGAGCATAAAAACGAAAGGCGTTGAATTCTCCCGTTATCCCCAATGATTAATAACGTCGTTTTCGCATCAGCAGAACTAGAACAGAACGTAGAGCATTAACATAAGATATGTGCATAGAAGGGGAATGAGAAGAATTCCGGTTCTGAAGCGCCTATCTTGTCAGTTACATCTTTGAAATTGATTAATTGATTGGCTATTTTCCTTTCGACCCCTCTGTTTATTTTTCCTTTCAGTACTTTTTGTCGAACATACATTAGAATAATAATGTTTTCGCCGAGGTGAAGGCTTATTCCGTATCGTTATAAGGCGAAATTTCGACACCCGGATCGATATACAACAACGAAAAAGCCTCAAATGAATCGATTACAAAATTATTTATTTGTTCGACTATTTCAGTATCGTAATGGGCTCAGCAATGAACACAACAATGAGTTGACTCATTGCAACAATGTTTATTTGTCGTTCTCTGCTTCAAAGCATGCCTTGAGAATGTAGACGGTGCTATATTTCTGGTTACAAAAAGTTACTGAAATTTTTGTGCTTGAACCATGAAAACGAATTACAGTCATTTTTTCCCGACCCTATCTTATGAAAAATTAATTGAAGACTCAAATATTTATGCATTATGTCAATCAAAGATTTGGAGGGCTCAATTTTTGAGTTAAATTAGTGAAACAATCATAAATATTATTGTTGATACCCTGAAGTAAATTTGAAAAGTTGAAGAAATCATCATGCATAAAAATAAAAACTAGATATTATTCTTGATGCATGATGAAGAACTTTTGAACAACAATCATGTGCTCTTCAATATATTTCAGATGAGCTATTGTGCGCTCAAAAAATATTTTCCTGGAACTTCAGAAATCTGATGCCAAAATAAGCATGTTTCCTCTCAAGAGATTTCAGAACTCATTGACCAGTCCTCAGTAGAAAAATCTCTGTTGTTAAGATACATGTTTTGGAATTAAAAAAAGACGTGTAAAGATATCGCAATAATTTTATTTTTACATGAAAGCCTGTATCTTAATCTACTTTTAACATAATTTCCGTGAATATTGACGCACTTGTCATAACGTGGCACCAGTTTTTGGATACCCTCCTCATAAAATTCTGACGCCTGATTTGTTAACCACTGTGTCACAAATGTTTTGACTTCATTATCGTCCTGCAGACGCTGACCACCAGGTGTTTCTTCAAGTGCAGGAACAAATGGTAGTCGCTGGGTGTCAGGTCAGGGCTTTTCGACCACTTTCTGCACCAAATTTTCATTAACCACCGAAGGACGCCCATTCCTTTCTTCATCATGCATATTTGTGCGGCCATCTTTAAATGCTCTCACCCATTTCCTTACCATTCCATCACTCATAATGTTTTGTCCGTAAACTTCACAGATCTCACGATGAATATCGATCGGTTTTATGCCTTTAGCACTAAGAAATCGTATAACAGCCCGTACTTCACAATCAGCGGGACTCACGATTGTCGGAGGCATCTTAAACACTCAGTAAACAACGTATACAATGAAGAATAATACTGTAATGGAGTCAGTGCGTAGACAAGAGATGTAGGTAACCAGCGCGCATGCGCGGAACGCCGACCGTAGCGCTACGGCGGCGGAATCGCAAAACGGTACTTACTTAAAAAACATGCCTCGTACACACAATACCGTCGAAGGGCCAGAGTGGGGGAGTTGATTGCCTAACAAAGTGTGGAAGCTCAGAATAAATTCACATTCACATTTATGAGATTAGTTGAAAATTTTCGTTTCGAAATATAAAATGAGTAATACAAGGGTTGCCTTTTATATTTCGGGATTAGGGAATAAAACAAATATTAATCATCGAAAAATCTAGACTTCTCATTGTAATTTTTACGTGCGGGAATAAAAAGAAGTCATTCGGTGCCAAATCAAGACTATACGGCGAATGACGCATCAAATCGTTGTTTTGAGTGCTTAAAAATGCAGTTGTTTGATCTGTCCTCATTATTCTTCATTATTGATTGTGACATGTCCAGTTTTTCCGAAAAAACAAGCTACCATTTGTTTGGAAGTGCTTCGTGCGTAAGCAACTTTTGTTGGATTTGGCTCATCTGGAAACACCCATACAGTCGACTGCTGTTTACTTTCGGGCTCAAACACGTAAATCCACGATTCATCACCTGTCACGATGTCACAGACGTGCTTCGAAGCACCGCGATCGTATTTTTGGAGCATTTTTCGACCAATCGACACAAGCAAGAGAGATTGAAAGTTTTTGTGGAATGCGAACAAAAATGCGCTAAAAACGGCCATGAATGTTATTTGTCGCGAAGTAAATATACAATTTATTCAGTAGTTGTATCAAAGACAAAAAAGACTCTTTATAATTCAATTCTAGCTTCTGTGACCGTTGAAACTCCGAGATGTGGAAGTAATTACATTTCTCCTACTCCTGAGGTGAATATATAGGCCCTGTTCAGCGTCAGAATTAACGGAATTTGAATTTATTTATTCTGGAATTCTTTCTGAAAGATTTATGGAGTGGCGAAATTGCATTCTCCCTTTTTCCATCCCAGTTCGAATATAACGAAATAATTCGACTTCTTTCGCCAATCGGGAATTGTTCTTAGAATTTTATCAGCTTGCATCATCAATACCATAATCTGTTTCTGTTCATGTTCGGCATTTAGATTTGGTAAAAGCAAAACAAAAATTGACCTGTTTCAGGATTTTGTCGCCAAATATTTCTCTTCTGAGCAAATGAATTTGTTCCATAATTTTGACGCCCACTGTATAGAAACAGGAGCTTAGTGAAAGAAAAATAATATAAATGGTTTCAGATGAAGTTTGTTTATAGGAAAATACACAGAAAACTGTGAGTAGTTATTTTTAATTTGAGTTGTTTATTCATCGTGGCGTTTGTATTAGTATCACACCGTTCCTGAGACCACGAAAAGACTTTAGATCAAACCTGCAAATGCTCCTGGCTTCACGTCATTGATTTTCTACATTTTTGTGTGTAGTTATTAAAGTTTTGAGTCACTGCATTATTACATCATCGTAACATCTAACAGTGAGAAATTTTTTTCATGGAAAACTATATGAACAAAATATGTGGAATTTTTTGAAGATTTATGATTATGTTAATGTCAATCCATCAGTAGGAAGTTATTTTATCGATGAACTACCTCAAAGAGATATATTTATGACTAATATGAGCCTATGCTAGCCTAGTTCCAGCCGAGTTTTCTATGAGTAATTAATACCTAGGAAACTAGACATAGGATTGAGGTCAAATTAGACAATAACATCTAGAAGCCACAACTCATCATTTCTGCATATGCCACATTCACTTGCACCCCCCAGGGGGGTCAGTAGGTACTCAGCCTAAATAATAAAAATTCATAAAAAATCAACCAAAAGTGAGAATGCTATCATACTCATGCAGAATGATCTATATATTGACAATTATCTCGGCGATTCAAAATTATTTGCATCGCTATCCGGCCAATATTCCAGTGGCGTACGAAAAATTCTGTACAAAACTCGGCTATCTTACTAGTCTGTTTTCACATCACTAATAATATTATCATATTCATCTGTTGAGTTTGTCAATATTGCCATATCAAACCAAATTTTTTTAGTTTCTACTTCTTTTAAAGCAAATTCACCTTGGCAACAATAAAAGATATCTATCGAAATGTTGGTAAGAAGTAAATGAATGATAAGTGGTGGAAATAACCCCAAAAAATGATTCTATTGTACATGAGTTCTTTATCATCGAAGATATGTAGTCCTCAACTATGTTTCTATCATTTGTATACACTATCGTGAAGCAACTGCTGATTTTGTGATCTGAAACGAATTTTGGGGAGGCTAACTTTATTTAAAATCTCAAATCGCTTATAAATATGTAACAGGGCCGAATTACAGAAACGATTTTTTTTTGCTTTGATATTCTTTAGTTGAAATGAACGTGGATAAAGACTCACGCCATATATCAGAAACTCAATGGCTCATCAATTGATCTATATGACATCAAACTATGCATCTAGGAAAATGATAAAAAGTCATAAACTTTAGAAGACATAAAGAATTTACGATGTGTTGTTAAACCAATTTTCTAATTGGATCATCGCTTATTTATAGATAGCCTAATCGATCGAAATTAGACATCATTTCGATTATAATGACATCTCAATAAATTACGGTAATAAACATAAAATATTTTTTGCTCACAATATTTTTATAGGGGCCAGTTTTAATACCTGACTAGACCAGAAATGAACGTACTATGAATCGGACATAAAATAATAAATTGAATATCTTTATACATGAATTCATATTAGGTATAGAAGTGTAGGAAACTGAACAGGTAACATCTACTTTGTGACTATTTTATTACACCTATATGTTTCGGATCAAAGTAGTTAATTTTCGGAATAACATTATAAACGATGTGAAAAACCACTGGTGTGAAGTCAGGTAAGGCTAATTTTTCCTTGAAAACGACAAGCGATATCAGTTGAAACGTTGGTTACAAGAACAATAATCGATTATGGTTATTGCCCAAATAATCATTCGATAAACTCATACCTTCATACAAAAATTTGGTTCGACTATGAAATTTAAGAATGACCTTGAAATCGGAAACCAGTACAGTCCAAATTTTGTGGAATATCTTATGAAATGAAAGAATATAAAAAAATGTTTTAGGAATTTTTTTTTAACTTTCTAGTGTGACGATTTCCACAAAATTTTCTCATTAGTTTCTATCTCATCTTCCATGTCATAAATTGATCTGATGTTTATTGTAGGATTTGACTGAGTTATTTGGACAATGGGCTTATTGTGAAAATATTAATGGTCAAGATCATCTCTTTAGGATTATATAATGTATACAGCAGGATATATTCCCGTTTGACCCCGTCTTCTTCACCAGAATGTCAAACCGACATGTTGCGATATTTTATGAATAGCAGGCATCTGTTCTGGCTCATCATGCTTCTGAGATCCCTCACTATACAACGAATTTAGGATAAATTGCAATACCGCGAAATTTAAAATTTTGTTTAATTTCATGAACGAATTCAATGTTATTCCCAATTGAATATGAGAACATATAATATACATTATTACCCACGATAAATGATAAAGAATAACATAATGCATTCTGGAAAGGTTTTCGTATCAGATTTCCTGCAGACTGAGCGGAAAATTCCACGAGGGAAATGTGAGGTCCCCAAACTTATAGCGGAACACACCTGATCTTGATGCCGTCAAAAAAATACGTATTCACGGTATTGCAATGAAACCTACAAAATTTAATTTCTTTTCTTTTCTGCCCGCTTGTTCCGAATGGAACAGCGAGCTTTGGCTGTGCCCAAATGTCTATAACAAGTTTCGGATATCGAGTTGAAAAAAGTCTCGAATGATTGGTATGAGTATATCTGGCCGCCCGTCTAGCAAAAATGTTATAACTTTCAGATGATGGGGGTAACCTATTTTCAGGAACTTTCCAAATATCTAGAAAAGGTTCGTGATGGGGTAAAATCCATCGAAATTTTCGGCTGACATGAGCAACTGAAGTTTGGTTTCCTCAAAAACACGAAAAATATTTAGCTGGTCATTTTGTGACTTGGGAAATGAGGAAAAGCACTTACATGAGATCACGACCTTCTGCGCTCCATTTCTGGTCTCGGAAATATTGCGATACAAAACCAAACGACATAAAGTATGTAAAAACCAACAGAGAAATATTTTAAATCAACAATTACCACACTCTTAAACTCACCTTCTTATATTATTGCATAGGATCTCAGTTATAACCGAATATTTCAATCATAGATGACATCTGATATCGTCTCTGGAACTATAAAATATATTCGAAAAAATAAAACTTGTCAAGTCTTTATGGAAATGTCATGAATGTTATTTTTCCTCAGAATAAAGAATGACTTATAAGCAATGAATATACACAAAGTTCAATGTATTAATTTTCTATTTGAACCAGTAGTCAATCGTAGAAGTTCATAAATGTTACAAAATGCTTTATTAGGTTTATTCAATGAACATCTGTCACTTCATCCAATAAACTAACACGTATATCTTCTTTCAGGTTATCTCAACAAAAAGGAATTCCAGAATATGCAAGATATCAATAGAGACAGTAATCGAAAACTCAAATAGTGGATGTCATTAATATGTAATACCGTAATAATGTATCCCTTAACTTACAAATTTGATCTATCGAAGCGATTAATCGAATTTCATGATATTTCTTTCAATTTGGCAGTCTCAATAGTTTTCTGTGGCCTCATTTGTGAAAAAATGAATGAATTATTCTGTAATCTGTGAAATTAATATGAAATATATGTTATTAATATTACGTCCATGTATGTCATTAATAATTATTTTCTAAAACAAATCAATTCATAAACGAAACATCCCGAAAACGTAAACAAATTGATTCGGGTCATAAAATGAGAGGAAAAATGTCGAAACCTTATTAAAATACGGTCATCCTTTATTTGGAGAAAGATTAAAAATTCCCTTATTATATCAAAAATCCTTTAAAAGATGTTGTGAATGTACAACCGTCTCTGTCAAAGTAAAAATCTTATTAAGGGATTAACTTCCATATATGCCCAAAATTTCAGTAAATCCGTCGATTATCTTATAAGTTCAAGTTACAAAATGATCGGATGGATATTATAGGAGTTATTGAGGCGACCAACTTTCAAATGCTCATAACTGCTGAACTATTCAACGGATTTGGCAAACTTCTGCGAGATATTTGCGCAGTTAACCTATTCTGGTATATTCACCATCAAAAAGTCGAACTCAATCAATTGATACATTCTCGCAAATATTCAGAGAATTTATGACATTATTGCAAGATAGTTCTAATATTTTTCTGGATTTTCAATGATATTTGGAACATATTACGAACGAAATGATAAATTTTTAGTAAAAAACTTCAAACTGATTTTGCTAACAAAAATTGTACTCCGAAAGTCAAAAATATATACGAAATAATATAAAATATACATACCTCAATATTAATATAATATAATTTTCGAAAATTTGAACATATTTTTCAGATATTTTATCCAATAATTCGATTTTTATTCACTTATGATCAGGATATTCTGTAACAGAGCATATAATGAAGAACAAAATGGCGAATGTGCTGGTTTGCGTTAGTATTTTCTTTCTTCGAAAATCGAATTTCTCAAGTTCCATCTCTTGATTTTCAACAATTTTACTTTGACTAGATTTTCATTGAAATTCTTCAAATATTACGTGTACTAAATGAATCATACGAGCCAAGAACTCCTTACAAATTCATTACAGAAACCTCACTGACACAAAGAAAGTTTTGAAGTTGTAGCAAGTGATTATTCTGGCCTATTTTTTTAAATTTCTACCAACCTCAGTTCCGTGACTCAACAAGTATTACACTCTGTTTATATTCATCACGTCATACAATAGTATGTATAGTAAATTTATTGGAATTCAACGAAAAATTCATATTATACCTCCTAGTCCCTTTTGTATTTTATTTTCGCAGTTGGTGTGACTGATACGAAAATTGACAGATTATAGAATTTGAATAGTTCGTTCAAATCTCTACATGGTTTAATATTGACCATAATTATTATGACCTCTTTAGCAATCAGAATTTTATAAATAAACTAGTTACATTCAACAATTAATTTTAGTGGAGACAAGGAGATCTGTTTGAAGAAAAACAACTGAGCACACATTCAGCCAACTTACCCCTATGTGACGTGAAAATGTTTTCCGAAGAATACTTTCAAGTATAAGCTTCAATTCTCCGCCTCCAGTTCCTAACAAAAAAAAATACAACACCAACGGAAAAAAAAAGAGGAAAACTTTTTGATATTCGTGTTTTTCATACTAGCTTATCGTGGTGAATTCATTTTCGGAGAACCTTCGCAATCCAGTTCAATTTATAAGATGGCTTCGGCTATTCCCAGTTATTCCGGCAAGAAGTGACATTGTGAGTTGAAAAATTCCAAGTTCGTTGTTACAATTCAGTCGATTTGGTCTCAGGGCCATGAAGAGAAAATCGGTGGAGATAACAGGATAGACTGATAAAGTGGGCGACATCTCTCAATTCCACGGTTGGTGAGAACTGTTAATACAATAAACGACACATCATATTTTCCGATATGATTTCGAATTATGTTGTGTCTGAGTAGCCTTCTAGGGTTTTTCTATAAGCGGTTTTCTTTAGGCGACAACTGGCTATTATAGCCGGTTTATTCAACTGCACGTATAGTGTTCCTTTACTAATTACTGTTCTAACAGGTGGCTATAAGTTGTTTGGGTTTTATTCACACTATTATTATTCGATTTCATTAATTCATTCCAACGTCAACAAGACGTGTTTGACATTTTTGCATTACACAATTCAACATTAAAAAAATAATGATTCTTAGGCGTACAAGATACGGACCTTTAGTTCAAGTTATATTTGTTTTTAATACAATTTGACTAATCGGTACAGTAGTACTGAGAAAGCCACAGTTATAATATAACAGGTGAAAATGCAATTCTTTTATGAAATACCGACACCCTATATATCTTTTGAACACGGACAAATTTGGAAAAATGTTATAGGAAGAAAATGTTTCTTTTCTTTTGATGTCAAGAATCTATTGGTAAAATTAACGCAGTGGTCAAAGACTCACCCTGTATATTAAGATTTGTTTTAATTGTTTTAAAGTCCTTTTCTGGACTATGAAACTTTGCGATCAGACACAGAATAAATTCTGAAATTCTGTATAAAGTTGATGAAGAATAAGTTGGATACTTAAGAAGTAATTCTGATTATCAGTTTTCAAACTACAAAAATCTTATTCGAATTTTCGGTTAGGATATGAAGATAGCGAAATATACTCACATAAATTATTGACTAGGAAAAAAACAGAATTTTCATTGCTGTAGTAATTCTGTCTGGATCATGACATTTATAGCATAGTAAAATTGAAGTTGTTCATGTTACTAACAATAAATTCTTCATTGTGAATGAATCTTTCTCTCTCGAGAACTATATTTATCCAGATCTGAATGACATGAAGCACCAATTTTGCCCACACAAACTAACTTTCAAACTTGTTATGATATCAACCAGAAGGAGTTTCAATTTATCTCTTTGAGTGTAAAGCAGATACTCTTCTCTGGATTTCAGAAAAAGGATGATTTATTCCCTACGATATTTTTAAAATGTTTGTACCTATTCAAAAATGAACATATTGGGAGGTTTTATACAGGGTGCGGCAAAAGTCAGGTTACGATGGAGTCTTCCATAATAATTCAAAAAAAGTTGCAGAAATCTTTGCTAATTATTTTTCAACGATAGCTGAGAAAACTCTTTTCCATTTTTATGATGACAATTTGTCAACAACATGTACCACCTCTTATATGGCGGATTCGACATTTTTCTTCCATCCAGTTTCTGAGGTAGAAGTTACTGACGCAATAAGGTCTCTAAAAAATAACAAAATTTCAGGTCCAGATTCTATCTCTGCCAAGATTCTGAAAATAATAGATCCAGCGAAATGTACACTGCATCAATTTGTCACTGAATCAAAGTATTTTCCCTTCATCATTGAAGAGGGCTACGATTATTCCAGTTTTCAAAAAAAATAGCATTTATGACATATCCAACTATAGGTCAATTTCTATTCTGAACTCGTTTTCAAAAGTATTCGAAAAAAAAGTGCTGGGCAGAATGAATAAATTCATAGACAAATACGATGTTTTAAACCCTTCACAGATCTGGCCGTTCAACCCAAACAGCAGCTGTTCAGTTCACTCAATATATATATGCCTTGATGGTGGGTTCTATGTGACTGGGTGTTTTTTGACCTTTCAAGAGCCTTTGACAGTCTCTCTTTCAATTTCATAATGGAAAAATGTTATAACCTTGGCTTCAGGGGAATATTCCTAGAATGGTTGAAGAGTTATCCCGAAAAAAGACCATCAAATATCAAAGTCTGAGATACTCTGACTTCCGAGTACGCTATGAAATTGGGAGTACCGCAGGGATCTGTTCTAGGACCCCTGCTGTTCCTCATTTTCATTAACGACCTTCCGGAAGGTTTGAGAAGTGAGTTGTTGCAGTTTTGTTACGTAACCAGAAAATTTGAGATGTCGCCCATGTATCAGGGCATAAAATTATTCAATCATTCACCTTCCCAGATTCGATCTCTTAATATCAGAGAATTCAAGGGGAGTGTGAAGACTTTATTGTTTAAGAATTGTTATTATACTGTTAGTGAATTTTTGAATGATGTTTTTGATGATACTCTGTATTAGCTGATTTTTTTCCTGACCTGTCCAATACATTTTTCATGTCTTGTGGGACCAATAAATGATTTATTTATTTATTTATATTTATTGTTCATTATTGGGTGAAGAAAGCCATTGGTCCTTCTAGCTTTCGTGTTTATTTCTCTAATGTAGGAGTTCAATTTTTCGCCTAGAGTTACTCTTAGGTATTTATCCGGTTTCTTCCATGATATCGGGACGTTGTTCTTTTCAATTGCGTTTGTCGGTTTGCGGCCAGTTTTTTTTTATGATAGAATAATAAAAAATTGTTTTTTGTTAATTTACTTCAATTCTCCATTTACTAGACCATTTTAAGATGGTGTTGAAATCTTTTCTCTATTACGGTTGTACCCTTGAGCTTATGAGAATTCTGATGTTGTCTGCGAAAGTTCTATAAAATGTTATTCTTTTAATGCTAGGCTACGGATTGACAACATAGCTCAAAGGGAGTTTCATTTTCTTTTACTTATAATAATTTATTTCTCCCACTCCAAAACCGAATTCTTCGCTCATAAGTTTTCTTTAAAATCATGGCCGAATACCGTGAAGTTGGGTATAAGCTGACAATTTTTAGTATTTCTCGTTCTACGACATGTAAGTATATTCAGTTTTCCCTTCAAGACGAAATCGAGGTTAACGGCGAACTTCCGCTCTGAATCCAACAAGGATGTCGTAATACGAAAAATAGAATTATTATTGTGACTATTCCATTTCAGAATACGCCATGCAGATCTGATAAAAATTGGAAAAATTCGCCTGTTGAAGGAGATTGCTCACAGTTCAAGGAGTATGAAAGCACCGGTGATATTAATATGTAAGGAGATTTGCCGCTCAGATTGATTCAACCGAGAATTATTCATTTATGCACATCAAGACAAATGAGGTGAGATTTTGAGATAAAATTCAGTTTATCAACCAATTCCTGAAGTCAAAAGAAGCACTTTTCCTCGTTCAACTTTTACCAGTTCGATTCCGTGGAAAATTTAGTCCCATATACATATACATATTTTACAAATTTAGTGTATCAATACTGAATAACTTTTTTTTTAATCGGATTGTTACTGACGATGAAAAATGGATTTATTTTAAGATTTCTAAACGGAAAAAATCATAGATTAATCCGGGACAACCATCAACATCGACTGCAGAACCAGATCGATTCGGCAAGAAGCAATGCTGTCTATTTGGTGGGACCAAAAAAAAAAGTTTATCAAGCTGTTAACCACAAATCTTTGATGACGGAACTCGTAAGGAACTTTTATTTGGGCAATAGCCATCATTTCTTATCTTTCTTCTTCCCAACCGTTGAATTCTCATAAAAAAATGAAAATATATGTCGATGTCGACATATTTTTCCTCTCATAGAAAAATCATTCAGAGCGAAAAAAAATAAGGAACTCAAAAATCTACCTGGGGGCAGTTTTGATAATAGTGGAAATTACGTATTCTGAAAGAGCATTTTGATGCCATTCACATTACTACTTATTGCTTTCGGCATAAAAATTATAGTCTCCTTCGCTTTATGTCTCCTTCAGCATTACCTAAATCAAGCGTTCTTGTGATGCCGTCCTATTAAAATGAAGTAAATAATTTGGAAACTGGAAAAAACATCGTTGTTTCTGGAGTTAATGTAGTGTAAAGTAAGTAATGAAAGCGCTTTCCAGAGGTCTGCAAAATATCAACGAGATAATTCTTCCACCTTCTTCATGAATATTCACTGGCCATTACAAGTATAATATCTGTTTTAGTGGAAATACAATTTCTCCGAGAGGAGGAAAAACGATGCGGAAGAGCTGTTATTGAATTTCAAGTGAAATAAATTCATATAAATTAATTTATATTCAAGTATAAGTATAATAATAGATTGGTCAGTAAGTTCCAGGTCTATGTAGTTGTTTTTTTCATCAATATAATCTTCTTTTAGAGTGATACAATTATTCGAACGTTTCTCTAGCTTTTCGACACCAAATCGTGCAGAACGATAAATATACTTCAGTATCGGCAATCACGCAACATTTTTTTAGTACTGCAAAGATACAGTAGTCGCTGGGGGCTAAACCTGGGAGAGTACGGTGGATGCGGTATCAATTCAGAACTCAACTTAACCATTTTTGGTGGTTTAGTGACCTTCCTAATTAATAACACAGGCATACAAAAAAAAATTTTTTTTGGTGCCTTGAATTTTTGAGCTGATTTCAACTATATTTTTATTACTGAATCTAAATATGATAGCAGTATTTCTGTATCAGCTCTAGATTTTTAGAAACTAAATAATAATAATCATAAATAAAAATGAAAGTCTGAAATTCGGAGTACCCATGGTTTGGAGAGAACCAAAAATCACTTCGTTGACTGTTATTTCTGCCTAGTAAATATTACTGGAATCAATCGAAATAACCGTAACAAGTGGACTTATGCAGATTTAGTCTCTGCAAGACCCTCACTCAGAAGAAGTGCCAATTCCAACTTTTCAGCAGCTACCAGAACTCTGTGAGGAAACATGTCTCTCTGATCAGAATTCTGACACTACTGAAGGTGACAGTGATTTTGAAACGATGTCATCAATTCCCCAATGTTTCAACCAAGATGAGTTAAATGACCTCACTAGAGATCTCAACCTGTCGAAAAAAGCTTCTGAATTACTAGCTTCCAGGTTGAAGGAAAAAAATTTACTTGAAGCAGGAACGAAAATTACATTTTATCGCACAAGGCAGAAAGATCTGCTACCTTTTTTCTCTGAAGAACAAAATCTTGTATTTTGCCATGATACTAGAGAACTCCTGGTAAAAATGGGTCTTCCTGAACATTTTCCGGATGATTGTCGCCTATTTATTGACAGCTCAAAAAGTAGTTTGAAATGTATTCTTGTATATATTTAAAAAAAAATGACAACATAGCTTTGGTTTTGGAAAAAATAAAGTATCATGATCACCAATTTGTGATTTATCTAGACTTAAAAATGGTAAACTTTCTTGGACAGCAAAGTGGCCACACCAAGTATCCTTGTTTCTTGTGCCTCTGGATGCATAGACGCAAAAACTTTTTATTTCATGTGCACATCGCCAAAGAGCGCTCAAAATCATCTACTCGAGGCTGTTTTTGCTCTCACGAGAGCAAACGCATGGAAAACATCTTTTTTAAACCCAAATGTTCGTGCATGATGATGTAAATGCTACCCTAATAGCTTGGAAGTGTCATCCGCAATTTTGTGGAGTTTGAGTCACGATGCGACTGCCAAAGGATTTGGCCTGTCAAACTATTCAAAGAAAATAAAAATCTTAGCTCATGTCCTTCAAAAGTAATTGCACATACAAAACGTCCGTACAGAACCAACTTTGACCAAGGATTCTTCATAACTGAGTCGAACCAAAACATTGACGGCTATTTTCATGTTGAGAAAATAACAGACATTTAGACAAAAGAAAAGCTCGCTGTTCCACTAGGAAAACAAGTTCGTTCACAGCTGGAAATTTCCATTGTCTGATGAAAATGCAATGAAAATCTCATTTATCATACCGCATGCTCGAAAATGACAGCGCCTGTGAGATTAAAAAACTTTTGTATATTCTCTAGGCAAAATAGTTTTTGATGAATGTTGACATTTTATGCGTTCGTCGCCGAAGAAGTATGTATATGGAAGATTATCTGAATCTTATGAGCACAAAATCCACGAAACTGATTGTTTTTAAAGAAATCAATATTTATTCGTAGAGGGTGGACCGAATTCTGACGTTTTGAAGGGAAAATTTTCATCGCCTATATCCTATATCAGGTATTTGAATGTATTTCAATTGGCTGTTCTCTTTGCACCACCGAGTATTCCTAGTTTCTTTTATAAAGAGTGGTTTATAAAAACGAGGATCCCAAACGGCTTCATTCCGAGATAGCAGATATCAAAAATCAAGGTATTATTTTTGCGCGCTTATTTCCAGTGGAAAAGCCAACTATTGTTTAACTCCAATGTCAGTTATTTTCGGACATCGAGCAGAAAATGGTCTCAATCGATTGAATTCGATCGAATTTCAGCAAAATCTCCGTCAAGTTTTAGGTAAGAAGTGAGCAAACGACCTTAAACGCACTCAACAATACTACAACACGCGGACAATTAAACTCGATACGTTTCAGCTGGCTCCTTCCTCTCTAGGTACGATACTGGCGAAGAATACGCGCATGCGTGGATACCGGACAGTGTAAACTGACTTTTACCGCACTCTGTATATGTTACTTCACAGATAACAGAATTATTTATTTAATCTTTTCACAAATGGGACCACAGAAAACTGCTCAGATTGTCAAATTAAAGGAAATGTCATTGTAAAGTAGAAACGCAATGAAACGAACCCCGTATAGGTGCATTCGTACGTTTGCCATATTTTCGGAAAGTCCTCGTAGCTGAATCATTTCAATTCATATCAACACCGAACTATGTTTTTATGGAAGTCAGATAAAAGGGCAATTTGTCCATGCCCGACTTGTCTCTCGAAAGCTTTCAGTATTTTGCTGACTTACTTTTAATTGAAAAGTGTACTAATCATACCTGCTTTCCCTAATATATCTATATCGATATCATTGTAGTATGGTAACTATTATTTCTTGATGCAATTTAGTTTGTACTGTTACCTGTGTTGGTTCAATAACCACTCTACATTTTATAAGTGATAAGATTGATAAGTGATCGTTTAGTTTCCATATTTGCCAGCCCATGTTATAACGGTATATTGATTTAGCAACCACTCAATGAATATTTATATATGCTATTAGGTTAATGCTATTTTTCTGAAATGTTTAAGTATATATATTTGGATTTTAGGGAATAATACACTAGATTAGATTATGTAAGAGCCTTTAGAATTAATTATACTATCCTTGTAGATACCCTGAATCATCTAGCGTATTCAAAACTGTTCCACTTGGTAGGATACTGTCAACAGTACCTAGTAGCCATGCCGTTATGTTGTTTCAACTACAGAAACCTTTTGAAGTCATCGTTCCAGCTCGAATTAAATAAAAATGCACCCCTTTCAGCTAACTGTATACATTAATCTATATTAGACAAATCTGGAGTAATCTCTCAATATCTTTAATGGAAATGTTTTGTTATATCCCCGTTACAGGGCATCCATTTTCAAATAAAGCTTCAGCTATAATATTTGTAAGCAGTACAATGGCGTTCCTAAAAATTTGAAACTATTCAATAAAACGATAATGAATAAAAAGATCAGCCCTTATCTTCCCGATTCATTATAATCTTTATTTCTAGGTTGTCTCTGTGAATTTTTCTTCTATTAAAACGCTCATTGACGTAAATATTCTTCTTTTGTTCCTTTCATACAATTCCTCTTCATTTTCAATTTTAGTTTAAGATGTGTTCAAATGTGCATTTGTATACAACAAGAGTTAAGTAGTAGTTGGTACAGAAGTATAGTGTTCCTATTTAAAAAAATAACTTTGGGTCATATCTTCTTAATTGAAAATGGTGCAAAAAGAAGAAACACACCACTGGATTCTACGTAAAAAAGTGCCAGTGTAATGTTTTCATTTCAGTGCTCTACCATCAGCATTAGCGGAGATATAAATTTTTTCGATATCGCCAATTTTCCAATTCTCACTTGTAACTCGAAAACAAATGAAGGTAGCCAAAAATGAATACTACACTTGTTAGTTTCTCCGAAAAAGAGAAAGAGAATGGAGTATAAGGTTTTGTCTCATATGGTTTAAGAGTTGTAGAGCTAAAACATCGAATTTTACCACCCCTGAATTAAGTTCAAAAGATTCAGCTTAGTAGTGTAGTGTACTATTCATTTACATTTGGACTCAATAGCTCATGAAAAACCCCCCAAAAGAAGAGGTATATTAGAATTCTGCAACTGAAAGGAAACAAATAAACAGAAATTTAAAAAAGGACTCCTCACGGGTGTGATCTTGACAGACCAAATCCAGCAGACCGTTTGTCGGAAATACCCGAACGGCATGGTCATTGGCGTGCGGGTCGATTCAAATTATTCATTGAATAGGCGGAATTCTCGGGAAATATCAACAGGAATGAATTGAAACTTGGCACTAGGAAGGGAAGAGGTAGTAGAAATATAGTGCAAGTGAAATTTTTCTCTTCCCTATTATAATTCGAACATTTTCCGCCCTATATAGAAACATTTAATATCTCGGAAACCTCTCGATAAAACTTTTTTATTTTTTAGATGAAGTTAGATGACACCATAGAGACTTCAACTATGAAGAAATTTTCGACTGCCCGACGGTCCATCATGTGGTTTTTCCGATATATATATAGCATTTTCCCATATCTCGGAAACCTCTCGATAGAACATTTTTATATTTGGGATGAAGTTGGATGACACCATAGAGATTTCAACTATGAAAAAATTTTCGACTGCCCGACGGTCCATCATGTGGTTTTTCCGAAATATATATAGCTTTTTCCCATATCTCGGAAACCTCTCGATAGAACATTTTTATTTTTGGCATGAAGTTAGATGACAACAAAGGAAACTCGATAGTGCAAAAATTTTCGACTGCCCGACGGTCCATCATATGGTTTTTCCGATATATATATAGCATTTTCCCATATCTCGGAAACCGCTCGATAGAACATTTTTATTTTTGGGATGAAGTTGAATGACACCATAGAGACTTGAACTATGAAAAAATTTTCGACTTCCCGACGGTCCATCATGTGGTTTTTCCGATATATATATAGCATTTTCCAATATCTCGGAAACCTCTCGATAGAACATTTTTATTTTTGGGATGAAGTTGGATGACACCATAGAGACTTCAACTATGAAAAAATTTTCGACTGCCCGACGGTCCATCATGTGGTTTTTCCGATATATATATAGCATTTTCCAATATCTCGGAAACCTCTCGATAGAACATTTTTATTTTTGGGATGAAGTTGGATGACACCATAGAGACTTCAACTATGAAAAAATTTTCGACTGCCCGACGGTCCATCATATCAGACAAACGGTCTGCTGGATTTGGTCTGTTAAGATCACACCCGTGGACTCCTCCGCATCATATATGATTCTATTATCGAAAAATAGAGATGACCGTTGGAAGATAAATTATTTTGATCAATTTGAAAAAATCCTGAGATAGTTCATCATCGAATAATGAAACATTTATTTTTTTCTGTTGCTGAAAGAAGCTTGGTATACTTCAAAATTATGTAATCATGTGATCATCTTGACAACATCTTGAGAGGTAATTCAGATTCTTCCATTTCTTTTTTCGCACAGATGACTTTTATGGAAAGGCATCCACTTCAAAGGTTTTCTATGGGAACTTGTCACCGAAGTCTCAAGCTTCATGTCAAAATAGACAATTATTCGCAATCTAGTGCAATCATTCTGTATCGTTTCAGTATAAAATCTGGTCATTCAAGTTAATTGAATGATATACCCTGATTCGAAAATTATCCTGAGAAAGATTATCTGGCAGGATCATTCTTGAAACGAAGAACATGCCTTATGTATTATATTTCTTCCATTTAAAACGGATTCAATGAAATAAACGAGTCATCAATACAATATATTATGTTTCATTCTTGCCATGGCAAATTGAATTTGAATTTTTCAGAATCTGTAAAAAAGCTTTGGTGTTAGGTCGGCAACTTTTATGCACTTGTTGCCCAACTGATACGATCCTAATTCGAATTTGTACGAATATCTTGAAATGATCATGACCAATTGTTGTCAACCCCACATCTCAACGTAAACAAGCAATTCTTTATTTTTACGAACAAAATAAATACATACAGTCTTTTCAACATTTACCATTTAATTATTAGTTTGACGCCAACTCACAAACGCACGCATAACACACTCACAGGTCTTCTGCAGCTCCCCAAGGCCTACCAGAAACCACCACTGAAGTGTCGTCAGCAAAAAGAGTCAAAAGGAAGTGGCTTAAATGTAAAGAAAGATCATTTATAAACAAAATGAATAAAAATGGCCCCAGCACGGACCCTTGAGGAACTCCAACGCCGAGACCTTGAGCTTCAAAATAACTCTCTCCAATCCTGACTGACATAGTTCTTTCATTAAGATAACAACGCAACCATTCGAAAAAAAATGCCTGTGAAACCTAAATTATAGCACTTATCCAGTATAAATTCAAAGGAGAGTGTATCAAAAGTGGAAGATAAATCAAAAATCAGACCTGCCACGAGTAAGTTTTCATCTAAACATTCATAAATTGATTCGAAAAATTCAACTGCTGCTGACTGGGTTTAATGACCACTACTAAAGCCATGTTGTGTGGGATTAATTATTTGAAATTTGTTGAGATAATTCATGATTTTAGAAAACTATCCTTTCACTGTAAAAAATACTTGAAATGAATATTGGCCTATAATTAGTTAATTCATGCATGTTGCCATTTTTGAATACCGGAATTACTATTGACTTTTTTGAAACACCAGGAAACTTGGCAGTTGTTACAGATATATTGATGAGATGTGCTAATATCTCATCCCAAATTCTTAAAAATAAATTCAGTATGATTTTCAGCAAAAATAAGGGTTTGGGTGAAGAATTAGGTAAAATTCTCCGAAAAACAATAAATATGTGTTTGCAGCATGAATATTACACTTTGGAGCCTTAAAGAGGAACAGGGTGTATAAAACAGTTTGTCTATACAATATCTATCATAAGACCAAAGCTATTTTTGTTGATTTTCAGCTGAAGTAATCATTTGGATGGAAAGTTATGTGACATTCTCACTCATTATAGCACTGGGTTGTGCATGATAAGAAGTCAAATTCAATTTGGTATATAACTCTTTTTTCATCAAAAATAAATTTATCGGGTTTTTAAACCAGAGGATTCACAAAACAATATTCGAATTGAAAAGAATTTCAATTATACACGTTATGCAGAATCAATTTGAAACCAAGCTTTGAAATGGATCTGAATCGAGAGTGAAATAGAAAACTCATTCACTCACATTTCCACACCTAAAAATAAATATTTTCCTTGAACCGGTTGTTTCTCCATTATATTTGATCACCTAAAAGCCTAAGAGATGAGTTATATGGGTTTCTACGGGGATCCCAAACTGGAACCGATGGAAGACGTGCCGTTATTTGTTGATAAAAGGTTTGAGCTCAAAGATGAGCTTGAATACGATGTGTAGGCGACTAATGATGACGTATTGGGAGACAAGCACATGCTGTGATCTATTAATGAGAGAGGGTGGCGAAGCGAATGCTAATTGGTTATAGGATTATGACCTGTCGGATTAAAAATAACCGTTTTTAGATCACATAAATAAGAATATGTCTCGATTTTCACTTCATCCTTTTCTTATGGTATTCATTTCTCCTTCTGTTCGTTGCACTAACCTAAAATTGCTTTAATATATCCCGGGCAGCTGTGAAGAATCCAAAATATGTATCAGTTCTATAGAAATATCAAAAAATTGAGCACAATGATTAACTGGAACCGAGGGGGAGGCCTGAAAAAAATCAATCACTAAGTGGAGTATTAATAGGAACTATTAGAAATGCTTGAGAATTTGATACCGTTATTATTATTCGTAGAAGATGCTTTGGCAATTGTTACAATGAATTCAATTTCGCTCGAGAATGGCAATGAAACAATTGAAACCCACTATCAAAATGGTAGTTCTGTTAAAAACATATTCCATAAAATTCGTGATATTTTCGGACAACATAATCGACCTTCCGAGACCATTATTAAGAATTTGTTCGCTAGATTTGAGTCGACGGGATCGGTAAAAATGTGCCAACACCGGACTGTTCAACTGAAAACATCGCAGCGGTGAACCACAGTGTTGAAGAAGATCCAAATTTGTGAATTTCTCGACGTTCTCAACAACTGGGGTTATCCCAAACCATCACATGACGAATTTTGCGTAAGGATTTAGCTTTGAAGCCTTACAAGACTCAACTTGTGCACTAATTGAAGACGACCGACCATTCACATTCGTAGATTCGCTCAATTCGTTCTGGAATAACCCGCTGGATTTTCTGAAGAAATCATTTTTTCAGGCGAATCCCATTTTCACTTGTCAGGGTACGTCAACAAGCAAAATTGCCGCATTTGGGCTTCTGAAAATCCTAGATTATTGAGAAGCCTTTGCATGCTCAACGTGTCACTGTATGATGCGCTATGTTTTCTGGATGCGTGATTGGGCCGTTTTTTTTTTTTCGAAGACGAGGTTGGTAATGCGGTAACGGTCAATGTATCACGCTATCGCGAGATGATAACTCAGATTTGACCTATCATTGATAACATGGATATCACTGACATGTGGTTTCAACAAGACGTCGCCACTTGTCACACAGCCAATGAGACGATCAATTTAGTGCAAACCAAATTCAGCTGTTAAATGGCCTGCCAGATCGTGTGATTTAACACCACTAGATTATTTTTTGCGGGGCTATCTTAACGACAGAGTCTTTACGGAGCCAATGGAATCGATTGCAGCCTTAAAACTCAAAATTTGTGATGTGATAGCCGAAATAGACCCGACATTTTGGCAAAAAGTGATTAAAAATTTCGATGACAGACTTTACTTCTGTCAGCGTGGTCGTGATGGACATTTCTAAGATATCATTTCATACATAATTGCCGAACTTTTCTTTTTGTAATACAATAAAAATTTGAATCATCTTCTTTTTCTTTTTGAAAGACCCTTTATTTGTATGATAGCAATGCAAAAAAATGATTCAAGGCGTGTAATTTGGATATTTTTTTAGTACTCCAGATACTCTAAAAATTTCAACTCTCTAGCTCATTCCGTTCGGACGCAATCGTGCCTACGGACAGACGGACGGCCATAATCGATTTCGACCAAGGATTTTCCATCAGTGAGTCCAAACAAAACGATTGATAGCACTTTCACCCAAATAGTCGAAAAAAAAACCGACATTTAGGCATCTATAAGCTATTTGTTCAGGTGAGTAAGGGCGCTGAAAAAGCGTAAAACTACGAATTTAAATGAAATAGTTGTGCATGGTTTTGAGGTAATTTTATATTTTTTTCAAAGAGGACCTTGCTCAATTTCAAGGGACGTCATTGAATATGTCTTAAATATTAGGATATGTTATTCATATCTTTTGTTTCATACCTATTGATGAATATCGAGAGGTTTATTCAAACTATAACTTAAATAAATTAAATATGGTATTTTCATGGGACAATTCCAAAAAAATGAATCCCTCAACTGGAAATTAATTTTCTTCCATCATTTAGCCAGTTTGAAAAAATATACTAATGAAACACTCACTGAAATTCTGCAATTTTCCAGCAAGTTCCCAATTTCCTTTGAACTACACGAAAAGTCAAAAACTTATCCAAAAAACACCTTAACAATTCTTGACATAAAGTCGATTCGCACAACTAAATTAAGCACTGCATTTCTTAAATTCCAGCTCACAAAACGATACCGGTGGCCAAAAAATTCCCGCTCATTCTTCAAGACGCCGACAAAGAAGCGCGTCGGGACGTCTTTTGAGAGGCACCGCGTATAACAAGACGGCTGACCGAAGAACACTGAAAATTGGCATGCAGCTTTTTCATGCGAACGTTACGCGAGCAGCAATCAAGGATCTTCTAGTCCTGCGTTCAGATTCCGGTGTCTTTGATTACACACAAAATGCGGGTGATGTGTAGCAGGAGGAGAGATAATGCACTTCCGCAGATTAACTCGGTGGAAGCAGAGATCGTAAATCGCGCTTAAAATTTGTTGTGAGTAATCGAGTGATCAGAATTTATTTATTCAACGGTTTGTATGATTGGAGATGAGGTTCAATGAGATGTTGAGAAGTGTGCGAATCGGCAGATGGAATATATAACTTGACTTGATGTCAATTTTAATTTTTCTGTGGGAGAAATTACGCTTCATATGTTATCTTCATGTCTATTGACAGGTGACAACTATTGGCTTGGTCGGAAAGTTTTTTTTTAAGGAATGAAAGACTGTAGAATAATTCGAGGCTCCCAAAACATTTCATGTTTTAATGGCAGATATCTGTCAAGGTTTTTGACCTTCTTATTCGGAGTGAAGATTTTTACCGTCTGAAAAATTTTGAAGCGGTCAGAATAAATTAAAATTCAGTTCTGAAGAATATGGTGGATATGGTATTGTATCCCATTCACGCTGTAAAAGCTTTTGACGAGTGACAAAACTTATGTGATGTATCGATTTATCTTGGTGGAACACTACACCTTTATTTTTAATTAGTTCTGGCCCTTTTTGTTAAATGATGCACTTCAGTTTGTCCAACCGATACCAGCAGTCTTCCGAATTAGTCATTGAGTTATCCTAAAAACGATTTCGTCAAAATCCTCACGTGTTGTTATTTGCCAATTTGCACCAACTAATGCCTTTCCTGCTTCTTTATCAGCTTCAACCGGCCTTCTTGGACGTGGTGCAACTTCGGCATCAAAATTGCTGGATCCAAATTCAGCAAACCACACTAGCATACTGTCAACACACCATCTCCATACACATCGATCGATTTCTTACTGGCTTGAACAGCATTTTTACCCTTTCTGTAGTATAGCAATAATATTTGTCGACACCTAGCACAACGGAGTGTATTTAAGAACTTCATAAAGAGTTATAAAATTTTTTTATTCCATTTTGACTTTTAAAGACGACAATATTCAATTCATGGTAACAAGGGTAAGTTGACGTTTATCCACTGAATGAATTAAATTTTTTTTAATTCACTAGTGGAATAAAATGTTCACCACTCGCTTTCTGGAAATTATTCTTTCAACACACAATATAAATCTTTTTATCGAAAATGACTAACAGATCGCGAAATGGATTCAGCGGGACCTAGTAATAGTAAATCTTTTGAAATTCCTAAGGAACATATTCGGTGATATTGTTAATTTTTAATAAATAAGTAACATTTTCGACTCATTCGTATGATGATAAATTTTATTTAATTAAGGAAGTTAGACGACCTGTTCCAAATTTGATTAAATCTCTAGTGTCTAGTGGTGGGGTCGGTAAATCAAATCGGGGATTCCAAAATACGTGGTATGACAAGCACGACTGGGTTACTGGAAGTATTACTTTGAAAAAATATTTTGTTGGCCGTGCATTTTATGCTCAGCAACTAATGGAAATTCCGACAGAGTTTGGTCGAAAAGTGGTTTTAGTGATTTGAAAAATTTATCTCGGGTTCTATCGCCACACAATAAAAGTGCTCAGCATATTTCATCTAATTGCAAGCTTACCGTTATGAGAAAGCAAAACAAAATATCGCCACAGTAATAGATAATGCGCGTCAAATAGAAATTGAAAATTTCAATGCTAGATTAAAAAAAGCCAAATTCTAAGAACTTCAATAGATATAACGATGCACCTCTGTATGCAAGAGTTACCTTTTAGGGGGCACGATGAATCGTATGAGTCTTTAAATCACGGAAATTTCAAAGAATTGGTAGTTCTTGTTAGTGAATTTAACACGAATTAAAAACCTTTTTAGAAAATGACACCAGCAGTAAATCGGTAATTTCTGGTACATCTAAAACCATTCAAAATGAATTAATTGATTCGGTTGCTTTTGTTGTGAATAAACAAATCGAGGACGAAATATATAATACATTATTTAATTTTTTTCATATGTGCCTCACCATACTATATTGTCACGAGCCGCCACTGATTTCTGCATCAGGAACTCCGGTTTTTGTGACCCAACCAAGTATTTGTTCAGAAATATTTATTTTGTTTTGTAGCGAATCTTCAATATATACTTCTGCAACAGAACTTGAGCGCCATCCACCATGTCTTTTCAAAACTGTCAAATCTGCCCTGAATTTTCGAGTAGGGTTGCAGAAGAACGCCTGAAACTGTGCCCTGTATATTGTTCAGCATCAGAAAGGCCCAAATACTTTGCAATAGTAACGGGCATTTTCGAAAATGTATTCACACCTACTGGACGGTACATTTTTCATTTCTATAATTGATAGTCGTTTGTGATCAACTTTGCTTAGCCTCAAGTTCCTATACTTGGGGAATATATCGAGTCCAGCAACCTTAATAGTACCAGTGACCACAATAAACACTCTTTTCTTATAAGTGACACGTGAGTTAAAAATGTTTATTCACTCAACAACAACAAATTAACTCTCCCTACAGGCTCGTGGGTAAACTTTCTTCTCAAGAATAAGCATTCACCTAACCCACTTGTATAAATATCTATAAATAGTGGCAAACTTAAAAGTGCTGCAATTTTCAAGATTTTCAAACAATTATTTTTATCTGACTTCAGCGAAAAAAATTCCACCTAAAAATTTTGAAATTCTTCATTGTAGTACTTCATAAGATTAAAACTATAAAAAAATTTTCGAATAACTTGATATCATTAAAGGTGGTGTATTTTGCTCTTGTCCAAACTCAAATTGAATATTGTATTATAGGATGGGGTGGAGTCTATGACAGCCATTTCAAAAAATTAAATGTGATGCAAAAGGACTATATATGGATAAAGAATTACTTACCCGAGCTGTTTATTGTTCCAACTAGCAGAAGTTCTCGACACAAGATTATTATACATTATGAAGATATTGACAAATACATTCAGAGGTAGAAACGGCGATTCACAGAATAGACAAATATTGTTTCCACCTTCTCTGCATAGAGTCTTACATTTTGTTTGTAGTGAATAGAAACGAGAGCTACTAGGTTTCTGGCTTGTCACTCTAACCTGTCTTCCTTTGTTTGAGTGCCTTAAAATGACCTGATTTAGGTCGAAACATGTCGCAACATTTGTGAATATTAAATTGGAGCAGACAAAAAAGCGTATTTTCTTTTTAGACACTAGGAAGCAAAGTCCTCCGAGAACAGTGTCGGGTAGTACACATCTTAAAATTGAGTTTGTAAGAGGTGCCTCATTTTTGTACTGAAGCGATACACTGTACCACTTCAAATGAGTTCTGGCCGTTCATGTCGCGATACGATGTCGGAACAAAATTTGTACTAGTATAGACGACGGGTTGTTGAGGCGGTGTAGCGTAGCGAGGGCGGGGTAGGTAAGAACTAGGAACGTTGAAAGTCTATCTCACTTCAAATATGCCGATGAAAAAGGAGGGCAACGTTAACTGCCGACAGAATTGAAGTAGAAAAAGAGGCAAAATTTAAAATGCAAATTGATTGTTGGATTTTGAAACTTGAATTATAAAAAAATAATTTAGAAATTTTCTGAATATTTTTTATCCTGACGAATATTTTGGAGAAACGATAGCAAGTTGTTCCAATAGGAACAATCGCGCAAAAAGGATTATAAAACATCCTGAATACTAATAACTCATGAACCATTTAATTTTTCCTAAATTATATAATATTGCCATAATATACTGGTGGACGTTTGAAATAAGAATATTAATAAGTTTCCAATACAAGCAGATACTCAAGATGCTCGAAAATATTTTCAAAAAAAAGAAAATTTTCTTATACCACCACATGCAAATTTTCATCTCGAAATAGTCATATGATATCAAATCAAGTCATAAAGGCCTTTTTCGTGAATCGTCCTGTATATTCAGAAGCTACGCCTGCAGCTGCTCCATTAAATCAATAAATCAAATTCTCAATGTACATCATCAAATAACAATAAAAGCAATTCCCACATACCAAGGAGAGTTTGAGAGTAACATTGACAAAATTAAACGAGTTTTTGCTCAGTAAGAATTGGGCGTTTATATGGAAAGGCATTATTAGAGTTTTTGTCTGCTTCCAGACAAGATTGGGTCTTCCAGATGTTAAATTAAATAATGTTACTCTGAACCTTATTTGATAAAATTGCCGATGAGATAGAGGAATTATTCATTAATTCTGCAGAGCCAACAGTTTTTGGATAGTATTATTCACATCATTATTCTTATGAAGTGGTACTTTTCTTTCAACAAAATTTTGAGTGCAAAACTTTTGCAGAATGTTCATTCGAGCTAAATCTGGTATTGATATTCTTCCTACAAATGTTTCGATAGGCATCGTAAGTCGTTTTGAAGGTGAATAAGCTTTAAAATTAGCAGAAAATTTTTGAAAATTTCATTTTCCTTAATTGTCGAGAATAATTAGATCTCCTGGATTAAAATTAAATTCCTACTCAACTGTGGTTTGAAGACTTATTCATGCTAGATCGAACAATTGGCCTCCAACCTCCCGATAACTCTATTGATTTATAGATGAAGGATGATTTTCGTAAATGCTGCTTCCTTTATTTTTTGTCTTCCTAGTTTCTCTTGTTTATACAGTGATGGAGAAATGTGAGGAACCAAGTATACAGGGTGAGTCTTTGATCACTGCGTTAATTTTAACCATAGATTCTTGACGTCAAAAGAAACAATTTCTTCCGATAACATTTTTCCAAATTGGACCCCGTTCAAAAGATATAGGGTGTTGAAATTTAATAAAAAAATTGCATTTTCTCCTGTAATATTCAAACGACAAAATCAATTGAAATGATCTCTTGTAGAAGGTTTTTGATAACACTCGTACATAGTTTGGCATCAATAGATTTATTCCATTTCTTGTGGGTTTCTCAATACTACTCTACAGATTGGTTAAATTGCATGAAAAACAAATATCGCTTGAACTAAATGTCCGTATATTGTACTTCCTGGAATCATTAGTCTTTTTTGATATTAAAATCATTCATCATCTTTTCTCCTAAATTGCACCATTCTTGAGATATTTGAAGTTGAAAGGAATTGAATCCATATAATTTTGTCCAAATTTTCTGATTTTCCCAAATCCAACTCTGTGCTGAAATGATTCAATAATCAGATTTGTTCAATGTTGCCGTATTTAATGTCTTTATTAAATATTTCTACAAAAGGTTGGGGAAAAGTTTTCCATCACTCACATAGGTACTTCGGTATATTGACCGTTGAAATAGGTAATGTATTTTCTGTCAGGACCTGTTAAATTGAAGACTTGTCTTTATGAACAGCTGGTTCTTTATAGCTTCAGACTTTCAGGGTTCATCAAATTATATCTATTCTAACATAGGAATGCTTCAAATTAAGCTCATATGAGTTTTAATAACTTCGAACCCAGTCTCCTAGATTTGTTTTGTACCTTTAAAGAAGTTTTTTCACATCTTTAGTTCATACACCGATTCAACCTGGTTCACAAACTTAGGAGATAATAGAATTTGACTTAGTTTTAATATTTCTGAATGTTTGTTTTCAAACTATCGAAATTATCTTTAAAATATTTTCCACATTTTTTTAAGGAAAGCTATAAATAGCTGTTGACAGTTTCAAACAGAATCAAAACAAGGAACCACAGAACACTATTTTATTGGGAACTACCCACCACAGAGACGTTATAATATTTTAATGTGATAATAATTCACTCTAGTTATTCTGAGGAAAATTATAACTAATGATCAATAATGGTTACAAATATTATCTTCCATTTAAAAAAACTTTGCAATTATTATTTTTTTCTCTCCTGGGGTTCGGCAATAAATTAATATTCTATGATAAGGTATTAAAATTTGACATAATCTATGAATAACCATTATTAAATATTTATGTTTTTGTTTACGTAATTAAAACAGATACTCTGATTATAAAAACCAAAAATTTACTCATGTTCAGTAATCAGTAATTATAGTCTGAACAGAATAGATTCATATTAATAATTAAACAAAAAATTTTTTAGTAAAGAACACCTAGATGATTTTTCAGAATCAAATTTAGGTGATCAAACTCGATTTCTTCAAGCAAGTATAATTGCACACCTAAATCTGGGAATACTTTTGTAATCTATCCAAGTAAATTGTTATTGGGATTCAGTACAGAAAATAATCATCAAAAATATTTTCATATTTTTAACAATATGATCAAGAGACCTCATAGACCTGTTCACTGGTCCCTGTCAAGGGGAAGAAACTTCAGAAATATCAGTGTTTGGAAAATCATAGATGTTTTTTTCTGGCTTTGGGTGAAAAAAAACAGTGACAACCTCTTGGCTTTTAAGTTTTCATAGAAATGATGGTTTTCATGATTTGGAAATTTTAAGAAGAAAATTACAAATGTATGATGATAACATCCAATAATTCTGAAGTTTTTTTTTTAATTTCTCACTAGAAAGGGATGGTTTATAATCTTGAAGTAGAAAGAAATTATGGTAGAACAACAAAAATCTATGTTTATGGTGTTGAATTTTTTTTACCAGAAAATTAATATTTTGTATCTTCCTTCTTGATATGGACCTCATCGGATGAAACATGAGTGGGTGAATCATTTTTTAGAGGGAAAATAATGTTTTTAAACAATTTAGATTCATTAGTGGATGCTGTGGAAGGTATTTTTTGTTCAAACTAAACTGGACTACAGAGAGGTATTTGCCCAATCTGAAAACTTAAAATGCTTATAACTTTTTAACGCAGCTGAATATGGAAAAACCGCAATGGAAAAAGTGTTTCTTTTGATCTCAAGAACCTATGATTAAAATCAACGAAGAAGTCAAAGACTCACCCTGTATAGTTACTGCTGTAGATTGCCTATTTGTTTTCATAATTTTTAACAATTTTGAACTTCTGGTTTTACCGGAAGTGATGTCAATTTTGAAATTTGCAAAAGAACACTCTGTATATTATTTCAATACCTATCAAGATATCAACAGAAAAGTATCAAAAAAATTAAAAACCTAATATCCATTAAAGAAATTACTAATCTTTATTATTAACTAAAACTAAGTGATTTTCAAAACATTGAAACTTAACTAAAATGAACATAATGTATTAGATGTCCAAACTGAGCACCGTTTATTTCTTGACATAAGGCAAGTCGGTTTGTAAATTCTCTAGTAACATTAGCTATTACATCTGGTTGAATTCTCTGTATCTCGTGAGTTATTCCTTCAGCTAATTCTTCTTGTCCTTCAACATAAACCTTAGACTTTAAATAGTCCGGTGGATTAAGGTCTGGACTTCGTGCAGGCCATTCATAAGTACCCCTTCTGTGATGAAATGTCCTATCTAAATGGGACGCAATATTACTGAAAAATCTTTTTGATGCACAAAAACTATTTTGTCTTATTTTCACTTTATTCGCGCTTATACATTTGCCCGATATGCAACATATAGCAATGTATTTCTTATACCTTCGTCGCTTTGACTAATATGCAAGAAGAATTGTACCTACAACCAATATTTATCCATCTCCGAGAGAAACATATTGAGTTACCTGAAATTTGAGTTGATACATACACGAATAGGACTCCACGCATAACATACCGAAAACGTGTTACAATCAATCACCCACGTTCGAACATGTTTTTAGGGACCGATGAATAAGCAAAAACGTGTCTCAGCTATTTGTCAAATCACGAGCGATCATAAATATGGGCCAGTTTGTTGTTCGATGAAAGAGGTCTCCTTAAATGGCCCTGTGATTCATACTTATTTTTATGACGATGCACTCTCGCAAGGGTTCTGAACACTGATATAATATTCCGATATTTTCACTCCGGTCAGATTCAAACAACACACAAGGTGATCGTCTCATTGTACTGCTGCCTGTTTTTTTTTCCTGTTTTGACATGTAACTTTTGGCTATGGGTACGGAAGGCATCGTCTTCTGTTGCTTGCATTTACGATAATGAAAGTTTTCACAATCCTATTTCGGAAGCTTACGGTCCGAGATTACAATGAGTAATTTCTCTTTCATTACCAGTTATTGAAACCGTGTCGGCGTTGAAAAAGAATTGTCATCTTCTTTGCAAGGTAAGTGGTTTTCTGTGGTTCATTGAGGTGATAATCGAATAATGTTCTACAGGGTGGCCATTTGAAAACAAAACAGACGAGATTACAGACGAAATAAGTTTTTTCGATAGAAATACTCGGACAGGTCGATTTCTGTTTTGAGGGGGACAACTTAACCCTTGCTACTACAACCCTCACCCCCAATTTTTGAATAGGGAAGATGGCGTGAGTGATACCTCAATTCAAAGGTATTTTTATACTGATTTCGGCACAGTAATTGTATTTTATGCATTAGTTCTCGAAATATTCATGCGTTAGTTAATTTTATCACTTAAATTAATTTTTTGCGAATAATTGACAATTCGTGCTTCCAAAACACCAAAATTTCCCCACTTGAATTTTAAATTGCAAAACATCTACCACTGGGCAAATGAAGTCATACCGTACGTGTTAATGCTACTAGGGTCAGATGTTCGACTAGCTGTTTTATTCATTGAAATCATTCTCCAACTGTACGGTATCAGAATGATTTGAAGTATTGATCTAAGAAATAAGACTTTTCAAAGTAAAGTAAATAATTTATCAAAAACACACATCAATTAATCAAATATTCAATTTGTTCACCATTAGCTTCCATACAATGAAATAAGTTTTGTTCGAAACGATGGCGCACATTTTTCAGCATTTCTGGAGTGATTTGACGATATTCGTTCACTATACGTCTTCTTGAATCTTCTATGGAATCGGGCTGTGTAGAGTAAATTTTACTCTTCAAAGAAAGAAAGAAAGAAATCTAGTGGTGACAGATCTGGCGATCTGGCTGGCCATTCAGTGGGACCCCTTCTTCCAATCCACCGATTTGGAAATCTTTGATCCAGATATTCTCGAACTGGTAAGGCGTAGTGTTGAGGAGCTCCATCCTGCTGAAACACAATCTGATCTTCCACATAATTTCCAGCATTGTTTTCAATAATTACCGTCAAAATTGGATCAATGTGATTATCCAATAAGTCCAAATACATATCTCCAGTAAGATTACCAGGAAATACTGCAAATTATATCGAAGATAATTTAGATTGAGTTTCAGCAAGATTGAGGTCCTTCGCAATACGCTTTGTTTGTTCGACATCTTGATTAAAGATTTCTATGTCAGTGGATTGGAGGAAGGAAGCCACAGTCATGGTTGTTTTGAAGCTCAAAATGTCGATTTTGCACAAAAAAACACTACAAGTACCATGAAAACATCACTCCATTTTCAAAACTCAGTTTAGAGTATTTCGAGAACTAATGCATAAAATGAAAAAACAATTACCGTGCTGAAATCAGTATAAAAATACCTTTGAATTGAGGTATCATTCACCCCATCTTCCCTATTCAAAATTTGGGGGTGAGGGTTGTAGTAGCAAGGGTTGAAGCGCTATGCGTCCGTTACCTACATCTTAAGTTGTCTCCCTCGAAACAGAAATCGACCTGTCCTAGAATTTCTATCGAAAAAATTTATTTTGTCTGTAATCTCGTCTGTTTCGTTTTCATATGGCCACCCTGTATTTTGCTGGCCGATTCAGAACAAGAGCGGAATAACTACTGACTTCACATTTCTACATTTTACGAACAAATTCACAATCAAATAGATCAAAAAAACTGAATAAATTTTTCTCTCTATCTGAGGATGAAGAAGATAATCACTCTCTACATTCATTGCTGGCAAATTAACATCTGGCATAATCACACATATCAAGTGTTACTCACTATTGAAAGTCGTTTTAAAACATTAATTAATTTCTTATTGGCTTAGAACTTCCAACCATAAATGGTTTATATTAATTACCTCTGTACTCATATTACAAGCAATTATTTGAATTGAACATCATACAAGATGGACATGAGAGTAAAGACCCATGACCATATATGGTCCTATGATTCACCATAAACGAATATAATAATTTCACGCTTTCATATGTTCCTACACGGGGTTTAAAATTCTCAATTCTTTAATATTTTTTCTTTTACTTCTACTAATTTCGGTTTATTATTAAGAAAACACTACAGGCTTGGTGTTTGATAACAACCTAAGATTCTTTCTGACCGGGGAAAGTATCAACTTATGTCTTATTTGCAGTGGCGGGTCGTGATCTTTAGTCTGCGTCAGGATATATATTTAGATATACAGGGTGTCCAGGAAAATGTGGGAGATTTCTAGGATTCAGATAGAAAATTAAAAAATAACATGACAAGTTCCTATAATTTTTTTCCTAGCGGCCCTCCCTACAGAGATACGGCTTCTTAGAGGACGCCATTGGTAATCAATTTTTCTTTAATAACTTTTTAATTACTTGAGATAATTTAATGAAAATTTGATACAATAAACAGTAGTAAGGATGTCCTAAAATACTGCCCTCAAAATATATTAACCTTGTTTAGTTCATCAGAGGCGGACTAGGTTGTATTTTTTCGCGGAACATAGAAACAAGCTTAGAGTGTACTATAGATATGACTCAGTAGGTCAAGGTATTTCAATTGCAAGTTACGCGCGCATGTCTAGTATGCCAGTGGCGTGCAAAGCGTTGCAATTTCGTTTTAGAATATTTCACGTTCTTACTTGGATCTACCCCAGAACCACTACAATGAGATATTTTTAGCCATTGAAAGTTCTTCAATTTGAACCTGTTGATTTGCATTTCTTTCCGAACAAAGCGGAATGTCGTGTACGTGATGCACCTATTTACGATTTTATTCTTTTCATAAGTTTATTTTCGTACAAGTTCTCATTCATTCCCGAGAAATGCTTTATGATATCCCGGCTAAGTCGGTTCTCCTTTAATTATACCACTTTGGTATTGGAAGGATGTTCCCCAAATCTCCGGAAATCGTGTAAACAAATTATTTCTGGATTTATTGCATTGGATCTCGAAGCGAACAGCTTTATATTAGTGACATCTGATCCCAATTTCAAATTCACGTTCGGAATGAATGGCTTCGAAAAAGGGGAGATGAACTTGTTTATGAATATAGTATTGGGCCAATATATCTCGATCTATAGTCTAGTATAATGAGTTTGAAGTGATGTTGATAGGACATACTATTATTAAAGTTATGTGCTATAGCTCATTCAATTATATCTAGATCATTGTGTGAAGAAATTGCATTAGTACATTAAAAATTCCCTAAAGTTATAAACAATTGAAGATGGTAAAGTCTTTTATGCTCTTTAAAACATTTCATAAATTTTCTATATGATAACGACACATGAATAGAATGGCTAGAAGAAAAACTCAACTACTATGCAAAATTTGTGACTGTTTTTCATTCAGTAATAAGCGCTTGTAAGGCGTGGAGATAATAAATCTAGCAAGGATTTTCATCGCAACGTAGGAGTATAGATAAATACGATGCAAATGAAATATTATCATGACGCTGCTTCGATATTCTTGGCTGAATAGATTCTAATGAAAAAATGGTTTATGTGGGTCGAATAGGGTTCATCTTTGCACCCTGAGGGAGTAATAATGAATTCGTCCATATGTACAGTCTGTTTAGGTAGAAGTTACATTCAAATGAATTCCTCGGGGTTATAAATTCTATATGGATTAAAAAAAAAATGAGAATAACTATTATTGGGAAAAAATGATGTATCTAGACAAGAAGATAGTCACATCATCCCGATGTTCTTATGATTTGAACATTGCGGTTTGATATGTAACGACGCTGAAAGTCTGAAAAAAAATTAAAGAATGTAGGCTGACAGATTGTACCGTTCACTTTTTCATACAAAGCAAACCTCAGGTGTGGGTAAAAAGGACATAAATATGTTATTCTTTATGAATACAATACAGGGTCTTTCACGAGGAACCTCACCCATATTTATACGGGAAACTACTGAACGTATTTTCATGAAATTCAGCACTTATAAGTATTTCACGATGCTGATGAAATCTAAAATATTTTCAAGGCATGAGCAACTCCGGTTTTTCCGGAAATGACGTCAACTTCCGTTTTTCAAATTACAACACCATTTTTTTATTGCAGAAATAGATTCCTTAGAAAATTTCAAGTTATTTTGATGTAACATTTTTCAGTTTTGGTCGGAAAATTCTCTCTGAGCGGGAAAATTCGAAAAAAAAATCTAAAATAGAGCTCCGCTGAAACAAAAATAACTTCGAGGTTTTTGGATGGAAAATTTTCATTTTTGCGATTTTTCAAGATGTAAGATTGATGTATCCACTTTAAAAATCGAAATAGCGATTCATGATACAGGGGATGAAAAAATCGCTTTCTAAGTTAGGGATGACAAAATCGTGAAAAATCAATTTTTTCAAATCAGAACCCCATTTTTTTATGGCAGATATTGAATCTACGTTGAAAAATAATGTGAGTGTATGCATCACACCCTTGCCCTAAAGTGGATATTTTCTGAGTTATTCACAAAAAACTGTTTTTCGTCTTGAATTTTCAGCTATTTCTTTTCCCTTCACGCCAAAAAGATGAAATTTTCAGGAATTTTTTCTTGTTGTCCGGCCGGCCGTATCCTCTCTAACATCCAAAAGAGGTAAGCTAGAGTTTTCATATTTTCAGAATAGGTTAATTGTCCGAATATCTCGGTCTAGTTCGTTATTGGGCTAAATCCGTCGGATGGTTCAGTAGTTATGAGCATCTGAAATTTTGTTTCCTCAATAACTACTACAATATCCATACGATCCAGTTGATACTTGAAATATTGTTGAGGGAGGCTGCAACAAAACGGCTCGAAGGAATCGTCACGCTAGAAAATTTTTAAAACATTCCCCAAAAAATTTTTTTAATACTCACTATCTCATGAGATATTTTTTGGATTTCAATAAAAATTCTTGAATATATTGAGGTGATCGATATCTTACTTATCATCAAATTTCATTGTCGTAGCTCTTTTCCATCTAAAGCACGTCAGTGCTTTCTGAATTTTTTCATTTACTTGCCAGGTCGCACAATGGATGAATATTTTGGCGTGCTTCGTTGGTTTATCTGAAGTTGTCATATTTGTCAAGTCTGACCAAAATTCATGCTCTGAGAAAGTTTAATATATCGCTATGTCTAGATGAGATGATTCATCTTCCTTAGGGTTCTGTAGGAGTTTCAGAAGATTCAATTTAAAGAATCAAAGGATCATCGCTTATTTGTAATTTGGATAATAACATATTCGAACCGCAGAAAACAAGAAAATGAGGTAATGCTGTAGCAATTAACAAATTCGTGAATAAAACCTTCACCGACATTAAGTCTGCGTTATGTACGAATTGTCATTTTGATTGATGATCATACAATTCGATGACAAACAATGAGTTTCACCAGTTACTAAACATTTGGGTTTTAAAATTAGATGCAAAACATTATCTACCACTTCCTATTTATTAGCCATGACACGTTTCGAAGCAAGGAATAATATACAGAGGTTATAATGTAATACGGTCATATCTCACAGTTGACAGAAACATTCGTTCTAGTGGCGCCAAACATGCAAAAACGATATGAGTATCAGATTTTTATTGCTCCTTATACTGTCAGTAAGACAGTTCTTCAGTCGGCAGTTCGACCAAAATGTGTCGAAGGAAATAGAGGCGGAGATTCATAGATTGAATAGACTTTGGTGACAACTTGATACTCCATTTCTACCTCTGCTTGAAATTCTTTGATCATGAGTGTTTATATAATTTTGAGATGACAATACAATAATCCAGTGCTCGAGAATACCTGTGGACTTTTCAGGAGATACAAGAGGAGTAGGAGGTTTTTACGAATCCACTGTTTGACTAGAACTGGAACAGTCCAGAATGTGCCCGAATATTGGCACATGCTGATATTGAAAATGTAAAAGAGGTCTAACCGAGGATTTAAGATGTTGATAACAATTTAAATCATTACACCGTAAAAGGCGAGCCCGGTTCCCAGTAATACCTGTTCGAATAGATGTTCACAACCATTCGAATATATAAAAGTTTGAAAATTTTACGTTCTTCGATTTGTTCATGGAACCTTAAATAGAAAAAAAAAAACAAAAAGTGAAATTCACTTCGCAAATGGATCAGACGTTTTGTTTTGAATAGCTATCTGGATATTTCCATAATTTTCAATTTTTATTCAAATTTATCTTTTCAAGGATGTATCACACTTTGTGTTTCAACTGAATGTGTTATTTTGATTTTGATTTAAAAATATTTTGTATTTAATTTAATTTTATTTGATATTTGATGAAAATTATATCTGACCTACAAAACATTGCTTGAACATTTTTGTACGCTCATGCAAAACCAAAGTATTTCATTCAGGTGGCTTCAAGTCAGCATGAAGACAGAACGCTATAGTAAAATGACAGATGAGCTCAGGAAAGTCATTAAATCGTCGATCAGAGAAGATTCACAAACTCCAATTTATAAATTTTCGATTCGTATCTTATACCATTCGTAGAAGTTGAAAAGAAATATCCATTTTTAAATTTATCCTGTGACTTCATCGCATAAAAGAAACTTCTGAATCTTCTCGAGAATTTACTCAACGGAAATGAACTACCACAACTTCCACATATCCACAAATTTTTGATCAAATGAATATTTATTGAGTTCTCGAATATTCAGAAAAAAAATCACACAATTCAGCAGACTCTCTTCCTTTATTCAAACTATTTTCAAGTTTCAAATCCATTTTTTTCAAATAAAGTCTCATGTTTGGAATAATTTAATTCAATTCTAAACGTTTTCATTCATTTTGTTATTCCATAAAACCTTCGTTTCAACTTTAAACACCACTATTAAACCACACTCTAATTTGGAAAGTCGAAGGGTACTAAAGGGCCATGTTCAATAAGACAATTGGTAATTTCTTGTTTTAGGCTTTTATTTATTACATTCTTATTGTCAGTAGTCATTATTTTACCATACTTCACCTGCTGTCATTGGTTGAAAACTGAGACACGACTAAAGACTATTATACAGAGTGGGCAAAAGTCAGTTTACAGTGTCTGGTATTCACTCATGCGCGTATTCTCGGTCAGTATCGTACTAAAGGCGGAATGAGGCAGCTAAAACGTAGCGAGTCGAGTTGTCCGCGTGTAGCAGTGTTGTTGTATACGTTTACAGTGCGTTCGTTGCCATGGATGCGCGTGTAAAGTACACGAAAGAAGAACGTGTTTCTTTGCTCACTTCTTACCTAAAACTTGACGGAGATTATGATGAAATTTTAGAAGAATTTCGCCAACGCTTTCCAAATAAGCAAGTTCCCACCAGACAAATGATACATAAACTGTAACGTAAATTCGTAAGTACTGGCTACGTAGGATTTGTGAAACTATTAATTATTTTTCAGTATATTCACTACATTTAGTACTTTGTAGTTTTAAACCGACAGGAAAAATAAATTGACCAATTAACCTTCATAATATTACACCATATACAGGGTGGCCATTTGAAAACGAAACAGACAAGATTACAGACGAAATGATTTTTTTGATAGAAAAGCTTGGACAAGCCGATTTCTGTTTCGAGGGGGACAACTTAAGATGTAGGTTACGGACGCATAGCGCTTCAATCCTTGATACTACAACCCTCACCCCCAAATTTTGAATAAGGAATATAAGGTGAGTGATACCTCATTTGAAAGGTATTTTCATACTGATTTCAGCGAAGTAATTGTTTTTTCATTTTATGCATTAATTATCGAAATATTCATAACTAAGTATTTGAAAATGAAGTGGTGTTTTCATGGCAATTGTAGTGTTTTTTTTGTGAAAAATCGACATTTTGAGCTTCAAAACAACCATGACTGCGGCTTCCTTCCTCCAATCCACTGACATAGAAATCTTTTATCAAGATGTCGAACAAACAAATCTTGCCTTGGGCGCCTTCGAACCACGCGACGGCCCTGATATGAGTATTGCGAAGGAGCTCAATCTTGCCGAAACTCAATCTAAATTATCTTCGATATAATTTGCAGTATTTCCAATAACACTTGATCGATAGAAAAGTCCAAATACGTACATATCTCTAATCAGATTACCAGGTAAGAAAATCAAATCGTTAATGATGCCACAGAAATATTCCAGTCTCAATTCGTGAAACGATTTCCGACTTAATTATGAAGTGTTTTCTCTATTTTGAAGCATCATAAAATCCATCTTTCACACGCACTAAACGAATATGATTTTGACCGTCGTGTTGTCGAATTTTATACCAGAAAGTGGTGATTTGGGGAAAGCATTAATTTTTTGTTTTCCTTTGAAGAAAACTGCTTCAGAGTCGCATCGAATGCTTGTTGAGGCATATGGGAAAGATTCAAAAGTGTGGAAAATGGGTGCCATATAAATTGAATGAAAGACAAATGGAAAACTGAAAAAACATTTGTAAAATTTTGCTTCAAAGATACGAAAGAAAATCGGTTTGGCATCAGATTGTTACTGGCGATGAAAAATTGATTTATTTTAAGAATCCTAAACGGAAAAAATCATGGGTTAATCCGGGACAACCATCAAAACCACTGCAAAACCAGATGCCGTATTCACCAGACTTGGCTCCTTCCGACTACCATTTGTTTTCATCGATGGGACACGCATTGGCTGAGCAGCACTTTGATTCCTACGAGGAGGTCGAAAATTGGATGTCTGGTAGGTTTGCTTTAAAAGGCGAACAATTTTATTGGCGTGGTATCCACAAATTGCCAGAAAGGTGGTCAAAATGTGTAGAAAACAATGGCCAATACTTTGAATGATATATTTTTCACTCTCCCATTAGTATTTGGTGTTTTATTTTCACAAAAAAACGCTTTTTTCAAGCCGGTATACCTGATACATACTGCGATTGTATCACAAACGAACAAGCGTGCAAAATACTGGCCTCACGTCGCTGTGTTTTCGAAACCATGTTCAGAAGATCGAAAAACTTCAATTCCTAGTCATGTTTAGTTTGTTTCGTAACATTATTACCAACCTTAATATCTCAAATTTCCATTCGATCAAAATCGTATTTCATGATTGGCATCAGGAAATTCAATATCACATTACGCAAGTGGCTTCATCTCCGAGAATCCGAAATATTATGTTCTCAAGTTTCCGCAAAACAATTCTCCACATCATCCTTATACAACCAGAAATATAAAAAAACATGTACGAAGTTTATCTTCGTAGTAATAGCTAAATTCCATCATCCATATATTCCACAAATTCGTAGCGGGGAACTCAGGTAACACGTGTAACCACCAATGCAGTTTATAAGTCTTCGGCAAAGCATAAAGAGACAACTTACTATAAGGAGAATCCTACGGAATATCCACGTTTGGTCTTGGTATTACATATTGACAAGTAATGGCAGCATAAATTGTGAAGCCACTCTTTCGCATCTTCCAGAAGTACTAGCGCCGTTTCTTCACAACACATTTTTCAAGGAAGATCTGTAATAAAGTATGTTTCTGTCCATGCCGATAAAAATTCATCGTCATTGTGTTTTCAGAGCACGAATTCGACGGTCAAGTTCAGAGATTGTCTCTCTTTATCCAGTGGCGGATTGGCGATTCAATGAAACATCTACTTATCTACATATCTATTAGTTGTTCGGAAATTTATGTTTGAAAAATGCACAACTGTTAACAAAAGTCGATGTGTCTCATATTTTTCATAATTCTTTAAAATAATGATTATTCTAGGTTCTAGTAGTGTAGATAAATGTCTTCTCTGGATCCTAGCTATAGAGTTAATCCGCCACTGCCTTCATCGAAATGTTAGGAAAGTGAAAGAGAATTCCGATGATTTTGTTTAATCTCGATTATTTCAAGAAAAGTACTTACCTGAAATATTCCACCATGATATCGCAGTAACTGGAAGTTCACAGAAAAGCTGTATAGCTTATATAGCGAATAAAAAACATTAATGCGGTTCGATAAATAACAACACGAATCTGCAGACTCTAAAAGATGGTGAAGAATTGAATTCCGAAAAGAACAGGTGTTCTCAGATAGCTTTTATTCGAGCTTTTGTGTTCAATAAGCTCTCGGTAAATCGCATTCCCATTGACAAAAAGTAGGTATGATATGGAAATGTAGAGAAATCTTTCAACGAAATTTCTCGGGTTGGGTTCAGGCTTCATGCATTATGATTTTTTAAGATACAATAAGCACATGCTTAGTATTCGGTACTTTGTATCTTCGGTAAATGTTAATTAAGGATCATGCGTTTCAGTCCAAAGAGTTATAATCAGGAAATGTTCATTTCAAAAAATATGACCGGGTTATTATTTTATAGCTTTATAAGCATTTATTTCTAACAGGCAATGAACACCTAATTACAGAAAATTAAAAAAAAAAGATTAAAATAAAATAAGTATCATGAAAACCACTCTGCAATGCAATGCAGACAAAACAAGCTGATGAAACTGACAGAAAATGCATTTAGGCAGCTACATAAAACATGAAGAAACAGATCAATATACCATACATTATTCATTCATAATCAAAATAATATCAATAATTTTCAAGTGAATACAAATTATAAATATAACACACAGAATGAAAATGCAGATCACATCTGTCTGATATACTATTAACAACGGTGCAAGCGTATCTCATTGATGACTGTAGAAGCAAATTAGTCCTAGGTGTACTTATATAAAAAAGACACTTTGTTCCGGCACCCTGGCGTGGCACGAGAAAATCGAGTTTACTCAGGAACTCAACACAGTCAAGTCCGCCACCCAGAAGACCATGAAGGAATTTGATGGTGTAGGATCGAATATGTACCCTACTTATGCGTTTCGTCCCTGGCGCACACATTTGGACTCATCAGTCTTATGTGCGCCATGCCATAGACGCAGGGGTTAGAAGTTTGAGGGAGCCGCCGGGAGTTGAACCGGGCACCCAGTACCTAGTCGGTGTGAAACTTGAGCGCTAACCTCTAGGCCACCGAAGCGCTGTGAATTAAGCTATGCGTGGCTATATAGAGTGCCGCCAAGAGATCCTTATATACTCCCCTGCCGCTGAAAGAGTGCCGCTACAATGGCATGCAATCCTCTTCTGCATTCAAGGCTTTTCGAGTTGAATCTGATTAACAAAATCTTATGATCATATCCTCAAGGAGGATAATGTCCATCCTCGCGAAAGGAAAGCCACTTCAAAAACCTTCTTTGAACAGTCTCTAAACGGCGAACGTGACAGTCATATATAGGACGCCAAATAAGGCATGCATTCTCGAGCTTACTTCTTACCAAAGCATTGAACAGGCGAATTATAATTGCCGAATTCTCAAACAATCTCGCACCCCTCACAATAAAGCCATACATCTTACACGCTGACAATATCAGTTGAGTAATATGCGGTATGGATGAAAACTTTTGATCGAATACCACGCCCATATCCCTGATCTCAGTGAGCCGGGAAAGACTTTCATGGTTTCCTTCGCGAGTAAGATACTACGCTACATGAGAATATTCAATTGAAGTCTATTACATTTGCACCACAAGTTAACAACATCAATGTCCTCCTGCAGACTCAAACAGTCAGCAGTGGATGATATGCCGGCATAGACCTTGAAATCATCAGCGTAGGCCAACTTCATGTTACGTAACTTCGGTAAAAGATCATTAATAAACATGATGAACAAAAGGGGCCCCAGGTTTGACCCTTGAGGTACCCCCGTGGAAACCGCAAATTGTCTAGGCCTACATTTTTCGATTTGCACAAATTGCGTAAGGTTACTCAAATAGGATTTTATCAGATCAGTTAGCTCACCGGAAAAACCAAAAATTTTCTTAACTTTCGCAATTAGAATTCCATGATGAATCTTATCAAAAGCCTTCTGAAGATCTGTATTTATAACATCAACCTGCCCACCCAAATCCAATCTGTCGAAAATGAATTGAGAAAAAGTAATTAAGTTGGAATTTCTATCAAGTCCATATAGGTATCTTTCTTATTGCTAAAGATTATTCTTGTACCATCGCGCAGTAGTGAGAATTGAGTTATTCTGAAATATTGAGTTTGGTTTCTAAATATGAAAAAAATATATTTCATTTAAACTCTTGTATCTTTCCTTTAAAATGTCACCTACGAGATCCAAGGATATAATTTGGGGCACTTGATAGATATGGCCAGGATTTTCTGACAATAGACTTCAGTAAATTTCTCTAAATGTTTTCTTCGTGGGATATTCTATGTATTCAAATACAAAATCTTGCAGAAGCTGTATCATTAGCAGGTACTCAAAATAATTCAGCCTTGATCATCGCCGAAATGAAAGAGAATTTTAATTCCATTGCAGGAAATTGAAAGCAAAGGACTCATACTGAACTTTCTGTTCCAAGAAACACTCAGTACACATCGATCAGACGCCAATCTGAATATGAATGATACACCTACTACCTGTAATATTTTGTACGGGATACATCCTTATGAATTAGTCCAAGACTTTCCTAACCAAATATTTTTCTTCATTTAGAAATTTGTTTTCGACCATATATTGGCGTTTTTTTAAAATAAGGAACACTCAAATTAGCTTAAAATCTATTGACACAGCCTGCTGACGTTTCGCACAAATGTTTGTGGTTTTCGAATATCGAGCCAAAGTGGTCTCGATCGATTGGGTTTGACTCCCTGATGAAGAATCTCGTATACTCTATATCATCCGAATGAGATGAGCAACAGTTCATATTTTAAGAATAGGTTATGATGAGCATCTGAAATTTGGTTTCATCAATTACTCATATGAGATCCATCTGATCGCTTTGAATCTTGAAAACCGTCTAACGATAAAAGACAGGAGTCTACCAAATTGTGTATAAAATCACAAACTAGGTTTTTTGTTGAAAATTCTGGAATTGTGTGCATTAATGGGGTTATTGATATATATGTATACGAATTTCTTTTTGCCAGCTTGTTCTAAACCGTAAACTAGAAAAACAGTGAGTTATTCGAATACTTTATAGTTCTGTGATTTCTTTTGTCAGCTTGACTTGTCTCGAAAATTTATTTGTTTCTAAAACAGTATATTCTAATACAAGTTGCAGCATGGGCACCTATTCCAACACGAATGCGACGAAGGAGCGAGTTTTTGAACGCACGAGTGTTGGAATTGCCTTCTGCAACGAGTATTAAACGATATTTTCTCTATTTCAGTCAAGAATTGTGAGAAATTTATTGGAATTCAATGAAAAATTCAGATTATACCTCCTAGTGCCTTTTGTATTTTATTTTCGCAGTTGGTGTGACTGATACGAAAATTGACAAATACTGAATTTGAATAGTCCGTTCAAATCTCTACATAATATTGACAATTGACATGCAATGGACGCTTGTTGACTTTCGAAAGGATAGGATGTCAGTGTTGTCAACCACAAAACGAAAAATATAACTAAAAACAATGCTGTAATGAGTTTATTACAGCACTGTTTTCAGTACTGTAATGAACTCATTACGACACTGAAATAGAGAAAGGAATTTTACACGACAACGGCGCTGACCAATCAGAAACGTGATATTGCCGCGACTGTCTAGTTGGTTGCAAACAAAGTGACTAACAGGGCAGTGCTAAAATATTAGTATATTCTAAAACAAGTTGCAGAGTAGGTTCGATACTCGATACCTGAATTGAATATCTTTCCAAGAACAATTAAAACATATTTGATGTATTCGGTATTTACTTGTTAGAAATTCATTTTTATTATTTATTAAAAGGATATTAAAAGGATTAAATTTTACAAAAATTTAAGTTTTTAATATAAATATAAATAAGTTTTTGAATTTGCAACTGTCTCCTTTGAATCAAGTAAAAATTGAAACTATGTAAAGAAAAACAAGACACCCATATATTTATGTCATTGCCTTCCATAATTTTGAATTCGGCCGGCATACCGACTGATAATATCGATCGAGCATATCGACATATTAGTGTTCTGTGATATCGACAGAGCAGCAGAAACTCTATGAGAGAGGAGAGAAGGAAAAACTTACGCCATTTTGAGAAAGACAAATTAATGATTGAAAGAATTTTTGTTTATTGAATCATATTGATTTTAAACATATCTGAATAAAAGCTGTAAATGTTGTTTCTTTTGTTTACAGGTATGAAAATTAGTTTTAAGATATTTTGTACATTATGTGATATAAAAATCTTTTGTTTACAGATGAAACGTAATTAAGTTTTTATTTTTTACTTGGGTTTGACTTCCTGATGAAGAATCCGAAGTCAAAATTGAATGTAGTCGGCCGACCCTCCGGCTGTATACTTTCTATCATCGATGGATATAAGCTACAAATTTCATAATTTCACAATAGGTTATTGACCGAAAATATCTGATCCAAATCAGTCGAATAGTTCAGAAGTTACGAACACCTGAAATATGGTTTTCTGTATAAATCCTAGAATATCCATCCGATCAATATGTTTGAAAGAGATTGAAGTGCATAGATTTGCAAATTTTTTTCAAATTCATTTCAAAATTGAATTCATTTCAAATTTTATTAAAATTTTTAAAAGATTCACATGAAGACATCCCGAGACATTGATCAGAGATCCTCAAAATTTGTATCAACATTGAAGTTCTTGACCCTCAGAACATCCTTAAATTGGTAGTTTAGGTTTAATATAATTCTATAACACTCATTCAGTCACATTTATTTTTATATATACCTAAATCTGTTTTTCCTCACAAAAAATCAGACAGTTGAAATGTAACAACCTGATGATGACGTATTTTGCCTAAAAGCTGTCGATATAAAGATAATAATTTCTGGAAATTGAAACTGTGTCCTTTTAATCGAGTAATTAAAATGAATTTCCAACAAGTAAGACCGAATCCATCAATTATTTGACTTTGACACGATACCATACATTCAGATGCATGGTCCCAATGCCTCAGTAGAAATAGAATTAATGATTCCATATATTAATCAATCTTCCATGTTTAATAATAGATAAATTAACGGAATTGAATTGAACATACTTGAAATACCACAATTAAATATTGACCATCCATTATTTCTCAATAGCTCTCGTACAACTCTATAGGCGAATACTTCTACTTCTTAAATTTATTCAAGAGTGAGTATGAAAAAAATTATTATGCAGAGGAGGTTAACGTACATATCTAATAGTCTTGAGGGAGCTGCTGGAAAAACGGTAATTGGTCAAATTACATGGTTACGCGAAGAATAATATTTGCATACAAGTGGAAGTGACACTCAACGTTCTGCATATTTATGCCGACTAAAGAATGAAGAGGCAGTTGAACAAACTTTCTTAAAGCTCTTGAGTTCAGGTGAAGTATCGAATCTTCGCATCTATTTAACATCTGAATGTGCTCATGCTGCTTCAAAAATATGTCAATGTAGTATAGATTGATATCTGAATAAAAATAAGAATACTTTCAAGAATATGATCAAAAATTGGTTTTTTCATCTTTTAGAAGGAGATGAAAAACTTACTTGCGGTTCTCTATGTAATTGGGAAGGTTTAAAGCATGAACGGTTGAAACGAAGCGAAAGAGATATGAAAGATAAAATAACGTCATGTGCTATTAGCGTCCTACGCTTTTTACGTTATTGAACATGCGTATTTTGCAAGGTGCAGTATTAATGTTAAGCGTTGCACGTTATACGTTATTAATGTAGTTTTACAATTATGTGCACTCTAATTTGGTCATAACTATTTGGTTTGCAACATATATCATCTTGTTTAACGCTACACACATTTAGTATTTGAGTTTTTGCGAAAAAATTTAAAATTTCCACTTCCAAAAGATAATTTGTTAGTAATGAATCCTTTTCACTGATCATTGTCATTGATTGTCACGATTCTATGATATCCATAACTCAAAACTGTATACTCCATACAACCACAGTATAGATACCAACCAGTAGCGCACTCCGTGGATTTTCTTACACCAAGTCTGACTCACGCATCTCGCAGGGATTCTAACCTCATATTTTGGTCCTTGTTCATTGTTTTCATCAATAATTCTAAGATGTCTGGAATAATGTCATTATTATTATTTCAAACATCTTAAATAATTCCTTTGTATAATTAATTCATTTAATATTTAAAAAATATAATTTTTTTGAGATCTATTTCAAATTCAAAGAAAAAGTTGAAGAAGAAAATACCACCTAACCTATAATTCAGTGTAATTTTTTTGAGTCTACCATGAGCCAGTAAAGCTCATTTATTTAATCATTTATTTTCATTCCAGTAGGTGTTATGTTTCAATTTTGTGTTATTTTCAAATTAATTCCAAAATTATAAACAATTGTAGCGTATACAACTGCAAAAACAATAGTTTCAATAATCCCAAACTTTCTTTTTCTCAATACCATTAAACACCGACAGGTGAGTGATACATATTGTATTGTAGAAAATGTTGTTTATTAAAAGCTCCGTTATTTGAGAGGTGCTTCATTCAATTAGTTGAGATTAGTTGAGATATCAGGAATCAATGAGATTTCAGGAGGTTTACGATTACTATCGTAATTTCTTTACGATTAGTTGAGATATCAGGAACTCATAGAATTTCAGGAGATTTACGCCTACTGTTGTCATTTCTTTACGATTAGTTGAGATATCAAGAACCAATGGAATTTCAGGAGGTTTATGCTTACTGCATGCGTATGCAGAAGATCGAGCAAAGTTTGCAAATTATGATCTGCAATTAGGATGTTCTTGTCATCGACGTAATGAGTAAGGAAGCAGCCCAGACGATTAATATATTGAGGTGCATCATTAATGTATATGATAAACAGTATAGGGCCAAGAATGCTACCCTGCGGAATGCCTGTTTTAACAGTCTCTCTTCTGGACTTTCCTGATACACCCTCCTTTGTGATTACAGTTTGTTGCAATCTTCTTGGTAGGTAGGACTGCAGCCAGGACAAAGTGGTACCAGTTATTACCTACAGCTAGAGTTTCTTTAAAAGGAGTTGGTGATTTACACAATCATAGGCTAGTCAGATCTAAGGACAATCCCATCGCATAGTCTCCACTTTCCAAAGCTTGTAATATTGCCTCTATGAACTCATATAGGGCAGTATGGGTTCCTCTTCCTTTTATGTATGCATGCTGACCCGTACATAGCAGGTCATTGCTCAAAAAATACTCCATGAGTCTGTTGCTCATGCATTTTTCTGATACCTTAGAAAAACTTGGCAGTAGGCTTATTGGACGATAATTCTGTATTTCTGTCACACTTCCTTTTTTTGTATAGAGGTTTAATGGTGGCTAACTTCAGCTTGTCTGAAAAAATACCTGCTCTGAACGATGCACAAATAGCGTAGGTAAGTGGTGAAATAATTTCTTGTGTGCAGAATTTAATCAAAGTGGTTGGTACTTCATCATCCCCACTGCTATGTTTATTTTTTAACTAGTGATCTCTGCTTCATTAATTGGTTTAAAAAACATAGATCTGACTGCCTGTACTACATGTGACAAGTAATTTTCCTGAGGTGAAACTGATATTACATTAATTTGTTAAAGACATATTATTACCTATGCTTCATATTATTCAGATAGTTTTAAAAATTTCACAAACGTGTGCATTATAATACCGAAAAGTCTTGATCGGGTAACAAATATAAACAAATGATCTCTTACAAGTTAATTTGCCGAGCAGCACAGATTAGTTGACAACTTCTTCGACACCAGTTTGACCTATAATTTAGCCTTAATTTGCGTTTCAGAATCTCAAAATGACACTTTACATACAATTTAACTGAAATATTTGACCACTGTGTTTACTGACCGAATGGTCAAATTAAACTAGTTGACCATCCTCCAAACAATTTAAATGTTGATCAGTTGATCACAGATTTATCAGCTGATTAGTTGTTTTCTATATTGATCAGCCTTTCGGAAACCGACCGTAGATGTAATTTCTTGAATGCTTTCCACCCTATATATCATTAAAATTATAAATTATACAATTATGTCGATCACTTCACTGCGTCGGGAATTCAATAATCCTTGGTTCGATTTGATTGAGACTTCTGCTTGCATATGAAAGTCCTGATTTCAAAAATTGTATTAGATTCAATGATAGCAAATTCTTAATAGCTACACCCATTGATGTTTTACATAATCACATCAGAGTGCTCCTACTCTTTTGAATTTAAAAAATATACATCAGATGATAATTGTCACCTATAGCAATAAATTCAATGAATCATTACTTCAGAAAGTAGCATTCAACAGTCATATCGCAATTGACGTTCCTGAATGATCGTAAACTCGTTGAAAATCTACTTAATAAGGGCATATTAAGCTGAATATACTTCTTTTTTATAACTTCGTAGTCTCAAACAGCGACGTTCACCACAATTTCCATTTAAATCCGAAACGAATGCAAATCGTATCGATTCCAGTACTGAAGGGAATTATTTCAATTAGGCCAATTTAGCTATGAAATTGGTATGAAATCGCGAAAGATTGAGTTCAGGTAAAAGACACAAACGACCTGAAACTTATATATTTTCGAGCCACATTATGATGTTATTCCATATGTATGCATGTTATGGCATATATCGTAAATTGGGTATTAATAATTATGTCGTTACGAGATATACGCTCGAGTAAATTGAGTTTTTAAATTATCATTATTTGCTTTATGGATGTCATATCCATACAGTGTAACAATTTTTGTCATCTGAGTTTATGTATTCATAACATTACAATCTGGATGATGATTTTAACTGATGATAATACTGGTTAGGTTCCTAATTGAATCATAACCATGTCGGTTTTTGATTCTTCGCCATTTTTTTCGGAAGAGTAATGTGCTTGCATTAGGCCCAACGAATTTTTTTCTTTTAGGCCTGCAGCTCCTCACCAGGTTAAAATTAAAGTATACCACTCACCAGGCGTTTTTTCTGGGCACCGATGCCGAAAAGGACCATTTGGGCTAATTAATACAGTCCAGGACAGAGACATCGAAACGGTCAACTCCATGCCAATTTTTGTCCCATGTTAAGGAATATGTTGTGTCACTGTCTGTTCCATCTATCTGTCCCACATTTGGAACCAATTTTCAGATGTCGCTGTATACATTGAACGGATGAATATTTAAGTGCAATATAATCAAAAAGAAGAAAATTTTCGCATAGACATAACCTACAAATATTTAAACTTGTATTGAAATCATTTGGCATGGTTCTTTTAATTTCAACCCCCAACGTCTACTGTTGAAATTTGAGAAAAAGTGAAGATAAGTGCGTTCACAAATCAACTTCAAAGTTGTCAAGTCCTCATTCAAAAACCTGATATAATTAATTCCTTTTTTTATTCCCCCTCTTTCAAACATAGTGAAGTGACGCTTTTCAATAAATTTTTCTTTATAATTCACACTCAGAAGATGTCTGAAAATTCTGAATGCTTACCTGAAGCAATCATCTTACTCTCGAAATATTCAGCTGAATGAAATTTCTTCATTTCATACTTGAGACGAGAAGACCTAAATGAAATTCAGCAAGAAAAACAGAATTTCATAAAAAGTCTGAAGATACTTTCTTCGCCACAGAACACATAAATTGACTTTCTCGGCCATATTTCTTAGGACGATCGCATGGGGGGATACATATTCCTCCTGATATTTCATCATCGTGGAGAATGAAATACGGGAAATAAAAACACTTACGTAGTATTTCACAGTTGTCATATCCATGAGAGAAAGGAAGGAATCGTATCCAGACTGGACAATTCCCGCAGGAATACGAAATGAGATTCTGCGTCGATTTTATTATTATCGTGTTGGTTATTGTGGTCGTACAAGGAAGGATTTCGCCTGAACCTTGCCTTTTATACATTCTTCTCGTATGAAAACTGTCCATTATCTTACTCGGAAATAAAATCCCCCATTGGTGTTGTTCTTTCTGAAGTCTCAATGGTTTTTAACTCGACAAATGATAAGAAAAATGAAATTCCACAAAGTCGTTGGAGGTGAGCTCCATGGGCAACAAAAATGCTAAATTATGAACAATGATGACGAGTTCCGTTATGACAAAAGATCAATCAATTTACGACAACGGTAACAAGCATTAAATTGACGTTATGTTTGTAATTGCTGTATTCAGCAATAAGGAGTAACTCCAAGAAACTAGACAACACTTTCATACTTCAGCAGTGCAAGCACTGTTAAACTTCCACAAATAAAAATGTACTAAGAAGCAAAAAACCTCTTAATCATCGGTGATTTAATAATCAACGCTCAAGGATCAAAATATAGGTTAAATAAAATGAAATATCACATATCAAAATAATTAAAAGTCAATCATAGTTATTTATACAACAAGTGTGTTAAATTAATGTTTTTTCATCGTGCAAAGAAAGTTCAACCCACTCGCCCTACGGGCTCATGGGTTAATTTCTTCGAGTGAATAAACTGCAAATATTGGAAATATTCAACTTTATTGGGAACTATAAAAATTCGGGTTGACAAATCCCACCGGTCTGAATGTAAACGCAATTTTTTCATCATGAAACTTACCGTATTTTCAACTACAAATTCAATCGCATCAGAATTTGCCTGTAGATTTTCATTATAAGCCAGCATTGATGATATACCTGGTATATAATGTCAATGTATGCCAGAGACATCTCTGTTATATGCTGAATACTCTAGATAATGCGACGTTGCCATACTTTAAATATATCAAAGGTCCCTTAGTTAAAGTTGACAGGAACTGGTTTGGTGCAAATCATTTGAATCTTAAGTTACCCTTTAAGTTAAGGGCCCATTTGTTAAGTGACGCTTAAGAAAAAGTCGGTGCAAACGGGCGTGAGTCTATGATTGAGTTCAAAGTCATCTGGGCTGCTTTCCAGTTACCAAATAAAATGCCCCAGGGCGCTTCTGGTGCATTTCGATCTACTCTAACCCTTTCCAGTAAACTCGTTTCCCTTCATAAAGAGGGCGAGAAGCATCAGAAGTTCAAGCCCCAGGATCACAAGCACCTGACTGGAAAGCGACTCTTGTCGTCTTCTTTTCATACCAACCTAATTCTAAATTATTACTGCCAATAGTAGGAAATCAAATGATCAAGATTTGAACGAAAAAACTTCCTAAGAAAGTGAAGGGTGATTAGATCACTTCTTTTTCCGGAGTATTCCATTTTGATAAAAGATTTTTGACGAATCGACACGCTATTTGCGCATTATGGAATGGTAGAAGAATATTTTGGAAATTAAGTTTTTCCATTAAACCTTCGTTTTCACACCATAAGGTGGAGATAACTTCATATTTGAGCCACACTACAACTTTGAAAAGTCGAAGAGTGCTAAACAGCATTGTAAGTACTTATAGATGTCTATAGTGCAGGTGAATTCTTCTCATGCATTGTAATATTTTTTTTTTTTATTCTTCAGAAATGTATAGGGTGTATCAGAAAATTTCAACTACTCGGTCAACTACGATTTTTTATATCTCATCCAACAGTTCTTGCTTTCCGGTCAATTCTCCTTATTGAAAATGATTTTTAGCATCTTTTGGGACTTAAGGAATATATGATTCAGAGAATTTCACACAGAGAGCGTCGGATAAGTTTACATACTTACGACAATTCTACTAATGAAACTTTAGAAATGTACAGGAGAATTCCAAGATGTACAGCAAATTCTGAAATGTACAGCAGGTTTCCGAAATGTACATGGGGCTAGAAAAATGTACCGGGGACTTACGAAATTTATAGGTGCTATAATAAATGTACAAAGGACTTCAAAAAAAATTTTTAAGTACCATCTTAAACGCACAGGGGTATTCCTAAAGGTATAGGTGCCCTTCTAAATGCACAGGGAGCTTCCGAAATGTGTGGGTGGCATCATTAAGGTACAAAGGGCTTCCTAAATGTACAACGAGCGTTCTAAACGCCTCTATTTTGATGCTTGCAGGGAACAGAAATTTGAAACATCTCATTATGAAAAAAGAAAAAATATCGTAAATGATTCAAATACAGTTTTTCATTGCTCGACTGTATGTCATGTCGTCTCCTCTTTATTCGATGCATGATATGCACACTGGCTTTTCACATTGCTTACAAATAGTGTTCACCTATTAGGTATTTTTTTAAGCATAAGCGGAATTGTGCTCCCTTGACATATTTTTATATCACACGCTACATCCCCTTCTGGTCACCCTCATTTATCTTTCTATGAAAACAGTGATCACTTGGTCCTGCTTTGAAAGTTCAAAATGTCAACCGGTGAGCAGGCGGCAGTCAACGTGTTAAGACAAAGTTAGGATATATATATTTATATATATGTATTCTTTGAAACTTTTGGTTACAATATTTAGTTAGCAAGCAATAAAGCATATAGAGCAGGGGTTAGTGACGGGGTGTCATACAATTCAGCGTATCACATGAAAGCCTAGGGAAAAACCCAGTAAAAAACCCTGGCTCCACGTCTAAGTGTGAAGGTACAATAATAAGCTGATATATATTTTAGGGACTTCTTTCTTCAAGAGTAGTCTTTTATTGATGGAGACAGACACTTCTTCAAGATGCCCACATCGAATCTGGAAATAAAAAGACAAAAGCAGAAAAAATAACTGAATAACAAAAATACGTATCATATTCGTTTGAAATTTATAACCCATTCTAAGAAACATCATGAATAGCCTTAAAACCATCTTGAAATTAGTTAGGATATGTTCAATGTGGAGAAAGATAGAATTAAGTCTATTCATTCATGAATATTTCCGGATTTTTTCAATAGGCTAACCACCGTTGGTCTGCTGCATAACTACGGTCGGCATCACAATCCAGCGCATTGATTCTATAATGTTTCTTCATAAATACATCGGTGGCTACTAGTTGCCCATGATATGGAGCACATAAACTTGAATAGGGTCCTATTTCAAGTAAATTGAGCCTTCATGATAATTTAGGTGAAAAAAGAACGCGTTTTTAACCGCATCGTAGAAGATTATTGGACTAGAAAACGCGGGTATGTTTCATTATAAATTTAGATTGAAGTTTGCTAACTGATGTGTTTATACACTGGCTTCAGATTATCCAAGAACGAAGTCACCATTATCGCTTTAGCGGTAACTGCACAGGAAACATAATTTCGTCTTATGCTAATTGTAGCTACTGACCACGTAATGAGGTACGGAAGGAATGCATGCAAAGCTTCTAGGATTTTCGGTTGGAATTCGAGTTTGACCCAAATAGGCCGAAGAAATCAGTTCCAGGGCAGTTTCTATTATTTGAAATTCACTTTTTCTGATGCAAGTTTAGAATGTGGTCAATTTTCTTCAAATGAAAACAAAAAGTTAATACTTTTCGCAAATCATCACTTTCTGGTTCAAAATTAGACATTTTTAACACGATGAAAAATTATGATGTTGTCTCTTCAATGATTTGAAGTTTACTAAATATGTTTCACCGATGTCATAGCAAACAAACAAAAATAAAGGCTCATTCACAACAAATGCTGCTTATCGAGAGATTTGTATCTTGACGCTCATTTGATACCGGTATACCTGAACACTACATCGTATTGGGAAAATATCAGATTTCTTCGAGACAGAAATATCGCTTTATCAGCGAAAACGCTTGAAAAAGTTCTTCAATTATCCAGTCTTCGCTCCAACGCATTTTGTCACTCCGTTTTTTAGTATCTTTTCGCAATGTAACACACACATGTCTGCGAAAACTCGTAGACAATCTGTAATTCACATCGAGGGAAGATCAAAGCAGTTGAGACCCGCCGGGTTCTCGTTATTCGTTAATTACTTATTATTAAACGCTTTGACAGCGATTTCACAGCAAAAACTGCACTCCCGAGACGAAATGCCTGAGCTTTGGGCATTGTTGAGAAATATAATAAAGTTTGCTGAAAAAAATTGGTGGCTTATTGATTAAAGCGGCTGTAGCAGGCAGACAAGTACTATGGGCAGTATTGTTGGGGCAAGATGTACTTTTTTCTCAAAAAATAAATAATGCGTTTTTCATCTGGCATCAATTCTTTGAGTTAATTCATTCATGTTTTAAAGTATTTAGGTTCATCAAAAGAGCAAACACATTAAAACTAAATTTGTTCTGGGAGTTTCTTTGTCTTTTTCTATGAGGGTTTTCACTTCTCCAAATGTGGCAATTCTTTCTATTAAATAGCCCTTCATCATTGAATTTTGCTTCGTCTGTCCAAATGATCTTTTTCAAAAATTTTCATCATTTTCAAGTTTTTCTAATATTCCTCTACAAAAATTTAACATTTTATGTAGTCACCTGGTTCTAATGTATGAACTTTCTCATATTTGTAGTCATGCATGTTGTGTTTTTTCAAAATTCGGTGCACTGAATTTCTGTCTAAATCGATTTCATGAGCTGCACTTCGAACACTTATTTCATTTTCCTTATCATCAACTACCCTTCTTTTGTATTCTTTAGGGGCTCTTACACATCCAAAACTTTGAAAGTTTGAAACATATTTTCTAAAGATCTTCTCCGACATGAAAGGTTGAAAGCCCGGCAGGTTCTATGTAATAATTCGGTCACATTCACCATGTATATAAAATAGATCCAGAATTTCGTAATTAGAATAACGGTTCATTTTGTTAAATCTAGAAATGAAGATAACGAATAACAACAACACCTGACACTAGTGAATTATCAACAGATAATTTATCCTCAATGGTTACAGAGTGTTCTCATGGTTTCGAAAGCATATTCATTGAATTTTTTTAGATGCAATCAATTTGACTCTACGTACACCATAAATCCAGAAAATGTCAAATAACTCAGAAATTATTGAATTGAGGAGCGTAACCATGTGAGAAAACTATCATTATTTTTGACCGCAGAATCCAACGCAATTATAAAAAAATAGGGATCTAATTTGAAAAACAGAAGTTATGGCCAATTTAAGATCACAATTTTCAACACAAAATTTGAAACACTCTGTGATGATATTTTTGAAATCCAACAGATGCATGACCTTTTCACATCTTTCCTCTTCGATGTTGTAAAAACGGTTTACGCTCAGGATATTTAAAATAAGAATAATGAACATATTACTGACTGAACATATTTGACTTTTTTTCCAGTTTTTTTAGATATTTTGAAAACTATTCGATTTAATACAATAGTTTCAACAGAAATATATTCACTATTGAATATTCGATCATACCAGGGATGGAAAACTTGAAAAGAAATTTTTTCGTCGAATTTATTTTCACTCCCTGTATAACCGGAAGTTTGTGGGCTTCGAAAATATTTTAGCTCTGTAGAGAACTTCGAACAATATCATAATCTCAATTATCAGATTTCAAATATGTCTAGTTCTCCAGAAACGTCTAATAGGCACTCGAACTTGAGACACCCTGTATTGTCATAATGAGAGGATATCGGTGATATTAATATAATTCACTATAATAAAAGAATTGAACCAATTACCCTCCTGAAAAGCTTACAAAGAATATTTTTCGGTAAATCTTAAAATCTTATACTTTCATTCCTCAACGCCCGTTATCTTGAAAACGAATGGAGTTACGAAAATTTTTATTATTATCCTAGAGACAGGATCATCTTTTTTTTTAACACCCTGTATATGATGGAATTCAATAAGGAGTCACTACTCCCAGACTAAATAAACGTCAAAAATTTAAGCAATTCGCGAATCATCTCGATTAAAAATTCATTCGATTTTTATTACGTAATTTACTCCTACCTCATTTATTTACATCCGAAACCAATTCCACATCAGTGTTTATTTTACGTTTGGACCCTTTTTAATTCAATCTTCAAAGTGGACTATATCTGTAGATTACATACTTGCGTTCTATATGTAATTAATGGAATCACAGATGTTATCTTCAAGATTTCTCGAATTTTATTAACACTAACCGACTTTAAACTCGAATGCATTAGTGATCAATTAAGAAAAATGTGAATTCAGATTGGTGATCTCTTCCCTTAATGTGGCATTATCTTATTTGATCAAATGTGTGACTAAAGCTCCCTAATTTCTGTCGTATCATTCGATTTGTCCTGTGCTATTATCATTACTGAAAACTTATGGTTGCAATATTACAAATCAAGAAACGGAGATAGGTTCCACACATACATCCACAAATACAGGTCTACACGTGGAGGTACCCCAAATATCATAAGTAAACTTCTTTTTTGTAAAATAAAAGCTCTACCAGCATCCGAAGAGTTTCCCCATAGTAGAATGTTATAGTTCAAATGACTAAAAACCAAGCTATAGTAGATGTTAATTAGAGAATCTAAGGGAACCGAGTTTCGTAACCTATTTATAGCATAATATGAGCTGTTTAATTTCTTGCACAACATCTCGACATGTGCACACCACCTCAAACCACTATCCAGACCGATGCCAAGAAACCTTGTACTTTCTTTAGATTGGACGGCAATATCCAAGTAACGTATCACGAAGTCACGATCATCCTGCATAATTGAGAAGTGTATACACTCGGTTTTATCAACATTTATGAAATTATTTTTGTGACACCATTCAACAAAGCACCCCAAGAGTGTCTCACACAATGCCCGTAGGTCATTCAACGATGGAGCCACAACCGCTATCGAGGCATCATCAGCGAATAAGTCTAATAAAGAACTTTTCATTATGTTCGTCTGATTTCGAACAGTTAGCAAATTGACGATCATTCTTCGTAAATCAACAGGAAGATCGTTAATAAAAATCAGAAACAGAAGAGGCCCAAGAACGGACCCCTGCGGTACACCCAGACTTGATTCGCGCTCGGTTGATACAAAATCTTGAATTCTTACACACATGACTCTACCTTCCAAATATAGATATTTACTTGGTTCCACACATTTGCCCATCACTGTATAACATCTTCTGCCACCATCGGAATATAACTTTGCAGTAGTAGTTTTACCAAATTTAATTGTAAATTATCTTTTCCTTAACTGGTACACAAGGTGCTTTCTTCCGAATTATTGTCTCCAACGTGTTTAGAGTTACCTTTAGTCCCTTTTCAGGTTATGTTTTATGGTTCTCGCCATAAGACTCATATGCATTTTCACCTTCCTTAGAGCCGCGAAGACCTTGTTCCAGCTCTTGGAAATAGCCATTGATCCAAGTATATCCACACACTTGGATAATGCAAAATACTCCTGTTGTCACCTGATATCTAGAAGGGATCGTTTTCACACATCATCCCAAGTGCCTGGCAACTATCAGTTTTAACCCCTGAAGCAAACGGTGGTCATAAGGTGATGACAGGACAGTGTCCCAAAAATGTGAATAATTAATTTTTCCGCAAATCGCCAGGAAATTTTGACATTCCTGTCAAAATTTCTTGAAGAAAAAGTCAGGATATTTCCGTACAGTTGTTAGTGTTCTACATAAATGATAGAAAATACATTGCTTATAAGGAATTAATTTATATTTTGAAAACATCAAGTCATTGCTGAATACATTTTTAAGATCAATTTGTTATATTTACAGTAATTTGACAGTTAGTACAATTATTGAATATTGGAGGAACACTCTTAGAACTATGAGAAACATTTTGGACAACATGCAGGGTGGAAGGGTCATTTTGTTGAATATTTTGTACTGTGAAAATTTTATTTGCCACCTCAACCTTATTGTTAAGCGATTCTTCGATATATCCTTCAGCAACGTTTGATGACTTCCATCCGCCATGCCTTTTAAACTAGTTATGTCGGCACCAGAGTCAACCAATATTGTTGCAGAAGACCGACGAAAGCAGTGACCAGTATATTCTGTCGGATTTACCAAGTTCAAATAAGTAGCAACTATTTTGGGCATTTTTCTAAATTGATGAATTCCTACCACTTGTCTACAACCCTTTCCGCTTTGATATTTAAAGAAAAATCGGTCACTGTTAATATTTTCTGGTCTTAATGAAACATACTTTCGATATACATTCAAGTAGATCTGATTAATTACAAATGATCTTGGTTTGTTGGTTTTCGAATCAGGTATGCTGATTAAAAGCTTAGATTCTAAGTCTTCTATATCGTGTACAGTCATTCGAACTAACTCATCCATTCTACAGGCCCCAGAAATACCAAATATTACAGCCACCTAAAAAATAAATAAAGCTATAATCTAAATAGAAATTAAAAACTTGTAAATTACCTTAATCATTAAATTTTCTTTAACTGGAGCTTCCTGGATACATTTTTCAATTTCTTCCTTCGTTAAAATCTTAGATTTCTTTGCCCTATATCCTTGAGCTTGCCATTTCAATAAAGAACGAAGTTTTGAGTATGTAGATATATCTACATTGTGTTTAACTGCAAGGGTTGACTTCAGCATTGAATAATTGGCCAATAATGTTGAAGATTTCATCTTTTAAACAAAGGTCTAGGAAGTATGCCATTACAACATTTTCTGAGAAAGAACTCGTATTTTTACACATGCGATAATCCATAAAACGTCTGTATGCATTTTCGTACTTTGATTTCTTTGGCAATAATTCTAATGAAGCAGTATTCACTGCCTCAACCAGCTCTGGAGGAGTCCCAGGAATGGAAATTTCATCATCACTTATCATTTTACTTTCGAGAACACCAGCAATTAAATTTATAAGCGTCAAGTTTGACAATTCAACCTCAATACGTTTCCATAGTAACCCCAGTAATTTTATTAGGAATTTCAAAGCACCATTTATTTGGGAATAAAATTATCGCGTTTTTTTTAAATCAATCAATATCTGTCGAATTTCAAACGATTTGCGGAAAAATAGTATGTTTACCTCGTAGGAAAAGCCACATTCCTGGACTCTGTGTTGCTAGCAATCTTCACAGTCGTCCAGGAATGTTAAGCTTTTCCTACCCGGTAAACAATGTACTATTTTTGTTATTGTATGTTTTCGGACTCATCATTATCTCAAAAATCATCTCTGATTTTCTAGGAGTGAACGCTGATATGTTTCACCAGGAGGCTTTCAATTGAAAAGTTTATTTGGTAAGTTACGGTATTTTGAATGCGAGCATTTACAGTCAAGTTTATTGAAGCTCTTAATTCTGTAGAAAAAAGACAAGGGTAATAGATCCTGAGCCATAACGCAAACGTCGATTATTAAATATGTGAACGGCAAACGTCAATTCAGTTGTGTCATAATTATAACCAATTCATTTGACTCAAATGTCCTAAAGTTTTGATAGCCGAAGAATATTTTTAATTTAATGAGAGGACTCTCAGATCTTCCACCACGAGGCTTGGGGACTCAAAGACAACCTACGGCTACTGATATACCATTACGTCAATCTTTACCGGTTTCTCCGCCTCCACCTGCCAGAGCTCATACACAGACATTCCTTGCTGCCCATGCGAATATTCCACAAAATTTTGGCCAATCTGCAAATTATAGGAGATTCGAAGATTTGGATTACGATATCGCTCCCAAGTCAAGCATTATATTACCCCACCTTCAAGCCAATGAGAAGAAATTCTTCGAATTAGTTCATTCCGGTAAATTGTCGTAAGTTTATTAATTTACATGATTCTTGAGATATCCTAAGCACGCGTAGATCAATATGGAGGAAACTGAAGATCGTCCTCCGTCTCCATATCCCCCAAGCCAACAAAAAATGGGCAATTTCGACTTAAACAGTTTCATTTGAGTATATACACTTTATTTCGATTCTGTAAACTTTTACTGTCAGTGTACCTACTTGATTCGCCATTATCCAGAATAGCAGTACCTTTTGGATTTTCAATAACTTTGACTCCTCCTCTCTAAAGTTACCACCAAATCTTCAAGCATATTGCTAAACTGGTTATTTGTTATGAAAATTATAAAGTAGATGAGCAGATATGAGTTTTATAAACCTACTGAAAAACCAATATGATTTCAAGAGTATGTTCTACAGGTTTATTTTAAAACCCAACTTCTACTAAATCTATACATTTCACAATCATACGAGGGCCGTTCAGAAACTAACCTCCGGTTAATTGAAAAAAATACGCCAAGTTAAGTAAAAATATTTTAATATATACATACATCTTACAAATACATCTTTGCACTATTTTTCGACATTGTCTCCATTACGATTGAGGCACTTATCGTATCTCTTCACAAGCTTTGAAATTCCTTCTGCATAAAAATCACCCGCTTGTGCCTTGAGGCACCCATCGTGCACAGAACTTACGGTAACCCAATCTTGCTGTCACTATCTCGTACAAAAGAGTCTTAGAAATCTGTGGAAAATTAGTAGATAACTCCGCCATTGTGAAAAGTCGATTTTCACGAACTTTTGCATCAACTGTCTGAACGAGTTCGTCAGTCACCAATGATGGTCTACCACTCCTCTCTTCATCATGAACGTTTTCTCGTCCACTTTTAAATAAACGTACCCATTCACGGACAACTCCTTCACTCATAAATTTTGGTCCGTACACGGCACAAAGCTCACGATGAATAGCTGCTGCAGAGTATCCTTTGGCTGTAAAAAACCTTATAACAGCACGCACCTCACATTTGGCGGGATTTTCTATTGCAGCACACATTTCAAACTGCCACAAAAACTAAACTAGCGCAGGTACGATGTTCACTCGACTACGGCTTGATGCCGACTGACCTGCTGAGCGCGTGAATGCACAGATGGCGCGCTACTCCCCCCCCCACTACCCGCATTGTGACCAATCGGAGGTTAGTTTCTGAATGGCCCTCGTAGATATATAAACTAGATGTCTGTCTGTCTCACTAATCGTCCCTGAAAACTGAGCCTTTTAATTGACAAAACTAACAAAATGGCCGTCGATTTTTGGTCATAGAGAAATGAATACATCTATGTTTGAGTGATGACTTTACCATAGACAAAGAAGGTTTCAATAACTATGTGCCTTTACTAAGCTTATCAATAGTAAATCAGATATCTAATGTAGAGAAATGGGTTGAATGAAAAGATTTAATTGTTCGGACATTATGTTAACTTTTTCAGCGCTTATTTATTCATTTCAATTTTCCTTCTTTCATGACATGAGATCTGAATGAGTTGGAGAATCTCAAGTCATAATTTCTTCGAAGGTCTGCCGTTCTCGGTCATCACAATATTGTGAGTGAGAATCTACAGAATTTTTTTTTTCCTAGGAATCCGATAATCCTCTGAAAAGGGCAAACTGACTTTACAGCAGTCATTCAGAAAAGCAATCTGGAAGTTCCAGGCTTAATCTTGTATTTATTTCCTGTGAAATGAGCACTACAAATTCTGCTATCAGTTTTTGACTCCCAGCCTTTCATTATAATCACTTCTATCCACTTTTGTAACAATTCCTGATTCTTATGGGGAAAACTGAAATAGATAAGGGGAATTGCAATACAATACAATATAATGTGACGTTTTGACATTAAACTTACTGGAAGAAGGGAATGTTATACCTATCCTTTTCTGTATTCATTTGAGCAGTCAAATACAGAACAGCGGACCATCTTGAGAAGACCGTAATAAAAAAAATACTACACGAAAACACCACCGTAATTACAGTTGAACTTAATCAATTCCTTTGAAGAAAAACGGCAGCCATTTTGTCAGTTCAATTAAATGCCTCACTTTTCGACCTCGAGTTAGACATCTATGTTTTCTATATCTATGTTCACAATACGATCAAACCAAAATCCTCTCAAGGCATTATCTATCATTTTCCAGAACTAGAATAATTCAGCTATTTGTGGATTTGATGATTTCTTTAACATGCTGTCAGAATCATTCGTTTTATCCTTTCAATGTGGACACAGCAGTCAGAGCTATGGTTGCACCAACCCAGATGTTGAAAGTTTCATACACGACAAGAATCTTTCGTTGCAGATGAATTTGTGCTCTGTGATTTCAACATTAGGCTATTCTATTCTACTACCTGTTAACATTTCTCCACCATCATGCCTGATGTACATCCCCCTTATCCTATTATACCATTCTTAGACTTCGTTTTCAATTTCCTTACTCGTCAATTATTCTGGACACTAGCACCTTAAGGAATTTCTTCTGATTCTGCCAGGATTTGAACCTTGCACCTTCTCGTTTCTTGGGTCCGCTTCTTTACATTGTAAACGCTAGACTACTGAGACCGATGTTTATTGTCGTTATGCCGCCACATTTCTGAATATGATGGAACTCACCCAAATTCAGATTTAGTCTGAACTTCTTAGAGGAACCCTAGTTCATTTAAGACTTCTTTTTCTACATAATCAGTAATGTGAATATTGTTCTCTCAATCTGATTGCTCGAACCTGCTCACCTCAATTTATTAATTGCTTACCGATTTCTAGGTCTCCAGTTTGGGAGTACTCCTATGTCTCCTTTGCTAAATATATCGTCAGTGCACTTCCTACCAGCCAATTTTGTTCGTTCGTCTTTCACGCCCGACCTAATTGAGCCTGGATCTAAAATTCTCATAGTAGGTTTGAAGGATAATTTTTTTGTCTTAGTTTATGAAGCTTTCCCTTGAAATCAAAGGATCAAGTATTTGGAAATCCATTTGGAATAGCAAATATTTTGCATGAAATGCTTTCCTCTTACATTCAATCACAATTCATTACTTATTATTTCGTCCATATACTAAGTCATCAAGTGATACAATGCTATTTGAAATTACATTCAAGATCGAGCTCTAGAGCAAAATAAAGTAATTCTCAAATATACCTCAAACAGATACAGAAGCTCAGAATGAATTTTTTTACGAGCTCTTCATCAGAGTAATTCACTTATTTCGTTATTTCCTGATCCTATCTACAATAAATTAATTGAACCAACTGGTCCAGCATTTGAGTATTTCAAACTATAACATCAAAATATGGATAAGTACCTAGATTACATTATTTTTCAGGTGACGTAGAAGATGTACGAAAATTCCTGGAGAAGAATCTAGATTTCAACATAAACTGTATCAATTTTCAAGGTGTCTCTGCTCTTCTTATAGCTGTTCAGACAAGAAACGAACATATGGTCGAATTTCTAATCTCTCAGAAAGGAATAGATATCGGAGATGCTGTCCTTCATGCTGTACGCGACAACCAACTCAAAATCGTTGAACTCCTTCTCGAAAAATTGCACTCTACAGCTCCTAGCTTGGAATTTGTTGGAGTAACTCACAGTTCGGATTTTCCAGACTACATGACACCTTTAATATTAGCTGCGCAAGAGGGTCATTTCGAAATCATTGAAATGCTGATCCAGAGAGGTCATGTTATAGCTAAGCCACATTCTCCAAAATGCAGATGTGACGACTGCATTCTCCATCTTGAGAGAGATGATCTTCTGCATGCTGAAACTCTCAGATTAGATTTATATAAAGCTATCACTAATCCTGCTTTCATATGCCATTCCACTAATGATCCAATATTAACAGCGTTTCAGCTATGTGCAGAATTGAAGCTATGTGCTTGGTTGGTGGTAGAATTCAGAGACCAATATCAGGAGTTAGCAGAAGCTATAAGCAATTTTGCTGTTGAACTCATAGCTTGCTGTAGGAGTACCACAGAAATGGAGATCATTCTAACTCAAACAGGAGGTTTACCACCAAACAATTACCAGTTTCCTAGACTTGTCTTAGCTATGGATCTGAAGCAGAAGGCTTTTGTTGCACATCCTAATACTCAGCAATTAGTGGAAGCTGCTTGGGTTGGTGACTGGCATGATTACATTATCAAGCCAACGCTTGTGAAATTGGTTTATCCTATTTACAGGATAATAATACTTCCTTTCATTTGCTTAATGTGCATATTTATTCCAAGCCACCCGTTAGTTCTACACTGGAGAATACCCCTTAACAAGATGATTTCTCACACTGCCGGGTATTTAATATTCCTAATTTTGATTTTCTTGGAATCCAACATAAACAAAGAGAATCAAAAGAGAAAACCACCTAATAGCGGGCTTGAACCCGTTATTTGTGTTTTTGTCGCTGGGTATACCTGGAACTGCTTCAGGATGTGTTTACTTCAAGGTCCATCTAGGTATTTCAGAGCCTTATGGAACTGGCACGCGGTTATAACTAACATGTTCTTCATTTTAACTTTCCTTTTCTGGATTGCTTCCTACTGGGATGCGAAGAAAAACGACCAGGTGGATCTGGAAAGGAAATATTGGAACCAGTTAGATCCAATTCTGATCTCAGAAGGAACTTTTGCGGTGGCTACCGTTATGTCATACTTTAGGCTCATGTTTTTCTGTAGGTTGAACTATTACATGGGGCCAGTTCAAATATCTCTTGGGAAAATGTGCGCGGACATTGCGAAATATTTAACCATCTTCATCATTATCTTGATTTCTTTCACCTGCGCCATGTGCAGATTTTATCAGTATTACGACGGCATGGTTCAAGTGGATGAGAATGGTATAAAAACGCAACAAGTGTCGTCGTTTGTGAATTTTCAGAAAACGTTGAAGACCTTTTTCTGGGGTCTGCTCGGTATGGCACCTCTGGAATCGGCTGATGTTATAATAGCCAATCTACCTGGTCCGAAAGAGAATACCACCATTATCAACAGCCACGATTTCACAGAAAACATGGGATATGTATGTTTCGCGGTATACGAGATGCTCACAATGACCATGATTATGAACATGTTGATAGCTACTATGTCTTCAACATTTCAAAGGGTTCTGGATAATTTGAACACGGAATGGACTTTCTGGAAAACAGACTTTTATCTGGAGTATATGATTCAATCTACCCTTCCCCCTCCTTTGAACCTCATTCCTACTCAACTAGGATTCAATCTGATCAAGCAGGTAGCCAGTTTTTCCGCCAGTGATGCTCAAGGTAATTTTTCTGTCATTTATTGGAAATAATTATATTCTATGCATTTCTCGGAGCTGAAATCCTCAACCTTATAATAATCGGTTAACTCAGAGAAAAATGTTGAGAAGCATGACGTTATTTGAACGGATATAGTCTCTTATATTTTGCCATATATTTTTTTTAAATATATAATCTCTATCTCTATATATTTGATCTTGTGAAGAAGAGGCGTGTTGGACGTATAGAGGTCTGGTCTCATAAGTAAAGGGCCGATGGGCCATGTAGAGCAGTGACGGCTCGTCAGGGTAGGCGCAACCGAAAAAGAGAAGGTGAAAATAAATATTTTTTTAATCGAAACTTATTTGAAAAATCAATAGCAATATTTAAATCTCGAAAAATTCCCTTAGTATCTTTTCCTCTGCCCTCTATATATCTCATAATTCCACTCAACACATCGAAGTACACATTATTTCGGTCAAACACCTCAAATAATTTTTATTCCAAGTTCCCGCATCTGTCCTTATACGTAATAACGCAGCTCGGCCAGCCGAGCCACTGCTTTCAGTTTATGATTTCATCTAACACATACGTCGCTCGAAGTTCCTATTATGGAACTCTACAATACCTCGACTGTGACACTTGTAGAACCCTTGGTCGTCCCTATGTGAAACGGCAGGCGGGTGAAATTGTTTATTATTATCGATGTTTATTGCAAATATCAAATTAAAAATTGTAATTTAATATCCGACATCTTCATTTGTTTATCCTAAATTTGAGATAGAAAGAGAAATCATTATGTATTCAAAATTTTGTCACGTATCCTGTTAATAATTGAAATTTTTACCCTCAAATCTCAAATGACTATTATCATAAGTACCTGAATATTATTTTAATTTCAGAAAAAGTGTATTCGTACTGTATGGAATAAATTTTGTGATTTTCTGATCATAAAAATTCATTCTTAGTAACTGTAAATAGCAAAACAGCAACTCACGACTTGTTCATTTTTCAAAGACTTGGTCGGCCAAGATACCCTTGGAGAGGGGGTATATGAGAATTGCATTGCGTGTGTTTACACTTTGATTATCAGAGTTCAGTTCACTAGGTCAGTAGTTTGTACGAGTTTTCGGTTACAAGTTGAATGTGAGTGATCCAGATGGCAAATGTAAGAGAGGTAGTATCAAATTGCGGTGATTTGATTAGTTTTTTACTAGATAACAGGTTTTCCATTATTAGAATAATTCTAATTGACAGCGTTCACAACATGATGAATATGATTTTAATTTTACTAAGTTTTAAGATGAATTGTTGGACAGTTATACATTTTAGATATGATTGTCACTGTATTTGTAACATGTAAACTTGAAAAAGGCTCAATGTACGCCGAAGCATATGTAGTAAAGTAGGAATAAAAAAAAAGATGAAATCATAATTTCAATCCAGTGCTCTAATCCCAAGAAAATTGCTTCTAAATTATATACGAGGGCCATTCAGAAACTAACCTTCGATTGGTCACAGTGCGGGTAGTGGGGGGGAGTAGCGCGCCATCTGTGCATTCACGCGCTCAGCAGGTCAGTCGGCATCAAGCCGTAGTCGAGTGAACATCGTACCTGCGCTAGTTTAGTTTTTGTGGCAGTTTGAAATGTGTGCTGCAATAGAAAATCCCGCCAAATGTGAGGTGCGTGCTGTTATAAGGTTTTTTACAGCCAAAGGATACTCTGCAGCAGCTATTCATCGTGAGCTTTGTGCCGTGTACGGACCAAAATTTATGAGTGAAGGAGTTGTCCGTGAATGGGTACGTTTATTTAAAAGTGGACGAGAAAACGTTCATGATGAAGAGAGGAGTGGTAGACCATCATTGGTGACTGACGAACTCGTTCAGACAGTTGATGCAAAAGTTCGTGAAAATCGACGTTTCACAATGGCGGAGTTGTCTACTAATTTTCCACAGATTTCTAAGACTCTTTTGTACGAGATAGTGACAGCAAGATTGGGTTACCGTAAGTTCTGTGCACGATGGGTGCCTCAAGGCACAAGCGGGTGATTTTTATGCAGAAGGAATTTCAAAGCTTGTGAAGAGATACGATAAGTGCCTCAATCGTAATGGAGACTATGTCGAAAAATAGTGCAAAGATGTAGTTGTAAGATGTATATATTAAAATATTTTTACTTAACTTGGTGTATTTTTTTCAATTAACTGGAGGTTAGTTTCTGAACGGCCCTCGTATATATACATATATATATGCTTAGTCTGGCCGACCCACTCCTAGAGGGCACGAGCCGTCACTGAGGAGGTTTCTGAAATATACCAGATGTTTCTTAAATCTACTCTAGGTTAAATAAATGTATAAGCGCCGTCCTAAATGTGCAGGATGTTTCAAAAATGTACAGTTGCCATATTAAATGTAGAAGGAACTCCTGGAATTTATAGGTGTCATCCTAAATGTACAGGCGGATCCCTGAATTTAAAGGTGCTATTCTAAATATGTAGGGGGCTTCCGGAATTTATTGGTGCAATCCTAAATGTACCATGGGCTTTCGGAATTTATGTTGCCTTCCTAAATGTACAGGGGGGTTCCGGAATTTATGGGTGCCATCATTAATGTACCGGGGCTTCCGGAATGTATAGCAAGCATGCAAATTGTCTAGGGAGCTACCGAAATGGGGAGGGATATACCAAGGGGTTCCTAAATGTACTCAACATAAACGAAATGTATAAGTGCTATCCTAAATGTAGAGGGGACATCCTAAATATAGGTAATAGGTAAATGGTAGTGACATTTTTTTAATTGCATCCCATGGGTATCATCTACCTGATATAGCATAGTGATCATGGCCCTAGGTTCAAGCCTAGAGGTCCTCACTTCGATACCGGTTAGAACTAAATTTCAAATTTACCATTATATGGATGATATTCAGTAGGATCTAGAGTCTAGAATATTCGGACAAATATCCTCACATGTTTTTACTTGACTTATGCAAAAAATTGGTTAGGTAAAGATTATTGGTAACAGCTATTATCGTCATTAATATAATTCATTTCCAGAGGACCAAAGGGCTAGTGATTACAATGCCTTAATATCCCAATTGGTGCAGCGATATTTCCGAGAGAAAGATACAGTTACTACAACGAGTGAAATTGAAGAACTTCGGCAAGAGATAAATGAACTCAAATTAGCTTGCAAAGATTTAATTGACATCATAACATCAAGATAACATCAAGGGCATTTGAAGAAATTTATTTTTATCGTATATGAATAATTTATAAGTACATATTTATTTTATTTACTGTATACTTACATCACCGTTTTACGCTGAAATTAAAAACTATTGATATTATTCTTGACTTCTTCAATGATACGAATTGATTCAAATAACACATCCAAAAAGGAACAAAACAGAAATGACGAAGTTATGAAAATATCAACAAACCAAAAATCAGAGAAGCCAGAGACGCCATGCGGCTGTAAATTGAACTATTATTGTGAACTTTCTCAGTTTCCACCATAGAATATAAAATACCAGGAAGGAGCACACCGGGTTCTCTCTTTGAAAATCTTGTGAACGGAAACGGCCATCTTAGGGAACCAGGTGTGACTCATCTGTTAGTTATTCTCTGTCAACATTCCTGATAAATAACCTAACATTTGTTTTGGTTAGTTGTGTATCTTGTTATTTCATTCATTAATCATCACCATCAATATTTATTAATCCCTTCATTTTTCTGATCAAATATTTTTTTTTTGGATTTTAACTGAATTCTAATGATTCCATTGATGAAAATGAAGTATATGCTTCCGCAAAGAATATCATTCTTATAATATTTTACCTACTGGTAGAAGTGAATCTTTTTTCAAAAATGTAATAAGCACATACAAAACCTGTTGACAGGCATTGGTATTGGTTTTATTTTTTCCAGTTCAAAGCAGTCTTCTGCATGCTAATAAATATATGCCAAAAAATTGGAAATTGATTTGGTAATTGAATTATTGTTCACTACTTTCTGTAACAATAAATTACCTCAAGGTTTATGCAGCCCAAAAATGGAAATTTCATTAAAAATAATAAGGTATGAACTATCATTTTTTCATTTCAAAAATTGAGTACAAGTTTTACTGATCGCCCTCCCATACTACTTGTATACAAGTTTTATTTTAATTCATATTTTTGATCAAAATAAACGACTTTAAAATCGCGTTCTTTTATATGAAACTGTTTTTTTGAACAGAATCAAGTCTTTATATCAACTCATCCTCATATACCTTTTCCATTAAAATGCACGCCTGTTTTCCACATTTCAGATCGTCACATGGCAACAACGCGCGTTGTTGGTAAAACGTGGATAAGTTCACACAAATTCTTTAACTTCTTTGATCATAATGTTCTGTAGTTTTGATTTCATTAACCTAAACTGGGATATCGAAGCCGTTAAAAAATGCTATTTAAAATCCCGCCTGATATTCCCGCTTATTCAAACAAAGTCAACAGAGCGGAAATAATTCTATTTAAGCTTTGCCAGCAAGGAAGAAAGTCCACACATATAAGTCTAGATTTGATTACTTTTTGTGTCTGAGTGTTAAAAGTAAGTGGCTTTAATTTCCTCTCACCGGATTCATAAGCATTGCTTTTGCTTTTCAGAATTCTCGAATAAAAATGCCTTCATTTAAAACAGAGAACGCCTTCTTTTCCTCTCCCACTAAAAATGAGAATCTCGACGATAGTTTCAGTAATGCATGTCCACTATTAGAGAACCTTACCTTGGAAATCGATGAGGAAAAACCTTTTGATCCTGAACTTGAACCTCTTCTTCGAGAAAATCCTAGACGTTTTGTGATTTTTCCTATTCAGTACCCTCAGATATGGGCAAAATATAAGGAAGCTGAAGCTTCCATTTGGACGACAGAAGAGGTTGATCTTTCCAAAGATCTTGGAGATTGGGGCACTTTAACTACCAATGAGAAACATTTTATTTCACATGTACTAGCATTTTTTGCTGCTTCAGACGGAATTGTCAATGAAAATCTGGTAGAGAGGTTCAGTCAGGAAGTACAAATTCCTGAAGCCAGATTTTTTTATGGTTTTCAAATAGCTATTGAAAATGTTCACTCTGAGATGTATAGTACATTGATTGAAACCTACATAAGTGATCAGTCAAAGAGAGACTATTTATTCAATGCTATTGAAAACCTTCCCTGCGTTAAAAAAAAGGCTGATTGGGCAATCCGGTGGATTAATGACAAGCATGCATCATTTGCCGAGAGAGTAATTGCCTTTGCAGCAGTTGAAGGTATATTTTTCTCTGGTAGCTTTGCTGCAATCTTCTGGCTGAAAAAAAGAGGTATTATGCCTGGACTCACTTTTTCTAATGAATTGATCTCACGTGATGAAGGGTTACATTGTGACTTTGCATGCCTAATGTTTTCATTGATTGTCCAGAAGCCAACTAAACTACGTATCACAAACATAATTGAAGAAGCTGTGAAAATTGAGCAAGAGTTCTTATCTGATGCTCTTCCTGTTAGTTTAATAGGAATGAATTGTAATCTCATGTGCCAGTATATCGAATTCGTTGCTGATAGATTGCTGGTTGAATTAGGGTGTGACAGAATTTATAACCAAAATAATCCTTTTGAATTCATGACTAATATTTCTACTGATGGAAAAACAAATTTCTTTGAGAAAAAAGTTGGCGAGTACCAAAAAATAGGTGTTGTAGGAAGTGGAGGTGATACAGATTTTACAACAGATGCAGATTTTTAGAAATACGATAGTTTTTATTGAGTTGAGAAAGTATCAAGTGCCTTAAGCTCCAAGCATAGTTCTAAGTAGTATTAATATAACATTAAGACATGTTTTTATATAATCTTATATTTTAGGTTCTTGTGTGAATAAATAGATTTTATTTTTACATTGTATGTTATTTTTGGTAATGAAATATCACTCATGAAAATAGCCCTAACAATCATCCTCTTGTTTTAACATATTTTCTTCATAATGCAATTTGAATTCAGAAACATTACCATATGAGATTTTTTTCTCCCTATGTTCAAACATACAATTAACTCTAATTGTGTTTTTTATGATGAAAGGAATTGTTTAATTTGGGAAAAAACATTATCAGCTAAATGTGGTGAGTATTTATTTAGCAATCAAATGAAAACAATGGATCCCTTGCTAAAATTGATTCACACTAAAAAATTTATTTCCAATCAGTCTCCATTTTGATGATTCACAACCAAATAATAAATTTAGAAAGTATGCTTCTACCTACATATGCTTCTTTTTCTAAGAAAAAGCTCTTACTCTATTTGGTTCTTTCTCATTGATACAAAAACTGATGTTTCTTTTTATAATAGTTTGGTTGACTAAACAGCACCTACAAATCCAGTAAGCATATCAAATTTCCAACTCTTCTGTGGTCATTCAAACATATAATTTTACTGATGTAGGAGTTCATACTGGTTTACACTTATACAAGTATTGAACAAAAAATAAGATATTGAATAGAAACATTTGTGGACTAGGCAATAGAAAATATAAAATGGTTCATAACTAAGTCAATAAATTGTTTGCCAATGGAACAACAAAAACAGATAAACATAGTATATATATTAAGTAGATAAGAAATACTTTTCATTTCCAAAATATCAACCAGTGACAATTGACAACAACTCTAAAAACCTGCCTTTTCCAAGCTGTGGATTTGTTGAGATAATTTTTCTTCCTTTATTTTCCTTGTTTGATAAACTGTCCTATTCTTAATGTATGAAGATAAAAACTTATCTACATCCATTTCTCCATTCAAAAATTGCTCGGCTAGATTTTCACTAACCTCATCAGCCTTCCTAGATGATACACGAAGTTGTTCCTGCAGATAAAGAATTATAATAACATATACTTACTACATATAACATTGACAAAGCATCAAAATTACATTATGAAGTGTTGGTGGAGTGTAGATATGATAATAGCTGGTCATGTATTCAATATCTGGTTTTGACATCAAATTTTGTATCAAATTATAACTACAGAGGACATGTCATCAAAATAGGCAAGCAAAATCCTAATTTCATTCTTATATAATAATAAAAATATTGTTTATTTACAAAAATGAAGAGAAGAGAATTACAATGGTACACACTAAACTGCAAATAAACCTGAAGACTATCAGTATTCAAAAATAACCTATTACTTTATTTGGTTGTCATCAAATGGAGGGTCAAACAATACTGATAATCCCAAAAACGAATGAAATCTATATACAGTTCTTTCTTTTTGATAACTGCATGTCCTCTATAGTTATACTTCCACAGTTCTCAAGCAGATATTTGATAATATCTTTAACGGTCCATCATTATGACTTTGATACTAATTGACGGTTAAAAACAGTAAATTCTTTAATATAGAACATTTTTGAAATGTATAGCCTTTGAGCTGGATCTCTGCCTACCAACAACAAATTATGACTTTGTTTAGACCAAACGGAATTGAAGATCATTTGACATAATGGTTATGTAATGTACAAATTTTTAAACAATTTTGTTGTGAGTGAATACTTATTGAAGTGTTTGGACAAAATTATAGACTAACATTATTAACATATATAATAAAACATTCCATGTAAGATTCAACCCTACCAACTATACCTTAGAATTTCCATATATTACTCACCATATAATAAATATTTCATTTCTGTAGAACCCACCAGATATTTTTACAATTCAGTCATATATTGAATGTATGACAATTTCATGAAAAAAAATACATACCTGTATGCTCCTTGGTGAAAACTTCTCACATAAATTATTATAATCATTATGTAATTTCTCTGTTTTTGATGTTTGCTGAGTTAATTCTTCTATCCTATACTCAATCCCTTTTCTCAATTTTTCTAGTTGTTCTTGTTTTGATAGATTTGATTCTGCAACGAGTTTAGTATACCAGGTAGGTTTGAGAAGATCAATAAAAAAGCACACTAATTGAGATATTTCATAACATAATTTACCTGCTAACTCCTCCACTTGGATAATAAGGTCATCTATTAACCTAGTCTGTTCTTTAAGTTGGGGAAATTCAAGTATAAACTCTTCCTGTAAGTCTATACTTTCACTAAGCGATTTTAGTTCTTTGATGTTCAATTTGTTCAACTCAGGAAAATAATTTCTTTGCAGAGACATTGAACTATTAACTAACATTTGACTAGGTGGAGAAAAACTTGAAGAAGTTGGGAAATTGACCAAATAACTTGGACTAGAAACGTCAGATTCTAAAATGTGAACAACAAATTAGTTACTGATAATATGGTTGACAATGTTTTCAATAACCTTTAGTTGAAGGTGAAATAATTTTCTTATTTCCAAGATCGGTGGTGAGAGGTGGAGGATTTCTTTCAAACTCTCTTATCACTGCTTGAACCACTCTACCAAGATCCGAATGAAGTGTGAACTGAAAGGTATTGAAGAGTAGTAGTAAATTAAATTAATTAGAATTTAAGCTTCTCACATTCAGCAAACCAGGTGCTGCAGTAATATCCCCTTCTTTGTTAACCCAGGGATGTACTACATTTGGAATGATTTTCAAAAGAGGCTTTTCATTAGGAAAATCATTTCCTAAAGACACTATTAATTTAAAATCATTTCCACCGGCATGGAAGTCCACTTGATATTCTATTCCTTCAGTTAATTCTGTAACACTAATTAAATCATTAAAACAGTGTCATGTGATATATCAAAATATACTTACTTTGCATTGAAAATTTTTAAAGTATTGATTTGTTGTTTACGAATTTCTGCTTCAGTCCGATAAATTCTAGGTAACATCACATAAACCATTTAGATATATTTGCTACAATTAACTGATGTCAAAAATATTTAATTAAATACATTTACTTCTTTCGCATTCAAAACAAACTTTTTCAGTCCTACTCCTTGACCTTGATCACGGATTCGAGATTCGACTTTTGACGTTTATCTGTCAGATAAATAAACCAGTGTGCGGTGTGAAAATCGCTACCTGCTAAATTTCGAAGATACCAAGAGTCATAAAGTAATTACATAGAGATGTGTGTGTGCCAAGAGTCAGTGGCAGGGGCAAATCTTTTCTATTTCATTTTATTCGATGAGAGCGAATGTTTCATTTTCATAGCTACCAGCATAATAAGAGTTCTGTCACGTTCTGTGGCTGCAGGCTGCCCAAAAATTTCAGAGACACGAAACTACACCTTGATTAAATATTATATACATTATTCTACCATGTTCTACATGTATGGAATGGGACGATCTTGCATGTCATGTGCTTTCTGATATCAAATTAGAACAATATCGTATATTATTACACGATGTATACTTACATTTTTCTCTATTTCAGTATAGTAATGAGTTCATTATAGCACTAAAATATGTGCTGATATGTTTGGACTCTCAATATTTTTTGTGAATATGAAAACTAAGCTCATTTCAGTTTTAATGTTATAGCATATAAGGCAGGATATACTCAACTTGGACCATAAATTCTTTATCCGGTAGTTGAGTTAACCCACTATTCGAAAATTACAGACATTTGGAGAAAACGTTAGCTCGCGGTATCACAAGGAACAAGCGAGCAATAAAATGGAAAAAGTTCACTCCGCCACTGAGGAAGGAACCCAAGTGTTTCCGATGCCTGTGCTCCTGTGACAGATGGTGGGTAGTTCTGAAAACCCAAATTTCTAGTAGTTCATTAATCATTTGTTGCGGTTGTGATTCATTTTCATACGACATTTGACATTTCAATTATTATAAAGTGTGTAAACAACAACAATGAAAATCTGCTAGGAACTATACTTTCAGTAAAGAAGGGATGTACATTAAGAAGAAATTGTTTTTGATCTAATTATTGATTAATATATATCATATCTCTAATACCGCCACCAATCAATGAGAAATGTCTGGACAAAGGGCGTTTACGCAAAAGTTATCCAAGTACCAATCTAACTTATCTGCAAATATTGATTGCTAAAATTTTGCAATTTTCAGGCAACATCCTGCTGAAGTTCGAAGGAATGTGGCTTGTCATAAAACTAATTTTATCTCGCCTTCTTCTTCCTCGGTAAATTGATCTTGATCAATAGAAAATATTCTGAATGATTTCTTTAATATTTTTTATTATAGACTTGGTCAAATGACCTGGTGGAACCTTTTGATTTTGAAGAATTTGTCGGTCAATACCAACTTCTCATTGATAAAGATCCTCTGAGAAATATACTGGAAGTTCCACTTGGTGATGTTGAAGTTGATGTAATCGAGAGGCCCATAAGAACAATTCAGCCCGTGGTCCCTGAAGAAAAAATGTAAATATATAGAAATAAGCAGAAGTTTTTTAATCGATAATTAAATTTTGGATTAATAGTGGTATCTCTTAATTTAATGTCTCAATATTAACTTAACCAGTTTAAGTATTTTTAGCTTAGATTTGCATAATGTGAGTCAACTTGAATTACTTCAAGCACAATTTTAGTATAGATTACTAGAGAGTTGTAACCATTAATTCACTAACCATTGGTAACCTCTGAAATTTTTGCAAATCATTATTAAACCATGATATTGTTTACCACATCATTCTAACATAATAATTTCTGTCACAGAGGAACAAAGAAAGAGGCTGGATGGATTTTATTTGACTCTTTGTAGGGTTTATTAGTTTTCTCAATATTTTCGATAACCTGCTTGATTTTCCAAAAAATTTTAAATTCATGTAACTAAAGGAAAAAACATTTTTTTCACAACAATAAAGGCCAGGCATTGAAGGATATTTGTTCAAATTTCTGTGTGATCCTTACAGTGGTTAGTAAAAAAAAAATTCCACACTTGTAGACAAAAAAAACTATTTGAATATAGCACACATGTATAATAATATTGTATAATACTCTATGAAAAACCAATTTTTTATGGACGAATAGTCAAAATTTTTGCAGAATGCATTATTTAACTCATTTTTTGTTCAATTTTGGGGAGATGCAATAAAAAGAAGAAAATTAACTTTATCGGCAACCAAAGTCTTCTAGCTGAAAGTTAAATATTACTTTCAATTTTTAGAGAAACTTTACCACCCCATGTGCAATCATGTATTGAATGTTACACTTCCGACTGGAAAGTAGTGAGGTATAATCATAGAGCACTTAGTAGTAGTGTAGCATCTAAGAGTAATAACTGTAAAACTGTGCAACCAAGTCCAAAGCAGGAATTTGAAGTGGATTTCCAAGTACAATCCTTAGATTCCCAAAGTGAAATTGGTGAGATTTCCTCAATATAAAAGCTTTATTATTTTAGTTTATTCATTAGTTAGAAGAAATCACAACTCAATGAAATCATTCATGAATATTGAGCATACACTCCAACAAAAAAGTATCCGGAAATTCTCACTTAAATTGCCTGCATTGAGTATTTTCAAGTATTTGAAGTTTCTGTATGTTGGTAATTATTATGCCAAAAGTTTAACAGCTGTTGAAATCAGTTAACCTCATTTGTAGTCTGCCAATATTACAATATAAAAAAAATATTGAACCATGAGTTTGTCTCGAATTTAGTGTTTGAAAGGAAATTTCGTGTGTTGAATCTTTCGAATGATGGACAATGTGCAAATGTTTCAAGCTTTTGAAAACCTATTCAACCAACGATAACGTCGGATTTAAGACCAAACACTGGGTAAATACCATGGACCAGCCACGTTATTCGCCTAATCTAGCGCCGTGTGACTTTTTTATTTTCTCCAGACTGAAATTACCGCTCCGGGTAACCACATTTGACTTCATAGACGCTATAAAAGAAAATTGGCTGAAGCAGCTGAAAGCCATCCCTGAAAGCGCCTATAAAAATTATTTCTATGATTGAAAAAAACGTTGGCACATGTGTATCGCTTCAAAGCATATTTTGAAGAAAATTCATTGAATGTTGAAGAAGTTCAATAATTTTGCGTTTTATTTCAAATTTCTGGATACTTTTTTGTCTGTGATTAGGTATGTTATATTCAATAGGTAAATGTTCAGGGTTCCATTAATGAAAACCACTTCTTCCAAAACTGCCATCTCTTTTCCAATTTTGATTGCTAACTCTTCTAAAGGGCTGACTTAACTCATGACACTTGTCATGTCATATTTCCTGAAGAAAGTCTAGGAATAAAAAGTCTTCTACCTGTTGAATACAACATACATAGCACAATCGTCCAAGGTAATTTAAATGACAATATTCGACCTAATTCTCAGAATTATTTCCAGATTCTAATTCAGTATCGAGTAGTAGCAGACAAAGTGTTATATCTATCAGTTCTGTATCGTCATGTGGAGACACAATCACTCCTCGAAATTCTTGGGCATCTTTAGATCTGAGACATTCCGCTGGAGATCCCCTTATCCCAGAGATCTTGGGGCATTCTTCACCAGAAGTACTAGATCAAATAAATGAAACTCGCAGGCAAGCAGACAGGCAGGATGCACTGTTTGTACTCTACTCCAATAATTCAGAATGTGAAACATATGAATGTGTAGAAAAAAGACTTCCTGCTGTACCTCCAGCTGAACCTATCAGTCATAGAATGTTGGTGAAATGTCAGCAACTAAGGTGAATTTTCAATATTATTTTCCTAAATATTATACTATTAAGTCATTCCAAGAAATATTACAGCCAGAAATATTAGACTATGCATTGGAATATTATCAATAATTACTGGTAGACTTGTGGTGATGTCACATAGCCTATTCAGGGTTCAAACAAGTTTTGTTTACATTTGAATTTCTAGTGGCGAATATATCATTCAAGTGAAAATCATTCGAGTGTTTGTATGATTGCTATTTCTTGTGTTTTGGATAAAAACATCAGATGAAAATATTCTTTGTACTTGAAAGTAGAGGTTTTTTTGGAGTTATGAGATATGATCGGGTATTTCGGCAGGGTTAAGTGCAAAGCCTGGTGAAACTGATTCCTGAATAGCCGAACTGGAGGGGCTTTAGACTATAGATAATCTCATGAAGGTAGTCATTAAAACTGCTGTGAGCTTATGATGATCAGTAGAGAAACTTGTCACGATGAAGCGGCGTATTTTGTTTCCAATGTAGAGTAATTTTGATTTTGTTACCAGCTTAGATATCGAAATGGAACCTCTTTTCGCATCTATGGCACTCTATGATGCGAAAGAAAAGAGAAAAGTTTCAGAAACTTTTCACCTTGATATGAATCCAGAAGGACTAAAACGCATGCTAGGGGGTCACATACCTTACAGTGACATAAGCACTCTTGCTAGAGGATGTATTATCAATATATCAAACCCTTCTCCAGATCTCTTTCTTGTTATACGATTGGAAAAAGTTCTACAAGGAGATCTAAATGAATGTGTTGAACCATACATTAAGGAAGACAAAGTAAGTTTGTTTTGAAGCAATTTTCTTTCCTTCTTCCCATTATCTATTAATGAATAATATGAGGATGGTTCAAATATCGGGACAAATGCACTGGGATATTTATTCCCCCAGTAAAAAAAAAAACAAAACCCTGGCTCCCCGCCTAAGTGTGAAAGTACTGATATTGAAGGTGATCGTGCTGCATTCGTTCACTCACATCAAAAGCATATTTTTCATCTCGAGCATTTTACATATGAAATTGTGTTTCTCTTTAGCAGGTTTAAAATTACAAATTTCACATCTATTAGATTATAAATGTCTGAACCAGTGTAGACAGTGATTTTATTAAATTTTGGTTGGTAAAGCGTTGGTCGCATGATTGATTGAGCGGTTTTGCGGTCATTCTTGAATGCTTTGGCTCATTCAAACTCCTTCCAACTCACTAACGAATCATCGTAGAAGCAAAAAATTTTTATGCTCAAAGCTGACTATGTATCTTCGTTAAGAACCTGGTTATCACATACTCAAATTACGACCTTCAAGACGTACATGAGCATTATCTGCAACTTTTGTCTACTATATTTGAACTGCCTTCGTATTTCAGCACTTACAAAATGTGTGTTTATTTTTTATTGGAGGTAAAACAATTATTGAGAGACATACTGAGTATATTATCACCAAACAGGCTCTGAGGAAATAATTTCAGCAATAACTTTTTAGAATTGGGAGAAATTGAAAGCTAATGCAGTAACTGTGTGTGAACGACTCGGAAAATATAGACAGGCTTTTGCATGGACAGCTATATATTTGATGAATGTCATAAATGGAAGCAATTCTTTAGAGAGAGAAAGTGATCTAGGCAATCACTCCAATACTAACAGTTTAGGTAAGTTAATTTCATTGAACATTTATTCGCACCTACATCTTCAATGGTAGGAGCTCTTGGTAGATAATAAGTATTGGACAATAATAATAATAACATAACAATAATGTTTCCTAACCTTAACAATTACTTACATTTTGTAAAAACTCATATTCAATACAAAAGAAAATAAAAACAGAAGGAAAATAAAGATTTAGATACTTAAAAAGTTATACACCTGTATGTTAGCCCAACATAGTTACCATGCACCAGTGCAGACAACTTCAAATCCAAGATGATAACATATCAAATTTCACAAGTGCAGTAATACATCCCTGCTTAGATGAAAACAACAAAATGGGTATTACAATGTAGTACATTTTGAAACATATTCAACAACAAAGCTGTCTTTCTTGTTCAGGATTTTTTGTCGTCATAGGTAACTCAATACGTTAAATATAGATATTTCTTTCATTTTACCATAGATTGCACATCATATTGAATATTGAAAACATTCTCCTCACTTCTTTAGAAAACATGAGATTATTGAAATAAAATCAACTACAAGCCGAAGGGCCCCAGATGAGAAATTTGGCCATTGAGATTAATCAATGAGAATATTTCGGGTTCAACTAAATTAATTTGAATTAACAAAGTACTACTTCTGGTATAAACAGAAGCAAAGGATTTCGGATGAAAAGTTCACTTCCTCAAACCATGCGGTATTAAATTCAAATTTCTATTTATTTTAACTATTTTAACGCATATAAGTTATTTGAATTTTATAAACTGAAAAAAATTCATTTACGTTACACTGTTTTACCATTTCAGAGAGAAAATCTGCAGGAAGCAGTTTGGAGCAGCTAAGAAGAAGAGCAACTGATATGGGGACTCTAACAAGAAGAGGTTCACTTGAACGTCGTGATAAGAGGAGAAGTTGGTCCCCTGATCATTTAGCTAACAGCCTAGATACGTTTCGACCAATTACACTGACAGTGACTTCCTTTTTCCGGCAGGAAGGCGAGAAATTGAAGGATGACGACTTGTACAAATGCTTGCAAGAGTTGAAAAGACCTCAGTTAATCCTAAAAAAGATTAAATGCATTCCTGCTACCTTGAAATTGGAGATATCACCTTGCACTGGAGAATATAAAAATTGTTTGACAACAGAATTGGCGAAATTGTTACCATATCCTGATGATAAAAGTAGACCCATAAAAGAATTGCTGGAATTTCCTACAAAAGAATTATTAATACCACACTATATGTACCGGAACCTACTCTTTGTGAGCCCAAAAGAATTGAACTTTTCAAACCGGGCTGGATCAGCCAGGTAAAAAAAATTATACTCGATGTAAGGATGCCTTACCAAATAAATGATATTAAATTACAGAAATATAGCCATCAAGATTCAACTCATGTCTGGCGAAAGTGAACACCATGCCTTATATAATATTTTTGGAAAATCTAGCTGTCCAGAAATGACAAATGAAGCCTATACAGCTGTAACATACCACAGTAAAACCCCAGTGTTTTACGATGAAATAAAAATAAAGCTTCCTGCTACTTTAGCGGATAATCATCATTTAATGTTTACATTTTATCACATCTCCTGTCAACGCAAAGCTGAACAGAATACTGTAGATATGCCAGTTGGATACAGTGTAAGTTGAATGATTACTTTTAATTTCAATTTTTTCTGTATTATCCTAAAATGAATTTTATTTAATTATAATTAATGTTAAAGAAATAGCATGCTTTTCATTCATACAGCATTTGGTATACCTTATTTCGGCATTAGTAATAACCCCTTCAGGCTTGTCAAGGGGTTCTTGCAATTGTGATATTCAGCAAGCTAAAAGCTCGAATAAACTTCTGTCGAAGTTGTGTAACTAACTGAACGTCTGATTACGAATTATATGTCTTTTTTTCAGTGGTTGCCTCTTCTTCGGGATGGTAGATTGATCAAGGGTGATTTTTGTCTTCCTGTAATGCTAGAACCACCACCAAGGAACTACAGTTATATTCCACCTGATGTATGTCTTCCTGGTACTAAGTGGTTGGACAACCATAAAGGGCTTTTTACAGTTTCGTTAGACACGGCATCTTCTGTTCATACTCACGATCCACCAGTAGAAAGATTCCTTTCAGCTTATGATTATGTGCACACTGGTATAATACCGGCGAGATTGGGTGAAAGTGGATTGGAAAATGAATTGAGGTGAGTACACACATACTTTCTTGTAAATCTCATTCTTTAGGCCTTAGGAAATTAAATCAATGGTAATATTTGAAACAAAAGGCGTTTCACAGAAAAACTTTCTTGTATTTAAATATTTATTCAGTAATTAGTAACTGAAATTCTAGAGAAAACTAACTGAAATAAATATCAGAGTATGATAAAAGAAGAGTTTCTTATTCTTTGACACTGAATGAAATGAAAATATTTTATGAGATACTTGCACAATTATGCACAAAAGTGTATCTAACGGAGGTACTCGAGAAATTTTCTCATTCTCTTTCATGATTTTTATTCGTGTTTTATCAAAATTCAAAGTTATTGTATTTCTCAAGACGATCACGTTCTTACTGTTTCTTAACGTTTTTGATGTTTTCGCATTTCTAGTGCTGCAATGTTGGGATTATCAGGAGCTAAACCTGAGACTATAGTTAGACATCTGCCTCTTATATTCGATCTTGTCATTCAACTATTGGTTCAACCACCAAGACTATCTAATCAAACCCTCAATATAGGGCATACAACATTTGAAACATTGTGTTTACTACTTGAGGTTATTTCAGTGAGTACTTAAAAGTAATGTAATACATCATTTTAAATCATGAGAACATTTGGATGATAAGCAAAGATAATTTTATTATGACCACAGAATATGTAAAGTTGATATCAGTTTCATTCAGTTTTGTGTCTTAGACATCAGTTTCAGCTTGATCACAAATTGAATTATTAAATTTCCTAAGAATAAAACTCAATAAAACCTGTTCTTTCAATTAATGATGACAAAATACGATTAACTCAAACAGCATTAATGTTTTTCAAAATACATCCAAACATATGGACTAGCTGAGGTTTTTTATCATCCAAATACTGTAACAGTTTGCAAGAAAGACCTATTTGACTTATTTTAACCTACAAACAACTTCCAGAACGTACCAGATTTGTCTGTAGATCAGCATTCACGAAATGCTTTACTAGCCACATATATTCAATATCAGTGTAATTTACCTCATCCAATGGGCACCAGCAATCAGGGTTCACCAGAGTGGGAAGGAAGAACCAACATGACTAGAAGTAATTCAAATCCAGATCTGGAAGTCGCTCAGCTTCAACAGTACAGAGGTCTGGATCGAGCAGCAAGCATGAGGGTACCAAGTACAGATCTCATAAGTCCAAATTCGAGCACATGTCAAAGAATTTTACATCAAGAGTTAGTTCTTCAATGGGTTGTATCAAGTGGAAGAAGCAAAGATTTGGCTAATCAAAACGCGTGGTTTTTGTTTGAACTCACAATAAAATCTATGGTGGAACACTTAGCTCATACTAGGAGCTTGGACGCTCCGAGAAAATTGAGATTCAGCGAGCATTTCCTTGGAGATATATCCAATCTACTTCAAATAATAACAGGTATGAAATGAAGCTACGTTTAAAATTTCTTGCATTTATTCAGTTATCTGAGATCCTGCAAAACGAATTAATATGGCGACCAGTAGAATTTGAAAGTTGTTTATGATTGGTTTGTGATTAATTGTTGATTCAATTTTTTTTTGGTACCCGAAAAACATGTCACTTCTGTTATTGAGTCCAAATGCCACAATTTTTTGTAATGGTTATTATGATTAGTGTAGAGAAAGAAATAAAGGGAGATGCTGTAACGTGACAAAATAAGTGATTTTTTTGAAATAGCAGTAAACTCGAAATGTTAGTAGGAAAGTACGACTATTTCATCTGATTTTTGTTAATATTTCTGTGGTTAATCGAATAAACTTTATTATTGTTTCATTGAAACTTCATCGGTCCGCTATATTGCTACTAGACAATTTTCTTAAACTAGTACTGTACTCGTGAAAACAGTACAAAAGGTAACTTTATTCAAATCATTCATTATTTAATTAAATTCTTATAAGTCATTTTTTCATTTTGCTTATTATTACATTGAGTTCGACTGTTTAAACCTCCATATTGGTGCCACTACTGTCAAACCAGTGATACCTTTTTTATGGAAATCGGAACTTCTAAATTATAACTCAATGGGGATTAGGTTGAGATTGTTATCATTAAACATTCAAAAAACCAACCTAACCTTGGGTATTTCTGTAGATATTTTCAAATCACGTGACTGTGGATTATGAATAAAAATAATGTCATCACAACAAAGTAAGTCATTGTGACCTGAATTCTTATTAGTTTTTATTTTTCAATTTTTCAATATCTTTTTAGAACAAAACTCTACCTTACTTTAATATAACACTTAACAAACTATATTATTCAATATAAAATTTATGTTTTCATTTAAAACACGTCAAAACAAATCATTATTATACTGCTTGAGGCCTGCCATATTGCAGTCATATTGTATCCAGAATAGATGCCATAGTATTGAGTATCTTTATTAATTGATGATAATTAAACAAACTTGAAATTTTCAAAGCATATTCTACTTTCAAACCATACTTCCCTATGCTTCCATTGCGACTACAACGCAGCACGCATTCTGGGTACAGCTGAGTGTTGTTTATCATTTAAACCATTAATGGTTTAAAAGATCTTATCTCGGTCCAAAAATTGAACTGGCAGTTCTTGAATGATTTCTGGATGATTGGTACCGTTATGTTTATTTCTTTAAGGTTGTGTATCTATTCATCAAAATCATAAAAACTTTTTTACTTCAATCTTCAGACATTTCAAATAATACTATAAAATTTTCATGTTTTTAAATAAATATATTTTCAGGTGAAATCATAGCTCTGTCGACTGGAGATATAAGGAGAGCTCACAAATTGAATTCAGCATTAGCCTTTTTCTTCTTTGACCTCTTATCAATATCTGACCGGGGTAATGTTTTCCACATGTTACGTAACTACAACAAGCATTTGCAAACCAAAATAGCTTCTATTCAAGACCCTTCGATCCTTATCGAGTTGAAGTTGGAGTTTATGAGGATTATTTGCAGCCATGAACATTATGTAGCTTTGAATTTGCCATTTGCTTCACCTTTCATGTCTTCGGGTGCTGGAGTTTCGCCTAGTCCTAGTGTTACTAGTAGTACCAGTCAAAATTCTTTCTTGTCGGGGGCACCTCCAAGTCAGGATAGATCAAGTGCTTTCGCAGAATTATCTCCAGAGTACAGACAGCACCATTATTTGTCTGGCTTAGTTCTATCAGATGTCGCCACAGTACTATTAGAAATACAGTAAGTCCATAATACCTGTTTTTATCGACATTTTGGTATAAAGTTTGGTTTGTATTGATTGAGGAGTAAATTTACTTCTTAAATTAGTAGTAAAAGCAATAAATAATCTATTATGCGTTGATCATAGGCTTTAATATCTTTCCCCTCTCCAAAACTTTGCCAATGCTGTTGAACCTGTTTGTTAGCTTTATGAACAAACAAAGTTTCCATTAAAATCAATGCATGCCTTAAAAAGTTATTTCTGAATGTATTTGGTTTATATATTTTTTGTATATTTTGATAGTTCATAAAATAATTCACTCTCTATCTAGAAATCAACACCTGCAAGGAAAAGCTGTGGATATGATAAAATCGCTTTTGATTTGGCATGACAGCGATCCTAGATACAGTTCACCAGAAGCTAAAAGAAGAGTAGCTGCATTATACTTACCAATACTTTCCATAGCTATGGATGGACTGCCTCTGCTGCATCATTTCAAGATAGACAAACTGGATCGTTATGCAAATGATGAAACTGGTCCTTCTAATATTAACCAAACAGTAGCTCTAGCAATTGCTGGCAAACTTACGGCTGGTACTTGTGATACTTTTTCTTCGGTAAGATTTCAAGAATATCATAATATTCACTAAGATAATTCAACTGAAACCTTCAATGGGAATGTGATTTTTATCTATTAGGTGTACAAATAAGTTTCCGCGGTTTTTTATAAAAAATTAGGAATTTATTGTAAAGGAAAAGTACATTACGTTTTATTCAAAGTATTTTCCATCATTTGCCACTACTTTTCCCCATCTTTCTGGCAACATTCGGATACCCCGTCGAAAAAACTCTTCATCTTTTGACGCTATCCACAAATCTACCCAATTTTTGGTGTCTTCATATGATGTGAAGCGCTGCTCAGACAGACCATGTGCCATCGACCGGAACAGATGATAATCAGAAGGGGCTAAGTCTGGTGAATACGGCGGGTGGGGTAAAACTTCCCAGTTGAGTGTTTCCAAGTATGTTTTTACCGGCGCCGCAACATGTGGACGAGCATTATCGTGTAAAAGAATAATTTTGTCGTGTCTGGAGTAGTAATGGGCTCGTTTTTCCTTAAGTGCCCGACTCAATCTCATCAATTGTGTTCGGTAGAGAGCTCCAGTAATGGTTTCGCTTGGTTTCAGCAATTCATAATACACGACACCAAGCTGATCCCACCAAAAACACAGCATGAGTTTTTTCCATGAATATTCGGCTTAGCTGTCGATGTTGATGGTTCGCCGGGCTTAACCCATGACTTTCTCTTCTTTGGATTATCGTAGTGAATCCATTTTTTGTCACCAGTGACTATCACGATGCAAAAACTCTTTTTTATTCCTGGCAAGCAGCATTTCACTCATGCATAATCGGCGTTCAACGTCTCTCGGCTTTAGTTCATATGGAACTCAATTTCCTTGTTTTTGAATCATTCCTAACGATTTTAAACGATGTGAAATTGCTTGTTGAGTCACTTGTAGAGTAAGTGCAAGTTCTTTTTGCGTTTGGGACGAATCTTCCTCCAATAGTGCTTCTAATTCCATGTCTACATGTACACTTTCGGCCTTCCACTGCGTTCTTTGTCTTTAACGTCAAACTCACCGTTCTTAAACTTTTGAAACCATTCCTGACAACTTCTCTCACTTAAAGCAGCTTCACCATATGCTTCTAGAAGCAATCGATGCGCCTCAGCTGCAGATTTTTTCACATTAAAGAAGTAAATCAAAAGTTCCCGCAAATGATGCTTATTCGGAATAAAACTTGACATTTTTGCACGAAAAAAATTACGTGATGCTGATACGGAATCACTAGTACTTTAAGGTTATGGTGTTGCCAGATGACTAAACTTGGGATATTACGTTTTACATCTGACAATTTCTCCATAACCTTCTGGTGGGGCCATCTTTTGACAAACCGCGGAAACTTATTTGTACACCTAATAAAATTTTTACATAGACAATTGTATGCCATAAAATGCAATTAATTATTATTGGGGAAATTTGAGGTGATATAATTTTTTTCAGTTTAGTTTTCCAAATATTTTCAGGAAAGTTGGTTCATTTACCTTTTCATTAACTGTTCTGCATTGTTTCATGTTTATCCATCTCTCAGTAAATAAAAACGGAATGTAAATATCTTTTACCAAAGAGTTAAATATACAGAACCCTTTGGCATGTTGATAAACACTTCCTGGAGAGGTCCTTGCCTTTTAAAGTTAGTCCATCGAAACAAGAATATATGATTATTAAAATAACTCGTAAGGGCTCGTCCAAAGAACTCATGCTTTTCAAATTGGTAGTAGAGCAAAATAAGTGTGAAATAAATTTCTTTTACGTCAAAATACTGAGAAATACAAGTCATTTCATTCCGGTAAACAAAATTCAAGATCTGAAAACTATGCTGGTCATAAATCTCGCTGGACCATTGCGTTGCCAGCATGTGTGCTGAAATTTGACCTGATACTTCTTGTTTTCTCCTTCAAATCGAAGAGGATCCCAGGTTTGTTTTCGTAAACTTTTAATTTCACGAAGCCCCATAAGAAGAATTATCATGTTGACAGGTCCGGAAGGGCAAGAATAACTATGCCATGCCACCGCACGTTAAAACTATGAACTTTTTATGCGAAAAAGACAGTTACGTAAATCAAGTAATAAATTAAATACCCACTGAAACGTCTAATGAAAATATAAAATGATGAAATTTGGAAGCGGTACTACGAAAATACCGTTTCAGGCCCATATATGATGTCGCGAATGCAGTCAGCCGCTTTTAGATATTCTCTGTAACTTATAATTGGAGTACTCCAGAAACGCCGTTCCAGCTAAGCAGTCACGAAATCGTTGTGGCGATTTGTGATCACTTTATAGTGACGTTGAATAATCTGATCCTTAAATGCAAAAATCTCACAAAGGACTGAAGGTGCTGGTAGATTTAAACAATTTGATATACATTCAACTCAATAATTATAAAATTGAACACTAACCTCAAGATTCGTCTAGCAAAAATTTGTGGCGTTCTGTTCTGAAAGTGAAATTACATCATTTTGAATTTTCAGACTCGCAAATCCGGTTTGAATGCAGAAGTTACACGAAATCTTTTGACATGTGTACTGTGGGTGCTTAAAAATGTAGAGAAAGACTCGCTTTCTACGTGGCTAGGGGAGTTATCTTCGTCAAGGTTAACCACACTCATGCAACTTCTTGATTCTTGCATCAGTTGTTTTGAGTACAAACCAAGGAAGATGGCACCAGCTCCAACTGGCTACGCACACGCTCAAGGTACTCAGGACATGAGATCTAAATTGGAAGGAGTAATTTTGGGTCAAGGTTCTGCTAGAGAAATGATGCAGAGAAGAAAAGGTTCATTTGCAGTTTTATTATCTAATATTATTTTTGTGTAGTTAACCTGTTCCGCTTCAAGTATAAGCAATATTTTATCAACATAGCTAAATAACGCATGCTAACGAAAGAGAAAACTATGATTTGGAGTTAAACTGAACAAAATTCAATTATAATTGTAATTATTCAAATAACTGGTTGGACATCTTCAAGTATGATTTATCTCAAAGTCAAATAATACAATAATTGCAATTGAATCAATTCAAGTTATCTTTGTTATTATTTTTATATTATATTGAATTAAATTAGGTGTATTTTATGTAAGATTCTAGAGCTCAATTTCAACAGCTAAGTTGGACATTCCATATTTTTTAGTCGGAGCATTTTTTATCAGGTTAAATTGCACAGTAATGACTCATTGACATATGCTAAGTTTAACCTCTACTTAATCCCTATTCTATCAAGGTAATACACCACAGGCAGGGACAGCAGAAAAACTACGGTGGAGGAAAGAACAAATGGCCTATAGGCCTACTTCAGAAAATATTGATCGTCCAAGGGAAGAACTTCTGAATGACGTTTACTTAGAAGGTCATTTTGCAACTGAAGCATCTTTCATTATTTTGGATACGCTGGAAAGATGCGTATTGATTGTAGCACAATGGGATTCTCAGCAGCACTTAGTTGGTTTAGCGCTGACAGTCCTGCTTCATGCTTTGGGGAAAAACCAGAGCACAACGGTCTTGCCACATTTGTTTGCATCACAAAGAAGTTTAGTGTTCAAGGTGAGATATCTTTGATTAGTAATGAAACGTTATGATTCTAAAAAATAGAATCATTAGCCCAAATCATCACGAATCATCATGATGAGAAATTAAAAATATGGAGATTTGAAATGATATTAACAGGTTGGCTACTTCAATACAGAAAAAAATATTCAACTCTGGAATATACAAGTGATGATAATTAGTTCTTAAAAATTAACTATAAATAATGGTTAAAAACATTCTTATATCAAATGATATCAATAGATATATCGCGTTGAAAGTAAAAACTGCCTTCATAAGGTATTCCTAGACCTAAACCTTATAGTTTCACATCAATTTTCAATTCAAAACTGGTAAATCAACTCCTCCACTACTAAAATTTTAAAAATTTCATAAAAAAATTATTTAATTACTTTATACCTCATAAGATATCGGACGTATTTGAACAAACAAAAATTTGTGCATAACATAATCGTCCTTACATTCGATTTAAAAATAATTCACATTCAAAAGCTTGCAAAATCCAAGTTATCGAAGATTTAAAAGAAACGGAGTTTTCCAACTAGAATAAAGGCGTAGGGGTGACATAAACTAGCACCCAGAAGCCCAGGCGTTTACCCCCATAACTATTTTGGATGTGGATACCTGAAAAGTATGGGTTACGAGAACAAACCCATATACCCAACATATCTTCAGGAAAACAGCAGGTCAGCAATCGTATCAATATCCAGGGCTGTGTGTCAGCGCGTGATCGTTTATCTTCTTGTCCGATCTGAAGCATTGGTAGCACTGCCGAAGATCGAAATTATACCTTTATATATTTTGTAGTTAGAAAATTCAGCAAATTAAAATTTTTCAGTTCCACAGTGCCTTATTTGATGAAGAAAATAATCACTGTGCTGATTTGTGCTTGTTGCTTTTGAAGCATTGTGGATCCCAGATTGAATCAGTCAGATCTCAGGCAGCTGCTTCACTATATTTATTGATGAGACAAACTTTTCAAATAGGAAATGTGAGTATTATTTTGTGATAATAAAATATCTTTCTTTGTGATCTAATCGTTTCAGAATTTTGCTCGTGTTAAAATGCAAGTAACAATGTCGCTTAGCAGTCTAGTTGGTACTTCATCATCATTCAGTGATGATTCTTTAAGACGATCTCTGAAAACTATTTTGGAATACGCCGAAAGAGATGATGAACTTCAAGAAACAACGTTTCCTGAGCAAGTTCGTGACTTGATTTTCAACTTACATATGATTCTTTCTGACACTGTTAAAATGAAAGAATTCCAAGAGGACCCTGAAATGTTACTTGATCTAATGTATCGGATTGCGAAAGGTAGGAACTCGTAGTGAAATTCATATTACAGATTGTGGTAACATTTTTGCTGCTATTAAAAAACCTTTTGTCTGAGCTTTCTACCTTGTCAGAGAGCCAAGGTATTGGCTGTATGAAACATCTTGGGACACCCTGCATATAATGCTACTTTCTATATTTGTTCTACTTTCAGGCTATCAAAATTCTCCTGATCTTCGTCTGACTTGGTTAGCGAATATGGCGCAAAAACATATGGAAAGAGGCAATCATACGGAAGCAGGCATGTGTCTTGTCCATTCTGCAGCACTTGTAGCTGAATATTTGGTTATGCTCGAATCTCTTCCCCATCTTCCCTGCGGAGCTGCAGCATTGGAAAGGGTTAGCCCCAATGTGTTAGAGGAGAGTGCTGTTTCTGACGATGTATTGAGTCCAGAAAGAGAGGGAGGATGTTTGGGTTCCCATTTCACAGAAGCTGGCCTTCTAGGGTTGCTTGAACACGCTGCAAGTAGTTTCCACATTGCTGCAATGTATGAACCCATGAATGATATTTATAGGGTATTGATACCGATTGCAGAAAATAATAGGGATTTCAAAAAATTGGCCAACATTCATGGGTAAGTTTCATGAGAAAATAACTGATTATTCCCTAATGAAAATTTTTAAATTTCTTCCTTCAATATTCCAGAGGTACCTCTAGCAGATCTAGAATTCAATTTAGCTCAAGATATTGATATTTCGATTGGTTGTTCTGTTTTCTTTAATCTGCTATTGTCTGATCATATCAGATCAGGAAAAAATTTAACATCCCTTCAAAACAGTAACATTGTGCTGTAATGAACTCATTACAGCATTGTTTTTAGTTATATTTTTCATTTTGTGGTTGACAATACTGACATCCTATCTTTTCGAATGTCAACACGCGTCCATTGCATGTCAATTGTCAATATTAGACCATGTAGATATTTGAACGCACTATTCAAATACTATAATCTGTCAATTTTCGTATCAGTGACACCAACTGCGAAAATAAAATATAAAAGGCACTAGGAGGTATAATCTGAATTTTTCATTAAATTCCAATAAATTTCTCACAATTCTTGGCTGAAATACTCGTTGCAGAAGGCAATTCCAACACTCATGCGTTCAAAAACTCGTGTTGGAATAGGTGCGCATTCTGCAACTTGTTTTAGAATATACTATTGTAGACCAATATACAAGGGAACAATCCAAGAGTTTTTAGAATTACATTCCGGTAGATTAATTTCAATCGAAGTTGAATTGAATCGAATAATTGTAGTGCTTCATATTCGCCGTTCTAGTATTAGTTTCTAGCTTAATCTTAAATTCAAACAGCAAGAGCAATTCAGCCGTATTTTAATGAATAGTAGTAAACGCGAGAATATTTTCTACATTAACTATGAATTCTCACTCACTAGAAATAAATTGTTGGTGAGGAATACCACTCATAAGGAACAGTTATTATATAATTTATCCAATGACAACGTTTCTGAACGTTTCGCTCATTCATCAAGCTAAAATGAAAACAAAATTAGAATAAAATCATACATTAGCTTAAAAATTCAGATAAACTTTAAATAAAGAGCCATTATTAATCAATTAGAAATGTGGAATAAATTACTCTGAAAAAAGTCGTTTTGCCATAAAATCCACCGTCTCAAAACACTTGAATAGAAGTCTTCATTGACTATCTGACCTTGCCCAATGAATTCATGATGAACACTAGGAATATCGTAGACAACAATAAACATCGTCTTGATTTTCTTACGATTTTTGCGCTTGGTTTATTCGGTTTCGCTTCATATTTTCTCCCACCCATTCCGCTTATTGTTAGCTCGTTTATTGTGTGTCTTATTCATAGACTCATGTCTCTTCACTAGTTATGATCTGTCCCATGAACGTAGGATTATTCTCAAAAACCATATCAATTAAGACAAGCATCAGGCAATACAGACTGCATTAAAACATGCGAGGTGTATTGCTCAAGGCTAGTGTATATACCGATATGTCTGGATGGATGTGGTTTTTAAAAATTGCTTCTTAGTGACTATACTAATTATGAATCACTAAGCGAGTAAAACCCCTCCGTCCCTTCAATTTCACGAACTTTTGGACTTCTCCACATATAATGAAAATTGAAGATGTTTTTCATTAACTATCAATTAATTTAGTTCAATTCATATTATTGACTTTTAACTTGAATGATTCGCTATAACTAATCTTTCAATTTCCAGAAAATTACATGATGCCTATACTAGGATAGATCAACTTCAAGGAAAAAGGATGTTTGGAACATATTTCAGAGTTGGTTTCTATGGTTCTAAATTTGGTGATCTTGATCAAGAGGAATTTATATACAAAGAACCAACTCTAACCAAGCTTCCTGAAATATTTAATCGTTTGGAAGTGAGTTTTATTCCTCAATAGTAATAATGAATTGATAATGATAAAAAATTCAGTATAAGCTAAGGCCACCTTTATGCGTTTTCCAAAAAAAAAATCCTACAAACTACTTTTATTTTTCACACTTGCACATGCATAAATCATAAGATGGATAGCTGTTTAGATGTTTTAGGCACATCTGCCATACATTTTTTTTAGATATTCGTTTAAGTAAGCTAACTTCTTAAAGTTCATGGAGCATCTCAATCACCATGTAAAAAATGAATCATTATGGTAATACGGCGCATCAACTTCGAAATTTCATATTAAGTGGCAAAAAATCGTAATTTTTATAAAAAAAAAATGAAAATCGACTATCTTGAAAGCGGTTATGTTTGGAGTAGGTATTACACACCCTTAACGAATCTAGGTCTACTTAACCTGTAACCCTATATATTCTAAGATTACTCAAGTGAAAATACATCTTTCGAAAAATTTTTAATTGAACTGATAACAAAAATTTTATGTCCATAATGAAAATTGTGCATTAATTTTCTCTTTGTATGATTTCAGAACTTTTATGCTGAACGTTTTGGTCCCGATAATGTGATAATAATAAAGGATTCCAATTCTGTTGACCCTACTCAACTGAATAGTGATAAGGCTTATATACAAATAACTTATGTTGAACCTTATTTTGAACCATACGAACTGAGATATAGACAAACCCATTTTGACAGAAATTTCAATATCAGTGAGTTCATAGTATTTTCAAATTTAAAGGTGATGTTCATTGTTTTAAAAAAAAATTCGTTTTAGAACGATTTGTTTATGCAACTCCGTTTACAATGACTGGAAAACCACATGGTGAGCTGAAGGAACAGTACAAGAGAAAGACCATTCTAACCACAGCTGTCCACTTTCCTTATGTCAAAACAAGAATTCAAGTGGTTAACCGAATACAAATCACGTTAACTCCAATAGAGGTAAATAAATGAAATTTCTATTTCTGAATTTAAAGTGTAGGTTTTCCATGTTTCTATATCCCTACGCGTTTAGTCCCTGGCGCACACACATTGGACTCTTCAGTATGGCTTGTGTGTGTCATGCTACAGACGCTGGGGATCTGTTCTTTGTGATATTTGAGAACGGGAGCCGTCGTTTTCGTTATTTTAATTATAATTATTCATCTTAAAACCATGAATCATCTCAATTTAATTTTTTTATATACACCCCTCAAATAACTCCAAAAAGACACTCCACCTCTACTGAAACATTTATAATTTAATGCATAAATATTTTTGAATCTGCAGGTTGCAATTGAAGATATCCAAAAGAAAACAACTGAACTGGCTGCAGCGACTGTACAAGAGCCACCTGACCCAAAAATTTTACAGATGGTTTTGCAAGGATGTATTGGGACGACTGTCAACCAAGGACCACTTGAAATGGCCCTGACTTTCTTGCCGAGCGATGGGAAACCTCTCACGAAAAATCAAAACAAACTTAGACTTTGTTTTAAGGACTTCTCTAAAAAGTATATATGTCTTTTGTGATTTATAGTTTATTTACAAAATGATTACGTTCTAGATGTGCTGATGCACTGAAGAGGAACAAAAATTTGATTGGACCAGACCAAAGAGATTACCAAAAAGAACTTGATAGAAACTATAAGAGATTTACTGAAAAACTGCACCCTCTGGTTAATCCCCAAACTGTTGTAGTTACTACCAGGTAATTCTGCAAAAGAAATCTGAGAAAATATTTTAATTTAAGCAATTTATAATCTAGTCAAACATTGCTTTCTTGGAAACCAAATATTTGATATAAGTGTTACTAAAATAACTTTAATATTTGGCATTTTTTTGGATCACCTGGAATATTCAACAATTTTTTTCATTATTCTTCCATGCCTACACATAAATAACTAAATTTTCGAAAGAACCTAAACTAATTCCAGTTACACTGGACCTCACCACCTATTTGACTATTCATTGCCGTAATTATCAACACCCAAATATTTATATTATTGAGTATAAAAATAGTTGAAGAATATCTGAACCTGAATATTGAAGTTGATTATTTTCCCTTTTATCTTAAACAATATATATTTTTCATTGCTCTGTCATTATTACAGCCCGCACAAATATTTTGGATCTGAAACAACCAGCCTGAGATGGTAGAGAGCTTCCTATATGAGTAGTTCAAAAAATTTTTATTTTATGAAAGATTTAAATTTTATAGTCTAGTGCTATTCAGAAAAATATTTATGCAAGTATATTTATTTATTCCTTCAATCTTTTGTAGATGTCCTTATTTATGAGATAATTTTATACTTTTCTAGCAATAAAGTAAATGCTGATCTAATTGGTCATTATTTTTAATCCCATTTCTGCTTGCTTTCTGATTTTGATATCGATGGTCCGTTGAAGAATAAATGAATAAATAAGTAGGTAAATCATACATGAATTGAGTTGAGCTTCGGAACAATTTGATCGAGTTTCTCCATAACACATCATGGCTCTGTATTCTTCAAAAGTATATTGAACTATTTTTGATAGCAGTTCAAAAAAACATCAAGTACTTCAATTAAAAATCAACAACACAAAATACCTATAACAATTATTACAAATTAGTTTGACAAATGTCAAATATTTAGTTGTTTTTTATTTATTTTCATTCACCTGTCATTTATTTAAAAAAAACCAAATAAAAAATTAATTTGAACACCCTTTATTTCTTGAAGGAATCAGTTTCGGACATATATTCATAGGACCTTTTTTTTCATATTTTATGGTCCTCTATCGCGTGGCACCATGCATGGTACTTTTTCACTTGACACCTTGTAGAAGATAGACGACCTTATGTAAGCGAAATTCTGAACTCATTCTAAAAACGCTTCTACTGTTGAGAGATTATTCACTGAGTCTAAATCTCATAGTCATCGAGATAGAATAAAGAGGAACGACTTTACTTGCAACTGAACAAGAAACAAATTGCATCACTTGTTTGAGTTGAAAAGTTGCACCAATATGGCGGAAAAATCAGTGTCGGATGTACTTTAACTTCGAACCAGATGTATGCTCGTTTTAACGAGCATTCATAAACATTTTTGAAGAGTACAGGTGAAATTTGACCAAAGGTTTTTTCATAATGCACCAGTTTGAGTGTGAAGTGCTCCCAAGAAGAATTGTTCACGGAAAACGAAAATTGCATGAAATATCCTGCAAGTTTCGAAATGTAGAAGTATTCCATGTGAAATGTCAAACATTCCTTGAAGACTTTGAAATTAATGAATAAAATCATATAACTCTAGACATCTTAATTTGCGCTAAGATGTCTAAAATACTAACCTACCTCGAGAGCATGGTTAGAAGTTGTAGTTACTAGCTCTATCTCATCTCATGTGTGAAATAGAAGCATTTTTCGGATTGATTGAAGACCCACAAATTAATTATGAAATCATGTGTTGATCAGAGCTTCTGAATTTATTAGATTTATCAAATATGGAACAGATGATTCAATTACAAAAGCTATAAATGATATTCATTCGAATATTTGTTGGGTTTTTAGAACATGATTTTTTCCTACTTCAAAATAAAATCCAACATATGTTGAAGTATGAATATGGAAATAAATTAAAAAATGTTCTCTAGCCAAAATATAAGCATTAAAAATCCAATGTTCAGAAGAATTTAAATATCTAATTAGCACAACAAATCGACCAATCAATAAAAACCTTTTAATAGAGGAAAGAAAAAGCTAAATTGGTTGTTTTGTAATTTTTGGGTGAAATTCTGGTCATTTTTCTTCGCATTGTAGAGAATTATTGTTCTCTTTCGAAAATTTATCACATAAATAAATATAGATGGTCTGGTTCAATAATTTGAATCTAAACTAATTATTGGAGTACCTAATATATTTCGAAAAAAAATCATTCATGATTAAGATCAATATGTTGGTTCAGCAGTTACTTTGAATAAAAACACACCAATATAAAGCCCATTAAACACCTTTTTACAATTGAAAATATGAAGATATTCCCCATCTAAAATAACAGTGTTAAAAATTTTGAAACACTTGGATCGGTCAGAAATGCTGTGAGTAACTACCACTAACTATGACGTCACCGTTAGGGTAACCATATAATGTCAGTGATTTACTACACTTTGTAATTACCTCTTTATTACCATTGTTACTGTTTACAGAACGGACAGTGTCAGGACTAAGTGAGATTTCGTAAAGACTGGATGAAATACAGAGTTACATAACCTTTACCGCACAATAAAAGTTTTCTCAATTTCATCTTTTCTTTTGATGTTGTTTTAATTTTCCTCGTTTGAATAAATAATAAATTTTTGATACCAGAATATATTGAGGAAATATAAAAATCTTTATTATTATTATTCATATCTAAATTATTCTATAACTTAGGAAATTAGATACAATAAGTTATTCTTACATTAGGAAACAATTATATGAACTAACCTCAATAACTCATATGTGAATAATAATCTTGAAAAACTTGAACATATATTTCTTTCTCTGATTGCGTCATCTCTGCAATTATGGCATCATTTATATCGGTAATCGCGTAACTCTTGGTGCCTACGGTAACAGAAGGTACATTACCATCATCTTCATCATCACTGTCCATAGTTTCAATATCTCTCACTTCCTCGCTAACCTCATTCATACCATCATCACTTGAGTCGGAATCATTCTTAACATTTTTGAGACTATTAACTGCATTATGAGATGGTCGTTTTTCATGAGCAAGGAGTACACTCATTATATCCTCATTCTTAGAATTCATTGTTGGGTCAATATTGCTACCACTTAGAGAATCTTCAGTTTTATTTTCAGAGGAATCATTGTTAGTAATCACAGTTGACTGAGTCATCCAAATTGGCTGCTCTTTTCTAGTTACTGTAGATGCATCATTACTTTCTTCACCTATGGAAATATCAACTCTTGCTTCCTCGACCATGAAACCTGAATGTCTTGTTTGTTCACCAGACCAAGCATCTCCAGAAGGATTTGAAGATTTTTTTTCCATGCCTTTGATAATACTTATATCTATGGGTTCAGGTTCTAAGACTTCTGGAGCTAATTTAACACCTTCAACTTTACGTAACAGTCTATATAAAGGTTCCATTTGTTCATTAAACTTCGCTAAGAGTAATCTGGAATCTTTTCTTGGAAATGCACTTGAATCTTCTTCAACAACTTCTCTACAAAATGTGCATCGAAACTCACTAGTAGTAAAGTCGAAAAGTTGATCAGCTTCTAAATCAGTGAATGTTTTCATGCAACCAGGACATTTAAAACTTGCTCTACTGGTAGCATCTCTCTCCTCAGTTTCTAAACGTTTTCTCATTAAATCTAGTTTATACTTTACTACATTCACAAAGGACTTATAATTTATGAAGTAATAATTGATTTTTTGTGCTTTACTATCCAAACCAGTTTCCATTTTTAGGCGAACTTGGACGAATTTGTCATTCTTCAAAATAGCGATGCGAGCTCTCAACATTTTTTTATCAAATTTCAACAATTCGCACATGTCATCCTCTTTCATGCATGGATTTGCAATGAGCATATCAATAATCAAAGTGTCTTCAATGGAATAAAATCCTCGAACAACTACTCTTGCTAATTCCTGTAAATCACTTGGTATGTGATGTAACAATTTTTCTTCCGACATCCTTATGTGTTTTGGTAGTCATATAAATTGTCTTTGAAATATGTTATCCAATTGTTTTCATTTTTTCAAACTTGAATATTTTGTTTACCAAGAAAATTCTAACTTGCAGGTTAACTTAATGACAACTGACAATTATTTTCAACTAGATCATAGAATCATAGATCATTTCTACTCAAATATAATTTTTTTATAAAGCTATATGTATGTTATTCATTATTTCTAGAAATAAAACACCTACACTGTGAATTCGATAAAGTCTTCAAAATGTGATGTGAATCTCGACTTTTCATCATGTAGCTTTACAAATCCATGTAATGAGCAACAATGTTGCCAAATGGGACGATTATACAGCTATTCGAAGAATAAATCATTCCTATAATTTCATTGAGTATAGAGAAAATATCTACTTAACGTATTATTTATAAGCAGCATTTGATTCAATGTAGGTGGTGAACAGTTTTTAATGTTGATTATTTTCCATGGTGGTAAAAAAACCTATTATGGCAATATTCAGTTACATAACTAAAATCAAAGTAATTGGGTTCCAAAAAAAAAAAGGAAAATGATCATTATTGGTAAATTGCATTCAATCTCGAATAGATTCCGTGGAACATCTGAATAGAACTATCATTCCTTAGCGCTGATTATTTAATTTTTTTATGATTTAATTATTGACTTGAACTTCCCAAGACAGGGCTGTTGCACAATCTGGCAACAACATCCATGGTAATTCGCTTCGCGCGTGCGCATTTTATACTTTCCAAATCTCCCATGCCCATAACAAAGTCATGATATTTTTCCGATTCCTTCCCAATAAGCAATAATAACTTTATAATGATAGGTATTGAAGTTACTGAAATGTAACTTATTCATTTCCTAATACCTCTGATCTGCAAATAATTCAAAATAAAAAATCCTTAGAAGTCTAGTGTACCTTCTTTTACGAGTACCTACCTACTTCGAAATTTATCCAATGATTTATTTTCATCAAACCCCTCCCTCGATAATGTGTTAAGATGTAAATTTCGATCATTACTATTCTACATAAAATTCATCTAAAAAATTATCATATTAAAAGCAAGAAGCGATTGCAAGAAAATTTGACAACATGTGTCATTTTTTTATTGAAGACCAAATTAATTCATAGATGCTGCATCTTAGTATAATTTTAGTCTCTCCTGCGTTCGTTAATCTACCATACGGTTTAAAAAAGTGAAAGCCAGCTTTCTAATAGGTGACCTCAAAAAATCTGAAATCCGCTTGCTGTTGATCAAAGTGAAAACAGAATAGTCTTCATAATGGCTTGCACAAGTACGAGTAGGCTCTGCATTCGTATGTGTCAGTGGGGAAAGAGTTTTATTCCTAGAAAAAGTTACCCATCTTTTAATGAACGTTTTTCTTCGTATTCCACTTCACAAAAGAATAAACCATGTCATCTCTCAGGAATAAGATCACTATCATCTTCAACAAAAAATCAAGACACAAGTGGAACTCACGAAACTGGTCCGATGTCTGATTATGAAGTGCAGCCTTATACTTTGTTAGAGAATGATTTAAAAGATGTATATTCCTACATAGCAGAATCCTTAAGGCAGAATACTAGAATAGATGATCTGTATGAAATTTCTACATATTACTTTGATGGAAAAGGTAAGGCAATTAGACCCATGATTGCTCTACTGATGGCAAGAGCTATGAATTATCACATTCATAAAAAAAATGTTCCACTCCTCCCATCTCAGAGAGAGGTTGGTATGATATCAGAAATGATTCACACAGCATCTTTAATCCATGACGATGTCATTGATCAATCGGAGTCTCGAAGAGGTAAACCCAGTGTAAATAAAATGTGGAATCAGAAAAAAGTCACAATGGCTGGAGATTATATACTAGCTGTAGCTTCAATGTTAATAGCCAGATTAAGAAATAATGAAGTTACCTTAGTACTAAGCCAAGTAGTAAATGATTTAGTTCAAGGAGAATTTATGCAGTTAGGCTCAAAGGAAAATGAAAACGAAAGATTTGATCATTACCTTGAGAAAACATACAAGAAAACTGCATCACTTATGGCTAATTCTATAAAAGCTGTATCAATCTTAGCAGGAGCTGAAGAAGAGCTATGTAATTTGTCATTTCAGTATGGGAAAAGTTTAGGAATAGGTTTTCAATTGGTAGACGATTTATTGGATTTTGTTGCATCTTCTGCTGCAATGGGAAAACCAACTGGTGCCGACTTAAAATTAGGATTAGCTACCGCTCCAGTATTATTCGCTTGTGAACAATATCCAGAATTAAATCCTATGGTTGTAAGACGATTTCAACAACCTGGAGATGTAGAAAAAGCTTTTGAGTTAGTTCATAAGTCTGATGGTTTAGAGCAAACCAAGTACCTGGCTAAAAAGTATTGTGAAGAATCTGTGAGGCTAGCTCAAACATTAACAGAAAGCCCTTATCAGAAAGGACTGGTGGTTACAGCCGATTATGTGTTAAAACGAATGAAGTAGATTTTTGTTGATTTTGTTGGTCAAGGGTTTGTTAATCTTGTTGAAAGTTAATTATCAGGAAAAAAACATGTTTGTGATACTATATATAAATGAATGTATTATTATCTCTGTAACATGAATGTTATGTTGTTTTTGATATTTACAAATATTTTATTCTATTGTATTTCTAGAAAAAAAAGTTATATTTTGTGAATATATCAATTGATTAAAATTTGTTAACAAAAGATGATAAAACCAATGAAAAGTTTCGAAAGCTTTAGATTGCTCAGATTTGCAAATTAGAGAGTACATGGCCGGTCAGACATACTCAAGTTTCACCACAGATCTAAAAATTTGGAAAGTTTTCCAAAAAAATATTTACCCACTTCAATTCACCGAATTATTTGTGTATTATTGCAAGTGCCTTTCCAAATTTTTCAATTAAATTTGTGGATGTGATGAAAAATCGAATAACACCTAATATCCTCTTCAAAGGGCAAAATATTCTGACCAGACTAATTAGTTGATGAACTCAATGTTCAGGTGAACAAGAGGGTTGAAACAGATAACCACAACGATTTAATAAAACATTAGAATATATACAACAAAATACATTTTTTAATTCATATAGGATTTCATACAGCACATTGTATGAGCAACACGATAATTTTTCTCCAGTAGTACCTGGATTTGATTATAATGTCTCTCAGTGTATGCAAGAATAGCTTCTAGATTTGTAGGATTAGCATTGAAACTATTTTCTGAAATTTGCTTCATTAATACCGCTAAAACTGTTTGTGCTGCTAGAACATTCCTTTTATTTGTGTTCCAATCAATCACATAGGCAAGAAGAGAATTTTTTTGGTCATCCCTTAGTTGTACAATGGTTTCTTCAAGTCCATCTTGTTTCTCTTTCATTATTTCATTCAGAATTTTTAAAGTTTTGAATGGTTTGTCCAGTCTTAAAGCTAATTTTAGAGCCTTCAGCCATTTACGATTTTGAGAATAATTCTCAAGTTTTTGTTCCTCTAGAATTAAGTCTTCCTGCTCCTTCAACTTTTCTAATCGTTTTTGTTCAGTTACATCCTTCCATTTGATGATGGTTGAAGCTGAATCACCTGTGACAATTTGAGATTCATCATCATTAATTGCCATACCCCAAACCTTTCCTTCATGCTCGTCTAGAGTTAATTGAAAACTAGAATCCTTCAAATTCGCAATTTTAATACAACCATCACTTGCACCACACAAAATTTGATACCCATTTGAAAAAAACTGAATATTAAACACAGCTGCATCACTCTCTATATTATGACAACATGATAAGTCTTTTAAGTTCCACAATTTCACGGTACAATCTGATGCTCCAGTTGCAACTAACTGGTCAACAGGGGAAAATTTTACACACCATATCCCTCTTCGATGCCCAATTAAGGTACCAATAGGTTTTAAATTTTCATCCCATAATTTTGCCTTTTTATCCCTACTTGCTGTTGCAATTATATTATCTTTTGGTGAAACTGCAACACAGTTAATTTCGTCTTGATGAGCTATCACAGTTTTAGGACACGTAAGAGAAATCAGTTTGTTGCCAGTAGTAGATGGAATATCCCAGAGTTTCAAACAAAAATCTTTAGCTGCACTTACAGCCCACTTAACTGATGTTTGACTGAAACAACAAGTTGTTACAGACTCGGTATGTCTTTTACCAACACCTATACATTCTATTTGAACAAGTGCTAGCCATAATCTTATTGTGTTATCTTTACTCGATGACAGTAACAAATTATTATTTATGTTAGAAACTGCTAATGATACTACTGATTCAGTGTGGCCTTTCAATAATTGACAGTTCATTGTGCTATTTTCATAAATTTTTATATCACATGAATTAGTTGCAACAGCCAAATACTTATTATCGGGTCCCATAAATGCAATATCACTGATTTCATCAGCGAATCCTATGAATTGGTTGGTGCAAGCAAAAGATTTCAAATGGTATAGAATGATGTTGTGATCAACAGTTACTACACAAATTGTTTTAGTCTGCTCATGAAAAATAAGCTTCGTGATTGCCAAGGCACCATCTTCAGCAGGCGTAACCAACGAATTATCTTGTACATATATTTCTTTAACATTCGATACATCCCATATTCTTATTATACCCTTTTCTCCAGCTGAAGCAACATAATAAAACTCTGTGTCAGATTTGAAACCAGGCAATTTGAATTTGGCAGGTAAACTTACTATAGAATCTATAGATTCAAATAGTGGTATTGATTTTAAGGGTATATTGCTCATGAACTTCCACAGAATCATCACTTTATCTCTTCCACAAGAAATGAAGTGGGTATTATCATGAGTAAAAACAATTGAAGTTACTTTACTATAATGCTTTTCATAACGTCCTTTAAGTTTTCCCCCAGTCAATTCAAAATGGAAAATTTTTCCATCATCTCCAGAAGCTAAAATTTCCTCCTGATCAGGTCTAAATTGCACAACATTTACAACACCTTGACAGTGTTTGAAGCTCAATGTACAAGAATAAGACTCAAGGTTCCAAATTCTCACAACCCCATCTGCACCCCCACTTACTAACTGGGTATCTTTCAACTCCAGCCTGGCAATAGGTCCATTGTGTATGTATTTCCATGATTTTTCAAGTTCTTTTTTTTCATTCCACAATTTCAGAAGACCACTATTGTGTGCGGTGATAATTTTACTTCCATCAGTAGTGAAGGTATGAATAATATCTGCAATTTCTGAATTTTCATCTCCAATTGTTGCAGAAACTGTCCCATCTGCGGTATTGAATAAATTGATTGATGTACCTGCTTGGCAATAAAATATGTCGTCGTACCATTCTATATTTCCTCCAGTATAAAAAGCTGTGTGTTTCGATTCCACTTCGAACCTGAAAATTATAAAAACCAATCAAGAGCTACTCCTTAAATCACTTCCATAAAATATTATCATTCAGCAAGCCAATCCAGAGTTAAATATATTTCAATTCCTTCAAGACAATATTGCCTAATGAATAATTTCAAAAACCATTTATTCAAACAGTAAATATCGAGTACACTACTTCCCACCAAATTCTAAGATGTTTCAAATTTTCTTTCATCATCCTTCAATAATAACCTAATGTTTATAGTGTTTAAAATACTCAATTAATAATTTGTTAATAATTATTTGTTCACAATTAAACTTACAATTCTTTCAATTGTAACACCATTGCGGCAGCAAATTTTAACCCCACATCAGGAAGAAACAACAATAAATTAACCTCACTTATCTACAGAGATGGTCTCTGCTTATATATGTTATATATATGTATATTATAAGACCATAGATATAGAAAACATGCTATATCTATGTATAAGAATGTTACATAGAATATGAGATTAAAGAAGAAGAATTTTCGAGCTTTACCTGAACGTTACTATTAAGCCGTGAATACAGTGTTGCCGATGCTACCGATTTATCGGTATTTCTACCATCCAACCGAGAAGCTATAAAAATCTACCGATTTTTCAGATGTAAGGTCGAAATTAAACTTTTTACGTGAATCTTTCAGTCAAAAAATTCGAATCAACATCAAAATGAATCCTTCTGTAATTCCCTTTTCAGATCAGAATGACAGCAGAAGACGCAAATTCTCGTTAAGAAATTGATTGTTTGTTGATTATATAAACGTAATGTAGATTTGAGTCCATAATAATGTTAAAAAATTCTGTTATGATTTAGAATATAAATTTTATGTACCTGCCCAGGCTCATTTCTGAAATTCATGTTAATAGAGAGATATGAAAGATAAAATAACGTCATGCGCTATTAGCGCCATTGGTTTTTTACGTCAGGCCCCATTTAGTGTTTTATGAGGAAGAAGATCATATTATTCATGGAAACGTCGCTTTAGAACGAATATTTTTATTAGTTTCTTTACCTATAACTGTACAGTAAGTTTATTTTTGGGAACGAGAACTTACATTGTCTAGTTCAGTAGTTATGAGCAACTGAAATTTGGGTTCCAATAACTCTTAGAATATCCATCCCATCGATTTGACACTTGAAAATCGTTTGAGTAACGTAAAATTTGTGAAAATCCTCAAACTAGAAAATTTTCATAAAATTTCTAATATTTTTTTGGGAAATATTCGATTACTCATAAGATATTCATCCGACTTCTATAAAAAAATCATTTATTTATGGGGGTTATTGATATATTACGTATTCTGAAATTTCTTCTTCGTGGAATAAACCCACGAGAACATATTTTTACGAGCATGTTTGAGTTCAGGAAACTAGGAGAAAAGCGTTTTGCGCTCAATCGATTGAGTAAGATTTCCAGATGAATCCAGTCGAACTGTAGTATGTTCTGCCGGCCAGTTCAGAACAATTGCGGAAGAGCTCCTGATCTCACACCAGTGCTTTTCTTCCTTTTTTTGTCTGATGGTCACCCATTACGCCATACATTAAAATTTATGTGATTTAAATTTAGAAATAGGGGGCAAAGAGACAATGTTTCATTTTTATACAATTAACATTTATTAAAGAGAAAATGACATTTTTCGAATAAAAGGCAAGAGTTCATTTCGTATATTTAACATAGTATGTGTAGCCATGTGATTTGCAAGAAATAAGTAGCATTGAATATTACCTAGGGCAGTAACATTCAATATGACACTTTTTAACAACGAAAAATTTGTATTGTACATTTTGTTTAAATGTTACAATATACATAATCCAATCTGCCTTCATCTATTGGAGATGTTTTTATCAAGTCCTTCAACAGTGATTCTAAAATAGTGGTCCGATAAAGGGTCATGGGGTAACACCTCAATTCCTCATCTTAGCAATTATAATATTCCAGCATAGAATAGTCAAACTTCAGATTGGATATGAATGAAGGGTTGCTTCATAACGAATTTTTCCGATTAGGAAATGAACTTGCTGTTTCGAACTATGTTAAAGCATCAAGATAACTATTATTAATTACCCTTTATGGTATACAAATCCTGCCATGAGGTTATATTATGCCAAAATGTCTCTTAAAATGTTCATTGATCTTCTGAAGTTCAAAAAAATTCTTCAAGTGCTTTAAAATAGGCACTATGCTAATTTTGTTATATCCATATAAATACATTTAAAATGTATTGTGAAAAAATTCACAATAGTAAAAAAATATATATTTAACAAAAATTTTGGTATCCTAAAAACTAGAATGGTTCATAACCGCATTTAAATGAGGAAAACAATTTCATCTGACATCATAATTTGATTATCTTCTGTCATACGTTCAATGGCAGCACTTATTTCACTTTCTGTGAAATCTGTTCTTGCTTGTGCTGCCAAGCTCTCTTTAATTCTTGTTAAGGCTAGAGACTGAGTTCTTTGCTCTTTGAATATATTATGTAGACTTGTCTTGAATGTAGTGAAGCGATCATCAGAAATAGAGCTTGGGGAATCAACATCCATTGCTGTCTCTGTAGGAGCATTACTTGATGAGATCTCTATATTATTTTGGCTCTGAGTAGAAGACTGAGAAATGATCTCCTCTACATGATCAGTGTCTACTGGGATTCTAGACCGTTTGGCAGGACGCTCAGTTTCTTCATCATCCTCATCAGAGTCATGGGAATCCCGCCTTCTTCTTTTCTTTTCTTTTTCCAAAACTTTTTTGAAATATGCATATTGAATCAATTCAATGGCAGCCTCAGCATCTTTTGCTGTCACTTCTCGGGACATCCTAGCTTTTGCGTGTGCTGTCGCTAAACGAATCATTGTTTCCAGCGTACGAGGTGTGACAGGTTGAGTTCTTGCTACATCATTCTCTAACAAATCTTCACATCTGAGTGACGCATAATGACTTGCAATTATTTTTGATGCTTCTTCTGTAAGAGTGGGCTTCAAAATTTTCACAAAATGTATGTATTTTCTCATAAATTCCACGCTAAGGATTTTATCAGACTTTTTCCTAGAACCTCCATGCAACAAAGCATCGTAAGATTCATACATAGGAGTCTCTTTCTCTAACTCTGTTGCATCAGGGTTATTTGTACTCAACATATCAGCATTCACATTCATTGGCAACACTTCACCATCTTGCTCAAGAGGGTTTCTATATTGATGCATTCTTACCACATGATCAGCAATTACCAAATCTCTATCTTCATTAACTGTATCTAACATGACGAACAACAAATCAAAACGTGATAGTAAAGAATCTTGAAGACCAATATTCTCCATAGGTGTTTTATATTGGTCATATTTTCCATAAACAGGATTTGCAGCAGCTAGAACGGAACATCTAGCATTCAAACTAGCATGGATACCAGCCTTAGCAATAGTTACTCTGCCCTGTTCCATTACTTCATGAATGGCTGTTCGATCAATATCTGACATTTTATCAAATTCATCAATACATACTACTCCACGATCTGCGAGAACCATAGCACCCGCTTCTAATCTTCTTTCTCCTGTTTCTTGATCAACAGTTACAGCGGCTGTAAGACCAACCCCAGACGAACCTCTGCCAGTGGTTGGAATAGCCCTTGGAGCAGTACACAAAACATACCTCAAAAGTTGAGACTTGGCCACTGAAGGATCTCCAATGAGCAGAACATTAATGTCCCCTCTCAACCTGAAAACAAAGACGAAAAATGAAATACATTGATTTGAGCACTTGTCCTTAAAGTGATACATCAATACAAACATTAACTTGAATATTTATTAGACAAACTCTAGTAAGCAGCGGAAAATAACATCATTCCACCATTGTACAATGAAAAATAGATGAGGAATATAGAAAGTGGGGTTTGACAATTATGGATGGCAGCGGACTACAGGCAGATGACTAGGAGGATCGCGGGCGTTGGAAACTCGGATGGGAGACACAGCAATAGCTGTAGAAAATTCGTCAATATGTATATAGATTTGAAAGAATATTGAATATATCATATTATATCCAAGCATCAATAAATGCAGCACCTACTGACATTCTAGCTGCACTGATGAGCATACCAGGATGGACATGGTTATCTCGATTCCTCAATTGGACATGACAAAGATGGTAATTTTAACCGTTTGTTTGAAATCCAGTTGGACTTGATCAAATAATGTAAACCTACACATTCCAAAGATACAGATGAATTCTAAGCTATTAGAGTTACATATAACTTGTATATTAGACGAACACCACAAAAAAGAGGAATCTATTCCAATGGATTGCAACACCACAAAATGTCAACCTGAAATTAATGCAATTGGTAGATTTGTGTTAGAGAACACCTGAAATTAATATTAGGCCAGAATATTCTAAGTACTCTGATAGTCAAGCAGCCCCTATATCTCTTGAGTGCATGGAGAACAAATCAAAGTTAGCCTCTCAAATTCTACAGTCATTTGAAAACATCTTTTTGTACTACCCAAAACTACTTGGCTCTTACCTACCCTGAAAATTTCAGGTCTACAACTCATTATGTTCAACCCTAATTATTCCTATGGACAAAAAGCAGAATCGATTATGACCACAAATTCCTCATCTGTTAGTCCAAGTTAAACCATATTCACTCAGATTTAAAAATTCAAGACATTTAGGCAAATTCATAAGTACTCTAATCAGGTGGATAAGAGCACCAAAATATCTTATAAATTCAAATTGTTCTAAGAGATAAATCCAAAAATAAAAATTTCTACAGAGATATAAGGAGAAATGATAAATGTGGATATGCACCTTGTACCATTAGGTAATTTTTTTTCTACTCCTCCCAGAAGAAGACACAAAATAGCCCTTTTAATATACTCATGCCCATGGATAGAAGGTGCCAAAGACTTAGCCAATAAACCACATATGTCTTTGGATGATTGAGCTAATTTTTTACATTTCAAAATATCATCTCTTGAAATGGATATAGTTGCTTCTTTACTTATTTGTGTAATATTACATGCTATTATAACAGCTCGAAAAGTTCCACTTGTGTAACTGCCTTGTTTACTAGGTAAGCATCTGAAATTTCCTACAACTTGAATCCTATCTCCAGGCTTACATTTATCAACTAAATCATTGTCACAAATGATATCTATGGATCTAGGCAATTGACCTGCTGGTGCCTTTTCAGGCATTTCTTGAATAGATAACGTCTGATGGTCCTTATATTGAGAAAGTCCATATTCAGTTTCTAGTAGATGACCATCTTCATCTTGTGTTGGATAAACTACTGAAGAAGGAAAGGCTTCAAGTGATGTTAAATCGGCATATTTCCTTTCCATAACTTTCTTAGTTTCTGGGCAGTAATGTACACTCTTTACTATTTTAGGATGAATTAAAGAACACTTTGTTACTATTCCTTCACAGCAAACTAAATGTCCAAGATATTTCGAAGTGAGTGTTCGAGGAGTTACATGATTATTACCGAAACTTCCCTCAAATGCAATGAAAAATTCATTGTTTTTGGTAAACTCTGTATCTGTCCTTGAAACAAAATCCTTTAGTGCTCTTTGGAATGCAACTAATTCTTCGAAAGCGTTTCTCAGTAAATTTCGTGCTCTCAGGGGATTTTTAGATCGTAAATCATTGATGTTAACCAATAATCTGGTATTTTTTTCTGCAATCATATCATTTACTAGTTGAGAATATTTTCCTTGGTCTTCCTCATCATCCAAGAAATCTAAGTATTCTCTCAATGCATCTTGCTGAGCTTGATCTAATGCTTGTGTATCCATACTTCAGAATAAAATCGAAATTATTTTAATTAATTTCCAATTTTAAGAAAATCAAATAAGCAATAGTGAAAACTTCACGCAAAAACTTAAGCACTTCGTATTTCAGGTTTTGGCGGTTTTTCATATTTACATTTTTCATAGAACAAAAAATTTAAAAAGTATAGAATATGTCAGTAAAAATAGGTTTATATTTCTTATTTCAATAAATGAAATAACCGAGATGTGTATTATTTTAAAGAATTTAGTAATAACTTTTACCCAACTTGTTTAATACCCAGAAAATTAAAGGTAGAAAAAAGGTTTGAGGGTTTGCTCAAGGTAAGTGCTTGCATTTGCGTCTAGCGGCGACGTCGGAGTGCAGCCAACGGCGGCACTGCACAGTTAAAGCAAACCTGAAAACTTTATGAGCCAAAAAAATTAGTTGTTTAAGGTAATTTCGGGGCTTTTATTGAAAGATTTGCCGATAATGACCATGGCGGGAACTTGGTAACATTACCTTTTGCATTCTGGTAAACTTCTCTAGCTGGTAAAGTATGTTGCGTTCATGGTTTTCTGCAGTCCGATGCAGCCGCCAAACGCATAATGCTGGTAAACCGCCAAGTACATCGTGGAAAAAGAAAAAGTAATAATTCTGTGATTATGGATGACACTTGGCAACTTACTTGATGACATTTCAAGATATGATAATTACAAGGCCATATTTACTACTGTATTCATGTCTCAATTATTTACAAATATTTAACAACATAAATAAATTTTCTAGGATATTATGATATTGTCATAGTAGCCATACTCAATTAGATAGCGAAATAGTGACAACTTTTATATTTTCTGTTTGTTCAGTAACATTGACTTTGCTTGAAACAATTCATCTTCGATTTTAGGACACAATTTGTCAGGAAACAAAGTTTAGCCTTAGATTATTCATATGGCACCAATTAGTGACTTGAGGATTGCAGTGATATGTTCAAGTAATATGAACAGGAGTATGGAAGCCCACGCATTTTTAGCTAAAAAGGGTTTCTATATAAAATCTTATGGCACAGGGGATAAAGTGAAGATACCAGGTTCAGCAGCCGATAGACCCAATGTGTACGAATTCGGAACTTCATACGATGAAATATACCAGGATTTATTACTCAAAGATAAATCTCTGTATCCTTTTTTATCATATTTATTTATTTATTGAATTTGTTGAGAAAGCCAAAAGTTCTAGCAACATTAGTAATGAGAGGAATAAAATGCTGGAGGGATAACATGGAAAAGAGCATAGAGATTTGAACTATAAATTCAAGTAGTCCTACGATGAGAATTGAGAAGGAGTAGGTCAAAACGATTGAATGAATATTAGAAATTCATTAAAAATTTCAGATTCGTCATGAATTTAGTTTGAAGAACCTTGTTTCATGTCAGAATCACCCGACAAGTACGTGCGATGTTCACCACAAGAATCCTCCAGAAACCATATGTTTCAAGAGGTGTGATGTACAAAGCTTCTGATACACCAGGATGTTGTACTGCCAATTTCCTGAATGTTCATGGTATTGTTATATTGTCAACTTACAACATCTGCGCCTTTAGTTTTAGAGATATTCGTAGTTCAAAATATCACAAGTACCTGTTATTCTTACCATTTCATTCTCATTTTATCTGATGAAAAAATAAAAAGTAGTCCTACATGGAACTGTGTTATATGTGGAACTTTCAAATTAGGAATCAGATTTAAGATATTTTCAATAGAAATCTAACTTCTCCAGTCAATTCATTTCATTAAGAATATCTTTATCCTGAATTTAATGAACATGGGTAATCAGGATCAGGATATTTTAAATAAATAATTAACTTATTTAATCAATTCTGTTTTTAATTAATCATTGTGAATATCTTGATCTAATTCCTGATCTAAAAATTTCCATTCAGTGTTTGGAGCTCCACACACAATAGTCTTTCAGGCTGCGGTGCTTATCAGTGATGAAACTCCCTTTTACTACAACCCATAAATTCCATCCCCTTGTGGTATCTATTACAACTTCACTTGGTGCTAGTCTGTACAAATAAGAATTTCAGTAAAAATGCAATATTTCATATATATGATGTGCCCTTGGAGTTTTGGGACATTCTGTCCTGTCCTTCAGGACCAATGATACCCTATGCTGAGGATTATCGTCCACTGTTGCCAAGGTTATGGATTTTTCTGATCAATCATGTTACAACATGTGAGGGTAAGTCTTTACCACATTGATTTTAACCATAGACCCGTGATATCAAACCAAAATTTTTTCCCATACCATTTTTACAATTTTAGCTTCGTGCTAAAGTCAAAATTGGATTAAAAAAAGTTTCCTTTTCCGGTAGCAGAATGCACAAGTGACCTTGAGAGTGTCAGGTGTTACGTCAATTGACAGCAACGTTGCCGGATCGAAACATTTTTCGTGTATTCTAAGAATTTGACGTATTAAGCTAATTTGTTTGCGATTTCGAAATTTGTTCATTTTTTAGTGTTCATATAGTAAAAAATTACTGTTGAAGTAGTTTTTTTTACAACCAAACTAACCTTACCTAACCCAACCGAACCAAAAATCATAAAAAACCCGCCGAAGAAGATGTCCACAAATTTCTTAAAGATGCTCTGAATGAAACATCCTTCTGATGAAAGTTGCAAAGGTGGTGGGGATTGCTGGAGCATGGCGCACACATGAACTCTGATTTATTTATTGAGGATGTTGAAATGAAATCTGATACAGCAACGTAAGAATTTCATAAACAAAAATAAAAATTCCACGAAGGTTTGGGGTTACTAGCAAGTATAACGGTGATACAGTACTAAGACCTAATAAATTCACGAAACACGATTTTTAGTCGGTAACAACAGAAAGATATGTAGGGGACTCGATACATAAGTTACATGTTACATATGGCGAATAAATTTGCTCATACCGTCGCAGGGACTTCATCATATTGAAAACAACACGGAAGACCTAAGTGTAGCCTGTGTAAATGACAATGATAGTGATGCCAGTACTTCAATTTCCAATCGTGTAAATGTGGAAATATGTATTACATGAAGTTAGAAATATTGGTATTCCGTCTTTTAACATTAGTAAGTTATCCAATTGTAATATAAATATTAATAAACAATTCAGGTTTCGTTCTGTACGTCAGTATTATCCGAATATTTATGTCGTACAGATAGAAACGCTCTGCGCGAAAGTTGATTTGCGTGAACTTTGATCTCGCGCGGGAAGTTCCCTTCGACGGAAAGTAAACATGTGGTTATTTTAACTTTGCGGTACTGTAGACGTCAATGAAATGTTGATTTTCCGAAGTGGTAGTGTCATCGGTTCCAGTGTCATTTGCGCACGTTTGTATTCTTTTTCAAAAGGTAGTAGAAGGGACTTTCACCACTCCATACCCTAAGACCTCAGCATGGTCGCGCCTTTTCTGTTACAATTGAAATAATTGACTACCGTTTATGCGAGTTTCTTCAGAAGACTATCGTTTCACCCGAACTGTGTCCCAAAAATGGTTTTACGTTCTGATTGAAATCACTGATGAAGATCAAAATTATTTTCGTCGTCAGCACGGTAATCTCGAGTGAAATGGAAAGATAACATTTTCAGAGTATATTTTGAAAAATATTTTAGGTGTATATTGTAGTTCTTATTAGATCTTTCATTTCAAATCAATTAGTTTCAGATTATCAGAAATTTCGAAATATTTTCTTTAACATTTCCTTAGATACACTCAAAATGGTCTTCTACATACTTTAGATAGAAACAGAAGAATTAAGTCACATCCCGAAAAGTTTCAAGAGACTAAAGAAAAATTTGATATTTTAATTACATGTGAAGAGAGGGTTTATGATCAAGTATTAGAATATATGGAGAGCCAAACGCCGATATTCAATTCAATAGTGCATGTAATAAATATAGATATTCAAGATAACTTGGAAGAAGCAACTATTGGAGCCTTTTTGATTAGTGATATGTGTTTGATGGTGAGTTTTCCCTTCATTCCCAATTAGATTGGGACAATATGGAAACCAATTTTTTCGATATTTACCAAATCATGAATAATTTTTTTCAGCTTGCGAAAGCGGAGGACTTGGACAATGACATAGAAGAAGTATTGCAGAACTTCGAAGAAAAATGTGAAAGGCCAATTCTACATAGCATTGTGTTCAATTAAAAAAATACTTATATGTGTGATTTAACATTGTAGGATAAGTGTGTGATCCACTTCTCCTCAATTTTTATTTGCAAGATATAATTTAAAAATTTCGATATATTTGGTTTTGGTACATCGAAATCGCGTTTGAAGAGAGATTCATGGAATTGCTAGATTTCCGTATATGAGAATAAAAGAAATATATAGTTTTATAAATGGAACAATATTATTATTTTTATTATATAGTTGAAGCATATAAACTTCCAGAAAGATCAAAAATTCGAGCTCTGCAACAGAACATAAGAACGGTTTTCTAAAAAATGGACAATAAGATTGGAAAGAGCACCCACAGTACATATTGAAAAAATATAAATATAATATGAATGAGCATAAGCTCTATTCCAGCCCCAGTCATAGAGTGTAGAAGTTTTAGAATGCACTCTCCGTACTGGAACCAGGCAAACAGTTCCAAATGTCCAATACCCGGTTGTTCATGAAATGCAGCTTGCAGAACGATGAACATTTTTCCTTTCTCAGCTTAAGACAATGCCGACGCAATCTTTCGTTGAGATTGACCTCTAAAAGTCCCGCGTTTCGACATCAAAAAGACCATGGTGGCACCAGACGGTGACAATAAGGTCTCGCAGTCGAGACGAACCACGCCATACGATAACTGCGTTACCCGCATCTGTAAATTTACCAAGATATCTCGATCACAGCGCTGACTCCAAACTGCTCAAACCATTTTCTGTGATGACAACTTCAAGATTGGAGTATCTACTGACAGAAGAAATTCGTTGTACTGGAGATGGCTATTGTTGGTGCCCTTATGCAAAACCAAACACATTTCTTGTTTTAAAGGTAACAGGTAGCTGCCAGTTTTCGTACCAACGTGCTATCGAGACCAAGTCTTGTAGCAGAGTTTCATTCCCGGGAATGCTGTTTGTCTTAGTGTAATTCGCAAACCGAGAGCAGTGAGAAGTGTGCAGGTAGGTAAGTCGGCTCTATCGGGTATCTCAACTATTGAATTGTTATGGAAACTATTCTTGTAAAATATTTTAAATTTTGTAGGTCAAGATAAGATTATCTAAGGAACATTTTTGAAATACTTTCAAATTTCAAGTGTTGCCACATGTATGGAAATTTGGCAACAGCTTTGTAATTTTAAATGGGACACCCCGTATTTCCATTTTCTCATGATTCTCCATAAAAAATTAAATTAATTTTGGTTTTCCTTCATAACCGGAGATTCTAGGGTTAAAGCCATAAATTGGTCGTTCGCACCTTCTGTGGTCCCTTGTCTTATAGTTAGTTCTCTTCTATTCCTTCCTCTCTTGCCTTGGTTTCACGGTTGTCTGGCCCTGAAGAAGGCAATAAGCAAAAACACGTGGTGGCAAGTACATACCAACAATTCCTATTTCTGCTCCTATAACATTCTGCGGAACTACCCACTAATACTCTCTTGATTATATAACAATAAGCACTCAAAGTTTTCCTTCAGTTTTATTCTAAGCTCGAATTGCATTCTCTTTATAACCATCCAAAAATGTGTATATGTTTAATAACGCATACTTGGATTCAAAAGTTGACGTGTAAGAATTTAATTCCATAAGTGGTTTCCACCCTGTGAAAAATCTTACTGTAACACATACCGATTCCGGACCCCGCCTCGCGTGTGCCGTCAAAGAATTAGACGATGTCGCCGTCCGCATCATGACAATCGGGCCGTAATAAAGACTATAACTATCATATAAAAAGGTATAAAACTTTTTCTTGAACAATCTCGAGCTCGTGGGTAAAGAATGTTCTCGAAATGAATCATCAGGATTTAAATACCAGGGGTTGAAGAGCGTTGCAGACACGTATGCAGTGATAACTTGAGAATATAAATTCACTGTGTACATAAATTATTATTTCAGGTGGTGCCTCTCATCGTTAGAGTACGGCACTGATGATATTGAAGGAGGCTGCCAGTTTTGACAAAGAACGTGAAGAACCTTCCAGACATGTCTAAAAAAGGGCCAAACCAATTCTTCATTGATTCTTATTTGACTTTTTCAATTTTTTTTTCATTTCTATATAAATTCTAATTACAGGTTACCTACGTATTTTATTACCAATATTCTATTTATGATAAATTATTGTGAATATCATGGATTGGACTGTTTTGTAATATTTCAATAAAATGAATATGTTCAGGTGAACAAGAGCGCCAAATTGTTGACTCCGCCACTGGGCTAGGCAGGTGCCTACATTGTTTATGTTATATATATTTATTTATATTATTATAAACATTGGTGTAGATTAGAGTTCTGTGCTGCTACATTCGGATTTTGGCAGCTGTTTTTCTTCACCATATTCTAAATATATGGATTAATATAAATCTCTGTTATTCACCTTCACACCGCCTTGTATTCGTCTTGTATTTCTATGACATCGCCGTTCAGGTGGGAAGTGGGTTAATTGAAAATTGAACTGGAATTGCATAAATTTTTATTTTTAGGCATTTTTAGTTGATTTTAGTTACAATTCCTAGAATGGTCGGAATTTTTTTTATCTTAATACTCCCTTTTTCATACTACTGCCAAGATGTCGATCCTAATTTTACCAGAATTTGGGGACCCGGCCTTTTTCCAGATAAAATCGTTACACCTGCAAGATATTTCTTTATTGAAGCAAGGGATAATTCGAATAAAACGTTAGTTATTAAGTTTGAAAAGGAAAAATATTCAGTCATTGTCTTTCTAGGTTCACAAACTCAGTCGGTAATTTGTTTGATATTGTTGTATCTGGTACAACACAAAAGAATAAACCTTGTAGAATATATACAAATCATTTAGATAGGAAAGATGGTTCTCTTGTTGTTCGATATAAGCTCATAGAAAAATGTAATACTTTGAAAATCAGTGTAACGTATTCAGGAGTTCATGTGTCGAAGTCACCTTATATATTTTCTTCAGAAATTCTCTCCGAAATGTGCGATTGTCCTATAGGAATTCTTTCTGAAATGCTGGATACATGGGATTGTGGAGTAATTCCTGAACAGATATCTGAAGATCTGGCACATTTTAATGATATTAATTGGGACAATTTGAGATCCAAGGTAATTGCAAAAAGTTTTTTGTTATTTCTGAGGAAAAAATGGATTATAATCAAGAAGATCTAAAAATAATATTTTTTTACAATGTGCATGAACATAATAATCGTCATGTCATATCTATAGCCATTGAAATAATTGATTTTCAGATTATAAAAAAATTCAATAAGCCTCATTCTATAAGTTTATGCCATTATGTAATTAAAACAAATAAAATATATAGGAAATGTTATGGACAATATGTTGGATTTAAAATGTTCATGGATAATATTCTACTGTCTCTTACTAGGAAAACGACCATTCCTGATGTGGAGTTTTTTGTGAATTTAGGAGATTGGCCATTGGTATTGAAAAGTGATGAATTGTTTCCAATATTCTCCTGGTGTGGAAGCTCAAATCATTTTGATATTGTTATGCCTACTTATGACATCACAGAATCTACATTGGAAAATATGGGAAGGTATGTTGAGTATAAGCGCCTGTTTATTCATGCTAACCAAAATGTATTCCATTAATACTTACCAGTTACCTCATTCCGAGGGGCTTAATAAAGTAATATTGAATAATTTTGAATTGTGTATGTAAGATATTGAGCACCACAATTTAAAACTATTTAATATATTTGATATGAAAAGTTTACATTTAAGGGTGATGTTGGATATGCTCTCAGTACAAGGAAATACAAGAGGTGTTTGGAATACAAGATATCCCAAAGCATTCTGGAGAGGCAGAGATTCTAGTAGAGAAAGACTGAAATTGATTGAAATATCAAGAAATCATCCTAACTTATTCAACTGCTCATTAACAAATTTCTTCTTTTTCAAAGATGAAGAAAAGATATACGGACCTAAAAGTGAACATATATCTTTCTATAAATTTTTTGATGTGAGTATAAATATTTATCTTTTGGATACAAGAGCATGGGGTGGCAAAAATAAAGGGAATTGTGTTATAAGTTTTTTACTTATGTATCTGAACAAATTTTTATCACCTTCAAATAATCCAGAATGACTGTAATACACATTTCTATTGTGAACCATTGTTGAGGTCAATATCATGAATAAAGGATTGAATATTTGAAAAAATGTATGCGACTGATCCAGAGTCCAAGAAAAGGCTTTAGAACAAATATACAGAAGCGCCTGACCTCAGGTCAATGCTTTTCCATATTTTTATTGTTAATTTTTAGTAAAGGAGTCGAAGAATGTCGTTAGTTAACAGTAAATCCCCTCACTTGCTCACCGTCCTAAAGTTTCAAAATCCAACAATTAATTTGCATTCTAAATTTTGTCTTTTTTAATACTTCAATTCTGTCGACGTCGACAGTTAACGTTACCCCCTTTGCATCGACTTATTTGGAGTGAGACGACAGTCAACGTTCCTAGTTCCTACCTACCTCGCCTCGCTACGCTACACCGCCTCAACAACCCTTCGTCTATACTAGTACAAATTTTGTCCCGACATCGTATCGCGTCGTGATCGGCCAGACTCCCTCGCCTCATTTGAAGTGGTACAATGTACAAACTCAATTTTAAAACGTGTACTACCCAACACTAGCACGGCGCTCACTCGTTGACCTCGCACGGTAACTGGTTGTCGATGCGAGGTCGACTCACCCTACGCAGCACTGGCATCCGCCAGTAGCTCTAATGAGTTGTAACCTTGATATTTATTATAAATAAAATGAAATGCAAATGACCTGAAATGATTCCTGTATATTATTTACTCTTTTTAGTACAAGTATCAAATCTGCATGGATGGAACAGTAGCTGCTTATAGATTGCCGTATTTACTAGCGGGTGGTTCACTTGTCTTCAAACAAGACTCGACATATTACGAACATTTCTACAAGTTGATGACGCCATATGTTCATTATGTTCCCATTGATAGGAACTTGGGAGATCTGGTTCAGAAAATAGAATGGGCAATTAATAATGATGACAAGGCAAGCAAAATAGCAGAAAATGCAAAAATATTTGTCAACAAATATTTATTACCAAAAAATATTTATTGTTACTATGGCCAATTACTGAGTGAATTTAGTAAAAAGATCATTAGTGAGATTGTTGTAAGAGAGGGTATGGAAGAAGTCAATGATACCAAACAAGAAAATACTTGTGTTTGCCCAGCATCACACAAAGATGAGTTGTGACTTGTTTAAAATTTCCATTTCAGCATTGAAAATATTTTTTATATTGTGCCCTGTGATTTTCAATAAATATTATGATGAATAGTACAGATTTTCTTCCTTTGGTTGGTGTGGTCCTTAATTCAAGATTTGTAATCCTTCTAAGCCAGGCACTGGGGCTTTTTCTAAGCCAAGCACTATATTGTATTTTACTAGTTCGAGGTAAGATGTCTATAATAATTTTTTGAGGCTATCCCCACACACACAGCATATAATTACAAAAACAATACGATGAATGTAAAAAATAAATTGATGCCAACATAGTAGGCTTTGACGCTACGCATGCGCAAACGACTACCCGAATGCGGTGTAATGAAATCCGAATCGCTCATTTCAAAATTCAGAAGGAAAATCATCTGTATAGAAATGCACAGGTGTAAATTATGCTTGACGTACTGATAGCAATACTACAAAAATACACTTACACAACTATCATAAGGTTATTCCCCGAATGAATTATATCATTTGTCACCTGAAAAATGCGCGCCAAATTTCGAAAAGAGGTGATCTGCACCTTTCAGTTCATTTGAAATAACATTCACAATATTTGTCTATTATACAGGGTGAGTCTTTGACCACTTTTTTTCTATACCCTTCTGTAGTCCAGTTAGGTTCGAATGAAAATTACCTTCCACAGCATCCACTATTAAATCTGAATTGTTTAAAAACGTTATATTCCCTCTAAGAAATGATTCACTCACTCGTGTTTCATCAGATGATTATATTGATTTAATTCCTTTCAACTTCAAATATGTAACTTAAAAATGGTGCAATTTAGGAAAAAAAGATGATAAATGATTTTATCTGCAAAAAAGACTAATGATTCTAGGAAGTACAAGATACGGACTTTTAGTTCAAGTGATATTTGTTTTTCATGCAATTTAACCAATCTGTACAATAGTAGTGAGAAATCCACAAAAAATAGAAGAAATATATTGATGCCAAAATATGCATGACTGTTATCAAAAACCTTCTACAAGAGGTCATTTCAATTCATATTGTCGTTTGAATATTACAGGTGAAAATGCAATTTTTTTGTGAAATTTCAACACCCTATATCTTTTGAACGGGGCCAAATTTGGAAAAATATTATAGGAATAAAATTTTTCTTTTGACGTCAAGAATCTATGGTTAAAATTAACGCAGTGGTCAAAGACTCACCCTGTATATATGACTCACAGATTTTAAATGGCCGGTTTCAAGTGAATCACGGGGTGGAACGGAACCTGGTAACGCCGATTGCTGACCGTTTTAAGAATCCGATGTGTGTGAAAGCAACTGTGACCCGGTAAAATACCTGCCGATTTTTTATGTGCCGTCTAAAATCTGCAAGACTGTGTGCATGCATAGACATAGATATATATGTTTTCTATATCTATGGCCGCATGGCGCTTCAGTATATACGTCAATCGTTCCATTAAGCATATTTGTAAAAAAGAAAAAGAATGGTTTCGATCTGTAGCTGAACGCCATTTTGATTGTTATTTATATTTCTTGAATCGACTTACGTTCAAGAATTTATAAAAGACGTGAGTGATTTCCTTCAACAGATATCGGAACTTGAGGACATGGATATATCTACATACCTTACAACTCCTCTACAATTAGATAAAGTTTGTAGAACTTGCTTGTCTATAAAAGGGGACATGAGACCTTTATTTGGAGCGTGTTTAGATGAAATGCTTTCTTCTTTTGCTTCTGTTGAGGTAAAGGTCCAAAATAATAACTCTTTTTGAGAGAATTGTATACAAACAAGAGGAGGCATTATCATTTACCTATATAATTGTGATCATTCAGAAATGAACTTAAAGGGTATATGCACTCATGTTTTAATTGAACACGTAATGTTGGTTTCATCCACAGTGATTCTCAAAAGAGAGTCAATTTGAGTTGACTGGCATTGAGAAGTTCTAATCATTCATAAGAACGTTAGACTGAAGAACTTCAGGTCGATGGCCATAAATAAGCACTGTTTTCTTTAGGAATATTGCAATTATTTATTCTTCAACAAAATGATTAACTCAGGTCTAATTTATGATTGTAATATTCATTCATGAATGCTTTCAGGTGAAACAAGGTGATGAATTGCCCAATCTGATGTGCGTTCAATGTGTTCTACAATGCAGTCGAGCATATACATTTAAACAACTGTGTGAGAAATCGGATAATATATTACGCCAATATATTTCACCAGAATTTCAGGTAAATGAAAAGTTACATTCTCTGTTAATTGGCATCTTGTCTATTGATGATGATGAATAAATAAAAATCTATATGAATCTTGAGTAAACCAATATATTTATTTATTTTTATGATGCATTGTGTAAAATTCAAGTTTATTACGTTTTCTCAATTGAATTTTAGGCCCAATTAGCTGAAAATTTATCACAAGAAGTTCTTAAGGAATCTATTCAACCATCTGAAGAAGTTCAGCAAGTGCAAAAAATTGTAGAAGCCCAAGAGTTACAACAGGTGCAAAATATTATAGAAGCTCAAGAGTTACATCATTCCCAGGAATTACAACAAACGGAAGAAATAACTTTCACAACAGAAGATTTAACCAATGTTAAAATTGAAAATGCAATATCTGCTAATATAGTTGCATATAATGTTGAAGATGGGACGATCCAGGTATCACCTTTTATGTATAACTTTTTTTGTCTTATTTTATTGCCAATTGTGAACCTCCTTATCAAATCATAATCATATCATATATGAAATCAAATTGTTTAATTAATTAAAAAATTCCAAGGTCATCACTACAACAGATACTGGAATTCAAGAAGGACAAATTCAAATTGAGGAGGAAAATATTGAAAAACCAAAACTAAAATATCCTTGTTCGAAATGTTCAGAATCTTTTCAGTTGAAAATTGATCTCAAAGTATGTATCTTGGAGAATAGTGAAATCAAATAGAGATATAAGTATCTGTAAAAAAGTTGATTGTGAAATAATTTTCAGATTCATATGATGACATATCACTATCTTGTATATATTTGTGAGGTTTGTAAAAAGCCATTTTCTGAAGCCCGAATATTGAAGAGACATATGAAAATCCATTTGGAGAAGAAACCACATGAATGTGATGAATGTGGCATGACTTTGCAGAAAGCTCAAATTTGAATAAGCACAAAAAGAAACACACTGGAGAATTGAGAAACATTGTTGGAAAACCTCATTTATGTTCTGTCTGTGGAAGAGCTTTTAAATGGGCTTCTAGTTTATCCAAACACATGAAGTATCATACTGGGCATAAGCTATTGTCGTGTGAATACTGTGGTCGGCAATATGTAGAGGTAATTATTATATCCAATGACATATTGCTTGTCCGGTGCAAGTGTGGTCTAACTCAAATGATGAGATATTTAAGTTTTTTAGTTAAAATCATTTCCTATTATTTATATGCAAAACCGTTTCTCAAACAGCTCAGTGAATCACATCTAGGTGGCACACAAGTAATAGAGCCATCTTAGAGTTGTGGGGAAAGCATTGTACGAGAGAGCATTATCTCAGTTGATTTTTGTTTTTTGAAGTAATTAAAATCAGCATTATTTTCACACACATCTATGTTTGAAAGATTTGTTTTACCATTAGCTGTGATTACCTCAAAGTGACAAAGATGCACATTTTGTGATTCAAGTGCCAACCTAGTCAGAGAAAACTCTCAGCAACTTGTGATGAAGTATTATTTTATAGTCTTATTTTTGCATAAAAATTCTAGTGCACTAAACTAGTACAACAGTGCTATCGTTTTGACTAAATTTCTGAGATCTTGGTCTCAATTGATTGGGTTCAACGTCCTGATAAAGAATCCAGGGTCAAGGTGAAGTATATCTGGCCAGGCTGCTCTTTCCTTTTCTGAAGGGAATAAGCTAAAGTTCTTATATTTTTATAAGTCAATTGTCCAAATATCTCTGTCAAGTTCCTTATTGAGCCAAATCCGTCGAATACTTTAGCTATTATGAACATCTCAAATTTTTAGATTGAGCACAAAAGCTTCTCACCTCATGTCGGTACTTTTCTAAATTTTTTTTATAATTGTTTTCTTGAATACAGAGCTATTTTCAACTTTTGTATGATAAATAATTGGTGTTATCATCAAAAAGCCTGTAATATTTTAGTGAAACATGGAAACATCTTATCATTTCATTAGTTATCTCTATTTTCTAAAGAAGGCATTTTAGGATACCACCCCGAGCCAAAATATAGTAATTTAGTTGGGGTTGGTCCGCAACCTTTAAATCATTTTCAATAAATCATTAGCACGGAATGTTTTGGGAAATTCTATAAAAGGAATCAAAGATCTAAGCTTCCCAACTCAAATAATATAATATTATATATAATATATTATATATAAAAACCATAGACATATAATAGTATGTTCTAATACACAGTTGCAAAATGAGCACCTACACGAAATCGAAAACGAGCAAATTTTTGACACATGAGTGTTGGAATTGCCTTCTGCAACGAGTATTAGACGATATTTTCTCTATTTCAGTCAAGAATTGTGAGAAATTTATTGGAATTCAATGAAAAATTCAGATTATACCTCCTAGTGCCTTTTTCATTTTATTTTCGCAGTTGGTGTGACTGATACGAAAATTGACAGATTATAGAATTTCAATAATGCTTTCAAATCTCTACATGGTTTAATATTGACAATTGACATGCAATGGACGCGCGTTGACATTCGAAAGGATAGGATGTCAGTGTTGTCAACCACAAAACGAAAAATATATCTAAAAACGAGTTCATTACAGCACTGTTTTTAGTACTGTAATGAACTCATTACGACACTGAAATAGAGAAAGTAATTATGTCTATGATAAAAACTCTAAAATTCCTTCTAATGGAAGCAATAAACACAAGATAAACACGAGGAATCAATTTTTCTAATTTCTAATAATTGGTGATATTGTTTATAATTTCTTCTAGGCTAGAAGTTTGAGAATACATATAAGATCTCACACTGGAGAAAGACCTTATGTGTGTGATGTTTGTGACAAAAGTTTCACTCAACAATGTAATCTAGAAAAACATCTGAGGGTACACACTGGTGAAAAACCTTTCACTTGTCCAATTTGCAACAAAGGGTAACACTAAATGAAAGCTAAAGGGTTCTTTTCATAACTCAAAAATTTTCAGTTTCACACAATCAGGATATGTAGGTATTCATATGCGAACTCATACAGGCGAGCGACCTTATGTATGTCAAACATGTGGAAAAGCCTTTGCCTGTTCAAACACTTTAACAATTCATCAAAGAATTCATACTGGAGAGAAACCATATAGATGTCAGTATTGTGATAAAACTTTTAACAGAGCAGAAACTCTTATCATCCATATAAGATCTCATACAGGAGATAAGCCTTATACCTGTGAGGTGTGCAATAGAGGTTTCACATCCTCTGGACATCTTTCAGGCCATATGAGAACACATTCTGGAGAAAAACCGCATGCTTGTGAAGTATGTGGTAAGAAGTAAGTTTTTATAAATTCATCGGTATTTCTGAATTTACTTTTTACTCTTTCCCGTAGATTTGCTGCTTCTAGTAGTTTGAAGGTCCATATGAAAACCCATAATATGGAATCAAAAACTTATCACTGCAAACCATGCAACAGAGACTTTCAAGGCCTGGAAAGCCTACAAGACCATCTATCAAAACATAATGCAGAATGTTTATGGATGAAAGATGATTTGAGCAAAATCCAAACTGTTCAAGTGACTGAATTGATGTGAGTTTATTGATTGTTTATCTAAAAAATTTTTACAAAATATCAACGTACGATCTCAACAATAATTTGAGAAATTACTGTTTTATTATCATTTTCCTGCTTTAGCAAATAATGACATTCAACCTGAGATCCTTCAGTCTAGCTTTAATTTATATCATGAATGTTATGAATAATTAAAATGGGTGCCAATCCTTAACGGTGTCAATCATTGGGTAATTTCATGATGAAAATTTCATATCAACATTATTTAAATCTCTCAAGTGCATAGCAAGGTGTTAAAGTTTTTAAAAATGAATTGTTTTTGCTCGCATTCTTTCCTTGTGGAATAGCAAAGCTACTGTTATAAGAATATCAAAAGTTTTTTTTTTGTAATGAATTTATTGATATTTACTATCTACTTTCAAAGGCATTAAGTTAATATGTTGTATGCACAGACTAATAGAAAGTATTACACATTGGTGGATTCATAGTTATGATTATCCAGTTATGTCGTTTCGCCTATTTATTTTCAACCTTCGTGCGTTGAATACGTCTTCTGTCAGTTGGTTAACATGCCCTTGTAGCTTCTCATGATATTTTCTCGAGCGGTTTTCCATTTCTGAGCTGACATATGGGATTCTTAAATCCTCATGGATGTTCTGGTTGGAGACATACCAATGGACGTAGTACTTTGTCTTCGGATAATTTGAATATTTGATGGCTTAGCGTAACCCCCCAAAATTGGATGCTCAAATAAGCCTATACATTTTTCGGAATATCCAATTTATTTCATTCTCCATAGCATCGATGAGTTGCTGGTCTAAAACTATGCTGAGATACTATGCTTTGGTGTCAATTGGTATTTTTTTTTCGAGTATTTTGGCTGGGGGTCATGTATTTCTCCTTGTAGTAAATGTTACTTGAACTGATTAAACCTCATTGATGCTGAGTCGCGCCATTTTCGATGCCACAAGGTTATCCAGTTGATGACGAGATATTGTTGATGATGGAGCTCGTGTTGAATGATTGTTTGGGCTATTACCATCATCTATTATTTTTTTTGAAAATTGATAATTTTCAAAAGGTTTTTTACTTTTCCTCCTTGATAAAGATAGAAGATGTCTATCGAAACGTCGGAAAACATTACATCCACAATAGATGATGGTAATAGCCCAAACAATCATTCAACAAGGTTATCCAAGCGTTCTTGTAGTTGTTTGGAAGCTGTTTCGGCATTTTCATCAGATGCAAATATGTCTTTATCGTATGCAAAACATGGTGTTTTCATTTTTTGGTATGTCTGAAGTATAGATGATATATGCAGTCTCAAACACTTTGATTCAATTCCCTCATGAAGGAGGAGCTCAGTTTTGTGCTTTGTTATGAAAGGAGATGAACTAGAGTTTTCATATTTTTAGAAAATAACAATTGTCCAAATATCTCAATTGCATTTTTTATTGTGCCAAATTGTCGAACAAAGTTCAAAGAAAAGTCTGAATCAATCTCAGTCCATATCAAATGTTCAAAAAAGCTCCTTATGAGGAGCTTTCAGTCTGTTGTAGAATGCTGTTCTTGCATAAAAACCAACCATTATATGATGACTATAAAAAAATAGATAAGATAACACTTTCCTTCAGTTTGCCTTGATGAAGTTGTCAACCATGCAACGTCAAACAGAATATAGAAGCTTTTCAACACTCTAGACCAGGATATTCAAAGAATAACAGATCAAAAAATTTCACAATGCTTTATATTTTTTTGTTATATCGGGTACCCTACTGTTTGGGTGATTTTTTCTTGTAGGGTGACTCATACTGTGTTGTGACACTATTTCATGCCTGAGGTATATAAATCCAGTAATTCATTTGATGGTATTTTGTTCTAAACATTCAGTTTTATTGTCTGGGCTTTGTTTTATTGAAATTAATTTCAATTCCAACTCAGTCAGCATTTTTAAGTCATTCTAGTTGGTTAAACTGCGTTAATGATTGTTATATTTTATTTTTCAGAACTACAGATCAAACTATTGAGCTTGCTACAGTTTCTACCGAATGAAAGAGTATCATATCATCGAGATGAATTCGCCATGTTTTAAAGACTGTTATATGTAGATTTATTTTGCACATCAAAATGCATATTTCCTATTTTAGACATATATTTCAAATGCTATTCAAAAAGTAAAGGTGTCTCAGAAGATTAACTAAAATTTGTCAAATTTCTTTTATATTCATCAGTTAGTAAAAAACATACTAAACAATAAACAGTGTACACATATATATTTTAAATCCTCACAGAGTTAGTGGAAGTTACCTACTTGGGAGGCTGGTAGTTTACCATCTCAAAGAAAAACATTATCAAAAGCTCATAAAAACTTGTGCAGTATCGAAGTTGAAAAAAATTTACATGACAGTTTTGAATTAATTATTATAAATTAAACTTATTGTGTTGCTTCTCATATAGAATATTTTTTTTTTTTGTAATATATTTTGATATCTTCCTCCAATGTAAATATTGTTTATATGAATTTTTATGGTGATAGGGTATTTCATTTAGTAAAATTGATAAAAAATTGAATTTTGAGCAAGATGTACATTTCCAAAAATTTGTCTTGTACTTGTACATATATTTATCACAATACTTATAGTAAATGTGTTGTTGTGTCTGTTCTGATGGTTCCTCATTAGAATGTTTTGGTGAACATGATCTAATAAAAGTTTTAAACAAAGACTTGGGCTCACTCATTTAAGATTGTCCTATAATTCTCTGATTTATTTTTGTCTATTTATATATCCACAAGATCAATCCAATTAAGAAAGTAATACAGTAGAAGTCCATTAGTCCGGCATCAATAGTCCGGAATGCCCGATAGTCCGGCATCGCTCCGGAAAATTTTACAAATATTGTTTTTCTCCAAAAGTATCTTTAAAGCAAATAAAAACGCTCGAGAGCTATTCCGAAGTTTTTGGGGTAGCTCGGAACCATCCGCAGCGCTTGGTACTGTTCTCAAACAATGCACTACCATCTGTCATAACGAAGTCAGGTGCAGTGCAGCACTGTCATTCCATGCGTCTTCGCCATTTTTTTGTGCTTGGTGTTTTGTGTCCTTCAGTGCATCGCAGTAAACGTAGATATTGAAACTGTTTATAAAAAGTGATTTTCGTTCTAACTGTACAGTGACCATGTTCTCAAAACATAAGCCTTCGAGTTCAAAAAGAGAGAAACGAAAACACGTAACACTGACTCTCAATCAGAAACTAGAAATCATCAAACGGCTAGAAAAAGGCGAGAATAGAAATGTTTTGATGAATGAGTTTAATATTGGCTCATCGACTATTAATGATATTGAAAAACAACAAGATGAACTAATGAAGTTTGCTTCTCACTTGTTAACAACTGAAAAATTGGCTTCTAGACAAACATTGAAGAAGCAAAAACTGGAACAGTTTAATAAATAGTGTATTGTTCAAGTGGTTTAGTGCAGTACGTTCTGAAGGGAAGCCGGTAACAGGGCCAATGATTGTTGAAAAGGCTAAGAAATTCGGCCAAGATTTAGGACTTGCGGAAAGTGAATGTAATTTTTCTGATGGTTGGCTCAGAAACTTTATATTTCGGCATGAAATTAGAAGACTTGATGTAACTGGAGAAACACTTTCAGCAAACCAAAACTCTGCTGAAAACTACAAAGACGTGTTTGAGAAAATCGTGGCTGATAATGATTCAACACCTGAACATATTTACAATGCTGACGAAACAGGGCTATTGTGGCAATGTTACATTACGTGTATATACATTATGTTATATGTATACATTTATATTATATGTAAATTACAATAAATTTAGTTATTAGTATTAGCATAGTGTATTAGTACTATATTTATTAACCTATAATTACCACCTGATTGAAGGAAATTTTCGGACTGCCCGATAGTCCGGAATTTTCGGTAGTCCGGCACCGAGCCGGTCCCGAACGTGCCGGATTATCGGACTTCTACTGTACGTTATTTATTATAATCTCCAACCTTGATATCTAAAATATTAGTAAGATTACTCAGGCAATGACCATTATCTGGCAGATAAATGTAAGAAACGTTATAATAAATAATTACGATTGTAGTTAGATGTGGTTATATCGCCAAAATACTTCTCTAATTCAAAAACGGCACTTTTTAAGTTATCCGAAGTGAACCTTGAGTACAATTTATTTATGCCTGAAGTTGTTGGGGATTCAACAGATAATAAATTATATACAAACATGAAAGCCAAAAATGTACCTTGAAAGGAATGAATGAATATTTTCCACAATGAATTATGTGAATAAATAAAAATGCCAAATACTCCTGAAATATTTATATTGAGATAAAACTTTCGAACAAATTCGTTAATATTAATTAATCAAAAGCTTCCTTCTTACAACAGAATAGAACACCGTTTATAAGAGTCCTTGTCGTTTCAGATCCTCGTAGGTCTTCCTGTTGACAACATTACCTTGAGAATCCTCGTATTCTTCTTCAGTTTCTGGTTGCCAGCGCTCGTTTTGCTTTTGCACTTTCAATTTCTCCCACAGAGCTAGAGCATCTTCAATTTGGGTAACATTAGCAAAGTGGGCAGTATTGGGAATACCCAAACATCTCATGCCATGAGCATGTCTCCATTCTGCAAAATGTCTCTGGAATGCTTTCGGGCCCTAAACAAAAAATATGAAAAATGAGACTCAGTTCTGGAAAACATAGAAATGAAGTGAAAAATTTTATATTTTTTTGAAATACACATGAAATAAATTTTACCTTATAGACATGACATCCACATATCTCACAGTTATAGCTTATATTCAGACCATGCAACTTGTAGAGCCAGTAAGGTATTGGTTTACCATCCCATCCAAGCGGGAGATTTTTGGGATTATAAGGAACATCGTCATCAGCTTCATCGGGACTATCATCTTCGCTCTCTTCGTTTTCACTGTCATCTCTTTCACCATCAGTTCTGGCTTGTTTCCTTTGTACATTCTCTTTTGTAGCAGATCTTTGAGAGGACACTAACTCTGCTAAACGATAAATCTGAGCTTCAAGGCAAGCTAGATCCTTGTGCCTTGCCTGTTCTTTTTCCTTGCTGGCTTTCCCTGCCTTATTCTTTGTCATCAAAGCTGGGTCCAGAGAACCTTTCCCTTTTGTTGAAAATAATCTTTGTGCTCTTTCCTCCAATGTGCCTAAAATAATTTAGGGTGGGTTGTAAGACAGTTGGTAAACCTAAATTTCACTTAAACTATTTGGTTAACCAAAATGGAGTGTTGTAACTCCGCAATTTTGTAGTTAACTACTTGGTTAACTCGTGAAATTTTAAACCCGTAGATGAGCTGGTTTAAACCTCTTCACAAAGCAAGGTGCATAGAATTGATTGGAATAATGACAGAATAATCTATGGACAGAATCATGATAGCTAAACGTCAAATTTCCAGCAATATAACCTAAACATAAATATCCAGAAAAATATGAAGATAAAAAAATTGAAACATCATTAAAATTTCTAGAATATAAATATTTTATTATTTAGTTTTTTAATAATCAACTCTTACTAACCTAACCAGACCAAAAAGCCATGTAAAATATATGTGTGATTAACTGCAAATTAACCTGAGTAACTCTTGATATATCCACCTGATCAATTTATAACACAAAAAAATCATGTCTATCATTAAAGCAAAGAATTCTACAGAGATTAGTGAAAATCTTCAATTTAATGAATTGTAGTAATAAAATATTATTATCAGAAAACTCACCACCACATTTCAATCCCAAAGCCATAAGAGCTGATTTAAGCCTGTCTAAACCAAGAGAAGCCAATTCTTCCCAACTAGAAAATGCAGATAAATCGAGATGAGCTCCCATGTTAGCTAATACTGAACCGGTTTCTTTTGGCCATCCAGGAATATTGCCTGAGTCCCATTCCTTCAGCACTATATCTGCTTCTGCCTCAAGGATATCCTCAAGGTGCATTAAAGGCTTTATTCTTTGCACAAACCAAGTAAGGTATTCTATTAAGTTCAAAAGATACTTTCTGTATTCTCCTGTTTTCCTCTCTTTTGGAATATCATATAATTGATCAAAAGCAGCAAGATACGTAATGTAATCCACTTTTTCTATACCTTTCAAATTGATATACTTTTCATAACATTCATGGAGATCTAGATATTTGCCATATCCTTCCTCATCAGTGAACTCAACCATATTTGCCATTTCCTCTGTTGGATTTTCTCTTGCCTTTGCTAGTTCATCAAATTCAACAGACATAGGAATACTTATTTCATTAGGATGTTTTCTATAGAAATCTTTTATTTGCTTCAGACGATTATAAAATTCCTGGAAAGCATTTGGTCCAGTTAAGGCGGCCACCTCAGCTTTTCGTTGACCATCTCTATCTTCATAAAGTTCAATTAAACGCTCTGTAGATGTTAAATATTTGTCCAATAAGTATTTCTGTCTGTGATCAGAATTGATTACCTCTCGATAAGTTACCTTTTTGTGTAACATTTCTTTCACCATAGCATCAACAAGTCTCTCTTTTTCTTCATGATATCTACGCTGTTGTTCTAAAATTGTTTCCATGTCGAGAAATGTTCAAGTTGCGTTGAACTGAAATTATTTCTGGTTTTAATCAACCAAGAATATTTGTTTGAGTAATAAGTAAATTGAATTGACAGAAGAGAAAACATAACCCAACTTCTGTAGAAAATCGAGAAATATTAGTTTCGAATATAGAATATTAGTTTTATGCTAAAAGAACAGTGGACTACAGATTTGAGCAGGCTGGGTCAGCACCTGAAATTTCCGAAGCTACCCGATCGACCAGTGGCGTCGGTGAAAGCCACGCAGTTGCAACGGCGATTGAATTAACTTTTTTAGGAAGAAACCAACTCTCATTGGCATTTTTATTATACTATTGAGCTGAATGATGATACTCCAGCATAAAAGCACCTGATTTTATGAATATTCAAGGGCTTTGTAATGACTACTTATAGCCTTGTAGAGATGTTTAATCGCACTTCATACATAGTAGGGGAGCCCAAGGGGGTTTTCGAGAGTTACTTAAGCGCTGTAGATTAACATACATTCAGATGCCTTATCTCCCATTAAAATGCAAATGAGGCTCTCCTTATCGAACGTAAATTTTGTTCATTCGCTTTTCACTGAAGAGTGTCTTTCACCGACGCTACCACTGGTCGGTCGCGGACCCGGTAACTTCGGGAATTTTAACTGCTAGTTCAGCTATTCATATTCACATAAGTGATTTGCCGTCACTTTTTCCTTTTCTTTATTTACCGGACTATCAGCTACACAAATGAATATTGCTTGGAAAAGCTCATAGGAGATGTAGAAAAGTTCTCTGACTGACTGAGAAATGGCTATCACCAAGCGTCTCGTCTCCATGAACAGCACAATCGACCAGTGGAAGTAGCGAACTTCGCCATTATATTACCTTTATTTGTGCATCTTTTCTGTTTATGTTTGGTTTCAGAAATTTTAAACCATGGAGGTTAAATCAGAAGTGAACGGTGTTTTTGATATAAATAATATTTGCAGGGCTTGTTTGAGCGATAAAGGTGAAATGCGATCAGTTTTTTTAACTATCGATAGTCCAGGATTTGGCAGAACTATGGTTATTGCTGAAATGATGATGGCTTTTAGCTCTGTGCAGGTTATTGTCACCAGATTATTGTTTATTTTTATGGAATACAATTACGACCTGACTGGGGGTTTTCTGTAAATATAATGCGCTGGGAATCACTCAAGTACAAACATGAACAGCCTTTTATGTGAATGATGAAAAATCAAAGTACATGGCTCTGAATATGTTGTTTATGAACTTGTGATAGATATTGATGTTGAATTAGTTATAAATCACACAACTATGGGGTTTTCTTTTTAAATATTTTTCACCTGGCGGTAGTCACTTTAACTAGAAGTAAATGTTTCCATTCATTATCTAAACCATGTTTTGATATTAGTTGTGATTTCACAATTTTCGGGATAAATTTGTTCTTCTGAATATCTTCATTTTTCTGATTCTGTAATTTCATTATAGATTGAGAATAATGATGGCCTACCCTCTTCTATCTGCCTTCAATGTTTCCACAACATCAATACTGCTTTTTCATTCAAACAAATATGTGAACAATCAGAGACAAATTTACGACAGTATCTTGGAAAACCCTTGAATCAGAGAACTAATCGAGAAGAGGTATCGCAAAAGACTGATGTTGCCACAAGCCTTTTCTTAGATGGATTTGGTTTATACTCTTCGTCTGGAGAAAGTGATGATGATTTTAAAGATGATTTTCCTTTACTCGATTCTGTACCAGATAATCCAAATGATGAGAAGCTCATTGCCCAGAAACAACTTCTCAAAGCAGCTAAACTGCATAAGAGTAAATTATCAAAGAAAACTTTATCAAAAAATGGCACATCAAAAGCAGCAGGTATTAATAAAAAATTTTTTCGTTATCAGAAAAGAATATGCATTAAGCTGGGAGCCTATCTCCTACAGACTTGCTTTATAGTAGCAAACCCTATATTAATGGTAGGTATTCCAACTTTTCATAATTGAGTGTTTGAGTCGAGTTAAATTATGCTTATATAGTACTAGGCACTTATAATCTGCATGTAGAAAAGTAACTGTCAGCAGCATTATTATTTGGTCTATTAAATTCTTAAATTATTGGGTTTGAGTAGTTTATTAAGAAGAAATTGGCAATTTTTTCTGCAAACTCAGGTGTATCAAATCCATGATATCTTTTCAGTTTTAGCAAAATAAAATATTTTGGGTTTATACAATTGTATTTGCTTTATTAAGCCAATATAAATCCTTACCAATGTAACTCTGTCTGAGTATCACTCACCTCAAAATTCTATTGATCCAATTCAAATGAAATTTGGTACACATAAACTCGACAACCTGGATTAGGACAACCTACGACAAATACAATGAAATATTTCTATTCTTCACAGACAATTATTTCATTCATCGATTCTGTATCTTCATTGCAAATTGTACATTTTGTTACAAGAAAATAAATGGCAAAATAATTGAGAATGATTCTTTGAGTGATTGATTAGAGAAAAACTCTAAATAACATTCACAAATTATTGAATTTGAATACAAATGCTATCTTAAGTTGATAAACATTCATTAGCATCACAGATAAAACATAATGCTTTCATTTTTGTAGAGAACTACAACCCCAGAAAAAAATGTTAATAATAATATTAATAGCATATATAATTTCACATATAGAGAAATAACTCAATTTTCTGCAAAATTTTAAAAGTTTTAACATTCCTTAAAATATAAACCTGAAGTGTCTGCAATTTTATTTTTCCTACTTGAAATATTCAACCCAAATTCAACTACAGAGGAATAAATAATATACCTATCATTAATATGTAGTTTGCTACTATATTCTGACTCTTAGGCTATTATGTGTCCTAAGGAATATAACTGAAATATCTAGAAAACATTACTATATAAAATAATGGAGTGGGCTATAACATGACATATTCTATTGACCCTGTAAAACGCATAAAAAAAAATGTATATTGCATATCAGAAAAAAAGAGATCTTACAATTACATTTATGCAACTTTTTATGGTGTGAAAGCATAACGATCTAGAATATGATATCAATTGATATTTTATTATTTTAGCAATTTCAACTAAAAAAATTAAGAGGAGTATCCACCAATGTAATGCATGCAAAAAAACTTTCATAAACCTAAAATCATTCCGTAAACATCTTCGAACCCATATTGAAGATCGACCTTTTAAGTGTAAGCTCTGTCCAAGAGGTTTCACAGAGGAGAACTACTTGAACAACCATATGAGAACTCATATGCCTGATGAACAAAAACCACATGAGTGTGAAGTTTGCAAGAAGAGGTTTATCCATGCCACTTTACTGAGCAAGCATATGCTAAAGCACAGCGGGGAAAAACCTTTTGTCTGTAAGATTTGTAATAAAGGATGTTACGCTGAGAATAGTCTGTTGAAACATATGAAAATACATGAGAAGAAAGAAGGGGATCCAGCTTTATTGAAACATATTTGTGATTATTGCAAATTGGAGTTTCCAGATAACCTAACATTATCTGTTCACATCAAACAACACACTGGGGATCGACCATTTGTCTGTAATATGTGTGGTAAATGTTTTCCTCAAAGATTCAATCTGGAACTACATCTAAGAACACATACAGGTAAGATAATTACTTTTTTATCTTTGTATTTTTAATTCATTCAATTGGGGACCAAAATAACGAAATTTTAAAAAACTTGAATAAATAGGGTCAGACTGTAACATGAGATCAAAGCAATCTCAGACTAAAAGTTGGTGGGGAAGTATGGATGTTTCTCTATTTCAGTGTCGTAATGAGTTCATTACAGTACTGAAAACAGTGCTGTAATGAATTCATTACAGCATTGTTTTTAGTTATATTTTTCGTTTTGTGGTTGACAATACTGACATCCTATCCTTTCGAATGTCAACACGCGTCCAATGCATGTCAATTGTCAATTTTAAACCATGTAGAGATTTGAACGCACTATTCAAATTCTATAACCTGTCAACTTTCATATCAGTTACACCAACTGCGAAAATAAAATACAAAAGGCACTAGGAGGTATAATCTGAATTTTTCATTGAATTCCAATAAATTTCTCACAATTCTTGATTGAAATAGACAAAATATCGTCTAATACTTGTTGCAGAAGGCAATTCCAACACTCATGCGTTCAAAAACTCCCTCCTTCGTTGCTCGTTTTCGAATTTCGCATTCGTGTTGGAATAGGTGTCCATTCTGCAACTTGTATTAGAATATACTATTATGACTCATTCATGCCAACACTAGTATATGGAATTCAATGAATATTATAAACACATTGCGTGAGTTTGAAAAATGCCCTTACACGTTTACACAAATTACAATTTACAAAACATTGCCAAGAAAAGGACTAAAAGCCCCTCTCAACAAACTGGCGGCTATAATCTGCAAGGAAGCACCTTGTGTGCAAGCCTTGGAGGTGAGTCTCCAAAGCTCAGATTCGGGTTTAATAAAACTATCCCAATGGAGGCAAAAAATTCACACATTTAGGTGAAAATAGTCTTAAATTTTGGGTTTGCTTTCGTAAATACATTCAAACTTGACTAAAAATTGTAGAAAAACAGATAGCCGTTGATTAAATTTTGTTTCAGGTGAGCGTCCATTTCAATGTGAGGTGTGTAAAAATGGCTATGTATCTAAAGCCAGCCTTAAGATACATATGAGGACCCATACAAATGAGAGACCTTTTGTATGTGACTTTTGTGGAAAAGCTTTCCGTCAATCGGGCGATTTGACCAGTCATAAAAGGTTGCATGGTACAGAAAAACCTATTGAATGTAATGTTTGTATGAAGAGGTAAAACGAATATGATCATGATAACTTGGGTTGCTTGAATGGTATTTGTATTTGTAGGTTCACCACAGTGATGAAATTGAAATATCATATGAGAAATCACACTGGAGAACGTCCTTATGTTTGTACTGTATGTGGAAGGGGCTTTACAGTTAACACAATTTTGCTCCGCCACATGAGAGTACATTCTGGAGAAAGACCATATGTTTGTGTCACCTGTGGCAAAGCATTTTCTCAATCAAGTACCCTCAACACTCACATGAAGGTAATAATCAATACTTCTCAAATGACTGTCACATAGCATCTACTCCGATACTAGTTTCATTTCGGTTGAATTGTTTCACAATCAATTTCGTGAAGAAGGAAACTTGTTTTTTAATATCTCAATCTTGTACACTCCTCGCTAAATATCTTTGTTTGGATAGCCAACATGTCCTTGTGATATCATACTTATGTCTGTATTGTGAAATTGCTGTATCTCTCGATATGATTGTATGATTATTAACCCCTTGGAATTTCAATTAGATAATATTTGTTGTGTCAGAAAAATACCATTCAATTTGAAATTTTACGCTAATTACATATAATAGTTAAGATAATTCGAAATTTATGACTGAAAGAAATGAACAATAATAAATAAATAATTGAAAAACAAAAAAATAACTAATTGATTCCATTTAAATAAACCATACTAATTGAAAAAAATTAATAACAATAGTTAATTTTCACATTATAATATATCTCTGAATCTCATACTCTAGGTTCATGCAACTCCACAATCTCCCAAATACCAAGAAACCATAGATCAACAGATGTCTAAATACCATGATCCTAATGAACAAAAATTCCAACCACCACCCCCTCAGCAACAACCTCAACAGACAATGCCACCTGACCATGTTCGTTTGATGCAACAAGACAACCGTCTTATCCAACACGAAGTTCCTAGAATGATGGCACCTGATAATTCGAGGATGCTTCAAGATGGTAATCATCTTCTGACAGATCCCAGAGGACTCATACAGGATAATTCAACAATTTTAACAAATGACGGGAGAAGATTGCTCTTAAATGTTTGTGACCAAACAAGACTGTTAGTGAATGACAATACACGATTAATGACAAATGATAACAGAATTCTAACCAGTGTGAACATATCTGACAACACCAATAGATTACTCGGAACTGATGGTAGGCTTATGAACACTGATAATTCCAGAAATATGGCTGTGGATACTTCTAGAATTTTGCAAGACAAGTATCTTACAAATTATGATCAATATCATAGAGGCCATTTGTGAATAATTTTTTTTCTGTGCCATTGATTTAAGTTTTGCGACTAAATACATTTATTCAGCTCTCTTGATCTTAGTTCCATATCAAGCTGATGAGCATTTTGTGAAACACCCATAAAGGTGAACAACAAACCTCAATCGACACTTGTAGTTGTTTGGAAACTGTTTCGGCGTTTTCATCAGATGTAAGTATGGCTATACCGTCTCCAACAGATGCTGTGTTGTTTTTATTCTTCGGTATGTCTGAAGTATAGATGATAAAAAAAGGTGGTCCTTAAATACTTCCCTGGGTGACTCCGGATTTGGCTTTTGCGTTCCCATGCAAAATAACAGTCTGCTAGATAAAAGACTTCACAATCATATAATGTGGTTGTGGAAGGAGTTGTTTGAGTTTGTATAGCAGTCTGTTGTGCCAAACATTGTCAGTAATACTGCCGAGCAAAATTTTCCTTCTTCGAGGCTTATCTAGATAGTGCTCACAATGCGGTTACCTGATGCGTTCTTGACATTAGTTTTCACTATCACTAATAAGCAAAGGAAAGATATTAAATTAAACTTTTATATTTACTCCATTTATTGTAGCTTTTGTTTATAAGTGTTTAATGATGTCTCATAAATAAAACAAAATCTATTCAGAACGAATTCTACAAGTCTGGGGTTTAAAAACTAGGTTGTGAAGATTGCGATGCCGTTTATAAAGGTAAGACTGGCAGAAGTTTTCACCAGAGATCTGTAGATTACTTGAGAAGTTACAGACTGAACAAAAAATACTCAAATTATGCCATCCACCTTAAGGAAAACAATTCCGAAGTACTGCACATACAACCAAAAAGTTTGAAATTTATTTATTCCGTTTAGAATTTATGTTTTTTCTTTTTGATTCTCTGATCACTAATAACTTCGAGTTTTGCACTGGACTTCGAGCCTTTTTCCTTTTATCCATTCTATGATTTTCCCGAATGAGCGTTCGATCTTTTTTTGCTTTCTTCCTCATTTTCTCCCTCCACCATCAGTAATAGGTCTTCAGCATAAGCAACGATCTCTACATCCTTGACATATGATAATTCAAGTACTTCGTCGTTAGTCAGCTCCCACATAGGTGGGCCGACTATGGATCCTTGGGGCACTTCCATGGTAAATCTGTGATTATAAACCTATTGTTGAAATAGTTTTTTATTATCTTTATCAGGTACAGAGAGATGAAATTTGCTTCCATGTCTTGATGATGTCGTCCCATTGCAGGGGTTGAAAGTCGCGCATGAAGAAAACTATTATGGTTGACTTTCATTCAATGACAAATTTCATCAGGTAAATGAGGCATGACAAAGTGCACATACTGAAAACCTCTTTGAACAAAATAATTAAAAAACGCCTGTAAAGAAGATAAAAAGACCTTGCCAAAAAAGTACATGAAACATTATCTGTTCAAAAAATTTATAGGGTTGATAGGGATGGCACAGGTGCAACAAAAATCCTTCAAAAATGCATAAAAATTTGGTAAAAGTGAAACTGAAATTGACCTGTTTCAGGATTTTTGCTGCCAAATATTTTTCTTCTGGGTAAATGAATTTGTTCCATAATTTTGACGCGCACTGTATAAGGGAACGTCCTCGTTCTCACAATAGGCTTTTATTCATCCTTTTTCAATACATGGTACTGTCAATACCTAATTGCTTCGTGCCAGAGGTGTATACACAACTTATACAAGATATAAAAATTTAGAAATCATGTACAGCAAAATGCAAGTGGAGCTGAATAGGTGTATTTAGTTCATTATATATAACTTTGTGAAACAAGTTATGAACTGTTATTACTGTTTGCTTCATTTTACTGAAACAGTAATAATCAGATCTTCATGTTTGAACAAAGATCAAAGCTAACAAAAAATATTGTATAAAAGTAGCTGTAACTATCTAGGGTGATACTTATTATAAATTCATTATTACATACTTGTAAATAAGTTTCTTGAAAGGCCAATTTGCAAGGGAATTGATCAAGAATTCACTTTATTTTGTGATTATGGAGCATATTTAATCACTTCGCTAATTAATTGATTTGTATTGTTAATTGAGGACCTTTCGTGTGATTCAGTTTTGTTTCTTAGAACTGCGAAAACGGAGATAATTTATTGTATTACCCTGATTTTTCAATTTCGAAATGACTCATAGATGTTGAACTTAGAAAGTCTCTTGAAACCCTTTTTATCAGTTCATTAGTATCCAGAAATTCCCAATTTGAATGATGCTTTTACAAGGTAGTCTAAACTTTTTCCCATGACAAGTGTCCAATGGGTTTTTGTTAATCAGCGAAGTTTGGATGTTTTGCGTGCTTGCCTGATAGGATATTTTTTTAAAATTTTTGAAATATCTTCTTTAATTTGATATAAGAATGAAAAAAATTTTCAAATGAAAAATTTTTTATTCGGTTTGAAACTACAACTACATTAATTTCAACCATGGATTCTTGAGATCAAGAGAATCCTTGTTATCCTATATCATTTGAAATTTTTCTCCGTTTAAAAAAAATCCTTGATGATATATAGTTCAAACATAAGTATCTCCAAATTATGATAATATACATAAAAATGATTAAGAAATCTTTTCGACTGTCCACTGTTACCAAATGTCAACCGATCGTTAATTGAAAGAGGCCATGATTGCATCTAGTTGGTAGAAAGGTGTCTGTTACTTTTGAAAAAATTACAAATTACTTCCTTAAATTTTCTTCAACTTATACTTACATGAGAATTACACCAAAATTGAAAACGCTACTATTGGAGTACACATTCCTAGTCCATTTGGCCAATAACATTTCACCTGTACATTGATTTTTAATCCTGCATAATGTATTTCTTTACATTTATTTCTACTGAAACATGCCAACTATCTATGTATATATATGTACTGAAAATTTCAAGTCTAGTGTTTATGACTTAATTTTATTATAATGTATATTTATTAAAAAACATTGCATTTTTCATTGTATATATTGATTCATTCTGAATAAACTGAAAAGTAACTACCATTTAAATTAAATCATGATTATTTATTTAAATGCTGAACCAAAGAGTTTTGAAGTTTCCCTACTTTATATTCTATTTTTTATTCTATTCAAGAATTATCTATCTGAGAATATATACTTACAAAATTTGATTGCAATGTTGCAGCCATGAGGAACTGGAGGTGGTCAGTACTGTGCTTGGGGTATTTTCAAACATTGGCCACAAAAATAATTAAACCTAATAGTAAATCTAGAAAAGATAATCTGTATAGTCATCTTAGAAACTTCACTAGGAATCAACTAATCCTACAGGATTGGTTCATATAATTCTAGTAGATTCTCAAAATTTCTTTAAATGCCGATGGATAACTACAATCATCGAAATAGCTAAGCAAGACGTTTATGTGAACAAAATGGATATTGTAAAGAACACATTAATCAATTCATTCGATTAATCCATTCCTCAGAGAAGCAGTGAAACATCTAATCGACGAGTAAAATACTGTAGTCATAAGAATTTGCCCATTTTATGCTCTTGATTTCATTGAAATTTTCAAATTTGAAATCAATTAAAGGAATTTTTATGATGATTGATCCAACAAAAGAATTATTGAGTTCGCAGAGTTAACAGTACTCTATGAAGAATCGTTTATATTTCTCAACTATTGATTACTTTTGGTTACTAAGAAGAAGAAAATAGGTCTTTTGTTTTTCGAATGAATTTCATTGAAAGTATTATTGTTTAAATGATTTCCGGTTTACAAATTTCCTATAGGTGAACATGGCAAGTGCTGTCATAAATTTTTTTGTTGTGGAATATTGTTATTTATGTCTCTGTTTCTATTTTCATTTTTTTAGTCGCCTGAGTACTTCCTGTTACTTCAACTCTTTGCCAGAGATTAGCCAGAACAGACTGACAAATTAGATCCCTATGCTCTCCATTAAAAGTTGTTATTTTAATATTAAAATCTCTCCAACTTTCTTCATACATATGAATAGAAGATTTTATTGAATAATATTATGCAGGGCATACATGCTCCGGTCGACCGGACAGGAAAACTGTACAGGTATACCTGCGCAGGTATGGCTCGTGTGGGGACGTTCCGGGGAACCGGACGGGTCGTGTATTCGTTAGCGGCGACCGTACGGTGCCACTAGACTGATTTCGAATTTGTTCCTGCGACCTGTGCAGGTTTGAAAATCTGCAACTCACGCTCTGGTCGACCTGCACAGGTATACCTGGGAGATAAGCTGGTACAGAGAGACAAAAAATTTAAAAAAAAATGTGTAGGTACTTAGATCCGTGTGCACTAGGTTACATTTCATAATATGTATAGTGTATGATTATCTTCTATACACACAAACCTTCTAAGAACACGAGGATGTGTATCAACGAATTCAATAGAGAATGAGTTCTGATTTAAATAAATAATAAGCATAAATTTCCACAGATTTTTATTGTTTCGCCAATACGTACTACTAATTTAGGAAATTATTAAACCTGTCGCAATTTCTAGATCGCAAATTGATTCAATCTACACACACTTAATGAACTGTTGAATCAGTGTATAAAGGACTATTTGTAAAGATTCTTCAAATCGATTGGTTAAATAATCAACCGATTGAAGATTTGAAGCAAAATTTCGAGAATTTTTCAGGTTTCCTAATGATTGATAGAGGTGGGGTTAAAACAAAAGGTGAATGTTTTAAATCAAGTGTGAGATGAAAATTTAAAAAATGAGACGTCTTTGTTTAACTTATCACTTACCACTTTGGAGATAATGGAATTTAATGACCTGAACTGGAACATGATATTGAACTAGTTTTTGTCTTCGTGTATTTCTTCATTTTCAAGTAGAATTTCAAGAAAATAGATTGAAAAATGCGACTTCTTTATTTATTGATTTTGATTTCTTTGAGAAAAAGTGAGTAGAATACCATCATGAATTTTCGGAAAATTTAGCTTCTTATTGTCACACATTATATATTACAGGAACAACTGCTGAAATAGTTCAATGTGGAAAGATGGGTGTTCATGATGATGGTTTTCGAATTGTTAATGGAACACTTGCATCGAAAGGTTAGTGATAAAAATTTTCCTCTGAAAATTATTGGCGAGATGTTTCTCGAAATCAAATATTAAATTGGCTGCTTTCATTTAGGAAAAAAAAATTGAAATTTCAATTCATTTTTATATTTTCTCTGTAGTCTTTTTTTAATTTCATGTTTTTGAACAAGGAACAAGCTTTTCCAATGTTTAAATGAATTTCGAAAACCTGCGACGTAACCAGGATTCGAACTCGGTACCTAGATATTTTTGGTCATTAGCATTTTCGCGGTAAATGGAATTCTACGGAAATTAAAGACTACCTCCTCAGAATTACGACTACATATAAGCTCTGCGAAAAATTCGTGAAGAACTTTTGGACCGAAATCATGGTAATGACTTTCTATTGGATTGCTAACAAGCTGCTTATAGTAGGGAAGCCTAAGCGAGGATTTTTAGAGTGACTCTAGTGCGTCTGAAAACTATATGAAGAGAAAAATTGTTCCTTATGCTGTACCCCTACCATTTTTGTACCTTTTTTATAAGAATTTTTAAATTTTGAGAAAAAATAAATTCCATCCTTCCGAAGAAATTTCTGTAGGGGGTTTTTGAGCATATTTGGACAAAAATGAAAATTTTAATAAACAAATTGTATGGAATCTTATATAGTAAATGCCAGGTATGGTTAATAGTTATAACCATAGCCCCCTTAAGAGAATAGGCTGTGGTATACCGGACAATATTGGGCAGACAAAAATCTTTGGCGACAATGGATAATGGCATTCAGTAAGGATGTTTTGCTTTCAATTCATGGGTGGCTTTAAGTTGGAACTGAATATTAGCATACCATATATATCAGGAATCTTTGAATTGGGAGAGATACGGTATATTGAGGCAATACAATGAACCATTGATGGAAAATTTGTCTTTGAATGAATCACAAAATATGTATTTTCAACAAGTTGGCACATCGCAACACAACACAAGAGTTGTAACCGATTTCTTCAAGGAATATTTTGGAACCAATTGGTCTCCGGATTTAACACCGTTAAATTTTTTCCTTTTATTTATCAGTAGGTACTTATTAGAGATTGATGGTTGAAATTAAAACCTTCAAAGGATCCTTCAACGAATTTGTCAAATAGAATCTCGAATTAATGTTAGTTTGAGCGTAGATTTGCTCAAGCGATAAACGTTTATGAAACCTAGCATATATGATTTTGGTTTTTGTAATATTTATCAAAATATATATTTTAATTCAGTTTCATACCTGTTTTCCTTATGAAAATCTCAGGCTCCTTGTTCGTATTTTGGACTGGAATTAATAAGGTATTCAAAAAAAAGAGCTTATAAGAAGGAAAGATAAGCATTCTTTTTGTTGATTTCAAGAAAAGGAAATTTGAGAACTGAAGACAGCTGCTAGTGGTTATTTTCATTTTAAGATATTTTGGGTTTGTTTATTTTTTCATATTCTTCAGGCGATTGTTTTAGGTTCACAGCTTTCCAGAATCTTTTTTTTTATTGTTTTTACAGACCATTTTGGGCAATTCCTCCTATATATAATCTAATGTTTGATATAATTACTCTACTGGGTCCAAGGTGTCTTTCAATAGTTCTGAAATAATCAACTGATGTATCCATAACTTCGCCCCACTAGGAAAATATACTCACATCCCCGTTACCATACTGAATTGTATTGATATCTAAATTAAACTGAGTATTCTTGATTCCAGACTATAAAAGGATACTTAAAATTTGCAGGTGAATTTCCTTGGATAATTTCTCTCCGTATTAGAGATGGTTCTGTATTGAAACACAATTGTGGAGGTGCCATAATTTCAGAAAGATGGATTCTTACTGCTGCTCATTGTTTACAGCAAACAAAAAAAGATGCTTTACTAATAGTCGCAGGAGTTAATGATTTGAAATATCAGGAAGGTCTAGTAATTCCATTCATATAATTCATAATGCTAAATGAATATTTGTAAATTGTAGCCACAGAGCAAGCTAGGAATGTAACAGATGTTTACACCTATAATTTTGATCTTCCTACGTTTGCCAATGATATAGCATTGCTGAAATTAGAAGCACCATTGAAGTTTGACAATAATATAAGTCCAATTTGTTTGCCTGAACGAAATCAACAATTTTCAGGTGAGAATTTTGGAGAATGAGCAAACCAATTATAATACAATCATCCTATTCTAGGTAACGCAGTTGTTGCAGGTTGGGGAAGTAATGAGAATGGCCAACGAACTGACTTGCTTCATTTTATCAATATATCCTTAATTGAGAAACCAGTGTGTGATTTCAACTATATAAGGAGTGGATTTTCAAGGCTTCTGAATAAGTGTCAAATTTGTGCAGGTTCACCTAATGGTGGCAAAGATGCCTGTCAAGTAAAAACTGTTTCTTTTTTACTAATTAAAATAAAAGAAAATCACTCTATTTTTTAGGGAGATTCTGGTGGTCCACTTGTATGTGAAGTGAATGGAAAACATATATTATGTGGAGTTGTGAGCTGGGGTATTGGCTGTGGAAAAAAGGAATATCCAGGAATATATACTAAAGTAATTCAGTACTTTCAGTAGATGCAAAGTTCATAAATTTCAATTTGTTTTAGGTAACCTGCTATCTGGATTGGATTGAAAATAATCTCAATTCTTAATATTACTGAAATATATTTCTATTTTATAATTCACTCTGTAACATTAATGTATCATTTCAAAAGTACTCGTGTTCATCTTACTTTTTGTAAAGGCATTCCGAATAATTAAAAATCACTGACCCTTCCTTTACGTTCCCAGTCCCCGTACCTTGTTGGTTCAGGCCCTTTCGGTCCGTTCACTTCACCAGTGCTGGGGTTTGTATTATTAGGAAATGAGGGAAAAGGATTTTTATCTTGGTCAGGGTGAACATCTGATGGCAAAGTTGTTGCAGCACTTGGGGGTGTTTGTTTCAATTTTTCTCTAAATTCTTTAATCCTAGGACTTAAAGGTTTTTTTGTGGTATCTGATGCTAAAGTTCTGAATACGTTTTCTACAAATTTTGTAAGGTAATTGAATTCTTCAAAGAATAATTACTTACTACCTGTATAGGGAGATTTGATTACATTTTTCAACATATATAGCAGTATACTCATTCTGAATAAAATATCAATAGTATTTCAACTAATATTCAGACTTTTGGTAAAATATATTGTTTTGTTTTCTTATGCTTATGTTTGCTTCATAACCTCAAATGGGGTCGGATAACCATCGAATTTATAAAATTAAATTTAATTTCATATTGATAAATGGTTTTCTGCTTTTCAGTTAATGAAATATATTTCAAGATAAAATGTTTACGAATGATATTATGAAATTGATCATTCAGTATTTTCATTATTTTGAAGAAATCTCAATCACAATAAGGGCTCGTTTATACTGACCGGTACCGGTACCGTAAAAGTTTAACCATAGGAATTCAATGCTTTCGTTTATACTCATTCCTTAACTTTTTCCGGTACCGTTAAAGTGTTCAACTTCTAGGAAAAGTTAACGGCCAGTATGAGCGGCTACTGAAATTCTTACGGAATACGGTAACGGTTTACGGAATACGGTACCGGCCAGTACAAACGAGCCCTTATCCATTATCGGAATTGCCCTAACAAGAAATACGAAACTTCAAAATGTCAATTCTAAGATGAAATATACCGAAAACACGTGGACTCAATACTATAACAAAAAAATCCAGGTATTTAATGATTCTGACCAATGAAAAACTTATCCAATCAAGATAATATATACCGAAATCGCGAGGACCAATCAAAGACGAGAACCTCTAATTTCGCTACTCTCTTGTTATTCACCGTACGTGACAGTGACTCAAACAAATCCATGACAATTGAACCATAAGCCCCGCCCATCTGACATCTTGGTAAACTCGTATAAATTTAGGGATTGTTACGAAAATCAACAATAGCTGAATAAATTTGTTGATTTATTGTAATATTCTTAATGAATTGCAATTATGTACTTCAATTTCATGACTCCAATATTTCAAAACGGCCATGAGGAAGAGAATGTCTTATCCTTTATCGGAATTGTCCTAACAAGAAATTCGAAACTTCAAAGTGCCAATTCTAGTATAGTAATATAGATATGTTCCACAATCCCACGAGCGTAAAATAGAAATATCATGTAGTACAAACATATAGATAAATAGATATGCCGTACGAAAACATAAAAAAAAATAAATGAAAGTACTCTCACCCCTTGAAAGAACAATGAAACATATAAATAAACAACAATAAGACAATAAAGACATAAATAGCATTAAGAAAACACATTAATAACAATAAGACAACATACACAAAAATTACAGGAAGGAATATCAGAATGAAATAATCAAAAGATCTCCCACCACTTGATATAATAACAACCTTCCACAAACTAATTATTGACTAAATCCACTACTTGATATGAAGCATATCAGCAATTTTACTGATGAGCAACTAAATATATTCCTATCATTGAACAACCAATCCTGGACTTCGGAAATTCTATCAATTAAGCTGAAATGTGAAGGAAAAGTACACTAGATTTGTCGACCACAGATTGGTTTATATGTTTAGCTGAAACTTAACATTATTAGTTAATTCGAGCTAGAATGATGACATCAAAGGGTTGCTTTAGCCGCATGGCTAGATCATTTGTGTTTATATCATTTGTTGTCTTGTAGGTTTTCGAATTCTACGCGTTTCGTCCCTGGCGCCCACATTTGGACTCTTCAGTATGGCTTGTGTGCGCCATAGACGCTGGGGATTTGTTATTTGTGATATATGAGAACGGAAGCTGCCGGGATTTGAACCCGGCATCGGTCAAATCTCGGATTTTTGATCTTACCACTAGGTTATCCAAGCTCGATGTTGATACACGCTTATGAAGGACCGCCACAGTTTCCTATCTATTGAAACTGACTTGAAGACATCCGATACTCAAGATTTCTACGAGGATAGTGTAATTAATTCCCCATCTTATCTAATATACTGTAAAAACTCTACCTCCACCTGAATATCTTCAGAGTCATAGTTTCAATCTCAACAATTATTTATGAACATAAATGTGGAAAACAAACAATTCCTTATCAACGAAGGTCTACCTATGAAAGGTACATTCGTTATAAAAACTCACAGGGAACATGTAACGCCCTTACGTGCAGTTCCTTTATTAGTAAACGCCAAGGTAAAACGGCCCACAACCTAGGGACGATTGAGTTTCCTCATCTCGGCACCCAGATGTTGAATCCGCAATACCGGCTAGAGGACCCAGCCGACACCCGTGACGAATCCCGCACCCTCAAAGATCGGGCCAACCCAGTGCCTACCGCGCAACAGCCCACGTCACGGAAAGCTTTCGGTCTAAGCACGATTGAGTTTCCTCATCTCGTACATCAACGTCAGCTCCGAGAGATGGACAGCAGGAGTCCGCCGAGGTAAAACGGCCCACAACCTTGGGACGATTGAGTTTCCTCATCTCGGCACCCAGATGTCGGATCCGCAATACCGGCTAAAGGACTCGTAAAGGACGTGATGCCCTGAACGCCCTCCTGCAGTCGTCGTTCGGTCTCAACGATCGAACCTCACACTCACCTCCTGGAACCTCGTCCTCCACAAGTGGCCCTCCTGTCCCCTCTCTATACCCCTTTCCTACCTTGGTATGTCTGCCTACCACTGAACTCACTACCAGCACTAACAACACTGGCTGGACCCTCCCCACTGAACGGTAGAGACTTTCCTCTTCGAGTTCGCGCGGTACGAGGAACTGCCGTTCCCAGTGCTCAACTCGCCTATAAGTACCATTCTCGGCCACCCCACCAACATACGTCGTGCGCACTGCAGATGGAGGTGGGAATGATCGGTTAAGCGTGATCTCGCTGGATTCGATCGAGGTCAACGGGTTTCTGCCACGCAAACAAAACTACTTCGTTACAAACAGTCCAACTACAAATGGATTGAGGAATAGCGGTTGCCATGCTGCAATAACATTGATATTGTTTACAATGAATTCAAGTTAAACAAAGGATTAAAGTAGATAGATATAGCATTTGGGTTTTCTTTCACCACAACAGCTAATAAAGCAAAATTAATAATTATTTAAAAGCATCGTGGCGATGCTCGGTTTAGCCTCCAAAACCAGAGGTATCTAGGGTTGAGGCCACACATTGGATGCTCGCTCCTGTTGTGGTCACCTGTGTCGTTTCATTTATATTTATTCATTTCCATCCCTATCCTGGTTTCTTGGTTGCCTTGCCCTGAAGAAGCCAATAAGCAGAAACAAGTGTCGACAAGTACCTTCCATCCGTTTCCCATATTTTCTGCACTCCTGCGGTTTCACGTGATCGCGTGATCTGTTGTGCCGATTGATATTTCTATGCAAATATTTTCTCATGAGTTTCTGTGTAGTAAAAGAGTCATGGTAATTCGTTTCTAATGAATATTACAGATAAATGTTGACGAATCAGTCATTGACATGTTTGTCATATAGTTTTTGATCAATTTGAAGATACTTTCCAATTTGTTGAAAAATGTCTGAGACTATAAGAATCAATAACAACTCAATTCAAATAACCGATCTTCTTGAATATTTTATGATATTTGAAGATGATGAAAGGGTGAGTGTGATTCCTCTAGAACCTTGGGTTTTATTGTTGAAAAAATTGCTGTTTTGTTATTTCGTTTAGTTTTCTTTGCGATTTTCTATACTAGACCAAGAGATACACCGTTGTCAGTGTAGTGCTAAAATGTAGTCCAGGGTACGTTACAAAGAAATGGGTAGAATAATCGAAACACATTTTTTGGATGTCGCCATGACGTGAAATGAGACGTCATGGAAATTTTCGTCGAAGAAGTTTCATGGAAGTGTGATCTGTGTGAAATATTGCCCGTTTTGTTGGAACTACACTGGGAAGGTCACGTCGAGCTCGGAGTTTCGGGAAAAAAATTGTTCAGCATGAGAATATAATGTAATATGATATGTCTAGCGATGCTGGATAATGGGTCTTGATAAGCAAAAGACCATATCTAATCGAAATTCCCAGACATTCCAGACAGTAATAAACCTCTCAAAAATATCACCTCAATAATCATAAAACCTAAGATTTAAAACAAAATTTATTGATCCCCTACATGGAAATCTTGATGGATGTACGACGTAATAAAATTTGAGAATTAGCTAGGGGGGGTTCGACATATGATACATTTACGTGACCCTCACGACCTTCTGACTTCACTTTCTCACATTTTTTTTGATGGTTCCATACATCTTTTGATAAGGTTGTAAGTTGGTTCATCATTGTGTTCTTATGAATGAAGTTTTTCTTTGGTATTGTTCTTCTGCTAATCTTTTTAGGTTTATTAAGTTCTGGCTCTTTGATTCTTTTCTGGAATCTGTTTCTTGAAGTGTTATGTTCAGGTTTAAATATGTTTTGGCATTACTTTCCGCTATTTCTTCGAGGTTCATTATGGTCTGGGATCACTGGCTCATTAATGTATTTGCAGTTAACGCCTTCGAAGTACATGGAGGAAGTGGCAATGACCGTTGAAGAACGTTTAAAAATTCTAAACGATAGGAGCAGAAAACAGAGGATTGGACGGCGGAACAAATTATGGACAATACCAGACATTGTGGTCTTCCAGAATTTTGAGACGCACGTAAAGTACAGCACGACAATTTCTTTTATGCATCAGAAACAACATCCAGTGAGGATAAAGGTATATCCGGATCTTAGCCCCTGCTTCAGATTGAAGGAACTTCCAGGAACTGTTTATTCCAAGCTCGCCCCTGGAACTCCACATAAAATGATACTTGATTTCTATTCAGAAGAATTTAGAGACTATTCATGTAGTATACGTTTTGAGGCAGATGAAGATGTGGTGATTTTACCAATTGTAGGTAAGTTATTTGAATTTCATTGGTTCAAATGTTAGTATTATAGATGTAACCTTCCACAATTTTTCTTTCGAAAAGAATGACAAATATTATTTATAAAACTAATTACAACACTGGAGTCTGAATCACTCCAGATACAAATATTTGGTCAATTAATGTGATCGTCTAGCAAGGGTAGGACTCTACGTTATTTTCAAAAAATAATTCAGGTTCGTTGTAATAGAGATTAGTGAAAATATCTTGAAACAAAGATGGTAAATAAAACACAATAATTAGACCCAAACAACTAGCTCTTTATTCAGGGTCTGAAGAAAAACGAAGGGTAGAAAGTCATAGGCATAAAAAAAACCCCTGTACACTAAAACTGTAACACTACAAGTTCAAATGATCGGTATTGATCTATGCATGCAATAATTGCAGATGTAGTTCTAGGCTCATGAAAGAATAAGCGAAGATATCTAAGCTTAGGTGTAACATCGGTGAAATGTGACTGCTTGGAGATCCATCGTAGGAGCAGGAGGTGCCCTTGAGTGTTACTCCAGAGTAACCATATTCTCCTATCCTAGATAACAAGCCTGGAGGCACTCATTATCAGACATCAAAATATTTTGATTAGACCAAACAATCAATTATAGCAATCATGGTTACAACTTCAATAAAACAACAAGAATAATAATCCTGGCAATTATGGCAAAAAAATATGAATAATATAAATTCTAATCCCAAGATGTCCTGGTCAATAGCGATGTGATTTCAAGCGCTTTTGGTGTTTTATGGCTGATCAAGGTTTGTTTCTGGCTTATCTACAAGTAAAGAAACATATGAACTATATGCTAATAGCCACTTTTTATTCATTTAGCCTAAAACGCATAAGATTGGGTTCTGATACCCTTTCGATAGTTTTTGGTAGCAAATTTGTCATAATTAATTGTTATCCACCGAGTTATTTATTGAATTGTTTTGAAGCTGTCGCTCCAAGACCGATCATCATCTTTCCCGATGTGATAGAATTAACGCCAACCGTTGTTAACATTTGTTCGGACAAGAAGGTATTCATGAGAAACATGGGCAAGAGGTCTGTTGTATTCAAACTGAGAGCTGATTCGCCTTTCAGTGTTTGTCCAACAACAGGGATTATGGAGCCGAATGAAGTGTTGGACGTGAAGGTAAGATTTGTATTAACTCAAATAACCATCAGTCAATAAGTCACGAACCTAGGAATACCACATTTATTGCCAATTTTTATTTATCTATCAATGATGGTGACGAGTATTTACTGTAGAGATACTTGGCCATAACTCTGAAACCATAAATAGCTGTCGCTTCCTCATACAAATAATTTATATGTTCCTTCCAGTTAAGATGTGTATTACAATGTCCTTGAGGAATAGAAGTTCTAATATTAGAGGTTGACAATTGTTCAATTTGAAGTTCAATTTTTCCAGCAATGGTATGGAATTTCACTTCTACTTCCTCACGATTTTCATCATCACAATTCTCGTAATTCGGAAAAAGTTCAATAGAATCCTGAACTTCGTCATAACCTTTGAAAGCAGCCTCGAGTGATTCGAGGTATCTCTTTTAAACCTTTGGATTTGATTCTGATCTAGAGTTTTGATCAAACCAATTGATAGTCCTGGTTATTTTTGCTTTGAATGTTGAGCGTTTAGACTTAAGGTTATTATAAGATACGTTTTCCATTTTAAATAGAGCTTAAGTAAAATTTTCTATATATAAAAAGAAACTTGACAAAGTATACAGAAGAAAGAACAGAATCACAGAATGTGAGAACACATAAAATTCACAATCTTGCAAACTCTACCAAAGTCGAATTCTTGGATCCGGCTCGAAGGACCAATTTGTGCGGGTACAAAATTAGAAATAATAATAATCACCCGCTTAATGAAGGGCAGCGCACTTCCTGAGTCGCTGGTTATACTATAACAGTAGATCCAAAAATTATCTTTGGTAGAAAAGATGTTTCCAAGGTGAAAAAAACAAGTTTTTAGTTACGTAGAGAATTTCAACTGAGTAATTCACATACACACTGAACTAGGGTAGCTAACTGACCCGAAAACAGATTATTTTGAGAGATGTTTAGAGGAACTTGTAGTTTCGAGTGCCGTTATAGACTCGTGAAAGTAAATTGATAAAGGAGAAGTTACTTGTAGTACTGTACACGAGAGCGTCTAGAGAGAGAATGAATTTGAATAATTGAGAGAGGTCATACAAGTAGCTAAGTTTAGGGATTTCCAAAATTCCGTCCGACAGAAGGCATTCTTGGAAGTAACGGCCGCTACCCCAAATTCCAAGAACGGTCCTTTGTTGCTATGTAATTTGTAATTATTTGTTACACTCACCTCCCCAGTTAGTGGAAATCGACGGAAATGGAAGCTACACTTTTCCACATTTTTCGATGAACATCCAGAAGCCAAAAGACCGATAAAATTCATATTCATGTTTTGTTGTCCGCCATTATGTTTCCTTTCATAATTTTTCATTCTATTTTCTGATTGGTCCATCTCGATTGGCACCTTTGGTACACGTTATTACTGGCCAAAACAGTGTCAAGCTCTTTAGTAAGGGACTTGCCAGCCCCTGAACACTACTACTGTATCGAAACGTTGCTGTTGAATAGAGTGTATGTTTTTTCAAAGTTTGTATAATTATCTCTAATAGCTGAATTCTCTGTCTATATTGTAGGTCAGCTACAAGACTTTCAGAGTTGAGAAAAACGTGTCTCATCTGGTTATCAGCTTCGAAGGAGTGGATTTATATGCAACGCTTAAATGCGAGGCGAAAAACTGCGACGTTTATCTCGACAAGACAATTCTTCATTTCGAAGATACATTCCTGAACTTACAGAGGTGCATATCCCTGAATCTAGTGAACAACAGCGACTACGCGATGAAGTATCAATGGAAGCAGTTTAAAACGAAATACGATGATTTCGAACGATGCAAAAAGTTTCGTTTGAAGTTGCACGATATGAACGAGTATGAAGTTTTGAGGAACATACAAGAAGAGAACCAGAATATAACGGATGCAGAGCTTCATCAGATTTTTTTGCAGAGGATATATCAGGATGAGCTCGATGAATTTGATTCTACAGACCAGTTTCTGTTCCACGATATCAACTTCAGGTTTTCAGAAAAGGTAATTATATGAAGGTGCTGAAACAGCTAGTAGTTTCAGTTTGAATTTAATTTTGGAATCCTTTGATGCGAAATGCATAAAAAAAACTATAATATGGAATTAAATTTTCTGACTTGAAATTACCAAGTAATTATTGAGGTGAAATAACTGATTTTTCATTTGACGCTACTCGTTGAAAGGTTGAGCTGAAGTTATAGTTCAAGGCTAAATTTCTGGAAGTTTTATACAAACTTTTATCGTGCGGAAAAGACAAATAATGAAACATTCATGGGTAGTTCCGTAATTGAGCTGTAAGTAAAAAAAGATGGTACTTGCCGATACGTGTTTCTCGTCTTTGACTTCATCAGGGCAAGGCAATCTTGAAAATAAGGTGAAAAAAAAATCGAAGAAGAGTAATAAAGGGACCACAGTAGGAGTGAACAACCAATTTGTGTTTCTACCATATAATCTCCATTCCGGAGAAAAAAATCAACACGATGGTAGCACAAGCAACTCTTACGCAGGGATAGTTAAATTAAGACTTTTATCGTGCGGAGATGACAAATAATTATTATTAAATTATACTCCCAAAGATTGGAGTATCTTTAATGACGCAAATATACAACGCTATTCCAAGACAAAACTATTGGCCTGATCAACTGAAGAATTCTGAAATAATTCTCTTTCCAAAACCAGGCAAAAATCCAAATGATGTCTCCTCATATCGACCAATCAGCTTACTGCCGATTCTGTCTAAAATATTGGAAAAGTTATTGCTGTTGAGAATAAAGTCAGATACCAACAACCAAGAAATAATTCCTCAACACCAGTTTGGCTTTAGAGCTCATCACTCCACCACACAACAGATTCACAAAATAAGCCGTGAAATCAGCAAAGCCCTGGAATCCAAAAAATACTGTACATCTGCTTTTTTGGATGTCAGTCAGGCCTTTGATAAAGTCTGGCACAAAGGACTGTTATACAAGATCAAAAAGTGTCTACCGCTATACTATTTCCTACTGATGAAATCTTATCTTACCGGAAGAAGCTTTAGAATAAGGGTCAACGATAAAGTATCCGATCTTTATCCCATACAATCAGGCGTTCCTCGAGTGTTATTGGTCCGTTTCTATATTTGGTGTATACAGCAGACCTGCCCACATGTGCTAACACAACAATCGGAACATTCGCAGATGATGCTGCAATATTTGCAACCGACGAAAATCCTGAAAAAGAATCCAATATTTTACAAACGCACCTTGATAAAATACAAGAATGGCTCAACAAATGGAAAATCAGGATTACTGAGACAAAATCAATGCAAATCAATTTTACGCTTCGAAAAGGACAATGCCCTCCTGTTCAGTTGAATAACATTCAGTTACCAGTATCAAATAATACAAAATATTTGGGAATTCACTTAGATAACAAATTAACATGGAAGGAACACGTGGTTAAAAAAAGGAAGCAAATAGACCTGAAAGTTAAAGAGCTGTATTGGCTCATAGGCAGGAAATCTAAATTGTCGATGGAAAACAAACTTCTCATATACAAAGCAGTCATAAAGCCTATTTGGACATATGGTATTGAAGTGTGGGGATGTACTTCTAAGTCCAACGTATCTATAGTACAGAGAAGCCAATCGAAAATACTAAGAATGATAGCAAATGCACCATGGTATGTGACCAATCAAACATTGCACGAAGATCTAAAAATACCTTATGTTATGGACGTCATAAAGGAAAAGAGCCAGAAACACCACGACAAACTACACGGACACATAAACTACCTTCTACAGCCATTGCTAGAACCACACACCACCCGAAGACTCAAGTAGGACAGAAGGGGTCTTTTCATTGGAGAAGACCCTATAAACCCACTTCAGAGCCTCATGCTCTACAGACATCTGATTAGCTTATAGAATTATTTTATTGTATTCTGATTGCTAATGAATAAATGAAATGAAAAAAAAAAATAAAATTTTATCCCATTTTGCCGTTTAAAGACGACAATATTCAATGCATGGTAACAAGGGTAAGTTGACGTTTATCCACTGAGTGAATTAAAATTTTTTTAATTTAATTTTTAATACTTGAGCGTCTCTTGCTGCAGTAACGTCTATCCAGATTTCATTTTTCATTAAATAATAAATCATCATTTGCGGAGATGACCGCACGATAAGTCTTAATTCAAATATTCATTGGATAGGGTTGTATCACACGGGTTGCTTGTGCTTCCTACCCATGAATGATCCATCGGCCAGTATAGAGTATTTACAGTACCGTTATGATTCCAGAGTGGCTTAATTGGACCACACAGTGTTGTAAATATTGAAGTGGTATTCTGCCCAAATGAGGCTGAATATTATAATAGAATAGCCTACTTGGATGTGACAGGAAGAGAAACCCGTCAACCGCTAAAAATGGTTGGAAATGGCCTCGGCCCGGTAGTAATTTTGAATTTTAAAGTTCTGGATGTCGAGAATTTGTATCTTTGTGCCAAGCATCAATACGAAGTAGTAGCGAAAAATGAGGGTGAGTTATTCAAATAGGTAAAATCCAATTTAGACTAAAGTTATGATAAGGAACAGAAATTGTTTTAGTACGTATGAAAATATCCACTCTTTCATTCCTCCAGCATGTTCCCTTACACTAACGCTGAAAAATGTGGGCTATATGTTCATTAAGCTTTTCTATAAATTACCTAGAAAATACCAAATTATAAATAATTTCGAGAAATCGACATTACAGTAAGGTAATTTTGACCGATTTACAACCATACACTGTAATGGAAAGTCTTACTGCTAATTTTCAGATAACTTTTTTTAGTTTTCAGGGCCAACCTAAGTACGGGCATTTATGCCTCCTGTAGGTCCTTGTATATTTTAAGAATATGTAAGGGTGTTTGGAAAAAAATAAATAATAAAATAAATAAATAAGTCATGGTAACATCTGATGATTTGGTAAATGTACTAGAACTGAAATGTCGTATCGTTTTGAAAGCAACATAATACATAATAAACTATAGCGTCTGTTGAATTTCGAATGCGATTATTTGGCATTTTGCATATAAAGCAGCGTGGAGTTTATATTACTTTAAGTCTTATCGTTCTCAATGTTCGAAATTACTTGTTTACTTAGAGAACTAGTGCGCAAAAATTCCTGAACTCATATTAGTGCTTTTTCATATGTTTATTAATAATTTTTCTTGTTTGAATGATAATACTGTTTGCATTTTCAGGTTTTACAGGCTTTATTGAGAATTTCAGTTTATATTACGTTGATTTTAGCGTATTTTCTAATTTTTTCAAGAGATTATTGTTAACATATACATACAATATTTTGACTACATGTTAATAATGTGCACATCCAAATTGCATATAAAGACCCTTTCAAATTTTAAAATTCCCTTTTCGATCAGGTAATATCCCAGCTACCTTCAGATATTGCCATAAGAGTATGGAGTTTGGTGGGTCGATGACATGTAACCCGGATGAAGTATGTATAAGTCCAGGAAAATGTGAAAAAATGGTGCTCCAATTCAGTTCAACAGTACAAGGAAAATTTTTGGAGAATTTGGATTTTAAAATTGTTGAATCAGGAGAAAATGTCAATTGCGTTTTTCAGTGAGTGAAGTGAGAATATTTTTACCTCTTTATTTCATCATTGCTGTGAATTATCGAATTCAAAGAGGGCGATGCTAAACAATTTGGGATTTGGGATTAAGGCACCTGAGCGTCGGGTACCTTGGATCCAGTTACTCAACTTGGATCCAGTAGAGTACTTGCACCGAAATTTATACAGGCTGTTCCCAATTGAACGTACAAATGAAAAGGGGAGATTTTGTAATGAACATCTCTTTCCAACGTCCAGTAGAAGAGCGGCTTTCCACCGACGAAGAGGTGTTCGAAAGAAAAATTGAAAATTTAAAAAAATTGTTTATTGAGTTTCTCCTGACGGGAGAAATCTTCAGGGTTCGGCTCGTCGCTAGAAAGGACGAGTCTTCAGTTTTTAAGATTACCTCGTAGGAAAAACCACATTCCTGGATTATGTGTTGCTAAGCAATCTTCACAGTCGTCCAGGAATGTTAAGCTTTTCCTACCCGGTAAACAATGTACTATTGGTTTGATATTAATTTTTCAGAGGAAATGTTGTGTGCCCACTTCTAAGTTATGACGTTGAAGAAATAAATTTTGGAGTTGTTGCTTTCGGTAAGTTTTTAACATTTCTTTCTAGTACTATTGTATAAATATGTTGATTATAATATTATAGAATTGATTCCTATCCAGTAGGAAGCAGAAGATTAGGACCAGAAAAAATGTGGTATTAATTGTTTTGTTTGAATCCAGCGACCCAAAATTCGTGGTCAAAATTGATTCTGTACGTCCGTCCGTTTGCATGATTACGTCCGAATGTTTTAGAGAGTTGAACGAAATATCTTAAATGAGTTCGTCACTCCGCCAAATCGGTCCAGTAGTTTCAAATTAATGAGAAAAATATGTTTTTCAAATAGCTGTTCTCAAATATTTTGTCATACAAATACATTGATGCTATTTTTGTTTTCGAGAAACTAATACTTCCGGAGATATCTTTCAAACTTGGGTCAATTATTCGATAGGTACTATCTTTGTAAATCTCACAGTAGTGTTATTATTCATTCATTCTGTTTAGGCCGAATTGGTCATCGAATTAGTATTGATATCCCAGAGTTTCAGTACCTCAAGTGCAACTGTGGACCGGTTTCGAGGTGTATTGCCTCTCATCAGCACAGTGTAGCACTGAACTCCTGAAGGGGGCTGCCTGTACTTAAAGAATATCGTGAGGCACCTCCAAGTATTCTCCTGAAAGCGCGCCATCTACATCTCAAAAACTGAAACAGTCCCGTTTTCTCTATGAATTCACACGACAAAAATGATCCCTATTTTGGGTCACCACCGCGATCTGAATGTGATTACATTCTTAAAGTACCATCGGTGGGCCCAGATGGTTAACTCACTATTGTCTTATAGGCAGAGAAAGTAACAACCGTTAGATTTTATTGCCTATATGCGGGCTCGCAACGTTCTAACTGTATAGCAGGAAAGACAAGGAAAAATTGTCTTCCCGTAGTGCGAGTTGGTCACGTTTGACGTATGATATCCCAGAGTTTCAGGACCTCAAGTACAACTGTGGACCGGTTTCCAGGTGTTTTGCCTCTCATCAGCACAGTGAAGCACTGAACTCCACAGTTGCACTTGAGGTCCTGAAACTCTGGGATATCGGGATAGCGCCTAAGTAATGAGTTCATGATGTGTGACATAATGAAAAGGACGACTGTTAAAATAAACTTTATCGTGTTGTTTATTTGCACGAATGACGGTTGTACTTATAATTTCTTCTATTAGGCTTTGTGATAGAGAAAGAAGTGACTATTGAAAACAAAACAGAGGTTCCGATCGAATTTCAAACATGCGTATTGAATGATGGTAGAGATGAGGCTATTCCGTGGGAGAGATTTGCACAGAGTCACAATCCAAATTTACTGAGTAAAACGCCAAAGGAATTCAGCATTTACCCTGAAGAGGCTACAGTCGCAGGAAACTCTTCTATAAGCATAAAGGTAACATCCACATCAATAGGTTTATTGGTTCTGATGGCCATTATTTCAGATAACTTTATTACCGAATAGAGAAGGGAAACGTTCAACATTTCTTCGGACATACATGTGGGGAACCAAGAAACACTTTGTAGAAATTCCCTTACATTACAAATGTGTAGTTGCAAACATTGAAAGTTTTCCCTCAAGGTTGGATATAAGGTACTGCTTCATACACTGCCCCTATGTCAGACAGTTTACAATCAAAAATACAAGTTCAGTACCTGGCTACATAATGTACAACGCTGAGGTAAAGAGTATTATTGTTATTTGGTTATTCCATCAAGAAATCAATATTAGTAAGGAATACCGATTATTCAAATAATGATTTGTTTCCAGGCTTAAGTTTTTTATTCATAATTACCAAGCATTCAGAATTTCATTCAATAAACTTCTGATAGATACTTCCATTCTACCATCATAAGGAATTGGAAGATCTAAATCTCCACGTTAGAGATCATCATCAAAATATACAACTGTTTTTATTATTCGATCAATAACCATCATTTATTATTGAAGAACAATAATATATACTTACTTATAGACACGGATAATTAAGTAAGTATTATTGTTCTTCTTCACAACGTTTCAAGAGAAATTTCCTGTAGTTTTCAAGGTAAAAATTAGCTTTTAAGGAGCGGACAATTTCAGAAAAATTTTCAGTTTTCACAAATAAATGTCAAATTGACAGACTACGAAAACTAGATAAAATTGGTACATATCTGTGGAAAAATTCTTCAAGTTACTTCGAACAATTGACCTCCTAATTTCTGGCAACTCAATTGATGGGGCACTTAGAGGGGATTGAGTGCGATATTAATGAAAGAGGGGGTATAAATAAAACCTTATTAAAGGAATTAAAAAAACAATGTAAATACTTCGTTTTTTCTTCAAATTTCTATTGTTTGCTCATTGCTATACTATATATATTTTCCAAGAAAATATTTAGAATTCAAACAGCTCTTTTTTGTATTGTATTGTCACTTAGTATATCCCTTTCAATACATATACCACTTTTGTGTGAGTTAATGTGTTGTTTAAGCGTTTTCAGGATTTATTTTAGTAATTTTCTTTCCCATTCAGCTGTATCTACTCAAAAGAAGAATATCAGGGTTTTATAAAAATACTCGTTTTGTTGGCGATAAATAGATTGAACTATATTTTCAGAAATATGATCATGGGCTTTCTTGTGAGTTGTCGCTGACCGAATCATTTATGGAGCCTGCAGAAGAAAAAACTATTCAACTAGAAATAAAAGGATCGAAGTTAGGCCTTCGTACAAAATATCTGAAGTAAGACACCATCAATATAGATACATCAAGAGTTATATTACATCTTAAATATCAAAAAAGAACATAAAATATTCGATAAGCTTTAATTTTTTCATCTGTTAGTACATTTAAGTTTTTTTAAGAAGTGGTAGTATTAAATTGCGGTGACTTGATAAGATTTCAAGTAGAGAATAATTTTTACACATTTTCATGTGAAGACTAAAAATTTCTTGAAGAGTTTCTTGTTTCTAGAATCTCTATGGCAATCCTGGTTCAATTAACTGGCATTATACAGGGTGAAATTTTTGTTTATGCAGTGTTTAGTCATTTGTGATATCTATTAAAGTAGCAGGTTTTATTTAATTTCGAAATTTTTCAAAATACGTCTTGCAGTTAGTTTCGATTTTTGATAAATACCGATATTACAGATAATATAAAAATATCATTATCTTCAGAGTGATTCATTCAATTTGGGCAATGCGTGTAATCAACCAAAAGAGTTAATTGGAAAGGATTCTACAAAAAACGAGCGGAATATTTCTTGTTATAAATTTGAATACAATCAGATAGCAACTGAAATTGAAAGTAAGGTATATAAATTAATATGAATAATGAACAATAATTTCGTAGGAGATATTTAGAGGACATATCAACAAAGAGTATAATTCAAACAAAGGAGGGGTGTACTCGAAAGTTCAAAGATATACAGAACAATATTTATTGAATTTCCATTTTGAAAAAACAGTTGAACGCAGCAATATGAACCGTGAATTTATGAACAATATTTAGTAAATACATTCAAATCTAATTATTCTTACTGTGGTCTATTGCAGTTTCACTACTTTTGGCAACAAAGCTGCCACTCTCTGCAGGCTCACTTGTGATGTTCAAGGACCTGTCATCTGTGTGAGTTCCGAAGAGATACACTTTGGTCATGTCAATTTATTGATGTGGCACTCACGACAATTGCAAGTTATGAATGACTCCCCAGTGTCTGCATTTATTTCTATTCAAGCGGTAAGTGACGATTTAGCTCCATAAATTAAGATTCTATATGACACTACTCAGGCTCTCTCACATCTTGAATGACTTGATCGTTGTCAAAAGACCACACTGGCATTTGAGTGTCACTAGGAAAAAATTGATTGAATAAACAGAGCTTCTGGTGACATTTTGGTGCAATGGTGTCTTGTACCAGGTTTTGAACCCTTGTGTACCCTTCAACGGCCGAGAGAAGAAAGAAATCTCAGTAGGAACCTTAGACTTGGCACGACTTTGTCAAGATTTCATTACTTTCTAGAGATGAACAAGCGGCTTCATCGATTTGGGTTTCTAACCAGACTCATCAGGTACTACAGATCTTCGATTATCCTAGTTTTTAAAGTTTTTCCTAACCCTAACTGTACCAAATTTCAGCTCTCTGAAATTGAGAGTAATACCATTTCTAGTTTGATGATGATGAGTGAGGTAGTGAGTGTCAGTAATGCGAAATTTCGCATTGGAATTGAGTAAATATCTTGGTTACCCATACAAGATCCAACTGGTTCAAGAACTGAAACTACCTGATCATAGCGTCGTTAGTTTCCTGAATGGTCCGTAGAATAGTTGATCCATTTTTTTTTCGAAAAATTGTGTTTAGTGATGAAGCTCATTTCTGGAGCGAAAACAATGTTCAAGAAGATTTGCTGGTTCCATTACATTCTGGAAAATACACCATATGATGTGGTTTAGAGCCTTGAGGCTTCATTGGTACATATTTCTTTAGAAACGATGCTGAAACTCATCTTACATTGAATGGTGCTCGTTACACATCAATGATCAATGATTATTTCCTTCAAAATTTGAATGGTTTCGGCCCAGATGTGTTTTGGGTTGGGAAAATATGGTGCTACACCTTATGTTGCTACCGTTGATTTATTGAAAAAAATAAGTAGCAATTACATTATTTCAAAAAATAGTCCAATAAATTGTCTTTCAAGAAGATTCAAGAACATGCAACATTATTCTCCTTGGGGTTATGTCAAGTCATTCGTTTGTGCGTGTAAACCAGAAACAATAGACGCTTTGGAAGTCAACATCACCCGTGTGTTTGATGAAATTACTCTAGAGTGTGGCCCCAAATTGGTATGGTCGAATGCGCGATTATTGTCAAAATATAAATGTCATAAAATTATCAAAATAAAAAAATAGGCTTCTATCTTAATCCAAATGTTTTATTTCAACTTAAAGTTCTATTTGTGGCATATGTTTTGATTTTCATTGGTTGCTTTTTTCAGCTCAATCCAACATTCCATGTGAATCCGAGTGATTTCAAGCTTGAGGCATCAGAAAAACTCGAAGTTGATATATCCATCTACTTAACTGATGTTGCAAAATACACAAGCTTTCTGATTCTGAATATTGCTGATTGCATGGCCCCTCTGAAAGTGTTTGTTTCTGCTTACGGTGTAGGATCATGTATATTGTTTGAACCACCTTTAGAACCTGAATACAACCTGGGGACGATGTTGACACATAACACATTCAAATTTCCATTCAAAATGATAAACATGGGAAAGGAATCGCATAAATTGTTTTTCTCTAACATAAATGATGTGAAAAAAACAGACATACCGATCGTGAAAGGGTAATTATCCTGGTGAATTTGAATTAAATTCAATTTCACAGCAACTTGTTTCCGGTTCCTCATATATCCACAGGATTAATATAGTGCCTGAAGTGAATTTTCATGAGAAACACTTCAAGTATTAGAACATAGATGTTTTAAGGCGACGAATTGAAATTTGTTTTCAGAAAACCTTTAAATATCGAACCCCATCTACTCGAACTTCAACACAGGGAAGAAAAGACTGGATTCATAGAGGTATTCCACACTGCTGTGGGGCGTGTCGAAACAATGTATTACTGCTACTATGTGAGCAAAACCGGAAAATGTTCAAGAATGTTTGACGTAAATTTCATTGCACATTTTGAAGATCCTATGTTGGTTCTCTCAAAACAATCTTTGCATTTTGGTATGGATGTTACGGTAGACAAAACTGATGCTTATCTTGAAGGTGAGTATTTTCTTTAATTTACTCAATTATTCCTTATCATTTTACTAGAGCCAAGTGATCAAACACGTTTGACCTTGCCTCTTTCTTTTTGCTTATTGACGAATCCTAATTCTAAGAAGTCCAAAAGGAAATTAGGTGCGATTTGTGTAAAACTGGAATGAAAATCTTCGAAACTGCTTAAGAATCTGTAGAAATTTCAATGAATTTGGTGTATCGGTACAAATTGTAGAAAAACAGTGGACAGTGGAATTTAAGGCTTATATTGTCCGATAGTTCCAAAGCGCGGCTCGGGGTTTCGTCCTAATGTGAGGATATCAGATAGATGGCCTCTCGACTACTCAGAACGAGGCACTTCGTCTTATCCTAGTTTAGCAAGTCTTTTAGTCAAGTCGATCCACGCGTCACTGCGCAATACGTCATGCTGAACAAGTCTGAGTATTTGTTTTTTGGTGAGTTTATTAGTTGTCATAAAAAATATTGAGTAAATTAGGGTGTTGTAGTGCGAAACAAACATCTTTTACCAGCTGCATGAGAAATAATTGGACACATTAAAATCGCCAGCTGATAATACGATTATGAGGAATTGGATAAACTATCTTTTAATAAACAGGTTATATCGGAACGCCATCAGATCGCCCAAAACCTACCTGGGTACAGATATCGGGTTAGACCATAAACCGATGATAGTTAAAAGTCCGCTTCAAAAATCAAGCAGTCAGAATGTAGCAAGAAGCAGTTTCTAGTTTCACACCTGAAAAATCAAATTAGCAAAACAAGAACTTGCGGATAAAATAAATGAAGAACTAAGCAAAATTGACTTAACCCCGAACTAGGCCGTAAAAACAAATCTAATGGATATAAAGCAGCCTACGTATGTAGATTATAATTATTGATTATAACAAAGCTTTCAGAAGAGATAAAAATAAAATGCGAAGTAAGGCAAGGATGCGTGCTACCAGCATTTATCAACTTTTATTCAGGAGATATAATACAAAAAGTAACATCATTATATACATGGATTTTACAGTGTTAATAGCAGAAATCCTGAATGAACTGCAAAAGCTAATAGATCTAGTAGTACAGACCAGCAAAAAAAAGAAAGCTCATACTTAACACCAAAAAGACTGAATTAATGTCAATCAAAATTGAAGGAGAGCCAGTGGAGAACTTTGCAAGTGATGGGTCAGCAGAACAACGAACAAGTAGATAAAAACAATTAAAATCGGAAAATTGCAGTGCCTGACCACGTAATGAGAATGGGGGAGGTATACATTGCTTCACAATTGATTTATTCAAATCCGCAACTTCAAGGATAAAAATCGTCTTGATGATAGCCAAACGTCATGAAGAAGGAAGTATAAATACATCGGCACTTTAATAAATACCAACATTGACTGCTCGCTAATAGACATAGAGCAGGCAGAAGCTACCCTTTTTGAAACTGAGATTAGTATTTGCAAGAATCCTTGATCTCGACTTGAATTTGAGATAATTGCTCTGCAATCTGTTCTCACGCTATCAAAGATATGCTCTGCGGAAGACTGAAATTCGAAAACCACATGCGTTTCAGATGTGGGTGTAGCAAAGTATTCTCAGAGTGAGCTGGATGAATAGAGTTACAAACGAGAATCTTATGTGTAAGATGTGGAAGGAGAGAAAGGTGGTGCATTAGAGAAAGAAGAGTAAACTGCAATATCTAGTACACATGATGTGAGGAAATGAATATGAGTTTGTAAGGCTGATAATATAGGAAAAAATAAAGGGACTAGGAGGCCTAGGTAGGAGATGACACCTCTGGCTGCGGAACCCCAGGTAGCCGCTCAATTGCTCATTTAATCTACTTTTCAGATCTGCTGTATCCAAGATTTGGTTGATTGCTAACCTTCTGAAAAAAGATGGCTCTAGTAGAAGAAGAAGAATGAAGATACATCCTGTTATCGCCGAACGGAATCTAGTTGTTTAAGGATACTTACTCTTCTTTCCTGTTATACTCAAATGTCAGATTGATTTTTCCCGTGAACACTTGCTTAAGATGATGGCAAATTTGAGTTGCATAATTTTGTCTGACGAATTGCGATTCAAATCACAGGGCGGTAGTGGGAAAATGCGGAGACGCCAAGAGTATGTCGAACAGTATATTTTCAAGTACCTTTTATTTGGTGAAGGATTAGACAATGCATGGGAGGCATATCTTCTGAACCTAGCACAGAGTTAATGTACTCATCGGGAGGGGGAATAGGCTGACAGATTTTCTTGATGATTCTGTAAGATTTAAGGGCATTCTTGGATAGTTACGGAGCAACCTGTGGAATGTGAATAGCGCGACTGGATTGGCCAGCTGGCATATTCGTTGTGAATTAGATTGATTGAACACTTTTGGGGTAAAAACATTCACAGACGCATGCATCAGCCGATGGGAATTCTTGGGAACTTCGTTTAATACTGATTTAGGAATGAATGAGTCTTCCTTGGCAGATAATACGAAACCTCATTCGTAAAATGCCTCATGGTATGCAAGTAGTTAACACTAGGTACCGGAAGAGGAAATATTTATTATTGACATCTGTTATATAACTTTTTATGTGAACGAATAACTTTTCTGATAAAAAATAATTGTGTCAATTACTTCTAGTAAATTTTGAAGTATACAGCAAAACTTTGATTCGTTTTAATAAAAGAATGAATAACGAATTTTTTTCAATGTAGAATTGTTCACTATGAAGAACAATTCATATATGGCTTTGGATATTTTGGTCCACATTGATACTCCTTTCTATATCATCGATGAGGATGGTACAAGAAGATCCGAATTGGCCTCAAACGTAGGCAGTAAAAATGAATTTTCCTTTGTCGTTCAATTCGTTCCACCAAAAGGCCTGAAAAAATGTACGGTCTCCACCGGAACCATGAAGATTGGATTCAGATTGCATCCTAAAGTGGTAAGTTAGTTGATTTTCTCCTATAATTATAGAAATAATCGAATATTCGCCAGAAGGTGCCCATACGAATTGTCTCAAGGAGAAAACAGTGTAATCATTTGAAGTCCTACATTGATTACCACAGTGATAAAAAGGGGGAACGTTATAAAGGAAAATTTGGAAGATTTTAATCATGTGCACTCTAGATATTAGGACTCCTGTCAAGATTACAGCCTCCTTCAGAGCTAACCGTTCAATAATATTCATTTACAAAAGAATGAACGAGGAGTTTACATGGGTGGGGCTAAAGACTGAGTGGGCGATAGTTATCCCTTCCTTGTGGATTATGGTAACCTGTGCATTTTGCCATGAATCTCGAATGACAGCATGATGTACACGTTTATGAATCTGAACTTCAACTGCTTCTCAGAGTTACCCTACCTCCGATTTCTATCATTTCCTTTCTGATTTTATTTTCTCCTAGAGTTCTGCCATTTTCATTCAAGACAGGGGCATTCTCGCTTTCTTCTATATTAATTTCTGGTATTTCCACCGAACCCATATTCAAAAATTCCCTATCTGACTGTGTATTGTGCTCCGGTGTCACAGAGGAGCATAGAGTAGTAGTGCTCAACGATGTCTGTTATTTGGTTCGTTTCGTTTTTGATATCCCCGCATTCTTTCTTCATTTAGTAGATTCTATTGCAGATCTATTTTCGAATGCTGCGAGATGATTCAAACTATAATATTTCAATGAAGTGATGTAATATTTGTTTTTCAGTTCAAAATTCCACTAATTGGAGATGTTCATTATCCGACATTGTTAACATACCCAGAAATTATAAAGGATCAAAATATCTTTCCTATGACACATGGTAGTACACAACTGATCATCAAAAATATTAGTCCTCTACCAGCAGTTTTCATGTTCGAGTGGGACGTTTCCTCTTATGTCATTGAGAAATTGAAGACACCACGAGTAAGTAATTAATTTTTTAAGATACTTAAGAGATCCATGATTGATACGCCTTGTCATAGTTGAAGAAATAAAGTCAGAATCGAAGATCGAACTGATGGCCTTAGCGCATTTCAGAAGTGCTCATAGGAAAGAAGTGTCATATGTGCATTTACTTCTGAGCAGAATTACTTTAAATGGAATTAAATGGATATTTATGAATGAATGAACACTGCAACTTCAAAATTCTAATTTACATTGGAATAGACCTAGTACTTTGGTTAGACGAACTGTTTGTCACAAGTGCAGACATATATATTTTTGTTTTCATCTAGTTTATGATTGATTCTTTCATTTCGTCTTTATCGTGTACAATGCCATCATTAAATTGAGTGAGTTCAGACTCCTGGACTAGGGAAGAGGGCTCAGGAACTTGTATTTAAGCAATTGAATCATTTTTCAGAACATTAGACATATCATGAATATATTTCCAGCTTAATCACTCCTCGATCGAGGGCTCTACCAGTTGGAACCTGGAAAAGGTGAATGAATTTTCGGAAAATGCACCTTCTATAGAACAGGAGAATACTCACCTCATGATACAAAATATGCTGCTTGACGATGAAGAGCAAGGTGGACCAAAGTCATTCAGTTTGAAGGACACTTATCAAACCCTAATCGACAACGTCAGATTTCCTCAATTACACCCAAATGTGATGAAGAAACTTCTCTTTGATATCAAATACATTCTTTTTCCGATAACTCAAACTCTAGATAATAATGAAAACGAATACTTACAAATCCTGGAGAATATGCCTAGAGCGGAACTTGAAATAAATGAAGCAATGCTTAATATCACACCATATCAGGGTTGCCTGCAGCCTTTCGAGTGCAGTTTGGTGAATTTTTATATAAGGCCTCCAACGCAATCATCCCTAAAGGCAACCCTCAAATGTAAGATTCTTGGAGGGGCAGAAGAAGAGATAGACATTTCTGCAGTTTGCGGAGATATTGCTTATGACATTGATAAATTAGAGTTGCTGTTCGGTCACCAGGTGAGTGAAAATAACGCATTCCAACCAAGAAAAAAATATATGAACTAGCTTAGGTATATTCTTAAATATAACCCATTCTTCTGTTTTCATGACATGTTTAATAGTTATTATTCGACCGCAATTCTAATAGACTAATACATGATGTTTAATAATAATAATTCTGGTCGTTTGTGGTGATACTGCGCAATGGAACAAAAAAAATGTGATGTAGAACAAGTGGAGAATTAATAATATTTTATGAATAGGATCCTAGACTTGACAACAAAAATTGACCTTTCGATGCTGTCATAGTCTTATTTTCCATAAATTTTCATTTAAACTTTCTTGTCGTCACTGTGGAGGTTAAGAAACAAGTTTGGGCAAATATCTTCCTTCCAATGTAGACTACTGCATCATTGATGAAAGCTACCGTTTGTCCGATATGGTTTTCAGTACCATGAACAAAATAGAAATATTGAAGATCACCTAGGAAATGATATATGATCTACATTCAACTGTGGTTTATGAGGTCAGAAAAGTTCTCAGTAAAGACCTGTATGACATAAGTATCCGCATATTTAGATTTTGGGTAGCATCTGCTCTTAATATAGTTGCTAAGGTCAAATTTTCATACATTTTACAAAATATTTCACCAAATAATTTTTCAGTTATTTTGTGAAAACCTTGAAGATCAAATACTTCTTTCGAATACTGGACATGTTAGTTTCGAATATGCAGTTTTAGACGATATGAGTAACCCCAAAGCCAAAGCGTTGGAAGTCGCTGCTGTAGGAGTATTGACAGTTACTCCTAACATGGGTACTTTGAAGCCTAACGAAACAGTTTCTTTGCTGGTGAGTTATTATCCAGGGAAAACAGGACAATTTGCTGAATCCTTCACGATTGAGGTGAGTGTAATATCAATATATATTTCAAAATATTCACATGAATTTGTCGCATAGAGGATGTTCCAATATGCGATGCATTCTCGGAAGATAATTGGTGAGTTTTATGGTTTTACGAATTGTTGATGAATTAGAAGACATTGAAGGATAAAGCAATGTGTTTATTCTGAATAGTGTGCCCCATTCGTTTAAAAACTTCCTACCAAATTTTAATTCATATAGATAAAAGCAAAAAATAATATTTTTAATGATATTTCAACAAAATTTGAAAAAAAAAAGTTTTATGAAGAATTTGCAAAGAACGTGAGGTTGGTTCATTCTTTGCGGCACAGGTGTCGCAATGTTAGGTATCACCCGAAGGTTCGCCTAGATATCGTTTAAGACTTGCGGCCTCCTTCGGGATTTCAGTGCAACACTGTACTGATGAGGGACAGTACCGCGAAACTGGGCTACAGTTGCACTTGAGATCTTTATTCTTTAGGACATCCCGTGTCAATCATGATTAGCTCGTATTACTGATAAAGTAATCTTACGGAATTATTTTTTTCTGCAAATATTTGTATTTATATACTAATGATTTCCAATTATTTATGTATTTTTCAGATCGGTTACCTTGGGCCGATTTCGATTCGAGTGGGAGGAACTGCAGTTTATTCTCAAATATATATCGATCTACCTCGACCGAACTTGTTTGAAAATTCTGAAATATATCAGTGTTATACTGCTATTGGAAACATATGCAACGATCTGAGTTACCTACATTATAATATGAAGAATACACCAGAGAATGACAAATTGGATGAAATCACGACATCATTTTTAGAACGAGAAGGATGGTATATTGTCGATCATGATGTAAGCAAATGAATTGATAACTGAACGTTCAGACATAAACTGTAGAGGCAGCATAGGATAGCTTAGTTTGAGCAATACTTTTTTTCCAATCTTGTTAGGAAAAGAAACCCAACGGTGTCGAATTAAATTTATGTGTCAGTCATTTGCGAGTAATATCTCCAAGATGTAAGGTAACACTACCGTTTAATTGTTAGATGTCTGGTAAGGGGCAACATTCTGTTGCAACCATACATCGTCCGCGTCCATATCCTCAATTTCCAATACTAGCAAGCACCATACACAGTATTAGTATGTGTTGAATGATTGTTTGGGCTATTACCATCATCTATTGTGGATGTAATGTTTTCCGACGTTTCGATAGACATCTTCAGGTAAAAACCTTTTGAAAATCATTTTTACTTTTCCTCCTTGATAAAGATAGAAGATGTCTATCGAAACGTCGGAAAACATTACATCCACAATAGATGATGGTAATAGCCCAAACAATCATTCAACACGAGCTCCATCATCAACAATATCTCGTCATCAAGTATTAGTATGGCTGACTTGATACTGCAACCTTAGAAACCGAGTCAGAAGATGTATATCTTTGTGGATTTTCAAGAACCCTTCGTGGACAAATGCATCAATTCTGCTTATTAATTTTCTGATTGGTCGATTCAGAAAAATGATGGCCCGATATGTAAGCGCCTCATATTTTGTCCTTTCATTCAGTCTTGCTCTTAATCACATATTTCTCTTTCTCTTATAATTTGGACTATGAAGTATCTTACCATTGACATCTGACTTTTTAACACATACAGGGTCCGGAATAAAAACTTCCATTTACAAAGTTACGTGATGCGGACAGTAGAAGGAGCAGAGTGGCGGGGGGCACGTCTTTGAGTAGCTGCCAACGTGCCGTTTTGAGGGTACGCCATTGCGTGGTCTGGTGAACATCGTGCGTTCGTAGTGGAAGATTTTATTCAAAATGGTGGATTGCCTATTAATACTCAAGGTGCTTTTCGTGTTCGATTTGCGCTCGGATGACGGGACCCTGTTGATGCAGTTCAACAATCTCCTCGACGATCCGCTAAAAAGCAGGCGGCAGCATTAAGAATTTCTGATCGAAGTGTGAGAAGATTATTGCATCGAGATTTAAATGCATGCTTACAAAATTGTGAGTACGCAGGAACTGAGTGAAAGAGATTGTGGTGTCCGTGTAAGGTTGTGCCAAGAGCTTCTTCGGAACATACGTCTCGAAGATGTGATTTTTCCTGATGAAGCACACTTTCACCTTTCCGGAAAAGTGAACAGCTGGAATGGCAGGTACTGGTGAGAATACAACACCCAAGAACTTCATCAACGGTCACTTCATAGCCCTAAAGTAACAGTATAGTGTGCTGTTTACAATTTCGGAGTGATTGATCCTTACTTTTCGAAGAAAATGAGAGGTATTTAACCGTCAACAGAGAACGCTATTGTGCCATGCTCCGTGACTTTCTCCAACCGAAACTAAAGGAGCTTTTGGGTGAAATAGAGGACGTGCTAGAGTCCACACAGGGCAGCAGTCACTGGTATTGGTGAACGGAATATTTACTGGACATGTGATCTCGTTGCATGGTGACATTGGCTGGCCCTCATGATCGCTGGACTTAACGCCCTGTGATTTTTTTCTTTGAGGCTATTTAAAATTTTAGTTTATGAACAACGTCCTCAATCTCTACGAGCCCTGAAAGAAGCTCAAGGGGTTGAAACTACTCCACCTGAAATAACACAAAGAGTAATGAACAACTTCAGGGAAAGACTCAACCAGTGTATCGACAGTGAAGGAAGCCATTTGAGGGATAGTTTATTTAAAAAATGAGATTTATGGTAAAGGCTGAGAATGGTAAATTTTATAAAATGGCAGAATGTGTATTTTTTCTTAGTATAAATAAAAATGTCCTACCTTATTTGGTTTTGTTTTATTAGCTTTCCTTATAGGGGAAGTTTTTCTACTGGAACCTGTATGTACTTACTAATATGCATTAATTATAATTGATTTTCAGGACGTCAACATACCATCAAATGTGGATATAGACATGGCAATCGAACGAATGCTTGCATTAGATTTCTTTCAAAACAACGTTAACTTATCAGGGCAACGACTCAGCTTCAAGAGATATTTTACCATTCCAAATTACGAAGTGCCACCCTATGATCTATTCTTAGGGAACGTGAGACTAGATGGACAATACGAACACAATGTTCCAGTATATAATTATGGACCTACAGCGTGTACTGTTAGATTATGGATTTTTGACCGTAAAAGCCAAGAAAAGAAGGGGTTCGTGGTCGAATTGAATTGTAAGAAGATCAAGCCGAAATCATATGGAAATCTGAACGTAAAGTTCACACCGCATATGAAAGGTGCTGATTACACTAATCCGTTCATTTCCGAGGTCATATATATTGAGGTAATTGATCATCTGTTAATTTGAAGATATTGAAAATTTCAGAATTTTTGAATCAGGTAGTCTTGAACTATTAGAGTACTTGTTATTCGGACTGGCGTGTGTCTGATATTAACTCATCATCTCATCATGATGAGAAAACAGGAAATATTCAAGATGTTACTTCCTTTCAAATGGTTTTGAGGGTGAAATTATGTTGGACAATGTAGTATATTCGTTTTTTTTTTTATTTATTTTTTTCTATCTATAGTATTGAATTTATACTAGTTTAGTTTGAATAATTGTTGTGTATCTCTGTAATTACTCAATTCATATTAGTGAACATTCTTCTGGGTATTTGGTTACCTGTGTATGTTCCCTGTTCAATAGATAAATAAAAATAAATGAATTAAATCAGGAGCAATCTCTCTAACACTGGTACGAAGATTTTTAATACTTCTATATTTTGACGTCGACGGTCCCCTTGAACGAGGAAATTTTGTACTAACTCATGACCGTTTTTGAAAAATCAGTATTACAGATATTTTATGAGCACGAAATTAGCACGTACAATTATTAATTCGAAGTTTTCTGTGAAAGTGCGAAACAATATTGTAATGTATTATAATGACGACTTTTAACATAAAGGTGAAAAGTGTCCAATTTCTCTGTTAAATGCATGCTTACAAAATTGTGAGTACGCAGGAACTGAGTGAAAGAGATTGTGGTGTCCGTGTAAGGTTGTGCCAAGAGCTTCTTCGGAACATACGTCTCGAAGATGTGATTTTTCCTGATGAAGCACACTTTCACCTTTCCGGAAAAGTGAACAGCTGGAATGGCAGGTACTGGTGAGAATACAACACCCAAGAACTTCATCAACGGTCACTTCATAGCCCTAAAGTAACAGTATAGTGTGCTGTTTACAATTTCGGAGTGATTGATCCTTACTTTTCGAAGAAAATGAGAGGTATTTAACCGTCAACAGAGAAGGCTCTTGTGCCATGCTCCGTGACTTTCTCCAACCGAAACTAAGGGAGCTTTTGGGTGAAATAGAGGACGTGCTAGATCGTGCTAGAGTCCACACAGGGCAGCAGTCACTGGTATTGGTGAACGGAATATTTACTGGACATGTGATCTCGTTGCATGGTGACATTGGCTGGCCCTCATGATCGCTGGACTTAACGCCCTGTGATTTTTTTCTTTGAGGCTATTTAAAATTTTAGTTTATGAACAACGTCCTCAATCTCTACGAGCCCTGAAAGAAGCTCAAGGGGTTGAAACTACTCAACCTGAAATAACACAAAGAGTAATGAACAACTTCAGGAAAGACTCAACCAGTGTATCGACAGTGAAGGAAGCCATTTGAGGGATAGTTTATTTAAAAATGAGATTTATGGTAAAGGCTGAGAATGGTAAATTTTATAAAATGGCAGAATGTGTATTTTTTCTTAGTATAAATAAAAATGTCCTACCTTATTTGGTTTTGTTTTATTAGCTTTCCTTATAGGGGAAGTTTTTCTACTGGAACCTGTATGTACTTACTAATATGCATTAATTATAATTCATTTTCAGGACGTCAACATACCATCAAATGTGGATATAGACATGGCAATCGAACGAATGCTTGCATTAGATTTCTTCCAAAACAACGTTAACTTATCAGGGCAACGACTCAGCTTCAAGAGATATTTCACCATTCCAAATTACGAAGTGCCACCCTATGATCTATTCTTAGGGAACGTGAGACTAGATGGACAATACGAACACAATGTTCCAGTATATAATTATGGACCTACAGCGTGTACTGTTAGATTATGGATTTTTGACCGTAAAAGCCAAGAAAAGAAGGGGTTCGTGGTCGAATTGAATTGTAAGAAGATCAAGCCGAAATCATATGGAAATCTGAACGTAAAGTTCACACCGCATATGAAAGGTGCTGATTACACTAATCCGTTCATTTCCGAGGTCATATATATTGAGGTAATTGATCATCTGTTAATTTGAAGATATTGAAAATTTCAGAATTTTTGAATCAGGTAGTCTTGAACTATTAGAGTACTTGTTATTCGGACTGGCGTGTGTCTGATATTAACTCATCATCTCATCATGATGAGAAAACAGGAAATATTCAAGATGTTACTTCCTTTCAAATGGTTTTGAGGGTGAAATTATGTAGTGGACAATGCAGTATATTCGTTTTCTTTTTTTATTTCTTTTTTTCTATCTATAGTATTGAATTTACACTAGTTTAGTTTGAATAATTGTTGTGTATCTCTGTAATTACTCAATTCATATTAGTGAACATTCTTCTGGGTGTTTGGTTACCTGTGTATGTTCCCCTGTTCAATAAATAAATAAAAATAAATGAATTAAATCAGGAGCAATCTCTCTAACACTGGTACGAAGATTTTTAATACCTCGATATTTTGACGTCGACGGTCCCCTTGAACGAGGAAATTTTGTTCAAACTCATGACCGTTTTTGAAAAATCAATATTACAGACATTTTATGAGCACGAAATTAGCACGTACAATTATTAATTCGAAGTTTTCTGTGAAAGTGCGAAACAATATTGTAATGTATTATAATGACGACTTTTAACATAAAGGTGAAAAGTGTCCAATTTCTCTGCAGACAATTGGAAAGATTTGTAGAGATGAAATTGAAATGAAGAAGTTTTATTTTTGTATTGAACGGAAATTCAAATTCCTGATCAATGAATTGTACTAATCAAAAGAAATAAATGATACCATGTGATTTGAGCATGCTCTTCGTCAGTAAATTCAGTCAACCGAATTATTGAGTTGAATATACGAAAATCATATCCAACGTTTCAACGTCAAGACTATAACTACTAGTATTACTGCAACTTATTATTTTAATTAAATTTGTTAGTTTCATTCATTTCTGTTCCGAGTTGCTTGCTCGATTCAATAGTGATACACTCTGTATATGTTCGTTTCATTTTCCGATTAACGCGTAACATATGTTGGAGCATATGACCTATGTCGAACAGAGAGTACTGAACCGGCGTTCATCCGAGGAAGTACAAAACACTTTTCTTGGAAATAAATAACTTTCTCGTTAAATCTACAAATTCGAACTCTAGTGAAAAAGTGACTATTCTCGCTCGTGAGTGCCTGGACAAGTTCATTCAGCCGTACTGTGAAACCAGGTAGGCAGAAGTCGATACTCCAGCATTCGCATTTTCTTTCGAGTCATTTTTTCATATTATTTCAGAATTTCATTAATAATTTTCTATCGTTTTCTTTTACTTTTCGAAGGCCCATGTCGTGCCAACTAGTCTTTGATGGTTTTCGGTAACCAATAACCAAACTCTGTAGGGTGTAAGAATCTATTATTATAGCTTCAAAAATTCGAAACAAAACCATGAAAATATTTTTTAAAACATACAATTAGTGAGTTTTCTATAAGCATGACCTCTTTTGAATAAAAATCCGTATTATTTTTCCTCCAGGTGAATCAAGGTGCCAGAATACCAATACGTATAAGTGCCTGCGTTGGTACACCGAAAACAAAGCTGAATTCTCATTGCTTAGATTTTTGTGGAGTCGTCGTAGGTAGTTGCAAAAGGAAAATTCTGTGCATGTACAATGTGTAAGTACGTGAATAATATTGAAAACAAATAAATGGCAGTATTTCATACGAGGTCTGTATATTAAATAATGAGACTGACAACGTTGCGTTTGATCTGGCAACACTGGAAGAGCGGCGCTTGGTGGGGCGGTAGAGGAACATAAGATCCACTTTCAGTACGAGTTTGACCTCGCTCGAGTCATTTGGTTGTGCGTAGCGATTGTTTTTTGAAAAATGAATGACATCAATTTCGAACACCTGTGTGATTTCAGGTTTTGCTTTAGACTTGGGCACAGTGCAACAGAAACTCTTCTTAATCATCAGCAAGCCTACGGAGATAGTGTTTTGTTACAAGCTCCGGTTTTTTGGTGGTTTAAGGCATTTCCTGAAGGAAGATAGTCGATTGAAGCGGAAGGCCTTCATCTTCAAGAACCGATGAAAATGTCGACAGAATCCGGGATCTTGGGCGTTCAGATCGTTGGTTGACAGTCAGAATGATAGGGGAAGAGTTAAATTTGACTCAGATCACCGTTCATCAAATTTTAACCAATGAATTGGGGATGAGAAAAATCTGCGCAAAAATGGAGTTTTTGTCCAGTAAAAACATTCCTGTGGCTCCTCAACCTCCTTATTCGCCCGACTTGAGTCCTTGTGACTTTTTTCTTTTCCGAAAGTTGAATAATTACCTCAAGGGAACTCATTTTGGGACAGTCGAAAAAATTTAAGCGGCTGCAACCGACCAGCTGAAGATTATTTCAGTATCGAAGTTCCAGCACTGCTATAAGGAGTGGAAAAAACGTCTCCAGCGCTGTGTGGCCTCAGAAGGAAGTTATTTCAAAGGTGACAATATTGAATTGTTATTACTTAATTTACAGACCTCGTATAGTGTGGGAACCTGTTAAGAAATAAAATTCTTCATATCGTAAGTTAAGGTAATTGTGAAAAATGCTCATTTTTCCTCATTATTTCAATGACTTGCATAATATTGAAAAAAACACATAGGAGTAACCAATAATATTTACAGGGGTTTCGTGGAGGCTAGGTGGACCTGCACCGTTGACAGTCCAATATTTTTCACAAGAAAAAAGGGAGGTTTACTATATGCTGGTGAATCAGAGGATATCGAAGTATATTTCGAACCAAAAGGGAAAGGCCCACGACAAGGACTAATAACTTTCGATATAGATGGAAACGGTGAGGAATCAATTGTCCATCTGAACGGTTACGGACGGGAACCCAGTTTCGTCATCAAGGAGAAGGTGGTAGAGTTTCCTCCAGTTCTTCAGTACTCATCTACTTTGGAAGAAACTTTCCTCATCCAGAATACGTCGAGTTTCCCAACTGAAATAGTTCTCTGCGATTTTGATAGGTAAGGAGAACTTCCATGTGTGCGCCGTGCCATATACAAGGTGTCCAGAAAGTGTATCGGGTATTTGCTTTCGCGCCATATTCGGAACAGGGCGTCTAAAGGAAGCGTGGAAGGGTTCGGGGCGTCCGCCATTTTGTGGAGTTTTTATTCACGATGGAACAGTACTCGGGGACGCCTCGCGCATTTTGCGTACGCGATTCAATAGTTATTAGCAAATGGATCAGGATGTTCGAGAATACAGGTGCGACAGTTAAACTTCAAAACTCTGGTCGTCCTTGTTCAGTTCGCGATGAAGAAACAATTGAAGAAGTTGAGGCGTCGGTTCGTCAAAATCCGTCTTTATCCAGATAGCAATAAAATTTTTTCTTGCTCACAAATGTTTTTATTCTATCGAACTCACAAATACCCGATACTCTTTCTGAACACCTTGTACTATATTTGATAATACATGCTACCCTATTGTGTACGATACGGTGAAAACTATTTTGATAATTCATTGTTTTTTTATCTTAGTCCATTCAAAATCAGGAATATTTTACAAGGGGAAATTGTTTAAAATTTTTGAACTAAACGTACTTACATTATTCATCCAGGATGTTTATTAATTTGAAGGTAACTCCTTGGAGACTTCAAGTGAAAAAATTCAGAAAGAACTTACGTGAAGTCAGATGGTTTTAGCGCACTTTTTGAGTTGTCACTAATGATTCAAACTTTCAAAAATCATATTTCCGCAGTATATATTCAAATAAGAACTAATGAGGATGATGACACTGCATATTTAATTTGAAGAGAATACTTAATTCGAAAAATCTTTTGTTAAATCAAAACTGCTGGCTGATTTGACCGAATAACTAAATAAGACGACGTATCCAAACGAACAAACGTACTTCATCAGTTGTCATGATCATTCCGTTCATCCTGGTTATAGAGGAATTGAATCGGTTTCAGCTAGTGCTAGTGCTACAATTTTTAATCAAAAATTCAAATGTTTAGGAAAAGTTGAGAACACTCTATTCAGGATAATATGAGCATCAAAAATTTTCTTGACGTTTGTCGAGGGAGCAAAATTAGTTTTAATTTCTCTCCCTTTATAGCTAGAAGTGAAGAAGAACTTGTAACACAATGTATGTATTTTTTTTCTGGATACTGAAAGATTTAATTTTTCTAGACAAATAGCTGTACATGAACGAATTTGTAACGTGGTGTGGCGAGTGATAAACCCCAGAAAGGTGTATGTAGCAAAATCTCGATTCGAAAGTCCTCCCAGTGAAGTCTATAGATTTCTGTTAAACGAATTTTATGCGGGTAGATTGAAAAGAGGAAGACATTCCTGTGGGGGACTCATAAAAGGTGATACCAGGTGAGCATCATTCTGTGTTGACTTTTATAGGAACGTCCAATTAGTGGCGTCAACAAATTTGTTCTAGATTCTAGATGTTATTGACTAAACAGTACAATTTTCGTAAATTTATTTTCAATGCAGGTAATTTTTTAAAGTAAGTAATTACAGTCAAAACCACCCTTACAACCATGGGGTAAACCAAATAATTAACTGGATAAGTGTCTTTTTGCTAGTAGGAAACGTTAGGTTAATTTCAATATTGTAACTTTTTTGGTGCTTGTGAAAAAAATTGTTATACAAATTTTATGTACTCACTTTGAAGGGCTGTATCTTAACAAGGGATGCTCCAATGAAGTTTTTTATATGAAAGATCCTATCTTTTTTTCGATGAGGAATTACCTCCTTAAATATTTTGCACTTATTCAGTAACACCCTGTATAGTGTTATCCATGTCAACCAATACAATTTTCCAGTTATTCTGAAAATTATCTGACAATGTTTTCAAGGACGTATTGAATATGTTTCAGTCCAAAGTTTCAAAGATATTGAACATTCAGTGAATGAGATCTGGACTTAAAAGGAATATTATTTAAACTAAATCTTGCTTCTTTTTTCTTTTCAGAGTTTTTTCAGATTCTATTGAACGTCTTCTCGAATCACTGGAACTCAAATGTAAGTTTACCTTTACGATGGAAACTTTAATCAAGAAGATATTTCAGCGGCCAGCAATGTCTCTTTAAAAAGACCCACTCAAGATATCTTCATAGACCCCGAATCCGAGGAAGGTACAACCGGTGCCGAACGCAAGGGAAGTGTAATCGTATTTTATGGAAATAAATATACAGGTAGATTGATTATAACAGTCCATTGCTAATTGAAATAACCAGACATATTAAATCTTTTGAATGTGTCAATAGAATTATAATCGCATACGTCTCAACTTACCCTGAAAACTTCAGCTCCCTAACGCAAACCGTTCGAGAGTTTGTACTGTGAAGAATTTTTTTTTAAATATAGTGAGATCACAAAACTATATGAAATAGACTGCTGAAGCTATGTTGGTGCATGTTGACGAATTAATCAATTAGAAGAGGAATGTCTTATCTTGTTCAACCTACCATTTTATTTATTTCATGATATCAATAGTGAATTTATTTTCTAGATTACTTGAAAGCTGCGACTAAGGCATCCAAATTATTACAATTACCCAGATTCACATTAGATAGAATGATAATTGATATATTGGTGGATAATAAAACTTCATATACTAGAGAAATTAATCAGATTATTGATGATGCGTATCTCGCCAGAATGAAGTCGGATGAATGTTTATGCAAGACCAGGATGGAAGGTATCTATCAATCATTTTTATGATGTTAGAAATGAATCTAAGCTGATTAAATTCGCAGAAGTTACTTGCGCGTTCCGTCAAAAAAGCAGCTGTTATCTTTCACATAGGCTGAAAAGTCCCGGGCTTAACAAAGAACAGTTTTTCTGGTATTCATCAACGTAATCTCCATCAAGACCAATGCAATAATTTCAAAGCCACTCTAACATGCCAATACCAATTTTGTATAGAACGATTTATCTCCTGGCTAGAAATAGGTCTGAGTTTCAGCTATAACCTCTTTATTCGTGCGAAATTTTTCACCGGCGAGCATTTTTTTCAGGTCTGTTAACAGCCAGTAGTCGCTGGAAATCATATCTGGTGAATAAAGTGGATGTGAGAGCAATTTGAAGTTCAATTCATGTAGTTTTGCCATTGTTTTGATTGACTTGTGATACGGTCGTTATCTAGATGGAACAACATTTTTTTTGCCATATACAATAGTTACTACGCTATGCTCGTATAATATTCACTGTTAATAGTATTTCCTTTCTCAAGATAGTCGATTATCTGATATTCTATATATATTTTCAGATGGGATTGACACGTTGTGGAAGAAACTTGATGTAATAATTTCAACAGATTATGTTCCAAAGCCTAAGAGCTACAACATGAAATTTGATAAAGAAAAACAAGAAAAACTTGAAGAAATGAGTGTACCATCCAGCAAAAATTCTAGAAAAACTAATTCAGCAAACATTTCTGATACTTTTCTAAGAATCCCAGAAGATAAAATTGTTCAGGTATCTTTCTCATATGTTTCAGGAAATAAATACATCTCATCACCTCATAATGTCAATTCATCTCAAAAAAGTTGCTTTCATGTCGCATTGTTGCAATATTAGTTTCTTCAATCCATTGCAAATCATTTCCATAATGTTGCAACATTGCATTTCAATAAGCATGAATCCTACTGTAGCTTCACTACCTTAGCTACCTTTAGAAGTGGCTGACAACAATTATGAAACTACGGAAACATTACATTACATTGGATATGAGTTAATCGAGTCAGAGTAACATTTCCAAGGTAGCGGGAGAGAGGCCGGTTTATTAACTGAATTTTCACGAAATTAGTTGCAGGAAAAGCTGAGACATGATTGACAAATTGGCCAGAATGAATGACTATTAATTTAGATATAGTCCAGGTAATAGAGCTTAAAATAGGTAGATTGCGGGATTAAGTCGAACTACTGATTATGGGTGGACTATACAGGGTGTCTCAAGTTCGAGTGCCTATTAGACGTTTTTGGAGAACTAAACATATTTGAAATCTGAAAATTGGGATTATGATATTGTTCGAAGTTCTCCACAGAGCTAAAATATTTTCGAAGCCAAAAAAACTTCCGTTTATACAGAGAGTGAAAATAAATTCGACGAAATAATGTTTTTTCAAGTTTTCCATTCCTGGTATGATCGAATATTTAACAGTGAATACATTTCTGTTAAAATCATTGTATTAAATCGAATAGTTTCCAAAATATCTAAAAGAACTGGAAAAAAAAGTCACATATGTTCAGTCAGTAATATGTTCATAACTCTTATTTTAAATATCCTGAGCGTAAACTGTTTTTACAACATCGAAGAGGAAGGATGTGAAAAGGTCATGCATCTTTTGGATTTCAAAAATATCATCACAGGGTGTTTCAAATTTTGTGTTGAAAATTGTGATCTTAAATTGGCCATAACTTCTGTTTTTCAAATTAGAACCCTATTTTTTTATAATTGTGTTGGATTCTGCGGTCAAAAATAATGATAGTTTTCTCTTATGATTATGCTTCTAAATTCAATAATTTCTGAGTTATTTGAGATTTTCTGGATTTATGTAGTACGTAGAGTCAAATTCTTCGAATCTGATTCATAAGGATATTCTGTGAGCATAGTAGATAAATCATCCCATTTATAATTCACAAGTGTCAGACAGGTCTTATTGTTAGTCGTTATGAAATTGAAAGAATACAATATAAGAAATAAATCCAAAATCTCATTATTAGAATAGCAACGATTCATTTCGTGAAATCAAAAAATTTCATAACGACTAACAATAAGACCTATCTGACACTTGTGAATTATAAATGGGATGATTTATCTTCTATGCTCACAGAATATCCTTATGAATCAGATTCGAAGAATTTGACTCTACGTACACCATAAATCCAGAAAATCTTAAATAACTCAGAAATTATTGAATTTAGGAGCATAATCATGTGAGAAAACAATCATTATTTTTGACCGTAGAATCCGACACAATTATAAAAAAAATAGGGTACTAATTTGAAAAACAGAAGTTCTGGCCAATTTAAGATCACAGATTCCAACATAAAATTTGAAACACCCTGTGATGATATTTTTGAAATCCAAAAGATTCATGACCTTTTCACATCCTTCCTCTTCGATGTTGTAAAAACGGTTTACGCTCAGGATATTTAAAATAAGAATGATGAACATATTACTGACTGAACATATTTGACTTTTTTTTTCCAGTTTTTTGGATATTTTGAAAACTATTCGATTCAATATAATGGTTTTAACAGAAAACCGAAGCCATCTTTGGTATCCAATTGTAGTTGTCAATAATTGAATTGTATTTCAATTTTCAACTTTGTTTTATGAGGGACAATATAAATTTTATCCTACGCAGGTAGAAAGCGGCAAATAATACAAGTCGAACATTAAGAACGCGTTGTGAGCGTTGAACAATTGACAAAACGCGTTCCGGCTGTTTAACAATTACCAGAACGCGTTGCGAGCGTTTAAAAACAGCCAAAACGCGTTCGAAGGCAGCCAGAACGCGATGTGGCCGTTTTTTCCGGCCACTGAGCGTTTTCGGTCTTCGGGCCTAACATATACATATGTACCCTTAACGTGAAAATCATGGGAATGGGAAGCGCGACGAAGGCAACGGCAAATATCGATCTTGCGCCATCTAACGTCTAACCCCGATGAATTAAATTCTTTGTGAACAATTAACCTAAATATTGAGAGAAAGAATTTTGCATTCTCTGTAGTTCCCCTGCGAATAATTAAAATACATACAAGTATATGGCACGAACTTTGTCCGCATCGTTCAAGGTCATCCCACCATCTCACAAATGACAATCTATAGACTTGCTTACTTTTCACTAGGAAGTCTATAATAATGGTGTAAGCACTTGTCGAAATATTAATGGAAACCTCATTCCAACTTTGGGACAAGGGGACTGTCTCCTATGACATTTACGCGAAAGCGCAACCATGAGAATTATGCATAAATATTTGGCAGATGTTCAAGGAGTGTTTGACATTTGGCTGTACAGCATTCTACATTTCGAAACTAGGAAAATATTTCATGCAATTTAGTTGACTACAATAAACAATATCCTTATAGATTTCCCCAGTTCATGCATTTCTCATTTTTTAGTCTCTTCAAGTCAATGTTCAAAATCTAGAGTTTAAAAAATTCGTTCTTCTTACAGATTCTAAAAGACAGAACTGATCAAATGGACAGTATGATTCTCGAAAGTTTAGAAAGTATATTTTTACCCTATGTACCGACAGCCTTAAAATGTTTCTTGAAAGCTGTAAAAAACATTTCCTGTGTTTACTTTGTGTTTTTGACTTGCACAATAGAATACCATCATGCTTTGATTGCTGAAGAAGAGGAAGAGAAAGAAGCTAGAGAAATTGAAAAGCGACAAGCGGTTAACAAGAAGATGGTGGATTCAGATGAATTCTCATTATTAACTGATGAAGAACGAGACGTACTTCTAGGTATTATGGAAGAAAAACGGAGAAATAACAGAGAGAGAAGACTTGCATTGAGGTAATACACCTGTCCGTTAATTTGTAATATAATTCATAAAAACTTCCATATACGGCCAGTTCGAATACTTTCGGATACTTTGTTGTCAAAGAGTAAAGAGTAATTCAAAACACCTTGAAGCATACAGAAAGTCTGTTTAAACTGAATAGTGTGTTCTATTTGTTTGAAACCTCCTACAAAATTTGAATTAATTCGGATTATCCGCTAAGAAGATGAATCGTCAATTTTTTTGATGAGATTTCAACTCCCTGTATCCTTTGAACGAAGCCGAATTTCAAAGAAAGGTGCAGGGGAAAAATGTTTCATTTGGTCCCAAGAATCTATTGTTAAAACTGATGCAGTCGTCGTTTCTGAACATTTACAGAAAATATATGAATTTACGTCCGAAGGAAATACCTCATCGCCGAATTTTCATAAAGTATAATCGGGGAAAATGTAAGATTCAACCTGTCGGAATCAAGACAATAGCAAAAATACCGTCCAAAATTGAAGCTTACTTACTTCACAAAATCCGGAATTATACACAGGACACAGTTTTAGGCGCTCCTCGGCTACTTTCCTAGCCAATTGTGGAGAAGGTATCACAAATATTAAACGTTTAGGAGGATGGAAGTCAACTGCTGTTGCTGAGGGATACTTGGAAGAATCTATTAACCAGAAAAAAAATATCCACTAAAATTCTTAATTTGAATGGTTCTTCCTCTTCAAACTGTAATACAGAATCATTACCTTCCAAAGAGCCTTCGAACAATATGATGGCAAATATTCAACGTTTTGCTTCTTCCTCTTCAAACTGTAATACAGAATCATTATCTTCCAAGGAGCAGCTGACTTCGACCAATATGATGGCTTCTGCTATAAATTTGCATAACGCGACCAACTGCATGTTTACAATAAATATAACTAATAACTGAATATTTCTAATGAATATATTGATAATAATGGGAAGAAACAGAATGTACTATACATAGATTCCTTATCAATATTCATTTTTATGTGCTGTTAGTCTAGTTTTCTTTTCAATTAATAAAGAATTTATGAATATTATTACAGTTTAAATTTATTTCATAGGCTTGTAGTCTCTATGGACCGAACGTCAACGATGAGAATACAATGGTAACGACTTGTCAGAGACTTTTGTCATTCATGTGTATTTAGAATGATCAATTCACATTTGATCTGTGTGTTGAAATCGATCTCGTATAAGCGCTTGTAGAAAAAATATTGTTCCTAACTCGTGCGGAAAGTGTTTTTCCCGCACTCAACTGCTTACCCGAACTCCGCTTCGCGTCGTTTGGGTAACGGCAGTTTCGTGCGGGAAAATATCACTTTCCGCACTTGTTACGAAAATAACTATTTCACTCATTAATTTGCCGTGGATGCTGTGTAGCGTTATCTCGTGGAAAAAAGCGAGATATTCCAGTTATGTGTATGTGGTGCCTTATGAAAGGTTTCGACAATGTTATTTGATAGACGATGATAGTACAGTTCAAATCCCATCTAATTTTCCTCTTCCGCAGGTACAAAATACAAGAAGGTCTAGTTAGTAATAACCAAATACAAAAAGCTAATGACCTAAGGTCCCTCTGGATGCATATGGACAATGCATATTTGCGTGAGTAGCAAACCGCAAGATCATTTATCTGCTATTTCAACCTATGACTTCGTTATCACTCCTTTTGCCATTTTAGGAAATCAGACATATAAGGTTCAATCAAAATCGATGAGAATAGTAGAAGCAACTCAACAACCAAGTAACATAGTCTTGACGAAAGATCATAAGGATAGTAAAGGATCAAAATCTCCCAGAGAGAAAAGTCCCGAAAAATTTGGTAATGTATATGTCTGTAGGCTTTTTTATCAATGGTCTAGGGGTTATGATAGATTTCCGCCTACTGATAACATCGAAATAAATACGGCTTTCGTATTTACAAGTTTATTTACACCAAATGAATAAATAAAATTATCGTCTAATATATAAATACAAAAAGCCGATACTGGGTTTTCGTCAAAGTTCTAGAACGATCATTCAGTTCTTACTTTGATTAATAGTTCTTAAACTCGCGAAACGTCTACCGTTAACACTTTCGTCTTAATCGTCTTTAGAGTCTAGAGATAGAGTTGGCGTCTAGAGTTCGAATGTGCGTCTAGAGTTCGAATCGGCGTCTAGAGTTCGAATGTCCCTTCCATAGGACTATTCGATCTCGAGTCCCTTTCGTCATTTTAGCATTACACTCCCAACAGCCTATTGGTCGTCTACTTTAAACGAATGGGGTTTAACATAGTTCCCACCACTGCACTTAGGGTACTTCGTCATAACTCTTATTTCTCTCAACTCTTGAGATGCACATGTTAACCTTTTAACATAACACATCCGAGTTGCACTTGGTCCTCTAATAAATATTCGAAAACGTCATCTCGAACATATCCGTTGAATTGGCTAGACCAGACGGCGTCTTAATAAATAAACGGGAATAGTTCGTTATCTTAAGATTATCGATACACGAAGACGGGCTAAGAAAATATACGATTTCTCATTTTCAACGGCGAAGCACTGTCACCCAACTCCGTCCAAAAATGCTAAATCCTACATGTCTATATATTATATGTAATAAATAACTTCTTCAAGTTTTGTGATCTATACAACATGTACTGAAAATATCTGAGCTGATAACATATTAATGAGTAGTCATTCTCGAAGGCATTTTTTGCATAATCATTTCATTCGCGCTTTTCAAATAATCTGATTCAGGACACTTACTAGCTATCATGAAATTAATAAAATAGTTCCTCCATTGATCTCAATAACTTGATGATTTGCAGAGATACAAGAGGATACTGAAACTGTAACATATTTTCGTGAATACGATAATATATTGAAAGAAATGCTTTCTCTTCTCGAAAATTGGAATAAAACAGAGGTGGAGGCGAAAAAAGTGAGTATTAATTGAGTACATCTATTGTTAATAAAGTTTTCAAACCTTCAGAAAAACCTTTTGAAAATTATCAATTTTCAAAAAGTCAATATTGAAAATTGATAATTTTCAAAAGGTTTTTTACTTTTCCTCCTTGATAAAGATAGAAGATGTCTAACATTACATCCACAATAGATGATGGTAATAGCCCAAACAATCATTCAACACGAGCTCCATCATCAACAATATCTCGTCATCAAATAGCTTAGCTGATTTTTTCACATTCATTGTGGCGGTGTGTTTTAGTATCATACTGTTCCAGAGTCTGGTAAAAGGCTCTGGAATAGGCTCATCACTTAACGTCAACGCTTTTCTGCATTTTGCAATAATCAAGCCGAAAATGGTCTCAAACGTTTAGGTTCAAGTCCCCTTTGAAGAATCCGTAGTCAAAGTTGAGTATGGCCAACCGGTCGTATATTCTCGAACTTTGGGCAGAGGGGATCCAAAATTTTCATATTCTCGAATACACTGACTGTTCAAATATTTCGCGGAAAGTCGTCCAATCATTCAGAAATTATGAGAACTTGAAATAAGGGCGCACTCATGATCTGAATTATCCGCTGGATCGATTTGTATTTAGTATGGACGTTTGAAATCATTGCAACAAAGGAGTTTGTGAAGTTTCGAAAAAATCTTTGTGACAAAACTTAAATATATAGATTTTCTGCTCAAAAATGTGATGAGTTTGCCAGAAATGTCTACTGAGTAATTTTTTGAAACATCCAGTATATTGAACTACGATTGTGTTGTTTAAGGATGTTCCAAATTTAACATCTACAATGATCCCAGACAATAAAGATGCTAAATTGACTGCCAAAGAATGGGAAAAAAAGATAGGTAAATCGAAGAAATCACCAGGAACACTTGCAGTGGTTGATGTAGACGCATATAAAGATGTAGTTAATACCAAATTCGATCCCAATATTGGTAAGTATCAAATAATTTTTTCACAAATGATTTAATTTGATGTTCGAGGTTTTAATTGTTCCATTGAATTGACAAGTTATATTTCTGTGAGGATCAGCTATTTCCTTTCATGAATCTGAAACTCGTTTCCATATGGAATATTATTCTAGAAATAATTATTCAATTACTCAAGAATAATTTTGATCGATTATAGAAACAGCCCAAATAACTAAGTATCCTAATAATTTTCCGTCAATATGAATATTAAGTTTTCAATCCATATGGTATGTTATGATACCTAAGAATGAACTTTTTCTCTTGCATATTTGCAGTAATTATTTTGAATGAAATGAAGATTAGTCAAACATTCTCGACTATTAATGCGCGAAATAAGTTCTAATTACTAAAAATAGCAGTGTTTATATGTCAAACTATTCATAAAATATGGTTTTTACAAATTGAGGACTAAAGAGACTAGGATTTATATCGGATTAAAATCAACAATTATGTTGTTGACCTATCCCTTAGGGATAAAATCACCATGTGACTTTGTGATTATTCACTTTATAAACATCAACTGCAGGTTCATACAGAATTGAATCGAGGCATACATTTGTTCTATAAAGCCACCCAATTTCCCTTTGAATTCCAAATTGGGTTACAACCCTTTCCAGGGGGTTGCTAGTAAAAACAAACTTTTTATACCAGTCCATATCACCCATTCATCAAAAATCGACCTGTCTGAGTGTTTCTAGGATTTTTGATTCGTTGTTGAGTTATTGAAGGTGGGCATTTTTAACAAAAACCAAATTCACAGTTTTCCTCAAGTTTTAATGGAACTACAGTTCTGTTCCACTCTGCAGAAGCGCGTAAAGGGTACAGTAGATTTATGGATAATTTTTTTGTCATGCCCCGTTTCGTTGTTCATTCTTACAAATTTAATAATCTTTCTAGGCTATCCTGTCTGGTTGATCAATCGAGCTCATAAAAAAGGGTCTAGATGTGTCATCGATCCAATTATAAATCTTCTGAAAGAATTAATTAGAGTTCACTGTTCGAATTCGACGGAAACGGTATGCCACGATTCTGAAGTTGAATACACCGTTCTGAAGAATCCTGCTGAACGGATATATAGAGAAAAACCAGAGGTATTCGATTTGGTTAAAGCTGAAGCTAGAGGAGAATCTTGGAAATTGGAATCATCATCAGTTGAGCAGTCTTATATTATTCGACTTGACAAATATAATGAATCTCATTTATTTTAGGAGCGATTCAGTGTAGATGAAACTCAGAGACCTTCAGTTGATGGACTAGATGTGCTCCAGAAAAAGCAACCCCGGAAGAGAAAACTGACTTTACTTCCAACTGACAGTGATATGGAGCAAATGAAAAGTGAGATCAATTTATTCCTCGGCAATTTCCTTTCAGAGAATGTTCAAAATATGTCTTCATTTAGATGCATGTTCATCACAACTCACATGTTGCTTTGACCCTTGAATTCTTCAATAAGGAATTTACTTATTGTTTTCGGCTCTTTTAAATGTTTGATTATTATCGAGATCCAGACATATGTTTGATCTTGCTGTCTTAAAGTTCAAATGGAGTGATCTATCCCTAGATTGAAGGGTATTTTCGTCTTGGTTTTCTCCTTCTACTTCATATAACAAATGTGTTAATATTATCATGAAAAGTGTTTGAAACATTATCTATTCTTCGAATTTCTTCTATTTAAATTTTTTCTAAGCAATCATCTACATATATTTCGAGAATTGATATGACGTAATTCTTTCCGGACTATTACGGTACATCAAGTTTCAAAAAAATGTAGATGTTTTCCAAATGTAATACCTGCATGGTTATATCTTTCATCATTATTTTAAAGATCTGATCATGAATTTATTTATATCTTTTTTTCAGAATTTCCAACAAGGTTCTTATTGGAACCAGGCCATATACAAGAAATTACAGTGATATTCAAACCACTCCATATTGGATTTTTCAATTTTACATACCAGTTAGAAGTAGTAGGGACACACTTTAAAGACACAATATTGGTGAAAGCCAGTTGTGATCATCCTAGAATTGATACGTCACCAAACACATTGTTTCCCCACCATGTTCACAACATCGATTCTAAAAGTATGTTCTTGAATGGAATCTATATTATTTCACAGCAAACATTGGATTTTGGTAATATTCTACTGATTCCTAAACAGTGAGTTTGAAAAGTTTTCTTTAACCTTATCGTTTTTCCATGCTTTCCGCATTTTGACAAATTAGTTACCCTGAGAAAATTCTCCTGAATCTATTGAACAAACATCTCGAAAAATAAAAAAAAAACTACTAATCATGAATGATTTGAAAATGCTGCATTAATTGTTTTAATTTCACTACAATTGTGAACACGTATTCTGTCTGTGACTTTGTGATGATAACATTGGCTTTAACATGAATTATATAGAGTAACTACAAATCAACACCAGGAGGGATGCTCATCCTACCTTTAGAGTTTTGATTGGAGTTCTTTGATTACTGAGATGAGATCTAATGAAGACAGTTCAAAACCATGAGTAAAGTAGTAGCAGAATATGTTCTAATTCAAACTTGGGTACTGAGCTCATGTCTCTATACCCACTTCATACCTCGCAGCTACCAACATCAGTTATAGTCAACTCACCCAAGAAAAATGTGACTATATATCGTTATTCAGATCTGTATTTCCATATTTACTATGATACAATAAAATTCAAATAAGTATCGGAAATGTTGAGGAATGCAGATATGTCAGAAATGAAAATTTTATTTATTCACGAAATCTTGAACTGATATGAAAAAAATTTGTTGATTGATTAAATTTGTGTCGATTCCATGTTGAATGACTGACCAAGAGAAAATTTTAATGAAGATCTCAAGTCACAAAAACAGATATGTCAAAAATGAATATCTCGAATAAGACCTTATGAAATAGAACTAGTTATTCTCGAAATTCTCGAACTGTTTTGACATCCAATGTTTCGAGTATCTAAGGAAAGAGCAATAAAAAAAATACTGAAAAAAGTACCTACAATCAATGGATGCGTTCCAAACCGATTTAAAAGTATTTCTGAATGCTAAACGATTAACTTGAAATTATATTGTAACAAAACCGAATATGAACCGTCTAATTACTACTACGTCAACAGCGGAGTTCCACTTCATGCGCCGACAAAGGGATTAAAAACATGAAAGGGACCGCTAGCCATAAAGCTGTTACATAAAAACGATTAATGGTGGCATATTTATGACATAAAGGAGACCGCTACGAACACTCTGCAATGTGAAGCATCTTTCTGGTAACTTCTAGAAAAACAGCGCCGGATATAAATGAAGCCGATTCATGGATAGAACTTGCCGACGAATAAACAGGTGTTCCTAGTGAAATTCTGTAGATAAATTGTGTATATAAATTATTGATTATTGTTAGTTAAGTGTGAATATAAATTAGTTTTAAAGAAGACATGTAGTGTTTTTCTATTTCGCTGAGGAAAAACGTAACAATTGGTGTCAGGTGTGGGGTTACCAAGAGGAGTGGAAACTACTCCGAAATTAGTTTGGAAAATCCTGAATGCCGGTAACGAGATATCAAGCTGAGAAAATGGACCAGGCCAGTATGGACTTTTTCAAGAAAATTTTTGAAGAACTAACAAATAAAATGGATACCATGGAAAATAAAATGGAGGAAAATTCGAAGGACATGAAAGATAAAATGGACGACAACAGTAAGTCTCTAGAAAATAGTTTTAGAGATAAATTAGAATCTATGGAGAATAAAGTCGAGGATAGTCTAAAAACGATGACCGATAATTGCTCGAAGTTAGAGAATAAGATTGGAAATATTGAAGACCGGTTAGAAAACCTGGAGATCTTGAAGGAGGTAATAGAAGAGGATATACAAGGGAAATTGGAAGAGCATACCGAAAGTGTGTTGAAAATTATGGAAGATCGATTAAACAAAATAAGCAGACAAGTAGATGAGAAGGTCAATAAAGATAGAAGTATTCCAGTAAAATACGAAAATAGTGGAGAAGCAGGCCGAGCAAGGGTCAAACCACCAACTTTCGATGGTAAAACCGCCTGGTGCACATACCAAAGACAATTTGAAGCTGCAGCTAACGCGAATGGATGGAATAATGAGGAAAAAGCGACGGCCTGGATTGTTGCAATGAGAGGCGAGGCCTTAAATATTTTACAGATTATTCCAACCAGTCAGCAAAATGATTACGGGGCGCTGATAAGTAAATTACAGATGAGATATGAAGCTGACATCGCACGGTTGATAAGGCTGGCGTATCCGATTGCACCGGACAGTTTCCTAGAACAGCTTGCAGTGCAGACGTTCGTAGACGGACTGAGAGATAGTGAGACCCAGCAAACCTTGCGGTTGGCCCGACCTAAAACCCTGGACGATGCTCTAGCCCATGCATTAGAGTTCGAAGCAGCCAAGCAGGCTTCACATAGGGGTCAAACAAAAGTCAGGCATACCATGGATGATCCCGAGGACAGCACCGAAAATATAGAGGATAGAATACATCCAGTTCTCCAACAACAACAAAGTAGAGGACCTAGATGTTGGAATTGTGGTGAAGTAGGGCATATTCGCCGCTCTCGTAAGAAGCCTGCTAAGCCAAAACAACAGGAACAGGGAAATCGGGTTGGTGAAAGAAGGCATAAGCCGACCAGCCTAAACAATGCCTCGGAAGTTACCATCCAGACCATCTTGGAGTCCAGCAGCATAAATGTCGATATGGTAAGAGGCAAGACATTACCGACTATGACACGATTACGCACCGCCACTGGGGAGAGTGTACCAACGCACTGCAGAAAGCTGGAGGACAAGGAATGTTGCCGAAGAACCACTATAACTGATGAGAATTGGCTGCCAGATCACCTGAGACAAGACCAAGAGAACGACCCAGAGCTGAAACTGATTTTAAGATGGAAAGCGGATGGTCGTAGGCCTGGATGGGGAGAACTGTGTCAGATGAATCCAAGGGTCAAATCATATTGGGCACAATGGGACTCCCTCCTAATAGAGGATGGGTTGCTAAAGAGGACCCTTGAGAATGAAGAAGGTACCGGATCCAGAAACCAAGTTGTAGTCCCTAGGAGTAGAACACAAGATGTATTGCAGAAGTTACATGATGGGACCTCCGGCGGCCATTTCGGCATCAAGAAGACCCTAGAAAAGGTTCGAGAGCGTTTCTACTGGGAAGCGGATCTTACTTACATATTGAAAGGCACTTCTTGTTGTGATTTCATTCATGATTCTCTTTTGTGTCCTGGTATTGATGTCATCTATATTGAAAATAATAATATGCTTGTTTTCACAAATTTCTCATTTTCTCGTCAAATCATTGTTATCATTATTATAGGGATTATTGTTCGATTGGATGATAAAATAGAAGATTTAACCATTTCTGTGTTGTTTTCAGTTTTATTTAAATGAGAAATACCCTTAATCCTTCCTCGAATTCAATAAATAATTAAATTTATCGAGTAAATTCGACGAAGGAGACAGTCGAATGTTCTCTTTGAAAGTATTTGAATTTTTTCAGCTTACTAAAGATGAAAAGCTCGATTTCTCTACTGAATATATCAGGAATATTATGTGAGCTCAGCTTGGCATTCAAGGGAGAAAGTTCAGTCTTTTATTGTGACGAAGATCAGATTAACATCGAAGTGAAGCCAGGTAGACAACATGTTCTGAGTGTTTATGCGAAACCTCCCAAAGAAGGACCGTTTTATGATACTCTACTGATTGTCACGAAAAATAATCCGAGGGTGGCGGAAATTCACTTGGCCTGTTTTGCTTGTTCTTTGAAATTCGAGGTAAGTCTCATGATAACCTTTACGATAATATTAATGATTAACCGATATGATAATTTGAATGTTCGATCTCACTCATTTAAAGGAAAATTTTCCAATACTTTCCACAGTTATTTGGTCTACTGATGGCATATTAGATAACAAATCAAAAAATCTGTACATTGACATAAACTCCAATAATTGATAGCGTTTTAACAAGGCCGAGTTTGTTTTTATATATTACTGAACACTGAACACCACCATTACTTTGTTACCAGGTGACGCCTAAAATTGTAAATTATAATAAGGTCATGCTGGGTAAAACTGAGATAGAGAAAATGACTCTAACGAATTACACTGCCGCTATGATCTACTTTGAATTTGAGGTGGATGCTAATTCTGAATTCAAAATATCAAGATACAATGGCTATTTGGATCCATGTTCTTCCATAGTTGTGACTATAACTTTTCTCCCCGAACTAATTGGTGAAAGAAAGGAGACTCTTATATTGAAGGTGAGATTTTGAAATCGAAATTACAAATATCAGTATAAGGAGATAGAATTTTCAAACACGAGGGATTTTTCGAGCAAATAGATCAAGTGCTTTGATGATAAGTTTTCAAAGTTTTTTTTTTATAACTGAGAGAACATGAAAATGATCCAGAGAAGCACTGACGAAATTTCAGTAGCTTTAGTGCCTCTGTTCTGTAATTAAAAAGTCTCCAAAACAACGGTTGTCATCAATTTATGTTTTTTCACATACCTATGTATGCTTTCCGTCCTTAGCACACACATTAGTGTGGCTTTGCAATGCAAAAACACAGGGAATTTCTTGGGATATTTTGCAATCAAGAACCGCTGAGATATGAACCCAGCCATCCTCCAATCATAGGTATGACTATTTTAAACATACGTTATGTGGAGTCTAATGCAGGGCATACACGCTGCGGTCGACCGGAGAGGAAAAGCTGTACAGGTATATCTGCGCAGGTCGACCGGAGCGTGTATGTCGCAGTTTTTCAAGCCTTCACAGGTCGCCGGAGCAAATTCGAAATTCGACTCGCTCTAAAGGCACCGTACGGTCGCCGCTATCGAACACGCGACCCTTTTGATTTGCTGGAAGCACAGTATAGAGACCAAGCAGTAGTCGCACTGCGTGGATTTTGACCTGAAATCCCTTACATTACACCAAAGGGAACTCGCGCATTCCCCCCTGCGAATCTAGTCTTATCGACCGCGAATTTAAAAATTAATTAGAAAAGGTTATTTGCGTTATCTGAAAACTTAAATATTTTGATTTAAGCTGGTAATAAGTTTTCACAGTGATATTTAGAGTGTATGGACTATTGTTTAGTCTATATTCATATAAAAATTATGACTCCGCTCATAATGTAACCGTAAATGTAATCACATTTCCTCATTAACTGAACGCATTCAATAAAAGATATATTGTTTTATTGTGGTTTTGTTATCACTTTGAAGAAAACAGTAATTAGTGATGAAATTTACTCAATAGTTTACTCAGGAACAGCATCTGAAACTTTTTGAAATGTGCTATAAATCATAGGTAGCTTAGGTTTGTAAGTGAAATGACTCATTAAAATTTTTCTAAACGAAGATTGAGTTGAAGCGTAGGTATTATATGGAAAAATAAGTAGTTGGTGGTTGAAAGCATCGAATTTGTTTGATATCCAATCCTCAATACTTGAATTTCACTGAAACATTAATCTTCGAGTCCATGAAAAATAACTTTCTTTTTATATTGAATTGTTTCGAACAATTTTTTTCAATGAATTCTCTGATGATTTAGTTTGAACTGATTCTATTTTTTACTATATTCAATTTATGAAAAGAGGAATTTTATTATGGAATTTTAGAATTAGTGGCAAGTTTTAGCTAGGGACCTGAACTGATCTTGAGTGAAAAGCGGGGAAAGTAGTAGGCGTAAACCTCCTGAAATTCCATTGGTTCCTGATATCTCAACTAATTGAACGAAGCACTACTCAAATAACGGAGCTTTTAATAAACAACATTTTCTACAATACTATATGTATCACTCACCTGTCGGTGTCTAATGGTATTGAGAAAAAAGGAAGTGTGGGATTATTGAAACTTGTTTTTACAGTTGTATACGCTACAATTGTTAATCATTTTGGAATTAATTTGAAAATAACACAAAATTGAAACAGAATACTTACTGGAATGAAAATAAATGATTAAATAAATGAGTGAGTGATTGGTGTCTATACTGTGCTGGAACGTCCCCACACACAAGGCAGACCTGCGCAGGTATATCTGTACAGTTTTCTTCTCCGGTTGACAGGAGCGTGTATGCCCTGCATTAGAAAGGAACGTATATTAGGCCCTTACTTTAGAACCCCTGTATTTAGATTATTTGATTATTGAATGTGTGCATAAAAAGTAACTCTACGTTATCTTTTCTACCATTTTTTCAGCTATTTGACAAAGAAAAGCAATTTCCTCATCCAATCCATGTGGAAGTTCTATCAGTTTTAGCCGAAGTTACTACTTTTCCTCTGGAATATCTCGAAAATGTTGATCTAGGTTTAGTGAAAGGCAAAGTTCCACACATTTTCCATTTTGTTATAGAGAATAAAGGAAAATATGATGTGAAGATAGTGTTAGTACGATCTGCAGATTTTTCGACAACATGTAATCATCAAAATTATTCTTAGGTTAACGAAACCTAATGATCAAGGAGATGGAGCAGGATTCACAGATTATTTCAAGATGAAACAAATGGAATACGTGGTGGAAGGAGAATCCAAACATTCGAACAACTGTACATTTTTATGCGATAGAGAAATTTCCTTCGTTGATTATCCAGTTGTCCATGTCGATATCTTGGATAACTATAGGAACGCATCTATTGATCATTTCACTCTTAAAGCTTCTGCAAAGGTTGTACTTTCCAAGTAAGTGATTTCAGAATAGCATTACCATTTTGTGGAATTTTTTTGACGCTCAGTCACATATAAATCTTCCTTAAAGTATTTATAAGTAGAGTTAACAATATTTTACTGGTTCCACTTTCTACACTAAAATTACGAATATTAATGTATTATGCAACTAACTAACTCTCCACTTTACATTGAAATAAATATCAAAAACGTTATATAAAATAAAAAGAACTATAAAAATAACGCTTTATCGTTTAGTTTCTAGTTAATCAATCTAAAATTCGTGAACCTAATTTTCAACAGGTTTGAAATTTGCCCTCACGGAGATTACTTTTTTGGTTATCTCAATGTGAATACCACCCGATCCAGTATATTATCATTGAAAAACACAGGGAATTTCGAATTCAAATATACCATAATGACGTCAAGTATGATAGAAGAGCAGGCTTCAAAAAAAGAGAGTCGGAAGGGGGGTGAGAAAAAGTGAATTGAGGGATTGTTTGCTCCCTAATTTTAACAATTTTAGGTTTTCATTTGGAGGAAATAGAACCATTTAGTATTGAACCGTCCGCAACTGAAGTAGAATCTACAATAGACAAAAAAAGCGTCGATAAATCCACAAGATCTACTGATACTAAGAAGGGGAGAAAGCAAAAGAAAACATCTGATAGGTGAGTTTATATTTTATTTACTGAAACTAATATTTGTAATACAAGTGGAGAAAGCACAATAGTTATACCACAAAGCCAAGATTACAGCCCTACAGTGACAAATTTTGTTGTGAACGGGTATCATAACGAACTTTTTGTGCATGTTTCGTAATTTTTTATTGAAAAATATCAGTTGTCATTAGTTATTCTGACTTCAAACTCGAAATTCAAAAATGAAGAATTCTGAATTCATCAATATTTCTATTTTGACGCAATAAAATTATTACTTTGAATTCGTGTTTCAACAAAGACGAGATATTTGAATCGTCGAACCTACTAAATTCAGTCCTCCAGATCATTTTTCTGGAAAATTTTACCGAATTCTGTTCAGGTAGATAAGAGCGTCAAAAATTTTCTTGGCAAACTTATTTCGCACCCCGTATAACTAGAAGTGCCTAGGTTTTGAGAATAATTTAGCTCCTGGAGTACAACGAATATCGTAATTTCAGTGTTCAGATTTCAAATAGTCTTTTTGATACATCATATCTGTATAAGTATCTTTCTTGATGTAAGCCAAGCTTTTGATAAGATTTAGCACTCAGGTTTACTACAAAAATAAAAATTATCCTCCCCTAAAGTTCTTTCATCTTCTGAAATTCTATTTGACGAATAGAAAATTCAGAAGCAGAGTTGGAAACTACCCCATCTGTGCTGGAGTTCCTCAAGGAAGCATCCTGTGCCCTTTACTATGCCTATTGTACAAATCAGATCTGCCCACATCCGTCAAAACTTTACTAGGAACATTTGTAGACAATACATCTAATAACTGGAAGTAAAAACCAGAGAACTACTGTAGCGGATAGGTAGAAGGTCAAAACTATATATTAAAAAGAATATTCTCCTATACAAAAAATTTTTCATTATTCGATGGACATATGGCAAGAAATTTGGGGCCGTGCATGGTAGAAATACACAAGTATGATCTTTACATTTCTTATTTTAGTCCGTATCCGCGCATCTTATCTGTAATGTCACAAAACAGTACATTAACAATACTTGGTTTTGAGATTTACAATATACCAGAAAGATATTTTTCTAACATGATTATAATATGAAAGTAGAATTGATAAACGTTGATTAGTAAGAATACCTTATCACCTAATTCCCTAATTTAACGAAATGCTCCGTTTTGTGACACAAATGACGTCAGAATATGAGAGAGACTTCAATGCGCAAGATCATACCTGTGTTTTTCTACCGTAAGGCTGAGCAAATCCAATATTTTTAGATGCAAAGCTGCCAGTCCAAAATATTGAGGATAATTGCCTTGCAAATTTCGAGTTTGAAGTCGACATTATACTAAACTATAAGGTTGAATACCTAGGTTTAACACCACAAATCTAATTATCACGAACGTGGTCGCTTTATTTGTCAAATGTACAGAGGCTGTTTCAATTCTTCTGCATGGTAAAGTACTGAGCTTTCCTGAACGAATTTTCTTAATTTTAGTTCTTTGAGATACCACATTCGAAGTATAACTGCTGGTGTTTTCACTGTGTACCCAGCAACAGGTTTTGTTGAACCTAACCAAACAGTATCGATAACTATTGAAAGTAAACCAACTAGTTGCGAAAAATACAGAGCAACTATCATTATTTTCGTCTCAGAACCAAATCCTGATGATAAAAGAGGATGTCCACTAAACTTACATGTAGAAGGCGCTGAACCACGTATCAACTTCGACGATTTTATTTTTATGTTTCCCATGCAATATGTGGTGGAAAAAATTCATGATCTTCCTTATGTGGGCCAGGTGAGTAACTATTAATGATAGTAAGAATTCATGGGCAAATTTGAGAGCACTCTGTCCAGGTGAACAACAGCGTCAAAATTTTTTTGAGTATTTTATTTCTCACACTGTAAACCCGGATGTGCCCGGTCTTCGATAATATTTTAGCTGTTAGCGAACGATAACATAATTCCTCAATGCTCAATTTTATCAGGTGATTTCACTCACAGCATGATGTACCAACTACGATCTATCGATGTCCAAAACTTGACAAAGCTTCTGAAGCTCTTTTATTCTTACTTCAAGGGGGTCTTGTTTCTCCGATAAAAGATCATCCACATTCGCATGGTATCTAATAAATGCAAATCTTCGTTTTTTCATTCTCGTTATCAGGTATAACCTTTGTTAGATCGGCCCTCATGGTATCTTGTGTCTTGAAGAAGATCACACCACAATTTTGTTGTATCATCACACTAAGAGATGGTGGTATTGCCTCAATCATATTTGTATACCCCATGCATGGTTCCAATTTCCGAATTTATTATTCTAAGTGTTGTGGCCTGTAAGTAGTCGCTTCAAGACAGTCAATTAACCGTAATGAAGACGATTTATAAGAAATCTTATTTGTAACCCTTTAATACACAGCTAGATATTGGCCCTTCGCCACTGTTGGATATCATATTGATTCAAGAATGAAAATATTTCAGTTTGCAGTCAGCACCTTGAGATAGTTTAATATCCGGAACCCGTCGGGTTATTTTACTAATGTAGTGAAAATTAGACAAAGTACTTGTATGTTTCTCATTTCTGAAGATATTGTTGATTCATTTCTATTCCACAGAACTTGGTATTTGAAACAAAAAGAAAAAGACTTAATTTTGGTAAAGTTGCCTTGAACAATTCTGTTTCGACGAAGTTCAGAATCCCGAATACAGGACATGTAACCGCCACGATTCAGTATGATCTGAAAGAAAAGGATAGTTGCTTCAGCATTCAATCGAGACTGATGGATATTGCTCCTTATAAAGCCGAATTCAATACTATAGAATTTACACCAAAGGCTATAGGGGTAAGTAGAAGTTCTCAATGTTCTTATGTATTTTCTACTTTATTCTATACCTTGTTTTTTACTCATCGACTAATTTATCTGATACACTTCTGTGATTTCATCATGTGAATCGATTTTGTGAGATTAAAGGAAATGAATCAAATTTCAACATTGCCTAAATAAAGGCTCGGCATTGACGCAGGAAATTTTTGCAATATATCTATTTACTGATCGTAGGAATGCCTAATAATGAATTTTCAATCATTATATCTTCTACTTTAGATTTGGACTGGAACTTTAGAAATGAAATGCCTTGGTTGTTCGAATGGTCAGGATATAAACACCAGCATTCAATTGATGGGAGAAGGATGTATGCCGACCATTGAAATAATGAAGTCAGAATATATTCAAGAAAACAAAGATGCTCGTATTTGTTTTGGACCCATTCCAGTAAAGGACATCTGCGAAAGAACTGTGGTAATAAAGAATACAGGACAAGTTTCTTGTAAAGTTATTGTGGACATCGTTGGTGATCCTGAATGGCATTTATCATTGCATGCCCAAACTGAAAATGAGAGCGACGAGCAAACGAAGGAGAGGGAAGGAGAGTATATTAATCATACAATAGGTGAGTATTTACAATTCAGAGCAGCCGTTGTAATTTTTGGGTTAGTCAAACGAAACAACTGTTACTGATAATTTACAGGGCATATTAAAACTAGGGAACAAAATTCATAATTTCTGAACTTCTCATTATCGGGGCAAACTTGTTACGTTCGCCAGTTTTTATTTTTTGAAAAAGAATGACAAATCATGAATAATGCCAACTACAACCCAGGGGCCAGAATGACTCCAGATACAAAGATTTGTCCATTTAATGTGATCGTCTAGCGAGGGTGGTACTCTTGGTAATGTAATAAAATTCAGCAGCGTAATAATTGAGATTAGTGAAAAATAATTGGATGGTATATATAGTAAATAATAAGGATGATAACTAAAATACAATGGCTTGGCCCAAACTATTACCTCTTCTTTATTCAAGGTCTAAAACATAAAGGGGAAAAAGCATTAATCACCAAAAACCCTTTACTATGAATACAATGATTCTGATAGATTCAAGAGGAAGAAATAAGAATAAATTCATTTGATAGGAGCTGAATTGAACTATGCCATTGTGGAGGTAATTCGAGGCTGATGCGTGACTTCGGTGTATGGTGACTCATGGGAGATCCAGCGTATGGGCAGGAGTCCTTTAGTAATTTGTGGTACTGATCAATATTTTAGTAATAATTATATCGGTTTGTTGGATGATTTGGAGGCTGAAATAACCCAAATAATGCCTTATTTGAAAGAAAAAGAGGTACTCTTTCATCAAGACAATGCACTAGTCAATGAAAACAGCTGCAAAAATGGTCGAATCGAGTATATAATTGCTACGTCACCTACCGTGTTCTCCATATGGTGCCCCCAGCAACTATTGGATCTTCGCAGACCTCAAAAAGATTATGCGTGGAAAGAGATCAAACCCAGATGAGGAATATTGTTATCAAACATGTTTAAACTTTTGAAGCACAGCAAATGACGCGAAGATGAATTGTCTACATTTGATATTCTTCACGCGCTGTTTTTAGTAGGGTTTTTCACTCGCAGCTTTTTCATAAGTTCTTAAGGCACTAATCAGAGAAACACTAGTCGATGAGCTCGCAAACAGCCTTGAGTACACTTAAATTCCGAATAGAAATAAGAAAAGATGTGTCATCAGCAAATAACAATATTTTTATATTCAATCTTGCTATGAAATGATACAATCAGGCAAATCGTTTATAAAAATGATAAATAATAGTGGTACCAGAACGGATCCTTGGGGTACACCCATTTCAACAGGGTACTTAGTTGAGTGATGCTGGCCCACTTTAACCGTTAATCATCGAACGCTTAAGAAACTCCCAATATCCAACCGAGAAAAAATCCCCGGGAATCCAAATTGAACAATTCATCTACTATGAAATAGAGTTTCAAGCATTCAAAAGCACTGGACTGGTCGAAAAACATCCCGGCTACGCAAACTCCATCATGCAAACTACTGTAAACGAAATTCACCAATTAGCAGGCTGCGGATTCCTTAAACTATATAGTGTAAGGAGGATTCCGTTGATCTACCGGTTCTGAAACCGTGCTGGTAGGTGGTTATAAAGGAAAATTTATCCAAGTACACTAGTTATATTCAGGCCCTTCCTTTTTTGAATTTATTTCCGCGTCTATTTTCACTATGGGACTCATCTTTTTGGTTTCACGTTCTCTCTCAACCAAGTATTTGAATTGTATTTATATCATTTATTAATTGAATTTAAACTTTTTTCAGTGAATAAGCATAGCGATATATTGACACTGTCGGTTGGTGAAAAAGGCTTTATAAAAATCCTTTACGAAGCGAAGTCAGCAGAACGTATTGACGCCGACTTGACCCTCATTGTGATTAACAATTGCTTCGATGTATGGAAGGTATATAATTAAATTTAAAAAATACATTTTTCTTTCTACTTAAATGTTCTTCAAATAGTGCTTTACCTACTATAAAAATCCAATATCGATATGAAATGTCTGCATACGCTGCTTTCAATCTTCAAAGAACCAATTTCTATGAAAATAATAATTTACCCATGTGGAAACGGAAAAAAATCATACTTTCCGATGGAAAAATGCACGGAAACGGATCATTAAAAGATGATAAATGTGGAATGATAAATTCTTCTAAAATGTTCAAGCATACAGAAAATGGTAAGATGTATCTAAAATTGGCAATTATAGTCCTACACTTCTTGAAATTATCAACGATACCTTTATTTATTATAGAAAACACTGTTTTCATTGATGAATAAAAGAGAATTTTTCATTCTTATCATAACATCAAACAATTAAAATAATAATATTATAATATATATAGGTATCAGTGATACTTTCAAGAAGTTTAAAACTAAAATTGTCAATTTTAGATATTTTGGTTTATTTACACTTTCAAGAATAGACTTGATTAATTAAATAAATGATAGGACGTGTTTAGAAACTACTTATTTGATAGAAAGTTTGATGGTTTTACGAGTTCGATATTTATTGACTAGAAGACTTTGGAGGATAGAGCACAAGTGATTGAACCTGAAATGTGCGTTCCATTTGTTTGAAACCTCCTACAAAATTGGAATTCATTTTGATTGTTGATAATCCAAATAATATATGAGAAAAGCCAATTGTAAATCTGTATCTAGCTCCTGACGATGGTTTGACAACCGAAACCTGTAATGTCGTTGGATCAATAAGGTGAAACTTAGGCAAAATACTTGTTTCTTTTAATAGATGCTGGCGAAATGAAGGAATACCTGAAATAATCTTATTTGTGGCGGCACGTAAAGCTAATATTCTAGCTAATGTAAATAACACCAATATTTCCTAAAAAATTAAAAAAAATTGGCACCGAGTACGGCAAACTTGCGCAATTCACCCTGCAAATTTAAATTTAATTTTAATAACGCACATCTGAAATCCAAGTTGACGTATCTCAGCATTACTCATAATTTTCTGAAATAAGAATTTTATTCCATAAGTAGTTTTCACACAGTATGTAGATTAAGAATTTTTGTATTGTGAAGTTGTTAACCTCGATGGTCGGAGCTGTTCACTAAACGAAAAATGTAACTAATAACCAAAAACAATGCGGCAATGTCATGAACTCGACACTATACCGAAATAGAGAGTCTTGAAATTCCGATTCAGAAATAAGATACCTTAATTTTCAGGTAAACATGTACACCTTTGCATTCGATGTCCCTGTTTCCATCGTAAATCTGCCTGCTCGTGAACACAGCGACAGTTTTGCATATGCCTTGGATTTTGGAACAGTTGAAAGGGACGAACTGTACAAGATCTGCTTCAAGATACGAAATCTGTCGAATTCCATTTATAGGTTCCAATTCGCACAGATTAACGAACTAATATTCGCACCAAATGTAGGACACCTATATGAAGGATCAGAGAAGATTATCATTGCTGCCTTCAGAACGAAGCGCCACCTTGCTTTCAATGAGGTAAACATAATAGTTTTGGGGGAAATTTGCAGCCTCAGTGTGAACAATTCACTGGAGATTGGAAAAACACTCTCTTTCTTCAAATATCTATAGAATATCATTTGATACATCAATAAATACATCCGCAGATAGTCAAGTCCGCAATGGAGTCCACCATTTACATAACTTATCAACAAGATATAATTGAAACATTATTTAACTTTTTTCAGAAAGAGATTCCGTTGACTATCACCAAGATTAAACTTAACGCGGAATCGATCCCACCCACCTTACCATGGGACGACAGACAGAACTGCCCAATAGCACAATTGGTGAGTGAATATTTCCGTATTTCAATAATTCCACCGACTGTAAAGATGTCCGTTCGGTTTGGTATATGACAATTGCACGAAAAGACTCTCTATCCATTCTCTATTTTGTGCTGCTGCCATCCACTTAGTAAAGACTCTTTTCAGGCATTTGTCCATCTTGTTGGAGATCGGCCTCGGTTCAATATTCTTTTCGATCTGTTTTCAAGCAGTGTAGGTTTTCGTTGGTGCCCTAACGAGTTCGAAATCCAGCCTGCTCTTTTGGTTGGTAGAGCTCAAATTTCGATTCTAGTCAATTTGTAAAAATATAGATTGAAAAGTTCTAGGATAGTTTGTATTAAAATTGGTCCTCCCTGCTTCATAGCCTCTGTTTGCACCTCGTCCTGTTCAGGAGCTCTATTATTTTTCATTTTATTGCGTATTTTTTTTATACTAATCAAATTAATATCATTTTCAGAACACGTCGACGAATGATGATCCTGATCTCTCATACGTACCGTAAATAAATTCAAAATGAACAATTCTATATATTTTGATATATTTGTTTCGTTTTCAGATGTGTCCAAGATGCTTCATATGACAGCAATGAGCCAGTCTTCGAAGCCATAGAAATGGCTACTCTCATACCTATAATAGTCAATGCTCAATGTGGTTATGCACACTACTTTTGCGAAATTCGGGATCTTCATTTTCCTGCATCTCATATGCATACGGTAAAGTTGAGGTTGCTTCTAAATCAACACCACTGAGATATAGTTAATGTGAACCTTTGCTTACCGAACGCTTAAATGATTTGAGAATGGAAGATGTTTAAATCTGTGAAATATTATGTCTTATTTCTAAATTGAATGTAAAAATTCAATATACAGTATCTGCAAATTCCTTACTAAAGACGGAGGTTAGGAGAGTTAGTACTTAGGTCACCTGATGTTGGACCCAAGATTTACACATGAGATTTTACCAGTTAATGAGGCATCGAAAGATATACTTATAAGTGAAAAAATCGTCACCAAAAGGTGGCTTCTGGATATTAATTGATTTCTAAGGGGAACTTAACATACCTCAATACATACATTAAAGTAAATTTTCACTTCATTTCAGCGTACATCGGAGATTATTAATGTAGAAAATAGAAGTAGAGTGAATCTAGGAATTGCATGGTCATTGGCTGAATTTTTGGAACAAGAGGATACGCAAAATTCCCCAAGACCCAGTTTATTTGGTAATTGCTTCGTAATAACTTTTATAACATTTTTATCTGTATATTCTGACTAAAAAGAGAATTAAAAAATAATTATTGAAAGGAAAACGTGAATGTGAAAGAGCATTATCTGCAGATTTTATTTGAATGAAATTGAGTGACTCTCGCGACTATTTCAGAAGGTCATAACCTTAGGCACCATCTGAGATGAGCGGAAATCCAGTATATCCATTCCTATTCACAAAAAAGAGAAGATAAGGGAACCGAATAATTTCAGGAACATAACTTTGTATGTGAAACCTATACTCACATATGCCTCAGAATCTTGAGCCGAGACGTCAACGACAAAGAGAATTCTGAAATCCACAGGGATGAAAATTTTGCGGAACATCAATGGAGTCACCCTCAGGGACCGAATAAGGAATTATGACATAAGAGAGGAAATGGGCGTACGGGATCTAACGAGAGGTCAGGACATGAAGACAATTATGAAGAGATCTAGAAAGAATGCCAGAATTTTGATGGACAAAATGGGCTAAAAACTAAAGACTGAACAGACGTAGACCGACAGGTAAACCACCAAAAAGATGGTACGAGAGCTGCAGATCAGCATCCCTGGAAGGTTACAGAAGAGGACCGAATGTACACGATTGAAAGAGCAAGAAAAAAAAAACACTAGGAACACGGAAACAGATCTATGATATACAGCGAAACATTATTATTTTTATTATGAAAGGATACAGAGAAGAGGCTGTTGCCTATAAATCTCCAACAAAAATTGAAAATCAAGTGGCGCTTCAGAAATAACAAAGAAAAAAACAAGAGTATTGCCACAAGGAAAAAATATCACACAAGTGTTATTGAGTCCAATCTGTTTTTAAAAGAGTTTACACTATCGGCACGAACTACACTGTCAGGAAGAGAGTTCCATTTCGCAAACACGCGATTCGACAGGAAAAACTGTCTCGCACAAGCGCGGAATACCTCATGGTAAAGTTTATATTGACGCAGTATACGAAACGTCGCTATTAGATCGCCACGCATCCTACGATCACTAAACAGTCCAGCTCAAACATTTTTAGTCTGTCTTCAAATGAAGGCGAACCACCCCGAACGGAATCCTCGTTGCAGAACGCTGCACTCCCTCCAAACGTTGTTGATCTGCGATCAGGCTAGGGAACCATGCAGGGCCAGCAGAACAGGTCGAACATAGGTGATGTAAAGCTGCCGGCATGTCTCGATCGAGCATCTAGGAAAAACTTTCCGCATCAAGTACAAAATCTTCCGGCATTTGGCGGTTATATTGCTCACATGGGCTGACCAAGACAGATCCTCAGTTATCACCAGCTCGAGATCGACGTGCTGTGCAGCGGAGACCAAACATTTGCCTTCGATCATATACTGGTTACGCGGATTGCGACTCCCAAGGTGAACAACTCTACACTTTTCTACGTTCACGGGAAGAAGCCACTGACGGCACCATTGGCTAAACCGATTCAGGTCACACTGAAGAATATGAGGCAAGCGAGCATCATTGAAGAGCTTGATGTCATCAGCATATTGGGATGAGTGGGACGAGAATAAACCAGGCAGATCTGATACGTACGCCAAAAATAGGATCGGACCCAAAAGAGAACCCCGCGGTACTCCACTGATAACGGGTTTGAAGTCAGATAATGAGTCGCCAACTGTCTTAGTTATCTTAGTTGTTCTAGAAAGAATTTATAATTTCACTTTTCACCACTACAAATTGAAGGTTTCTGTATGAATGGAAGAAAACTGTTTCGAAGAAAGAGGGACTGCACCTTATAGGCGCGAGCATGATCTATAACGTACTGTCAGGTTATCTGAAAAAAAACTGATGTTCAATAAAGTTTACCTAAAAATGCATCAACCTCAACTTAACGTCTTTCTTAGGAGATTGGTCTTCAAAGAACAACCTCAGTTATACTTTTGCACAAGGATTTGCGTTAGTTTCATTTAAGATTCGGTTGACACAGAAGCTCCTTCGAGAAGACCATTCACGGAGCCGTACATAAGCGAATAGGATGCAGCAGCTCGCCCATGATGACACCGATTTTCATGAAAAAATAATGATATGAATGACGAGGCACAAATCCATTGGAATAGATAAGCAAATACATAGGACAGTGGGTTCTGGGCCATGGACACCCATCAAATGATTTATTAGTCAACATTTCATCCATTAAAAATTACAGTTTTGTGTGTAATTTGATCAGGAGGCATCATTGGACGCTACTTCTTTGAAAATAAAAACGGCATCACGGAGGAGCGGCATTGTGATATGATTGAGAACTCTTCAACGCTACCACTGCCTGCATTAGATTTGATAATCTGTGATCTTATCAAAAGCCTCCACGGTCGCTAGATTTGACTGCTCCGTACATTTTTTGTGGGGATAACTGAAAAGAAAGGTTTGTGCAAATAAACGCTTGAGCAACTCAAACAAAATATTCGAGATTAAACTAAAGAAATACGGCCAGAAATGTGTGAGAATGTGATGAAAAATGTATTCGAAAGGGCTCGCCATTGTGAGGCTAACAGAGGCGGACATTTATCTGATATCTTATTCGATACATTTTGCCGAAATCAAATAAAACATTTATTGATATGGGATCCATTTTCTTGTATTTAATCAAAAATCATAAACGATAGAAGTAGTAAACTATTCCGGACAACACAATGCAGGACAAAAAGTCTTTGCACTATTTCAGGCTTGTAATCAGGTATCTATCCTAAATAACAGAAAATTTGTCCTAAGCAAGAGACGACATCCAAAGATCTTCAGGAGGAAGATCAAATGAAACTGTTTGAATAGGTCTTCTCTTTTCTTTTATTTCTGGAATCAAATATTCCAATTTCATGCTTCAAGTTTTTTTTTGTTTCTAGAGAAAATGTTGGAGCCTAATGTAGCAATGCTCAAAACAGAACTAAATAATAACGACAGCTGCGCTTTTTCGATAGAACCTAAAACTCACATTATTCCTCCTGAACAAAACAAAGAATTCGTTGTATCTTTCACCCCTAAGGACACCAGTGTTCAACACTATTTTCTCAGTGCAAATATGAAAAACTTGGATCCAGAGATGAAGGATCTGGTGATAACACTGAGGGGTGAAAGTCAATATTTTCCGTATCGCTTGGGTTCTCCGTTTATGGAAAACTTTGAAGCTAGTGACTGCAGATTCAAAACTTATTGTGGACTTTTAGTTGGCTTCGAAACCAAAATTCTCAATTTCTTGTCGCTTGGAGTTGGTTCGGAGTGTAATAGGTGAGTTCACTTCTTCTCTTAGCTATTTATAAACTTTGTGAATTCTAATACAGGTTCATAGTCAAATGCGTCATTTTGACCATTATGAAATATCGAAAGTCTGGTCAAGCACTACCATCTATTTTTTACATTTCAGGTCCATGTTCATAGAAAACAACAGCCCAAATCCCTTTTCATTCATTTGGCGAAATATCAAAATCGACAATGAAAAGAATTCATATTTCCACTGCGAATTCAATAAGGGATATGTAGTTCCAGGAAAAACAACTAAAACAAATTTCATCTTCATGCCCCAAACGCAGGGAGAGTTCGCCGATTATTACCAATTTGAACCAGATGATCCTAATATACCTAGAACTTCATTATTGCTGCAAGGTGTATGTCGAGATCCAAAAGTGTTCTTCGAAAACGCTAGCATTACTTTAGGAACTACGTTACTAAACAACTCCATTGAAGAAGAAATCATTCTCAGGAACGATGAGGAGTTGAAAATTCACTTCAGTTTCAAGAAGCATTCACTTTTTTCTGATAATCAACAAATTATGAATATTGCTCCGATCTCTGGTTTGATGGAATCGAAGAGCAGAACTAAAATACGGTTAGTATTAGTCCTAGCTGGGTTACAGATGTAATCAGACAAGATTTTTATATTGTTCCTATTATCAAGATAATGGTGGGTTATTCAATTTCAAGGAATATCAATTTTGTAGAATTTATTCAAACAGTGACATTTCGAGACTTCTAGTCTCTTAGTCAGGTTGAAATAATTATCAAATACACGATACCTACTCATCTAAATTAAAAATGAGTAACATAACACATTTGGATAGTTCAATATTCTTCCAAGAATGCCTTCTATCGGACGGAATTTCGGGAATCCCTAAGCTCAGCTACCTGTACTTTCGATACATCCGACCTCTCTCATTATTCAAGAACCCTCTCTCAGTACTGTTCTGGTTTGACCACCAGTGTGGTCAGTTCTACCAGTAAGTTCTACTTTACCAGTTAGTTTTCAGCAGCGAATAAGTTCCTCGTAGTTTATATCCTCTCATAAACATAAATAAATATTTTTCAGATTATCGGTTCGAGGCACTAAAGAGGGAACGACAGTTTTCAGTCCTCATTGCGTTGTTCAATATATGAGTAAGCCTATTTATTTCAATTCGTTGATGACTGTTGTGGACGTTTCTGCGAAGCTGATTTATTTTGGTAGAGGCAAAGATCGCACAGATGTTCAGCCAAGTATCCCACTAATCATCGACCTAGGAGTGGTAATGTATACTATGCATTTCTTTTGATTCAAGAAGTAGTTCTTAAGATTTTCCAATTGTGGATAAGGATATAGAGCGATCAAAATAAGGATGAATGTGACTTCAAAGAATGTGAAGTATTTCGACAAGAAAAAGGTGATTTCTAGCCTCTATGGATGTTGCTCGACGAAGCTATTTCACTTATTTTTCACCTCTCTATTACTCCTACAAAAGACTGCTTCGATAAAAGATCAGCCGTTTGAGTGTGAAGGATGACTTCTCCTCTGCGATAACAAATATAACTGTATTGCAGGAAAGACAATGAAAAATTGGCTTTCCATAGTGCGAGCTGGTCACGTTTGACGTATGATATCCCAGAGTTTCAAGACCTCAAGTGCAACTGTGGACCGGTTTCGAAGTGTTTTGCCTCTCATCAGCACAGTGTAGCACTGAACTCCCGAAGGGAACTGCCAATACTCAAATTTTCTCCTCTATGGTTGGTATAGGAATTTAATATTTTTTCTAGATTATACCCCACAAAATGGAAGAAATGGTGTTCGAATTGGAAAACACCAGCGGCATTGGCTTCTATTATTCCTGGATAACTGAGGATAAAGAACACATGACCAGAATTAGATTCAATAAAAGAATTGGTTTCTTAAGGAGTTTCCAAAAAATCGTATTTTCAGTGTCGTTACAAGCTTTGAGAAAATGCACATTGAAGAATACACTTATAAAACTCAAGGTTTGTTCATTTCTTTAGTTAATAATTTTTAATTCGATGTCAACGTTTTTCTGTTTCAGATTCTATATGGTCCTATTTATATTATAAAATTAAAAGCTTCTTCGCAAAAACCTAAATTCATCTTTTCATTTCTGAGATATGATTTCGGGAAATGTTTGATACAGAAGGAACCCACGAAATTCTATAAGACTCCTTTAGTATTCAAGAACAATAATTCTTGGCCTGTTGTGTGAGTATTCTATCAGAAACACTGCAGTTATTAATATTTGAACAATATATTTTAGTTTGTATGCTTTCATTTCCATTAATCCTTACCAGATTGAACCTAGTGGTCTTATTTGTCAATAACTAATTTCTCAGCTGTTGCGTCGGATGTGAATGAATAATTTAATACTGAATGGTACTTTTCAAGTTTATCTGCTTCACACTGTTTCTAGAATAATCAGAGTAGATTTATCAATATACTTATCGCGGAAGGAACTGTTATATAACGGAAAATATAATATAATTACTGTGTTAATTAATAAGTTGCTACTAAAGGGTCTTTCAATTGTGGCCACATCTACCACATGATAGCATTGACAGTTGTTACAATGAATTCAGTTCTGCTCAAAAGTCGCATTAAAATAATTAAAACCCACTATGAAAATGGTTAAAATTACATTCCGTAAAATTCGTGATATTTTCGGACAACATAATCGACTTTCAGAGGCCACTATTAAGAATTTGGTCGCTAAATTTGAGTCGACGGGCTAGATACCAAATGTGCCAACACCAACGCGTGTTCGACCCGGCCGTTCAATTGAAAACATCTCAGCCGTGAGCCAGTGTTGTAGAAGATCCAAATTTGTCAATTTCTCGACGTTCTCAACAACTGGGGTTATCCCAAACCACATGGCGAATTTTGCATAAGGATTTGGCGTTGAAGTCTTACAACGAAGCCCATTTTCACTTGTCAGGGTACGTTAACAAGCAAAATTGCCGCATTTGGGCCTATAAAAATCCAAGAGCGGTTATTGAGAAGCCTTTGCTTTCTCAACGTGTCACTATATGGTGCGTTAAGTGATCTGGGGGCATGATTGGACGATACTAGAGAAATATGGGAACGGTTCAAACTGGATTCTGCTACAAGGCCGCCATATTCAAACCAATTTTATTAATTTCAGGTTGGAGTATGACCAAAATAACGTTATGGAATTTTTTATAGATTTCAAATCAGCCATTGTGGATACGGGAAAAATGAAAACTGTAGATATTTATTTCAGTCCAACTGAACACGTTGTTTACGAAACATCACTGAACTTTTTCGTTGACTCTCAGAAAGTTATCGTTAAACTATTCGGGGAAGGTGTTCCATTATTTCTAGAAGTCTTGAGCTTGTCTGATAAATTTCTGGACTTTGGAAGAGTAAGAGTAGGCAAAACGGTGCAGAAATCTATAAAGGTACTCAACACAAGTGAAACTTATGTGGATGTGATTTTCAATCTTTCTGCCAAAGTTCGCTCGAATCAGATTAAAAATGACATGGAGGAGATTGAGTTCTGCATCGAACCGGCTCATGGAACATCGATACAGTTGAGTATTTTTCTATATTTGGTATAAAACTGATTATTCAGTCTTTGTCCCAAATAGTACTCTCTTGAACCAATTAATTCGAAGAATGGCAACGGTCTGACATAATTCATATTAAAAAAGATCTAATTTGAAGATGAACAACAATTTTCTAAATCCCTAAGATGTACCACATCTCAATGGGAACTGGGGGAATAAGGGTCACTGACACCTGAAGGTAGATATTTTCATGAAGGGAAAGTCATCACCATATTAATTATAAAGTAGGGATCAAAGATTAATTCATTACATTATAAGTTTTGCTATATCTGTGGAGAAGTAACAAGCCAGGCCATGTTTTTAGCCAGTGAGGAGTCTAACACGTAGTCCAGTAAAGGAAGGACTGAAATCACTTTTTCTCGGAAAGTGCTGCATTTTTGATGTGTTGATCGTTATATGATGAGAGAAGCATATGGTCAAAAATGCAGGTGTTAAAATTTTCAGGAACATTGAAAAATTTTTGAAAATATAGAAAAAAATACGGTTTTTCTGATATTTTTGCGAATTAGAAGGTTTAGTAAGAAAAAGTTTTAAACAAAATTTGTAGAGCGGAAAATTCTAGTCCAAATTATGTACTTTACCGTTCTCGAAAGTGATTTTGTATATTGATTATTAAGGTATTTTTCTAATGCGGCGATAACAGTGAATTCGAAATTTGGCGCCTAGTGCAAAACCGAGCGGTCCTAGACATCTGAAGTTCTAGAACAGGGTAGGATTCAGCACAAGTTGTCTGGAGAGTGTGATTTGAAATTCTTGGTCTATTAGAATGAATAAAAGCTCGCTTGGGATATCAATAACATGTAATCATTGGGTTTAAACTCATTAGTTTGAAATCGATATTTCAGTGACGCATTGAAATGAATAATTGCCCCACCAAAATTTCATTTTCTCAAATAACTCGTTGACGGGATTTTGAATACTTACTAGAACAGATTATTATATAGTTAGTTATAGGGGGAAAACTTTCTCAACAATAATACTTTCATAAAAAATTTTAAGAGAAATATAGTAATGCCATTATCATCGAACAACATCGTGGGAAGCAACTGGTTTTTTTTTTACAAATCTCCCAATATAATGGAGCTTAGTTAAGATTGACTTTTAATCCCGATTCTCTCAGTAATTATCAAAAAATTTAATTTTACGGATAGGTGGTCAAATCATTGTAGCTGATATAAAAAAACAAGATTATAACTATGAAATTTATCCCCTCTCAAGTAAATTCCAAAATCATATATTGCGTATTTATGTGCGAAATCTCTCGAAATAGAAAATACTCCAACATGGAAGGGTTTTCATGAAATTTTATCACGAGACGTTACATATATGATGTCGCATGTTAATTGTTTCCCATTCATTAATGCACCACCATCCAGTTTAACCACATTACACACAGCTTTGCTAAATGCAGTTGAAGAAACGAAGAGAAATAAAAGTAGAACTTTTGTAACATTCGATCAGCATCCTTATTTCAAAGCTAACTCTATCATTGTGCAGTCGGACAATCCTGAATTTAGGAATATTGCTGTGAGATTAGGAGGGTTCTATTTATTGATGTCATATATGGGCGCCGTTGGCTTTATCATGGATGGGAGTGGTTTGAAAGATCTTTCGGCTACTTCATACGCTGCACAATCAGTAAAGAAAATGTCTGAAGGGCTTTCAGCAGAGCTTTACGTGCTCACATATTAACTTTCACTGCTTTAGGAATTCAAACCTACCTACGTCTAAATTATTATTCGTATATCGTATGCATCTTAAGGAAATCCAGTTAGAAATTTGTTCATAATTGAAAACTATTTTAGTTTTTGAATTAATAAAATTTCAATTTCAATTTCGTCAAATTACAAAATTTCCTTTTAAAATTTATCCAATTTTTGACTTTCCTATTTTTCATATTACTTCTAGCCTCCATTGAAGAATCTATATCGCCTTCGCTAGCACATCAGATTAGAAAACCGAACATCATTTTACCGAAACTGTCCGTTTCCAACCAACTCAACATTATATGCTAGGGTTCGATGTAATAAAAGCAATACAATAAAATACGAGTAGAGTTCAACAACTCTGGCGAATATCTTCCAGATGTTTGGTTCAACAAAGGTTCAGCCTTCGGTAGTCATTTCATGGAGCGCCAAATTTAAAATTCGTTGGTATTGCGCTACTCAAGAAATACGCTGGTTATCAGTATACAAATTCACTTTCGAGAACGATAAAGTACATAATTTGGACTAGAATTTTCCGCTCTACAACTTTTGTTTAAAACTTTTTCTTACTAAACCTTCTAATTCGCGAAAATATCAGAAAAACCGCATTTTTTTCTATATTTTCAAGGATTTTTCAATGTTCCTGAAAATTTTAACACCTGCATTTTTGACCATATGTTTCTCTCATGATTTCATGGGCATCCCAAAATACTGAGGTCATTACCTATCCAGATGAGGTTTAAGTCTTTGCAGCTTTGATCCTAGATGGAGTTGCTGAATCCAATTTTAATTCATTAGGATTTACCGACGCAAAAACTTCTCATTTTCTTTTTTACGTAATTTACCTGGCAAATTTTTAAATTATCAGATTTGGTCGTTTTTAAATCCAAATCTTGTAGATATCTCGTATGTTTACTATTCGATTATTAAACTTAAACATAAACCTCAGCCATTACTCAATTGATTGGTTCAATAATTATCTATCTGACTTTAATTTTTGTGATTTCATGTTTTCTATATAACTAATGATGTTATGTCTGATAGAGAGGAAGACAATGCAGCAGCAAAATCAATTAACAAGAAAAAAGGGAAAACCGACAAAACAATGGAAATCAATAGCAAAGAAAAATTATTAAAATCCAAAAAACGAACGAGTGATCATTCAAAAAATTTCATAATAAAATCTCTAGAAAAATTTCATACGGATTCTGAAATGCATAATTTGTAAGTGAAAGAAATATTGTTTATTCAAGCATCAGTGTCATGACTTTAAGCAGGTGTTTAAGCCAGTGGGGCGCACTCCCCTATTGGCTTAACTCTAGCGCAGGCCCGCAGTCAATAAAGAGCCGACGTTTCGATTAATCCTGAGTCTGTTATTTTCCTTGTATTAATAATAATGCAAGGCAGACGACTTCTAATTTTCAACCAAATTCGGCACCAAAATAGTTTGTAAACATTATTTTGTGCCGACAAGTGCAAATGCACTTGATCTGTTGTGATCAATTATGTAGACGCTATAAAAAGACAAGAGCTAAAGGGTCCATTAATTCGTTAAGAAATTTTTCGTACAATGAAATTTTCAGCATTAATTCAAATTTTTCAGGAATTCAAGGGAAGCCTTGAAGAAATTCTCATCCCAATCTTTCGAAATATTTCCGAAAAACTCTGTAAGAATATTTCCAAATAGAACCGTCGACCTCGTCGTCAAATTCAAACCAACAGAAACCAAGGATGAATTTCAGAGCAAGGTATCTTTTTTAGTCTAGCATCTATTAGTGATTTCTGAATATTATTCAAATTTTCAGATCTACTATCAGGTTCAGAATAACATCGAACCAATCGTGACCATGCTAGGATCTGCGGTAGACGCGTCTTTCACCCTTAATAAAGACGTCATCAATTTCGGCAATATAGTAATCGGTTATGCTGGTGAAGAGAGTATAATACTCATAAATGACGGATATATTGGGGGAAAGTAAATAAAATCATTCATGAAACAATTAAAATCGCATGCCATGCTTTCGAAAAATAATCTTCATATCAATTTTCGTTTCAGATTTCGATGGTCCTTGGAAAAGAATTCAAACTACATAAGTTTTATAGAAGGTAAGATATGAGAAAAGTGGCAGTCGTACTTTAAGAGAGATGTTGAATATTCTCGCGAATAAAAGCATTAACTCATTTCCATATTTGTTGATAAAATGAGTCTTGAATATTTCTTTTCAAGAATTTCTAGAATTGCGGATATCAATAGTAATAGAAATAATTTTTCGATCTCATTTGATACAAAGCTTATAAGACAAGTCTCGAGATAACAAAAAAAGGGTCAACCACGGAATCAAAGATAATAAGCTGAAAATAGCTATTTAAATTGTAACGCCCTTACGTGCAGTTCCTGTATTAGTAAACTCGGGCGCCAGACTATTTGCTTCTGAGGGCGTCACCCTCACCTATCGAGCTCCCCCGGAATGTCCAGAAGCTCGAGCCTAGGCAGACTCCAGTGGAGAATGAAGTGGGTAGCTGTTGGAGGTGGAGGTGTCACCAATAAAACACTCGATTAACTAAAAGCATACTCTCTATTCATACCAAATAAACAAACATTCCAAAATAATAGGTCTCACAGTCCTTAAAACAAATCAACAGTTCATATCAGGTACAACCGTCCTTAATCTATATCACAAAATCTTCATAGTCCTTAACCTCTAAAAACCCAAGTCCCAAATCTACTTGTCAATCACCAAAAGTCCAGTAACATTCCGTGAAGGGGTTAGAGTGCACATAAAGCGATTACAGTGGCGAGTTACTCGATGTATTAGGCATCAGAAAGAATTAGGCAAGCAAAATGACTTAGGCATAAAAATGACTGAGGCCGTGTGATAAAAAATGAGAATATCTCGGGGTTAAAGCGAGAGGGGGGAGGGTGAAAACCAAATCCTCACTCAGGCCAACATGGACCATCCAAGCGGAGGGGGGTCCCCGGGGCACGGTTCCGCACGGCGCAACTAGTGTCAGCGCGCAACAGAACCCCTCGAAGAGAACTGCCAAGGCCCAGCCCAAATCGGAGTGACCGGCGGTATGGTGTGCGCATGCGCAAACCACCGCGCGTCCACCCGCGATGACGACAGGACCGAGGTCGAACCAAGTGCCTGCCGCACAGCAGCCCACACCACGATACTTCGGTCTAAGCACGATTGAGCTTGCTCATCTCGTACCTCAACGTCAGCTCCGAGAAATGGACTGCAGGGGTCCGCCGAGGTAAAACGGCCCACCACCTAGGGATGAGCTTGCTCATCTGGGCACCCAGATTTCGGGTTCGCAATACCGGCTAAAGGACCCAGCCGACACTCGTGACGAACCCGTGCCTCTCAGGGGTCGGGTCGACAAACGACAACAGGGGGTTGCACAACACGAACCTCACCGCGCAGCAGCCCACGCCACGGAAAACTTCGGTCTAAGCACGATTGAGCTTGCTCATCTCGTACCTCAACGTCAGCTCCTAGAGATGGACAGCAGGAGTCCGCCGAGGTAAAACGGCCCACAATCTAGGGACGATTGAGCTTGCTCATCTCGGCACCCAGATGTCGGTTCCGCATTACCGGCTAAAGGACTTGTAAAGGACGTGATGCCCTGAACGCCCTCCTGCAGCCGTCGTTCGGTCTCAACGATCGAACCTCACACTCACCTCCTGGAATCTCGTCCTCCACAAGTGGGCCTTCCGGTCCCCTCTCTATACCCTTTTCCTACCTTGGTATGTCTGCCTACCACTGAACTCACCACCAGCACTACCAACACTGGCTGGACCCCCCCACTAAACGGTGAAGGCTTTCCTGCTCCGAGTCGCGCCGTCCGCGGAACTGCCGTTCCCGGTGCTCGACTCGCCTATAAGTACCGTTCAGTCTCCCCACCCACATGCGCCGTGGGCGCTCGACGGAGCGAGGTGGGAACAACCGGTCGGGTCTCCCCACCGTTCGGCGTGATCTCGCTGGAGTCGATCGAGGTCAACGGGTTTCTGCCACGCAAACAAAACTACTTCGTTACAAAATAAATAATAATAAGAATAATATATATACGTTTTGTCACCCAAAATATCATGAGTGCTATTGTGTCCGCGTCTTGAGACATTGAAGGTCAAAGGTCGCTTACTATTGCTTAAAGGATATTTGCACTCATAACAAATGTTGTAGAGTATTCTCTATAGTTTTTAAGTTAATTATTCACTAAAACTTTATAATCACTAAGAAATGCCCATAATATATTATTTACACTGATTATTAATTATTTATATTTGATCAAGATAAGTGATTTTCTAATTTATATTCAGCTAATCAAGTGTAGTATATTATCAATTTTGGAGGATATAATTCATATTAGTTATATTATTTTATATATTTCATTCAATATTAGTCATATTATCAATGAAACATGAAAAAGTGTCAATATCACAACATAATATGAATCGACTAAAATTCTTTTAACATTGAACATTTCAATATCTGTATAGTATGCTGTATTTAATGATAAATAAATAAATCTTCTCAACTTGAAATATAATTCAGAAATATACACCAAAATTACTAAACTTGAATAATTAAAAATAATCAATTTACTTATTTTAATTGAATATAAATAATTAATATATCAGCACAAGTAACCATTGATGTGTTCAGTTCAAGCCGACGGGAAGCTTGTACAATATAAGTAGTCGTAATGCTTGAGCAAATGAAAGGCCAAATTGCATGATATTGGTCAATCCAAATTGTGGTTTAAGGGACCAAATCATCCCTTGTTATAAATTTGAATCAATCTGCAAAAAATTCTGAAGATAACTTGAATAGAAAAAATGTTCAGTTTTATTTTGGTGGTACCTTTGGTCCAACACCCGGTAGTACTCCGTGTGATCCTGAATTTTCAATTCATTACTTTCAAAGACTATTTCGATTATTTATGGAAAAATACAATAACTTATACTTTTATCAGAAACCTTACATTATTATTTTCAGGTGAAGGATATTCTCCACCCAATTCAAAAGTAATGACCACTATTGTTTTCAAACCTGGACACGTTCAGTGCGTTTTTAAATTCAAGGTAAGTTTCATGGGACTCTGATTGAAACCTCACGGCAATAATTTTCATAACTCGAGTTGACTGAATCTGGATTATTTGATTCTGAAGGCCTAATTCCTGAGAGTCCACTGGAACGCCTCTAGCTCCGCGGTCGTGACGACTGAAGTCGTCACGGCTGTAGACGACAGGTACAGGTACATCCCTAAAGAGCGGCTATAACAGTTGAGTCTTGAGTCTTGAGCGTCATGGCATCAGTGTTGAGACTAATCTAAGAAGAAATATTATTGGACGATTCAAAAGAGAATGAAAAGGCACATCAACTGCACCTTTCCAGATAAGAAGAGGGTTTTTAAAAAATTTAAATAAATAGGCATATGCTACTAGACGATTTAATGTTCAGAAAGGTTTATCGTTTGAATAGAGTCTAGTTTGATAACACATTATCGTACATCGAATGTAAATTAAAGAAAATATCATGTAACAACGTCAAAGAGCATATCAGGTCTGCAGAAAAGGATAAGGACGTGGTCTCATGTTGTACACTGTGAACATTTTCAAACTATCATTGCCATATTTTGAAAAAAAAACGTTATATATTTTAAATAAGTTTTCATTCTTCTCTAGAATTTTTATTACCATCTTTGTACAGTTGAAAATACAAAGGTGCTCACGCATTAGTTCAATAAATTGAATGTCATCTATTATCAAACGGGGAAATAATCACTTGAACAGTAGCACAAAACTGCAGTCTGCAGTAGTAGTAGAAAAACTAGGTTTCACTAAACTCAAAAAGGGTTACTTAAGTCGCTATCGGTTAGCGGAAGAGCGTCTTCAGAAACTATTCCTTAGTGACCTCCAAATGATGCTGTACTGCGGTGTCGCCAAATTCTAAGTGGAAATTCAGCAATGTTTTAAATTTTTCTTCGTCAGCTATCATGCTTCTTGGATCTTACTTTTCGATCAACATCAACTTGAGGTTATCGCGATAACCACGTAACCATATAATTTTACGCTATGGTTTGAGGAAAACAAAAACCAATCTTTTAACAATAGGTCCAAATCGTTTCATATCCTCATTAACTGATATGAACTTTACCATTCTTATTCATATGACAATAATATGAAAGATCTTTTTTTACATAAGTTGAAGGTAACCCCCGTGACCACTCTTTGCTCTAACTATTCTCAAATGATTTATTGTTGTTATGGACTCAATCCGAACGTTTATCAGAAAAAACTTATATTTAGAGAGACATTTTTTCCAGGCATACTGCCAAATAGAAAACTACAAAAAAAAGTTGGAACTCATTTTGACTGGCGGATCTATGAATTTGCCACCACCTATAGAAACTCTTCAGTTCACTGCAGCAGTTCGAGAGGAGTGTGTTCAAAATATAGAATTTCGAAATGAGTGAGTAATTTGCAAATTGCTTTTTAATTATCAAGCAGAAACTGCTAAAATATACCATTCAGAATTGAAACAAGATATATGACAAAAGGTACCTTTGCCTCTCTCTTTTCCATAATTCCATAAATCGATTTGGATGGAGACTTAAACATTTACTTGATAGTGGAAGAGCTAGTTATCGTTTCAGACGAAAGACAAAGCTGGTCCCAATATTTGTTGTGATTTTGAGCTCAATATTATTGATAAAACTCAGTGAACAAGGGTGAGGAATCTCACTTTTCATCCACTACAAGGTGTTCAGAAAGTGTATCGGGTATTTGTAAGTTTAATAACACAAAAATAATTGTGAGCAATAAAAAAGTTTATTGTTCATTATTAACATATGAATTGGATAATTATTCGGGAAAGATGATGTTATCCGAATATGACCGTTGACTAATTACTTTGTTTTTTTTTAGTTCAAAAGATACATGGAATACTGAACCTGTGTTTACTGGAAATAGTTTTTTTGGAGCAGGCACATTGCGAGTCCCGAAGGAAACATCTGTTACCTACCAAATTCATTTCACTCCTATGAAAATGAATCCGCCCCGGCAAAAGGTTCATCAGCTATCAGTTTTATTACAATATTTATTTTATAGTACTTTCATTTTATACATGGTCATTATTTTTCACATTTTGAACTGAAAATGACATCGGTTAAAAATTCAAATTGATTTTAGCAAATTTCTTGAATAAGTTAATTGTGCTAATTACTCGGAACTGTTCCTAACCATTGTTGAGTGACGATAAGCAAAAAATATATCTTTGTATATTGTAGTAAACAGTGGAACCAAGTATGAGAGATAAAGAGTCAGGGTATAATAGAAATGAATCAATATGATAACTAAATTTTGCTTTTGCGGCATTTTCAAAGAAAAGCAGAGTGAGAATTAACATCAGCGAGTAAGATCTAGAATAATAAAGTAACAAGTAACAAGAAATCCACATACATTATAACGACTCAGAAGGTGTTTCATACAATATATCGCACTCCTCATATCCATCTCAAGATCAAACATCAACTTCGAGGTTTTCTCACAGTTTTAGGACTCCAGCGAGAGCTTCAGGATTGTATAGGCTTGTCGAAATGGAAAAGAACCCATGAAAACGTTGCAATATTCAGTATTATATGCGCTTTGCAATTTAATATGTGGTTGCTTTCCGTTTTTCACTATGTGACCTCAAGTTACTATAATTTTCCTGTTGCTCAGGAATTGTCAGTAGAAGACCAGGCAAGACGGCAGATCGTAACGACTCGTACTTATCGAAGTATTTCATTTTAGATTTCGAATACCAGCCCTGTGGGAGAACTGATTACCGAACGGTGTATAATTTTATCAAAAATTTTTAACTCGTTATTACTTTCCAGGGGACTGTTTTCTTTCCTCTTACCAGTGGTGTGAACCGTCTTTATGCACTCGAAGGAATTGTTACCCCGCCCAATCCTGTGGCGGAAATATCAAGAGATATTTGTTGCAAAACCTATCATAGCGAGATTTTGAAGGTGGAAAATTGGCTTGGTCTACGACAGCAGTTTAAAATAACCTCAGAAGTAGTTGGTGGAAATACAACCAGAATGATATATAAGATAACGTCTAACGATTATTTCGAATTACCACCTTATGGCAAAAGAGACTTCAAATGGATCATTTATGTGGTCAACGAAGGCAGACTGTCTTTCAAGGTACATGAAATAATGAGCTTTATGTGTCTCGACATCTTAAATAATTCCTTTGTATAATTAAATCGTTTCATATTTAGAAGAATATAATTTTTTTGAGATCTATTTCAAATTCAAAGAAGAAGTTGAAGAAAAAAATACAACCTAACCTATAATTCAGTGGAATTTCTTTGAGTCAAAATCAACCAGCAAAGCTCATTTATTTAATCATTTATTTTAATTCCAGTAAGTATTCTGTTGCAATTTTGTGTTATTTTCAAATTAATTCCAAAATGATTAACAATTGTAGCGTATACAACTGCAAAACAATAGTTTCAATAATCCTAAACTTTCTTTTTTCTCAATACCATTAGACACCGACAGGTGAGTGATACATATAGAATTGTAGAAAATGTTGTTTATTAAAAGCTCCATTATTTGAGTAGTGCTTCATTCAATTAGTTGATATTAGCTGAGATATCAGGAACCAATGGAATTTCAGGAGGTTAACGCCTACTGTCGTCATTTCTTTACGATTAGTTGAGATATCAGGAACCAATGGAATTTCAGGAGGTTAACGCATACTATCCTCATTTCTTTATGATTGGTTGAGATATCAGAAACCAATGGAATTTCAGGAGGTTTACGCCTACTGCATGTGTATGCAGAAGAGTGAAATTTTTTAAGATAAATATTTGAGTGTGTATCTATATGATTTTCAATTTTATAACTAGAAATAACAATAATATAATATTCATAGAACAATAATTCAATAGGTTTTTATTTTTTCCCACCATACTGAGGGAACGCTTTCTAGAGAACACTCAGCATATTTAGCGCAGGGGAGTATTTATGGGAGAGGGGGGGGGGTGTTGTTAGGTGCGTGTATTGGTGGTAATTAACTGCGACTGTATACCTATACAGTTTTTCCTCTCCGGTGGACCGGAACGTGTATGCCCTGCATAATTGTCTAAATATCTAGGTCAAGCTCGTTATTGAGGCAAATCAGTCTAATGGTTCAGGAACTATGAGCATCTGAAATTTGGTGGTTTCCTCTATGTCCCCTAGAATATCAATCGGATCAAATTGTAACTATCAAGGTATTCGAATTAGGTTGGAACAAGTTGGCTTGCACAATTTCTCAGAAATCGACACGCTAGAAATTCTTTTAGAAATTGCTTGAGAATTTTCTACCTAGTGAGACACCTTATGATCAACAATCAACTCTAACTCAAAGGTAACAGTAGGTTATTTAAATTCATTCCCATCTTTATAGTTTTGTTTTTGCTGGAAGTACGACTCTTTTTAGATCTAATTTACCAGTTCGTACAATTAAATTTTCTGAATTCCAGAATAACGCAAGACATTCCAGTTGTGAGAAACTAGCCTGGGAAATATTTCAATTAATATCACATTACAGGTGACATTTTTGAATGAAGAGACAGGAGAGTTCCTTTACTACCTGATCAAGTTGAAAATTTCAACATCGGAAGTAGCAATAGATAATATTGAATTCGTGACTTGTGTGCGAGCAGCATCTGAGAAGAAAATTATTGTCAAGAATCCTCTGCCAGAGGCTGCAGAATATACTGTTGCGGTTTCGTCCCCTACGTGATAACAAATAATTCCTTTTTATTGCTTCCGTACGAAAAGGTAGGAAAAAATTTAATTTTATGAAATGATATTTAGTATATGTTATTTCGGGAAATACTGATTCAAATCTTCTTTTTGGATTGATTAAAACGCCATGAGAAGAAACATCTATTCAGTTTCAAATGTGTTATGGTGATAATATATTTTGAGTAATTGGTGCATTAATATTTTCAAGTTTTTTACGGGTTCTTGGACCTGATAATCATTTCACGTTTCGGACCAGTGAATTGGCCGGCTAGATCATGTGACATCACACCTCTTGATTTTTTCCTTTGGGGCTATGTGGAATCCAAAGTTTACATGAACAAACCGGCTACGATTGAGGTATTGGAGGCCAATATTACCCGAGTCATTGGAAAAATATCACCCGAAATATTCACATATAAATTGTTTTTATTAATTATTTTTTGACGTGACAACGTCTTATAAATTGGTTTGGCGGGTGACACTTCAAGAAACTGCGTTACGCTCCGCTCACGTTATGCGCTCACAATGAGAGCGAGTGAGAGGCACGCGTCTCTTCCACTCGGGCATGGTTAGCCCGCCTAAGAGCAAGAGAGACAGAGCGAGAGAGAGAGAGAGAAAAGGTAAACGCGTACGAATGAATATTCACATTAAAATTATTTTATCACTCAAAGTCGTTGTCACGTAAAACTTTCGCCCGTATACCGACTTTACAGGCAACCAATTTTTTCATTAAAATAAAAGTACCTCTAAATGAATCACCTTTTACTACCATAAATTGAGTGTTATATCACGATGACACCTTCTTGAAATTATTGAAAAATGCAGAAACGATTGGATATTGCGTTACTGACGAGTTGATGATGGAACTCGTATAGAGGTATTGTTTGGGCGGGCAATAATCATCATCTATTATTTTTCTTGTAACCAACGTTACATCTTCTGTCGTTGTCAAGGTAAAATTAGCTTTTATAAAAGCTTTTCATTTCACAATAATCCCGTATGAGATTGTGTTAAGTGTGAATATTTGAGTTTTTTTTTTATTTCAGTATAATTTGTCTGTCACATACCTTCCTGTGAAGGTCGAAACAACTAGTGCAGTTTTAACCATCAGCAATCCGGTAGTTGGTAGCTATGCTTACAATCTTACCTTGGAGGCACAAGCACCGAATTCGGAGCCAGAGGTACAATTTCGAACATTTTTGGGTCAAAGCATTTCGAAAAGTATACCCTTACCAGGATTGCTGCAAAATTCTGACGCTACCGCACAGGTAGGTATATTTTCTGGGTTATCATCAAATTCATTTAATTAATATTTCGTCTCCAAAACTGTATCGCAGATGATCCATCGGTATATAACGAAAATGGGTGATTAAGATAAGGATATTCGAGGTTGAAATGAAATTGAAGGAAGTTTTGTTTTGGTTCATTCGAGTTATAATATTGTTTTTTTTCACATTATCTACCTCTGTTGTATTTTTTTAGTATCGCCCTTATTTAGAGTCCGGAAAAAGAATTGGGAACTAGTACGCAAAAGTTCCTAACCTCACATCGGTGCTTTTATATATTTTCTCCTTTCTACCACCTGATATTCAAAATACCTCCACACGATGCTCGACTAACTACAGCTTCAGAATCGTGGGCTTCCTATTTTATTTAGTTCCTGAGCGATTGAGTGAAGACCGGCAACTCGAGGAATAGGTTCATTCTTAATATTTAAAGATTTCTTTTGTACCTCCTTCCTTCAAAACTGTTATGTTTGAAATTCATGAAGATCCAGGTTGATGGTTCTTTAAATATTTTATTTTCATTTTCAGATAACAGACAGTAGAGCTTTCGAAGTGTTAAAGCTGTTTTGTCAGTCTGAAAAGCCGTATGTAGATGTGCTGTTCTTTCCGCCCAATGTTGGCACTATCAGAACTCCCCTACAAATAAAATCGTGCGTAGGAGACTATACGTAAGTCATGTTTCTAATACAATTCAGTGTTGTAAGTCACCGAAAATGAATAATTAGTGGTCATTAAAATTTTTGTTACTTATCCAAGAAAACCGCAGCCTTAAAAGACACTAAGGGTCAAAAAATAAACCGATTCCTAAAAAATCACCACAGCAGACTGTATTCAATAGATAAACATGCTATAAAAACGAAAGAAAAAACTTTTAAAACCTATGTAATACAAAACTGAACAAATTCAACAACACTATATGGTTCACAATGAAGACTAAAGTTGAATGAATTCTTCTTGTGATATTTAGGTTCAACCAAGTTGAAAAACCTATATTATGAAGAGTCCGTAGATCATCATAATTCCATTTCTTCTGCATTTCTTCGGCAAGATTGCCTGTAGGTCAGTGTATATATTCTTCTTAAAGCCCCCTCTTGGGTAACAGATATCTGGTTGATTAAAGCAGAGTTACCACACAAAATAACACAATATGACAGTATTGACTGATCACTAGAAAGATAAATCACTGAGTATACCCTGATCAACTTAATTCTGTAGTCCCAAAAAGGTTTAGATGTTTGAATTGAGTTATTTTCTCTTATATTCCATATTTAGTGGCCAATTCAGGGTTTCTTGGAATACATTCTCCGAAAAAGTTATTCTGAAAAATTGGATTAGGGTGCATTATCATAAACGATGCTGCTTCTGCGAAGGAAGTGACCATGTTACTTATACTTACTTACTTGTTAATATACTAAAACAGAATTGAGGTCTATAATGTACTGTAACGGAACGAATAAGGGCCTGACTGGCACGCATCGACAAAGGGATTGAAGAAGCAATAAAAGCTGGCTGGCGTACCGATAAGGGGACTGCAGAGGCAATAAATTACGACATGCATGTACAATTAATGCCTTATAAAGGTTTCTGGTTTCTCACGGTTCCAGAACATATAACAATTCTTGAATAATTACAACATGTTAATACTATATAATGTAAAACTCTTGAAATTTTTACAGGTACCCACTTATTGGAGAATCACTTCCTCCTGAACCTCATGGGCCGATAATCATTGTTCTGGGAGAAAGCGTCAATATTGAAATTAACAACCCATTCGAGGATAACTTGATATTTCAGTTCAAGGTGGATAATAACATTTTTATGGTAAAACCATCCGAGGATGCCATAAAAGCAAAAAATCTGTGAAAATCACGGTTTCCACAATAGGAAAACGTATAAGTAGAGGAGGAAGTGCTATATCTAACTTAGATTTAATGAGGTCTGGTATATTAACTGGAAAATTGACTGTGATTAGTGAAAATGATGTCGAATGGGTTTATTATTTACAGTGTCAAGTATCTAATAAATAGAATTTTTCGAAGCATCACTGTTTTTGATATTTTTCATAGGGGTTCAAATAACAAAAACTATTTGGAGAGTAAAATGTGAAATTCTGATAGCATAAGAAACATATAAGTTCATCAATTTAAGATGATCAACGTGTGATCTTCAAATTTTGACATGAATGTCCTTCACTAATATTGTTCATGATTTTTGTTTTTCCGTTCATAAATTGTATTCAGCATGGTGTAATCAAGAGAAAGTTCAAGAGTGTAGGTATCATTGTACTTGAAAAGAAATACTTGTTATAGTTATTATGGGATATTGGATATTTACAAGGCTAATGAGCCGCCAAGGATTGAAGTTGATATTATTGTTGACATTTATTGTGTTTATGTGTGTTTCTCAAATATTGGTCGGTGATTTACCAGTCTTATGTAAGCGTGAATAACCGCTGACGAATTCGTCGTTGAAGTTGAAATCATTATTGACATTTATTGTATTTATGCCTGTTTTTCAAATATTGGTCGGTGATTTATCAATCTTATGGAAGCGTGAATAACCGCTGACGAATTCGTCGATATGTGTGGAAAGGGAACAAGTTTTCATTATTATGTTCCGAAGCTCTGTAGCGAAAACCTCGCAGTATTAAGAGAATAAAGGTTTTGCTCACTAAAGTAGTTTTATTACAACCAAGTTGTAACAATTCAGAAGTGGGATTGACAGAACAGTTTTTTTTCGTTTTCGTGGCTTAAAAGTAATTTTTGACGAAATAAAATGAGTGATTTGGAAGAAGTGAGTGAAGTGGAGGTGCGTCAAAATCGAGTGTATGATGATTTGATCGAGCAGCACATAGAAAAACGAATCACGTCGGCCCTAAAAAGAAAATTCGATGCAATTCAAAGAGTCTTATCGATCTCAGAAAATTTAGGAGATTTGAACCTCAATCAAAATGACGCCGCTCCTAGGGATATTAGCACCGGAAAGCCAACAATTAAAGGTGATATAATACCACCCTTTGATCCGGATGATCGCCATCACACTGTTGTCTCGTGGCTAAACAAAATTGATCAGCTCTCGTTGTTAATTCTCAAAATTTCTCAGTCTTCCCATTCAAAATCTATGTACTGGTTAGTGATGTTTTTGTAAATAAATGAACGAGTCTCTTCTTGACATTCTACTCAACATATTTTCAATAAGGTGAGGCGTAGCAGAACTAAATAAAAAAAAAACAGTATTTTGGCTCAAATTAATGTTGTTCACAAGAAATCAATTCATTTCTTATGAAAATAGGAAATTTTCGAATATTATCAGCTTTTCGAAAGCTAATTTCTTGCCTTGAAAACGATAGAAGATGTTTGAAATTGAATATTCGGTTATAACTCAGATTGCAAACAATCATATGATGTTATCAAGAGAAGAAGGTTTTTGGTTGAAAGGAAATCGAAGGACAATTGTATGTTTGATTATTTTTCATATATGATAAAAACCTGGTGATTCTATTCCATTATGTCGTTTATTTGTGGATCATGAGGTTTCAGAGTGCGGGAAGGGAATACATCGTCTGCGCAAAAGATTATGACCTCGCGTCAGTGCTTTGCTACATTATTATTTTTCAATTTGTTTCTGTATCTCAAATATTTTCTCTAATTTTGCAAATCAATAGTAAAGTACTCTTCATTCATATGTATATATATTGAGCAGAAAACCTTATATCTAAAAGCACAATTCATATCACAATAAGCTTTCGCCTTTCTTAAGTTTGAATCATCATTAAAATTGGAATATATGTGGTACATTCTTCTTAAGAAAATGGAAAAAACTGAATAAATAGATATAATGGAACTCATTGTTTACTTATCGATAAATTTTTGAAACACAAAACTTACAGGCTATAACACATATCAAAAAATCACAAAGCTCGATATAAAAATATAAGAATATTTTATAAATTAGATATCAATTTGTCACACAAAGTACAACATAATAACCAACATTACAAAACAATTACACTAAATTGTCCATACTCTCCTGTCGACTGACTGTCCTTAATGAACGGGGGATTTTCGGAACAGAAATTCCGAAATTTCTTCTAGCGGGCATTTGCAGACACAAATTCATCCAACTTTTCTCACTGGGGGTGTTGAACCATTCTATCACTGCAAGAGAGTGTAGAACAGACTTCAAAGTTTCTCCTTGATTGTTTTTCAATTCGTGTTTCATCGCTGGTAGTTTCTCCGTAACCAAAAGAATCAAGGATGAGCCAAGAGAATCCAACACTTTTATTGCTCGATATATGGTGCCTGTATCCCAACTGCCATTGAAAGTACTTGGTGAAAGAATAATGATTATTCTTCTGCTTTGTTTGGAAGACGTATGTAGTCCGGTCATCCCTGAAAAAAATTACGATCATGAAAATATCTCTGTGAAATAGATCAGTAGAGGAGGCATACGAGGCAATACGTTATTAATATATTTTGAAAACTTTAAAACGCTATGACAACACCCCTAGAAAATCACAGAGCTAATTGAAATGATTTTAAGATCACTGGATTTTTGTTCAGATGCCGCTAAGATGTCCAAAACGATTATAGACTAAGGATATAGCTTATGATCAATTTTACAATTCAACGTATCTTGGAGAGGAAATTCATCTTCATAATTTATATTTAGTAGAAGTTATCATTTAAAATAATATTACTTTTCAGTAGATATAAAGTTGATTCATCACCCACACACATTCAGTATCCCGAATTAATTATATTTTCTACTTGTAAATTCAATACTTACAAGTATCCACACTTGGGGGTAATTTCTTGCTTGTAACTTTGTAGTTATAATCTACTTCCAGCTTCGGGAGAATAACGTTGAGAGCCATGTTCTCATCTTTACTGGAATATAGGATCAGAGCGTCATTAATTTTACCATCATCTTCTTCCACAGGTCCAAAGGAATCTTTGAATCGCAACCTAACATCTAGGCCGAAACGTAGATTCATCACAAAACAGGCCATAAGCAGAAGTGCTACTGCAACCATCAACAGCATCATTTTCTCAACGGGAAAAGGATTGGGGTTAATATATGCAAATACAGCTGAAATAAATATATTGTCTTCAAAAAAAATTGTCTACGAAATAACCTCGAAGATTTTGGACAGGCACACAATAAAGTTCCTGCTGTTAAATATATGCCTTAAACACTAAGTGCTGGTAGATTTTGCCGTATTCAAAGGGTCATAAACTAGGAAGAGTGCATTAGCCCGATGCCATGATTTCCTAAAAGCACATGTTCTTAGTGGAGCAGCGAGTTATCATTTTGCAAACATGTCCGTTATTTCGAAATATCTAGTTGCTTCAAATCGAAATGAAATACTGTTTCCTCGAAAAATATCCACTTAATCAATTGGCAACTGGCAAAACATTTAGATAATGTTGAAACAAAGCAGTTTGCGAACTTTCTCTGAACTTATGAGGGATTTACATTTCAGATGCTGCCGAACTATTCCAAGAATTTGGCCCAATATAAACTCAACCGAGATATTTGGGCAATCAATATATACTGTATTTATGAAAGTCCAAGCTTTCGAATGGACGGCCGACTTGACACTCTCAATTTTGACCACGGATTTTTAAACCCAATCATTTGAGTCATGTTCGGTTTGAATTCCAGGATTGAATATTTATATAAGATGATTGTTCCACTGGGTACAAGCACGCAAAAACAGCAAGCACTTAATGTGCACCTATAGAAATTTTATTTAATTTATTTATCAATTTGTGAACATGAATGGACACACTTACCTTTCTGCCTGAGACTAACTGTCAAATTTTTTGTCATTCCTGGTTTTTTTATTGTGCAAACATAAATTCCATAATCCTCAGGTTGAATGTTATTCAGAATCAAATAGGTTCCGAATGTCTGATCATCTTCCCTGTAAAAAAATCTTTATTATTGATTGTTCACATAAACAAGCCGATTTTTCCATGCAATATGTACCATTTCAGCAATGATCAACAAAGTAGCTGCAGTAGTTGCATATACCCGGTGAACCCGGTAGAAAATCAAATCACCGATGACACACCGTTGCAATTTTTTCGAAAAATTGATGAATAACTCTAGAAACAGTTATCAAATGCTTCACAGATGTTGAGATTCAACCTATTCTTTGATGAAGATACTCATTAAATCGAAAAAAGTTCAAACTGCGTGCCCACAGAACGTTATTCAGCATCAACTTGAAAACAAAAAGTCTCTGCGTCAACATTTTGGGACTAATTATTTTAGTTCTAATTAAAATAAGAGAAAATAGCAAATCCGTTCATTATTTTTAACTACCTAAATTTCATAATTTGATGATGACTCGGAAACATGTCATTTGAATTACTGGTAAAGAGTCCCACAATCAAAGTTTTTTGTAACTTCCTTCTCACATCGTTTAGAATGACATGTTGACAGTCCTTTTCCATGTAGAGCATGGAGATCAAGCAATGAGGAAATTCTATCCAAGATTTGATTATAAGATTTCTGGTACAATTTTTCACGTCCTTAAATGGCATCTGGAATTGTTTAGATCTTCAGATAGATGTCTAGCGTACGTTAGAACCTCTGTTGTCTTTGACAAGTACTGAAAAACGCTATAATCACCTTTAATTGGTACGTATGCCGGTAGTACAGACCGTTAATGGTAACAACAGTGGCAAAAACAGGACCGGGGAAATAAAACACCAGTCGACCGGTTGTTATGAAGTAGAATAGGACTCTTGTGTCACCGTGAGAAACTTGTTTGGCGGACGTGATCTTGGTATTGTTTCAGTGCCTTTGGAATCGAAAAGTGGATTCGGTAGCCAGGCTAAGCAATCAGGATTACATCCACCTAACTTTCAGCATTGAAAGTGCCGACACGAGTTTCCGCAATTTTTCATCCCTAAACAGAAATTAGCTCTCAAATATCAACTCTTAAAGCCCTGACTGACTCTAATATTTGAGGACAATCGAATTGACTTGACAGTATACATAAAGTTTACGTCCTTAATCATTCTTCTGGCCTTTAAACTAATCTTTTTAAAAACAACAATATAATAATACATGCATAGATGTTATTGATATCTTATATATTTTCAAATTTCACTGTCGTAACTTTCTATCACCAGAAGATATGGGAGGTTTTCTATTTACTTTAGGGCAGGGAGTTATATAAAGTTTACCTAATTAAAGGAATTGACAACCCAAAATAGTTCTCTTAAAAAGTTAAATGTATCGCTCATTAGGGTTTCAGAAGATTCAATTTCGAAGAAAAATCACTTCTGTGTAATTTGGATTCAGATAGAACATTAAAAAATAATATGACAAGTTCCTATAATTTTTTTTCCTTGCGGCCCTCCTTAAGAAGATACGGCCTCCTAATAGACGCCACTGGTAATCAATTTTTCTTGAATAACTTTCGAACTACTTAATATAATGTAATGAAAATTTAATACGATGAACAGTAGTAAGGATGTCTCAAAAACTGCCCTTAAAACATAATTCGCTTGTTCGAGTGGTTTTCAGAGAAATCAAAAACTCGAGCAGCGAAATGTTATTGGCGAAACTTGTCCAATTAAATGGACTTCGTTATATTCCACAACCTTTCTCGATCTCCTCGTAACTGAGATTCAATCGTCAAGTAAGGATCTCCCGATTTATGTTAATAGTTTTCGCAGCGGCAGCCTTTGTACCCACCTAGCTGTTGTTCCCTGTTAAGCATATATGGCGGTCTTGCATCGCGGGTGTTTCTGAGACACGTGCTCGGGTTTTTAAAACACATACATCTATGTGCCGCAATACTTCAATTTCCTATTGGTATTCACTTTCAGTACAAGTTTTAATTAGACGAGAATCTCGAGATTGTGCTCCAGTTTATAGGTTTAACCACCCTGCAGCTATTTCATATAAAACATGTCATTACAATTGATCGACGCCTTGTAGTAATTAAAAAAAAGCAATTTTTGACAACTAAATCGATTTATGCATAGGATAAAAAATATGAAGAAAAACTGTATTTATTTATTCGGCATCGAAAATATTAAAATCAATAATTATAACTGACGACGTACCTCGAAACGACTAATAACGCCAATATTGCACAATGAAGGGATCAACATCATAAATATAACAAATATACCTGTTAGGCAACACATGAATCTTGATAGCTATTCGAACACAAAACATATACAAAACTATATACAAATAGTTAGAAAGTTATCGACGCAATAATTTAATTTTTTCAACACTATGGATCATTAGGAAGCATGTTAAAGAGAAATTTTTATTTTAAAATCACCCAAGAAGTAGCAGATATAAAACAACCCATATAAATACCATACAGATTTCTATAACAAATGTGCAGGTAATGTCTCAAGGAACTATTTTTTTTCTGAAATACGCAAAAATTGATCCTTATCCATTAGAATTTTTCAAATTTACATACCTCGATGTTTTCTCTTGTTGAATCCTGCTGCCGTTCGAAAGTGTTCGATTTGAATCCATTTTAAACCAAACAGCTTCGTTATGAGCATCCGGTAGGTCAATACGCCCTGTAAAAATATAAGCATCATTACAAAATTTAAAAAAATACCTAAATTGATAACATAATGAAATATTTGCTATATTAAAAAAAACCCTAGTTGCAGTAAAATGGATTATTTTTTATCTCAGAATTGCTATTCATATAGCACTATATTGAATTAGGTACACAAAATATAGTTCTGGTTGCAGATAAATTTTACATATATAAGAAAATAATTCCTTCAGAAAGGCCGTGATACAATTTTCGGATTTGTAAATTGCAACCTTACTTTTCTGCAGACTAATGGTATGGATTTATTTCAACAACGAAAAAATAATATAATAAAATATAATAAAGAAAGAATATAGAAGATAACGCATCATCTTTTTTCAAATATCATGAAATTGGTGCTTTTTGGAAATCTGTAGAAGCAACTATAATACATAATTATTTTCACTCTTATACAGAATTTTGTGCATATTTTATCATGAAAAAGACGAATTTTTTTCGAACATTCTTACCTTAGTACTTGAGAAGAGGCGCTTCACATCCCAAAATTGAATATATATCGATTTTTAAGAAATCAATTATTGCAACATATTTATTTTTACCAATTTTCTCTGAGTCTTTCATTTGCAAATACTCAACAAAAAGCAATGTTTTTTTCTGTACTTACCCCCGAATGCTTCACAGAAAAATCTCAAACTTTCACCAACTGCCACTTCTCTATCCCTAGATACATAGGTTATCTGAGGTTCGTCAGGAACTTTCGCTGAAACAAGAAGAATAAAATATAACGGGGCCATCATAGAAAAAAATGTATAGAGTTCAGGAGCTTTTGAGCGCCCATTCCTTAGTTTTTTCCCGGACTCTGGACGAATGCGATTCTGAATAAAACCGCCCCAATGACTGTAAAATAATCAGAAAAACTATTTCTTCGATCAGAAATACCCACACACCATTTGTTTCAGTTTTGTTCGAAGTCCAAACCACCTTCTCTCGAGAAATATCCCACTAATTGAAAATCAAAAAGAAACTCAATCGATTTGGCCGAATAACAACTCAAACTTACCCTGAACGGGCAGACAGAATCGATTTTGAGCAAGAATTCTTTATCAGTCAAAAAAAAAAAAAACACTTTTACCCCAAAATTAATATTTTACAGAAATTTGGGAAAATCAATAATAATCACTCTGTTCGTTAAAAAAAGTTCCCATATATTTTCATGCATTACGATTTTCGAGCGAAATTGAATTCATTGTAACAATTGCCAAAGCATCTACTACGAATATGTGAAAAAACTAACTGTCAATGCTGTGATGTGGTATGTGTGGCCATAATTAAAAAAAAGTTCTTGTTGAATGACCCTTTACTGTTGTTGTCTATTTCATTTCGCAAACTCTTCAACCAACCACTATCATAGAAGCTATTCGATACCCCAGTAAAGGTAACTTTTCAACATGAATGAGATAATAGTTTCAAAAATGAAATTCAATACATTTTTCAGCCACGCAGCAGTGAGGAAATTCATTAAAAATACTCGTGCGGAAATTGTTCGCAATTCCTTTCGAAAAGGGGTTCCTTGCTTTGTTGCGCTTCCGTTACAAACTGCATTCGAAATTATTGTTTCCAGCATAAACAACAACGAAATGTCCTGCCTTTGTGAACTGCCGCGTAATGTAAGAAAGTTCCTGGAAAATCATATTTGCAGGTCGGTCCCCTCTATTTTAATTTGAATCGTTAAAATTCAATTTACCGGCCGGCAAGTTCAAAGAATAGATACATATAGGTACGTAATAAGTTCGACCTTAGTTTCAGTTAACATAAAACCGACAGTGGTTATACGCGGTGTATATCGTTTTGCCGAAATCTCTGTAATTTTCTTTATATCGAAAATGATCTCAATCGATTGGCTGTGACTTCATCATGAAGAATCCGGGATCAAACTTGATTATGTCCGGCCGTATACTCTCTATCATGCTTCAAAAGCAGATTAGATGCAAGAATATGTCACGGTTTCAAAATTCCCGCTCCAGTTAGTACTTGCCAACCGAACTGGTGGCGTTAGTCGCAGTAGTTTACCAGCTTATCTCGTACGTTTCGATGAACGCCGTTGTCGGTGGTCCTGTTCTGTGCATGTGACGTAGGTTGTCAATTACGTCGTTCTTCCGGCATATATTTGGTTGAAATTTCCTGGAGTAATTAATCGCAATTTTGCGGATCTGAACAGGATTTTAACTGAAGCCCTGAGAGAAATCTTATCATGTTGGTTTGGTTTGTTCGTTGGTGAGATTTTTGCGCTTTAGCGGAGTGGCGTATTTGTTTGGAAAAACGACGTGGGATTGGTGAGTTAACCTATGTTTGTCACGAGGTATTTTAGATTTTTGTTCGTATTTTTAGCATCATTCTGCTTCGAATTGGGAATTATTATTGTACCGTTGCGAGGTACCGCAGATTCTGAACTGTCTTTGAAGTCTTCGAGCTGTTTGTCTAGGCTGTCTGTGAATTACTGCCGTGGGAGCTGTCTTTGGGGACCTCCACCAGATTTCGCCATCTAAGATACCACACCTGTCGTCTACCCAGGGCGTATTACTGGGAGAAATTGTACTACGTTGGCCCAGGAATATATTTGAGCCCAGTTTCCATCTACGAGACTGTGAGAATAATATCCTTTTGTACTTCAGTCAAGCCACGACCTAGACTGTTATAGAAGGCTAGTCTGTAGAATTTAGTTAAGATTGATTAGTATCAAAGAGGCCCAATTCAGTGAATACTGTTTAGTACATAAAACCCGACCTGTTGAGAAGGTCGCTTAGATATAAGTAAAGAGCTATTTGTAACGATTACCATCGAGGCTCTAAGTATATACCTTGGGGGTGATATTACTGTTTGTTTAGTAAGAGATAAAGCATTATATCGAATATTCGGGTTGTGAAGTAAGAACTAGTTAGTGATCTACCTTCTGTAAGATATATCCTCGTTTGAGGGACCTTGTGTATTTCATTTGGGCTCATTATATTATTAAATAATTGCTCTATATTCTTTCTACCAGCCGCTACCTCCCGCTTGTGTGATCGGGCTCGTTTGGCATCCTGAGAGTGCGTTCGTTATTTTCTCTCTTTTGCGACCCTGAGATCTTTAGTGTACTTTCCTCTTTTTTTTTTTTCTTTGTATTATCAGAAAAAAGAGTGGCGCCCCTTTATAAGTAGTCTCAGCTCTAGAGCTAGCCGAGGAGGTACTTTGTGCACTCTCTGGAGCCGAGTGGGTTTGGTGACAAATACCATTTTCTCTTTTCAAAATTTCATAGGGGTAGCTTTTCTGCCAGGGAGCTTGCTGGTTCATTATTGTTCAACTATCAGAAGTGCAATTCACTGCTAATCGACCTTCTTTCTTTTTGAATAGCAACCACGTAGAGGGAATTCTAATATGAACAACACTATGACAATGTGAAATCAGTGTGAGCAACATACCTATGTCGGAAAAAATTCAATACTACCACGTAGGTTCAAATGATTTGCGATAACGAAGTAGGTTGTACATGAATGGGTTGCGATTATTGACATTTGTACCCACTAAATACCTACACATATCCGGTAAACAAATATCTGATCATATAATATTTCATACAATATTCTTGCGAACACCTGTGGTACTAGCCGCCCAGCAAGGTAGTTCAGTATGCAAGAACTAGATTGTTCTCTCCTATTCGGTCAATTTTTTTTCTTGTTCATTGTATGCACCTGGATGAATAGAATAAATTATGTTTTAATAAGACAATGATGAGATGTGCCTTCAACTTCAATTCGATTTTTCCAGCAAATGGAATTTAAATAAGGGATTCCGCTCAAAAGAGAAAAACCTCAAGAAAGTCCCAAGATACAATTCAGCTCATTTTCCATGAAGAATTCAAATAAGACTGAAGAAAGTACTCATAAATTGGGACGTTGTACCTTAATTCACTTCAGTTCCAGTGAATATGCTTCTGAAATATACAAAATTCGAATAAACATTGATATTAATGAATATTATCATATTGTTTCGATACCCAAATCAAATTTCGAATATCGAACCAAAAATTTAATCAAACGAATGTGGTCGAACTCAGATCTATCCGGTCGGTCCTATATTTTTTAACTTTCGAGGGAAATGAGCTGCAGTTTTTATATTCACAGAAAAATTCATTTATTTATAACTTGAATATTTCCGTTAAGATCGTTGTTGGCAAAATCAAAGAGATCGGCATTAAAGAGATATGGAAGATGAAATAACGCCAAGCGCTATAAACATAATACTCGAAATACGGTAGAGCGCTTGCGTATTTTCGCGCACTTGTTCTAGTAGAACAGCGTGCTATAGTTTTCTCCAAATGTCTGTAATTTTCGAATATTAAGCCCAAACTGGTCTAGATCTATATGACTTTCTAGATCAAACTCAAACGTTCGGCCGACCGTATATTCTCTATAAAGGTCGTTACTGGGGCAAATCCGTCAAACGGTTGAGGAGTTATGAGCATGTGAAATCTACTTTCCTCTTTAACTCCTAGAATATTGTTCTCAACCAGTTCTTAGATATTATGTATTTCGCTTACTATGACTGATACAGATTTACCAGTTTATAAATCTGTCAGTATGTCAGCAAATGAAGCATGTAGTTTCAATAGATAAGTTTGCAAAATATTGAGGAGTGAAACAAAAAGACCACACGTCTGTGTTTCCCTTATTCGTGATACAAATAGAATCGATTTACGTATCGTTTTTTTAGTTTTGAATAATTAATAATGCGGAATAAACATCTAAAAGGGTGAGATTAAGTGATAAGAAGGGAAAAGAGCAATTAAAGGAAAAAATGAGCAATTCAGCGGAGCGAATCGACAGCCTTTGGGGACCAAAGGAACGCTATCTGCAAGGCTATATCACACTGTCCGCTTTCTAGTAAATGCAGCACCTGAATGAATGAAATCGGGGGATTTTTCTATGATTTGTCACTTTATTGATGTCAGTTCATGAGCACGGAGATGTTCAAGAATGGTCAAGCTCGCCACCTTAGCCCATTCTCGCACACACTTATGAGTGCATATTTTCAATTTGAGATATAGGTTTTCTGATTCCAAACGCGTAATAGCTCCTGACCTTCGGCATTTCTTTCCTACATTTTTCAACTTGTTACAAGGAATCTTTTCGAATCTTCAATCAACGCCGTGGCATTCAACGCATTCCATTTAGTCAGATGCGAAAATAGGTGGTGTAAATTTCCGGGAATCCCTCAGGGGTCGCAGTCAAATCGCATACACACGTTCGTCGGACAATTTACTTCGGCATGTCCGCTTGATTGGGAAGACAAAGAACCCACAACTTCGATTCTTCGAAAACCTTCCCTCATTATTCCGTGAAATTCGACGAGTGCAGACTGACTCTCGGAGGTTAAGATGCCGGCGAAAGACTTATTAAATTTCGACGTGGTAGATCAATTCAGAAAGTATGAGAAAGAAGCCTTTCATCCAGTCATAATTCGTGGATATAATGGATCGCTAAATTCTAAAGCAATTCCTAGAATCCCGTCTCGATAATTTTATTGTTCGAAAACTGAAGCAAGTTTTTATTTCATTTCTTTTATGTTTGAAAACAACTTGAAATTATTTGGTGTGGAAATTTACCTTGAGTGGATTCTATTGCTTAAATATAATTTATTGATTACACTGGTCCACAGTGGTTTTGTTGCCCTATATATGAAAATTATTTGGGTCCATTCATGCACACAATTCATGAAACTATCTATCATTTTGTTGATTTGCTCAAATTTTTTTAAAATGTTCTGATTTCCTTGTAGATACATGTTATGATTGATTTTTCATGGAATTTTGAGGAAAGCAGTTGGTCAAAAACTACTTTCAACTAATCTGCAAATTTCATCTGACATTACAAAAACCAAAAATCGATAAATGAAATAACGTGTATATTCATAACGTCAAAATTGGCACCTGCGAATCAGAACCTTTCATAGCAACCTCAGGCGTGCCACAGGGTAGTAACATTGGACCTTTGCTTTTTTGTGTTTCATAGATTCTTTGCCAGAGTGCCTGATTTCAAAATGTATCGTATTAAGAACAGAAACAGACTGTGATCTACTACAGCTTGAAATCAAAAGCATAATTGAATAGTTTTCAGGAAATACAAAGTTTCTAAATATAAAAAATGTTAAGTCCTAAGTTTCAACAGACAAACCAATCCTATTTCTTTTAACAACGTGATTTTTGGAGTCGAAATAAAGAGAGAGCGTGAAGTGAAAGACCTAGGAGTTTTATTTCATTCAAATTTTAAATTCAATGACCATTTCAATTACATAAAAGATGAATCTATTAAAGCTCTAGCTCTCTTGTTAAGAAATACAAAAAAAAATAAATTTTTCTACGATAATGAGTATGCATAACAAATTTGGATGCGATTGGAGACCACACATATTGAGTCTATAGAGAAAGTCCAAAAAAGATTCCTGAGATATCTCTATTTTTTGAAAAACAATTGTTATCTTTTAAAAATATCATATAAATCTATTTTGGATACTTTCAAATTTAAATCCTTTTTCCAAAAGAGAAGACAACAAGCTGTGATTCATTTGTGCTATATCTTAAATGCCTTAAGGTATAAAGATTGTAATTCAATTAATTGTATACATTTCAATGTACCAAAGATTAATTCAAGATTTCTAAACAATCCAAAGATATTTAGTGTAGAACCTAGTAATAGCATCTCTCCTTTTAACAGAATGATGACAATAGCAAACGACGTGCTTGATGAGGTACAGGTAGATTTGTTTAATATTGGTCCCAAAGACTTGAAAACTGTGTTCTAGATTAAGTTATTCTTTTTTTTTTCCTTTTTTAGGTGAATTTGTGTTGTTATATTGTATTAGTAACTTTGCATGTAATTACCATTCTTCAAGTGATGTATGTGAAGTATGCAATAAATAAATATTTTAAGGAATTAGGATACATCGAAGAAAATAAAGGGGAAAATGTCGAAAATATATTTAAACGCACTATTCAAATCCAATAATCTGTCATTTTCCGTATGAGTCACACCAACTGCGAAAATAAGATACAAAAGGCACTAGGAGGTATAATTTGAATTTTTCATTGAATTCCAATAAATTCCTCACAATTCTTGACTGAAATAGAGAAAATATCGTCTAATTCTTAAATAAAGATTTTGCAATGACACATGTTGTTCACTTCATTTCATATTATACAAAGCTTAATGATTTTAATATAACATCGATGTATTGATGACTTGTAGTCTTATGTGTGAATAAATAAATATTCAAATCAAAATCACAAGAAAACGATCTGCTGCTAAATCTCATCGTCAAATCGATGTATCATTAAGACAAATTCTAGAATGATATTTTCGACAGATTGACGAACATACATAATCGCAATCTAAGCTTGTTCAACCAATCAAAATTTGACGTCTTCATACTTCATGGTATACTCATATCTTTCCAAAATGAGATGGTATAATGGTGAAATTAAAAAATGTGCTGAATAGATATAAATTAAAAATTTTGTGTATCTCTGCCGAATATCTTATGAGATATTGAATGTCCACGGTCCGATATACGACAATTACAAACATTTGGACAAAACGAAATCACGCTGAGCTACTAGAACAAGAGCGTAAAAAATAATTATAGAAGAACCTGACGTACATGATGCAAAAATCAAAGCCTTCAAGTTATGTGGTCAATAATTTCCACGAATTCATTCCTTTTAAATAAACCGTAGAAACAGTTATTTCACATCATTCTTGAATATTTATTAGAGTATCAGTATTAACGTGACATAACATTTTTTTTTCTAAAGACCAATATGTTGAACGTTGAGGTATAGTTTCCCAAGTGGCGTTTAATAATAGATTTCCTGCTAAATGCGCTTATGATTGAATATATAACTCGCATAGTTTCCATTGAGCCAGGGAAAATCCGTCTAATCATCTTTATTTAGATAAATGGTTTGTCCTTCGCCTCATTAGGTATTTTTGCAGTACAGGTTTCTGTATGACTCACAAGACAATATCTTGATATTTCTGATTCTGATTCTTTTATGAATTATAGCCATACAATACAATCATACAAACCATTGAATCTCAAGTTAAAGTCCATTATTTTGTAGTGGTCACGAAGTTGGAGGTGAGTTTATTGGGGTGATACCCTTGATTCGACTAATTCAGACGTTTATGGATGCCATTCTGAAATGGATTCTATATAAAGGGTGATTCATTTACAAGTACTTTTTTTTTAGTAAAAAAAATTTATAAAAACAATTTTTCGTACTTCCGGGCCTAAAGTGACAACTTCACTCCCTTGTGACAGGTACCTCCTAATCCTAATCCCTCCGGGATTAAATATTGACGAAACTCCCGGAACGATTAAATCACAAACAAACGAATTGAAGGGATATTTTATTGAAAAATACAATTAATTAGAATGGTAATTAACGTTAATATTCAAATTAATATTGTGACAGATCGTCATATTGACCAGTTTTTCCTGGGTTAATGCAGCAGGTAACTGACGAGTAACAGATAGGTCCTTATAATATTGAACTGGTGTTTGTTTCGAAGATCCTGCGGACAGGAAGCGAGAATGAGGACTGTGGCATAACTATGGTGGACGAATCGGCAACTTGACCAAATATTTTATCTGAAATTTTTGTTTATTTTTAATAGACGATTCAATATATCCCTCGGCCACGTTGGAGGATTTCCATCCTCCATGTCTCTTCAGCACGTTTATTGTTGCTCCCGAATCAGCTAACAAAGACGCAGATGTGCGTCTGAAACAATGTCCCGTATAAGACGTCGCATTTTCTAATTTCAAGAAAGCTGCTATTTGCCGTGGAAATGTACCAAACATGTTTTTTCCTACTACTCGCGTGGTACATTCTTTCTTGATGTATTGAACAATTCGCAATGCCACATATTTTCGAAATATCGCCACAAAACTGATGGCACTGTTTTCTGAATTTTTGATCACAAAATTTCAGTCAATTTTATTTTTAGTGTTTCTAATTGGAATAAGGAAGGAATCGCCCAAATCTCTCAAATCGTCGATTTCTAAATCAACCAACTCTTTTCCACGACAAGCTCCCGCAACGCCCAAAAAAGTGCAACCTACAAAAAAATTGATTTCTTAAAATTTCTGAATATAAACACATTTCCAAATTTACCTTAAGCATTAAATATTTATCATCCGGAGCCTCCCATATGAACTGATCTACCTGCTCAGACGTGAGAATTCTTGACTTCTTTGGCTTAAATCCGTCATTTCTTCTCTTCAAAAAAGCTAATAATTTTGGAAATTTACTTATATCAATATCTTCTCTAATATTAATAACCGATTTCAGCATTGAGTAATGTGCCCAGAGAGTTGAGGCACAAACCGCTTTTGATTTATCATTGAAGTAGACTAACAGCGCATTTTCAGTAGGTTGTCTCACATTTTTTAAGCGGCACCACTTTTTAAAAGCATCGTACTGCTGCTCGTATAGTTTTCTAGATTTCGGTGGTAACAATTCTTCACCTACTTCGGCTGCTCTTTTATCAATATCAGATACACCTTCTTCACTCATGATACCAATAATTATCAATAACAATGTTTCTTTACAATGACACTAGTAATGACAATGTTTCTAAATTATAATTGTCACAACGCAATGTTACTATGGTAACTTATTTTAAAGACAGTTTATCAAATGAGTTGAAGAGAGAAAAAACTGATTGAAATTATTGAAATAATTAATAAAATCATACCGGAAGTACGAAAAGTATCGTATATACCTTGCGACTGAAGAACATTTAATGCTTCAGGTAAATTAAATGTACCTTCAGGATTAAATGTACTACTTCAGTCCCGCGGTATATAATATACTATTATTTTATAAACTTTATCAACAAATAAAAAACCATTCTTTACAATTATTTTTTGAAGAAAATTTCTTTCAAATTCGACTTCGATCAACAAGATCCATACGATAGTTCCAATTTTTGATGACGCGTATGAGTATTTCGGGTGACATTTCTCAATGACTCGAGTAATATTGTCCTCCAATACCTCAATCTCACTATTTGGGTAATTTTGTTTGGACTCACTTAAGAAGAATCAGTGGTCAATATCGATTCTCTCCGTTCGTCCGTAGGCACCATTACCTCCGAACGGAATGAGCAAGAAATTTTTCAGGGTAGATTTGAGGAATGAATATCTCAGACGAGTCTATTATTCGACCCAATAGACTCAGTAGATCCGGAGTAATAAAAAAAATGTATTTCTTTTGATGTCTTGCTAATATACAAATACATACGATTTTTATTCTCGAGAAACTATTACTTCCGGAGACATGTTTTAAAATTTGGATAATCAGTTGCTATGATAAGCAACACTGGGTTATTAGATACTAGTAATGGTTTATTGGCAGCATGCCTTGGTTTCCGCCCAGAGGTCCTCTGCTCGAATCAGAACAGGAGCTTAATATGACATTTTTCATTTTATGAGTGAGATCTGATTTTTAAAGGTAAATAGCTACTCCCAAGTAGCTCAACAAAAGTGTTTAAGCCGTCTGGCCACAAGGTGAATGTGGAGAAGCAGAAGAAACAATACCTCATCTCATCAATAGTTGTCCCATATATAAATTTCAAGATGGTCTTAGGGCTATTAATGATGTTTCCGATTCTTTCTTGGATTGGGTTATAAATTTCAAAGGAATATGATACGTATTTTTGTTATTCAGTTTTTTTTTCTGCTTTTGTCTTTTTATTTCCAGATTCGATGTGGGCAACTTGAAGAAGTCTCTGTCTCCATCAATAGAAGACCACTCTTGAAAAAAGAAGTGCCATAAATATATTTCAGCTTTTTTTTGTACTTTCACACTAAGGCGAGGAGCCAGGGATTTGTTAACTGGGGTTTCTTTCCTAGGCTTTTATGTCATACGCCGAATTGTATGACACCCCGTCACTAACCCCTGATCTATATGCTACAAATATGTTAATCTCATCGCGAACACTTTGCCTTTGAATATCACTTCTTTAGAGCATTGAAGTTCTATTCCTTTCTATACTACAGTATTAATAACTGTAAATTAATTCTCCAAAAAACAGGATGCATAATTTCCTGTTACATTTTGCTCAAGATTTCCCTGGTAGAATTTTAAATCGATGCATTGAAAATTTCAATAGAAGGTTTAAGAATACAGAGAACCGCGCATTGTCCGATAGAAGACTTATAGATAAAATCAATCTTCTGCCATGCAATGAAACGTGTGAATTGTGAGCATATACGAGGTTGATGCCACCAGTATATCATATGAAGGATCCCACGATGAATACTGATGCAATAATAGATGAAAAGATTAGTTAGGGTATACGATATAGGAAGCGAGAGTCGTAAATAGTGTCCAGTACGTTCGTATTCAATAAGAACGGTGCTTCTACATCTTTTCACCTCACCGGCACCCTTCAACATTAATATGTAAGAAACCATCACGGTTGTAGTGCCGGCTAAGAGCTTATTTCCAAAGTAAGCCAATTTCATGCGCTTTATGAACCTTCTGAGAAATGACTTTCATTGGTCATACTCACGTTCCCCATAAAATATCACCTCAACCCCTGCTAAAGAGCCATTGTCTTTTATGGGAAACAACGGGTACAGCGAAATCTTTCATGAACTTGCATCATAGAAGGCGTTTCATAACAACGTCACTTAAGGACGTGATAACTCGAAATTAAAAATATGAAAAAACCGTCTGTGCGCTTTTTCTCTAAACCATACGATCCGAACATCAATTTGTTCGAACCTCGAGGATATTTTATTGTATCAAAGAATAAAATTATTGCTTGGAATATCGTCACATTCATTAATAGACTAGTTTTTGTATGTTTGCTAACTAAATATTGTAACCAAAAGTTCAAAAGAATATACAGTGAAATTCCCCTCCCGGACACCCCCTTTAGACGGACACCTCCCTTGAACGGACAGTTTTACGTGGTCCCAATTGACTCCCATATAATTTACATTGTGCAAGTTGTCTGTTGAACGGACATTCCCTTGAACGGACGCGGACACTAAGGTATGTTCTATTAACCGGACAAAACCGAAACAAAAATATCGGTTCTGTTTCAATTATCTGTGGAAAGTATCGCTGTTAGTTCATTGCATCAAATGGGGCGCAATGGAAAAGAAGAGGTTTCTGTGTCGCGCGCCAACATTAGTACCAGCCTTCAGTTCGGAACTTCCCCGGTTGACCGGGGATATATCGATCCCAACTGCTGCACGAAATTCCTGAGAATTTAACTAGTGTAAGTTTGAATTCTGACGTTGTCTCAGAGAAAGAAATGTCCTTCTCTTATCAAAGAATATTCACCCAGGGATATCTTTAATGCTGATGAAACAGGTCTCTATTTCAGAGCTCTGCCTAATGAAACGCTAACATTCAAAAAAGAAAAATGTGTTGGTGGTAAATATCCCAAAGAGAGATTTACAATTTTGCATTGTGCAAATATTGCAGAGGAAGAAGAAAAACTTTTAGTCATCGGTAAAGCAGCTGAACCAAGAGCATTCAAAAATATAAACATAAACAATTTGCCTGTAACTTGGAAGTGGAATAAGAAAGTTTGGATGACCAGACAAATTATGACAGAGTGGTTGCTTGAACTAGATTGGAAAAATAAAACAAACAAAAACAAACAAAACAAAATAGGAAGATTTTGTTGTTTTTGGACAATGTTGGATCTCATCCAAAAGATATTCACCTGAAAAATATTAAACTTTTGTTTCTACCCCCTAATTGTACATCAGCTTGTCAACCACTTGACCAGGGAATCATAAAACATTTCAAAACCCACTACCGCAGTCTCATACTGAAACACCTGCTAGTAAACATTGAGACTGCTAGTACAGCATTCGAATTGACAAAAAAAATCTAGCCATTGGACGCAATTTACTTTGCCAAAACCTCTTGGGAACAAGCAAAAATTGCTTCCGCAAAGCCGGTTTTAAACATGAAAATATGCAAGGTGCTGACCTATTGAGTCAGGCTCAGACTGTTACATATGATCCTGAAGATGACTTTCCACTCAGTGTTATTGCAGAGATTCTCAAAAATAAGAATTTCTTGGATATGAGTTTCAATGATAACCTCAACGATTTTTTGAACCTTGATGAAGATTTATTTTTTGAAGATACTGATTCAGAGCATGAAATTGGGAACTCACATGACACTCAAGAACTTTCCGGAGATTCTGATAACGATGAAGTACCAGGACAAACAGATGCTGTCCAAAATTATGGGGAAGCTATGACTTTAACCAAGTAGCTAAAAAGTTTTGCCCAGAATCACGGAGATTCAGAGAGTTTAGATATTCTGTCCAAATTAGAATTGAGATTTCTTGATTGTCTATTCAGGAAAAAAATGAGACAAACAAAAATTCAGGAATTTTTTCGTAATTAAAGTGTCTCCTTTTTATCAAAATTTTTGTTTATCCTCATGATTCATCACATTGATTTTTCAGTTATAGTTGAATTTGAAAAATGTTCACTTTCTTATACCTTTATATATATATTGATTTTTATGTTCAATAGTCTCCAACTATTATTTCTATGAAATTTTTTTTTTGTACATATGTATTTCTTTTAAGCGCACATCCCTCTTAAACGGACACCATAAAGCGGTCCCGTGAGTGTCCGCCCATGGGAGATTTCACTGTATATATATATAGACTAGGAAAATATTTTGACACACGTCGTTTGAAGGATAGCACTAGAAAATGGATTATAAAATTTGTACCTACAGTTTTCTCTGTTGCCAAACATGGGTACTTAACAATCCAACAAGAGCAAGCGCGTAAAAACCAGAGCATTCGCCAATTTGTACAAAACTATTTCATAAACAACTAAGAATGTTTAAAATTGAGGAACAAATAACGATCGAATTATTATGTTCTGTATAAACTATTAAGCGGAGAAAGTTTTGAATTTGAATCAACACGTAGGAGGGCTGTTCGAAGAAATAGGGTATAACTTCACCTACCTAAAACTTTCAAAATGATCGTATGTGAATGAACAACTGTATCATTTCTCAAAATGCACGTGTAGTTCCCAGCATCACTCTCAGATATCGATTTGGTGTAGACTGTCTGGTTGAGATCTTCAGGATATAAAATAAGCTGGGAATTCGTCAGTGGCCATGGATAAGGTTTGTCGTTTTTATACCTGTAAAAGAAAATTTGTATAGTTCAACTGAGCAATTACAGAATTTGTGAAACAATCATTAAAAAAGAACTAAATAAAATCATATATCTGACTCTTTGCTATATATCGGTTATTTATGTCTTATAAAATAATCCCGTACGAAAAATCCAAGGGATTGAGGTCTGGTGATTTTGCTAGCTAGACATTTGTTTCATGCCTTCTCATTTACTTATTTCCAAATTCAATAATCATCAATAAAGTCCTTAGTAAAATTAAATAGTCCAATATTACAACTCATCCGAATTCGATACACAAATATACAGGGTGAGTCTTTGACCACTGCGTTAATTTTAACCATCGATTCTTGATGTCAAAAGAAACATTTACTTCCTATAACATTTTTCCAAAATTGGCCCAGTTCAAAAGATATAGGGTGTTGAAATATCATAAAAAAATTGCATTTCCACCTGTAATATTCAAACGACAATATCAATTGAAATGGTCTCTTGTAGAAGGTTTTTGATAACAGTCATGCATATTTTGGTATCAATAGATTTATTCCATTTCTTGTGGGTTTCTCACTACTACTCTACAGATTGGTTAAATTGCATGAAAAATAAATATCACTTGAACTAAAAGTCCGTATATTGTACTTCCTAATGTCATTGGTCTGTAATTTTTTGCAGATACAATCATTATTCGTATTTTTTAAATTAATTTTTAAAGCATTCAGAACTTTTTTTCTATATTTGAACCTACTTATAAGTTATTGATAGGATCTCGACAAAAATTAGTTATTGAAAATGCATATTCTGAAATTTCATCTTAGTAAAATTAACTCGCGAAATGTAAGGGGGGGGGCATACATTTTTTCAATGATACCAGCCTCTTCTTTGATCAATTTAAATGTCAAACAGAATAACATTTCAAGCCAAACAGAATTCAGTTTCAATCAATCAAAAAATATCATAACTTTTAAACGGAAACGAATTCGCAAAAATGGTATAGAAAGAAAGTGTTTTATTTTACACAAAGAATCTTATGTTAAAATCAATATAGCAGTCGGAGCATCACCATGTATATTCAGTTGTAGTTAATGTTTATTTGCAAAATATCGAACATCAACCTCTTTTTCAAACTGATTCAGACCACAACAATTTCAAGGTTCAGCTCAAATTGGACTGGCGGTGAAAAACCGAAGAACCCTGACCCGTCTGTGTCTTTAATTGATAGTTTCGGATTTCGGATAGGACTTTGCTTCTAGCGTCGGATGTTCTTAAAAAAAGGGTTCCCAATATTCGATCGAAAACGATGTGGTTAGAGTCTTTCTACAGTTCCAAGAAAGATCGAGTACCGTGAAGTATTTCTATCGAAATATCACGTATTAATCATTGAGGTTGGAATTTTTGCTACATCATTCAGCAATGGAGAAGAGAATTTAGTAACGTAGTAATTACCCCGATAGAGATTACGGTGTTGAAAAATCTTGGTTAACGTACCCTAAATATTAATTTTGGAAGAGATAATGATAGATTATTAGAAAGAAATGTTTATTATATATTTGCCTACAAAAACGTCTACCGAAGAAACGAGCAGGAAGAAGACAACTTGCCCTCATGTAGCATCTAAAGAAATATTGTTCATGACTGAAAACATGATACTGGAAATGAAATCGAATCCTAGAAAAAACTAGGCAAAACAATAGCAACCCGTTCTAGTAGAACAAACGCGCAAAAACTTTCATGATCTGTATGTCAAAATGAAACAAAATTATTAATTATTTCATAGAAGAGCGAAAGCGCGAAAATTACAAACACTTCAATAAAACCATTGAGACATCAGTATCATAATTCCAAAAGCCATTTGGGAGGTTCATAAGCAACACGAGCTAATCATAAAGCCATAACGCATGAATAAAAACGTCAAAGGACAGCCCTTGCGGTCAATAAAACCATTGAGACATCAGTATCATAATTCCAAAAGCCATTTGGGAGGTTCATAAGCAACACGAGCTAATCATAAAGCCATAACGCATGAATAAAAACGTCAAAGGACAGCCCTTGCGGTTCTTTCAAAGTCAAAATAATATTTCTCAGAAGTTCAGGATATACAACAGTCCCTCACACAATTATATGTGAAATATGATGTTATTTATGAGCTACCTTTTTATTGCTAGGGAAGGTATAAATCACTGAACGCTATGTCGTAAACTTTCCGATGACGTTCAGGATATACGAAGAATACAGGGGCAGACCTGGACTTTTATGCAAATTTTCATGGCTTACAAACTTCATTTATTACCGAAAAAGCTTTATTTTACAAATAGGATATCGTTGCATAAATCAATCATTCCAATATTGACGGACAATGAATATTTCTTATTGGGGAGCATTCTTTGATATATTCAAGCCATTGTCAACATAGTAGCTCTAGCATACAATAAAGAAGTAACCTTTTCGGGAATAACTTCAATTTGAAGCAACAACGAGCCAACAAAGTCAAACACGATTTCCAACAAACCGTTTTCGCAGTAACGACAAATAAATCACAGAATGCTTGGAAAATATATTAGAAATATTTATAACATCATGGATAATATATAAAGTCTTATTGAATAATTGGGACAAACTTCAGGGGGAGATTCTGTTTAAAGAAATAATGGTCTTACGTTGAATTGGCATTTTATTATTTATTGCTCTGAAGCCTATCGAGATATTGGATGAAATTTCGTGTGTTACAAGAGGTAGTTATTACTCATATTCTGACACGTAATTGAGAATTTTTAGTTCACCATTGGAGCATAACTTTTTTGGTGCTTGTGGAAAAATTGTTATACAAATTTTATGTACTTCCTGTGAGCGGCTGTATCTTAACAAGGGATGCTCCAATGAAGACTCCTGATAAGAAAGATCCTATTTTTTTTCGATGAGGAATCACCTCCTTAAATATTTTACACTTATTTAGTTACACCTTGTATAATTTTGAGATTTCATCTTCGTAGAGTAAACTGATAATGTTTATTTATGTGATGAAGTCACAGAATATCATAGAGTAAACTTAAGAATATTTTTCATGAAACTCTGCATATACTGAATAGTACAAATCGAAAGGTAACACATTGAAGTGTGTATATTTTTATTTATATCGCCATAAGTCTTTCCTTATTTCAAGAATGATAAGTAACATTAATTGACGCTCCAAAAAGAACAAGATTTATTCCATTCGAATATTCTTTATATTAGTTTGAAAGATTCATTGAATTTTATGAATGACATATACCTCATCTCTACTTAAGAATATTCAGTTATAAATCAAATCCGAAACAATCATATAAGGTAGTATTAAGAGAAGTAGGTTAGTAGTTGAATGAAAACTGAAGGTGAACTATAAGTTTTGTTATTGTTAATTCAAGATATATGTTTGCTGATTCTTTCACATTTTTATGTCGTTTGTTTCTGTAGCACACTAGAAACGGAAATGAAAATGAAATGCAAATTCACCAAACACATTTGTACAGAAAGTGTTATTTGTATTTTTTTTAAATATCTATTTCCACGACCTTTTAAAAGAATTTTGGTCGACAACATGCAGTCGCGGTAAAAATCTAACACTGTTATGCGACTTCAAAAAACAATTATTTAATGAACTGAACACAAATTATTATTATATCAGTTTCAACAGAAAACTATTTTTTAAAGTTGTGCTTTTAAGTAAAATTCAAAAATTTCTGTATTGTGAAAACCACTCACGAAATTTTGCAATACTTCTACTTCCACTGATCGTTATATCTTATAACTTATATATTATATATTTGTGATGATACAGTACATTATCTCTATTTCTTTTTTGCCACAGTGCAGAGTAAAATAAAAGAGCAAGCTAATTTCAACAAAACGGTGATATGTTACGTGTTTAATCGAAAAACAAATTTTTAGCGCGTTATTTTTAATGAAGAATCCTAAAATAAAATGTAGTCCCCCTCTGTTGGGTTGAAAATTCGCCAAACCCATCTACCGATACTGTCAGAATGAACCCAGGTAAAAATTCTTTATTACTGGGCACCCTTGTTCGGAGCTCGTGTCCACTTCACAATCCTCTAGTTCTCATTCATGTTCCGAAAGGAAGTTAAATCTCTTTGATGATTCACTAAATAATAGACTGAAAAGTGTCACTACCTACAATGGCACTTTAACACCAATTTTTCCTGATCGATTGAGACGAGTTCAAACACGCAAACAAAAACAGGTGTTGGAGATAATCTCAAAAAGGTAAGTAGCGCAATGTAGATTATGGGAATTGAGAAAAAATGTTTCGATACCAAAAATTTCTTCAGTAATAGCAAAAAATATATATAAATTAGTTTTAATTACAGAAATGAAAAACGAAGAAATGCCAACCAAATAAAAACAACAAAGTTCTGTCAGGGAGGTTTAATACACCAGTTGAGATAAAGTAGAATCAAGGAATGAGGTGCGGGTCTTCTTCAGTTAGTTGATGAAAATCACAGACATTTTACCCAATTGATAAGCACTCTGAAAAAGGACATTTTTTCGTAGTCCTCAGAAAGCTATGATTAAAATTAATAGACTGATTGAAAACTCACAATGCATAAGGATGAAAGCTAGTTTATTTTTTATAGAATTTATCGAGATTCACAATCTACTTTCAAAAGTATTCAGTAAATGTTGTATATGTACAAACTAAGAGAAAATATTTTACATTGATGGATTCTTAGTTAGGTCATTTGTCCAGGTTCTCTTCGTGAGTTGAATAGATCTTCTGTCAGTTGGTCGATCAGTGGATTTAGTATTTTTGATTGTAGTCTTCGGATAATTTGAATATTTGGTAGCTTAACGAAACCCCAGAATTGGATGCCGTGCGTCCATATTGGTTTGATGACTGTCTTGTAAATGATTAATTTATTCTTAAGGTTGAATTTGGACTTCCTTCCTATAAACCTGAGAAGCAACATCTCGAAGAGTTTATCCAGGATTGGCAGAAGATTTATGGGCTTATATGATTCCACACTGTGTTGAAAACAAGTAAATAAAAAGTTTTAGAGTTCCTAGCAGAAATCAAAATAAGCCACTTCATACAAAAAATGAATTGTGTTAGCAGTGCGCCATAATAGAGGTCTATATATCAACTAAAGGTAGAATAACAGTATGAACGAAAACTGCGGAAATTTTTTATTCCCTGTGTCCACTGGACACGCATTCATAATTCAATGCACAGTCAGATATGGGGAATGAAACAATACATTCGATTTGGCTGAAGTTTCTCTATCAGCAGGATTAATAAAATTCGATATCATTTATTGGTTATCCAATGTTTCAACAGGAAGTTTCCTATATTACTCCGAACACTTTAACAGTTTCGTAAATTTCCAAGAATAACCATTCGGATTGACTAATTAAATTGCAGCAAAAGTAGGTATAGTAGGTTGAATGGTAAACTAGTAGTACTGCTCCCAAAAAAAGAAAGTAACGAACAAAATGAGAAAAATGCTTTTCTTTCATAAAATAAATTGATATGTCTATAATGTGCGCTATTAAATTTTATTATCTCCATTGAACCGACAATAATAATCGTTAAAGCTATAAATCCTCATGATGAATAAACAATAATTATAACCCAAAGCTGGCTCTATTAGAATTTGCGTTCCGAGTATTGATATCCTCGATTACAGGATACATTTTAAATCCAAACACAATTTTGATTGCTTGAACAACCGCGAACCGTTCATCTTAAAGGAAATTTTTTTACCCCTGATCTAAATTCAGAGTTTCAATTAGACAAGTGTCATTCTTTCCGTGTATTTGAAGGAAAAAGACTCAATAATCCTTCTTTTCCAGGGTTCTTCGCATTGGAATCACTTAGAAGAGTTCATTATTGAAGTATACAGTATAAAACAGCGTGCTATAGTTTTGCCCAAATATTTTTGATTTTCGAATATCGGGACTGAAATGGTCTCAATCAATTAGGTTCGACGTCCAGATGAAGAATCCGTAGGCAAAAATGAGTATGTCCGTTCGATGCAACATTTTCTACAACATTCCATCGAACAAAATGAACTAAAAAAAACAATTCATTCAAAAAGACTGTATCAAGTCGTCCTTTAGGTACATCGATACTAATGAATTCCGGCATTTAGCGAGGTGTAACCGGAGAACGTTTCATCATTATGTTGACTCTTGATCAATTGATGAAAACAAGATTTCCGTACAAGTCTGGTCTTGTTCGTACCCAAGATTACCTGATCTGGTCCTTCGAACAAAAGCGAATGAGTCAACATCTGATTTTACGTTCGAGGCAGTTATAAAATATTAAAGCGGATTTTCCACAGATTCGTTTGTCTAAAATCGCAAATTGGCTAATCTAATTTTTCACTGCATTTCATTCATTTTATATGGAACATTTCATAAAAAGTGTAGCACTGACGTGACGTCAGGAGCTTTTACGTGCTTGTTCTCAAGTCCTTTCCCGGACTGTAACAGTGTGATACTCAAACATGGATCATGCTTTGCATATATAGGGAAAAAATGCCTCAGCTGAGTAAGGAAAAAATTAAAGCAGGAATATTTGGCCCACAAATAAGACAGCTGATTAAAGACCCTGACTTCATAAATTCAATGATTGAGATTGAACAAAATGCCTGGAATTCATTTGTTTCAGTTGTCCAAAATTTTCTAGGTAAACACAAAGCTGAAAACTATGTTGAATTAGTCAATGAGATGCTGAATAATATCTGTATTATCTGTGTAATATAATAAAAATTCGTTTATCAATTTGTTTCTTCAAACCATGGTTTTTTTTTTAGAATAGTGTAATGTATAATTCACAAAAATTTGATGATTTAAAAATTCGAGCTGACAGGCAAAAACTAATAGCATATTTGAATTCAGGGCATCAAATTCATATGAAATCACCTCCAAATTCTTCGGCCTGTTGACCAGTGGTATCATTCATAAGATAAAATGGCCAGAAACTCCACTAGCTCCAAGATTGTTTTGATATCAGGATCCTCAGCTCAAAAATAACGTAGTGGTTCAGAACTCATCCCGTATTGACTCAAATCATTAATTGAAAAAATTTTCACGTTTTGGCTCGAACATTCATCAGTAAATTCATGCATACGCAAAGCAACAAATGCATTCCTCCTATGTTCCATCGAACATAATAAAAGTTCGCGTCTTCATCAATCACGATTATCTAATTCTTGGTATAATCATCAAGAACCATTTCTGCGAATCCTTTTATTAGCTGTCGATATTATAGATGTCTATCGCAGTACATTGCTGAAATGAACGCAATACGAATTTCAATTTTTAAGTCTGCGAATTCTGAGTTACGAGTGTCAATGTACTCATCCTTTCATGCTAGGAGTACTTCATACCTGATGGGCCTCTGGCAGAAGAAGATAGCTTTGAACAGGAAGTTGTTCTTTAGGGGTCCAGCTACTTCCGCAAATAGCAATTAGCACGCAATGGTTGTTATGGAGCGAGGAGACGTACAACTTCAGATTTAGACTTGAAGCCAATGTTTATCTTTATTCGGAGAGTAAGTACATACAGGGTGATTGATTTTATATTACCAATAGCTAACTCAGTTATTAATTGATCTATGAAAATGATCAAATATTGAGCAATTTCAATGGGTGTTCAGAACCGTGTACTCTTATCCATGCACCTATAGGGGAAACAGCCTACTGCCAATCGAGATCGACCAATCAGAAAATAGAATGAAAACAAAGGAATTTCTGACATAATGGCTAATGGCGGATAACAAAGCATGAAGCGGAAGCTATTGAACTTATTGTTAATAATCTATCGGTCTTTTTGGCTTCAGAGTTATTGCAGAGTGAATCTTTTGAAACTTCAGCACTGAATTTCAAATTTTGAAATGGTTTACAAATGTGTTGTTCCAGGATGTTCATCGAAATGTGGGAAAATGAACAATTTACGAGTATTTTGTAAGCAAAATTTGAGATTTTCTGAAAATTTTTGAAGCTTGAGTATTCTCACAAAACTTCACAAACTCCCTTGTTGATCGAGTGGATATTTTTTCAGTTACTGAAAGAGTGGAAATCAATCGTTTCAGATCAATATTCGGATAATAGCTCCCTGTTTTATTAGAGATCAATAAAAAGAGAACTCAAACACTTAAAAGTTTCTGATCATGATACAAGTCAATCCGTTAAATCGATGTAATCAAAAGAAACCTCATTTAATTGTAGCTCGAACTTAGGCCTTTTCTAAATAAATGTTTGACTTGGACAAACCAGACATAATACTCTGTATATATTCCCACAGATTCCATGATTCAACACAAAGCCCACAAAGAAGTGCAAACAGTCAATCCACTGTCTAAACATTGGAGGGGCTTCAATATTGACATCAAACATCGTTAAAAACATCGAAAAAGGAAGACTGTAGAAAATATAACTTATTTCTTCAAAAGCATTACATTTTGATGTGCATTAAACAATCAATCAATTTTATATCATTACATGCCATCCGATGAAATCTGTCAACAACTATGGAGTCACAGAAGAAATTACAAAAATCCCTGTATCGTCCCTCGTAGATGAGTGTTGAAAGTTAATAGTTCTTGATTATCTTTCTAGGATTATCAAATCATAATGAATCTATACTGTGACTTATTCCGGTTTTGAGATACTGAAGGAAGGACTCCAAATGCTTAATCGGTGAATTGATTCACAATTGGAAAATGTTCCTACATGATGACCAAATGAAAGCGTACATTAAAAAAATAAATTTTCTTCTTGAATTTATAACACTATGTTCAATACTCATTTTCCATTTAGCTCTTGATAATAAGAAAGTTGGCAAAAACCATACTGCTTCATGGTATAAATTAAAAAAATGCATAAACAGCTTTGACAAGTTATTATCTGTTCTATCTCCACGGCCTATCATTTGTAGAATGATCATTTTGTCCGGGAAAGACTATAGACAAGCGCGCAGAACCTCCTGACCACACGTCAGTGTTTTTCTACATTCTAGTTAATTCAAATCAGTTAAAAAGAATGGATGAATAGGTTTAGCTTACTTTCTCCATATTTGAAGTTAAATGGAAAATGAATGTAGTGAACTGGAAATATATTCCTAGGTTGAAATGATTTTTTTAAATAAATCTACGTAATACTTCAGAAATTGAAGAGGGGCGAAATTATTGATTAATCTGTCCAGAATTTTCTGAAAAATAAAGTAAATCAATAATAGAGAGTTCTGAAACAGGATATTATACCTACTCAAACGCTATTTGTCATTCGAGACCATGCAACACATCATGTTGACTTCCTTCGCGCTATTCTATTTCCGATTAAACTTTCCTCGAAATGCAATTCGAGGTATTTTTAAAATCACACAAGATTTAGAAACCGTAATGAAACTATGTTTTGAAGTAGCTTCATTCTTGAAATGTATTTCGAAAAATGTATCTACTTATTTCAAACGACGATATCTTTCTGATGATGGTATTCGCATAGGCTATTTCCATCATCTATTATTGACGTTATTACCACAAACGACTCGGGAGTAAACTGCTGCCAAAAGCCTTGTGAATTTCTTTCAACAAACACTAAGCCGCTTTACGACAATGATTTAATTATGAGAAAAGTCACTCGATTTTTTCGAAATTTAATGATTCAGATTCCCGACTTGTTTTCAAAGCAGAGGAGATTATTTCCGAAATTTGTTATAATGTAGGCAGTTACCACAATATCTGAAAATAATAGTCTATGTATAAGCTATATTATACCTACATGTAGCAAATTTTCAACAATATACATTGAGTATTTTTTGCGTCGCAGAATAACAAGCATCCAAAGATTCCCAAATTTTTGGCGTTTCCCATTTTAATGAGATCCATACCTCACTCTGAAGTACAAAATTTTATCAATACCGAGTCAACAGAACAATTTTAAATTTTTTATGATGTTGAAATCTTTCTCAGGGCACTGGAACAAACGATGTTTCAGCGAAATAAAAAGCAAACTAAAAAACAATAAAATGTAGAAACAAACAAAAAATAAAGGGAGAAATAAAAATAAAAAAATAGGAGAACGAAATTTTAGCTCAAAACCAAACTGGAAAACTATGAATAGTTATTTTTATGTGAGATATAGCGTTGTTCATTTATGTTGTTTCAGAGTACGGGAAAAGACTATAGAACAAGTCAGTGCTTTTTTAATTTATCATTTTTATCTGCATCCAAAAACACATCTAAACTTATGGACCAGCTGAGTTTTGTTAATCGTCCAAACATTCAGTCCACTGAAATGGTCAATAATGAAAGTGACCACATTAATAGAATATTTTGTTGATCAAATTGCACTAAAGAATTCATTTTCAAGTAGAGTATTCACCCTGAAATAGGTATGCATTTCTTATCATTTTATGTAGTCATAACAACCGTAAGATGATATTCTGTTCGTGAAAATATTTCTCAACCTGACTCTTTTCGGTTAGTAAATACCACAGATAGCAATTTTCCTCTCATATTTTCTTTTTTAAGAACTCAGGTTAAATTTTTTGATATTGCTATATTTGAACATAGAACACGTCACGACTTGAATGCCTCGTCCCTCCATAACAACCCAAACACCACTGATCCACATAGGCAAACAAACCTTCAAAGAGATCCTAGATTCTTTAGGTGTTAAGCTTACAATAATCAATTGCGAAATTTAAAAGGTATTTATAATTCTCTGGCGGGAGGCCCCGGTTCGAATCCAAATGAAACATGTTGTTACATTTTCTGGGTGATAATGAAAAAAATATACTGCACTGATGATAAATTTTATTCATACTGTACCAATTCTTTACAATTTTGGCTGAAATGACTGAAAGAAAGGCGGATGGTGTCGCGGAACAAAATTTCAGTTCATATTATACAGGGTGCTTCCAGTTAAATTGCTTACAAGACGTTTAAGAGGAGCTGGATCAAAAATATGTGCAAAAGTACTCATATGTATTATTGTTTGATTTCAAATTTTTTTGGCATGTTTCGTGTTTCATTTGAACAGTTATTTAATGATCGCATAAATGATTTTTCGAAATAAATTCACATCCTTGTTGTAGTACTCGATTAAAACAAACTTTCGCAATTGAGAAATTAAACCGCTTCAATTTCATCCCTTTTGATATTGTAACTGGAAAAGTGCGGAAGCACAGGAAATGCATAGATTATATAATTCAAAGAACTGTCAGAAACTGCTCACTCATCAGTTATCTTAATCTCGGTTTTACCGACAAACAAGCCAGTTCCTAAGAATAACAACGAAATTGATAAATCCTCTGTCCGCTTATTAGGAGTTGAAACTTCGAATCAATTCTTTGAGTGACTGATGAACAAAATAAAGTAATTTTCGTACTTCCGGGCCTAAAGTGACAACTTCACTCCCTTGTGACAGGTACTAAAGTGTCACATTTAATCCTTCCGGGATTAAATATTGACGAAACTCCCGGAACGATTAAATCACAAACAAACGAATTTAAGGGATATTTTATTGAAAAATACAATTAATTAGAATGGTAATTAACGTTAATATTCAAATTAATATTGTGACAGTTCGTCATATTGACCAGTCTTTCCTGGGTTAATGCAGCAGGTAACTGACGAGTAACAGATAGGTCCTTATCATATTGAACTGGTGTTTGTTTCGAAGAGAATGAGGACTGTGGCATAACTATAGTGGACGAATCGGCGACTTGACCAAATATTTTATCTGAAATTTTTTGTTTATTTTTAATAGACGATTCAATATATCCCTCGGCCACGTTGGAGGATTTCCATCCTCCATGTCTCTTCAGCACGTCTATTGTTGCTCCCGAATCAGCTAACAAAGACGCAGATGTGCGTCTAAAACAATGTCCCGTATAAGACGTCGCATTTTCTAATTTCAAGAAAGCTGCTATTTGCCGTGGAAATGTACCAAACATGTTTTTTCCTACTACTCGCGTAGTACATTCTTTGTTGATGTATTGAATAAAAAATTTTGAATGAGGTGTCCCTGTCTTTAGCAATGCCACATATTTTCGAAATAACGCCACAAAACTGATGTCACTGTTTTCTGAATTTTTGATCACAAAATTTCGGTCAATTTTATTTTTGGTGTTTCTAATCGCAATTAGGAAGGAATCGCCCAAATCTCTCACATCGTCGATTTCTAAATCAACCAACTCTTTTCCATGACAAGCTCCCGCAACGCCCAAAATAAGTGCAACCTACAAAAAATTGATTTCTTAAAATTTCTGAATATAAACACATTTTCAAATTTACCTTAAGCATAAAATATTTATCATCCGGAGCCTCCCGTAAGAACTGATCTACCTGCTCAGACGTGAGAATTCTTGACTTCTTTGGCTTAAATCCCTCATTTCTTCTCTTCAAAAAAGCTAATAATTTTGGAAATTTACTTATATCAATATCTTCTCTAATGTTGATAACCGATTTTAGCATTGAGTAATGTGCCCAGAGAGTTGAGGCACAAACCGCTTTTGATTTATCATTGAAGTAGACTAACAGCGCATTTTCAGTAGGTTGTCTCACATTTTTTTAAGCGGCACCATTTTTTTAAAGCATCGTACTGCTGCTCGTATAGTTTTCTAGATTTCGGTGGTAACAATTCTTCACCTACTTCAGCTGCTCTTTTATCAATATCATATACACCTTCTTCACTCATGATACCAATAATTACCAATAACAATGTTTCTTTACAATGACACTAGTAATGACAATGTTTCTAAATTATAATTGTCACAACGCAATGTTACTATGGTAACTTATTTTAAAGACAGTTTATTAAATGGGTTGAAGAGAGAAAAAACTTACCTTTAGGTAAATTATGGCCCTCCCTGCGGTCGGGCCATAATTTTTACCTTCAGGATTAAATGTACTACTTCAGTCCCGCGGTATATAATATACTATTTTCACATTCATTTTTTCGAATTTTCTATGTTCACCCGAATTCTCACCTCACAAACACCACACCCTTGTAGTATTCAGTTTTGCATCCTGAACAGAAAATGAATCAATCACAACAGATCTTGAAAGCAACCTGCGATCCGTTATGGATATTAGGTAATACCACAAAAATCTAATATTAATACCCAAAATCTGACTCCACACATAAATACATTTTCTCATTCAGAATAATTATTAAAGCCATATCCACATCATCTTGTTGTTCTTCTACCTAAACTAACTAACGTTTCGACAGATATCTTCTATCGTTCTCAAGATAGGTTTTGAAAAATCAGAAAATGAAAAAATATTAATAATAAAGGTTCGTTCACAACAAATGTTCCCTATCGAGACATTTGTATCTTGACGCTCACTCCATAACGGTATTCCGGTTTTGTTAATATCTGATGAATATCTTATGAGTAAACGAATACATTCGGAAAAAGTTTTCGGACGTATTTGAGATACTTCTAGCTCGACGATTTCCAGGAACTTTGACAAACTCCAAATTTCAGATACAACGAACTTCACCGAGATACTTGGGAAACTAACATATTAGGAAAATATGAAAACTCTAGCTCCTCTCGTTTGGAAAATAGAGAGTGTACGGTCGCACATACTCAAGTTTTGACAAGGATTCCTTATCAGGAAATCGAACCCAATCAATTGAAAGTAACAAGCGCGCAAAAAGAAAGGGCACCATTGCCAACTGCTAACGATCCGGAAATGAAAAGATTATATCATTCACAGAAAAGAACTGTCAGGATTTACTCGCTTATCAGCAATCTTAATCTCGGTTAAACCGACAGATACTAGCCGATTTCTGAGGAAAAACTGCGAAGATGATAAATCCGTTGTCAACCTATTCAATGTTAGAAGTCCAAATAATTCTTCAACGGTCTGGGAAGCGGAACCCCTTACTTTCTCAAAATCAATTCTCCGAATCCTATCTGCCCCCCGAGGTTTTGGACACCTTTCATAACACCACACCTTTATCCTCTTCAGCACCGCACCCGAACAGAAAATGAATCAATTACAGGGGTTGGGACTATTTCTAAGAAGCTTAGCTTCATATTTTCGAATGATGACAGCTATTTTGACAATAAATGAAGGCCAGGAAAAAAGTTATTTTCTAGGTAAAGATAACTTGAACAAATACAGAATTACATACTTATTTGAGTAAGTGATTGATGAATGGCTGACAAGTTTACTGGGAATCCATTAACGTGAATATTCATGGAAATGTGGAAGGTTATAAAAAATGTTATCTACCCTATGATTTGAACGATAAAACAGACAAAATGTATGATACTCAGAAAATTTATTATATCATATTTTAGATAATTTCCATGAAATTCTGAGCATGAAGTAACCCCTATTGTCATACCTTATTCTATTTCTTAACTTTGACATTCTCCATTCTTTTTTGAGATTACTGTAAATCCAGAAACCTCTAAGAATTATTCAATTATTAATTTGAACTTTAAAAATAGATATATCGTAAATCAATTCTATAAACCTAAGTAGATTATATAATAAACAGAACGAAAAAGTTTTGGGATTATCCATTGTTTGGATGACTATTGTCAACGTTCAGATAATACTCGTATAGATTCAAAAATTTTTACTGTTTTATCATTTCTTGGAAATCCTTACGAACGGTTAATTGAAATAAATAAATCTCAAAGTTGGTTATTGAAACATCGAATTAAATTTTTTTGCGTTTTCCTGAAGTCTAACTGCTTCCAATCACCTATGAATTTATGAATAGAAGCAGTTTAAATTCAACCATTTCGATAATCATTTTTGCAAATCCCATCTTTCATCTGTAAACTTTCAATCTTCCGTTATAATTAAGTGACAAATGACTGTCAAACATTGCGCCCAATTCAAATCTTGCGCTATAATCGACACACCTTTATATTCTTCACTTCCACTCGTTTATAGTTTCGCTTAAAGTATAAAGTGTTTCACTCTTTAATCTATAATAACGTGGCCATGACTATCAACAGGTGTTACGACAAAAGTACAATGTTCTGAGTCATATCTTTCAAGAATTGATATATTGTGGGTTTTACGTTCCATCCACTGAGCGAACGGTCAATGCTTTTCTACATATATTTGTCACTTTAATACGAGAAAAAAGGCTTCGACCGATAACTGGAATATCAATGTCTGAATATGATACTATACATGAAGAGTATTTGATTAGCGAATATATAAATATCAACTATAGAATCCTGATAACAAAAGAAACACTTCTGTCCTATGCCATTTCTTCATCGGATCTGTTTGATTTTTATTCGTATTTTAAATGTACAAACTAGGAAAATACATCTCAGGTCAGAGTTTTGACTACTAGTTGTATTCTACTCTATGGATGAGTTCCATTCCCGAAATTTCTGATTTTTTTATTTTATGTCTGTGCCTTTATATCTGTATTATTCAGGAGTGAGTGAATGAGTGCGACAAACTTCAAGAGGTGATTGGTGCAATTTAGGAAAAAAATTTTAACATTGGGCAAATACCCCTCTGTAGTCCAGTTTACTTTGAATGAAAATTACCAGCATCCACTATTGAATTTGAATTGTTTAAAAACATTATTTTCCCTCTAAGATATGATTCACTCACTCATGTTTCATCAGATGAAGTCCATATTCAGAAGGAGGATACAAAATATTAATTTTCTGGTAAAAAAATTCAACACCATAAACATTGATTTTTATTGTTCTACCATAATTTCTTCCTACTACAATATTATAAACCATCTCTTTCAGGTGAGAAATTCCAAAAAAACCTCAGAATTATTGGATGTTATCGTCATACATTTGTAATTTTCATCTTGAGATTTCCAAATCATGAAAATAATTATCATTTTTTATGTTAGATCATTAATATGAATCTATTCTGTTTAGATCAATTACTGAACATGCGTAAATTTTTCATTTTTATAATCAGAGTATTTGTTATAATTATGTAAACAAAAACATAAATATAGAATAATGGTTATTCATAGATTATGTAAAATTTTAATACCTTACCATAGAATATTTATTTATTACCGAACCGCAGGAGAGAAAAATTTTGTGGTGAACGTAAGACAAAAATTGTTCAGTGGTTAATTTCATCTATAGTGTTGAGTGGTGGAACCAGAGACTGGAGAGATTTCTCCAACCTTTCATAGAAATATTTTATAAAGAAAAAAATAAAATATGGCAACATTGAACAAATCTGATTATTGAATCATTTCAGCACAGAGTTGGATTTGAGAAAATCAGAAAATTTGGACAATGAAAAATTTTAAGAAATTCCAAAAAAATTCCAATACGGTATACCCTATAAGATATGCAACGTATTTCAACAAAAATTTGTACATATATGGACATTATTGATATCTTACTTATTCTTAAATTTCAATGTCGTAGCTTCTCTATACCAGAAGATATAAAATTAATTTTTCATTTACTTAGGGGAAAGGAATCGAAGAAATCAAGGAAACTGTTGATTGATTACGTATATATATATATATTGATTACGTTGTCATTTACGTTCTGTATCGACTCTTGGCTCATTGAAACTCTGGAGCGGTGGTCGAAAACGAAACTACAGAATCGGAAAAGAGAAATGTCGTCAGAAATTTCAATTCTCGATACTTTTACAGATACGTATTCGATTGACATCTGTCTGACTTATTAATTTAGTTTCAGTTGGTAGAAAATTGATCGAAATGTTTCATTCACGTTGAAATTATGTAGGTATGTTGTCAAAATTTAGAAAAGCACTCACGCGGCGTCAGGAGCTTTTACGCGCTTGTTCTAGTGTCTTTTTCCGTACTCTGGAACAGTGGGATACTAATACAAGCGCCCCGATGAATGAACAAACCTATATCTCAAATTAAAAATAACTACTCACAGATTTCCTTATTAGCGATGGAGTTGATATGATTGGTTTTCAGGGAAAGGAAATTTGTGCTTCGAACGTTCGTTCACTCATCGGGACGGTTGTTTAGTATCACACTGTTCCAGAGTACCGGAAATGACTTAAGAACAAGCGTGCAAAAGCTACTTACCTTACGTCAGTGCTTTTTCAAAGTTTTTTGCATCACACTGTTTCATTAAAAGACTTAGGAACAAGCGAGCAAAGCTTCTGACCTCAAGTCAGTGCCTTTCTACATTTTTATGATTGAAATGAATCAATGAGCATCATTCTCAGCACGCCACAACAGATACGCGTGTTTGTACTTGTTTCAACACAATCCAGCAAATGTGCCATTAATGGAACGATAACATCTTCTGAAATATTCAATTTCAGTAAAAGGGAGCATGAACCACTTAGTGTAATTTTATCAGAGTCAACAAACATCTGACAGCTTGTTGTTGGTGTGTTGGGAAGGGAACATCCACCTGGCGAGAACCCTAGAAATTTTGACGGCTATTATCATTTTCGGCCTCAATCTGCTCCTATTGTATTCCGAGAAATCATGTGTTTGATCTATTCGTAGCGAACCTAACTGTTAACTTTCGGTTTATGTTCCTTCCCCTAATCTCTCCAAACTACTGGGGACAAATTAATTCCCACAAGTTTTAAATGCTTCCCCAATCTGGGGAAAATTGCAATGGCAGTATGATTCACCTTTTAATATACAGGGTCTTTGACCACTGCGTATATAGCGTAGCCATAGATTCTTGACGTCAAAAGAAAAATTTTCCTCCTATAACATTTTTCCAAATTTGGCCCTGTTCAAAAGAGGTGTTGAGATTTCATAAAAAAATTTTCATCTGTAATATTCAAACGACAATATCAATTCAAATGATCTCTAGTAGAAGGTTTTTGATAACAGTAATGCATATTTTGGCATCAGTAGATTTATTCAATTTCTCGTGGGTCACTTGAAACAAGGGTCCGTATCTTGTACTTCCTAGAATCATTAGTCTCTTTTGCAGATAAAATCATTCTTCATCTTTTTCCTAAATTGTACCATTTTTGAGATATTTGAAGCTGAAAAGAATTAAATCGATTTAATTTTGTCCAAATTTTCTGATTTTCCCAAATCCAACTCTGTACTGAAATGATTCAATAATCAGATTTGTTCAATGTTGCCATATTTTATTTTTTTCTTTATAAAATATTTCTATGAAAGGTTGGAGAAATCTCTCCAGTCTCTGGTTCCACCACTCAACACTATAGATGAAATTAACCACTGAACAATTTTTGTCTTACGTTCACCACAAAATTTTTCTCTCCTGCGGTTCGGTAATAAATAAATATTCTATGGTAAGGTATTAAAATTTTACATAATCTATGAATAACCATTATTCTATATTTATGTTTTTGTTTACATAATTATAACAAATACTCTGATTATAAAAATGAAAAATTTACGCATGTTCAGTAATTGATTATAATCTAAGCAGAATAGATTCATATTAATGATCTAACATAAAAATCATTGATTCTTTTTTCTGGCTTTGAGTGAAAAAGCAATGTGACAACCTCATGCCTTCGAAGTTTTCATAGAAATGATGGTTTTCATGATTTGGATATCTTAAGATGAAATTTACTAATGTATGATGATAACATCCAATAATTCTGAAGTTTTTTGGAATTTCTCACCTGAAAGGAATGGTTTATAATCTTGTAGTAGAAAGAAATTATGGTAGAACAACAAAAATCTATGTTTATGGTGTTGAATTTTTTACCAGAAAATTAGTATTTTGTATCTTCCTTCTGAATATGGACTTCATCTGATGAAACATGAGTGAGTGAATAATATATTATAGAGAAAATAATGTTTTTAAACAATTCAAATTCAATAGTGGATGTCGTGGAAGGTAATTTTCATTCAAACTAAACTGGACTACAGAGGTGTATTTGCCCAATGTGAAAACTTGAAATGCTTATAACTTTTTAACGCAGCTGAATGTGGAAAAAACGTGTTTTTTTATCCCACGAACCTATGGTTAAAATTAACGCAGTGGTAAAAGACTCGCCCTGTATATAGTATGTTGTTCTTCTTATGCACTAAACTAGAACGGATGCGCAAAACGTCAACAAAGATTCACCATCTTTATCGTCTTCCTTTTATGCAATCATCTGCATAAAGCTATAGGAAAAAACATCAGAACTTAAACGTAATTATAAGAGCATGGAAATTGACCAATTTATTCATCAACCACCGTATTTTCCAAGAAATGCTGTGGCGCTGCGAATGATGCGTCCGTGAGCGTGTCTACCTGAAGACCGATAAATTTATTAGGACTTCGAGACAATTTGCAGGAATCGGCTCTAGAAGAGCAGGTAAATGGCTGGTAACCGGGTATCAACGGATATATTCTTGTTCATTCAAAAAAGAATGTGATATACCATGTAGACATGGAGAAACCGGCCCCCTCGTTAAAGGTCTTTGTTATCGTGTTTTTTGACCACACGCGACGAATTGGTATGGCTTGTTTTGTCTCATCAACAGTTCAGAAGCAATTTTATAAAAATCCTGGTAGCGGGTCTTTTTGAAATAAGTCGAGGCATTTCAAATTGGGAAAGCTGTGCCCAAACCATTTGTGGGAATTTGATTGAATTTTCAAAAATCTCCGAAAGTATCTGTTTCAGAGATAAGTAAAGTTTTCAAGTGGGAAATACGCCAAAACGAATAAATAGCTGATCCCAAAAGTTACTGAAGAATATCCGAATCATAGAGTACCCCAGAAGGAGAAATCCTGAGCTTTCGAATTCAGTTAATGAAAATCTGAAATTTGGTTTTCTCAATAACTTCTAGAATATCTATCCGAAGTTGTAACTTGGGAGATGTTCGAACGATGTTGAAACAAAATTTTGTAAATCTTCATTGATTTCACCTTAACGCATTCTGTTATTTGAGAAAAAATTATACAATTCCTAGACATTTCTATAATGAATTTTATGAGTTGTTAAAAATGTCGGTCAATTCACAGTTCGCATGAACTTCACACTCTGTCTTCAAGAAGATCCCAAGGCAAGTAATTTGTAATAATTAACACAAGAGCTTACTGGAACAAATATGTCAATTACCATATAAAAATCCATGCGAAGGATTTTTTTTAAGAGAAAGAAGTTTGGGCTTCCACAAAGCTGTGAACGTTTATACCGACTTCAAGATATAAATTTGTTTATTCTACCACACTCATTGTGGCAGTTTCATTTTTAATCATACTGTTTGTTCGAAGAGCCGGGAAAAGATTGCACAAGAGCTCCTGACCTCACGTCAGTGCATTTATATATATTTTTATTCTGATTATTTTTCCGACCCAAATATCGACCAATAGAATTGCACCATTCGACGTCACGTGGTACAACCTACATGGTATTATACTGATAATTTTTTAAAATTTTCTCTGGTAGTTGCTATATATAAACAAAACATGATCCAGTCAAATTAAGCACACGTCAAACTTACAGGTTGAATTCAATTGTGAAAATTGGAGATTTTGCATGAAAATGAGTCGATTTGGAGTTTGTTCTCTGTCCACCATCGATAAAAAGTCAAAGGAAATGTTCCCATTAATACGGAGAAGGCAAAAAAACAGTTTGGAACCAATTTACTACTTTTTGTACTGAGAGGGAATACACATTGAGTGCTAAAACAAGTGAAGCGCAATTGGCAAACATTATGAAGGATTACGCTTACAATATGAAGAAAATGGATGGAGAAGACTATAAGGAAGGTACAATAAAAACAATGTGGAATCAGACTGCCAAATTACTTCAAGAAAAGTATTTGAACGATTTCGACATCAAAATCAACCCATTTTCGGATGCTGCATTCAAGACCGCTCGAGGAGCTCGTGATGCCAAGCGTAAGGCTTTACAATCTATTCCGGAAAAACGGAGGGCAAGTGCAGCAGCGTTGGAGGAAAAAGATTGGGATGCAATGACCACTGTTTGGGACGAGGAAACTCCTGATGGCCTCCAGAAAAAATTATTCATGATAATATCAGTGGAATTGATTTGTAGAGGTGGTGGGGGCAGCATGGCGTCAATACATCACTTCAAGGCAGAACAGCGAAATGACGGGTAAACAACTGGGAGAATTGAATACAATCCAATTTTCAGCAAGACCACACAAGGTGGTGATAAAAATTATCAGACAGCAAGTGGCTGGTGGAGAATCGGGAAATCCCTGACAAGTGCCCAGTGAGACTGTTCCAGAAATTGAGAGAGAAGAGAGATGTCAATATCAAGAGCGACAGACTATTCCTGACCCAAAATCCATTCTGGAATAAAGTTCCAGGCGCTAGGTGGTACAAGGATTCCCAAGTAGGCCAAAACACGATTTCAAAGTGGGTTAAGGAGTCAGCACAAAGAGCTGGGCTTGACCTTGGTAACAAAAAATCACCAATCACTCCAGTCGTGCAACAGCCGTCTCCAATCTAGCGAAATCGGGCCTGGGAGAGCAGCAGATGATCAAAATAACTGGACATGCCAACAGTAACTCCATCAAGCCGTATCTCCAACTCGACCAGGAACACCACGAATTAATTGTCAAGAAACTGCGAAGGAGTGAGCCTACTGCAGAAAATGCCATCAACAGCATAAACCTCATGCCATCTACCTCTTCTGGGACCATTACCGATAACTCTGACTTGAAGAAAACATGCACCAATGTTTACAACAATTGTATTTTTAATTGCACTACCCTGATTCTTAATAAAATGTTGTTTTATTCATTATGAAATTCTTATTTGTTAACTGTACATTTCGTCTCATGGTGCAATTCTATTGGCCGACATTTGGGACAAATCTCCCGAATACACACGAGCTTCAAAATTATCTGGTATTTCCCGATAGGTTCCTGCAAACAAATAAAATCGTCAAGTTTTTCAGGAAAAATCACTCGCGCTTCGCGCACGTGATTTTTTAACCTGAAAAACTTGACTCCTTCATTTGTTTGCAACGAACCTATCGGGAAATACCCGATAATTTTGAAGCTCTTGTGGTATTATAAGTGACTATTTATTAATAATGTAGAGAAGCCTTGATGCAATTTTAGCAGTACTTGGACGTTTGTTCTCTAAAATGGCAATAACACGAATTTATTCAAACATTGAATGTGATGTGATGTCTAACAAAAAAGGGATCATTACACTAAGTTTTAGATAACCAAATGAATCTTCATTTCTTTCGTACCTATGCTGACTTAAATAACCGTTAACAAAAACCTTACCATGTGTTCTGAGCATGCGTGACCCTTTGTCATTAGCGAGAAAAATGGTAGAAGGCGCCCAACGTGGCACTGTCATAGGTTTTAATTTGGCGCTATAATCGGATTGCGAACGGGGAAGTAAATTAAGACTTAACCGAAGGAGATGACCGATGGTTTTCATATTTTTAAAATAGGTTATGTTATATTCTTTATCACATCACATCTATTAATCACTTTCAGATAGAAACCAAATTTCGTCAATCTCAAGCTTTGAGCATTAAATAATAAAAATTCGCTAGCCAGAAGATTTTCACGAAATTCCTCAATCTCTTTTGTTTTCACATTATTCAAGCACTTGTCAAATAACAAACGGATCAGAAGGATATTTTTGGAATTGTTGAGGAAATCGTTAATCAATTTTGTGATGATGAATACATTAAGACATCTCCTTTAAAAGTTATTGCATATACGGTCGGAGTGTTAGACAAACTTATTCCAGTTTGCCTGCGGATTATTCATATGGTAGTTGAACCCATTCGTTTGAGACCTTGTTCGTCTCGATATCCAAAAATTACACACAATTAGGTAGACGATATTGACAGGCGAGAAAAAAGAAATCCACTCTCATGAGTTGAAAACAGTTGGCGAATAATTCTTCGTCAGTTTCAGCAACGAACTGAATTCACATGAATGAATCTCCAGTCTATGACGTCACCATATAAACGCGGCACCTTCTTGAGTCAGTCTGTAACATTCCCATGATGGGAAGCCCAGATAAGGTGGGATTATATTAAAACATACCGCCAAACTAGACCGATTCATAAATTTTCTGGTTTGTGGTCGATTTTTCGACGGCGTGCTCACTTGGCCGTACGGGGTTATTGGCTAGACAGCAAAAAAAAAAACGTCTGAAAAATGGGCGGTTGATGACGGTACTTCAAAACCGGTGAAGGAATCCTTTATCTCTTTATTAATCTCTTCGGGTAATATTATGGGAATGTTTACCTGACCCCATACTCGAATACCAACAAGCATATGATAGGGGTTGTACAATGGTGCTATTAAATTATGGAGAAAATTAATGGTTTGACCAATTGGGTGAGAGGGTCATTCAACTTGATAATTCGGCTGATGGGGATAATAGGTATCAAGAAAATTATCAGACGTTTGTTGTGAAAGCTGCTGCAAAGAAAAATCGTACAAATGGATTTGTATTTAGATTATCAAAAATCTCTGCCATGTGGTGAATGTGAAAGGCACATTTTCACATTTTTAGAATAGGTTAACGGTCCAAATATTTCAGTCGAAATCGTAATTGGGTGGAATTCTGCAAAAACTTCAGCACCAATGACCATCTGAAATTTGGTGATCTCAATAATTCCTAGAATATTCATCTGATCGATTTGTAACTTTGAAAACATTTGAATAACTCTGTAAGAAAAAATCAGCTAAATTTCCGTTTACGGCTCAATATTCGAAAATTACAGATATTTGGGCAAAAGGATAGCACTGTTCTACTAGAACAAGCGCCCCGAAAACGAATAGGAATTCATAATATACAGAGGTATTTATGTCACAAATATTTCTCTTTTCGAGGAGCCAGTAACGTGTAGGTACGATTTATTACCATTCAGCGAAACTTGATGTTCCGAGAATATTGAGCTGGCTTTTGCACTATTTGCAAATAATCAGAGCGGAAATATTTGAGGCAGATGTTAAAGATTAACCTTCGCCACAGCATTTCAAAGAATTCTATGTTTGTTATAACTGCGAAATAATGCACTCCGGAATGCAGTTATGCATTATCAACCATGAAAGCAGGTTTCGTTTAATTGGATCAGTGAACTTAGCTCCAAAATTCACAATACTATTAAAAAAATGGGAGATTATTAGAAAAAAATAGCGAGCATCTTAAAAATAGCAAATTGGATGATTTTGATAGCACGAGCATAAAATGGCAAATGAAATAGCTGTTGAAATATAATTTAAATTAATTTTTCTTTCATGTGGCTTTTTTGAAAAGGTGTGATAATAGATTCAAGTTGGGAAGTTATGAAATTTGGTAAATTTACTAGAATTAAAAGAAATCTAAATTTCACTGAAAAACCTGAACTTTGAGTTAATTTATTTATGGCACATTTTACGAAAACTACTGATCCTTACAGCTGGAAAAATTTTAGATTTCCAAATGCATTGACAAATTTCATTCGAAGAATAAGAAAGAAGAGTTCAAAAATTGGTTACTCATGATGTGGGTGTTGAAAGTGATGAACAGATTAAAATTGCGTTCACTACAAATATACGTGTACATGCTTTTCCATAACTGCCTTATTTATATATTTATGTTGAAAAATCTAGAAGGACATCAAAAGTCAATACATTTCAGTCCACAAATAATCACAACAATGCTGTAATGAGTTAATGAACTCATTACGACACTGAAATAGAGAAAATGTCTACGATTCAGGCATAGATAATCATAATAATATATAAATATTAGGTGTACAAATAAGTTTCCGCGGTTTGTCAAAAGATGGCCCCACCAGAAGGTTATGGAGAAATTGTCAGATGTAAAACGTAATATCCCAAGTTTAGTCATCTGGCAACACCATAACCTTAAAGTACTAGTGATTCCGTATCAGCATCACGTAATTTTTTTCGTGCAAAAATGTCAAGTTTTATTCCGAATAAGCATCATTTGCGGGAACTTTTGATTTACTTCTTTAATGTGAAAAAATCTGCAGCTGAGGCGCATCGATTGCTTCTAGAAGCATATGGTGAAGCTGCTTTAAGTGAGAGAAGTTGTCAGGAATGGTTTCAAAAGTTTAAGAACGGTGAGTTTGACGTTAAAGACAAAGAACGCAGTGGAAGGCCGAAAGTGTACGAAGACATGGAATTAGAAGCACTATTGGAGGAAGATTCGTCCCAAACGCAAAAAGAACTTGCACTTACTCTACAAGTGACTCAACAAGCAATTTTACATCGTTTAAAATCGTTAGGAATGATTCAAAAACAAGGAAATTGGGTTCCATATGAACTAAAGCCGAGAGACGTTGAACGCCGATTATTCATGAGTGAAATGCTGCTTGCCAGGAATAAAAAAAGAGTTTTTTGCATCGTATAGTCACTGGTGACGAAAAATGGATTCACTACGATAATCCAAAGAAGAGTAAGTCATGGGTTAAGCCCGGCGAACCAGCAACATCGACAGCTAAGCCGAATATTCATGGAAAAAAACTCATGCTGTGTATTTGGTGGGATCAGCTTGGTGTCGTGTATTATGAATTGCTGAAACCAAGCGAAACCATTATTGGAGCTCTCTACCGAACACAATTGATGAGATTGAGTCGGGCACTTAAGGAAAAACGCGCCCATTACTACTCCAGACACGACAAAATTATTCTTTTACACGATAATGCTCGTCCACATGTTGCGGCGCCGGTAAAAACATACTTGGAAACACCCAACTGGGAAGTTTTACCCCACCCGCCGTATTCACCAGACTTAGCCCCTTCTGATTATCATCTGTTCCGGTCGATGGCACATGGTCTGTCTGAGCAGCGCTTCACATCATATGAAGACACCAAAAATTGGTTAGATTTGTGGATAGCGTCAAAAGATGAAGAGTTTTTTCGACGGGGTATCCGAATGTTGCCAGAAAGATGGGGAAAAGTAGTGGCAAATGATGGAAAATACTTTGAATAAAACGTAATGTACTTTTCCTTTACAATAAATTCCTAATTTTTGAGATATTATAATATAATATATAATATTATAATATTAAGATATTTGATCATTGATTCTTTTATATTGTCTAATTCCGTTGTTCCAGAGTTAGGGAAAATATATTAGAACAAATCAGCTAAATGGCCTGACCTAACGGCAGTGCTTTTCTCCATTTTTTCATTTCCACTCCTTTCCTTTCAACGGAATAGTTAGCTATGTTTAGCTGTAAACTGCACCAAGTATATCCACTGTCCAATTATATTAACCAATTCTGCGAAAATCGAATACAGATAATGATACGATGTCTAGACCAAAAAAATGGTCGGAATTCATGTCCAAGTAATTATTTGTTTCGCTGCCGAATACAATTAGTGTCGCTTTTTACCAGAAATTCGGAGAAATTGTTTTCTGAGAAGCGATTTCACACCGAACGTCAGGGGGCGGATGATATCGACCTTTTTAGAGACTTATAATAGATTTCGAAGATAGAGCACATCTTTCTTTAGGGTTATGAGGTGTTAAATCACTTCTTGAAATCACACAGACCGTGAAAGCACCATTCTTTTCTGCATTAGTTGTTTCACTTACGGTTATCGTGGACATTTTTGAAGTGAAGAATTAAAAATAGAAGTCTGAATAAAATTAGCTTATCAGGTGTAAGTGCTGTAAGTAACGTAAAAATCTATACAAGGTGTAACTTAATAAGTGTAAAATATTTGAGGAGGTGATTTCTCATCGAAAAAAACACGTTGCAGAAGGCAATTCCAACAGTCCATTCTGCAACGTGTTTTAGAATATATTCTATTTTCAAACTATACTGTATAAAGTTACTGATACGTTATTCTCTAGCGTTTAACATAGTGGCTCCAAGTCGATTATGGAACTGGGTAAGTTTTTTCATAATCATCGAAAATTGTTCAACTAATATTCACGATAAAACTATGAATAATTAGTTGAAACCTCGGTTAGACTAAACGCTAAATTAAAACGTAAATATAAAATATTTCAGAGATCCAAAGGAGTAACAGTATTTGCTGAATTTGCCTATAAATAAGCATCACTTCCAGAAATATGTAAAATGATTACTAGGAATAATATTACCCAGTTAAATCCACACTCAAAGGTAAGTAATAATATTGGTAGAAAGTAAAAAATGCAGAGCAGATGTTAAATCATATCTCGCAATATAAATTGAAGCACATATAATTGAACCGGCTCCTATCTTTCTCAGAATAGATAATGAAACTTATAACGAGCCGATATTTGTTTATAAACACGATTCGAGTTCTAGGAACATTAAATACAGCGTGAGAAACTTATTATTTTTACAGAGAATAGTGTTGATTCACTTCATTAAGAATCTTTTCCAAACAATCTAACTTCGAGAAGTAGGTCCTTTATGAAAACGCGTATGCATGCAGACGATAACAAAAATGGAACAGCACCTACTTATCAGACTACATAATCGGTTCTGCTTCAATTGACTGCCGTCAAATAAAAACAAGAGAAATGAGAAAAGAAATTGGAAAAAATTTCGTCATTATCAATAGTAACATGTCACTGTAGGTAGCATTTTTCTAGCAATAAATGCTTGATAATACGAATGGAGCAATAAATGGAATGATGTGGTATTTACTTATTGCTTCATGTCGCTGATACGAATTGCCGAATATTCAATAGGTTTGGAAATCCGAATCAAGTCTCGTATGCACCATTTCATTAAATATTTCGGGGATCCTAGCGCTGCTGGTGTGTATAAGCGACTGAGAGTTATCTATCTATGATTTGGGATTTGTCCAATATCCCTCAATTCTGCCGATTTGATGCTAGTTACCTTTGCAGTAAATTGCTCGACATTAACGCCCGTCGATTTCAATAATGATTGCTTATGTGGAACCAATTTTGTATATGTATAGTAAGTTAGCTCTCATGGTCAATATTATTGCACTGTCCGAACTCAAAGATCAGCTGAATTCCAATACGACCCGCTCTGTTATTATCATCAAGAAATTTTAAATTTTCCAGCAGGCGACAGTGTTCTGTCATCACATGAGTGTAAACCTAGCAGGGAATTTAATTCCTGAACTTACTGAAATTTATAAAATCAAATAGGTTGGATCATTAGATTCCAGGATTTAGGGAACGCTGTCTGATCGGCAAAAAAAATTATTTATGATTTATCAAGATAATTGGTACGTAAAGTTTTCAACTCGAGTTTTGAATTACCTATATTGTTATAGTTTTTGTCGGCTTGTGCCGTACTATCCCTCACTATTTTATTTCATCAATGTATGTAAAAGAAGGAGCATAAACATTTTTATTTTGCATATCCTTGATAAATGTGTATGGCAACATTCAATTTTGTATGAAAAAAATCAAAACAAAGGGCATTGGATATTAAACTAAGATATAGATAACCGCTTGATTTTCGCTTCACATTTATCAATAACCTATGCTTTTATTTCAATTATTTACCTGTTCTTATTTATATTATTTATAGTTAGCTTCTATTGAAGGCCTTTAATAGTATCGAAAATCGCTAAATTTATGGTTAAAAATATAGTTGGATAAAAAGTTATTCCTCATTTATGCTTACCATTCAATACTTCGGTAATTTTTAGCACAACAATGCAATCCTTTAAATGTACCGACTATCGCAAATTCCTCAACACTGGGTTCTTTAGTAAATTGCATATGTGTTCCATTGGTAGCGTACGTATTGTTTGAACAATAAGTATCAATTCCACGAGCAATTGGCAATGTTGCTGCACAAAATAGAAAAAACACTGCAATGAACATCGTCATTTCTGGGAATTCCCAAACACTAAAAAGTCACGAAATTTGCAAAAACGCACTGATTTGGTCATTTAAACCGGAATGTTCACCTCAATTGCACATATCCACCTAATTAAATTAAATTATTGTAATTCTTATTCATAATATTTATCAAAACTCCGATGTCATAAAAAGTGTTCGTAACTCAGTAAAAATAACACAACCTTCTCGAACGCTTAATCCTGACTGAGAGAGCACGTTTACGTTCGTTCTTCGAGAGCTCCGCGTTGCACCGGTTCTCATTCATTTGGCCGCAATGATTCATGCGCGCGGTGATCTAAGCTGAGGTTTGTAAACGGATTTACCTGAAATACCTTTAATCTGCAAAGTAACTTCGTATACACATCATAGATGACACAATTTCATGTTACGGTAGAATATCTCCATAACTGAAAAAGAAATAAAAGATTGTTGAAAAACACTGCCGTGATGCGCAGGGCCAGATTACCAATTAGGCACAGTAGGCACGTGCCTAGGGCCTACGAAGGCCAAAGGGCCTACGAAGGCCAAGGGTCTTAGGGCTTTGAAAAAAAATATATTGAAATAAAATACCCCAAAAACTTATACACATTTTTATATTATTATATAGTGAAGGTCAAAATAATATATCTAAATACAAATACACAAAAAATACGAATACAAAACGTTTGGTTTACTAAGTAGATCCTAAAATAACTCCTTTTTTCGGGATTTTGACACTACGAATTAGTGTATTATATCTTCAAAATTAATGCCGCGAGCGACATCACTTTCAATACACAGAAGGCCCAGTGACGAAGTTCTCTCTTGAACCATAGTTGAACGCATAAAATTTTTTACAAGCATCAACTTGGAGAATGATCTTTCTCCTTCTGCATTCGAACCCAATATCGAAAGGTATATGCGCAATGCAATATTAACATTTGGGAAACTTGACACAAGTTTATCCTTTATTTGTAATTTGATGAGATCCGTTATACAGGTGGTTTTGGGGTACAAATTTGAAAAAATCAAATACTCATCAACAAAGTTTTCTTCTAAGTCAGACGGATACATTTTTACCAGAGCTTGAGCCTTAACCTTGATAATGTCCTCGGTCAGTGTATTATCCGTAAGAAAACTAAATGTGTCATAAAGGCTGGTATACGCAGTGCGTCTCTTTGTCATTTCAGCGCAAAGCACATCCAGAACAATAAAAAATACATTAATCTTAAAGGAATCTTTGGCACTGCGAGAGGGAGTCTCATCTGGCCCTTCATCGAACTGTCGTTTTCTCTTAAGAACTCTAGTTTCGGATTCTTTAAATTCTGAATCTGGTGCAAGGGCTTTTGCCTTAAGATAATAGCTATTATACATGTTCTCAGTTCTACAGTGAGATAAATATTGAATTAAACTGTCGTAAAGTCGCACCATCGTGTTAAACTCGATGCCAGGTTCTTGAAGAGATTTATTTACAATATCGACGTGTTATAGTAGATCTTCCCAAATATTTGTGAGTAATACCATCTCCAAAGTATTCATTTGATGGATTAAGGATTGGGCCTCAATCACTGTTGTAGGTTTCATACCTTCACTAGTTGAAATATTTGTAAGAATACCACGTATATCATCATAATGTTTTTACAGCCTCATAACTTGCTGACCATCTGGTCTCTGAAAGTCTTTTTACAGAAATTTTACTTCCCAAAGACCTTAGTTTAGACCATCTTTGAGGGGACGCTGCAATTTTACAGCTTCTAAGCAGCTTTCTGCCGCCGCTGTGCCAACTAGATTAAGACTATGAGCTCCACATGGTACCCAAGTGGCTGCGCTGTTGATTTCCCTAAATCTAGTTTGTACTCCCGAATACACTCCGCTCATATTAGCCGCATTGTCATAAGACTGACATCTGCAAAATTTTGGGTCTATTCCCTGATTTTCTAAAACTGAAATTAGAGTGTCAAAAAGATACTTGGCATCATGTTTTTCTATTTTAACAAACATCAAAAATCTTTCATATATATCTCCAGTTTTTGAGACATCTAATAACTATGGAGAGTTGATCCGTATGGCTAACATCAGGTGTAGAATCCACAGTAATTCCATAATACTTGGCTTCTTTGATTTCTGTATTTATTTTTTCCAATACTTTTGACCCCAGTAAAATTATTAGTTCTTCATACGTTGTGGAGGATAAATATGATACTTTTCCGCGGCCTGGATTACCGTATCTTCTTACATGTTCTTCTAGAAACGGATCAAATTTGGCTAAGAGATCGATACACCCAAGAAAATTGCCATTACTAGGATTACCATGTATTTCATTATCGCCTCTAAAAGCCAGTCCCCTTTCGGCCAAAAACTTAATTACTTCCACTACTCTTCTTAAAACCGTTGTCCAATATGTGCTTTCTTTTTTTCCTTGACAATATCAAACGTCTCATCAATTTTTCTAGTTTGTTGGTAGTTCACTAAAGCAGAAATAGATGCAAAATGTTCTTTTGACACTTCATGACTTGAAATTCTCGAATGTGAATTGGTTACACAGGTTTGGATTTCCAGGTAGGTCCGATTTGAACAAAATACATTTATAACAAAAAAACTTGACAGTAGATTCGGAACACATCAACCAGTCCCTTTTTATAATATCATTGTTGTTCAGTTGATGACATCTCATTTTTTCGCCAAATTTAGTGGCGTATAACTTAAAATTTGTATTCAATTTTTGCACAGGGTGATTACGAGAGAAGTAATCGATAAGATCTGCGCTTATGGTTGTCCACCGTGCTGGATCAGAACTGAAAATACTTGGGGCTGATGTTGTTGGTAGTGATTCAGGCACCACCTGCTTGGAAGCGTCGTTAGAATTTCGTAAACCCCCGTCAGCCTCGTCTTCTGTGACATTCTCAGTTTTATTGGTTGAACATTCTTGCGAGTCCCAACAAGCCTCAGCTTCTTTAGGTCTAACCTCGATCGAGGAAATATCTACCGCATCTGCATTATCTTCTGTCTCCTTAGAAATGTTAACATATTTCAATAAAGAACCTTTAATCTTACTAAGCGACTCACTCACTTTCTCTTTCTTTTTGCGTTTTTCATGTCCACTTTGGTGTTTTCTTTTATATCCATCAGACATTTTTCGCTAAAAAAAAAGTAGAAATAAGTAAAATAAGAAATAGTTGAAATAAGTAGAGTATAAAAACAACTTTCCTTTACTTACCTTACTTATAATAAATTTAACTTCCAGTTTTTAAACTAAAGATTGACTTGGGGTTGAGCGTGATTAAATATAAGCACAGGCATACACGCTCTATCGTAGTGTTTACATATTAACTTATTACACAACTGAGCTACTAAAACAAAAGACCTTAGCAGCAGGGAAAACCTCTCGATCGCGCGCAAGCGTTTGGTAGTGGGCATGTCAAAGCTTCTTTTTACATTTTTTCAAATTAACAGTTGCTCATCAAAAAAAAGTTCTGCAGAAGAACAAGTGGCAGTGTTCCTGAAAAAATATCACCCTGTAGATCTTCTATCGAAATTGCCATGTCACGTGGTGAGAACTGTCAAATGTAATATCTATGCCAAATTTCAGTTGAATATCTTGTGAAGTGTAGATACTAGGAGAAAAAAACTTGAGAAAAATTCCAACTTCAACACTTAGTATCTCGAAAACGAAACGTTTGCGACCCCATGTTTATGGGACTTTTTTTTCTTTAACTCACTTAAGGAATCTCCCCTTTTCGTTTGTACGTTCAATTTAGGAACACCCTGTAGTCATTCAAATTTTTATCAACCTTCAATCCTAAAAACTTCATACACTTAAAAGATACTGACATACTGATCGTCCACAGGTTCACATATCTGCAAGTGAAATAGATCTTCAAGTTAAAAATTGATCCTGTGAATACACTAATAATTTGTAGTGATCCAATTTTCTCAATATTCCAAGAAATGAAAATGATCAATCAATCCAAGTCGGTAGTTGACCAAAACATCAATTATACTAGTTGCCAACACACCTTCGCATTGATAGGTCTTGCTATATTATCCTTTACTACTCTCCCTGGTTCGACTTTACACCTGACATATCACAATGTGTTTCAACTAGCAATGAACCGGATTTTCGGAGAATCCCCATGACGTAACAGCATTTCTGCAATTATTATGGTTTGGCTTTAATTAATTCCATTCCAGATAATAGCGAGTTATTCAGTTGCTTTACAATTCACTGGTATCGTACTAATTAGAATGTGTAAAAGCACTGACGTATGATTAGACGTATGATTTCGCACTGTGGAACAGTGAACAATCCTTTAACACAAATTGAAAATAACGAAGCACAATTTTCCTTCAGTTTTGTTCTAAGCTCAAATTCCCTTCTCTTGAAATCCAAACCAAAGGAGGTATATTTTCCCATCGAGAATCATATAGAAATTGATATCTTCCAGTAGGCTCTTTTTCTTTAGAATACCTCAATTATTCAAGTCCAAATTGGGAAAAATCTTATAATCAAAGCAATTATTATTGAGATCTATTCGAAAAGGAAGTATATTAAAAAAAATTGTCAAATCTGACAAATAACGAAAATATTGAAACACCAAAATTTTATGTTCCAATCTATCTTTCGAAAGAAGAACTTACAAGACTATCATAGATTGATAAAAGTATAATAGCGGTGGCTTTCGAAACAATATGGAAAAATACAAACATCTTAAAATAAGAGTGTAAAATACTGAAATTTAAAGATTTCCTGGACACTCATTCAAAATTCTATGGATCTCTCGTGAATTAGGATATTTCCAGTCCTCAAAAAAAAATTTCTAGCTCATTCTAACATATTCCAAGTTACGAATTGTAGGATGAATATTCTAGGAGTTATTGAGAAAACCAAATTTCAGATGCTCATAACTGCTAAGCTATTCGATGGATTGGTCCAGATAACTTGACCAAGATATTTGAAAAATTAACCTATTCTGATAACATAAAAACTCTAGCTCATCTGTATATCAGGTACACTGCCGGCTCACTGGACATACCTCAGTTTGACCACGGATTATTTATCAGGAAGTCGAAGCCAATAGATTAAGACAATTTTCGGCTCAATATTCGAAAAAACAGACATTTGGACAAAACCATAGCACACTGTACTTCTAGATTAATGAAACAGAACAAACGCGAAATTATTTGATATGTTTGAGATTGAACCAAATTCATCTTTTTCATTTTTCGAAAGTTTTTTTTGATAATTATAACTATTCGATTATTCTTCAATATATACGTGGACAGGATAAAAATAAGCGAAATCAAAGGATTTAAAATAATGTTGAAAAGCACTGACGTGAGATCAGAAGTTTGAACGCTTGTTCTCTTGTCATAGTCATACGACTCTGAAACGAATTTGAAGCAATTAAAATCCAAAATTTCGTCGATGCTCAAGCATATTTATCGACTGACTTCTATGCAATTTATAATACAATGAGTTTATGTCGTTTAATAAACATGTAAAATATGAAAATTTTCGATGCGAATATAAGTTCTGAAACCGAAAAAATTAGAAACCGGTATAAATGCTATACATGCAGGGGAACTACAACCACTATAATTTTTTTATGCGGTAAGTCGCCTTTTAGGTTCCAAGCACACCAACCCCAAGTTCTGCTCAAAATCCAAATCATATTATCATTTATTTATTTATTTATTTTCGGCATGTGACACTGTGTGGAAAGATTAATTTTCAAACTCTATACCCATCTGAAGTGTGGGAAAATGGTACGATTATTAGAAAATATGTTATCTCATAGAAGATTTCGTGTTTTTATTGACAATAAGAGTAGCAATTTCAAAACATTGGGTCTTTCTCAAGGATCAGTTTTAGCTCCTTTACTTTTCAATTTATATCTAAGTGATTTACCCATGACATCATCTCAGAAATTTGTTTATGCTGACGACATTGCTATTGCTTACGAACATTCGGAATTCCGTACTATGGAAAACATACTGTCATCTGATTTGGAAATTTTAATGGATTATTTTATTGAGTGGCGATTAGGTCCAAATCCCAACAAAACAGAGGTATCTTGTTTCCATCTGAATAATCATGAAAAATATAGGAAATTAGCTGTAACTTTCAATGATTCTCCTATCGAACATAATTTCTATCCAAAATACTTAGGAGTTAAATTAGATTCATCTCTCAATTACAAGGCTCATTTAAATGATTTGAGCCTAAAACTGAAAACTAGGAATAATATTGTTCAGAAATTAGCTGGATCGTCTTGGGGTGCTGATGCTTCCACTCTTCGCACAGCATCTCTAGTCCTAGTCTTTTCTGCAGCTGAGTATTGTTGCTCTGTTTGGTTTAATAGTGCACATACACAAATAATTGATGCACAATTGAATACATCCATGAGAATAATTATTGGCACCATAAGATCTAGACCGGTTCATTGGTTACCAGTTTTGTCTAACATTTTTCCTCCCCATATTCGCAGACAGACTGCAGCTCTGAATTCTTGGAACAAATATCATTCTTTTCCTAATTTATTCCCAATTATTTCATATATTCCACAAAATAGAATTCCCAAGCTGTTCAATTCCAGCTGTGTCTGCGACGATGAGCACTTACTAGGTGTAAAACGTATCTATTCTTCAGTTAAAAGATATTTTTTGAACAAATTTTCCGTGACAGTAGTTTTGACATTTTTTCCAAGAAAGAGTATGAAACATACAGCATTTTCGTAAAAAAGAACCCTTGTTTACTGAAATAGAACAAGCTCTCCAAAAGAAACTCCTATATATTTTTGTGGGTTTAATTTACGAAGATGAAATTTTAGAATATGCAATTTATCAATGCAAACTTTTTTGTTGCTGATATTATGAGTAATCGAAGTGTTCAAAAAACTTATCTAGAATGTGCAGATTCGAAAAACCTTTTTCTCAGTGTTATTCAAACAAGTTTCAAATCGATCGGTGGTATATTGTTGGTGTTATTGAGACAACCAAATTTCAGTTGGTCATAACTGGTGAACAATTCGACGTATTTGGCACAATAACGATATCAACCGAGATATTTAAAAAAATAAACCTACTCTGCTCATCTTTTTTCGAAAATAGATACGAGGCATCAGCACAGTCAACGTGCAACTCGATTCCCTCTACCATACCATTGGCTGCTGGATGATATGCTATTGTTCGGATGTGATTCGTACCTGTCAACTTATTCCACGAACAGCCCAAGGACAAACACTTCATGTTTCTGAGTAGGTACCCCCAGTCATTTGTGTATTCATGCTCAGAATGGAAAAAGAAATAAATCGTTTATCCATATGTTTTGGATTGAATTTTAGAATAGCAAGCAATTAATAAAATATGATTTTCTCTGAATAAATGAATTTGATGTTCCAATTAATTTTTTTTATACTTATGCATTCCGTCCCTGGCACATACATACTGGACTCGTCTGTGTGGTTTTCATGTGAGCCATACCACAGTTCAGGAGCCACTGGTATTTGTTGCCGGTGCGAACGGGTTATTGTTGTTATACTGGACCAAACAAAATACACCGCAAACCTGAAATATAAAGATGGATCCCAGAAAGGTATAGGAGTTGGTATACTTTGCGCAATAAAAATAATATAAGGAATGTATCCCAATCAGCTGCAATGTCACAATAGTCCAAGCTGAAGTCTACACAACTGTGTGCACCAGATAAAACTGAATAAAAAGTAGAAGGTTAAAGTGTTTCTATACTCTTTAAGTAGGTCCTTGAATCTCTCGAGGCTATGGAACACAGATCCTGGCAGATGTATGTCGATGCCAAAAGGCCTCGCTTATACTATAACACAATGCACACAGAACTCATGTACCTACTATTCCACAACTGATTGTTGGGGTGATCAGAATCATAGCCAAGGAAACTAACAGAATAAACTGAAGAACCATAAACTACCTGATGAAGAATAGCATCAGACATGATGCGAAGCTCTATCATTATGGAGACAGAAAAAAATCGTACACAGCTAGTATGGAAAATGACCTGTATAATTATGTTGAGGTACTCTATTTCTAGCTCAGATTATGTATTCTCTCACAGATCCCAGGGGTAGCACATTAAGTCTGAGGTGCTCGCAAGTGATGAATCTTCCTTTCTCTCTGGTAATCGACAATATATTAATTTAACTTACTAGGAATATTATTTGTGTTCAAAACGTCCTCCTTTCTCTGTTTTCAAGTTCGCTAGTGTGAAATCTATTTCTATATTGTATTCAATAGAGAAGGAATCAAATAAAACTACCATCTACAATTTCAGATATATATATATATATACAGTTTTACAAATTGAAAATATATCACACACACATTTCTCACATACTTGCCATGCCAATATATAATTAATCTGATGAATAAATAAGAGTTACCAAAGTAAAAATTTTCTTGGTGTAAGGTACCTGCTTATCGATATATTCTTCAATAAGATGGAATAACTGCAAGGCAACCGTAATTAACAGACAAAATCATTTAGGACCTATTTTAATTATCTGAAAATGTTTATCACAAATTTTTTTTTTGGACTCTTTTTGTTTAAAGTTCTGCAAATAGTACATCGTCGCCAGAATCGTCACTATCCGAGCTATGAGATGAAAGACTAGTCCAGCTCTCCGATCCGGTTTCACTACCGTTTCCATCGTTGTCTTCATTGTTTGAATTATCATTGGCGAAGTCAAGTACTTCTTGAAGTACAGAATCTATAGAAAAAATAAAATTACTCAGCATCCACACAGACAAAGGATACAAAATTCATATGGAAACTACATAAAACATAAGAACAATAAAACTCAGATAATTTGAAGAATTGGATGAAAAATGGCTAACACATCGATTAATCTCATTCATCTATTTCGATTATAATTCTTTTTTGAATTACTAATACATCAACATATTTTCATTCAATGTTTTAGAAACACTGTTCCATGAAGAGTAAATCTAAGTTAACTTTCTTTTAAGGCTAATTCCAAGAACATAAGAATTTACTTGACGCTTATAGTGGTGTATTATATAACTTGAAATTTGTAACCTCAAAATATACTGTGAATATGATCTGCTTGATTGGGTTTTTTAATGATAAGACATGGCAGAGACGCCATGTCAGCGCTGCTGTTAGATCTTAACCTAGGATTCAGTCTTAGCTTGCTGCTTCAAAAATGTGCAGAATGTCCTGCCTATATGCCGAACCCACGAGATTTTACCACCACACTTATGTAGAAGACGATGATTCGTAATACTACACAACAATGCTAGCATAGGTTATATCAAAGTTATAAAATAGGATTCAAATCCACTGACAATCGAAATGAAAAGGAAAGCAGAACCACCACTGAACATGACAAAAGAGCCATCAGAGCTCGAATAATGGGTTGTTTTGTTTCTACCGTTGTACAGAACTGTGACGCAGAACATTTGCAGTTTGGTGAAAAGATATCAGAATGAAAATTTTGAATTGACGATAGCCAAGAAAGTTCGGGCCACTGTAGGTTACAATGTTTATGAAGACCAGAAATAGAGTCTAAGAAGAAAATGAATGTATATATAATTAAATAAAATGATTGTGATTGAACAGACTGATAGAATATCAAAAGGATTGCAGACAAAGGAAAGACTTGTGGACTATGCATATACTTATAAGAACAATACTGTTAATTTAATAAAAACTTTGATGCCTACATAGTAGACTATGACGCTTTCGAATATGTAGGATAGTCTTAACTGCGCATGTGCAAACGAGTCCACTCGAATCACGTGTTCGGAAACTTGAATTGTTCATTTCAAAAATCGGCAAAATGCCTTTTATATTGAAATGCACAGGTGTTGTGCTTGACGGACTGAACAATATTACAACTAGAGATGATACGGCCGGCCGGCCGGACCGACTCAACTTTCGCCACGAATTCTTCATCAGGGAGTCGAACCCAATCGATTGAGACCATTTTCGGCTACATATTCCATAATTACAGACATTCGGGCAAAATGATAGGCACTCTGTTCGGATGAACAAGAGCGCCAAAAATACACGTACACAACCATCATAAGGTTATTCCCCGAAATAATGATATTATTTGTCAAGTTCGCCTGAGAAATGGACGCCAAATTTCAAAGAGCAGTAATCTAGATCTTTAAGTTTTGCCCATGTGCAGTAGTAATGGTCCTACACAGTCATTTTGACATCAATTTTCAATTCCTTTGAAATGAAATTCACAATATATGTCTAAAATATATATGGGACTATCATATGGATATAATAATATGGATTTTTGAAGATCCTATTGTAGCCAAAACAGACAAAAATTCGATCTAACCAAACGTTTTTGGAGACAGTTTTCATTCTTTTTGTGAAAGTAATATCATACAGAAAAAATCCAATTTATAATTGATTCATTCCGTCATGAAGAAGAACAAAACGGTTTGAGATATTTGGAAAATCAGGAAAATAAGCTTGATTTTGATGATCAAATTTTTTTATCGAGCTATCTTGAGTTTCGATAGAATTGTTCAGGAAAATTGCAAATCTGTTTTTCACCAAAAATAGCATCACACTATGTTGTGAGTACACTAGTGTTTTTTGAGTAATTTGTTTTATTTGGTGCATTTTGTTTACTATATCCAATATTTTCTTAAGGTGTTAATAAATAAATAACATTGACGATTTTCTGTGAATAATAATTCATTTTCTGCATTCTGTTCTGATGGAATATCAGCAGGACCAATAATCATGTGCATAAGTCTAAATTAGCCAGAATTAGTCAGTAACATTTCTTGTAGCTGTAGGTGAAGCAAACCTTTTAAGAAGAATTAATTAAAATTTTTTAGATCTGATGGATCAGAAAGAAAGGACCATATACTGTTACATATACTGTTTTTTTTTTAAATATAATTCGTTTCAATCGAAGAGTTATTGCTCGGAATTTTCAACTATCTATTTTTGACATTCTTCCAACCAAAGTTTCGGTAGATACCTTTTATGGTTTTAAAGAAAAATTTCCTTGGAAAAAAGAGAAAAAACCTATCTGAACCCATAAAATGAAGTATGAGGATTAATTTTATTGAGTGCCTTTTTTCATCTCTTCTAATCAAAGAGATGGGATTCTCAAATCATTGAAGTCTGACCATTCTGTATATAAAACAGTGTTTGTTCAAAATTATTTAAAATTATCTCAAAAATAAAACCACTTCTAGTTGCTCATGGATAATCATTTACAAACCTCCATTGTCTGAACCATCCTCATCACTTGCGTCCATGTCGTCTTCATCATCATCATCCTCTTGTTCTTCATCGATATCATCTTTTCTACGACCCACATCATATACCCTCACAACTGATTCTTGAACTGTTTGGTATACTCCTTGATTTTCAACCAATGCAAGAGTGCTGTCACAATAATTCACGGCCAAATCATAAATATTTTTTTTTACATCGATGGTCGCTAAAATAACACATAGACAATATAATTGAGATATACCTTGTAAGTTTACACCTTGTTCTTACCAATACTGGAATAATCAATGGCATCAAGAGTTTTGAAGCTGGTGTCATATTTAAGGTCCTCATCATCCAACTCTTGCTCCAACACAGAAGCATAAATGACATGATTAACATTGGAGAATAAAACAGTGCATTGGTTGAGTGCAGGTACTGTTCTTAGTAAATGGAAAGTTCTCATATCCCACACTTCACTGTTTGATACAATCTGAAAAAATAAACGAATGAAAAACGATGCAAAATTATGAAAAAATTCATCATTGTAACACAAGTAACACTTTCCAGCTTACAGTGCACCATTTCTGAGACTATTTAACAGCGCTTTTTCAAGTCTTATCACCTGTAATATATTGCAGTTAATTGTTGGGAATAGATTACAATTGTACATGCACTGATATGTAATCTATATGTACTCATACGTGTAAGCAGCATCCAGTCATAATTTGAATGCGAAAAAATAAAAGTTTCTTCAATTGTTTTATTTATTCATTCATATTCGTAAATATATCACATCACCAATAAGTTTTCTTTCAAAACCAGGGCCCACTTGTAACTATTACTTCAGAAGACAAAATCTTCAACAATCTTTGGATACCTTCACATCAGTTCAGATTTAGGTAGGATCACTAAACTATTAAAGAAATGCATTGAATAACACAAGCCATAAATCAAAGGTTTGAGAAAAATTGTACAGTACATTAATCCTTCTGGATATAAGCCAGATGTTTGATAATGTTTGTTATTTAGGATCTGAGAAAGGGCGATGTGTCGTCACCACCAATCTCTCGTATTTAAAAATCTGAAGGATGAATAACAGCACCAGTGCAAAAGATACGATTTTTAAAGATTTCAGCAAAAGAAAAATGAAGAAGACATACCTCTAAGCCATTTGGATGGAATACTCCACTCTGCATTTGGTTCAGTTTATCTAATTTGTGTATTTGCTTTCCAGAATTAACATCGAAAAGAACACCGTCAGATAAGATAAGGTCATCCTGATGACTGAACGTTGCCTTATTTTTGGTGTATTGATTACCTACAGTAGGAGTAAATTTGGAAACTAGTTGGCCCGTGTTTACGTCATAAATTGATGCTACTTCTCCTTTGGTTCCTATGATTTTATCTTGAACCACTTTGCTGAATTCCACATGCTCCTCTTCATCAAAGGTCCATCTACAAACGAGGTTTTATAATTATTCAGAAAATAATAATATATATTTAATTCAAATAATTAGCACAAATAAAAAAATTGAATTCATCAAATAGAAAAAATACATTATTTCAATGATTCATAAAAACAATGTCTGTCAGTCAATCATTTTAATATTGGATTTCTCCCCACTGAGAGCAAGGTTAATCAATTATTGTTTCCAAAGTTTTTAGATTGTGCATTTTGACTATTTTGGGCACAAATATCACTTCATTTCATGTTGATCGTTTGTTGTTGATCATTTGGGACTGAGCTTGATGGATGCGGCAGAAACCATGCAGTTGGTGATCTTCTCATTATCACTATTCTGTGATTACAATAATCACTCTCTTTGTTTATATGTTTTTTTCCTAGATCTTTTAACCTCAAGTTCAGCAATTTATTAATTTCAATTTAGGTATCATTCTTTTCTTAACATTCTTCCAAAAGTTGTTTCAAGTAAAAAATTTCAAGACTAAACCGAAGCATCATTCAACTGTGGGTTTTCAGTTAGGTCACCTTCGGTCTCTATCTCTTCACAGCACGTTATTTTTTTATCATTTGATACCCTTATTGGGAAAACAATAAGGTTTTAAGCGCTCTTGTTAAGCTACTTGTGAGTAATTATTGGAACTTTCAAAAGCCAAGTCCCCGCAATATATAAACGCATATACAATATTTATATATAAATTTTCAGATAGATTTCCTGGGTATTTAGCACTAATTTTTGAGCAGTAGATAACTATTTATTCAAATCATTTATTGTTGATAAGCTTTGTCCAACATATATTCCGGCCTAAAAGCCTCTTTCGAGAAAAATATAATATGTAACAATCAAATAAATACTCTTATTCACACATCAAAATATAAATACATACAGATTTCCTGTTTGTCATCAACTAAATAAAAAATAAAAGTTAATGAGGAATACTGAATAACTTTTATGAAATTAATTGTCTTTGTGTAAGGTATAAGATGTCTACAAATAGTAGATTAGAAGAACATCACTATTTTTAGGTGGAAATATCCCAAAAAGTAATTTAGCATGAGTTTCGTCATCGGAAATACCTCGTCATCAATTGGTTCCTACTATATACTTACTTTGGCTGGTATCCTTCGAATTTCCACAGTGCTGATATAGGCTTTCCCCATGTATTATAAATAGAGCTAGTTAGCAATAGCTCGCCATCTTTACTTGGTTCCATATTGGCTATATAGTTTTCATGAGCATTAAACGAAGATATTACATTTCCAGAATAACGATTGAAATTGTGAATTTCCCCATAATAATCTCCAACAAGTAAATTTTTACCTCCCGGCTAAAAAGTATATTTGCAGATTATTCAAAATAAATTGTTGCATTCACTTACCAAAAATCGAACAGAAGTGAAAAATCCCTCTTCGCTCACAGATCTTATAGTTTGTACAGGACAGAATCGAGAGTGAATAAATTTACGATCCATCGATTTCGAGTGGAATCCAATAGCTCTTCGGGCACATCTCAACACCATATTATTAGCAGCACCAATTCTAGGTCTTGGGTCTGGGCATTTATGAGGACTAAAAAAAAGTTCATCTGTTGAGAAACAAGGATAAAAACAGCTCAATATATATTTATTAATTCATTGGATGAACTCAATTCAAATCTTTCATCAAAACACTACTCACACAAACAGGTTGAACTGTGGACATGCGGCCATAGGATTTTTGCATAGGGCATGTTGATTGGTCAAATATTCGGTGATGATTGATGTCAGAGTAACCCTTGGGGCTTCCTGCGTGGGAAAATGTTCTTCGAACAGACTTCTATGAGGTGTGAGCTCGTTATTGATTGGTTTTTCCAACCTCGAAATTTGTACAGGAGTGCTCATAGATGCACTTTGATTTTTTCTAGAACAAAGACATCAATATTATTATGGAATTCACGAATTCTGATTAGAACTTACTTCACTATTTTTATTTGAGGTGTTGAAGAATTGTTAGGATATTCATTACTTAGACTTAATGAAAGATTCCTTGGTGATGAGAATGCGCTGCGATTCTAGAAGCATAAATCATATAATAAATAATTCATTTTAATTCAAATGTTGCAATAAATACGCTATTTCGAACCATATTATAAAGAAATACTATACTATAATAATATTAATATAAAACAGATGGTTATTTTCATAGTGTTCTGAAGTTTGAGCCTGGAAAAAGACAACGCCGCCTGCAGGTACAGCAAACTTTTGAAGACACATGTTGCATTGTACAAAATAGAAACTTTGTTCCGCCAGAATTGTGCGCTATGACAAATTCTAGGGTTAGTTAATAAACATTTTGAAATAAGAGTCACATACATCACCGTAGTTCGAAATGCTGTTCAATATTGAAATGCAATAAAGGATTCGTTGGTTTCGAGTTGAAATATTCTACTGGAGAGAATGAGAATTGTGAAATTATTCATATTGTGAAGATGGAAATATTTTAAGTTGAACTTCTATCTTGAAACTTCTATAGACTTACAAAGAAGACATGTTATTTCCACTTCTGTAGCTTTGCTTGTGAAAAACATTTTGAACCTGATACCATCAAGGGTATTTTATTGTTACACCCCTCCAGAATTCAAATAATACTATTTTGAGTCCCAAACTGAATAATAACACAATGTTAAAGATTCTCCCAAAATAACCGAAGAATTCTACATAATCAACTCTGAAAGAGAGGAATATAATAAAGGATATTACAGAAGTTTGAGATATATTCGTTTGAAATTACTTATCAAAATGTTCAGATATCTCAAAATCAAGCTGAAAATAATTTGAAATGAATAATTTTCTTTGATTCAACATTAACCTATGAGAGTGGGGAAGATCTTATTTAAAAGAAACCAAAATATTTTCTGCCTATATTGATAAGAGAATGACGTCAACATTTTAGTTCTTCACTATTGAAACCAACTTAATTTTCATATATCCCAGCTTACAATTGTGAACCCCCATTTTTAGTAGACCCCCCTCTACTCTTCCATGGACCCTGTGGGTTCACTTTGGGCAAAATAACCTGGTTTAACGTAAAATAAAGCAAACTAAAGGAGTTGAAACATGTCCAACAAGAATTCCTCACAGCGTTAAAAAATAAATTTGTAATATCTTATATATAATGATTAACTCACCCTATTCTGAGTTAAAGTGGAAGAATATTTGAATTTTGGCATACTGCTTGCTATTGCATGAGTCATATTTGCTTCTTTTACTAACTGAGCGGCTGTTTCAGTTAATCCTTTCCCCACCAAATGTTGATGCATCAATTGAAGCAATTGCTCTTCGTTGAATTGAATTTTGGTGCGTGCCACAACATTAGCCTAAAATATTTTATTGACAGATGACAGATGATCTCAGTAAGTATTATATGTAACTTACCCTGTGTATATTAGCAAGTGATATTTCCAAATCCTTTCCAGTTTGCTTCGCATTGCCTGAGAGACTTTCTAGTAACTCCAATGCGTATTTCTGGAACGATACATGCTCTTGTCGCTTCTCTTGTAGGATAGGATCCCTAATTAAAGCTGAAAATCAAGTCGTCCATTACTGAAAATTATATCTTCACTATAAGCATCCTTACTTTGAAGTTGTCCACTTGTTATGAGAGGTAGCTTAGAAATAATTTGTTTTACTGTTTCTGACCTAGCTAATCCTGCTAACGCTTTGCAAGCAAGAGTTCTTATAGAATCTGCATCTGTTATAGGTGTTTTGACATTCAGTAATGTCAATAAAACCATAATCCCGCTATTAGACCTCACGCAATCCCATACTTTTTGAATTAACTCCTCAGAACTTTTCAACTTCAGTTTTTTATTGGGTGAATGAGGATTATTTGTGAATCTTGCAGTTCCACCAACCTAAAAGTGATTTGATTAAATCTTAAGATTTTTCATTTTATGGTTGTTATCTAGAGTATTTCAGAGTAATCACAAAAAATCTTACCCGGTGTACTGGACCACATACACAATTTACAATCACTCTTAATGCAGCTTTCTGAACATCGGGATCAGCAACAATTTCGCCCTCAGCTGCCCCCAGAATTATATTCATCCCTGTAAATTGAAAAGAACACATCAATTTCTTTGATATTCACTTACGCTATAGACAAGTGACAAGTATTCCATAAATAATTCCTAACCACACATCAAGCTATTCATTTCATCAGAATTGCTGTTACCGTTTTTATTCATAGTAGTTGCTTGAAATTATTTATTTACTTGTTTATTGATTTATTAGATGAATTCATTAACTATTGGAGTATTGATGTGTTGAAATTTTATACATTCGAAAGTCAGTATTGACTGCTGAAAACAATAAATATAACCAGAAACAATGCGGGCATGAATTCTCATTACGTTGCTTAAATACAGAAGAATTATTGAAGAAAACAAATAAACCTCAACCATGAAATTATTCAAGAAATTGTTTCCAATTAGTAAATGTACCCTGTGCTATTGCTATTCAGTTACATAAAGTATAGTGTCTTTTTCTTGTGGATATGCTATGAACAAATATTTTAATAACAAACCATATCTCAACTGATTATTGCTACCTATGAATGTAACGTCACTAGTAAGTAAAAGCGACCAAACCAAAGGAATTCAGTGAAAAGTTTACAAAATTGAAATTTTTATGAATGACACGATTTCCTTCTTTATGGATTTGTTTTAGAAACAATGTTAAACGTAAACCAACTCTAGAAATTTAAATGTGAATTACTAAAAACAGAGCTTTTTTGGATCCGCGAAAGGACTATGCCACTTCACCACTAAAAGACGCGCACTGAATCGACTCGACTCGGATCGGCATTGCCGAAAGATTTACACTGTGCGTTTTTAGGTTGAAGCCCGCGCGCCCATTCGGATCGGCACGGCAGAGACCGTTCGACTCGACTCGTCTACGGCCACGATTCCTTCTGCCGAACGGAGCGCAAATTCAACACAATAAATTCAACAGTTGAGTTTTATCATGGAGGAATTGTTAATTGAAAATGTACGGGAATCTAGAATATTATATGATCCTGAAGATCAATATTATCGCGATGTCAATCGGAAGGAAAATGCAACGAGTCGTTCTATTTTTTCACAACCTAGTGCTATAATAATGTTCTCTTCATCTGATGATGAACTAAAACTCATTTTATTAAAAAAACTCGTCTAACACTGTGAATTGCTGGAACGCCGAATGAATATAACTGATACTTGCCGAATCAGTGCGCGGGTAGAAGTGATGCCGATCCGAGCCGTTCCGTACCGATCCGAGTCGAGTCGATTCAGTGCGCGTCCTCCTTAATACGGCGTATTGCTTACCCACTGTCAGCTGATCGTCTGGCAGGTCAACACGTTCACAGAACAACAATTGTACTTTAGGAAGAATGCATGCTATTGATAAGACATCCAAGGCAGAACGCACTGTTTCCGCCCTTCCGCTATAATTCCATTCATATGCGAAAGCAATTATTTTCAGAAGAAGATTGATGCATCCCAATTTCAGTAACTGATCTACTGGACCCCAATGTCCCCGGAAGGGCATATGGTGAAGTAAAGTTTCGACCTGTTGTTGTACCTCTTCAGGTGATTGTTTGCACGCCTGAAAAATGAAATTTTAATACAATCACTATATCTATCATGGAGATTATACGTGTCGGCAAGTATCACTGTCGGGATTGACCCGATATTACTTTTTGCAGATGAATTAAATGTTTGTGAATTCTTTAATATTCTCTATGTTGCTTGTTTTTTGTATCGGAATGTTCCAGACTTGTATTCATAATCATGTAAATCTTGTCATAAGTAAATACATTACATTAGTCGACTATTGGCATTCATGAAATAAGTATCATAAAGTTTACCTTATAGCTGGGTAGGGCAATTGTAGCAGGCTGAGAGTTTGGCCGCATTTGGCATCTTGTGATTATTTCATACTTAAGATAAAGATGTGCTTCTAAATATCTTCTGTATGCCAAACAAACATGACGAACCACTTGCCGCGCAGAACACTCCTGATCTTCATTCAATTGTCCAGTATCGGATTCAGGTAACAAAATTGGTAGCGTTGATATCTAGCATCAAATCAATAAAAATAAATAGATGTTTGATTTCAATCATTCAGTAAATCAATAAATTCCAGATATTGGTATAACGGCACTATTCTTTTATGGGCAACAAATTAAAAATTCTGCTGGTGAGAGATCAGTTTAAAAACAAATTCACCAAAGAGATAAATCAAGGAGTTCTCTGAATTGTCTATGGATATAGTCCATGAATAAACTTATTCCTTCTGGTTACTTCATCTACATTGAGTGAGAAAAGTAATCAAAGGCAGAAAGTTGATAAATGGAAGACAATAAAATTTTATGTAGTTGATCTATCAGGATATTCCTGATGTTAAATACAGAATCCAATGGGACATATCCAGTCAGTTGTTTGCAGCAAAGATGTGTTTGTACTCAACAGTTCATTCATCTTTTTGTATAAAATTGTGGAAATACCCCATAAAAAAAATTCATGATTGGTCCTAAGACCTAAGGTAGGCTATTATCTGTGAGATCAACTGGATATGCCTCATATTCAACGAAGAATTCATTGAATTTGTTGATGAAAAGTTTGTGGGTGAATACTGATTAAAATTTTTCTTAGTAAGCATTGTATCAATTGAATAAACAGTTTATGTTTTCATTAAATAGATATGGAAAGAAGTGTAATCTTAAAGGACAAAATAATTCAACTCTCACAGCCAAACACACAATGTAGGCAATACCAAAAGAAAAATAAATTAAAATTGACCTAGGCTGTCTTTCACATTTGCTTTTTCCTAATATTTATATTAATGCATTTGGAAGCATCAAGTTTATATTTCAGCTCCCAAAGCTACTGAAAGAATAAATGAGTACAAAGAATCCTGAAACCACTTTTAGTAGTCTCAATTCAATAGGCAAGTACTTATCAAACACAATAAGGATCAATAAATGGTAATAAGTATCCATACCACATTATGTAACTTTCGAAGGCCATCCTGGGCATCAAATTCATCTAATATTGCTCGAAATTTGAAAGTAAGACCAAAGAACATGATTGCATGGCATCTTCCAGAATCATGAGAACATTCTAAAAGCCACAGGGAATAACTGTAAGAAAGAAATAAATGTGTATATGTAATGTGTTTCTAGCCCAACCTAAACGTGTTATAAAAAATTGTGAAAAAATTTCATCGTAATCCACTACATAACATTTTTTTCGTTTCATAATTTTTTAGGTTATACGCTAATCTGCTAGCTATAGGCGGTTTGCATATTTGTATGTGTCGACCTCGGTGGCGGAATTCATTTTTGTTGTGAAAGAATTCAAATTCGCTGTCATTTCCCTGTGTTTTACATATTGATTTGGGGCATAATTTCTGATTCTTTTGTGGTGGAAGCACTTAAGAGTTTATGCAATTGTTGATTTACAAACCTCAATATCGAAAATGAATGCTGAAGGCCTAGGAGTATAATATTCTTCACAGTGTTGTGTAGTTGGTTGCAACAATGCTTATTATAACACAGACAATTCTATTAAATTTAATTTTTTCCTAATGATTGGTTTGAGAAAGAACGGAAGCAGATATGGATTAATAGAGTTAGAAGAGTTTGGTAAGGATATCTGATTGATTGAAGATGTTATCATAATTTCATTGATTCAAAACTTTAGTAATGATGGTACTTCCAAGCAATGGCAACCGACAAAATTCCAGAAGATATGTAGTGCTCATTTCGTAGGAAATCCCAAAAGTAATATACCTGATTGCCAGTCTTATAACCCAACGATTTTTCCAAAGGTTAGTTCAGTTTCAGTTATCTATGTCCGATCTCATTTTACTTATTTCAGATGTATAAAAAAAGTGGATAATTCCACTATGGGAGTGGAGAGATTTGAAAGAAAAACAGCAAGATCAAGAAGAAGGATGAGTCAAAGGAAGGATCTATTGTTGAATCTTTAATTGAAATAGGTAATAATAATCATTCAGTGCAAGTGGAAAGAGGCCAGAAAGAATTTTCATGTCAAACTGATCCATAAGATTCAGATGATGATATATTTTTATTTGAGAGTAATTTCATGGGAGATAGTGCGGAAGAAATGTCTGCCGTGGCAATTCAATGTAATATTGCCGATAAGACCAAATTATTTGTTAGTAAAAATGACAAATGTGTTGGCATCGATGAACCTATCAAATGTATGGGCTTCCATGGTATTAAATCTTTAAAATGTGATGAAGAGTTGAAGTGTATTGCTGGTATTGTCTTCGATAGATTCAATTTTAGCTTACAGCGGCCATGGAAATTGTAAACTCAATGTTGAAAATAGATTGTTACTTTTTTGATGAAAATTAAACTTGGCTTATCATTTATGTAACTAGAAGTTTTATTTCAACTATATTCATCGAGTTGCCAAACAATTTTTTTCTTCTCTTTTGGAAGAACAAGTACAAAAACAAAAATTTTCATATTTTGGCATAGTCGAGAAGTGTGGTTACGGTTATTTCAACATTGTAAGGTATCAAATTTATCGAAGTTTGTCTCGTTACTTTGGAAGTAATAAAACCAGTCCACTCTATAATGTTGTAAACATGACCAGCTTTCTTCAAAGCCAGTCCTTTTTCTTCATTTCCTTTGGAGAAATGACCAAATTTCATTTTCAAAAATCCAAATGATGGTTTCATGGTTAGACACAGACACAGTTTTTATGTGAATATGTGCTTAGTGAACAAACCTCATATCTAAATGAAATGAAATAATAATTTTTGCCGGAGAAATTGAATACTACATACTTACGTGACTAAATTAACTATAACGTATTTAGGAAGTAAGCATAACCTCTCCATTGCTTCATCACAATAACCCAAATAATAAATACAAATGGACACTCCAGTTGCAGCAATAGATGGTCTAGGTACATCCAGTATTGCCTAAAAGTAATAATTTGAAAAAATTACAAACATTTTTATAATTATTGAATTCATTAAAACAAAATCCATTATTTTGCATGAATTATGATAGTAGAATTATCCAATTGTCAATTAATTGATACAGTCGATTTTCAAAAGCATATCTTGAAGTGAAATTTCCGCCAGCAATATTGTTCGCCCTTTATGAAAATAAATTGGTAATCACTTGTTTGGTCAAATGTTATCTTAATGGAACACAATTTCTTCGTGGTTCTAAATGGTTTATTTGTACATGTTTAGCTCTTGTGCAATCAAATCAATTGATACATCAAAGTAGACTAGTATACTTGAATATGCATTTGTTATATTGTTGTAGGGTCAATTCTGTTTTTAATTAATGTGCTATCTTGTTGTACTATCAAATACTCTAATTCTTGATGCTCTTTTTCGTTCGACTCGGCGTCTTAGAAGTCCGTCAAAAATTGCAATGTTGCCAAACATATCTGTTATTAAACCAGAGTAATGAAACTCCTTCACTAATTTTTTGACCAAAAGTTAGCCAAAATATAACATTGGAGCACAATAATGCATTTAAATCTTTTTATTATGCTCTATTTCCTTAATCTAGTCGAAACACACGTGGTTAAACATCAAGTCGTCAATTTTTTGAATGATTATCAATTATTAATGTTAAATTTTACTGATTTCGGAACTGGCTTTGAACAAGTGAAAAATAATATAACATTGAATTGTCAGAGTGATGAAAATGATATTCCCCCATTTAACTTCAGTCTTTTTATGATATCTTCAGTTATTTATTTATGGGCCGATTTCTATGAGGTCTAGTTGATTTAGATTCAACTGTTCTTTGAATCCAAGTTTCAGTATTGAAAATAAAATATGGTAACACAATTTTTTTTCGCCACTATGTGCAATAGGTCACTGATAAATCTAATCGATTGAGCGTCATCTATTTAAACCTGAAGCAAGATACAGATAGCTAAAGCCATCTGTAGAAAAAATAATGGATTCCCTTTCAAGGCATATCGACTTACCTCCAGCCCTCCACTCAAAATAAATTCAACACAAAACTTTTTATGACACAGCAAAGCTGCCAGATATTTGAGAGCTTCAAACGCCAAACGCGCCTCTTTTGTTTCTCTTACATTCAAGTAATTCAACACAATACGCAATGCGTTATTTTCAAAGACATAGGGCAGAAACTCTTGATATTCGCCCATGGGTGTTAGGAATCTCAAAAGAAGGATCTGCTGTGTAATTGGAGTGATAGGATGCATTTGTACACTGCCTATCATATAACTTTCTAATTCTGCCCATGATGAATTGCTTGCATCTGAGAATAACCCTAGCTTATTGGGAGATTCTGATGTGCTTACTGAGGTAGGTGCTTCCGAGTTTGATTTTGATTTTTTCCGTTTCTCCAACTTCTGAAAAATAAAATATAATAATAGCATTGCCCAATTCATTTCACATTTCGTTTATAAAATGAAAACTAATTAACTCAATAACTTTAAGAGATGGTTATCGGAATTCATCGTAGTTGGATTTCTAGCTAGTGATTATTCAAACGATAGAAATTCACATTTAAGAAATATTAGTTTGTCAGAGACGCATTAACTATTCAAGTGAACAAGCTTAGCAAAATAGGTGATTTGATAACGTGTTGGAGTCATATCCAAACAAGAACTAATGAGTATGATGAAACTGCATAATGAAAAAAAAAATTTATCTGAAGAGAGTAATGCAGGAAAGAGTTTTTCCGAAACTACTAGGCGGATTTGACAAAATAACAAAATCAGCTGAGATATGTCGATACTCTCACCTATTTCATATAATATATTATAGTGTGTGGGTCTAATTATTGAACAAGGAGGAAAATGGAAACATTTAATAAGTGGTTGAGCAAAACTTGTTTACCAAAAAACGTAACCTCTAAAACTAATGAATTATATAATTCACCATCAACTGCTCCACTTTCTACTAAGCTACTAATTGAGGGTATTGTGACTAAATCCTTCAATTATTATTCTCACCTATATTAGAGAAAATTAGACTCGAAATATTTCACCTCAAAAATCAGGTCTACGATCTCAGAGCAGAAAATGCTGAACTTTTGAAAATTGTCAACTGTTCTGAAGCTAAGATACAATCCGAAGCTAAGGCTAAAATGTTCACCAAGTGCTCATATCTAATACTGAACACATAAGTCTACAAACACATCAGAAATTGAGGAAGTTGTTATACAACAGGAAGATAGAAATTGGAGTCCAAAAGACCAACTGAGTACTTGTCTTCTATAATGACTGTGCCAGCTCTGAAGTACTAAGAGAAAAATTCTAATCTGTGGCCAGAAGGTAGAAGAATTAATCATTTTTTATTCCGTCTAAATGTTAGAGTAATTTGTAAACCCAAATTTTGTTGACCAATTCAGTTATCATGTCGGATCCGCCATATATTGTAAAGATGAAATAAATTATAAAGAGCGTTTAGATCTTGTAAATGGTAGCATTCCTGATATCTTCGAGTATTCTGCGATAGAAGCATATATAAACAATATCAAATATGTAATAGTCTCTATATATCGACTTAATTCTTTTCCTATCAGTGATATTAGTGTATTCTTTGAAAGAATTTATCAGTGTAACAAAATCTTACAAATTGTTCGATCCCTCTGTATAATTCTTGGACAGATTTATATTTGTTAACAGGCAAAACAAATATAATTCTCAAGCCATTTTGTGATAAAACGTATTACAAAGTTGAGGTAAAAAAAAAATAACAAAACCGATGAAACATGGTGAGACATTAATCACATGTAATCTTATAAATTTAGCTATAAATGGTATTTATGGCAAAAAATTTTGTGAATACATTTCGAACAAAGTTGAGCTTCATTTCAGCACAGCCTTCATTGCTCTAATATCTAATTTTATTTCTGAATATAAGACTAGGAGAGATGTTATTCCATGATTCAGCCTATTGAATGTGCAATAATTGAATTTTTCATTGAAATTATCTGTCATGACATTAGAATAATCTAATAATAATATATGAGGATAAGAAAATATACAATGTTGAGTTTAATAATTGATGATAAATGCTTACCATGCTGTTATTAGCCTCACAATCATTCTCATCTTCATTAAAACTAATATTTTTGGTATTTCCATTCTGTCTTACTGAAAAAATAAAAATGGGTATTCAAAAATTTTTTTTATGTAAAAAGCATTTTAACATATAATAATAATTTGCAATTATAATAACAAAAATAATACAAATATAGAAATGTTATCTAAATACTTTTCACTAAAAGCCCTAACTTAATATCAATGTTTTGATTTATCAACTTTGTGACCACTAAGGTAAATTCACTGGGGATATATTTCATCCTTACTTTTTCGAGAAGTTGGTGTTCCATTACTCTTCTCCTTGTTATTATCTGTACTTGAAGATGCTACTGAAGAAAAATGAGCAAATGGTCTAGTATTAGATGTAGGATTTCTTGGTGAGGTGAATTTAGAAGCTAGCTGAAGCTTTTGTAATCGCTGAATGCAAATAGGTGTTAGTCTAGAATTGTGTTCCCTGAAAGTCGAAAACATATTAGTACTTGGAACCTATTTTCAGAGTATCAATAATAGCACCTGTAATGCCTAGCCACTTCAGGTAGTTCCAAGGCGGCAGCTAGAAGTCCAGTTGCATAACTCTGAAGTGGTTCAGTTGATGAAGTAGTCCATTTTATTAAACGTAAAACAAGACTTTGCTCATTTGGCTAAAACAATCAGATAAGAATGTATAGGATCCAATAAATTTCATATCTTACTTCAAACACAACAGAGGTTTCAAGTCCAGGCATTATATCTAACATCAGCCGACAAGCTGCTATATTCAGTTGAGTAACATCTCTCGAGATTGCAAGCCGAGCATAGTAGGTATCTCGCATATAATCACTTACAAGCTAAAAATCAAAGAATAAATTAAAAATAGAATATTTCAAACATGTTCACTTCAAATACTTTATTCATGAAGTTATCCTTTTTGAATAATGCTTTCAATATTTGACCAAGTTTACATTCTGGATCAATTCGGGAAGGATGTCTTTCATCAAATGGATCAGGATCCATTTTCATGTAATTTTCAGTCTCTACTTCAATAATTTCTGCTAATCTGGAACAAGAATGTAGTTATGCTTGATTCAACCAATTCAATGATAATTTACCTTGTGATTGTTTTTAAGGGATCGTAATTAGATCTACCATGTTCACTTTCCCACAGTTTAATAAGATTAGTTACTTCCGTCATTATGGGATTTGCAGCGTTATCGGATTCACCCATTGTATAAAATAAAATTAAAATAAGATCGCATGGGGTCAATGAGGCTAGCTCTTAACCTATAATTTTTTTTAAATTTGTTCTTTCTAAGAATGAAATAAGTATTCTCAAGAAATGAATTATATCACGAACCCTTAACTCAAAAATTGTGTAACTTTCAAAAATCAAGAAGTACGGTCAATGTTATATTTTACTTTTCGATTCACAAATTCACAATTAAACAAAACAAACTGAAATGAAACGTCAATTGCAATCATTGAACATAGAAATACCCACAGATCATCAAATATAGTAAAGTAAAGAATCGCAGCACAACCAGTGTGAAGCAACAGGCTTAAATTCCTAAATGGCCAGATGAGACCAGTGGCGTCTGAGAATGACCCGCTGCGCTCTGACGCTAAATGAATTGAATTACGTTAACGTTCTAAAAGCTGGGATTCTTTTTATTTAAGAATACTGGCAGAAAAATCTGAGGGATATTCATTTCGTGATGGACATGAAGGGGACTTCAATAGTCTCAAAGGGCCATCGGCTGATCTTCCTCAGAAATTCGATTCTGGAGACTTCCCCATGCAGTTTCATGTAACTGTGCAATTCATGAACGAGCGTAAAGTCACTATCTTATACTTATAATTAGTCTTTGCGGTAATTTTCATTATTTTGAGATTTTTGTTCTCTTACTACAATATCGGCTTTCCTATAATTGTTTCTTATTTTTGTGATATGAGTGGTAAGTTTAAAATGCGGTTCTACACCCCATCAATATATCCTACATCTGTATGATTGCTATTATGAAACTCGTGTAGAATTATTATTTGGGCAGTAATCACCATCTCTTATTGTTCTTGCTACCAACATTTCGACAGACATCCTCTGTCATTTCAAGCAAAAAATTAACTTTAAAAAAACCTGACAATATTTGAAAATTTTTCAATTTTCAGTGTAAACAACAGAAGATATCTGTCAAAACGTTGGTAGCAAGGACCAGAAGAGATGGTGGTTATTGCCCAAATAATAATTCTACGCAAACAATGTAAATTGTTCATTAATTTGGATGTGAGCTATTATAGATTAAAAAGTGACGTTATGAAAGTTCAACATGTACGATGTTGAGGTGGTCTTTAGCTAGCGAGCCATCGAGAGCTGTTTTCCAGTCACTAAATAAGGCACCCCGGGAGCGCTTCTGGTGCGCTCCGATTTACTCTAGCTCTTTCCAGTAGACTCGTTTTCCTTCATAAATATGACGAGAAGCACCAGAAGTTCTTTACCCGTGAATACAAGAGATTGATCGATTCTTTTTTTCAATCGATTTCATCCGATATCATGTCTGTTTCCAAAATGTTCAATCTTATGATCAAAAATAAATTTGATACAAAGAGTCGAATGGAATTTTCATTACCAGTAGTGTGACTGTGAGAACTACACCCCACGTCAGTGCTTTTTAATTTTTTTATATGTATATCCCACAGCTATCCTTTCTCGACGCCTCTGGTAGTTGGCGAGCCAACGTGAAAAAGGTCTGTACTCTGTGGACTATTAACTGTCAGAAATGTCTTGTTTTGTCATTGTCAAAATGTCATTTCAATTGATTGGAAAGAAAAGTGAAAAATATGTACGTTTTGTAAAGTATTACGTGATTATACTGATTTTATTGATGATATTAAAGTGGTGATCCCCATTCGTTTGTACATGTATATTTTTTGATTAAGAAAAATGTCAATTTTGGGTAGTGCAATTAAAAGTATCCATAACTGAAAATTATTTCCCATTAAAGAATTGCTTTGTTATGACATTTCCAAATTTTGAGTGGAGTACCTTGACTCAAAGTTTATTTTCTGAGTAAGTATTGAATATAAATTTTGAAAATCGCTGTAATGATTGAAGATTTCATTATCATGTTTCTTCTTCTTCTAATACAACAGACTTATTTCCTGTTTTTAGGTTTTCAGCAATATCTTCTAAATAGTTATTAAGCATTATACAGGCGAATTGAGAACCATAATGGATAACTTGGCTGGGGACTATGAGATTGTTTCCTATGAAGCTTGCACTGTAAACTTATGGAAAAATTTAGCAGAAAGAAATTTAGGGTGCTCCAAAAAAAACCTTCAGATAAAAGAAGCTTTTGATCTATACGCTGAAGAGCTACTTGTGAAAAAGGAAAGATTTGATGAATTAGTGAGTGTCTTGTATAATATGGTCCTTATGATTCTGAATAACTTATTTTTTCCAGCATTGTGAAATGCCTGGATCACCAAGATCTACTTTTCTCATGGTTTTCAGTCCAGATGGTACAAAAGTAGCTTCTACTCATGGAAATCACAACATTTATGTTACAGACATAAGGAGTGGAAAGAATTTAAAAACACTAGTTGGTCATCCTCGTACACCTTGGTGTATAGCTTTCCACCCCACTTCAAATCAAATAATTGCATCTGGATGCCTAGGAGGACAAGTTAGAATATGGGATTTGAGTGTAAGTACAAGTATTCAACGCAGTTTGCAAGATTGTAGCTAATCATTAAGAGCATATATGAATTTGTAGTTATGATATGGTAGAGAGCATACCAACTAAATTGGTTTGTTTTCCAAATAACTAAGTCGTATTGCTCAAACTAACTTATATACCTGTTAGATACATTAAAAACCTTTCCAAACCTCTCCTACTTATGTGCAAATTTGTTTACAAAGGTCTCTCTCTTTCATTTACATAGACTGTAGTTACATTTTCTGGTAGCAAGATATTGTTTCGCACAACTCTCTTTTTTCAAATATTGAATTAGTCTCAAATAATTAATTTGACTACCTGATGAAGTATCGTAGGAAAACTTACCAATTCAGGCATTTCATAAAACGAAATGGGTGGACAAGTGTGATGATTATTTTTTAATTTTTAGGGGGGTAGTGAAGTGTGGACTGCTAGAAATCAGACAGTTATTGCGTCAATAGCATTCCATCCCCTTGAGAGAGTACTTGCTATTGCAACATCGAATGAAGTACATTTTTGGGACTGGAGTAAACCAGAACCCTTTCTGCAAACCTCTACTGGAATTCACAAAGAAAAGGCAAGTGTATGCTAAAGAAATCTTTTTTTTATACGTTGAAATCACTCAAAGAATAAAAAATATAGGTGATAATTTGAAAATTGTAATGAATTTGATTTGTCCTCAGCCTCATCAATAACAGTCTTATAACACTATGTTTTGGTACAACAGACAATACGCCGTATTAGTGGTGGCGTCACATCGCCATTTTTAAATATGCATAGCTCAAACAACCCAGTTTTACTTTGGATTTCTGGGGATTTACTTTCGATTTTCATTAAGATTGCCCCGGGTCGGCCCTTCGGGCCTCCCGCTCAGCTTCGCTTCAGAATAATTATAGAAGATTCAAATGCTGAATTCAAGGATTAATTCAATCATTATTATTTTCAAGGTTCGTTATGTTTCCTTCGATAAATTGGGACAGAGACTGATCACTGGAATTTCGAATCACTACAGATGGGATTCCGTTAGGTCCCCAGAACGTACATCTGACCCTGCTATAAGGCACTTTGGTCTAGGATCTCGAAGGCCGCCAATGTTCAGAAGAGAAGTGGTACCTAGAGTAAGTGATTCTTTTTAAAGATCGATTCAATTTTGAGTTTGCATTTTATTTCAGCCAAGTGTTCCTGTCCCATCATCTAGTAACCAACCAACAGACTTTGCGTCAAGAATTCCTGAAAGAGAAAGAAATATCACTGTATCTTATAGGAATCTTGTGCGTCAGTATGGAAGGTTGGTGCAGAGATATCTGCAACTATATCGGCCTCCGGCAATGGTAAGATAAATAAGTTTTTGCACTCTCGGTACAAATGGATTGGCTAGCTTTAATTTGGCCTAAGTGTCTGTTATTAATGGTCTTAATTGATTTGGTTAGACTGCCCGATAATGACCTCATGGTCAAAGTAGAGTATTTTGGGCCTGCCAGTTCAGAACATTCCCCATAAATTTGAAAGCTCGAGTTTTTAGATCATGATGGTTGAGTATCTCAAACACGTTCCTTATTGGGCCAAATATAGTGGTTACACAGTTATTATGAGCATCTCGAATTGAATTTCTTCATTAACTACTAAAATATGTATCCAGTTCAATTTCTCGCTTGAAGTATGTTACAAAATAAGAACATATCTATACACAGTCTGAGAATCTGAGAGTTTTCAGTTCTGACTGAACTGTTATATGTCATTGATGAGTCTTTCACTTCCTACTACATCAATTTTAACCATAGATTTTGAGACCAAAAGAAACACATTTTTCCTTTACCATTTTTTGAAATTCGGCTCTGTTGATACAGGGTGTTGAAATTTCATAAAAAAACAGATTTTTGCTTATATCTTTGTAGTGGATAATCCGAATGAATTGAAATTTTGTAGATTTCAAACAAATGGGAAACATTCTTCAGATTAAATACACTTGAACTATCCTCTAAGGTCTTCGTGTTAATACATCACCAACTCGTAAAACCATCAAAAGTTACTATATAATGGGCAAATACTGAACAAATCCTAGCATTTTCTGTATTGAGAAGAACATGATTTCTTCTAGTGCCTTAGAGCTGGCAGGGCAAAGCAGTATATAAAAAAGGAAAGACAATTACGAAGAACCATCGCTCGTGGTGCGAGCTAGACATTATTGACGCATGATAATCCCAGAGAATCAAGACCTCAAGGGCAACTGTGGTTTCGAGGTGACTGCTCTCATCAGCACAGTGTGGCAGTTTCAACAAAGAATGTAAAGAACCTTCCGTACATGTCCAGAAAGAGCGCCATCTACATCTTGAAGACTGGAACCAGACTCACTTTCTCTGTAGATTCATACGACAACATATGACTTCCCAAATTCAAATACTACCAGTGGTCATCGAATATGTTAACATTCGTCAAAGTACCACTGGCGTGATAATAATTTTTTGTTAAGACTGGCAGCCTCCTTTAGTGCAAACTGTGCTAATGAGAGCAGTCACCTCGTAACCGGTCCACAGTTGCACTTGAAGTCTTGATTATCTGAGATTATCATGCGTCAATAATGACTAGCTCACACAACTAGAGCGATGATTCTTCGTTATTGTTGTTCCTTTTTAATATATTTTCTGTATGTAAAGCGTTTTCGTTACCGTGAAATGAATTCCCTACTCTGGTTGAAAAATTATAATTTTGAATAAATTATATACTTTTTTTCTTTATTTTCATTCACAAATCTCATTCCGAAACCATTCGTAAAGTATTCTAGTCTAGTTACTACTAAGTACTTTTTCTCAAAGGTGTCTTTTCAGGTTGACAGAGGAACTGATCCAATGGAAGTCACAGCTGCGGCCAATAATATTTCTGAGAATGATGGACCGAGTAATTCTGCTGGTACACTTAGGAATCCAAGAAATGACCAACTTATAAGAAATCCCACTCGTAATGAGGAACCATTAGCCACATCAGTCAGTCCACCTGGTACTGTTATTCCATCACGAAAACATAAAATTGACTCACTGCCTCCCAGTGATATTTCCCAAAAAAGGCAGAAACTGAATGATGATGATAATGATGGCGTTAATGAGAACCAATCATCATTAGGAAGTGAATCCCCACAACCTGGTCCATCGGGTTTATCTAACTCACCACAACTCAATCAAATACATGAACTCTCAAGAGCTATTATAACCACTATAGCTAATTTTTCGAAGACAACTTCTAATGCACAGACAGACAGAACAGATGGATCTAATTCAGATACAACATTCAGAAGCTCATCGCCCCAACCTGGACCTTCAGGTTTATCAAACACAAAAAGACATGTAGGGGAAGTCTCTAGGGGAGTAATAGCTAGTATTGCTAATCTTTCAGAAACAATTTCCGACACACAAGTAGAGGATGCTAATGACATAAAACCAAACATTAATTCAATTACCTCTGCTCGGACTGAATCACCACTTGAAAGTGATGAAAATGAGATTGAATTTGATGCCACAAGAATCTCGGATGATCGAGATTCTGAAACTAATGTATCCTATGAGGATGTTCCAACTGATCAAGAATCTAATAGGACAAATGTAAATCATAGTTCTAATGAACAACCAATTGAACACAGTGATTCAAATAGCCAGGATCACAGAGATGAAGAAACAAGTATCAATCAAACACCACCTGATAACAGTAGTGACAATTACCCAAGTGGAGCTGACATTGATAGTCGTGTTGATAATTTATTTGGATTAATCGCAGAAGCTTCACGTTCAAATGAGATAATTCACGAATTAGATATAGATGAAGCTTTGAGTCATTTTTTTAATGATTCAGGGGATTCCCTTCGCCACTATAATGTTAGAAGAGAGACTTTGCTTGAAAGAGTTATGATGATTTTTCGAGGAAGGGCTGAAGATAATCTGATGTCAGCGATAACACCGGTTATCGAACAGAGGGCACCACCTGGTGAATCAGGTGAATTTTTTAGGTAGGATTCTAAAAGTTTTTTTTACATACACTGTTTGAATGCAAAACTATTTGTGTAAACATTATGAAAACTGCAGTGATTCTCACATACTCAGAAAGGATCAAAGTACACCTGCATAACATATCAGGTGTACAAATAAGTTTCCGCGGTTTTTTATAAAAAATTAGGAATTTATTGTAAAGGAAAAGTACATTACGTTTTATTCAAAGTATTTTCCATCATTTGCCACTACTTTTCCCCATCTTTCTGGCAACATTCATCTTTTGACGCTATCCACAAATCTACCCAATTTTTGGTGTCTTCATGTGATGTGAAGCGCTGCTCAGACAGACCATGTACCATCGACCGGAACAGATGATAATCAGAAGGGGCTAAGTCTGGTGAATACGGCGGGTGGGGTAAAACTTCCCAGTTGAGTGTTTCCAGGTATGTTTTTACCGGCGCCGCAACATGTGGACGAGCATTATCGTGTAAAAGAATAATTTTGTCGTGTCTGGAGTAGTAATGGGCGCGTTTTTCCTTAAGTGCCCGACTCAATCTCATCAATTGTGTTCGGTAGAGAGCTCCAGTAATGGTTTCGCTTGTTTTCAGCAATTCATAATACACGACACCAAGCTGATCCCACCAAATACACAGCATGAGTTTTTTTCCATGAATATTCGGCTTAGCTGTCGATGTTGATGGTTCGCCGGGCTTAACCCATGACTTTCTCTTCTTTGGATTATCGTAGTGATTCCATTTTTCGTCACCAGTGACTATACGATGCAAAAACTCTTTTTTATTCCTGGCAAGCAGCATTTCACTCATGCATAATCGGCGTTCAACGTCTCTCGGCTTTAGTTCATATGGAACCCAATTTCCTTGTTTTTGAATCATTCCTAACGATTTTAAACGATGTGAAATTGCTTGTTGAGTCACTTGTAGAGTAAGTGCAAGTTCTTTTTGCGTTTGGGACGAATCTTCCTCCAATAGTGCTTCTAATTCCATGTCTTCGTACACTTTCGGCCTTCCACTGCGTTCTTTGTCTTTAACATCAAACTCACCGTTCTTAAACTTTTGAAACCATTCCTGACAACTTCTCTCACTTAAAGCAGCTTCACCATATGCTTCTAGAAGCAATCGATGCGCCTCAGCTGCAGATTTTTTCACATTAAAGAAGTAAATCAAAAGTTCCCGCAAATGATGCTTATTCGGAATAAAACTTGACATGTTTGCACGAAAAAAATTACGTGATGCTGATACGGAATCACTAGTACTTTAAGGTTATGGTGTTGCCAGATGACTAAACTTGGGATATTACGTTTTACATCTGACAATTTCTCCATAACCTTCTGGTGGGGCCATCTTTTGACAAACCGCGGAAACTTTTTGTACACCTAATACTATAGTACTTTGCTCTCTTTTGGGAGGTCAGCAAAATTTAATAACCCTTCGATTAATCATGTAAATTTTTCTATCTATATTCATATTTTATACCATATTCAACTCAAGGAGTTTATTGAAAATGAGAAACTCACTATATTTATTGATGCAAGGTTTTTATCTCGATATATTCATATTTGAGCCAAAGCAGCGGATAAAAGGAATCCATAGCTGTCCAAATTCTTGTTGGTAGAAATTGTCCACTTGGGAGTATCTGGTTTTGACACACATTTCAAGCATATCCTTGATTTCGTTTACTCTTATTTGGTTTTTTTCAGCCAAGTCCTCCTTTCCCATCTTTTTCATTGTTTCGAGGATTTATTAATTAGGACATTAGTAAACTCGGTTTTTGGTATCCAAGCTGACCATGATGTATTAATCAGAAAGATGTTTTCGTATGGTTTTATGAAAGGATATTTTTTGACTGTGTAGAATGTTAAGTGTTAGTGGGAGCATTATCTTTAAACGAATCTTTAAAGGAAACATGTTAAAATGGAGAAGTTCTTGAACTGAAGATCGAATTTGTGAATTTTGAGTAGACCATATAAATGATAACTGATAACTCATCATTGCACTTAACCAGGATATTGTATATTTTGTTTTCCACTATGGTATTAGGGACTGTCCACAATTTCGTTAATTCTACAGCTACTAGACCCCTAGGATTTTTTCATTATTTCTTTAAAAATTCAGATTAATAGAGAACCTAATTCTAAATCTTATTTATTTGACGCAATTATATGTCTTGGATCCCATAGACAATCTTGAAGCTATTTCACCATTTTCAAAGAGATATGTACAATACAAAAATGTTTGTACTGGCCAATGCTTCAAAAGAAAATAAATAAATATCTTTTTTGACATTTATGTTTGAGATTCATTCTGAGATGCTTCCTTTCTATAGTATTCACTTATTTTTGCTGAACATTTTATATATTGCAGAGTGCTTCATAGAAGCTTAACAGAGAGCAGAATGAGGGCTCACCAAAGATATTCAGTGTTGGTGAATAATTTGATGCGCCAACATCAAAGCCACGTCTTCATGCCATCAGACACATCAAGTTCAGACGATGAAAGAGATCCTTTGCACATCAATTTCTATTCAAGAAGGGGTGATGAGTCAGGAACTTCATTTAGCAGAACTAGAAGAAACGGACATCCTAGTGAGTATTTTGTACTAGAGTGTTATTGAATTAACAATTTGGTCCTCCTAGCCTAGTTTCAATTGAGAATAAGGTATCCTATATTAAAATGTGGCTATGGAAAGTGATAGTTTGAGAATATAACAGAAAAACACTTTATTATTATTATTATTATTTATTGTTAGCGGATTTTATGATTTTTATAAAATTTCTGAGTTTTTTCACTTTCCTCATAAAAGTGTTGGGGCTTCTTATAGATAATTCAATTATACTTTATATATCAGAATATACCCTTTTTATTTCTATTATATGTTTTATTCAGTTCTACTGAAATTATGCCATCACATAATTTCAATAAAAATTTTTCTTCACTATGAAATTGAATTAAGCATGAAGATACGGAATTTCTTCATCTATATAAGCATTATTAAACTGAAATTTCTCAATCAAATCCAAAAACAAATGTAACCCTCATACCTAAGGATATTTCACAAACAGGTTTGCCAACAGAGGAAGGCCAGTTTAACCACAAAATTCAGTTTAAGAACAAATTACTTGTAACTTAATGATGAATCATTCTGATGAATTTTCATGGTGCTCATTACACCCTAAGAGCATGCTTATAGGTGTGCTCACAAGTGTGTATTTCTAGAATATTTTTTAAAATGAACACATCAAATATTTAATAATGTATCATTGAATAACACATGTTCATTTTTCTTCCTTGATCTTGGACTATTAGTGATTTGGATTCTTGTTTTAGGTCTTACCCACAATTATTATGATGGTCGTTTGTTAAATTGGATTGCCAGGCTCTATAATGATTATGCTCCTTCTAATACAAATATGAATGGTAGAGACACAGATGGGATGCGACCATCGACTTATAGATCGCCATCAGATAATAATTCACCTAGGAGAAATTTAGATTCAAGGTAAAATAGAAGATAGAAATAGAAAATATTCTATATTCAATACAAGTATTTAGTGATTTTAAATTCAATTCTGATTCATAATTGGGTGCAATTTCAAGTTCTTTGCAATATTTACAGTTCACCAGAATCCATCGTGGAACAAGAAGAACCTGACCACAGTTCAAATACTACATCTACAAGTTCCCAAAATGACACTCCTCTGATGAGGTTGCTGAATAGATTTGCTTATTCTTCTGTAGGAATAGTACCAGATTTTAGTAGAGGCCCAATAAGTAAGTATTCCACCCAAAACCCCCATATTGGTGATACCATTTGATGTTTTTTTTTCCTAACAACTCACGAATGAAATGTTGAAGTTTTATGACTATCTAGAGTTTGAATAACTAGTAACAATGGTGTAGTAGAACATTTTCCTACATAGTGTTCGGGAAATCGATAGTCTCAAATTAGAGAGAATTGATGGACTGTTTCAAAAATAAAAAGCGATGGTAAAGAAAATGAGAGTGGGTTATAAGAAGGTTCTTTTTAATTCAAATTACAGAGTCGATTAGACAGAATGCTGACGTTTCCATTTATTTTAAATCATTTTCAGGGCTCGAAATGATGTGAGTGCCTTTCATTCCTAAAAATAGAATAAAAATGAACAAAAACCTGGATTGATCTTAAGTATTGTTTTATCAGGGTTGTTGAATGTTTATATATAATAGTTTTTATAGTATTTCCTGTTTTGTGTTTTTTTTGTTGTTTCAAGGTATTTTTTTGTCAAGATGGGGGAGAGTGAGGTGTAACATGATGAAAGCTCCGGTAATAAATTGATAAATTTCGATAAAGTTATTAATTAATGCGAACTCTGCAATAAGAAAGTAAAAGAATTTATAAAGTGTGGAAAACGTGAGGCAAAATTACATCGGTCGTGCTAAGGCCAGGTGAATTCCAAGAAGTCGACTATATATCATGCCATACCGGATCGGGAAATGAAACACTTCTCAATGTCTCAGACATCGGATATTACAGATGAGACAGTTTCTAAATTGGAATATCTAAAATTGCAAGTAAAATAACTGAATGAGTTTTTGGAGGAATCTAAAAGCAAAAATGAAGTCCTTATAGAAAATAATCGACTATTACTTGAGAAGATTCAAGGTCGAACGAATTTTCCCAGAAAAACTACAGCGAAAAAGAGTAAACAAAGCTCTGACAACATTTGCGAGGAATAGGCTGTCAGCATAGAAAACTCCAATAAGATTTCGGACATGGTGAATTAGAACTACTAGGCAAATGAAGTTTCGGTAAAATCAAAAAAGTCAAGGGAAAAGTGGGAAGGTGTCATAATACAATCACAGCATAAACAAAGTGGAATAGAAGCAAAAAGTAGCGATCAAAAGTGGATAGAGGTGCACAGAAAGAAAATCAGGAAACAGAAACCTAGCATTGTATGTACAGGACAATTAGAGAATGTGAAAATACAGGGAGCCATCAAAAAGAAGTGGTTATACTTGGGTAGAATAGCTGGAACTGAGGTTACTGAAACAGACCTAAAGGAATTTATATATGCTAATGTGAAAGAAGAATATATTACAGTTAAAAAACTACCAACAAAAGGCTCCAACTCTTCTTTCAGTGTAGGAGCACAAAATGAGGTGCATAAGATATTGCAAAATCCAGATTTCTGGCCAGCTGGTGTTATAGTTCGAGACATTAATTTTGGGAATTTTATTCAGAAGGAGATCAATGTAATTAAACTGAAACAGCGATCAACAGCTTCTCAGGAAAAAAACAAGATCTAACAATAATTTTTCAGAATGTTCAGGCTATGACCACCGCTGTTAATAAGCTGGAAATACTACTGACAAGCTCGAATGCTCAACAAGAAATCAGAAAGATCCTTTTTTGCTTTCGAGGTGACTCAACAAGAGGTAATTTCAGTGAAAAAATCTCTCAAAAATTGAAACTCCACTGGACATGATGAAATTTCTATGAGGGTGATAAAACTAACGCCCCAGTACATTGCATAGCTATTGGCTATGATAATGAACAGAGCATTTATAGAGGAATTATTTCCAGAAGATCTCAACATTTCAGTGGCACGACTACAAGAAGGGTGACAAAGATAAGTTGTCCATTACAGACCCATCTGTCTGTTGTCTTCTTTCTCAAAAATATTTGAAAAACTTATTGCAAATAGGATGATTAAATTTCTCATAAAGTTTCGGGTTATGGCACCTAACTAGTATGGATATACAACAAACAAGAACACTGAAACAGCTATTTTGAACTCCTACAAGCAGTAGTTGAAAATTTGGAGAAGGGTAGTGCTCCGCTAGCTCTGTTTGTTGATCTATCCAAGGCCTTTGACTCTGTGGATCATGAGATATTACTCAACTTGTCAGAATGCTATGGAATCCGAGACAATCAACTACAAGTGATCAGAAGCTACCTTCCGAATAGAAAACAGAAGATCAAAATCACTATTAATGAAGTCTCTGTCACTTCGGAGGAGATCAGTACTGTGCGTGGGATACCCCAGGGCAGCATTCTGGGTCCCCTCCTCTTCATAGTTTGTGTGAACAACTAATACTGCAGCATATTAGAACTGGGAATACGATGTGAACCAATCACCTATGTTGATGACAAAAATTTTGTTGTTGGAGCAGTGGATATGGATGAATCGATGAGGATGGCTAGGGGGCTAAGGTCTCAGACTGGTGTCAAGAACTCCAGTTGTCAATGAACATACAAAAAAACAGATAGCATGATTTTTGATATTGCTAGAATAACCAAAAATTGCCCTTAGAAATTCAGTTTTCAAGGCACAGAGGTCAAGATCAATAAGGCAGTGAATTTTCTAGGAGTTCTATTAGACGGAAGCTTGAATTGGCGACCACATATCGAAAATATAAGAAAAAAGCTTAACTCAAACATCTATACTAAGGAATTTCTTTTTGAGACTAAGGAATCAAGTTGATCAAGATAAAGTCTTATATTTTTCAAATTTTCAGTCGATACTATCGTATAGTGTTATTTTCTGGAATAATTCACTTTTTATCAACCAGATAATTGTTACCCAAAAGTGGGCTTTAAGAACAATATATAGACTGACTTACAGGCAATCATGTCGTGGGGAATTCAGAAAAAATGGAATTATGACGATCTATGGACTATTTATATACAGGTTGATGCTATTTGTAAGGAAACACCATGGTTACTTATCAACTTGCGAGGACACTAATAACACAAGAATGCATCGTTATAACTATCCTGTACACCGAATAACAGCGATGGAGAAGACGGCGTTCTACAGTGAACTCTACAATGCCTTGCCCAGAAGATTTCAGGATGAATTAATCTATAACTCCTATAAAAAATCGATTTGCAATCTCATTGTTCAATGTAATCCATATAGTGTAGCTGAATTTATTCAGTTTTTTCCTACATAGGTTTTGAGATTTTTTCCTCTGACTTGTTTCACTATTTGATCACACTCTGCTGTGGAGTAATTGTTGAAATTAATAGATTCTATTTCTATCATTTATTTAGAGCCCTGAAGATTTAAAATGAATCGAAACGTCGGTATTTTGTCAAATTGATTCTCTGTATAACAAAGGTCTTGACATTGGTATAAAAAATCTTTGCCATTGATCATGTGAACCAAAAATGGTAGCAGAGACTATTTGGATCGTTCTCGACTCATCAATATTTGAGAGTAATGTACTATTTTCCTAGATTATAGCATGCTCTTTTAGAAATATGAATATTCGACACAAAAGCGGTGAGACGCAATATGAAATATTCAAGCGGTCTCATGTTAGCCTGATATCAATTCGAGATGCGCGAAGTTCAAAATAAATCTGTTTCTCTCACATAAAGAATAGATAAAAAGGTAAACAAATTGTAGAACGATTATTCAACTAATGTTATTATTTAGAACTGTACGCAAAATTTCAAGATTAATGTCATCAAATATCCAATTATCGAGTTTACTTATGTGCTCGCGAAACACCTGTTCAGCTTCATACATATGAATAAATTGATCCCACACATAGATTGTTTCTTCCTAAATATACAATGGAATTATTTTTTCACTCAGGTTCAGTAAGACCGCCAAGAAATCCGAGACGTCGTGAAGTTGAGCTGCTGAATCGATTGATGACCAACAGCTCCGACAGAGATGACGAAGTCATAGATTTTTCCGAGCTCCTTGGTTCTGACGTTCCCTCAACACGATACCAGCAGTCGCTTTCTCCACCTCGAGGATCTTTCCACACTTTCAATCCTCCTCCTAACTTACCGACTATTAACCCGGAAAATATAGGTGAGTGAAAGATGTTTAAAAACGTGGTATGTTCACATTTTTATTGAAAAGACATTCACATTTCAAGGCCTGTTGCATAACTTTTTGAACTATTGTTGAACAAGGAGATGTAGTTTAAAACTGAAGATTCTGTTGTATGAATCTACAGTTTTGATTGGTAGTTTAGATGAACGCCTAAAGCAGTCATTCAAAACGATTATCGATGGTTTAATTCATAGTGTTTTGTTTTTATTAACCCCAAATTCGTGTCTTTCGTTTCTTTATAATCGAAAAGATTTGCCGAATTTAAAATAAAAATGTAGGATTACATAGATGACGATGATGGTTTTTCATTTAGCTGAAAGTATTTAGAGAATGATGAATTACTGGATAGATTTTAACTACGGAAAATTTATCAATGCATATCCTTTTATTTGAAGAGATATAAAAGATACATCGGTCCATAGGTCCTTGGCGTTGATGTTGTTTTATTATTACGATATATAATGGAATATCAATTGAAGTTAATTTCAATTGCAGGTATTGGAAATATGTATAGCTATGTAATTCACGATTTAGAAGCAAGTCTTAATGACGCCAGAATTACAAGGATATTAGACCGCCCAGGTGAAATGTCGAATATGTTGAGTAATTTCTCCAATAGGTTAGAAGCATTGATGAACCAATCTGAAGAAATTCTTAGAAATCTGAGAACATCTGTGGAAGTTATATCTGATAATGATTCTGCGGAATATGGAGAGGAACCTCAAGTCCCTACAGCTAGTTTTAATGATTCTTCTTTTTTCGTAAGAGATCAAGGTAAATGCCTTATAAAAATATCAGTCAAAATGTTGTTTCGGTATTATTGGCATCTCTAATAATTGTGGAAATTCGGAATTAAATTAGTAACAAGTGAAAACAACTGGTGTGTTTGCTGATTTGAATGGAACATCATATCAAATCTTGGGTCGATTTCCAAAAATATTTATTTTTACAAGAGCTGTTTCACCATAAAATGGCATGTTTAGGTTGTTATATTTTAACTGATTGATTTTTGTGAGAAAGAAACAGATATATGAACAGTTTCAGTCATTTGAAATGTAAAAATCTGAAGATGCCATTTTATGGTGAAACAGGTGTCGTTGTAAAAAATAACCATTTTTGGAAATTGAAACTGTCTTCTTTTTATCAAGTAAATGATAAAATCATTTTCGTCAAAGAACGAAGTCTCACCTTTAATCTAAAAAATATAATAAAGCAGATTGGTGTTGATACAATATCCAAAAATTTTGGAATAATGGATTGATTTGAAGACTGTGCAATTGCAAAATAACACGCTGTATTTTAAACAAAAATATGCATAGCAAAATAAAAACGAACTTCTAAGATGCCTTAGAATTTTCACGACAGAATATAAATTCTCACAGTTACAACAAACCAAAGACCATACATTCTTCGAGCCTCAACCGTAAAACAAACATGAATTTTACAAGTAACAATAAACAAATAGTTGATGATAAGTAACTTTTTTATGATGGAACTCGTGTAGAATGGTTGTTTGGGCTGATCCACCATCTTCTTTTTACCAACGTTTCGATAGACATTTTATTAAAAATTTTTCTATATTCATTCATGTTAAAAAAATCTTGAAAAATTTCTGGTTTTTCAAAAGCTAATTTGCCTTGAGAACGATAGAAGATGTTTTTCGAAACGTTGTTAAAGAACAATAAGAGATGATGGATATAACCCAAATACAATAAAAAAAAAGATTTTTAATAATTACTTGAATAATTGTTTTTCAATAACGTATTTCTTCAGAATGCTCAAGAATCACCTTATGCAAAGACAGCTTATTTTTTCTGGCCACTGAAGATCTATGGACATTTCCTGAGTAGGCTTATCTTTGTAGGCAATGATAAACCAAGTGTCTAAAAGCTACTGGCTTCATGTCAGTGTTTCCACCACTTTTAATTTCAATTTTCAAGCATGTGCAAATAAGGCTTTTTTTTCTTCAATTGATTTATTGTGTTACTTTGCTGTGGATGCTTAATCAAAACATCTTTGAAGTTTCAAATTTAAAAATGCTAAATTTTATTTTTTTTTTTGTAATATCAAATATTTATGCATATATACGCCAGTACATGAAATATACACTGTTTTCATTGATTTATTCAATTTCAGGGTATGACATCCTCACTAACAATGCAACTTCTGATCACACCTACCCAAGAAATTCTGATTCTCCAAGTGCCTTTTCAAATAATCTGAATATGTCCCTTATGAACTCTCTTCAAAGGACTTTGTCGCATATCCAAATCCAATCGGGAGTACTGCATCGTCATGTTGAAAGTATTGAAAGAATCGATCAAGCAATGGTTGAGATTTCTCAATTACAACTAATGAGATTATTGTTGGGTGAACTTGACACGTATGTACGCTGTTTGTCGGGACAAAGTAGGAGTACAAGCATGTCAAGTGTTCGTCAGATGATGGCTGGCACAAGAATAAGTGACTCAAATCCTGGTATAACTCTTAGCAATGAAGATTCTGAGAGCAGTTCGATCATTAATCCTAGTCCAAGTACGTCAACTGGTGCGAGGAGTTCAAATCAGAGCCAATCAGCCCGAAGCAGAGGGCATTATAGAAAGACATACCCACCATCTCGTTTACATAGACCATCTGGAGAACACAGTGGGGATTCACTTCCTCCAGAACCAACTACCAGAACGTTTACTTCAGAGATATTTTCAGAAATAAACTTGGTTAATCTTGCGAGAATTGAAAGGCGCTTACATTTTATGTTAGATCAACAAGCAACTAGATTTTCATTTCATACTGATCCACGTAATAATTTTGTTCAGAGGATTAATCCCAATGACGACAGAGAATACAATGTGGCAGTAAGGCTTAGAGAAAGTATGTCTAGAATCAACAGACTAATAGGGAATATTTTCAATCCAAATGTGCTTCGCAACTATAGAATTAATGCTACATCTTCATTACGACACGGAATGAATAGGATGAGTGAGAGGATCACTTTGAGTTACCTTATCGATGGATTCAGTTCTCATTTATTCGAAAATAGAGATCAACAAATTTCCAATGATGTTAGATCAAGATTATTGAGCGTTTTACATGTGGCAATGTTGTTGGCAGATTTATTTCTTTATTATACACTTGTCGTCTTATCACCAACTTCAGGTAAGCGGGAAATTTATATATTAATATTTCGTATTGTTCAACACTAATATTGGTTAAGAAAGAATTAATAGTTTATTATGGCCATCGACCTGAGGTCTTCAGCCTATTATATTGATATGTATTTTAGATCTCAAAAAAAAAAGAGTTTACAATAATAGTTGTATACTATAAATTTTGTAATATCTTAACTAAAGTCTGTGTAAATTTTTTTCTTGTTGTATAATTTTTTTCCGGGTGTTGACTTTCTGTTCTAGAAACCAAATTGGTATCTTGGAATATATTGTTCGATATGACCTGCCAGAATTTTTTTTATGATTTTTTCATATAATTTGCCTTAAACTGGAAGTATTGTGATAGGCCTGTAGTTTTCAACCTTTTTGTTATCCAAGTTTGGATTGGGTATATTTATTATACCATATATCTGTTATCTATTTCCATATATTCGAGAACAAGCTTGTATTCAAACAGTGTTCATAAATTTTGGTGGGGTACTTGTGTACTGTTTCATTCAGTTTTTATAGCATCAACCATGGTATGTCGTCATCTCCTGTGCAGCTGTTTTTGCTACCATATAGTAGTTTGTAGTAGTCTGCCTCCTCTATTGTAATTTCACCTCTTGATAATTTGTTAGCAAAGAAACTGTCAACATTGCAGTTATCCCTTGATTTATGGCCGGTTTCTGAACTCGACAGATAAACGTCAGATAGTTATCCAGCCGTTAACTGTGGTTAATATTTATCGGCTCGATAAACGCCGCATCGGTTTCTGATGTCAAATTTACGCTTCGGTTAGCTATCGATTGGATAACTCCACGGTATCGACAGTATAGTTAGTTCATGAAAGTGATAATAGATGTCACTGTAATCAAACCTTACATATTTTTAAACATTCAATGTAATTTCAAGGAGAGACTAATTCACAACTACAAAATAATCATTCTCTTATAATCCTATATGGAAAAAATTCGTATTTATAAATCGTATCGAAAGCAGAACACAGAATAAAGAGATTGATTCAACATTCTGTGACGTTTTTCTTTGGCGTCGAAGATTGTGAATTCATATTCAAAAACAAACGAAAAAAACAATTACGCAACAAAATTTCACTGAGCGTGAAAAAATTTTATTACTTTACATTGTTAGAGAATTTATAAGTACAATCGGCTCTGCCATTGTGCTACTTTCTGCAAGCCCTGAGATCTGTATCAACATGCGTTCAACCAGCCAGCAGGGTATAGTTCAGTACTTGCAGGAAGAATCCTCCTGTAGTGCTACTTAGTAAAGTGAGTTATTCTTATATATGTGAGATTCGTAACAATTGAGATATTCGAATCAAACAGGTAACCATAATACAAAAGATATTTATTCATCTAAAATACATTGCAGATATGGAACTGAATTTCCCTGAGGAGGTAATTCTCTTACAGGAAGAACCCTCTTCACATAATAGTCCTCTGGCGACTCCTGAAACTCCTAGAAGACGACCAGGTGAAAAAAAAAACAGCATCTAGTCGATTAGGGTCAACTGCAACAAAAAAAAGCCCTCATTACAACAACAAACACAATTATGAAAAGAAAAAATGCAAAGTAGGCCAATGAGGACTTATTAACAGAAAAAAAGTGGTGAAAATCTGAAGGCCAAGAAAGAGAAATTCTACTACTTACCTGAACTCTTCATCTGAATGATTTCCATCGGAGATCTACGAATCCTTATCTGTCGAAGTATTGCTATATTATTGATGAATTCCAGAATTTCTTCATCTGATGAGGAACTTGAAAATATTTCTTTTGTCAATTCCATGTTTGAGTTGTATATGAACTTGAATTTTCGGAGATATAATTTTGAGGTTATCTTGGAATTGCCATGTAAACATTGCAATGTTTAACGTCGAGATAACCCGTAATCGGGACGAGTTAAGATAAATGGAGTTTATGTGTAGTTTATCTGTCGGCGCGATAGTCAGAAACCCAATTCGACAGTTATCTCTCGTTCAAATTTATCGAATAGATAAACTGAGTTTATTTTGAGTTCAGAAACCGGCCATTAGTGGTTGTTACTTAAGTTGATCAAACCTTATTCATAATGATGTTCATTTTTAAAATTATATTACATCTAGAAATCATGGAACTTCAAAGTTTTTTCTTTTCTAGAAGTTAATTTGGACTCTGAGATCAGACTGTTAGCTCTGAGAATAGAAGAAGCATGCTCTGCATTAATCAATAGGAGACGAATCTCTAGCGATTTGATGCTAAGTTTACGTAGCCTCAGATTGTTGGTTAGTAATCAAGGTGATAGCTCAAATTTAACAAGAGCCATGCATATCAGGAGGGAGCGGTTAGTGCGGGCAATGAGAGAAAGAAATTCTGGCAATAATCCAACACCAGTGAGCGAAACACAGAATCGAGGTGATAGTACACAAACAGAGGGAAGGCATTCGAGAGGTACCAATCCTCTCATAGACGCCTGCTTATTCTTAGCTAGAAGAGACAGAGAAGACCAACAATCAACTACTAATTTACTTAACGAATCGAACAATCATCTTAGCAGAACAACAAGAAGATTGAATAGAGTACGTTCTCTCATGGGTTCTGTCCTATTATTAAACAGACAAGAAAGAGCGCTGCATGCAAGTCAAGCTGGAGATACTGATTCTTCACTTGTTGATGATATTGGTGTCAATTTTAGAACAACTGCGAGAAGAAATCTAAATTTGGATCAGTCAAACCAAAGTCCGATTTCAGAGTCTGAATCTACATCAGCGTTAAATAGGCAATCTCCACTCAATGAAAACAGAAGAAATCGGTATGGTTTCAATCCATATAGAGATATGGAGCTAATAACAACAAGAAGCACCGGTCCACCATCACTAGCTCCAAACAGGGACAATGATTCAGCAGCTAGAAATGTTATAAATAGATCTCGTAGAATTCGTGCATTACATAATCAGGCAATGGGAACTTATCGAAATTCACCTGACATACCTCTTTTAGGGATTCAGGTAACTATATATTTTTCTATATTTCAATTTAGCAGTACAATGTAACATGGGAACTCTCCATTTGTAAAAGAATATTTGTTTTTTTAAATTATATTCGCTGTTTTTCTGTATTTATAATCAGGTGGAAAAAAAAGTTGACATTCGTCTTATTTTAATGACATAGGTCTGAAATATTGGAGTATTCTTGTATTCTGACATTTTAACCTTTCGAAATTATCATATTATACATTCTAATGATAACCAAGAGGAGAATAACATGACTCAATCCACTTAAACTATTGAAGTTTCAACCCACAAGTATTCAAACAGTGTTGATTGAAATTTCATCAAAATTTAAACCAAATGATATGAAAAAAAGCAAGATATAAAAATGCTGGGACAGATAAAAATGTTCAATTCCTTGAAATGCTATTTCTATCCTTCCTGTTTATTTAAATATTGATTATATTCTTAACCATAGCCAATCTTATAAATTGGTCACAAGATTTAATCTGTGTTTATGAGAATGGTTCAAACACCCATAAAACTGGCCTGTTCAATTCTAAATAGTATCATTATTCAAAGGTGGATCATCAGAATTGAAATTTTATGCAAAACTGAATAGAGACACTCAGATTACAGTGTCAAAGCTATCAGCATATTCATCAGTCCATGTAATGATGACTTCACATGCAATTGTAAACTTGTTGAGCAGGCTTACTACACCTTTTGTTCCCACCAAAATTTGCTTCAAAAAAGTAATGTATGGTTGCTGCTGTGTGGGTTGCGACTCCATCTTGCTGAACCCTGTGTTATCCAATTTCATTTTTTCAAAATTAGGTGAACTTGTTGATCAATATGAAATAGAGATCTGATTGAACGATTAAAGCACTACCATTTTGTTGTTGGGCCAATGATCCCTTCTCTTGGACAAGGCACTTCATATGGTAACACAAGGCTTATGCAGTATCCACGCGCGATTCTGTCTCGGCCAAAATATCGAAGCCTTCTGATACTCCTTACTTTAACTGTGTCCATTGAAAAAAAAAAATACCTAAATGATAGTCAATCCCTTATTTTAAAACTTCAGTGAGATTATTTATTCCATTTTCTTACAGCGGCTCCCCACAAATTCAAATGAATCGATGAGGAACAGTCCTGCAGCGTCACCCACAGTCGATGCCTTTGATGACGTAGAAATATGGTCTCGACAGCCAGTATCTTACGTTAACGAATCCCCTAGACGTGCTAGGTAAGGATGCTATATTTTCATCTTTGATTCTATAGTGTATAAACAGTGCACACTCATAAACACATGAATATGGGCATGTCTGAATCACATAAATAGAGAAAAGCATATTCCCACTGAATCATGAATTGGTGGAATCAATCAATTTGCATCTTTGAGATAGAAAAAAATATCGGACGAGTCAGAAAATGAATTCAATAACACTACCCCTCTAGCCGCTACTACTTAAAAAATTTATTTTTGAATAGAGATAATTTGTGTGAAACAAACAGCTTATTAAGTTGAAGGTTGTGTTTTTTGTCATTGAATGTAGTATAAATCATCACTTTAATTGGATAAAATGTTTATAAGAATTTGTGTTCAAATATTCAGTTTTGCAAAATAAAGAATTATAACTGATCAAATAACATAGTAAATAGTACGTATTGTTTTGTTTAAAGAATTGATTTTAAAAGTTTGTTGCTAGGATGTGTTCAACAGCTACCTATTTTATAGGAAGTTTTGATTGTTTTAAGAGTTGGTGATGTAGTGTAACTAAATGACCATAGAGGATAAAGAAAGTGTGTTCAATCCGAAGTGTGTGTATCATTTTTTCGAAGCAAAATTTGAATTCATTTAGATGATCCACGAAGTTATAGGCAAAGATAATTTTTTTAATGAAATTTCAACACCCTGTATCCGAATTTCAAAAAATCGTATAGGTCAAAAGTCTTTTTTTTATCTCAAGCATCTATGGTTAAAATTAATGAAGTAGCCTAAGATTCATGCTGTATATTAAAAATCTGGAACAACAAATGTGTCCGATGTAGAGAAAATATACTGATAATCGTTGATCGGTTATAATTATCGTTGTTGGTCACCTGTTGTTCTTCGAAATTAATTTGATGAAACTCGAATTTTGAATAATATACACTTCTTTTTCCAGATTTAGAATACCAGCAGTCCAAGTGAACGATGTTCCTATTAATGAACGAGTATCTCCTGATGTAGTTATGGCTGATCAAGTTATCCCGTTTGAGAGTTTGGTCTCCGATAATTCAGGGCAAGGTGCTCATCAAAATGATCCTCGAGTTATGGCTAGATTGGCTGCTTTTAGAAGACATATATTACCTGTGTACCGCCCTATGGGAATGTTCAGGCCCAGATTCCTCCATCCTATTTATTCTTCATGGAATCCATTCGACTCTGATGCTGAACCGCCTAGGGATCTTGTGTATGAGAATGATGTCATTTCTGCTATTACTCCTAATCATAGAATTCAAGTTTGGGATATGACATCTGTGGCGATTCCTATTATAAGTGATCGTAAGTACTTTCTTGTCGAATAAATCACAGAATTCTATGATCTGGAAAAACATTCTCATTACAGTCAAAATCAGACCAACTGAAGTTGGTACATTTGAGTATCTGTATCATTCACAACACCTACCTCGAAATTTGTTTTGACTATTTGACGGTCGATTTTCCTGTTCCATTACCTCAGACCGCTCAGATTGTTCATTTATTACACCCGGATAGATTTGAGTAAACCTCTGGTCAAACTTAATTGCTCAATTTTCCCTCTTTTGTTTCCTAAGGATATTTGAGTAATTTTAAAAATCTATAAATTGAGTAGTTCAGATAAACAAAAATTTTGTGTTCAAGATGATTATCCCCAAACTAGGCTAAATCAATTATATATGCATTTTTATAGTATTTTGATTCCTTAGAGACTGTTCCAGAGATCATAGAAAGTGTTTATAACCTTCTACAAATATATCCTTTTCAGCAACGAGAAACGTGGTAGTAGGTGAGTGCAAGATTCATAATGATGCTAGTGTGGACATGGCATCAGATGGTTCCATCCTTGTGACACTGCTGCCTTCTGGAGGTTATGTGAATATAACTAATAGGTTAGGTAGGTACATACTCGTTAATTTTGTTTTTTAGAAAAGTTGGCAGAATAATTAATAAAATCAGTGGGAAGTTTATAGAACATCCACACATAACACTTCATTGAAAACAATGCGAGTTTGACAGTAACACTTTATTTCTGTAAATTCTGAATTAAAAGTACAGTTTTGGCACTAACTGAACACCTTCAGTTAGAGAAGTTTCACAATCATTCAGATTTTATTCATACAAAATGAGAAGAACGAAAATTATGTGGAATATTGTTTGAACATGTTCGGAAAGGAAATACGGTATTGTGACTTGGCTCATTGAGGAATTTATTCCTTTTTTAAAAGCTTTTTATTTTTAGGAGTATATTGAACAGAAAAATACTCATTTTTTTCTTCAAATTACTTAATACCAATTGCTACATATGTCTCAGTCCGGATAGTTAAAAAAAAATTAAAAGCTGAGTTATAAAGTTCATATAAAATGAAAAAGTGTCTGTTGATAACATAACAAACAGAATTGAATCATCTTATCACAATGTGTAAACAAATTGAACTAACTTGATAAGGAGAACTACTCAAAAAATCATAACTTGAAGAAAACTTTGGTCGAAAACAGTTAAATCAAAGATAATGTGGCACGATGACATGATTAGGAAAGGAAAAAATAAAATAATTTGCACCTGTTGTCTCTGCCGAACGCAGCTATTGTATATTCCTATTGTTCGAAACCTTGAACAACTTTTAAATGTTGCTTTGTTGCAGGAGTATACAGCCTACGATGGGAAACGCTAGGTCAATGCTTATACACCACAAGCTTTGAACACAATGCGGTTTCAGTATCATTGTCTCCGCTTGGAAAACATCTGGTTGTAGCCTTAGCTACTCGTAGAGTGTCTCTGCTACCAAATGACACTTGGATGATGGCATCCATTTATAAAATGGACGAAAAAGATGACCATGATCATCTAGAAGCTGAGCTACCCTGTGTGATGAAAATTGAAAGGGGTAGAAGTAATGAACCGCTAAATCATAAAAGTGTTAACTGTATTCGTTGGCTGCCCACTTCAGGTCAAGGACTCATCTATGCTACCAATACAGGGCAGCTCAATATTTGGACCTAAAATATTTTAGAAGAAATTTCTAAATGATCTACCAAAAATTGTTGAGTAAAATCTTTTTTTAGAACTTAACGAATAAACATCATACTTTTAGCATTGGCATAAATTATATTATGTTAATATTAGTATATTTGTTATATTCTAGTTTATTTGCCCTATTCGTTATTGTTAAATTTTTACTATTGAACATACAAATATTAATTCTTTCAAATTTAAAAATACTTGAACTGATAATGTATATATTACATAGATTTCATTTTTAATCAATTCATTGACAAGTTTTGAAAATAATACATATGGAATTATGAATATTTAATATATTTGATTTATAATATATTTTTGTGTTTACAGAGTGCAGGTTATTGGATTCCTATCATTGCACCTCATCACATAAAGAACTGACTTTAGGTATTAATATTAATTCTCATTGATTGTCAAGTTGCCATTCAATAAATACATAAGAATTCAAAGTATTTTTGTTTACCTCATTATGGTCATCTTGAGAGGCTGATGTAATTTCTTACCATAAAAAAAAATTAACGGAAAATATCGTTTATTAAACATTTTTACAAAACTTGTCGTTATACAATGTTTCAGACTCTAAACCCAGTAAGTTATTTTCATATTTCCGTGTTCATCTTTCGGAGTATCCATAACACTTTGTTGTTTCACTAATTTCTTCATCGAAGAGACTCTCCTTTGCCTTGGCAAATCCAATGGTGTATCTTCTTGTGGATCTAACTGCTGTAGTTCTAAATTCTCATATGACGCTACACGAGAAACATCTGGTCTGAAGAGATAGAAATGGATAAATTGTACAATTAAATGTGAAAACCTTACATTGGTGGTCAGATATCGATTATTTAATACCACATCTCCTAAACTAACAGATATGGTGAAAGCATTGAAGTTACGTCAGGTAGCTTTGTTGATCTTCTTTAACTACTTAGGAAAAGTTCTCAGTATTGAAGTATCATATCAGCTAAAGTATTAATTCCTCAAAGTTGACAATGTGATCAATATTATATTATGACAGAATTAAATCACGATGTTTTACTTGAAAATTTTCATTAATACTTCTTAACCACTAGGTCGATATCACCCATTAAATAGAAGAGATATTTATCTTTCAAACCTAATCTGGAAACTGCAGCTCTATCACTCAATGCGAGAGTAATCGTGATCACGTATAACCGTAGTATTTAATTTTGAACACGGATTCATCACTGAGTATAACACAGGCCTACAAAAAAAAAATTTTTTTGGTGCCTAGAATTTTTGAGCTGATTTTAACTATATTTTTTTTTCTGAATCTAAATATGATAGTAGTTTTTCTGTATCAGCTCTAGATTTTTAGATAAATTCACTTATCTATCAATGCTTTTTCCTATTTAATACTTTCAAGTATGAGTATTGTAAAATTTATGCAAGAGATAGATTCTTGAATATTTTCCTTATTGTCAGGCTTCATTTGTAACAAATTGAATTTAAAATAATAATATTTATTATAATTATTATTTTAATTCATTTATTAAAAATAGAAGACTAACAATATGAGATATATAACTGATTGGTTGACAAACTGTTAACAAGTGGGATTTAATCCTATTTAGTATCATCCAGTTAGTTCCATAGAAATCCGATATATGGAGCTGTCCAGTCTGAAGTGAACTTCAACTGCAGTTGGTAGATTTATACTCAATGATAGAACTTAGCGTCATATGAAATTTCTCTTTAGTAACGAATTGTTGAAAAGTAAGTCTAAAAAGTAGATTGTTAATATAAATTGTTGTATTTGTGTTGTTGAATAGAAATAAGTTCAAGTAGAAGAAGCTGTGTACATTATCCTGATATTTTTTGCTACATATACGGAGAATACATGTTTTGGAAAACAGAAAAACTATTAGTGACTTTGTAAAGAGGGCTTATCTTGGATAGTTTGGTGTTAAGCTTGGTGATCGGGATAAAACCTGGGCACCATATATTGTCTGTAAAACTTGTACAGAGCATTTACGACAGTGGACTACCAAGAAAAGGAAAAGTCTGAAATTCGGAGTACCAATGGTTTGGAGAGAACCAAAAAATCACTTCGATGACTGTTATTTCTGCTTAGTAAATATTACTAGAATCAATCGAAATAACCGTAACAAGTGGACTTATGCAGATTTAGTCTCTGCAAGACGCCCTATCCCACACTCAGAAGAAGTGCCAATTCCAACTTTTCAGCACCTACCAGAACTCTGAGGACACATGTCACTGATCAGAATTCTAACACTACTGAAGGTGACAGTGATTTTGAAACGATGTCATCAATTCCCCAATGTTTCAACCAAGATGAGTTAAATGACCTCACTAGAGATCTCAACCTGTCGAAAAAGCTTCTGAATTACTAGCTTCCAGGTTGAAGGAAAAAAATTTACTTGAACCAGGAACGAAAATTACATTTTATCGCACAAGGGAGAGAGATCTGCTACTTTTTTTCTCTGAAGAACAAAATCTTGTATTTTGCCATGCTATTAGAGAACTCCTGGTAAAAATGGGTCTTCCTGAATATTTTCCGGATGATTGGCGCCTATTTATTGACAGCTCAAAGCGAAGTTTGAAATGTGTTCTTCTACATAATGGGAACAAATATGGCTCAATACCAATTGCTCACTCAACGAAAATGAAAGAGCAATATGACAACGTAGCTTTGTTTTGGAGAAAATAAAGTATCATGAACACCAATGGGTGATTTGTGTAGACTTAAAAATAGTAAACTTTCTCCTTGGACAGCAAAGTGGCCACACCAAGTATCCTTGTTTCTTTGGACTTTGGGATAGCAGAGACAAAACGCAACACTGGGTTAGAAAAGAGTGGGCTAGAAGAGAAAACATGGATGCTGGGGGAAAGAATATCATCAATGGTCCTTTAGTCCCGCGAAAGAAAATCATGTTTTCACCCCTGCATATCAAGCTGGGTCTAATGAAGCAGTTTGTAAAGGCTCTTGATAAGAATGGATCATGCTTTACATATATAGGGGAAAAAACTCATCAGCTGAGTAAGGAAAAAATTAAAGCAGGAATATTTGATGGCCCACAAATAAGACAGCTGATTAAAGACCCTGACTTCATAAATTCAATGATTGAGATTGAACAAAATGCTTGGAATTCATTTGTTTCAGTTGTCCAAAATTTTCTGGGTAAACACAAAGCTGGAAACTATGTTGAATTAGTCAATGAGATGCTGAATAATTTCAGATCACTTGGGTGTAACATGAGCATTAAGGTGCACTATTTACACAGCTACTTAGACCGTAATAATTTAGGCGACATTAGTGAAGAGCAAGGTGAAAGATTTCACCAAGATATCAAATGTATGGAGATTCGCTATCAAGGAAGATGGGATACTCACATGATGGCAGATTACTACTGGTCTTTAAAATGGAATTGTTCTAAAATACATTCAAGAATGTCACGCAAAAGAAGTTTCCGAAATGTTTAGTGAGTAATTGGTTTAAACGATGACTTTTTCTATTTTGTATAGTATATAGTGAATAATATCTGTAACATCTGTGTAATATAACAAAAATTCCTTTATTAATTTGTTTCTTTAAACTATGGTTTTTCTTTTAAAATAGTGTAATGTATAATTCACAAAAATGTTGATATCTTAAAAATTCGAGCTGACAGGCAAAAACTAGTAGTATATTTGAATTCAGGGCATCAAATTCATATGAAATCACCTCTAAAATCTTCGACACCAAAACCACTGTTGACCACTGTTATTTAATACCACATCACCTAAACTAACAGATATGGTGAAAGCATTGAAGTTACGTCAGGTAGCTTTGTTGATCTTCTTTAACTGCTTAGGAAAAGTTCTCAGTATTTAAGTATCATATCAGCTAAAGTATTGATTCCTCAAAGTTGACAATGTGATCAATATTATATTATGACAGAATTAAATCACGACGTTTTACTTCAAAGTTTTCATCAATACTCCTGAACCACTGGGTCGATACCACCCATTAAAAAGAAGAGACATTTATCTTTAAAACCTAGTCTGGAAACTGCAGCTCTATCACTCAATGCGAGATTAATCGTGATCACGTATAACCGTACTTACGTATTTGATTTTGAACACGGATTCATCAGTGAGTATAATCAATAATATTGATGCCAAAAATTCTAAAATTACATTGGTCAAGCAACTCTTTCTCTAGAAAATATAAAAAAAATTTAACACTTGAAAAACATATTCCGAAATCCAATGAGGGCATGAAAGTACTTCATATAACTTCTCTTGGTACGTGTTTTTTTAATGAAACAGCGTTCTATCGTTTTGACGAAATATCTGTCATTTTCGAATATCAAGACGAAAATGGTCTCAATCGATTGGGTTTGATGAATAACACGGGGTCAGTGTTGAATATATTGATCCGGCCGGCCGTCCTTGTACTCTATCATCCGTAAAACATGATCTAGATTTCATATTTTCAATATAGTCAACTGTTCGAAGCTGCAGTCATATTCTCATTATAAATATTGATGGTAGAAAATAAATATGAGTAAAAATTCAAAATAGCTTCAATAAAGTTAATGTTTATTAATTACGTTCCTTGGAATCTTGGCACATCGAAACTTCGGGGCGGCGGTCGAAAACGAAACTACAGGAAATTCATTTATTAATTATTTATAAAATTGAAAATCATATAGATACACACTCAAATATTTATCTAAAAAAATTTCACTCTTCTGCATACGCATGCAATAGGCGTAAATCTGCTAAAATTCCATTGGTTCCTGATATTTCAACTTATCGTAAAGAAATGACGAAAGTAGGCGTAAACCTGAAATTCCACTGTGTTCCTGATATCTGAACTAATCGTAAAGAAATGACGACAGTAAGCGTAAACCTCCTGAAATTCCATTGGTTCCTGATATCTAACTAATCGTAAAGAAATGACAACAGTAGGCGTAAACCTCCTGTAATTCCATTGGTTCCTGATATCTCAACTACTCGTAAAGAAATGACGACAGTAGGCGTAAACCTCCTGAAATTCCATTGGTTCCTGATATCTAACTAATCGTAAAGAAATGACGACAGTAGGCGTGGATTTGTTCTTTGTGATATTGGAGAACGGGAACCAGCGAGATTCTAACGCGGCACCGTTGAAATCTCGGATCTTCAGTTTAACCACTAGGATACGAGAGATCGATGTTGATGCACGCTATGTGGCGTGTCATGAAGAAGCGCCACAATGCTATCGACCTCTCGAAAAAGACAAGAATAAGTTAACGAGGATAATGAAGGGAAATTCAGAGGAGAGATATATAAGAAGTAGACTGTCCTCCTGGGAGAGGAACTCAAATGAAATTTCTCATCGAGTCAGGTTTTAAAATCAACTTGATGATCGGTAACATTCAGAAAGAAGAAAATTGTTGATATTCCTCAACATTAATCGAAATTTTGTTATTCTACTTACTTACGACTAGATACGTCTATAGGAATACTATTGGTCATTTTTCAATCATTCATGATTTTTTAGATATCAGTCCATAAGTAATTGGATATTTAAGGGACAAAATCTTTTACTTTTTTATAATCCAACGTGATCGAACAAATTTGTTTTATGATGATATCACTCCAGCGATAAAGCGTAACAGCTGTCTGCTGATCTGCATGTGTTACTGAATATACCATATCATTATACTGATTATATCGCATTAAATTTATTCACACTAACAATTCAGTAAAAAATGTAATTAAGAAAGAAATATTGGAATAACCGAATGATACTGATTCAAAGAGCAGCTTTGCCTAACTTGGTTTTTCCTTGTTTTGTTTATTTATGGATTCTAAACTTGTACTACTACAATATTTTAAATTTCGAATACTTAATATAGATTACTTTCAATGGGACCGAGTTTTTGTTAAGTTCATTGTTTAGTTAACAGAATCAATCTCAAGTTTTATGTTGTTCGCATTCTACAAAATAGTTCGTTCGGATTGGACTAAATACCTTATAGGAATACAACGAAGGCAGTCTTCCATTGTGAAATTTTTACCAAAATCTTCTCCTTCTTCAACAGTCTGAGGTAGGCGATGGTGGAGAGTTTCGGGAAGCCTTAAACCAGAAATCCCACCCACTACTGAGATTGAACCCATAATAATTAAGGGAAGAATCAGCATTTCTGAACCCTAAAAAAATAATTTGAAATTAATATTTGATTTAATATACTTAATAAGTTTCCGTATGCTGAGATAACATTTATGTAATTCTTTTTTTCAGAATATATGGTAATTGTCGGTTCTACGCCTACTGACTTATCACACATTTTTTCTATTGACAGCTAAGAATCTGCTAATTTTTTTTGTTTTTCGGTTATTAGCTGAAAAAATAATCATGAGTGTTTTAATATGAGAGGTCAATTTGAACAGAAGCGTGTTGACAAATAATTTTTAAACATTTTTCATAATGAATTAAATTGAATGTACTTTGTTTCCCTATATCTATCTTTAACGGTTTTTTAGTTATAATTTATTTTTTTTTATCAAATTGAAAAGTAACTGAAATGAATATGTTTCGCTCAATATTCGAGATTTCAGTTCAAAATTTAGCATAACTTTAGGTAAAAGTTTCATCTGCGCTACCGTTTTCAAATCTTTGTTGTCAGTTATACAGAAAGTAAAAAAATATCAATTGTCAATTCTCAAAATTTTAAAGAACTATGTTTCAAATTAGAGACCCAGTATGTTTTCTCATTTACAGAAGGAGAACAACCCACTCTAAACTTTTTCTATCCATTTCCCCATACCTATGTTGTTTATTTATTTTTTTTTTCTGACCAGTGTGTATAAATGACAACTAAGTCTCCAAAACAATGGCGCAGTTAAAATTTTTGCCTAAGGTCATACCAAAATCCGAACTGAAATTTTAAATACCTAGTGATCGAAATAAAGACATTTTCGTACCTTTCAAAAAATAATTCTTAACTCAAAAACCGTTGTAGATAGATATGGGGAAGTAAAGTAAATTAATGTAATTTTGTTTGGAGAATCATAAATTGAGTATAGAAATTCGTGTTTCCCATTTGAAATAAAAAAGCTGTTGCCAGGCTTGCATACATCTGGCAACACTAGAAATATGAAAGAATTTTAGAAATATGCCTTATGCAGGGCATACACGCTTCGCTCGACCGGAGAGGAAAAATTGTACAGGTCTATCTGCGCAGGTCGACCGAAGCGAGTGTGTCGCAGTTTTTCAATCCTGCACAGGTCGCCGGAGGAAATTTGATATTCTACTCGGTCTAGTGGCACCGTACGGTCGCCGCTAACGAACACACGATCCGTTCGGTTTACCGGAGGCAGACCTGCGCAGGTAAACCTGTACAGTTTTCCTCTCCGGTCGACCTGACCGTGTATGCATAACATAACCTCATATTGATCTACAAAAAATTTCTTGAGTTCTTGAGGCTGCTTCACTTTGGAGTTATAAATCTTCCCGAAAATCCTGAAAATCAACCAATACTCACCAAGTAGGTTACGAATGGAATGATAATTAATCCTAAGCCTCCTACATAAGCAGAAAATCCAATTCCTATCCCTCGGAGTTGTGTTGGATATAATTCTCCAGCAAATGGGTAGATAATCAAGAATGAAGCTGATATTGCACTTTTGGAAATCAGAAATAAGACCAGTGTAGTAATCACAGCGTCTTAAAGAGAAATCCTGATTATACCTCTATATATTAATTTATGTTCTGTGTTGAACAAAGAATTGAAAATTATATTAAAGAAAAAAGGTAATTTCATTCTTTTCACAATGATTGAATAAGTCTGCAGAAATGGGTAGGTAAGTTGAACTCCAAGCGTCAACATCAAACTTCTCAGCTTTTTCGTTCTCTCGAACAGTTTGCTTATGAATTTGGGAAAATAGAATTTTGAAGCTTGAATTTATCTTTTTGTGTGCTTGTTCCTAGTGAAACTGCGTTGTATCGGTTTGCCCAAATGTCTGTTATTTTCGAATATTAAGCAGAAACTTGTCTCAATCGATTGGGTTCGGCTTCCTTATACTCTCTTTATCTGAAGAAAATGAACTAGAGTTTCCATATTTTCAGAATAGGTGAATTGACTCAGTCAAGTTAGTTATTGGGCCAAATTCGTTGAACAGTTAATAAGTTTTGAGCATCCGAACTTCGGTATCCTCAAAAAATCCTAGCATATCCATCCGATCAATTTGAATCATGAAAGACGTTTGAATGAGATGGAAATTTGGAATAATTGAAAAAATTTCTCATTCCGGGCCTGGGGTATGAATAGATCCATAAAAATGTGCATCAACATAGAAATTCTATAAAATTCTTGAAACACCCTGTATATTTATGACAAGTTTTATAAGCTTCAAAATTACTTACCCTGGGGCAATAAGACGGTGGCAATGCAGCTAACTCCACTAATAACCATACACAAGCAAAGAGGCCACCTTCTTCCCCATTTATCCATTATTAGCCAACACATGAGGTAACTAGGAATCTCAACCGCAGATGAAAGTAAAAAACTCAAATACTCATTACTCCCCATCGACGGTCCATAATAACTCAACCCAACATAAACCATTTCGTTAGCAAACCAGTTGAGTGTGATTAAGGAAGTCTTCAGTCTCATATTTGGGGTTCCACATAACCCTTTCAATCCAGGATTTTTCTTCAATTCGTCTTCCTCACTTTTTGTTCTGGACCGTTTCAAATTCTGTATGAAACTTGTTGGTAATTCTCTGTTGTTTGTTTGTGCAAGATCATTTAAAATTTTCAACGCTTCTTCAAATCTACCCTTGGCCAGCAACCATCTCGGGCTTTCAGGCAGTACAAACCAATAGAAGTAATATAAAATAAAAGGTACTGAAGTTGCTAGAGTTAAATGTCGCCAATCTCTTATGAAATAAGCTACTATGGCTAGCATACAGAGACCGATGGTGTAAAACATACATGTGAGAACTGTAACGAATGCTCTGTAATTGGGTCCGACCAGCTCCAAAGCTGCAAACAATGAAACTCCATGAAATATTGGACACCGCTTTAGTACATCTTAAATCAAATCTCTATGTTATTCGTTATTTTGTAACGCATTTTCAAACAAATCATTTTCTCGACTAACATTTACGGCACCATTTAGAAATGGCATCCCTACTAGGATTTGGGTAATAAGGGTAACTACTCTCCATCCCCAGGAAAAATACAATATTGACTTTAAAAAACTTTAAATGTGAAATATTGTATTTATTCATTTTTCCTTCGTGAAAAAAATATTCAAGATTCTGTGTAAAATTATTATTTGGGCAATGATCAAACTTTGCACTTTGAAAAAGGGTTCAATACTGCCGATATTTCAACTGTATCGAAAGCTTCTACATAATGGACAAAAGCCATAGTTTCAAGTTATTATTGGGGTGTTTGGTACTCTATTTTCGGTGTTAGTCTATTTGATATTACTCTGGTGTATAGTTTATGAATCTGGAAAAATCATATCCATAAATTCTGTCTGCTCTGGCTTAATCGACTTTTATACATATTGTTTAAAAAAATATGAGCCAAAAGACGTCGGACTGCTAAGAGAAACGGTATCATTTTTATCCAAGTCTCTTTATATGCATTTCTGCAATTATGAAATTTGCTATAATTGAAATGTGATAAATAATTCCCATTTATTCGAAATCATTACACACAATTAATATAAGGTTAAATCAATACTCACATATAATGAACGGAATTTGATAAATGGCTGGAATAGTGAGACCAACAATGAGTCTACTCAATATCCACATAAAAAAATTATGGGAGAATCCAGTGAGTAAACTTCCACTAATCAGTGTTGTTAGGCAGGCGAAGAAAGATTTCTTCCGCCCTATTCTGTCGTTTAGCATTCCAAAAACGTAGACTCCGATGGGACCTCCGAAATTCAGGGCCACGAGACCTAGGGTAGGATAAATATCCTTATCGCATACTAGCTCAAACTGGAAAGAGATATTGAAAAATCTGCATATTTGAATTTGATCATAACTGAGTTATTCGGTTTTTTTCTTTTTCTCATTAGGATATGCCCTCCAAAAGTTAGATTCAAATCACCATATTTCCCTCTTTTTAATAAAATCAATGCTGCTGTGTAAAATAAACATATTATCTGAAGAAATTGCCGCTTTTACAATTGGATTTAGTTGTCAGCAGATGATTTGGTCCTAATGTGGTCTCGAATAAATAAGGTATTTCAAAGGATAAGAGATTACTGGAAGGAAGATAACAATTTTTATATTATTTTTGACGCGAAAGAGCTTCTTCTCAAGAGAAAACAGTTTGGAATTCGACAAATTTGAGGAAGAATAGTGACAAGTTATTTGAAATTTGGGATAAAGTTCTCTTGACTCTCTTTCCCATTCAATGTAATGTTCCAGAGTCTAGGAAAATACTTGAGAACAAGTACGCAAAAGCTCCTGATCTGACGTCAGTGGTTTTCTACAACTTTGAGCATCAGAATGGAAGAAAGGCTAGTAAAATGCTAGGTTTCAGAATTGAAATTTGTAAAATTTCAATCGATATAAATCGATAGGAGCATAACATTTTGTATTTGTTGTCGCTTATTCCTACATTGTAGTATTTGCAACATAAAAGTTAAATATTTTACACTTATTAAGTTACACCCTGTATAAGCATATAAGTAAATAAAAAATTTAGTTCCCGTGCTACCACATACTATAAGCTATAGTATTTACATGAAGGAAATCAAAATTGTCCAAAATAGATTTATTTGAATCAAAAATAAGAAATTTTAGGCTAAAACTGTAAATAATAAATGAAGAATTATACCTTTCTGATCAGCAAATGATGAGAGATGTGAAGTTTGTTTCCAAGATTATAGCTGTGAACTTATAACATATAGCAACTCGTAATAATAGAATGAAAAATTTTGTATAATCATTAATTATAATTTATATAACTCAAACTTCCCTCCAATATCATCTTTGGACAGAAGGTATATAAATGATTGGCCGCTCCACCATCAGTTGATTATATCTCAGTCATTGGATATTATTTTGGATGCCTTCAGGCTATTCACTGTGATTGATAGATTTGTACAGAGAGTGTTAAATCTTTTGTGCTTCATACCATATGGAAATTTCATTCTTCACTTTTTATTTTTGAGAGCAGGAAGTGATTTACAAAAGAATCAACATTACCTGAATCGGAGAAATGAACAAAAACGCGATGCATCTCTATTTAATTACGAGAGTTCACGTCTTCGGGAACCATTTTGATCTTAAAAGAGGTATAGGAGAATACATTTTGATATCGATTCGAATTTTTCGTATAGAACATTCAATTATTTTGTCGAAAAAATTTGTTTCGAAATAATATCTGAAAAATCGGTTGATTTCCATAACTTTTCTGTTTATCGGTAACTGACTACGAACTACGAATCGGTAGAAATACCGGTAGCATCGACAACTCTGTGTGCCAAGTCTATGTTTTATTTTTTTAATTTGAATGTGATTTAATAAAAACTTATTTAATAAAATTTCTACATTTATTGTGTTTCAACAATATAGTAACACTACATTATGCAACAATTGTTTCGCCAAATTCTTGGCTTTTTCAGGTGAGCTCGATGTTAAACTACTCCAAAAACAATTGAGTCTTCCTTATATATTTCACAAGATGGAAGAGGGGGAACGACATTCTAAATGCTTCAGGGATTTTTTATAGCATGTTTATCAATGGTGATCTGTTGACATCCGCTTGGTATAGATATAACAGATCACCATTGATAAAGATGCCATAAAAAATCCCAGAAGCATTTAGAATAGCGTTCCTCCTCTTCCATCTTGTGGAATATACAGGGTGGCCATTTGAAAACGAAACAGACGAATTAAGTTTTTTCGATAGAAATGCTCGGACAGGTCGATTTCTGTTTCGAGGGGGACAACTTGAGATGTGAGTTACGGACGCATAGCGCTTCAACCTTTGCTACTACAACCCCCACCCCCAAATTTTGAATAGGGAAGATGGGGTGGGTGATACCTCATTTGAAAGGTATTTTTATACTGATTTCAGCACAGAAATTGTTTTTTCATTTTATGCATTAGTTCTCGAAATATTCTTAACTAAGTATTTGAAAATGAAGTGTTTTCATGGCACTTGTAGTGTTTTTTTGTGAAAAATCGACATTTTGAGCTTCAAAACAACCATGACTGTGGCTTCCTTCCTCCAATCTACTGACATAGAAATTTTTAATCAAGATGTCGAACAAACAAAGCGTATTGCGAAGGAGCTCAATCTTGCTGAAACTCAATCTAAATTATCTTCGATATAATTTGCAGTATTTCCAATATCATGCGGTAACACTTGATCGATAGAAATCTCCAAAATGTCCAAATACGTACATATCTCAAATCAGATTACCAGGTAAGAAAATCAAATCATTAGTGATGACACAGAAATATTCCAGTCCCAATTCGTGAAACGATTTCCGACTTAATTATGAAGTGCTGGAAATTATGTGGAAGATCAGATTGTGTTTCAGCAGGATGGAGCTTCTCCACACTACGCCTTACCAGTTCGAGAATATCTGGATCAAAGATTTCCAAATCGGTGGATTGGAAGAAGGGGTCCCACTGAATGGCCAGCCAGATCGCCAGATCTGTCACCACTAAATTCCTTTCTTTGGGGCCACTTGAAGAGTAAAATTTACTCTACACAGCCCGATTCCATAGAAGATTTATGAAGACGTATAGTGAAAAAATGTCGTCGAATCACTCCAGAAACGCTGCAAAATGTGCGCCATCATTTCGAACAAAACTTATTTCATTGTATGGAAGCGAATGGTGAACAAATTGAATATTTAATTAATTGATGTGAGTTTTTGATAAATTATTTACTTTACTTTGAAAAGTCTTATTTCTTAGATCAATACTCCAAATCGTTCTGATACCGTACAGTTGGAGAATGATTTCAGTGAATAAAACAGCTAGTCGAACATCTGACCCTAGTAGCATCAACACGTACGGTATGACTTCATTTGCCCAGTGGTATTTGTTTTGCAATTTCAAATACAAGTACGGAAATTTTGGTGTTTCGGAAGCACGAAATGTCAATTATTCGCAAAAAATTCATTTAAGTGATGAAATTAACTAACGCATGAATATTTCGAGAACTAATGCATAAAATGAAAAAACAATTACTGTGCTGAAATCAGTATAAAAATACCTTTGAATTGAGGTATCACTCACTCCATCTTTCCTATTCAAAAATTTGGGGTGGGGGTTGTGGCAGCAAGGGTTGAAGCGCTATGTGTCCGTAACTACATCTTAAGTTGTCCCCCTCGAAACAGAAATCGACCTGTCCGAGCATTTCTATCGAAAAAACTTATTTCGTCTGAAATATCGTCTGTTTCGTTTTCAAATGGTATAAGTAAGACTCAATTTTTTTTTGGGATAGTTTAACATCGAACTCACCTGAAGAAACGGATGTCAACAGATCACCATGCCATAAAAATTCCAGAAGCATTTAGAATACTGTTTCCCCCCTTTTCCATCTTCTGAGGAAGCCTTAATTTTTTTTGGAGTAGTTTAACATCGAACTCGCCTGAAGAAGTCAAGAATTTGGCGAAACAATTGTTGCATAATGTAGTGTTACAATATTGTTGAAACACAATAAATGTGGACATTTTGTTGAATAAGTTTTTATTTAATAACATTCAAATTAAATGAAAATGGATTTCCATCATATGAAAACCTCAACCATTCAAGAGAAGTCTATGTTTCTAAAAAATTATACAGTTTGAATAAGTCTGTTTATGAACCTTTCTGATTTTTCGGTTTTAGGCCTTAAGCTCCCTCTTGTTGTTCTATACTATGTGGTATTAATAATAGGAATGTAGAGGTTAATTCTGTGTATAATTTTCGAAACTATTGGTCTTTTATTGAAACTAACATGAATAAAATTATTGGGGTAACTAGATGAGTGAAAATATTCCTAAGCAGCAGAGGCTCAAAGATTTCATGTTATTTTGCTCTGCGATTAATCAATTCTGTTTCAATCCAATTCGTATTTCTAAAATTACTGATTCCTATCTTGAATTTTCAGTTGAAGACGCCAATAACATGAATTTGTATCTATTTATTTTCTGTGAGCTGGTGGTGGGTTTTAAGTTTCTTTTCAAAATAATTCAAATATTTCAAATTTGAAAGACTTTTGAAAGTGAAGGTATTATCTGAGGGTTTTTTAACGATTCGATGCATCTGGTCGGGCATGATCTGCCAAGAGGATTTTAATTTAAAAAAAATATTATCACTTGATTCACCCACATCTTTGACGATGGTCGATTCAATCTCACTCATGTCGAATTCCCATCCGTTCTGACATGGAACGATTTTCTTGGCTTCGTCATCATTTCCTTCCATCTGTTCATTTGGCATAACATTGGACCATTCTAAATCGTATTGAAAACATTTCGAATATTTCGTGCCATTCTCATTAGGTATGGATAATAATTTTCGTTGTTCCGAAGTTAAATTGTGTAATTCTGGAATCCAGCACCAATGCGGCGGTGTATCTGTCATGAAGAGCTGATTGAATGCACAAAACCCACAGGGGAAACAAGCTGGCAGGCAAACCAGCCATAACATCAATTTTTGATAACGGCCGAATTCTCCGATTTTTGGTAGTATATCATCTAGATCGATATCTTGAGTCTGAAAATATGAAAGATGTGTTATAAATTGCGTTGGATTTATGATTCATATATGAGAGTTTCAATTCAAAAACACGAAGAGTGTGAAATCTAATGTATCGTAAACATGTTTTTTTGCGACAAGATGAGAATGAAACCCTATGCGAGTTTCGAGGAAGACCCTTGGAAAAGTCTCAGAAATTTTAGGTTTAGAAAATCAAATCTTATCAATTTTATAATATGTTTATAGCTATTCTGGAAAAATCTTTGGGAATTTTTTAGAAATTTTCGAGCATGAGAATTTTCAAGACTCTTTGATAACTCCTTGGGTTTGTTCTTGACGGAACATTTTTGGGGTTCTTGCTCTTCAAACAAAGTGCTTGTAAATATGTCAGAATGTCTTTATTTTTCCAAATATTTAGGTAAAATCGTTTTGTTTGAACTTACATAAAATTGTTTCGGCTAGTCCGTCCGTCTGTTTACATGATTACGTCCTAACGGAATGAACTTGAGATGTGAATATTTCAGGATGATTTTGAGGAATACATATCTCGGACGAGTTCATTATAGTAGTTTCAGAGGAATGGAAAACATTCTTCTTCAGACGACACCTAATTTTTTTTTGGTGTAGTTCTGTCATACAAATAAATTGAGACCATTTTTATTCACAACAATCTGATACTTCTGGAGATATTATCTTAAAAAGATTTAATAATCACTAGCTAGAATATGTACCATTAAGTCCTATGGCAATCAACAACTTTGCATAGTGTAATAACTAAAAACCCTGGTTCTTGTCCTGAATTTTGGATTAGTCACAAGAAAGAGTGACAGATTCAGTTTCATCAATATGTTGGTGACGTTCAGTAGGTGTCCTTGAAGATGCTATCGAATATGCTAAGTGATTTTTGCATGACTCAATCAAAAAATAAATTTTTTGCACACACTTTATTACACTGATGGTTTACTATACTACTGGAAAAATTCGAAGGATCAAAAAAATTTCAAATTTTTGGGCGATTTACAACAGGCCATAATTTCCAAGAAAACTGAGAAGAAATTGTAGCTTCAAGTGTCTTGAATTAGAACTTGAAAATTTTATAGCGTCATTGATTTTTGACTAATCTCATTATGAGGATAGGATAACTTGTTTATTCAGCTTTATTAGCTTTTTTTGAGAACAGTATCTTTTTATTTTTGATTCTCGTTATCTCAGCACAGAAAATTAGGAGTGGGTTCCTGAAACTTGAAAAATATTCATTTACGGCTAGCCATTGCTTTCTTGAAAATTTTTTTTCCTTTCGTCACATGAATTCAAAAATGCAACAAAAAAATATATTGGCAATTTTTTGAAGAATTGAGCCCTGGATCAAAAATATTGAAGAAACTAATTTTTTTAAATGTGTCTTATACAGTTCAATATTTCAACAAAATCTCTACGAAGAGCCAATTGGTCTAATTTGCCATTTTTTTTGGTTTCACTCGATGGAATTTCGGAAAAAAATGGGGGATCGGATTTTTTGCAATGGAAACCTCATGATCTTCAAAAAAACGGGAGAAACATTTTTCTAAACTTTTTCCACATATCTTATGCAGACAGTGATTGCATTTTCACAAAAGAAAAAAAATTTAAAAAATTATTTGTTTGTAAATTTTTGTTATTTATTAATTTTTTATTTTTCACTTGTACATTATATGTTTATTTTACCTTAGAAAGGATTGCTATAAATACACTCATTATGCCCGTGGGCATTTTAGCGGGCATTATGGATCATAACGCCCACTCGTTGTGCGAGAAGCAAAATAAGCTAGAAAGAAATTGTTTATTTCGCTGAATTTTAATACTAAAACAACGACAACTCAACAAACGAAAACAAAGTCTTCCTTAATTAAAATTAAAAGAGCAGTTTTCGAATTTCCCGGAAAAATTCTTCAATCGTGAATCTTGGGATGTTTTCGAAACCTGAGGAGCGAAAACTTGACCACAAGTACTTGGAAGTTCGTTCACAAGAGAACCATTAGAGAATTCATGAGAATCTGTTACCGAATTCACAATCATCGTCGATATTTTGTTTTTGGAAAAAATGCTCTGCTCTATGTAACCTTCCGCCACAGATGCACTCTTCCATCTTCCGTGTATTTTTAACTTATCATATGATGCACCAGCCTCAGTTAAAAGAGTTGCTGATGTCCGTCTCAAACAATGTCCTGTATATTCATTTGCATTATCCAATTTTAAGTATTTGGCAATCATCGAAGGCACACTTCCTATGGTATTTTTGCCAACAGGTTGGATGGTGCACCGACCATTTCGGAACGTGAGGAAAAATCTAGGATTCTTCACTGCACTGGGTCTCAAGGATATATATTTTCTGACCAGCCCCAAAGCTCATATTTTTTCTTCCTCTACAATGCTAAATTCTTTTGACATACCGGTTTTAGTTTCGGGTATTTTAACAAGTAAACAGCTACCCTTATCTTCTATATCTTTGATAGACATTTTCACTAATTCATCTCTCCTTAGTCCTCCAAAAACACCCATTATTAGAACTACTTTATGAAGAAGATGAATTTCATCAGGAGCTTCATTGATGAATGTATGAACTTGTTCTGCTGTCAAAACTTTGGATTTCTAAGGAATATATTCTTCAGTTTTCATTTTTAAAAACGCTACTAGCAGGGAGAATTGTGAAATATTGCTATTTTCATTGACAATCAGTTTAGATTTCAAAATAGAATATTTCGCCCACAATGACGCAGGACAAAATTTTTCAGACTGAAATAAAAAAATTACCCCCACATGAACAAAATGAAAAATAAAATAGCATACCAATTCTTGAAAGTCCGCCAATAACACTGTTTCATCTATAGCAATTATTTCATTTTTCAACTTCCATTGATGGAATGTTTCATAATCCTTGTCGTAGACGAGTCTGGATTTTTCTGGTAATAAATTATTTGCAGTTTTGGCTGCATTTTCAATTATATTATTTGGCAAATTGCTATTCATTTCTGTTATTTCTTTAAATCTTCACAACGAAAACAGTAATGACATTCACTTAATAAAATGATGACAGCAGTAACGAACTTCAAAATATTAACAAATGCCATGGTTACTACTGAAAGTTAAATGGAAAAAAATCATTGGAGCAATCGAATTTTATTGTAATTAAATGATATATTCGTGAAAAATAAAATCTTGTATGCACCACGAGCCTCGGGCCAAAGGCCCTCGGGCCGAATGTTTCCCTCCGGGCGTTAGGATCCATATAACGCACTAGGTACATAAATAACTATAACGCGTTTCAGCCTCTGCAATTCATGATTCTACTAATCTCTCGTTAATTAAATTAAAAAAAAAAATTTCAAAATTTACATCGATATAAACAAAAACAAGGCTGGATGGATTAACTCGGCTCTTTCTGAAGTTATTTTGGACATATTGAACTGTAAAGGTCCCACTTAACACTATTAGTTTCCTCAATATCTTCAATTCAGTGATTTTCCAAAAACCACCAAGACCCTATTTTCGTTATATATTCAAATTCATCTGACAGAAAGAATGAAAATCTTTTTTCCAGAAAGCAATGGCCAGGCGTTAAAAGATATTTAATTATTTTTCTGAAACCCACCTTCAACTTTCTGTGCGATCATTGGTTGCTGAGATATCGAGAATCAAAGAAAAAGGATCTGGGGCGATCCTTCATAAGTTGCCACATAGCTTGTATCAACATTGATTTCGGTATCTTCATGGTTAGATTGAATTCCAGAAATTTGACCAGTACCGGTTCGAATCCCGGAGCCTCCCGTTCTCATCTATCACAAATAAAAATTCCCCAGCGTCTATGGCATGGCGCAAACAAGCCACGCTGATGAGTCCAAATGTGAGCGCCTGGGAGGAAACGCGTAGGGATAGAAAACCTACAGATCCTTTTCAATTTGTTGATCTATATCACGGCCAGAAATGAACGTATCAAGGTCTATAAAAAAGCTAATAAAGCTGAATTAACTAAGTATCAGATATTCAAAGTGGTTACGCCAAAAAAATACTCCACTAAAATTCCCCAGCGTCTATGGCATAGCGCAAACAAACCATACTGATGAGTCCAAATGTGTGCTCCAGGAACGAAACGCGTAGGGATAAAATACCTAGAGATCCTTTTCCATTTGTTGATCGATATCTCGGCAAGAAATGGACATATCTAGGTCTATGAAAAAGCTTATAAAGCCCAATGAGCGAGATATCAGATGCTCAAAGTGGTTACGCAAAAAAAATACTCTACTAAAATTTATTCGTTGCGATAGTGATCTGTTAAGAATACATGTTTTGATTGGTTAAAAACCACAGGTGTAAAAATTTTCAATGAATTTTTAAATAATGTTAAATTAACGATGAACGAATTGTCAATGTATTGAAAATTGTTTGCCAATCAATATTTTACATCTTTTCATTCATCATTTCTTCTCATTATATCACTATTATTCAACACCGTATATATCATATTAACAAATATTCCAGGCATAAAATTAAATTTGCGAGATCTTCAATAGAGAATGCCCAAAGTTATTTACTACTATTCTCAACGGTATTTAAATTTTAAATTTGATTGATGAATCAGCGAATTAACATATATGCGAGTTAAAATAAAATTTTGGTCCAATTTTGGATCTAAGATAAGCTTTGCTACAAAAATATTAAAAACGCTTGGGCAAAAAGTAAATCGTTAGAAAGACGTACAGACAAACCTATGGCAGGCGGACATATTGACGCATTTTTTGTCATTATCACTTATCGCAATTTATTGAGTATTAGTTGATTATGAGTTTTTTTATTTAGAAAAATTCTCATCAACCAAAGGGGTTGTCAGCGACGGATATAAGATACATTTTAACATTATTACAAAATTATATTTTTTCTTCTATTGTATCTATGCTACTGAGAAACTTCATAGTATTTTTAATGTCATGTTTTTCCACCAAAATGTCTTGTAGTGTTCATGTTATTCCATTTCTTGTTCTTTCCACTTGGTATGTTGGACATTCACAAAAGATATGTTTGACTGATTGTAGCGTCTTTGTTGGTTGTGCCAGTATTAGCTAGATAAGCCTCTGATCCCTGTGTTAATGAAACCCCCGAAATTTTATTTCCATTGTGTTGGTACTTGCGTTTTCCAGTTCTTTTTTAATTTTCGTTAAAATTGGGTAGCTAGTGCATTTTTGAAAATGTAGGAATATTTTACATTCGAAATTTCAAGAAATTTTTTACAGAATGCTTCAAACAGAGCGGGTAACATAATTTTTTCTGCTCCTTTTCTAGTTGAAACTCCGTGTTTCCATCGTTATACTCAACAATGAAAAATAACGCCACAGACAGTGATTAAGCTATAAAACAAATGTTTCTAAAGGTATTTAAATTTTTTTATTTAACGTTGTCCTAGATTTGATTTCGTACAAACATTAGTTTCTGTATGAATTGATTTTACATTGTCATTAAGTCTATGAAACAGACACATGCTACTATAAATAATGGATATAACAGAATGAAAGGCTTATAAAACGTTCATTACAGCTTAAAGCAAGGTAAAAGCAAATCAATTAATTGGATGTTTTGCCTGAAATTTGCAGACCCATATGGTTGTGATAAATTCAGTGCCGTTCATTTTGAATTAACGTCATTATGTTTTGAACAGATCAATAATCAATCTATGAATTTTTGATCATAATTAATCTGCTTTTACATTCAGGAATTTGCGATTCCAGATGACGTGTATTTTAGTCAATTTTATGATAAGCTATTATTACACTGTGGCTTAGGGAAAGGTTTGAATTATACCTAATCAGTGATGTGAAAATAATACTCACTGAATTAGGAAATTATGTAATAAGCAATTAATTGAATTACAAACATTAAATATGGAGCAATTTTTTCGATAATATGAAACAGCGTGAGGTATACGAGGCATCAGTGGTGACGTCACATCGCCCTTTCTCAGTAAATATGTCTATGAAGTTGACATAGCACTTTTCGATTTTCAAAAATTATCATTGTTCTGAATTGTGCTAGGTTTGTGCTGTTTTGTGCTATTCGAATTTTTTTCCATGTAGTTGTGCTACATTTATGCAGACTTATGCTAATAATATATAAAATATAAATAAATAAATTGTATTCATAGCTATATTGTATCCTGTAATACATCAGCTTTAGTATAATAACATCAGTCATGGGCTTTTGCAAAATATCATGTTTACATGTATAATCAAATTATATATTACATAATCTGTTCCACTACTCCTTGGACATATTACAAATATTCACAACCCCAGTTTTAGGAACCAGGAAAACACCACCCCTAGTAATGCTTCCTCCAACAGAGTCAGCATTGATTGAACTCACCAGACGAGTGTATTATCAAATTCAGGTTTGGCTAGGACGACCGTCGTTAAAACCTGAACATTGGGGTTGGCATAGATCACATTGTATGCTACTTCCTAAAATGATGACCAAAGCAGTAGCTCCGCAGGAATTTTTGGTAAATGTGATCAAACTCATTCACACCCTAGTTTTATTAGTTTCAGAAATTCACTCTTATTCTTGTTTTTATTGATTTACATTTGTTAAAGGTATTCTGCAGCTGTAATGGAAAATGTGATACTTCTCGCTACAGTTGCCAAAAAGCAGGACTAAAATGTACAAGGTTTTGCAAAATGTGTAACGGCATATCTTGTGAAAATGTCTCTGACCTGATAAACAGAATATAAATGAACTCTGATGTCGATGAAGACGAATGGGATCTAGATGAAGCCGAGGGAGATGATATTGATGCATTTAATTGAACAATTATTAATAAAAATGAAAAAACAGTTCTTCCTGATATTATTCAATGCAGAAACTTTAATTATTATTCATTAATGCTATTGCTCTTCAAATAATTACTACAGTTTTTTAATTCAAATCTTTTGTCCCATTACTCTGAATAAATTTCTTTCTTTCCAAGACTTACTATTATTTTAATTTTACTATCAGAAACATACTTACCTACGTCTAAATTATAATTCGTATATCGTATGCATCTTAAGGAAATTCAGCTAGGAATTTATTCATAATTGCGTCTGAAAACTATTTTAGTTTTTGAATTAATAAAATTTGAATTTCAATTTCGTCAAATTACAAAATTTCCTTTTTAAAATGTATCCAATTTTTGACTTTTCTGTTTTTCATATTACTTCTAGCCTCCATTGAAGAATCTATATCGCCTTCGCTAACACATTAGATTAGAAAATCGAACATCGTTTTACCCAAACTGTCCGTTTCCAACCAACTCAACATTATATGCTAGGGTTCGATGTAATAAATGCAATACAATAACAAAACGAGAGGAGAGTCCAACTCTGGCGAATATCTGCCAGATGTTTAGTTCAGCGTTCAGGTAGTAATTTCATCGAGCGCCAAATTTAAAATTCGTTGGTATTGCGCTACTAGAGGAATACGCTGTTTATCAGTACACAAATTCACTTTCGAGAACGATAAAGTACATAATTTGGACTAGAATTTTCCGCTCTACAACTTTTGTTTAAAACTTTTTCTTCTAAGCCTTCTAATTAGCGAAAATATCAGAAAAACCGTATTTTTCTCTATATTTTCGAGAATTTTTCAATGTTCCTGAAAATTTTAACACCTGCATTTTTGACCATATGTTTCTCTCATTATAACAATCAACATATCAAATTGAGGTCTTACCGAGAAAAAGTGATTTCAGCCCTTCCTTTACTGGACTAATATGCTTTCTACTCGTTTCAGTTCTTTAGTGAAATATCCACTTTTTCATACTCTTGAAATAAGTAGGAGGACAGTTTACATAAGTAACTGAAATGACATTAACATTTTGAAAAGTCGTTTTATTTAGTGAATTCCTATCAAGTTCAGTACTCTCCTCGTTTCCTATGAAATGTTCACTGCATATATGATCTACTGATTGCTACCATATCTACGATATATTGGGTAGTACCATATTCATTAAAAGTTTTGGATAAATAACATTAGGAAACACTTCTAAATCAAACAAATATTCTGACAAAACTTTCCTCATTTTATTGATCCAAATCTTCCTCATTTCTCTCTTTTTTGAAAGAAGAAAATTTATGGAAATATCTGTATATAATATGCATTGTGACAGCCACCTACAAAATACTTAATACGAGAATTTCGTAGTAGATGGTACGTCTAGATCCTCAGAACTTATTTACAATATTTTATTGAAATTATTTTATTGAACAAGTCTATTCTTGAAAGAGTAAATAAACCAAAAATATCTAAAATTTACGATTATAGTCTTACACTTCTTGAAAGTATAGATATACTTTATTTATTCTAGAAAACACCAATTTCTTTGATGAATAAGAGAGAATTTTTCATTCTTTTCATAACGTGAAACAATTAAAAAAAGTACAGAAATGCGGCATCTCACAAGTAAGTTCTAACCAAGAATTGTTTAAGTTATTGACTATCGAATACGAATGCCTGATGAGAGAAAAATGTTATACACAAATCTCGAGACACATCTCGAGTGTCGTATTCTATTTCATTTTCTGTAGTTTTTTGAATTGTTTGATGTTATGATAAGAATGAAAAATTCTCTCTTATTCATCAAGGAAAACAAAATTTTCTGGAATAAATAAAGGTATCATTAATACTAAGATGTAAGACTATAATTGTCGATTTTAGATATTTTTATTTACAATATTATGGAGTAGTTATGAATATAGAATCAACTCAAAAGAACTCTTCAACGTCACAAGAAACAGAAATTTCCACATCAACTCATCGACGAAAACTTAGTAAAATGATAGAGAATTAGTTTTGTATTAACTAATCTATGATTTTGTTTCCCTACGAAAAATAATCAATTTTATTAATAGAAACTCACCGATCGTTCTTCCATTTGAAGTATGAAATATCTCACTTTTTCCACTTATTCACATGATATTTACATTTCAAATAAGATTCATATAATAAATTGGACCGTCCAGTTCGATTAACAAAATTATTGAACATTTTCTCATGCACACACACACAGCGTACCAATTGTCTTTTTAATTTCAAAGTGTCAACAAGCACCCGAATTAAATTTTATTCCTATTAAACAGCATAAATTTGCCATTAGATGCCCCCCTGATGAAACAACGACCAATTGATCCATTTAAGTGGAGAAGATTGATCGTGTACCATTTAATTCATTCTGATATGAGAAAATACATGTTCTCAGAATACAGGATGATTCGAAAACATTGGGCTTCTGTTAATGAAACAAGATTTTTTTAACAGATCAACCTGCAAAATTACGAAGTGTCAAAAAGACCTCACGCCTGTGTTTACGCAAGTTATTCGTGATACACATCTAGTCGATTTCCGTGTCGTTTTCTCAGTTTGGAATGACTAATAATGCAGAATACAATTAGATAGATCAAACTAAAACCTAAAAGGTAGAAACTAACCCATAAAAATTATGAAGAAATATACAGGGTGTAACTAAATAAGTGTAAAATATTTAAGGAGGTGATTCCTCATCGAAAAAAAGATGGGATCTTTCATATAAAGAAACTTCATTGGAGCATCCCTTGTTAAGATACAGCCCCTCAAAGGGAGTACATAAAATTTGTATAACAATTTTTTTCACAAGCACCAAAAAAGTTACAATATTGAAATTAACCTAACGTTTCCTACTAGCAAAGTAAGGGTGGGAAACGCAACCCCTAAAGTTTATTTCCAATGTAACTTTTTGTCTTATTATTTGTTTACCATTTAGAAATTTATGTTCGATAGCTTGTTTCATTCTAAAAAGAATGTCTCATGAGTTTTTTGCCCAAAATAAACCAGTTCGCAGCAAAAAATAAAAAATTATTTTACGAACAACTACAGAGATAGTAGGTACATCGTCAAAAATGCGAACTGGATTTATTATTATTCTGTTGTTAGTACCTGCATTAAACCACTAAATGGTAAAAAACTAAACTAACTTATTAATAACAAAACGCTGATTTGGTGCTTGTGAAAAAAATTGTTATATAAATTTTATGTACTCCCTTTGAGGGGCTGTATCTCAACAAGGGATGCTCCAATGAAGTTTCTTTATATGAAAGATCCTATCTTTTTTTCGCCTCCTTAAATATTTTACACTTATTTAGTTACACCCTGTATAGTACTGAAGAAATGGGAGGCAGAAATTGCTAGTGATAAATTTAACATTTACTCCGTTGATGATTGGTTCCCAGTGAACACGACACAGAATCAGAAATTTACGTAGGAGATGACGACAGAACGTGTAAAATTTAGGATGTACTGACGTGAGGTCAGTGGTGTGGCATTCTTGTTTAGCTTGTTGATTGTATGATAAATATTCAAATTATAACAAATCTATAAGCACTCTGTTCAGGTGAACAAGAGTATTGTCCCGTACTCTGGAGCAATGTGATAGACATACAAACACCACGATGAATGAACAAAACCATATCTCAACTCATAATTTTCTCTAAGCTTAAAATCCCTTCTTCTGCGTCAGTTCTTTTCTAAATTTTGACAACATTCATTTTTTCTCCGTAATTAATGATACTGATTAATAAGTCCAACCCATGTCAATCGAATACCTATCTGTGATAGCATCAAGCATTGATAATTTTGACGAACTTTTTGTAATCGGATCAAGTTGTAACTTGGAAGATATATGAATTAGATTAAAACAAAATGAATTGCCGAATTTCATAAAAATTGACATGCTAATATTTGGCAACAAAATCCTGAAATAAATCAATATTTGTTACACTTTTACCAAATTTTATGTATTTATGAAGGACTTTCATTGCACCCTGTGCCATCCCCATCTACCTTCTAACTTTTTTGAACAAGGATAGTGGGACTTGTGGTACTTTTTGACAAGGTCTTGTGTCATCTTGACAGGAGTGCAGAAATTTTCAAGAATTTTTTTTTAGTTAGTTTTAGTTCAAGAAACGTGCTAATAACATACATACTTAAGATTATAAGTTAAGCGCAGTGTTTCACAGATTATAATTTTTCACGTTAGAGGGTCGAAGATCTCCATGAACAAAAGTGCAATGGGCGACTTTCATTCGAAGTAAATGACCCATGACAAAATGCACATATTGAAAATTCTGCTGGCCTGTGAAGATGATATAATCACCTCAAAAAAAGTACCTCATGACACAGTTTCCTTATTCCAAAAATTTTGAGGGAATAGGGATGGTAACAATAAAAATCTTTCAAAAATTCATAAAAATTTAGTAAAAGTTACACAAAAAATGAACTGTTTCAGAATTTTGTTGCTAAATATTATAATATACACCTAAAATAATATATAATAATAATTATAAATGAATTTGATACATAATTTTGACGAACACTCTATACTGAGATTTTGAAAGCTCCAGTTTTATCATTAATCAGTATCTGCTACTTTTATGAAAACGAGTGCATTGAAATGATTCCTTCGTGGATTTTCGATTCTATAAAAATTATGAGTGCACAAATGACTTACGTAATTCTGTCTTTCATCACCTTCTTCCATTGTACTACAACTAACTAAACTGTCCCATATTGTGTGAAACCATTGAAAAGCTTTTTATAGGATTAACATGGCATTTACTCTCGAATGAACTTAATATCAGCATGAGTTTTCACTGAAAACTTCGATTAGCCCCTTTTGATCGGTTGAAAATAGGTCTATTCTAACCTTGACTCATCTTATCGAAATGAAATTAACACTGATACATAAATTGAAGAAAATAATGATACTCAATTTAGCATATTTTCATTAGGTACACAAATTAAAATGCAAGCTTTGAAATATTCTCAGATTATTCTTTCTCGATATTGCTGACAATAGGAGCTTTCAGAAATCACAACAAAACTGGATTATAGTTGAATACATTGATATTGGAAAACAAAAGTTGTAGAAAAGCACAGACGTGAGGTCAGGACCTTTTCACTGCTTATTCTTAAGTATTTTCCTGACTTTATAACATTGCGATGCAGAAACAACGGAAATAGATGATACGACAGAATCAGTGAACAAATAACTTGAACCAACAATAACCAATCTTACAGTTTCCCATCGGCTTTATTTCAACCACAATACTATTTTCCTTAAAACTTAAATATATTATCTTACCCAAAACCCTCACACAGGATTGAGACATGTCATTTAATGAAATCCCATAATATATATGACCAGATATTTAGACTACTGGTAATCGTTGAAATTGGGAGTCATTTGTTGTATAAATCTACAGAGAAAGCGAAGCTGGTTCGGTCTTCGAGATGTAGATGGCGCTTTTCTAGACATGTCTGGAAGGTTCATTGCGTTCTTTGTTAAGACTGGGAACCTCCTTCAGGATCATCAGTGCCACACTCTGCTGATGAGAAACAGTCATCTCGAAACCGGTACACAGTTGCACTTGAGGTCTTCATTCACTGAGATTATCATGCGTCAATAATGACTAATAGTATGACTTGATATGTGAGATGCTTTAATAAAAAATATTCAAGTTAGGACAAACAGAGTTACAAGCATGACACAAATTATAGAGGTGGATATTTCAATGAATTGGTTCTCGGTGTTGGCATGTAAATGTATTCTCCGCTCTGGAGGCAAGTCTTGGAACCAGAATATTAAGATTACTGAGTAAACAGGAATCTTTAACCATCCCATTGATCAACTTGTGCATGAACACAACGCACTGGCAGTTCTGCCGACATTTCAGACTCTTCATTCCGCAACAGCTTGCGGAAACGTCGTTGCACCGACTGAATTCCATCAATATGTTTTGGTGGTAAGGGGACCATACTGAAGCTATATATTCTAGCTTAGATCTGACATATGCTCAAAAAAAGATCTTCAATGTGGCTGTATCCGAAAAGTCACGAGAAATCCTCTCAATAAATCCGAAGATCCCACTTGCTGCAAACACAGTGGCATTAATATGTGGAGCAAACGAAAGTTTGGGTCAAAAATCACTCTCAAATCAGTCTACAACGCCGGACGCTCAAGCGACTTACTATCCACAGTATAGTCGTAATGAATTACATTTGTTATGTGTAAATGACATGACATTACACTTCTTGGTATTCAGATTCAATCGGTTTTGTTCGCACCACTCAACAACGAGCAGCAAATTGATGGAAAGCTGCTCATAATCTAACGCATTCCTCACCTCTAGGTACATCTTGAAATCATCCGCAAATAGCAGACATTTAACGTCCACCACATCAGCCAAATAATCAATGAAAATTATGAAATGCAGTGTTCCAAGGTTACTGCCCTGCGACAGTCCCGAAGTACTCGAAAATACTACAGACCGCACACTGTTGAACTCAACATATTGTCGCCGATTGAACAAGTAGTACTTAAAAAGATTATTGAGAGTGGACCAAATTGGGACATATTCGTCAACAAAATTCCATGGTCAATTGAATCGAACGCTTTTGGAAAATGAGCATACAGGATATCAGCCTGGGATCTTCTCTCAATTACCTCAGAAACAAACTGGGTTATGCTGAGGAGGTTGGTAACTGTTGAACGGCCTTTGACAAAACCATGCTGAAAAGGTGTTATTCGATTACAGACTTGAGGATATAACCGAGTGTAAAGGAGGAAATCAAATTTTTGCTGGAATTACAGATTATTGATGACGGTCGAAAATATCAAACTTATTGCCCCTTTTTGAAGGGGACGCATGACGCCTCTTAGAAAGCTTCCACGCATAGGGAACCGTGCAACTTCTCAAACAGATATTGAACAAGATTGAATATTAAAAGAAAACAATTATTTTTGTCTAATTTTCACTTTACTAATACTATTACACGACCGGTTTCGGTTGTTAAACCATCTTCTGGTGTTAGGTACAGACTGAAATATTTCGTGGGTAGATGGTTTAACAACCGAAACCGGTCGTGTAATAGTATTAATAAAGTGAAAATTAGACAAAAATAATTGTTTTCTTTTAATATTCAAGATGGATTTTCACAAAATAAATGAGTCATCAATTCATTCTATTGAACAAGATTGTAAGCGGATACTCCAAATATACCCACAATCCTTGAAAATTAAGGAGGGAATGCCATTCGGACCCTTAGTCATAGTTGGTTTCATTTTCTTCAAAACCGTAAGAACCTCACTTTCCTTTAAGAATGTTAGTCATGTAAGGATCCCCAATCTCCTCAATACCCGCAGTACTAGTAGTAGACGAATTTAAGAAAAAATCATCAAATCTATCAAGTATGTAATGGACCATCCACTAATTGCCCATCATAGGACATCCGACTAAAAACAGTTGTTGAGCCCTTCTTATTATTTATAAATGACCAAAATTTTTTGAGGTTTTTTTTATGTTCCGTTCAGACCTGTCCACAAATGCTCTGTAGGCTTAAGCTGTATCTAACTTAATTTTGGCTCGCAGACGGACGAATTACTCACCAGCATCTATCAAAGTGAGGCGACTTATGAAGGATCGCCACATGAAACCTACATTGGTGACCCCGACGTGATGGGAATGGTTGTATTCACAATGGGTCTGGGAAAGCAGATAGTTGGGACATAAAAATGGCTGCAACTTCCTACGAAACTCTTGATGCCTTCTCCATTCCGTTCCTTGGCCTGCTGCGGTATCGCGAATCTGCTTAATTGAACATCACCTGTCCGCACGATGTCGTGAGGTGTAGCTCTGTTCAGGAGGTCATCTCCGTCTGCAGCTTTTAACACGCTCTGGTTTCGTTAGGTTTTTGCTAACATTTAGATGTTGATGGTGTATCTGGAAAATAATCAGCTCTTGAGATCCTACTTCATGACAAACATATGCAAATTGTGTCTTTAACTGAATATTGGCTGAAACTGGAAGAGTGTTTCCCACTGGAGGGATGATAAGTATTTCATAGCTATAGCAGAATGAATTCTATTAGAGGTTTTGGAAACCTCTTGGAACGAATTTTTTGGCTAAGGCTTCCACAACAACCTGAAATAATTATTATGAAAGGGTTCAATCCACCTAATATCACTGTCTATTTTCTTGTCGAATTCAATCCAAGTTGCCTTCTTGAAATTCCAACGAGGAATCTTTAAATATTCAGCATATTGAACCAAACTCTATAGTTAACAGAATAGGCCTATGTTGGCCTACGAGGAAAAACTCATAGAATGTTACATTTTATAGGAAGCGGTATATAAGAATTGTCACAAGACACTAAGCAGAGATCAGGATTATAACCTCTGTTCCATCTAGAAAAATGAAAAGAAGGTACATTTTTTTCTCAACAGCTATCCGAAAATTTTACTAAGAAGATAATCGAGCACTGCATAACTTTTTATAGATTTTGTTCTGTATCCCTATTTGTCTCTTGAAGGAGAATCATCTCTGCACCATATTCTTCGGCTAATTTGAAAATATAATCCTTAGAAATACCTTCTAATTTAAAATTCATAACACAAAATTTGTCGCCAATCTGCAAGGAGGATTCTGCGAATTGGGTCTCAAGGTTCTAGCGACGATTTTTCAGATATTTATCAAGTTTCAACTGAGATAATTACTAGAAAATTGATTTAGTATTTAGGAAGGCCGCTAGCTCTACGTTCGGTGAGGGGTCGGGGTTAGATTTTAATTTATATATTTTCTTTATTTGGGGCGCCACGTGATTTATAAAAAAAAACTTCCTAAAACTAGATGGACACTCAGAAAAAGTAAAAGAAAATCACGAAAATTGGGTAAATTTTCTATAATCATCCAAATAACAAATGTTAATCAAATTCGTAAGAGATCTTATAAATACGTAAGATTGAAAATAGAAAGAGTTTTCCTATATAAAATATATCAAATTAAAGGAGCCCTTTATAACGTCATAAATGGTTTACAGCGTTTATAAAATATAATGGGATGTTCAACAAAATTTACCATATACGTTATTACTTGTTCAACTATATAGATATGACATAATTACACTTATCGAACAAATTGTGTTCGAATTAACAATAATTTTAAGGTATAGATTCCCTTCAAACTAATTCAGATGGATGGTAATAATTTTCCGATACAATTATTATGGAAGGGCAGTGAGCAGCATCAAAATTTCAGTCATTAAAATCAATAAATGTGTAGATCTGACCTGAATGTTTTGAAGGTAGATAATTTCAAACAGGACGACCATCAACTTGGATGTTGCCAAAATCACGAACTCCAGTACAACGCAAACGGAAAGAATAAGGTTTTATTCCTAATCCTCAGGAACAGCTCTCGGGACGGTAGTAAAAAGAAAGAAGAAAAAAAGAAGAAGGCCTTCTGCAAATAAGCAAAACGCAATGTGTGAGACATAAGAAAGCTTTAAATTGTAAATAAAATTAGCACAAATAATAATTCATAACTGAGGTGTTTCAACTTACATGATGAAATGCAGGCCTAATGTATGGTTTTCCACTAAGTATGGTTTCAATCCGACAGAATGTCGATAAAATTACAGGCAGGTACGGTAATAAAACACTGTAATTTTCTTTTTCCAAAACTTAGATGATATCAACTTTGAAAACTTGATCCGTTAAAACGAAGATTCAAAAGATAAGGTACACATATATCTCTTTCAAAGTTGAAAAACCATTTCTGAATGACATACGAAAGAATAATATTCCGATGTCCCACACATATGTTAGCCCATCGCAGGCGCGAAAGAAAAAAAAGTTAAATCGAACTAAAACCGCTATAATATTTCGCTTCTCGAGTCAGATGAAAAATATCCAGTGGCGGCGCACTGAAACCGAACCGGTCCTCCTATTCACGAGTTAGAACCGTGACATATTCTGATGTTGGAAGTCTACTCTGAACCCTTTTCATCGGGAAATTGTCTTCCATGGGTGAAGGAAGTTTCGATATATCACTTATTTGATTTAAAGAATATCACAGGAAAAATTTTGCCTGGCATGAGTTAGGACAGAAGTCATAATAATAAAATTTCTATCACGAATTTGCCAAATTTATGGCAGCATACGATTGATCTGTAAGTGGCTGACTTACAAATCTCTAAATGATGCAATTCTGGATTTGTAACTGTAACTATCTTTTGTATAGTATTACTTTTGAATTACTTATCGTATAACGTAACCTTCTGTCGTAAGCTTTGATCAAAGACTTTGCATTTGAAAATTTCTGTCAGGTTATGGATTTCTATAAGCTGCAGATTCCGTAAGGCCGTCCAGAGTCGCTCTTTTCCTGTAAGCTTATAAAAACTTACAGATTTGTTTACAGATTAAAGCAGAATTCCACCATTGATTTTATTTGAAGAAAGTTTTTGGCTTGATTGAAATCATTGGAATATTTGAATTAGCCTTATTGCAATTATGTCATTTTCATTGTTAGGGTCGACGATTATCATTATATTAAGATAAACTGAGGTATTTGAGGCCTTTTGTTGAGTATGTAGATGGAGGTGACCTAGAATGATTTAAAATATAATAACGAGTGCGTGAAAACGAGAGGTTAGAGTGGCCCCTCCATACCACCCTTTCATAACACATAACACCAAATTTTAGCCACCATGTACAATTAGTTCTCCTATTCTCCTGTTATCAGAACTACATATACATTTAATGGTGTGAACATCTTTTTCATTGTTTCCAATTTCCTTGGAATTGGTTTTCTCGCCCGAAAAATTTATCCACGGGAACTGGACCGCAGAGGATTCGCATCTCGTAAAGTGTGACACGCCCACTTTCCGACAACCATGAAGTTCAGTCGATGCCTAGCAGGACGCTGGGTGAGCGTCGCGACGATGAAGTGAAATTACGAAGACGCGATTCGGTCAGTTGAAAATTACATGTCTAAAATTAATTTGAAAAGAGTAGATTAGGTCACTGTGGGTGATTTTTCAATTTTTTGCTGCTTACAGTCCGAAACCCGTATCATACATGATAGAACAATTTTCTCTCTGATATCCCCTAAAATGTTTTATAAAATTTTATGTGAAATATTAAGTGATCTTCAGATGCTATTTCATCCGTGGGTCATGCTGCGTTATTTCAAAGACGTTTAAATTTTTTTCTTTTCGCTGTTAAAACTTGGTCAAATTACTGTTTACTCAATATATATCGAGGGGAAAAGGTCAGTTGATCACAATAAAATGTGAGTTTTACTTCAATCAGTCCCATGAACTTGAAACAATACAGGGTTTTATAGGATCGAATGTTCATTTTCTGAAATATGATCGACGAGGTATTAAATTCTGAATTTCTCATTTACGTCGTTGCATTTTTCTGAATAGATTTCAAACATCGTTGAAAAATGTTCAAGAGCACTGGCATAAGGTTAGGAGCTTTCACGCGCAAATTAAATATAAATTTTTTAAATTTTATTTATTTTCATCAGCAAATAGGACATACATTCCATAAGCTGATTTATTAAAATTTAAGAAAAAGCGTGACAAATCCCCTCCATTGAGGGAATCTTCTAGATCTTCAGTAAGTCAGCTGGCCATACTCGTCTCAATTTTCTTGGCTGGTTATCAGATAGAAGTGATTGCAGAAGAATGTTTGATTGCTGTCCTTACCTTGTGTGAAGTTTTGAGCTTTTATATTTGTATAACTTCATGTACTTGTTGTATTTTTAGATCTTCGATTAGCGATTGATTAGTTACATATCAAGGTGCATAGGCCATCATTCGGAGAGCTTTTGACTAAGATTTTTGTATGAAAGCTACGTTCGATTTGCTAGCACAACCCCAGATTTCTATTGCATTGGACCATAATGGTATGATAATAGATTTGTGCAGCAAAATCGCATTTTCTCAAGAATATTTTGATCTCTTTTCCATCAGCCAATGTATTTCTCTAATTTTGAGATCGGTTTGTATTCTTTCCAAGTTAAAGGGGTGTCCAAGTGACACCATTCGTATTTGACTGATTTCCATTTTAGGAATTTTAATGTGGACTGATGGATTCCCTTCTCAAAGTGAAATAAATTCTTTTAGATTTCTCTTCATTTATCTTAATTTTCAATTTCTTTGTCCATGTCTAGTAAGGGGTCTTGAAACAGTTTAGTTGCAATTGAGGGATCTTCATCAGAGGCTAAGACAGTTGTCTCATCGGCAAGCGTTCCAATAGTAGTGTCTGAGCATGTTGGCAGATAAGAGTTATCCAGCAAATGTAGATATGGACCAATGACACTTCCCTGTGAAACTCCTGCCTTTATGGAAAAGTTTACTTTGACTCTCAATTCCCTATCTATGAGATATGACATTAGGATGGGATAATGTTGAAGTGGAAGAATTGTCTTAATTTTGTGTAATCAACGCTATACTTTATCACTTAGCTGATATCTAGGAAGTGTAATACAATTTTGTTCGAAGCCTTGTTAATCTATGTGTTTGCTGTATGGTTGTTTGCCCTGTTTTTGAAATCCAAATTGGTGGAGGAGACTCCATTCGCCGGAGGATTCTAGATTTTGTCTGTTCTATAGGAGACTTTTCAGCATTTTCGATATTATAGGTAAAAAGCCTATAGGACGGTATGATGCATTTTGATTTTTGCCTGGTTTCAATATCATGTTTTCCTGCCCTTTAAGTGTAATGACATGTAAATGTGGAGCTTTTTCATAGAAAAAAGCTTTCCAATTTGTCATTTTCAACTTTATCTGGCATATAAAAGCAAATTCTTAATTTTCCTACCAAATTTACTGAACAGTTCCTGGGCAATATCAATTACGAATTGAGATGTGTCGATTCATTGAACCCGGCGCGTTCGCCATTTTGTAACCATAACTATCGTAGATACAGTAACTGGAGCGGAATTTTCCGGGCTTGTTTATGAATCTAAAGCATCCTTGAATGCACATTCAAATCGGTCCAGCCGTTTAGGAGGAGTTCCCTCTCAACACACGCACATTTGTAACATTTTACCGCCCGAGCATAAAAAGCATATATATATACGTTGCCGGAGTGATTAAAATAGCTACAAGCTACCTTGATTCTTATAAATAGCCCTTACAATTCAAGACAAAAAAATTGCCAGAATTCCTGATGCACATCTGAATGATCTTGCTATAAACGAATAATTTCATTAACTAGCTGATCAAAGTTCGATTAAATGGTACAACAGAGAAAAATTACCCAAAATGTCACAATACCCTGAAATATCGATTTGCCAACTTTTTGGATACTTGTGTAAGATTCAAGAAAGTTTTTCTGCCGGAAAGGATGAACCAGTAAAAAATTTAGTTAATTCGAAATATGCTCCGGCTAGCTAGAGCACCAACCCATCTCACGTTTACCTTTAGAGTGTTCAAATAGATGCTTCCACCCCAGCTTATGATAGGCAATACTCGAACAATCGAAATTTATTCCACTTTTTTACAAATACTAGAATTTACAGTATGTACAAATGTTAAATTGTCCAAATTAAAAGTTGCAGGTGGAACGGATTACTTTTCGACTATAAAAATCAACAGATAATGTCCTATGTTCGGGTGTCTGGTGTCAAAAATGGGTCTTAAGTCTTCCACCATATAGACAAACTTTCCAAAAAAACTATTTCCTCTCTCAGTTCTCAGGGGAACATCTGTTAGTACGTCGTAAAATTCAACATCGGCAATTTGTTCAGCCTCGCAAGGTATGTCGAATTCGGTAATATTCTAACTACAGCACATTTGGTTCAGTTCTTCGGTAAATTTCCAACTCCGGCAATATTGTTCAATTCTTTGGTAACAAACTCTCCATTTGAAACTTAATTTCAATTCGAGAAAAACCGATACATCCACACTCCAACATTTTCATACGTGAATGATCCGAATCGAAGAAGGTCGATCGAAGTCAACCCCACCTTCCCATCTTGCACGCTAAACACAAACACAGAGATCACGGAGATGTGTATGGTTATCTTTACTCCTTATGCAAAGTCGTCCCATGGAGTTATTCAAAATTATGTCAGTTATTTCCGAAAGAATCAATTGGTCGTGATTCTAGACTTTGAGCAGTTTAAAATTTTTTTTTAATATACAAATTTTTACAAGTCTGAAATTATAGGTGAATGATAAAATGAAAATATCTGGAAATAATTTGAGTGGCACAATAAGTATCAAGAATCTCTACACGTATCTTCTTCTACTTCATCTTCTTATATCAGGTAAGCAGGTAATAATAAATTCAGTAGCTTTTCTGTTTTTCGAATAAAAAATTTCAATTATCAAAACACATCCATTTATGAAAAATATATGTTGTTTAGCATACTCCTTATATTGTCTCCATAAAGTAGAAACGTGAGGCAGTAAACCAAGAATAATGGAACAACAGTTTGAATGAATAACCAGATGGGAAAGCTCCGACATTCTTATACTCTGAAAGCTTCGACGTACATTATTGATACATCACATTGTTTGCGATATCTATATACTGATAAAAAACATCGCAATGAATATTTCATTGCCACCATTTTCATGTAACTTCGAGAGCAAGATTTAATGTCGATGCAAGAAGATATTTCAGACGAAATTTTAAAACTCTCTAAGAGAATTTATGTTTATGAGGAGAAAATTCAACTGAATTATTCTTTATCGACTGTACTTGAAGGAACTAGAGTAGGTTTATCCTGCAAGTGGGCGTTTCTTCTAGTTTGTTTATAGTATCTGTAATTTTCGAGTACTCAGCTGAGAATTGTCCCAAAGGGTTGGGTCCGAGTCCTCCCTGAAGAATCCTGGTCTCAATATTTTTTACCTGCTTCAGATATATAAGATTTTACCCATTCGCATGATATTTTATAAATGCAATTCTTCGTTTTTTGGTTTTCATTATCAGGTTTAACTTTCTGTGTAGATATCTGCGAAACAAGTGCAGCAGCACTTATCGCACACTAAACTTTATTCCCCTGTTTTGTTTTCTCATTGTGAACTATATTTGTGTAAAGTATCACATTTAAGTATTTTCTATTTTACATTTTATATCTTAACATTCGTACATATATTTGTTTTTAATTTTCTATATATCTGTAAATTTTTGTCCCAAAATCACTTTATTCACCTCATGTAGAAACTTATTTGCTTCTGTATTTGTATTTTCCAACTGTGAATAAAGTTTTATTATTATTATCATTTTTTGGAAATACCTCAGAGTGGCAAAAGTGCTTCAACAATTGGTTCAAACGCATGCAAAATTGTATAGATCTTAATGGGGGAAATTTTGAAAAACATTAAAGCGATTTTCGATGATTAATATTTGTTTGTCTGATCTCGAAATATAAAAGGACACTCATAGAATTCGACCATCTTCAAGCTTTTTTTTTAAATGTCTAATCATGAACTTTCAAATACATTTTTAAAGCCAGCTATTAAGCAGGTACTACACTTTCCAAGCTTACTTCGATGTCAATATTTCCCAAAGGACCCTACCTACATCCATTATTACTTCAGTCATTGTCATAGGCTGATATCGGACGAATTAGAGTACCCTTTGTTATTAGGATAAAACAATACCTACTTAAGGAGTTGGCATTATTCAAATTCAGTGAGCTCAATTACCTTCAAATTATAATTAGAAATGATTCGTTAAATTTAGTTATCAAGAATGAGAAAGTTGGGCAAGAAAGCGCTTTGATGAGGGTGGATTTCAATTCAGAAGCATAACAATTCCAAATTTATGATTCAATTACAATTATTCATATTTCTGTTTGTTCGAATGTTGTTTGGGTAGTTTCCTCCATCATTTTGTCTCATACTTATCAACATTTCGGAGAGCATCGGACGTGACAAAATTTAATATTTTGCACGATCAAATATTAAATACGCAGTATGACAGTAGTGTACTTGATTTAAATGATGTAAATAATCAATGTTGCTTCGCGATATATTAGTTGATTGTTATTGTTGGATGTTCTTTTACATAATGAAAATTTTAATGTGGCTGAATTCATCAGCTGTCAGTTGTTCTTTAGCCTGAAGAAGTTGATAAAATTCATCGCTTTAGAACGAAGACTTTTATTAGTTCCTTTACCCATAATGGTACAGTAAAAATCATAAAATTTTCTATAAACAGAGAATAGTTATTCTAAAAATGTTGCAGAATGGGTTTCTATTCCACAACTAATGCGAAATTCGAAAAAGAACGGTAAGATACGAGTGAAGAAATTGCCTTCTAGAAAGAGTTTTAGAAGATATTTCCTTTTTTAATTAATGAGCAATTTGTAATCTACATAGTTGTTGCTATTGTATTATATCTTTAAAGCAAGTCAGCAGCTTTTGCTCCCTATTCCCTAACTCTGAAACAGAATTTTAGAAAAAGCGTCAAAATGGATGTGAAAGAATGAAAAAAAAACTATATCTTAAATTCGAAACAATCACTCACAGTCTCTCTTCCGTTTTTCCGAAGTCCAAACTTTAATTCTCTTGAAAAAAAGTTTTTTTAACGAAAATGATACAGATCATAATAACAAAATAAAAGGACATTTATTGAGTTAAAAATTTTTGACACTTATTACAACAATTATAAAGGGCGAAGTTCAGTTCTTTCTGGGTATCTCATACCCCGAACGGCTTTTCAACTAACCCTAAATGACTCAGAAATTGATTCGTAGCAATGTCAACACATCACAACAACAATGAAAAAAAAGTTATTCAAAAGAAAACAAAACATTATTTCCTTTTATTTTCTGTTCTTACAGAGTTATACCCATATATAAAAATTAAATATCAATGGGTTTTATACTGATTTCAACCTTTATTTCCACCTACGTATCCTTCCAGCACTATCTGTCTGAACTTTCTGACAGAGCAAGATGAATCGATGTTCGTGTAATCAAAGGGGAATTCATTCAAACATTTTGCGACGTAATGAGCATTTGAACAACTCTTTTGAATGAACAGGTATTGTAAGTTTTTCACTGTAGCGGATATAGACATTGTACACGTCAAACCGAAACCTAATCTTGTTATCTAAACATTATGTGGTGATTTATGGATAAGAAAAACTGGCAAGCAGAAGGAAGTCAACGTCTCTGCGCCATGTTTAGCCAAGGTAGCTCCCTCATCTTATGATTGATTTGATAAAATTTGTTGATGCCGTATATTGATCAAACAAAAGTTCTGTAACTTTTGATCTCTATGAGAATTAGATGATGTAATTCAAGACTGTGTAGTAATAGTTGGGATATAAAAGGACCAAACTATCGCAGAGCAGTGCCCTCCTTTCCACATCAAGAAAATGTCTATTCGAAAAATGAGCTTCAGGGTACTATACCGTCTCTTCAATACGTAACTCACGTGATGTGAAAGTTGCAAGTCGATGTCAATAAAGCAGGGCCTTTGACGACACTGAAAATTCATACTGCAGTTATCCATCCGTAATAGTTGACTGTACCTTTCCATGAAAACATCTCTATACTTCTGCCTACCAAAGAGAATAGCGTTAGTTTTCTGAGGGTTTAGTCTAAGTGATAGAGAACTCCTTGGACCATCGTCCAAATCATAATTTAGAGCAGATACAGCCTGAGGACACTCCTCCAAGTAGAAGGACAGGTGAAGCTAAACATCGTCAGATAGTAACGCTGAATACACGGTTGAAATGCGACCGGAAACCGTGATATATTCATAAATGGTGAAGAGAAGAGGGGAGAGAATTGAACCCTCTGGTACCCCATTGGATACACTCGAAAATTAATATCAAAATCATGACCTGTGTGACATATCTGTCAAATAAGACGCTTTCATATCGAGTGCCAAGTGTGCTTTGAAAAACCTCATTTATTCAACTTAAAATCATGAAGAAAATAACCTCAAAGCGATTATTATTGAGATTTCTTGAATATAAAGTGAAACAAAACGTTTTCATCGACTATATTGTCAATTCGACCCTCGAATCTATGGTTGTCAAAAATAGAACTCAGATTTATGTCCAGGAATATTACTCAAAAGGAGCTTTATGGTAAAATCAAAATGAAGAATTTAAAAATTTCAATTTGACTACTTTCGATCTGTACCATTTATCTTTCGTAGTAGATGAAAAAGAAATATCTATTCTTTACTTCATTCTATGAACATCTGTGACTTCGAAAAATAAAATTAACTCTTATATCTTCTCGTGGATTTAATCTACAGAGTAGAATTTTCAGAATATGCAAGAAATCAATAAGCTCCATATACACCTATGTGCAAATTTTTGTTCAGATAAGACCTGAAGAGGTATAAACGTATCGACCCCTCTCGACAATCAGCACTCTTAACTCGTCCGGAAGTAAATAAGTAGATAGGCAACAAGAGTTCTGGCTCACTTTCGGTCATTTTTACATGTAAATTTCCATAAGGAATTCTAAGGTTCATTTTGCACACTTTGGTTACGTTTTTCAAGGCCATTGAAAAGGAGGTGTATGATGTTAGTAATTAAGAACTTTTAATAGGTCGTTGATGATGATGTTGGTCTATTAGAATCCTTATCGACTATCTATTATAGAGTTCTTAATCACTAATATCAAACACCTCCGCTAAGTATATACTGACTAATGATTCTAATGAACTAACAATCTATTAAATGGTCGTTAATGATTGACACCCTACACCTCCACTTTATAACCCCATAGTTTAGAAGGATTCTAATAGACCAACTTTTTCATCAACGACTTATTAAAAGTCCTTAATAACTAGCATCGAACACCCCCTCTTCAATGGTCTTGAAAAAGGTAACCAAATTTAGAAATGGACCTTAGAATTCCTTTTGAAAATTTACATGTAAAAATGACCGAAAGTGAGCCAGAACTCTTGTTGCCTATCTACTTATATATGAAGAACTTCCATGTCATATTTCAAACGTCTGTTAATTCTATTAAACTGGTTTAATTATATTTAAAAATTATTTTTCAGAATGCTACTGCTTGCACATAACAAATATGACCTCCCCCACATTACAGGATCCAAGAGAGGACATGCTTCTTTTTTGTAGTTTTTACATTGGCAATGAAGACTTATATGCAGTAAAATGGTACAAAGATGATTCTGAGTTCTTCAGATACAGTCCTAAAGGAAAACAACAATTACTAGAATTCGAAGTGATGGGAGTATATGTGGACAAGACTATCACACAGTGCAATGTCACCTCTTGCACCCTAATACTTAAGAATTTAACAAGGGCGTATAGCTCTGGAGAATATAGATGTGAAGTTTCCATTGAGGCACCTACTTTTGGGTTAGCTTCGAAAACGCAGAACGTCACGGTAGCAGGTGAGGAGGACAAAAACAGTAATAATCATTCGCTTATTCAATTTAGATATTCATTTGTTTAAAAATATAAAAATATGTATGAGATGATTATACTAAAATGAGTTGATTTTATCATTCAAACGGTAGGAAAATCATTTTCCTGTTTAAGGATCTTGTATGAGTGAAAAATGGTTTTAATTCTCACAGAAAGATTTTCAACGTTTCATAACATACAACATACTAGATTCATTTCTCGTATGTTATTTATTTGAATATGTTTATCTGATGGTTTTGTCGTAGCTCATTCTCCTGAATATACTCCTTAATATGCCAAAGTTTCTATAATAATCGAATGATAGGTTGCAATGGTGTTACTCCGTTTGATTTGACGCATTTTTGACTTTATGTCTTACCTAAAAAAATACCTTTTTCAGTGATTCCATTTGAAAAACCGGTTATTTACAACGTGAACGACACTTACATGGTTGGAGATATGCTGGTTAGTACATGTTTGAGTGCTTCCGGAGATCCGACACCAACGATTTCCTGGTATATAAATGGTGAATATGTGAGTATAATATTGATCATTCAACACTATACTACATCGTCCAATTAAATCGCTCAATTTTTGAAAACGGACCAATAGAAACAAACTGTATCTGAAAACACTCAACCTCACAGTGTTTTCACTTTTAGAAATTTGTTTTTATCATATGCCTACTTTGCATAGGAATATTAATAGGTCTGGATAGCTTTGGCCGTTGGTAGAAGTAGCGGTCGTCATGGTTATGATAAACAAGCAGTTGTTAGCGATAATTTCAACAGCACATTTGGCAGTTCTGTCAGTTTATTTTCGTATTTTACCATAAAGTAGATAAAAATGAAACGTTTTGGGAATTGTAATATTACTTCAATTGAGGAAAGTGTGAAGAAAAGTGTGCCGCTTAAAACAGTGAAGTCAAGATCCTACATTTGGAAACAATTTGAAGAATTCTGTGCTGCCCGGGAATACCTTGTAAACGAAAAAACAAGTTTGTCAGAGCTCAATAATATTACGCTATGAAGAAAAGAGATGGATCAGACTACAAGGAAAGTGTCGTAAAAACCTTGTGGAATAATACTGCCAAACAGCTGCAGGAAAAATTCTATTCCGAATGGGGCGTTAGGTTCGATCCATTCACAGACGTAGCTTTTAAAACGGCGCTTGATGCACGAAATGCCAAGAGGCGTATTTTGCAAGTGGACCCTGAGAAAAGAAAAGTTAGTGCCAAGGCGCTGTCTTTGGAGCAACACAAAAAGATAGTCAACTTATGTAAAGAAGATAATCCAGACGGTTTGAACAGAAAATTTTATTTTATTGCTGCATTGGAGCTTGCTTGGCACGAAGGTGAAGGTTCATCATGACTAATTTCGCATTTCCAATTCGAAATTGAAAACGATGGTGATCCCACGGGCCGAATTGCCTATAATCCGATATTTTCTTAAACAAGACAAGGTGGTGCCCAAAAATGTGCGGAAACGAAATGGCTGACTCCCAATATTGAAGAAGATATTTGCCCGGTGAGGTTATATAAGCTACTTGTATCCAAAAGAACTGCAAACATAAGCACTGAAAGACTATTCCTTACTCCGCATAAGAATTGGAAATATTGTTCATGGTTCAAAAACTCCCCAGTCGGTCCCAATACGATAGCTAAATGGACAAAAGAATCGGCAGAAGTCATTGGCATCAACACAACGAAGTCGAAGATAACCAACCACTCGCATCGAGCTACTGCTGTCAGCCAATTAGCCAAAGTAGGGATTGCCGAGGAACAGCTGATAAAGATAACAGGCCATTCTTCTGCAGCGTCAGTGAAACCGTATCTCCAACTGGACCAACAACATCACAAAAAAATAATCACAGCCATAAGGAATGAAAAAAATGTCCTTCAAGAAACAGCATCAGTATCTACTTCATCATTCGAAAATAATGCTCGTAATGTGTATAATAATTGTACTATCAATAATTATTATTTTGAGAATAAAGATGAATAATTTGTTGTTATGCTTCTATCTGGTTATTTTTGAATAAAAAACTATTAAAACAATGTTCGTATTTGATGAGCGTGTGATGATATTACAGCATCATTGAGAGTTTGATCCCAGTGAGCGTCATTTTCAAGCATTGTCAACGTCGAATTGACTACGTTTTAGTTACAAATCATTTGTATGGGAAAAAGAAAAGGGTTTTTCCAGCAATAATTCTAATTTTTCTCGCCGTAAAAACCATCCTTGAACTTCAACGAACATTTTAAAAAAAGATTTGGCCAAATTGATCCAGGCGTTGTTGAGTTATGCGCTTACCAACACATTTTGCGATTCATTTTTATATTATAGATTGATGACTCATTTATTTTGTGAAAATCCATTTTGAATATTAAAAGAAAACAATTATTTTTGTCTAATTCTCACTTTAAACATGAGATCTTCATCAGGAAGTCCAACACTATCGATTCAGACCATTTCAGGCTTTTTATTCGGAATACATGAGTGAAACGATAGCTCTCTGTTGCATTAGGAGAACAAACGCGCAAAAATCAAGAATCTATGATTAAAATTACTTTAGTAGTGAAAGACTTGTGTTGTGTATATCTACGGTAAGGTTGGCTTATAACAAGAAACTTAACCAATGAACGCCATTTCAAATGCAAGAATTTCATTAGATATATTTTGATAGTTGTGGGGTTGATTGAAGTGAGATTCACTAAAGAAATTGGGTCTGTTAATTCAACAATTTACATTCCGCTCCATACTTTGATCCTGAACGAATCAGGAGGGTTGTTTCAGATGGAGATTCCTAAATTGTCATCTTGGCCATTTCTGTCCTCTCGCGGCAGTGTTTCGACTCGAGATAATTCAGGAATTCGAGAAGAAGGCCAATCAAGGCTTACACAATTAAATCTAGTTTATTGGAATCCACCAAACAACGTAGCCCTAATTGATTTTATTTTTTTGTGCTTGTCATTCTCTTCTTGTTTTCTTTTGAGTACAGAAAAAGTTTTCTGATTGAGTGGAATCGATTAACGGAAAAAATGGGTTGTATCGATCTACTACTAGATTGGAAGCAGTTCTTTGGATGCAATAGCTGATAACACAGACCTACAAAAAAAATTTTTTTTTTGGTGCCTAGAATTTTTGAGCTGATTTTAACTATATTTTTATTGCGGAATCTAAATATGATAGCAGATTTTCTGTATCAGCTCTAGATTTTTAGATAAATTCGCTTATCTATCAATGCTTTTTCCTAATTAATACTTTCAAGTATGAGTGTTTTAACATTTATACAAGAGTTATATTCTTGTATATTTTCCTTATTGTCAGTCTTCATTTGTGACAAATTGAATTTAAAATAATAATATTTATTATAATTATTATTTTAATGCATTCATTACAAATAGAAGACTAACAATATGATATATATAACTGATTGGTTGACAAACTGTTAACAAGTGGGATTTAATCCCATTTAGTGTCCTCCCGTTAGTTCCATAGAAATCCGATATATGGAGCTGTCCAGTCTGAAGTGAACTTCAACTGCAGTTGAGAGTTGAGGTTAGTTTGTGAATTCCCGCGGTGCAGATAGATAGAACTTAGCGTCACATGAAATTTCTCTTTAGTAACGAGTTGTTAAAAAGAGAATCTAAAAAGTAGATTGTTAATGCGAATTGTTGTATTTGTGTTGTTGAATAGAAATGAGTTCAAGTAGAAGAAGCTGTGTACATCATCCTGATATTTTTTGCTACATATGCGGAAAATACACGTTCTTGGAAAATAGAAAAACTATTAGTGACTTTGTAAAGAGGGCTTATCTTGGATATTTTGGTGTTAAGCTTGGTGATCAGGATAAAACCTTGGCACCACATATTGTCTGTGAAACTTGTACACAGCATTTACGACAGTGGACTACCGGGAAAAGGAAAAGTCTGAAATTCGGAGTACCAATGGTTTGGAGAGAACCAAAAAATCACTTCGATGACTGTTATTTCTGCCTAGTAAATATTACTGGAATCAATCGAAATAACCGTAACAAGTGGACTTATGCAGAATTAGTCTCTGCAAGACGCCCTATCTCTCACTCAGACGTGCCAATTCCAACTTTTCAGCAGCTACCAGCAGAACTCTGTGAGGACACATGTCTCTCTGATCACAATTCTGACATTACTGTAGAGTACAGTGATTTTGAAACGATGTCATCAATTCCCCAATGTTTCAACCAAGATGAGTTAAATGACCTCACTAGAGATCTCAACCTGTCGAAAGAAGCTTCTGAATTACTAGCTTCCAGGTTGAAGGAAAAAAATTTACTTGAACCAGGAACGAAAATTACATTTTATCGCACTAGGGAGAAAGATCTGCTACCCCTTTTCTCTGAAGAACAAAATCTTGTATTTTGCCATGCTATAGAGAACTCCTGGTAAAAATCGGTCTTCCTGAATATTTTCCGGATGATTGGCGCCTATTTATTGACAGCTCAAAGCGAAGTTTGAAATGTGTTCTTCTACATAATGGGAACAAATATGGCTCAATACCAATTGCTCACTCAACGAAAATGAAAGAGCAATATGACAACATAGCTTTGGTTTTGGAAAAAATAAAGTCTCATGAACACCAATGGGAGATTTGTGTAGACTTGAAAATGGTAAACTTTCTCCTTCGACAGCAAAGTGGTCACACCAAGTATCCTTGTTTCTTGTGGGATAGCAGAGACAAAACGCAACACTGGGTTAGAAAAGAGTGGCCTAGAAAAGAAAACATGGATGTTGGGGGAAAGAATATCATCAATGATCCTTTAGTTCCGCAAGAAAAAATCATGTTTCCACCCCTGCATATCAAGCTGGGTCTAATGAAGCAGTTTGTAAACGCTCTTGATAATAATGGATCATGCTTTGCATATATAGGGGAAAAAACGCCTAAGCTGAGTAAGGAAAAAAATTAAAGCAGGAATATTTGATGGCCCACAAATAAGACAGCTGATTAAAGACCCTGACTTTATAAATTCAATGATTGAGATTGAACAAAATGCCTGGAATTCATTTGTTTCAGTTGTCCAAAATTTTCTGGGTAAACACAAAGCTGGAAACTTTGTTGAATTAGTCAATGAGATGCTGAATAATTTCAGATCACTTGGGTGTAACATGAGCATTGAGGTGCACTATTTACACAGTCACTTAGACCGTTTTCGTGATAATTTAGGCGACATTAGTGAGGAGCAAGGTGAAAGATTTCACCAAGATATCAAATGTATGGAGGATCGCTATCAAGGAAGATGGGATACTCACATGATGGCAGATTACTGCTGGTCTTTGAAAGGGGATTGTTCTAAAATACATTCAAGAATGTCACGCAAAAGGAGTTTTCGAAATGTTTTGTGAGTAATTGGTTTAAATGATGACTTTTTCTGTTTTCTATAGTATATAATGAATAATATCTATAATATCTGTGTTATATAATAAAAATTCCTTTATTAATTTGTTTCTTTAAAGAATTTCAAGGATTTTTCAATGTTCCTGAAAATTTTAACACCTGCATTTTTGACCATATGTTTCTCTCTTTATAACAATCAACATATCAAAAATGCATCTCTCGAGAAAAAGTGATTTCAGCCCTTCCTTTACTGGACTATAAATACTAAATACATTTTCTAGTAATTATCTCAGTTGAAACGTGATAAGTTCCTTTTTTAACCTCGAATAAAAAAAGATATTGTCTTAACCTGGAATAAAATAGGACACTTACAGTAGGTACTTGAAGAACAAATCACTATATTATAACTAACAAACACTTTTGCGTTTTGTTGATCGAATATTGATGCATTTGACAGCACCTCGGACAGATGAATATCCGCAGTCATCTACTTAATTTCTGTTGAGATACCTTCTATATTTTATAATTTTTTCCAGATGAATTCCAGATACTACCGATCAACTACAGAAGCACAAGAAAACAATGGTGTAGAATTGAAAAAAACTTCATCTCATCTGTATTTCCCATTGAACAGGAAACTCGTAGGAAACAGCACTTCTGCAATTATCAAGCTATCATGTCAACAATCAACAATTTTCAGCGCACCCCAAAATATCTCGAGAACTATTCGACTGATAACAGAGAATGAACTCATTAGAAACCAGAAGTTTTTCGGATCAACCTCCGCAGTTTTCCCGGCAGGCTCAATCATGATGATAACTGCACTGGTTTTCGTATATAAGTGAAATGACCGACTGAAACATGAAGTAACTCAGCTGTGAAATGTGTATTTTGTACCTGCAGGTTCAATTCGAATCGTGAAGAATGTTTTAATTTTGATGAAAATATCGTGATTAAAAGTGGGATGAAAATCTGGAAATGAGAAAACTTTTGCGGTGGTGTAATTGAATTAACGACTGAATGAGTTCGTGGAAAGTTATGGAAAAGCAACAGTATTTTTCAGAGAAGTTTTGTTTTCAATGATTTTCTTCTTCATATAATATTTCAAGATTGTATCTTTGCTTTTATTGGGTATCAGTCTTGTTCTTAGACTTTCAAATTAAGGTAGAAATTAAGTGAAGTATGAATAAATTCTCATTATTTCGTTTGCATCACTGAAAACATTTTTTATATGATATAAACACTCAAATTTCAATAAAACGCACATATCCTTAGGTCTTTCAAATTAGTGATCACGGGGGGCTGGTCATAAGAGCACATGAGCACGTGCACCTCCAAAAGAAGATAATAAAAAGCAAAAAATCTATTATAATAATATGATGCATAGTAAGGTCTAGCGCCTAAACTGATCAACCGATTTGCATCAAATTTTTTTAAAATTAACAGTAGGCATCTAAACTGATGCAGTAAAATAATAACAAGTGACAAACATCTATAATTTCTCTAAAAAACACAAAAAACTTAAAAATTAAGGGTGTTGGCATGTTTTCGCTGTAGATGGCGCCACCGCTCAACAAATTTTTACTGATATGGGCTTTAACTTCTTCTTCTTGCACTCCAAGTCACTATTACCGTCATATAACTCACTAAAATCATTTGTAAATTTGATTAACTTTATTTGTATTTAAATTATAACACGTGACTTATAAATCATATGGTAACATTGCTAGAAGAGGAAAAACACTTTATTTCAGTTGTTTTATGTAAGCTTTCAATTTGAAAGGCTGAAGTGAATTTTTGTGAATGAAATAATTTGTGAATTTGCAATAGTTAAAAATTTCAAATTTTGTTATTTGAATAAAATTACCTTAAGTGAAAGTTGAACTGTTAGGTCGAGTTAAAAAAGGTTCAAGAGTACTACCTGAGTTGGTCAGAAAGTGAGTATTTGAATATTTTTATAACAATTTATATTAAACAGGAGCTTTCATCTGATTTTCCAGAAGCTCCCATTTCTTTTTCGCGCGTTCCACGTTTTCTTTCTGCAGTTGCTCCAATCTAAAAACATTATTTTAATTCTCTTATCAGTAGTAATAACCCAAGGACATTGATAATTGTTCGAAAAAATTCTGACAGATTTCGAAAGCTTGTTGCTTGGTAACAGATCGACGCCCTAGGCGGAGGTCTGTTGCCTACAGCAACAAGCTTGAGAAAGTTGTCACAAAATCTTTGAGCATTTATCAATGTCCGAGAGTTATTAGGATAGAAAATTTTTTGCTAACTATAGAAAAAATACATAGCTAAAATAATTTATTTAAAGGTGCAATTAACAAAGAAACGATTGGAAAAGTTAAATGAAGATCCAGACGTGTTAGTTTCTATAACTGATGAAGATGTATTTCCACTTCGCATGCTGTTAATAATTTGATTATGATGTTCTCCGTCAACATTCAAGTAGGGTTTTATTGAGTTGGCATTGTTGTGACCCGTAATTTTTATAAGGCTGTTGTTCTTGTACACCACTTTTGGCTAATCGACTAACCGCGGTGGATCTATTGGAATGATTAGTAATTTTTCGTACTTCCGGGCCTAAAGTGACAACTTCACTCCCTTGTGACAGGTACTAAAGTGTCACATTTAATCCCTCCGGGATTAAATATTGACGAAACTCCCGGAACGATTAAATCACAAACAAACGAATTTAAGGGATATTTTATTGAAAAATACAATTAATTAGAATAGTAATTAACGTTAATATTCAAATTAATATTGTGACGGTTCGTCATATTGACCAGTTTTCCTGGGTTAATGCAGCAGGGAACTGACGAGTAACAGATAGGTCCTTATCATATTGAACTGGTGTTTGTTTCGAAGATCCTGCGGAAACAGAAAGCGAGAATGAGGACTGTGGCATAACTATAGTGGACGAATCGGCGACTTGACCAAATATTTTATCTGAAATTTTTTGTTTATTTTTAATAGACTATTCAATATAACCCTCGGCCACGTTGGAGGATTTCCATCCTCCATGTCTCTTCAGCACGTCTATTGCTGCTCCCGAATCAGCTAACAAAGACGCAGATGTGCGTCTAAAACAATGTCACGTATAAGACGTAGCATTTTCTAATTTCAAGAAAGCTGCTATTTGCCGTGGAAATGTACCAAACATGTTTTTTCCTACTACTCGCGTAGTACATTCTTTGTTGATGTATTGAACAAAAAATTTTGAATGAGGTGTCCCTGTCTTTCGCAATGCCACATATTTTCGAAATATCGCCACAAAACTGATGGCACTGTTTTCTGAATTTTTGATCACAAAATTTCGGTCAATTTTATTTTTGGTGTTTCTAATCGCAATTAGGAAGGAATCGCCCAAATCTCTCACATCGTCGATTTATAAATCAACCAACTCTTTTCCACGACAAGCTCCCGCAACGCCCAAAATAAGTGCAACCTACAAAAAAATTGATTTCTTAAAATTTCTGAATGTAAACACATTTCCAAATTTACCTTGAGCATTAAATATTTATCATCCGGAGCCTCCCGTAAGAACTGATCTACCTGCTCAGACGTGAGAATTCTTGACTTCTTTGGCTTAAATCCCTCATTTCTTCTCTTCAAAAATGCTAATAATTTTGGAAATTTACTTATATCAATATCTTCTCTAATGTTAATAACCGATTTCAGCATTGAGTAATGTGCCCAGAGAGTTGAGGCACAAACCGCTTTTGATTTATCATTGAAGTAGACTAACAGCGCATTTTCAGTAGGTTGTCTCACATTTTTTAAGCGGCACCACTTTTTAAAAGCATCGTACTGCTGCTCGTATAGTTTTCTAGATTTCGGTGGTAACAATTCTTCACCTACTTCGGCTGCTCTTTTATCAATATCAGATACACCTTCTTCACTCATGATACCAATAATTATCAATAACAATGTTTCTTTACAATGACACTAGTAATGACAATGTTTCTAAATTATAATTGTCACAACGCAATATTACTACGGTAACTTATTTTAAAGACAGTTTATTAAATGAGTTGAAGAGAGAAAAACTGATTAAAATTATTGAAATAATTAATAAAATCATACCGGAAGTACGAAAAGTATCGTATATACCTTGCGACTGAAGTACATTTAATCCTTCAGGTAAATTATGGCCCTCCCTGCGGTCGGGCCATAAACTTTACCTTTAGGATTAAATTTACTACTTCAGTCCCGCGGTATATAATATACTATTTTTCCTTTGTATTCAATCCAATCGCTTCGGCAGACGATCTTGTCCGATTTTTAATTGTATTTCTTCCAATGGGCATATTATCATATCAGTGATCATTTTCGTATTTCCATTGACGATTTGGTCTGACGAATAATCTGGCAAGTCTTGCGGAATACAGAGTGATATTCAACTCGGTTTGTTACAGAACCATCGTTGTTTGATTCGATACAAAAAAATTCAGTCATGCAAGCAGCAGCTTCCCCACCTCGCCAAGCTAATTCTACCGCGGCTATGTGATAAAATTTCCTTTGCAGCTCTTCAGGAGTATTTTCATTCCATAAATTTACTATTTTCGTTATTTCGACAGAACTTAATGCTACCGAACTGTGTTTCCTTTTACTTAAATCTGATTGCAGTTTTCGTCGTATAGATTCACGGACAGCTCGCGCTTGTTGAAAAACAACACTTTTGAATGGGTCGATAATAACTTTATAATATTTTTCTTGTAACAGCTTATATATTTATATATATTCCACATGGTTTTGACCGTACTTTCTTTGAACTCTGTACCATCTTTTCTCCTCATGTTTACAGCCCCATCCTTTAAAATCAACGCCAATTCTCCAGAACAAGGTCCAGCGGATGAGCTAGACCCTCATGTATGTATTTATTCCTGTTCTGCTGAAGTAATTATCCCCAACCAGCCTTAAAACGTCATTTATCTAATCTTGACAGAGGATAGACATAATGGTGAGCTTCTTCTCTAAGGATGTTGAACATACCCCAAAGTAGGTTATCTGATATTCTGCGGTGTATATCTACACTTAATCAGATCTCCGGAAATCCAGTTATCTATCAACATGATTGCGTTCACTAACTGGATATGGCCCATAACTCACATTCAGGATAGATCTTGCACGGTTCACTTGTTTCATAGTTATTGTTTTTCTACTACACGAACATCGCTGTCTGGGATGTTCTCCAAAATGCGAATTACTGCAGATATAATATCTAGGAAACGAAATATTTCTTGAGAAATGGGGTCGAAGCATTTGAGCGTATCATTTGTTGAATTATAGTAGGAAATCTGTGATTTAGGGATGATTACAATGTTTTCTATCCCCACTGTATGTACGAGGGTTTCATTTACATTTGGAGAAATTGCTTTAGGTGTGAGATTCACATTTCATATGGAGTTCAGGAAATTTGTTTAATTGGACGTTACAAGCATGAGAACTCAAGCTATCGAGTGTGGAGTTCGAAAGGAGAATTAGGTTAACTATTTGCTGTTGATACATTGTGGTTTTGATAATAAATCTTTTCATACACCCACAGTCCGAAAAACTTTCACCTCTAGAGTTGTTTTTGACTACGATATCAAGCAAGTGATCTGGAGGAAGTGGATTGGTATATGCTTCTTATTTATGTTCAGAAGTTCAGAAGGATTGGTTGGTGTTTTAAGATATAATACATCAGCTAATTATTACACATTCTTGAAAATATACTTTCTTATTATCAAAAGTGAACTGCAAAGAATATCGAAACGAAAAAATATAGAAAAGCAATGAGGTGAGATCAGTAGCTTTTGTCCTTTTGTTCTCAAGTCATTTTCCGTACTCTGGAAAAATGTGATTCCAATACAACCGCCTTAATGAATGAACAATCCTATAACTCAAAGTAAAAATAATCACTCACAGTTTTGCTTCAACTTTGATCGAAGCTCAAATTCGATTATTTTAAAATGGTTCATACATAAACTCCATCGAAAATTATTTAGGCTATCTATCTTTTAATAAGCTCTTGTCCTTTGAAATACCTTATATATTCAACTCCAAATTACACAAGCGATTATTCTTTGTAATCAAATCTTCTAAAACCCTACAGGTTCCTAAGAATGATAAAAATATCCTATAGACGTAGAGGTATATTGATCGATTTTAGGTTGTGATTTTGGCAATCTCCATCTCCAATAAACTGCACAAATAATTCATGAATGTCTGTGACTCCCGGCCTTAAGGTAAATGAAAAATTCCAGTATCATCTCGCGTCAGAACGCTATGATAATGATAATGTTACGTTTTTCCTCAGCGAAATAGAAAAACACTACAAGTTTGCTTTGATGATTATTGCTTTATAAGAATTTACTTCTTTCAAAGTAGGTATACATATTACATTGCTTTCCATATTGTGTTCATTTGAGTCGAAGAATGAATTTATAAATTAAAACCCTGGTCCATTTGACAAGCTACCTACATTTTCACAGGTGAGAATAGAGAAGTTTATCAAATGCTAACAAGGAACTAAAAAATTGATTTGATAGGAAAAAGTTTTGTTCGAATCAACAAATGTTTATTACAAGATAATAAAATGAGGAAGAATTTAATAATGACAATTCAGGATCATTCAAACGCTTTTTGCAACCTACAGAAGATATATATTAATATAAGAATATGCTTTTTAACATAAATTTTACCATGTTTTTATGCTGAAAAATCATTCTTCATTTAATTAAGACAATAGGAGTACTAACAGGTATGAAGAAAATTCAAAACAGTACTCACAGTTTGAAAGTATGATATATCATACAAAATATTGGAATATGCTAATTATTTTTTTTTCTTTAACATAAATATTAGGTATACCTAACATGATTTCCAGAATATTCGGCAATTTTAACTATAGAAATATTTTCAGTTGGTAAAGTGGAATATTGGAAATATCGACACAACAAGACCAAGTCATAAAAGTAACACATCTTTCAGAGTGGAGAATTCTGAGTTGAATTAATTCTGAGGAATGGTACGGCAAATAATTCACCGGATCTAAGTCCTCGCTCCGGCACTCTAAAATCTATAGATCATCAGCGTATACCAAGAGCTCAGCATGACAAAAACAGTGGGATATATTGTTTAAATAAATAATGAATACACATTGTGACTAAACTAATATTATTCGGTCCTAACATTTCAATAATATATATAGATTCGTGTGAAAAATATCTGTTTCATATAAAGGGGAAAAGTCAACAAAACCCCTAATTTCGCACAAACACAGCTTTATTGAATCCATTTTCAAAGAAATCATTTGTTATGGACCAAAGCAGATTGTATAAAATCAAATAAACATAACAGAAAGCCAGTACATACCTAAACTCTAATCTAACGAGAACGAAATATTCCTCAAACTAGGCATATCAGTAGTAAAAACATAACGATGTAAAGCCACCCCTGCTGGCTTAGACCGCTTGGTGCTTTGCGCTGAATACGTCCCTGTGCTCGTCTGACCATGACAGAGACGGCACAGACCACATTCGTTCTTGTAAGAATAAGAAATTGTTAAAATACCAAAATTTGAATTTTTTCCTCAGATTTCTATGTCTTAAAAAAGTAAACATTGAATTATGAAAAAAAGTAAAAACAACAATACTTATTAGAAATAAGGAAAGGATTAAGGTAGGTTCTTAAACGTTAACTGCTCCTACATTCTGAAAAGCTGATTTATATAGGAAAAATTATTACTTTATTTATATGTATGTAATTAATTTATTTGCAGAGCAAAGACAATACAAATCAAAATCAGGTGATGAGATATGCTAAACCAATAGTACAAAATATTCAAGTTATACGAAGTAGAAAGTGAGTTATGGAGTTGAGTGTTTGTCCAGTTTTAAGAAACCCTTTAAGTTATGATCCTGACACAGTAGATATGCGAAATGATAAAGAACAAAGGGAATATTGGTTAGATTGTCTGGATGAGATGATTAGGAAGTTTGCAGGAAAGGCTTCAGTTTTAAATCCTCAAGATTCACAAGCAACTGAAAAGGCTGAAAGAAGTTACCAAACTTTTCATAGGTTAAAAGAGAATTTAAAAAATAATTCTCGGTGAGTTGTTTTTATTACCCACATCACATTAAGCTAAGGTGAAGAGTTTAGTTAGGTTTAAATCCCAATTTCAGTATGATTCTATGCTTCCTAGGGCTCTTGGTTTTTTGATTGTATTAATATTATGGGTTCTTATGAATCCCAATGATTTTATTGATTAATACTCTTTTATTTCAGTTTGTTAGAACCTCTGAGTGTTAGGACTTTACTAGAATTCTATGAAGATACCTTGAGAAATAATAATTTCATGGACGCTTGGAACACCCAAAAGAGAAAGGAAACGGAATTAGCATTCCAAAAGTTCCCTACTCGTATAAATCGTCTAGATTCTATACAACCATTCAGAGCCAGATGGTTGCAAGTTATTGAAGGAGTATTAGCTGGTAATGTATTTGATTGGGGCTCCCAAGCAGTTTCTGATATGTTGGAGAAATCACCAGATTTTGATCTCTCTGATGCATTGAAAACAATTCAGCCTCGTCCGTGGTTCAAAGATGACTTCGAAACGTTTGCTACCAACTTAGAGGTATGTTCTGAGTTAATCTCTTCTCCATTAAAACTAAAAATTGGGTAATCCTGCAGAATCGTTAAGTAACCTAAAATGCATCTTCTGACCCATGGACAGGGCTGTGTTATTCACGATTTTTTTCCCAGATTATGCACAAATGGGATCCCTAGAATCTTTGGAGTTTAACTCTGTTGATCCTTCTGAAACACTCTCAAGGTAACTTGACAATTTTGCAGGATTAGCAAAGATTGAAATACAAATTGGTGAAAATTTTCATGGTTTAAATCTTCAGAACATCTGATCGGCTGCGTTTGGTAGAAACATTAGTAGTGTAAGCAGATATGCTACCGATAGGCCTTCCTTTTAATGGCAAGTCTCAGATGCTTGAAAGTTGAATTAGGTTATTTGATTTATGAATGATTAAAGGTTACCAAATCTATTTACTGAATCAACTCAAAAATTCTTATGATACTTATTTATTATCATTCATTATTAGTATAAAGATGAATCGCAGTTCGGTGATACTCCTAAATACAAATTTGGAATTCATTCGAGATTATTGTCATGTCTATAGATTTTCTGGATGAATATTGAAAATACAGACTGAAAAACTGTAGGAATTTGATGTCTTTAATTTATTAATTTCTCCTTATTCATCAGCAAATGTAGGAAGATCATAATATATTATACATATATACTCCATTTTTTTAAGAAAAATATTTTTTCAGAAAATAGTTTGATACCTCTTATATTGAATATAGTCTACTTTTTTCTTTTATTGACATACATGCTTTCCAACGTCATATTCTTATTTCTTCATACTATCTCGAGCAGTGAAGTAAAAAGATATAAATTAAATGTTTTCATTCGAAAATGTTCAAAACAATATATTGGATATCAAATTGAGCTATTCTTTTTTTCTTTCAGCTTCGACCGTATAAGAAAGTTGTGATATTTGTAGATAATGCTGGAATAGATTTTGTATTAGGAATATTGCCATTTGTCAGGGAATTATTGAAACTTGGCACCACAGTATTAATCGTCGCCAACTCCTTGCCTGCTTTGAATGATGTTACGTTTAGCGAACTCGGTGAATATTTAACAATAGCAAGTTTGCATTGCCTAATTATCAGGAAAGCTTTAAGAGAAAATAGACTGCAAATTTTCGAAAATGGCCAGAGGGGACCATGTCTAGATTTTAGGACTTTGCCTCAGGGTAAGTTGTTCTTAATGTTTCTTTCCAAGATTTCAACATGTTTTTTATTTAGGTTTCCTAATTTATACAATTTAAGTTAGTTCTATTCTCCTCTAATTCCACAAGAATTCATTGCTCTTAGGTTCAGTCTATACAATATTATAATGGAAAAATGCTTGCTAAGTTTAATTATGAGCTAGCGTCTAAAATTTCATATCCTAAAAAACTAACCTATAATGGTGGAGTATTCCTACCCATTTAACTTTCTAGGTTAGCTCACCCATTTTGAAAAGAAAGAAAAAACTTACACATGTTATGTTCCCCACTGTTGTGAGTCCGCTTGCTTGTTATAATAACTTGTTCCAGACTCTGAAACAGTGTGATAATAAAGCAACCCTCATAATAAAAGTGAAATAATCAAATCTATAGCTCAAATTGATAAAAATAACCTCTTACCATTTTCTTTCAAGCTTATTCGAAGCTGAAATTCCCTTTTCTTAAAAACCAACCAAAAGAAGGTATATCCTTTCCATCTGATCTACATACCATTCATATAAATTGAACTTAATGAGCTAGAATTTTTCGAAAAATTTCTAGCTCAACTGTTATTACAAAATTTTGCAGACCTATTCAAATATCTTCCAAGTAACAACTTGCTCAGATGAATATTCTAGCAGTTACTGAGGAATCCAAATTTCTGATTATCAACTCCTAAACCATTGGATGGATTTTGCCCAATTATTTGGAAAATATTCTGAAAATATGAAAACACTTGCTTATCTCTTCAAACTCAATCAATTGATGCTCTCTACTTAGAACCACCTCCGTTGCCTTCTTTCAAGCATCTTTATCTTTGCCATCAGTATCCTGACTAACTTGTACACATACATGTCTCTGCCACCATCAGACCAATTGGAGGTATTACTGCCACTAACTGCACCACCTCTGCTGAAGCAGTCCTATACAGGGTGAGTCTTGGACCACTGCGTTAATTTTAACCGTAGGTTCTTGAGATCAATAGAAACACTTTTTTCCCATACTGTTTTTCCATATTCAGCTACGTTAAAAAAGTAAAAGCATTTTAAGTTTTCACATTGGGCAAATACCCCTCTGCACTCCAGTTTATTTTGAATGAAAATTTGGAAAAATGTTATAGGAAGAAAATGTTTCTTTTGACGTCAAAGACTCACCCTGTATATTGACGTCTCAATAACAGCTTCCTATGTACAGAGAATAATTTCTCCCCATTTTCTCTCAGTCTTAAGTGCCTCTAAACTGGAGAGGCTTACAGAATATACAATTAACGTATACGTATAGTAGCCAGCGTAGCGGATAGATCTCAACCCCTAGGTTTGGCAATCTTCTGATTAGAGCAGATACTTTCTTTGCTGTAGGCGAACACTATGTGATGATTTCTCTTGAAGACAACTCCAAGATATTTCAATTGTTTTGATTGTTGTATTATCCCACCTCCCAGCTGCGCACTAAAATTATTGGCGTCTCTAGGGCATTCCACCATTATTGAAATAGTTTTCTCCGCTTCCATCGACGTCTTGCCTATTCGATTACTATTTTTTCCGCTCTACATCTAGTCATCCCCTGGCTTTGCCTCGGTCATCAACAAATCTTCGTCAAACGCAATGACGGTGGCACCTTCACCGGATGGTAACTGCAGGATCACGTCGTAGCCAACTTTCAACAGTGTTGGCCCCTTCACCGAGCCTTGGGGGCCCCTATTGTACTCAGCAAACAGAAAAATCTGGGGTATAGATCAAATCTCTTGAAGTACAGTAGAAGCCAAAGTAAGGGAAGGAATCAAAATCTTGCCTTGCTGACTCCAGATGAAAGTCCGCCATTCCTCAAGGTTCCCACGAAGATGGACCAGTGCTAACACTGGAGGTTAAGCAGTGTGGTTCAGGCAATCATGTCCCCTTGATATATGTCCTGTGAAATCTAATACTGCGTATCGGAATTTACACCAGTTAGCAGGGTAGGGTTGACAAAGTTGAAGTTGTTACTTAATTCCCTCATTAACCTCTATCGATTTTGGCCTGGCGACTGGGACTTCATCCCCTCTCCGACTTTTGGTTCCATTTGTCGAAAGTCGTGCTCAGCACTATGATTAATCATCTATATTGTCAAAAAGATATCACTTAGAGGTTATGTGTTCAAAGAGAACAATTCAGATTAAGGATTGATGTCTGTCAATGTATGAAGAGCAATATTTCAACTTGGAACAACACGTTTAACATTATTGTTGGCAAAATTTTCGTATGTTAGAGATATTTAGGCAAATAGATAAGCGCTCTTCCCAGTTGAGCTCAAAAAATTTTGCGGTATGTTTTGTGACACAAAATGCTGGTTTTTTGCAGTAATATTATATGATAAAGTCCTGTCTTCATAACTTTCATTCAAACTTGGTTGGAGTTAAAAAATCCTGCCAGAGCGTCATAATTACCATCGAACTCTTGCGAGATCGAGCCTAGGTTGTCTCCAGTAGAGAATGAGGTGGCCATTTATTGAAGGTATCAATAAGATTTTAAACTAACCGAAGACATACTCTCTTCAATAAAAGCACAAGAATCGGTCTGATTGAAACAAACGGGTTCCTATGTTACTAATCTAATATCTTCAACAGTGCGGTCAGTCAAACATAAGTCCTCAACCAATCATATTCTACATTCCAATCAATTATCACTTCAGAATTTTCAACTGCCTATTTACAGTGCAAATTCCATACCCAACTCGGTAAGCATATCCTAATTAAAAGGTAAGGGTGCAATCACAAGCACCGATCAAATCGGTGCCAAGTAATATAATTGTGGCGGGTACGACTATATGAGGCGAACAAGCAATGCTCAGGAAGAATAATAAAACGAGCTAGCCTATAACTCGAAACAACACTCGTACATACATCAGCGATCTCGTACAAAGAGCCTGTACAACTATGAGAGACCCAACTGAGTATTGACTCGTTGTTCGGCATCAGCCAGCTCTCGGGACTGAATTCGCCCAGTCGGGTTCAAGGTCAGATAGCAACCCTTATCCACCTTTTTTTTGCCGCCCTAGGCAGGGGGAACTCCTCATGCCTTCCCTGCAGCCACTTGGGATTAATGCTGTCAGGTTCGTGTGGGACTTTCACCCACTAAAACCCCCTTCCTAATTCCTACAGCAACACCCTCCAGTTAGAGTCCCTGGGAACCGACTCATAGAACTGGCAGTCGCAACGGGCGGAACACCACTGCGCGAGCAGTATATGTGCCACTCACTCAAACACTCACTGGGAATTTGGGGATGTGAGGAAGAGCTTGTATTGCGCTCTAGAACGGTTCCGTTGTCTTCACGAAGAACTCGTGGGGGTCAACTAACTCAGTTCCGAAAGTTCCGTGTTCAATCGGCTTTTTTTTATCAATACTTTATATGTTTCGGCGTACATTGACCCTTTTTCAAGTTTACATGTTACAAATACAGTGACAATCATATCTAGAATGTATAACTGCCCAACAATTCATCTTAAAACTTAGTAAAATTAAAATCATACTCATCACGTTGTGAACGCTGTCAATTAGAATTATTCTAATAATGGAAAACCTGTTATCTACTAAAAAACTAATCAAATCACCGCAATTTGATACTACCTCTCTTACACTTGCCTTCTGGATCACTCACATTCAACTTGTAACCGAAAACTCGTTCAACCCTAAGCCCTACACACTAACGTCTTACTCCAAACTACTGACCTACTGAACTGAACTTTGATATAAACAAAGTGTAAACACACGCAACGCAATTCTCAAATACACCCTCCCCAAGGGTATCTTGGCCGACCTTTTTTTTTCCGCCTTCATAGGAGGGGAAACTCCTCATGCCTTCCCTGGCAGCCACTTGGGATTAGTGACTGACAGGTTCGTGTGGGACTTGCACCCACTAAAAACCCCTCCTAAGTCCTACCACAACCCTCTCCAGTAGAGTCCCAAGGACACCGACTCATACTGGCGAGTTGTAATTAGGGGCGGACACTCACTGCGCGAGCAGTATATGTGTACACCTACGCACTCACTGGGAATTTGGGGATGTGAGGAAGAGCTTGTATTGCGTCTAGAACGGTTCCATTGTCCTCACGAAGAACTTGTGAGGGTCAACTAACTCGATTTCAATGTTCCGTGTTCACCCGGCTCTGGTTACCGAACTCGGAGCCCCGGTATAGATCCTTGGACGGTCCTGAGCCCATACACCCTTTGGTCATACGTCGCTCCAGGTGTATGGTTGTATCGCCATGTTGATACTCGAGAACTTGGCTTCGAGGTTGTGATAGCGCTACGACTGTGCTCCCCAGATCTATGCCGGGCCCGTTACGAACTAGGGGGAGAGACGGGGCTCATTCTCTCGCCTAGTAATCGGATTAAGCTAGCAGTCATATCGCACCACTTCCTCTAGCTAGTCGTTCGACAACTTTGCTTGCTGGCTCTGTCTCCAGCGTCTCTAGGTGGCGAGGCCTAGGGGTGTTCGCAAAGGTATCACGACCTATGCGCACGCTAAGACAGAGCTCTTGGATGGGAAGGGATTAAGGGGTTTGTTCTTGGTTCGTCGCTTATTACAGCTACTTAAGACCATACACCACGACAAGGTGATGACCACGTACGGGAACCCTTATCCACCTACCTGGATTCCAGCTCACTGGGCTCTCTTCCTGCCTTGAAATCCGGAGAATGAACAGCTTATTTATTTTCGATCAGGCAACTTCGTGGTATCATGCCTTCTCGCTACACCAATCTGACCTCCACACAGTTTACGGGCTCCATACTTTCGACTTTCGTTCACACGACCGAACTCTTTAATAACGCATCAATTTGAGGGGAGGTGTCAGATCAGGCATAAATCTCCAGTGTACCGGCAACGGATATACCCGTACGTCACTTGGCAAAACTGAGAGGAAACTTACTCCTTCTCCCACCCAGATATTGAGGATTAACAAAATGAAATTTTCGATGGGTTAAAAATGCATCGTTACAACATCTAAAGAAATTTTCATCTAAAACTGAAAAGGGCTCAAGAAACCAAAAGAGAACGTAAAAAAAAATAGTATATATTACTACTGACAAATTTCCCTTGGAAAAGCTCTACATGCTGGGAGGGACAATTCTGGTCAAGTCCAACGATCCAAGTGATGATTATTTGGGATCCGATCTTGTGAAACCGCCTTGTGACCCTAAGGAGGGTGAGTCTGATCCTTTAGGCCATAGATGAAGCGAAAATTTTCAAAGGCACATTTTCTATGAGAACTGACATTTGCAATTACCAGAATGACATTATTTTTATTTATAGTTTATGCTGTCAAGTGATTTCGAATATTCTCTATTTTTAAGTTTAATTCGATAAAATTATTTTCCAGACTTATGCAATACTATGCTAACTGCTGACTGTGTCGTAATTGAAGGAATGGGCAGAGCTGTGCAAACAAATTTTTATGCCAATTTTACTATTGATTCCCTGAAGTTGGCTGTTTTGAAGAACAAACGGTTAGCTAATAGCCTAGGAGCTTCTCAGTTTGATGTGATATGTGATTTTCGAAGAGTACAAAATGTACCTGATTATAAATTAGATTGAAATACCTATTAAAAAAGTTTATGATCGTTCTTTTATCTTTCTTTGAAAACATATAGATACATTATTTTTAATTATATCTGTAAATATATAAATCAACCTGAACTGTTGATTTTTTATTTTTTAAATTTTCTGTGATCGCTTAAGAGAAACATATCGTGTGAATTTGTTTGGGATGGGTTTTAAGATAGTAGGTTAACTGTCAACTGAAATCATCGCCTAAACCTATTACCGATTAGAATTTCCAGTCTATGTTTGGTTCAAACTATGATTTAGGTAAACTTGGGTCCAATCTACTATCTTACAACCGCCCCTAGGGTCTGACGATTTTATCCAATGATCTTACTCTTTTCCAACTCCATTTTTTGCTAACATCTGATTCTGTTCATTGTGTGATAATTTTGAATAAAATTATTTTTGGAGTTTGATCATTTTTGATTTATTTATTAGCCCTTGCTCTCTATTAATTGTTGTTTTGTAACTTTCTCACGCTGGAGATAAATTCTTTGATTTCTGTGTGATATTTGAGAATGGTAGCCGCCGGGATATGAAATATCAGGACGATGCTTATTGTTTTCTTCGAGATTCGTAGTGTGGTGGACTCTTATTTAACTGTGTTTAGTCGTTTGCGTTGAAATATTCGCTGTAAACAACCGAATTGTGGCAAAACAATTCGTTGATATTAAGGCCAGACCATATACAATATTGTGAATGTAATAATAAAACTTTGAAGCCAACAAAGTAGGCTTTGACACCTTCGAGCTCGTTACTTAGTCTAAACTGTGCATGCGCCAAATCTAGCTGTCAATTTCAACAAGCGGCGATTTTGAACTTTCAGCTTTGCGCAGTAGAGATGATGCTACGAGGTCATCCTGGCATCAATTTTCGGTGCGTTTGGACTGACATTCACAGTATATGTCTAATTAGTCCAGTAAAGGAAGGGCTGAAATCACTTTTTCTCAGAAAGAGCTGCATTTTTGATATGTTGATTGTTATAACGAGAGAAACATATGGTCAAAAATGCAGGTGTTAAAATTTTCAGGAACATTGAAAAATTTTTGAAAATATAGAGAAAAATACGGTTTTTCTGATAATTTCGCGAAATAGAAGGTTTAGTAAAAAAAAGTTTTAAACAAAAGTTGTAGAGCGGAAAATTTTAGTCCACATAATGTACTTTACCGTTCTCAAAAGTGATTTTGTTTATTGATTATTAAGGTATTTCTCTAATGCGGCGATAATAGTGAATTCGAAATTTGGCGCCTAGTGCAAAACCGAGCGAGCGGTCCTAGACATCTGAAGTTCTAGAACAGGGTAGGATTCAGCACAAGTTGTCTGGAGAGTGTGATTTGATATTCTCGGTCTATTAGAATGAATAACAGCTCGCTTGGGATATCAATAACATGTAGTCATTGGGTTTTAACTCATTAGTTTGAAATCGATATTACAGTGACGCATTGAAATGAATAATTGCCCCACCAAAATTTCATTTTCTCAAATAACTCGTTGACGGGATTTTGAATACTTACAAGAACAGATTATTATATAGTTAGTTATGGGGAGAGAACTTTCTCAACAATAATACTTTCATAAAAAAATTTAAAGAGAAATATAGTAATGTCATTATCATCGAACAACATCGTGGGAAGCAACCGGTTTTCTTTTACAAATCTCCCAATATAATGGAGCTGAGTAAAGATTGGCTTTTAATCCCGATTCTCTCAGTTATTATCAAAAAAATTTAATTTTATGGATAGCTGGACACTTGTTGTAGCTGATATAAAAAAAACGAGATTATAACCATGAAATTTTTGGCCTCTCAAGTAAATTCTTGGATAACACTATATCTGAAATTCCGGAAAATTTGAAAACTCCCCTATTCCATTTACTAAATTCAAAGTGTAGTGTAAGGAAAGATGTGAAACGAGATACAATAGCACATTCCCTGATTTCCATTGTTCGTCCAAGAATATTCATTTCCAAATTTCAGTTAGCTGTAGGAACTTATGTCTAAAGAAAAACAGGTTCTCGTTTGATAATTGACATGATGAGTAAATTAGGAGTATCGGCTTCATACCACAATATTCAATTATATGAAGCTTCCGTTATTAGGCAACCTGCAAAATTAACGCATCCAAACTCTTTCATTCAATTCGTTTTTGATACCACAGATCATAATGTAAGTACGTCAGATGGTCATAAAACATTTCACTGTTTGGGGGGTATTAAAGTCATTACAGCAGAATATGATGTTGAATATGAAGGAGGTTCCAAAAGGCTGATGGAAATGCCACCTGCTTCTATTTTAGCTTCACAAAAGAAGATACAATTGATACCATTCAGTTACACGAATCCTGATGAATTGAAGAGTGTAGAGTTCGTTGATAAATCCAAACTTCATATAAAAGTACAACCTGAAGTTCCAAAATCATATGTTGCGTATTTATGTGCGAAATCTCTCGAAATAGAAAATATTACATATATGATATCGCATGTTAATTGTCTCCCATTCATTAATGCACCACCATCCAGTTTAACCACATTACACACAGCTTTGCTCTATGCAGTTGAAGAAACAAAGAGAAATAAAAGTAGAACAACTTTTGTAACATTCGATCAGCATCCTTACTTCAAAGCTAACTCTATCATTGTGCAATCGGACAATCCTGAATTTAGGAATATTGCTGTGAGATTAGAAGGGTTCCATTTATTGATGTCATACATGGGCGCCATTGGTTTTATCATGGATGGGAGTGGTTTGAAAGATCTTTGAGCTACTTCATACGCTGCACAATCAGTGAAGAAAATGTCTGAAGGGCTTTCAGCAGAGCTTTACATCCTCACATATTAACTTTCACTGCTATAGGAATTCATATTTTGAAAACAAGCAATACAACTACGACTGATGTAATTGAGAAACAAGTGAAAATGATGTTCGAAAAATGGAAGGAAAATTCTCCTACTTTGGGCGACTGTAATATTGGCCAAATGATAGTATGTTCAACTCGGAAATTCGAGGAAACACTTCAATATTTGAAGATCGTGATTATTTTACTCCAGTTTGTCGAAGCAGAACGTATTGGAGATTGAGATTTGAAAAATGAAAATGTTAGCACAAAAGTGCTCAATGGTACTTACAGGATATGGTGCATTTGGAAACAACGATGGATACATTAGAATTCGAGAGGTTCACAAAAGGATATTTCACTATTCTTAGGACATACAAAGCTTGGAGTGGTGTCTGGAGTGATATGTGTATAGAACAAACACTAAATAGATTTTTCGGTACCGATTTAAGGCATGGTAGTGTTGTTGCGCGTTCAAATAATCACTACAGTTTTTTAATTCAACTCTTTTGTCCCATTACTCTGAATAAATATCTTTCTTTCGCAGAATTACTATTATTTTACTATCAGAAACATACCTACCTACGTCTAAATTATTATTCGTATATCTTATGCATCTTAAGGAAATTCAGCTAGGAATTTGTTCATAATTGCGGCTGAAAACTATTTTAGTTTTTGAATTAATGAAATTTCAATTTCGTCAAATTACAAAATTTCCTTTTTAAAATTTATCCAATTTATGACATTTTTATTTTTCATATTACTTCTAGCCTCCATTGAAGAATCTATATTGCCTTCGCTAGCACGTCAGATTAGAAAACCGAACATCATTTATCCAAACTGTCCGTTTCCAACCAACTCAACATTATATGATAGGGTTCGATTTAATAAAAGCAATACAATAACAAAACGGGTAGAGTCCAACTCTGGCGAATATCTACCAGATGTTTGGTTCACCCCCCAGGTAGTCATTTAATGGAGCGCCAAATTTAAAATTCGTTGGTATTGCGCTACTAAAGAAATACGCTGTTTATCAGTATCAAAATTCACTTTCAAGAACGATAAAGTGCATAATTTGGACTAGAATTTTCCGCTCTACAACTTTTGTTTAAAACTTTTTCTTATTAAACCTTCTAATTCGCGAAAATATCAGAAAAACCGCATTGTTCTCTATATTTTCAAGGATTTTTCAATGTTCCTAAAAATTTTAACACCTGCATTTTTGACCATATGTTTCTTTCATTATAACAATCAACATATCAAAAATGCAGCTCTATCCGAGAAAAAGTGATTTCAGCCCTTCCTTTACTGGACTATAATATTATATATATATGGGCCAGACACTCTTAGACGCCATTAAAAAATTCCCAGGAGATGAAGGCCATCCTGAAATGTTTCCATGATTGGATCAAACTTTGATACATGTGTATCGCTTAAAATGTAGCTTATTTTGAAGGAGCTTCAATAAATATTGAAGAAGATTAATATCATGTGTATTTTTTCAAATGTCCGGATACATTTTTGTCAGAAAGTATTTTGAGGAAACATGTAGAAGTAGAAATAAGGAGAGGTGAAAATAATATGGTATCATTGAAATTTTTGACTTGGAAACCATTGACTATAGTAGTATTAAAATTGAGTTTTTAACTATTGATAAACTATTCAAATATTTTTGGTCTATGGCTGCAGGTTGTTGCTTAGCAACTAATAACTATGCTGTGAAGATGTCATATTTATAGGTTATGGAATCCATCATCTGGAAGGATATAAATTATTTTTTAACAATAAGAGATAATAAAGGCATGATCCCGAAAAAAATCTCACGTTCAGCACCATAAGTATTCAATAAAAAAATCATTGCCAATGTTTACTTCATTGATAGACACAAGTGATGTAAAGAGAGGCGTATTACTTATTTAACATGGAATTTGCAGAACTAATCACATCTCCTAATTTAGATCGTGTAATTCTTCATGATTCTTCTAAAAATTCCATAGAAGGAACTTTATGTATAACAGGTCATCATCTAATTTTGTCTTCAAGAAATGAATCTCTTCCTGCTCAAGAAATTTGGGTAGGTTATTGAATTCAGTTCTTCTTCAACAATGATTCACAGCAACCATTTTACAGATGCAATTTTTTTTCAGCTTCTTCACCAAAGTATTGACTGCATCGAGAAAAAACTTACCAGCAGCAGTGTTAACAATGGGGGAATTATAATAATGAAATGCAAGGATTTGCGAATTTTCCAATTAGTTATATCATCAACAGAAGATCTCCTTAATGTATATACATCCATTGAACGACTGATTAATTTAGAGAGAACCGATTTACTCTACCCATTTTTCTATCGGCCTATGTATAATATTTTAGAAGATGGGCATATTTTATATAAACCAGAAATAGAGTTCTCTAAGCTACTACAAAGTGATGATTGGCGTCTTTCTCATATCAATTGTGATTTTAGTGTATGTCCCTCTTATGGTACAACATTAGTTGTTCCAAAATCTATTGATGATGAAGTTATTGTTGCAGCTGCCTCATTCCGAGAGGGAGGCCGCTTCCCTATTCTTAGTTATAAACATGAAAACGGTGCCGTTTTATTACGAAGTAGTCAACCGATGCTCAATAATTCTAATAGAAGAAGTAGGGCCGATGAGAGGATTTTAAATGCTGTTTTGGGACAAACTAGAAAAGGGTATATAATTGATACGAGAAGTACAAACTATACAAATAATTGCAAAGCAAAGGGTGGTGGAACGGAACCTGAAGGTCATTATACTCAATGGAAGAAAGTTCATAAACCTATGGATAAAATTTCTAAATGCAGTGGACATCTCTTGGATAATTTAGCAAAGCTTGCTGATGGTAATTATTTATTATAAAACGGACCGAGTGTCCCAAAATATATTAAACAAACAAATAGGAGATTCCTAGAGAAAATTAAGAGGATTCTAATTTTTTATTTTTGTAACATAGTCTCCTGTTTCGGAGCTAAAGACCTCTGAACTGCAGAATTGTTTTACATCAATATCTCAAAAAATTGGTGCTACATTTCAAATTTTGTACATGGAAGTTATGAAATATGATGAATCCGTCAATGTTAACTTTTTGTTGCAAATAACATGGAATTTATTGTTTTCAGCTTGCTGTGATACTTCTTGCTCCTCTGATAAATGGCTCTCTAGATTAGAAAGCAGTAACTGGCTAGCACATGTTCTGAATGTTTTGAATGGAGCTTGTTTGGTCGCTCAGTGTTTGGATCAAGATGGTGCTACTGTATTGGTACATGGGTCAAGTGGATTGGATTCAACATTACTCCTAACCTCCATTGCTCAGATTGTATTGAATCCAGATTGTAGGACCGTCAGAGGTAAATTCAAGTAATAGAGACTATACATACATGACAAATCGATATTCCAGTTTACTCATTTGAAAAAGTAAACAAAAGCACATGCGTTAGGTCAGAAGCTTTTGGGTGTTTGTTCAAATGTTTCCTCCCGGACAGGGCAATACATAAACAACGGAAATAGATTTCCAGAACAATAACTGTGGTAGGGTTACTGCGAGATTTTTTAATGAACGACATCTTAGCAAAAATATTTATAATTCATTTATAGTTCTGTTATTACATAAATTTGAAATAACAGGATCATTTGACAACAAATAACATAGTCGTCCTTGTACAGTGACGGGTGAAAATGATCAAGTCGGCGTAATTTGTCAACTAATGGCTTAACGGGAACAATGTGAAAGTGTTAAAAAGTTGTTATAGGAAACTGGAATTCAAGGGCAAGTGTCCACAGTATATTGAAGCTGGCAAGTTCCACCCTTATAATACGATACTCGTTCATGAACTGAAGGATGATGATGGTGATCAGGCAATGGAATATTGCCGAATAATTATATATTCAAGAAAATAACAGTTCCCAAGGTCTTATAAAAATGTCAATGAATATTTCCATTTCTTTATAAAAATTTAGCATAACTTGTAAATGACAAGAAATTATTGATGATGGAATATAGAATTATTATTTCAAAGTATTGTCAATCTTGACAATGAATCAATATTGAAAAATTTTCTGATTTTAAATAGCTAATTTACCTTGAGAACAATAGAAGTTTTCTAAATATTCCTAGACATTAATTGAAAGATCCCTTTAGTACTTGCATGAATTAATCGAAATTCTTCTCACCACTGTACAGTGCTCAAATAGATTTTTTTTAGGTACCTTGTGTTTTTGTATAGAGTACAGGTATGCCATATAAGATTATCTTATGAAATAAGTTTTTATTCATAATTTATTATAAGTATGAAGATTGTTTATTGACGCAATCGTGTAGTGGTTTAAAATATATCATAACGTTTCCAATGTTTGAACAATCTCTGTGACTTCAGAAAAGAACCGAGCAAAAGTACTTGACCTCACGTCATTTTTTTTCCTACATTTCTCTAAGAAGTTTTCAGCAATACTCTTTTGGATTCTCCACACTTGACTTAAGTAAATGGGAAAATACTAATGATGTTGATATTTTTGAAGGTTTGCAAGCTCTCATAGAACGGGAATGGTTGCAAGCTGGTCATCCCTTCCAGTTAAGGAACTCGAAATTTTGCTTCTCGAATTCAAGATCCAAATATCAAAAGCCTACCTTCCTGTTGTTTTTGGATTGTATTCACCAACTTCATTACCAGTTTCCGTGCAGCTTCGAATTCAACACAGACTTGTTATTATTGTTGTTTGAACATTCCTATTTCAGTCAATTTGGTGAGTAACTGCAAATTTTCCTTTATTATTCAAGAGGCACTTATTATAGCTGCTTCCTCTGTGAAATATTAGAAAAAAATCTAAATTGAGTTCGATAAAGATATAATAAGCATAATAAGTTGTAGTGGTCTGAAAATAAGATCAATATCTCAAACCACGACTAACTTTCAGCTCAAAATTGATATCTGCTTCCGAAGATGTTCTAATAGGCCATTGTCTTGAATCATTCTGTATTCCCATGGATTTTGGCTATGGAGTTGATTAAACCCATAAAGGTTTTGAAATGGATGTAGTAATCATTTTCCAATAGAAGATGCTGTAAATGTTTTCTACTTATCTATGAAACATTATTCCGTGGGGAGGCAGCTTTATATCCGCACATCCGTTGATACACTCTTTGTGAATACAGGATGCAGCAAAAGTCAATTTACCGTTTTGCATATGAGAGAAAGAAAAACTAAAATAATTGCAAATACATTTATTTTCGAGAAAAAGATAACATCAATAATTACTTGTGGCCTCACATTTTATGTTCGAATTGTTTCCCCCCTCTTCAACATACATACGGCATCGTTCAGTCACGGTAAAACAAAAAACGACCTGAACACGGCGCGTCGACTAAGCAGCCATTACTTACGAATTTACGATACAGTTTATGCACCATTTGTCTGGTGGAAACTTGCTTATTTGAAAGCGCTGGCGAAATTCAGCATAATATCCGTCAAGATTTAAGTAAGAAGTGAGCAAACAAACACGTTCTTCTTTCGTGTACTTACACGCGCAGCCATAGCAATGAACGCACTGTAAACGTACGCAACAACATTACTACACGCGGACAACTCAACTCGCTACGTTTTAGCTGCCTCCTTCCGCCTTAGGTATGATACTGGCCGGGAATACGCGCATGCGAGAATACCAGACAGTGTAAACTGACTTTTGCCGCACTCGTATATTTCTAATAAACTACAATCCTTATTTCAGGCACCTTTCTCGGCAATTGTGAGCAGGATAGGCTAAACCTAAAGTTAGCCAAGATCACTACAAGCTTATGGTCTTATTTGAATCGTCCTGATATACTGACATCAATTTTGAATCCCCTATATGAACCTAATAAAGGACCTATTTGGCCAAGTGTGGCACCTGTGAGTCTGGTCCTTTGGCGTGACCTGTTTCTTAGATGGGTTACTGAGTCTCCCACTAAAAAAGTTAGAAGTAAGGTCAGTAGTGTTTTGGAAAAACATAAAGAAATTCGAAGTCAAGTGATCAAAATGCGTAAAAATATAGCAGACGCTCAAAAAGAATATAATGAATTGTGTGAGGAAGTCGATAAAGAAAAAGATAGTGTTTGATGAATTGTTTCAAAATTACTTTCCATGAAAAGACATATTTCTCTTGCATTCGAACTGTAGTTAAAAACGCTGCTCTTTATATACTAATATTTTATTTTATATTTATCATTTCACCTTTCTTCAATTAAAATTCATGGAATATCATGGAAGGCAATTTAAGTATTCAAAACATTTTGATGCTCCTTTGAATTTTTATGAACAGCATTCCATTCATTAATAAAAAATTTAATTATCGTATACATGTGTTTAAGTAGTAAGAAATTTCTCAGCAATTGTCGTTGATAAGGTTATTGTATCTTTGCCTTATTTTAAACACGAGGAAGTCATGTAGATAGTTGATTAGCATACTGCTTTTTATAACTTTTCAGGTATTAGCAAAAAATCCGAACATAAATTTACTTTCACCGAGCTAATAATAGTGTAAAATTTAATATTGTAAATAATACGTGTTGATTTGGAGTAGCTTATTGAAAAATATTGTATTGCACCGAAGTTGAATTATGTAAACCACGCTTGGCATTTAGATAGTTTTTCAAAACCTTTATTTCAATGTTCTGATAGATCGTTTCCTTGTAGATACATGTTATGATTGATATTTCATGGAATTTTGAGGAAAGCAGTTGGTCAAAAGTTTAAGAACACTCATTGACCGTAACACGTTGTTGTGATGTTTTGCAATTTGTCTCAAAAGCATTTTAGACGGAGTTTTCCAAAGTTTCCCCATAAGTTCTTTTTCAATTTGCTCAACAAACTAATATTAAGATCCTTTGTGTGTAAAACATAAGTTCGACTTTGCCCTGAAGAAGTAGAAATATATCTACGAAACGTTGGCATTAGTTGAATGTAGTTTTTTACCAATTGCTTTCCTCAAAATTCCATGAAAAATCAATCATAACTTTATTTCAATTCGAATTTACTTTATGTTGCTCCAAAATAACGTTCTTTTTATAGTGTTTACAATATAGAGGATAGTAGAGGTACCCCTACCTTCCATAGTTTACATACCGAGAATAGATATTTCTAACATTCAAGGTTCCATCAGAAATGACTGTAATGTTCAATCATGGTTCGATCCTTTATTATTACTTTATACTTACCCATAGACTACTTATACTTACCTAGGATCTCTATTTTCACGCGCGTAGAAATTTAAATCTTTTAAATTCGCAAACATATTATAGGACCGAGTTTTTGCAGATAACCCTATATCAACGTGGTCGCAATAAAACAGCGCCTATGCTTGTATAATTTTTTTATTATATTACTATGTGCAAATAACTTGCATCGACATACCTGTTTATACCTGGCAACCTAGTAGTTGAACCAGGTGCTATAAGCAACTCTACGTCTGACATTCTATGTATTTATTAAAGTTTAGTAAAACATTTTATTATTATCTTGATTTTGCAAAATTCTATGAAAAATATATTTTTTCAAATAATTGAAAATATTTTGTCAAGGTTTTTTTGACATCCCATATAGTGTCTGATATTGGCCAGACAGTGAGATCTTATATCTATGGAGAAGTTTGAGGCGATATTTTAGATCTAATGAGCATCCCGGCTTGCATTCACGAACACATGCGATGTATCGTTTATTTGTGGTTGTTTATTGTCAGTTTTCATTTTATTTTTGTTACTATAAATTTTTAAAATTGTTTATTATTGTAAATTTTGAAATTCGGTTATTTCTAGGTTAATTTTGAATTAACAAAAACGTTCAAATGTATTGAGACACGCAAAGGTATACTCACATCTAAGTGTCATTAAGATATTTATTGTGATCGAATGAAAATTTTGTTAACTATGGTTTAGCTTTGAAATTGTAGGTATTTCAGTGAATAAATAAAAAAATATACTAAATTGATTATAATATAATAAGTTTTGTTATATTATCAGCTCGGTGAAGGTCGATTAATTTCGGATTATTTTATTTATATTCATTTACATACTAGTCTGTTCACAACCAAGACAATATAATTATATAAACTTAAAAAAAAATTAGGTATTTAGACTAGTCGAAATAATACAAAGTAAATGGACCACTTGAATGTGTATCTCGAAGCATACTGTTGTGTGTTGATCGGATGTTTTCAATTTTCACGAGCATTTTACGAGACCTTGATCGAGATATTTTCTTGAATCAGAGAAAAGAAACAAATGTTTGTTGAAATTTGTATTTTTGAGAAACATGTTGAAACGCAGACATTCAGCTAGATATCATATGACGGTTTTCATTTTCAACATTATGATCGATTGAGTTAGGCGGTACTGATGATGACTGAAAAAACAGAAAATAGCCTGCCTGCTACTCTTTCAGTTGGTGTCGACATGTTTGCTTGCTTATATTATTCTTCGAGATACCAATTTAACAAGTCCATTTCATCCGTATAATTCTTATATGTAACTTCATTCTACCGGATAATATTCTCATTTCCGCCAAATTGAAGTTTAAGACTATCCTCCGAATTATTCCTATAAACGAGGCTGTATTTACGTTGAAAGCATGATAAATAAGTTCAAAGTAACTGTAGAAACAGCCATTAGTATCCTATAATTCCAACGTTCACTATGCATATTCATTTATTGAGAGTTAGTTTTGTGGAAATGCACTGTACTGTCGTTAATTCAAAAAATAATTTGCTGTGAATATTTCATTTATAAGAACATGTAGTTATATTACATTATTCCGTAGGTATTATTTAAGTAGTAAGAAATAATTGAGAAAAATAAAGGTGCTAAAATATTGGAATGAAATCAAGACTTTTGCAACAAATAGTGCAAAGAAGTACAACCTTTAAACTTTTCCTTGTAATTGGCCTTACTGCTCATTTAAGTAGAAGGAACATTATTTTATGATGAGCAAATTTCAAATTCCATTTTGCTTTTTATTGGTCTATATATCTATAAATAAGATATAATATAAATAAATGGTAATATAAATAAATGGTAACTGGTGTATCATACAAATATTTGACTGCCTTGATTTTAGTTTTCTCGAGATCAGTCAATTAGTTCATATCAGAAAATCTCTATCTATATTCTTATGATAAATGTAAATTAATAAAGTAATCATTTAAATATAATGAAAAAAATTTACCCTGATAAAATCGTACGGAAAAAATATATAATATACAATGTCTTGCAATTATCTCAGTGTTTTGTATTTAGTTATTGTGTTTTGTGATTCTGTTTATTCTACGAACTTAGCATGGAATAGGCCATGGAAGATAAGATTTAACCGAGCTTTTGATTTCTATACAAATTTGAAAACTGAAGGCTCACCTGTGAGAGAAGAGCATTTAATTTCAACCGCAACTTGTAATTTCAGGATTCATAAGGTGTTATCCCTATAAGAATTCATTGATTCTTGGAAGTTTTGCCATACTTCAGTGTAATTTCGACATTAATTGTCGAATGGAAGGCCTTAATTTGTTGTATCTCGGCCTTTATACTTTTAAATCGTACCATCTCATTGAGAATCTTTTTTATCAATACCAGTTTGAAAATGCTCAATCGAATATAAAAACGATCAATTGGAAATTACCACGTTCAAACGAAAATCACTATTGTTTCAAATCAAAAAATTCGGTTAGTGATACGAAGGCAATAGAAATACGCGGGCTTTTTTTGTGTAATTTAGTCAATATTAAAAAAAAAATTATTGGATGATACCTTACGGTGTTCTGAAAAAGGTATTATGGTGAGAAATGAATAAATCACTTATATACTTGTAAGAAAATTCGTTTATGTTTATCAAGTTATGTATAATGAACATGTAATGATATTTTGTTTTTTTTTATTTTATTTTTATATATGAAATTATTTACCAATGTTAATCTAAATTCTCTACCCATCAAATAGCAAGGAAAAAAACAATTTTTAAATGTTATCCAATCATAGCTTATTATTATACCGTGTGATATAAAATTGGATGAAAATATATTTTATCAAATACTGAGTTCCTATACATCTTCCCGCCACTATTTTCTCATCCTATTATATTTATGTTCAAGTCAAATCACGTTAATCTCTCAGCTAATAAGACTTATGTCGGGATTGCAATTTGTTTAGGCATCGTTCCTCAACGAGTAACCTATCATACACAGGTGTTTTTAACGTTTAAATATTAATAATCTCAAATTGTTTTTTCTCGATTTTTTCCTCAGTGATATAGATAATTAAATATTCCACATTTTCTCAGAACCTTAGAACTATTTTCATTCATGTATCATAATGTATGCAGACGCGAAAAGTGACATCACAACTGAGAATTTTTGAAATAAGGTACACAATGATTAACAGTTTTTTAAAATAAGTGACCCAACGAAACCAACCTCATGAAAAGTTATCGGCAGATTTCAAAGCCTCTTTCGAAATTTTAATCCTCGAACGCCAATATCGAAATGATGTTTCATAATAAGTAGCACATAGTTATTTGCCACATGTGTATTCTATCGGTTGCAGTGTTTCATCAGTACCAAACTTACGCGGACGAATATCCCTAAAGAAGAAATTCAAGGCATCCAATAAAATAGAGTTTTCGGAAACGTTTGAATAGTCTTGCAGAGAAAGGATAAAATCAAGCACTAAAGAAGACAATGGGGTTGAGGTTTTTCTGCAGGTGCAACAGGACCGTAGCTAGAGACGAAATCAGGGCAATGGAAGTTCAACCTAGGGTAGAAGTGAAAAATCGATGTGGTTTGATGAATCAATTTTCATCCTTCCAACTTTTGAGTGTAATAGGTAATTAATATCAAAATTATTATTTCTGCAACCTTAAGCTAAGGTCACATGAATTGATTTGTTCGACGGCACAATGATACGAAGGCTTTCCAATTAGTCTTGATTTTTGGGGCCCAAAATGTGGACCAAATGGAAGATTCTACGTCTCTCGTATTCAAATTGAATATTCATGGAGAAATATTTGTACTCCGAATGATGAAGGAAGCAGTATGAGTATGGTTTTATGTTAGTATCTATGGTCAGTGCGGGTGTTGGGAAAAACAGCTGAGTGATGTTTTTTTGTTGGGAAAATTAAAGCGGGTTTAAGGGCCACAAAGAGGTAGGTAGAGGTTATTATTATTACAATTAAAGTTGCGAATCACCTATATAACTCGAAACAAAATTAGAATAGAATTATGTTTGTGCATTCGGTCTGAAATAGAGATTAAATCAATTAATGAAATCAATGAAAACCTGACCCATATAGAAAAATTAAGCCTACCACAAAAAAAGGTCTACCGGAGCTCCATGAGTCCCATCCGGTATTGAAGCTGTTAACACTAGATCCGTTGACCGCACTATTAGACGGCATATTCCATTCCCAAAATACCATGTTGCTCAAGAAATTCTCTCTGCTTCTAGTAAAAAGCCGTTCCGTACTCAGCTTGTATCTGGGCCCCCTCAAATGCTTTTATTCAAATACAAGAAGCTCAGCATATCAACCTCAAAAAATCCTACTAAAGTTCAAAACGTCGTAATTTCCCCTTAGTCTATCTACGTCTTGAGTAAGTTTCCAATCCTATAAGAAGCCGGGTTCGATAATCAGGTCTTATGATATTGTATGGTATTCGAGTTGCTCTTCGTTGCACCTGCTCCAATAGATCTGCATCTTGAGCAAAGATGTAATGCCAAACTGGTCCTGCGAATTCCAATGTGGGAAATATATACGCCTTGTAGAGTGATGCTGATGTTCGAAAATGGCAACTGTTGAAGCATGTCCGAATGAGGTACAAAGCCTTCTACGTCACCCGCATTATATGCAATCTCCACAGCAAATCAACATCTATTGTTATATTGGTTATTTTTGTATTAAACTATCCATATTTAGCACTAGAGAAGACTCAAGAATGAAGAGGAAACTGATTGGCATTGTTTCCAAAAAGTGATTTAGTGTCATGTTACCTCGAATGAACAATAAAGGTGCCCTACTTGCATGTGGAATAGTACCCCATACCATAACGCCTACTGTCCGGTTTACATAACGCTCAATGTCAAACTGAGGTTCCCGTCTTTCTCTCTGACGTCTGTAACCCTTTTTCATCATGTGCACCCAAGGAGAATCTAGATTCATCAGTTCAGACGACCTGATGCCATCTCACATTCCAATGTTGGCCTTCTCTGCACCACTGTAGTGCTCAAGCGTCAGAGGTAACACAAGATGGGGTCTATAATGCTGCAGTCTAGAAGACCTTAGTCGGTGTTAAATCGTCGGGCATTTACAGGTTGGCCTTGTTTTCATAACCACTCATCAGCCAAAGATCGAGTTGGCAACAATGGGGTTCTGATAGCCTTGAATTTCATTTGTGCCCGTTTGAAGTCTACTTTTCTTCTATTTTAGGCATTATCAAACCACGCTTGGAACATTTCATAACAGTTGTTGGATTCCTATTCGTGCGGTAGCGATTTTTCGAAATGACAACCCCTCCCGCGTAGACCAATAATTCGATCCCTTTTAAATTCAGTTAGCTGGCGAAAATTGCGCGTACCTGCACCTGCTCTAGGCATTTTAACAACTAAACATCGACCTTAGATTTCCTCGAACTGGTTTGTTATAAAATTCAAAAGATTTGCAAAATACTACACAATATTCAAGTAACAAAAAATGTTAACATAAAAAAACCTTCACGATTTTTTTCTTTAAATTTCAATCATGTACTCCTTATTATACTATCTATTTTCACCAAAATATAAACGAAATTCAAACATCTCCTCCTGGGTGTTTCAGTTTTTTTGTCAGTTAGTATATCTGTATAGCACGATTCTCAGTAAGAATTTTGCCAGAGGATAGACTGTGCATGCACTAGATTACAGATCAGCCCTACTGACATCAACTGTTTCGTCTCAACTGTAGAAAAAGGTAAATTACACTGGGAATGACAGACAAGTATAGTGCAATTATCCATGGTTTCGAGAGTGATTTTAGTTCCCCTTGCGTATTCCTTCGAGCACCTTTGGTAAGCTCTGCGGTACCACAACGAACTATTCTCCAGAAGTCGTCAAACTTCATGTCGGCCCTATGCAAAAATATATTGATACTTAATGTCAACCAATTACGTTCGATTATAAATGAACAAAAATCATCACAAGAAGATTGTGTTATTTTATCCGGAAATACCTACTTTATGATCGAGCCATAGATAATCTTAATAATGTTTAAATGATATCTCGTTTGACGATTTGGGATATTTCGAGACTGTATGTATATTTAGTGAAAAGATATCTCTAAAAATGCTCAACGAGGGCAATTAAAATGAGAATTTCCAAATACCTTTTGTCATAGCGTATTACAGTTTGTTGATGAGAAATTTTTTTGATGATGGAACCCAAGTAGAATCATTATAATAATTCCATATAACTGTTTCAAGTGGTCAACTTTTGTGGTTGAAACAAAATTGACAGAAAAGTGTCAGTTTGGTTATTGTTTGAAAATATTAGTTCGTTGATACTACTACATCATCTAGTTCATATGATAAAGAACATAGGTCCAAACTTGAGTATCCTCCGGAAGAGATGGGTTAGAGTTCGTTATTGGGCCATATCCGTCCAAAGGTTCTGGAGTTATGGATATCTGAAGTGGTTTCCTTTATAACTCCTAGAATATTCCTTGGATCTAGTTGTAACTAGGAAGAAATGTAAATTAGGTTGATAGAAATAGTCATGTGAAATTTCGCAAAAATCGACACACTATAAAATGTTTTAAAAATTTCAAAAGAAGAATATTTCGATGCTTTATACTTCATAAGGTATTGAACGTTTTTAAAAGAAAATTTCGCATGTGAGAACGTTATTGATATCTTACATATTTTCACACTTGAAAAAAATAGTCACTTATTAATAAGTGTCAGTTGGGGAAAATGAATCGAAATGGTTCCTTAACTTCTTTAAAAAAAAATGAGGTAGATTATGAAGTAGTTATTTTCAATTTGAGATATATATTCGTTCATTCGTAGTACGGGAAAAAACACTAGAAGAAGCAAGCAAAAGCTCCTGATGTTACGTCAGCTTTTGTACCGGACTGTTCCAGAGAAAAAGTGAACAGAAGTACCTGACCTCACAGCAGTGTTTTTCTAATTTTTTTTCAGATCATCCCAGTCTTGACACAATTTGCCAGACATGTTTTCAAATTGATACCGCATTCAGACAATTGAAGTGCTTTCACTTTTTGTGTAGAACGACTGAGATTCAAAAGACGTTCACTCTTTCAATCCCTGCTTTTAAAATGTTTCTCACCAGCTGAACCGGCAAATTACAGAATAGTTCGTTCTGGTTCAAGACGCACGACTTGACTTCATTTCTTTCTTGCTTGGATTCATGTCAGTCTTTCTTCAAGTTGTATGGATTCTCCGCTATTTCGTGGGTCATGGGTATTCCCGTGCCGGAATTAGTCTTTTCGGTTGAACTTACCCGAATTTACCTTACGAGAAATCTGAGTATCTGTTTATTCTGGTTGTTTACGAGGATGGATTGATAAATACCCTTGTTTGGAAAGATTATATTTATTTTTATTTTTCAACATAGTCTCATTTTAGCTTGATACACTTACCCCAGCGATATTCGAACTTTTCCATGCCTTCCAATAAATATAATTTCTCGAACTTCGCAAAATAGGCCTGCGATGACCTTCTCGTTTGACGTGAACCTCTTTCCGCCGAGCCATTTTTTCATGTTTGGAAACAAAAAGAAGTCACACGGTGCTATCGAATATAGGGGTGAGGTAGCAATTCGTAGCCCAATTCGACTAATTTTGCAATGGTGACTCCCAATAAATGAGCAGGTGCGTGGTGGAAGAGAAGTTTTGTTCGGCACGGAAACCTGCGAGTCGAATTTCGAATTTGCCCCGGCGACCCGTGCAGGCTTGAAAAACTACTACACACATGGTCTTGCGCAGGTATACCTGTACAGTTTTTCCTCTCCGGTCGACCGGAGCGTGTAAGGAGGCCTGCATAACACTCGTAGTTAGATGACGGAGGCATCGGTTGCAAACTGCCAGTTCATAAGAGAATTTTATTCGAGATGGTTTTCTACTGTGGCCTCAAAATAACTCTGAGCAACAGCAGTTGACTTCCATCCTGCAAGACGTTTTAAGTTGGCTATCCCTTCGCCTGAATCTGCTAGAAACGTTTCCAAGGATCTTCTAAAACTGTGACCTGTGTAACGTTGTTGGTTAGATGAGGTTAGGTTAGGCCTAAGTAAGCAGCGATCTCTGCCAGCAGTTTACCAAATGTGTTTACGCCTACACACGGATCAGAACAATTGCCTTTTTTGTAATTGATATAAAACGACGGTCCGTGGTGGTAGCTTACTCTGCTCGGAAGAATACTCCAAAAAAACCTCTTCTCTGAAACTATTCACTCCTTTTTCCTTATACCGGTTTAAAAATTGGTTGTATTGCTGTTTGTATCTTTCTCGTGATTTATATAGTAACAGGTCTGAATTTATTCCGTCTGCGGCATTTAATATTGTTTCTAGAAGCTCTTCGTCTAACGAATCCATTGAAATATTGCTTTTATTGAAAATAATTTGAAAAATGCCTCAATCGGACACTTCGACAACGCTCCCATTTGAAACTTGGACGTCTGGATGACAACTTGGTTGTCATAACAAATCTTTGGATACTGCACCAAACCACCTGACTCAACTTAGTTTGATTGTTATGTGGATTGATTTTCAGAAATGTATAGGGAAGATATACAGGGTCTTTCACGAGGAACCTCACCCATATTTATACGGGAAACTACTGAACGTATTTTTATGAAATTCAGCACTTATGAGTATTTCACGATGCTGATGAAATCTAAAATATTTTCAAGGCATGAGCACCTCCGGTTTTCCCGGAAATGACGTCAACTTCCGTTTTTCAAATGACAACACCATTTTTTTTATTGCAGAAATAGATTGCTCAGAAAATTTCAAGTTATTTTGATGTAACATTTTTCAGTTTTGGTTGGAAAATTCTCTCTGAGCGGGAAAATTCGAAAAAGAAATCGAAAATAGAGCTCCGCTGAAACAAGAATAACTTCGAGGTTTTTGGATGGAAAATTTTCATTTCTGGGATTTTTCAAGATGTAAGATTGATGTATCCACTTTAAAAATTGAAATCGCGATTCATGAGACAGGGGGTGAAAAAATTGCTTTCAAAGTTAGGGATGACAAAATCGTGAAAAACAAATTTTTTCAAATCAGAACCTCATTTTTTTATGGCAGATATTGAATCTACGTTAAAAAATAATGTGAGTGTATGTATCACACATTTGCCCTAAAGTGGATATTTTCTGAGTTATTTACAAACAACTGTTTTTCGACTTGAATTTTCAGCTATTTCTTTTCCCTTCACGCCAAAAAGATGAAATTTTCAGGAATATCCACTTTAGGGCAGGGGTGTGATACATACACTCACATTATTTTTTAACGTAGATTCAATATCTGCCATAAAAAAATGAGGTTCTAATTTGAAAAAATTTGTTTTTCACGATTTTGTCATCCCTAACTTTGAAAGCGAGTTTTTTACCCCCTGTATCATGAATCGCGATTTCGATTTTTAAAGTGGATACATCAATCTTACATCTTGAAAAATCCCAAAAATGAAAATTTTCCATTTAAAAACCTCGAAGTTATTCTTGTTTCAGCGGAGCTCTATTTTCGATTTTTTTTTCGAATTTTCCCGCTCAGAGAGAATGTTCCAACCAAAACTGTAAAATGTTACATCAAAATAACTTGAAATTTTCTAAGGAATCTATTTCTGCAATAAAAAAATGGTATTCTAATTTGAAAAACGGAAGTTGACGTCATTTCCGGAAAAACCGAAGGTGCTCAGTCCTTGAAAATATTTTAGATTTCATCAGCATCGTGAAATACTTATAAGTGCTGAATTTCATGAAAATACGTTCAGTAGTTTCCCGTATAAATATGGGTAAGGTTCCTCGTGAAAGACCCTGTATAAGTATAGCAATTTCTTCATTCCAGTGAATTTTGACACCAATATTAGTTTGAATAGTAATATACAGGTAAAAGAAATAAAATATTTATTATTAACGATTGACATATTGGGTAAAAAAGCATAGTCGTTGAAAAAATATCTTATCAATCCAACCTCGTAGGGTCCTGTTTTGTGATGGCACCACAAAGAATGTGGAAAAGCACTGCCGTAAGGTTAGGAGCTTTTTCGCGTTTGCTTTGAACTTTTTCCAGGATTCTGCAACACCTCCCACAAAGAATGTGAAAGAATCAACCGACCTATATCTTAAATTGAAAATAATCACTCACAGTTTTATGATTATCCGGTGGAGCTGATATATTGTTGCGGGAATCCAATTGAGGACATAATTCAACACCTTATGATCAGGTTCTGGCAAAACGATTCATCTTTGTAACATATCACCTAGGTGGTGAATGTAGGCATTCCTGAGCAAAAAGTTATTTTTAGGAGCAGAAAAGTTCAAAAAGTAGAGGAATGTCAAAAACTCCGTCAGAAATTTAAATGTTCGATGCTTTCATAGATGCGTATTCTGTTGACATCCATCGGACATTCTGTGGGGGGAATATTATTACGCTGAAATAATGTACGTTGTAAAAATTTTAAAAATTACTGATGTGGACAAAACTTGAGAAATACTATGAGTAGTTATTTTTAATTTGTGATATGGGTTTGCTCATTCTTCATGGCGGTTGTATTTGTGTAACATTATTCTTGAATAAGGGAGATGAGTCTAGAACAAGCTCCTGACCTCAGGACAGTGCTTTTTGCATTTTTTAATGTAAACAATAAACCTAGTAGAAAATAGACTACGCAAGATCGTCGAAAAGTTTAATTAGCAATTGTTGAAACATTACCGGTTAGGTTAACAAGCCAGTTAGCGACCAGGAGTCTGACTTGAATAAATAATAAATCTCGGTTATCGCTGTAACTGGTGGACTACATATTATGTAAATTTATGCTGAGGAGTCTTTTTTTGTGGTACCTCTGGTAGTGGACTGGACGAACAAAGGACTTCGCTTAGCTCAAGTGAAAAGAGCGGGTAGGTCAGAGCCCCCAGTGTTGCCAGTTCCACTGATTCACCATACGTTCCTTACTAAATTCAATATATGAAATCATTTAACTCGATCAAGAGAACCCAATGAAAATAAATAATATAAGATACATCATTCTTTGGTGAAATATTAATAAGTTATTCTGGATAATTTCATTATCTCTGAAAACTGCGTATCAGATAATCATGGTTATTCAACTACACAAAATCTTCATCTGGAAAAGAAATCTATGCAGCTATTTTTATTTCGAGTTCATAACAAGGATGGACAGGAAATACTGACCGCAGTTAAAATTATACTCTTATCAACTTTGACCGTAACTGAAGAAACAAAAGAAGATAGATCTAGTGTAGTCTTCATAACTTACAGTATCTGAATAAGGTAACTCAAGGCTTAGATGTACATTCATTTGATTCTCAAAATCAAATTTGCTTTTTATATTTAATGCAGCATTTAATGAAATTAATTGACCACTACATGAGTTATTAGAAGAGGAGATTGAAGTTGATTGCCCTGAGTAATGAATATTTTCATAATAGTTATGTTCATATTCTATGATTCCTATTGAAATAATAATAAGTCTAAAAAGAATGTGGGCGCTTGTTCTGAAACAGCCGGCAGAACATACTCAAGTTTGACCACGAATTCTTTATTTGGTTGTCGAACCCAAACGATTGAGACCACTTTCGGCTCGATATTTGGCATTTGAGCAAAACGAAAGCATACTGTTGAACTAGTTTGACGTACTAATACCAAGAGCGTATGAAGAAACTCCAATATCTTCCCGTGGGTTTACTCTACGGTAATGATATTTCAGACTATACAATATACTATTGACCTAAATGAACGCACAATTTTTCGTTGAGATCTGATAAATATCTTATGTGTAATCGAATATTCCAAAAAAACGAAAAGTCAGAATTTTTAAAATATTTTGTGGTCTGAGTATCTTCAGAACATTTGGCAAACTCTTTTCTTTAATGTTATTCAAACGATTTTCAAGTTTTGAATCGATCGGAAAGATATTCTTCTTAATTGGTTTATGAGACGCTCCATAGAAAACTGGTTTGTTTCTGTTTCCTTAACTCTCAGATTTCTCAGTAAACATGGCAACACACGTTAATTTTAACGCACAATCAAGGTTGTCCTGCAACATTCTTCGGTGACCGTTGCTGACTCCTTATATTATACCTTCATCCCATTAGATTAGATCTGAAAAATAAGCACACCACCGAAACATAAATTAAAATATTTTGAAATATTAATTCAAATTAAAAACCCAACTGAACACCAAATCAATGCTTTTTCATATTTGCAAGGATGAAATAATAGTTATTTGTACAACCAGTTGGGAAAAACGAGTTAGCAAAATTGTTTCCATCTTTAGATGGAAAAGAGCTACGACAATGAAATTTGAGGATAAGTAAGATATCGATCACCTCAATTTATTCACGAATTTTTACTGGAATCCGAAAAATATCTAATGAGAAAATTTTTAGAGAAAACTCGATGATACAGTACTAAAACAAAGGCATTTAGCGAGATAAGTCGCTGGCCAATCAGAAACTTGATCGTCTATTGTCGCCTCCTACTTTATACAGTGCCGACAATAGGACCTCAATCCCCACCCATCTTGCATTCAACTACAAGTTTCTGATCATAATTTTAACACAAAAAAGAAGGATAATTATTGTCTAGATGCTTAACGATGAACTAAAATTTCAACCTGTTTCGAACTTTTTTTCAAAAAGTTATGAGAAAAATTTAGAAAGCACTGAAGTGAGGTCAGATTGCTTTGGCGCTCTTGTTGAGCTACTTGCTAACTTTTTGTAACCAGATTGATCAGACTACACTTTCAAGGCTTGCTTTGACGACAATATCTTGAACGGACTATATTTTTGTTGCCCATCTAAGCACACCTTCAGACTTCAGAATGACATCGACGCTACTGTATCATCATTTACACACTAATTCATATTGGATTGATTCTAGGAAATGTATTATTTCAATATTACCTGGAGGTTCTTCGAAAGTAAAATCTCAGCAAAAAAATTATCTCGTACAGGTGGATTACATGAGCAAAATAAGTCTCCCATCAATCCTGAGATGTAGGTTCCGCTGTTGGTAAAGTTTCTTTAGTTATACGGGTATTATTTACCCGGCAACTAGAAATTGGAGCAGTGATTGCAGTTTGAAATACTGCGTAAATCACACATGTTGGTTTATAATTAGTGAAGATAGAAAGCTTATTTATTCCTGCCTGAAATTATCTGATCAGTTGATGTTGACTTCATTATTGAATACATATTTGCATTTGAATACAAGATGCTTCTGGAGGAGTTACGATGCGTTCATTATAAGAAGGTGGATTCAATATACAGGGTGTTCGGCACATGGACATGTCATTTGCTACCTTTTCAGTCTTGGAACTTGGGTCCTTAGTATTACGTTTACGGAGGTATGATTTTTTTATTAGGTTTTTCTAAATTACCCAAAATGTACCCTTCGAAACCCCATAACTTTTTTTGCGTGGGCTTTTAAATGCATTTTTTTTATTGTATTAAGTCTACATGAGTGTGTGTTTGAAAAAAGCGTATTTATTGTTACAGATTACACCACAAAATTAACTCGAGGGCCTTTCATTAAAAAAAAATATGAAAGTATGAAAACATCTCTACTTCTAAAAGAAATTTTAAAAAAAGTTGCAGTTATTGCGAACTTAATTTTATTTTAAAACGTCCTTTGGTTTATCGCGGTTCTAAAAGTATGCTATTTACGTTAGTCAATAAATAAAAAAATACTACAAATAGTGTTTTAGATAAATTAGCAAAGTAAGGACAGATTTTAGTAAAACCGAGAGTAAAACACAGTTTTTGTATGATTGTTTATTTACAAAGTAAAATAACACGATTCTTTCACGTAAATTCTGTTCGAATTGTTCTCCTCTACTCCGAATGCACGCCCGACACCTTGTTCTGATTTCGACCGTTGTAGTGGCTAGCAACATTTCTTCTTTCATTACCACAAATGCCGCGTTTATGCGTTCAATCAACACCTCTCTTGTAGGTACCTCTGTGAAATAAACCAATTCTTTGGCTCTACCCCAGACATGGTAATCTAAAGGTGTTAGGTCTGGAGATCTTGCGGGCCAAGGGATGGGGCCGGCTCTGCCTATCCATGAATTTGGAAAAGAGTTGTCGAGGTGATCTCGAACTTCTCTCAGGAAATGTGCCGGGCAACCGTCATGCTGGAACACAATCGGCACGTCTTCATCGAAGGCCGGAACATTGGCTAGTAGCTCCGGCAGAGCATTCTGCAAAAAATGCAAATAAGCAGAGATGTCTTCCTATCACACCAGCCCAAACGTTAACACTAAATTTTTGTTGAAAACTCATTTGCCTTTTCACGTAGGGATTCTCATCTTTAGATGCCCAGTGATGTAAATTGTGCAGATTTGTTATTCCTTCTCGGTTAGAACAGGATTCGTCTGTCCACAAAATTCGTTTTAGAAACAAGTTGTGTGCAGCAAAAATCTACAGAATTCCAACCGTCTGACAGGATCGCCTTCATGAAGACCTGTAACAATTACTAAAATTCATTAGTCCGTGACAATTTTTTCGCAGTCAAAAGGACAAATTTATCAATAAAAAAGTTCATTTACCTTGTACCGGGGTGTAATGAAAAGCGTGTTGATTTTTATCCCGAAGTACTGACCAAACTTTCCAAATCGTTGAGTCTTTGAGCAACGACACGAATGCTTGTAGTTGGATCTTCTTCAAAGGCTTGAAATATTTGATCGTCAACTGCTACATGGTGTTGCCTCACATTGACCCGAGGCTCTTGAAAATTTAAGTTTCCAGTCTCTATTAATCGTGGATCAGTCGTCGAGAATGTTTCGTGGTGGGGTAATCTTCGATCAGGAAATTTGGCTTGATAAATCCTTTGAGCTGCACGAGCAACACCATCGGCCTTGCCATATGCCATCACCATATCAGCATACTCAGCGTTGGTCAAATTAGGCATATCAACAACCAAGTAACAAAAACAAAAAAATACAAATTTAAAAAACTGGACAACGCGGCACAGACACTTCCAACAGCAGAAAAAGTTAAATCTCGAATGACGGTAGGGTCAAGTCAGCGGCGACTAACCCAATCCAACCTAAGGTCAGAAATAGTAATAATAATTCACACGCGTCTAAAACGGGCAGGTAAAATTTCCTTGCTCGCTGTGTTGTGTCGAAATCCGTACTTTTATTTAGGTGCGACTTTCTTCACTCTTCTGACTAAAACCTTATTTGCAGTATTATTTCTTTTATTGACTTACGTAAATAGCGTATGGTTAGCAACGTTATAAACCAAAGAACATTTTAAAATAAAACTAAGTTTGTAATAGCTGTAACTGTTTTTTTAAATTTCAATAGGAGTGGAGATGTTTTCATACTTTCATATTTTTTTTTTAATAAAAGGCCCTCGTGTTCATTTTGTGGTGTTATCTGTAGCAATAAATACGTTTTTTTTCAAACACACACTCATGTAGACTTAATACAATAAAAAAAAATGCATGTAAAAGCCCACGCAAAAAAAGTTATGGGGCTTCGAAGGGTACATTTTGGGTAATTTAGAAAAACCTAAAAAAAAAATCATACCTCCGTAACCGTAATACTAAGGACCCAGGTTCCAAAATTGAAAAGGTAGCAAAGGACCCTACCAACGCCCCAAAAAAATTTGACTTACAAACAAAAACTTTGGGCTTACAAATATTTACTAACGAATACAAAAAAAAATTCCTTCTCTCTTTAAGGTTGCCATTTCGGGTTGACTCACAAACGAAAATTTTTGTGTTACAAATAGTTACTAACGGTGTTTAAATGCATAATTTATTTGGTGAAAAATCAACAAGTGGATGCCCGTGAAGTTAGCACCCAGCGGAATGCGATGTTTTATCACTAGTACATTTGACTAAGAAAGGAATATTTTGGCCTTACAAATACTTTCTACCGACTTACTAACAAATGCAAAAAAAATATTTCTGCATTTTTGAAAATGTGCGGACATGCAATTTCCATTCGAATGGCATCTCAATCATAATTCAATAACGTTTTCACCTAGAAATCTAGGAACTACTTGCACAACTAGATAGATCATTATCAACTGTTGTGTTTTCAAATTCGGCAAGACATTATTTAATGTAACTTCTTAGAAGTACTACTGCTATTTCGAACACGCAAACCGAGGGACGCCCCTGCTTTGAACTTCTGATCCCGCGATTCCAGCTGAGCTGGTCAGGTCGTTTTGGGTTGTTGCCATTCTATCCGAGTTTATCTTATATCAAACTCCCACTAGAGTTTTTTCTCGATCATCTTGGGTTTCGCAAAGCGCTCTCGCTGCTGAATGTATCTTTTTGTACCTACTAAGAATATGATAATTGGTAATATTGTTTTAATATGCATCTGATTCGTATTCCTTGGAGAATGGACAAGAAAGATTTTACGCCTTTGTTTCCACTTTGCCCAAATTACCATATTTGTCGAATATAGTACCAAAAAATGGTCTCGAACAATTGGGTTCGATTCCGTGGTCAAAGCCGGGATCATAGAGTACAGAATTTATAATTATTAATATATTATTTCCCTAATCAGAATTATTTCAATGTAACGATTTTCCATCAAAAATAAGTTGGTCCAACATGCTGCAGATGAAAATCATTGAATAAAATGGAAGGATACATCTATCATTTAAAGAAGAGAAGCATACAAGAAGAAAAATCAGTGGCAGCGTTAATGAATATCGCTCTAAATCCCAAAGTACACCATCAATTGAGTTTGGAGACAAATTGTTCGAAGTAACTTGAAGAAGTCTTGAAACCACAGATGAGTACCAATAGTTTTCGTAATTCTGTCAATTTGACACTTATTAGTGAAAATTTAAAAATTTTCTCATCTTGTCACCCTTTCAAAAGCTAGTTTTTGCCTGGAAAACGAGATAATGTGTCTATTGAAACATTGGAAAGAAGAACAATTTGAGATGATGTTTATTACCCAAATAATAATTCTACACAAGCCAAAATATGATCTAATACTCGTTGCAGAAGGCAATTCCAACTCTTATTTTCGAATTTTGCAATTGTATTGTTTGGGAAAGCCCATTCTGCCTCTCGCTTCAGAAATTACCATTATCTTATCACATCCATTTATTGTTACCAAATGTCAAAATTATTTCCTAGTTATATTCACAGTAATCAATTCAGTTACTTAATTTCCATCACGGGAATGATGAAAATTCTTCAATGCTTTGTTGTCTCACATAATAGCTACGCTCTGATTTTCGTTGAAATCATAATCTCGCACTTGATGAAGGAAGTTTATTCAATAATCATTATCGAGAAGCTAGGTTGAGTGACGTGAGTTGTGTTATTATTTCATTCGACTCAATACAAAACATTCTTTGTTCTTCGTGATAATATTGTTTGTTAGAGATATAGGTAGCAGACTTAATCGAAATTTTGTCTACTCCATATATTTGAATACCTGTTTTAGTCATGCGATAAACAAATTATCCTTGGATGATCTGAACACTCAAATATATATATATATATTCTTTTGAACTTTAGGCTTAGAATATTTAGTTAGCAAACAATAAAACATATAGATTAGGGGTTAGTGACGGGGTGTCATACAATTCGGTGTATGACATAAAAGCCTAGGAAAAAACCTCAGCAAAAAAAACCCTAGCTCCCCACCTAAGTGTGAAATAAGCTGAAATATATTTTAGGGACTTCTTTCTTCAAGAATGGTGTTCTATTGATGGAGACAGATACTTTTTCAAGTTCCCACATCGAATCTGGAAATAAAAAGACAAAAGCAGAAAAAAAGAACTGAATAACAAAAATACGTATCATATTCGTTTGAAATTTATAACCCATTTCAAGAAACAATCGGAAACATCATGAATAGCCCTAAAACCATCTTGAAATTTATATATGGGACAACTATTGATGAGATGAGGTATTGTTTCTTCTGCTTCTCCACATTCACAATTTGCGCTAGGAACTGAGTTCCATCTGAATAGCATGCTATTGGTACGACCATAACCTGTTCTCAAACGATTAAGAACTGTCCAAATTTTTCTTGGAAGTTCAAACCAGGAATTTTTTCAGAAGGATCAGAAACGAGATACTTATTGAACATTTCCTAAGATTTCCACTCAGTCTTCCATAAATCTCTATCTCTTATGTTCATATTGAAGAACGTATTATGCCATAATGGTTTACGTTATTCAATCTGGGAATTCAATTTTGTGGAATATATGAAATAATTGGGAATAAATTGGAAAAAGAATGATATTCGTTCCAAGAATTCAGAGCTGCAGTCAGTCTGCGAATGTCCCTCTGGGGAGGGACAATGTTAAACAAAATTGGTAACCAATGAACCGGTGTAAATCTTATGGTGCCAATAATTATTCTCATGGATGTATTTAATTGTGCATCAATTTTTTGTGTATGTGCACTATTAAACCAAACAGAGCAACAATACTCAGCTGCAGAAAAGATTAGGGCTAGAGATGCTGTGCGAATAGTGGAAGCATCACAACCCCAAGATGATCCAGCTAATTTCTAAAGAATATTATTTATAGTTTTTAGTTTTAGGCTCAGATCATTTAAATGAGCCTTGTAATTGAGAGATGAATCTAATTTAACTCCTAAGTATTTTGGATAGAAATTATGTTCGATAGGAGAATCATTGAAAGTTACAGCTAATTTCCTATATTTTTCATGATTATTCAGATGGAAATAAACATGAAAAATATAGGAAATTAGCTCAAATGCCTACTTGTTATTTAGGGTAGCTCTCGGGAAAAATGAGAAACATATTGCTTATTTCTATGTCGAGTTTGCATTTATGATAACCAAAATTTGAAAATTACGGAAGCTATACAAAATGTCCTAGTATCACTTCACTACACTATCACTACAGTACACTAACCTTCATAATAAAGAATATTTGTTAGCCTAGCCACATATTTTTGTGTATCCTACAATAATCTTAATATTCTCCTACATTTTTGGTTCACAATCAATGATACATAGGTAATGTCTTTCATTAAATTTTTTTACATCATCCATAACATGAAATTTCCTTGGCAAAATACTGTACAGTTTAATACACGTACAGGATGTCCAGTTACTCAACATCAAGCGGACATTGTGCGACATGCTAGGTTATACCAGTTGTAGCAAAAATTAAAAAAATCTATGTCACTTGGTTAAGTGGTAATAGGTATATTTCTATATTTTATCCGGTGATTTTTATCCAAACCATGTTGGTCCAACTTGGATCTATCGGTGTCTTGAGAGAGTTTCTGATGTTCTTTTATTCTCACTTTCAAGGGGCGTTATTAATTATTATCACATAATAGTTAATTAAAGTCTGGAAACAATAAAATTAACGTGATATTTAAGCTTATTACAGAAAAACAACTATCTTCGTAAAAGACTTTTTGTGGCCAGAAATTTCCTAACAGATATTCGTAAGCACAAATGTAAAATCCACAAAGAGCTTGAAAGTTGTTGTCTGGCAGGCACAATTGAACAAAGAACCTCCAACGTATCTTTTTTCATTTTTATCCTGATTTCGCCGTTCTGGTTCTGCATTTCTCTGATTATTTTCTGACAATCCAAGAATGGTTCAAAAATCCTAAGTTATTACGCATCAGTTTTGCGCACCTTGAGGACTGTTCGAGAACCAAATAGCTCAAAGGAGTTTTGAGGTCCCTTCCATAGACAACCTAGGCAGTAGTCGAATTTTGAGTCACACGGTACATTAGGAATTATCGAACAAATCAAGCGAAAGAAGTGTGATTCATGCTGGACCATAATAAAACTGTAGTCATAGGGGACACGCGACCGCTATAAGATTGTCGTGACTACTTCAATTAAACTAATTTAGTCGTTTGAAACATATGTAAAAGTGCTCCGTCAACCCGCATATTTGGTATATTCGATATATTTTCCATACGATGAATCCAAATTATTATTGGGGTTGCTGTTGAAAGGGGATGATTCCTCCCCTGATGCAGATAAAAGTACCCGCTAGTTTTCAATTGAATGTTATCCGACAGGATTAATAGAACTGATAAAATTATATTTCGAGTAGATGAATAGTTTCAGAAAACTGAATACTTACGAAAAAAATGTATAAAAGCACTGCCGAGAGATCAGAAGCTGTTGCGCGCTTATTCTGAAAGATTTTTTCTTACTATGGAACAAAAATATCTAAAATTGTCAATTAGAGTCTTACACTTCTTGAAAGTATCACTGATACCTATATTTATTCTAGAAAACACCGTTTTCTTCGATGAATAAGAGAAAAATTTTCATTCTTATCACAACATCAATCAATTAAAAAAAAACTACAGAAAAATTAATTAAAAAAATGAAATAGAATACGACACATGTGTTTCGAGATTTGCATATAACTCGAAACACATGTGTCCAATTCTATTTCATTTTTGGATTAATTTTTCTATAGTTTTTTTGAATTGAAAAAAGTGAGATTTTATAGTTTTATTGAGGCTCACTCTGGGGCCCTTTTTCAGACATGCTGTATAATATTTCCTCATGATAGACTTCTTCAATTAAATACTATGGAACAGTGTGAAACAGATGAGGTCCTGAACATGCAAAGGTATTTCATTCAAAATTAATAAACACACTGGCTCGAGGTCGAGAGCTTTCTCGCGCTTTTTCAAAAGTATTTTCGCGAACTGTGGAACAGTTTTATACAATTGAAACCGCCCCAATGAATGAACAATCCCCTTGAATGAAAACATTCTGATCAACCTTCAAAGGTTAAGATAATGGTGTGAATTTACTGGCAAATAATTTTGCCAAGCTAAATTGATCTCAAAGAATTAAGAAAAATAATTTGTAACTCGCTTTTGCGCGCAATCGTTTTGCCCATACATCTGTAATTTCCGAATTTTTAGAAGAAAATGGGTGCAATCGATTGGGTTTGACTTGCTGATGAAGAATAGTCTCACTTGAGTATATCCAGCCGACCGGCCGTATACGCTCTTTCTTTCGATTGACAAGTAAGAGTTTCATATTCAATGAACTCATTTTGAGTTTTTTTGTGATGAACTAATTTACTTTATTTGGCTTTAAAGAAGATTTCGCTTTTCCAGAGGTAACTAGCGAAAAACGGATTTATTCGAATAAGGAGACATGTAAATCCTTTGTCCATGATCCTCTAGCTATATAGTGTATCCAATCGAAAGTCAACAAGTTCTGGGGGTTCCCTTTTAGCATTGAAATTGCATCGGCCAAATGAAAGTGAGGTACACCCCTTACCTCGAATTATAACCTCCGACGTGCTCAAACTGCCGTTTGTCCTCTAACGAAGTAAACTCATATTTAATTCATGCGTTGCATATTCTTCACATTTCTAAATTAATTATTAATCATTAGCAGTTCGGAGTTGACCTTATTGGTACTTTGTATTGTTCATGTCAGACTTTTCACGCTCCACTTCCTTTACATCCATTAGTTTTATTACACCTTGTATAGAAAATAAAACAAAAATATTAGATGATGTTCGACTAGGCCCGTTTTTCGCACACTTCATAATATAATATTGTTGGGGCGTAGTCACATGTGGGGTCAAATAAGTGCAACAACTATTGTTATATAATGGATCCAGATCCAAGTGGCCTGATAGGAATACGGGTAGCTATCATCAGTTCTGGTCGTTACGTCCGTACGGTGAAATCTGACTTTCTCACGCATAAATTTCATGCATACATGCATGAATCAGATTTATTCAAAACAAAACTCCCCTGCACAGATAATCTCCTTCGGCAATTCTTTTGATAACGAGAATGTGTTTATGCAGTGTGATTAGATTTTACCTCAAATGTCTGTGATTTTCGAATATCGAGCCGAATATGGTCTTAATCGATTGGATTCGACTTCCTAATGAAGAATCCGTGGTCAAAAGTTCGTTATTGGACAAAATCCATCCAATAGTTCAGTAGTTATGAGCATCGGAAATTTGTTTTTTCAATAACTCCAAGAATATCCATCCGATCAATTTGTAACCTCTGAAATATTTGAAAGAGATCGAAACAAATTTGTTCGCAGAGTTAAAAATTTTTCAATAAATTGCCCAAACTTTTTGTTTTAATCACCTGATATCTTATCAGATATCCACAAAATTTTGAATGTGTTTCGAGATTATTGATTTTCAGAACATCGATTAATTTCAGCATTGTACGAGGCATGTTTTTTAAGTAAGTACCGTTTTGGAATTAAAAAAAGACGTGTGAAGATATCGCAATAATTTTATTTTTACATGAAAGCCTGTATCTTAATCTACTTTTTCCGTGAATATTGACGCACTTGTCATAACGTGGCACCAGTGTTTGGATCCCCTTCTCATAAAATTCTGCCGCCTGACTGTGTCACAAATGTTTTGACTTCATTATCGTCTTGCAGACGCTGACCGCCCAGGTGTTTCTTCAAGTGCAGGAACAAATGGTAGTCGCTGGGTGCCAGATCAGGGCTGTTTTCTGTTTTCTCTCACCTTTTCGCCCACTTTCTGCTCCACATCTTCATTAACGACCGAAGGACGCCCACTCCGTTCTTCATCATGCACATTTGTGCGGCCATCTTTAAATGCTCTCACCCATTTCCTTACCATTCCATCACTCATAATGTTTTGTCCGTAAACTTCACAGATCTCACGATGAATATCGATCGGTTTTACGCCTTTAGCACTAAGAAATCGTATAACAGCCCGTACTTCACAATCAGCGGGACTCACGATTGTCGGAGGCATCTTAAACACTCAGTAAACAACGTATACAATGAAGAATCAGACTGTAATGGCGTTAATGCGTAGACAAGAGATGTAGGTAACCAACGCGCGTGCGCGGAACGCCGACCGTAGCGCTACGGCGGCGGAATCGCAAAACGGTACTTATGGTAAGAAGCTATAAGGTGATCATATTTTCCTAAGATCTCGGAACATAAAAAATGGCAACCTTGTTTGAGAGCATCGATATTGGTTTTTCAATGTTTTCGTATTTGTCATTGTCAGAAGTTTGAAAAATTTCCTTCCTCCTTGAGAATATTTCAATAATAATCATTTCAACGCTATCATAAATGAATAGAGTATTTCAAAGAACATGAGGTTATTAAAAGGATGATATCAATTTCAATGTTTTCGGATGTCGAAGTTATACCCTCTTTTAGTTAGGTTTTAAGAGAAGGGAATGCAAGTTTAGAACAAAACAGAAGGAAAACTGTGAATGGTAGGTAGGTATTCTCAATTTATGATATAGGTGTGTACATTCTTTGTGGCGGTTGTTTTAGTATCACACTCTTCCTGACTCCGGGAAAAGACTATAGAACAGGCGAGCAAAATCTCCTAAACTTGCGTCATTGGTTCTTGCATCTTCAAAATGTTGAAATACCTATGCTAATCAGGAATTACGATTCAAAAACTTTTATTTATTACCGAAAAATCTTATATCTGATGAACTTACAGAGTTTGAGGTTCTTATAAATTTAAAAATCAAAATATAATAATTCCACTTTAACATCAGTCAATTGCATTTAATCAATTCAGTTTGAATAATTACGCATCAATGTTCTATTTTTTATCTTTCGGTTAATTATTTGACAAATGACAATCAACAATCTGTAAACAATAAGTGATTTTCTTTTTTGGACTTGGTTCTAAAGTTGTTTGAACTGGTCTGATGTGAAATATTATTTTTATAACTTCAATTATTTGAATGAAAAAGAAACAAAAATTAAAAGTTAAAACTAAGCAAATCACAGAGATGTTTTTGTCATCATTCATCTCTAGGTCCTTCATAATACGGTTCTCTATTTGGGCAGGTAAGTAGGTAAGTATAAATGTTACCAAAGTTCTGAGTGTTTTTGTTAACTACATCAGTTTCCCTATTAATGTGGATCATCTCTATTATCATTCTTTTCCTATAGTTCTTGTGTTTTTCCAGAATTTCAACTTGATCAAAATCAAATTCATGTCCTTAATTGACATATATATACATTATTTTGATTTTGGCGTACAATTTTTGAAAGCAAACAATGTAGCGTGTAGTAATAGCTGAGTTTAGTGACGAGGTGCCATAGAATTTGGTTTATGACATAAAAGCTGCCCGTATAGGTGTTGTAATGTTAACTAAAATATGCTCAAATATTGAATGGTGAAGGACTTTCTTTCAGAGTGAATAATGACACAGGGCGTTCTCCAAGTTGCCCACATATATATATATATTCTTTTGAACTTTTGGCTGACAATATTTAATTGCAAACAATAATGCATATAGATCAGGGGTTAGTGACGGGGTGTCATACAATTCGGCGTATGACATAAAAGCCTAGGAAAAACCCTGTGAAAAAACCCTGGCTCCCCGTCTAAGTGTGAAAATACAAAAATAAGCTGAAATATATTTCAGAGTTGCCCACATAGAATCTGAAAATAAACAGACAAAAGCAGAAAAAAGACCTCAATGAAATGATAACGTATCATATTTGTATGAAATTTACTTACCTTCTTTTCATGGATTCTTAAGGGAAGGTAGTTTAAACTTGTAACAAATCAGAGGGAACCTGTGTTTGTTTTAAATTCAAGCAGATGTAATATACTGTTGCAAAGGGTCGGAAAGACAAGGTCGTAAAAGCTCCGGATCTCACGTAGGTGCCAAAATGAACCCCCATATAAGATTTTCCGTTAAAAAATGATAATGCAGACTAATTCGCATCGATTCAATAGCAAATGAATTCGAACTTCCTCTCGAGAACATTACGAGAAGCACCTGTTCAATACATCTGCACTCATCGGAACATAAAAATCTTGTTGGAAGTCGCCTGGAAGGATTGCTACTGAATCATAAATTAAGTACCAACTTCCTTTTCATGACAAAACACAACCTATCTCAATATAGAAGGAAGCAAGAGCAAGGTTATACAAAAAACATAAATAAACGAGTATAGCTTCAGTAAAGTACAAACTCGCTTCGCTTTCCTATAGTGCCTCTACTTCGGTTCTTTCACTATAATCGTGCTTCTATTCCAGGTAGACGATTCAGCCACCTGCCTCTCACTTGATTATATTTATCAGTGTGATGTCGGTTCTCCTAACAGGGGTGGATTTAAATTTATCTTTCCAGGTATAAAAGAAAAATATCATCAACAAGATATCCTTACTACGGAATCATATTATTATTGGGCAGATTTCCACCATTTATTATTATTAACAACATTTCGATAGACAATTTCTATCGTTTTCAAGTTTAATTAGCTTTGAAAAAGTAGAAACTTATTCAATATTTCTCAATTTTCGTCAAATGTTTAAATTGCCATTACTCATTAAATTAAATATGTCACTTATCTGTGATATGAAGTTCTCTTCAAGTTAAATCGAGCAATTTGCCTTCAAACTTCTAGCATCTCAGTGATTTTCAAAAATGCTTCTGCCTTTACTTTTCTTCTTATGAGTTTTTTTTTAATATCATTGTACTTCATTTTACTGAATACAATGATCTTCAATCACAGCATGTTGGACTTATTTGGATTATCATTGTCCAGCTTTTGATGTTCTTTTATTTGTACCTTCTTTTTAAGCACGCATTATCTGTAGGCGCTCCGCGGGCCGCTTAAAGCCCTCGAACTCTTAGCAATTGAAACAAAATTCAGAATTATGAAAAATTTGAATTTGGAAATCTATTGAAAACGACAAATTTCCTAACTTAATTGACTGTACTCAAAAAATTATGTGTTCTGCATCAACTTATGTCTGTGAATCTACTTTCAGTAAGCTGATGTTCCTAAAAACCAAGTACACATCCAGGTTAACGAGTGAGAACGTGGAACACACATTTTGAGAATATCTGTTCCTTCCTAACCTGCTGATATACTTTGTGAACACAATTTCAGGCTTTCATTTTCAAATATTTCTCAAGGAAGGGCCTCCAAAACCTCTTTTACCTCCCATACCTCCTCAAAAGCGATCACGAGCCTTCACCGCGGTTCTGACAAATTCTAGTGAGGATCATTTAACGGGTAATTTGCATCTTCGATGTAAGATTTTCTGCACTCCCATAGTATTGCATATGTTTCTGCATTTCTTCGATCTTTATTTCCCAGAATCAGGAAATCTATGCTCGGAGAGTGCTGAGGGCTGACTCTTCAAGTCCTTTTTATGCCTGTTCATTACGCCAATTTTCAGTCCATCCTGTTGTATGGATTAATCTGCTGAGGTTATAGTATGCAAGCGGAATCGGTGTTCAAATCACAGAAATTGACGGTTCGGACAATGTTTGGATTGGCCCATAAGCAATCCTGTAGTGGCTTCTTCAGGAAGAATAGATTACTCAATCTGTCTGGTTTATACATATACAAGGGTTGCCTTTTATACGAGGAATGTTTTTTAAGTAAGTACCGTTTTGCGATTCCGCCGCCGTAGCGCTACGGTCGGCGTTCCGCGCACGCGCGTTGGTTACCTACATCTCTTGTCTATGCACTGACGCCATTACAGTCTGATTCTTCATTGTATACGTTGTTTACTGGGTGTTTAAGATGCCCCCGACAATCGTGAGTTCCGCTCATTGTGAAGTCCGGGCTGTTATACGATTTCTTAATGCTAAAGGCGTAAAACCGATCGATATTCAAGGTGAGATCTGTGAAGTTTACGGACAAAATATTATGAGTGATGGAATGGTAAGGGAATGGGTGAGAGCATTTAAAGATGGCCGCACAAATGTGCATGATGAAGAACGGAGTGGGCGTCCTTCGATCGTTAATGAAGATTTGGAGCAGAAAGTGGGCGAAAAGGTGAGAGAAAACAGAAAACAGCCCTGTTCTGGCACCCAGTGACTACCATTTGTTCCTGCACTTCAAGAAACACCTGGGCGGTCAGCGTCTGCAAGAAGATAATGAAGTCAAAACATTTGTCACACATTGTTCAACAAGTCAGGCGGCAGAATTTTATGAGGAGAGTATCCAAACACTGATGCCACGTTATGACAAGTGCGTCAATATTCACGGAAATTATGTTGAAAAGTAGATTAAGATACAGGCTTTCATGTAAAAATAAAATTATTGCGATATCTTTACATATATCTTTTTTTAGTTCCAAAACGATACTTACTTAAAAAACATGCCTCGTATTTCGGGATTGGATAACCCTAGTGTTGCAATCTGCCAACTGACAGCTTTATCGTAAAGCTTGACATTTCTGAGGTTATACGTAGTCAGAACATTTTGACATACATGTGTTGTTTAAAATTACTTAAAAGATTCATCTCGACCAAAAAGTGGAATTAAATCGTGAACATTTTCGTGCGATTATTTATTACTTTCGACGAGGATTAACTCAACAACAGTGCATCGATGAACTTAATTCAATTTTTGGCGATGAAGCTCCATCAAGGACCAGTGTTTATCGATGGTATAGTGAATTCAACCGAGGTCCTTGGTAACTCCAAGAAGACTAACGTGAAGATACTCCAAATCAGTTGTTGTTCCGAAAACCATTGATGCTGTGCGCCAACTGATATTGCAAGATAGTCATGGGACCTATCGTGAGATTGAAACAACCTTAGGCATTAGTGGGACAAGCATACATTCAGTATTACATCAACATTTGACCGTCAAAAAAATTTGTTCACGTTGGATTCCACACAATCGCTAAAAAAAGGCTTGTGTCGATTGGTCGAAAGAAATGCTCCAAAAATGCTGTATGTAATTAGTTCATTAAAGCACTGTTTTTAGTACTGTAATGAACTCATTACGACACTGAAATAGAGAAATAATTATTATATTATACTTTTGAAAGCAATTGTCAGAATGAAATGTCTGAAAAGGGTACAGAAGAAACAAAAAAGTAAGGGGTAGCAAGCAGCACCTCCTTCCTCCGGACCTGTTTTATGAGAGGATGAGAGCAATACGTGCAATAAATGATCCGTGGTAAAATCACGTTTTTGATGGCTCATCTTATAGCTGGATAGACTCCATTGAGCAGCATATGGCGGCTCGATTCCGGTCAAGTCACATTAAAATTATATTTCATCTTTATCATCCAGTATTACACTTTATAGACGTAGTGGTGACTTGATGTTCGACACAAAGGATTTCTAGTAATTTATAGTGGAAACTTTTGGGGTATTCTGGCTGCTACACGGTGGATTAATACATCACCAACGAATTTTTAAAACCTGTTTGGTCCATCCGTGATATGGTCTGAGAAGAAGGGTATGGGTACATATTAGGTTACGTCGATTCTTGAATTTTCATCTTTTGTGATTTGTTTTAGTCACTTGACTGCTGGAAAGTACATACAGGATGTTTCGAGTTTGAATGCCAATAAAATTTATGAAGAACAAAACCTTCTTGAGGTATTAAAATTGAGAATATCATTTTTTACAAAAATACATTTTTTGAAATTTTGCTTTACAAATTTTTGTTTATTCGAAAATTGTTCGGTATGGAAAATGATGGCCTAACCCAATATACAGGATTTTGTTTGTTTTTAAGCGCTTATCTGTTATTTTCGAATATCGAGCCGAAAAAGGTCTCAATCAATTAGGTTTGACTTCCAGGTGAAGAACCCAGAGTCCAATTTGAGTATGTCCGTCAGGCTGCCCGTATCCTCCGATTTTTTCTTGAAGTATATATACAGGGTGAGTCTTTCACCACTGCGTTAATTTTAACCATAGGTTCTTGACGTCAAAAGAAACATTTTCTTGCTATAACATTTTTCCAAATTTGGCCCCGTGCAAAGGTGTTGAAATTTCATAAAAAGAATGCATTTTCACCTTTAATATTCAAACGACAATATCAATTGAAATGATCTCTTGTAGAAGGTTTTTGATAACAGTCATGCATATTTTGGAATCAATAGATATATTTCATTTCTTGTGGGTTTCTCACTACCACTGTGCGGGTACAAAATTAGAAGTAATAATAATCACCCGCTTAATGAAGGGCAGCGGACTTCCTGAGTCGCTGGTTATACTAAAACAGTAGATCCAAAAATTATCTTTGGTAGAAAAGATGTTTGCAAGGTGAATAAAAACAAGTTTGTAGTTACAATAGAATTATGTATTCACAGATAAGAATAGTTACACAATGTTCAGCACTTGAGTTTACACTCACAGAAAGAGTTTTTAGGTGTCTATAATAACCAAGGATTTGAACCTCTTTGCTCAATCTAGGCACTTCTGGTAATATAAATGATAAAGAGATCTGACCTTATTTGTTGTTTGGAGTTCACCACAGCTCTGCTTCAATCGTCGAGGGTAGATTTCTCTGAATAAGGTGCAGGCACTTTGGATAAAGCTTCACAAACTTCCACTGATGAATTGTGCCTTGGCGATGTGTAATTTCGTCACAGGTTCACAATTCACAACCTTTTTCTTTTACGTAGAGAATTTCAACTGAGTAATTCACATACACATGAACTAGGGTAGCTAACTGACCCGAAAACAGATTATTTTGAGAGATCTTTAGAGGAACTTGTAGTTCTGAGTGCCGTTATAGACTCGTGAAAGTAAATTGATAAAAAGAGAACTTACTTGAGTACTGTGCACGAGAGCGTCTTGAGAGAGAATTTACTTCTAGAAGTGACCACCTTCAGAAGTGTAGACAGAATGAATTTGAATAATTGAAAGAGTTCGGACGTGGACAAAAGTTCAGGTAGCTAAGTTTAGGGATTTCCAAAATTCCGTCCGACAGAAGGCATTCTTGGAAGTAACGGCCGCTGCCCCAAATTCCAAGAACTGTCCTTTGTTGCGAGAATATCGCAACAACCACTGTACAGATTGGTTAAATTGCATAAAAAGCAAATACATATCACTTGAACTAAAGGTCCGTATGTTGTACTTCCTAGAATCATTAGCCTTTTTTGCAGACAAAATCATTCATCATCGTTTTTCCTAAATTGCACCATTTCTGAGATATTTGAAGTGGAAAGGAATTATAATACATAACAGTAGCGGCTCGTGACAATATAGTATGGTGAGGTACATAGGTATGAAAAAAAAATTAATAATGTAATATATATTTCGTCCTCGATTTGTTTATTCACAACAAAAGCAACCGAATCAATTAATTCATTTTGAATGGTTTTAGATGTACCAGAAATTACCGATTCACTGTTGGTGTCATTTTCTAAACAGGTTTTTAAATTCGTGTCAAATTTACTAACAAGAACTACCAATTGTTTGAAATTTCCTCGATTTAAAGACTCATTCGATTCATCGTGCCCCCTAAAAGGTAGCTCTTACATACAGAGGTGCATTGTAATATCTATTAAACTTCTTAGAATTTGTCGACTTTCTTTGAATCTAGCATTGAAATTTTCAATTTCTATTTGACGCGCATTGTCTATTGCTGTGGCGATATTTTGTTTTTGCTTTCTCATAACGGTAAGCTTGCAATTAGATGCTGAGCACTTTTATTGTGTAGCGATAGACCCCGAGATAAATTTTTCAAATCACTAAAACCACTTTTCGACCAAAGTCTGTCGGAATTTCCATTAGTTGCTGAGAAAAAAATGCACAGCCAACAAAATATTTTTTTCAAAGTAATACTTCCAGTAAGCCAGTCGTACTTGTCATACCACATATTTTGGAATCCCCGATTTGATTTACCGACCCCACCACTAGACACTAGAGATTTACTCAAATTTGGAACAGGTCGCTTAACTTCTTTAATTAAATATAATTTATTATCATACGAATGAGTCGAAAATGTTGCTCATTTATTAAAAAATTAACAATATCACAAGTACACCGAATATTCTCCTTAGGAATTTCAAAAGATTTACTATTACTAGGTCCCGCTGAATCCATTTCGCGATCTGTTAGTCACTTTCGATAAAAAAGATTTATATTTCAGAAAAAATTCACCTGAAAAAGATTATAATCATACGCGATACCACTAAATAACGACAAAGTGAACTAACCCTATTTCCCGCTTCCCGATTAACTCGAATAAAATCCTGAGGCCAGCCTCTAATTCCTCGAGAAGCCGCCTTCAAAGCCGTAGATATGTTCTCACCGCTTCGACGCAGATAACCCTCTGGACATCGCAGAAACGAAACGATCTCAGATCGGCTAAGATCGCGCAGAGGCCAGCCTCGGATTAATCCTAGAACGGCTTTCCATTACGTTCTCGTAGTTCATCGAAGTAGATAACACGCTAATTCAGTCAAAGAAGCCTGCGTTAGGCATGCCTCCAACCGTTTATTCAAAGAGGATTTGATTTGTTATGAATATACAAGGAACGTGAGATTAGGAAAAATATTGAGGAAAAAAGTGATGATGAAAGGGAATGAAGAAATATACGGTTCAGAATTTTTTTGATGAGGCACTGCCTCACCTGCCTCATAGGACAAGCCGCCACTGATACATAATAATAATAATAATTTATTCACTCTCAGTATAATCTCAATGACTTCAAATGAACAATAAAATGATTTATCAGTGAATAAAAGTATACTCACGAAGCAGGAGACTGCTTGTGTGTGAGAGATAAATAAAAGAAAATATTACTCAATTGGGATTTAAAGAGAATCGAGGATGTGTCAATAGATTGAAATCAGCGATTTATATAAAAGAAACCAACATAACTTCAAAAGCTGATGAAACATGAGTTAGTGAATCATTTCTTAGAGGGAAAATTTAAACAATTTAAATTCAATAGTGGATGCTGTGGAAGGTAATTTTCATTCAAACTAAACAGGACTACAGAGGGGTAATTGCCCAATGTGAAAACTTGAAATGTTTATAACTTTTCAACGCAGCTGAATATGGAAAAACGGCATTCAATTCCTCAGCAGATGGATGGGATGGTGCATTGTCTAAAAGAAGCAACGCTTTCTCAGGAAGATTCTCAGTTCTCAGAAAGTTTCTAACCTCTGGAACAAACTGTTCATGCGTTTTTACTGTTTCGGTAAACAAGAGGGTTGTTAAGTTCTTGAAACATCTCGGATCTTCGCTTTACCAATGACCAATGGTTTAATTCTGTGCGAGCCCAGAGCGTTTGTACAGCCTTAAAATGTGATTCGTTGTTTTGAAATCTTCATACCAGATGCAGGTTTCTCAGCTGAGAACACATAAGTTTTATCTGGTAGCAATCGCCAGTATAATCCTGTTTCATCGGCGTTGTAAATCTGATCTTCATTAAATACATGGTCTCAAATGACTCTCTTCAAACTTTCTTTGAATGGGGCAATGAGTTCTGGCTGACTTGAAAGTTTCCTCCTGTTATTTTTAAGAATCTAACACCATAACGTTCTTTGAAGCGCTGAAGCCATCCGTCGCTCGCTTTGAAATAAGAAATATTTAAACTTGCAAATAAATTCAAAGCTTTCTGTTGGATCATCTCTCCAGAAACCGGCATATTTCTTTCTCGTTGGGCATGGAACCATTTATAGAGCTGAATTTCCATTTCTGGCAATTCCGCCTTCTTCAGGGTGCATTTCTTTGTCAATTTTAATGTATTGCTGACTCTCTCGAGAATTTGCCTTTTTTTTGTTTTTTATGGAACAAACCGTTGACTCAACAATCCCATATTTCTTCGCTAGTAAGGTAACATTCAGGCCTTTATTGATGTCTTCTAGGACTTGAGCTTTCTCATGAAGAGATAACATCTTGATTTTCCACTCACTTTCACCATTTTCTTTGTTTAGTACACTTCGGAACAAGAATGCTCGAACCGATAACGTATAACTGACGATAAATCGTGAAAACCTATTCGTCCCTTTGAATAAAATAGATGTCAAGTTCTAACAAGTTCATATGAACGAAATTATATTCTGTTCATATTACAGAGTAGTCAATACAAAAAATATTGTGTTCACATTACGGAGTGGTTCATACTAACGCATGTTCATATTAGGTAACGCGATTGTACTTAATTAAAAAGAGGTGAAAACTGTCCTTTTGAACAATTATTTTTTAGTTCTTGGGTGATCTTTTAGAATGTGTTCTCATAATTAACAGAAGAGAAGCTTGGAAGTCACAATGCTTCAAGACATCCACATAAGAATGACAGAAAATGAAAACGACCTGAAAAAAATTAACCACATTCTCTCGTTCGTGATCACACAACTCGAATAAATACCGAGTTGAATACTTACATATAATAACACATAATGATAAATTTTGTATTATATTATTATGTTGTGCCCGGCTTTCAAAGTAGGTAGGATACAAGCTTCGACGTACGTTCAAGCGGTAATCGAGCATCCACAGGTACGGTTCAAGGACAGTCATCTCGCAAAGAGTGCTGTTGCATGATTCTCGCTCGATCCGATATTTTATCACAGATACACGTTTCTCCTTTTCGCCGAAGACCAACAACCATCGAGGATGTGAGAGAATGACTCATTTCTATTGATTCCTGCTAGAGCAACGAATAAAAAATTTATTCATGGAAGGCCTAAATAAGTCGTGTTGAATCTATTATATCTTTGATTGAAAAAATTTGATTACCACTAACGTTTGGTCAAGAGATTACGTCCATATACACACAAAACTTTCAGGAAATCAACTAAAATTGTGAAATTTTATTTTTAATTGTACTTATTCTTAAAGGATTGATTTCCTGAAATGTAACACGATCTTTTCAGTGTTTTTAGATGGAAAATGGTGAAAAGCTGACCAAAGAGAAAGTTTTCTTTCAGTTTTAATCGAAGCTCAAATTTCCTTCTCTTAAAAAAACAATCAAAAGTATATCTATTCCATCGAAAAACATTTAGAATATCTTTCTTCCAGTAAGCACACTAAGTTCTTCGAAATACTTTATACTGGTGTCCCGTAACTCAAAGTCAAGCGGTTACTGGGCGATATGCTAGGTTATGCCAGTTCTAGGAAAAATAAAAAAAAATCTATGTCACTTGGTTAAGTGGTAACAGGTATATTTTTGTAGTCAAAAATTCTCCAATTTTGCAGTGATTTTTTAAACGTAATCCCAAATAACTATGCCATTGATCACAGTCACAAATCCATTGTTAGGTACAATTGTTTTATTTTTATTTTTTATTATTTTTTTAATTTTTGCTAGAACTGGTATAACCTAGCATATCGCCTAGTAACCGGTTGACGTTGAATTACGGGACATCCTGTATATTCAAAGCTAAATTACTCAAAAAGCGATTCTTCGGAATCGAATCTTCTGAAAGTTCTACACCAACCTAGAAGCAGTACATTAAACTTTTCCACAGCACAATGTTGGGTTGTCAATTCTGACAGCTTCGAATTAACTAATTTTCTGTGATATCCTGCGCTAAAGTAAATGATAAAACTACATATGGTATATTTCTTGCCTAAGTGCAGAATTTATTTCAAATCTAACATATAATTCTAAAGGATATTCCCGGTGGGACACCTTGTGTATCAATTTTCGACTTCCGGTTACACCGGAAACAGATACCTATTAGCTCTCTTATTTCAAATGAAACACCCTGTATAATTGGAAAGTTTCCAATATATTTTTTGATTCCGCATTGATTTTTTGTACATTTTGTCTATCTATCTCAAGCGGTTTCTGAGTTATATTCATATTTTCAAAAAAGTGACAGATAGAGGGGTTTCAAAAATCTCGTATGTTTCTAGAACGTCCGGGGTAAATTCAGATGTTTTGCCTGAATTTGATTACAGGAAGGTTGCTCAATATCATTTTATTGAAACTATTAATTTTTTCTAACAAATTGATTCTAAACAAAAAAATAAGTGTATTCCCTCCTCAATTCCCTATACCTCATCACAGCGATATTTGAGAAAATCAGTTTGTGTTTGAATAAAAAAATTAGAAAGCACTGGCGTGAGTTTAGATTGCTTTGGCGGTCTTGTTGAGCTACTTGCTAGTAAATATTCAAACCATAACAAATCTGTAAGCACTCTGATCAGGTGAACAATAGTCTCTTCCCGTACTATGGGACAATGTTATGCAAATGCGAGCCTTAAATTCAAGTGCTCATTCATGGCCACTTAACTATTTAAGGGCGGATTCTACCCATCGATCAAAGGTAAATGTATATTTATTTTGGTATTTATCTATGATTCTAACCTAAAATAATTTGATTTGTTTGGTTTTTCACTCAGACTAAAGTCTATTTCTCTAGTCTAAGGTTAGAAATTTGTCTAGTATTTCTTTGTGATTTTCGAACAAATGTGATGTGACTAAAATAATATTAATTGTAATATATACTTCGAACAACGCTATTAACTTGTATGATGGACTTCTTTAATGAATTTGATGCATTTCTTGACGACATGGAAATAATAGAAATTGTGGAAAGAGGACTTCCTAGGCGTATATACGTATAAAGTCTTTAATTAAAACCATATCGGACTTGTTTATTTATAATTAATTTATAAACAAATATTTCTGCCATAGAATAGAAATATTTGAAACTTCTTTAACCACAGAACATCAAATATTGCGTGTAGCCAATGAAATCGCTTTATTGATCTAGGGAGAAATGAAATACTGAAATGTCACTAGATCGAGAAACTTAGGCGTCGCTTGGTTAAGTTTCTGTTAAGTGACAGTCGTGCAACTGGAGATGAATTTAAGCGACCCTTAACTTTAAATGGCACTTAGCTAAGCGACATTTTAAGGGGCGTTGGTGCAAACGGGCCTTAGAGGTTTCAGAAGATATTTCAAAAGGACCAGTGTTTGCCAGTAATAAATAATAAATGGTGATGAAAGAAGACCTTGTTAACCGATAGATAAATTTTCCTGAATATGTTGCCATATGTATTCAAGAGATTCAATTAAATTTAACGAAAGAAAGGTATTTTTAATGGTTTTCGATGAATGTGATGCCTACTTTATATGTGTTTTTAGGAGAAGAGAATTTGAACTTCAGAGAAAACTTGAGAAAAACTGTGAGTAATTCTTATTTTTTATTTGAGATATAGGTTTCTTCATTCATCGTTGTTATTGTATTAGTAACAGTCCAAAGTACGAGAAAAGACCCTAGTACAAGCGCGCGAAAGCTCCTGGACTCAGATCAGTGCTTTTCTGATTTTTTCAAAACATCCTATGATGAGCTGCCACTCGAATGTGTGAAATTTATTTCCGATACAAGACTACCTCATTTATTTTTTTTGCTTTCATTGATAGAATTCATAGGCCTTTCAAATTTATCTGTGAAAGTTTTGTCAATCCCTTTACAAATTTTCTGTATCTATTGTCCAACCATTAACTCATGGAACAAATTTTTCTGAAGCAGCTTTCACGGCAACTTCGGTCCTAGGAGAATTGCAATGAGAGGATGTAATTCACCTTTTTCACTGTCTACATTTTAAGCGAGTTCAATCAAATGGGCCTTCTTGAAATTCCAACATTGCCTATTTCAGCAAATTGAACTAAGTTTTCTGAAGTTTATAACAAATCCTATGTTGATTAATGCATTAATCAATAACCTTTATGTACACTGTGTCCGTAAAGTATGGAACAACTTCGTTTTCTGCTGAACAGACCATTTTAAGAAATAATCACAGAAAGAAACACGTCGATTTTTTATTATGCTTCACCGTATTTTAAAATATTTATCTAATATACAGGTGAATTACTTTCGAGAAATGACGTCACCGTCATTTTTTTTTAATAGAACACCCCTATTTTGTCTCTCTTGCTGAGCTCAGCTCTAGCTGAGCTAATTCCAAAATTGTATCACATGTTGATTTCAATTTTAACATAGGGGACAAAAATACATTATGATAATAATAGTAACATTATTGATGGAATACATGACTATAAATGTTCGAACTGCAGCCCTTGCTTTAATGTAATAAACTACAGGGTGCTACATTCAAACCAATTGCCGCTAGACATAAGTATTTTTGATATTGTCAATTTGACTTATAAAGAATGTTACACGTTATTTTATAAGCACACACAAAACTATTGTATATTTGTCCACCCTGTACCAATTGGAATCATCATGTAATACATTTTTAGAATCAGCTCCAAAAATGGAGATGAAATGAGGGCGTTCTATTTAAAAAAAATGACGGTGACGTCATTTCTCGAAAGTAATTCACCCTGTATATTAGATTATTATTTTAAAATAAGGTAAGTTAAAATAAAAAACCGACGTGTTTCGGGATTATTGCTTAAAATGGTCTGTTTAGCTAAAAGTGAATTTGTTCCAAACTTTACCGACACAGTCTCTAACTTCACTGTAACATGAACTCTGATTCGAACTTTATCACTTATCAATAACTCTGGCACAATTGTTTCCAATCAACTGTAATTTGAATAAATATTCAAATTTGCACGTCTGCACTCTAACGATCAAACATGTCGTTTAAGTGACCTGATGTGAAAGATCATCTACCTCTTCATAATCGTGATGGGGATATAGCGTCAATTAAGATGTTGATGAACTTGAATACGAGAAATGAAATATTAACGTGAGAATCCCAGAGCATTATCGGCAACAGGATTTTCTAGTTTATTGTAAAAAAGTGACTCCATGATGGACATTTCCTGGAGATATATCAGCTGCAATGCAAATGGGATATATTTAGCAGTAAATCATCTGAAAATTACCCTAGTCGAGATAGTAGATGAATGGCATTGTAGGGAAATATTTCCAGTTCAACATTATCAATAATGAGCAATGATAGTTTTCATCGATCAGCAGAAGAGCTACAAATCCAATATGAACTTGACAATAATTTTTTAAACCAAACCTCGCAAAACTTGATGTATTTTACTTAGTTAACACTGATATTACTTTAATTAGTGGTTGCAATTGATAGCTATGCTCTTTGACTAGATTGTATAGAATAAACCACTCTAAAATTGTGATAATAGTATTTGAAAATTTGACAAAGGGTGTGAAATTTAAATCTTCTTCGAAAATTCTCTAAACTCGCTTTCTAATGCCCACTTGCACTGTCAAATAAGAGTGAAGTCGAGACACAAATTCACTGACACCACAGATTAAGTTGAGGATAAGTTCTTCGTATTTAAGTCGCCATTGTTCCATGGCTTACGAGAGATTTAGGCCCGGTTGCACCAATCACGCTTAGTGTTAAGCGTCATTTAAAGTGAAGCCTAACTTAAATTGCGTTGCAACAACTGTACAGCGGCACTTAAATGTCTGAAGCGGCCCTTAATTCAAGCGCTCATGTATGACCACTTAACTATTGAAGGGAGGGATTCTAAACAAAAATAATTTGTTCTGTTTTGGTTTTTGAATTAATTTGACTAATAACATTGATTGAAAAGAAATATTTACTTTAAGCAACGCTAATAATTTTTATCATTGGCTTCTATAATGCATTTGATGTATTTCGTGACGACGTTCAGATTTCGATGAAATGGATAAGTTGCCTGTCTTTCAAAGATTTTGCTTCACAAAATAGATTGTCTTGCATTTACTGATATTAATAGAAGATCCATTAGAGTTGTTTCTGATTCTCCATTGCAACCCAACAAAAATTGAATAGTTTACTGAAATAGGCTGTTACCACAACGGTAGAGTTCGTTTTAAATGAAATGAAAACTAAACTTTGATGAAAATAGTCACGGGTTTATATATATTTATTTACATTTTAATACATAAATAAAGATCTCGACCACAGAACGACAGATAAAGTATCTCAATTTTGTTGACGCGCGAACATCAGCCAGCCAATGAAATGGCTCTATTGAACTAGGGAAAAGTCGCACAGAAATATCAACAGATCGAAAAAGTTAAGTGACGCTTACTCCAGTTACTGTTAATAACTCAATAAATTTAAGCGAGACCCGTAAGTTCAAGCGGCATATAGCTAAGCGATACTTTTGAGGGTCCTGCTGCAAGCGGGCCTTAACCCTTAAGGCTGTACACCACCTTGCGGCGAAACTCGAATTCCGCTAGATGGCACCAAGCGAAAATTTCAAGGAACTGAAAACAGGCACGCCCATTGTCTGTAAGGTATTTATGGCCCCTAATAAACTTTCTAGGTACTGTCGCCGGTGGGTAGGATCGAAACGGAACGTAAATTTGTGTTTATGGATTTTTTGTGGGTTTCGAAGAGAATGGTAAATACAGAGTTCATTCTATTTAGACCGGTCAATTGAGACCAAATAACAAGGGTGAAGTTACATAAATTCCCTGCAAGCTGAGAGTCGGTGAAATTATTCAAAACATAATTATGAATAAAATATTAGTTTCCCTGTATGGAAAAAATTTTATTCAAGGTTAAAGGCCAAAAAATGCGGTTTTCACGATTTTCTGCAAAACGTCAAGTTTTATGTCAAAATTACTCCAGACAAATATTGTAGAACATATAATTATCTATAAAATGTGTATCAATATTTTGTTCCAAAGAGTCACCGTTTTTGAGATATAACGGTTCAAAAAATTATGAAAGTTGTAATCGTCATAATATACATGATTTGGCCACGTATACAGGTTGAGTCAAAATTGTGTATCGAGCTATCTGGGGTACATTGAAAAACAGGTAAGTATAGTATGATGGATAAACTCATATCCCAGAATGCATATTATGACGATTACAACTTTTATAACTTTTTGAAACGTTGTATCTCAAGAACGGTGGCTCTTAGGAAAAAAAAGTTGATACATATTTTATAGATAATATATGTTCTACAATTTTTTCTGGAGTAATTTTGTGATAAAACTTGCCTTTTTGCTGAAAATAGCGAAAAACGCATTCTTGACCTTTGACCTTGACTTGAATATTTCCGTACAGCGGAATAAAAATGAAAAATTTTATTCATAATTAGGTTCTGAACAATTGCACCAAACTTTCAGCTTGTTGGGAATTAATGTAACCCTGAATGTCTAAATTGACCCTATAATTATTTATGTGAATGTGAGTGATGCAAATTAATTAAAACAATCTCTTGAATTTGTACATGGGGCGCTATACTACATGAAAAAAAATTTATTCGGACAAATCTAATCAGTTGAAGAAGCATATAAAATTTCCATATCTCCAAAACATTTTTCCTGGGCATATCAAACATGGGAAATAAAAAATTTTTGTTTTTTAAAATATATTATTTGGATTGAGGGAGCTGATATAATGCAATACATATTGAAACAAAATGTCCCTAGCTGAGGTTGGTGCACGGGTACCATACAATTCTACGTATGATACAATAGTCCAGGGAAAAACCTCAGCAGAAAAAACCCTGCCCCCGTGTCAAAAAAATATAACTTTCTACGGGTGTTCGACCCCTGCATCTGACAAAATTCGATATAATTTTTTCCGCTGAGAGAGTAGAATGTAGGCTTCGTTCGTGAGAAACACTTACCCACTTCCATAATAATTTCAATTTATCTCGCTGACACTCATTCCTCTTGGTATTCTGCCATCTATTATTTCTGGAAGAATGCACTTCTTGTAAAAGTCCTCTAATTTTGGAAGCATCGTATACCAGAAAAACCAGAAATTCCGATCCCTTATTATGGTTTCCACATGGAAATCATTATCGCAATAAAGAATCAAGTCGCAATATTCTCTACGGCATATATTTAATTGTCCCTGAATTTGGTAAAAATAGTACCATACCTGGGGTCATAAATGATCATAAATGAAAGATAAGATTCTATTGGCCCATCTGCCGTAAAGAGGTGTCAACCATTGGGAGGCGGGCCAAATACAATTATTCAATACAAGAACGAGAATAACTCGAAAAATTGAGAAAATTGAAAAAAAAATTTTAGCTAATTTCAAAGTTCAATGTAATACCGAACGACTACCTATGAGTTTTTTTCGATAAAATATTTCCTTGAGGAAATATTTGCATCTGAAGAGTATTTCAATTTTCAAAGTGTAATTAGCCAAAAACTATGCATCATATCAAAAATCGGCGGAAAGTACGCACTAGGGAATACTCATGCCAATGCTCACTCAAATTTTGAATGAAATCCGACAAACGGTTTATGCGTTATTCTTGAAGTAAATTAGCATTGAAATAGTATAGGCACAAAGAAGGTGATGTACAGCCTTAAGCCCGTCCTGAACATTCACATAATTATTTAATTGAACAAGTGTATTCTTAGACTTGTGTGAAAATAGGGATTCTTTTCAACTCGTCATACTGTTTGCTATATAACTTTATATCATGACCAATACTCAATAAAAGACAAATTAATCACAAGTTTTAGGAAACATTTTCAATTTTACAATTACAGGAAAATCACAAATTCAATTACTAGGGGAAAAGAAAATATAACATATCAGTACAGAGCACCTAACCTAGGTTTGTATCTGATTACAGTAATTTATAAAAACTTTCAAAATATTTCTTATACTTTCATATTTGTTTGAATATTCTCTTTTTTCAAGAGATAGGATTTTGTTTGTTGATTCTTCTTAATTACGGCGATATGATTGTTTAGTTCGTGTTTGATTTCAGTGTTTTTTTGAGTTAATGTTTTGTGTGTTCAAAGAATTTATTTGCTTGCTTGTAAATTAGTTCAATTATATTTTCACTTTTATTGATTGTGCGTCGTTTTGTAAAATTTATATTTTTTCGTATTTAGAATTTGAAGTGTTGCTTCATATTAGGTTGTTATATATGAATAATGCAGCTTTTATGCCTTTTCTTATATATCCTCTATTTCAATCATTAATCTGCTAGATTGGTTTGGCAATGAGAGGACATAACGAAGAATGACGTGACTCTTCTTCAATATTGTTTTCATACGTTGATGATGGGTTTCAGTTTTATTCTGTGTGTGAAATGAATGCGTGTCCTTTTTTTGTTTTATTCTGATTAACCATTTATCGCGAAAATCAGTCAATTTGTCTATATGTTATTGTATGTATTTATTGGCAAGATTCGGTTTTTTTATTGGGATAATAGTGCAGTACCGTCAACAAATATTTTTAATGTAGTTTGGTTGGATTTTGAAATGTCATTTATGTAGTAATTGAGTAGAATCGGATATATAAGACCACTTGGCCGGAACCCAGCTGTAGAGGTCCCGCAAGGATAGAGTTGATTTGAACCACAGATATTTTATCACTGAGTCTAAAAAGAAAAACGATTGATACCACGGTTGCACAAATAATCGAAAAATACAGACATTTGAACGAATATATAAGCATTCTGTTCTCATCTTCTCTGAATATTTTTGCATATACGTATAGGGATGTCAGAATATACTCAATTTTCCGCACGGGCTTTCATCAAGAAATTGAAACCGATCGTGAAAATTCTCTCTGTTCGGGTGAAAAAGAGTACGTACCAAAAATTCATAATACCTATTCCGAAATTTTGAATATGAAACCTCCGACTTTAAACATCTGGGTAGGTTGATGTTAAATTTGATCCTCTCGACTTCACCGAGTTCATTTACCACGGTTGAAATTGCCACAGCAGAAAGAAGCATGATAAAAAACCCGATGCCTGTAAAGTATCTCCTTGAAAAGTGTAATGTACTGTCTTAGTCATTTTCCTAAATATCACTGTGGGAAATAACCACCTACCGTGACCACTCTTCTTACGATTATCTTACTCGGAATAAATGCGGAATTTGATATACATACTCATTAATGATAGAATGGAGATTTTCTTTGTACCTGATATCGATATAATTTATTCAAATCGTCAATTCAAGGTATTTTATCGGTACGCCATTCAATACTGGATTTTGTAAATTCCCCTATTATTCTTAAATCGTGATTTAGCGTGGAAAAGTGAGCAAGTTATGGGGGTTACCAGAAAACACTGACATAATTTGCGGCAAGAAAATTTTTGAGCTGATGAAAATTATTGTCAAATTATTATTCAGAGCGATTTCAGCCTAGTTATCAAGTTCAAACCTGTAAAAATAAAGATATAGGTCGAAAAATGTATAAACGATTGATCGTTGGATTCGAAATTAATATTTTTAATGGATTTAGATGCACGCAAAATTTTTTATTGTTATCAACAAAATAAGATAAGGAAATTTCAATTTTCATTTGTGGTTTAGAATTTCAGCGCTCGACTATTGCAACTTGAGCGTACCTCCGCACAAGTTTTCATGAGATGAAATACTTTTTATGACATAAACTCTAACCTCAATCAGGGTGGCAAAAGTGCTTCGACAGTTGGTTCAAACGCATGTAAACGTGTATAGATTTTAATGGGAAATATTTTGGAAAACAATAAAGTGATTTTCGATTATTAATATTTGTTTTGTTCTCTAATCCGAAATATAAGGCACAACCCTTGTATAATGGGACCCGATATGCTCAACTTCTATAATTGGTCGATAGCTTGCTGTTCCACTAGGAACAAGCGTGCAAAAATCAACTGACCTGGGAAACGACTTATCAATGATTCACATAAAAATTACTTCATAGCAGTATCCAGTATCATTCCGGTTGGATATTTTGTCCGCAAATATAAATAAAACATAAAACTGAGTTTGCGATGCTCTGATGCACCCAGAAGGTAAGGAGTTCGTATTTTAATGCTAATCAGCGTTTTAAGGGAACCGATTATTATTCTCGGTTTCATTCGGAGAATTGCATGGTTCCTTATCAACACGTTCTGCTTGTTTACAAAAAATAATCTAAACATGTTTCAATTGCATCTGGATATCTGTGTCGACTGAATTTACAGTGGAAGGTATCTGTGCATTGAGCGTCAAAAATATGAAACATTTCACGCTTCCTTGAAAATTTCTGCACGCCTGTAAAGAAGATACGAAGACCTTGACAAAAAAGTACATGACCCACTTTCATAAAAATTCATTAAAATTTTCAAACTTTATACCCATCTGAAGTGTGGGAAAATGGTACGATTATTAGAAAATATGTTATCTGATAGAAGGTTTCGTGTTTTTATTGACAATAAGAGTAGCAATTTCAAAACATTGAAAAACGGTCTTTCACAAGGATCAGTTTTAGCTCCTTTACTTTTCAATTTATATCTCATTGATTTACCCACGACATCATCACATAAATTTGTTTATGCTGACTGACTACATTGCTATTGCTTACCAACATTCGGATTTCCATACTATGGATAACATACTGTCATCTGATTTGGAAATTTTAAAGAATGATTTTATTGAGTGGCGATTGTGTCCAAATCCCAACAAAACAGAAGTATTTTGTTTCCATCTGAATAATCATGAAAAATATAGAAAATTAGCTGTAACTTTCAATGATTCTCCTATCGAACATAATTTCTATCCAAAATACTTAGGAGTAAAATTAGATTCATCTCTCAATTACAAGGCTCATTTAAATGATCTGAGCCTAAAACTGAAAACTAGGAATAATATTGAATACATCCATGACAATAATTACTGGCACCATAAGATCTACACCAGCTCATTGGTTACCAGTTTTGTCTAACATTGTCGCTCTCCATATTCGCAGACAGACTACAGCTCTGACTTCTTGGAACAAATATCATTCTTTTCCCAATTTATTCCCAATTATTTCATATATTCGACAAAATAGAATTCCCAGATTGAAGTCACGTAAACCATTATGGCATAATACGTTCTTCAATATCAACTTAAGTGATAAAGAATTATGGAAGACTGAGTGGAACTCTTACGAAATTTTCAACAAGTATCTCGTTTCTGATCCTTCTGAAAAAATTCCTTGTTTTGATCTTCCAAGAAAAATTTGGACAGTTCTCAATCGTTTGTGGACAGGTCATGGTCGTACCAATAGCATGCTATTCAAATAGAACTCGATTCCTAGCGCAAGTTGTGAATGTGGAGAAGCAGAAGAAACAATACCTCATCTCATCAATAGTTGTCCCTAATATAAATTTCAAGATGGTTTTAGGGCTAATCATGATGTTTCCGATTTTTTCTTGGAATGGGTTATAAATTTCAAACGAATATGATACGTATTTTTGTTAGTCAGTTCTTTTTCCGGCTTTTGTCTTTTCATTTCAAGATTCGATGTGGGCAACTTGAAGAAGTCTGTCTCCATCAATAGAAGACCACTCTTGAAGAAAGAAGTGCCTCAAATATATTTTAGCTTTTTTTTGTACTTTGAAACTTAGACGGGGGGCCAGGGTTTTTTTCCCTAGGCTTTAGTGTCATACTCCGAATTGTATGACGCCCCGTCACTTACCCCAGATCTATATGCTTTATTGTTTGCTAACTAAATAATGTAAGCCTAAAGTTCAAAAGAATATATATATATATAAAAATTCGGTAAACGTGTAACAAAAATTGACGTGTTTCAGGAATTTCTTGCCAAATAATTTTGTTCTGATGAAATGAATCTGTTCCAAAATTTGGACGCGCAATGGATAACAAATTATGTTTTTGTGGTGAGTTGTAATTACTGAAGAAAAACTCTGCAAGATTCTTATTGCTTTGTGCCTTTTTAATTTTTATTTTATTCTGTAAATTTATCGAGATATTTCACAAAATGCATGTAATGAACCCAAAAAGAACTTTTCGGAACATCAGATGTATTGACCAATTTCGAAAAGAATGATTAAACGAAGCATACTGCTTACAATTTCCTGATAAATAAAAAAACAGGCAGATATTTTTGTTTATTTTTCTCGTAAATGAGTGGATATATTTCCTACTAGGGATGGGACATCATCATCGATGTTTTTCAAACATCGATATTTCAGTATCGATGACGATGTTTTTACTATCGATGTTAATTGATTTCATCATCGATGCTGACATCGATGTTGCGGATAGAATACTCAACATCGGTTTCCCGATGTTTCATATATTTATTTATGGAAATTCAGCGATTGAATCAGTTTTCAGTCAACTAGGAATATTTTTATACCAGGATGATATATATATTATTCAAAATCATGAATATGACTTGTCAAAAATTGACGAAGAAAACAGCTCCGTACTCAAAATGAAGTGTACAATGAAAATATACCCATTTTACCATCAAATATTCAAAAAAATAGTCTACCTGTAAATATTTGTGACCTTTTCTTTGGTTCAACTGATGCCCATCCAAAAATATTCCATATTGAAAAGAATAGAATTTCATATCCTTAATGATATGCAAACATGTATATGATTCCATATTTTATTGTCACTCTGTATAGACAGATGGGTGAATATAGTCGTCACAGTTTTGGTTCACGTCAGGAGAAAGTTATATTCGGGTTTTACCGCAATTTTGTGTTATTGAATATTTTGGAATCGGTCGTTTATTATACAGGGTGTCAATTAATTACTTGTACAAACTTTAAGGGGTTGAACGTTGCGAAATTTTAAAATTAAAAAGTTCCTATGAACGGCTTTATTTCAGAGATAGAGGGCGTCCAAAAATTAATTTTACTTAATTTTTTGTTCTCCAGTTTACACTAATTTGATGATAGTGATATGTGATGTACTAATTCAACATGGACATGACACAAAAAAAAATATATTTTTTGTTGAAGTTTTTAATCGTAGAAAATTCTTACTGAGTGTAAATTCGATAAAACGGTAAGAACTTTATTGACATCCAATTTATTTTATTTATTTATTTCACCAGTTTGAAAAACATCCAACTTTATACTGTACTTAAAATTGTAATTTCATCGTGCCCCTTTTTTCAATATAAGAATTTTCAGTAGACATTGAAATTATTTCGGATATATTGGGAATCTATCGTTAAATCATTATGAATGATTGATATACGTAAGTATAATTAAAGGGTTAAAACACCGATGTTTACAAACATCGATGTTCACAAATATCGATGTTCAATTAACGATGTTCAGTTAACATCGATGGTACAGTTCGATGTTATCATCGATGTTAAACATCGACGAAAACCTATCGATGTCCCATCCCTATTTCCTACTACATTCATCTGTTGTGCAATTACAACTACAACTATATGAAAAAATTTTACCTGTGATCCCTTCAAATGGAGGGTTAGTTTTTTTACCTGAGACATCGTCTTTTATGAAAACACACCCTCAAGCTAAACAAGTTGCGAAGCTCAAGTTGTTGAAACTGGAGGTAATAAAATGAAATGAAAATTTCCTCATTGAACCAGCCTCGATGAATTTTGATTTGATCGTAGTGAAAACCACTCTACGACTCCAATACGAGTGTTTCCTTTTACATTTCGGAATAAGAGAACAACACCAAATATTAATAATCGAATACCGCTTTATTTTTTTTTGAAAATATTTCCCATTTCATCTTTCACGTACGGGAATAATACGAAGACATTCGGTGCCAAGTCAGGCTATTGAGTTAAGCCAGGTCGAAAGTTGTAAAAAATAACAGCACGAAAATGTTAATTCCATTTTTTGGGCGAATGAATTTTTGAGTTACTGTGAACAATACAAAACGTTCTTTCTGTCAGTTGACAGATTGCAACACTAGGGTTGCCCGATCCTGAAATATAAAAATAATATACACCTACTGTATTTATTGAAATATCCGTTTTTGTGGCCTTGTTCACCTGAACAGAGTACTTACAGATTTCCCGCACGTCGGTATTTTTCGGATATTTGAGTGAAAGTGGTATCAATCGTTTTGTTTTGGACTGATCGAGAATCAGGTCGAATCCACGATTAAGTCCGAACGGAATGAGTTAGAGAGATTAAATTTTCATTGCAGTTTAAGGAAAGAGTATAATTTTTTGTTTTTTGGTTTGGGGTAATGGGAGAAAAATTTATTGCTAATTACACTTCTAGATGATGCAGTTTCATCATACTAATACCAGTGGCGGCTTGTCCTATGAGGCAGGTGAGGCAGTGCCTCATCAAAAAAATTCTGAACCGTATATTTCTTCATTCCCTTTCATCATCACTTTTTTCCTCAATATTTTTCCCAATCTCACGTTCCTTGTATATTCATAACAAATCAAATCCTCTTTGAATAAACGGTTGGAGGCATGCCTAACGCAGGCTTCTTTGACTGAATTAGCGTGTTATCTACTTCGATGACCTACGAGAACGTAATGGAAAGCCGTTCTAGGATTGATCGGAGGCTGGCCTCTGCGCGATCTTAGCCGATCTGAGATCGTTTCGTTTCTGCGATGTCCAGAGGGTTATCTGCGTCGAAGCGGTGAGAACATATCTACTGCTTTGAAGGCAGCTTCTCGAGGAATTAGAGGCTGGCCTCAGGATTTTATTCGAGTTAATCGGGAAGCGGGAAATAGAGAAATAGGGTTAGTTCACTTTGTCGTTATTTAGTGGTATCGCGTTTGCTGTGTATCGCGTATGATTATAATCTTTTTCAGGTGAATTTTTTCTGAAATATAAATCTTTTTTATCGAAAGTGACTAACAGATCGCGAAATGGATTCAGCGGGACCTAGTAATAGTAAATCTTTTGAAATTCCTAAGGAGAATATTGGGTGTACTTGTGATATTGTTAATTTTTTAATGAATAAGCAACATTTTCGACTCATTCGTATGATAATAAATTATATTTAATTAAGGAAGTTAAGCGACCTGTTCCAAATTTGAGTAAATCTCTAGTGTCTAGTGGTGGGGTCGGTAAATCAAATCGGGGATTCCAAAATATGTGGTATGACAAGTACGACTGGCTTACTGGAAGTATTACTTTGAAAAAAATATTTTGTTGGCTGTGCATTTTATTCTCAGCAACTAATGGAAATTCCGACAGAGTTTGGTCGAAAAGTGGTTTTAGTGATTTGAAAAATTTATCTCGGGGTCTATCGCTACACATTAAAAGTGCTCAGCATTTTTCATCTAATTGCAAGCTTACCGTTATGAGAAAGCAAAAACAAAATATCGCCACAGCAATAGACAATGCGCGTCAAATAGAAATTGAAAATTTCAATGCTAGATTCAAAGAAAGTCGACAAATTCTAAGAAGTTTAATAGATATTACGATGCACCTCTGTATGCAAGAGCTACCTTTTAGGGGGCACGATGAATCGAATGAGTCTTTAAATCGCGGAAATTTCAAACAATTGGTAGTTCTTGTTAGTAAATTTGACACGAATTTAAAAACCTTTTTAGAAAATGACACCAACAGTAAATCGGTAATTTCTGGTACATCTAAAACCATTCAAAATGAATTAATTGATTCGGTTGCTTTTGTTGTGAATAAACAAATCGAGGACGAAATATATATATTACATTATTAATTTTTTTTTCATATGTACCTCACCATACTATATTGTCACGAGCCGCCACTGACTAATACATGGATGAATTTATTTATCGTATGGCACACATCACTGTTTTACAATACATATAACAAAAAGGAAATATTAAAAAATAATCAGGTATACTGGTATGAATTAAGCATTTTTTTGTGAAAATAAAACACTAATTATTAATGGAAAAGTAAAAAACATTTCATTGAAAATATTGGCCATTGTTTTCTTCACATTTTGACAACCTTTCAGGCAATTTTTTAAGACGACGCCAATAAAATTGATCGTCTTTTAAAACAAACCAACCAGACCTCCTCGTAGGAATCAAAGTGCTGCTCAGCCAATGCGTGTCCTATCGACTAACAAATGTTAGTCGCAAGTAGCCAAGTCTGGTGAATACAGCAGGTGGGGAAGCAGCTCCCAGTCAAGTGTTTTGATTGTATCTTGTACCGGTTGTTTGCAGGTACATTGTCATGGAACAAAATTACCTTGCCGTGTCTTCTGGTCCATTCTGGACATTTCTCGATCAATGTATTGTTCAAAGTGATCCTTTGTTGTCGGTAGCGATCAGTATAACGATTTCCCCAGGTTTTAGTAGCTTGTGGTACACCACACATTTCTGGTCCCACCAAACACACAACATTGTCTTCTTGCCGAGTCGATCTGGTTTTGCAGTCGATTTTGATGGTTGTCCCGGATTAACCCACGATTTTTTCCGTTTAGGATTCATAAAATGAATCCATTTCTCATCGCCAGTAACAATCCGATGCTAAACAGATTTTCTTTCGTGTGTTTGGAGTAATTTCAAAATGTTTTTTCAGTTTTCTATCTGTCTTTCATTCAATTAATGTAGCTCCTATTTTCCACACTTTTGCATCTTTCTCATAGCTTTTAAACAGCCAGGAATTGTTTGTTGTGCACCATTTAACATTTTTGCCACTTGCTTTTGATTCAAAGTGTCATCTCCATCCAATATCGTTTGCAATTCGGCGTCTTCAAACTTATTTGGTGGTCTTCCATGTTCTTCATTTCTCACATAAAAATCCTTATTTCTGAACCGTTGAAACCATCTTTTGAATGCTGATTCTGATAGAGCATGATCACCAAATGCCTCGACAAGCATTCGATGCGACTCTGCAGCACTTTTCTTCAAATGAAAACAAAAAATTAATGCTTACCGCAAATCATTACTTTCTGGTACAAAATTCGACACTTAACACGATAAAAAATATGATATTGTCTGTTCAATGACTTGATATATACTAAATATGCTTCACAGATGTACTAGCAAACAAAAGAAAATAAAGGGTCGTTCACAACAAACGTCCCCTTACGAGACATTTAAGTATATCTTGACGATTAGGTACTTTATACCGGTATACCTGGATTTGCCATTTTTGTTTAAAATGAATTGATATTTCCGGAGACATGATATTTCTTAGTTTGAATATGTATGCTAGCTGAGATTCATAATAATAATTAAATTCTTTATGTCCATGTAATGGAAAACTTAAGGGGAAGTTCACCTAAAGGTTTTCTACCACTTATTCCTTGTTACAACTGACGATTTAGGTAGTAATACATTGCTGAGCATACTAAGTAACATCACATTCCACCTTAGTGGACTGCTTAACACAATTAAAAATTTAATCATAATTGGAAATCATTATATTACAAGAATCAAGAGTTCAACCCCGTCTCCGACAGCACAAAAACATCAAATTCATTCTGCCCAACGGAAAATCTCAACTAACTCGATAAATCCAATTTATCGACCCAGAGTACACATTATCTCACAAATTCCCTGAAAAGCAATGATACGACTTGAGCAATAAACTGAGAAATTAAAATATGAAATGAATCAAACACCAAGAATGAGTTTTTCCAATATTTGTCCCACACTTGTCGATAAACGCGCAATGGAGGTTAATACAATTGAAATTTTACTTGCGTCAAGTCCTGTTTCATTACAATTTGGGTTCCTTTTAAAAGTTTCTTTTTTCCGTAAACAATATTTAAAAAAACATCTATGGAAGAAACGACTATATGGCAGGATTTCATCTTACTCCTAAAAAGTAATTAACAGGACTAATAACTGTCACTGTTTGAATAATCATGAGTGAGAATGTTTAATTCGATGGTTAACTCAATTATTGATGTTTCATATCCAAGGAGAATGAATATTTCAGTCAAGTGTTTTAATTCACGCTTCTAAGCAGACAATTTCCAATATTCCTGAATTGGAGGTGCAAACGTATGATTGATTTCTAATTCCCAGTATAAATTAAAAAAAGTACCATGAACATGGGATGGTAAACGTTCTATTTACAAGATCCAGGATGTTGCGTTAAAATTTGTATTCACACTTCACAAAATATATAACTAATTTGATTTGCTAAAACTAACAATGAAATTACAACATTCTTAACTGAATTATGATGGCAATTTGAAATTCTGCGATTTTTGATAGTATATTATAGTTCAAAATTTTTCTCTCAAAATCAGAAGAAATTAGGACAAAACTACAAACAACATAAAATTAAATAAAATAAAAAGCAAGGCACTCTTTCAGATTCCGACAAAACGACAGTGACGACATGAAAAAAAGAGGATGGTGTTGATGAAATAATATCACGCTTTATATTGGCTATCGGAAATGGCATGTAACCATGCATTTTAATTTCAATGTTCATTCCAGATTTCAGGTGAATACCTTGTGAAGTACTGTGTTAAAGAAAAACTTGAAAAAAATTCAAACAGGTTCAATCCATCATTCGAACTTTTGCGATGCCATACTTATGGGACTTTTTTCTTAAAGTTACTCCAGGAATCTACCTTCTCTTAGTCTTTACCAACTATATGGAAAAACCCTGTAGAATGGAAATAACTTTTTTGAAATTAGGAGATTGCTTCAAAATATAATATACCTTAATAATTACACTGAATTCAAATTAACGTTCGGTAGTTTCATAGGTACATTATCTAAAGTATTTCTCAGTAGATTCCTGAAATAGAAGTGGCAACGCTGGATCTATAGAAAAGTGAGTTTGAATACGGTTAGTAAAAAATCAGTTGTTTCAGCAGATATCTAAAGAATAAGGACACCAAAAAAATTTAGAGTTTAATGCTTATTGTTATTTCGCATCAAACCCACCCTTCGCGTTGAACCAACAGGTGTTCCAGAAACACCCCTTACTTTCGGAAAAGGTCGGTTGCCTTCAATAATCGTTGAAACAGGATGTTTACCTGCTCCTTCAGCTGGGTACAATGGAAATTTCGACCGGTATGATGGTATGGTACAAAAATTCAACCGACATTTTTCAACGGTTATGCATTTAAATTATTTTATTCCTTATAGAGTAATTTCATCTCAAATCATCATTCCAAACTATGAGTGAAGGACATCCTTTGTTTTTGGATGAGTGTGGATCTAGTCATGATGAAAAAAACATGCACCAAACCCGCACTCACCTAAAATCATAAGAATACCGGCTTTTTTCATATTTTAACGCACAAGGTATCACTTTTAACACAAAAAAGCACTTGATTTCAGTCAGAAAACGAATGAGTCACTTTTCGAACTATAAAACACGAGTGCCAATGTTTTACCTTTCTATTCGAACGCTCGCACACAAATGCTGTCGGCTCTGTATTAATTTTTAAATTTCTTGCGCTTGATTCCGTCTGCTTGTAGGGAAGATTTGGACCAATGCGGTTGAGGGACTAAGTCATAGTGGGGATAATAACAGACTATAGGTTGAGCGTCATAACGTATGTCCATGATTGATTGAGGCTTGTGGCTTTGTTTGCCTTGTGGGAACTTATTTCTTGATTTCTTTCTGGTTTTTAAATTGAAATTATTGTTTAAACATCGACTTATAACGTTTGATTTTTTTCTTTGGTTATGTATTCTAATATTTCAAAATCAAGGCAAAAATGTAGACAATACCTACTAACGCGAGGTCAGATGGCTTTAGCGCACTTTTGAATTCACTTACGAGTAAATATTCAAACTTCCAAGATCACATTTCACCTCTGTACAGTAATGCGAACAATAGCATAACTTCAATTTTCAAAATTAAAATATATTCGGTTCTCCATAAATCCATAAATGTCCTAGTAATTTTAACCAATTTTTAACTAGGTACAACACCTTCATCCTTCATGTCAACACGTTTGGTTTCCCACCGAATGATAGGTCCTAGTATTGAAAATTTGAATTGGTCGCTCGTTCCTGTTTGTGTACTCCTATTACCTATTTTGTCTTTTAACCAACTCCTTATTCCTAAGGTTACCTTGCCCTGACAAGTCGGCAAGTATATATATATTCTTTTGAACTTTTGGCTTACAATATTTAGTTAGCAAGCAATAAAGCATATAGATCAGGGGTTAGTGACGGGGTGTCATACAATTCGGCGTATCACATAAAAGCCTAGGGAAAAAACCCCAGTAAAAAAAACCTTGGCTCCCCGCCTAAGTGTGAAAGTACAAAAATAAGTTGAAATATATTTTAGGGATTTCTTTCTTCAAGAGTGGTCTTTTATTGATGGAAACAGAGACTTTTTTAAGTTGCCCACATCGAATCTGGAAATAAAAACACAAAAGCAGAAAAAAGAACTGAATATCAAAAATACGTATCATACTCGTTTCAAATTTATAACCCATTCCAAGAAAGAATCGGAAACAAATGTCGACAAGTACCATCTTCGTTCATTTCCTTCTGCTACTTGTGGAGTCATCCGATATACCTTTCCTACATATATTTAATCTGCACGATGAATATAGTGTTTGAATTGTATGAATCCTCGATTAGAGTTACATTATACAGGTTGCATATGCTTTCTTCATGTCAATGTGGTAGATTTTCCACCGAATGAGAGGTCCTAGTGCTGAAGACATAAATTGGTCGCTCGCTCCTGTTTGTGTACTCCTATTACCTATTTTGTCTTCTAACCATCTCTTTATTACAGAGGTTAACTTGCCCTGACGAAGCCAATCAGCAGAAACACGTGTCGGCAAGTACCATCTTCATTTATTTCCTTCGGTTACTTGTGGATTCACCCGATATTTCTTCCCTCCTCTTTTTGACTATAATGACTTGCACGTAAAAAGATAAAAAGCGTTAGAACTTGCAAGTGTAGTAAGTGTCGTAGTTTGTTCAGGTCATAGTTCGTGAATAGTGTAGTCAGCGTAAAAATGAGTGCCCGTTCTAGAAAAATAGTTGATTTAGCACTAAAGCTGAAAGATCAAACAGGTGAATATTTTTTTTATGAAAATATGTTTGGTAATTTAAGTTTACGTGTAACTGAGGTTTTGATTTGATAAAGTTATTTCACAGAGGATGACAATAGACGATTTTAATCCTTCTTTTCTGATTTGGATCTCATGTTTTTATGTTTATACTGGCTTTACCTAGGTATACATATATCAATGTACACCACTCAGAAGCTAATTCAAGCTTGTGACGAAGTTTTTAGTGTGAGTTTTGATGTTTCAATTGAAGAAAGAGAAAAACTCAATTTTTGTACATCGTTTTTGAGGAACAACTTTTATTGCATCATTTTTTCATTAAGTCAATAGCTATAGTTTACAGCGCGCCTGAAGTGAGTATTATTTTTTCAGTACTCTTAACTATACCTATATTATACGTGTGTACCTATAACATGTCATCAGTTATTGTTTTTTTGTTTTCTTTTTTTACTTTATTATTATAACTTTTTAATTAAAATTTTGCAACATTATTAATAACTAATTATTGACTCTCTTTATGTACGGAGATGTCATTGCAAATAACTTGCTGTTTCTTCATGCTTTTTCCGGATGTGACACAACTTCAGCTCCTTACAATATCGGTAAAATGAAATTTGTGAAAACCTAGAGAAACATTCAGAGTTTGCAAGTGGAACGGCTTTGTTTCTCAACGAGAGAGTTGACCCTGCTTTGCTCACTGTAATTAGTGAACGTGTTTTTATCTCTTTATACGGTGGTAATAAAGATGATAATTCTCTTGACAGCCTAAATTTTCCAACGAATGAGAGGTCCTAGTGCTGAACACATAAATTGGTCGCTCGCTCCTGTTTGTGTACTCCTATTACCTATTTTGTCTTCTAACCATCTCTTTATTACAGAGGTTAACTTGCCCTGACGAAGCCAATCAGCAGAAACACGTGTCGGCAAGTACCATCTTCATTTATTTCCTTCGGCTACTTGTGGATTCACCCGATATTTCTTCCCTCCTCTTTTGACTATAATGACTTGCACATAAAAAAGATAAAAAGCGTTAGAACTTGCAAGTGTAGTAAGTGTCGTAGTTTGTTCAGGTCATAGTTCGTGAATAGTGTAGTCAGCGTAAAAATGAGTGCCCGTTCTAGAAAAATAGTTGATTTAGCACTAAAGCTGAAAGATCAAACAGGTGAATATTTTTTTTATGAAAATATGTTTGGTAATTTAAGTTTACGTGTAACTGAGGTTTTGATTTGATAAAGTTATTTCACAGAGGATGACAATAGTTCTGACGATTTTAATCCTTCTTTTCTGATTTGGATCTCATGTTTTTATGTTTATGTTTATACTGGCTTTACCTAGGTATACATATATCAATGTACACCTCTCAGAAGCTAATGTAAGCTTGTGACGAAGTTTTTAGTGTGAGTTTTGATGTTTTTCAATTGAAGAAAGAGAAAAAACTCAAGAGAATAAAATTTGCCTTACAATGAGGAATTCAAGAAAAAATCAGAAGTAAGAAACCAGCCTTGTTGTGCAAAATTACTTCCAGCTTTGATTTTAAAAAAAATTAAGGAAAGTTGGCCTATGAAACCGCAAACCTTGTACCTGAAGAAGATATTTCTGATGTCTCAACGAACCGAATCCGACTAGAAAATATGCAATTGAGAAACGAAGAAGAAATTGCTCACCAATGAATCATTTATGTAAGGTGCCAGTAGAAGCCCAAAGAATGTTTCGAATATTCTTCAGTCCTCATAGATGAATTACATCCATATAAATAGTTCGTTGACGATGAGATCTTCAATTAAATGGTTGATCAGACTAATTTATACCCGAATTACGTAAAATAATTAGGTAAAATTTATTGAAGATGCAGCATATATGAATATGGTTTGAACGCCATCCTTGAAGAAATGTTGGAGCTCAAATTGACTCTACAAAATGTCCTGTGATTCGAAGATATTGCCAAGAAACAGATTCCAATTACTTTTCAGGATGATTATGAATCTTGGCCAGTAGGGGATAGGTTACAGAAAAAAAAACTCTTACTCAACACATCGGTGACAAAGTGTGCACACTCCTGGTAGAATATTATGTATCGATGAATCAGTTATTGATTTCCAAAGCCTTCTTCTGATGAAGCAATATATATTATATCGAATAAAACGCATAAATATGGCGTAAAATTTTTCAAACTATGCAAATGGATACACATGGAATATTCGAATTTCTGCTAGCAAGGAAAAACAAGTTAGGTATTGCATCTGTACCACACATCGTCGTGCTGACTTTGTCCAAAAATCTACACGTCACAGGCATAACTATAGTGACTGATAACTACTATATTTTCGTGGTAGTTGATTATTAGGAAGACTATTCGGGTAGTTTTCTAAATAAGCCTATACAGGCTCGAATTCAGTTTCTATACTTATAAATCCGAAGAGCAAAATAATGAAATTTTATTGAAATGCAGAAGCCACACAGGGATGAAATAACTCGTATAAATAAAAGGCTAGAAAATGCCAATGGTTAGGAAGATATTGAATATTTAGGAAGGACATAATCTATTATCTTTTTTTAATATAAAACCTTAGAATATATAAAAAAAAATCATTTTATTCGTCTGAGGCAGAAGACCAGCCACCAACCCATCCACATTTTATATAATTGTTACCTTTAATCAATTTCAAGCGAAAGACCGGTCATTGTTGGTCATCGTTTTGGTCCTTCTAGCCATCAATTCATTGCATCTTTCGTTATAAGCAATGAAAAGACCAAAATAAAATAATGACCGGTCTTAGAATTTGCACTTACATTTTCACCGATATATTTTATACTCTACGCCAATGTATCCAGTAGCGTAGGGAATAACTGATTTTTGGCTTGAGGTAGCGATAAAATCTGATAACTGAGAAAAGTTCTCGAAAAATTATGGAAAAGAAGACTATCTGGTATAACTAAATACGAACGCAACAATTCAACAATAAAAATCATTAACTTAAAATAATGGTGCTAAGACCATCGAGAAATAAAAACCTTGTGATGTCACCATTGATTAGATTATGGAAAACCAAGCCTAAAAAAAGTGAGAATATGTTGCAGTTTCATGAGGTTGTAATGGCCGATCGTTAATTCCGCAGTACCTTTGTTCTCAAAAATTTAGTTATAAAGTTCTAAAATCCGGAATAATTTGATATTTAAATCGCTGTTTTTACTTGTCGTATTCTGAAGTGTCAGTAAATGTCTAGAAGATTGATAGATTAACCCTACTGGATTGACATTTATTTGAAGTTGAAATTTGAAGTTGATGTTTGAAGATAAAACAAATTTTGTGTTTTGATTCGAAAAACAATATTTGTTTTTCGTTTTCGTCTTTTTTATTTATTTACAGTGAGTATAGTTATTGGTATCATTGCAACCCACCCATCCCACGAAATGATGACGTCACAGATACGTTTTGTAACATATTTTAAGTATTGTATGATTATTTGTCGCAAGAATCAAAAGGCTACCCTAAAAAATGCAGAAATTAAATAGTTTTCTCCAGTGTATATGATTCAAGTGATAGTAGTTCTCAATTTCAGCATTGAGGTGTCGCATTCATTACCCTGCATACTATCCTCGGAAACAAAATGACTCAAAAACAGCAGTTTCACTACATAGGTAATTCTTTATATTGCTCTATACACTTGTTGATTAACGATATTAACCATTATTTATTATTTTTAGAACACCAATTCCCCTCGATGAGTAGTGCAGAGGAAGAAAATGAAACAGGCTCCGAAGATGAACAACAGATTATTTATAACTATCAAACAACTTATGAACCTGTAACTGTTAAAAGACGAGGTCATCTACCAAAAGAATCTGTTAAACTTCTAAAAAGTTGGCTTTATGAACATAGATTTAATGCATATCCAACTGAAGCAGAAAAACAAATATTGTCACAGGAAACCCAACTTACAGTTCTCCAAATTAGTAATTGGTTCATCAATGCTCGAAGAAGGTAAATAAATACTTACTTTTCTTGTTTTTTGAAGATTATTTGATTTTGTTCATGCAGATCTCTTGTGTTTTGCCTGATGTAGGCATAGTAATAATAAAACACCAGACCCTTTTTGTTGAAACTTAGTGTAGGAAAATGTGTTTGTTTTTTTAAAGGAGGGGGATAAATAGAATTATCAAACTCTTCCTGAGATAGTATTTATTGTGTTATTCATTAAAAATATATAGATATACCACCATTTCTGCATACTTGTTCCTAGTTCCTTTGACTAGTATAACAGCATTCTTATGATTTGCCAAAGTGATTTCTGAACCCTAGAACCATAGTGGATATTGTGATACATTTATTACAATATAGCGTTACATAAAATTCTAAATAATAAAATGACTTACCATGAATGCAGTAGTGAGGCAGCCACCCCCAATTAGGCTCCCAAAGAATTTTGCCAATAACTTCATTATTGCATCTAAAAAATGAGTTGATTCTATTTATTTTATCATTCTGTGAGAGCAATCTTTACGTATGATTGGTATACTGCGGTCTTCATAACAATTCACATATAAATAGATTACTGCCATATCCATCTTACTTTATGATATTCTCTAGAGGAATTTTTTCTGGCAACCAAATTGATTAAATGCAGCTTGTCCGGCTCAATCTCCCACATTATTTGTGGATCCTTTTTTCTATCTATCCTGATACATACAATAAAAAATATTACCATTCATTGAAATTCCTTTAATGCTTTGACAAATTATGTTATCTTATCAGAAAATATTTTATCATTAGGGCATAGATAATCGTAATAATGTCTAAATATATGAAGTTTCATTAAATGATTAATCCTGTGTGAGAATATTTAGTAAATTGATATGTTAAGTTTAAAGTTAAGTTAAAGTGTATTATGGAAATGAAACAGAAGGAAAATAATTTTTGGTTATTGTTAATTCATGATATTTGTTCTTAATTTTTTATATTATTTACTCCCATGTTCCAAAGCCAGGGAGAAGGCTTTAGAACAAGCACCTCAGGTAGATCCTGACCTCACGTCAATACTTTCTACATTGCTATATTACAATAATTGAATTGATTTCTCTTTTATTGGTGGCACCTGAAAAATATATTTGTATTTATTGGGTTTTCTTTGAATTCAAGGAATAAATTCAGTTCATTGTTCTTGAGTAATTTGGATATAGTAAACTCCAGTAACATAATTACAAGAAATGCTTTGTGTTCAATATACAGGGTGAGTGTTTGACCACTACGTTGATTTTAACCATAGGTTCTTGAGATCAAAAGAAACACATTTTCCATTACGGTTTTTCCATATTCAGCTGCGTTTAAATTTTATAAGCATTTTCAGTTTTCACATTGGGCAAATACCCTCTGTAGTCCAGTTAAGTTTGAATGAAAAATACCTTCCGCAGCTTCCACTAATGAATCTGAATTGTTTAAAAACATTATTTTCCCTCTAAAAAATGATTCACTCACTCATGTTTCATCCGATGAGGTCCATATCCAGAAGGAAGACACAAAATACTAATTTTCTGGTAAAAAAAATTCAACACTATAAACATAGATTTTTGTTGTTCTACTATATTTTCTTTCTACTTCAAGATTATAAACCATGCCTTTCTAGTGAGAAATTCCAAAAAAACCTCAAAATTATTGGATGTTATCATCATACATTTGTAATTTTCTTCTTAAAATTTCCAAATCATGAAAACCATCATTTCTATGAAAACTTCCAAGGCAAGAGGTTGTCACACTGCTTTTTTTTTCACTCAAAGCCAGAAAAAATTATCTATGATTTTCCAAACACTGATATTTCTGAAGTTTCTTCTCTTTGAGAGAGACCAGTGAACAGGTCTATGAGGTCTCTTGATATCATACTGTTAAAAATATGAAAATCCTTTTCCAAATCTTCAACAACAATGGATGATGTCACTACAAATTTTTAAGAAATTTCAACACCCTATATCTTTTGAACGGGTCCAAATTTGGAAAAATGTTATAGGAAGAAAATGTTTCTTTCGACGTCAAGAATCTATGGTTAAAATTAACGCAGTGGTCAAAGATTCACCCTGTATAGTAACGGTGAAAAGAATTTTGACAAATAAATAATCGGTTTCTCCATTTGTTTGAAACTGTGTTATATATGGTCAGTAAAATGACAATGCAATGTATCTTCTAGAAAGAAGTGTGGACATACTCATGTTTACAACAACAAAACTGGGAAATTGTCAAGGAGTGTGCAAATAATGATGTGAATGGACAATAGGAAGCATTTAATAATAATAATGAGCACTTGGCTATTGAAAACACTATACATGAAATCTACTAACCTAAACAAATTCTTCAAAAATATAATTTATTTATTATTTATTTATTGGATTATTCCGGGAGTTGCTTCATGAATAGTCGCCTGAAACTTCAACAAAATGGGCGAAGAAAACAGGTGTATGAAAAGGATCCTGAAGTAGCAGAGTGCAAAAGAAAACTGGAGTCATACCAAATCTAATGAAAAATAGAAAAATCGATTATTTAACCTGCAACATCCTTGAAAATATGAAGTCAATCTACTACAAACTAGCTGCCAGAATGAAAAATAAACAGATTAGTGGAAATGATGAGTTACCAACCAGCCTTGGGAAGTCATGCATAACAGAAGTAGCTGAAATTTTGAGCTGTATCATTAAATGTGGAATATTTCCAAAGTATCTCAAACTTACTTTGATTTCTCCAATATCCAAAAAATGGGATGATCAACAGTTTGAGAATTACAGACTAGTAAGTCCATCCTTTTCTAAACTTTTTGAATTGGCTATGTATGATAGGTTGATACAGTTCAATAAATCTTGCAACATCTTGAGCAGCCATCAAATTGAGTATGTAAAAGAGAAATCTGTAAAAACTGCTATTTTATTCACTGCTATTCACTGTACGAATAATAATGTTTTTGAGAATGGTGGATTGCTTTTGAGATTAATTTCAGATCTCTCGAAAGCTTTTGACTGCCTCAGACATCGACAAATACTGAAAAAACATGGGATCAGAGGAAATGCTTTAAAATGGATTTGATCATACTTGAGTAAAAGAACTCAAAGAATTGAAATTGTCAAAGATGGAAGAGTTAGCAGATCAGATATCAGAGAACCATATGGGAGTACCACAGGGTGGCATAGTGGGGTCGCTGCAATTCATTTTATATGTGAACGATATAATTGGGGTGATTCAATCAAGAGGTGCATGTCAGGTCACAAGTTACGCACACAATATATTGGTTTCAACAATTGGAAAGGTGGTTTTTGGTTAATGTATGGATTATTAATACTGACAAAAGGAATACTTTTTTCTTTAGAATAAAACAAAAAAGAATTGAGACCCCCAACAATATTACTTACAAATCAAGACATAAAACCAGAAAATCTAGATTGGACAGAACACATTGAAAAGCTAGGGAATATACTTATCTTAGTTGCATACTCCATGAAAGTTATTCAAAAGTAGGTGAATGAAGAAGCAATGAGAATATTTTGCCATCTTTGAAAGCTTCATGAGATAGATATTATTATATGGAACAGCCACTACAACACGGAACTCAGAAAAGAGTAATATACATACATCATCGACCTGGATCCTCATTATTACAGGGAAGTAAAAATTGTGAAAATTTTGTAAAAAAAAGATGAATTTGTATATATAGTTTTTTTTTTTAATATTGATTACATTTGTCTCATCAAATCTGTATTTAATAATAATAATAATAATATAATAATAAAGGTCTTTATTCACATGATTGTCCACTTACAAAGAAAAAAAAAATTACAGAATTTCTTATTGTGAAAAGGCGAGATCCAGCGCACTATAAAAGTGCACTGTTCTATCTAACCTTAGATTCACCCAACACAATCGATATACCCGCCCATATAGCAAATTTCGAAACAAATATAAAATTAAAAAAAATATATATATATACATATATAAACCCAGAAAAGAATAGTCTCGATATCCACTTTCTCTTCCTTGATGTTAGAAAACAAAATGACACACTTAAATTCAACCCGACTCAACCTCAAGAATTGTAACCTGGTCAGCACCCAGTCACAGCTCCATCCTGCCCACCCCAGAGCCTCCGGAACAACAAGACCCTGAAACGGCTCAGGCCAGCAACACCTTTAATGTTCACGGACAGACTATTGATACATGATGCGATGTGGTATGAATAAGAACGCCGAAAAAACTGGGAAGAATACAAAGGTGGAGTAAGAGTTCCCCTGAATCGAATATTTAAATTATGTACGTCGGTCCGGAAGGTGATCTTATTATAAAGATAAGGTGGAGTCTTAGTAGTGATTATCTTCATGAACAAGACAGCTGCATGGAGAAATCTTCTATTTTCCATGTTGAGCCAATTCAACAAACTAAGCGTATGACTTATTCTATCAAATTTTCTGATTCCAAAAATTAATCGTAGACAGGAATTCTGTAGTACCTGAATGCGTTTTTTATCAGAGTATGTCAAACATGGTCCAAAAATTGAAATGTGAAAGCACCAAAGACTCGCACATCATTATTTTTACCCTTCTCGTTAAAAACTCTCTATTTCGGTAAATGATCCTCAACACACCATAGGCCCTCTTCAAGCATAAAGACACATGATCAGTAAAACGTAACTCGCTGTCCAAGCAAACACCCAAGTCCTTAACCTTCTCCAGCAGCTCAACCCTCTCCGATCCAATGGTGACACAGTTCTCACTTTGTAGAAACTTCATCCTGGCACTCTTCGCCCCAAACAGGATGGCGACTGTCTTCTTTGCATTGAGGTGCAGACAGTGTTCTTCAGTTACCTCACGTATTCTATTGAGATCATAATTCAAGGCTCTGACAGCCTGATCCATTTCATCCGGATAGAAAGATATATATAATTGGGTATCATCCGCATAGTAATGCAACGAACAAGAAATGGTAATTTTATAAAACTGTGAGATGTACACAATAAAAAAGATTTATTTTTGTAAATAATTATCTGTTGAATAATTCTGGTACCAGACCAACTGTTGTATGTATTTGTAAAGGAAATACTTGTGTGAATAAAGGAGTGACTTGTTCGTCTTTTCCATTTTTGGGAATTGTGTGATCAGGCACCCGACCCATTTAAAACCGAATGAGCTCGGACAAGCAATAATCTGATTGTAATTATCAAAAAGATCGCTACACAAAATTGGCGCCCAACGTGGGGCCAGCAAGCAAAAAGGTAAGTTTTTCTTTTCAAATTTTCTCTTGGTGGAGTCGACTTAGACATCAGTTGTCGACCAACATCCTCGTTTCGGGTATTACAAGATTTATAGGGTCATTCTCTCGGCAATCATATCGGATTTTTCATTCGGGTTTTATTTCGTTTTCTCGGTTACGGCTGTATCTTCTCTTTTTCTCTCGATTATCTTTTGATTTTAAAAATGTCGAAGAATCCAAATTTTCTCGAACAAAATGAACAATTGAAACTTCTTACGAAATAAGTGCTCGTGGATACAATCTTACAATCTTGTTTTGTTCTCCTCTGATATATCATATATATTATATTAAATAAAAAAAAAAAAAAATATAAAAAAAATTAAAAAAAAATTAAAAAATATATAAAAAAAATATAAAGAAAATATTAGAAAAAAAAATAAAAAAAAAATAATAAAAAAATATATAAAAAAAAGTGGATAACATATGCATGCATAATTCTGATAAAAATAATTATCATTGAGAACACCTTCAGTTGTAAAGGGTCCGCCATCTAAGGTTTTTTTTTCAACCAGTGCTTATTCATGAATGGCAACACTTAGGTTATGTCTGATTTGACAGTTAATTAGTTTTATCCTTCCGCTGAACGAATATGGTTGTGTATACGCTTGAACAACGCTGGGAAATATTGCGGCATTACTTTGAAAATCATGGTAATGTTGCAAAATGTGTACGAAAATTGCGTACGGATTTTGGGAGAAATGAAGCACCGTCAGCTCCGTATGTTCGTTATTTTGTGAAAAAAGTGAAAGAAATTGGCATCCTCATCGATTTACCAACGCGTGAAAAGCCAAAAACAGTGCGTATACCCGAGAATATTGCTGCTGTGGCCGAAAGTGTGCGTGAAACGCCATCAACATCAGTTCACCGTCGTTCTCAACAATTGGACATTCCGGAGACATCATTGAGACGAATTTTGCGTAAAGACCTTGGTATGACGCCGTACAAAGTCCAATTGGTTCAGGAGTTGAAGCCAACTGACCATCCATACGTTTTCGCTTCGCTAATTGGGCCTGTGATCGACTTGCAGAAGATGCCGATTTTTCCAAAAAAATCATCTTTTCAGATGAAGCTCATTTCGATCTTGTAGGGTAAGTAAACAAGCAAAATTGTCGCATTTGGGGGGGCACAGAAAACCTGCACGCATAATTGGGCAATTTTTCTTCGAAAATTGGGCCAAGGAGCAAGGCCGTTACAGTCAACGGCGATCGTTATCGGGCCATGTTGAACGAATTTTTGTTCACAGAAATTGAAAATGAGGATATTGGCGACATTTGGTTTCAACAGGACGGCGCTACGTGCCACACATCCGACGCTACACTCGATGTTTTGCGCCCTGTTTTTGAAAATCGCATCATCAGCCGCAGAACTGATGTCGTTTGGCCACCTCGGAGCTGCGATTTGATACCGTTGGACTATTATTTGTGGGGTGCCATCAAAGATAAGTGTTACGCCGACAAGCCAGAGACAATTGACGCTTTAAAGGACAATATTCGTGAAGCCATTGGTGAAATACAGCTGCACACAATCGTTAATGTGCTTGAAAATTGGACCGATCGTGTAGGCTACTGCATGGCCATATGAATAAAATTATAGGAATTCCATTTTGTTCGTGTACATCTTCTTTTTTCTTTTTTAAACTTATTGCTCAATATACAATCTACACATATAGGTATTGAGAAATTGTGCTGGCTATAATAAATACAGGGACAAAATTGAAGAAAGTTACAAGAAGGTGCTATTTCAGTGCGGGAGGTGTTCGGAATATGTCTATTTCAGTCGTCTGATGCTTGGTCCATTATAAAGGTTTTCTATTAACTCATTCGAGTGACCTTGTAAACTTTCCATCATAGATGGTGGAAATGGACTTCTGATATGTATGGTATTTGGAGGTCTTCATTCTTTGGTTTGTGACATGTTGTCTATTAACCGAAAGGTTTTGGACTGAAACCTTCGATAGAGTTTCTTAAATATGGTGTTGCACAGCCCCACTGCTATATACTGTAAGTTCCGACATGTTTGAGCTCTACTTTATACAGCAGAAGTTTTTTCTGGATGGTCAACTTTGATGTCTTTCCGATAAGCCAGTGCATTTTCCGACTTTTCATGTCCAGGTGTTGATGCAATTGGTGAAGATGACTTGTGTCAATTTGTTGTGATTTAATGTCATCCTCTAGGATTCATACCAATTGTTATATCTTTACATCTTTACCATAACTTTTTGTTGCAAGTTCTTCATTTGTAAGTTAGCAAACATGGCAGCCGTCTTGAAAATAGTAGATGTGTACCAAAACAATCATTAGAACCTGAATAATAGATGATGAAAGTAACCTAAAAATTGTTATTATTCATATTAATCACGATTTTAGTTTTGCATTACGATGGCACATAAATAACCTTCCTTGAAACAATTAATACTCAAATACATCATCGATTTATTCAGATATCTGCCAGAAATGATGAGGAGAGAGGGATATGACTCTATGCATTATACAATAACTCGAAGAAGACGAATAAGAACTCGAGTGAAAAGTAATGGTGAACCCTATTCTCCCAAAATCAAAAGACAAAGAACTGATGGTGTAGTGAGTGATGAGAGCCAATCTGAATACGAAGAAACTATGATACCAAATGGTTATGTGGAAGAAGTGGATGAAAATGGTGTTATTACCCAAGTCTCCACCCAAAAATTCAATCCCTGGCAGGCTGACATTCATTATGGACTCACTCTCAATCCTGCTGAAAGAAGGTAAGTTCAGTAATGAATTAAACAAATCAAAATTTTTATTGCTCCTTAAAGACATAGTTGCATAGGGAAGGTAAATATAGAAATAACAGTTCAGAAATGCAGTAAAATCTGTGTTTATTCAAAGTTTTATTCAGATCTTGAACACCTGGCATCTGAGAATTTCATGGTACATCTAGTTTGTCTTGCCATTGTATAGGGTCGCTCGACAAGAACTTTGTTTTTTAATTGTGGCTGCACCTACCACATGATAGCTTTGACGGTTAGTTTTTTTGACATATTCGTATTGCTTTGGTAATTGTTACAATAAATTCAATTTGGCTCGAAAATCGCTACTATGAAAATGGTGGTTCTGTTAAAATTACTTTCCGTAAAATCCTTTTTTCAAATGAAGCCCAATTTTACTTATCAGGGTACGTCAACAAGCAAAGTTGCTACATTTGGGCTTCTGAAAATCCTTGAGCGATTATTAAGAAGCCTTTGCATGCTCAATATGTCACTGCAGTGGCGGCTCGTGGGTGAAAAAAGAGGTGAAGAGCTAAACAAGCATAAAAATCTAGAATAACATCTTTTTATGTAAACCTATTTTTTGTATATCAGGTTCAACCTTCGGTCCTTTAAACTAGCAAATTTGTCCGTAATGTCTTCATAAAATGGTTGTTTGTTTGTTAGTTGAATTAAAAGTTCTTTTTGAATGGAAATATTGGCCAAAGAGGAAAACCTTTGTTGAGATACAGAATTTCTTAAATAAGGCAAGAAAAACTCCTTTCTACTGACGCACTTGTCGACGGAATGGTTAAGATGAGGGAAAACAGTTTATAAGCTTCAGCAAATATGTCCTTGTGTTCACTGAGGTTTTGAAATAGGTGTTGCATGGATACATTTCGGTAGTTTTCATCGGCATACAACAGCAAGAGTTCGTTTTTAAGACGCTGACTTTTTGTAAATATTTTTCCATAAAATTGAAATAAAGTCTCGAAACCACTAGAGGGAAAACATAAATTATATTGTTTAAACTTTTTAGGACCACCAAGAGAAAGAAACTGCAGCTTGTCACAGTCTTGAAATCGTATGTCCATTTCCATTAAAATATGGTCCAATTTCAGTCATTTCGTTAGCTTTTTCAAACATTCTCTTAAAATACTGATCATCTCTTTTATTTTGTAATATTTCACGTGTTTTTTTTTATCTGAGATAGGCAATGAGTAATATCAAGGGATTTTTTTTTGAAGAACATTAAACAATATATCGGTGGAACACAAAAATATCATTCAATACCAAGGCTAAAAACGTAAATTCAAAATCATTGAAGTCACTTGAAAATCCTTTCGCAAGCTGAATAGATTTTCCATCAGACTGTTCAGAAGTTGCAATGAATTCAAAAAACACCGACAAACGTAACAGGTGCAGAGGGTTACTGAAGCTCTTCACTACGGCTAGAAACCGTAATAGAATGCCCCGGTGACGTCACCCGTTACCATAGCAACGCAGTCTGCTTGAGCGATCGAGGTGCAAGTTACGTGATGAACCTCTTCACTCGATGCGGCAAGCGACAAGATATGTATTTATAATGGGTTTCGTGTAATGTAATAAATGTTCTCGATAATAAACGTCTCCTAAGTTCTGACATGGAGCTATTGAAACGATTAAATTATTGTATAAATAGTGAATAATAATTATCATCCTAAATGAACATTTTAGGTGACCCTGACCCTAGGAATTTTTAGGTGAAGAGCCACTTCACTCCCTTCACCTGAAAAGCCGCCACTGTGTCACTGTAAGGTGCGCTATGTGGTCTGGAAGTGTGATTGGGCCATTTTTTTCGAAGATAAGGCTGGAAATGCGGTAACGGTCAGTGGATCACGCTATCGCGAGATTAACAATTCAGTTTTGGTCTATCATTGATGACATGGATATCACTGACATGTGGTTTCAACACAACGGTGCCATTTGTCAGACAGCCAATGAGACAATCAATTTATTGCAAATTTATATATTTTTACGAAATTCAGCTGTTAAATGGCCAGCCAGATCGTGTGATTTAACACCACAGGATTATGTTTTGTGGGGCTATCTTAAGGAGAGTCTATATGGAGCAATCAAATCGATTGTAGCCTCAAAACTCAAAATCTGTGATGTGATAGCCGAAATAGACCCGACATTTTGCCAAAAAGTGATTTGAAATTTCGATGAGACTTTACTTCTGTCAGCGTTGGGGTGGTGGACATTTGCCAGATATCATTTTTCATTCATAATTGCCGAATTTTGTGTCTTTCCCATATATATGTATATGTCAATGTTAATTCAAAGACACTGAAAATTGATGTCAGAATGAGTCTGTTGGACCGATCTCTTGCGTCTGCGCAAAACCGAAAGGTCAAGATCGCCGCGTTTTTTTGAATATTATATATATATGTTATATATGTGTATTTTTCATCAAAGGGTCATCGAACGTTTTGTAGGTCTATTAATGCACATTATGATAACTATGAATTGAGGAGTATAGTAAAAAATATTTTTTGTGCCTTCCTTTACAAAAAATTTTATTTGCTGTAGGATCCAGGAAACAGTTCAAGAAATTGCACCACCTCAATTGCCTCACACACAAAACCTTGCAAACAACTTGGTCATGGTCAAGACGTCATCAGGCAAAAATCTTATTCTTCAGGTGGTACCCCAGTTGGCAAAGATCGAAACATCAAATGTGAGTAAATATTTATTTATAACACATTTCTCCATCATTTGAATATGGATATTTGTATTCGTAGCTTTTTTCTATACTGTCGATATCGATATGGAAATTGTATACCGCTGTAATATTTTTCAAGTTATTGCATTTTTGTTTTGGAAATTTTACCAAAGTATAGAGTAGTAGATGAAAATCAATAGTTAGGTCCAAAGGTAATGTAATGAATTATTTTCTTAATTTTTCTTACATCTGTTCCAGCGACTAAATGCAAAAATGGCTCTTCATCGTCAAAACGGTTTAGCTAGAAACAATCCCCAAATCAACCTTAGTAGTATGCTGAACAGCCATTTTTGCTTTGAAGAATCAAAATGTCAGACATGTTCACTGTGAAGATGTGAGATAGCTCTGAAGACAACTGATACGAATTTGTTATTGAAAATCGGAAATCAAATTTGAAACCTTATATTATAAATTTTAAACCGGATCACTTTAAAATGAGAAGGTATTTCAACATTAACAGGAAGTTTATAAATAGAATGTTGCTTAACTAAGGTTTAGTTACATATTTCACTGAAGCAGCAGAGTTTTTCTGTGAAAAATTGTTATAACCCATACTGTTCTGGAGGAACTTAACCTTAATAGGAAGGGCTGAAATCCAAAACGCAAAAGCTAAACTATTTGGGACCAGAGATGGATTACTACTACTTGAAGTGGTAGGGAATATTAATGGGAAAACGAGGAAGAAGAAGGTTGTTCGTGAATGATATCAGATAGCTGCATTTGATGTTAGCGGATGAGATGAAGACTTTTATATTTTATTTAACTTGAATGTGCCTAAATAAAAACTTATTCAATAAAATTTCCACATTTATTGTGTTTCAACAATATTGTAACACTAAATTTTGCAATAATAAATGCGGAAATTTTATTAAATAAGTTTTTTTTAAATCACATTCAAATTAAATGAAAATGGATTTTCATCAAGTGAGGACTTCAACCATTCAAGACTATTGTTATATAGTAGAATATTGAAAGGGCCATGTTTAAAGCATTGCAGTCCTCAAATATCTGAATTCTTAGGCCAGTCCTACATTAGAAGCGGAATTTCTCCAGACCAGACAGTCTGGCGGGTCTGGACGGGTCTGGCTGGGTCTGAAGGAAACAAAAACAAAGAAAACGTACTTTCCTCCTACATTGGAGGCAGTGTTCGATCTGGTCTGGACTGCTCTGAAGAGAATCAAATCGGGTCGGGTTGGCTGGCCAGACCAAATCCGCTTCCAATGTAGCAGGTGGTTAATATTGTGAAAGCTCGAAAACTAAAATTTTTGGGACACATTATTTAAAAGGGGAATAGATTCAACTCATTCTGCCATCCTGCAAGAAAAAACTTTTAAAAACGGAAGTATGATTAGGAGACTAATCTCATGGTTAAGAAATGTAGAGTCCTGGTTTGGTTTGAGTGCAACTAAGCTATTCCAAGCAGTCATGATTAAGGTTGAAATACCACAATGAAGGCCTACATCTAAATTGTCTAGGAAGTGTAAGGAGAAGAACATGTTGGGGATGAAAAAGGAATGTTTTGTTGAGGCGTGTACCATCCCTTGGAAATTCTAAGGAGCTTTGTGACTTAGTGATGCAGGAATGAAATAATCTTCCATGTATGTTTTCAAGATCTTAAACAAAGCATACCTCTTTGCTTGCAAGGTGTTATATGTACTAGAGTATACAAGGTGTTGACACCTCCAAATTAAAATCAAATAGAAATTGTTTGTAACTTCCTTTAATAAATTTTTATTAAATAAAAAAAACTTCATTTTTGACAGTGAACAATAACATTAGTAACCTTCATAATTCTTCAAATGCCTGTATTTCTCGATTATTTGGGCGAAAGAGGTATCCATCGTTTTGTATGGAATCACTGATGAAGAATTCATGGCTAAAATCGATTCTGTCCGTCCGTATTCATATTCTCGACGAATTAATACTTCCGGAGATATGATCTTTCAAAATTTTGATGATCACTCTCTAGGATATGAAGCAAAAAGTCCCATAGTTATCAACTACCTGGATTTGTTCTGTGTATGGAGGGTGGAAGTAAGTAAAAAGTGTCCATCAAAATGGCCCACATGAAGATGTCGCTTGTGTCGTCGCGTTGCTCATTGATAAATCAAATTATGGATGAATGGTCAATGACAGTTGTCACTATTACTACTATTAATATAATAGATTAGAGTGTTGAGAATCCGAGGGATTTATATTTACGTATTTATCAACGATACGTATTTTTATAATAATGGGAAGAACTTGTGCTCTGAAAAATGAAAACAATCAAACTTAAATATTTTCATTTTTTTCGACCAATATTATTAAATATTTTTTCTTTCATAAATCTGCATTCAATAATCATCTTTTTATGAATTATCTCGAATATTCTGTTTTTTACAGAACGGTTAAATAAGTTGAAACACTTGATATTTTCAATAGACACTCTGCACTTGCATAGTTTTAACACTTTTGATTCTTCTCTGACAATAGTAACAGTAGTTATGGACATAAACAGTAATAATAATGACAACCATAGACAATTTGTCTTTGGTGACAACTGTCATTCATAATTTGATTTATCAATGAGCCACCCGAGGACATAAGCGACATCTTCAGGTGAGCCATTTTAATGGACACTTTTTGGTCAGTTGTTCCATAAGAGTGATCTCTTCTTTTCCACCCTCTATAGTTCTGTGTTTATGTGGCTTGGCACACTCTCTTGAAGGCCGCGATTCGAAATATGACAAATCTAATTTCCAATTCCAATTACGGAGAGGTGATTTTTAAAGTTTGAATAATTACTCTCAAGTAGTTTAACAAGAGCTCCCAAGCCACGTGACCTCACGTCAGTGTTTTCTTAATTTTCAAATAGAGATCAATGTATAATTCAAAAATGCAGGAAAAAAGTATCCGAATATAAATGAATTGGAAGTAATCATGAAATATGCGGTTTATTTTATATGCCAAATAAAGTGTTTTATTAACGAAATTATAATCTCTTTTCAATTTATGATTATTATAGTGATGTTCAGATGTTTATTGGTTTGCTCCTGAAGTGTGAGAAGATTTTCGTGTATAAGTGATTAAATAATTTCCAAATTTTTCATTCAAACTATCGTATTGTGGACTCTCATAGTAGATCGGCGCTTTTGTGTTGAATAACGAGCAGTTTTCAGCGACATTTTACGTAAATCTCCCGCTGATTTAACAGAATTTTAATTCCCTTATCGGGCTTCCTGCACCTGTTGAAGCAAAGAGTGCCTTGATAAGCTGAATCGTGTTATTGTGTGGATCCGCGATCGTGAGTCATAGTTTTATACCAGTGGCGTAGCATAGAAATTTACCATGTCTCTTTTCTGCGGAGGTTGTAAAAAAAATCTGGGCAAGAGAGGTTACAGGTTGCAGTGCCAAGATTGTGAATTATTGTTCCACAAGTCCTGCATAAGCATCGGTGCTTCGGAGTTTGAGAAAGTGAAAAACCAGGATATTTCGTGATATTGTGATGCCTGTGAGGGGGGGGGGAATGCTGGTTTAAGCGATGAGGCTCGTGCCCTGCCTAAAAGGCAGGGAGGGGGTGTCACCCTTGAGGACATTATAAAAAACTTAATGATATGGATGCCAACTATAGAGGCTTAATCAAAAGAATTGACATTCTCTCTAAAGTGAATTCTGCCCTCAAAAATGAATTGAAAGAGCTGAAAGGAGAGGTGACCAAGCTAAAATCTGGTTACAGTTCATCGAAAACGATGTTTGCGGAGAGTAATGAAAGGCAAATAAGGTCCAAGAATATAACGATTTTCAATTTGCCTGAGTCGCCAAATTCAAACCTGCAGGAGAGAATTGAGCACGACAGGAATCTGGTGGTGAATATTGTGAAGCCCGCTGAAGTCGGCAGTGAGGATATCCTTAAAGTTATAAGAATTGGCAAAGGCATAAATGTCGTCCTCTTAGAGTGGTTCTGACTGGGAAGGAAGTTCTAGTCAAGTCTTGAAGAAAAAGAAAGACATTATAGGCAAGAGTGATGTTAGGATTGGTATCAATTTTGACCAGACTGACCTGCATCGCTCTTATTATGCCAAAATTCGTAATGAGATGGAGCATCGCAAACAGCAAGGCGAGGTGAATTTGGTTATTAGATTTCAAAATGGTGTTCCCAAAATATTTGAGAATGTTCAAAAAAACCAGGATCACCCCCAGGTTCAATATCAGTGTATTACCCGAACATTGGAGGTATGATGACTAAGATGGAAGGTATTTATGTTATTCTGGAGAAGTGTGTGTACCGGGTGGTAATATTTGTGGAAAGTTGGCTAAGTGGTGATATTTTGGACAGTGAACTGTGTCCTTCATATAAGATATATAGATTAGATAGAAATGTTAGAACTAGTAAAAAAAGAGAGGAGGGGGAGTTATTATTTTTGTTAAACAACATTATGAGTCCACAATTGACAATCACTCCTATGATGATGTGGAGCAGCTCTTTGTTACAATAGATTATCAACTGAATTAATTGTACCAGCTAATTTCAATCCAGTGAACAAAATTATTGTCAGCTCTTGTCATTTCACGGTGGCGGAGATATATGTCCTAATTGGTAAGATTAAGCACCAAGAAAATATAAATATTGTATTAAAAATTTGCTAATTGACCAATTATTTCACTAATTATCTACATCTACAGGATTGTAACTTCTTGTGATTCATACCTTCATACTTTTGAACATACTTTATACAGTATCTTCATGAGACATTATTTCCATCCTCCAACTGTCAAATTAATGTTGATTACGCATGCATCCAATCTCTATTTCATGTTATACTCTTAGCTAACGAAGGCTTCTTTACCTGCAAATAAAAGATTTTGTTATCTGATTATTCAAATTATTATATTATTGAAATAATAACGAAGACCTTTGGAGAACATGGGATGTTATACATCAATACAAGTCAGATTTATTGCATGAAAATATACTTGGAGGAGATGAATTGCATAGACATGAAGTTCACAGATATTTTTTATTGGTTGAGCACTCAATGGCATCTTTTAATTTAGGTTTTAGGAATATCTTCCTTATTCGGAGGAACAATCTGCTTGCAGTATCTATATACATTGATTATCTGGGCTATATCAACCATATATTCATTTTTTTTTCACTTAGCGAAGACTCGATAGACCTCTATCGTTCTCAGGTGAATTAGACAAGTTTGACAGAATCATGAGATTAGACAAAATTTGTACTTATTTGTGATTTGAACATTTCTTTAAGGTAGATCGAAGAATCAGCCTCGAACTTCTAGCACTTATGGGATTAGAAGTGATTTTCATAAATGATCTTTCTTCTTGTAAGATTCTCTTCTTTAGGATTCATAGATGCATTTCATCACAACATGTTGGACCAACTTCGATGCTTTGGTGTGCAGCATTCGAGAAAGCCTTTGATGTTCTTTTAGTCTTACTTTTAATGGGCGTTATTGCATGTTCCCCATTTGCATGGTATATCATATATGGATTTCTTTCCATGGAAAGAAACCAACAAATACAAGATAATACATTTCAATTTCAATCATCAACCCGACACTAAATTTGGTGTAGCAAAATGTTTATATGATAGAGCAATAAATATATGCTCTAATTAACAGGAAGAAAATGAATAACATCACTAACACTATGAGAATTAGTGGCTATCCCAAAAGATTAGAGCGAAACAAATAAGACAAAACCAACTCCAACTCAATAACGACAGAATGCAAACTGACTTAACACGAACCATAAAACCTTATGTGAAGAGTTTATCAAAAGAAATGAGTAGAATCGAAAATGAATATGATATAACGAAAACCTAAAGAAAGTGGATTCTTACTAGAAGAAAAAAAAAAAGCAGTATTTATGAGAATCCCGAAGGGCTCCATCAATAGATTTGCCAGAAGTTTGATTGTTCGATCTGACTTGAAAAGTCTTCGAACCACATACAAGTACAAATTTTATCTAATTTCATAGTTCTTGCAAACCTGCAACTAATGAAAATTCGAGAATTTTCAAATATTTTTTGCTCTCTTTCGAGTGTAATTCACCTTGATAGTTGAAGAAAACATTTGTGGACATAACAACATACATTACTCTTGAGATTATTACCTGTGATTCAACTTGTTGTCTCTGTTACTATAATCCTATTCTCCCATTAAAAAAATGAATATCAGTGGTACATAGAACCATACAGAGATTTTCGAAATATATTGTTGTTTACAATATAATATAGTTTTTACATTATCCTTGATGGGTCAAGAATAAAACACCTAGATTAAAGCTTAATCAGAATTTCCAATGAGAGCTCAAAATATTCTATGTCTTTATTAGAAGGAAAAAGATTATAACTCACCTCTTCAAGAACCTGATTCTTTTTATTTGCAATCAGGCTGTGTTTTAGTGCCAGTGTACAACTCTTCTTCAATTTCACTACAATTATTACAATTCATACCCAAGCTCCTAAACAGTGTTACCTAAAGCAAATAGTTAAAATTCTGATTTGAACCAATAGCGGCGATCTCAGTCCAAAAGCTGAAACCAGTGAATCTTCATAATTCATTCGCCTTCATATTGATATTGTACACCACTCTAGAACCCTATATAGCTATTGTGTGAACATTTTCAATATCCAAACACGCGGTTGTTAATATCAATATGTCAATTATGTCAACAGTCTATTCCCAAATTCGAGAACTTGAGCTGTCAAATGTCAAATGTGACAATTGCGATAGCAAATGTGACAAATTCAGCTATTGACAAATGTACGAATTTTGAATTATCATTTGCTCTTAATCCAGTGTTGCCAGATCTATTTTTTCGTAGAATGAGGAACTGAAATTCTGCTGAGAAACGAAATTACGTAGTTATGCTAATGTCAATACTGAACATTATCCCAAATTGAAAAATAAGCATGCGCTGTAGCGCATCTGTCTTCTTTATCTCTCTATTAAGTTTCAAAAGCTGCGGAGAAAATTAGATTCACAAATTAGAAAATTATTTTATTATTATTTATATACTTCCACTTCATATATAAAAATAATTGAAATTTTTAGAAAAGGTGAAAGTCATTTAATGAATTCCTTTTCCCTAAGTATGTTACAGTGACACGTTTTATTCGGTATATCTTGTCAACATAGACAATTGTCTATGCTTGTCAACTCGCTCCGCTAGTGACGTTACAGATACGCACGAGCATACCGTAGTGTAACGTGGGGTCAATGAAATGAATCGAAAAAAAAATTTTTTATTTGCAAATAATTTTTTTCAATACTTCTATTATACTCCTATTATAAAAATACATTAATATTCTTTAAAATTTTCACAATTAAATACTTTTGAAGATGTGATGATTGAAAATTTGATGAATTAATCGCAACTAGATGTTATTATATCTTCTATAATCTGCGTTAACGAAGTCTGTAGGTCAGTTGATAGAACATCCGCTTGCACGTAGTAAGTACCCTATATGAATTCGGGGGAAGACAAATGTTCGAAGAAAAATTATTCCAGAATTGGTGATATTCAGTATGTAGCAGAAAGTCATCATCGTTATTCCTTATTTGGATATCGTCAATGGCAGATTAAATTCATTTTTTCGGGAGGCGTGGTCAAAATCGATTCTTCCGCAACCACGATAACCCTTGAACGGAAGGAGCTAAAGAATTGAGCATTTCAGGGTACGTTTGAGGGATGCATGCAAATAATTCTATAAATAGTTTGAATCTCCAGATTAATCGTGAAGCTTCTAGCGTGCTGTGACGAGACCAATTGAGATGTTTTGCGCATGTGCTTCGGTAAAGGAGTCTTAAGAATCCCTCCGTTTAATATGTCATCAAATCCCCTCTCACATTCACCCGACGCATGCGCGTTGATCTTACGGGGGTCCAAAGTATTGCTTCAATTTTTTGGTACTTCGTACTTTGTTGACGAATTATTCCCTAATAAAGTCATTTCGCGAAGGGGTAACATCAACTGGCCTCCCAGAAGCCCCGACATCAGGTCAGAAATGGCAGAAATATCAATAGCTACGTGTTATCGCCAATGTTCGTTCCGTTTAGAAGAGTGCCAGCAATGCAACGATCATCATTTGGATAACATAATCTCTTCCAAAGAATTCTCCAATTCATATTAAACTTTTTTTTTTTGCTCACAAATATTTTTTGTTTTATTGAACTTACATATGCCCGATACCCTTTCTGGAGACCTTGTATTTATGAGAAGAGATCAAATTCTGGAGAGTTTTTTCTTCAGACCCGTCGTTATTTGGCTAATAGAACTGAGTAATTGGTTTTGATTCACCAAGTTTCCTGAAATTAAAAGAAGTAAGAGCATGTTACTATCATAAAAATTTATTTGACTTGCTGACAAGTGAAATCATTATAATTTATAATATTCAAAGTATTGTTCGAAAGTTTTAGGTTAATTCTTAGTTTCTGACGAAGGAGCGAGTTTTTGAACGCATGAGTGTTAGAATTGCCTTCTGCAACGAGTATTAGACGATATTTTCTCTATTTCAGTCAAAAATTGTGAGAAATTTATTGAAATTCAATGAAAAATTCTGATTATACCTCCTAGTGCCTTTTGTATTTTATTTTCGCAGTTGGTGTGACTGATACGAAAATTGACAGATTATAGAATTTGAATAGTGCGTTCAAATCTCTACATGGTTTAATATTGACAATTGACATACAATGGACGCTGGTTGACATTTGAAAAAATAGGATGTCAGTGTTGTCAAGCACAAAACGAAAAATATAACTAAAAACAATGCTGTAATTAGTTCATTACATCACTGTTTTAAGTACTGTAATGAACTCATTACGACACTGAAATAGAGAAAATTAATTTGTTCCATAATTTTGATGTGCACTGTATACAACCGTATACATACAACCTTCTTGCTCTATAAGCATTGCAAGATTCAAGACCGTACGTAAGATGGATATCTGCATACTCACTAAAAATGTGTATCCCATTATCAAATTGAATTTGCCAAGATATTCGAACTTCAATAAATTATCAACGTGTCAACAAAATTTGAAATGTCAATGCTAGATATTTATTTATTTGACAAGTACCATAGTAAAGCCCGTAAAAACAGTGCATTTTTTGATACTAATAACAATTTCTTTCTAATAAAAATAAAATATTTATTTTTAATTTTTTTTCTCGAAAACAGTTGATTTTATCGACACTTACAAGAGTACCCTTTCTTTAGCTTAATGTTCGAATTATTCAAATTTATTTTTTTATCTCCTTATCATACAGGGTGTTAAAAAAATAACGCCTTTGATGAACTAACCAAGCTAATTATGTTTTAAGGGCAGTATTTTAAGAGGTCCTCACTACTGCTTAACGTATTAAATTTTCATTAAATTATATTGAGTAGTTTAAAGTTATTCAAGAAGAATTGATTACCAGTGGCGTTCTTTAGGGGACTATATCTCCGTTGGGAGGGCGGCTAGGAAGAACATTTATGGAAACTTGTCTTTTTATTTTTTAATGTTCTATCTGAATCCGAAAGATCTTCCACATTTTCCCGGACACCCTGTATAAATATATATCGCACAATGCCTTTTATATTCATAATTAATCGATTCCTTTTGATTTACCAATACCTTTTTTCACAGCCCCACAAAACGTTCATTTTGAAAACTGCAAAGATTGTGAAACAAATTAAGCCCTCGATTGTCCCTGTCACAGTTCCTGTGGTGAAATCAGAACCATCAGAAATTATTGTAGAACAATTCAATAATTTTGAGGAACCTGGTGAATTACTTGACGAAACTGGAGACGTTATCGAAGACTCTGATGTGTTTGAGGATCCTGATGTTGAGGAAGATGAATTTCTTGGAGAAACATTCTTCAATAGTGGAGTTAAGTATGAGGAACATGATGAACAAGAACTTGTAGATGAAGTAACATTAGAAGACAATGTCAATGAGATTACCATCGAAGAAGCAGATATTCCTGTGCAAGAACATGTGGAAGAAATTGTAATTGGCGGAGAAGATATTGATGAATGCGAGTTTATCACTTCAGACTAATTGGGAATTAGTTGAATTTTTGGTTAATGTTTTGAACTTGTTAAATTTTCTCTCACATTCTTAATCAACTTAAATCAACTGCCCTTTCAATGAACTTTGTTTTATGATAATGACGCATTTTTGGTTGATCCGAAATATTTATATTTCTCATAAAATATAAGATTAAGTATTTAAGTATCTTTGATCATTGATGAACTAGAGAATGTATTAAGTTCACTAACATCTTGAGAGAAATAATTAGTTTATGTGCATACTTAACATATTAATTGAAGATTTAGTGGGGATCTTCTGGTAGATGGAAGGACAAAGTGAAAACGGTTCAAAAGGGACATATAAGATTTTATATTTCAAATGTATTTAGTTTTTAATTCATCAAAACATTTAATTGAAATGTAAAATCTGAAAAATTAACATTGTCGTGAATCCATTTTATTGGGCTCTTAACAATTTGTGAAAATAAAAACTGTTTTTTGACCATTCTTCTTATACAATCATAAGAGTCGATTTCTTCAGTTGAGTCTTTTCAGTTTCGTCTTTTTCTTTTGCTTAATTAATACAGTTCAATTCCAGATTTACACTCGAAATTTTGAACTACCTGTTGAGTGGGAATTTGAAAATAGATTTGATTTGAAATTTTTGAATTCGATAAATGTTTAAGTACCTGATATTTTGAAGGATAATTGAATTCTCTTGAAATGCCCTTTATCATAAACAGCAAAAATTTCATTCAAAACTGACCAAAGGTGTATTAATGAAATTTTCAGTCATCTGAGATTGCAGTCTTACATTAAAAAGTGTAATGAATTAATATCCATGTAGTAAAATTATATTTATCGACGTGATTCCATTCTGATGATTGTATTCTAGAAATGCATCATTTTTGTCCTTTCAAATATTGTGAAGAAAAATTTTAATTATTTTAAGCTATTTATTCTATAGATTTCTGCGTGACACTGTATATTTTGTTATATTTAAATATTTTTAATGGAATCGATTTGACATGCTATACAAATCTATAAGAATATTAATCAAAAAATTTGAACAAACTGGTGGGTTCGAATTTTTTATATTATCAGATAATTTTGTGTAGCACATCAAAGAAGTATTGGGCTTCGTCAGATTATAGATAGAATAATTTTCTGTATATTTAATGTATGTATAAAAAGAATATAAACCATTTGTTTCATATTGTAGAGTAAAATAAATTACCTGCATTGAAATAAATCTAATTAATATTTGTACAGTACAATTAAGGGATAATGATAATTTATCATAAGGGTGATTTAGAATTCTTGTAGGAATTTAATTCTTGCACAAGCAGGAAAACAGGTCTTTGGAATTCGGGAAATAAAAACGGGATGGTTTTTTAAAAAAATTTATTCCATTGTCTAGTACTTTTTCCATGTGACCCATGTACATTTTGTGTTAACAATAATAAAAATATATTTCGAAACAATTAACTGATCATTTTTAAGTACAAAGTTAAAATGAAAATATTATCAAGTGAAAATTTTCACTCAGTCGTGTTGTCAGGAACCTTTTTGTGAATTATATTGTTCACTGAGTTTAATTCCATCTATAATTTTCACACTTGATAAGATTCTTAACAATAACTGCGAACAAGACACAATGAATTTTTTTTTTGTAATCACAGATTTTTTCAATGCTCTACATATTTGTTTCAGGTAAATTATAATAATAAATATTAGAATTGCCAAAAAATGTCGAATTCCTTAGACCCCTCAAACAAAATAGGCACAATTTTCAAAAACTGTCCAGTGTATATTGTTATTAGAATTTGTAAATATTTTCGAAAATAAATTGTATTCCTAAGTAGTTAATCATCATTTCGTGGTAGTCAATTATAGACAATTTGTATTCAGAATTCTGAAGCTTACTTTAATTCGACATTAATAATGAAAGTGGTCTATGAATTAAAAAATGGGTTTGTATATTTTGGGATAACTTCAATCGGGAGTTTGTTCAAAAACTTAATATATTCCAGATAAATTATTTCATAACAATTTTCTTCTTTTACCTATTTTGTCAATCTCCATGTCCATTGAGTTCAGGTACCTCAGTAGAAAAACATTTCTTGAAAATTGAAAGGAAAGTTCTGGTTACAAAAGTAAACATTTTTTATCTTAAACTTAAACCACTGAATTAAGATAAAACTGACTGAAATTTTGGTTCTGAACTCATGTTCAAATTTACATGAATATTCAATTCTAGCTTGAGTAAGTAATATTCTGTCGCCTACTGTCAATTTTCCACTCCATCTATTAACATTTAGCTATTTTTATTTCAGTTGTTATTTGAATCAATAATTTGTGTGCTAGATATTTCGCTGGGAGAGCTGAACCGTGAATAATCTAAATCGGAAATATGCTAAATAATCCATAAAAAAAAAAGAATTTTTCGGTTTAGTCTACGACATCAATGTTGTATTTTGAAACGACTAGACACTTTGAAAATCTTTGGGGATTTGTTGAAAATGGGCCATTCAGCTAGAGCTATTTCCTAAAAGCTAATATAATAACATAAATTAATAAATAAATTTTAATTGCTCATGTTTTCAGTAGATAAACATTGACTTAAAAGAGTAGAGTATATAATTCATAATAAAAAGGCCCATCGCAAAGAAAACATCATACCAGCAGATAAGATAGCAGCTATGGGAACTGTCACAACCCAGGCAGATATGATATTCCTGGAAAAAATGAAACACATTAGCATTCAATGCAAAATAATATAGTTGTGATGGTGGCGGCCTTGACAAAGCTCTCCACATAACTTCAATAAGCGTCGGTCGCGGGTAGTCGTAGCGTATTGACTGGTTAGGATGCAGGCCCGAAACCGAGAAGATGCCGGGTTTAAACCTCGGTGGCTCCCGTATTCAAATATCATGAAGATTAAATCCCCAGCATCAGTGGCATCAACGCACACATTAAAAAGCCCAGTGTGTGTGTGTGCCAAGGACGAAACGCTGATTTTCATAATTTTTTCACACTAAAACTGTCTGAAGTTGTCTTAAGTTTCGAAATTATGAGAAACCAAAGTTTCGCATTTATGGCATTCGCTCATGATCATCAAAATAGAACTGGTACTGGCAATTTGGTACAGCGCTAGGGTTTAATGGCAACATAAAGGATAACTACAAACACTAGGATAATCGAATATCTGGAGTACTTGGTGACCTTGGTTAGAAACTACTAGAGCCCAATCAAACTATTAGAGATTGACATCTAAGTACTTAAACTGCCTAATAGAATAAAAAATGAATATGAATGGGCAATACGACAAACTGTTGTTACTGTACAAGAATCAGAACCTGAAAAAGAAAAGAAAGATTTGTAACAATAACGAAACTAAAAAAATGTGTCGAATAATGAAATTAAAAATAATATAAAAGATCAATATGCCCAAGTTTTTACAAAAAGCAGTGAAATCCAAACAAAAACATTCTGTAAAAAACTAGCGAAGTCTCGATGGAGCCGCTTGATCATCTCTAAAACGTAATGAAATCAAGACAAAGTCGTGCCAAGTCTAAGGTTCCTTACTGCGATATCTTTATTCTTATAGTTATTATTATGTGACTTGACCGTTGAAGAATATACATGGGTGCAAGACCAGATGCAAGACACGTTCAGGCATACATCTTCTGTCGTTATCAAGGTAAAAATTAGCTTTTAAAAAAGGTTGACAAGTTCAGAAAATTTTTGAAGTAGTTTACGAAAGGGCAACCATTAAATTGGCAAAGGAATGCGCAATCTGTAGGATCGAATATGTTATCCCTACCTACTTATGCGTTTCGTCCCTGGCGCACACTATTTGGACCATGCTATAGACGCAGGGGATATTATAAATTTGAGAATGGCACCAAGTCGGTATGAACCTTGAGCGCTAATCTCTCAGCTACCGCTGTATAATGATGCTATGTGGGGCCTTATGGAGTACCGCCGCATGAAATTACTACACATTAATTCATCTGGACGCAGATCGAAAACTAAACAATTAAAGATGATGGTTATAGCCCAAATAATTGAGTTCCATCATGAAAATTTTCTCGTCAACACTTTGATGGACTAGTATATTATAAAACTACGTTGTTGCGCGGTTGTTTTAGTGGTACTGCGTGCTATAGTTTTGCACAAATGACCGTAATTTTCAAATATCGAGATGAGTGGATGTAGTGAGCGCATACTCAAGCAGATACTTTCTTTATAAAGAATACTAAGAAGCTGGAGATGTGATTTTAAATGTGTAACCCGTAAGTATTCCAATCAATACTGATAACACGAATTAGAATTATCTATCAGTAAGAATCACTTGCAGACTTTTAAAGTTTAACATTACTATATTATTCAAACTTGCCTAAATAAACTCCAGTCAACTCCTTTCTTAGAACTACTAAAATAACCAACAAAAACAACTGATCCCACTTTGCAATGTGTGGTCGAGATAGGTATGCCGATCTTACTGGCCAATAATACTGTGAAGGCAGCACCGATTTCTATTGTAAATCCACTGAAAAATTCAAATGCATTACAATGGAGAGTCTTTATTTTTATAATACTCACGTGGATGGCGTAATTGTAGTCAAATCCTCTCCAATTGTTTGAATAACCCTTCTTCCCCACATCCAAAGGCCGACAGAAATGCCGAAACCCCCGAAAAGAAGGATATATACTGGGGTTTCCGATCTCTGCTGAACACTTCCTTCTGTGTAGATGAGCCATAGGGTCACCAGAGGGCCAATAGCGTTGCTGTGAACGAATGTGAGTTGTAAGTTTTTAATGTTCTATAAATGAAAATAGATGATAAATATGTTAAATTTGCTGAAGCGAAATCAGTAAATTTTATAAACATAATATTCGAACTCCTCTACATCGACTATATCCTGAAGTTTTTCAAATTACAAATTGATTCGATCGATGACCAAAAATGACCGGTCTTTCGCTTGGAATTGATTAAAATTCCACCATGGAGGGAACTTAATTCTAACCCACATCATTCGAATGTTATAACTTATAGGATCGGACATATTTAATTTTTACTTCAGATTCTTCATTGGGTAACATTTCAAGTTGGGTGGAATTGCGCACGGTGTGCAAATCAAATAAAAAATTGGTTCAGTACCTACTTTAGGAGAGATATAACAATACTTTAATGAGCTCATTATAGCACTGTTTTTACGACCGTAATGAACTCATTACGATATAGAAGTAGAGAAACACTTATTATAAATTACCTCACATCGTTTCCTCCATGAGCAAAACTACCGAACATCGCCGTCAGGATCTGCAGAAAGCTGAACAACTTCGACACTCCCTCATTTTCAGTCAGCTCTACAGTGTCATGTATTTCCAAAGCGCAACTTTTGCATTGCAGTTGCCCAGCACTTTTATTCATTATGAGCGGAACACCACTGGAGCTCGGAGATAAAACTGGATTAATGTCTACTTTGCTTTCGACTAATTTGAGCTCCTTAGGTCTTTCTGGGTGGACGTTTGACTCTTTGGCAGGCGTGTAACCGTTTTTACTATCTACTGTTTGAATTGGAAACATGTACTTAGCAGCAGTCAATTTGTTCTCCATTGCTTGCAACTCGGTAGTCTCTGAGATCACAGTTAATTGACGTTCTAAATTTGCAGAATGCCTCTTCTTGGGGCTTCCTTCCGGGGAAGTATCTGAAAAAGTGGTTGCAGTTTCAGGATTTAAAAAGATGTAAAATTGTTTTTCTACGCAGACGGCATAGGTTCCGTAACAAGCAACGGTAGACTATAATAAAGATATTGTCAAAATTCTCAATAAAACAAACTGTTTGTTATTAATACGGATGCGAGTATGTATGGAAAGAGTGTGAATAAAAATTTCTTTTTAGGCTAGTCGAATGGAACTGAGATCATCAAAATTTTCCATCTAATAGAAATCACGAATACCATATGATTAATGAACTACATTGATCATCGATATTGTTACTCCATTCGAAATCGACCAATCGGATCGTAATTTTGCCAAATACCAATAATCTTTTAGATAAAAATGAACTCACCAGAAGACTCTCCTATATTAAAATTGACTCCGTTTTTCTGATTTCCGGCTTCAGCTTCCAATCTCCTTCGCTGAAGAGGCACTACAAACAACCATATGAGGAACATGGCAATAATAGCTATGGAAAAACTAATTGTCATAGCCATCCATAAAGGTATATCGTCCATGTAGAGCAATTTGGGACCGTCGTGTATAATAGAAAAAACATTTACAAAAATGGTAAAGCTATAAAATAAAGGTAGGGCAAATAGTCCCGATTCCACAGGATTTGGCTTGCTCAGGATGCATTTTTTGATTATCCATAAAAATGTAATGGAAGTGAAACCACTCAGCACTGGTGAAATGAACCAAGATCCAACTGAAAAAAATTGAAGAATATTTATGGATGCTGTTAGAGAAAAGATGAAATTTTTATGGTACATTTTATTCTGGTTTCTTATAACTCAGACATTATTTTTCATTTCATCCGTACTAAATTCCCAGAAAATTGTCAATGGTTGTGATCAACAGACGGTGAAAAGTTTCTCATACTGTGGTTCATTCATGATTTTCTACATGGTAATTAGCAGAATGGAGTAGAAACAGTTTGATCTGGACAGTTAACTATTTAGAATTTAAGAGCCGTTTTAGCATACCTACATATAGTTAATAATATGGTATAATCTAAGAACCATACATGTTGAAGATTGAAATGAATACCGCTTCAAGCAATCCAAATATGATCACATCCCGAAGCAGGAAATTGACCCTGGATTTCAAAAGATACCCTACCCAGAATTGCTTGCTTTTTGTTGATTTCAAATTCATCGAAATATTCATCTCTCAATAGGAGAGTTCTCAATTTCGCTACAGGTCCTCTAGAAACTAGTATCCCCTGTTTTTTCTCTAATATCTTCTATTTCATTTTTACATTTAATTTCATATGATATTTGGTCGGTTGGTCATATTAACATACGAGGTCTGTAAATTAAGTGATGAGGCTGATTTTTTTAAAATTTTTAATACAAAAATAATCACAATTCAATATTGTCACCTTCAAAATAAGTTCCTTCTGAGGCCACATATCGATGGAGACGTTTCTTCCACTCCTTATAGCAGTGCTTCGATACTGAAATAACCTTCAGCTCGGTTACAGCCGTTCGAACTTTTTCGACTGTTTCAAAATGATTTCCCTTGATGTAATTTTTCAACTTTGGTAAGAGAAAAAGGTCACAAGGGCTCAAGTCAAGTTTTTCTCATCCTCAATTCATTGGTCAAAATTTGATGAACGGTAACTCTTCCCCCTATCATTCTGACCGTCAACCGACGATCTGAACCCACAAGTTCCCGGATTCTGTAGACATTTTCGTCGGTTCTTGGAGTTGAGGGCCTTCCGCTTCGTGGTTCATCTTCAACCGACTCTCTTCCTTCTGAAAATGCCTTAACCACCGAAAAACCTGGGCTCGTGACAAAACACGATCTCCGTAGGCCTGCTGAACAAAACCTGATAGCACACCGTTGCTCGAAATTGATGTCATTCATTTTTAGAACACAATAGAAAAAACTGTTTCACAAAAACAATCTCTACGCACAACCAAATGACTCCAACGAGGTCGAACTCTTACTGAAGGTAGATCGAATGTTCCTCTACCGCCCCACTAAGCCTCGCGCTTCCAGTGTTGCAAGATCAAACGCAATGTGGCCAGTCTCATTACTCAATTTACAGACCTCGTACTTACCAATTTTGCCTAATGTCCACCAATGAACACCATTGGTTCCTCTCGCAACCAAACTATATCCAACTGTGGCTCCAACAATACTGTGTGTACCAGAAATGGGTAGTTTAAAAAATGTTGCTGCAATTAACCATGCTGCGCTGGAACCGAGTGCACTCAAGCATCCTAACATTAGTTCGATTTCGTCATTTTTGTACAGATTTACGTCAAGTATTCCTTTGCGCATAGTATCTGACACTTTGTAACCTGAAAAATAATTATGATTATGCTCTTATATGTATTGGTAAAATGCTTGTAGAACTCATTCAATTTTTGCGGAGTAAAATCTGGTTGAATAAGGTTTTCGTAACTCATCCCAAGAATCGATACTCAAAAATGAAGAGGTAATGAACAAACTGTCAATTCTGAGAAAACAGATATGGTTCTCTTTGTCAGTATAACAGTTACCTGCTACAAGCAACTATTTGTGGTAATATTGGACTATCGTGGTCAGTTTTTTACGTAATCTCGGAGTTAAACTGTACCATGACGTAAATTATTTATGGCTATCTAGATTTTACCCCTGAATGGTATCACAATAGCTCTTCAGATATCGATCGGCTGGACTACTGGTAGGTGTACTGTTTATTTGTGGCGAAAAACTTCAATTTTGAATTCGATGAAAAATTTGTTCCCCCTAGGCCACTTATTGTGGCCTTTTAGCTACCATCGACATAAAATAGAGAGGAGTCGACGGAAGATATCATCGAGCTAGCAGAAAAGGTACCACTTGACTTAAAAGTGGGAACAATATGGTGGAAAATACAGTGTCGGATAAAATATCCTGTTGTGAATGAGTACTTCTGGAAAAGTCTGAATAAATTTCGATCACATGTATTATAATTCTTGGTATTTGATATAGAGACAGAAAATTAAACGAATGTTCAATTGTTGATATAATTGTTGTCGAATCATAATAACATCACCCCCGTCTCATATTCTATATTGATACCATTCACTCACACAAAAGCAACGGATGAAAGAATGACTTGACGATCAACTCGGCCTATTGCTAGCTCTGATTTAAAATTTTGTTGATTATTTTTCCGACCCAAATATCGACCAATAGAATTGCACCATTCGACGTCACGTGGTACAACCTACATGGTATTATACTGATAATTTTTTGAAATTTTTTTCTGGTAGTTGCTATATATAAACAAAACATGATCCAGTCAAATTAAGCACACGTCAAACTGACAGGTTGAATTCAATTGTGAAAATTGGAGATTTTGCATGAAAATGAGTCGATTTGGAGTTTGTTCTATGTCCACCATCGATAAAAAGTCAAAGGAAATGTTCCCATTAATACGGAGAAGGCAAAAAAACAGTTTGGAACCAATTTACTACTTTTTGTACTGAGAGGGAATACACATTGAGTGATGAAACGAGTGAAGCGCAATTGGCAAACATTATGAAAGATTACGCTTACAATATGAAGAAAATGGATGGAGAAGACTATAAGGAAGGTACAATAAAAACAATGTAGAATCAGACTGCCAAATTACTTCAAGAAAAGTATTTGAACGATTTCGACATCAAAATCAACCCATTTTCGGATGCTGCATTCAAGACCGCTCGAGGAGCTCGTGATGCCAAGCGTAAGGCTTTACAATCTATTCCGGAAAAACGGAGGGCAAGTGCAGCAGCGTTGGAGGAAAAAGATTGGGATGCAATGACCACTGTTTGGGACTAGGAAACTCCTAATGACCTCCAGAAAAAATTATTCATGATAATATCAGTGGAATTGGCTTGGAGAGGTGGTGAGGGCAGCATGGCGTCAATACATCACTTCAAGGCAGAACAGCGAAACGACGGGGAAACAACTGGGAGAATTGAATACAATCCAATTTTCAGCAAGACCACACAAGGTGGTGATAAAAATTATCAGACAGCAAGTGGCTGGTGGAGAATCGGGAAATCCCTGATAAGTGCCCAGTGAGACTGTTCCAGAAATTAAGAGAGAAGAGAGATGTCAATATCAAGAGCGACAGACTATTCCTGACCCAAAATCCATTCTGGAATAAAGTTCCAGGCGCTAGGTGGTACAAGGATTCCCCAGTAGGCCAAAACACGATTTCAAAGTGGGTTAAGGAGTCAGCACAAAAAGCTGGGCTTGACCTTGGTAACAAAAAAATCACCAATCACTCCAGTCGTGCAACAGCCGTCTCCAATCTAGCGAAATCGGGCCTGGGAGAGCAGCAGATAATCAAAATAACTGGACATGCCAACAGTAACTCCATCAAGCCGTATCTCCAACTAGACCAGGAACACCACGAATTAATTGTCAAGAAACTGCGAAGGAGTGAGCCTACTGCAGAAAATGCCATCAACAGCATAAACCTCATGCCATCTACCTCTTCTGGGACCATTACCGATAACTCTGACTTGAAGAAAACATGCACCAATGTTTACAACAATTGTATTTTTAATTGCACTACCCTGATTCTTAATTAAATGTTGTTTTATTCATTATGAAATTCTTATTTGTTAACTGTACATTTCGTCTCATGGTGCAATTCTATCGGGAAATACCCGATAATTTTGAAGCTTATGTGGTATTATAAGTGATTATTCACTCACCTATTAAAATAGCTCCAGCTACTTCGAAAAAGGTGGCCAGGCAGCATGCTTGAAAAATGGTAAGCACCTTGGACCCCACACTGGTTCCAAAGGAATTTGCAACATCGTTCGCACCAATTCCAAATGCCAAAATAAATGCTATTATAAATCCTAATACTATCAGCCATATCAAACTAGGAGAATACGGTTCTAACATTTTTATTAATTAGATTATCTTATTACTCTTCTTATAATAAGATACACAGCCATCTTGAACTATTGTGATCTGTAAAAAGAAGAATCGTAATCAATTATGGGCTTATGGGGGCGCTAAAATCAACCAAAGAACAATTTTTTTTGGATTATCTCGGAAAAAATTAATTTTATAACGCTATAATCGAAACTGTAAAATGGAAACATGATAAACCATCCTATGCCAAAAATCTTTAAAATAAATGAGGATTCAATCGATCAATTATTAACTGTATATTATTCAGTCATCTACGAATGACGTAAAACAGGTAAGGAAGAATAGGAAGAAAAAATATTAAAAATTAAAGTATTTTAATTTTACGAGCAGTATTCAATGTATTTCGTATGAATTGATGTCATAAGAGTGTTCTACTGAATTACTGGAAGTAAAATTAAAATTATGACTTATAAAATATATAGGGTGTTGAAAAGAGACACGGCATCATATATTATTATGAAATAATTTGTCATTATTGAATTGATAATAACGTAAGACAGGGCACAGGGTACTGAAAGCTTTTTTTCAATCGCATTTTCTTGGAAAGTAAGTATTCACAAATCTTTTCGGAGATTTTTTGAAAATCTTTCAGGATTGATTGATTGTGAAGAAAAAAATCTAATTTCTTTCCTTGTAGTATTTTGTTTTAATAAGTATTAGTATTTATTTTCATTACTCATTTTTATTTTATGTTATCTTTTATGGATAATTTATGAATTCATTCTTTCTTTGTGATATTTTTTTCATTATATGTATTTATTTTTATTATTTATTTCTTGTTATTTTTTATGAATAATTCATATATTACACAAATGAAGAAATTATATATGTATATACATTTTCAAAGCTTTCAATTCCCATATTCAACCTTAGGGGACGTGGATATCATGAAGTTTTTGATCAACCTTTGTATGGAACTACGTGATTCCGTGGTCAGAAAAAATCGTAGATCTGGGCCTGCAGACGTTGACGTTGTCAAATATTGAATTTTGCGGGCGAACTTTTCACTATTCTTGGATGGTTCAAATCATTATGATCTTACTAATATTTTATAAATGTGGAAGTGAGTTTGGATGTTTAGTTGTTTGGATTGTTGCTCAATCACACCAAAACTACTAGACCGATTTTGATCAAACTTTGCATTAATAGTAAAGTCTATCTTTGTTTCTGCGAAAACAAAATTTGGAGCATATTGAATTTCAAGAGTCAGTAGGGGCGGCAAAAATTGAATGGCCTACTAGCGGCAAATTTGTAAATCCGCCTCTGGGGCATGCAGAAATATCTATAATCTTCTCTGACATTTGAGATATATATTTGGCATTTGAATTTCATTGTATAATCCATTAAACATGGAAATATAGATCGTAATAACGTTATACGGTTTTATTCTTGTCATCGTATCTTGGGAGCTTGAGAGTAATTTTTAATGGTAATACATTCTATCTAAAGCACGGATTATCATAATAACTCTGAATATTATATTCTTTTGCAATATTACATTGAGCAATGGGCTAGAAAAATTTAACTTCATTGACTAGATATTTCGATACAGATTTCCTGAAAATTAATCAAAAAATCGATTTCCTATGATTTCTCAGCCATACTTGCAATTTCAAGCTCCAAATCGGTAAAATTCTGACATCTGGTCAGTACAATTTCTTCACTCACTGCACAAAAATAAAAAAGTTCAATCACCATCCTACTTGATATTTTGTACTGCACTAAGTGCTCTAGTACTGACCAATTAGTCACCGTATTAATCAACCACTTTGTGGGTGGTTATTAATTTCAGCAATTAAATTTGGTTTAACTTTCGATTCGGGATGATCAAGCAGGCAGGTCATGACTGCAGTGAGGAAATGCTGCCGAACAATTGAGATCGGACCAATTGTCCTTGTGCGTTGGAGCCTGAAACTAACCAACCACAACGTACATTTTCCTTGAATTGAATCGAGCAATTAGTATTTCCATGAAAAATCGTGGATATTGGAAGTAGGGAATAAACACAGTGAGTGCATTGGATGATGTTATCAAATTTCAATTACTCAATCAAGTGGTGACCTCTAGGGATGAAATCTCCCAGTAAATATCAATTATAGACGATTCAATGATATGTAAAGGATGCAAGGTGTCCCAACAGAAAATCAACTTGCAGAGACAAAAACAGGAAAATTTTGAAAATTAATAACAAACATCTACTATCTATGTCTAATTTCGTTGACATTTACGTCTCATGTAAACTCTTAGCTCATTGAAACTTCGGGCGGTCGTCGAAAATGGAACAGGAAATTTCTCATCTCTTGGCTCAACAAATTTGCCTCAACTTATAGAAAAAGCCTCGAATTATCCGTCTAAAAATACGAATTTTGCATAAAATTAGAAAAGAGAAATGTCAAAAAGTTCGTCAGAAATTTCAATGCACGATGCTTCCACAGATTCATATTCGATTAACATCTGTCGGACATATTGTTTTAGTTGGTGGAAAATTAATCGAAATTTTTCATGGAGAAATAATGTTTATTGTTAATTCGTGTACAGAAAATGTTCAATGTTATGCTTGCAAAAATCGCTAGCTTTCAGCTGCCTCCTTCCGCCCTAGGTACGATACTGGCCGAGAATACGCGCATGCGTGAATACCAGACAGTGTAAACTGACTTTTGCCGCACTCTGTGTAACAGTGAAACCAAGGCAAGAGAGGAAATATCAGAAGAGGACTAACTATAACACACGGAATCAACGCAGGTGCGAACTACCAATTTTGGGCTTCAACCCTAGAATTTTCTTTTTGGAGCATTACCAAAGTATCGCCACAGAGGTGTATAAGCAACCTCTGCGATTCGACCACAATCCAAGTGAATATAAATGTAGAAATGGATCAATGCGGATATTTAAATATACCCAAGATAGTATTCATGGGCAGTCCGACCGAAAGTTGGTTTTGATTTGAGAAAAAGGTTTATTCATTCATTGGGGGTGGTTGTTTTTTTTGTTTTTCAAAAAATATTAGAAATTTCATCTCAAAATATGTTCCCCGGCTGAAACGCATCGAAATACGAGTATATGCATCGCATTTTAGGATTCCATTGATATCAAAATATTCATTTAACTTAAAAAGAATTGGAGATTTTTTTTCTATTATATACGTATAAGATAATGAGATTGGGTTAAAAAAAAACTGAAGGACAACAGCAAGTTTTGTTATTGTTGGTTTTAATAACCAGAATTTTTAAATATTCGTTGATTTGTTCACTTAGACGCGTTGCGTTTTATCGGTTGTTTTTGTGTCACACTATTATTTTATAGACCTGAAAAAACTTTGGAAGAAGCATGCTAAAGATGCCCACCTCACGTCAATTACTTCTTTCAACATCTCATTCAGATTAAAAAAAATCTTATTCATATCTAAAATTTAACAGATATTTTTCGTTTCCCCAATTCTGAAACATTATTTCTTCATATTTATTTATATTGCATTGAAATGAGAATTTAGATTATCCCCATTTGTAAGTCCACTGTTCTGAATACTGCTTTTAAGAACGGTGCAACGTTCTACTTAGACGAGCCTGTATGTCTGTAATGAATTGAGACCCCTGTAATTAGATTTCGGCCCGGTTCATGTTGAATAGGTACATTTATCGATCGAGTTTGGAAATTCCTTAACCGAATGTTGTAATTGAAAAATTTCCTATGTGAAGAAAACCAATGTTTTGCCCAAATCCCACGACTCCTATCGATCTTATTTATGCTTCATGCACGTGTTGAACATCTCCTTTAATCGGTATTTGCAGATGTTTTATGTCAAGCAAGAGTATCTGAATAAAAGCACAATTCTACAGAAATCCACTAAAGTAGGAACTACTTGTAATGATTAGTATATATTTACATTTTTCTAATGTTGATCTGCCCACGTGAGTAGGAAATATCAATTTTCCGCAGCCATTTTTGCACAAGCACTGCTCGTATGGACCGACGTGCCGGCCAACCTGGAGTCGACTCACTTCGATGTTGGGGTTTAGCGGGAATTTTCCTTCGAGCATTGAAAGGGGGTGCGCAAAGGGTCTTCGATCTTTTTGAAGTCTGATCTGGAGAGAAGTCGGGAAACCCAAATGGAATATTTTATATTTATATATATATATATATACACGCAACTTTACTAGAACAAATTGACTGAAGACTTGACTTGTACTTTGGAATAGAGTGGTACTAAAACAACCACCATAATGAATGTTGAAAAATCAACAAACCTATAGTTATATACCTAGGAAAGGTATATTGGGTGAATCCACAAGTATCAGAAGGAAATGAACTAGCTGACACGTGTTTCTGCTGATTAGCTTCGTCAGGACAAGGTAACCTTAGTGGTTAAAGTTACATCATACAGATTGCTCATGCTTCCTTCATGTTAATGCGTTAGATTTTTTCCCGAATGAGTGGTCCTAGTGTTGAAGTCATAAATTGGTCGCTCGCTTCTGTTTGTATCTTAGACTATATAAGATAGACAAAGCATTCCTTTGTAAAATGTTGAATTGTTTTGACTCCCTTATTGAAAGTCTTAACCTCATTGAAAGTCTTTTGTGAAACCTCACACCGCATAAAATTTTTTTCCATTTAGCAATAGTCGCACTCCGTGGATTACTTATCGTAAAGAAATGACGACAGTAAGTGTAAACCTGCTGAAATTCCATTGGTTCCTGATATCTCAACTAATCGTAAAGAAATCACGACAGTAGGCGTAAACCTCCTGAAATTCCATTGATTCCTTATATCTCAACTAATCGTAAATAAATGAGGACAGTAGGCGTAAACCTCCTGAAATTCCATTGGTTCCTGATATCTCAACTAATCTCAACTAATTGAATGAAGCACTACTCAAATAACGGAGCTTTTAATAAACAACATTTTCTACAATACTATATGTATCACTCACCTGTCGGTGTTTAATGGTATTGAGAAAAAAGAAAGTTTGGGATTATTGAAACTATTGTTTTTGCAGTTGTATACGCTACAGTTGTTAATCATTTTGGAATTAATTTGAAAATAACACAAAATTGAAACAGAATACATCTCAAAAAAATTATATTCTTCTAAATATTAAACGAATTAATTATACAAAGGAATTATTTAAGATGTCTAAAATAATAATAATGACATTATTCCAGACATCTTAAAATTATTGATGAAAATAATGAACAAGGACCAAAATGTGAGGTTAGAATCCCTGCGAGATGCGTGAGTCAGACTTGGTATAGGCGGTTTGCGTAAATCTGAAAAGAGACATCTGGTGGCGACTTTCGGCATATTTGTTGTGAAAGAATTGTCAATAGATCAGTAATAACATTAGATTTCCTAGAACATTTCAGTTGTTTTGGAAAGTATTTTTGTGAGTTTACCCAGAAGAAGGATGGATATTGAGAGATCATTTGGATTTTTGAAAATAAAATTTGGTCATTTCTCCAAAGGAAATGAAGAAAAAGGACTAGCTTTGAAGAAAGCTGGTCATGTTTACAACATTATAGGGCGGACTGGTTTCATTACTTCCAAAGTAACGAGACAAACTTCGATAAATTTGCTACCTTACAATGTTGAAATAACCGTAAGCACACTTCTCGACACTGCCAAAATATGAAAATTTTCGTTTTTTGTACTTGTTCTTCCAAAAGAGAAGAAAAAAATTGTTTGGCAACTCGATTAATATAGTTGAAATAAAACTTCTAGTGACACAAATGATAAGCCAAGTTTAATTTTCATCAAAAAAAGTAACAATCTCTTTTCAACATTGAGTTTACAATTTCCATGGCCGCTGTAAGCTAAAATTGAATCTATCGAAGACAATACCAGCAATACACTTCAACTCTTCATCACATTTTAAAGATTTAATACCATGGAAGCCCATACATTTGATAGGTTCATCGATGCCAACACATTTGTCGTTTTTACTAACAAATAATTTGGTCTTATCGGCAATATTACATTGAATTGCCACGGTAGACATTTCCTCCGCACTATTTCCCATGAAATTACTCTCAAATAAAAATATATCATCATCTGAATCTTATGGATCAGTTTGACATGAAAATTCCTTCTGGCCTCTTTCCACTTGCACTGAATTACCCATTTCAATTAAAGATTCAACAATAGATCCTTCCTTTGACTCATCCTTTCTTCTTGATCTTGCTGTTTTTCTTTCAAATCTCTCCACCCCCATAGTGGAATTATCAACTTTTTTATACAAGTGAATTAAGTAGAATGAGATAGGACATAGATAACTGAAAGTGAACTAACGTTTGGAAAAATCGTGGGGTTATAAGACGGGCAATCAGGTATATTACTTTTGGCATTTCCTACGAAATGAGCACTACATATCTTCTGGAATTTTGTCGTTTGCCATTGCTTGGAAGTACCATCATTACTAAAGTTTTGAATGAATGAAATTATGATAACATCTCCAATCAATCAGATATCCTTACCAAACTCTTCTAACTCTATTAATCCATATCTGCTTCCGTTCTTTCTCAAACCATTTATTAGGAAAATAATAAAATTTAATAGAATTGTCTGTGTTATAATATGCATTGTTGCAACCAACTACACAACACTGAATACGTGAATTTCATGAAGAAGATTGTACTCCTAGGCCTTCAGCATTCATTTTCGCTATTGAGGTTTGTAAATCAACAATTGCATAAACTCTTAAGTACGCTTCCACCACAAAAGAATCAGAAATTATGCCCCAAATCAATATGTAAAACACAGGGAAATGACAGCGAATTTGAATTCTTTCACAACAAAAATGTCGAACTCCGCCACCGAGGTCGCCACATACAAATATGCAAACCACGGAGTGCGACTATTGGTTGGTATCTATACTGTGGTAAAATTCACTTCTATGCTTCAAGTAACCTCAAACTTTTGTGATAGCGACTTCTGTCATGACATGACAAGCACAGCGTCAATAAACAAAACATTTTCTAATTGTAATTCTTCTAAATTTTTTCTTTTAACAACAAATAGGCATACTCTTTTCACATCGGTAAGTATTTTTTTCTTCTAATTCTGTTTGTAGCTTATATTTTATTTTCGAAGGAAATCAACCATGGCAAACTTAGATATAATTGAAGGCAGAATTGCTGCTTTAGAACGTGAAATTCTTGGAGTTGGAAAAATGGAGAGATCCCTTGATATTAAAGCAAGTGTAACAGAATCATTACTTCAAGCACATACGATGATATCATCTGCTTTGAGTTGCCGAGATTCTGTAACAACTGTTATGGACCGAATGGCTAAAGTAGACGAATATATGGATCCGATGTTTGTAGCTCAGATGATTGATGTTGAATATAAAATGACCTACTGTCTAGAAATGCACGAAAAATTGCAGAAGGACTACGAAAAATTGAAAGACTTGGATAAACTAGTGGTTTATCTCAATTCTGATAATATCAACACCTTAGTAGAAAATGAAGAACGTATTGAATTGAGTCAAGTAGAAAATTTTGAAATCAACCAAGAAGGATTAAATACTATTGAAAATGTAATCAAGGTTTTAGTTGGTTATAATGAAGTGATGAAAAACATTAAACTTCTATTTAGGCAGATGAATTTACTTCTAAGCAATTTTGAATCTGGTCAGGAGTATTCTTTTAAAAAGGAAGAGTAAAATGTTTTTATTATATATATGTGGAGTATACTTATTTGAGTCACATAATTTTCTGTTATGAAAAATGATCTAGTTGATAATTCTTTAAACAACTAATTTAAACTGTGATCCATCAGTGAATAAATTGTAACATAGTAATTTTGAATGATTGTAACAGGAGCGGCTCCAATTTAGCTGTTTGCTATGCAAAGTCAACTCAGTTTTAATTTAAGCTTCTTTATTTGTTGGCTCCCAACACTGAAATTTTATATCATACGTTATCCATCCTTATTTCATTGCCACAAACTGAAATTGAAATGCAGTTTTGCTGTTATTATCATTCACAAGATTTATTGAATTCAAAGTCCGCATAAATTTATAAGCAGTTTTTCAATCAAGCAACTACAATAAAAAATTTTAGTTTAGTAAATATAGTTTTGAAAAATTTATAAGCACTCAATATTCTGGAGGCAGTTTCTGTATGTACTGTGTTACTAGTGCGGTTATACTGATTCAGAATATAGATTTTAAAAAATCGTCACATTTCCCTTCTGTAAAATTATAATGGGTATCTGAAAATCATACTTATGTATTTATCATTCTAAGTTGAGTTTTGTGTTTATTATCAAGTTTTTTAATACATATATGTGAAGAGAACCTTCTCTTTCTGTTATCTTATGTATCTGTTTCTAAAGTGATAATTTACCTAAACTAACATTGTTTTAATTTATCGATAGGTCTGTCAACATTGATTAATCTATCACAAATACTTATACTCCACTTCCTCCCATTGTATGAATATTATCTTGAATTATTATACTATTATTCAGTATTGTTAGTTTTTTTCTCAATGGTTGAGGTTTTTAATACAAGTAGGTATGTGTTTATCGTTAAGAAAGATAAAAGATGGCAATAGTAAAACTGAATGATATTGGACAGATCCTTACAGCTAAACAAACAGGAGTCGTATGGGCAATACACAAGCGAAATTCATGTCTTCTATAAAAATTTACTTTCTGTGCACATATCTCGATTTGTGCTCAATAAGTTGAAAGCTATGTGGTTTGAAAAATTTATATTCTTAGCTTCCTGATTGCATTCTTTCACATATAAAGGGTATCCAAAAAACGCGCCTACATGTTTCTTTGATAAAACACAAACTATGTGCAATTTTTTTCAAGCTGTTTTTTTTTTATTAAAAGTATGATCCATTACAATTATAAGTGGAATAGAATATCATTCAAATGACTGCGTCTGCAGGAATCAATCCGAATATCGAAACTTTCAATGACTTTCTGACATGTTGCTGGTGTTATTTCACAAATTGCAACTTGAATGTTGTTCTTTAGATCATTAGTGGCTTGTTAGCATACACCCGACTTTACAAAAACCTCCACAAAAAAATCTAATGGTGTTACATCACATGACCTTGAAATCTGCATTTCGTGAAATAACACGAGAAACGAGGAAATTTTGATCGCAAAATGTAATTTTTTCTCGAGTTGTGTGACATGTAGCACCGTCTTGCTGAAAATAGACGTCAGACACATCAATATGACTCAACTGTGTCCATAAAAAGTCTTTCAACATTGATTGGTAACGCTCAGCATTCACAGTAACAGCATTTCCAGCATCATCTTCGAAGAAAATGGCCCAATGATTCCATTTGCCCAAAATGCATACAAAACAGTAACTTTTAAAGTTAACTCTACATTGACTTTATAACTAATTTTTTATGTTCTCTCAGGAAGGTTTTGAACGAAACAAGACACATTAAATGGAAGAAAAATTCAGGATTTCACCGAATCTTATGTGAAAGAAGAAAAATAAACTATTTTCAAAATACGGAATGCTGATAAGTTAGGAGTAATAATAATCACCTGCTTAATGGAGAAAAGCGCACTTCCTGAGTCGCTGGTTATACTCAGTAGATCCAAAAATTATCTTTGGTAGAAAAGATGTTTGCAATGTGAATAAAACAAGTTTGTAGTTGTAACAAAATTATGTATTCATAGATAAGAAGAATTAACAAGGTGACCTTATATTCCTGATATGAAATTCACCACAGCTCTGCTTCAATCGTTGAGGGTAAAAAATAAAGTGCAGGTACTTTGGATGAAACTTCCACTAACAAATTGTGGTTTGGCAATATGCAACTGCTTCAAAGATTCACAAATCACAACTTTCTTGTTTCACTTGGGAGGATTGCAGCTGAATAACTCAGATTCACAATGTTCTAGGGTATCTGACTGACCCAACTGGAGAAAATGTATAATAGAGAGATGATATTAAACTACGAGGAACTTTTAGAGTTTACACGTTATTCGCTGCTGAAAACTATCTGGTAAAGTAGAACTTACTGGAAGAACTGCCCACTCTGGTGGTCAAACTAGAACTATACTGTGGGAAGGTTCTTGAATAATTGAGAGAGGTCGGATGTATCGAAAGTACAGGTAGCTGAGCTTAGGGATTCCCAAAATTCCGTCCGATAGAAAGCATTCTTGGAAGTAACGGCCGCTGCCCTAAATTCCAAGAACTGTCCTTTGTTGCGAGAATATCGCAACAGAACTGGCAAAACCTATTCGAAAAATGTTTGAATTAACTTCAACACTAGTGAAGGTAGATCATGAAATTCAGAAAATTTTTGATCATCATTTTTCTTCAAGATTCCTTTTTCCTCGAAGACTAGTTTGAATCATCTTTGACTACTCGAAGAAATTTGAATATGTATGTTGTTCATTCATTTCAGTGTAAAAACAAAGGTTAGGGTGATAACATTAGTTGAAATTCCTCTCTGAAGATGAATTTCAAAGGGTAGTGGAAGTATTTATTTTGGGAGTGAATATAACTATTCAAATCATTAAGGATCATACACATTCACATATTGCTCGTTTAGAAACTCCATATTGATCCATTCATCTTGCCGAGAAATTATTGGTCCAAAAATTTCCCGTATAATGATATAATCGATGTGGAAGACGAGCATAAATAAATTCCAGAACATTCAACAGATTTCATGAAATATTTCTGGAGCACTCTAGGACAATGGGTGATAAAAAATAAATAAACCCCTTTTTTAGTATAAATTTATATTAGTATCTAAAAACTATTTACATGGTCAAACACAGTCACTTATTTTGTATTGGCACAGAAATATATGTGACTAGCGAAATAAAACAAGAATGATAAATCCACATTTTTGGACGGATAACATTTAAAATTATATTTCAATATTAACATTTCAGAAACTAAAATATCATACATTATATACAAGAGCTTATTATAAAAATATATATTTTATCATTTATGTCAAATTCTGTCTGCAATATACTACTAGGAATAAATTCAATAAAGAACATATCAAGTTGGTTACAACGTGTTTATCAGTACAATAAAAGATCGATCCTTAGTTGAAACATCGAATAAATAATCTTTTTTGTTAAAACCTCATCAAAATAGAGAATTCAATTCAATAAAAATTCGACATTTGTTCAGTAGGAACATATTTTAAGGCACTTATATTTCTCAAAGTTGTCTTGAACCATTTTCTTGTGGCAACAAGACTTCATTGTGAAACCTATTATTCCATTTGTTCTTATTGGAATATTCTCATAAAATTTAGAAACTATACTGCTTTTTGCTTATTTACAATCACAGTGCGATTTGGTTCTTTCATACTGCTTGTCCTATCGTGTTTTTAATCCAGTCATTTAAGTCTTTATTGATGGAAGTGAACACAAACGGATGCCTATTCGTTGAGCATTTATTTGTATGACTGAGTAGACCTTGTAGCTGCCATTTTTTCCTTTCTTCTGATAGACACATTAAAGGAGCTCCTACGTCATCCTGTATGCAAACAAGTATATTTTAATATTTGATGTTAATCCCGAGGTATGGTGAATACAATGCTTCATATTATGGAGGAGATATAGTTAAAGAAAATTGAAAAATTCGTTTTCAATGTATCAACTGAAAAATTTTGGAAGTTTACAACAATAAAGAGATATTTCTCGAAAACAGTTAGCGTTATTCATTTTCTGATATTCAGCTACCTCCCGGTAAACGTCCCGTGAAAAACTGTTCAGTAATTCCGAAATTATCGAGAACAAACTGATAAAAATAAAATTATTTAAAGAAAGCAATATTGGCTAATAATTCCTCATTTCTCTAAAATCCATTGATGAACAATATTACAGTACATCGATAATATTCATTGTAGCATATGAAATAGTACAATTATCTCCCTCGAAAAATTTTAATACCTCTGTGAATAACATATTGAAATTTTAAGTATGCCAATGCTCTTAACAGAAATTTATTTCCTTAACTTTTAAATCTTCTGCCACGATGAACCACAGCACTAGTTCGCCATTTCGAGTAAGAAAAATGATTTATAAATTTCTTTAAAAATTCATTATCATTATTCTTATATCGCGAAAGAGATTTTCCTATTTTTAGGGAAGATTTCCAACCTTATCGCGATCGGGTTCAGTTCACCCCCATTTGTGATTATATATATTTCATATATTATATACATGATCTCTATAAATAAATGCAAAAAGCTTTGTGTTTTTGTTTTTCGCATTTATTTACAGACTCTCTGTATATTATTTTCTTCCCTAAAATATATGTTGTCAGTCCGGCACTGACTTTAAGCCTATAACACTATCCTATGAAGAAATTTTGGACGGTTTGAAATGATTTTTACTTACGTGACAGGGTGACACTTCGGGATCATTGGATTCAACGCAGATTTCATTGGTACCCATCATGCCATTATAATGTTTAGTAGAATTGCATTCTTGAATACTTATAAAAGGTTTGGATAAGTTGTCGATATATTGCTCTTGGGTTGAAACTGAAAAATGATTATATTCATATTTGTTTGAACTCTATTTATAAACTGTATTATACCTCCTGGAATTATTTTTTTCCATCCTGATACTATACATTTTTGAGTATTTTTAATATTTTCTTTGGATAAACATAGGGGTAGAACCGTGGGGGGTAGCTGCTGGTTCAATTTCAGTAGAGCAATATCATTAGTATAGTAGAAGTTCGAGTATTTGACCTGGAAACATTGAATTCAGTAAAAATTGCAGGATACATATGTTTTTAAATTATTTTTTGGTATATATCTCTTTCTTCAAAAACCATTGCAGATTTCAACAGAAATGCAAAAATAGAACATTGGCTCAAATTTAGATCAATGATGATAACAATTTAAATTATGGTACCATTTAATTAAGACATGACAAAAATAAGTGGACATCGCGCAGCACAAATTGAAATTCAGTTATGAAATATATTATACCAACCTTAGGGTACTCAATAACATTTCCAATTGTTCTTTGTTGGTTTCCAATTTTCAGAATCCAATCGCTGGCAGAAAGTCCTTGTTTACCTGCACTTCCTGATAAACAGGAATAGCTAGCTACTACCCATAAAGGAGCTATAACAGATCCAGTACAATAGATGTTTTGTTTATTATTATATAGTAGAGCTAAACTCGGCCATTCAGACGTCTCATTCACTGACTCTAAAGGATCTTTATTATCCTCAAATGAACCACATTCTGGAATTACATATAATTATCAGTAAATTTGCTTAGATAGGTAGTTAAAGTAATATTTCAAATTTAGTGGTCTCTATCAAGTACATTATCAGCGAACTCACTCAGAGATGGATCACTATACAGACTCGGCCAAACAATTCTTTGTTTGAGAACTCTCCGACTTATAGATAACATGCTCGATGGAACATTCCTGTGGTAACTACAGAACAACTAAGTGCCCAAAGAATCCTTAACAACAGATTCTTGGCCCCATTTGACTACATCGCTGAAATGCTTCATACATCCTCCAGGATGTTTGGATACGCAGACCATTGGGTGTTAGTGGCATAGCATAATAATTTTGAGGTAATGGAAGCCAATTTGTCTTCTGATTTGGCAGCCTTAAGTGTCAATTTCCGTGAATGGAGGCTGCTACGAAACTCCATAAATAACGAAGCGACACGACTCTATGCTAGTAAGGAATCAGCATGCCAAGTATGGAGTCACATTGGACAAACACTCACTTATAAGTAGCTTTTGAAGAATACTGCAGTGAAGTTGAGAATAATATCCTTCATAAGCTATGTGGTACTGCTTGGAGATCCTCGGCTCTATAAATCAGCTTTTCGACTGATCTACACAAAAGCAGAATACTGCACTCTGGTCTGAATTAACAATGCTCACACAAAGAAAATGGACGTACAGCTAAACAACACGATGCAAATTGTCATTGAAACTTTAAGAGCTGCCTATCCTGAATCACATTCCACCTGTGAATTTGCGTCGAAGCAATGCTCTCCACCGAGAGTATAGGAAGACAATAAACAACCCTCAGTTTCTCAAACATCGTGACAAACCTGACTTAGAAAAAAATAGACTTCTTCCATCCAGACATCCAGTAATGAATTCCATAACATGGGCTTTAGCCTAGTAAAACCCTGGAAGGAACAATGGCGAGAGTTATGTCCTGAACACTGTAAAGCTCCTTCCTGTATAACCAAAAAACCGTCTGGGTATGAACTGCTTCGCAAACATGGTCATTCAGAAAAAGAATATGCAAGAACCATGGAAGATGTGCAGATGTTGTCTACATATGAGGTAACATAGCATCGCCCAGCTATGACTGAGATGTTGACAGACAAACTATCCGCCACATAGTGGAAGGGATGAGAGATTATGGTGGAAACTATTGAGATTTACTTGTTGCTAATGCACCAGAATAGACTATATAGTTATCTTAACGTTTGTATTTGATCTGATTAAAAAAATGATGGTGTTCAACAGGGAAGTCTGGATATGGGAATCGAAGAGTTAGCTTCTAGTTGAAGTTTATGTGAGCAGAATTGCCACAATCCAGATAATGCTAATGATAATGCTGTGGTTTTTATCAAATACAGCTTGAAGATGAAGTAAAATTCAAATTTGAAATCGTGCTGGGAACAGAAATCAGTTGCTTATCATTGTTACAGATTCGATTATGAAATCGAAAATTCATACGAGCATGTAATGGAGTGAGTCATCAGTAATATTGCACTTGCTGTTATGTTGAAATTCATATTTAAGCTACTGTTACTCACCATACGTGCGACATGTTACGGAAACAACTTTTTCGCACGAGTTTGATATTTCTAGTTTAGACAATATTGTATCATCCTCGATTTTATCATCTGTAATTCTCAGTATTTTCTCAAAGTTGACTGGTTTCTCAATCTCCGTGAATTGGTTGGATCCCGTATATCCCATAGTTTGACAAACCATATCGGAATGATCATTACTCCAATTATCGGCACAGATGAAGGCAGATTGATTGCCCACGTGTGCTTTCAAGACTGATGTTCCATTATCCAGGGAGAAACAATTCCATTCGTCAGATCTATCTCCACAATTTGGCTTTCCGTCGCATACTTCTTTGAGGCTTACGCATCCTCCACCAATTTTACATTTGAATTCTTCTGAATTACATTCTGTCAAAGAAAAAAACAATTAATTTGAAATATTTCCAGATACATAAGAGTGTCTTCAGAATAAGTACCACAAAACATGAGGATAGAAATAATAAATGTTAATGAATACACATATATCGTAATACGATATTTTCCTGGGGAAAATTGCCTTGAATGTGGATCATCACAATTTCTTACTATGAGAAATTTTACGAAATATGCTTTCGATCAGTTTTGTTGAGAACATTTGATAACATTTGAAGGTATCAACGAGTATTTGTCTTTAAGATTTCTCATTCGATAATTTTGCAGCAAGGATATATTTACTAGAATTTAGACAACAATAATACTAAAGGAATAGAAGAAATAGTGCTCTAGTTTCATAAAAATGCTATGGGCGCTGCTTTTAATTGCATGTTAATGAAGCCGGACCCTTCAGTCAATTAGATACATAGTTAGTAGCTGCAAGGAGTACATCATACGTTTTTGAATTCCAGAAAATATCTTACCACAATTCTTTTCGTCTTCTGCATTCATACAGTCTGTACTTCCATCACATCTCCACGACTTTGGTATACATCTATCTTGATCTGAACAATGAAATTCATCAGCGGAGCATCTGGTGACATTGCAATTGCGTTCATCTGAGCCATCTCTACATTGTGATCTTCCGTCACATCTCCATTTCGAAGGTATGCAACGATCGTTTTGTCCACAGGCAAATTCACCATGAGAGCATTTCCATGAGTCTTTGGGGGAAACAAAAAATTATTCTTGGCAGACATGTATAGTATGTGAGGGAGAATAAGATATTCCCGAAAATTGAAATCTTCATTGAGAGTTATGAAATTTAGTTAGTCCTGGTACCTTTGATCGTTGGCGTAGGAAGCAAGCGACTTCATTTTATATCATATTATATCGCGTAAGCACATCCAAACGATCATTTAGCGAGATATATAAATCGGTCGATTACAATAATCGCGCCTATGTTACATACAGCAAGATGATGAGAAAATAAAAGGAATATAACATAGCGCATCAAGAATTCTGTAATAACAAGAACATCACAAAGATACACAAGTAATTTAGGCATCAGAAAAATCGTCAGACCTGTTCGAATCCATGAAATAAATTGAGAAATTGAACTGAACGTGTGCACATATTAGTTCACATCTGTTATCGCATGCCGGTAAAAATTGTATTGTTTGAAATCTAGAATATTATGCGTTAGGTAAAGATATTCAAGAACGGAGATCTTCATTTCCAGTTTTCTCGAATGCAGGATGTAAAAGAAACAGACACAGTCTGTGTTTGACTTTCATGCGGTTCACATGTGCTTGTGCATATAGATCGAATATATTAGCGAGCAAATTGAATTGAAAATTGCGGAAAACGATTTTTCTAATCACCCTTTCAACGCCGACGACTTCGAGGCATTTTATGTCTCAGAAATGTCGCAAACAGGCGAAGAAACCACACAAGATACCTAGGCAACGGAAGAGGAAACTAATTCTCAATTCCAAATGGTAACAAGAAAAAAACGGAAAAAGAAAGGTATAGAACCTGAAATACATTCTAAAAAGAAAGACTATAAAAATCATCCCCAGAAATCAATACAGGTAATCCTTACACCTTCAAAGAACCAAATAATATGCAAAAGACTAATCAACAAAACACCCAATCCCCAATCATAAACACTGATAAAGAAACGAGAGATAAAAACACATCTGGAAAACAGAATACAACGCACAAAACATTCAAGAATCTGTTTCTCTCGAATACACTACCCAACACAAACAGAATACAAATCGCGAATGCTTGGATTCAAATATTTCCAACTAATACGGACATAATAATACAAACAAGGAAAGGATTCATAGTTAAATCAGACAACACCAAAAACAACTTAACTAAGGCTCTTAAGTACCTTAAAAAAGAAGATACGATATTGAATTTTTCTGATACAATAGAAAACAAAACATTTGACCCAACTAAAAGATCAATTGAATCTTACTCTGCTGTCATCTCTAACGTGGAGATAGAAATAGAAGAGCAAGAAATCGCTACGATTCTAAACACAAACCAAATTAAACATCGATATTGCAAACGAATCATATCCAGAAAAACAAACAGACCATCACTTTTTGTTAGAATTATCACAGGGGATATCGCATCTTATGAAAGGCTAATAAATGAAGGAATCTATTACAAATGTAGACATTACATCGTAAATCCAAGCCATCCACCAGATCCTGTTCCAATACCTTGTACCAAATGCTCACTATTCACACATAAAACGGAAGACTGCAAGGAACCTACGAAGTGCAGCGAATGTGGAGGCAACCATAGAGATACACAGTGTGATACAAACCTTCCACAAAGGGTGTACAGCATGTAACTCTACAGAGCATGTGCCTTGGTCAATGAAGTGTCCAAAAAGACCACTCAAACCTATAGAAGGATATAGAAGGAATACCTAATGTGAAAATTCGTTCAATAAATAAAAAAACCGTGGAAATTGACAAAGACAAAACAGAAAAAAGTAGGATTCACCAAAACATAACAATCCACGATCACATTATTGAAACATATATTAATAAAATTAACAAGCCAAAGAATACGGACAGACAAATGCTTATACAAAAACTGCAAAAACGATTCATGGAAACTTATCGAATAAACACAATACAAACTTTTGTGGGAAACCGGCTATATGTGCTGATGAACCCAGAACGGTCGACACAGAACCTTCCGAAGGAACACAACTTCATGGTACTGTTAATGATTAAGATGGTCTATTGTAATATAAACAGTTTGAATAACAAAAAAGAACTGATACGTCATTATATAGAAAAAAATAAAGTAAACTGCGCAATGTTTGTAGAAACCAAAACGGATGAGAAAAACATTTTCGGCTACAAGGACTGGAGAACAATATGCAAACATGGAACTATACTAAACCAGAATGTCCGTGGGGGAACAATGGTACTGGCTGAGAGAATAGTCCAAATTGGAAAAAGCAACCCACCACATTTTAATAACCAGTGGAATGACGTCCTGCACTTCACTATCCCCTTCAAAAATGATAAGCTCCACATATTTCTTGTATACATACATCACTCTAGCAGACTGATTGAGGAAAATTTATTTGTCAAAGCTTCACAGTACAAATATTGCATTATTTTGGGACATTTCAACATGAACACCCCAAGAAGAAACCAACTCCACAACTTCCTGAGGAACTCTGATTTCAGCAAGATCGACACCCTCCAACATTCATAATGGAAAAAACCCAGACTCTACACCTGATATCCTTTTATGTACGAGAAATATAAGGAACAATATCCAAAACATAAACCTTAACCCTGATCTAGGATCCAACCACCTTGCAATCGAATTCACTATAAATACCAACAGAAACCCAGTAAGATACCCACAAGAAACAAGGTACATATTTGAAAAATGCAACATCGAGGAAGTAGATAAACAAATATTGGAAATAATAGACCCAGAAATCGAAATCACCACAGAATACATAACATTCTTCCAAAATTCTCTCTCAAATATAATAATAAAGCAAACACCCACCTCAAAGAAAAAATATTATAGTCAAACACTACCTCCATATATTCTCAAGTTAATACGGGTGAAAAAACAATTATATCGCGAATTTCAAATTAATAACGACAGCAATTTGAAAATAAAATACAACAATCTCAATAAGGACATCCACAAACTCATTTTAACCTACAGGTCCCATAAGTATTTAGAAGCATGCAAAGAAATAGAGGAACAGAAGGGTCGAACATACTGGAGGACAATCAAGAAATTAAGCAAATACACGTCACATAATCTCACAGATCCAATACAGGTCAACGGTAAAACACTTATAAATGATAAAGAGATCACTAATGCATTTGCTAAACATTATCAAGAAATCTACAAAAAAACTACCAACGCAGACTTTGACAATGAACGGTATGATAGGATAGAATACTGGTATCGGTACACCTTCTCCCAAATACAGGCAGAAGCAAACATGGAACCAATCACGGAAGAAGAATATTACAAAGCCCTACATCACGGAAAAAATACAACACCTGGATATGACAATATTCCCAGAAAAATACTGAGGAAACTGGACCCCCTTATACACAACCATATAAACAAAATATATAATTTCTGCATTACCAACTATTATTTCCCCAATGAATGGAAAAAAAGGAATACTTATAACGATACCAAAAGCCAATACAGATCATTCAAAAATAGAAAATTACAGACCAATAACGTTACTCCCAGTGTTGGAAAAAATTTTGAAAAAATTCTTACAGAAAGGATCCGTAAAGCAGTAGGAGAATGTATTCCTTCATACCAGTTTGGATTTAAAAGCCAAACCTCCACTACACACCCTCTTACAATTGTAACATAAAATATTCAGTGTAATAAGAAAAATGGAAAAAAGTCGGCAGTCCTATTTATTGACATCCAAAAAGCTTTTGACAGTATCTGGCACAGCGGACTTCTATTCAAATTATACCAACTACAATGCCCAATATACCTCCTGAAAATCATTTCCAAATTTCTATCGAGAAGAACTCTTCAAGTTAAAGTGAAAACTGAAACTTCAGAACCATTTGTGCCAATGCAGGGACTTCCACAAGGTTCCCCACTCTCTCCGACGTTATATAATTTATACTGTCACGATATATACAACCACAATGAAGAACCAGAATACCATATTAACAAACAAGCATATATGCTGCAGTTTGCGGATGATACAACCCTTATTGCACATGGTACCACTATTAACAGCTGTATGGAAAAACTACAAAGACTAACAGATGTCACTGTGGCATGGATGAGACGCTGGAGAATTCAAGCAAACCCTACAAAAACAAGACTTCTGATTTTTCACCACAAAATCAAACCCAACTCCAAAACGATCCTAATTGGAAACTGCACAATTACACCCACCAACATCTTGGCATCAAAGTAGATCACAAATTAAATTTCAAAACCCACATAAAAACACAAAAGAAAGCAGCTATCACTCGAGCAGGACATTTTAGATCACTCACATATGAGAAACTAGGAATCAGTACCAAAACAGCGACCACTATATACAAGATGATATGCAGGCCCTTATTGGAGTATGGACACACAGTATTCTCGAATGCGCCAAAGTCAACAACAAAAGACATAGAAGTTGCAGAAAGAACATGCCTTAGAAAGGTCACAAAACTGAGACACCCAAACAATTCACTCCACAACCCTTCTAATCAACTACTCTACGAGACTACAGAAGTGGAGCCGATACTAGAAAGACTGGAACACCTCAACAGAAAATTCATCACCAAACATAATAACATAAATATTATTAACCCACTTATTCACAGCTATCAAGGTACAACACCACCAAAAGCAAAACTACCAGCACTCCCAGTTTTTGAATACTTAAAATCATTACAATAAAAACAGAGATCTATGTAAATGAAAATGTATTTAACTGGAAGGAAGACTTAGGTCGATAGCCTTTTGATTGCACTTATGATCAATAAAGTTTATCTCTCTCTCTCAAAGAAACAGAAGAAAATAATTCTTCAGTTTAAAATCTAAATAACACCTCAAAATATTATTCTGAAACTCACCGCAATTAATTTCATCGCTGCCATCGTTACAGTTTTGGATTCCATCACAAACAAGATGCCTTTTGAGGCATTGACCACTTTACACTGAAAAGAAATATTAAAGATCAATAAAACAATAGACAACTAAATGAATTACTTACTTGGAAATTATTAGGGCAGCCTTCCTCTTGACATTTTACCTCGTCTGAACCATCAGTGCAATCTTCAATAGAATCACATCGGTCACCAATAGGGATACAGTAATTTCCATCAGATCGAGAAGTACCGTTTGCACATCTGAACTGATTAGCTTCACATCTAGAAAAGCCAATCAACGTATATCCTTCTGTAACAGGTTTAACATCATTATTTGCTGCGATCTCGTCTTTCAAGAGGATATCGCTTGATTCAAAAAGGCTCTTTCCTAATTTGTTCTTTGGATCATTCAAAGGAATTTTTGTTGTTATTTCTCCATCTGAGCTGTCTGTATCATTGGATATTTCTTGAAATATATCATTGGAAGTGTTGGAGTTGATATCAGTCTCTGTCGTTGATTTAGTCAAGAATAATTTGGGAGTGGTAGTTGATTCCGAAAATTCTTCCTTCACGGCATAACTTTGATAATCACTGTTCTTATCATCAGATAAATTTGTTGTTATATTCTTCTTTGACTCCTGATTAATCTGTCTTGAAATATTTTCAGATACTTTTAATCCGTAGGTGGTAGTTTCCATTGCTATTAAATCTTCTGTACTACTCGCTAAATCATTAGAATCTTCATTTGTAGAAACATATATTTCTTCTTTGCTACCTTCGGTTGATGTTGATTTTTCCATTGTTTCGGGTTGAATATCTGTAGGAAAATTTGGATTTGTTTGGGTCTGCTGTTCCTCAGTTGTAATATCTCCGAAAGTAGTAGTTTCTGGTTTAGTTGTTATATTCTCCATTTCTTCAAAACTAGAATGGTTTGTAGTCTCTGAGTCAGTCATCAAAGATTTGGTAGTTTGCTCGACAGGCGTGAAGAACTGTGTGTTTTTTAAGTCATTTTTCTCTGCTTTTCCTGTACGTGTTGTATTGAAATCAGATTCACTTGCGTTTTCTGCACGTATATGTTCGAAATCAGTTGGTCTAGGATCCATAGGGTTAGTTTTATTCATTTGATCGAACTCAAGAGTGGGTGCTTTTGTGGTTATATGTTCCTCATTGCTCTGATTCATATAATTATCTATGAAATGTTCGTCAGATCGTAACGAGTTTATGAAAGTATCATTTTCAATCTCTGGAAGAAATGGCGACATATTTTCTACGTTATTGGAATATTCTTGTGGTTCATTCAAAAGTATATTCTGGTGAACATCTGGAGACTTCTTTAACTGAGGGTCTGTAACTTCCTCAACATCTCTGGCAGTTGTTGTTTGGCTTATATGTATTTGATTCTCTTTTATTGTTTGCGTACCATCAATCAAGTTCTCAGTTTTTTTATTATTATTCTGGATTACATATTCCAGTTTTTTTTTATCTCCAGATATTGGATTTATAGTAACTACTTCTTCATTCAAGCCTGAGTTCAAAATTGTCGAATCCGAAAAGCTCGACGGATGGGAAAATGTGGTTGTTTCTAGCATTGTCATTAATTCTCCGGTAATGCTTGGTGAATCCATTTTTCTGTCATCTTCTTCCATTCCGTGTGCTGTGGTTGGTATTTCGGTGTTTGGTTCATATCCTGTCGTAAATTCTGGATCAGCTGTGGAAGACGTTGAGGAAGAAATCAAGTCGGGTGAAACATTTGAAGAGGGCATCTTAGGAACATCTTCCATGGGTCTTATATTTTCTTCTAGGTGCGAATCTTCGGATTTGCTGTGAGAAGTATCAGTGGATTCTTTTTGGATTGCTGATATAATGTGTGTAGTTATATCCATTTCAGGCTGAGTGGTGACTATCGGTAATTCGGACTGAAAAGTACCCAAGGTATTTTGTTTATCAGTATTTATTTCATTTGATTTTCCAACTGCTAAGGTACGATTGTGTCCTTGTTTTGATTCCCCAATAGTTTCTATAGATTCTGTTGTAGATTCGAAATCTTTATCACTAACGCCCATAACACCAGTTTCGAAATTCCTTCCTGATTCTAGCTGTGATGAAATTACTGTGGATTTAGATGTTTGCTCTGAAATCATTTTTATCGCATGTTCAGTTGAATAGTCTAATTCAGATTCCAGAACCGAAGGTGTATGATCTGGTACTTGTTCAGCATAATGATTCACATTCTCAGAATTTTCATTTTCCTTTGTAGTTACAACGTTTGGTTCTGTGAGGGATTCGGTTTTTGTTTCAATATGATGTTCGATAGCTATATGTTCGGCAGGTGGAGTTGTTGGATCTGTCACTGATTCTGGTAGAGGTTCACCAGTTGAGTGTATTGCAGGTTCAGCAATTGGTTGTCCAGATGGTTCTGAAGCAGGTTCAGCTATTGGTTCTGCAGCTGGTTCAGCAGTTGGTTCTGCAGCAGGTTCAGCTGCTGGTTCGGCAGCAGGTTCAGCTGCTGGTTCTGCAATAGGTTCAGCAGTTGATTCTACTACAGGTTCAGCAGTTGGTTCTGCAGCAGGTTCAGAAGATGTTTCTGCTGCGAGTTTGGCAATTGCTTTCACAGCAGGCTCAGTAGTTGTTTCTACACCCGGTTCACTAGTTGGTTCGGCAACAGATTCAATAATAGGCTTTGGTTCAGGAGCCGGTTCATTACTTGGTTCAGCTGTTGCCGGTTCAGCAGTAGGCTCTGCGGGTTTCACTTCAATTTCATCAACACGATGTGAATTAGTGGTTGTTTCCGATTCTAATGAAAGCTGGGAGTGATCTGAATTTCTTACAGTTGTCTCAATTGAGTCGAGGTTTATATAGGACTCATGTTTGCGTTGAGGTTCTGATGTTGTTGCCGGTTCTGAGGTGGGTTCGTGTTCTGAAACAGGCGCTGGCTCGGATGCTGGTTCTAAATTTGCTTCGGACTCAGTGATTATTGGTGGTTTGGAGGAAGGTTCGGGTTCAGAAGTTGGTTCGGGTTTCGAATGAGGTTCGTAAGTATCTTCAGGAATGGTTGTTTTTGTGCTTCATAATTATTATCATGTTCAACATCATTAGTTCCAGAATGGGGCTCTGGACCTGGTTCAGGGGTTGGATTTACTTCTGTAATAGACGGCTCAGGTTCAGGTTCGGGTTCTGGTTGAGGTTCAGGTTCTGGTTGAGGTTCAGGTTCTGGTTCAGGCTCAGGTTCTGGTTCAGGTTGAGGTTCTGCCACTGGTTCATCGATACAGTGTTTACCATCTTCCATGAGAGCCGTACCACCAGGGCATGTACAAGTAAACTCAGCCTTATCATAGTCAAATTGACATTCGTGTTCACAGCCAAAATTTTGTATTTTGCACGAGTCCAAAACTCTTGTTGTCTTATTCATTGACGATTCTCGATCGATGTGGAAGTACCCTAATTTTCCATCATTCAACTCCATACTTTTAATCATTCTTTCATTAACAGTAGATATGTCAACTGGATCTTTGGTGTTATGCAGACCTTCTTTAAATTTCCATACTATGCGATATCTTACAATGACACTCCCTTCCCTGTAAACGAAAAGAAATACATGAAAACTATTCATTTCCATTTAGCAATATACATACATCAAATCGACTACTTTTATATCGATATCTGCAGGACCATAGTTCAACTCGTCGTTTGTGAAAATTGTGTTCTTGAGTTCTTCTTCGATTATTGATGCTAGATCCTTGAATTTGGCACTGTTTTTGTTCAAATATTCGGGATCAAATTCGAGATTGTCTATTCTCATTTGTGATTCTAAAGCTTGAGGAACTGAAAAAAAACAATTTATGTCATAATTTATTTTGTAAATAACAACCAATACTACATTCGTTTATTTCTATACAGTTGCTGCTCTTAATTTTAGTTAATTCAGTATATCAATACTAGTTCTGAAATGAAGTCGCAGAAGGCCTAGAAATAAACATAAATAGGAAATTGTTGAAGCACTGGCGTCAGTTCAATCAATCAAGATTTTGAGCGCTCTTGTTAAACGAGTAGTTGTCTCCGAAAATATTTGATTCTCAAATTTCGAATTGGTATCAATCCATTCTTATGAACATTTTAAAATTGCAGACATTTGGACAAAACTAAAGCACTCTGTTCAGATGAATGTATTAGTATGTTTCGAAACGAAAGGGCACTTGACGCTAGTTTAATCCAATTTTACACAACTAATCAGGCTCAATCCCCCTTATCTTTTAACGTCTTAATTAGATTTATTTAAAATATTTATTAATACCTTTCCGATTCCAATACTGCTGTAATACGTGTGAAATTTCACGTTTGAATATTATAATCGCTATGATTTTCATCAATCACTCCATTCAAACGTCGCAACTGTGATCAGTAAGCGATTGATTGGTGCCAACTCATCACCTTTTAATATTTCGATTCATCCTGACTGAGCCAACATGTGAGAGGCACTAGAATACCTTCAGCGTATTAAAATTCACTCATTTCAAAATGAGGATTGCTGATTCAAATTGTAGCGGCACTCTGTCAGCGGCAGGGGAGTGTGTAGGGATCTCTTGGCGGCACTCTATACATATAGCCACGCATAGCTTAATTCACTGCGCTTCGGTGTCCTAGAGGTTAGCCGCTCAAGTTTCACGCCGACTATGTGACGGGTTCAACTCCCGGCGGCTCCCTCAAACTTCTAACCCCTGCGACTATGGCATGGTGACACAAGCCATACTGATGAGTTCAAATGTGTGCGCCAGGGACGAAACGCATAAGTAGAGATAAGTATACGATCCTACAAAACTATAATTCAGGACCTGATATACACTGTGGCCAAAAAAAGTATCTGGAAAATCTCAATTGAATTGCCCGTGTTGAGTATTTTTAAGTATTTGAAGTTTCCCTAGATGAATAGAATATGCTTAATTACTATGCCAAACAAGAGAGTGGTCTGTCAACTGGTTTGTATACGATAGCTGTTGAAACGAGTTGACCTCAGTGTTAGCCTGCGAATGTTCCAATGGAAAAATATCGAACAAAGAGTTTGTCGCAAATTTTGTGTTTTGAACGAAATTTCGTGTGCTGAGTCGTAGTGAATGATGAAAAAGACTTATGAAGAATCTGTTTTAAGGAAAACCCAAGTGTACGAATGATACAAAGACTTCAAAAACGGTCGGGAGATTGTCTTCAGGACGACCGTCGACTTCTTCAACCAAGGATAACGTCGAAAAACTCGAGAAAATTTAGCTCGAAAATCGTGATATCAGTGGTAGAAAGATGGCTAGTGATCTCAACATCTCTCGTGAAGCCGTTCGTCTGATTTTGGTGAACCAATCAGGCATGCAGCGCCTCGCGGCTCGGCTCGTTCCGTTAGAGCTAAATTTTCGTCAAATCCAGTACCGAATGCATGTAGCTGCAGACATGCCGAATCGTGCGAATTCTGATCCCACGTTCATGCATCCCTGAAAGCGCCAATAAAAAATGTTTCCATGATTGGAAAAAACGTTGGCATATGTGAATCGCTTAAAATAGAGCATATTTGGAAGGAGATTCAATGTTTATTAAAGAAGTTTAATAGTTTTGCTCTTTATTCCGAATTTCCAGATACTTTTTTGTAAGAGAGTATTTTTGATATCGAAAATATGCAATGCTAGGTTGATTTCAAGATGCCTAAAATACTGGTGTATGCACTTCGCTAAATTTTATTGGAAACATTCCGAAATCTTGCGACAAGGAGATTGTTTCCTATGACGTTTACGTGCAAATTATTAATTAATATTTGACAGATCTTTGATTTCAATCAGTCAACTCAACGTTGTTAGGACAGTGGACAATTTGCACAATTGTTCATATTGAAATTTGCACGATTTGTAATGCAATTTTCGTTGACAATGAATTGTCAATGTGACGTAAAAAACTATGTGGCAACGTTCAACGACTATCAATAGAAAGTGTCCTCCAGTTGCCAAACCTTTAAAACAAAATCGAATCAGTGTATACGAATACATACAGTGTATGCATATTATTTTATTTTAGCTGATTCACTGAATTTTCTATGAAATAATCTAACATTGCCAAGAAATTTAGTAGTAGTAATATATCCCAACCTGATATTTCAGACATTTCCGTTGTTAAGGGATAAGTAGGTGTACTTATTGGAGGACCTGGTGTATACTTGGGTGATGCTGCCGAATCTTCATTCTGATCTGAAAGACCGAATATTACCCCTTTCTTAATAACTGGAGTTGACCCGCTGAATTGTCTTGAGCTCACTTCTTGTGCAGGAGGGCTATATCCTATGACTCCAACTGAAAAATGAAAAATATTATTTGAAAAAAGAAAAGCTGAATCAAAAAGATTTATTTTATATGAGAATATTTGTTTTGAGTTCACGTAAAGATCAAAAATCTCAAATAACTCAGAAATCATAGAATTTAGGAATCATTTGAGAAAACTATCATTATTTTTGACCGCAGAATCCAACACAATTATAAAAAATAGGGTTCTAATTTGAAAAACAGAAGTTATGGCCAATTTAAGATCACAAATTTCAACACAAAATTTGAAACACCCCTGATGATATTTTTGAAATCCAAAAGATGACCTTTGCACATCCTTCCTCTTCAATGTTATAAAAACGGTTTACGCTCAGGATATTTAAAATAAGAATAACGAACATATTACTGACTGAACATATTTGACTTTTATTCCAGTTTTTTTTGGATATTTTGAAAACTATTCGATTTAATACAATGGTTTTAACAGAAATGTATTCACTATTGAATACTCGATCATACCAGGAATGGAAAACTTAAAAAAATTTTTTCGTCGAAGTTTTTGGGTTTCGAAAATATTTTAGCTCTGTAGAGAATTTCGAACAATATCATAATCCCAATTTTCAGATTTCAAATATGTATGTATATAGTTATCCAGAAACGTCTAATAGGCACTCGAACTTGAGAATTCCTGTATTCGCCTTTGATTATCATTAACAAATTCAATGTTATGAATCACCCTGTAGAATAAGCGAGAAGTAAAAAATATCCATTATTACCTGCTGCCAAAATTCCTATAACTAAAGCTGCAAAAACGACGCAGACGCAAACGCTCCAACAAAGGCATCTGCTTTTTTTCTTCTGGTTCCTCTTGTCCATGGTAACGTATAATTTCTCTCCTCTGGAAAAAATTGCCAATTTGGTAAACAATTCACATTCTTCTTAAACCATGCGTCCCATAGCTCTTACATATACTGTGAGTGATTATGATTGTAACCCTTTGAGTTAATATGCAAAATAGCTTCATATATGATGGATTATTCACTCGTTCTTATTTGCTACGCTTCAAGATGGTTCTTGGAGATGGGCGGTCATGTTATGAAGTGAGTTATTGTGAAGAACATGGTAATGAATAACGAAACAAATAAGAACGCAAAAAATTTAGTGGTCCACCTCACCAATCCACACACTGAAAACCATGAAGATATTCTCGAGAATGTGATGTCTGAATACGTTGAAAATGATTACACATTATTTGTACAGAATTGTTTCTTCAACATTAAAAACGATTCATTGAATTCATTGACTTGGATTTATTTTATCAATAAAATCGATAGATAACTGCTTTCCGTATCAAAGATGAAGGATGTGTGACGATGCCAGTATTGAGCAAAATTAGATCAGAAGCATTTGAATGCTTGTTCAATAAGTGATTCGATTTTGCATCGAGTATTCAGTTATATAATAGTTAAATATACTGAAACGTTGAATTTAATTTGCGCATAGTTAGAAAATCCGAATTCTTATACTGTGTTTTTTAGTAATTTCACCCGAGGATTTGAATGGACGCCTCAGAATAAGAGTCTAAAAGGGCCTTCTATGAGATATGAGAACCAACTATCAGGAATAAATTCCAAAGGCTAACCCATCTTTTTTATTGCAGGGTCGAATTCAGCGGAAATTTCACAACCAAACCAAAAATTATATCCTTTTTAGAATTGAATCTTCTATAGAAAATGCTTTACAACATTTCCAGGAGGCTTTAGGAAAAAACAGAAATTGTTCGGATCAGGTTCTCAGCCTTACAACTTTCATAGAATCAGGCTTCAATGATAGGTTGAAAACAGGAGCTGCTTTTATCGATTTATCTTCGGCATATGACACTGTGTGGAAAGATGAATTAATGTTCAAACTCTATACCCATCTGAAATGTGGGAAAATGGTACGATTATTAGAAAATATGTTATCTGATAGAAGGTTTCGTGTTTTTATTGATAATAAGAGTAGCAACTTCAAAACATTGAAAAACGGTCTTCCTCAAGGATCAGTTTTAGCTCCTTTACTTTTCAATTTATATCTAAGTGATTTGCTCACTACATCATCTCAAAAATTTGTTTATGCTGACGACATTGCTATCGCTTACCAACATTCTGATTTCCATACTCTGGAAAACATACTGTCATCTGATAAGGAAATGTTAAAGAATTATTTTATTGAGTGGCGATTATGTCCAAATCCCAACAAAACAGAGGTATCTTGTTTCCATCTGAATAATCATGAAAAATATAGAAAATTAGCTGTAACTTTCAATGATTCTCCTATCAAACATAATTTCTATCCAAAATACTTAGGAGTTAAATTAGATTCATCTCTCAATTACAAGGCTCATTTGAATGATCTGAGCCTAAAACTGAAAACAAGGAATAATATTGTTCAGAAATGAGATGGATCGTCTTGGGGTGCTGATGCTTCCACTCTTCGCACAGCATCTCTAGCCCTAGTATTTTCTGCAGCTGAGTATTGTTGCTCTGTTTGGTTTAATAGTGCACATACACAAAAAATTGATGCACAATTGAATACATCCATGAGAATAATTACTGGCACCATAAGATCAACACCGGTTCATTGGTTACCAGTATTGTCTAACATTGTCCCTCCCCATATTCGCAGACAGACTGCAGCTCTGAATTCTTGGAATAAATATCATTCTTTTCCCAATTTATTCCCAATTATTTCATATTTTCCACAAAATAGAATTCCCAGATTGAAGTCACGTAAACCATTATGGCATAATACGTTCTTCAATATGAACATAAGTGATAAAGAATTATGGAAGACTGAGTGGAACTCTTACGAAATGTTCAATAAGTATCTCGTTTCAGATCCTTCTGAAAAAATCCTGGTTTGATCTTCTAAGAAAAATTTGGACAGTTCTTAATCGTTTGAGAACAGGTCATGGTCGTACCAATGGCATGCTATTCAAATGGAACTCAGTTCCTAGCGCAAGTTGTGAATGTGGAGAAGCAGAAGAAACAATACCTCATCTCATCAATAGTTGTTCCATATATAAATTTCAAGATGGTTTTAGGGCTATTCATGATGTTTCCAACTCTTTCTTGGAGTGGGTTATAAATTTCAAACGAATATGATACGTATTTTTGTTATTCAGTTCTTTTTTCTGCTTTTGTCTTTTTATTTCCAAATTCAATGTGAGCACCTTGAAGAAGTCTCTTTCTCCATCAATCTCGAAGAAAGAAGTCCCTGAAATATATTTCAGCTTATTTTTGTATTTTCACACTTAGACGGGGAGCCAGGTTTTTTTTTTTTTACTGGGTTTTTCCCTAGGCTTTTTATGTCATACGCCGAATTGTATGACACCCCGTCACTAACCCCTGAGATATATGCTTTATTGTTTGCTAACTAAATATTGTCAGCCAAACTGATATTCAATCCATCTCTTTCAGAGAAAATATCTTCATGGTACCCCTTTATTTTTTGAATATCGTCGTGTTGATTCCAGAAACTTAATATTTGGCAATTGAATATAAACTTGATTTAGGTCAGTTTTTCGAAATACAACCTTTGTCCACTGCATGATATACCGAGAAAATCTAGATATCTAGAAGGTATTTGCTTGTTAGGTTAAAATTTTTGCTGAAGCCATATTATAAAATATATTTGAAATATTGTTAATAGAAAAAACTTTCAACTTATGTTTATAAATTCGAAATTATATTTCACAAGGTGTCAGCAGTTCTGAGTTACTATCAGAAAATTATGAAAAACACTTTATCCTGAAATATTTACAATACTTATGGAATATGTTTAGGAAACATTTTGTTTTATAAATACCATCCATTTTAGAATATGTTATAGAGATTCTCTGATGTCGGTGTATTAGAAACTCACGGATTTCCCTTTTTTTTTTAATTTGTGTAATGTAAATGAGTGGAATTCATTCAACAGATATGACAAGATGTTTATATCCCCATCTTTAATTTCTTGGAAAATCTCTTAACTAATAAGGAAACGGACAACTACTTTCCTTTAAGGAGAAATGAAATGAAAGTAATGTACAGCGTAAGAATTTTTTTTACTTTTATGGGTAATGAGAAACTGATCTGGATTAAACTCGTTGAAAACTCCTATTGGAAATATTTATCTTTGTCCATTCCGATGATTTTAAGTTATGTTGAATAAACGTAGCGATCCGAAATTCGAACAATAATTTTTCCAAAATAGATTCCAGAAATGATATCATGGATTTCTCAGAAACAATGCGTCAAAGACCCATATTCGATTATAAGAACTTTGTTAGTATATGTACCTATTGACTTTGAAATAACATTAATAGGATATATTTTTAGTAGAGTTATGTAATAACTCATTCAATTCGGGATTTTTTCTAGACAAATGTCCCCCTCAATTATATTAGTACATGAAAAATTTTATGAGTTATCAACAATTAATTGTAAAAAATTAGTAATCAGTTTTTCACTTACAATTAGTAACTAGTAACTTTATTTGCGAGAATTTTTTGATGATGTAACTCGTGTAGAATTGTTATTTGGGCAAAAACAATTATCTCTCGGATAAGAAAATTTTCTGATTTTTTTCTTAAAAGCAAAGTCCTGCCCAGAAAACGACAGTAGATGACTGTTGAAACGTTGGAAAGAATAACAATAAGAGATGATGGTAATAACTATATTCGATTTTGGAAACATGATCCTGAAAAATAAAGCGATTAACTGAAAACATTTCTGATCACGAAACTGTACCATCAATATTAATGGTTTCAATTTAGCGATGAAATTTGAGAAGCCTAAAAAATTTTAAATATAACTCAATACTTCAAAGAACTGATATCTGTTGGAATTAGGTGCTTTTTAGAAGCTCTTTAATCATTTTGAATCAAGGAAATATTGGAATATTTGCTTTGAAATTTTCTTACATTTATAATGAAAACTAATTGTTTATGGAGGCTTTTCATATATCTATTTTTCGAATAATTAGCTCAAAAAAATTTTCAATCATTGACAGTTCTTTGTATTTATCAATTCCATTGACATTTCCATTCTGACAATAATTAACACCCGAAAAAAAATTTCACATTGCATATGTATTTATCGAAAAAAATAATTTATCTTCTTACAGATATCACATCAGAATTTACTTCTTTCAGTAATTTTAAGAGTTCATTAATGTATATCATTGAACTTTTCCTATTTCAATAATCTGTTTTCCTCCTTCGAAGTAATTATTCTACTATATACCTAATGTACTCATGCCCGTATTATAACTTATTCTCCCAGTAAAATTTTTTCTTTTCCCAACATCTCAACAACTCTTGAGAGATGCTAACACGACTTTTTATCGGAATCGAGAAGTTTTCTTACAATTTAGTCAAACAGCAGAATTTTCTACGGAGCTCATTTTCTTTGACACACAAAATTTGAAACAAATCCACCAACAGATTTTTGATCCACCTATTAGGATAGACAAAAATCCAAGACAACCAAAATATTCCGCTGTGAAAAACACAACCGAATATCCGTTATGATTCAAAATTCGCGATACTTTTTGAACAGATCTTATAAAACATTCAGAGATTTAATCACTGGTGTATTTGTAGCTTTTCATATACTTCATCAAGATTTATAACTGTTCAGTTACTCGATCCAATACGGATATGCATTGATTATAAGATCTATTTTTTTGAATTACGATTTACATAAAACTGGTTTTAATTTTTTTGCTCATTCATTTGTGTAATTTCCTAAGATTAAATCACTCCAATATTAACATAGATAAATTGGGTGAAGGTAGAAATCAATAAAAGAGTATGTACAATATTATTTTATCATAGATATGCCTAATATGTTCATTCCTGATATGAAGTGTAAATAATTATGTTAGGTGGAATTATTTGGTAAACCATGAAGCCTTTTTTGTCCTAGAATATTCTGGCATAATTTTAGAATAAAATATTTCTGTAAGAATGATACATTTATGTTATTATATTTTTAGCGACAGATCAGTTCAAATATTCTCTCCGCATACCTCCTGGTTAAAAGAAATTAAAAAAGTACAATAGCTTGCAGTAAGCACTTGTCTTTTGAAAAACCTCATATATTCAAATTTCACAAAGGGGATGATTCTTCGAAATATAATCTTCTGAAACCTTCACACAACCCTAACGTGTTGAGAATAATTGAACGGCCTATTGAATAATCTGTACGTAGTTATACAACAAAATGACAACTTAGATATTGTGGTGGATGTATAATGAGTTGTCATTATGTTTATAATAAATAATACTAATAATAAATGATTGGAATGCAATGGACACAACTGTTTAATTTGAACGAAATGGAATCGTTAGGGTGTTGTGGTTATTTAGATTTTTCTAATAGCCTCAACATTTAGAAATTGAAATAAGTAAATTATGCGGATAGCTAATGATAACTGACATTATTTTTTTGTTAAAGGTTTTAACAAAGCCAGGATTCAAACGAGAAACCTATGAAATTAATCGAAGACCATAGATATTAATTAAATTGAATTAATAGACTATACCTAAACCTGTATGATAATCAATTGTGATTAGAGAAGAGCTTCTGTATCTCTTTTATTTGTGTATCCCTAGTTTTACCTCTCTCTGAGCTAATATCTCTGTTGTAGCGAACAAAATCTGTAACCTCAACCTTGCATGCAAAGGGCTACCTAACTATAACCTTTATATCTACGAATTGTTTCTGGAATTAGCACTGACACATTTAAAATTATTCTACTTTTTCTATTTGATGGTGTAGTGGAAAGAATGAATGTGGATACCGTTGGGACAAGAGCCACTGTGGATAGTCCACAATATGAGAACCATCTTCTTCTTTTTCTATCGGTGCGGAACTGGCTAAAGATTCGGCAAAAGTAACACTGTTCCTAGTTCTGCTGAATTTACTGAAATACTCGAAATGCTTTATTTATTTGAAATAATATCGCTTTGTTTTCATTTGTTCAGCCAAAAATAACATAGGGCATATTGATTGATTTGAATAATTTCATATTTGAATCAGCATTCTTAATAAGCAGTTATTTCCGCCCGAAAACTCATATTGTAGGCTTTCAGCATATCAGTACATTTTAAACAGGATGATTATTTACATTTTACTCAATAGCTGTCTCTGTTAATTATAATAAGAAATGGCTCCAGCTGACTGGATGGACGATAATAATTTCTATTTGATTTTTGATGGAAAAGATGTACCTTCTTTTCATCCCTCTAGATGAAATAGAGACTATAATCCTGATATCTGCCTGTCTTGAGACAATACTTGCAAACCGCTTCCTATAAAATGTAAAATTCTAGGAGTTTTTCCTCATAGACAGCATAGACCTATTCTGTTGACTAAGAAGTTTATTTCAATATGCTGAATGTTTAAAAAGACCTCGTTGGAATTTTGAGAAAGCAAATCGGATTGAATTTGCCAAGAAAGTAGACAGTGATATTAGGTGGATTAAACTCACTTATGATAACCATCACAGATTCCAGGTTGGTCGAAAGAAATCGATAATTTGTATGGGGACTATCAAAAATGACCATCCGTTGATGAATGTGAAAGGTTTATGAATTCTATCAATAAAAACCAAAAAGAGAAATGGGATAGTGTTGTATCAAAAATGATCACATTTGAGTAGGAGTTCATGGGATATATTGAGAAAATTGATCCAAGATCAATCGCTCGCCGCCTAGTTTATGTATCTGAATCAGTTAATATATCCAAATCTAAAATGAAGAATATGAAGAAAAAATTACACATATTCAGGAGATCAGCGCCTCCTTTAGAACATGTTAGATGAATTGAGGGCTGCAATTGGGTCTACCAAATCTCGGAAAGCAGCAGGTATTGACGGAATTTATCCTGCGTTCATCAAACATTTAGGAAAATAGGCCTTTTCTTGGTTATAGTCTTTCTATAACAATATTCTGAATTCAGGAAACTTTCCTTCCTAATAGTTATTTTAAAACGAGGAAAAAATCCTTATGATCTTAATAGATATCGACCAGTTCATTGAGTGTTCCTTACAAGACATTAGAAAGGTTAATTCTTTTTAGAATTGAATCTTTTATAGAAAATACTCTTTAAAATTTAGGAAAATGGAAATTGTTCAGATCCGGTTCTCAGCCTTTCAACTTTCATGGGATCAGGCTTCAATAATAGGTTGAAAACAGGAACTGCTTTCATTGATTAATCTTCGGCATATGACACTGTGTGGAAAGATGGATTGATTTTCAAACTCTATATCCATCTGGAGTATGGGAAAATGGTAAAATTATAAGAAAATATTTTATCTGATAGAAGGTTTCGTGTTTTTGTTGATGATAAGAGTAGCAATTTCAAAACATTGAAAAACGGTCTTCCACAAGGATCAGTTCTAGCTCCTTTACTTTTCAATTTATATCTCAGTGATTTACCCATGACATCATCTCAGAAATTTGTTTATGCTTATGCTATTGCTTACTAGCATTCGGATTTCCATACTCTGAAAAACATACTGTCATCTGATTTGGCAATTTTAAAGAATTATTTTATTGAGTGGCGATTATGTCCAAATCCCAACAAAACAGAGGTATCTTGTTTCCATCTGAATAATCATGAAATATAAGAAAGCACCAGTAAATTTCAATGATTCTCCTATCGAATATAATTTGCGTTCTTCAATATGAACAAGCGATAAAGATTATAGAACTCATATGAAATGTTCAATAAAAATCTTATTTCACATCCTTCTGAAAAAGTTCCGAGTTTTGAGCTTCCAAGAAGAATTTGGACAGTTCTTAATCGTTTGAGCACAGGTTATGGTCGTACCAATGGCATGCTATTTAAATGGAACTCAGTTCCTAGCGCAAGTTGTGAATGTGGATATGTAAAAGATGCAATACCTCATCTCATCAATAATTGTCCTATATATAAATTTCAAGATCGTTTTAGGTCTATTCACGATGTTTCTGGTTCTTTCTTGGACTGGGTTATAAATTTCAAATAAATTTGATACGTATTTTTTGTATTCAGCTCTTTTTTCTGCCTATGTCTTTTTATTTTCACATTCGATGTGGGCAACTTGAAGAAGCCTCTGTGTTTATTAATAGAAGACCTTTCTTGAAGAAAGAAGTCCCTCAAATATATCTAAGTTTATTTTTATACACACAACACTTATACGGAAAGCCATGGTTTTTTAACTGGAGTTTTCCCTAGGCTTTCATGTCAGACATCGAATTGTATGGCATCCCATCAGGATCTACCAGTTTATTTCAATTTATGTTTGAATAACTCACATCTGAATTAAAAAATTGACGTGTTATAGCATTTTTTATATATTTCTAAAATTTTATTATAAAGAATTTTATTCCATAATTGGTTTTACACACTGGATAAAAATTATAAGAAAATATTTTATCTGATAGAAGGTTTTGTGTTTTTGTTGATGATAAGAGTAGCAATTTCAAAACATTGAAAAACGGTCTTCCACAAGGATCAGTTCTAGCTCCTTTACTTTTCAATTTATATCTCAGTGATATACTCACGAAATCATCTGAGAAATTTGTTAATGTTGATGAAATTGCTATTGCTTACCAGCGGATTTCCATACTCTGGAAAACATACTGTCATCTGATTTGGCAATTTTAAAGTATTATTTTATTGAGTGGCGATTATGTCCCAATCCCAACAAAACAGAGGTATCTTGTTTCCATCTGAATAATCATGAAAAATATAAGAAAGCACCAGTAAATTTCAATGATTCTCCTATCGAATATAATTTGCGTTCTTCAATATGAACATTAGCGATAAAGAATTATAGAACTCATATGAAATGTTCAATAAAAATCTTATTTCACATCCTTCTGAAAAACGTCCGGGTTTTGATCTTCCAAGAAAAAATTTGGACAGTTCTTAATCGTTTGAGAACAGGTTATGGTCGTACCAATAGCATGCTATTGAGATGGAACTCAGTTCCTAGCGCAAGTTGTGAATGTGGATATGTAAAAGATACAATACCTCATCTCATCAATAATTGTCCTATATATAAATTTCAAGATGGTTTTAGGTCTATTCATGATGTTTCCGGTTCTTTCATGGGATGGGTTATAAAATTCAAATACATTTGATACGTATTTTTGTATTCAGCTTTTGTTTCTGCTTTTGTCTTTTTATTTTCAGATTCGATGTGGGCAACTTGAAGATGCCTCTGTGTTTATTAATAGAGGACCTTTCTTGAAGAAGGAAGTCCCTCAAATATATTTAAGTGTATTTTTGTACACACAACAACACTTATACGGAAAGCCATGGCTTTTTAACTGGGGTTTTCCTAGGCTTTCATGTCAGACATCGAATCGTATGGAACCCCGTCAGGATCTACCAGTTTATTTCAATTTATAATTGAATAACCCACATCTAAATTCAAATATTGACGTATTATAGCATTTTTATTTATTTCTAAAATCTTAATACAAAGAATTTCATTCCATAATTGGTTTTCACACTGGATAATAGTATATTATATACCGCGGGACTGAAGTAGTACATTTAATCCTGAAGGTAAAGTTTATGGCCCGACCGCAGGGAGGGCCATAATTTACCTGAAGGATTAAATGTACTTCAATCGCAAGGTATATACGATACTTGTCGTATATATTATATCAATAATTTCAATCAGTTTTTTCTCTCTTCAACTCATTTAATAAACTGTCTTTAAAATAAGTTACCATAGTAACATTGCGTTGTGACAATTATAATTTAGAAACATTGTCATTACTAGTGTCATTGTAAAGAAACATTGTTATTGATAATTATTGGTATCATGAGTGATGAAGGTGTATTGATAAAGAGCAGCCGAAGTAGGTGGAGAATTGTTACCACCGAAATCTAGAAAACTATACGAGCAGCAGTACGATGCTTTTAAAACGTGGTGCCGCTTAAAAAATGTGAGACAACCTACTGAAAATGCGCTGTTAGTCTACTACAATTATAAATCCAAAAAGCGGTTTGTGCCTCAACTCTCTGGGCACATTACTCAATGCTGAAATCGGTTATGAACATTAGAGAAGATATTGATATAAGTAAATTTCCAAAATTATTAGCTTTTTTGAAGAGAAGAAATGAGGATTTAAGCCAAAGAAGTCAAGAATTCTCACGTCTGAGCAGGTAGATCAGTTCTTACGGGAGGCTCCGGATGATAAATATTTAATGCTTAAGGTAAATTTGGAAATGTGTTTATATTCAGAAATTTTAAGAAATCAATTTTTGTAGGTTGCACTTATTTTGGGCGTTGCGGGAGCTTGTCGTGGAAAAGAGTTGGTTGATTAAGAAATCGACGATGTGAGAGATTTGGGCGATTCCTTCCTAATTGCGAGTAGAAACACCAAAAATAAAATTGACCGAAATTTTGTGATCAAAAATTCAGAAAACAGTGCCATCAGTTTTGTGGCGATATTTCGAAAATATGTGGCATTGCGAAAGACAGCGACCTCATTCAAAATTTTTTGTACAATACATCAACAAAGAATGTGCTACGCGAGTAGTAGGAAAAAACATGTTTTGTACATTTCATGGCAAATAGCAGCTTTCTTGAAATTAGAAAATGCGACATCTTATACGGGACATTGTTTTAGACGCACATCTGCGTCTTTGTTAGCTGATTCGGGAGCAACAATAGACGTGCTGAAGAGACATGGAGGATGCAACGTGGCCGTGGGATATATTGAATCGTCTATTAAAAATAAACAAAAATTTCCAGATAAAATATTTGGTCAAGTCGCCGAGTCGTCCACTATAGTTATGCTACAGTCCTCATTCTAGCTTCCTGTTTCCGCAGGATCTTCGAAACAAACACCAGTTCAATATGATAAGGACCTATCTGTTACTCGTCAGTTACCTGCTGCAATACCCAGGAAAGACTGGTCAATATCACGAACTGTCACAATATTAATTTGAATATTAACGTTAATTACCATTCTAATTAATTGTATTTTTCAATAAAATATCCCTTAAATTCGTTTGTTTGTGATTTAATAGTTCGGGAGTGTCGTCAATATTTAATCCCGGAGGGATTAAATGTGACACTTTAGTACCTGTCACAAGGGAGTGAAATTGTCACTTTAGGCCCGGAAGTACGAAAAAATCTTTATCTCAAGCTGGACAAATTGATCAAGTTGCGACATTTTGAGTCATATATGAATTTATAAATGATTATTTAAAGATGCAAAATCTATTGCAAAGAGTCCAAAGTACAACCAAATGAGAAACAAGGCACAAAATTGATACTACCTATGAAGAAAAACTACAAAAAGCCTAAAGGTCCTATATGTACCAGCTGGACAACTTTCAACAGAGTGCCTGATCGTATGAATAATTCAATGAAATGTACCATGATTTAAATTAGAAGTCATCTACAGTTACAACAAATTGTTGAGTGAAAGTAGTAGGTATTCTCTAAGTAATGAAAAAGAAAAGAATAAAATAAACTACTGAAATTCATATAAGAGCTCTAGCCATAAGGAGAGTTAAATCCAATTAAATTTCAGTTGACTGAATTTCTTCAAAGTTTCTGCATTCACTTTTAATTAATTCCATTGCCAATAGAAGCAATATATAAGTGAGATAAATAAAATCTGAGATAGCTTTTGAGTAAAAAATTAATAGTTCAAACGATACCTCAATATTAGTAGGAACATGTACCCACATCGACTTACATACCCTTGTTTAAATTGCATCTTGATTTCTAATTGGTTGACTGGTAAAAAACAATATGCCCTAAGTTACTCAAGGTAGAAATATCTTATTACTAAGCAAGTCACTCACCTCATAAATTTTTTATGCTCGTTGACCGGTACAAAATACTCTTCATATGGGGTGCCCAGCTCCACGTCTGCATTCGCTTTCAACGGTATCGACGTCATACCATTTTTACCATTTTCATATGGACCAGCTACATCTTTTCCCGAAGGTTTCATATTAACAAGTTCTAAGTTCACAGCTTCTGTTACAGGTTCATCGTTTAGACTCATGGAGTTGACAGAAGAGTGTAAGTCTCCGTTATAAGGTTTGCTTTGGTCGAAAGATGACTTGACGCTGTGTCTGTCCTTTGCATCTTCCTCGTCATCGAAGGCCGGATTGTCCAATCCTGATTTTCTATGATTTGGTGGCGTTTCAGCGTTCAAATAACTTGTACTTTTGTATTGCTTACTCATGGCTTCTAAGTTACTGTGATGTTCTAAGGTTTCGTTTATGTTCAAGTTGGCTGTAGATAAATAATGTGGAAGTTTTGGGCTACTTTCACTTTTGAAGTCTGTTTCATCTTTGTTTACAGGTAATGTGATTTCGTTCTTATTGTAGTAGGGATTATCTTCGCCAGTTACAGTGATGCTGGTGACGGAATGACTTACTGGATGTGATGTATTATTTGATGTGACTGTTGAGTTTTCTAGTGAGGTGTTGTCATTTCCACAGGTCGAGTCTTGAGCTGTGTCACTGCCCCCATAACTGCTATCAGCATCCATTGCTGAAACAATAAAACTCTAAAGAGCGTCTGTCTGGTAAAACTAATTGTTATAAGGAGAATCAAGAAGTGTTATGTTTTCTGTTTGTAGATTTTTAAGTAAATCGGGAAAAATGTTGGCTAGTGAATAAAAAATCAAATTCAAAATATTTTTATGACATAGAAATTCAAGCAAATACCTTCGTCACACCCATAGTACTTTCGAAGTGGCGAATTCGATCCAGTTGCGTTTAATGACATACCATTAACAATACCGAAACATTACTCCTCATTCATATGAACGAGTTCAGTAGTTATAGTTCCTTCATAATGATGAATTTTTTTTTATATCGTTGTACTGGCTATCAGAATATGTGCGTACAAAATTAGTTGGACATTTCAAGAAATCTAGAAAAGTAGTGAATTGATTCAAGCAGTTTTGCACACTGTTGGTTTAAAGTGATATAATACTTCAGTGAAGATATAATAGACAAGAATAGTATATTATATACCGCGGGACTGAAGTAGTACATTTAATCCTGAAGGTAAAGTTTATGGCCCGACCGCAGGGAGGGTTTTTTCTTTATCTTTTTCAAATTTTGTATTTTTGTTATTCAGTTCTTTTTTCTGCTTTTGTCTTTTTATTTTCAGATTCGATGTGGACAACTTGAAGAAGTCTCTGTCTCCATCAATAGAAGACCACTCTTCTATACTGAATTTTGAATAGGTATTCTGTCTATTCGGATCAGAATACAGTCTGTGAATTTTATTATAGTTATGCGTTCAAAAAGGATCGGCACAAAATGGACCTGTTGTGTATACAAATACTGTACCAAGAACTTGAGGAAGTGAGATTCATTTCCCCAAATGGTATCAGGATGCAAAAGATCGACCCTATGAGTTGTTTCCTCCCAACATTGAAGAGATTCAATGTTATGAATAAGTTTTGACTGCGTTCTTGAAGATATGAAGGTGGTAGAAATGCTGGGTACATTGATGTGAACAAAGATGCTGCTTTGGCTGAAGATATCTGACGAAACATATCAATAAGAGATGATGAAAATAATTTTAATAATCATTTTAACAAATATGGATTCAATAACCCATGCAGACATTAAATATGACTGTAAATGATGCAAATGCGTTGCTCAAATGTATCGAATAAAATTTTTATCGACAATCAGATGGCAGTGGCCGATTGGTTCTGTGTAGAGCTGGTTCAATACTTCACGTCCGTATATATAAAATTAACCCAATTCTCAGAGAAAAGAAGTCGTTAAAAATTAGTTTGGTGGGGGGAACCCGGAGAACTACCATGCAGAAACAGGTCGTTATGCATATCAAATTTGTCGGCAGCTATTGTCCACTGGCTGCAGACCGTTCCTCCAGACATCCTAAACAGTGAAAGACTCGTTGGCCTTCGTTTCGCGCACCAAAGCTTAACCCTGGTCACCTTTCAGTGGCGTACAATATCGCCACGTAACTGCCAACGACTTATCAGTCGATTAGGAAGAAAGTCGAAGGTGGTGAGAAATGATTGATTTCTAGGTCCGTTGTGCATGTACTCAGATTACCTTCCCATATCGGGTAGAAAATGAAAATGTATACTTTCCATTTGGATGGATTCGAATGTGAGTTAATCTGGAAAAATTTCACTTTTCTAGACGGAATACTTGACAATTTGTTTATCTTCATTAGTGATTCTTCTGAACTGCTGTTTGCCTGTCATTGAAAATCCATATTTCGTTGTAGAAATGAGCGTTATGACATATTAAGCCTCTATGAGGTGAACTAAAATACACGTCAAAAGATCTCCAACACACAAAATAATGCGATATACCTCAGGAAATTTTTCCAGTACCAATGGGATAACAAACATTCTAGGTGTCTCATTGAAGTTCAAAAATTGATTTTTTTCTGATACCGTTCTGTATTCACCGTTGTTTGTAGAGGCCTTCAAGACCCTTCAAATGAGGTATCGCTCAAAAGCTGGGAGGTTGAAGTGAACCCCAATAAGAGCTTTAACGAGCAAGCATAATATTATAGGTTGGAAGATCCCACAAATAAAATCATTAGACGTATTTCTGAAAAATTTTCCAAGCTGCAGAATTTGAGAGTGGTTTAACAATAGGTCGTCTTATAATATAAATAAAGTGAAAATTAGACAAAATACATGTTTCGTTCAAGATTTATAATTGATTTTCATGAAATGAAAGGATTACATATTAAATCTATGAAATAATATATTATTGAAGAATATAAAGGTTATCAGATACATTAAATACTCTCTCGAGATTAGCCCAGTATCATCATATGCTTCTAGATGATATCTACAATTTGCTGTATACAGGGTGTTCGGCACATGGACCGTCAAATTTTTTTGGGGTGTTGGTAGGGTCATTTGCTACCTTTTCAGTCTTGGAACCTGGGTCTTTAGTATTACGGTTGCGGAGGTATGATTTTTTTATTAGGTTTTTCTAAATTACCCAAAATGTACCCTTCGCAGCCCCATAACTTTTTTTGCGTGTTCTTTTACATGCATTTTTTTTATTGTATTAAGTCTACGTGTGTGTGTGTTTGAAAAAAAAACGTATTTATTGTTACAGATAACACCACAAAATTAACACGTGGGCCTTTTATTAAAAAAAAAAATATATGAAATTATGAAAACATCTCCACTCCTATTGAAATTTAAAAAAAAGTTACAGTTATTACAAACTTAGTTTTATTTTAAAATGTTCTTTGGTTGATAACGTTGCTAACCATATGCTATTTACGTAAGTCAATAAAAAAAATAATACTGCAAATAAGGTTTTAGTCAGAAGAGTGAAGAAAGTCGCACCTAAATAAAAGTACGGATTTCGACACAACACAGCGAGCAAGGAAATTTTACCTGCCCGTTTTAGACGCGTGTGAATTATTATTACTATTTCTGTCCTTAGGTTGGATTGGGTTAGTCGCCGCTGACTTGACCCTACCGTCATTCGAGATTTAACTGTCTCTGCTGTTGGAAGTGTTTTTGCTACTGTTGTTTTAATTTTGGTTGTTGATATGCCTAATTTCACCAACTTTGTCTTGATAAATCCTTTGAGCTGCACGAGCAACACCATCGGCCTTGCCATATGCCATCACCATATCAGCATACTCAGCGTTGGTGAAATTAGGCATATCAACAACCAAAATTGAAACAACAGTAGCAAAAAGTCGATAAAAGTAACAAAAACAAAAAAATACAAATTTAAAAAACTGAACAACGTGGCACAGACACTTCCAACAGCAGAGACAGTTAAATCTCGAATGACGGTAGGGTCAAGTCAGCGGCGTTGAAGATTCTGAGCTCACAGAGGTGGTTTTTTACATTTTTTATTGTAGTGCTATTTCACACCCTGTAGATTCATACAAACTATTCCATTTTATATCGTGTATAATCGTACTACTGATTTTTCCCTACTCAAATTGTTTGTTCTTATTGATATATGGATGGTGACCAATTCAACAAAACATTGCTAAAGATTTACAATGAATATATGATATAATACCCACAAGAACTTCGTGTGATATAACTCATTTCCTTGAAGCTTGCAAATATTGTTGACAACTTAGCATTCTAAGACTCAGTAGAAATGTGGACACTTTCACTATTACGATCACATTAAATTATTCAATTACTCAGTATACAGTTACATTGATATGAATGAGTTCCTATTGATCTGAAATTGATGTTCACGTTTGACAGATGTGGATGTCCGAAAAAGTTCATCGGAGTTATTATTGAATTCATTATAAATTTATTATGTCCAAAAATCTTATAATTTTTCTCTAAATAGACAGAGTGCGTGATGGTCAAATCAACGATTATTTACAACCTTGAACCAATTAACATTCGATTTATACCATCCATCATTCGTAGAAGTTAAGAAAAGGATATGCATTCTTAACATTATCGGGGGACTTCTGTAACTTCACTAAATTCCTTACATAAATAAATCCTATACAGGGTGAGTCTTTGAACACTGCATTAATTTCAATTCTTGACGTCAAAAGAAACATTTTCTTCCTATAACATTTTTCCAAATGTGGCCCGGTTTAAAAGGTAAAGGGTGTTGAAATTTCATAAAAAAATTGCATTTTCACCTGTAATATTCAAACGACAATATCAATTGAAATGATCTCTTGTTGAAGGTTTTTGATAATACTCATGCATATTTTGGTATCAATAGATTTATTTCATTTCTTGTGGCTTTCTCACTACTACTGTACAGAATGGTTGAATTGCATGAAAAACAAGTATTACTCACTTCTATACTTAATATTTAGGGATTCATCAATTGAAATCTATATTTATGATCTAAAAATTATACTAATTTATTCGTCAACAACGTTTCGGGCTGTGCCCTTTATCAAGTTGACTTTCTTCGTTATGTATCGAGTTGTCAAATTATAATAAATGAGTATAATCTTTTGTTCAGAAATATAGATTTCAATTGATGACCCCTAAATATCAATTCATGTATAGAAGTGAATAATTCATTGTGAAAAATAAAGCTGAATAATGGAACAAGTATTACTTGAACTTGCAGATAAAATTTTTTGTCCAAAATTTGGAGACCAAACACATTATGGTTCCGATATTCAATAATAAAGAGTGTTTGTAAACTGAAACAGGATTTGGATATTGGAAAATTCCATAAATTAACTGCCTTCATTAAACGACAGAATATAGGATTTCGTCCAAAAAAGGCCAAAACTTTTAATGAAGAGGAAATAACAAATTCTTGAGTGAGGCATTTGATGAAATTTACTTGATGATGAAGTTGGTAACAATTTTTGGATTAGCTGGTACCTGCAGACGAGAGGAACTTACAAAACTCACCATCGACGATATAAATGATAAAGGAGACTTGATCACCGTCAATATTAAGGACTCCAAAAATCATTCACCAAGATCGTTTGTTATATCCCAAGACACCAATAATGGATATTTTCTGAACATATACAGAAAATATATGAATTTACGTCTAAAGGAAATACCTCATCGCCGAATTTTCATAAAGTATAATCGGGGAAAATGTAAGATTCAACCTGTCGGAATCAATACAATAGGAAAAATACCGTCCGAAATTGCAGCTTACTTACGCCTGCAAAATCCGGAATTATACACAGGACACAGTTTTAGGCGCTCCTCGGCTACTTTCCGAGCCAATTGTGGAGAAGGTATCACAAATATTAAACGTTTAGGAGGATGGAAGTCAACTGCTGTTGCTGAGGGATACTTGGAAGAATCTATTACCCAGAAAAAAAAATGTGCACTAAAATTCTTAATTTGAAGGGTTCTTCCTCTTCAAACTGTAATACAGAATCATTACCTTCCAAAGAGCCTTCGAACAATATGATGGCAAATATTCAACGTTTTGCTTCTTCCTCTTCAAACTGTAATACAGAATCATTATCTTCCAAGGAGCAGCTGACTTCGACCAATATGATGGCTTCTGCTATAAATTTGCATAACGCGACCAACTGCACGTTTACAATAAATATAACTAATAACTGAATATTTCTAATGAATATATTGATAATAATGGGAGAAACAGAATGTACATCATTTTTATGTGCTGTTAGTCTAGTTTTCTTTTCAATTAATAAAGAATTTATGAATATTATTACAGTTCAAATTTATTTCATAGGTTTGTAGTCTCTATGGACCGAACGTCAACGATGAGAGTACAATGGTAACGACTTGTCAGAGACTTTTGTCATTCATGTATATTTAGAATGATCAATTCACATTTGATCTGTGTGTTGAAATCGATCTCGTATAAGCGCTTGTAGAAGAAATATTGTTCCTAACTCGTGCGGAAAGTGTTTTTCCCGCACTCAACTGCTTACCAACGGCAGTTTCGTGCGGGAAAATATCACTTTCCGCACTGTTAGGAAAATAACTATTCCAACCCAACTGTCGTCCAGAATGACACAATTTTTTCCTGCTTTGTCTGACCATTCGACTGTCAATATTTCGACTTTTTCTCGACATTCCAGAAACATGAAGTCTCAGTTACATATAAGTGAAAAAAAAAAATAAACGAATCAGAAATGAATTAAAAATTATCGAAAAACCCACTTTTGTTTGAAAGTATATCGATCGACTAGCTCATCGTCAAATTTAATCCCTTGTGATATTACTACTGAGGATTCGAGAAAAAATTTTGGAAATGATCAAAATAAGAGCTTCCAGGAAGCCAGGAAAATCATCAACTTATGTGGGAAAAAGCAAACTCACGAACAAGAGACTGTTTCATTAATGTGACACATAGTGGAAAGACAAAACATGTAAAATTTCTCTTATCACATTTACAACTGTTACGCTACCACCTGTTCCAAGAAAATAATAACTCGTTGCCAATTTCAACTGTGCCAATTTGCGAATAAGCGAAATGAAGTTTATGTGAAAGTAAGTTACATTTTCGGTTTGCTTAGTTGTGAGAGTAGTCCTCTTGGGTATGTTAAAAAACAAACCGGCGCATATGCCTTAGGCCTCTTCACAGGTGACTTTTCGAAACTACCATATTTGAGGTCATATTTACTGTTGTGTTCATGACGCGGACCTGAATTGAATCGGGGTTAATGAGTCATTGGGATCGTGATAAATGGAATTGAATTTTAATTTTTTGATGAAAATCAACCTAGTCCTAACTTTCAAGCTACCCAATAGCGACGCCGAAAGAAATTAGGAAAATCAGCATTCTGAAATTTAGTGTAATTGAATGCACTGCTGATTTCATATAAACAATATAAAATTTCATTTTTTGAGGATTGAGAAAGGGCACATTTCGAAAAGTTGATAAAGTGGAACAATATACAGGGTGAGTCTTTGACCACTGCGTTAATTTTAACCATAGATTCTTGACGTCAAAAGAAACATTTTCTTCCTATAACATTTTTCCAAATTTGGCCCCGTTCAAAAGATATAGGGTGTTGAAATTTCATTAAAAAATTGCATTTTCACCTTCAATATTCAAACGACAATATCAATTGAAATGATCTCTTGTAGAAGGTTTTTGATAACAGTCAAGCATATTTTGGCATCATCAGATTTATTCCATTTCTTGTAGGTTTCTCACTACTACTTTTCAGATTGGTTAAATTGCATGAAAAACAAATATCACTTGAACTAAAGATCTGTATCTTGTACTTCCTGGAATCATTAGTCTTTTTCGCAGATAAAATCATTCGTCATCTTTTCTCCTAAATTGCACCGTTCTTGAGATATTTGAAGTTGAAAGGAATTAAATCGATATAATTTTGTCCAAATTTTCTGATTTTCCCAAATCCAACTCTGTGCTGAAATGATTCAATAATCAGATTTGTTCAATGTTGCCATATTTTATGTCTTTATTAAATATTTCTACAAGGTTGAGGAAATTTCTCCAGTCTATGGTTCCACCACTAAACACTATAGATGAAATTAACCACTGAACAATTTTTTAACCATTTTAACTCCCTTTATCTTTTGAACGAGGCCAAATTTGGAAAAAAGTTATAGGAAGAAAATGTTTCCTATGAATTGAAGTTGAAAGTAATTAAATGGATATAATAATCTGATGAAACATGAGTGAGTGAATAATTTTCTAGGGCAAAATAATGTTTTCAAACAATTCAGATTCAATAGTGGATGCTGTGGAAGGTAGTTTTCATTCAAACTAAAATGGACCTATAAGTTTAATAGAACAATTTTATGTGTTGATTTATCCATTTAAACTGGACATGTAGTGCTTCATCACTCATCAGTATTTACACGAATTTTCGTGTTTTCACCGTTATCCAATCACTGCGCAAAATTAACACATAGTGTATAATCGTCTATCTGTATCATCTCATCAACATATCTCATAGTACATGACTTGGAATGTGAAAGAAATCTATGACTGATTCACCCGAGTGAGGAAAAATTATGATATAGTCTCTTTATTCTGGATTGATTCTCCATGTTGAGTTCCAAACCAAGCATTTAGTAGCAATATTCCATATTTCATATTTGCAAGAACAATTTCCTCTTTTATTCCAAACTATGAAACGCAAAAACTGCAAATCAAGATCCCATTGCTCTCCCGAAAGTCCCAAACAAGAAACGATTTGTCATTCTCACAAAAGCAGGAAAGGCTTACGCTTCTACTACACCATATAATGAAATGGAACAATAAGAGTATTCATTGTTCCCGGAGTTTTGTGTTCGATAAAATAACACTTTCATCGACAGGTTACGAACATGTTCAAGTTTACGACTGATTTAAATGAGCAGGTCTCCAGTCTTCGTTCTATTGAGGCTACCCAGTCAACCGTCATTACTTCAGTCTGGGAATTGCTTTCCATATTACTTCTTTGCTTGTTGAGAACCAACGATCACCAGAAAACCCCAGTGCAGTATCGACCATCTCAGAATATCGTTAAAACTTAATTGAATTCTAGTTACCGATATAAAATACTGCTTATTTCTGGAAGACAAAGTAACTTTGCCACAATATCGAGGAGATGCAGGCTACTCAATATTTTTCTGCTAGCAAACTCAATGTTCCTTTGAGGTAATAGGTAATGATTGTTGTGTATACCTGGTGATAATTTTCACCAAATTTAGTTATCATTGATACTACGTAAGGACATATTAGATTTCAAGTATTTTCTGAATGACGACGAGAGCTCATCGATCGTTATATTGATAACTTATCGTTCACAGTGTTTGAGGCCTTATCACCTAGATGGTTTTGCCAATATATGATAGTCGTGGAAAAACATCGTTGAAAGATATTTCAATATACGTACGTACAATGACAACAAAATGGCAGTTAAGAGTTCCAGAGACTGCCCTCAATAAATTCCCCATTTCATCTCTGTGCTACCTTGCACCGTAGTCATAGTATACTAATATATCGAATAGCCATAACAATAAGAGTGGTGGGCGGACAAGGATTACCATCCAGAAGAAACTTGACCGTCTAGCCGAAAGAACCGTGCCGTGGTTTTCAATCTTGCCATTTAGTCGTGTACGTGATTGTGGTAGACGATACCTGACCTCCGACTTGCGAAACCCAATAGGTACTAGGCAACAGCCGATTGTTTCTGTTTTGCCTGTTATAACAGGTATGAAATCAATGCGTGAGTTTATCGATATGCAATATATCCAATGACCAAGCGATATTGGCGATAACAAAACGGGTCAATGAACTCAATTTTTAACGTACGGTATTTTTAATGGTATGTTGGAATGTACTCTGATTCTTATTGCAACATATTCTCGTCGACAAGCAACGTAAAATACCTAATAAGTATTTCATAAAACGCTGAATCTATTGTGATGTGCATTCTTCAAATGATGACCATCCAAAAATATTCCACGTAATTTTCGATAATTGAAGATGCATTGTGATTAATATCATATTGTTATTGCAAAAATGAATGTTAAACCATCTGAAGATTCTTTATGTCACGTTTAAAGTCGACCGTCCTTGTTGAAAGTCAGGAGAATGAATCGCAGATTGTTATTGATGAAATGTGAAAGGTTTCGAATTCCATTCAAATAGTGATTGAATAAAAACAAATTACTCGGTTAGCCTTCTACGCTTCTTCAGTATGTGCATGAAACACAAAACTTTAAATTTTGTAAATACGAGGTGGCCAGAAAGTTTTAATTTGAAATCGGATCATTGTATCAATTTTTGTTTAATAATTTATTATGATTCAGGAATTTACTTTGAAAATATATAATTTTAATATCTGTCTAGTATTTTCAATATCAAACATCTTGCGATGTGGGAGATAGAGGCTAAAAAGAGATAGATGACCTTAACTCAATGACTTGGGGTGTAAAATTGAAATTAATATTGGATTCAGGATATGATTTAAGGAAAAATACTGAGATTTTGAACCCTAATATCTCCGGCAGTATGTTAAATTTCTCGTTGATTTTTGATATACTTGTAAGTAATTTTATGTCAGCTCCAGAGAAAAAATTTAATAAATTTTGGTCGAGTCCGAGAAAATCTAGATTTACATGCCAAGTGAAAAAAATCACTCGGTATAAGACAGAAAATTTTGAAAAAGCTCTGACTAAGTTCTAAATCAACCGCCACAAAGAATGTGAAGAAAACAACGGACCAAGATCTCATAAAAAAGCATTCACAGTTTTCCTTCAGTTTTGTTTCAAATTCCCTTCTCTTGAAGAAACTGAAAAAATGATTTTCTTGTTAATGGAAAAAATGTAGAGAATGCAGTTACAGGACAATAGCGTACTTGTCAAAGATATTTGAACAATTGATATTCTCTTAAAATATCTCTAACTCTAGCTCATCATCTTTGAAAGATCCGGCCGGAAGGACATACTCAAGTTTAACCAGGCATTCTTCATCAAGAAGTTGAACTCAACCGATTGATACCATTTTCCGCTCTATTCTTCTAGTGTACTGAACTAGAACAAGCACGCAAAAACTAATTGGAGACGGTGAAAGAACTCGGTAAAGATCTGTTCTTTATTTTTATGGTACAAAAGGAAAATGAATCATCGAACATGCCAGGTTCAGTGTGAAATTTTCAACAAGAATCGTATCTGTTGAAACTTTTGTTGACGTATCTCAAATTTTTTATGACAGTCGATAAATTGCTGAAAATTAAAAAAATTAGGTTATATACAATAATATCATGAATATTCCATAAAACCTATTTTATCAAAATAATGATCTTAAAATGGGTATTTCAACTCTTTTTGAACTTCTTCCGATTTTTTTTAGCTAAAGGATAATTCATTGAATAACCAGGATATGAAATATTAAATATTGCCATATCAACGAAGATATAGGTTTTCGTAATTCATGCATGAATGTTTCTGAAACAATTAAAACTGAAGTCTTGCAACCGCCAATAGCTCAAAATTTGGTCGCATTTGATCCCACACAATTTGTCAATCGCTCAAAAAAGTCTCGTGTCGGTTGGTCGAAAGAAATGCTCCATAAGTACGATCGCGGTGCTTCGAAGCACGTCTATAAAATCGTGACAGGTGATGAATTGTTGATTTACGCGTATCAGCCAGAAACGACAGTCGACAGTATGGATGTTTCAAGACGAAGTACTTCCAAGCGAATGGTCTCCTGTTTTTCGGAAGAGTCGGGCATCGTATCTCTAGACCAACTCACAACAATCAATTCTGAGTGGCACACAACAATTTATTTGTCCGCTGTCTTCCAAGAAATCAGGAAAACTAACCGCCGAAGACGGATATACCTTCACCTCGCCACATCGGCTCAAACAACTGCATATTCGAGCACTCAAAACATCGATTTGATGAGTCATCTGCCTTATAGCCCTGACTGGGCACCGAATGACATCTTTTCATTCCCGTAGGTAAAAAATAAAATGAGAGGTGAACGTTTTTCGGCACCTGAAGAAGCGGTTGATGATCATCAGAGTGGCAAAAGTGCTTCGAGAATTGGTTCAAACGCATGCAAAAGTATATAGAAAAACAATAAAGCGATTTTCGATGATTAATATTTGTTTATGGTCTGTAATCCCGAAATATAAAATTGCAATACCTCGTATTATTCCTGAAATTTATTCCAAATTCCTGTCGAATCGATTGCCATTCATTGTATGGGCGAGGTAAACTTGTTGATGAAATTAGGAATGGCTTAAGATTATTCAAGAATATCTATTTCCATAAGAAATCTATAAAAATTCTTGATGTTTCATTATATCGTTCATCTATTATCCTTGGTGTTTCATAATATTATTGATATATATTGCTATTTAAGGATTTACAGGCGGCCGTCTCTTAGGACGTGCTCAATATTATATTTGAAATATGGTCTGTTGAGATTCCAACAAATGAAAATTACCTCTTTTTAATACTCAGTATATCAGCCTACTAGCATTGGAATTTCCTCCACAATTCTTACCTGAAAAAAAAGAAATTGTTACAAAATCATAATCAACATACAATGTGATATTCTGATGAAAATGAAGAAAGCATTGAATTGCATCGTTCTACAAATATACAAAGAACGATTCGAGCACATAAAATATTATGTGATTATAATTATATTGTATATATTATTATTATAAAAAATATAATCAGACTCATGGACTGTCCTCAAAACGATAAATAAAACTCATTGAGATTCGACGAATATCTTATAAGATATCCAGAATTTTTCAAGAGGAGTTTGAAAGTGAAACTATGGAACCTTCAGCTCATCAACTGCGTAAGTTAGTGCTTATACAGACTGTCGGTCAAACTCACCCTTTACCGCGGATTTTTGTACTTTGTCAGAAGGAGTCGAATACAATCGTTCGATATCAATTTCTGGTAGAAATAAACAATTACAGATGTTAAGTCGAAACGATTCTTGGCATTTCCGATAAAGGGACTTAGAGCTCATCTCAACACTCAAAAAACTATAAATCGGAGGAAGCTCCATTCGCGTAAACCCTGGAGATATAATTCTGTGGTGACTAAACTACCAATGTGATAGGTGAAACATAGGTCTCATAGGTGAAACATTGGTGAGAGGGTGAGAGGTGACTCCAATCCGATCATAGTCAAGCATCTTCTAGATCTAGTCCGAATCATGGGTGGCATTACATACCAACTCATAAGGATAGCACAATAAGTATCTCGGGATGCGATGTTTGAGTGATGGATCTCACCTTCCCTACAATCGTGTCAACTAATGGCTGTTGCCAATAACTGCCAATCAACAGAAAGCGTAGGCATCACTGAATGTAGTAAAATAAATTCTACCGGTGTAGAACTATTTAGGCAGACCTTCAAACTATACTTCAGTTTCGGCAATCACTTCCTCATCTGAGTCAGCATGATCGGAGCATTTTTTTGAATTCTGCAAATAGCCAGTAGTCGTTGAGGGCCAGATTAGGAAGAATCAGCGAGAGCGGTAGCATTTGGAGACTCAATTCTACTTTTTTTGAGTCCGCTACTGGAAAATTTCGGTCTCCAACCGATCAAAAAAAAATCGATTCATATCTCGGAAACGGTGACTCCCACGAAAAAAAGTATGGGGACAATTTTTGTAGATAATTGCACGATCTACAATTTATGTTTGTGGTACTTTTATGATAAAACACACCGTTTGGCAGAAAAAAGCGAAAAACCCATTTTCGCTACCTTTGACCTTGAATAACTTTTTTAGCAACAATGGGATATTTGGGGACTTTTCACCCTTTCTTTCTAATGGTATCCTGACCATCTTTAGCAATTTTCAGCTCTATGCGAATTTTGGTAACCTGGTATGTATACTTTGACCGGACTATTTACATCTTTATTATATCACCGAAAAGGTGTTTGCAAAATATCAGCCCACTAGGAATTTTTCCCCAGATGAAACCGGACTATATTCTATTTACGGTATACTCATCGGTAAGTGCCCCTTTAAACAAAATAGGCCTGTTTGGGCGTTTTCAACGAATGTGATCAATTCGCCCGAAAAAGCTATGTTTAGATTTTAATTTGTCATTCCATATATACAACCGTTAAAAACTTATTCACATTTATGAAATCCGAAAGAGAATTGCGTGAGAGTATTAATGAATTCTCGAGAATATTTTCATGAATGAAACAGAATAGCGAAAACTTTTTTGTCTTTGATATCATTTGGCTATGGAGGTATCGTAACACGTAACAACAACACCGTTAACCGAATAAAAACGCCACGTTGACCAACTCATTATATGAGCAATTTGAGGCAATTTGTAAAATCGGTATCCGATTCACAACTCAAGCGTGACGTTCGTGCATAGTTCATTGTTCACTTTTTTTTATAATTCTACGGAGAGGTAATTCACACGCGTTTCTTGACTTCAGTCATCTGAATATAATTTCTTAGCGTAGGTTCATCATGTACCGGTGACGTACGGTTAATCTATTAGACTTAGGTTACTTATGGTCTTTCATTTACCAATGGCCCGTTTATCCAACGATTGGAAGATAATGATCAGCAAGATGATGAAATTTGCAATGTTTTGCACCCTTGCTGAAAATAAAACGCTACGCCTCTGTCAACCGTGGTTGTGTTTAGCGCCAACGTGATTCGGTGTTTCTGACAGAACTTGACAGATAGTAGAAATAATGATGTTTCTAATTAGAGAATCCTTGAGTGTTGACAATTTTTGAGCGTTCATTAATCTTGTACATAGATTCCCAAAGTACATAAACTCCCAGGGGTCCACGTAAGCAGGGATGCATGAAAATTAATTTGGTTTCTATAGTGAAGATTTAAAATGTTTATTTGACTTCTTTTATCAGTATAGATAATATTTCTGTTACTTGTAGAAACTTGTATATACAACCTGTAGAGACTTGCCGTTGCAGCGCCAGCCCGCGCCGTCTCGACCGCAACGCAAACATTTCATTCATAAGTAATATAATAAAATGCTTTGCACAAAAAAATTGTGTTTCATTATTGATCATTTTCTTTATAATCATTCTCCTTACTCAGATTCGCTCCAACAGAAATGACGGTAGCCATGAGCAAACTGTTGTTTTTCTTGATTTTTTTGTTTTTCATTATTGGAATAGATCATCCTGTATATCTGTTGTCAACAAATGATAATCGCTTGCTGCCATATCTTGACTATGAGGCGGATGCATAACAACCTTCCAATCAAGGTTCCGAAGCTTTTGACGGGTCCTCAAAGACGGCTTTGTCCCTATGGAATACGACTCCTCGCCTATTTGCTAATTCTGGTCTCTTCTGTTCAATTGCTTCTTTCAATCGGTCTAATTTCTGACAGTAGAGATCCGAATTGAGCGTCTGGCCATTGGGCAATAGCTCAAAGTAGATGACCCCTTTCCAATCCTACCAAATATACAGCAAAACTTTCCGGGCCGTCAATCCTTGTTTGGCTACCGTTTGAGCTCCAGAAATGTATCGATTTTATTTCGTTTGGCCAAGGGATCGCAGAAGGAAACACGATCTCTTAAATTTTTCTTCAACAGCATGTGCGGCATCCAAATATAAAGCTTCTTTTTGAAGCTGGCCATATACAAACGGTTTGGATGGTCAATTTTTAGCTCTTGAGCGATGCTGCGGCAGCTCTCATTGGATGCTACAGTATTGGGGCCATAAACATTATGTAGATCTGCAGCCGCCTGATTTGCATTCTCCCCTGTATCACAGCATGATTGTAAATTGTAACGAATTTTTTCATTTTTCACCTTCATCTTTGACGCTCTAACACACAACTAAATCGTTCAGTCAACATTGGCTAAATATGGTTTGCTAGAACATAAATTCTTCTTTTCAGAAAAAAAAGTTTGACCAGATGCGACAACCACAAATAGAGATATCGGTCAGTAAGGCCATGTTTCAACAAAATAATGGATTTATTTTTTCCCCAACCTAATATCTTTACACATCCAGAAGCGTCATTTAACTAATCTTTCGTGAACTACCTTGTTATATAGAATTTTATCTTTATTCAAAAATATTCATCGAGAAAGGAATTCAATCTTCATTTAAGATATTCAGGATGTCTGGTAACTCAACGTCAAGCGGTTACTGGGCGATATGCTAGGTTATACCAGTTCTAGCAAAAATAAAAAAAATAATAAAAAAATAAAAATAAAACAATTGTACCTATCAATGAATTTGTGACTGTAATCAATAGCATGGTTATTTAAAAAAAAATAAACAAAATAAAATAATTGTACCTAAAAATGGATTTGTGATTGTAATCAATAGCATGGTTATTTAGGATTATTTAGGATCACTGCAAAGTAGTTAAATTTGTGTTTACGAAAATATAACTATTACCACTTAACCAAGTGACATAGATTTTTTTTTTGTGTTTTTGGTAGTACTGGTATAAACTAGCATATATTGAGTTACGGGACACCCAGTATACAACGAAGCCTATGCTGATTAGAATAGTTTTGGTAAATCTGAATTAGAGCAGGTTATCTTACAGGTGAGGGACCGTTATAAGAACCGTCTTTAAGTCATAGGATAAGAACAGAGAGAGAAAACAAAGTTATTTTTCAGAATAACAAGAATGTGAGGATGAACAGATACGTTGTTGAGAACCATATAATTAGCTATAAATGTCCCATCGCATTTCTGTACTTTCTACGCCAGGTAAATCGTTAAATTTAATACAAAAACAAGTCATGTAGATGATGAACTTCCATGGTGAAAAGAGAGATTAATTAAGAGATGTCTCACTTTCAATTCGCAAATGTTTCTGTTTGTGCACATGATTGAGGACATGCCAATAAACCTAAGTTGCTAGTTGTTCTATGGAACTATGGAATGACTGTTCCTGACTAGAATAATGCGATATATAAGTACGATATTTTTAGTGTATTTGCAGAGAAACTGGAGCCAACTATTTTTTCGTGGAAGAAGAAATTTCTAACACTAGACAACGCATATCTTTGGTAAACGCGCTAATTTTAGTCAGCTAGAGGAACAAATGTTTAAATTTTCTACGGAAAATTGGGAATATGTGGATTTCTAACTATGAAATTTTTATAATATCAGGGATTAACCTAGTTAGCACCTCATGAGGTGCCACTAGAGCAGAACCTATTCGGTGCGTAATATATTTGCACTGTTGTTCGGCTGCATTTAACCCAGATTTATACGGTTCAACACTTTTGCTCTCGTTATTTCATAATTATATCGGTAGAAATACCATAAACAATTATTTAATTGAACAAGTCTATTCTTGAAAGTGTAAATAAATCAAAAATAATCTAAAAAAGACAATTATAGTCTTACTCTTTTCGATTGAAGTATCAATGATGCCTTTATTTATTATAGAAAACACTTTTTTCTTTGATGAATAAGAGAGAATTTTTCATTCTTAACATGAAATCAAACAATTCAAAAATACCACAAAAAAACTAATTAAAAAAATGAAAAGAATACTGTACTTTTTTTATAATAAACTCAATTCTTTAGAAAATCATACAATGCAGTTGTGATTTTCTGTATCGATTTGTTTAAATTACTGTTAATCGAATATGAATACCTGAAGAGATATTCACAAATGTCGATAACAAAAACTAAGGATTGATTACATGTGCTATAGCTCTCGCAGAAAATTAATAAGAATATTCTACACTGTAAAAATAGTTCCTCATCTCAAACCATATTTCAGTTTTTGATTAGTTTCATGTGAATAAATATTACATTTCACTTTTTTATAGTTTCTTTGAATTGTGTAACTTTTGGAGCAAGGATGCGCTATATCATAATACTCAGATTCGTAAGATTGTTTTATATAGAGGTAAATGTAGCATTAGTGGTAAAAAAATATTTAATGCAATTCTCTGATAACAAAAATGGTTTCTAAGGATTGGATTCGATTTCTTGATGAAGAATTAGTGGTCAAACGTGAGTATGTCGAATTGTATTAGCTATAGCTCTCGCAGAAAATTAATAAGAACTCTATTATTCTCTGACTGTATTAACTGTGTAGAAGTCTCGGTTAATGTTGTTCCAAATCCACCCTATTCTTTAATGCTATGAGCAACTGGAATTCAGGTTTCCTTATTGAATTCTTAAATAACCTTATTGAATTTTTAAACTCATGATCGATCTGTAACTTCAAAACGAGTTTTGGAGATCCATGAAAATATTCTGCAAGGAAAATTTCAAAAATTCAATTTTCTTTTAACACTCGATATTTCATAAAATCATCTATAAATCTGTTGAATGATATTTAAGGGAGGTCGAAAAAAATAGTTCTGCGAAACTTTAACGAAATACTCACGCAAGAATTTTTCGAAATACTTCTTATCTTAGAAAAATTATCAGAAATCCATGAAAAATTCAACGTACACCGAGGTTATTGTTCTACAGATCAATTATCAGCATTTTATCATCTTATTAAATCGAGTTAATCCAAAAAGGCGAATTTGAGGGTGTTTTCTTTATCTCTTTCAAATTTTGTATTTTTGTTATTCACTTCTTTTTTCTGCTTTTGTCTTTCTATTTCCAGATTCGATGTGGGCAACTTGAAGAAGTATCTGTTTCCAACGATAGATGACCACTCTTGAAGAAGGAAGTCCCTAAAATATATTTCAGCTTATTTTTGTACTTTGACACTTAGGCAGGGAGCCAGGGTTGTTTTACTGGGGTTTTTTCCCTAGGCTTTTTTGTGATACGCCGAAATGTATGACTATTTTCGGATTTCAGGGAAATGAAGAGACACAAATATCGATAACTCCCGTCACTAACCCCTGATCTATATGCTTTATTGTTTGCTAACTAAACATTGTACGCCAAAAATTCAAAAGAATTCATATAATATATATCATCTTATTTTAAGGAGTGAGTTTCTCATGTATGAACACCACTCCAAAGAAAAAAATTTTATGCATTATTGACAACCTAGATTAAAATTATCGGAGTTTTACAAATAGTCAACATAAATCAAACTTAAGAATGTATTGAGAAGATAGGTACATCTTCTTTTGGGTATTTAATTTCATTTTTTGGGCGAGATGAATTTCAGTCAGTTGGGAAATCGCAACACTAAGGTTGTCCAATCCCGAAATATAAAGGGCCACCCTCGTACTTGTGAAATCAGCCGAACTCTTTGAACATGAGTACCCTCACCTGTACATCTCTTCATTCTGTAAAATTTCTGCATCTCCTCTTTGCACTCATTTCACCCGTGTACCCGAACTACTTACATACGAATATCATACAAATTTTCCTGAAACCCATAGTTTAGAACGAAGATGACTCTGTCCATTACACAGGTAATTACTGTAACCAATGGTATGTACCGTTCACTTTCATGCGAACATTTATTTTTATTGTAACTTAACTGCTTTGCTATGATGCAGAATTCTGATCATTTAACCCATTTAGCTTTGCGACAATATGATTCTAATGAGACCAGTTGAAAAGAATGCCATTGATGGCATATTATAGGTATTATGTATCATGCAGTTTCTTCAGAAGTGATCTTGATTCTCAATGATGTGAACAAGTGAACACACTTGATTCATAAAGACCTCAGTCGCAAATAAATCATATTTTGCATTATGTAATACCGAATGAAATTTTTGTTCTAAAACCAGGTGATACGATCTTTGTTTCTCATTGAAAATATTTTAATTTAATTAACACAAATTGGCAGTAATACGTAAATTTCTCAATCTGAATCTACAGTCTATTCATTATTCTCAGATATTTACGAGAATCTGTGTATACAAGAGGGTTTTTGATATTTGGAATATTGTGAAATACAACATCGTAGCATTGAACCGTAAGTTTTTATATGTAAAAATCACACAAAAACAAAGCAAAGCAATGATACAAAGTCGGTAGCTCTCGCACTATTTTTCTTAGTTTCTATCAGGCTCTGACCACATATGGATTGGCAATAAGGAATTCAGCAGAATGAATGTGAAACAATCAGACATCCTATATCTTAAATGCGAAATAACCACTAACAGTATTTCCTCAGTCTTCTTCGAAGTCCAAAATTCCTTCTCATGAAGAATATCATTCAGGAATTGATATCTTTGTTTCAGTTAGATCTTGTCTAATCTAAAAATTTTTTCTCAAAAGATTGAATGCATTACGGTTAAATGAATGAAGATTTTCAAACTTAAGTTTATCTTTCGGTTTGAATCATTCATCACTCGTAGAAGTCTAGAAAGAAATATCAAGGAGGAAAAGTAAAAAACCTTTTGAAAATTATCAATTTTCAAAAAGTCAATATTGACAGTAGTCATGAAAGAAAATGAACGATGTTATATACTCATCTGTGATATGATGATCTTTTCAAGTTGGATCGAACTATCGGCGTCCAAACTTCTGGCAGATCTATAGATGGAGCACTTATGGAATCAGGTGTTATTTTCATTTTCTTTCATGACCACTGTCAATATTGACTCTTTGAAAATTGATAATTTTCAAAAGGTTTTTTACTTTTCCTCCTTGATAAAGATAGAAGATGTCTATCTGAACGTCGGAAAACATTACATCCACAATAGATGATGGTAATATCCCAAACAATCATTCAACACGAGCTCCATCATCAACAATATCTCCTCATCAACTAGGACGAGATATTTGGACAATAAACCTATTCTGAAAATATGAATACAAAACTCACTTACTTTGGAAACTAGAGAATATACGATCGCCCGGACATACTCAAATTTGACAAACGATCCTTCATCAGGAAGTCGAACCCAATCGATTGATATTATTCTCGGCTCGATATTCGAAAAATACAGACATTTGAACAATACGATAGCACGGCTTTTCTAGTGGTCTACTAGTTTCCTTAACTAAAACGAGCAGGCAAAAACTGAAATCTAGGTATTCCTATTTCATTCATTGCTACGAATGGAAAGGAATAGAGTGAAATGTTCTAGCGTCATTCCTGTTAGCTTATATCCTCTTGTCTCTGCAGACCATATTTCTGGATGAAAATTATAAGCAATCCACATGTAATATGTTATGGATACTTAAAAATAAATTCACAATTTTTTTGATATTCCCTAGCCTGACAATTTCAAAAAATTTGATATACTCATCTTCTTCAACGTTATTCAAACTATTTTCAAATTGCAGAACGATAGGATGGACTTGATATTTGAAAATTACAAGTATTCTAACTATAAACCAACGGGCAAAAATGAGGACCTAAATTATCAAAAAATGATTCATTATTTCACCCAATAGATGACTCAAATTCATTGTTCCAAGTATATATTTTTCGTGTAAGATATATTATGAGAGAAATATCTTTAGCGTCTTATAGTTCTGTCAAGGTCTCCACGCGGATCTTCTTCGAAGGTAACTGGAAGATGATTACTAAGCATTAACAATGAGGATGAATGCCGACCTAATGGATGGATTAGTCATTTTCATCAAGCAACAAAAAATTTGGCAATGTAATTCTTGAGGATTGGATGCTGGATCAGGCAATGTTCTCAGATTCATCGACTTAAGTTGAGACACGTTCCACGAGATTTCAATTCAATATTCTGCAAAAAAAAATTACGAGATATTTTTGGGTAATGGTTTAGAAAATATTTTTTAAGAAAGTAACACTTCACGACATTAACAATATGTATTTTGAACATGTCTTGAGAATTGATGGGGAATGAAAATTTTTAGTTCTTTATTGTAAAATTTGCATAGGACATTCCATCAGACAAGCCACATTGTATATTTTTTATCCCATAATGACAAACAAATTTGTTTAGAGAAAACTTTTTTACGTATATGAGAGGCTTGAATGAGCAACCCCATAGGAGGAGGCACTTCAACCCCTCAATATTGAATAGGGGAGAGGGGTTTAATACTTCATGAGAAAGGTCTTGGAAGTCTTTTTTAAGGGTGTATAGAAAATGTTAAATTGATAAATCATATTTGCCAAAAATGAATTTTTGTGCTCAAAAGAGCAATTGTCAATATCCAGATTATTGCATTAGTTTATAAGGCTAAGTAGAATTTGTCTTGAATATTGGAAAAATTACCAGAACATTTGAAAGGGCTCATTTCAGCTAAAATTAAATTTTGGCGGAATCATTAAAATTACATTTTCTATACATGACTTCGAAACCTTTTAATCAATGATCTTCCCATTTCAATTTGCAGGGGTTGATGAGCCTTTACAACACTCCGTATATTGAAATTTAATAGAAAGTGCATTGCTTTGATGTTCGTTAATTAGAATTCTGCTAGATCTCCAATTATGCTAGTATATATTTTTGTGTATGTGCACCTTTAAATCACACGGTGACAGAACTGTCCGAAGAAAAAAAAACTTAGGCAAAGAACGACTTAATCTTAGTATCCGAAGATGATCCAGTTAATTACCAAATTGAAATTAAAATTGAACAATAATTCCAATTTGACTCCTATGCTTTATTTATTTTAACATCTTCAGAAAGTTCAATAACAGATGTATTAATAAAGTAAAAATTAGACAAATTTATGTTCCATTCTACATTCATGAAAGATTTAGATTGAAAAAATTGAGTCATCAATAAAAAATATCAAATGAGTTCCGCCGAACAACATAATATTCTGAGAATTTATCCAGTTCAGAACCATTTGAATACAACGAAAGATTAACCAATGCAATTGATTTGTCACTAAATAATAAGACAATGAATGTTCATTTAATTGAAAACCACAAACTATTGCTGAAAATTTGATTGCAATCGAGAAAAAACGGATATTGAAAGTAAAAAATGAATGTTTCCGTTCGTAATTAAAATTATCGTCTTCCGTCAAGGTCAGACTCAAACCACTAGAGGCGTTAATGGTTTGGTTTTCTCATTACATTTTAAAATTGGAAGGGAGTTTCATTAATGTTTTTTTCTTTATTGCAAAATATACGGGCAGTTATTCTTCGCAATAAAATGACCTTCGCCTTTAAATCGATCATAAAAGGAAACTTAATTTAATTTTTTTTCGATCGGTTACGATATGATTCACTATAGTCGTATTGGCGTCACAAGTAATATGCCTTCTTGGTCGCTGCAGTGAAAGGAATAAAAATCAAGATTAGTATTCAGGGACAAGCGAAAAATGAAACAAAAATAGAAACAGTGAAATAAAAAAATACCATCTTTCGATCAGTCGAGAGGAATATTGGTCACAACAAACAGTTATTATACAGGGTAAGTCTTTGATTATGAATTAACGCAGTTGTCAAAGACTCACCCCGTATAATTCATTTAATGCCAACTTTTCTGATTATTGGGCTCTTTCATCAGGCCGAAATGCTCTGAAACGTTGCCATTGAAAACCTAAATTATACAGTAACTGCTCTTTGTGGCTGATATTCCTCAACATCGATTCATCTCTTCAGGGCGATAATTTCATCTTTTGATTCACCATTCGTGAGAATGCCGAAAATAAGAAAGCAATCAAATCTTTCTATTATTTATTTCATCTACTTTTACTTTTGAGCGTCTTTCTTTTAGGAGAGCGGGCTTCAATTTAGCCCAATTCTTAATTTACAGACTATAATAGCCTGACGCCCACTATCTGATGTAGAATCCCTGATCCAATCTGTTTTTGCCCAGTCACCTTCTCGGTGAGACCCATGATTACTTTCGAATGTAAGGAGTTTAGAGTTCAAAGTTTTTCAGGATATATCATGGAAGTAAATATATATGTTGAGTTTTTTTTTAGCAGAATTCGTCTATTGTCCCAACAGTTGGGCTCAATAGTTGCGAGTTCAACCACCAGATCAATTCAATGATTCTTGAACGATAGAATTCTGTCTGATATGAAAAAAAAAAACAGAATTGCTCAAGTAACTTTTAAAAAACGATTCGATAAACATCGAATAAAATGAAGTGATACGTCTCTAATATCCAAACGGGAGAAACTTACAAAATTAAATATCCAGGAGAGAACTTTATGAAAATCAGATCTCAACTCATACCATAAATAGAGTTGCCGGAAAATTGAACGCCTATTGTCCGAGCTAGCTTCAAGAAGTCTTCGAACTCAATATAAATACAGATTTTTCAAGTCCTGTCAATCTTGTTTATCAGTGAAAATCGAAAAAAAAAATTGAGCATTTTCTGCTTTTCTAAACTTCATTGACCGTGAGAACGATAGAATACCTATGTCTATCGAAACGGTGGTAGTATTATCAGATTGTGGATATAGCCCAAAAAATAGTTCTACAATTTCGAAGTAAACTGTTGTTATATCATATGTTGAAGTACAAAAATTCAATCTTAAGTTTGTTCAATGAACTTCGGTGACTTCATCATACAAAAAAATTCCTACTGCTTTTAATGATTAAACGCTACGGTTATGAAATTTCAGAACATGCAAAATATCAATGACTTTCATATATGCACAAATCTTGGTTGAGATCAGACCAATATCGAGTTTGCAGAATCTTTTCAATTTTTCTAGCTGAACGATTTCCTAGTTACAAATTGATTGGGTTCTCTTTTTTGCTTTTGTTTTCTCCTTTGGATTCGAAGAAGCCTCTGTGTTAATAATTTAATATAACTTTCGAAAAAAGTATTCCTTCACCATGCAAAATTTCAGCTTATTTCGTAAACATTACAACACACACCATCTTTTGCAAAATGACAAGTGTTCTTGCATAGGGTTTTCCCAAAACTCCCGAATTCACTTTAGCCTCAACTAAAACTTTCACCAAATAGATATGATAATGTATTTAATGAAATAATGTAAGCCAAAAGTTCGAAACAATACAGGGTGTAACTAAATATATAATATTTAAGGAGGTGATTTCTCATCGAAATTAAAATTTAAAAATTTATTTCTGATAGCCTGTTTCATTCTAAACAAAAAATGTCTCATGATTTTCTCACCAAAAAATAGAACAGTTAGCAGCCAAAAATATTTTTACGAACAACTACAGAGATAGATCGTCATAAATGCGAACTGGATTTATTATTATTCTGTAGTTAGTTAAATGACTAAATGGTAAAAAACAAAACTAATTTATTAATAACAAAACACACTTTTCTGGTGCTTGTGCAAAAAATTGTTTTACAAATTTTATGTACTTCCTTTGAGGGATGCTCCAATGAAGTTTCTTTATATGAAAGATCCTATCTTTTTTTCGATGAGGAATCACCTCCTTAAATATTTCACACTTATTCAGTTACACCCTGTATATTTAATATTTACTGGAAATAAGCTCACAAAAACAATTCAGATCTCAAAAGAGTTTATTCTAAATATTTCCACACTTTTCGGTCAGAAATTTTAATTTCTTATACCTCTGCTACTATAAAATTTGCAAGGTTCTGTAATCAGTACTAATTTCTTCGATTATGAAGCTGAAATGAGCCACAACTATAACAACATTCAATATAGGTGTGATTTCAAGTATCCAATTTCCCGAATCATTTAAAATGCTTATTGGCTCACTCATTCTTCCATGAAAATAATTGTCATATTCACTGGATGAAACAAGGATCATTCGAATTCTCAAGAACAGCTTATTTATTTTCCGAGTTAGGTATAAGAATGAACAATTTTTCAGTGAGTAATTGCAGTTAGGAAAATCTGATTGTAGGCGTTTCAAGTTCAACCACTCTATTGATATATCATGTAGGTTTCATGTATCATACCAACTGCAAGGTCGTTCCATTGTAATATTTGTAATTGCTCCCGTTTCAGTTGGTTCCTTGTAGGGAGAGCCTTGTTGACGATTAAAATGTATGATAAAAAGAGATAGCTTCATATTCAAATGAAATTATGAAACAAGTTCACCGTACATTCTGGGTTAACGGTTATGACTTCACTCCTAGCTGGGTAATCTCAAAACCCATCATTTTTGTTACATATGATTATAGTATTAAAATACATAATTGGAATTTTTCATGTTTTTGGCCTTCCTGTGTATTGAATATTTTGTTGCAGCTGCTTCATTTCTTGGATCTTTCAAAGGTGCTTATAAACGGTTTAATACGTTCTTGATAAATTCTTGCTTGGTTAAACTATTATGTATAATTATGGCTTAGTAACCGATCAATTACATGTATTGAATCTGAAATAGTGAGTGTTCTTGTATGATAATCAACTCAAATGGATTTATTTTATGTGTAAGTCAATTAAGTAGGGAAAATGATTAACTGTTTATAAAGAGATGTCCAATAAGGACTTTACAACTTTTTTTCCTAAATGAAATCATCAAACTTACCCTTGCATAAATAAATCGTAACGTGTACTGCGAGGCTTGTGGCATCATCTGAGGACATATTTTTCAATTCAGACTAAAAATTACCGATAATGAATATTCTGAAATTTTCACCTCTGGAGAGATAACCCACGTGAAGTTTTCTGTCGGATATAATTTCTTAGTCCAGTGAAGGAAGGGCTGAAATCACTTTATCTCGGAAAGAGCTGCAGTTTTGTTATGTTGATTGTTATAAAGAGACATGTGGTCAAAAATGCAGGTGTTAAAATTTTCAGGAACATTGAAAAATTCTAGAAAATATAGAAAAAAATACGGTTTTTCTGATATTTTCGCGAATTAGAAGTTTTAGTGAGAAAAAGTTTCAAACAAAAGTTGTGGAGCGGAAAATTCTAGTCCAAATTATGTACTTTGTCGTTCTCGTAAGTGAATTTGTATACTGATAAACAGCGTATTTGTTTAGTAGCGCAATACCAACGAATTTTAAATTTGGCGCTCGATGAAATGACTACCTGAACATTGAACTAAACATCTGGCAGATATTCGCCAGAGTTGGACTCTCCTCTCGTTTTGTTATTGTATTGCATTTATTACATCGAACCCTAGCATATAATGTTGAGTTGGTTGGAAACGGACAGTTTGGGTAAAACGATGTGCGGTTTTCTAATCTGATGTGCTAGCGAAGGCGATACAGATTCTTCAATAGAGGCTAGAAGTAATATGAAAAATAGAAAAGTCAAAAATTGGATAAATTTTAAAAAGCAAATTTTGTAATTTGACAAAATTGAAATTCAAATTTTATTAATTCATAAACTAATATAGCTTTCAGCCGCAATTATGAAAAAATTCCTTGCTGAATTTCCTTAAGATGCATACGATATACGATTAATAATTTAGACGTAGGTAAGTATGTTTCTGATAGTAAAATAATAGTAATTCTTCGAAGGAAAGAAATTTATTCAGAGCAATGGGACAAAAAAGTTGAATTAAAAAACTGTAGTAATTATTTGAAGATTAATAGCATTAATGAATAAAAATTAAAGTTTCTGCATCGAATAATATCAGTAAAAACTATTTTTCATTTTTACTAATAATTCTTAAATTAAATGCATCAATATCATCTCCCTCAGAGTCATCTAGATCCCATTCGTCTTCATGGATATCAGAGTTCATTTATATTCTGTTCATCAGGACAGAGACATTTTCACAAGTTATGCAGTGACACATTTTGCAAAACCTTGTACATTTCAGTCCTGATTTTTTGCAACTGCAGCGAGAAGTATCACATTTTCCATTACAGCTGCAGAATACCTTTAACAAATGTGAATCAATAAAAACAAGAATAAGAGTGCATTTCTGAAATTTCTGAAACTAATAAAACTAGGGTGTGAATGAATTTGAGACCCAAATTATTCAATAATTCCTGTGGAGCTACTGCTCCTCCACTGCTCCTAGCCAAACCTGAATTTGATAATAAACTCGTCTGGTGTGTTCAGTCAATGCTGACTCTGTTGGAGGAAGCATTATTAGGGGTGATGTTTTCCTGATTCCTAAAACTGGGGCTGTGAATATTTTATATCTCAGTTCATCGATGCACAAATTTTCCCCCTTGTGTTGTACAGATATCTCACTACTTTTTCCGCAATAGGATAAAGCTCTCTAATACTTTTATCTTCTTGATAGAAAATCTGCACTGATTCCTGAAGATCGGGATTTCTCTGTAGTAAACGTATTATTTTCTCCTTTCCTTGATTGTACATAGCACTAGTAGAATCACACCCAGCAGATGCATGGGCGAATAAAATGAATAGTTTCAATTCACGGTCCTGATATGTTGAATACAAAGTATTTCCTTTCGATCCTGGAACAACTTTGTAAAAAAATATATTGCTGTGATCTGGTGTAAGAGCAATGAGAAGTACCACATCAACCGATTCTGGAATGTTCTCTTTCAAAGATATTGCTGTCATTACTATATCTATGTCGGCATCTTCTTCTGCTACATTTACTTCTATATTATGTTTTCGCAGATAATTGGAAAGTATTTTGATAAATGTATATTTACTACCAATATTTGACAAAATTTTTTCTCAAAGGGATTATGGCATTTTAGCCAGAATACAAATTTTTCTATTTTCTATGTCTCTCATACGACCTTTATGTCTCTTCATACGACATTTGACGACAGAATACGCAACACTGGGTGTGACTCCTCTACCAGATTTTCGCCAACAATCAGAAAAAATATTGAAGTGGCACTGAATACTCTAACAAAAATCTTGATTAGTCTGATTTCATTTCCTAGTTGCATCTTCAAGATATATCGTTATTGTCTAATCCACAAGTGCTCTTGCGTAACACATAGTATATTCATGCCATCTTCCCACAACTTTAATATGATGCATCTCGAATATGAATCTTCAATTGTAATTTATTTCTTTCCCACAACAAGAAAACGATTAAAAGTTATATAATCCGGTTTGAACGTCAAATGCAATCAGTTCAAGAAACATACGTTAACGTCAAAGAATTAAATTAACTTTGTTGATTGAACTTCATGACTTGTTTTTTTTCATATCACGTTCATGAATTGACAATTTCGCAGGAACTTTTGAATGTGGTGTTATGTAAGATTTTCTGTACTTCGAAAAATAAAACAGATTAATTTGGAGAAATATCAGTTATGTTATAGTATTCGTCCTCATGATTATCCCACCCTTACACCCATGGGGTAAACCAAAAAATAACTGGATAAGTGTCTTTTGGCTAGTAGGAACCGTTAGGTTGATTTCAGTATTGTAACTTTTTTGGTGCTTGTAAAAAAAATTGTTATACAAATTTTATGTACCCCCTTTGAGAGGCTGTCTCTTAACAAGGGACAATGAAATTTTTTTATATGAAAGATCCTAGCTTTTTTCGATGAGGAATCACCTCCTTAAATATTTTACACTTATTTAGTTACACCCTGTATATCAAAATCTCAGTTATTTTAGAAGAGTATTTACCTTCAAAAACTTATGTCCGTTATCTCAAAATAAAAAATCCATTTGAAATGGATATCACAGGAAAATATTAATCTATGGGAATCAAGTACATGAAAATATTTGGCTTAGAGAGAAAATAATATGTAATTTATTCTGATTAATTTTAAGTTACAAATAAACTATTATTAATGGTTTTTTCATTTTTTTTTGAACAGGAAACATCTGGGGTAGCTATGATTTTAAGAATAATCGTTTCCAGAAAATGAATGAATGGGTATATCACTTTCTGAAAATCCTTGAACAGACAGATCATCCGAAAAATATGAAATTAAAATTTTTTTATTCGAAATTACAGAATTCTAACTTGGTTAAAATCACCATTTTTATTCGTTTGATGGATACATTGCTTTTCATCATACGAAATGTTCATATCAGATCATTATGAAAGAGTCTACACTTTAATTCAATTCAGTTAAGTCACTCATTAAAAAATTCTTAATCAATACCTATTTGTTCGTAGCTCCTAGTATTTTAGCACATCTTACATAATCTTATTCGTCCAATCTGCATTGGATATGTGAAAAATGAATGCAGTTTTTTGATAATTATTTATTTGAACGGAACGCTATTCTATATTTGAAGTTTTGATTTTGCTTTCGAAGAAAGTGGGTTGCTTTATTTACATAAGAATTTCACCAACCAGTATGTTAATTAGGATAATTGAAGATCCGAATTACTTGAAATGGACTGAAAATTTTCTTTTTGTGAAATCATTACAGATATTATGTACATAGTGAATATTCGAAACCAAATTTAAGCATGTTTGCTTTTTATGACGAGTTTTCTATTTAAAATCGTAATCCATCGAAGGTGCGATGGGAACCTATTGTATGTATAATAATTATTACTTTGAGTAGTGTGTTTATTTTTTCTTGTGACGACTTTCAATTGGGTTTATCTCCTGAAATACTTGATCGACTTTTATGATGTACAGGAGATAAGTCTACTGTCACTACAAAAAAATTTCTTGGACTACTAGACCATTAAATATTTCCTCTCTTTAGTTAGCCGGAGGTTCAAAACTGCTGAAAAATATTAAAACAAATAGGCAACCTACTGCAGTATCCATCTTTCAAATTTCATTCTGATATCTATAATAATTCCAGTAATATTTACCTGTACCCCACATTTTCCCATTACTGTATATTAATTTAATCACAGAATTTTTCCTGACGGCAATGTGTGAATGGATAACAACTTCGCAAAAAACGTAATCACGTGTTCATTCTCAAACGCCTTGGATATTATATCTTTTAGAACACTCCCAGAATAACAGTAGGCGGAAACAATAAAATCGGAAGAAAATCTCATTAAAATTAGTTTTCGTTAATTTCTTTCTTCCATTCCTTTGAATTGTTTTCACTTTCATAATAAAAAATGAAGGGCATAATACAGAATATTTCCAGAAATTTTGTCGAACGTTCTTGAAATTTATGAAGTGATAGTTATACAGGGTGCTCGGCACATGGACCGTCAAATTTTTTTGGGGCGTTGGTAGGGTCATTTGCTACCAGTCTTGGAACCTGGGTCCTCAGTATTACGGTAACGGAGGTATGATTTTTTTATTAGGTTTTTCTAAATTACCCAAAATGTACCCTTCGAAGCCCCATAACTTTTTTTGCGTGTGCTTTTACATGCATTTTTTTTATTGTATTAAGTCTACATGGGTGTGTGTTTAAAAAAAAACGTATTTATTGTTACAGATAACACCACAAAATTAACACGTGGGCCTTTTATTAAAAAAAAAAAAATATGAAAGTATGACATCTCCACTCCTATTGAAATTTAAAAAAAAGTTACAGCTATTACAAACTTAGTTTTATTTTAAAATGTTCTTTGGTTTATAACGTTGCTAACCATATGCTATTTACGTAAGTCAATAAAAAAAAATAATACTGCAAATAAGGTTTTAGTCAGAAGAGTGAAGAAAGTCGCACCTAAATAAAAGTATGGATTTCGACACAACACAGCGAGCAAGGAAATTTTACGTGTGAATTATTATTACTATTTCTGTCCTTAGGTTGGATTGGGTTATTCGCCGCTGACTTGACCCTACCGTCATTCGAGATTTAACTGTCTCTGCTGTTGGAAGTGTCTGTGCCGCGTTGTTCAGTTTTTTAAATTTGTATTTTTTGTTTTTGTTACTTTTATCGACTCATGTTTTCAACCCACAATTCTCAATGACAATATTGGTCTTCTGAAATTCAATTTACGTTTTTTGAATCGAACCAGGAGCAGATCATTCATGAATCATACGGGATAAAAAAATATTTTATAGATAAGTTATAGCGATCGATTCTAGTCCAATCGCTTGTACCCGATTTGCGAATGAAACAATAATTGAAAGCTAAACCCATAATTCAGTTAACCTACACCCATTTCTAATGGTTGCGACAGAATGACGTGTCAAATGGTAACCAGTTTTATGAATGGACAATGGCGGCAGAATCCGGCAAGGACAGATCTTTCTTGAAAGTTCTTAGTTTCGTAGCATGTGAGAATTGTAGATATGAATGCTGGTTGTTTCCTGTTTCTTTGGAATGCTTATTCAAATAATCAATTCTGCCTTTTGTTTGTTCCCCACATACGAAAAAGCATTGTATATTTGCCCTTGTGTGAAGAAGTCTAACTATGTTATTCTGCAAAATCGTAATCATATAAAGATGAGAAATTTTTGTATTCATCATATATTTCTTGTCTTTCCTTGACAAAATGTCAAATACATTGTATTATGTTAGGAAAAACAGAATATACTTAAATTGGGATGTACTGAAGAGTAATGATCTTTCATCTTTATTCGTCAAGTGACTTTTCGTATCATTTCGAAGACTACAAATTTAACAGATTAAGATAGAACGTCAGATGACCATAAAAATAAAGGTACATATAAGTTGTATAATAATTAATTAAAAGCACAATTTCGCAAGAAATTGCTTATATCTCAGATGACATCACCCCAAGAAACCTCCGGTTGAGATCGTAGAGCGTGGCTCAACCTTCTGTGCTCTATATTTCAAATTAGGTAAAAATGCCGATAAAAAGTCAAATGGGTCATCAAGAGAAGGAATGAACTTTAAATATTAGCCGTTATTCACTACTACATTTAATACTATCCAAGTCCCACAGAACTTATATCTGGAAGTCTATTTTGATTATTTCTCTAATTTTCCGTTCGAAAAAAAGCATATAACATGATAATTTTTGTTATCAAAACATGCCTCTACTGAATATCGTCGAGGAGGAGTTACATGCCTCTCCTATATTTCAAAAGAAATTATTCCATATTTTTCGCGTTTTGCATATATGATGAACCTTCAGCTTATTCACAATTTGAATGAAATTGTTAGGCATTGCATAAGCGAGGTGAATCTGCAATTATTAAACCGAAAAAGTCTAATGTTATTCAAAATTATGTATATTCATAGGAAATTTTCAATGTCTTGAAATGTCGTCTATCAATTACTAAATATAGGGTGTCCCAAGGCGGGTAACCTATTAAATTATTTTGGAAACTTTTACTGCAAAATATTTCAAATTTTGTACATAAATCTAAGGTATATTTCTGGAATACTTCCAGATTTCCAGTATTGCTAGATGTATGGAAATGTGACAACAGCTTTCTTATTTTAAATGGTATAACCCGTATTTTAATTATTTTATGATTATCTATAAGAAAATTAATTCGTTTTACTTTCCTATATCAATTTTCAACTATTTTTGAATTAAATCTGATATATAAAAATGGTTATGTTTTGATCAATCTTTGAGATTTCATTTCGCTATTTACCATTATTTTGAATGAAAGTTTGACCTGCGCCACCGTTTTCGAATTTTATTTTCAGATATACAGATGGTCACAAAAAAATGACAACACTGGAAATTTGAAAGTATTTCAGAAATGTACCTTAAATATCCTTATAGTTATAGTTTCCATAATAATTTAATAGGCCACCCACCTTGGGATATCCGTTATAATATTGCTAAAATGCTTTTTTGCCACTTAAGATTACCTTCTTTTGTGATTTGATGATTCGTTCACCACTGTCACTGTTATCTCCTTTACAATTCTTACCTGAAAGAAAAAAAAATTGTTATGAATTATAAATAAAATTCAGCGTACCATTCAAATGAAAATTTTCAAGGCACTTGAGATTTTTATGCATACGATGCATGTTCGTATATTTTTTTCTTCCAGTAAGCTCTAGTTCATTAAAAAACCTTATGTATTCTATTCCGAATTACTAATATCTTGAATTAAAAATAACAAAACTAAAAGTTTAGTTTAATTTCAGCCACAATCCTGCTGAACTTAAAACCTCATAAAATAATCAATTGATTAATCCATCGCATATGTCGACATAATTAGGAAAATTCACAATATATCCACATATTTTTTCTTAAATATCATGGCATCTTATGAGGTAGAGGAGCTAAAAGTTGAAAATTAAATTTTCTAGCGTGTCTACGAAATTTTGCAAGTAGGAATATGGGCAAATATTTAGCGCTGTGCACTGATTTTTTAAATGTCAGATTAAAAATACAGGGTATCATGAAGATTATGATTTGACCTCAATATTTGATTTTCATATTACGACCCAATTCTATATTATTGCCTTGGATATTTCAAGATTTAGACACGAAAAATTGTATGTTTTGCAAGCGGAAATGCCTCTGCAATTAATATTTTAATCGTTATTTGAGATTCTGCACTCATATCGTGTACCTACGTAGAGTTATTGAATTTATATTGTTTCCATAACTGATTTCTGTGACCATAGCTTTCTGTAAACGTTGCTCGTGAGAAATATTTTGTGATCTGAAAAAATCAAATATGTAATGAAATGAGGCGAAAAAAATTTTCATTTGAAATCTGAGGAAGTTCAAAATGATGTGTGTTGATTAGTCATTGATTCTCAGTTTAAAACGTGATACGGTCCAATAGAGAAACGTTTCACAAGGACGTTTGAGAATACCGTAATGGAATTGAAAAAAACAAATCGTTCATTGCCTGCAGCAAACTCTAATTCAATTCAGTTTCACTTTTACTCTGTTACATTATTGAACGGTTTATATTATTCTAGTTCTTTGGAATCTTGAAGTAACTGTATCATTCGCGGAATACAGGACTGTACTCTTGGAAATTTCCAAGAACAAACTAATGATGCGATGATGTACTTATGGCATACCTTTGAGATGAACATAATGAATATATTCCTGAATGTTCACGAAAGAAATATCACAAAATTTTAAATAATTAAAAAGATTCATATTAACTCTTCGTTTCTTATCAGTTTGATATAGTGATATACTTCCTTCACAAATATGTTTTTCTTTTGCTGAATTTATTTCTTGAACAATCTCTGCACCCTCGTTTAATTTGGAAATACGATCACTATGATATTAATTCAAAATATAGAACTTTTTTCCTTTTGGCCTTTGGACCAGTAGTTCCAAAGTGACAAGAATAAATCTTTCTTTCGAATTTCATTCTGAGAATTTTGCACGCTTCTACCAGGAGGACAGCACGCTATTGTTTAGCCCAAATGCCTATAATTTCGGAATATCGGTAAGACAATGATCTCAGTTGATTGGGTTCCACTTCCTGATGAAGAATCCCTGGTCAAATTTGAATATATCGGTCCAGACGTATACACTCTACCATTCGAAAGTGGTGAGCTATACTCTTCATACTTTAATGAAAGGTTAATTGTCCAAATATCTTTGTCCAGTTCGTTATTGGGCCAAATTCATAAGATAACTCAGCTGTTATGAGTTTCTAAAAATTAGTTTACTCAATAACACCTGTAATATCCATCTGATCAATTTGTAACTTGAAATATTTTCGAATGACGTTGAAACGAATAGGTTTGAAAATTTTCGTAAAAATCATCTCGCTAAAAATAAAAAAAAAACATGTCAGAGCTTTCTTACTGAATACTTCTCCCCTGAAATATCCGATGAAGAAATAACAAAAATTTCAATATATGGTGGATAGTTTTATTCAAAACATCCTTGAATTTAAGCTTTGTTACACCTCATTTCGAGAACCTATAACTGATCCCTATATGTAGACGTTTAATCAGTAATTAAACTAAAGTGATAAATAAAATGATGACACTGATGATGAAATTCAGCACCAGATGATAATTTCGTGACTTGGACTTGAATGAAGAAATTGTGAAATAATTTTCTATGAAGAAGATATAAACTCAATTCTGGGCAGTACAGACCTGTTTGCCTACTACCAGTGTTTCCTCAACAAGTCAATAAACAGTTTATATTTGAATGCTATGTCAAATTAACTTGAAGGATCACTTGAAACAGCTCATTTTGAATTATATAACTCGCTGGAATGTAGATTGCTTTGTTAATATCTCAATACTAACAACCAAATGATAGATGCAAATCACTCATTTCATGAATATCAATATGTCTTCATTATTACATGAGAAAATAGGGAAATTGATTAGATATTTCTAGGAAAGAAGAGAAATTAAGAGTAAGTTGCATCTTACCTCTTCAAATCTCCTTCATTAACTATCTCGTTATTATAAAATTCTTATCGAATGATTATTATCATATTCATTCGGAAGCAATATTAATTAGTGCGATATCAAGCATTCAGAAATCAGGAAGGATCATTAAACTCATATTTCACAAAGGTGAATTCACATATATTTTCTATGGAGCATTAACTTAGATCGATAACATGTTATTGAGATTGCATTGTGATGAAGTTCTAACGGGTCAACTATTTTTTCAACCTCGACCTATTCGATTTCATTGAAAGCGACCAATTCAAACACCCAGATGTTTTTGGTGAATGCTGAGAAATGTCAATTGGCATTTGAAGGGAATCCAAGATTTTGATTAGTTGATTTATTAACTTAATTTTTCTTTTGATCACCAGCTTTAGATTACATCAGTTATCAACAATATTTCCTGTGTAGATTGTAGGTTGAGCAGTGTTTAATGTAACGCGGTACTAAACAACAGTTGAATACTAAAGGAAACAATTATTTTTCTCTAATTTTCACTTTATTAATACTATTACACGACCGGTTTCGGTTGTTAAACCATCTTCTGGTGCTAGGTACAGACTGAAATATTTCGTGGGCTTAAATCATGGGATGATCAAAAGTGGTGAATGGTTTATTTCAAGTGGAGACAAATTGGGATTATTGAACAGATTGAACCAGAATGCCTATTCCAGCAAAATGTTTATCCCTAGTTAAATTCGAATCCAAAAGTATACCCCCTCAAAATTACTTTAAATTCGAATACAAATTATATTTTCAAAATTCAGGTTAACGGATGGGATCACCTTTGAGCCCATTATTGTCAGATCTATTCATGAATTACCTTGAAAATGAATTCATAAAAACAAATGACCTATCAAAAAAACACGTCATTTTCTGGTTCAGGTATGTTGATGATGTTATAGTAGGATTCAACGGAACAAATAGACAAATAAAAATGTTTCTTGACTTCCTCAATTCAATTCACCCCAAAATAAAATTAACATTTGAAATTGAATGCAACTAAGCTATTAACTTTCTAGATTTGACCATAAGTAGAGATAGAAACACATTCGACTTTAACATCTACCGAAAAGGCACAAATTCAGAAGCCATAATACCATATGATTCCTTCAGTCCTGATAATCATAAACTGGTAGCTCTGGAATCTATAATTAACAGAGCATTCACCATAACTTTATCAAACGTTAACTTACAATCGGAAATTGATAAAATCAAAGAAATTGCAACTAATAATAATTTTCCGAGAATCCTAGTAAACAAACTAATTGAAAACAGAAGAAAACTGAAAACCATTAATATGCTTTACACTACCACAAAAAACCTACTAATAAATGCATATCACTTATCGGTGAATTATCAATTCAAATCCAAAATTATTTTTCTAAACTCGATTTCAAAACAACATTTTCAGGACGTCCAAACCTAGGTGAAATATTATATAACTCAAAATCCAAACTTAAACCCAAGAAAACTCAGGGGTTTATAAAATTTGTTGTAAAAATTGCATCGCTGCATATGTGTCAAACCTGCAGAAATTTTGAGACCAGATTCAAACATCTGAAAACAGGTAAACAGTCCGCATCATATGGATATCGTAAATTTTAAAATCCTTCACAAATGCGAAAAAGGCCTGAAACTAAATTTGCTGGAAGCGATGGAACAAATCTGTTCAATAATTCCAATTTTTCCCCACTCAACACCCAACTAGCACCAGAAGATGGTTTAACAACCGAAACCGGTCGTGTAATAGTATTAATAAAGTGAAAATTAGACAAAAATAATTGTTTCCTTTAATATTCAAGATGGATTTCCACAAAATGAATGAGTCATCAATTCATTCTATTAAACATCATCATTTCATCCACAATCCTGTTACAGTCAAAATTCTAATACCTTAATTTTAATACAATGTCAATGAATGTTTATCTTATTTTTTAAGAAAGGATGATATATGGTAGTTAGGAAAAACGATTCACTAACTTCCATATACTTCCTTCCGATGTATATCCATCATTCATCATACATCATAGAATAATGTAGATATCCGATCATACCCTAGGCTAAAGTTGAAAAATTTCGACAAATCTGCTCCACTTTATAGTAAAATAAGTACTACGGACTACCAATAGAGCTAAGATCGTTTCTATGAGCGACCAGGCAACAGAGGCAGGTTATTTGGTTCCGTCACTTCAATCCCTCACCAAGCCAATGTCGCTGCGACGTTTAGTCTTGGCTCAGCGATGAAGTTTCCTCTTACGTCTTCTGCAACGGTCTATTATTTGTTTCCTGGTCGCTAAGAAGAAATCGGCATTGGAAATTAACGAACAACATTGTCAAGTGTATGGAGAAGAGTGAATAAGCTGCAGGATAATGGGCCGATGGGTCAGGGACTCTAAAAATGGCCGAACAGACGTCCACGTAGAAACCCGTGTAGAGTGGTCATCTGTTTTCGACGAAACAATTGCCAAAGTCCAAGCGGCTATGCTCGAAGATCGACGGAGGTCAGCAAAATCACAATTGACAAGAAATTGACTGAACATTCAGGTTATTCAAAGGTTTGCTAAAGATGGGTTGTAAAACGCGATGGTTAAATTTCTACTTGGATAGGCGGCAAGTTCTATGACTCTGGTTTGAAGAAGTAGGTGCCTCGAATGTACCTAGTAACAATCTAAGTTACTACTTAGATTTTATTATTTTGTGTTTTATTTTTCATACAAAGGTCATGTACCGTTAATTAATTAATAAATAAATAAAATTGCCATCCTTATTATTCAAAATCCCGAATATAATACCTGTAAAGAATATGGTTCTCGAAATTCTCAGACAAAGCGCTGCCTGAATGCAAAACGAAGATCGACTTGCACTTTCTATACGGGTATTATGATTCATTCTTTTTTTTTATTCAAGTCTGTGTTTCTCCCCGGCGTACAACTTTCATCGTATCACCGGACCAGGCAAGAAACAGGTATTAATAATTCTTTGTTTGCTGAATTTCTTATAGTATGATGGACATAATAGGTAGGTACGGAGTTGCATTGCAAGCATTCCTGCGGAGTTCTTTGCATACACCCACAAAAGTTGATGTCGACTTAGTGACGTATGGATTGGCACTCCTGTAAATATAAATAGCAATAACTGATAATAGCACTGAAACTTATGGAAATATAGATTGGTTGAAGTGTCGACATCTAATTGCCGAAAGTAAAGTTCAATTTATATTTAATTCTTATATTTCGTGTGTCATATGAACCATTGAGGAAAAATGTTGAAGACATTACATTAGTCGATAAGAATTGAATCAGTTCTAACATATGAGTACTCGATTAAATTTAATATTTGTTAAATTTATTATTAGCTTTGTCTATATGAATATCTTCTAATTCTACGAATAAATTGAATCATACCCTTCGCGTATTTTTTATCACAGCTCCATAACCAAGGCATCTGATTTGATGTTCACAAGATCCTACACTGATTTTTCCTTCATAAAGGTGAAATTTTTATATCAAAAAAGTTATGCGATTTCCTTGCTCGATTGGAAGTCATGTCGTCTCTTTTTTATACAGGGTGTAACTAAATAAGTGTAAAATATTTAAGGAGGTGATTCCTCATCGAAAAAAAGATAGGATTTTTCATATAAAGAAACTTCATTGGAGCATCCCTTGTTAAGATACAGCCCCTCAAAGGGAGTACATAAAATTTGTAAAACAATTTTTTTCACAAGCACCAAAAAGTGTGTTTTCTTATTAATAAATTAGTTTTGTTTTTTACCATTTAGTCATTTAATTAATTACAGAATAATAATAAATCCAGTTCGCATTTATGACGATGTACCTATGTCTGTAGTTGTTCGTAATAGTATATTATATACCGCGGGACTGAAGTAGTACATTTAATCCTGAAGGTAAAGTAAAGTTTATGGCCCGACCGCAGGGAGAAGGAATTGAATGTACTTCAGTCGCAAGGTATATACGATACTTATCGAGAGCAGCTGAAGTAGGTGAAGAATTACTAAAAATTAAAAAATGTGAGACAACCTACTGAAAATGCGCTGTTAGTCTACTTCAATGATAAATCAAAAGCGGTTTGTGCCTCAACTCTCTGGGCACATTACTCAATGCTGAAATCGGTTATTAACATTAGAGAAGATATTGATATAAGTAAATTTCCAAAATTATTAGCTCTTTTGAAGAGAAGAAATGAGGAATTTAAGCCAAAGAAGTCAAGAATTTTCACGTCTGAGCAGGTAGATCAGTTCTTACGGGAGGCTCCGGATGATAAATATTTAATGCTTAAGGTAAATTTGGAAATGTGTTTATATTCAGAAATTTTAAGAAATCAATTTTTTTGTAGGTTGCACTTATTTTGGGCGTTGCGGGAGCTTGTCGTGGAAAAGAGTTGGTTGATTTAGAAATCGACGATGTGAGAGATTTGGGCGATTCCTTCCTAATTGCGATTAGAAACACCAAAAATAAAATTGACCGAAATTTTGTGATCAAAAATGCAGTAAACAGTGCCATCAGTTTTGTGGCGATATTTCGAAAATATGTGGCATCGCGAAAGACAGGGACACCTCATTCAAAATTTTTTGTTCAATACATCAACAAAGAATGTACTACTCGAGTAGTAGGAAAAAACATGTTTGGTACATTTCCACGGCAAATAGCAGCTTTCTTGAAATTAGAAAATGCGACGTCTTATACGGGACATTGTTTTAGACGCACATCTGCGTCTTTGTTAGCTGATTCGGGAGCAACAATAGACGTGCTGAAGAGACATGGAGGATGGAAATCCTCCAACGTGGCCGAGGGATATATTGAATCGTCTATTAAAAATAAACAAAAAATTTCAGATAAAATATTTGGTCAAGTCGCCGATTCGTCCACTATAGTTATGCCACAGTCCTCATTCTCGCTTCCTGTTTCCGCAGGATCTTCGAAACAAACACCAGTTCAATATGATAAGGACCTATCTGTTACTCGTCAGTTACCTGCTGCATTAACCCAGGAAAGTCTGGTCAATATGACGAACTGTCACAATATTAATTTGAATATTAACGTTAATTACCATTCTAATTAATTGTATTTTTCAATAAAATATCCCTTAAATTCGTTTGTTTGTGATTTAATCGTTCCGGGAGTTTCGTCAATATTTAATCCCGGAGGGATTAAATGTGACACTTTAGTACCTGTCACAAGGGAGTGAAGTTGTCACTTTAGGCCCGGAAGTACGAAAAATAATTTTTTGCTGCGAACTAGTTTATTTTGGGCGAAAAACTCATGAGACATTTTTTGTTTACAATGAAACAGGCTATCGGAAATAAATTTTTAAATGGTACACAAATAATAAGGTCTGGCACTCACGGGCTCTTGCTCTATAAGATATTTAGTTGGTTGAAACAATTTGGTATAGGTACATACTTTGTTGGTAAATGAATGCATTACATTCTAGTCTTTCTATATAAATTGTTTCAAGTAATTAAGCAAAGCTCAAAAAATATTATCGCATTGTTCGTGTCCCAACAACTGTAATTCATGTGGCGCATTTGCGAATACGCTAGAGACTTCAACGGTCGATGAAGCAAGACGACTTAATCCACATAGGTAGACTTGCTTATCCATGTTCATATGTTCTCCTTATCCCTCATTGCGTAAATATTGAATAATGGCCACCACAAACCCGAACATACCTGCATGTTCGATTCGATAACGAGACCTGAATTGATTCTAGCAACTCTGTGAAAGTCGTTTTGAAAAATTGCAACTAAGTATTATAAAACAGACAGAATTAATTATCACACGTTCTTTGAACTGGAAATGTTTATTTTATTTTGTATTGACATTTTACAGGGTTTTCAAAATTCAACTAGTAGATGTTTACGCAGAATTGAACCAATGTAAAATCTGCCAATTGAGGTAGGTACCTATTTCTTTACTTTCACATTTGTTACAATATTTTGTTTCGCTCATTACAAAAGTCGATGAAAGAAATTCCTAGAAAACTTTATTTGATGTTTTTTGAGTTTCTAAAAGTTCCCTTCCCTTCTGAATATCTCTTTGAGCACTTGTTTTTATACAAAAAATGTAAAGGAGCAGTGAAGTTGGGTCAGGAGCTTTTATGAGCTTGTTCTAAAATCTTTTCCTGCCTCTTTAACAATACATTGAAAAGACAACGGAGAGAGACAATATTAATGAATAAATAAACAAATATCTTGAATAAAAATCAACTGAACTTAAAGTTTACTGTTCAACTTTACTTTTCAAATGGTAGGTACACCTTGTACTTCATTTTCCATATCGGTGAAGCTCTTTCTTCTGGTTTCAAATATACCTACAGAGTTATGATAAAGTAATGCACAAAATTCATAAAACGTACAACGATCACTTTAGAAAAAAATGCAAGAACACGTCAGACGGTGTTTTATATTCCGCATCTCTTGACATAAGTTACAAAAATATCAAGTCAAATTTGTCAAAGTTATGACGTCTTCAACATATGTTTTTAATGGGAAGCTAAGATTTGTGTGACACCAGTTTTATTATAATGGCTCGTTTAAACGAAAGAGAAAGGATAGACATTGTAATGATGGTAGGTTACGGCGATCGCCTTCGAAGTAATGGAGAAGCATGTGCTTTATTTAACGCAACACATTTGGAAAGACCTCCAATTGCTAGAAGCACAGTAAGCAGAATTGTTGCAAAATTTAATGCAACGGGAAGCGTGAGAGATGCTCCAAAATCTGGACGACCAGGAATAAGCGACGATGTGAAGTTAGATATTTTGCTGTCAATAGAAGACAACCCTCACGCAACTACAACAGAAATTGCCTTACAAGAAAATGTTAGTCAGTCGTTTGTAGTAAATATGTTAAAAAAAAAACTACACCCATACAAAGTTCAACTTGTTCACGAACTCTCAGAAGATGATCCGGACAGACGTTTGGAATTTTGTGAAATCTTCATGCGGCATTGTGACGAAAATCCAAATTTTCTTAATAGTGTAGTATTTTCCGATGAGGCAACGTTTTGTCTAAGTGGTTCTGTAAATCGACACAATTGTCACTACTGAGCTCGGGAAAATCCCCACTGGATGCAGACAAAACACACCCAGCGGCCCCACAAAATTAATGTTTGGGTAGGAATCGTCGGGGAAGATTTATTGGTCCTTATTACTTTCGCGGGAATTTAACACCTGAACGATATTTGGAACATCTTCGTATGGCAGTGCTTCCGAATCTACTTGCGACATTTTCGGATTCAAATAATGGGGAAAACTTGGATCCCAGTATTTGGTTCCAACAAGATGGCGCACTACCACATTATGGTCTTACTGTTCGCAGGTTTCTGGATAACCAGTTTGAAGGGCGGTGGATTGGATGACGTGGACCAATGGAGTGGCCACCTAGGTCACCTGATCTTACCCCCTTGATTTTTTTCTGTGGGGACATTTGAAAAGTCGGGTCTACATTAACCGGCCAGACAATTTAGAAGACTTAATGGAACGAATTAGACACGAAATGACTCTTATAACTCCGCAGATGATAAAAAACTCTGTAAATGCGGTCTACCATCGTTTTGGCCTATGTCAGTTAGTAAACAGGACACAGTTTGAACAATTCCTATAAGAAATAGTTTTAGTTTAATGGACTGTTTAGTTAATTGAAAAGTTATTATGAAACTTACGTTTATTTCGTTTTTTATTCATTTTCTCGTTTTTTTTCTTATGTTTGCTCTACTGCAACTATTTTTCCCAAGTGTAAAAAAACAAGCTTTATCACATAATGTAATAAAAATCTTAGCTTTCCATTAAAAAAATATGTTGAAGACGTCATAACTTTGACAAATTTGACTTGTTATTTTTGTAACTTATTTCAAGAGATGCGGAATATAAAACACCGATTGACGTGTTTTCGCATTTTTTTCAAAAGTGATGGTTGTACGTTTCATGAATTTTGTGCATAAGTTTATCATAAGCCTTTATATACTTTTTATTGAGGTTATTTTCGGTAGTTTCTTGAAAATATAAGTGGATTTTTTCATCAAAATCTGAGGAAGCTGCGTAGAAGGCCATTCGAGAATACTGTGATTTATTTATACAGTGTGGTACCAAGTAAATATCTCTGGAGTTATGAGAGATCAAAATGAACTTTGGAAGATTTATACTGCAGAAGATTGCCTATTTGTTTTAATATTTTTCAACATGAACTTTCGGTTTACCGAAAGTAATATCAATTTTATAATTTGCAATGGAACACTGTATGTGATTTCAGTTGCAGATGAAACATTTTATTGGGAGTACAAAAATATCGAGTTAGATATTTTCATTTCAATATCTACCAAGATATTAACAGAAAAATATCTAAAAAACGTAAAAATCTAATATCCATTGAAGAATTAACTCATCATAATTATTCATATCTACTCGATCGACTTGAAACTTGCAAAACGTAAAAGCAAAATCTCTAAAATTTTCTGGAGATATTTGTTTACTCATAAGATATTTTTCGGATCTCAATATAATTGTGCATTTATGAAAGTCATTGATATAGTGTAGCTTTAATTAGGTATTTATGATGCAAATTAGTTTCAATATTTATTGTAATCCAATAATTATGTGATCATATATCCGATGGTTCTTTCCAATTATTCACACCCGCTCATTCGTTTAATCCGAATAAAAATGGATGAAAGTGAAATTTACCATTTTTAGACACCTTTCAATTCGATTGTGCATAATTCTGAAAGTAAACTTGAACTAGAATCAAAAATCCGAATACTTTCACGTAACTGTTCGAAATACATAAACAAATACCTGAACCTATATTTATCTTCCTTTCCATCTTGATTCGTCTGACACCAAGAATTTGTTGGTGAAAAATGGATCATGAGAATAGATCATGTTATCTGTTAAAACTGACACTATCAAGTTTTGGAAGAGAAATTTATACTATTATTAACGATTTGACCATCTGATCATCAGAACCTGATATACTTGTATATGAAATACTACGCATTGAAAGAGGTTGATTAAATATAAAGGAATGAACATGGTATTGCAGACTTTTCGTTTTTGAAAAGAGCCCAAAAATGTGGATTCTTTTCAAGGATTTTTCTCTAGCTCACAAGATGTTCAACATAAATGAATGTGTTGAAACTAACAAGGAATTAATTCCCTCAGGATTCATTGCATTTTTAAAAGATTAATTTTTTTTCAAAATAAGACTATGGTAATAGATGTGACAAGCAACAGGAGACCATGAAGTTACAGGTTACAGGTTACAGGTGTTGATCCAGAACAAAAACAGATATGTCAGAACTGAAAATCTCGAAACATTCATTCTGAAAATCCCAGGAAATGAGCAACACAGCCAACACTCAAAAACAAGCAAATATGAGATTGTATAGTATAATTTTGAGTGAACAGCTGTGTGGCTGAAATGTAACTGAAGAAAAATGTAAGTATGGTTATTTTTAATTTAAAATATTTGTCCGTTGATTCTGTTATCTTGTCACTCTCTGTTGTTTTTTTTTATCGTACTGCTTCAGGGTCAAAGAGAATTCACGTCAGTGCTATTCTACATTTTTTATATTAACAGCCAACCTTCATAAGTAGTTGAAATATAGTTTTCTCCTGTCCAAATATCTCTTTCACGTTCGTTATTGGTAGAAATCTGTAGAACAGTTCAGCAGTTCTGAGTACGGAAATTTGGTTTCCTCGATAAGTCCTAGAATATCCATCCGATGAATTTATAACTTGAAAAATATTGAAATTAGGTTGAAAATGAGGTTTTTCAGGATGTCCTGGAAATCGTCGAGCTGGAAAATCAGTAAGAAATTCCTCTATTTTTTTTAATTCTTGATATTTCATAAAATATTCAACACAGATCCACAATATTTTGAATGTATATCAATATCATAAAGGTCCTCGAATATCTTTCAAAAAGCTAGGAGATTAGAAATTTTGATATCTAGCAAGCGATTATTTCTTGTAATTTAGATTATTTTAATAAATATCTCAAGCGTTTTCTTGTAACTTATATTTCAATAAATATGGTTTTTCAGAGGACAAAAGCTTACTGAAAAGAAGATATCCAGTCGTATATGATATTTGATAGAGAATATCAACATTCTTCTGGTTGATTATTTAAAAGAAGGGAATTTGAGCATCGAACAAAACTGAAATATAACGTTGGGTGCTCATTTTTAATTTGAGATATAGGTTTGTTGATAATTTTTCTCTGTTTTTGCCGGTTGTTTCAAGTATCACACTGTTTCAGAGTCTGGGAGTATATTTTAGAAAAGCTGTGCAGAAGCTCCTGACCTAACGTCAGTGTTTTTCTAATATTTCTCTCAAAATACTCACCTAATACTCATATAATTTTTTTTCTTCACTTCATGACCTTCAAGTTATATTACATTAAACTATAACGCAATGGATTGCAGTACTTTGAGAAGAGTAAACTCACGTTCAAGCTTTATCGTATATTTTAAAAATTATCAGTGAAACGTTAATTTTTGTACTTGTTATCATAGTTGAGAAATGCATCTAAATAAGAGAAACGCATTTAAAAATGGGTGCTAAACAAACATTTCGAAGTTCAACAGAATGAGGACCTGAAATAGCATAGTATATCAATAGGTTGGTTAAAACGTATGTCAAATAATTGTTGATAGTTGAGCTGATTTGAACAAAATAAGAATTTTATTCGGATATTTCAAGTCATTCACAAGTAAAATGTCAGTTTAATTTCAAGAGGGGATAGTTGAATTCCCTTTCAATTTATGCGCAAGCCTTACGTTCTAGTAGATCAGCGTGCAACCGTTTTTCCCAAATGTCTGTAATTTTCGAGAATTGTATAATTCATAATAATCCATTTAAAAAAGTTTTTCGATATCAGTTGATTAAGGGTATCTCGAAAGTGAACAAGGGTGACGTATATGAAAAGAGGGATAATGATAATGACAGATTTGATCGAATGACCCTGAACAATCGAATTTATGTCTGAATAAAGGACATCTGAACTCAAATGTAGACTTCTTTCAGTATTTTTCATAATTTTATGTTTTTATTTGAATTCATAAACGGTTCCCACACTGTAATGAAATTTTGCCATTCGTAAGCCCTATTATTTGAATAAACATCCATGAATATCAATTCGCTGAATTCCAAGATCAAAGTCGAAATATATCTGAGTTCGCAGTTGGAAATCAAAATAAAAAATGAGCTTCGACTCATAATTTAATCAGATCCCGATTTTGAAGTAACTATATTTCGAGTTTGACTCGAAATTAGGCTAATACACAGGTATCTTTCGTTTAATTTCATTATTGAAATCTATTACAATATAAAATCATTGATGTAATTTTCAAGTTTTCGTCGGAATTCTAGGAAATTTCGAGTTCAAAAGCGATCACAAATAGTTTATTTTTGTGAACATCTTCTAGTAAAACAGCTTGCTACAGTTTTGCCCAAATCTCTTTAATTTTAGAACATCGAGACGAAATTGGTCTCAATCGATTAAGTTGGACTTTCTATTCAAGAATCCGTGGTCAAAATTGAGTTTGCCTGTCCGATCGGCCTGCCAACTGGCCGTATAGTCTCTATCTTCCTAAAGAAACGAACTAGGATATTCACATTTTCAGAATAGGTTAATTGAAATAATATCTCGGTCAAGTTTGTTATCAGGCCAAATCCGTCAAATGGTTCAGAAGTTATGAGCATCTGAAATTTGGCTTCCTCAATAACTCCTTGAATATCAATCGGATCAAGTGGATATAAATCTAGAAGTTGATCAATGCAGATATTCAAATATAATCAAGAAAGTATTCGTGAGCATTTCCGCAGAAATATATTTTTTATTTGAGAAATAGATTTGTTCATCCATTGTGGTGGTTGTTCTGGTATCAGACTGTTTTAGAATTCGGAAAAGGATTTTAGAATAAGAGCGCAAATGCTCTAGACTTCACGTCCGGGCTTTCCTATCTTTATATAGGCGTTGTTCTAAATTGAACTGTTTCATTATTGAGCGTAAAAGGTTTCGTGTATTAAATAAAATTGATAACCTTGCATATTTCGAAATATATTCGAGGAATAAAATATTTTATTCACAAAAAAGCAGTTGTGACAATAAATATTATAGACATTCAAAAACTACTGTACTCTTATTACATAACCATAAGCAGAATTGATGTTATAAGCTGAAACAAATTAATTTGCATAACGTATACAATTGAAGAAGAGATCGAATACAATGCTGGGATTATAGTGGTTAATTAATACCTATCTCGTTAATTGTTTTATTACATATATGAGTGTTATGTATAACCACATGCAACGAGTGTATAGTAACATAACGAGTTGTTCGAAAATCATAAAATTTGAGGAATCAACTAGGAAAGTGTTTGAAACATACCAATTAACAATAAATGAGAAGAATGCCAAACTACTTTCTATTAGTATCTACGATATTTTCCAGCTGTTGGATAGAAAAGAAAAAATTTCAGAGAAGTTTGTTCTAAATATAACATCTTATATAGTTATTATTATATCTCATGTCACTGAGAGATCAGACAACAGGCCAGTGATGTCGAAAATATACCTATGCATATCTACAACCAATTCAAAATTTTAATATTTGCGAGGGTTTAGTTTAGTTAAGTTTCAATGTTTTGGAAATAACTTAGTTTCAGTTAATAATTATGATTAGTTATTAGATTATGTTTATGGATATTAGATTTTTACTCTCTTTTCTGTTGATATCTCGGTAGATATAGAGATAGAGATATAGAGGGTGTTCTTTTACAAATTTTAAAAGTGACATTACTTCTGGTTAAACCGGTAAAGTTTGAAATTGTTGAAGAATATGAAAACAAATAGGCTATCTACTGCAGTATTCATCTTCCAAATTCCATTGAACTGTGTGAATGAATTGACGGTGTAAAAAATGAAAGGCTACATTTTATTAGCATGCATAATAGTTATTTATGTACCTAGTGCGTTATATGGATCCTAACGCCCAGAGGGAAACATTCGGCCCGAGGATGAATGTTGCCCGATGGGCGTTAGATCTAATAACGCTCGTGGTGCATACAAGATTTTATTTTTCACGAATATATCATTTAATTACAATAAAATTCGATGGCTCCTATGATTTTTTTTTCCATTTAACTTTCAGTAGTAACAATGGCATTTGTTGATATTTTGAAGTTCGTTATTGCTGTCATCATTCTATTAAGTGAATGTCATTACTGTTTTCGTTGTGAAGATTTAAAGAAATAACAGAAACGAATAGCAATTTGCCAAATAATATAATTGAAAATGCAGCCAAAGCTGCAAATAATTTATTACCAGAAAAATCCATACTCGTCTACGACAAGGATTATGAAACATTCCATCAATGGAAGTTGAAAAATGAAATAATTGCTATAGATGAAACAGTGTTATTGGCGTTCTTTCAAGAATTGATATGCTATTTTATTTTTCATTTTGTTCACGTGTGGGTAATTTTTTTATTTCAGTCTGAAAAATTTTGTCCTGCGTCTTTGTGGACGAAATATTCTATTTTGAAATCTACACTGATTGTCAATGAAAATATCAATATTTCACAATTCGCCCGGCTAGTAGCGTTTTTAAAAATGAAATCTAAAGGATATATTCCGAAGAAATCCAAAGTTTTGACAGCAGAACAAGTTCATACATTCATCAATGAAGCTCCTGATGAAATTCATCTTTTTCATAAAGTAGTTCTAATAATGGGTGTTTTTGGAGTACTAAGGAGAGATGAATTAGTGAAAATGTCTATCAAAGATATAGAAGATAAGGGTAGCTGTTTACTTGTTAAAATACCCGAAACTAAAACCGGTATGTCAAAAGGATTTAGCATTGTAGAGGAAGAAAAATAGGAGCTTTGGGGCTGGTCAGAAAATATATATCCTTGAGACCCAGTGGAGTGAAGAATCCTAGATTTTTCCTCACGTTCCGAAATGGTCGGTGCACCATCCAACCTGTTGGCAAAAATACCATAGGAAGTTTGCCTTCGATGATTGCCAAATACTTAAAATTGGATAATGCAAATGAATATACAGGACATTGTTTGAGACGGACTTCAGCAACTCTTTTAACTGAGGCTGGTGCATCATATGAAACGTTAAAAATACACGGAAGATGGAAGAGTGCATCTGTGGCGGAAGGTTACATAGAGCAGAGCATTTTTTTAAAAAACAAAATATCGACGATGATTGTGAATTCAGTAACACATTCTCATGAATTCTCTAGTGGTTCTCTTGTGAACGAACTTCCAAGTACTTGTGGTGAAGTTTTCGCTCCTCAGGTTTCGAAAACAAGATTCACGATTGAAGAATTTTCCGGGAAATTCGAAAACTGCACTTTTAATTTTGATTAAGAAAGACTTTGTTTTCATTTGTTGAGTTGTCGTTGTTTAGTATTAAAATTCTGCGAAATAAATAATTTCTTTCTAGCTTATTTTGCTTCTCGCACAACGAGCGGGCGTTATGATCCATAATGCCCGCTAAAATGCCCACGGGCATAATGAGTGTATTTATAGCAACCCTTCCTAAGGTCAAATAAACATATAATGTACAAGTGAAAAATAAACTTATTATTATCATTCTGTGATCTTAAAATTAGTCTTAAATCACTGTTTGTTGGGATGCATCTCAACTGATTACTGTTGGAATATTTCAATAATTATGATGATTAATAAAAATGTCAATTTTCTTATTCTAAAGGATAGGAGGATCCAAATGAGGACGTCATTTCATCGTTTATGAAAACCCCTCTATATATCAAGATATTGCGCATCACTAACGGTCGCCATCATTCCATTCAAGTTCAAAAACGTCAATACCTTCAAGAAAGCTCGTTTATCTTTAACTTCGTTGACATGTTTCACCCTCAGTACGTAAGCGATATCTCTACCTCCCGAGTTACCTACTCAAATATCGTATTACCAATTCTACTATACTTGAACCTATTACGTCTCAATGGTAGACTTGTCTTACGCACACCGGAAGCAACAATGGTTTGCATTATTCTAATTTCATTCACAAGAAGACTACATGGTTTTGTGTATTCTGAATGGTCTTAATACCTGTTTTATTTCAAGCAGTGGGTCCTTTGTGTTGGAATCAAATAGAAGAGGGATCTTCAGTCAATTATGAAGATGTTTTAGTAGATAGGGCTTTACTGGAAACCTGTATGCAGGAAATCACACTTCCTGTGAACGGAATCTCCAAGTTAACTTTTGAGAGTGAGGAAATACATGCTTCGTTGAGCAAAATTCACGTATGAGCATAAAACCACTCTTATTCTGAAGAATAATGAATTTTTTCTCTGGAATAAATTAAGAGGGCGAATCAGGTTGGATATGACTTACGAGTGCCAGGTGTGATCTTTTGAATTTGGGTCTTCTTATTGGTTTTCATAAATCGTTTATTTCAAAAAAAAGTCTAATGATACAAAGAAAGAAGAAGAGTTTTCTCGTTTTCCATTCTTATTCATTTGGTGGTTTGCGCTCAGGTTCTAATCCAGTAAACTACTAGAACAGCGTGCTAATGTTTGGCCCAAATGTCTGTTATATTCGAATATAGAGACGAAAATGGTGTCCATCGATTGGGTTTGATTATTTCCACACGGCAGTCTGTCCGTATACCCTCTATCTTCCAAAAGAGATGAGCTAGAGTTTTTTTTAATAGTTCCATTAACTCAATTCTCAAAACAAAACTCCATACTGTGCCTCACGATCTGCTAGCGACATTCAACTCGAAGGAAATGAAAGTTCCCATTGTCTTATGAAATTTGAATCAAATTACAAACCGCCCTACATGAATTCCCAAACCATTAGTCATCAAGATAGATTATTATACTCGAAGAAACTCACCTCAAGAGTGTGGAGTCCAAGTGTTCCGTTCACTATTATTGCATCATAATCCTGATGAAGATGATCTGAAAATAAAAATGAATCTCTCAACAATAGCAAATTTCATTTGTCAAATGTTATCCACTACTGGAAAAATGAAACTAGATTTCATAATAGATTCACTAGTCGAATTAGGAAAAATTCAAGAAAATTTTTTCTTGGAGAACATCTGCTTTTGTAATTTTTCTGCTTCTTCTAAGCGAAGTTTTTGAGGTTTTTTCATAAGCCATTATATCATTCGCTAAACTATATGGAACCTTTGCCCGAATCTTCAACTCCACATGCAATATAGGTCGAACAACTGATTTATTTTAAAGTGGAATAAATGAATTAAAATAGTTATTTATGTACCTAGTGCGTTAGATGGATCCTAACGCCCGGAGGGAAACATTCGGCCCGAGGGCCTTTGGCCCGAGGGATGAATGTTGCCCGATGGGCGTTAGGATCTAATAACGCTCGTGGTGCATACAAGATTTTATTTTTCACGAAGATATCATTTGATTACAATAAAATTCGATTGCTCCTATGATTTTTTCCATTTAACATTCAGTAGTAACCATGGCATTTGTTAATATTTTGAAGTTCGTTATTGCTGTCATCATTCTATTAAGTGAATGTCATTACTGTTTTCGTTGTGAAGATTTAAAGAAATAACAGAAATGAATAGCAATTTGCTAAATAATATAATTGAAAACGCAGCCAAAGCTGCAAATAATTTATTACCAGAAAAATCCAGACTCGTCTACGACAAGGATTATGAAACATTCCATCAATGGAAGTTGAAAAATGAAATAATTGCTATAGATGAAACAGTGTTATTGACGTACTTTCAAGAATTGGTATGCTATTTTATTTTTCATTTTGTTCATGTGTGGGTATTTTTTTAATTTCAGTCTGAAAAATTTTGTCCTGCGTCATTGTGGACGAAATATTCTATTTTGTAATCTACACTGATTGTCAATGAAAATATCAATATTTCACAATTCTCCCGGCTAGTAGTGTTTTTAAAAATGAAATCTAAAGGATATATTCCGAAGAAATCCAAAGTTTTGACAGCAGATCAAGTTTATACGTTCATCAATGAAGCTCCTGATGAAATTATCTATTACATAAAGTAGTTTTATTAATGGTTGTTTTTGGAGTACTAAGGAGAGATGAATTAGTGAAAATGTCTACCAAAGATATAGAAGATAAGGGTAGCTGTTTACTTGTTAAAATACCCGAAACTAAAACCGGTATGTCAAAAGGATTTATCATTGTAGAGGAAGAAAAAATAGGAGCTTTGAGGTTGGTCAGAAAATATATATCCTTGAGACCCAGTGGAGTGCAGAATCCTAGATTTTTCCTCACGTTCCGAAATAGTCGCTGCACCATCCAACCTGTTGGCAGAAATACCATAGGAAGTGTGCCTTCGATGATTGCCAAATACTTAAAATTGGATAATGCAAATGAATATACAGGACATTGTTTGAGACGGACTTCAGCAACTCATTTAACTGAGGCTGGTGCATCATATGAAACGTTAAAAATACACGGAAGATGGAAGAGTGCATCTGTAGCGGAAGGTCACATAGAGCAGAGCATTTTTTCCAAAGACAAAATATGGACGATGATTGTGAATTCGGTAACAGATTCTCATGAATTCTCTAGTGGTTCTCTTGTGAACGAACTTCCAAGTACTTGTGGTCAAGTTTTCGCTCCTCAGGTTTCGAAAACATTCCAAGATTCACGATTGAAGAATTTTTCCGGGAAATTCGAAAACTGCACTTTTAATTTTAATTAAGAAAGTCTATGTTTTCGTTTGTTGAGTTGTCGTTGGTTTAGTATTAAAATTCTGCGAAATAAACAATTTCTTTCTAACTTATTTTGCTTCTCGCACAACGAGTGGGCGTAATGATCCATAATGCCCGCTAAAATGCTCACGGGCATAATGAGTGTATTTATAGCAACCCTTTCTAAGGTAAAATAAACATATAATGTACAAGTGAAAAATAAAAATAGGCCCGAGGGATGAATGTTGCCCGATGGGCGTTAGGATCTAATAACGCACTAGGTACATAAATTTTATTTTTCACTTGTACATTATATGTTTATTTTATGTTTTATTTTAATTAAATTAATTAGGAAATTCTTCGAATTAACATTTGGTCAACTGTATAAAACGATTCGAACAAAGCTTTTCTCTGTTGTATCAGCTATCCAGTCTATATTTAAAAGTTGAATAAATGAGAGGAAAAGTAAATGCATAAATATAACTGACACAAGATCATCAGAGCCAAAATAATTGAAGTTCATTGATTAAGTGACAATCAAAGAACGAAAAATCTCATAAACGAAATATTTGTGAAAGCAAAACACCTCAAACCCGAAAATAAAAAGCCTTTTAGAAGTCCAATAAAGGAACATCTGAAACTTCATCAAACGCATGACATTGAAAGATCAAAATTGTCCCGTCATGAAATGAAGATCGTAGAATAAAATGCATAAGAAAAAAACTCATGAGGAGAAATATCAAAGAAGTAACATTAATAAACATCACATCTAATCCCATCTGTGGAATAAGAATTAATTTTTCGATATAACTTGAAGACATCAACATTTTTCAGGTAAGTGCAGAATGAGATTACTTCATTTCACCAGGACCGTTGATTTAAACTTTTCACAAAAACTATATAGTATTCATAAACTTCTCTTTTGATTATTTCAGGGAAATTTACCTTGCAAAAGTTATAAGATATTTCCCAAATCATTGTTTATTTGAACATCATGAAAAGACGATGGAAAAATTTTGAAGTCATTACACGAGTTCCTCCACGAGCATATCTCAATATCATCTATGGAATTCATCTATTTATGATTGTTGAAAAAGATTGTGAGAATGTGCTTCCTGCAACTAATTAATGCGAATCGTTATTTGTACATTGCTTATTACTTTTTATATGAGAGAAATCGGATTCCTTAAAACAGAAGGTTGTTGTCCTGGGCTGACTTCATTTGGTATAGTTATTCTAGCACAATCTGTGGTTGTGTTTTGCAATTTATCTGCTGATGGTCTGAAAGAATTTCATGGATTTGATTGCTTACCACAAATTCACAAATATTTAAGGACAAGGAATAAATTGACAATATTACAAAATTGTTGTTCTGTGATTAGATACAGTTTTTTTAGGCATAAAAATATGGATATCTACTGGTATATTTGAAGATGCAGTAATAGAATATTATGAAATACGGGGACAGTATAATCTGCAACAAGTTAGAATGGGTTTCCATCAATGACGAATGCAAAATTCAAGAACGAACGATGAATGGAATGTTTATGTGTGGGAAATGTCCTCTGTAACGAATATAAGATGATATTTTGTCTATTTCAGGTATGTTTTGTGAAATAGACCCCGGCGACATTTGTGTTGTATAGTTAGTACTTGCAACGTTGACAGATTACGATATTCAAATTTGAATTGTATTTCCCACATTATTTGAGTATATTCCTTCTTGGTAGTTTTAGTTTTGACTAATCCCTTCCATAGAATTGTTATTTTTTTGTTTGAAAGCTGCAATGAAGATACGTTAACGACTGCCAAAACATTGCCTTCGTTGATTTAAGCAATGCACCATTATTATAAGGATAATTGAGGTTTGTTTAAATTTGAAAGGATGGAATTCTTGTGTCGATTTCCACAAACCGAAAGGTCTATGGTCGGCTTACAGCGAAAAGAGTTCAAAACAATGTATGATTCTCTTATGTTGTTATTTGAAAAGACGAATATCTGAGACATAAAGTCAAATAATATATACAAATAGAAAAACTTATGTTGTTTCCAGAACACAACTTTTCATACTGGGTTTGCAATATCGAAAGTCGATACTGTTATGTCACAATAGCACTGTCCTTAGTGTTGTATTTAGATCATGATGATACCGAAATACAGAAACTATATTATACTAGATATAAGTGATCGATACATTGTTTTCACCAGTTATTTTACATAGTCCGTCTGAAAAAATTTTTTTCAATACATCTGAATATTAAGAAATACATTTAGCTTTCTTCAGTTAAAATAAGTTCAAGATCTGAAAACGCCGGAGAAACTCCTGGACCCCAAATGCAGGATTTAAGCCTCTTCCGAAATAAGTTATGACGTTATCAAATTTAACCGAACATTTAATTTTGAAGTAAAACAAATTACCGCTAGCTAAAACTCGAGGAGGATCCAATTCAATCATGAAAAAAAATTTGGAAATGAAAAGAACAATCTTTATTGTTATTATTAAAATGATGATATAATCTATGTTCTATCCTCCTTTTGTGAATTCTTAACCTATTGTAAATAACAAAATTGATTAAATTTGATAACAAAAATGGTGGTACTCAATTAAGAAAACGTTCAAATTTGAGCTCCTTTGGAATTTTAGCAACTGTCTGCCTCTTTGCAGGAGCCCATCTTTATGAGTTTTCAAAAAAAATTGAAAACAAGAAAACCTTGACCTCTTAAAATTATTCCAAAAATGATGTTTTCGCAAATATTCAGCTGGAAATGGTCTTGCATGCTTCCAAAAATTCGGCAACTTTTTTGCTACAGTATAATACCACATATGCCTGATTTTTTATGCGATAGATAATTCTCAAATTTTTTACAATTTATCCTATTTGACTGTACCTATTTATTCCCATTATAATTTAATTTCTTGATACAAGGATGGGATACAATGTAAATACTTCGAAATGAACAATATTTACATAAATAGAGATGCAAATTACATCAATTGAATCTACATAAGGAGAGCAATTAAGTACATATCGAAAGTGAAAGAAGAAAATTATTTCTAAAATCTGAAATATCTTGATTATTTAACTGATAACAAATGTTTGTTATGATATATATTTCATCCCAATTATTCTCTCACAAATATTTATTCTGAATTTCGCAAATAATTCATAATTCATAACAGTGCCTATATTATGTGAACCAGCATCTGTGCTGGTATTTGAATTATTACTCATCTGTGATTATGTATATATTTCATATTGATTTTTCATCCTCCTGTTACCGTCAGTCAATGAAAGTGTAGAACAGATTATATTTGGCAGTCTTAAAGACGAGACGTGGAAAATTTATTATGGAAGAACATTTGTTGAAGCAACGGGTTTTGATCGTTGATACGTTCTATCGAAATCAATAATTGATTAATTATTTTATTAATTAATAATTATAGAAACGCGCAGTACTATACCTGGCAGCCACCCTATTATCATCCAATTACAATGCTCAACAATTGATAGGGATCACTTACTTTTTCTAAATTTATTTCTAAAATATTCGCTCCAAGATTATAAATTTAGTCAGATATCAGAGAATTTTCAGTTGATAATAAGGTTCACTTGAGAAAAGAATGAAAAATGGAAAGTTGGAGAGAAAAAAAGACTTTATTAGGAACACTCAAAATTCTGTGTTTGAATAACATAAAAATTTTATGATGAAACCACAAGAAGGCTGAAGTTTCGGTTAAGCTAGTACCTAGTTGGTCCCCCACGAGCTCGTCTCGAGCATTCTACCCTATGAGGCATACTTTCAATCAACCGATTTACAAAATTTTGGGGCAAATTCGTCCAAATATCCCGTAAAGCGTTCGAAAGGTCCTCCAGGTTATTGATCGGTTGTTCTAAGTTTGACAATTGTCTAGACATCTCAGACCAGACTGTTCGATGCAATTCATGTCTGGAGAGCGAGATGGCCGGTCCATTCTATCAATAGCATGAGTTTCTAGCGCTTCATTAACCAGACGACTACGGCGTGGGCATTATCGTAAATTAAAATGAAATTCCGCCCAAGGCAGCCGCAAACGGAACAATTATGGGTTCAATAATCATATCGTGATATCTCTGGCTGGTCATTGTGGTGTTCTGCAGAACAACCAACTCTGTGCGTTGGTTCAAACAAATGCCTCCCCATGCACATATAAAACCTCCGCCAAATGCTGTTGTGGGTACCATAAACTGTTCTGCATACCTTCGACCTCTTTCCCTCCAAGCAAGAATACGTCCATCGGAGTTGACCAAACGAAATCTAGACTCATCCGTAAATAAACATCGGCTCGAATCTTCAACTGTCCAATTGCGGTGCTCCTCAGCCCATTGCCGTCGATGAACCCGGTGTTCCCTATTCAAACGGGGATGCTGTACCCTCCTGTTCTGTCTTACAGTCTGGTTCGTTATTAGAATTCCTGTTGCAACTCTCAGTGATCTATTGAGCTGCGACGCTGGGTAAGTGGGATTTCTCCTAGCATTGAGGATCAAAAGACGATCTTGGGCAGCTGTTATACTGCGCTGCCGACCTCCCCTATGAACATAAGCAACTGAGTCGTTTTGGATGAACATATTCCAAGCCCGACTCACGACACTTTGCGAAACATTCAACCGCCGGGACACTTCTTGCTGGGACAAACCTTCCTGTATCCACCGTATGATTTGGTCCAGTTGCACAGGAGCCAAACGTCTTATCGGCATGACTGATAAGCTGATATTGTTCTCATTTCTTCAATTATTGCCACCTTATGTGTTTGAACGAGAGAAAAAACAGATTTAATAACAAATACCACATTGCTTTTCACTCCACCTGTAACAGCCTACAGATAATAATCGATTTTGTGAACAAGAGCTGATGAAGTGAGGAAAAATTTGATATAATCAACTCAAAACATCTTCATTTTTCCTTAGAGAACATATAATGTACAGATATTCACGAGATAACTTGAAAAAAATACAAATGAAGAGAAGTTCATAAGTGATCTCTAGCAATTGTTGATCAGTTTACATTAAATATTCATACAGTAAAGATACATAATAAAAAAAAACTTGAGGCCTACAACTGAACGCTGGGGTACACGGAATGTAATAAGTTTATATGTCTGAATAAGCGGACACTATAAACCGTACCCGATGATTGTTGATGAGTTCACAGTTGTTCATCATCAAATCAGTGTCGTTTCTGGTGATAAGAGGATTTGTCCCAAAGGATCAAAAAATTGTGATTCCAGTATCATCGATTTTGGCCCATTGAAAAAGATACTATTTTTATTCCATTCTCACGTGTACCATCAATTGAAATCACAAAATATACTAAGTAATTTCTATTCCAGCCAATGAGAAAATCGATTACCTAGTTTTAACAAAATAAGAGTTAAACAATTACAACTCCACATATTGTTACTCCATGGAATGCTCGAAATCCCTTTTAATTATGAAATCAATCGACCATGATACATAATTCTGATAAGAGGTGGGCGAAGTGGACTTATCAATTTAAAAGCAGTCGAGGTTGGAGAATGAACCTCGCTTTAGAACGGTGGTCATGAGTGACCTTATTTAATGGTTCTAGTTCAAACAGATATGACGAAACTAACCGGTATGACTTACACAAAGAGCAAGAAATTTTCTCGGTCTGAAGCGAAAATATTTTTTCTGCTAACAGCAAAGATACAAACTATTCCTTCAAATTTCAAAGAAGATTCTCGTGACTTCCGTCTTTTTTCTCCTTCAAGCTGTTCCATTTGTTGAGTTGATTCTTGAAGCGAGAATAAAAATAACCTTGATAAGCTATAAAAAAAGAATATTCCCATTATTTGGATTCTTCTCGGTTATGGTCTGGTGACTTCGAAATAATATTGTCTGACTTCATTCATGAAATAATCCTAGTTTATTGGGAACATTCGATGCTTAAATTTAGGGAAAATCATTTTAAACTCAAGTTTGCACTCAAACTGCCCTAAATTCTACATTAAAATGTGCACAAACCAGGCAGTTTTCCGTTGCTGCCGCTTCAATAAGGGCTTTCTCTTTTGGGTATATTTCATTCATTTATTAGTATCTGTTAGATATTGAGTCGCAAAAGTTTCTTGTATTAACTGACTTATTCCTAATCTTCTAAATTCTTCTGCATAATGATTGAAAAGTTATTCTCTATATCAATATTTAATCATTGAATCAGTCAGTACTTCTCGACATGTTTATTTCAGCTATCACCGGTCATAAATGCATTAAAACTCGAAGGAAATGAGGTGAAGTTTTAATATTGACAGAATACACTAAATTTTCAAATATCTATTTCTAATTCGTTTATGGGTTGACTCAGTCCAATGATAACGTATGTATCTGAAATTTGGTTCACTAAAAACTGAAGAAATATGCACCTAATAAATTCATTACTTGAAGAATAATTTGAATGAAATAGAATGAAAGGAATTTCGTATAATTTTCAGGGAAAGAAAGTTCTGGAAAATCCCACTTTTTATGTGATCACAATATGGCAGTAGGCAACAAAACAAAATGACCATATTTTTTCTTAAAAGGTTTATTCACTAATATTTTAATACGCTGTAACTACGAGAAATTCTTGATTTAATTATAATTATAAATCATGAGGGGCTATACGATTAAAAATATATAAACCAATATTTTTGTACCCGTAGTAAAATGTTTCATCAGAAACTAAAATAATATACAGTGTGTTCCCCCGTTAATTTTAAAATTGACATTACTTCGATAAAACTGGAAGTTCAAAATTGTTTAAAAATATGATAACTTATAGGCAAGCTACTGCTGTATCCATCTTTCAAATTTCATTTTGATATCTATAATAATTCTAAAGATATTCACTTGGTTCCACACAGTTGTCCATCACTTTGTATAAGATATATAAGAACCGAATTTAATACTTCAAGACACCATTCTCGATTAATTTTGAGATTTCGTCTTGCATTAACGGAAGATCTATTGTTCCACTAACTCAGATCAATTATAAATGAACTGTAGGCCATTCCATCGGCTTAATTTCTGGGCAATTAATCTCATCTGAATGAAAGCACCGAATGATGCTTCCAATAGTTGTTCATCCAAACATAACAATGAAGATTTTTAGTGGCCCTTGTAAACAATAGGCCATGTAGCATTGTGATTCGCGAACCGCATCACGGTTATATTTGGCAACATCGCCAGGCTCAGCTGATAAAGCTAACAGATGAACTTTTAGTTCCTATTTTCGGAACTGTACACATTACTTAAATAAAAATTGAATATTTCATTGTCCACGTCCGAATTGATAATGGAGAAATTATGATTAACTCGACATACGATGAAAATAGAGGAGTATGGATAAAAAATCAGATAAGTTTTAGGGTAATAAAACAATATTAATCAAGAAAACAAATTCTTTGGATGAATCATCTCAAATTTGTATTATATCTTAATTTCGTACAATTTCATTTGGGAATTTTTTTGTATTTTTATTTTTGTGTTATATAATACATTTCCTCTCTTACCCTTGGTCTCACCTACTATGCCATAAGTTGGAAATTTCTAGGTATTTTTATGAAGGAACTGTGATTTCTATCACGACACACAGGTTATCATGTCTCTGGCTTCGAGAATATGCCTCATTGTTGATTTCATATGCGATCTAATTTTATTTTCTTCACTTCATATAGTCATATAACTTCCAAGTTTTTGCATTAAGAACTTACTACCTAGTTTGGCATTGACAACCCATTTTCTTGTTTGAGCTTGAAAATGTTTCTCAGTTTGAAACAGAAAGTTATTCTGTTACTGACTTGTTACATTAAGAATTTCAAACGTGAATTTGTGTAGGAAAAAATGGAATTCTGTAGTTCTGCACTCAAAAATTAATGAAAATTCCCTGGCGTTCAACTAGTGCATTGGAGAGTATACTATCTGGCTCCAATCATATGACCTAGTGCTTAGTCATTATTAGAATAGGAGGATGTCGGGGCCAATTTTGTTATTGGTTGAAATCAGTCCAATTTTATGATAATTTGAAATTTGGTTTCTCACTACTGAACAATTTTTTACTGAAAATTCATGGAATTACTTCAAAATAATGGAGGTTTTGAGAATTCTCGGGCTTGATACTTTGTAAAATTCCCAAATCTTTGTTGGAAAACACAGAATATCTCATAAGAGATTCGTCTGTTTTTGAAGAAAATAGTGCTTAGACTCGTATGGACTAAATAAAAGTTTTTCATAGTTGATGAAATCCCAGAACTTCATAAAAAAACTGAAAACTACGTTTTCCTTTTTCATTTATTGTGACCAATGATGAATGATAGATATCGAAAGAAATTTAATGAGGAATAGCCGATTCGGCTATCTTCGTATCGCCTAACAGACGATTTCTAAATTTTTTAGGTTTTCAATTTGTATTCTGCTATTAAGTTCTTCTTCTGATTAAATAAACAACTGATCCTTCTTTTAATTATAAATTATATGGTGCTACTCCAAGCAATTCCAATGAATTCTAAAAATTCTGTCAGATAGTTGACTACTTCACCCTGGTTTGAGGCTGTGTGAACTGATTTGTGAATAAACAACTCTTGGAAGTCTTAATTATTGTTTGTGTTTTGCCACCTATATTGCTCATTCAGTCAAAATCACATTGTTTATATTGCACAGAAAAATACTCTGAATAACTTCTGCTATGTGGGAGAAATCTATGGGAAATAATAAAATTCGACGGATATCAACTGGAACCCTATTATTTCTAGTATTCAGCAAACGAATGTATCGAAAACACCTCTGTGTGGCAACTCTCAAGTTATTCGTTTTTTATTCGAGTTTCTTTACTTGCCGTCACAAATCACAAATTTTAGGCAAGCGTATTGTTCGTCAGCAACAGTTCCTCGGTGAATAATTGACAGTGTTGAGAGCAGAACTATGGCTTCACAAGAATGTTTTGGCTTGCAGTGACTACAAATTTGCATATCTGAAGAATCTTAGACCTAGCACTATTTTTGGCGATGTTAGGATATCTCATTTTGTGATGACATTGATGCCAAGCACCCATCATAAAAACCAATTATCTTTATTCTGTCATAATTTCAACTGTTTTGAATAGAAGTTTTCTTTCCAATTTTCCAGATATTCAGAGGAAGCAGGTCAGGGTTTCAAAGGAAACTTAAGAGAAACTGTAAGTTGTTATCAGGTGTACAAATAAGTTTCCTCGGTTTTTTATAAAAAATTAGGAATTTATTGTAAAGGAAAAGTACATTACGTTTTATTCAAAGTATTTTCCATCATTTACCACTACTTTTCCCCATCTTTCTGGCAACATTCGGATACCCCGTCGAAAAAACTCTTCATCTTTTGACGCTATCCACAAATCTACCCAATTTTTGGTGTCTTCATATGATGTGAAGCGCTGCTCAGACAGACCATGTGCCATCGACCGGAACAGATGATAATCAGAAGGGGCTAAGTCTGGTGAATACGGCGGGTGGGGTAAAACTTTTCAGTTGAGTGTTTCCAAGTATGTTTTTACCGGCGCCGCAACATGTGGACGAGCATTATCGTGTAAAAGAATAATTTTGTCGTGTCTGGAGTAGTAATGGGCGCGTTTTTCCTTAAGTGCCCGACTCAATCTCATCAATTGTGTTCGGTAGAGAGCTCCAGTAATGGTTTCGCTTGGTTTCAGCAATTCATAATACACAACACCAAGCTGATCCCACCAAATACACAGCATGAGTTTTTTTCCATGAATATTCGGCTTAGCTGTCGATGTTGATGGTTCGCCGGGCTTAACCCATGACTTTCTCTTCTTTGGATTATCGTAGTGAATCCATTTTTCGTCACCAGTGACTATACGATGCAAAAACTCTTTTTTTATTCCTGGCAAGCAGCATTTCACTCATGCATAATCGGCGTTCAACGTCTCTCGGCTTAAGTTCATATGGAACCCAATTTCCTTGTTTTTGAATCATTCCTAACGATTTTAAACGATGTGAAATTGCTTGTTGAGTCACTTGTAGAGTAAGTGCAAGTCCTTTTTGCGTTTGGGACGAACCTTCCTCCAATAGTGCTTCTAATTCCATGTCTTCGTACACTTTCGGCCTTCCACTGCGTTCTTTGTCTTTAACGTCAAACTCACCGTTCTTAAACTTTTGAAACCATTCCTGACAACTTCTCTCACTTAAAGCAGCTTCACAGTATGCTTCTAGAAGCAATCGATGCGCCTCAGCTGCAGATTTTTTCACATTAAAGAAGTAAAGCAAAAGTTCCCGCAAATGATGCTTATTCGGAATAAAACTTGACATTTTTGCACGAAAAAAATTACGTGATGCTGATACGGAATCACTAGTACTTTAAGGTTATGGTGTTGCCAGATGACTAAACTTGGGATATTACGTTTTACATCTGACAATTTCTCCATAACCTTCTGGTGGGGCCATCTTTTGACAAACCGCGGAAACTTATTTGTACACCTAATAATTTGAGATATACTCCCTTGTTGATTCGTTTTTACTTTTATTATGTCATATTGGTGGTATTTGTTTGTAGTATTATGTTCTTCATACATTTTTCGTGATTAGAGTGATTGAGAATTTTAGAAATATTTGTAATGGGTGTTTTAATTGATTGTATTTTTTGATATTGCCGAAATGACTGGCTATATTTTTGCAGATAATCGAGCTCTCTTTGAAAAATTAGTTGTAGGATCTCATGCTCAAAGATATGTCAAGTTATAACTATATTTAGAGCTTTACACCAAAAACATCCTGTATACTTATCGACTCTTTCGAACCATGTTGAAATGATTATGTACAGATTGCGGTCAGATTGCAGAGAGGATGTGACGAAGATTTAGCTTACGAAATATGATATAACATTTCGCTACCGATCCTATCGAATAGAATTGATAGGATGCTCTATAAATATTTCAATGAAATGAAAATAGCAAACCTAAACTTTGAAATTCTAACCACATGATGTCGAAACTGACTGAAGTGTATCGAACCTAGTAGAATGCCGAGGATATAAAGATGTTTATTCACATTATCGATCTGAAGAAGAGGCATTGCACCAAATACAGGCTGTCCCTATAACCTATTCCGCCCAGAATCCTTACTGCTCGTCTCTGTAATCTGAAGACTGAACCTCTTGCTCTTTCACTTGGAATAAAGGCGAAATAATTTCTTAAAATAATATACAGAGTATATTTGAAATACAGTATCACAAACTAGTTGCATGAGACCTCAATCTACAGCTTAGAGTTTCTGGAAACATCGTATAAAAAAGATTATATGAGTAAGGTCAAATACATTGGTGAAAATTGATATTGCGTAAGTAACTTTTGAATTTTTCATTCAATAAACCACAACAAAATTGATAAGCGGAAACATGGGATATTCCAGAATTTTAACGACTTGCTTATGATAATATACATAATCTTCACGTTGATGATTGAAAATGAAGTTTAAAAATCCATTATGATCCCATCCATTATAAATATTGGTATGTCAACATTTCCATTCATTAAAAAAACGTTTAGACTTGAATATTCCAAGTATCAACAGTTTAGAGCTAGTGACAAGTAATATTACTAATATTAACCGCGAATAGTTTAACTATCATTTCCTCAGATAAGTCATTAATATTTAAAAATTGACTTTTTACTTTTCCATTGAAGACATTGTGAATCATCAAAGGACACGACCGATAGAGAATTCGTCCTTGTTCCTTTCTCTTTGCGCACTTTCAGAGTGTGAGTTGTTCCGAACTAGACTGTAGTTGTTTGTGAATATTTAATTTCAGTTTCAGCGACGATCTCATGAGAAATAAACATAAAAGTTGCTGTAACTTTTTTTTGAGTTTATTCCTGGACAAAAGCAGGACTTTTCTTACACTATAATCTAGAGATCTCACGAGTCTTGTACTTCTATGAAATATAAATGGCATGTATCGAATGAATGTACATTGATATTTGTAAATCTGTATTCCTAATTGTCATAAGTTATCCTGTTTTTCAAGATTGAAATTTATTTTAACGTCTGTGAAATTAAATCTAGAATTAAGGCATCCTGACGAAATTCGAGTGTGGAATTTCATCTGCATGTCATAATCCTTAATTTTAGAATTATTAATATTTATTGGCATTTATAAAGCTCCCTTGTTCGATAATCATCGACATATACATATGATATTTCATAAAATGCAATATCATAATGCTCGTGTGAGATGATATTTATTGAGATGATAGAAAACAATTTTAAGTTTAAACCGAAGGAACCTGTAAGTTGGATTGTTGATAATTCAAGATACATATTCTAAAATACTTTACAACAAGAGCACAAAAGATAGAAATCTCACGTCAGGGTTTTACACCCTTTTCAAGAAAACAATTTAGTTTGAAATGCCGAAAAATCATTTTGTTAAAATCATATCCAAGATCTTCAATATTATGAAATTAGTTTCTGACACTATTTCTACATTTTGGATTTTTAAAATCTCCAATATGTAGTTCTGAACGTTTCTGAACTTCCCCACGTATATGTGAAAATACACATTTGACATTAATTTGATTTGGAAGTTGAAGAACCATAAGTTAAATATGGGCACACTTTATCTAGGGTAGCGAATGGCAAGTAATAATAAGTGGTAATAATAGTGAACGTAAGACGAAAATTTGCCTGGATCCTTCCACCCTAGTCAGCAGTATTTATTTAAAATAATATCTGATCTCTTAAATACTCAGTACTAGCAGGAAGTATGGAAGCCAATTGTTCAATCCAACTTGGAGATATCTCCAGATCACCGACAAGGGTCAAATCTCATTTAATGCCATAAGTTTTAGCAATATGATTTTAATGAAATTTGAACATTTGAAGATTGGTCTACCTAAATATGGGAATGTCCCAAAAATGAATATAAATTTTTCTTTAAATACTGATTTTGCCTTGGATATATCGATATATGTATTCAGATTAACCATTTGAAAACGAAACATTTATATTCCTTGGAAATGCCGAGACAAGTCAATCTTTGTTTGGAGGGAACACCCCCTAAAAGTAAAGCCTCTCTCATTTTGAATAAAAAAGATGAGTTTTATGATACCTGATATGGAAGATTATGATCGGACAATTTTTTTGTGTTTTTTCTCAGAGAGCGAATTTAATTTGACTGTTGGAAATGTGCTCATAATCTCTTATATGAATTTCATCTGATTCGCCTTAAGACAGGAAATTGTAAATAAATATTAATTTTGAAAGTAAGAATTCTTTGAAATTATTAGTTCAAGCAGGGTTATTACCCGTCTTGGATTCTCACCCGGGAAGAATTGTCCGTAAGATACATTATTTGTGAGTTTAAAACTTCAACCTTCCAGTTGAAAAAAATTTATAATTAATGGTTCTTCAACAAATTAATTAAGAATTCTTTCCGGTTTATGATTTTGCTTGAATTAAAATTAATCTATTATTACAAAAAACTGCAAACTATGAAAATTTCAAGATGAAATTTTAAATGTTAAATAAATCACATGGTCAATATTTTCTATTGAAATTTCAAGGGGTGGGTCATGCTGATTGGGGGGGGGGGGGTTGGTGACAATTTTTGAATACCCATATTTTCAAAATGAAAAAAATATTTCAAGAGAATAGTGATCATGTATTATATTGAACTTCCATTGATTGGCCAAATTTTACCCAATTCTCACAAAACTACAAAAATAGAAAACAGCGCGTTTTCGATATTTGAAATTAAGGGGTGGGAGTTGTCCGGTTGAAGAGTTGGTTATTTCATCAACAAATAATGTGTCAAAAAATATTCCCCTCCAAATGAAATTCGACCCGTACCGGTGTTTTCAAACAATTCGGCCAATTGGTCTTTGAATGGCTCTGTTTATGACTCAAATCGGCATTTAAACTTAATGTATTAATTTTTTTATGGCGTGCGGAACGCATCAGATGTATTCCTTAAGTGCAGAAAAGGTTGAGAATATTATAATACCGATTCTCAGATTTTGCATATATTGTATATAATTGGCGATAAAATTCAAGAATATTTTTGAAAACGTTTAATTTTTCGAATAATCCGAATGTTTTTCATTTTCATATATGGTTCAACGTTGAAATTTTATTTCCAGAATAATATTAGGCATTATAAGATGAGTATAATAACAGAGGTTTCATATATCTTGACGAAGATGAGATCGCAGGTTAATGAAACGATGAAAATTTTATAAGGGTAGATGGTTCATAGGTCGATGTGGCAACAGGTACTAAACTGATGGTTGCATTGTTAATGAAATCAAAAGGGTCCCCTATGATGATCATCCTGCTGTGGATACACAAGATCAATAGTTAAATTTTCTTCAATTGAATAGAATGAAAGAAAAAAGATAACTCTTAGTAGGACCTGTGATTCGATAAAAAATAATTGAAAAAAATTTCAAGTACTCAAAAGGATATTCAAAAATTTTTTCAATATAAGCACATTCATAACTGGCTCGAATTGACCATTTTTCTTTCAAAATATCCGGTTTCATACTTTTGTGTTCAAAACTTGACATTTCCATTGATAAGACGTTAGACTGATCACATCCTCAAAAGACTTAATTATAATTGTTGAATATAAGTGAAGTCGTGACAAAATAACCTTTCAATATTTTTTTCAAAATTTTTATTTACATCTGAATATTATAGATGGTCAGACTGATCAAATTTATTGCTTACGAGTATCGTGATAGTAGTTCCTTTAAATCCAAGCAGCAAGATAGATCACTAAAGTTCCGAATCAGTTTAGCACTAACAGTCACTTAAAACGGTTTCTTTTAAGCTTATAGTGACGCAGGTCACGATATGTTAGATGACGTTCACTAACTGAAGAGCGCTCAGGTATCGCCAGTTCACCTGTTGGAATACGCAAGGTGGGGCAATGCTCTGGCCAGCAGAATAGTCTGCGGGACCAAGAAAACCGTCGATGGTACCACGGATACGTAGTCGCCCAAGAGAATATTGGGAATTACACAAGACGACGATTCCTCGAAAAACGCTGGTGTTTTGCGGGCTTTCCGCTCTTGTGTCGAGAGATGACTTGTTCCAGGTATAAGGGGGTCCACTCATATGGTAATATCCCATTTGGTTCCACTTGAAAGTACTTCATCCACTATCGTGATTCTTATCATACAGTAAGACAGGGATGAGAGCACATTATGGTCTAGCGAACAGAATAAGATGTATTGAAGTCTGAGAAGTTGGACCAGTACCAGCATTTTTGGGAGGTCGTTCTTGTACAAGAGAGTGCCATCGTTTCGCCCAAATGTATGTAATTTTCTAATATCGAGTTGGAAATGATCTCAATCGATGACTTCCTGATGGAATCTAAGGTCAAACTTTATTATGTCTACCGGCCGGCCGGGCGTATACTCTGTATCTTCCGAAATAGATAAGCAGTAGTTTTCATGTTTTCCGAATAGGTTATTGTCAAATAATTGATTCACGATATCGAGTTAATACAAAAAGGCGAATTTGAAGGTGTTTTCTTTACCTCTTTCAAATTTTGTATTTTTGTTGTTCACTTCTTTTTTCTGCTTTTTTTTTATTTCCAGATTCGATGTGAGCAACTTGAAGAAGTCTCTGTCTCCATCAATAAAAGACCACTCTTGAAGAAAGAAGTCCCTAAAATATATTTCAGCTTATTTTTGTACTTTCACACTTAGGCAGGGAGCCAGGGTTTTTTCACTAGGCTTTTATGTGATACGCCGAATTGTATGACACCCCGTCGCTAACCCCTGATCTATATGCTTCATTGTTTGCTTACTAAATATTGTAAGCCAAAAGTTCAAAAAAATATATATATATATTGTCAAATATGTCGGTCAAGTTCGATATCAGGCCAAATCCGTCGAATGGTTCAGGAGTAGTGACCGTCTAAAATTAGGTTTCCTCAATAATTATAAAATATCTATCGGATCAATCTGTTACTTGAATGTAATTTAGATAAGGTTGTAACCAATAGTTTTGAAAAATGTCGTTGAAATAAACGCGTCAGAAAATTTTGAAATATGATTGGAACAAAAATTTGTGCATGTATGGACGTTATTGATTACATATTCTCAAATTTCATTGTGATAGCCTATAGGTCTAAAATCTTATAGTTCGATAGGCGTACGGCACTTAGGAATAGAGGTTATCAGGGCACACTTCCACGAACTGGGAAACTCGGAGTCCAACAGGATGGAGTTGAAAATATTCACTATGAAAAGAAGTATATAAGTGCAGCAAATCTTAATAAAGGATATTGTAATTTTATCATATCACGTCAATATCACGTTTCTGATTGGTCGGCGACATTGTCGTGTAAAATTCCTTTATTTTAGCACTGCCCTGTTAGTCACTTTGTTTTTAACCATCCAGACAGTCGTGGCAATATCACGTTTCTGATTATTCGGCGCCGTTGTCGTGTAAAATTCCTTTATTTCAGCACTGCCTTGACATCCTATCCTTTCGAATGTCAACACGCGTTCATTGCATGTCAATTGTCAATATTAAACCATGTAGAGATTTGAACGCACAATTCAAATTCTTAACCTGACAATTTTCGTATCAGTCACACCAACTGCGAAAATAAAATACAAAAGGCACTAGGAGGTCTGTATTATTGGCATCATTAATATCTTTATGTATTGGCCGCTCACGATTATTGTCAATTTTTTCAAACTCACTGAGTAAGGCGGTTTGTTGGAGAGGTTCTGGTGGTGGAGTGTGGCTTAGTATTGGAAGCCACTAAGTTGGGGTTGACTTGAATGCTCCAGTATTAGTCGCATGATGGTTTTTAGCTGTATGTCGACGTTCTATCCAGAATGATTCGTAAGGATTTTGGGTTATCATTATGCCTTAGTAAGAGGTTATCGGCGTATACTCTCTGACAGCCATCGTGTTATTTAAACGAGAGCAAAAGACTTCCATTTTATTAGGATTGAGCTTGAATCTCCACTGTTTGAAGAATGTGTTAATCTTTGCGATGTCATCTGTAAGAATCTCGAAGGAGGTGTTTCTAATAGCAATCGCCCAATCGTTGGAGTATCCGAATTTACGTGAGCTGGTGACAGTCATGTCTGATTTAACAAACAGAACTAGAGCAAGAAATGAGCCCTGGAGCAGTTCGTTATTCTTATGTCACTCTGATTGGTCCCTGAGGTATATATCATTGAGCATGTTGTTCAATCACCAGGAGGTCGTTTCACATGGATTTGTTTTTAGAAATTTATACAGTAAGCCGTCTTTTCACACGAAGTGATTAAGAGATTTATGAAAGCAACATACGTCATTAGCTTTCTTTTGTAACCTGCTACTATGAAAGCTTTGAGGAACGAAATTTAGTCGCTCGTACTTCTTTTGGTCCTAAATCCTTACTGTTCTAACAAGACCGTCTGTAATATATTTGAGATTCTTCTGTTGAGTAAAAGTATTTCAAGAAGATTATAGCCTGAGCTTAACAAAGCAAGAAGAATTGCTGTCATTTCGATTTGTTTGGAGTTCTTCGGTACCCGTGCAGTTTCGAGTATTTTCGTACAGAGTTTGGAAAGCCAAAGTTTTGCATGTTTGCCACTATATAACTTACCAACTTCCCCCAGCCAACATAGGTCAGTTTATATATATATAAAGAAGATATCCAAGCCTTTAAGTAAGAACTGAATAAATCGAACTGGGTCGGATACGCTAAAGAACTTGACAAACGACTAAGAAGTATCCCTCAACACATAAGAAGTACGAAAGTTTCTTCGGTACAGTAATCAACTCTGCAAAAATATTTATTCTTAGAGTGATCGGCAGGGATAGATACTTGGATGCACAGAAGTTACAGAAACCATGTACTAAGTCCTCATTGACAGCAGGACAACGAGACGATTATTGGATTATTACAGTAGAAGCATTAGACTTAAGAACATCTAGCCGACAAGCTTGGTGCCTTCTGAGAAAACTGGGATAAACCAGCGATGAGCGCAAACCTCGAAATCCACCCCAACTAGATTGCGCCAAGAGCCGCAAGTTAAAAGGAGTGTACCTCTTTCATAAAAAGGAATTAAAACGACTTAATACCGATAGCCAAGAGACATCTCAATTTCCTCAAACCTTCAGCATTTATGAAAAAGAAAAAGCATTTAAAGATACCAAAGAAATGAAAGCAAACTGGACCTAATACTAAGTTTTTTATAGACCATTTAAAAGAGGCTTCTTATACCAATTGAAGCACTTATCACCCAACCCCTATTCAATTTTGATGGTTTGATGCGTCCCCTCTTGAGAGGCTGTTCGTTTAAGCATCAGATATACGTCAAAATGAAACACTCATGCATTAGAGCGAGGAAATACAATTAGGTTGCTGATCTTACTGGAATTATCGTCAATACTCATTTGTGAATAGGAACAAATTGACAATGACTGTAACTGGAATGGTAGGTGGTCTTTATGCATTCTAGTTTGAAGATAAGAGATCGTAGGTGTCCCCAAATAGCTGATGGTTCTGCCTTGAGATTAACGTTGCCATAAATGTGCAATTTTAATCTGAAACGTGCTAATTATTTTGCAGTTCTCATTTTTTCATATGAGTAATGCGAAGCTCATTCTAGGAACTATAACTGCGATAAACTGTGGAATTGATTTGTTTTTGGTGAGCGGTATTTTATGAAACTGATGTAGTTTTCCTTCGAAATACAGGCATAAAGTAAATACTTTTTTTCCTGCTTGCTTTTCATTTCATTTCGAACGCATCTACCAAAGAATATTATAGGGAGGGTGTAGAAGTAACTATTTCTCTCAGATTTTAATCATGCAGGAATTGTGTTGATCAGTTTTTTTCTACTTTTTACTTTCTACTTTTTTTCTGCTTTCGTCTTTTTATTTTCAAACTCGATGTGTGCTACTTGCAAGTCTGATTCTATAAATGTTGTAAGGCTGAACACCTGATCTGAGCAATCTAATTTTCCTAAAGTCTCCCTGGAAATTTTGTAGAACATTTTCTATAAAAGATGTAATTCTAAAAAGAATTAACCTTATCTTGAAACGAAGACTCAATAAACTGATTGATTTTGCTAGTTATAGGGATGATTTCGCACTCTTTGTACATATAGATAATATAAGTGCTTAAAAATCATTCGCATAATGAAATAAGGATATTATTCCATGAAAGCAGATAAAGAAAAATATATAAATGGCTAATTAGGCAAATGCCGGAAAGCTGCTCTCTCTAGTGTCATAACACCAACTGTAGTATAATAATTGTAAAATGCAAGCGACAGGTGACTTACGGTCGATCTAGATAAACTGACTAATTAGGACTTGGATGGATTTCTCGATGGAATTTCTTATTTAATCAGAAGTGATAGTCTCTTGATTTCATGTAAACATTTCCAAGAATGAACGCAACAATGTGATTTTTATAATTGCCGCTTCTTTCATTTTTTTTTCTTTGGAAATTATTGTTGCTGGTCCAGCAGCATACTGTAAATGAGGGCCATAAGATGGAATTCAATGAAGCATCAATAATATACAGGGTGAGTCTTTCTAATTTGCTTTCTTGAAATTCCAACGAGGTCTTTTTAAACATTCAGCTTATGGAATGAAAATTTTTAAAGTCAACAGAATAGGTCTATGAGAATTTTACGTTCTGTAGGAAGCGGTTTGCCAGTCACAAGACACTTGGCATAGATCAGGATTATATCCTCTATTCCATCTAGAGGAATGAAAAGAAGGTGCATCTTTTCCATCAAAAATCAAATAGAAATTATTATCTTCCATCTATCATTATTACTGTATCCCCACATTACGTGGTGTGAATTAAAATTAATCAAGATGGGGTAGTCTAATGAACTCAATATAACATGAATTCTGAAAAAGAAACAACGAGATTCTTCTAGTTGAGCAATCTGAAGATGTAATAGACAAATCCGATTAAACATTGTAATTCCGTCAGGAAAGACTTCCGTTCATGTTGTTTAATGATATCTTAGATACGTCCTAGAGGCTTTTCACGATAGCTGCAAATTGGTGAATACTGGTTGACGGTTTGTGTTAACTATAAGAATAAGGTTTTCTTTAAATGTCAGACTTTTCGACCGTTTTGAAATTATATTACATATAAATACGTCTTGTGCTCTGCCCCAAACTTACATAATCCAATAGATGAATGAATCTGTTTGGTCGGTAGTCCACCTAACCTAACGCCAGAGTTTTTTTAGTTTTGAACAATTGAAAATAAGTCTTACCTTGCTATTCAATAATTCACTGGACATACTTACGTTAGACTCCAGGGTTGCCACTGGTTTCTTTTGAATAATGTTTGTCATTTTTCAGAAAGGAGAAGTGTGGAATGTTGCACTATACCTTTCCATCTATTATCATTTGGATTGCAACCTGTTCATGCAATGCAAGAACCATTAACTTAAAGAAGCATGATCAGTGTCAAAATTGACGATGATCTTGCCTTTATTAAAACCTTCTCTTTAAAAAGGCGCTTGGATTGATTACTTTCACGACATAATATAAGAGGGTTGTCCAAATCGAAACGGTGATCACTCTGAACACAATGCGCTGGTTGCCTGGTTGTGAGCCTCACATTATTGTGTTGTTCCATCTTTGTCTCAAGATATTGTTTACTCTGACCTACATATTTTTGAAGATATCGTTTTCATAAAGGCAACATCAAATACCGTCAATTTTAACACTGATCATGCTTGCACAGGTTGAGAGCTAACTGATAAGATATTGTATCGGGTCCTCGATCTTTCGGTCACAGTCGTGTACTTTATTTAACAAATGATGTATATAATCGATGTTCCCTCCCGATATATTCGTTGATTGTTTATTGTTGGATGGCTAATGGCCAGGCACTTAATTCGGATCTCTCCTCTCAGCAATAAGATCGATTGAAATCAGCAATGGATCAGAACTGTATAGAATTAGCAAATAGGAAAGGTGTCGAAATCAGGACAATGCCAGGCTTCGCACGCTTCTAATGACGCGTCAAAAGCTTGTCTAAGACGTTCTTATGCATCCGCCTTATAGTCCAGATCTGGCACCAAGTGATTATCATTTTTTGTCCATGTCTAACGCTCTTGTTGGTGTAAAATTGTCCTCAAGTGAAGATTGTGACAAATGGTTAGGGAAGAGACATTAGGGGAACTCGGCTTGATTAACTTCTAAATGGCAACAACTTACTGAACAAAATGAGTGCATATTTAAGCACAAACGAATGATTGTAACTATGCAATAAAGCCCCAAAATCAAAGTAAAAATAAAGGATTTCTTTTCCCCCAACCAAATAATCCATTTCACAACTTGGTGCGATTGTTATTCTTGGAGTTATAGAGCGAACCTAATTTCAGATGCTCATGGCTCTTGAACCATTGGACAGATTTGACCAATGACGAACTTGACCTTGATATTTCGACAGTTGAACAATTCTGCCAATGTGAGAACCCTAGCTCATCTATTTTGGAAGATAGAGAGTATACGGCCGGCCGGCCAGACATACTCAAGATTAACGCTTTATTTTTGTTCGGGAAGTCAATGGATTGAGATCATCTTCGGCTCTATATTCGAAAATTACAGACATCTGTGCAAAACAGGATTTGCTTCGATCTAAAGAATTTTTGGTTGAAATGAATGAAGAAGTTCAAGAGTCACCACATGTACAGATAGCGAAAAGAATGTGTGAAGAAAGGGGATTTTCTGTTCGTTTACACGAAACTTGAAAATCCTCTCTTATGAAGGCCTAAATAGACCAAGGGATATGCAAATTTAAGAATGGTGAATCATGTTTAGAAGACTGGAGTAATGTTGAATGGAAAATCTTCATTGCCGAAATAGTTCTCGTTAACAGCATATTTTTCATTTAACACAGTTTTAAGTACTTTGTGGAATTGTTTTTTTCAATATAAGATATTTGCATTGCCCAAAAATAATTATAATACTTTGTTAAGTTATCATAATTTCAATTAGATTAAGGTACCTTCATTTGTATTAGGATCGAAAAACTTCTTATACATTTCCTGGTTTATTAAGAATGTTACTATATAAAATCTATATTCACATATCAAATCATTTTCCAACGTATGAAGTCGAATAAATTGAAATCAAATTGTTCTAATTTTCAACAGACTTCTCCTTCATTTGCATTATTCAAATAGATATTGGACAGTTTACTCGATTTTCATGCAACACCTTGTAGGTATGAATTATCATCATCATTTCTCTGCCTTCCATCTACAGTACCATAGCTGCGACTATATGGGCCTAGTGTCAAACTTCCCAAATCTGTAGTCGGCCAAGCTTTGCTCTTGTAGCTGTTGCAGGCTATTAAACTGTTCATAGCTGGTGGTCGGCTTTGTTCCATTGAAATTCCATTCACGATGCTCCTCAAACTAAAAAGACATAATTATAGTGAATTTTAACAAATCAACATACATTTTTTTCTCCGGTGAAACTTATTATTAGTTTCATTTCTCTAAAAAAAGAAAAATCTGCAATTTTATCGAATCAAGATGTTTCTATGTTGTGTTGGTTATATAAGTGAGTAATAAAATACCTAGAGACTCAACCACCCGCAGAGAAATGGAGGAATTAAATTGGCTGCTCTTTTAAATTTTAACCAACAAGTCAAGAGTTTGAAGATTGTCAAATTCACAGTTATTTTTTGCTATATCTTGCTGTTTTTTTTTAATATCCTATAGAAAACTCGAAATAATATTGAATCACTATAATAACTATTATATTAGACATTTAATTGGAATGATACCCATTGGAATACTCACTGTAAAAAGTGAAAACTGATTCAATTTCTCATCGGAAATACTGTAATATAATGATGAAACTGCGTTGTTTTCACTACCAAGATCAACAGGCTCGAAAATTATTATTAGGAAATCATATTCTCACCTCTTCACGCTATCTGTAATATTAGCAGGCATAGATTTTCCCCTGGTAGTTGAGTCATCCATGCTAGGTGGTAATTTCTCATCTTTGAGCTCCACGTAATTAGGTTTGGAACGCTGGCATACCATGAAAAGTGTTACCATCAATCCAACTATAAGATGTACTCCTACAATGAACATGCTGGCGTAACGGAACCCGACGCTATCATATAGTATTCCACTTATAGAAGGGCCAATGAAAGCACCAAGAGCAAATGTACTAGTCCATAATCCAGACACCAAACCATAAGTCTCTATGTTGTTAGGAAGTCCGTGCGCCCTGATGGAAATCATTTATATATTATATTAACGTTGCGAAAATCGGAAAAATTTTATATATAGGGCTATTTGACTATTTTGAAACTATGTGGTTCCATGTAATTTATGGTGAATTAATTTCACTTTTATATGTATGCGCTACAGAAATTACGGCAAGCAATGTAATGATTTCGATTTGTATTCTAGAAATTGAAAACTATCCGTGATTGGCTGCATGCTCATGACGTAGCGTACACGTAAACATTTCTGTACCAAATTCTAAACTATGCTTTTGTAAATTATTTATCTGTTGTGTGTTGTGTCTTATTTTAGGATTAGGTGGTGTATGTGAGTGGGGTTGAAAATGTTGAAGAAACATATGGGAATTTTTCGTGAAGTCAATAACAAGAACAGTATTTAAGTTGATGCGAATGAGGTTGATTTATTACACTGATCAACAATTGCTAGGGATCACTTATGAAATTCTCTTCATTTGTATTTTTTTCAAGTTATCTCTTGAATATCTGTACATTATATGTTCTCTAAGGAAAAATTAAGATGTTTTGAGTTGATTATATCAAATTTTTCCTGACTACATCGGCTCTTGTTCACAAAATCGATTATTATCTGTAGGCTGTTACAGGTGGAGTGAAAAGCAATGTGGTATTTGTTATTAAATCTATTTTTTTCTCTCGTTCAAACACATAAGGTGACAATAATTGAAGAAATGAGAACAATATCAGCTTATCAGTCATGCCGAGAAGACGTTTGGCTCCTGTTCAACTAAACCAAATCATACGTTGGATACAGGAAGGTTTGTCCCGGCGGTTGAATGTTTCGCAAAGTGTCGTGATTCGGGCTTGGAATAGGTTCATCCAAAACGACTCAATAGCTTATGTTCATGGAGGAGGTCAGCAGCGCATTACAACAGCTGCCCAAGGTCATCTTTTGATCCTCAATGCTAGGAGAAATCCCACTTACCTGGCGTCGCAGCTCAATAGATCACTGAGAGTTGCAACAGGAGTTCTAATTTCGAACCAGATTGTAAGACGACGACTACATGTTCGTGGTTTGAGAGCACGTAAGAGGATACAACATCCCCGTTTGAATAGGGAACACCGGGTTCATCGACGGCAATGGGCTGAGGAGCACCGCAATTGGACAGTTGAAGATTGGAGCCGATGTTTATTTACGGATGAGTCTAGATTTCGTTTGGTCAACTCCGATGGACGTATTCTTGCTTGGAGGGAAAGAGGTCGTAGGCTGCCAGAACAGTTTATGGTACCCACAACAGCTTTTGGCGGAGGTTCTTTATGTGTATGGGGAAGCATTTCTTTGAACGAACGCACAGAGTTGGTTGTTCTGCAGAACACCACAATGACCAGCCTTGGCGGAATTTCATTTTAATTGACGATCATGCCCGTCCACACCGTAGTCGTCTGGTTAATGAAGCGCTATAAACTCATGCTATTGATAGGATGGACTGGCCAGCTCGCTCTCCAGACATGAATTGCATCGAACATGTCTGGTCTGAGATGTCTAGACAATTGTCAACCTTAGAACAACCGATTAATAACCTGGAGGACCTTTCTAACGATTTACGGGATATTTGGACGAATTTGCCCCAAAATTTTATAATTCGTTTGATTGAAAGTATGCCTCGTAGGGTAGAATGCTTGAGACGAGCTCGTGGGGACCAACTAGGAACTAGCTTAACCGAAACTTCAGACTTCTTGCGGTTTCATCATAAAATTTTTATGTTATTCAAACACAGAATTTTGAGTGTTCCTAATAAAGTCTTTTTTTCTCTCCAACTTTCCATTTTTTCATTCCTTTCTCAAGTGAAAATACTCTGATATCTGACTAAATTTATAATCTTGGAGCGACTATTTCAGAAATAAATTCAGAAAAAGTAAGTGATCCCTATCAATTGTTGAGCAGTGTATTATTGAATTGTAATTATCATGGTGTAAAACTGGAAAAAGTTACAGTTATCAGGTTTGTATAGATGGAGAATTATTTTTATATAGGATAGTGCATGTTTTATATCGTTTTTAATCAGTTTTTGTTATCGCTCCAGAAAATGTTGAAACTGTTTATTTCATGTCCCCCAAGGAAATGAATGCTATAGGAGGTTGAAGCAAGATGTCTGCAGCTTCGCAACGAAGCAGATTATGATACAGAGAACTTCAAAATGAGTAAGGAACATAAAATAACATATACAGTGATGGGCAAATGGGTGGAACCATGTAAATATCTCTGGAATTATCAGAGATATCAAAATAAAATTTGGAGGATGGATACTGCAAAAGATTGCCTATTTGTTTACATATCACATGTCACGTGTGTCATCTGAAGGCCGACCAGGCTAAACTTCCGTTTGTAGCGTGAAATTTGAAGATTCAAATGGAATTCCTCAATATTTTCTAGAAATAAGGATATTCATTATAAAACTAATACACTCATACCATCCGTGTACAATAAATGAATGGAACCATTCTGCCAGAATTGCCAAATAGCCTTTTTTAAAATTGGTATAACCACAATATGGAAGGGATTCATACATATTTGATGATAAATTATTTACTTACACACTAGTTCTGAGAGCATCAGAAAATGACGCAACTAATTGGGACCCCATTCCCAAACCATGCAAAATGAGTCCAGCTATTGTCATTCCTAGGGATCTGGAAACAATAAAATAAATTTTATTTGATTCTCATTTGTAAACGTCAGTTGAACGGTTGAACATTACGATAATGATTTAAATTAAGGTCTTAATTTCTGTGAAATTCCGTCCATTTTCACTAAGTCAAAATCACTCGTTTCATAGATGAAGGAAATAATTTTAAGTGGCTATATGCCAGAATACAGCTGAATAACGACTGAAAGAGTACCGATAATACCGAAGAATAATCGTTCCAATGGTGCAAGCTAGCCACGATTGACGTAGGATGTCCCAGAGAATCAAGACCTAGAGTGAAACAGTTGCAAGCCAAGCCCAATGGTTTGCCGTTTCCAGAAGTGGTTGTAGACTGACATCGATGATGCTGAACATCTGGTCCGCCCAATGAGGCAGTTATTCCAGAAAATATTGAAAAAACTTAGGCAATTACAAAATAAGTAGCATGAGATAGCAGACACTCTGAAGTTATCGAAGTGTATTTACCATTATACACTAACATTTTGGCGTATGAATAAGCTGTTTCCATAAGGGTACAGCGTTTAATAACACCAAAGTAAAAACAACATCCAATGGATGATTCAAAAAGCTATTTGGAAATGGACACTCGAAATAAGAAGCAGTTTTTACGTCGGTAGGTCAGAATGTATGGAATATATGGAACCAAAGCGGCATTCTGCTGAATGGCGGAGAGGACCTTTCAAAGAATCGACTGTAAAGGTAATGACCTCTTTATTTTGGGATGCGTATGGAATTTGATTCATTGACTACTTCTTAGATGAATCAATCAACAGCAGCAACTATATCGGTTTACTGTATCGTTTAAAGCCGAAATTGCCCACTTGTTTCCGTTGAGATGATGTAGTATTATATCATCGAAATTTGACCACATTATAGAAAACCTTCGAAGTATATTCGTACGGAATCCAAGATATACTGAAATGGTCGTTGGAGTGAATTATAACACTTCAGCAGATGGGAAACGTCAGATATTACATCATTACATTCCATTCAAAGGCAGTCCATACTGGTGAAGTGTTTGAAATTGACTTTCATAGAGGAGTAAAAATATGTTGTAAAGTTTAGAGTATGCCCTCTGAAAATCTGATATTAGATCTATCAGCTCATACCTAAAGCTACACGTATTTTTTCAATATGTGGAATTTTATTAAGAAATATACTTACGTTTCATATGGAATGAAAGGAGCTGGTCCAATCAGACAGAATCCACCTGCCACAAAGAGACAACCGAGAATCGTGACGTACTTTGGTGGCATAATCGAGTCACAAAGCCATCCGAAGACTGTCGAGGTCATGGCGTAGGTGCCGCCATTTATGACGAACATGACTCCTAAAATCATGGGAGACAAAAGGAACTGCCTTAGATGTGGTTCGAGGGTAGCTTGAAGGAATCCAATTGACATACTTGTCACTATTATACTGCAAGTAGCTAATAGGACTCCAGGAATTTTCAAAACAGTGGTCATCGATTCTAGAACGAAATAAAATTGTTTAGTATGTTGATGATAACAAGAGAAATCAGCAAAGCCACAAGTAGTAGGGTTAAAAAAATTATTAGCTCTTTTGATCTACAGAGTATTTCAGTAGGTGTGGCGGGGCTGCCCCTTCCCTAACTGAAATTTAAGGTCATTTGAATGGCAGGCATAGTCAACTCATCTTCTTGGGAACAGTGGGCAATTAATTGCATCAAGTCTCGTCTGTGGACGTATCCTTCGATTTAATCTCTTGATCTATTTACATCAGTAATAACTGATCTGCATGGTAATTTAAAGGAGAAATACATGCTGTATAACTATGATAATTGAAATATTGTATAAAACAAAATGTTAGGTGACAACTTGAAGTATAACAAATTATAACGAATTATTATTTCAGGTACATCAGAAAAATTAATTTCTACATCAGAAAATGCGTCCCTACCGATGCAGACACAAGTGCCTACGCTTGTACAGGCGGCTGAAAGTAAAGGTGTGGTTATACGGTCAATTTTTTTAGCAAGATGAAGTCAAGAAGTCATTTGCTTCAAATAATCTAACGAAGTTACTGATTTTTCAGAATAATTTCATGTTTTCTAATGGCATACCCTGCAAAAACCTGAAATAATTATAATAGACACAATTCAAGTGGGGAAAATAATTACTCAGTAAAATATATAATTTTTTTCTGTTGGCCTAGAGTATTTGTTTTCCATTCGAAACTACCTTTTGAAAAATTATTCCAGATCATTGCTTTCGTTGTAGTTTTCAAACGAAATCCATGAGTTATTTATTTAATTCAATTATATGGAATTTATTCAGTTTAAAAATGAGATCAAACTTCATTCTACATTGTAGTTTAAAAGCGTTCGAGATTAAGAATTACACCCTGTACGCGTTGCATCCATATTTTATACACACTCATCGCAGTTTCATTATGTCGAAAACCGTTGATATACAGGATTTCCGGGAAAATATCTCGGATTCAGATAGAACATTAAAAATTGAGATGACAAGTTCCCATAAATTTTTTCCTGGCGGTTCTCCCTAGGGAGATACGGCCTCCTACGCCACTGGTAATCGATTTTTCTTGAATAACTTTAAAACAACTCGATATAATTTAATGAAAATTTAAAACGATAAATAGTAGTAGAGACCTCTCAAAATACAGCCCTCAAAACATAATTAGCTTTTTTAGTTTATCAGGTCGCACTATGTTGAACATTTTATTTCTTACATTTTTGACACCCTATATGATAAGAAAATAAATTTGAATACTTTGAACATTAGGCTGAATAAAAGGTACTCTTGATCATTGTAGATAAAATCAAACGTTTTCTCAAAAAAAAAATGAAACAAATCAATGTTTGATTTTTTATTTGAAAGAAGATGTTATCAATATTAAAAAACGTACTGTTTTTACAAACGTTACTATGGTACCTATAATATAAATAAATATCTTGCATTGACATTTTCAATTTTGTTGACACGTTGATAATTCATTGAGGTTCAAATATCTTGGTAAATTTAATTTGATAATGGGATACCCTTTAGTGAGTATGCAGATATGTATCTTATGTACGGTCATGTATCTTGCAATGTTTATAAACTAAGAAGGTTGTATGAAGACAGATATGCAAATTGCAATATTCCAAATGAGAAAACATTTCAGCGACTTGCCCAACTTGACCGTTGTTAAGTTTTATAGGTGATATCAGTGGTGCGAATTGCTTTTAATACAGTTATATACTTTGTATAAACCTTCAATATTTTCTATTGGAATGAATCACTATTCATGACCTTCTTTCTTAGAAACGTTTGAGGAAAATAATTTATCAGGTCGAGATATAACGAACATTCTGTTGTATGAATTCATTTAGTTTAAATCAACAAAATCAAAATTTGAACAAATCGTTCAAATGTTCAAAATGCTCACCGATCGCTTCCAGACAATATGCCCTGTTGCAGTTACCTGTAAAATTTTCAATATATTTGTTTTGAATATATTAAATCGTTTCCTTACTCTATTCTAGTATTTAAATGTATTATTATGCATTATAAATTATTATTATATCCTTATTACATGTCATTAAGTAGATATTGTCACAGTTGCTCAATTTCATCATAAATATTTTCAACAAAATTTGATTTGTTGGATTATGCCAAATGGAGTTTGAAAAGGTCCATGAAATGAAAGCCCAAAACAGACTATTGCTGGAAAGCTATATGTTATTTCTTGGTTGTAACATAAATATTACTATATGCATGTTTTCAAGAGTAAGTTTTCAATTAACTTCGAGGAAATATGTAGTTTGCATTATAACAAGGATAATAAGGCTATTTATGAGGTAGTATATAGTTAGAATAGTATACTGATATTACCGGTGTAAATACTCCTGAATAACTTTGTGAGATTGTGCGCGTTAACAAAATAAAAAACCAGTAGGTACATGTTCTTTAACTATGCACTCATACCGCCTTTGCTTGAACTTGAATTTCAGATCAGGAGGTAAGCTTTTTCCAGCATCACGTGATCCAATATATCACTCGAGGGAGGGTGGAAATATAAATTTTAATCAGTTTTTATCAGCTTGCTGAATGTTTCATTATTAGGCATACTTTGATGAGTAATATATTCAGAATGATAGGTGCATATCATTCGTAAAGAAACTGCGAGAATTTTATTATATTTCTTTTTAAGAATAATGATTACTTCATCACAGGACAAAAGTGGGGCCACAGTAGTCAAGATAATATTTGTGAGTTAATAATTTATTGAATTATTCAAGCTATGTGAGAAGTGAAAAATATTATGTTTTATGATAATTCAACAGATATGAACAATATTGAGGATATTCATAGATGCAATATTGATGCATAATCTGAGCCCTGTTCTCCATACAAACTTAATAGTTAGCTTCGTGTGTTCATTGGCAGTCCAACCCGACTGAATAATCGGCTGATAAAAAGTCTGGGATATGCGCTAAAAACCCGATGAAACAATTAAATAATAGCTCGATGTGTAGGTCCTGTAATGAATGGCTGAAGAGGAGCAAGACAAATTGTAAGAGGATATCAAAGACAGAAGCTGCAGACGTCTAGAGGTGAGAATGTTTGAAACCCATGCATACAAATAAATTATACACATTGAAAACATAGGGGAGTTTTTCCGGTATTTGCAGGTCCCAGAAATAATTTTAAAATTTCCCAGATATTTGATTCCGGCAATATACCTTATGCATTGTTTGTTGACTTTAAGTAATATTGAGCAAGGCTATGTCTCCAGATTCAAGAATGGAAGCATGGGTTATGTTTGGCTACTATAATCAACTGTCTATCTTGCAACAAAAAACACTACCTGAATAATTTAATTAGCTCTTTGGTTTTCAGCTTGATAAACTGTTAATTTAATTTTTTTTAGTGTTCTGTGTAGTGGAAATAACCAAGACACATGTCATATTCATTGATGTCAATACGGAGAAGAGATAGTGGTTGAACTACGAGTATATTACTTACGTTTCGTCTCTCTGTCAACGCCTTCTTCGTACTTTGGGAGGACGAATGCTGTTAGAATAGCTGATGCAAACAAGGCTGATCCCATTACAGCAAATGGGAGTGTGTAGCCTCCTAGTTGAAATAATGCCCCTCCAACTGTTGGACCAACAATTAATCCAAAACCGAAACATGTTTCTAATGATGCCTACATGTAAAGAGTGAATAATTATTCAATATTTTACTCACAAGTATCTACTGTATCATTAAAAATTATATGTTATGAGAAAGTTGCACATGTGAAATACACGAAAGATCTTAATATTGCTTAAGGGTCAACCATACACCAAAGGCTCACAAGATTCTGCGTGTGTAATTCGACTTGTTCAAGGAACAGGTCGTGAATTTCTCCAACCATACGAACTGTGTTATGTGTAATAGCTGGTTCGAACAGGCCTAGCTATTGTTAAGCTCAAGTGAATGGTAGAATGAGTTGCAATTTTCTCTGAACACTGTATCGACGTGTTGAGAGATTGATATTTCATTACTTTGTCAATAGGTAGAAAAATGTGGCAGATAGATTATTGCATGGACCGCATGGATGTAAAGCCTATAGAAGGATCCAAAATATACATGTTAATTTTACCAAAGAAAATATAGTTCCGAATAGTCAAACGTGGATTTTACTGAACTGGAATATGCACAGTGGGTAAGAAATATTTCATTGTTCGTATAATTTCCATCAATATTTCTTGGAAGAACTTTCCCAATATTGCCTCGACAATTTTTTTTTTACCCGAAACTGCTTGGGTTATCAGGACCTTCAAACTACGGCTGGGAATATCCATTCTCAATTAGTCGTTTAGCTCTTTGCAGTAGGTTGAAACTCCAAACTACTTGAACACCAGCATTTGTAAATACTTGAAAGTGAATTTTGTGTTGCAGCCTTCATCCTGCTCTACGCGTTATTATCAGCGTTCGCGAACTGTTTCAGAATACCTCAGCTAAAAATTTATTAAATAATCACATAATTCAAATCAAAATTTCTTATCAATACGAAAAAAGCAAGTTAAGAACTTGAACCCAGCTTTCTCTGGAGAAATGACAACTCAATTTATATTTTTTAAATGAATCCTCAATCAATCATTATACTTTCAAATAAAAACATGTTCGCAGAAGACTAGTGCAAACGAATTGAATTAGAATTCAATTCAAACTTGAGATTTTTTTCTCTGAAACTATCATGAATGAGAAAGAAGAAAATATTTTTGACCGGTGAAACAACAGAAGTGGTCGAAAACTTCCTTATAACGGAGCACATTTTTCATATGAAATCACGATTTATTCAAGAACCCTTAAACCCCTTATTTTTAGGTATACAGTGTGAGTCTTTGACCCCTGCGTTAATTTTACCCATAGATTCTTGACATCCAAACAAACATTTTCTTCCTATAACATTTTTCCAAATTTGGCCCCGTTCAAAAGATATAGGGTGTTGAAATTTTATAAAAAAATTGCATTTTTACCTGTAATATTAAAACGACAATATCAATTGAAATAATCTCTTGTAAAAGGTTTTCGATAACTATCATGCATATTTTGGCATTAATAGATTTATTCCATTTTTTTTGGGTTTCTCATTTCATCTTTTCCCTAAATTACCATTTGCACCATATTTGAAGTTGAAAGGGATTAAATCCATATAATCATCTGATGAAAAATGAGTGAATGAATCATTTCTTAGAGGGAAAATAATTTTTTCAAACAATTCAGATTCAATAGTGGGTGCTGTGGAAGGTAATTTTCATTCAAACTAAACTGGACTACAGGGGGTATTTGCCCAATGTGAAAATTTGAAATGCTTATAACTTTTTAAAGCAGCTGAATGTGGAAAAAACGGTATGGGAAAAAGTGTTTCTTTGATCTCAAGAACCTATGGTTGAAATTAGTGGTCAAGTGGTCAAAGACTCACCCTGTATAATATTCAGAGAGAGAAAAATAATGGAATTTAATGTTACCATAGTTGTTTTTTATTTTCTCTTGACCTTTCCAATCTATTCCATCCAATTTTCGTATTCATTCTTTTCATCCCAGAATCATTGAAATTTATTGGGCTTAATTTTATTTGAAAAGTTTTATGCAAATTTCCTTAGGAAGCATCTTTGTCAATCTCCAGGAAAATTGCAAGATTATAATTTCTTTTTTGATATTTGGTACTCATTACTTTCTAAGATGAATTGAAACAAACTTACAAATGTTATCGCCACATTATTAGGGAATTCCTTGGCGATTATGGCAAAACTAGCTGTTAGAAATGCTGCATTTCCTAAGGCCTCTACTATTCTTATTGTGAAACTAAGAATTATGAAAGGAGTATGTCCGCTTATCCTGTCCAGTAGGCTGTGAAAAAACAAATGGTGAAAATATTTACCTGTGATTAAAATAATAAAATTAATAAAAATTTTCATTTGTTCGACTCATTACACTGACATTCTCCGAAAATTCGAGCATTCGTCTTATTTTGAATGTGAATTAAATATTTGAAACTATCTTTTTGTTCATAAGAAGTCAACAGTATGAGATAGCCAGCAGTAGGTTCAAGATATACCTATAAAAAATTCAAAATATTGAATGAAATATTTTCTTCGAATTGTAGAGTTCAAAAATGAATATTATTTTGTTGATATACAAGGTGCGGCAAAAGTCAACTCGCTACGTTTCAGCTGCACCCTTCCGCTCTAGGTACGATACTGGCCGAGAATACGCGAATACCAGATAGTGTAAACTGACTTTTGCTGCACTGTGTATATTATTTTCGTCAATGTTGGCACGAAAACTTTTTCATGAATCATTATAAGCTCAAGATCGAAAATTAATTAATTCAACTCATTAAGCGCCATGTTAACTATTTCAAATTTTTCTTCATTTCAGTCAAAAGTATAATTAAATGGAGTTTTTTTCTTTACATATCCTTATTGTAAGGATACATATGAATGCTCCATTGCATGATGCTGGTACTTCTTAAGAAACTTTGAGCTCCACTAATTGGATTTTTTGCCGATTGACTTCCGCCTTCAAAGTTCTTAAGTCACGGGAAGGAAGAACTTTTAACTAAATATTCTATGTATAACTGAAACCTGCAGTTTGTTTATTTGAAACCTAAAGAAAGTGATTCAGTCATTTCCATGAAGATGAATTTATTTCAGCAACATAAAATATTTGGAAAAGTTAATAGTAACTCGAAACAAGTTATTGTTGATATTCAGGATAACACAAAAAACTATTTTTCGGCAACCGTCCGGGAAGTACCCACTTTCCGGACGCTTTTTCTTTGAGAAAGAAGCCTTTCCCGGCCTAGTCCGGGAAGTACGTACTTCCCGGACTAGGCCGGGAAGAATCACGTCGTTTTGATCATAGTAAATATGAAAATCTTGGTAGGTATATTTTTGATAAATGAAGTTACCATAGCACTGAGAAAACGGCTGACAGTTCATATAAAATTAGTTGTCAAGAATTTGCATGTTTTCTGATCGCAATCCCAATCCGCATTAAAATATGGAAAGCAGCAGTGATAGTGACAATGAAAATGTGCCTTGGGAAATTTCAATATAGCAGCCGCTGCTACAGCACAATTATTGCCTGAAAAATCAAAATCAAGGTATGAAAACGTGTATGATTCGTTCACGAAATGGATGGAGATGAAGCAATGCAAAATTATAACAGAGGATGTAATGTTGGCCTATTTGGCGCATAAATCAGAAACAGTCAAATCCTCCACTCTGTGGAGCATGTACTCTATGTTGAAAAGTACCATTTTAGTAAAGAAAATGTGAACATAGCCATTTTCCCAAAAGTTCTCGCATTTCTTAAAAGGAAGAATGTTGGTTACAAAGCCAAAAAATCAGAAGTTTTCAGCAGTGAACAGATCAGCAAATTCATTAGAGAAGCGGATAATGATACATATCTAATGCTGAAGGTGATTTTAACAAAATATTACGATTGTAGGATATAAAAGTATCAACTTACTTTTCAGGTAGCAACAATTATTGGGTTAGCTGGCGCGTGCAGAAGAGAAGAACTGACAAAAATGTCGATTGATTTAATAAACGATAAGGAAGACATGTTGCTTGTGAAAATACCGGATTCCAAAACACATATTGAGAGAACTTTTGTTGTAATTGGGCAAGAAAACCTGCTGTTGTATAGACAATATTTATCTTTACGGCCATCTCATACTCCACACAACAGATTATTCGTGAATTACAAAAAGGGAAAATGTTCGATTCAGCCTGTTGGTATCCACACTTTCGGGAGTCTCGGAATGAAAATCGCAGAGTTTTTACATTTACCCAATCCTAAAATTACACAGGCCATAGCATTCGTCGAACTTCGGCGACGTTATTTGCTGACAATGGTGGAAACATCACAAATTTGAAGAGACACGGTGGCTGGAAGTCTACCAATGTGGCTGAAGGATATATAGATAATTCCCTTGAAAACAAAATTAAAATTGCCAAGACCATTCAAAAATCACCAGAAGAAAATAATCGATGCGAAACGGAAACTTTGCCATCTTGTTGTGGCTTCAACAAAAGGAATTTAAATATACCAGGCATTTCAAACAAATTGAATCCCTTCAATATCAGTAATTGCTCGAATTTTAATATAAATATTAATATAAATAAGAATTAGAATGTTTCTGTTAATATGTGATATTTTCTGTTCTGTTTAATTTAAATAAGAATTAAAATATATAAAAAAGAAATGTGTCGTCTCATTGATTTGTTATTCTAGACGGTTGCCGAAAAAATATTGTACGCAACACGCCTGAAAATGGTTTTTTTGGACTCATAGACTTCTAGGACTCGCTTGCGCTCGTCCTAGAATTTTGTCTATTCGTCCAAAAAACCCTATTTTCCGGACTTGTTACGTAAATTACTATTTAAGTTACATCTCATATAGTAAAATATCGTATGTAGATAATGAAGATGTAGGAACTTTGACTCACCCGAAAAGTATAGCACAAACTCCAGTTGTGTAAATTCCAGCATTGAAGGTTACCTTGGCACCGATTCGGTTGAGGTGCTGTCCATATATTGGACTTATGATAAATACTACCAATTCGAATACTCCAAAAACAAACCCATATTCTGTTGCTGTGCAACCTTTTTTCTCAGCCTGAAAAAAAAAACAATATCCTACAATTACACGTGCACATGAAATTCAGGACTTTTCGAAATTTTTTCAAAATAAAATGCACACTATTTGAAAAACTTTATTATCAGGTTGAAGTACAATCAAAACATTCATGAATGGAACTTAACTTCGTTTATATGGGCTCCGCGGGCATTTTCGTTGGACTCAATTTGGTAACACATTTCGGTGTAAACGGATGCTATTTTCATGAAAAAAGAGACAAATCCTGTTATGGCAGAGCATCCATGTTAAAAAGGATGAATGCCATGATATTTTTTTATCCCAAATGAATGAGAATCAATGCTCAAAGAAGTGTGTGAGGAATTTCAATCATAATTGAAAAACGAGTTACAATTGGCAAAAATATTTGCCAGTAGAGTCGCATACACATTACCTCTACTTTTGAGAGTTGATCAGAATGAATTCATTCTAGAGGATTGCTCGTTCATTGAAGAAGTACTCTTTTTATGACACCGTTCCAGAGTACAGAAAAATAATTCAGAACAAGTGCGTGAAAGCTCCTGACCCTTGAATACGATGGAAGATGTCTATCGAACGTGGATAGCAAGATCAATGAGGAATGGTGGTAATTGACAAAATCATAATTAAATTTAATCTGTATTATGAACAATTATAATCAAAAGTATTGGAATCATTTATTAGTCTATACTTGTTACAGGCTTCTTCAGTATCACCTTTTGACCTCATTATCGGATGCCAGACACATAACTAATGAAAATCGAAATATCTTGTGGACTAGTGTCTCACATAATGATAACTCGTTATCTCTTAATAATGCTTCATTAAAATCATTCAAAACAATGTCCAAAATTTGTACTGAAATTGTTCAAATATATGACTCCGTACATCTTAAGAACCCCCAAGTGTAAATGTTTATCATAGCCGTATCAGTATGATTCATGATAGAGTTGAATATTGGTAGTTGATACAACTATTCTATGATCGTTAAGGAAGACTCTCAAAGACTTAAATGGAATGATCGAGATCTTGAAATTCACCTTCATTAGTACAGAAAATCTGGTAAAATTGGTTGCACCTGTCTTAATTTTACCGAGCTTGTTTGACAGCGATATATCGTTCAGCTCAAAGATTTGTTATTTTTGAATATCGTGGCGAAAATGATCTCAAATTATTGGACTTGACTACCCGATAAGCATCCATGGTCACAGTTGCGAATATTAGGACAGTACAGATACCAATCAGAAACTTGATCGTCTATTGTCGCCTTCCCTTTTATAGAGTACTGACAATAAGATCTAAATCACAATCCATCTGTTGTTCATCTACTAAACTCTGATCATTTCCTGAGTTAATTAAAAAAATTAAGATGATTCAGTACCAAAACAAAAGCATTGAGCGAGATGAGTCGCTGGCCAATCAGAAATCATCTATTGTCATCTGCCCCTTTCTACAAAGTCGACATTTAGATCTTAAGCCCCGCCCATCTTTCGTTTGACTACTAAACTGTGAGCATTTCCTGAGATTATAAAAAAAATATGATGATTCCGTACTGATACGAGAGCATTTAGCAGGATAAGTCTCCTCCCACTTCATACAGTGCCAACAATTATGTCGTAGGCCCTGCCCATCGGTCGTTTAACTATCAAATTGTGAGCATTTCCTGACATTCTTGAAAAAAACATGATGATTCAGTACTAAAAGAAGTGCACTACGCAAGAGAAGACTCCGGCCAATCAGAAACCTAATCGTCTTGTTGGCTTTCCCTTAATACAGAGCCAAAAATTATATATTGAGTCCCGTCCATCTGTCGTTCAACCACTAAATTCTGGTTATTTCCTGAGATTATTACAAAAAAATGATAATTTGCTACTCAAATGAGGGCATTTAGCAAGATAAGTCGCTGGTCAATCAAAAAACTGATCCTCTCTTGTCATTTCCTACTTTTTTCTGCGCCAAGAATGAAATCTTAAGACCCGCCTATATATCATTCAACTACGAAATTCTGTTCATTTCCTGAGTTTTTAGAGAAAACTCGATGATACAGTACTAAAACAAAGGCATTTAGCGAGATAAGTCGCTGGCCAATCAGAAATTTGATCGTCTATTGTCGCCTAGTCGTTATACAGTGCCAACAACAGGACCTCAAGCCCCGCCCATCTGGCGTTCAACTACAAGTTTCTGATCATTTCCAGAGATTATTACAAAAACATGATTCTGTACTAAAACAAGTGCATTTACAAGATAAGGCACAGGCCAATCAGAAACTTGATCGTCTATTGTCGCCTCCTCCTTTATACAGTGCCGACAATAGTGTATAATTATACACAAAAAGAAGGATAATTATTGTCTAGATGCTTAACGATGAACTAAAATTTCAACCTGTTTCGAATTCTTTTTTTCAAAAAGTTATGAGAAAATTTTGGAAAGCACTGACGTGAGGTCAGATTGCTAAGAATGTTTTTTTCAAGGGAAAAATATCATATTGCAAAATATTGATGATCATTGGTTATGTAAGCCAAAAGTTCAAAAGAATATATATATTTTTGTTTAAAATTTCTTGGGTGTATAGCACTTATTTTACTAATAATGGTAATTGTTAAATTATTATTTTATTTATTTTATTTTTCCAACATATCTTTCGGCGTATCTACGCCTTTTCAAGGAATATAATACAGTCGACAATTTCCTGTAAATTACACAATAATAATACACAAATATATCAACAAACAACACAAAGCTTTTACGTACTTCTTCCAAATTGTCCGTCAAGATATTATTTTCTTCAATAAATCAAACTTTAAAAAATCTTCAAATATTAAATATTTTCGTCATCCATGAATGAAATAATGTGACATGATGCGCTGTCACGATTTTGTTTTTCCAACTTCTTATTCCAATTTAATGCTGCGACACCTGTACGAATGAACCAACAAGTGATAATCCCAAATCTGGGTTTGAATTGGTTCTTTTTAATCTAGATGGAGTTGGTAGTAGAAGATTGAAAATTTGTATTTCCTTATTTATGTTATAAGATTGAAATAAATTTGGGCCAAGTTTTTGATGTCTGTTTTATCCTTAGACTATAGAAACTTACTTTCTTTAGTCTAAGGTTTTATCGTTCATAGCTTCCTTTTCTTTTTTAATGTGGATCGTTTCTAGTATGTTTCTAGTTTTGTTGTTTTTTTCTTTTTCCAGGATACAAAAGTTCTCAAAATCCATTTTATGTTTTTCTGTTTGTTCATGCTCTTTTAGTGTGGTCATATTTTTGCAAAATTTGTGCCCATTTATTCTTTCCTTTATATATGTGTTGTCTGTCCTATATATTCTTTTGGGCAATCCATACAATTTATTCGGTAGACACAATTCGAGATTTTATCATTTTGGATTTTTGATTTTAATTTTGTGTTTATAAATTTCAAATTATTTGTGTTTTGATGTGCTACTTTTATTCCATAATGCTTCATTGATGCATTTAGTGCTATTATGGAATAAAAGTAGCACATAAACACAAATAATTTGAATTTCATAAACACAAAATTAAAATCAAAAATCCAAAATAATAAAATCTCGAATTGTGTCTACTGAATAAATTGTATGGATTGCCCAAAAGAATATATAGGACAGACAAAACACATATAAAGGAAAGAATAAATGGGCACAAATTTTGCAAAAATATGACCGCACTAAAAGAGCATGAACAAACAGAAAACATAAAATGGATTTTGAGAACTTTTGTATCCTGGAAAAAGAAAAACAACTAAACTAGAAACATACTAGAAACGATCCACATTAAAAAGAAAAGGAAGCTATGAACGATAAAACCTTAGACTAAAGAAAGTAAGTTTCTATAGTCTAAGGATAAAACAGACATCAAAAACTTGGCCCAAATTTATTTCAATCTTATAACATAAATAAGGAAATACAAATTTTCAATCTTCTACTACCAACTCCATCTAGATTAAAAATAACCATTTCAAACCCAGATTTGGGATTATCACTTGTTGGTTCATTCGCACAGGTGTCGCAGCATTAAATTGAATAAGAAGTTAAAAACAAAATCGTGACAGCGCATCATGTCACATTATTTCATTCATGGCTGACGAAAATATTTAATATTTGAAGATCTTTTAAAGTTTGATTTATAGAAGAAAATAATATCTTGACGGACGATTTGGAAGAAGTACGTAAAAGCTTTGTGTTGTTTGTTGATATATTTGTGTATTATTATAGTGTAATTTACAGAAAATTGTCGACTGTATTACATTCCTTGTAAAGGAAGTAGATACGCCGAAACATATGTTGGAAATATAAAATAAATAAAATAATAATTTAACAATTACCATTATTAGTAAGATAAGTGCTATACACCCAAGAAATTTTAAACTAAAAAAATTTATATTAAAGCACAAGAAATTCAAACAAAAAAATATATATATATATAAGATCACTATAACCAATGATCATCAATTAAAAATATCATTCTGAGGAAAAAAGATCATATTGCAAAATATTGATGATCTTAGTGATCTTATGAGAATATTAGATAGATTTGTTTAAATCTTTATACATATCAGCCTGAAGTGAGTAAATTCTGCTATTCTGGAAATCAAATAAGTTATTCCTTGCATTTAAAAACCTAGATTCTTCACTGTGAATCCGGTATGTACGCTTTCGGAAGACAAACTCTTTAAAAATCTGCAAAGATATACAGCCAAACCAAAATTTTTACTCGTATTGGATATTTCATGATTATTGTTTTTTTCTACAAAATTTACATATTTCTTCATTCCCTTACTACAGTCTACCCCTGTATATCCAATATGTTCAAATAATCTTTCAACTCTATTGAAGAAATTCGGTCTCAAATTTCATCATTTTATAATTATTCCTACATATCAAAATACATTCTGGAAAATTTCTGACGGCGCTAATTACGATAAAGCTTATTTAATTCGATTCCGCCAGACTAATGCGTATATAAGCATTTTCGAAAAAATGTGATTAACTTTATAATAATTATTGATCCATAAGAAATATGAAAAATCATTATCTACCAATATTTTTCACAAGGCCTCTCCTTACATAAGTGAAATGTAATGAGAAAAATGTTAAGAACACAAATTATGCAAGCATACTCTTTGAACTTCACTAAGTGTACGACCACAACATGAATTTAAACAAATATTGGGAGCTTTAAAACTTGCAGCAAAGAAACAGATGGAATCATATTTATTTGAAAAATAACCGTTACCTGTATATGTATCTGCCACGCTTTAGTAACTCTCAAAATCTCCCTTTAGGCTACCTTACTATGATAAAACAATTCAAATTTTTAAGAATATGATCTATTTAAAATTTTCAATTGTACTCTCTTCTTCAGGTAAACTCAATGGATTCATTCAGAAATATAACATCTCTTCTGGAACCGAAATTTTAATTCATGGTAGTTTTTAAAACAAGCCCCCTTGCACAATATTGTCTCTCCCAATAAATATTTTCATTGCCGGAAGAAAATGTATGTTTCCACTTGAATTTTTTGATTCATTTTGGGAAAGTTTCATCCGAATTTACATTTTCAACTGAATAGCTATACAGAGTGTCCGGGAGATCTCTCGGATTCAGATAGAACATTAAAAAATAAGATGACAAGTTCCCATAAATTTTTTCTAGCACCCTCCCCCTACGGAGATACGGTCTCCTACACCGCGCCACTGTTCAATTTTTCTTGAATAACTTTTAAACTACTTAATATAATTTGATGAAAATTTGATAGATAAACAGAAGTAAGGACCTCTTAAAATACTGCCTTTAAAAGATAATTAGCTTGTTTAATTTAGCATAGGCGGACTAGGTTTATACATTTCATTGCCTACATTTCAAACAGCCTGTATGATAAGACGATAAAAAAATTAATAAAAACACTTATAACACTAAGCTAAGGATAAAATACTCTTATTCATTGTCGATAATATCATCGTTTTCGAGAAAAAAATTGAAAGAATTAATGTTTTATTTTTATTAATGAAAAATGAATTATCAAAGGAATCGAGTCCAATAATGTGCCATTCATTTTGTTCTAGCTCATCTGGTTTCTGAGATCCTCCCACTTGGCAACGAATTTAGGACACCCGGTACAAAGAGAGATTTTTTCAAAAAGAAAGTATTGAAATTACCGCAAGTTTTAAAAAAGTTATTTTTCCTCAAGTAATGTTTTATATGCAATTAGTTCAGTGATGTTTATTGAAACCATTTATGGAATAAAATTCTTCATCATTATTTTAGAAAACTATAAAAATTGCTGAGGCGCTTCAGCTTTTGAATTCAGGTGTTCATTAATTACATCTGAATTCAAATGTATAGGGTGATTCGCGAAAGTCTGCCGTTTCTCTGTCCTTTTTTATGATCATCCGGTATATTCGTATATATGTTAGGCCCGAAGACCGAAAACGCTCAATGGCCGGAAAAAACGGCCACATCGCGTTCTGGCTGCCTTCGAAAGCACAGAACGCGTTTTGGCTGTTTTTAAACGCTCGTTTTGGATTTTTGATTTTGATTTTGTGTTTATAAATTTCAAATTATTTGTGTTTTTATGTGCTACTTTTATTCCATAATGCTTCATTGATGCATTTAGTGCTATTATGGAATAAAAGTACATCATTTTCAGCCTGAAGTGAGTAAATTCAGCTATTCTGGAAGCCAAATAAGTTATTTCTTGCATTTAAAAACCTAGATTCTTCACTGTGAATCCGGTATGTGCGCTTTCGGAAGACAAACTCTTTAAAAATATGCAAAGATATACAGCCAAACCAAAATTTTTACTCGCATTGGATATTTCATGAATATTGTTTTTTTCTACAAAATATACATATTTCTTTTTTTCCCTTACTACAGCCCACCACTGTATATCAACATGCTCAAATAATCTTTCAACTCTATTGAAGAAATTCGGTCTCAAATTTCATCATTTTATAATTATTCCTACATATCAAAATACATTCTGGAAAATTTCTGACGGCGCTAATTACGATAAAGCTTATTTAATTCGATTCCGCCAGAATAATGCGTATATAAGCATTTTCGAAAAAATGTGATTAACTTTATAATAATTATTGATCCATAAGAAATATGAAAAATCATTATCTACCAATATTTTTCACAAGGCATCTCCTTTCATAAGTGAAATGTAATGAGAAAAATGTTGAGAACACAAATTATGCAAGTAGATTCTTTGAACTTCACTAAGTGTACGACCCCAACATGAATTTGTACAAATATTGAGGGCAAAAACTTCCGGTTATATAGGGAATGAAAATAAATTCAACGAAAAATTTTTTTTTCAAGTTTTCCATTCCTGGTATGATCGAGTATTCAATAAGTAAATACATTTCTGTTGAAACCATTGTATTAAATTGAATAGTTTTCAAAATATCCAAAAAAACTGAAAAAAAAGTCAAATATGTTCAGTCAGTAATAAGTTCATTATTCTTATTTTAAATATCTTGAGCGTAAACCGTTTTTACAACATCGAAGAGGAAGGATATGAAAAGGTCGTGCATCTTTTGGATTTGAAAAATATCATCACAGGGTGTTTCAAATTTTGTGTTGAAAATTGTGATCTTAAATTGGCCATAATTTTTTTTTTTTTTTTTTTCAAATTAAAACACTATTTTTGGCGCTTTTGTTCGCTCGAACAGAGTGCCTATCATTTTATAATTGTGTTGGATTCTGCAGTCAAAAATAATGATAGTTTTGTCACATAATTATGCTCTTTAATTCAATCATTTCTGAGTTAAAGAGATTTTCTGGATTTATGTAGTACGTAGACTCAAATTCTTTGAATCTGATTCATAAGGATATTCTGTAAGAATCGAAGATAAATCATCCCATTTATAATTCACAAGTATCAGACAGGTCTTATTGTTAGTCGTTATGAAATTTTTTGATTTCACAAAATGAATTCTAATAAGGAGATTTTGGATTTATTTCTTATATTATATTTTTCCAATTGTATACGCAATACACATTCAAATGCACTCAATGATATTGTTTGTTTCAAATGGTGGATGACACAAAATGTTGAGTATCCAATGTGAAGTATCCCCATTTTTTTTTTACAATTTCTGAAAAGATGTTTCAAACTTTCCAGATTTTGGAATGTAAGAGCCCCTAAAGAATACAAAAAAAAGGCAGTTGATGAAATTATTATTTCGACTTGTTTCGCGAAGCGAAAGAGAATTCATCTCTTCAATAGGAAACACATCAAATAGATTCGCTACTTCAGTACACCGAAAGCATCCTCCACACGCCGTTTCAAATCTTCTTTACTTTCAATAGGAGATTAATAGACCATGGTTTTTAATTCTACCCCATAAATAAAAATCTAAGGGAGTAAGATCGGGAGATCGTGGGGGCCAAAACAGTGAAGAACGTCCGATCCACCGATTACCAAACATTGCATTCAGTTTTTCAGACACCTCGTGCGAACTATGTGCCGGAGCCCCATCCAATTGATAATATGCGGTAGTCGACATACTCAACGGCATTTCATCCAAAAACTCAGAAACAATTTCTCAGGATTTCCAAACATTTTTCTGTATTTAAATTTTCTTCATAAATGTAGTACCGCACTTTGTTGTTCATCAAAAGAACAAAACTAAATTTGTTCTTGGGGTTTCTTTGTCTTTTTCTATGAGGATTTTCACTTCTCCAAATATGGCAATTCTTTCTATTAAATAGTCCTTCATTATTGAATTTTGCTTCGTCTGTCCAAATGATCTTTTTCAAAAAATTTTCATCACTTTCAAGTTTTCCTAATATTCCTCTACAAAAATATAACCTTTTTATGTAGTCACCTGGTTCTAATGCATGAACTTTCTCATATTATTAGTCATGCATGTTGTGTTTTTTCAAAATTCAGCTGCACTTCGAATAGATGCATTTTCATTCGCTTCGAAATAAGTCAAAACATTAATTTCATTTTCCTCATCATCAACTACCCTTCTTTCGTATTCTTTAGGGGCTCTTACACATCCAAAGCTTTGAAAGTTTGAAACATAAAAATGAATTATCAAAGGAATCATGAAAGAAAACATTGGACAATAATGATTTCATTGAAGCAATAATTCATTTTGTTCTAGCTCATCTGGTTTCTGAGATAACCTTCAGTTGATCCACTTGAAAATGGCAACGCTGAATTTAGGACACCCATGTTAATAACGTCATCAATAAAAAGTTATGAGAACTTTTTTTTCATCTTCAGAAAGAAATGGTTTATTGAACGTTACGGTTTTCGCAAAAAGAATTTTCGAAAAAATGTTATTTTTTCCTCAAGTAATGTTTTATATGCAATTAGTTCAGTGATGTTTATTGAAACCAGTTTTATGGAATAAAATTTTTCATCATTATTTTAGAAAACTATGGAATAAAATTCTTGATCATTGTTTCAGCTTTAAAAATTGCTGAGGCGCTTCAGGTGTTGAATTATGTTCGTTAACATCTGAATTCAAATGTATAGGGTGATTCGCGAAAGTCTGCCGTTTCTCTGTCCTTTTTTATGATCATCCGGTATATTCGTATATATGTTAGGCCCGAAGACCGAAAACGCTCAATGGCCGGAAAAAACGGCCACATCGCGTTCTGGCTGCCTTCGAAAGCACAGAACGCGTTTTGGCTGTTTTTAAACGTTCGCAACGCGTTCTGGTGATTGTTAAACAGCCGGAACGCGTTTTGTCAATTGTTCAACGCTCACAACGCGTTCTTAATGTTCGACTTGTATTATTTACCGCTTTCTACCTGCGTAGGATAAAATTTATATTGTTCCTCATAAAACAAAGTTGAAAATTGAAATACAATTCAATTATTGACAACTACAATTGGATACCAAAGATGGGTTCGGTTTTTCTTGCCGAATCATTTCAACAATATTAAATTTCTTATAATTGTTTTTCAGTTCTAGGAAGAAAGTTACACTAATAAACTTATATTGTCGGGCATATAATATATAAATGAATGAATTAAAAAGCGAAAAGTTCTTTATTGAACAAATGAATTTCAATTTATTTTCTACAAATCCAACTTATTGTGGAGAACAAAAAAACTTCAATTTATAACTCTTTAAATTACTTTATTAGAAACTATTCAATTATTGAAAACTACAATTAAATACAAACGACGGGTTTTTCCGAACTTTTGTGTACTTTACATAGGTACGTTACTTATTTTTACAAGAACTGTTTGAATGACATTTCGAATTACATAGTACATTTAAATTGTATCCGTAAAGTATTGAACAAATTCATTTTTAGCTAATCAGACCATTTTAAGAAATAATAATGAAATGAAACACATCGATTTTTATTTTAATTTACCTTATTTTAAAATAATAATCTAATATACAGCGTGAATTATTTTCGAGTAATGACATCACCGTCATTTTTTTTAAATTACACTATTTTGTCTCCATTTCCGGATTACTCTAGCTGAGCTGATTCCAAAAATGTATCACATGTTAATTGCAATAGGTACAGGGTCGACAAATATACAATAGTTTTGTATGTGCTCAGTGCTCATAAAGAAATGCTAGACCACAAGTACCAAACATGTTCGGACACAACTTATTTTTATTATTCTAAAAATGTAAAAAACTACAGGGTCTTACATTTGAACCAATTGCCGTTAGACAAACGCGTTCCGGCTGTTTAACCATTACCAGAACGCGTTGCGAGCGTTTAAAAACAACCAAAACGCGTTCTGTGCGTTCGAAGACAGCCAGAACGCGATGTGGCCGTTTTTTCCAGCCACTGAGCGTTTTCGGTCTTCGGGCCTAACATATATTTGAAATCCCCTTAATGAACTGATTTCAACAAATTGTATTAAATGATTTTTTACGAATTATCCAGATACATAAAATGTAATCCAGATTTTATTAGCCTATCCGAGATTCCATAAATATGGTGGAATTAAATCACATACTGTATATGTTGAGTTTTTAGTGTTATTGGTTCAATGTTAATTCAAATTTTGTGGTTGCATCTGAGAGAAAAAATTGAATCTATCACTTCTAAGAATGACTCTACAGGTCCCCAACTATGGAGAGGACTCCTGGAATGCTCTATTGATGTCATTAATCTTATTTCAATAAATTCTGTCAATGAGATTCAGTTCAAAATGTTGTGTCCGAAAAGAATTCAAATATTTATGGCATGAAATGGATGATGACTTAGATGTGAGTGCAAATATATTTTAGTCTATTTTAATACAACTTCTTCAAGCTCCTGAAAAATCCTGACCTCAAGTCAGCGCCCTCCTTATTCTTTCGCGTATGTTTATTGACTTCTTATTGTTTCAAGGATTTTAAAACATCTATAAACTGGTACAAAACTGCTACTTCTTTCAACATTTTCTGGCTAATTGCAATAAATTATTGAAATGTTTTTATACTATTGAAAATAATGATCCATTTCTGAAATTTGTTCGACGTAAAGTGTAATCTAATAATGATTTCAAACTTACCTCTTGTGGATAAAAAGGGGCCTGTAATGAAACGCAAATAGCGTTGCAAAAATCAGCAATTCCAATAACTATCAACGTCAACCATTGGCGTTTAGTGAAGTCAGCCATATTTATAGTCTTTTTTCACAATAAAAACACAAAATCAAAAAGGTAAAATCAGTCACTGGGACTACGAATACAAACAGAAACGAACAAAACTCAACACCTCATGAAGAAATTTGAAAGTTCCATAAATATCAGATAATTAATATAGAAAAATTTTCTGTTGATCATAATGAGCATCCAACATTGCACCTTTTTAGATGGGTTATTTGAGATGACTGATGACTAAAATAATATCATCTGGAAACTCTTATCACATTGTTCGAGATTGCTGCGAATTCAAAGTCGATTTTCTTCAGTAGTGAGAGGGGTGGAGTTCAAAGATTAGGTGAGTTCATGATTTGTTTTGGAATGATAATACTTATTGTCGCCAGTTTGGAGCAACAAATATGATTACATTGGGTTTCAGTTCACGTGTTTGTCATTTGTCATTTAAACCAACATTCTGTTAATATCTACTTTCTTTTGAATTTTTGTACACTCGCAGAGTACGGGTGTTCAAAATCTGTAGTCAAGAGAGGGAGTTCTCATTTTCCCGATGGAGCTGAAATAAGTATATTCTGAACGTCGATTTAGTAAATAATATATTTGGTGGAACCGTAACTTGATAAGTTCAACTGTCTCCGAACGATGAAAAGGAATTGAAAATTTTGTGTTCATAACTTGTTCACTATTGATACTATCAACATAAATAAAAACTATTATACAGGCGTTATTTTAGTAGAATTCCGTGGTCTGGAAATGTTTTTTTGTTATCTCAAAAAATCACGAAGCGTGGTAACCTTTCTTTGAGGTCAATTACCTACCATGGTAAAATACATTTTTTGTAAAACTATTTTTTTATTCATCATAAATCTCTTAAAAGGTCATATACTGATTATAGCAACTCTACAACTGATGTCAAATCTGTACACACATCTTTCAAGGGATAGGATTAACTAAGAAATATATGGATTTGAATTCAGTAGGGACATATGTGTCATGTCGAAGACTTTTCATTTGGCGTAATAATTAACAATGAATGAAAAGTTATAAAAGAAATATTGATACATATATTATACATATACATAGCCCCATCCAATTGATAATATGCGGTTCTAATGCATGAACTTTCCCATATCATCATGCATGTTGTGTTTTTCAAAATTCGGTGCACTGAATTTCTGTCTAAATCGATTTCATGAGCTGCACTTCGAATAGATGCATTTTCATTCGCTTCGAAATAAGTCAAACCACTAATTTCATTTTCCTCATCATCACCTAACCTTCTTTTGTATTCTTTAGGGGCTCTTACACATCCAAAACTTTGAAGTTTGAAATATATTTTCTAAAGATCTTCTCCGTCATGGAAGGTAAATGGGCATACTTCTCATTAAAGGCCTGGCAGGTTCTACTAATAATTCTGTCACTAAATCGAGAAATGAAGATAACGAACAACAATATCACCTGGCACTTGTGAATTATTAGAAGATAATTTATCTTCTATGGGTACAGAGTGTTCCCATGGTTTCGAAAGAATATTCATTGAATTATTTTAGATGCAATTTGACTCTACGTACACCATTAATCATATATTGAAAATCTTAATCCGAATTCAGCAATCATCTGGCAAGAATTAACTTTTTTCTACATTGATTTTAAAATCATGTTAAATACTTTAATTTAATTTATTACCTCGGCTTCGTGGCAAATAATTTTTAATTTAATTTAGTTTTTTCAATTAAATAAGTGTTATATCACAACCTTCCCCAACTATGGATGATGATTTCCCTTAGAATGGGTTCCATAGCAGACTTCAAACATCAGAAGATCTGCAAAACCATCACTTGGACCGCAAGACCCGATTCGAAAAATCCTCCTTGCAGATTGGCGACAAATTTTGTGTATTAGATTTGAATACAGAGGGTATTTCTAAGGACAAGAGTGATTATATATCTAAACTAGCAAAGGACTATGGTGCTGAGATTATTCTCCTTCAAGAGACACATACGAATACTAAAAAAATCTTCGTGAAAGAGGAACCATAAAAGGTTATGTATTCATTGATTATCTCCTTAGTAAAATTTACGGTTTAGCTTGTTATGTTAAAAAATCCTTGATTCACAATATCGAGTTAATCCAAAAAGGCGAATTTGAGGGTGTTTTCTTTATCTCTTTCAAATTTTGTATTTTTGTTATTCAGTTATTTTTTCTGCTTTTGTCTTTTTATTTCCAGATTCGATGTGGGCAACTTGAAGTCTCTGTTTCCATCAATAGAAGACCACTCTTGAAGAAGGAAGTCCCTAAAATATATTTCAGCTTATTTTTGTACTTTCACACATAGGCGGGGAGCCAGGGTTTTTTTTACTGGGGCTTTTTCCCTAGGCTTTTATATGATACGCCGAATTGTACGTCACCCCGTCACTAACCCCTGATCTATATGCTTTATTGTTTGCTAACTAAATATTATAAGACAAAATTTCAAAATAATATATATATGGAAATAAGTAGACAATGGAAAATATTTACACTCACATGAATTATATTTTGCTTGTACGATTTGTCATCTGCAGAAGAACGAGATGTTAGGAATAGTGGTCCCTGGTGTTGTACGAGGGTTGACTTTTATATTTCGGGATAAGAGACAAAAACCAATATTAATAATCGAAAATCGCTTTGTTGTTTCTGAAAGTATTTCCATTTAGATCTTTACACTTTTACATGCGTTTGAACCAATTGTCGAAGCACTTTAGCCACTCTGATTGAGGTATCTGAATATACTGAAATAAATACTGAATACTTTCGGGCTCATACGCGTATATCGACGATTCCTCACCTGTCACGATGTCATAGACGTTCTTCGAAGCACCGCTATCGTATTTTTGGAGCATTTCTTTCTACCAATTGACAGGAGCCTTTTTTTGAGCGATTGAAAAATTGTGTGGGATCTAACGCGAAAAAATTTTTTTGAGGGTCTAATGTTCCTGCAATATTGAATGTATGCTGGTTCCGACTGATGCCGAAGGTTATCTCAATCTCACGATAGATAACATGACGATCTTACAATATCAGTTGGCGCACATCATCAATGGTTTTCGAAACAACAACTGATTTTGGACGACCTTCACGAAATTCGTCTGTCTGCAAATGAACACTGACCCTTGATGGAACTTGAAATTATTGAATTAAGTTTATTGATGCACTGTTGTTGAGTTAATCCACATCGAAAGTTTTAAAAAATAATCGCACGAAAATGTTAACGATTTAATTTCATTTTTGGGTGAGAAGAATCTTTTAAGTTACTGTAAACAACACAAATAGTGCTCGTATGTCAAAAAATTCTGACTACGTATAACCTCAAAAATGTCAAGCTTTACTATAGAGCTCTCAGTTGGCAGATTACAACACTAGGATTGTCCAATCCCGAAATATAAAAGGGAACCCTCGTATTTAGTTGTGTTATCTTATTTTTTCTTTTTTATCAGTTTCACGGTGCCTTGTCTTCAAAATGCCAATAGGCAGAAAGACGTGTAGGTATGTACCTACCAATAATTCCTACATCTGCTTTTATAACTTTCTGTGGAGTTGCCCTCGAATATTTTCTTTATTACAAACAAATAATGTTCTTCAGTATTAAATAAAAGCTACAAACACTTAAGCTTTTTAATAACACAAGATGGAATTGAAGAATGAATGAATATTGATACTACATGAATAATGCATCAAATTTTTTGAGTAGACTGAAATTTGGAATGCTGGTCATATACTTATCCGCTTTATGGATCTTACAACTATACCTGAACTAATGAAATGATTTTCCTATTTCAATTTAATATGCACTTGAGTCTAAATATACTTAATTCTATCTAAATTAGATAAAGCTAATTCGAATCAGTCATGTTGAATTTCTCTAAGATTTAGGGGGAATGTTCACGCATCTGGTAACCACACTTTCAGAGGAAGACGAAGAAATGCTGCATTCAGGAAGTTCTTGAAATGCTTAGCAATTGCAGTTGTCGCTGCTGGTTTCATCTCCTTGATGATCTCATCAGAATTGTTGTTCAGAAACTGGTTCATTGCTTCACCTAGAAATTTGAGAGAAAAACTTGAGAAGAATCAAGATGACTTAACGATCTAAAAGATTTCTTGTCTAATACTTGTTCATGTTCAAGCTGTTTTATGAATATAACTTCTCTCAAAGTGGACGTTTGCTATTATGGAACGGCTTTCCCTACTTTGAGTAAGGCTGTTGCTCTTGTTAAAGCTGTTTCAGGTTGATGGTTGCGAATAATGCTAATCAACATGCTCCACTCATTTTCAATCAGATTCAGATCGGAGCCTCTTTTAGGCCAATATTAAAATTGTGTTCAAGCTATCAAAAAATATCCTACTATGTTGCATTGAAAGTTTTATGAAATACTAATTTATACTCGTCAGAGACTATCTGGTTTAGTTTCAGATTCATTGCTTCCAAATTCAAGATTGCCGAAATCATTCTGAATAAATTATCATAAAATGAATATTGATACTGAAGCCATTCTGTGAGCAACAATAGGCAAATCAACGCTTCCAAAATATTCACGAGTTTCGAACATCTTAGCGCTGAGTTTGTCGTCAGGTATTATTATTCGATCAGTTTATTTTATGTTTTTTCGTTGCTTCCAGATCCACTTAATTAAACTAAATAAGCACTAAATATTGGTACATCTATTTGGTGTTAATTTGAAAATTTTGTTAGCACCAAAACTATCGATTTCTCGAAAACAACAATGGTGTGATGGAAATTCAATGAAGCAGTCATAGGCACTAACATTATTTGACATAATTTCAAATTTAGTACTTCCACTTTTTCTCTAGCTCCAAAGAGTTCAATTTTGTTGTCTTTTTCTCCTCGTACAAAAAGCTCATAATGCCTTAATGAAATTTCAATGTATTCCTTGTAACCTTTAATGTCTTAAATACTGGTATATTGATTATATTTTGTTTTACAGATTTGTGGCAGTAAGACTCTGTTTAGTTCAACTAAATGGTGGTGTATTTACGTCGATTTTATGAGTCTAATATCAATTTCATTATTTTCATTCGAATCTATTGTGAAAATTACTACATAGTAGTGAATTTTTCATTTTACATTCGCTAGAAGAAGTCCTCAGTAAGCAAGATTACGTGAATCGAATACCTAAATATAGAAAAGGGTCACATTGCGAATATTACACATTTGAATTGGATGAATCAAATCCAAGGTGTGTGAAATATTTTTGAATTATTGATATTATTGAAAATTGGGTCCAATGTTATGTTTGTACTTCAAGCCAATTATAAATTTTTTTAAATATCTCAAATGGTTTGTGTTTTATTTAGATTCAAAGTTGTCAATTCCCTATTGGAAAACCCATTATAGAATGACGTTTCCATTCAAATTATGGTAAGTGCATACAACAGTATTTCTGAACTTTCGAACTTACCTATCACATTTCCATGATTTATAACATCCTTTATTCTGAATCTACTTTTACTGAATCTGAAATCCACAAACATTTTCTCTATCTTCATGAATCTCACACCTGCGGAGTTCGTGATTTCTTTTCCATAGATTTTGGCAGCAGCATCAATGTCCACTAAAATTTATAATTTATTTTCTCATTATTATGTTATCATTTGTTAGGGAACTTACAGAAAATCGCCCAGAAATCTCCCTTTGATCGTACCGGGAAAAGAAGAACGTTACCATTTACGTCATATTTTCCTCTAATTTCTATCCTTGGTAGTTTCACCCCTAGCTCGATGGTGTAATGATCTACGTCGGCACTGAAAAATTTGAAATTTGAAGCAGACTGAATGGTTCCTGCAAAGATGTCAAATTGCACTGATGATTTAATAGTTTTTATGAAAAAAATATAATAATATACCAAGATATATTGTTGAAAATGAAGAAAGCGAAAAAAACAGACAATGACGCATCAAGACTTCTTTCTATATAACCTAGTCGGGGTTACTATAATAAGCTGTGCACTAGAATTTCGTCAACCACGAAATATGAAGTTTTGACATTTTCCACTCCCCTTTTTTGTTGACGAGAAATTTTTGATGATGTAAAATAATTTTCCTTTCTTCCAATCGCCATAACCTTTATCTTCTTCTTTATATTTCCATTTCATAGTTTTTCAATGTCTCATTCCAAACATCTATTTTTTCTACAGTGAAATCTTTGATCCTACCATCAGGACTAAATCATCTTGAGAGGCAAACACCTAGTTTCCCGTTTGTTTCATCTTTCTGTATCCAACATTCTGAGTCCTTATTATTTCCTTTGTTTCCTTAATGATCTGACTCCTTCGTGTCTGAGTCCTTATTTGTTGTAGAAACAACCTGATTTCACATTCCTGTACTACGTAATTTAAATTTTCTTTGTAAACAATCTCTATACTTTGCACCAGTTATTCTATAATTCCTATCTTTCTCAGTTTCTTCCACATTTTGTCTCTCCTTACTTTGTCAAAAGCACTTACAACATATACAAACACAAAATACGCAGGTTTGACCAGCATTCTTCATTTTATCCATAATTTGTTTAAATGCAAACGTGTTCTTGTAAACTTCTACCCTTCATGAATTCACTTTGAATAGGTTCTAAATCTTTGTCAGCACATTTTCTGAATATCCTCTACAATATCCCCTCATACATCTCAATACATGTACTCATTACATCAATTTCTTTATAGTTATTGCATTTCCTCTTGTAACCATTATTTTTTAATTTTTTAATTAGTTGTCGAACCTACTTTAGAGAAATCCATAGGTGAGGGAAACTTCTCGGGGATTAATTTTAAATTGGAAGATCGTCCCTTGGAATAAACTACATCGGTTGATAACTCCCAGGCCTAACAACCAGATGGCATTACTAACAAAATATCCGTATGATTTTTCGAAACTGCCAATCTTCAAGAGATGTGCTTAGTGCTTAGAGTTTCGCTAATTTAATAATTTTTGAAAACCTTAGATTTCAAGCAATTTCGTGTGTTGATATACCATTGCTTCCTGAAGGGAATAAACACCGTTCAAGCTCAAGCTTCAGTCGAAAAATGTTATCGGCCTTATCGAAAACGATGGTTTGACGATTCAAGCAAGGTCGAACCGACACCGATGATGCTGAGAACCCATGTCGACCAAATGTGGCATTTATTTCGAAAAACATGGTCTATTGTGAAGCTGAGAAGCCAGAGACAATTACATACATGTAGAAGCAATTTAAAGGAGATTCTGTAGATGAATAACTATAAATTTTGACAAATAAATGTCGCTATCCTATCTAGGCCCTTGACTTATTGACCGATGTTTTATTAAAAGATTGTATTTTTTCAGAAATAACTCCACCCTTCTTGATTTTATATTATATGGAAGAGGCGTTTGGATTTCATTATAAGTGAGAGATAAAAAGCACAAAATTATTCATTCATATATTTTATAATGCAAGAAGCATTTTGCATAGGAGGTATCGATAAATAGAGAAAAATCTCAAAGTTTTCCTATTGCAAGGCCAGATGAGTAAATCTCATGTTTTTTTTCTTATCAATGTCACCTTGTATCAGACACAAATATAAACGTAGTCTAATTTATATGCAATAGAGCGTATCATCAACCAGCAAGGACTGCGAAGAACTGATAGCGAATTAAAAAATATGTCACACTAGTCCTTGACATGCTATACAGTTAGTCTACAGGAATCCTTTGACTAGAAAGATAGCGCAGCTCATTTGCATTCAAATAGTATGTTTCTTCAAATTTGGGAAGTTTTCAAGTGATTGATGATTTATTGATTAAAGGACATCCAATGACTCAATTTCTAATGTGGTCGATCCATTTTATAGAAAACTTTCCACATATTTTCAATGATTTTGGGTGTTCCTGATATCTTGGAACTCTGAAATGGTCTTAAACTATTGCGATGTAGTAACCACTAAAGAATGAGAGGTCGAATTGAGTTTTGTTGAGTCCTGGCATATGTCCGTTCATACCCAGGAAAAATCTCCAATGAGTTTTTCCCGACCTCGACGTTCAGAGGTTATATTGATACATTCCTTATCTCCGATGAATTCATGAAGGAAAATATCTTCTTCCATTTAAAACTGTAATACTTAAAAATATAATCCCTCGAATTACTTGACTGCATATAGCAACATATTCAGGAAAATGTATCTGTCGATAAACAAGATCTTTTTTCATCTTTATACCGGAATTTCGGATGGGGGAAATACTTGTCCAAATGACATGATTCTTCATTTTCTGAAACCTCTTAATGACTTCCACGAGAATTAGATCAAACTTTTTCAGAACGTGAATTTGGCTTGTCAACTTTCACAACCTCTCATTAAATTTAACATTTGTGATTGCTTGCCAATAAGTAAATGAAAATGAAATTGATAACTTCTGGTGCAAAATAGTTACGGCAATGAAATTGGGGATATTGTGAGATATCAATAACGTCAACATATGCACAAATTCATGTTTAAATACGATGAATATTTCATGAGATCATGAATTGCAAGGAGTTTTGTGAATTCAAGGATATCTATCTTATGAGGTAAAAAGTTAAAAATTTTTTTGAAATTTCGTGTCGACTTCTGTGAGCTCATTAATCTCAACTTCATTCGAATATCGTCCAAGTAACTACTTGATCCGATCGATATTCTAGAAATTATAGAGGAAACCAAATCTTAGATACTCATTACTCCTAAATCAATCCTCAGATTGGGCCCAAATCCGAAATTAAATGGGATATTTGGACAGTCTTTCGGAACATAGACAGTATAAGGTCGGTCAGACGGCCATACCCAAGTTTGTCCCTGTATTATTCATCAGGAAGTCAAACCCAATCGGCTTAAACCATTTCTGGCTTGATATTGAAATTACAGACATTTGGGCCGAAAAGATAGCGCACCCTTCTACTAGAATCAACGAACAAATATCATTTATCAGCATACTTGAAGTCGAGGTGGACAAAACTTACTTTACTGATGTGATTGTGTAGTTACTAGCTCCTCCAGCCGAAACGTTGAAAAATGTTGCTCTTATCCTGAAAGGTCCTTGTCCATTTTCGATAACAATCCTTTCAATTTTGAAAGGATCTATACTGGGTACATTGATATCCTTTATACCATCTATTAAATATGGCCTCAAATGGTTAAAGGTATTCGTGACACATTTGTTGAGTTCAGGATCAGATTTGTAGCATGGAATTATATATTCCGCTGTAACAAAAAATAACTATTTGAATCAATATATAATTTATAAATAATTGACGTAGACATCATCTTTCATATTTCTTAAAGAAATAAGGAGCAAGGTGTTAAATATCATCATCTTGGTGACAGTTAGTTACCACAGATTATTTACTGACATTTCAAGTTGAGCTCTTGTCTTCCTAAATGAACTTTATGATCATCAAGACAAAATGGACGAACTCTGGTATCAGCTGTAATATCTACAGTCGTTCTTGAGCGCCGTGCTCGAGTCATTGTGCATATCACCAACTTGTCTTAAGAGCTCAAATAGTCCAGTCATTTTAGGCATTTTGAACACCAATCTGGCTGAATTTTTGCATACACCTTTCATTTCGGTGATATAATGAAGATGTGAAAAATCGACATCGATATCGGGCCGGCTGAAGAAGTTACAAGGTCACGAAAATCAGTTTCTTGCAAATATTGCACAACCTATTGCTCAGAGGTGAATGAAGATCATTAAAAATCTTTCCTCGTGAAATTATCTATAAAACATGTCTCATACAATTTTTATGGAAAATTAACGGTTTTCGGATTGAAATAAAGGTGTATGCAAAAATTAAGCTCTCTAGGAATTTTCCCCAGATAAAACCTAAAATAACTGGACTAAAATTTTTCTACCAATTTCTAAATTGGGGTCCGACAACACCAATAATATTTGAAGAGCTTCTACCAAATTTTCACCATTTTATAGTACATCTTTAAAATTTCAATGTTTAAATGAATTTTAAATTATTTCATTTTTATTGTTGGAGCAATTTCTACTTCCATGATTGTCATCAATAGTTGATTTTGCAGCTGTAAATATTGGAAGATGTTGAATACTTGAAATGAATGAAAATATTTGTCGGTTGTGGAGGGAAATTTAATGCCTTCTACAAGCAAAATATTCTATTCGATATGACACAAAACCTTTCCTTGTACAATTCTTTATTTAAATTTAAAAATAAAGGTTGAAGCAGTGGCGGCTCGTGACAATATAGTATGGTGAGGTACATATGAAAAAAAATTAATAATGTAATATATATTTCGTCCTCGATTTGTTTATTCACAACAAAAGCAACCGAATCAATTAATTCATTTTGAATGGTTTTAGATGTACCAGAAATTACCGATTTACTGTTGGTGTCATTTTCTAAAGGTTTTTAAATTCGTCTCAAATTTACTAACAAGAACTACCAATTGTTTGAAATTTCCGCGATTTAAAGACTCATTCGATTCATCGTGCCCCCTAAAAGGTAACTCTTGCATACAGAGGTGCATCGTGCATCGACAAATTCTAAGAAGTTCAATAGATATATTAAACTTCTTAGAATTTGTCGATTTTCTTTGAATCTAGCATTGAAATTTTCAATTTCTATTTGACGCGCATTGTCTATTGCTGTGGCAATATTTTGTTTTTGCTTTCTCATAACGGTAAGCTTGCAATTAGATGAAAAATGCTGAGCACTTTTATTGTGTAGCGATAGACCCCGAGATAAATTTTTCAAATCACTAAAACCACTTTTCGACCAAACTCTGTCGGAATTTCCATTAGTTGCTGAGAATAAAATGCACAGCCAACAAAATATTTTTTCAAAGTAATATTTCGCCAGTCGTACTTGTCATACCACATATTTTTGAATCCCCGATTTGATTTACCGACCCCACCACTAGACACTAGAGATTTACTCACATTTGGAAGAGGTCGCTTACTTCCTTAATTAAATATAATTTATTATCATACGAATGAATCGAAAATGTTGCTTATTTATTAAAAATTAACAATATCACAAGTACACCGAATATGTTCCTTAGGAATTTCAAAAGATTTACTATTATTAGGTCCCGCTGAATCCATTTTGCGATCTATTACTCACTTTCGATAAAAAGATTTATATTTCAGAAAAAATTCACCTGAAAAAGATTATAATCATACGCGATACACAGCAAACGATACCACTAAATAACGACAAAGGAACTAACCCTATTTACCGCTTCCCGATTAACTCGAATAAAATCCTGAGGCCAGCCTCTAATTCCTCGAGAAGCCGCCTTCAAAGCCGTAGATATGTTCTCACCGCTTCGACGCAGATAACCCTCTGGACATCGCAGAAACGAAACGATCTCAGATTGGCTAAGATCGCGCAGCCTCGGATTAATCCTAGAACGGCTTTCCATTACGTTCTCGTAGGTCATCGAAGTAGATAACACGCTAATTCAGTCAAAGAAGCCTGCGTTTGGCATGCCTCCAACCGTTTATTCAAAGAGGATTTGATTTGTTATGAATATACAAGGAATGTGAGATTGGGAAAAATATTGAGGAAAAAGTGATGATGAAAGGGAATGAAGAAATATACGGTTCAGAATTTTTTGATGAGGAACTACCTCACCTGCCTCATAGGACAAGCCGCCACTGCGTTGAAGCCACAAATTTACAAATTCATCAATCAGAAGCTAATGGTTATGTGACCTGTCAGATGTGGATTCTGAACCGCTAAAGAAACCAGAGTTCCCCAATCTATCCTCATAATAGGGACCCATTATACTAGATGCCATTTTGAAGCACTACTCTTTGCTAGATATCGATCTTAGTGTCAAGCTTCTTGCACTCAACCAACATTAATTCAGATCATATGGATGAATCGGATATTGCCTTGCAATATGGAGATCACAACTCTTTTCTGGATTCAAAGATATTCACCAATTTTCAAAGAAAGCAAACAGAAAATTTTGTGTGTATGTCGCTGTAGTACAGCGAATTTGTGAAGGTATGATTAAATATTGTATATTGTATAAAGAAACCTTCAACTCATACAAGGTAAGTCATCTAAAATTAAACCTATAAGACATATCACAAGGTAAGTCATCTAAAATTACACCTATAAGACATACCACCTAATGTAACAAATCTAGATCAACAATTGACACATAATTTACGAATTATACAGTTTATTTTGAACTAACCAACGTATTCAAAGTACTGTTCCACATTATAAAAAAATTTATTATATTTCAATTTTTTTATTATTTCAGGTAATTCATTGAACAGTTTGAGTCCCACAAATTCAACAGATTCTTGGGTCTTCCTCGATCTACATTTTGGGACCTCATATTGGTGTGCATTTCTGGTAGAATATCCATGGACGTCACCATGCTTCAAAAACTCTTCTTCATGTATAATGCACAAGGCTTCCAACATAAAATGACATGGCAGAGTTAATATTCCATAATCCCTAAATACACTTCTGCAACTTTGAGTATTTGCAATTCCAGCGATTGATCTTAATGCTCGTTTTTGTTTAAGAAAGACTCTATGCATTCCAGGAGAAGCCCCCACAGGATTATGCCATAAGTGGCCACACTATGGAATGCGGCATAAGTGATAATTGCCTCCTTTGAGCCCAAGATGGATTTTATTCGTCGTATGGCATAGAAAGATAGATGAAGACAATCTACAACATAGTTCATCGACGTGTCTTGACCAACTCAATCCTGTATACAGAGGGAAACCCAACAGATTCAAAGATTGGAGTTCCATTGACTTTTTCATTGTATCGACAATCTGGTAACGATCTTTCAGATAGGACTCAAGTAGCTTCAAAATAGGGCCTCTAACACCATACCATTCCAACTTTCTCAAAAGACTCTCGTGGTCGACTGTGTCGAAAGCCTTACTGAGGTCAACACAAACCAAAAGGGCCTCCTCCAAATTTTCAAATGCATCCATAATATAATCGACGACTTCCATCATGAGTGTAATGGTTGACTTCCTCCTTTGGCATCCATGCTGATGTTTTGAGATGATCGACTGAGATTCGAAATATCCACACAGCCTGACCTTTATTAGGGTTTCCATTATTTTTCCCATTGCCGGTGCAATTGAAATAGGTCTGTAATTCCCGCAATCCATTCTCTCACCCTTTTTATGAATCGGTACTATCCTCGTTGTTTTCAATTCACGTGGAAAGATTCCCTGACTGAAGCATCTATTTATTAGCACACGTAATAAGTTAGCGATGATATCAATATTTACTTTTAGTAGGGTCACTGACCCTTTGAGGATTTTTTCTTCATTTTTGGCACAATTTGAATGATCTTCAATGGAGTTGTATCAAGTAAGAACATCGAGGAAATCCTTCGATCCATGTCAGGCAGACTTTCTGCACCGCCTACATCAGTTCTTGCACTGCATTGCTCAAAAAATTCACTAAGTTTCTCAGATGTTGGCCCTTTCGAACTCTCTGTATTGTATAAGACGCAACCACATCCTCTAACCTTCTCTTGGCCACACTGTTCTTCATAAAATCTATATTCAAGTCACCCAGCAGAATGACATTGCCAAATTTATTAACATCAATCTTGCCTAACGCATCATCTAACACTGATACCAAGGTATCTATGGTCTATATATATATACAAATAATAACGGTTTTTATTTTTAGGACAGCGATTGCTGACAGTTCTACCTCCATTTCAACAGAATGTTCACTAATCCCTTCCACAGGTTCACAGTCCAAGTCCTTTCTAGTCAGTATCATGCATCCCCCGTGGATGTGTTGTTTTCTCAAAAAAAAGTCGATTTTAAAACCTGGTATGTTTATTTTCTTCAAGTCTTCATCCAGTGTTCTGTGATGCCAATGAAATCATAGAATCCTTCATTGAGAACTTCCTCCGATTTTATTCGATAAGCACTGTATATTAATATTAAGAACTTTAAGAAATCTTTTATCATTTAATGGTTCATGGAGTTTGGAGTTTTCTATCTCCTCGAAAAAACTGAAATCACCTTATATGCAAACCCTCCGGCCAATTCTCTGCTCTGTACAAACTCTCCATTAGAGACCTATCAGCACCCACTTTGAAAGCCATATACTATGTGATTCCTCTCTAGTAGGAAGCTTTTCCACAATGAATGTTTCGGATGGGTAAACGTTCCTTAAATACTGGTCAATATCTTCCTCTTTGACAAATTTATTGGCTCTTCCCACATAAATCCAAGACCGTTGTAGAGGGAAATATTGTAGAGAGAAATATTTCAGTATCCTAGCAGACTTTCGGTAGTTTTCCAGCACACCTCAGACTCAAGTGGAAGATCTCCTCACAACACTATAGTTTGAGTTGAGAAAGGAAACAAAGATACAACAAGATCGAATGACTGGGAATATTTGAGACTAACTAGGTACATCGATAAAATTGTCCTCATGAAGAGCCTTTCGATTTCACTTTCCTGAAAATTCACGAGAACCAACAAAATATGTGAATGATGAAATCAACAAAGGAGAGCAGTCGATAGTATATAGTCACGCCAGAGGTTAATCACCCTGTATATTTGTTAGCAATAATATTATTAGTATCATCATTACAGCACTTAATATCCACTAGGTACACTCAATCTTGCATGAAGTAATCCATTATTCTCAACTCGGGTGGATTTGCAATAACAACAATGACAAGGAATTTCCAGTTGAATGATGGAGATGGAACACGTTATAAGAATATACAGGAAATCACTTCAGTGATCCAGTGACCTTAAATATCTAATTGGAACATTGCGTGGTTCACATCTTCATAACTAGGTAAAGATTACATAAATACTGTCGAGAGTGAAAGTAGCGATATGCTCTCACAGTGACATATCATTGTTTACATGCAAAATTCAGGATGGGATTGAATAAAATTTATGAGAATGTGTTGTTTGTTTTCCATTCATAGACGATCTATCTATTCAATATTTCGATATTGTAAATGGTAATGCACGTTCTTTATTTTCATTCAGTTTAGAATAACTGCATAACAACAATTAGGAAAGGTGTTTCTTGACTTTCTCTCCTGCATGTCCATTTGAGAATTGCTTGAATTGCCACTACAAGTTGCTCAAAATTATTCATATTTCATAGAAAAGTCTACTGTTCCGAATAGACAAAAACAGATATAAGTGACTGTTTCATATTGAATGCTTGAAACCGAATTGGTTTTTGTGTTTTTCAGATGGAACAACCCATAAAATTGAAACGATAGACTTAGAGCATCTTCTTGGAGTTCCGATTTAAGAAAACAATATCGTGAGAGCAAATAAATATTCGAGTTCTTACTTCTTACATATAAATAATAATAGTAATAATATTTTTCCCTGCTATTTTTTCAATGAAATAAGTGCTATATCACAACCTTCCCTAACTATGGATGATGATTTCCTTTGAATGGTTTCCATAGCAGACTTCAAACATCAGAAGATCTGAAAAAGCATCACTTGGACCTCAAGACCCGATTCGAAGAATCCTCTTTGCAGATTAGCGACAATTTTGTGTATTAGATTTGAATATAGAGGTATTTCTAAGGACAAGAGTAATTATATTTCTAAACTAGCAAAGGACTATGGTACTGAGATTATACTCCTTCAAGAGACATATACGGATACTAAAAAATATCTTCGAGAAAGAGGAACCATAAAGGTTATGTATTCATTGATTATCTCCTTTAGCTTGTTATGTTAAAAAATCCTTGATTCACAATAACGAGTTAATCCAGAAAGGCGAATTTGAGGTGTTTTTTTATCTCTTTCAAATTTTGTATTTTTGTTATTCAGTTGTTTTTCTGCTCTTATGTTTTTATTTCCAGATTCGATGTGGGCAACTTGAAGAAGTCTCTGTTTCCATCAATAGAAGATCACTCTTGAAGAAAGAAGTCCCTAAAATATATTTTGTACTTTCACACTTAGGCGGGGAGCCAGGGTTTTTTTACTGGGGTTTTTCCTAGGCTTTTATGTCATACGCCGAATTGTATGACACCCCGTCACTAAACCCTGATCTATATGCTTTATTGTTTGCTAACTAAATATTATAAGCCAAAAGTTCAAAAGAATATATATATATACATATAGATTCATTCAATAGCGAAGACGTTCTATTGATAAGACCTAAAGTAATGTCTTCTATTGGAGTTGTCGACAGAAAGAAACCCTGCGAATATCTTGAAAAACGAACAAAGTCAAGTACTGTGGAGTTTAGATGAGAATATTCTGGGTGAAATACAGCAATGTCGGAACACACATTTATCTCCAAGTATTGCGGAAATGATGTAAGTATTATGCAATGGAGATTACTGTGTTAAATTGATAGAAATTGTCAGTACTTCTTTTAAGGTACATACCGTTCGATTTATACCCGACAATTTAATTTCCAATTAGTTCGATTGATCAGCAATAGATAATGGCCCAGTGGAAAGATTATTATTTTCGAAAAATCAATAACCAATTAAATAGGATCAATTTATTTCGGAAAGATTAAGTTAATTTGAATTTATGTTTCAAAGACGAGAGATAACGAAATATTTGCTTATGCTAATTCCTTAAAATGAAACAAAGATATGTCTCTATCCAATGCAATTTCTCGTTAACAATCAGCATACAAATGCAAAATGTTTATCTACGTTCACCATACAGTTGAATCAATGCTATCATACTAGTAGAAAATGTCTTCAGTTAGATTATTTCCGCAGAAAAGTTTGAAAAAATTGAAAATCAAATCAATTAAACATGCTACTAGATCAGCATATTTCACTATGTTCTCAAATATATAGTTTTTTGAATTAATTCACAAAATTTTTGTTTTCTTTCAACCAATTTTCTTTTTGAAGAGCGGGTATATTTCGAAGTAAATCGTGAGATATTAACAAATAAGGTAACATATCATATTATCATGTTATCAATCGAAAAAGTTGAATAAATGAATTTTGGACAAAAACCTAATATATGTATATATTCCTCTCTTGCTCTTCAAAATCTCACGTTGCATATTCAGATGTTCTAAAGGGATTTTGTATGCAAATTGGTTGGACGAACTCGAATTTGGCAACTTTCAAATGTTTCAATTTTTTTGTAAGCACTGTGTATCATATTCTGAATTGTAAGATAGGCAGATACATCGCTTAGACTTTAGATCCTACTTGGATCTTTCATAGACATTGGGAAAATTGTTTTACAATAAATATGTTGTAGGGCTACAGATCATGAGAACGAATGAATGCAAAACTTATCAAGGTGTGCTCGGATGAAGTTTCAAGGAAAAGGAGTTCCACAAGGATCAGTTTAAGGCTTAATACAAGTTTTTATAATAAGAATTATATATCCGACTACATATATAAAGCACACTATGGAGAGTTGTAAGACAATTCACGGGATAATTCATCGTCGAGATAATCAAGGCCTCCTTTTTGAGGACCCTGATTTATTTACAGCCCCGTTAATATGCTGCCCGAAAGTCCTAATAAAAGACAAGAATCTCAAAATTATAGCAAAATTTAAAAAATTAGAAGATTTTCGGCTCGAGATCAGGAGCTTTCGAGGGGTAGTTCTGAATTGGAAAAATCAACAGACGAATATCTCGAATTAACAATGACCGTTTTTACATTTTTCCTTCATTTTTTTTTCAGCATTGTATCTCTTCCTCTTGAAACTGTGATATATGTTTCAATAGAGTTGGGATATTTTATTTAATGACTTTCGAAATATTTTGATGAATCGTAAAACCAGATAACTAAGTTTTTATTATGATTATCTATGTCTCCATCAGAAAGTATTTTGGAGATAGAATAACATAATTTTTCAAATGCTTTTTTGAAAAGTCAATGGATATTGGTTTTTCTCAAAAGAAAAAAATAACAAGAGGTATAACGACTAACAAACTGCAATATATTCCTTTTCGATGTGTACCATTCTTCATTCGTAATCGACCAAACAAATGCATTCCTCTGTTTATTGAATAAATTTCTGTGACATCTTTATATAAATATGAGGTTCTTTTATATTTTCTTGAAATACAGTAAGATGATCTAAGTCAAATATGTGGAATATCAAAAACTTCAATATATGCACAAATTTCTATGGACATCCGACGAAAATCTTATGAGTAATATAAAATTCTAAAAAAAATATCTTCGTAATATTAAAAATTTTTTCATCGTGAGAATTTTCAGATTCAGATTCAGTAGTCTCTTTTCTTTCAACGCTTTTCAAATGATTTTCAAATTATCGGATGGTTACTCTACAAGTTATTGAGAAAACTAAATTTCGAATGGTTATAACTGCTGAACTATTCGACAAAGTTGGTCCAATAAGGATCTAACTCATCTCCTTCTTCCTAGACAGGATTCGCCCGGCCGGAGGGACGGCGGACATTTCCAAGTTTTAGAAATTCTGCATCAGGACATCGAACTCGATTGAGATTCGATATTCGAAAACAAACAGACATTTGGTCGAAACTATAACATTTTGGATACAAGGGAAACGCCTCGAAAAATTTCTCTGACTGCCTTCCCGTCCAATGATAATGTTGGCTTCATTTGATTTTTGTCACTGATGTAAAGCCAGGATATTTGTGCTTTTTTTCAATTACTGCTACTATCGCAATTCAAATCTGAATGAAAACTGATGAAGATTCTTTGAAATAAAACGAAAGACATCAATCTGGCATTCCGGAACATGTAATCACCTATGTAGACCTCTACAATCAATCACAAAAGTTTAAAATTTCAAGTAACTTGTCTCAGTAGTAGGCACAGAAATTTCATCAACATTCAACAAATAGAGTTATACTAGTATTCCAGAACACTAGATTTAGTGCGGCCAGTAGCATCATGACAAGTTTCCTTGATCTATTATTGTCAGTTGTACCAAAAACAATTGAATCAAAATTTAACTATCAAAACTTTCCAATCAAATATTGAAGGATTACTCTAACTATATCGATTATTCAATTTTGCACTTCAAAAGCAATCAAACATTCTCTAATTTTAAAATGTGGATTAGGAAAATTTCCATATTGACAAATAAATCCGAAAATTCATCAAAATATTCAAATGTTTTCAGTCAACTGTTTTACTTGAAAGTCAAATCAATTGATCTACATTTTAATCAAGTGTATTCAATTCACTTATGTAAGTTATCTTTCATGCCCATATTATATGATTCGATAAGCGGTTGAATAGAGACATAACTCATACAGATTAAAACGATCAGGAGGTATGGTAAGTGCATAACGAAAATTTAAATACAATACTTCTTAAAAGACTCTTCAAGTAAATTCCTAAGTGAATTTTTGAGGTTCGTACTTCAAATTCTTTTTTTTTTTCATCAGAAAATATTTCTTCAAAATTATATGATACGATGATGAAATTGCAGAATCATTCTAGTATCAAGCAAATATGTTGAAATTTCTGTTGGGCTCTGACGGATATATTCTTGGATGTAATTTATTCCCAAACAAATATTTGGACAATTCTTCAAACATACTCAACCCTGACCACGGGTTCTTCATCAGGTAGGCGGAAACAACAGTTAAAGACTATTTTGGGCTTAACTAATGAAAATGAATGTCCTTTCGCAAAACCATATAGTATCGATGTTCCACAAGATCGCTAAAACAGCTGCATGTGTATGTATTTATATGCAAATTCATCAATAATTAGTTATAGATTATATGGGGATTGCTAAGTTCATAATATGATTTTTTAATTTTCAACGACCACTTCGAAAAATAAAAAATAAATCCTTTTTCAGTTTCAAACAATCATGTTACTTTCACAGGTTTATGTAGGTACCGGGTGTTCTAAATTCGTTGTCTAGTGAAGGGATTTCTGAAACCCGATGAGTTTGAACAAAATGAGTGACAATTTCATTTAAATTTACCGTACTTAAAAATAATAATCTAACATACAGGGTGAATTACTTTCGAGTAATGACGTCACCCTAAAATTTTTTTCAATGGAACGTCCCCATTTTGTCTCCATTTTCGGATCACTCTAGCTGAGCTGATTTCCACAATGTTGATTCCATCTGGTACAGGGAGGACAAAAATATGTCTGCTAGATCACAAGTACCAAACATGTTTAAAACCGGTTATTTTTATTAATCGAAAAATGTAACAAACTGCAGGGGGTTTCATTTAAACCAATTTCTACTGTACAATAAGTAATTGTGATAATATTGTTAACTTGAATAATAAAGAATGTTACGCGTTACTTTAGGAGCACATAAAAAACTTGTATTTTTGTCCATCCTGTACAAATTGGAATTAACATGTGAAACATTTTTGGAATCAGCTCAACTAGAGTAATCCGAAAATGGAGACAAAATAGAGCTCGAATATGTGCCACTTATTTTGTTTTAGCTCATCGGGTTGCTGAGATCCCCTCACTAGACGAATTTAGGAGAACTGGTATATGTAGATAAATATCACGCATCTTACTTAAGGCATTTCAAGAACTTCTCCCTCGAAGCTGGAAATATAATTAAACTCAACTCACGTGTTTCAGGATGCTCTGTGACATTTTCTGAAGACACAATACACAAAAACAACATCCAAATTGAACCCCTGAGATAATGCATTTTAGTTTACTTTATATCAAAAAATCTAAGATGCACAAGATAAAGAAATGCCGGTTGACAAATAGATATGAATGATACTAATGCATGTCCCAGGTAAGTAACCGTGAGAGTGCAAATACTTTTATTAGGAAAGTAACGTACTACATATTACACTTCATAGATACGTAAGGGTAGGGAAAAGAGCGCATTGATGAAGAATGGTCTAGTAGGGATAACAATGAGATGTTCAAACCACCTTCGTATGAGAAACAATTACATAATGTAGCCTCTATCAAAATTCGATTTGTATTCATGAATTACTTCTCTCTTGCCTATATTTTATGGTGTATTAGAGTTAATCCGAAGAGAAGTACAGAATTCGTATCTAATTGACATTGCTTTCATATGGCAGTCACACGTTCAATTATGCAGGACAGGTACTTTAATTAGATACGAAACTCTGGGCACCAGACACAAATCAGAAATTCATAATAATTTTGCGCTCTGGTTCCAAGTGGAACTGCGAATTTTCTCATCACCCAAATTTCTATAATTTCTAAATACTCGTAACTAGCAGAAAATGGCCTCAAACGACGTTTTCCCCAAATGTATGTAATTTTCGGGTCGAAAATGTTCTCAAGCGATTGGGTTCGACTTCATGATGAATAATCCGAGTTATAACTTAAATATGGCATGTTACTAGTTCTGAAAATCGAATACTAATGCAATTTCTTCCATTCACTTAACTTAGGTTTTATCAAACTTTTGGCCCCGCGAGCCCCTATGGCTGTTTCTCGATGATGGCAACCCTCTTTATAGTTGAGGCTGAAGTAATTAAACCACCACCTCCAAAAAATAAAAATAAAAAATCAAATCCTGCTGATCGAGCATCCGTTAAATAAATTTTGTCGTGAACCCCTTTCTTAAACTGGTGAATCTCAAGGGGTTCGCGAACCTTTGAGAAACCCTGAATTAACTGAATAGGTGGTTTTTTCAGGAATCAGGATATTCAACTCAATCATCAATTATTCAGTGAACTTGATAAGAATTGGGGAAAGCAAATTTCAATTTATTCCAAGAAAAGTATCGATTACATCAAAATTTTCGAGGAGATAACTGAATAGAGGTTCCACCCCTAATAATGGGGTTAGGAAAATGAAAAAAAATCTGAATAAACCGCCTGTGCAGTTAATTGAATTTGTTTTACCTAATTTTCGATTCCCAGAATCGGTGGAAATAATTTAAAATAGCAAATTCGTCGATCCCTTCTTAGGGTTGTAACATGGGAGAGAAGGCAATTTTGAAAAAAATTTAGTAGAAGTTTCCCCATTAATATTCTGCACAATGACTGCATAATGTGTTTGAAGTTTGCACAAATTCGTGTAATGATTATTTTACTTGAAGAATAAGAGTGCTGAAGTTCCTGACCTCAGGTTAGTGCTCTTATTAAGTTTTAAAGCTATTCTCAGTACCCTTCAAAAGATTACTGTTATCGCGATTGAGAACTATGAGGTCTCAATAGTATCAATTTTGAAGGAATCTGTATGCATGCTGATTCAAAAAGGTACTTGATTCATCATTAGATGGAGGGCGCCACCATTTACTCACAACCATAGACAAAGTACCTTTATAGACTGCCAACGCACTTGTCACGCTAACAAAGCGACACCATGCGTTTGGTCGCTCGAACTAATTTCCTCATTTGGCGAGAAAGCGGCTCATTTAAATTCATACCTCTTATGAACTATTATTTTCAAGCTAATTCGAGCCAAAACTGAAGTCGAGTAAATGATATCTGATTTGGATCATTTACTCAACGTCAAAATGGTTCGAATTAACTAATGCTTATTTTATAGAGAAGGGAATTTGGTGGAGAAAAATAGAAACTTTTAACAAATTTTTATTTAAAGAACTAAAATTGTTTAGTAGATGAATTCAGTCAAAATATCTGTAGATGTTAGAGATATATTATCCTATTTATCACATATGAAGATTAATCAGGGACATGATCAATTCTACTTACAAATTCGAGGTAAGCATAACCTACAGAAGATTAGATTGAATTAGTTTCATTAAAATCGAACTAATAAACTACATCTTGAAAAGCATTCATTCGAACTGAACAAAGTCACTGAGTAATGTTTTCAATCTTTTTTCCTTCAATGACACAATAGTGATCAGTTGAATCAGAACGAATACTGCTTAGACGTTCATTATATTCTAATGTCACAAATCACTGTGTTCTAATATTATTTGAGAAGGTGATTCATCAACATCGTGAAATGTTGAGGAGAGGTTAGATTCCCCTAGTTCTGAAACTAAAGAATATATATTAAGAAAATTTTAATAATGAGAAAATGAGGAAATTTTAGTGGTATGATTAATAATTTATATCTTACATCTTTCATCTGGGACCTCAAATCCAGATTGAGCTTCACTCAGATCTTCTCATTCCATATCCTCACTACGTGCAAAATAAAATGACAATAAGATTATTAAATAGTCAACATCCAACTTATTAATGTGAAATTTAGAATTTTATAGCATTTATGACATTATTAAAAGTTTAAAATAGAGAAATCACCACAAACCTGTTGCATAAGTCTCATTTCTGAAAAGAGTCGGTAATGCATGAGGCGTCAGCCTTCTGGTATCAGGTAAGATGTATTTCTCATCAAAATGATAGTGGCAGACTCTTTTCTTATAAACGTCTTCCCGTGGCATGGCTTTCAATTCTGAATTCTGCAGTATATCTAGCCACATATCAAATCTGATCAATTATGTTTTAAAATTGACCACCTTCATTTACCTAATATGACTGATTGAAGGAACTGAAGCTGTGTTATTTCAATATCTAAGTTGTTTATAACAAAGCTGAGATATTTGAAATATTGAAGGTCATTTTCAAACAAATTTTCCTCAAAGGTTTCCGAAAACAACTAAAGAAGATTCAATCTTAAATTGACCATTTCATCCGTGAAGAATGTTACATTCTGAATGTGACACATGTTCCCATTATATACTTCAGAATTGGATCTTCCAAGAAGGCTTTTGGGAATCTATGAAATCTTCTTGAATGTTTGCGCCAAAAGGATTAGTATATAAAAGCTAAAACAGATGTAACCGAGAATCATACAAAATACAGAACTGCACACATCTAACTCTCGTTCAGTAACAGAAGGCTGACGAGAGGATAAAATCACTTTGCTGTTGTTGTTAAATAGTATTTTACTTCAAGCTAATTCAGCAGTATGACCTGAAAATTCGATACACCGTTTTGGTATCAGCTTAAATCTCTGAACCACAACAGAGTTCATCGAAGATTGGTTCATCCAAGAATAGCCGGAGTAAACTTACTGTGGTACTCGACAGATATCATCATTAATAGGAATAAACGTGAGAGATCTCTACCTCAAAGAGATCATGTGAGATTCAGCATTAATTCAAATATGGTGTTTTGAAATCAGAGCCCGCGAGAATAGATAAACATGATGAGATAATAAAGATTTGTTTGAAGGCTGTTGGAAAACTTGAAGGACTTCAGTACTAGAGTTGTTCATGTAGTAAAAATTTATTATTTCGTTAAAAAATCACAGATAATATTTGCTTAATATCTAAACACTTTGCTCTTCAAGGTCAGCCAATGCATCAAGAAGTCTTGTTACTGGTTAACTTCTGTTTATATTCAGCATATTGGTCGTCAGTCAGGAGCCAGAAATCGGTTGGTAATTTATCGAATATGTTATTCAATATATGGATGAAGATGTCAGACATACTTTCATTGATGCTCTCTTCTAGTTCCTTGATTATCTCCAGTGCATTTTTATTGATGAAGTTGTTAACTGTTTCTCCTGAAAAAATCAATTAGAAATCAAAACTTTTCATCAGGCGAAATATTAATACTGATCATGTCATGCATCATTTCGATTCATTAAATACATACATTTCATAATTTGCTACTTTATTCAAAACTAAATTTAACTTCTAAAAGAAACAAAACCATACAGATATAAACTGCATGATTCTTTTAGGGGGATAAGAAAACAGACAGTTCCATGGGTGATAGAAATACAGATCAGAAGATTGAATGAATAAATGCATGGGACTGACTTACCCAGTACTTTATTTCCATTGAAAAGATTACTGAATTTGGTTTTCATGTTGGAGATGCTGAATTCGACTTTCATTTGATCTACGTGCATTACTTCCCTTCCATTTTTCATAGGCATGCTGATATTCGTGCTTATGTGGGATTTAACATCATAAAGTTTCAGATCGCAGTTTCCATGTCCGACGAGAGGTAGAACCAATATATGGCCTTTGAGATTATATCTTGATTTTATATCTAACAGTGGTATATTTATTCCGAAATTCCATGATTTATTCGGAAGATCCAACCTGCAAAAGGTCAAAATTAATAATGAATTTTTCTTTGAATATTCTACATAAACCTTGCAGCTACATCGTGCTAATTATATTTTGATTTACAACGAAAATCATTCAACAATTAAGTTGATTTTTCATGGAATTTTGAGGAAAGCAATTGGTCAAAAACTACATCCAACTAATGCCAACGTTTCGTAGATATATTTCTACTTCTTCAGGGCAAAGTCGAACTTATGTTTTACACACAAAGGATCTTAATATTAGTTTGTTGAGCAAATTGAAAAAGAACTTATGGGGAAACTTTGGAAATAAAACTTTTCAATTTGCTCAACAAACTAATATTAAGATCCTTTGTGTGTAAAACATAAGTTCGACTTTGCCCTGAAGAAGTAGAAATATATCTACGAAACGTCGGCATTAGTTGGATGTAGTTTTTGACCAATTGCTTTCCTCAAAATTCCATGAAAAATCAACCTAATATGTATCTACAAGGAAATGATCTATCAGAACATAATATTCAACATTTAATTCAAAACTACCCATCTGTTAACTAACAACCCCACTATCGAAATTCAAGCAGTAATTCGGGACGTTCCATAAAATGCCAAATGAAATTGAAATCGAATTCATAAAAGTTATTGAGGAGTAACCTCTATATCCAACAAAAACTCAATGATTTATAACAACTTCGAAGCAGAACAAAATGACGAACAAAGTTTAAGCGAATCCATTTGTCACATCGATGAATAACGTCTTAGGATAAAAACTGGTCGAGTTGTTGAGGGAACTAATAAGGATTGAGCTACTAAGGGAAAAAAAACCATCAATTTCACTAGCTTCACTTTTTGCATATATATCAGTTTATATAAAATCTTTATACTATTATCATCAGAAGGAGATTAGCTAGAGTTTTTATATTTTCAGAATAGGTCCAAACATTTCGGTCAAGTTTGATATTGAGACAAATTGGTTCAGCAGTTATAAGCGTCTGAAATTTGATTTTTTCAATAACTCCTTCAATGTCCATTCGATAGATTTGGAACATCAAAATCTGGTGCATATCGTTGAGAGAAAGAATTTTGTCAAATCTTGAGTCCACAGTCCACTGGTTAGATAATTTTTAAAAAATCTCAATTTTTCTTTTGAAAAAATTTGATTACTTATAAGATATTCCACGAACCTCCACAGAAATTAAGCATTCATGGTAGTTTCTGATATATTGGATATTCTGAAATTTAATCTTACTTGAGTATACCCATGAGAAGATATGGGAGTTTTTTTTGTGAGCTCTCAAAAACATCTTTTAGCTCAAGAATGGTTGCGTTTTCTACCAAAGTGGACTACTCATTGTCGCAGAATTTCTGTACCATTTGCAAACCTTAGATGTAACCACGACTTGAAAGTAGTGATATCAAAATGCCACTCAGCAAATAAAAGGAGATCGACTTACAGATTTCAGATCTATAACAAAGACAATGGTGAAGATTTTTTTGTGAGGTCATATTTGATGTGTTTACATGAAGAATAACTCTAGAAGGCGTATGTAAGACTGCGGGAATGAAATGGTCATGAACAGAACATGTTTCATTAAGAAGGTAACCGATTGCCTATAAGATGAACCGTGCGAACATAAGTATATGATCAAATCGCCAAAATCTTGGTTATATGTTTCATCAAGTTAACGCTCACATTTTCGAAAATAAAATTTTTTTGCATTCGTAATTGAGTCGTTAGTAACTATTTGTTTGCTCAAAACTTTCGTCGTGTGTAAAGGATACTAGTAAAATCACCGCCTTCAGCTAATTTCAGAGGCATACACTTGGTGATTTTTCACAAAAAAAATTATTTTGGAAAGTCCACCCTTAGTAACTATTTATAAGACAAAGATTTTCAAAGTTACCATTTTCCCTACTTCAGGTGAAATTACAAAGCAAAATTGTGGTGAAAAATAGTCGAGCATTGCCCGTGAAGCCATCACTCTGCGGAATGCGCTATCTTTGCACTAAAATAGTTGACTTACAAACAAAAATTGTGAGCTTACGAACGCAGGAAAAAACATTTTCGAAAATGTGCTTACTTCATGGATACTGGTTTGACACTATAAAATTAAGGTTGATGACATCAAGGAGAAATCTAAACAGGTTGTTTAAGTAGTACAGAAAAGAGAAAAAATGACAATCGGAAGAATCACCCACATTGTGTAAGTTGGTGTTGAATTGGAAGGTCCTCGAATATCCATGTCGGTTAGGCTTCCTGTTAAAACAATAGGTCCATGTCCTTTACTGATGGAAACTTTGTCGAGCCTTAACGGCTCAAATCGTTCAATATTCAATTCTGGTATACCTGGAAACAAAAAGGTAATTTGTAATAAATTGATTGGCAGAACATCAATCACAGCTTGTGTAGGCGATTTCCTATAATTGTTGAAAATCAACATTTTATTGATTATGACTTCAAATCACAAAAATAAGATGAGACATTTCATCCAATTCTAAACTAATAATTCTATTATACTAATTTATATAACCCGGAATTGATCCAGAATGAAAGATTGGTAGTTGGTTCGACAGATAACTCTGCATCTTCTTTTTTATTTTTTTCGGTTAGATAACTTCATAAAAAATACTTTTACTTGCTTCCACTTGGTGTTTTCAATTTCTTTTATATCGGTGGACCCTTGGTAAATTACACAATTTGGATTCTCACAGCAATTGTAGGCCACTAATCAATTGATTTTAATTTCACAAAGTGCTGTTTCACTTGGTTGCCTTGCCCTGTCAAGAGCAATGAGAGGAAACGTAATCAAGAATTATATTATTTTTTCTCTGAGATCTTGAAGAAAACCATAGTAAGCTCTTGTCCGAATCAAATATTGTGTTCATTGATTTAAAGTTCGAACGAAATTGATAAAATTTTATCAATTCTAAAGCACCCATTCGCGGTGAGCCAGTTTGAATAATAACTTATACTTTCAGGTTATATTCAAATATTCATCATTGTAAATCGGGTGTTCTAAGGTGCGTGGCCTATTTAGTTATAATGAAAAATATTTCATAATTTTCAGATAAATGGTAAGTTATCTAAGATATATATATATTTCTGGAATATGTTCAAATTTTCTCAGTAGCCAGATGTATACATATTTGGCAACAGATTTGTTATTCCAAATGAAATATCCCGTTTTTCAATTTTTTTATTCTTCATGAGAAATTTCAATCAATTTATTTGACTTCCTTATATTTGTCTTGAATTGTTTCTGAATTTTCAAATTATTTAAAAACTTTTAATTAAATTGGAGAAAAAATGTAGAAAACGTATATCGGGTGAATTCACAAGTAGCTGAAGGAAATTATTAAAGATGTTACTTGCCTGACGAAGCCAATAAGCAGAAACACGGCCAGTACCATCTTCGTTCATTTCCTTCTGCTACTTGTGAATTCACCCGATTACCTTGTCTAGCATAGTTTTTTAAAATTTTGTGAGTTGACAAATGGTAATTTCCATGGCTGTTCTGTAAAACAGTTAACTAAGATTCGAAAACGGTATCGTGGATCAAACTATTATGTACGGTCATACCAAATTTCCAACTGAAATCTCGAATATTGAGCAAAATATAGCCGTTTTCTTCACTCTCAAATTTGATTCCAACTTTTTAAATAATAATAATTATGAACCGTTGAAGATAGATATAGGGAAGTTAAATTAATTGGTTTAATTTTTTATTATGAATCAAAAATAAGTAAAATACCTACGACGTGTCCCATTTAATATATCAAGGCTGTTGCCAAATTTCCATACATCTGGCATCACTAATTAGAAAGTCTATCAAAGATGTAGCTCTGATAACTTAATGATCAACCAAAATTTGAAATATTTTGTATGAATTTTCGATAATAATTCAATAGGCCTCTCATCTTGGAACACACGATATATTGGGCATCATATTTCTTCGTTTATATATTTAGAAGCAATCTTACCATCTGCAAGGTACGGGAACATGTCACGAAAGAGATCTGACATGCATTGGTTCAGCTTGGGATCACTCCTTCTACAGACTTTCAACCAGGATGCTGAAATCAGAGAACAAATTTAAGAGAAATTAATCATGGAGTTTATAATATACACAAATTTTTCGACATTTATTTTTGTTGTCTTATGAATTATAAAGTTTATCCCAAGTATCTAGAGTTTCTTCAACCATTTGTGTGGAAACTGTTGGGGACCTTCTGAATTTGAATATGATGAATTTGATATATGTATAAGATGCATATCTGCATACTCACTAAATGTGTAGCCCATTATCAAATTAAAGATATTCAAACTTAAATAAATTATCAACAAAATTCAAAATGTCAATGCAAGATATTCATTTATTTCATAGTACATGAAACCATCTCCGATCTACGCCTATGTTCAAACTGGCGATGCAGCTTTATAATAAAGTTATCAAATTTCAAAATAAAATCCATAATATTCATAGGTTACAGACACTGAACGATAAATTTTATGATGCATCGTGAAGTCGTTCGACTTCACGATGCGGTTTTCAACATCTTCGATATGGGAGCTCCGACACGTAAGTAGGTTGCAGACTGGTATGTAACATACTGACACACTCGTAAACATTACGTCATAACATAAGCAAACTTTATGTAACATAATACCCAACTTTCCAGTCGAGAATCCGTCTTCCATCTAGAGGTAGAAGAAGAGGGTTCTAATCGAGATCGTTTTGGACTTTAGTTTGTAGTTTCGGATTATTTAGTCGAAAATAGTTGAATTGACCGTTCTGATGAAGAATCCATATTTATAGCTGAGTATATAAGGCTTCTTCTGTCAGTCTGGGCACAAATGATATAACATTCTAAGGAAATGAGCTGAAATTTTTCATATTTACATAATACATGAAGTGTCTAAATATCTGGGTCAAGTTCGTTAATGGGCAAAATACGTCTCAAACTTCTGAAATCTTTATTGTTTACTTCAAAAACGTTTTAATGACGGTTAAGCCAAATCATTAGGGTTAGTATTGAATGTCACCCGGAAAATATCCAAGTGTAAAATCAGTTCCACCCGGATTTCGAATCAAGAACTTTCTGCATTAGAAGCAGAATGTATTATTCGAGAACTCTCAGCTGTCAATTATTCAAGCCTTGGGAAATATTACACTGAATGTTTCAGTTTGTCAAATTTAAGAATTGTAACTATGTATTAGTATGATAAAGCTGTTAAACAATGAGAATATGGTTTGAAAAGAGGGAATTATCATCCTCAAGGTATCTTGTTTCCATCTGAATAATCATGAAAAATATAGAAAATTAGCTGTAACTTTCAATGATTCTCCTATCAAACATAATTTCTATCCAAAATACTTAGGAGTTAAATTAGATTCATCTCTCAATTACAAGGCTCATTTAAATGATCTGAGCTTAAAACTGAAAACAAGGAATAATATTGTTCAGAAATTAGCTGGATCGTCTTGGGGTGCTGATGCTTCCACTCTTCGTACAGCATCTCTAGCCCTAGTCTTTTCTGCAGCTGAGTATTGTTGCTCTGTTTGGTTTAATAGTGCACATACACAAAAAATTGATGCACAATTGAATACATCCATGAGAATAAGTACTGGCACCATAAGATCAACACCGGTTCATTGGTTACCAGAATTGTCTAATATTGTCCCTCCCCATATTCGCAGACAGACTGCAGCTCTGAATTCTTGGAATAAATATCATTCTTTTCCCAATTATTTCATATTTTCCACAAAATAGAATTCCCAGATTGAAGTCACGTAAACCATTATGGCATAATACGTTCTTCAATATGAACATAAGTGATAAAGAATTATGGAAGACTGAGTGGAACTCTTACGAAATGTTCAATAAGTATCTCGTTTCTGATCCTTCTGAAAAAGTTCCTGGTTTTGATCTTCCAAGAAAAATTTGGACAGTTCTTAATCGTTTGAGAACAGGTCATGGTCGTACCAATGGCATGCTATTCAAATGGAACTCAGTTCCTAGCGCAAGTTGTGAATGTGGAGAAGCAGAAGAAACAATACTTCATCTCATCAATAGTTGTCCCATATATAAATTTCAAGATGGTTTTAGGGCTATTCATGATGTTTACAACTCTTTCTTGGAATGGGTTATAAATTTCAAACGAATATGATACGTATTTTTGTTATTCAGTTCTTTTTTGTGCTTTTGTCTTTTTATTTCCAGATTCAATGTGAGCACCTTGAAGAAGTCTCTTTCTCCATCAATAGAAGATCACTCTTGAAGAAAGAAGTCCCTGAAATATATTTCAGCTTATTTTTGTATTTTCATACTTAGACGGGGAGCCAGGGTTTTTTTTTACTGGGGTTTTTTCCCTAGGCTTTTATGTCCGAATTGTATGACACCCCGTCACTAACCCCTGATCTATATGCTTTATTGTTTGCTAACTAAATATTGTCAGCCAAAAGTTCAAAAGAATATATATATATATATATCATCCTCACTGTCGAAATGAATCGATTTTTCTGACTACATTTTCTAAATGAACCCAAATCAAAAGATTCAAACCTTTTTCGCCTATTAATATTTGTGTAACTTCATAAGGACCATGTTTAATTCAAAGAGAGTGAGAAAAATTTTATTCCACAAATTTATTTCACATTAACCGGAAAAGTCCAGGCTTCCCGATTATTTCTACTCTGCACAGCGAACAATATCATAATCTCAATTCTCAGATTCTGGATTGGTCCAGTTCTAAATAAATGTCTAATAAGCACCCTGTTTAATGAAAAGCAATCCGTGATTAACTTGAGTATGTCTGGCCCGGACGTCCAGCAGTACATTATTTCAAAGATATGAGGTTAATTGTACAAATATCTTGGTCAGGTACGTTATTGGGCCAAATCCGTCGAATGGTTCAGCAGTTATGAGCATCTGAAAATTCGTTTATTCAATAATTCCTCGAATATCTTTTCGATCAAAATGTAATTTGAAAGATGATTGAATGAGGTTGAGAAAATAGGCACGCAGAATTTCATAGGAATTTTTTTGCTAGAGAATTTCTGAAAAATTGCTGAAAAAAAATTTCATCAATACATTTTCTACCTATTACATCTTTCCAAATTTGGACCCGTTCAAAAGATTTAGCAAAGTTGATTTTAAGGAACCGTTTTTATTAGATATTAGTTCTTTAGATAAAATAAAAAATAATCATAATAATGAAGACAGCTCATTTGGGCTAAAAGAATTGGTTTTTGGCAAAATGACGCATCAAAATACACTTTTCATACACCCCTAAGCCATTCAACGAAAATATAGCTTTACACAAATCAACTTTTAGGGCGGCGAACTTTGAATATACATTAATAGATGTCCCCCAAACAATATCAGTGTACGTCTTCACAGGATAAGAAATTTGGCCCCGTTCAAAAGACATAGGGTGTTGAAATATCACAAAAAAGTTGCATTTTCACCTGTAATATTCAAACGATAATATCAATTGAAATGATCTCTTGTAGATGGTTTTTAATAACAGTCATGCATATTTTGGCATTAATAGATTTATTCAATTTCTTGTGGGTTTCTCACTACTACTGTATAGATTGGTTAAATTGCATGAAAAGCAATTATCACTTGAACTAAAGGTACATACGTATCTTGTACTTCCCAGAATCATTAGTCTTTTCTGCAGATAAAATCATTCATCATCTTTTTCCTAAATTGCACCATTCTTGAGATATTTGAAGTTGAAAGAAATTAAATCGATATAATCATCTGATGAAATGTGAGTGATTGAATCATTTCTAGAGAGAAAATAATGTTTTTAAACAATTCAGATCCAATAGTGGATGCTGTGGAAGGTAATTCTCATTCAAACTAAACTGGAATAAAGAGGGGTATTTGCTCAATGTGAAAACTTAAAAATAACTAAAATGCTTATAAAATTGATGCAGTAGTCAAAAACTCACCATGTTTATAAAAAATATTGGGAAATTCATTTTTTCGATGATTCAAGTGAAGGAAATTTCTGTAAGGACATAAAAAGCTGGGACAATATACTATGCCGGTCTGCTATGATGCCAATGAATACTGAATGAACTGTGTACAATAGATCTTGGCATTGATAGATACTTACTCGGATTTCACTAACAACATTCATTTATTTGAAAAGATCCAAGAAACGGGAACTTATGAAGATTATCAGTAATTTGATCGTGTCTATATTACTGTTGAAATGATCGATTGAAAAATTACCTGAAACGAGCCTCAGTTCTTTCATTGCTAGAGTCTAATTATCCATTTATTCATCAATTGCAGTTTGGATCGAATCATATGCAAATGAGATTTCTTCACGTGTAAATCATTCATTTATTATTCACAATTACTTATTATCGCAAGTAAGTTCGATAAATTAACTACTCACGTTTTTCTTGGGGAAAAGCAACAGTCTCCACATTATAACAATCACCAAACTTATAACTAATTAACAAAATAACATTGAACAAAATAAGTCCATAAGTCATCCTGAACCGCAGGTTCCAGTAAGAATGCATCCAACGCCCAAATAATCTTAACACCCCTTTCCTGAAGCTGGATAAATATTGAATCGAATGATACCAGCAAGCGAAAATGGTCCTTCAATCAGAAGCATATTCAGAAGTTATTTGCTCGAAATAGGCGTTGTTGAGAGTGAAAGTTTAACTTACATTTCTCTCCTACTAAAGAATTCGAAGTTACGTATTAATTCGAGATGCGATCATTTTGTAAATAAATTGGCAGTTTCGTTATTGTTTGCAACATGTCGATGATGGGTTTTTTTATCATCACATTGGTTATGTTCTTAGCACGGAATTTCTCTATTTCTTCATGGATAATGGTGTTTATTGTTCCACATGGTTTGAGAGGTCTGTTAATTGTGATACACTCAAAGTAAACAAGCAGAGTTGTTTATATATTGGATAATTGAAAAAGTCTCCGAGATTTTTTGAGTATTTCAGAACAAAATTTCTCTTTATTGAAAATTACTTTCAATCAAGTATATTTACCAATTTTTGGGTAGCTTTATAATTCTATCAGTGTTGAATTTTGGTTTATCAGCGGATCAGCGGAAAACTTGGTCAAGAGATATTCTGCGTCCGCTGTTTCAGTCAATTTTTTACCATCGAGAGAATTTGGCAGAGGCAGAAGCAGATGGTGGTCAGATGGGGCAAGTCCAGGGTATACGGTCAATTTTCGTCGGGTCAAGATGAATGTGGTTTGACGTTATCATGATGAAACACAACACTTTTTCTATTGACCAATTCTCGACGCTTTCTTTGTTGTTGTTCCAATCTGGCAAATTTTTGATTGTAGAGATCAGAAATAACCGTTGCTCTAGGTCGCAGCAGCTGATAATGGCCAGTTTCCTTCCAATATCACCATACATTCAGCATCACCTTGTTAGCCATCAGTCCAGGTTTCGATGTAGTTTGTGGAGGGTCACTGGCTTCTATTTATGATGTTTTTCGTTTTTAATTCCATATTCGAAAATTGTTCGATTTCAATTCGTTCCAGTAGCGTATCACTGATGTTTAAATTTTTTTACGTTAATTCTTGTGGCTCGCAAACATCCAGCTTTTTTTAAGGCAGCCTTTTTGGCGTTCTTGTTCACCCGAACAGATTGCCTATCATTTTGCCCAAATGTCTGTAATTTTCGAATATCGAGCCGAAAATAGTCGTGGTTTGGGCCACTATATCTGCTAAAGGCATAATTGGTCCTTATTTTCATGAAGATCAATGAGGCCGAGCAATTAATGTGAATAGTGACCGATATGTTACGAAATTTTTGGTCCCAAAGTTGCAGAAGTTTGCAGGTTTCAACTCAAGAACGTTAGTTTGAACTTCACGATTACCTCGTGAAATTCAACATTCATTCATCAATTTGTCAAATAATATCGAAATGTGCTATCAAGGTTGCCGATGAATTATTTTTTTTAAGTTTGAATAATTTTTGCTCTCGTCTCATTTTTCAATATCCTGTTAATCTCATAACGAAGTGATTTCTGAATATTTATGAATTCGTTTTATGAAATTATTTATATTATTATTTCAGAACTTTTGAATTCAGGTGTACGTCATTTAGATATGAATTTGAATGTACAGGGTAGATCACGCAAGTCGGACTCACTGTTTTTTTTCAAAAAAGAGAAACCCGATATATTTGTATGTTATTGAAACCCCCCTCAATGTACAGATTTCAACAAACTATTAATTGTTCTCATATGAATTACACAAGGATTAACTATTGTCGGTTGTAGGCAGTTTTTATAAATTTGTAATGAAATTCATGAATATACCGGGCCCTATTTGATTTTCAATTTTTCCAAAGTAAGCCTGAAATTAGTTTCGATTTTTGATAAATACTTTCATTTAGGGATATGTCAAAATTACCAATATTTTCAGAGTAATTTATTTCAATATTTTACTCCGTATAATTCATCATAGAACATTCAATACAGTTTGTTTAAACCAGTTCATTATGCGAATTTCAAATATATAAAATATTCCGGACGTTGCATAGAAAAAAGAACACCGAGTATGGTAGATATGCAGGAACCACACTGTACACTTGAATTAATGTTAAAATGTCCCACACCTAAATTCAAAAGTGCTCCAGCATTTTTTATAGTTTTCTAAAATATCGATAAAATAACTTTATTTCATAAGTTGTTGTAGTATACAGGGTCCAATTAGTGACATCAGCAAATTTTCTTTAGATTTCTATAACTATTATACCCGATATTTTGCGATTTTTCATAGTTTTCAAGTTATAATATTTTAGTGTAGTTTTACTGATTTCTGCCAGCGAGGGTTCAAAAATCCTCATCTGTTTTCGTTGTGGCTATTTTGCATTATTTTTTCTTGCGAAAATTGTCTTCAATGTTGTTTTAATGAATAAAATATCACCGCATCCTGAAATAACCTGAAGAAAACTCAGAAGCCTGGAAAGTTAAAACTTGAAATTTCAGTAGGATCAACCCCAAGATTTAACTTAAGTTTAAAAATATTTACAAAAAAAAATTTCTATAGCTTCTGATTAAGTTTGGAGTTTCCGCATCGTCTTAAGGGATAATACCTAAGTGATAAAGAGAATAATACTCAATCAGCTCAATCTTTTTATTGTACCTAAATGGCCTTCGAAGGCGGAAAATCATTGAAACACGATTAATTTCTGGTATAAGTTTGTAAAAAAATTTTGTTTCGCATTGTTATCAATATTTTTCCGTAAATTCCTTTTTTTTGTCTGGGGTTAAGTGAAGTAGCTTATGATAGATATCACTCATTGTGTATATTTTACTCGCTATATAAATAAAGACTCCGATATTATTATTAAACTAAAATTTAATGATGTCCTGGATACAAATAACCTCGATACACAATCCATATTTTGTGGATGTCTTATGAATATCTTATGAGATAACAAGTATTATAGAAAAAAGTTTTGAGAATTTATTGCCAAGTTTTTATAGAGATTTCCAGGAAATATTGCAATATTGCTATTTGTTTCAACCTGAATACATTACCTTTAAGTTACAAATAAATTGGTTGGTTATTCTTGGAGTAATCGAAGAACCAAATTACAGATGCTGATAACTGATGAACTATTCTACGTAAAAGCTATGTTACTGAAATTTCCGAATGCAGGTAATAATAATAAATTCCATAAACATTCCTATATTTTATTGATGTCCTATTTATACTGTTTTTATTATAGTCATATATGTTTATGACATATTCTAGTACATTACAGATATTTTGTTATTGTCATATTTGTTCACTTTTATTCTAGTCATGCTTATTTACTTTATTCTAGTTGTCTTTTAACGCGATTATTTTCTCTAGTTGCATTTATTAAACATCTCTCACTTTGGTCATGTTTATACACTTAACTTTAACAGGTTTATTTGTGAACTGTTTGTTTTTCTGTTCAGTTATATATGGCTCTATTGTTCAAGGTGTTCATAAGATAACCAACTGAAGTGTAATGACCATTGTAGTCAGTTCCTTCAAATGCTTTGATGAAAATTTAAACGAACTTTCATAAACAAACTAAATTTCATCGAAATTTTTGGTATTTTGAAAATGAGGTTTTGGAATTGAAAAAAAAAAATAAATTCAACTCAAGGAATTCATCAAATTTTGCAAAATCTTTTGTTTCAACCCTATTCAAACGTTTCCGAACTACAAATTATTGATGTAAGGAATTCAAATTTCAAATGCTCATGACTGCTGTGCTATCAAGAAATTTGGCTCACGAGCTCAACTGACATATTTGGAGAATCAACCTATTTCATAGTTTTGAAAACTCTATGTGAGTTTCTTCAAATGTTATAGCATAAATAACCAGAATTACTGTTGTTTAAATCCATATGCAAAAGGAACCGCCATGGTAGGAAAATTTGGTTAAATTTTTTCTTTGTATCCACCACTGCGTTGCTGCGAAATCCATAGAACATACAGGGTAAATGCCTTAGTGGTTGAGATATCACAACATAGGCTTCAAAGCTTAGTGTGGGTCTACTACAGTTGCATCTGAATATAGGATCATGCCAGGTGTTGAAGAAAATAGTTATTATAGATATAAGACTATATGTGAATCGATTTGAAATTGAACTGATTATAATATTGAATTTGTAGAGAACGATGTTAAAATGTTTCATTTAGAACAAGCTCGTAACATACGAGAATAATCTTGGTAATAAATGGGATTGAAATTATTTTAGGATGCTGCTTCCATGAAGTCTCATTCAAGAGCGACATTGAAATGCGGTTAAGAAGGTCAGATAATGATTATAGTCTCGATGAATAATGCAATTTAATTCCATCAACAATTATTTCGGTAGTAACACTGACAGCGGATACTTATGGTATATTTTGTTCGAAAACTTTTTAAATATGCTGGCAATTGTATCTTCAAGAACTGGTTTTATCTCGTTCGCCACGTTCTTCCAGTTGTCATTCAGAAATAAGTTCATGGCTTCACCTGTGAAAATATATTCTAGATCAATAATATAATCGGATATTATTCATTGTAATTCGAATCATAAAATATGAGGCTGCTCGATTATCATATACCATCTGCATAATCAAGATTTAATCTTATGATCCGAAGAAAATTTTCATTTCAAGTTCTCGATAAGAATGTACAAGGTTTTCCGAAAATATTAATCTCTACGTGCTTTCAAGTTAAAATGACCAGGTTTTCTGGAGAAGATTGAAAAGTAACTATAGTTTGATGTACTTTTGTCTCAAAACGCATATTATTGAAGACTTATTATTCCAAAACTTCTACGCATAAATTGACCAATCTTGCATAAACGTTGATGTTTAAATACATATTTAGAGTTCTTGTTCTTCGAACCGAGTGCTTATAGATTTGTCCAAATGTCTGTTGTTTCAAAATATCGATTATGTCCTTCTGTCTGTTGACAGGAGTAAGTCCCAATGGAATAAGGTAGAGAGTCGAAATTTTCAGGATGGGTTTGAGACATAAATATTTCTTTCACATCAATTTTCCTGAATATTTGGATTTTGGTTAAAAATTGTCTCAATAGTATCAGCTGAAACCGATTTTGTCCATCCCTAAGCACGATGCTTTTAGCAGAAAGCTCAAATCTGGAGAACTGACTGAAAGCAATCATCTTGAGAACTGAATCAGGTTAGACAGTTCGAATATCTAGGTTTATGGAGTTATTCGGTTAAATCAGCTCAGCAGTTTTGATGTAACGAAATAGTACATTGTTTACCGGGTAGGAAAAGCTTAACATTCCTGGACGACATTAGCAACACAGAGTCCAGGAATGTGGCTTTTCCTACGAGGTAAACATACTATTTTTCCTCAAATCGTTTAAAATTCGACAGATATTGATTGATTAAAAAAACGCGATAATTTTATTCCCAGATAAATGGTGCTTTGAAATTCCTAATAAAATTACTTGGGTTACTATGGAAACGTATTGAGGTTGAATTGTCAAACTTAACGCTTATAAATTTAATTGCTGGTGTTCTCGAAAGTAAAATGATAAGTGATGATGATGAAATTTCCTTCCTGGGACTCCTCCAGAGATGGTTGAGGCAGTGAATACTGCTTCATTAGAATTATTGCCAAAGAAAAGTACGAAAATGCATACAGACGTTTTATGGATTATCGCATGAGTAAAAATACGAGTTCTTTCTCAGAAAATGTTGTAATGGCATACTTCCTAGACCTTTGTTTAAAGATGAAATCTTCAACATTATGGGCCAAATATTCAATGCTGAAGTCAACCCTTGCACTTAAACACAATGTAGATATATCTACATACTCAAAACTTCGTTCTTTATTGAAACGGCAAGCTCAAGGTTATAGGGCAAAGAAATCTAAGATTTTAACTAAGGAAGAAATTGAAAAATTTATCCAGGAAGCTCCAGATAAAGGAAATTTAATGATTAAGGTAATTTACAAGTTTTTAATTTCTATTTAGATTATAGCTTTATTTATTTTTAGGTGGCTGTAATATTTGGTATTTCTGGGGCCTGTAGAATGGATGAGTTAGTCCGAATGACTGTACACGATATAGAAGACTTAGAATCTAAGCTTTTAATCAGCATACCTGATTCGAAAACCAACAAACCAAGATCATTTGTAATTAATCAGATCTACTTGAATGTTTATCGAAAGTATGTTTCGTTAAGACCAGAAAATATGAACAGAGACCGATTTTTCTTTAAATATCAAAGCGGAAAGGGTTGTAGACAAGTGGTAGGAATTCATCAATTTAGAAAAATGCCCAAAATAGTTGCTACTTATTTGAACTTGGTAAATCTGACAGAATATACTGGTCACTGCTTTCGTCGGTCTTCTGCAACAATATTGGTTGACTCTGGTGCCGACATAACTAGTTTAAAGAGGCATGGCGGATGGAAGTCATCAAACGTTGCTGAAGGATATATCGAAGAATCGCTTAACAATAAGGTTGAGGTGGCAAATAAAATTTTCACAGTACAAAATATTCAACAAAATGACCCTTCCACCCTGCATGTTGTCCAAAATGTTTCTCATAGCTTAGTTCCTCCAATGTTCAATAATTGTACTAACTGTCAAATTACTGTAAATATAACAAATTGATCTTACAAATGTATTCAGCAATGACTTGATGTTTTCAAAATATAAATTAATTCCTTATAAGCAATGTGTTTTCTATCATTCATGTAGAACACTAACAACTTTACGGAAATAGCATTTCCTTACAGTAAGGAAGTCCTGACTTTTTCTCCAAGAAATTTTGACAGGAATGTCAAAATTTCCTGGCGATTTGCGGAAAAACACTTTTTTCGAATGACTCCTCAAATTTAAAAATTTCACTGTGCAGTTTAGTTCTATTTTGGCCATATATTGAAGAGATGTGATTTTAGAGAGTTGTATAATTACTAGCAAGTAACTCAACAAGAGAACTAAAGTTCCCTGACCTCAAGTCAGTGTACTATGCATTTTTCTAATGTACTTGCACATTTGTGATATTCTGATTTCAGTTCCAATGTTATTCGATGAAACTGTCAATAAATATTTCTCACCTAATTCTTGATCTCCATTGAATAAATTATCAAGTTGTATTGTCGCATGACCAATATTGAAATCAATATGGAAATCTTTAATGTTGAAGTAAATCTCTTGATCTTTCACTATTTTTTGACCAAGGATATTAACGGTCGCCTCAATGTCAGCTGTAACAGGAATATATAACATTAATTCTGTTTTCTCACATACCTGTATGATAATGGCGGTACTAACGTAACAACATACAATTAATATCCAATTCGCTGAAAATACTTACAGTAATTGCCATAAAAGTTCCCCGAACCTAAGATTGGCATCATCAAAATTCTTCCTTCCATCGTATACTTGCTTTCCAGGTAGAGAGATGGAACGTGTAGCTTCAAACGTATTCGATCCCTATCCAAATTTATTCTTCGAAGAAAAAAACAAAAATGAGTCATCTCACGAAATTTCAAGAATGTATAGCCGATTCTTTGACCCGTGTTCGCTTAATAAAAAATTTTATGCACCAGGTGTAAAGTTGATTATACAGGTGTTCAGGGATACAACGATTACAAAATACCAGGAGAGAAAACAATGTAGACTCTTTATGAATACTGATAACTGATAACAGAAACTTTTCGAAAAAATGCAACCTCAAAAAACAGATCTATCAATCGTTGTCAACAATCAAAGCAACGTCCTTGTTAACTGAGTGAAATAAATTAAGTTTTGACAAGTTTTGGTTCAAAAAATTATTGTCAACTTTGACACGTCCCGTTGGAAAAAATGTGCCACCCTCTTCTTGACAAGGTTTCCCCAAAGATTCAGACTAGAATTCGAAATAGTATAGTACCCTTGCCAATTAAAGTGCTATTTCAAAATTATCATTATACATACTCAAGCGTGTCTGACTGATATATATATATATATATATAGTGAAGTTCATGTTCAGAAGTATATATGTTAGGCCCGAAGACCGACAACGCTCAGTGGCCGGAAAAAACGGCCACATTGCTTTCTGGCTGTCTTCGAACGCACAGAACGCGTTTTGGTTGTTTTTAAACGCTCACAACGCGTTCTGGTAATTGTTAAACAGCCGGAACGCGTTTGCCTAACGGCAATTGGTTCAAATGTAAGACCCTGTAGTTTTTTACATTTTTAGAATAATAAAAATAAGTTTTGTCCGAACATGTTTTGTACTTGTGGTCTAGCATTTCTTTATGAGCACTGAGCACATACAAAACTATTGTATATTTGTCGACCCTGTACCTATTGGAATCAACATGTGATACATTTTTGGAATCAGCTCAGCTAGAGTAATCCGGAAATGGAGACAAAATAGTTCAATTTAAAAAAAACGATGGTGATGTCATTACTCGAAAATAATTCTCGCTGTATATTAGATTATTTTAAAATAAGGTAAATTAAAATAAAAATCGATGTGTTTCAGGATTATTTCTTAAAATGGTCTGATTAGCTGATAATGAATTTGTGCCATACTTTACGGATACAATTTAAATGTACTATGTAATTCGAAATGTCATTCAAACAGTTCTTGTAAAAATAAGTAACGTACCTATGTAAAGTACACAAATGTTCGGAAAAACCCGTCGTTTGTATTTAATTGTAGTTTTCAATAATTGAATTGTTTCTAATAAAGTAATTAGAAGAGTTATAAATTCAAGTTTGTTTTGTTCTCCACAATAAGTTGGATTTGTAGAAAATAAATTGAAATTCATTTGTCCAATAAAGAACTTTTCGCTTTTTAATTCATTCATTTATATATTATATGCTCGACAATATAAGTTTATTAGTGTAACTTTCTTCCTAGAACTGAAAAACAATTATAAGAAATTTAATATTGTTTTAATGATTCGGCAAGAAAAACCGAACCCATCTTTGGTATCCAATTGTAGTTGTCAATAATTGAATTGTATTTAAATTTTCAACTTTGTTTTATGAGGGACAATATAAATTTTATCCTACACAGGTAGAAAGCGGCAAATAATACAAGTCGAACATTAAGAACGCGTTGTGAGCGTTGAACAATTGACAAAACGCGTTCCGGCTGTTTAACAATTACCAGAACGCGTTGCGAGCGTTTAAAAACAGCCAAAACGCGTTCTGTGCGTTCGAAGGCAGCCAGAACGCGATGTGGCCGTTTTTTCCGGCCACTGAGCGTTTTCGGTCTTCGGGCCTAACATATACATGGTGTATCGCGACGATCTTCAATTAGGCTCATCTCCTCAACTACTTGATCGAATTTTATTCAAATTTGGACATTGGAGTTTGAGTGCATTTTCAATTGATGGAATATATTTTTACTCCTGAAGTGTTTCCGATTTTACCGGAAGTAGGCATAAAATTACTTTTAGTTGATGACGAGATATTGTTGATGATGGAGCTCGTGTTGAATGATTGTTTGGGCTATTACCATCATCTATATTGTGGATGTAATGTTTTCCGACGTTTCGATAGACATCTTCTATCTTTATCAAGGAGGAAAAGTAAAAAACCTTTTGAAAATTATCAATTTTCAAAAAGTCAATATTGACAGAAGTCATGGAAGAAAATGAACGATGTTATATACTCATCTGTGATATGATGATCTTTTTAAGTTGGATCGAACTATCGGCGTCCAAACTTCTGGCAGATCTATAGATGGAGCACTTATGGAATCAGGTGTTATTTTCATAAATGCTGCTTCTTTGATTTTTCTTCTTGCAAGTTTTTCTTCTTTGGATATTATTGATGCCTCATCCCACTTTATATGATGATTCTCATCTACATCATGTTGGACCAACCTGGATTTGTCGCTGTCTAGTACTCGTAGAAGCTTCTGATGTTCTTTTATGCGTACATTCAGAGGGCGTTTAGTTTCTCCGATGTAAGATCTTCCGCACTCGCAAGGTAATTCATATATGCAGTTCTTGGTCCTTTGTGTCTCATTAATAAGCTTAATGTTTGTAAGTTTAGCTCTGATAGTGTCTTGAGTTTTGAATGCAGTCGTTATGTTGTATCTATTTCCAATTCTTCTCATTTTCTCCGACAAACCTTTTACATAAGGAATTACGGTTTTAATGGTATGATTTATATCTGTTGGTTCAGGTTGACTTTCTCTTGTTCGTCTAGCTTTTTTTAATATCTTTTTAGGGTAGCCATTGCTTCTAAGAGTTTTCGAGATGTTATTTATTTCTTCATTTTGGTCTTCTTCAGTGCAACAAATATTTATTGCTCTATCGAATAAACATCTTGCTACTCCCAATTTAGTGTTAAGTTGGTGGTTTGAATCAAAATGTAGATATTGTCCTGTGTTCGTTGGCTTCTTATACACAGTGGTTTTTGGGATTCCATTTTGTTTATGTACGAGTACATCTAAGAATGGAAGTTGTCTGTCTTTCTCGATTTCCATCGTGAATTTAATTGATTCCTCTTGATTGTTTAGATATTGAAGGAATCCATCTATAGTGTTTCTTCCATGTTGCCAAATAATGAAAGTATCATCTACATATCTTTTCCACAGTTTGGTTTTAAGTACATATTTTTCTAATGCCTTCTGTTCGAAAATTTCCATATATAAATCAGCTAAAATTGATGATAGTGGTGAACCCATGGCCATTCCAAATTCTTGTTAATAAAAGATGTCTTCAAATTGGAAATATGTTGTTTCAATACTTATAGAAAGCATTTCCATAATTGCATTCACGCTTAGTGTAGTTCTTTCACTAAGGGTTTGACCTTCTTCAAGCTTTTTCCTAACTATGATAAGTGTTTTATCTGTCGGAATATTAGTGAACAAACTGGTGATGTCGAAGCTGACCATAACGTCTTCTTCCATGATTTCTTGATGTCTCATTATTTCTATGAAGTGTTTCGTGTTTCTTATCATCGATGTTGAATTACTTTTTAATGGTGATATAATTTTCAGCAGAAATTTAGCCAATTGGTGGCATGCTGAATTTCTTGAACTCACAATTGGTCTTATAGGAATATTTGCTTTGTGTATTTTTGGTAGACTATATAAATGTGGTGGTTTACTGAAGTGAGGTGTAAGTCTTAATCTAACGAATTGATCTGGAAATTCATTTCGATATTTATAAAGGATTTTGTAAATCTTGTTTTCAAATGTGGTGTTAGGGTCCTTTTTTAGTCTTTTGTATTTTCCTGCTTCTAATAATTCATTGATTTTTTTATTATAAGAGCCAACATCTAGAATTACAGTGGCGTTTCCTTTGTCTGCTGGAAGTATCTTTATGGAACTATCCGAGTTAAGATCTTTTAATGCCCTCTGTTCAGCTTTATTTATATTGGGTAGAGGTATTTTGTTATTCCTGTCTAACAAGGTTCTGATTTTCCATCTGTACTCTTTGGCTTTTTCAGGTTCTCGAATTTTCTGTGCAGTTTCTTCTGCCGCCAACATGATTTCCATTTTTGGTATCGTCTTAGGGGCTATAGAGAACTTGAGACCCTTGTTAAGGAGAGATATCTGATCTTCACTTAAGTTCTTATTAGATAAATTGATCACGGTTTTTGGACGCCGATAGTTCGATCCAACTTAAAAAGATCATCATATCACAGATGAGTATACAACATCGTTCATTTTCTTTCATGACTTCTGTCAATATTGATTTTTTTTGAAAATTGATAATTTTCAAAAGGTTTTTTATTTTTCCTCCTTGATAAAGATAGAAGATGTCTATCGAACGTCGGAAAACATTACATCCACAATAGATGATGGTAATAGCCCAAACAATCATTCAACAAAATTACTTTTGTCATATGGGATCTTAGACTAAACTAAATCTATAGTCTAAGTATGGGATACACACTGTATATTCTTGTTTTCAGGATTTCGCAGTCTATTCTGAAATAACTTTATGGAGCATACTCTATATCCATTTTGAATGAGTTATAAGGACTTTCCAAAAAAAAAGAGTGTCAAATGCAGTTACAAAAAAATTTAATAGGTTTTGTTTCTAAATACTATGGATGAAAAATTACGAATGGGTTGAAATTTTTAGTGAATAATTATAAATCATTCAGGAGGTGTAGAAGGTTGTCTTCTCATAATTTTGAAACGAATACTCTCAAAGGATTAAAATATCAACTCTATCTATATATATAATTATCCATTATGTATCAAAATTTCAACTATCAGGGGTGGAGACTAGGAGGTGCAGGAGTGACAAAGGGTTATTCATCTAAGTGTTCATTGAAATTTCAACCAATTCGGATGTTTTTGATTTTTTGTACAGAGTTATGAAAATAAAACCTATTATACCCTCTCTCCCCAGCTTAGCTTCCACTGCTGAATACTTTTGACGAATTATTATTCATTGTCCTGCACAACAATTAAAACTTTAGATTCCAGCTAATTATTCCGTTACCCATGCTTTATAAACTGACCTGTTCTTAGCCTCTATCTCAAACTCCCCACAGTGAATAGATGAAGATGTAGGGGTGATCTATTTAGTCATCAACATTATTTTTTTGAGCAACAAAATGCTTCTCGAGAATAATTTCTGAGATGTTTGAATCGGCTTGATGCCAAATACTAATATGATACAGATCTGTGAATATAACGAAATAAAATAGACTTACTTCACCTGTTTGAGCGTGAATTCAGATGGACCGTACACCTTTATATTTTTATAGCTGGAATTGACGGATACAGCACCAGATCCTTGATCCAAAACCACTTCAGGAATATACAGGGGCTCGCAGCTAGGGATACCAAATTCTGGTATGCCCTGGGCTAAAAGTGGTTTCAATCTGTGGACTGATTCTATGATGCAGTCTCCCAAATGAGGATCTGAACGATGACATATTTTTAAAAATGTTGCTGAAAATGATGAAAGTTATATGTTATGATAATGCAGAGGAGTTGGTTAAAATGGAAAGTGAATTAATTCACAAAAGCCACTGGCTTCACGTAATTTCTCTTCAATATTCATTAACAGAAAACAGAGGTGATATCTCAATGATTATTTTTAATAAAATAACACCCAGCTTTGTATGAATAATTCAATGCTGATTGCTTAAAATTTCCTAAAATTTCAACTTACGTAGTTTATTTCCACATTCAGTAGCATGCAATATGCTGCCAAATACAACACTGAGAATAAAAAATTTCATTGCATTGATTTTTAACAACATTTATGAAATCAGTGTCAATTTTCACGAAGAATATTCGTTACTGGCTGATGATGTTTTCCTATCAATGGCAGGAAATATTTTGCTTTGCAAGCACTTAACAACATAATCGAGCGGAATGAGGTCACTCGTCAAGAGCTTCGCTTTTCAGTTATTCTCAATTCGGCAAATCATTCATCTCGGAAATTATCTACTGAAATTACCAAAAAATAATTTTTGGAAGTAAAATCGAAACTGCAAAGTGGTTGAAATAAGAAATAATTATCACAACAGGACAACATTTACATCTATTTTTAAAAACTGTATAAGAGAGCTGACTTTATGTCAGGGCCATTTGCGTGTTGCTTTGAAAAGTGATCCTAATCTTGTAAAAAATTCTTTATGAAATTGGAAAGTTTACGTCAGAAACAAGTACACTATTTTCTTCTATTGCAACATTGTGATACTTATGGACTGATAACAGTACATTTATATATAATTGAAAATTTCGCAGATTCTACTAGTAAGCAGATAGATAGATATCTAGTTATTCTCTCCTAAAACAGAGTGGCACTGTGAGGGGATTTCAAATTTGTGTGTATGAAAAAACAAAAAAGAAAATTGTAACCAACAAACAAAAATGAAAGGTTGAAGCCGGCAATATATTTAAAAGAGAATTACATTAAATGAAGACTGAGTACATATTGAATTCTCATGAATTCAAAGAAAGCTGGTAGGTGTTTTCGGCTGGGCCATCCAACAGTACCATTGTCAAAAACAGAATCTCCGAATCACAAATTAAAAGTTATGCAAGATTAGAAACATTGAGTTTCGTCTTGCTAATAACCAGCTTTATATGAATTCATTAGAATTCAAATTGTGCTCGGTCTTCACGTTTCTCCGCTGGGTGTCACGGATCACGTTGAACTGCCTTTCCATTCCCTAATTTTTCCTAATATCCCTTTGTCCGTGGGCGTTATCGAACATAATCCGGAATTCCCTGATTTCTCCTAATTGGCGCCTTTCTTTTCGATAGTTCGAAATTTACCCCACTAATTCGAAATCTAAGTTTCATTGGCTTTACTCAACTGAGTCGCTCGATACAAACCTCTGATTGGTCCACTGATTTAATTTTAATTTTTCTACTACAGATCCACCTTTTTCCCATCGTTAACTTAATCAAAGCTCTTAAGGTCGCAGGGTCACGTAAATGTATCATATGTCGGACTCACCTAATTCTCAAATTTTATTACGTCGTACATCCATCAAGATTTCCATGTAGGGGATCAATAAATTTTGTTTTAAATCTTAGGTTTTATGATTATTGGGGTGCTATGTTTGAAAGGTTTATTACTGTCTGGAATGTCTGGGAATTTCGATTAGATATGGTCTTTTGCTTATCAAGACCCAATATCCAGCATCGCTAGACATATCATATTACACTAATATCTAGGCTACCCACAACACGAAACTCAATATTTTTACTCTTGCACAATTTTTGTTTTGTGATTCGAAGATTCCATTTTTGACAATGGTGGTACTGTTGGATAGCAAACCCCAGCTGAAATCACATGAACAGCTTTATTTGAATTCTAAGTGAACTCGGTCTTCATTTAATTTTTTTTCTCTTATGAAGATTATAACTCTTGTAATCTTGTAATCCAATGTATCATATGTAAATACCCTCAATGAGAAAACACTATACTTCATTATAAGCACCTAGGTCAGGTTAGTCAGAATATTTCTGAGAAATTCATGTACTCATGGGCAAGATCTAGATTGATCAGTCAGTAAGGTTGAATCCATCAATGAGAAATACTTTCTATTACATATAAAACATTTACTGAATACTTTTTGAAAGTAGACTGTAAATTTCAATAGAGATATACAAAAACCGTAAGATCTTTCAATAAATGTCTAGTGTTGTTAAAAAACCTTTTAATCTATTCACATGACATTGAGGGAGTCATTGAAAAGCATGATTTAAATTTCCTCATCGCACGATTAAAAAAGTCCTCTTTATATTCCTGCTACAATGTTTTTCATCAAGATATATTCGTTGAAGTGACCATTTTTCAAAGAAGTTTGAGAATTTTCAATTCCGTTTCATGTTACTTTGTCGACATCTGATGTTTATTCGTTAAGGTACCGATTATAAAAAAAGTTTCTTTGTACTTTTAAAGACAGAATTCCACAAACGAATTCACTACAAAACAAAATAAATATTTCTGAACAAATACTTGGTGGAGTCACAAAAACCGGAGTTCCTGATGCAGAAATGGATATTCCAGCAGGGCCTGAGAAGTCCTCAAACACATGAGCTATAACGACTGAGCGTGTTTCCTTTGGAGGAGGTGCAAGTTTCCAGTTCCACTTTCAAAATCTTAATAATTGTAATTTTCACTTTAATGATAAAAATGACTGTCAATTTAGAATTTTTAATAAATTTTAAGAAACACATTTTAAAATGAGTTTTCGTGTATTGTGTGTGGAAAGAATACTTTCCAGAAAGTGAGTGGTGAACATTTTATTCCACTAGTGATTAAAAAAAAATTAATTCACTCAGTGGATAAATGTCAACTTACCCTTGATACCATGGGTTTAATATTGTCGTCTTCAAACGTCAAAATGGGATAAAATATATTATTATAATTTCTTTTCTTCAACTTTTCAATCCTAATACGAATTCGTTTCTACATTGTATACGTTATACAGGGTGCTTCATCTTAGGTGATCTTAGGTGAACCACCATATATAAATTGGGGAATATTTCTTATCCTGTGATTGCAAAAATTTCCTAGAAGACGTACAATGATATTGTTCGGAGGACATCTATTGATGTTTATTTGGGGTTCGCTGCCCTAAAAGTTGATTAGGATAGAGCGATACTTCCGTTGAAAAGTTTAGGGGGTGTATGAAAAGTGTATTTTGATGAGTCGTTTTGCCAAAAACCAATTTTATTTAGTCCAAATGAGTGTCTTCACCTTTATGATTATTTTTTATTTGATCTAAACAGCTGACGAAAACGGTTTCTTAGAAATACCATTTTCACAAAAATTTTGTTAAAGGTTTTTCAAGACCTTTCAAATATGGTATTTAATTTGCTTATGAAATTCCGTGGGGTTGAAGCACATCCCGAATATAAACATCGAAAGAAGTCTATCAAATAAAACTATTCGACCTGTTTGGAAATTTACGGGGTGGCTCATCTGAAACGAAAATTATTACAATTTTGCATGGAAATAGCTCACCCCCATTCTGAATTCCTCTTTGTCCCTAGATTTATTGAATGACTCCTCCATCAAGAATTCCTCATACTGATAAAAAAAATGCACTTATCTGATGCATTTTCATTTTTCAAGGTTTATGTATGCGTTTGATTGAAAGACAGGACTTTGTTGTAGAAGTACTAAAGAAACAGACCTACGATGGAGACAGAAATTCACCTTGACAGCTATAAAAGTATATATCAACTCATTTCTACATCACGACTACATTTGCTCGAAGATTTACTTAATTGTCATACAACATAATTATGCAGTTAACAGTGATTTCATTGATTTTCTTTCAAGTTTTTGGATTTGTTTCTCTCAAGAAATTGCGTGAGTTATGAAAATTTTAATTAAATGGAATAACTTATAGTACATAATGATATAATAGGTATATTTGAGGCATTTTGAAAATGTATGTTCTGCAGACTGAGATAGATTTATAGTCGATATTTTCACGCGCTTGTTAATACAGTGTAGAAACTAATCATGAAATAAAAATTGTTATATTTTTTTTAGTAAATTTCAAAAAATTCTGGATGATTTGCACAAATCTGCCATACTCGAGGTTCATTTCTGTGAATGATACACTCTTTATTTGTATATTTTTCAAATCATTTTCATGAACAGATTTCAATGCATTATATTGAATAGTCTACTATATATTATAAAAGGTGAGATTTGTAAGATTCTCGAGAATAATTTCATAGGCGAATCATATTTGAGTTAAGTTAGAAATTTTACAGATCACATCTGACAATAAGTTTCGATCATTGATACGTTTCTACATTTTAGCTACTCATACTTTCATAGTAGTTCATTCCAACTTTTCGGCCTGATAAATAAGTAATAATAATAATAATAAAAATGTTATTAATCTTCTTAGACATTATAAAGAATGTATAGGACAAGTTGAGGAAAAAAAAAAGAAAAAAATTACAATTTACAGCTTATCAAGAAAATACTCTCTACCGCTATAATAAGACTTACAGAATAACAATTCCTTGACTATATAAGTATATATTCTTTTGAACTATTGGCTTATAAACGAATGTAAGCTGGCTTTGGTGACGGGCTTCAAGTAATATCAACAGAGGCTTCTTCAAGTTGTACATATCGAATCTGAAAATAAAAAGACAAAAGCAGAAAAAAGAACTGAATAACAAAAATACGTATCATATTTGTTTGAAATTTATAACCCATTCCAAGAAAGAATCGGAAACAACGTGAATAGCCCTAAAACCATCTTGAAATTTATATATGGGACAAATTGATGAGATGAGGTATTGTTTCTTCTGCTTCTCCATATTCACAACTTGCGTTTGGAACTTAGTTCCATCTGAACAGCATGCTATTGGTACGACCATGAACTGTTCTCAAACGATTAAGAACTGTCCAAATTTTTCTTGGAAGATCAAAACCCGAAATTTTTTCAGAAGGATCAGAAATGAGATTTTTATTGAACATTTCATAAGGGTTCCACTCAATCTTCCATAATTATTTATAGCTTATGTTCATATTGAAGAATGTATTATACCAGAATGGTTTACGTGACTTCAATCTTGGAATTTTATTTTGTGGAATGTATGAAATAATTGGAAATAAATCAGGAAAAGAATGAAATTTGCTCCAAGATTTCAGAGATGCAGTCTGTCTGCGAATATGTCAATTTTGACGAAACCAAAAGTTTTTAATAAATATACCCACATAAAAGATAAAATTAACTTTTTTCTTCAATTTTCAGCTAAATTCATAACCTACTGCCACAGAGATGATCCACAGTTGAACGAATGCCTGACGAAAGCATTTCATCAGGTGCAAACACATTTAACACAGGGTATACCTGAGTTTCAGCTGCCACCAATGAACCCCTTACATGTTCCTGAAGCCACACTGGAGAGTGGTGAGAATTTCAAATGTTCGTTCAAGGACATTCAGATCTATCATGCAGAAGAGTTTCTATTGAAGGAGGTGGATATCGATCTGAAAAGTAATCGAGTCAAGCTGAGCCTTGTGTTCCCAAGATTAAGGATTAAGTCGATTTATAAAGTTTCTGGAAAATTGCTGATATTGCAATTAGATGGAGGTGGACCAGCAGACGGAAATTACAGTAAGTGATGTTCACATTTTGTAGCAAAGCGCTGTTTCGGATTGTCGAATTTGGGAAGAGAAATTCACTGATAAAAAGCAGGAAAAATAATATTTTGACGATAGAGAATTATTTTTGCTATTTTCATTACTTACATTACATTATATCGGTGATTTACACCGATTTTCAAAAAGCATTTTCCTGCCGTAACTTCGACATTCGATGTTATACAGGGTGATTCCGGAGGAGACCGTCAGATTTTAGGTGAAGTATACAGTAGTCAATATAGTTTCGAAACAATGTTGGGTTTATGGTTCGGGGCCTTCATTGAGAGTCTACAGGGTGATTTGTCCGATTCGATCGATTTTTCTTTTATTCATAACTTTGGTATGGCTTGATCAATCTTGATGAAATTTTCAGTGTAGAACAATATGATTATTCTTTCAGGACTCAGGAAGAGCTTTGTATCATTGGACGACACCGGTTTACATTCTAGTTCAGAATATCCTCACTGCCTTGGAGCAAAATAACGATATTGTTCATCCTTGAAAATTTTTTCTAGGAAAACTGGATGTGTGCAAAAAAAAATAAAAACGCTCCAGTAATGTAAACTTATGATAGAATCTGAAGGATGTAGAAAATTTTTGAAAACGGAATGTACAGGGTGTTTTTTCAACATGCAAACTTATTCTGAACTAATCATAATTCCCACCCCGTATTTTTGAGAAAGTGTTGGAATTATTGAAAGAAGATAATCATATTGTTCTACACTGAAAATTTCATCAAGATTGATCAAGCCATACCAAAGTTATGAGTGAAAGAAAAATCGGTCGAATCCGAAAAATCACCCTATAGACTCTCATTAAAGGCCCCCAACCATAAACCAAACATTGTTTCGAAAGTGTCTTGACTAGTGTATACTTCACCTAAAATCTGACGGTCTCCTCTGGATTCACCCTGTATATCAAGGTAAAAAAGCTCTGTGATAATTCATTTACAGGATTACTATTCCATATTTTACTTCTATGGTTGTCATAATTTTCTAGTTGTTTTCGGCATAGAGTTTGGCTCCACCAGTGTTGGATCTGAAAAGAAGCGGTTCATATCAAATTTGCTATGCCTGGATTAGAACACACTATATGTTTTACTAATAAAAGGCTTGGATGAGCTCTACGATAATTCAATTACAGAATGATCATTTATTATTTTACTTCCACGGTTGTCTTTGAGATATTCTTTCTTTTTCAGCCAATGTAAAAGCAGACATAACCATGAATGGTTCAAGGTACATAAAAAATAACAAGGAATACGTCAATTTTGACAAAAATGACCTGAAACTGGATATTGGACATCCTGTATTGCAATTCGATAAACTATTTGGAGACAATGAAGAATTGAATGTGCAAACAAATAGAATCATCAATGAAAATATAGAGAGTATATTAGATGAACTGAATCCAGTCTTGACAAAAGTAATCAGTGAATTTATATTTGGCATAATTGGTAGAATTTTTGTACGATTTTCATTAGATGAACTGTTTCCCAAATAGAAGTGACCTACTCGAGATTTATAAAGAATAAACTGATGAATGTTTTAGAAGTGTTATTTCGTTACTAAGAAATTTGACGAGTCTTATTAACAATGTCTATACCTTCAATATGGTGGTGAGTATGTCAAAATGAATTCATCATCAAGGATATAGTGTTTTTCTCACAAATTCATTCATAGGTGTTGTGAAAGCTGCAGCAAAAAATTTCGTTCCAAGAGCTTTCCGGAACGATTATATTCCAGGTTGGTCGAAGAAATCGATAATTTGTATAGGGACTATCAAAAATCACCATCCGTTGATAAATATAAAAGGCTTATGAATTGTATCAATACTAGCCAAAAAGAGAAAAGGGATAGTGTTGTATCAATAATTATTTCCACATTTTCGAGTAAGAGTTCATGGAATATATTGAGAAAATTAGTTGAAGCTACTCCCCTTGCCTCATCATTTTCAAAAATTGATCCAAGATTAATCGCTTGCCGCTTAGTTGATGTGTCTGAATAAGTTAATATATCCCAATCATAAATGAAGAATATGAAGAAAAAATTACACATATTCAGGAGATCAGCTCCTACATTCGAAAATGTGTCACATACATTCAATATAGATGAATTAAGGAATGCAATTAAGTATATCCAATCTCTGAAAGCAGCAGGTTTTGACGGAATTTATCCTCAATTCATCAAACATTCAAGAAAAAGACCTTGTCTTGGTGATTGCCTTTCTATAACAATATTCTAAATTCAGGAAACTTTCCTTCCGAATTCCGTAAGGCTAAAGTAATAGGTATTTTGAAAGGAGGAAAAAATTACCAGCATTCGGATTTCCATACTCTAGAAATCAAACTGTCATCTGATTTGGAAATTTTAAAGAATTATTTTATTGAGTGGCGATTATTCAATCCCTACAAAACAGAGGTTTTACTTTGGTGAAAAACGGCAGGCGAATGCTTGCGTCGGTTCAATCAAACCAAGTAGATAATGGAAATAGGACAAATAATCTCCCTAAAAACATACCAATATCAAGAATATCACGTTCACAATCTCATTATACTTGTTGAGATCCAAAATAATATATTCTAAGCATATAAGATACTTCAAGAATATTTTGATTCCTGATTTGAGTATAGATTTTTTTGAAAATTGTTATTCCTCCTACCACTCTCCTCAACAAAAATGACATGTTGACTGACACATTCTAGTTAACACGAATGTGAATCAATAAATCGATAGCCAAGGATAATTTGCGGTATTGTAATGACGCCGAAATTGAGCAATGAAAAAAAAATTGAAAATGGAGTCTTTTTTGTTCATTCGGAGACATGACGCTCGGAAGTATCATTAAATTAAATTATAAGTTATCTGCGATGAATGAGTAACTTTTGGTTCACTTAGTACCCATATTTATTTCCGATTCTCAACGTACTTTCGATTACGAATTACGCAGATAGGTATCTATTTCGTGGAATATTCTATTGTTTCATTCCTAGAAATACACATTTTTCATGCGAAGAAGTTAGTAATTATGAATTTTATATATTGAGAAACATTTTGTGGAAGGTTAATCTTCTGTAAGAATTGGGTAATAATAACATAACAATGTGAGGAAAACAATATATGACTAATTCTTTTTTATTGCTTGTTGATAATTCCACTGTTAATTTCTTCACGAAAGCTAGATACCAATAGTTGGCATTTTTTAAAATATTCAACCCCTTTGCTCACTCGTGTCTGGTGAAACAAGTTATATATAATTCATCCTAAATGTCTGTAACTCTCGAAACATAACGCATCACTTTAAGCGATATCTATTGAATGAGATGAGCTGAAGATTTTCAGGCAAGATTGAGTGTCCAAATATCTCAGTTGATTTTCTTCTGGGCAAAATCCATCTAATGGTTCGATAGTTATGAGCATCAGCTCAATAACAGGAAGAATATCCACCTAATTAAATCTCAACTTGAAGAACGTTGGAAAAAACTCTATATACCATAAGATATTTGTCTAGAGAAACATTCTGAGTAAATATAGGTGATTGATTTTTTCTATATCCCCAAATTTCAGTTCAATAAACCAAGTATATGTTTCCATTTCATGAACTGCTGGCAATGCTGCACGAAAAAAGTATTGGGAGGAAAAAGATTGAAATAAACTCGAAACTGTGCGACTTCAAAATATAATCATTTGAATGCATATGGCAACATAATCAAGAAAATTTATCTATCGGTAAAGAAGGCCTTCTTTCATAATCATACTAGAATTTCATGACGGGCAAATTCTTGTCCTTTGAAATACCTTCAAATTCAAATTACACAAAAGCGATAAATCTTGGCAATCGAATCTTCTGAAACCTCTAAATGGTTTCCACGAGAATTACATTACACTTTTTCAAAACATAAATTTGACAACTTTCCATTAAATTCAACTTCTGTGATTTCTTTTCCTTAAGTAAGTGAAAAAAACATTATATCTTCATGTGAAAGAAAACGACAGCATAGAAATTTGATAATGTGTAAGATATCAATAAGGTCCTTTTATGCACAAAGTATTGTCGAATACGACGGATATCTTATCGGAAATGAAGTTTTCTAGCCGATCGATTTCAACGAAAATCTACAAGCCTATTTGTTGCAACCGCTTTCAAATACTTTTCTATTTACAACTAGTTATGAAGGAAGCCACTCATATTCATCTTGTATTTATCAAAAATTATTATTCTCTGTTTCACTAAGCTTTTATCCTTTGAAGAACCTTATATATTCTAGTCCAAATTCCAAATATCCTATACGAAAAATAACCAAACTAATAGATTTTTCTTCGGTTCCACAATCCACGGCCTCACAATCCTGTTCTACATAAAACTGCACTATTTCAAAATATAATTAATTGAATCACTTGAAAGTATAAATGGCAACATAGCTAGGAAAATTTATCTGTCGGTTAACAAGGTCATCTTTCATCACACCAGAATTTCGGACAGGCAAACACTTGTCCTTTCAACTCCGAATTACACAAAAGTGATATTTCTTTGGAATCGGATCTAGACCGAGATATTTGGACAGATAACCTAATCTGAAAATACGAAAACTCTAGGTCATCTCTTTCGGATGATATACAGTGTACACCCGGCCGGCCGACTGACCGGACATACTCAAGATTGACCCTATATACTCTATATCAATCGATTGAGACTATTTTATGCTAGATATTCGAAAATTACAGACATTTTGGCAAAACAATAGCACGTTCTTCTACTTGAACAAGCACGCAAAAATAGATGACAGGAAAACGAAGTTATCGAGCGCAAGATAATTAATCGCACATGAATTATTTTTGAGAAATTTATGTTCAAGAAAGAATACGTCAGGTGAAATTCTTGTTGATATACCAATTTTTGTAAGGTAATTTGGTATTTCCCCTTCTCAATTATCTCTGCATCACAGGAAGACCTGCGAACTGTCTAGAGTACACTCAACTATTCAGAATTCCCAATGATTCATCCTTGTAGAGTGTAATCTCTTCGTATAAGGAAACTCCTGAATTATCTTGACTGGCTATAAAATTTCGAGGTTCTTCGCTTAATGGCAAAAATCTGTTATTACTGCAATGAAACATATTTATTTCAGACGTTATAGCAACGTTTAATTCAAGTTACCTTCGAAATACTTATAGAGGCAGGTATCAAATAGTTGTAGAGAATCACATTTTTATATTTTTGGTTTCCAAATTATTTAAGTGGGTTAAGGTGGTTTAATGGGGTAAACCAAATAAATAACTAGATAACTTTCTTTTTGCTAGTAGGAAACGTTAGGTTAATTTCAATATTGTAACTTTTTTGGTGCTTGTGAAAAAAAATTGTTATACAAATTTTATGTACTCCCTTTGAGGGTCTCTATCTTAACAAGGGATGCTCCAATGAAGTTTCTTTATATGAAAGATCCTATCTTTTATTCGATGAGGAATCACCTCCTTGAATATTTTACACTCATTTAGTTACACCCTGTATAATAAGTTTGATATTTATAGTTACTGAGGAAACCAAATTTTAAATGCTCATAACTGTCCTTTCATTAGACGGGATTAGTCGACTTCACCGTTGTATTTGGATTATCAGCATATACTGAAAATTTAGGAATAGGAACTCTAGTCCATCTCTTTCAAAAAATAACATTATTCTTGATAACTTGAAAATCCATCGTAATATTAAAATTGTAATGATTCGAACTTTATCAACATCATTTTCGTGGTCGATAAAAATAAAATTATTTTGTTCTAAATGGGGTATTCAATGCTGTTCAGTGAATTTTTAGAGAATGAAAGTCTAGGATTGAAACGAAAGTGAAGAATGATTGTAAATTTGGTTTTTGTTAATTCAAGATATACACTGATCAACAATTGCTAGGGATCACTTATGAACTTCTCTTCATTTGTATTTTTTTCAAGTTATCTCGTGAATATCTGTACATTATATGTTCTCTAAGGAAGGTTTTAAGTTGATTATATAAAATTTTTCCTCACTTCATCGGCTCTTGTTCACAAAATCGATTATTATCTGTAGGCTGTTACAGGTGGAGTGAAAAGCAATGTGGTATTTGTTATTAAATCTGTTTTTTTTCTCTCGTTCAAACACATAAGGTGACTGACAATAATTGAAGAAATGAGAACAATATCAGCTTATCAGTCATGCCGAGTAGACGTTTGGCTCCTGTGCAACTGGACCAAATCATAGGGTAAAGACACAGTGCACGCAGGTTTCTGCTTTCCGACAGCCAGAGAAAGAAGATGGTAAGTAAAAACAAAACAAAAGTAAATTTTAAAACAAGTCTTTATTGTTGATTAGTGTAGAATAAAGGGTTTTGAGAAAAATAAGTTACAAATATATCTCGAATAATTTTGGCCTCATTAGGGGTCTTCCAGTTGCTGGTCTTCTATTTTCATTGTGGGAAAACTCCAATGAGACATCTGTAAGATGTCTTTCAAATCCTTCTTTATCAATTATAGTGTTGTGTAGTATACATATACATTTTATAATATTGTCTGCTGTCTTGATGTCCGTTTCAATACTTTTTGATAGGAGACGCCATTTAGAGTAAATTATTCCAAAAGTACATTCTGATGGTTTTTCGTGCACGAGATAGTCGCTTATTAAAATTTTCCTGTTCATTGGTCAAATTTTTTTCCTCCGAAAGGTTTTAATAGATATGGTAGGAGTGGATAAGCCTCATCACTTATAAACACAAACGGAGCTTTCGTATTTGTTTGGGGTAAATATGACGGTTCTGGGAGAGTAAGATAATTTCTCGTTAAAAATTCATAAAAATCTGAGGCCTGAAAAGTTCCGCCGTCACTTTGTTTGCCATATCCGCCAACGTCTACGGCAATAAATTTATAATTGGCATCTGCTACACCTTGCAGTACTACAGAATAAAAGCTTTTGTAATTGTAATACATTGAGCCTGAATTTTTGGGACAATTGATACGAACAATCTATAAGGAATATTAAATACGAGAGAACATTCAAACACACGCTGAAACTATGGATATTGGATAATAGATTGCTTATTTACAATATAATAAACCCGTCATAGCTGCAGTTACTAGGTGTAGTGTTGAATGATTGTATCTTACCCTGCAATACGGATTTGAAACTTAGCTGAGCGTGGAGTGTATCCGAGTTTGACACTTACCCGATTTGGACGCCTTGATCACCGAACCTTTTCATCTGTATGTGTTCGACATTTTTCGCGGAAGTGAACGTTCTGTTAACGCTGCCGAATTTTAGTTTGTCTGGACAGTTGAAAATTATAATTTGAATTCTTATTGAAGCAGGCTTAGTGTTAAGGTTTATTTAATTTAAACAGGATATGTCGTCTCGGTAGAGAAGATTATATTCTCAGATAATGGTTTGTTTGTTTGATATACATATATAGTTAAGAATAATTCATAATAACCGTTGTTGTTATTAAATTGTTATAAAATGATTTGTGTAGTGCTATTCAAATAAACGTTATTATTATTATTTATGTTTTCCGTCAATTGCACCAGTGCAGTGAGGAAAATTCCAAACCTTTTCAAAACAGTCTGATATAGTCTGAAAATCTTCTTTAGCGGGAACAGGCATATGAAACGGTTGTAATTCCTCCCATAGTACAGTTGTAGTTTCTGCGACAATTTTTCCTGCAGTCGATGCCCCAATTCGAAATGCAAATGATAAGGACTTAAATGATGAACCTGTAGCCAAATATCTGAAACAAATTTTCATAATTAATTTTTACGATACGATATGAAAAAGGATCCTCTTTTTGTTTTAGAACAAAAGATACGAAAGAAGTGGAAGTATTTAAGAGATCAGTTCTCGGTAGAATTAGGAAAACTTCCCGACTACGTTCTGGAGATTCTGCAGAATCGACACGCGTGTAAGTGGCCTTATTTTCAACAATTGATTTTCCTTAAAGATATAGTAAGGCCTAGACCAAGCACAGGAAATTTATCAGCTGTTGAGACGTCTGAAACATGTATAGAAGAGTCTCAGTTTTCAGTTGAAAATAATAATGAACAAACTTGTGATGAAGTTGTTGCTGAAACCTCTGGGGATGAGATGCATTCTTCTGAAATACCAGAAAGTGAAAATAGCGTTCAACAAGAAGGGGTTGAAAAACCATGCAGACCACCAAACAGGCAGTTGCAAATTCTACTTTTAATATAACGCCGGTCACAGCCAGAAAGAAGAGGAGATTACATGATTCGTTTAATGCATCTGTATTGGAAATTGAAAATAAAAACTGGAGTATCTTGAGTCAAAGCGACTTAAACCAAACAAGGAACCAGAGGATGAGCATCTTCTGTTTTTCAAAAGTCTTCTCCCACATGTCAGAAAAATACCGGAGTCAAGAATTCTATTTTTTTCGAACTGCAATACAAAATGTAGTACAGGAATACTGCTACGAGAACACCGATCTCTTATTATCTCGTCCATCCACTGCTACATCGTCTTACTCAAGTTCTACTCATCAAGATCAAAACTCGGCACCACCAGAAGACTCCCTTCAAGGTTTCAAAATTATTTTCAGTTGTAAACAACTTTTGAATATATTAATTACAAAAACAATGTTTATTTAACCAGTGTAACTATATAGTTTTGTTTTATATTGTTATTAATAAAAAATTTTCATAAACTTACCTTATAGTAATGACGAGCCTTTCCTCTGGTAAAATGGGTTGCTTATGTAGGTGCACCAGTTTTTAGTTAAACGGGGTTCCACTTTTTGCAAAATATACCCATATTTATTTCCGATTCTCAACGTACTTTCGATTACGAATTACGCAGATAGGTATCTATTTCGTGGAAGATTCTATTGTTTCATTCCTAGAAATACACATTTTTCATGCGAAGAAGTTAGTAATTATGAATTTTATATATTGAGAAACATTTTGTGGAAGGTTAATCTTCTGTAAGAATTGGGTAATATTAACATAACAATGTGAGGAAAACAATATATGACTAATTCTTTTTATTGCTTGTTGATAATTCCACTGTTAATTTCTTCACGATAGCTAGATACCAATAGTTGGCATTTTTAAAAATATTCAACCCCTTTGCTCACTCGTGTCTGGTGAAACAAGTTATATATAATTCATCCTAAATGTCTGTAACTCTCGAAACATAACGCATCACTTTAAGCGATATCTATTGAATGAGATGAGCTGAAGATTTTCAGGCAAGATTGAGTGTCCAAATATCTCAGTTGATTTTCTTCTGGGCAAAATCCATCTAATGGTTCGATAGTTATGAGCATCAGCTCAATAACAGGAAGAATATCCATCTAATTAAATCTCAACTTGAAGAACGTTGGAAAAAACTCTATATACCATAAGATATTTGTCTAGAGAAACATTCTGAGTAAATATAGGTGATTGATTTTTTCTATATCCCCAAATTTCAGTTCAATAAACCAAGTATATGTTTCCATTTCATGAACTGCTGGCAATGCTGCACGAAAAAAGTATTGGGAGGAAAAAGATTGAAATAAACTCGAAACTGTGCGACTTCAAAATATAATCATTTGAATGCATATGGCAACATAATCAAGAAAATTTATCTATCGGTAAAGAAGGCCTTCTTTCATAATCATACTAGAATTTCATGACGGGCAAATTCTTGTCCTTTGAAATACCTTCAAATTCAAATTACACAAAAGCGATAAATCTTGAAATCGAATCTTCTGAAACCTCTAAATGGTTTCCACGAGAATTACATTACACTTTTTCAAAACATAAATTTGACAACATTCCATTAAATTCAACTTCTGTGATTTCTTTTCCTTAAGTAAGTGAAAAAAACATTATATCTTCATGTGAAAGAAAATGACAGCATAGAAATTTGATAATGTGTAAGATATCAATAAGGTCCTTTTATGCACAAAGTATTGTCGAATACGACGGATATCTTATCGGAAATGAAGTTTTCTAGCCGATCGATTTCAACGAAAATCTACAAGCCTATTTGTTGCAACCGCTTTCAAATACTTTTCTATTTACAACTAGTTATGAAGGAAGCCACTCATATTCATCTTGTATTTATCAAAATTATTATTCTTTGTTTCACTAAGCTTTTATCCTTTGAAGAACCTTATATATTCTAGTCCAAATTACAAATATCCTATACGAAAAATAACCAAACTAATAAATTTTTCTTCGGTTCCACAATCCACGGCCTCACAATCCTGTTCTACATAAAACTGCACTATTTCAAAATATAATTAATTGAATCACTTGAAAGTATAAATGGCAACATAGCTAGGAAAATTTATCTGTCGGTTAACAAGGTCATCTTTCATCACACCAGAATTTCGGACAGGCAAACACTTGTCCTTTCAACTCCGAATTACACAAAAGTGATATTTCTTTGGAATCGGATCTAGACCGAGATATTTGGACAGATAACCTAATCTGAAAATACGAAAACTCTAGGTCATCTCTTTCGGAAGATATACAGTGTACACCCGGCCGGCCGACTGGACGGACATACTCAAGTTTGACCCTATATACTCTAAATCAATCGATTGAGACCATTTTCTGCTAGATCGAAAATTACAGACATTTGGCTTAACAATAGCACTTCTTCTACTTGAACAAGCGCACAAAAATAGATGACAGGAAAACGAAGTTATCCAGCGCAAGATAATTAATCGCACATGAATTATTTTTGAGAAATTTATGTTCAAGAAAGAATACGTCAGGTGAAATGTCAAATGAAATTCTTGTTGATATATTAATTTTTCTAAGGTAATTTGGTAATTCCCCTTCTCAATTATCTCTGCATCACATGCGAACTGTCTAGAGTACACTCAACTATTCAGAATTCCCAATGATTCATCCTTGTAGAGTGTAATCTCTTCGTATAAGGAAACTCCTGTATTATCTTGACTGGCCATAAAATTTCGGGGTTCTTCGCTTAATGGCAAAAATCTGTTATTACTGCAATAAAACATATTTATTTCAGACGTCATAGCAACTTTAAATTCAAGTTACCTTCGAAGTTCATATCAAGGTAGAGGCAGGTATCAAATAGTTGTAGAGAATCACATTTTTATATTTTTGGTTTCCAAATTATTTAAGTGGGTTAAGGTGGTTTAATGGGGTAAACCAAATAAATAACTAGATAACTTTCTTTTTGCTAGTAGGAAACGTTAGGTTAATTTCAATATTGTAACTTTTTTGGTGCTTGTGAAAAAAAATTGTTATACAAATTTTATGTACTCCCTTTGAGGGTCTCTATCTTAACAAGGGATGCTCCAATGAAGTTTCTTTATATGAAAGATCCTATCTTTTATTCGATGAGGAATCACCTCCTTGAATATTTTACACTCATTTAGTTACACCCTGTATAATAAGTTTGATATTTATAGAGTTACTGAGGAAGCCAAATTTTAAATGCTCATAACTGTCCTTTCATTAGACGGGATTAGTCGACTTCACCGTTGTATTTAGATTATCAGCATATATTGAAAATTTAGAAACTCTAGTCCATCTCTTACAATAAATATCGTTATTCTTGATAACTTGAAAATCCATTGTAATATTAAAATTGTAATGAGTCGAACATCATTTTCGTGGTCGATAAAAATAAAATTATTTTGTTCTAAATGGGGTATTCAATGCTTTTCAGTGAATTTTTAGAGAATGAAAGCCTAGGATTGAAACGAAAGTGAAGAAAGACTGTAAATTTGGTTTTTGTTAATTCAAGATATACACTGATCAACAATTGCTAGGGATCACTTATGAACTTCTCTTCATTTGTATTTTTTTCAAGTTATCTCGTGAGTATCTGTACATTATATGTTCTCTAAGGAAGGTTTTAAGTTGATTATATAAAATTTTTCCTCACTTCATCGGCTCTTGTTCACAAAATCGATTATTATCTATAGGCTGTTACAGGTGGAGTGAAAAGCAATGTGGTATTTGTTATTAAATCTGTTTTTTTTTCTCTCGTTCAAACACATGAGGTGACTGACAATAATTGAAGAAATGAGAACAATATCAGCTTATCAGTCATGCCGAGTAGACGTTTGGCTCTTGTGCAACTGGACCAAATCATACGTTGGATACAGGAAGGTTTGTCCCGGCGGTTGAATGTTTCGCAAAGTGTCGTGAGTCGGGCTTGGAATAAGTTCATCCAAAACGACTCAGTAGCTTATGTTCATGGGGAGGTCGGCAGCACAGTACAACAGCTGCCCAAGATCGTCTTTTGATCCTCAATGCTAGGAGAAATCCCACTTACCCGGCCTCGCGGCTCAATAGATCACTGAGAGTTGCAACAGGAGTTCTAATTTCGAACCAGACTGTAAGACGACGTCTACACGTTCGTGGTTTGAGAGCACGTAAGAGGATACAACATCCCAGTTTGAATAGGGAACACCTGGTTCATCGACGGCAATGGGCTGAGGAGCACCGCAATTGGACAGTTGAAGATTGGAGCCGATGTTTATTTACGGATGAGTCTAGATTTCGTTTGGTCATCTACGATGGACGTATTCTTGCTTGGAAGAAAAGAGGTCGAAGGTATGCAGAACAGTTTATTGTACCCACAACAGCTTTTGGAGGAGGTTCTATATGTGTATGGGGAGGCATTTGTTTGAACCAACGCACAGACCTGGTTGTTCTGCAGAACAACCAGACCATCCAGAGATATCACGATATGATTATTGAACCCATAATTGTTCCGTTTGCGGCTGCCTTGGGCGAGAATTGACGATAATGCCCGTCCACACCGTAGTCGTCTGGTTAATGAAACGCTAGAAACTCATACTATTGATAGGATGGACTGGCCAGCTCACTCTCCAGACATGAATTGCATGTCTAGACAATTGTCAACCTTAGAACAACGGATCAATAACCCTTCTAACGCTTTACGGGATATTTGGACGAATTTGCCAAAAATTTTATAAATCGTTTGATTGAAAGTATGCCTCGTAGGGTAGAATGCTTGAGACGAGCTCGCGGGGGACCAACTAGGTACTAGCTTAACCGAAACTTCAGCCTTCTTGTGGTTTCATCATAAAATTTTTATATTTTTCAAACACAGAATTTTGAGTGTTCCTAATAAAGTATTTTTTCTCTCCAACTTTCCATTTTTTCAATTTTTCTCAAGTGAACCATATTATCAACAGAAAATACTCTGATATCTGACTAAATTTATAATCTTGGAGCGAATACTTTTGATATTTGGTTTTAATATAGGGTAATTCCGGGGAGATGACCGTACGGGAGAGGTGGCCAATAGATAAAAATTCTCGTAATAATCCATAGATGGCACTACTTTTAATTTAGTTCGATTCGTTCCCGCGCGGGCAACAAGTGTTTGTCGATTTATGTGTGAAAATATATGAAAAGGTGAGAAAGTCAACTTTGTTTGTTAATAACATGTTCGATCTAAGCTAAGGGGTTGATATATGAGGTGGTCACAAAAAATGTCGGTAGTTTTGCGTGTTTTTGTTATTCTTTTGTAATGTAAGGAAACCTTCTCGTATTCTAATCTCAAAATTAACTTTAAAACTAAGACGTTGTTTATATTATGTATTATGGCCATCTCACCCAGACAATCGGGAAAGATGGCCCTAATATTTATGGTAGAGATAGACTTGAAAAATGCTATGGTGCAAGTAAAAAGTGGAGGGATGACGGTTTATAGGGACGCTTTTGTTTACAATATTCCGAGGAAAACGTTAGAAAGAAGGGTAAAACTAAATAACTACACAAAAGGACCTATGGGGCCATCATCAATCTTTGGTGCAGCTAGCGAAAAAGACTGATCAAGCATATAAAAGACATGCAGTTCAGAGGTTTTCCATTAACTGTCGATGATTCAAGAATAATTTCATTTAAGTTTGCTGAGCAATTGGGGATTAAACACAGATTCAATTTGATCACTCAGAAGGCAGGCTATGATTGGGTGCAGATGTTTTTGAAAAGAAATCCCAATATTTCATTAAGAAAATCAGAAGGAGTATCATATGCCAGAAGTCAAGGGATGAATAAATTGGAAGTAAGTGCCTATTTTGAAATGCTTGAAAGGATTCTTACTGATAATAACCTAATAAATAAACCTGGTAATATTTACAATATGGATGAGACTGGGTTAAAATTAAACAATCGACCGGGGTCATGTTTTGGCTGAAAAAGGTTCTAAAGCAGTAGCCATGTCAACGAAAAAGGAGAAACCATCACAGTGATTGGTTGCTGCAATGCTGAAGGTAATTTTATGCCGCCTGCATGCATTATGAAAGGGCAAAGAAAGAAATCACATCGCGAAAACCAGATGGCAAAGTGCTTCTTTTGCTAGACGGCCATTCTACACACTGCAATTCAGTTAAAATGTTGGAATTTGCAAATGAAAATGACATCATCCTACTTTCGATGCCATCACATACGTCTCACTATCTACAGCCACTGGATGTTGCTGTTTTCAAGTCTCTTAAATCTTTCTTCTATGAAGCCTGCAGGTTATGGATGAAACAGCACCCTGGACGCCGTTTAAGAAGACAACAATTTGGATTTTTGCTAAACCAAGCCTGGGGGAAATCAGCGACTACTGGAAATGCAATATCCGGATTCAGAGCAGCAGGAGTTTTCCCATTAAATCCAGAAGCCATTCCGGAGTACGCCTTTAGTGGAAATATTGAGAAATCTATTGAAAAAAATTTCGGAATTGCACTGCAGGTCCAATCTATTTCAGATCCAGGCCCAAGTACATCCTTTCAGACGGTGGACCAACTAACTCCGACCAGATTACTGCACGAAGTATCTCCACTGCCTGTAAAATTAAACGAGGTTCGAAAGCGAGCCAAGCAAGTAAGCATTCTTTTAACATCTGAAGAGCATATTGAAAAACGAAAAATTAAAGAAAATGAAAAAGATAAAAAGTCAAAGAAACCAAAAATTATAAAAACAGAAACGAAGACTGATAGACCAAAGAAAAAACGTGCTGTTAAGAATCGAAAGGCACTTCGTAGATTATCTGATAGCAGTTGCGAAGGAATTCCCATCGTTTTGAATGATACCTCCGAAAGTGAATCTGAAGATGGAGAGAAAGACAACTGCAGAGGTTGTGGTGAAAATTATTACATGACACAATTATTTGAAGACTGTATACAATTCAATTTATGCAGGCTCTGTATGCTGAAAATTGCACAGAGAGAATATGTGTTCTCACTGCGGCAAAAAGAAGAAAAAGGTGTTAAAAGATCTCAAGGGAAAAGGGAAAGGCAAAAAAAAGCACCGGCTATCTCTCCCCGACCACTACGGCCATCACCCCGGACACTCTGGGAGAGATGGCCTGTCGTAGTTTTTTTTTTTTTTAAGTTCAAAATTACATTGTTTGCGTTATTTAAAGTGATTGATCGTTAATGATTGATAAGATGATAAGTTCTATATTAATACAGCGTTTTATTCCTCATAATTTCTTCACAGGAGGATCTTAAAGTTACTAGGCCATCTCTCCCGGACTTACCCTATCGTCTTCGATGTAGGTACAAATTTGTTCAATAACTACCAATTGGAAAATTACGCCAAGTAATAATATAATAGTAATAATAACAAAATAAATAGATGTGACGAATATATATTCTGATTTCGGTGGATTGAAATATTTTTTCTGACCCAGAAATATGGGCAATGGACTATCGATGGACAGTTCTACTTCATGAAGCAAGATCTTGCAAGTGCCTATACCTTAGTACGAGTCCTTCTATTAACTTCATGCACGAACGAAATTGAGGGTCAATATCATCTCACTTGCTGATTTCGGATAAAATCCTCATTAAAATTTAATTGTCCGCGCACTGTTGACAGATATAAATACACTATGAAGAACACGAAGGTTTCTGATCATTCTTCTTTGGTGGTTCGTGGAAGATACTGGTGCCGGCATCCATCAAAATGAAAATTTGTTTTTCGATCGCGATCTGTTTATGGTTTTGCGTCATCGGAAACGAGGCAAAAGGGATACGTGAGTATTTATGCTCAAATTAAATTTTAATTGATGAAAGGAGTAGTTGTTTGCTATAAATGACAATAACCATTAGTCAATTTTTTGCAATCATTCGTAAAAAAATTTTAATTCTGGATCCACATCATTGAATAACCTGGAGTAATTCTGAATACTGCATAGTGAAATAAATAAGTGGTTATTCATTCAACTAAAGTAAAAAAAAATTAATTTTATATAGAAAGCAGAAAGCAAATTTTGTTCTGTGTTTAGTGCACTATTTCTAGTTGATGAATAGATAGATGGATATAGATGGAATTCGGGAAAAATGATTGTTTGGGTTTTTCTCACCATATATTCTCCAAATTTGTCAAACCAAGATCTCAAAACTACATATATCATAAAATCTCATTTTATTTCTCACTTATCGGTAATATAAAGGTCTCTATACTTCCTGTAAATAGATAGATGAAGCGTTTATGACGTAAATTTTCTTGAAAGCTTTTTTTCCTTGATGCTTTACTGCATTGCATTCAATGATTCTCTATCACAACATGTTGGACCAACTTGTATCTCTTATAGGTGTGCCTTACTTTAATGTTTTGGTTTCACTAGTTTTAAATTTCTCTGTATTGTATGTTAACTCACGACAGTTCTCTAGGATTATCTGTAAGTTTAAATTGCACAATTTGTGTTATAATAAACGGAGAACTGTTAAATTGGGTTTCATTCAACAAATTGTGTATAGACACTTCCGTAATTACATATGTACATATGTTTTCACTAATAGATACGAGTTCTGATTGAGCAAATTATATTTTGTTAAAATATTTCTTTTGAAGCAAGGTACTGTACATCAGATAGTTCCAAATAGTAGCTTTTGCTTCTTTGATAGATGCTACAGATTCATATCTATGAATATGCTTTATTGTTTGCTAACTTAATATTGTCAGCCAAAAGTTCAAAAGAATATATATATATACTACAGATTCATGATAAACGAGCAAAATTGAACCAACGTTCAAGTCAATGACCGGTGCTTGCACAAAAATTTTCAACAATGAGGATTTGGTATATAAATTGACATTCACTAAAGAGGTTTCAAGCTAGTTTCTTAGATCGTGTGGTGTCATAGTTTTGCAGCATACCTATATGTCAATCTTTAAGGAGTTAGCAAAATCGCAATCAATTCTCTTTTTGCGTTCTCAATCTTGAAATTTTGAACGGCTGATACTACCTACCCCCATATGATACCTTGATTGTTTGAATCTACTTCATGTGTGAAAATTCCGATGGCTTGAAATATGGTTCTCAATATAAGATATTTTCCTCATTTATTTTTTCAATGATTATTTTACTGCACAAAATCCATGCATATATATATATATTCTTTTGAACTTTTGGCTGACAATATTTAGTTGGCAAACAATAAAGCATATAGATTAGGGGTTAATGAAGGGGTGTCATGCAATTCGGCGTATGGTAAAAAGCCTAGGGAAAAAACCCCAGTAAAAAAAAAATCCTGGCTCCCCGTGGAAGTGTGAAAATATAAAAATAAGCTAAAATATATCTTAGGGACTTCTTTCTTCAAGAGTGGTCTTCTATTGATGGAGACAGAGACTTCTTCAAGTTGCTCGCATCGAATCTGGAAATAAAAGACAAAAGCAGAAAAAGAACTGAATAACAAAAATACGTATCATATTCGTTTGAAATTTATAACCCATTCCAAGAAAGAGTCGGAAACATCATGAATAGCCCTAAAACCATCTTGAAATTTATATATGGGACAACTATTGATGAGATGAGGTATTGTTTCTTCTGCTTCTCCACATTCACAACTTGCGCTAGGAACTGAGTTCCATCTAAATAGCATGTTATTGGTACGACCATGACCTGTTCTCAAACGATTAAGAACTGTCCAAATTTTTCTTGGAAGATCAAAACCAGGAACTTTTTCAGAAGGATCAGAAACGAGATACTTATTGAACATTTCGTAAGAGTTCCACTCAGTCTTCCATAATTCTTCATCACTTATGTTGATATTGAAGAACGTATTATGCCATAATGGTTTACGTGACTTCAATCTGGGAATTCTATTTTGTGGAATATATGAAATAATTGGGAATAAATTGGGAAAAGAATGATATTTGTTCCAAGAATTCAGAGCTGCAGTCTGTCTGCGAATATGGGGAGGGACAATGTTAGACAAAACTGGTAACCAATGAACCGGTGTAGATCTTATGGTGCCAGTAATTATTCTCATGGATGTATTAAATTGTGCATCAATTTCTTGTGTATGTGCACTATTAAACCAAACAGAGCAACAATACTCAGCTGCAGAAAAAACTAGGGCTAAAGATGCTGTGCGAAGAGTGGAAGCATCAGCACCCCAAGATGATCCAGCTAATTTCTAAAGAATATTATTCCTAGTTTTCAGTTTTAGGCTCAGATCATTTAAATGAGCCTTGTAATTGAGAGATGAATCTAATTTAACTCCTAAGTATTTTGGATAGAAATTATATTCGATAGGAGAATCATTGAAAGTTACAGCTAATTTCCTATATTTTTCATGATTATTCAGATGGAAACAAGATACCTCTGTTTTGTTGGGATTTGGACATAATCGCCACTCAATAAAATAATTCTTTGAAATTTCCAAATCAGATAACAGTATGTTTTCCAGAGTATGGAAATCCGAATGTTGGTAAGCAATAGCAATGTCGTCAGCATAAACAAATTTCTGAGATGATGTCGTGGGTAAATCACTTAGATATAAATTGAAAAGTAAAGGAGCTAAAACTGATCCTTGAGGAAGACCGTTTTTCAATGTTTTGAAATTGCTACTCTTATTGTCAATAAAAACACGAAATCTTCTATCAGATAACATATTTTCTAATAATCGTACCATTTTCCCACACTTATGCATACAACCCCTTCTCGAAAATCCTCAATTAGTCTCTCTAGAAATGATAAGCCTGGCACTGATTCGTTTATATTCCATTTCTAAAACTCAGGTATGGAATGTTATAGTTTATTAATCTCGAAGAAAAGTGTGCCTTCGTTTTGCCCAAATATCTGTTATTTTCGAATGTCCATCCGAAAATATATCGATTGAGTTAGACTTCCTGATAAAGAATTCGTGGTCGAAGTTGAATATGTACGTCTATCCGGCCGGCACATATTCGAAATAGGTTGATTGTCTGAATATCCCATTCTAGTTCTTTATTGGTCTACATCCGTAGAATATTTCAGTGGTAATAAGCATTTGAAATTTGATTTTTACAGTAACTGTATATTTCATCCGATCAATTTCAAACTTACAAGGGTGTGTTGAGCTACGGATCGGTAATTTGGAAGCCTAATTACAATATTTATATTGATCGACTAGGAAACTTTGAGAAAAATTTTATTAAACATATCAACAAAAAATGTTACAAACATATTACTGATAATCAGGGATGAGGGAGTTAGGGTTGACTGCTCTGGCTGACCAGAGAATGTTGGGAACGTAAGATTTATTTACCGGGCTCTCTCGATTCCATTGAAATTGTGAATATGCTCAGTTTCAAACTACCTTAATATTGCACAAAAAAGAAGTTTTTATTTCATACAAACGAGAGGTCTTCCGATTATCGTATGAATTAAACATTGATTAGATGCTGCAAAACTTATAATTCTCAGTCTATAATCTCGCTGCATTTGACGTTTTTCTGATTCTTTATTGGACTTCTCTGACACTTTAAGAAATTTTGAGAAATAGCTGAATATTTCTTGATTTTGTATTTTTTTAAGAAATATTGTAAATAGATTATTAGTGAATATATAATTTTGGGTTCGTCCGTCTTGTATTCCATCAAATAAATTAAATAAAATAAGAAGAAAGAACTAACTGAATGATTTCTGAAGAACTTTGATCTCACATAAAAAAGCTGTTGGAACTAAAGGAATGGATATAAAAAATTGATTCTTACATATTTTTCACAAATTCTGGATGCATGCTAGAGGGGACTTTCAGACCAGGGCCAAATATCCACGTGATGATTTTTTAAATCGACAGCGAATGTTGTTATAGTCGGAATGACAATTAGAAAGCTGAAAATCGTCACCGGATATCAAATATGACAAAAATGAAATTCTTCCATCGAATTTCAACACCCTGCTAATAATTTTCGGAAATGATACAGGAAAAGAAAGTGCTTCAATCTATCACACGTGTGTATTGTCAAAATAATTAAGTAGTTAGACTTGACCAGAGTATTACCAATTTTGTTATTGAGGATGATAATGATTTTTCGTGAAAAATAATTCGTTCAAATGATGATACTTTTTTTTCATAACGATATTTTAATATTTCTCCATATTATCTATCCGACTTCTTACTATATTAAAATCACAAAAATATGATAATGATGTAAATATTGTAAAACAAAGCTTTCTATTAGTAATCATTCATATTCAAAAGGAATATTTACTGTCACTTCATTATATCGTTATAGGTTACTTCACCTATTCATTTATAGTGTCGAAGTAACTATTTATTGGAATTCCTCAGATTTGATTACAAAATGATTTTCATTAATCTTCTGCAATTCTTCAAGACCACTAATGGAAGTCATATAGGTATTCCAAAATTACTCAATTGTGCTTGAGATGTGTAAATCGACAAACCAGAATTATTTGGTACATTTAAGCATCATGTAGACAATCAACAATCAACATTGAGTTAGGTTAACAAACGCATATGCATTCTTGAATTCTCAATCTCAAACAACTTTTTATCGAAGGTCTTCATTGTATAGAAACAAGACTACCTACTTTGAGTGGGTGAGTTAATGCAATGAAAAGTGTTAAATTTATTTTCACTTGATATTGCATCGACAAGTAAGTCTTATCTTGAAGATCAGAAAAAGTTTAATTATTTTTTGAACATTCACTAAGGAAAAGGAAAACTGACGTTTGCCATGGGAATCTGAAAGGCATACCTAGGTCATCCCGAAGGAAGCAAGGAAGTTCTAGATATCATAGTTTTTGTCCATACAATAAAACAAATGTTTCAGATGAATTAATAAAATTTGCAAGTTACTGCGCATTTGTCCCTTGTTTTTCCATAAAATGCTCAAAAGTTTTCAGGAACCTCTTGTATGAAAAATTTTTGGTAAAGAGGAAAAAATGCCTCATTCAATTGTTTAGTTTGTAAACTGGAAAATAAAGAATAATATTCTGTTTTAAATTACTAACTTTTTTCAGCGTCCTACATAACACTTTGTAAAAGAAACGATCCAGAACTTGAAAAATGTTTATTGCAAGCAGTAGACGCGATCCTTCCTAAATTGAAGAAAGGAATACCAGAATTAGGCATTCCATCGCTAGATCCACTCAAAATTCCTTTTGCTGGTCTGGAAACTGGACCCACATTCAATGCCAGCTTCAGCGACATAGAAGTGTATCATGCAGATGAATTCAAAATAGAAAAATTCCATGCCGATCTGGACAAGGATATCATAGATGTTGCCATAACTTTTCCAAAACTGAGGATCAAGTCGAAATATGCTGTTGATGGAAAAATACTATTTCTAGAATTGAAGGGATCCGGTCCTGCTGATGGCAATTTCAGTGAGTATGAATAAGAACGTAGCTACAAAATAATCCGAAAATCTATCTTGACTTTTAGTCCACATTTGTCCACCAGCTTACTAACAAATATTAGTTATGTTATGACCCTTCATAATGTTTTTTCCAACTGATCATACAATCATATATCTGAAAAATTATAACTGGTAACCTTTGTGAGAGTGATAGGATAGTAAATCTTAGAAAAAAATTCAACACTCAAGATTTTGTGACCATCGGCGGAAGGTCATTTAAAAAACGTTACCTTCCTTTGAATTCTCCTGAAAATTCAAAAATGTTTTTAGTCTCTTTCTTCTGAAACTAAACATTTCAGAGAAACATTTATTGAACAAAAAGTTTGGAGAAAATTTATCCCTAAAAGTAAGGCCAGCTGCATTTTATGTTATTGAAATTATATCATGATACGATTTGAAGTGTATATGATAACAGGCGATCATTCTCTGATATTTTGAAGTTGCAGTTATTCGAACATCCTAAAGTATTCAACAATTTGATAGTTTTGAGTTGATTCTTTTTGAAACTCTACAGAAGGGATTTGCAATTTTTTTTCAATATCTATTGTTCGGAATTGAAATGCAACAAGCAACGTTTACCTGATGTTTTGATTGTTATTGTCTCTTGTAGTAGAGAGGACATTCCAACGCGAGAAAGATATCAGCTGCGTAAATGTAAATTCTGCAATTTGTTGCCGACTTGGTTTTGTTGTATTGCAACTCTGCATCTCCAATTCTGGGTCTCATAAACCTTGATCACTTAAGCAACTAGTTGGTCGAGTTGAGGCGAAAAGTTTTCAGAGATATTTCCAAATATCTCAAAACAAATGTCTGATGCTACAGGACTTCGGGTTATTTTCTTCCACAATATGGTGATGAGAGTTGACAACCGGCAACGAAGAATTTCCGGAATGCAAAGGTACCAACAGAAAAAAAACTAAAGTCATGGCTAACTGAGTGACTAAATAAATAAGAATACATTATAGATCCTATCTGTAGCAAACTGCAATCAGTGATAAAAATAATTCAGCCTTCACCGAAATGTTTACTTCACCCGTTGATTTCGTCAGGGATAAGTCAGATTACTTATTTGTTTCATTCCCAGATTGTCGAAAATCATGAATTATTTAGATTCGCACTTACAATTCTATGAAACTAAAAGACCTTAATACATTTCAGCTAATGTTCATGCAGAAGTATTAGGAACAGGAAAGAAAGTGGAGAAAAACGGTAAAACCTACATGGAAATTCAAAAAGTTGAAGTGAAAGGAGACTATGGGAAACCAGTTTTCCTCTTCTCTGATCTCTTCGATAACCAAGAAGTCAACGATCAAACAAATAAGATAATAAACGAAAATATCGAAGAAATCATCAAAGAATTGGATCCAGTGGTTAACAAAGTTGTGATAGAGATCGTCCAGAGTTTGGTATCTAGGGTATTCCAAAGATACTCTTTCGATGAACTGTTTCCGAAATAACTTGATCAATTGTTAAATATTTTTATGAATACGTAAGGTTTTTCGATAAGTTTTTTGTGATATTTTGCATATTCCTGAGTACTTCAATTTGAAAGAATAGAAATTCCCAAACAACCTAAAAATTGTATATATGTTGAATTTATTCTACTTCTAGAGATTCGAAAAAGGATTTCCACATTAATTTAAATTTTATTGGACGAAATATTGTGATAATGAAAAATTATTCGAACCAAATTATCTCTAAATGTTGATTGAATGTTTTGACAAGTAAACAATAGTGAAATATCCTCTAAAAAATATCGGAGTTATTATATAAGAATGACTTAAGCTCAATCGAGTTCAACCAAAGAAATATAATAAATGTTGGCTATGTATTTTTCCATTTGATCTGTATATGCTCGTCAATTATTTCTCATTATATAAATATTTATGTAATTCAATGATTTTTTCAATAATCCGTATCTTATGGTAACCTATTTTTATTTTCTAAACTATCTATATTATATCAATCGGATAAAAAATATCCATAAATGAGTAAAATGATGAATCTTATATGCATAATAATAAATAATATTCATTATTGTTTTATGGGGTATAGTTTGTCGTACGGTACTTGATTGGCTATTGCATCTATTATTAGATTCTCGATCAAATCTGCAATCACTTTTTCCAACACTGGTTTGATATCTTCAAAGAGTACATCAAGATTATCACTGATGACAGCGTTTACAGCCTTATCTGAAAATAAAAATCAATGTAATTAAACATTTTTTTTCCAATCAAAGTTATTATCAATGATACGACAAGGCACAAATGAATTAAATCTCGTTTAAAGTAAGGTCACCTCATTACCACAATTCAACCAACAAATCATTGTGTTGTATATATCCGAGTGGAAAAGTAAGTCCTTTACAAAGATCCTCACAGTTTCGAAGTGATATCAAAACAATTTGTTTATGACAGTAGATAACTTATTTATAACACTGAGGTGCATAGTAAACTGTGCGTGATATCCAACTGATCTAAAAATTCAACTCTTTTGTAAGCTAGGATCATAGTTATCACTGAATTCGATCAACATGCGAACCCCCTTCCTTGTTAGATTATTCTTATAAGCAAATGGTTCTACTAATGTTTTGTAAGAATCTCATGTGGCGGCACTCCATAAACCCCCACATAGCAACAGTATACAGCACTTCGGTAGCCGAAAGGTTAGCGCTCGAAGTTTCATATCGACTAGGTGCCGAGTTCAACTCTCGGCGGCTCCCACTCTTAAATTTCTCCCCTGGGTCTATGGCATGGCGCACACAAGCTATACTGATGAGTCCAAATGTGTGCGCCAGGGACGAAACGCATAAGTAGGGATAACACTCCGATCTTACCGTTTTAAATATGTCTGGTAAAATAATATAAGAAACATACGTCTTTTCAAAAGGAAGTATGCACTTAAAATAATTGAAGCTCTGGAATTCGAAATCAAACTCACCTAGTTGCTCATTATTCTGGAAAAGCCCGTTTAAATGAACTTTTGGATCGCCGACCTTGATAGAGGTGTTCGTAAACGTTGGAATAATGTGAACTAATCCTTTTTTAGTTACCTCTTTCACTTTTTGGTGCAAGTCCATTCTAGATTTTCCTGAAAATTGTTTCAAAAAACGTTTAGGGAGACGTCAGTCTTTAAAAAGTTAGAAAAGCACTGACTTGAGATCAGGAGCTTTTGCGCGCTTATCTAAGAGTATCCTTGGGTACTCTGGAACAGTGTGATATACTAATACAATAGCGACGATGAATGAACAAAGCTATATAACGCATAAAGAATAACTACTCATAGTTTTCCTAAAGTTTTGGTCGGAGCTGAAATTCCCTTCTCCTAAGAAACAAACCAAACTCCATCGAAAACCTTCATTCACTCAAACCTTTTCCTTTGAAATACCTTATACAAAGTGAGGCAAAAGTCAGTTCACACTGTCTGGTATTCACGCATGCGTATTCTCGGTCAGTATCGTACCTAGGGTGGAACGAGGCAGCTGAAACGTAACGAGTTGAGTTGTCCGCATGTAGTAGTGTTGTTGTGTTCGTTTATAGAGCGTTCGTTGCCATGGCTGCGCGTGTAAAGTATACGAGAGAAGAACGTGTTTGTTTGCTCACTTCTGAAAAGAAGATATCAATTGGGTTATGATTTAAGATGAAGAAGACATACTTCATTCTGATGAATTATCTAATCGAGAAAGTATGGACTTTGAATGAACCAGATGGAAATCTGTAAGTGGTTATTATTAATTCAGGAAATGTATAAGTCTTTTAATCTTTACACCTTCTTTATGGTGTTTGTTTAGTATCACCCTAAAAATCCGGGAAAAAACTTCGGAACAAGCACGAAAATGCTCCAGACTCACTTCAGTGACTTTCAACATTTGCTTATTTCTAATAAATCGAAACAATGGGTCAATTGGGGTATAACGCAGTAGATTACTATATGTGTGCAATAAATAAAATAATACATAGGCATATTCAAATAACTTTGAAAATGATGAATTTAGTTAATCATTAATATTCTATTCGAAAACAGAAAAAATGGGTTGATATTTCTTTGTTAGTGTGCCATAATTGTGCGATAAGTGCGCTTAACATATAGCTTTGCATATAAGAGTCAATAATAATTCCTTTCTCTGAGGAATATATTCTACATGCACAAAAATCAATAACAAAAATGATTTAGCACTAATTTCAAATGAGGAAACTCGTATTTCAAACTAATAGAGTACCTGCTACTCACCAACAGAGGCATGGAAGGTACCTTCACCCTCGATTGGAGTAATCAAAATCTTGCCAGAGATTTGATATTCGCCATCGACATCTAGTTGCTCTACCCATCCAGTGCCAAAAATTGTAGGTTTGGCACATCAAAACTGCTCTCAAAAAGTGACAATTACTATAATACTTGAATCGATAGAATCTCTTTCAGGCATGAAGATTCAGTTCTAATTCATCTAGTGGACTAAATAAAATACATGGATATGATTAAGAATCCGTGATCAATTTTGGTTAAGTTCACCCTGTCATATACTCTCTATCTTTCGAAAGAAATGAGTTAAAGTTTTTTTGAATAATGAAAAAGTGAATTGTCCAAATATCTCTGTCAAGTTCATTGTTGGACCAAATCCGTCAAATCATGAGCATTCAAAATTAGGTTTCCTAAATGCCTGTTTTAATATCCATCCCATTAATTTTCAATTTGAAAATCATTTGAGTAACATTGAAAAATTGGAGTCTGTCAAATTCCGTGAAAATCGTCGGAATCAAACAAAACTATTTGCATAAATGAAAGTTATTGATATCTTGCATATTCTGAAATATCATTGTTTATGCCCACTTGCACCGTTTTATGCATAGGACTGACTTAGTTAAGAAATGGTGAATGTGACAACGTTGGTGAAATTACCTTCTAAATGGCAAGTATTTGAAAAATGAGTGCATATTTGAGCATTAACGAATGTTTGAAACTTATGCCCCTGTCAATAAAAAAAGTGATTGCTTGGAACTTTAAAATTTACTATTTGAATATGTGAACTATATAATAAAATAGCATATCGTTAGCTCAGAAAAATGAGATGAGTCCTTAATGTGAATTTTACTTACTCGAACTTGTCCATTTTATAAGACGAGAGTCCACTCACTTTAACATTCTTCAATGACGCTTTAAAATTCAAGGCTTGAGTTCCCTGCTGTAATTCGATTGCTGGAATAACCAATGGGTCAATTGATGGAACATTCAGGTCTGGAATTCCTTCCACGAGCAATGGCTTGATAGTCTCAGAAGCTTTCAGTAGGCACTCATTGAGCTTAGGATCATTTCTGTAGCATCTTGGAGCATTTGCAGCTGTGAAAAATCAATTGTATCAATGGCTCCTTCTAATATGAAATGAAGTGATATTTATGAATCCATAATATAACAGCGTATTGTACATGCCATAAGAAAACAAAATAAATCAATAAATGAACACAAAAGGAAAAAATACATAAAAAAAGCACTTATTTGAGGTCAGAAGGTGTTGCGCGCTTGTTTTAGAGTGATATTTCGTTCTCTGTAACAGGGTGACACTAATAAACCGTAAAGATGAATGAAAAAACCTTCAAAAAAAAAGCTCAAGTTCCCTTCTCCTGAAAATCAATCAAAAATTGGCATATCAACTCCAGCACTAATTTGGAAAACTGTAAGTAGTTAGTTTTAATTCGATATATAGGATTGTTCATTTAAAGTGGCGGTCAGTGCTTTTCTAAATTTTGATAACTTACATTATTCCACCGTAAATGAGCCATTCCGATTAATTTTACACTAACTGAAACGGAATTAATGTGTCCGACCAACATATGATACCATCCAGAATTGAAATTTCTGATGGACTTTTTGACATTACTCATTTCCGATTCAACGAAAAATTTTTATTTTCAGACGAATAATTTGTGGGTTATTTTAAGTTTGAGGCGATGGGCAGGTGCCAGGAGATGAAAAATTTTCTGTTATCTCGACATCCGCCACAAAGTTTCAATGATCCAAGAGTCGATTCGGAGGGTGAATGTCAACAAAATTAATCTACATTAACAACAAGATAATATTAAAAATTTTGCTTGAATCGGTTAACTCATAAATTAGATTATATACCACAATAATACCTACGTAGGTCTTTAGCAGATTGAACATCAAAACACATAAGTATAAAAACACCAAAATGAATTATATACGCCATCCTTTCAACGAATTATGTGAAATGATGGGATGAAAAGTTATAAATGTAAACGAAGTTGAAAAAACGATATTTATAACTTTAACAGAGAGTGAATATTATTTACTGGTAATCTCATGAAACATATCCAATTACATGAAAAACCTGATTAAAAATTTAATCAATTCAATTAATTTGGCTGTTGTATTCGCCATTTTCGTCCAAATAATCCTTTGAGAATATGCAACATAGCAGAATGAAGGTAATCCGGTTCATATCTTGGTATTATGATGAACCCGCAAACTTGAAGCACAATATCGACTATACATAACAGTGACGTTAAAGAGTTTAAGAAAAAATGTCTCATTTGAGAGAATACTATTCGAATATTTTGTAACTTATGGATGTTTATGGAATTTATTTTAACTCCCTGTATAACCGGAAGTTTTTGGGCTTCGAAAATATTATAGCTCTGTAGAGAACTGCATGCAATTAATCATTGAAATTTCCTTGATTTTCATTTCGATAAGAGTGGTATCAATATGTGATATCAAAGAGATTAGATGAAAGATGTAAGAGAGATTTTACAGACATAGAGAAATCTTTTGAGACATAAGATAACTTAGAGAATAGAGAGTGGAGAAATTGTCGACACTAGAGTTATTTTTTTGAGGTCATATTGTAGAGATCTAGAGCATGAGTAAATCCAGGTATAATAACTAAGTTAAGGTTACAGAGGAATCGAAGACCTTTACACCAGACAGAGTGATTAAAGTAGTCGAAGATATCACTGTAAAAGCTGCCGATAAACAGCTAAAATTTTTAGGGAAGACAGAAAAAGAGACAAAGAAGAATGAGTTTGGCAACAGACCAAATCTTAGAGGCCTCCAACATATTGAAGGAGATTATGCATAGTGTAGGTCTATGGTTCAGACCCTAGCTCAAATATCACAAAACAATTTGGAGTCTTAGAAGACCCGCTTCAAAATTTTGGAGGAAAAGAACATGGCCCTTATGCCTCCTAGGAAGAAAACCACTGAGGTCAGCGAGTCTGGGGTAAAACGGGCAAAACCCACTGTGGAGAATATCACAAATACGGGAGCTAGCTTATTTATCCAAAGTGAGTTCTTAGATTCTAGCTCGAATATAATTTTTAGGAAGAGCTCCTGATGAGTGGTATCACAACTTATAGGTTTATTTACACTGTCGGTCAGTATCAGCAGTTACAGAATCGCCCGAAGTTAATAAATCCATATTGCAGCACTGTTTTATTTTTTTAACACAACCTGGATGATAAACTTTGGCACTAACATTGCACTTTGTACTACTTCTAACTATTGTACGCATACAATTACCACATTCTGGAACAAGAATTTGTAGAGACATGCTCTCACCAACTTTCTTGCTCCACAACTACTTGTCGAATATATCATATAGTTAATCATCATATAGTTTAATTTTGTAATTATAGCAATGAGCTTTTATTTTTAACATCATTTGAGCTAAGACTCCCACTATGATACTCATTTAGTATGAAATGAATAATATGAGAAATTTTACTTGTTATAGAAAGATTTTGAGCTACGTGAAGCAAACGAGTTCAAAAGTCATACTTTTGAACGTAAATCTAACCGGCATTTTTTTCTTCTGATCTAGGTTAGAGACTTTTTGATGTTTTATCGATCATCTAAAAATATATAACGTGAAGTCTATCACATGTTCTGAAGACATGTATGTGTGTGTTGTTTAGGAAAAATAATTTCTCATTTTTTACAATAATAATTCCCAGAGTTACATTATTCACCTTCTATAGGGGAGACTGGGTCACAGTGAATCATTTTTTTTTAAAGAAGTGTTACTCCTTAGTTTATGACAAAATGATACATCTCTGAAATTAAATGAGGATATGAATATCTAATGTCCGAAATAAGAGACATTTCATGGCGTGTGTTATACAATTTTACAAGGTATAGGCACTTTGAAAAAAAATGAGAATTGATCCACTGTGGCCCGGGAACGGGTCACTTTGGATCACTGCACGGGTGACAGTAAATCAGCTGGGGCACATAGGATCAATTGCAAAAATATATTAAAAAAACATAAATTTTCATATTATTATAATATTATTATTTGTACTAGTAAGCGGGTAGATCAATAGGCCCGTAGATCCATAGGCCCGTAGATCCATAGGCCAGTAGTTCAATAGGCCAGTAGTTCAATTGGCCCATGGATCAATATAGACCATAGATCAATATAGACCGCAGATCAATAGGGCCCATACATCAATGAAGCGCGCAGAAACACGAAACACGTTAAATTACCCGTTGAAAGCGAAAAAGCTAGAAAGAACTGGAAAAAACACGGAGAAACGCGAAAAAACACGAAGGAATCCGAAGAAACACGAAAGAAACCGAAGTTATACGAAAGAAACCGAAATTACACGAAACAAAGCGAGAAAACACGAAAAAACACCAAGTAACACAAAAAATCTAAAGGAAATACAAAAAAAAAACCCGAAACACAAAAGTACTTGTAAATTGCACACCCCGTATATCACCCGACCGTAAACTTACTGTAAATTGCACACCCTGTATGACATTTTATCGAAATCCGCTCCCATTCGCGAGAAAACTTGAAGGAGAATGCATATGAGACACTCAGTATACAAATGATTAGCAGTGAAAAAAAACCAAAAGAATATCGTTGTACTCGAGTTCAGTAATTACCACGAAGGAAGTATCAAAATTATTCTATGGAGCTCCTATGTAACACCCGTATATGTTTCGAAGATAATTTTTCCAAAAAAAAAACCCGAAGGAACACAAAAACTTGAGAGCGCGCAAAAAAACAGAAGAACTTGTAAAGTGCTCACCCCGTATATCACCCGATCGCAAATTCATTGTAAATCGCACACCCTGTATGACATTTTACCGAAATTAGCTTTCACACGTGAAAAAACATGATGAAAAATGCATATGGGACACCCAGTATATAATTGATTTGCAGTGGGTGCTTTCATCATAAGAAACAAACCGAAAGAATATCGTTTTAACTCTATCGTTTCAAGTTCGGTGCATTCCACGAAGAAAGAACCCGACGAAACACGGAAAAACTTGAAAGAACCCGAAGTACCACGAATGAACGAAAAATATCCAAAGGAACCGAAAAAACCCCGAAGGAGCACAAAATCACCGAAAGCGCGCAAAAAAACTCGAAGGAAAGCTTAAAACCCCGAGGGAGCACAAAAACCGAAAGCGTGCAAAAATAATGAAAGAACTTTTAAATTGCACACCCTGTATATCAATCGATCGCGAAATCATTGTTAATGGCACACCCTGTATGGGATTTCATTGAATTAAGCTCCCTTACGCGCAAAAGCACGAAAGCTGGATAAAAACTCTGGTGAATGTCAGCGCTACTCAGATCTGACACCCTGTATATGAATCGAATATATTTTATCGAATTAAGAACCAAAACTCCCGAAACAACACAAAAACTCGAATTTGCGCAAAAAAATCAAATTAACTTGTAAATTGCACACCCCGTATATCACATGATCGCAAATTCATTGTGAATCGCACACCCTGTATGACATTATACCGAAATCAGCTCCCATTCGCGAGAGAACTTGAAGAAAAATGCATATGGGACACCCCGTATATAATTGATTCGCAGTGGGTGCTTTTTTCCAAAAAACAAACCGAAAGAATATCGTTTATAACTCTATCGTTTCGAGTTCAGTGCATTCCACCAAGAAAGAAACCGACCAAATACGAAAAAACGCGGAAAACTAGATAAGTAACACGAAATCTCTTAAATCTTGAAAAAGTGCTTTCCATAAGCACAGCCTGTATAGCGATTTTTTCGAGATAGCACAGCCTGTATAGCGATTCATCGCGATCTGTGTGCATTCTTCAAGGACGAAAATGAATTAGCGCGAAAATAGAGCCTGAAATGACGATTTTCAAACGCATATTTGAGGTGTTTTTCTCGCGATTCGTGATCTGTGAGTGGTATCTAGAGATTCGGAATCTCCTGTAGATTCTTATTCGACCATTTGGAAGGCCTAAAAAATCTTCGACCGCCCATATCGAGCGAAAAATTGATGCCGTATTTTCAAATTTGGAGCTCGCGTTCGGCTATCATCGGAATCGAATGAGAAATTCTGACATTTTGCCTCGCAATCACCGTAGAAAATTGCCGAATTTCGAATGAAGAATTCGCGGCCTTATCTCGCTACTTGGATATGAAAATTGGTACCCAGAGATGGGAAATTTCCTCAAGTTTCGTTTTCTACCGATCGCGGGGCGATTTTAGGGTTTTAGAGCCCGCACGGAGGAAAGCATCATAGGTGTTTTTGACGTTTCGCGGAGTTGGAGAGTCCGAAAATTGCCCGTTTTCTTGCATAATTTTCGTACCCATCGGGGGGCTCCGCGGTCCAGCTCGTAGCGGGAACCCCGGACGTTCTTCCTCTCCGAAATAGCGACCCCCCCCCCCCGCAAAACGGTCTATCTTCGGACGAGAACTTTCGAACGCGGGGACGCTTTCGGCGATTTCGCCAAAAACGACGTTTTTCGCGATTTTCGTTTGAAAATTTCGGGCACTTTAAGAGCGCCCGGGGGGGTTTTCGGTCGCTTCTCCTAGAGGAGGATACGCCCCTTTCGATCTGTTTTAAGATTCCCTCTCGAGCGGCCCCCTGCGGGCTCGGCTCTCGGCTTCGCTTTCGCGGGTCCCTGACGGGACCCGAAAATTCAATTTTAACTCTGGCCCGATCTTATTGCTTTAATATATAGACTAGTAAGCGGGTAGATCAATAGGCCCGTAGATCCATAGGCCAGTAGATCCATAGGCCAGTAGTTCAATAGGCCAGTAGTTCAATTGGCCAGTAGTTCAATTGGCCAGTAGTTCAATTGGCCCATGGATCAATATAGACCATAGATCAATATAGACCATAGATCAATAGGGCCCATACATCAATGAATCGCGCAGAAACACGAAACACGTCAAAATACCCGTTGAAAGCCAAAAAACATGAAAGTACTGGAAAAAACGCGAAGAAAAGCGAAAAAACACGGAAGAATCCGAAGAAACACGAAAGAAACCGAAGTTACACGAAAGAAACCGAAATTACACGAAACAACGCGAGAGAACACGAAAGAACCCCAAGTAACACAAATAATCCAAAGGAACCTGAAAAAACCCGAACGAATACATATAACTTGAAAGCGCAAAAAAACTCGAAGTCACGCGAAACAACCCGGAGAAATACAAAAAAACCGAAAGCGCGTAAAAAAAAACAAAAGTACTTGTAAATTGCACACCCCGTATATCACCCGAACGTAAACTCATTGTAAATTGCACACCCTGTATTACATTTTATCGAAATCAGCAAAATAACTTGTAAATTGCACACCCCGTATATCACATGATTGCAAATTCATTGTAATTCGCACACCCTGTATGACATTTTATCGAAATTAGATCCCATACGCGAAAAATCATGATCACTTTCACATAGGACACCCACTATATAATCGATTCGTAGTGGGTGATTTTTCCATGAAAAATGCAGATGGAAAAACTCTCGAAGAAAGACCCTGGTGAAAGTCAGTGCTTTCAATGTGCACAGCCCGTATATAAATCGAAAATAATTTTTTCATATAAAATTAACCCAAAGAATATCGTTGTAACTCCATCTATTCGAATTCAATAATTACCACGAAGGAAGTATAGAAATTATTCTATGGAGCTCCTATGTAACACCCCGTATATGAATCGGAAATAACTTTTCCAAAAAAAAAACCCGAAGGAACACAAAAACTTGAGAGCGCGCAAAAAAGCAGTAGAACCTGTAAAGTGCACACCCCGTATATCACATGATCGCAAATTCATTGTAAATAGCACACCCTGTATGACATTTTATCGAAATTAGCCTCACACTTGTGAAAAACATGATGAAAAAATGCATATGGGACACCCTGTATATAATTGATTTGCAGTGGGTGCTTTTATCATAAAAAAACAAACCGAAAGAATATCGTTTTAACTCTATCGTTTCAAGTTCGGTGCATTCCACGAAGAAAGAACCCGACTAAACCAAACACGGAAAAACGTGAAAGAACCCAAAGTAACACGAAAGAACGAAAAAAATCCAAAGGAACCGAAAAAACCCCGAAGGAGCACAAAATCACCGAAAGCGCGCAAAAAAACTCGAAGGAAAGCTTGAAACCCCGAGGAGCACAAAAAACCGAAAGCGTGCAAAAAATAATGAAAGAACTTGTAAATTGCACACCCTGTATATCAATCGATCGCGAAATCATTGTTAATGGCACACCCTGTATGAGATTTCATTGCATTCAGCTCGCTTACGCGGAAAAGCACGAAAGCTAGAGAAAAACTCTGGTGAATGTCAGCGCTACTCAGATCTGACACCCTGTATATGAATCGAATATATTTTATCGAACTGAGAACCAAAACACACCGAAGAAACAAAAAAAACTCGAATTTGCGCACAAAAAACCAAAATAAGTTGTCAATTGCACACCTCGTATATCACATGATCGCAAATTCATTGTAAATCGTTTACCCTGTATGACATTTTATCGAAATTAGATCCCACTCACTAATTGCTTTTTCCATAAAAATTCAGACGGAAAATCTCTCGAAGAAAGAATCTGGTGAAAATCAGTGCTTCCCATGGGCACAGCCTAGATAGCGATTTTTTTAATGCACAACCCCTGTACAGCAATAATGCACAACCCCTGTACAGCAATCCATCGCGATCGGTTCGTTCTTCAAGGACGAAAATGGAATGGCGCGTAAATCGAGCCAAAAATGCCGATTTTCAAACGCATAATTTAGGCATTTTTGTTGGGATTCCGCGAATGTAAAAGGTATCTGGAGATTCGGAATTTCCTGTAGATTCTTATTCGACCACTCGAAAGGCCTAAAAAATCTTTCAGCGCCGATATCGAGCGAAAAATCGATGCCGGATTTTGAAAATTGGAGCTCGCGTTCGGCTATCCTCGGAATGGAAACAGAAATTGACATTTAACCTCGCAATGTTGTGAAAATTACCGAACTTCGAATGAAGAATTCACGGCCTTATCTCGCTACTTGGATATGAAAATTGGTACCCAGAGATGGGGAATTTCCTCAAGTTTCGTTTTCTACCCTTGACAGGGCGTTTAGGGACGTGTAGAGCCCGCAGCGAGCGAAAGCATCATAGTGGTTTTTGACGTTTTGCGGAGTTGGAGAATCCGAAAATTGCCCATTTTCTTACCAAATTTTCGTACCCATCCGGGGTAGCTCCGGGGTCCAGCTCGTAGCGGGAACCCCGGCGGTTCTTCCTCTCGAAATAGCGACCTCCCCGCCCCGCAAAACGGTATATCTTCGGACGGGAACGTTCGAACGCGGGGACGCTTTCGGCGATTTCGCCAAAAACGACGTTTTTCGACTTTTTCGTTTGAAAATTTCGGGTATTTCAAGAGCGCCCGGGGGGTTTTTTTCGGTCGCTTCTCCTAGAAGAGGATACGCCCTTTCGATTTTTTTTAAGATTCCCTCTCGAGCGGCCCTGCGGGCCGCGGGCTCGGCTGATGCACGCCTCGCGGGTCCCTGACGGGACCCGAAAATTCCAATTTTAACCACGCCCACCCTTATTGCTTTAATATTATAGACTAGTAAGCGGGTAGATCAATAGGCCCGTAGATCCATAGGCCAGTAGTTCAATAGGCCAGTAGTTCAATAGGCCAGTAGTTCAATTGGCCAGTAGTTCCATTGGCCAGTAGTTCAATTGGCCCATGGATCAATATAGACCATAGATCAATATAGACCATAGATCAATAGGGCCCATACATCAATGAAGCGCGCAGAAACACGAAACACGTCAAAAAACCCGTTGAAAGCAAAAAAACATGAAAATACTGGAAAAAACACGAAAAACGCGAAAAAACACGGAAGAATCCGAAGAAACACGAAAGAAACCGAAGTTATACGAAAGAAACCGAAATTACACGAAACAACGCGAGAAAACACGAAGGAACCCCAAGTATGACAAAAAATCCAAAGGAACCTGAGAAAATCTCGAAAGAATACATATCACCTGAAAGCGCGCAAAAAAACTCGAAGTCACGCGAAACACCCCGGAGAAATACAAAAAAACCGAAAGCGCGCAAAAAAACAAAAATACTTGTAAATTGCACACCCCGTATATCACCCGATCGTAAACTCATTGTAAATTGCACACCCTGTATGACATTTTATCGAAATCAGCAAAATAACTTGTACATCGCACACCCCGTATATCACATGATCGCAAATTCATTGTAATTCGCACACCCTGTATGACATTTTATCGAAATTAGATCCCATACGCGAAAAATCATGATCACTTGCACATAGGACACCCACTATATAATCGATTCGTAGTGGGTGCTTTTTCCATGAAAAATGCAGATGGAAAAACTCTCGAAGAAAGACCCTGGTGAAAGTCAGTGCTTTCGATGTGCACAGCCCGTATATAAATCGAAAATAATTTTTTCATAAAAATTAACCCAAAGAATATCGTTGTAACTCCATCTATTCGAATTCAATAATTACCACGAGGAAGTATGAAAATTATTCTATGGACTCCTATGTAACACCCCGTATATGAATCGAAAATAATTTTTCCAAAAAAAACCCGAAGGAACACAAAAAACTTGAGAGCGCGCAAAAAAACAGTAGAACCTGTAAAGTGCACACCCCGTATATCACCCGATCGCAAATTCATTGTAAATCGCACACCCTGTATGACATTTTACCGAAATTAGCCTCCACACGTGAAAAAACATGATGAAAAATGCATATGGGACACCCTGTATATAATTGATTTGCAGTGGGTGCTTTCATCATAAAAAACAAACCGAAAGAATATCGTTTTAACTCTATCGTTTCAAGTTCGGTGCATTCCACGAAGAAAGAACCCGACCAAACACGGAAAAACGTGAAAGAACCCAAAGTAACACGAAAGAACGAAAAAAATCCAAAGGAACCGAAAAAACCCCGAAGGAGCACAAAATCACCGAAAGCGCGCAAAAAAACTCGAAGGAAAGCTAAACACCCCGAGGTAGCACAAAAAACCGAAAGCGTGCAAAAAATATCAAAAGAACTTTTAAATTGCACACCCTGTATATCAATCAATCGCGAAATCATTGTTAATGGCACACCCTGTATGAGATTTCATTGAGTTTAGCTCACTTACGCGGAAATGTGGTGAATGTCAGTGCTACTCAGATCTGACACCCTGTATATGAATCGAATATATTTTATCGAATTGAGAACCAAAACACACCGAAGAAACAAAAAAACTCGAATTTGCGCACAAAAACCAAAATAACTTGTCAATTGCACACCTCGTATATCACATGATCGCAAATTCATTGTAAATCGGTTACCCTGTATGACATTTTATCGAAATTAGATCCCACTCACTAATTGCTTTTTCCATAAAAATTCAGACGGAAAATCTCTCGAAGAAAGAATCTGGTGAAAATCAGTGCTTCCCATGGGCACAGCCTAGATAGCGATTTTTTTAATGCACAACCCCTGTACAGCAATAATGCACGACCCCTGTACAGCAATCCATCGCGATCGGTTCGTTCTTCAAGGACGAAAATGGAATGGCGCGTAAATCGAGCCAAAAATGCCGATTTTCAAACGCATAATTTAGGGTATTTTTGTTCGATTCGCGATCTGTAAGTGGTATCAGGAGATTCGGAATCTCCTGTAGATTCTTATTCGACCACTCGAAAGGCCTAAATAATCTTTCAGCGCCCATATCGAGCGAAAAATCGATGCCGGATTTTGAAAATTGGAGCTCGCGTTCGGCTATCCTCGGAATGGAAACAGAAACTGACATTTAACCTCGCAATGTTGTGAAAATTACCGAATTTTCGAATGAAGAATTCACGGCCTTATCTCGCTACTTGGATATGAAAATTGGTACCCAGAGATGGGGAATTTCCTCAAGTTTCGTTTTCTACCCTTGACAGGGCGTTTAGGGACGTGTAGAGCCCGCAGCGAGCGAAAGCATCATAGTGGTTTTTGACGTTTCGCGGAGTTGGAGAATCCGAAAATTGCCCATTTTCTTACCAAATTTTCGTACCCATCCGGGGTAGCTCCGGGGTCCAGCTCGTAGCGGGAACCCCGGCCGTTCTTCCTCTCGAAATATCGACCTCCCCGCCCGCAAAACGGTCTATCTTCGGACGGGAACGTTCGAACGCGGGGACGCTTTCGGCGATTTCGCCAAAAACGACGTTTTTCGACTTTTTCGTTTGAAAATTTCGGGTATTTTAAGAGCGCCCGGGGGGTTTTTTTTCGGTCGCTTCTCCTAGAAGAGGATACGCCCTTTCGATTTGTTTTAAGATCCCCCTCGAGCGGCCCTGCGGGCCGCGGGCTCGGCTTCGCCTCGCGGGTCCCTAACGGGACCCGAAAATTCCAATTTTAACCACGCCCACCCTTATTGCTTTAATATTATAGACTAGTAAGCGGGTAGATCAATAGGCCCGTAGATCCATAGGCCAGTAGTTCAATAGGCCAGTAGTTCAATAGGCCAGTAGTTCAATTGGCCAGTAGTTCCATTGGCCAGTAGTTCAATTGGCCCATGGATCAATATAGACCATAGATCAATATAGACCATAGATCAATAGGGCCCATACATCAATGAAGCGCGCAGAAACACGAAACACGTCAAAATACCCGTTGAAAGCCAAAAAACATGAAAGTACTGAAAAAAACGCGAAGAAAAGCGAAGAAACACGGAGGAATCCGAAGAAACACGAAAGAAACCGAAGTTACACGAAAGAAACCGAAATTACACGAAACAACGCTAGAGAACACGAAAGAACCCCAAGTAACACAAATAATCCAAAGGAACCTGAAAAAAACCCGAACGAATACATTTAACTTGAAAGCGCACAAAAAAACTCGAAGTCACGCGAAACAACCCGGAGAAATACAAAAAAACCGAAAGCGCGCAATAAAACAAAAGTACTTGTTTATTGCACACCCCGTATATCACCAGATCGTAAACTCATTGTGAATTGCACACCCTGTATGACATTTTATCGAAATTAGCAAAATAACTTGTAAATTGCACACCCGTATATCACATGATTGCAAATTCATTGTAATTCGCACACCCTGTATGACATTTTACCGAAATTAGCCTCCACACGTGAAAAAACATGATGAAAAATGCATATGGGACACCCTGTATATAATTGATTTGCAGTGGGTGCTTTCATCATAAAAACAAACCGAAAGAATATCGTTTTGACTCTATCGTTTCAAGTTCGGTGCATTTCACGAAGAAAGAACCCGACGAAACACGGAAAAACTTGAAAGAACCCGAAGTACCACGAATGAACGAAAAATATCCAAAGGAACCGAAAAAACCCCGAAGGAGCATAAAATCACCGAAAGCGCGCAAAAAAACTCGAAGGAAAGCTTGAAACCCCGAGGGAGCACAAAAAACCGAATGCGTGCAAAAAATAATGAAAGAACTTTTAAATTGCACACCCTGTATATCAATCGATCGTGAAATCATTGTTAATGGCACACCCTGTATGAGATTTCATTGAATTTAGCTCACTTACGCGGAAATGGACGAAAACTCGAGAAAAACTCTGGTGAATGTCAGCGCTACTGAGATCTGACACCCTGTATATGAATCGAATATATTTTATCGAATTCAGAACTGAAACACACCGAAGAAACACGAAAAACTCGAATTTGCGCACAAAAACCAAAATAACTTGTCAATTGCATACCTCGTATATCATGATCGCAAATTCATTGTAAATCGTTTACCCTGTATGACATTTTATCGAAATTAGATCCCACTCACTAATTGCTTTTTCCATAAAAATTCAGACGGAAAATCTCTCGAAGAAAGAATCTGGTGAAAATCAGCGCTTCCCATGGGCACAGCCTAGATAGCGATTATTTTAATGCACAACCCCTGTACAGCAATAATGCACGACCCTGTACAGCAATCCATCGCGATCGGTTCGTTCTTCAAGGACGAAAATGGAATGGCGCGTAAATCGAGCCAAAAATGCCGATTTTCAAACGCATAATTTAGGCATTTTTGTTGGGATTCCCGAAATGTGAAAGGTATCTGGAGATTCGGAATTTCCCGTAGATTCTTATTCGACCGCTGGAAAGGCCTGAAAAATCTTATACCGCCGAAATCGAGCGAAAAATCGATGCCGGATTTTGAAAATTGGAGCTCGCGTTCGGCTATCCTCGGAATGGAAACAGAAATTGACATTTCTCCTCGCGATATTGTGAAAATTACCGAACTTCGAACGAAGAATTCACGGCCTTATCTCGCTGCTTGGATATAAAAATTGGTACCCGGAGATGGGGAATTTCCTCAAGTTTCGTTTTCTACCCTGGACAGGGCGTTTAGGGACGTGTAGAGCCCGCAGCGAGCGAAAGCATCATAGGGGTTTTTGACGTTTTGCGGAGTTGGAGAATCCGAAAATTGCCCATTTTCTTACCAAATTTTCGTACCCATCCGGGGTAGCTCCGGGGTCCAGCTCGTAGCGGGAACCCCGGCCGTTCTTCCTCTCGAAATATCGACCTCCCCCGCCCCGCAAAACGGTCTATCTTCGGACGGGAACGTTCGAACGCGGGGACGCTTTCGGCGATTTCGCCAAAAACGACGTTTTTCGACATTTTCGTTTGAAAATTTCGGGTATTTTAAGAGCGCCCGGGGGGTTTTTCTCGGTCGCTTCTCCTAGAAGAGGATACGCCCTTTCGATTTTCTTTAAGATTCCCTCTCGAGCGGCCCTGCGGGCCGCGGGCTCGGCTTCGCCTCGCGGGTCCCTGACGGGACCCGAAAATTCCAATTTTAACCACGCCCACCCTTATTGCTTTAATATTATAGACTAGTAAGCGGGTAGATCAATAGGCCCGTAGATCCATAGGCCAGTAGTTCAATAGGCCAGTAGTTCAATAGGCCAGTAGTTCAATTGGCCAGTAGTTCCATTGGCCAGTAGTTCAATTGGCCCATGGATCAATATAGACCATAGATCAATATAGACCATAGATCAATAGGGCCCATACATCAATGAAGCGCGCAGAAACACGAAACACGTCAAAAAACCCGTTGAAAGCAAAAAAACTTGAAAATACTGGAAAAAACACGAAAAAACGCGAAAAAACACGGAAGAATTCGAAGAAACACGAAAGAAACCGAAGTTATACGAAAGAAACCGAAATTACACGAAACAACGCGATAAAACACGAAAGAACCCCAAGTAACACAAAAAATCCAGAGGAACCTGAGAAAATCCCGAAAATATACATATAACCTGAAAGCGCGCAAAAAAACTCGAAGTCACGCGAAACACCCCGGAGAAATACAAAAAAACCGAAAGCGCGCAAAAAAACAAAAGTACTTGTATATTGCACACCCCGTATATCACCCGATCGTAAACTCATTGTAAATTGCACACCCTGTATGACATTTTATCGAAATCAGCAAAATAACTTGTAAATTGCACACCCGTATATCACATGATCGCAAATTCATTGTAATTCGAACACCCTGTATGACATTTTATCGAAATTAGATCCCATACGCGAAAAATCATGATCACTTGCACATAGGACACCCACTATATAATCGTTTCGTAGTGGGTGCTTTTTCCATGAAAAATGCAGATTGAAAAACTCTCGAAGAAAGACCCTGGTGAAAGTCAGTGCTTTCAATGTGCACAGCCCGTATATAAATCGAAAATAATTTTTTCATAAAAATTAACCCAAAGAATATCGTTGTAACTCCATCTATTCGAATTCAATAATTACCACGACGGAAGTATGAAAATTATTCTATGGACCCCCTATGTAACACCCCGTATATGAATCGAAAATAATTTTTCAAAAAAAAAAACCCGAAGGAACACAAAAATCTTGAGAGCGCGCAAAAAAACAGTAGAACCTGTAAAGTGCACACCCCGTATATCACCCGATCGCAAATTCATTGTAAATCGCACACCCTGTATGACATTTTACCGAAATTAGCCTCCACACGTGAAAAAACATGATGAAAAATGCATATGGGACACCCTGTATATAATTGATTTGCAGTGGGTGCTTTCATCATAAAAAACAAACCGAAAGAATATCGTTTTAACTCTATCGTTTCACGTTCGGTGCATTCCACGAAGAAAGAACCCGACCAAACACGGAAAAACGTGAAAGAACCCAAAGTAACACGAAAGAACGAAAAAATCCAAAGGAACCGAAAATACCCCGAAGGAGCACAAAATCACCGAAAGCGCGCAAAAAAACTCGAAGGAAAGCTAAAAACCCCGAGGGAGCACAAAAAACCGAAAGCGTGCAAAAATATCAAAAGAACTTTTAAATTGCACACCCTGTATATCAATCGATCGCGAAATCATTGTTAATGGCACACCCTGTATGAGATTTCATTGAATTTAGCTCACTTAGGCGGAAATGGACGAAAACTCGAGAAAAACTCTGGTGAATGTCAGCGCTACTCAGATCTGACACCCTGTATATGAATCGAATATATTTTATCGAACTGAGAACCAAAACACACCGAAGAAACAAAAAAAACTCGAATTTGCGCACAAAAAACCAAAATAAGTTGTCAATTGCACACCTCGTATATCACATGATCGCAAATTCATTGTAAATCGTTTACCCTGTATGACATTTTATCGAAATTAGATCCCACTCACTAATTGCTTTTTCCATAAAAATTCAGACGGAAAATCTCTCGAAGAAAGAATCTGGTGAAAATCAGTGCTTCCCATGGGCACAGCCTAGATAGCGATTTTTTAATGCACAACCCCTGTACAGCAATTAATGCACAACCCCTGTACAGCAATCCATCGCGATCGGTTCATTCTTCAAGGACGAAAATGGAATGGCGCGTAAATCGAGCCAAAAATGCCGATTTTCAAACGCATAATTTAGGTATTTTTGTTCGATTCGCGATCTGTAAGTGGTATCAGGAGATTCGGAATCTCCTGTAGATTCTTATTCGACCACTCGAAAGGCCTAAATAATCTATCAGCGCCCATATCGAGTGAAAAATCGATGCCGGATTTTGAAAATTGGAGCTCGCGTTCGGCTATCCTCGGAATGGAAACAGAAACTGACATTTAACCTCGCAATGTTGTGAAAATTACCGATTTTCGAATGAAGAATTCACGGTCTTATCTCGCTACTTGGATATGAAAATTGGTACCCAGAGATGGGGAATTTCCTCAAGTTTCGTTTTCTACCCTTGACAGGGCGTTTAGGGACGTGTAGAGCCCGCAGCGAGCGAAAGCATCATAGTGGTTTTTGACGTTTCGCGGAGTTGGAGAATCCGAAAATTGCCCATTTTCTTACCAAATTTTCGTACCCATCCGGGGTAGCTCCGGGGTCCAGCTCGTAGCGGGAACCCCGGCCGTTCTTCCTCTCGAAATATCGACCTCCCCCGCCCCCCAAAACGGTCTATCTTCGGACGGGAACGTTCGAACGCGGGGACGCTTTCGGCGATTTCGCCAAAAACGACGTTTTTCGACTTTTTCGTTTGAAAATTTCGGGTATTTTAAGAGCTCCCGGGGGGTTTTTTTCGGTCGCTTCTCCTAGAAGAGGATACGCCCTTTCGATTTGTTTTAAGATTCCCTCTCGAGCGGCCCTGCGGGTGCGCGGGCTCGGCTTCGCCTCGCGGGTCCCTGACGGGACCCGAAAATTCCAATTTTAACCACGCCCACCCTTATTGCTTTAATATTATAGACTAGTAAGCGGGTAGATCAATAGGCCCGTAGATCCATAGGCCAGTAGTTCAATAGGCCAGTAGTTCAATAGGCCAGTAGTTCAATAGGCCAGTAGTTCAATTGGCCAGTAGTTCCATTGGCCAGTAGTTCAATTGGCCCATGGATCAATATAGACCATAGATCAATATAGACCATAGATCAATAGGGCCCATACATCAATGAAGCGCGCAGAAACACGAAACACGTCAAAAAACCCGTTGAAAGCAAAAAAACTTGAAAATACTGGAAAAAACACGAAAAAACGCGAAAAAACACGGAAGAATTCGAAGAAACACGAAAGAAACCGAAGTTATACGAAAGAAACCGAAATTACACGAAACAACGCGAGAAAACACGAAAGAACCCCAAGTAACACAAAAAATCCAGAGGAACCTGAGAAAATCCCGAAAATATACATATAACCTGAAAGCGCGCAAAAAAACTCGAAGTCACGCGAAACACCCCAGAGAAATACAAAAAAACCGAAAGCGCGCAAAAAAACAAAAGTACTTGTATATTGCACACCCCGTATATGACCCGATCGTAAACTCATTGTAAATTGCACACCCTGTATGACATTTTATCGAAATCAGCAAAATAACTTGTGAATTGCACACCCCGTATATCACATGATCGCAAATTCCTTGTAATTCGCACACCCTGTATGACATTTTATCGAAATTAGATCCCATACGCGAAAAATCATGATCACTTGCACATAGGACACCCACTATATAATCGTTTCGTAGTGGGTGCTTTTTCCATGAAAAATGCAGATGGAAAAACTCTCGAAGAAAGACCCCCTGGTGAAAGTCAGTGCTTTCGATGTGCACAGCCCGTATATAAATCGAAAATAATTTTTTCATAAAAAATTAACCCTAAGAATATCGTTGTAACTCCATCTATTCGAATTCAATAATTACCACGACGGAAGTATGAAAATTATTCTATGGACCTCCTATGTAACACCCCGTATATGAATCGAAAATAATTTTTCAAAAAAAAAAAAAAACCCGAAGGAACACAAAAATCTTGAGAGCGCGCAAAAAAACAGTAGAACCTGTAAAGTGCACACCCCGTATATCACCCGATCGCAAATTCATTGTAAATCGCACACCCTGTATGACATTTTACCGAAATTAGCCTCCACACGTGAAAAACATGATGAAAAATGCATATGGGACACCCTGTATATAATTGATTTGCAGTGGGTGCTTTCATCATAAAAACAAACCGAAAGAATATCGTTTTAACTCTATCGTTTCAAGTTCGGTGCATTCCACGAAGAAAGAACCCGACCAAACACGGAAAAACGTGAAAGAACCCAAAGTAACACGAAAGAACGAAAAAAATCCAAAGGAACCGAAAAAACCCCGAAGGAGACAAAATCACCGAAAGCGCGCAAAAAAACTCGAAGGAAAGCTAAAAACCCCGAAGGAGCACAAAATCACCGAAAGCGTGCAAAAAATATCAAAAGAACTTTTAAATTGCACACCCTGTATATCAATCGATCGCGAAATCATTGTTAATGGCACACCCTGTATGAGATTTCATTGAATTTAGCTCACTTACGCGGAAATGGACGAAAACTCGAGAAAAACTCTGGTGAATGTCAGCGCTACTCAGATCTGACACCCTGTATATGAATCGAATATATTTTATCGAATTGAGAACCAAAACACACCGAAGAAAAAAAAAAAACTCGAATTTGCGCACAAAAAACCAAAATAACTTGTCAATTGCACACCTCGTATATCACATGATCGCAAATTCATTGTAAATCGTTTACCCTGTATGACATTTTATCGAAATTAGATCCCACTCACTAATTGCTTTTTCCATAAAAATTCAGACGGAAAATCTCTCGAAGAAAGAATCTGCTGAAAATCAGTGCTTCCCATGGGCACAGCCTAGATAGCGATTTTTTTAATGCACGACCTCTGTACAGCAATTAATGCACAACCCCTGTACAGCAATCCATCGCAATCGGTTCATTCTTCAAGGACGAAAATGGAATGGCGCATAAATCGAGCAAAAATGCCGATTTTCAAACGCATAATTTAGGTATTTTTTGTTCGATTCCCGATCTGTAAGTGGTATCAGGAGATTCGGAATCTCCTGTAGATTCTTATTCGACCACTTGAAAGGCCTAAATAATCTTGCACCGCCCATATCGAGCGAAAAATCGATGCCGGATTTTGAAAATTGGAGCTCGCGTTCGGCTATCCTCGGAATGGAAACAGAAACTGACATTTAACCTCGCAATGTTGTGAAAATTACCGAATTTCGAATGAAGAATTCACGGCCTTATCTCGCTACTTGGATATGAAAATTGGTACCCAGAGATGGGGAATTTCCTCAAATTTCGTTTTCTACCCTTGACACAGGCGTTTAGGGACGTGTAGAGCCCGCAGCGAGCGAAAGCATCATAGTGGTTTTTGACGTTTCGCGGAGTTGGAGAATCCGAAAATTGCCCATTTTCTTACCAAATTTTCGTACCCATCCGGGGTAGCTCCGGGGTCCAGCTCGTAGCGGGAACCCCGGCCGTTCTTCCTCTCGAAATATCGACCTCCCCCGCCCCGCAAAACGGTCTATCTTCGGACGGGAACGTTCGAACGCGGGGACGCTTTCGGCGATTTCGCCAAAAACGACGTTTTTCGACTTTTTCGTTTGAAAATTTCGGGTATTTTAAGAGCGCCCGGGGTTTTTTTTCGGTCGCTTCTCCTAGAAGAGGATACGCCCTTTCGATCTGTTTTAAGATTCCCTCTCGAGCGGCCCTGCGGGCCGCGGGCTCGGCTACGCCTCGCGGGTCCCTGACGGGACCCGAAAATTCCAATTTTAACCACGCCCACCCTTATTGCTTTAATATTATAGACTAGTAAGCGGGTAGATCAATAGGCCCGTAGATCCATAGGCCAGTAGTTCAATAGGCCAGTAGTTCAATAGGCCAGTAGTTCAATTGGCCAGTAGTTCCATTGGCCAGTAGTTCAATTGGCCCATGGATCAATATAGACCATAGATCAATATAGACCATAGATCAATAGGGCCCATACATCAATGAAGCGCGCAGAAACACGAAACACGTCAAAAAACCCGTTGAAAGCAACAAAACTTGAAAATACTGGAAAAAACACGAAAAAACGTGAAAAAACACGAAAGAATTCGAAGAAACACGAAAGAAACCGAAGTTATACGAAAGAAACCGAAATTACACGAAACAACGCGATTAAACACGAAAGAACCCCAAGTAACACAAAAAATCCAGAGGAACCTGAGAAAATCCCGAACGAATACATATAACTTGAAAGCGCACAAAAAAACTCGAAGTCACGCGAAACAACCCGGAGAAATACAAAAAAACCGAAAGCGCGTAAAAAAACAAAAGTACTTGTAAATTGCACACCCCGTATATCACCCGAACGTAAACTCATTGTAAATTGCACACCCTGTATGACATTTTATCGAAATCAGCAAAATAACTTGTGAATTGCACACCCCGTATATCACATGATCGCAAATTCCTTGTAATTCGCACACCCTGTATGACATTTTATCGAAATTAGATCCCATACGCGAAAAATCATGATCACTTGCACATAGGACACCCACTATATAATCGTTTCGTAGTGGGTGCTTTTTCCATGAAAAATGCAGATGGAAAAACTCTCGAAGAAAGACCCTGGTGAAAGTCAGTGCTTTCAATGTGCACAGCCCGTATATAAATCGAAAATAATTTTTTCATAAAAATTAACCCAAAGAATATCGTTGTAACTCCATCTATTCGAATTCAATAATTACCACGACGGAAGTATGAAAATTATTCTATGGAGCTCCTATGTAACACCCCGTATATGAATCGAAAATAATTTTTCAAAAAAAAAAAAAACCCGAAGGAACACAAAAATCTTGAGAGCGCGCAAAAAACAGTAGAACCTGTAAAGTGCACACCCCGTATATCACCCGATCGCAAATTCATTGTAAATCGCACACCCTGTATGACATTTTACCGAAATTAGCCTCACACGTGAAAAAACATGATGAAAAATGCATATGGGACACCCTGTATATAATTGATTTGCAGTGGGTGCTTTCATCATAAAAAACAAACCGAAAGAATATCGTTTTAACTCTATCGTTTCAAGTTCGGTGCATTCCACGAAGAAAGAACCCGACCAAACACGGAAAAACGTGAAAGAACCATGAAGTAACACGAAAGAACGAAAAAAATCCAAAGAAACGAAAAAACCCCGAAGGAGCACAAAATCACCCGAAAGCGCGCAAAAAAACTCGAAGGAAAGCTTAAAACCCCGAGGAGCACAAAAAACCGAAAGCGTGCAAAAAATAATCAAAAGAACTTTTAAATTGCACACCCTGTATATCAATCGATCGCGAAATCATTGTTAATGGCACACCCTGTATGAGATTTCATTGAATTTAGCTCACTTACGCGGAAATGGACGAAAACTCGAGAAAAACTCTGGTGAATGTCAGCGCTACTCAGATCTGACACCCTGTATATGAATCGAATATATTTTATCGAATTGAGAACCAAAACACACCGAAGAAAACAAAAAAACTCGAATTTGCGCACAAAAAACCAAAATAACTTGTCAATTGCACACCTCGTATATCACATGATCGCAAATTCATTGTAAATCGTTTACCCTGTATGACATTTTATCGAAATTAGATCCCACTCACTAATTGCTTTTTCCATAAAAATTCAGACGGAAAATCTCTCGAAGAAAGAATCTGGTGAAAATCAGTGCTTCCCATGGGCACAGCCTAGATAGCGATTTTTTAATGCACAACCCCTGTACAGCAATTAATGCACAACCCTGTACAGCAATCCATCGCGATCGGTTCGTTCTTCAAGGACGAAAATGGAATGGCGCGTAAATCGAGCCAAAAATGCCGATTTTCAAACGCATAATTTAGGTATTTTTGTTCGATTCGCGATCTGTAAGTGGTATCAGGAGATTCGGAATCTCCTGTAGATTCTCATTCGACCACTCGAAAGGCCTAAATAATCTTTCAGCGCCCATATCGAGTGAAAAATCGATGCCGGATTTTGAAAATTGGAGCTCGCGTTCGGCTATCCTCGGAATGGAAACAGAAACTGACATTTAACCTCGCAATGTTGTGAAAATTACCGATTTTCGAATGAAGAATTCACGGTCTTATCTCGCTACTTGGATATGAAAATTGGTACCCAGAGATGGGGAATTTCCTCAAGTTTCGTTTTCTACCCTTGACAGGGCCTTTAGGGACGTGTAGAGCCCGCAGCGAGCGAAAGCATCATAGGGGTTTTTGACGTTTCGCGGAGTTGGAGAATCTGAAAATTGCCCATTTTCTTACCAAATTTTCGTACCCATCCGGGGTAGCTCCGGGGTCCAGCTCGTAGCGGGAACCCCGGCCGTTCTTCCTCTCGAAATATCGACCTCCCCGCCCCGCAAAACGGTCTATCTTCGGACGGGAACGTTCGAACGCGGGGACGCTTTCGGCGATTTCGCCAAAAACGACGTTTTTCGACTTTTTCGTTTGAAAATTTCGGGTATTTTAAGAGCGCCCGGGGGTTTTTTCGGTCGCTTCTCCTAGAAGAGGATACGCCCTTTCGATTTTGTTTTAAGATTCCCTCTCGAGCGGCCCTGCGGGCCGCGGGCTCGGCTTCGCCTCGCGGGTCCCTGACGGGACCCGAAAATTCCAATTTTAACCACGCCCACCCTTATTGCTTTAATATTATAGACTAGTAAGCGGGTAGATCAATAGGCCCGTAGATCCATAGGCCAGTAGTTCAATAGGCCAGTAGTTCAATAGGCCAGTAGTTCAATTGGCCAGTAGTTCCATTGGCCAGTAGTTCAATTGGCCCATGGATCAATATAGACCATAGATCAATATAGACCATAGATCAATAGGGCCCATACATCAATGAAGCGCGCAGAAACACGAAACACGTCAAAATACCCGTTGAAAGCCAAAAAACATGAAAGTACTGAAAAAACGCGAAGAAAAGCGAAGAAACACGGAGGAATCCGAAGAAACACGAAAGAAACCGAAGTTACACGAAAGAAACCGAAATTACACGAAACAACGCTAGAGAACACGAAAGAACCCCAAGTAACACAAATAATCCAAAGGAACCTGAAAAAACCCGAACGAATACATTTAACTTGAAAGCGCACAAAAAAACTCGAAGTCACGCGAAACAACCCGGAGAAATACAAAAACCGAAAAGCGCAATAAAACAAAAGTACTTGTTTATTGCACACCCTGTATATCACCAGATCGTAAACTCATTGTGAATTGCACACCCTGTATGACATTTTATCGAAATTAGCAAAATAACTTGTAAATTGCACACCCCGTATATCACATGATTGCAAATTCATTGTAATTCGCACACCCTGTATGACATTTTACCGAAATTAGCCTCCACACGTGAAAAAATGATGATGATGAAAAATGCATATGGGACACCCTGTATATAATTGATTTGCAGTGGGTGCTTTCATCATAAAAACAAACCGAAAGAATATCGTTTTGACTCTATCGTTTCAAGTTCGGTGCATTTCACGAAGAAAGAACCCGACGAAACACGGAAAAACTTGAAAGAACCCGAAGTACCACGAATGAACGAAAAATATCCAAAGGAACCGAAAAAAACCCCGAAGGAGCATAAAATCACCGAAAAAGCGCAAAAAAACTCGAAGGAAAGCTTGAAACCCGAGAGGAGCACAAAAAACCGAATGCGTGCAAAAATAATGAAAGAACTTTTAAATTGCACACCCTGTATATCAATCGATCGTGAAATCATTGTTAATGGCACACCCTGTATGAGATTTCATTGAATTTAGCTCACTTACGCGGAAATGGACGAAAACTCGAGAAAAACTCTGGTGAATGTCAGCGCTACTGAGATCTGACACCCTGTATATGAATCGAATATATTTTATCGAATTCAGAACTGAAACACACCGAAGAAACACGAAAAACTCGAATTTGCGCACAAAAAACCAAAATAACTTGTCAATTGCATACCTCGTATATCATGATCGCAAATTCATTGTAAATCGTTTACCCTGTATGACATTTTATCGAAATTAGATCCCACTCACTAATTGCTTTTTCCATAAAAATTCAGACGGAAAATCTCTCGAAGAAAGAATCTGGTGAAAATCAGCGCTTCCCATGGGCACAGCCTAGATAGCGATTTTTTTAATGCACAACCCCTGTACAGCAATAATGCACGACCCCTGTACAGCAATCCATCGCGATCGGTTCGTTCTTCAAGGACGAAAATGGAATGGCGCGTAAATCGAGCCAAAAATGCCGATTTTCAAACGCATAATTTAGGCATTTTTGTTGGGATTCCCGAAATGTGAAAGGTATCTGGAGATTCGGAATTTCCTGTAGATGCTTATTCGACCGCTGGAAAGGCCTAAAAATCTTATACCGCCGAAATCGAGCGAAAAATCGATGCCGGATTTTGAAAATTGGAGCTCGCGTTCGGCTATCCTCGGAATGGAAACAGAAATTGACATTTCTCCTCGCGATATTGTGAAAATTACCGAACTTCGAACGAAGAATTCACGGCCTTATCTCGCTGCTTGGATATGAAAATTGGTACCCGGAGATGGGGAATTTCCTCAAGTTTCGTTTTCTACCCTGGACAGGGCGTTTAGGGACGTGTAGAGCCCGCAGCGAGCGAAAGCATCATAGGGGTTTTTGACGTTTTGCGGAGTTGGAGAATCCGAAAATTGCCCATTTTCTTACCAAATTTTCGTACCCATCCCGGGTAGCTCAGGGGTCCAGCTCGTAGCGGGAACCCCGGCGGTTCTTCCTCTCGAAATAGCGACCTCCCCCGCCCCGCAAAACGGTCTATCTTCGGACGGGAACGTTCGAACGCGGGGACGCTTTCGGCGATTTCGCCAAAAACGACGTTTTTCGACTTTTTCGTTTGAAAATTTCGGGTATTTTAAGAGCGCCCGGGGGGTTTTTCTCGGTCGCTTCTCCTAGAAGAGGATACGCCCTTTCGATCCGTTTTAAGATTGCCTCTCGAGCGGCCCTGCGGGGCCGCGGGCTCAACTACGCCTCGCGGGTCCCTGACGGGACCCGAAAATTCCAATTTTAACCACGCCCACCCTTATTGCTTTAATATTATAGACTAGTAAGCGGGTAGATCAATAGGCCCGTAGATCCATAGGCCAGTAGTTCAATAGGCCAGTAGTTCAATAGGCCAGTAGTTCAATAGGCCAGTTCAATAGGCCAGTAGTTCAATTGGCCAGTAGTTCAATTGGCCCATGGATCAATATAGACCATAGATCAATATAGACCATAGATCAATAGGGCCCATACATCAATGAAGCGCGCAGAAACACGAAACACGTCAAAAACCCGTTGAAAGCCAAAAAAACATGAAAGTACTGGAAAAAACACGAAGAAACGCGAAAAAACACGGAAGAATCCGAAGAAACACGAAAGAAACCGAAGTTACACGAAAGAAACCGAAATTACACGAAACAACGCGAGAAAACACGAAAGAACCCCAAGTAACACAAAAATCCAAAGGAACCTGAGAAAATCCCGAAAGAATACATATAACTTGAAAGAGCGCAAAAAAACTCGAAGTCACGCGAAACACCCCGGAGAAATACAAAAAAACCGAAAGCGCGCAAAAAACAAAAGTACTTGTACATTGCACACCCCGTATATCACCCGATCGTAAACTCATTGTAAATTGCACACCCTGTATGACATTTTATCAAAATCAGCAAAATAACTTGTAAATTGCACACCCGTATATCACATGATCGCAAATTCATTGTAATTCGCACACCCTGTATGACATTTTATCGAAATTAGATCCCATACGCGAAAAATCATGATCACTTGCACATAGGACACCCACTATATAATCGATTCGTAGTGGGTGCTTTTTCCATGAAGAATGCAGATGGAAAAACTCTCGAAGAAAGACCCTGGTGAAAGTCAGTGCTTTCAATGTGCACAGCCCGTATATAAATCGAAAATAATTTTTTCATAAAAAATTAACCCAAAGAATATCGTTGTAACTCCATCTATTCGAATTCAATAATTACCACGAAGGAAGTATCAAAATTATTCTATGGACCTCCTATGTAACACCCCGTATATGAATCGAAAATAATTTTTCAAAAAAAAAACCCGAAGGAACACAAAAACTTGAGAGCGCGCAAAAAAACAGAAGAACCTGTAAAGTGCACACCCGTATATCACCCGATCGCAAATTCATTGTAAATCGCACACCCTGTATGACATTTTACCGAAATTAGCCTCCACACGTGAAAAAACATGATGAAAAATGCATATGGGACACCCTGTATATAATTGATTTGCAGTGGGTGCTTTCATCATAAAAACAAACCGAAAGAATATCGTTTTAACTCTATCGTTTCAAGTTCGGTGCATTCCACGAAGAAAGAACCCGACCAAACACGGAAAAACGTGAAAGAACCCAAAGTAACACGAAAGAACGAAAAAAATCCAAAGGAACCGAAAAAACCCCGAAGGAGCACAAAATCACCGAAAGCGCGCAAAAAAACTCGAAGGAAAGCTTAAAAACCCCGAGGGAGCACAAAAAACCGAAAGCGTGCAAATATAATGAAAGAACTTGTAAATTGCACACCCTGTATATCAATCGATCGCGAAATCATTGTTAATGGCACACCCTGTATGAGATTTCATTGAATTTAGCTCACTTACGCGGAAATGGACGAAAACTCGAGAAAAACTCTGGTGAATGTCAGCGCTACTCAGATCTGACACCCTGTATATGAATCGAATATATTTTATCGAATTGAGAACCGAAACACACCGAAGAAACAAAAAAAACTCGAATTTGCGCACAAAAAACCAAAATAACTTGTCAATTGCACACCTCGTATATCACATGATCGCAAATTCATTGTAAATCGTTTACCCTGTATGACATTTTATCGAAATTAGATCCCACTCACTAATTGCTTTTTCCATAAAAATTCAGACGGAAAATCTCTCGAAGAAAGAATCTGGTGAAAATCAGTGCTTCCCATGGGCACAGCCTAGATAGCGATTTTTTAATGCACAACCCCTGTACAGCAATAATGCACAACCCCTGTACAGCAATCCATCGCGATCGGTTCGTTCTTCAAGGACGAAAATGGAATGGCGCGTAAATCGAGCCAAAAATGCCGATTTTCAAACGCATAATTTAGGTATTTTTGTTGGGATTCGCGAAATGTGAAAGGTATCAGGAGATTCGGAATTTCCTGTAGATTCTTATTCGACCACTGGAAAGGCCTAAAAAATCTTATACCGCCGATATCGAGCGAAAAATCGATGCCGGATTTTGAAAATTGGAGCTCGCGTTCGGCTATCCTCGAAATGGAAACAGAAATTGACATTTCTCCTCGCAATATTGTGAAAATTACCGAACTTCGAACGAAGAATTCACGGCCTTATCTCGCTACTTGGATATGAAAATTGGTACCCAGAGATGGGAATTTCCTCAAGTTTCGTTTTCTACCCTTGACAGGGCGTTTAGGGACGTGTAGAGCCCGCAGCGAGCGAAAGCATCATAAGGGTTTTTGACGTTTCGCGGAGTTGGAGAATCCGAAAATTGCCCATTTTCTTACCAAATTTTCGTACCCATCCGGGGTAGCTCCGGGGTCCAGCTCGTAGCGGGAACCCCGGCCGTTCTTCCTCTCGAAATATCGACCTCCCCCGCCCCGCAAAACGGTCTATCTTCGGACGGGAACGTTCGAACGCGGGGACGCTTTCGGCGATTTCGCCAAAAACGACGTTTTTCGACATTTTCGTTTGAAAATTTCGGGCACTTTAAGAGCGCCCGGGGGGTTTTTCTCGGTCGCTTCTCCTAGAAGAGGATACGCCCTTTCGATTTTCTTTAAGATTCCCTCTCGAGCGGCCCTGCGGGCCGCGGGCTCGGCTTCGCCTCGCGGGTCCCTGACGGGACCCGAAAATTCCAATTTTAACCACGCCCACCCTTATTGCTTTAATATTATAGACTAGTAAGCGGGTAGATCAATAGGCCCGTAGATCCATAGGCCCGTAGATCCATAGGCCAGTAGTTCAATAGGCCAGTAGTTCAATTGGCCAGTAGTTCCATTGGCCAGTAGTTCAATTGGCCCATGGATCAATATAGACCATAGATCAATATAGACCATAGATCAATAGGGCCCATACATCAATGAAGCGCGCAGAAACACGAAACACGTCAAAAAACCCGTTGAAAGAAAAAAACATGAAAGTACTGGAAAAAACACGAAAAACGCGAAAAAACACGAAAGAATCCGAAGAAACACGAAAGAAACCGAAGTTACACGAAAGAAACCGAAATTACACGAAACAACGCGAGAAAACACGAAAGAACCCCAAGTAACACAAAAAATCCAAAGGAACCTGAAAAAACCCGAAAGAATACATATAACTTGAAAGCGCGCAAAAAAACTCGAAGTCACGCGAAACACCCCGGAGAAATACAAAAAAACCGAAAGCGCGCAAAAACAAAAGTACTTGTATATTGCACACCCCGTATCACCCGATCGTAAACTCATTGTAAATTGCACACCCTGTATGACATTTTATCGAAATCAGCAAAATAACTTGTAAATTGCACACACCCGTATATCACATGATCGCAAATTCATTGTAATTCGCACACCCTGTATGACATTTTATCGAAATTAGATCCCATACGCGAAAAATCATGATCACTTGCACATAGGACACCCACTATATAATCGATTCGTAGTGGGTGATTTTTCCATGAAAAATGCAGATGGAAAAACTCTCGAAGAAAGACCCTGGTGAAAGTCAGTGCTTTCAATGTGCACAGCCCGTATATAAATCGAAAATAATTTTTCATATAAAATTAACCCAAAGAATATCGTTGTAACTCCATCTATTCGAATTCAATAATTACCACGAAGGAAGTATAGAAATTATTCTATGGACCTCCTATGTAACACCCCGTATATGAATCGAAAATAATTTTTCCAAAAAAACCCGAAGGAACACAAAAAACTTGAGAGCGCGCAAAAAACAGTAGAACCTGTAAAGTGCACACCCGTATATCACATGATCGCAAATTCATTGTAAATCGCACACCCTGTATGACATTTTACCGAAATTAGCCTCCACACGTGAAAAAAAAAACATGATGAAAATGCATATGGGACACCCTGTATATAATTGATTTGCAGTGGGTGCTTTCATCATAAAAACAAACCGAAAGAATATCGTTTTAACTCTATCGTTTCAAGTTCGGTGCATTCCACGAAGAAAGAACCCGACCAAACAGGAAAAACACGGAAAAACGTGAAAGAACCCAAAGTAACACGAAAGAACGAAAAAAAATCCAAAGGAACCGAAAAAACCCCGAAGGAGCACAAAATCACCGAAAGCGCGCAAAAAAACTCGAAGGAAAGCTTGAAACCCCGAGGGAGCACAAAAAACCGAAAGCGTGCAAAAAATAATGAAAGAACTTTTGAATTGCACACCCTGTATATCAATCGATCGCGAAATCATTGTTAATGGCACACCCTGTATGAGATTTCATTGAATTCAGCTCGCTTACGCGGAAAAGCACGAAAGCTAGAGAAAAACTCTGGTGAATGTCAGCGCTACTCAGATCTGACACCCTGTATATGAATCGAATATATTTTATCGAATTCAGAACTGAAACACACCGAAGAAACACAAAAACTCGAATTTGCGCAAAAAAATCAAAATAACTTGTCAATTGCACACCTCGTATATCACATGATCGCAAATTCATTGTAAATCGTTTACCCTGTATGACATTTTATCGAAATTAGATCCCACTCACTAATTGCTTTTTCCATAAAAATTCAGACGGAAAATCTCTCGAAGAAAGAATCTGGTGAAAATCGGTGCTTCCCATGGGCACAGCCTAGATAGCGATTTTTTTAATGCACAACCCTGTACAGCAGCAATAATGCACGACCCCTGTACAGCAATCCATCGCGATCGGTTCGTTCTTCAAGGACGAAAATGGAATGGCGCGTAAATCGAGCCAAAAATGCCGATTTTCAAACGCATAATTTAGGCATTTTTGTTGGGATTCGCGAAATGTGAAAGGTATCTGGAGATTCGGAATTTCCTGTAGATTCTTATTCGACCGCTGGAAAGGCCTGAAAAATCTTATACCGCCGAAATCGAGCGAAAAATCGATGCCGGATTTTGAAAATTGGAGCTCGCGTTCGGCTATCCTCGGAATGGAAACAGAAATTGACATTTCTCCTCGCAATATTGTGAAAATTACCGAACTTCGAACGAAGAATTCACGGCCTTATCTCGCTACTTGGATATGAAAATTGGTACCCAGAGATGGGGAATTTCCTCAAGTTTCGTTTTCTACCCTGACAGGGCGTTTAGGGACGTGTAGAGCCCGCAGCGAGCGAAAGCATCATAGGGGTTTTTGACGTTTCGCGGAGTTGGAGAATCCGAAAATTGCCCATTTTCTTACCAAATTTTCGTACCCATCCGGGGTAGCTCCGGGGTCCAGCTCGTAGCGGGAACCCCGGCCGTTCTTCCTCTCGAAATATCGACCTCCCCGCCCCGCAAAACGGTCTATCTTCGGACGGGAACGTTCGAACGCGGGGACGCTTTCGGCGATTTCGCCAAAAACGACGTTTTTCGACTTTTTCGTTTGAAAATTTCGGGTATTTAAAGAGCGCCCGGGGGGTGTTTTTCGGTCGCTTCTCCTAGAAGAGGATACGCCCTTTCGATCCGTTTTAAGATTGCCTCTCGAGCGGCCCTGCGGGCCGCGGGCTCGGCTTCGCCTCGCGGGTCCCTGACGGGACCCGAAAATTCCAATTTTAACCACGCCCACCCTTATTGCTTTAATATTATAGACTAGTAAGCGGGTAGATCAATAGGCCCGTAGATCCATAGGCCAGTAGTTCAATAGGCCAGCAGTTCAATAGGCCAGTAGTTCAATTGGCCAGTAGTTCCATTGGCCAGTAGTTCAATTGGCCCATGGATCAATATAGACCATAGATCAATATAGACCATAGATCAATAGGGCCCATACATCAATGAAGCGCGCAGAAACACGAAACACGTCAAAAAACCCGTTGAAAGCAAAAAAAAACTTGAAAATACTGGAAAAAACACGAAAAAACGCGAAAAAACACGGAAGAATTCGAAGAAACACGAAAGAAACCGAAGTTATACGAAAGAAACCGAAATTACACGAAACAACGCGATAAAACACGAAAGAACCCCAAGTAACACAAAAAATCCAGAGGAACCTGAGAAAATCCCGAAAATATACATATAACCTGAAAGCGCGCAAAAAAACTCGAAGTCACGCGAAACACCCCAGAGAAATACAAAAAAACCGAAAGCGCGCAAAAAAACAAAAGTACTTGTATATTGCACACCCCGTATATGACCCGATCGTAAACTCATTGTAAATTGCACACCCTGTATGACATTTTATCGAAATCAGCAAAATAACTTGTAAATTGCACACCCCGTATATCACATGATCGCAAATTCATTGTAATTCGCACACCCTGTATGACATTTTATCGAAATTAGATCCCATACGCGAAAAATCATGATCACTTGCACATAGGACACCCACTATATAATCGTTTCGTAGTGGGTGCTTTTTCCATGAAAAATGCAGATGGAAAAACTCTCGAAGAAAGACCCTGGTGAAAGTCAGTGCTTTCGATGTGCACAGCCCGTATAATAATCGAAAATAATTTTTTCATAAAAATTAACCCTAAGAATATCGTTGTAACTCCATCTATTCGAATTCAATAATTACCACGACGGAAGTATGAAAATTATTCTATGGACCTCCTATGTAACACCCCGTATATGAATCGAAAATAATTTTTCCAAAAAAAACCCGAAGGAACACAAAAATCTTGAGAGCGCGCAAAAAACAGTAGAACCTGTAAAGTGCACACCCCGTATATCACCCGATCGCAAATTCATTGTAAATCGCACACCCTGTATGACATTTTACCGAAATTAGCCTCACACGTGTGAAAAACATGATGAAAAATGCATATGGGACACCCTGTATATAATTGATTTGCAGTGGGTGCTTTCATCATAAAAACAAACCGAAAGAATATCGTTTTAACTTTATCGTTTCAAGTTCGGTGCATTCCATGAAGAAAGAACCCGACCAAACACGGAAAAACGTGAAAGAACCCAAAGTAACACGAAAGAACGAAAAAAATCCAAAGGAACCGAAAAAACCCCGAAGGAGCACAAAATCACCGAAAGCGCGCAAAAAAACTCGAAGGAAAGCTTGAAACCCCGAGGGAGCACAAAAAACCGAAAGCGTGCAAAAATATAATGAAAGAACTTTTAAATTGCACACCCTGTATATCAATCGATCGCGAAATCATTGTTAATGGCACACCCTGTATGAGATTTCATTGAATTTAGCTCACTTACGCGGAAATGGACGAAAACTCGAGAAAAACTCTGGTGAATGTCAGCGCTACTCAGATCTGACACCCTGTATATGAATCGAATATATTTTATCGAATTGAGAACCAAAACACACCGAAGAAACAAAAAAACTCGAATTTGCGCACAAAAAACCAAAATAACTTGTCAATTGCACACCTCGTATATCACATGATCGCAAATTCATTGTAAATCGTTTACCCTGTATGACATTTTATCGAAATTAGATCCCACTCACTAATTGCTTTTTCCATAAAAATTCAGACGGAAAATCTCTCGAAGAAAGAATCTGGTGAAAATCAGTGCTTCCCATGGGCACAGCCTAGATAGCGATTTTTTAATGCACAACCCCTGTACAGCAATTAATGCACAACCCTGTACAGCAATCCATCGCGATCGGTTCATTCTTCAAGGACGAAAATGGAATGGCGCGTAAATCGAGCCAAAAATGCCGATTTTCAAACGCATAATTTAGGTATTTTTGTTCGATTCGCGATCTGTAAGTGGTATCAGGAGATTCGGAATCTCCTGTAGATTCTTATTCGACCACTCGAAAGGCCTAAATAATCTTTCAGCGCCCATATCGAGTGAAAAATCGATGCCGGATTTTGAAAATTGGAGCTCGCGTTCGGCTATCCTCGGAATGGAAACAGAAACTGACATTTAACCTCGCAATGTTGTGAAAATTACCGATTTTCGAATGAAGAATTCACGGTCTTATCTCGCTACTTGGATATGAAAATTGGTACCCAGAGATGGGGAATTTCCTCAAGTTTCGTTTTCTACCCTTGACAGGGCGTTTAGGGACGTGTAGAGCCCGCAGCGAGCGAAAGCATCATAGTGGTTTTTGACGTTTCGCGGAGTTGGAGAATCCGAAAATTGCCCATTTTCTTACCAAATTTTCGTACCCATCCGGGGTAGCTCCGGGGTCCAGCTCGTAGCGGGAACCCCGGCCGTTCTTCCTCTCGAAATATCGACCTCCCCGCCCGCAAAACGGTCTATCTTCGGACGGGAACGTTCGAACGCGGGGACGCTTTCGGCGATTTCGCCAAAAACGACGTTTTTCGACTTTTTCGTTTGAAAATTTCGGGTATTTTAAGAGCGCCCGGGGGTTTTTCTCGGTCGCTTCTCCTAGAAGAGGATACGCCCTTTCGATTTGTTTTAAGATTTCCCTCTCGAGCGGCCCTGCGGGCCGCGGGCTCGGCTTCGCCTCGCGGGTCCCTGACGGGACCCGAAAATTCCAATTTTAACCACGCCCACCCTTATTGCTTTAATATTATAGACTAGTAAGCGGGTAGATCAATCAGATCCAGGCCCGTAGATCCATAGGCCAGTAGTTCAATAGGCCAGTAGTTCAATAGGCCAGTAGTTCAATTGGCCAGTAGTTCCATTGGCCAGTAGTTCAATTGGCCCATGGATCAATATAGACCATAGATCAATATAGACCATAGATCAATAGGGCCCATACATCAATGAAGCGCGCAGAAACACGAAACACGTCAAAAAACCCGTTGAAAGCAAAAAACTTGAAAATACTGGAAAAAACACGAAAAAACGCGAAAAACACGGAAGAATTCGAAGAAACACGAAAGAAACCGAAGTTATACGAAAGAAACCGAAATTACACGAAACAACGCGATAAAACACGAAAGAACCCCAAGTAACACAAAAAATCCAGAGGAACCTGAGAAAATCCCGAAAATATACATATAACCTGAAAGCGCGCAAAAAAACTCGAAGTCACGCGAAACACCCCAGAGAAATACAAAAAACCGAAAGCGCGCAAAAAAACAAAAGTACTTGTATATTGCACACCCCGTATATGACCCGATCGTAAACTCATTGTAAATTGCACACCCTGTATGACATTTTATCGAAATCAGCAAAATAACTTGTGAATTGCACACCCCGTATATCACATGATCGCAAATTCCTTGTAATTCGCACACCCTGTATGACATTTTATCGAAATTAGATCCCATACGCGAAAAATCATGATCACTTGCACATAGGACACCCACTATATAATCGTTTCGTAGTGGGTGCTTTTTCCATGAAAAATGCAGATGGAAAAACTCTCGAAGAAAGACCCTGGTGAAAGTCAGTGCTTTCGATGTGCACAGCCCGTATAATAATCGAAAATAATTTTTTCATAAAAAATTAACCCTAAGAATATCGTTGTAACTCCATCTATTCGAATTCAATAATTACCACGACGGAAGTATGAAAATTATTCTATGGACCCCCTATGTAACACCCCGTATATGAATCGAAAATAATTTTTCCAAAAAAAAAACCCGAAGGAACACAAAAATCTTGAGAGCGCGCAAAAAAACAGTAGAACCTGTAAAGTGCACACCCCGTATATCACCCGATCGCAAATTCATTGTAAATCGCACACCCTGTATGACATTTTACCGAAATTAGCCTCCACACGTGAAAAAACATGATGAAAAATGCATATGGGACACCCTGTATATAATTGATTTGCAGTGGGTGCTTTCATCATAAAAAACAAACCGAAAGAATATCGTTTTAACTCTATCGTTTCAAGTTCGGTGCATTCCACGAAGAAAGAACCCGACCAAACACGGAAAAACGTGAAAGAACCCAAAGTAACACGAAAGAACGAAAAAAATCAAAGGAAGAAAAACCCCGAAATAGCACAAAATCACCGAAAGCGCGCAAAAAAACTCGAAGGAAAGCTTGAAACCCCGAGGGAGCACAAAAAACCGAAAGCGTGCAAAAAATATCAAAAGAACTTTTAAATTGCACACCCTGTATATCAATCGATCGCGAAATCATTGTTAATGGCACACCCTGTATGAGATTTCATTGAATTTAGCTCACTTACGCGGAAATGGACGAAAACTCGAGAAAAACTCTGGTGAATGTCAGCGCTACTCAGATCTGACACCCTGTATATGAATCGAATATATTTTATCGAATTGAGAACCAAAACACACCGAAGAAACAAAAAAACTCGAATTTGCGCACAAAAACCAAAATAACTTGTCAATTGCACACCTCGTATATCACATGATCGCAAATTCATTGTAAATCGTTTACCCTGTATGACATTTTATCGAAATTAGATCCCACTCACTAATTGCTTTTTCCATAAAAATTCAGACGGAAAATCTCTCGAAGAAAGAATCTGGTGAAAATCAGTGCTTCCCATGGGCACAGCCTAGATAGCGATTTTTTTAATGCACAACCCCTGTACAGCAATTAATGCACAACCCCTGTACAGCAATCCATCGCGATCGGTTCATTCTTCAAGGACGAAAATGGAATGGCGCGTAAATCGAGCCAAAAATGCCGATTTTCAAACGCATAATTTAGGTATTTTTTGTTCGATTCGCGATCTGTAAGTGGTATCAGGAGATTCGGAATCTCCTGTAGATTCTATTCGACCACTCGAAAGGCCTAAATAATCTTATCAGCGCCCATATCGAGTGAAAAATCGATGCCGGATTTTGAAAATTGGAGCTCGCGTTCGGCTATCCTCGGAATGGAAACAGAAACTGACATTTAACCTCGCAATGTTGTGAAAATTACCGATTTTCGAATGAAGAATTCACGGTCTTATCTCGCTACTTGGATATGAAAATTGGTACCCAGAGATGGGGAATTTCCTCAAGTTTCGTTTTCTACCCTTGACAGGGCGTTTAGGGACGTGTAGAGCCCGCAGCGAGCGAAAGCATCATAGTGGTTTTTGACGTTTCGCGGAGTTGGAGAATCCGAAAATTGCCCATTTTCTTACCAAATTTTCGTACCCATCCGGGGTAGCTCCGGGGTCCAGCTCGTAGCGGGAACCCCGGCCGTTCTTCCTCTCGAAATATCGACCTCCCCCGCCCCGCAAAACGGTCTATCTTCGGACGGGAACGTTCGAACGCGGGGACGCTTTCGGCGATTTCGCCAAAAACGACGTTTTCGACTTTTCGTTTGAAAATTTCGGGTATTTTAAGAGCGCCCGGGGGTTTTTTCGGTCGCTTCTCCTAGAAGAGGATACGCCCTTTCGATCTGTTTTAAGATTGCCTCTTGGAGCGGCCCTGCGGGTGCGGGCTCGGCTACGCCTCGCGGGTCCCTGACGGGACCCGAAAATTCCAATTTTAACCACGCCCACCCTTATTGCTTTAATATTATAGACTAGAACCAACCCTACACTATATCAAAACTATGCGGAGGAAAACGAGAAGAAATAACCATCAGTGGAACTGGAACAATTCATATAGGAGCAGACTGTCTACTCAGAACGCAAAATATAATTCTTCGAGCGAGGTTCACGAATGAGATGAAATCAACAAAAACGTTCAGCAAGCCAATCCCATTGATCTCATGGCAAGGGAGCTCAAATCATTCCAATGAACACCTCATCGATACCGAGACAGCAATAGACAACATCTCTGCAAATCTAACCAAAATTATCATGAACGAAGAGGAACCAAATTCACATATTTGGAAACATTTTTCACACCCTCTTGCTACAACCACTGTGATAGGAATCTCTGCGATAGCCACAATAGCTATAACATTCATCTGTATGCGATATATACGTCCACTTCTTCGGTATAGAGGAAGTAGCAGATCCACCACGGAAACAAATAAAGCAGAAGCCGAAATTCCGTTGACAGAAATCACACCGAGTTCAAAACCACTCCAGCAATGTTTCGACCTTGAACAGCTTTACGCCGAGGCTGAAACAAAAACGCCAGACGAAAGACCAACTCCGGACGTCAGCACCCACTCCTGACCATGCCCAATAAAGCATCGAGGGTCACACAATTTAGAAATAGGACATTAATTAGAAATAGGACATTAATTAGGAAATACGACAATAGAAGTAACAGATTGCCAACACTGGAGTTCCAACATCCTAGCCTGTAGCATTTTCGGCCTTGGGAGTAATGTTCGAAATTCAAACATAATCCTAAAAAATATTCATATTCGATAACATGGCAAATTCCATTCAAATAATTAAACAATCAAAAGTGGATCACGCCGAGCGAGTCGCTGACCGACCGAAATCTGCTGGCTGGCTAGAAACAATTGACGCAACAAGGGGCCTAGAAAATGTCCAAATATGGCAATGTTATTGTTATGGTCATTACTCAATTTAGTATATAAGATTAGTGTGTAATCAATAAAGTATCATTCACCATTAGTTTGATCAATACACCTCTTCGGCAACTGTGGAGTTAAGACATCCCTTGAACGTTCTGAGTCTGGTCGTTCAGTTGCCTAAAACTTCAAGCAAGTGTTGTTTCAATTCAAAGAAACAACAGTTGGTATTATTTTCACTTGGAAATCACTAGTGATATTTTCAAATGAAACTAGAATATAATTTTTATATATTTAACTCAATAAACATTCAACATTATAAATTATACATTGTTGTAGCGTTAACGTACTTTAGATGTTGAAATTATCGAAAATCGAGCAGATTACTGCTCAATTAATTTCCTCATACACAGTTTAAAATATAATCTTTGAGTTGGTTTGGCAAATTCAGCTTATTTATATATAAGCCGGGTCTTCTATTTAGACAAACCAAAATTTGGACTCTACAAATTTGCTTCAAGCTCCTTGGTTTATTAAATAAATCGGTTATGATAGTTGTCAGTGGTTCTGTCATTCTTCCGGGAACCAAACTCAATTGTTGTGTATGAAGTATCTTAAGACACTCAAACAATGGTGTGTGACTCATCACTTGATAAAACAGGTAAATTATTTTTGAAAAAGTCATTTTTGGATCCATGATGAGTCCTTCTTTTCCTGAAATAAGCATAACATAATAATACAATATAAAATTTTTAGTTTTCCACTGTGATTGCAAATGCAGAGGATGGTTCTTTATTGCTTCTGAAATATTGAGACTCAAATCTGGATTAGCACCATATTGAATGAGGGTAAGGGTTAAATCGTACATGTACAGAATATCTTTGCATTCCCGAACATTTTGTATCATATCCATACAAGACTGTAATATATTTTCTGTTCTTCTATCCACTCTTATGTTGGGATCTAATCCGTGAGTAAGAAGAAGAATCAATAGATTTTTTATGAATTCGAAGTTGAGTTCTTTTTGTTCTTCACAATTCAAGGTTATATTTTCAGACACCGTGAAAACTAAAACGTGAAGGGGGGTCAAGTTTCCTCGGTAGCTACAGTTAGGGTTAGCACCTCCTTTGAGAAGTATCCTGATACAGTTCAAATAGCACACCTGTAAATTAATTAAGTATTGTGAATTAAGTATAATCGTAATGAAACAGGAATTACCTTCATATTATGGGTAAAGTGATGAAGGGGATCCTTATTTATAAGAGGTATCAAACAGACCATTAATGGATCGGAACCATCTCGACCAACCATATTGGGATCCCCTGTAAACGAAGATTTATAAGGTATATTTTAATGATTTCTCAATTCCAATACAATCGATTCAGAAACGCACTGGTATATCATATAGCTCTTTCTTGAATCTATACTTAATGACACTCAAGATACCTTTTTTAGCAAAGTGGTTGTTGTGTCACTTACATATTTATTATATTACAACTTATTATGTTGGCAATGAGCGTAAGTAAGTATCATAGAGGATGTAATAAAGACTTAGCTGTCTTAATGAAGACCTACTGAAAGTATTTCCGAATACATTTTAAGGATTAATCCAAATGCCTCGAGTGTAGTCATGTATCAGAAGAACTCTAGATTATTTACGGAGTCATGAATCTATTTCATTACCAAGATGGCGGTTACGTGTATGAAGTGGGAAAAATCAATATGTCGATATGACGACTCTATAACATCTATTAATAATAGTTCACATATATTTCACATTGGATGTGTAACCATAACTTTGGCGAAATTAGAACAGAAAATATATTTTCGAAATAAATTTGTTTAAGCTCCGCTGTTGTGTTGGACCACTCGGCAGCTATAATACTCACCGCCTTCATGTAGGAGCATAGTGAGAAGTTCGTAACAGACATCCCAATCGTGCCTAACGTGTCTGAGGACGCATGCTATGGCAGAGTTCCCAGTATGATTGATAGATTGCTTCGCACCGGCTTGAATGAGGTACCTAACCAAATGCAGAACGTCCCACTTATTCCACCTATCATAACCATATTGTGAATCTTCAAGGGCATAACGGACTATGAGAGCATGCAGAGGCGTATTTCCCAGACTGTCTGGAGCATTGATCAATTCCTTGCAACCGTGATCTAGAAGTAAGCGTATCGTGGCCAATGTGTCTTCAGCGGACTTGTGAGCGACCAATAGAACTGTAATAGAAATAATATAGTGATTCAATAAATGTCTTTGATTTCAACGAAAAAAAATTCAATGTTATTATATATTTTCAGAAACCTTCGTAAAAATTCTTGATAACATGACAATTGTTTCATCACCTATCTCAATTTATTGCAATGCTCTTCTGTAACGGAAGAGGTACTTCCTTGAAGAGTATTCATATAACCCCAAAACTTCTATGGTTCTCTTTGATAACACTTTTTAATTCCATACGGAGCATACAATCTTAAAGTTCATTTTTCAATTTGGAATAAATATATAATTATTTTTCTCTATTTCTCTATTAATAATTTTATAATTAACGAGCCTACTGTACCGAAATCCAGCCCAGTTTGAGAAATAATCATATGCACTGACAAATTTCAGGGAATAGTTTTGAGAAATATGTTGTTTCCCAATCAATTATATCAATGTTACATACGATTTTCTTGTGAACGTGCATAACTGATATCAATTCATTTCACATATTTGGTATCGCCAACAAACAATGGAATATTCTAATAGCTGATGTCGGATAAATCCGGCCTTGGCTATAATTCATCTCTGGCAGAGAAAAAAAGTCGCTGCGACCATAAATACAATAAAAATAACTACCTTCGGAGCTTACCGTGCCCAGATGGTAGAGACCGACACTCTACGGGTAGAATATTTTGCTTCAATTCAGTCAAGGTGGTTGCGCCTCTAGGTAGATTTGAACTCAATGGTTAATGAACAACCCAATAATAGCATGGACTCACCAACATGCAGTAGTGTCATTTGTTGGGTCGTAGTCCTAACGGTTGTATCGGCACCAGCATTTATTAGTAATTCTAAAAACTTGTTATCATGCAGCACTGCATAATGTATGGGGTAGTATTCATCTTTGAGAACATGGATTTCTTCGCTTCTCTCTGTGACGATGAACTGTGTGCAACGCCACGCTGCCCTCTCGCAAGCGGCGGGTAAAAGGGGCTTTCGACTTCTGAATAAGCCATTCTGGAAAAATATGATCGGTGTGAAATTAAATCTCGTGAATCACAAGTGTTCTCAATGTATTGTCAAACAGTTCATCTTTTCCGAAATCCTAGATGGTCAGAAGAACTACAAGTGAATTTACTAATCACAATATCTATAGAATCTCCATAAAAATATAACTTCTAGTTCGTCATTTAACTGAATTAGGTGTTAATCTTGGAACATTGTATCGACACATGTGATCATCCCAGTTAATATAGACCTTAGGACAAGATACAGCAGTGACGGCTCATCAGGGTAGGCAGGGTCGGCCGGGCCGACCCAAACGCAACCGAAAAGAAGAAGGTGAAAATAAATATTTTTTTAATCGAAACTTATTTGAAAAATTAATAGCAATATTTAAATTTCGAGAAATTCCCTTAGTATCTTTTCCTCTGCCCTCTATATATCTCATATTTCCACTCAACACATCGAAGTACACATTATTTCGGTCAAACACCTCAAATAATTTTTATTCCAAGTTCCCGCATCTGTCCTTATACGTAATAACGCAGCTCAGCCAGCCGAGCCACTGCTTTCAGTTTATGATTTCATCTAACACATACGTCGCTCGAAGTTCCTATTATGGAACTCTACAATACCTCGACTGTGACACTTGCGAGGTCGGCCGAGAACCCTTGGCCGTCCCAATGTGAAACGGCAGGCGGGTGAAATTGTTTATTATTATCGATGTTTATTGCAAATATCAAATTAAAAATTGTAATTTAATATCAGACATCTTCATATGTTTATCCTAAATTTGAGATAGAAAGAGAAATCATTATGTATTTAAAATTTTTTCACGTATCCTGTTAATAATTGAAATTTTCACCCTCAAATCTCAAATGACTATTATCATAAGTAATTAAATATTATTTCAATTTCAGAAAAAAGTGTATTCGTACTGTATGGAATAAATTTTGTGATTTTCTGACCATAAAAATTCATTCTTAGTAACTGTAAATAGCAAAACAGCAACCCAAGACTTGTTCATTTTTCAAAGACTAGGTCGGCCAAGATACCCTTGGGGAGGGGGTATATGAGAATTGCATTGCGTGTGTTTACACTTTGATTATCAGAGTTCAGTTCACTAGGTCAGTAGTTTGGAGTAAGATGTAAGTGTGTAGGGCTTAGGGTTGTACGAGTTTTCGTACATATGTCGTGTATATGCCTCCTTCCACTCATCAGTAACTGGCTGGCGATTCAAGTACTGATTAAAACACCATGTAAGTTATTCAAATAGTTGTTCCGACCCACATTTGATTAATTCAGCTAGGATTCCTTCTGGACCTGCCGCGCGACCATTCTTCAATTTTTGCGCCGCATTCTTCACTTGGTCAACTGAAACTGTTATTTCGTCACCCTCTACTGGAACCCTCATCGGAGAATTCAAGAAATATAGTTCTCTGTTCTCAGTCAACAATCCTCTATAGTAGTCCTGCCATTTTTCCGTTGTATTATTTGAATATTTGTTGTGTTGATCTCACTACACTTTTGGTCCCACATCTCTCTCTCGGTTTTATTTCTCAGTCTTCCGGTTGTTCTTTTCATTTGCAAATATTGATCTCGGTCACCCTGGTTCTTTGTGTTCAACCATCTTTGATATAGTTTCTTCTTCTGACTCACTAATTCTTCGATTTTCTCGTTCCACCATAAGTTCTTACTGGCTGAGATGTTCAGAAGTAGTGAATGGCTTTCTATTTGGGTGTTAAGTAGTGATAGATTGGGCTTCTTGTACAGATTTGTCACTACCATCGATTTCAGCAAATTTAATATCAGGTCTTTCTCGCATCTGTAAAGTTTCACATTGCAAATATCCTAACTTATACCATTGTCTTTATCTCGTTGTTTGATTAGAAGAAATAAATGGATAAGAACCCAAAAATATAACATTGTAAGTTCCTCAGTCCTTCGTAGTTGAAATGATCACTTTTGAGATTCATTTTAAAGAAATTCTTTCAATTCACAATAATTCAACTAATAAACATTCACATTAGTTTGTATCTTCCAGGTAGCATTAAAAATGACTGAACTGCACTAAATATGTCAGTCTGATCAATTATTAATAAAGAGTTCAACATTATAGTGTATAAGATTCAACCCTTTCATTATCGTTGGAATTACGAGAATTTTGTTGCTGTAATAATAAAGGCTAGTGTTATAAATTAGTATTTGAATGTCACGTACGAATATAGCTGTCTATCACTTTACATATCAAAGTAAATCATGTATGGAATTATAAATACTTACTCTAACCCACAAATCCTCAGCTTTTTGTGCTATCATATTCAGAACATTTACGTGATCACCATCCAAGGCATAATAGATAGCAGATTGTAGTTTGCTCACAGGTGCTCTATCACGAGAATCTCTTTCAATGCAGTTATCTTCTTGGACAATGGATGATGATACTGAAATAAATAAATTCAGCATTTCCTCAGAAGAATGGAAATGTTCTCGGCTTGAATATGGAACGAATTATTTTTTCAAGTAACAATATGAATTTTCGGAAATACTAAGATATGACTTATGAATCATCTAAATTTTTGAAACCTTCACGCCCAACAACCTGAGCACTAGCACCCCACCTTCAATAATCTGTCGAATATCTTTCTTAGCATTTTCCTATGATCATCAAATGCAACTTTCACCCCATCAAACGCGCAATAACAACGAATTTAAAATTTGGAGCTCGATGAAATGACTACCTGAACGCTGAACCGAACATCTGGCAGATATTTGCCAGGGTTGGACTCTCGTCTCGTTTTGTTTTGTATTTATTACATCGAACCCTAGACTACAATTTTGAGTTGTATCGGAAACCGACAGTTTGGGTAAAACGATGTTCAGTGTTCTAATCTGATGTGCTAGCGAATAACAAAAATAAGAAGAAATACTAAGAAGTTCCTTGTTAGTGGTGAATTAAACACTTCTTTCATTTTAAATTCGATAGCATGAAACTTAGTAGGTGTATTCAAAAGTTTCATTTTTCAAAATTAAAATGAATCGTAAAGTAGGTTAGGTGAGGTTACCGTTTCATTATAGAACAAGAGAACTTCTATCTAGGATGCCAACTTTAACAATCAAATTTAAAAACGATGTTTGAGAATCAATTCTCCAAATGAATCAGTACATACTATTTGCTATATTATTTCAATATGCAATACTGAATATTTCATTATAAATTCTTTTAAATATTTCATCCAATTCCAGTGACAATTTATACTCTATTCTATGACAGAGAACATTACCTTCAACATTAAACCCAGGGTCCCACTCCTAAAGGTATTTCAAGCGAATAACCAAGAGTAACCGGTTATCTTTGGTCTTTTGTGGTAAATACCTTTTGCATTAAAGCGGCTTGGGCTATAGATTCGTGACGTCATGACTTAACCTCAATTTGATCGAGAAATGTCAAGAATAACCAAAATCGTAACCCTGCTGGAGAGCAGGGTTACGATTCAGGTTATTAGAGCAAGTAGGATTAGATGTGTATAAACATGAAAATAGTAAACAATAGCAAGGACTTTGAATTATTTGGAAGTTGAAAAACTGATCTTGGTAGAACCGAAAGACTATTGAATAATTCACAGAGATAATCCAAACTTTATAAGTAGCAACACGAATTCGATTTAACGAAATGGAAGTTCAACTCCAAGTAGGAACTAAGGCAATTTAAGATCAAATTAAAAATAATACGCTCTTCCTAAATTCACAGGTTCAAAAGAAAACTTAAAGAACTTGGGTGAAAAGTTGGGTCGTTTAGATTGAAAGAACTCATCAAAAATGGGACCACAATACCCCTGATATCAAATAAGAAGAATGTAGAGTTTTTCAACATAATAAAAACCAGAGCAATTATGAAATACAGTTCTTGAAAGAAGGAAATACTCAAGATCTAATATAATCATGTGCTTCTGAATAATGTTGCTGAAAATCCTGTGGAAATTGTAAATTACAGATCAGTAATACAACTGGTCTGTCAACTGAAGGTGCGTTGAAATGAAACTTATAAATCCAATGATTTTCTTGAATTTTAACTTTGAGGGCTGTAGGTATTTGATCAGAATTTAAATTTTAGGAAAACTCAAAAATAAAATTGGAAGCAGAAACTGTACATTCAATGGAGAAAAATTTCATTTCTATAAATCACCTAGGTAAAAAAAATTATTTGGAAACCATTAGAAGCATTGTAGAATGTACAGATTAGGTTTGCTTTTCATTAGAGAAAAACAGAATTCCTTGTGTATTTTATTAGCTGCAGTAATCAAAAATTTTATCAGCAGCTGCAAACATTGAATGCAGTGAGAAACTTAACCAGTCATCAACTGAAAGTACGTTGAAGAAGTAACACAGAAAAACCATCTATTCTTATTGAATTTGTTATAAAGATAATATTGAATTCTATTTCAAATTTCAGGATAACTCTATAAGAGAAGAAATAAAAGGTTCAAAGAGCAAATGTCATTTGTGTGAAGCAATCCAGATTGATAATGATTTGAAAATTACAAGAAGAACCTGAAAATTATAGCCACAAGAAATCAATAAAAATCCATTGAGAATTCTGTTAATGAAACTATGAAAAGATAAATTATCAGGTTGATTCAAATTTATGTTATGTGTGCAATACTGAGAGTATCTGCAAAGCATCGTATCAATATTATAGTTTGGGTGTTCTGATGTTCTGAGAATGCACAATATGGTAGCAATAAGGAGAAATTTTAAGGTAGATCATTAAATTGAAAAAAGAACCAGTAGAAGTGACCAAATAACTCCTTTTTTCAAAATTGGAATAAACTGAAATATACAAATTCAAAATATTGTTTGTTAAAACCATCATGAGATTTGTCATTGTCGTTCCTAAAGTTAAGAGATTAAGAAGTTTTTTCATTGCCTGTTTGTGTTTGTTTCAAATTTTCATCAAGTATAATCTTGAAATAATGGAAAAATAGATTTAATTTCTAACTCTGGAAAAAAATTCGTCATTGACTTTAAAATTAAAACATTCCCATTCTGTCTCTGACTTAATTTTCTTCCTTTTACTAGCTGTTAATATTGATATTTTTCATTTTAATCATTTCTTGTCATTTTCTTCATTCCTAGTTACTCACAAAATAATTTTTTTATGATCATTTTTTTACATGTATAGATATTATATGAGTCTAATTTGGTATTTTTTCCTTGTTAAATTTATTGTAGTTTCAGTAATTCCATTATAAGGATATATTGGCTAATAAAAAATTGCTTATAAAGATGTCTTTTTGTTTATATAAGCTTCGGGCCCTTTTTTATCTGAATTAGATAAATGCTCAGATAACCTATGAGCATAAATAAACACGAATCAAAAGAATGACAGCACGGATAACCAAACCCGAGCATTCAAGCGATAATTTCTGGTTATTCTTTCTGGATTTCGAAGGAATAACCAAGAAGAACCAGCAATAACCGCTAGATGGACCAAAATAATAACCTGGTTACTCTGGGTTATTCGCTTGAAATACCCTCTAGTCTCTGAAATATCCATTTCCATAATCCAGTGGCGGATCAACCGGTACACTCTGTACTCAGAATAAAAAGTCCTGCTATTTTGCCCATCATGGAAACAAGTGAGAATGGTGGTCTGCTTTTACTTTTCAATATATTCTTAGAGTTTATGTTATTTTAGTACGAAACATTTTAATGCCAATGGTAACTTACGAAATTTTCCTCTTTCTTCACAATTATTACTATGCGGTCCCGGCCAACACATCCTAGCTTCAACATCTATTTTGGCACCATGCTTCAGCAGTAATTCTACACAAGCATCATGACTGAAAATGCGTTAAAATGTTCATAAAAATACCAAAATAACAGATTCAAAGAAATAGGTAGGTACTATAAACTCACCCTTTTAGGCATGCTATATGCAATGGAAGACTACAAGGAAATCGATTAACCTCTCCAGCAGAGTGTCGAGCTAATAACCAACGAACAAGGTCTACATTATTTGCTCCTACACATTTTTGGAGTAAGTTATAGCCTGTTTCATCATGAATTGTTAGTATATTCTCATTCTGTTGGAAATTCAAAGATTGTGTGAATCTTTAATATAGGAATTACTGAAGTCTCTTACTTTTGGGATCTGTTGAAGGAGTCCTTCCAGTCTTTGAACTCCAATTTTGGGATTGGCACGTAATGCATCAAAAATTGTATGAACATTATGTTTTGTCGAATCAGATACTTTATGTCCGTGGCCGTTAGTTAATAATGCGCTTCCAGTGTGAAACACTTGACTTACTGATCCCCCCATATTTCACTTTTGAGGCAAAAGATAATTATGATTCTCAAACTGGATCTTTGCATAAAATTGTAACAAAATGAGTAAAAGTACAATAAGAGAACATCTTGTATTAATTTTTTCCTTTTTCATACTTAAAGAGACAGCTTTATGTATATAAACACTGAGGGAATTGGGGTTAAAAATTTGAAAAGGTTGTAATTTTGTACTCTTTCATTAGGTCAAGGGTAATATCCTTTTTCTTTTTTAGCCATCAAAACTAAGACCACCAAATAATTATTTACATCGACTAATCAATAACATAAATATTTCAATTTTTAGTGACTGCAGAATTCAAAACCAGTGTAACTAATTTAATTCACAGAAATATATAAAAAAAGTCCGCTCGGTCATAGAACCATGACAGTATTGAATAATTGCAGAAACCTGTGGAGAGGTGAGGAAAACTGTATTATTTCATCAAGAAGGTTGTGGATATTTTTAAACTGTGATATCTCTACTTTACTGTAGGGGTCTCTTTAAGTTAAATAGATATACAGCATTGTTAATAGCTATATATAATATAATTGAATAATATTCAATATCTTTGGTAATGACCGCTTGGAATTGATTCATGTAATCTGTCATCTTCAATTCGTTCAGTTTTCAGGTCGTCCGTGATCACCGGCTTCTCAATGTCAGAGTAGGAAGTAAGCAAAACATAAATTAACTGAACAGTTAATTTAGTGAAGCTATGAAGGAAAACGTCCATTAATTCATGGGATAAATGTTTGAACTACTTGTAAATCCAACCAAAATGATAATGAAATAGATTCTACAGTCGTACTCATAATGTTTGAAAAAAAAATTTCTGATTTGATTCATTGTTCTTGCAATTCTAATATTCCTTTTCACTTCACACAGGTCAAAACTTAATCTATAGGTGAAAATATAAATATGATTCTGAAACCACATGATTCGACTTCAACAACGTTCAACCACGTCACGCGTCACGTACCAAACTGAATTCATCCCATCCATCTCGATTCATTTCTACACTATCGCTATACTAGCGCCATTGTGGTGATTTCTTGAACTACTTTATTTCTCCCACTCCGCTGGACTCTCGCCCCTACTCTCCCCATCAGAGATATAGAGTGGGAGAATGATCTTCGAGATGCGCGAAGTGGCTAATTTTTCGTCCGCCATTTTTATAATTTCGGTTCATTGGCGTAGAAAATAGTGTATCTGAGGGATAGTTTGTACAAAATGAAAATTAAATGTACAGAGCATATAAATTTCTTAGATAAATCTATAGCTTCAGAATCTACACTCAGAATATCAGTCCAAACTGTCCTCATATCAAATGATTTTGGGAAACTAAAAAGAATCATATTACTTTGGAAAGTAAACAACACGCCACTGAGCAGATAAACAAACTCAAACATCGATGTTCATTTCTCTATGACCAAAGCATGGCAGCCATTTTATCAGTTTTGTCCAGTAAATGCAAATATATTGAATAAATCAATATTTTTGATTAAAAGCCTCACTTTTCAGGAACGATTAGTGAGAGAGTTAGACATCTAATTTCTAGATCACCATGATTTCTAGATTTTAGATAATTTCTAGATGACCATGCAGACGATCTTGCTTCATTTCAGCTGAAACTATAGAAATGATGAATTTAACCAGATTCATTATTCTATGATTAACCTCCTTATAATTTTTCATAAACAACATGTGAATTGGGTACTTTATGGTGAAGTGTGTTCGTTTCATTATTAGCAAGAGATTTTGTCCTCTTATTTAAAAATGGCATCTCAATTTGATTATGCGGGCAGATATTATGCATGTATAGAAAGTGATGGAATTTTAAAAATCTGGAATACTTCGACAAACACATTGGAAAACGAATATGTACCTGATATTCACTTGGCATCACCATGCACATGTTTACAATTTGTTGGAAGCTTACAGAATTCCAAAAATGTATGTACATTATAAATTAATTACGTACTTGTGCTAGCCATCTATTTATTTAATTTTGCTTTCAGAAAAGTCCTAACAAGAGAAAGAAAGCAGATTCCATTTCAAGTGAAATAGTTATAGGTACAACTTCTGGTAAATTACTTAAATATTCTATTTTAAAGGGAGATATAAAATGTACTATTGATGGGAACCTAAATTCACCAGTTAGTTGTTTATCGAATAATGTAGGGGAAATTATTTACAGTGGAAATGATAAAAATGTAGTTGTATGGAACATTGTACAACGGAAATTTATAAGGTGAGTACTTACTTATAAGGAATTAAAAATAAATTGTTTGCATTAATCATTATTTTTAGGGAGTGGAAAGCAGGAACTGATAATATTACAGCCATTCTTGCGATTCCAAATTCTGAGAAACTGCTCACTGCTTCAAAAAGCATAACATTATGGAATACAGATAATGATACGATACTGAAAATATTCACAGGTCATATGTATACTGTAAATTTCCTAAGTTACATACCTCATTCACATAATTATTCAGTAACCAAATATATCATTAGTGCTTCTAGGGTGAGTTTACTTCATGTAAAGATAAATGTGCTAAGGTTTTCAATTAACTAATTAACTAATTTTGCTTTTAATGTTTGTAGGGAGACAGATTATTAAACTGTTGGAATATAGAAGATGATGTTGAAGGAGTTGAAGCAACTGCATCTTTACTAGCAGAAGATGATGTGCTAAGTATATCCGCTCTTGCAACTGTTGATGGCTCAACTAAAGTGGCTGTGGTATTTGAAACAGGAGGATTGAATGTATTTGAGGTGGTTCTCAATGGGTAAATACTGAGATTCTGTTTATATTGAGATAGTAATAAATATCTTTAAATCCATGCATGTAACAAACAACACATTCATCATAAAGCTATCTTAATTTAAAGAATGGTATTGATTTTTGTTGTAGGAAATGTAGGAAACCTATCAAACCGAAAAATACCATCAAATTTATGGCTGAAACAGATCTGAAAGAACATACAGGAAGAATTGATGATAGAATTTTTATTTCATCTAGTCAATTTAGAAATGAAAATACAGTATTGATTGCACATGGTATACCTTTGGTACTTACCTTTGAAGAAGTAGTAAGTATCATTTTTTATTATTAGAATTGCTTTTTACAAGCTATAATTGAAGTTAATCTTTAATATCGTTATTTAGCACTCTTGATGTTTGAACAGTGCTTTTAGATTTTCCCAAATATCTGTATCTTTAGAATATTTGGGCAAAAGAAGTATTAACTCACTGATGAAGAAGAGGTGGTTCGATTCTCTTCATCTCTAGGGGTGATTATATCTGAGCAAAATGAGCTAGGGAGCTGAAATTTCCAACATAGGTTTGAGGAATGAATATCTCCGATGAAATCATTATTTAACCAATTCGGCTCAGTAGTATCTTGTATGTATCATTGATACATTTTATTCTTGACAAACTATTGCTTCTAAAGATATGATCTTTCAAATTTGATCTATTACTTGCTATAATATGTATCAATAATTTCCCCAGATGCTAAGTATCCTCTTTCTATTATTTTTGAGTGCCAAATATAGGTTTGACTTCCTGATGAATAATCTAAAGTCAAACTGGACTATGTCTGACTTGAGTTATATTCTCTTATTGAATTTTCATTGTCAGTTATATGGAAAATAATTTTTCACTTGATATTTCAGGAACTAGGCAGTAAACCAATGGTAGTACTTGTTAGGCGACATCCACATATGAAAAAAGAAAGTTGTGTAAATACAGATAAAGTAATAACACCAATTGCGGGAAAGAGTGCCACATATATAACACCTTACAGTAAGGTTCTTCCTCTTAAAAGAACAGCCCATGGGGAGCCAAAAAGACAGCTTCCTACATTGGGAGAGATAGTGGCTAATTTGTCATCCAATACAGACTATAGTGAGGTTCCTAGAAGTAACAACATGTCGAAATTGTTGATTCAAGGATTGAAAAGCAAAGATATGACTATAATTCATCAAGTATTCCGCCAAGAGGATGAGGCAACAATCACGAACACGTTGGAGAGTTTGGACTATAAATATCTTCCAGAGGTATTGAACATCATAACTGATTTGGCCAGAGATCATCACAGTTAGTGAGTATTTTATGTTCTATTGTTATTGTTTTTTTTTCCTTTTCGTGGGAGTTCTCAACAGAGAATACATACCAACAGGAAAATGGTAACTAATTTTTTCAACCATATCAAATGCTACTAGGGATGGCTGATCCCTCAATTTGTTCCCTCCATGTTAGCCTAGAGTCTAAATAAAAGCCAAGATATTTTGTAGTTGTAGCTTTTGGTTCTATTGAATCATTCTATTTAATTGGCGGACAGTGCCCTTTCTTCAGTGAAAATATACATTTTTTGATTTAGTTTTGTTCAATTTTATTTTCCACTTTCTCAGCCAGATTTGAACTTTATCTAGATGTTGTTGTGCCAGGTTTGAAACTTTTGCTGAGTCTTCATGGTCATTATGATTTTGTCTTCAGCAAATGTTCCAGTTGTAGGTCTGAGGTATATAGTAAGTACAGAAATGAACCCAGCATGCTATCCTGCAGGACTTCAACTTGTATTGGGCAATAGTGAGACACTTCTTGCCCTATTCCGGTCCTAAATTGTTTATTTGTGAGGTATGATTTCAGTAAATTGAAGAACTAGGGGAAGAGTTTTCTTGATTTTGTATTAACAGTCCCAAATGCCAAACTTTATTGAACACCCAACCCGCATCCAAAAAGACTGAAGTGCAGTACTGCTTTTTTTCAAATGCTTTGTTAATGGTTTGTGTTATTCGATGTGTTTGTTATACTGTTAAGTGGCATTGTCTGAAAACAAACTGATGTGGAGGAAACCATTAATCAATGAGGATTTCCATGTTGGTTACTTCTCCATTCTTAGTTTCTGTAACACTCCCATTAAATACACATGTCGATCTGTCAATCAAACATGAAACAGCGTATTACCGGCATTTTCGATTACTCGTTCAAAACCAGTTCAGGAGGCAATAAAATTATTCATTTTTAACAATGGATGTTTTTATCCACGTGTGTTTTGAGAAGATTGAACAAAGAGAGCACAAAACATGTAATTGCATTACTCTTCTGTGATTTTGGGGAGCGTCACTAGCGATCCAATTAATGAAAATTGCTTTTGGCCCAATAACTGCTCCATCAATTGAGTTGCGAAAAGTTTGGAGGATGATTGTTCGAAGTAACTTGAAGGAGTCTTTAAATCACAGATGAGTGCAAGTTTGATATAGTTTCAAAATTCTATCAATCTTGACAATCAATTGAAAAGGTTTAATACATTTTCAGCTCTTTTTGAAAGCTTTGAAATGGTACAAGATGTCTATCGAAACGTAGGTGGCAAAAACTGTAAGAGATGATGGATAAATAATAATTCTACAAAATCTAATAAGGTGCCATCATTTTTATCATTATATCGGAGAAGTTTCAATTCAAATATATATGAGTTGTATTTTTCAGTATCCAACGACCTGCTATCTTATGGTATGGCGCTATGCCCAAGGTTCATATGACATGGTTTATGACCCATCCAGATGTACCTGAGATATTAGAACCTTTACATCGAGGAAACAAATATCACACAGCCCACAATAAGGAGATCTGCGAATTGATAAACTTTTTAAAGGACAGACGAACTAGACGTGCTGCACAATATAAAAATGAGGAAGAAACAACAGATGACAGCGTTTTTATTTTCAACGACATAGGTGAAACTTTCATGATGCCCTTTATGTTTTCAGTATTGCCCTTCAATATACAGTTTGCTTGCTTGATCAATTACATTTTATCTTATCAACTTTCAATAATTTTTTTTGGACTTCTCAAAATTAACCTATAATTTCACACAATATGTGTATTGAATGGCAGGGAATCATAAGATTGAAAATTCTCAATGGTGACTAGTGCTCAATTTAATTTGAAATTGCATGAAATATGCCTTATCCTCTCACATCTGTGAATAAATTATCATGTAGCGACCTGTTCATTGGTTTGTCACTAACTATGAATAACTATTTTCAGATTCCGACAGTGAAGATGAGGTAGCTACAAGTAGTGATGAAGAATCACTTTCGGAATGTAGTGAGGAGAAAATGGAAGTGGATAATGGTGAAGAAGATTCTGATTCTGACCAGGATCTGGACAGTATAGATGGGGATAATGTTGTGGAAAATGGAGATGACTATGATGAAAGCAGCGATTGAGAAACGGATAGCAGCAGTAACTGATTCTTGTTATTTTATTACAAAGTTGTAAATAAAATCATTTATTTTAATTACGTTTTTATATATTCATGAAGAGGTCTCGAAAAGAGGTATTTAGAGGTGAATGCTTACGAGTGAGGATCGAGTTTTGATTGGCAAAAAACGAGATTTGCGACTGAGGCAACATTTTGTGAACAATTGTCAAAAATTTATTCTTAATCGCTAATAAATAAGAATGGAGGTCTAAAAGTTCACGGAATGGCAGGGTTTCGAATGAAATGAAATAAATTTATTTTTCCTTTACAACATAATCACAAGGTGAATACATTTATTAGATCCATAAATTATTTGTATCTAAACCCTCATTAAGATATTTTTCAAATTTTGCCTCGAGTCGTGCGACCACTGTGCTCGAGAGAACACGTCCATTGGATTGCGGACACCATATTTCTGCGAACAATAATCGGTTTCATACGTACTTGGAAACACATTTCAATATTGTTATATGTACCTTCAAAATGAAACTAATTTTATCAAAGTAAAAATTAGTTGTACTTTTGACAATTACTAAAATTCATCGATCAGTCATAAGAAAACTTTGTTTCATGGCAGGCAGCAATAACAACACGAAACAGTTATTAAATTGGCCGCCATATTTGGTTGTAGGGTTGGGTAGATCTACCCAGAGATTTACCTCCTCGAGTTGATCAGCTTATTGAATGAATCCAGTTATAGCAACTGAATTCCAGGGATGGTATTTGACGGGAAGAAATAAAAAGCCTGAAAATCGAGACTTGTTGTCTCGATTTTACTGAGGATATTCGTTTTAGTCTCCTTGGACTTACCAACGTTGGAGTGAGGCTTAATATAGTGATCTCCACGTTATGGATTTAAAACAGATTTATGTGAAAATAGCTTTAATCCTCTCAAAGAGTAGTTCTGAACAAAATCAAATTATTCCAAAACTAGGTTGGGTTAGGTTAGGTTCCCGTACTTGGTCATCACCTTGTCGTGGTGTACGGGCTTAAGTAGCTGTAATAAGCGACGAACCAAGAATGACCATACCCCTTAATCCCTTCCCATCCAGGGCTCTGTCTAGGTGAGGCTTAGGTCGTGAATACCTTTGCCACCATCCTAGGTTCGCCACCTAGAGACACTGGAGACAGAGCCAGCAAGCAAAGTTGTCGAACGACTAGCTAGAGGAAGTGGTACGATATGGCTGCTGGCTTAATCCGATTACTAGGCGAGAGGATGAGCCCCGTCTCTTCCCCCTAGTTCTTAACGGGCCTGGCATAGTTCTGGGGAGTACAGTCGTAGCGCTATCACAACCTCGGAGCCAAGTCCTCGAGTATCAACAGGGCCATACAACTATACACCTGGAGCATTGTATGACCAAAGGGTGTATAGGGTCAGGACCTTCAGAGGATCTATACCTGGGCTCTCCTAGTTCCGTAACCAGAGCCAGGTGAACACGGAACGGCCGAAAAGAGTTAGTTGACCTTCACGAGTTCTTCGTGAAGACAATGGAACCTTTCCGGAGCGCAATACAAGCTCTTCCTCACATCCCCAAATTCCCAGTGAGTGTTTGAGTGAGTGCGTGGGTGGCACGTATACTACTCGCGCAGTGAATGTTCCGCCTCTAATTGCAACTCGCCAGTATGAGTCGGTGTCCTTGGGACTCTAACTGGAGAGGGTTGTGGTAGGACTTAGAAGGGGTTTTTAGTGGGTGCAAGTCCCACACGAACCTGTCAGTCACTAATCCCAAGTGGCTGCCAGGGAAGGCATGAGGATTTTCCCCTACCTATGAAGGCGGATTAAAAAAAAAAAAAGGTTAGGTTAGGTAGGTTTTCTTCTTTAATTAGATCTGCAAATTGCATTTTGCTTGTCAAGAATCATATATAGAAAAAAAAATAAAAGATTCTAGGAGGAAAAGCGAAGTTATCTTATCTATTCCCACTTTTTATTCAAGAATTTCTCCTTTTTTATGTATTCAAATTTAGAGTCTAGGAGTTTCATAACATTGGCATCCAAAGAGATACCAGACAACTAGAAGTGCTACTCCACTTGACTCAGGCTAGTTTTATTGTTATGTGAATTGATAATAATATATGAAAGTATCGCAATTTCCAAATAATTTGAAAACCTATATTAGTTTGATAATATATAATCAATGAAATATACATTTAATAACAATAAAATGACATATTTTAGTGACACTTTGTAAACTACAGTGAGTGCCGGAAAGTAGGTAAAAACGCACAGTAGCAGAATAGTATATTCTAAAACAAATTGCAGAATTCCAACACGAATGCGAAATTCGAAAACGAGCGACGAAGGAGCGTTGGAATTGCCTTCTGCAACGAGTATTAGACGATATTTTCCCTAATTACCCCCAGTACACCCTCTCCGTAAATACTTCCCTGCGCTAAATATGCTGAGTGTTTTCTAGAAAGGGTTCCCTCATTATGGTGGGAAAAAAATTAATGAATTATTGTTATATATATATTATATTATTGTTATTTCTATTTATAAAATTGAAAATCACATAGGTACACACTATTACAAATATTTATCTAAACAAATTTCAAACGACGACCTACACTAAGCCTACAGTAGGCGTAAAGCTGCTAAAATTCCATTGGTTCCTGATATCTCAACTTATCGTAAAGAAATGACGACAGTAGGCGTAAACCTCCTGCAATTCCATTGGTTCCTGATATCTCAACTAATCGTAATGAAATGACAACATTACGCGTAAACCTCCTGATATTCCATTGATTCCTGATATCTCAACTAATCGTAAAGAAATTAAGCGTAAACCTCCTGAATTCCCATTGGTTCCTGATATCTCAACTAATCGTAATGAAATGACGACAATAGGCGTAAACCTTCTGAAATTCCATTGGTTCCTGATATCTCAACTAATTGAATGAAGCATTACTCAAATAACGGAGCTTTTAATAAACAACATTTTCTACAATACTATATGTATCATTCACCTGTCGGTGTCTAATGGTATTGAGAAAAAAGGAAGTTTGGGGTTATTGAAACTATTGTTTTTGCAGTTGTAATGTTTTAGTTATTATGGGATATTTACAAGGCTAATGAGCCGCCAAGGATTGAAGTTGATAATATTGTTGAGATTTATTGTGTTTATGTGTGTTTCTCAAATATTGGTCGGCGATTTACCAGTCTTATGTAAGCGTGAATAACCGCTGACGAATTCGTCGTTGAAGTTGATATCATTATTGACATTTATTGTATTTATGCCTGTTTTTCAAATATTGGTCGGTGATTTATCAATCTTCTGGAAGCGTGAATAACCGCTGACGAATTCGTCGATATGTGTGGAAAGGGAACAAGTTTTCATTATTATGTTCCGAAGCTCTGTAGCGAAAACCTCGCAGTATTAAGAGAATAAAGGTTTTGCTCACTAAAGTAGTTTTATTACAACTAAGTTGTAACAATACGCTACAATTGTTAATCATTTATCTAACTCATTCCGGGCGGAATAAAAGCGATTTTGACCACGGATTCTTCATATATATTTCGGCAAATCCATTAGAATTGTTCCGGTGAAAGAGCCTCAAAAATTGAGTTTTTTATAATTTTGGGAGTTGACGGCGGCGCATAAAAACTATTATCTGAGATCATGCCAAATTTTCGAACTGAAAACCTGAATATTGAGGTAGTCATTTTCGCAACTTAAATTTTTAAAATAATTTCTAATTAAAAACCATCAAAACTGGATATAGGGAAGTAAAATGAATTAATTTTGCATGAATTATTTCCACAATAATAATTTAATAAGTCATCCACATTGGGACACCAGATGGAAATTGTTTTTTGACCATTGAATTTAATTAAAAGAGAAACCAAGCAACAGTTTACTTTTTATTGGAAATTATAATTCAAAACTACTTTACAAATTAAACTAATAAAAAACAAAAATTCCTCAGCAACAAAACGTTTGTTATCACTGAAATCTTCACAAAATATGGTAAAAGGAAAATCCTCCATCGAAAATTCAAGCGTTCAAATAATCTTCATCTGCCAGGATCACGGCAGCATTAACACTCAAATCTTTATGTGTTCTTGTATCATTTAGGTCTTCAAATAAGCAATTCTGCATGAGCACAATCATCTTCATTCACCTAGTAGAATTTTCCAAGCAGCAACAAGAAAATCCAAACCTTCTGCTGCAATTTCAACTATAGAAACAAATATTCCTATTCCATGCAAAATTCCACATTTGCATTCAATAATAATATACATCGTTCTGAAACCAAGCTCAACATTTTTCTGTTTTCTATTTCTAAGATCTCCACCAAACTCACAATCAAAAACTCTTCTTTAATTCACATATTCAACAACATGCATTTCAAAATCTTGTAAAAAAATTATTCACAACAAGATAAAATTGCTCTTGTCCAATTTGATTTCCAAAAAACGTGAGGATATAAAAAACATGTTGAATTCTATTGCTTTTTCCAGACATTCTATCTTAACATTAAATTTTTTGATAAAAAATATTAACCACGTCAGAATTATTCCATCTTCAATCTGGCCAAAATAGATATCTATTGAATACCTTTAAAAAAGAAATTCTAATTGGAATTTATTGAAAGACACTATTAATTCAATTCAAACAATCATCAATAACACTAAAAATATCTGAATCAGATACACACATGGCAGACCATCTTATCTACATATATTTCAAGTCAAGATGTGTCAAGTCATATGAAAGTACGGTGAAGTGAATAATACATTTTCTGAAGGCCTATACATCAAGAAATGGGAGGAACATGATGAATATAGGCACCATTGAAATGAGTTTTGGGCATATTAAAACATATGTACATAAATTGAGGAAACTTACATTCAAAGTTTGTGTACCGATTCTGAACAAATTAATATATCATAAAAATATACGATGCGACAGGTTAATATTATTTTAATTATATATTATGTACTATATATATATACAAATCGAGTAGTGCATAGAGCAAATAGTAATATAACCTAAGGCATCTCACACTGATGTACGAATCTTATATAATTGTTATAAACGGTCCTTAAATAAGTTATCAATAGCTAGATGATAATTATGAACAAAACATACGCAGCAGCATGTCAGTTTTACGATAAATCTGAAAAAAAGAAAATTCTGAATTAATTGCGTCAAAGCTTTCTTTATAATTGGGGAACACCAAAGAAGAACGTTAAATAACAATTAATGAAAACTAGAGGAATAAGAATTCATACAAAGAATAATTGCCATTATATATAAATGTTTTTACATTGCAATATATTCAAGGGTCAGTCAAACTGAATATTTTAATAATGTCTAGTTTTGATCGGGGGCGAATCTAGATTATATTATCATGAAACTTTCAGCACCATTATCAGGTGTATGAAATTTGATTCATTATAAGCTGTTGTGGACAAATGTTTTCAATATTCAAAGAGTCGTCATGTTAATTCTTGAAAAGTACCACATGTGACTAATAGATCTTTTTTCTGAAATACCAGCTTCATGAAAGGTTGGAAGTCTAAATAAAATGACCTATATTTTTGCACTTCAGATAGAAAACCATATCATAACTATAGTATGTATAGAAAAATTTGAAGTTCTTTTAAATTGTATCAGACGAAATGACATTAGAGAATAATGACCTTGATAATTAGAATATTTTATGATATTTTCTCGAAAAATTCATATACAGTTTAATTTTTGGCTGGAAAATGACAGAGGATGTATACTGAAACATTAAGAAGAATAAGAGATGATGGTTATTGTCCAAATAAAAATTCTACAAGAATAAACTTGTACAGAAACAAAATACATTTTCATGTAGGTAAATCAATAACAGAGACAAATCCCTTATTAAATGAACTTACAGCTTGGTGCAGAATCATAAGTCCTGTGAATCTGGTCGTAGGTGAACCTCACAAAGGCATCATATTGTTCTGCAAGCTTAGCAGCTAAGACATTGTCATATTCTTGTCTTATTTCGGATTCTCTTTCTCTAAGCATATGTTCACAGATCATACCAACCTAAAATAAATGATATTAAAAAAATTGAAAATCTCAAAACTTTAATTACTTACTTGTTTGAAAGTAAACAGAGGTATATCAGAACGAGAAGGTGATTCTCCACCTGAATTGCAGTCAGAACTGTCCATATTACCATATTTCATTTCTCTGCGTCTCTGAATTTTTCTGAGTTCAGCTTTGATACTTTCCGCCATATATTCTTTGAAAAAAAAAAAATTGTGTTAGAAAATTACGGTGGTGTGTCATAGCATACTCAATAATCTTAAAGATTTAGTCTTGAACATTGAATTGATTGGTACAAACTATAACCAACACTTCTGAAGATGGCGGACGCCACGAAACCCCTCCCCGCTCCTTTTAGACGCCCAGTTCCGAATATGGCGCGATCTCAAATACCCGATACCCTTTCTGGACACCTTGTATATGTATATATTAATCAATCTCGTACCACAATAATTCTGAATTTAACTACTCTGACAAGTACTATACAGGTGGTCTACTTCCTATTAGCAGGAAACAAATATTCATGGGTAATACCACTAGAGGCGAGAATTTTTTGGGAACACTCTTGTTTTTTGGGAATTATGTGTTTAAATTTCACGAAACAAAGAAATCCTTACAATTTCGGTATTTCGGTATCACTTTGTTGAGTGAAATCTGTATAAGTTTCAATAAACGACAGAGTGTTCTCAAAAAAAATTCGAATCTCTGTGGTATGGAAAGATCATTCAACAATATAAATCAAACGAAATAAAAAATAGTTTTTTATTCAAAAATAACCAGATAGAAGCATAACAACAAATTATTCATCTTTATTCTCAAAATAATAATTATTGATAGTACAATTATTATACACATTACGAGCATTATTTTCGAATGATGAAGTAGATACTGATGTTTCTTGAAGGACATTTTTTTCATTCCTTATGGCTGTGATTATTTTTTTGTGATGTTGTTGGTCCAGTTGGAGATACGGTTTCACTGACGCTGCAGAAGAATGGCCTGTTATCTTTATCAGCTGTTCCTCGCCAATCCCTGCTTTGGCTAATTGGCTGACAGCAGTAGCTCGATGCGAGTGGTTGGTTATCTTCGACTTGGTTGTGTTGATGCCAATGAGTTCTGCGGATTCTTTTGTCCATTTAGCTATCGTATTGGGACCGACTGGGGAGTTTTTGTACCATGAACCATATTTCCAATTCTTATGTGGAGTAAGGAATAGTCTTTCAGTGGTTATGTTTGCAGTTCTTTTGGATACAAGTAGCTTATATAACCTCACCGGGCAAATATCTTCTTCAATATTGGGAGTCAGCCATTTCGTTTCCGCACATTTTTGGGCACCACCTTGTCTTGTTTTAGAAAATATCGGATTGCAGGCAATTTTGCCCGTGGGATTACCATAGTTTTCAATTTCGAATTGGAAATGCGAAATTAGGCATGATGAACCCTCTCCTCCGCGCCAAGCAAGCTCCAATGCAGCAATAAAATAAAATTTTCTGTTCAAACCGTCTTTTTATTCTTCTTCACATAAGTTGACCATCTTTTTGTGTTGCTCCAAAGACAGCGCCTTGGCATTAACTTTTCTTTTCTCAGGGTCCACTTGCAAAATAGGCCTTTTGGCATTTCGTGCATCCCGCGCCGTTTGAAAAACCACGTCTGTGAATGGATCGAACCTAACGCCTCATTCGGAATAGAATTTTTCCTGCAGCTGTTTGGCAGTATTATTCCACAAGGTTTTTACGACACTTTCCTTGTAGTCTGATCCATCTTTTTTCTTCATATTGAAAGCCCAGTCTAGCATAATATTATTGAGCTCTGACAAACTTGTTTTTTCAATTACAAGGTATTCCCGGGCAGCACAGATTTCTTCAAATTGTTTCCAAATGTAGGATCTTGACTTCACTGTATTAAGCGGCACACTTTTCTTCACACTTTCCTCAATTGAAGTAATATCACAATTCCCAAAACGTTTCATTTTTATCTACTTTATGGTAAAATACGAAAATAAACTGACAGAACTGCCAAATGTGCTGTTGAAGTTATCGCTAACAACTGCTTGTTTATCGTAACCATGACGACCGCTACTTCCACCAACGGCCAAAGCTATCCGGACGTATTAATATTCCTATGCAAATGAGGCATTCGATAAAAACAAATTTCTAAAAGTGAAAAAACACTGTGAGGTTGAGTGTTTTCACATACAGTTTGTTTCTATTGGTCCGTTTTCAAAAATTGAGCGATTTCATTGGACGATGTAGTATAGTGTTGAATGATCAGTAGAATAACTTATTTTAAAGTGAAAAAGACATGGTACTACAAAGGATTCATTATTTAAAATACATTGCGTGAAATTTGTCAAAGAAATTCATAATTTTGTAAGTATCTCAACCGGTTGAGATGAAAACAAATTTGGTATGGGATGTTATCTGTGATAATATCAAAACAGAACAAGAGGCGGAGATGTTACTTTTGTTTTTTTTTTTTTAGCAGTTAGTTAGATGTTAGTAGTTCATAGAGGTAGTCTTATCATAAAAAGTACAGAGCTTAAGATAACTGTGACGACTTGTTTGTTCAATTAGAGAAAAAAGTTTTATTTCAAATTAAAACACTAATTATTATTGCTTTCACAAGCTTCCACCAGAGGTTATGGGCCCAGCAAACCTAAAAGTTGTAAAAGTGGTAATAATTCGAGACAAAGAAAAAACCTTTTTGGGTGGCGTGCACGTGTGAAAATCGAATATGGAAGTGATAGTGAACAAATTGAAGAATAGCAACTGGACCGTTTGGCGATTCCAAATGAAATTAATGCTCATATCGAAAGGACTGTTAGAAATAACGTGCGGCGAAGAAAAATTCCTACTGGGGATGCAGAACTAATAGAAAAATGGAAAGTCAAAGACGCCCATGCTCAAGGAGCACTAGTTGTTCGAATGGGGGTGAAACAATTTCTCACATAATGCAGTGTGAAAGTGCTCATGAAATGTAGAAAAAACTTGAAAGGTTTTTCGAACATAAATCAGAGGTTAGTGTTCACTTGTTAAATGAACATTTTTACACCGTAGTTCCACAACGAAACCGTAAACAACTTCATTTCCAAGGTGACAAATTGGCGAAGAAATGAAAAAATTATGCTCACAAAAATCGAAAATTTCGTTATTTCCGGTCTGCATGGGGAGTGTCAGTTATGATTTGTCAAACGTTGAATAATTTGACAGCATGTCTACTGATCGAAGAGGAGCGTCTGGCGAAAGAAGAAGAATCCGTGGCATTGGTATCATTTCAGCGTCAAAATCATGATATATATATTAGTATATTCTAAAACAAGTTGCAGAATGGGCATCTATTCCAAAACGAATGCGAAATTCGAAAACGAGCGACGAAGAAGCGAATTTTTGAACGCATGAGTGATGGAATAGCCTTCTGCAACGAAATTAGAAGATATTTTCTCTATTTCAGTCATGAATTGTGAGAAATTTATTGGAATTCAATGAAAAATTCACATTATACCTCCTAGTGCCTTTAGTATTTTATTTTCGCAGTTGGCGTGACTGATACGAAAATTGACAGATTATAGAATTTGAATAGTGCGTTCGAATTTTAAAATAATTCAATCAGAATTTGTGCAATTAGGGAAAATGATAAGGAATGATTTCATCTGTTGAAAAGACTAACGATTCTAGGAAGTACAAGATATTAACCTTTAGTTCAAGTTATACTTATTTGTTTTTCATGCACTTTAAACAATCTGTAGAGTAATAGTGAGAAAATCAGAGGAAAAGGAATAAATCTGTTGATGCCAAAATATGCATACTGTTTTTGTAAAGGGGCCAAATTTGTAAAAATGATATAGGAAGAAAATGTTTATGTTTACTTCAAAAATCTATGGTTAAAATTAGCGCAGTAGTCAAAGACTCACCCTGTATATACATTTCAAACAAAAGAACTAATGCAATACCATATCTCACCTCTCTATAGAAGGAATGCCAGTTCTCAGGTTGGATTTTCTGCATGTATCAAAAGCGTTTTCAAAATAAAAATAAGCTTAGAAAATCCGATGCTCTGTCACAAAAACTTGATAAATTTCACAACTTTGAAACAAGAAATAAAAACATTATTAAAAAAAGTAAGAAGAAACTTTCAAAAGGTTCCACTTTGTATTCGAGCGCCTAGGAATTCAACAAACTACCATTCAAAGACTTGGATGTCAACATTCAGAAGTTCCAGCCAACGTCACTTGCATGTGATGATTAATGGCTTAATGTTAAATGTTATTAATAAATAAAATAATAAATAGGTTATTGTTGTAAACGCCAAACTGGTTATTGAAATAGACTATAACACAACCAGTAAAACAAAGTTCATCAATCTACAATATGTAACCTCGAAAAGTTTTATTTGTTCAATTGAGTGAATAATCCATTGCCAAAAAGTAATGCCTTAAGCTTTAGACAGGTTGTAATTGAACCAAAACGCAAAGAATTTTTTGACTTATAAACTAAGGGTGCCAGCTGCTAGTCCACTGTCTGTACTTGGATTTCTATCAAATTCATGAATAATCCTAATGTCGTTTCTTTCTTGGCAGAAATGATTCGTTTTGCCTTACATCAGTTGCAAGTCCAAGAGCCCTAAACTGATTGATGGGGATTGAATCTTTTACAGTACTGTGTAGGTCGTTCAAGAGACTTCTGATGAAAAAAAATTACATACTGCTGCATTCTTATCAAATCAATATTATTCTTCAATTCTCAATGATTTTTCAGCATATTCCACAGATTGTCATGTTTTCGCCAGGAGATTATTTTTAGATAAAATAAAACTCATATTGAAGGTGAAAAATTTTCAGCTGAATGAACACACTTAAATTTTTCTGATCGATAGTTGGGACTGACTAAAAAAGTTGGAAGACCAAATTTACCCAGAAATGAATAGTTATTATGTAAATAATTTCTATTTTGAAAAATAGCAGTGTGGTATTAATTTTTTTTAGGATTCATTAGGTTCAAAACGTACATCTCCATGACTAGGTGCTGCTGAGTATTGATAATATCAGATTATCGTAGCAGGTAAGATAACTGTGCATACCAAATTAGGTTGAATTATCTTTGCTAGTTGAGATACTGTTGAAAAAATTAGTTTTCTCCATAACTTAAAATACCCTGATTGAAGATGAATCTTACACAATACCAGGTTTATATGAACTTTTTATCTTAAAATAAGTTTTTCTCTAGACTATGAAATCCTGCTACTTAAAAGTAGACCTCACTGTATATTAATCATATTTGAATGTTAACTCTAAATTTGAATACACTGGCAAGTATATTTTGTTCATTTCTTTTCCGAAATTATTCAGACTTCTTTCATGTATTTTAAAACCTCCGCTAAATAATAATTTTTGATTGACGTGATTTATTTGGTAACGAAATCTTACTAGAATTAAAATCCATTGAAATAATCATGTAAAACCCCAAATATTCTTCCTAATAAATTCAGCAATTAGTTGTAACTTAAGATAAGACAAAGATATTCCAAATTTGCGAATATTTTAAGATAAAATCTAGATATTCCACATTTACTTAGAAGAAGCAATGGATTCAATTTCATAATAAAATAGTTTGAAATAGTTTATAAACAAATAATGCTGCGATCAGCTGATGTCAAATCGAATGTCAATCACTAGCCTAATTATAGATCTTAATGCAAAGACGCGATGGTACATAAGATATTTATTTTTTTTATTCGAATCGAAAATTTCGTCAATTACCTGGCGTTAGCTTTCTACCCATTACATCAGGAAAAACGGATGCCTGCTTCTGAGTTGAAGTCGAAGCTACAGCTGAATTTGAACTACAAGGAGTATTTGAGTGTGTAGGACTGGGGCAAAATTGGGCACATCTTCTTCGTTTAGCAGAAACAGGCTCCCAATCCAAATCTAAAGATCTCTTCAATGTTGCACACGCCATTACTCAAAATACCGTTGACTTATCAAAACAAACAACGAAATTCGGAATTATCACTTGTTCGTCAGACTACTAGAAAAATATTCAACTGGGATCATTCATAAAACTATATTTCGATGCTATCACACTCGTTGACTATTCGAACACTTTTAATACAAAGATTTTCAAAGATACTACGGTAATCTCAAAAGTAACAAGATGGCGGTCGAAAATGAGTCGAAGAAATGACATCTGGTTAGGGAATGAGAATGTTAGTTTTCTTGAACGGCATCAACGCGCATGCTCCAAACATGCGCATAGTTGTCATATTTATGTATTCTTCTGAAACATAGACAATAAGTAGACAACAGAACACTAATATGAAAGCATAGACTTTAGACATCTTTGTCTAATCTGAGCTATGTTCATACCTGTTGAGTCTTTTTCGATAAATTTAGGTAGAAATTTTTAGCTGAGTTAATTCAATTCCAAGCGAAAGACCGATCATTGTTGGTCATCGTTTTGGTCCTTCCAGCGTTCATTTCATTACATCTTGTACCATAAGCAATGACCCCTAGAAGGAACATAATAATGAGCGGTCTTTCGCTTGAAATAGGTATATATTTTGTTATATATATATAGACGTTATCTTTGCTCAGTTAAAAAGAGTAACCTTCCATTAAACGTAATAGAATAGAAAGATACCCGTTTGGCACGCCGGTTGCCTAACCTAAAATTTTTGCCTCAGCGTTCGGCTAAGATGGGGCCGTTCCAGGTATTTAGAGTTTAATGGTCAAGTCAGTCGCTATTTCTAAAGAAAACTGCAATCTCATAACCATATATTTAACCATCTGTTTATCATGTTTTTACCATCTCGAATTGTTCGGTTAAAAAACTCTAGAAACTATCTAATAAACTATTATTCTTTATATGTGATAAATAGAATAATATATCTCAAACATCTACAGATGTTATGACTGAATTCATCCCTGAAGGATTTTAGTTCATTAAATAAAAATTTTGTTAAAAGTTTCTTTTTTTCTCCACCATCTCCCATCTCTATAAAATAAGCATTAGTTAATTCGAACCATTTTGAAGTTGAGTAAATGATCCAAATCAGATATCCTTTACTCGACTTCAGTTTTGGCTGAAAATGATAGCAAAGAGGTATCAATTTAAATGAGACGCTTTCCCGTCAAATGAGGAAATAGATCGACCAAACGCATGGTGTATCAATTTAAATGACGTGCGTTGACAGTCTATTCTTTGTCTATGGTTTAAATCAATGCATTGGAGTTTTCCATTGAAATCTAAATGGACTAGCCCTCTGAGCAAGCGACCGGATATGAACGCAGTTGGTGTCGCATATGTTTTGTTAGCGATATCCTCAATTTATATCTTAGTTCTGAATAGCACGTGATCGATTTGACAGTCTATATCGAAAGAAAAGGTAGTATTTGAAATTTCTATGGTTTATAATTCGTCAATAAAGCATTGACGAGTATCAAATATATAACGCCAATGGGAATGGGTCTTAGTTTATATGAAAATTTATCGAAAAAGTATAGTCTAATTGAATTTTACAGTATAATCGTCTACGTTTGCCAAATTTTGCGGGCCTTTATTGGAGTTTCTAAAGTCTTCAAGATGCCTCACGGTTGTGCAGCGTTCAATTGTACGGACAGATTGAAAAAAGGCCAAAATATAAAATTCCATTCGTAGGTATTCATATTTCTAGACTTACATAAATATTGAAAATATTTTAATCACAGTTTTCCAAGGGATGAAAAATTGAAGAAACAATGGATAAAAGCTGTAGGGAGAATCGACTTTGAGCCCTCTTCTTCATCTAAAATATGTAGCCAACATTTTCAAAAGTATGATTACTATGTTAATGTTCATGGTACAAAAACTCTGAGGAAAGGTGCTATTCCATCAATTCTAAGTTTTTTGGGCCATCGTCCTGTGAAACTGATTAATGAAAGCTGTCTACCAGTTTGTAGTGATAAAGCAGATGCCTTAATATATTATTTAATACAATATTTCGTTTCTTATGGGTCTAGACTATTTATACATTTTCCTTAGTTCACCTAGGTGTTTCCTCCATCTCAGCAAATCATGCAAGAGAAAACATGGATGAGCAACCAGAACCAGAGACAGAAAGTATTACACCAACCTCCTTAACTGTAATAATGAAGCAGGTGCATTATTGTTTTATTAGTTATATTTTGTTTCTTATGGGTTTACAGTATGTAAACATTTTTCTTATTTCATCAAGGTGTTTCCTCCATATCAGCCAATCTTGCTAGTGAAAACATTGATGAGCAACCAGAGACAGAAAGTTTAAGTATTCCATCTACTTCCTCAACTGTTGCGATAAAAAATGTTCAATATTTTTGTATTATTTTAGCTCTCTCAATGAAGACTAATAAAAATTCAATAAACAATTTTTTTTTCAATTACGAACACAAAAGAAAATTTCAATTTTTTGCTTGAATTCACTATTATACTATAGATAGGTGAATAAAATATAGCTAAATTGAGTGGAACAAAATTGAATAAAAAATCTAATATGCAACTGATTATTCTGGACTAAAAAAAATTGTTTTAAAAATGATATTTTTCTATCAATAATATCCAGTCAAAATCAAAATTTAACATGGCATTCTGGTTATCGGAGCCAAATTCATAACATAAGGATAATATAAACAGGTGATTAAAAATACTGCTTTAATTTAAAATCTTGAGATATTTATAATATTATCAGTAATTAATCTATACTAATTTCAATATTTCAGAGAGTAACAAACTTCTCGTATTGAAAATATATAACGACCTCAAGTTAACTAAAATATATAAAACATGAAACTCTCATTTCATGAGGAGAAAAGGAACAAAATAATGTTAATCAAATATACATGAACTTAAGGAAGATTTCATGATATACACACCGCTAATTTATTTATCTATAGTGTCCAACACTGTTAAAAGTAGAATCAATCAAAATAACAATTAGTTTCATTCAGAATATATTAAAATTTCAGAATTTTCCAAATCCGTTCCATGTTTTGATCATATGATTTTGATCACAGAACATCAAATATTTTGACGTTTACTCAACTAGCTGCATCTCTCTCGTTCATATTCATACTGCTTCGAATACTTCGAGAAAGTCACGTGACAGCGAGTCTATTTGATATAACGTCAATGGAGTTTTCACTTCAAATTCATTCGAATTAATTTCATAAATAAATAATAATGAGTAATTGTGAAAACCTTACAATAATGTATCCTTTTCAGTAAGATAGATGGATATATAATAACTTATGTTCCAATTTGAATAAAACAGAATGGAAATTATATTAAATTCAAAAATTAAAATACGTGAAGAATTGTACCCCAAACTAAATATTGAAAATATAATTAAGATTTCATTTTGTTTTACTCAATTTGAGCATATGGATGATTAGCAGAATGTTTCAGATGAAATAGTTACTTTTCCATTTGGATTATTTAAGGAGTTGAAATATTTTGTCTTGACAAATAATGGAAGCAACTATGGATGTACACATTAATATCGTTCAACATATTTATGGTCAAATTAAATTGTTGCTATGCATATCAGAATTATTTATCGAAAAATGATTATACACGTGAATTTCCTTATCCTAAGCAGAGATTTAAAAGTACCATTTTCAAGTTTGAGAAAAGCTGAAATAGTATATCACACACTCCGAGTAGATGCAGAACCTAAAAGAGGGGGTACCAATAAATCTTTAAGTCTTGAAGGCAACAACCTCATTGTGTATAGAATTAATACTAGTACTCATTAATTAAGCATCATTAACAAAATTTCTTTCAGTAAATTCACTGGGAACAACTTATCGAATCTCCGAACATCAGTAAATAGTTTTTTCGATAATATCAACCTCATCACTCAAACATTCCAATTATTAGGTGATCCTATAACCAGTTGTTATAGCTATTTGGAAGATGCCTGAACATACTCCGGCACCTACTCCCAGTAGAGCTGTTTATGGCTTTGCTATGTACTTCAGTTTCAGGTTGTATTCAATAGAATAAATTCATTTTCATTACTTTTCTTTATTTTAGGTTATTCTTTTGTTTGTATCTCATATGGGCTATTGTACCTGAACATTATTTCAAGTCCTTAGGTATAACATGCTTGCCTCATAGGTATTGGGCAATTTCAGCTCCAATTTTTTTACTAACGGTTTTTGCCGTTTTTGTATTGGTTATTTATCCTAGCCTAGGACTTTGTATGACTCCTGATATTGATGATTTGAGAACGATTAGAGATCAAGTTGGAAGCCGAAAAAATAGCAAAGCTTCACAGATATTGAGCCCCAAAATGAAAGGAAAAACAAATTTAGACTGTTGTCCAAGTTTGGATGCCTGCTGTAAAAAAAACTATGAGGACAAAGAACCAAACTCAAGATCCAGATCCATTCCTGTTTTGAGGGATTTGGAAATATGGAATGTTTCGAAAGAACTTTATTTAATATGAATGTAATATTTCTCTTAAATAAATCACATAATTACATTGAAATTGTTGGTCTCCCTTACAAGTTACTCATTCTCTTTGTTTCATAACAATACAAAAAAATTATCAAGTCTAATAATCAGACACAAAATTCGGCCTTTTGGCACTCATCAGTGTGGTACGAAGATAGAAAACACTAGGTAGAAATAATAACCAAATGCAACACAAATAATTCAGTTAAAAGCTGGAAACATCTGCAGTTGTAAACAATCTTAGAGAGATACATCCAATAAATCTTTTTGTTTATTAAAAAACAACCCTCGTTATTCCTTCTTTTATTTAAAAATTACATATTCATCTTTGCTTACATTTTATGTTAGGTACCCCTGCACTTTCAACTCTCTAGTAGCGTTACCGGGTATATTACCTTTTTTATTTTTTCTGGTGCTCACAGACGGACAAAATCCATTTGAGCTAAGACAATTGATACTTTTATATCCAAAATTTCGAAAATTACCAGAGTTTGGACAAATTGAAAGCATGTGGATTTATTATTTTGTCAATAACCATAATCTTCTATTGTTCTTCTTTCCAAAGATTCAACAGACATCTTCTGTCATTTTTAAAGGCAAAAATTAGCTTTTAAAAAAGCTGAAAAGTTCAGAAAATTTTTTAATTTTCACAAATAAGTGACAGATTGACAGAACTTCGAGAACTATCTATTTTAATAATATGATGCATAGTAAGGTCTAGCGCCTAAACCAATCAACCGATTTGCATCAAATTTTTTTTTAAATTAACGGTAGGCATCTAAACTGATGCAGAAAAATAATAACAAGTGCCAAACATCTATGATTTCTCTAAAAAAACACAAAAAAACTTAAAAATTGAGGGTGTTTGGCATGTTTTCGCTGTATTATTCAAATGCTCACTTTCTGACCAACTCAGGTAGTACTCTTGAACCATTTTTAACCCGCCCTAACAGTTCAATTTTCACTCAAGGTAATTTTATTCCAATAACTACCTGAGTTGGTCAGAAAGTGAGCATTTGAATAATTTTATAACAATGTATATTTTATATAACGTGCTTGAAAATATAAGATGGAAACTGTGATTTCGAAAAAGTTTCATTTCAAAAGTAATTGTCAAACTTAATAACGTTTAATAATTACAATAAACATCTATAATTTCAGCTTTGACCTTCAAAGAGGAAAGACGTGTTTTGATGAGCTTGATTTTAAGTTTGATTTCAAGCTTATTTTAATTTCCAAACCTAGCGAGTAAGTTAATTTAGAAAATTATAATTGAAAAAGATATTGAAAACGGGTCACGTCCGATTTTTCAATTTTGAGTTAGGTCTAGTGAAAAATTTACAATGGAGACACAGACCAGTGGGTTCTCGAAACGCTACCCGGACAACCCGAACTAAAAGAAACCGACGCCGCGTTCATAACAATAATTACGCAATGCCTATTTGTAGCGAGAATGGCTCCGGTTGAAGACGAAATTCCCGCGTTTTCTGTCGGCGAAATGAGCGAATCGTGTCAATTTTGCAATGATCTGCATTTTAGGGGTGAAAAAGGGCGAGCAGATGCAATTGAAAGAAGTACCAGCTTTGCTCAGAGAACTTTACACAGGAACAGATGAAGAATAGGTTTAATGCATTACACAGTGCGGGAAAATTGTTTCAGCAGTACGTTTGCTGTTCATACGTCAATCAAGAAAGTAATAACTTAAATTTGATAAGACAGAATTAGCCAAAATTAAGAACAGAAAGGTATCAAGGTTTAATGGATTATGTAGAACAAGAAGCGCAGCAGAGAAATGTTCCTCCAGGAAGAGTTATTATCTTGCCATCAAGCTATAAAGAAAGTCCTGTAACCTTTACCTGTAACCTGAAATGGCCTGTAATAATTCAAAATCTTAAACCATGGGAAAAATCCGAGCATCGTCCGGACTTAACAGCGCGTGTGTTTAACTAGGAGTTGAAAGAAATGTTAAATGACCTATTTGTGAAAAATATATTCGGACAAATTGTTACTCATGTTTATGTTATAGAGTTTCAAAAACGAGGACTTCCACTTGCTCATCTTCTTTTAATTCTTCAAAATGTACATAAAATGCGGGAACCAAATCAGATTGATGAAGCTGTCTGGGCCGAAAACCCAGACCCAAATGAATATCCCAGACTTTATAATAGTGTAATGCGACATATGATCCACGGACCGTGCGGTACTCTAAATGCGAATTCTCCATGTATGTCGAATGGTAATTGTCAGAAGAATTTCCCAAAAGACTTTCAAGAGGAAACCGTCGTTTGTGATAATGGCTATCCAAAATATAAAAGAAGAGATACAAATATAACATACGACCGGAATGGAAAACCCGTGGATAACAGATGGGTGGTGCCATACAATCCATAATTACTTTTAAAATATGACGCTCATATAAATGTAGAAATGTGCACTTCAATCAAAAGTGTTAAATATTTGTACAAATATATTTACAAGGGTTATGACAGTGCTGCAATTGAAATTCATCATCGTGTTCCAATGGAAAATGTAGACATTGAAATGGCAGAAGGTTTTAATAACCAAGGAAATCCACAACGCTACCATTTCGATGAAATACGAACTTATCTTGATGCTCGGTATGTGGGTCCACCAGAAGCAGTTTGGCGACTAATGAGTTTTAGTATGGACGGAATGAGCCACGTTATATAGCAATTAGCAATTCACTTAGAAGATCAACAAAATGTCGTATTCGTGGCCGGTGTAGAAGAAGCAGCGGTAATTAATAATGCCAGTAAAGATACCACATTAACTGCATCTTTCAAACTCAACAGTGACGCCAACAGCGGTTCTCAAGATTAAGTACCTCTACCATGAAATACCGAATCACTATGTTTGGGAAAGAAATGCTAGGAAGAAGAGACAACGAGGAGGTGAAGTTATAATTGCAAGAATGTACCAAGTTTCACCCAAAGACACGGAACGCTATTTCCTACGATTGTTACTTTTGCATGTTCGTGGCCCTAGATCTTATGCCGACTTAAAGACAGTAAATGGCACGACATACGCAAAGCTGCAAAAGCAAGGCATCTATTCCATGATGAGGAAGAGTGCTATATTCGTACACCTCCAGGTTTCGTGCACGAAAAACAGGAGCTTTCATCTGATTTTCCAGAAGCTCCCTTTTCTTTTTCGCGCGTTCCACGTTTTCTTTCTGCAGTTGCTCCAATTGCCTCTGCTCTTCTTCTTTCTGCTTCTTTTTTAGAAGGCTGTTTTGAAATCGCCGCTGTTGGCGTTTCAGTTGGGCGTCGGAAATTATTTTGGGCATTTTTTAAACACGTATTCACTCGATGAAAGCTAGACACAAAATGACATGAACGGCTTATTATTGGGGGGCATTTGCTAATAACGACCGCGCGCTTCCTTACTTGCGTCCGTGGCGACACGGGCTTTTCCACTAGTATCAAATTGGTAATTCTCTGTGGTTTCAAGATTTCAAGTTACCACGAACAATTGGCCTCTAAACTCCGGGGAACTCAATTAATGGTGCACTTCTGCACTACTGCACACGTTGTAGCGTTTATACACTGCTCAACAATTGATAGGGATCACTTACTTTTTCTAAATTTAGTTCTGAAATATTCGCTCCAAGATTATAAATTTAGTCAGATATCAGAGTATTTTCAGTTGATAATATGGTTCACTTGAGAAAAGAATGAAAAAATGGAAAGTTGGAGAGAAAAAAAGACTTTATTAGGAAAACTCAAAATTCTGTGTTTGAATAACATATAAATTTTATGATGGAACCACAAGAAGGCTGAAGTTTTGGTTAAGCTAGTACGTAGTTGGTCCCCCACGAGCTCGTCTCAAACATTCTACCCTACGAGGCATACTTTCAATCAAACGATTTATAAAATTTTGGAACAAATTCGTCCAAATATCCCGTAAAGCGTTAGAAAGGTCCTCCAGGTTATTGATCGGTTGTTCTAAGGTTGACAATTGTCTAGACATCTCAGACCAGACATGTTCGATGCAATTCATGTCTGTAGAGTGAGCTGGCCAGTCCATCCTATCAATAGCATGAGTTTCTAGCACTTCATTAACCAGACGACTACGGTGTGGACGGGCATTATCGTCAATTAAAATGAAATTCTCGCCCAAGGCAGCCGCAAACGGAACAATTATGGGTTCAATAATCATATCGTGATATCTCTGGCTGGTCATTGTGGTGTTCTGCAGAACAACCAACTCTGCGTTGGTTCAAACAAATGCCTCCCCATACACATATAGAACCTCCGCCAAAAGCTGTTGTGCGTACCATAAACTGTTCTGCATACCTTCGACCTCTTTCCCTCCAAGCAAGAATACGTTCATCGGAGTTGACTAAGCGAAATCTAGACTCATCCGTAAATAAACATCGGGTCCAATCTTCAACTGTCCAATTGCGGTGCTCCTCAGCCCATTGCCGTCGATGAACCCGGTGTTCCCTATTCAAACGGGGATGTTGTACCCTCCTACGTGCTCTCAAACCACGAACATGTAGTCGTCGTCTTACAGTCTGGTTCGAAATTAGAACTCCTGTTGCAACTCTCAGTGATCTATTGAGCCGCGACGCCGGGTAAGTGGGATTTCTCCTAGCATTGAGGATCAAAAGACGATCTTAAGCAGCTGTTGTACTGCACTGCCGACCTCCTCCATGAACATAAGCTACTGAGTACTGAGTCGTTTTGGATGAACCTATTCCAAGCCCGACTCACGACACTTCGCGAAACATTCAACCGCCAGGACACTTCTCGGCGGGACAAACCTTCCTGTATCCACCGTATGATTTGGACCAATTGCACAGGAGCCAAACGTCTTCTTGGCATGACTGATAAGCTGATATTGTTCTCATTTTTCTTCACCTTATGTGTTAGAACGAGAGAAAAAACAGATTTAATAACAAATACCACATTGCTTTTCACTCCACCTGTAACAGCCTACAGATAATAATCGATTTTGTGAACAAGAGCCGATGAAGTCAGGAAAAATTTGATATAATCAACTCAAAACATCTTAATTTTTCCTTAGAGGACATATAATGTACAGATATTCACGAGATAACTTGAAAAAAATACAAATGAAGAGAAGTTCATAAGTGATCCCTAGCAATTGTTGATCAGTGTATTTGTATCAAATTGTTCCAGAGTACGGTGAAAGACTGCTTATGATTTGTTATAGTTAGAATATTTACTCGCAAGTAGCCCAATAAGAGCGCCAAAGCCATCTGTACTCACGTCAGTGCTTTCAAAAATTTTCAATTTCAATTTCATGAAAAGGGCAAGTTTTATCATGTATCATGTAAATGTTATTTTAGAACTGACGTCAACTATTTCTACAAATCATATTCATTTTTCCGTTCTTTCTTGTTTCGTGTTTCTATCATGAATATTGACATGAAAATTGATCTGGCTTGATGAATAATGGGACAATTGACCATTACAATATTTTATAGGAAATAAATTATAAAATTCCACCCATGCAGACAGGGAACGAATAAAGATATTGATTGATAGCATCTTCACAAATTTACCTATATCAGGCGTATCATATTTCATGTTGTTATTCATTCTTGACCTTTTTGACGTTCAAAACAGAAGGTCACATCTGATTCAAAATTGGATTCGTAGGTAGTGAACGCATCTTCAAAGCGCTTTTCTGTATCACTAACTAATGTTTTTCTCTTTTCAAGGTTCCAGAATTGAAATCTTAGACTTATTGGTCAATGCATACACATTTCTCATTGAAGAAGACAATTTAATCAGGGAAATATTGCTTCTAGAGAAAAGAACTAACCAGTAATAGAGATCACGCCTGCATCCATTCGAATAGTTTAAGGTTACATTATTGCAAACCCGAATGACCATGTGTAAAATTCATTACGAAATGACGTATAGTACACCGAACACAACGGACTTGATTCCATTTTACCATTTTATCTCGCTGATTATGAGAGAATCTCAATTTTAAAAGGAATTTATATTGGTAATTGCATTTGAGATATGATGAAATAGATCATGTAAATTCACTGTTCACTTAGTCCATTGAAATGTTACATTTTAGGTTGCGTTTTTTAGAGGACGCAATTTTATTTTTTTGATGTGTAGGGGGGTCAGTGTAAAGCTAAAACCAAGTTTGTGGGGTCGCCACCCTTGTCCCACGGCCGCCATCTTGAAAATAGGGGTTGAAATGGTATTTACGATATATCTCTTAAACTATTTATTTTATGAAAAAAATTTATTAACATTTTTTGTTGCAAAGTGAATTCTCTACAACTTTGCTCCAGTAACTCTTTGTCGTAGAACTATAAATAAAAAAGTTATAAGCGAAAATCTCCGGAAATTTGAGAAAAAATTTATATTTTTCGATGTAACTTTTTTTATCATTTTACGAAAAAATGATGTCTGACCATTTTTGTACATCGTTTTTTGAGGAACAACTTTTATTTGCATCATTTTTTCATTAAGTCAATAGCTAAGGTTTTACAGCGCTTCGAAGTGAGTACTATTTTTCAGTACTCAGGTTTTATGTACGGAGATGTCATTGCAAATAACTTGCTGTTTCTTCATGCTTTTTCCGGATGTGACACAACTTCAGCTCCTTACAATATCGGTAAAATGAAATTTGTGAAAACCCTAGAGAAACATTTAGAGTTTGCAAGTGGAACGGTTTTGTTTCTCAACAAGAGAGTTGACCCTGCTTTTCACTGTAATTTGTGAACGTTTTTTTATCTCTTTATACGGTGGTAATAAAGATGATAATTCTCTTGACAGCCTAAGATACAAACAATTCGCCAAGGCAGTGACAAAAAGTACATTTTTAACTTCCTCCAACACAACACACAGCTCGCTTTCATACTTTCCGAGTCTACCATCAGGTCCAGTCGTGGCTTGGTAATTATAATGATCCTGAAGACTGGGGCTGGGAAAAATGTGGAAAATTATTGATGCCAGTGCAGAACTCTAAACCTCCAGCACCCCCTGAGCTTCTAAAATTGATCTTTTGCAAATGCAAAGGAAACTGTGGAGCGATGTGTGGATGCCGAAAAGCAGGAATGAAATGTTCTGCAGTGTGCTTCCATTGTTCTGGAGAGACTTGCAGCAACGTAATGGAACTTTAAGATTTAATAAATGGACATGACTTTGATGATGAATCGCCAACATTATCACCCCTTCCTTCTCCAGTTCTCCCACTGGTATTTAATTCAGAAAGCCGATCAGATGCTGAGCCGCAGCCTGGTCCATCGAAACGACTGAGGACGGAGTAGTTCTAATTTAGAAAATCACCGTGGATTATGTCTATTGGGGTATCCCCAATACGTAAAAAAAAACGCGCCTCTAGACTCTACCTCGTGGGTGGTGGGGAAAAGAGTCAATAATTAATTATTAATAATATTGCAAAATTTGTAATTAAAAAGTTATAATAATAAAGTAAAAAAAAAAAACAAAAAAAACAATAACTGATGACATGTTATAGGTACACACGTATAATATAGGTATAGTTAAGAGTACTGAAAAATAGTACTCACTTCGGAGCGCTGTAAAACCTTAGCTATTGACTTAATGAAAAAATGATGCGAATAAAAGTTGTTCCTCAAAAACGATGTACAAAAATGGCCAGACATCATTCTTTCGTAAAATGATAAAAAAAAAAAGTTACATCGAAAAATATAAATTTTTTCTCAAATTTCGGAGATTTTCGCTTATAACTTTTTATTTATAGTTCTACGACAAAAAGTTACTGGAGCAAAGTTGTAGAGAATTTAATTTGCAACAAAAAATGTTAATAAATTTTTTTCATAAAATAAATAGTTTAAGAGATATATCGTAAATACCATTTCAACCCCTATTTTCAAGATGGCGGCCGTGGGACAAGGGTGGCGACCCCACAAACTTGGTTTTAGCTTTACACTGATCCCCCCTACACAACAAAAAAATAAAATTGCGTCCTCTAAAAACGCAAGGTAAAGCCTAAAAAATGTAACATTTCAATGGACTAACTGGGGATTCGAAATAAGGGTCATTCTATTAATATTACCCATTAGGCAGAAATAAATTGAGTTCATTTTGATCAACAGATAGTTCATAAGGTTTTCAGTATGACATGTAATTCGAGTTGAGTTCATTCTTCACGTTGTGACTAAAGTAAACTGAAAATGATAAATATCAGAAGAGAAATTTCAAATAAATAATATACATCGATCTTTATTGACAAATGAATATTTGGAATAGACTAGGGGAAAAAGCATTTAGTAAACTTTCCAAAACTGTTATTTATTTGGTTTACCCCATGGTTGTAAGGGAGGAAATCGCAACCTCTAAAGTTTATTTCCAATGTAACTTTTTGTCTCATTATTTGTTTACCATTTAAAAATTTATTCCCGATAGCCTGTTTCATTCTAAACAAAAAATATCTCCTGAGTTTTTGCCCAAAATAAACCAGTTCGCAGCAAAAAAATATTTTACGAAGAAGTACAGAGATAGGTACATCGTCATAAATGCGAACTGGATTTATTATTATTCTATAGTTAGTACCTGCATTAAACGACTAAATGGTAAAAAACAAAACTAATTTATTAATAACAAAACTTTTTTGGTGCTTGTGAAAAAAATTGTTATACAAATTTTATGTACTCCCTTTGAGGGGCTGTATCTTAACAAGGGATGCTCCAATAATAAGAAATTTATAGATCATAACCATGTATTTCTACCGTGGACCGATAGCATATTGAGATAGAAGGTCCGAAGCAAATATCGACGAAAACGTGTAACAAAAACCAAAATGTGAGCTTAGAATCTTTGAGGACAGCGTGAGTCAGACAATATGTAAAAAAATCCAGGGAGTGCGACTACTGGTTGCTATCTATACTGTGTCTACCCAATCGTGATATATTTCTCAATATCATGTTAATAATGAGCTGATTTTTGACGATATGCAAAATAAGCAGTATTCTATTTATCGATGCAGCCCATAAAAAAGTTCTCGAGAAGAACGATTAAATTAAATCGTTGAAAAGTTTTGCATGGATAATTCGTTTATTCGATGTAAATTTTTTTGCACAATACGTCCTTTAAGTGGTCTTCGCGAGATGAAATATATCCCGGACTGAAAGCTATTATTAATAATTATATTTCGCAACGCAAAGATGGGAAAAATGAAACAGAGGGAAGGGGAGTGGAGAGGATAACAGATTTTGCTATATATTGAAATTGTTGTGAGGGTTTTAATCAGTGATCTTCAGTGCATTTCTGCTGAAATGAAGGTAATTACCTCGAGAATGATGTTAATCAATTAGGTCATCCCTTGAATACTTAAGCACACAAATTTCTGCTTTACAACTTTCATATTATTTATAATATTCATCTGTTTAAATGAAAAAAACTATTCATTCGGTGAAAATATTTATTTTGTCTCAACTTTAAAACTAAAAATATTCTAACACTACTCCCTGGTTGAGAAACCAGTCACTTATTTTGGAGGATTGATTTTTTATGTTCATCGATTCGTTTTGCCAAGGAACGTTCAGTTTGACCTATGTAAAATGCAGGGCATTCATTACAGAATAGTTTATATACCCCACTTAATAGTGTGTTATTGAGTGGATTTTTACCATTGAAAAACAATGATTTTAAATTTTTCTTGTTGGTACATATAACGTCAATATTATAATGTCTAATTCTTCTGCAAATTTTGTTACTCAGAGAAGGGATGTAGTCTATCTATGTATATTTCTTCCTTTCGTCTTTGTTGTGAGGTTGGTATATTGAATGTAATAACATCTTCTGTTGCTTTATAATATTGACGTTATATGTACCAACAAGAAAAATTTAAAATCATTGTTTTTCAATGGTAAAAATCGTAAAAAAAAATGGTAAAATGCCCTGCATTTTACATAGGTCAAACTGGACGTTTCTTGGCAAAACGAATCGATGAACATAAAAATTAATCCTCCAAAATAAGTCAACGACTGGTTTCTCAAGCCATCTCCTCTAACCATTTTATTGATTTTAAAAAAACTAGAATAATACACAAATGCAACAAAAGTAAACGTATGGACTCTTTGAAATTTTTAGAAATAGCTTCAGCTTATAAACAAAATCATCCAATTGTGAACGATCAATTAGAATTCCGCCTATCACCAATTTTAACATCTGTTACTTGATACGAATATGTGCACTGTTTGTATTCTTTATACAATGGTAGTAGCAAAAACTCATTATGATCCCGCTTAGTCTTTGAATTCTTCAATATATCCATTGACTTTTATCGTTTATATCCCTATTTCAACACATAAAAATTAATGCAACGGAATGAATACATCTGCATTTGGAAACGACATTTTTTTGCCGGAGTTCTGCATTGTGAAAAAAATCATTTCGCTTTCAGATTGTGCGGGTTACAATTTCATCACTGAGCTGGGTTCAAATGTGGCTCGAATTTCTGTTGGTCATTATGGGTGAAAGGTCATCCTGCTTTGTTTTATCGAACTTGAGGTTCCTGGATTTAGGTGGAAAATTATATCTCCGTGAATTACAATAGTTTCCATTTATCTTCCTTACGTAATCGCCTTTTATTCCAATTATTTGAATGATGTAATCGGTCACTAGATGAATATCGAGCATCTTATTTTGTAGTTACCTAATAAATAAGTCCTTTGGTGATGGTCATGAGTACTGAAAAACAGTTATATGCATTACTAACTACATTGAAAAGCGTAAGTGGTGAATTATTATGCACTTTAGGAGCTCATGTTCATCTGAACAAAGTGCTTATAGATTTGCCATATGTCCGTATTTTTAGAATATTTGGGTAAAAGTGGTACCAATCGTTTCGTAAGGACACGCCGATGTAGAATTCGTGGTCAAAATCGATTCACGATTACTTCCGAACGGAATGAGCTTGATGGCTGAAATTCTCAGGGTTGGGCCAAATCCGTCTTCATTGATCGGATCAAGTTGAAACTTGAAAGATATCTGAATTAGGTTGAAAAGAACAGGCTCGCAGAATTTCACAAAAATCGATGAGCTAGAACTTTGTTTAAAAATTCCAAAAAGAAAATTTGTCAATACTTTTTGTCTCATAAGATATAGGACTTACTTAAACAAAAATTTTTGCATGTATGGACATTTTTCATATCTCGAATATTGTCATATTTCATAGTCGAAGCTTCTTCGCACCTAAAGATATTATAATTATTATTATTTCATTAACTCAAAAAAAAAGAGAGAAATGACTGAGATCAAAAGTAATAGATACTTAGTCGATTGACATGAGTCGGACTTATTAATCAGTGTCACTTGCTGTTTTGCTATTTACAGTTACTAAGAATGAATTTTTATGGTCAGAAAATCACAAAATTTATTCCATACAGTACGAATACACTTTTTTCTGAAATTGAAATAATATTCAAGTACTTATGATAATAGTCATTTGAGATTTGAGGGTGAAAATTTCAATTATTTACAGGATACGTGACAAAATTTCAAATACATAATGATTTCTCTTTCTATCTCAAATTTAGGATAAACATATGAAGATCTTGGATATTAAATTACAATTTTTAATTTGATATTTGCAATAAACATCGATAATAATAAATAATTTCACCCGCCTGCCGTTTCACATAGGGACGGCCGACGGCCAAGGGTTCTCGGCCGACCTCGCAAGTGTCACAGTCGAGGTATTGTCAGTCATAAACTGAAAGCTGTGGCTCGGCTGGCTGAGCTGCGTTATTACGTATAAGGACAGATGCGGGAACTTGGAATAAAAATTATTTGAGGTGTTTGACCGAAATAATGTGTACTTCGATCTGTTGAGTGGAAATATGAGATATATAGAGGGCAGAGGAAAAGATACTAAGGGAATATCTCGAGATTTAAATATTGCTATTAATTTTTCAAATAAGTTTCGATTAAAAAAATATTTATTTTCATTTTCTCTTTTTCGGTTGCGTTTGGGTCGGCCCGGCCGACCCTGCCTACCCTGACGAGCCGTCACTGGTTTGAATATTTATGCGCAACAAGCTAGCAAGAGCGCCAAAGCCACCTGACTTCACGTCAGTGCTTTCAATTTTTTTATATGCGGCCCATCATTTTCTCATTATAGTTCATTCCAATTCCTAATTTGTGTTTATCTGCAGACCATAAAAAGATTATATAATTCAGAGTTAGATCACTTGTACTCGATAAATTTACTTACCATCAAACGGATTGAAGTTTTAGAAAAAAAAATTTCTAGACCAAACCTTATATGGTTATTATGTTTTTTATTTGGACTGTAACACAAAAGATCAGTCGAAAGAATATCAAACCTAAAAATGAAATCAATGAGTTTACTAAACATTAAAGTTATCCGATTCAATCTTAATGAAATGCTTTATAATTACTCTTGAATAATTCTTCAATTTTTTCAGGTTTTCCTTGTTTTCGCTGCTATTTCAGCTGTGGCCTGCTTAGCAGAAGGTGTGTATTTTTTTAAGTATCAATATTACTGTGAAGTTCAATAGGATTTAGGAAGAGTTTATCATTATCAGTTTTACTGGGTATTCGTGAATGATTAATAAGATTAAACATTGATGAAAACTTGATAATCTCAAATTCAGTAAGTAAACAGGCAAAAATTATTTAATGTAGAGATAAAAAATAAATTTCAATGTATTCCAGAGGCCCCGAAGAAGAATTAAATTGAATTCGAAAGCTTGGCGAAGAATGAAGAGTTTCACTTAAGATTTCTCCCAAAAAACAAGTCGTTTTACCCTTAAAACTTTACCTATATAATATTTTCAAAACTCTTACAATTCTAATTCAAATATATTTATATATATATTGAGTTTATGCCTTGTTACCTAGAATATGATATATGACATTTCAATGAATTGGGCATCTAGGTTTTTGAAAAATGTAAATATTTCGGCGTCAACCGCCTTCTTCAGTATACATTGTTTCAACAACGGAAAGATGCACTGAAGTCAGACCACAAATCAAAGTTACATAGATAGAAAACTCTGACGATATTTTGGAAGGGAGTTCACACGACCTCCATCGGCTTGGTAAGAACTGAAATAAGGCTGAGCTGAGCGCGGGAAAATCAACATAACTGAATTTTGAATGCAATGTTAGCTATATGATGTTCATATTATATCGAAAATATTCTGAATTTATCACTTAATATTTGTTCGGAACGATGAAATTATAAATTTTAACGTTGGTAGTTAGAGGAATAGTTCAATTTGAATTGGCTCGATATCAAATTTAACCAAACAACTCTATTGAAAATAGAGCGGAACTAAGCAGTCGTTGGTATAATTTAGCTTCATCTATTGACTAAAGTTTCAAATAAACTCATTAATTCTTACCATGTTGAAAGAGGGCGCTGAAACTCGGTCCCGGGTCTTAACAAGAGACTTGCCATTCTATATGTATATATGTATGACTTCGATCAGGAGGTTTGGCACGCTAGTTCTAAACTCTTTTCCCTAACCCTGGAATAATGTGATGCTAGAACAACCGCTGAGAAAAATGTGAAAGAATCAACAAACCTACTTCTTAAATTAAAAATCACCAGACAGTTTTCCTTCAGTTTTGTTCGATGATCAAGTTCCTTTGTCTTGAAATCAATCAAGAAATGTTTATCTTTCCTGCACTAAATGGTTATATCTTCCTTACAGTAAACTCTTGTTTTGTGAAATACTTCATTTCTTCAAGTGCATACTATTTATTAGTAATCGAAATAATCGCAAATGTAAAATTATGGGGAGTAAAAATATGGATGGCTAGATAGAGCCGTATTTTAATATTATTCCGAGCATTAAATCTCAAAAATGTTATTCAAATATTCGCTTGTTTATGTTTCAGCTGGCTATATAAGCTCTGGTTGGAGCAGTGGAGGGTGGGCGAGGATGGAGTAGTGGTGGCGGTGGAGGAGGTTGGAGCAGTGGTGGTGGTGGTGGTGGGTGGAGAAGTGGGGAGGTGGATGGGAAAGTGGAGGGAGGAGGTGGATGGTCATCTTCCGGTTGGAGTAGAGGAGGTGGGGGCGGATACGGAGGTGGTTCTGGAGGTGGTGTGAAAATCATCAAAATCATTTCCTCAGGGGAGGAGGTGGATATGGAGGTGAGAAAAATTATTATAAGGTATAGCACACTGAAATTATCAAATTATTGCTAAAAATTGAAAGTTTCACATATCGTAGTTAGAATATATGTTGAGGATACATATACAGGGTGAGTCTTTGAGTAGTACATTAATTTTAACCATAGATTCTCGAGACCTATTGAAAACTTTTTACATACCATTTCTTGAAATTCGTCTCCGTTTCATAATCTATGCTTTATAGTGTTGATTCAAAATTTTTTCCGAATGGGTTTTGACAATACTGCATTTCATAGAACTAGTTCTTCTGTTAGGAACCTATTTACACTTCAAAACATGAGAAACTTCTCGAATATCATAACATAAATTTATGAGATTCGTTTGGCATTGGCAGCTGTTATGTCCGATAGCTCAGTAATTTTGAGGGATAAGTAGACTGTATTTATTTTTGCGTTTGAAGCTGGTGCGAACGCGAAACATATAATATGAAACAACAAAATTCATATAAAGAAATGCGGTCAACAATGATGACTTACCACAGCGGTGAACTACGATGATTTCAGGGCTCTGCTCCAATTATCAGCTCTTCACAGGGACCCTTGCTGCGGGATTTCTAGTCAACTTTTGTTCAAATGCGGTGTTGAAAACACAATCAAAATGCGATGCGAAATTTCCAAATATGCGGGTGAAACCAAGCGTGTAATATATCCAAAAAAACAAATCAAAATTAGCGTGATTTTATAAACAATTTCGATAACAAACGTGATAGCGAGAGTTCTTCTGTTCCAATTCGCGTTCTAGAGGCGTATGCGTATCCATAACATGTGCGAAGTCACCAGTGTTGACTTATAAAATTAGCGCGAAATTCAAATATTTAGCGATCGCCTCAGCTTCAAATTCATGCTATAACAAAAGGACCGAACAGGCCTAGATTATAAAGTTGGAAGAACCTTTCATCTATGATTACGGAGATCTTAGCGAGTCACTATCAATTAGTGAGATAGAACGCTAGTATCTTACTGAATCATGTTGAAATTTTCTGGTCCTTTGCTTCCTTCAGACTGCCCAAGCAGGTAGTAGTGTAATGTAAAGGGCTTTTCCATCTGCGAGCAGATCATACCAGAATATTCGTTATCAAATCTTCAATTCTGGATAGGCCACAATTTTGCCAGCTCACCGTTTGTCCTAGAAGATGTTCTGAGTGATTCACTTTTCACCACCAGCCACCAACCCTTCAAGTATAATAGCCAATTTCATTGCGATTCTGCAGCGACTCGCAGACGAAAATTTGATTTTGGTCTCATGCCTCGAGCCTCTTCTTGTGTTCAACTTTATGCAGACAGTTTCAAACAGTCATTTGTGTAATATTTAGATATTGGTCAATTAAACCATTGCTTACTTGACGGTCATATTCAACAATGTTCATAATGTTCAGGCTTTTCTCGCATCTGTGGAGGATGTTTAAATAGACGGTATCCATATGATGGTTTTCAGTCAAGATATGGTTATAAACTGCGGATTGTTTATTTGATCTCATATGTTCTTTCAATCTGGTCTTAAAGGCTCTGTGAGTTGTATAATATTTTCCTAAGGGAGGCTAGCTGAAATTTTTGTTTTTAAAATCAAATTTAGCAAACCAATTTTGGATTTGTGCTAAGAGTTCTACGAAATAAGTCATATGAATGAATTTATTGGTAGGTCTTTCCATGATTGTATAAAAGAAAACTAAAAACCATGAAAAATGAGGACTTCACAATCCAATTAAAACATCATAATTCGATTATATCTGTTTTCACTCAAGAAAAAATAAGTCGATTCCGAGGATAGACATCTTGTGCTAAAATGGTCTACAGATTGCAGAAATTGAACGGTTCATTGATTAAGAGTTTCTTTGATAAGTAGAGTTAAGCACCACAGATAATCTCTCAAGGTAATAAAATTAATCGTTTCCAAGTATTTTCATATTTTATTGAAACACTTGAAAATATTATATTTATGCGCTTTACATCTCTAGGAGGTGGATGGCATAACTGAATTTTGAATGCAATGTTAGCTATATGATGTTCATATTATATCGAAAATATTCTGAATTTATCACTTAATATTTGTTCGGAACGATGAAATTATAAATTTTAACGTTGGTAGTTAGAGGAATAGTTCAATTTGAATTGGCTCGATATCAAATTTAACCAAACAACTCTATTGAAAATAGAGCGGAACTAAGCAGTCGTTGGTATAATCTATCTTCATCTATTGACTAAAGTTTCAAATAAACTCATTAATTCTTACCATGTTGAAAGAGGGCGCTGAAACTCGGTCCCGGGTCTTAACAAGAGACTTGCCATTCTATATGTATATATGTATGACTTCGATCAGGAGGTTTGGCACGCTAGTTCTAACCTCTTTTCCCTAACCCTGGAATAATGTGATGCTAGAACAACCGCTGAGAAAAATGTGAAAGAATCAACAAACCTACTTCTTAAATTAAAAATCACCAGACAGTTTTCCTTCAGTTTTGTTCGAAGGTCAAGTTCCTTTGTCTTGAAATCAATCAAGAAATGTTTATCTTTCCTGCACTAAATGGTTATATCTTCCTTACAATAAACTCTTGTTTTCTGAAATACTTCATTTCTTCAAGTGCATACTATTTATTAGTAATCGAAATAATCGCAAATGTAAAATTATGGGGAGTAAAAATATGGATGGCTAGATAGAGCCGTATTTTAATATTATTCCGAGCATTAAATCTCAAAAATGTTATTCAAATATTCGCTTATTTATGTTTCAGCCGGCTATATAAGCTCTGGTTGGAGCAGTGGAGGGGGTGGGCGAGGATGGAGTAGTGGAGGCGGTGGAGGAGGTTGGAGCAGTGGTGGTGGTGGTGGTGGGTGGAGAAGTGGGGGAGGTGGATGGAAAAGTGGAGGGGGAGGAGGTGGATGGTCATCTTCCGGTTGGAGTAGAGGAGGTGGGGGCGGATACGGAGGTGGTTCTGGAGGTGGTGTGAAAATCATCAAAATCATTTCCTCAGGGGGAGGAGGTGGATATGGAGGTGAGAAAAATTATTATAAGGTATAGCACACTGAAATTATCAAATTATTGCTAAAAATTGAAAGTTTCACATATCGTAGTTAGAATATATGTTGAGGATACATATACAGGGTGAGTCTTTGAGTAGTACATTAATTTTAACCATAGATTCTCGAGACCTATTGAAAAACTTTTTTACATACCATTTCTTGAAATTCGTCTCCGTTTCATAATCTATGCTTTATAGTGTTGATTCAAAATTTTTTCCGAATGGGTTTTGACAATACTGCATTTCATAGAACTAGTTCTTCTGTTAGGAACCTATTTACACTTCAAAACATGAGAAACTTCTCGAATATCATAACATAAATTTATGAGATTCGTTTGGCATTGGCAGCTGTTATGTCCGATAGCTCAGTAATTTTGAGGGATAAGTAGACTGTATTTATTTTTGCGTTTGAAGCTGGTGCGAACGCGAAACATATAATATGAAACAACAAAATTCATATAAAGAAATGCGGTCAACAATGATGACTTACCACAGCGGTGAACTACGATGATTTCAGGGCTCTGCTCCAATTATCAGCTCTTCACAGGGACCCCTTGCTGCGGGATTTCTAGCCCAACTTTTGTTCAAATGCGGTGTTGAAAACACAATCAAAATGCGATGCGAAATTTCCAAATATGCGGGTGAAACCAAGCGTGTAATATATCCAAAAAAACAAATCAAAATTAGCGTGATTTTATAAACAATTTCGATAACAAACGTGATAGCGAGAGTTCTTCTGTTCCAATTCGCGTTCTAGAGGCGTATCCGTATCCATAACATGTGCGAAGTCACCAGTGTTGACTTATAAAATTAGCGCGAAATTCAAATATTTAGCGATCGCCTCAGCTTCAAATTCATGCTATAACAAAAGGACCGAACAGGCCTAGATTATAAAGTTGGAAGAACCTTTCATCTATGATTACGGAGATTTTAGCGAGTCACTATCAATTAGTGAGATAGAACGCTAGTATCTTACTGAATCATGTTGGAAATTTTCTGGTCCTTTGCTTCCTTCAGACTGCCCAAGCAGGTAGTAGTGTAATGTAAAGGGCTTTTCCATCTGCGAGCAGATCATACCAGAATATTCGTTATCAAATCTTCAATTCTGGATAGGCCACAATTTTTGGCAGCTCACCGTTTGTCCTAGAAGATGTTCTGAGTGATTCACTTTTCACCACCAGCCACCAACCCTTCAAGTATAATAGCCAATTTCATTGCGATTCTGCAGCAACTCGCAGATGAAAATTTGATTTTGGTCTCATGCCTCGAGCCTCTTCTTGTGTTCAACTTTATGCAGACAGTTTCAAACAGTCATTTGTGTAATGTTTAGATATTGGTCAATTAAACCATTGCTTACTTGACGGTCATATTCAACAATGTTCATAATGTTCAGGCTTTTCTCGCATCTGTGGAGGATGTTTAAATAGACGGTATCCATATGATGGTTTTCAGTCAAGATATGGTTATAAACTGCGGATTGTTTATTTGATCTCATATGTTCTTTCAATCTTAAAGTCTTAAAGGCTCTGCGAGTTGTATAATATTTTTCCTAAGGGAGGCTAGCTGAAATTTTTGTTTTAAAATCAAATTTAGCAAACCAATTTTGGATTTGTGCTAAGAGTTCTACGAAATAAGTCATATGAATGAATTTATTGGTAGGTCTTTCCATGATTGTATAAAAGAAAACTAAAAACCATGAAAAATGGGGACTTCACAATCCAATTAAAACATAATAATTCGATTATACCTGTTTTCACCCTAGAAAAAATAAGTCGATTCTAAGGATAGACATCTTGTGCTAAAATGGTCTACAGATTGCAGAAATATTTGGTTCACAATTGAACGGTTCATTGATTATGAGTTTCTTTGATAAGTAGAGTTAAGCACCACAGATAATCTCTCAAGGTAATAAAATTAATCGTTTCCAAGTATTTTCATATTTTATTGAAACACTTGAAAATATTATATTTATCGCTTTGCATCTCTAGGAGGTGGATGGAGTTCTGGAGGAGGAGGTGGATGGAGTTCTGGAGGAGGACGTGGGTGGAGTTCTGGAGGTAGTGGCTGGAAATCTGGAGGCTCTGGTGGTTGGAGTTCTGGCGGAAGCGGCTGGTGATAAATTCTTCTCAGAATTCAATACTGTTCAGAAATTTCGAAATTCATATTATTTTCACAAAGTGTATATTTTTATTTGTAAATACATTCAAAAAACCTCAAAAATGATTCTATGAAGTGTCCCATCTTATGTATCCCAATACCCATTTGGTTGAATTCCTTCTTCTGCATTACTGCTTTACATTCTGTCTGGACTATCATATACATTGCGCTCCTGAAATGGACTGCCAACTGTCTTTCCATCTTTTTGGCTGTCTGTCTATTGGCCTTTCCCTTATTGACATGTTAATTCCTTGCTCTCTTTCTTCCTGTTGATTGATTGTTTGGGCTATTACCATCATCTATTGTGGATGTAATATTTTCCGACGTTTCGATAGACATCTTCTATCTTTATCAAGGAGAAAAGTAAAAAACCTTTTGAAAATTATCAATTTTCAAAAAGTCAATATTGACAGAAGTCATGAAAGAAATTGAACGATGTTATATACTCATCTGTGATATGATGATCTTTTTAAGTTGGATCGAACTATCGGCGTCCAAACTTCTGGCAGATCTATAGATGGAGCACTTATGGAATCAGGTGTTATTTTCATAAATGCTGCTTCTTTGATTTTTCTTCTTGGATATTATTGATGCTTCATCCCACTGTATACGATGATTCTCATCTACAGCATGTTGGACCAACCTGGATTTGTCGCTGTCTAGCACTCGTAGAAGCTTCTGATGTTCTTTTATTCGTACATTCAGAGGGCGTTTAGTTTCTCCGATGTAAGATCTTCCGCACTCGCAAGGTAATTCATATATGCAGTTCTTTGTCCTTTGTGTCTCATTATTAGGCTTAACTTTTGTAAGTTTAGCTCTGATAGTGTCTTGAGATTTGAATGCAGTCGTTATGTTGTATCTATTTCCAATTCTTCTCATTTTCTCCGACAAACCTTTTACATAAGGAATTACGGTTTTAATGGTCTGATTTATATCTGTTGGTTCAGGTTGACTTTCTCTTGTTCGTCTAGCTTTTTCTAATATCTTTTTGGGGTAGCCATTGCTTCTAAGAGTTTTCGAGATGTTATTTATTTCTTCATTTTGGTCTTCTTCAGTGCAACAATATTTATTGCTCTATCAAATAAACATTTTGCTACTCCCAATTTAGTGTTTAGTTGATGGTTTGAATCAAAATGTAGATATTGTCCTGTGTTCGTTAGCCTTTTATACACAGTGGTTCTTGGGATTCCATTTTGTTTATGTACGAGTACATCTAAGAATGGAAGTTGTCTGTCTTTCTCGATTTCCATTGTGAATTTAATTGATTCCTCTTGATTGTTTAGATATTGAAGGAATCCATCTATAGTGTCTCTTCCATGTTGCCAAATAATGAAAGTATCATCTACATATCTTTTCCATAGTTTGGGTTTAAGTACATATTTTTCTAATGCCTTCTGTTTCCATATTTCCATATATAAATCAGCTAAAATTGGAGATAGTGGTGAACCCATGGCCATTCCAAATTCTTGTTGATAAAAGATGTCTTCAAATTGGAAATATGTTGTTTCAATACAAATAGAAAGCATTTCCATAATTGCATTGACGCTTAGTGTAGTTCTTTCACTAAGGGTTTGATCTTCTTCAAGCTTTTTCCTAACTATGATAAGTGTTTTATCTGTCGGAATATTAGTGAACAAACTGGTGATGTCGAAGCTGACCATAACGTCTTCTTCCATGATTTCTTGATGTTTCATTATTTCTATGAAGTGTTTCGTGTTTCTTATCATCGATGTTGAATTACTTTTTAATGGTGATATAATTTTCAGCAGAAATTTAGCCAATTGATGGCATGCTGAATTTCTTGAACTCACAATTGGTCTCAGAGGAATATTTACTTTGTGTATTTTTGGTAGACCATATAAATGTGGTGGTTTACTGAAGTGAGGTGTAAGTCTTGATCTAACAAATTGATCTGGAAATTAATTTCGATGTTTATAAAGGATTTTGTAAATCTTGTTTTCAACTGTGGTGGTAGGGTCCTTTTTTAGTCTTTTGTATTTTCCTGCTTCTAATAATTCATTGATTTTTTTATTATAAGAGCCAACATCTAGAATTACAGTGGCGTTTCCTTTGTCTGCTGGAAGTATCTTTATAGAACTATCCTAGTTAAGATCTTTTAATGCCCTCTGTTCAGCTTTATTCAAATTGGGTAGAGGTGTTTTGTTATTCCTGTCTAACAAGGTTCTGATTTTCTATCTGTACTCTTCGGCTTTTTCAGGTTCTCGAATTTTCTGTGCAGTTTCTTCTGCCGCCAACATGATTTCAATTTTTGGTATCGTCTTAGGGGCTATAGAGAACTTGAGACCCTTGTTGAGGAGAGATATCTGATCTTCACCTAAGTTCTTATTAGATAAATTGATCACGGTTTTTGAATGATCTAAGGGTTCATATTTTCTTGACTCCATTTTCCTTTTTTGGACTTGTTTTTTTTGTTCATATGTTCTTTCATAGCTATGTTTAATAGCTCCCAGAATATTTTCATAATCTTCAGCATAAGTTTTTGATTGGATGCTACATCGAAGGTTCTCGCATGTTGTAAGTAATTTGGCTTTGTTGAATCGATGTTGATTCAGTCTTTCTCTCATAAGGGCTTGACTTGTCCGTTTTGAAATCCTATCTGCTTTATAACTTTTGACAGGAGGTTTCACTCTGAGACCTTTAGGAATTAGGTTTCGATCTCTTGCAAGATGGATGAATGTCAGATGGTTGCATTCCTTTGCCAATTTTATGCTGGTTCTTTCATAACTCTTTCTTCCTATCATCCATCTTATCATGTCTCCGCATTTTTCACTGATAAGTGAATTTGTCTGTCTGTTCCATAATGTCTGGTTGCTCTGGAGCCGAGAAAGATATATCTTTCTTCTGTCATCTCTGTCCACTTTTTCAACGCTAGAATTTCCAAGGTCATTGATTTGTTGACGGAAAAGTCGAGAGTGTCCCATCCTTGCAATTTAATCTTTGGTATATCTAGCTATGTGTTCAATTATTTCGAATGAATCATCGAGACTTTCAAGTCGTGTGTTCTCCATCGAATTTCGGATGCATCATATTGTAATCTAAAGTTCTTCATAAATTTACAGCTAGCGTGATGTGGTCCATTTTCTAATCAAATTATAATTGGAATATTATGTAATTGGAGATCATTTGTAAATGTGACTGAGAAAGTAATTTCATCTAGTGGACGTTTTGAAAGTACAAGTAAAACTAACCTTTCATTTGGTATTGTTATCATAATACTCATTTATACAAGCTGAGAAATCTTTTATACAGAACATTGATGGGAGATCGGGGCAGCGTATTGGTTATTCAGATTCCAGATACAAAAACTTATAAGAAAAGAGTGTTCACTGTTTTCAATGGTACTAATAAGGTTGCTGCACTCGATATATTCCGCAAGTATAAGAACTTGAGGCCAAGCAAAGTTGATCACAAGCGACTATTTATAAATTATAAAAATGAAAAATGTTGACAAATTTAACGAGTAACGTCGAATAAACTTCCGATACCATTTACAAAATTTTATAATACATTTGTGTCTTTACTTGGAGTTGGTGGAAAATCAATCGAAATGGTTTATTAACAGTCAAATAATGTATATTGTCAAAATTTACAAAAGCACGTGAGGTAGGAAACTTTTGAGATCGAAAAGGAATATTACAAAGATATTCTAAATAGAATAAACATACCTACTTTTAGTTGGTTTTTAAACGAAGTTAATTGGATCTTCACACAAAAATGAAGAAAAACTGTGAGTGATCGTTTCCAAATTGCGATATCAGGTTTGTTTATTCATCTTGGTGGTTGTATTAGTATCACATTCTTTCAAAGAACGGCAAAACACAAGCTCCCAAAAGCTTCTGACCTTTTATTATTTTTTTTTATTCAATTCTTTCAAATTAAAAGATGCACTGAATCATCGAAATCTGTTCACCCTGTACATATCGTGAGGATAGAAAAATGGACCGAAACAGCTTTCATTTATATGAGACTCAAAAACATTTGACAAATGTGAGCTATTTGTCAGAATTTTTTACGTAATGAAGAAAAGGGCGCTTTTTGAAAAATATCATGACTATTAATTTTTTATGGCAGACGTTTTCGAAACATTGTTGCTACGATGGATCGAAATGATTCTGTTTGTAAATAATCCCACGATGTTACACCTCAACCATAAAGGAAAGTCAACTGTGATTTTGTTCTGAAATAACTAACATTCAATGAATGGTAGGTAATCAAACAATTATAATTTCGTCATTTGAGTTCAAAAGAAGAATTATCTCTGCAGTGAACAAACTCAATTTTTTCACTCTGAACATCAGCTAAGCATTGTTTCTGAATTGATCTGAAAAGAAAAAAAATACTTAGATGGGTTATCGACAATTTTCGCCCAAGAATAACAAACAATGTTTTAACTTTGACTACATTTCGGACGTACTTACGTCCTTCAATAGGACTCAACAAAATGAATTAAAATTGATATAATTAAATGTAGTTACAGAAAATAGTATCTACTTACAGTTAACTAGGTTAATGAAATTGGTCAAATTTTGAATGTATTAGAAGGATCATTCAACACTATACTACATCGTCCAATGAAATCGCTCAATTTTTGAAAACGGACCAATAGAAACAAACTGTATCTGAAAACACTCAACCTCACAGTGTTTTCACTTTTAGAAATTGGTTTTTATCAAATGCCTAATTTGCATAGGAATATTAATACGTCCGGATAGCTCTGGCCGTTGGTGGAAGTAGCGGTCGTCATGGTTCCGATAAACAAGCAGTTGTTAGCGATAACTTCAACAGCACTTTTGGCAGTTCTGTCAGTTTATTTTCGTATTTTACCATAAAGTAAATAAAAATGAAACGTTTTGGGAATTATAATATTACTTCAATTGAGGAAAGTGTGAAGAAAAGAGTGCCGCTTAATACAGTGAAGTCAAGATCCTACATTTGGAAACAATTTGAAGAATTCTGTGCTGCCCGACAATACCTTGTAAATGAAAAAACTATTTTTTATTTCGTTTAATTTTATTGTTGAATGATCTTTCCAAATACCACACGAGATTCGAATTTTTTTTGAGAACACTCTGTCGTTTCTTGAAAATTATACAAATTTCACCCAACAAAGTGATCCCGAAATACCACTTGCTATTTTAAGGATAACTTTGTTTCGTGAAATTTAAACGCATAATTCCCAAAAAACAAGAGTGTTCCCAAAAAATTCTCACCTCTAGTGGTATTACCATTGATAATTGTGAGTTTTTTTGAAAGGAGTTACATATAAATGTCACCAAATCACAGAATTGGAATGTGTAAAAAAATATTACTGATAAGGTGACAGTAAAGTGTTACCGCATGTTATTGGAAATACTGCAAATTATATCGAAGATAATTTGGATTGAGTTTCAGCAAGATTGAGCTCCTTCGCAATACGCTTTATTTGTTCGACATCTTGATTAAAGATTTCTATGTCAGTGGATTGGAGGAAGGAAGCCACAGTCATGGTTGTTTTGAAGCTCAAAATGCCGATTTTTCTGAAAAAATCACTACAATTGCCATAAAAACACCACTTCATTTTCAAATACTTAGTTAAGAATATTTAAAGAACTGATGCATTAAATGAAAAAACAATTACTGTGCTGAAATCAGTATAAAAATACCTTTCAAATGAGGTATCACTTACCCCATCTTCCCTATTCGAAATTTGGGGGTGAGGGTTGTAGTAGCAAGGGTCGAAGCGCTATGCGTCCGTATCCTATAACTTAAGTTGTCCCCCTCGAAACAGAAATCAACCTGTCCAAGCATTTCTATCGATAAAACTTATTTCGTCTGTAATCTCGTCTGTTTCGTTTTCAAATGGCCACCCTGTATATATATACTACGCAAGGGAAAATCACTCGGAAGCAGAGCCTGGACTAGTAGGATATGGTAAAGATATAATAATATATCATGAAGAATCCTCCTTAGCATGTGGTTAATATTTAGATTATTGGATATTTTTCTTGTGCTTATTTCGGGATCTTCTTCAACCATATACAAGACAGCTTCTTGAGCTTGTGGAGTTCTTGCAGATTTTATTGTGGCTTTCAAATGTTTTAATGGTTCAAATCTGCCTTTTTCTGATAGTCTCAAATGAACCCTGTCAAATGTTTTCGCTGCAGGTACAACTCTATTAGGAAAACGCTCTTCATATAAACGTGTGGCTTCTGATGCATTTCCGTCAGCAAGACCATACATTTAATCTATGACTGCGAATTAATTGTTTGTGAAATTAACCATCTTAGATATTCAGAAGAAAAAATTCCTCTTTACCTAATCCCAGACTGCATTTATTTTTATCATCCATCTCTAGATAAAATATTTTTCGTACTTCCGGGCCTAAAGTTACAACTTCACTCCCTTGTGACAGGTACTAAAGTGTCACATTTAATCCCTCCGGGATTAAATATTTACGAAACTCCCGGAACGATTAAATAACAAACAAACGAATTTAAGGGATATTTTATTGAAAAATACAATTAATTAGAATGGTAATTAACGTTAATATTCAAATTAATATTGTGACAGTTCGTCATATTGACCAGTCTTTCCTGGGTTAATGCAGCAGGTAACTGACGAGTAACAGATAGGTCCTTATCATATTGAACTGGTGTTTGATTCGAAGATCCTGCGGAAACAGGAAGCGAGAATGAGGACTGTGGCATAACTATAGTGGACGAATCGGCGACTTGACCAAATATTTTATCTGAAATTTTTTGTTTATTTTTAATAGACGATTCAATATATCCCTCGGCCACGTTGGAGGATTTCCATCCTCCATGTCTCTTCAGCACGTCTATTGTTGCTCCCGAATCAGCTAACAAAGACGCAGATGTGCGTCTAAAACAATATCCCGTATAAGACGTCGCATTTTCTAATTTCAAGAAAGCTGCTATTTGCCGTGAAAATGTACCAAACATGTTTTTTCCTACTACTCGCGTAGTACATTCTTTGTTGATGTATTGAACAAAAAATTTTGAATGAGGTGTCCCTGTCTTTCGCAATGCCACATATTTTCGAAATATCGCCACAAAACTGATGGCATTGTTTTCTGAATTTTTGATCACAAAATTTCGGTCAATTTTATTTTTGGTGTTTCTAATCGCAATTAGGAAGGAATCGCCCAAATCTCTCACATAGTCGATTTCTAAATCAACCAATTCTTTTCCGCGACAAGCTCCCACAACGCCCAAAATAAGTGCAACCTACAAAAAATTGATTTCTTAAAATTTCTGAATATAAACACATTTCCAAATTTACCTTAAGCATTAAATATTTATCATCCGGAGCCTCCTGTAATAACTGATCTACCTGCTCAGACGTGAGAATTCTTGACTTCTTTGGTTTAAATCCTCATTTCTTCTCTTCTAATCTAAAAAGCTAATAATTTTGGAAATTTACTTACATCAATATCTTCTCTAATGTTAATAACCGATTTCAGCATTGAGTAATGTGCCCAGAGAGTTGAGGCACAAACCGCTTTTGATTTATCATTGAAGTAGACTAACAGCGCATTTTCAGTAGGTTGTCTCACATTTTTTAAGCGGCACCACTTTTTAAAAGCATCGTACTGCTGCTCGTATAGTTTTCTAGATTTCGGTGGTAACAATTCTTCACCTACTTCGGCTGCTCTTGTATCAATATCAGATACACCTTCTTCACTCATGATAACAATAATTATCAATAACAATGTTTCTTTACAATGACACTAGTAATGACAATGTTTCTAAATTAAAATTGTCACAACGCAATGTTACTATGGTAACTTATTTTAAAGACAGTTTATTAAATGAGTTGAAGAGAAAAAACTGATTAATTATTGAAATAATTAATAAAATCACAGCGGAAGTACGAAAAGTATCGTATATACCTTGCGACTGAAGTACATTTAATCCTTCAGGTAAATTATGGCCCTCCCTGCGGTCGGGCCATAAACTTTACCTTCAGGATTAAATGTACTACTTCAGTCCCGCGTTATATAATATACTATTCACCTCTCTTGATTTTTTCCCAATCTAAAATGAATAATTTCACCCAATTGTCCCCCATCTTTATTCTCTGCCAATATTCGATTTTATCAACATCACTAATTTATTATTACCTTAAAAACTTATTACACATTCCAAGACATGTTTTGGTGACATTTATATGTGACTCTTTTCGAAAGAACTCAGAATTATCCTTCTAGTACATCCAAAATATGATCAATTTTATTAACCTAGTTAACTGTAAGTAGATGATTTTTTCGTTATACTCAATTATATCAATTTTAATTCATTTTCTAGAGTCCTGATGAAGGACGTAAATACGTCGGGAAAACAGACAAAATTGAAAAATTGGTTGAAAACATGGGCGAAAATTGCCGAGAACCCATTCAATGAACTCATATGTCTACATTGAACAACCAATTATTTGGTATGATGACCAAATTGATTAGTACTGAAGTACATCAGAGTATGTTGCGTCCTAAGATTTCGATCTTCTTCCTCTTTCGTTATCGAGGTGTTTCTCTTCTTGGGGGAAATTAAATACACAACAATTAGTTTGGAGAAAGGGATCCAAGGATTGTTGAAGAAGTATATAAAAACTCATCTCTGGTGAAGTTGCTGCAGTCATCTTTTCGGATTAGATAATCATGAAGGTAGTAATCTGTTCGATGCTTTATAATGTGCAATTGAATAAATTCTGCAAGGATATGCCGAAGAAGTGTTTCGTAATCACCATAAAAGCGGTTGTTTAATCAATGTGATATATTACCACGCTAAATCGTTGACCCCCTTTTCGATTCATCATGATTTATCAGAGTATTACCGATTCGATGTTAGAAAACGAGTAAAATTAACTTAATTCTGCAAAAATTTATTGTTCCTATAAATTCTTATCTTGAAGTAAGATAAAAAAATTATTTTTATGAAAATACTGACGTGACTCGATTTATTGGATTAGTAGATATACAATTTTCAACAAGTTTTAAATAATCCTTCGTGATTCAATATCTAATTGGTGTTATTTTCAGGTATTCATATGCCTTCTAGCCATATCGGCTTTAGCTGAATACAGCCGAGGTGAGTTTCTTATAAATTAAAAAATTTTCTCATTTCAATGTTAATAATTATCGGGCCATAATAATTATTTCGCTTTCCTGATGTGGAATTCTTGAACGAATTATCTTCTTCAAGTTACTTCGAATAATTGGTCTCTAAACTTCCGGCAACTCAATTCATGGTGCATTCATGGAAGTGAGAGCGATATTCATGAATTTTTGATTTTTCTTCTTGTAGGCTTCTTTAATTTGAATATGTTAAATACAGGGTGGCCATTTGAAAACGAAACAGACGAGATTACAGACGAAATAAAATTTTTCGATAGAAATGCTCGGACAGGTCTATTTCTGTTTCAAGGGGGACAACTTAAGATGTAGGTTACAGACGCATAGTGCTTCAACCCTTGCTAGTACAACCCTCACCCCCAAATTTTGAATAGGGAAGATGGGGTGAGTGATACCTCAATTCAAAGGTATTTTTATACTGATTTCAGCACAGTAATTGTTTTTTCATTTTATGCATTAGTTCTCGAAATATTCTCAACTAAGTATTTGAAAATGAAGTGGTGTTTTCATGGCACTTGTAGTGTTTTTTTTTTGTGAAAAATCGACATTTTGAGCTTCAAAACAACCATGACTGTGGCTTCCTTCCTCCAATCCACTGAAATAGAAATCTTTAATCAAGATGTCGAACAAACAAAGCGTATTGCGAAGGAGCTCAATCTTGCTGAAACTCAATCTAAATTATCTTCGATATAATTTGCAGTATTTCCAATAACATGCGGTAACACTTGATCGATGAAAAGTCCAAATACGTACATATCTCTAATCAGATTACCAGGTAAGAAAATCAAATCATTAATGATGCCACAGAAATATTCCAGTCCCAATTCGTGAAACGATTTCCGACTTAATTATGAAGTGTTTTCTCAGTTGCCTTCAATATGTTTTCATTTTGTTGATTATTGAATTCATATCTTTTTCAAAAAAATGAGAATCGATAATTTTTTATTTATTACGAACAGATCATTAAGTTGGCTTACTGGTTCTTTGACATTTGAATTATTCTTAGTTTTGAATCGAGACTAGTATGTGTTCTAATTCATTGTTCGACATGGTTTATTCAATTGCAGAGCGGGTGGAAATAATTTCACTTTTTTTTTGCAAACAATCAATGTGCGATTAGAACCGCAGAATTCTTCAATCAACGACATTTAGATAAACATGTTTATAGGAAGTTTGTTTTGGAATAAGTGTCAAAGTTTCAAGAAACCTGGTCCGTGGCTAATAAAAAACGAAACATGGAAAGAAATGAAGCAGCTGAAGTAGCTGTTCTTGGACAGATTGCTCTGAATCCAATGACGAGTACGAGGCAGCTAGCACATGAATCTGGTTTTACACGAACTCGAATTGCAAATATTTTGAAGCATCATAAATTCCATCCTTACAAAATCCATCTTTCACACGCACTAAACGAAGATGATTTTGACCGTCGTGTTGAATTTTGTGATACAATGAGTGAACGAGTAACTGCTAATCCCAATTATCTGTACAATGTTTGTTTCTCCAATGAGTGTTCGTTCTTTCGAAACGGCACAGTAAATCGACACAATTGTCGTTATTGGGCCGATGCTAATCCGAGATTGTTCCACGAAGTTTATACTCAACAACCAGAAAAACTCAATGTTTGGGCTGGAATATTTGGTGACAACATTGTCGGCCCGTTCTTTTTACCTGGTAATCTTACTGGAGTTATGTATTTGGACTTATTGGAAAATCACATTGATCCAATTTTGACGGAAATTATTGGAAACAATGCTGGAAATTATGTGGAAGATTGTGTTTCAGGTTTCACCAGGATGGAGCTCCTCCACACTACTTTACCTTTACTTCTGAGTGTTTTTGTGCTGTTATTTATTTTCTTATTTTCATCTTGTGGTGGAGCATATATTTGTTGCTCTAAAATATAAACATTCCTTATCTGAAAGGTTCATCAGAAAAAATTAGAAGAATTGGTACGACATAACAACCGCCTTCAAGACACAAGACACAATCAGGGCTAATCTAACAAAAGTTAAACCTGAAAAGGAACATCAAAGAACGAAGAATTGCATATATGAAATACCATGCGAATGCAAAAGATCTTATATCGGAGAAACAAAACGCCCCCATGGAAAAAAGAACAATAACATATGATGGTTAACACAGAGGGGTTTTTGCGACTTTTTTAACATTTCGAATGATGTCGATTGGTCATTTGTGGGGGATGAGACTTATAGTGTAGAGCATGTTTTTGATAGGTTCGTTGAGGTCATTGTGAGTTCACATCGTTCAGCCTTTCCGGAGAGGGTTTTGTCCGCGGACAGAGTAGCGGTTGAACTGAATTCTGACTGGTTCACTGGGGAGCTTAGAGAATAGAGAATAAATTAAGGGTACGTTATAAATTGGAAATCAGGAGAGCTAAAATTAGTAAAAATGACAAAATAATATTAAATTCTGGTAACAAAGTAAAAACTATGTGGAACATGATTAATAAAAAGAGGAATTTACACGATTCAATGAGACCGGTGAAGTTTGATGCTGATCATTTAAGCGAATATTTTGCCAGCATACCTCATAAAACCTTGGATACTTTGACAAAGACAGAGTTTGACGGTAGGTCATTGTTCAGAGCTGTGGTACCTGGTGGTCTGCATTTTTCATTTAGAGAGGTTACATTCAATGAAGTCAGAGATGTTATCGTTTCATTGAAGAATAGTAATTCGAGAGATTTTTATGATTTATCTGTTATCTTGCTGAAGAAGAACATCAATACACTGGTTATTCCGTTGAGTAAGCTCATAAATAGATGCATTCGTGAAGATGTTTTTCCTAGTTGTCTCAAGGTGGCCAAGACGATACCGATTTTCAAGGGAGGTGACCATGATAATGTTGAGAATTACAGGCCCATTTCACTTATTCCCGTATTTTCGAAGGTTCTGGAAAAGATAATGAGCGGGCAGGTACTAGAGTTCTTCGAGACAAATAATTTGTTTACATCTGTACAGTTCGGATTCCGTAAAAATAGAAATACCACAGATGCTGTAATAAATTTGGTAGATTTTGTGGTACAGTGCCTTGAGGAGGGTAAGTTTTCACTGTCTCTGTTTTTAGATTTGACCAAGGCTTTCGACTGCGTGTCGCATAAGATTCTCCTACAAAAATTAAATTATTACGGTTTCGATGAGGGCAGTGTTGAACTCATTCGTTCTTTTTTGTCTGGTAGATGTCGGGTGGTCTCGGTGAATAATTGTACATCAGAAAAGGTATCAGTTACGGTAGGGGTACCACAGGGTTCCATATTAGGTCCTCTGCTGTTTCTTGTATTCATCAATGACTTCCCCTATTACTTGAAGAAATATTCAAGCCTTTTGTTCGCTGATGATTGCACGATACTATCAGCTTGTGACAGCCCATCGGAAGTTGAGGATCTTTTTGGGGCAATGGAGGCGGAAGCCCGTGAATGGTTTACGGGTAATGCCCTATGTGTGAATGATGGGAAGACGGAGAAGCTTGTGGTCTCGAACCGAGATGCTGATAGGAGGGATGTCAGGTTTCTGGGGATCCATGTGGATGCAAGGCTCACCTGGGCGGCTCATGTTGATGTTCTGTGTGGCAGATTAGCTAAGAACGCTTTTGTGATGAGGAATCTGTCGGCCTCCGTTTCGTTACCTGTTTTGAGGACAGCCTATTTTGCTCTTTTTGAGTCACATTCCAGGTATGGAATTGTGGTTTGGGGCTCATGTAGTAATTTTCGGCGGGTGTTCGGGATCCAGAGAAGGGTTATACGAGTGATGGATAGTTTAGAATACAGAGATTGCTGTAAATTATCATTCAAGAAATTCAAGATCCTAACGCTGCCCTATTTGTTCCTGTATGAGATTTTATCTTACGCCCATAAAAATCATGAAAACTGGGTACAAAATAAGGATGGTCATGATTATAATACTAGGTAAACATGAGGTAATTTACATGATATTCATTTTATTTAGCCAAACTTTATAACAAAATCCCGAAGAATGTATGGAATCTGCCCATGAAGAATTTTCAAAACAGATTGAAGTCTTTTCTTGTTGAAAGTGTGTTTTTTAGTGTAGAAGAATTTTTAAAATGCAAAATTGTTAATATCTGACAATAATTTTATATTGTATAATGTGACGAGTGTAAGCCTATTTTGGTGTTAACATGAATAAATCTATTCTATTCTATTCTATTCTACCCGAATAATAATTCTGTACTAGCATTTAAATAATAACTTTTTTCGTTTCTGTCTCTGCGATTATGTGGCACGATTAACCCGTGTTCAATCAACATTGTTTCTATATTACATTATTGAATAATTTTACAGCCGGCTTCATTAGTGGGGAAGCGGTGGACATGGAGGCGGCAGTGGATGGAAATCTGGAGGCGGTGGAGGTGGATGGCCTTCAGGTGGCGGGGGCGGCTGGAAGTCTGGTGGAGGAGGTGGATGGTCCTCAGGTGGTGGAGGCGGCTGGAAATCAGGAGGTGGAGGAGGATACGGTGGCGGTAGTGGCTGGAAATCAGGAGGAGGGGGCGGATATGGCGGAGGCGGTGGCTGGAAATCGGGCGGAGGAGGTGGAGGATACGGAGGGGGCGGTGGTGGATGGAAATCAGGAGGAGGAGGAGGAGGAGGATATGGAGGAAGTGGAGGTGGACAAGTTGTGAAAATTATCAAAATAATCGTACCAGCTGAAAGTCTAGGAGGAGGTGGTGGATACGGAGGAGGTGGACATAGTGGTGGAGGCGGCGGTTATGGAGGAGGAGGTAAAAAAGCAGATATCTGAAAAATAGCTAAAATACCTTGCCCATTAATCGTAGATTCAGGCCATTCACCAAAGCTAATTAAAGAAACTGCTCACATGCTTTTATTATTAGGTGTACAAATAAGTTTCCGCGGTTTTTTATAAAAAATTAGGAATTTATTGTAAAGGAAAAGTACATTACGTTTTATTCAAAGTATTTTCCATTTGCCACTACTTTTCCCCATCTTTCTGGCAACATTCGGATACCCCGTCGAAAAAACTCTTCATCTTTTGACGCTATCCACAAATCTACCCAATTTTTGGTGTCTTCATATGATGTGAAGCGCTGCTCAGACAGACCATGTGCCATCGACCGGAACAGATGATAATCAGAAGGGGCTAAGTGTGGTGAATACGGCGGGTGGGGTAAAACTTTCCAGTTGAGTGTTTCCAAGTATGTTTTTACCGGCGCCGCAACATGTGGACGAGCATTATCGTGTAAAAGAATAATTTTGTCGTGTCTGGAGTAGTAATGGGCGCGTTTTTCCTTAAGTGCCCGACTCAATCTCATCAATTGTGTTCGGTAGAGAGCTCCAGTAATGGTTTCGTTTGGTTTAAGCAATTCATAATACACGACACCAAGCTGATCCCACCAAATACACAGCATGAGTTTTTTCCATGAATATTCGGCTTAGCTGTCGATGTTGATGGTTCGCCGGGCTTAACCCATGACTTTTTCTTCTTTGGATTATCGTAGTGAATCCATTTTTCGTCACCAGTGACTATACGATGCAAAAAACTTTTTTATTCCTGGCAAGCAGCATTTCACTCATGCATAATCGGCGTTCAACGTCTCTCGGCTTTAGTTCATATGGAACCCAATTTCCTTGTTTTTGAATCATTCCTAACGATTTTAAACGATGTGAAATTGCTTGTTGAGTCACTTGTAGAGTAAATGCAAGTTCTTTTTGCGTTTGGGACGAATCTTCCTCCAATAGTGCTTCTAATTCCATGTCTTCGTACACTTTCGGACTTCCACTGCGTTCTTTGTCTTTAACGTCAAACTCACCGTTCTTAAACTTTTGAAACCATTCCTGACAACTTCTCTCACTTAAAGCAGCTTCACCATATGCTTCTAGAAGCAATCGATGCGCCTCAGCTGCAGATTTTTTCACATTAAAGAAGTAAATCAAAAGTTCCCGCAAATGATGCTTATTCGGAATAAAACTTGACATTTTTGCACGAAAAAAATTACGTGATGCTGATACGGAATCACTAGTACTTTAAGGTTATGGTGTTGCCAGATGACTAAACTTGGGGTATTACGTTTTACATCTGACAATTTCTCCATAACCTTCTGATGGGGCCATCTTTTGACAAACCGCGAAAACTTATTTGTACACCTAATAGCAAAATTGGCTGTAAGTAGATCGTAAAAATTGCTTTCAGCTAGTTCGGCAAAGTGATGGGTAGGATTCAAATCCGAGATTGAATATAAACCCAATCATAGAAATGGTATTCTATTGTTTACATTTTTGAGTTTTTCAAAAACCGCTAACATTTCAGCGAGGCCATCGCAAAGGTAGCTCAGTTACACCATTTTCAACAAGTGTACCAAATTTCATAGAGCGGGTAATTATACCGTCAAAACGATTTACTTTCGACAGATTGACTGAACTATATTATAGGGAAGAGCCGTAGAATTCAAAATAATCATACTCGATGTCTTCAAAGATATTAATTTCAATATTTTTATGCACACGTTCACACAGACAACCTTGAAATTTCATCATAACTTTGGAGCTTTCATCTGTATGAAGAATAACACGCTAGAATATTTACAAGTACTCTGGCCAGACGTTACATCGAAATTGTTAGTTTTCTTGAAGAGTAGATTTACCTAGGCCGTTCCATCGTGCAAACTGTTAAATTTATTATCAGGCACTCAGAGATTGTAAAGAAGTATAATTTGACATGCTGGAGTATGTACACCTGATAGTTGTTTCATCTTTGAAACGTTGCGCCTTCAATCATTTACTTTCATCATTTGAGCGCTTGTTCCAGTTCATTAAAATAATAGAACATACTGCTATCATTTAATCCAAATGTCTCAATCGATTGGATTCGACCTCCTGATGAAGAATCCATGGTCGAGCTTAAGAGTGCACGACCGTCCGGCCGGCCTTACACTCTCTATTTTCTGAAGGAGATGACATATTTTTTTATATTATCAGAAAAGGTAACTTGTCCAAATATCTCGGCCAAGTACATTTTTTGGCCGGATCCGACGGATAGTTCAGCAGTTATAAGCATTTAAATTTCTCCAATAAATCTTAGAATATCCATCTGATCGATTGTTAACATGAATTATGTTTGAATTAGATTGAAATGAATAAATCTCATGGAAATCATAACGCTAGAATAGTTTTAATGGATCCAAAACTTTTTTAATACTTGATATCTCATAGGATAATCACTATTCACTATTTCACTGTCATTAATTTTAAATATCTTTTTCAAGGTTGGTCATCAGGAGGCGGTGGACATGGAGGTGGAAGTGGATGGAAATCAGGTGGAGGTATGTACATTGAGTCTTTTTTTATAGGTCACAAATTGATTAACGAATTATTTGTTTCACATATGTCATTCATAGGATACTACTATATGATTCCAAAAATTTACCATCAGAACATAAGAGGATATACCGTTTGAAAAAGTTATCACACCTCATTCCATATCTGAAATATCACATAATTTCAGGTGGTAGTGGATGGAGCTCTGGAGGAAGTGGATGGCCCTCAGGAGGTAGTGGATGGAGCTCAGGAGGTAGTGGATGGAACTCAGGAGGTAGTGGGTGGAGCAGTGGAGGAGGTGGTAAGATGATATTTTCCTAGTGAAGTTAGTGGGTTCTTGATGTAGCCTTATAAGCAATCTATACATCGATTAGGAGGAAGCATGTTTTAAAGCATAAGAAGATGTAGCGCTCGGTCTTGGTCACCGCTCTTTGTGAAGCCATGTCAATATTTTCTAACAAATCCAATAGATATACCAGTATCATAGCAATTCCTTAGTAAAATATCGTATTTTCTACATTCAAAAGGCACGCTATCTATCCATCAATCAGGAGGTAGAATGTAGTTATAAATTAGTAAACTATCTTTTAGAGACTCTATTCGTAGCCTAAATGCAATATTTTCTATCAATTTGATAAAAAAAAACTATGATCCCTCATGTAATGAATTAAAGTGACCTTTTCTCTTCCAGGTTGGGATTAGTCAACTACACCGTCTCAAACTGAAATGTGTTTTGCTCTGTAAATTTCTGTAAATAACTTGAAATCGGCATGAGTCTTCCTACAATTACATGCACAACGTATATGCTGCAAAGGTATTTTGTATATATAGAAATTTATTTCCATACACCATTCTATTGTTTATTTTATTGCAACCAAATCAATCATGAACAAAATCAATGTTCGTCTTTACTGATTATTACATATGTTATATTTGAAATTTATGATGTCTGCATACAAAGTAATAAATTATGAAGAGTACAATCAGTATGATTATTCCATGAAAACATTAGGAAATCCAGAGCGTTTTGCCTGGGTCATGAAGTTGATAATTTTGAGAGAAAACGGTTATTTTATAATATATATATAACATTATACAGGGTGTCTCAAGTTCGAGTGCCTATTAGACGTTTCTGGAGAACTAGGCATATTTGAAATCTGAAAATTGGGATTATGATATTGTTCGAAGTTCTCTACAGAGCCAAAATATTTTCGAAGCCCAAAAACTTCTGGTTATACAGGGTGTGAAAATAAATTCGACGAAAAAATTTTTTTTCAAGTTTTCCATTCCTGGTATGAACGAGTATTCAATAGTGAATACATTTCTGTTAATACCATTGTATTAAATCGAATAGTTTTCAGAATATCAAAAAAAAACTGGAAAAAAAAGCCAAATATGCTCAGTCAGTAATATGTGTCATGTCACAACATGAGTTGTGATATTAGAATATAATGAACGTATTAGCAGTGTTCGTTCGTTCTGATTCAACTGATCACTACTGTGTCATTGAAGGAAGAAAAGATTGAAAACACACAGTGACTTTATTCAGTTCAAATGAATGCTTTCAAGATGTAGTTTATTAGTTCGATTTAAATGAAATTAATTCAATCTAATCTTCTGTAGGTTATGCTTACCTCGAATCTGTGAGTAGTATTGATAATGTCCCTGATTCATCTTTATATGTGATAAATAGGATAATATATCTCTAACATCTACAGATATTTTGACTGAATTCATCTCCTGAACAATTTTAGTTCTTTAAATAAAAATTTGTTAAAAGTTTCTGTTTTCTCCACCAAATTCCCTTCTCTATAAAATAAGCATTAGTTAATTCGAACCATTTTGAAGTTGAGTAAATGATCCAAATCAAATATCATTTACCCGACTTTAGTTTTGGCTCGAATTAGCTTGAAAATAATAGTTCATAAGAGGTATGAATTTAAATGAGCCGCTTTCCCGCCAAATGAGGAAATTAGTTCGAGCGACCAAACGCATGGTGTCGCTTTGTTAGCGTGACAAGTTCTTAACACGTGCGTTGGCAGTCTATAAAGGTAGTTTATCTAAGCATACTGCTCTTTATCTATGGCTCCTAGGTACCGTAGTCTGTTTATATGAATCAATTTCAAGTGAAAGACCGATCATTGTTGGTCATCGTTTTGGTCCTTCTAGCGGACATTTCATTACATTTTGTGCCATAAGCAATGACTACTAGAAAGACTAGAATAATGAGCGGTCTTTCGCTTGAAATAGGCCCTTGTACCATAAGCAATGACCGTTAGAAAGACCAGAATAATGAGCGGTCTTTCGCTTGAAATAGGCTATGATGTCGCTTCATTGAGGTTATAAACTTTTATATTACGTAAATCTGTCGCTTTGACATTTGATATCTGTGGCCCGATTGAAATGACCGTTAGATTTTTGTTTACCATATTATAGCATAATGTATTCAATAATATTTGGTTTTTAATAGATTTGAATTAGTAGTTGATTTACTTATTGTTACTGTTAGTTACTAAACACTGAGTGGAAAGTGAAGAGATCTTATCGTTCACAGAATTGTTGGTATGTGTTTTAATGCAGAAAAATGTAAGTATTATAATTTCATGAAAATTTTCGAAATTGAGATGTTCTTCTTTTTTGGAAGTTGATTGAAATTTTTACTTTTTTGTATCCACTGTTCATCGATAACTTATTTTCTTCACTAAAGAAGTATATTCATGTAATTTATCATTTCCAACTAACCAATACTCAAATTGTAGTTGATGATTAATTGATTCTAATTTTTGACACTCAAACAAGGACGAAATATTGACATTTTCTATAAATAATTATTCTTCTTAATGTGGAAAAAGAAATCACTCGTTTCTACATGAAAATATATGATTTCTTAAAAAAAAAAATAAAAATTGTCTCTTACTAAATAGGATATTGAACGATGGGGCCAGTAGATTAGTTTAGTAGTAATACGTAGCATAAAATCATTTTTGCTATAATATTTGTTTTAGATTATAAGGTATTGGCGTATTGGTGAAAGTGTCTCCCATTATTTTATTAGTCTCTGTGATTTCCCTGAGTATACGGTGACCATCATTTAGAAGTTTCTCATTGTTTACTAATGAGACAGGTCCAATTTCACTAGAGACAAAAATGATGAAATAGGAAAGCAAAACAACACTTTTAAACAGAACCAACAAATCACAACAATTTCCGATTAACATATCGTATATCATCAGGGTGTTGAGCTTCAAAGAAGTCTATGCGTGTTCTTTATGGGGAAAAAAGGGCAGTTATATGATTGAGGACTCAAAATTGTATGACGCCGAAGAATTGGAGGCATTTTGTATCTCATGAATGGTTCAAAATTGTGGAAAATCCGCAAGTGTTATATCAGATGAAACAGAGGACGATAATTCAAAATATGAATTGGTCAAGAGGAAAAAGAGAATGAAACAAGGTAAACAGTCAGAGAAATCAGTAAAAAAAGTCGATGATGAGAAGAAATGGTGAGAAATCCCCAAGATGAGACTTGATGAACCACAGGTGCCAGTAATCACACCAGGAAAACACAGGGAACATCGAAATATAATTGAACATACAAGAAATCAACTCAACATATGACGAACAATAAACCATAAGCCCTCATTCGAACGTAAAGCTTACAAGTTTATTTCACATAAATGTAGTACAAGATAACAGGCATGATATAATTTTTCAAACACAAGGGCTTATAATTAAATGGAACTAATTTAGTCAAATTCATTTTCAGCTGATATATCTCAGGTAGAAATAGAAATAAATGAAGAAGAAATCAGCAGGTTTCTAGGTTTCTGACTTCAAACCATATAATACAGCAATGATATCAATGAAAACCAGTACATCGTCACTATTATTTAGGAAAATGGTTGGGAAAATCAAATGTTATAAAAGGATAATTAATGAGGAATTTTTTTATAGATAATTACAGAACATTTATTGGAATTCAGTGACATCTTATTCATACAGGACCATAAACAACAATGATCAATATCCTCTTGCCTATATGTGGTATCTACAACCAACAGTATAAATTTGAAGACTTTCAGGTCAAAAACAAGAAAATCCTAATACTTATGAACATTCGACAAGTCATCCACAAATACGCAAAACAACAAAGGTCCAAGATAGGAGCCCTGGGGACTCTGGAATGAACTGGGCTATATGCTATTCTGTCTCCATACTTCACTGCTTGTAAGGGGCCCTGAAAATATGATACAAACCAGTCCAGCGTTCGAATTCCCAATCTGTACAATTTTTGAATTAAGATGTCAATAACTTGGTCAAAAGCTTTACTTAAATCTGGGTATATGGCATCCAATAGCAACTAACTTGAAAGCCGTAATAGTGTGACGATCAAGAAGTAAATAAGTCTTCTTTGGACAGAACCCGACTGGCCAAAATACTGGAATAATCCCATGACAGTTGAATTGCAGAGTGACAACAAGAACGTGTTTGCTTTTTCAATGACACATAATTGGTACCATTTCGGATGTCGCTGGAATATGTAGAAATTCTCACTATTGTGCTCCTTCAACATTAAAATGGCCTTTGTTAATGTTTTAAAAAAGTTAAAATGATACAGGCATGAAACAAAATGATCCATCAATTACTACCAACCAAAAAAAAAGGGACGTCAACAACTTGCTAACAGTGTTTGTCTCTCATACTCTCCTTGTTTCATATTCTTATTGCCACCAGTAACATGTACATACTTGAAGAAAAAAAGTAACTTTATTGGCATACAACCGAAGTCTACCAGCCTATTACAATCGGTTTAAAATATAATTGCTACAATAATTAATAATTGAAGTTCCGAGTAATCTTGTACATTAACAATATGTTAACAATTCAATATCACTCATATATAGTTATACAATTTAAGATGAAGGCTATGTTGTAAGAAAATAGAAAGACAAAAATCCATTTCACGTGTAGATTGATTTAAGGTAATAATATAGAGCCTTATCTGGCTTTTTCCTCTTGTAAGTAGTTTCAGGGTCTTCTCTGTGTAGTAATGATTGTATTATCTCATTGTTTTGACTTGATAATATGAACTTCTTGTTCAATCTGTCGAATCTCTGGAGTATTGGCTCAATTTTAGTTTTCTCGTAGAGTAGCTGATTCGAGGGATTGTGAAGTGGGTTATCAGGATGACGAATTTTCGTTATTTTCCTCAGTGCGGTTCTCTCTGCAGTTTCAATTATATTTTTTGTTGTATGTACTGTATAGCTGGTGTCCATATTCAAGTATAGGTCTACATAGATGCGGCAAGCTGTATGAATAGTTATTCCTTGTTCTTTGTAGGATATGTATATTCTTTTGAACTTTTGTCTTACAATATTTGGTTAGCAAACAATAAAGCATATAGATCAGGGGTTAGTGACGGGGTGCCATACAATTCGGCGTAGGTGAGGAGGGTTTTGTTTTTTTAACTCTATTGTGTGTTTGGCTTGAATAATGCTTCCTCCTTTGATATTTTCATTAATAACGCTACCCTCTCTATGAACAGTGAGCCAGTCTTTGTATTGAGTGTTGTGAGTAGGTTTTGTTATTGTTTCGACAAACATTGTACAGTCTTTGTTATGATCTTCTACATATTTATGAATTAGTTCTTTTTATTATTATAGCTATTGATATTTGAGTAGAGTATTTTAGCCATCAATGTCCCTGTGTACCTGTGCCCCCTCCGACGGCTCTGTATCTATTTTATTATGGTCTCCCTCTAAGTCAACCATAAGAATGTTTAGAATATTGCCTATTAATGTTGGAATTGTGTTAATCTGATATAGATCTACAAACCTTTTCTCTAATTTTTGTATTAACAATTGTCGATCTGTGTTTTTTGGTTTATTGATTTTATTTATGTAAGCATCGATAATGTAGTGATGTTGTTATGTATTCTACTCTTTTTGATTTTATTGTTATTGATTTATTTGGTTCATTTATTGATTGGTTTTACTGGTCTTTTAGGACATTTAGTTGACCATGCCATGTGGTTGTAAATACTTGTTGAAGGCAGATTGTTCAAATGATTTCTAAAAAATTAGTGAAACTTAGAACAAACTGTTGCCTAAAATAAACTTATTGAATAAACAATGCTTGGAGGTTGGATATGTTTGATATATTCGGGGCGTTAGGAGATAGAAAGTTATAAAGGTTGTATATTTTATCAAACATCATTGTTGGGGTGGTTCAGTGGTATTTTATGGGTTATTCTTGAAATTCGCCATATGATGAGTTTTTTTGGTTTGAACGAAATAAAGAGCATAGATATTTTCCATGTTCAATCGCCAATGTAAATTTCACAAATTTTTAAATCAACAATAATGACAGTCTCTTATTATTTAAGGAAAGAGAGTTATTTTTGATTCAACAATGTTAAAATTATTATTATTATATCGCAATGCTAGGCGTGTAGTACTATTCTCAGGATGTTCCCTCCTTTCTTATAGTACATCATCAACAGTATTATAGATTCTTCTGGTTCTCACCTGCCCATTACTCAATGCTGAAATCGGTTATTAACATTAGAGAAGATATTGATATAAGTAAATTTCCATAATTATTAGCTTTTTTGAAGAGAAGAAATGAGGATTTAAGCCAAAGAAGTCAAGAATTCTCACGTCTGAGCAGGTAGATCAGTTCTTACGGGAGGCTCCGGATGATAAATATTTAATGCTTAAGGTAAATTTGGAAATGTGTTTATTTCAGAAATTTTAAGAAATCAATTTTTTGTAGGTTGCACTTATTTTGGGCGTTGCAGGGAGCTTGTCGTGGAAAAGAGTTGGTTGATTTAGAAATCGACGATGTGAGAGATTTGGGCGATTCCTTCCTAATTGCGATTAGAAACACCAAAAATAAAATTGACCGAAATTTTGTGATCAAAAATTCAGAAAACAGTGCCATCAGTTTTGTGGCGATATTTCGAAAATATGTGGCATTGCGAAAGACAGGGACACCTCATTCAAAATTTTTGTTCAATACATCAACAAAGAATGTACTACGCGAGTAGTAGGAAAAAACATGTTTGGTACATTTCCACGGCAAATAGCAGCTTTCTTGAAATTAGAAAATGCGACATCTTATACGGGACATTGTTTTAGACGCACATCTGCGTCTTTGTTAGCTGATTCAGGAGCAACAATAGACGTGCTGAAGAGACATGGAGGATGGAAATCCTCCAACGTGGCCGAGGATATATTGAATCGTCTATTAAAAATAAACAAAAATTTCAGATAAAATATTTGGTCAAGTCGCCGATTCGTCCACTATAGTTATGCCACAGTCCTCATTCTCGCTTCCTGTTTCCGCAGGATCTTGAAACAAACACCAGTATTCTTGAAACCCAATTGAGAGAGGGTCAACTGTAATCCAACATTGAGAGAGGCTCAACTATAATCCAACATTCTTTGTGAATTTTGAACGAAAGTCCTCACCTTTGGAGCACTCTTGCTCTTCTGGATGAATATACAATTTCACACAATACATTTTATTTTATTATAATTCCATTGATCTTATCAATAAACTTCCATTATTTCCTAATTGAATTGAATCAATATTATTGTATATTATTGTGATTATTAAGGTAGACAAATTCATCGATGTTATGTTAATCAGAGGAATATTCATTAGGAAAAATGTAATTAAATTTTTCAATTTTTGTTAAATCAGATAAATTGGTTATCAATAGAAATTATACAGGGTGAGTCTTTGACTACTGCATTAAGAACTGTGAAAAAATCCAATATTGCTCTGTTACAAAAATGCTATTCCAAAATATTGAGGATAATAGCCAATGTACCATGGTATGTCACCGACCAAACTTTACGATGTCCTCTCACTTCCATACATTGTGGACGTTATAAAACGGAGAACCCACCATCATACAAAACTAGAAAGGCATCCAAATGATCTGCTACAGCCGCTGCTGAAGAAATACGAACCAAGAAGACTACGAAGGTACTGGCCAGCTGATCTAATACGATTTATTTTTACAGCATTTTCAAGCTATACAGGGTCCCAAGTTTGAGTGCCTATTAAACATTTTTGGAAAACTGGACATATTTGAAATCTGAAAATTGAGATTATGATATTGTTCGAAATTCTCTACGAGGTAAAATATTTCTGAAGCTTCAGCACTTTCGTTTGTACTGAGAGAGAAAATAAATTTGTAAAAAAAATTGTTTTCTTACCGTTCTGATGTGGTTGGATATTAAATGCTTTTAAAATCATTTCATTAACTCGAGTCGTGTTCAGAAAATGAATAAAAAAATATGAAGAAAGGTTAAATATACATAGTCATTATTATTTTCATTTTTCTTATTCTCAACATCCTGAACGAAAACTGTTCTCATGATGTTAAAGTAGGAGAATGTGAAAAGGTCATGCAGCTTCTGTTTCAAATTTTCAAAGTTTTGGAAATGTAAGATCATCAAGAAAGTACAAAAGAGGGGTAGTTGATAATGAGGACAATGGAGTTAGTGTTTTGACCTATTTCGATGAGAATGAAAATTCATCAATTGGATGTGCAGCTCATGAAACCAATCTATGCAGATGTTCAGTGAACCGAATTTTGACCAAACACGAAATGCATGTGTATAAATTTGAGGACTTTAGAACCAGGCGAATACACGAAAAGAATGAATTTCTATAGAAGAATGTTGGGCAAACTTGAAAATAATGAGATAATTTGGACAGGTGAGGTCAAATTCTGTAATGAGGATATATTCAATATAAAAAATTGCCGCATTTGGAAAAGTAAGAAGCCTCATGAAAAAAGGGAGCAGGCACGAGAAAAGATTTGGTTTCAATGCTTTTGCTGTTTTAATGACAATAAAGTGCGATACTACTTCACGAAGAAAATCTCACAACATTTTTCGAGATTCTGAGAATTTTTGTTTCTGATGAATTGCCGTTCGAGTTTGTCTAGTACCGCTCATTTCCTATTGGACGGAGCTCCGACACATTCTTCGCTCGAGATTTTTGAGGAACTCAATGCAATGTTTGGGGATCGCTGGATTGGACGCCAATCCTCACTTTCATGGCCCCCAAGATACTTAGGCCTCTCACTTTTGAATTATAATTTGGATAATATACTTCAATAGTTAGTTCAAAATTTTTTTTCTCGTAATCGTTGGTAGATACGACAAAACTACAAGAGACCGAAAAGTTTAGTATAAGAACAAAGCTTCTTTTAACATTTTTTCAAATTAACAGTTGCTCACCAAAAAAAAGTTCTGCAGAAGAACAGGTGGCAGTGTTCCAGAAAAAATATGACCCTGTAGATTATCTATCGAAATTGCCATCTCACGTGGTGAGAACTCTCAAATGTAATATTTATGCCAAATTTCAGCTGAATATTTTGTGAAGTGTAGATACTATGAGAAAAAAAAACTTGAAAAAAAATTAAAACTTCAACACTCTGTATCTGAAAACGAAACGTTTGCGACCTCATCTTTATGGGACTTTATTTTCTTAAAATTACTTAAGGAATCTCCCCTTTTCGTTTGTACATTCAATTCAGGAATACCCTGTATATGAAGTTCGAAAGCTGTATGACCTTTGACCTTTCCATATTCTCCTAATTTGATATTATGAGAATAGTTTTCGCTCAGGATGTTGATTTTAAGAAAAATTGACTTAATAGTAACTATAAGTATTTGACCCTTTTTTCTGTTTTTTTTTAGTTTTTGAAAACAAGTCGAGTTAATACAATGATTTGGGCATTGAATACCCAAACACATTAGAAGCAGAAAGATGAAAAAGAATTTTTTACTGATTTATTTTCTCTCCTTATATAAACGAAAGTGCTCAAGCTCCATAAATATTTTAGCTCGGTAGAGAATTTCGATCAATATCATAATCCCAATTTTAAGATTTCAAATATGTCCAGTGTTCCAGAAACGTTCAATAGGCATTCAAGCTTTGGCTCATGTTGATATTCCACTACTTACACTACTTACAAATATTTAATTTAATTTAAATATCTAATTAGCCTATAGAATTGTAAATTTCTGATTGCCTATTAATAAAGAGAGTAAAAAACACCGGTAGTTCTCCGGCAGAAGTGAAAACTTGAATATTAACGTTGTGCATTTTTGATATTTTGGAATGGTTAGAGAATAATTTTGTATGAATTGCTTTCATTATCAGTATAAAAGTGCTATTATTTATGTGGTGGAATACAATATTCATTTATTGCGCTATCGTACACAAAAATGACAATAGGTTTGTTCGGGTGGCAGTTCCCAGTTGTACTGGGGTCACAGAGAACCAGGTTCTGTAACTCTTGGAATCGTCGCAAGTTGTTCTTTGACACGAACGGGTGAGAACAGGTGGGAACAGATAATTTCAAAACGATTTCGTTAAGTGCATAGATAAGTGAAAGTAAGGTTATGTTGTACATCATGGACATTGAACTCTAAATACCATATAGGTATTCATATAGAGTTCAATGATCATGGATCATATCATGGATAGTGTTAAAAAGATATTGAATAAGTTATTGTGTTATTAATACGGTGGAAATACTTTAGAAATTACAAATATTGAAATTGAACAATTTTTTTTGTCATAAATAAATAAACATAAACATATCCATATAAATAACTGTAAATATAATTTATATGTAATGAAATATTTAAAGAAATGATTTAATTTAATTGTAATTTGAAATTTCAATACATGTAGTAGTGGTCATCAGTGGAGAAATTATTTTTTGTTAGTTCATATCTGGATAAACTGTGAATTTTTCTGTTATTTCATTGTAATTTTGGTGGAAACTGTGTACAGAAAATTTTATATAATAGAATTAGGTAATTGTATATAGAACTGGTGGCATTTGGGAAATAAATAAAAATATATTCTAACAATTTTCATAGATTTGTAATTATTTTTTAGATAAGAATTGTTTTAACAAGTCGTTGTGTTTTTGAAAGAGGTCATTCCTCCGTTTCCTTCCTAAATTCTCAATACATTTTGAGTGGTTGAAAAATAAAGATACTACAATCACGAACCTAATTTATATTACATTAACATACACAAACATTCGCACAAGCGCCCTGCACCGCCTAAACGAAACAGCACACGCAGGCACGGTAGAAAGAGTGGGGGATATAATTCCCTCTCCTACTCCTCGATCTTACGCTTTTTCGATGACAATCACGTGACCCTGACGCGAGTTTGGATGTTTTTACCCATACAAGAGAGTGCTCAGCGCCGCTAAAGAAGTTTTCACTTCAAAAAATATATAATGTAATTTCTATGCAATTGGCTTTCTTTGTGAATGAAGATGATGGTATAAAAATAGTATATTCCAATACAAGTTGCACAATGGGCATCTATTCCAACACGAATGCGAAATTCGAAAACGAGCGACGAAGGAGCGAGTTTTTGAACGCATGAGTGTTGGAATTGGCTTCTGCAACGAGTATTAGACGATATTTTCTCTATTTCAGTCAAGAATTGCGAGAAATTTATTGCAATTCAATGAATAATTCAGATTATACCTCCTAGTGCCTTTTGTATTTTATTTTCGCAGTTGGTGTGACTAATACGAAAATTGACAGATTATAGAATTTGAATAGTGCGTTTAAATCTCAACATGGTTTAATATTGACAATTGACATGCAATGGACGCGTGTTGACATTCGAAAGGATAGGGTGTCAGTGTTGTCAACCACAAAACGAAAAATATAACTATAAACAATGGTGTACTGTAATGAACTCATGACTCATGAACGACACTGAAATAGAGAAAATGTTTTATTTTGAAATAATTAAATCTGATGATTGAAATATGTATTTTAAATTTCAAAGTATGTCTTAACAAATGTTTTAACGCTCCCTATCTCTCATCGCATTATCTTATTCCGGTAACGAACTTATTCTATACTTCATACTTTGCCCCATACAGCTTAATGCAGTAAAAATTTGGACGATTATTATAATTATGTTCTTGGATAGGAATCTTTATTTTAAAATTCTTGTACTCCATTGACATCTAGAGCTGTTGTTGAATGAGTGATCATCAATTTTTTTCAGGAAAAACCAGACAGAGGAGAAAGTACATACAGATATTTTCGAAGCTCGCGCCGCAAAAGTTTCAAACTCAACTTTATCATCCATAATGTCCACTGTGCAGGTATGTACTTAATATACTAGTATATCATACATGTTGGTCATTATTATTATCAAGAATTGAAGTGTTTCAAATTATTTAGTTTGTTATGGTTCTTCTTCAACAACATGCTAACATGGCCGATTCTTGATGCTTTTCAATCAGCTGATTGGATAGAGCACATATTCTCAAGTCGTAGAAGGTCATTATAATATCGGTATTGCCTGGCCTCAGAATCTCTGAACCTGCTATTGAAATGTCCTCGTTCAATTAACATGTCAGCATTTTTTCATCTTCACTGGCAATATTGGAAAAAATATTCTACCAACATGAGTCGATCATTTTTGTGTAGCAGCGTATGCAGCGTAGAGCTGCAGCATATTCTTTATGCGATTATCATCCATCAATATTATTTGTACAATTCTATTCAAGATACAACTCAGAGCAGTTGAACCATTGTCAAATAATTACAGTAAAACTACACTTAATACAATACAGTAAAACGGAACAAATATCAACACGGTTAAGAGTGTCCAAATTCAATATTCTCCAATGGAACCATGATATATTGTGCTATCATGCGTCGGACCATGCCAGCGTGTATCAATATCAAGTATGGTCAAGTTAGCATCACACTCAGCTTGTATATTCAAGGAAAAATGTCCTTTTCTATTTCGATATAATTCACCATTACCTCCTTCAGGTGAAATAATTGGCATACGAGTTCCATCAATGCAACCCAGTTCATTTCGAGAGCCTGCAATATTATATGAGCCCGCCTTAGTCTTTCAGATAGTTTAGCTATTTCCTTGCTAACATTGAAAATAATTCTAGATACCGTTGATCTGTGAACATTGACATCATCATCTATAACAATTTGAAAAGTGCCTTTGGCATAATATCGTATAGCAATGCACACTTGTTTTAAACAGGTTATGCCATTATTCTCTGAGATGTCGGGGATAAAACTGAGTTTTATCGCATAAACTGTTCAATCCGTATCTTTGCCTAAACTCCTCATCTGAATATATTTCCATCGGAGATCTACGACTCCATATCTGACGAGGTATTGATATATTATTGATGAATTTCTTCATCTGATGAGGAACTTGAAAATATTTCTTATGTCAATTCCATTATTGAGTTACAAGTTGCAAAAATGAACTTAGATTCTCGAATTCTTGAAGATATAATTTTGAGGTTATTTTGGAATTGTCGTGTAAATATTGAACAAATAACCTCGAGATAATCCGTCATCTTGACGAGTTAAGATAAATGCAGTTTATGTCTAGTTTATCTGTTGGTGTGACAGTTATTTCTCATTTAAATTCATCGAACTGAGTTTAATATGCGCTCAGAAACCGGCCATGAAATATTTTTCAGTTCATTATTAATATACCTTCATTGAATTCAGATAAAGGGTCACAGATATCGATTTGATTTCTCTCTTTTATTTGCAGACAGAAGCTATCAATCGACTAGGTTTGCAGGATTTAGTGGATGGTGTATCGAAAGATGTCAAAACAAACTATAGAAAATCTATTATACAGAGAGCAGTTTTACCTAGTATGGTCAGCAGCACTCCTTTTCCTAGGAGGTCCGACGTTGAAAACTCAAAACATTCCTTTAGTGGATCCCCCATATTATCAAACTCTTTGGGTCAATCACATTCTTTAGAGAAAACTCGCACTCAAGAAAGGCATGAAAAATCGTTTCATAAAAATATTGATAAAAGTATAAAAAGCCAAAATAATTCGGCTGAAAATCTTCCTCCACCATTAGAAAAGTTTCATCCTGATGATCGAAGTAATATGGATATTGAAGAACCATCTCCGTCTGGTATTCATGGTAGGAAAACACAAGAACCAACTCACTTCAATGGACGTAGACTTACTTCAAACTTGACTCATATGAACAATTCAAAAGAAAACTTGCCAGACTATAGGCCTGATACTAATACTTGTAACAGTAAAAATAAGACGAATGCGAAATCAATATTGAATAGGAAATCATTTGTAAATAAAAAACAAACCTTCATAACTGACGCGAAAAGTTTTAAGAAAGATATTGATAGTGAGTCAATGAGTGAATCTGAAAATCGATATCCGGAGAAACGAGAAAGGGAAATAGTAAATAGTGAAGACTATCGAATACCTGATGTTCCTGAATATCTAAATAATTCAAGCACATCAAGTAACAATTACACATTTAGAAAGTATTTGAAAGGGGGAAGACTAGAAAATTTGAAGAGTTCTACATTTAAACAAACTTATATGAATGATAGAAGTCGATTGCCTGTTGAAAAAGAAATGAGAAGAAAGTGTTCTGAAGCATTTCCCATAGAGAAGTTTAGTAAGTCTCAAATTCGTAGGTCGAAATCAGTTCCACATAAAAGAATGAGAAATGACTTAATTGATAACTATAGTAAAAATAAAATAAAAAAAAAACATCACCATCACTATCAATATGTAGATGTCATAAGTGATGATTCAGATGTGTCACAAGAGGTTAGGATCAGAAGGTCCAGAAAAATTTACGAATCACCTAAGAGAAGATATCTCCTGAGGGTTAGAAGCTCATCAGAAAGCGAAGACCTTCAAGACATTCGTTATCGAAAAAAAGCTCTGCCATTGGAGTACGAACCAATAGATGACAGATTTGAAAGAAGAAGATATTCCACATCAAGTTCTCCACATCGAGAGCTAGTTGAGGAAGGAAGAAAGAACAGGATATTAAAAAGGTATGAATATAACCCTATAATAAGGAGCAGAAGGAGAAAAAAAGAGCGAAATAAATATAGGTCGATATCAAACTACGCAGATATGAAAGATAATTATCGAGTTACCAATCAGGAGAACGAATTAATTTTCAATCATCATGACAAAGAAAAAACACACAAGAAAACACGAGTAATACATCAAAATACCGATGAACAAGACTACAATATGTTACATGAACGTAGCAAGAGAATGCAAGAAAATAATAAGACTCAAAATAAGGTGCCTTCATTTAGTGAAGGTTCAGATGTTTCTCATGAAACGGAGGCAAATGAAGCTGAGATCAGTTTACTTGATGCAATATTCGAATTAATAGGCGATCAGAAGAAAAAGAGAAAAGAATATCCAATAAGCAGAGAAGTATACAAAGAACGAGTTGGAAAACCTCTTGAAATCCAGGGAAGATCGCAGCAACAATCAGCACAACATCGTGAAGTGAAAAAAAATCAGCATGTTCCGAACAAGTTATCCCAAAAATATAATAACATTGGGGAAGACATGGATTTTGAGGTGCAATCACCCCCAAAATTAAATGGTACAAATAGCCAACGAAATTCTCCTGAAAAACTTTTAGGAAATTTCATTTCCAACCAACTGGAAAACCACAACGACAATATAATTGTTCTACAAAACGTTACAATCGAGAAAAAAAGGCCGGTAATAGCTGATGAAACACAACAGGAAATAAATTTTGAGTTGGTCTGCAACAATACCACCAATGAAGTAGATACTGTGAAAAAAGACGTTTTTGCTAAGCCTATAAGACCTCCTCGTAGAATGAAGTCTCATGTGTCAAAAGCTGAATTGAACATTAATGCTGATAAACTCAATACAGACCCCGGAATTCAACAGGAAACAAGAGAACATTCCAAAAACATAGTACTAGATAGTAAACTAGATAGTAAACCAGATAGTAAACCAGAATCGACTGATTCCTCTACTGGTAAGTATGATCAGTTAATGACTTCATCAGTTTTGATCAGAAGTGCAGTGAAATATGACTGTAAATCTAGCATATGATCTCATCCACAGTTTTACCCCATAGCGCACGCACGGAGGAAGCCTAGCAGGTACCCCGTAACTATTGATCCCGGCTGAGAATTTGTAATTGAGTGGCTTCTCAACTTCAGCTGTTGGCTTGTTGAATAATCTATCAGATAATAAAGGAACTCTTGATTGTAATAAAGACAATCATGGGAGATGGTTGAAATTATTTTCTTCAGTCTGAAGTTTAATGTTGCGAAATAATTTAAAGCTTTGAAAGCCATTTTCATAATATATTGTGATGATATTAAATTCGATATTTACAATTTTACTCGTGAAAAATGTTCGGTGTAATCCATTGACATGCGCTTTGGCTTGTATGAATGGAATTTCAATAATTGGAATAGGTAATTCGAGAGAGTGAGATGAATTCCCATTTGTTGTAACTTATACAGGGTCTTTCACGAGGAACCTCACCCATATTTATACGGGAAACTACTGAACATGAAATTCAGCACTTCTAAGTATTTCACGATGCTGATGAAATCTAAAATATTTTCAAGGCATGAGCACTTCCGGTTTTTCCGGAAATGACTTCAACTTTCGTTTTTCAAATTAGAACACCATTTTTTTATTGCAGAAATACATTCCTTAGAAAATTTCAAGTTATTTTGACGTAACATTTTTCAGTTCTGGTTGGAAAATTCTCTCTGAGCGGGAAAATTCGAAAAAATAATCGAAAATAGAGCTCCGCTGAAACAAGAATAACTTCGAGGTTTTTGGATGGAAAATTTTCATTTTTGGGACTTTTCAAGATGTAAGATTGATGTGCTCTTCTTATTTCATCGGGGGAAGAGTTCTGCAAAAGTGTTTAAAAACCAAATTGAGTTTCAAAACTATGAATCTAAAAATCTAAACAAACCTGAACGCATTTCTGACTCGTTCTATGCAGTCCTCTTTATCAGTCAGGGGAGTTGAGTAGACAATTTTTTTTTTCCTACCCCAAACATAATAGCCTAAAGGAGTTAAATCGGGAGAACGTGGTGGCCAAAGATGTGGACCATTGTTCGCCAACCATCGATCTTCAAATAGCCTGTATAGGATATTTGACACATTGAGTGTATCTTGGTATCTTGTTGATACCATAAGTCATTATGGTTCTGTACTAGCGGCTCAATTATTTGAGTCAATATATCAGAAAATCTATCTCCTAAGGGAGAACATTATTTAAATAATGCAAACATTTGTAGTGTTCTATCTTACCAGTTAAAGTCCCATCATAAACGTGAACATCGAGAATTGCATTATTTTTGATGGCGCAAAAAACATTGAAAATGCAGGTCTCTTGAAAGTTCCATTGTCTGAAGTGGTGGTTGTTCTCTTCATCCCAATAATGACTGTTATGCCTATTGAAAGAACCATTCTTTGTGAATTTAGATTCATCTGTCCAAATTATACAGTCCAAAAAGTTTTCATTCTCTTGAAATCGAATCATCTTAGCTTCGCAAAACTGTTCTCCTGACGAAATCAGTTTCCTTCAAATGCTGTACCCTATTGAATTTATATGGGTGCATTTTATTTTTTTTTAACATTCTCCAAACACTCGATTGAGATAATCCCAGAGCAATCTCAACATCTTTTAGAGAATGTTGAGGATTCACACGAAAATATGCAAGAACTGTAATTTCGTTGTTCTCATCTTCTACTACACTTTTTTCTCTGTGTATAGTTTTCTTAATGTAAGATCCGACATTTCTCAAGTTTGTCATGGTTCTGTTAATGGTATCTCTCGTTGGTCTGGGTCAGTCAGGAAACCTCTCAATGAACAGTCGAATCGTTCTATCTACAACTTTATTCCATTCTCCATGAAGTAGAATGAGATTTGAGCAATCTTCATTGGTAAAATTAGGCATAGTGATCGATTATATAACTTAATACGAATTGATGACGAGATATTGTTGATGATCGAGCTCGAGTTGAATGATTATTTGGGCTATTACCATCATCTATTGTGGATGTAATAATAATAATTTGTTCATTTTTCTTTCATGACTTCTGTCATATTGACATTTTGGAAATTGATAATTTTCAAAAGGTTTTTTACTTTTCCTCCTTGATAAAGGTAGAAGATGTCTATCGAAACGTCGGAAAACATTACATCCACAATAGATGATGGTAATAGCCCAAATAATCATTCAACTTAATACGAATTATCACCAAATTAATAGTAAACACAAAATGCTACTGAATAAAGAGGAATTTGGCAGATGTAATTAATGACCCTGTATTGAATGGGTTTCCGGTGATATTTATGATGTGAATAATCATTGGACGAAATCCAATGTCGCGGTTCAGGGAGGGTACTAACGACTTCGAAAATTTCCACTAAAAGAAATTATAGTTTGTAAGAAACCGAACGAAGGGTTGTCACACAACCTGAGGTTATTTAGAGGGTTGATTGTGACATGGAGAAATCTTAATTATAAATGGAATCCATTGTCGGGGTTCAGGAGGAATGCGCTCTCACTTGGAAATGAAAGATTTTCTAACCTGATGATTTAAACAAAATTTGGAGAGTCAGTCTTTCAACGTTATTCGAACGATTTTCAAATTTAGATCCGGTAGGGATATTCCATAAGTGATTGCAATTTCCTAAATTTCAGATTATCATAACTGTTGAACCATTCGACGGATTCGACCCACTAACGAACCTGACCGTGATATTTGGACAGCTACCTATTCTTAAAATATGAAAACTCTAGCACCATTGGCTTATAGAGAGTATATGACCGGACATACTAAAGTTTGTCTCCATATTCCAAAATTACAAAAATTTGGGCAAATCGATAGCACGCTGTTCTAGTAGTATTTGAACTACAATAAGCTTTCAAATAGGGCAAATTTTTTGAAAACGTCAAATATGCACTCAATACGCAACACCCTTTTTGGTCCTTCATAAAACAATTAATGACTGATGAAGATTCATGATAAAAAGTTGTATGCGGACCAATGCTAGAAATTATTCTCTTTATAAACTAATGTTTGTTACAACAGACTGAGATTTTATTGAAGGAATATTCATTGCCAAGAAAGTTACAGCCGTGCGGTTTCTTAAAGGTACTATTTATAAGAACTGTATCTTATTCTTTTTTTTCAGTCTCGAGAAGATCTAACCGACAAAAAAAGGATGTTTTACCCTTCTGGCTGAAATCTGGGAACCTGAAAGCAGAAAGTGAAAGCAAGAATTCTTCAAAAAATCTTCATCCTGTGAAAGGTAAGATTCTGATATACTGGCCAACGGGGTTTTATTACCCACGAAATTGGAGGATGTCTCACTGTTGCGATATTGCAGACGAAATACTAGAATTTAATAACATATAATAAACCGAAACCTGACAATTATATAAAGTTAGTTTACAGTAATTAGTCTCATTAATAAATAGTTCTATTTTATTCACTTATTTATGAACACCACTAAATAATTCATGTACATATAGTTTTCATCCACTATTACAATTTCACTCTGGATATGTACAGTTGAATTCGTGTCTACCTCTTTTACGACCTGTCAACATATCAGAATAAATATTCTGGATCATCTTATCTGATTTTTTCTCAATGAATTTCGCAAGCTTAGTGAACCATCCATTGTTGATTATCTGCGATTTACTCGAGGAACATTATATGCGGAATTGGCGTGCTTTGATCTTGTTTTTCACATTGAGATTTATGGCTGTTCGAAGAAAGCGAGACTTTGTTACAATATTAATTCAATTATAAATACACAGGTAAAAATAAATCACTTGAGAGGTCCACTCGTGCAACGACAAACAATCCAAAAAATATGTGTAAGACAGCAGCAAAGATGACAGGGCCTGTAACCACTTCCAATAACATAGAAGAAAAAAATAAGCAATCAGTTGCTTCACAGAAAAAAAAGAAAGAAGTATCAGATCCAGATAAATCACTGGAATCTTCAGAATGTGCCTTACCTAAAACCACTGAAGATGAGAAAGAATCTACTAGTCAAACATATTTTGAAGGTAACACTTTGTTATTGATAACAGTCGACTTCATATAGGAGTTATATTATAATTCATTTATTGTTATTTCCCACCAGATATTCGGGGCTATTCACTAACTTAAGTTGCTATGAATAGCCACCAAAAATCGTGGTTATCATCAAAGTTAGTTGCAAAGCGATTAGAAGTTTTAATCGAATAAGAATGGCATTTTTAGTAAAAATTAACTTTTCAATATTTCCAATATTTTATCAACATTCTTGACGATAGGTCTTCCAGTGCGGGGTGCATCAAAATTACAAAATTCAATTTTTTTAAATTAGATCCCCATTTTTTTATGGCAGATATTGAATCTACGTTAAAAAATAATGTGAGTGTATGCATCACACCCTTACCCTAAAGTGGATATTTTCTGAGTTATTCACAAAAAACTGTTTTTCGTCTTAAATTTTCAGCTATTTCTTTTCCCTTCACGCCAAAAAGATGAAATTTTCAGGAACTTCAGTATTTGAATATCGAAATACTCTGAAGTCGTGAATATTTTTGCAGTATTTATTCAAGATATCATCTATTTTCTTCATCTCCATAGGGGAAGGCATCATATCGAATAAATCAACACCAATTGACCAGTTGAACAAAAAGGAAAGCATTACGAAAAACACCAAAAGAAAACGAACAAGAAAAAAACAACCCTCCTTGATTCCCCCACACAAAAGGAAGAACAAGTCATCTAAATTAAAGAAAAACACAAAGGGATCACCCGTAGCTGTTGAACCAACCAGAAAAAGTTCAAGAAGGAAGGATGCCCACAAAGAATGTGAAGCTGATGTACAAGCTCCACTTCAGATTGACAATGGTGATGCTGGCGATTTCGGTGAGCATACCGCATTCAATTATTAACTTCTTTCGATTCATTATAACAGCGTGCTATCTTTTTACTCAAATGTCTATAATTTTCAAATATCGAGCTGAAAATGTGCTCAATCGATTAGGTTTGACTTCCTGATGAAGAATACAGGGTCGAACCTGAATTTGACCATCCTGCCGTATACTCTCTACAATCCAAAAGAGATGAGCTACAGTTTTCATATCTTCAGAATAGGTTTGTTGTCCAAATACCTCGGTAAATACGTTATTGGTTCAGATGTTATGTACATCTGCAATTTAGTTTCCTTGAGTGATCCTAGAATATCCATCCAATTAATTTGTAACTTGGAAGAGGTTCGGATGAAGTTGAATTGAATAGGTTTGCCAAATATTGTGGAAATCCTCGCGTTATAAAATTTCAAATAAAGTCCAAATTGATGAAACTTGGGATGACCAGCAAAGGCAATGATTAACTCTTTTATCTAATGCTTGAACCTTTGTGATTTCTTCATCTCTTCGTCAGAAGGCTACAAAGTGTACATGAATAATAAATACAATTAATGGCTTCATAATAAACTTTGAGTTTCCTGTAGAGTTGTTAATTATTGAAATAACAAAAAAAATCATATGATGAAAATATCATATTGGAGAGAATAAAAAATGGTATAAAGTTTTTTTTTTATAGGATTGCCTTTATTTTTAAAAACACACAAACACAATTCCACAATATATAAACCACATAATGTATGCAATCCCAGCCGCCTGAAATGATCTCTACACGAATCCCTGTAATTCAAGAATAACATGATTCGAATTATCTTCTTTTGTGCTCTAAAAACGCCACCAGCACCAGTCGATCCGCCCCAAAAACAAATAGCATACCTGAGCCTTGACACAACCAGTGCTTAATAAACATTAACCAACTGTGACTGAAGTAAGACAGTTCTAAGATTTCGGAACAGGCAGCCAATAGAACTCAATCTAGAGGTGCCCCCTCCACGACAAATGTTCATCAATGACCAATCCCAAAAAGACAACTTCCCTACATCTATTTATGCACTGGCCTCCAATTTCCAAATTTATGCTAACATCCCTTCCCAGTTGATGATTATGAAACCTCACATAATTCGTTTTATTTAGATTAAGGTGAAGTGAATTCGAGTTGAAGCAAGTCACCATTTTGTTCAGTTCAGCATTTCCCATCCGAGAAACCTGCACATCACTTTCTCCCGCTACAATGAATGAAGATCATCAGCGTACAAATCTCTCCGAATTTGGCGGATAACTATCATTAAGGTATTTCAAGCGAATAACCTAGAGTAATCGGTTATCTTTGATCTTTTGTGGTAAATACCTTTTGCATTCAAGCGGCTTGGGTTATAGATAAGTGACGTCATGAGTTAACCTCAATTTGATCGAGAAATGTCAAGAATAATCAAAATCGTAACCCTGCTCGAGAGAAGGGTTACGATTCTGGTTATTAGAGCAAGTAGGGTTAGATGTGTATAAACATGAAAATAGTAAACAATAGCCAGGATTTTGAATTATTTGGAAGTTGAAAAACTGATCTTGGTAGAACCGAAAGACTATTGAATATTTCACAGAGATAATTTATAATCCAAACTTTATAAGTAGCAACACGAATTCGATTTAACGAAATGGAAGTTCAACTCCAGGTAGGAACTAAGGCAATTTAAGATCAAATTAAAAATAATACGCTCTTCCTAAATTCACAGCTTCAAAAGAAAACTTAAAGAACGTGGGTGAAAAGTTGTGTCGTTTAGATTGAAAGAACTCATCAAAAATGGGACCACAATATCAAATAATATCAAATAAGAAGAATGTAGAGGTTTTCAACATAATAAAAAACAGAGCAATTATGAAATACAGTTCTTGAAAGAAGGAAATACTCAGGATCTAATATAATCATGTGCTTCTGAATAATGTTGCTGAAAATCATGTTGAAATTGTAAATTACAGATCAGTAATACAACTGGTCTGTCAACTGAAGGTGCGTTGAAATGAAACTAATAAATCCAATGATTTTCTTGAATTTTAACTTTGAGGGCTGTAGGTATTTAATCACAATTTAAATTTTAGGAAAACTCAAAAATAAAATTGGAAGCAGAAACTGTACATTCAATGGAGAAAAATTTCATTTCTATAAATCACCTAGGTAAAAAAAATTACTTGGAAACCATTAGAAGCATTGCAGAATGTACAGATTAGGTTTGCTTTTCATTAGAGAATATAGAGGTATTTTTTCCTTGTTAAATTTATTGTAATTTCAATAATTCCATTTTAAGGATATATTGGCTAATAAAAAATTGCTTATAAAAATATGTCTTTTTGTTTATATAAGCTTCGGGAATGGGCCCTTTTTATTTGAATCAGATAAATGCTTAGATAACCTATGGCATAAATAAACGCGAATCGAAAGAATGACAGCACAGATAACCAAACCCGAGCATTCAAGCGATAATTTCTGGTTATTCTTTCTGGATTTCGAAGGAATAACCAAGAAGAACCAGCAGTAACCGCTAGATGAGCCAAAATAATAACCTGGTTACTCTGGGTTATTTATTCACTTGAAATACCCTATTATTTAGATATTTGGACTACTAACCTATTCTAAAAATATGACCTATTCTCTTCAGTTAATATTTCAAGCAGGTGGTCAAATTTTTCATAAAATACATTGAGGTTTCCTCTGTTTGGTGGCCTATATGTACTAATTATCATGATTTATTGCATTCTCAATTCCTCACTATTCGAAGATGTCATCAACTGATAGTTTGTTATAATTATGTGCTATTTTAACCTTAATTCACCTCTTTACATACACTGCTGCATCTCCATATCCATCTTTCCTGCAGTGGAAGCTGGCCAGTTCGAAACTGGGAACAACATGGTGCTTCAATTCATGTTTCTTTTTCCAGTGCTCTGTTATTGCTAAAATTCAGTAAGTTGGACGTTTTTTCAAACTTCATTTAATTTCTTTATACAGTTTCAATAGACTTGGTAATTTGATGTATGAGACTAATTCCTTTTATTTGTTTTTTTATTGGTTGGTTTCTCATTAGTATTATTTGAATAAAAACCTTACCCTTTTCTTTTAAGAAATCTTTGTGTTTCGTTAAATCGAAATGTTTTAACCCTACTCCACAGGATCAGTATTCCGGTTTGTACATTCCATCTTTTTTCATTATAGGAGCTGTGACCACATTTCTACGTAGTTGGTTTTTCGTAGTTGTTATCAATTTAACTGCGACTGCCAAGTTCTGAAAATCAGAGCTATTTGAGATTTAATTGTTACTATTATCTTCGGTTCCTGATTGTTTAACTCTATAAATGTATAATCATACCCATCTAGTTGCACCAGTGTATCCGTTTTCCTTGTACCTGTACCGATATTTCTTCCAAGTTTTTTTTATACGATACTTCTATAAAATCATCGTCCATTGTTTCGAATATTTTTGTACAATTCCGCTTCATTCTCGCCATCGCATAAATTTTGCATATTTCTTCCAGATTTACTCTCGAAATCTGAATTAAATCGATTAGGTTTTCTGTTTATGTTGAGTGAATGATCATTTTGTTTCAGTTTCATTTTCGATTTCTCATAGATTTGGGACATTTCTACATTGAGAAAAGTTTTCATTTGTTGTTGCAATTTCGTCAGATATTCAATTTTTAATTTCAAAATTTCCTCTCTCTTCGACTTATCTGAGAGCTCATCTCAACATTCTATGTACTTATCACTTATGATTTTCATGTTTCTCTTCTTCGAGCATGAAATGTGAAATGCATCATCATGGTCATTAATGTTTGATATTCGGATTTATTAGCGAATATCTTACTATCAGAGATTCCGTTGACAATATCTCATATTGGTTATAAGAATTTGACTTGTTTCAATAACATTTTTTTCTACAACAGAATTTGCCGATGATAATCATAAGTCACTCCTTGAAATGTTGCCAGAGGAAAAAGCTAATTCTGACAAAAAAAGGAGGAGTACAGAATCATCTAATAGTCCAGAAAGGAAGAATAATAAAAAATCACCTCTTAGAGAACAAGCACATGACGATGAACGAAATTCTCCAGAACGTTTAGAGAAATTTCCCCAGAAATTCAGTGAGTATGTTTATATTTGCTGTTCATACGTGTATGCAAAGTGTTTCTGAATTGATGTGAAAGATTCCAGAAAGTTATTTGTTTGTTGTACCTCCTTGGTGTCCTTTTTTTTATGAGACACGCTGTATTTTTTTATATTTTTAAAATCCCCTCATGAACTGATTTCAACAAATTAAATTATACTGAACGGTCTATTATGAATGATACATTTCCCATTGAACAAAAAAGGACACCGAGTATGACAGGTTACGCAATTCACCCTCTACATTCAAATGTATTTATAAATAACTCACTTGATTTCAGAAGTTGACGTGTTTCAGCATTTTTATAATTATCTAAAATAATGATATAAACGATTTTATTCCATGAGTGTGTTCCCACTGTAGTTATGATAATTTATAACATAACATACATGGTGTTTTATGAATGATTTTTCAGGGCAATTCGGCAATAACTAAATATACAGTTTTCCTTCAGTTATATTTCAGTCACAATACTTTTCCAGTTTTAACGGTTATTCATCATCTTGTTGTTGACGTGAAATTTTTGATAATGGAACTCGTGTAAAATTATTTGGGCAATGGAAGGGTAGCTGTCTATGTCAGGGACGACTATGAGTTTGAGATTATCGCCTTCGAAAAAATTGACAATAATGAATGCGTACATATACATATACAATCAATAAGTTTGAACCTAATTGCGATTTATAAACAACTAAGTCCTTTCAACCAATTCTTCATTAGCAGAATTTCTGTCGAAAATAAAACCTGTCAGGACTATATGGAAATAATTCTGTCAAAAGGATACAAGATTAGACACGAAATTGGCGGAACTTGAAATGTTGCAGTTTTCCTCAAATCAATTGTCCCAAAAATCTTTCATTTCGAACGAGTTTCGAGGATCCCCTCTGTATATAACGAATCAGTGGTACAGGTTACATATCTAGATCTTATTCATATCCTATTTCAATATATCTGTACAAAGAATCCCAGAAGTTTGTCTGCTAGTATTCTTTCCTCGACATTTCATTATTTATTTAGATCTACTTTTCAGTTTCTCTGTGATCATCTAATAAGTTGAGGAGTAATACTGGCTAGTAATGAGCCAGACATTGGTCTGATAGTACCTCTATTTATAGCTAAGAACACGGATTCAGATTGATGTTTCAAAGTTCAGATTTGACTAGATATTTCATTTCAGTATTGAATGCTTGTTTGTAAGAAAATTAACTTGATGCTTCAATACAACTGTTAACTTAAATTTTCAATTTGTGAGAAATAATTATTTCAATGAAAATATTCATTTTGATATTTCCAGATGATTTACTCAAAGAGCTTAGGGGATCCTGCTCCTTGACAAAATGTTCAGGATTCTTATCGTTAGCACCAGCCGAATTCTACCATTTATTTAATTCGGAATATGCACAGGTGAGAATTATTATTCAATCTCTCTAGTAACAAATTAATTATTTTTTTTTTTAGAGGTATACAAGACTTCAGGGTACTAATAGTCTGAAAATTGGTGCTTTTCAGGTAGAAAAATCACCGGATGTATTCTTGATTCCCAAAGGTAAACTTGAACGTATATATTGCATGTTGAAACATTATTTTCATAATTTTATGTAGCCTTGAGAAATGAGGGAGAACTTTTAAAAATCTAGTGAATTTTCGATGGATCTCACTCTTGATCAATCTTTCATCCTAATTCCATTCAGCAATTGTTGAATGAACTGGTTTAAATCAAGATAATTGATAACTATCTTATCTTATTCTAAAGGAACTTGTACGTTCTGTGCAAGAGAGGTCCATATGTATATTTATCAATGATATACAACTCTATTGAGGTCAGTGAGGGACGATATATTATACTGGGTCTTAATATACCATCTTCGATGTTCCTACACATAGAAATCAAGCTCGCGAAGATGTTAAATATACATTGCCTAGCATATGTTTAATATGGTTTTCTTTTTCAGGTATTACCGCCGAGATTGAAAATACAGGATCGCAGCATGTTGCATTTTTTATTCACTATTACAAATGACCCAAGAAGTGAGCTTCATAGTTTTATACTTTTTACAATTACATTATTGAGGGAATATTGTATATTCGTGAAATTTATTTCAACGTATGTGAAATTGAATTGATAATTAAGGCTTTCAGACGAAATTGGACATTTGAAATTCTGGATGCACCCTTGGACGGGTCTGTTGCTTATACCCTTCAGCCACCAAGGAGATGGATTGTCCAACCGAATCGAGGACCAGTTTCTTCCAGAATTCAAATGTTGTTAGTATTACTTTGCGAACCACAATATTCGCAAAGGTTGTGGACATGTTATTAATCGAAGGAAAGTCATTTAATATCAGTGATCACCAGGACTCATCTCAATATATTTTTTTAATTCTGGGAGAAAGCGGTCCTCGATTCAGTTGGATACCGCATCTCCTTGATGGCTAAATGGTATAAGCACCAGACCGGCAGTTTGGATATTATGCGGGTTCGAGTTCCGTCTAAGGATGCATTTTTTCCGAAATTTCAAATGTCGAATTTCGTCTTAATGCCCTAATTCTAGATTGTTTTTTCTGTTTCACCCTGTGTGTACGTTAATGACATATATTTATTTTTTGAATTATATAATAGAGTTATTTTGTGTTCTTTCTTATTTTTTGCCCGCTTGTTTCAAGTTCATTTAATCGTTTTGCTAATATCTATTCTACACGTCTGTAAATTACGGAACAAATTCATTTTTAGCTAAACAGACCGTTTTAAGAAATAATCCTGAAACACGTCGATTTTTTATTTTAATTTACCGTATATCAAAATAATAATTAAAGAAGAATAATTGGTGAAACCGCAGGAGTGCAGAAAATATGAGAATTGGATGGGAAAGGCAACCAAGAAACTAGGATAGGGATGGAAAATAATAAATATGGAAGAAACGACAACAGGTGACCACAACAGGAGCGAGCATCCAATTTGTGGCTTCAACCCTAGATGCCTCCGGTTTTGGAGGCTAATGCAATTAATAGATCTTCCAACACGGCGTGAAAAGCCCGGTTCATTTTTTTTTTGCTTAGTGTTCAATATGAAAATTCCATTTTAGAAACTCGTCTACGTTCAATGGCGAAACTGAAAACGAAATCAAGTCATTTATGAATTAAATAAATATAAGAGGTCCAAGAACTGATCCTTGAGGGACACCAATATTATTTTGACACTCTGCGGGAACGTGTTCCTCTACATGGACAAATATGGTATGATTCGAGAGGAAGCTTACAATCCTTCCAGAATTATCCGCCTAAAACACATCTGGTATAGTTTTTCAGTGATGAATTTGAATGTTGAGGACAGTCGAAGGCACACTAAAGATCGAAAAAGATGATAAACTAAACAAGCTATTTATGTTTTAAGGACTGTATTTTAAGAAGTCCTTACTACTGTTTATCGTATTGAATTTTCATTAAATCAAATCAAGTAGTTTGAAAGTTATTCAAGAAAAACTGGAAATGTGGAAACTTGTCATCTTGTAAAATTTTTTAATTGATGACGAGATTCCTTTTTTGTCGTGATGAGCTGTAAGCAATAATAAAATATTCGTGTTGAATGATTGTTTCGGCGATTCTTATTGAGATTCATTACCATCATTTGCATGTACACGGATTTTTGAGTCAACAGGTAAATGAATATTTCATGTGCAATGTCGATGCAATATGTGAAATATTTCAGCTAACATCAAAATAGGCATTCGTCTCTTCTCTGCGTTTTTCCACGGGTTTTCCACGAGTTTTCCACACTTCACTGTCAGCGACGGAAAGATTCTCCACCCTCATTATATCTCTGGTCTGAGAATTCCAGAATAGAAGTATACAGTTTTTTGGATTCAGCACTGTTGAGTTTGCCACAATATTGTTCTAATAAGTCAAATATTCTTTATCAGAATCACGAATATAAGAAATTGTGCTGTGGAAATAGAGTATTTTGTTGCCAACCGAGTTCTCCAATGTTCAGTATTATCTACCAATAAACGAAATATCAAATTTGTTGTAATTCATTCTGTGCTGAATTTGATGGAATTGAGAAGTGATTGCTCACTTGATAAAAAGAAGGTGCTAGTCGGGTTTAAGCGTGACAAGATCTCCCACATTTTTCAGAACACCCTGTATAGCAAATATGTACTATTCAATTTACCCTACACGTAATTAACATGATCCACTCATCTCAGATTTCGATCAACATATACCCCAAAAAATCTGGCAAACCTTGATGATTCCAAACATCCTTTGGCGTGATGAATGACGAATGAGTCTGTATCTTGAGGAACTCTGTTTTTGAACTAGAAAATCTGGGTTTTCGCTAGATTGACAAAAAAAGCATTACGGTGACACCAGTCAATAAAACACTGAATTACTGACTCGCAAAGAGACTTCAGTTCCTGCCAGTTATTATCTCTTATAGCAATAGACGTATCATCAGCGGAGACAATTAAGGTTGAGATGTATTCTGGTAGTCATTCACAAATAGTAAAAACAACAGGGCCCCAAAACTGAACCCTGTGGTACACCTAGGTCAGTAGCTTATTTATTAGAACACTGGTCACCCAACTGTACGTAAACTCTACGATTGGACAAGAGGCTCTTAATCCACTGGAGAAAAGCTCCCTGAATTCAAGTTCGTATAACTTCCCTTCTATAAATCCATGTTGAAGGGTGTCAAAAGCTCGGGACAAGTCAAGAAACCCACGCGACATGAGAATCCCCATCCAAGTAGGCATGGACGAGTTCAATAAATTCACAGCATGCATTTTGTGACTTGTGTTTTTTCCAAGACAATAGATTTTATGATCACAGACTGTCATTACAATCTGAGCATATTTATTGGAGTTAGCATTCGGATCTCTAACATAAATAAATAAACCATGAACAGTAGTAATACTTTATTTTGAACTTGAGAAATCTTGCTTCTGAGCTCTACAAGCTATCTAAATACTATACGAGTACATATTCAGAAAGGTAACTACAATAATGACTATTGAAAAACAATCAACAAATGTCGTATAAAGTCATGTTTTTCAAATTCAACATCAATAATTTCTTAAAAAAATATCTTATGTGACGTAATTCAATTATTATAGTCAATTATTGTCATTCATATGGGGGAAATTTCGAACAAGTGGAAAATATCTTCTTGCCTTAATTCGAATTATATAGATGTATAATATTGATATATAAAATGACCTCCTATCCCAATTTCAAATTTTATTTCTTAGGCTGGCGGCAGACCGGTACGACGCTAGCGCGACGCAACTGTAACTTAAAATCGCCCAGAGTTGGTATCTCCTATCTGCAAACTCTCATTTAAAATAAGGGGCGCTAACTTTGGGCTTCTGGAAATGACAGTCGTGTCGCTGTAGCTCCTTATCGGTCTGCAGTCATCCTTAGATGAAATGCTACGATTTGTTGATAGTGTGCTTACTAGATTTTTCACAGGAATAGTTATGAGACGCATAGAATATATTTTTGAAAATGGGATTTGAGATTCACGTATTGAACAAAATAGTTACAGTGGCTTACTACTTCATATATTCGCTCTGTATGTGTTTGATCCTTGTCAAACAATTCGTCTTCACCATTGTCTACACACTCGTAGCGGAAATTAAAAATTTAATTGAGTTAACTATTCTCTTCATTAAAAAAAATTTGGAAAATTAATTAAACATTTCGGTTGGTTTAATACCATTAAGAACTGATATGCCTTTTTTGAGCTTGTTAATTACAAGAGTCTCCTGAATAATATAGAACCAGTTATTACGTTTTGTTTTTGAAATATTTGCTTCAACATTATAAATCGAATACTAGGAACTACGTAATATCAGTCGAAAGTAATTATCCAAAATAATATAAATACATTCATCATCATTATTTACTAGAACTCTAGGATACTTCAATATATAATTAATTTATCCTGTAAAATAGTTGTAATTGTTTGAAATCTCGTCCTATACACTAAAATATATGGCACCAATCTCACAATTCCCATTCTTTCATTCAATCTATCAAATAAACCACAAATTATGATGAAATAAATTATACTTATTGTCGATATTTCATATCTGACGATTTTCATTACTGTTACTCAATTTACTCAGGACTTGCGAACCTGCGCTGCTTGCCTCTTCAAATCTGACGTAATACAAACTGTCACAATGGTACCAATGAGTAGCATCACGGACATAATCGCGTTCGCCCAGGTATCATTAAAATGGTGGAAAATTACAGAATAGAGACTCGTGAAAGCTGTACCAAAAACTTGAGATGCTGCGTTGAGAAGTCCAGCTGACGTTCCTTCAGGCTCGGGATATGTTAATTCAGCAGCCAATTCGAATCCAACGGGTAAGAGTCCTGTCATGAAGAATCTGAAAACAGATATTCATGTTGAATTTTGGATTTTATCAGAAAACGCTCAGTTTTATCAAAAATTAAATCCACACAAAACTTGTGGACTTGAAAATTATCTACAAAATGGTCCTCCTGAGTTTTTTTAAAGAGTCACCAGTTCTGAGATATCGCGATTGTAAGGGTGAGGTAAAACAGGATATGCACACATTTCCACGCCATCTGTGAGGTAGTCTACTTGGCGCGATTTTTCTTTTACAGTGGTACTCCGAGTTGGCCTAATCCACGAATTGTAATTATGTTAATTTAAAAGAGAATACTTTTTTTGTATATGCATAACTAGAGATATACAATAAATATATATTGAGCAACTCTGATTGTTTTCGTTGTTTCAATGTCATTCAGACTCTTCCAAGTCCTCATCCTGCCTACGGCAGAACAAGAGCCTTTGCAACCGAAGCTGTCATTGTGGAGAAACCCGAATACAATACATATGCTGAAATGCTGATCAGTCTCAAGAAGAACTTGAGAGATGAGAAGACCCTTCTAGAGGACATTGATTGAGTAAGGGAGACGAGAGAGGGTCACTTGTTGTTGGAAAGAACCAGAGCAAGAATGGAGATATACAGTAAAATCAAGAGCAACGCACATATGGGCTCAGTACGAAGAGTAACAGGAACAAAATCCAAAAAGGCTGCTAATATATATGGCATAGACGCAGACATTAAAGAGGACGAAATCAAAAATAGTCTTATAGCAGTTTTAAGAAAAAAGATAATGATGAGGAAGTAGAAATTAAAGCCCTGAGGCCTATAAAAGGTAGTAAAGAGGCAGCAACAATTTAGGTCCTACCGGAGAGGATCGCCAAGCTGTTCGGAACCAGAACAATAACGATGGGCTACTCAAATACAATAATTATGGAGAGAGATAACACCTTGAAATGCATCAGGTGCTGGGAGGAAGGGCATATGGCATGAGAGTACAAGAGAACGGATCGTTCCAACAGATGTAGAAACTGCACTGAGCCAGATCATAAGGGCAAGGAATGCATCGAAAAATCATACTGCATGATTTGGGAAATCATCTCGTAAAAAATTACTTCTGAGACCCCCACCCTGGTTGTACAGCAATTCTCATACTTGCCGGGCACTCGACATACTTCATATTAAACTTAAAAATCAGATTATATTATTATCAATTAAGGCTACTTACCCCAGTAATGCTGAAACAATATATACATATACCATTCCCTTATCCAGTGCAAAGGTATAAATAACCATTGATACCAGTGACATTGCATAGACTGCCACAGTTGTCTCTCTGAAAATAACAAAACGAAATCAATTGTTTTCAATGTAATATGGATATGAGAAATGTTCATCAGGGTGGCTTTCGAAAAATGAAATTAAGTTTCGAATAGTCAACATAATAATTGAAATTGAAAAATTGATGTATGGATGTCGGGACTACACGGTATTATTACCTGCTCTCTAAGCTCAAACAAAATCGATCATTACGATGTAACATCCTAGATTTATTATTATGAAATATTTATTAGGTATCATGGTGTATTAGGTGATGTTTGGGCCCTTGTCATTGATTCTGTTTCTACCTTCAGCTCACCGCAAAAATTACTCAATTGTAGCGAAAACAGTTATATTCATCGTACTTTATTTTCCAAGTCCTTCGAGGACCAGGATCTGTGGTTAAACTATAGGAACGTAATCATACGTGAGATAATCGACTAGTCGTGTTACTAGTATGTTTGATACGAAGTAATGGATGTAGCCCATTGTAGGTAGCACCATAATATTGTATCGAGTGATGAGAGAGCTTTTGTTCAGTTACTTCTGTTCTCTTCCTACCATTATGTATATTTTTTATTGTCGATTATGTATGTTTCTTCGTATCATTTACGCTCATGTTCCTTACAGTTCTTCTGATTATTATTCACTTATGGTTACCATTATATCAAGTGATGAGAGATCCTTTGTTTATTTATTTGGAGGTTTTCTGGTAATCTTTGAAGAAGTTGTCTTATTATTGTTCACGTTTGATCTCTTGCTGCTATTTATGTCTATGTTTCCTTACTGTTGATTATTCATATGTTTTACTGTTTTATCAAGTGGTGAGAGCACTTTCGTTTATTTTGTGATCTTGTACTGCTATCTATTTATCTATATGCTCGTATTACATGATATTTTCTTTAGGGGTATCAGTATTGTGGACCATTGCTTTATTGTTGTATGCGATTTCTTAGCTACCTGGATCGAAGGCCTTGAAGGCCGGTTCCACTACCGTAGGAGACCTAACCGTTACCTTCTTGTGCTATAAGGCATGAGAGAATATACTTTGTTCTCGACGCCGTTACCTTCCTTCATTTCTTCAGAGCCGTCGCTGGACCTCCATGCCTCACCTGTGTTCCAAATTCCTAAGCTCATACAATATTCATAGTTATGGCTCACTCACCCTGGGGCCATGATCAGGACGATGATAATAGTTAGTCGTTTACATATTTGCAATGATTATTATTCTTGTTGGATTATTGAAGTTGCCATATTTACCATACTTATTATTCTTTTTGTATTATGGAAGTTGCTCTGATTATCATGATTACTGTCTGTTCTGCATTGTTATAGTCTTTCTCAGAATTGTTATACTCGCCTTTGCCAGCTGTTAATGAACAACCATTTAGTTTTTTTAAACAAGTGCCCTAACGTCACCTAACATAAGGGGTTTTTGTTGTTTCCCAATTATTTTCACTAATCTCAATTATCACGAACTTGAATGATTACTTAAATATAACGTAGAGTTCTATCCTTTCTAGACGATCACATTGAATGGCCAAGTCTTTGTATCTACACACTAAGGCTAATGTAAATAGTTGTCATTTTACTCACAGAAAATCATTTCACTTGGTTTTCTCTATTTTTTGTATATTCATGTCATTAGCCCCTCATATAAATCGATAGTTTAATTAGAGGGAGTACTTTTTTTTTAAATTCATGTATCTGTAAAATGTTAACTGATTCTTTATCAATAAGTCGACTTCGATCGATTGAGAATATTTCCGTGTGGATATTCGAAAATTACAGTGATGTGAGCAAAAGAAATGAAAAGTGAAGCACGCTGTTATACTATAACAAGCGTAGTTTGAAAATATACTACTTCATACATTCCATACATGGAAGAAAGGGATACTCACTTGAACCTGTGGTATTTATCAAGTATAATACCGCACAGAACGGACCCTAACATTCCAGAAATCACAATCAACACTCCTATACGCCCAGCATCTGCTTCTGCATCCTGAAATATATAATGATTTAATCATTATTATAATGAGTCACATCTACTCAAAAGAGTATTTATAATTTTGCGTTTGTACGATAGCACGATGATACGACGAGTCTCCTATTGGTCCTACCGAGGCTCTTCAATTTGTCCCCATAATAAGCGCCGAAAATGTGGACCAATGGAAGATTCGTCGTATCAATATGCTGTCGGAGAAACGGATTCAAGTGATTTTAGCTTTATATTCACTGTCGGAGACTTTGAAACTTTCAAATATGGTCAGCAACATCCTCATCTATTTTATCAATGGAGATGATGCCAGAACTTAAATGTCCAAATAATAGAGCCAGCAAACGTTCCTACCTTGTAATACTGTAGAATTATCTGATTGAGTAGAGTTGATATGGCATAAAATATTCCAACATTGATACCGTACGCCAGAAGCAGCATTACATACGGTATGTTCAGTAACAACCTTTTCAAAGACCCCACAAAATCTTCTTGATCGTCCGTCTGTTGTTGCGCCTGAGCATATGAAGGAGGTGTAGGAGGTTCGTTTTTGAAAACTGCAAAAAAAAAATTAATCGAAGTTTGTTCATATATTATAATGAGCGAATTCTGCACATGCACTGAAAACTATTGGAAGAGTCGTGACACCTACATAGGTTTTACCCTTATTCGAAATCATCACAATCTCATCAATCACCTCACGAGGAAAAGCAACAACCCTGGCAATTATATTCTAAGTGTTGTATTTTATGTTTTTCAACTCAAATTTAAAAAAGTATAAGGTCTTTGGAGCAACACAAAAAGATGGTCAACTTATGTCAAGAACATAATCCAGACGGTTTGAACAGAAAATTTTATTTTATTGCTGCATTGGAGCTTGCTTGGTGCGGAAGAGAGGGTTCATCATGCCTAATTTTGCATTTCCAATTCGAAATTGAAAACGATGGTAATCCCACGGACCAAATTGCCTACAATATTTTCTAAAACAAGACAAGGTGGTGCCCAGAAATGTGCGGAAACGAAATGGCTGACTCCCAATATTGAAGAAGATATTTGCCCGGTGAGGTTATATAAGCTACTTGTATCCAAAAGAACTGTAAACATAACCACTGAAAGACTATTCCTTACTCCACATAAGAATTGGAATTATGGTTCATGATTCAAAAACTCCCCAGTCGGTCCCAATACGATAGCTAAATGGACAAAAGAATCGGCAGAACTCATTGGCATCAACACAACGAAGTCGAAGATAACCAACTACTCGCATCGAGCTACTGCTGTCAGCCAATTAGCCAAAGCAGGGATTGGCGAGGAACAGCTGATAATGATAACAGGCCATTCTTCTGCAGCGTCAGTGAAACCGTATCTCCAACTGGACCAACAACATCACAAAAAAATAATTACAGCCATAAGGAATGAAAAAAATGTCCTTCAAGAAACAACATCAGTATCTACTTCATCATTCGAAAATAATGCTCGTAATGTGTATAATAATTGTACTATCAATAATTATTATTTTGAGAATAAAGATGAATAATTTGTTGTTATGCTTCTATCTGGTTATTTTTGAATAAAAAACTATTTTTTATTTCGTTTGATTTATATTGTTGAATGATCTTTCCAAATACCTCACGAGATTCGAATTTTTTTTGAGAACACTCTCTCGTTTTTTGAAAATTATACAAATTTCACTCAACAAAGTGATCCTGAAATACCACTCGCTTTCGGCTGGTAGTATTTTAAGGATAACTTTGTTTCGTGAAATTTAAACGCATAATTCCCAAAAAACAAGAGTGTTCTCAAAAAATTCTGACCTCTAGTGGTATTACCCTTGATAATTTTCAACTACGGTCTGTTACCTATGTAATTTTGTCTAGTTGATAATTTCAGTATGAATTATATTGATATTGTCGTATGTAAACTGTGACCTGTGATAATGAAACTTGAAATAAACTATCTATCTATCTACAATATAGAATGGTGTTATTTAGAGAAGAATATTTGTGGTTAAAAGGAAACTTTAGGAAAACTGAGTTAGGTTAATCTTCATTGAGGATATGTTCTTATGTTCATAAACAATATCTACTTACTCGTTTATATATCGTATGTTCCAAGCTCGAGGAGAAAACTCTACAAGTATGTTCGATCTTCTGAACTCACCTCATTGCTTTCATATATTTTTTTAATGAGATAACTGAATCTGAGTAGAGCATATCGAAAATTATGTAAAATATACTGAGTTTTTTAAGGGTCATAATAACACAATAAGCGAACAGTTACACGCTGCATTTGAGCATCAGAATTTAATATTGACCTCTCAACTAAACCGTAGACTGATTTCAAAAATAATTTCAACACCCAAGTCTCATATTTCAAATTTTAACTCACAAATATTAATTAGGTATTTGTATTCCATTTTCATAATCTATAAAGCGTGACAAGATTCACACCAGTCAATTGATTTGCTATTTACACTATGATTACACTAGGATTAAGAGAGGACTGCAATAAAAGGTACGATTTCCGTTTCAACCACCAAGCAAAATGAAGTTGGTTCAAGATATTAGTATATTTATCTAAATCGTCCAATAAAAAGTTTTTCTATTCATTTTTCTGTTTTATACCATGATTCGTCTATATGGATTGGAGCTGGTGCAGTCGGTTTTTCGTAAGGCATTCTCAAATTCAATAATATCATATACATCATCAAACAAAACGATAACTGAGAGAAAAACAGAAAATACTTCAGGACTTTAGTATCAAATGTGGGAGTTATTTGTTTCTTTTCACTCTTGCCCATAATTGATCTGAATTTGATAGGAGAGAGTCTAAATGACATTTCCTTTGGTTGATACCCCATTCTGTATTCAGCAATAGCCATAGAAATATAAATAATGAAATGCGAGTGAAATTGGATAATGAGAACCCAAAAATTAAGCCAAAACAAACCCAAGTAGGTGCTACACGAATATATCGTGAATGATAATAACTTTCATTCCAATCAGAAAACAAAAATATTCCAGCTCCCGTAGGATCAAATATTGGTGGGAAAGGTATATCGGGTGAATCCACAAGTAGCAGAAGGAAATAAATGAAGATGGTACTTGCCGACACGTGTTTCTGCTGATTGGCTTCGTCAGGGCAAGGTAACCTTAGGAATAAGGAGATGGTAAGAAGACAAAATAGACAATAGGAGTACATAAACAGGAGCGAGCGACCAATTTATGTCTTCAACACTAGGACCTCTCATTTAGGAGGAAAATCTAGACTTCCTGAGAAAGATGCCGTAAAATCCTAGGCTCTGAATTGAGGTTAATAGTTCTCGCGATACAATATTCCGAAAATAACTGATTTGTACTCACATAAAATAATAGCAACGAACAGTACTGTCGTGAAGATTGCCACTGCAAGGAATAAAATGAAAAGGTCATGTCCAATCTCATCGGAGGAACCCTTCGAATTCACCAATAGAGGTGGTACAAGAAAACCAGTAGCGATTCCAAGCTGCAACAAATATCATTTGTGAGAATATATATATTATATATTAGACTTTTAGGATCAAAACTCAACTTCAGCAAAGAATTTGATGTTCAGAGATATTAAAATAAAATTGTATGACAACCGACAGTCATGTCGTACCTTATGTCATTATTGCTATGAGCAAAACGTTGAATATGATTGGAATCATGCGAAAAAAATTCAATCTATCTGAGAGCTTGTGAATTTCATCATCTTTGAGATAAAAACTGTTGAAATGTTTCTGTATTACTTAATTGAAAGGAGACAGTTTCAATTTCTAAAAATGTTTATTTTTACCATAATTGGGCATCTTCAGGTTGTAACATTCTAACTGACTAATCTAAAAAAATAGATTTATGTATTTAGAAAAACGTGGTTTATTACAGCGGAATTACCAATTTACTGTTTTTGAAGTTTTCTTCTAGTGTTTTTCTAGTGTTCTAGGATCCTTTTCCAGAACGACCTATACCTATATAAACTCCAGGACAATCTACACAAGTATATAGTTTAGGAAATTTCCTATAAACTCAATACAAATTAAACTTAATTGTTTCAAATTTGAACAGCTCCACCACAAAACAAGTCCAAAGCATTCTTAAACACATTGATATATCAACCACAGCTCTTGGTAAACGGTTCCACCTCTCAAAGATTCTGTTGGTAAGAAAACTATGCCGCTGGGAAGTAGCAAACTTTTCCTTTGCCAATTTGAACTGGTGACCTCTCAGATTATTGGAGTTTAAAGTATATAAGCCACGGATATCATCACCAAAGTGGCCACGTAAAGACCTGAAAGAAAAAATTAAATCACCTCTGTCGCGCCGCGACTGGAAAGTCGGCAATCCGAAAGTGATGAGCCTGTTCTCGTAGGTGAGGCGAATCCTTTCAAGGGTATACGAGTGATCCAGCGCTAGACCGACTCGAGGCAATACTCATCGGCACGAGTGGAAGGCCACCAAACTGGGCCAGCATATGATAACAAGGGTCCAATGTAGGTGGTGAAGAGAAGCTTCAATGTAGCAACATCACATCCGTTGAAGGTCTTTTGGATGGCATAAGTCAACTGTCTGGCTCTGGCAGTGATGATGCTTAAATGGTTTGACTAGCGAAGATCCTCGGAGACAGTTACACCCAGGTCACAGTGACTTGAAACTTGTTTCAGCCTATCGCCGCCGATGAAGTACTCCCACCTTGGGTTGTTTTTACCAATATGAAGTACACAGCACTTCTCCACATTCAAAGGCAGTAACCATTCACCACACCAATTATTTAATTTATTCAGTTGCAGAGTATTGAAGTTAGATAAGGATAAAGTTATAGATTTTAGTATCATCTGCAAACATAGAGCACGAAGAGTGCAGTAATTTAGGTAGATCGGAGGTGTATAATAAAAATAATATAGGGCCCAGGACGGAACCTTGTGGAACACCAGATAACAAAGGGCTCCCGGGACTGGAGAAGGAACGATCGACCCTGACGTGGAAAAACCGATTGGATACATAAGCCCCAATCCAAGCAAGAACACTTCCCGTGATTCCAAGATGAGAGAGCTTAGCAAGCAACCGACGGTGAGGGACCCTATCAAAGGCCCTGGAGAAGTCAAGGTAGATAACATCCTTAGGCTCCCACGCTTTAGTCCACTCATTGATGCACAAAATGAGGTTGGTCATGGTAGAGCGACCAGATAAGAATCCGTGCTGTTCATTAGGGATAACATCGTTTGATAATGCAAATTGGGTGATCTGGTCCGAAACGATCCTTTCCAAGGAAAGGATCGTAGAAAGCAAGCTGATGGGTCTGTAATTGTGCGGTGCTAATTTATCCCCCTTTTTAAAAACGGGTGTTACGGAAGCAGTAAGCCAGTCAGCAGGCAGAATCGAATACTTGAGGGAACTAGAGAAAATTCTATAAAGGGAAAAAGAAAGGGAACCCGCGCAGCTCCTGAGAAGCTTGGAAGAAAGGCAACCCGCGCAGCTCCTGAGAAGGTTGAAAGAAAGGCCATCGAGACCTGGATCAGTATCCCTGAGCTGAGCCAAGTACCCCCGAATCAGCTCCTCATCGATCTTGATATCGGAAATCTCACCAGAAACCTCTGGAAGAGGTCCGTCGGGCTCCCTCACAAATGCAGAGGAGAAAACATCGGCAAATACCTCGGCGGTCTCAAGGGAATTCTCACAGGGACAGCCTGCCCGGCCATGGACGGTCGGAAAGCTAACTGCTCCATTCATAGACATCTTGAGATATTTGAAAAATTTGTTTCGGTTTTTCGCCGATGCGAGTCGCCTCTCGTACTGAATCTTTGCCTGCCTTAAAGATGAAGAGAAGTGGTTTGAATATTCGCGATGATCTTGGAAATCACGGACTGATCTAGTCCGGAGGAACCTCTGCCACAGTGCCTTCTTTCTTCTTGACATTCTCAATAGTCCCTTACTGATACATGGCTTTACGCAGTTTGTTCTAACCCAACGACTGGTCGTACAAGCGGACACAACCTCATCGATTACCCCCATAAAAGAGCGCCACATCTCCTCAACATCCCTCTCGTCACCAAATATCAGAGACCAGTTTTTTGATTCCCATAGTTCAGATGCTTTATCATAGTCTACACTTCGAACTTCTTTAAAGGACCCAGAATTTGGACTTAACAGTCTAAACTGCAACTCGTTTGCCAAGGTGGAATGATCTGATTTACCGAACGGAGGCAAATAATGGATATCCGAGACGAGGCTGGGGTCTGACACTAGAATGAGATCGAGCACTGACGGAACCTGTCCAGCCCTGAATCTAGTAGGTTTATCAACCAGTTGTTGGTAGGCGGTCTTACTGATGATGTCTGCATAGGCAAAGGAGGGAGAACCTAAAGGTGGTAGAGCTCTTAGAGGCCATACAATATCTGGACAGTTGAAGTCTCCAGTTATGAAAATATTGCTGTGGTGAAATGCTGCATCAGGTAGAAACTCTGAGTCTCCCGGACAAGGACGAGGGCGATAAATGCATCGAGCAAAGAGAGAAAATTTGGTGTTGTGGATTTTTACAATTATGTTATCAACACCAGGCCAATCATAATGAGAAGTCTCAATCTTGAAAACACTAGCAATGGTGTCACGAACATAAGTACATACTCCGCAGTGGCCCACGGTTATGGTGTTATCGTCACGATACAAAGAATAATTTGGAATATGGAATGAGCTATCCGGCAGGCATGGCCTCAGCCAAGTTTCGGTAAAGAAGATAAGACTCGGTTGAATTAAATATAATTAAATAAATTGGCACGAAGAACTATTTTGATCCGTCAATGATTGATAAAACTATATCCAAGAAACAAACAAAAATGGCATTAAATCTTGTTTATCCAATTCTAAAGGAGGGATGTAAACGAGATTATATGTAATGGTCTCATGTTAACAGTTTTTTTTTAATATTTTGAAATAAATTCATTAAAATAACATCATAATAACCTTAAATTAACTTGAGTACTTTTATGAATGAGAGTATTTTAAATAACAATAAAGATAAAACAGTACGAGATAATAATTTTGGTGTCTATGAACTATCATGGAAAGATTGCACTGGAGTTTATATTGGTCAAACCGGAAGAGTATTCCAGAAAAGAATCCTGAAACACCAGAAGAGATATGCATCAGAATCGTCTTAGTCTACATATGCTATTCATCTTAGGGAATTTGGGCATAATTTCACAAATAATTACCAAATAATACATATACAATATTCTTTTGAATGAAGATACGGATGTGGACTCGTCATGTCAATTGAATATCTATCGAAAACAGTGAATTGATAGTTTAGCTGTAATAGAATTTTATAACATTCAGTCACCCACGTTTTTGGGTATATATGAACCAGTTTCTTTCTCACAAAAATCATTCAGTTTAAATGTAACAATCTGAAGATGCCATATTATAGTGAAACAGCTGTCATTGTAAAAATAAAAATTTTTGGAAATTGAAACTGTCTCATTTTAATCAAGTAATTAAAATGAATTTCCAATAAGGAAAGTTCAAAAGTTCCTGTCACATAATTTCTTTTCCTTTTGTTGAATTTTGTAGGTAGATAGAAAAAATTAAACAGAAGTGAAATAATTCTAAACATATCTTTGCTGAACATGAGTATATACATTTAATTGAACGTTAAATTGAGAAATAAAATTTTGCTGTTAATATTTGGTGCGTGGTTTGTATCAGAAATAGATCAAGAAAATGTGCAAGATATTTTTGAGGTGCTTTCACTTCATGCAAATAATACACACCTCTAATTCCACTACGAAACTGATTATTCGTGCTGAAACAAATATAGCTATAAGACTGCCTATTCAAACTCATTTCATTATTGAGATATTCAAGTAATGAAAAGACATCGTTATAAACATAATAAAAATAATTCGGTATAATTGATCCTAGCCTAGATAGTTTACAGAGCCCTAACTATAGATACAGCAGATTAAAATAATGGTCATTTCAAATGTATTTGTTTTCAAATCCAATAAAACTATGGGATTCAACCTGCGCTTGCGTGGAATCCTATGATAACTCATATAAAATGCCCTAGAGGGCGCCACAAATCTAAACGTTGTGCGAATTGAATCTGTAATAAAGTAGGGAATAACTAAAGATGGCGCTGTAAGTTGAGCTCTCGAAATCGGGACCAAAATTCATGCTAGAGTTGCCTATCTATAGGTAGTGTATGTTCATTCCTCCGGCCTACCCTGAAACCCTCTGATCCTCTGATCAAACTGGACATACGCAAATTTTATGAACGCACAGGGTCAACATATTCTTGGATGTGCTTAATCGCGAAATACTCCTCGTTCCTCACATTCAAACGAATATTTAACTAGTCACGTCTGTAATCATTTCATGATTGCAGTTCCAAGTTTGTTTTTATGTAGGGGACTCCTTAATAGTAGCTAATAACGCTTATAAAGGAATTACATCCGTTATGTAATACCATATTAATATCACATTATATTCGTACATTTACCACCAGCATGTATAGCCGTAGTCTAAAAGAAATACTCAATTTTTATATTCACTTATACAAAATATTCATTTGAAAGTTTTTTCAGAATCTGCGACTGGAGTTGATCATAAACAATCGAACAGTTGGATCCCACCGACGTTAGGTTTGTTGTCTATATCATATCATCCCAAAATGAACGTGTATTAGCTTCGAAGATGTTGTGATATAACCCAGTTCAAGATGTTATTTATTCGTGATGAAACTTATGAACATAAAGTTTTCGTTCATCATTCTGCAATATGATAACAGGGGCGTATCTTCCAGTTTGTACTCTGTAGATTTTTATTAAGTCACTCAGCCTTGATTGTTGCGATATTCTCGCAATAAAGGACAGTTCTCTTTAGGGCAGCGGCCATTACTTCCAAGAATGCCTTCTATCGGACGGAATTTTGGGAATCCCTAAGCTCAGCTACCTGTACTTTCGATACATCCGACCTCTCTCAGTACAGTTCAGTTCTACCAGTAAGTTCTACTTTACCAGTTAGTTTTCAGCAGCGAATAACGTGTAAACTCTAAAAGTTCTTCGTAGTTTAATATCATCTCTCTGTTATACATTTTCTCCAGTTGGGTCAGTTACATACCCTAGTACATTGTGAATCTCAGTTATTCAGCTGCAATCCTCCCAAGTGAAACAAGAAATTTGTGATTTGTGAAGCAGTTGCATATTGCTAAGCCATAATTTGTTAGTGGAAGTTTCATCCAAAGTACCTGTACCTTATTCTGAGAAATCTACCCTCGATGATTGAAGCAGACCAGGTGAATTTCATATCAGGAAAATAAGGTCAGATCTTTCTATTGACTAGTCTTACCAGAAGTGCCCAAGATTGGGCAAAGAAGTTCAAATACTTGGACTTTGTAGACATTTAAAAACTCTTCTCTGTGAATATAAACTCTCAAGTGCAAAACCTTGTTATCACTCAAATAAAAATAAGCCATTCACCACTTTTGTACATCCCATGGGTTTAAGAACAGAAAAATGTTTCAGTTTGTAATCGCATCTAGCACCTGACAGTGATCGTGTCGAAAGATCAATAAAGTGAAAATAAGACAAAATATTTGTAAACGAAGTTAGTTAGCTCATAATTTATTCTCATAGTGAAAATTAAAACTTGTTGACTTCTTCCATATATTCTTCAAATTTTTTTCGAGAATATATTATTTGAAGATTTATGTGTTCAAACTTACCTGGTTACCAAATACTCCTATGCTGCATGCAGATGATACTTCCAAGGGACCGAACCAGACTGCGGCTAGTCTTGCAGGTACAGATAAAACGAAAACCTGTGATAGAGCTACTAGACTCTGCCCTAAAAATCCGATATAGAAACTGTCTGGTGCTACTGATAAAACTTTTATCCACGATCCAATACATGTGCCTGATATGCCTAGGATGATCGCTATTCTCAGACCCTGAAAAAATGATAATGAAAATCAATGAAATATACATTCAATAACGATTAATTTACATTATCTAATTTCACTAGTACATAAAATAGTAATTTTCCTAACAAGTGTGGAAAGTGATATTTTCCCGCACGAAACTGCCGTTACCCGAAGGACGCGAAGCGGAGTTCGGGTAAGCAGTTGAGTGAATTGTAGGGGTATCCCAAAATTATAACATATACTTACCAATTTATCGAGAAGATAACTGCCAGGAAAAATGAATGGAATGTACAAAACCATATAAATAATAGAAGTCCAGTCGACCCAAGTAGTAGAAACACTATAATACTCTGATATGACATTGGCTATAATAGAATACTGAATCCACTGCATCGAATTTGAAGCAGAGAAGAGGACGAATAAAATGAGGATGAACCATCTCCCTTTGTATAACTTCAAAGGTTCTATTGCTGGTAGCGGATTCACCTTCACTTCCGTTTGATCCATTTTCCGATGTCTGAAATCAAGAAAGAGATAACTTGCGATATTTAAATTTCGTCATTGAGTATAGAAAAAATTTCCCAACAACTAATGACCGATAAAATCAAATACATATAATTTCCACCCACTAAGGAAAGTATTCGACTTTAAACTTCGACATGGAGACTCCGTAAAAGTAATACATTCCCCAACCAATTTCCATAATGTTACACTTAACCCGGACTGATTTTCAAAGAATTGTTTTCACTTCCGCTAGATATTGTGCATACAAAAATCAATATCGCCATCTGAACCTATCCGAAGAGAAATAATTTTACATGATGTTAAATGAACTCTTGTTTTGTATTTCATTCGATCGCTAAAGTACACGTTGCCCCTTGTTGGAGACCATCCATGAAGATTTGAGAGTCCCATATGTCAGCTCAGAAATAGAAAACCGCTAGAGAAAATATTATCAGAATTTACAAAGACACTTGACAGAAGATCAATTCTACTGACCTGGCCAAACGACCTAACGGACTAATTAAAACTAAAAATCCATCAATGTGAAATACTTTCTATTCGTCTGTACATACAACACATAGTAGATTTTGAAATCCAATAAATACTATACAAAAAAAATATTTTGAAGATTTTGATTAACGTGTCTAGCAAAATTTTTCTTCAGATTTAATTCCATCCAACCCGTCAAGAAATCTTTACTGATTTCAGTTAGGAATTAGAAAATAATGAAATTAACTTTCTCTGTACCCAAGAATTGAATGTTATATAAGTTGATTAGAAAAATGTCAATAATGTCTGCATAGTGCGAATGAAGCAACTCAGTATATTGATAACAATTTAGATCGATGCACTTGTATCTCCTACGTATCCTTCACGTTATGCACATACTTATACACACTATCTCTGACCTATATTTTTGAAATACAGGTATATTATCTAGTTCATTGACAGAGACGCTTGGATTTGAGTTATTCATCAGTTCTGAATTATTCCTGGATTTGAATTGTAGAATTTCATAATTCACCTAAAACGGGAATGTCTTGAGACAAAAATTTAATGACATTATTGAATAGGTACTATCTCTGCTTTCCAATTCGCATTAGTTAGTAGATGATCTAGTGAATTGAAATATGAGGGAAGGACAAAGGTTTGAATTACTCTTATTTCTTTATTCGACCAGTCAGGAAGAGACTTAATATATCTCCTGACTTCACGTCTGTGCTTTTCTGGGTTGTTTTCAAGCTACTCTGTAATCTGTTGAGTTTGTTCATGACTGCCTTCTGTCTTGTCTCGATGATAGTTGTTGTTGATAGTTCATTAGTCTAATTTTCTTAAATTTCACTGATCCACTGATCCACTGATTTTTATTTAGCTGTAACAGCGGAAACTCATGCGCAACTTGTCGATTGGGCCACGAGGTTGAAGCTCTCCGATCCATTTCAGTGGATCGTCCTTGTGGACAAACTCAGAATGCAAAAAACGCAGATGCACGGTTGGAAGCCATTTTTTTAATGCCACACCCCGTTTCACAGAAACAATGTGTCAGTGATCCATAGTCAACAGACGGATTATATCATTAAATCATCTGAGGATCAAGATTCCGAATTAACGTATGAAGCACTTGACTTGACACTGATTTTAAATATACATTTTGTTTCATTCTCCTATTTCCAATTTGCGATTTTTTTTCATTTTTTGTGGAATATCTTGGACTGGATTTATGAATACTTCTTGAAGTTGTTGTGAAGACTTCTAGACAGGAGAACTATACAGGGTCTTTCACGAGGAACCTCACCCTTAATTATACGGGAAACTACTGAACGGATTTTCATGAAATTCAGCACTTATAAGTATTTCACGAAGAATGTAAAACATGTAAGTTTTTGCATACGGTTCATAAGGAATTATTTATTTATCACTGGAGAGAAAACCGATGGCCGATTAGTTGAAATAAAGAGGTTTTCGATACAAATTCGAATCCAAATTCGCCATCTATTTAGGAACAACCTGTAACTTTTTTCTCTTGCATATTAGGGTAGTAAAATCTAAAACATAGTTTAAGTAACAGTTCCTGAAAATTTCATCTTTTTGGCGTGAAGGGAAAAGAAATAGCTGAAAATTCAAGACGAAAAACAGTTTTTTGTGAATAACTCAGAATATATCCACTTTAGGGCAAGGGTGTGATGCGTACACTCACATTATTTTTTAACGTAGATTCAATATCTGCCATAAAAAAATAGGGTTCTAATTTGAAAAAATTGATTTTTCACGATTTTGTCATCCCTAACTTTGAAAGCGATTTTTTCACCCCCTGTATCATGAATCGCGATTTCGATTTTTAAAGTGGATACATCAATCTTACATCTTGAAAAATCCCAAAAATGAAAATTTTCCATCCAAAAACCTCGAAGTAATTCATGTTTTAGCGGAGCTCTATTTTCGATTTGTTTTTCGAATTTTCCCGCTCAGAGAGAATTTTCCAACCAAAACTGAAAAATGTTACATCAAAATAACTCGAAATTTTCTAAGGAATCTATTTCTGCAATAAAAAAATGGTGTTGTAATTTGAAAAACGGAAGTTGACGTCATTTCCGGAAAAACCGGAGATGCTCATGCCTTGAAAATATTTTAGATGTCATTAGCATCGTGAAATACTTATAAGTGCTGAATTTCATGAAAATACGTTCAGTAGTTTCCCATATAAATATGGGTGAGGGTCCTCGTGAAAGACCCTGTATAAGACAATTATACTCCGCTTGAGATGGAGAAACTTCGATCAGAAATTATTTTCTAAATTTCCCTCCGCATCAAGTTATAGGAGCTGTATGTTTCGATTCAATTTAACGAACAAAAAAATTACACTTATGTGTTAAAAATCATTTCTTAATCAAGATCAATATTACTCACATTTCTAAATATTGACAAGGAATGTTGGGTGAACATAAATGAAAATATTTATTTACCTTTCACATAACAATCACAAATCACAATGAACTCATCTCATCTGAACTCAAACACGAGTGACTGAAAAATATCATGTTTTTTTTATCACTATAGGTACTTCTAACTAATATTCAGATTAAGTCAAGGTGATTTTACCTGAATTTAACTCGTTGAATAAATAATGACTTGGTTTTACCATCGTGAATTTTTGGAGTTAGACTAAATGAAGTGATTATGATCTAACTCCTCCAACGTTGTATCAGGAAATTTCCAGTGAATGCAATCAATAATTCTGAAACAACTTAGTATAAAGTTAACGATATTGATTATACAGGGTGAGTCTTTGATTACTTCGTTAATTTTAACCATACATACATTCTTGAGGTTAAAAGAAACATCTGCTTCGTATACCATTCTTTCAAATTGGGCCCCATTCAAAAGAAATAGGGTGTTGAAATTTCATAAAAAATTGCATTATCCCATGTATTATTCAAACGAAAATTTCAATTGAAATGGTCTCTCGTAGAAGGTTGTTGATAACAGTCGTGCATATTTTGCCATCAGCAGATTTATTCCATTCGCAAGATTTCTCACTACTACTCTACAGATTGGTTAATTTGGATGAAACACTAATATGCCTTGACCTATCAGATACTTTGTTACTTTATAATCATAAAGTTGTTGTTCCTTTCAAACTTTGAGCTGAAATGCTCAAACTAATTCATTCAGCACATTTCATTATTGAAAAGTGTAAACTGAGGGCTCGCGAAATACTAATTTGGCCAGGTATGTCTAGTGATATTGAAAATTTTGTTTCAAATTGTGAAATATGTCAAGCTCATCGATCAAATAATCAGAATGAAACGCTTATCTCTCATAAAATTCCTCAAAGAGCGTGGGAAATTTTGGTCTCAAATTTTTTTGAATATAAGTCAAAAAACAATTTAATCATTGTAGACTCCTGCTCACATTGGCTCGAGGTCTTTCCGACAAATGATAAAACAGCGAAAACTGTAATAGACTGCTGCAAGGAAGTGTTTTCAATGTTTGGTGTTCCTGATATTTTTTATTCTGATAATATGCTTTACAATAGTGTTGAATTTAGATAAAACACAACAAATATACAACATAAATGCGAAAGACCTGCCACCTCTTGAAAAGAATGACATTATATGGTTTACAAAAAATGATAAATGGAATAGAGGAAAGGTAGTCTGTAGATACAATAATAGGTCTTGAATAATAAAAGATGAAAATGGTAAAATATTAAGAAGAAACGGGAAATTGATGAACAAAACTAATGTTAGTGTCAAGACATTGGATCCATATCTGGATGATTTACTATATGAAACTCCATTATGTACAACTAACAATGGATTACATGATCTCTGTTACAGTGCTGGTACAACAGTGCGGAGGGCTAGTGAAAATGATAATAATGATTCACATCCATTCGCAGCCTTTGGCATTGGCCGAAACCAACCATACAAGTAAAATAAGAAGACCCATAAGGGAAAGAAGGGTGCTATACTATTTCTGAGATTATGTAATGTATTAGATCTAAATTTAGGTTAAGATGTATATTAATGTAAACAATATTAAAAAAAAAGTGTGAAAGCGTGTTGTATAGAATGAAAATAAGAATAAGATATTCTGTGCCAACGACTGTGATCACACAATAGGAGGTTCGTGAGGTTAGCCAGACGATCAAACATACAAACCCATAAGCAATGTAAACCGTAAGTTCCAATTTAATAAAGTAGTTAATATATGATATTCGAAGTTATTTCTAACCACATAATATAAAATACAACACCGTTAGTCACCAAGTACTCATCCCCATATAGCTATGCCAATTTCAAATCAACAATGTGATAAAATTAAGCAGAATAAATTTGAATGTAGAACCCAGGAAATCTATATCTATTCGAGGAACATTGTGCTAAAATTTAAAATGTATTAACGAAAGAAAATTTAATGAAGATGTCTGGAACTGCATTCTGATTCATTAAAAACTAAATTGGATAATAAATATATTTGCATATATTATGCGTTCCTCTACTTTCCTAACTATTTCACATATTATTTTTATTAGTGCTTCCAATATGAATTAAGGTCGACAGACGCGGAAGCAGTATTCAATGGAAGTGATCATTGCATTAGCCTTAAACTGCAGAGCAATAAAGAACCAGATGATATTAAATCTCATGATTAAATGTTATGAATTTGACCGTTTTGAAAAACAATTTTTATAGAAGAGATTCCGTCTTCTAAACATTGTAAAAAAGAAGTGACCTGAGCTCTGGAGCTTTTGCTCCTTGTTCTGAAGTCACTCCTCTTACTCTTGAACAGTTGATGATACACACAGATAGATATTATTAAAGAATATAGCCCAGAAATGAAAAAACATAAGATGATCATGTAGTAGATTGAAGAAGAAATATACCACTACTGAATTTTGTGTTGTGACTTTGAAGAAGATTATAATGGAGAAACTGCAAACTACCTTATTATGAAGTAGCAGGAGATATGTTGACGATGAGAAATTTTATACAGGGTGGACATTTGAAAACGAAACAGACAAGATTACAGACGAAATAAGTTTTTTCGATAGAAATGCTCGGACAGGTCGATTTTTGTTTCGAGGGGGACAACTTAAGATGTAGGTTACGGACGCATAGCGCTTCAACCCTTGCTGCTACAACCCCCACCCCCAATTTTTGAATAGGGAAGATGGGGTGAGTGATACCTCATTGGAAAGGTATTTTTATACTGATTTTAGCACAGTAATTTTTTTTCATTATATGCATTAGTTCTCGAAATATTCTTAACTAAGTATTTGAAAATGTAGTGGTGTTTTCATGGCACTTGTTTTTTTGTGAAAAATCGACATTTTGAGCTTCAAAACAACCATGACTGTGGCTTCCTTCCTCCAATCCACTGACATAGAAATCTTTAATCAAGATGTCGAACAAACAAAGCGTATTGCGAAGGAGCTCAATCTTGCTGAAACTCAATCTAAATTATCTTCGATATAATTTGCAGTATTTCCAATAACATACGGTAACACTTGATCGATAGAAATCTCCAAAAGTCCAAATACGTACATATCTCTAATCAGATTACCAGGTAAAAATCGAATCATTAATGATGCCACAGAAATATTCCAGTCCCAATTCGTGAAACGATTTCCGACTTAATGATGAAGTGTTTTCTCAGTTGGCTTCAATATGTTTTCATTTTGTTGATTATTGAATTCATATCTTTTTCAAAAAATGAGAATCGATAAATTTTTATTTATTACGAACAGATCATTGAGTTGGCTTACTGGTTCTTTGACATGTGAATTATTCTTAGTTTTGAATCGAGACTTGTATGTGTTCTAATTCATTGTCGACATGGTTTATTCAATTGCAGAGCGGGTGGAAATAATTTCACTTTTTTTGTAAACAATCAATGTGCGAATAGAACCGCAGAATTCTTCAATCAACGACATTTAGATAAACATATCGATTTTTCACAAAAACACTACAAGTGCCATGAAAACACCACTTCATTTTCAAATACTTAGTTGAAAATATTTCGAGAACTAATGCATAAAATGAAAAAACAATTACTGTACTGAAATCTGAAATACCTTTCAAATGAGTTATCACTCACCCCATCTTTCCTATTCAAAAATTTGGGGTGAGGGTTTTAGTAGGAAGGGTTGAAGCGCTATCCATCCGTAACCTACATCTTAAGTTGTCCCCTCGAAACAGAAATCGACCTGCCCGAGCATTTCTATCGACAAAACTTATTTCGTCTGTAATGTCGTCTGTATAGTCGACGAAAGAATGATTCAATGAAATATAATATTATATCTCAAGGTAAATAAATAGAACAAATCACGGAGGAAATACGTTCATTGAAAAGGTATAAAAATCTTATCTCAGATCTGATAAGGATTGTGGTGATGAATTAGAATTAACGAGAAATCTTGGTGAATCATCGTCATCTGTTGCATCGCCCGCGGACTTTATCTATACACTTACTATGTACTATGTTTCTTAAATTCGTTATCTGCTGAGTGGATCTCAGAAACCCGATGAGCTAGAACAAAACGAGTAGCACATTTTCGGTAATAAATATTATAGTATATGTGTTTTAAAAACCCATTTTTTCATTATCTACTTGCTTGCACATGACCTGTCTAGATCAAATATTTTTGCATTTGAATCTAGGTTTTATTTTCTAGAGATTTCTAATTAATAATAATAATATATGTTTATTTGCATACTATAAAATTTGTTTGACATCAAATATCTGTATTTGTATAATTTACTTCATCAATTACATACAAATAAACTTTTTCGTACTTCCGGGCCTAAAGTGACTTCACTCCCTTGTGACAGGTACTAAAGTGTCACATTTAATCCCTCCGGGATTAAATATTGACGAAACTCCCGGAACGATTAAATCACAAACAAACGAATTTAAGGGATATTTTATTGAAAAATACAATTAATTAGAATAGTAATTAACGTTAATATTCAAATTAATATTGTGACAGTTCGTCATATTGACCAGTCTTTCCTGGGTTAATGAAGCAGGTAACTGACGAGTAACAGATAGGTCCTTTCATATTGAACTGGTGTTTGTTTCGAAGATCCTGCGGAAACAGGAAGCGAAAATGAGGACTGTGGCATAACTATAGTGGACGAATCGGCGACTTGACCAAATATTTTATCTGAAATTTTTTGTTTATTTTTAATAGACGATTCAATATATCCCTCGGCCACGTTGGAGGATTTCCATCCTCCATGTCTCTTCAGCACGTCTATTGTTGCTCCTGAATCAGCAAAGGCGCAGATGTGCGTCTAAAACAATGTCCCGTATAAGACGTTGCATTTTCTAATTTCAAGAAAGCTGCTATTTGCCGTGAGATGTACCAAACATGTTTTTTCCTACTACTCGCGTAGTACATTTTTTGTTGATGTATTGAACAAAAAATTTTGAATGAGGTGTCCCTGTCTTTCTGATCTACCTGCTCAGACGTGAGAATTCTTGACTTCTTTGGCTTAAATCCCTCATTTCTTCTCTTCAAAAAAGCTAATAATTTTGGAAATTTACTTATATCAATATCTTCTCTAATGTTAATAACCGATTTCAGCATTGAGTAATGTGCCCAGAGAGTTGAGGCACAAACCGCTTTTGATTTATCATTGAAGTAGACTAACAGCGCATTTTCAGTAGGTTGTCTCACATTTTTTAAGCGGCACCACTTTTTAAAAGCATCGTACTGCTGCTCGTATAGTTTTCTAGATTTCGGTGGTAACAATTCTTCACCTACTTCGGCTGCTCTTTTATCAATATCAAATATACCTCCTTCACTCATGATACCAATAATTATCAATAACAATGTTTCTTTACAATGACACTAGTAATGACAATGTTTCTAAATTATAATTGTCACAACGCAATGTTACTATGGTAACTTATTTTAAAGACAGTTTATTAAATGAGTTGAAGAGAGAAAAACTGATTGAAATTATTGAAATAATTAATACAATCATACCGGAAGTACGAAAAGTATCGTATATACCTTGCGACTGAAGTACATTTAATCCTTCAGGTAAATTATGACCCTCCCTGCGGTCGGGCCATAAACTTTACCTTCAGGATTAAATGTACTACTTCAGTCCCGCGGTATATAATATACTATTAGTAGCAGACGCTCGAACGTTCCTTGAATAAGGTTCGTCTTGCCTGTACGCTACTTCAGATGAAAGTTTACTGGGCTTTAGCTAGTGTTCCTACCATACAAACAAATAAACAATAAATCTCTTTAACTGAAATAAGTGAAAAAATATAAAAATCAGGTATTGAGCAGAAGCATGTAGTAACAGGATAATAGATTAAACTATATGACAATAAAATCTGGGACTTCACCGGAGTTCAACGAGTTGATCACATATTTATGGCCTCATCAATAAAACCTCTTCCTTTTGAGAAAACCCATTGAGTAACAAGCCTCTTGAATTTCTTTTGGTTTGTAGTTCCCTTGATGTTTGTTGGAACGCAGGAATATATTCTTGGAGCAAGGTAACAATTTGACCTCTGCCCAATTGTCTTTTTAGCTCTGGATGTCTTGAAATACGTATTTTTTGTTCTGGTGGGATATGCATGATCAAGGTGTTCCAATTTGGTTTTCCCATTGTTAACTTGAAGTATAACTCTGAGATGATACAGATGCCTAACGTCCAACACTTGGGATATCTTGTAGAGCAGATCGCTGGGGAATGTAATTTTTTTAAATTCATGATTTTCAGTATCAGCTTCTGTATTTTGTTGATTTTGTTTAAGTGGGACGAACATGATAGACAATTTATTGGTGCTTCTTTACAGAATATACTGTATTACACAAGTCATAATTTCAAAAATAGGATGATAACCATCTCACATCATTGTCATAATAAAATACAAAAAAATTTAATGTCGAGTCTCTGGACAGGAACTCCTGCACACTCCAAAATGCATTCCTCGTTAATATTTCGTGGATTATTTTTCTGAATTCTTTGAAATTGAGCCCTTTAACTTCTTCAGGTAATTTATTGAAAAGTTTATGAGAGATGAAATTGGGACCATTCTTTGATTTTTCTAGTCGCATATACTTTATGTTATTTCTGTGTCGTGTAAAGTAGTCATGGGTATCTCCATATTTTGGGAGATCCCTGATATTATTATATGCATAGACCATGAATGTATATGGATGGAAAAGTAAGTATTTTCAGTTCTTTGAAAGCGCTCAAGCAATCATCTCTATATCCCAGGTCAGCCACTATTCTAACCGCTCTCCTCTGCAATCTGAAGGTAATCTCTCTGCTGGAGCAGTTACCCCAGATGAGTACACAGATGAGGCTGTGATAGGCAACCTTAACAACCTTTCTGGATACAATGCTTGCCAAGTTAGGAAGCAGAAAAATATTTTTGACCAGTTCATGAGGCAGTGAGATGAAGTAGGAATCCAGTTCCTGTGAGCTCAAGGGCACTGACGAAACCACCTCAGACCGTCTTTTACTATTTATTATTTTCCACATACTCTTACTCGGGTAACTAGAATTCATGATGTAATTGTCATGAGCTGTCCTACGAGATCTACGCAGTGCTGTCCTATACTCTGCTCGAGCTTTGTTTCCCAATATTTTTATGTCTTCATTTTTGTAGTGATTAAATAATTCATCATAAAGTCTCAACTTCTCCCTCATCACACCCATCTCTGCAGAAAACCATTTCACTCCTGAGTCACAAGTTCTTGCTTTTATAAAAATTTCTGGAAAGGATTCGTGGTATATTTCTATGAAAAGACTATGAAATTTTTCGATAAATCGATAAATGTCCAGTCCTGTTGACTCAACAAGTCATGCATCCTACAATAAGCTACCTGTGTTAAGGGTCTACACCTGTTATTAGTGATGGAGGTGGTGGGTGCTGAAGGCTCTGGGATACCAATGCATTGCGCATCATGGTCCGAGAAATCCACTCTCAGAATTTTGGGGAGAAGACTGCACAAGGCTGTGTTCCTTACGAATATATTATCTACCCATTCTTGTGGGCTCAAATATTGTCTGTTTCAGGCCATAACATTCAAAAACCTCAACCAGTAGTTCAGCATTCCTATCCAGTATCCTATTTCAATACATGCTAAAAAACACATTAAAATCCCCTGCAACAACAAGATCATCACGAATATCTACCAAACTCAAAACATTCTCGAGTATTCTCAAAAAAATTTTATAATCCCAGTTAGATGAAGAGTTAAATTCTGTGTTTTTATTGCAGATAAATTCTTATTTCTTTTCAATCCGGTGCTTGACCACCGGTGGTGATAGTATTAAATCACTAAAGAGAACCATAATATCTGGATTCGTACAGACAAATTGCCAGACTTTTCCAAAAAATTTGAGAAGATAATATACAATAGAATGATAAGATATCTTGACAAATTTCAGATTATTGATAGTGCTCAGCATGGAATCACAGGTGGCCACTCTACACAAAATGGAGCGTTGAACTTTGTTGAGTTTATTTTTGAGTATTTGGATCGTGGCGAACATGTAGCTGCAATGTTTTTTGATTAATCACGAGCATTCGATAGTCCCTCGCATCAGTTTATTTTTGATAAACTCTATAACTTGAGATTCAGAGGTATCTCTCATTATTGGATTCGAAGTTACCTCATGAATAAAGTTGCGTCCGTACGAATTGACGATTTTTATTTAAGTAAGAGAAACTTGAAATTGGTAGTGTCTCAATGTTCTATCCTTGGATGTTATTCCTCTTGTGCATCAGTGATTTTTCATTAAGTTAGTATGACATTTTCATCATAACATTAACATAAAATGGAATGCATTCGTTACTGTTTGTCTTATTAGGGGTGACCCATTTTTTGTTCGGTTTTTGTTTATAGTTATCCGATGAAATGACCATGTTGAGTTTCTTTGTATACACATTGACCAAAATTGAAAATGGTATGCGTATATAGAGGTCCTTTGTAAGAAACTCAATAGTCGTATAAAAAGTTCACTTCCTTTCAGATCTCTGATTGATGTCTACTATTCTTTAGTGCATAGTCAGTTATCCTATAACATGAATATATATAATATGAAATGTCCCCATATTATCAATGTATTAAACTTTATAATTATCTTCTCGTAACATACAATGTTTACCTAAAGATGAATTCAAGAAGGTTTTAAAGAAGTGTTTAGTGAAGGAATGTTTTTAGAGGGTGAGGGAATATTACAGCTATAATTATGATATAAACAAAAATATCACACAATTGTTAATGCGTCCAATCTGTTTTTAAAAGAGTTTACACTACTGGCACAAACTACACTGTCAGGAAGAGAGTTCCATTTCGCAAACACGCGATTCGGTAGGAAAAACTGTCTCGCACGAGCACGGAATACCTCTGGTAAAGTTTATATTGGTGGCCACAAAGATGATTTCTATTTAACTGGAAAATACTACCCAGATTGCCACCAATGAAACCACTCAGTATATGAAACGTCACTATTAGATCGCCACGCATCCTACGATCACTAAACAAGTCCAGCTCAAACATTTTTAGTCTGTCTTCATATGAAGGGCGAACCACCCCGAACGGAATCCTCGTTGCAGAACGCTGCACTCCCTCCAAACGTTGTTGGTCTGCGATCTGGTTAGGGAACCATGCAGGGCCAGCAAATTCCAGAATTGGTCGAACATAGGTGATGTAAAGCTGTCGGCATGTCTCGATCGAGCATCTAGGAAAAACTTTCCGCATCAAGTACAAAATCTTCCGGCATTTGGCGGTTATATTGCTCACATGGGCTGACCAAGACAGATCCTCAGTTATCACCAGCCCGAGATCGACGTGCTGTGCAGCGGAGACCAAACATTTGCCCTCGTTCATATACTGGTTACGCGTATTGTGACTCCCAAAGTGAACAACTCTACACTTTTCTACGTTCACGGGAAGAAGCCACTGACGGCACCATTGGCTAAACCGATTCAGGTCACACTGGAATATTAGACAAGCGAGCATCATTGAAGAGCTTGATGTCATCAGCATATTGGAATGAGTAGGACGAGAATAAACCAGGCACATCTGATACGTACGCCAAATAGGATCGGACCCAAAACAGAACCCTGCGGTACTCCACTGATAACGGGTTTGAAGTCAGATAATGTGTCGCCAACTCTTACTGGGAAATACCTACCAGGTATTATTTACTTATATTTCGAAGAAGGAGGCAGACAGATATCTCGTTTTTTGTTAATTGCGTACCATATTAAAATTTTAATACTCGTTATCTATGTATTTAAAATAGACATTGAATTTGAATGATAAGGTAGAAATAATTTATGTACAAATATCAGCAGGTGTTATTCATAAAGAAAAATGATAGCGGATAATAAGCACAGTATTATCTTAATCTGGGAGTTTGCTTTTTCGTCTGAAAACAACAATCCAATAACAATGTGAAAACACAGAAGGCATTTTTATTATTGAAGTTGAAAATACCGGTATTTCCTACAGGGTTATTCAAAATTGATTTAAATCAGTATCGTAAATAAGTTCCCATCGCCAGTAGTTCACCTTTAAAATAGTTCATATAGCATAATAAATTTGTTTATCGCTGATGTCTCAAAATATGGTCTGGTAAAAATATTCAATGGCTTCGAATGAAATATTATTTTATGGTTAGTCGGAATTCAGTATAGGGTAACGGAAAACACATCGTCATTTCGAGAATTTTTTATAAACTGAGATTTTTTCAACCAAAAGCTGTTTATAACTTTGTTCAGTCTTCTACGAGACTGTATTTTATTTAACCTTTTGATATAGAAAGAAGTGTTATGAACTGTTTCGACATTTTTTGGGAAACTTGATTACCAAATAAATCTCAATTACTTACATCGATAAATAATCAACACCCTCGTCTATCGAAATGGATGGAATAATCGTTCAAAAAAGCACCATCTACACTAGCGTTATCATTGGGGTAGTCGCGTGGGGTAAATTCGTAAAAATCCTACACGCACCAGATCGATTTCGATTCCTGTACAGAAGGCCCAAACCGGTGATCCTGCGAAATGCAGGATACTGAGTTCTAAATTGCTCCTGCTGCGCAAGGATGTATAAACGCGCTGAACGAAAAACTAGCGAATGTCGCGCCTTGAGCGAGCTCCAAGGTAAGAGTATATTTCAACTAATTGATAACAATTAGATCTGATATGATATTCACTTAGATCCATTTGTCGAAATTGCAGGCTCGAATGGAAAAGGGGAGCTTCAAACTTAAGCGAAGAGCCTTATTTATTCTTTATCTGCAATCAAATCTACCAAATCTCGAAAGGCAGCAGGTTTTGACGGAATTTATCCATAATTCATCAAACATTTAGGAAAAAAGGCCTTGTCTTGGTTATTGTCTTTCTATAACAATATTCTGAATTCAGAAACTTTCCTTCCGAATTTCGTAAGGCTAAAGTTATAGGTATTTTGAAACGAGGAAAAAATCCATGTGATCCTAGTAGTTATCGACCCATCAGTTTATTGAGTGTTCCTTTCAAGATATTAGAAAGGCTAATTCTTTTTAGAATTGAATCTTCTATAGTAAATGCTCACTTATAATACCACAAGAGCTTCAAAATTATCGGGTATTTCCCGATAGGTTCGTTGCAAACAAATGAAGGAGTCAAGTTTTTCCGGTAAACTTGACGATTTTTTTTGTTTGCAGGAACCTATCGGGCAATACCAGATAATTTTGAAGCTCTGTGGTATTGGAGAGTTGCACGACTGGAGGATTATTTTTATTTATTATTTTATCACCACCTTGTGTGGTCTTGCTGAAAATTGGATTGCATTCAATTCTCCCAGTTGTTTCCCCGTTATTTCGCTGTTCTGCCTTGAAGTGATGTATTGACGCCATGCTGACCCTCACCACCTCTCCAAGCCAATTCCACTGATATTATCATGAATAATTTTTCTGGAGGCCATCAGGAGTTTCCTCGTCCCAAACAGTGGTCATTGCATCCCAATCTTTTTCCTCCAACACTGCTGCACTTGCCCTCCGTTTTTCCGGAATAGATTGTAAAGCCTTACGCTTGGCATCACGAGCTCCTCGAGCGGTCTTGAATGCAGGATCGGAAAATGGGTTGATTTTGATGTCGAAATCGTTCAAATACCTACTTTTCTTGAAGTAATTTGGCAGTCTGATTCCACATCGTTTTTATTGTACCTTCCTTATAGTCTTCTCCATCCATTTTCTTCATATTGTAAGCGTAATCTTTCATAATGTTTGCCAATTGCGCTTCACTCGTTTCAGCACTCAATGTGTATTCCCTCTCAGTACAAAAAGTAATAAATTGGTTCCAAACTGTTTTTTTTTGCCTTCTCCGTATTAATGGGAACATTTCCTTTGACTTTTTTATCGATGGTGGACAGAGAACAAACTCCAAATCGACTCATTTTCATGCAAAATCTCCAATTTTCACAATTGAATTCAACCTGTCAGTTTGACGTGTGCTTAATTTGACTGGATCATGTTTTGTTTATATATAGCAACTACCAGAGAAAATTTTCAAAAAATTATCAGTATAATACCATGTAGGTTGTACCACGTGACGTCGAATGGTGCAATTCTATTGGTCGATATTTGGGTCGGAAAAATAATCTACAAAATTTTCAGGAGGCTTTAGGAAAAATAGAAATTGTTCAGATCAGGTTCTCAGCCTTACAACTTTCATAGAATCAGGCTTCAATGATAGGTTGAAAACAGGAGCTGCTTTTATTGATTTATCTTCGGCATATGACACTGTGTGGAAAGATGGATTAATTTTCAAACTCTATACCCCTCTGAAGTGTGGGAAAATGGTACGATTATTAGAAAATATGTTATCTGATAAAAATTTCGTGTTTTTATTGACAATGAGAGTAGCAATTTCAAAACATTGAAAAACGGTCTTCCTCAAGGATCAGTTTTAGCTCCTTTACTTTTCAATTTATATCTAAGTATACTCAGAAGAAGTGCCAATTCCAACTTTTCAGCAGCTACCAGAACTCTGTGAGGACACATGCCTCTCTGATCAGAATTCTGACACTACTGAAGGTGACAGTAATTTTGAAACGATGTCATCAATTCCCCAATGTTTCAACCAAGATGAGTTAAATAACCTCACTACAGATCTTAACCTGTCGAAAGAAGCTTCTGAATTACTAGCTTCCAGGTTGAAGGAAAAAAACTTACTTGAACCAGGAACGAAAATTACATTTTATCGCACAAGAGAGAAAAATCTGCTACCTTTTTTCTCTGAAGAACATAATCTTGTATTTTGCCATGCTATTAGAGAACTCCTGGTAAAAATGGGTCTTCCTGAAAATATTCCGGATGATTGGCGCCTATTTATTGACAGCTCAAATCGAAGTTTGAAATGTGTTCTTCTACACAATGGGAAGAAATATGGCTCAATACCAATTGCTCACTCAACGAAAATGAAAGAGCTATATGACAACATAGCTTTGGTTTTGGAAAAAAGTATCATGAACACCAATGGGTGATTTGTGTAGACTTAGAAATGGTAAACTTTCTCCTTGGACAGCAAAGTGGGTGTAACATGAGCATTAAGGTGCACTATTTACACAGCCACTAAGACCGTTTTCCTGATAATTTAGGCGACATTAGTGAGGAGCAAGGTGAAAGATTTCACCAAGATATCTAATGTATGGAGGATCGCTATCAGGGAAAAATGGGATACTCACATGATGGCAGATTACTACTGGTCTCTAAAACGGGATTGTTCTAAAATACATTCAAGAATGTCAGGCAAAAGAAGTTTCCGAAATGTTTAGTGAGTAATTGGTTTAAATGATGACTTTTTCTGTTTTCTAGAGTATATAATGAATAATATCTGTATTATCTGTGTAATATAATAAAAATTCCTCTATTAATTTGTTTCTTTAAACCATGGATTTCCTTTTGAAATAGTGCAATGTACAATTCTCAAAAATGTTGATATCTTAAAAATTCGAGCTGACAGGCAAAAACTAATAGCATATTTGAATTCAGGGCATCAAATTTATATGAAATCACCTCTAAAATCTTCCGCACCAAAACCACTGTTGACCAGTGTTATCTGACGTGAACAAATTTAGTTTGGTGCTAGAGCCATCTATCGGTCAATAGATATTCCAATCTGCTTTCAAACTCTATATGAAATTCATTTGATCGGGAACACTTCAAGCGTGGCGCCATCAATCGATATTGTCCGTTTTTGTCCAAGAAAGTTAGTACTGGAGTAACCAACTATGTTCTCTTTAAACAATGGCATTATATAAAGACTAGTCTTTATGCAATGCTATTGCGGATGTCAGCGAATGTTTTCTTCTGTTCCGATAGATGGTGCGGTCATTGGTACTGATCGTTAAAAAAACACTTACTGACGCATATCTTTCAGAAATTTCAGCTCGTTCGGTTCAGAACTGTTTGAGTTTTTGAGACGTACACAAACCTACATAACATTTTTAAATATAATCGCATCAGCCCTTGAGAATTTTTTGCGTGTTGTTTCTTGTAGAATAGCGAGCTATCGTTTTGCCCAAATGTCTGTTATTTCCGAATACCGAGTACTAATATCACGTCAGGCCTTCTCTGTGTTTTTAAATTCCTGGATTTTTTCAGGAGATGGAATATTACATCGATTCGATTCATTTCGGTTACAGAAAATATTATCGTTGAATTGTTTTGGGAGAGTTGGAATTTGAGTTTTGGGTGATCTGGAATTTAGAAAACTATCTGATTCATTTTATCCTAGTTGAAGCAAATCTGTATCAGCCCTACCATACTTAGTATGGAGAACTATTTGGGACTATTTCTTTCGAGAGGGATTTTGCGGAAACAGGCGTAGATTCCATATAGGCGAGATTCTGAGTATTTATAAAATTTATTAATAATAGCGAATAGAAATCTCAAAGCACCTACGCACTGAGTGATTTTTCTTTTTCGAAACAAAAACGGTCCATTACATATGGAGGCGAATCTTCATGAACTAACTGCAGTGCGTGTTGCCTACAGAATAGGAGCGTAAATCGCCAGGTTTAGCTTTCGGGAAACTTCTAAACGAAGATTTTCGTCCTTCCCCCACCTTATTCCATTTTTGGTGTTGATAAATCTAACTAAATCTTAAGAAACCTTAGCTGTTACCCCATTGAAAACTAGATATGAAAGTGAATGCAGTATATTCCGAATATGACGATAAATTATAAATCAAATTAATTTCTTGTTTTTCGTCTTACCATAAATTGATCCAAATTTAGCAATAGATGGGCGGGACTGTAGTTCCAATCGTCGACACTATTTTGTTAGAATTACTGTGATTATTTTTCCGACCCAAATGTCGGCCAATAGAATTGCACCATTCGACGTCACGTGGTACAACCTACATGGTATTATACTGATAATTTTTTGAAAATTTTCTCTGGTAGTTGCTATATATAAACAAAACATGATCCAGTCAAATTAAGCACACGTCAAACTGACAGGTTGAATTCAATTGTGAAAATTGGAGATTTTGCATGAAAATGAGTCGATTTGGAGTTTGTTCTCTGTCCACCATCGATAAAAAAGTCAAAGGAAATGTTCCCATTAATACGGAGAAGGTAAAAAAAACAGTTTGGAACCAATTTACTACTTTTTGTGCTGAGAGGGATACACATTGAGTGCTGAAACGAGTGGAGCGCAATTGGCAAACATTATGAAAGATTACGCTTACAATATGAAGAAAATGGATGGAGAAGACTATAAGGAAGGTACAATAAAAACAATGTGGAATCAGACTGCCAAATTACTTCAAGAAAAGTATTTGAACGATTTCGACATCAAAATCAACCCATTTTCGGATGCTGCATTCAAGACCGCTCGAGGAGCTCGTGATGCCAAGCGTAAGGCTTTACAATCTATTCCAGAAAAACGGAGGGCAAGTGCAGCAGCGTTGGAGGAAAAAGATTGGGATGCAATGACCACTGTTTGGGACGAGGAAATTCCTGTTGGCCTCCAGAAAAAATTATTCATGATAATATCAGTGGAATTGGCTTGGAGAGGTGGTGAGGGCAGCATGGCGTCAATACATCACTTCAAGGCAGAACAGCGAAATGACGGGGAAACAACTGGGAGAATTGAATACAATCCAATTTTCAGCAAGACCACACAAGGTGGTGATAAAAATTATCAGACAGCAAGTGGCTGGTGGAGAATCGGGAAATCCTGACAAGTGCCCAGTGAGACTCTTCCAGAAATTGAGAGAGAAGAGAGATGTCAATATCAAGAGCGACATACTATTCGTGACCCAAAATCCATTCTGGAATAAAGTTCCAGGCGCTAGGTGGTACAAGGATTCCCCAGTAGGCCAAAACACGATTTCAAAGTGGGTTAAGGAGTCAGCACAAAAAGCTGGGCTTGACCTTGGTAACAAAAAAATCACCAATCATTCCAGTCGTGCAACAGCCGTCTCCAATCTAGCGAAATCGGGCCTGGGAGAGCAGCAGATAATCAAAATAACTGGACATGCCAACAGTAACTCCATCAAGCCGTATCTTCAACTCGACCAGGAACACCACGAATTAATTGTCAAGAAACTGCGAAGGAGTGAGCCTACTGCAGAAAATGCCATCAACAGCATAAACCTCATGCCATCTACCTCTTTTGGGACCATTACCGATAACTCTGACTTGAAGAAAACATGCACCAATGTTTACAACAATTGTATTTTTAATTGCACTACCCTGATTCTTAATTAAATGTTGTTTTATTCATTATGAAATTCTTATTTGTTAACTGTACATTTCGTCTCATGGTGCAATTCTATTGGCCGACATTTGGGACAGAAAAATAATCCCCCGAATACCACACGAGCTTCAAAATTATCTGGTATTTCCCGATAGGTTCCCTGCAAACAAATAAAATCGTCAAGTTTTTAGGTTAAAAAATCACGAGCGCGAAGCGCGAGTGATTTTTCCTCGTATAAAGTGGGATGAAGCATCAATAATATCCAAAGAAGAAAAACTTGCAAGAAGAAAAATCAAAGAAGCAGCATTTATGAAAATAACACCTGATTCCATAAGTGCTCCATCTATAGATCTGCCAGAAATTTGGACGCCGATAGTTCGATCCAACTTAAAAAGATCATCATATCACAGATGAGTATATAACATCGTTCTTTTTCTTTCATGACTTCTGTCAATTGACTTTTTGAAAATTGATAATTTTCAAAAGGTTTCTTACTTTTCTCCTTGATAAAGATAGAAGATGTCTATCGAAACGTCGGAAATCATTACATCCACAATAGATGATGGTAATAGCCCTAACAATCATTCAACACGAGCTCCATCATCAACAATATCTCGTCATCAACACCCTGTATGTAGTTTTCAATTATTTTTTACTTCAGATTCTGAGAGAGCAGGTAAAATACTTTCAAACTCAACTGTCTTTACGAATGGCACAAATTTTACCTGCTTTCTCTGACTGTTCGGATGTCAATTTTCCGATTTTCGCTTCTACCATATTATTTTCTCGAAATTTCAGAAACATGAGATCTCAGATAGTTACTTATAAGTAGAAAAACGATTAAACCTGAATCGAAAATTTTATAAAAATTTTCAAAATAGTAAATAACAGTCAACATTTGGAAAATTTACGAAGTATTTCTGAAGTACTAATTGATGATCCAGTAGGAACAAAATTAATCATTAATTCTTCAAACCAACTTCTACACATTTATCTGCTCTTTTAATTCAATTCAAAACTGCTTTCCATTTCACATTTGGGTTGTTACGTATTTCGTCACATGCGTCTATTATTCGCCGAATTAATACTTTCCTTGTATTTATCTCTGTCTCGTACACCATAGTTTTAAGGTGGCTCCAAAGTAAATAATCTAACGGTTTCATGTCTGGAAACCGAGGTAGCCATGCTCTTGGACAAAACCACGACCTATCCTTCGATTTGGATAGACATCGTTCATATGATTTCTCACTGTAATCGAGAAATGTGGGGGTGCTCCATCATGCTGGAAGATAAGTCCTCTTTCATTAATATTCCCTATTAGATTAGGAGATACATTCATGACGAAATCTGTATAAATTTCTCTGTTGAGTCCTTCTTCGAAAAAATGAGGATCTATTTAAATGATTTTATCATAAAATGCGCACCACACATTAACACCGAAATGTCTCTGTGATTGTCTCTGTACGACAGCGAAAGGATTCTGCTCATGCCAAAGGTGACTATTTCGATTATTGTGTACAATAATAACAATAATTTAACAATAACAACAATTTTGTTCTCAGAATCCACAATACAAAGAAATGAGGAACCGTCAAACAAAGATAAAACAAGAATTACATTCAAGATTACATTTACTCAAAGAAATGCGACATTATTTTTGATGAAGTGAAAACTATATACTTCATTTGCTCTTCCTTATTTCAGCAGAGTTTAAACCAATGTGTGAAATATTGTAAAAAACAATCCATAAAAATTTCTCTGGAATTTTGCCATCTTCTTCAGATCCGATATTTCTATGGTTTAGATCACGGAAATTAGACGGAGTCATCTGGCAACACTGAATGAACTTAAAACCGTTATTCCTGTCTTCTTCTACTGATCAGAGTACGACAAAAACCACATCCCCAAATTTGTGCATTAAAGTGGCGTCCAGCGGCGTACCAACGATCAGATAAGAGCGCTGGGACCACCCCGTTCACACGCAATGAACGTACGATACTGAGACGGCATCTGGCGACCTCCAGCAGAGCGAATTTGTTGCTTGAGAATGATATTTTGTTGCACAATCGAGTGTGATTTTGGGGAGATAAGGATTTGTACCCATTTCTGAGAGAAGTGGAATGTACTTAGAACAATTTTTGCACCTCAATGGTATAATAGTATATTCTAATACAAGTTGCAGAATGGGCTTCTATTCCAACACGAATGCGAGTGTTGTAATTGCATACTCCCTGTATAACCGGAATTATTTGGGCTTCGAAAATATTTTAGCTCTGTAGAGAACTTCGAACAATATCATAATCCCAATTTTCAGATTTCAAATATGCCTAGTTCCTACCCTGTGTTCTTGATCAGGAAATCAAACCGAATCGATTGAAACCATTTCTGCCTCGATATTAAAAAATCACAGACATTTGCGATAGCACCCTGTTCTCGAATCGAATGAGCTATATCACTTGATTTCAGTAAGAACATGTCTTACTTACCACATTTTGAACTCCAATAACTAGAATAACCTTTGAAAATCCATTCAAATGTATTCGCGGGTTCTTTCTTCTATCGTGACACTATAATCTAGAAATAACCGTTCCTCTTTCGATATGAGAATAATAAAAACGAGGTGAATTAGTATTACTTGATAAAAACAAACGACCAACTACCCCTATCTATTTCTAGGAACAGTTAACCTTATCGGAGTCGACGATAAGTACGCTCCAATTGGTCCCAAATTAAGAAGATTTGAACGCAAACGGACAAATATTAGGTTTTATCGACACTTTCCTTCGCATACGACGGTTTTTATTGACTTTTCTTCACCCGTGAAAATTAACGCAGATTGATGCTTTCGTTCGGTTCTGTTTCTTATCTCTCCTATTTTCGTACCTCCTCAAATTAGTCAGGATCAAGTTGGGATACGATAATCCTTGTAATTACTGATGAACGGATGTTATAGAGTCAAGTAATCTTTCAAGGTCGTTTGTGTAGAGAAAATAATTGTCTCCACATCTTCATGGCAGAAGTCAAGAACTGAAACACAATCGAAAGATTCCAGAACCTATCAGCAAAAAATATAGAAAAGTACTGACGTGCGGTCAGCTGCTCTTGAGCGCGAAATTTTTTTTATTGATTCTGAATGTGGACATTTCAAATTGTCTTATAATGAACTAACAATGTAAGAGATTCGGTGGATAGGCAAAGTATTAATATTAAACGATTTATTTCGCTACAGTTTCGGATAAGTAAACATTCGAAAGCAAAACAAAAAAAAATCGAATTTTACATCTATTAATTATTGCGCTGTATACCAAACTTAAATTATCCAAGTCTGATCTAAAGTTAACACAATTGGATTTCTTAATGTAGAACATTTCAGCAAATAGCCTCTTTTTATAATTATCTTCCTTGTGTAAAATCTTTACATCTGGTAGAGAAAATTCAAAAGAGTTACCAGTCTTTAAACTATGTTCAACCAATGCTGTTCGATGATTTGATAATATTTTGCACGAGGATTCGTGATTAGAGATTCTATTATTAAGATATTGGCTCGTAGTACCAACGTAACATTTTTCACAATGGCAACAAGTATTGTCCTTAAGGTTACTGAATACTAAACTATTGAGATAATTATTTGAATATGTTAAAATTTTATATTTTATATACATATGAATTAGAGGACTCTAACTTTACTTTACCTTTTTTGGATGTAAGAGTTATTAGAAATCCTGTAAGTGGAATCCTGTCAACAAACCTTACAGAAAACCCACAACTAGTATTCAGTAACCTTAAGGCCTATAGGCATTTGAGAGTATACTCTCAAAAAATTCCAATCCAATTTACGTTGGTACTATAACAATATAATAAAGAAAATTGACTTATGGGTAAACAAGATCTTCAATCAATTAGGCCATTTTGAGTTCCGAGATCTTGCAAAGATGGTATACTCATATAATAGGTTGTCAAATATCTACCTTCCGCTTATTTGCTCTTTTTTCAATGCTTTGTAAAAAGTGTTACAGTGATCAGATTTAGTTCAAATATGCGCCGTTTTGTTCGATAATAATAATAATATATTTATTAATCCTTTTAGCTGGCTTTGCTAGATAGGACAAGTCAACAAGAAATTACAATATAATATCACTCAATCATAATATGCAATTGAATATCAACAAAAAGTACAATAAAAATACATAATTTAAACAGATTAACTATAAATTACTAAATACAATATATCTACTCTACATATCGCGGTCGCTAAGAAAGTCAGATGTACTATAGTAACATCTAGACAATGTCTTTTCTGAACTGGCGTTTTAGTAAGTTCTTAAATCAGATAGGATGGTTATATAAAGTAATGCCCCGATAAAAATATAAATAATAAATAAATATATATAAATAATAATAAAAATTATATCTATTCTAACATAGGAATGCTTCAAATTAAGCTCATATGAGTTTTAAAAACTTCGAACCCAGTCTCCTAGATTTGTTTTGTACCTTTATAGAAGTTTTTTCTCATCATACACCGATTCAACTTGGTTCACAAACTTAGGAGATAATAGAATTTGACTTAGTTTTAATATTTCTGAATGTTTGTTATGATGCATGATTAATTAAAATTCAGTCAATATTGACACTGGAAGCTATAAGCTCATGAACAAGAAAGATTAGAATAGAATGCATTTTCTGACCATAAATATTCCATACTGAATTGAATAATTTCTATCGTAATTATCCTTACAAAATTTCCCACATTTTTTTTTAAAGAAAGCTAAAAATAACTGTTGACAGTTTCAAACAGAAGCAAAACAACAAGGAACCACAGAACACTATTTTATTGGGAACTACCCACCACAGAGACGTCATAATATTTTAATGTGATAATAATTCACTCTAGTTATTCTGAGGAAAATTATAACTAAAAATCAATAATGGTTACAGATATTATCTTCCATTTAAAAAAACTTTGCAATTATTAATTTTTTCTTCGGTAATAAATTAATATTGTATGGTAAGGTATTAAAATTTGACATAATCTATGAATAACCATTATTCAATGCACCTCACTGCACACATAATCTACAGCCATTGGATGTGGGCATAAATGGCCCTTTTAAATCGTATTGTGCTAAAGCTCAAGACAACTAACAAACTAATGTTTTTACAGAGGAGGATTATGCACCATCTTTCGTGACAGATCGGCCACTGTTACAAGTTGATCCATCTCAAGCTGTATCAGATGAGGAACCCCTACAGTTACAGTACGCAGAATAATGTGCAGCCGGAACCTGTACCCATAACTTCTTCAACATCGGGTCGGATTATTGTACAACCTCAGCAATCTAATATAGATCTGGGTGATGACTACTGATCACTACTGCTTTGACCATTAATAATTACAGCCAAGAACTCCAATCAATACCTGAAAAGACAAATGCTTCAGCTGTGTTCAGCCCTGAAATTGTAAAATACCTTTACCAAAGGCACCACCGAAAATGCAGAGGGCCACAAAGCGACGCCTTAGAAAGTCAGCCATTTTGACTGATTTCTGTAGTTTTTAGCGCTGAATTAACATACAATAAATAAAACTTCAGAAATATCTGTTTCATTTAGAAAAAAACTATACAAATCTCATATTTTATACAAGCGGCAAAATTTGCCCCACACATGGAACAACTCGCCCCCACGCAGGGTTGAATGTTCCCTTCCAAAATTTCGCAAAAATATGTCTGTAAAGAAAAAGCTATTGAGATATTGACAGAAATGACTATACTATTACAGAAACAGATTCTTCAATAGATGCAAATATCAAAAATTAATATCATTTTCATCATACAATTCCACACTGTGAAAAATAAAATTCTGCGCTCAAACTCCTCAGGAGTTTGAGAATTTTTTTTTCAATCAAACCATTTTAATTTGAATTAACCTAAAATTGATTACGCCAAATGAACTATTTTTCTTGATTAAAACAACCTAGTTGATTATAGAGAACAGCTAAAACATTCGCCTGAAACTTTTTACATTTCAGCGAAATGAAAGAAACAACTGATTCAACATAAACATACAATTACAAGAAATTGTTTATGCACTTGTCTCAATATCCATAATTGATTGATACAAATACATTATTCTAAATAGGTTTTAACGAAACCATTCGTTCGTTTCATTTTTATTTGTTCAATAGAACGAAGGTACGGTTGTCGTAAATTCTGTCAGTTGATGCAACGACTACAGTTTCTTGAGACAAGAATCTCGCGAGATTATATTATTAGCCTCATTTACTTGAAGAAAACTATAAATATTTGAATAAAATTGAACATATAATTGTTGCAATATGAAGTGACATTTGTAAAAAAAATATTGCGTAATTGATTTAATAAAACGAATTAATTGTAGCAATTTTTTTATATTGGCTGCAATTAAATCAAAACTCTATCTCTTTTATATTGAATATATCCTATTTAAATGCAATTATTTGTGCATTTTACTCACAATATTGTTGTATCCGGTGATAAAGATGACATAGAATACATGATGCGCAAGCTAATTAAAGAATACGAGAAGTGGGGCTTAAATGTCAACTTAGAGAAAACCAAATATCTTTGTGTTGGTGGAGAACCGGGTGATCTGGTATTGGATGATAACAGGGATGAGATGATAACCCACTGCCTGGACTATAGCTTTTGAAGCGGCACTATGTCAGCGGCAGGGGAGTGTATAGGGATCTCTTGGCGGCACTCTATATAGCCACGCATAGCTTAGTTCACAGCGCTTCGGTGGCCTAGAGGTTTGCGCTCAAGTTTCACACCGACTAGGTACTAGATGCCGGGTTCAACTCCCGGCGGCTCCCTTAAAACTTCTAACCCCTGCGTCTATGGCATGGCGCACACAAGCCATACTGATGAGTCCAAATGTGTGCGCCAGGGACGAAACGCATAAGTAGGGATAAATTCCTTCGATTCTACATTGGTGTCCCCGACGTGATGGGAACGGTTGTCTTTACGACGTGTCTTGGAAAAGCAGACGGTTGACGCTTGAGGTATACTCGCTTCCTCTCTGCAACTACCAAAGAAACTCTAGACGCCTTTCCCATTCCGTACAATATTCATGGTCTGCCGCGTTATTGCGGTATTTATTAATATAAAAGAGATATTATTGTTCTGTGAAGAAAAATAATGATTAAATACAAATGTTTTTTTTTGTTTTATCAAATTATTCCTTTGCTAGTGTCAAAAACCCTTCAATTTAGCACAAATCAATCAGTTTCTTAACCCAAGAAACTTTCACTTGACATAAGAGATATTATCATTTTTATCGACTGAATTCTCGACCCATTCAACTACAAATTGAGTTTCAGTGAAATGTAATATTTATTTACATGAAACCAAAATTTTTATTCTACGAAAAGTATCAATAGTTACATACTAATTAATATTACCGTTGGATCAAATTTTTTTACCACCTGAGTCAAAAACTCTGAGCTTGGTTGAAACTAATCAGTTTCTTAACTCAAGAAACTTTTATTTAGGGTAAACGCCATTCTCAACCGTAGAGGGCGGTAGGGTCAAGTACTTTATGCATTTGGCTGTATTCAAACGTACGGAGTACTTGATACAAATTAATATGGTTTGAGATGAGGAACTATTTTTTACAGTGCATGTTATTTGAAAATCGGAACTTTCAGCCCCGGTCTCCTCTAGCTGATGGAAGAGAGAACGAACAGATCGGAAAATTCATTAAGGAAAAATTGGAGTTGATGAGAAGATTACAAGGGCATTCATGATAAACAAGGGGAAAAAATTAAATGTTGCAGGTAGAGGTTTAAGATTGGTACCAGCAACAGAGCATAATGAAGGCAAAAAACAAATTAAGGGGACAGCAGGTTGCAGTGGACATGGAAACCTCATCACATGTTTCTTTCTTAGTCTCATTTTGCCTTCTTTCGTTTAGTTGAGAAAATTTCTTTAAAATATTAATTAGAAGGTCATCTGCACACTTGGCACTTATTTGATTTTCTTTTTTTTTTGTGAAAATTGTTCCCTGGAAGGGCATATTTCCATTCTCATCCACGTAAGTATTCATTATGTCTTCTACAGGGATAACCCTTAGGTTCTTATATTGGTTTGTTTTTTGTGGCTAATTTCAACCACAACGAAGGTATTCGTCTCTTTTATATATTTGTGTATACTCTATATGAATGACTTGTTTTTTCTGCAGTGAAAAAGTTTTCTCATTTTGAGTTCCTGACCTCACGTCAGAAGTTTTCTGATGTAATAACATACATTTTTCATTTTTTGTATTAGGATGGCACATGTAAATGAAACAACTCTTTAAAATCGATGAAACAATATTCAATGTCAATATTTAGGATATATCTTAATACAGTATGATAGTCATACGATTTATTCACTTCACATAACCTCAGTATTGTATTGATAGATTTATCCGAGAAGGTTTATTTATATGGAAAGATCCACTGATTATATAAAAGAAGTTGAATTTACTTTCAGAATAATAATTTGCCAAATTCATATCTTGAAAGATGCAATCTGAAACTGAATGACAAAATATTTTAAATATGGATTCTTCTATCTATCGACAAGCTTAAAAAAATCACTTTAGTCGTAAAAATGTATAAGTGCAGACATTTCGATAGATTACGAAGCCAAGCTATAACATTCAATACAGCTGCAGTTCATAAGGCACATAATATGATATGAATAAACCACTTACGATTGTTCCACACTGTATGGTGACCGCATTGCTCAAATGGAACCCTAAAACGGTCGTTTGTTAAACGCAAGAATAACCACTATGAGTGCCACCTGAAGGGGAAAGATAGGAGAGCTCACTCGAGATCGTAAGTGGCCATTATATTTCACATACGTATAAAATTTGTGACAATTTCATTGTGTTTTTGCTCTGAAAGTTGACTGAACAGCACCCTCTTCTAATCTCCGATCTCTAGAGAGTAACGATCAATGAAAATCAGGAAATATAGTCAGTTTTGGTAAGAATATACACAAAAGATTGATCTGGATGTTGATAAGGTTAAAGTTATTTTTCTGTTAAGAGGGTTTTGTTACTGGAGTCAGAATTTATGATGGCATTGCTTCTCTTCCTGTGCACCACTTGATACAACTCCCAATAACAAAAAAAACTTTTGTTACAACATCATTTGATCCATGATTTTATGATGGTCCTTCTATTCACACGTATTTAGGGTAGCATCTTTTTCTGCGCACTTTTTCTAGTTTGTTGAACTAGCAGAATAGCTTGATTTCGTTTTGCCCAAATTTCTGTAATTATTGAATATCGAACCGAAAATGGTCTAAATAGTTTTGGTCCAAACTCCGATGAAGAATCCATAGTCAAACTATAGCATGAGCTGGAGTGTAGCAGCTAATTAGTTAATGCTTCCTGAATATCATATTTTGGATCGCATTGAAACTTGGAAATTGTTTAAATAACGTTGAGGCAAAATAAATTGGCCAAATTGCGTGAAAATAATCACAATGAAAAATTTTTAAAAATTCCCAAATTTTTTTTTTAAATACGTGTAATCTCATGAGATATCAAACAGAGATCCACAAAATTCAGAATATACATATAGGTTATTGATATCCAAGACAGCTTTGATATCATCATTGTACCATCTTATTTCAAGAAGCTATAAGTTTACCATAATTGAAAATCGCGGAACATAATAAGTATTCTAATGGACTGTCTAGCAGTGGCGTAGCTAGCATAGGTGGCACCCAGGATTTTGTAGGTGTCACCGCAAAAATCGATCAAAACTTTTAAAATGAAAATACAGGGTGTCTCAAGTTAGAGTGCCTATTAGACGTTTCTGGAGAACTAGACATATTTGAAATCTGAAAATTGGGATTATGATATTGTTCGAAGTTCTCAACAGAGCTAAAATATTTTCGAAGCCCAAAAACTTCCGGTTATACAGGGAGTGAAAATAAATTAGACGAAAAAATTTGTTTTCAAGTTTTCAATTCCTGGTATGATCGAGTATTCAATAGTGAATACATACATTTCTGTTAAAACCATTGTATTAAATCGAATAGTTTTCAAAATACCAAAAAAAAACTGGAAAAAAGGTCAAATATGTTCAGTCAGTAATATGTTCATTATTCTTATTTTAAACATCCTGAGCGTAAACCGTTTTTACAACATCGAAGAGGAAGGATGTGAAAAGGTCATGCATCTTTTGGATTTCAAAAATATCATCACAGGGTGCTTCAAATTGTGTGTTGGAAATTGTGATCTTAAATTGGCCATAACTTCTGTTTTTCGAATTAGAACCTTATTTTTTGGCGCTCTTGTTCACCCGAACAGAGTGCCTATCATTTTGCCCGAATGTCTGTAATTTTGGAATATCGAGCCGAAAATGGTCTCAATCGATTGGGTTCGACTCCTGATGAAGAATTCGTGGAGAAAGTTGAGTCTGTCCGGCCGGTTGTATCCTCTCTAGCATCCAAAAGAGATGAGCTAGAGTTTTCATATTTTCAGAATAGGTTTATTGTCCAAATATCTCGGTTAAGTTCGTTATTGAGCCAAATCCGTCGGATGGTTCAGTAGTTATGAGCATCTGAAATTTTGTTTCCTCAATAACTATTAGAATATCCATCCGATCAAGTTGATACTTGAAATGTTATTGGGGAGGCTGAAACAAAACGGCTTGCAAAATTTCACAGAAATCGTCAAGCTAGAAATTTTTAAAAATTCCCAAAAAATTTTTTTCAATACTCAATATCTCCTAAGACTTCATTTAGATTTAAATAAAAATCCGTATATTTATTGAGGTTACCGATATCTTACTCATCCTCAAATTTCATTGTCGTAGCTTCCTCCTTCTGAAGATATGATCATTTTTTCATTTACTCAAGAGAAAATAGAAATGTCATGAAATCCGAGCTTTGTCATTGAAAGATTTGCCATCTCAGATCGATATTCGTTTGACAACTTGCGGACCTAGATATCAGTGTCAGTTGGCGTAATATCAATCAAAATTTTCATAGAATTCATAGAGGTAGAATTCGATGTCGATGACGTTGTCAAAATTCAGAAAAGCACAGACGTAATATTAATCGAAAAATTTTTATCATAGAGAAAGAATTTGATGGCGTTGTCAAAACTCAGAAAAGCAATGACGTAAGTTTTTAGGAGAAGCATAGAACAAAATTTGGTGAAAATTATTAGTAGTTATTTTCAAATTGAGGTAAAGGTTTGTTTATTCATTAGGCGTTCATATTTGCATCACATTGTCCCATAGTACGGAAAAAGACTATTGTTCACCCGATCAGAAAGCTTATAGATTTGTTAAGGTTTGAATATTTACTCACAAGTAGCTCAACAAGAGCGCCAAAGCAATCTGACCTCATGTCAGTGCTTTCTAAATTTTTATAATTGTGTTAGATTCTGCGGTCAAAAATAATGATTTTCTCACATGATTATGCTCCTAAATTCAATAATTTTTGAGTTATTTGTGATTTTCTAGATTTATGAAGTACCTACGTAGAGTCAAATTCTTCGTATCTGATTCATAAGGATATTCTGTGAGCATAGAAGATAAATCATCCCATTTATAATTCACAAGTGTCAGACAGGTCTTATTGTTAGTTGCTATAAAATTTTTGATTTCACAAAATGAATCGTTGCTATTCTAATAATGAGATTTTAGATTTATTTCTTATATTGTATTCTTTCAATATTATACGTAATACATATTCAAATGCACTTAATGATTTTGTTTATTTCAAATCCATGGTGGATGACACAAAATGTTGAGTATCCAATGAGAAGTATCCCCATTTTTTTACAATTTCTGAAAAGATGTTTCAAACTTTCCAAATTTTGGAATGTAAGAGCCCTTTAAGAATATCAAAAAAGGGGAGGTGATGAAATTAGTATTTTGTTTTATTTCGAAGCGAATAAGAATTCATCTCTTCAATAGGAAACATGGTTTTAACAGAAATGTATTCACTATTGAATACTCGATGATACCAGGAATGGAAAACTTGAAAAACATTTTTTCGTCGAATTTCACTCCCTGTATAACCGGAAGTTTTTGGGCTTCGAAAATATTTTAACTCTGTACAGAACTTCGAACAATATCATAATCCCAATTTTCAGATTTCAATAATGTCTAGTTCTCCAGAAACGTTTAATAGGCACTCGAACTTGAGACACCCTGTATATCTATATAAACTTTCACTTTGTAATTTTATCTGAGCATTGCCCATTCCAAAAAAAAAAGATATCAAAGGAATACAGAAAAAATTCTAAGAATAGTTCAGACATGATTCCTAAATATTTGGCCGATTTACATGATTTTACGTGATAGGTTAAAACATTTATGTTTTGTTTTTACATATCAATTTATATAGCTGTTGTTTTTATTATAGCTAGATTATTTTATTAGTGGTGGTTATGCTCTCTGTGGCAGATTCACGATTTTAATAGGTAAAATGAACTGATGGTCATAGTCGGGCTTGAGTGTCACCCCTAAACAAGTGACACCCAGAGTGGGTCACCCTGCCGCTCCTTTAGCTACGCCACTGCTGTCTAGATTGAGATAATCGAATGGTATTTCTATGTTTTCTTTGTTAAAATCATCGAGAATTTCTTGTATTTTCTAATGAATCGTTTCATACGAACTTACCCCATAAATAAGATCTCAATACTAATCGCTGTGGCAATATCAATTACTTGCTAGTAGACGATTCTTTCGTTATTTGCATTTCAATCAATAAGCTATTTCAAAGAACAGAGCTTATTGGAAGGAAGAAGATATTCGTTCCTATTTGATTTTCGAGGAAAAAGATATACCTTATTTTGGTTGGTTTTCAAGGGATGGAATGTGATCTTCGAAAAAAATTGAAGAAAAACTATGAGAGGTTGTTTTCAATTTAAGATAAGTATTTCTTGACTCTTTCGTATTCATTGTGCTGGTTGTTTTAGTATAACACTGTTCCAAAGTTCAGGAAAATATTTCAGAACATCAGGAATCATTTTCAAAAAGGGTTTCCAGTGTTAAGGAGTTCTTTCTTTGAAATGGCTGTATGAAATGAAAATGAACAAAGTAATAGTTCATTCATGATTAAAACCCAATATAACAATAAGGCATGGTGGTAGGCAGGTACATTCATACATAGAAAAAGACTTTTCTATCGGTGTGATAATCAAAATCATTTGTTGAAGCATACAATAATTTATTTCGGTCACCTCATGTCACTTCTACGTCGAGAATGGAGGTAATCATTCAGTTCCGAGTGATCTTAAATGGAGATTGAATTAGTATTATAACACCCCTTGTTCAAGAGCACAGATTTCAGAAGCTGTTCGCACTCTGGCTTTAAATAACGGTTATGTTATCACCATAGAAATCTACAAATTTAATTGGCGGTATTGCTTTTGTGCGGGCAATGAAAGAAATATGCCATGATAGAAAATATTTGTTGTATATGTTTGACGATGCGTTAAGAAATTCTAGACTCCATTTCCGAAGATCTGAATACGAATTCGTAGATATTAGGCTATTTGTGACACCTTTCGACTGTCCATTCTTTGGTAGCTCAGAAACCACTCAATATGGTCAAAGGTGGAATCTAAAAATATTCAGAGTGTCCCATTAGAAAAAATGAAGTTGATGTGTACTTCCGGTACAACCAGAAACACTTTGAAAGGGAAGATATTTTCTGTTTACTGGAAATACTGTTGAAGTACTGTTTACAAAGTGGCGGTATTGCTAAGATTTACAATTTTAGGATGAGAAGAAACTGTAAGTTCGGTTACTGTTAATTCAAGATGTATGTTCGTTGATTTATTACCTATTTTCATTCTTTTTATATCCTACTATCTCAGAGACCGTACTAATTTCTCATCTCTATGAAACCGATAATTGATATATCACAAGGTGAACCTCATCGCTGGAGTTCTTACTTTTCGAGTATCTGTGGAAGAATGTCGATGCAATAGCAAATAATTCTGCAGACAACAATTCGCTCTCATGAAAAAAAGGTCACTAATAAAGAATCATTTAGAACCGTTAAATGATCAAAACAAAGCATTATCACAATATAGGCTTTATTCCCACGGACTATATTCAATTTTTTATGCGTCGTATTAGCGGAGAAACAGTGGTTTAGTGTTACCCATTGTTTATGATACTTCAAAAAACAAAAGTGAATCATTTACAGTGTTTTGTCTATTGTGCATATTAGGGTGGTGTTTAGGAGCTTGCAATATTCAAGCCTTACAGAAGGGTACACTTTCAAGCTAATGTCTAGTTCATTGCAGATATTTCACCCTTGAAGGATGCAATATGCTGGTGGAACTCCCGTGGAGTTTTTGTTCCAGTCGAAGGGGGCTTTTAGATAGCCATTGGTTAAGTTGATTTATTGCTATATAACATTAACTTAGCCGACCTACCCTTGACCATTTCAGATGGACTGACTTTTTTCATATGAATTAATTTTTTGCTCATGATAGTAAGTGAATTCGTCTTCTCGAAATCTTTCATGGAATGTTTTGAACTTTGATTTTGCAGTTCAGAATTTTTCTCGAACTGAATATAGGAATTCGAATGGAGATCATAAAATGCTATATTTTCTATCTGTCATACTATTTTTGGTATTCATATATTTCCTGAAATCGGTTGAAATGAGACTCTTAGATCTGCTACAAAGTTCTTTAAAATTCAAATAATCAATCAAATTCATATACATTTTCCACTTTTTATGGATTTTATTTTTCAGTTTTATAAAAAAAGGACCTGCACCCTTCCTCCTATTCAAAATATTCAGAGCCTTCTCCACTTCAGATTCAGACAACTGAATATAAGAAGAGATTTCTGTGAGGTAGGCAGACAATGCTCAGGAGTTGCACTATCAACACAACTCTGATCACTGAAAGATATATAAGTGCTACTAAAAACTCGGAGAAAGGATTATTTATCTCTTGACCTGTTGTACAGAAATGAAATCGGTTGAAATGAGACTCTTAGATCTGCTACAAAGTTCTTTGAAATTCAAATAATCAATCAAATTCATATACATTTTCCACTTTTTATGCCGCATGAAATCATCTTAGAATTTGACGATATATTGCAAATGGCAAAATATACAGAATGCTCCATTTCAGATAAGCAAGTTGATGTCTTCTTCCGGTATAACCAATATAGACGGGTATTGAATTTATTCAGAGAGGAAGTATTTAACAACTAATCTCCCTATAAGAAATATCAAATAGATGTATTGATGGTTCCTCCATGAACTCTTAATGAACGTTCTCATTGGGACAGCCAGTCTATAAGCGATTTTATGATGAAGCCAATGTTGTGTTTTCTTTAACTGTATTTCATTAACCCAATATTTTTGTCCAATATATGTCCATATAAAAGGCCGCATGGTTGCTCCTAAGAATTAAGGGACTTCAGATCTTATCGATCAATCTCGATCTTTTTGTGAACAATTGGAACTGTTCATATGCCACATTCTCCTTATGAAGGTGACAAAAAACCACATGAAACGGTGTCTGAATACGACCACCTTTGCGTCACATCAAGCTCAAGCTGTAAAATATTATCACTCTATTATTTCTGAAGATTTAATCAGTAGCGATCTTGAAAGGAGAAACGTGGGGATATGAATAAAAAACATTGCAAAGGGTTGTGCCCAATGTCAAGGGTGGCGAAGAAATCATGCGGTGAAATAACGGCAACCAGTTATCCCGATTTCTTTAAATAAAAAACGGAAGACGACCCCATGCTATCATAAAGAACCGTTCCGTTATTGTACTACCTTTAAGGAATGATTCACAGAATACTTCAGAGAAATTATCAGATTAATCAATAAAATATTCAATTTCTTTTGTGCATAGAATCGCACAATCAACCCCTTGACCAAGCGATCAACGCTTATGAATCCCAGCATTAGTGTCCCATTGTGACCTTCCTAGGTTTGAACGTCGTGGATTTCGAATGCAACAATCAGTTTGATTGAATTCCATAAATGAATAATCATACTCGTGGGTTGAAGAAATATTTTTTAATTGTTGAAATAAAATACTTCATTTTTTCTTGTATGAGAATTAGTAAAAACCTTCGCGTTGTAATTCGATGGAAGATAAAATCTATGCTTTTATTGATATCATCATTGAATTTATTTAGATATTGCAGAAAAAAAAATTTGTATAATTTGCTCACTTTTTCCTAGTGGAACATCTAACTTTCGTTTGAATGTCTATAATATTCTAATATTGGACCGGAGGTGCCCTTGACGATTGGGCTCGACTTTGTGATGAAACATCTATAGTCAAATAATAATAATAATAATAAAAATAATACTTACCTACTCTTTCGGAGTGGTAAACAAGACGGTGAACGAACTCCTGGATTTTGATAGGTCAATAAGAAAAACGATGAACATGAATCGTAGCCTTCATCCAAATAGTTCGATTCAGAGGATATACCTTCCCCAAAGCCTGGGGGGTAGAGGATTGCAATGTTTGGAATATCAACACTATCAAAAAACATTGGAAATAGCAGTAAGGATCCTAAGAAGTGAAGATCCGCTTCTGAAGTTTGTAGCTCAGCATGAACTCGCGAACCACGGAGCCTTCCTAGTCCGAGCTGGACAGAGAGCCTTGGAGAAGCTCAGCATAACCAGCGTATCGATCGATCCTGAGCGTGCTGGAGCACCAATCACTCAAGCGGACTAAAGAAGGCTAGCAAGACTGATCCGGAAGTCTCAGTCGAATACATTACTCGAACATCATATGAGTAAAAGCCTGCACTCCATATTTTTCAGGAGTTTAAAAGACCAAGATCTGTCGGAAAAATTGTCTTTCGCCTTTCTAAAGTCGGCTAGCCTTAAGTCAGAGACGGAGGGATTTGTGAAGGCGTGTCAGAATGGAGTAATAAATACCAGATGGTATAAAAAGAACATCATGAAAATGGACACCCCAACAACTTGCAGAGCCTGCCATAGTCAACAAGAAACGATTATGCACATTTTTTCTGCCTGCAGAGTCCATGCTCCATCAGGGTATATAGAGAGACACAACGCGGCACTCCGGGCTCTCTACTTCCACCTGAGAGCGGCATATGAGATAGACAAAGAACCGGTGCTAACATATGTGCCTCTGGAGATTGAAGCGGTGGTCCAGAACGAGAGAGCTCGAATATACTGGAACTATCCTGTCTCAACAACACGTCAGATCAATGCAATAAAGCCAGACATACTTCTTTTGGACAAAGAACTGAAGGAATTGTTCGTAGTGGAATTCTCCTACCCTGCAGAAAACAATATAGTGATGAAAGAAGAACAGAAAAGGCAAAAATACAAAGATCTTGTTTTCGAGCTTGGAACTATGTACCCAGGTCATAAAGTCAGGATGGTTGTACTAATCATAGGATGTCTATGAGAGCCAACTACGTGGAAGAATTGAAGATTATTCCGGCCTGCAGATCTGGAGCCGAGATACTAGCGCACAGAATGCAGAAGGCGGTGTTGCTTGGGTCACTGCATATCATCAGATCCCATGAACTTTAGATGCCACTTGCAGCTCATCTTTTTTGTTAAGGGACGCTGCAAGGGCCGGACGAAGAACTTCTCCATGGAATGTGTGAGAGGTTTTTAGTGGGTAGCCAACCAAGATCTTGGAGTCTCACACTACCTAGAGTGCGAACCATCTGGGAGCCCATAAAGGGTTTTCCCCTCACACGAAAAAAAAAATAGTTTATTGAGCATAAACATTAATCGCAGGTGCAAGTGCCTGTACGCTATGAATATTTTACAACTTCATAAGCATTACAATAGCCAATGAGCTGAATAAACAAATATAAATTTTACAGATATACAAATGGTTAATCGACATCACCAAAGAACCTAATTAACTAAGGGTTGACCAGCGAGTGGAAATATTGCTCGTCCTTCCACACATCCATGCCCTGATTTCATGCTTTCGCCTTCTAGGATTTTGTACTCCTCTTATCTCGATCGGAACCTCGTTACATATACGTGGGGGGAGATATGTGCAACATCTTTGCCCAATACGTTTTCTGGCTCTTGGAATCCAGAAGTGGGTGCTCCCCTTCCTGGTTTCATAATCATACTTTTTATGTTGCAGTATAATTTTTCTGGAACAGGTTGCAGTCAACATCTGAAAAACAAATAGTGTGAGGGGGCTCATAATTTTCGAAATAGTGTACAGATCATCTGGCGGAAACAATAGTGGTTTCCTGTGGATAACACGTAACAACCATCTTTGCCCCACCTCAACCCTTCTAGTGTGACATGGATATGCTCCACCCCAGGCCAGTATTCCATATTTTATATGTGGTTGACAAAGGGCCTTATCAGTTTTTCTTCGTCCAGGTATTCTCAGAGATATCTGAACTTTGATAGAAGACGTCTTAGTTTTCTCACTACGTTGTCTATGTGCTTATCCCATTTCAACTGTCTGTCAACTGTGATCCCCAAGTATTTGATATTTTCAGCTTCCGGGATTGATATGTTGGCGTCGATCTCTAAATTACTCATATGTGGAAGTCCCGTTACATAACATGCAAAGGATGAGTATTTCGTCTTTTTTGTGTTGATTGTTAATTTGTTCCTCCTGAACCATGTTGTACAAATCCTTCTCAGCACTGGATTTGAGATTTTTCCAAGAGGTTCCCTCATACAATATTGCGGTATCATCCGCAAAACTGATGATTTTCGCCCTCACATTCATGAACTGTAAGCTGTTCATATAAATTATAAACAGAACCGGTCCCAGTACAGTCCCCTGTGGTATCCCATATTCGATGGATCTTTTTTCGCTAGTGTGACTGTTTATCTTAAAATACTGCCATCTATTAGTCAAGTATTATTAGTCAACCATAATGATGGAGTTTATGGAGGAGAATCTCATGGGAAACCGTATCGAAGGCTTTTTCGAGATCCACAAAGACACCTAAACCAACCCTCTCTCCATCCAACCAACCATACACTGTTTTAGTCAATTCTGTTATTGCACTCTCTGAACTTGACTTTGCGATAAAATTTTGTTTTTTTCAATAATTTCACAATACGGGTTTTGATTATTTTTTCGATGATCTTTGCGACATTAGATGTGAGGCATATCGGTCTGTAATTTGATACTATGTTTTTGTCTCCAGATTTAAAAAATGGCTTGATGATCCCTACTTTAAAAATGTTCGGAAATTTAGAAGTTTCAAAGCACAGGTTGGTCAACAGCAATAGTGGTTTCGATATTTCCTCCTTGATATTCTTCAATAATTCTGTCTTGATTCCATCATGACCAGGGGCTCCACCATTTCTTAGTGCCAGAATTGTATTTTCTATCTCTTTCTTACATGTTGGGAAAAGGAAGAAGGTAGCACCACAGCTTAATTTGAAGCATTCCTATGTTAGAATAGATATAATTTGATGAACCCTGAAAGTCTGATGCAATAAAGAACCAGCTCTTCTTAAAGACAAGTCTTTAATTTAACAGGTCCTTACAGAAAATACATTACCTATTTCAACGCTTATTACGACAATATACCAAGTACCTATGTGAGTGATGGAAAACTTTTTCTCTATTTATTATGAAATATTACTCTGGATTAAATATCAAACAAGGTGCTAGACATCATAAATAATGAATACAGCAAACGGCAATTTAGATTTTGTGGTGAATGTAAGACAAAAATTGTTCAGTGGTTAATTTCATCTATAGTGTGTAGTGGTGGAACCATAGACTGGAGATATTTCCCCAACCTTTTGTAGAAATATTTAATAAAGATATTGATATTGTTGTTTGAATATTACAGGTGAAAATGCAATTTTTTCATGAAATTTCAACACCCTATATCGTTTGAACTGGGCCAAATTAGGAAAAATGTTATAGGAAGAAAATGTTTCTTTTGACGTCAAGAATCTATAGTTAAAATAAACGCAGTGGTCAAAGACTCACCCTGTATATAAAATTTGACAATTCGAAATATATAAAACATAAAATATTGTGTATACTATATGTCAGAAAGTGTTCATTTATGAATTCCAAATCACTTGTGCGAGATTTTTTGCAATAGGAATGGAACAGTTTCCTATCATCAGCTATTAATATTACTGAAAATTTAGAATTTGTATGCTTTAATTCAGTGCCTTTTGATCAAGTTCAAAGAAAAGATTTCCTTATGTCTGTTGATTCAAAAAATCTGAATCGTTTTCCTATAATTGACCTCATTCTCTGTATTGGATTCAAGAACATAGTATTATTAGCATATAAAATAGCTGATGGTAGACTTTGAATAAGAGAAATGAAATTTTCTTCATAATGAAAACATCTTTTGATTGAAAAAAGATGCATTTTAATAAAAGTTGTATCCATATAACACATAATATTTTATGCTCTCCACATACCATGAATGAGTTCAACTCAATTTCATTAATTTCAAACTCCAAAATGTTACTACTAGCCAAGTTCACTGAAATATGACATCTTTTTACAAAGTACCTCGTCTTCAGGTAACATTTTATGCATCTTGAATCAATAACTAATCGGATTATTGTGAAAATAGTTCCCAATATTTCAAAACAAATAACAGATAACGCATAACCTCACGTTATTTTTTTTTCAAAATATCAAAATGACTTTTGTGATCCGAAGACTCCCGAAGAAATATCGGACAGCCAGAGTACCAATATGAAAAACTAAGGTAATGGCCAACTGAGTGACAGATTTCAGATCAAAATATAGTATGATTTTATACCACCAGGGTGAGAGGGTGGTATACTGTTAGTCAATAACTACACATTTCAAACCGAAGCTATCGACATAAATAGCCATCTTCCTTCATTAAATGGCCTATAATACTGATCAGAGGAATCGAATGATCTACCAGTGATAAGATCCAATTAAAAATTTCAAATAGGGATCATTATGATGTCTGAAATAATATCCGTTTCGATTAACCGCAAGATTTGTTTTCAATCTTGGTCCATATATTGAAGCATCTCAATGAAAAACTTCTTTTATATTCGACAAGTTATCTGGTGAGCATCCTGTAGGGATTTCTCATTCTTTTTCGATGATAGGTTTGTTAATGAGTATCGAGCGTTGTGTACTGAAGAAGAATGTAGAGCAAAAACACTCAATGGAATTATACAATTATTATTGAAAGGCTTGTTATGAATGAATGAGCTTTAGCTGAAGGCGTAATTAATAAATTAGTTAGAATCCGTTTATGGCACTCGACAGGAATATTAAAATGATTGAGCAAGAAACTGACGAAGTTAACTCTGTACACCTTTATTCAGTATATGAGGTGTAATGGAAATTTAGCGTCTTGAATTATGTGTTAGGTTTTGAATAAATATCAGGTATGCATAAAACATCGATTTTTAAAGTTTGACTTATTTGTAAACAACGATGTAAATGTTTAAGATATTTCAAATTTTTATATTTAAGAAAGTATCTTTGAACGTGTTAAGTATTACGTGTTATGATATTCCCCCATTGTTGTGTTTGGCTGAGTCCATTCTTTTATAATAAGCTGTTGATGTTACAAAATTTTTTGTTGGTGCGTGTACCGATGAACTAAATGTTGATGCTTATTGAACTCTGTCGACTTTAACCATCGATCAACATTCCATTGAACCAAATTAGCCAACGTCGATACCAGCGTCTCTAAATGTATCGTATATCGTCCTACAGATCGAACGTAATTATCCTGACAGTTTCATACGAGCAAAACAGCTTCTAATGGCACAAATCCATAATACTTGCGAGAAACCTGCATCCTGCAGCTTGCACATTTTGTACCTCGAATCCGGTATTGATGGAAGTGATGTTAATGTAACCAACCCAGAGACCTATTGAGCAAGTGTCTAGCTTTCGTCTCGCCATAGAAGATCTTCTGCAGCTCTCAAGTATATTAGGTTATTTCAACATGATCTGAATGCGTCATCAGGAATATTACAATTTTTGTTCTTATCAAAACAATTGAAAGAAATATCGTTTTTTAATATGAGTATTGATATTTAAACTCTTCTTTCCAATGAAATGTCTCTTTTGAGTCCTCCAATACATGATATCTAAAAAGCAGTTTGTAATTCTTTTCATAATAAGTAAATACAACTAATAATATTGGAATCAATCAGGTATTCCCACAAGAAATGAAATAAATTTATTGATGCCAAAATATGCATGACTGTTATCAAAAACCTTCTACTAGAGATAATTTCAATTGATATTGTCGTTTGAATATTACAGGGGAAAATGCAACTTTTTATGAAATTTCTGCACCCTATATCTTTCGAACGGGGCCTAATTTGAAAAAATGTTATAGAAAGAAAATGTTTCCTTTGACGTCAAGAATCTTTGGTAAAAATTAAAGCGGTTGTCAAAGACTCACCCTGTATATAAAGAATTTTTTTGGTTTTTACCTAGTATTTGATATGTAGAGATTCAATATATTGGGCATCTAGGTTCTTAAAATACTCATAATTAATACCGTTTCGGCGCATCAGCCTTCTTCTCAATAATGAAGTGAGATTTCCAAAGAATCGCGTACGAGTGCATATTTTTATGCGACTCGTATATCCTATATTTTTAAGTTTACTGCTGAGACAAATGAATGTCCTGCATACATAATGTATCAACTGGTATTGGCTGAGAGGAATAGTAAAGGAATAAGCTCAATATAAATGGATATGTTTCGATTTGTAATTCAACGAGTACCTGCTCATAAACTATGTACGTAAATGGAGAATAAATGAAGAGTTTGGCCACACCATACCTTGGCTCAAGAAGATTTGTCACTTTACCTAGATCATATATTTCAATGTCAATTTGATGGGTTTTCTTTTTTCCCACCTGTTAGCTTTGCAGGAGTATAAAATCATTCAAACCGTTTCGGATAATTTCAAGATATTTACGAGGTACATGTAGACACTGAGATCCTTGGAGATGGGACCATCCAACTACATATTCAATCAATTTATAACTATTGTTTGATATTTTAATGCTGTCGAATATTGACAGAAGTTATTATTTGAATAGATTGATAGTAGTTGTATATCAAACAAATAAAAAGCATTCCCGATCAAGTATTATAGGTGTGAATAAACGTCTTGCGATAAACAAGAATCAATTTCCTTTTTGCCTATGAGACTGACAGGAGGTGATTATCAAGTCAATCAAATAATACGCAATTTCTATCTCCGGCAATTCTCTCAGCGAATGAAGAGGAGGAAACAAGAAAATAGTATGACATGTAAAACCGAATGTGACAAGGTGAACCGAATAGGACAAAGAAACAAAATATAAATGTTTGGGCAAAGAAAAAGCTTCATTCAGTTTTAACTTGTTTTGATTTTTGTACCCTTTTGGTTTGTGGAGAAAATATTCAAGGGTAATACCACTACAGATGAGAATTTTTGAGAACACTCTTTTTTTTGGGAATTATGCGTTTAAATTTCACGAAACAAAGTTATCCTTAAAATACCACGAGCCGAAGGCGAGTGGTATTTCGAGATCACTTTCTTGAGTGAAATTTGTATAATTTTCAAAAAACGACAGAGTGTTATCAAAAAAAATTCCAATCTCGTGTGGTATTTGGAAAGATCATTCAACAATATAAATCAAACGAAATAAAAAATAGTTTTTTATTCAAAAATAACCAGATAGAAGCATAACAACAAATTATTCATTTTTATTCTCAAAATAATAATTATTGATAGTACAATTATTATACACATTACGAGCATTATTTTCGAATGATGAAGTAGATACTGATGTTGTTTCTTGAAGGACATTTTTTTCATTCCTTATGGCTGTGATTATTTTTTTGTGATGTTGTTGGTCCAGTTGGTTTCACTGACGCTGCAGAAGAATGGCCTGTTATCTTTATCAGCTGTTCCTCGCCAATCCCTGCTTTGGCTAATTGGCTGACAGCAGTAGCTCGATGCGAGTGGTTGGTTATCTTCGACTTGGTTGTATTGATGCCAATGAGTTCTGCCGATTCTTTTGTCTATTTAGCAATCGTATTGGAACCGACTGGGAGTTTTTGAACCATGAACCATATTTCCAATTCTTATGTGGAGTAAAGAATAGTCTTTCAATGGTTATGTTTGCAGTTCTTTTGGATACAAGTAGCTTATAATCTCACCGGACAAATATCTTCTTCAATACTGTGAGTCAGCCATTTCATTTCCGTACATTTTTGGGCACCACCTTGTCTTGTTTTAGAAAATATCGGATTGTAGGCAAGTCGGCCCGTGGGATTACCATCGTTTTCAATTTCGTATTGGAAATGCGAAATTAGGCATGATGAACCCTCTCCTCCGAGCCAAGCAAGCTTTCAATGCAGCAATAAAATAAAATTTTCTGTTCAAACCGTCTGGATTATCTTCTTTACATAAGTTGACTATCTTTTTGTGTTGCTCCAAAGACAGCGCCTTGGCACTAACTTTTTTTTCTCAGGGTCCACTTGCAAAATACGCCTCTTGGCATTTCGTGCATCCCGCGTCGTTTTAAAAGCCACGTCTGTGAATTGATCTTCTTATCTATTTGGCTACTTATGTTGGTGTAAATGTTTCAATTGATAACATCTGACACAAAACCTCCAGAAAAGTTTCAACTTCTGCATCACTGATAACAGGATAGGGGTCATTTGGTTTGAAGACATGAGTTAGATGTTAGGCAAATGTATTCAATTTTTCTTCATCTGAGCCCACTCTGCATTGGCCATTTTAACCGGAATTGTTTGTTGGAATTGAGAATTTCTATATTGTTTCCGGGTTTCACGTAGTTTCTGGTGAGTTGATTCAGTATTGTCTTGTCAAGCGGATTCCGCGATCTTTGTCATTTCCCTCTAGGACTTTGTAATTCTACCATCAGTTCCAGAATTTGTAGTGGTAATTCCATTTGAATTTAGTTCGACCTCGAGTGTGTTGAGGTGCTCTTCCTTTTGGAAGAGCCTTTGGATCATTTTTGTTATGTTGTTTGCAGTAGTTTCTATGTCACTAGGCGTTTTAAAATTATATTCTTCTTCCTCGAGTTATTGCTGTTACTTAGCCCAATTGGTTTTCTCCCTCGTTAGTGAAGATTTAATTTCATAGGATTTGTGTATTGTGTGGAGGATAATAAGGAATAGCGAATGGTCAGATAAGAGTTCTGGAGGATTCCACATGTATGTGGCTATTCTTAAATCCATTTGTGACAAAGAAGTCGCAGACATTAGGAATTTTGATTTTGTCTGTTGGCCAGTAGGTCGGTTAACCTGGTGGAAATACATTATTAGAAAGCAACGATTCATTTTGTGAAATCAAAAAATTTCATGACGACTAATAATAAGACCTGTCTGACACTTGTGAATTATAAATGGGATGATTTATCTTTTATGCTCACTGAATATCCTTATGAATCAGATTCAAAGAATTTGACTCTACGTACTACATAAATCCAGAAAATCTCAAATAACCCAGAAATTATTGAATGTAGGAACATAATCATGTGAGAAAACTATCAATATTTTTGACCGCAGAATCCAACACAATTATAAAAGAATAGGGTTCTAATTTGAAAAACAGAAATTATGGCCAATTTAAGATCACAATTTTCAACACAAAATTTGAAACACCCCGTGATGATATTTTTGAAATCCAAAAGATGCATGACCTTTTCACATCCTTCCTCTTCGATGTTGTAAAAACGGTTTACGCTCAGGATATTTAAAATAAGAATAATGAACATATTACTGACTGAACATATGTGACTTTTTTCCAGTTTTTTTTGGATATTTTGAAAACTATTCGATTTAATACAATGGTTTTGACAGAAATGTATTCACTATTGAATACTCGATCATACCAGGAATGAAAAACTTGAAAAAATTTTTTTTATCGAATTTATTTTCACTCCCTGTATAACCGGAAGTTTTTGGGCTTCAAAAATATTTTAGCTCTGTAGAGAACTTCGAACAATATCATAATTCCAATTTTCAGATTTCAAATATGTCTAGTTCTCTAGAAACGTCTAATAGGCACTCGAACTTGAGACACCTTGTATGTCCACCCTGCCGAAAAATATTACAGCATTAAAGTCTAATGCATTATGAGCGTTTATTAACGTTAAGGCGACAATCATCAAAATATTGATATCTATCAATCAGGCAATTTACCTCAGATATCTTTATCTGAGAGTATGACCGACAATGATTTCGGTCTAAGCGAGTGTTGTCCGGAGCAGCAAAGGTGCAAGAGATGCCAGCTGACTTGCCTTGACCATGAATACACGAGGCACATTGAGGTAGGTTCGAAAAAGTCCAGCAAGAGTAGAAAAGGAAATAAAATTAAGATTCCTCTAATAAAACTTGTTCCCGACGTGAGTCAGCTACACTTTCGGAATAAATTCGCCAACATCTGCCGGTCATTTTTTATTTCGGATATTGATTGAGATGGCTTATCGTTCAATTTCATGATTCGTAATGGTAAATCTCTTCAAGAATTATGATCGATGTTGTATTCGATTTGGAATTGAATATGGGTACTCTTAATGAAATATAAAATGTTCTCAAGGCAAAAATTAGCTTTCGAGAAGCTGACAATATTTAAAAATGATGGAATTTTCATTAAGTAACAAGATTGACAGAACTCAGAAACTAGATTGATTTTGTACTTATCTGTGGTTCGAAGTCTATTTCAAATTACTTCGAACAATCAGCTTTCAAGCTTCCGGTGATTCAATTAGCACGTTTTTTCTTTGATCCACAGATCAGTATTAACTGCTGAAATACACCTCGCTCTTATATCTGCATTTCCTTTACTGTAGAGGGCGGGCAATGCTTAGTCCTATTTTCCCTGACAGTACCAGTTGCCCATAAATTCATATTTCTCAGGGTCTTCAGCAAATCATGGCTGGAGAAGTGATTATAGAAAAATAAAACATGGTCTGAGGAAGATTCAACACATTTGAGAAGATCTAAAACAACTTTGGAACCTAACGGTAAAGTATTTATCATCCTGTCATTCTTTGGTTTTGCTCCACAGTAGGTTTCATAGTTAGAACAGTAGCCAGTCTTTGAAACCAAACCTTACAGGTTTTCCTCTAATGAACTGTTTGCACGAGCGGTGTCCAAATTATTTAACCATCGCTTCATCAATTGAAAGATGTTCATGGAAAAGTCTCCACTGACAGAAATTCGAATTCAGTAAATTCATTATAGGGCGCATATACATTTTATCTGATGCATCTAATTTAGTGTTATCAGCAAAGTGTATGAATCTCTTTATTTCTTGGAATCTATTTCTGGACATACTGGAAGCAACTAGAAGTACCGAAATATCATCGTCAACGCTCCAGTACATGGCCTCCCGAGGTAGTTTGTGGTATCCAGAAAGCAAAAGAATTTCCAAAAAAGTTTTTATTTCCTCTTCACTCACCGAGAAGCTATGATGATTTTTCTGCGATGCGTATATATTTGTCTGCTCAACTATTATATTTATCAATCATTCATCAAAAAATCTTTCGAATGTTCTCACTGGGGTATCATCCTTCACATCTTTCCTCAATCATTTTCCTCAGTCTTTCTTCGAAATTTTCAGTTTTGCTAGACATACTGATATCGACGTTATCATCAGTCCACTCTGGCTTATCTTCAGTTTTTTTGATATTCTTTGGTTTTTGAAATGAAAATATCACAAAACATAACGAAATTAACACTTTAAAAAGAGCGACAAGTTGCAACGTGTTTGAAGGAACATAACCATCGTAGAACACAAAAAGGTTTTAAAAATTTCGAACAATTGCAAAAGGTGGCGCCAGCTGAGTGAAATTTGAAGTGTACTCAAATGAGCACTATGGGAGAGAATGGGTTAAAGTAGCAAAAATGACTGGATTGAAAGACGAAACTATGCCTTGCGTCTGTGCACATGCACAGTAGAGATGGCTGCGTTGTGTTCAGCGATTCTTCGGCGTAGGAATAAAAGAATATCAGAAGCTTCTACAAGTACTAGACAGCGACAAGTCCAGGTTGGTCCAACATGCTGTAGATGAGAATCATCGTATAAAGTGGGATGAAGCATCAATAATATCCAAAGAAGAAAAACTTGCAAGAAGAAAAATCAAAGAAGCAGCATTTATGAAAATAACACCTGATTCCATAAGTGCTCCATCTATAGATCTGCCAGAAGTTTGGACGCCGATAGTTCGATCCAACTTAAAAAGATCATCATATCACAGATGAGTATACAACTCGTTCATTTTCTTTCATGACTTCTGTCAATTTGACTTTTTGGAAATAGATAATTTTCAAAAGGTGTTTTACTTTTCCTCCTTGAGAAAGACAGAAGATGTCTATCGAAACGTCGGAAAACATTACATCCACAATAGATGATGGTAATAGCCCAAACAATCATTCAACAAAATAATATTAATTGTTGCTGTCACATAAACTGAGTTAAAAGGCATTACAAAATAGATTATAGAAGAAATCTAAGAGGACATAAAGAATGCTCAGAGCATCTTTCCAAATATCTGTATGAATATAAGTTACACGTCCGTAATGAAACAGTTGTTCTTTCACTGCTTCAATCTACTAGTTATATAAATGTCCCCGAAGAGCCAGAGTATTATCAAGTTTACATAGATGTCATTTTCAATTGCGTTTCGAATGAAGAAATCGTTATACGCAGTCTCGAAGTAAAATGCGAATTTTTATCCACATTGAGACGATTATTTCGACCTTGCATATCATCAACTTGACGCCATTGTAATAATGACATACTTATGTCCATGAAAAAATTATTCGCGAAATCTTCGAATGATCTGTTTGCGTGAATATGATAGCCGTGCTCTTGAATTGTAATTTACAAGCCATAAAAAGATCAGCTTACACCTGTTTCGTTTTAGTATTTTCGAGAGAGCCGACAACTAAATCTTAGCTTTTTCTCCTGATTTCTTCAGAAATAAAGATATTAGTTTATGGGCAGATAATAGTCGTAAAATATGTCATTTGATTTTTTCGAGAGAAGCATTATGTATCTTATTTTTGGTGTATTGAAATTTATCTATACTTTCAATAGGTAATGTACAATTGTGAGGTTATCTTGTTCATTTTATTCTTCACTGTGTGAATTTTTTTCTATCTCATGCTCTCTACCTTCCAAAATTGATGAGCTGTAGTTTTCATATTTTCAGAAAAGATTAATTATTGAAATATTTCGATTGAGTTCGTGATGGGGCCAAATCCGACCAGCAGTTGTGAACATCTGAAACTGAATTTACTCAATCACTACTATTATATCCATCTGATAAATTTGTAACTCGGAATACGATTGAATGAGATTGAAATAAAGAGCTTGCAAAATTTTTCATGAACCGTCACACTAGAAACTTTCGAAAAATTCCCAAAAGAAAATGTTGATTTTATGAATAAGCTCGCAGACGTAATGTGTCAGCAGAAAATAACAAGCACGTTCACCCGATACAGGGTAAACGTGTCCTTAATGAGTAATAAGTGTAACGAATCGAACACATTACGATAATACTTCGGTTAAAAACACCTGTTATATTTATCGGCATAAAACAACAAATGCGGGCACGCGCCATTTTTTTCCTATTAGGTGATGTTCCTAACGTTCAATGTTCTCTTATCGATTATGACAATTCATTCATTTCTTAACGTTAGTGAAAATATGGATGCTCTTGTATCCTTCGATTGTTTTACGAGTACATTCACTCAAGATAGTACATACTTCAACCATATTTCTTCTAAAAAATGAACAGATCAAGAAAAGAGGAGGAGAAATTTCACATTTCTATATCGTGATCTATATATTTTTATTAAAAAATCGAAATTGACTCATATCTGTTCCAGGATGAATCGACCACCCTTTATGAAAACATGCGAATTCTGTGTAGGAATAACAAACATCCCATACAAAGGACTTTGTTTCAAAATCGGGATACGATACACTACATTTTGCAGATGTGGAAAAATCTGTCGAATGCAAAGCTCAATACAAGGACAAGAACTTCCATTCTAATGGATGTTAAAAAATTGACTAAAATATAGAGAAAATTCTTTCCTTAAATACTTTCTAACATACTACATCCTAAGAAATAGTGTTTCTCTTCAATTGATGATTCCATAGTATTCCATAGTAGGGAAAATCAAACATATCTTCTGACCAGACTATTAATTCATAATTCAATTCATGCTAACTGAACGTAGAAATATTAATGGCAGAAAACGACAATGAGGATTTTGATTTTACTCTATTTTTGAGGATGTTGAAGAGAGTTTTAGTATACATATATACCGACTCAGACGAACTGTGTGAATATGTTGCCATCTGGAGTTGAATATTAATATTAAATTAACAGTGGAGATATGCATTCACAGGCTGCAGTAGCAATCTGCCAACGTAATGAATTAAAATTATAGCTTCTGATTGATTGAATTGCTGCATTATCTAAACAGCGAATGACCTTCAATTGTTCTCCAAGATATCATTAAATTTTTTTCTTCAATCAATCACTGTCATAATAACAAGAATTCGCAGCTGCTATTATCGTAGATTTAATGAGAATATGTTATACCAGCTAAAAAATGTTAATGCCATGACAATGTGAATTTCTTAAAAAAATTTCTTCAAAAGAGGTAGATCGATGAAGCACCAATCTGAGCAATTATAATAAGAGTTGATCGATAAGAAGGCAGTTTGCCAAGTGGGTAATTTGTATAATGTCTCACTCAAGACTAATTTTAAGCAATCATTCAATTCTTCTCAGGAATATGCTATAGAAATTATTTTCATGCTTCCTTCCTCGAGGAAAAAATAAGACAAGGCTCATTTGACAACGACTTGTAATTCAGCATTTCCATCATTTCATCATGTACTTCCTCGAAACCAGCGTTCCGACAATGTTTTCCTCATCAGTGAAGTCATACAGAAATTAAGAAATGAGATCTTTTGTCTATTCCACTCTGTGATTGTGTTCATTATTATCTATAATATTAAAGCAATAAGGGTGGGCGTGGCTAAAATTGGAATTTTCGGGTCCCGTCAGGGACCGGAAAGCATAGCTTTCCGAGCGGCCCGCAGGGCCGCTCGAGAGGCAATCTTAAAACAGAACGAAAGGGCGTATCCTCTTCTAGGAGAAGCGACCCCGAAACCCCCCCCGCACTCCCTCCAAGTGCCCCAAATTTCCCAACGAAAATGTCGAAAAACGTCGTTTTTGGCGAAATCGCCGAAAGCGTCCCCGCGTTTGAACGTTCCCGTCCGAAGATAGACCGTTTTGCGGGGTGGGGGAGGTCGATATTTCGAGAGGAAGAACGGCCGGGGTTCCCGCTACGAGCTGGACCCCGGTGCTACCCCGGATGGGTACGAAAATTTGGTAAGAAAATGGGCAATTTTCGGATTCTCCAACTCCGCAAAACGTCAAAAACCACTATGATGCTTTCGCTCGGTGCGGGCTCTACACGTCCCTAAACGCCCTTTCAAAGATAAAAAACGAAACTTGAGGAAATTCTCCATCTCCGGGTACCAATTTTCATATCCAAGTAGCGAGATAAGGCCGTGAATTCTTCATTCGAAGTTCGGTAATTTTCACAATATTGCGAGGAGAAATGTCAATTTCTGTTTCCATTCCGAGGATAGCCGAACGAGAGCTCCAATTTTCAAAATCCGGCATCGATTTTTCGCTCGATATCGGCGGTATAAGATTTTCCAGGCCTTTCCAGTGGTCGAATAAGAATCTACAGAAAATTCCGAATCTCCAGATACCTTTCACATTTCGGGAATCCCAACAAAAATGCCTAAATTATGCGTTTGAAAATCGGCATTTTTGGCTCGATTTACGCGCCATTCCATTTTCGTCCTTGAAGAATGAACCGATCGCGATGGATTGCTGTACAGGGTTGTGCATTAATTGCTGTACAGGGGTTGTGCATTAAAAAAAATCGCTATCTAGGCCGTGCCCATGAGAAGCACTGATTTTCACCAGATTCTTTCTTCGAGAGATTTTCCGTCTGAATTTTTATGGAAAGAGCAATTAGTGAGTGGGATCTAATTTCGATAAAATGTCATACAGGGTAAACGATTTACAATGAATTTGCGATCATGTGATATACGAGGTGTGCAATTGACAAGTTATTTTGGTTTTTTGTGCGCAAATTCGAGTTTTTTTTGTTTCTTCGGTGTGTTTCGGTTCTCAATTCGATAAAATATATTCGATTCCTATACAGGGTGTCAGATCTGAGTAGCGCTGACATTCACCAGAGTTTTTCTCGAGTTTTCGTCCATTTCCGCGTAAGTGAGCTGAATTCATTGAAATCTCATACAGGGTGAGCCATTAACAATGATTTCGCGATCGATTGATATACAGGGTGTGCAATTTAAAAGTTCTTTTGATATTTTTTGCACGCTTTCGGTTTTTTGTGCTACCTCGGGGTGTTTAGCATTCCTTCGAGTTTTTTTGCGCGCTTTCGGTGATTTTGTGCTCCTTCGGGGTTTTTTCGGTTCCTTTGGATTTTTTTCGTTATTTCGTGTTACTTCGGGTTCTTTTACGTTTTTCCGTGTTTGGTCGGGTTCTTTCTTCGTGGAATGCACCGAACTTGACACGATAGAGTTAAAACGATATTCTTTCGGTCTGTTTTTTATGATGAAAGCACCCACTGCAAATCAATTATATACAGGGTGTCCTATATGCATTTTTCATCATGTTTTTTCACGTGTGGAGGCTAATTTCGGTAAAATGTCATACAGAGTGTGCGATTTACAATGAATTTGCGATCATGTGATATACGGGGTGTGCAATTTACAAGTTATTTTGCTGATTTCGATAAAATGTAATACAGGGTGTGCAATTTACAATGAGTTTACGTTCGGGTGATATACGGGGTGTGCAATTTACAAGTACTTTTGTTTTTTTACGCGCTTTCGGTTTTTTTGTATTTCTCCGGGTTGTTTCGCGTGACTTCGAGTTTTTTTGTGCGCTTTCAAGTTATATGTATTCGTTCGGGTTTTTTTCAGGTTCCTTTGAATTATTTGTGTTACTTGGGGTTCTTTCGTGTTCGCTCGCGTTGTTTCGTGTAATTTCGGTTTCTTTCGTGTAACTTCGGTTTCTTTCGTGTTTCTTCGGATTCTTCCGTGTTTTTTTGCTTTTCTTCGCGTTTTTTCCAGTACTTTCATGTTTTTTGGCTTTCAACGGGTATTTTGACGTGTTTCGTGTTTCTGCGCGATTCATTGATGTATGGGCCCTATTGATCTATGGTCTATATTGATCTATGGTCTATATTGATCCATGGGCCAATTGAACTACTGGCCAATGGAACTACTGGCCAATTGAACTACTGGCCTATTGAACTACTGGCCTATGGATCTACGGGACTATGGATCTACGGGCCTATTGATCTACCCGCTTACTAGTCTATATAATAAAGTAATAAGATCGGGGACCAGAGAAAAAAATCGAAACGGGTCCCGTGAGGGACCCGGAAAGCGTAGCTTTCCGAGCGGCCCGCAGGGCCGCTCGAGAGGGAATCTTAAAACAGATCGAAAAGGCGAATCCTCCTCTAGGAGAAGCGACCCCGAAACCCCCTCCGGGCGCTCTTAAAGTGCCCGAAATTTTCGAAAGAAAATCGCGAAATCGGCCATTTTCGCGAAATCGCCCAAAGGCGAAAAACGGGCGAAAGTACTCCTACGAAGCCGGAGCATCTCGCGGGGAGGGGGGGGTCGCTTTTTCTGGACGAAGAACGTCCCCATACGTGGCTACGAGCTCAGCCGCGGAGCCCCGGAATCTATACGAAAATTATGCATATAAAACGGCAATTTTAGACTCGCGACTTCCTGAAACGTCAAAAACCACACCTACGTTTTCCCTCCGTGCCGGTCGAAAACGATATAAATCGCCCCGCGATCGGTAGAAAACGAATCTACGTGAAATTTCCCATCTCTGGGTACCAATCTTCATATTCAAGTAGCGAGTCAAGGCCGGGGATATTCATTCCAAATTCGGCAATTTTCTCGATAATTCGAGGAAAAGTGTCATATTTTATCATACGATTCCGATGATAGCCGAACGCGAGCTCCAAATTTGAAAATACGGCATCAATTTTTCGCTCGATATGGGCGGTTGAAGATTGTTTGCGTTTTCCAAGCACTCGAATAAGAATCTACAGGAGATTCCGAATCTCTAGACAGCACCTGCGATTCACGAATCGAAAGAAAAACACCTCAAGTAAGCGTTTGAAAATCGTCCTTTTTCAGTCCATTTTCGCGCTAATTCATTTTTTCCATCTTGAAGTGATATATTTCGATGTTCGTTCGAGCCCGGTCAGTTATCATAAAACGTCAAACGACGAACGAGGAATAGATCATTTCAAGTATAAAATTGGTGGAATTGGACCGTTATAGGTAATATTATGCATTATATTCGTATCTCATAACGATTTATTCCCTTTATTTTCAGTAAATAACATGAAGGAATATCAAAAAATAATACAATCGATGTCAATACGACGATATTATGTAAAGACGATCTGGAGTTGAAAAATTAGCTCGAAATTGGTTTAAAGAGAGGTTCTCAGGTATTTATTCGATTATAAATCAAAGATAAATCAATCTAGCGTATCGATTCATTTCAGTTATCTCTCAAGAATGAACGCATATGCGTTACATACATGTAAACAACGGATATTCTCAAAAGAACCTTCAAGCAGGTAGGATTTTCCTTACATAAAGTGTAACCCTTCTTTTAATTCAGTTCAAACGGCCTCAGAAATCACGGATAGACCGAGATTTTCCGTTTTGAATTCATTCATTTCATTCTGTCACAATTTTCCCACGGAGAAACCCGAACGGGTTTCGCGATTCAATCGTCTTGAAATCATAGACCTTGAGGCAATTGTATAGAATCACAGAATAGATAGTTGGAAACACAAAACTTCCGATCGACGATCGGATCTACTCGGTTCACGAAATTCCAAGTTCCCGATTACATCTTCGGACCATTATCGAATAATTTTTATTTTATCTTTGTGAAATTCACCGATTGCGAATTGATCGAATTGAAAGGATATTACTTTTTTTTTTTTTATTGGAAAAAGCACCCAATGTGATTCAATTGTATACAGGGTGTCCCATGTGCGTAATCTATTATTAACAAATACTTTCCATCGAGTTATTTCGGCTGTTCGACTAACGGGTTCTTAATTCGATAAAATATTTTCGATTCATATACAGGGTGTCAGATCTGAGTAGCGCTGACATTCACCAGAGTTTTTCTCTAGCTTTCGTGCTTTTCCGCGTAAGGGAGCTAAATTCAATGAAATCTCATACAGGGTGTGCCATTAACAATGATTTCGCGATCGATTGATATACAGGGCGTGCAATTTAAAAGTTTTTCCATTATTTTTTGCACGCTTTCGGTTTTTTGTGTGCTCCCTCGGGGTTTTAAGCTTTCCTTCGAGTTTTTTTGCGCGCTTTCGTTGATTTTGTGCTCCTTTGGGGTTTTTTGATTTCCTTTGGATTTTTTCGTTCTTTCGTGTTACTTTGGGTTCTATCATGTTTTTCGCGTTTTTTCGTATTTGGTCGGGTTCTTTCTTTGTGAAATGCACTGAACTTGAAACGATAGAGTTATAAACGATATTCTTTCGGTTTGTTTTTTATGATGAAAGCACCCACTGCGAATCCATTATATACGGGGTGTCCCATATGCATTTTTCTTCAAGTTTTCTCGCAAATGGGAGCTGATTTCGGTATGATGTCATACAGGGTGTGCGATTTACAATGAATTTGCGATCGGGTGATATACGGGGTGTGCAATTTACAAGTACTTTTGTGTTTCGGGTTTTTTTCAGGTTCCTTTAGATTTTTTGTGTTACTTGGTGTTCTTTCGTGTTTTCTCGCGTTGTTTCGTGTAATTTAGGTTTCTTTCGTGTAACTTCGGTTTCTTTCGTGTTTCTTCGGATTCTTTCGTGTTCTTTCGCGTTTCTTCGTATTTTTTCCAGTTCTTTCAAGTTTTTTCGCTTTCAACGGGTATTTTGACGTGTTTCGTGTTTCTGCGCGCTTCATTGATGTATGGGCCCTATTGATCTATGGTCTATATCAATCTATGGTCTATATTGATCCATGGGCCAATTGAACTACTGGCCTATTGAACTACTGGCCTATGGATCTACGGGCCTATTGATCTACCCGCTTACTAGTTATGATTATAAGAGTACTGAAAACAGTGTTTTAAAAAAAGCCAATTTTTTCAGTTATATTTTTCCTTGTACTGGATGATGCTGATATGTAAATTGTCACTTTAATTCAATATAGGTAAAGTGAAATAATTCTTGAGAGGAAAAGATTTGTTTTCTCGATGAAATGAGGTGTTGAAATTGTTTCCTGGCTTATTTCTTATAATCCGTGCCATTAGGAAACTTTTCGAGATCTGCTCAATAGGTTGGGTACTTATTTTTATACATACCCAATTTGTTTCGGTATTGAAGTAAATTTGCCTAATTTAAAAAATAACTTTTTGTTGTGTCCAAGGGATTGTTGAATTCCTGTGAGTTCATAGGCATGGCCCCAACTCTTATTTCTTTGATGATAATAATAATAATGAATAGACATAGTACGAATGTGTCTGCAGGAATGTCATTGAGCACCTTTTCATTCTGAATAAAATATCATTGGTACAACAGAATAATGTTGAATATTGAATATTTTTGAGCCTTGTTTAGTATATGGATGTTCGACAATTGCTTAAACTTGATAACTAGATTAAGACGGTAAATTTTCATTTGTATGTATTAAATAGGTATATTTTTCAGTTACAAGGTAATCCTGATTCTGAAGCAATAAATATAAAAATTTTTCCTTTTGTATTGCCAATGAAAATCAAATTACTGGTCATATCTCTGAGTTTCGATATTTATCAAAACAATAAGTCATTACTAATTGAAAGTTATAGTTTGATAGTAAATGATTGAATCTCCGTATGAGCTCTACAATTTCAACACTCAATAACTTCAAATATACTAACGAGATTCATTTATGCATACAGATAATGAACTAGGATATATCGTATATTGAATTAATGAGTTTCAGATAAAAAAGTGAGACGGTACTGACGAGAGGTTAGGAACTTATGCACGCTTGTTGTCATTTCCAATACTCTGGAACAGTGTACTACCATAACAACCATTCTAATATACCACTCATGTTTACATTACCTCTGATCTTTATATCCAAACATTGCATTTGAAGACTTTAAAGTACTTTAAACCTGCCGGAGCTGACAATTCACCGAAATTCTGAACCAAAACCTGCAGCAGCTGAAAATTTACCGAAGAACTGAACCAAATCTCCCGGAGTTAAAATATTACCGAATTTGCGATACGTTACCGAGGCTGACCAAATTTACCGAAGTAGAATTTTACGACGTAATTATTTTCCTTGAGGCACTGGAGAATTGAGAGAATGAATAGTTTTTGTTGAAAAGTTTGCCTATAGGGTGGAAGACTTAAGACCCATTTTGCACACCAGACTCATCCCGAACACCCTGGATGGTTGTATGGCCCTGTTATCACATCAATTAGGACTCAAGACAGACAATATAAGCAACAAGTGTAGACATCACCTGTTGATTTATATAGCCAGAAAGGAATCAGTTCCACTTGCAACTTTTGATTTGGACAATTTAACATTTGAACATACTTTATATATCTAGTATTTGTAAAAAGAGTAGAATAAATTCCGATTGTTCGAGTATTGACTTTTATTGACTGGGGTGGAAGCATCTATTTAAACTCTCTTCTCTAGCTAACCGGAGCACATTCAATTGATGAAAATTTTTTTTTACCATTACAATCTTGATAATATCAAACCAATAAATGGAATTCAGCATTGAAAAAACTTTTCTTATTCGTAGGATTCTGTATTCGCAATCAATGATCTTACTTGAATTGCTGATACTGTTAGCTAAATGAGTGCAAAATACATTTATGTATTACTCCCTCATTAACTCAATCTGTTAATCAGAAAATTCAAATTCTGCATTTTTGTGTTACATTTATTATCAAAGCAATGTACTATACATTTATTCTTCTTCCAATAAAGAAATACGCCACATTCAAAAATGTAATATCTATACACTGTAAATATATTGCTTGAACATATTTCTACATATTCGCTTGACTTAAGATTGTGAATTGTTTGCCAATGCAACAGCAAGTAAACATTATTTCTGATAAAATTACTAATTTTAATAATCCCTTAACGCAAATGAACGAAAATATAAATATTTTAAATAAATCTTCAAAAGTTTTGATAAATTTCAGAGGTTTTTGTAATTGAAAATAATTTTGAAATAGAAATAGGTTTATCCAACTATATTATTTTATTAATTGTAATGATTGATGAATTGAGCAGCACATTAAATGAATATGTCAATGATGTTTCATTAATATCGAATAATATAATCAGTTATAACATTCTACCGCCAAACACACTTTATTCTGAATTAATTAAAATTTCTAGGAAACATGATCTACCATTACCATTGAGTGTCGAAAACATTTTTACTTTTATAAATTTCTAAAAATTACCTCATTCATTAATAAAGGACTATTAGTGCTTTCTTTTGAAGTTCCTATTGTTAATCATGGTAAATATGAAATTTATGAATTATTATCCGCACCAGTACCACATCGTAAAGACCCAATGCTATTTTTGTTCATTGATCCAAGTACACCCTTTATGGTAATATCTAAAGATAAAATGAGTTATTATAATTTGAATAATTTAGAAAAATGTATAAAAATAATATCTAATAATTATCTATGCAGATCTTTGTATACTATTAGGAAAACAAATAGTAATGATCAATGTGAAATAATGTTATTTAATGGAAATACATTAGAAATTCCAAAACCATGTAAAATTATGAATGTTATTGTAGAATTAGAAGTTTGGCATAAATTACGTAAAAATGAATGGTTCTATAGTCAATCATATCCAACTCAATTATCAATTGTATGTGATGATAAATCCACTAAAGTTGAACAAATAATGAATCTTGGACTTTTTGAATTGAATCCAAAATGCAAAGCTTTCACTGAAAGTGTAATATTAGAAGTAGAAGGAAATCTTGGATCCATAGATCTTATAAATGTTTTACCATTTACAGACATTAATCAAGATGATTGTTGTAAGAAATTGAAGAAGAATTTAACATTAAATGCAATTAAATTGGAACTACTAAAACTGAATAATTTAGATCTTAAAGAATTAGAATATGCTAAACATAAACTTTCAGAATTTGATGAAATATAACAAAATCAATCGAATGAACCTTTTATAATAAAATATACTGATTGGTTCACCACAATTTTAGCAATAATTGGAATTATAATAATATCCTTTGTATTGTATAAATGTTTTAAATGTCTATGTTTCATAGAATTACCTAAGAAACTTTGCTGCTCATCAAGAAACGAAAGAAAATGTCTTCCATGTTTACAAATATTCAATAATTGTATAACAACTAAAACTCCAATTCAAGAATTCAGTGTATCTTATCAAAATGAAAAATCAAAGTCGATTGAACATGAGTTAACAGATGAAATATTATCATTAAATTCACTCAGAAGATCACAAAGACTTAAGAATATAAAAATATCAAGACATTAAAAAACTCATTCAGTTTTATATAATTTCTATCCTTTTTATTTTTACATTATATAATTACAAACTATTGTTTAATTAAGAAAGCACAAAAATTTTAAATATTGTAAATGTTGTAAAACTAAAAAGCCATTATTGATACTAAAAATAACTTTGCTGAGTCCGCAGTTCATAAAGAGTATATAAGGGATCGCTCCCAAACTGCGAGCAGTTCTGATCAAGCCTTCACCCAAGACGCTAGTGCCACGTCATTCATTATCAAAACGTTAGTTACATATTATTTATCTCTATTTTCAAGAATTTCAAGTTAATCTGTGAAAGGTGACCTGTGACTATTGTAAATAGTATTCTACAATAAATTATTAAGTACAAGTGCAATCTCAGTGTAAATTACCATCAACGACCATTCGACGAGTTCCGGAGCTACTCTAAAATGCTGCCCTGGTGCAGGAGTACCTTTTTTAAAAACCCAAAAATTCAGTGAAGGAATACGACACTATACACCAAACCGAGATATATAAATTTTCGATAATTCCTGAAAACTCAGAAGCTTTAGCTCATTTCTTTCGACTTAAGACAAAAATTACTCTATAGAGTTGGCACTAATCGGTCGAAACTATTTTCAGCTCGATATTCCAGAATGACAGACACTTGGGTAAAACGATAGTTCGATGATCGATGATGATCAAAGAACGAAAAACATTCAATGAGTCTGCCATTAATTTATTCGCAGTTGTCGGTATCATATTAAATGCACTTTGAGAGAGATTTTATTGATCCGATATCAAACGTATGGATTATCTATAGCTTTTTAAACCTGCTCTTACCACACACAATCAAGCAGTGCAGTGTAATATTCGATACCCGTGTTTCTACGATTAAAATGTCATTACCTAGTGAAAATTTATTCCATCAAGATCAAATCGATAAGCCTAGTGAACATTTAGAAAATAATATATGAAAAATGAGTATGCGAATTTATTGGGATCTAGAAATCTTTCAGAGGATTACAACGTAAATTCCAGCTGTTGCTTTCATCCGACTTTTATTTTTCATTTGTACTTTATCTGTACCAGGCGATCTTTTAATGGCTATTTATTCGGTATGCCTACTCCGTGTAGATTGCTAACTCATTTTGAAATATTATTCGAATCGGGGAAATAAAAATGCCGATTCAAATGCTCTCCGAAACAACATGAACATTATTCTGATCCTAACAATATGATATTGATGTAGAATACAATTCATTCATTCAAGAACCCATGAACAGAATTGATATTTCATTTGATGAATTACACTTTCCAGAGTATCTGAGAAAATTTTGGATTACGATGAGGCTGAAATTTTGAAACAGAGAAGGCAATTCCAAGGCTGTATTACAGCCATTCAATCTATCGAAAATTCTTTCAAAATATTCATAGGTTCTTGAGATAAAAAAAACACTTCTTTTATTACAGTTTTTCCAAATTCAACTGCGTTAAAAAGTTATAAAGCCTTTTTAGTTTTCACATTGGGCAAATACCCCTCTGTAGTCTAGTTTAGTTTGAATGAAAAAATTCCTTCCACAGCATCCACTAATGAATCTGAATTGTTTAAAAACATTATTTTCCCTCTAAGAAATGATTCACTCACTCATGTTTCATCCGATGAGGTCCATATCCAGAAGAAAGATACAAAATACTAATTTTCTGGTAAAAAAAAAATTAACACCGTAAACATAGATTTTTGTTGTTCTACTATAATTTCTTTCTACTTCAAGATTATAAACCATACCTTTCTAGTGAGAAATTCCAAAAAAACCTTAGAATTATTGGATGTTATCATCATACATTTGTAATTTTCTTCTTAAAATTTCCAAATCATGAAAAAAACCATCTTTTCTATGAAAACTTCCAAAGCAAGAGGTTGTCACATTTATTTTTTTCACTCAAAGGCAGAAAAAATCATCTATGATTTTCCAAACACTGATATTTCTGAAGTTTCTTCTCCTTGACAGAAACCAGTGAACAGGTCTAAAGGGTCTCTTGATATCATACTGTTAAAAACATGAAAATCTTTTTCGAAATCTTCAACAACAATGAATGGTGTCACTACGAATAATTATTTTAAAGTGATGTTACTTTGCTTGATGATTATTTTTTCTACTGAATCCCAATAACAATTTACTTGGATAGATTACAAGTATTCCCAGATTTAGGTTTGCAATTATACTTGCTTGAAGAAATTGAGTTTGATCACCTAAATTTGATTCTGAAAAATCAACTAGTGTTCTTTACTAAAAAATTTTTTTTAAATCATTAATATGAATCTATTCTGTTTAAACTATTATTAATTACTGAAAATGCGTAAATTTTTGGTTTTTATAATCAGAATATCAGTTTTAATTATGTAAACAAAAACAAAAATATTGAATAATGGTTCTTCATAGATTATGTCAAATTTTAATACCTTACCATGGAATATTAATTCATTACCGAACCCAAGGAGAGAAAAAAATTAATAATTGCAAAGATTTTTTAAATCAAAGATAATATCTTTAACCATTATTGATCTTTAGTTATAATTTTTCTCAGAATAACAAGAGTGAATTATTATCACATTGAAATGTTATTATAACGTCTCTGTGGTGGGTAATTCCCAATAAAATAGTGTTCTGTGGTTCCTTGTTGTTTTGATTCTGTTTGAAACTGTCAACAGTTATTTGTACCTTAAAAAATTGTGGAAAATATTATATTAAAATAATAATAATGATTTCGATAGTTTGAAATTATTCAATTCAGTATGAAATGATTATGGTCAGAAAATACATTTCTATTCTAATCTTTCTTGTTTATGAGCCTATAGCTTCCAGTTTCAATAATGATTGAATTTTAATGAACCATGCATCATAACAAACATTCAGAAATATTAAAACTAAGTCAAATTCTATTTTCTATCAAGTTTGTGAACCAGGTTGAATCGGTATATGAAATAAAGATGTGAAAAAACTTCTATAAAGGTACAAAACAAATCTAGGAGACTGGGTTCGAAGTTTTTAAAACTCATATGAGCTTAATTTGAAGCATTCTCAGGTTAGAATAGACATAATTTGATGAACCCTGAAAGTCTGAAGTTATAAAGAAACAGCTCTTCATAAAGACAAGTCTTCAATTTAACAGGTCCTGACAGAAAATACATTACCTATTTCAACGGTCATGAGAATATACCGAAGTACCTATGTGAGTGATAGAAATCTTTTTCTCAATTTATTATGGAATATTACTCTGGATTAAATATTAAACAAGGTGATAAACATCATTAATAATGAATACAGCAAATGGCAAATTAGATTTTGTAGTGAATGTATGACAAAAATTGTTCAGTGGTTAATTTCATCTATAGTGTTTAGTGGTGGAACCATAAACTGGAGATATTTCCCCAACCTTTAATAGAAATATTTGATAAAGACATAAAATATGGCAACATTGAACAAATCTAATTATTGAATCATTTCAGCACAGAGTTGGATTTGGGAAAATCAGAAAATTTGGACAAAATTAAATCGATTTAATTCTTTTCAACTTCAAATATCTCAAGAATGGTGCAATTCAGGAGGAAAGATGAAGAATTAGTTTATCTGCCAAAAAGCCTAATGATTCCAGGAATTACAAGATACGGACCTTTAGTTCAAGAGATATTTGTTTTTCATGCAATTTAATCAATCTATAGAGAAGTAGTGAGAAACCCACAGGAAATGGAATAAATCTAATGATGCCAAAATATGCATGACTGTTATCAAAAACCTTCTACAGGAGATCATTTCAATTGATATTATCGTTTGAATATTAAAGGTGAAAATGCAATTTTTTTATGAAATTACATCACCCTATATCTTTTGAACGGGGCCAAATTTGGAAAAATTTTTCTTTTGACGTCAAGAATCTATGGTTAAAATTAACGCAGTGGTCTAAGACTCACTCTGTATACATTAATTCCTGCTGCAATTATCATTCTCTTCAAACAACTTCAAATCAGTTGAACTTATAGCTGGTCTTCTGAGGAATTTCCTATCAGAAAGATCAATGTTTCTGAAATTCAATCAATTTAAACCAACTTGGGAGATCACCGAAAGCGAATATCGAATACAGCCTACTCGGTATCTCTACCACACCTACTTGTACCGCAAGATGAGAGAATTTGCTAACACAAGAATAACCTAAGGATATGTACTACAAATTATTCACCGATATTACTTCTCCATAGACATCTGAAATACCAACCGTGGCCGTTTGGATTGTATCACAGAATTTATACATGATAATTACACTTACCAGTCCCAGCAAAATGCTACTGCCACTACCAGAACTCGATAATATCGCGAGAAACCAGAGATATAAATGGATATGTTCCTGGAAGAACACCCTATTGCATTCAACAATCTGTATAAGAAAACTGTTCGGATCCAATTTGACGCCAAGTTATCCGGTAGATTCGAAAATATCTGCAGATAAGATCTGCGAACAAGATCGAAATTCGTGCTGATTAAGCATTATATTATCTTCATTAAGAACTACGCAGAAAATCGTCCTGTTTTTATCGATCGTGGATATCATCTGATCTTGTGTTGATTCCCAATTACGTGGAAAAATGTGCGAATTGATGTCGAATCTTATGTTCATTCGTATTCCATGTCATCCAAGATAATTTAAGATATGCTAACTGTAGAGTCAAAATTCTTGGCATCTACAAATATGAACGATTCATGTAACATGAGTTTGGTAAAAATATTAGGGTTAAGGGAACAAAACAAATATTAATGATCTAAATCGCTTTCAAAATATTCCTCATTAAGATCTATACACTTTTGCATGCGTTTGAACCTATTGTCGAAGCACTTTTGCCTCTCTGATTGACGTATCTCCAAAACTTTCTTCTTCAGGTGTCGAAAAACGTTGACCTCTCATTTTATCCTATACGTATGGGATTAAAAAGAACTTATTCGGTGCCAAGTCAGTACTATACGGCGGATGACTCATCAAATCAAATGTGTGAGAGCTCGCCTTGTCGTCGTGAAGGGTGATCCATCTTCATGGTTGGTTTTCCTTATTTCTTGGAAGACAACTGGCAAAAAAATGGTTGTATACCACTCAAAATTGGCTGTCATGTGTTGTTTTAGTGATACGATTGCAACATGTCCAGTTTTTCCGAAAAACTAGGCGACCATTTGCTTGGAAGTGCTTCGTGCGTGAGCTACTTTTGTTGGATTTGGCTCATCTTGAAAGACCCATACAGTCAACTGCTCTTATTATTTTTGTAACTTATGTCAAGAGATGCGGAATATAAAACACCGTTTGACGTGTTTTCGCATTTATTTCAAAAGTGATCGTTGTACGTTTTATGAATTTTGTGCATTACTTTATCACCACCCTGTATACAAGCTTTACGTAATATTGAAACATTATTCAAAAATTCATAAGCAACCGTTCGGGTGGGAAGAACCTTAAGATAGATGTATTTTGAGAGAGAAGTTTCATTATTGCGAACGAAATTATCGAATAAATGACAAAATCTTCCTGCAGCCCGAAAACTAAACACCTTAACGACTTAAGGCTTCGGCAATTTATGTTTCTCGAAAAGAGAGAACAAGATATCTATATGTATAAAAAAATTATGAAAGTATGAAAACATCTCCACTCCTATTGAAATTTAAAAAAAAGTTACAGCTATTACAAACTCAGTTTTATTTTAAAATGTTCTTTGGTTTGCTAACCATATAGTCAATAAAAAAATAATACTGCAAATAAGGTTTTAGTCAGAAGAGTGAAGAAAGTCGCACCTAAATAAAAGTACGGATTTCGACACAACACAGCGAGCAAGGAAATTTTACCTGCTCGTTTTAGACGCGTGTGAATTATTATTACTATTTCTGTCCTTAGGTTGGATTGGGTTAGTCGCCGCTGACTTGACCCTACCGTCATTCGAGATTTAACTGTCTCTGCTGTTGGAAGTATCTGTGCCGCGTTGTTCAGTTTTTTAAATTTGTATTTTTTTGTTTTTGTTACTTTTATTGACTTTTTGCTACTGTTGTTTTAATTTTGGTTGTTGATATGCCTAATTTCACCAACGCTGAGTATGCTGATATGGTGATGGCATATGGCAAGGCCGATGGTGTTGCTCGTGCAGCTCAAAGGATTTATCAAGCCAAATTTCCTGATCGAAGATTACCCCATCACGAAACATTCACGACGACTTATCGACGATTAAGAGAGACTGGAAACTTAAATTTTCAAGAGCCTTGGGTCAATGTGAGGCAACACCATGTAGCAGTTGACGATCAAATACTTCAAGCCTTTGAAGAAGATCCAACTACAAGCATTGGTGTCGTTGCTCAAAGACTCAACTTAACGATTTGGAAAGTTTGGTCAGTACTTCGGGATAAAAATCAACACGCTCTTCATTACACCCCGGTACAAGGTAAATGAACTTTTTTATTGATAAATTTGTCCTTTTGACTGCGAAAAATTGTCACAGACTAATGAATTTTAATAATTGTTACAGGTCTTCATGAAGGCGATCCTGCCAGACGGTTGGAATTCTGTAGATTTTTGCTGCACATTGATGTCGATGACAACTTGTTTCAAAAACGAATTTTGTGGATAGACGAATCCTGTTTTAACCGAGAAGGAATAACAAATCTGCACAATTTACATCACTGGGCACCTAAAGATGAGAATCCCCACGTGAAAAGGCAAATGAGTTTTCAACAAAAATTTAGTGTTAACGTTTGGGCTGGTGTGATAGGAAGACATCTCATCGGGCCACACTATTTACCGGCTCGACTAAGTGGGGCTACTTATTTGCATTTTTTGCAGAATGCTCTGCCGGAGCTACTAGCCGATGTTCCGGCCAGACGATGAAGACGTGTTCCAGCATGACGGTTGCCCGGAACATTTCCTGAGAGAAGTTCGAGATCACCTCGACAACTCTTTTCCAAATTCATGGATAGGCAGAGCCGGCCCCATCCCTTGGCCCTCAAGATCTCCATACCTAACACCTTTAGATTACCATGTCTGGGGTAGAGCCAAAGAACTGGTTTTTTTCACAGAGGTACCTACAAGAGAGGTGTTGATTGAACGCATAAACGCGGCATTTGTGGTAATGAAAGAAGAAATATTGCTAGCCACTACAACGGTCGAAATGAGAAAAAGGTATCGGGCGTGCATTCGGAGTAGAGGAGAACAATTCGAACAGAATTTACGTTAAAGAATCGTGTTATTTTATTTTGTAAAAAAACAATCATACAAAAAATGTATTTTACTAAAATCTGTCCTTACTTTGCTATTTTATCTAAAACACTATTTGTAGTGTTTTTTCATTTATTGACTAACGTAAATAGCATACTTTTAGAACCGCGATAAACCAAAGAAGGTTTTAAAATAAAATTAAGTTCGCAATAACTGCAACTTTTTTTTTTATTTCTTTTAGAAGTAGAGATGTTCTCATACTTTCATATTTTTTTTTTTAATAAAAGGCCCTCGTGTTAATTTTGTGGTGTTATCTGTAACAATAAATACGTTTTTTTTTTTCAATCACACACTCATGTAGACTTAATACAATAAAAAAATATGCATGTAAAAGCCCACGCAAAAAAAGTTATGGGGCTTCGAAGGGTACATTTTGGGTAATTTAGAAAAACCTAATAAAAATATCGTACCTCCGTAACCGTAATACTAAGGACCCAGGTTCCAAGACTGAAAAGGCGGCAAATGACCCTACCAACCCCCCAAAAAATTTGACGGTCCATGTGCCGAACACCCTGTATATGTCTGTTGCAGAACAAAAGCTCAAAAACCTTTGCCTCTCATCTGTATTTTTCATTATTTCCCCATTTTTCCATCTTCTCAACATACGATCAATTCTTGTACATTGACACCTGATCCAACATATGAATCAACCTTTCAAATGGATATAGTATTTTTGAGATGAAACAAGTAGGTATCTCAACAATAATAGTGACATATATGGCTTTCTCTTGCAATGATTTATGAACTGCTCGCAGAGATATCGTATTCCACATGGCTTCTACTTTATTGTAACCACGCTTGTTGATAGTGGGTAGATCGAAAAGAAGCTGAACCTCGGATTGAATACAAATGACAAGGTGTTTGACATGAACCCTTCGTCGGATGGCGCAATGCCATTCTAGCATCTGTTTCCTATAGAAACCCTGATATTTTGGGCATTCGCTTCGCTTTCAGAATAAAGAAATAGATTTTGAGGTGGAGGTGTATTCAAATTTATACTTGACAGTTGGTAATCAACTTGTGAATCCTTAATATTATAAGTATCATATAGAATTTGACAGAATATTTTTTTATTTCAAATATAATATTATTATGAAACGAGAGTCCATGAATTAACATAGAGGTGAAAATATTAACTATGGTATAGTGAATATATATTTATTACTTAGTATAGTCCGTTCAAGATATATTATCTCATAGGTGGGTACGAATAATGAAAATTAAGTTGGCAAGGGCCGATCCAGTAACATACAAAATTCTAGAATCAAAGTTGTTCGTACTGAAAATTACGAGCTCCTGCTGAACTGTCATTTGGTTTTTGAATGAATTCATATGAATTTGATGCCCTGAATTCAATTATGCTATTAGTTTTTGCCTGTCAGCTCGAATTTTTAAGATATCAACATTTTTGTGAATTATACATTACACTATTTAAAAAAAAACCATGGTTTAAAGAAACAAATTAATAAAGGAATTTTCATTATATTACACAGATATTACAGATATTAGTAATTATATACTATAGAAAACAGAAAAAGTCATCATTTAAACCAATTACTCACTAAACATTTCGAAAACTCCTTTTGTGTGACATTCTTGAATGTATTTTAAAACAATCCCGTTTTAAAGAACAGCAGTAATCTGCCATCATGTGAGTATCCCATCTTCCTTGATAGCGATCCTCCATACATTTGATATCTTGGTGAAATCTTTCACCTTGCTCCTCACTAATGTCGCCTAAATTATCAGGAAAACGGTCTAAGTGGCTGTGTAAATAGTGTACCTTAATGCTCATGTTACACCCAAGTGATCTGAAATTATTCAGCATCTCATTGACTAATTCAACTTAGTTTTCAGCTTTGTGTTTACCCAGAAAATTTCGGACAACTGAAACAAATGAATTCCAGGCTCAGGGTCTTTAATCAGCTGTCTTATTTGTGGGCCATCAAATATTCCTGCTTTAATTTTTCCCTTACTCAGCTGAGGCATTTTTTTCCCTATATATGCAAAGCATGATCCATTCTTATCAAGAGCCTTGATAATGCAGGGGTGGAAACATGATTTTCTCTCGCGGAACTAAAGGATCATTGATGATATCCCTTCCCCCAACATCCATGTTTTCTCTTCTAGGCCACTCTTTTCTAACCCAGTGTTGCGTTTTGTCTCTGCTATCCCAGAGGCACAAGAAACAAGGATACTTGGCGTGGCCACTTTGCTGTCCAAGGAGAAAGTTTACCATTTTTAAGTCTACAAAAATCACCCATTGGTGTTCATGATACTTTATTTTTTTCAAAACCAAAGCTATGTTGTCATATTGCTCTTTCATTTCCGTTGAATGAGCAATTGATATTGAGCCATATTTGTTCCCATTATGTAGAAGAACACATTTCAAACTTTGCCTTTGAGCTGTCAATAAATAGGCGCCAATCATCCGGAAAATATTCAGGAAGGCCCATTTTTTCTAGGAGTTCTCTAATAGCATGGCAAAATAAAAGATTTTGTTTTTCAGAGAAAAAAGGTAGCAGATCTTTCTCCCTTGTGCGATAAAATGTAATTTTCGTTCCTGGTTCAAGTAAATTTTTTTCCTTCAACTTGGGAGCTAGTAATTCAGAAGCTTCTTTTGACAGGTTGAGATCTCTGGTGAGGTCATTGAACTCATCTTCGTTGAAACATTGGGGAATTGAAGACATCGTTTCAAAATCATTGTCACCTTCAGTAGTGTCAGAATTCTGATCAGAGAGACATGTGTCTTCACAGAGTCTATTAGCTGCTGAAAAGTTGGAATTGGCACTTCTTCTGAGTAAGGGATGGGGCGTCTTGCAGAGACTAAATCTGCATAAATCCACTTGTTACGGTTATTTCGATTGATTCCAGTAATATTTACTAGGCAGAAATAACAGTCATCGGAGTGATTTTTTGGTTCTCTCCAAACCATTGGTACACCGAATTTCAGACTTTTCCTTTTCCCGGTAGTCCACTGTCGTAAATGCTCTGTACAAGTTTTACAGACAATATGTGGTGCCCAGGTTTTATCCTGATCACCAAGCTTAACACCAAAATATCCAAGATAAGCCCTCTTTACAAAGTCACTAATAGTTTTTCTGTTTTCCAAGATCGTATATTCTCCGCATATGTAGCAAAAAATATCAGGATGATGTACACAGCTTTTTCTACTTGAACTCATTTCTATTCAACAACACAAATACAACAATTCACATTAAAAATCTACTTTTTAGATTTATTTTCAAACAACTCATTACTAAAGAGAAATTTCATATGACGCTAAGTTCTATCTATCTACACCGCGGGAATTCACAAACTAACATCCACTCTCAACTGCAGTTGAAGTTCACTTCTGACTGGACAGCTCCTTATATCGGATTTCTATGGAACTAACTGGATGACAATAAATAGGATTAAATCCCACTTGTTATCAGTTTGTCAACCGATCAGTTATATATCTCATATTGTTAGTCTTCTATTTGTAATGAATGAATTAAAATAATAATTATAATAAATATTATTATTGTAAATTCAATTTGTTACAAATGAAGACTGACAATAAGGAAAATATACAAGAATCTATCTCTTGAATAAATTTTACAACAATCATACTTGAAAGTATTAAATAGGAAAAAGCATAATAAGTGAATTTATCTAAAAATCTAGAGCTGTTACAGAAAAACTGCTATCATATTCAGATACAGCAATAAAAATATAGTTAAAATCAGCTCAAAAATTCTAGGCACCCCAAAAATTTTTTTTTGTAGGCCTGTGTAATCGATTATTTCTACATATTTATAAATTGTTAATATTATTGACTTAGAGCGAATTGTTGGAAATGTTAATCTTTGGTTTGAGTATTTCCGCAGCTGTATGATCTTATAAAATATCTGAAATTTTTATGAAACCTCTCCTTTATCAAGAAGAGATCACATCTCCAGAAATCCAGAATAGAGAGAAAATGCCTATTGATGATTAGATTAAGATTAGTGAATCTCAAGAGTGCTTCGCAGCGTCTATAAGGTGTTGTTGATTTCAAGAAAACTGGGGTTTTCGATATTTAGAGATACTCTTCTGTAATTTGAATGAGAAATTCTGGTTATTCTGTAAATTGCAGGGAGAATTCAAAGGAAGGTTTTCTTCACTTTGTTTTTTCCTTCATGAGCTCTTTAAACTAAATAAATAATTTTAAAATAAATGTTCAAGACTAATTTGGAAATCATCTGAAAATCACAGATAAACGCGTATTTTTGTTATTAAAATACTGTTCAAGTATTTCATTACTATCACTTATTGAACCGACCATGTACTCACATTATTTTTTTCATATTTCAATTTAAAAAAAAATCAAAGTTTTAAATGAGAATTCGTTCTGGACCTTAACAGTTAGGTAAGCAACTAACTACTTTACTCAATTCCGTCTATGGGATTGTGAATCTGTATAATAGGGATTTCTTTATTGAAGAGAAATGTATTGAAAAGTAAATTCGACTTTCTTCTCATTTTGGTTTGGGTAATTGTAGGAAAGTAGCATTTCATTGCGAGAAGATAAAGTTATTTCATTCACATTCGGGCAGGCAGTCACAGAGTTCCTGAAATGAATGAAGAATGGAAGGATGCTTGCATGTACCGTTTATGTTAGGTTGACAACAATTGATAACAATTGTGCTCTGAGAAATAAAGGTATAAATTTATAATTGATGATGATACTCACCCTGTATATTCCGAGTAGCTCCATGGACTTATCTGTATATTGATTGATGTAACGAAGTGAGACCTGCTTCAATTCAAGTGCTCAAATTGGACATTTCTCATAACCCTCCGATGCACAAACTGGAAAACCCTCGTATTTTGTGTTTTCCCCGTTCTTTCCTGGCTACTGCACTATGCACTTACCATAGCCAAGTATAGCAGGCTGTATTCTGGTTATTGAAATAATTTCTTGGTTAGTGGAAACTTCTCGTCATCCTTATTGGAGATGTAGAAAAAATCAGATTTATCCTGAGCAGCCGTAGCAAAACCAGAATATGGATTTTTTTCAACGAATTTGATCAATTTAGCGGCATTTTGAAAAGATCGACATCAAAGAAAACTCGCCGAAAGGTGTAGCAATGTGAACAAGGAACAATCGGAATTATTACAAATTACCTCTGAAAATCCGAATTAAAATTCTTCGAATCTCAGTTGAATGAAGCCTAGATATCGATTCCGATTACAGGCGATGCGGTATGGACGAAAGAAAAGTTGATAAAATCTTAAATTGCAGCTCATTAAATGAATAATGCGCTTTGTGGAATACAACTTAGTTGAATCAGTTTTTGAGAAGTTGGGTATTATGTTTCTCGATAAAGAAGAATCGTATCATCAATACCATATCTGAAGAATATTTGAAAAATTGAACATTCGAGAATCTTCTGAATGGTAATCAATCTACAACTAAATTGAATAAATCATTGAATTCTGAATCTTGGAAGTTGTCGGATTTTGTATAGTCTAGCTTTGTTCCCACAATGGTGACAAGTGGTGATTATTGTACTGAGTTGAATAAGTACAAAAAGGGGATTTTGATAGAAATTATATTATCTGGACAAGTGCCAGAGGGTGCAACACTGAGTAATAACCTTCGACTACATATAGTTTAGACAAGAGAAAATTTCGTTGACTTTTCGGCGAATACTCCGGAGGGTAACCTTATAGAAAACAATAACTTAAGTGACTTCAAATATCTACTGAAAGTTGCCAAAGTGGAACTTGAAGCATCTAGAAAGATAATGAAACAATTAAAGAAGACTTCAGCCGATAAAAACTTCATTATTGAAATTTTGAAATCAAAACAGTAAATGTAAACAATGAAAATGTGGAACCTGATATTGGCAGCGTTGCACTGACTTTAGTGGAAAAACTTATCTTCCGCTAAGAGGTGACAATACAATCTTAGGCATACTATAGGGACTAGCCGAGTACCTTAGATTCGGCAGATGTGCAGTCAAAGGTACTTGGCTTTATGTAGAGCAGACATATCACTTATAGTTGAGTTACATAAACCTGAAACCTAGCGGTGTTCTGGTGAAGCAGTTTCGGCTAAAACAATACAAGCAATCTCATACCTCAACAAATCACACGATATGGGAGCAGTATTTTGTTGCTCTCATTGGTGTTATTGCTAAAGAAGGCAGAATTTAAGTGATTTTGGTTAGAATGGCATAGATTGGTGATTGTGCACAAGGAGTTCCGAATTTGAATTCTTTAATATTTAATGAAATATGTTCCAAATTCTTTGCTCTCAGATTTTCAAGGAGATATAGAACGGAATCTTCAACTGTCCTGGTTGGTTCGTATTCCTTTTTATATGTTTCCACATAAATAACTAGTTTCCTATTCAACTTACCAGCTGTAGAGTTATTCAAACCAAAAATGTGAGTATACTTTCTTTTACTTTGCCCTCAATAGTACCAACTATCCAATTATTTGCGGTAATCAACAAATAATTATTATTTATTCTGTTTCAATTATATTACATGTTTGAAAATAATCCTTCAAATTATTTCTTATTATCGCGAAAATTGTCGATTGATATACACTAAACTGAACACCATCACATTGTATTACATAGTAAGAACATTTTCCAGGAGATACCATAAATAAAATTGTTCTTGAAAGTTCCTCCCCCGAATTCATACGACTGTGCTAATCAGTAGTTCAAAAAATCCATTATCGGAGCATGCTACATTACAGACTATTAAAAATTATAAAATTCCATTGAGAATAACATTGTTAATAACGTCGTATTTCATTCTCGTCTAGACATCCAAGTTCTCTGAGAAAAGTGATCTTTTATATCCTAATAACGAACCGTTACTAACGAGAAGTAAAAGAGATGTCAATAAATAATGAAATGTGGAATTGAACAGAGTACTTATGAAAATTAACGGATAAAACTTGAGAGACAATTACATGATTTCAATCTAGAAATAACTTTTATATATTGATATTAATTGCATTCAAAATGTTTCCTTTGTTCGAGGTGTTACGAAATTTGGAATTCATTTATTTAAACATATAAATTAAGTGATCTTATGGCATAGGGGAAACACACACACTGAATTTATTCAATATTTTCGTTATTTATCCTTTTCTATTGAAACAAAACTAATCAAAGATGGTGTTGAATCTAACGCTGTAATTTGTCAAAAGAATTTTTGCTTGTATGCACGTAAATGATGTCTTAAATATCCTCAAATTTCATTAACTATTAATAGATTTTCCTTTTATTTCAGGATACGAAGTCTCAGTACTTGATGAAAGTTTTCAGAATTGATAATCCTGGATTGTGTTCTGAAAAAGCTTAATGTGCTACTTAGGGTCCTGTTGAGGATACGGAAAGTTCGATTTCGAAAAATCATCGTTCCTGTGAAATTTGAATATGAAAATATAAGGTACTTCAGGGAACAAATGAGAAAAATGTATTCTAAATGGTTTTCGATGGAGAAAATATAGCTGCTTTTAGCATCTTTTTAAGAGAAAGATATTTTATCTTGCTGTCCTCACGTCAGTGCTTTTATACATTTTTCATTTGCGAAAGTTTTCTCAACATCTAGACATTCACTATGCATGCACATAACTTATCCAAAGTTAACCATATTTATTGCATCATCGAAATGTTTATGACACTCATTTTCAATAAGGAGGAAGATTAGTTAGCTCAAAGTGGACGAATAAATAAACGAATAAATGTAGATGATCATACTAGATAAAACCAGAAAAAACGCCCTGTATATCAACATTACTCTAAGTTGGTAAGATTTTGAGGAGAGAAAAGAATACTGAAGACAGCAAAGTATTTCTCGTACTTGCGCATGCCACTAAATAAATCTAATTGTTGACGAGAAATGTTTGGTAATGTAACTCCTGTAGAATTATTATTGCACTATTATTGCACTTCTTCCCAAGGTTTCAACAAACATCTCATGTCGTTTTCAAGGTAAAAATTAGCTTTTACAAGAGCTGACAAGTTAAGAAAATTCCTCAATCTAATATAATAATATGATGCATAGTGAGGTCTAGCGCCTAAACCAATCAACCGATTTGCATCAAATTTTATTTAAATTGACGGTAGGCATCTAAACTGATGCAAAAATGTAATACAAACATGTAAAATTCCTCTAAAAAATACAAAAAACTTAAAAATTAAGGGTGTTTGGCATGTTTTCGCTGTAGATGGCGCCACCGCTCAAAAAATTTTTACTGATATGGGCTTTAATTTCTTCTGCTTGGACTCCAAGTCATCATTACCATCATATAACTCATTAAAAACATTTGTAAATTTGATTAACTTTATTTGTATTTAAATTATAACATGTGACTTATAAATAATATGGTAACATTGCTAGAAAAGGAAAAACACTTAGTATTCTCGTAATGACTTGCAATGCACCAGGAGGATGGTAGTTACTCAACTGGACATTTGTCAGAAATCATTTAGAGATTATCATTAATTCTTCCTTGGAGATGTTCCAATGGCGAATATATTTTTCAGAAATAGGTCATTTAACATTTCTTTCAACTTCAAGTTAAACACACGCGCTGTTAAGTCCGGACGATGCTCTGCTTTTTCCCATGGTTTAAGATTTTGAACTATTTCAGGCCATTTCGGGTTACAGATAAAGGTTATGAATAGGTCTGGTTTACCACATTTCCCACTAATTGCTGGCATTTAGGTAATTTTCTGCATGTTCCGTGGACTTCCTTTATAAGCTTGATGGCAAGATAATAACTCTTCCTGGAGGAACATTTCTCTGCTGCGCTTCTTGTTCTACATAATCCCATTAAACCTTGATACCTATCTGATCTGACTTCTTAATTTTGGCTGATTCTGTCTTATCAATTTAAGTAATTACTTTCTTGATTGACGTATGAACAGCAAAAGTACTGCTGAAATAATATTCCCGCACTGTGTCCTAAACTGTGTCACTAAACCCCGGTCTTGCGGCAATTCGATAAGCGTAGTATTGAAGCTTTGTCAAACGGTTACGCTGGGCTGTTGCACGTTCGTTTCTGTGGCTTATGTTGAGGCTGAAACCAAATTCGCCGTTCGGAAAAAGTAGTGGGTACGCCATTGGATCCATGCGTGGGCTAAGATTTGATCTTGTTTGCAATGGTCCATTTTTTGCACGAAGGTTTCTTACAGTTCGGGTTGTCCGGGTAGCGTTTCGAGAACCCACTGGTCTGCCTCATCGTGTCTCCATTGTAAATTAAAATTTTAAAATTTTACACTGGACCTAACTCAAAATTGAACAATCGGACGTGACCCGTTTTCAATTTTTACCCAAAAATGGAGAATAACCATCCAAATTTGGGTTTTCATTGTAATTTCTAAATTAACTTACTCGGTAGGTTTGGCAATTAAAATAAGATCAAACTTAAAATCAAGCTCGTCAAAACACGTTTTTCCTCTTTGAAAGTCAAAGCTGAAATTATAGATGTTTATTATAATTATCAAACGTTATTAAGTTTGACAATTACTTTTAAAATGAAACTTTTTCAAAATCGGAGTTACCATCTTATGTTTTCCAAGCACGTTATATAAATATAAATTGTTATAAAATTATTCAAATGCTCACTTTCTGACCAACTCAGGTAGTACTCTTGAACCTAACAGTTCAACCTTCACTTAAGGTAATTTTTATTCAAATATCAAAATTTAGAAATTTTTAACTATTGCAAATTCACAAATTATTTTATTCACAAAAATTAACTTCACCCTTTACAAATTGAAAGCCTACATAAAACAACTGAAATAAAGTGTTTTTCCTCTTCTAGCAATGTTACCATATTATTTATAAGTTACATGTTATAATTTAAATACAAAATAAAGTTAATCAAATTTACAAATGTTTTTTAAAAGAAAATTTTTGAAATGAATGATATATATACAGGGTGGGCCATCCTTAATTTTCCACCCTGAATTTTGAGCTATGGGATGGAATTACGAAAAAATGCTAGAATATGTCAAATGTCGTTGAAAGAAGAAAAAATAAGGGTGTTCAATTGAGTTGACTTCGATCGACTTTCTTCGATTGTGGATCATTTTCTCTCGAGTCAAGATACAAGAAGGTGTAGTTATCTATTTTTTCTCGAATTGAAATCAAGTTTCAAATAGAGAGCTTGTCATGGAAAACAGTTTTAATAACGTTCGGTAAGTCCTGTTTTCGATCAGACAAGATTTATTCAATCTCAAATTGTCGTATTCAATTGTTTGATATACAGGAGATGACAAAAGCCTCGTGCGTTCTTTCGCAAGATCTCCGATGAATCGATGCACTTTCGTAACTGTTTCAATATTTGTGCTATACTTTATTGCTCAATGATTAGTTTTTCTTAACGTTTCTCAGTTTCTAAATTTTCCTGATGATTTTTTCGAATTATCTGAGTTCATCTGAATGAAAACTGTAAATTTGGTAATTGTTCATTCAATATGGGTATTTGTTGATGATTTTCATTCGTTTATGTATCGCATTATTATAAAGTTCGGGAATGGATATTGTTACAAGGACGCTTAACATTGTCTTACCGCACAAATTCAATCTTCTGGTTTTATAATCATGATAAACACCTACATAGTATTGTAGACAATTCAGTTTCAAAGGCACAATCAGAACGAGTAAACCCTGAAAATCCGTTGGAATTGGATGATCGGTATTGAAGAGCGATAAATCAAACAGAACGCTAATTACGAAGACACTCTTTGCCTGGGTCCTGCGTTCCCACCCTGTGTTGACTCTGTGTATACAAAACGTTGAAGGCACAACCGTTCAGAATTAAGTACCACTCACAATGGTGTAATTTAACCCTTGTTATTCGACATTTATATTTAATGAAGGGTTAGGTAGCTGGAGTTCGATATGTGTGACCACCCTTTCATCTAATGCTTAAATCGAGGGGACTGCAATCGGATGTATAGATTTGTAGTTTTGTTCGTTCCAAATATTGAAACAGGGAAAGGAAGCATGCTTCCAATGTCCTGCTGGAAGTGTCATCTGTCAAGTTGAAGTGTTTGAACTACGAATATGTAATAAACACAATCGCCTGCCTGAAAATACTAATATTATATTCTCTCTATTCAGTTTTTTCGCTCACCTGGTTAGTACTGGAAGTTTGATAAATTTGTCTTTTGTGTATAAAAAATTTAAGTTAGTTCCATTAGTTTCTTTCCTAATCAATGCGCATTTTTCTCTATATCACAAAACATCATAGGCCAATTTAATGTCAATTTACTTCTTCACCTTAATGGTATCATATCGATAAGGGTGTTAATATATGTATATTTTTTTAAAATTCACACTTCTCGTGGACTTTCATGAAGCCACTCGGGCAAGTTAGCCAAGGGATCTCCTAATGTGTTTGTGGTGTCAATGTGGATAGATAATCTGGATTATGATATCTGACACTGTCGATTCAAGTTATATCTATCCAACCAAAAATATTCTATGAAAAACTAGCCAAGCCTCGACGGAGGCACTTGTTCATCTCTAAAAAGTAATGAAAATCTAGACAAGTTCGTGCCAAGTCTCAAGTCCTTGTAGAGACATGTTGTGATTGATTTTCACGGAACTTTGAGGAAAGCAGTAGGTCAAAAAACTACATTCAATTAATGCCAACGTTTCGTAGATATATTTCTTCTTCTACATTATTTTAGTTATTGTTGTGTGACTTGGCCGTAGAACCGCTACCCATTGAAGATGGAAAATTGCCATCAGAAAAAAGTTTATTATATAAACAGTGGTTCTAGCGACAGATTAACGCAATGGTGTCTTGCAACTGGGTTTGCACCCTTGTATACCCTTCAACGGCAAGTCCGAGAACATTAACTGTAATAATGAAAAAATCGCATCAAGGAATCTTGGCACGAATTTGTCTGGATTTCATTACTTTTTAGAGATAAACAAGCGGCTTCATCGAGAGTTTTTTCTACAGAATGTTTTTGGTTGGACTTAACTTCTTTCTGTAGAAACTTGGGCATATTGACTTATTATATTATTCTTTGATCTTCTTATTTGACTATATTTTTTAGTAAGAATCTTGTTATTATTACAAATCTTGTCATTTTCTAATAGCTCTTGTGTATTCGAACTAGAGTTACCAGGTACTCCAGATCTTTCATTATCCTAGTTTTTGTTTAACTCCTAATTATTTTGGATAGAAATTATGTTCGATAGGAGAATCATTGAATTTCCTATATTTTTCATGATTATTCAGATGACAACAAGATGCCTCCGTTTTGTTGGGATTGGGACATAATAGCCACTCAATAACATGTAGCGGCACTCTGTTAGCGACAGGGGAGTGTGTAGGGATCTCTTGGCGGCACTCAATATAGCCACGCATAGCTTAATTCACAGCGCTTCGGTGGCCTAGAGGTTGGCGCTCAAGTTTCACACCGACTAGGTGCTAGGTGCCGGATTTTCAACTCCCGGCGGCTCCCTCAAACTTCTAACCCCTGCGTCTATGGCATGGCGCACACAAGCCATACTGATGAGTCCAAATGTGTGCGCCAGGGACGAAACGCATAAGTAGGGATAACTTACGATCCTACAAAAATAGGATTTCCAAATCAGATGACAGTATATTTTCCAGAGTATGGAACTCCGAATGTTGGTAAGCAATTGTTATGTCATCGCCATAAACAAATTTCTGAGATGATGTCGTGGGTAAATCACAGAGATATAAATAAAAAGTAAAGGAGCTAGAACTAATCCTTGAGGAAGACCGTTGTTCAATGTTTTTGAATTGCTACCTTTATTGTCAACAAAAACACGAACTTGAGATAACATAGCCTTGTAAGGCTAAGAACCTGATCTGAACAATTTCTTTTTTTCGTTAAGCCTCCTTGGAAATTTTGTAGAGCATTTTCTATAGAAGAGATTCAATTCTAAAAAGAATTAACCTTTCTAATATCTTGAAAGGAACACCCAATAAACCGATTGGTCGATAACTACTAGGATCACAAGGATTTTTTCCTCGTTTCAGATTACCTATTACTTTAGCCTTATTTTGAGGAGGAAAACAATAAATTCTGAAAGCTCGGTAAATGAATAAATAGTAATAATCTTTATATTTATTGGATCGAATACTACTGTCCTATCATTTCGATGATGCTCTCAAAAGTCTCTTACTTTCAGAAATTGCGACTTACCGGATAAACTACTCATATTTCTCTTGAATGAATCCAGTCCGAGCGACTTCTTCGTAATAATATCCGAAAAAATCCTGTATGACATCCTGCACCTGCTCTTCGGAAACTTGTAATTCATTTTCTAATTGCTATATCATTTAGCATTGTCTCCTCGATTACCGAGAGCCCAAAATTCAATGTCAGTAATACCAACGAACGATTTACTGGAAATCCAGACAGCCTCACTCTATCCTGTGAAAATAAACACTCATTAAGTTGATTTCCGTCAAACTTGAAGTGATTAAGGATTAAGCACGGGATGCGAGTCTTTCATTATATTTAATTACAGTCGTGAAATGATATGGATGAATTACCTGGCTACTTGTGTTCACCCTGATACAACAAATTGTGTCTTGGGGAAATGCTGTTTATTACTGTCTTTAGGCAAGATACGAGCATCAAAGATGATTATGATTTCTGGTCATTCAGTATTTTTTTTTTCTGTACTGCGTTATACAAAGAAATGATTGATCGATTCGATAGGTATATCAAAGTTTTCAGTTGAAAGATTTGCGGCCTTGAGTATAAAGATGAGTATGGATATCGTATTTTTATGTAATATCTTTGAATAAGAACTGAAGCTGAATTCCGACTCTAGTTCATTAAGACCGTCACGTCACGTGTTCCTATCATGTCGAATTTTAAATGTTTTCGGTTACTTGTGTAAGGATATACTGTTTTATGAAATTGTTTGAGAATGCTTGCTTTCAAGAGGAACTTGAAATTTTAAAAAAGTGTGAATAAGCACTGATGCATTATCAGGTGCTTTTTGACGCTTAACACTAATTTAATCGAAAATTTAACCCGTTATATTATAAACATGTAAAAGATTTCTCATTAGAACATCTTCATACTGATGTGAACTAACTACATCAATAGAATAATACATGATTGATTAATTCCCAAATTTTGTTCGTATAGTAGTATCTATTAGTATGCCGAGATTCACCGGAAAAATATGTACATAATAGTTATGAAATTTATTCACCCTTACAAAATCCTTGAATGACAATTGGCTCAATCAATATTTATTATTCGTTGCTCAATCATTCATTGGGAACTTGCAAAGGAATATTGCTTTAGTTCCATACTCAATTTATTTATGAATATATTGATACTTATAATTATGTTATTTTAGTGCTTTTGAAATTATTACTGAATTACTTGTATATTTTTTCAATTCACTATTCAGGGTAGGCATGTGCTCATTCCGGATCATGACGACCAAAGCTTTCCTCATCTGCTGATTCTTCTAACGATTGTTGTACTCCACAGAATGATGTGTTTCTCTACCACCTTAAAATAATGAATTTAAATGGGCCCACGAAAGAACCTTGGGCCACACCACACGTGTTGTCATATTTCCTACTTAAAACATTGTTTACCTTGACTTTCATGTTTCTACCGGAGATGAAACTGAACAACAAATCAAGGAATGCACCTCTGAATTCCAAATTAGGGAACCTTTCTCCCATGAATTTGAACGAAGTAACGAATGCACAGGACAGGTCGAAAAATAATCTAGACCTTTGTGGATACACTCAATAAACTTGTATGCTGCTGTCTCAAAAGATGAGCAGGCAGCAGTTATGTTTCTGTCTTTTCATTACATTTCCTGCATTTATCGAATCCTATGGTGAGGTCTCAATTATATATTTGGTAAATTTCTGGGTTGAGTCATCTGATTTTGTATAGGCCTAACAATTCCTTCAGTCTTCGGGAATAATACAATATCCTTTAGCCCTCTGTTATGTTATTGTGAAGACGTCCAGAAAGTGCCATTTGTGTCCATCGATCATATTTTGCTGAGTCTAAAATAGTTCTAAAAATCACACCTGTTGGATTTTTGTGCCTTGACTTCTAAGAGTCCTTTCAATTTTGTCAAATGCTGTGAAAAATATTGATAACATCTATTAGGGATCTTCCTCCTTCTTTTCTTCATAAGGTTTTTTCATTCTTAGTTTTACTGCACTATATAGCACGTAGTTCTGGGCGCGAAAGAGTTTTCAATGTGGAATAGAGGGGTGTTTTTTTATTCCATTCATCCAGGTATATTGATATAACTCCAGCCCTCATACAAAGTGAGTCTTTGATTACTACATGATTTATGGGTCCAAAAAAAAAACACCTGAACAGAGTACTTACCAATTTGACCGCATGCATGTTATATTAGAGTATATAACAAAAATTTGTATCAATTTAGATTTCACAAATAAATTAATATGACACTCGACTTCGAAAAGCAATTACTTTACTTTCGCTAGTAGTTCAAGAAGAGCAGCAAAGCTTCCTGACCTAACATCATCTCTTTCACCATTTTTCTGTGTGCTTATAGAAACTAACAAATTAACTTAATTCATAGAAGTACAATATCACCGTAATTCTTGGATATCCTCAGATCAATTCATATTAGGTTTTGATACATTTTACAGTTAAAACAAATATCCCTGAGTATTAGTCTTTTCCAAGAATTTTTCATTTTCACTCATCATTCAACACAAATCTAACCTTAATGCATTGAAGCATTCAATTTAAAAAGCTAATTTCAATATTTCATTGTATAAAATTCACACCATTGAGTACCATTTGAATATTTATGCTTTTCAATATTTTGATATTTACGACCAATAATTTGTCCTTGATATATGTTTGTTGGGAGTTTACAATAGTATCGAAACATATTTATTGCTCAATAGATCGAGAAGAGGCCAACCCTACCTGCAAGAGTTATAAAATTGCATATAAATATATTCAAATGGCTTTTTCCAATTCAACGATCCGGTATTGATGAATCGAACCATTTTACACACACCTTCAATCATTTACACTACCTCCCTAGTATTGAAATATCTGACTCAATCGGGACAGCTGGCAAACACTACGAGTATGGTTGTGCTTACTTACCAGTTGTCGGATTTTGTTTTGGTTTGGTTCATTATTTTTATATGCTGGTAATAAAACTACTAGCTATCATTTTGTCCCAAAATGTCGGTAAATGTATGTAATTTTGGGATATCGAATAGAAAATGGTCACAAACAATTGGGTTTCACTCTCTGATGAAAAAGGGATTAAGAAACTTCAGTATCATTGTTGTGAGGCGCTCTAAATTACGATCTAGCAATTTATTATTTTTGGATTATATTGATTGTTCAAATATATCCATTCAGTACGTCATTGGGCCGATTCGATTCAATGGCAATTTAAAATCGGGTTTTTCAATATCTGAAGAAATTACTACCTTTTTGATTTGTGACTGAAACACTGTTGGATAACGTTGAAACAAAAAAGTATATATAATTTCGTTAGTATAGAAAATTTTCAAACCATTTCTGAAACATCTTGTCGATGCATTTTATCTCCTATATTCGTAAGATGTCGACGAAATTTTTTGTTAGAATATAGGTGATTAATGATTTGACAAACTGCTCGAAAAATTCATCATCGTAGCATCTGAGCATATGGAGATAAAAACATGTAGAAAAGCACAGACGTGAAAGCAGAAGTCTGTGCTCGTGTAAATGAGTCCTTTCCCGAAATATGGGAAATTGCGATACATTTATAATAACCAATCTCACAGTTTTACTTCAGTTTTCTCTTCATCTCAAACCTACTAAGCTTAATAACAACTTCTTTTATTATTGCATAGTATCAGTACCGAAGATTTACAAAGATAAATGACAATTGATGACATTCATAAAACTCAGTGAACCTATAAACTTTAAGCATATTCGAGAAAGGCGTATCTTGTAAAAGTTCTTTAGATAATGTCAATAGATTTTATTATTTTTTTTAAGAGATAAATGAATTCATAAACTTCATATACAGAATATAGGAGAATGAACAAACATATGTTTGAAATGAAAAATAATCAAACTATCAGTTTTACACCAGTTATCTCTCTACTACATACCTACCTCATCAACTATGCCTACTTCTCTTGATAACAAAGTAACAGAATGATTAGAACTGAAAAATTTTGAACATAGATGTCATCTTGTTGACATTCGTGAAATTTAATTATTTTCCAATTTATGTTTATGAAAAAGGAAAATTCAATCTATGGACTTCTGTGATTTCATCACATGAATAAATCTCCTCGAAGATGAAATATCAGGATATACGAAATATCACTCCATGGTGTCCAGTAAAATGTGGGAGATCTCTCGAATTCAAAAAGAACATTGAAAAATAAGATGACTAGATCCCATATTTTTTTTCCTTGCGGCTCTCCCTAAGGAGATACGCCATCCTAAACGACACCACTGGTAATCAATTCTTCTTGAATAACTTTTGAACTGCTTTATATAATTTAATTAAAATTTAATACAATAAACAGTAGTAAAGAACTCTTAAAATACTGTCCTTTAAACATAAGGAGCTTGTTCAGTTTATCAGGAACGGACTAAATGTATATTTGGCTGAAGCAATGAATAAAGTTCTGCGAACACCAACAACCCCAAAATTTATCAGCCTATCACATGCCTGACATCAATGTACAGGGTACTTACAGCAATATTATTTTGTAGAAAACGCAATTATGCCAGAGGAACAAAAGGTATGAGGATAAAAATCAGAAGGATGTAAAGATCAACTCCTAATCCACAAGATAATCATGGAGGACGCCACAAAGCGCAAATAGTATGTTGTGGATTGACTATAACAAGGCCTTCAACAGTGTGTCCCACTCTTGGATCATCAAAATACTGGACATGCATAAGATTGACCAGATAAATACTCAATTTGTTGCCACAACAATGAACAACTGGAACACCGTGATGAAACTTTTCCATCGTAATCGGTATCCTTGAAACAGGAAGGAAATTAATATAAGAAGAGGCATTTTCCAAGGTGATTCACTGTTCCCATTGTTGTTCTGCATGAGTCTGTAGGTATCTCATGTGGAGTGACTCCATAAAGCCCCACATAGCAACAATATACAGCGCCTTGGTAGCCGAAAGGTTAGACTCGAAGTTTCATACTGACTAGGTGCCGGGTTCAATTTCCGGCGGCAAAAAAATAAAGATCAGTTACGTCAAGCTGCAAGTATTATAAAATCATTTAGTGATAACATAAGGATGGAGTTTGGATCGGACATTGGACATTGGATTGCTACTGTGGTATTCAAACGAGGCAAGTGAGTTGACAGCAGAAACATCCAGCTGATCGATAATACTTCAATAAAAAATTTAGATCAAAACGGCGTATATAAATACTTAGGCTTCGTCGAAAATGAGGGTATCCAATATAATATGAAAAATAAGAGCGCAACAGTGTATTATCGTCGAGTCCGCATTGTTCTGAAGAGTCATTTGAATTCTAAGAACAAAATTAGTGATAGTCTTGCCGTTCACGCAAAAATGCTGACAATGCATGGTCTCCACTACCCAAAAGCTGACAAAGACAGATTAAACGTGAAACGAAAGAATGGACTACGTGGTCTTGTTGAGCTGGAGTCTGCTAATAACGCTGTTCTTTTAGACCTCAACGATTACATCAATTAGAGCTGGGATGTATGGCTCAGACTGGTTAAATCTCATGAATCTCGTAAAGCTAAATGTAATTCCATCTCCGGGAAAGCAGAAGACGTTTTGCAAAAAATAAGGCTACGAGTAGAACCTGCCCCAGCACAAAGCAATGGAAACGGTGTACATTAAAACAACGAAGATCAGTTGATTCTTGATGTATAACCATTTAGGGCCGAAACCGAGGCAAATAAAATGGAACTAATTAAGATCAAACCGTTACTTGGATAATTTATGAAACTTTTGGACAAATCATTCATAAATATGGAAGCCTCATATGGTTACGTAGTTCAGATCTTAAAGCTGAAAACGAAAGTTTGATCATTGCAGCACAAGATTAGGCATCAAATACAAAATACCACCAAAGGAAAATTTTCAACCTGCCAGTGAACAGCAAATGTCGGATGTGCGCTCAAGCCGAGGAGACAGTTAGCGATATTCTCTCTGGATGTAGTACTCTGGCCCCAATTGAATATACTTTACAGACATAACAAAGTTGCTGAATACATTGAAGACTACATAAAATTAGTACGAACATTCTCCCGAACCTGTGATTCACCACCAAGAAAACACAGCTATGTGAGACTATGATATCCATATGGAACGTACCATTGGAGCAAATCGCCCACAATAAAAAGGATAAACTCTGCCTAATAGTCGACATAGCTATCCCAGATATAAAGATATTTTGGTCAAAGAAACGGAGAAGATAACGAAATATAAAGACCTGGAAATAAAAATAAAAAGAAAATGGAAAACCAGGCAAAAATCATTCCTGTTGTTATTGGAGCACTAGCATGTATATATGAATATATTCGTTTGAACTTTTGGCTTACAATACTTAGTCAGCAAACAATAAAGCTTATAGATCAGGGGTTAGTAACAGAGTACAATTCGGCGTATGACATAAAAGCCTAAGGAAAAAACCCCAGTAAAAAAAATTCTGGCTCCCCACCTAAGTGTGAAAGTACAAAAATGAGCTGAAATAAATTTGAGGGACTTCTTCCTTCAAGAGTGGTCTTCTATTGATGAAGACAGAGACATCTTCAAGTTGCCCACATCGAATCTGGAAATAAAAAGACAAAAGCAGAAAAAAGAACTGAATAACAAGAATACGTATCATATTCGTTTGGAATTTATAACCCATTCCAAGAAAGAAACGGAAACATCATGAATAGCCCTAAAACCACCTTCATAAATATAATGATATATATATATAATGAATTATAATGATAACTACCCAATATTTTCATAATTATTCATTTTCAATTTCACCCCGTTCCCAAATAGAATTCCTCCTAATACTAACAGCAGATATGTAAGAATAATACGTCAGTCATATCGACCACCCTGTTCCTTTCTGTTGATTATATTTCAACAAATAGACATATGCTCGTAAACTAATCGCATATATGTGATAAATTGTTGATTCTGCACGAGACCCTCTTGAGTCGCCCCTTCTAGGTCTGACATAACATCAGACAACTATCAAGGGAACCATTCAAAGGATCAATTTATATCTATTCAGTTCACACCGTAGGCATTGTTAGAAATAGTATCGAATTTTCCATTCTCAACCCTGAGGATATAAAAACGCAGTACCAGCGGATAAACTTCTTTTTGTCTAAATGTCTAATTTTCGAACATCGGGCCGGAATTAGTCTCAATCGATAAGGTTAAACTTCCTGATGAAAAATTCATGAGGAATCCAAAAAAGTTTGTTGACGTCACTAAATGGACCATGTGTACTATTTTGTCATCATATTCTATTGTTTCCGATATATGGTTTTTGTAATATAGTTGTGTTTATGTTCTCTTGTTTTAATGTTTCTATAGATAATAATGTACGCTCTCTTGGTTGTTTTCTTTCATTTTATAATGTGTTTTTTGATTCATTACTATTAATATTTATCTAGCAATTTGTGCGGTCTTTCAAATTTTTGCTTACTGTATCTTCCTATTTTCCAATATCTGCCTCTCGTTTCTCCTTCTTATGTCTACCCTTTGAATGACCAATTCATGTTTACAACACCTGCTCTTTCTATTCGGAGAGAATCTCAGTGCGTTGATTTTCCCCGAATGGAAGCTTCTAGTGTTGAAGACATAAACTGACCGCAGAGTCGTGTTGTGATTTCTCATTGTCCATCATTCTCTCAAACGCCTTTATTGCCGAGGTTGTCTTACCCTGGTGATGCCAATAATCATTAGTCGATTGGGGTTGACTTCCTGATAACGGTCCTTCATCTCACTACACGACAACATCCAACAGCGAATATGTTGACTCAAATTTTGCACCAATCTTGTGATTGCCTGTCTACTAGGGCCCGAATACGACCAAAATTGGAGTTAAGGCTCTTAAAGTTGCGGTCACCGACTCCGAATTTCGGTAGTAAATTTTTATAACTTGCAAACGTTGTTCGTTCGTATACTTCACTATGATGAAAATGTTCACTTTACTGAATGATTAGACTTTGACAGTTCCTGATTGGTCTAAGCTTGCGTTCACAAATTATATTCAAAGTTGTCAAGTTCCCATTAAAAACCAGATATTTTGTAATGTCGCCCTTATGTATGGCAACACGTCTCTTTAGCAATTGTGATGTATGGCCTACATATGTTCCGTCACAATCTAAATAATTTGCAAATTTATTGGTATTACATCTTTCAATCGAGAGTACAGGAGGCCACAGTTTTTTGATTATATACATATTTCTATTTTCACATTTTCCCCTCTGAACATATATCGCTATGATTTTTGAGCAATTTGCATCTCTGTTACTGACAAGATGAATCAAAGCTAACTGCATATCGCTATGCCCTTTACTGTTTTTTTCAGGCAACACGTGTCTATTTACGTGGTCTGTTCTCAAAGACAAAGCAATCATCCTGGATGGAATCCTTTTCAAGATCCTGCTTGAACCCGTCAGTAAAATGAATTAAACAAAGTCAGGTAAGCTAGAATTTCATAATGAAAAACAATGTAGTTGATGGAACTACTTCAACGACAAAAAAACGAGTGAAATTTTTTTAGAGCTCCAGTTTATTTTCATTATCTTCACGTCCCATTCAATGCGTAAACTGATACCGGTGAAAGAAAGGTTTGAGGGCATTAAATTGCATGGCACTTCTTTGAGAAATTTCTATCCCAATACGTGTTCAAGACAATGATTGCACTCAGAGGTGGTCCGGAGTTTTTCACTGAAATAACTGATGTACTTTCAGAGCGAGTTGAAAAAGACTTTGAAATATTTCGGAGAAGAATGCTCGAACTTATTAATTTGTGTTCACTCGTCTCTACGTGCATAATTTTATCATAATATCTGCGTTTTTTATTGAAATATGTTCCGAAAATGACCTCGAACTAGATGAACTGATGAGGAAGTACTTCTTAATTTTGCCTTTCCCTTTGAATTTCAGTAGGTATGATATATTCAGGGTGATTAATTGACTACTACATTGATTTTATCCATATATTTCTAAGGATAAAAGAAATAGCATATTCCAAATTTTGCATCCTTCAAAAGGTTGTTGAAAATACGCGAAAAAATTACTTATTTGAGCATGAATTGAAATCGCCCTTCTTTCGTCGTGAAATTCGGTATATTGGATAAGTCAGTATTTAGACATACAGGTGAGTCTTTGACCACTGCGTAAATTTCAACCATAGATTCTTGACGTCAAAAGAAACATTTTTTCCTATAACATTTTTCCAAATTTGGCCCCGTTCAAAGGATATAGAGTGTTGAAATTTTATTAAAAATTGAATTTACACCTGAAATATTCAAACGACAATGTCAATTGAAATAATCTCCAGTAGAAGGTTTTTGATAACAGTTTTGCATATTTTGGCATCATTAGATTTATTCCATTTCTTGTGGGTTTCTCACTACTACTCTATAGATTGGTTAAATTGCATGAAAAACAAATATCGCTTGAACTAAAGGTCCGTATCTTGTAATTCTTGGAATCATTAGTCTTTTTTGCAGATAAAATCATTCTTCATCTTTCCTCCTAAATTGCACCATTCTTGAGATATTTGAAGTTGAAAGGAATTAAATCGATATAATTTTGTCCAAATTTTCTGATTTTCCCAAATCCAACTCTGTGCTGAAATGATTCAATAATCAGATTTGTTCAATGTTGCCATATTTTATGTCTTTATTAAATATTTCTACAAAAGGTTGAGAAAATCTCTCCAGTCTATGGTTCCACCACTAAACACAATAGATGAAATTAACCACTGAACAATTTTTGTCTTACATTCACTACAAAATCTAAATTGCCATTTGCTGTATTCATTATTAATGATATCTAGCACCTTGTTCAATATTTAATCCAGAGTAATATTCCATAATAAATAGAGAAAGAGATTTCCATCACTCACATAGGTACTTCGGTATATTCTCATGACCGTTGAAATAGGTAATGTATTTTCTGTTAAATTGAAGACTTGGCTTTATGAAGAGCTGTTTCTTTATAGCTTCAGACTTTCAGGGTTCATCGAATTATATATATTCTAACATAAGAATGCTTCAAATTAAGCTCATATGAGTTTTAAAAACTTTGAACCCAGTCTCCTAGATTTGTTTTGTACCTTTAAAGAAGTTTTTTCACATCTGTATTTCATACACCGATTCAACCTGGTTCACAAACTAAGGAGATAATAGAATTTGACTTAGTTTTAATATTTCTGAATGTAATAATAATGATGCATGCTTAATTAAAATTTAATCAATATTGAAACTGGAAGCTAATAGGCTCATAAACAAGAAATATTAGAATAGAAATGTATGTTCTGACCATAATCATTTCATACTGAATTGAATAATTATAAACTATCGAAATCATTATTATTATTTTATTATAATATTTTCCACATTTTTTTAAGGTACATATAACTGTTGACAGTTTCAAACAGAATCAAATTTTAATAACACATAACACTATTTTTATTGGGAGCTACCCACCACAGAGACGTTATAATAACATTTCAATGTGATAATAATTCACTCTAGTTATTCTGAGAAAAATTATAACTAAAGATCAATAATAGTTTTATCTTTCATTTCAACTTTGCAATTATTAATTTTTTCTCTCCTGGGGTTCGGTAATGAACTAATATTCTATGGTAAGGTACTTAAATTTGACATAGTCTATGAATAACCATTATTCATTATTTCTGATTTTGTTCACACAATTAAAACATATATTCTGATATTAAAAACCAAAAATGTATGTTCAGTAATTAATTATAGTCTAAACAGAATAGATTCATGCTAATGATCTAACAGAAAATTTTTATTAAAGAACACGTTGATTTTTTCAGACTAAATCTGGGAATACTTGTAATCTATCCAAGTAAATTGTTATTGAGATTCAGTAGAGAAAATAATCATCAAGCAAAGTAACATCACTTTAAATCATTCATTGTTGTTGAAGATAATCATAGATGATTTTTTCTGGCTTTGAGTGAAAAAAAAAGCAATGTGACAACCTCTTGCCTTGGAAGTTTTCATAGAAATGATGGTTTTCATGATTTGGAAATTTTAAGAAGAAAATTACGAATGTATGATGATAACACCCAATAATTTCTCACTAGAAAGGGATGGTTTATAATCTTGAAGTAGAAAGAAATTATAGTAGAACAGCAAAAATCTTTGTTCATGGTGTTGAATTTTTTTACTAAAAATTAGTATTTTGTACCTTCCTTCTGGATATGGACCTTATTGGATGAAACATGAGTGAGTGAATCATTTCTTAGAGGGAAAATATTGTTTTTAAACAATTCAGATTTATTAGTGGATGCTTTGGGAGGTATTTTTCATTCAAACTAAACTAGACTACTGAGGGTATTTGACCAATGTGAAAACTAAAAATGTTTATAATTTTTTTAACGCAGCTAAATTTGGAAGAACCGTAATGGAAAAAGTGTTTCTTTTGATCTCAGCAGTGGTCAAAGACTCACCCTGTATATGTCTCGAACAAATTGTATCTATTATAACTACATGTTCGGTTTAAGCGTTCAAATAAGAATTTTCTTGAAAATGTTTTGTATATGTTTCATGACAAGAAGAAATATCTCATTGCACACCCTGTAAAGATCTTGTGGAATTCATTTCTTAATGTATACGCAATATTCAAATCTTACGAGAAACAACAAAATCCCCAATTGGCACAAAGTTTGGTTGAGCTTCAAGTTCGAATCGATCTTCTCGGCTAGTGGGCAAAGCGGATGGAATTTTAAAGAGTTATCTGAATGAGTTCTGACTTGCCGCAAAGATTGTTTCCTTGTTGAACATTCAAACGGAAAGATTTCCAAGAGAAGAATCTCCTTTTAAGGCGTTAAGATGAATATTCACTCAAATCAGAAAAATAATTGTTTCAATCTATCATTGTTATACAAGATGCTTTGAGAAGAATATTTTATACGACTTTGGCGGGAATGCCTCTCTATATACACAGGGTGGATCATGATCGATGATAGTCTAGGTTATTGTAGAGAAGAACATGTTGCGAATTTCTAGAAAATTTCGTTGGATTAGAGTCACTGATCCGTAGATATAAAGTGACATAATTGTTTGTTAGGTTGATGCGGTTCATATAAAAAACCACTGACTTTGATGATTCAATTCCAACTGCAAGCATATTATTTTCTTGATTCCTAACAGAGTTCTTAGAACTTCAGATGTAAAATTCTATTAAGTTATTGATTGATTTACTATGGTTTTGTGGGCTTGTTTCTAGTGGAACAGCTAGCTATCATATTGCCCAAATCTGTGTACAGGGTAGGATATTTCGATGTTTTAGCACTACAATTTTAAAACCAGAGGAGATAAAAAAAATCTAATACCCCATTCTCTTTTTCGTTTTCTGATATACTTACATGATTAGTATTCATTTTTTTGCCTGTTCTAAGCATCTTTTCACTTCATTCTTTGCTTTTTTTACATTAGCAGCTCTTACACCAAAACTCGAGTCGTCAGTATAGGCTACATATAGTATGTAATTCCCTATTTCCTCAATTAAGATGAAAAGGTATTAGGGAACCCATATACCGTGTCTTGAAATGAAAATAGGTCAAGGCTAGATTAGCCCGTATTTACAAAATCAACTGCTTAAGGTTTAGATTCAAAGTCATACCCACATACCATGTTCACAGCGCCACACTCCGCATTCCAGGTTGAAATCCAATATGATAATATATGAGATTATATACGATTTCTGGAGTTTAAGAAAACTTTCGATCAACGAAGATAAAAAATTTAAAAAAGTCAATTCATTTCATAGTGGAATTCGGGAACTGAAAGAAGTAAGTGACATTTTCTAGATCGAGAAAAAAACTTTCATATGAATTATTTTATTTCATTATTTCCTTCTACTAAACGAATTGTTTGAATCATGGTAATGAATAATTCAGAGTATATAGAATAATCAATGAATTAACTTGGATATGCAGAGTGATTTATGCAATGGCTTGTTTGAAATTGAAAGAAATATTCGCTGTTTCAGAGCTCCACATCTTACGGTTAAACCAGACACAGACTAACAGTTTTTTGTTTCAAATGGCATACTCAGTTTGATATGGCATCATTAGATAACTTATTTGATGATAATTCAGCAACATCCCATTACTTGGAAGAAAACTCAACAGTTGTCAAGTTAATTGGATTCATAAAAAGACGTGGAGGACGAAATTTTTCATATATTTCTGGAGACATTTTTTTCTCGAAAACTTTGACAGTACACATAATTCATATCTAGTATTATTTCGTCGTACTTACCTTAAATGTCATCATGAACTTTGACAACTCAAATTCATCACAACTCATGATTTTCAATCTTGAACCTATAATCTGATTTTTGCAAAAATTTCAAATACTATTCGAGGTTTTCGAATTCAAAAGAAATTCGGAAAAAAAAGAAACAGATGTCGGAATTTTCGAAACGGTAAAACATATGATGTTCTTTGTATTGTTCTTAAAACAGGCTTTTTTGAATGCTAAATATTACTTTTACTCTGTTGATATGGAAATCAAGAATATCATGAATTGAGTAACCATTTTGTATCATTTATATTTAAATAGCACCGATTTCTTTACTCTTTGGTAGTTTGAAAATTTGTTTTCGCAAAACAATATTTCAAAGGTCTTTGAATTGTGTGTCCTGTGACACTGGGGAAAAATTTCTGTACATAAAAATTTAATAATTGTAGCAACTATAATGTTAATAAATGATTTATCATACATTAATAGTCCTATGAGCTATTAAATTTTCATTTCCAATTCACAAATTCAACACATAAATATTGATTTTACAGTATCAAACAAAAGTCTGATCTTAGTAATTTTTCCACTTATTTTGACTAAAACTTAAAATATGAAAATTCACCTACTCTTGGGACAAAAACATATTAAAAAAATTCGGAAAAATTGTTTTTGGAAATTTTCGATCACCCATAAAATACCTATTAGTCGGACCTCAACAATAATTTGTGAATGGGTAAAGATTTTTGATATATTGAATATTATGTAATTCCATCTTCGATTAGAATCTCACGAGAAGATAGGAGTTTCTTTATAATATACTAGCTGACCTGACAAACTTCGTCCTGTCAAAAGATTTGTAATGTGGCAGTTTTTGTGCCTACGTATTTTACGATGTTTTTGTTTGATTACCTGGCGCATAGATAAACAAATCTGATGGTTTTCCAACACGGGAACAAGTAACATACAATTGACCATGTGAGAAACATGGGTTTTCTAGATTAATACCACAAACACTTAATGATTGCCCCTGGGACTTGTTTATAGTCATAGCAAAAGCAAGCCGCACTGGAAACTGTAGTCGTTTAAAATAAAATTGCACATCAGTCGGAATCATTGGGATGCGCGGTATGAGAACATCTTCTCCTTTATAATTTACTTTGAGTATAGTTGCTTCTATCACATTGTTTAATAATTTTTATCGCTAACCGTGTACCGTTGCAAAGACGCGGTTGGTTGATATTTCGCAACATTATAACCACCGATCCAACCTTTAATTGAAGATTGTGAGGTGGCAATCCTGGCAAATCCAGCGAGTTTAAAAATTCCGGTGGATAGTTGACTACATCATCTTGATTAGTAGCCGAATCAACTGATTTATATATCCTCAATTCGCCTGTAATTTGTTCTTGAATTTTGAAATTTAATTCATTCACATCTATGTTTTTTGCAGCCAGTATAGCTCGTTCGCTCAACCAATCATGGTTTCTGTAATTTTGAGAAACATCTGGAAACACCTTCTGAATAAGTTCATCTTTTGATCGAGTTAACTGACAAAAACTTTGAGGAAAGTTAATGCAGCCAGTCAACATGTCTATAGGAAATTTGCCATTACCAATGTCAATGAGTTGTTTAGAGAATATGTTTCCAGATTGGTCCTCTTGCAAGTACTTTGACATGTTTCCACAAATTGGAGGACTTTAGACATGCATTGAGTTCATCAGCTGGCGTTGATCGTGGAATCACTGGCAATGTTTGACGAAAATCTCCTGCTAATAAAATCATTGCACCACCAAATCGGTTATTATTGCTCCGTAGATCTTCTAAGGTTCTGTCTAAAGCCTCCAAAGATTTTTTATGTGCCATCGTGCATTCATCCCAAACAATCAATTTACATTGCTGCAAAACCTTTGCCATTGCAGAGTTCTTCGAAACGTTGCAGGTTGGAGTTTCATTGCTTTGCATATTTAATGGCAATTTTAGTGCTGAATGGGCTGTTCGACCACCTTCAAGCAAAGTTGCTGCGATTCCCGACGAAGCGAGTGCAAGTGCAATTTTATTTGTGAGCGAATTGTTGCTAATATTAATCAAATCAAAAAGTTTTTCCTGTACCACCAGGTGCATCTAAGAAGTAAATCCCTCCAGTTTCATCATTTGTTACTTTCATAAGAGTTTCAAAGCTCAAATTGACTACGTTTTAGTTACAAATCATTTGTATGGGAAAAAGAAAAGAGCTATTTTTAGGGTTTTTCCAGCAATAATTCTTATTTTTCTCGCCGTAAAAACCATCCTTGAACTTCAACGAACATTTTAAAAAAGATTTGGCCAAATTGGTCCAGGCGTTGTTGAGTTATGCGCTTACCAGCACGTTTTGCTATTCATTTTTATATTATAGATGTAGGATGAAGTCACATTCTCAAACTGTTTTCATAGTTTCTTTTTGTTGTGATTTCAATAAAGTTCGCTTTGGCGATAAGAATTAGATGCCAGAAGATAATTTTTTTGTAAGTTTGACTTGAACTAAAAGGTAAGTTTCAAAGGACAAGAGGTAACTGGTAGGAAGATATAAATTTCTGAATCATTTTAGATGAGGAAGAGGATAAACTTTCAGTGAGGATGTTTGCGTATCGAATGAAATTGATGGAAAACTATAATTGCTTACTTTGAATTCATAATGTGGGTTTCCCGATTTTCTCAAAATCATTGTGGCGATCGCTTCAGTATCACACTGTTCAACATTCCGGGAAAAATTTTTAGAACAAGCGCGAAAGAGCTCCTGATCTCATATTAGTGCTCTTTCACATTTTTTACGCAATTAATCATAAATTTCCACCCTCATACTGTTTAGAAAAGAATGTTAACCCAATCATTATTTTTGAAGAATGAAGAAATAAGTGATATGATGAGAGGATGTGGTTTGAGCTGAAATTAAAATTTTTAATTCCAGTTTTAACCAAGAGACAGCTAATTTATTCATATTAAAAGTTATTCATTCACATAGACTGTCCCAATTTTTTTTTTGGCATAATGCCAAGATATTATTTTCTTTCAGCCGAATGATCGGAGTTATACATATTGAATAGTGTGGTATCTATCGATTTGTATATTGCATGATTATCATATACTGAATTAATTGGTCATATCCTTGCAAGCGATCAAATTAATTTACCTTCAAAAATATCAAAAACATCTAAAATTTCTTTTCATTAGGATCTCCCAGAAACAAAAATTAACAAAAATGGCTAATGAATCACTTCGTCATTCATGAGCAGCCAAAGAAAAACTCATTGAAACTAATGAAAATTGGGAAGTATAATTCAACAAATAAGCTTAATGTTCCAATTGACGTTCGTTGGTATTGACATGATTTGTTTTTTATTCCATGAATATTCTATATCCATTGTGACTAATATATTTCAGAGATCCCCACAATGCTTGCTGCCGATTAAAAATGTCTACTACTCATAACGAGAGAATTAGTTAAAGGGAGGGTGCATCCATAAATGTTGTGAAGGTCATTTTCATTAATGATTCTTTTATACCCGGTCTAGAGCATACATTGTTATGTTTCTCTGTCTCTCTTCCACTTGCTGTAAAAACCTATCTTTGAATTCTGAAATCCCCTAAATTTAATTGGGAAAAATTAGATCCAATTGGTACAAACTTGCGAAGACCAAGTGGTGTTGAATGAGGAAACTTTATGATTTGTGAACGTAATTAGGAATGATCGAATTTCAAATTCAGAATTTGTTAGTTCCATGATGTGTATTAGGTTCATCAAAAGAAGTGCGCTTCGAATTCAAGACAGATATAAATCTCCTGAAAATTTACGAAAGTCATGGAAAAATGATCTGTAGCTAGACCGTTATTCAGAACCAATAATTGCCCATAGAAGTTAAAATTTGACTAAAAAACATGACATTATTTAAACGCCCTGTTCAACATGAAGATTTAATTTTTGGATTTCTGTTAAATGGAGGAAATTCGACAATAACGGAGCTACAATTGGAAAAAAAAAACATTGAAATCTGACTAAAGATTGGGAAGATAGCAATTGTTAAAATTTAACGAAATTTTAGGTATTGCGCTAATTTTGTCCATCAGTATATTATAATCTGAAAAAATGATAAAATTTCCATAAATAATACACAAAACACAAAAATTTCAATACTTACACAGTTGTATTCATATATATGGTTGTAATGAACCGAAGAACAAAATTCATAGCAAACAGACTTCATTATATTGAAAATAGTTAACTAAAAGGTGAATCACGTTTAAAGTAGATCAAATTAAGATGATAAAATTAATTAAGGATTTTTATACTTGCTGAAGCGAAACGTCCAAAATTAATTTGTTGGAAAAATTCATGTTAAAAATGGAATGAGCAATTAAGAAGAAATATGGATTTTAAAAAATATTTAGTAAGAATATCAAGGAGTTCCAGAAAATTTTCCCATCCGTCAGTTTAAAATTGGAGTAGCTTTCATTAAATGAGCTCAATTCGAGTATTTGATGTTTAATTTTATTTTTAAATTATAAAGTTCAAAATATTCCACTTATATTCATTATTGACAATCAGACTTTAAATTGTGAATATATATAGTCGAATAGGATTATTAATTTATTAATGATAAAAATTTTATACTTCATCAAAATAAGTTATGATTTCTATTGCAAGAAATGCGGCGTAGAAGGTATCCAATTGTAGTAGAACCATTTTCATCTGGAAATTTCAAGAGCATTATTTTGACATTTTAATTCAGGCCTCATTCAATTCCATTCTATATTTTTTGTTAAAAACCTATAAATGAGAATTTGCAGCTGAAAGTGAGTTAGGTGATGAATCGTCCAGTGAAAATATCAGAAATATATCAAAAGAAAGTGGGATTCAAATCGAAATGTTCATAATTGTGTTCACTGCAATCTTGAAATTCCAATAACTAAAATTCGAAGTGAACTGGAAGTAAAATGAAGCATGGGGACGGTTTTAAAATGAATCACTATATATAGAACACTACCACAGCAGTTCCAGAGATTCCAACTCAACATCTAAAAAAACAGGAACAGCCGATGAGGGGAACTATTATCAAAGTAGAAATCGCAATTTCCTAATTGACCTTTTTTCAAATGATTACGATTAGAGTCTCAATAACTTTTCAATATGTCGTTACGTTAAAATATTAATATTATTAATATGATCAACTAACAAACCTCCATTACCCCAATTCCATGAGACCAGTGGCTCCGGCCAGCAAAACACGAGAAAATGCCATTATATCATGTTACAATGTGGCCAAAACGCAATATATTACACAATGGATACAATCGCCGGTTATAAACTCCCCTTATATTCAACCCCACATTGACGTTCTTCTTGAATGAGACTTAGGTGATGCTTATCAAAAAATCTTCGGTGGTTGGGTGCTTCAGACGGCTGGTAACGAATTCAACAATTGATGAATTGGTACTAGAGTGCTCACTCGGATATTTTGGATAGCTCGTTAGTTCTTGGCTTTGGAAGCCAGCTGATGATGATGGCTGATTAATAATATGTAAATCTTTCCTGATTTTCCGGAGTGGAAAAAAAATTTAAATTTCTCATCGAGTACTTTTATATGGGGCGAAAATGACTTATTAGAGGAAAAGGTTCCGGTATTAAAGGGCACCAAGCCAATCGAAAATCTGTAAATGTGGTAGTTGTCGATTCGATATATTTTTCTGATGACGTGATGAACAAAATCTTCAGAATGGGATATAAATATTATTTTCTAGACTAAATCCTAAATTTAACTCATAATCACATATGAGGTTTCTAGTAATTCCGTTCCACATTTCATTCCCAGAACTACCCTATATTGTCAACTGGTCAAGTGAACAAGAAACTAGTAAAAGAGATGTTTCTATGTTAGTTGTCCAAATATCCCGGCCAAATTCGTGGCTAGGCTCGCTCGGATGGTTCGGGAGTAATGATCATTTGAAAATTGATTATCTCCATGTATCCTAGAATATCCACCTGATCAATTTGTAACTTGGAATATGTTTGAATGAGTTTGTAAAATTTTGTGGAAATCATCTAGAATATTAGTGAATCTTTTCACTGAATATTTGATATCCAATAAAATATTCATTTCTAATCTACAAAATTTTTAATGTAAATCGAGGTGATTTATGTCCAGAACATCCTTGAATTGCGGCATCATACTACCTTAATTTGAGAAGTTAGATGTTTTGGATATCCGAAGACTTTCAATATAATACTGATTATTAGGAAATAATCAGTATTAATTATTAGGTTTTTAGTGTAATGTAGCGAATTTGTGAAATAAAATAATTTTTTTTTTGGCGCTCTTGTTCACCCGAACAGAGTGCCTATCGTTTTGCCCGAATGTCTGTAATTTTGGAATATCGAGCCGAAAATGGTCTCAATCGATTGGGTTCGACTCCTGATGAAGAATTCGTGGCGAAAGTTGAGTCTGTCCGGCCGGCCGTCCGGCCGTATCTCTCTTGCATCCAAAAGAATTCAGCTAGAGTTTTCATATTTTCAGAATAGGTTAATTGTCCAAATATCTCGGTCAAGTTCGTTATTGGGCCAAATCCGTCGGATGGTTCAGTAGTTATGAGCATCTGAAATTTTGTTTCTCAATAACTACTAGAATATCCATCCGATCAAGTTGATACTTGGAATGTTATTGAGGAGGCTGAAACGAAATGGCTTGCAAAATTTCGCAGAAATCGTCACGCTAGAAAATTTTAAAAAATTCCCAAAAAAAAAATTTTCAATACTTAATATCTCCTAAGACTTCATTTAGATTTAAATAAAAATCCGTATATATATTGAGGTTACCGATATCTTACTCATCCCCAAATTTCATTGTCGTAGCTTTTCCCTTCTGAAGATATGATCATTTTTTCATTTACTCAAGAAAAAATAGAAATGTCATGAAGTCCGAGCTTTGTCATTGAAAGATTTGCCATCACAGATCGATATTCGTTTGACAACTTGCGGACCTAGATATCAGTGTCAGTTGGCGTAATATCAATCAAAATTTTCATAGAATTCATAGAGGTAGAATTCGATGTCGATGACGTTGTCAAAATTCAGAAAAGCACAGACGTAATATTAAACAAAAATTTTTTATCATAGAGAAAGAATTTGATGGCGTTGTCAAAACTCAGAAAATCAATGACGTAAGTTTTTAGGAGAAACATAGAACAAAATTTGGTGAAAATTATGAGTAGTTATTTTGAAATTGAGATAAAGGTTTGTTTATTCATTAGGCTTTCATATTTACATCACATTGTCCCATAGTACGGAAAAAGACTATTGTTCACCCGATCAGAGAGCTTATAGATTTGTTAAGGTTTGAATATTCACTGCAAGTAGGTCAACAAGAGCGCCAAAGCAATCTGACCTCACGTCAGTGCTTTCTAAATTTTTAATGTTAATTTTTGGTAATAAATCTGAAAACACTTAATATTTCCGAAACAGTTGAAGATAGGATAGGACATTGTACATGAATTATGTCTAGAAATCTCAGAAGAATCAAAAATTAATAATATACAGGGGCTTGCATTTAAAATAATATAAAATAATAATAAATGGCTATTGGCCACTGTCACATGACGCACCCTATATAATTTTTTTTTTTTAAATGCTCAGTTAAAAATACAAATCGCCGGGTCCAAGCGTTTTTCCAAACACGCTCTCATTTATTCGTTATCGAATTTATTCCATGTGGCTGTTCCACACTGTATATATAATGATCATACAAAATTTTTCAGATGCCGTATTTCTTCATTTTTCAAATGGAAATGTTACAGAGGTCACCATAATCAAGGCGATCCAAGATTGGCTGAGATTAGCTAACCAGAGGTACCTTTATTCAAAAAATAAAAAATAAAGATGTGATTTTTACTGTTGAATGTATAATTCATTTTAATAAATAGAATATGACACTACTTTTATCTTGTAAATCCTCACCATGATGAATACAAAATGAAAACAAAATTTCGTTGAAAATGTCCTGAAATTGTTTTGAAATCAATCAATTATGTTTTATGGTCATGAAAATTTATTCGTCTTTATGAACTCATTTCACTGACTCTGGAAAAAGAAAAGGCTATTAACGTAAGAAAATATAAAGATTTACGTCAAATGTTGAGATCTAGTTGAAACAAGGATACTGAGAATATTACCTTAATTTGACATATAGAAAATGTTCAAAATTAATTTGATCATGATATAAATTGAGTTTCAAAGAATTGTATTTCATACATACATTATTACAATTAATATATCCACTCGTTTAGATAGATCTATAGAGACAGATTAAAAACGTTTCTTCATTACATAAACTAGAGTGTTTATAAAACGTATTTTCGACACACATTTTTTCAAGGAATATTCTCTCTATTAGATATTTATAAAAACTGAAGAAGAAACGTTTCCCCATTACATAAATAAAAGTATTAAAAACACGTATATCAGACATTCATTATACGTATGTTTAAATGTTTATTAAACATAAATATTCGACATAATTTTAGATTCCTTCTATCAAATGACCTCTATCTAGCACATGAAAAAATTATGAGAAATACAACAATTAGATGGACATTTAAATATCGTTTTAATAAAACGAATCTTTTGAAATTTGACTGTAATTAGATGATTTGGTGAATATCTATTATACATCTCAATTATGTATGTGTGTTACTTGGGTACATGGTAATAATCCATAAATATCTTCATGAATATAGTTCGCTTTGTTGAAGATAAATTTTGGCTTCGCAAACGTCAAGCTACATGATGATAAAAATCGTCAATGAGGTTGAATTTCTAGGGGGTGTAACCCCATTACTGTGGGAACCTGTGGATTAGTGAAGATCCTGACTTCCGTTCGATGAACATAAGATAACGGATATTACGTCAGCCTATTGTTCGGATAGGGAGACTGTCAGATAAGTTAGCAGATTATTTCAAATAAACTTCAATGCGGTATTCCATTCAAGGGCAACTTTCTGGTATTTCCAGATTTTCTTGATGCATTGATCTCTTAAGTCACATCATTGACGTATGAAGACATTAATTATCGAAAGTATTCCGCATAACATGAAAATATAAGCATTAAATGAATCAAAGAAAATTTTTATTGTAAAGAATTTCGAAATATGAAGCAATACGCTAGTATAAGCAAATACATAAAAGTTTCATTTCAATGAAAAAAGTAATAACAATGCTTATGGAATAACTCTGATTTTTCCACCATACTATTCTTGTAACGAAAAAATGTTCTTCAATTTTATTCTGGAAGATTTCTTAATTCCTTTTTCAAAGATAGATGAGATTCTGGTATTCAGAATCATTTCGTTCTCATCAATATCAATATTCTCAAAATACAATATGAAACTGATTGTATAGTGCAATTTTTCTACCATCCGAAAATATTCGATAAAAAAGATGATATGGCTAGACTAAAAACCGATTACACTATTGTGTATAGATATTTTCATTGTGTCTCAATAATTTACCAACTTTAGTGATATTATGTTCGGAATATAGGAAGTGGGTTCATTGAGAAATCAAATTGAAACAATAATCATTTACAGATTTCCTCGCGGCTCTATAGGCACAAACATGAAATATTGAAATGAATGAATGAATTGAAACAATTCGCAGGATGGACAAATTGATATTCTATAATATTCAGATAATTATTTGGATTTGAATTCGATGATTAGGAATTTGCCGACTCAGCATTTTCAATTATGATCACAGTCCTTCCATTAATAATGACATTAAAGGATTAACCTTCATCAAGTAAGGACTAGAACACAAATATAAACATTATTATTATTGACCGAATGAATCCTTTGACGGAATGTTGAAGTGATCGTGTTGATCATTTGATTTGGACATTCAAGCCGTCTGTTAATCCTATGTCAGTGTCAACTGATAGTTCATAGCATTAGTGAACCAGTTTCAGCCAAATATATGTCACAATTTGTATGACGTAATTGAAGTCAGTTTAATCACATTGCTCGAAAATACAACCAAGAATGTCAAAGTGTAAAATTTCTCTAGAAATCTCAATTATTGCTCCGCTAAGTCACATGTTTTTGTTTTATTATTGCATTCTTAACTAATATACTTTGCCCTCTCGCCTGGTACCAGGTAATCATTGATTTTCGGGACTATATGTATGTAGATTATTTTCCATTTGTCATCTGTTTTGTATCGCACTAATTCAGGGTCTAGGAAAGGAATAAATTCCTAATCCCATGACAGTTTAATCAGAGTTGGACTAGTTAAGAGCACTAAAATTTATGATGTGATCGATTATTACTAGTGGCAAGAATAATTCAAAATGCTGAAACTCTCTCCGATTCTTCATGCCATAAGGTTCGGCATCTCTCAATATAATATCCATCAATTATCCAACTTCACTAGGCGGTATTCGAGTAGGAGGCTACGCGAAGATGAACTCCTTGAAATACTTCCACCTGACCATGTAATTGCAGCTTAACCAGTTTACCAAATACCATGATTGCTGTCATTACGCTCCATCCCAGTTTGATTATATGGTCGGAGCCGATCTTTCAAGTCTGTCACGAATCCCTCAGCAGAAATTTAAGAAAAACCAAGTAATTTCACCCCAAATTGGTTTGCGCTCTGTTTTCGGAGAAAAAGTATCATATTCCACCTCCTTTTTCGCACATTCGTGGACGTAATAGACCTGTATTACGTATTCACACAAATCACGAATGGAGTTGAAGCTACGGAAATCTCAAACTTCAACAAGGAGTAATTTAATGGAAAATCACGTTCGAACTACTTTTGTATATCGTCGACCTCAAATTATGATTCGAAAAGGTTACCGATCAGCCATAATGAGGTATCTCATTTTTTTAGAGCTTTTTTTTGGAATAAAAACGTTATTGCGTTATGTCCGTCTCTTCAACGAACTGCTTCTCGCCTGAACCGCAAATGCCAAACTATTTTTCAAATCCAAAATTGGATAACATTTGTGTATCTATCCACTTATACTTATATATGTCTACAAAAGCCTTGACATTGGTAATTGTGTTGCGGACGTGTTCTTTGATTTGACCCAGGCATTTGATAGTCTTTCTCATAAATTTATATTACAAAAGTGTTATGATTTGTGCTTCAGGAGGCTGATTTTGGAATGGATTTGTGGTTACCTCGGTGACAGAACTGCTTCTGTCAGAATGGATGAATTTTCATCTGGTCCATATGATGTCAAGATGGGTGTCCCTCAGGGTTCTGTCCTTGGACCGCTCCTATTTCTGTTGTTCATTAACGACCTTCCTAGTCATTTAAAAGGGACATTTTATGAATCATCTAGCCTTAATCAAAGACTTTTGATTGAGGCCATCAAAATAATTTTGTTTGCTGATGACGCTTCCATCGCTATTTCTGCGGGTTCCTTGGATGAACTACAGCAAATGTGTGAGCTTTTGGTACGGAGTTTCGTTGAATGATGTCAGTTAAATGCAATTATGATCAATGTCAAAAAAACGAAATGCATTCACTTCACACTTTCGAATGTACACTGTTCAACAACTGATAGGGATCACAGTGTTTACATTCTTGATCCATGTTGATAATGAAATAATTTCATCGAGTGATTCCATCAGATTTTTAGGAGTTCATATTGACAAAAATTTAAGGTGGACCCAACATGTTGATGCGGTGTGCAAAAAGCTTTGCAACTCCTATTATGCAATAGCAAGAATAAAGTGCTCGTTTTCAATAAGGTACCTGGTAAATATTCACTTCAGTTTAGTTCATTTTATTTTCTGAAGAACAAGTACTTAACCTCTGTGGTTTCATTAGATGTTACCCTGGAATTCCGGGTCTTACAATCGAAACCATGTATATGCGGCTGGTTTCTGTTATTGAATCTGTTTCTTCGAAATTTTTACTTTTAGTTTTTTCGCTTTAGCACCACACTGATGCGAAATAACAGCCCGAATAAAAACAACATCCGAGGGAGATAAATTCCTGAATCCTCTCGTTATTTTACACTTATGTCTATACATATATTATTTTCATTAAGTCATCGCCTCTGTATATCATTTATGACGATATTTTCACTGTTTATATCATGTTGATCGTTTTCGTTATAGTTCTTATTCGATTATTAAGTGTATTATTTAGAGTTGAAATTTTATACTCTGCGTTTTCGATATGTTCAACTCGAATTCAATCCCGAAATAATCTCACTTATTCCTACTCTTCAGTACATTCATAAATAAACGAATAATCTTGAAGGTAATTTCAGTGATCTGCAGTAAAAAAATGTCTCTTGCTTGATAATCGATGGTAAAATATTCGATAACGTACAATCAAATCATCATTATTTCATTCTTTCATATGATTATATCTCATGTATAGACGGAGGCTGCAGTCAAATAACTTAAATGGTTGTTATCGCGACTAATATATCCATCAACATTATAAAGCAGCAAGAGGACAAGACCGCTCAATAATTACTTGTCATTAAGCCTAAAAAAATTAAAATTTAGCAATAAAATGCTTTCCTCGGATCGAAGAAATAATTACAAATTATCTTCCATAATCTGTCGATATGAAACAATTCAAGATATGTTTTTATATGGATGATTTACAATAATGAGATGATTTAGAGTTTTTTTTGTCTTGTTTTATTGAAGAAAATTGAGTCAGAAGCTTCTGTAATCATGTTCTCTTAGTGAAACAATCAACATACGAATTTATATAAACTTTGAGAACGTTATATTATGAAGAAGTAATTTTTCGTCCCAGAATATTTTTAAGAGATTCCCCAAACTAATTTTTCAATGCTTAATATCAAATTGTATTTTATTTACAAGTTTATTTTAAAAATAGAAGAGATTATTATTGAAATTTATGACGCACCCTGTAATTTTTTGAAATAAAATTGAATTAAATTGAATTGAATTGAAATAACATTTCCATCAGAAATCCACAAAATTTGGAATATATTGTCTGCTTGGAGGTAAAAGTCACTGAGAGCATTTTTTTCCAAATTCAAGAAAAAGTAAATGTTATCTTTTTCATAAGTATGAAAAGTCACTTAGTGAATATAACTGCTATAAATGCAAATCAGAATAAATATCGGGCTATAAAAGTTAAAAATAATTTTAAAAATCGATTTATGACAAATAGTATATAAAACATACAAGTAAAATTGAGGAAGAAACGTGGGGCGCCATAATTTTCGTATATCAAGCGCCCCACGCTTCTTTCTCAATTTTACTAGTATGTTCTATATACTATTGTCATAAATCGGTTTTTAAAATTATTTTAACTGTTATAGCCCGATATTCTTTATAAGCGTGTTTTTTCAAACTATGTTTATTTTTTATTATACTTTTTAGTGATTGGATTTATGGATACAATCTTCGAATAAGGCGAAAAAACATTTTTTTTCTGCGTGGACGGGAATCGAACCCACGATCGATGATAAAAGTAATTTTAAAAATCAATTTATGACAATAGTATATGAAACATACTAGTTAAATTGAGAGAGAAGCGTGGGGCGCTTGATATACGAAAAATATGGCGCCCCACGTTTCTTTCTCAATTTTACTAGTATGTTTTATATACTATTGTCATAAAAGTTAGAAGTAATTTTAAAAATCAATTTATGAAAATATTATATAAAACATACTAGTAAAATTGAGAAAGAATCGTGGGGCGCTTGATATACGAAAATTATGGCGCCCCAAATTTTCTTTCTCAATTTTACTAGTATGTTTTATATACTATTGTCATAAATTGATTTTTAAAATTATTTCTTACTTTTTTATCCCGATATTCTTTATGAGCTGTTCTTTCAGTTTTTTTCAAACTATATTTATTTATGAATTATATGTGTGACTGTTCCTTTCTTTGAGTTCGGTATCCAACTGATTAATCCCATAAAAAACAAATTATATTTTGAATTTTTCTTATAATTTTCATAGATAAATAAATACAAAGTGATTCCAAGATTTGAAGGAATATTTAAAATGCGTCAAGAATAATTCAGTACCTTGATTCCAATACAATTTTTATTTGGAATATTATTTTTCATCAAGTCGATAAGAATAAATTGTAATAGTCGCATTTCAGCATATCATAAAAACTATAAAAGATTTGTGCAATTAAAACTAAAAACAGATTTTCAGTTTTTTCTTCATTTTTCTGATTTTCTATTTGAATATTTTTTATCTTATATACCGAGTGATATTTCTCACCAGAAACTTTTTCTCTCTTTTTTTTTTCTCTATCTGATCGTTAGTTGGATAATAACAAGCTTGCAAAAAAATTTGTTATGTTAACGAAGATACAAATATTTATGTTGGACATTCAATGTCCTAATTCTCATTCAGTTTGAGGTCTTCTAGCTACACTTCTCCGTTCACTTCACCAATCACCCTGTATATTCGGACGTTTCCTTACACTATTGCTTACGTTTATTACGTTTTTACAGAATAGCACCATTGATATAAAACACAAATAGACACAGTATCTAACGCCATTTCAAACTGCTCTAGTAATTTCAATGCGAATAAAACAACAATGTTCTGAAGTGACAGCCATTAGCGATATGAACCTGCCACAATAATTAAAATTTATAATTACTTCGTATGAAATGAAAGATTAACAGAATCAGATAACATTCTTGAATCTGACGTTTCAACGTAGGCAAATTAAATTGTGCAGACATATGGAGAATTGCACATATCCCTTGTAGTTGGCATCTCTCTCAAAGTTTCCCTTCTATCTTATTCAACAGGGGTTATCTTGGGAACGGATCAATTTCATATGCAGTTAATTTCCTGTCATATCTACAGATTGAGCACGAGTATTATATCTATAGTTCAAGAGTTCTAAGTGAACCATCGAAAATTTCCAGACTTATCCCAACACTATGGGCACTAAATAAAGAAATTTTTGACTGGTCTATAAAGACTTTAGAATAGGTGAGTTAATGATAATAAATATAATGAAAACTCTGACGCTCTTGTTCTCAAAGTTTTGCGATATAACATATATCAGAACCAGTTACAACATTTCTTTCCTGCAATATTTTTACATTGACTTCCTAACATCAATTAATTGAAAAACGGACATTTGACGATCAAGATGCCAGATAGGAATAAAATTAGAAAAATTCAGTCACTAAGGAAGGCGATAAAATATTTTTTTAAATAGTCTTGAATTTGACACCCTTGATTTTATTCTGAACTGAAATATGATGTTTTTTCAATAATAAATTCTTAAATATCAGTGATATCAATTGCAACCACAAATAAAAGTATTTGAATTCTTAATTAAGATAATTAAATTGAGATATGATGAGTTTTATTTCAACAAATTGATGTCAATTATCTTTGACACTACCCTCTTCTAGCTTAACCAAAACGAATTGATCAGTTATCGTAAAATTTTGATATAACAGTAATACTTCGTAGCCCACGGTTTATACTCAAATTGTTTCCTCTCGGCATGAATTAAATGTAAAATATATATAAAAAGCTTTTAGAACGAGTGTACCTGCCCTCTCGTCAGAACTTTGTTAATGCAACAATCTGTATTGAAAAATATTCTAAATTGAAACTTGGTATACAAGTTAATATAAGTACAGTGAAATCTCCCATGGGCGGACACTCACGGGACCGCTTGATGGTGTCCGTTTAAGAGGGATGTCCGCTTAAAAGAAATACATATGTACAAAAAAAAATTTCATAGAAATAATAATTGGAGAATATTGAACATAAAAATCAATATATATAAAGGTATAAGAAAGTGAACATTTTTCAAATTCAACTATAACTGAAAAATCAATGTGATGAATCATGAGGATAAACAAAAATTTTGATAAAAAAGAGACACTTTAATTACGAAAAAATTCCTGAATTTTTGTTTGTCTCATTTTTTTCCTGAATAGACAATCAAGAAATCTCAATTCTAATTTGGACAGAATATCTAAACTCTCTGAATCTCCGTGATTCTGGGCAAAACTTTTTAGCTACTTGGTTAAAGTCATAGCTTCCCCATAATTTTGGACAGCATCTGTTTGTCCTGGTACTTCATCGTTATCAGAATCTCCGGAAAGTTCTTGAGTGTCATGTGAGTTCCCAATTTCATGCTCTGAATCAGGATCTTCAAAAAATAAATCTTCATCAAGGTTCAAAAAATCGTTGAGGTTTTCATTGAAACTCATATCCAAGAAATTCTTATTTTTGAGAATCTCTGCAATAACACTGAGTGGAAAGTCATCTTCAGGATCATATGTAACAGTCTGAGCCTGACTCAATAGGTCAGCACCTTGCATATTTTCATGTTTAGAACTGGCTTTGCAGAAGCAATTTTTGCTTGTTCCCAAGAGGTTTTGGCAAAGTAAATTGCTTCCAATGGCTAGATTTTTTTGTCAATTCGAATGCTGTACTAGCAGTCTCAATGTTTACTAGCAGGTGTTTCAGTATGAGACTACGGTAGTGGGTTTTGAAATGTTTTATGATTCCCTGGTCAAGTGGTTGACAAGTTGATGTACAATTAGGGGTAGAAACAAAAGTTTAATATTTTTCAGGTGAATATCTGTTGGATGAGATCCAACATTGTCCAAAAACAACAAAATCTTCCTATTTTGTTTTGCCATTTTCCAATCTAGTTCAAGCAACCACTCTGTCATAATTTGTCTGGTCATCCAAACTTTCTTATTCCACTTCCAAGTTACAGGCAAATTGTTTATGTTTATATTTTTGAATGCACTTGGTTCAGCTGCTTTACCGATGACTAAAAGTTTTTTTCTTCTTCCCTGCCATATTTGCACAATGCAAAATTGTAAATCTCTCTTTGGGATATTTACCACCAACACATTTTTTTTTTTTGAATGTTAGCGTTTCATTAGGCAGAGCTCTGAAATAGAGACCTGTTTCATCAGCATTAAAGATATCCCTGGGTGAATATTCTTTGATAAGAGAAGGACATTTCTTTCTCTGAGACAACGTCAGAATTCAAACTAACACTAGTTAAATTCTCGTGAGTTTCGTGCAGCAGTTGGGATCGATAAATCCCCGGTCAACCGGGGAAGTTCCGAACTGAAGGCTGGTACTAATGTTGGCGCGCGACACAGAAACCTCCTCTTCCTTTCCATTGCGCCCCATTTGATGCAATGAACTAACAGCGATACTTTCCATAGATAATTGAAACAGAACCGATATTTTTGTTTCGGTTTTGTCCGGTTAATAGAACATACCTTAGTGTCCGCGTCCGTTCAAGGGAATGTCCGTTCAACAGACAACTTACACAATGTAAATTATATGGGAGTCAATTGGGACCACGTAAAACTGTCCATTCAAGGGAGGTGTCCGTCTAAAGGGGGTTTCCGTGAGGGGGAATTTCACTGTATATAAAAAAAAATCGAGGAATTTAGTGCACAGAGCATAGACCAAAGTCTAAAGTGCTCCGAGAATATTTCAGCTCAATGAAGAATGTTGAACAATATATCGGTCTCAATATTCAGATATCAAAAAGTCCAATTCCCCAAAAAATCCCAATAGACAATCTCAGTTGAAATTGCCTGCATAATTTTTCATAAAATTTGGATCAGAAAGAAAGTTCGACCTTCTTCTACTAGTTATGATCAGATCCGATAAAAAAAATTAGAAAACGTCTCGGGCGTGATATAGTTCACTCAAAAGACAGATATATACTTCACAATAAATAATGATATTTCCATAATTAATGAAGATGTTCAGGAATATTTGAGGATCATTGATGAAAAGTATGTTGACATCCCTAAATTGAGCCATACCCATTCGGACCAGTCCCAGCGCCAAGAAACGGTAATCGGATTCAATCTTAACCCGTTATATTTACCGAAACTGTTCCGCAACACAGCCAAAAAAGCGTCCCACGCAACGGGAACACCTGGTCCCTAACCATTTAGGCCCATCACACATCCCAAAGCACAGCCGCGATCTACACATCATGACCGGCAGACCGGCTTCAGTATCTGCCAGACGTCAGCGGGTCACGTGACCCACACGGTCGCACGTGACCCCCACTAATTTCCGATTCAGTGAGGCAACCTGAGGCGTATTTATGGGTTTATGGGTTCAGAAGTTAGATTGTCGGATGTTGTTCATTTAAGCCTAAAGGGATTGACGTTTTGATTCGAGTGATGGTCAGGTTTGTTCAATGATTTATAGAAATAATGGAAATTGGAGTATTTCTGTATTAGATAACAAAACTACATATTTAAAGAATAAAACTAGAAAGCACTGATATGAGGACAGATGGCTTTGACGCACTTATGGAGCTTCTTGAGAATAAAAACTCAAAATATAAAAAACTCATTAGCACTCTGTTCAGGTGTATTTTCCTGAACTCTTGAACAATGTGATACAAATACGAACGTCAAGATGAATGAACAAACCTATATCTCAAATTTAAAAAAACTTTTTACAGTTTTTCCTTAGTGTTGTTCGATGCTTAAATTCCCTTCTCCTAAAAACCTACCATAGTGCTTTTCTAAATTTTCACAACGTACCTATATTATTTCACCGTAATGAAAAATTTTCATCAATTTTCCCCGAACTGAAATTGATCAATGAGTCCGGCCCATGTCAATAGAATACATATCTGTGATAATAAAGAGCAAATATAATTCTCTTGGTCATTTCAGTTTTCTCTTGGGTAAATGAAGTAATTATCATATCTTAAGGTGGAAAGAAGCTACGACAATAAAATTTTAGAACATGTGATACATGAGAAGATGGGGGTTTCATTACCCCCAGTACACCCCCCGTAAATACTCCCCTGCGCTAAATATGCTGAGAGTTCTCTAGAAAGGGTTCCCTCATTATGGTGGGAAAAAAATAAAAAACCTATTGAATTATTGTTATATATATATTATATTATTGTTATTTCTATTTATAAAATTGAAAATCATATAGATACAAACTCAAATATTTATCTAAAAAATTTCACTCTTCTGTATACGCATGCAGTAGGCGTAAATCTCCTGAAATTTCATTGGTTCCTGATATCTCAACTTATCGTAAAGAAATGACGACATTAAGCGTAAACCTCCTGAAAGTCCATTGGTTCCTGATATCTCAACTTATCGTAAAGAAATGACGACAGTAGGCATAAACCTCCTGAAATTACATTGGTTCCTGATATCTCAACTTATCGTAAAAAAATGTTGACATTAAGCGTAAACCTCCTGAAATTCCATTGGTTCCTGATATCTCAACCAATCGTGAAGAAATGACGACAGTAGGCGTAAACCTCCAGAAATTACATTGGTTCCTGATATCTCAACTAATCGTAAAGAAAAGACGACAGTAGGCGTAAACCTCCTGAAATTCCATTGGTTCCTGATATCTCAAGTAATTGAATGAAGCACCACTCAAATAACGGAGATTTTAATAAACAACATTTTCTACAATGCTATATGTATCACTCTAATGTCTAATGTCTAATGGTATTGAGAAAATCCACGGAGTGCGACTACTGGTTAGTATCTATACTGTGGTATAATCGAGTGCTGCATAATCGTATCTAGGCTTAGACGAGATACGATTATACGAGATACGAGAGACGATTATGCAGCACTCGATTTTAACAGTCATGCCATGCCATCGATTTATCGGAATTTCAACCGATTTATGGTCTGATTTACCGATTTTTCAGCTTCACAGATGTCAGGTCGAAATGAAATATTTTACCAAATAAATAAATTTTAATCATGATATTCAAAATAAACTCACAACTTCAGTCCTCTGAAAAAAAAATCCCTTTGATTTAGAAATCAATGACGAATACCTAATGGAATATCAGGGTTGACGACGAGATATTGTCTATAATGGAACTCGTGTTGAAAGATTATTTGGGCTATTACTAATAATAATAATAATCTTTCAACATAATATCACAAACAAAATATTAAAAAAAATAATTATCGAAGAAGTTGTACCAACTACACTACTACACTACTCTACGTACTACATAAATCCAGAAAATCTAAAATAACTCAGAAATTATTGAATTTGGGAGCATAATCATGTGAGAAAACTATCATTATTTTTGACCGTAGAACCCAACACAATTATAAAAAAATAGGGTTCTAATTTGAAAAACAGAAGTTATGGCCAATTTAAGATCACAATTTTCAACACAAAATTTGAAACACCCTGTGATGAAATTTTTGAAACCCAAAAGATGCATGACCTTTTCACGTACTTCCTCTTCGATGTTGTAAAAACGGTTTACGCTCAGGATATTCAAAATAAGAATAATGAACATATTACTGACTGAACATATGTGACTTTTTTCCAGTTTTTTTTTGGATATTTTGAAAACTATTCGATTTAATACTATGTTTTTAACAGAAATGTATTCACTATTTAATACTCAATCATACCAGGAATGGAAAACTTGAAAAAAAAATTCTTTCGTCGAATTTATTTTCACTCCCTGTATAACTGGAAGTTTCGGGGCTTCGAAAATATTTTAGCTCTGTAGAGAACTTCGAACAATATTATAATCCCAATTTTTAGATCTCAAATATGTCTAGTTCTCCAGAAACGTCTAATAGGCACTCGAACTTGAGTCACCATGTATAAATTTTTAGTTAATATTGATGCAGATATATGAAAATATATATAAAAAAAATATATAAAATGATTTTTTTCATACAATTTGTTAATCAGCGAATTATTATGTTAACATTCTAAACACTATGATCGTCTACATCGCATTGAAATTCATATTATGATAAAACCATTGTATAAAGTCCTATTAGGCAGTCATTATTCTACAATTGTGCAACATCGACTTCCCTAGTTTTCCACCTAATGGGGAGAACACCATCTGGGTTTCATCAAACCTCTGTTTCCCATCGGTGAGTTCGATCCTCCTAATTAAAAGATATGATTTAACAAAACACGAGACTTCCCAACCGATAAAAGGTTGAAGGAAGGCGTGTGAAAAAGAGGAGTTAGGATGCTATTAGACCAACACGTGCTGATGAGTTATTGAAGCAAGATAAAACACCTTTAGCAATTCCAGATAATCTGACGAAGTCACGATATGGGAAAATTTTTCGAGATATAAGAAACCATATAGAGCAATTAATAAAAACGGTTCCGTATTTAATTATAATCAACTATTCCTTGATGACGAGAAAATTTTGATAATTTAAATCTTGTAGATATGTGCAAGTGTCACTTAGGATCATCTCTTATTGTATAGGTAACAAGAGGAAGGAACAATAAAAAAGTATTTACTTTAAATAAATATAATTTGAATCTATTTCTTTAAACCCCCCTGGGGGGTGTAAGTGAATATGGCATATGCAAAAATTATAAGTTGAACTTCTGGTTGTTATTGTGTAATTTGACCTCAATCCTATGTCTAGTTTGCCAGGTATGAATTACTCACAGAAAACTCGGCTGGAACTCGGCTAGCCCTCCCCAGGGGGTGCAAGTGGAAGTGAGTTACAAGGTTATTTTTTGTGAATAGAGTGAAGAATAAATACCAGATTTCGTGTCGATTCTATGTCTAGTTCTCGAGATATTCGAATCTGCTTGAATAATTATTAAGTCGTTATTTTAGCCCCCCATAGGGTTGCAAGTCAGAGATAACTACTGAATTATTTTTTCGTCGACATGTAGATAATTCTGCAGGAGTTTGATGGCATTCTCATGTATATTTAATTTTTTATGAATTTTCAAAAATCAGGCTGAGTACCTACTGACCCCCCTGGGGGGTGCAAGTGAATATGGCATATGCAAAAATTATAAGTTGATGCTTCTGGTTGTTATTGTGTAATTTGACTTCAATCCTATGTCTAGTTTTCCAGGTATGAACAACTCACATAAAACTCGGCTGGAACTCTGCTAGCCCTCCCCAGGGGGTGCAAGTGGAAGTGAGTTACAAGGTTATTTTGTGTGAATAGACTGAAGAATAAATACCAAATTTCGTGTCGATTCTATGTCTATTTCTCGAGATATTCGAATCTGATTGAATAATCATTAAACCGTTATTTTTGTCCCCCATAGGGTTGCAAGTCATAATATAAAAAAGAGATGTTTACTTGGTTCCACACATTTACCCATCCCTGTATAACTGAAGACGCACTGTTCATATTTCTGTTGGAATTCTTTTTACGCTTACGATATTGAAATACAGAATTGAAATAGTTTCCACCGAAAGTTATAATCTGGAAACATATTGTTGTCGTATAGTTATTTCGATTTTGCTATCATTAAAATATCGCAACTCCACATGCGGGTAGAAAATCATCACTATCGTCATTCCAAAAATAAATATTCATGAATGAGACAACAAGCGTTCTACGCCCTATAAAAAAGAACCATATTGCACAATTCCAAATTCATTCTAAATTTACGACTACATATGTAAATGCGTCTTACCCAATTACGGTTTCCCCAAACATTATGGTCGGATGCGTCATTTGCGCTATCGGATGATTTTATCTAAAACGTGCTGCGTTTTAGATCAACCCGATTATGCATGCTCCTATTGTTTTCCGCATAATTATTCATCTGACACATCAGAATTAACTGGGGGAATTCGTTCAAGGACCATACGGCACAAGCCAAATAGAATTACGGACAATTACGGGATGGACACTGAAAAAAAAATTAGATGTTTTACACGCCATATGTACACACTGCTCTTTTGGAGACAGGTGGTGTTTTATTATTGAGATGACAGAATAGGTTGATGATCGATTCAATGTGTCCGGAATTCGATATGAGCCGAAAGCCAACGAATAATTGATAGAAGCATGTATTACCCATTGACATAATAGACAAATGGAGATAGTACATTGTTTACCGGGTAGGAAAAGCTTAACATTCCTCGACGACTGTGAAGATTGCTAAGTCTCGGCTTGGAGACTTAGCAACAGAGTCCAGGAATGTGGCTTCTCCTACGAGGTAAACATACTATTTTTCCGCAAATCGTTTAAAATTCGACAGATATTGATTGATTTAAAAAAAACGCGATAATTTTACTCCCAAATAAATGGTGCTTTCAAATTCCTAATAAAATTACTTGGGTTACTATGGAAACGTATTGAGGTTGAATTGTCAAACTTGACGATTATAAATTTAATTGCTGGTGTTCTCGAAAGTAAAATGATAAGTGATGGTGAAATTTCCATTCCTGGGACTCCTCCAGAGCTGGTTGAGGCAGTGAATACTGCTTCATTAGAATTATTGCCAAAGAAATCAAGAGAAAAGTACGAAAATGCATACAGACGTTTTATGGATTATCGCATGAGTAAAAATACGAGTTCTTTCTCAGAAAATGTTGTAATGGCATACTTCCTAGACCTTTGTTTAAAGATGAAATCTCCAACATTATGGGCCAATTATTCAATGCTGAAGTCAACCCTTGCACTTAAACAATTGAAAAATTTATCCAGGAAGCTCCAGATAAAGAAAATTTAATGATTAAGGTAATTTACAAGTTTTTAATTTCTATTTAGATTATAGCTTTATTTATTTTTTAGGTGGCTGTAATATTTGGTATTTCTGGGGCCTGTAGAATGGATGAGTTAGTCCGAATGACTGTACACGATATAGAAGACTTAGAATCTAAGCTTTTAATCAGCATACCTGATTCGAAAACCAACAAACCAAGATCATTTGTAATTAATCAGATCTACTTGAATGTTTATCGAAAGTATGTTCCGTTAAGACCAGAAAATATGAACAGTGACCGATTTTTCTTTAAATATCAAAGCGGAAAGGGTTGTAGACAAGTGGTAGGAATTCATCAATTTAGAAAAATGCCCAAAATAGTTGCTACTTATTTGAACTTGGTAAATCCGACAGAATATACTGGTCACTGCTTTCGTCGGTCTTCTGCAACAATATTGGTTGACTCTGGTGCCGACATAACTAGTTTAAAGAGGCATGGCGGATGGGAGTCATCAAACGTTGCTGAAGGATATATCGAAGAATTGCTTAACAATAAGGTTGAGGTTTCAAATAAAATTTTCACAGTACAAAATATTCAACAAAATGACCCTTCCACCCTGCATGTTGTCCAAAATGTTTCTCATAGTTCTAAGAGTGTTCCTCCAATGTTCAATAACTGTCAAATTACTGTAAATATAACAAATTGATCTTAAAAATGTATTCAGCAATGACTTGATGTTTTCAAAATATAAATTAATTCCTTATAAGCAATGTGTTTTCTATCATTTATGTAGAACACTAACAACTGTACGGAAATATCATTTCCTTACACTAAGGAAATGACATTTCCTTACAGTAAGGAAGTCCTGACTTTTTCTTCAAGAAATTTTGACAGGAATGTCAAAATTTCCTGGCGATTTGCGGAAAAATAGTTTTATTATCATTGTAGTGCTTTATGATATACGATGTTACTGTCTTAATTCTATTATGTATAAAATATGTTCGGCAAGAAAATAGGACGCCAAATCGAAAATTACTCGAATTATCCTTTTTTGACACTTCAACACCCCTTTTTAGTGGGTAGGACTTCCTCAGATAAGAATATTTTATGCCACGTCAGGATAAGCTATACAATCTGAAAAAGAAGGTAGGAAAAAAAATTCTCCATCAGAAATTAAATAGAAATTATTATCTTCCATCCAGTCAGTTAAAGCTATTCCACTTCTATCATTATTATTATAACCCCACATTACGTGGTGGGAATTGAAATCCCCGCAATAAATTGAAGGATGAGGAAGATTCATTTCCAAATTTCTAGGCCTAATAGTATTTGAAGGTTTATAAATATTAACGATAGAAATATTACAAAATTTGAAAGAGATGAAGAAAACACCCTCAAATTCGTCTTTTTGGATTTACTCGATATTGTGAATCAAGGATTTTTTAACATAACAAGCTGAACCGTAAATTTTACTAAGGAGATAATCAATGAATACATAACCTTTTATGGTTCCTCTTTCACGCAGATTTTTTTCAGTATCCGCATGTGTCTCTAGAAGCAGAATAATCTCAGCATTATAGTCATTTGCTAATTTAGAAATATAATCACTCTTGTCCTCAGAAATACCCTCTGTATTCAAATCCAATGCACATTATTTGTCACAAATCTGCAAGGAGGATTCTTCGAATCGGGTCTTGCGGTCCAAGTGACAATTTTTCAGATCTTCTGATGTTTGAAGTCTGCTATGGAACCCATTCAGAGGGAAATCATCATCCATAGTTGGGGAAGATTGTGATATAATACTTATTTCATTTAAAAAATAGCAGAGGAAAAATTATCGACAGACATTTATTATGACAATTGTCATAATGATGAAGAAAGAAGTCCCTAAAATATATTTCTATTTTTGTATTTTCACACTTAAACGGGGAGCCAGGGTTTTTTTTACTGGGGGGTTTTCCCTAGGCTTTTATGTCATACGTCGAATTGTATGACACCCCGTCACTAACCCCTGATCTATATGCTTTATTGTTTGCTAACTAAATTGTCAGCCAAAAGTTCAAAAGAATATATATATATATATACTATCAAATTATTCTTAAGACACCAAGTGGTAAACATCTGAAAGACTGAACCATTACCTACGTATATCCTCTTTCACGAAATAAATACTTAGTTCAATGATTCATCGCAATACCTTTGGCGAATTTCACATTTTTTATTCAAACATCCGTGCAAAAGCTCATGCTATCATATCAGTTGCTCAATTATCCAATACCCAGTATAATTGTACTGAGTCGAAAATCATTATTTGAAATCCTCAATCATAAGCAGTTCCACCGTCGATTCACAAACGTGAATGAATCCTAATCTAAAGAGATGTGTGGCTCTCGATTCGCAGCCAACCTCAATTCAGCATCAGATAGGAGACCCTCAAAGTGGTGCCGATGCCAGTAATTAGTGGATATCGCACAGAGGGAGCTGATATTGTTGGCTAGGTGCTCGCAAAACTCTGCCATTCCTTTGTCATCCAATTATACTGGCCTTTAGCGATAAACAGTGCGGATAATCTATCAAATTAATGTTTCTCCAGACCAATTTATTATCAGTGTATTTCTGCCTGTATGCATGTGTACTCCTGTTCTTTTCTACACGCATCGCTCGTCGATCTTTGTGAGAATCCCGTTTGATCCTGTTCTAACGACAATTGTGTTCTTGATTCAGATAGGTAACGATTTATTCTGATGGTTTAATCACCTAAGAGTACAATGAGTATGGCTGATTATTTGCTTCATCTCCTATATTCGAATCGGTATTTACACAGTCATTTGGGAATAATGGATCCCGATTCTTTATCAATTATCTGGACTGCCTTCTATACCGGTGAATAAAACTGCAGTTGAAAATATCTCCTAAATATTCGGAATTTTGAGTCTGAACTGAATTTCAAACGTTTTCGATTGAATTTTTAACTTGCACCTGGAATATTATAAAGTTACTGATTATTTGATGAACAAGTCTAATCTTGAAAGTGAAAATAAACCAAAAATATCTAAAATGACAATTATATGGTAGTCTTACACTTCTTGAAAGTATCACTGATACTTTTATATAAACGGTATTTCAAACGTCCGATAGTTATCCAGCCGTTAACTGTGGTTAATATTTATCGGCTCGATAAACGCCGCGCGGATTTCTGAGGTCAAATTTATGCTTCGGTTAGCTATCGATTGGATAACTCCACAGTATCGACAGTATAGTTAGTTCATGAAAGTGATAATATATGTCACTGTAATCAAACCTTACATATTTCAATCATTCAATATAATTTCAAAGAGAGACTAATTCACAACTATAAAATAATCATTCTCTTATAATCCTATATGGGAAAAATTCGTATTTACAAATCCATCGAAAGCAGAAAACAGAATCAACATTCTGTGACGTTGTTTTGGCTTGAATTCAAATTCAAAAACAAAGGAAAAAAACAATTACGCAACAAAATGAGTCAACAACAAGTTAGAAATTTCACTGAGCGTGAAAAAATTTTATTACCTGACATTGTTAAAGAATTTATGAGTACAATTGATAATGAAAAAACAGATGCTAGTAATGTGAACCAGAAAAACCAGGCATGGCAGATAGCCGCAAAATTTATCGCCGCTGGAGAGACTGGTCCGCGGAGCGAAAAACAGCTTTATATGACAATATAAAGAAAAAAGCGAAAAAAAATTTTGCCGACGACAAAGTAGGTATAATCAAATTCATATACATAGGTAAACACAAGCAAGAGGATTCTATTGTTTTCACAATTTCTATCGATTTGCAGTGTGAAAGAAACAAAACTGGTGGAGGGACCTTCACACCAAAGGCAACGGAAGTTGATGAGAAAGTAATGGGTTTGTTGCAGCATCAATTCACACCACTAACAAACCCTTACGACTCGTCAGCTGGGTATCATGAACTTAGTGAGTATAATAAGGAATCTGGATTACAGTATAATTATTGCGCCTTCAACGAAATACTGCATATATAAGTACTGCCGTCCGGCCGACCATACTCAAGTTCTTTATCAGGAAGTCTAAACCAACAGATTGAAACCATTTTCGACTCGATATGAAAATAACAGATATTTGGGCAATAGCATGCTGATCTACTAGGAACAAAGGCTCAAAAACATATATAGTTCTTTCATTTTTCACATTCTGTTGATGCAAATGCACGAGTTGGAAACTATAATTTTTATGGATACATAGCTTTCACCGAAATTTTGGGGGACTAAAATCACCCCTCTGTGATCAATCCAGACTATTTGCAGTGATGCATCTCTCTCATATGAGTGGGGTATGAATAGGACTTTTTTCATACTATCTTCTTCTGACGGGATGACAAAGGCTCGAGATAAATGAATATCCAATGAGGTAACCACAAATGAAAGGTTGATTGATAGACAATAGGAACGTGTGTTTATGTAAGAATCAAGAGGAAATAATGGGAAATTTGATACTACACATACGCAAACGCTTTTATCAGGGGGATTTATAATATGGTTTAATAGGCACTCTCCTAATCTCTTATATTGTAGAATGCTGTTTGTAGAGACTGCTTTTGAAATTAGAAAGATTCAAATAACTCTGATGATTTTCTCCATACTTAAGTACATATTTTTTGTAACATTTTATGTAACAAAGATAACTGTAATAAAAAACTATTTCTAGAAATGTGTTATATAAATGAAAATAAGAACAACATCAACAAAAAAACAGATATTAAAAATTTAAATATTATCTATAAATACCTACTTTCTTTAGACGTCACTTAATTTAGTTCATCTATGATAATAAATTGTCAAATTTAATATTTCCAAGTTTTTGTCAGTTGTTCGAATAATCTTTTGTATGTAAGTAATTGATTAACACCGTATTTCTTTAGGAGCGCAATACCAACGAATTTTAAATTTGGCGCTCGATGAAATGACTACCTGAACACTGAACCAAACATCTGGCAGATATTCGCCAGAGTTGGACTCTGATCTCGTTTTGTTATTGTATTGCATTTATTACATCGAACCCTAGCATATAATGTTGAGTTGGTTGGAAACGGACAGTTTGGTAAAACGATATGCGGTTTTCTAATTTGATGTGCTAGCGAAGGCGATATAGATTTTTCAATGGAGGCTAGAAGTAATATGAAAAATAGAAAAGTCAAAAATTGGATGAATTTTGAAAAGGAAATTTTGTAATTTGACAAAACCACTCCCATCCATGATAAAGCCAATGGCGCCCATATATGACATCAATAAATGGAACCCTCCTAATCTCACAGCAATATTTCTAAATTCAGGATTGTCCGACTGCTTTCCACGATGTTGTTCGATGATGATGTCGTTACTATATTTCTCTTTCAGTTTTTTTATGAAAGTATTATTGTTGAGAAAGTTTTCCCCCTATAACTAACTATACAATAATCTGTTCTTGTAAGTATGTTATTTGAGAAAATGAAATTTTGGTTCGGGCAATTATTCATTTCAATGCGTCACTGAAATATCAATTTCAAACTAATGAGTTTAAACCCAATGATTACATGTTATTGATATCCCAAACGAGCTGTTATTCATTCTAATAGACCGAGAATTTCAAATCACACTCTCCAGACAACTTGTACTGAATCCTACCCTGTTCTAGAACTTCAAATGTCTACGACGGCTTGGTTTTGCACTAGGCGCCAAATTTCGAATTCACTGTTATCGCTGCATTAGAGAAATACCTTAACAATCAGTATACAAAATCACTTACGAGAACGGTAAAGTACATAATTTGGACTAGAATTTTCCGCTCTACAACTTTTGTTTGAAACTTTTCCTCACTAAACCTACTCATTCGCGAAAACATCAGAAAAACCATATTTTTTTCTCTATTTTCAAGAATTTTTCAATGTTCAACATATCAAAACTGCAGCTCTTTTCGAGGAAAAGTGATTTCAGCCCTTCCTTTACTGGACTATTATATTACTCTCAGAGAGAAGTTCTCGATGTCGTGAGTCTGGCGAACCAGTTGAATTAAATAATTGGATGAGTCATCAGCAAGGGCTCCGGATTGCACCCTCGAATTTCAACACACACGTGGTTCACGAACACAATTAAGCATTTGTGGAAATTAAGGGAGTTAAATTGTTTAATGAATATGTTCACGCGGTCATATTTCCCCTTTTCTACAGGATTATAAATTTCTATTCAATTCTAGTATATTCACCAATTAAGAGTCCGTTAATCTAGATTTGATCGATTCTTTGACGTAACAAATGAATGATCTTATGTTTTTTTAATTCAATACTTAGATATAAATTGAAATGGCTAAAAAAACAGTTGTGGATTTAGCCTAGGGGTAGTCGGGATTAGTGCCCAGGGCGGCAAATTTTTTAGGTCGGCAAATTTGAGAAAGTGAGAAAAAATTGACTGTAGCATCGCTGAAATAATTGATGATTATCATACTTCGATCAAAGTTGAGGCTGATTCGAAAACTACGAAAAAGTGCTTCAAACATTTCAGAAATTCAAGATTATAAAACAACACAGACCAAGAAAGAGAAATTTACTAGCTAATGAAACACGAGATGGAGATGTTCAGCTACCAGGTCGAGACCAGTTCAGAGATAATACTTTTGATGTAATTCTGGACAATCTGGAATGTGAATTGCGTAAAAGTTGGGAAACACGATCTCTTTCAGGTCGAAATTCCCAAAACTCTTACTTTACAGGAGGTTTCACCCCCAAATCCCCATGGTAAGAAATTTTGACAGAAAAGATTCGGTGGCAAATTCCAAGAGCTATGTAATGTATAAGTTTCTCCTGAGTACTCGAAAATTCACAGACATTTGGGCAAATCTATAAGTACTGAAAACTGTACCCTTTGTGTTTCCTGCAGTGATTCAACGAAAATAATTTTTACCCAATACATTGAAACCGATATGATTTCGCGTCCAATAGTAAGCCTAAATTATCCACAGTGATGTGAGCGTGATATTTCGTGTTGTTCAGCTTCCTCGTATCCTATCTAGTGATACCGCTCTCAAAATAAAAAATCTGCGCCCGCTAATAAAACACCTACACGCCATAAGTAGCGAAAATGAATGGTTGCAGGCCAATAGCAATGGCGTTATTAATTGGGACTCAAGTAGGTGCTTTAAGTAAGGCCGCCGTGAGGAGGTCGTGCTTTTGTGATCACCTCATTTGACGGCGACCCTTGACCCTATCTCGCTGTAATTCAAAGTCTCAGTCGCAAGGTCACTGGGCGGATCTAATTTAAAACGAACGAATTCGAAATTGCATTCCCATATCAATTTTCGCGGCAAATTCAATTTTTCGTAAAAACACTAATAATATATGCGAACAAATCAAAACGTTGTACGTGAGTTTTACAATTATCCGATAATCTCAAGATGGAGTTCGAGTTCGTTAATAGCTTTGTTATTAAGTTATAAATATTAGGCATCCTCTGCGTTTTCGCTAGATTTCATTACTGATAGCGTATAGGTTACTGAATGAAACGGAAGAATATGATATCGATGGATTGCTTCAGAGTGAGCTTGGGGAGTCATGAATTTTATCAAGAAATCTATATGAGAATATGCAAATAACTTTTTCTGAATCTGAAAAGTATCATTTGGAAATTTCAACCAGCAGGACCAGATGAGTGTCGGCAGGAGCGTATGTTCCAAATGAAAAAAATCCGTTGGCGCAGATTTCGATCACAATTCTCATCAGCATTTATGCGCTTTAATTTCTTGTGAAACAGCGAGATATCGTTTTGAATAATGTCATGACCATCATTTGTATTACTCAATAACTCTTAGAACATCCATCCGATCAATTTGTAACTCGAATATAGTTTGTATGACATTAAAAGAAGGAGTCTGTGTTGCGCAACAAAGGACAGTTCTTGGAATTCAGTTACTTCCAAGAATGCCTTCTATCGGACGGAATTTTGGGAATCCCTAAGCTCAGCTACCTGTACTTTGGATACTTTTACCGATCTTTCTCATTATTCAAGACTCCTCTCTCAGTACAGTTCTCGTTTGACCACCAGTGTGGTCAGTTCTACCAGTAAGTTCTACTTTACCATTGGGTCAGTTAGTTATCCTAGTTTTAGTCCGGTCAAGTTAGACCAAATAACAGAGGTGAGGTTACCGAAATTCGCATAGAACTGAAAATTGGTAGAGATGGTCAGGATACCATTAGAAAGAAAGGGTGAAAAGTCCCCAAAAATCCCATTGTTGCTTAAAAAGTTATTCAAGGTCAAAGGTCGCGAAAATGGGTTTTTCGCTTTTTTCATCTAAACGGTGAGTTTTATCATAAAAATAGCTCAAACATAAATTGTAGATCGTGAAATTATCTAGAAAAATTGTCTCTATACGTTTTTTTGTGAGAGCCACCGTTTCCGAGATATGAGCGAAGAAAGTTGTATGCTCCATAAAATGCATAAGTACGCCACGTTCATTCGTCACTGGCGCCGTAATGCGAGTTGAATTCTTTTTCTTTCGGTATATTAACTTGATAAATTCCGTTACGTGTCTTTTGTCAAAAATACTCGTAACAAAAAGCAAGTGCAATTGGCTTCTCTTCCTCCAACCTCGGCTTCTGCACAACAACATCTTCTTCGGGTATATTATCAAGATCAAGTGTGGCTTGGTAATCAATTAGACCCAAAATACTGGGGTTGGATTTTGATTGATAATGCATTAGAACCTGTCCAAACTTTTCTTCCACCTGCACCGGAAAAACTCCTCCTTTTTTGCAATTGTAAAAAAGGATGTAATGCCAAATGTGGCTGCAAAAAAGTTGGGTTGTTTTGTTCCTTAGCCTGTACAAGTTGTCAAGGCCAGCTTTGTTCTAATGCTGAATCTCCATTAGAAGAGGACTTCATATAAACGACGAGACATCCGATCCATCGCTTTTGGACGAGTTTATTTTCACTCAGCTCGAAGAAGAAGACGAAGAACAAGAAGAAACAGATGTAATAAATGATTATAATTCGGACCAATAATTTTATCATATTCTTTACGATTAACGACAATTTTTCTTATTATTTATTAGTACAGATCGGTTCGTAGAATAGGCCTACCAGGGAAACCACGTTAAAAATAACGCGTCAAGTACACTACCTCACAGGTGACGTGGAAACGTGTGCATTTTATGGAGCATACAACTTTCTTCGCTCATATCTCGGAAACGGTGACTCTCACGAAAAAAAGTATTGAGACAATTTTTGTAGATAATTGCACGATCTACAATTTATGTCTGAGCTATTTTTATGATAAAACTCACCGTTTGGCTGAAAAAAGCAACAATGGGATTTTTGGGGACTTTCACCCTTTCTTTCTAATGGTATCCTGACCATCTCTACCAATTTTCAGCTCTATGTGAATTTTGGTAACCTGGTATGTATACTTTGACCGGACTATTTATTGTGAATCTGAGTTATTCAGCTGCAATTCTCCCAAGTGAACAACAAAGTTTTGATTTAAGAGTCTGTGAAGCAATTGCATATCGACAAGCCACAATTTGTTAGTGAAAATCTCATCCGAAGTACCTGCTCTTTATTCCGAGAAATCTACCCTCGACGATTGAAGCAGAGCTGTGGTGAACTTCAAATTAGAAAAATGAGGTCAGATCTCTATATCATTTAATATTACCAGAAGTGCCCAAGATTGAGCAAAGAAGTTCAAATCTTTGGATTTTGTAGACATTTTAAAGCTCTTTCTGTGAATATAAACTCTCAAGTGCCAAACTTTGTTAATTCCTCTTATCTGTGAATGCATAATTTTGTTACAACTACCAATTTGTTTTATTCACATTGCAAACATCTTTTCTACCAAAGATAATTTTTGGATCTACTGTTAAAGTATAACCAGCGACTCAGGAAGTCCGCTTCTCTCCATTAAGCGGGTGATTATTATTACTTCTAATTTTGTACCCGCACAAATTGGTCCTTCGAGCCGGATCCAAGAATTCGACTTTGGTAAAGTTTGCAAGATTGTTAATTTTATGTGTTCACACATTCTGTAATTTTGTTCATTTACTTTCTACTTTGTTAAGTTTTTTTTATATATAGAACATTTTACTTAAGCTCTATTTAAAATGAAAATTGTATCTTATAATAACCTCAAGTCTAAACGCTCAATATTCAAGGCAAAAATAACTAGAACTAACAATTGGTTTGATCAAAACTTTAAATAAGAATCAAATCCAAAGGTTTTAAAGGAATCACTCGAGGCTGCTTTCAAAGGTTATGACGAAGTTCAGGATCGTTTTTTCAAAATAAAGAATGAATCTTGTTCCCCCGAAATTAATCCTTTTGTAGTCCTTCCAATTCAGATATTCATTTCATTCATTCCATGGTTGAATGAGAACATATGCTTTTGATCCTGCTTTTGGGAATCTGGCGTTACCACAGTGAAACCCTCTGGTGAACCATCATGAATATCTCCGAATGCATTCGTTGATCTAATAATACTCCATCAGTCTATTCGCTTGACACCGAACACCCCCTCGCTTTGCTAGTCAAAACAGCAACGGATTTCAAAACGACAAAATAATAGACTGATTGGAGTTACTTTCCTCGTACCGCACAAAAGAAAGGACATCAACGTATTTGTGAAGTCATCGCTATTGACCTTTTCACACAGATTTTTGTTGTGTTTATCGGACATAAAAGCTATTTTGCCTGCAAAGTAGGGGTGAAATGACAAACCCCATAAACACAATGATAAGTGATTGGGTTTGGATTTGGTCAGCAGCTGAGTTTAGAATAAATCATAAAACTGTATTCTTGTCTGTATTGAGTTTTTGATGGTTCTGATATTTCATATTCATACATATAAATATATTTATATAGTTTCAATCTCAATAGTAGAGGAATATTAGAAAAACTTTAAAATGATGAAAATTTTTTGAAGAAGATCATTTGGATCGACGAAGCAAAATTCAATAATGAAAGACTATTTAATAGAAAGTATTGCCTCATTTGGAGAAGTGAAAATCCTCATAGAAAAAGACAAATAAACGCCCAGAACAAATTTAGTTTTAATGTGTTTGCTCTTTTGATGAACAATAAAGTGCGGTACTGCATTTATGAAGAAAATTTAAATACAGAAAAATTTTGGAAATCCTGAGAAATTTTGTTTCCGAGTTTTTAGATGAACTGCCGTTGAGTATGTCGACTACCGCATATTATCAATTGGATGGGGCTCCGGCACATAGTTCGCACGAGGTGTCAGAAGAACTGAAAATGTTTGGTAATCGGTGGATCGGAAGCCGTTCTTCACTGTTTTGGCCCCACGATCTCCTGATCCTACTCCCTTAGATTTTTATTTATGGGGTAGAATAAAAAACATAGTCTATGAATATCCTATTGAAAGCAACGAAGATTTCAAATGGTGTGTGGAGGATGCTTTCCACTCACTAAAGGAAGAGGAAATTGAGCGAACGACTAACTGAGGTGTTTCAAGACGTATTCGAAAGTGTGTGGAACAAACCATATTGGTTACCATATTGAAACTCTTACCTGATCATTCATTTTGTTAATTTGAGTTTTGAAACGTATTTTTATTTTATTATCATAATTTATTTATAATCATAATTCGTTGTAGTGAAGTAGCGAATCTATTTAATGTGTTTCCTATTGAAGAAATGAATTCTCATTCGCTTCGAAATAAGTCGAAATACTAATTTCATCAACTGCCCTTTTTTTGTTTTCTTTAGGGGCTCTTACATTCCAAAATTTGGAAAGTTTGAAATATCTTTTCAGAAATTGTAAAAAAATGGGTACTTCTCATTGGATACTCAACATTTTGTGCCATCCACCATGGATTTTAAATAAACAATATCATTAAGTGCATTTGAATATGTATTGCTTATACAATTGAAAAAATACAATATAAGAAATAAATCCAAAATCTCATTATTAGAATAGCAACGATTCATTTTGTGAAATCAAAAATTTCAAAACGACTAATAATAAGACCTGTCTTGACACTTGTGAATTATAAATGGGATGATTTATCTTCTATGCTCACAGAATATACTTATGAATCAGATTCGAAGAATTTGACTCTACGTACTACATAAATCCAGAAAATCTCAAATAACTCAGAAATTATTGAACTAAGGAGCATAATCATATAAGAAAATTATTATTATTTTTGACCGCAGAATCCAAAACAATTATAAAAAAATAGGTTTCTAATTTGAAAAACAGAAGTTATGGCCAATTTAAGATCACAATTTTCAACACAGAATTCTAAACACCCTGTGATGATATTTCTGAAATCCAAAAGATGCATGACCTTTTCACATCCTTCCTCTTCGATGTTGTAAAAACGGTTTACGCTCAGGATATTTAAAATAAAAATAATGAACATATTACTGACTGAACATATTTGGTTTTTTTCCAGTTTTTTTTTATATTTTGTATACTATTTATATAGTTTCAATTAATAGTCTTTAAATTTTTTATATTCAATTATTTTGGTTATGGGTATAACGACTTATAATTTTCTAGGTAGGAGTGTTAGAAAAAAAATTAGTCGTTATACCCTTAACCAACATATTATTCATATATATATACAGGGTGTCTCAAGTGTGAGTGCCTATTAGACGTTTCTGGAGAACTAGACATAATTGAAATCTGAAAATTGGGATTATGATATTGTTCGAAGTTCTCTACACAGCTAAAATATTTTTGAAGCCCAAAAACTCCCGGTTATACAGAGAGTGAAAATAAATTCGACGAAGTTTTCCATTCCTGGTATGATCGAGTATTCAATAGTGAATACATTTCTGTTGAAACCATTGTTTTAAATTGAATAGTTTACAAAATATCTAAAAAAAAAAACTGGAAAAAAAGTAAAATATGTTCAGTCAGTAATATGTTCATTATTCTTATTTTTATTTTAAATATCCAGAGCGTAAACCATTTTTACAACATCGAAGAGGAAGGATGTGAAAAGGTCATGCATCTTTTGGATTTCAAAAATATCATCACAGGGTGTTTCAAATTTTGTGTTGAAAATTGTGATCTTAAATTGGCCATAACTTCTGTTTTTCAAATTAGAACCCTATTTTTTTATAATTGTGTTGGATTCTGCGGTCAAAAATAATGATAATTTTCTCACATGATTATGCTCCTAAATTCAATAATTTCTGAGTTATTTGAGATTTTCTGGATTTATGGTGTACGTAGAGTCAAATTGATTGCATCTAAAAAAATTCAATGAATATTCTTTCGACACCATGGGAACACTCTGTACCCATAGAAGATAAATTATCTTTTAATAATTCACAAGTGTGAGGTGTTATTGTTATTCATTATCTTCATTTCTCGATTTAACAAAATGAACCGTCATTCTAATTACGAAATTCTGGATTTTATATACATGGTGAATGTGACAGAATAATTGGTAGAATCTGCCGGGCCTTCAACGAGAAGTATCCCCATTCACCTTCCATGACGGAGAAGATCTTTAGAAAATATGTTTCAAACTTTCAAAATTTTGGATGTGTAAGAATGCCTAAAGAATACAAAAGAAGGGTAGTTGATGATGAGGAAAATGAAATTAGTGTTTTGACTAATTTCGAAGCGAATGAAAATGCATCTATTCGAAGTGCAGCTCATGAAATCGATTTAGACAGAAATTCAGTGCACCGAATTTTGAAGAATCACAACATGCATGACTACAAATATGAGAAAGTTCATGCATTAGAACCAGGTGACTACATAAAAAGCTTGAATTTTTGTAGAGGAATATTAGAAAAACTTGGAGATGATGAAATTTTTTTGAAAAAGATCACTTGGACAGACGAAGCAAAATTAAATAATGAAGGACTATTTAAGAGAAAGAATTGCCACATTTGGAAAAGTGAAAATCGTCATAGAAAAATTTTAGAAAGCTCTGACGTGAGGTCAGATTGCTTTGGCGCTCTTGTTGAGCTACTTGCGAGTAAATATTCAAACCATAACAAATCTATAAGTACTCTGATCACGTGTATAATAGTCTTTTCCCGTACTATGGGACAATGTGATTATTGAACAAACCTATATTCAAATTAAAAATCACTAGCAAGTTTTGTTCGAAGCTATAATTCATTTTTCCTAAAAAACTTACGTCAGTGCTTTTCTGAATTTTGACAACGTATATTATTTCAGCCACCGAGATCGAATTCTATCTCTATGCTTTCCCGTTATGAAAAATTTTGATTAATATTACGCCAACTGACACTGATTAATGAGCCCGGGATATTTCAATCGAATATCGATCTGTGATGGCCATCGTTCAAAGAAAATCATCGGGACGTATGTCATCTCTGTTTTCTCTTGAGTAAATTAAAAAAATGATCATATCTTCAGATGGAAAAGAGCTACGACAATGAAATTTGAGGATAAGTAAGATATAGATCACCTCAATGTATTCACGAATTTTCATTGAAATCCGAAAAATATCTTATGAGATAGTCAGGATTAAAAAAAATTTTTATGGGGTAGAATAGTAAACATAGTCTATGAATCTCCTATTGAAAGCAAAGAAGATTTGAAACGGCGTGTGGAGGATGCTTTCCACCCCCAAAAGCGGAGGAAATTGAACTAGCGACTAACCGAGGTGTTTCAAGACGTATTCGAAAGTGTGTGGAACAAAATGATTACCATATTGAAAGTCTAACCTGATCATTTATTTTGTTAATTTGAGTTTTGAAACATATTTTTATTTTTATTATCATAATTTATTTATAATCATCATTCGGTGTACTGAAGTAGCGAATCTATTTAATGTGTTTCCTATTGAAGAGATGAATTCTCATTCGCTTCGAAATAAGTCGAAATACTAATTTCATCAACTGCCCTTTTTTGTATTCTTTAGGTGCTCGTACATTCAAAATTTGAAACATTTGAAACATCTTTTCAGAAAAAAAAAAAATGGGGGTACTTCTCATTGATACTCAACATTTTGTGTCATCCACCATGGATTTGAAATAAACAATATTAAGTGCATTTGAATGTGTATTGCGAATACAATTGAAGAAATACAATATAAGAAATAAATCCAAAATCTCATTGTTAGAATAGCAACAATTCATTTTGTGAAATCAAAAAATTTCATAACGACTAACAATAAGACCTGTCTGATATTTGTGAATTATAAATGGGATGATTTATCTTCTATCACAGAATATCTTATGAATCAATTCGAAGAATTTGACTCTACGTACTACATAAATCCAGAAAATCTCAAATAACTCAGAAATTATTGAATTCATGTGAGAAAACTATCATTATTTTTGACCGCAGAATTATAAAAAAATAGGGTTCTAATATGAAAAACAGAATTTTCGTAAATCTTTAAAACAACTTTTTATTTTCAAGAGGAGTAAATTTCAATTTTTTTTCATACATAAGTGTATTCAAGAAGTTGATCAGGACTGTCATAAAGATAATTAGATGTCAAACAAGGAGATAATGTTTCAAATATAAAATTCAATTGATGACGAGATATTGTTGATGATGGAGCTCGTGTTGAGATAATGTTTGAAATATAAAATCATTCAATATCTGAGTATGTATTATGGAAAAACGAATCTGCAGTTACGATACTTCATCTGAGGCCAGTGTTTGTCTCTTTAATAATGATCAAATTGTTGCAATGTTATTGAAACCAATAAAGTCATACTCCTACACGATGTTCTGCAGAAATTATTCATTACATCTCGCAGTCAATACATTTCAGTGTTCACATGTCAATAGGAGCAATATCGAACTTTTATATGTAAACGTCAGATCTATAAAGATCGGATTGCGATTTATTGCAAAAATATAAACAGTTGTTAAACGTATGTATGTATCTGGCATACCTATAAATTACTGTCTTCAGAAGGTGTTTCATCTTAAGATTCAATGAAGTAAAATTTATTATCTGTAACACTACGTGAGACCTCAATTATGTACGACACAAGCAGCGATTTTCATTTTGAATGCCTGTAATTAGAAGAGGCAAAAGAGAAATATTTTACAACCTGGCGTATCTGTATTGCATACCATCCAATTAAATAAAAAAATTTCGTTGCTATCATTCACTTCTTTTCGTGATCAGATTTCTAAAAATTTTCCGCATATTGATAATCCTATATTCACTCTTTACTCATTAAATGTGAAATTTTTCTTCGGTTGCAATAAAAAATCAAGAAATTTTATTGATCATTCAACACTATACTACATCGTCCAATGAAATCGCTCAATTTTTGAAAACGGACCAATAGAAACAAACTGTATCTGAAAACACTCAACCTCACAGTGTTTTCACTTTTAGAAAATTGTTTTTATCAAATACCTAATTTGCATAGGAATATTAATACGTCCGGATAGCTTTGGCCGTTGGTGGAAGTAGCGGTCGTCATGGTTACGATAAACAAGCAGTTGTTAGCGATAACTTCAACAGCACATTTGGCAGTGCTGTCAGTTTATTTTCGTATTTTACCATAAAGTAGATAAAAATGAAACGTTTTGGGAATTGTAATATTACTTTAATTGAGGAAAGTGTGAAGAAATGTGTGCCGCTTAATACAATGAAGTCAAGATCCTACATTTGGAAAACAATTTGAAGAAAAAACAAGTTTGTCAGAGCACAATAATATTATGCTAGACTAGGCTTTCAATATGACGAAAAGAGATGGATCAGACTACAAGGAAAGTGTCGTAAAAACCTTGTGGAATAATACTGCAAACAGCTGCAGAAAAAATTCTATTCCGAATGGGGTGTTAGGTTTGATCCATTCACAGACGTGGCTTTTAAAACGTCGCGGGATGCACGAAATGCCAAGAGGTGTATTTTGCAAGAGGATCCTGAGAAAAGAAAAGTTAGTGCCAAGGCGCTGTCTTTGGAGCAACACAAAAAGAAGGTCAACTTATGTAAAGAAGATATTCCAGACGGTTTGAACAGAAAATTTTATTTTATTACTGCATTGGAGCTTGCTTGGCGCGGAGGAGAGGGTTCATCATGCCTAATTTCGCATTTCCGATTCGAAATTGAAAACGATGGTAATCCCACGGGCCGAATTGCCTACAATCCGATATTTTCTAAAACAAGACAAGGTGGTGCCCAAAAATGTGCGGAAACGAAATGGCTGACTCCCAATATTGAAGAAGATATTTACCCGGTGAGGTTATATACGCTATTTGAATCCAAAAGAACTGCAAACATAACCACTGAAAGACTATTCCTTACTCCACATATGAATTGGAAATATGGTTCATGGTTCAAAAACTCCCCAGTCGGTCCCAATACGATAGCTAAATGGACAGAGCCAGACAGTTGACTTATGCCATCCAAAAGACCTTCTACGGATGTGATGTTGCTACATTGAAGCTTCTCTTCACCACCTACATTAGATTATTGTTAGAATATGCTGGCCCAGTTTGGTGGCCTTCCACTCGTGCCGATGAGCATTGCCTCGAGTCGGTCCAGCGCTGGATCACTCGTATACCCTTTGGAAGGATTGGCCCCACCTACGAGAACAGGTTCATCACTTTCGGATTGCTGACGTTCCAGTCGCGACGCGACAGAGGTGATTTAATGTTTTCTTTCAGGTCTTTACGTGGTCGCTTTGGTGATGATATCCGTGGCTTATATACTTTAAACACCAATAATCTGAGAGGTTACCAGTTCAAATTGGCAAAGGAAAAGTTTGCTACTTCCCAGCGGCATAGTTTTCTTACCAACAGAATCTTTGAGAGGTGAAACCGTTTACCAATTGCTGTGGTTGATGCTCGACGTGTCGATGGGTTTAAGAATGCCTTGGACTTGTTTTGTGGTGGAGCTGTTCAAATGTGAAACAATTAAGTTTACTTTGTATTGAGTTTATAGGAAATTTCCTCTACTTTACTTTTTGTTGTAATAATAATAATAATAATATCATTGAACGCGAAATAGCGGTCGTGTCGGCTGCAAACGGTACCGTGGAGGACATATGAATGAAGTCAAGTTCCATTCATAAATGTTATGTTTGTACTTCAAGCCAATAACAAACTTTTTGGACTATCTCAAATGGTTTGTGTTTTATTTAGTTTCAAAGTTGAAAAGTCCCTATTGGACAACCCTTTATAACGTGTTGTACAGAATTGTGTTTCTTGGTGCGATGTATCAAATTTTATTTACTTACGGAAGTTCCAGAGACATTTCACAGAATGGACTAGACTGGCACTTTGAAATCTCTTCACTTCAAAACACAGTACCTACTGGCTCTTTTTTGAACCTTCAATATTGAATTTTCGTAAAGAAAAACTTTCTGCATAAATTTGAAAAGAGATTATGGCAAAATATATTTTCATTTCCGCTTACTGGAAGTACTCGGACGTTGAGAATTTAATTAATTTAATTTACTAGTTCAGTCATACATTTCGTTAAGTGAATGCCAGGTCATTCAAAAGCATATTCAAATTTTTTTTCTGAAATGAACTAATGAAGAATTTTTTCATTATGTGTCATTCAATACAACTCAACAAATACATGTGATTAGCTATTCATATCCTCAAATACATGTTTTCCATTAATGTTTATGATTCAAACAGCCACGTGCCCCTTATTCGAATGGTTCAACCTTTTTTTGTCTACTTCGCTTCCACTGTTTGGTATTCTGTGAACGTACGTTACCTGTCACTAAATCCTGAACTTACAGAATTTATCGTTAGCAGATAGTCTCGAATTATACCATGTAGTGAGTTCCGGGTGGACAACAAAAGCTCTTTCGGAAGCATGCCCATTGACCACAACAATGTCCCTAACAAGATTAGGGAATTTGTATCTACACACTTGGGGACAATATGAAGGATACCGCAAATTACTGTGACTTCGTAATAATCGGGTGTTTTTATGTTGATATTTATTCAATTAGCATAACTGAAATTTAAAAATAAATTACAAAATATATATATATAAGATGATTAATATCTGCTGTATTTATAAATATGAGTGAAAGTCAATGGGTCGGTAGCAATATAAAGCCAAAATTTCTTTTTCTTACTCGAGCTCTCGATATATTTTATATCTTCATCAGGAGAACTTAAATATGAACATTTGATAATACATATGAAAAAATTTGAAATGATTGAAAGAAACTTACGAAATTGAGATTGTATACCTATGATTTTGTACATTTAATATAAAAAACCTAGGAAATGGAATGAATAAAAATTATTAAGACCTTTCCAATTTGATGATGGATGTCAGATTGACTTGAAAAAATATATTTTAAATTGATAATTTAATATTGATTCATAGAATCCAAATGAATCAGAAAGAAAAAAATTAAACAGAATTCACTTTTTTCCGAATTTACTCAATATTTTTTATTGAAAAATTCTTAACATTTCTTAGAAAAAATCTTTCATAAGGGCTCTATTCGAAATCAATGATTTCAATGTCATTAAAATCTGGTTCATGTTGTTTCAAACTACGAATAGAAAGAACACGTTTCTTGAGAAATTCTTTTATTGCTTTTATGTTGAGTAATCCATTGGTCCGCCGTATCTCCTTAAGCCAATAATCTTCAGTTGTCATTTTTTCAAAATGGGTGGATTTTCCAAATATTATTATTAGTTATAAGTATGTGAAATTTGGTATCCTCAATAACTCCCAGAATAACTTTAAAAGGGGGTAGTTTGCCAAATTTTGTGAAAATCGACAGGCTAGAGAATTTTCCGAAATTTTGTTTCTTTAAATCTTCGATTACTTATAAAATACTTGTCGAATCTCAGCAAAATTCTATTTACATATAGAGGTTATTGTTCTGTTACATATTCTCAAATTTTATTTTCTTAGAGTGTTTCTACGAGGGGATACATGATAGGTGCTTATTTATGTGATGATGTCACAGAAGTCAATAGAATAAAGTTAAGAAAGAGATTGGAGAATTAAATTGATTGACAAATTGTATAATCCATTTTCTTACCAGACTGTCACCTTAGGAAAATCTCGACAAATCCCTTCTTCGATGATATATATATTCTTTTGAACTTTTGGCTAACGATAATATTTAGCTGTCATGGGACGATTAGAATCGAATAAATAATTTATTGCAAAGGATAAATGATAAGTACATCCCCGCAACCCCCGCGGTACGGGGGCCGCGGAGGTGGCCAGGGCGCCTTTTGGAATAACCGCACACAATATTACAAATGTGAGCTTAGACATCACGACTGCTCCTAAACACTAAAATATTCCATCATCACTTTTCATCACAATTGGTCTGAAGTTCCAACGACAAAACCTTGGGGTGATTTTATCTCTTATAAAAAATTAGAGGTAGACATTAAATATTTAACTGTATACTACTCTTTTGAAGTTATTGATATAATTATGTTAGATGTATGATGTGATAAAATTTTTCTGTTAGAACGATATGTTCATTGATTTTATCAGACATAACTACTTTATGTTAATTTTAAAGTCGATCTAGGTCAGAAATGTATTCGTTAGTGGAAGATCGTAATATTTGTTTGCTTGGAAGTAAAATGAAGTTTAGGCGGAGGTGCCTTCAAAAAGTCGGGGTGGGGCGCCGAGAACATGTATCAAGCCACTGTATCACAGTGTTCCAGGGTTTGGGAAATTACTTTAAAACAAGCCCCAAGAAGCTTCTAACCTCATGATTCCAAAAAAGTTAGGTATAGGACATTGTACGAGTACTCGAATTACAAGTTAGAGGGTTATCAGGAAGTTTAATGATGTAAGTTTGAACGATTTTTTTGCGAAGTTGTCGACTTTTGACTGGTCAGATCTGTATAAATTTAGGAAGTCTGAGGTAGATGAAATGTGGAATTTCTTTTTTAATGGTTTCAATCTAAAGATTCAATCTTCATTTCCTCTAGTGACGGTAAAATCATCTAGTAATCATCCGATAAATAATGATTGCAGGATTATGTGTAGATCTGATCCTCATATACTTAGTTGCCCAGAGGAAGAGGCTTGATGTTTTATATGTGACCTCACAACATAGACCAGAGTGCAAGAAAGAATATAAAGTATGTAAAAAGCAGTATGATTTGGAAATCACAAAATTGAAATAGAAGATAATCAGAGACAGAATCCTAACATCCGGAAATAAAACCAAAACAACTTGGGGAATAATAAAGTCACTAACAGGTAGAACTCAGCATGGTCAAAGCATACTTCCAAATGGTTGCCCCCAAATGGTAGTACAAAACTTAAAACGAACATTTTGTGAACGCCTCTAAATGTTCAGCTTCTCTTTCACATGGTGATGTTGGAGGCGGGTTGAGACGTCTAGGCAGGTCATTCTTTGTTTTTGATATTGAAGCGGTCGAAATTCTTAACTTAGTGAAGCAATTGAAAAAGCCAATCAGGCTATGATGGCATATTATGAATTGTGCATTTATAACTAGTATTTTTCCATCTGCTTTGAAGCTATCAATGATAACACCATTATATAAATCTGGCTGTAATGATGATTTCAACAACTACCGACTTATTAATAAATATGGCATCTTTTGTTCATCTCAACGCGGCTTTATGAACAACAAGAATACAAGTACAGCAATTTTTGAATTGACTCAAACTGTTATCACAGTAATTGAAAAGGGTGAAGTGCCAGTAGGACTATTTCTAGATATTTTCAAAGCTTTCGATTCTGTAGGCCATAGTAGATTATTAAGTAAACTTGAAGCATATGGTATAAGGGATAACCAACTAAAACTTATATAAAGCTAGCTACAAGGGCGAAAACAAAAAGTATTTATTACTATCAACGATAAAAGCTTCATTTCTGAGGATAAGGATATCATTAATGGAGTGATTCAAGGCAGCATACTAGGTCCTCTACTGTTCATTGTATATATAAACGACCTACCTCACAATATTGACCAGTTGTTGAATGCAATCATCTATGCTGATGACACCAATATTATCAAGATCTTGTGTAACGCCTCTCAATAGAATGAAGAAAAAAATTGGTGCACAACAAACATGCTCAAATTGAATGCACAAAAGACAGAATGTGTAGTTTTTCACTCTTCAAGGTCAAAATTTCAATTCCCAGATGAAATTTTTCTAGATGGAAGTCAAGTGAAGATCTCTGAATCTACCAGGTTCCTTGGGATTCATGTAGATTGTGAGTTGAGATGGGATGTACATATACATCACTTAAATAAAAATTAAATTCAGCCTTGTATGCTATTAATGTTCTCAGGAAGTCTGTTGATCTGCCTACCTTGAAGATTTTTTACTATCCTGCTTTTCAATCGAATAAAATAAATTATCTATCTATCTAGAATGATCTGAAGAATTGAAAAAATTAAATCAAATTAATTAAACGAACAGACACTGCATTTGAATTATGAAAGATTTTATTGGGCAGTGTCACACGACATATCATAAAGTTTTTTTATTTCAAAAAAAATATATCCATCCAAAAATACCAATCTACGCTTATAAGCGTGTTTCTCAATACTTCCTCAATTATTTGTTATCGCATATATTCCACTCGGCTGTTCTACAGTGTATAATAATTCGCACACAATACATTGATCAATTTTTTTTGTTGAACCAAATGTTTAGGCAAAGAGAATGAAATATAATATTATCCGCTGAAAATATAACACTGCAATTCTAAATTCAATATATACCAAAAAATAAATCCCCATTTATGAGGAATACCAACAATATCTCATAATGATCCTAAATTGCCCAGGAAAAAAGTAGCGTGAAATACGAAGTTCAGATTTTTTTATAGCACCGCAAAACGCACGTCCAAACAGCCCACCCTTTTAATCCAATAACACCAATTACACAAAAGGGCAACTGCCAAAAATTATCAGTCCATATCGAACATGACGTTCAATCATTACAGCCACCCTCCGGTTTGACGGGTGTTAAGCTGTATTCCCACCGATTCGGGACCTGGGGCAAACAATAATTGAGCATCGGAACATCCCTCTCGATTGTCAAGGGCACGAGTGTTTGGTTGATGAATTCTTCTGCCGTCAAATACTCATGTATACAACATAGTTCCAGATGGTGATGTTGGTAATTTTTATATCACCACATATACAGGGTGAGTCTTTGACCACTGCGTTAATTTAAACTACTGATTCTTTAAGCCAAAAGGAACGCTTTATTCCTTCACACTAGCTCATCTCTTTCGGAAGATACTGAGTTTACGCCTGGCTGGTCGGATGAACATACTCAAGATTGACACCGTAATCTTCATCAGGAACTCTAACCCATTCGATTCAGACCATTTCCGGCTCGATATTCGAAAATAATATACATTTGGGCAAACCGATAGCAGGCTGTTCTAGAAGTTAGTAGAGAATTAACGACGAACAAAAATGAAATGAAAAAAATCCGGAATTTATAACTGAGTGGATGAATACTGTAATTTTCAAGAGCACAAAAAAAATTTAACTCTGTTTTACGATAATTCAATTTGACATTTCATATATTGAAATTAACGTTGGCAATGTTCGAAAAAAGTTGAACATGAAGCAGTAAAAATTCTTCATTCATGCTGAATGCCGTCAAAATCATATCAAGAATATGTGTAATTCTCAAAGAACGTCCAACATTTCAGAATAAAATTACTGGTAGAGATGACAATGCATTACCACATTTTGTAGCCCATTTAGAATCCTCTTAGTCGAGATTTTAAAATCTGGTATTCATCAATTTGGAGAATACTTAGAGCTCAGGAATGGTATGACTATAAATTGTCGCCTTGTCCAGCTATGAGACCTTGTAATATTCATTGACGTTAACACTATACGAATTTATTTCAGTCAAAATTCAATAAGGATGCTATTGGAAAAGGCTATTTTGTCAGACGGAGTCATTAGTTTTTACCGAAAGGTATCCATATATCAAAAAGCAACCACAGGTGTGAACCTATATATACCTCGAATTAATCACAATCACACAAGTTAGTATTAATGTTTTTCGTATCATTGAGTTAAATTAATTGACATATGAAATTAAAGGAGGAAATTTGACCTCTGACTGATGAATCGAAGGGCGCACCAGCTCACCGAACTATTGCTAATGGTTATGGAATACCTTCAATAAAATAATAGATGGATAAGGTTGCGTGGACACAATTGGTCAACAGGATTCATAGATTTGACCTCATTAGATTTTTGTTTATGAGGTAAAGAAAAATCCCTAGTATATGAAACACCGATGATCAGATTTCATGAACTTGAAGCTAGGGTGAGGAGAACTTTAACAAAACTAAGGCTGTAAAATCGTTACTCTGTGATGCGGCCGATCCTATATGTCATAAATATCGAAAGATATTAGCTAGAGTTTTCATAATTTCAGAAGTAGTAGGTGCTAAAATGTCTCGGTCAAGTTGAAAGAAGAATCTGCCAAATTTTGTGACAATGATCATGCGGAAAAACTTTTAATGAATCGAAGAACTGTTGGTAGCAAGAAGAAAAGATGCAAATAATTCTTCATGTTCCTTCATCAAAAATTTTTCGACAGCAATTACAGGCACTGAAAACAAAAATAGTATTAATAGACATTCATCCTATTTTCATTGTCAACATGACAGAATTCTCTTTTTCTTTAATGTCTGTGATCAGAAACCCTAATATAACTTTCTCTCTCCTCTACTGTAGCAGACTATAATATACTCCAAATTGAACATCAATCAATGTCACTGATATTCATCGCTATATTTTGTGGGTTTGTTCTTCAATGTGTGCGCCGTAACCTATGGCAAAATTGAGGAATGACTTTACGTTTTTCATGGGAATTAAAATTTTACCCTTAATAAAACTGAAAATGCACAATGAAAATTGGCTGTGAATAATAGCATTTTAACAATGAACCACTATTAATATACAGAAGGAAGATAACATTAAATGGCTGTCTAGCGATCAGTGTTAGCTTTTGCAAATTATTTAAGGGTGCAGACAAACTCTCAAAATGACTCTTATTATAAAGAGTTATAACTTTCGAGGTTCTATTTGGGAATCATAGACAGAAATATGTGGTAAACTTTATCAATTATGTTCGTATAATCTTACTAGTTACTACTTTGTGATAGAGGTTGTGTATATTCTTATTGGTATCAGATATTAGTTTAAAGCAGTACAGCTGCGTTATGTCCATTATTTGTCACCAGATCATCTAATGACAGTCAAATTTCAAAAGATTCGTTTTATCAAAACGATATATCTAAATGTCCATCTAATTTATCTATTTCTCATGATTTTTTCAGATGCTAGATAGAGGTCATTTTATAGAGGGAATCTAAAATTATGACGAATATTTATGTTTAATAAACGTTTAATCATTGGTATAATGAATGTCTGATATTCGTGTTTTGAATACTCTTATTTATGTAATGGGGAAACGTTTTTTCATCAGTTTTTATAGATATCTAATATAGAGAATATTCCTTGATAAAATATATGTCGAAAATGCGTTTTATAAACACATAATTATCATGTAAAAAAAATCAATGAAGTTGTAATATCAATTTTGTGAGGATTTACAAGATAAAAGTAGTGTCATATTCTCTTTATTAAAATGAATTTTACATTCAACAATGAAAATCACATCTTTATTTTTTATTTTTTGAGTGAAGATACCTCTGGTAAGCTAATCTCAGCCAATCTTGAATCGCCTTCATTATGGTTACCTCCGTAACATTTTCATTTGAAAAATGAAGAAATGCGACATCTGAAAAATTTTGTATGATCATTATATCGTTCTTTCACTTCTACTATATATATATATATCTATATATTTGCAGTGTATTAAAAGTCCCAGGTATATATTAATTATAGGAATTAAATAAGGGTTTCTCCACTCACAGTTGGGGATAAATGAATGAATACTATTTAATGTAACACCAAGCTTTCGCATTTTTATTCAATTCATCCACGGGGCTTCTATAAAAGTATAATAATAATAACACAAAATATAATTTTTTTTATTTCAGAAAATTTTTTTATTGTATTATTATTATTGTACTTTTATAAAAGCCCTGAGAACGCATTAAATAAAATTGCGAAAGCTTGGCGTAGAATAAATAGTATTCATTCACTTATCCTCCAACTGTGAATCGACGATCCCTTAAGTATAATAAATAGGAATTATTTATTTGAGACATCAGAACATTCAAATGAAATGATAAAAATTTAATGCACACTTTTAATTATGTACCTTACAACTGCTTTCTTTCTTCAGTAACTGGACGACCTTTAAAAAGTCAAGTTCAATATTTTATTAATTAAATTATTTATTTTGCAGTTCTACACCTATTCTCAGTTTTGATGTTGTTGGTATTGTAGGGAGAACCATTTAGTCATTTTCATTGAATTGAAAGATCGTTTAGGCCGGTTTTTCAACGAATTTGTGGTGAATTGGGGTAATATATGTAACAGAAAAACATATTTTCTGAATTTCAAGGGGTTGAATGATGTAGAAAAATCAATAAGAAAGTTACGTCATTGGAATATTGAAAAAATTTTGAAAAAAATGTCAAAATCGAAGAAGGTTAGGTACCGATGTATTTTTATGAACAGAAATAAGATGAATCGTAAAAATTTAGAAGAATTACATGAAAAAAAAATTGTGATTTGGCAAATGCGAATGAATTCTAAATGAGGTCGCCAATCTATTCATTGGTATCGATTCAGAAATTCTGAATTATAGGTACCTACTACAAATAATTTCGATACGGAAATATCCATCTAGTTAGATGTTAATCAGATAATAATAGACGTTGCCGATTGACTTTGAAATACATATACTTATTTTTTTTGTACTGACTAATGTATCTACATATTGCGATGTAATATTTTTATTGAAAAATTAAGTTGAGAAGGATATTCATTTATGAGCATTTTTTCAATTTCAATCATCCAAAAATTGGCGTAAAAATCAACTTCACGGGAAAAATCAAGTAACGTAATCAACACCAGAAAATATGAAAAGAAAAAAATAGGTGTAAATTGCTTGAAAACTATTAGCTATCAAGTTGCTACCCAAATACCCCTTTTGTTTTTTGTGTAGAAGCATGCTAATGCATTTTCAACATCTCGTCTATCGAAGAGACTTTTTAGACAATATTAGACTATTTCATTCACTTTGAATTATAATGGAAAAAGCTTCAAAAAATTGTTGGAATAAAATTGTTAACCATATTGTTATAGGTTTGAACTTTCACCTTATTCACTTGATTGATGAAATCTAACTTCAGCAAGATGGCGGATCACGAAAGTATAGTTACTTGATCTTTTGTCTTCACCCTTTGCCGATTGAAATGGAAAACCGAATAATGACGAAATGACTTCCTGACGTGACACGACTTCACGCTTTTCCGCTTCCAGTGAAGCAGAAGGCGCAAGCGCTATCAGCAGCTGCATATAATATCGATCAACGCCGAAGATGATCGATATCATAATAAGATTTTTTTAAATTTAACCATGTGAAGATCTGAAGACATGAAAACACGATGATACAATGAATGAATATAGACTCCCTACGCCATTATAAGTCTAAAATAACCATTTTAGAATTTTTTCTGAACTCATTCAAAATTCTGTAGCAAGTTGTTTATTTCATGATTTTATTAGACTAAGATGTTTTTAGATCTCAGTAGACGTTTACTTTATGTGACTTTTTTTCATTTTATTTTTTTAATTCATTCAACTGGTAGAAGAACATGTCAATTCTTATTATTAGTTAGTTATTGTGCCAAATCTGTCGAATAGTTCGGCAGTTATAAGCATGTGAAATTTGTTTGCCTCAATAACTCCTAGTATATCCATCTGATCCATTCAAAACTTAAACTGTTTTTTAATAAAATTGAAAGAAAGAACTCTATCAAATTTTGTGAAAATCCTCAGGTTAAAAAAAAATATTAAATAGCTCCGAAAACTTATTTGCGAAATCTTCGATTGCTCATGAGACATTTGTCGGATCTATACATAGAATTCCGCATTTATGAAGCTTATTGAATATTGCATATTCAGAAATTCCATATTTGTAGTGAAAACGATATTATTTTTGTATATTCAACTTATAGACCAGGGTGTTTTTGTTTTAAACGAATGTCTTATTTTTGAAATATCTAGCAGAAAATGTCTCAATCCATTGACTTTGATTTCCTGATAAAGAATTCTTGGTCAAACTTGAGTATGTCAGGCCGATTGGTTCAGAAAAAGCATGTAAAGGTTTCTGACCTCACACCAGTGATTTTCGACTTTCTGATAGCTGAACTGCTTGGTGTTCTGTGCTTGATATCTATGCGTTGGCTCCATCTATGAAAACTGTTACGAATAGCAGTAACTTTTAGGAATCGTCTCTAAATTGTGTATGAAAAGGTTTGCACTAAAAGTTGAACAAAGGGAAAAACATTTCCAGTAGGCATTCTACTCCGAGTTATGTTGGTGGTCAACTAACCCTAATCCATTCACACACACTCCATATCGGACTGTCGCATTCATCATATGCATCATTCTTAATGAAAAAAATTTAATTGCCACTCAACTCCAAACAACCGACGTCGAAAAGTTCGAATCCCATGACCAGCAACAGAAGCAACACGCGACTGTCTAACTGGACCCCGTAATACGAGTAGACAATACAAATGCAAATGGCCCTAAGGTCCGGATAAAAATGAAATGAAGGGTTATTTCGGAAGGGGACTACGATCTCTCAATTGAAAGATCCAATTGTTTTTAATTGCCGTTAATTCGACAAAGAAGATTTTATGACACCCGTGAAGTTCAATGTCGATATCATTCGAGATGCCACTTCTGAAGAGTGTCAGGAGTATCGAAGTGATTTGAAGAGATCAGAGTTTAAAATTCGTCGTGGGAAAATGAATCTATTTCATTCACTTTTAATTATAATGGAAAAAGCTTCAAAAAATATTTGGAACTTAAAATTGTCAAAACAGTATATTACGAAAATTTTTCACTTACCGTATTGTTATAGGTTTGAACTTTCACTTCATTCACTTGATCTAACTTCAGCAAGATGGCGTATCACGAAAGTATAGTCACTTGATCTTTTGTCTTCACCCTTTGCCGATTGAAATGGAAAGCCGAATAATGACGAAATGACTTCCTGACGTGACACGACTTCACGCTTTCCCGCTTCCAGTGAAGCAGAAGGCGCAAGCACTATCAGCAGCTGCTTATAATATCGATCAAAGCCGAAGATGATCGATATCATAATTAAGATTGTTTTAAATTTAACCATGTGAAGATCTGAAGACATGAAAACACGATGATACAATGAATGAATATAGACTCCCTAGGCCATTATAAGTCTAAAATAAACATAGCGGACTCGCAGGGGATTGAAAATGAATCTTGCTAGTTTTCCATGAAAATGTTAGTGTGATGCCCACCAAAGCATTGCTCCACCTTAACACGATCGTGAATGGATGGATTGAATTCAATTTCTTGAAGTTTCGTGTTCGACATTCCGAATGTTATCACGACTTGAGCTTCATGGAAAAAGGTGAATTGCTTGGGAAATACAATGTTGGATTTTACAACCGTTGGTCGCTCGTTGATCGAGTAATAATCTATCGGAGTCTCGAAAAATGTAGTTTCTTTATAAATCATCTTTTACACTTGAATAAAATTCATAGATTTATGGGATCTGATTTGGAAAATGGCTCTTCTATGCAAAACTTAGAAGTTTATAAAATATCAGACTATAAAAAAATAACTTTAAGCTCACTGTTTCCTTTTTGTGTATTTTTAGTTCTCTCCATAGGATCATAATGAAGAAACAACGCTTTAATTCGTGTGCGAATAGGCTATTTCCATTATCACAAATTGCAAATTAATAATTGACCATCTAGGAGCAGGTGCTAATCACGTACAAGAATTCAATTTGCAGGGAGAACCAGTTTAGATGCAGAGTTGATAATTTTTAAATATGCAAAATTAGCAGTGTGATATTGATGTTCATTCATGAATCATGCTTCGAAATCACGTAATGGGGATTTATCGCCCGAGTAGTATGTATCAGTTGCTACCAATAAATCCTTTCAAGTATTATGTTGCATGAAATCACCCCCAAAAGTAGTGTTTGTGGAAATGCGATTTTCTTGATATCTATTCCAATCGGAGAATTTTCAACTATAGTAATTGCCCTTTCAATTCTCAAGCAAGTTTACGATGAAATTTTAATTAACAGTTTGCGATAAAGGTCTCGAAATGCAAATTTTAATGATGATGAAAAATACTCGCGTTTCTTATTGGGAACTCCCAGACAAACATACTGAACCCAGTATTGGCAAAATATGTAAATGAACAACAAGATAATTAGGTAAGATGTTTTAGTCGAATCAGTCTTTTCAATGTGGTTTTGCATAAAAATATTTTCTTGTTAGAGAGTCAGAACTTACTGAAAAAATTTAACACTTAATTACAATCCAATGCTTAAGTATTTTGTATTTAATCAAAGATGTAGTTGTGATATAAAGTTGGAGAATCTGAAAGCAGTATAGTACTGGCTTTCTGTAGCGCACTATATGTAACAAAAAATGTAGAAAATCACTGATCTGAAGTCAGGAGTTCTAGCGCGCTTGTTGTAAAGTCTGAAATAATATTCAGATAAAATAAAATGATTGCCAATGAACGTCAATATTTTGGTTAAGACACGATAATAAATGGTAGTTACGAATGACCATTCACAAAATTCGATGTATAACATTTTTAATTAGTAGAAAAGAAAAAAATATCTATTCATTAATTGATTTCAAAACTCCTATATCTTGTCGTGACTGAACACTACGATGATTGAATTGCAGATTACGAAATCGATATCTCTACAGGGTGTCTCAAGTTCGAGTACTAATTAGACGTTTCTGGAGAACTAGACATATTTGAAATCTGAAAATTGGGATTATGATATTGTTCGAAGTTCTCTACAGAGCTAAAATATTTTCGAAGTCCAAAAACTTCTGGTTATACAGTAATAAAATATTTGAGAATAAAATTTCGCAATTCTTACGAGATATCAGGTATTTGAAGAAAATGGATCTGTTCGAATACAGGGTGGGTCTTTCACCACTGCACTCAAGGAATCTGTGAGTAAGGCAAAATTACGGTTATACGATGTTGAATCTTTAATGTTTATCAATGCTGGATAGATGGCAAATAGTTCAGCTATAAACATACTGTAATCCTTGTCTACAACATATTTTAAATTTGTGCTATCAACAACTACTGCGGCACCAGTTCCCACTGAAGTTTTTGAGGCATCCGTATATATTTGTTTCTAACTCTCAGTTCTTGTTTCAACATTTTATTCAAATTCCGGAACCGTTGGATGAATTTGGCATATAAAAGAACATGACAAAGATATTTGAAACCTATTTATTCTGATAGTATGAATACCTTTTATTCTGATAGTATGAATACCTTTCCTCACCTCAACATTAACCACGGATTCTTTATCAGTATGTCAAACTCAATGGTTTGAGACCATTTTCGTCATTTAAGGCAAATGAGATCTCTCTGGTGTGCAAAAAAATAAATAATAACAGAAAGATATCTTCTTGTTTTGCAAATTACTGAGTCAACAAACACTATAGTTTTCATATTCGAATATCAATATAAATCTGTAACCCTCCTCCTTAAACAATGGAGAAATGATTGTATGTTTCCGGAAGCGGGCTATTTGAATCGGATAAACGATCTCTAAATCAAAAAACGAATAATATAAAATCATTCAATTGTCACTAGTTATTAATGAAGGACTTTCTCGATAATCCCCAACATTCACACGCTCAAATCTCGATGTTCAATTGTTAATGGTCTGATAAAAAACTAATGAGGATCATCTATTAAAGTGACACTAGTAGTTTTTTCTTTTTACAAATGAAGAGGGTGGTTTAGATGGCGGGTAGCAGAGGGTTCGCGCCCCCTGAATTGGCAACATTGTGATCCAATTTGATTAATGTGCCCTTAATTCGGCAGGCGTACTGTAAATTGTCGCACGGAAACGTTTGAAGAAGAATGGAATCTTCTGCGGGGATTTTCATCTGTTTGGTCTTGATTCCTATATACGAATTATACGTTGTGGAAAACACAGAAGGAAACCAGACATGTGAAACTCCAGTTGGTGGTAAACGGAGCTTGAAGACTCATCCTTTGATTCCTTTCCTTTATTCGTGTCTCTGTTTATAGGCAGAGGTTCTCAAACTTTATATTTTTCTGCTTCTAGTCGACAGCGTATAGTCAATTTTGGCACTTATGTCTGTATTTTTCGAATATTTCGATGATAGAGGTATCAATCGTTTCGCTTATTTAAAATAATACATACTTGACTAGTTAATTTTCAGCATGTTATTGTACCACCAAGTATTTAAATTTTTTCATTTCAAATTATTCCATTCCTCATAGGAACGAACATTCGAGGATTACAAATGTTAGCTAAAGCTCCACTTATTGACGTGACAACATCTTATGAATTGGTTTGCCGGGTGACACTTCAAGAAACTGCGTTACGCTCCGCTCACGTTATGCTCTCACAATGAGAGCGAGTGAGAGGCACGCGTCCCTTCCACTCGGGCATGGTTAGCCCGCCTAAGAGCGAGGAAGACAGACATAAAAAGTGAAAGGCACGCGTCCCTTCCACTCGAGCACAGTTAGCCCGCCTAAGAGCGAGAGAGAGAGAGAGAGAGCAAAGGTAAACGCGTACGAATGAATATTCACATTAAAATTTTTTTATCACTCAAAGTCGTTGTCACGTAAAACTTTCGCCCGTATACCGACTTTACAGGCAACCAATTTTTTTTAGTTATCGGGAACAAATCAAGAGAAAACACAGTTGGTGTACTATATTCTGCAATCTGTAGCAGAATAAAAATGTTTTTTATTTTTTTATTTTAGTATATCAAAACATTTTTGAAACACCAACTCACCGAAAACTTCCTCTCTCATCCCTATCAGGCCCTGAGGCAACATTTTGATATTCACTTCCCCCAAGAAAGGAAATTCGAACGCTTCTCTCCTCTGTAAATATTTTGGGTTAATTAAAGACAGGATCAGAAACTGCTTTGTCGAATATTTGTTGAGTTTCTAAAGAATAGGCCTACGCTAGTCTCTGGATTTATTGTGAAACATCAATGATTTTCCAAACACTGATATTTCTGAAGTTTCTTCTCCTTGACAGAGACCAGTGAACAGGTCTATGAGGTCTCTTAATATCATACTGTTAAAAACATTAAAATCTTTTTCGAAATCAACAACAATGAATGATGTCACTACGAATAATTATTTTAAAGTGATGTTACTTTGCTTGATGATCATTTTCTCTACTGAATCCCAATAACAATTTACTTAGATAGATTACAAGTATTCCCAGATTTAGGTGTGCAATTATACTTGCTTGAAGAAATTGAGTGTGTTCATCTAAATTTGGTTCTGAAAAATCAACTAATTGTTCTTTAATAAAAAAATTTTTGTTTGATCATTAGTATGAATCTATTCTGTTTAGACTATAATTAATTATTGAACATGCGTTTTTATAATCAGAATATCTGTTTTAATTATGTAAACAAAAACAGAAATATTGAATAATGGTTATTCATAGATTATGTCAAATTTTAATATCTTACCATAAAATATTAATTTATTAATATTATTAATTGCAAAGTTTTTTAAATGAAAGATAATATCTGTAACCATTATTGATCTTTAGTTATTATATATATATATATAGTTATTATTTTTCTCAGAATAACTAGAGTGAATTATTATTACATTAAAATGTTATTATAGCGTCTCTGCGGTGGGTAGTTCCCAATAAAATAGTGTTCTGTGGTTCCTTGTTGTTTTGATTCTGTTTGAAACTGTCAACAGTTATTTGTACCTTAAAAAATATGTGGAAAATATTATAATAAAATAATTATAATAATTTCGATAGTTTGAAATTATTCAATTCAGTATGAAATGATTATGGTCAGAAAATACATTTCTATTCTAATCTTTCTTGTTTATGAGCCTATAGCTTCCAGTTTCTATATTGATTGAATTTTAATTAACCATGCATCATAACAAACATTCAGAAATATTAAAATATTAATAATTAATAAAGACATAAAAGATGGCAACATTGAAGAAATCTGATTATTGAATCATTTCAGCTCAGAGTTGGATTTGGGAAAATCAGAAAATTTGGACAAAATTATATCGATTTGATTCCTTTCAACTTCAAATATTTCAAGAATGGTGCAATTAAGGAGGAAAGATGAAGAATGATTCTATCTGATTTTATCTGTAAAAAGACTAATGATTCCAGGAATTACAAGATACGAACCTTTGTGTATTTGTTTTTCATGCAATTTAACCAATCTATAGAGTAGTAGTGAAAAACCCACAAGAAATAGAATAAATCTATTGATGCCAAAATATGCATTACTGTTATCAAAAACTTTGTTCAAGAAATCATTTCAATATTACAGGTGAAAATGGCATTTTTTTTATGAAATTTCAATACCCTATATCTTTTGAACGGGGCCAAATTTGGAAAAATGTTATAGGAAAAAAATGTTTCACTTGACGTCAAAAATTCATTTATTATTTATTGAAATACGAACTTCAGTATCCATATAAAACATAGTTACTAAATTAAGTTGAATTGGAAGCAAATGATGAGAAGAATTGTATTATATATTATTGTATTATATTGTAGGTAATAAAATTATTTTTTCGGGAAAAATAAAGTCTTGTTACTAATACGAGCGTTACAAGATTCTATCGTCCATCGGACAACATTCAAATTCTGGGCCAAAAGCCCTCGGGCCGAATGATCCTTCCAGCCGTTTGGATCTACATAACGCATTTACTATATAAATAACTATTATATTTCAATACAAATAATGCTGTTTCCTGTTGATCTGTGTTGTTGAAGGATATTTTAGTTTGAATTACCAACATTTTTCTGCTAGAACGAAATAACTTCAGATCATAAGGTGTTGAAAATAATTGGGAGCAAGTACAAGAATCCGAGAATGCTTAAAATATTAATTAACTGAAGGATTTATTAAGAACCTCTTGGCGTATCCATAACAGTCTACAAAAATGGCATTCATATTTCAATGACCATAATCAGAGTTGATTGAAAAAAATCATGCACAATTCTACGATTTCCAACGTTTAATGAAAGTGAGTAATGCAAATGATATACATATAAGGACGAACTGGACTCTGAAATGTATTCATATGAATGAATTGTTTATTCAATTTAAATAATGTGGATATCAAGTACTGGTTATGGTGTATAATTTGTAAAGCAGAATTTTTTGGGATTACAAGATCAAATCAATTTACCCAACTTAACTACTAGTATGATTGAATATATTAATTTTTCTATATGGCAGATTATTATATACCGTCTGTTAAATGAGATGAATTCGTATGTTTTCATTTCGATTTCTATCATCAGTCCACTTCCTTTAATATGACTCGGTCTTTATGAAATCCAGTTTTGTCTGGGCGTTCTTTAAACTTTTTCCCAGAAGTGATGACGAATCATATGAAAATAAGAGAAATTAACAATAAAATACAAAAACGCTTACCAATTAATGCAATCCAATTGTGATTTCATGTTCCTTTGTGATTGAGCTATTTCACCTGTTGGGAAATAAATGCTCATTATTTTTTCCATTTTTATAAAGATGTGCATGGAAGAACATAGATCCAATATATTGTATCTTTCTTGATTCAATTATAAGCATTGGTATAAATTGACTTCTGATGAGGAATTCTGATATTCGTTACCAAGAGCTTAATTTGATTCAAGAATGTCAGAACGTGACTTCAATTGAAATTGGCGGATATAAAAAAAGGGGTTACAATGTATAAGCGATAAACGGATGAAGTTTAAAGTCACACCTTACTTAGGGGTGGCATGTGCTGTATAAATAACCTTATCATTTACAATGTGCTCATATCGTTGCAATTGGACTTATTAATTGTATTTAAGGAAAATTGACATTATCACATCAAGTTATACGGCTTATGTTTACAGGTTTTTTTTTTATTTTCTAGACTGTCGATTTCCCGAAATTTTGCAAGCTAATTTGATGCAACCTAATTTGAATATCTTCCAAGTCCATGATTCTTGGAGGAAACCAAATTTAAGATGCTCATAACTCCTGACCCATTGAACGGCTAGGAATAACAAACTTCACCCTATTTGGACCGTTAACCTCTTCTGAAAATATGAAAATTCACTCCCGGCACTTCCGTTAATGGGAAAATTGTTCCAATTTCAAGAAATTCAAAAGTTTCTGCCTCAGAAGGTATTGAATTAGATAAAACACTTTTGAATGGAGATTTACAGCGATTTAAAAAGGGATAAAAGTGACAGTTGGCTCTTACTTTTGGTACTCTGAATTCACTAAGAATTCGCTAATATCTATGTTTTCCATTTTATTTTGGTGACGGTAATCCCGGAAAAAATTCTAATATGCATTACATGAACCATCGTTAATTATGAAGTTCCTATGAAATTATCCAGTCAAACAATCAACTGCGACGATATTCATATCAACATCAACTAATCGTAACAAAAATATTGCAATCACATATCAGCCCGAACACGTGCACGTCATCCGCTATTCTTCAAGCTGCTACCTCGAACTATTTCTAATAATTAACATAACCAGATAGCGATAGTTGCGTTGGAGCTTTGCACCTGGAACGTGGTGTTCAGCAGTGCATGGATGAGCGCACGCTCAGGTAGTATATGGGTACGATGGCACGAGCTAGGATCGGACTAACACACGTACGTACTTCGCCATGTGTCTAGTCTATGCAGCAGGCTGTGGGCACGAGTTACATACATACCACTCGTAGAGATACAAACCCGTATGATCGAGACCGTGTTTCTTCTTTTTCAGGTAAAAATATCCACGTGCCGCAAGTTGATTTATGTCTTTATTTAGAGTAACTTATGACATTTCTTCAAAATTTGAATTTTATTATTCTTTATGGAACATTTCTGAAGAGATGAGCTAGAATTTTTATATTTTCAGGACAAGTTTATTATCGGATTATCTCGGTCAAATACTTTATTGCACCAAATCCGTTGAATGATTCAGGAGTTATGACCATCTAAAATTTGAAATTGATTTCCGCTTATTCCTTGGTGAAACATGATTCTAATATTTATAAACGAAAATTGACATAAATCAAACACTAGACTTGATAATACGGAGGAGACTTGGGGATTTATAACAACATGAAAACCAATATGTGAGAGAATTATAAAGATCATTCAACACTATAATATTTATTTATTTATTTATTTATTTACACAGTTAGGAATACAAACAGGTGACAATCACCCAACACAGTATCCACTATCAAGAATTACAAGTGTGCCAAAATTATCAATGAACTTTCATAGGCATAATATATATACAAGCATAGTACAAGGAAAAAAAAAAAAATTATTATTATTATTATTATTATTATTATAATAATATTTATTCATGTTTTACAATGCCATCAATTGTTTACACTCGTCAAATTAAAAATGGTTAAAATATCATCACAAAATTCACCAATGGAATATACAGGATAATTCAACAATTTACTTTTCACAATTTCTTTAAAATTTTCATCAGATAAGGCTCTAATATATACTGGCATTTTGTTGTAAAAAGCAATTGCCAAAAATTCGGGAGCCCTCTGTGATCTGCTCAAACGTACAAAATTCTTTCTTATAAGGCCTCTACCTCTAGTGTCATAATTATCGATATCCGACTGCAACTGACAAGTGTACCTTCTCACATGAGCATAAGTAAGGGCCTCCAGAATAAATATTGCTGGAAAAGTGAGTATTTTGAGTTCTATAAATTTATACCTGCAGCATTCGCGATATCCCAGACCTGAAATTATTCTAACTGCTCTACGCTGAATAGCAAAAATCTTTTCCCTTCTGGAACAATTACCCCACAGAACCACACAGTATCTCAAGTGACTCTCAACTAGAGCGAAATAAACCATTCTTAACGAGTCCACTGATAAAGATGATGAAAGCGTCCTCAAAGCAAATGTGTTCTTGCTAATTTTAGCTGTCACACTAGAAGCATGCGCCTCCCAAGTGAGCGTCGCATCCAAAAACACACCCAGAAACTTTACACTTTTCACCTCCTGCACTGGAATTGGCCTAAGACTGCAGACAAGGTTCTGCGCAATTTTATTCACGGTCAGTTCATTAGCAGCAAACCAATCAAAAACCCTCGACTGCGCCACAAGCGACGAATCGATTAAACCACCGAAATCCATAGAATTAAGAGTAATTGTTGAATCATCAGCAAACAGAGTGGTGCGCACACCCGAAATATACTCTGGAAGGTCATTAATGAAAATAAGAAATAGAATAGGCCCCAGTACTGAACCTTGGGGAACTCCAGTAGTCAATAGTCTAAGACTAGAGCACGCCCCTCCCACGCACACACTCTGATACCTATTACTCAAAAATGATTCAATAAGTCGCACGGCACAATCATCAAGGCCATACTTACACATCTTACGGAGCAGCCCTCATGAGTGACACAGTCGAAAGCCTTAGTGAGATCAAAAAAACAAGGAAAGGGAATGCTTACCACCCTCAAAGCACTCAAGTGTAGACCTTACCAAATCCAGGACGGCTGCACAGGTGTTACGCCCTCCTCTAAAACCGAATTGCCTATCTGTGAACAGATGATTTTCCTCGAAAAACTTAACCAGTTGTAGGCATATCAACTTTTCCAGTATTTTCGAGAATATTGGTGTCAGGGAAATAGGGCGATAGTTGTTAATGTCTCCCCTATAACCTTTCTTGTGCAACGGAATAACCCTAGACACCTTCAAACAATCAGGAAATACTCCTAATACTACATCGTCCAATGAAATCGCTCAATTTTTGAAAACGGACCAATAGAAACAAACTGTATCTGAAAACACCCAACCTCACAGTGTTTTCACTTTTAGAAATTTGTTTTTATCGAATGCCTAATTTGTATAGGAATATTAATACGTCCGGATAGCTTTGGCCGTTGGTGGAAGTAGCGGTCGTCATGGTTACGATAAACAAGCAGTTGTTAGCGATAACTTCAACAGCACATTTGGCAGTTTATTTTCGTATTTTACCATGAAGTAGATAAAAATGAAACGTTTTGGGAATTGTAATATTACTTCAACATCAATTGAGGAAAGTGTGCCGCTGAATACAGTGAAGTCAAGAACCTACATTTGGAAACAATTTGAAGAATTCTGTGCTGCCCGGGAATACCTTGTAAATGAAAAAAGTTTGTCAGAGCTCAATAATATTATGCTAGACTGGGCTTTCAATATAAAGAAAAGAGATGGATCAGACTACAAGGAAAGTGTCGTAAAAACCTTGTGGAATAATACTGCCAAACAGCTGCAGGAAAAATTCTATTTCGAATGGGGCGTTAGGTTCGATCCATTCATAGACGTTTCTTTTTAAAACGGTGCTGGATGCACGAAATGCAAAGAGGCGTATTTTGCAAGTGGACCCTGAGAAAAGAAAAGTTAGTGCCAAGGCGCTGTCTTTGGAGCAACACAGAAAGATGGTCTACTTATGTAAAAAATAATCTAGACGGTTTGAACAGAAAATTTTATTTTATTGCTGCATTGGAGCTTGCTTGACGCGGAGGAGAGGGTTCATCATGCCTAATTTCGCATTTCCAATTCGAAATTGAAAACGATGGTAATCCCACGTGCCGAATTGCCTACAATCCGATATTTTATAAAACAAGACAAGGTGGTGCCCAAAAATGTGCGGAAACGAAATGGCTGACTCCCAATATCGAAGAAGATATTTACCCGGTGAGGTTATATACGCTATTTGTATCCAAAAGAACTGCGAACATAACCACTGAAAGACTATTCCTTACTCCACATAAGAATTGGAAATATAGTTCATGGTTCAAAACTCCCCAGTCAGGCCTAATACGATAGCTAAATGGACAAAAGAATCGGCAGAACTCAAACTTCAACACAACCAAGTCGAAAATAACCAACCACTCGCATCGAGCTACTGCTGTCAGCCAATTAGCCAAAGCAGGGATTGTCGAGGAACAGCTGATAAAGATAACAGGCCATTCTTCTGCAGCGTCAGTGAAACCGTATTCCAACTGGACCAACAACATCGCAAAAAATAATCACTGAATACTGGGCGTATATGCTAAAAATGTTGACGAACTGGTAGCTATTAAAGAAATCAATTATAGAGAAAATTGATCGACAAAGGAACTAATTCTCCTCGGAGACTACAACAGTCGAGTTGGAAGGCGAAAAAATGATAGTGTAGTTGGAAGCTCTGGAGAGAAAGTAATGGAATAAGGCTGTTTATCATCTGCCAGCAAAATCAACTGCGCATCTTGAACGGGTTCTTCAGGCAAAAAGAAACCCATAAATACACTTGGATACAAACAACTAGAAGATTAAAGTCCGTCATAGATTATGTCTTAACTAGACAAAACACCAAAATGAAATTCACAGATGTGAAAGTAAATACAGGACCATCAGTTAACAGTGATCACTATTTTTGAGAGCAAATTAGGACGCACCAATGGGAAAAGGGAACCAAGCGACGAAAGAATATGTGGACAGTAAAGGACAAAGAACAGGAAGGGAAATGAGGTTCAAACTAAGAGCTCTGGAATAGGACAGTACCAGATTTCTGTACAAGAGCAAACTGAACCAAAAACTGCGCAGGACAGTGTTTACCAACATAGAGGAACATTATGAATACATAAAAATGTGCATATAGTCAATAGCGCTGGAAGTCTGACGGGGCAGATTGGGTAGCATAAACCATACTGGTGGGATGAAAGAGTTGAATCTGAAGTAGAGGACAAGAAGAGGAAATATCAAAAATATCTATCATCAAGAATGAAAATGACAAGGAAACGTACAGTCAAGCTCAAACGAGAATGCGAAAAATAAGTAGCAGGAGAAAAATGAAAGATGGAAACGTAAATGCTCTTCACTGAATAGTTACTTAGGACGAAGACAGAGCACAGAAAGTTGGAGAGTTTTGAAAAATCTCAGGCAAAGTAAAGGTAAAGATCTGATATATTCTATAAAGGCCCAAACATGGGACCAATACTACAGTCAAATGAGGACAGAGAACAAAACAGAGTTCGCAGAACTACTGGAGAGGTGCACATATTAACTCAAAGCTCTTCCATTAGGTTTGGAGTCAAAGAGATCAGAAAGGTATGTACTGAATTGAAAAATGGCAAATCATCTGGTCCAGGAAATATTCCTCAAGAGCTGATCAAATTTGACTCCGATAAGCTGTTCAGCTTATGCTTGACACCTGTCAAGTGCCATAAGACTGGAAGACCTCCTACATACAACACTGTGAAAAATGTGATGATAATTATCGTGGAACATCAGTCCAGAACTCCATTGGGAAATTACCGGGAAAATTGTTAAACAACGTATTGAGAATGAATACAGTGAAATGGAATCAGAAGATCAGGCAGAATTCAGAGCAGAAAGATCGGCAGTTGACCACTTGTTGACTTCAACCCAAATGTTGGAGAAAAAGATGGCGTAACACCAAGAGGTCCATTTATGCTAGGATTCGATGTAATAAATACAATACAATAACAAAACGAGTAGAGAGTCCAACTCTGACGAATATCTGCCAGATGTTTGGTTCAGCGTTCAGGTAGTCATTTCATCGAGTGCCAAATTTAAAATTCGTTTGCATTGCGCTACTAAAGGAATGCGCTGTTTATCAGTATACAAATTCACTTTCGAGAATGATAAAGTATATAATTCGGACTAGAATTTTCTGCTCTACAACTTTTGTTTAAAAATTTTTCTTAATAAACCTTCTAATTCATGAAAATATCAGAAAAACCGTATTTTTCTCTATATTTTCAAGAATTTTCAAATGTTCCTGAAAAAATTTTAACACATGCATTTTTGACCATATGTTTCTCTCATTATAACAATCAACATATCAAAAATGCAGCTCTTTCTGAGAAAAAGTGATTTCAGCCCTTCTGGACTATCTTGGTCCATTTCTTTGTTTACAACTTCCAACTCAATTCTGAGTCGGGATTATCCAACTTTGTCTTTATGATATACATAGATTAAAAAGCAACAAAACAAATATTCCCACTTTTACCAAAGAAGATGAAATTGAAGAAACGAGTAACACAAAAAGAAATTTCAGTATACTGAAATAGAAATATATAGAAATAGCTATGTCAGAATCACATTGGAAACATTTCAGCAAACCAGATGAAATCGGCTTGAATACAACTTGAAAATAATAAATACTGTCAATGTGAAAAGTTTATCAGACATAGGAAGAGATTTGAAAATTAATTCAATAAGTATGAAAAAATTTCAATAATCTTCTACAAAAGAATGAAATAGGATATGTGACTATACGCAATGCATTTGAGCAGTTCTTTCAATGAACATTAACTTCCAAGATTGGGTATATCCATAACCAGATTACCGGTGCGGTGCGGTCCAACAGAACCAGTTTCATCTCATTTTGCAAATTGATTACAGCTCCGCCATCAATTTGTGCGAAGACAAAATCACTGTCCCAAATATCTCGAATTCCTCATTAAATCTCGAGAATCGCGATGAAGTTGGCTCAATTAGAGGTAGGGAATTTTTACTGAATCCCGATTTGTTCTTTCAATTAAAACGTTATTATAAATATTGCCCAGCAATTTAGATTGGGCGTATAGATTGTGGATGGATGGCAGCATGAAATTGTCCGGTCTTCGATTCGAATCCTAAAGAACTCAACATGGGCGATCTTTATGGCTATAAGTAAACTACAAGTTGGGTCAGATTGGCGAAGGATGTTTTACAAAATTGAATCCATTAATAAATCAATTAATCTGTGCCTTTACCTCTAAGATATCTGGCGAAATGCCTATTCGCTTCGCAGACACTACTGATTTTATTACGGAGGTGTAACTTAACAGGGATGTACGAATATATATTAATCAGTGTCGATGTCGCGTGTGCAACATTTCAACAAGTACGACTGGCTTAATGGAAGTATCACTTTGAAAAAAATATTTTGTTGGCCGTGCATTTTACTCTCAGCAACTAATGGAAATTCCGACAGAGTTTGGTCGAAAAGTGGTTTTAGTGATTTGAAAAATTTATCTCGGGGTCTATCGCTACACAATAAAAGTGCTCAGCATATTTCATCTAATTTCAAGCTTACCGTTATGAGAAAGCAAATACAAAATATCGCCACAGCAATAGACAATGCGCGTCAAATAGAAATTGAAAATTTCAATGCTAGATTCAAAGAAAATCGACAAATTCTAAGAAGTTTAATAGATATTACGATGCACCTCTGTATGCAAGAGTTACCTTTTAGGGGGCACGATGAATCGAATGAGTCTTTAAATCGCGGAAATTTCAAAGAATTGGTAGTTCTTGTTAGTAAATTTGACAAGAATTTAAAAACCTTTTTAGAAAATGACACCAACATTAAATCGGTAATTTCTGGTACATCTAAAACAATTCAAAATGAATTAATTGATTTCGTTGCTTTTGTTGTGAATAAACAAATCGAGGACGAAATATATATTACATTATTAAATTTTTTTTCATATGTGCCTCACCATACTATATTGTCACGAGCCGCCACTGGTGGGATGTGTCCGCCTTGAGCATGGATGGCAACAGCAACAGTTACTAATCTTCCTCCTTCTGCCGATGTTACAGCACCTACTTGTTTAATTCTTTTTTGGGCTAAAATTTTGCTAGGTTTTTGGACAGTAGTCACCCCTGTTTCGTCCATGTTCCAGATATCTTTTGGCTCAAACCTATCCATAACATCAGCAAGTTTGTCAAAAAATTTACTCACATTATGCTCGTTGAAACTTGATGCTCGCGACAGACTTGTTCCTTGAGGGCATATTAAAGACAGGCTCGGTGTCGTTTTAAAAAACCAGTCAACCATTCTTTACCCGCCATTTGAGTATCGTGTTTGTAGGAAATGATTTTTCATTCTTAAGCGCTAACTCGTATGCCAGTTTACGTACTTCAGTTGGGGATAACCCAAAATAAGCTGCCGAACACTCGATTAAGTAGTCAAGTAGATTAATTTCTTCGTCGTTGGTAAAAACACGGTTGACGCAACGGTAGCCCACAACAGCGGTAGCATTCCTGCTTTTAATTTTTTATAAATCTATATAATGTTACATGGCACACATTATATTTTTTTGCCAGGCCTCTAATGGTTGCAGCATCTTTAAAATGCTCTTCAGCCGCTTTTTGATACACTCCGTAGTTCCTCGTTCAGTTTTTCTAATGCGTTGACCTTGACTGTGTTGACAGATTAGATTAACAAAAACATTCAGATTCCTACTTACTTTTAAGACTATCTAAACTTTGAGTAAGAAAACGTCAAAAAACTTACTTTTGATGTGTAAATTCTCGTATAGCGTCCTGTCACACAGCGCGTGGCGTACGCGGCAACTAAATGCAATTGAGGGAGGCACTCCCGGCTGTCACCTGACAGCAGCAAAGCGGTGTTCGCCTATTGGATAAATCTAGAGAGCATTTGTTACTTTCAACCCGCAGTTACTTTTGTACCCGGTCTCCCCTACACAAGGAAGTGGAAATATTTTCCGTTAATGGGAAAATTGTTCCAATTTGAAGAAATTCAAAAATTTCTGCCTCAGAAGGTATTGAATTAGATAAAACACTTTTGAATGGAGATTTACAGCGATTTAAAAAGGGATAAAAGTGACAGTTGGCTCTTACTTTTGGTACTCTGAATTCACTAAGAATTCGCTAATATCTATATTTTCCATTTTATTTTGGTGACGGTAATCCCGGAAAAAATTCTAATATGCATTACATGAACCATCGTTAATTATGAAGTTCCTATGAAATTATCCAGTCAAACAATCAACTGCGACGATATTCATATCAACATCAACTAATCGTAACAAAAATATTGCAATCACATATCAGCCCGAACACGTGCACGTCATCCGCTATTCTTCAAGCTGCTACCTCGAACTATTTCTAATAATTAACATAACCAGATAGCGATAGTTGCGTTGGAGCTTTGCACCTGGAACGTGGTGTTCAGCAGTGCATGGATGAGCGCACGCTCAGGTAGTATATAGGTACGATGGCACGAGCTAGGATCGGACTAACACACGTACGTACTTCGCCATGTGTCTAGTCTATGCAGCAGGCTGTGGGCACGAGTTACATACCACTCGTAGAGATACAAACCCGTATGATCGAGACCGTGTTTCTTCTTTTTCAGGTAAAAAATATCCACGTGCCGCAAGTTGATTTATGTCTTTATTTAGAGTAACTTATGACATTTCTTCAAAATTTGAATTTTATTATTCTTTATGGAACATTTCTGAAGAGATGAGCTAGAATTTTTATATTTTCAGGACAAGTTTATTATCGGATTATCTCGGTCAAATACTTTATTACACCAAATCCGTTGAATGATTCAGGAGTTATGACCATCTAAAATTTGAAATTGATTTCCCGCTTATTCCTTGGTGAAACATGATTCTAATATTTATAAACGAAAATTGACATAAATCAAACACTAGACTTGATAATACGGAGAAGACTTGGGGGATTTATAACAACATGAAAACCAATAAGTGAGAGAATTATAAAGATCATTCAACACTATAATATTTATTTATTTATTTACACAGTTAGGAATACAAACAGGTGACAATCACCCAACACAGTATCCACTATTAAGAATTACAAGTGTGCCAAAATTATCAATGAACTTTCATAGGCATAATATATATACAAGCATAGTACAAGGAAAAAAGAAAAAAAAATTGTGTTGTCTCAGAGTGAAACCAGCATAAAATTGGCAAAGGAATGCAACCATCTGACATTCATCCATCTTGCAAGAGATCGAAACCTAATTCCTAAAGGTCTCAGAGTGAAACGTCCTGTCAAAAGTTATAGAGCAGATAGGATTTCAAAACGGACAAGTCAAGCCCTTATGAGAGAAAGACTGAATCAACATCGATGCAACAAAGCCAAATTACTTACAACATCCGAGAACCTTAGATGTAGCATTCAATCAAAAACTGATGCTGAAGATTATGAAAATATTCTGGGAGCTATTAAACATAGCTATGAAAGAATATATGAAGGAGTCAAGAAAATATGAACCGTTAGATCATTCAAAAACCGTGATCAATTTATCTAATAAGAACTTAAGTGAAGATCAGATATCTCTCCTCAACAAGGGTCTCAAGTTCTCTATAGCCCCTAAGATGATACCAAAAATTGAAATCATGTTGACGGCAGAAGAAACTGCACAGAAAATTCGAGAACCTGAAAAAGCCGAAGAGTACAGATGGAAAATCAGAACCTTGTTAGACAGGAATAACAAAACACCTCTACCCAATATAAATAAAGCTGAACAGAGGGCATTAAAAGATCTTAAATCGGATAGTTCCATAAAGATACTTCCAGCAGACAGAGGAAACGCCACTGTAATTCTAGATGTTGGCTCTTATAATAAAAAAATCAATGAATTATTAGAAGCAGGAAAATACAAAAGACTAAAAAAGGACCCTACCACCACAGTTAAAAACAAGATTTACAAAACCCTTTATAAATATCGAAATGAATTTCCATATCAATTTGTTAGATCAAGACTTACACCTCACTTCAGTAAACCACCACATTTATATGGTCTACCAAAAATACACAAAGCAAATATTCCTCTAAGACCAATTGTGAGTTCAAGAAATTCAGCATGCCACCAATTGGCTAAATTTCTGCTGAAAATTATATCACCATTAAAAAGTAATTCAACATCGATAATAAGAAACACGAAACACTTCATAGAAATAATGAAACATCAAGAAATCATGGAAGAAGACGTTATGGTCAGCTTCGACATCACCAGTTTGTTCACGAATATTCCGACAGTTAAAACACTTATCATAGTTAGGAAAAAGCTTGAAGAATCAAACCCTTAGTGAAAGAACTACACTAAGCGTAAATGCAATTATGGAAATGCTTTCTCTTTGTATTGAAACAACATATTTCCAATTTGAAGACATCTTTTATCAACAAGAATTCGGAATGGCCATGGGTTCACCACTATCACCAATTTTAGCTGATTTATATATGGAAATTTTCGAACAGAAGGCATTAGAAAAATATGTACTTAAACCCAAACTGTGGAAAAGATATGTAGATGATACTTTCATTATTTGGCAACATGGAAGAGACACTATAGATGGATTCCTTCAATATCTAAACAATCAAGAGGAATCAATTAAATTCACAATTGAAATCGAGAAGGACAGACAACTTCCATTCTTAGATGTACTCGTACATAAACAAAATGGAATCCCAAGAACCACTGTGTATAAAAAGCCAACGAACACAGGACAATATCTACATTTTGATTCAAACCACCAACTAAACACTAAATTGGGAGTAGCAAAATGTTTATTTGATAGAGCAATAAATATTTGTTGCACTGAAGAAGACCAAAATGAAGAAATAAATAACATTTCGAAAACTCTTAGAAGCAATGGCTACGCCAAAAAGATATTAGAAAAAGCTAAACGAACAAGAGAAAGTCAACCTGAACCAACAGATATAAATCAGACCATTAAAACCGTAATTCCTTATGTAAAAGGTTTGTCGGAGAAAATGAGAAGAATTGGAAATAGATACAACATAACGACTGCATTCAAAGATCATTCAACCCGAATTATATACTTTATCATTCTCGAAAGTGAATTTGTATACTGATAAACAGCGTATTCCTTTAGTAGCGCAATGCAAACGAATTTTAAATTTGCTGCTCGATGAAATGACTACCTGAAAGCTGAACCAAACATCTGGCAGATATTCGCCAGAGTTGGACTCTCTACTCGTTTTGTTATTGTATTGCATTTATTACATCGAACCCTAGCATAAATGGACCTCTTGGTAGTACGCCATCTTTTTCTCCAATATTTGGGTTGAAGTCAACAAGTGGTCAACTGCCGATCTTTTTGCTCTGAATTCTGTCTGATCTTCTGATTCCATTTCACTGTATTCATTCTCAATACGTTGTTTAAGAATTTTTCCGGATATTTTCCCAATGGAGTTCTGGACTGATGTTCAACGATAATTATCATCACATTTTTTTCACAGTGTTGTATGTAGGAGGTCTTCCAGTCTTATGGCACTTGACAGGTGTTTACGCGTTTCTGGAAAAGATCTCTGAGCAAGCTGAACAGCTTATCGGAGCCAAATTTGATCAGCTCTTGAGGAATATTTCCTGGACCAGATGATTTGCCATTTTTCAATTCAGTACATACCTTTCTGATCTCGTTGACTCCAAACCTAATGGAAATGCTTTGAGTTAATATGTTAGCCTCTCCAGTTGTTTTTGCGAACTCTGTTTTGTTCTCTGTCCTCATTTGACTAAAGTATTGGTCCCATGTTTGAGCCTTTATAGAATAGATCTTTACCTTTACTTTGCCTGAGATTTTTCAAAACTCTCCAACTTTGCGCTATTGACTATATGCACATTTCTCTCATTATAACAATCAACATATCAAAAATGCAGCTCTTTCTGAGAAAAAGTGATTTCAGCCCTTCTGGACTATCTTGGTCCATTTCGTTTACAACTCCCAACTCAATCCTGAGTCGGGATTATCCAACTTTGTTTTTATGATATACATAGATTAAAAAGCAACAAAACAAATATTCCCACTTTTACCAAAGAAGATGAAATTGAAGAAACGAGTAACACAAAAAGAAGTTTCAGTAGAAATAGCTATGTCAGAATCACATTGGAAACATTTCAGCAAACCAGATGAAATCGGCTTGAATACAACTTGAAAATAATAAATACTATGAAAAGTATCAGACATAGGAAGAGATTTGAAAATTAATTCAATAAGTATGAAAAAATTTCAATAATCTTCTACAAAAGAATGAAATAAGAAATGTGACTATACGCAATGCATTTGAGCAGTTCTTTCAATGAACATTAACTTCCAAGATTGGATATATCCATAACCAGATTACCGGTGCGGTGCGGTCCAACAGAACCAGTTTCATCTCATTTTGCAAATTGATTACAGCTCCGCCATCAATTTGTGCGAAGACAAAATCACTGTCCCAAATATCTCGAATTCCTCATTAAATCTCGAGAATCGCGATGAAGTTGGCTCAATTAGAGGTAGGGAATTTTTACCGAATCCCGATTTGTTCTTTCAATTAAAACGTTATTATAAATATTGCCCAGCAATTTAGATTGGGCGTATAGATTGTGGATGGATGGCAGCATGAAATTGTCCGGTCTTCGATTCGAATCCTAAAGAACTCAACATGGGCGATCTTTATGGCTATAAGTAAACTACAAGTTGGGTCAGATTGGCGAAGGATGTTTTACAAAATTGAATCCATTAATAAATCAATTAATCTGTGCCTTTACCTCTAAGATATCTGGCGAAATGCCTAGTCGCTTCGCAGACACTACTGATTTTATTACGGAGGTGTAACTTAACAGGGATGTACGAATATATATTAATCAGTGTCGATGTCGCGTGTTCAACATTTCAATTATGACCATTCGAACAGAGATTTGACTATGTATCACATTTCAGAAAAAATTATGTGATATTATTTCATTATCAAACAGTAATGACATTGAGACTCCAAACTTTTCTTCAATTTTACAGAGAATTTTTAATTGGAACCCAATATGGACAGATCCGAAACAAGGTGCACTTTCAGAATCTGCAGAAATATAAACGGTGTCCCATTAAAAAAAAAAATTTTGTCATTTCCGGTTAAACCGGAAGTATCTCATTAATGAATATATGCTCATCAAATGCATTGTGGTCCATTATACTCAGCTGCCAAATTTCAAAAATATTGCCCGTTTAGTTTTAAAGATATTAATTTGGTACCAAACTTCATCCCAACCCTGTATATGTTGCAAAAAATTTCGTGTTCAGTTATATTTCGAGAATGGCTGAGAACCAAAACGATCCACACCTTTCGCTGTGCCTATGATTTGGCGGGAGCCCACTTACCACATGGACGATTGCTATTCCTACCAGCTCTTTGACCTTCTCCATATTCAGCCAGTTTACCAGTTCCTACACCCCCCGACTTCTTACTCAACAGTATCCACTCAGGCTCTTCAAGTCACAACCGGGAAAATCCCTTTTCATTCTGGAAAGGGCCGCCTCGTACCATTTGAGACGCGGTTTACCGTTCTCTCATGGTAACCTCTCTTTGTCCGCGAGCGGAAATTTGACGGAATTCAAAGAAACTCTAATGTCGCGCTGGCAAGCCGAGTGGGACTCAGCCGTCGTTGGTTGCAAGACCTTTGAATGACTCCCTTCGGTGAACCACTTGCCTAATTACCAATGGTTCACTCCGAACTCCAACCTCACCTGTTTCATCACGGGTCATGGTCCGTTCAAGGCCAATCTTCACAGATTAGGTCTGAGCGTATCAGACTTGTGCCGTTGCGGGGAGTCCCAGACGAGTGAACACATTTTCCTACACTGTTCTCTCCTCACGATCCCTTCATCTCCCATCTTTGGAGAATCCCAACGTCCGCCTGGACGAATTCTCCTCGACGAGGAGTCACTTCGACTCCTTGTCCACCTTCTGCGCCGCAGCAGTCCAGCGCAGGTGCTCGTAAGAATGACCACGAGCTAAAAAAAAAACGTACTTTGCCAGCAACGATGAACTACGTGCTCCAATAAGATGGTAAAGAGAACGTCCTAATTAGGGCAACCTCACATACCGTCGGCGCACTCTGGCTGAGCTGACCACCCCAGACTTATGAGGTGGAAGCAGAAAAACAAAAGACAATGTAGAACGAGAGCTCGGGGAACCTTCAACATCTTATGACCCTGACTTTGAAAAAGAAAAAGATGATAATCCGCTTAAATTGAGTCAATCGGAGCTGAGTGATCTCATTATCCACAGGAGAAGGCAGAACTTTCAGGATCAAGATTACGGCAATGGAATATCATGCAGAATGATGTCAGGGTAACCAAGTACACACAACGCCTTAGGGATTTCATTCCTTTTTTTTAGAAAGAAAAATAACTTTGTTTTTTCTTGTGATATCAATGGGTTGATGAAAAGGTTGAATATGCTGCAGAGACTTCTCCAAGCTTAGTTTGAAAGCTGTGTTGCTTCATAATGGTAACCGCCATTCCTATTGGCCATGCGGTTCACATGAAGGAAACTTATGCAAACATGGAAGTGCTCCTAGATTCCATCAAATACCTGAAATATAAGTCGAAAATCTGCGGTGATTACAAAGTGATAACTATACTCTTAGGGATGCAATTAGGGTATATGAAATACTGTTGCTTCTTATGTATGTAGGATAGTAGGGATAGAAAATCCCATTATACTCAAGCAGATTGGGCGGCAAGAAATTTAAACCCTAGTGAAAAAAACGCAGTTGCCGAGTCACTTGTAGATACAAAAATTTTCTCCTTCCACCCTTACATATCAAGCTGGCTTAATGAAGAATTCTGTCAAATCCATGAACAGAGAGGGCCTGGCTTTTAAATATTCAAGAGACAAATTTTCTAAATTAAGTGATGCAAAAATCAAGGAAGGCGTCTTTGTTGGGCCACAAATACGTCCACTTGTAAAGGATCATTGCTGAATAAACATACTATTCGCCCACTACCAAGTATGAAGTAAATCACTTTCTTCTCAATGAGACGGCTTTCTAACTGATCCTTACTCTGAAATCGCCTAACCAAGAGGAAGTGTGACATTGACACATTACCTTAGTAACCTGTAATATAAAAAGAGAAATATTACCACTCTTTTAGTAACCTTTTTGCATGTAAGTATTATACATTGGCGGTACGTTAGAGGAGCCAAATTAGGAAATCAACTTTATCATACCGCTGCAACAGGTCCCCAAGATGTGCAAATTGATCATTTTTATGTTTTCAAGACATATCGCTTTAGAAACTCGCACCTAAGGAATATTTTATTGAGGCTTCGGGTTTATGTAACGGTCCAATATATCAAACACATCCGTAGAAATTTAATCATTTCATCCATAACTCAATATAATGCAGGAATAAAATAATTGTATCGGGTATTTGTTTTCGCGGCATATTCGGAAAGGGTCGTCTAAAAGGAGCGGGGAGGGGTTCCAGAAAAAATCATCTATGATTTTCCAAACACTGATATTTCTGAAGTTTCTTCTACTTGACAGAGACCAGTGAACAGGTCTATGAGGTCTCTTGATATCATACTGTTAAAAACATGAGAATATTTTTCGAAATCTTCAACAACAATGAATGATGTCACTACGAATAATTATTTTAAAGTAATGTTACTTTGCTTGATGATTATTTTCTCTACTGAATCCCAATAACAATCTACTTGGAAAGATTCCATGATTTAGGTGTGCAATTATACTTGCTTGAAGAAATAGAGTTTGATCACCTAAATTTGATTCTGAAAAATCAACTTTGATAAAAATTTTTTTGTTGGAACATTAATATGAATTTATTATGTTTAGACTTTAATTACTGATTACTGAACATGTGTAAATTTTTGGTTTTTATAATCAGAGTCTCTGTTTTAATTATGTAAACAAAAACAGAAATATTGAATAATGGTTATTCATAGATTATGTCAAATTTTAATACCTTACCATAAAATATTAATTTATTACCGAACCCCAGGAGAGAAAAAAATTAATAATTGCAAAGTTTTTTTAAATGAAAGATAATTACTGTAACTATTATTGATCTTTAGTTATAATTTTTCTCAGAATAACTAGAGTGAATTATTATCACATTAAAATGTTATTATAACGTCTCTGTGGTGAGCAGTTCCCAATAAAATAGTGTTCTGTGGTTCCTTGTTGTTTTGATTCTGTTTGAAACTGTCAACAGTTATTTGTATCTCAAAAATTGTAGAAAATATTATAATAAAATAATAATGATGATTTCGATAGTTTGAAATTATTCAATTCAGTATGAAATGATTATGGTCAGAAAATACATTTCTATTCTAATCTTTCTTGTTTATGAGCTTCCACTTTCGATATTGATTGAATTTTAATTAACCATGCATCATAACAAACATTCAGAAATATTAAAACTGAGTAAAATTCTATTATCTCCTAAGTTTGTGAACTAGGTTGAATCGGTGTATGAAATAGAGATGTGAACAAACTTCTACAAAGGTACAAAACAAATCTAGGAGACTGGGTTCCAAGTTTATAAAACTCATATGAGCTTAATTTGAAGCATTCTTATGTAAGAATAGATATAATTTGATGAACCCTGAAAGTCTGAAGCTATAAAGAAACAGCTCTTCATAAAGCCAAGTCTTCAATTTAACAGGTCCTGACAGAAAATACATTACCTATTTCAACGGTCATGAGAATATACCGAAGTACCTATGTGAGTGATGGAAATCTTTTTCTCTATTTATTATGAAATATTACTCTGGATTAAATATTAAACAAGGTACTAGACATTATTAATAATAAATACAGCAAATGGGAATTTAGATTTTGTAGTGAATGTAAGACAAAAATTGTTCAGTAGTTAATTTCATCTATAGTGTTTAGTGGTGGAACCATAGACTGGAGAGATTTCCCCAACCTTTTGTAGAAATATTTAATAAAGACATAAAATATGGCAACATTGAACAAATCTGATTATTGAATCATTCCAGCACAGAGTTGGATTTGGAAAAATCAGAAAATTTGGACAAAATTATATCGATTCAATTCCTTTCATCTTCAAATACCTCAAGAATGGTGCAATTTAGGAGAAAAGTTGATGAATGATTTTATCTTCCAAAAAGACTAATGATTCCAGGAAGTACAAGATACGGACCTTTAGTTCAAGCGATATTTATTTTTCAAGCAATTTAACCAATCTGTAGAGTAGTAGTGGGAAACCCACAAGAAAAAGAATAAATCTATTGATGCCTAAATATGTATGACTGTTATCAAAAACCTTCTACAAGAGATCATTTCAATTGATATTATTGTTGAATATTACAGGTGAAAATGCAATTTTTTCATGAAATTTCAACACCCTATATTTTTTGAACGTGGCCAAATTTGGAAAAATGTTATAGGAAGAATATGTTTCTTTTGAAGTCAAGAATCGATGGATAAATTTAACGCAGTGGTCAAAGACTCACCCTGTATATACATCTCGAAAGCATTTTGTAATTCTGTAATTAACTGCTTTGATTTGATTTGTTTCCTTTTGTACCTATAGATACTTGCATATACTTGCATATAGGAATTGTCCTCCTCTATATTGTTGCAAAAAAATACTTTTTGCTTCACATCAGGGTGTCAAACTCAATAGTTTGAGACTATACGAAAACTACAGGAAAATATAGCATTTTGTTCCACTCCGAAAGAGCCAGCAAAAATTAGTGAACACTCAATTTCCGATTTTCTCCCTCGAGAGGTAGATTAAAGTTCAAAGTTCCACCAACCTATTTTCTCTAATTTGTACAACCTGTACCTAGACACCCGCATCCATTCGGAATGAATATATGAAGTGATATCAACATAGGTACATTAATAAACATATTACAGAAATTCGCTTCCTGTAACAAATGCGATTTCCCCACGGAAAAATAAAACTTTCCTTTCGGCTCATTAACCTATTCAAACGACGGAAATTAAAATTTCTACAACGGTTCAATGAACACTCGACGCAAGTTAAGCCACCAATAGCGACACGAACAGGTGTTAGATTAGAGCTTTCGAAGGCGGAGCATATTTCCTATTGGAAGTTCTAATGTTTCAATTCTAATGGTGGGGTAGAAGGAGTGGCCTGCTAGCAGGGTGGCTCGTCCCGGAGTGTGATGTTAGTTTCAGTTCTCCCTGCGATTCAGGTTAGGGTGGTTGATTATACGAACGATCATACCAGTGCGAATATATCAACCTGTTTTTGCGTTAAAGTTTAATAGAGTGTTTGTGCACGGACTGATCTTGATGATAAGCGAGTTGGTGTAACCAGTTTTGGAAAACCTCACACCGTCATTCATTGAGATATGGTTATACTGTGAGTTGTTTGCTTGTTTATTTCGAATATCATACTGCGTAAGGGCTTAAATATGGCCATACGAATGTAGTAATACAGAAATAAGGACGCAAATCTAGAAAGAGTTGGGCTTTTAATGGTAACTGGAAATGTCGGATTTTCTGCTGCTCGCTGCCATTAACATTAATAAGAGGTTTTTGAGAGAGCTATTAAACAATTTTAACCTCATTAGGGAGAAAATTATGAGTGTATTGCTAGTAACAATCTACTGCTTTATAGCCATGATTCAACACTATAGAGTAGGTGGTTAGGGATACATTTACGTGACCGTAATTTATCGGATGAGAATTTTATTAGTGATTCAATTTTATGTACCTACTTGTTTTTAATACGTGATGTGTTTTCGAGCCATTAATAAATATCTCGACGTTGGAGTGTTTAATGTACCAACGAAGTTTTGAATTCGTATCCCACTTAGCGGGTACTTTACCTTAAAAAATTAATATGTATAAACATAAGCAGCACCTATTTATAATACTCAACGAGCCCGACCGAGGGGAATCCTACATAGTTCAGTCAATCTGTCGAAAAATAAATCGTTTTGACGGTATAATTACCCGCTCGATGAAATTTGGTACACTTGTTGAAAATGGTGTAACTAAGCTACCTTTGCGATGGCCTCGCTGAAATGTTAGCGGTTTTTAAAAACTCAAAAAATGTAAAAAATGCATTTTTCTCGAATTGTATGCATCGTAAAGAAAATTTTATTGAACACAAAATGTAGAGGACGTTGCTATCTACATTTTTGTCATTGGTGCAATGCTGCACAACTAAAAGCGCACAAAGTAGGTGGCGCTAAAGTATCAAACAAGAGTGTTTTCGCCCTGAAAATGTTGTTTTAATGCAAAAGTTTAAATGTAAGAGTTGTTTCTTACATTATTATCAACAACTTTTATTTAAACATTATTTTTGTACAATTTACCATTTTGAAGCTGCAGCTTGCAGAAGAATGAAAAATCCAAATATACTGTTGTACGCAGTAGGTATGAGTACATATCGGTAGTGCACGTTTAAATCAAGATTTTACTAATTTAATTTTTCTTAGCAATTAAACTTTAATAAATAAAATTTTAATTTGTTTTTGATAAGTATCCATTATTTGATTTTTTGAGTCGCATTCTGTTATTAATTATTTTGTGAACTCTCAATGTTATTAACAAAGACAATTTTTAATGTTTTTCAGTTTTGTTTTTCATTTTTTAAAAAATGTCATCAATTAAACAGATTTTTGAAGAGGTTTTGAAAATTTGGATAAGGGAAACAAACAACAATTCAATTAAAGTCATTATTTGAGTTTTAATTTTCAAGTAAACGTTTAATTCAGTTTTGTATTTGTATTTATTAACAGGTGTATAGAAAAAGCATACAAAATATTGCAAAAATACTTAAAAATTTAAATGGCTTACAATTTTTCAACTCTTTCAGTGGTCCGCGAGAAAGTCACAAAAGAACAGAGAAAACTACCGTTAGCAGAACAGTGCTGTACCTATATGCAGCGCTATGTATTACTATAACTTGTAAATGGTAAATTGTACGAAAAAAATGTTAAAATAAAAGTTGTTGATAATAATGTAAGGAACAACTTTTACATTTAAACTTTTGCATTAAAACAACATTTTCAGGGCGAAAAACATCAGTACCACTCTCTTTGATACTTTAGCGCCACCTACTTTGTGCGCTTTTAGTCGTGCAACATTGCACCAATGACAAAAAATGTAGATCGCAACGTCCTCTACATTTTTTGTTCAATAAAATTTTCTGTACGATGCATACAATTCGAGAAAAATGCATTTTTTTACGTTTTTTGAGTTTTTCAAAAAACCAATAACATTTCAGCGAGGCCATCGCAAAGGTAGCTTAGTTACATCATTTTCAACAAGTGTACTAAATTTTATCGAGCGGGTAATTATACCCGCACCAAATGTACCTACAGATTGACTGAACTAACAACACATCGACGGCGTATATCCTCTTCCCCCTGGCGATGATGAAATACCCGAAATTTGAAAAAGAAAATCGTGAATAAAGAATGAAATCATAAAAGATTTCCCCATGATGCATAAAAGAAGTTCATTCAAATCGGCAGAAAATATTTGTTTATATTTTTTAACAAACTGAATTGAAGCTTCTTCATCACAATACAATTTGCATTCTGAGAAAATAAATATAAAATTAGCTCCGTTCTGTTTTGAAACTTGTCTATTTGACATTTATTTTGTAAGTAGAAATACCTAAATGATTTGTCCTTAGCTATTTCGTCCTAGATGAAATTGTATGAAAAGTGACTTCAACAGGAGAATAAGCGACGAACTCGTAATTCGATTTATGTATTTTCATATTTTCAAATAAATATTTTAATAATTCAAAGGTATGCTTTTTTCCAGAATAAATTATCGATCGATATCAAAAAACAATGACTAAATAAAAATTGGTCAGATTTCAAACTTTCTATTTTCGTTTTAAGTTCTTATATCTAATGTACTTAGGACCAGAAATCAAAAAGTGTCATTATACCTACACTGCAGAAATCACTTAGGTACAACTAGGTATATCGTTATTATATAGAAAATTTAAAAAAAAATGGTGAAACACATCCACTTTGGAAATGAGGTGTGCCCTTATTTAAACATAAATTTGAATGGTGAATCGTGAAAGTTTGCCTAATTCGGAGTTCATTACTCTTCAATGGGGAACCCTGTACATTTCTATATTTCTGAAATTCCCCTAATGAACTGCTTTTTACAAACTGTATTGAATAGTCTGTTGTGAATTATGCGGGGTGAAATTTTGGAATGAATTACTTTACTTTAAAAATATTGAATTTATTGCATTAGTTGAACTATTTGTAGGTACTCACTAACCAATCAAAAAACGAAACTAAAACCTAGTCAGTATTTCAGCAAAATTCAAAATCAAATGCAACGTGATACGTCTTGGAATATACAGGGTGAGTCTTTGACCATCCCTTTCTAGTGAGAAATTCCAAAAAAACCTCAGAATTATTGGATGTTATCAACAAACAATTGTAATTTTCTTCTTAAAATTTCCGAATCATGAAAACCATCATTTCTATGAAAACTTCCAAGGCAAGAGGTTGTCACTCAAAGCCAGAAAAGATCATCTATGATTTTCCAAACACTGATATTTCTGAAGTTTCTTCTCCTTGACGGAGACCAGTGAACAGGTCTATGAAGTCTCTTGATATCATACTATTAAAAATATGAAAATCTTTTTCGAAATCTTCAACAACAATGAATCCTTACTACGAATGATTATTTTAAAGTGATGTTACTTTGCTTGATGATTATTTTCTCTACTGAATCCCAATAGCAATTTACTTGGATAGATTACAAGTATTCCCAGATCTGGGTACCTATGCAATTATACTTGCTTGAAGAAATTGAGTTTGGTAACCTAAATTTGATTCTGAAAAATCAACTAGGTGTTCTTTAATAAAAACTTTTTGTTAAATCATTAATATGAATCTATTCTGTTTAGACTATAATTACTAATTAGGTACTGAACATGCAAAAATTATTGGTTTTTATAATCAGAGTATCTGTTTTAATTACGTAATCAAAAACATAAATATTGAATAATGGTTATTCATAGATTATGTCAAATTTCAATACCTTACCATAGAATATTAATTTATTACCGATCCCCAGGAGAGAAAAAATTAATAATTGAAAGTTTTTTTTGAATGAAAATAATATCTGTAACCATTATTGATCTTTAGTTATAATTTTCTCAGAATAACTAGAGTGAATTATCATCACATTAAAATATTATAACGTCTCTGTGTTAGGTAGGTAATTCCCAATAAAATAGTGTTCTGTGGTTCCTTGTTGTTTTGATTCTGTTTGAAACTGTCAACAGTTACTTGTATCTTCAAAAAAAAAATGTGGAAAATATTGTGAGGATAATTTCGATAGTTTGAAATTATTCAATGCCATATGAAATGATTATGGTCAGAAAATGCATTCTATTCTAATCTTTCTTGTTGATGAGCTTATAGCTTACAGTTTCAATATTGATTGAATTTTGATTAATCATGCGTCATAACGAACATTCAGAAATATTAAAACTAAGTCAAATTCTATTATCTCCTAAGTTTCTGAACCAGGTTGAATCGGTGTATGAAATAAAGATGTGAAAAAACTTCTTTAAAGGTACAAACAAATCTAGAGACTGGGTTCGAAGTTTTTAAAACTCATATGAGCTTAATTTGAAGCATTCCTATGTTTGAATAGATTTAATTTGATGAACCCTGAAAGTCTGAAGCTATAAATAACCAGGTATTCATAAAGACAAGTCTTCAATTTAACAGGTCCTGACAGAAAATACATATTTCAACTGTCAATATACCGAAGTATCTACCTATGTGAGTGATGGAAAACTTTTTCTCTATTTATTATGGAATATTACTCTGGATTAAATATTAAACAAGGTGCTAGACATCACTAATAAAGAATACAGCAAATGACAATTTAGATTTTGTGGTGAATGTAAGACAAAAATTGTTCAGTGGCTAATTTCATCTATAGTGTTTAGTGGTGGAACCATAGACTGGAGAGATTTTCCCAACCTTTTGTAGAAATATTTAATAAAGATATAAAATATGGCAACATTGAACAGATCTGATTATTGAATAATTCCAGCACAGAGTTGGATTTGTGAAAATCAGAAAATTTGGACAAAATTATATCGGTTTAATTCCTTTCAACTTTTAATATCTCAAGAATGGTGCAAATTAGGGGGAAAAGATGAATGATTTTATCAGCAAAAAGACTAATGATTCCAGGAAATACAAGATACGGACCTTTAGTTCAAGCGATATTTGTTTTTCAAGCGATTTAACCAATCTGTAGAGTAGTAGTGAGAAACCCACAAGAAATGGAATAAATCTATTGATGCCAAAATGTGCATGTTATAAAAATAAAATGTTTGTTTTGATCTCGGGAATCTATGGTTAAAATTAACGCAGTGTTTTGAGGATTCACACGAAAATATGCAAGAACTGTAATTTCGTTGTTCTCATCTTCTACTACACTTTTTCTCTGTGTATAGTTTTCTTAACGAAAGATCCGACATTTCTCAAGTTTGTCATGGTTCTATTAATGGTATCTCTCGTTTGTCTGGGTCTCAGGAAACCTCTCAATGAACAGTCGAATCGTTCCATCTACATCTTTATTACATTCCCATGAAGTACAATGAGAATTAGATAATCTTCATTGGTAAAGTTAGGCATAGTGATCGATTTTATAACTTAATACGAATTATCACCAAATTAATAGTAAACACAGAATGCTACTGAATAAAGAGGAATTTGGCAGATGTAATTAATGATATCTATCATTAAAAAAAAAGAATGTAAAACATGGTAAGTTTTTGCATATGGTTCATAAGGCATTATTTATTTATCACTGAGAGAAAACCGATGGCCGATTAGTTGAAATAAAGAGGTTTCCGATACAAATTCGAATCCAAATTCGCCATCTATTTAGGACAACCTGTAACTTTTTCGCTTTCATATTAGGGTAGTAAAATCTAAAACATGGTTTAAGTAACAGTTCCTGAAAATTTCATCTTTTTGGCGTGAAGGGAAAAGAAATAGCTGAAAATTCAAGATGAAAAACAGTTTTTGTGAATGACTCAGAAAATATCCACTTTAGGGCAAGGGTGTGATGCATACACTCACATTATTTTTAACGTAGATTCAATATCTGCCATAAAAATGGGGTTCTAATTTGAAAAAATTGATTTTTCACGATTTTGTCATCCCTAACTTTGAAAGCGATTTTTTCACCCCCTGTATCATGAATCGCGATTTCCATTTTTAAAGTGGATACATCAATCTTACATCTTGAAAATCCGAAAATGAAAATTTTCCATCCAAAAACCTCGAAGTTATTCTTAAAGCAGCGGAGCTCTATTTTCGATTTTTTCGAATTTTCCCGCTCAGAGAATTTTCCAACCAAAACTGAAAAATGTTACATCAAAATAACTCAAAATTTTCTAAAGAATCTATTTCTGCAATAAAAAAATGGTGTTGTAATTTGAAAAACGGAAGTTGACGTCATTTCCGGAAAAACCGGAGGTGCTCATGCCTTGAAAATATTTTAGATTTCATCAGCATCGTGAAATACTTATAAGTGCTGAATTTCATGAAAATACGTTCAGTAGTTTCCCGTATAAATATGGGTGAGGTTCCTCGTGAAAGACCCTGTATACTAATGATTATGAGCAAGATTTGTACAAGAAAGCACCAAAATATTTTTTGGCTGCTTTATGTATCTAACTATAACTTGAAAAAGGTCAATTTCTTCAAGAAGCTTTCAGATATACCTACCCTTAAACGGAATTTATATTTTGACATTCATAGTTGATTGTATTTTAATCATTCTGTTCAAGAGATAATTCAGATTATGTCGAATGAGTAGTATGAAGGGAAAATATTTTCTATGTTGTCGTTTGAAAAAAAATTGTGATGAATTTTCTCCATCCTCAATGAATTTCCAGCATATTCAACCATCAATCTTTTTTCGTAAGGAAATTTTTTTATTGTCAAAATAATTATTTATCTTTCCACAAAACGTCATAGCTGTAGGCACATTGAAACTCACCAACAAAATGAAAAATTCCAACAGAGTCGGGCACAGTTACTTTTTTAAATGAACGAAACAACGAATCCGTTCTTTAAGGAAGCCAGTTTGGACTGTTCGCAACCATGTAGGAAGTGAAACCTTTGTGGTCATTTTTAATGTTTTCAATCCGGTTCGCTTCCAATAGGTATCCCAGCAGTCTGCAAATGAAGTATAGATTTAAGATTTATACTCGGGTACAAGGCAATAGTGATACATCCAATAGCTAGTGTAAGATCAGATATCGTATAATTAATCGGGCAAGGTAATTGCTAGGCTTGTGACAACGTTGTATTACGATTGTTTAATAACTAACGGCTTCGGGGTAGTTTAAGACTATTATAACTTAGTATCAAGTGGAAATACGTACAACTTTTTTGTTGAACCTTCCTAGGTTGCCAGAGACTAGCTTCTAATAATTTCCATGTACCTAATCCATTTGTTTTGAAAAATGTTAAGGTCAGTAGCGTTTGATCACTTGCCCTCTCCTAAAACGAATTTATTTCAGCATTGTACAAGTTTTCAAGGGAAAATCTCCCAATGATATACAGGGTGTCTCAAGTTCGAGTGCCTATTAGACGTTTCTGCAGAACTAGACATATTTGAAATCTGAAAATTGAGTTTATGATATTGTTCGGAGTTCTCTACAGAGCTAAAATATTTTCGAAGCCCAAATACTTCCGGTTATACAGGGAGTGAAAATAAATTCGGCGAAAAAGTTTTTTTTCAAGTTTTCCATTCCTGGTATGATCGACTATTCAATAGTGAATACATTTCTGTTAAAACCATTGTATTAAATCGAATAGTTTTCAAAATATCTAAAAAAACTGGAAAAAAAGTCAAATATGTTCAGTCAGTAATATGTTCATTATTCTTATTTTAAATATCCTGAGCGTAAACCGTTTTTACAACATCGAAGAGGAAGGATGTGAAAAGGTCATGCATCTTTTGCATTTCTAAAATATCATCACAGGGTGTTTCAAATTTTGTGTTGAAAATTGTGATCTTAAATTGGCCAGAACTTCTGTTGTTCAAATTAGAACCTTATTTTTTTATAATGATAGTTTTCTCACATGATTATGCTCCTAAATTCAATAATTTCTGAGTTATTCGAGATTTTCTGGATTTATGTAGTACGTAGAGTCAAATTCTTCGAATCTGATTCATAAGGATATTCTGTGAGCATAGAAGATAAATCATCCCATTTATAATTCACAAGTGTCAGACAGGTCTTATTGTTAGTCGTTACGCAATTTTTGATTTCACAAAATGAATCGTTGCTATTCTAATAATGAGATTTTGGATTTATTTCTTATATTGTATTTTTTTAATTGTATACGCAATACACATTCAAATGCACTTAATGATATTGTTTATTTCAAATCCATGGTGGATGACACAAAATGTTGAGTATCCAATGAGAAGTATTCCCATTTTTTTTTACAATTTCTGAAAAGATGTTTCAAACTTTCCAAATTTTGGAATGTAAGAGCCCCTAAAGAATACAAAAAAAGGGCAGTTGATGAAATTAGTATTTCGACTTATTTCGAAGCAAATGAGAATTCATCACTTCAATAGGAAACACATTAAATAGATTCGCTACTTCAGTACACCGAATTATGATTATAAATAAATTATGATAATAAATATAAAAATACAAAGCTCAAATTAACAAAATAAATGATCAGGTAAAAGTTTCAATATGGTAACCATTTTGTTCCACACACTTTAGAATACGTCCTGAAACACCTCGGTTAGTCGCTCGCTCAATTTCTCTCCCCTTTAGTGAGTGGAAAGCATCCTCCACACGCCGTTTCAAATCTTCTTTGCTTTCAATAGGAGATTCATAATCTATGTTTTTTTATTCTATCCCATAAATAAAAATCTAAGGGAGTAAGATCGGGAGATCGTGGGGGCCAAATAGTGAAGAACGGCGTCCGATCCACTGGTTACCAAACATTGCAATCAGTTCTTCAGACACCTCGTGCGAACTATATGCCGGAGCCCCATCTAATTGATAATATGCGGTAGTCGACATACTCAACGGCAGTTCATCTAAAAACTCAGAAACACAATTTCTCAGAATTTCCAATAATTTTTTGTATTTAAATCTTCTTCATAAATGTACTACCACACTTTATTGTTCATCAAAAGAGCAAACACATTAAAACTAAATTTGTTCCGGGGTTTCTTTGTCTTTTTCTATGAGGATTTTCACTTCTCCAAATGTGGCAATTCTTTCTATTAAATAGTCCTTCATTATTGAATTTTGCTTCGTCTCTCCAAATGATCTTTTTCTAAAAATTTTCATTATTTTCATGTTTTTCTAACATTTCTCTACAAAAATTTATCCTTTTTATGTAGTCACCTGGTTCTAATGCATAAACTTTCTCATATTTGTAGTCATGCATGTTGTGTTTTTTCAAAATTCGGTGCACTGAATTTCTGTCTAAATCGATTTCATGAGCTGCACTTCGAATAGATGCATTTTCATTCGCTTCGAAATAAGTCAAAACACTAATTTCATTTTCCTCATCATCAACTACCCTTCTTTTGTATTCTTTAGGGGCTCTTACACATCCAAAACTTTGAAAGTTTGAAACATATTTTCTAAAGATCTTCTCCGTCATGGAAGGTAAATGGGGATACTTCTCGTTGAAGCCCCGGCAGGTTCTACTAATAATTCTGTCACATTCACCATGTATATAAAATAGATCGAGAATTTCGTAATTAGAATAACGGTTCATTTTGTTAAATCGAGAAATGAAGATAACGAATAACAATAACACCTGATACTTGTGAATTATTAACAGATAATTTATCTTCTATGGGTACAGAGTGTTCCCATGGTTTCGAAAGAATATTAATTGAATTATTTTAGATGCAATCAATTTGACTCTACGTACACCATAAATCCAGAAAATCTCAAATAACTCAGAAATTATTGAATTTAGGACCATAATCATGTGAGAAAACTATCATTATTTTTGACAGCATAATCCAACACAATTATAAAAAAATAGGGTTCTAATTTGAAAAACAGAAGTTATGGCCAATTTAAGATCACAATTTTCAACACAAAATTTGAAACACCCTGTGATGATATTTTTGAAATCCAAAAGATGCATGACCTTTTCACATCCTTCCTCTTCAATGTTGTAAAAACGATTTACGCTCAGAATATTTAAAATAAGAATAATTAACTTATTACTCACTGAACATATCTGTCTTTTTTCCAGTTTTTTTTGGATATTTTGAAAACTATTCGATTTAATACAATGGTTTTAACAGAATTGTATTCAGTATTCAATACTCGATCATACCAGGAATGGAAATCTTGGAAAAAAATTTTTTCGTCGAATTTATTTTCACTCCCTGTATAACCGGAAGTTTTTGGGCTTCGAAAATATTTTAGCTCTGTAGAGAACTTCGAACAATATCATAATCCCAACGTCTAATAGGCACTCGAACTTGAGACACCCTGTATGGAGAAATTCCTGACATTCATGAATCAAGCTTACCTTTTAAACAATTATAAACATAACGGACAATACAGCAACGATATTTACCAATCTTCTTGCGCGCTTGTTTAACCTTAAAAATTAAAAGAACAGCTTGCGCTCGTTTTGCCCAAATGTCTACAATTTCAAGCCAATATGATATTGGTTCCACCTCCGTGTGTCGACGTATGTCTCAAAATTATTATTTTGTTTATTTCTCACTACGGTCTGATAATTTATTCCATGAAAAATACATACCTGAGCTTTGTAAACTGTATTATTTATATAGAGTTATAGAGAATAATGGGAGGATACAATTGTTTAGTCTAGCCCTGAAGATGGAAAAATATATTTCCGAAACGTCGCGAACTGACATAGTATCATTTTTCCCGTTTCTTTGATCCTGCTACCACCATTTAAGCCTTTAAAAATACAATTTAGGATCACCAATTTGAATTTAAGTAAAAAGAAGGTTTTGAATTCTATTGAAAATTTTCCAAGAAATTTTACAAACTCATTCAAAAATCTTTCCAGTTACAAATTGATAGGATAGATGCTCTAAGAGTTATCAAAGAAACAATGATGCTGATACCTGATATGTGACGGATTTGACACAATAATTAACTTAACTAAGGTATCTGGACCGTTAACCTTTTATGATAATTTTAGCTAATCTCCTCAAGAGAGTATACGGCCGGCCGGACATACTCACGTTTGATCACGGATTCGTCGTCTGCATATCGAACCCAATCGATTAAGAACATTTTTGGCTCTATATTCGAAAATAACAGACTTTGGATAGAACGAAAGCACGCTGTTCTACAAATTGAATATACCTACCAGAACAAGATCGCAAAATAGTGATTTCATAACGTTTGACTGAACATTATCAAAGGCTAAATGCACTTCAGGCGTATCACAGTTCTTTAAATAAAATTTAGTTCATTATCTTTTTCAGTAATACCCCAGTTTCCTCCCCTGGCATGTCTTGCCGGGTAAACTACAGTTCAAACGTGGCTGATTGGGACATAAACGACAGTTCCGTTCCAAGAATAAGCAAATACGATCATTATTCGGAGTGGGCTGATGGACATTGTCGACTGGTCTATCGTGTGGATAACGAGGACGCAAAACGCCACTCTTCGGGCTGGGCCATGAGGAACACCAATAACCACAATGTTCATATCTTGAAGAAAAGCTGTTTGGGAGTTGTAGTATGCTCCGAAAGATGCATTCTACCTAATGGCGAGACTGTACATCTAAGGCCAGCTATATGCGATAAAGCTAGAAAGAAACAGCAAGGTAATGAGACTAGTAAGTTGGAGATTCTTTTTTATTTTCACTGTAGCATTAACAATAGATTCTCGCATGAATAATTAACATTTGGGGCTGAGTTAAATTTGATATTGAAAAGGTTGGATACAACTGTTTCCTTCGTCGCATTTCTCAAAAAATTTTTCATTCAATCGTACAAGTTCTATGAAGAAAAAGCTGTTCATACTGAATGGATCAATAAATCCCGAGACTAAAAATGAAAACAAATTTGTTTTTGTTAATTTTTTTTTATTCGTCAACATAATCACCTTCTAGGGTCATACAATCATGCGTATCCCAAAAACATCTCACATTTTCTGGTGTAACGGCTTCCACAGGTCTACCTGAGCGTTCCGCGTCATTTGTGTCGCTACTACAAAACGACTTTACTCTAACCTCGATAACTCAGCTGTTTCTGGTCCGATCCACTTAAAATTTTGACACGTTTCAAGCCAAGGATAGTACTCTAGAAAGACTTGGCTGCTGGTTTACTACGAGCGCCATCTCTGGGTTAGTGTCGGGACTTATTGATCCATGTAGTATAAGGGGCCACATGTTTTCAAGAGTAATAAAAACTATAGAGCTATAATATTTCACATCATATTGCTATAAACGGAAAAGTGCTTTTCACTTTTTCGAAAATGTTTTGAGAAAATTGTACCCCGCAGTTTCGAGGCTTTTGAAGAAATTCACCTGTTCATAGAGAGGAATAGAATATTTCAAAGGCAGAATTTATTAATTAGGCATCTATCCCATATAAGCTTCCATTTTTTCTTTATATACAGATAATTTTATATCTGTCTGTGATACTTTGTATTGAGTTAGTATTCTGCATTACTTTTATGTGTCCGGAATAGCGCCTTAATATCAATTCATATCATTTTATCTTTTCAAGAATTCAAAAAACTTCGGCAGAACCTGGCGAGAAGAAACAACAAGACTTAAATTCAAACCGAAGTAGGAATCTGATGAAAAAGAAATTACTATATATTAAAGTATGATTTAATCGAATGAAACACTCAACTTCAAGTAAGGTCCTTTTTCCTACCTATTTTTTAATTATTTATCAATTCAAATGATCCAAGCAGACGATTATTACTTAGAATTATATAAATCTTTACAGATATTTCTGAATGTTAGATTTTTTATGCGTATTTTTTCTTACTGAAATCTTTTGTGATGTGCGTTTGGTTTTCACAATTATCAAATTAGATGCCCGAAAACTGTATGTGCACTTGAGAACAAGGTTGTAAAAAATCTAAATATCAAGACAGACGCGCGAAGAATTTTATATTGATTTATTGAACAAGTTTATTTAGATGAAGGATAGAAAATTTAACCGTAAATTGAGATTCTATTCAGCGAAATGTGTTTCACGACACACGCCTACTGATTCACTTTTATTATTTATTTACATTGGATGAATAAATTATATTATTATATATTATATATACATTGTTATATTGTTATACATTGTCAGTACTTATTCGCTGTTGTTGCTTGAAGAACTTCAAACTTTACCTGCACTTACATTTTAAGTACTTAATTCATTTCATATTCGAGAAGGAATTGGTAAAATTCTTATGCCCACGGATATAAATGATATGCTTTCCTAGAAGATATTTTTTATTTATTAAATACTAGTTCGAAATGATGAAAAAATAGATTGTTATGTTTTCGAGAATCTTGTGCAACTAAAACTGCAACAAAAGAAAAAAAATCGTACAGATAAAATTATAGCCTTATTTACTTTTAGGTAAACCATGTCCAAATAGAAGATGCACAGGCCGTTTAGTTATTTTGCCATGCAGGGGACACTGTGGATATCCTGTTACACATTTTTGGAGACATACCGAAGAAGCAATCTTCTTTCAGGCCAAAGGTACTCACGACCATCCTAGGCCAGAAGTAAAGAGCACTTCAGAAGCGAGGAGGAGTCTAGGTAGTGGCAGAAGAGTCAAGGGGTTAGCGGTGATGTTAGCCAAAGATACATCAATTGGAAACAAAGTGAGTTAAACTATATTCACATACGTTTTCAGTAAAATTTCAATATATAATACTAAAGAAAAGAAATAAATTGTCACAGCTCCAATTATACTAACAGAAAATCTCCTCTTAGTTTTCCTCATTATATGTTTTCGAACGTATTTTTGTGAAGCTTCTATACCAGAGATATAGAGTGGGGAGAGTATGCTTCGACCACTGCACATCCAAAATTGGTGGCTAAATTCTTATGTCAAATTTCCACCATTTTTATACTTTCGTAGTCAGATTGACATACTTGTCAGGAAAGTTAGAAATTGCTCGAATTTTACATTGTGCTGATAGATACTTCGATACTTTCAACATGTCTTGTATTGTTAAAACGTATAAAAGCTATAAAACAAAGAAAATTTTTATTGAAATTATCCGACTGATTATATCGCATGGCATTGTTTATCTGCTCAGTGGCGTATTGTTCACTTTCCACAGTAATATGATTCTTTTTAGTTTCCCAAAATCAGTTGATATGAGAACAGCTTGGACTGATATTCTGAATATATATTCTGAAGCTATAGATTTATCTAAGAAATTGATATGCTCTATACATTTAATTTTCATTTTAACATTTATACCAACTCTCCCTCAGATACACTGCTTTCTACGCCAATGAACCGAAAGTATAAAAATGGCGGACGTAAAATTAGCCACTTCGCGCATCTCGAAGATCATTCTCCCCACTCTATATCTCTGTTCTATACTTTATAAGACCGTGAACTAAAGACTGGCAATATTTTCCATTCGATTGTTGTCCTTCAGGATATTTTTCGTAATAGACTTCTCTTGCGACTAGGCTATTTTCATTACCTTGAATATGGCATACCAACATATCATATTTTTCGTTATTTGGAATATTTCGGGCCATTAGGTATTATAAACAAATTGACAAATTAACCACTGATATATCTATTTAGCAGTCAGTGATTCAAATCATAAGAGGCCCGAGATCACAAAAGATTATGCATATCCAACGGTCGCTATGGTAACGCAAGCTTTCTTTAATTCAAAAGTAGATAGAAAAGCAGGAAAAAATATTAATTTTGCTGCTCATGTATTATTCATGTAATTGGTGACATGATACATTTTACAACAAAAATTTTGTGGCAAGATGAGAGATCTATCGAATATAGTTTAAATTAATAAATCATAAATTCTTCTGATTTCTCAAAAATGGTTGATTTAAGAATTTCAATCATATAATATTAGAATGACTCTTTAAAGTGCCTGTGAAATATAACAACAGATCTTGAGTACGATTTCACACAAGCGACTTATTCAGATTTATTGAAAATGAAAATTTCTCAATTTTCGTTCAGAACTCAAAATCTATGAACAGAAGGTTGGATCTGTTATTATATTTGGATTAGTCAGGAAAAAGAGCTAGAGAATGTGCTATCCGTTTTCTCCTGGCTGCTATAGTTCTCGAGATATATATATATATATATTCTTTTGAACTTTTGGCTGACAATATTTAGTTAGCAAACAATAAAGCATATGGATCAGGGGTTAGTGACGGGGTGTCATACAATTCGGCGTATGGCATAAAAGCCTAGGGAAAAAAACCCAGTAAAAAAAACCCTGGCTCCCCATCTAAGTGTGAAAATACAAAAATAAGCTGAAATATATTTTAGGGACTTCTTTCTTCAAGAGTGGTCTTCTATTGATGGAGACAGAGACTTCTCCAAGTTGCTCACATCGAATCTAGAAATAAAAGACGAAAGCAGAAAAAAGAACTGAATAACAAAAATACGTATCATATTCGTTTGAAATTTATAACCCATTCCAAGAAAGAGTCGGAAACATCATGAATAGCCCTAAAACCATCTTGAAATTTATATATGGGACAACTATTGATGAGATGAGGTATTGTTTTTTCTGATTCTTCACATTCACAACTTGCGCTAGGAACTGAGTTCCATCTAAATAGCATGCTATTGGTACGACCATGACCTGTCTCAAACGATTAAAAACTGTCCAAACCAATTTTTTTTTTCTTGGAAGATCAAAACCAGGAACTTTTTCATAAGGATCAGAAACGAGATACTTATTGAACATTTCGTAAGAGTTCCACTCAGTCTTCCATAATTCTTTATCACTTATGTTAATATTGAAGAACGTATTATGCCAAAATGGTTTAGGTGACTTCAATCTGGGAATTCTATTTTGTGGAATATATGAAATAATTGGGAAAAAATTGTTAAAAAAATGATATTTGTTACAAGAATTCAGAGCTGCAGTCTGTCTGCGAATATGGGGAGGAACAATGTTAGACAAAACTGGTAACCAATGAACCGGTGTAGATCTTATGGTGCCAGTAATTATTGTGCATCAATTTTTTGGGTATATGCACTATTAAACCAAACAGAGCAACAATACTCAGCTGCAGAAAAAACTAGGGCTAGAGATGCTGTGCGAAGAGTGGAAGCATCAGCACCCCAAGATGATCCAGCTAATTTCTGAACAATATTATTCCTAGTTTTCAGTTTTAGGCTCAGATCATTTAAATGAGCCTTGTAATTGAGAGATGAATCTAATTCAACTCTATATTTTGGATAGAAATTATGTTCGATAAGAGATTCATTGAAAGTTACAGCTAATTTCGTATATTTTTCATGACTAATTAGATGGAAACAAAATACCTCTATTTTGTTGGGATTTGGACATAATCGCCACTCAATAAAATAATTCTTTAAAATTTCCAAATCAGATGACAGTATGTTTTCCAGAGTATGGAAATCCGAATGTTGGTAAGCAATAGCAATGTCGTCAGCATAAACAAATTTCTGAGATGATGTCGTGGGTAAATCAGTTAGATTTAAAATGAAAAGTAAAGGAGCTAAAACTGATCCTTGAGGAAGACCGTGTTTCAATGTTTTGAAATTGCTACTCTTATTGTCAATAAAAACACGAAATCTTCTATCAGATAACATATTTTCTAATAATCGTACCATTTTCCCACACTTCAGATGGGTATGAATGGATTTGAAAATTAATCCATCTTTCCACACAGTGTCATATGCCGAAGATAAATCAATAAAAGCAGCTCCTGTTTTCAACCTATCATTGAAGCCTGATTCTATGAAAGTTGTAAGGATGAGAACCTGATCTGAACAATTTCTATTTTTCCTAAAGCCTCCCTGGAAATTTTTCTCGAGATACCTTCAGTGGACAACGAATTTTGCCCACCCTGTACAGCCATATTTCTTCTACCGAACGAAACACGGAAATGATTTCCACAAATCTCCCCTGAAACCAGAAACGTTTGCCATAAACCATTCAAGAATCAACAACACTCGATATTTCAGCTTAAGACAAGGATTTAATTACTACTTTCGCCAGTTTCAATAGAGCTTTCACCATAATTAACATTGTGTGGTCGAATTGTATTTATACAAGTCCTAGAGACTTAAATTGTTGATTATAGATCTATGATCGCTAACTATAACCCGATACCAGGCCCGGAGCTGTTTTCGAAGCTTCTATTTATCGATGTGACCGGGTACTGATATCAAGTCCATCCGCTCAATGAAGAAAGAAAATAATCAACAAAAATAAATAAGCGTGGGAATATGGGTAGGAGGATAGTGAAATGATCGATACAGTGAATTATTTTCTATGTGTTAACATACAAAACGATATGTATTAATCTACTTATGGAGGTACTAAAACCGAAAAACTTCTGGAAATCCGATCCTTTGCTTTTGTTACAACATTTTGCAAATTATAAGAAGAAAAACGCTTTGCAATAAGGAATTAAATGAGAAACATTTTGGACAACATGCAGGGTGGAAGGGTCATTTTGTTGAATATTTTGTACTGTGAAAATTTTATTTGCCAGCTCAACCTTATTGTTAAGTGATTCTTCGATATATCCTTCAGCAACTTTTGATGACTTCCATCCGCCATGCCTCTTTAAACTAGTTATGTCGGCACCAGAGTCAACCAATATTGTTGCAGAAGACCGACGAAAGCAGTGACCAGTATATTATCTCGGATTTACCAAGTTCAAATAAGTAGCAACTATTTTGGGCATTTTTCTAAATTGATGAATTCCTACCACTTGTCTACAACCCTTTTCGTTTTGATATTTAAAGAAAAATCGGTCACTGTTCATATTTTCTGGTCTTAACGAAACATAGGTACTTTCGATAAACATTCAATAGATCTGATTAATTACAAATGATCTTGGTTTGTTGGTTTTCGAATCAGGTATGCTGATTAAAAGCTTAGATTCTAAGTCTTCTATATCGTGTACAGTCATCACCTAAAAAAATAAATAAATATAATCTATATAGAAATTAAAAACTTGTAAATTACCTTAATCAATTAATTTTCTTTATCTGGAGCTTCCTGGATAAATTTTTCAATTTCTTCCTTCGTTAAAATCTTAGATTTCTTTGCCCTATAACCTTGAGCTTGCCGTTTCAATAAAGAACGAAGTTTTGAGAATGTAGATATATCTATATTGTGTTTAAGTGCAAGAGTTGACTTCAGCATTGAATAATTGGCCCATAATATTGAAGATTTCATCTTTAAACAAAGGTCTAGGAAGTATGCCATTACAACATTTTCTGAGAAAGATCTCGTATTTTTACTCATGCGATAATCCATAAAACCTCTGTATGCAGAATGGAAATTTCATAATCACTTATCATTTTACTTTCGAGAACACCAGCAATTAAATTTATAAGCGTCAAGTTTGACAATTCAACCTCAATACGTTTCCATAGTAACCCAAGTAATTTTATTAGGAATTTCAAAGCACCATTTATTTGGGAGTAAAATTATCGCGTTTTTTTATTAAATCAATATCTGTCTAATTTTAAACGATTTGCGGAAAAATAGTATGTTTACCTCGTAGGAAAAGCCACATTCCTGGACTCTGTGTTGCTAAGTCTCGGCTTGCGCCTGGACTTAGCAATCTTGACAGTCGTCCAGGAATGTTAAGCTTTTCCTACCCTGTAAACAATGTACTATTCATTTCAATCTGGGTGATTTTGATACTTTGAGAAGCATTGAATTTTCATAATAAAAACACATATCTACGGTTATGTATGTCACGCATCTTCAATATCTCAACTTTTTCAGGTTCCAAAAAATTGATTTATGCTCAAAAATTATTTCTTAAAAGTATTTTAATTCCAAATGAGTTTATTAGAGCTAAGTATCGGTTCCGCTGTGAATCCCCATCATCATGAAACTTAAGAAAAAAAACATTTACAACACAAATACATAATGTAAACTGATAGACTAACACTACTAATACATGTGTGGCCACAAAGCAGTGAAGTCAATTATTCTTTTTTTTCCAGTTAGCTGTTTTAAGAGAATCGAGACGCCAGTATAGGGAGATGGTTTACAATAAGCGTAGATCGAAAAATCAAAATCCACCTCCGCTTATTTCTGACCAAGAAAAAGGTGAGTTACGAATTTGTATTATTTTTATATAAATAAATTTCTATTTTAACTGAAATTTTCAAGTATTTACATTTGACGTATACTTCTGTCGTTCCCATTTGAGCAAGATATTTAGATATTTAAATCAGGTTCCAAAGAGGACGCTTCCAATTACAGACCGATTACTGTGCTTAGCATAATCCCCAAATTGTTTGAATCAATCATTCATGAGCAAGTGAAATCGAGAATTTATGAAGGGATCATTCTTGAGCAGCATGGATTTTTCCGGGGTAGACGCGTTGAAACCAATCTACTGGTTTTCACTCAGTATGTTCTTGAAGCTTTAGAAGATCACAAGCAGGTCGATGTTATTTACACTGATCAAGGCCTTTGACAGTGTGTCCCATATAATTTTGGGTATAAAGCTTGGGATGTTTGGTCTCCATGATAATCTTTGTCGGTGGTTGATGTCTTATATTTCAGGCAGACACCAAACAGTTAAAATTGGTGGAACATTATCTTTTTCGATACCGGTAACTTCGGGAGTTCCTCAGGGTAGTCATCTTGGTCCATTATTATTTTTGATTTTTATCAATGACTTAAGCCATGTTATCCGATTTGTTAAGTTCTTGCTGTTTGCGGATGATTTAAAACTTTTCCTCTCATTAGAATCGTTATTCGATGTTGACCGGTTGTCTTGCCAATTGCCTGACTATCAACGTCAATAAATGTAAGTTCATGAAGATTTCCCGTCTGGAGCACCCTATTACGATCGATTATTGTATTGTTGGTAAGCCTATAGATAGAGTATTTGTTTACAAAGACCTGGGTCTTTCATATGACAGCACGTTGTCTTTTAGGGCACATATTCGGGACGTTTCTGCGTCGTCTCTCAGGACTCTGGGGTTCATAATAAGGAGTACTAGGGACTTCAACATCGAGACACAAAGATATGACAAAGACATGAAGTCCCAGTGATTTTCTTTGAACGATGGCCATCACAGATCGATATTCGATTGACAAATGCCGGGCTCATTAATCAGTGTCAGTTGGCGTAATATTAATCAAAATTTTTCATAACGGGAAATCATAGAGATAGAATTCAATCTCGGTGGCTGAAATAATATACGTTATCAAAATTCAGAAAAGCACTGACGTAAGTTTTTAGGAGAAGGGAATTATAGCTTCGAACAAAACTTGGGGAAAATTATGAGTAGTTATTTTTAATTTGAGATATAGGTTTGTTCATTCATTAGGCGTTCATATTTGCATCACATTGTCCCATAATACGGGAAAAGACTAGTGTTCACCTGATCAGAGTGCTTATAGATTTGTTATGGTTTGAATATTTACTCGCAAGTAGCTCAACAAGAGCGCCAAAGCAATCCTCACGTCATTGCTTTCTAAATTTTTTTTAGTTTTACAATTTCATTTTTCATAAACAATTTTAATTGGTGTAATCTGGTCTTTGAGTTTCTTCGAATAATTGATCGAGTTCTACTGTAAGCAAGTTTTCCTATTAACCGATTTGCAGGTAATATTAGTCTAACTGTCTGTACTCAAATTCGAAAGAGTGAAGGTGAAATAGTTTAGTTCTACGAATTCTCAAACAGGTTTGGATTGGAAAAAAAGAAAATTGCTTTATTATTTTGGCAAATTCAATCTTTCTTTATTGAGTATCTGCACAATCATAGAATTTGGGAAAATAAATATGGAAAATCAAAGAGCCGCGAATGTATTACTTTCTGAAAAATGTTCACCAATTTCCAATTGGTTTGAATAATTGAACAGAACACTGACATTAGTAGGACATTATTTCGGTTTCAGCGAACATCAATATGGATGATTTTAGCCATAATAGTAATCATCCAAGTCCTTGCACCTAATTTGGCCCAACTTATCTGAATATTCACATTTAGTATTGCTTATCGGTATTTTACTAAGCAGAGAATCAACATTTCCTCAAGATTTCAATATATTTTTCAGTTCTACAGATAATATTAGATTGTTTCTCCTTTTCAGGATACTGTTCTTGTCCTCCTTTTGAATGTATCTGCAACGTACCAGCAATGCCACAAATACAACAGTACCAGATGAATCCTTCAGAATCCTACCAACAACACCAAGTACTCAACTCTTATTGGACACAAGAGCCAGCATACGCGCAGTCTTATCCTACTGATATCAATTCTAGTTACAACCAGCAGTACGACTTGGCAAACATATCAACCGATCTTTTTCAACCTGAAGATATCTTTCAACTCGATCATCCAATCAAGGCAGAGTACACCACTCAACACATGGACCTATCATCTTCCCCTCCTACTCTCCTGGACCTTGGTAGCGGAACAATCCACAGAGAATTCAAAACTGAAGACTACTGGACGCACAACATGTCAAATTTGACGAGCGAAGATAGTAACAATAGTTGCAGTAGTAGGTTCGGCCAGAACTATTCACCCAACAGCCAAGTTACTTCTAATGGTAATCTCATGGCTCCAACAGTAAATCAGAACTATTTCATGGAAACTGCGAAATTTGACGAGTCCGCTTATCTGGTAGATAAGGTAGACAGCACTTTTTTCACCTCAACTGACCCTCCTGGGTGTGCTTATGACGTTAATACAAATGACAATAAGTCTTATTATAACCAACAAGAAGGATATAGTAACTATGAGCAAAAAAATTTCAAAGAAAGTACTGACGTTGTTCAATATGGTGATTATCAATTTGTGACAGAATATGAAAACAGAGTAATATGTGACACTCCAATTCTAAGTGAAATGCCAAATTACCTCTCCAACTCAACACTACAATTCGAATCTTCCTTTCATATAACTTCGCAGTCATGACTAGCTTGAAAATAGTCCAAGTGCCTTTGTATATAAAATTTTACTAAAACTGCACCTAGTGACTAAAAAATTATTGGGATTCTGCATAAAATAGGTACCAAATAGTCAAATTTTACGATTCGCCATGTCTTATCTTTCGAAGTCTGGCCCTAGTTAAAGCAATTTACTTGTTATAGTAACAAACCACTGAGTTACCTATTCGGCATAGATTTTATTAATGTTTTTTGAATTACTATCAAGAATTAAACAATTTCAGGATATGAAATTTCTTCAACTATTGATTGTTAATATTTTGTAAATATTTTTTGTATATACTGTGTATATAATAAATAGATTGTGATAATATTTAATTTGTTTCATCATTTTCGCTGAGTTAACAATTAAAATACACTCACACCTAAATTGAATCTAGGAAGAACCTGAAATAAGAAACAACAATTTCTGATCTTAGGACTAGTTTATTCTCTGGACGTAATTTTTAGCCGAGTAATTTTTTATTACGGAAACTTTATATTGCAAAATATGGAACTAGCTTTTTCAACATATAACATAACGGGGCTGTCAAAAAAGTAGAATGCAGTCGGAAGACAAGAGCCTCATCGAATTGATTATTAAACGCGGCTTCAACACTACTCAAATTGATAAAGGGTTGCCCACTGAGGTAGATAAGGCCAAGTTATATACCTCCTTGATCAGAATGGAGGTCTTCGAGGAAGTTGATAGTACCCAACTCTCACTTCACCTTCTAAAGGAGATCATCTCTTCATATTGTCCAACTATCTCCTTCAAGATCGTTATCAGGACGTATCCGACAAATAGTCCAGCAGGTTCGAGCATCTGAATTTTGATTTTCTCTACAACTCCTGGAAGATCTATTCCAAAGATTCGCAACCAGAAAATTGTTAAATGTTGAATAATAATAATAATAATAACTGTCATTTATTGACCACAGTCAAAGGTCATCGACCAAAGTCCTTCAGCCTTGTACATTTAGATACATCGATGTAGCAAAAAAAAAAGGGTTACCTAGTCTATTATATATTAAATTGGGTTAATTTTTTATTGATCTAAATAGCCATGGACGTGAGATTGTCCATGATTGTTTGGTCTGGAAATTTTCTGAGTGGGTTGCTCGCTGTATCTCTGTGGAATATGCCATATGTATCTTTTAGTTCTTTGACCCGATTTTCTGTCTTTCTGTTACTGGCTGTATTTTGGTCTTTCTGTAGAGTAGTTCATTGGATGAATTGTGTAATTTATTCAGGTGGTGTCTCATTCGTGTTATTGCTCTCAGAGATGTTCTCTCCCCTACCTCTAGATTTTTTAATACCGAATTTGTGGCATTTGCATATAATGCGTGACCGTACTCCAGAATTGGTCTGCAAACTGTTTTGTATATTTTGTGGCATTTTCAATGCTTATTCCTTCGTTCTTGTAGGTGAGACATTTGAAATGTTTTGCTCTCGCAATTGTTTTTTCTTGGAGAGGTTTGTTTGAAGCTTCATATTTAGTTTACAGTCGATTTGTATGCCAAGGTACTTTGTTGACGGAGACGGAGTCATATTTCTACTGTCTATCTGTACTAGAGGAGAACTTGGTCTGATCTTGTGGTTAAAGATTATGAATTTAGATTTTTCAGGGTTGGGATGTAGCCTCCATTTGTAGAACCAGGTTATCAGTCTGTCCATGTAAAGCTGTAATGCCTTTATGCACTTAGCTACGGTTTTTCCATGCGAGATTATAATGGTGTCATCGGCATATTGCAGGAGATACTGATCCTTGCTCTTGTTCTCGGGTATATCATAGCAGAAAATATTAAAGAGCAAAGGAGAAAGGGGTGAACCCTGTGGTGTACCCTGTTCTGGTGAGAATGAGGTGGATGTTGTGTCATTGATTTTTACACAGAGTTTCCTTTCTTCCAGAAAACTTTCCACCATTCTCATTAAATAGTTCGGAGTATTGAGTTTGTGTAACTTAAAAAGTAGGCCCTTATGCCACACGCTGTCGAATGCCTTGTTGATGTCCAAACTAACAGCAGCTGTTTGTTTCCGGGTTCTTTGGACGTTTTGTGTGTTGGATACAAATATAGTAAGAGGATGAATTGTTGACTTTTTTGAGAGGAATCCAAATTGGCTCTTTGGGATAGCGTTCTTAATTTTCTCTTCCAGTCTTGTTTTAATTATTTTTTCAAGAAGTTTTCCCAGTACAGGCAGCAGTGTTATGGGTCTATAATTTTGTATTTTATGATGGTCTGTACCGTGTTTGGCAATGGTGATTATGGTGCCCTTTTTCCATATTTCTGGGAATACTCCGGACCTCAAACAGTATTTATACATCTGAATAATTTTGGAGTGTATTTCTTTGTCTAATTTCTTTACAACACTCCATGGAACATCGTCTGATCCTGGGGCAGTGTTCTTACTTTTGGAAAGGACATCGTAGTATTCCTCTTCCAAAATATTGACATTTTCATTTTGGTGGGTACCGTCAGCATTCTTGAATAAACTTTCATACCAAGTGTTCACTTTGGTTTCTTGGCTGTAGTCATATTTGATATTTCCATCATACTGGAATGCACCTCTGAAATAGCCAGCAAACTGTTCTACCTTCTCTTTGTCTGACCTATATTCTTTGTTGTTATCTTTGAGCGTAGGGATCTTATGCAATTATTTGTATTTCGAGAGATTTGTTAACCTCTTGATAAAATGATTGTCCTTTTGTTTCGTTAATTTTGTTGCATGCGTTTATCCAAGTGTGTTGTCTGTATTGTTGGACCATGATATGAATGACGAGATATTGTTGATGATGGAGCTCGTGTTGAATGATTATTTGGGCTATTACCATCATCTATTGTGGATGTAATGTTTTCCGACGTTTCGATAGACATCTTCTATCTTTATCAAGGAGGAAAAGTAAAAAACCTTTTGAAAATTATCAATTTTCAAAAAGTCAATATGACAGAAGTCATGAAAGAAAAATGAACGATGTTATATACTCATCTGTGATATGATGATCTTTTCAAGTTGGATCGAACTATCGGCGTCCAAACTTCTGGCAGATCTATAGATGGAGCACTTATGGAATCTGGTGTTATTTTCATAAATGCTGCTTCTTTGATTTTTCTTCTTGCAAGTTTTTCTTCTTTGGATATTATTGATGCTTCATCCCATTTTATACGATGATTCTCATCTACAGCATGTTGGACCAACCTGGATTTGTCGCTGTCTAGTACTCGTAGAAGCTTCTGATGTTCTTTTATTAGTACATTCAGAGGGCGTTTAGTTTCTTCGAGGAAGTTGATAGTACCCAACTCTCACTTCACCTTCTAAAGGAGATCATCTCTTCATATTGTCCATCTCCTTCAAGATCGTTATCAGGACGTATCCGACAAATAGTCCAGCAGGTTCGAGCATCTGAATTTTGATTTTCTCTACAACTCCTGGAAGGTCCATTCCAAAGATTCGCAACCAGAAAATTGTTAAATGTTGAATAATAATAATAATAACTGTCATTTATTGACCACAGTCAAAGGCCATCGACCAAAGTCCTTCAGCCTTGTACATTTAGATACATCGATGTAGCAAAAAAAAAGGGTTAGTCTATTATATATTAAATTGGGTTAATTTTTAATTGATCTAAATAGCCATGGACGTGAGATTGTCCATGATTGTTTGGTCTGGAAATTTTCTGAGTGGGTTGCTCGCTGTATCTCTGTGGAACATGCCATATATATCCTTCAGTTCTTTGACCCGATTAAAAAATCTGCCATTTAAAATTTTCAGTCTTTCTGTTATTGGCTGTATTTTGGTCTTTCTGTAGAGTAGTTCATTGGATGGATTGTGTAATTTATTGAGGGGGTGTCTCATTCGTGTTATTGCTCTCAGAGATGTTCTCTCCCCTACCTCTAGATTTTTTAATACCGAATTTGTGGCATTTGCATATAATGCGTGACCGTACTCCAGAATTGGTCTGCAAACTGTTTTGTATATTTTTGTGGCATTTTCAATGCTTATTCCTTCGTTCTTGTAGGTGAGACATTTGAAATGTTTTGCTCTCGCAATTGTTTTTTTCTTGGAGAGGTTTGATTGAAGCTTCATATTTAGTTTACAGTCGATTTGTATGCCAAGGTACTTTATTGACGGAGACGGAGTCATATTTCTACTGTCTATCTGTACTAGAGGAGAACTTGGTCTGATCTTGTGGTTAAAGATTATGAATTTAGGTTTTTCAGGGTTGGGATGTAGCCTCCATTTGTAGAACCAGGTTATCAGTCTGTCCATGTAAAGCTGTAATGCCTTTATGCACTTAGCTACGGTTTTTCCATGCGAGATTATAATGGTGTCATCGGCATATTGCAGGAGATACTGATCCTTGCTATTGTTCTCGGGTATATCATAGCAGAAAATATTAAAGAGCAAAGGAGAAAGGGGTGAACCCTGTGGTGTACCCTGTTCTGGTGAGAATGAGGTGGATGTTGTCTCATTGATTTTTACACAGAGTTTCCGTTCTTCCAGAAAACTTTTCACCATTTTTATTAAATTGTTCGGAGTATTGAGTTTGTGTAACTTAAAAAGTAGGCCCTTATGCCACACGCTGTCGAATGCCTTGTTGATGTCCAAACTAACAGCAGCTGTTTGTTTCCGGGTTCTTTGGACGTTTTGTGTGTTGGATACAAATATAGTAAGAGGATGAATTGTTGACTTTTTTGAGCGGAATCCAAATTGGCTCTTTGGGATAGGGTTCTTAATTTTCTCTTCCAGTCTTTTAATTATTTTGTCAAGAAGTTTCCCCAGTACAGGCAGCAGTGTTATGGGTCTATAATTTTGTATGTTATGATGGTCTGTACCGTGTTTGGCAATGGTGATTATGGTGCCCTTTTTCCATATTTCTGGGGATACTCCGGACCTCAAACAGTATACATACATCTGAATAATTTTGGCATGTATTTCTTTGTCTAATTTCTTTACAACACTCCATGGAACATTGTCTGATCCTGGGGCACTGTTCTTACTTTTCGAAAGGACATCGTAGTATTCCTCTTCCAAAATAATGACATTTTCATTTTGGTGGGTACCGTCTGCATTCTTGAATAAACTTTCATACCAAGTGTTCACTTTGGTTTCTTGGCTGTAGTCATATTTGATATTTCCATCATACTGGAATGCACCTCTGAAGTAGCCAGCAAACTGTTCTACCTTCTCTTTGTCTGACCTATATTCTTTGTTGTTATCTTTGAGCGTAGGGATCTTATGCAATTATTTGTATTTCGAGAGATTTGTTAACCTCTTGATAAAATGATTTTCCTTTTGTTTCGTTAATTTTGTTGCATGCGTTTATCCAAGTGTGTTGTCTGTATTGTTGGACCATGATATGAATGTTTTTGTTCATTTCATTGATGTTTCTTTTAAATTCAGGCTGGGGTTGGATCAGGTATTCTCTGTACATTTTTCTTTTCAGTTTTATCAGGTTTAAAAAGAAGACTACCAAATTCTGTGAAAATCGTTAGGCTTGAACATTTTCAAACTATTTAGAAAATGTTTTACAAAGTTATATGATTACTCATAAGATATTCGTCAGTTCTCGACAAAAAATTGTGCACATATGAAATTCCATCTTCGTAGAGTAAACCAACAGCATATAGGTATGAGTATGCACTCGGGGAATGTAAAAAATACAATGTATTGCCTTCAGTAGTTTATTTTTATTTGTTATAAAAATTTGTAAATATTTCCTTACAATCGAATTTTCAGAAAACTCATAAGTAATTTCGTCACACTGAATTAATGACAAAAATGTTTGGCTTCCAATAATGAGAACTAGCCAAAATACTTTTAACCTATGTATGCTATTGCAAGTCTTGAAAGGGTATTCTATTACATCATCAGTGATACTGAAAAAACTCTACACTTTATAATCCCAAAGTATATTCATCAACTTTGAAATGAATTGTTTGAATTGAAAACAGTTGAGCTAGCATGCATATTGATGGTCATGAAAAAAGACCTTCCACTCGGACAATATTATATATATAGCATGGAAATTAAAGTAGATTTTGTGAATAAGGAAGCACAAAAAAATACTGATGGGGCAGTGAAATTGTGACTAACAGAAATAATTCAATACGGTAAAATATTTGAGGAAAACTGAAAAAAAATTCAAATTCACTATGTTCATTAGAAATAACTCCAATCATGTAGAAAATTCAAAAGGTAGATATTCTTCTAAAACATAGTGAATCAATGCTGAATGCCTATTATACATAAGCAGGAGAAACATGAGATTCACAATATGTACACTATGTTCATTGAAAAATTATCTCTTACTTGATTTGAACCTTAGCAACCAATAATTTTTGTCAATATAATCTAAAACAAAACAAAAATTTTACAACAGTGTTTCATGACAACCAAACTAAAGAACACTAATCAAAAAATATCTCGAACGTCAAGAATTGATTCAACTATGAAAATATTGTGATAAAACTACCGGTTTTTCAAAGCTTGATCAACAAGTTTTGAAAACATCATTTGTTACAAAATAATTCTCAAAATGCTCACTCATTCAAAGGACATAAATTATAGAAGTTAATTTGTTAATTAAACCGAGAAGAATACCAAAACACACAACACATGAACTGCATTATTCATAATCTTAATTCATTTCCTTCTTAACTTATCTATAATTTCATCCTTCTTATATGGAACTTGAGAACTGTGAGTGCTTTCTAACATTCAAATCGTTCGTTCCATACAGAAAATGATGTGATTTACAGACTGAAAGTTTTCGATCAATTGAAACATTTCAAATTGAAAATCATCAAAATTTCAAGACTTTCCATTATGTTGTAAACAATTCAACCCTCTTGTATAATCCAATCTTCTAAGAGAAGCCTCATAACAGATTTCAAGATTTTCTAGAAAAAAAAAACATAAGAGAGCACAGGTAAGTTGAAACTCTTGCACAAATTCGTACAGGCAAAGTTGAAATAAATTTATATTTAAAGGTGAGTGAGTTCATCAGTTATATTGAAAATAATAAGAAGGAAAGTGAAAAATTCGAATATTCAGCCATAAAATTACAGAAGCTGTCGACATACGATTCCATGTACCATTTATCACAACAAAATTAATATTTTTAAAGAACATAAAAATAATGTACCTTATATTTCTCATATCACAAAAAAATTATATATATATATATATATATAAACTCACAAATATCGAAATAAAAATTACAAATAATGAAGGTTCCAATCAAATTCAGTCAATATTCTTCATCATAAATAAATGAATGAACGATATCTACTCAAAGATTTATGAAGATAAATATACTAAATTATAAATAAAATTTATATGACACACTACCAATATCAACCTAAGTAAAAGTGAAATTCAGAAGTTCGATATTTATTTATATAAAATCCCGAAAGAGAATATAAAATTTCACTAATGCAATAAATAAGGATATACCTACGATAGGGGCTCACTAAAATCGTCACTAGTACTTACTGGATCCTGGCTTTGATCATGAATGTCATAACTAGCCGAAAGATATGGTAAACTACTATTTGTAAGCTCCGAATTATTGTCATTAGGGTTACTAACTTCAGGTGTATTGTCTTGAACTATACTGAAACTATTTGGTGGTAATTGTGTAGAAGTATATTTCCATTTTGGTAAAGGTGGTATAGGAGACAACTCCATTTCAGTAATGGAAATGGATGACCTCTGCTGAGATGAAACTCTACATTCGGGAAAAATTTGTGAAGACATGCTTGGCGTCTCCGTACGCAATGGCTTGACTGTAATTCGGAAAAACCTGGTACCTTGAGGAACATTGAACCGATTATCAGACTGAAAAAAAAAATTCACGTTAAAAACTCATTGGGGCGTTGATAAATGGAAGAAATTTCTCAAACTATACACAAAATTATTCTCGTTAAATGAAGAAAAATATTTTCACGCCGCTGTCCATCATGATATTATATACAAAGTGCATTCAAAAATCTTTTCTCTATTTCAGTGTCGTTATCAGTTTATTATAGTACTAAAACAGTGCTGTAATGATCTAATTACAGCATTGTTTTTAGTTATATTTTTCGTTTTGTGGTTGACAGCACTGACATCCTATCTTTTTGAATGTCAACACGCGTCCATTGCATGTCAACTGTCAATATTACATCATGTAGAGATTTTAACACACTATTCAAATTCTATAACCTGTCAATTCTCGTATCAGTCACACCAACTGCGAAAATAAAATACAAAAGGCACTAGGAGGTATAATCTGAATTTTTCATTGAATTCCAATAAATTTCTCACAATTCTTGACTGAAATAGAGAAAATATCGTCCAATACTCGTTGCAGAAGGCAATTCCAACACTCATGCGTTCAAAAACTCGCTCCTTCGTGTTGGAATGGGTGCTCATTCTGCAACTTGTTTTAGAATTTACTATTACAACACTGCACCTCATATATATATAATAATTTTCAAATATGCCGAAATTTAATAGGGCAGAATGATTATTCGGGCTATTCAATCATCCATAACACAACATAACATAAATTGTGTTTATGTATGAATACTAAGTATTTGACAATTTCCCATACTGTAGATATTTCAGTCAGTGGAAATAGATATATTATCATTATCACTTATTTTTCTTCTTCCTATAGAAGATGTCGATCAAAACTTTGGTAGGAAGAAAAACAATTAGAGATGGGAGATGTCCTCCAAATAATCATATTAATAACATAATAATCAATATTGCAAGAGTTATCATGAAATTTAACAGTTTATAATTCCATTCTTGAATGCAACCTAAGTTTCCATATATTTATGTTACATTTTATGATAATATGAACAAGAGTGTACGGGATAACTCCCTTTCAAACAAGGAAATCAAATGAAAAGATGATGCCATCCTATGTGACTGTATATCTTTATAGCACTAGTCTTATAAGTTGAAGTACTACTATTCTATACAGACTTTTGGTCACTGTAATTGTGAATTGTTTTAGCCTGGAATGTTCACAATAAAAAAACTTACTTTGCGAGCAACACAATAATCCTTTTCCACATATTCACCCAAGCAGTATGACTTATTAGGTCTTCTTGGAACACCATCTAATATTTGAAGTCCAAGAGATTGAAGACAGTCCAAACGAAGAAAGTATAAGGCAGGTTCATTACAGGCAAGTTTGAAATTTTGATATTTTTCATCCCAAACGATAACTACTTGGTCGCCTGGTTTCAAGTCAGGTCTACCAGACGTTTTAAGAACATTCGATGCCTTGGAAATGGATTTCCTTTGCCTAATTGGACTAGTAGCACAATCCACTTTACCTAGAACCAGGAAATTATTGCTCTAATCATTGTTTCTATCTTGTTCATTTTATATTGTATACCACTATAAATTTGATAATTCTGTTCTATAAAAGAAGCTAAGCAGAATTTCTGCATAATTCCCAAATGACTGGAATGAATGAAATTTGAGTAGACGTGGTTCCATGTTAAAGCAGTGTCCAACTAGGTTGCTTACAATACAGGGAGGGAAAAAACTATTTTCTTATGGTTGGAAACAAGGTTGGACCTTAATGAGTTGCAGGAATGAAATTTGTTTGTACATCAGAAAAAAATCGAAATGTCAAATACGCCATCGAAATTCAACCACTATCATTTATACAGGCCACCTTGCAACAAAATAACAAAAATGAATTACTTCATGTGACTTAATTTTGAACATACATTTTGTTTCCTCTCATTTCGAAGTATGAAGTGACCAAAAAAGTGAAATGAAATTATTACCTGCCGTGTTGGATTCCACCCCAGTTGTTGTTTCAGTAGCTTCTTTCTGCATCTCCAAAATGAATGAACTTCTTTCAAATCCAGCAACTCCATCCTTTTCTTGAATTCCAGAGGCTTCATTACCTTGATCTATCAAAATTGTTAAATCCTTTATTGTTTGAGTGTACTGTTCTATTTCTTGTAATAATGTCCTTTCCCTATCCTCAATCTTTTTTACTTCCTCTTCTTTGGTTTCTTTAGACTCGATCAACAACTTAATTTCATTTTCGTATTTTAGTTTCAATTCTTCAATAGTCTTTTTCCACTTTTCAGCTTCTATGGATTTAGACTCGTTTATCAGAGCTTCTTTCTGAAGATCAAAACTTTCCTGCATTTGGATGAACAAGGATTGGTGATTTGAAGGGCTGCCTAATTCGAAAACTTTCTCTAAGCTACTTTCTGACGGAGTTCTTTCCATTGTCATCAGCCTAAATCGAGATTGAAGTGTTTTTATGTTATCTGCATGCTCCCTATTTAACCTTTCAGTAACTTCTTTTATACTTCTTTCTTTCTCTTTTTCTAAAGCAGACAACATAGAACTGATTTCATTATATTTCTGCGTAATTTCTGAACAATTATTTTTTTCCGCTGCAAATTCTTCGTTAACCTTCTTGATTTTATTTTCAAGAAATATCATATTAACTCTCAAATTTTTTATTTCTTCATTTTTAACCTGGGCTAATCTTCGAAAATCACTGATTTCATTTTGATGCTCTGTTGTTAGCTTCTGTAGTACTGATTGCTCATGAGTTTTAAATTCTTCATTTAATTTTTCATACCCTATCATAACATTTTTGAGATATTCTACTACTTCCCTTTTGCTTGTCGAATAATCATGTTTGAATTCTTCCAGTTCACTTTTGATTTGTTGTATTGATTGAGAAGCCACACCACATATCTCATTGACTGCAGTTCTGAGATTCATGTTTTCACTCTTACAGATTTCCAAATTCTCCTATAACAAACACAATGATTCTAGATATACTTCATAATTTATTTGGATTAGAGGGAAGATAGTTCAAAGGGCCATCAACTATTCCAAATTCAGAATGACATCTCACTCAATTAAAAAGAATTTTCGGAAAGAGATATCATTCTTATATTTTTCATTAAGTACTTTTATTTACGCAAGCAGAAGAAGCAATGCTAAAGAAAGGAGCATGCGAAAAGTAGATACCATAAATAAGAAGCAATCTTTCTAAGAGTACAAAGAAACATAAACATTAATTTAAACCAATAAGAATCTGAAAAAAAAATTATGAAACAAATGTATTCAATATATTAGGAAAATAAAAATTATACACAAGCAGGCCAATGAAAATCAATGTAGGAATCTCGAAAATACAATGATTTAATCAAGTAGAAGAAATGATGTAACTTTCTATTTCTCGAAACATTTTCAATCAATACTGACAGTTCAGGTTTTTTGAAACAGATTCGTCCTCCTTACACCATAACATAATATGAAGAAGTTCATGATTTTTTTTTATAAAATCGTGTTAGGTCAACCCAAAATCAAAAGAGTTGGTCTGAAGAACTTAAGAAAGTTCATAATTTCATATTTCACTCAAGAGAAATGAAAGTATGGACTAAAATTGATACACTAAAGCTAATGACAAGGATAATAACAAACAAGGTAAATAAGAGAATACAATTACAAGAAGAACAACAAGGCTTCAGAGCAGGGCGATCATGTACAGATGCAGTGTTCATCATAAGGCAGATCAAGGAAAAATCCATCGAGTATAATAGACCTGCTTTTATATGCTTGATAGATCATAAAAAAGCATTCAACAGGGTCCAAATTGAAGATGTTATTCACCTACTCCATGATAGACAAGTACCCCTAGATATTATAAAAACAATCAAAAACATATATAAGGAAAACAAGATAATTGCTAGATTGAAGGATGGTAAAACGGAACCAATAAATTACGAAACAGGTATTCGACAGCCCCTTACTTTAATATAATCATGGATGAAATAATAAAGAAGGTAAAAACAAAAAAGGGGTACAAGATGGGAAACAGGGAGATAAAGATTATTTGCTATGCAGATGACGCAATAATAGTATCCGAAAGTGAAGACGATTTGCAGAGAATGATACATCAGTTCTATTTAACAGCCACACAGTATAACATGATAATATCAATAGAGAAGACAAAAACAATGGTGATATCGAGAGAGCCCATAAGATGCAAGTTGGTGGTGGAAGATAGAACAGTAGAACAAGTCATGGAAGTAGATTACCTAGGTATCAAAATGTCAAGCGATGGTAAAGTGGAAGTAGAAGGTATTTTGTAACTTTCTGTTCAAAATCCGAGTAGAAATCCGGCAGAAGCGTTTATGTTAACAAGACTTGATTTAAATTAGGAACTGAAATAATTAGATGGAGCATGCGCCTAAGCAGTAGTCACCACAATTTTTATAATTGTAGAATGAATTTTAATTTCATTAAACCTGAGACTCGAAATTTTGAACAACATATTTTGGTGTAGTTTTTCTCACAAGAAAAAACAATTTGCTACTTCCTATAGTTTCATGTTCGACGGCTCAGCGTGAGCCATTGTGGACTCGATACAAGAGATCTATTCTGATAGTTTAGGATTACGATCTGATAAGTTAATTTCAATCACAGTTACAAAATCGGGTTAATTTATCCACAACTAACATTCCTAAGACAACATTTCCTAGTGTGTGAATTCTACAATAAAAATAAATTAAGCTAATTAACATTCCACAATTCAAAAATCAATCCATTCGAATCTATGTGATAATCCGCCTTGAGAATTTGCTCTTTACAGTTTGAAAGTTTGGCGAACTTGATCTAGAGTAGTACAAAGAGAGCAACTCACAGAATTTTACACAACAACAACAATTAATGGTATTTAGAGGACAACATATACACTACCATTGATTTGAGTGAATATCAAAATAGTTACAATAGATCAGTTACAGAACTAAGAATTTTACGTTTGGGTATCAATACCAACAAGAAATTAATTCTATTGATAGCTAATAACTAAATCAATATCTCTTTTCTCCTTCAAGAAAAAACCAAAATTATTCGAACTACTGAAAATCATGTGCAAATACCTGCAGAAGAGCCACCACACTGTTGGCAGTATCAAGTTGCTTGTCAAATTCACTCTGACTTTGTCCAGTCTCTATACTAAGGCTTGATGGTAAACTTTCATCAATATAGAATTCATCGTTAATAAAATCAGTAGTTTGATGGCCCGCATTAGGAGATTTGGGTGACTCCACAGTCAGCTCTTTGGGACATACAGGAGTGTGAGGAGAGGTAGGTTTCGGGTTTCCTTTCTGATCTGACGGCATTTGTTGATAGTGAGAGTAAAAACAACTTTCAGTGCTGTAAGAAAAGTTTTTCAAACTGGAAAATTCATCAATTGACTCTAAGGACGGATTCTTAATATCAATGAAGCTTTCAATATTACTCTGACTGCCACTCATGCTAATACAAGGAAAGGATCTTTCAACTTGGTTATTCAAATTTTTTTGGAAAGCGCGGGGTGGTTTCTTAGGTGGATTCAGAGTTTTTTCACCCACCTCTGTTGAGGTGAACACATCTTGCATACTGGGCTTTGATGCACAAACGTTTTTGTTGAAATTCAATTCCAGTGGACTCTGGCCAACTTTTTCGAATTCTTCAGTATCCGTTTCGGATTCACATCCTCTGAAAATGAACATGAATTGGATGAATCATCAAAACAAAGGCAATCAATAATAATTAGAACATAAGAAATATTCTCAGTACAGATGTTACTAATAACATATTTCTAATCTGAAATAGAAATCCAAGGAAAATAAAATGGGTCTCCATGATTCTGAGGCCTACCTGAATCTGAATCAAGTATCACTCAAATACATAAGTTTTTTGTTACTTAAGTAATAAAGAACATGATGACAATTCCAGATTTCAAGACAAATATCCAAATTTTATAAATACTCATAAAATAAAAGAAAGATTCGAGACAAAAATACCTTACTAGATAGAAATATATATGATTGCTATTATTTACCTATCTATATCCTTCAAATGAGGAAGACCATGTAAAGCAGTCAAACTTGTTTCACCAATACCCTCTATGGGAACAGTATTTTCTACATTTTCATTTTCGTTTTTCATACAATCTGATGAATTATCCTCTTGATTTTCCTCTGATAATTTTTCAGGTTGGGTGTCCAGAATCGATTTAAAAGACAAATATTGCGATAAAGAGGAATCTTCTTCTACACATAAACATTCTGTCAATTCCTTTGGTAAATCAGGTAACATGTTCTTCAGAAGATCAATATCTTCAACTGTTAATTTTGGAAGACCTGAAGTGGAAGTTAAAATAATATGAGAGCATTTCAATAAGATTATTGTACCTGTGTCAAAGTAAGAAGGAGCCTTAGTTCCATAACTTGGAGGCAGATCCTCCAAACCTGGAAACAGCATTTTCACGAAGGTATCCTCAAATTTGGCAAGGAATTCTTTTCTTCTTGCTACCTCTTCATTATGCATTGTATGGAGCCGGCAAGCCATTTCAGAAGCCCACTTAAATAAGTCATCGTTATCAATATTTTTCAATATGATAATAACAGTAAGAGATAGTTTTGTAAATGAGAGTATATTTTGTGTAAATGGGTTGTCATTAATCATGAAATAATAACCTTGGAATGAAAACAACAACAGAATAATTCTATTACTAAATATTTTCAGATTATAAATGAATCTGAGTTTCCAATGATAATGTTTAGGAAGTATACATTTAACTTGAATATATGCACCTTGCATATATGTATTTTTCTTATATTGGTTGTATTTGTATGCTGTACTATTTTGTACTCTAGCTGAATAAATAAAATAAAACTTACCATTAAGAATGATTGAGAAAACGATCTCCGTCTTACAGTTTCAACTACGCACGCGAAATAAGCAGTTGGAGCACTATCAATCTTCTCTAAGATGTCCATATGATATCTGAGATTTTCAAGAGATTCAACAAAAATGTCAAGTTGTACTCCTATGTGTTGCAACTCGTTTTCAATATTCACGATCCATCCGATGCGACTTTGCACATTAAGTGTGAACTCATATTTGGCTTTAATGCAGGTGTTTTCGATATCTTTCAGGACAGAATGGTTATCATTCATAACTGCTAATTCTTGCTCATGAGTTTCACACAAATGTGGTAGTATTGAACTATCCTTACAAGCTTTCATTCTCTCCACATTCTGAAATGGATAAAACCAAATTATTTCTGAAAAACACTGAATATTATCCAGAATCATAATTCACGAGATGCAGACAAGAATTAAGCTTGTTTTACAAGTATATTTGTAGCCGCAGATAAATAGTACTTTTTGATATATTAGATGTGTAAGTAAATGAGTTGTAAAAGTTCTTCAACACAGGTCATACTTAAAATATGTGGATGTAGGATGGAAATATCATTTCAAATCTTAGGAGAAGAGGGTTCTTTCAAAATTTGCAGGATATATAATGTGATTATTGTTGATTTTGAATACTGAATTCTTTGTGTGAAGCCAAAGAGAAGAATTACTACTTATGATAACTCAGGGAAAATAGGAAAATGCGTATGCTCGAGTTTCAGTTCTGAACTGAAATATTTGGTAATTTGTTATTCCCACCCGTTCATTTAGGTTGCAATAGGAATTAGAATAACCGAGAACTTGGACTTGAACAAAGTATTCCAATGAGCAGTATGAATTTGTGGTTGGAAAAAATTCAAATTACATTATTACTGTATTTAATTGTTCCTGATCTAACATGATGTTTACAAGCATATGAAGAATAAAAAGAGTACAAGTTCCTGAGAGCTGAAATCAAAGTAAATCCAAATTATCGTAATCTTATTACAAGTATTCAGTGTAATTGTAATTATATGAATTTGAAAAACAGAAAATTTTCTCAATTATCGCATCTGCCTCAAGTTACCAACATAAAACTTACTCACCAATTGAATTGAAGATGAAATTTTGTGTTGATCCTCAACTATACCCTTTGCTTTAAATATTAACTGGTCCAGATGGCTTAACCAAAAGCTAACATTTGATTTCCTTATTTGAAGAACTTGCCACTGTCAAAGTTTGAGGTACAGAGATAAAGGAATTTTCAAATGTATCCTCTTGAAAGAATTGAATATCCCTCTCACAATTTTCAAAAATAGTTTCGATGCAATTCCCATGCTCATCTTTACCTATCCAATCATAAAAAGATGTACTGGAATTCTCAGTTTCGTTTTCACATGATCCTTCCGCAGTCTCAGATTCAAGCATCAACCTATTTTGATTATCATGAGGTCTTAATAACTTTTGAAGAATCGGTATTCTTTTAAGAAGAGGCAGATTCCTTCTGAACCTAAAATATCATTGTTATCGTCAATAAGTATATTAATTTCATTTAGATGAAGCAATTACAAGTTTTTAAATATAAAACGAGAAACAACAATTCCTGAGAAGACCCCAAGTGCAACTGTGGGCCGTAACATCTTCCAGATGTAGATGGTGCTTTCTTCTAGACACATCTGTAAAGCTTTTCGCATTCTATGCTAAGACTGGCAGCCTCCTTCAAGACGATCAAAGCTACACTGTGCTGATGAGAGGCAATCACCTCGAAACTGGTCCACAGTTGCACTTGGGGTCTCGATGAGATATTTGAAGGTGAAAGGAATTAAATCATCTGATGAAACATTAGTGAGTGAATCATTTCTTAAAGGGAAAATAATGTTTTTAAACAATTCAGATTCAATGGTGGATAATGTGGAAGATAATTTTCATTCAAACTAAACTGGACTACAGAGGGGTATTTGCCCAATGTGAAAACTTAAAATGCTTATAACTTTTTAACGCAGCTGAATATGAAAAAACGGTAGGGGAAAAAGTGTTTTTTTTGATCCCAAGAATCTATGGTTAAAATTAACGCAGTGGTAAAGACTCACCCTGTATATTAAAATTTTTTTAGCAGTTGAGCGAAATGAACACACTAGGAAGGTTCAAGAAGTATGGAAACATGAATATTAAAGATAAAACACTGAGAAAGACGACATCGTAAGATACCTGTATGGTTGAGTCTTTTCAGGCAATGAATAATTTAAATAATATAAGGCGAAATAGCTTAATATTAATGAAATATATGCAAATGACATCGTATTGTAAGGTTTTCAATCAAATATTCAGAATTAACTTTAATATTATGAAGAACAGCATGAATAAAATGGCCAATAATTCTCTTATTGAAGATATGATTAAAACAAGTTTACAAATTATCTCTGTATATCTTATAAATATAAACTCACCTTTCAAGAAATCCCAAGTAATATTCCCTTAGAATTAAATAATCATCAAATTTCTTTTTCGCTGCTTCATAATGTTCAATGCAGTTATTAACAACATCACTATAATTTGCTACAGCTGCTAACCATCCTTGATTGGCCACATGATGATCTCTAATTATTTCTTCACAGTGCTCAATAATGGATTTGGCCAAAGTTGCCATTCTATCTGCTAAATGCGCCCTATCAATCACAGCCTTAAAGGATGGGGTAACTTTTGCAAGCTTTTTGTACAATGTAGTTAAATCTAGAAGAGAAAACTCAAGATAAATGAAATCTTTTATAGATAAAATTTTTGTGAAAGAATTATTCATTGGCGGAAATAACAATTATAATAATAAATAGCAAATAGGATGCTCAGGCAGACTTAATTAATAATACTTTGAAAAATCACATCTACAATATTAGTTTGTCAGAGAATTCATTTGAAACTTGTACTTGATGTGAAAATTTTATTTTTTCCTATAACTTAACAAAGCCGACTTGACCGAATAACAAACATATCCCAAGTATGTGCTTTTCAAACCTGCTTTGAAAATTTTAGACCTCCAGCACATTCTATTCGAAAGTTATCTTGCTCCTTGAACATGAAGATCCCTCCTATATCATACTTAATAGGTTACGAGAATATCTTGTCAGTTTTTTAATGAAACGAATAATAACTGAGATCCATGACGTGCTTGTCTTGATACAGCAAGTATTTGGCGATGCAAGTATTCTGATCGTTCGATGGTTTCCAGTTGCATATAAAATTACAGAATAATTTCCACCAAAGATGCATATCACCACTGTTTGCCTAAAATTTTAGTGGTATAGGGTCCCGATAGCCTATTAGTAAGGCGCTAGGCTGTACATTCTATGAAGCTGAACATAACAAGTTCAAATCTCACTGGATTCAAAATCATAAAATCCGATTATTCAGACCGCTAACGCCACTCAGGTTGAAAATTATGAGAACTCAGATTCATTCATTGATTTATTCAGAAATAATGGGCAAATGCGTAATTCAGAATTTCAGGAAGGACTACATGCTCTGACTTAATTCTTGCATAAGGTCCATTCAAATAATTAATGGTCATATTCACATAAAATATCAAACCCTGGGGGTTCTGAACAGTCAGAACGTGAAACCCAAATTAACCTATTACCTGTGCATTCTCTAGAAGTTCCAATGATGACTAATTAAGTATCATCAGAAGTAGAGGATCGAGATCTGTAATGATGCTTACTACCGATTAACAAAGATTTTGAGTGATGATGTGAACATAAAAATCAGACCTACTGGAATAATGTTCACAACAATATTAATGAATTTCAGTTCATTTATAACTTTAATAGAATTTAAATTTTGATTATTAATCATTAAAACATGTCACAACTTTTGAAAATTGAAACAAATTTTAAAAAATTAACTTGTCACCTATTTTCCAGGTATATGCCATCAGGGTTGAACGAAACAGACCACTACCCCATACAAAGTTATTTCTCACACTACAAAGATACGCTTCTGAGAAATCTGTTCAACAAGTATTTTCTAGCTATTTTCATAATGAAGGAAAATACGGTTGTTTTGGTAGGTTTTTATTAGAAAACCTACAGTACCCAATAACGTTGAGGTCATTCTCTAACCATAAAAATATTCGATTTTTACCATATTCAATTGAGACTACATCCTTAGCATGATCAACAGTGATGTGACATTAACTCCTAAGTGGTCTGACAGTTCTACAGGGAAACAATAAACTGTTTTGATTCAAATGTATTGTGAACGCTTTTCAAAAGAAAGATATTGTTTCACCTCTACAATATAAACAATAAATTTTATGACACATAGCCTTCCCTGTAACTTCATGCACTATGCTTTATGAAGGGAACTGCACAAAATATCTCATCGTCAGGAAAAATGTCAGTTAGCAGGTATTGTCACATTACCGTCAATATGGAGCTTAGCCTAATTATTATTAGTTAATTCACTACTGATCTCCTTGAGGTGTTCCACAAGAGGATTTGACAGTTATGGTTACACCAGTCATTGCATCAATATACACTACATCAATTTAGTGACAGTAATATAATATAGCAGTGCTTCTCTTACAGTCGCATGTTTCAAAGGCTGCAGATTTGTCAAGGAAAAAGGGTATTTCAATTTCATCATAGTTTGAGTTTTTTATTGATGGCTTTGATCAGCCGACTATTCTTGGATATGCTGCTCTATATGCATGCTGACATCGTGTTATTTTTAGATCCTCCGTTTTTATTCCGTCATTTACTACTTTTACTATGTCCTGTGAGTATACAACAGATTGGAGCTAATACATAATATAAAAACAAGGTTTAATCGATAAAGATGAACGTAATCTAAATGGATGAGTCGCATATGCAGCTAGATCTTAAGACATGAAATTTTTTTATTTAGGGTTAATTGAAAACTTCAAATTCAGTAATTCAGAGGTATTTATATTATTATATTTATATTATTCATTATAGCAATTGAAGTAGCAATCTTACCATCAGTTTTAGTGGTCACATCAGGGCACACAGGAAAGCTTGCACTTCTATCTAATTTTTTATTGAAGAAATATATGGGATTCGAATCAGTACCAGCACTATAGTGACAAACTATTTTAGATGGGTCTAAACATACTCCTCCACTGATAAGTAAAACCTGGTCCTCTACACTGATTTCGTATTTTGCTTGTATATGTTCTTTTAACGTTTGAATACTGAAAAATACAACATTATCAGGAAATCGGATCATGTATTAAAGAAAAGTATTTAAACATATAACATAGGTAATTGAAAAATTATATTTGATTTAATCAGTTCTGCCAAATTTTGAATTTTCAGAGAAACTGAGTTTTGCGCTTTTTCAACCTGAAAACGGCAAATATCTACCAAAACTTAGGCTAGAAGATTATCAATAATACATGGTGGGAATAACCCAAAATTAAAAATAACTTTACAAAATATTCACTGATTGCATTGTCTGTTAGCTTAGCAAAGGACTTTGGTACTGAGATTATACTCCTTCAGAGACACATACGGATACTAAAAAATCTTCGTGAAAGAGGAACCATAAAAGGTTATGTATTCATTGATTATCTCCTTAGTAAAATTCACGGTTTAGCATATTATGTTGAAAAATCTTTGATTTACAATATCGAGTTAATCCAAAAAGGCGAATTTGAGGGTGTTTTCTTTATCTCTTTCAAATTTTGTATTCTTGTCATTCAGTTCTTTTTTCTGCTTTTGTCTTTTTATTTCCAGATTCGATGTGGGCAACTTGAAGAAGTCTCTGTTTCCATCAATAGAAGACCACTCTTGAAGAAATAAGTCCCTAAAATATATTTCAGCTCATTTTTGTACTTTCACACTTAGGCGGGGAGCCAGAGTTTTTTTTTACTGAGGTTTTTTCCCTAGGTTTTTATGTGATACGCCGAATTGTATGACACCCCGTCACTAACCCCTGATCTTTATGTTTTATTGTTTGCTAACTAAATATTGTAAGCCAAAAGTTCAAAAGAATATTATAATATATTGTCTGTTAGCTACAGTTATTGAATAAATAAATTTCAAAATCAATAAATAGATACACATGTAATTATTATTAACCCCTTAATGCCCTTGTCTGAGTCTGGCTTGGGCTATGTCTCTTATTGCAAATGCCAGAGTCACGCTCGGGCATGCATAGATTCATTCATTTAATTAGTTGGAGTAAAAGATACAAACACGTAAATAATCCAGATACAGTAGCCATTTAAAACTAATTCACTCAAAAATAACATTTTACCTATAAATAATAGTCAAATTACAGCATCAATATCAATAAATATTCAAAATGATGTTGAACATCTATACTACATACAAATTTACACATAATAAAGATGGCATCTCACATGATTCCACTAATTGATTTGATAGTTAAAAAACGAATAGATTTGGCAAATAAAATAAACAATGTGACTACTAAGATGAGAAAGACATTAACAGTTTATATATTAACAAGGTGCGAAAATCGATACGAACTCTGATAATATTTCTTAAGAAATATTCTTATTATTTTGGGGAAAAAGTGAATGAATAAAGTTGATCAGATGTTGTCACTTGTTTCTGGATTGTAGCATCCTTACTAGCGGACAATTCTGAGAGTTGTTTGTTGATCTACCTCAAATTAAATGATGGTATGTTTAATACTATCAAATCGAGGATATGAGGTGCCTGTAAGTACTTGACTAAAACTATCAACAGGAACATGACATGGCTAATTATGCATCTGCGTTCCAGAGATAGTAGGCTGAACTCATTCATTCTTTCAACACTCATAATCTGAAGATTTTCCCTGTAGGCTATTCAAGAAACGGTTCTAAATTCTTGCCAGCTGTAAATTTCATATTGTGGATTCCAAGCCACTGAAGCAAAGTTAAATTGGCTGAAAACATAATATGTAATACACAAAGATCAGGAGTTTTGTACATCTGTGTACATTTGTGCTGTCTTAAAATAAAGCCAAGTATCTTGCTGGCAGAAGTAGCAATGCTTTTATGAAAGCTAAATGAAAGTGGTGAGGCGAAGACTTGGCTGAGCAACATGTCAGCAATCCTATAGCTGTACATTATCTGCACTCTTCTCCTTATGAACGAGATGACATTGTATTTGTTGAGGTTTAAAAAGAGGTGGTTGTCTTTACAGCACAACGCAAAAGAGTCAAGAATTTGCTGATCAGCAAGACACTCTTTCTTGTGACTTCTAGACCTTATTGTTCCTCTTATAAGCAAATATTGTTCGCCACTGGTTATATGAAACATTTATTTGTATTATAGAGTACATTGAAACATATGAGTGAATATCATCATCTGCATTTTTTATATTTCAAATTTCAATATTCTACACTACTGACATTCAGAATACAAAAGTGAAATATGACAAACACGACTAGTGTGAAGTTTATATGAAAAAAATCTGATTGAATTTTTATTTTGTTTTTACATTCTACATCAATATATGGAGCTATGCAAAACTTTGTCAAAAATTCATTACTATAAGGACATTAGGTTTTTAAAAAAAAAATGTTTATTTTCAACTCAAATCTTAAATGTGTGTATTAAGGAGTTGAATCAATCATAGATCAACATAAAAATATCAGCAAATGAAGTGAAAATGGATCAAATAAAAAGCAGATATAATCTAATAAGAGCAATTATTACATTGAACACTTCTTTATTCAGGTTCCACAACTATTAATTTATAATATTTATTATTAAAGTATGTGCCAGATGGTCAACTAGCTACCTAACCATTAGAAACCAGTAAATTTTATTTCTGAAGAAAAACACAAAAACCAGAATTGGTAGATTAAATTGACATCAAGGAGCAATTAATATATCAACAAACTTCACACAAAACTTTCCGATTTCAACAGAAGGATTAAGCAATGATCCTCAAGATGTAAAATGTATTTAGCCATGGTGTATTGGCGTAAATTCAGAATATTTCGTAAAAAGCAGGAAAAACATGGGTATGAAAGCTTACTAGGAAAACAGAAGAAAAATCCGCGTTGAAATTTGATTTTTATTTACTTATTTTATACTTACGAGATTGAAAGGATGAAAGATATAGGAAACAAAGAAAAAAATGTCTACAGATCATATTTATTCAATTATTAATCTATAAATTCATTTTGAGGAATCATTGGCAAGTCAATCACTCAGGTTCAGCTTCTCTCAGTAGCTATTTTAAGATGAATCTATTTATAAATACACAGTGTGAAAAGTTTTTGCTCAATTGATCCAGAAAGTTAATGAGCTTAATGAACCATCCAAACATAAAAACTTTATTTTTAAGAAAAATGACAACAAAGCACTCAGACGTCAACAAAGCAAAAATATAACCTAATTTCCTATTATTTGTTTATCATCATTCTGTATTGTTATCAAACAAGTCCTATGGAGATTTCATCAATATTTCAAATATTTACTTACCTGACTGCTGTCAACCCCATATCGAGATGCATCCAATTTGAAGGAAATTTGGTTATATCGAAAAGGTACAGCATCATTGGAATATGAAAATTTTCTACCTGTAGAAAAAAAATATGTTAACATCCACGCTTTCATGATTTGAATGTTTCGTCTGTTGTAAACCCTTATCTACGAATTAAGATAAAGAAGCATTAGTCGCACGTGTGATCAGGCCAGTATCGAATGAATTCAATATAGTAAACAAACAATAAATACCAAACAAAAAAATCAAAAATGGAATTTGAAGTCAGATTGCTTTCAGACAAGTGCATTGCAATAAATTTCGACAAAACCACACGTCGATGAATCTAGTCATCCTGATATGAATAAAATCTAGAACTAAAATGGATTCTTTTTCAAAAAATGTGTTGAGCATAGTGGGTTCTTTCACCTGAAACTTATTATTTCCGACGATTTCTTGCCCATCTGTGCCGACGGCTATCTGACATTAGCACAGCTGATGATATTGACAAACTCACGAAACTCCATTTTCATTTCTGTCATTTTGTATAACTCACTAGCAGAGCAATATCACAATTAATACGATATTTATGTACGCATTATGAATGAAATACGCATAATCATCAGCTGACAAGTAGGAAGTGGAAATCTCAGACTGCAACCAAGGACAGTGGTGTTTTCACAAGTCACAACACGAGCGCATCATAGGATACAAACAAACAATCTTTGAAAGAGATAAGAAAGGAATCTTGGAGTAGTGTGTCGCCATCTCATTGCCATTTGATGATATGAACCTTGTACCTTGTAAAACATTGTATAAAGAAAACCTTAAAATAATCTTTATGCAATGGAAATACGATAAAAATGAAACATATGAATATGACTAATAGTGATATGGCCAATCAAGTATGGTTTCAGATAAACAATTATCAAATTGAAAGCGAAATTTATCAATGTTGATTAATTGAATTACAGTTTCCTTCTTTATATAGAACGTTAATATTGGAATACCCCGCAAGATGCCCCAGTAAGTATTGAAAATAAATTATTCCTACCTGAAAGGCCTTAAAAGAAAGGACCTTTGGCGTTCGTGGAGTTAGGGTGCATTATACTGGCTGTTATATATATATGTTATGCTCTGAGCCCTTACCAAAAATTAAATTACAAAGATGGGGCACTCAGTGGCGGCGTAAAGGGGGCGGTGAGGGCGGTCCGCCCTGGGTGCCAAGCATCAAGGGGTGACAACACGGTGACAAAAGAAAAAGTACTCAGAAAATGGATGGTATACTCTCCAATAAAAAAAAAGCTTATACTGTTTTTGCTGCAAACTATTCACGCACCATGAAACAAAACAGAGTTTCGTTAACGGTTTTAATTCATGGTGGAAACTAAATCCTAAAGTGTCTGAACACGAGAATTGTGAGGGCCATCTCTCCTGTTTTGAAAAATGGAAAATCTTGGAGAATGGATTGAGGCTGCAAAAAACTATTGATTATGAGCATCAAATGGTCTTAGACCAAGAAAAAAAGAAGTGGCGTGACATTTTGAGTCGCCTTTTGGATATCATTCTTTTCCTGGCACGCCAAAATCTTCCTCTAAGAGGACATAGAGAAGAGATTTCATCAGACAATAGAGGGAACTTTTTAGAATTAGTTAATCTATTGTCAAAATATGATCCAGTGCTAAGAGAGCACAAAATTAGAATTGAACATGCTATCGCCTGTACAAAAAGTAAACGGGTAGATTCCTATTTGTCTAAAGACATTCAAAATGAGTTCATCAGTCTTTTGGGGAGAGCAGTGAAGAATAACATTTTGGACGACATAAAGAAAGCTAAATATTTTGGAATTATTTTCGATAGTACACCAGACATATCACATTTGATCAGATGAGTTATGTAATCAGATATGTTCATATTGAAGGCGATCAAGTTGAAGTGAAGGAATCATTTCTAGGTTTCTTCCCTATAGAAGGAAAAGACTGCAATCGAACTTACGGAAAATATCCTTACGCAGTTAAAGATTGATAACTTGGACATTCATCTATGTCGGGCTCAAGGATATGATAACGCTGCAACCATGGCAGGAGTTCATGGTGGTGTGCAATCTATCATTAAGGAACACAATCCTAAAGCTTTGTTTATGCCTTGTGCTAATCATTCGCTAAATCTATGTGGGGTGCACTCTTTCATGAGTGTTAGTTCAAGTGTAACATTTTTTGGAACAGTAGAAAGAGTTTACACGTTCTTTTCGTCATCCACACATAGATGGGAAATTCTAATGAAAAGTGTAGGCGTATCGGTCAAAAGACTAGTAGAGACAAGATGGAGTGCTCATCACGATGCTGTTAAGTCATTGAAGAATCTCGAAGAGATGTGTGATCCCAGAAGCAGCAGAGAAAACGTCGATACAAGAGAAGCAGCATCCACACTCTTACCAGCTTTATGTGACTTCAGTTTTTTATGCTACCTCTCTTTTTGGTGTGAAATCCTAGAAGAAGTTAATCAGACACAAAAGTATATCCAAACATCTGGACTATCGCTGGAAAAGTGTGTTATAAAAATTAAAGCCATAAAAAATTTTCTTCAAACTCAACGTGTACAAATAGTGGAAAGAGCTATTTCCTACGCAACTGAGAAATGTGAGGACTTGGATATCTCCGTTGAAAGAAGAGGAAGGAGGAGATTCTGAAAACGAATGCCAGGAGAAATGCCCCAAGATGTTGGACTAACATTGCCAGAAGAGTTGCATAGAGCTATGTTAGAATGTCTTGATAGATTTTACGAAGAACTAGAACATCGCTACAAAGCAATGGATGATATTCTCATAACATTTGGTGTTGTTCAGTCTGAAACTCTACTTACGTCAACAGAAGAAGAACTTCGTGATAAAGTTCCAAATCTTACAAATTGTAAAATGGGACTATTCTGAGTCTGTTCCAAGTCTATCTCTATGTCTAAATTTTTTTTCAACTATTTGTGTTTCGGTGGCTACTTGTGAAAGAAGTTTCTCAAAATTAAAGTTAATAAAATCTTACTTAAGATCTACAATGAGCCAAACACGACTTTCCAGTCTATCCATATTGTCCATTGAAAAGGAGAGGAAAGTAAATTTTGATAATGTCATTTAGTATTTTAGCAAAATAAAGTCACGTGAACACGTTTAATATTTGTCGTTTTATTTTGAGGGTGCTCGATAGAAAGTCGCCCCGGGTGCCAACCTATGCTACGCCGCCACTGGGGGCACTCCCGACTTTTTCCCGTAAATGATGAATGACCTTGGAAATTCTGGCGTTGGAAAAGTGGGCGGGGATAACATAAATAGAATATAAATTTCTCTTTTCTCGAAATTCGAATTGAAACCGCCAAATTATATAAAGGTGTTCCTAAATTGAACGTACAAACGAAAAGGAGAGATTCCTTACGTGAGTTTAAGAAAAAAAAGTCCCATAAACATGGGGTAGCAAACGTTTCGTTTTCGAGATACAGAGTGCTGAAGTTTGAATTTTTTCAAGTTTTTTTCTCATAGTATCTACACTTCACAAGATATTCAACTGAAATTTGGCATAGATATTACATTTGAGAGTTCTCACCACGTGACATGACAATTTCGATAGATGATCTACAGGGTGATATTTTTTCTGGAACACTGCCACCTGTTCTTCTGCAGAACTTTTTTTTGGTGAGCAACTGTTAATTTGAAAAAATGTAAACAGAGGCTTTGTTCTTATACTAAACTTTTCGGTCTATTGTAGTTTTTTCGTATCTACCAACGATACTATATATAATAATACCGGTTTCGTTACTTTTTGCAATAATAAATTACGTGCACCTAGATTTTGAAATGATCTACTCCGAGTTCTCAGCAAATGAATATTTTTATATTGATAACAGGGGAAAATGTTCGTCATTGAGTGTTCACTTATATTTTAAACACTGAACTATTGAGATTATTCAATCCAAATATCCTCAACAGGAGTCGACCGGAGAGGAAAAACTGTACAGGTATACCTGCGCAGGTCGACCGGAGCGTGTGTGTCCCAGTTTTTAAAGCCTGTACAGGTCGCCGGAGCAAATTCGAAATTCGACTCGGCCTAGTGATTCCGTACGGTCGACCATCAATCAAATTGGTAAAATTGGATAATATTAAAAATAGGCATTGAAGCTCTATGATGTAGTTCAATTACTAATTTTTAGTAGATGCAACTAGAACAGTGTGAAAATCGGGCGATGAGAAACATGGAAATGAAGCAATATTCTCTTATATTCTATCATTTTAGGTCTTAATTACAAAACTTATTTTAAGAGTTTGGGCTTTATTTCGGTCAAAGTAAATCAGAAATGAATTGTTACGTTCTGAGATAAAGGTTGCCTTAGCTTAATCGTTGGAAGAAATAGTTTATTAATTCGAATAGTTTATTCCTTATAAAACTGCAGAATATTGGTTGATCTTAATTAGGTTAAAAAGTATCAAGCCTATAAATAGAAAACCGCCGTTTTACTTATTATGCGTGGCTCAGCAAGCGGTTTCTCATCGCTTGAAATGTTTAGGATTGATCCAGAAACTGGGACATTGGGTTGAAGCTGAGGACATCGAACGGCGGCTTGTCGCGTGCGAACAAATCCTCGAACGGAAAAACAGAAAGGGTTTTTGCATCGTATCGTGACCGGAAATGAAAAGCGGGAAAAATCGTGGAGCTTTCCAGGCCACTTCGACATCGAAACCAAACATTCATGTCTCGAAATTGATGCTGGGTATTTGGTGGGACCAGCTTGGCGTAGTGTACTGTGAACTCTTGCAACCAGGCGAAACTATTACAGGAGCCCTCTATCAGACGCAACCAGTGGCGGCTTGTCCTATGAGGCAGGTCAGGCAGTGCCTCATTAAAAAAATTCTGAACCGTATATTTTTTCATTCCCTTTCATCATCACTTTTTCCTCAATATTTTTCCCAATCTCACGTTCCTTGTATATTCATAACAAATTAAATCCTCTTTGACTAAACGGTTGAGGCATGCCTAACGCAGGCTTCTTTGACTGAATTAGCGTGTATCTACTTCGATGACCTACGATAACGTAATGGAAAGCCGTCTAGGATTAATCCGAGGCTGGCCTCTGCGCGATCTTAGCCGATCTGAGATCGTTTCGTTTCTGCGATGTCCAGAGGGTTATCTACGTCGAAGCGGTGAGAACATATCTACGGCTTTTAAGGCGGCTTCTCGAGGAATTAGAGGCTGGCCTCAGGTTTTTATTCGAGTTAATCGGGAAGCGGGAAATAGAGAAATAGGGTTAGTTCACTTTGTCGTTATTTAGTGGTATCGCTTTTACTGTGTATCGCGTATGATTATAATCTTTTTCAGGTGAATTTTTTCTGAAATATAAATCTGACTGTGACTAACAGATCGCGAAATGGATTCAGCGGGACCTAGTGATAGTAAATCTTTTGAAATTCTTAAGGAACATATTCGGTGTACTTGTGATATTGTTAATTTTTAATAAATAAGTAACATTTTGACTCATTCGTATGATGATAAATTATATTTAATTAAGGAAGTTAAGCGACCTGTTCCAAATTTGAGTATATCTCTAGTGTCTAGTGGTGGGGTCGGTAAATCGAATCAGGGATTCCAAAATACGTGGCATGACAAGTACGACTGGCTTACTGGAAGTATTACTTTGAAAAAAATATTTTGTTGGCCGTGCATTTTATTCTCAGCAACTAATGGAAATTCCGACAGAGTTTGGTCGAAAAGTGGTTTTAGTGATTTGAAAAATTTATCTCGGGGTCTATCGCTACACAATAAAAGTGCTCAGCATATTTCATCTAATTGCAAGCTTACCGTTATGAGAAAGCAAAAACAAAATATCGCCACAGCAATAGACAATGCGCGTCAAAGAGAAATTGAAAATTTCAATGCTAGATTCAAAGAAAATCGACAAATTCTAAGAAGTTAAATAGATATTACGATGCACCTCTGTATGCAAGAATTACCTTTTAAGGGCACGATGAATCGATTAATCGCGGAAATTTCAAAGAATTGGTAGTTCTTGTTAGTAAATTTGACACGATTTTAAAAACCTTTTTAGAAAATGACACCAACAGTAAATCGGTAATTTCTGGTACATCTAAAACCATTCAAAATGAATTAATTGATTCGGTTGCTTTTGTTGTGAATAAACAAATCGAGGACGAAATATATATTACATTGTTAAATTTTTTTCATATGTGCCTCACCATACTATATTGTCACGAGCCGCCACTGGACGCAACTAATACGTTGAAGGAAAAACGCCCACAATACGCGGAAAACACGACAAGATGACACGTTTGCATGACAATGCTCGGCCACATGTTTTCAAGGTCGTGAAAACATACCTGGAAACATTGAAATGGGACATCCTACCCCACCCGATGTACTCTCCTGACATCACCCCTTCTGATTTCTACCTATTCCGATTGATGACTCATGGCCTCGCCGACCAGCACTTTCGTTCTTACGAAGAAGCCAAAATTGGATCGATTCGTGGATCGCGAAATTTTTCGACGAGGGATTCAGAAGCTGCCACAACGATGGTAGAAAAATGTGGCTAGCGATGGAAAATATTTTGAAGAATGAGTATGTAACGAGTTTTTGGCGCTCTTGTTCACTTGAACAGAGTGCTTACCAATTGCCCAAATGTCTGTGACTTTCGAATTTTTGGGCAAAAGTGGTATCAATCGTTTTGTTTGGACCTACTGATGAATAATCCGTGGTCAAAATCGATTCTGTCCGTCCGTCCGTTCCGTGAACACGATAACTCTCGAACGGATGAAGTTAGAGAGTTGAAACTTTCAGAATAGATTTGAGGTATAAATATCTCGGCTAAGTTCGTTATTCGGTCAAATCGGCACAATAGGTTCGGAGTAACAAAAAATTTTTTTCAAATGACACTGTTCAAATAAAAATTTTTTTATGGTGCAAAAATACCACTCTCGACTTCGACAAGCTAATAGTTCTGGAGATATGATTTTTCAAATTTTTTTTCATTTACTCAAGAGAAAAATAGAAATGTCATGAAGTCCGAGCTTTGTCATTGAAAGATTTGCCATCACAGATCGATATTCGTTTGACAACTTGCGGACCTAGATATCAGTGTCAGTTGGCGTAATATCAATCAAAATTTTCATAGAATTCATAGAGGTAGAATTCGATGTCGATGACGTTGTCGAAATTCAGAAAAGCACAGACATAATATCAATCAAAAAATTTTTCATCATAGAGAAAGAATTTGATGGCGTTGTCAAAACTCAGAAAAGCAATGACGTTAGTTTTTAGGAGAAGCATAGAACAAAATTTTGTGAAAATTATGAGTAGTTATTTTCAAATTGAGATAAAGGTTTGTTTATTCATTAGGCTTTCATATTTGCATCACATTGTCCCATAGTACGGAAAAGGACTATTGTTCACCCGATCAGAGAGCTTATAGATTTGTTAAGGTTTGAATATTTACTCGCAAGTAGCTCAACAAGAGCGCCAAAGCAATCTGACCTCACGTCAGTGCTTTCTAAATTTTATCATAATAAAATTTGAAGGAAAACAGTGTAGATGTTTAGAAAAGAGTGTATTTTTAGTCACTTTCACTTCATCGGACTTAGATGGAGAAAACAATTTTTCTTTTTCATTTAAAATTCATTCGCACATGATAGTAGTCTGTCATAATTCATAAGAACAGGAGTTTAAATAACTTAATTGATCCCCAGAATTCTGCGGAAATTACCTAAAATGCTGTGTTTACCTTGTACAATTCGATTGCGATTAAATACTAATGGATTCGTAAGCTACAAAGATTTCTTTTTTAAACTCACGGAACCGTTAACAAAATGTATTTTATCTTCAATCAAATAGTTTAGTTTTACTTCTATATAAAAAAAACAGTACTAATATTCTTCCTCATGCCTCATAAATATGAATAGATATTTTCCTAACAAATGCAGAAAGTGATATACTTTCCCGCATGCCACTGCCGTTGAACGACGCGAAGCGGAGAACGGCAAACAGTCAATGGTGGGAAAGACACTTTATGCATGAATTAGGATCATTATTTTTTCTACGACCGCATAAAGATTCAAAAAGAAACAACAATATACAGGGTGTTCTGATTTGTTTCCGACAAATTGAAATGGGTGATAGATCACATCATTTTAAGCAAAAAAGTTGATATAAACATGGGTCCGGAAATCCTTCGTTTCCGAGATACAGGGTGTTAAAGTTGAAAAAATAATTCGCGTTTTGTTCAATATCTTTCGACTGATTCCAAATAATTACATGAAAGTTGGTACATAGGGGTTTTTTGAGGTGAGAAATTCAAATTTGTGGTCGATTTTGTTGTATTTTCTAGAGGGCGCCACTTGCAATCATTTTGTCCCCTTTAAACCGTTGCAACTTTTTTGAACTAACTTGTACGTCATTTTGAACTAGAAAAATCGGTTTCCCTGGCTTTTCTAGTTAAAAACGGTATGCCTTATTCAAATCGCTAGGACCAACGGTTTCCGAGAAAAACGCATTTAAAGCTTATGATTCATACCAATTTTTATAGTGAATTTTCAAATTTTCGTCAATATTTTCCTAAGATTATGCTTGTACGAATCATAAATTGATTCGATAACATTAATTCTACATGTTTGGAGACGAGAAAAATTTGGCAACGCTGCAGGACAATTACACGGTAGTATTCCATCGGAACGCTGTAGTTCAGAAAGCGAGGCTGGAAAAACGTGGGTACCTTCACACAAGTGCTTAAACGTCACATACACTTCAAGTAACGAAAACTAATTCCTCGAATTGTACTAATACTAATAGAAAACATCGCTACTACCTAAATATTTAGTATATGTGAATTTCAGTCCTTCAAGGAATCCCCTCTCAAAAAATTCAAATTCAACAAGATTCCTCGTACTATAGAGAAAGAAAGTAAGGCAACCGTGCACCATCAAACGCTCCACGTGGTAGTAAATTAGTAAATACCGGTTATGGCATACAGCGTAAAAAGACAAAGCGACAACAAACAGACTTGAGTACTTTGTATAACTGAATTTGTCAAAAGAGGAAGTGACGAAATACAAATTTGTGGATAATAGTACCAAGTAGAATTCCATGTAGGTATATCAGAAAAGTGATGTTAAATTCCACTGAATTGAAATTTCATTCATAAATTAAAGTGTTCCAAGACGCTTTCGGAAATATCATCTGATAAATCGAATTCCACTTAAAGGGCTGTTCAGATCCCATCCATATATTACGCTGGACTCAGGAATCTGTATGATAAAAATCTATAATAATCCAATCAAGATTGGAAAAGAGAGTATAAAAATGATCAATTATCAACAAAAACTTTTTACCAATAATGAAAAATCATTTGCTTCAAATTCACTCACCTTCTGCAAAAAATTGAGTGTCCGAATAATTGAACCCCACCAATCCTCGAATTCAACAGGTAGAATGTTTCGATCGCTTTTATATTCACGTACGTGGAATCCTTTTTTTCTTTTTTTACATTTACACAATGCTACTGAATTTTTCACGTTCAGAATTCCCGCGTACCAGATACCAGGCAAGCAAACGAAACTGTTTTCATCAGTTGTTCGGCCGAAATCGGAGATACCGAAAGATGCCGATGGCAAAAAGTTGCCTCTGCGCTGGGCAGTTGATCAAGCGAAATATTACGACCATGCACGATTTCCAAAATGGCACATTTTTCTCGTCTCATAGCAGGTACCGTGCCGACCGATGTATGGAAGAGATAGCCAATACAAACTAAAGTTTTGGCTTTGACCCATCTTTTACATATCTAACTAGGGATGAAACATCATCAAACATGGTTTTCAAATATCGATGTTTTAGTATCCATTTCGACGTTTTTATCATCGATGTCCAACATCGGTTTCGATGTTTTGTAATATCTATATTATATTATTATTATAAGTGAAAAACTATCGGTCTTGTTCTTTCTGTATGTTTTATTAAATAGGTAATCTTGAATTGATTCAAAAAGCTTTCAGCACCTTTTATCATATACCGGCGTATAGTGCTACCTTCCTACAGCTACTTGTGGATTGTCCCGATATACTTTTTTACATTTATTTCATTTTCATGGCGACTATAGTAATTCAATTCATCATTCAATTCAAAGTGCACTTCATTCTTCGTTTTTATTTACTCCAACTCGAGCTAGTACGACTGACAGAACCTCCCTTTTAAGTATTATGATTGCTAACCCAATCATCTTGTTTTTTTATTCACAGTTTCAATTTTAGTTTGGAAATATGAAATATAATTTTTATAATTTATTTTTCAATGAATCTTCTAGAAGGATTACTATAGATTTAAAAACTTAAACTACTAAATTGATTTAATTTAATTTATTTTAAGAGATCATAAATACAAATAAGTAATATATATTATATATTCATACATTTGAATTACTTACGTTTTGCGTATCTACATATTTAGGTATGCCAACAAAATAATTAGTGTCAAGGTAGGTACGAGTATACTGAAGACATACTCATTCTTCATTTCAACTTGAAAACAAAAACGATTATTTATAAATCGAATGTCAGGAAGTATTGGTTCAAATCTATAAGTTGAAACAGAATAAAGACAATAACCTAGCTTTCTTTCTATATATCTCTCTAACGATGAGGTATCTTTTTTCACAGTAACACTTCTATCTACTCGTGAAAGACTTCTTCTCATAAGGTGAATACTCAATAATTTGCATCTTGAATTACAAAGATTTTTTTATATTTGCCTTAATTAAGAATCACACCTTTGCAATTTATATAATAGAACACCAGTAAATTTTATAATCAAAAAACCTTCATCAATTTATACTTTAATATGATTGCAATTTACATATTGTGTTCAACTGCAGATTTTGACAGCTCCTGGTTTAAAGGTATATGATTACCCATATGTTTCATTGCCCGGTCCATGTAAGAAATGACACAATCATCTCTTTTGTTACTATTACTGATTGTTTGGATAAACTCCTGAATTAAGGACTAATTGGCCAGTGCTAAATCAATAATAATAATAATATTTATTCATCCTTTGAGACATAACAATTTATGTATAGGACAAGTCAAAAATTATACAGATACAATATTTATACTAATATAAAGCGTATTCATTCTTACATTTCACATTTTCCAAAATTATAACAGTAATACTCCTGGACACTATAAAAACACTGTTTCAATAACAAATCCTTGACAACCAATTTGAACTCACATTTTTTAAGACCTTGTATGAAACGAGGTAGGTGATTGAAAAGTTTGACACTTCGATAAAGTGGAGACATTTCAAATTTCGCAGTTTTATGCAAAGAAAAATATAATTGATTCTTATTTCTAGTATTATGAGAATGGAAACTTGAGAGTTTCACAATACTGTCTTCATTTTCTTTCACATACATAAGACACAATATCAATAGGAGCTTTTTTCAAGATGTTCGCTGTGTTATTGTTATCGGCCGAAAAAACTGATGAAACACTCGCTTTATTTGGCCTTTTGGACCCATCTTTCTCGTACTCAGATTTTGGAATAAGAACCTTGAATGAAGAGTAACTATCCGGATATTTTGAAACAAGTTTTTCACATTTTACAGAAGAAAATTTTTTACTTAAAAATTCCTGTAAGTTCTCCACTGTTGTTTCAAGTTTCAAGATGGATAGGTGAAGAGCCTTGAATTTCTCCACTCCCTCCACCGTCGAACTCCCTGGATGACTACCTACAACTAATGTGCGACTTCGTTTCTGGGTATTTTTCTTGTGAGAAATAAATTTCCATTCTGAGTCAATCTTCTCCTGGTCAGGTGTTGGGGATAATTTAGCAGGATTTGATTTCATTAAACTCAAATTTTTCCCATTCCATACCTCTCCCCTGCTTACTTCTTTCGGAGTGGCAATTTTCAAATTTTCTTTATCAACATTCCTGGTGCCGGAGCCACCTGGTATACTCAAGCGATCGGAAATCGCCGCTGCGGTATCATTGTGACTGGGAACACCTGATTGATTCGAGAAATTATGATTATCGGTTACAGTATTCCTAATTTCACTAATTTTCGGTTTCTCTTGTGATGAGTATTCACCTGTACTTTTGTTGTTTAGTTTTTTTGATAGGTTGTCGATAACAATATTTTTATCCCTAATTTCCACTTCAAGTGTCGAAATCTTGAATTTCAGGAGCGAATTATTCTCTTGTAGAATTGAATTCTTCGATTCTAATTCGGAAATAATTTTCAGAAGGAGTTCCTGTTGGAGATATAATATGTCATTTGAGCCAATATCAACGGTATTTACTATTTCTTCAACACAGCATTTTTTTATTTATTTTGCACAGCTCGGGTGGAATAATTTCATGCAAACTTCGCACTTAATACTATTTTTCACTATAGTACGCTTACAATACCCACATTCGGGGATCATGATTTTTAGGGCTTCACTAGCACTACTTTTTTTATTGGTAGACATTTTTCTGGGGTAGCAAAACAGCTCGATCAATCCGGGTTTTTACTCCCGGAGTCGGTGGCTGAATTCCTGTTGAAATATATTTCGAAACTATAAACAATGAGCAACACGACTGCATCGGTTGAACATACGACAACGACATACTTTCATTGCAAAACATTTTATGAAAGAGCTATGAAAAATATCCAAATAAATGGTGGGGATGGTAAACTATTGGTCAAAAAAATGACAGTGTTTGAGTTGGATCTTTATTTTCATTTTTCCTTAAAATCTGGAAATTTATAACGGCATACCTAGGTAAGCCAGTATAAACATAAACATATAAACATATATATAAGTTCTTTTTCATTATAATGTCCTGAAAACATATATTAATAATTAAGTTAATGAAAACTCTCTTTCAGCCACACACAATAAATTTTCTAGCTTTCGGTATGCTGCCACCATTCACTGTTGGGTCTAAAATTAACAGTGCTGAGCTTAAGGTTCTACACAGAACTCTGCTTAACCTAACTCTCACAAGTTTGAATTAGCTTCTGAGGGGTGTACATTGATGTACCGCCTTGGCCAAAAGTATTGAGCACCCTAAAAAATTTCGCAGATGCACGGCAAGTGTGGGAAAAACAAAGCTATTGTTTAAGGATTCTTTTGTCGGCATCTAAAAAAGATTAAAACTAATTACATGTGCCGCAAAAAGCAATAAAACACCTAGGTGCCATAAAGTTTGCTATTTTGCACATGTTGTCTTTATTTATCAGTTCGCTACTGCCCTTCGTTGTGGACACCACCAGTCGTTTAGTTTGCTTTTGGTGATTGTTTGCGGAAGATTGGAGTGATATCGTTATAATATGCCAAAAAGAAACGAACTTTCGTTAGAAAAACGTGTGCAGATATAGGTTCTACATGAGCAAGGGAAATCACAAGTAGAGATTTCCAAAACTGTGAAATGTTCGCGCCGATCTGTGCAATATGCTATTGAGCGATTCTCTGCTACCGGATCTCATCGGAATAAGCCTAGAACCGGGCGCAAACGCATCACTACAGGTCGCCAAGATCGTCAGTTATTGAGAGAATCGTTAAAAAATAGGAAAAAACTTCTTTCGAGCTTGCTGCTGAATTGTCAGTAGAAATAACACCATCAATTTCTGCTCGCACAATTCGCAGACGACTTCAGGAAGCTGATTTGAGAGGGTGTAAAGCCAGAAAGAAGCCATGGCTCTCGGATGACAACAAGAAAGCTCGATATGAATGGACTTTAAAACACCGAAGTTGGACTGCAAAAGATTGGTCAAATGTCGTGTGGTCAGATGAATCAAACTTTGAGGTAAGTTAGTTAATTTAATGTCCTTATAATATTTCATAAACAGTTTGAAAAAAATGCCTCTTTATTTTAATTTAATATTTTTCTCGGGGCTCAATATTTTTTTCGTTGTTGCAGAGTTTTGGAACACTTGGTGTGATCTTTGTGCGTCGCCGGGTAGGTGAAGAATTTAAACTAAACCAGAGTGTGTAGTACCAACTGTAAAACACGGTGGCGGCAGCATAATGGTTTGGAGCTGCATGACTGATTCTGAAGTTGGCGAATTGTTCGTGTGTGAGGGTCGCATGAACTCTGAAAAGTACATAAATGTACTAGAATCTGCGTTGTCGTATTCATTCAACACACTCTTTGGAGACACAAATATGGATGGCGTTAAATTCCAGCATGATATCGCGCCGTGCCACAAGTCTGCTCGCTCGATGACATGGTTTCAAGAAAATTGCATTGAACTTCTGGACTGGCCTGCCCAGTCTCCGGACCTAAACCCCATAGAGCATTTATGGGATTTATTAAAGCGCAGAGTCCGGCGCCATACTATTAACAACAAAGAAGAGCTAAAACGCTGCTTGCGTCTGGAGTGGAACGCGATAACGACTGAAGACTGTAGAAAACTAGTGAACTCGATGCCAAAAAGAATTTCTGCCGTAATTAATGCAAAAGGTGGACCCACAAAATTATTATGTATTAATAAATAATGATATAAACATACAGGAATTGTTTCATTTAATTTCGGTTCGACCCTGTTCAAAAAACTGAAAGGTGACATGGGTGCTCAATACTTTTGGCCAAGGCTGTATGTATACCTAGGTAAGCCAGTATAAACAAAACAAACACACGTAAATATAAATTTCCCAGATCCGGAATACTCAATATTCTCAATAACTGAACATTCTACACTTGCACAGTGGCACTTCTGATTCTTCACTGACAATGGTAGAAGTAGTAATAGTGACATCTGTCATTGACCATTCATTCATAATTTAACTTATCAATGAGTAACGCGACGACACAAGCGACATCTAAACAGGAATCATTTCGATGGAGGTTTTTTTTTGATCAGCTGTTCCATAACAGTGATTTCTCCTTTCTCTACCCTCCATACTAAACGGCATACCAACGCCACTGGAGTAGACGTTATCTTTTGTATAAATAAGTAGGCGCTATTCGGCTGGGCCTGAAAAGCCGAATTTGATTCTCCAGGGCATTTCTAGTGGTTTATTCTTTCGCCCTCCGAGTCTCCTCCGATATATTTACGGTCAGTTGTTCATTCGGTCCTGTCCAGGTTCTAAATCAGCTTCTATCGACGAATGGAAACAGATTTAGGGACGTGTTGTCATTCCCCGCTAATTCAATTTGGAGCCGAATTCTTCCACATGGGATTGTGCGCCTATTTTCACTTAGAAAATAGATTTCAGCCATCCCATACTACATCGAACGAAGCATTTCAATTGATGAAATACCTGGACCGATTCCCGATTGTGTAAGAAGTGAAAAATTACCTTGATTCCCTTATTCGGAAAGGTGGGACTGAATGAGGGTGAATGATCAGTGTTAGACATCAGTCCAAGTACTTTGTGATTTTTTTTTCATCCGAGGGACTACGTTCAGATGCAACCCATCTCCCATCAATTCTCAATTCATCTTAGGAATATTCGTAAGTTAAAAAGTGTCAGGACAAGTGATGTGTTTGGAAGAATGGAGTGTCCGATTGAGGCGGAAGTCTACAGATTTCTGACTCAGGGCTGCCAGACATCCCGTTTTTCCAAATTACAAATCAGCCCTGTTTGAAAATTCTTGTAATTCATCGCGAATATAGGTGGAATCAATGAATAAATATCAATGCTTTGATGAATGTTAACACATGCGATGACCATTGGGAGTATGATTGAATTTGATCTGTTGATGGCGCTTTTTCTGGATATGTCTGGAAGGTTCATCTCAATCTTTATTAAGATTTGCAGCCTTCTTCAAGATCATACACACTGTGCGGCTGAGAGGCAGCCACCTCGAAAGCTCAGCAGGTACCTGGGTTCGAACTTACTCACTTATCGTTCTTCGTAAAATCTAAAAATAGAACCCTGTCTCAGTTCAGAATCCCTTTTTGTCACCTAAGCTCAGCACGTTTGACCACCAGTCTGTTCAGTTTTATTTCACCAGTCAGTTTACTTTCAGTATTGAATAACGTCACTCAAAACTCTACAACTTTAAAATAGTATCTCTCTTATACATTTTCTCCAGTTGGGTCAGTTAGTTACCCTAGTTTATTGTGTATTGGATTTGAATATAGAGGGTATTTCTAAGGACAAGAGTGATTATATTTTTGAATTAGCAATGGACTATAGTGCAGAGATTATTCTCCTTCAAAAGACACATGCGGATACTGATAAAAGTCTTCGTGAAAGGGGAACCATAAAAGGTTATGTATTCATTGATTATCTCCTTAGTAAAATTTACGGTTTAGCTTGTTATGTTAGAAATCCTTGATTCACAATTGTGTTGTGAGTGGATTAAATCCACTCACGATAACTATCACAGATTCTTAGGTGTTGTGAAAGCCGCAGCAAAAAAGTTCGTTCCAAGAGGTTTCCGGAAAGATTATATTCCAGGTTGGTCGAAAGAAACCGATAATTTGTACATGGACTATTAAAAATCACCATCCGTTGATAAATGTAAAAGGCTTATGAATTCTATCAATACAAGCCGAGAAGAGAAATGGGATAGTGTTGTATCAAAAATGAATTTCACACATTAGAGTAGGAGTTCATGGGATATATTGAGAAAATTAGGTGAAGCTAATATTTAGGGAAAAAAGCCTCATCTTGGTTATTGTCTTTCTACAACAATATTCTGAATTCAGAAAACTTTCCTTCCGAATTTCGTAAGGCTAAAGTAATAGGTATTTTGAACAGAGGAAAAAATCCTTGTGATCCTAGTATTTATCGACCCATCAGTTTATTGAGTGTTCCTTTCAAGATATTAGAAAGGCTAATTCTTTTTAGAATTGAATCTTCTATAGAAAATACTCTACAAAATTTCCAGGGAGGCTTTAGGAAAAATAGAAATTGTGCGGATCAGGTTCTCAGCCTTACAACTTTCATAGAATCAGGCTTCAATGATAAGTTGAAAACAGGAGCTGCTTTCATTGGTTTATCTTCGGCATATGACACTGTGTGGAAAGATGGATTAATTTTCAAACTCTATACCCATCTGAAGTGTGGGATAGTGGTACGATTATTAGAAAATAGGTTATCTGATAGAAGGTTTCGTGTTTTTATTGACAATAATAGTAGTAATTTCAAAACATTGAAAAACGGTCTTCCTCAAGGATCAGTTTCAGCTCCCTTACTTTTCAATGTATATCACGACATCACCTCAGAAATTTGTTTATGCTGACGACATTGCTATTGCTTACCAACATTCGGATTTCCATACTCTGTAAAACATATTGTCATCTGATAGAGGTATCTTGTTTCCATCTGACTAATCATAAAAAATATAGGAAATTAGCTGTAACTTTCAATGATTCTCCTATCGAACATAATTTCTATCCAAAATACTTAGGAGTTAAATTAGATTCATCTCTCAATTACAAGGCTCATTTAAATGATCTGAGCCTAAAACTGAAAACTGGGAATAATATTTTTCAGAAATTAGCTGGATCGTCTTGGGGTGCTGATCCTCCCATTATTCGCACAGCATCTCTAGCCCTAGTCTTTTCTGCAGCTGAGTATTGTTGCTCTGTTTGGTTTAATAGTTTAATAATTGAGAAGTAGAGTTTCAGTTTTAAATAGTGATGTTACTATTCTTGCTTTTGATGAAGTGAATCAAATGACAGTTTATGTACAATTTGAGGTGAAAATATATTTGATTTATAAAAATAACATAATTAATTGCACATTAGACAGAAAGCAATCAATAGTTAATACTTCAGAATTAAGTTTATACAATCTATTCTAATTCTATAAGAAGATCATTTTCTCCAACTGTTTGCCCAACTTCAATGTTAACAACTTTAACTATTCCTGTAGCTCCACATGTCATTGAGTTCTGCATCTTCATGGCCTCTGTTGGAACAAATTTTTAGTAACGATGATTCTGTGTTAGCTATTTTTAATTGTGCTCACCTACGATGCAGAGTTCTTGTCCCTCAGTCACTTTATCCCCAATTTTACAGGATACGTTTTTCACAATTCCTGGCATTGGTGCTAGAATCTGCTTTGATACGTCAATTTTGGGTTTCTCTTTCATATATTTCAAGAAGTTGGCAGCAGGTTTCGTCAGGATTTGTAAATCATATTTTGTTCCTTCATATCTAAAAACCGAAAGGATATATACTATGATGAGGTTGCGAAGTGGATGTTATAATGTATCTCATGACATTATAGTGTTGATTTTTCCGATTTAAAAACATTAATTATGATTAGGAATTCTGTTCCTCATAGATAAAGAAAAATCAGAAGACATGAAAAGTCGATTTGACGAGAAATTGAACGAGTTGTTATTATTATCAAATGGGCACAAAGAAGAAATATTCAATACTAATTCAATAAATGACCCTGATGAATGTTAAAATTGGGAATTTCGATGAGACATAATTGAGCAATATATCTTTTCGGCATAATGAAGACAAAAAGAATTCATTTTTATAAAAACAGTTTGTTCTAAAACGAACAGGAAAACTTTGTATGATGTGAAAGGAGACTTTAAATTTCTCAATAACATGAGAATATATAATCAGCTTAAATTATTTTGAATAACAAAACCCTCATATTCAGTTAAATCTTCCCCTAATTCGCTCACCGTCCTTAAGTTTCAAAATCCAAAAATTAATTTGCATTCTAAATTTTGCCTCTTTTATTACTTCAATTCTGTCGACCGTTACCCTCCTTTTGCATCGACATATTTGAAGCGAGATTGACCATCAACGTCCTTAGCACCTACCTCGCCCTCGCTACGCTACACCGCCTTAACAACCCGTCGTCTATACTAGTACAAATTTTGTCCCGATATCGTATTATCTTTAGTCATTGAAAAAAGCATCACTAAAGTATAAATACTTACATGACTTGATATTCTCCATGGGCGTTTCTAGAGGCTAGTTGAATAGCAACTGGATCTACACCATTGATTTCTGTTAGTATAAGGGACTCAGCTATATTGATATCCTTTTTCCTTATTTTCATTATTTCTTCACCTATCCGCACCTCGTAATAACCGTTGCTTTGAGAAATTTTGACTAGAAATTCTTCTTCTTTAATTTTTACTACTAAATCCCAGCTATCTAAAATTTTCTCGTGAATTCGAATTTTTGGTCCATTCAAAAACATTCTGTTTCGTGTGTCCCATCTAGCGAAAAGACTAACCGATACTGCTATCAGTTTAAATTTATCGGATGTTTCCAGTTTTCTTCCTTCAAAACCATCTCCGTACACCTCTTTCAAATAATTGGTACTGATGTTCCCTACGAAAATATAACTTAGACTGAATGAAGATAAAGTTCACCAAAGTTTTTCTATCTCTGGTCAGTTTTACTAGCTACTGTAGAGAACGCAGTAGTTTTGTTAACAAACGATTGAAGCATTTTGTGACTGATGTTGTTAAAAAGCTTTAATGGAATGATGTGAAAAAAGTAAAATTTAATTATTCTATTATTCTCTACATGTTTTTTTTCATCAACAATTTGTTATGCAATAAGCAAATAATAAACGTCTATAGTTCAATAAATGCTATACTGGAAGTGAAATACATGTCAGCTGAGGGTTTATAGGTATGAAAGTAGGGGTGATGTTGTTTTGCATTCAAATACAAGATTTGGGAGGACTTGGCTCTGGGAATTTTGGATTGGGAACACCCACTTTCTATAGATTAAGATCACTTAACTCCATCCATCTTCATTTCTCCAAATATTTCGAAGTAGGTTAAAGGTAATTGAAATTTGAAGAATCATGGATATACATCTCCCCTAGTATTATTGTGAATAACATAGGCCTGCTATTGATTAAGTCAACATTTTTCATTTTTTTCCAAAACAATAATTGAGACTCAAATTATTTCCAAGTTATTAAGGAACGGTCAAATCACTCATGGAGTAAATTAAATCAAAGTAATATAACAGATTCAACTCGAGCACCTAACAAACCTCTACATGTAATCAAATAACACAAATTACTCGGTCATTCTCCAAATAACTATAAATTAATTTGTTCGAGTTAGTTTGATAATTATCATATATACGATAATAATGAAAGAATAATCAGGGATAGTTCCGCAATGGAGTAGTAAGGAATGAAAGATGGTACTTGCCAACACTTATTTCTGCTCCTTGGCTTCTATAGGGCGAAGCAACCTTAAAATTAAGGTGTAAAAATAATGAAGAAAAGCAATAATATAATCTCCATTTCGGAGAAAAATAAAGAATCAACAAGATGGAAGCACAAGCAACCCGTTTGATATAACCTAACTCAGAAATAGTTGAATAACGATTTTTCATCGTTTGGAGCTGACCAATATATGGTGAAACATTAGTTGGTATTTCCGCAAGTGAGCAGAAAGGAATAGAAAATGTACCTCTGTGGAACAACCCACGAAAATTCTTCCATTTCTTTGTCAGCTCCAAAAGATAAATCTTTATTCAACCATCTCTGAGTTGTATCACACGTATTGCTTGTGCTTTCATCGTATTACTCAATTTTTCTCGGAAGTTGATATTATACAGCAGAAACACAAAGTGATCGCTGGCACCTACTGTGGTCACCCTATTGATTTTCTTAATTAATTTCATACCATTATTTTATAGTTGCCTTGCCTTGAAGAAGCCAAAGAGCAGAAACACGTGTTGGCAAGTACCATATCTTATTCCTTTCCTCTCCTCTGCGAAACTTCCCACGAATAATCTTTTGTATGTTATTCAAAGGTAGAATTCTCAAATTGAATTACCACTATGACAGGTTAGTTTAGAAAGAGAATAGAGGTTCTACGTCCGATGTTTAATACCCTTATCAATTATGCTTACCTTCAATAAACCTCTTTTCAGTTAGTATATCCCTCAACAAGGGTATATTGTGGGTAACACCTCTAATTATATACTGATCTAATGCTGCTATACTTCTTGAAATAGCTTCATCTCTATTTTGTCCATAACAAACTAGTTTACATATCATCGGGTCATAGTAAATACTGATTTCACTTCCCTCTTCTATACCGCTATCACATCTTACTCCTGGTAAATTGGTGGGTTCTTTGTATGAGTATAATCGACCAACGCTTGGTAAACCGAAGTTTTTATATGGATCCTCTGCATAAACCTGAAATATATCATGACGGAATCAAACGAGAAAAAAAATTGGTTCGGTTCTCACTCTATTTTCGATGGCCCATCCATTGATCTTCACATCCTCTTGCTTAATTCTGAGCTTGTGACCTTTAGCAACCCGAATCATTTGCTGAACGAGATCTACCCCTGTTATACACTCAGTTATAGGATGTTCCACCTGTAGCCTCGTGTTCATTTCGAGGAAATAAAAATTTCTATTCTCATCCACTAAAAATTCTACAGTTCCAGCTGAGTGATAACCTAGTTCTTTGCAAAGTTTTACTGCTTGTTCGCCCATAGCTTTTCTCGTTTCATCATCCAAGAACGTACTGAAATATTTTAAAATATTTGTATAAAACAAATTTCCAGTTGAATCAGTTTCAATGAATCTATTTGATCCATAAGCTTCAGAGTTAACCAATGAATCCAGAAAAGAACACATAAAAATCATTAAAGAATTGAAAAATCTGCGGAATAAGTACACTCAAAGAACAAATCATTGGAACTGGGGCTGTATTCAGCTATTTGCTGAAGTTAAAAATCGTTATGGACTTAATTTTGGATCATTTTTCAGTATTGTGACCAGAGAAAACTACTACCAAATGAATTAGCTTAAATACTTTTATTAAAATGATATACCGAATTTCCTTACCATATTCGATATTCGTCAGTAAATCAGACTAATTAAATCTTAATTCCTCAGCAAAATTTAACGGAATGTGGACTTGGTATAAGTTTACCAGACCTATTTTATAATTTCATATTGGATAAGAAACTTTCTAGAAGGGATGGAAATGCAGCAGTGATATATAAATCGTTAATAAATGACTCTGCAAGTAATTCCAACTATCTGAATATATGGAGAAATTAATCTAAATTGAAAATTAACTATGGTGACCTGAAAAATCATTACATCGATTTTGTGTGGTATCAAGAAATCTTTATTTAACCACAAACCTTTAATAACTAAACATAAATAAATTTTAAGTTTTGTTTGCGTCCATTAGTCCAGTAAAGGAAGGGCTGAAATCACTTTTTCTCGGAAAGAGCTGCATTTTTATATGTTGATTGCTATAATGATAGAAACATATGGTCAAAAATGCAGGTGTTAAAATGTTCAGAAACATTGAGAAATTCTTGAAAATATAGAAAAAAAGGTTTTTCTGATATTTTCGCGAATTAAAAGGTTTAGTAAGAAAAAGTTTTAAACAAAAGTTGTATAGCGGAAAATTCTACTCCAAATTATGTACTTTATCGTTCTCGAAAGTGAATTTGTACTGATAAACAGCGTATTTCTTTAGTAGCGCAATACTAACGAATTTTAAATTTGGCGCTCGATGAATTGACTACCTGAACGCTGAACCAAACATCTGGCAGATATTCGCCAGAGTTGGACTCTCGTCTCGTTTTGTTATTGTATTGCATTTATTACATCGAACCCTAGCCTATAATGTTGAGTTGGTTGAAACGGAAAATTTTATTAATTCAAAAACTAAAATAGCTTTCAGCCGCAATTATGAACAAATTCCTGGCTGAATTTCCTTAAGATGCATACGATATACTAATAATAATTTAGACGGAGGTAGGTACGTTTCTGATAGTAAAATAATAGTAATTCTTCGAAAGAAAGAAATTTATTCAGAGTAATGGGACAAAAGAGTTGATTTAAAATACTGTAGTAGTTATTTGAAGAACAATAGCATTAATGAATAATATTAAAAGTTTCTGCATCGAATAATATCAGGAAAAACTGTTTTTTCATTTTTACTAATAATTCTTCAATTAAATGCATCAATATCATCTCCCTCAGCGTCTACTAGATCCCATTCGTCTTCATCGACATCGGAGTTCATTTATATATAAATAGTTTTGACCCTTTCTGAGGGGTGTAACTTGAAAAGGAAGGTGATTTCGAAAATATTGTAGAGGAAGTACTACCATTAATTATCACTGAGGAATCATATCCAAATGTTCTACGCATTTATATACAGACACCCTGTATATACGTACGATCTCTTGTTATTGTCGACAAGTTTCGATTAGTTCGAATAATTATCATCAGAAATATTCTGCTTTTCTTTAATAATTAAACTAATGGGCAGAATTTCATGTCATATGTTAAACTAATGGGCAGAAGTTTATTTCATTTGTTAAACTTATAGAACACGTTCAATAATTTTGAAGGGTATCTCTCGATATGTATTCTTCAATTTCTGGTTCCTCCTGTCACGTGACTAGTTGATATTTCGTTAGTGGTGATTTATGGTTACCATTTACCAATTCAGAATTTCGAATTCGCAGAATATACCAGGTCACATTTGATATCCTTATGAAGTCGGAAAAATCGAATCGAAGTCGAAAACATTGAATACTGAATAGAACACAGTGGAGCACTGTCACCTGATGAAAAATCACTGCACGATTTAGCCGAAAACAAGTTGAATGTGTTCGATATTTTCATGTTAGAGCTAAAAGTTTCCTGAGAAATTAAACTGTCAGGGAGGATTATTGACATTCAGAGTAGACGACAATAATTCAAGAATAAAATATTCTGATTTGTTTTACTCAATCTAGTAATTGAATCCTGGTTTTATAAGATTTTATTTATTATGAATAGATGCCGCAATTTTTTATCTTGAAAATTACAGAATCCTTTTTCTTAGGATGACAATTTCAGAAGTTCTCATATTTCATAGTGATAATTTTTTAGTAATGATTATTTGGTATTTCCTTATTCACCTTGTGTCTTCTTCTCTTCAACTCAATTCTGATTGTTCACAATCGAACAAGACATAAAGAATTATGAATTGAAAAATATTATATGACTTACCTTGGAGCTTCTTCGATTACCTTCTGATTTCTTCTCTGAATACTGCATTCCCGCTCATTTAAATAAACTGCATTTCCGTGCTTATCGCCTAATACCTGTATTTCGATATGTCTTGGTTTGTCTATGAACTTTTCTACAAGCATTCTTGAATCTCCAAAACTTGACATAGCCTCCTGTGAAGATAGTTTGAAACCTGTTCTGGCAAAGGAAAGCAAGTTAGAAACTACGAATCAATTGAACAAAATAATTTTTAAATAGCTGTTTTGCTTGTCCATTTTAATCGAGGAACCTTTTTTGAGATTTATATTACATATTTCCTCAACAATATACGTGTCGAATATCTATAATATAAAAATGAATCGCAAAATGTGTTGGTAAGCGCATAACTCAACAACGCCTGGATCAATTTGGCCAAATCTTTTTTTTTTAAATGTTCGTTGAAGTTCAAGGATGGTTTTTATGGCGAGAAAAATTTGAATTATTGCTGGAAAAACGCTAAAACGTAGTCAATTTGAGCTTTATTGCTATGCGTGTCGCATAGCATAGTGGAATAAAGCCTTGACCTTTGACGTGGAAACCCGTCGTGTCGTAGGTTCAAGTCCGGGGCTAGGAAAGAAATTTTCTAGCTTTCGGTATGCGGCCACCATTCACTGTTGGGTATAAAATTAACAGTGCTGTGCCTAAGGAGGCGTAAGGACACAGTAACAAAGCCTAGACAGAACACGCACTGGTTAACCTAACTCGCACAAGCTTTAATTAGCTTCTGGGGGGTGTACATTGATATATGTATACCTAGGTAAACCAGTATAAACATAAACATAAAGTTCATATTAAATTAAGGGAACTCACTGTTTTCTAAGCAATGTAGGCGTTTTCCTAACGTCAAAGATCATATCTATCAAAACAATGTGCGTGTGTGCGTTGGAGCAATGCATGACGTTTTTAACCAAGAGTTGCATCGAGAAAAACTGTATGATCTCAACGCTTTGAAAGAATTAATTCAAACAAATCTTCCACTGTTAAATGAACAACAGAAGTATGTATTTGAAACTCTTATGAAAGTAACAAATGATGAAACTGGAGGGATTTACTTCTTAGATGCACCTGGTGGTTCAGGAAAAACTTTTTTGATTTCATTAATATTAGCAACAATTCGCTCACAAAATAAAATTGCACTTGCACTCGCTTCGTCGAGAATCGCAGTAACTTTGCTTGAAGGTGGTCGAACAGCCCATTAAGCACTAAAATTGCCATTAAATATGCAAAGCAATGAAACTACAACCTGCAACGTTTCGAAGAACTCTGCAATGGCAAAGGTTTTGCAGCAATGTAAATTGATTGTTTGGGGTGGATGCACGATGGCACATAAAAAATTTTTGGAGGCTTTAGACAGAACCTTAAAAGATCTACGGAGCAATAATAACCGATTTGGTGGTGCAATGATTTTATTAGCAGCAGATTTTCGTCAAACATTGCCAGTGATTCCACGATCAACGCCAGCTGATGAACTCAATGCATGTCTAAAGTCCTCCAATTTGTGGAAACATGTCAAAGTACTTCATTTAAGCAAGAATATGCGTGTCGAGTTCCAAAATGACCAATCTGGAAATATATTCTCTAAACAACTCATTGACATTGGTAATGGCAAATTTCCTATAGACATGTTGACTGGCTGCATTAACTTTCCTCAAAGTTTTTGTCAGTTAACTCGATCAAAAGATGAACTTATTCAGAAGGTGTTTCCAGATGTTTCTCAAAATTACAAAAACCATGATTGGTTGAGCGAACGAACTATACTGGCTGCAAAAAACATAGATGTAAATGAATTAAATTTCAGAATTCAAGAACAAATTACAGACGAATTGAGGATATATAAATCAGTTGATTCGGCTACTAATCAAGATGATGTAGTCAACTATCCAGCGGAATTTCTAAACTCGCTGGATTTGCCAGGATTGCCACCTCACAATCTTCAATTAAAGGTTGGATCGGTGGTTATAATGTTGTGAAATATCAACCAACCGCGTCTTTGCAACGGTACACGGTTAGCGATAAAAAAATTACTAAACAATGTGATAGAAGCAACTATACTCAAAGGAAAGTATAAAGGAGAAGATGTTTTCATACCCCGCATCCCAATGATTCCGACTTTCATAGAAATATAATCATATTTACATAGCCAACTGTAAGAGCTCTTACCTTGCGTCTTTATCATCCCGGGCGATCCGCATACCCTTACCCCCTCCGCCGGCCGAGGCTTTTATCATAACCGGATAGCCAATTTCCCTAGATATTTGCACACAGTGATCTGCATCCCTTATTATACCGTCGTAGCCTGGAATTGTATTCACCCCGGCTCTGGCCGCCAGCCTTTTCGATTCCAACTTGTCACCCATTCCTGTTATCGACTCTGCTGAGGGACCCACGAAACATACTCCCTCTTCCTCCTGAGGAAATAGAAATGTGGGAGGTTATTCAATTGTTTTTTTATTGGGGAGGTAGGAATACCCGTTATCTCAAGGATGAAATGTGAATTCTATCCTTCGACCGAAGGGATATTTTATGTGCGAGTTCAGAGTAAATCTGCGGATGTCAGGGCAGAATAAATATTTTATTTCTAAAAGGAATGATTTCCACATAAGTTATTCCGGTGTACATCTCGATTTCGAGAAATTTCCAGTATGTTCTTTAGATATGGGAGTGTGCCGTTATTTTCGCAATGTTATTATTAATTAATTAAAATGTGAAAATTTCGGATTAGCTCAATTTACATTATCGAACGCTGGCAAATTATTTAAAATCATAAAAATTTTTATTCTATATGCCAATTTCTTCAGTGATATTCTTTTCAGACTTGAAATAAAATATTTTCATTTTCGGGACATTCAAAATGAGGGTACAAAAAATGAATCCATTAAATTTCAGTTCAGTAATAATTCCAGTCGACTTTTCGCAATTATCAACTGAGTTTGCTCTTCATTGAAAAAATCATTACTTGAATCAGTTTAAATGCGTCAACTCACCAGTTTTTGAACGAATTGAGCATTTTCAGATAGAAAACCGTATCCGGGATGTACAGCTTCCGCTCCCGTAGTTTTTACGGCTTCCAGTATTTTATCCATGTTGAGGTAAGATTCTGAAGCTGTTGCCGGTCCAATAAATAACGCTTCATCGGCTTTGCTGACGTGTTTCTGCAAAAAAAAAAAATATAGAATACTTTTTGAGGATGTTATATAGTTATAATGATTTGTGCATATAATCTTCAAAATTTGCTCTGAATTTCATTAAGGCTAATTTCCCGTATTTTTGCGCGATAATTTTCTCAATGGTAAAATTGGTCAAGTAGTTTCTGAATGTATAATAATTCAAATCACACTTTCCTAGCCAATTTTATTTCATAAATTGTGCAATTCTGTCATAAGAATAGGTTACACCATTCCCAATTTTGAAATAATAAGAATTTATGATATATCTATGATTTCTCAAAAATCGAAACATATTCCTAAGTATTGAATGATTGTTTGGGCTATTACCATCATCTATTGTGGATGTAATGTTTTCCAACGTTTCGAAAAGTAAAAAAAAGTAAAAGGTTTTTACTTTTCCTCCTTGATAAAAATAGAAGATGTCTATCGAAACGTCGGAAAACATTACATCCACAATAGATGATGGTAATAGCTCAAACAATCATTCAACACGAGCTCCATCATCAACAATATCTCGTTATTCCTAAGTAGTAGCATTGAGTATAAACCTACCTAGAGGGGAAAGGCAATTCAAAGAAATGAAGCCAGAAATTCTACCGGTAAAGTGGCGGTCTCAAACGTGTAATTGATCTCCCATAATGAAATATTTTTAATTAATAATGGTAACTTATTACCTCCCTCTAAGAATTGAAGAGGATAAATTCTTAGGACGACTCTACATAATAATTTTTTCAATGGGTTAACGTGTAAAAAAATCGATACTTCAAAATCACCCTATAACTACCTATTGAACCCACAAACCTACCATGAAAATTTCACACTATAATTCCTTCCGTTCGAGAGTGATCGTCTTGACGGAAGAATCGATTTTTACCACACTTTCGAAATAAAAAATGGTAATTAGTGGAATCCTACACTGTGAGGATAATGCAAATAGTAATTTTGTTTATTTTATTATTTGAAAAATATATCAACATCAACATATCAACATCAACAAATATCGAAATGAAATAACTATGAATCTTCGTGAAGAACGAAATATTTTCTGAAGCCGGCCCTGGCTATCATCTAATAGTTCGGTAACTCTCCGTTAGATGCTGTAAAGAACAAATACCTTTATTTCAAGAAACATACAGTCCATCTATTAACCAGAAATCGTACTAGTAAATTTCTGGCTTCATTTCTTTGAACTTTCCCCTCTAGGTAGATTTATACTCAATGGTAGTAGCTTAAAACTACCTGACTTAACGTCATTGTTTTCTTTGCAGTAACATCATCACAGGTGATATGCAGTACTTTTTATCATGTTATTCTATTTAATCAAGGTCCACTATAAATTTTTGGATCTTTCCGGCAATTCCACGAAGCTAAAATAAATATAATTCGTTCCTGTTTTTCACCTGAAATAAAAAGGCGTCAATTTGGCGAGCGTCAGTATACAATTTAAATTTTGCATTGTGGCATGAATTTACAATTTGAACATACATACTTCATATTGTGTCATCAGTATTATCCAGATTTGTTAATTAAATGATGGAGTTGATCCTTTTCAAACATAAAACGATTGTTTGATTTTAATTAAGAGGCTGAACTCGCTTTTGAACATTCTCGTCTCTGCTGGTGAACCCCAGCAAAATGTGGAAAATTAGATCAAACAATAAAATTATCATCACCTGCTGGAAATATTAATTATTCGGGGAAGGTTTCAGTGATGAGAAACGTGACGTGATTCACAATCCGGCAAAATATAAAATTGCCCGTATATGGTCATTACAAATAGTTAATATTTTTGATATTTAATGCTGAATATTGTTGAGGAATTCAATAAATATTGTAAGCGATAACTCGACTTTTCGGACATATTTCGGATTTGAAAATTGATATTATCATAAGTAGAAGACCTAGACATTTCATAAGTTCAGAATAAGTCATTTATTTTTATTAGTTCTCTTTTCTGCTTTTGTCTTTTTATTTTTAGATTCAATGTTGTCAACTTCGACAGCCTCTTTGTTCACTAATGGAAGATCACCCTTGAAAATAGAAATCCTTCACGATATTTCAGGTGATTTTGTACAGAATCGCTGTTCAAAGTTACAGTGTTATACTCCCTACATCTCCTTACAGTATTGCACCATTACATAGTTTAAATTCACTGGAAAATAACTCCACTTACCGACTGTCGATCTGCTATTGAATACACAGCAACCGTTTGAATACCCATCTTTTTCGAAGTGTCGATGATTCTGCAGGCGATTTCACCTCTATTTGCAATGAGAATCTTATTGAAGGTGGTCTCATTTCGGTCTATTTGATCCACAGTGTATATTCCACGTCTTTCCTGCCTCGAACATGCTGACACCAGTCCTTGAAACTGAAAGGGATTCATGTGAAACTCATTGTTGTTCATAAAAAATGTGGAAAGCATTGATGTTACGTGAGGTAGCTAAGGCCCTCGAAATACTTGCAAATTGTTTTTGATCTAATGGAGAATATAAATTGGTTGGTTTTAATTTTAGGCAATTTTTGTTTAAGAACCCAAAGAAATCCCCTCAAAAACCTCAATTATGAATGATGGACCAACTTAAAATGATTAATATATTTCTGTTGATTTTACTAGAAAAAAAACTTCGAACGCAATGAAATTTGTAGAATTCCCTATGCACAGAGGTATAAACGAATTTTGATATGTATATAATTTTATAGAAGTTTTCACATCTTTACTTCATACACCGATTCAACCTGGTTCACAAACTTAGGAGATAATAGAATTTGACTTAGCTTCAATGTTGTGAATGTTTGTTATGATGCATGGTTAATTAAAATTCAATCAATATTGAAACTGGAAGCTATAGACTCATAAACAAGAAAGATTAGAAATAAAATGTATTTTCTGACCATAATCATTTCATACTGAATTGAATAATTTCAAACTATCGAAATCATTATTATTATTTTATTGTAATATTTTCCACATTTTTTTAAGGTACAAATAACTGTTGACCGTTTCAAACAGAATCAAAACAACAAGGAACCACAGAACACTATTTTATTGGGAACTACCCACCACAGAGACGATATGATAACATTTTAATGTGATAATAATTCACTCTAGTTATTCTCAGAAAAATTTTAACTAAAGATCAATAATGGTTACAGATATTATCTTTCATTTAAAAAAACTTTGCAATTATTAATTATTTTCTCTCCTGGAGTTCGGTAACAAATTAATATTCTAAGGTAAGGTATTAAAATTTGACATAATCTATGAATAAACATTATTCAATATTTCTGTTTTTGTTTACATAATTAAAACAGATATTCTGATTATAAAAACGCATGTTCAATAATTAATTATAGTCTAAACAGAATAGATTCATATTAATGATTTAACAAAAAATTTTTTAGTAAAGAACACCTAGTTGATTTTTCAGAATCAAATTTAGGTGATCAAACTCAATTTCTTCAAGCAAGTATAGTTGCACACCTAAATCTGGGAATACTTGTAATCTATCCAAGTAAGATGTTATTGGGATTCAGTAGGGAAAATAATCAGCTTAAACCGTTTTTACAACATCGAAGAGGAATGGTGTGAAAAGGTCATGCATATTTTGGATTACAAAAATATCTTCGTAAGGTGTTTCAAATTTTGTGTTGAAAATTGTGATCTTAAATTCTTGAATTTAGGAGCATATGGGCTCGATATATAATTTAATCGAACTTGAGACACCCTGTATTATGTCGAATTAGGTGGCCTTGAAAAAAACTCACCTTAGCTTTAGCCAAATATTTTTCCAACAAAACTCTACTAGCTGCAAGCGATGTCATTTTCGATAAAGTAAATAGTCAGTAACACCTGTACACATTCACTTGTCCTTTCTTTGAACAAAACTTTTTCCTTCTTTTGTTGACCGCGGTGGTGGTCGATTTGGAAGGAATCGAAATCGAATGAATGATAAGGAATACGCTTGTTGCTGGGATGCCCAACGTCGACCTTTGGATGAGTACTATTACAACAGAAATGTTATTTCCATTTCGTTATTTGAAATAATTACGATTTATTTCAAAACAAATTATAAACGTCACGTACCTTGCCGTATCAAAGAATGAGGAAAGTTGTTTACTTCAAGTAGATGAACGATAAACCGGTTAGGAGAGACACTGAGTCTGCCTGTAGTCGTAGCGTAGATAACAACCGATATTGATAGTAAATAACTACCTACCTATCTTCCACTATTTAGTTGAAGTTATCAAGCGAGAATGGCATGGTCAATATAACACACCGTGGATATGATCATGCAAAATCGTTAGATTTTACCTGCTTATTCGTTTCGGTTCCTAGGAATACCAGGAAACTAAGAATGGCGTATGAAGAATATCGAGAAGTCTGTTTTGAGTCCCCTCATTTTGACGCTTACGCATTAACATCTTTTGAAGGATCCATAAGTAAAATAAGCGATTCCTTAATATTGTTTTAAATTAAAGAAGTACGTATTTCAATACAGTATTACTTCTTCTGAAGTTTACCCTTCAATTCATATTGTCTAACGGGACTATAGGTATTATTATTGCTGCAAACTGTTCCCAATGGAACAGTGAGATATCGTTTTGAAGAGATATTTAAGACGGTTGCCTTTTATATTTCGGGATTGGCAACCCTAGTGTCATAGACTACCTATAGATAGGCAACTCTGGCATGAATTTTGGTCCCGATTTCGAGAGCTCAACTTACAGCGCCATCTTTAGTTATTCCCTACTTTATTACAGATTCCATTCGCACAACGTTCTATCTTGTGGCGCTCTCTAAGGCATTTTATATGAGTTATCATAGGATTCCACGCAAGCGCAGGTTGAATCCCATATTTTCATTGGATTTGCAAACAAATACATTTGAAATGACCATTATTTTAATCTGCTGTAGATTGTCACAATTTCAATAAAAAAATATCATTTCATCAGAAAATTGTGACAATTTGCAGCAGATTAAAAAAATTATGGTCATTTCAAATATATCTGCCCTTCAAATCAAGGAACATACTAATCTTTAGAGGATGAAAGGAAATAAACAAAAAATAAACTTTGGAAATAAATATAATGCAGTATATAATCAATTTACAAAAATTTCAATATCGTATAAACGAACCAACAATAACTTATCAAATTATGAAAAATACATTAAAAGATTAAATTAGAATATTAGTGACAATTATATCAATTTAAGCATGGAATGCATTATATTTATACTTTTATGACAAAAACAATTTCTTGAAGTCTATTTTCTTTTTTTTACTGCTTGAACCTGAAAGCAATACAGGAATTTAAATCAAAGAGAACTAGTGAAGGTATACTAAGATTTAGAGCCAAAGCTAAAATTCCATGAATTTGGCATTCCAACAGTAAATCTCACATATCCGTTGAAGTATTCTAGGAATCTTCTGATAAACGATTTTTATGAAACCCACTATTAGTGGAATACCCAAAACTATAATCAATGACCATGAGCAGTTCACTTATATATAAATACCTTGTTGCCTCAAAGTTTCTTCAGGAGTTCTGGATGGTAGAAAAAATATGTCATCATTTTGAGGGCGGCTTACATAATCTGAAAGATTATTGAAATTACAAAAATGATAATCATAGGGAATAGAATGAATTACTTGGCAAATTAAGTGTTGGTAGAACAAATCTTTTCAGCTTTCCATGAAAATGCTTTATGCAAATAACGCTTTTGGATGAATGAAGACATGGATTTCCGATTCTTTCCAACCAAACATTTCCAACACCCTCAACTTGTGTAATGAAAAACCTAGAAAGAAAACAGTATTAGAAACTGTCCCAAATTTTTACTTATCAGAAATTACTACACGAATATGAAATTGCTACAGAAAATATTAATTCACAGTACATTTTTAGTGAGTTATAAGTTAATCCAAAACAACTACTTAAATAAATGCAATAATACACATACATTTTGACATTAATATCACAATCAATTGGGAACACAGCATAAGTTGAAAATAAATACCTCTCTAGCTGAATAACACTACTTTTTGAATAAAAAATAAGTAGTATATGTATGGAATAAACCTAGAACACGACATGAGAGACAGAGTAATATTCCATAATAAATAGGAAAAAAGATTTCCATGACTCACATAAGTACTTCGGTATATTCTCATGACCGTTGGAATAGGTAATGTATTTTCTGTCAGGACCTGTTAAATTGAAGACTTGTATTTATGAAGAGCTTTTTCTTTATATCTTCAGACTTTCAGATTATATCTATTCTAACATGAGAATGCATCGAATTAAGCTCATATGAGTTTTAAAAACTTTGAACCCAGTCTCCTGGATTTGTTTTGTACTTTATAGAAGTTTTTTCACATCTTTATTCCATACACCGATTCAACCTGGTTCAAAAACTTGGGAGATAATAGAATTTGACTTAGTTTTAATATTTCTGAATGTTATGATGCATGGTTAATTAAAATTCAATCAATATTGAAACTGGAAGCTATAGGCTCATAAACAAGAAAGATTAGAATAGAAATGTATTTTCTGACCATAATCATTTCGTACTGAATTGAATAATTTCAAACTATCGAAATCATTATAACTATTTTATTATAATATTTTCCACTTTTTTTTAAGGTACAAATAACTGTTGACAGTTTCAAACAGAATCAAAACAACAAGTAACCACATAACAATATTTTATTGGGAACTACCCACCACAAAGACGTTATAATAATTTTAATGTGATGATAATTCACTCTAGATATTCTGAGAAATATTATAACTAAAGATCAGTAATGGTTACAGATATTATCTTTCATTTAAAAAACTTTGCAATTATTATTTTTTTTCTCTCTCCTGGGGTTAATAAATTAATATTCTATGGTAAGGTATTAAAATTCGACATAATCTATGAATAACCATTATTCAATATTTCTGTTTTTGTTACATAATTTTTTTTTTTTTTTAATCTCAATAATTATTAACAATCAGAATAACATTCTATAAGTTAATGTGTTAAGAAGTAGTCAAGTGACTTGAATAGAGCGGGAAAAGATTATCTCCAGTGAGAGAATCTCATTATTCCATTAAATCAGCTGGCCAATGTCTCTTCAATCTTCTTGCTAAGGTGTTTGTCAGTAAGGGTTGGAGTAAAATATTTGAGTGGTTTTCCATTCTCGCGTGGTGGTTTCTGCTTCTATGCTTGATGACTTCTTCAACATATGGTATATTTAGGTCTTCATGTAAAATCTGGTTGGACACATACCATGGGGCGTTGGCCATCATGCGAAGTATTTTCGATTGCGTTCTTTCATCAGAGCTATGCTGGGTTTGCTTGCGCATCCCCAGATTTCTATCCCATATGTCCATATTAGGATGATGATAGTCTTATACAACAACATTTTGTTTGTAAGTGGTAACTTGGATTTTCTTCCGATGAGCCAATTAATTTCCCTGACTTTCAGGTCAATTTGTTTTCTTTTTTGATTATATGTTCCCTCCAGGTTAGCCTAGTGTCTAGATGAAAGCCAAGGTATTTTGCTGACGTAGCTTTTAGAATTACTATGTTGTTCAATTTGATTGAGAGACAATGTTGCTTTCTCAGTGTAAAGTCTACTTGTTGAGATTTGGTTTCATTTATTTTTATTTTCCACTTTTTCATCCAGATTTGTAGTTTGTCTAGGTGTTCTTGTACTAGCTTAGTCGCTGTTGCTGGGTCTTCATGTACTGCCATTATTGTTGTGTCATCAGCAAATGTTCCTGTTGTAGTGTGAGCTGTTATTGGTAGATCTGAGGTAAAAAGTAGGTAGAGGAACGGGCCCAGCACGCTTCCTTGTGGCACTCCAGCTTGAATGGGGCTATAATCTGATACTTCTTGCCCTACCCTAGTTCTAAACTGTCTGTTTGTAAGGTATGAATTCAGTAAATTAAAGAATTTTAAAGGAAGAATATTTCTTATCTTGAATAGGAGTCCTGAGTGCCATACTTTATCGAAAGCTTGACTCACATCCAGAAAGACTGAAGTGCAGTATAGCTTCTTTTCAAACGCTTGGTTTATGGTTTGCGTTATTCTATGCGTTTGTTGGACAGTTGAGTGACCTTGTCTGAATCCGAATTGATGTGAAGGAATCCAATGATCTATGGGAATTTCGGCGTTTATTCTCTGAAGTAATAACCTTTCCAATATTTTCGAGATTATTGGCAAAAGGCTTATGGGTCGATATGATGTCACTTCGTGTGGATTCTTGCCCGGTTTCAGTATCATGAGTACTTCTGCTGTTTTCAGTGATTTGGGCCAGTGCCCGAGTCTCAATATAGCATTAAAGATGTAGGTTACCGTGACAATCCCTTTTCTAGGCAGTTCTTTGATCATCTTTGCAGTTATTCCATCAATACCTGGTGCCTTTTTCTGGTTCAGATGAGTGATTTCTTTGTATACTTCTTTAGGTGTTAAGAACTTTATATTTTGAGTTTCTGTAGGGATGTTAGAAATATTTTCCTCAACAATTTCATCAATGACCTGGTCATTTGGTTTGAATACCACTGTCAGGTCTAGCCCATCTAGCATTGGTTTCAGTTGAGTTTTTCACTGGGACATTTTGTTCTGTTGGCTTTACCTTGGATTTTATAGGTCTCCATATTGAGTTGTCGTATCGGTTTAATCCGGTGATATATATATTGAATGATTCTTCCTTCAATTCTCTTAACCTATTTTTAAGTTTATTGCTTATATTATTGAATGCTGTTTTGTCTGCAGGAGCATGTGTGTTTTGCCATCTAGATCTTATTTTGTGTTTTTCAGCAATGAGCTTTTTAATTTCTAATGATATTGGTAACAAAATTTTTCATTAAAGAACACGTTGATTTTTCAGAATCAAATTTAGGTGATCAAATTCAATTTCTTCAAGCAAGTATAATTGCACACCTAAATCTGGGAATACTTGTAATCTTTTCAAGTAAATTGTTATTGGGAATCAGTAGAGAAAATAATCATCAAGCAAAGTAACATCACAGACAATCGTTCACCTAAACACAGTGCTTACAGATTTATTATAGTTTGAATATTTACTCGTAAGTAGCTCAACAAGAGCGCCAAAGTGATCTGACCTCACGTCAGTGCTTTCGAATTATTTTGTCTAGTTTTCGTAGTCGGTCTATTTAACATTTATGAAAGTTAAAAATTTTTTGAATTTGCCAGTATTTGTATCTCTAATCTCTACGACATATGTCTGTTGAAACTTTGGGAGGAGGAACAATGATAGATAATGGTTATTGCCCAAATCATAATTCTTTACTAGTTCTATCATCAACAATTTTTCGTCAGCAACATCACAGCATATCACGTAATTTCGAAAGAAATGAAGGGAATTTTCTGAAACTTTCCAAGATGGACGATTTTCACCAAACTTCACGGGCTCTATTTTTCAACTTATTCTGTACTCTCAAATAACAAAGCCACACAAAGCCCCAAGAAAAGTTAAAATATTCGGAATTAAGAAAAAGCAAAACGGATCATTACATGATATTACATTACATTGAAAAATTTCTATACATGAAGAAATAACTCCATATGTATATTGCCGAAAGCCAGAACGAGGTGAGTCATAAAATATTTCCCATAATCTGAGCATCCAAAAATGACTACGGCGGTGTTGAAGTATCCGAGTTATTCGCAAGTTCTAAAATATTTCAAGAGTCTCACTTCTACGAAGTTGAGCGGAGTACATCCAAGTTGGTTAGAACTTTGAAATATATCATCGATTTAAAAGTTGCCGGTACACCCAACTATCTAAAGATTTATTCAACCTCTATGAAAACGAAAGAAAATTTGAATTTATCCGAAGTTCCTGCTCAACATCTTGCACGAGTATACATATATTCCAGCGAAGTATCGAATATGGCGCATATGATGAAATTTGTGAGTGTTAATACGTGTAATCTATGTTTAAGAAGTTTATCCATTTAAAGAGGTGGAGATTCCGCTGAGTAATCTGAGATGGCAATGTTTATTACTTGCAACTACTTGCTAGCAACATTTTTTGAAATTTTCAATCTAGAGAACGTCATTACAAATCCTCGGTTTTCTGAGTGCAGGGTGGATTCAATGATTCAATGATTCAGTACAGCATTCTAGTTACTATTACAATGCATGCCATATCACCTTATTCGAAAGGATATTTTAGAATGGAGCCGATCTATTAATCTTCCACATTATTGGAAGAATTCTACAGAGATGAGTTATATTTAGGAGCAAGTTTATGTGTTGTTTTCAAACATGAGATTTACCCTAGCCATACAGGACCAAGTGGTGAATACGAGAAACTACCTGAATATATTGTTAAAGACCCTAAGGTGAAAGATGACAGGTGTAGAAAATGTGAAGAAAGACCCGAAACAATACAACACGTTACATCAGCACGTAGTCTACTTGCCCAAAATGATTATTTACACCGACACAATCAAGTAGCTGCAGTAATTCACCAAAATATATGTAACAACCTGGGACTTGATACAGGCTAACCTAAGATGCCTTACTATAAATACGTTCTTAAGTCAGTCATCGATCATTATCGATCGCAGTGTCCCCTTTAACAAACCTGATATCGTTATCAGAGACAAGCAATCAAGCGAAGCTATTATTGTAGACATCGCGATCCCTAACACGCATAACCTGCTGAATACCATTGCAGAAAAAAAAGAAAGTACACTGAGTTAGCAGATGAGATAAAAAGGATGTGGAATCTCAACAAAGTCACTATCGTACCAATTGTACTATCTACTACAGGGGTTATACCATGGGAGTTGCACAATGGCTTGGAGCTCCTCGGACTACAGAGATAATTTACATGCTGCTACAGAAAGTTGTAATTCTGAACACCACTAGAATAGTCCGAAGATTTTTGAGTCAGGATTAACTTATGGAAATGCTTGGCGAAAAACCCGTATCCCATTGAATCAACCAGGGCAACCTGAGAAACTAGAGATATAATAATTACACGGAAGATACCCCTACGCTCTATCTAAAGGAGAAACAGCGGAATCAGTAAATTGGTTGACAGAAGGAGGACTTTATGGTGAGACAGAAGAGTTTATGACTGCAATTCAAGATGGGGTCATTAGGACAAAAAATTACAGGAAATACATCCTCAAGGAACCAAACCTAGAAGACAAATGTCGCCTCTGCGGAATCACCACTGAAACAATCCAACACCTCACCGCTGGCTGCAGTAAAATAGCTGGAACTGAATATCTACGCAGGCACAATCTTACAGCAGGCATAGTACACCAAGAACTTACAAAAATGTGGATTTCACAAAGATACAACACCCTACTATAAATACAACCCTAAAACAATTCCAGAAAATGATGATTACAGACTGTACTGGGACATCCCCATCATCACCGATAGGCCCACACCAAACAACAGACCGGACATCACATATGTAGATCAGAACAAGAAAGAGGCTTACTTAATAGATATCTCCCATCCAAGTCATCACAACCTAGAAAAAGCTGAAACAACCAAGCTCACTAAATATCTAGCGGAAGAATTTAAAGCAATACATCGTCTAATGAAAGTTACAGTGATACCCATTATAATAACAACCAATGGGATCATAGGGAAAACTTTGAAATCCAACCTGAAACAGATAGGAATCAAACAGAACCTTACCATCAAGATGCAAAAAATGTTATCATGACCTGCAGAATCACAAGAAAGTACCTCAACATCAAAGAATAATCAAACCACAAGACCAAACAATGCACTCCAACCATTACCAGTGATTGGCCGCAAGCACCACTGATTAATGTAACCATCCTAATCAGATGAGAATTACAAAATAATAATAACAACATAGTTCAAAAAGACGGGAAAAGATTCTTGTTAACACGTAAAGAGTGCTGAGAGATTCGTTATAGTTTGAATATTTACTCGCAGCTGGCTCAACAAGAGCGCCAAAGCCGTCTGATCTCATGTCAGTGCTTTCTGAGTGTTTCCCATAAAGTAGTCTGTATTTCGGAAAGCATAACATTATATTTATGATATTTAAACCCCTCATAAAAAGTCGGGCTACAATTATGAAGGTCTGAAGTGTGAATGGTATTAATTACTGAGTGCTTTCATTAGGTGCAGACAATTTTTTCTAGGTAAATCATGTTGTACTTCACTTTCTAAAGATGCTGTTGGCCGAATAATGTTAATTAGAATGAAGCTTTGAGGCGACTTGACCAAAATAGTACAGATTCTTTCCATATAACAGAGGAATCACTAACCAAGCAGAGCCTGTATATCCGATCGACAAAACTTCGTCCACTTGTGTGAGGGTGACATCAAATCCTCTACCTAATAGTGAAGTTGGAACCATTCCTCTTGGGATACCCTGTAGATGCATTTTCTGGAAATTTGAAGTTTGCAAGCTGTTGAGTTTATCGAACAAGGCCACTCGTGTTGTTGGATTTTGAATACCCTTCAATCAGAAAAGTTCGTAAACCGTTGCCGTAACTTCGTTAATGTAGAAGCCTCGTAATCCTTTAAGTGACTGTCAATGGAAATCCCTCGAATCTCAACTTAGGGGCTCTCGGTCCGCAGAGGAAACCCTCACAAGTTTCGGATCTGATTATCCCTCTTCTAGATTAAGTTATTCAGATTTTTATAACGAAGAATTTTGAGGGTCATTATCCCATGTTCGAGGGACGCAAAACATTGAGCTGGGACAAATTGAAACTTTCCTCGAAAAGTTCATGTGTATTGAACAACAAAAATAAATCAACATGATAAAAGTGTTGAGGATTGGGTATGCTCTATAAATAGTTCAGTAAAGGAAGGGCTGAAATCACTTTTTCTCGGAAATAGCTGCATTTTTGATATGTTGATTGTTGTAAAGAGAGAAACATATGGTCGAAACTGCAGGTGTTAATATTTTCAGGAACATTGAAAAATTCTTGAAAAAAGAGAAAAAAATACGGTTTTTCTGATATTTTCGCACATGAGAAGGTTTAGTGAGAAAAAGTTTCAAACGAAAGTTGTAGAGCGGAAAATTCTAGTCCAAATTATGTACTTTACCGTTCTCGAAAGTTATTTTGTATACTGATTATTAAGGTATATCTCTAATGCGGCGATAACAGTGAATTCGAAATTTGGCGCCTAGTGCAAAACCAAGCGGTCCTAGACATCTGAAGTTCTAGAACAGGGTAGGATTCAGCACAAGTTGTCTGGAGAGTGTGATTTGAAATTCTTGTTCTATTAGAATGAATAACAGCTTACTTGGGATATCAATAACATGTAATTATTGGGTTTAAACTCATTAGTTTGAAATCGATATTTCAGTGACGCATTGAAATGAATAATTGCCCCACCAAAATTTTGAATACTTACAAGAATAGATTATTATATAGTTAATTATGGGGGGGAAACTTCCTCAACAATAATACTTTCATAAAAAAAATTTAAAGAGAAATATAGTTATGTCATTATCATCGAACAACATCGTGGGAAGCAACCGGTTTTTTTTACAAATCTCCCAATATAATGGAGCTTAGTAAAGATAGGCTTTTAATCCCGATTCTCTCAGTAATTATCAAAAAAATTTAATTATATAATAAGATAGCTGGTCAAATCGTTGTAGCTGATATAAAAAAACAAGATTATAACTATGAAATTTATCCCCTCTCAAGTAAATTCTTGGATAGCACTATATCTGAAATTCCGGAAAATTTGAAAACTCTCCTATTCCATTTACTAGATTCAAAATGTAGTGAAAGAAAGATGTGAAACGTGATACAATAGCACATTCCATAATTTCCTTTGTTCGAATAAGAATATTCATTTCCAAATTTCAGTTAGCTGTAGGAACTTATGTCTACAGAAAAACAGGTTCAATAGGCACAATATTCAATTATATGAAGCTTCCGTTATTATGCGACCTGCAAAATTAAAGCCTACAAACTCTTTCATTCAATTCGTTTTTGATAACACAGATCACAATGTAAAAACGTCGGATGGTCGTGAAACATTTCACTGTTTGGGGGGTATTAAAGTCATTACACCAGAATATGATGTAGAATATGAAGGAGGTTCCAAAAGGCTGATGGAAATGCCACCTGCTTCTATTTTAGCTTCACAAAAGCAGATATAATTGATACCATTCAGTTACACGAATCCTGATGGATTGAAGAGTGTAGAGTTCGTTGATAAATCAAAACTTCATATAAAAGTACAACATGAAGTTACAGATATATGGTCTTAAAATCTGAGAAAAATGATGTTTTCAAAATTCTTTACTAAGCGAAAATGAACTTTCATACAAGTATTATGATACTTCATATAGTTTTGAGAATGGAGTGGATTTCGGTTGAAAGAACTGTACAATCATAGACCTCTATGGCAATGTTTCGGTGTTTATTTTCACCTTCCTTAGGCTAAAATTGACTAAAAATTTGTTGGCACCCATCAACAACATTGCAATCGTACACTGAAATCAAAAACTGATTTTTCAACAAATCATCATTAAATACAAGCAAAAGTTGATCACAATGCGTTGGAAAATGATTAAACTATTCTGTGAATGCACTCAAACTGAGAAGAAGAGACTCAGCCGAGTGATCAAAGTAACAATACCAAAAAGGGATAAGTATCTAATTTTTTATTCAAAATGAATGGATAATGAGGGTTATCTTCAATATCGACAAAAATCAATGTGATAAGTTGTGTGTGTATTCATATTGACTAAGTCACAAACTGAGGACTCCTTAAAAATTGCATTTGCTCTATAAATCCGGTAAACCCTCCCGTACAATATGCGCCGTGTTAACATATAAATTTCCTATTTTCATTTGCATTTTCTTATTGAATTAGTATATATGTTATTCAGGGAAATGGTATCAATAATCAACATTATTTTCGATGTTCTTTATCCAGATCATTTCTTTTGTCAATCTTTTTCCAAAATTATTTTTTCTGTGAATTATAGCACAATTATCAGAATTGAAATTATGTACTGTATTTTTACAGTAGGCCCTTTCTACAGTCACTTTCATGCTGTCGAATCCTATTTTCGACAGTTGTTTTGTTTGGTCTATATAACGTGCTGACAATCATTACAATCTATTTTGTGAACAAGATAAGTCGGAAGTATACTGTTAGGTAATCGACTGAATTCCTGTTAGGATTGTTTTACTTAGAGTGTATGCGTTAATGCTTCTTAGTTTTTCCCTTGCTTTTAAACAATTTTTCAGTATTTCATTCAATCAATATCGAAAATCAAATTCGAAAAAAGAATTTTGTTTTAAAGGGGGCGTAATAAGGCGTATTATTGTTTTTCTTTTTTCTTCAATATTGAATCAAGTTGGTACCAATCAATACAGTCTCCCCTATTTTCCCGAGATTCTGTCCGAGTAAATTATCAGAAATCTCACCCCCTACGTCTAGAAATGCATTCGGGGTAAGATACAAGGAGCAACCCAATTCGAGAAAAATCACTATTTTCTATTGCAGAGACGACTCCTTAATCCTCTTATTATTGGGTGTTAAGTTCGAATTTGAGATCTTGGGACGAACAACTGAAAACACTAGACAGGGGTGAGAATGTCAGGTACGGACTATGCGGAAATAATATGAAATGTTTTTTTCCAAAATCATTATTGGAATAGCGAAAAAAATGGTGACATGAATAATCAAAAAAAAATAACAGAAGTCGAAATCCCTTCTTATCTGCCTATTTATTAGAATAAACAAAAATTCAAAATATATTTTTTTTTTGAAACAAGATTTTTCCTTTCAATTGTAAGTTTCGAACATTTTGAATTGCTTAGTTTTGTTCTTCCATTTCAGAGTCTCGATGAAGATTTTGAAATAAAGTCGAAACTAGTTGACCTTTCTTCCAAAAATTTGATTTTGTGATTAATCGTCGACTTAAAATCCTGTCAAAAATCACCAGAAGTCTTACTGATAGGTCTCATAATCATTTATCATGAATTACAAAATGTCTATTGAGAGTTGAGGTTAAACAGGAATGATAGCTCAATTAAGTCCCTGAAAAACAGGCAATCCAATCTGTGTAATACCTCAATCAATCACCACATATAACACAACCACCTGTTACCTGAGAGTTATTTCTCAGGTTTTTCATGAAAATTAAGCATGGTAAACCGGCATGTTGGTAGTTCATTTTCCCTATAAATATTCTGTAACAACGGTCTATAGATGAGCTGTCAGGTACACCTGATACACCCCTGCCCGGTCGCCTTGGCTGCTCTGACTCACCCCATAATGTCAATCAAACGCTTGAGAGTTATGGAGCGTCTTACTGAAGTTACCCCTTATCGCCTGTGGACATTCACAAGACGATGAAGAAAAAGAATCGAGTTCCATAGTCATCAACAGAATTGAGATATATGGATAGGCAAGAGGGAGGTCATCAATGATGTTTTCATTTCTTAAACTCGGAAGGATTACATTAATTAATGCAGATGAGTGTAAAAAAATAATTGTGAATTTAATCAGTGTATATATATTCTTTTGAACTTTTGGCTGCCAATATTTAGTTAGTAAACAATAAAGCATATAGATCAGGGGTTAGTGACGGGGTGTCATACAATTCGGCGTATGGCATAAAAGCCTTGGGAAAAAACCTCAGTAAAAATGAACCCTTGCTCCCCGTCTAAGTGTGAAAATACAAAAATAAGCTGAAATATATTTTAGGGACTTCTTTCTTTAAGAGTGGTCTTCTATTGATGGAGACAGAGACTTCTTCAAGTTGCCCACATCGAATCTGGAAATAAAAAGACAAAAGTAGAAAAAAGAACTGAATAACAAAAATACGTATCATATTCGTTTGGAATTTATAACCCATTCCAAGAAAGAGTCGAAAACATCATGAATAGCCCTAAAACCATCTTGAAATTTATATATGGATTTAATTAATTTAATTTAATTTAATCAGTATATTTCCGTATAGCATTGACGTTTAGCATAATTAAATGTTATAGTTGCCGAAACCTTCAGAAACTCTTTTTGAATTAACTAAAGGGAATAAAGATCGAAAACAGTTGTCTATAGATTTCTCAGGAACTTCATAAACCAAAATAATCACTAATTAATATTTGAAAACCGAGTTTTCTTTTGACTGGAATTCGAATTGAACTTGTAGGTGAATTAAGGAAATGAGAACTGAAGTCTTCTATTTTGATTAGACCTGAGAATGAAAAAGATGTAGAAAATACTGGCGTGAAGTCAGGAGCATTTGCCTGCTTGTTCCGAAGTCTTTTCCCGGAACAGTGCTTCTAATTGAAAATAACCATTCGAACCATTCTTCAGCTGTTGGAATTGGAGCAATCATTAGTCATGAGTTTTCTTCTGGAATAGAGAAACCTATAGCTTATGCATCTAGAACTTCGAGTGAAAGTGAAAAGAAGTATTCTCAAATAGAAAAAGAAGCTCTTGCAATAATATTTGGAATTTTGAAGTTCAATCAATATCTTTTGCATAAAAAGTTCACACTAGTCACCGATCATAAGCCTCTTTTTGCTATATTTTCACCAAAAAAATGCATTCCACAATTTTTAGCCAACCGATTACGGCGATGGGCTGTAATTCTCTCAAATAACGATTATGAAATTCAATATATAGAATCGAAAAAGAATTCAGCATATAGTTTATCTAGATTAACTTCTTTGCAACCTAGTAATTTAGACGACGATATTGAATTGAACTATTGTTTCTTTTTTGAAAGTAGAGAGGATTTGAATATTGATTTCAATAAAATGAAGTCAATTTCTGAAACAGATGAAATTATTAGTAAAATAAGCGATTATATAAAAAATGGTTGGCCTGTAATATGATATGTCTAGCAATGCTGGATAATGGGTCTTGATAAGCAAAAGACTATATCTAATCGAAATTCCCAGACATTCCAGACAGTAATAAACCTCTCAAAAATATCACCCCAAAAATCATAAAACCTTAATTTGAAACAAAATTTATTGATCCGTTACATGGAAATCTTGATGGATGTACGACGTAATAAAATTTGAGAATTAGCTAGGGGAGTTCGACATATGATATTAGGTGTACAAATAAGTTTCCGCGGTTTGTCAAAAGATGGCCCCACCAGAAGGTTATGGAGAAATTTTCAGATGTAAAACGTGCAAATGTCAAGTTTTATTCCAAATAAGCATCATTTGCGGGAACTTTTGATTTACTTCTTTAATGTGAAAAAATCTGCAGCTGAGGCGCATCGATTGCTTCTAGAAGCATATGGTGAAGCTGCTTTAAGTGAGAGAAGTTGTCAGGAATGGTTTCAAAAGTTTAAGAACGGTGAGTTTGACGTTAAAGACAAAGAACGCAGTGGAAGGCCGAAAGTGTACGAAGACATGGAATTAGAAGCACTATTGGAGGAAGATTCGTCCCAAACGCAAAAAAAAACTTGCACTTACTCTACAAGTGACTCAACAAGCAATTTCACATCGTTTAAAATCGTTAGGAATGATTCAAAAACAAGGAAATTGGGTTCCATATGAACTAAAGCCGAGAGACGTTGAACGCCGATTATGCATGAGTGAAATGCTGCTTGCCAGGAATAAAAAAAAGAGTTTTTTGCATCGTATAGTCACTGGTGACGAAAAATGGATTCACTACGATAATCCAAAGAAGAGAAAGTCATGGGTTAAGCCCGGCGAACCATCAACATCACATGCTGTGTATTTGGTGGGATCAGCTTGGTGTCGTGTATTATGAATTGCTGAAACCAAGTGAAACCATTACTGGAGCTCTCTACCGAACACAATTGATGAGATTGAGTCGGACACTTAAGGAAAAACGCGCCCATTACTACTCCAGACACGACAAAATTATTCTTTTACACGATAATGCTTGTCCACATGTTGCGGCGCCGGTAAAAACATACTTGGAAACACTCAACTGGGAAGTTTTACCCCACCCGCCGTATTCACCAGACTTAGCCCCTTCTGATTATCATCTGTTCCGGTCGATGGCACATGGTCTGTCTGAGCAGCGCTTCACATCATATGAAGACACCAAAAATTGGGAAGATTTGTGGATAGCGTCAAAAGATGAAGAGTTTTTTCGACGGGGTATCCGAATGTTGCCAGAAAGATGGAGAAAAGTAGTGGCAAATGATGGAAAATACTTTGAATAAAACGTAATGTACTTTTCCTTTACAATAAATTCCTAATTTTTTATAAAAAACCGCGGAAACTTATTTGTACACCTAATACATTTACGTGACCTTCACGACCTTAAGAGCTTAGATTAATTTAACGATGGGAAAAAGGTGGATCTGTAGTAAAAAATTAAAATTAAATCAGTGGACCAATCAGAGGTTTGTATCGAGAGACTCAATTGACTAAAGCTAATGAAACTTAGATTTCGAAGTAGCTGGGGTAAATTCCGAACTATCGAAAAGAAGGGCACCAATTAAGAGAAATTAGGGAATTCCGGATTATGTTCGATAACACCCACGAACAAAGGGATATTAGGAAAAATTAGGGAATGGAAAGGCAGTTCAATGTGATCCGTGACCAGGAAAACACTAAAAAGTATATATAAAACTGAAAATACGTATATTAAATACGTAAATTATAATGCACTGCACAGAACTCTATATTAAGTTACCTGTATTTTTGCTGAATATTCTTCTACCTGAAATAACAAGATCTATGTATCTACTAAGTACATCAATTCGCTCCTTCGCGAATATGTCGGTGATAAGAGGAGAAATGATGACTGCAGAGGGGTCAGAGGAACATGCGAAAGTAAAATTGCGGTTAATTAACGCGATTCAAAAAAAAAGGCAGCAGGCGTTCTACCCATCTTTTTTCGCCACTCGAGAGATCACAGAAATTTGTTTCGGCTCGAAAAGCACGATTTTTCCGGTTTGCAACTGGGTATTTCAATTTCATTGAGACCGTCCCGTTTTTTTGTGAATTGGGTCAGGGGAGTAAACATTGGGTATGAGTGAGTTTTTGTGAGGTTCAAAGTTGGCCTGGGTGCTAAAAGGGAACGAAGGATGAAAAAGTTCGGTTCTAGTCTTTTATGACTATCCAACAATTTCATACAAAGGGAAAATAAAAACAACCCAGAGTTCTGTAACGTCGAGTTGCAAAAGTAAAGTTCAATACTTTGAATGAAATTTTTCATCATGCTAACAAAAAAAAAGCGTCCCTATTCCTGAATTTCCTCAAATATGATTAACTGATATTATGTACAGAATCTTGATTCTGAATGTATTGAAACCAACTGCAAAGTCTCGACGACTCATAATTGAACTACTCTTCTAGATCTTCAGAAAATTTACTGAGAAATATAACTATGAAAGGAATCATTATGCATGTTTTTTTTAAGAAAGGCCAGTCTCGTTGTTTTGAATGATCCTAAATCTAAGTTTTCGTAATCTGTCTATGTGACATTTATGAAAGTTGAAAACTTTTGTAAATCAAAAGCTTTTGTGAAGGCTAATTTACCTTGAGAACGATAGAAGATGTCTAATGCCTAAAAATAATTCTTTACTAGTTTCATCATCAAAAATTTGAGCAGCAACCAAATTTTAAATGCTCATGAGTGTTGAAGGGATTTGACCAATGATGACCTAGTCCAAGATATTTTGAGAATCAACTCATTCTGAAAATATGAAAACTATAATTCATCTTCTTCGAATGATAGAGAGTATACTGCCTGGCACGACAAGGGCCTTTGAAAATTAAACGAAAGCGAAAGAAAATTAACAATGAAATTCTGATAAGAAAAAATGACTCGAAAGAAAATCGAATGCTGGAGCACTGCCTACCTGGTTTCACAGTACGGCTGAATTCCCTGTCCATGCACTCGCGAGCGATAATAGTCACTTTTTCATCAGAGTTCTAATTTGTATATTCTGAGAAAATTCATTCATTGCGGAGAAAAATGTTGTACTTCATGGATGAACGACGATTTCGTACTCTCTCTTCTTTGTTCGACATAGGTCATATGCTCCAACATATGTTACGCGCCCATCGGGAAATGAATGAACATACGTGGGCCGCACGAAACGAGCAAGCAACTTGGAATAAAACTGAATGAATTCAACTAATAATAATAATTTGCAGTAACACTGCCGAACATACTCAAAGTTGACCCCAGGTTCATCATCACGAAGTGAATACTAATCGGATGAGACTATTTCCGGCTTAATATTAAAAACTCACAGACATTTGGGTATAATAATAATAATACTTCCATCTGAGGGCGGCATATGAGATAGACAAAGAACCGGTGCTACCATATGTGCCTCTGGAGATTGAAGCGGTAGTCCAGAACGAGAGAGCTCGATTATATTGGAACTATCCTGTCTCAACAACACGGCAGATCAATGCAATAAAGCCAGACATACTTCTTTTGGACAAAGAACTGAAGGAATTGTTCGTCGTGGAATTCTCCTACCCTGCAGAAAACAAGATGGTGATGAAGGAGGAGCAGAAAAGGCAAAAATACAAAGATCTTGTTTTCGAGCTTGGAACTATGTACCCAGGTCATAAAGTCAGGATGGTTGTCCTAATCATAGGATGTCTCGGTGGAATGGGAGCCAACTACGTGGAAGAATTGAAGATTATTCCGGCCTGTAGATATTGGGCCGAGATACTAATGAACAGAATGCAGAAGGCGGTGTTGCTTGGGTCACTGCATATCATCAGATCCCATGAACTTTAGATGCCACTTGCAGGTCATCTCTTTTGTTAAGAGACGCTGCAAGGGCCGGACGAAGAACTTCTCCATGGAATGTGTGAAGGGTTTTTAGTGAGTAGCCAAACAAGATCTTGGAGTCTCACACTACCTAGAGTGCGGACCCTCTGGGCGCACATAAAGGGTTTTCCCCTCACACGAAGGGGAAAAAAAATAATAATAATAATAGTTTATTGAGCATTAACATCAATCGCAGAGGCAAGAGCCTGTACGCGATGAATATTTTACAACTTCATAAGCATTACAATAGCCAATGAGTGTAATAAACAAATATAAATTCTACAGATATACAAATGGTTAATCTACATCACCAAAAATCTAATTAACTAAGGGTTGACCAGCGACTGGAAATATTGCCCGTCCTTCCACACACCCATGCCCTGATTTCATGCTTTCGCCTTCTAGGATTTTGTAACCTTTTATCTCGTTCGGAACCTCGTTACATATACGTGGAGCGAGATATGGTCAACATCTCTGCCCAATACGTATCCTGGCTCTTGGAATCCAGAAGTGGGTGCTCCCCTTCCTGGTTTCATAATCATACTTTTTATGTTGCAGCATAATTTTTCTGGAACCGGTTGCAGTCAACATCTGAAAAACAGATAGTCTGAGGGGGCTCATAATTTTCGAAATAGTGTACAGATCTGACGGAAACAATAGTGGTTTCCTGTGGATAACACGTAACAGCCATCTTTGCACCACCTCAACCCTTCTAGTATGACATGGATATGCTCCATTCCAGGCCAGTATTCCATATTTTATATGTGGTTGACAAAGGGCCTTAAATATGATCATCAGTTTTTCTTCGTCCAGGTATTTTCTGAGATATCTGAACTTTGATAGAAGACGTCTTAGTTTTCCCACTACGTTGTCTATGTGCTTATCCCATTTCAACTGTCTGTTGTCAAATATTTGTCCGGGATTGATATTTGACGTCGATCTTTTACCCAAGAAGGTTACCATCAGGGTAAGTATTTCGTCTTTTTGTGTTGATTGTTAATTTGTTCCTCCTGAACCATTGCATGTTGTATCATCCTTCTCAAAACTGATTTGATTTTCCCTCCTCACATTGCGGTATCATCCGCAAAACTGATGCAAGCTGTTCATATAAATTATAAACAGAACCGGCCCCAGTACAGTCCCCTGTGGTATCCCATATTCGATGGATCTTTTTTCGCTAGTGTGGCTGTTTATCTTAACATATTGCCATCTATTAGTCGAGTACTCCTTTATCAAATCGTATGCGCTTCCTCGGAAACCATAATGATGGAGTTTATGGAGGAGAATCTCATGGGAAACCGTATCTAAGGCTTTTTCGAGATCCACAAAGACACCTAAACAAACCCTCTCTCCATCCAACCAACCATACACTGTTTTAGTCAATTCTGTTATTGCATCCTCCCTCGATTTTCCCTCTCTGAACCCGTACTGACTTTGCGATAAAATTTTGTTTTTTTCCAAGAATTTCACAATACGGGTTTTGATTATTTTTTCGTTGATCTTTGCGACATTAGATGTGAGGCATATCGGTCTGTAATTTGATACTGTGCTTTTGTCTCCAGATTTAAAAAATGGCTTGATGATCCCTATCTTAAAATTTTCGGAAATTTTGAAGTTTCAAAGGACAGGTTGGTCAACAGCATTAGTGGTTTCGATATTTCCTCCTTGATATTCTTCAATAATTCTGTCTTGATTCCATCATGACCAGGGGCTCCACCTATTCTTAGTGCCAGAATTGTATCTTCTATCTCTTTCTTACATGTTGGGAAAAGGAAGAAGGTAGCACCACAGGTTTGTTTCACCAGATCTTCTTTAGGCGTTTTTGGTATATATTCTGCCAATTTCTTCCCTACTTCAGTATAATATCTGCCGAATTCCTCTACAATTTGTTCCCCCTCTCTCAGCTCCCTGCCCTGAGAATCAACAATACACTCTATATCACTTCTCGACTTTTCAATGAATGACCAGAGAGTTTTGGCCCTTGAACCATTCTTGGAGACGAATTCGTTCAGGTAGTTTCTTTTAGCTTCTCTCATTATCTTCTGAAAGGTATTTCGATATTTTCTATACTGGTTAGAATAGCATGCTTTTCGCAAACCAGAACAGGCATGTGAAAATAAATATTTAGAACAGTTTATCCAAGTGCAAAAAAATATTGAGTAATTAGCATTCGAATTTAGAATACCATGTATTTTGCGACCATTCATATCCAATAATCGTTTATTGCCGAATATAGGGAGAAAAAATTAAAAGTTAATATTATTCTCAAGACCAAAAAGATCAATTATTGCTGATGTCTACATCCGTTAATCATCTTACTCTCAATATATGTTTAGCGTGATAATTCATTTATACTTTACGATTTCTCAGAGTTGAATCTCATCTGAATTAGTTTTATTACAGTGATGCATCTAGGAGTATGTCACTTCAAGAGTTTAAAAATTGTAATTAGATCCTTCAATTTTTGCCTTGAAATATTGTTGCTACCAAAATTGCAATAGGGGAAAATTAATAGCATCATTTCAGAGAATTTATAATGCAAATAAAAATAATGAACAAGCGGCTTCTTCTGTATCGGATAAGTTTCATGAAACTCCGCTGTCCGTGAACCTACGCAATATCCGGCTCGATTAGGGCCATTACTCAGGCAGCATCTGCCGCAAGTTGTGTTTGACAGGACAGCGATGAATAGGAATGTACATAACAAATTAACATGACTGTTGTTCCAGAGAGGGTATCTTGTCAAGATCCCTTGGAAACCCTCATCCAAGAAGCTGTTAAGTTAATATTAACCCACAAGGGCAAAATATCAACGATGCTGTGCTCCAGGGGTGGACATCGTAATGATGAAGGACATAGGGACAGCCATGGATTATTGAAAGGATAGTTGGGCAGACACCATTCCATTGAGACATAAAGCTCTATTCTTCAATGTATACGAGTATTTTTGGAAGGAAATTCATTTCGATTTCTTAAAATTATAGTACTAGTTTTCCCGATTTTATTGATATTCATTGAAATATATTCCTCTTGTAGAATTATTATAAATCTTTATCATAAACCTATAAATTATGCGCTTGTCATAGCTGCTGCAGCTTGAAAATGGGGTCATGTTGAAAAAATATAAAAGAAAAGCTTGTTCAGGAGCTTTTGCGCACTCGTTCTGTACTCTTTTCATGGACTCGGGAACAGTAGAATTAAAAAACAAACGATACAAAGAGTGTGAAAAATCAGTAAACACATAACTTAAATAAAAATTAATTGAATACAGTTTAGCTTCATTTACTCCCAAAATCACACGAAGAAAAACCAAATTCAACGTGATCCTTCACTCTAGTTCGAAAACTAAACCTTTTTCGTCTAAATTCAGGTAGTTTTCATCTAACAACGAGCTATTGTACCCCATTTTTAAGACACTCAACTATACTCGTTTGAAGAATAAAATATCAGTGAGATGAGATCATGAAATGAATGAACTATCTTCTGGAGGACGATCCCCTATATCGGGTTTGTATAAGTTGAAGAGAAGTGAGAATTTCGGGTTTACACACATGGCACAGCGTTGCCAGATTTAGGGATTGGAGACGTTGATCGAGTATATTGTTTACATACAGCAAGACGAGGTCGCCGGAAGCGCCATCGCACTGGCCGATCCCCGAAGTATTTCTGTATGAAATATGATGTTTCACCGACTTTTCAGACCCGGCTAAAAATTCATATCTGACACCCCCTGACCCCCCTGATTATGATTCCATTGAAAAACGTTGTCAGACCCGGAGCCGGAAAAGAATCTATGATTTAGCTCGACACATATATAAACGCAGTTCATTTGATTCCTGAATAGTTGATCAATTTCTTTGAAAATTATTATAGATGGGATGAAAATTTTTTAAAATCATGGAAAGTTATTCTGGTCACAAATGCATGAGACATACATTCGCTCCAACAAAACCTGGATCCTTGGCTTTTTTCAGATTAGCATCCACGAAAAGTTTCTGAATGAAAGAGGCAGAAAGCAGGGCATGTTCTCCGTTTAACAGTTCTGCAATCGTAATAGTTTCGGAATCTGCCGGAAACAACCCAGTATAAAATGCTGAAACTCAACTTTCGCAACGAATAACATGATTGCTCCCATCCGAATGCTGAAACTTTGGCTTCCTAGTTAAAATACAGGTGGAAATGATTCAACTTCCCAGCAAATTCCAACCATACGGACATACGTAATGAGCCCCGACTTGCCATTTCTTCTATTTAATATTTTTTCAGTGTTCTATATTTCCGGGCATATCTCACTTCTACATCATCTTATTCACATTTGTTAACTTGTTTTGAAAGACAGAGCAACAATACTCAGCTGCAGAAAAGACTAGGGTTAGAGATGCTGTGCGAAGAGTGGAAGCATCAGCACCCCAAGACGATCCAGCTAATTTCTGAACAATATTATTCCTTGTTTTCAGTTTTAGACTCAGATCATTTAAATGAGCCTTGTAATTGAGAGATGAATCTAATTTAACTCCTAAGTATTTTGGATAGAAATTGTGTTTGATAGGAGAATCATTGAAAGTTACAGCTAATTTCCTATATTTTTCATGATTATTCAGATGGAAACAAGATACCTCTGTTTTGTTGGGATTTGGACATAATCGCCACTCGATAAAATAATTCTTTAAAATTTCCAAATCAGATGACAGTATGTTTTCCAGAGTATGGAAATCCGAATGTTGGTAAGCAATAGCAATGTCGTCAGCATAAACAAATTTTTGAGATGATGTAGTGGGCAAATCACTTAGATATAAATTGAAAAGTGAAGGAGCTAAAACTGATCCTTGAGGAAGACCGTTTTTCAATGTTTTGAAGTTGCTACTCTTATTGTCAATAAAAACACGAAACCTTCTATCAGATAACATATTTTCTAATAATCGTACCATTTTCCCACATTTCAGATGGGTATAGAGTAAATTGTTGTGATAGTGGATATCAACTTTAGCAACGAATTAGTCAATGACTCACTGCGTATATTCATATGTCGGATCAGATAAAAAGACGGTTATCATAAATTAATAACGCCCCTTTCAGATTATATGAATATGTATTCACTTCAGAGACTCTTCTCATTTTCTTTACGAAAGTAAACAGCTTTCGGATAAACACTGCTTCATACAAAATTCATAAAAATATTCAGTCTGCTGAGTAAATAAATTTTTTTCAGCTTTTGGAGGTAGGCAGATTTTCTCTTTTAATTGAGTTTTAAACTTTCATCGACTAAATATGCCCTTGAGCGCTAATTATGGAAATCTAACGGAGATTTTCTCGCTTAACGTACACGTTTTTGATAGCGGAAACAATTCAATTATAAATTTTCTCCGTTGGGAATCTCATAAAAAATCTGATTCCCGAAGGTATAGCTGAAAAACTGCTCCCCTTGTTCCTGCAGTTATTTTTCTTCCTGATAGTTCAGAACTTCTCCAGTTCGAATTCCTTTCCTAATCAGTGTACTTAATTTAAAAATGTATATAAAGAGTTGTCCTATAAGAGGTGCTTTTTTTTATATTCAAAGAATTATTGCAGTTTTGCGCTCAGACATGTTGAGTCTCAAACTAGTATTATACAATTTAGTATTTGTATATACGTTCGCGGCTCCCGTTTGGAAGTACATAAAGGGTGGCCATTTGAAAACGAAACAGACGAGATAACAGACGAAATAAGTTTATTCGATAGAAATGCTCGGACAGGTCGATTTCTGTTTCGAGGGGGACAACTTAAGATGTATGTTACGGACGCATAGCGCTTCTACCCTTGCTGCTACAACCCCCACCCCCTATTTTTGAATAGGGAAGATGGGGTGAGTGATACCTCATTTGAAAGGTATTTTCATACTAATTTCAGCACAGCAATTGTTTTTTCATTTTATGCATTAGTTCTGGAAATATTCTCAACTAAGTATTTAAAAATGAAGTGGTGTTTTCATGGCACTTGTGGTGCTTTTTTGTGAAAAATCGACATTTTGAGCTTCAAAACAACCATGACTGTGGCTTCCTTCTTCCAATCCACTGACATAGAAATCTTTTTCAAAAAAATGAGAATTCAACACGACGGTCAAAATCATTTTCGTTTAGTGCGTGTGAAAGATGGATTTTGTAGGGATGGAATTTATGATGCTTCAAAATATTTGCAATTCGAGTTCGTGTAAAACCAGATTCATGTGCTAGGTGCCTCGTACTCGTCATTGGATTCAGAGCAATCTGTCCAAGAACAGCTACTTCAGCTGCTTCATTTCTTTCCATGTTTCGTTTTTTATTAGCCACGGATCCGGTTTCTTGAAACTTTGACACTAATTCCAAAAGATACTTCCTATTAACATGTTTGTCTAAATGTCGTTGATTGAAGTATTCTGCGGTTCTATTCGCACATTGATTGTTTGCAAAAAAAAAAGTGAAATTATTTTCACCCGCTCTGCAATTCTCCATACTTAAATAAAATATGACTCATATAAATGTAGAAGTCTGCACTTCAATCAAAAGTGTTAAATATTTGTACAAATATATCTGCAATCTTTCGATTGTTTAAGTCATGACTTTCTTTTTCGCAAAATGGAGAAGTATGGTATAAGGGACGTGGCCTTGGACTGGGTAAAGTCATACCTCAGAAACAGAAGTCAGTTTGTTGCTGTTTCTCATGTGCAAGATGGTGGCAAGGTTTCAGTAGAATCTGAAAGGCTTTCTGTTGGAGTTGGAGTACCTCAGGGTTTCATTTTGGGGCCCATCTTATTTCTGTTGTATGTCAATGACATTGGGATGCGGCTTGCTTGTGATTTTTCGGCCTATGCCGATGATATAACTCTCTTGATCTCTGGGTCCAATAACAGCATCGTTGAAGGCAGTTGCTGTAATAACTCCAGAAATTCTCTGTTTTTGAACGCATCGAAGACCAAATACATTAGGTTTCAGAATTATCAGAGCAAAAGTGAATTGGATATTGACTTAAAAGTTGATGGACGCGTTGTTTCAAGAGCTAATTTTGTTGGTTTTCTGGGTATTACTTTCGACACGAATCTGAATTGGTACCAGCACTGTTTCGAACTTAATTCTAAGCTTAATTCCGTCTGCTTTATGTTACGCAATCTAAAAAGTGTTTTAGCTACCGATCAACTGCTACCCATTTATCATGCTCAGGTGGAGTCACGACTTCGTTATGGTATTTCTCTTTGGGGCTCCACGTCAGCTGCTGACAGTGTTTTTGTATCCCAGAAGCGGATAATCAGATGTTTGGTTGGAGCTCCTTCTGGGGTATCCTGCCGTGGCTTCTTTAGATCGCTCGGCATCTTGACTCTGCCATCGCTAGTTATTGTTGAGCTCTGCATATACATCTTCAAAAATAAGCATAAGTTTTTGACGTGTAGTTCAGTGCATTCACACAGTACTCGCAACTCGGCTTCTATCAGAGGACCATGTAGGAAGTCTAAAATAGGCTTTCATTCACCTAATGCTCTCGGCCCTAGACTTTTCAATGGTCTGGATGTGGGTATCAGAGACTCCCAAAATATCCAAATTTTTAAGAAGAAACTGAAGATGTATTTAGTTACCGAATGTTTTTACGATATTTCGGAGTTCCTGAACAAACATTGATTTTTATTTGGTGTAGATTTAGCAAATGCTGCTTTTCATGTTGCAAGATAATGTACCTATATATAATTATACTGTTTGTATGTGTAGATTTTATGTGAAACTTTGATATTGACTTTTTCCATAGCAATGTACCTACTGCTCATATCTGGAAATAAAGGTTATTATTATTATTATTATTATAACAAGGGTTATGACAGTGCTGCTATTGAAATTCATCAACGTGTTCCAATGGAAAATGTAGACATTGAAATGGCAGAAGGTTTAAATAACCAAGGAAATCCACAACGCTACCATTTCGACGAAATACGAACTTATCTTGATGCTCGGTATGTGGGTCCACCAGAAGCAGTTTGCCGACTAATGAGTTTTAGTATGGACGGAATGAGCCACGTTATAAAGCAATTAGCAATTCACTTAGAAGATCAACAAAATGTCGTATTTGTGGCCGGTGCAGAAGAAGCAGCGGTAATTAATAATGCCAGTAAAGATACTACATTAACTGCATTTTTCAAACTCAACTGTGACGCCAACAGCGGTTCTCAAGATTACCTCTACCATGAAATACCGAATCACTATGTTTGTGAAAGAAATGCTTGGAAGAAAAGACAACGAGGAGGTGAAGTGCAAGAATGTACCAAGTTTCACCTAAAGACACGGAACGCTATTTCCTACGATTATTACTTTTGTTCGTGGCCCTAGATCTTATGCAGACTTAAAGATAGTCAATGGCACAACATACGCAACGTTTCTTGAAGCTGCTAAAGCAAGGCATCTATTGCAGGATGAGGAAGAGTGCTATGTTCGTACACCTCCAGGTTTCGTGCACGAAAAACAGGAGCTTTCATCTGATTTTCCAGAAGCTCCCCTTTCTTTTTCGCGCATTCCACGTTTTCTTTCTGCAGTTGCTCCAATTGCCTCTGCTCTTCTTTTTTTTGCTTCTTTTTCAGAAGGCTGTTTTGAAATCGCCGCTGTTGGCGTTTCAGTTGGGCGTCGGAAAGTTTTTTGGGCATTTTTTTAAACACGTCTTCACTCGATGAGCGCTAGACACAAAATGACATGAACGGCTGCTTATAGGGGGGGCATTTGCTAATAACGACCGCGCGCCTCCTTACTTGCGCCCGTGGCGACACGGGCTTTTCCACTAGTATAAGAATATTAACAGAATCTTGTTGGAATCATTACTTCATGAATTTGGAAATTCAGAAAAATAGAAATCGGTGCCGCATAAATATGCTCCAGTTGTTTCCACTTTTCTCCTATGAGGTGGAATTAGTATTCATGATCTATCGATTTTGATTTAGTCTCGTTGTTTCAAACATACAAATATTTTCTATATAAATCATAAGTTACACGTTGCGGACTCAGAGAGCTTCGTGGAATCAGACTGAAAATCTGGACAAGCTCACAGACGACATTAAACATTTATTAGAATTCCGTCTTTGCCAGTGAGTTGTTTGTCGGACCTACATAATATGTGGGTCTCAGGCTTTAGGGCCGGGAGACAGCCTTCAACCCCGTCTTATATACGATGACCGCCTTTCAGCGTCTGCGAGAGAAAGGTACGATGGAGTTGCCTTGTTTTCACAGAGGAAATTTTATTGTGTTTTCCGGACAGTATATAATGGAATATCCGGTGACCATAACTGCAGAGTTTTCGAGTAGAAATCATAATTTCGGTAGAGAGCTCCTGCTGTGACAAAACTTCGGACAGTTATGATTTTGTCAGCTTGTTTCGGACAGACATCGGAAATGATATCTGCCAGTTTTATTCTAATATTGATGAATTTAAAACTTAAATTCCCAATTATTTTATATTTGATCTCTAGTGAGCACTTTTGAAATGTTGAATTACCGCTCATTTTTCAATTGTGCAACGATAAAATTTCTTCGGAATAATGATAAGAGTATTGCACCAGTGGCATAATAAAAACCTAGGAAATCACTGCTGTAAGGTCAACAGCTGATGGTGGATATAAAGGTCTGAATAACGGTTTAAGAAATCATTCTCCTCATCGTACTGGAATTTGGTAGAAATATTCAATAGTGATACAGTCTATGATTGGACGATTCCATAGACATACTCAATTCTGACCACGGTCACGGTCACAAGTCGAAATCAATCGATTTAGACCATTTTCAACTCTATATATGAAAACAGACGTGAGCTCAAAACGATAGCACGCCGTTTCAGTAGGAAAAAACGCGCAAAAAATGTTGTTTTCTAAGGTGACATGGTCCTAACACAAATTTGTTGACAAACCTATTCGTTATTGAAATTCAGTACAGCACTGACCTGTGGTCAGAGCATCTGCCTGCTTGTTCGAGAGTATTTTCCCGTACTCTTGAACAGTGTGATACTAATAACAAGCGCAGACATGATCTGTTCTCTTCTGCATTTTCTCATTTTATTATTACGAGGAATACAAAGGACGAAATTGGCAAATATTCTGAAAAAAAGCTGATCATTGACAAAAAAAATATTGAAAGAAGTAATTTCTGCAGAAATTTATTTCTCCTCATACAACCAAAGTGCTCAGGGAACGACAATATTTCAGCTTTTGAGGTCAACTCAAACATCTTTCAGACATCGGAACATCATCCTCTATTGGTCCAAATGGCCTTTCGCCGTTCTCACTGAGAAAATGTGCATCAACTCTCGCCCTTCCTCTAGTTGTCATTTTCAAGTGGTCATTAGACACGTCCACTCTACCAGATGATTGGTTGAAGGCGTCAGGGACGCCCATATTCAAGAAGGGATATAAGTTTTCCCCCCTAAATTATCGCCCAATAAGTCTGATATCCTCTGTTTCTAAGATATTGAAGAAAATTATTTGTGAGCATCTTATACATTTTGGGGTAGGGCATATCATTATACCCGCCGAGCAGCATGGCTTCGTTCCAGGACGTCCTACTATGACCAACCAATTCTTTGGACCTCAAAATTCCTGTGAACGTTCTATACTTGGATTTCTCTAAGGTTGTCGACCAAGAACCTCTCCGCCATCTTTTATCTCTGAGTTGAATCATCTAGGAATAGGGGGTGGTTTACTTTCCCAGATTGAGGGTTTCCTTAAGAACAGAACATTCCGTGTTCGTGTGGAGGGTGTCCATTCATCCCTGGAGGGTTTGTTGTCAAGTGTTCTCTGTCTCCAATATATGTCAGACCTGCCAAGATTGTTGAAATCTCAGTGTGCCCTGTACGCTGATGATTTGAAAATTAACAACTCTGCTTCAAACTCGAGAGACATGTACGATGATCTATGTGCGGTGAGTGATTGGTGTAGGAAATGGCTGTTGCCCGTGAACGCCAACAACTGTTGTGTGCTACATCTTGGCAAAAAAAATCCAGAAGATCGATGATATTCCCCTCCTTTCTGTTGACTAGGTGTTATTTTGGACAGGAATTTGAGTTGGACTCGACACGTTGCGAGTGTTTCAGCTAGAGCCAGGCAATTGACTTATATGATCCAGGGTGCTTTCAGACATTGCAGTATGGCAACATGTAAGCTGCTTTAATGTAGCTATGTCCGTCCTATAATGGAGTACGCTGAACCTGTATGGTGTCCATTTCTCAAGGGTGACCAACTTCTCCTGGAGTCTGTGCAGCGCTGGAACTCGTGAATTCCATTTGAAATTATTATTAGATCGGATTATCCATGTCGTCTAATAATGATGAATCTGCAGACGTTCGAAGATCGACGTAGCAGAGGAGACCTTATTGAAACCTACCGAGCGCTAAAGGCGTTTTCCGGGGTAAATCTGGATCATTTATTCGTGATCACGAGTTGAAGTTGGGGAAGGAGAATTTCAGAACCTCGCAGCGCCAGTCTTTCCTGCCCAACAGAGTTTTTGACAGATGGAACAGACTCCCGTCTCGTGTGGTGAACGCCCCTAGCGTGAATGCCTTCAAAAACAGACTGGACCGGTAAAGTCGGGATGAGAGCTAGTTGAGTGATGGTGTTTTATTTTTTTTCTTCTTAGGACGACTTTTATGAGTGCTTGTAGTTTTCAGTTTTTTCTTTTAGTTTTATATATCTGCCAGGAACTTTTGAGCATTTAATAAGTTATCTATTAATTCAGTTTTATTGAGTTTACGGGTCAGAAGCCCCAACTCTCGTTGTACTTAATGATAATAATAATAATAATAGCTAGTACAGTTTTCTAGAATCGAAATAGAAATCGGGCAATGGAACTGAAAACATACTGTAGTTACTCATTTCAAGATCATTAATAATGAGTAGTGGGAATAATCCAATCATTTAACACGAATTCCATTCTCCGAAATTTCTCGTTATCAACTCGATCAAACTATAGTTCATGTTCTGAAATTCAGTAGCAATACGGAAGGAAGGGAAATTTTCATTCAATTCGAACGTAAATATTCTTATACAAAGAAATCTCAACTGGAATGAAACGAACAACAATCTCCATATATTTTATTTTTTCTTGAAATCCAACCTAATGATATATTCGACTCTTTTATTCAGAAGAAAGGGTTGCAAAATAAATGAGTTTCGTTTTCTGCGAAGCGACAATGAGCAGACTGGTCGAACGGTATTCAAAATGGATTCTGGGACCATAAATCTAGACTGAGCTCCTTGAAATCTCCCTGTGGGTGCTAACACAGAGAAATCCATTGAATTTCAGAATTGGGATGTCTTACTTTTGGAAAGAATAGAGTGAAACAGAAATAATGGTTAAAAGCGGTTGGTTATTATGAACTCGATTGTAACATTGGAAAGATATTCAGCGTTTTCATTCGGAATGAATTATCATTTTAGATTTTCAAGGTTAGACATTATATAGGTCTTTCATCCCACCTGTGGGATACCTATGGTTGATGACAGATTATAAAAACTGTTGAATTTCTGAAAAATATTTTATGAGCAATGAAAAGCACTTTTCGGCGGAAAATAACGTTTTTTTTGGAAAAAATATAATCTATGAACAAGAGTCAAAAACCCAAAGCTTTCGACGATATTACACCACAAGTATTTATGGGGTAATTTTCATCATTAAATGTATTAATAATTAATAGTATTTCTTTCGGAACTCCATGTGAACATATTTTAGGGTAAATTCTCCTAGGTGTTGTGCACGCTAGGTGTGCGGGTACAAAATTAGAAATAATAATAATCACCCGCTTAATGAAGGGCAGCGCACTGCCTGAGTCGCTGGTTATACTATAACAGTAGATCCAAAAATTATCTTTGGTAGAAAAGATGTTTGCAAGGTGAATAAAAACAAGTTTGTAGTTACAATAGAATTATGTATTCACAGATAAGAATAGGTACACAATGTTCGGCACTTGAGTTTACACTCACAGAAAGAGTTTTTAGGTGTCTAAAATAATCAAGGGTTTGAAGTTCTCTGCTCAATCTTGGGCACTTCTGGTAATATAAAATGATAAAGAGATCTGACCTTATTTGTTGTTTGGAGTTCACCACAGCTCTGCTTCAATCGTCGAGGGTAGATTTCTCTGAATAAGGTGCAGGCACTTTGGGAAAAGCTTCACAAACTTCCACTGATGAATTGTGCCTTGGCGATATGTAATTGCTTCACAGATTCACAATTCACAACCTTTTTCTTTTACGTAGAGAATTTCAACTGATTAATTCACATACACATGAACTAGGGAAGCTAACTACCCCGAAAACAGATTATTTTGAGAGATCTTTAGAGGAACTTGTAGTTCTGAGTGCCGTTATGGACTCGTGAAAGGTAAATTGATAAAAGAGAACTTATTTGAGTACTGTGCTCGAGAGCGTCTTGAGAGAGAATGAATTTACTTGTAGAAGTACTGTGCACAAGAGCGTCTTGAGAGAGAATGAATTTGAATAATTGAAAGAGGTCGGAAGTGTACAAAAGTTCAGGTAGCTAAGTTTAGGTATTTCCAAAATTCCGTCCGACAGAAGGCATTCTTGGAAGTAACGGCCGCTGCCCCAAATTCCAAGAACTGTCCTTTGTTGCGCCTGTATTTGACACTGCGTTTATTAGAGTCAGTCCTGATTTGAGATTAACGCAACTCTTGATTCTAGCCTAAGATTTTTCGATGTCCTTATGCTGGACTTCTTTGTTTTCCGTGTCTCTAATGTAGGGGACATTGTTCTTGTTACTCGTGGGAGTTTCCTTCCTCACGAGTTTTGTTTTTGGTACACTGAGGTAGCTTCGCTTTCCCGGATCCGTGTTGCCGGAATTTGAGGATTGTATTTTGGTTAGGAAAGTCCTTTCCTTAAGTCGTCCTTCTAGTGTAGCTACTTCCAAGTTGCTAATTTGGAGGAGCTGCTCAATCTCAGCAAATCTTTCAAGGATAAAAGCCGTTGCGGTGCGGCTTATCTTGTGGTTTGTGTCTGCTAGGTATGACTCTAGCTTGGTTCTTATTCCAGGAGACGTTATAGTCTCCTTTTTGGCAGTTTCCTGTGTTTGTGTTGTGCAGAACACAGGTTGGTTTTCGCTCATGTCCTCGGTAGTTATCGTAGTTACCCTAGCCCGAATTTTAACTGGGGAAACTTGTTTATCGCAGTCACTGGATGACAGTCGTGAAGGGCCTGCGACAGGACCACACCTCACTACCGGCACTGAGGGTCCGACATCTGCACCGTAAGTCTTCTTTTCGGATTTTTTCATTTCATAATCGCCAAAGTTTCGATTGTTCTTAGTTTTCATGCTTCATCCTCCGGTTTTTAAGGGCTTAGGATTCCTCACATGTACTTAAGCCCCCCTGCGACGGCAAGGCGAGCAATTATGGGGGTGGTAAACTTAACAGTTAAAATATCTTCGATTAGGAAATATTGCAGATATGTGTTTACCGAAAATTTGAATATTATCTTTGGTAGAAAAGATGTTTGCAAGGTGAATAAAAACAAGTTTGTAGTTACAATAGAATTATGTATTCACAGATAAGAATAGGTACACAATGTTCGGCACTTGAGTTTACACTCACAGAAAGAGTTTTTAGGTGTCTAAAATAATCAAGGGTTTGAAGTTCTCTGCTCAATCTTGGGCACTTCTGGTAATATAAAATGATAAAGAGATCTGACCTTATTTGTTGTTTGGAGTTCACCACAGCTCTGCTTCAATCGTCGAGGGTAGATTTCTCTGAATAAGGTGCAGGCACTTTGGGTAAAGCTTCACAAACTTCCACTGATGAATTGTGCCTTGGCGATATGTAATTGCTTCACAGATTCACAATTCACAACCTTTTTCTTTTACGTAGAGAATTTCAACTGAGTAATTCACATACACATGAACTAGGGAAGCTAACTGACCCGAAAACAGATTATTTTGAGAGATCTTTAGAGGAACTTGTAGTTCTGAGTGCCGTTATGGACTCGTGAAAGGTAAATTGATAAAAGAGAACTTACTTGAGTACTGTGCACGAGAGCGTCTTGAGAGAGAATGAATTTACTTGTAGAAGTACTGTGCACAAGAGCGTCTTGAGAGAGAATGAATTTGAATAATTGAAAGAGGTCGGACGTGTACAAAAGTTCAGGTAGCTAAGTTTAGGTATTTCCAAAATTCCGTCCGACAGAAGGCATTCTTGGAAGTAACGGCCGCTGCCCCAAATTCCAAGAACTGTCCTTTGTTGCGAGAATTGTTGATTTTCTCAGCGCCTGTATTTGACACTGCGTTTATTAGAGTCAGTCCTGATTTGAGATTAACGCAACTCTTGATTCTAGCCAAAGATTTTTCGATGTCCTTATGCTGGACTTCTTTGTTTTCCGTGTCTTTAATGTACGGGACATTGTTCTTGTTTCTCGTGGGAGATTCCTTCCTCACGAGTTTTGTTTTTGGTACACTGAGGTAGCTTCGCTTTCCCGGATCCGTGTTGCCGGAATTTGAGGATTGTATTTTGGTTAGGAAAGTCCTTTCCTTAAGTCGTCCTTCTAGTGTAGCTACTTCCAAGTTGCTAATTTGGAGGAGCTGCTCAATCTCAGCAAATCTTTCAAGGATAAAAGCCGTTGCGGTGCGGCTTATCTTGTGATTTGTGTCTGCTAGGTATGACTCTAGCTTGGTTCTTATTCCAGGAGACGTTATAGTCTCCTTTTTGGCAGTTTCCTGTGTTTGTGTTGTGCAGAACACAGGTTGGTTTTCTCTCATCTCCTCGGTAGTTATCGTAGTTACCCTAACCCGAATTTTAACTGGGGAAACTTGTTTATCGCAGTCACTGGATGACAGTCGTGGGGGGCCTGCGACAGAACCACACTGAGGGTCCGACATCTGCACCGTAAGTCTTCTTTTCGGTTTTTTTCATTTCATAATCGCCAAAGTTTCGATTGTTCTTAGTTTTCATGCTTCATCCTCCGGTTTTTAAGGGCTTAGGATTCCTCACATGTACTTAAGCCCCCCTGCGACGGCAAGGCGAGCAATTATGGGGGGTGGTAAACTTAACAGTTAAAATATCTTCGATTAGGAAATATTGCAGATATGTGTTTACCGAAAATTTGAATACATTCTCGCTGGTTGGTTAACCAGGGCCTAACGTCAGGAGAGCAAATTACAGATGCTTGAAGTTGCTGAAGCTTCGATCCGCTTTTGCCTGATTGAGAACTCAACCCACATATGTGAACTATGTTATATTAGTAATATGGAAACTGCAGCTCGTCGCTGAAAGTTATTGCATAGCGAAAGACCGAATGGTCAGACACGCTCAACTTCATCAGGGAGTCGATTCCAATAAATTGAGACCATATTCGTTTCGAAATTCAAATATTATACACCTTCTTGTAAAACGGTAGCTCGCTGTTACACTCGAGAAAACAAACTATAATCGATTTTAGCGTAAAACGGTCCTCAATGCTATGAGAAATATCAAATATCTTGGACGACTGGGATATTGCCGCATATCTTGAGTAAATTGTAGCGAAAAATCCACATAAAATAGAGAAACGCCATACTAGCATACATGGATAATAGGAGTAGAGAAATATTTCGCCAATTCATGCAAAAGTCATTACTGTGAAATTGTGATATTCCTTTAGTTTTTGCGAGTTTCGTTCGAATGGAACTGCTCGAATGGATTTAGCCGTGAGTCATGAATAACGTAAATGGAGTGAGAATGTAAATCTAATGGATGTTATAACGGTTCCCCTCGAAACGAGCCATTTCGAAATTAGTTTTTTTAATTCCATTGTAACAAGAAAAATACGGAAAAAATCGATGTCTTTTACTACTTTACAGCGAATTTCAGAGGAGCACAGGATCCAGTTATTCAACGGAAATCTTTTATCGCAATTTCTGAAAAAAATCCTTTGTTCTTGGGGGAAAGAAAACTTTCATTTCTGCTAAGAGTCCGTTGTTTTGGAATATCGAGTTAAAAATGGCTTCAAATAATTTGGTTGGACTCAGTCATATAGAATTCGTATTGATCATTCAATACTATACTACATCGTCCAATGAAATCGCTCAATTTTTGAAAACGGACCAATAGAAACAAACTGTATCTGAAAACACCCAACCTCACTTTTAGAAATTTGTTTTTATCAAATGCCTAATTTGCATAGGAATATTAATACATCCGGATAGCTTTGGCCGTTGGTGGAATTAGCGGTCGTCAAGGTTACGATAAACAAGCAGTTGTTAGCGATAACTTCAACAGCACATTTGGCAGTTCTGTCAGTTTATTTTCGTATTTTACCATAAAGCAGATAAAAATGAAACGTTTTGGGAATTGTAATATTACTTCAATTGAGGAAAGTGTGAAGAAAAATGTGCCGCTTAATACAGTGAAGACAAGATCCTACATTTGATAACAATTTGAAGAATTCTGTGCTGCCCGGGAATACCTTGTAAATGAAAAAACAAGTTTGTCAGAGCTCAATAATATTATGCTAGACTGGGCTTTCAATATGAAAAATAGAGATGGATCAGACTACAAGGAAAGTGTCGTAAAAACCTTGTGGAATAATACTGCCAAACAGCTGCAGGAAAAATTCTATTCCGAATGGGGCGTTAGGATCGATCCATTCACAGACTTGATTTTAAAATGGCGCGGGATGCACGAAATGCCAAGAGGCGTATTTTGCAAGTGGACCCTGAGAAAAAGTTAGTGCCAAAGCGATGTCTTTGGAGCAACACAAAAAGATGGTCAACTTATGTAAAGAAGATAATCCAGACGGCTTGAACAGAAAATTTCATTTTATTGCTGCATTGGAGCTTGCTTGGCGCGGAGGAGAGGGTTCATCATGCCTAATTTCGCATTTCCAATTCGAAATTGAAAACGATGGTAATTCCACGGGCCGAATTGCCTACAATCCAATATTTTCTAAAACAAAACAAGGTGGTGCCCAAAAAATGTGTGCGGAAACGAAATGGCTGACTCCCAATATTGAAGAAGATATTTGCCCGGTGAGGTTATATAAGCTACTTATATCCAAAAGAACTGCAAACATAACCACTGAAAGACTATTCCTTACTCCACATAAGAATTGGAAATATGATTCATGGTTCAAAAACTCCCCAGTCGGTCCCAATACGATTGCTAAATGGACAAAAGAATCGGCATAACTCATTGGCATCAACACCAAGTCGAAGATAACCAACCACTCGCATCGAGCTACTGCTGTCAGCCAATTAGTTAAAGCAGGGATTGGCGAGGAACAGCTGATAAACATAACAGGCCATTCTTCTTCAGCGTCAGTGAAACCGTATCTCCAACTGGACCAACAACATCACAAAAAAATAATGACAGCCATAAGGAATGAAAAAAATGTCCTTCAAGAAACAACATCAGTATCCACTTCATCATTCGAAAATAATGCTCGTAATGTGTTTAATAATTTGTAACCATTTAAGTGTTTATCCTCTCTTCAGAGATCTGTTAGTTACTAGCTTCAGTCGGAGAGGTGGTGGGGGGTTAATAGGTTGTAGCTAGCCCGGAACCTATTTTCAAAATAGAAAGCAATCTTGAAGGCCTTGGTTCCCACACAAAAACAAATTTATCCACTTTCAGAGATTTATTAATAACATCGAGTAAATTGCTCAGATTAGAATAAAAAGTTAAGAGTGAAATATTGAAAAATAGCTGCTTACAATTGATTTCAACAATGAAAATTATTATGAATAGCTTGAAGCGCAATGTCTCAAGTGCAAAATGAAATAGAGCACACGAAATTATATAAATTGGATATCGAATAGAATTACAAAATTGATAACAGAATACTTCCATTAGCAATTAAAATTCAGGTGAGGTGCTCCTATGCAGGAAAAACCATCTGATTTGGTACGATACTGAACACAGCACTTATAAGGATTTCCAGGTTCTGATCACCAAGTTTTCAGGTGTGATGGATTCTTCGAAGTTGGATGTTGGTCAACGAAGTTCAACTTCGAAATATACATATATTCAAATCGAAAATCTGGGCTTCACCCAAAAACTGTAAAATTAACTTCTTTCAGAGACCGTTCAGTAGAACATATTATTGTCCTTGCCGTCCATGTTTCGTATAAAAAGTTGTGTACTCAAGTATAACAAATTACATATGTGAATCGACAGCCATTTTTCAAAAAAATAATAATAATCTAACAAATAAAATTGGAACTGATTTTAACCGTTACATTGAATTTTGAATATGAAATGAAAAATTTTTAATGAGTGAATTGAATTGAAGGGAACACTTTAGTGAAGATTTATTTTATATGGCGTGAGATTTTGAATATGAAAATGATCTGAATAATGAAATCTATAAAAAATTAATTTTGAAGCGAATGAAAATGGACCTGAACGGCAAGGATGAATCGAATTTCGTTTAAAAAAATCTTTGTTGGGCAGAGGAGGTTGTAAAAACAAAAAAATAAATATATTTTAAAATATAAAGGCATCTTACCTCAATTTTTAATTGAGTTTTCACTAAACCAATAGAAACTATGAAATATTAACTAAATCTCAAAATTTAATACCAAAAAATATCTATATCAAGAACTCAACTCTGAAGACTTATCTCATTCATCAGACAAAGCAGAAAAGAAAGAATAAAATCTTCGAATAACCGATTAATATCTTATCAGATTGAAAACATGCGCCAATCTGCAAATCTGAATTCTCCGATACACGTACAAATACAGTGGCGGTACAACAAATATGTAATGAATAAATTTAAATTTCAAAAAGAAAAATTGTAACGATCATATCGTTACAAATTGTACTATTAATAATTATTATTTTGAGAATAAAGATGAATAATTTGTTGTTATGCTTCTATCTGGTTATTTTTGAATAAAAACTATTTTTATTTCGTTTGATTTATATTGTTGAATGATCTTTCCAAATACCACACGAGATTCGAATTTTTGTGAGAACACTCTGTCGTTTTTTGAAAATTATACAAATTTCATTCAACAAAGTGATCCTGAAATACCATTTTAAGGTATTTTAAGGATAACTTTGTTTCGTGAAATTTAAACGCATAATTCCCAAAAAACAAGAGTGTTCTCAAAAAATTCTCACCTCTAGTGGTATTACCCTTGAAAATTGAGTTCATCCGACCGTTAAATAAAGATTTAAAGATATCATCTCCTCAACTCCAATACTATCTGATCTGAGAAATTCAGACGTTTTCATTGCAATAAATCAATATTATCTTTTCCAATGATTTCTTTGTTCATTGATTGTAGTGAAAACATCGATAGCAAGAAAAATGTCATAAAAATACCGGAGTAGGTAGTTATTTCTACCAAACGATGGAGTTCAAGAAAATAAATATAATAATAATGACCTGTCATTACAACAGTAGTAATGAAGAGGTAGTTTATTTTATTGAGAATGCTCTGGCAGAGTTGAACGTCAGGGCGATCAATATGTCACCTAAATGCGTTTCCGGCTTTGATTAAAAATTGATCCAATCGCTACAGAAATCAATTATTCCACGTCGCTATTTTTACGTAGAGGGTGGACGTTAAACTGCTGTTCATTCGACGGACAAAGTACCAATTATAGAAATAGGCGCCATTCAGTCCTTGGTATCGATTTATAGTTTCGTTAACGATACAAACTCAACCCTAGGATAAAAGAACGAGAGGGCTTAGCCTGATGGAGGCCATAACCATTCGGATCCGGTAAACGGTTCTGTGCGGCTGCAATTATTCGAATTTACGACCTCGATTTTTATTTTCTACGACTAACACATGAACACAAACACATCTGCCTTGAATAATTGCAACCTAGTTGCGAATTTTTCGTTATGACGCGTTTTGTTTTTGGTCACTCTCCAGTATGTCCTATTTATCGCTGCCGCTCGAATATTTGCGAGGGGGAATTGAATTTTTTGGCATTTTTATCTCTGCATCCCTGTTTTGAATGATAGCGTGTTTGGGAATGAAGGTTCACATTTTTCACAACTTTCAGTTGGCATGGAAATCGAATCATTATCGAATTTTATATTTTGTGTACTTCACATTGAAATTCTGCAGTATAGCTGTTTTTGCTGAAATTGTAAACTGATAGTGGTTGATATGAATTATGCTGCCTCTATTCATCGAGTTTGCTACATCTACTGAATACACTATCAATAGTAGGCTATTCAGAGGATTTGATATTTCTTACTAGTGGAAAAGCCCGTGTCGCCACTGGCGCAAGTAATCTAATTAATAATTAGATTACATAATGCATTAAACCTTGATACCTTTCTGTTCTTAATTTTGGCTGATTCTGTCTTATCCAATTTAAGTTATTACTTTCTTGATTGACGTATGAACAGCAAACGTACTGCTGAAACGATTTTCCCGCACTGTGTAATGCACTAAACCCCGGTCTTACGGCAATTCGATAAGCGTAGTATTGAGGCATGGTCCAACGGTTACGCTGCGCTGTTGCACGTTCGTTTCTGTGGCTTATGTTGAGACTGAAACCAAATTCGCCGTTCGGATAAGTAGTGGGTACGCCATTGGATTTTCACCCCTAAAATGCAGAGCATTGAAAAATTGACACGATTCGCTCATTTCGCCGACAGAAAACGCGGGAATTTCGTCTTCAACCGGTACCAAATACAGATCGCATTGCGTAATTATTGTTATGAACGCGGCGTCGGTTTCTTTCAGTTCGGGTTGTCCGGGTAGCGTTTCGAGAACCCACTGGTCTGCCTCGACGTCGTGTCTCCATTGTAAATTGAAATTTTAAAATTTTACACTGGACCTAACTCAAAAATGAGGAATAACCATCCGAATTTGGGTTTTCAATTTCTTTTTCAATTATAATTTTCTGAATTAACTTAGTAGGTTTGGAAATTAAAATAAGCTTAAAATCAAACTTAAAATCAAGCTCGTCAAAACACGTCTTTCCTCTTCGAAAGTCAAAGCTAAAATTATAGATGTTCATTATAATTATTAAACGTTATTGAGTTTCACAATTACTTTTAAAATGAAACTTTTTCAAAATCGCAGTTTCCATCTTATATTTTCAAGCGCGTTATATAAAATATAAATTGCTATGAAATTATTCAAATGCTCACTTTCTGACCAACTCAGGTAGTAATGTTGAACCTTTTTTAAGTCGCCCTAATAGTTCAACTTTCACTTAAGGTAATTTTATTCAAATAACAAAATTTGAAATTTTTAACTATTGCAAATTCACAAATTATTTTATTCACTAAAATTCACTTCACTCTTTTAAATTGAAAGGCTACATAAAACAACTAAAATAAAGTGTTTTTCCTCTACTAGCAATGTTACTATATGATTTATAAGTCACATGTTATAATTCAAATGCAAATAAATTTAATCAAATTTACAACTCTTTTTAATGAGTTATATGACGGTAATGGTGACTTGGAGTGCAAGAAGAAGAAATTAGCCCATTGTAACACCCTTTTTCACCTATTATATATTTTTCGGGCGCCAGCTATTCTTTGCTTATCAGGGAGAATAGCAAACCTACCAAGGTAGCTTTTAGTCGAAGACAGAGTTCGGTTTTATCTAAGCTATTAGCGATAATTTGAGCAATCAAATAGGCAAAAATTTAATATAATTTATTCGGAATATATGTACAGAAAATTCCCTCAGTATGTTGAATAAAAATAACGTAAGTAATCAGCTATATTTCAACAAAATAATAGATTTAAACTGACAGCATGAAATGTGAAAATATATTAATTCGGTATATAATTACAGAAAATCCTCGGTATGTTGAATACTAATAACTTAAGGAATCATCAATATTTCAGCAAAATAACAGATTTAAACTGACAATGAAAGGTGAAAATAAATTAATTCGTTATATAAGTACAGAAAATCACCTCGGTATGTTGAATACAAATAACGTAAGGAATCAACTATCTTTCAGCAAAATAACAGATTTAAACTGACAGTATGAAGGTGAAAATAAATCAATTCGGTAATCTACTGTAACAATTTAAACAGAACGCAAGAATTCAGTTATACTTGTGAAAATAACACTTTCCAAGGACATTAACAATTACAAGTGAAATGCATAAAAATGAATCAATTCTAAATCAAAATCAATCTGGCTGCGAACGCTACTTTCTCGCAAATAGGACGCAACAAATTGTGATTGACGGTAATCTGAATAAAAATTTTACTGGCTCGCGAGAAGAGCTAAGAATAATTATTATCTACAGACGGAGGGTTGCTAACTGCCCACGTGGACAGGAAGTCTACAGAATTCCTGCAAAAGGAATGAAATCGAACTCGGAAAAATAGGCGATTTTGATGAAATTGAAACAAAGGGGTTTCGGTAATGGAGTTATCGTTTACTCACTTTTTCTTTTCTTTCATCGCTGAGGACACTGACGTCCGGCAAAACCACACACTGTGCACTGATGAAATAAACTAAAATCGCTACTGTTGAATAATAAAAATAAAATAAACTCTTGTGAATACTGAAAACTGAATAAAATTATCTATCTACAATCTTGATCTAACTCGGAACTATAATCCCTAAATCTACCACACTCTTTAATAATCCTAATCTGAATCTCCTAATCTGAATCTCTAATCTGAATCTGGAACTACAATCAATAATCTACCACAAATCTCAATCGGAATGAATCTGAATGAATTAATACCGGGGTAACACGGCCTTTTATACTCTCTCGGGGGAGATGAAACGGACACACACAGATGTGGCATTTGTCGCCTAAAATCATCTTCGATTTCGGTTTATCGCGTAAAAACAGATTTATCGGATGCTAGCGAAGAGAAATTTATGTTTTCAGGCCTTTTTTTCTCACCGAAAAACTCTGAAACAACGACTTCGAATCTTAGGGCGTATACAGGGGAACGGAAAATATATAAAATAATCGGAATACTTAAAATGAAGAATGATTTTTCTATACAAAAAAAAATCAAGTTTCATTACACCATATCAGTAAAAATTTGTTGAGCGGTGGCGGTGGCAAATCGATTGATTGGTTTAGGCGCTAGACCTTACTATGCATCATATGAATATACTAGATGTTTATTGCCCAAATAATGATATATATATATATATACTACAGTTCCATCAATTCATTGAATGATGATTTTGTTTAATATGTTTCGAAGCCATGTAATATGTCATCTACTTTTTTTTATTCGATAATAGATTTACATAAATAGAACGGCAATGCATTTTTATCAAACTGAGATGCTTCATGTTGTGAATACGTGCCATTTTCCACCATATCTGTAGGAAATGGTACCACGGTAGAACAGCATCTTTGGATATCCTGTCCTTAATTGATCTTCGGATAAAAGATCACAGCAAATCGTGAAATTTTCACTAAAATTCCTCCGATCAATATCTTGACTAGCAGAGAAAACTCAATGTTATATTATTTGAAAGAGTTGAATGTTCACTAATGCATATCCTTTGGCAGAAAGTAAAATTCGGAAACGTAAGGTTAACATACAACAGATATGTAAATATGGTTTATATTTCCTCCTCCTTCAATAATAGCACTGAATTTATTTTTGAGGCAATATATGGTCAGTTAGTCGCTCAATTTTCTATCTTGCTCTCTTCTATCTATACATTGAAGAGCATGCACGTCCTTGGCAATCGATGTTGCTCGAAACATTTTGCAGTATGGGAACCTTATATCGCCCGACTCCAAAGCACATAGTCGCTCTTTGTACAGAACAGTACGCCCATAATAAACACATCCCATCACTCAGAATCAGTTCAGAAAAGAGGAAACGATCTCTCCGAACCCCAGGACCGAATAATTAATACCGGCCCATAAATTTTTATCCGTCGCTACGAATGAACATTTCAAACGGGGATTTTGACCGGTCTTCTGACCACTTCATCAATTAGGCCGGAGCCACGGGCCGGAGGGGATCCGCGAATTTATCTGGCCGATATCGGGCCCAATTGTGGCGAAATCCGCGCTGCTGTGTTTTTGGCCGAGGCCATTAATCAGCTTCTTTGTTTCCGCTATCTGCGCTATAGGGTGGAGGAGCGGGTTATGCGGTGATGTGCGCTGTAAGAAATTTGATGGATTGTGACGTTTGCTTAGCCGCTGACTGTTGGTTAGGTAACTGATTGAGTTTTTATTTTTTCGGAGAGAGATACTCATCAAACCTGTTTGGTTTCCGGATTAATTTCTGGGAATGAAAAAAAACCATGAATTCCTATTTCATTTGTCACTGATTATGAAGACATCTAAGTGACGAGGAGTATGCAATTGATTCAAACTAGTAACTAATACTTCGTGAGGATGAGGCGCCATTTTTAATAACCATAAAAGATAACCGATGAACGGCCCAGAACGACACTAGTAACAGCGTTATCATTAAATATAAATTTTTTATACCTTGTGGAACAAATGAACTCTTTTTGGGGAGCATTCACACCTGGACTTAGTGCTTATGGATTGAACTGGAGATCGACCATCAGCTCGTCATAAACCTCGTCAAGATAGGTGTCAAGTACCCGTACTCGTTTTTAAATTTGTTTTAAACAGTCCACGTAATCAAGTGCTACACATTAATTATCTTTTTATCTACAGTGTGCAGCAAAAGTAAGTTTACACTGTCTGGTATTCATGCATGCGTGATTCTCGGCCAGCACGGAAGGATGCAGCTGAAACGTATCGATTTGAGTTGTCCGCGTGTAGTAGTGTTGTTGTGTACGGTTACAGTGCGTTCGTTGCCATTGCTGCGCATGTAAAGTACACGAAAGAATAACGTGTTTGTTTGCTCACTTCTTACCTAAAACTTGACGAAGATTATGCTGAAATTCTCGAAGAATTTCACGAGTGCTTTCCAAATAAGCAAGTTCCCACAAATGGTGCATAAACTGTATCGTAAATTCGTAAGTACCGTAGTCGATGCGCCGCGTTCATGTTGCCCTGATAACGTTTTCGTTAGATTTGTTTTACCGTGACTAACCGAAGCCGCATATGTGTTTGAAAAGGGAAGGAATCAATGCGAACTTGTGAGGCCACATGTAATCATTGATGTAAAATTTTTCTCGAATATTTGTTCATTTGTAATTATTTTTGTTTATTTTCCCTCATATGCAAAATGGTATACTAACTTTGCCGCACCCTGTATGTACATTTGTTGGTCTCACACTTTCATCGATTGAAAGTTCACTGAGAACAATGCCGTTTGAAAATTACCGTGCTCAATTCAATAAATTTTTTTCATCTGTTCTCGTCAATTCATTTATTCATTACATTTTAATAGAATTGATGGGTAAGTTGAAATAATTCCAATCAAATTATTTTTATATTTCAAGTATACGGCCAGCCGGAGGGGCACATTCAAGTTAGACCTCAGATTCATCTTGATTTCTATATTTTTAAGTTTGAAATAATATTTCTAATAAGCACCAAAATGAATGCAGTCCTACTGACTCACATTTCCCATAAGGCCATTTCTTTCATATCAGTCTACATACTTTTTCAAATGTTAATGGAGGTATTCCTGTAAGCTCTCAAAGGCAGTTAGAATAAAGCAGTGACGGGTCGTGCCCTCTAGGAGTGGGTCGGCAAGACCAAGAATATATATAGGTATATTGTAAAGATGAAATTTGCCGAAATGAAACAGAAAAGGATGAATTGGGGTATAAGGCAATATCTGGCAGGAGTTAATAATCAATCGTCATCAACATCTATATTTCGAACTTTTAGCTGTTCTTCATCAAGATGCTGCGATGTATACATTGTAAAATCTAGAAAATAAACACCTAATAACTTACATCTGACAAGACTATTATTTAAATATGAAAGAGAGCATCAGAAAAACATCTCAGTTAAAATTCAAATATAAAATCTCAAAAATCCTCTATTGTTGTAGCGTGAATAATTTGACATACAATCAATAGGTTAAAACACAAAAGACAAGAACCACAGAAAATAACTATTCAAGTTATGACATCCACAATACGTATGTCATTCGAATTTTTGCCTTTTTCAAGTTTACATGTTACAAATACAGTAATAATCATATCTAAAATGTATAACTGTCCAATAATTCATCTTAAAACTTAGTAAAATTAAAATCATATTCATCATGTTGTGAACGCTGTCACTTAGAATTTTTCTAATAATGGAAAACCTGTTATCTACTAAAAAACTAATCAAATCACCGCAATTTGATACTACCTCTCTTACATTTGTCATCTGGATCAGTCACATTCAATTTCTAACCGAAAACGAACGAAAACTCGGACAACTCTAAGCCCTACACACTAACATCTTACTCCAAACTACTAACCTAGTAAACTGAATTCTGATAATCAAAGTGTAACACACGGAATGCCTATCTCATATACCCTCCCAAGGGTATCTTGGCCGACCTAGTCTTATAAAAATAAACAAGTCGTGGGTTGCTGTTTTGCTATTTACAGTTACTAAGAATGAATTTTTATGGTCAGAAAATTATAAAATTTATTCCATACAGTACGAATACACTTTTTCCTGAAATTGAAATAATATTCAAGTAATTATGATAATAGTCATTTGAGATTTAAGGGAGAAAATTTCAATTATTGACAGGATACGTGACAAAATTTTAAAAACATAATGATTTCTTTTTCTATCTCAAATTTAGGATAAACATATGAAGATGTCGGATATCAAATTACAATTTTTGATTTGATATTTGAAATAAACATCGATAATAATAAACAATTTCCCCACCTGCCGTTTAACATAAAGACGGCCGACGGCCAAGTCTTCTCGGCCGACCTCGCAAGTGTCACAGTCGAGGTATTGTAGAGTTCCATTAACAGGAACTTCGAGCGACGTATGTGTTAGATGAAATCATAAACTGAAAGCTGTGGCTCGGCTAGCTGAGCTGCGTTATTACGTATAAGGACAGATGCGGGAACTTGGAATAAAAATTATTTAAGGTGTTTGACCGAAATAATGTGTACTTTGATGTGTTGAGTGGAAATATGAGATAAATAGAGGGCAGAGGAAAGATACTAAGGGAATTTCTCGAGATTTAAATATTGCTATGAATTTTTCGAATAAAATTCGATTAAAAAATATTTATTTCCACCTTCTCTTTCTGGGTTGCGTTTGGGTCGGGCGGGCCTACCCTGACAAGCCGTCACTGGAATAAAGGCACGTCATCAAACAGAATCAATTGATATCGATTTACTGTGCTCAGTCATTCAGGAGCAGAAAAAACGGTGGTGTCAACAGAAAACCGTAGGTTACACCATGATTTCTATCAAAAACCCTATGATTGCTCATTCTGGTCTTCTAAAGAAGACTTCAGAATGAAGTCAGAACCGTCTTGTTTTGTTTTCAGAAAATTGTTTTGTATTGAACTCATACCTTCTCTCTCTAATAACTCATCCTTTTATATATTTCGTGCTAATGAAAAATGAAAATAATTGTGTTGATGTTAGAAGTCAAGTCATGAAGCCAGGAAAAAAACAAATAAGTGAGAACAGTAATTATGGGAATAGTTTCTGAGTTGCCTTGCTCTGATGAAGTTAGTCAGTAAGGACTTCGATATATTCTGCATATTTGCGATATAACGCATTATTCCTTCTGTATATTCATTTACAATAAAGCGTTTTCGATGATTAATTTTCATGGCCAAAAACACATAAAAGTTTATCACAATATTTGAATGCGAAAGCCAAGCTCCTTCACTAATCGGTGTTCGACATGACTGCAAATAACAACATCCTCCTCTCGTTCCTAAATAGTCGACCAGAATCGAAATGAAGCAGCGTGTCAGGTGCAGATAAACGATTCCTTTCCGGGTGATTTCTTCGTAGACGACGTTAAACGATACTTGCTCACTTGCCCAAAATAAAATTTACGGGAATTTCGTGAAACATTGGCTGGATGTTTCATTCCCAAAACTATTCGCCGTGCCACTTAGCCGGGCAGAAATGTACGAAATTTCGATGCAGCCCATTTAACGCATATGCTCCGTTCCTTGATATGAAAATTTCCCTATTTACATGAGAATGCCGTTAGGTTAGGAAAACTTTGTTAATCAGAGCACCGGTACCTTGGGCTATACAAGATGCATAATAGTATCCCGAAAGTTAAGTTGAAAACGTTTGTTTCGGTTTCAAATTCGTAGGGTTTAATGAGTGAATCTAATGTGGAACTGAAATTGATTAAAACTGCTGTGCATCCCTGTTTCAGATTGCAAAAACAAACATTGTTCAATTTCATTGAAAATATTAGACAGAAAACCAGGTTTCAAATCGTGGATCGTGAAAGAGGCGGCTGAAAATTGTGTTTAATTTTTTTTTCTATTTCCATATCTTTTTGCGAAGGAACATTATATCTCATGGAGTATACCTCAGCTCTCATTGGAAACTTGAACACATATGCACTTACGATTTTCATTCCGAAACTTTTTCGTCGCAATTAAAATAAAGGCATATATATATATAGCAAAAAGACACTTATCCAGTTATTTATGAACATAAGCTACTGAGTCGTTTTGGATGAACCTATTCCAAGCCCGACTCACGACACTTTGATGTAGGAACATTCAACCGCCGGGACACTTCTCGCTGGGACAAACCTTCTTGTATCCACATGAACGTATGATTTGGACCTTTGAGGAACATTCAACCGCCGGGACACTTCTCGCTGCACAGGAGCCAAACGTCTTCTCGGCATGACTGATGAGCTGATATTGTTCTCATTTCTTCAATTATTGTCACCTTATGTGTTTGAACGAGAGAAAAAAAACAGATTTAATAACAAATACCACGTTGCTTTTCACTCCACCTGTAACAGCCTACAGATAATAATCGATTTTGTGACCAAGAGCCGATGAAATGAGGAAAAATTCAATATAATCAACTCAAAACATCTTAATTTTTTCTTAGAGAACATATGATGTACAGATATTCACGAGATAACTTGAAAACAATACAAATGAAGAGAAGTTCATAAGTGATCCCATGTAACATCCCAGGTTTTTCCAATACAAAAAAATCATAGTCTCATTGCACCCTATGTTGAAACGCCCCTGGCAGTTACCAAACCGTAGAAATGAAATTCCATGGTCAGAATACAAGAACACGGCTGTCACTATCAAGTCGACCTGCGCGCATGGTGACAGATCAAGAAAGGAAGGATGCAAGATGGAGGCGTCATTATCAGTTTTGTGGTGACAGAAGTAAGAGAGACCCAAAAAGAAGTGTTTAGTGCCTTTGTGTGTGTTCGAAAACGAAGCCATCTTACGTTGAGTGATCCTAGAATATATCTCGCAAGTATAATTGAGACTATTTTAAATGTTATTAGTTGCTTGTCCATTTTATTAACCTTTGTTAATAAATATCATTGAGAACTGGATTTGTTCAGTGAAGTTATTATTTCTCTATTATGTTTGTAAATTAATACTGTTATTATGCAATATTATTTGGTTTCATGATGTATTAGGTGGTGTTTGGGCCTTTGTCATTAATACTGTTGTCTTGTGAATGTAATTCCTTTGCTCACATAATGCTTTGTCTAATTTCATATAACACTATTTCATTTGTTCACATAATGCTCTGTTTAACTTCATTTGACTATTTCTTTGTTCACATAATGCTTTCTTTAATTTCATATAACTATTTCCTTCGTTCACATAATGCTCTGTTTAACTTCATTTAACCATTTCTTTGTTCACATAATGCTTTGTTTGATTCACATAACTCTATTTCCTTTGTTTACATAATGCTTTGTTTGATTCATATAACTCTTATTTCCTTTGTGCACTTAATGCTTTGTTTGAATCATATAACTCCTTATAGCATGTGATCCCATCATTTTCGATATTATTGCCTTTGAAGTTCAGGTGTCTACCATAACAATGAATGCCTTATTTTCAGCTTTCTACAATGTGTTACTGGAGTGTAACCGATCAACTTTATTTACTGTACCCTATGGTGCAATAGGAATTGCTAATCGCTCTGTAGTTTTGAGCCTGTGATTAAGCAGGAACGTATGGAGACCTCCTCTAGTGGTAGTACTAGTATGGTCGATATGGTATAATGGATGTAACCAGTGTATGTAGCACCCTGGTGTTATATCGAAGGTTAACGTTGTTAAGTTACCCCTGTCTCATGTAATCATTATGTATGTCTCGACTGTTGTAATCGGTCCTTTTACTGTGTAATGTACTTGCCTTATTATTCATGGTTATTGTTGTGTATATTTCGTACTGTGTTAACTTATTCTTCTTATTGATGTGATGTATCTTCTTGTTGTCGTTATGTATATTTCCTTCAGTTGATTATGTAGATTCTCTGCTTTCATTATTTATATTGCTTATGATCGTTTACCTATACCTGTCCATAATGCATTCTGGTTCTTATTATTTACTTGTGATTGATATTCTATGAAGATTTGTTGTTTATTTATGCCATGATCTCGTACTGCTATTTATTTATCTATATGCTCGCATTACATGATATTTCATTTAGGGGTCTCGAGATTGTGGACCATTCCTATACTGTTGTATGAGATTTCTTAGGTTCCTGGATCGAAGGCCTTGAAGGGCCGGTCCCAGACGCCTTAAGGTAGGGACCGTTACCATCATGTGCTATAAGGCATGAGAGAATATACCTTTTTTTAATCAACCGCGAAACTTTCTGTCTTTTTTTCAGAGCCGCCGCTGGAACTCCATGACCTTCCCCGTGTTCCCAATTCCTTAGCTCATACAATATTATAGTTATGGCTCACATACCCTGGGGCCGTGGCCATGACGATGCTCATAATTAGTCATTTACTTATTGCCATGATTATTATCCTGTTGCATTATTGAAGTATACATTTGCCATGATTATTAATTCTTGTTGTACCATTGAAGTTGCCATATTTACCATGTTACTATACTCTTGTATTAAGGAAGTTGCTCTGATTATCCTGATTATCGTCTGTGCTGTATTTATAGTTTCTTTTCCTGGATTGTTATACTCACCTTTGCTAACTGTTAATATCTCATCATTTAGTTTTAAACAAGTGCCCTAACACCACCTAAAGGGGTTTTATGCCTGAGGCTTTCCCCTATATTTTTTTAGACCCTTAATAAATAGCTGATTGTCTGGGTCTAACCGTTGTGTTTTATTTACCATCTTTGTTTCCCAATTATTTTCACTAATCTCAATTATCACGAACTTGAATTATTACGTAAACATAACGTAGAGTCCTACCCTTGCTAGACGATCACATTAAATGGCCAAGTCTTTGTATCTGGAGTCATTCAGACTCCAGTGCCGTAGTTAGTTTTGAAAATGATATTTGTCATTCTTTTCGAAAGAAAAAAGTGGCAAATGTTACACCCTAGCAATTGTTGTATTTCACCATCGCGGATATCGATCTGTGGATTATAATCAGCGGAGACTTTTACAGTTTATCATTCACACTACACGGTTTACAATCCAAATTTAATCTGAATAGATCTCTTCGTATGCTGAAAACCGTTTGTCGCGATACCGTTTACGAGCATCGACTCAGTCGTAAAATTTCACGGTTCGGCCTGTACGGCCTCTGTACTGTAAAATTGCTTTGTGTCGGGTGACCCGATCAGAGGCGGCCACGATCGCCGAATACCGAACACGTGCCCGTCAATTTTACCGGATTTACTTTGAAAAATTATTGACAAAGTGAAACGAGGGGTAACTCAATGGGATTTATGACATATTCCTTCTCCTGTAAATGTTCGCCACTGGAAGTGCGGCTTTGGGGATTACGCGGAACGCAAACTGATTCGGACGGATGAGTTTCAAAGGAATCATGCTCTGAACGAATTTTTGAGTAGGAGAGTGTAGGAAGAGCAGCTAAGAATATATGTTATTAGTTTCTGTTGAAATCATCTAATTCAGGTGAATGGCCATTGAAATAATATCATCACTATTTGAAATATACCGAAGTCAACAGAAAACATTCACGTCAACCTGTGAATCTATCCGGACAAGTACTCCAGTGAAGCTGAGCTGTGCTAAGCACCTGTGCTTCGAGCACTAAGCCCTAAGAACTCGAAAAAAAAGGCTTCGAGTCTCGAGTTCTAAGCACCGCTTTCGACAGAAGGCTCCGGATTACCGAGCACTTTTGCAAAAGTAATTGAATATTTCGAGCACTAAGCACTAAGCACTTTAGTGGGAACTATTTTATGTAATGTCGTTTGATTGAAATGAGAACTCTTTAGCTTCATCGACATATCTAAAATTATGATTTCGAGACTGGGAAAAACTCAAAAGCCATTTTATTTGTTTTGTGAAACGCATGCATTTAATTTACATTCTGGTACTAGTTAATCTTATTCGTCGATCTGAATCTGAATGGCTGTTCCTAATCAATGCATAAAGTTGAATTAATAATCGAGGACCAATTATTTTATAAGCGAGAACACATTACTGAAAAAATGTGGAAAGCACTGACGTGAGATCAGGAGCTTTTACGCGCTTGTTCTAAAGTCTTTTCTCACACTTAAAAAGAGTGCGATTCAAAATCAGCCAGCACAATGAGTGTGAAAGAATCAATAAACATATATCTTAAATGGAAGTTGAGTGAACTTACAGTTCAGCAAATTCTATACCAGCATTTCTATACCATATATAAGTTGTTGTAGTTGAGTGTCATCAATTATAACCGAATTTCAGATTCATAATTGCTGAGCTATCGTACAGGTCTGGCCCAATAACTAACTTGACTTATATTTGGATAATAAACTAATTCTATTAATATGGAATCTCTATCTCATCTCTTTCGGAAGATAGAGAATATTCAGCCAAACATTTTCAAATTGGACCACCGTTTCTTCATCACGAGTCAAATCCAACCGATGGCGATCATTTTCAGCTCGATATTCAGAAATTACAGACATTTGGGAAAAAAATAGTCCTCTTGTCACAAAATTCATAATGACATTTCCATTCAAAATATGACAACTGCACACACCAGTATTTTAGACATGTTTGTCATAAAAATGAACCCACAGAATTAGTTTCATTATCGTCTCAATATTCACTCATTATGACAACTTGTCATAAAATTAAAACCACCCTCATAGAGATTTATAGTTGATGTGATGTGAATTCATAGATAGAAATATAATCTGTGACTTCATTTTCAGAAAAACTCTTATATCTTCTGGAGATTGTACGCTATGATGATGAAATTTTAAAATATTTTAGGTACCTATACCCTGCATAAATGCCCTAAATTGTTGTGATCTGACGAATAACTTATGAGATATCGTGTATTGAAAAAAACATTTTGGGAATTTTTAAAAATTTTTCTCGTGACGATTTTCTCGAAATTTGGCACACTCCTTCCTTTTAACGCTATCTAGAAATTCTCTAAGTTACGAATTGATAGGATGAATATTCAAGAAATTAATGTTATTAACTGCTAAACTATTCGATAATTTGGCCCAATAACGAACTTGACCGAGATATTTGAACGATCAACCTATTCTGAAAAATGAAAACTCTAGGTCATCTCCTTCGGAAGATAGAGGCCGGCCAGCCTGACCTACTTAAATTTGACCAAGGTTTCTCCATCAAGAAGTCGAACCCAATGGATTGAAACCATTTCCGGTTCGATATTCGGAAATAACAGACATTTGGACAGAACGATAGCCCGCCTGTTCCACTAGTAACAAGCGCGCAAAAACAAAAAAATTTTCTGGCCTTCATAACCATAAAGTCAAATCAATGGTGACTGAAGAAATACTGAATATTAATTCAAAACGATCATATTATCTTTGCGCACATAAAAAAATCAAATACCGTACCTGCTTATATTGACCCTACTTCAAGAATTCGGAAAGGCTTAGTGCTTAGCGCATTACTAAGCACTAAGATTTTCGCGAGAGTGCTCCGAAAAACAAGCACTAAGCACTAGCCTTTGAAAAGTGCTCGCGAGCACAGTGCTCGGAAGCACTAAAGTGCTTTCACGAGCATTAAGCACAATGCTTTGGCACAGCTCTGCAGTGAAGTAATAGAATTGGCATGCATCAGAACAGACGGATGGCGTGAAATTCACCTCCAGAATTATTTTTTGCGGTAATGTTATGAACCGAATTCAGTTTTGTTGGATATGCTCGTCAGCACTTGTTTTTCGGGCAGTGCTTATAGATTGCTCCAAATATAGTATTATTCGAATATTTGGTAAGAAGTGATATCAATTCTTTTGTTTGGATTAGGACATCCTTACTTACGTCCGACGGTAGGAACGATAATACCCCAACAGAATGACCTTGAGACCTAAAATTTTCATGCCTAATTTGAGAAATCATTATCTCTCATTATTCTGTTGAGCCAACTCAGTACTCTAGAAGTAAAATAATTAAAAATTTAAAATTTCATTTCATGAATAATTCTTTCTTGTGATGCAGTTCCATCATTCGAACATAGTTTTTTGCATAGGCGGTTCGGAGCACATAGGCGACTCAAGGCGTATAAGCAAAGATTAACTTACAAAGATGGAGCACTCCGGCCTTTTTCTCTTCAACGATTCAATGACCTTGAGAATTCTATCGTTGAAAAAAGGGGCGGGACTAATAAGAGAAGGATATATCTCTCTCTTTTCTCCGAATTCGAATTTAAACCGCGAAACAATTCACCGGGTATTTCTGAAAATCATAGCAGATCCTTAATTTAGTCAAAACCTTTGAATTAAATGGCATATTTTATATAACTTGTCTATGAATTCTTTTCCCTCCATTCGAAAATTTTTAATGATAGTGTGATATATGGAGTAAAAGTTATCGCTGATTTTGTATAGAAAATTTAGAATTTCATTCCGCACGGGTTTTCATATTTGGATTAAGCTTTTTCATAGATCTGCAGAGAAGTCTGGTTTGTAGATAAAATGAGTGAAACCAAGGGAAGATGTTCAGTTAAGTACTGTTCGAATGTTTCGGGTGTGAGATTCTTTAGATTTCCCAGTTCAGATAACCCTCAACGAGCCCTGCAATGGAAATTGGCCTGCAGCGATGCGACAATTCTGAGGAAACAGGATTTGCAGTGATCACTTCGAACCTTATTTAATGACTGGCCGCTACTTAAATAAAACGGCTCTTTCTACTTTGAACCTGTTTAAGAGACCGAAAAGTTTTGATATAGGTACACAAACCGATGGAATAGGAATCGATAAGGGAACTCAAATATGTTCCACAATAATGGTAAACTGCAATGTGCAAACATCACAAAACATAAAAGCCGCTGCCACTACATCTCCTCATCAACTGCTAATCCAAAAGCTGAGAACTATCCCTTTTCATCATCGTTGCTCAGTTTCCCTACAAATATATGCTAAATTTGTTTTTAAAAATGAGAATTTTTACATAATGAAGTATACAAATCAAAATTTACAGAGTGATGAATGTAACAAAAGGAAAAATAAAAAAAATTAGAAAGCTCAATATACTTCAGCACAAATGATGTTAAGTTAATATTTCTTAATAATTTAATAATAAATTAATAATCAAAGGACTTCAACTTGCAAACATAATATAATGGTTCCATTAAAATTTTGATGAAAATATATTATACATTTTTTCTTACATTCTTGTTTTAGGAAATACTTGAAAACTTTTAAGAAATGCTTATCAAACAATTTTCATCCACATATAATAAGATCAATTAAAAGAATACGCTTTTTAAAAGGATATTTCTTATTCGTTCGTTTACAAAACTGCAGTATTAGTTGAACTATATGTGGGTAACATTACTATTTAATTCGTCCATTGTGTCAAATGATATTTTCTTGTTTCTTATGAATTCTCTCTGGTCTTCACACATATTCCACAGGAAATAAATGTTCTGTTATTCAACTCTTCCTCAAAGTTGTATGGCAATGACCTGAAATTTTAAAAAGGTGTGAACTTTTACAATTTTCTCAGTTGAATTGTTGTAGCTTCAAATTATAAGATATTTTAGTAATAAATTAAAATAGATTGCAAATGATCAAAATACAAATTAACAGTGGAAATATTACTACTCACGAAATTGCGTATTGGTTCCTGAAGGAAATCGTTCAGAAACACTTGTGATGAATGAAAATTGCTTTCATATTTCCTAATAAATAAAAATGATTTTTCCAAATTCATCTTCATGTCGATTAAAATCCTTTTCTGTTTAGATTCTTGCTACAGGAGCTAGGAACCGATTGGCTATCTTATTGCACGTGATAACGAAATAATAATAATAATAATAATAATAATAATAATAATAATGACTTTATTTTCATATCTGACCTATACAATATGACACATTTTATCGACCTAGAAGAAAAATGGCGGAGTCCAGGTGAGCCTCCGGAGAGACTCTCTGATCTACTCAACCATGAAAACTGAATGTGAAAATTGATTAACAATAACAATAGTGGAGTGAACAAAGGAAACTAGCAAACACTTTTATGAGATATGGGCAGCAAAAAAGAATATATACATACAAAGTCAACTTCCTTTATCACGGAGAGGCACTCGTCGTTAGTGAGGTCTTCGAGACTCCATAAGGAACCTACCATAACGTTTTCTGAAAGTGGCTCTAGAGAGTCGTAAAAAGATTCAGGAGACCATTGTGAAATTTCGCAATGTTGTAGGAAAAACTCCTCTCAAACATTGCCGTCCTGTGAAATGGTGGAGTTATTTTTCCCTGAATCTGATGTTAAGATTGTGGACATGAGTTCTGAAAACTATTCGCCTGTAGAGGTAAGAAGGGCATTTGAGTAAAATTATTTCTCTGAAGAAACATGCTGTGTGAAGCTTTATCCTTTCTTCCATAGTGAGCCATCCCGTCTCCCTAAGTTTGGGTGTAATCGACTCATACTTTCTCACACCATGAATCAGCCTTAGACAAGAGTTCTGTACACGCTGTATCCTCATTTTATCAGACTGTGTGAGACAGTTTCCATAGACCACATCACAGTGATTAAATACTGACAAGACCAAAGAGTCACAAAGAATTACCTTGATCCCTCGAGGAAGCAGATGCCGATTTCTATAAATCAATTTTATCCTTCCATAAGCTTTTTTTATGCATTCTGTCACATGTGAACTGAATCTTAGGGAACTATCAAGAACCAGACCAAGACTCCGCGCTGCGTTCATCACAGGCAGGACCACACCGTCGACCTCCACCTTCACCAAGTCCCTCAGTCTCAACACCTCCCGCTCAGGCCCGATGAGCAGCAAAGTGGACTTATTCGCATTGAAATGAAGGGAATGTTCAAGAGCCACAGTTCTCAATGCCTCAATTTCTCTACTTAATATGGCTGTGGATTCAGTGACATTATTCCTAGTAAATGATAAGTATACCTGTGTATCATCGGCATAGAATTGAGATGAACAAATTTTCAATGCCTTCGGCAGGCTCAACGAGTATATAGCATATAATAACGGCGCAGAAACGGAACCCTGGGGTACCCCCCGATAGATATCAGCGAAATCGGACATGAGTGAGTCAATCACCACGCACTGGGACCTACGCGAAAGGAAGTTCGAGAAAAACTGTACAGCTCCATCACTAAGTCCAATGAAGTGGAGAATTGCCAAGAGTAGTTGGTGCTGGATTGTGTCGAATGCCTTAGTGAAATCCAGCAAAGCCAAAGCTGTAACCTTACCCTCATCAGCGGTCCGAAATATATCGTCAGTTACATTACTGAGTGCAGAAGAACACCCATGGCCCCTTCTGAACCCTGATTGGGTTTCAGGAAGTATATCGTTGGCTTCCACAAAAATCGAAAGTTGTTTATTCACGATCTTCTCCAGCACCTTCGACACACAAGACAATATGCTAATAGGACGTAAGTCCCTATACTCCCTGGGGGCTGAAACTTTAGGAAGAGGCACCACGAGTGCACTCTTCCAACATTTCGGGTAAACAGAATGACGGATGCAATAATTGATAATATGAGTGAGAAATGGCAGGATAAAAGGACAACAGAGTTGTAATATAAATATATTGATGCCATCCACTCCCTCGGATCGAGATTTTATTGCATCTACAGTTCTCAAAACCTCTATCTCATCTACCTCCGTAAAGCTGAAAGGAGTAACCACTGCGTCCAATATATTGTCTCTATAAAAGTTCAGTGTTGGAGAGTCTACCACTGACTGAACACCAACGACACCAGTAAAGAAATCATTCAGCTCATTTGGGTTTTTCAGATGTTCTGGTATTTCCGAATTTCTAGAGCCAGCAATGTCAAATTTCTTCATTTTACTCCAAATGTTAGTTTTTTCCCGAAATAGGTCTTCAAAAAATGCTCTCTTCTCATGCCGCATCATCAGAGTCGTTTGGTTTCTCAACGTTTTATAATATTCCCAATGGTGGGGACTTTTAGATTGTTTAAACCGAGAAAGAGCATTATTTCTCAATCGAATTGCAGCGCGAATGCTTTCAGTCAACCATGGTGGTCTACGTTTAGTCAATTTGGCTATTCGTTTCGGTGCATGGAGATTGAGTAATGCCACAAGGTTTGAATTAAAGAACTCAAGTTTTTCGTCAACATCCACGAAGTGATATACATTCCTCCAGGGAATCGATTGGAGGTCGGTGTAGAACTGTTGCACGTTAATATTTTTATAATCCCTATATTCTCTAAAAACCACCTCCTTCCGCAGACCAGAGAACCCAATATCGCAATATACAAGATCATGATCCGATATGTTGGGAACATGGATAGTATCAGACAAGTGTGTAGACATTTTGCTACCAACTATAATAAAGTCTATTAGTGATGTGGAGCTGGCGGTGACTCGTGTTGCCTTATGGACAACCTGCTTCAAATCCAGGGCCTCCAGAACTGTATAAAAATTTTTAACTTGATTTGAATGTATATCAAATAAGTTTATATTGAAATCACCAACGCAAAGGAGGTTATCACACTGAGGATGAAGCTCAGACAACCGCTCCTCGAAGCTCTCAAGAAATGAAAATGCGCTGAAATCAGACGGTCGATAAATGCACCCCAGGATAGATCTAGTTTTCCCCAGATTGAATTTCATCCAAACTTGCTCATAACCGGCACACCTCCCAACAGACACACTCTGTGCATTAATATTGTTTTTGAAATAAATTCCAACACCACCGCCTCTCCCCAATCTGTCCTGTCTTATAAACTTGTACCCCTTTATGAAAACCAGATCAGAACAAATGTTGTCACAAAGCCAGGTTTCAGAAATAGACAGAATGTCAAAATCTTCCTGTAGTAACAGTTCCTTCAGCATATCAAATTTAGGAATCAACGACCACACATTCACATGAGCGACCCTCAAAACCGGCATCCTCAGCGCAGTCAATGAGATATCAACATGCTCTATAACTTACTGTAAAAAAAAAGTGCCTCTCGTTTACACATAATTATACAAATCCATCAAATTCTAAACTAAAATATAATGCCCAAATTACAGCTAAGAAAGAAAAAAAAATAGATACATATATAATTTGTGACTCTATTAAATAGTGAGCAGAGAAAAATGAATATCCGATGTAAATTACGTTCTCGAAAATTCGCTCCCAAAGTTGAACTCCACTCACAAATTACCCACTTCGCCTCTCAAAAATTGATTGAATTAAAAAAAAAAAAGTTCACAAATAAACTCCCCTACAAAATAAAAACAAAAAAAGAACAAATAAACAACAATGACTTATCTTTGCGCTCTTCTTTTGATCCTCCCTGTATGCACCGCCGTACTAGGTACGTCTGCCCCCGCTCTAACTAACCCATCAAAATCAAAATGTGATTTCATTTGTGTTGCCTCGATTTACATTGCTCTTATGGGATTTTGAGTCAAGGGAGGGATCGTTTTATGCGATTCTGTGATTTCGCTTCGAAATACGCGAACAAAATTTTCAGTACTAATTTGACAGAGTGCATCCTCTTGTTTCTACTCTGTGGTATAAGCGAATCAAGGCTCATAGGCGGATCTGTGCGAAAGTTGCGGATATATGCGTATCGGGGCGCTTACTAGTATCTTTTGTACCAACAGTTGATCTATGTCTATGTTGATGATTGCTAGTCGGATTAATGTTCTCTAAAAAGATAGATAGGCTGCATTTTTGGAAAGTCTGAGTAAACCTTGATTGTGGTATAATTATACCGAAAATTAAACATTCCGATACTTTAAAAAACTCCAAAGCAAATATGGGATGACTGATAACCTGGATAAGGCGGGTAATTAAATGAAATAGAAATTCCCATCTACTTGGTATTCGTAATGCCAGGGTATGAAGAACTGTAGAGAATCAAGCAAACCTAGCCGAGAAAATTTAGTCATATTAACTGTGTATCACAATAAAAATCAATGAGTATCAATGTAAAAATTTAATTTTTCATTATTCTCAAACAAAAGTGAAAATAACCTATTATCTTCATGTTTCCTGAATGTCGTGGACAGAATCCTTCAGTATCTCTAGCATTGTACGAAACGAAAAGAGCTGACAGTTTAACCCGGGGCAAGGATCTACCCTTCATGCGTGCGATAACCTACGTGAACAGGATAAAAAATCGGGCAGGTTCACTTTGTTTCTGAGCACCGTTTCCATAAAAACCTCAAATTAGTGTACTTCTGTAACCCCCTGCAATGAAATAAATGAAAAAAACTCATATATCTTCTCTGAAAATGCTACGATGATGAAATTTGAGGAGGATGTACTCAATTTCGGCTTGGTTCATATTCCGGAAGATCCAAATTGTCCGACTGTAGGGCCTGATATTTGAAAATAGCAGACTTTTTGTAGAACGATAGCTTGTGTCAAGAAAGCAACGCGCAAAATCAACACTGTATTAGTTTTGTTCAAGGTTTTCCTGGTTATTAAGGAGTTTTCGCAGTCCTTGCTGCTTATGTGGGCAAAGCAAAATATTCCCTACCTCCCTAAACGACTCCTAAATATTCTGTAATAATATATAAAATATGAGAAATTCTTATGTTTAGTGATGCTGAATCGAATACATCTACAGGCCTATGAATAATTCATAGTATTCTGTGAATTTAAGCGTTGCGATTACCAGTTTTTCAAGAGCTGCGTCTGCCAGCAATAGAGATTGACAAATGGAAATATCCAAGGTTCAATCCCTCTTTCAGTGCTCATACTTATTTATTCATTTGATGTTCAGCTCTTCATGTTATATGCAGTCATTTTTAATAAAGCTTTTCCCAGCGTTCGTAAAATTCGTTTGAAATTCCATGAGCGTTACTTTGTGAAATTATGATAGGAATTTTTCAGGATGAGAGGACCTATCTCGCATAGAAAATAATTGTTTGTTGATATTAAATCTGCTTTTTCCTAATATAATTTCTGTCGAGAAACTTTCATTAAGCACGAGTAATTTTATGAAAATTCAATCTGTTGCAACTTTTCCATGATAGCTTATTTCAGAATCATGATATAAGATATATTTAAATATTGGCTTTATTTCATTATTATTATTATGAAAAGATACATATTGCCTATAAATCTCAAACAAAAATTGAAAATTATGTGGCGTTTCAGAAATAACAATGAAAAAAAAGAGTATTGCCACAAAGAAAAAATATCACACAATTGTTAATCCGTCCAATCTGTTTTTAAAAGAGTTTACACTACTGGCACAAACCACACTGTCAGGAAGGGAGTTCCATTTCGCAAACACGCGACTCGGTAGGAAAAACTGTCTCGCACGAGCACGGAATACCTCATGGTAAAGTTTATTTATATATTTATTTATTTATTATCCATATGGATCACATACAGGTAATCAAATACCCAAAAAAATGTGTTCACAAATTAGAAAAAAAACAAAATTCATCTACAGAAGTGTAAATTAAAATTAAAAGACAGATTTCTTATTTCCCATTAAAACTAAACAATTTCGACAACAGTATATAGTAAGAGCAGGTGCATGACATTCACAAAAAGGAAAGTCTTAATTAGATGTACAAGGTGGTAGCTGATTAATAAGTCCCGAGGAAGTGATTTTTCATGATTTTCTTCAAGGAACTAGGACTATGAAAAAATAAATCAATCCCATCCTTGAAATCATTGCAGTGATCAAGCATTCTATAAATAGAGGAGTTGAGTGCACTACTTGTGCGCTTGGTTGATAGATAAAATGTATCAAACTGTCTAAATATCCTAGAGGGAGCATAATATTGTATTCTGCGTGTGATGTCGGGGCATTCTAGCTGATTACTGATTAATTTTTTTATGAATAATACATCCCCGATAGTTCTTTTGTCTTTAAGATTGAGCATTTTGAAATATTTAAGTCTTAGGTTATAATTGTTTGGGTCTCCTCTGTTCAGCACGTAACCACATCTGAAGGCCAAAAAACGCAGGAATTTTCGCTGAATTTTTTCAAGACGATCAGCATAAGTTTTAAAATATGGAGTCCACACAATAGAAGCATAATTCAACCTACTGAACACATATACGTGTACAATGAAATTAGAGTTTCACAACGTGAAAAATGACGACCCTGTCTCATTATGAAACCTAGCGTCACATTACATGAGTTTGCTAAGCTATCTATATGTGTTGAGAATCTCAGCTCCGAGTCAATTAGGACTCCTAAGTCCCTGACGCACTTAGATCTTCTCAACTCAACGTTTCGTAGTCCGTAGGCGAAATAAATGGCATTTCTATTGCGAGTAAAAGAAGTTACTTGACATTTCTCGAGGTTTAAATAGAGACAATTGGTTTGGCAGTATTCGACTAGTCTGTCAAGTTCCTGTTGGAGACTTATGCAATCGCTCTCACACCCAATTCTGTAAAAGACTTTCAGATCGTCGGCGAAAAGAAGTATCCTACATATTGTAAAGCATTTTATTAGATCGTTTATATAGATTATAAAGAGCAACGGTCCCAAGTGGGAGCCTTGAGGAACCCCAGACGTTGACATAAAATATCTTGACTTGAATCCCTCGACCGACACGAACTGCGATCGGTTACCTAGATATGACTCGAACCATCGCTGTAGTGAAACGCATACCCCGACCCTGTGTAGTTTAACAATCAGCTTAGGAATATGAATCTTATCGAATGCCTTGCTGAAGTCGGTGAACACCACATCTACTTGGATTCCATTATCTAAATGGTCCTGAAGATATTCAATGAAGGTGACCAAGTGAAGAAACCGTGCTGTTCAGGAATTATTTGAGCCTTTACTAGATGAAACAGATGGGGGTAGACGAGGGACTCAAAAAATTTCTCAAAAATACAGAGCTTACTTATCGGTCTATAGTTTTCAATTTTATCTTTGCTTCCTGATTTATGAACTGGAGTTATACACGATTCTTTCCAGCGAACCGGAAATATCCCACTTTTCAATGACTTATTGAAAATAATCGCCAAGGGAGCCGAAAGAGAGGCACTGCATGATTGAACAAAAAAGCTTGAAATTAAATCAGGACCGGAACCCTTCCTACGATCCAACCCATAGAGAGCACGTTCAACTTCATCATTTTCGAAACGAATGCTACTTAAGTTGAAGGGATTATTTTCGTTCATCGTTTCCACCAATGAAACCACGCAGTATACGAAACGTCACTATTAGATCGCCACGCATCCTACGATCACTAAACAAGTCAAACATTTTTAGTCTGTCTTCATATGAAGGGCGAACCACCCCGAACGGAATCCTCGTTGCAGAACGCTGCACTCCCTCCAAACGTTGTTGGCCTCCGATCAGGTTAGGGAACCATGTAGGGCCATCAAATTCCAGAATTGGTCGAACATAAGCTGCCGGCATGTCTCTATCGAGCATCTAGGAAAAACTTTCCGCATCAAGTACAAAATCTTCCGGCATTTGGCGGTTATATTGCTCACATGGGCTGACCAAGACAGATCCTCAGTTATCACCAGCCCGAGATCGACGTGCTGTGCAGCGAAGACCAAACATTTGCCCTCGATCATATACTGGTTAAGCGGATTGTGACTCTCAAGGTGAACAACTCTACACTTTTCTACGTTCACGGGAAGAAGCTTGATGTCATCAGCATATTGGGATGAGTAGAATGAGAATAAACCAGGCAGATCTGATACGTACGCCAAAAATAGTGATCAAGCCGATTTGCCTATTATCAGAGCGTACTAAAATATCGAGATCATTCAAGGAGGAATCTTAATTAATATCCGAAACAGACTTCAACTATGTTGATGACGAGATATTGTTGATGATGGAGCTCGTATTGCACTGAAGAAGACCAAAATGAAGAAATAAATAACATCTCGAAAACTCTTAGAAGCAATGGGTATCCCAAAAAGATATTAGAAAAAGCTAGACGAACACGAGAAAGTCAACCTGAACCAACAGATATAAATCAGACCATTAAAACCGTAATTCCTTATGTAAAAGGTTTGTCGGAGAAAATGAGAAGAATTGGAAATAGATACAACATAACGACTGCATTCAAAACTCAAGACACTATCAGAGCTAAACTTACAAAAGTTAAGCCTAATAATGAGACACAAAGGAGAAAGAACTGCATATATGAATTACCTTGCGGAAGATCTTACATCGGAGAAACTAAACGCCCTCTGAATGTACGAATAAAAGAACATCAGAAGCTTCTACGAGTACTAGACAGCGACAAATCCAGGTTGGTCCAACATGCTGTAGATGAGAATCATCGTATAAAGTGGGATGAAGCATCAATAATATCCAAAGAAGAAAAACTTGCAAGAAGAAAAATCAAAGAAGCAGCATTTATGAAAATAACACCTGATTCCATAAGTACTCCATCTATAGATCTACCAGAAGTTTGGACGCCGATAGTTCGATCCAACTTAAAAAGATCATCATATCACAGATGAGTATATAACATCGTTCATTTTCTTTCATGACTTCTGTCAATATTGACTTTTTTTGAAAATTCATAATTTTCAAAAGGTTTCTTACTTTTCTCCTTGATAAAGATAAAAGATGTTATCGAAACGTCGGAAATCATTACATCCACAATAGATGATGGTAATAGCCCAAACAATCATTCAAGACCTCAACTATATTCGTTCAACAGATAATGATGTTTTATGTATTTTGTCAACAAATTTGATCAGTATTGCTCTTGAATGCCTTTATCGATCCACATATTAGGAAATGAGTATCTCTCTCTAGACGCTTAACCATTACTAGCTGTTTCCAGCATTTGAGAATGATTTGATATTAAACACATTCGATGCTTTCAACCACCAACTACTTATTTTCCATATAATACCCACTCTTCAACTCAATCTTCGTTTAGAGAAATTTTAATGAGTCATTTCACTTACAAATCTAAAGTACCTATGATTTTTAACACATTTCAAAAAGTTTCAGAGGTTGTTCCTGAGTAAACTATTGAGTAAATTTCATCACTAATTACTGTTTCTTTCAAAGTGATATTAAAACCACAATAAAACTACATATCCTTTATTGAATGCGTTGTGTTAATGAGGAAATGTGATTACATTTACGGTTACATTATGAGCGGAGTCATAATTTTTATATGAATATAGACAAAACAATGGTCCATACACTCTAAATTCACTGTGAAAACTTATTACCAGCTTAAATCAAAATATTTAAGTTTTCAGATAACGTAAATATCCTTTTCTAATCAATTTTTAAATTCGCGGTCGATAAGATTAGATGCGCAGGAAGGAATGAGCGAGTTCCCGTTGGTGTAAGCGATTTCAGTTCAAAATCTAAGGAGTGCGACTACTGCTTGGTCTTTATACTGTGGTTTAGAAGGAAGAGAGTCGATTGAAGATGAACCACGAAGCGGAAGGTCTTCACCATCAAGAACGGATGAAAATGTCGACAGAATCCGGGATCTTGTGCGTTTAGATCGTCGGTTGACAGTCAAAATGATAGCGAAGTGTTAAATTTGACTTACATGACCGTTCATCAAATTTTAACCTATGAATTGGGGATGAGAAAAATTTGCGCAAAAATGGCTCCAAAAAAACCATTTCAATAAACGAGTTTCTGGTCAGTGAAAACATTCTTGTGGCTGGACAGCCTTCTTATTTGCCCAACTCGAGTACTTTTTTCTCTTCCCAAAGTTGAAAAATTACCTCAAGGGAAATCATTTTGGGACCGTCGAAAGAATTCAAATGGCTGTAACCGACCAGCGGACGGTTATTTCAGTATCGGAGTTCCAGCACTGCTATAAGGAGTGGAAGATACGTCTCCAGCACTGTGTGGCCTCAGAAGGAAGATATCCTGAAGGTGTCAATATTGAATTGTAATTACTTTTGTATTAAAAATTCAGTCTCAATACTTAATTCACAGACCTAGCATGTCGTCGATTTAGAAGATCCTTACTTATCTTTATGTTTTGAATCACAACATTGCAGAAATTGATCCATTGTTCCGTAAGCCACAAATCATGACGGCTTGAAATAAGCAGAACCCAATCTATGGTACTAGTGAATTTATGTCTCAAACCTCACAAGCAAAAACGCCGCTTAGTCAGCTTTAGATTCGACGGTGCAAGTGGACATAAGCGTGATATAATTAGGCTTTCGTGAATATAGCATATTAGCAGAAACAATGTGGAAAATGCATAATCGTTATTATTAACGTTTTCCGATTCCGAATCTAATAGCTATTACGAAAAATATATTCATCAACGACGGAAATTTCCGATCGATAAACCCACATCAAATATTTACGCATATATGTTGAAATTACTATATATGCATGTATATTTCGACCACTCGATTCCACTTCATCAATTACTCAGAAAGCAAATAAGCTTCAATTTGCCATTATTACATGGCATATCATATCAATATTGCAGAAATTCCAAAATTCATAACATCCAATAGCGTTCGATGTTCAAAAAATGAAGTGCATTCCAATTATGTGAAAGTTTATAATATTAATCAGATAAGCTTCGACTCGTAATCAAAATGTTTAACCGGTGGTAGCAGGATCAAAAAACGGGAAAATTATACTATGTTAGTTCGCCTACGTTTCGGAAATATATTTTTCCATCTTCAGGACTAGACTAAACAATTGTATCCTCCTATTATCTATAATATAAAAATGAATCGCAAAATGTGTTGGTAAGCGAAAAACTCAACAACGCCTGGACTAATTTGGCCAAATCTTTTTTTAAAATGTTCGTTGAAGTTCAAGGATGGTTTTTACGGCGAGAAAAATTAGAATTATTGCTGAAAAAACCCTAAAAATAGCCCTTTTCTTTTTCCCATACAAATGATTTGTAACTGAAACGTAGTCTATTTGAGCTTTATTGCTATGCGTGTCGCATAGCTTAGTGGAATAAAGCCTTGACCTTTGACGTGAGAAAACCCGTCGTGTCGTAGGTTCAAGTCCGGGGCTAGGAAAGAAATTTTCTAGCTTTCGGTATGCGGTCACCGTTCACTGTTGGGCATGATACTAGGACTAAGAGATAAGCTCACTTGGGGTACGAGTTTAGAACAAATTCGCGCATGACGTCATCAAGAGACCCCTTTGGTTCGTTAGAGGAGACAGAGATGTCTCCAGCATAGATTTACATTGCATAGTTTAATTTTAATGTCCAGAAGAACGAGTTTTGTAAACTTCGCGCATGACGTCAGCAAGAGATAAGAAGCCTATTGGCTTATTCGAAATCGTCGTTTTCTAGGTTTCGCCGAATAATGTGAATATAATTTATCTTTCACAATACACATACACATACAAATAAAAGCAGACGTCAAACGCAAAGTTATTTATATTTAAGGTTAAACGTCACAGAACACTAATATCAACGTCATAGACCACCTCCGGTTATATACAGCATGTGGAGACATCTCTGATCAGTTCTAACAACCAACCAGGGGTCTCTTGATGACGTCACTACCGATATGCGCGTGAGAATATCTGTTAGTCCTAGTATCATGCTGTTGGGTCTAAAATTAACAGTGCTGTGCCTAAGGTGGCGTAAGGACACAGTAACAAAGCTTACACAGAACACACACTAGTTAACCTAAGTCGCACAAGCTTTAATTAGCTTCTGGGGGGTGTACATTGATATATGTATACCTAGGTAAACCAGTATAAGCATAAACATAAACATAAAATTCATATTAAATTACAAGCACTCACTGTTGTCTAAGCAATGTAGGTGTGTTCCTAACGTCAAAGATCAAAACAATGTGCGTGTGTGCGTTGGAGCAATTCATGACGCTTTTAACCAAGAGTTGCATCGAGAAAAACTGTATGATCTCAACGCTTTGAAAGAATTAATTCAAACAAATCTTCCACTGTTAAATGAACAACAAAAATATGTATTTGAAACTCTTATGAAAGTAACAAATGATGAAACTAGAGGGATTTACTTCTTAGATGCACCTGGTGGTTCAGGAAAAACTTTTTTGATTTCATTAATATTAGCAACAATTCGCTCACAAAATAAAATTGCACTTGCACTCGCTTCGTCGGGAAACGCAGTAACTTTGCTTGAAGGTGGTCGAACAGCCCATTAAGCACTAAAATTGCCATTAAATATGCGAAGCAATGAAACTCCAACCTGCAACGTTTCGAAGAACTCTGCAATGGCAAAGGTTTTGCAGCAATGTAAATTGATTGTTTGGGATGAATGCACGATGGCACATAAAAAATCTTTGGAGGCTTTAGACAAAACCTTAAAAGATCTACGGAGCAATAATAACCGATTTGGTGGTGCAATGATTTTATTAGCAGGAGATTTTCTTCAAACATTGCCAGTGATTCCACGATCAACGCCAGCTGATGAACTCAATGTATGTCTAAAGTAATCCAATTTGTGGAAACATGTCAAACTACTTCATTTAAGCAAGAATATGCGTGTCGAGTTGCAAAATGACCATTCTGGAAACATATTCTCTAAACAACTCATTGACATTGGTAATGGCAAATTTCCTATAGACATGTTGACTGGCTACATTAACTTTCCTCAAAGTTTTTGTCAGTTAACTCGATCAAAAGATGAACTTATTCAGAAGGTGTTTCCAGATGTTTCTCAAAATTACAGAAACCATGATTGGTTGAGCAAACGACCTATACTGGCTGCAAAAAACATAGATGTAAATGAATTAAATTTCAAAATTCAAGAACAAATTACAGGCGAATTCAGGATATATAAATCAGTTGATTCGGCTACTAATCAAGATGATGTAGTCAACTATCCACCGAAATTTTTAAACTCGCTGGATTTGCAAGGATTGCCACCTCACAATCTTCAATTAAAGGTTGGATCGGTGGTTATAATGTTGCGAAATATCAACCAACCGCGTCTTTGCAACAGTACACGGTTAGCGATAAAAAATTACTAAACAATGTGATAGAAGCAACTATACTCAAAGGAAAGTATAAAGGAGAAGATGTTTTCATACCCCGCATCCCAATGATTCCGACTGATGTGCCATTTGAGTTTAAACGACTACAGTTTCTAGTGCGGCTTGCTTTTGCTATGACTATAAACAAGTCCCAGGGGCAATCATTAAGTGTTTGTGGTATTAATCTAGAAAACCCATGTTTACAAATCTCAGGTATGCACTTTGCATGGAAAGAAACTATCAGACCGCAACGAAAAATAAACAATATAGCAATTTTGAGACATACGTAGACACACGGAGGTGGAACCAATGTTCAATGTTCATTGGTTCCACCTCAAAAAACCCCCTTTGTACCATCTTTTATGCCATTATTTTGAATTTGTCGAAAGATAGGTATTAAAGAAAACGCGAATTGTTTTTCAATTTAAATACCCTTGGAAACGAAACATTTCCGGACCCATGTTTATAGGAACCTTTTTTGTTTAAAATGATGTGATCTATCACCCATTTAATTTTGTCGGAAACAAATCAGAACATCCTGTATATGATTTTATGGAAAATGAGTTTGACGATTTTTTCTGCTTTAAATTTCCTAATACATCCATTCCAAATCTACATAAATACTTTATTGATTCCTGTCAATGGGAAACGTATTGGTATGTGCTACTACCTATACAGCCCTAATTTATTTAGATCCTCTCGAACAACCACGAAGGAAATTGTATAATAGCATACAAGCTGGGGACCTCTCCTAACTTGATTTTGCAATGTATTACTAAACGCAATGGACCCCAGAGGATTGTGAGTTCAGACGCTGAGGAGCGCTTTCAATTTATCGTATTGAAGTGAATCGATTCTTTGGGATATATGTAATGCTACGTTTACATTCAGCCACTTCCCCTGTCACTCGTCATGCCGGAAATATTGCCGCGGCAGCGTCGACGGAAGTCGACGCCAGTGAGTGTCGTTTACACTCAGCCCTCATACTTCTTTACCGGGCGCGCAACCATGGCTGACGTCGAGGTTGTTGCGGCGACAGCTGTATGTCTACTTAGTGTAATAAATTATTTAAATGTTTTGAAAAAAGAAATCGAAAAAAATGTGGTCGCAATGTAGCCATAAGGGATTCTTCCATTTTAACTCTTCTATTGGAGTATTGTTCATTTGAGCACTGATGCGATTTCACGCATCGTGTACTTTATGTTTTTATTCATGATTTTTATCACGTGGATCCCATATTATTCTCTCACTTTCGTATAACTCCAAAAACTGTATTAATGTTTCATTACTCCACTCTGGTGGTGGTGGAGTAGGCATTGTTAACAACTGGCGTCTACAACTGGACCTCTGATCACTGTACTTGAACAGGACAGAAAAAGAAACACGTCCTTCAGCTTAAAACGCTGGGCGACAAGTGAGCGAGAGGGCTGAATGTAAACACACGCTTTCACTTCCGCTGCCAGTCCTTTGACTCGCGCACGAAAAACCGACAATTGAGGGAGCGCAGGGCAGTGCGAGTGGCAGCGGCAATGTCATGAGAAGTGTCGTATTTACACTCTCGCGCTGCTCACTTCTCTGCTCACTTCCCTGCCCACTTGGGCTGAGTGTAAATCAGGGGGTAAAGGATCAAGGGAGTATAGTGGTAAATAAACAGTATCTACAATTTTCGTCGTGGTTGATATGAACCTTGAGCACATATCTGATTCGGGTGACGTCAGCACCCAGTAGTAGAGAGTCCGGATCTCTTCGAGGAGTTTGGAATAGAGGCAAAGTTTTCGGAACCATCTAGAGCAATTAGCACATCAGAAACACTGATAGTTAACATCTTTTGTGTGACTGTGTTGGGGTGGAGACGAAGACATTCGAAACCAACCTATCAAATCCTTTGCACTTCAAATCACAGCCTGAAAAATTGTACAGAAAACTACAGGAAGCTTGGGCTAAGAAGACATTGAAGAGTTCAAACTAGAAGGAGTTTATTGGAATGATATGACAGTGGCTGAATCAATAGATCTAGTTTTTGACGAATTCTACGAAAAACTTGATGAAACTTTTGACAAAACATATCCAGAACAAGATACAATCATTCATACTAGGAGAAGAACGAAGAAAGCCAATATAAATCTCTGTAGTGTGGTCTTCATACTTATCGGTCGATGTTTTCTTCCTAGAGAGGGTCCAAAACAAATTTCTAAAGTATGCTGCTCTTAGAACGGGTACGTTTTCAGTTTATACTTTCTCCGCCAGCCGAATGCGGGAACGCCTTGGACTATCCTCCTTGAGGACGAGAAGATTTCATGAGGATGTGATATTCATTGCTAAGCTCTTTCAGGGTCTTCTGTACTCCCCAGACTTGTTGTCACAATTCAACATATATGTTCCACCTCGACACATCCGAAGGTTTGATTTATTTCGACTCGCCCAATCAAGAACCAATTATTGTTTTCATTCCCCGGTTTGAGATTAATGCGAAACGCTAATGTCGTCGACTCATTAGGAGTTGATATATTTCATGTATCTATTTCGAGATCGAGGAGAGAATTGAAGTAACAATTTTTAAGTTTAACAATTACCAGAACGCGTTGCGAGGGTTTAAAAACAACCAAAACCCGTTCTGTGCGTTCGAAGACAGCCAGAACGCGATGTGGCCGTTTTTTCCGGCCACTGAGCGTTTTCGGTTTTCGGGCCTAACATATATAAACAAAAAAGCTAGGCCCAAAACTCAAAGTTTGTAAGATTTCAAGAAAGATTATAATTAATGGAGTCCCGTGTACACATCTGATTTTTCAGTTAACATTAATCAAGACAATGTTAAAACTATATTTACTTCAAACTAGAACAGAGTATAATTCATGCAATTTTGCAAGTTCGATATTCTAGGCTCAAGGCAGGTGGAATTTGCTAATGATGTATACACTTTACCTAATTCCCAAGTATTCAGCAACAATTCGGAAGTGTAATTAAGAGAAGAGTAATGTTGCCGTTTATAATATTTCGCGAATGGGGAATTCTAGGCTGAACATATTATAAATATGTTCGAGGGATCGTTAACATTAATAAATTTCCTCGATAGGAGAGGCCATGCGAAATATTATGAAGTGCTCTGTACTGAGATATATGGAGCATCTGCGACGAAGTGAAGCGTTTTCTCTCTTAATCTGTTAGGTTAGGTCTCGTCCATAGTGTGAAATAATTATGTATTTTCATGAAATACAAAACAATTCGCCGATGAAATTTCACATTGCTCTTTTAGTGTGAACACAATCCTCTTCTCGTGATTCAGTTTGTTGCGTCGATTCATTTTTATTTAGTACTAGCTGACCCGACAGACTTCGTCCTGTCAAAAAGATTTGTAATGTGGCAGTTTTTGTGCCTACGTATTATAAAAAATTCTTCTGAACAGAACCGTCGCCATGGTGATAGGGCGTTGTGAATAAAAAATAATTAAATAAAATATATATAAGGATTTGAAAGTAAGTAATCGCTTTATTGTTAATCATGTGAATCATAATTATTATTATTATCATTGTAGTGCTTTGTGGTATACGATGTTTTTTGTTTGATTACCTGGCGCATAGATAAACAAATCTGATGGTTTTCCAACACGGGAACAGGCAACATACAATTGACCATGTGAGAAACATGGGTTTTCTAGATTAATACCACAAACACTTAATGATTGCCCCTGGGACTTGTTTATAGTCATAGCAAAAGCAAGCCGCACTGGAAACTGTAGTCGTTTAAACTCAAATGGCGGAATCATTGGTATGCGCGGTATGAGAACATCTCCTTTATACTTTCCTTTGAGTATAGTTGCTTCTATCACATTGTTTAGTAATTTTTATCGCTAACCGTGTACCGTTGCAAAGACGTGGTTGGTTGATATTTCGCAACATTATAACCACCGATCCAACCTTTAATTGAAGATTGTGAGGTGGCAATCCTGGCAAATCCAGAGTTTAAAAATTCCGGTGGATAGTTGACTACATCATCTTGATTAGTAGCCGAATCAACTGATTTGTATATCCTCAATTCGCCTGTAATTTGTTCTTGAATTTTGAAATTTAATTCATTCACATCTATGTTTTTGCAGCCAGTATAGCTTGTTCGCTCAACCAATCATGGTTTCTGTAATTTTGAGAAACATCTGGAAACACCTTCTGAATAAGTTCATCTTTTGATCGAGTTAACTGACAAAAACTTTGAGGAAAGTTAATGCAGCCAGTCAACATGTCTGTAGGAAATTTGTCATTACCAATGTCAATGAGTTGTTTAGAGAATATGTTTCCAGAATGTTCATTTTGCAACTCGACACGCATATTCTTGCTTAAATGAAGTACTTTGACATGTTTCTACAAATTGGTGGACTTTAGACGTGCATTGAGTTCATCAGCTGGCGTTGATCGTGGAATCACTGGCAATGTTTGACGAAAATCTTCTGCTAATAAAATCATTGCACCACCAAATCGGTTATTATTGCTCCGTAAATCTTTTAAGGTTCTGTCTAAAGCCTCCAATGATTTTTTATGTGCCATCGTGCATTCATCCCAAACAATCCTGATGCATTTTATCTCGCGTGCCGAAACTAATACAAAAGAAACGCGAGTTTCGGAACGCGACATTAAACTCCTCCAACTATGTATTTTGTGCTCCAACGCACACACGCACATTGTTTTGATAGATATGATCATTGACGTTAGGAACACACCTACATTGCTTAGACAACAGTGAGTGCTTGTAATTTAATATCAACTTTATACCATAGCAATAAAGCTCAAATTGACTACGTTTTAGTTACAAATCATTTGTATGGGAAAAAGAAAAGGGCTATTTTTAGGGTTTTTTCAGCAATAATTCTAATTTTTCTCGCCGTAAAAACCATCCTTGAACTTCAACGAACATTTTAAAAAAAGATTACGCTTACCAACACATTTTGCGATTCATTTTTATATTATAGATAATAATTTCGGATTCAACGAGGTCCATTCAGAAAATATTGACGATAAAACGGCTTTCCAATGCTGAAATTGTAATAGCAAACAAAGACATTTTGAATTTGAATCGTTCATTTCAGAAACCACCTATGTGCGATGGGCACTAACCATTTTTCCGTTAGTGAATAATACTGCGTTCAAGCGAGGCTGCCTATTTCTTTGATTCTTCAATTATGCAGTTTGTAATCAGGTGAATACGTCATAGAAATGACCTTCCAGTAAAAAGGTTCAGTGTTTGAGCTCCATTGCATGAAAATTTCGCATATAATGAGAATACATTCCATGTATATTTCTCCTCAACTATTCCTTCAGTAGAAGGAGTTCGCTAAGACTACAGTCGAATGCAATGAAAATAAACAATCCCTCAACGTAACAGATCACATCCAACAAAGATTCCAACGGGTCTAAAGCAAAATTCACCAGCAACCCCAATAGGATTCCTTGTCTCAGGATTCAACAAGGTTCCATTGTCCTTCCACACATTATTATCAGGACAAACTTTACCCGACGATACGCCCTCTCTCCGATGTCATTTCCTCAGGGCAACAGGATCTGTCCTATAGGTAGCATCCTGTCCGGTTCTCCGGCGGATATGATGTATGCCTGGTTGCCAGGTGACCCTCGCTGAAGTTGACAGAGCTTAACCATAGTTAAACTGATTTAATTGCTCGAATGATTTATGATTCGAGTATAACGCGACAATATTCCCCTTTGTTGTTTGTATGCTTTCCTGTATAGGGTATTTCAGGGAGCAACTCTTGAAGTCGTTAGAGAACAATGGTGGATTTTGAGTGAATATTATTGAGATATATCTTTCCTTGCGAATATATTCTCAAACCAAAGGATTTTTGAAAGTTTTGCGGACAGCATGTATTTCAGAATTAAATATCATATTTTTCGGCCTATAGTGACAACTTCACTCCCTTGTGACAGGTACTAAAGTGTCACATTTAATCCCTCCGGGATTAAATATTGACGAAACTCCCGGAACGATTGAATCACAAACAAACGAATTTAAGGGATATTTTATACAATTAATTAGAATGGTAATTAACGTTAATATTCAAATTAATATTGTGACAGTTCGTCATATTGACCAGTCTTTCCTGGGTTAATGCAGCAGGTAACTGACGAGTAACAGATAGGTCATTATCATATTGAACTGGTGTTTGTTTCGAAGATCTTGCGGAAACAGGAAGCGAGAATGAGGACTGTAGCATAACTATAGTGGACGAATCGGCGACTTGACCAAATATTTTATCTGAAATTTTTTTGTTTATTTTTCATAGACGATTCAATATATTCCTCGACCACGTTGGAGGATTTCCATCCTCCATGTCTCTTCAGCACGTCTATTGTTGCTCCTGAATCAGCTAACAAAGACGCAGATGTGCGTCTAAAACAATGTCCCGTATAAGACGTCGCATTTTCAAATTTCAAGAAAGCTGCTATTTGCCGTGGAAATGTACCAAACATGCTTTTTCCTACTACTCGCGTAGTACATTCTTTGTTGATGTATTGAACAAAAATTTTGAATGAGGTGTCCCTGTCTTTCGCAACGCCACATATTTTCGAAATATCGCCACAAAACTGATGGCACTGTTTTCTGAATTTTTGATCACAAAATTTCGGTCAATTTTATTTTTGGTGTTTCTAATCGCAATTAGGAAGAAATCGCCCAAATCTCTCACATCGTCGATTTCTAAATCAACCAACTCTTTTCCACGACAAGCTCCGCAACGCCCAAAATAAGTTCAACCTACAAAAAATCGATTTCTTAAAATTTCAGAATATAAACACATTTCCAAATTTACCTTAAGCATTAAATATTTATCATCCGGAGCCTCCTGTAAGAACTGATCTACCTGCTCAGACGTGAGAATTCCTGACTTCTTTGGCTTAAATCCTCATTTCTTCTCTTCAAAAAAGCTAATAATTTTGGAAATTTACTTACATCAATATCTTCTCTAATGTTAATAACCGATTTCAGCATTGCAAGTAAATGTGGCATTTGCAGTATTTGTCAGTTGGTTTTTGAAGATGTCATTTCCAAATTTGACGTCAATTTTATGTCTAGTTTGCTAGATATGAGTTTTTTACAGAAAAGTTGGCTGGAACTTGGCTAGCCCCCCCAGGGAGTGCAAGTAGAAGTGGGTCATATAGTTATAATAGTCAATAATATTTACAATAAGTAAACTTGTGAAAAATATCGATTATCGTTTGGTCAAAAACCAAATGACAGTTTAGCAGTAGCTAGTAATTTTCAATAAGAATAACTGGAATTTTAGATCAGCTTTTGCCAACTCGATACCGATTTTTCATATCCCCCCTTGATATCCTGACCGAAATATGTAATAATGTGCCTGCGTTCTCCGTTCAAACTCGTGTAGATATCAAATAATTTAGAAAACAAGCGCCTGACTTTACGTCAGTGTTTTGAAACATTATTGAAATTATTATATTCAAGTCTGACTTTCGCAACAACATTGTCCTCAAGGACACATCAAAGATTCATTTTTCATATCGACCAAGAACACTCAAAATTCGGCCAAACTCATTTTCTTTATGAATCGCATGTTCGAGAAGTGGTAATAAATCTTCGTCAGTACATTGAATGCGGCAGTAAAATTCATCAAGTGAATCTCTCCAGAATTCTCTTATTAGGGAGATTGGAAAATTGGGGTTTGGAGTGAAGTACAGATATCAGGGTGCATCAGTTGATTGCTATTTGGAAAATCTATCGGTGAATTCTATCTCTTCTCGATTAGTGGTGCTGAATACGGATTAGAGTTAACGTATAAGGTACATCAAGATTATTGGATAGTTTCAACAGTTCTCTAATGGATACCTGTTTCCAAATGTGTATCATTATAATCTATCTATAGGATATTGAGTACAACGTGATTTCTATTGAATTAGATCCTTGATCCTAGTCGATGGCTATTTATTCATTATGAACAACAAAGTACTGTTTCTACTACTGCTCACCCAAGAATTAATACGAGTATCATTTCCAATTCTGAAGACAATAACGTTGAGAAACACGCTGCAACAAAAAAAATATCTTAATTGTGTAACGGTAAAAAATTTATATATTTTGAATTTTATAAATTCGAAAATGCACCGGCAAGCAAGAGCACAAAACCTAACCCACATTTATCTTCATAGAATTTAAATAGATGCTTCCACTCCAGTCAATGATAGACAATACTAGAGCAATCGAAATTTATTCCACTCTTTTACAAATACTATATATATTATTTACAGTATTTATATATATATATATATATCCGCTCTATAGCGTTCTACGCCCTGCGGTGCCCAGTCTCCATCTCTGTCTATTCTCCCAATCTCCCGGTCTAAGCCTTTCTCCGACATTGCTTTGTTCACTCCCTGTATCCAAGTTATTTTTGGTCTTCCCCGCTTTCGTCGCTCCAATGGACTCCAGTTCATAATTTTTTTGGTATCCTGTCTTCGCCCATTCTCTGCACATGGCCATACCAGCTGAGTTGTTTTATCTTTATATCCTCGATTATAGTGGTGTTTGCATTCATTATCTCCCTTATTGTGATGTTTGTAATATGTTGGAGTCTAGAAATCCGAGCTGCTCGTCGCCAAAAATCCATTTCCAGAGATGATAGTTTTTCCATTGTCCTTGATGTTAGTTGCCATGTCTCACAGCCATACAGAACTACACTCTTGAAGATAGTGTTGTATATTTGTCGTTTCTTTTCTTTAGATATTTTATTTGACCATAATATCGAATTTAGGGCACCAATTATTTGTTTTCCCTTTATTAATCTTTTTTCTATCTCTGTCTCTGTTCGGCCAGTGTTAGTGATTTTGGTTCCTAAGTATGTATACTCTGTTGTGGTCGGTATCTGCCTGCCATCCTGCAGTTTAAAATCCTCTGTATCAGAGCCGATACAAATATACTTGGTCTTCTGCATATTCACACTTAATCCCCATTTTTCATATTCTTCGATTAAGCGACGTGTCATAAATTCCAAATCATCTCTGTCCTGTGAGATAACGACCTGGTCATCAGCGAAATGTAAAGTGTATAAAGTCGTCCCGTCACCCAGTTGGATCCCCATTCCGCGACATGATCTTCTCCAATGCTTCAATGCTTCGTTCAAATAAATTTTGAACAGCGTTGGTGATAGGCTGCAACCTTGTCTCAATCCCTTTGATACGTGAAAGCTGGATGATAACTGATTGTTAATTTTAACCCTTGAGGAGGAATTTTCATAAAGCTGTTGAATTGCTCGTATTAGTGTCACGTTTACCGAGGACTCTTCCTGCACCTGCCAGAGCTTAGTGATGGGTACTCTATCATAGGCACTTGTCAGGTCAACAAACAGCAAATGAGTGTTTCTGTCAGTGGCTATCTTCTTTTCAGTGAGTTGGTTGAGCGTGAAAATGTGGTCTATACAGGATCTCCCAATTCTGAATCCAGCCTGCTCTTCTATTTCATTTGGCTCATATTCGTTTTCAATCAGATTTTTCAAGATTTTACAGTATAATCTGCTGAATGTGCTTGTTACTTATATACATCGATAATTTTTACAATCACTTTTCCTGCCTTTCTTATGAAGGGGAGTTATCCACGCTTCTTTCCATTCACTAGGTGGATTTTCGCCGTTCAGGTATTTGTTGAAGAGGTCTTTAATCATATTTCGTAATTTTTCCGTTCCATTTTTAATCAGTTCGGCTGGGATTCCTCCTGGTCCAGCAGCCTTTTTGTTTTTCATAGGCGTTATGGTTTTTTTATATGTTCCTCAGTGATTGTTTCTGTTGTTCCTTGTTCTGTATATCTTTTGGGAGAGTTATTAATGAATTCTGTCCTATGTTCTCGAAGCTCTTTCTCGTAGTGGTCTTTCCATTCATTTAGCGTTATCGGTTGTATGTTGCTTCTCGTTATCTGTTCTTTCCTCAAACTTTTTATAAGACTCCAGGCCTCTGATGATCTGCTTCTGCCCATGTAAGAATCCAATTCTCTACACTTACGCTCCCATGTCTCATCTTTATTGTCTATTATTAACTTCTTGAATTTTGACTGTTCACGACGGTAAAGCAACCCATCCTCTTCTTTTTTGGTATTCATCCAAATGTGGTAAGCTCTCTGTTTAATTTGTTTCTGGTTTTCCAGGCTGCTATTCCAGGTTAAGCTTGTGTCTCTTTCATGATGTGATGATATTTCCTCGCCTAATGCGTCCAACGCAGCATCCTTTAGTGATTGAGTGATATGTTGGTATAAGATGTCTGCTCCTTGTTCTGATAGTCGTAGATCTAGTTTCTGGTCTAGCCTTGACTTGAAAAGAGTTTTAATACTTTCATCGTAGAAGCCCTGCAGTTTATATTTCACTGTGTCCATCCTCTGTTCTGCTTGTTCGCTTGTAGTTTTCGATTGTTGGTGTTTTTTAAACGGCACTTCCATATGACCCACCAGTAAATAATGGTCTGATCCGAGTGTACCTCTGTACACTCTTACATCCTTTATTATCCAGGTTGTATTGATTTTAAGTATGATATAATCTATTATCGATCTTAGCTGTCTCGTATCTTGATGCCATGTAAACTTGTGGATATCTTTTATTTACAGTATTTACAAATGTTATATTGTCCAGGACAAAAGTTGCAAATAGAACTGATAAATTTCCGACAATGAAAATCAACAGGTAATATCTACAATTGTTGCTGGAACTTATCTTGTCGAAAATGGGTCTTGAGTCTTTCACCCTGTAGACAAACTTCTGTTTAATGAATAAATGACCAGAAGGATTTCCCCAGCTGACAACATCATATGATAATTTGTATATTTGCATAGTACACTATCATCATGGTTGGTACATTGACCGGCCCCTTAATTACATTTAAGGAATATATCGCAGAATTAATTTGCTTTCCAACTCACTCAATATAAAACCTCCACTTCAAATTACAGTGAACCCAAAGAAGTTTGGTTTTTTAATGAATCACACCATTCAGCATTATTTCACGACATCATCTCAGATATTTGTTTATTCTGTCGGCATTGCTATATCTCACCAACATTCGGGTTTCCATACTCTGTAAAACATACTATCTTCTGATTTGGCACTATAAGATCTACACCGCTTCATTGGTTTTGTCAATAAAAATCTCAGTTCTGATCCTTCTAAAAATTCCGGGATTTAATCTTCCAAAAAATTTGGACAGTTCTTAATCGTTTAAGGTCAAGTTAAAAGTGGGTTAAGGCTTCCAATGGCTCTCCTGAATGTCATCGTGCCTCGGTATAACACATCCTTCATGCAGGGCCGGATTAAACTCTTTTCCGCCCCTAGGCCAAAAACAATTTACCGCCCCTATGAGTAGAGAGAATTTTAAAAATTCAAATTTTTAAATACGTGATTTTCGCAGAAGTTGATAAAGACAATTTTCTATCAGGAAATAAAACAATCTAATGTTTCAGAGTCAATATTTCATAGTAAAAAATTACAGCTTTCATAATCAAACTAATAATGGTTGATGACGAGATATTGTTGATGATGGAGCTCGTGTTGAATGATTATTTGGGCTATTACCATCATCTTTTGTGGATGTAATGTTTTCCGACGTTTCGATAGACATCTTCTATCTCTATCAAGGAGGAAAATTAAAAACCTTTGAAAATTGAAAATTTGTCATGGATATGTTTCTTGGTCGATTGAGAAAATTGATAATTTGATAGATTTCATGAACTGTGTGAATTACACGAATCGCTCAAACCTAATTTATTATTTCATTGAAACTGTGTTAATTATCGCCAATTGTACTAACTGGGAAAATTGTAGAATCATATTATTAAGCTGTGGCAATTGTAAAATATTGTTAAGGCAATAAGGGCACATGCGTTTATGGTCGACCATTTAATGAATACAAATATTATGTACGTTTCAAATAGAGAATTCGATCACCCTGTTTTATTCCTAGAATTCACTCTTGAGAGTAGCTCAACACTTTCCTCTAACAGAATTCTACAATAAATTCGATTTCATGTAATTTTCTCGAGGATTGTCCACATATGAATTTTCCAGGTCTTCAGTGAGAATTCAAAAAAGGTTCCATAATTTCAGTCAATTGATTGGAAGGTGGAAACAGACTCGGAATTCTCAGTGAACTAATATTCTTTCCACTCTGAGCACGTAGGTAGCGGAAGATTTTCACACAAATCATTTTTCTGGATTCCGTCTATGGATGGGCCCCAAACTTCATAACTGCATTCCGTTGAATGTCAATCTAAATCTCCCGATCGACGCACCTTTTGGAACTTGTTTCCGTGTGGAATTCGAAATGAAGTCAACTCTTCACTTAAGTTGCCTTTTGGGCTCGAAAGATACTCTGGAGACATAGAAATTCAAGTTTTCTCCAGTGGTTTCATACATCAGTTGTGAAGGATAACTTTCGGAATGAGAGTTTTTGATGTTTGTTCATATTCTAAGTTTTGGAACAACTATTAGTTCCTATCTTCATTTTGACTATAGTTGTGACTTTATTAAACTTCATTTGAGAATATTTTTTCGCACTGATTTATTGAACCTATCGGTTCATCATATATTCTAACTTGTTGTATACGTTGGATTCCTCATAATAAATATAATGCAAGGCTCACCTAAGTGAATGAAGGCTCTCAATTTGTTGTCAACACATCATATACCTTTCAACTCACCTACTCCTCAGAAAATTTGAATGGGAGTCACAAAAATTATAGATCCGTTACTTTTCAAGAACAGTATTCTTCAGGGGCGATCTATTTCTTGAGTTGTGTGGAACACCTATAGAAAACAGAAAGTTGACATACTGCGTTCACCTACTCCACAGTGAATTTGAATGGTAGATCGAAAATTACAATTTCATTATTCCTCAAAATCAGTGAATTTCAGGGGGCGATCTAGTTCTCGAGTGGTGTGGAACACCTATAAAAAATAGTAACTGGACATGCGGCAATCAACTACTACTTAGGGAATTTGAATGATAGATCGAAAAAATACAATCTCGTAATATCTCAAAAACAGCGGATTTCAGGGGCGATCTTGTTCTCCAGAAGTGTTGAAGACCTATAGAAAACAGAAAGTGGACATACTGCATTCAGCTACTCCCCATTGCATTTGAATGGTAGATCGAAGAATTACAATCTCGTAATATCTCAAAAACAGTGAATTTCAGGGGCGATCTAGATCTCGAGTAGTGTGGAACACCTATAGAAAACAGTAACTGGACATACTGCAATCACCTACTCCGTAGTGTATTCGAAAGATAGAACGAAAAATTACAATTTCATTATTCCTCAAAATCAGTGAATTTCAGGGGCGATCTAGTTCTCGAGTGGTGTGGAACACCTATAGAAAACAGTAACTGGACATGCGGCAATCAACTACTCTTCAGGGAATTTGAACGGCAGATCGAAAAAATACAATCTCGTAATATCTCAAAAACAGTTGATTTCCGGGGCGATCTTGTTCTTCAGAAGTGTTGAAAACCTATAGAAAACAAAAAGTGGACATACTGCGTTCAGCTACTTCCGATTGAATTTGAATGGTAGATCGAAGAATTACAATCTCGTAATATCTCAAAAACAGTGAATTTCAGGGGCGATCTAGATCTCGAGTAGTGTGGAAGACCTATAGAAAACAGTAACTGGACATAATGCAATCACCTACTTACTCCACCAGGTATTCGAATGTAAAGCTTTATAGATGAAACCAACTTATGGAAATAATTCCCTTTGAAGCGACTCATACTATATAAACAATAAATTAATAACTTTAATGATATCCTAACAATATAGAACTGTTAGAATCGTCTAGTGTGAAATACCTATTTTAATTATTTGATCATTTCAAGGAATCTAACAAGCCGTATTGAGTGAGAATCGAAATAATAAATATTGCATAAAAATTACATCAGAATTTATGAAATAATTAGTGAAGCTAAAATGAAATCATGAACTAACCGCAATCGCCAAGGAAGACATCGTTTAACATTTACGTTTTGCTAATAACCAATGAAGAATAAAAAATAAATAAATACTTCATTGAACGTCTCTGAAATTCAATCGAAACTTCGATGATAAACTGAAATTAAAACACACCGATGAATAAGTAAGTTAGATCGAGTTCTGTCACCACTAGATTTCTTTCTTTGGGGCCACTTGAAGAGTAAAATTTACTCTACACAGCCCGATTCCATAGAAGATTTAAGAAGACGTATAATGAACGAATGTCGTCAAATCACTCCAGAAATGCTGCAAAATGTGCGCCATCGTTTCCAACAAAACTTATTTCATTGTATGGAAGCTAATGGTGAACAATTTGAATATTTAATTAATAGCTGTGAGTTTTTGATAAATTATTTACTTTACTGTGAAAAGTCTTAGATCAATACTTCAAATCCTGATACCGTACAGTTGGAGAATGATTTCAGTGAATAAAACAGCTAGTCGAACATCTGACCCTAGTAGCATTAACACGTACGGTATGACTTCATTTGCCCAGTGGTAGATGTTTTGCAATTTCAAATACAAGTACGGAAATTTTGGTGTTTCGGAAGCACGAAATGTCAATTATTCGCAAAAAATTGATTCAAGTGATAAAATTAACTAACGCATGAATATTTCGAGAACTAATGCATAAAATGAAAAAACAATTACTGTGCTGAAATCAGTATGAAAATACCTTTGAACTGAGGTATGACTCACACCATCTTCCCTATTCAAAAATTGGGGGTGAGGGCTGTAGCAGCAAGGGTTGAAACGCTATGCGTCCGTAACCTACATCCACCTCGAAACAGAAATTGACCTGTCCGAGCATTTCTATCGAAAAAATTATTTCGTCTGTAATCTCGTCTGCTTCGTTTTCAAATGGCCACTCTGTATATATACGGAAGGAAGTCGACTCCGAGTGTTGCCTAGTCCGTGGACCATCTATCCGGGTTGGTAGTGTTGACACCCTGGTGGTGTATCTCCGCTTCGGGGCTTACTCTCTGGTATTATGCATCTTGTGGCGCTCTCTGTTGGGGATAGCGTTAACATAGTTGGCAGCGCCACCATGACCGCAACGCAGTAATCGGTAGTCTGCTCATATTGCGGGAACAGATCAATTCCCACAGGGCGCGCCACCATGACGGTGAAGAAGTAACCCCCACAAATTTATTAGCAAGCTTTGCGGGCATCTAAGTACAGATACTTTTCGAATTTCAAACATACAGCTTGAATGTTCATCGTTAGTATCTGTCAGAAACAGAAAATTTTTCGTTTTGAATCTTACCTACTATCAAAACACATTTTCGAAAAAATAGGAAATTTTTTTCTACATTAGCTGGTAAATCGTTAGTAGCTATTTGGGTTGATTCGTGGATAGCCTCAAAAGACAAGGAGTTCTTCAGACGAGGGTTTCGAATGCTGCCTGAGAGATGGGAAAAAGTGATTGCCGAACACTAAATCAGCTAATAAGACAATACTGAGTTTTCCTTGTGTTGTTGTAATCACAATTCAATGAAGTAGAATGTGCATGTGATGAGAAAAATTGAAAAAGTTGTATGTGTTATGAAATTCATCATAATGAGCTATATAAAATAAAGTAAATTTGAGTAGGTACTTATTTTGTTAGGTTCAAATATTCTCCGAAGCCAAACAACAACAAAAAAGTGTCTGAGGGTTATGTTTATTGATTGTGTTGTATTTAATCTTTTTAAAATCAGTTTTCAGGAAAAATGTGAATATGTTGGAACTAGCACCTGAGCTAGTAGTCAGTTTAGCCGATGCTCATTGTTCCTACTAACGCTACTTTAGGGTGTACATCTAGTACGCTTGAAATTATGTGACCTGGGATATACTACACTGGCAACGATCCGAGTCAATATTAATTTTTGCTCTATGAGTACGATACGATAATCTTGTGCCGACGATATACAAGAAACAAAGGTATAGAATCACCCAATAAATCAAATCCACATAACAATTACTTTTGGCAGGTTGAGGTTCTTTTACCTTAAGGTGGCTATAAATAATATTAAATTTTTTCAATCATGACCTTCACAATATTTCACAATATTAATATGAGATAAATGGGTCTACCCAATGTATGGAATAAATTCAGCCAGATCCGTTCGAATTTATTGTACTCAGAATAGACAGTTACAGGTTCAGAAATATTCATCAATTTTTCAAGAAAACGTTCCAGATTGCATATTATCCTCGTTGTCCGAGAATGGTGGGTTATTTTTAATTCCTTACATAAACTGGAAATTTTATTTGGGGTTTCATTTATATTTCGGCTCTGTGAATTATACGAGGGTCCGAACAGCAGCGAATTGCCAGCGTAACCGGTTCTAATAAATATCCCAAAAGATGAACGTTTTTCCGACGTTCCCAAAAGCGTTACGGCATTTATCGATTTGGCGTAAACCACACTGGCAGAAATATGTTGGTTCCAATTCATTGGCGAACTACAAACTTTATTGAACTAGATTAATGTCCAGGTGTCGGACCATATTCAATTTGTGGGATTATGTAAGGGATCGAGATATAAGTTCTTTTTTTGAATGATACTTTTTTAGCTTTTGTATATTACAATGGATTAGGTTTCTTCAAAATTCCATGACTCTGATTTCAAATTATGATAATTCACAGGGCAATAGCTGTTGCTTATTGTTCAATCTCTTAGCAAAAGAATTCATAGTTGTTTTTATTATATAATGAATGTCAAGCTCGCAACATGAATTTTTCTACACTAGTATGGATATTCATTGCATTCAGAAACATTCTTTGGCTGATATGACATGGAATTCGAATCACCCATTGCCATGTGTATAGCAAATCTTAAAATGGGTAGGTCTTATATCACGGAATTTTCAATTTCTAAGTGAACCCACAGAAATCGACACGTAGAATTAAGCAGGCTAACCCTTCTTTATTTTCGCTCAGAAATTAAAATACATTCTGTCAACGTATTCATTATTTAGAACTGTCATAATAATAATAATATAGTTTATTTGCTAACAGGTACATAGAAACACAATATCACATTCAATGCATTCAACACCTCAAAATAAAATTATAAATGCTCCTAAGCTACCAAGATAAACTAGGTTAAAAATTACACAATACAAATAAACCAAGAAATGAGGTTGCAGTTTCAGATGAAACGACCACCTGTAAATTATATGCTGAGTCTCCTCATTCAGAGCTATCTACCGAAAACAAATTCCCTCCTTTTCGTGTCTTACATCATCAGTGAAAAAAGAAAGGACATGCTCGGTAGAGTTATCATTATCGGGGGCAGTATGTCGTAATCAGGAGAATTTTGTCCATATTTTAGATATTATATCTTCTTTATACATTCGAAAATTTTCTATTTTTTTATAACGCGAACTATCTCCGACAAATATTAGAGAGCCACCGATCTTAAGCTTTGCTTGGCTCTTATAATCATTCAGAAACATTTTTGGCAACACCAGTGCTATACTGAGTGTGTTCAGCTTGTTCCGAAGACAATGAGCATTCACATTTAGTAATTTGATATTTGTTGCTATTGATTTCGTTTAGCAGTTAATTTCTGTTGAAAATTTGTATTTGTTGTCGGGTTATTTACCTGTTTATTTTACTAGTTGAATTTGTATCTAGCAGACGGAACTCCTGCCAGCCAAATCTTAGAGTCATATTCTTGGTCTTTCTGTACAAAGTCCCAACCAATTTGGAAGCATTCGTTATCATTTATTTGGTGATATGTTCATATATTTACAGTTTTTCTTTATGGTAGGATTTGATTATGTCTTCTGTTACTCCAGTTCTAATACTCTTTTCTAATTCAAAAATTACAGATATTTGGGCAATACGATACTTCGCTGCACCTCGAGGAAGAAGCATGCAAAAATATAATTCCTAATTAAACCGAAATTCATCAGATTATCAAAAGACCCACCAATTCAGGTACAGAACCCGATGTGCATGAAAGTGGATCTCCAGCAGGGGACAAAAACCTTTATTTCATAAGCCGACTAACGGACAGCGATACAATGTTACCCAGTCGCTAGGCATAAAAACAATAAAACACATTTAGGGGATGTTATTAAATAGTAACACAGCCTTCCAGCTCTCGCATGATAAATGTCCTGGCGCGGGAGGTGAGGAGGAAACATTTCCATAGATATATAGTAATAAATATAATAAATTACCTCCACGTTGCGCATTCGAATTACTCGTTTTAATAAGAATGCTTTCGGAATGGAGTTAGCATAGCGGCGTGGAATGAAAATGGACGATTAGTGCCGGAGTAGCACCGAACAATCCGTCTATTGCTGTTGCTACTCGTTTATATCTGATTTCAATCAATGGAAATTGGCATCATAATTTTATCATCTAATTCGTACTTTATTGATGTTAATTCAGCGTGATTGGTTTTCTGAAAACTCTTTTAATTTCACCATCCAAGGACATTTTATAGGTGAGTTGTAATGTAGTTACCAATTTTCCTAGATAATTTCGAATTTTTTCATATAATTCAGTTCGGATTAGTCCCATGAGCCTCAACAAAGCAGGAAAAATAATTGCTCTCTTAAATTTAGGATTTATCGATCACTTTTTCATTCTATTTTTCGTATGAGGTTTCCGTAACAATTATTTGAATTAAATCGTTCAGGGGTGTAACAAACTCACTGATTTTTCTGGATAATTTTATATTTCTGATCATGAGACGCTCTGTATATAGTTGTATATAGTAAGGTTCGAATAATTTTCATGAAGCCTGATCAAGTATGGAAAATAATTGATCCATTAAATAATGGAATGATAATTTTTATTTAAGTTTAATTTTCTAGTATTGATCCGAATAGTCTTAATCTATTGATAGTGTTTGAATTTCTTATAAGAAATCCGTGGACAAACTTGAACATATTCATCCAGCTGATCGACCATACTATCTCTATCATTATAAAGAAAAGAGCTAGAGTTTTCTATTTCCAAAATAGACAAGTTTCTAGGCCAAGTCTAGGCAGTCAGGACTATTTGAAATTTAGTTTCCTTCAGAACTCCAATATCCGTCTTTCGTTTGTACCTTAGGGATCTTATGAGTAACGTTGAGAGAAATATATCTAACCTATTACATGAAAATACACAGAAAAGATCATTTTTGAAAAATTCCGAAATTTTTTTGTAGAAATATTGGATTAATCGGACCTCAACAAAGTATCTTTTTTTCTTGTATGTTATCGACATGTATATTGTAAAATTTCTTCTACAAGGAGAAGATACAGGGTCTTTTTGCGACCTTGTTCTAGTTCCTTTTACTACTGGAACAGTGTCATAATTACTGTCTCAAAATTTTTTTTCAGCGTCTGAAGATATTCTCTAGCGCACAAAAGGGTATGTTCACCCCCTGAGTGCTCATCGTTGCGGACTCGCTCTGACATTTGCATATCTTCGTTGTAAGCGCTGGTGAAAGTGAGGCTTAATACTTACGGCTATACTCAGTCGCGGCTGCAGAAAAATCTCAAAATTTAATCGATTTGGCAGAACAAAATCATCAGGTGTTCAAAAGCTGCTGATTTACGCCAGTGCTCTTCCTTATTTTGAAGCTTTGTTAGGGCGTTTTCGGAATTTCCTCAATATTTATTTGTTTATTATTGTTTGTATACATTCATATCTCACATACGACACCACATGTTTCAAGTTCGCCTTCTTCGCGTTTCCAGTTAGTTCAGTTTTAGAATTCGACGCCGCCGTGTTGTAGAATTTCGATAGTTTTTTACATTTTCGCTTTTCACCCGCTTTAGAAAAATTTAGCATAGTAAAACCGCAGTATTTAGTGTGCATCTTGGTGTTAGTGCATCACAATTATAGTACAACTCGCATCATAGTTCAACCCTCATTTCTATTCCAACCAAGGAAGGGCGGGATTAACATCTGCATCCCGAGCCGCAGTGGGAGTGCTTTCCAGGTTTAAAATTCATCTTATTTTTTCCTTATTTTACCTTCACCCTTCCTAATTAACTTCCTTTAATCGAAGGTGAATTTGGAAATAACGCACCTGGAACTAGCTTCACCCCAAACTTAATAGTAAGTTAAACATTTTGGTTTGTTTTCATTTACAGTCCACTAAAATTAGCATAGATAGCATATAGGCCTTTGTAAGTATAAATTGCTTTCAATAATTGACCAAAGGCCGTACCAAGCTTCATCATCTTTTTTTCAACAGAAGATACAAAACAAATTTACCCAGTATAATATTTTTCATTCTTTCATTTTGATTTTGAATTATATGGCCCAAAAGTTCAGAAGAAAAAACATCCTGAAATGTATGTTGACCTCCTAAAAACGCCTTTTGGCAGATCATTCGTTATATGTGTCTTCGGGAATATCTTTTCAGAATTCAGCAGTGATCTGCCATCATGTGATGGTCTTAAAGAGGGACAAGAGAGGAGAGCCGAGTTGCACAATAGGTGTTTAAGCAACATCGATGCATAGAAACCTCATTACTACAAGAATTCAAATTATTAAAAAGTAGCTAGCCCGACAAAACCTCATACTGCCTTACAGTCGGTTCTTTAATTTTTAGTTTCTGAAAACAGTTTCGAAATACAACTGATTTTACTTCTGATTTCCAATTATGAGGTGGTACTCCAGGAAGTCCAAATAAATTTCTAAGATATTTTATATCATTATTTTATTATGGAGAGGACATTGTTCAATGAAACATAAGGCGTTGACTGCAACCAAAATTTTATTGTGTGTAATCAATTACATGTTTTTTTTCGGGTCTGAGTGTGAAAAATCTGTGGGAAATGTCATCAATCCGATCGTGGTGTCAACTGAGGTTCTATCATTTTCAATCTCTAACAATTGCTTGGATATCCCAGCCACAGGTTGATCTTGAAATTCACCACACGAGAGGTGTTATTTATTTTGCTAATACAACAAAGTCCTGTCCATTGCGTCCAGAGATATTAATCACCTCCTCGACATCGCCTTTACAAAAGCAATTGAGATTTCACGATCGATTGGACCTGGCGTATTCGCCATTTTGAAATGGTAACATTGAATTTCAAATTAATATTTGAAATCCATTCTTCTGAAACCTGTACAGGATGTTGGTAAACAGAACATTAAACTGTTTCAGAGTTGGTCGAAAATGCTAGAAGAGCATTGTCCAGAGATATTAATCACCTCCTCGACATCGCCGTTACAATAGTAAGCAATTGAGATTTCTCGATCAATTGGACCTGGCGTATTCGCCATTTTGAAATGGTAACGATAGCAACAGTGATGGTAATGATAGTTAAAACTGTATATGCATTAGAGATTACAAGTAGTGTCTCGAAATGAATGATAAATGAAAAAAGACCTGAAATGGTGTCAGGAGCTTTCGCGCTCTTGTTGTCTTTTCCGTACTCCGGAATAGTGATAATAATTATTGAACCGCCTCAGTGAATGAAAAAACCTTTATCTCGTATTGAAATGAACGACTCACAGTTTTCCTTCAGTTTTATTGGACGCTTAAATCATATTTTTCTAAAAACCAACCAAAAGTAGGTATATCTACTCCACAATGTTACTTGAAAATACCTTTTGCCTTATATATTAAATTTCAAATTACAATTTGAAATCCAATCTTCTGAAACCTCTACAGGATGTTGGAGAACAGTACATTAAACTGTTTCAGAGTTGATCGAAAATGCTAGAAGAGCATTGTCCAGAGATATTAATCACCTCCTCGACATCGCCTTTACAATAGTAAGCAATAGATATATCTCGATCAATTGGACCTGGCGTATTCGCCATTTTGAAATGGTAACTATAGCAAAAATAATGGTAATGATAGTTAAAACTGTATATGCATTAGAGATTACAAGTAGTGTCTCAAAATGAATGATAAATGAAAAAAGACCTGAAATGGTGTCAGGAGCTTTCGCGCTCTTGTTGTCTTTTCCGTACTCCGGAATAGTGATAATAATTATAGAACCACCTCAGTAAATGAACAAACCGTTATCTCGTATTGAAAGAACGACTCACAGTTTTCCTTCAGATTTATTCCACGCTTAAATTATATTTTTCTAAAAACCAACCAAAAGTAGGTATATCTACTCCACACTGTTACTTGAAAATACCTTATGCCTTATATATTAAATTTCAAATTACAATTTGAAATCCAATCTTCTGAAACCTCTACAGGATGTTGGAGAACAGTACATTAAACTTTTTCAGAGTTGGTTGAAAATAGTAGAAGAGCATTGACGTGAGGCCAGGAGCTCTTGTTCTAAATATTTCAACGGACTTTAAAACAATGTGGTGTACAAACAACTACCGAGGTGTTTGAAGAATTAACCTATTCTGAAATATATATATTTCCTCGGAAAAAAGATAGTATACGACCGGCCGGCAGAACATACTCCACGTATTCTTCATCAGGAATCTATCGACATCACTTTCTTGTGGATATTTCAGAATAACAGGCATTTGAGAAATTTGATACGAGGCTTTTTTGGCGCTCTTGTTCACAGAGTGCCTATCATTTTCTCGATTGTCTGTAATTTTGGAATATCGAGCTGAAAATGGGTTTGACTCCCCGATGAAGAATCCGTGGTGAAAGTTGAGTCTGTCCGGCCGGCCGTATCCCTCTAGTATCCAGAGGAGATGAGCTAGAGTTTTCATATTTTCAAAATAGGTTGATTGTCCAAATATCTCGCTCAAGTTCGTTATTGGGCCAAATCCGTCGGATGGTTCAGTAGTTATGAGCATCTGAAATTTTGTTTCCTCAATAACTACTAGAATATCCATCCGATCAAGTTGATACTTGAAATATTGTTGAGGGAGGCTGCAACAAAACGGCTCGCAAAATTTCGCAGAAATTGTCAAGCTAGAAAATTTTTAAAAATTCCAAAAAAAATTTTTCAATCCGCCCTCATAAGTTATTTTTCGGATTTCAATAAAAATTCGTAAATATATTGAGGTGATCGATATCTTACTTATCCTCAAATTTCATTGCCGTAGCTCTTTTCCATCTAAAGATATGATCATTTTTTCATTTACTCAAGAGAAAAGAGAAATGACATACGTCCCGATGATTTTCTTTGAACGATGGCCATCACAGATCGATATTTGATTGATGAATGCCGGGCTCATTAATCAGTGTCGGTTGGCGTAATATTAATCAAAATTTTTCATAACGAGAAATCATAGAGATAGAATTCAATCTCGGTGGCTGAAATAATATACGTTGTCAAAATCCAGAAAAGCACTGACGTAAGTTTTTAGGAAAAGGGAATTATAGCTTCCAACAAAACCTGGGAATATTATGAATAGTTATTTTTAATTTGAGATATAGGTTTGTTCATTCATTAGGCGTTCATTTTGCATCACATTGTCCCATAGTACGGGAAAAGACTATTGTTCACCTGATCAGAGTGCTTATAGATTTGTTATGGTTTGAATATTTACTCGCAAGTAGCTCAACAAGAGCGCCAAAGCAATCTGACCTCACGTCAGTGCTTTATAAATTTTTATTATTAGCAATCATCTCCCTAAATACACATTTTTTTTTGAGACCCGACGAATATTTTATGAGTAATCAAATATATATTACTGAATTTTTCAAAAAATTTCTCAGCCTGGAGATTTCCACAAAATTTCAAAACTTTATTTTTTCCAACGATATTTAAACGATTTTCAAATTTAAAATCAATCTAATGTATTTTTTGGGAGTTATTGAGGTAACCAAATATCAAATAATCATAAATGTTGAACTATTCAATGGATTTGGCCAAATAACGAACTCGACGCAGCAATTTGAACATACAAATGAATTATTATGAAATTATGAAATTTCTAGCTCATGTTCTTCTGATGATGAACACTGTACCTGTAATGTATCTGGTAATTATATTTGGAGTTCGTGGGTTTTGCCAACGCAAGTAGTTTTATGTATGTTCAACATTTGTGACAATCTCTGCGGAGATATTTGTACGGCAGTTGAGAATAGATGTGTCTGACAAGAACATCTGAGTTTCATTCTAGTTATAGGTGTATATCACATTCATCTATACCTGTTGAATATATCAAATTTATGTATTCCCTGAAATATGTTCAGTACCCTCAAAATTAGTGGTACTTGAATATATTACAGTACCTTAGGCAAAACATATTCTAGTTTCACCACGGAAGTCGAACCCAATCGATTGAGATCATTTTTGGCCCATTTACCCGAAAATAACAAAAATTTTGTTGAAATAATAGCACTTTGTCACACTAGTTCTTTTAAATAGAACAATAGCACAACAAATAATTATAATAAATGGTATATATAGCCCAAATATTCTTCAATATATTCCTTTTGGGCGTGTATCAGTTAACATTCGTAGAAATAAAAAAAAATCATTCTCCAGTATACTTTGAACTTCTCTCTCATATAATTGAAAACTCCTATCTCATCTTAGAATCGAGAGAATACAACAATGAGGCATGCTCAGAAAACCTATGAATTTTCATTCAATTGAAACTACGAATAACGCTCGATTTAAGTCACTGGAATTGACAATAAAATCACAAATCTCCTTCAGCAACAACTTTTCTATATCCGATATTTCTATCTCATCCCTTTGTCAAGATTCGAGTTGCCATATTTCTTCCGAGCATTTGTCGAAGTGATTTCAATTTTCCTGAGGCCTCGCAGGAAACAATGGCAGATATCAAACAAAAGAGCCTGTTTCGCAGGAAGAGACACACTAACAATGGGAATGAAACAAAAGTAAGGAATGAGTCTTAGAATTTATTTACAGCTTCGATTTGAGTACTGCAGGTCTCGAGTGAGAACATCTGAATATTGATGCTAGGAAATTGCCATAGGGGGCGAAGGAATACTGAGAAATTAGCCTTTGATACAAGTTGTGGAGTAGATTACATCGTGAACTCCAAGATATATTGTATACATATAGCAGTATTAATTCCGTTTCAGTTCTTGTGTGGACTCAGCAATACTAACTTTGTGTTTATTCGAAAGTAATATCGTAATTCGTGCCTTATTCTAGGCAAATATCAGCAGATAGTTGAATGAAATATACAGAATAACATGAAGTATTATATTCGTTGTATGCATAAAGAAAGAATAAACGCACTGGCATGAGTTCAGGACTTATGCCCGCTTGTTTTAAAATCATTTTCTAATTCAAATGGAAATATTGAACGGATATGTAGTCAAACTGATATAAGTTTAGATCTTCATTGTAACAGATAAGCTTTAGTATAATCTCTTATCCTTTCATAGGGCTACTTAAAATTATTATTAGAAACTATGTTATCTGATCAGGCTTCAATGGTAGGTTGAAAACAGGAGCTGCTTTTATTGATTTATCTTCGGCATATGACAGTGTGTGGAAAGATGGTTTAATTTTCAAACTCTATACCCATCTGAAGTGTGGGAAAATCGTACGATTATTAGAAAATATGTTATCTGATGGAAGATTTCGTGTTTTTATTGACAATAAGAGTAGCAACTTCAAAACATTTAAAAATGGTCTTCATCAAGGATCAGTTTTAGCTCCTTTACTTTTCAATTTATATCTAAGTGATTTACCCACGACATCATCTCAGAAATTTGTTTATGCTGACGAAATTGCTATTGCTTACCAACATTCGGATTTCCATACTCTGGAAAACAAACTGTCATCTGATTTGAAAATTTTAAAGAATTATTTTATTGAGTGGCGATTATGCCCAAATCCCAACAAAACAGAGTTATCTTGTTTCCATCAGAATAATCATGAAAAATATAGGAAATTAGTTGTAACTTTCAATGATTCTCCTATCGAACATAATTTCTATCCAAAATACTTAGGAGTTAAATTAGATTCATCTCTCAATTACAAGGCTCATTTAAATGACCTGTGCCTAAAACTGCTAACTAGGAATATTGTTCAGAAATTAGCTGGATCATCTTGGGGTGTTGATGCTTCCACTCTTCGCACAGCATCTCTAGCCCTAGTTTTTTCTGTGGCTGAGTATTGTTGCTCTGTTTGGTTTAATAGTGCACATACACAAAAAATTGATGCACAATTGAATACATCCATGAAAATAATTACTGGCACCATAAGATCTACACCGGCTCATTGGTTACCAGTTTTGTCTAACATTATCCCTCCCCATATTCGCAGACAAACTGCAGCTCTGAATTCTTGGAACAAATATCATTCTTTTCCCAATTAATTCCCAATTATTTCATATATTCCACAAAATAGAATCCCAGATTCAAGTCACGTAAACCATTATGGCATAATACGTTCTTCAATATGAACATATGTGATAAAGAATTATGGAAGACTGAGTGGAACTCTTACGAAATGTTCAATAAGTATCTCGTTTCTAATCCTTCTGAAAAAGTTCCTGGTTTTGATCTTCGAAGAAAAATTTGGACAGTTCTTAATCGTTTGAGAACAGGTAATGGTCGTACCCATAGCATGCTATTTAGATAGAAGTCAGTTCCTAGCGCAAGTTGTGGATGTGGAGAAGCAGCAGAAACAATACCTCTTTTCATCAATAGTTGTTCCATATATAAATTTCAAGATGGTTTTAGGGCTATTCATGATGTTTCCGACTCTTTCTTGGAATGGGTTATAAATTTCAAACGAATATGATACGTATTTTTGTTATTCAGTTCTTTTTCTGCTTTTGTCTTTTTATTTCCAGATTCGATGTGAGCAACTTGAAGAAGTCTCTGTCTCCATCAATAGAAGACCACTCTTGAAGAAAGATGTCCCTAAAATATATTTCAGCCTATTTTTGTATATTCACACTTAGACGGGGACCCAGCGTTTTTTTACTGGGGATTTTTCCTTGGCTTTTATGTGCTAAATAATAATAAATAATGGAAAACCTGTTATCTACTAAAAAACTAATCAAATCACCGTAATTTGATACTACCTCTCTTACACTTGCCATCTGGATCACTCACATTCAACTTGTAACCGAAAACGAACGAGAACCCGTACAACCCTAAGCCCTACACACTAACATCATACTCTAAACTACTGACCTAGTGAACTGAACTCTGATAATCAAAGTGTAAACACACGCAATGCAATTCTCACATACCCCCTCCCCAAGGGTATCTTGGCCGACCTAGTCTTTGAAAAATGAAGAAGTCGTGGGTTGCTATTTTGCTATTTGCAGTTACTAAGAATGAATTTTTATGGTCAGAAAATCACAAAATTTATTCCATACAGTTCGAAAACACTTTTTCTGGAGTTGAAATAATAATCAAGTACTTATGATAATAGTCATTTGAGATTTGAGGGAGAAAATTTCAATTATTAACAGGATACGTGACAAAATTTTAAATACATAATGATTTCTCTTTCTATCTCAAATTTAGGATAAACATATGAAGATGTCGGATTTTAAATTACAATTTTCAATTTGATATTTGAGATAAACATCGATAATAATAAACAATTTCACCCGCCTGCCGTTTCACATAGGGACGGCCGACGGCCAAGTCTGCTCGGCCGACCTTGCAAGTGTCACAGTCGAGGTATTGTAGAGTTTCATTTATAGGAACTTTGAGCGACGTATGTGTTAGGTGAAATCATAAACTGAAAGCTGTGGCTCGGCTGGCTGAGCTGCCTTATTACGTATAAAGACAGATGCGGGAACTTGGAATAAAAATTATTTGAGGTGTTTGACCGAAATAATGTGTACTTCTGATGTGTTGAGTGGACATATGAGATATATAGAGGGCAGAGGAAAAGATACTAAGGGAATTTCTAGAGATTTAAATGTTGCTATTAATTTTTCAAATAAGTTTAGACTAAAATTATTTATTTTCACCTTCTCTTTTTCGGTTGCGTTTGCCTACCTGCCAACCCTGACGAGCCGTCACTGCATTAGTTATTTCTTGGAATGTTTCATCAATGCCTGCTTTTTATAATTGAACAGTTTCATGTTTCATGTTTGTATGATAATTGAACGAATGATACCTGATGCCGAAGAGATCGAGAAACCTAATCAAATCGAACAATATCACAGTGGAGAAACATTAAAGGCTTCCGCATTTCGAACCGAGGGATTTTAGGTTGAAGTACGGCATACATTACATAAAATGCTTTCAGCTCGGTTCTCTCTATATGTTCAAATAACTGGTTCCATCCAAACTTCCGGGAATAAATTGATTAATTCGTTCCAATAGTGCGCTGTTCCTCCACATATAGGAAAAATAAAGAAAGAAACGTTACAGGGTCGCACATGCAGGTGGGAGAGCATCGTAAATCACACAATTCGCGAGGGTACTTCTCACAGTTCACTTCGATTGAGTTCAAATCCCATAATGGCCCTAAATGGTCACATTTGGAATTGTCCTCCTTTCCAGATATACGCAGGCGGGCTTTCGATCCGGTTCTCGACTGGGATTTTAATCTTTTTCTCACAAATAGATTCACGTCCTATTTACTGTCGGCTCTGACTTTCTGGGCTACTGAATATTTACAGCCAGGAGACCTCCACTCGGATGAATGGTATTTATCGCGTACCCTTCGAATGTTGTGAGTTATTTAGAGATGCTGTTTGGAGATGTTTCTATAGGTTCCTCCAAAGCCATATGATGTGAGGAAGATCACTGGGAATTGAATACGAATTTACGCAAGAAACTAAATGATTTCTGTAAAGAATCTAGTTTTTTTTTACTCAAATATAGTCAATGACAAACTAAAGCAATTTCCGTGTACAATCAACGATCTTTAATTGGCTACTATGGAGGCCAAATACCGGGAACTTGCACAGTCCAAAAATTGCTACCATGCAACTTTTCCTTCTTTCCAATTGATGCAAATGAGGTTTTATCAGTTATAAAAAATTTAAAAAATGGTGGTGGAATAGGACCCGATATGATATCTGCAAAGATGTTGAAATCCATCGCTTCCTCTATAGCTGACCATCTTTTCCATCTCATGAACGAGTCCATCAGTTCTGGTTGTTTTCCATCGGTGTTAAAACTGGCAAGGGTCCTACCTGTTCACAAAAGAGAGGCTACAAACAACATAGCCAACTATCGCCCTATATCAATCTTGAGCCAGTTGTCTAAGGTATTTGAGAAGATCGTGTATCAAAGGATGAGTGATTTCCTCACGAAATTCTCGTTACTTTCCAATTGACAGCATGGGTTCAGAGTCGGTAGGTCAACTCAGACTGCCTGCTCCGAGTTTTTGGAGTCCGTTTATGGCAGCTTGGATGAGGGTGATCATGCTGCGGGAATATTTTTTGACCTCTCACGTGCGTTCGACTGTTTGCAGCACAGGTTTGTGATCGAAAAATTGTACCAGATAGGATTCAGAGGGGTTTTCCTTGACTGGATCTCGAGTTATCTGTCTGACAGAACATTGTTCGTCGAACTCAAGGATTGCTCTTCCGGGATATATCGCACAAAGTTGGGTGTTCCTCAGGGGTCAGTCCTGGGACCTTTGCTATTTGTCAATGACTTGCCGGACTATCTGGTTGCGTCTGTTCTAGTGCTGTTTGCAGATGATGCTTCTTTGGCGGTCAGGGCGGGGAGTATTGGAGAACTGATGCATATATGCGAAGAACTCATTGAGCAATCTCTTGACTGGTGTCGTAAAAACTCGCTTATAATAAACTTGAAGAAAACTCAGATTATCAAGTTTCGAAACCGAGATTTCGGTGGATCCTCTCCCCTTGTAGTGAGTGTTGCGGGTAGTTTTCTTACTACCGAGGAGCACGTTAGGTTTCTAGCACTTCGCGTTGACAGGTTTTTGAGGTGGAACTTTCAGGTGGACCATCTGTGCCGAACGCCGAACGTTCCTATTACGCTCTTCATCGACTGAAGGGGTATGTCTGTACTGAAATCCTCTTGAACATCTACTATTCTATAGTTTACAGTCACCTTAACTACAATACCATCTTGTGGGGCGGATCGTCGGAGTGTAACAGGGTGTTTATAGCCCAAAAAAAGATTATTCGTCTCATATTCGGCTTGAAACCTAGGGACTCATGCAGATCAGTGATCACGAGTTTTCGGATACTTACACTGCCCTGTATTTACATCCAGAGTTGCCTCTTATATGTGCGATGAATTATTGACCAACTGCCAAAATGTTCTGATTTCTATAGCTATGGAACTAGATATCGCAATATGATATGTGTACCAAGGCACTCTACTGCCAAATATGAGTCATAGCCCAGGTATGCCGATATTTTTTTTTAATCATTTACCGAATAGGTTTAAGTCGTTGAGTGAGGGAAATTCAAAAAGAAATACAAAATATGCTATGTTTCAAGAGATATTATAACTTGGAGGAATTTTCCTCAGATGAATTGAGCTAACATTTTGTTAATGTGTTAGCATATCGATTTCTCTCATGAGACTAGAAAACTGATTCACCGTAAAATCAAATTTCATAGAAAATGGAAAACTTATAAAAACTTCGTAATTGATTCCTCGCTTATCCCATGGTGAAATATAGTTCGATATTAATTAACAAAAACTGAATAAAAACACTTGACTGTACGTTTCACAAATTTGTGAAACGTACAGTCAATTATAAACTTGTCGGATCACCTTGAATTCAAATCATTACGCGCCACATGTAAACAATATATTCGGCGGGACTATGTAGAATACAGGAGATCGGTAGAAGCTGAGATGTCGGAAAATCCGAGTAGGTTTTTTCAATTTGTATCAGCTAAACGTAAAAATCTAGGATGTCCTAACGAGATGTCATTTGAGGGCAGAACAGCTAAGGGAGGGAAGCATATAAGTGGTCTTTTCGCGGATTTTTTTGAGAAGATTTATGTTCCATCTAACCATGTTGTTTGTGAAGTCGAAACGATGAATGAAAATAATCCCTTCAACTTAAGTAGCATTCGATTCGAAAATGATGAAGTTGAACGTGCTCTCTAAGGCTTGGATAGTAGAAAGGGTTCCGGTCCTGATTCAATTTCAAGCTTTTTGTTCAATCATGCAGTACCTCTTTTTTGGCTCCTTGACGATTATTTTCAATAAGTCATTGAAAAGTGGGATATTTCCGGTTCGCTGGAAAGAATCGTGTATAACTCCAGTTCATAAATCAGGAAGCAAAGATAAAATTGATAACTATAGACCGATAAGTAAGCTCTGTATTTTTGAGGAAGTTTTTGGGTCCCTCCTCTACCCCCATCTGTTTCATCTAGTAAAGGCTCAAATAATTCCTGAAGAGCACGGTTTTTCAGGGGCCGCTCAGTTGACACTAACTTGGTCACCTTCATTGAATATCTTCAGGACCATTTAGATAATGGAATCCAAGTAGATGATTGATTGTTAAACTACACAGGGTCGGGGTATGCGGTTCACTACTGCGATGGTTCGAGTCACATCTATGTAAGCGATCGCAGTTCGTGTCGGTCGAGGATTCAAGTCAAGATATTTTATGTCAACGTCTGGGATTCCTGAAGGCTCCCACGTGGGACCGTTGCTCTTTATAATCTATATAAACGATATAATAAAATACTTTACAATATGTAGGATACTTCTTTTCGCCGACGATCTGAAAGTCTTTTACAGAATTGGGTGTGAGAGCGATTGCATAAGTCTCCAACAGGATCTTGACAGACTAGTCGAATACTGCCAAAACAATTTTCTCTATTTAAACCTCGAGAAATGTCAAGTAACTTCTTTTACCCGCAATAGAAATGCCATTTATTTCGCCTACGGACTACGAAACGTTGAGTTGAAAAGATCTAAGTGCGTCAGGGACTTAGGAGTCCTAATTGACTCGGAGCTGAAATTCTCAACACATGTAGATAGCTTGGCGAACTCATGTAATGTGACGCTAGGTTTCATAATGAGACAGGGTCGTCATTTTTCACGTTGTGAAACTCTAATTTCATTGTACAACGTATATGTGTTCAGTAGGTTGAATTAGGCTTCTCATGTGCGGACTCCATATTTTAAAACTTATACTGATCGTCTTGTAAAAATGCAGCGCAAATTCCTGCGTTTTTTGGCCTTCAGATATGGTTACGTGCTGAACAGAGGAGACCCAAACAATTATAACCTAAGACTTAAATACTTCAAAATGCTCAATCTTAAAGACAGAAGAACTGTCGGGGATGTATTATTCATAAAAAAATTAATCAGTAATCAGCTAGAATGTCCCTACATCACTCACAGAATACAATGTTATGCTCCCTCTAGGATATTTAGACAGTTTGATACATTTTATCTATCAACCAAGCGCACAAGTAGTACACTCAACTCCTCTGTTTATAGAATGCTTGATCACTGCAATGAATTCAAGGATAGGATTGATTTATTTTTTCATACTCCTAGTTCCTTGAAGAAAATCATGAAAAATCACTTCCTCGGGACTTACTAATCAGCTACCCCCTTGTACATCTAATTAAGACTGTTCTTTTTATCAATGTCATGCACCTGCACTGACTATATACTGTTGTCGAAATTGTTTAGTTCTAGTTGGAAATAAGAAATCTGTCTTTTAATTTTAAATTACACCTCTGTAGATGAATTTTGATTTGTTCTAATCTGTGAACACATTTAATTGGTATTTGATTACCTGTATGTGATTCACATGGATAATAAATGAATGAATAATAAATAATAAATGTACATTTGGAATGAAAGAATAGTTTTCAGTGGAAACGAAAGAGCTGTGGAGGTCAGGAACCACTTTGAAAAAGATCATTTTTTAAAAGCTAAAGTTCTGTTTTTCAGATTAAAATTCCGATTAGTTTTCCATATCGTCTAAATGGCAACCACCGTGAATCACCCTGTACAAAGAACTAAACAAATACACTTCTTAGGGGCATTACCTCGTTCCACCCGATTCCACCAGACAGAATCGATCGTTTTCTGTTTTGTTTTAACTCTGCATGTGACATATCCATCTATTGGTCGTTATTTGTTCTCAATGGAGTTTGATACACTTTACAAAGGAAACACCAGTAAAAACCGGAGTAAAAACTATCACTGACACTCAACATGTTCAGAAAAACAGAAGGGCACTCTGATAATGACAATCTCTGCTTATCTGATGAAACATCAAGTTCAAATTTCTTGATGATGGCAACTTGATACGTAAATTTTTTATCTGATCTATAAATGATATAATATAATAATAATGATATACAAAATTCAATGAATATCTGAATACTTGATTTTTTATTTGAGTATTGTCGAAGTTCAGTATATTTTATTTATTTATTTTTTTCATTTGGCAATACACCATTCGATAGCCGCGGCCTTTTATAGAATGGGAAATTACAAGTGTTTACAAAAAGAAAAATGTTGAAACTTAACACTAAATTAACTTGAGAAGACTCATCCAATGCACTACCGATATATTGAGTTAAACAAACCAAGTTGGTTACTATTGATCGACCTTTGATGAATCCGTGCTGACAATTAGAAATTTTGCTCTTCACATGAACATATATGATGTCGTAAAGTATTTTTTCGAAAACTTTGCTGAAGTTGTTCAGAATCACAATTAGTCTATAGTTCTCAATATCGCTTCTTTTGTCTTCCTTGAATATTGGACTTACTCTACCTTCCTTCCAGACAGTAGGAAAATGATGTGTACAAAGGGACAGTCTATAAATAATGGTGAGAGGTCTGACGAGGACAATCGCTCGGTGCTTCAACAGAAAAGATGAAATTCTGTCAGGACCTGCTGTCATATTAGATTTGCACCTCACAAAATGTGATAAAACTAGTTGCGATCTCGTTTTTCATATTGAGTTATTATTTTTTTTTCATGTAGCACTTGGTGATAATTTTCTGTTCTCAATTTTGTTGGTGTTGTAATGTTCATATATTTAATTTATTATTGATGTTCAATATGTTTTTTTGTGAACACTTGTGATTTTCCATTACGTAATTGGCCAAGGCTGTCGAATCGAGTTTGTCTAAATAAAAAAATAAATAAAAAATAATAAATGATTATGCGCTCACCGCAAAAACAAAGAGGCTCTTTTTTATTCAGATACCTCACATGAAGCATCTGCTTTTAACTTCATGGTGTGACCTACGTATACTTCCGGAATGGCATTCCATCAAGAATATAAAATCACCTGAAACTTCTGAGAGGTAGTGAATCATAAATCATTAAATAAACTTTTTATTATTATGAAGCTTTCTGATATAAGGTATTATAACAATGAAATAACTAATCTCGAAACTTCCTATTGAAGTTTACCAGTTCGGATATTTTTTGTCCGGAAGCAATTATTTTCAGGCGAAATCAAAAGAACCGATGCCAAAAAAGGCTGACATACAACTTTCTCCGTTTTTACAACCGAAATCAAAGCCAACCACCACTTAGTATTTCGAAGCAATATCTCGAAAATGCCCATGAAAGGAATGCTATTCCTTCTACGCAGAGGGAAATACTGAAAAGAACAAACACTAGTCATAATATTTTAGTGCGTCGATAAACTGTCGAACTCTTTTATTTATGAGTTTGTCAGGATTGTATCGAGTGGAAGGACCCTGGGAAGTTTTTTTAATCGAGTTCTACCAAAAATTTGCTGACTTCCGGTGAAAACTTTAGTTTTGGAAAAGCCGCTTGCACACTTTCTATGTTTTATTATTCATTCATCACTTTGAATACATTTATTTTGGGAAAAGAAGATAGAGTTCACGGTACCTTTGTCTCTTCGTCTGTTTGTCTGCAGGGGTCTTCCGCGAATTACTTTTTCTCGAACTTATGCCCAAAATTTCAGATACTCATATCTCCGGATATATGAGATCAATATATCGTAGAGAGGTATAAGTTACAAACTGACTCAAAGACAGCACCCAGATGGCACAAAGATCAGTGCCGAAATTTGTGAACTTCGAATCAGATGTGTATCCCGGTTGATGAGCACTCAATAAATACTCGGAGGATATGGGTATTTTATTCATATACTCAAAGCCGATAAGAAAATCCTTTCAATATCGAAATCATACTGGATCGCGCACCGATATGATAGAACTGCTCTCGTTTTAATCGAATCATGTCATCTCTTTTCTTTTCTATCTATATGATATTTAATCTACTCTGATTAGAGGAAATTCTAGCATATCTCCTTCGTATAAAATTGCCTATTTTTCATTTAATTCCTCAAATAGAATGTTTTCATGATACAGTTCGATCTCATACTAAACTTCAAGAATCTGATTTCATTGTATGTAGAATACTTAGTGCCTCTTCATACAAAGCTCATATTTTGGGGAATATGATGTTTTGAAGTTTACTAGTGAGTAGTTCGAAAGAATCTTAAAAGCAACCAGTTCTCAAAATCAGTGCTATCACCAAGGTTTGTTCATAAATCGATTCTTTTAATTCTTGGTCGATTTTGGATCAGAGAATATGTGCATGCCTCTCGATAAAATGCGGTCAATGAATTTGAGAAAGTCTGAGAAATACGAATTCATTTCGACTATTCTAATGGAACTGTATCATTTGATATTCATGCAGAATAATGATAGAATTTTTGTGAGGTACCCTATATGCATGAACGCTATGATATTTTTTGTAGACTTCATGAATATATTTCGAATCATAATTGTGTAATATCCTGAGAAAAAGTAATTTTCGGTGAGAAAAACCGGTAGGTTCACTAATAAATTGGCAATAATAGTTGCTTAAACCATTTCAAAATGATTTTTCCGGAGTTCCCGAATTTCAGAAATTTTTCGCTATTTAAATCAAGACGTCCCATGGTTATATTACTGTGAAATTTTTGCACTCAGACTAAAGTGAGAAATCGTCATGCAAGAAGAGTTTAGAAAAATGCCCATAACTTTATTATCAAACGCTCGTTATCCCATGAGATATTCGCATAAATTATCCCAATTTGTTGAATATAAGGCGGAGATTTTCATTTTGAATATCCCGAAATGATAGTAAGTAAGCATCTATTAATCCATTCAGACTCATAAACATATAAAGGACAAGTCAGAAAAGGAACAAAAAAAATTGTAGTAAATAATTCAGCATAAAATCACTGCTAAAAGCAAGAATATTCATATAAATATGTGTGCCTCAATGGTCTATTTTGGGCCCTCTAATCTTCATTATGTTCGTAAATAACCAGTATGGACCCTAAAGAATTAAAATTGATAGATCATCATGCCTTCAAATTATGCAATTCGCCAAAGACACCTCGTTTCTTGTCGGAGTTGAGAAGAAGATGCGACTTTCTTGATCGATTCTTCTCCGATCGGTGTGAGAGAAATTTGTTTTTTCTTAATATTGACAATACATCATTAATGCATTCTCAGAATGAAATTTCCAACACGTACTTCACTACCAAGCTACCCGAGGGATGGCTCAAACCCTTCGAGATATAGAAAATATTGGATCCTCATCTGGATAATACTTTGAGTTGGAATATTCACTATGCTTATGTTTGCCCACGACTCAGCAAAGCATTTTTTGCGTCCAAACCGCTCAAGGCCGTTTCGCCATTGGAATCCTTGGTCCGTGTTCATTACTTACTTTCCTACTCTTACATGAACCATAATACACTCTTGTGGGGGAGTTTCTGGCGATGAAGTTGATGTTTTTGTTTCCCAGATGAGAATAATTAGATTAATATTCGGTTTTGAGCCCCCGCTATTCCTGCATGTCCTGTATGTTCGAGCGTGAAGGTGTTATTCGCGAGCTCCGTAATTTTGTTCGATATTTGATTTAAGGTTATGTTGTACGTTTTGACAAAAATGTGAACGGGTAGAGAAGTAACATGTTACTTTTGTCCTCGTGTTGATTTTTTTCAACAGAATGCCCCGTCAACGCATATGAAAAACTGAACAAGGAACCACTAACCATTAAAGGCCTGGCAAGAAAATATAATGTTTTCCATGTAACATAATATAGATTTATAAAAAAATTAAGAGCAGGAAATGCTACCGCTGTTGTGGGCTACCGTTGCTTCAACCGTGTTTTTACCAACGACGAAGAAATTAATCTACGCAACTACTTAATCGAGTGCTCAACAGTATATTTTGGGTTATCCCCAACTGATGTACGTAAACTGGCATACGAATTTGCGCTTAAGAATGAAAAATCATTTCCTACAAACACGATACTCCAATGGCGGGTAAAGAATGGTTGACTGGTTTTTTAAAACGACACCCGAGCCTGTCTTTAAGATGTCCTCAAGCAACAAGTCGGTCGCGGGCATCAAGTTTTAACGAGCATAATGTGAGTAAATTTTTCGACAACCTTGCTGATGTTATGGATAGGTACCAATTTGAGCCAAAAGATATCTGGAACGTGGACGAAACAGAGGTGACCACTGTCCAACAACCTAGCAAAATTGTAGTTCTTTTTAAACATTCAGAATATTGAATTAAGCATCTTAAAGTCAACAGAATAGGCCTATGTTGGCTATGAGGAAAAACTCCTAGAATTTTACGCTTTACAGGAAGCGGTTTGCAAGTATTGTCACAAGATACTAAGCAGAGATCAGGATTGTAGCCTCTATTCCATCGAGAAAAATGAAAAGAAGGTACATATTTTCCATCAAAAATTAAATAGAAATTATTATCTTCCATCCAGTCAGCATAAGCTATTCCACTTCTATCATTATATAACCCCAGATTACGTGGTGAGAATTGAAATCAGCGCAATAAATTGAAGGATGAGGAAGATTCATGTCCAAATTTCTTCGCCAAATAGTATTTGGAGGTTTATAATATAATATATTACGATAGAAATATTACAAAATTTGAAAGAGATAAAGGAAATATCTTTCCGGATTACCTCGATATTGTGAATCAAGGATTTTTTAACATAACAAGCTAAACCGTACATTTTACTAAAGAGATAATCAATGAATACATAACCTTTTATGGTTTTATGATATTTACATGTTTTTTTATTCTTTAACAACGGAAGTTTTCTAGTTGCATGTGTGGATAATTTTTTGTGATTTCTTGTAATTCACCGAAGTGTGTTCTGAGGTATGTCTGACACAATATAAATTTCAGATGTGATTTTTTCATAGAAATCTTTTTAATGAGTTATGTGTCTTAGGGTTTGATCCCTATAGCCATGGGGGTGAATGAAACGAAATATTTCCACATTCCAAGCACAAGGAAACCTAGGTCCTGGAAAAGTTACTTTGATGTAATAATTAAGAGATTTCACTGGAATTCAAGTTCGACTGAATGCCCCTAGTGGCGATTCCCTTCTGACATTTTCGTAAAAGGGGGTCCGGGATTCTTTTGAACTTCTTCAAAAGGAGAAGAAATTGGCAGATTTACAACGAAGACGGTTTATGGGTCAGTGCGGCTGTAGATTATCGACTCCATTCTTGAATACGCCAGTAATAGAGACGACGTGACCAGGGTCGAACTGCGTTTGGATGAGGAGTAAAAAAAATTCGAGAAGCATTCACGTGAGGTAAAGAAATTTGCCTCGCTTATTCTCTGAGTGACTACTTTAAAATGATATTAAAATCTTACTCAAAGGTTTATTCACTTATAATTTGTACTTTTTCCAATGAGTAGAAGAAAATTTGGTTTGTTAACGCTCCTCATTATCCACCACAGTGAATATCCTTTTCCAATGCGTTTTGGATTAATTCACTGATATTAAAAATTTCGAGTCCATATCCTGCACATTATTTATCTGCAACTTATACAGTTCATCTTTTCGCAATTTACCTTTGACATCAAAAAAATACTGTCTGGAGCATTTGCTATAAAATCTTTCACATGATCTTTCTCGAGAACTATCGAATTCTTAGGAATATAATCCACTTTTTGTCCCATAATTAACATCACTAGTTTGTGATATCTGCTTATATCAATATTCCTTTTAACGTTCAATGTTGCTTTCAGCATTGAATACTTTGGCCATAAACTTGCTGAGTATCCCTTTTCTTCAACACCCTTAAAGATTAAGATTGGAAGCTACTAAATTACTCGTAATTTGACAGATCGATTATGTTTGGATTTATTTTATTATTTCTTCTCTCTGTGGAATAACAATGGAACCAGAGATAAATATGCGACTATTCTGTGATTGAAAAGAGAGAGTCACAGGTTTCATACATCAAAATGAAATATCAGTCGAGTTGTGACGTTACTCATATTACTTCTGAGAAAACTATCTTTGGTTGCCCATGACAATCATGCATCAAAATTGAAAGAAATCGTGCATTAAAATGGGTCATTAACACATGATTTTGTGAACGTTAAACAGAGCTTTTATTGGGAGGTCGACAGAAAATGTTATTAAGCAATCATCCATATATTGTAACGTAATCAGAGTTATTAATTATAATTTAATTTATTTTGAAAATGCTCCGGCTAGCTAGAGCCCAAAACCATCTCACCTTTTTATCCAGAGAGTTCAAATAGATGCTTCCACCCCAGTCAATGATAGTCAATACTCGAACAGTCGAAATTAATTCCCCTCTTTAACAACTACTAGATATTTACAGTATGTACATATGTTAAATTGTCCAAATCAAAAGTTGTGAGTGGAAATGATTAATTTCTGGCTATAAAAATCAACAGGTTATGTCCCCAGTTGTTGCTCGAACTGATCTTGTTTGTCTTGAGTCCTAATTCATGCAATAATAGAACCATGCAACTATCCTCGGTGTTCGGGATGAGTCTGGTGTGGAAAATGGTTCTTAAGTCTTTCATCTTCTATCTAAAATTGACAATTATTGTCTTACACTTTTAAAAAAGTATATATAAATATATCATTTCGGATATCCAGGCGTCTTTACTATAATTGACAATGACCGAAACTTAGGGATACAGAAGAAATAAATTTACACATTCAAGGAAAGCACAGAATAATAAATAGACAAACATACAGTATTAGTGAATTTTCTGAACTAAAAGTTCTAATGAGTTAGTACGACACAAAAACTTAAGATGCAGCTGGGTTGATTATAATTGAAAAGAAAAGATCTCTGTGGTACAAATTCAATTCATTTGGAACCTCTTGTGCTGGGCAGCTTCTGTAAAGATACCAGAGGTTTCCTGTTTAATTTCACTCAGTTGATAAGGCATTCCTTCAGCTTTCGGAACGCGGTTCGGTTGCAGATTGGATTCTAACGAAATTACGGTCCCTTCTGAATGTTAATTGAGTATATATTTCGGCTCAGTAGGCGAATTCGAACGCCTGCGGGAAATTTTTTGTGCTGTGAATTGAAGGGATGATAATATGTCATTGTCATTGATAGTTTTAATCTTTTTTTGATTATTTATATTGATACCTAGAAACTTTTTTTAGAAGTTTAAATATCTTTGAGCTAGCAGCCTACTTTTCGGCAATTACTTCAACCATTTGAATGGAAGAAATATTACAGCAGAGCAGTTTGAAACTACTGCATTCAAACGGTTACGTGATATAAGAACTGAAAGAATAGTTCGGACATTTTCATTTTCATTTTTCAACATTGAATTTACTTATGTGTTTTATTCAGATTAGCAATAATTTTGCTAACAATTTTCTTGGTGTAATGTAATAAGCGAAAGTTGTTAAAATTTGTAGTACATATTATATGGTAAGATTCATCTTGCCGATGACTAATGGACTCAGTAAATATGTTTCATTAATTTTTCTAGCTGAATATTCGTATAATTTATAAATAACGTTATCTTCAGTATGGAAGTATTTAATCAACTGTTCTAGTGCATGAAATTATTCTAACTATCCACATGTATAACATGCCCACAATAGATATAATACAATTTTCCATATGATGATCTTGCAGCGGTAAAAAAATTATGTTATTCAATTAATTCGAATTGTTTTGAAAAATTGGTCCGTCTAGCTAGAGCACAAAACCATCTCACAATTACCTTCAGAGAATTTTAATAGATCCTTCCACCCCAGTCAATGATAGTAGATTGTTAATGTGAATTGTTGTATTTGTGTTGTTGAATAGAAATGAGTTCAAGTAGAAGAAGCTGTGTACATCATCCTGATATTTTTTGCTACATATGCGGAGAATACACGTTCTTGGAAAACAGAAAAACTATTAGTGTCTTTGTAAAGAGGGCTTATCTTGGATATTTTGGTGTTAAGCTTGGTGATCAGGATAAAACCTGGGCACCACATATTGTCTGTGAAACTTGTACAGAGCATTTACGACAGTGGACTACCGGGAAAAGGAAAAGTCTGAAATTCGGAGTAGCAATGGTTTGGCGAGAACCAAAAGATCACTTCGATGACTGTTATTTCTGCCTAGTAAATATTACTGGAATGAATCGAAATAACCGTAACAAGTGGACTTATGCAGATTCAGTCTCTGCAAGACGCCCTATCCCTCACTCAGAAGAAGTGCCAATTCAAAATTTTCAGCAGCTACCAGAACTCTGTGAGGACACATGTCTCTCTGATCAGAATTCTGACACTACTGAAGGTGACAGTGATTTTGAAACGATGTCATCAATTCCCCAATGTTTCAACCAAAATGAATTAAATGACCTCACTAGAGATCTCAACCTGTCGAAAGAAGCTTGTGAATTACTAGCTTCCAGGTTGAAGGAAACAAATTTACTTGAACCAGGAACGACAATTACATTTTATCGCACAAAGGAGAAAGATCTGCTACCTTTTTTCTCTGAAGAACAAAATCTTGTATTTTGCCATGCTGTTAGAGAACTCCTGGTAAAAATGGGCCTTCCTGAATATTTTCCGGATGATTGGCGCCTATTTATGGACAGCTCAAAGCGAAGTTTGAAATGTGTTTTTCTACATAATGGGAACAAATATGGCTCAATACCAATTGCTCATTCAACGGAAATGAACGAGCAATTTGACAACATAGCTTTGGTTTTGGAAAAAATTAAGTATCATGAACACCAATGGGTGATTTGTGTAGACTTGAAAATGGTAAACTTTCTCCATGGAGAACAAAGTGGCCACACCAAGTATCCTTGTTTCTTGTGCCTCTGGGATAGCAGAGACAAAACGCAACACTGGGTTAGAAAAGAGTGGCCTTGAAGAGAAAACATGGATGTTGGGGGAAAGAATATCATCAATGATCCTTTAGTTCCGCGAGAGAAAATCATGTTTCCACCCCTGCATATCAAGCTGGGTCTAATGAAGCAGAATGGATCATGCTCTGCATATAAATATAGGGAAAAAATGCCTCAGCTGAGAAGGGAAAGAATTAAAGCAGAAATATTTGATGGCCCACAAATAAGACCGCTGATTAAAGACCCCGACTTCATAAATTCATTGATTGAGAGTGAACAAAATGCCTGGAATTCATTTGTTTCAGTTGTCCAAAATTTTCTGGGTAAACACAAAGCTGAAAACTATGTTGCATTAGTCAATGAGATGCTGAATCATTTCAGATCACTTGGGTGTAACATGAGCATTGAGGTGCACTATTTACACAGCCACTTAGACCGTTCTCCTGATAATTTAGGCGACATCAGTGAGGAGCAAGGTGAAAGATTTCACCAAGATATCAAATGTATGGAGGATCGCTATCAAGGAAGATGGGATACTCACATGATGGCAGATTACTGCTGGTCTTTAAAACGGGATTGTTCTAAAATACATTCAAGAAGTTTCCGAAATGTTTAGTGAATAATTGGTTTAAATGATGACTTTTTCTGTTTTCTATAGTATATAATGAATGATATCTGTAATATCTGTGTAATATAATAAAAATTCCTTTATTAATTTGATTCTTTAAATCATGGTTTTTTTTTTCAAAAAAGTGTAATGTATAATTCACAAAAATTTTGATATCTTAAAAATTCGAGCTAACAGGCAAAAACTAATAGCATATTTGAATTCAGGACATTAAATTAATATGAAATCACCTACCAAAATCTTCGGCACCAAAACCACTGTTGACCAGTGTAATGCATAGTACCCCAGAAAGGAACCGAGGACATTGAAGTCAGGTGCACAACCGTAATTTCTGTCAAGACGAAGCAATTCATACCATCTCGTCAGTCACGTCATACCCCGCTGCTCCACGTCGTGTGGCGAACATAATTATTTCCGTAATTGAGGCCAGAAGTTCTTCACGCCTTGCTGGAATGCGTTTAGCCCTCGGAAGGGTCCACTTGAAAGAGCCCCTTGACCGTACTTACCCAGGACTCGATATTGGCATGAGTCATTTTATTGGTTTTCGCACCAGTCGTTTCCCTTTGAACGCATCTAAATTAATAGGCCGTAACTGGGATAGTTTGCACTAACAGGCAAAAGTTCCGCTTCCCATATTCAAGAGAATGTCTGTCCGAACAGGAGTGGATTACAGCTGGAAAGTATTATCTCGTACATTTAGTTTCGGTACGAGCGAACGTTCCAGGATCAAAGAAACCAGGTGTTGTAGTATAAAACTAGGTTGATGATACTTTGGACGATCATCAAAAGAACTAATTTAAATTTTACTCTAGATTAATTTATCCCTTCGTTGGGAGTCTACAAGATGTAAATGAATATGGAATACAAATAATTGGTTTATAACGAACTTACAGATATTGAGTATCCTTAAGAATTGCCAATTAGAATATGAATGCGTAAGATGAGAATAAAATAATGAAGGGAATAAGGAATTGTATGATTTTGGACAAATGAGGAGGAAATTTCAGAAATTATGAGATCGACTCGTTCCAATGCAACTGGTCCGGATGGACTAAATATAGAAATGTTGATACGTTGTAGCCCTCATATATTGAAGTTTTTGACCAACATTTTCAATAGTTGCATTCTGGACTCGAGGTTTCCTGGGGATTGGAAAATATCGAGAGTGTTACCTCTTCCAAAGGTGAATAAACCTACCACCTTCAACGATGTTCGTCCGATATCTATAATATCGCCTTGTGCAAAGATTTTTGAAAGAGTCTTAGTGAATAGAGTGAGGTCCCATCTGGAAAAGTATAATATCTTGCCAGCTCGACAGTCAAGTTTCAGGAGAGGTTTTGGTTGTTGCACGGCTCTTCTTGATGTTGTCGACTCTATAATATCGAAAGTGGATTCGGGTGAGGTTTGTGTTTTAACTTTACTAGATTATTCTAAAGCGTTCGATAGAGTGAACCATCGGATACTCATTGCAGTGTTGAGGCACATAGGATTCTCTTCATCTGCCATTGAGCTGATGAGGGATTACCTCCGAGATAGGTGTCAGTATGTGGAGACTTCGTCGGGAAGATCTGAGACAGGCACTGTGGGATGTGGTGTTCCACAGGGCTCGGTACTTGCACCTATTCTCTTTTGTATATATACTATCTTCATCACTAATGGACTTGAGTTTTGTACTGACTTTCGGTACGCCGATGACACTCAACTGTTGTACTCTTTTCTGGCTTCAGATATTGTTAGAGCAAATCGGGAGATAAATTCTGATCTTGATCGTTTGTCAACGGACTCCCTGAAGCATGATTTAGTACTAAATCCTGATAAAACAAAGGTTCTTGTCTTTGGCGGTGGGGCTGCTGAGGTGGTGAGAGGGTTGAAATTGAGAGTCAATGGTAGTGAAATTGCAGCTGTTGAGTCGGCTAGAAATTTAGGAGTCATTCTAGACGTTGAACTTCGGTTCACTGAGCATATATCATTATGTGTTCAGAGGGCCTACACTGCATTGAGGAGTCTTTACCCCCATAGGCATTTCCTGCCGCAGAAGCTGAAAATATTACTTACTGACTCACTCGTTCTAAGTCATTTTAATTTTTGTGACGTGTTGTATGGTCCCTGCTTGCGTGTTGATGATAGGGTGAGAATCCAACGGGTCCAGCGTGCGTGTCTTCGCTTTATTTATGGCCTTAGAAAGTATGAACCAGTCATTCATAAGTTGAAATGCTGCAATTGGTTGAGTATGTAGCAAAGACGTGAGCTACACTCTGCAGTGATGTTTCGCTCAATTATATACTTTAAATCACCTCCCTATTTGTGGAACAAAATACGATTCAGATCGGATGTTCATAATATCAATGTAAGGTTCAGAGGTATGATTTCTCCACCTGTTTTCAGAACTGCCTTGTTTCGTCGTTCTTTTTCATTTAATGTGTATTCATTATATAATCGCTTACTTTCTCATCTTAAGTGCTGCAAATCGGAGGTGTTCAAGTCTTAATTGGATTGAATTCACTAAGAAGGTAGACAGTGATATTGAATGGATTCAACCCACTCACGATTCTTAGGTGATGTGAAAGCCGCAGCCAAACAGTTCGTTCCAAGAGGTTTCCGGAAAGATTATATTCCAGGTTGGTCGAAAGAAACCGATAATTTATATAAGGACTATCAAAATTCACCATCCTTTGATGAATGTGAAAGACTTATGAATTCAATCAATATAAGCCGAAAAGAGAAATAGGATAGTGTTGTATCAAAAATGAGTTTCACACATTCGAGTAGGAGTTCATGGGATATATTGAGAAAATTAGGTGAAGCTACTCCCCTTGCCTCATCATCATCAAAAATTAATCCAAGATTAATCACTCGCTCCCTAGTTGATGTATCTGAATCAGTATATATACCCCAATCCAAAATAGAGAATATGAAGAAAAAATTACACATATCCAGGAGATCAGCTCCTTCTTTAGAACATGTGTTACATCCATTCAATATAGATGAATTGAGGGCTGCAATCCAGTATACCAAATCTCACCATGCAGCAGGTTCTGACGGAATTTATCCTGAATTCATTAAACATTGAGGGAAAAAATGACCTTGTCTTGGTTATTCTCTTTCTATAACAATATTCTGAATTCAGGAAACTTTCCTTCTGAATTTCGTTAGGCTATAGTAATAGGTATTTTGAAACGAGGAAAAAATCCTTGTGATCCCAGTAGTTATCGACCAATCAGTTTATTGAGTGTTTCTTTCAAAGCATTAGGAAAATTATTTTCTTTTTAGAATTGAATCTTCTATGGAAAATGCTCTACGAAATTTCCAGGGAGGCATTAGGAAAAATAGAGATTGTTCAGATCAGGTTCTCAGGGTTACAACTTTCATAGAATCAGGCTTCAATGATAGGTTGAAAACAGGAGCAGCTTTCATTGATTTATCTTCGGCATTTTCGAGACACTGTGTGGAAAGATGGATTAATTTTCGAACTCTATACCCATCGGTGTGGAGAAATGGTACGATTATTAGAAAATCTGTTATCGGATAGAACATTTCGTGTTTTTATTGACAATAAGAGTAGCAATTTCAAAACATTGAAAAACGTTCTGCCTCAAGGATCAGTTATAGCTCCTTTACTTTTCAATTTATATCTCAGTGATTTACCCACGACATCATCTCAGAAATTAACTCAGTGTTCAAAGACTCCTACTGTATACATCACATGAATAATGATATGTTTGATGCATTTCATCAACCTATGCTATCATAAGATACTAATGCTCCGGTTATGCATACACTAACAATTAATTTCAGGCGTTTTTCCATAATTTCACCCCAGAATTTACCCAATTAAACATTAAAGCCTTATTTCAACTTGTTGAACATCCTTTCCTCCAAAGCCGGACCTGAATTTTCAATAAGGAATTTCATTTGGGAAGCTCTTCTTCCACCAGTTAATGCATGTACCACAGCTCGTTATTAGCTTTATTATTTGGGGAGGCCCAACAACAACAAAGGCCGATGCTCGCCATACTAGGAGAACGTAGAACATAGTGGTTAACCGAAAATTTACATTTGTGATTTTACCTTAGATTAGATAGCCCCTGAGGAACATCTGTTCGGAAACTGGCGGAAAGCGAGGCCGAAGTTTCGGAATTGCTAATTACCCTATTGCTGTTCGCCTGCCTTCACTTGTTGATTGATCATCTGCAGGTGAGCTATCCGGTTGTGAAATAGACATGTCGAAAAGTATTCGAACGAACTTAAATATTTCGCTCCTTCTTCGACGTGAAACTGGTATCTAATAAATGTTAGGTAATTAGTGCCTACCTACCAGGGAGAGGAGGTAGGAAGTTTAATGAAAGTTTATTACTCCATGAAAGTGAGTCATCCATTTCTATTATGTTCAATAATTTGTACTGCAAGTCAGGATTGTTTTCTGTTGGAATAAGAATCGCAACTTCAGATTTATGAAAAGTGCGAAAATAAATGATGACGTGAGTTCAGCAGCTTTAGCACGGTAGTTCTTCAGGTGACTGATTTCAAAACAAATTTGTGAGAAAATTTTAACTTGTTCAAAATCATTTCTATAAAGCCTTGGATAATTTTTTTGTCAGACTTATGAAAATGGCCACTTCAATAAAGTAAATTAAAAAAAATCCATTTGTTTGTTTATTTCATGAACTTCTGTGACTCACTCAGTGTTGGCTGCATTTATTGCCCTCGTCCGTCACTGTATGATCAGGTGGTGTTTGATCATTTGGAGAGCATGTCTCGAGATCTCGTCACTTGAGTCAAGGTTATTCGATGAAGACAATGAAATCACAGACCTAAAAAATCAAATCAACATGATTCCATCTGTCAACACTGGAGATAACGAATTACCCGCACATAGGTTTTTCACCGGTCAGTGTGGGAGATGAAATTGACATATGTGTCTTGTTTGTCACTACATTTTCATTGTTAACCTGTATGTGATTCATTTTTAATATTCCCTCCGCTGTTGTTGGGGTTCGATTCCTACAGTGGGTGTTGTGTCTAAAATATGTGTTTTGTTCTGTGTCATTTTTCTGTGCCATTCAGTCAATAAATTTTTATTTATTTATGAGTGTCATGCCTATTGAGTTTGGGCAGTTGTTTTCGTCTTCCTCGAGTGTAAACTGTAGTAATTTGTGTGTGTTGTTGAATTCAATCAAAATTGACTGAATTTCGGTTGGTGTCCTTATAACTGAGCAGTCATCTACATATCGTTTGTAGAATGTTGATTCATGGTGTTCCATAATTTGTTTTTCTATCAACTCCATTACTAACTGTTCTATCGTGCTTGCGATAGGGGATGAGGAACCCGATAGGGTTCCTCATGGCTACACCTACAATTGTGTATATCATATGAAATTCCCATTAGGAGTCAAAGAAACATCTTCCTTGTTACAAATTGATCGGATGAATATTCAGCGAATCATTGGGGAAATTAAATTTCTGTCGTTATGAACAGAGAAAACGCTGGATTTAATTAGTTTTCTTCAATACTCATCCACAGAACATCATCTGATTATCCGTGTCCCTCGTTATCATTAACAATTTTATGATTTCAGATGTGAAATAAAGCATCAACTCCGTGTCATTCCATTTGTCCAATTCAAATCAAAGTTGGAAAAATAAATATATGCAAGTCTCTAAAAACGTCGTGGTAGGAATACCTGTAATTCCAAAAAGCATTCATGAAGCGGTTAGTATTCGCAAAAATGAATATGCAAATTGTAGCGTATAAAATATAGTTGTAAAAAGATTTCGAAATAAATTTCATCATTAATGCATAAAAATAAAATAAGTGGCGAAATACCCCCTACATGAAGGCGATTCGATTATTCTAATAAGGTCCCATTAAAGTGCTGAAGTGGTCGTGTAGGTGGTGTTTAGGTGCAGTAAAACTGTTAACCACCGTCCGGAATAAGAACTTTAACAATCCGTTCCGAAGATTTAAATTAGCTTCGATTTGCGGCGTTGCCTTCCAATTCCAAGGAGACAGATAGAGGAATTAAGCGGAAAAAATATAGGACACGAAATGTTCTATACTATGGAGCTGTAGAAAAATACCAAGGCAACGTTAGAAGGTTGATTTGTAATTAATGAAATCCTACCAAGAACTTAATCGAATACTCTGTATGATAGAAATGTATAATATTTCGCTATATAAGGTTGAAAAATCTTACTGCATAATTGGAAACATAATTTTTTGAGCGCTTATTCCACACTGCTCAACAATTGATAGGGATCACTTACTTTTTCTAAATTTATTTCTGAAATATTCGCTCCAAGATTATAAATTTAGTCAGATATCAGAGTATTTTCAGTTGATAATATGGTTCACTTGAGAAACGGATGACAAAATGGAAAGTTGGATAGAAAAAGACTTTATTAGGAACACTCAAAATTCTGTGTTTGAATAACATGAAAATTTTTGATGAAACCACAAGATGGCTGAAGTTTCAGTTGAGCTAGTACCTAGTTGGTCCTCCACGAGCTCGTCTCAAGTATTCTATCCTACGTGGCATACTATCAATAGCATGAGTTTCTATCGCTTCATTAACCGACGACTACGGTGTGGACGGGCATTATCGTCATTAAAATGAAATTCTCGCCCAAGGCAGCCGCAAACAATAATCATATCGCGATATCTCTGGCTGGTCATTGTTGTGTTCTGCAGAAAAATCAACTCTGTGCGTTGGTTCAAACAAATGCCTTCCCATACACATATAGAACCTCCGCCAAAAGCTGTTCAAAAAATGTTCTGCATACCTTCGACCTCTTTCCCTCCAATCAAAAATACGTCCATCGGAGTTGACCAAACGAAATCTAGACTCATCCGTAAATAAACATCGGCTCCAATCTTCAACTGTCCAATTGCGGTGCTCCTCAGCCCATTGCCGTCGATGAACCCGGTGTTCCCTATTCAAACGGGGATGTTGTACCCCCCTACGTGCACTCAAAGCACGAACATGTAGTCGTCATCTTACAGTCTGGTTCGAAATTAGAACTCCTGTTGCTACTCTCAGTGATCTATTGAGCCGCGACACCGGGTAAGTGGAATTTCTCCTAGCATTGAGGAAAGACGATCTTGGTCAGCTGTTGTACTGCGCTGCCGACCTCCCCCATGAACATAAGCTACTTAGTCGTTTTGGATGAACCTATTCCAAGACCGACTCACGACACATTGCGAAACATTCAACCGCCGGGATACTTCTCGCTGCGACAAACCCTCCTGTATCCACCGTAAGATTTGGTTCAGTTGCACAGGAGCCAAACGTCTTCTCGGCATGAGTGATAAGCTGATATTGCTCTCATTTCTTCAATTATTGTCACCTTATTTGTTGAACTAGAGAAAAAACAGATTTAATAACAAATACCACATTGCATTCCACTCCACCTGTAACAGCCTACAGATAATAATCGATTTTGTGAACAAGAGCCGATGAAGTGAGGAAAATTTGATATAATCAACTCAAAATATCTTAATTTTTCCTTAGAGAACAAATAATGTACAGATATTCACGAGATAACTTGAAAAAAATACAAATGAAGAGAAGTTCATAAGTGATCCCTAGTAATTGTTGATCAGTGTAGTTCAGAAAACTTGTAAAACATCGTGCTATCATTTCTCATACATGTCTGTCTTTTCAGAATATGAGTATCTCGGACGAGTTTGTTATCGGGCCAAATCCGTCCAATGATTCAGTAGTAATGTGGATCTAAAAATTGGTTTTCTATATAACTCCCAGAATATAAATTTGAATAAGTAAATGGAGAAGAGAATTTGAATTTCGAACAAAACTCGAAGAAAACTGAGTAAAGCTTTGTGTTTATTAATTGTGTCGGTTTTATCATTAACACACTGTTCTGGCGTGCGAATGAGGACGCTGCACTATGATGTAAAAAAAGAAGAAATTTCAATTTTCACCCATCACTCAAAAACAAACGTAGAAACAGATACACTTAACGAGAACGGCCCATTGTATAGAAGAAACCACCACTAGAATATGATATGTAATTCTCAGGACAAAAACTTTTCTTCGATCACGAACAGGCATGCAAATTAAGACATGAATATTTTCGATGCGCATGTTCCTGTAGATCAAACGGCATTCCTTGAAATAGGTGCATGACATTACCGATGGGCTTGGTGCTATCCTCATTTGAATAAACACCTCTACTTCGAGATACAATATCTCAATTCGATTGAATGCTCTTTGGAAGCTTGGCTCTGTTGTCGGACCTCTAGTGTTGTCACGATGCACGGGAGTTCGGTATTGGATACCTAATAATACAGGGTGTCTCAAGGTCGAGTGCCTATTAGACGTTTCTGGAGAACTAGACATATTTGAAATCTGAAAATTGGGATAATGATATTGTTCAAAGTTCTCTACAGAGCTAAAATATTTTCGAAGCCCAAAAACTTCCGGTTATACAGGGAGTGAGAATAAATTCGACGAAAAATTTTTTTTTCAAGTTTTCCATTCCTGGTATGATCGAGTATTCAAAGGTGAATACATTTCTGTTAAAACCATTGTATTGAATAGAATACTTTTCAAAATATCCAAAAAAAACTGGAAAAAAGTCAAATTTGTTCATTATTCTTATTTTAAATATCCTGAGCGCAAACCGTGTTTCTCTATTTCAGTGTCGTAATGCGTTCATTACAGTAATAAAAACAGTGCTGTAATGAAATTGTTTTTAGTTATATTTTTCGTTTTGTGGTTGACAACACTGACATCCTATCCTTTCGAATGTCAACACGCGTCCATTGCATGTCCATTGTCAATATTAAACCATGTAGAGATTTTTTTCGTTAAATTTTTTTAACAATTGATATCTTCCCAATCTTTTGTCGGAATTCAATTTTATATTTCTCAATTTTTATTATATTAACGCCTTCTGTGGTAAATACCAGATACCAGACGCTTTTAAAATTTCACGAAGAGATCTGAATTTGTGGCTCAAGAAAATTGTTGATTTTGGAATCACAGAATCGTTGTTTCTTGTTTATTGCTGTATATACTGTATACTGTGAGAGGTGCATGCAATGTATTCATTTCATGCCTAATGAAGATTATGAATGAAGTGGGAAAAAACAAGAAAGGGGTCTCTGCTGTGAGTATTGCAGTTTGTAGAATGAAAAAGGATAATAAAATTTTGAATATTCATAAAGTACCGGAAAACTGATATACGAAATGCCTTCATACAGTTCTTTACAGTCATAAACAAAAATAGCGAATTAGTCACGAATTATTCCAATATCCATACCTTTTTACAAAGAAACAGATGTCCTAATTATTAAGAAATACCTGAGTGAAAAAGTGAAAAAGTATGAAAAAATTGTAAGCTTACACGTTTAGTTGCCAATCATGAAAATTTATATTTAATTTTTATTTTTGCGAATTAATGTCTGAAATGCAGTGTGTTATTGTATACATTCACATAACAATTTCTGATAGAACTTTTGACTTGGAAAGTTGTAACGCCCTTACGTGCAGTTCCTTTATTTAAGTAAACTCGGGCGCCAGACTATTTGCTTCTGAGGGCGTCACCCTCACCTATCGGGCTCCTCCGGAAAGTCCAGAAGCTCGAGCCTAGGCAGACTCCAGTGGAGAATGAAGTGGGTAGCTGTTGGAGGTGGAGGTGTCACCAATAAAACACTCGGTTAACTAAAAACATATTCTCTATTCATACCAAATAAACAAACCTTCCAAAATAATAGGTCTCACAGCCCTTAAAACAAATCAACAGTTCATATCAGGTACAACAGTCCTTAATCTATATCACAAAATCTTCATAGTCCTTAACCTCTAAAAACCCAAGTCCCAAATCTACTTGTCCATCACCAAAAGTCCGCAACATTCCGTGAAGGGGGGGGGTATTAGAGTGCACATAAAGCGATCAGAGTGGCGAGTTACACGATGTAATAGGCAACAAAAAGCATTAGGCAAACAAGATGACTTAGGCATAAAAATGGGTTAGGCATCACGATGAATCAGGCAGAGAATGAATCAGGCAGAAAATTTCTCATGCATGAAAGTGACTAAGGCCGTGTGAAAAAAATTATAATATCTCAGGGTTAAAGCGAAAAGGGGGGGGGCGAAAACCAAAGCCTCACTCAGGCCCACATGGACCATCCAAGCACGGGGGGGGTCCCTGGGGCACGATTCCGCACGGCGCAACTAGTGTCCGCGCGCAACAGAACCCCTCGAAGAGAACTGCCCAGGCCCAGCCCAAACCGGTGCGCATGCGCAAACCACCGAGCGTTCACCCGCGATAACGACAGGGCCGAGGTCGAACCAAGTGCCTGCCGCACAGCAGCCTACGCCACGGAAAACTTTGGTCTCAGCACGATTGAGCTTTGCCCATCTCGCACATCAACGTCAGTCCCGGGAGATGGACAGCAGGAGTCCGCCGAGGTAAAACGGTCCACCACCTAGGGACGATTGAGCTTTGCCCATCTCGGCACCCAGATGCCGGATCCGCAATACCGGCTAGAGGACCCAGCCGATACCCGCGCCGAATCCCGCACCCTCAAAGATCGGGCCAACCCAGTGGCTGCAGCACGATTGAGCTTTGCCCATCTCGTACTTTGACGTCAGCTCCGAGAGATGGACAGCAGGAGTCCGCCGAGGTGAAACGGTCAACCACCTAGGGACGATTGAGCTTAGCCCATCTCGGCACCCAGATGTCGGTTCCGCAATACCGGCTAAAGGACTCGTAAAGGACGTGATGCCCTGAACGCCCTCCTGCAGCCGTCGTTCGGTCTCAACGATCGAACCTCACACTCACCTCCTGGAATCTCGTCCTCCACAAGTGGTCCTCCGGTCCCCTCTCTATACCCCTTTCCTACCTTGGTATGTCTCACTGAACTCACCACCAGCACTACCAACACTAGCTGGACCCTCCCCACTAAACGGTGGAGGCTTTCCTGCTCCGCGTCGCGCCGTACGAGGAACTGCCGTTCCTGGTGCTCGACTCGCCTATAAGTACCATTCTTGGCCTCCCCACCAATATACGCCGTGCGCACTGCAGATGGAGGTGGGAATGACCGGTCGGTGTCCCCACTGTTCAGCGTGATCTCGCTGGATTCGATAGAGGTCAACAGGTTTACGCCACGTAAACAAAACTACTTCGTTACAAAGTGAATAAATAGACAATATGATGCTCTAAAATTGCGGAAACTTTGACAAAAAATTGTTCCTAGTGCTAGAAGGAACAAGTGGCCAAAAATATGCTCTTAAGCATTGTTGTAACGTTGAATGAAATAGATTTCTTCCTCCGACTAGAAAAAATGTTAATTTTCCGTGAAATAAATGAAAATCGACAACTAATCATCAATAAGTCACATGATATGAGTTTAAGGAGAAATGAAACCACTCTAATGAAATTCCACAATTTCCTTATTATTCGGTTTGTTTCTGGAGTTGTGTTTGTGAACAACGTCTCTTCAGCGTCGCACCTTCACTTTATAGAGTCGTTAAAAATTAACTATCAGTAGTTTGCTCTCTGCGAGACGATGATCATTCCCCTGTCGCCGACACCTAAACTGTCGTTATCAATTTAACACCGCCGTCGTTAGCATGACGTTGAAGTCTAATTTGCTCCGTGCTGGCAGCGTTATTGCTGCATGTCTGAAGGTGAATTTTAATAATTATCCCAACTTGATATGAGGGGAAATAGCGACTTTTTATGATCACCCATATGACCTATATGGTTGATTGTAACGGTCAAAGTAGAACTTAAAAGTTTGAGTTCTTCGATGACTCAATAGAAAGTACTTTCTTCATTATTCTTCAGTATTGATGGAGGATTATCCTTAATTGATTGCCAATTATCTAAATGAAACTATTCTCTTTCTATTGGTTGCTGAAACAAGCATATTCGTGCAGTTTTCATTTATGACTTTCGTCGGCAATTCAATCGAATCGCAGTATCGAGATGTTGTCGATACTCTTATTACCAATGCAACCCGAATATTTATATGTATATTCTCTTCTTTTTGTTAATTAGTATATTCTCTATTCTCCAAAGAAGATAAGTAAGGGTTTTTATATTTTCAGGAGGAGTTTGAGACGAGGCCAAATCCGTCTAATAGTTCATCAGTCATGAAAGTCTAAAATTTAGTTTCCTCAATATGATCTACAATATCCATCCAATTGATTAGAAACTCAAGAATCTTCTGAATAACGTTGATAGAAAGCAGCCTAGCAGTGACGGCCCGTCAGGGTAGGCAGCGTCGGCTGGGCCGACCCAAACGCAACCGAAAAAGATATGGTGAAAATAAATATTTTTTTAATCGAAACTTATTTGAAAAATTAATAGCAATATTTAAATCTCGAGAAATTCCCTTAGTATCTTTTCCTCTGCCCTCTTTATATCTCATATTTCCACTCAACACATCGAAGTACACATCATTTCGGTCAAACACATCAAATAATTTTTATTCCATGTTCCTGCATCTGCCCTTATACGTAATATCGCAGCTTAGCCTGCCGAGTCACAGTTTTCAATTTATGATTTCATCTAACACATACGTCGCTCGAAGTTCCTATTAATGGAACTTTACAATACCTCGACTGTGACACTTGCGAGGTCGGCCGAGAAGACTTGGCCGTCGGCCGTCCCTATGTGAAACGGCAGGCGGGTGAAATTGTTTATTATTACCGATGTTTATTTCAAATATCAAATTAAAAATTGTAATTCAATATCCGACATCTTCATATGTTCATCCTAAATTTGAGATAGAAAGAGAAATCATTATGTATTTAAAATTTTGTCACTTATTCTGTTAATAATTGAAATTGTCTCCCTCAAATCTCAAATGACTATTATCATAAGTACTCGAATATTATTTCAATTTCAGAAAAAAGTGTATTCGTACTGTATGGAATAAATTTCGAGATTTTCTGACCATAAAAATTCATTCTTAGTAACTGTAAATAGCAAAACAGCAACCCACGACTTCTTTATTTTTCAAAGACTAGGTCGGCCAAGATACCAAGGACCTTTTGGAAAGGATGGAAAACTAATTGACCCGTGGTACCCTCAAGGTGGAATAGCTCAGGGCTCCAAACTGTGTCCTATTTTTTTAACATTTACATGGCTTATTTGATTGCTTTATTTGATTGCCTGCCTGCGGGGGTGGAGATTGGACAGTATGGGGATGATCTTTTCGTGCTTAAGGTCGGTGTGGACCTGGAGATACTTTTGTTTAAAATTAATCGGGCGCTTGACTCTTGACTTATTTTTACACAGCAGACAGCTACCAATAGCGACAAATAAAACGTCGGCCGTAATATTTGGTAACCGTAGGATCACTCAAGAGCCCCCGAAGCTAAGAATAGATGGAATTGAAATTCCCTGGGCGAGTGAGGTTAAATATTTGGGCGTCACCCTTCTTCACAGGCTGAATTGGCGAAAACACATAGAAAACATATGTGGGAAGACACTTCAGGGTGTCAATCTCATGAAAGCGCTATAGTGGGGTGCCCATCCCGCAGTACTGCTGACACTATATGACATTTAGAATATGGAACCGCTTGACAAGGTGCAGTGTTTAGCTCTTCGAGTGGCTTTGGGCATGATGAAATCCACGCCAACAAATATCCTACTGAATGAGAGCGGGGAACTGGCTCTGTCATTTAGAAGAAAGTGGCTTGCTTTCAAGTTTCTGTCCAAGGCCTATATATTTGAGAACAACCTCATAATTGTGGCATTAGAGGGTATGGCTCTGAAAGTCAATTTTTGGGTGGGCAAGGCATGCCCGGCCATGGATCTGGAGGGACGTTATCCTTCCATGCATGACTATTTCTCCCCAAATGCATGCTGACGTCCCAATAATAGTACATTCTGGCCTTCATAAAGGGGCAGCAGATACAGGAAAGAAAGTTCTTGAAATGCGATAAAAACAATATGGGGGTTGTGGAGCTTTTTTTACGGACGCAGTCTCGCGAATTTTAGAACAAGGCATTTAAAATGTTCTGGTGGTTACCGATGCTTGGAAGACCCTAAGCAAGTAACAAAACTGGAGAAATCATGCAGAGACGGACATCCTTTCAGTCAACATAAAAAAAAGATCCATAGAGCCAAATAAAGAGAGTTAAATCTGATTTTTTTATGGATTCCCTGCCATTCGGGTATCCCTCAGAACAAAATGGCAGATAAACTGGCTAACGAAGGGAGACACCTACCTCGAGCCAATTTCTATAGGGGAGATCCCAACCAGCTTTGGCCAGGCCTCAAAAGAGAACTGCTAAGAGAAGCAGATAGAGAGTGGAGGAGAGTGGGTACAGTCAAGGGTATTAGGTATACACACCTAGTTGAGGGAGAAAGACGAGATGAACCATACTGGTTAATAAAGAGAAAAACAAGTCCCTAGGAAGATGATCACGACTATGTGCAGGCTACGTGCAGGGCACTGTTGCTCCCCAGTACACCTCAATAGGTTGGCAGTATTCGCCAAACCAAATTGTGAATGAGGGGAGGTCGGCTCTCTCGCACATATTTTTTTCAATTGTGCTAATAACGAGGATAACTGTACACGGCTATATAGAGAATTGAGTAAGACTGACTTATGTACCCCAATTTACATTCAAGATGTAATTTTTAGCTCCTCTCGGAGAGTGTTGCAGCTGGTATTTGATTTCATTGCAGCCTCTGGGCTGAGACTGTAGATTGATGCAGCCATGGGTTCTGTTGATGATGCCTTACCTTTGTGGGCTTGCCTTTATGGACCTTAACCCCTGTTTTATGTTACCCTTCCACCCATGCGCTTAAAGTAGTTACCTCAATTCAGGTAGCAGTAGATAGCTCTTTTGTAGCTGAAATTGTCTGTTAGTAGCATATCAGTATGTTTATACCATGCTCTTTGGTACTGATGACCCAATGTTTGAGCTATAATTAATGTATATAGTGCAGCGAAAACTTTCGCAGGTCTCTTCCAGATTCACATAATACAGGGAGTGCAAGTACCTAACAGACGTTAATGGTTGACTGAGAATGTGAAATCTGACGATTGACCTAATGATATTATTCATAGTACTTTACAGAGCTAGAATTTTCTCGTACTCTGGGCACTTTTTATCCGTCTATGAGCACAATGACTCCCAAACGAAATTATATTAAGAAAAATGGGATAGGTATGAGGGTTTGAATATTTCGGCTCCATCGATATTCTGTCGAATAGACCCAGTAGTTTTGACTAAAAAAAAACTTTTTCTAATTACATACTGTCACTTAATTACTTGCCACTCTGCAGTTTAACCATCTTCATTATTTCTTATTTAGATGTATGAATAAGTAAGATTGGAGTTCAGTGTCGCACTTAACATATATATTTCGGAGATGTTATGTTTTGATGATTGAATATTTACTAGCAAGTAGCTCAACAAAAGCACTAAAGCATTTTATCTCACGCCAGTGCTGTCTAATTTTATTGTAGATTTTCCAAGTTGACTAACTGTACGAATTGAATTATTTTCAAGACCAAACCTATAGCATGCGACAACATCCTTCCATGTTATCTCCCAATTTTTCTTTCTCTTTTTACGAAAAATTATTATCCTAACATGGTTTATCTCATGATATATGCCCATTGTGGATTTGATTCAATTTTTTTGGATTGTAAATTGTTGGTTTGATTTTCGAGTCTCCAACTCTTTATTTCTTCGGACTAATTTTCAATAGGTTTTTGCATACTAATGAGTTCTTTATTGCTCTTTCATAAAAATTTCTCGAGAAGGTCAACATAATCCGGTTTACAGCGGTTGTGATGGCAGAATTGAATTTAAGACCCATTTTTGAGCGGTAGCCAGAATCTTTCAATTTTGATAAACTTGACTTCAAAACAGACAAATATAACCGAGTCTTTTATGGAAGGGTGGTATGTAGGATTTGATTACTCGTTGAATACCAGTGTACTCAATAACACATTCAGTTGTCCTGACTACCTCCTTCAATTCATTTCCATAAATCATCACGCTGACTGCTCAGTATCAGGCGCCGCCAAATATATTCGAATTCTACCAGTAGGACTTTAATATCGAATTCACTTGAAAGGGGAAAATTTAATATTGAAAAATCCCGCAAAACTTCTCAAGGTAGGAAGTGATCTTTGTGAAAACTTAAAATGAGTTCAGTTCGAATGAAGCGTGCGGCATGAGGCCAAATGAATGAAAAAGATGTGAAAGAAGTTAGGAGTCGTGAAACTTCTGCAATTATCATTTCTCAAATGTATAAAGCGGCGCAGAACTCCTAGAACCTAAAAAAATCGAAAGCCGAGGTAGTATAGCAAGTGTTTCTTTGTCTTCGACTTCCGAAAAGTTTTCTCTATCGGTTAATTTGAAGAGATTTGGCTCTACTGTGCAGGTTTCAGATCGGTCAATTACTCGACAAAAGTTTGCATTTGTCTTTTCATTTATAGACAGGCCGTGTTGAACCCTGATCCCAACGGTGTTGAAGTTTCACGAGCAGGCGAAGTTAGGATCGGAAAAACTTCTTGAAGTTCATAGGGAACTAGAGGAATTTTTTTCCGCAGAACATTACCTTCCTTGGCATCTCGTGGAGGGGAGAGCTTGAAAAACGGCGACTTATGAATCATCCATATAAAGTTACAGGCATATTTGAATAAGAGAGCCACGGCAAGAAAGAAATGTGAATTGAATCGAATTTAACTTCTAGCAGGATCAGTTTAAGTAGAGCATAAGATATGCTTATAAAAAATACAGTTTGCAAATATTTATTACTCGAAAACGGGAAAATGGAACTTGTTAAAATATATTCCCGCTGAGTGCCAGATACTATGAACAAGATCCCTTATTTTGTTTTAAGAAAACAATTTTGGCTGAAAATATATCAGAAGTTATGGTAATCAAGAATGTCGATATTAAATATTTTATTTGTTTATTTCTGAGTTTGTAGGTCATTTTTTCAAGGTAACTAGGGAAAGTCCTCAAACTACAGATGAATTAGAATTTTATTTCCTCTCGCAGTAATATCTATCCTGCCTCTGAATGAAAATTGAATAATATTTGAATATTATCAGCTCTTTTAAAAGCTATTTTTTTGTCCTTGAAGATGTCTTTCGAAATGTAGATGATAGAAACAATAAAAGGTGGTGGTTATTGCCCAAATAATTATTGTATACGAGTTTCATCATCACAAATTTCAACTTATCCATTATTGACAGATAAATTAGACTACGGCTCTTTATACTTTGAACGATAATTGCATTCATTTGTCTTCAAAATTTTTGTTACTCAGCCTAAAAATTTAAATGATCTAAGCCTACAAAATTTAATTGGGGTTTGTCAAATAATTCCGAACATACTGAACCATGCTTGAGACGGAGTCAAGTCAAAATTTTAGTAGTGTTCTGAAGATTAAGAAGAATAAAAAAACCAACGCAGATTAAATTTTTTCGCGCTTGTTCCTATTTAGTTGAGATTTTGCCCAAATATAGTTCATTTTCGGATATCTAGCCTGAAACTGTCCCAGTGGGTTGGACTCAAGAATTATGAACAATCCGCTGTCAAACTCGATCATCTCGGACCATCCAACCGGCCTTAACTGTAACTTCTAACTAGCTTACACAGTTTCGAAAATGAAGATTTTTTTGCATTCATCAGTGAGATCCTGATAACTTTTTGTTAGACTAAAATTTTCATTTCTTCATCTTTTTGAAATACTAGATCACGAATTGAACTAGTTTTCATTCCCTTTTCCTATGCTTTAACTAGAATGACTAACAATATTTGGGTCCAGCTCAACCCCCATAAATCGTCTATAAAGAAAACCGACCCCCAGATTCAATTTTCACGAAACATTCGTTTGCACGCTTATCTCTGAAAGATTCATTGTTAATTCAGGTATAACAGTACGATGTCCCTTGATGATATGTGTGCGAATCGGGTGGAACAGAATCCCTTTTCAGAAGGGGTTCGGAATCCCCACGGAAGTTCGCAGGTGTTATGTGTTATCGACCTTGCATTCATTTGTATCCAACACCCTTTTTCTAGAATCATTGGTGGCACGTGTGCAGAGTGTTTCGAGTTCAAAGATATACAGGGATTTTCTTGAAGACATGCTAATCTGCAACAGAGTGAATCTTTGACCATTTCTAGAAGAATTTCTCCTATGAACGCTTGTTTTTCTTCTTGAAGGGCGAAGTGATATTCATCTGAGTAGAATAAAAAAGTATCCTACCGCTCTACGTTAAAATAGAAATATCCTATTGGATCTCTACCTTGGAGTCGGAGAGTGGAGTGGATTACAAATAAGAAACAAAAAATTCATTCAGGAGAAGTGGGACCCTCAAGATTAATTGAAATTATAAATTTTATTCACAAGTACACGAAGATAGCATATTTTCTGATGATCTTACCATTTTCCTAGTGTTCAAATGAGAATAGAGTTTGAAAATTAACTCATCCTTCCATAAAATGTCATTTGCCGAAGATAAATCTATGAAAGCAGCTCCTGTTTTCAACCTATTATTGAAGCCTGATTCTGTGAAAGTTGTGAGGCTGAGAAACTAATCTGAACTATTTTCTTTTTTTCCTTCGAAAACCTCTTTGGAGTATTTTCTACATTATTTTCAATTCTAGATAGAATTAATCTTTCGAATATCTTGAAAAAAACACTCAATAAACTGATTAGTTGACAACTATTAGAATCAAGGAGATTTTTTCCTCGGTATGACATTCGGAAGGGATGTTTCTAGAATTCAGTGTATTGTATGTGCGTACCATTTTCTTCACTTTAGATTGTGATACAACAATTGATCCATATACATCTACTCGACAATTTTTTATGAAGCTTAGAATTCGAAGTAATCCCAACACGTTTCGTTCCTGGCGCAAACATTGGATTCATCAGTATGGCATGTGTGCGCCATGCCATAGACGCTGGAGATTTGTTTCATCAGTCAATTTCAGGATATGGCTAGGGGCAGGTTGTTGTTCTACGTGGTCTAGTTCGCGGTAAAATTTGTTTTTGAAGATGAGGGCTATTCTTTTGGACATGTTAAGATATTCAGCTAAATAATGTTCCAATGAGTTATGAGAGTTGTGATCCCGAACCAATCTTTTTTGGTCTCTGTATGGTTTGCCATAAACTGATAAAAGTTATGTTCCTACTGATCTGGGATGGGAGTAGTAGTACCTCCTACTTCAGTTTCGTCCTGAGGATTATAATCGGCTTCATATCTTGCTAGGCTGGTTACACGGATTATGTGTTTCTTTCCCCTTAACCATTCTTGGATGCGATAGATTAGGTTGTTGGTTTTCTTTACAATTTTATATGGTTGTTCCAAATCTTTTTGTAGCTTTCGGGATAGCTCTCCTTTTCTTCTGGGGGCTGAACAACCATACTAAATCACCCACTTCGTATACACCTTCCGCAGCCTTGGTGTTGTAACGAGTCTTCTCGCGATAACTTACCATGTGCAGGTTTTTCCGGACCTTCTCATGAACGTAGTGAAGCCTCCCCTTCAGAGTGTTCACGTAATCCTTACCCGCAATTTCAATTCCAGGCTAACATCCAAACTCCAGGTAGCAAGGAAATCTCATCTCGCGACCGAACGTTATACATGCTGGGGTTTTCCCTGTCGATTCCAGCACAGATGATTCATAGGCCATGGTGAATAAGTGCAGATACCTATCAACTTCTCTCTGGTGGTCGGAGACAATCTTGGCCCAGTACTTTTCTTACTGTCCTATTCATTCTCTCGACCATGCCATCTGACAGTGGATGGAGAGCGGTCGTTCTAGCCTTCAAAAGTCCAAGTAGTTTGCATTGGTGCTGGAATCAGCTTCACTAAAAGTTTAGTCCTTGATCTCAATGTAGCTCCATCAGCATGCTGAATCTACAGAACATCTCCTTGAGCAATATGTCGTCAACCGTTGCGGCTTCTTGATTTGGAATGCCGTAAGCTTCCACCCGTTTGGAGAAGTATGCCAAAGCAATAAGTATGTACTTGTTTCCTTCTTCGTTTTCTGGAAAGAAACAAGCTATATCTATTGATACTCGTTCAATTGAGCTACCAACCTTATACTACATCATTGAGGCTGTACGACTTCCTCTCGGCCCATTAACCGAAGAACACAGTGTGTATTTTCGGCACCAGTCCTTGACGTCTTTCTTGCAGTTGCAGTTGACCTTCTTCAATTAGTTCTTTTCGCACACCAATTAGGAGGAGGTCCCACTGTGCCCAATATGATTTGACCCTCGGATTTGTCTTGCACAATTCTCCCTATACAGCTCTCTGAACCTACGGTTTCCATCGCAAAATCAGTTTCAACTCTGGTCCGTTCTTTTGGTCTCCTTTCAGGTGATCTGGCAGCCAGCTCCCATCAGTTGGAGTGGTCCATGAGCAGCACTCTTTCTCATCCAGCTTTCTACAGTGCTTGCAGTCTATAGGGTATGGTCTTCTATATATAGCGCCAGCGTAGCCATCGGACTTCCCTGCACGATGCTCATAGGTGAAATTGTAGTACTGGAGTCTCTTGATTCATCATACCATTAGACCTTCTGGATTTTTGAATTGAAGAAGCTGTAGGATCGAAAGTGTTATCCCTACTTATGCGTTTCGTCCCTGGCGCACACATTTGGACTCATCAGTATGGCTTGTGTGCGCCATGCCATAGACGCAGGGGTTTAGAAGTTTGAGGGAGCCGCCGGGAGTTGAACCCGGGCACCTAGTACCTAGCCGGTGTGAAACTTGAGCGCTTACCTCTAGGCCACCGGAGCGCTGTGAATTAAGCTATGCGTGGCTATATAGAGTGCCGCCAAGAGATCCCTACACACTTCCCTGCCGCTGACAGAGTGCCGCTACAAATCAAATAAGCCATGTGAATGTTAAAAAAATGAGACACAGTTTGGAGCCCTGAGCTATTCCACCTTGAGGGTACCACGGGCCAATTAGTTTTCCATCCTTTCCAAAAGCAAATGATCTTCTGCTCCTGTTTCCCATTATACTGAGATTTGGGGTATGAATGGAAATTTTTAATTGTGTCCCATTCTATGATCTTCACTTATACGTAATATTATCATGTGAATCATCAAATGCATAGTGCAACACTAGTGCAATAGATAGATTTGATGGTTTTAGGGTAACTCTAATAAAATGAACTACTCTATTATGGAATGACTCCATTCTGAACAATTCAGTCTCTCGCTTGAAACTTCAAGAACCATTCCATTAAAACTCCCTGCCGAATCTTCGTAATTTTTTTCATTCTATAGATTCAACGAAGGAATGTGTTAAGTGGTTCGGGAATCGGGATTAACAGTTGGTCAAGTGTGAACTTCAGATCCCATAAAGCTTTTCAGGGGTCCTGTCATGATTCATTTCCGTCTCTGTTTCCACTTCAGCCCTCTGCGACTAAGACAGTCAAATGCAATCCTATCACAGCTTTAATCGTGGAACTCGACACCTGTTTCAATTATACTGCCTCCATTTGTTTCATTTGGAGACGTATTAGTTGATGCTTCCTCCACCGACGGGACCTGTTTCTCCTCAAACATTGATGTATTTTCCTGACAATAAGCCCCTTTACTGAAGGAAAGCTCTGACGGAACTTTGACAGTTCACTGAAAACACATCGAGACTTATTATTCATACATGATGAAATTTCAGTGTTTCTCTGGCAAGATGAAAAATACTTTATACATTAGATACAATATTCATGAATTAATAACGCCTTCATATTAACTCTTTGTGAAAATTTTCAATATACGACTCGAGTTACTTGAATAACAATACTTCGAGGCAATGATATTCGCATGATGCGGATATGACATCCTGTTTTGTTGTACAGGGTGAGTCTCTGACCACTGCGTTAACATTTTTCCAAATTTGGACCCGTTCAAACGATATAGGGTGTTGAAATTTCGTAAAAAAATTGCATTTTCACCTGTTATATTCAAACGACAATATCACTTGAAAAGATCTCCTGTAGAAGGTTTTTGATAACGTTCATGCATATTTTCTCATCAATAGATTTATTCCATTTCTTATGGGTTTCTCACTACACCTGTACAGATTGGTTGAATTGCATGAAAACCAAATATCACTTGAACTAAACGTCCGTATCTTGTACTTTATAGTAGTCAAGATATTCTTGCACACTATATCGTTCACATTTCATAATAAATGCAGACAAATTTTCAATCCAAATCTTCCCTTTGGTATGCAATGAAAGTGTTTTGTTTAAATAATTCAATGGGCATATGCATTGCATTATTCTCTATGAGAGTGAGATTATGTATGGGATACAGATATTTATCCACTCGCCTTGTTTTCATATACTTATTTTAAAATTCATCGACATGGAATCGGTGAAGCTATTGCAGGCGTTCTATTGCCACTTGGTTATTTGTTGATGGAGAATTCAATTTTTAATTTGCAAGCGTGATCAATATTTCTTCAAATTGATTTTTTTTCATGGTCAATGCAGAATACTGGAAGTCCATAAAGTTTAATGAAACATTGTCACGGTTTCAAAATTCCCGCCCCAGTTAGTACCTACGAACCGAACTGGAGGCGTTAGTCATGATAGTTTACCAGCTTATCTTGTACGTTTCAATGGACGGTTGTCGGTAGTCCTGTTCTGTGCATGTGACGTGGGTTGTTAATTACATCGTTCTTTCCGCATTTTTGGTTGAAATATCCTGGAATAATTAATCGCAATTTTGCGGATCTGAACAGGATTTTAACTGAAGCCCTGAGAGAAATCTTATCATTGTTGGTTTGGTTTGTTCGTTGGTGAGATTTTTGCGCTTTAGCGGAGTGGCGTATTTGTTTGGAAGAACGACGTGTTGCTATGTTTGTTGCGAGGTATTATAGATTTTTGTTCGTATTTTAGCGTCGTTCTGCTTCGAATTGGGAATTATTATTGTACCGTTGCGAGGTACCGCAGATTCTGAACTGTCTTTGAAGTCTTCGAGCTGTTTGTCTAGGCTGATTTTGAATTACCGTCGAACTGCCGTGGGAGCTGTCTTTGGGGACCTCCACCAGATTTTGCCATCTAAGATACCACACCTGTCGTCTACCCAGGGCGCATTACTGTGAGAAATTGTACTACGTTGGCCCAGGAATATATTTGAGCCCAGTTTCCATCTACGAGACTGTGAGAATAATATCCTTTTGTACTTCAGTCAAACCACGACCTAGACTGTTATAGAAGGTTAGTCTGTAGAATTTAGTTAAGATTGATTAGTATCAAAGAGGCCCAATTCGGGGAATACTGTTTTAGTACATAAAATCCGACCTATCGAGAAGGTCGCTTAGATATAAGTAAAGAGCTATTTGTAACGATTACCATCGAGGCTCTAAGTATATACCTTGGGGTGATATTACTGTTTGTTTAGTAAGAGATAAAGCATTACATCGAATATTCGGGTTGTGAAGTAAGAACTAGTTAGTGATCTACCTTCTGTAAGATATATCCTAGTTTGAGGGACCTTGTGTATTTCATTTGGGCTCATTATATTATTAAATAAATGCTCTATATTCTTTCTACCAGCCACTACCTCCCGCTTGAGTGATCGGGCTCGTTTGGCATCCTGAGAGTGCGTTCGTTATTTTCTCTCTTTTGCGACCCTGAGATCTTTAGTGTACTTTCCTCTTTTTTTTTTTTCTTTGTATTATCATAAAAGAGAGTGGCGCCCCTTTATAAGTAGTCTCAGCTCTAGAACTAGCCGAGGAGGTACTTTGTGCACTCTCTGGAGCGGAGTGGGTTTGGTGACAACATTCAGACTCATAAAGTCCAATTGTTTCACTGCAAAGACAAACTTCTTGCTTTCGCCAATCATGTGAAAACAATGAGTTAATTTCGAAATTCGTCTGATTTCCTCGAGTGCAAATCAATATGTATTAAAAATAGGATGCAGCTCATTTCTAGCGAACTTCGGAAAGAATCACAATGAAATTCGAAACGTCGAATATAAAAGGATGACACAACCTGAATAAATCTTCTCTTTGTTCTACGTATCTGATCCAATAGGGAAAGATCAACTGAGGCCCGATTCTAATCTTGAAAATAATGCATTAAATATTCATTGTTTCGACTTTCTACCCTCTTTTGTTTCAAGCATTAAGAATATTCTCTTGGATAGCACTCGGATCGATAATCCAATTTGAGAGGGAAGTTATACGAAATGAGCCCTAAGTGCAAATATGGAAAAGTCATCAGGTTTACATTTGCCTATATTGGCATATCGAATGATCTTCGCAATGTTTTCGGTGGAATATACAGAAAATCAGATTATTCGTTGAAAATTCAGATAAAGAATATACCTGCATTGAGTTATTCTTCTGCGAATCATAATTAATACAGAGTGAACCTATAGTGGATGAATTTTTAGTCTATAAATTTTTTAGTGGATTGGCAGAAAATTACGCTTTTAACAATTCATTATCGATTAGATAGTTAGAGTATTTGCTGGTTCCGTTTGTGAACGAAAAATCGTTATCTTGACCAGCAACAAAACGTTATCAAAATGCCTTACCATCAAATAACCAGGACCAATATCCATACCGAACATATAGTGAAAAATGAAAAACAGAAAAAGTTGTATTTCGAAATCAACATTATACAGATTTGTCTCAATCATATTGATTCCATGATCTATCCTAAACTTTGAATATATTCAGATTCATCACTTACTCGTTGAGACTTATAGAATTCCGATAGTGTAGATCGTCAAAAGACTACATCCAACTAATGCCAACGTTTGTTGAGTGAAATTTGTATAATTTTCAAAAACGACAGAGTGTTCTCAAAAAAATTCGAATCTCGTGTGGAATTTGGAAAGATCATTCAACAATATAAATCAAACGAAATAAAAAATAGTTTTTTATTCAAAAATAACCAGATAATAAAATAGCATAACAACAAATTATTTATTCAATTATTATACACATTACGAGCATTATTTTCGAATGATGCAAGTAGATACTGATGTTGTTTCTTGAAGGACATTTTTTTCATTCCTGATGGCTGTGATTATTTTTTTGTGATGTAGTTGGTCCAGTTCACTGACGCTGCAGAAGAATGGCCTGTTATCTTTATCAGCTGTTCCTCACCAATCCCTGCTTTGGCTAATTGGCTGACAGCATAGCTCCATGCGAGTGGTTGGCTATCTTCGACTTGGTTGTGTTGATGCCAATGAGTTCTGCCGATTCTTTTGTCCATTTAGCTATCGTATTGGTACCGACTGGGGAGTTTTTGAACCATGAACCATATTTCCAATTCTTATGTGGAGTAAGGAATAGTCTTTCAGTGGTTATGTTTGCAGTTCTTTTGGATACAAGTAGCTTATATAACCTCACCGGGCAAATATCTTCTTCAATATTGGGAGTCAGCCATTTCGTTTCCGCACATTTTTGGGCACCACCTTGTCTTGTTTTAGAAAATATCGGATTGTAGGCAATTCGGCCCGTGGGATTACCATCGTTTTCAATTTCGAATTGGAAATACGAAATTAGGCATGATGAACCCTCCTCTCAGCGCCAAGCAAGCTCCAATGCAGCAATAAAATAAAATTTTCTGTTCAAACCGTATGGATTATCTTCTTTACATAAGTTCACCATCTTTTCGTGTTGCTCCAAAAACAGCGCCTTGGCACTAACTTTTCTTTTCTATCTATAGCATTATTACAATAAAAAACTATTGTAGATGAATTTATCATTGCATTTCCGGTTTCTAGGAAGAATTAAGACTCAATTTTGTAATCAATGCATCCACAAACCGAAATAAATATTTTCTTTCCAATAAATAATAATATTATAATTTCCATTCCCAAGTTCTCACATTTCAGACTTGACTCGAAGTGAGAGTAGAGAACTTGGCGCCAACGTCTATCACATAATTCCCCAGTTAATAATGACAAGCTCGAGACAAGAAAGAAGCAGCCATCTGTGACATGGAGTAACTCCCTCAGAGGCAAGCCGTTCAGGGGTGTTGGTCCAATATTATTGTTTACTGGAACTTGCTCCCGTAACATTTGCCATTCCTGTCAGCTTGAAAGGTTGTATTTACCGCTTGATGCATTTGTTATGTTAAGGGTGGATTTTAGTCGTCTCAGTTTCACGGCGTATCGCATTTGTGCTATTTACAAAACGTCGAAATTGGAAGAGCAAATGGCGTGGAACTGGTAAGCCTAATATCAACTTGTTCTATGCTGGGTTTTTTCCACGGAAGAAGATTTTGATGATTTCAGATCTAGATATATATTTTTGCTTCAGATTTCCTTGCTCATTCAGTGGTTTAGGATTTGAATGAGTAGTATATTTATATTTATATTGACTATATTGATTCTTCGTGAAGGTCTACTCTGAGATGGATATGAAGTGCATAAAATCCATCGTCAAAACGTTTGAATAATAAGATATTCAGTTGATCAAGAGTAAGAAAATTTCGATCGTAGAATCGGGTTTACAACCCATTTTATAAACTATACCAGAAAAGCTATCCCTGTCTTTATGATATGTAGAGAAAACTGAATATTCATTAGGATTTGACTAGTAGAGCAATTATGTCGTTTATATATTACATGATTTTGAAGATTTGTTGAATTTAGTGATAATTTTGCCCCAGTTACCCAATGATGTTGCGGATAGTATCCTCGAAAGTTCTAGAGACCCATTGGGCTTGCCTGCTGACCTCTCAGGCGAAAAAACTTCCAGCATCTTGAAAGTATCTTTTGTTGAGTTTCGTATTGTCATTAACACTCTGAATAATTCAAAATCCAAAGATTCCTCTGACAGAAGTAATTAAAAACTGCATATAATCTGAGATTTTTCCCGATTCATTGAAGATATCTAAGGTCAAAAAATGCAAGCTCTACTCTTCCGATTTGAGTAGAGCTTCTGATAGCATTGACCACCAACTGTTCTTGAAAAAACTCAAATATTATGGCACTAGCTTTTGATATGATCTCGATCTTTCTGGAAAACAGATTTCAACAGGTTCATATTGGAACAGAACGATCGGATTGGGAGCGTGTTATCTGTGGCGTCCCCAGGGGTAGGTCATGGAACCTTTGCTTTTTCTGATCTTTGTGAATGATCTACCAGTAAATGTTGGGCGAGAGGGATTGGTAATGTTTGTGGACGATACAAGCTTCGTAGAAGTTGCACCAAATAGTGAAGAGCTGGAGAGTAATGCCAAAGAAAAACTGGTTAAAGCCCAACAATGGTTCAGCCCAAATAAAATGAAAATGAATCCAGAAAAAACCCAGTCAATATCTTTCTCAGCATCTACTAAAATAGCGCACCTTAAATTTCTTGGAATTCACATACAGTCCGATCTGAAGTTCTCCTACCATATAGCTGAACTAAGCAAGAGGTTATCGAGGGCAATTTTCGTCTTGAAGAGAATTGAGCAGATAGCTGGGCAACAAGCTGCAAAACATCATACTTTGGAGTTTTCCATTCAGCTCTCTCATATGGAATACTGGCTTCGGGTCACACGCACGGCATAGACAGCATCTTCATCAAGCAGAAATATGCTATCAGAATATTATGTGGTGCTAAGAGAACTGAAAGCTGCCGGCTATTGTTCAGCCAAGGACATATTCTTACTCTGATCTCAGTGTACATAATGGCTTGCATCACTTCTGTCCATGCCTGCAAGGATGAATTAGTCAAGAACAACTTCAACCACTCTTAGATACCAGAAATGCGAACAGATTCGTCATCCCGTATCATAGGCTCTCGACAACACAACACAACTGCCAGATGCATATATAAATCTATGAGCAGCAAGAAAATATAGTGGTATCTACTCAGAAAGAAAGCTGATGCAGAAGTTTCTAAAAATGTCAAGTTTCATGTTGTTGGTTGTTTTTTCTTTTCTAGCTTGAAATTTTGCATTATTGTAATTTGTTATGACTCCCCATGTATTTTGATGGGTCAAAATGTTGTTGTACGTTCGCTGTTGCAAACAATAAACAACAAAAGGTTGTTCCGCTATTCAAGAGTGGTAGTAGATCGGACATTACGAACACTCGTCCGATTTCTCTCCAGCCGGTTTTCTCGAAGGTTTTCGAGAAATTGCTCTATAACCAAGTAGTGAATTTTTTTCATACGAATGATTTATTCTCAAGAAACCAATTCGAAATTCGCAGGTTTTCAAAAATTTCGGATGCTATCGTTCGTTTTATTGAATTTGCGTTGAGATGTTTTGGGGGTTAGTGCATTGTCGGTTTTTCTCGATTTGAGTAACGCCTTCGACTGCGTTTCGCGATCTCTCCTTGTGGGAAAGTTGGCTACGTATGTTATCGCATTGTTGCTTGGATCCCGTCCTTCTTCGTGGATAGACGCCAGAGGGTGAATGTCGGCGGGCATTGACCAGGAGAGGATAAAATTGACATTGGCGTACCGCAGAGCTCAGTTCTTGGTGCACTGTTGTTTATCACTTTCGGGTCTGGGATAAATATAATAATAATATTGAAAGAAACCTGAGCGAACAGGCGTTCTATGGTGTACAGGAGATTTTGTTTGCCAATGGGTGTATTTCATTTTTTTTTGCTACAAATTATTTATCACATTATATATATTGAACTGTGTAACTGATTATTTTACTACGAATGAACTGACAAGTGTGAAAATTGGAAGTGTACATTTTATCAGCATGAATAAACTTCTGGTCACCAAAAATAAAACTTGCTGAAGAAAAAATTTTGATTTAACCACTTGGATGTATAACTTTCCTCTAAATCCGAATATTCAGTGGAACGCTCTGTTGTATTAGAAATCAAATATTTGGGCTTCATGTCTTCTACACTTCTTTTTCGGGCTTGAAAATCTATTGGAATCATAGGATTCTTCAGGTAGAATAACCCAATAACCATGCAGTATACTTCGTAGATCAATAACTCTTATTCTAACAATTAGATGGCGCCACTTATATGATTTTTGGAAGAAATGCTGTCAAAGTTCATGACGCTCGGTGATATATCTAACTGATTATGAACTGATTGCCGTAACTGAAGCATACTTTGAAAGTCTCGATCAATCGTTCAACACCAGTGGTCTTGAAAAGCTAGAGAATGATTATAACACTCGGAAAATAATATTAAATTGATGAATTAAATAAATTTCGGAAAGAAAATTATTTTCTACATAGACCTGGGACTTATTGGCTCATGTTTCACTAAGTATAAGCGTCTCTAGTTCTTAGTCATTAGAGCAAAATGGCGGAGGAATCTGTTCCTTGCATCACGAATCCGATTGATATGCATCATAATGGGGTCCCTCCAGAAATTTTCTAGCTCCGATGAATACCGATAAAAGTAAGTATTCTAAATTTCATATAATGGTGAAATTGAATTCAGAAAGTTGAAGATTCAAAATTCAGGTAATTTTAGATTGTAGATCAGAATTAATTATACAACCGGTTAAATCACGGATAGGATATATGGAATGTTTCTGGAATTCAATCCAGCATACACTATAGATGAGTTTCCGCATCAGATTTTTTTTTGTGAAATATTCTGCTTTAGTAGGTGTATTTGGTTCTTATTCCGAAATGGAAATATCATTATTTTGAATGAAACACAGAGTGGAATATCCTTTTCACTTTCTTGATATAATTTTTCGTATCTTCCAACTAATATTTCAGTAGATTTTTCGTAAATATTTCCCGATAGCATTGAAATGATTTCAGTTTTTGTGTGCTTGAACTGGCAAAATTAATGAGTCGACTAAAATCTTTAAGATAAGTATAAGTCAATAATTAGTTAATTTTTATTATACAGGGAAGTCGCAATTAACATCTAGTGGGAACAAACGTGAATATTGATTTTTATTTCAAAGAGAACCCTTTCACATAAGTTTCATTTTTCGAAAGTCTTGATCGTCGTACAATTGACCTTCTCAAAGCATTTTTCCTGAAATTTGAGTTCAATAAAACAAAAATATTTTCTAGTAAACTATTTTGAAATTTCATACATATCGGTTTTTTTTCTGCTATTACCATTTTATGTACTGGAATGTGAAAAGCTACAGCACATCCCGTTATATCAACATTTTTTAACATCGGAAAATAATGTTCTCTTCCAGATAAAACGTATGCTCATCTGCATATTGAATTCGAAAATAGTAAGAATTTTTTTCTGCTTGAAACACCCTGTGCATGTTTATCGTAATGAATACAAGGAACTATCGTTTCTGCTGCTACTACCATAAAAAATTCTTCAGTACTTTAGAATTGAATATGTTGAGATTATATTATATTCACACCAATGAACCACTTCAAGTTGATAAAAGAAATCTAAGGAGAAAAGTCTTTAAACAAAATGATACCCTCTTATTATTCTGGAAAAAATCGAACTGATCAGTTACCAGAGACATTCAAAACGTATTTCTCGCTCCTGAAATATAAACATAGGATTCCACTTAAGGTATTTCCCTCGAACCAATTCCGAATTCATATTTCATCGAGGTGAGTGAATAAATTCGAATTAATTCCTCCGAATATAAATTCATGAAATCGAAACTGAGAGGAGATTCGTTCGGTGCCGGAATTCAAGATAATCTGCTTTGATTCACGCAGATTAAACCCAAATCGCTCTTATATTTCTTCGATCCGATCTGGAAAAAGTGCATAAAAGCCACCGATTGGAAGTCGGAATTGATTGGATTCGTTGGGATAAAACCCACAACTTAAAAATTAATGAAAATCAAAACTTTGAAATTAGGGTAATTCTGCTCGGGACCTGAAGTTTCGCCAGGAAATCCGGCTTACCTCAGCTTTTTCGTTCCATCTAGAATCCGAGTTTGTGGTTTATTCGTCTTATTTTTGCAGCGCGAGCTCGTCTTCGACAAGTTCAATCGAACTAATCTACGATTGTAAAATTGTGGAAAGGCATCATGAAAAAATGTAATGAATTGATGTCCCGAATTTGTTCAGTTATCCTTCATAGCCCTTTCCCAAAAGAAATTTTTAAAAGCGCTGCGCTTTTGCACGGTTCTGGAGCAGTGCTATATAATATCTATCCTTTTTTAGAAGGTGAAACAATCATCAAACATATTCCAGGGTTGCTCTCTATTTCTCAATTAGGCCGGTTTCCGAAAGGCTGATCAACATCGAAATCAACTAATCACCTGTTAAATCTATGATCAACTGTAATTTGAGTTGCTTGAAGAATGGTCAACTAGTTTAATAAGACCATCCGGTCAGTTAACACAGTGGTCGAATATTTCAGGTAAATTGTATATCTAGTGTCACTTTGATTTTCTGAAATGCAGTTTGGGGCTATATCAGAGGTTAAACTGGTGTCAAAGAAGTTGTCAACTAATCGGTGATGCTCGGCAAATTAACTTAAAAGAGATCATTATTTATATTTGTTACCTGATCAAGACTTTTCGGTATTAAAATGCACATGTTTTTGAGATTTTTAAAATATCGGAAAAATATGAAGGAAAGGAAATAATTTGTCAAAAAACAAATTATTGATGTAATGATGAAATTATTGATGTAAAATATATCCTCTGAATTATACTAGAACAAAATCTGTCTAATTATTGGATTAATGAAAATATGAGGAAAACTTCCATAAACAATAACTATTAAAAAAAATTTAGAAAGCACCGACGTGAGGTCAGAATGCTTTGGCGCTCTTTTTGAGCTACTTGCGAGTAAATATTCAAACCATAACAAATCTATAAGCACTCTGATCAGGTGAACAATATTCTTTTTCCTTTACTATGGGACAATGCAAATACGAACGGCTAATGAATGAACAAATCCATATCTCAAATTGAAAATAACTACTCATAATTTTCCCCAAGTTTTGTTCGAAGCTATAATTCCCTTCCCCTAAATACTTACGTCAGTGTTTTTCTGAATTTTGATAACGTATATTATTTCAGCCATCGAGATTGAATTCTATCTCTTGAAGAAAGAAGTCCCTACAATATATTTAAGCTTATTTTTGTATTTTCACACTTAGACGGGGAGCCAGGGTTTTTTTACTGGGGTTTTTTCCCAAGGCTTCTATGTCATACGCCGAATTGTATGACACCCCGTCACTAACCCCTGATCTATATGTTTTATTGTTTGCTAACTGAATATTGTCAGCCAAAAGTTCAAAAGAATATATATATATATATCTCTATGATTTCCTGTTATGAAAAATTTTGATTAATATTACGCCAACTGATTAATGAGCCCGGCATTTGTCAATCGAATATCGATCTGTGATGGCCATCGTTTAAGGAAAATCATCGGGACGTATGTCATTTCTCTTTTCTCTTGAGTAAATGAAAAAAATGATCATATCTTTAGATGGAAAAGAGCTACGACAATGAGATTTGAGGATAAGTAAGATATCGATCACCTCAATATGTTCACGAATTTTTATTGAAATCCGAAAAATATCTTATGAGATAGTGAGTATTAAAAAAATTTTTTTTTGCACGACGATTTCTGCAAAATTTTGCGAACCGTTTTGTTCCAGCCTCCCTCAATAATATTTCAAGTATTAACTTGATCAGATGGATATTCTAGTAGTTATTGAGGAAACAAAATTTCAGATGCTCATAACTACTGAACCATCCGACGGATTAACCTATTCTGAAAATATGAAAACTCTAGCTCATTTCTTTTGGATGCTAGAGAGGATAAGGCCGGCCGGACAGACTCAACTTTCGCCACGAATTCTTCATCAGGGAGTCGAACCTAATAGATTGAGACCATTTTCGGCTCGATATTCCAAAATTACAGACATTCGGGCAAAATAATAGGCACTCTGTTCGGATGAACAAGAGCGCTAAAAACAGTATTTTTTTATCATATATGATAGTTCTTCAAGAAGTTTCAAGAAAAGATCAATAATGATCGAAATAGCCCATTTATTTATAAAAATTTTATAATTTATAATATCAGCATGTCTTGTTAGCCTGCTTACCACTGTTGTATTCATCGTCCCAGACCATTTATGCCATTTGCAGGAGAATTGTTGTGAGATATTTCAAAGGCAAATAATTCACAGAAAAAGCTTTTCAAAATGATCATTTATGGAGTTTATTTTGTTTGGTGATGGAGAACCGTGAGTGGTCATTTTTAATTTGAGATATCGGCTTGTACATTCATTGTGGTGATCTTATCAGCTTGACACTATTCCAGAGTACGACAAAACTGGAAAAAACCTACAATCGCTTCAGACCCCAGGTCAGTGCTTCTCTGATATCTGCTAACTCGAACATCGCATAGTTTCTGAGACCCGAACCAATGCATTCGCCATTTTGCTCTTTCGGCCAAATTTGAAATCTATTATTTAGAAAACTCCAATTTATGCGTTCGAGGGTTCGAGTCCCTCTGAGGAGATGGTTAGTGTGTACGTCTAACCAGTTTTGATAATTAAAAATAGTGTCTGTGTACATAACCTAAACGGTTGGGCACATAGGAGCTGAATGAACTCATTAAAACGTCATAGATGAATATGAATATTATATACAGTGAATCCTTGTGTCCTGATGTCACAGTGATTAGTTTTTGAAATGCGCGATAGAAAAAACTGTAGCAGAGCACTGACGCGAGGATAGAAAGATGCTAACTGATCTAAAGTTTTATTCCAGACTCTTAGACAGTGCGATAAAAAAACAACGGTGGAAGACAATATAAAGAATTTTACTCGCATCATTTTTTCAATGTCATTTCGAACACAAAATTATCTCACTTTAAACTGTAATATATCATCTTAGTGCATATCCTATTTTGTGGTATGAAATTTCAAACCTGATATCCAGACGTTATTATGATTGTCTAGTCTCGAATCATGAAGTATTTCCATAGAAATGCACGTTGTTCTATTTATTATCTGAACTTAAACTGAAGTGTAAAAAACTCCAATATCTTTTCGTTGTTCTTTTACTCTACAGAAATTTCAGATAATGAAATACCTAAATTGAACGTATAATCGAAAAGGGAGATTCCTTGAGTAAGTTAAAAAAAAGTCTCCTAAACAAAGGGTATCCAATATTTCGTTTTCCAAATACATATTTTGTCGAAGTTTGAAGTAGTTTCAAACTTTCTTCAGACAGTATACTGATTCAAATTTAAATTTATTAAAATATTATTTTTAATTTATGTTCAATATATTGATTTGTCAAAACTGACAACGAAATCATTCACCACAGATAACAAACTGGCCTTCGTATCATAATTTGGACTTTTGACAGGATTTAGAGACTATCGTTCAAAATATTTTTCCTCGAAATCGGTAACAGATATGACAAAGTATGAGAGACTGGAAAAATAAGTGGAGGAACAAAGTTTTATTTTTCTTTTTTTTAAATCATCAGCTTAAAAGTTCTGGAGGAAAACAGGTGCCAGTGTGCCAGAAAGGATATCATCCTGTAGATCTGCTATCGGAGTTGCCATATCACGTTGTGAGAACTCTCAAAGATAATAATAAGTTATCAAATATCTCTCTTCCGCCTTTTTGTCTTTTGAATTTCGCGGCTATGTACAAAGCGCAATACAATACATAATTTGAAAGGTCTTAGTCGATTATGACTTTTTTTTGCATTATGTGTCCTCGATAGGAAAATTCCGGCACTGATAATTGATTGAAAGCTAGTTATCAATTCAACACCCCCATGGCAATAAATCGACTCTACAGTGTCCGAAAAGTTTCCCTACGAGAATGTCTCTGATCATAAAAGTCAGCATCGAGCGCACCGCAATTTAATTCGGACTTATGGTCGAACATAGCGACCTTGAAAAACCTTGAATCTTCCTTCTCAAATCCAATTAAAAGATCAACTTATTGGATTTTCGTGGAGAGAAATTCGGCGCTGCCAGAATCACATAAATTAAGCGCGACCGTCTTGTTCCTTGATATTTGATGTCGCGACTTTGCCGTTTCCTGGCGGCTTTATTTGAAGTAATTGAAGCGTTGCTGTTGTCGAGAATGAGCACGGGCAGGGTTGTGAGTTGGGACGACATAGACCGCAGTGACAGCCCCGCGTCACGCTCGGTAAATCTCCACACCTTCTGGGCTTTGTCGATCTATTTGGTCGTCCGCCGTAAAACCTTCATTTTGCGAAGGGATTTTTGGCGTTTGATCTCGCTTCGACGGGTCTCATTATGGAAGATCCCGACAAGTCAATTCAAGATCAGAGGGGGATGTTTTCTTGATGGAACCAGAGGTGGAATATGACTATCGACAGAATAACAGGAAGTACTTATTTGATGGGATAAATGACAGAATGGATTCCAATTATTACTATGAAGTCCGTATTAATTGAAAGTTATTTGATTTTGATTGGTTTAATTATCAGGGAATATTTTGTTGAAATCTCTCCACTTACATCTACTGATCGATAAAATTTTCAACAATAGGGTTATTATTATATAGGATCTAAAAATTCAGCTTATGATATTTACCATTTCATAACCGTTACCACTTGGTTATCAAGAAAGTTATTGAATGTCAGTAAATTTGAAGGTAACGGTTTGATTGGGTGCATTACAAAAAATTTAGAAAGCATTGACATGAGGTCAGATTGCTTTGGCGCTCTTGTTGAGCTACTTGCGAGTAAATATTCAAACCATATGTTTTCTTGATGGAACCAGAGGTGGAATATGACTATCGACAGAATAACAGAAGTACTTATTTGATGGGATAAATGACAGAATGGATTCCAATTATTACTATGAAGTCCGTATTAATTGAAAGTTATTTGATTGTTTTGTTTTTTTTGATTTGTTTAATTATCAGGGAATATTTTGTTGAAATCTCTCCACTTACATGGCAAACGCCGCTACAATAGGAGTTATTATTATATAGGATCTAAAATTCAGCTTACGATATTTACCATTTCATAACCGTTACCACTTTTCAGGGTTTGGTTATCAAGAAAGTTATTGAATGTCAGTAAATTTGAAGGTAACGGTTTGATTGGATGCATTACAAAATTTAGAACTTTTGAAAATCTATAAGCACTCTGATCAGGTGAACAATAGTCTTTTCCCGTACTGTGGAACAATGTGAATGACAAATTAAAAATAACTATTCATAATTTTCCCCAAGTTTTGTTCGAAGCTATAACTCCCTTTTCCTAAAAAATTACGTCAGTGCTTTTCTGAATTTTGACAACGTATATTATTTCAGCCATCGAGATTGAATTACTCTATGATTTCCCGTTATGAAAAATTTTGATTAATATAACGCCAACTGACACTGATTAATGAGCCCGGCATTTGTCAATCGAATATCGATCTGTGATGGCCATCGTTCAAAGAAAATCACCGGGACGTATGTCATTTCTCTTTTCTCTTGAGTAAATTCAAAAAATGATCATATCTTTAGATGGAAAAGAGGTATGACAATGAAATTTGAGGATAAGTAAGATATCGATCACCTCAATATATTCACATATTCATATTTTATTAACAGACACACACTGTTATTATTATATATATTTTGTTAATCAATTTAAAACTTTCTCATAAACTATATTCTTCGTTTTGTTTTGTGCTGCGTAAATGAACAATGAAGACGGTTTTCCGACACGCGAACACGCGATGGTAATTGTCCATGCGCGAAACACCTAGTTGATTCCGCAAAGTCTTGAAGACTGTCTTTGCGATTTGTTATCGCGAAGGCCAGACGTATTGGAAATTGTTAGCGTTCAAAATCGAATGATAAATCCGTTGGAATCATCGGTATTCGCAGGATCAAGACATCCTCTCCTTTGTATTTTCTTTTTATTAATATATTGTTGCCTCAATAACGTTATTCAACAGCTTTTTCACAGCCAGTCTTGTTCCATTGCACAGTCGAGGTTGATAAATGTTACACAGCATGATGACAACTGATCCTATTTTTAACTGCAAACTGTGAGGTGGTAATCCAGGCAATTCCAGTGGATTTAAAAACTCCGTGGGATAGTTGACTACGTCATCATGGTTCATGAGGGTGTCCTGGAAGAAAATTCTGAATGGTCGCATTGAGATCCTCGACATCTTTATTTTTCGCTGCCAATATTACTCGTTCACCCAGCCAATTATGGTTATTGAACTCTTGCTCTATATCTGGGAAAACACGGGAAAACATCTGTGGGTAATGTGATGAATCCGGTCGAGGTGTCCATTGCAACTTTATTATTTCCAATATCAAACAACTGCTTCGCAAACACATGATGCAAAAATACTCGCATGTTAGTTGTTAATTGGAGTGTCTTTACGTACTGCCACAAGTTTGATGATTTTAGGCAAGCATTCAGTTCATCAGCAACAGTTGATCCGGAAATAACTGGAAGAGTCTGACGAAAATCACCTGACAACAGAATCATGGCTCCATCAAAAATATTTTGGTTGTCACGAAGATCTTTCATTGTTCTGTCCAGCGCATCCAATGACCTCTTGTGAGCCATTGTGCATTCATCCCAAACAATTAATTTGCATACCTGTAGGATCTTGGCCATTGCGCTATTTTTGGCGATTTTGCAAATTAGTGTTTCGGTGATTTGCATTTTTAATGGTAATTTCAAGGCTGAATGCGCAGTTCATCCGCCTTCTAGCAGAGTCACAGCTATTCCAGATAAAGCCAACGCTAGAGCAACTTCATTTCGCTACCTGGTTCTCGCCGAAAGCAATGAAATTATGAACGTTTTTTCAGTTATAATAATTCAGAAATAAATTCCACCAGATTCACTGTTCACAGCTTTTATCAAAATGTCGTTCGCAATTTTGTTGTTGTTGATTTAATTGTTGAACATTGCTACAAACTGTTTCGGCCAATGCATCAATGGCGTACTGTTGTTCCCTTTGCGGTAATCGTGACTCACAAAGATAGATGGATGCACTCAGAGTTTTTTCTTTATTTTTTTTTAGTTAATATTCCAGCTATAAATCTCTGTGTTCTGAAGTGCAACAGAATGATTGACATAGCTCTATTTAGCATCGTGGGTTCCCCTACTAAAACAATTGCGAATTGATATCTCACGATCAATTAATCCCGGCGTGTTCACCATTTTGTAATGTAACGATACCAAAGGGCAGCCACGTTTTAACGTTTTCTTCAATTTCCTGGTAGTTTTTTCTGGACTGTCACGAATATATTAAGACTAAAATTAGCTTGAACGGTTTCGACGTAAAACGAGTTTTATTGAGTCTAAAGAACAGCAATTCATTTTCATATATAAAGATTGGGGCGAAAATGGTTTCAATTGACTGGGTTCGACTTTCTTATGAAGAATCCTTGGTCAAACATGAATATGTCCTGCTGGACATAATAGCTGTTTATTCTCGATCTTATGAAAGAGTTGCCCTATGGTTTTCATTCATTCATTCAAGCTGTTCAAATATCTCGGTTAAGTTCCATGTTTGGTCAAATCCATCGAATAGATCAGCCTCTGAGCATTTAAAATTTGGCTTCCCCAACTACTCCTAAAATGTCCAGCAATTAATATTGTTATGTAATAGATTTCGTTAGAATCATTACGCTTGAACATTAACGGGAAAATTCCACAGAGATTTTATTATTCCTAGTTGATAAATCCTCCGGATCTCAACAAAAATGAGTTAATGATTTCTTGCATTCTGAAGTATCATCATCCTAGGGGTGTATCTACAGGTGATAAAAGAATGATTTAATTCATTTAAGGTAATCATTAAATAAATTATTTTTTCGTACAATCAAGAATGGTAATTGAACGAAACGAAAGAAAATATTTTGAAGTTTGCTAATCGTTATTTCTACTACCTTAAAACATTCTTTTTATCAAGAAAAAAAATTAACATTTATTTCTTCAAGGCTTTGACGGATGTAAAGGAAAACATTAAACCAAAGGACAGAAAAAAGTTCAGTTATTTAATTGGTGAATAATCTCCGCAAAAAATTTTCGTTCAGGAGCACTAAAAAAGGTCAGCTTTTTTGAGCCTTCCGATTAATTGGTTGTCGTCTAAAAGCTTCAGATAATTGTTGATGAAATATGTACCGAGTTTTGGAATTTACACCGATATAATCAAATGGAACCTTCAAATTCACATATGAATCCAATTTTAGTGCTACATATTTAGAATAAAGATGGTATTTCTAATAATCGAGATTCACCTTGAATATCCACATTCCTGACGATTATTTAGAAGAATATTGAGAATGTTGAGGGTGTAAATATCCCCAAAAATGTCGCATGTTCACTGAATTCTGGTCCCTAGAGCAATACGTGTATATGGCAAATTATTCTCCATTAGATCGAACCCATTGTGCCTATGTTGCGTGAAGAGCATTTGGAATTACTGAGAACTCTGTCAGGCGACACCTTTCTAACAGGAGTAATATATTAACAACAGCTTGGACAATGCATTGTTCATAAGCACGCGATAGTTTTTCTTCGGGTTGTCTGGAGGCATTTACAGAAATTATCCCATGACATTAATGGCCTGCGGATCTGGGAAGCCACAACCAAATTATAGGGTAGACGGCCTGCTTCCCCATAGATGCTGACCGAATGTGACATTTTCCCAAACTGCACCTAAAATAGCACGGTCTGGAGGTGAGACTAACTCGGGACTTTTGAATGATATTATGTCTGATTTGAATCGAGTGGAATTCTTGTGGATTTCCAATGTTGATTTACGGATTGCTTAAACTCTAGCTCATCTCCTTTGGATGGTAGATAGTGTATGTCCGGATAGTATAATACAATCGATTGAAAGCATTCCCTGCTCTATATTCGAAAGAAACAGCCATTTGGAAAAAACGATAATACGTTGTTTAAGTAGGAAGCATCGCGAAGAAATCTTGATTCGTCTGGAAACAGATGAATAAATATGGGCAAGATGAGGAGCAATCTCAGACGCAATAAGATTTGAAATTTTTCCAGAAATAAAATCCACTCCACTGCTTTTTTAGTTTTCAAATATTTTAGTGCATAAACCACCTGAAACTCCAGCACAGGATGGAAAAAGAAAGTTGAGTTATTCATTGGTGATAAAGTGCAAGAGGAGGACAGTGAGTCTTTATAATAAGTATGTAAAGTTTTTTCGGTCACAGTGGAGAAATAATTTGCAAACATTGAGGCCAGATCCCCAGCATCAACGTAGGTAACACCTCCAACCAGAAGTTCTATGAGCCGACGTCCCCTATTTTCTCGAACAGTGAGAGCATTCACCAGGGCCCACACTGCTTTGTTTTTATTGTCTAATTTTTAAATTAGTCCGGTATGGTAATTCAATTTTGCCTGTCTAATTAAGAAATTGTACTAGGATTTGGCTCCCTTATACAAGTCATGGGTGTCACAGGCAATATTTGCACGCCAGTGGAGGAATTCCAGTTCGCGTTTAGCCGAGATGATCTCTTGAGTAATCCACTTCTTGGTTAGGACAGCAGAAGAAGCTTGAAAAGTGGACAGCACACCTCAAATGTCTCTGGATCACACCGACAAACTCGCCGAAACATCGGTCCACATCTAGGGATCCATACACCCCTTGAAAGTCACACATAGATACATGGTAAGGTTTATAGAGAAGTATCTACATACAATCGTTTTCAACTTTGAAATGTGACAGAATTAAAAAAGTTGTATAAAAATACAGTTTTCTGGTCGCCTCCACAATCTGTAGTCAAAGACTTACCCTGTATATTCATTTGAATGTTTTTTTTTCAGTGTTAGGTAATGGAATATTAATAACTCTTATTGTTAATATAAAATTTGACATATTTCTTCCAGTCAGTAATAAATTGCTATGAATTCTCTCGCTCACCATGCAGCCATTCTGGCATCATCCAGCATGTGGCACTTCCAAGTTACACCTGCCTGTCCCGTAAATCCTGTGTGCTTTCCGAGCTATCCTTTTTAGCGATTAAACCAAATTCCGCAGCTCTATTAAGTTCACAAATTGACCAGATTAGTACGAAACCATGCGACTTACACCATGTCCTGTTGATTTAACATTATTGATGGTTCCGAGGCGACCCTTTGCCGCAGTTCGGAGTCGTTTGCCGATTTTGAGGCTTTGGGAATCATTAACCGTTACGCACCATTTGATTAGAGCGGGATGTAGAGGAACTCGAATAACATGGATTTGTTTAATCTGGAGTTACCTCAATTAGACCATACTAGCTATTCGGATGAGCTGTGGAGAACGGAAATGATTCAGAATTGTGTTTTTAGAGGATAACGGAGATATTTGCCTATTCGGTGAAATAAAACAGTTGAGAATGAGTAATTGATTGGGGCATCAGCAGTGACCTGGTGAAAATCCAGATATGTAGTGAAATTTTCTCAAACTGCTTGCATTATGTAAACTAATTAATTTTCTCTTTTTCTGTATCGTATTGAGTTTATTGCGGTACTTAATCGAATGCTGGAATGAGCTCATTATAGCACTGTGTTTGGTTATATTTTTTCATAAATGGTTGTCGGTACTGGCATTCCTATCAAATTTGAACACTCGTCAATATGAGATAATAATATAACATATTTCAAGCCAGAAAAATAAACACGGAAGTAACCCTGAGTATTCCCAAATTCTTGAACTATCCACGTCAACTTATTGTTTATGAGGTTCAACATATAGCCCTAATCACTTCCTTCTGTTTTAGCAGTTTGATCAGTCATCAGTCATAAGTGATGTCAGTCGATAATTTTCCTACGATATTTTTTACATGAAAAAAGTATTAAACCTCAACATTCTCCTACTATGGAAAATGATTTCCCTTTGAATGGGTTCCATAGCAGACTTCAAACATCGGAAGATCTGATAAATCGTCACTTGGACCACAAGACCCGATTCGCAGAATCCTCCTTGCATATGGGCGACAAATTTTGTGTACTGGATTTGAATATAGAGGGTATTTCTAAGGACAATAGTGATTATATTTCTAAATTAGCAGAGGACTACAGTGCAGGGATTATTCTCCTTCAAGAGACACATACGGATACTGAAAAATATGTTCGTGATAGGGGAACTATAACACAACAAGCAAAAAAAAAAACTATATTTTTATTGCTGAATCTAAATATGATAGCAGTTTTTCTGTATCAGCTCTAGATTTTTAGATAAATTCACTTATCTGTCAATGCTTTTTCCTATTTAATACTTTCAAGTATGAGTATGAGTGAAAATTTATACAAGAGATAGAGTCCTGTATCTGTATCCTTATAGTCAGTCTTCAGTTGTAATAAATTGAATTTAAAATAATAATATTTATTATAATTATTAATTTGATTGATTTATTACATAGAAGACTAACAATATGAGATATATAACTGATTGGTTGACAAACTGTTAACAAGTGAGATTTAATCCTATTTAGTGTCATCCAGTTAGTTCCATAGAAATCCGATATATGCAGCTGTCCAGTCTGAAGTGAACTTCAACTGCAGTTGAGAGTTGAGGTTAGTTTGTGAATTCCCACGGTGCAGATAGATAGAACTCTTTAGTAACGAGTTGTTGAAAAGTAACTCTAAAAAGTAGATTCTTAATGTGAACAGTTGTATTTGTATTGTTGAATAGAAATGAGTTCGAGTAGAAGAAGCTGTGTACATCATTGTTCTGTTTCCATTTTGTACATATGTTCGTATATTTTTTCTATTTCATTGTTTTTATTATATTTATTTCATTCACTACTATGCGACTGCGCATGCGCGCATAGTCTTTATGATTCGGGCAAGTCTTCTAACATATTTCTAACTGACTTGCGTATTGAGATCAATTATGCGGCCTAAACAAGGTCAAATAGATCAAGATATCATCACTTCTAAGCAACTTATAGAAGACTATCAAAACAACACTAAAAAGTTACAAGCCAGTAAGAAGAAGAAGAAGAACTACGTATATATGCTGCCACTACTTCGGAGCATAGAGTACGTATCATGCCCCCACCACAAGCAATACATAACCTCTCAGGTAGTCAAGTACCACGATTATCCTGAAAACAACTGACCAAGTCAATCAAGCAGTAACAAGCAGCGACCAACCAGTTCCAAACAAGTCAACCGTTTGGATAGACTCCACTATAAACCTAACCTCCAAAAGGCGCAAGTGTCCTGAACCAAAGTAAGCATATTATGATTTAAATATCTTGTCCGCATAGTAGTACCTAAGGTTTGCCTTTAATATTGTATTTTTCATATAAATTATCCCAATATTCTAAAATACTAATATACTAAATTTACACTACTAGTAAATCCGATGATAATTACAATTCCACGTGTTTGATTTTATTTCAATCATCCTGATCTTTTTTGCTACATATGCGGAGAATACACGTTCTTGGAAAACAGAAAAACTATTAGTGACTTTGTAAAGAGAGCTTATCTTGGATATTTTGGTGTTAAGCTTGGTGATCAGGATAAAACCTGGGCACCACATATTGTCTGTAAAACTTGTAAAGAGCACTCACGACAGTGGACTACCGGGAGTAGGAAAAGTCTGAAATTCGGAGTACCAATGGTTTGGAAAGAACCAAAAAACCACTTTGATGACTGTTATTTCTGCCTAGTAAATATTACTGGAATCAATCGGAATAACCGTAACAAGTGGACTTATGCAGATTTAGTATCTGCAAAACGCCTTATCCCTCACTCAGAAGAAGTGCCAATTTCAACTTTTCAGCAGCTACCAGAACTCTGTGAGGACACATCATCCCCATCATGTCATGTCATCATGTCATCAATTCCCCAAAGTTTCAACAAAGATGAGTTAAATAACCTCACTAGAGATCTCAACCTGTCGAAAAAATTTTCTGAATTACTAGCTTCCTGGTTGAAGGAAAGAAATTCACTTGAACCAGGAACGAAAATTACATTTTATCGCACAAGGGAGAAAGATCTGCTACCTTTTTTCTCTGAAGGACAAAATCTTGTATTTTGGAATGCTATTACAGAACTCCTGGTAAAAATGGGTCTTCCTGAATATTTTCCGGATGATTGGCGCCTATTTATTGACAGCTCAAAGCGAAGTTTGAAATGTGTTCTTCTACATAATGGAAACAAATATGTCTCAATACCAATTGCTCACTCAACGAAAATGAAAGAGCAATATGACAACATAGCTTTGGTTTTGGAAAAAATAAAGTATCATGAACACCAATGGGTGGTTTGTGTAGACTTAAAAATGGTAAATTTTCTCCTTGGACAGCAAAATGGCCACACCAAGTATCCTTGTTTCTTGTGCCTCTGGGATAACAGAGACAAAACGCAACACTGGGTTAGAAAAGAGAGGAATAGAAGAGAAAACATGGATGTTGGAGGAAAGAATATCATCAATGATCCTTCAGTTCCGCGAGAGAAAATCATGTTTCCACCTATGCTTATCAAGCTGGGTCTAATGAGGCAGTTTGTAAAGGCTCTTGATAAGAATGGATCGTGCTTTTTGCATATATAGGGAAAAAATGCCTCAGCTGAGTAAGGAAAAAATTAAAGCAGGAATATTTGATGGCCCCCAAATAAGACAGCTGATTAAAAACCCTGACTTCATAAATTCAATGATTGAGATTGAACAAAATGCCTGGAATTCATTTGTTTCAGTTGTCCAAAATTTTCTGGGTAAACACAAAGCTGAAAACTATGTTGAATTAGTCAATGAGATGCTGAATAATTTCAGATCATTTGGGTGTAACATGAGCATTAAGGTGCATTATATACACAGCCACTTAGACCGTTTTCCTGATAATTTAGGCGACATTAGTGAGGAGCAAGGTGAAAGATTTCACCAAGATATCAAATGTATGGAGGATCGCTATCAACGAAGATGGGATACTCACATGATGGCAGATTACTGCTTGTCTTTAAAAAAGGGGTTGTTTTAAAATACATTCAATGATGTCACGCAAAAGAATTTTCCGAAATGTTTAGTGAGTAATTGGTTTAAATGATGACTTTTTCTGTTTTCTATTGTATATAAGGAATAATATCTGTGTAATATTATAAAAATGCCTTTAGTAATTTGTTTCTTTAAACCATGGTTTTCCTTTTAATATAGTGTACCTAATGTATAATTCACAAAAATGTTGATATCTTAAAAATTCGAACTGACAGGCAAAAACTAATAGCATATTTGAATTTGGCATCAAATTCGTATGAAATCACCTCCAAATTTTTCGGCAACAAAACCACTGATTACCAGTGTTATCTTATTAGTAGAATTTACGGATTAGCCTGTTATGTTGAAATCCCTAGTTCACAATATCGAGTTCATCCGAAAAGACGAATTTGGGGGTATTTTCTTTATGTCTTTTAAATTTTGTAACATTTCTATCGTTAATATTCATAAACCTCCGAATCATTGATCAACGTGTGAACGTGTGAAGAAGGTTAATTGTTGTACTCTACGAAGAATTCAAAGTTTAAGACGAAACTGAGAAAATGATTCCTTTCAATTCATTCTTGGATAATTGAAATAATGTTCTTATCCAATCAATTACAATAAATTAAGGTAGATACAAAAAAACGTATTCAATTATCCAACATGATATTATTCTAACATACGAAATCATAAATCAATCAGTGAGAAAAGATGTGGGATTGTTTCAATCTATGCATATTGAATAACTTAAGAGCCACATGAGCATCAAGGATGGTTAGATGTGTAGGCGCGCGAATCCAATGTAAATGAATAATAGACTTTTTGTATTATTGAGCTGTCCCTATAATTCGAAAGCCTTTGTTTTTACTTGCATGCATTTCGTTGGAACAATGCAGGGTACGTCTTCGTGATTCAACAACTTCATATCAATTTGGACACACGAACATGACATTAAATGTGTGAGAGAAATACCAAGTGCAAGTGCATTAGGAGGGTCCATATTCATTAGGTTGATGCGTGGGTTGTGTCGCTTCTTTATGTATTCTCGGTTCATTCATTGATGAACAATTGAATACATCCATGAGAATAATTACTTGCACCATAAGATCTACACTGGTTCATTGGTTACCAGTTTTGTCTAACATTGTCCCTCTACATATTCGCAGACAGACTGCAGCTCTAAATTCTTGGAACAAATATCATTCTTTCCCAATTTATTCTCAATTATTTCATATTTTCCACAAAATAAAATTCCCAGATTGAAGACCATTTTAGCATAATACGTTCTTCAATATCAACATAAGTGATAAAGAATTATGGAAGACTGAGTGGAACTCTTACGAAATGTTAAATAAGTACCTGGTTTTGATCCTTCTGAAAAAGTTCCTGGTTTTGATCTTCCAAGAAATATTTGGACAGTTCTTAATCGTTTGAGAACTGGTCATGGTCGTACCAATAGCATGGTATTTCGATGGAACTCAGTTCCTAGCGCAAGTTGTAAATGTGGAGAAGCAGAAGAAATAATACCTCATTTCATCAATAGTTGTCCCATATATAAATTTCAAGATGGTTTTAGGGCTATTCATGATGTTTCCGACTCTTTCTTGGAATGGGTTATAAATTTCAAACGAATATGAAACGTATTTTCGTTATTCAGTTCTTTTTTCTACTTTTGTCTTTTTATTTCCAGATTCAATGTGAACAACTTGAAGAAGTCTCAGTCTCCATCAATATAAGATCACTCTTAAAGAAAGAAGTCCCTTAAATATATTTCAGCTAATTTTTGTATTTCCTTACTTAGACGGGGAGCCAGGTTTTTTTTTACTGGGGTTTTTTCCCTAGGCTTTTATGTCATACGCCGAATTGTATGATACCCCCTCACTAACCCCTGATCTCTATGCTTTATACAGGGTGATTCCGGAGGAAACCGTCAGATTTTAGGTGAAGTATACACTAGTCAATATAGTTTCGGAACAATGTTGGGTTTATGGTTCGGGGCCTTCATTGAGAGTCTACAGGGTGATTTGTCCGATTCGACCGATTTTTATTTTATTCATAACTTTGGTATGGCTTGATCAAGCTTGATGAAATTTTCAGTGTAGAACAATATGATTATCTTCTTTCAATAATTCCAACACTTTCTCAAAAATACAGGGTGGGAATTATGATAAGTGCAGATTAAGTTTGCAGGTTGAAAAACACCCTGTACATTCCGTTTTCAGAAATTTTCTACTTGCTTCAGATTCTACCATAAGTTTACATTACTGGAGCGTTTTTATTTTTTTTGGTACACTTCCAAAATTATTCAAATATGAACAATATCGTTTTTTCGCTCCAAGGCATTGAGAATATTTTGAACTAGATGGTAAAGCTGTATCCTCCAATAATACAAAGCTCTTCCTGAGTCCTAAAATAAATTTTCCAAATTCGAAATTCATTTTTGATTGCTCATATTCTGATGTATAGAATCATTTAATTCAAAAATTTCTTTATACGTACATGAACCAAAAAATCTACATACTACTACTACAAATACAGAATAGACATTCGAAACATATGAAAGGCAAAATTATGGATTAACATAAAATTGAGTCATTATTCAGGTGATTTTCAGCACACTTCCGGTTTTCTATGAAGCGAATATTCCTAAAACATAGTAATTTCGTTCAAAAATCTGCCCCAACGATTACAATTTTGTCGCTGGGTTATTAGTCACCAACGAACTATTTTTCGTATTCTATTCAGCGACGAGGCTATGTTCACTAAGAATGGAATTTTTAATATCCACAATTCCCACGAATGGGCAAGAGATAACCCGCATTTGAAGAAGAGTCATAATACACAACACAGATTTTCTGCCAATATTTGGCTTGGAATAATAGACGGAAATTTAGTTGGTCCTCACATATTTGCGGAAAGATTAAATGGTGAAATTTACCTAGATTTTTTGGAAAATATTCTACCAAATCTATTGGAAAATGTACATATCCGCTCTATGTACTTTCAGCATGACGGAGCACCACCTCACTTTGCATTGAATGTGATAAATCACCTGGATGTAAATTATTCGAACAGATGGATTGGTCGTGGAGGCCCTATTGCTTGGCCACAAAGATCGCCTGATTTGAACTCTTTAGACTATTTTGTGTGGGGATATCTGAAAACAAGAGTTTATGAGGTTGAAATTAGAAGTAGAAGAGAACACCTAGTTGAAAGGATTTTCGAGGAATGTAATATCTTGAAGCAAAATCAATCCCTCATTAGAAGTTCAATAGGAAATTTAATAAAAAGGTCTCGAATATGTATTCAAAAAAGGGGAAATCATTTCGAACATTCTATGTGAATTTTGTGGTAATCCTTAGTTTTGCCGTTCATGATATGTTTCGAATGTTTATTCTGTATAAGTTGTAGATTTTTTGGTAGGTAGGTATAAAGATATTTTCTGGATTAAATGATTTTATACATCAGAATATGAGTGATTAAATATGAATTTCGAATTTGGAAGAACTACTTTAGGACTCAGGAAGAGCTTTGTATCATTGGACGACACCGGTTTACATTCTAGTTCAGAATATCCTCACTGCCTTGGAGCGAAATAACGATATTGTTCATCCTTGAAAAATTTTTCTAGGAAAACTGGATGTGTGCCAAAAAAAATAAAAACGCTCCAGTAATGTAAACTTATGATAGAATCTGGAGCATGTAGAAAATTTTTGAAAACGGAATGTACAGGGTGTTTTTTCAACCTGCAAATTTAATCTGAACTTATCATAATTCCCACCCTGTATTTTTGAGAAAGTGTTTGAATTATTGAAAGAAGATAATCATATTGTTTTACACTGAAAATTTCATCAAGATTGATCAAGCCATACCAAAGTTATGAATAAAAGAAAAATCTGTCGAATCGGACAAATCACCCTATAGACTCTCATTAAAGGCCCCCAACAATAAACCAAACATTGTTTCGAAACTGCCTTGACTAGTGTATACTTCACCTAAAATCTGACGGTCTCCTCCGGAATCACCCTGTATATGAAAAAATGTTATAAAGTTATACTAACTTCTGCTGAAAGAATTCAACGACAATGAAATTGCAGATTATGTAAGATATCAATAATATCCATACATGCACAAATTTACGTTTGAATACTTGGGAATCACAGGAGAAAGGTATGAGATATTAGAAATATTTTGGGAATTCCCAGTTACATCTTGAACCGATAGATATTCTAGGGGTTAGGTACAAGACCAAATTTCAGAAGCTCATAACTCTTGAACCACAGGACGAATTTCGCCGAGGGGGTCAAACTCAATCGATTGAGACCATTTTCGGTTGGATACTCAAAAATTACAGACATTTGGGCAAAACGATAGCATGATGTTCTACTAGAACAAGCGTGAAAAAATTTTTACGAGCTTGTATATTCTTAAGGTTATGCTCAAAATTATGATCGAATATTCTTTCACCATTTTAGGAAATATTCATCTTCACCAGTATGAATTTTGAGACATTATCAAGGGTAATACCACTAGAGGTGAGAATTTTTTGAGAACATTCTTGCTTTTTGGGAATTATGCGTTTAAATTTTATTATTTCGGGATCACTTTGTTGAGTGAAATTTGTATAATTTTCAAAAAACGACAGAGTGTTCTCAAAAAAAATTCGAATCTCGTGTGGTATTTGGAAAGATCATTCAACAATATAAATCAAAAGAAATAAAAAATAGTTTTTACTCAAAAATAATTAGATAGAAGCATAACAACAAATTATTCATCTTTATTCTCAAAATAATAATTATTGATAGTACAATTATTATACACATTACGAGCATTATTTTCGAATGATGAAGTAGATACTGATGTTGTTTCTTGAAGAACATTTTTTTCATTCTTAATGGTTGTGATTATTTTTTTGTGATGTTGTTGGTCCAGTTCACTGACGCTGCAGAAGAATGGCCTGTTATCTTTATCAGCTGTTCCTCGCCAATCCCTGCTTTGGCTAATTGGCTGACAGCAGTAGCTCGATGCGAGTGGTTGGTTATCTTCGACTTGGTTGTGTTGATGCCAATGAGTTCTGCGGATTCTTTTGTCCATTTAGCTCTCGTATTGGGACCGACTGGGAGTTTTTGAACCATGAACCACATTTCCAATTCTTATGTGCAGTACGGAATAGTCTTTCAATGGTTATGTTTGCAGTTCTTTTGGATACCTGTAGCTTATATAACCTCACCGGGCAAATATCTTCTTCAATATTGGGAGTCAGCCATTTCGTTTCCGTCACCTTGTCTTGTTTTAGAAAATATCGGATTGTATGCAATTCGGCCCGTGGGATTACCATCGTTTTCAATTTCGAATTGGCAATGCGAAATTAGGCATGATGAACCCTCTCCTCCGCTCCAAGCAAGCAAGCTCCAATGCAGCAATAAAATAAAATTTTCTGTTCAAACCGTCTAGATTATCTTTTTACCTAAGTTGACAATCTTTTTTGTGTTGCTCCATAGACAGCGCCTTGGTACTAACTTTTCTTTTCTCAGGGTCCACTTGCAAAATACACCTCTTGGCATTTCGTGCATCTCCTCGTCGATTTGATGTTAAAATCCCTAGTTCACAATATCGAGTTCATCCGAAAAGACGAATTTGGGGGTATTTTCTTTATGTCTTTTAAATTTTGTAACATTTCTATCGTTAATATTCATAAACCTCCGAATCATTGATCAACGTGTGAACGTGTGAAGAAGGTTAATTGTTGTACTCTACGAAGAATTCAAAGTTTAAGACGAAACTGAGAAAATGATTCCTTTCAATTCATTCTTGGATAATTGAAATAATGTTCTTATCCAATCAATTACAATAAATTAAGGTAGATACAAAAAAACGTATTCAATTATCCAACATGATATTATTCTAACATACGAAATCATAAATCAATCAGTGAGAAAAGATGTGGGATTGTTTCAATCTATGCATATTGAATAACTTAAGAGCCACATGAACATCAAGGATGGTTAGATGTGTAGGCGCGCGAATCCAATGTAAATGAATAATAGACTTTTTGTATTATTGAGCTGTCCCTATAATTCGAAAGCCTTTGTTTTTACTTGCATGCATTTCGTTGGAACAATGCAGGGTACGTCTTCGTGATTCAACAACTTCATATCAATTTGGACACACGAACATGACATTAAATGTGTGAGAGAAATACCAAGTGCAAGTGCATTAAGAGGGTCCATATTCATTAGGTTGATGCGTGGGTTGTGTCGCTTCTTTATGTATTCTCGGTTCATTCATTGATGCACAATTGAATACATCCATGAGAATAATTACTTGCACCATAAGATCTACACCGGTTCATCGGTTACCAGTTTTGTCTAATATTGTCCCTCCCCATATTCGCAGACAGACTGCAGCTCTAAATTCTTGGAACAAATATCATTATTTTCCCAATTTATTCTCAATTATTTCATATTTTCCACAAAATAAAATTCCCAGATTGAAGTCACGTAAACCATTATGGCATAATACGTTGTTCAATATCAACATAAGTGATAAGAATTATGAAAGACTGAGTGGAACTCTTACGAAATGTTCAATAAGTATCTCGTTTTGATCCTTCTGAAAAAGTTTCTGGTTTTGATCTTCCAAGAAAAATTTGGACAGTTCTTAATCGTTTGAGAACAGGTCATGGTCATGGTCGTACCAATTTCACGGTATTTAGATGGAACTCAGTTCCTAGCGCAAGTTGTGAATGTGGAGAAGCAGAAGAAACAATACCTCATCTCATCAATAGTTGTCCCATATATAAATTTCAAGATGGTTTTAGGGCTATTCATGATGTTTCCGACTCTTTCTTGAATATGTTATAAATTTCAAATGAATATGAAACGTTTTTTTGTTATTCAGTTCTTTTTCTGCTTTTGTATTTTTATTTCCAGATTCAATGTGAACAACTTGAAGAAGTCTTTGTCTCCATCAATAGAAGTCCACTCTTGAAGAAAGAAGTCCCAAAAAATATATTTCAGCTTATTTTTTAATTTCACACTTTATTTAACGGTCGGATGAACTCAATTTTCAAGGGTAATACCACTAGAGGTGAGAATTTTTGAGAACACTCTTGTATTTTGGGAATTATGCGTTTAAATTTCACGAAACAAAGTTATCCTTAATATACCACGAGCCAAAGGCGAGTGGTATTTCGGGATCACTTTGTTGTGAAATTTTTATAATTTTCAAAAAACGACAGAGTGTTCTCAAAAAACCCGAATCTCGTGTGGTATTTGGAAAGATCATTCAACAATATAAATCAAAAGAAATAAAAATAGTTTTTTATTCAAGAATAATTAGATAGAATCATAACAACAAATTATTCATCTTTATTCTCAAAATAATAATTATTGATAGTACAATTATTATACACATTACGAGCATTATTTTCGAATGATGAAGTAGATACTGATGTTGTTTCTTGAAGAACATTTTTTCATTCCTTATGGCTGTGATTATTTTTTTGTGATGGTATTGGTCCAGTTCACTGACGCTGCAGAAGAATGACCTGTTATCTTTATCAGCTGTTCCTCGCCAATCCCTGCTTTGGCTAATTGGCTGACAGCAGTAGCTCGATGCGAGTGGTTGGTTATCTTCGACTTGGTTGTGTTGATGCCAATGAGTTCTGCCAATGGTTATAATTGCAGTTCTTTTGGATACAAGTAGCTTATATAACCTCACCGGACAAATATCTTCTTCAATATTGGGAGTCAGCCATTTCGTTTCCGTCACCTTGTCTTGTTTTAGAAAATATCGGATTGTAGGCAATCCGTCCAGTGGGATTACCATCGTTATCAATTTCGAATTGGAAATGCGAAATAAGGCATGATGAACCTTCTCCTCCGCTCCAAGCAAGCTCCAATGCAACAATAAAATAAAATTTTCTGTTCAAACCGTCTAGATTATCTTCTTTACATAAGTTGATCTTTTTTTGTGTTGCTTCAAAGACAGCGCCTTGGCACTAACTTTTCTTTTCTCAGGGTCCACTTGCAAAATACGCCTCTTGGCATTTCGTGCATCTCCCTCGCCGATTTGAAAGCCACGTCTGTGAATGGATCGAACCGAACGCCCCATTCGGAATAGAATTTTTCCTGCAGCTGTTTGGCAGTATTATTCCACAAGGATTTTACGACACTTTCCTTGTAGTCTGATCCATCTCTTTCCTTCATATTGAAAGCCCAGTCTAGCATAATATTATTAAGCTATGACAAAGTATTTCCAGGCAGCACAGAATTCTTCAAATTGTTTACAAAAGTAGGTTATTGACTTCACTGTATTAAGCGGCACAATTTTCTTCACACTTTCCTCAATTTAAGTAATATTACAATTCCCAAAACGTTTCATTTTTATCTACTTTATGGTAAAATCCGAAAATAAACTGATAGAACTGCCAAATGTGCTGTTGAAGTTATCGCTAACAACTGCTTGTTTATCGTAACCATGACGACCGCTACTTCCACCAACGGCCAAAGCTATCCGGACGTATTAATATTCCTATGCAAATTAGGCATTCGATAGAAACAAATTTCTAAAAGTGAAAACACTGTGAGGTTGAGTGTTTTCAGATACAGTTTGTTTTTCTTGGTCCGTTTTCAAAAATTGAGCGATTTCATTGGACGATGTAGTATAGTGTTGAATGATCCATCAAACTACACTTTTTTCCCAATACACCATAACTTATAAGTATATTTCGAGTGATTGTAAACTTATTGATTGGCCATTTTCTTTCGAAAAACTTTTGCGAGATTTATGTAAAATATGCTTTCATAATACTCAACCTTTAATAATGATAGACAAACTAATAGTAATCTCGGAACGGTTTTTCTTTATTGCGCGAATGAAAGGCCGGTAAATTACTCATATTTTTTAACCAACCACCCACACCACACGCTATTGAAGGAAACTGCCATTAACATCATGGGTTCATTCCATGGAATACTCTGTAATTGTAGTTATACAATATAACAAGAGTCCCATTCGATGCCTATCGGGTAATAGGTCATAAAAATAGACATATGACGCATTAGGTAAGGTTCTGCAGCTGCAGAGATGGTGGATATATGGTCATTTCACGGCTTTCTTATCGTCTATAATGTTTCCTCCGATTTATGTTCATGAATCCCTCCTTGATGTAAGCGTTGTTCTCATGTATTCAAATGAGACTATCGAAGCATTGCCGATATGGGAAGATACATTCTTCTAATGTTCGATAAACAAGCTAGTCCATCATTCCATCGTGGGCTGATACCTATACAGAAACAAGCATGAAATCACATTCTCCTAGCATTTATATTTTCGAATTCTACACTTACTCTCAGCAATCTGTCGTCAATGAAGAGCGTGGAGCCATATTTTGAATTGCAAGAAAAACTCACGTTGAATAAAAAAACAGAAAAGATTTGGGTATTATTGAAATATTTCTGTGTTTATGAACAAATCATTTGAAAAATGAAGAAAAGTGTGCGGGTACAGAATTAGGAGTAAATAATAATCACCCGCTTAATGGAGAGAAGCGCACTTCCTGATTCGCTGGTTATACTCTAAGAGTAGATCCAAAAATTACCTTTGGTAGAAAAAATGTGCAATGTGAATAAAACAAGCTAGTAGTTGTAACAAAATTATGTATTCACAGATAAGAAGATTTAACAAGGTTTGGCACTTGAGAGTTTATTCACAGAAAAAAGTTTTTAAATGTCTACAAAATCCAAGTATTTGAACTTCTTTGCTCAATCTTGGGCACTTCTGGTAAGACTAGACAATAGAAAGATGTGACCTTATTTTCCTGATATGAAATTCCCCACAGCTCCGCTTCAATCGTCAAGGGTAGATTTCTCAGAATAAGGTGCAGGTACTTTGGATGAAACTTCCACCAACAAATTGTGGCTTGGCAATATGCAACAGCTTCACAGATTCACAAATTACAGCTTTCTTGTTTCACTTGGGAGGACTGCAGCTAAATAACTCAGATTCACAATGTACTAGGGTATCTAACTGACCCAACTGGAGAAAATGTATAACAGAGAGATGGTATTAAACTACGAGGAACGTTTAGAGTTCACACGTTATTCGCTGCTGAAAACTAACTGGTAAAGTAGAACTTACTGGTAGAACTGACCACACTGGTGGTCAAACTAGAACTGTACTGAGAGAGGGTTAGTTGAGCTTAGGGATTCCCAAAATTCCGCCCGATAGAAGCCATTCGTGGAAGTAACGGCCGCTGCCCTAAATTTCAAGAACTGTCCTTTGTTGCGAGAATATCGCAACAAAAAGCATTGGCGTCAGGTCAGGATATTTTGTGGACTCTGAGACTGTACGATACTAAATGAAACCGCTAAAATGATGGAGAATTAATCAACAATCTTATATTTCAAATTCGAAATAATCATTCACAGTTTTTCCTCAGCCATATCATATCCTTTAGAAATTGGTATATTTTTTCCATTAAGCTCTTGTCCTTTGAAATATTTTATTTATTCAAGTCCAAATTTCTTACCTTTAATTCTTTTTGATGATGAAGTGAGAAATGAAACACTTCATGGAGATGACGAAAAATCTTTGACTGTTATTATCGACAACTCATTGAACTCATTATAAAATATCAAGGAACTGCATAATTTTCCGCTCAAAGAACACAATGCGAAATGTTGAAATCATATTCAATTCAACAACTTCCGATTTTTATCATTCATTAACAATGGAAGTTGAAAAAGGCTATCCAATCTAACCTTTATCCTATGAACTTCTGTGACACCCTCAACTTCCAAACTTAAAAAATAACTCCTGGTGGGTTCTTTTCACTAACAGGAATTTTCAGAATATGCAAGAAGTCAATAAGTTCTATATATAGACTTTTTTTATTGAAATCCGACAATCCAAAGAATACCTTATGAGTAAGCAGAAATATTAAGAAGAAATCTGTAAGTCCTTGAAATTATTTAGCTTGGGGATACTAACAAAATTTAGTAAACTCCTTTTTTCCATCATTATTCGAATGATATTCAGGTTTCAAATCGATTGGATGGATATTCTAGAAGTTATTGGGAAACCAATTTCGAGATCTTGAATGGTTTCTGTCCTTATTTGATGGAAATTCAACTTCATTCTTTAACAAATAAAACAATTATTTTTGTAATTTCCACTTCTTTTTATTATTACGTCTCACGATGCGTTTCGTCATTTCATGATATCTTCAGGTGAGTTTTTTCGAAACAGTTTTGAAAAAACTCACATGAAGATGTCATGTAGCAAAGAAAAGAAAGTGGATTTAGTTGGAAAAATTTCAAGGAGAAGAAACTACCGAGAAAATTGCAGAAAATTATGTTGAATACACGAAAGAAATTAATGGTCTGCAGAAAAAGGAACTTGACAAGAAGGGTGAGAATTTTGCTTTCACAATTGGTGTAGCAGATAAAGAGGACTTTGAATCGATTTGTAATGGGGAATTTTGGTCTGAAGGACATATGATTAGGAAATTTACTTTTAGATTTTTTCAAGAAGAAGCGCAGTCTGAGATCCTTGAAATTGCACATATAAATGAACAACGTTCGAACACACCATTTAATGCACTTCTAGGACTAATAAAAGATGAGTCGAAATACTTGATCAGCCTTCTACTTGATCCATTAATTCAATATTCACAAAATTTTAGGTTTACCAATTATTTTTGGTTTGCGATCCATGATCGTCATTATGATTTACTTGTACGTAAATTTCGCTACATGCATACACAAATTGCCGTCTTGTTTTATCACTACAGGCCAATAGCGGTTGCAAACAGGAAATTGAAGTAATGTAATCATATGTGATATTTCGTCTGTCGATGATCACTTCGATATTCCTCAGACAAAAAAAGTAGCTACTATGATTCAATAGAATTTTATCAAATTTTATGAAATTGTTGTTAGTTCAATCACGTCTCTAGAGTATTTTATATCTACATCAATTGATTTTTATATTTTTCATAATTTATACCCACATTAAGTGAAAGGTTATTTCCTTAGACTATATAAGATAGACGAAACATTCCTGTGTAAAGTGTCGATTTGTTTTGACTCCCTCATGAATAGTCTCTTGTGAAACCTCACCCGGCAACATCGCATAAAATCTTTTTCCATTTACTTGGGTCACAATATCTTCAGGGTCAAAATGATCTAAACAAATGAAAATTGCTTTCTTTGGGCAAATACTTGACCATCCTAACAGCGAAGCCCAATTGGTATTTTCATCGTCATCTGGGAACTTTAATTCAAGAAAACTTCATTTTATCTTATAATAGTCTCATTAAAAACTTCATCAAGTTTTTATTTTTGGAATTAAGAAGTACACGTATAATTAGGTAGATCACTTTTTTGTGCTATGTTCACTCCAAAACATGATTAAATGATCTAACGCTCCGCGAAAATTCTACCTCAATTCAGTAATACAAGTAATGTTTTTCAAAAAAAGTATTCGTTATAGGGATATGCACTTCTCCTCCGACCTCCCTGTTGGTAAATTCGGTTGAATTTCAGCTCTATTTGTTTTCTGTCTTTTATACATATTATTGTTTCTTCCGCATCTCGGAATGATTTGTTTATTGATTCTTTTCAAGGATTACTAGTTTTATTTATTATTATGCATATCATTATGATGTGTCATATAAAACATAGGGGATATTGGGTATTAAATGTTCAAATCTGGTGACCACACATTCTATTTTGAATTTCTTCACCAGAAAATAGTTCTAAATATCAGGTTGAACGAATCAATTCGATAATATTCTTGAAGACGAATGAAATCCTTCAATGTATTCTTCAGGCGCCACATCATCAACAAATATCTCATTTGTATAAACTATTAGCATAATTTGCATTCTCTCTGAAGAAAATGATATATGGCTCCTAACATGAACATTATGATATTACAACCCATTCTGTTTCCAAGCTGGAGATTGTAGTAATTTAAGAACATTCGCATAAATCGTAAAAAACTAGAGTTGCCGTCAGCTGAGTTCTACGGGTACAGATGTTAGAGCTAGCACTCTAAGCAAGTGTTGAGTTATAATATAAAACATTCATTCTGAGAAAGTGCAGAAAAATATGTGTTTTTTAATCATTTTGCTCATTTTTCCGAGTACAAACAATTCGCTCTACTCCAATTCAATTCGTTTGATGCAGTGAAGCCATGTTCAAGGAATATGAAACGTTATTTATATTCAACGTAACGTTGAATATCATTTCTTAATTTAGAGAGAATAAAATAGTAATAAAATTATTTCGAAAATAAACAAAGTTTATCACAAATAATATTACACTTGTCTGCAACTTAATTGAAAATATTTATCGATGATAATTCATGAGTACGAATTCTGAAGAAACATAAGTATCAATATTTTTCCCCTTAAGATAAATCATGACTTCGAAGGAAGGGTATTTTTTTCTGTCATTGAAGATAATTGTATTTTTCTTTTTCATTCTTTTTTTACATTTCCTTTTCCATTTCTTCATTTCACTCTTTTTGGCGCTCTTGTTCACCTGAACAGAGTGCTTATCAATTTGCCCAAATGTCTGTGACTTTCGAATTTTTGGGCAAAAGTGGTATCAATCGTTTTGTTTGGACCTACTGATGAATAATCCGTGGTCAAAATCGATTCTGTCCGTCCGTCCGTCCGTCCGTCCGTTCCGTGAACACGATAACTCTCGAACGGATCATGATACTAGCAGGCCCGCCACAAGCGGGCGTGCAAGGCGTGCCAAGCACAAGGGCGGCTCGTTTAGGGGGCGGCCAGAAGAGTGAAATTTTTTAGATAAATATTTGAGTGTGTATCTATATGATTTTTCAATTTTATAAATAGAAATAACAATAAATGGAGCCAAAGAAGCGAAGAAGTCCAAATGATTGGCAACATCATTTGCCAAACAAGCAACGATGGATAATAATATATAATATATATATAACAATAATTCAATAGGTTTTTAATTTTTTTATAGTTATGAGGAAATCTTTCTAGAGAACACTCAGCATATTTAGCGCAGGGGAGTATTTACGGGGGGTGGGGTACTGTGGGTAATTAACCCCCCAGGAAAGAGTTTTTCACACTAAATCTTCGAATGGAAAAGATCTAAACTCCCCCCCTCTTTAGCCGCTTTTCACGCCCTTGATGTAGCGCCCTATTGGGGGCGGCACAACAGTATTTGCACGCGGGCGCTCAGACAGCTAGCGGCGGGCCTGGATACTAGGACTAAGAGATAAGCTCACTTGGGGTACGAGTTTAGAACAAATTCGCGCATGACGTCATCAAGAGACCCTTTGTTCGTTAGAGGAGACAGAGATGTCTCCAGCATAGATTTACATTGCATAGTTTAATTTTAATGTCCAGAAGAACGAGTTTTGTAAACTTCGCGCATGACGTCAGCAAGAGATAAGAAGCCTATTGGCTTATTCGAAATCGTCGTTTTCTAGGTTTCGCCTGAATAATGTGAATATAATTTATCTTTCACAATACACATACACAAACAAATAAAAGCAGACGTCAAACGCAAAGTTATTTATATTTAAGGTTAAACGTCACAGAACACTAATATCAACGTCATAGACCACCTCCGGTTATATACAGCATGTGGAGACATCTCTGATCAGTTCTAACAACCAACCAGGGGTCTCTTGATGACGTCACTACCGATATGCGCGTGAGAATATCTGTTAGTCCTAGTATCATGGAACGGATGAAGTTAGAGAGTTGAAACTTTCAGAATAGGTTTAGGTATAAATATCTCAGCTAAGTTCGTTATTCGGTCAAATCGGCCGAATAGGTTCGAGTAACAAAAAATTTTTTTTTTCAAATGACACTCTTCAAATAAAAATTTTTTTATGGTGCAGTTTTATCAGACGTATACAAAAATACCACTCTCGACTTCGACAAGCTAATAGTTCTGGAGATATGATTTTTAAAAATTTAAATAATTGTAAGTGGTGACATTTACTGAGAATGAGGTACAGAAAGTTTCCGTGACAATATTCATGGAGTCTTCTCAATTCCTCCTGAAATTCGATCAAATCTCGTAGGCAAGAAACAGCTGACTGACGCCAGTCCACCTAATAAGAAGCGAACCAACTGTGCATACAAACACCAGGCATCAACCTGAGCACCTTGCGTTCTGTCCCTGGCGCACACATTCGGACTCATCAGTATGGCTTGTGTGAGCCATGCCATAGACGCAGGGGATATTAGTGAGAGTAGGAGCCGCCGGGAGATCAACCCGTCACCTAGTCGGTATGGAGCTTCAAGCGTTAACCATTCGGCTACCAAAGCGCTGTATATTGTTGCTATATGGGGCTTTATGGAGTGCCGCCACATGAAATCCCTACAAAATTGAAATAAGATAGCAGAACCAAGAGATCAAGAGATCAAACATGAATAATAATAAGAGAACTTCCACAAAAATTACAAGAGAAACTACAAATAAATAAACAAAGGGTCATAAGTATTAATGCTCGATGCTATCACAGATATGTATTCTATTGACATGGGTCGGAATCATTATTCAGTGTCAGTTGGGGGAAACTAATTGGAATGATTCATTACGGTGAAATAACGTAAGTTGTCACAATTTAGAAAAGCACTCACGTAGGTTTTCAGGAGAAGGAAATTTATGTTTCGAACAAAACTTAGGAAAAACTAAGAGTAGTTATTTTTCATTTGACATCTTGGTTTGATCATTCATCGTGAGGTTTGTATTTCTAGCACATTGTACCAGAGTACGGAAAAGACTTTTTTACGCCTGAACATGGTGCTTCTAGAATTGTTATAGTTTGAATATTTACTCGCAAGTAGCTCCACAAGAGCGCAAAGGCCATCTGATCTCACGTCAGCGCTTTCTGATTTTTTTTATTGGAGCACTGGATGTGCTCATGCTTTGCGGATATTTTTAACATACCAAATCGCTTGAGAAAATGTAACCATAGAAAGATCATAGCATTTTCAGATATTTCAAAAATTCAAGAATAAAAAATGTAACCAAAAACATTTTTTAATGAATTCTGCTGTGTATATTTAAAAGAAGCAAAATTCCAATACTTTTTCATGCACTATATAAGAGCACAATGTCGCTTATTTCAAACTTTCAAACTTCTCGACAACATCCTCTCGCTTCATGCACAATAGTAACCATAACATACCCCCGCATTATTTGTTATTATTCATTATTATTGTCGTAGGTTTCGATTTCTTAATGGCAACAGAGACAATTTTCCGAGAATTCGAATCGTGAAATTGCTCTATTATCACTCCAACATAACAATTAGGTTTATTGGCTCTGGAATTTTCATTCAATTTCAAAATAATGATACCTTGCACTCTCTTAACCCAACGTTCAGGTTAAATTAGTAGGTTCGAACATTATAACAAGCACACATAACATTTCATTTCAGCGGTGAGATGATTAGGTCCCAAAAAACATGTAAAGCCATGTCTTTTTGCATCTTTGAAGCATGACATTCAATAGAGATTTCAATGGATTATCAAATGAGAGAGATGAAATAATGAAACCATGTCTAAATGACTAGTTTTCGTCGTTTCTCATTGGATTATCTCTGTAGGTACATAATTTTTTATTTTATTCAATAGCACATCTTTTGGTTCAATGAGGATCCAGACAGAAAATAATAGTAATTTTAATAATGATAAATAATTGTTAAGATGCAAATCAAATCACATCTACACTTAACTCATATCATTGAGTATAAATATGTTCTTACTCAATGCTCATAAACAATATTATCACCAATATACAATAATAATTGCCTCATTTCGAATTCAGCAGATAAAAAGAAAATGAACCTACATGATTCGCACTGCATTGAAAAACTATTCTGGGGATATGGTCCAATGTTCTTGAGAAGAGTTTTTTGGGACAGAAGGTCGATTTGGGTCGATGCAGGGGTTTAATCAGGCCTCAATCTGCCTACTCCTAGTTGGATGTTTAAAAATAAACAGTATAAAAACATGGAATAAATGTATAATTATACTCAACAACACAACACGTAAATAAAACACAGTACTACATCATGTCGGTTACTTTCTGTGACTCTCGTTACTCTTGTTACCCTGCCTTCGGTCGAGCTTCCTCGACTATATACAACCTAAAGAAAAACAGTTACGAGCAGTGCCTATCTATCCGCCTTGGTAGGGTTGACACCCAGGTGGCGTATCTCAAACAATTGGTAGGGATCACTTAGTTTTTCTAAATTTATTTCTGAAATATTCGCTCCAAGATTATAAATTTGGTCAGATATCAGAGTATTTTCAGTTGATAATATGGATCATTTGAGAAAAGAATGAAAAAATGGAATGTTGGAGAGAAAAAAGACTTTATTAGGAACACTCATAATTCTGTGTTTGAATAACATAAAAATTTTATGATGAAACCACAAGAAGGCTGAAGTTTCGGTTAAGCTAGTTCCTAGTTGGTCCCCCACGAGCTCGTCTCAAGCATTCTACATTACGAGGCATACTTTCAATCAAACGATTTATAAAATTTTGGGACAAATTCGTCCAAATATCCCGTAAAGCGTTAGAAAAGTCCTCCAGGTTATTGATCGGTTGTTCTAAGGTTGACAGACCAGACATGTTCGATGCAATTCATGTCTGGAGAGCGAGCTGACCAGTCCATCCTATCAATAGAATGAGTTTCTAGCGCTTCATTAACAAGACGGCTGCGGTGTCGACGGGCATTATCGTCAATTAAAATGAAATTTTCGCCCAAGGCAGCCGCAAACGGAACAATTATGGGTTCAATAATCATATCGTGATATCTCTGGCCGGTTATTGTGGTGTTCTGCAGAACAACCAACTCTGTGCGTTGGCTCAAACAAATGCCTCCCCATACATATATAGAACCTCCGCCAAAAGCTGTTGTGGGTACCATAAACTGTTCTGCATACCTTCGACCTCTTTCCCTCCAAGCAAGAATATGTCCATCGGAGTTGACCAAACGAAATCAAGACTCATCCATAAATAAACATCGGCTCCAATCTTCAACTGTCCAATTGCGGTGCTCCTCAGCCCATTGCCGTCGATGAACCCGGTGTTCCCTATTCAAACGGGGATGTTGTACCCTCCTACGTGCTCTCAAACCACGAACATGTAGTCGTCGTCTTACAGTCTGGTTCGAAATTAGAACTCATGTTGCAACTCTCAGTGATCTATTGAGCCGCGACGCCGGGTAAGTGGGATTTCTCCTAGCATTGAGGATCAAAAGACGATCTTGGGCAGCTGTTGAGTACAGAGCGCAGTAGCGCTGCCGACCTCCCCCATGCTACTGAGTCGTTTTGGATGAACCTATTCCAAGCCCGACTCACGACACTTTGCGAAACATTCAACCGCCGGGACACTTCTCGCTGGGACAAACCATCCTGTATCCATCGTATGATTTGGTCCAGTTGCACAGGAGTCAAACGTCTTCTCAGCAAGACTGATAAGCTGATATTTTTCTCATTTCTTCAATTATTGTCACCTTATGTGTTTGAACGAGAGAAAAAAACAGATTTAGTAACAAATACCCCTTTTCACTCCACCTGTAACAGCCTACAGATAATAATCGATTTTGTGAACAAGAGCCGATGAAGTGAGAAAAAATTTGATATAATCAACTCAAAACATCTTAATTTTTCCTTAGAGAACATATAATGTACAGATATTCACGAGATAACTTGAAAAAAATACAAATGAAGAGGAAGTTCATAAGTGATCCCTAGCAATTGTTGATCAGTGTAATGGACATATCTTTATATGACTATGTTAAATTCTAGCATGACACTCTCTATCAAGAGTTGTCCAATATCAGGACTCAATTTGTCGATAACCATTGTATGGTTTACAGAGAATTAAGGTCATACTACCATGTTACACAGCGGTCAGCATGACCAAGGATATGTAACATGTTGTTGTTTAATTTGCTAAGATAACAATTGAACAGTGTCTAGATTAATGATGAGAATATCTCAATATTATTCGAATAGATTAGATTTTCTCTCAGGTAGTTGAAATGCTTGATATTTCGGAATCCCGTAGGTTTCTCGGACAAGATTGTGAGAAAAATATCTCCATTAATAAATAATTAATTAATAATTAATGAATACCTGAAAATCTGTCAGAGAATGTATCACAGAGATCTTATGGTTTGAATGAACTGAATTGTATGTGACGAAACTAGCCCTAAATGTAGCATGTAGCATTTCGTTGCATGAATTTTTCGCGTCATATTATCAGAATGCCTAAAAAGAAATAAAGCATAATATAGGCGAATCTCTGCACGATACGAAGCTTTCATTGTGGATTTAATGATTATCTTCACAGAAATATGCAAATTTAATTTTAATACACATATTTAAATTATCAAAGTAAGGGTTATAGCGGCATTCTCTTGAAAAATGTGCATTATCATATTAAACGAGGAAAATTGCTGAATTTGGCTGTGCTTAGACTAAATCGATTAGTGAAACCCTTCGCCTGACATCTATAATAACACGTGTTCTGGATAATAAGTATAATTTGGTTGTCTCGTCATTATACCGGAATGGGGTAAATGGAGTTACGAATAATAGTCAGGATTATTTTGAACAGAGTAGGTAGAAAGTTATATTTACATGGCGACAAGAATTTTGAATCCATGAGTCAGTGAAAAGGAATTCGAAGAATTGGCAGAAGCTTATTTATATAGGGTATGCCAATACTTTGTCCATGTGTTGTAGTATATTTGACGGACAGGACAATCATATTTCGATGAATTGGCTGTTAACTTTAACCTAGTCGATTTAGAAAAATTAAAAGGTTTTTGTCGATTCTTTATTTTTGAAGACATGGGATGAAAATATCAGGTCGCTGTGATATGAAATTTTCGAGCTATATAGAGCGATTTAGAGAGGTGTTGATGGGTATCGGTTCCCATAAGTGAAAAAGAAGTTGGATGAGACACTCTCATCTTGATGATCTCTGCCAAATATTCCAGAAAATTACCGCAGGAAGTTTTGAACAGCTTCAATTCATTTCCAACCTCTATTTAATCATCAAAAAATAGTTCTGAGTAGGGTTATTCTTAAAACTTTTCGATTGCAGTGCCGGATTACACCTGGCAACACTAGTGTTGTCTAGACCCGTAATATAATATATACATGATGATCCGCATAACTCAGAATGAAACGAGCGAAAAGAAATTAGTTTTCGTTAATGAATCTAAATTCTGCTGGTAATTTCCTCGAAATCAACCTACTGAAATCCAACAAAAAAGGGTTGGCCATTATACCCCTGATTCGTTATTCCAATTCTCTATTATCGAGATACGAATGGAGACATTAGTAACAAATGTAACAGTTGAATTGCGGACTCGTGCCATGGCAGGCTCGCTGATGAAAACATTAAACCTTTTTAAGTGCGTCGTAAAGGTTGGAAAGTAAAAGTAGGAGAATTAATTCGAGTATTTCTAGGGCCCATTCCATTGAGTTAGGGGAAATAAATTTCGCATTAGGACAAATAGCGTCGGATCCATGAATTTACGGATGTAATGCTCTCCAGCTTCCGGTCTCAACACAAAAACCACACCCTCTACCCTTGGGCCGCCCTCTCGGACCTACGATATATATTTTATTTTTATTAAAACGCCAGCGGATGACAGGCAATTAGTGAAAACGGTATCTCATGACCATTCCGAATTTCTGAAACCGTAATAGATGGTTACGACCTGTAACCGTTATTTCATCCGCAAAGTCGCCTAATAATGAGGATCATTTTGAATGTTGCAATTACAGCCAGCAACTTCGATCATTTTATTGTCTTCTATATTGGGATGATTCGCTTTGTTGAAAATAATAAATATGCGTTTGGGGAGAATATATTTCCCAGCAGAATGACCTCGGAATGTCTTCCGACAAAGGTTTTATTTAATCGTGAATATTTCCTACCAGAAACGATGATGATGAGCTGGAGTTTTTATAAAATAAATGTCAGAATATCTTGGTGATCGCTACCCGTCTAACGATTCTAAATTCGTAGTTTTGAGTCTGAAATTAGGTTTCTTTGACAACTAAAAAATTTTTAACCTGATCAGTTTGAATAAAAAATCAGTTCCCGCAACTTCGAAATAAGGAAATATACGAAATTATAAAAAATTACGAAAGGCTTGAAAATTTACAAGTTTTCATTAATACACGACATCTCTTAGATATTTTTCAAATCTCAGCGAACCTTGTACAGGGTGGGCATATTTCAATGCTTAAGACTTTTAAAACTGAGGAGAAACTTATAAAATACCATTCATTTTTGGCTACTTTCTTATATTTTGAGTAAAAACGAAAATTGGAAAAATTGAGGTATCGAAAAAATTTATATCTCCGCTAATACTGATGATGAAGTTCTGAAATTCAAACATTATACAGGGTCTTTCACGAGGAACCTCACCCATATTTATACGGGAAACTACTGAACGTATTTTCATGAAATTCATCACTTATAAGTATTTCACGATGCTGATGTAATCTAAAATATTTTCAAGGCATGAGCAACTCCGGTTTTTCCGGAAATGACGTCAACTTCCGTTTTTCATATTACAACACCAATTTTTTATTGCAGAAATAGATTCCTTAGAAAATTTAAGGTTATTTTGATGTAACATTGTTCAGTTTTGGTTGGAAAACTCTCTCTGAGCGGGAAAATACGAGAAAAAAATCGAAAATAGAGCTCCGCTGAAACAAGAATAACTTCGAGGTTTTTGGATGGAAAATTTTCATTTTTGGGATTTTTCAAGATGTAAGATTGATGTATCCACTTTAAAAATCGAATTCGCGATTCATGATACAGGGGGTGAAAAAATCGCTTTCAAATTTAGGGATGACAAAATCGTGAAAAATCAATTTTTTCAAATTAGAACCCCATTTTTTTATGGCAGATATTGTATCTACGTTAAAAAATAATGTGAGTGTATGCATCACACCTTTGCCCTAAAGTGGATATTTTCTAAGTTATTCACAAAAAACTGTTTTTCGTCTTGAATTTTCTTAACGAAAGATCCGACATTTCTCAAGTTTGTCATGGTTCTGTTAATGGTATCTCTCTTTGGTCTGGGTCGGTCAGGAAACCTCTCAATGAACAGTCGAATCGTTCCATCTACAACTTTATTACATTCTCCATGAAGTAGAATGAGATTTAAATAATCTTCATTGGTAAAATTAGTCATAGTGATCGATTTTATAACTCAATACGAATTATCACCAAATTAATAGTAAACACAAAATGCTACTGAATAAAGAGGAATTTGGCAGATGTAATTAATGATATCTATCATTAAAAAAAAGAAGTAAAACATGGTAAGTTTTTACATATGGTTCATAAGGAATTATTTATTTATCACTGGAGAGAAAACCGATGACCGATTAGTTGAAATAAAGAGGTTTCCGATACAAATTCGAATCCAAATTCGCCATCTATTTATGAACAACCTATAACTTTTTTCTCTTGCATATTAGGGTAGTAAAATCTAAAACATGGTTTAAGTAACAGTTCCCGAAAATTTCATCTTTTTGGGGTGAAGGGAAATGAAATAGCTGAAAATTTAAGACGAAAAACAGTTTTTTGTGAATAACTAAGAAAATATCCACTTTAGGGTGTGATGCATACACTCCCATTATTTTTTAACGTAGATTCAATATCCGCCATAGAAAAATGGGGTTCTAATTTGAAAAAATTGATTTTTCACGATTTTGTCATCCCTAACTTTGAAAGCGATTTTTTCACCCCTGTATCATGAATCGCGAATTCGATTTTCAAAGTAGATACATCAATCTTACATCTTGAAAAATCCCTAAAATAAAAATTTTCCATCCAAAATCCTCGAAGTTATTCTAGTTTCAGCGGAGCCCTATTTTCGATTTTTTTTCAAATTTTTCCGCTCAGAGTGAATTTTCCAACCAAAACTGAAAAATGTTACATCAAAATAACATGAAATTTTCTAAGGAATCTATTTCTGCAATAAAAAAATTGTGTTGTAATTTGAAAAACGGAATTTGACGTCATTTCCGGAAAAATCGGAGGTGCTCATGCCTTGAAAATATTTTATATTTCATCAGCATCGTGAAATACTTATAAGTGCTGAATTCCATGAAAATACGTTCAGTAGTTGCCCGTATATATATGGGTGAGGTTCCTCGTGAAAGACCCTGTATTGTGTTAATTTCAGAAATAATTTTATACTTTCATCGAAATTCTGAAGCGATTCTAACAAATTTAACTTCACTCTTATATAGTTTTTTTTTATTTTAATGATCTGACACTGAATTTCACACTCAAGGTTTTGTCCTCAAACATTCTCAAAATACAACGTCTTGGCCGCATAAAAAATTACACATTTCTCTACAATATTTTCTGTAGATTTTAAACAAAAATTGTGCCCCCGTGTTAAGCAGTTTTATCGAATAAATTGAGAAGTTTGGGAAACCATTGAGTTTTTAAGAAAGATATATATTAAATGGCTCTAATTTTCCAAAACAAAAACATATATAACGATTGCATAATATTCCTACTAGGTATGTCATATTAAATACAAAAGACTTTCATTTCATTTTTCCGTACAACAGAAATATGTATTAGACTGAAAATATTTCAGTAAGAATGATAGCTGTGCCAATTCGTTGCAAGCAAATTTTAAGCACAAAAATGTGATAAGTTTCCTATTACATCAAATACGCCATCTTCGGGTATGACCATGTATAATTCATACATAATTGGTCGATACAATTAATTGAAAAAATATTTCAACTCATGCTTTTTTTCTATAAACCAACAGAGACACCATGAGGTGAATCACCCTGTGTAGGAATTCTGCCATAGTCGTTAACGGTCAGCCGTAATTGGCTCAGTTTGGAACTACATTTACCCATTAGTCGCATCATTCAAATTAAATCTGTTATTTCGAAGCGAGTTATCATTATTGATGCCATCAACCCATGGTTTGGCGCGACCATAATTAATATTTATTAACTCCCGGTAGTTAAAGATTTTATCGCAATGACAGCTACTAGAGAATAGATGCCTTAGCAACTACAAATTTTATGGATGTCACCCCTCACAGTTATCTCCCGCATCTAGTGTCACTTTGTGGTTCCCCTGGCTATTAAGCGTAGGAGGAATACCCCTAGATACAAAAGGGAAAGTATTGTTGTTACAATCAGGACGAGTTATACATCCAGGAATGGTTCTTGTTAACGACATCCACTCTTCTGGGAAGTTGGCTATTCATGCTTCAATTTGAATTTACTGTCAACAAGGTACAATTAACGACGTCGTCGCCTAGTTGGGTTTGAAGAGACGAAAGTTTCGATTCGCTGAGTTGCAGGAATGATCTGCAAAATCTGTTAAGATTCAAGTTGACAGACTGATCTATTATGATTTCGTTCATATTGAATTCAAGGAATAAAAATAAATAAAAAATATTTTTCGACATCATTCAGGAAATAATGATCATTTTCGTTTCTCCATGGATCCATTCTCCGATGTTATTTTCATATTTTTTTCATCTTATGCGCGCAACCAAATCACTGCAAAGGACTGTTCAATTTCGAACTTTCATTGATTAGGGTAGAGGCATCAAATCATTTTACCTGCTCTCCAGCTAGCCGGCCGAAATTATTCTATCTATATAATAAATAAAGTTGCTTAGTTACACAAATCCCCCCACGTTGGGCGCCATTTATTTTATTTATTTATTTATTGGCTTCTTCAGGGCAAGGCAACCAAGAAACCTGAAGAAGCCAATAAGCAGAAACACGTGTCGGCAAGTACCTTCCATCCATTTCCCATATTTTCTGCATTCCTGCGGTTTAACCCATTATCCTTCTCCAATATCTTATTTCACCGCATTATCTTCACTTTGAATTTATATATTTATATATATAATTTAATTTAATTTATATATATATATTTATTTATTTATTGACCTTAGCTGATACAGTTCGAACTTCTATTGAAATTATTTCAAGATAACGATTGTTATAGGTGAAATAATAATTTCCGACCACCATCCTATGAGGATCATGAATAATTCCAACCCAAATGTGAAATAAGTGGTAACATTGAGAAACCCTATCAATTAACCTAAAAATAAGTCTCGAATTTCTCCACCCACATCTATTCTTAGAGAATGAATGTAAGAACTATCCGAATCCGAGCAGTTCATAGATTACCTAATCGCCTACTAACATAGCGATAAGCTGAACTGGCATTACCATAATCAATCCTGCAATCACGCAAAAGCGTTCACTGGCACTTCACATGATGAATTCGGATCATTTAAAACTGTCAGAAAGTGAACCAGTTTCAACAGTTTGTGTTTTCTTCTTCTGCCTCCGCATCAATTACTGAAGAATGATAGTGATTGTCACGATCGTTGGATAATACGATGGCATCATTAATTATTTCGTATCGTGGAAATCGTTCCAGTTCAGATTATTCAGACGGAACAACTGTTCAAGAAAGACGTGTTCGGGAGGATCAAGTGGTATCAGATCGAGGACGATACTGCAAACGAGTACATATAGAAGGGGAAGTTAACAATTTATCTTATGGTAGAATGAAAGATGGGTATTACAGTAATGCAAGTAGTGCTGAAAAGCGAAGAACGATTCTTTTAGGTCTCAAATAAACCAACGTTGAATTAATTTTCGATTATCAAAAATACCACGATCCACATCTGCACTCGATTATATGTCGTAACGAAATATAGATTGTTTCGCCAAGACTTACGAAAACGAGCAAATAGTTTCACCTGGAATGCACTCAGTACGGGAATGTATTGGTTTGTCTAAGCTGTCCCTATGCACAAGGGAAGTTTTTGAGGGGATCCAGGGTTTGAGAGATGGCTGTTCGTGTGGTCCGAATGAGGTACCTGCGGTGCTCATAAAGAGGTGTATTTTCTCACTCACAACACCAATTCGTGATATATTTGAGGTCATCTTGATAACTGGGAAGTTTTCCTCATACTGGAAAAATGGATATTTGGTACCTATATTTACCGAAGTTACTCGATAAGTTGGTGTGTGTCAGATCAGTGTGGGAGAGCTCCCCATTTATAATAAATCAGCAGCACGGATTTTCTAGGGGTAGATCTACGATGATCAACTTACTAGTTTATATGGAGGATATAATCGGTGCACTGGAGGACGGTAGGCAAACTGACGCCATTTACAGTGATTTTAGTAAGGCTTTTGACAGGGTCAATTTGAATATCCTTATGTTGAAACTGCACAGATTGGGAATAAGGGGTATTATGTACGAGTGGTTCAGCAGCTTTTTGAGAAACCGTCTTTTGGCAGTCAAACTGAGAAACTGCGTTTCCTACTATATTCCTGTTTATTCTGGGGTGCCTCAGGGTCCCATTTGGGACCCATATTGTTTTGCTTTTTCATCAACGACATCAGTAGTGTGTTTCGCAACTATGACTTTTTGTTGTTCGCGGACGATATAAAGTTTTACCGTATTATTTCATGTGACAATGACGTCAAGTTACTGCAGCAGGACTGCTATAGATTGTAGGAATGGTGTTTCTCCAATCGCATGTTTTTGAACCTCAAAAAGTGCTCGCTGATCAGGTTTTTCAGAGGAAGACACTATATACAATCCACATACGACCTGTGCAGTGAGAGATTAACTCGAACAACGTCAGTCAAGGACTTAGGAGTGTGGTTCGACACGAAATTGGCATTTCATTCTCATTCGGCTTATGTCAAGGATAAATCGTTGAGACTTTTGGGTCTTGTGTTGAGAAGTTGCAGATCTTTTTCTGAGGATGCACTGATTTCTGTGTTTTCCTCCCTGATTCGAAGCATTCTTGAGTATGGATCTCTAGAGGTGTGTATCGACAGAGGTTGTACAGAGTATAGTATATTTTCGAGATTTATTGCTCACAAAAGGGGCATACGATATGCTGAAATGAGTGTTTCGTCAATTAGGGAATCGGTGGGACTGTGGTCGCTGTCTGATAGAAGACGTGTATTAGATTGTTGTTTCTTGCATAAGCTGTTATATGGCTGCGTTTCCTCACCTGAACTAGTGTCAAGACTCCTCACCTTTAGAAGAACAAGGCATACTGAATTGTTCAGGCCCAGAGCGTTGCGTACTAATTATGGTAATCATCTATACCTGGGTAGAACTCTTGCCTTTATAAACAAGTATCCTGAGTTGGATATCTGCGAGCAGTCACTCGGTAGTTTCAGGTCTCGGCAGAGCGTTATGCTTTCGCGTTCCTCAATGGTGGGTGGAAGAAGGTGAAACATTGGATTATTTTATGTTATACTCGATGTTGTAACTGCTGTGTTCCAAAATAGTTTGTTATATAGTTATTTTTATTTTAATAAGGCTGTTATTTTTTGTTGTGTTGTATTTTTTTCGTGAAGGGGTTATCCCGTAGAATTATAATAAATAAATAAATAAACCTGTTCCTGTCCATGGAAAACGCCCTTGGTGGTGTAAAGTTGAACTCAAAACAGGCTTGTGAAAAATGGCTATCCGAGTTCTTTGCAAATAAGGAGAGGGGCTTCTACGAGGGAGGTATTATGGAGTGCCTTCAATAAAAACAATATTTCGAAAGCATAATTTTAATCATAAATTGTTTTTCAAATCCGAAATAATAAATAAAAAAAATAAGACTTAAGTATTCAATGATCTCGACTCATAAAATTTCGTCTACTGTAAAACGACCCCTTTAAGTCAACTGAAAGTAATCCAATCGCGATTATATCATCAAACTCGTTGAATTTCATCGGTAACCCCACCTACAGGTCGACAGGATTTACTCTACGAACCTCAAACATTTTATCTGCCAACCAGAAAGCTTTTGTTGCGTTAAAAATCCGGGATGAGCCTAATTATAATAATTCATACGTACGATAAACGTGCGTTCAGTGAGCAAGGTTGAAAACAATATGCTACACTACCACGGTTCGATTACCATGTTCCCAATTTAGCATGAAAACGCAAGGGATAAAAGGGTTGCTCCATCCCGAAATTGCTAAATATATATTTTCATGCCTTGTTTGGAGTTTCATCCCCTATATATTCCTCATTACGTTATCGTTTGGTGTTTCGTAGTATGATAGACATTTTCAATGGCATCAATAATGCCTATAATCGTTGCGAACATAGAAATTAAAGAATAGTTCTTGTGAAACATGTTGCAGAATGTAGTTATGCATAGAATGAATTGATGACTCATTCATTTTTGTGAAAATCCATCTTGAATATTAAACGAAAACAATTATTTTTTTCTAATTTTCACTTTATTAATAAAGTAATAAAGTGAAAATTGGACAAAAATAGTAGTTATGCATTTTACATTTACAAATGCCTTATGCTACAAGCTTTATATGCTTGTATAACTTCTGTATTTAATTACAGTTATTCCCCTTTTGTTCTAGTAGAACAGCGTGCTGTCGTTCTGCCCAAATTTCTATAATTATCGAATATCAAGAAGAAAATGGTCTGAATCGATTAGGTTCGACTTCCTCATGAAGAATCCATGATCATATTTGAGTTGGTCATCCGGCCGGCCGTATGCTTTCTTTCTTCCGAAAGAGATGAGCTAGAGTTTTCATATTTTCACAATAGGTCAACTGTCCAAATATCTCTGTCAAGTTTGTTATTGGGTCAAATCCGTCGAATGTTTCACCTTTTAAGAGCATCTGAAATTTAGTTTCCTCCTGGAATGTGTATCTGATCAATTTGTAAGTTTGAAGATGTTTGAATGAGGTTGAAATAAATAGAGTTGCAAAATTTCGTGAAAATTGTCAAGCTGGAAAATTTTTGAAAAATTCTCGAAGCTTTTTCCAATTACTTCCAATAAGATTTTGGAAGGAAATCCAGGATATTGATCCTCCGAATATTTAATTTCAGCATCGTGTCATCTCATTTCGAGAAGATATACCTAAGTTCTCCATTTTTTAAGACCTCCAATGACTAAAAGTTTTCATTTAATAAACAGGCATAGATGGAAATAATCTTTGTTTATCAATGTGTCAAAAATTTTTTTAAACTCAATAATTGGTCAATATAATTGTTGCGATATTCTCGCAACAAAGGACCATTCTTGGAATTTGGGGTAGTGGCCATTACTTCCAAGAATGCCTTCTGTCGGACGGAATTTTGGAAATTTAGCTACCTGTACGACCTCTCTCAATTATTCAAATTCATTCTCTCTACACCTCTCAAGGTGGTCAGTACTACAAGTAAGTTCTCCTTCATCAATTCACTTTCACGAGTCTATAACGGCACTCAGAACTACAAGTTCCTCTAAAGATCTCTCAAAATAATCTGTTTTCGGGTCAGTTAGCTACTCTAGTTCATGTGTATGTGAATTACTCAGTTGAAATTCTCTACGTGAAAGAAAAAGGTTGTGAATTGTGAACCTGTGACGCAATTACACATCGCCAAGGCACAATTCATCAGTGAAAATTTGTGAAGCTTTATCCAAAGTGCCGGCACCTTATTCTGAGAAATCTACCTCGACGATTGAAGCAGAGCTGTGGTGAACTCCGAACAACAAATAAGGTCAGATCTCTTTATCATTTAATATTACCAGAAGTGCCCAAGATTGAGCAAAGAGGTGCAATCCTTGGTTATTATAGACACCTAAAAACTCTTTCTGTGAGTGTAAACTCAATGCCGAACATTGTGTTACTATTCTTATCTGTGAATACATAATTCTATTATAACTACAAACTTGTTTTTATTCACCTTGCAAACATCTTTCCTACCAAAGATAATTTTTGGATCTACTGTTATAGTATAACCAGCAACTCAGGAAGTGCGCTGCCCTTCATTAAGCGAGTGATTATTATTATTTCTAATTTTGTTCCCGCACAATGATAATGGTATCATTAATTAATGTTACTTGTCTAGTTTTTTGGAACCTTAACAGTATAATACAGTAGTATATATCGGCACAAGGAACCATTATTCTTTCAGCGACGTTTCGGAAAATTTTATTTCCTTCTTCAGGCTACAAAAATAAGAAAACACAATCAATTGAGCACTCAGAAAGAATCATAAGGAATACAATACAACATAAGCGCCTTTGAATAATGTTCATTATTCATCAGTTTGATATTTGTCTGCTGGTATTGGTATATGTCTGTGTTCAAAATATGAAGTTTCATTGAAACTTCATTGGATTCTCCTATGTGGTGGAGGTTTGTGATTCAAATAAAGTTGAAGATTTGTAATTTTCAAATGAAGATCTTCTTTCACAACAACTATCTCAACCGTTTTTGTATCACAATGTTGCAGATTCTGGTTAAAACTTCAGAGCAGTTCGAAAAAGCTACTGACCTCTCCTCAGTGCTTTTTCGATTTTCTTTTTTTAGAGAAAGTTCATACTCGTTTGTTTTCTGACCTTGGAATTCTTTAATTACAAAATGTCATATGTCAATGGTTATATTATTGATGAAATAATATGAAAGATGAACGATTATGTCAATTACTTAAAAAACATAAAAGGAAATTGCCCAGTATGTCGAATTGTGTGTTCGTCATTTATAGGATAACCATAACGATAAATTAGGTTTCCTCGGGGGAATCGAAAAGGAATCTAGACCACAAATAGCCGACCATGAATCCTGATTGCCACATCTAATTGGAAAGACGGAATCCAACTTACCCGGCTACCGAACACATAGATTTCATGCGACAATGAGATCTGGAAGCATTACACTCTAGCGGAATCCGTGGAACTAAATCGTCCAAATAATTCACCCGTTTTTCAGCGCTTGAACAGGAAACAAAATTTTACAAGAGGTGGCAACTATTGCAAAAACCAATATCTATTCTTCAAGGAATGCTTTAGGAATTCCTCTAGGTGGTATCGCTCGAAATTATTGACCTACACGATCTGAGCATCTCAATTGTTAACATGCTCTCAAATACACATTTTACATATACATTTTGAATTTGGTCTTATCCTAATACGACTATCCTGAGTGCTTGTCAGACAAATTTGAAATCTGAAAATATGGGATATGATATTGTTCAAAATTTTTTTTCTGAAGTCAAAAATTTTTGTTTCATGAATAATTCAAAATTTTTGTCTTTAACCTGATAGATATTCAATGATGATAACATTTACATCGAAACCATTGCATTTATTCAAAGTAAAATTGTCGAAAAAAAAGCGGTAGAGAGTCAAATAATTCTCATTTCTCTTTTGCTGGGGAAAACCGTTCCATTAAAACAAAACAACGTGAAAAGTATGTGGATCATCTGAATGAAAAAATATCATCACATGATGCTTTAAATTCTGTTTCGAAATCTATGATCAAAAATCGATCATATCGTCTGTTCATCAAATGTATTTTTGTGTATGTGTACTATTAAACCAAACGGAGCAGCAATTGGGAACCATAAAGTAATTACATAGAGATGTGTTCTGTGTTGGGAACTTCTGCGAAGATGCCAACATCTCAACATTGGAAATCAAATGATACGACAATAAACACTTTCCCTTTTGTGGCACAGAGAACACGAAACCCTAATTCCAAAGAGGGGAAATTATCAAAACCTGGATCCTTATCGACGATATTACTTTGCAATAATTTCTCACCCTCACCGTTATATTACTGGTAATTCCCAAGAAGGAAATCATAGTATTTCATTCGTGCCTCCGCGTTAGTACCCCATTGTTCTAAAGATATAGGGTCGGTAGATGTATATTGTTCAACGCAGTTGTTAATCATTGAAACACAAAGCGTAACCTATCGATGGTCGAATCTCGGAATTGTTATCACAGCGTAAAATAGGGGTTATTGACTAACCGGTGTTTCAATGGCGGGGAAAGTAAACAGATATGCATTGCGGGAAACAATTGAAAAATCTCGTTTCGGTTGGGCTTCCTGACCCATCACGGTCATGTTCTCAATTTGCGGCATTCTATTCAGGTCTACTGGATTGGGCGTTGTTAATCAATGAACATTGTGCTTCCGTTGTGTCCGTCTGTGATAATGATAATATTGGAGAATTGAGCTGAAAATGGTCTCAAATGAATTGAATACTGGCATAAAAAAACCTATATCTTAAATTAAAAATAACCACAGTTTTCCATCAGGTTTGCTCGAAGATTTATTTATTTATTTATTAACAGCACATGACCTCTGTATGTAAAATATAACACAAAATAAAAAAATCTAAGCAGTATAACACGAAAAATACACCAGAAGATGGTTTAACAACCGAAACCAATTGAAATGATCTCTTGGTCGTGTAATAATATCAATGAAGTGAAAATTAGACAAAAATAATTGTTTTCTTTCAATATTCAAGATGGATTTTCACAAAATAAATGAGTCATCAATTCATTCTACAAAAAATACATGTATATGTGTAATATGAAACAGAAAAACAATATAAAGCACAAATAAAAATTATTCTTAAATATCACAATTTTATCAGGTACTTCAATTCCTCTCCTCAACTTCGAAATAGATACATGAAATATATCAAACTCCTAATGAGTAAACAGCAAAAATATGTTTATGGTGCTGAATTTTTTTACCAGAAAATAAGTATTTTGTATCTGCCTTCTGGATATGGACCAAATCGGATGAAACATGAGTGAGTGAATCATTTCTTAGAGGAAAATAATGTTTTCAAACAATTCAGATTCAATAGTGGATGCTGTGGAAAGTGTTTTCATTCAAACTATACTGGACTACAGAGGGTATTTGCCCAATGTGAAAACTTGAAATGCTTATAACTTTTCGACGACATCAGCGTTTCGCATTAATCTCGAAACCTTGATTGGGGGAATGAAAACAATAATTTGTTCTTGATTGGGCGAGTCGAAGTAAATCAAACCTTCGGATGGGTCGAGGTGGGACATATAAGTTGAATTGTGACAACAAGTCTGGGGAGTACAAAAGACCCTGAAAGAGCTTAGCAATGAATATCACATCCGCATGAAATCTTCTCTTCTTCAAGGAGGATAGTCCAAGGCGTTCCCGCATTCGAATGGCGGAGAAAGTATAAACTGAAAACGTACCCATTCTAAGAGCAGCATACTTTAGAAATCTGTTTTGGACCCTCTCTAGGAAGGAAACGTCGACCGATAAGTATGGAGACCACACTACTACATCAAAAATGAAAGAGAATACAACACATGTGTTTCGAGATTTGTGTATAACACTTTTCTCTTATAACACAAAAAACATAATTTTCAAATCATTAGCTGTACTACACAAAATGACTTATTATGGGTATTAAGAAAAATGTCTTCTAGGTAGGGTGTTTAAGGAGAAGAAAGCGTTGCGTAAACGAACTCTAAAACTTTTGAGTAGAACCGAAGCGAGTTGTCAACTGACGAATTGCTAGGAGTCTAGGGTTAGAAAGAGAACACCACAAAGACAAGCATTAATTGAATAAATTCGTAAACATGACATGAGCATCTCGTTGATTGGTGGGAAATTCCCGTGCCTTGGAGAGAATTAGTGTATGCTCAAAAAGAGCATCTATAGCAAGAAAGGTAATTTTTAGAAAAATTGTCTTACCTTAGTGCGAGTTGGTCACGTTTGACGTATGATATCCCAGAGTTTCAATACCTCAAGTGCAACTGAGGACCGATTTCAAGGTGTTATCCCTCTCATCAGCACAGTGTAGCACTGAACTCCTGAAGGGGGCTGCCAGTGCTCAAGGAATATTGTGAGGCATTTCCAAGTATTCTCCTGAAAGCGCGCTATCTACATCTCAAAGACTGAAACAGTCCCATTTCCTCTATACGACAAAAATGATCCCTAATGTTGGGCTACTACAGCGATCTGATGATTTACATTCTTAAAGTACCATCGGTGTGCCCAGAGGGTTAGATCGCAATCGTCTCTTTTAGACCGAGAAAGTAACAACCGTGAAATGTTATTGGTTGTACGCGGGCACTCAACGTTAAAGCATGTATAGCAGGAAAGACAATTTTTGGAAAAATTGTCTTACCCTAGCGCGTGTTGGTCATGTCTGAGCATCAACAACAGAAAACATAGCCAAACTAGAGTATACGGTTTTCGCAGATAGTTGATTGCCGAGCGAGATTTAGTAGAGGTTCTACTCATCTCATTAGGCAGTGCGAGTAATATTTTAAGTGAAATTTTGGGTTTAAGAAAGCTGTGTGTAGAATGGGAGCCACATTTGCTGACAATGGAACAAAAACATTCGAATGCGACTTTCTCAGCAACATTTGAAACGTTTCAGAAAAGACATATCTGAATTTGTGCATCGATTCATCACTACATATGAGAAATGGGTCAATCACTATGATCCTGAATCAAACATGAGAGACTAAAGAGTGGTGTGAACCTGGTTGTTCGGCTACGAAACGAGGCCAAGAAGGTTATGGCATCACCTTTTTGGGACGCGAAACAGTGGCGGCTTTTCAGGTGAAGGGAGTGAAGTGGCTCTTCACCTAAAAATTCCTAGGGTCAGGGTCACCTAAAATGTTCATTTAGGATGATAATTATTATTCACTATTTATACAATAATTTAATTGTTTCATTAGCTCCATGTCAGAACTCAGGAGACGTTTATTATAGAGAACATTTATTACATTACACGAAACCCATTATAAATACATATCTTTTCGCTTGCCGCATCGAGTGAAGAGGTTTATCACGGAACTTGCACCTCGATCGCTCAAGCAGACTGCGTTGCTATGGTAACGGGTGACGCCACCGGGGCTTTCTATTACGGTTTCTAGCTGTAGTGAAGAGCTTCTGCTACCCTCTGCACCTGTTACGTTCGTCGGTGTTTTTTGAATTCATTGCAACTTCTGAACAGTCTGATGAAAAATCTATTCAGCTTACGAAAGGATTTTCAAGTGACTTCAATGATTTTGAATTTACGTTTTTAGCCTTGGTATTTAATGATCTTTTTTGTTCCACCGATATATTGCTTGATGTTCTTCAAAAAAAAATTCCTTGATATTACTTATTCTCAGATAAAAAAACCCGTGATATATTACAGAATAAAAGAGATGATTTTAAGAGAATGCTTGAAAAAGCTAACGAAATGACTGAAATAAACAACTCACGAAAATACGCTGTACTTACAAAAGATGCAATATCTCTAAAATATAAAGTGCTGTTTTACGAAATATTGGACCATATTTTAATGGAAATGGGCATACGATTTCAAGACTGTGACAAGCTGCAGTTTCTTTCTCTTGGTGATCCCACAAAGTTTGAACAATATAATTTATGTTTGCCCTCTAGTCTAGTCTCAAAAGCAGACTTTATTTCGATCTTATGGAAAAATATTTACAAAAAGTCAGCGCCTTAAAAACGAACTCTTGCTGTTTTATGCCGATGAAAGTTACCGAAATGTATCCATGCAACACCTACTTCAAAACCTCAGTGAAAACAAGGACACATTTGCTGAAGCTTATAAACTGTTTTCCCTCATCTCAACCATTCCGTCGACAAGTGCGTCAGTAGAAAGGAGTTTTTCTTGCCTCAAGAGAATAAAAACTTATTTAAGAAATGTTGTATCTCAACAAAGGCTTTCCTCTTTGGCCAATATTTCCATTCAAAAAGAACTTTTAATTCAACTAACAAACAAACAACCATTTTATGAAGACATTACGGACAAATTTGCTAGTTTAAAGGACCGAAAGTTGGACCTGATATACAAAAAATAGGGGAGTTTACATAAAAAAAGATGTTATTCTAGATTTTTCTGCTTGTTTAGCTCTTTTTTCACCCACGAGCTGCCACTGACGCGAAAGGTATTTTGTTCGTGGATTATTTGCAAACTGGTGAAACAATTAAATCTGAATATTAGTGCAACCCTTTGAACTAGTTGAAGAAAAAAATCGTGAATAAAGACCCAGTTTGCAGAAGAAAAAAATCCTTTTCATGTGGATAATGCACCATGTCATAAGAGCACTTTGACTATAGCTAAAATCCACAATTCTCGTCAATATAGTGCTTCAAGTTTCTCTTGTCTGTAAGGGCTCAACAAGAGATTCTTTTCATTTTACATGCAGTTCCATTACAAATGTTGGGGGAAAATAGCTCAAGCAACGATTGGTTGAGCAAGCAGATATGAACAAAAAAATATTAGACAGATTGGAAAGTGAATACAGTAGCACAACAGGGAAGCTTTAACAGCAAGATTATCCGGGATTACGTTTAGAAATATTGTCTACCCCCATTTTCAAACTGTGACACACTCGAATCGAATCGCAAAAATAGTAAGGGTTAGGGCAGTCACGTGTCAGGGTATTGATCGAAGGGGATGCCACAGAAAAAAATTAAGCGTTATTTACTCTTTCAGGCAGAACAGAATGACTCGCACAATGAATTGACATCATTGGGGATTTTTAGGAGGCAAATATAACAATACAAACCTATTAGTTGCGTGGAAATGAATTTCTTATTTTAGGAAAAATAACTATATTGATTTGAAATTGTAAATAAATTCAGTAACATTCAAATATATTCTCATCAAGCATATCCATCGTTATTTCGAGCAATTTCGATGAAGACCATATATTTATACTGCAAATAATGTTTTGAGGGCTGCTGACTCAATTTAGGAGACAGCGAAAGTGGTTCTCTGATTTTTCCGAGTTACATTAATATATAATTATATATTTTTGTTGAGGAAAACGCTTTTTAAAAGTATTACTTTATTTGGAAACACTACCTGAAATATGACTATGCGTCTACAAGTAAGCTAAGTGAAGAACAATTCTAGTCTCCCCCTCAGGTCGGTCGTCTCTCCTATTTATTAAAACAACAAACAATAACTGTATTGTGGAGGAGCGTCGCGTGTCAAGGCTAGACAATATGTTTAGTAAGCAAAATTATACATGGGCATATTAAGATTAATACGGAGATGCTACAATGTATCTATCTTAGAAAAAAGGAGCGTACTCATGTAATTATATATATATTAATATTATAGTTACATTATTCTTACATTACCACGTATCCAGTTTTATCTCACTGAATGTTGGGTTAGTTAATGAATAAGCATGTAAGCTATAAACAAGGTCAATTAAATTCAAAAACATACAGACTAATTCACAAGCAATAAAATGACAAACAGTATTTTCTGTATTTTATTCATTTTACAGGATTATATTATCTTCCGGAATTCTGTCGGTCGTTGTTCATAATTTTTTATATCTCCTGGATCTTCTCAGTTATTTCGGAGGTCTCACGTGTAGTCATTTTCTCCTGAAATGAGTCTATAGCCATTAGAACAATATTTTAATAAATAAAATAGATATGGGAAAGATGGATATTGTACGCGATATAACCTTAAGAATATGATTGGACGCGTTTCTAACTAGCCCATTGAAGAACATTCAAAGAGATGCAAACCAGTATTCTCAAAACAGCAGAACAATTTATTACATTATGTGATAATTTCTTCTCATTTCAATTACATAGCGTACTGCGAAGTATTCAACTGAGTATATGTCGAATAAAATCATTCGAAAAATTGTTCTACAAATCCACCATTACTGGTAATGTAAATGTCCCATATAGAACCATTACGGAACACAACACAAATTGTACCACAAAAAAGTCTCCCATAGATATTACTTTTTTTACATGTTTATAGCGAAAAACCTTATCACCCGAAATTGTCAAAATTTTTCAAGGTGCTACTTCTTTCTATATCAAAGATGAATCCAAACACAGAGTTGAAAAATACTCAACGATTTTTTCACTAGTACCATCCAAATATCGTATTTTGACTACTTGATTAGATAATAATAATTGAACTGACTGTAGAGGTATATTCAAATAAATAACAGGATTCATATCTCCACTAATTTTTATTGTTTTTTACAACAATTCTTTCGCCAACACTTCTTCAGTTTTATTCATCAGGTTTTGAATAATCGTTTCACTGAAGTAATTCTGTATTTTGGCTGTGAAACTCTTTCGGAACTTCCTGAAAATCACTTCAGATCTCTGGATTCCTCCATTAGGAATCAAATAAATGAATATATTTTTCATTCTGTAAGTTTTTTTAATACCGAACAGGCAGTATCTACTTGTGATGCATAAAAAAACATAATCATAAATACAGAAGGATTGGATTCATAATGTTTTTCCAAATTTCATATTAACTTCAAGGTCAAGAGAATATCAGTTGTGATAGAAATATCCCTCATCTCATTATGCCTGTCAACGTATGAAATATCCTGATCAAACAAACAAGAATCAAGGGTTGTTCCTTGACATATATCATACCTGAATCTGTGTGAGGCCCTATGAAGGTGGTCTTTTGGCGCACTCACTGCCAGGTGTTTGTTTTCCACGATTCACGAACCCCATACAGAACCCTCGAGAAGAAATGGATATGTTTGCACACAATTTACCTTAGCTGTCTTTCGGAGCCATTGAGACGTCCTTAAATACCTTCCTAAATTATACCTCAAGATTGAATGCTCCTTTAACGAAATAATAATATCTATTCATGTCCGGAGTTCAGCAGAAACCATTAGTGTATTGATAAAGGTAAAGATGAATGAAGATGGAATTGTTGGATGTGTCGAAGGTCTTTTCAAGATTTTTCTATCAAAACATCTTCCTCTAGCGATGATGGATAATTCAATGGAACTTGACGTTTGCTCAACATTTCGCGGTACTTTATAAACCCGACTATTGAAATTTTTGGAAAGGAAGCCCTCTATCCTTTCAGAATATTTTTTGTATTGTAATTGCGAGAAAATTTCAAAATTTGGTTAATACATTATTCATTTCTGCGATCAATTGAATTTGTTGCATAATCTTATTCAAGTACGTATGAGAATGAAGCAGTGCTCAAATTTATTCCGATGACGAGCATGGTGGGATTTCTTTAACTTACTAAAGTTTTATGAAACTCTTTTTTAATAAAAGGAGAAATTTGAATTATTAGGAAAGTGGTTTAACGCCCTAGGTATAAACATGATGAAACTGAAGTGGACTCGTTGAAACCGTACCTAGGAGTATACTTGTTCATGATAATGTGATCATCGATAAAAATAGATACTTTTCAGCTTATTTGCTTTCATGAATACCGCTTCACTCGTTCCATGATAACGAACAAAATAAACCAATAGGGCCTAATGCCAAACCGACACATTGGTATTGAAATGTCGAGATAAGACATTTAACGTAGAGAGGTCTGTGATTCATTTAAGCATGCATTCCGCAAATATGGTCCTCAAAACCCTCTACTTTTCTCCTAAAAGCTACGAACTAACCTCTATCGTGTGTTCAAATAATCCTCGGGAAAATGGAAAAAAGCCCGGTCAACTCGAGATCACTACGAAATTCAAGAAAATGGTTTATTGCCTTTCATTATGTATAAACATAATAAAACTGAAATGAAAGAGTACCCACAAACATACTCGTTACAAATTTTGTCGTCTTCGATCAAAAGAGAAGTGGGCTGACCAATTTCTGGCTTATAGTCCAGTAAAGGAAGGGTTGAAATCACTTTTTCTCGGAAAAAGCTGCATTTTTAATTTGTTGATTGTTATGAAGAGAGAAACATGTGGTCAAAAATGCAGGTGTAAAATTTTCAGGAACATTGAAAAATTCTTGAAAATATAGAAAAAAATACGGTTTTTCTGATATTTTAGCGAATTAGAAGGTTTAGTGAGAAAAAGTTTCAAACAAAAGTTGTAGAGTGGAAAATTCTAGTTCAAATTATGTACTTTGTCGTTCTCGAAACGGAATTTGTATACTGATAAACAGCGCATTTGTTTAGTAGCGCAATACCAACTAATTTTATATTTGGCGCTCGATGAAATGACTACCTGAATACTGAACCAAACATCTGGCAGATATTCGCCAGAGTTGGACTCTTCTCGTTTTGTTATTGTATTGCATTTATTATATCGAAGCCTAGCATAAAATGTTGAGTTGGTTGAAAACGGACAATTTGGGCAAAACGATGTGCGGTTTTCTAATATGATGTGCTAGCGAAGGCGATATAGATTTTCCAATGGAGGCTAGAAGTAATATGAAAAATAGAAAAGTCTAAAATTGGATAAATTTCAAAAAGGATATTTTGTAATTTGACAAAATTGAAATTAAAATTTTATTGATTCAAAAACTAATATAGTTTTCAGCCGCAATTATGAACAAATTCCTAGCTGAATTTCTTTAAGATGCATACGATATACGAATAATAATTCAGACGTAGGTAGGTATGTTTCTGATAGTAAAATAATAGTAATTCCTCGAAGGAAAGAAAATTATTCAGAGTAATGGGACAAAAAAGTTGGATTAAAAAGCTGTAGTAATTATTCGAAGAGCAATAGCATTAATGAATGATAATTAAAGTTTCTGCATCGAATAATATCAGGAAAAACTATTTTTCATCTTTACAAATAATTCTTCAATTGAATGCATCATTATCATCTTCCTCAGAGTCATCTAGATCCCATTCGTCTTCATGGACATCAGAGTTCATTTATATTCTGTTTATCAGGTCAGAGACATTTTCACAAGTTATGCCGTTACACATTTTGCAAAACCTTGTACATTTCAGTCCTGCTTTTTTGCAACTGCAGCGAGAAGTATCACATTTCCCATTACAGCTGCAGAATACCTTCAACAAATGTGAATCAGTAAAAACAAGAAAAAGAGGGAATTTCTGAAATTTCTGAAACTAATAAAACTAGGGTGTGAATGAATTTGACACTCAAATTATTCAATAATTCCTTTGGAGCTATTACTTCACACTGCTAGGAAGTAGCATACAATGTGATCTATGCCAACCCCAATGTTCAGGTTTCAACGACGGTCGTCCTAGCCAAACCTGAATTTGATAATAAACTCGTCTGGTGTGTTCAATCAATGCTGAAACTGTTGGAGGAAGCATTACTAGGGGTGATGTTTTCCTGGTTCCTAAAACTGAGGTTGTGAATATTTTATATCTCAGTTCACCGATGCTCAAATTTTCCCCACTTGTATTGTACAGATATCTCACTATTTTTTCCGAAATAGGATATCTCTCTAATACTTTCATCTTCTTGATAGAAAATCTGCACTGATTCCTGAAGATCGGAATTTCTCTGTAGTAAACGTATTATTTTATTCTTTCCTTGAGTGTACATAGCACTAGTAGAATCACATCCAGCGAATGCATGGGCTTCAATTCACGGTCCTGGTATGTTGAATTCAAAGTATTTCCTTTCGATCCTGGAACAACTTTGTAGAAAAATATATTGCTGTGATCTGGTGTAAGACCAATGAGAAGTACGAAGAGATCTACGTCATTGCCTACCACAGCAACCGATTCTGGAATGTTCTCTTTCAGAGATATTGCTGTCATTACTATATCTACGTCGGCATCTTCTTCTGCTACATTTACTTCTATATTATGTTTTCGTAGATAATTGGACAGTATTTTGATATAAACCTATTTACTCCCAATATTTGACAAAAATTTTTTTTGGGTCATTGTTACCATTTTGTCTTCATCAATTTGAACATCAGGGGCAACAACTTTTTCTTCTCGGTGGAATCGTTCATCATACCAGTAAGCAGAGATTGTGATTGAAGATGCGTTGAGAATAATTTATAGAGGTCAGAGTCAACAGTTTGTCTCATCAATCCATATTCGTCGAAGAGAGATAATGGATATGGCGACAATTCGTTAGATATTGCCTCCTTTTTCCTTGATTCATCGTTCTGATAAAGAACGAACATTCTCTGCAACAATGCAGATGAGTCTATAAAAGATGTGCCTCCAAGAATACGAATTTATTCTGGCTATCGCATAAATTCTTAACTTTGAATTTTGATGACAAATTCATATTCCACAAATTTTTTCCAACGATTGCTTCCATTTCTTTGCGTCCTCCTTGAAATGCCATATGACAGTTAATATGGTCGCTACCAATAACTCCTGTAGAAAGAGACTATTGACAATCTCTTTTCTCAAAAGGATTATGGCATTTTAGTCAGAACACAAATTTTTCAATGTCTTCTTTATGTCTCTTCATACGACTTTCAGATAAATCCACGTGCTGTTCACTATTCTCTGTTCTCAAATCAGCATATTCCTCCAAACATTCCATGACGTCAAATGCCGATGGCATCCCCAGAAGGTAACGCGCAACAACACTGGGTGTGACTCCTCTACCTTGCCTTAAATCTGTACCGAAAAATCAATTTAGTGTTTGTTCTATACACATATCACTCCAGACACTACTCCAAGCTTTGCCTGTCCTACGAATAGTGAAATATCCTGCTCTTGTGAACCTGTCGAATTCTATTGGATCGATCCTTGTTTCCAAATGCACCATTTCCTTCAAGTACCATTGAGCACTTTTCCCAGATGCATGAAAAAGTGGTAACATTTACCTGACACTGCTTAAGTGCAAATCCCAATCTCCAATACGTTCTGCTTCGACAAACTGGAGTAAAATAATCACGCTCTTCAAATATTGAATCCATAATTTTGCGGTGGGGCAATAATTTAACAAATTATGAAGTGTTTCGTCGAATTTCCGAGTTGAACATACTATCATTGGGTCAATATTACAGTCACCCAAAGTAGGAGAATTTTCCTTCCAATTTTCGAACAACATTTTCACTTATTTCTCAATTTTAGCAGTCGCAGTTGTATTGCTTGTTTTCAAAATATGATTTCCTATAACAATGAAAGTTAATATGAGAGCACGTAAAGCTCTGCTGAAAGCATGCCCTTTTGACATTTTCTTCATTGATTGTGCAGCGTATGAAGTAGCCCAAAGATCTTTCAAACCACTTCCATCCATGATAAAGCTTTCTCTTTTTATTTTCAATTTTTTTTCATTATATTATATATATATTTCTTTGCTAGAATTGGTATAATCTAGCATATCGCCCAGTAAACGTTTGACGTTGAGTTACGGGATACCCTGTATACCTATTAATTGAGATCTCAGTATGGGGTGATTTTCGTGACCCCAAGATTCATTAACATACACGAAAAATAATTATGAATAAGATGATGATACTTCGACAACTGGAAAACAAACATCATGGATAAATACAAAGTATGATGCATCCAAATCAATGGAAAATGAGAATAAGCTCATTTTTACAGATGCCGAACGCATTTTCCAAAATATGTTTATTATGAATTGAAAATAAGAGGTAATTATATGTAGGTAGATTTTTCCAATATCCAAAATATTATCATACGAATCTATGAGCTAATGATGTGTAGGTAAGTACATTATATTATTATTTGGTATGAATTTAGAGCATTAACGGACTGAATAGATGGAATGGATTAAAGATAATGGATATTACAATTACTGCTAACTGATGCTTAATTGAATTCCAGTTTCTGTTTATTATGACTGCAGCATCGAGATGTAGTGAGGTTTAATCTACATTGGAAACATTAACAAAGTGATTTTGATAGATTTTCAGACGAAACTAAATCTCCCCACCTTATTTGTCTGTTGAAATTATGGTTTAGACTGCCCCGAATTAAATAATGCCAATGAGTTTAGCTTCAAATTATACACATTCCAACTATAATGTACCTTAATATGTTTAAAATAATGTTAAATTCCAATGGATGACCTTGGTTCAACTCGATTGAAAATTTGAATATTTAAAATAAAAATCATTTCAGTATAATGAATGACAAAAATTCTGACAGCATTCAATAAACTTAAACCCGTAAACATAGACGTAAAAGTTTTGTCACACGTAAAGGGACATGTCATCATTTTATCCCCCTCACTGCATATGTTGTATGTATTATCCCATATTATGCTATATTTTATGTCTTTATCAAATATTTCTACAAAAGGTTGGGGAAATCTCTCCAGTTTATGGCTCCATCACTAAACACTATAGATGAAATTAACCACTGAACAATTTTTGTCATACATTCACGACAAAATTTAAATTGCCATTTGCTGTATTCCTTATTAATGATTTCTAGCACCTTGTTTGATATTTAATCCAGGGTAATATTCTATAATAAATAGAGAAAAAGTTTTCCATCGCTCACATACTTCGGTCGTAATAAGCGTTGAAATAGGTAATGTATTTTCTGTCAGGACCTGTTAAATTGAAGACTTGTCTTTATGAAGAGCTGGTTCTTTATAGCTTCAGACTTACAGGGTTCATCAAATTATATCTATTCTAACATAGGAATGCTTCAAATTAAGCTCATATGAGTTCTAAAAACTTAGAACCCCGTCTCCTAGATTTGTTTCGTACCTTTATAGAAGTTTTTTCACATCTTTACTTCATACACCGATTCAACCTGGTTCACAAACTTAGGAGATGATAGAATTTGACTTAGTTTTAATATTTCTGAATGTTTGTTATGATGCATGGTTAATTAAAATTCAATCAATATTGAAACTTGAAGCTATAGGCTCATAAACAAGAAAGATTAGAATAGAATGCATTTTCTGACCATAATCATTTCATACTGAATTGAATAATTTCAAACTATCGAAATTATCCTTGAAATATTTTCAACATTTTTATAAAGAAAGCTACAAATAACTCTTGACAGTTTCAAACAGAATGAAAACAACAAGGAACCACAGAACACCATTTTATTGGCTACCCACCACAGAGACGTTATCCCAATATATTAAAAACAATAAGGAATATTTCTGTGGTAATCGATGGTTCAACACAGGTAACCACCGAAGGAGATAAAAAAACTTTGGGTCGGCGAGGAGTTCAGAAATGCGATATTTCGAGGTAGAAAGGGGAAAGCGATCTCGCGAGCGAAGCGAGCACCGTAAAGTTCTTGAGATGGACTTTCGTTAGGTGCATTTCACATGCCTTTACGAACACGCAAACATTTTCAAAAAAAATATCTAAAACACCGATTTCCCGGTTTTTCGCGAAAGATGGTCCGATAAAATTAAAAAAGGCTTTTTCCACGGACACGATCAGGAAAAGCGGTTTTCATATGTGTACTCCCCGAGAATCGGACCTTTGGATAGGGCTATTCGTATCTTCCAATCGCAATTAAAAATATTCTAAATTAATTGCTGAAAATAGCTTACTTCGGCTCAGACACAAATTTCCAGATCATCAGTCACGTCCGACGTTCACAGAACATTGTCACATAATTTCAATTACAATTTTAATTCATACTTCGTATAATATTTTGAAAATTCTTCAATTCATACGATTCGTAAGAGCCCTGGTGAGGTATACTCTTATAGTTTAACAGTCTACGATATGTTTTTATGAAATTCAAAAATTTACCCAGCATAGAACCAGTTTGGCAATCCCTATCCAATTCATTTCACCCCTGTCAATTCCTACTCTGAAATGACAATTGTCGTTGACATTCTAATCTTATGTATTGTAATCATACTTTTATTTATGTATGATTGTAATTGTAACCAAACAATAAACTAATCCAAATGGATATTTCGCAGGTAGGGATTTGCAGATAGCAGATAATATTTTATTCGGGTTGTACATTTCAATTTTCACTCCACGAAGAAACATAGGAACGATCCTGTAAAATTCATCATGCCTTCTGATCAAAAAATCCTTCTTTCACCATCAGATACTTTTCATCAAGTTCTTACAGATCCAAGGATTAATATTGTCTCTAAGGTCTAAGGTCATTATAACTAACTATATTACTATCTAAGGTTTCTAAAAAAATGAACCTACAAGGATAAATATGACCTCTTATATTCTGTAAAACTGAAGGTAATATTTCATTATTTACATTTAACTTCCTCACATATTAAATGAACTGTTAAATCATACAAATCCTCAATATGCATGAAAAATCCATTTACCTGGATTTGAAGTTACTCACATACCTACTTTTGCGCTTCATTGATCTATGGTCTATATTGATCTATGGGCTTATTGAACTACTGGCTTATGGATCTACTGGCCTATAGATCTACGGGCCTATGGATCTCCCGGCTTACTAGTAATATTTTAATGTGATAATAATTCACTCTAGTTATTCTGCAGAAATTTATAACTAAAGATCAATAATGGTTACAGATATTATCTTTCATTTAAAAAAACTTATTAATTATATGAACCGTCTCGTCCAACGATACATATTCCTCAGACCTCCAGTTAATCACGACTCTCTGACGTCTGTTGGAGAGGTAGCTCTCAAAAAGATCAAGCATGATATCTCTTACACCTTAGGCCTCCAATTTGTGAAGTAAAGATCTGTGATCAACATTGTCAAAGGCTTTTGAGAGATCTATAAAAACCCCAGTAGGTATTTCACCCTTCTCTAACAAAGTTATAACTCCCTGCACAAACTCGAAAATTGCTGTCTCAGTACTCTTTCCCCTTACGAAGCCATGTTGTGCTTTAACAATAATTTTAAATTTTAAGAGAAATTTCAACAGTCTGTTAGCCAGAATCTTTTCGAATATTTTTGCAAACGAGGTTATCAGACTAATAGGTCTGTAGTTTGAAATTTCATCAGGACTACCCTTCTTGAAAAGTGGTTTAACAATTGACAGTTTAAGATCTTCTGGAAACACCCCAGCTAAGTAGGCAGAATTCATTATATGACACAAAGGCTTGACAATTGAATGTATACTGTGTTTAATAACTGAAATAGGAATATTGTCATGTCCTGATGAGCTCTTATTTTTCATTTTTGCAACAACAGATAGTATCTCAGTTTCTTTAATTTGAAACATGTAAAAAGACTTAAACAGACGTCTTAATTTTCTTGGATACTTCATTTTTTGCATGGGTAAACTCGTGGAAAGGCCTGCTTTATCACGCTGTTCGAAGTTCTACTTCACGACAATGGTCATCTCAGATCGACATAGATAATATTGACGCTCTCCCTAACATTAGACTGTCAGACAGAGCTATTACATGATAAAGTTGTATATAAAAATCTAACATCTAAACCATAATTCAGCCTCGCCCCACACCAATTTGATGCTTTTTTTCAATTCATTATTCATTTTCATAACAGTTCAATCTGTCTACCCCCATATCCGAAATTACTCCGTATAGTTCCGTTTCTATTTCATTGAACCTAGACCAGCTGTTTTGACAGGGTGAAATTTGACTGATATTATCTCACCCCACCTACCTCTCGTGCGCTTTGGCACACCGCAGGCGACCTCTCTATCATCCTTTTGTATAATGAAATAATAGATAGTAGCTTTCGTTATTTGCCCAACAGGGAAAAAATAACAAAAGGCCTTTGTGTTTGGGAAGCAAGGTAATATGTATCAGTCAACCGTATGTCTCTCATTGCTAGATGAATATAAAGAAACTAAGTTTTATATCCTACGTTTTTTATCAATAGAGAGTTGTTCAGTTTTCAGCCATATGGGGAAAAACACTGGCATGAGGATAGGCCAGGAGTTTCTTCTCAACATGCTGATTGTGTTTACAGGAAAGGTGAAAAACTGAAAAAAATGACTGTGCTAAGTAAAACTTTTCTATAACTCGGACCGAATTTACGGAGATGGCAAAAATGGTAGTCCTTTTTATACGATTTCTCAAAAGCCGAAGATATCGGCAACTCTTCAAAAAACTCGAGCCGCAAATGACCTCATTCGATTGGATTTGACTTTCTGATGAAGATTGCAGGATTAAACTTAAGCTACTTTTATTTTGAGATACAGGTTTGTTCATTTATGTGGTGATGACGAGATATTGTTGATGATGGAGCTCGTGTTGAATGATTGTTTGGGCTGTTACCATCATCTATTGTGGATGTAATGTTTTCCGACGTTTCGATAGACATCTTCTATCTTTATCAAGGAGGAAAAGTAAAAAACCTTTTGAAAATTATCAATTTTCAAAAAAGTCAATATTGACCGAAGTCATGAAAGAAAATGAACGATGTTATATACTCATCTGTGATATGATGATCTTTTTAAGTTGGATCGAACTATCGGCGTCCAAACTTCTGGCAGATCTATAGATGGAGCACTTATGGAATCAGGTGTTATTTTCATAAATGCTGCTTCTTTGATTTTTCTTCTTGCAAGTTTTTCTTCTTTGGATATTATTGATGCTTCATCCCACTTTATACGATGATTCTCATCTACAGCATGTTGGACCAACATCTTACATCGGAGAAACTAAACGCCCTCTGAATGTCCGAATAAAAGAACATCAGAAGCTTCTACGAGTACTAGACAGCGACAAATCCAGGTTGGTCCAACATACTGTAGATGAGAATATCCTCACTGCTTTGGAGCGAAATAACGATATTGTTCATCCTTGAAAAATTTTTCTAGGAAAACTGGATGTGTGCCAAAAAAAATAAAAACTCTCCAATAATATAAACTTATGATAGAATCTGAAGCATGTAGAAAATTTCTGAAAACAGAATGTACAGGGTGTTTTTTCAACCTGCAAACTTAATCTGAACTTATCGTAATTCCCACCCTGTATTTTTGAGAAAGTGTTGGAATTATTGAAAGAAGATAATCATATTGTTCTACACTTCATTTCATTCATTTCATCAAGATTGATCAACCCATACCAAAGTTATGAATAAAAGAAAAATCGGTCGAATCGGACTAAACACCCTATAGACTATAGACTCTCATTAAAGGCCCCCAACCATAAACCAAACATTGTTTCGAAACTGCCTTGACTAGTGTATACTTCACCTAAAATCTGACGGTCTCCTCCGGAATCACCCTGTATAGACTTACTACATCGAATGACACTAATTTTTCGTTTTTTATTGAGGCTTACTGTGTTTATGAATTGTTTGAATGTCCAAGAGTCTTTTATGTGGTATGCATTTCGACCTATACTGGGTGAAATACATTCGGCCAAATATTTTGATAACTTGTAGGTGGGACTTTGAATACAGCAGACAATTGGTCTTAGTGGGATATTGTTTTTGTGTAGTTTAGGTAACCCATAAATTTGAGGAGGTAGAGCATTGTGGATCTTGAGTTGATTACAGAGTTTTTAAGTAAAGGTTCTTGGTTTCCCAATTTTTTATTATTTCATTGTTCCTTGTTTGAATTATTTCTGTCTGATCTCTGTTTAATTTTTTGTTTTGATAATAATAAATATATCTTTTTGTGTTTTTGTGTATTCAAATCCCAAGTTTTGTTGGCTGTCAGCTGACGTTGATATCTGCTAATTATTTTTCAGCGATAAAGAAATGATTAAATCGCGATAATAAAAGTGGATGAAAATTTCAACTCATTTTTATCGAATACAAAATATGACTTTACCGGGACATTATTCTCTGAACAGTCCCTGTGGCAACTTTGTTGTTGTTTTATGTAACTCAAAACATATGGCAAATATTCCATTCCCTCCTAGTTTCATTTTCCAATCCCGTGTGTTTGAACGTCAAATTGTGTTTGCTCGAATATAACTTCGGATCGCATATGTGTTCTGTTTATTTTCTATAAAAAGCTGAATGATTTCTATTCCACGTGGCTTTCATACATCAAAGCGTTGTTGCCTCACTTCCAGAATATTAAAACACGGAACTGTACAACGCTGTTGATTGATTGAAACGCCATGTACTAATTGGCCGTTGGTTAGTTCATAGGAGTACATAACGACTAAGAAAAAAATTCGACATTAGGTCAGGAGCATTTTTCCTCTTGATCCAACCGGCCGGATTCAATTTTGAACTCGAATTCTTCATCATGTAGAGAAAACCAATCGACTGAGGTAATTTTTGCCTCCATATTCGAAAATTTCTGCATTTAGGCAGAACGCTGCTCTGCAAGTTTCCTGAACAATATCGTTAATTGAAAGTCCTATAATATCTCGACTGTTACTTGTTTAAAAAGAGCAAACCGAGATATCAAACTTTGACCTTGAAATCCCACTTCAGTGCAACCCTTCGACTCCCTTCGGGTTAAAATACATGCCGTATGTGCAGATCCTGGTTGCTATGCGTCTTCAATATTACTACAAAATTTGAATTCGATCCTATGTACATTTTTTTGAGAAATCGCGAAATGGACAGTTTTATTGCCCCCATTGACCCCCTTCAGGTGAAGGTACAAGGTCTATGCTCAGATCCTGTTTGCTATGGGTCTTCAATTTAACTATTAAATTCAATTGCGATCCTAAGTACAGTTTTCGAGAAATCGCAAAATTGACTCTTTTAGTCTCCCCCTTAGGTGTAAGTGGATGCAGTATGTGCAAATCCTGGTTGCTATGGTTTTCAAATCGCAAAATTGACACTTTTAGTGTCAATGTTAGTACAAAATTTGTATCGAAGGTATATTCAGTCTCTAATAAATGGTTTGAATATATGGAATTTTGTTTTTGTTTATGTAACATTCAATATGATCATCAATTCGTTTTATGAATAACCTGCCTCATTGTTCCATATATACCCTTGGGCAATCACCACACATTAACTTAAGACCCGTGCCTTGTCATTTTTCGATGTTTTGTCTTTGTTGTTTTTCACGAAAGAACCAAAGTTTGAAACTGTTCTGAATGATGCTTGTATATTATATCTATCTCTGAAGTACTTCGTTTCTGAATTATCTTTTATCATTTAATGATATATGTTAAACTTTTTCTTTTCACGATGGATATATAATATTTATTGCTAGTTGAAAACTCTTATTTTTTATCATCCTTTCGATTAAATTAGATTCATATCCATTGTTTTTGGTTATTTGTTCGATTGTAATTAGTTTGCAAAATAATTTTCTTTGTTCACTGATACCTTACATTTTTTATGTCTGATATTATTGAATGCGAATGATTTCTGGCTGAATGGATGATATGATTTGTTCTTTTTGCGGTGCCGAATATCTACTCAATAGCACATTGTGTAAGTGAAGATCTTAAGGTCCAAAGGAACAGCCCTCATCCCTTAAAACGAATTTGGTCATGTACTGGACCTCATGGGGCAACAATCTTCCCTTAACCGACTCCTTAAGTTGACTGATGGACCTGGGTTCCTATTCTTTATGGTTACCAAAGAGAAATCTTACCAGATCATGTCGAGCTGGCTAGAGTGGGTGTGAATAAGCTTGCAGTTCCGAAGCTGGGTTGTGGACTGCATCGTCTGCTGGGAGTAGCCTTCCAGAATAACTTTGTGCAAATGGTGGTTTGTTATTTCAACACGAAAGGTGAACAGAACGGTATATTGCTGCTTCGACCAACAAGGGTTCTGCAAAAATGGAAGCGATTACAGATTCTGTCATAAAAGCATGGTACCTTGGACCGAACGTTTTAAGGAGTAGGCAATGTAAGAAATCGAATACGGACGTGACTCGCGCCATACCGACCAAGGGGTTGAGGAATAGCCATTGAATATATTTTCGTCTATCGACAGAGGCTAAAAAGGCAATAAATTACATCACGGATCATTCCGCTATCCAAATGATGAATATAAAGGGCAAAAATATGTCACATTTCATTGAGGATCAAAGAAAACACTTGGAATACTCGAGAGCTACCTAGACTTAGACGCTGGAATGTTCTCGGAGCGCCATCATGGTATAAAAACATCTGTGAGCCACAGGGAGACATAGTTAATCCAAACCAGCTTCTACGGCGATTCGTAACCGTTGACGAAACCTCAATCCACCACTACACAGCAAAAACCCAGGAATAGTTAGAGCATTATCCCTCCATTTCACTGATTCTTCAGAATTTCCTCACACTCTAGAATATTGTGACGTTTCATAATTTCATTCAAGGGTCATGCGTCGACAAAAATATTCATCACTACTGATGTATAACTGAACAACTCATAATTAATAAATCATTTTTGCCCGCTTGTTCCTCCATTACTTCATCTGTAATTCTGTATCTTGACAAAAGATGTCTACTGAAGAGTTGGTCGAAAGAGCATGTTTATCACATGGTGAATATAGCCCCAATAACATATCATAGGGAAAATGGCTGCCTATTTAGTGGTTTCAAACAAACACTAATAATATTTCTTTCACTCTTTACTGATCCCACACTCATTATGCATAAACACATTCCTAGTGACAGTTACTAAATATAGTCTATTTTGTTACACCACCCATTTGATTCCTTTTGAAACTCAATTCTACGGGCATTATATATTCCAATGTGTCACCCTACGCGAATATTCATCAAGAAGGCCATTGTGCGGGTCACGTGTCTTCCGATCATCCCCAGAACCTCTGTGGTCACAACACAAAGGGCACACACGCTTCAATTATTAGAAAATTTCTTCTTTTGTGAGGTAGAAATTTATGAACCCCAAATACACTGGTTAAGGGAAAACCCACTTCGAAATATATTGGTGCGGCCAGCTGAATGGAATTATTAAAACTTTTTATCGAAGAAGTTCTTATTCATCTTTGATCAGTATTTTTAGGACTAGCAGTCCTAACCACAAGAAATGTGGTTAGTACAATATAATCAACTTTATTCGTGTAATCATCCCTATACCTATGAATATTATATAGTTCAAAATATTGAAAACTTCACCAATTCGATTATTAAAATTTACCTGCCTCTCCATTCCGGGTGCCACGGAAAAAATTGAAGAGTCGAATAATTATGTTTTCTGTCCTGTGAAGACTTTCTGCTAGCAACCGCCGAGTCGATAGATTATATTAACCGACTTGACATTTGTTTATGTAATCGAAAAGTTTGTTTTATTGGCTCATATATGTAACTTAGATTTTAAGTTTACTATATCTGAGTTGCCATATGATGAATAAATATAAAATCAATAAAATAGAAATACTCAGATTCAGATAAAATAATTTTAGATTAACTCCTCACTTATATTCAGACAGACCGCACAATGATGCACAATTTTAAAATCAGAAAAAATTAAGATTTTAGAGAATGGGACAGAAATCATAATTAAAAAGGTTACGAAAAAAAAGAGCACGCTACTGGATTGAACGTAAAAGTATTCCTGTATAATGTTTTGATTTAAGAGCTCAGTACTAGGGGAGATTTAAATTACTTTCAATGCCATTTTTTTTTATTTCAGTTAATAAATCTAAAACAAAAGAAATTTGCCAAAAATGAATGAAAAGAACAAGATTGAGGTATCATATTTTTGCCCCCTTCAGATAGAAAGTTTAGTGCTAAAACATCGAAATATGCGCTTGTACATGGGTACAATAAAATATGAAATGAAATAACCATTAATCATACCGTTGAAACATGTATTTATTGATAGTTATCTGCAACATACATTTAGGAATCTTTTTTTTCTTCGGGTTTGGTCTCTGAATTTTCGCAACCACTCGAACATTTAGATTTTGCAAACTTTCTGAGAATGTCAAGAATATCTTTCCTTGATAGTAAGTCATCAATAGGGCGAGATCCTTTTTTTCCTAAAATATCGTTAAGATCGATGTCATCTGGTAACTTGGTTAACATTTCGAATATTTCAGTATTTTTACCATTCGCCAACGAGACGATCAATTCTTCGAAACCTGATGTGAAGCGATTCAAACCACTTTCAATTTTATCATTAAAACCACTTAAGAATTGTTCTAAAAGTTTTTTCAACTCGTCCTCAGACCCACCAATTTTTGAATTTCCATTTTTCTCCCCATTTGTCTCATCACATTTCCCAGTATTACAAAATTTCTTTGCCAATTGAATTAGAAATCCAATGATGTCGGCTTTGGCTTTGAATTTATCGTTCAGAAGAGATGCTAGATTAGCGTCATCTGGTATGCGCGAAAGGGGGCCAAGGAATTTATGAATCTTTTCTACTCCTAATAAATCATTGAATAATGTTGGTATGCCTCTGATACAACCATCCAGGAATCCATTGAAACTATGACGAGTACCACCGAAAATTCTGTGGAATATGTTGAAGAATTCGTCGAATAATCTGAAACCAGGAATGACGTGGTGTGATTCAGGTGGCGGTGGATGGCGTCCTCCTCCAAACAATAACGAACCCAATAAGTGGAAAGTGCAGTCCACGTTCTGAAAAGCAGTGGAAAATTAATGTTACACAAAACTCAAATGGTAATCCGAGAAAAAATAATTAATATCTGTGTATGGTGAAACCATATACTCAAAAAAACAGTACTGCGAATAGGATGAAAACTTTGAAGTCGACATAGTCGGTTTTATAGAATTGTTATTTGAGTAATAACCATCATCTGTTATTGTTCTTTTTCTCGAAGATTCAACAATAATATAATAATACATTGGAACTGCGGCTTCAAAGTTCAAATATCGTCCACTCCAGGTTGGTTTTTTTTTACCAAATTGTCTTTACTTCTGTGATATAATAAAATCAGGGGAAAGAAAACTTTTACTACCTAAAAACTTATGTAATGACTTGAAAATTCATAATGCAAATCCACCCCAAATTTAAGGACTTCCAAAATTACATAAGTAGGATTAGAATAGTATTTTCTATCAGGACCTGTTAAATTGAAGACTTGTCTTTATGAAGACCTGGTTCTTTATAGCTTCGGGCTTTCAGGGTCATCAATTTATACCTATTCTAACATAGGAATGCTTTAAATTATGCTCATATGAGTTTTGAAAACTTCGAACCCAGTCTCGTAGATTTGTATTGTACATTTATAGAAGTTTTTTCACATCTTTATTTAATACACCGATTCAACCTGGTTCACAAATTTGATAATAGAATTTGACTTAGTTTTAATATTTCTGAATATTTGTTATGATGCATGGTTAATTAAAATTCAATCAATATTGAAAGTGGAAGCTATAGGCTCATAAACGAGAAAGATTAGAATAGAATGCATTTTCTGACCATAATCATTTCATACTGAACTGAATAATTTCAAACTAGTTATTCTGAGAAAAATTATAGCTGAAGATCAATAATGGTTACAGATATTATCTTTCATTTAAAAATATTTTCAATTATTAATTTTTTCTCTCCTGGGGTTCGGTAATAAATTAATATTCAATGGTAAGGTATTGAAATTTGACATAATCTATGAATAAACATTATTCAATATTTATGTTTTTGTTCACATACTTAAAACAAATACTTTGATTATAAAAACCAAAAATTTACTCAAGTTCAGTAAGTCATTTTTTTATTAAAGAACACGTAGTTGGTTTTTCAGAAGCAAATTTAGGTGATCAAACTCAATTTCTTCAAGCAAGTATATTTGCATACCTAAATCTGGAAATACTTGTAATCTATCCAAGCAAATTGGTATTGGGATTCAGTAAAGAAAATAATGATCAAGCAAAGTGACATCACTTTAAAATAGATATTCGTAGTGACATCATTCATTGTTGTTGAAGATTTCGAAAAAGATTCTCATATTTTTGACAGTATGTTATCAAGAAACCTCATAGACCTGGTCTCTTTCAAGGAGAAGAAACTTCAGATATACAGTGACTTCTTAATTTTGATGGATCCACAGAAAAGGTAGAATATTTCAAATCGGCCATTCGTAAAATTTGCGACGAAAATAATGATTAAAAAAAGTGTGGTTACATGGAATAATTTCTGCTCAGTCACTTTTCCCGGTTAGGATCGGATCCAGGAAATAGAGCAATTTTTCTCCTTTTTTCCAAATTTTAATTCATTCAATAGCGAATAGCGAAACTATTTATGTATTCGAAAGATAGTTAAGCATCCCTAGAATAGCTGAAAAAATTAAACAATGGTTCGGGCGAGAAATGGTTCACCGAAAAGACGGAGGCACAATATCCGCGGACAACATCATCCTCCCCTTCCAAGGTAGAAAACAAACGAGATCGAAATTGAAGAGAAATAAGTTTTCCATTGATATTCAAAGGTTCAGGATGTCTCAGTACATATCTATATAAACATATTGAATATCTAATATTTTTTACTTTGTCACTTTCAAAATATTTTGTGCAGCATTTCTAAATGCAACTTTCTTTGGGTTGAAATATTTATTCAGTGAATGTAGAAACCCCAATTTATAATTCTACTCACAGATACCACTAACGATCCTAGTATGACCGCACTTAGTGTAACAGCGAGCCGCATCTTCAAAACAGTATTATTCAATCTTCTCCAATGCTCAATCAGTGTCAGAAATACTTATAATAATCTTAAACAAAAGATTCCAATATCCGAAAAACCGATAACACACGATTATTGATACTTTACCTATGAAATAGTTCAAGATTGAAGCAGAAATCGTGTAATTCATTTAACATACAAAAAATAAGGTAATTTATTTTCATTGTTCTGTATCACCCCCGCATAATCAGCATATACCGGGTGTCCTACTTATGCCGATTTATTGTATGTTTTGGCCGAGGAAATTGAAATCCACGTTCGCAGTTCGGCTTTGACAAGAGTCTCAATATGATATTTTTCAGAATTTAGTTGCTCATCTGAATCTATAAGAGTGGATATTGATATCTCGAATACTCGTCGGTGAAACACTTTGAACTAGTGAATTAAATAATAGTTGATTAACTTCCTCACCTAATAAATCCAACTTTGAGGTACTGAAATATATTTCCCCAGCTTTCTAGTGAAGGACTGTTTGCTGCTCCATAGGCTCATATTTTCAATGTGTTACTTCTACGGGAATGTATCCTTCCAAATGAAAGCTATCAAAGATAGTACCTATTTTGGATAAATCTAGTATAAAAGACTACCGACTATATCACGTAATTTTTCCAATTTGTTCGAGACATCTTAAATAATTACATTTTTCCCTCTATACAACGCCGTATTAATCCTAATTATTATGGATTTATGCCAAAAAAATCCACTTGTACTTATCATTTTTGTTTTTTCCAATACGTACTCGATTCATTGGAGTGATCGGAGTCAGTGGATATAATACAAACATATTTTCAAAAGGCTTTTGAGAAGGTGGATCCTGGGATTCTGTTGAGCAAACTAAGGTTTGGCAGGCGCTTTCGTAATTCGACCACACTGGTGGTTTTGTTCAATAGTTTTATTCGAAGCGAGTTCAAATATTGCAGTATTCTTTGGAGACCCATTTACAGTTTTCATTGAAAGCGAGTTGAATCAGTGCAGCAATAATTCTACAAATAATTGGAGGGAGAATGGCATCTATCCTGTGAGAAGTTATAGTCGCGTCATATTACTCGGTAAATCATGGGGCTGAACCCATAAAAAGCAGGATTCAGGGGAAGGCATTTTTGTTTCTTCATTCATTCTGTTATTTTTGGTTCCCCGATACGATTCAAGGAGCACCCAAAATTTTTATAAATTTTCCATTTATAAGTACCTCGTCGTAGCACTGCCCTTTTGTAATGATCATCAAGTTGTTTCATTATGACATAAGTCATTATGAATGTCAGTTGATAATTCTTCCTCTGCTACTTTTCCAATGAAATAAGTGTTATATTACAACCTTCTTCAACTATGGATGATGATTTCCCTTTGAATGCGTTCTATAACCGACTTCAAACCTAAGAAAATCTGACAAATCATGACTTGGACCGCAAGACCCGATTCGAAGAATCCTCGTTGCAGATTGGCGACAATTTTGTGTATTAGATTTGAATATAGATGGTATTTCTAAGGACAAGAGTGATTATATTTCTAAACTAACAAAGGACTATGGTGCTGAGATTATTCTCCTTCAAGAGTTACATACGGATACTAAAAAAAAATTTTCGTGAAAGAGGAACCATAAAAGGTTATGTATTCATTGATTATCTCCTTAGTAAAATTTACGGTTTAGCTTGTTATGTAAAAAAAATATAATTAATAAGTTAATAAGGAAACATTATTGACTCTCTTCAATAATTTTAAGGAAATTTTGGGAAAACAAGTACTGATGCTGGTGCGAGAAGAACAGTACGGGCAGTGCAATTAGAGGAAAATATTTTGGATACTGAAGCTGATATGCCTTCAACAAGCACTCGAAGATTTGCTGCGCAGATTGATGTGTCAAAAACAACAATTACTGAAGCACTTAAAGAGCAGTTGTTGTACCCCTATCGTATGCAAAAAGTGCATCAACTACTTCCTGAAGATTTTTCTCGAAGGATCCAGTTTGTAAACTGGCTGTTAGATCAGAAACGAAAGAACCCAAAGTGACAAGTTGTTTTGTTTTTCTGTTACTAACCATAACCTGAGGACATAACCCCAAATCAGTACTTTCTTGAAATTCTAAAAGTTTTTCAGTCGCTTCATTTTGTTTGTGAATGTCATTTTTCGGAGATGTTCAGTGTGAATACTTGTTGACGAGTAAGTTTATATATAATCTTCTTTATTGACAAATTTATCAAAAGTTTCGTGGATCACTCAGTCCTGAGTCCTGAGTTCATAACATTTTGCGTTTAATATAGTGCGTTCTTTTGGAAATATGTAAGTGCACTCTACAAACGAATTTTGTCAGCCACATGTCACCGTACGCCTGGATGATAGCCTTCTTAGATGTTCTTTTTATCTTAAGGTCACCAAGGCAGCAAACCAAGGAATAATCATCGTTTTTGACATCTATGTGATGTAACTAGAACCGCGCTGTACACTTGTCTCTAGATCGTAAGGTCAAGATTCTCAAAATAATAAACAAATTTCACTGTTGGTTGTTAATTAGTGATTTGTTTGAGCTAACCCAGTGAAATTCGATAAACCGTCTTGGTGTTGAAAAAGCAACAGTTTTGATTCTGATTTAAAAAAATAATTGTTAATTGTAATAATTATTCAGAAATAATAATTCATTTGTAGCGACACTCCGACACTGGCAGGGCAGTGTGTAGGGATCACTTGGCGGCAATTCATAAAGTCCCCGCGTAGCTCTATAACAGCGTTTCGGTGGCCTAGAGGTTAGCGCTCAAGTTTCACACCGACTAGGTGTCGGGTTCAACTCCCGGCGGCTCCCTCAAAACTTCTAACATTCCCGGCGTCTATGGCATGGCGCACACAAGCCATACTGATGAGTCCAAATGTGTGCACCAGGGACGAAACGCATAAGTAGGGAACATATCCGATCCTACATTGGGGACCCCGACGTGATGGGAACGGTTGCCTCCACGACGTGTCTTGGAAAAAGCAGACGGTTGACGCTTGAGGTATACTCACTCCCTCTCTGCAATTTCCAACGAAACTCTAGACGCCTTTCCAATTCCGTACAATATTCATGGTCTGCCGGGGTATTGCGGATCTGCTTAGGTTCACATCACCCGTCCGCACCATACTGTATGGTGTAGTTCAGCTTGAATGGCCATCACCCGGCTACACCTACTGACCTTGTAACACGCACTGGTTTCGTTCCTCCGTCACTGCAAGCCTCATTTCATACAGTTCAACTCTTCACAGATAATTATGTATTTCTACTTCTGTTTTTTCGGATAGACTCGACAGGCTATCACTGTAAACGTTGTGAATCATAATTATTCTTTTTTTTAATCGCTCTGAAAGTCTGTTATGTTACATTATACACCTCAACGTCTCAATTTATCAATGAAACCTTTTGTTTTTCTGATAGTAGACAGTTTGAAATAAATTCAAACTCTATAACTGTAAACTTTGTGTTTGATTGATAGATGGCGCCTCTACTATCAATATTCTTGACTTGAATAATTTCGGCAACACACATTACTCGATCTAGTCTTGCAGACAACGCTGTTTCTCAAGTAAACACAACCTTATGACTCTTTTATTGTGAAATATGATTCTACATTTTCTCAAGATAACTTCTCAATTATTCTCACACTCAATATTCTCTCTATAATTACTCCATAATTGTAAATAGGTCAACTCTGTTCAGATGTAGTTAATTTGTAAATATCTTAACTTCATGCGAGTACCTATTTATTATGTGAATGTGAACATTGTACAATAAACATTTTATTTTATAAGCTCAATGGCTTAGAATGGTGCCATTCGCGGTATATATAGTCCCTCAACGTTGGAAATATCGGGAAGCAGGTACCAAAAAGGACGACTGTGATTCAGCGGCGTAGAGTTTCACGGGGGCACATTGTACAAGTGGTGTTATATAGATGGAGACAGAGACTTCTTCAAGTGGCTCACATTGAATCTGGAAATAAAAAGAAAAAAGAACTGAATAACAAAACTACGTATCATATTCGTTTGAAATTAATAAGCCATTTCAAGAAAGAGTCGGAAACATCATGAATAGCCCTAAAACCATCTTGAAATTTATATATGGGACAACTATTGATGAGATGAGGTATTGTTTCTTCTGCTTCTTCACATTCACAACTTGCGCTAGGAACTGAGTTCCATCTAAATAGCATTGGTACGACCATGACCTGTTCTCAAACGATTAAGAACTGTCCAAATTTTTCTTGGAAGATCAAAACCAGGAACTTTTTCAGAAGGATCAGTAACGAGATACTTATTGAACATTTCGTAAGAGTTCCACTCAATCTTCCATAATTCTTTATCACTTAAGTTCATATTGAAGAACGTATTATGCCTTAATGGCTTAAGTGTCTTCAATCTGGGAATTCTATTTTGTGGAAAATATGAAATAATTGGGAATAAATTGGGAAAAGAATGATATTTGTTCCAAGAATTCAGAGCTGCAATCTGTCTGCGAAGTCAGACAAAACTGGTAACCAATGAACCGGTGTAGATCTTATGGTGCCAGTAATTATTCTCATGGATGTATTCAATTGTGCATTAATTCTTTGTGTATGTGCACTATTAAACCAAACAGAGCAACAATACTCAGCTGCAGAAAAAAACTAGGGCTAGAGCTGCTGTGCGAAGAGCACCCCAAGACGATCCAGCTAATTTCTGAACAATATTATTCCTAGTTTTCAGTTTTAGGCACAGATAATTTAAATGAGTCTTGTAATTGAGATATGAATCTAATTTAACTCCTAAGTATTTTGGATAGAAATTATGTTCGATAGGAGAATCATTGAAAGTTACAGCTAATATCTTATATTTTTCATGATTACTCAGATGAAAACAACTCTGTTTTGTTGGGATTTGGACATAATCGTCACTCAATAAAATAATTCTTTAAAATTTCCTAATCAGATGACAGTATGTTTTCCAGAGTATGGAAATCCGAATTTTGGTAAGCAATAGCAATGTCGTCAGCATAAACAAATTTTTGAGATGATGTCGTGGGTAAATCACTAAGATATAAAATGAAAAGTAAAGGAGCAAAAACTGATCCTTGAGGAAGACCGTTTTTCAATGTTTTGAAATTGCTACTCTTATTGTCAATAAAAACACGAAACCTTCTATCAGATAACATATTTTCTAATAATAGTACCATTTTCCCACATTTTAGATGGGTATAGAGTTTGAAAATTAATCCATCTTTCCACACAGTATCATATGCCGAGGATAAATCAATGAAAGAATGATAGACTTCTTAGACGTCATTTTTATCTTAGGACCACTAGGGCAGCAAACCAAAGAGATATCATCGTTTTTGACATCTATGTGATGTAACTAGAATTTTAGAAACCACCGCGCTGTGCACTTGTCTGTAGATCGTTAGGTCAAGATTCTCCAAATAGTAAACAAATTTCACTGTTGGATGTTAATTAAAGTTTTTTTTGAGCTAACCCAGTAACCATCAGTTACCATTAGCAGTTTTGAATAAATGCAAATAGGGTGGTTCAAAACATGAAAAACACATAGTTGCATCAACTTTATTGGTTCGAGGAAAATCATATCATACAGTTAGCATACCTACGCATATTTTCCGCTCTTATTCCTATAGTGCTTTTGGCTACTAGAGCTATGAGAATTGTGTACCGATTTGGACTCATCATATTCGATATTCCTTGGTTCTTTTTCATTATCACAGCTGTGAGGTTTGCCTTTTGATGGCTTGCCACTACATGATTCATCATTACCGTCATCGTTTCCTTTTGGAGGTTTGCCTTTTGGTGGCTTTGGTTTAGGATGCTTGCCTTCATCAGAATCCTCTTCGTCGTCATCATCATCCCTTGGGGGTTTGCCCTTTGGCGGCTTTGGTTTACGGTGTTTGCCTTCACTGAAATCATCTTCGTCATCGTCACTCCTTGAAGGTTTCCTCTTTGGTGGCTTCGGTTTATAGTTTCCACCATCTGAATCTTCATTATCATTATCGTCGTCATCGTCCCCATCCTTGGGAGGTTTACCTTTTGGATTCTTGGGTTTCGAGTTTGAGCCATCACTAGAATCATATTCATCATCCTCATCTCCTTTCGTTGGTTTACCTCTTGGAGGCTTTGTTTTTGAACGGTTTCCGTCATTGGATTCATTATCATCAATATCATCATCATCATCATCCTTTGGGGGATTCTTTCTTGGCGGTTTCGGTTTAGGATGTTTGCCACCACCTGGTTGGTCACTTCCGTCAGATGCAATATCGTCATCTGATGAATCGTTTTCGATATTCGGAATTTTGCATTTTCTGTATGTGCATTTCATTTTAGCTACCTGAATGAGAATTCTGAAGATCTCAACTCTGCTGACCAACCCATCCTTGAATCTTGTAACTTCTTCTTCTCCATCAAGAAGATATTTAATATCTCTCTCCTTTGATATTTTTGATAATAAACCAAGTAAAACAGATTGTTCCTTTTCTGCTCCTAAAAGTCGCTTCAGAATTTCTTCTAATCCACTAGATATTTCATCGAGTACGTTATCGAATTGCGTGTTTAGGTCTCCGAAGAATTTTTTCAGAAGTTTGTCTATTTTCTTAGATAAATTGTTTTTTTTCGATCTCTTATAACCTTGTTGACTATCCTGTCCCTCTGAATCATCTGATGGTTGCAGTTCGGTAGGTACTTGGCACCTTGTTCGAGCGCACCTTAATTTTGAAACTTTTATCAAGAGAAGCAGAGCATCTACTTGTGAAAGTCTTCCTTGCTTAGACTTTTTGCATGCTTCACTACCTCCAAGAAGCTCCACAAGATCGGAATTCTCAGGAATTGCAGATAATAATCCCAGTAAATACCTATGCTTTCCTTGTCCCACAGAATTCATTATTAGTTCAAAAATTCCTTCATTTATGCCATCAATAACAGGATGTATTGTTTGGCCGTGAAGATATTTCCTGAGAGTTGCTAATATTCTGTTTATCCTTTGACTATGATGACCAATATGATGCCGATGATATCGCCGATGTGTTGAGTCCACATTCTGAAGGAATATGAAATATATTAGATCAATACAAAATGAGTGAAACTTTGTCTCAGATTAAATAGTCCAATCGAGAAATCCATAGATGAAATTGAAAAAATTTAGATGGAAGATGATAAGAAAAATTCAATTCACTCACCGGTATCAATGTGAAACCGACACAAAAAAGTAGAAATATGAACACTAATCGCATTTTGGAGTGTAATTGACTAAAAATTTTCCACTGTTATATAGTTCTCACATGTCCAAATCTTTACATTTTCTCACGAATTATATTTCATTATCGGTTAATGTTGGGTTTAAATTGCTCAATAATTTGCTTAACTTCCAAATCACATTAAAAGTATAACATTGAGATCATTCAGAATATCAGAATTTCAAATTTATGCGGAATTATCAAGGGTAATACAACTAGAGATGAGAATTTCTTGAGAATACTCTTGTTTTTTGGGAATTATATGTTTAAATTTCACGAAACAAAGTTATCCTCGTGAAATGTGTTTAATTTTCAAAAAACAACAGAGTGTTCTCAAAAAAAAATTCGAATCTCGTGTGGTATTTGGAAAGATCATTCAACAATATAAATCAAACGAAATAAAAAATAGTTTTTTATTCAAAAATAACCAGATAGAAGCATAACAACAAATTATTTATCTTTATTCTCAAAATAATAATTATTGATAGTATAATTATTATACACATTACGAGCATTATTTTCGAATGATGAAGTAGATACTGATGTTGTTTCTTGAAGGACATTTTTTTTATTCCTTATGGATGTGATTATTATTTTGTGATGTTGTTGGTCCAGTTGGAGATACGGTTTCACTGACGCTACAGAAGAATGGCCTGTTATCTTCATCAGCTGCTCCTCGCCAATCCCTGCTTTGGCTAATTGGCTGACAGCAATAGCTCGATGCGAGTGGTTAGTTATCATCGACTTGGTTGTGTGGATGCCAATGAGTTCTGCCGATTCTTTTGTCCATTTAGCTATCGTATTGGGACCGACTGGGGAGTTTTTGAACCATGAACCATATTTCCAATTTTTATGTGTAGTAAGGAATAGTCTTTCAGTGGTTATGTTTGCAGTTCTTTTGGATAGAAGTAGCTTATATAACCTCACCGAGCAAATATCTTCTTCAATATTGGAAGTCAACCATTTCGTTTCCGCACATTTTTGGGCACCACCTTGTCTTGTTTTAGAAAAAATCGGATTGTAGGCAATTCGGCCCGTAGGATTACCATCGTTTTCAATTTCGAATTATAAATGCGAAATTAGGCATGATGAACCCTCTCCTCCGCGCCAAGCAAGCTCCAATGCAGCAGTAAAATAAAATTCTCTATTCAAACCGTCTGAATTATCTTCTTTACATAAGTTGACCACCTTTTTGTGTTGCTCCAAAGACAGCGCCTTGGCACTAACTTTTCTTTTCTCAGGGTCCACTTGCAAAATACGCCTTTAGGCATTTCGTGCATCTCCCGTGCCGATTTGAAAGCCACGTCTGTGAATGGATCGAACCGAAGGCCCCATTCGGAATAGAATTTTTCCTGCAGCAGTTTGGCAGTATTATTCCACAAGGTTTTTGTGACACTTTCCTTGTAGTTGATCCATCTCTTTCCTTCATATTGAAAGCCCAGTCTAGCATAATATTATTGAGCTATGACTAACTTGTTTTTTCATTCACAAGGTATTCCCGGGCAGCACAGAATTCTTCAAATTGTTTCCAAAAGTAGGATCTTGACTTCACTGTATTAAGCGGCACAATTTTCTTCACACTTTCCTCAATTGAAGTAATATTACAATTCCCAAAACGTTTTATTTTTATCTACTTTATGGTAAAATACGAAAATAAACTGACAGAACTGCCAAGTGTGCTGTTGAAGTTATAGCTAACAACTGCTTGTTTATCGTAACCATGACGACCACTACTTCCACCAACGGCCAAAGCTATCCGGACGTATTAATATTCCTATTGAACTACTTGCCTATTGAACTACTGGCCTATGGATCTACGGGCCTATTGATCTACCCGCTTACTAGTATGATATATATTCTTAAAATTGTCAAATGCATGAAACTGGATTGTTGAATGAACAATCCCAATTGATTTCAACTGTGTCAGTTCAAAAATTTCAACAAAATGATGCGATTTATACCTAAGAATTGGCGAGGATTAGGCCTAACCTCAAAACTTCTCATGAATCACATTACATTTGGAGATGGGAACAAAAAGTGACGTGAGGAACAATAAAGTCTTACTAGAATTAGGATGCATATTATCGAATGGCCAGTACCAATCAAGACAGATCATCAGGTTTACAGAAAATTGACTGGTTCACTAATTCAGGCAATGACAGGAGGTTTTATTATTTGCACATGATGGTCTTATGCTAATGAATTAAGGTACAAAATTTCGAGTAAGAGTCTGAAACGAGATTTGCGTTTTTACAAGCTTTCATATCCAGTTGTCGTCAGAGACATCTGAAGCATTATTTTGAGATAACGCATTCATTTAGCGATGAAAAATTCGCTAACAATAGTCGCTCCCCAATCAGGTGCGTATGACCCCGAGGGTGGAAGTTTTGGTGCTTCTCACCTTCTTTATGAAATGAAACGAGTTTACTGGAAAGGGCTTGAGTAGATAGGAGCTTACCAGGAGCGCTCCCGGGGCGCCTTATTATGTGACTGGAAAGCAGCTATAATGAGTGCCGCATAGATTTTCAATATATGGTTCTGAAGGGTTCGAGATCGATGCTGGATTTGACCGATTCCTCTTTCATAGGTAAGGACATGTAGATGAGACTGTTGTGCCGAAACATGTTGTCTCTTGAGGGTCGCATTCTCTCTGTTGAGGATTGTTGGGACCTCCAGGGTGACATTGATAGGTTAAACCGTTGGTACAGGGACAACTTATTTCCCCTGAACGTTGAGAAATATAGCGTAATGTCCTTCAGTCGTAAAAGAACTACAATAGATTTCCTTTATAACATTAGTGTTTGCGTTCTTGGTAACATCATATAAATCCAATCACCTCAGGAAGCATCAATATAATTGGCTTCATCCTAAGGCACTCAAAGGGTTACAGAACACCAGAACGCTATTTATACCATTTAATGCACTTGTGAGGTCAAGATTCGTTTTGTCTAAACCATTTTGAAATAATACTAAGATCACATTCCGCATTCCTCTTTACCTCATCCCACATTCTTTCTACACATTATAAAACCATATCAATAAGGCATTCACATAGATGAGGAACAGTATCGGTCCAAGGACCGTGCCTTGTGGTACTCCACATGTTATTACCTCCTTATGGCTGCTTTCATACTCTATCTGCTCAATTTGTGTTCTTCCCTTAAGTAGCTTCCGAACAGGTCAAGTGCAACTCCTCTTTTCCCATATCTATACATGTTTCCCTAGAGTTTTTCATGATTTACTGCATCGACCGCTTTAGAAAGATCAAGAAAAACAGCAATCTGTGGTATACTTCGATCGAGAGAACAATATACAGGGTGTTTCAAAAAGAGGTGACCCCCCTCTAGGATAGATAGAAAACTGAAAAATAATTGGGGTTTTCTCAGTAAAGAATTTTCTTAACGCCATCCGCATTCAAGATGCAGGAAAAAAAAATTATATACAGTTTTTATAATTTTGCAGAAACTACTGGCAAAATTGTAATGAAATTTTATACGAATATGTTTTGTAAGCTGATACATCCAATGAATTCATTTTTATGTTTGACTCGCGTAGAGGGCGCTAGTTACACTGTTCGTACCAAGTAGTATTGAACATAACTTTTTTAGTATTTGTTTTATTGAGCAGAATTTCAAGCGTACTTAAACATCATTCAATTTCACACAAAAAATATACTCTTGGTAAAACTCGATACTCGATAGCCTTCAACAATAAAAAAAATTGATTATTTCAATGGAATCAACTAAAAAAGTGCCTGCATAATGTTTTGATGTCAAAGTTATAACTTCAAGAAAAAAAAAGTTATGGTAGAACTCTTCTCATTTTTCCTTTTTCTCTAATAGCTCGGAAACGGTTTGACTTGCAACGTTGTGGTTTTCACCACAAAAATTCTATGAAAAATCAAGCCCAAAAATGTGCCACTCATTTTTTTCTAGCTGACACTGACACAATTCTTGGATGGAATTATTACTGGTCACCCAAGCTCATCGTGGATCTTAAACGAGGTCATCACTTTTTCGTAGTGTGTAAGTTCAAATTACGGTGATGATTCTGAAATATGAGATGAGAATCCAAAAATGACAATACCTTCGCGAACACACACGTCTAGAGCTGATCTAAAATACATTGATGACCATGCCAGGGGGTGGGAACTGCCCTACTACAAAGGTGGTCACGTTTTTCTTTAACGAACGGCAGAGACATCTTTAGTTATTCCCAAAGCTCGGATCGGTAAATTAGGAATTCTCAGTAGGTACCAAATGATCGGTAAAAACGGATTTCATCGGATCTCGGTCTTGATGGACTTTATGACGAGAAAGAAACTATTCTATGACGAGCACATTTCTTTTCTCCCATGTCGTGTTCTAGGTTTATTCCATACATAGACTACTTATTTTTTATACAAAAAGTAGTGTTATTCAGCTAGAGAGGTATTCATTTTCAACTTACTCAATTTAATTTGATTGAAATGGTTTATTCTTGTTGTGTTCCCAATTGCTACAGTGATAGTAATGTCAAAAGGTATGTGTTGCATTCATATAAGTAGTGGTTTTGGATTAACGTATAACTCACTAAAAATGTACTGTGAACTAATATTTTCTGTAGCAATTTCATATTCGTGTAGTAATTTCTGATTAGTAAAAATTTGGGACAGTTTCCAACACTGTTTTCTTTCTAGGTTTTTCATTACACAAGATGAGGGCGTTAGAAATGTTTGGTTGGAAAGAATCGGAAATCCATGTCTTCATTAATCCAAATGCGTTATTTGCATAAAGAATTTTCATATGGATTGTATAGTCCCACATGGAAAGCTGAAAAGATTTGCTCTACCAACACTTAATTTGCCAAGTAGTTCATTCTACTCCCTATGATTACCATTTATGTAATTTCAATAATCTTTCAGATTATGTAAGCCGCCCTCATAATGATGACATATTTCTTCAACCTTCCAGAACTCCTGAAGAAACTTTCAGGCCACAAGGTATTTATATATAAGTGAACTGCTCATGGTCATTGATTATAGTTTTGGGTATTTCACTAATATTAGGTGTCATAAAAATCTTTTATCAGAAGATTCCTAGAAGACTTTAACGGAAATGTGAGGTTTACCGTTGGAACGCCAAATTCATGGAATTTCAGTTTATAAGTTTATTGATTTTGCCATGAAATCAATTCTGTACTTTTATGACAGAACCATTAATAAAATTTTATCGGGAAAAAAACAATAAGATCTTATGATCCAATAATGAAGATGGCATCCGAAAAAGTATCTGAAAGAAAAAGAAAATAGACTTTAAGAAATTGTTTCTGTCATAAAAGTATAAATCTAAAGCATTTCGTGCTTAAATTGATATATTTGTCACTAATATTGTAATTTATTCTTTTAATGCATTTCTCGTTATTGGATTAGTAATTGTTGCATAATTATTGTTGGTTCGTTTATTCTTTCCCTCGATATTGAAATTTTTGTAAATTGATTATTTACTGCATTATATATATATATATATATATTTCCAAAGTTTATTTCTTGTTTATTTCATTTCATCCTCGAAAGATTAGTATGTTCTTCGATTTGAAGGGCAGATATATTTGAAATGACTATAATTCTTTTAATCTGCTGCAAATTGTCACAATTTTCTGATCAAATGATATTTTTTTATTGAAATTGTGACCATCTTCAGCAGATTAAAATAATGGTCATTTCAAATGTATTTATTTCAAAATCCAATGAAAATATGGGAATCCACCTGCGCTTGCGTGGAATCCTATGATATCTCATATAAAATGGCCTAGAGGGCGCCACAAGATGGAACGTTGTGTGAATGGAAACTGTAATAAAGTAGGGAATAACTAAAGATGGCGCTGTAAGTTGAGCTCTCGAAATCGGGACCAAAATTCATGCCAGGGTTGCATTTTTATAGGTAGTCTATGGACCATGCTACCAAGTAGAGTTGAAGCGATAAACGTGATAGTGAATTGCTTAAAAACATTATTTTTCCTCTAAGTAATGATTCACTCACTCATGTTACATCCGATGAGGTCCACATCCAGAAGGAAGATACAAAATACTTATTTTCTGGTAAAAAAATTCAACACCATAAACATAGATTTTTGTTGTTCTACTATATTTTCTTTCTACTTCAAGATTATAAACCATGCCTTTCTAGTGAGAAATTCCAAAAAAACCTAAGAATTATTGGGTGTTATCATCATACATTTGTAATTTTCTTCTTAAAATTTCCAAATCATGATAACCATCATTTCTATGAAACTTCCAAGGCAAGAGGTTGTCACTGTGCTTTTTTTTTCACTCAAAGCCAGAAAAAATCATCTATGATTTTCCAAATACTGATATTTCTGAAGTTTCTTCTCCTTGACAGAGACCAGTGAACAGGTATTTTCTGTACTGAATCCCAATAACAATTTATCTGGATAGATTACAAGTATTACCAGATTTAGGTGTGCAATTATACTTTCTTGAAGAAATACCTAAATTTGATTTTGAAAAATCAACTAGGTGTTCTTTGATGAAAAATTTTTTGTTAAATCATTAATATGAATCTATTCTGTTTAGACTATAATTACTGATTACTGATTTGTATAATCTGTTTTAATTACGTAAACAAGAACATAAATATTGAATAATGGTTATTCATAGATTATGTCAAATTTTAATACCTTACCATAGAATATTAATTTATTACCGAACCCCAGGAGAGAAAAAATTTATATTTGCAATGTTTTTTTAAATGAAAGATATTATCTGTAACTATTATTGATCTTTAGTTATAATTTTCCTCAGAATAACTAGAGTGAATTATTATTACATTAAAATATTATAACGTCTCTGTGGTGGGTAGTTCCAAATAAAAAAGTGTTCTGTGGTTTCTTGTTGTTTTGATTCTGTTCGAAACTGTCAAAAGTTATTTGTATCTTCAAAAAAAAAGTGAAAAATTTTTTAGGGATAATATCGATAGTTTTAAATTATTCAATTCAGTATGAAATGATTATGGTCAGAAATTGCATTTTATTCTAATCTTTCTTGTTTATGAGCTTATAGCTTCCAGATTCAATATTGTTTGAATTGTAATTAACCATGCTTCATAACAAACATTCAGAAATATTAAAACTAAGTCAAATTCTATTATATCTCAAGTTTGTGAACAAGGTTGAATCGGTGTATGAAATAAAGATAATAAAGGTATAAAACAAATCTAGGAGTCTGGGTTCGAAGTTTTTAAAACTCATATGAGCTCAACTTGCAGCATTCCTATGTTAGAATAGATATAATTTGATCAACCCTGAAAGCCTGAAGCTATAAAAAACCAGCTCTTCATAAAGACAAGTCTTCAATTTAACAGGTCCTGACAGAAAATACTTTACCTATTTCAACGGTCAAAATATACCGAAGAGTGATGGAAAACTTTTTCTTTATTTATTATGGAATATTATTCTGGATTAAATATTAAACAAGGTGCTAGACATCATTAACAATGAATACAGCAAATTGCAATTTAGATTTTGTGGTGAATGTAAGACAAAAATTGTTCAGTGGTTAATTTCATCTATAGTGTTTAGTGGTGGAACCATAGACTGGAGAGATTTCCCCAATCTTTTGTAGAAATATTTAATAAAGACATAAAATATGGCAACATTGAACAAATCTGATTATTGAATCATTTCAGCACAGAGTTGGATTTGGGAAAATCAGAAAATTTGGACAAAATTATATCGATTCAATTCCTTTCATCTTCAAATATCTCAAGAATGGTGCAATTTAGGAGAAAAGATGAAGAATGATTTTATATGCAAAAAAGACTAATAATTGCAGGAAGTACGAGATACGGACCTTTAGTTCAAGCGATATTTGTTTTTCATGCAATTTAACCAATCTGTAGAGTAGTAGTGAGAAACTCACAAGAAGTGGAATAAATCTATTGATGCCAAAATATGCACGAGTGTTATCAAAAACCTTCTACAAGAGATCATTTCAATTGATATTGTCGTTTGAATATTACAGGTGAAAATGCAATTTTTTTATGAAATTTCAACACCCTACATCTTTTGAACGGGGCCAAATTTGGAAAAATGTTATAGTAAGAAAATGTTTCTTTTGACGTCAAGAATCTATGGTTAAAATTAACGCAGTGCTCAAAGATTCACCCTGTATAAAAACTGTTCTACTTATTTTATCATTGCGTTCATGCACGATGACTGATGAAAAAAAATTTATGGTATAAATACACGTTTTTTCATTAATACTCTTTAATGTTACAGGAAAACTAGAATATGAAGGGTTATTTTTGGTATTTGTGGCTTTTATTTTGTCTGTTGAGTTGTTTTTCTCCGGATTCATCAAAGTAAAAAATTCCATATTATTTGTTAGGATGCCTTCAGAGTACCTAGTTTTCTTTATCCACGTGGGCTTCATCGGTCGATATCTTTGGGATGTCTACGCTTTTTATGATCTTCTCCATCTTCACTTTCAATATCACCTTCGTCTTGTGAACCTTTTGGTGGTTCTGGGTTCGATTGTGTGTCTTCATCAGGTTCATCGTCATTGTCACCTTTTTGTTGTTTTGGATTTTTTGGCTTGCCTCTGTCAGATCCATTTTCGACTTCATCCTTCTTACACTTTGAATTGTGGTATTTTGATGGGTGCTTGCCACTACAAGATTCATCTTTACTATCGCCGGTGTCTTTCGGAGGCTGATGTTTAGAGTGATTACCTTCGCTGTTATCATCATCATCATCATCATCGTCATTCTTCGGATGTTTACCATTTGCAGGTTTCGGTTTGGAATGCTTGCTATCACTGGAATCATCATCATCATCATCATCATCTTCATCTTTAGTGGGCCTTTTTTTCACTGGTTTTGTTTTGCGATGATTGCTACTTTGCTCTCCATCCTCCTCCTCATCATCATCATTTTTCGGTAGTTTTGGTTTCGGATGACCTTTATCCTGTTTTTGTCCTTCATCATCATCGTCATCGTCTTCATCACCTTTTATCGAAGGTTTTCTCGTCGTGGGTTTTGGGTGTTTTCTCTCGCTGAAATCTTCATCATCATCCTCTGGGATTTGCTTTTTCGGTGGTCTGGGTTGTTGGCCGTCACCCGGTGTATCTTTTCCATTCGATCCAGACCCTTCAGAATGGTCTTCTGACGTATCTTCATCGATTTCAGGTCTCCTACATCTTCCATACGAGCATTTTATTTTGGCAATTTGAATCAGTATTTTGCAAATTTCGACTCTGCTTATTAATTCATTTTTGGATTCACTACTTTTTTGTTTATGGCCTAGAAGGGATTTTATGTCTCTTTCCTTTGATATTTTCGAGAGTAAACCAAGAAGGATTGATAGTTTACGATCGGCTCCTAAGAGACGCTTCAGTATTTTTTCTACTCCACTTGATATTTCATCGAGTACCTTGTCAATTTTTTTGTTGAGATCTTTGAATAATTTTCTGAGCAGTTTTTTTATATTTTTTAAGAGATTTTTCTGATGTGACCTGCTATGATCATGATGAGCATCTTGTCCTTGTGTGGTGTCTGACGTTTGGAGTTCGCTAGGTACTTTACATCTTTCTCGAGCGCACCTTACTTTAGCAAGTTTGATTAATATTACGAGAGCATCCACTTGAGACAATCTTCCTCGCGTAGACTTCTTGCACTCTTCACCACCTCCCAGGAGCTCAGCAAGATCAGATTTATCTGGAATTACAGACAACAACGCAAGGAAATGCTTATGCCTTCTATGTCCAAGAGAATTGATAATGAGTTCAAGAATGCCTTCATTAACGCCATCGATTACTATATCTATTGTTTGCCCATGAAGATACTTTCTAAGAGTTGATGCTATACTCCTATGCCCATGACCACCATGATGATGATGATGGGGCTCATGAGAATATGTGGATTGCACATTCTGAAAAAGTAAAGTATGGATAATATTAATATGAACTAAGCGAATTGACATAAATAAATATTGAAAAGGATATATTCATATGCTCACCGGTAATAATGAGCAAGCAACACTCAAAATTATGAATAAAAATACCAAACGCATTTTGAAGTGTGATTCCAAAGAAGAATTGCTCATTTATATATTTTTCACTCGCTAACTACGACCCATTATTACACAAATTTAATGTATTCCGCATGTGTATATGATGGTTTTAAATTACCTTACAATTTGGTGAAACTCTTTATCACACAAAAAATATGTAACGATGAGACATCGAAAATTTTACAATGGATGATCGAAGGTAGTCACGGAAATGGTGTTTCAATCTGTATTTCATGATTTTAGGCATGTTTCTAGTGGAACAGCGACCATTTGATTTGCCCAGCTGTTTGTTATTGCTGAACACATTATCAAACGATTGAGTTTCATCATATACCCATGATATGAGCGATATTCTAATGCTGCCGACTGATGTTTGCATGAGGAGATCAGCAAATATGACAGATGTCAAGATTGATATCAGAGTAAGTGTTTTGATTGGGAAAAACAATTCTCGCAATAATTTATCAGATGAATATATAAGTTAGTTCACAATCATATTGATTATTGCTGTCTGATTTCTAATTTCTATTCCGAATTTCGTGAGGCTAAAGAAAAGAGGAAAAAATTCTTCTGATCCTAGTAGTTATCAGTTTATTGACTGTTCCTTTCAAGATATTAGAAAGCTTTATTCTTTTTAGAATTGAATCTTCTATAGAAAATGCTCTACAAAATTTCCAGGGAGGCTTTAGGAAAAATAGAAATTGTTCAGATCAGGTTCTCAGCCTTACAACATTCATAGAATCAGGCTTCAATGATAGGTTGAAAACAGGAGTTGCTTTCATTGATTTGTCTTCGGATATTTCTCTGGTGCCAGCAAATAATTCTATTGGTGCCAGTGGGACAAGGAATTTTTAATATTATAGGAAAATACAAGACAATCCTGTCAAATGAGACTACATGGAAATATGCTTTCACCTATAAACGTCAAATTTGTGCAAAAATTTTCGTATTGCAGGAAAAACAATGAAAAATTGTCTTTCCGTAGTGCGAGCTGGTCACGTTTGACGTATGATATCCCAGAGTTTCAAGACCTCAAGTGCAACTGTGGACAGTTTTCGAGGTGTTTTGCCTCTTATCATCACAGTGTAGCAGGAATTCAGTTTTAAATCATCCGCAAGAACTTAACAAATCGGATAACATGACTTGAGTCATTGATAAAAATCAAAAATAATAATGGACCAAGATGACTACCCTGAGAAACTCCCGAAGTCACCGGTATCGAAAAAGATAATGTTCCACCAATTTTAACGGTTTGGTATCTGCCTGAAATATAAGACATCAACCACCGACAAAGATTATCATGGAGACCAAACATCCCAAGCCATCCAAAATTTTATGGGACACACTGTCAAAGGCCTTAGCAGGATCAGTGTAAATATCATCGACCTGCTTGTGATCTTCTAAAGCTTCAAGAACATACTGAGTGAAAACCAGAAGATTGGTTTCAACGCCTCTACCCCGGAAAAATCCATGTACTCAGGAATGATCCCTTCATAAATTCTCGATTTCACTTGCTCATGAATGATAGATTCAAACAATTTGGGGATTATGCTAAGCACAGTAATCGGTCTGTGATTGGAAACATCCTGTTTGGAACCTGATTTAAAAATAGGCTTGATGAACCCAGTCTTCCAGGTATTCGGGAAAACATCATCATTTGAGGACTTATTGAATAGAATCTGAAGTGGGAGAGCAATGAATTCTTTGCATTTCTTTAAAAACGAAACGGGAAAGTTATCAGGTCTGGGACCCTTATTTATGTCTAGAGATTCGATACCGTGCAACATCTGGTCAACATGAATCATCGAGAAAGAAATGGTGTCACCACTATCACGAAACAGACTATCAGATGCGTCATAGGAGATGTTGTCATTGTCCGGTTTATAAACTGATTGAAAAAATCCCGCGAAAGCATCGGCTATCTCTCTCTCGGTTCTAAATTCGCTACCCTCATACCACACTGGGTAGACAATTATCCTTTTTCCTAGAATTCACAAATTTCCAGAATTATTTAGGATCACTTTTAATAGATTCTTCGGTTTCCCTGATAAAACTGTTATAACATACATTAGTTAACTTTGTACACTGAGACCTGAGGCTACAAAACTGCAGATAATCCTCCCATGTATTAGAAAATTTATATTTTTATGTGCTAACTTCTTTCAAATCTCTCGAAAACAATCTCGGGAAATTTGAGTATCTGATTGCAATTTTCAGAACAAATCTTTCAATGACATCATTTAATATCGTGTAGAAAACATCAACCTGAGAGACTATGCTTTGGCCAGCCGCCCTTAGCTCCGAGGTTCAATCTATGCCCGACAAAGGCTTATTCAGACCTTCCTAATCTGCGGTCTTGAAATTAAAAGTAATAATTTCTTGAATTTGCCTGAGGTTTTGACTAGTAGGAACATCAGTGAATAGCGCTAGATGATGAAAGTCCAGCCCCGACAGGAAATCAACCGCAGCATCGACCCTCAGTGATTCATAGCTTAAAAATAGTAAATATTACATTCTACCCCGATATTTAATACAGAATTGTTCTGGTAAAGATTCAGAAAACTAAATGAATCTACTAGGACAAGCCCGCAAAAATATTAACATTCAAAGTCATTCCTAAAAGGAATTAAATGAGTTGCATTCTCATTACATTACATTAAAATATACTTTTCGTACTTCCGGGCCTAAAGTGACAACTTCACTCCCTTGTGACAGGTACTAAAGTGTCACATTTAATCCTCCGGGATTAAATATTGACGAAACTCCCGGAACGATTAAATCACAAACAAACGAATTTAAGGGATATTTTATTGAAAAATACAATTAATTAGAATGGTAATTAACGTTAATATTCAAATTAATATTGTGACAGTTCGTCTTTCCTTGGTTAATGCAGCAGGTAACTGACGAGTAACAGATAGGTCCTTATCATATTGAACTGATGTTTGTTTCGAAGATCCTGCGGAAACAGGAAGCGAGAATGAGGAATGTGGCATAACTATAGTGGACGAATCGGCGACTTAACCAAATATTTTATCTGAAATTTTTGTTTATTTTTAATAGACGATTCAATATATCCCTCGGCCACGTTGGAGGATTTCCATCCTACATGTCTCTTCAGCACGTCTATTGTTGCTCCCGAATCAGCTAACAAAGACGCAGATGTGCGTCTAAAACAATGTCCCGTATAAGACGTCGCATTTTCTAATTTCAAGAAAGCTGCTATTTGCCGTGGAAATGTACCAAACATGTTTTTTCCTACTACTCGCGTAGTACATTCTTTGTTGATGTATTGAACAAAAAATTTTGAATGAGGTGTCCCTGTCTTTCGCAATGCCACATATTTTCGAAATATCGCCACAAAACTGATGGCACTGTTTTCTGAATTTTTGATCACAAAATTTCGGTCAATTTTATTTTTGGTGTTTCTAATCGCAATTAGGAAGGAATCACCCAAATCTCTCACATCGTCGATTTCTAAATCAACCAACTCTTTTCCACGACAAGCTCCCACAACGCCCAAAATAAGTGCAACCTACAAAAAAATTGATTTCTTAAAATTTCTGAATATAAACACATTTCCAAATTTACCTTAAGCATTGAATATTTATCATCCGGAGACTCCTGTAAGAACTGATCTACCTGCTCAGACGTGAGAATTCTTGACTTCTTTGGCTTAAATTCCTCATTTCTTCTCTTCAAAAAAGCTAATAATTTTGGAAATTTACTTATATCAATATCTTCTCTAATGTTAATAACCGATTTCCGCATTGAGTAATATGCCCAGAGAGTTGAGGCACAAACCGCATTTGATTTATCATTGAAGTAGACTAACAGCGCATTTTCAGTAGGTTGTCTCACATTTTTTATGGTAACTTATTTTAAAAACAGTTTATTAAATGAGTTGAAGAGAGAGAAAAAACTGATTGAAATTATTGAAATATTTAATAAAATCATACCGGAAGTACGAAAAGTATCGTATATACCTTGCGACTGAAGTTCATTTAATCCTCCCTGCGGTCGGGCCATAAACTTTACCTTCAGGATTAAATGTACTACTTCAGTCCCGCGGTATATAATATAATATTATAGTTCGAAAGGTTCAGGTTTGATTTATGAATGACATCAAATGTCATCGGTGCATGAAAATATTTGGTGATTGTTATGCAATAAAAGAAGTGGGAGGTTTGTGGTTGACAGAAAACGGCAGAAAATTTGTGTTCATTTGATATGTTTGTTCGTTGATTGTTTCAAATTATTTGAGTCATTAGTTTCTATATATCAATATAATCAAGAGTGAAGGAAACCAATTTCCAATGAACTCATTTCAAATCCGAACCTCTCGCCAATGATTTTCTAAATATTTTAACTCCTGTTTTCGTTTGTAATGAATAAATAACTACTTGATCATTTGGATATCTTTATTCGATTGATTCTCCTATTCCGAATTCATTGAACTCAGATTGGTGTCCTACAAAATATATTGCAAGCTTGGCGTATTGACTAATACCAAGCCTGAATGAATAAACAATATTGTTCTCTTTAATTTGGAATTAATATACAGGTTGTTCAGGCTTTACACCTCCCCTTCCTGAAGATGTCCGTTACAACGGCCGATTGTAAGAGACATCCAGGAATGTGAATTGTGAAACAAGCAATCAAATTAAGGAATAAAGACATAACAAAAGACATAACTAGGTACATATTACAACTCTGCTACATCTAGAATCACTATTAACTATCTACTACAATAAGGTATCGCTTCAACTAAAACTAGAGATTGTTATAACCCTACAATTATACCTAAATAATAAAATAACATGATAAGTAGTAATTTAATCAATAACACAAAAGTTCATCAATAGGGTGGTTGCAACCGTCAGGGGACATAATAAAATAGTCAATAGGTATACCTCTTTACTGCGCAGGGAAATATTTTTTCACTCTCTATTTTTATGCATGGTAATATGCCTACCCTTGTCATCCTCAATTGTGCAGTTGACACCTTGTGTTTCAATTACTTTGAAGGGGGCCGTCAAACCATGAATTCAATTTTTTCTATCTTCGTTTGACGTCAGCACGAGATCACGGGAACCAAACTTAAATTGTTTGATTTTTGGTCTAATTTTGATTTCCGCTCCTTCTTTACTTTGTCTAGGAAATTTTAGTTCTATTCAAGGCAAACTGAAGTCTGTAACGAGTTTCCTGGTCAAAGGCATCAAGATTGTATACTGGATCTATGCGAACTTTTGTGAACAATTCAGTATCTAGGTTTGCTTTCCTTGCGAAGACTAGTTCAAAGGTGTATAGTTATGATAAGTACTTGAGTAGTATTATAGCAGAATGCAAAATGTCTGGTCCAGATATCCCAGTCTGTAACTGTTTCGTTCACATACATCCGTATAAACTCATTTAGAACACGATGATTCCTTTCACAACCGCCTATAGTTTGGCTGTGGTAAGCTGTTGAGGTTTTATGACCCGAATTTAACAATTTAATAACATTTGTGAATACTTCGTTCTTATATTCGGTGCCCATGTCAGTTCTAACCTCCTTCATGGGGCCGTATATCAGAACAAAGTCATCTACTATTGCCCTCGCCACAGTTTTGGCTTCTTTATTGACAATTGGTATGATGGTTACATATTTCGTCAGTTCGCATTGAATAGTTACTGCATAAGAATTTCCAATGTTTGATTTTTGAAAAGGACCTATTGTATCAATGGATACAATGTCAAAAGCTCTTTGCGGTGTGAGTCAAGACTAGTGGTTCTATATGACCTTTACCTTTTTATTGATTTGACACTTATGACACTCTCTTGTGTATTTAGCTACGTCACGCGACATGCCTTTCAAAAATAGTGAGATTTCAATTTTTGAGCAGTCTTTTCTGTCCACTATGACCACCGTAGACAGGATTGTCATGAAATTTTGTCATTAATTGATGTCGTTCTTCTTTATCCTTAATTACTCTTCGCGGGCTACAAAGTACAATTTCAACATTTTTTCAAAATATTTTGACCTACTTCCTTAAATTCATTTACAGTGCACTGTGTAAATAAGGCATCCTTCAAATTCATTCTTAATTGACCCAATTTTTTCTCACTGGCGAAACGATTCAGCTCAGACAAAATTTGTGCTAACACAGGAATTTTGCCGTTAGTGATTAAAACAAGGTGAGAGCGCTCTTCTTTCTTTTATGAATGATTGTTATTGTAGTATGATCTCGCGAGATTGTGAATTGTACTTGTGGTAATTTCAAAACATCGAAATTATTCAACGCCTCCCGAACACGACACTCGGGTGTAGTAATGTTAGATGATATTGTTGAAGAATCAGTTTTACTTTTATTATAACTTGACCTTGACATTGACCTAGTTGCTGCTAGTATTTGTGAGTTATCAGCGTTTAGCTTTTTCAGATCCTCTATAGTTATGCGTGACAGGGCATCTGCAATCACGTTGTTTTCTCCTTTAACATATTCAATTTCGAAATTATATTCTTCTAAGTCTAATCTTATTCTCGTCAATTTGGAAGAAGGATCTCTCATTGAGAAAAAGGTGAACTAGTGGTCGATGATCAGTTTTTACTAAAAATTTTTAGCTCCGTATAGATAACATCTAAAATGCTTAATGCCAAAATGAACTGCTGTTAATTCCTTCAGGATTGTGGGTTTGTGTTTTTCTCTCCTTACTGAATGTCTTCAGAAGCGTATGCTATTGGAAGTTCATTACCGTCGAAATTTTGACATAACACTGCTCGCACACGCGGTCTCAGAAGCATCTGTAATTAGTATGAATGGTTTGGAAAAATCCGGATACTGCAGAATTTGTGGACAAATCAATGCTTTTTTTAATTTTTTCGAAAGAATTTTGACATTCCTCGGTCCAAAGGAATTGTGTCCGTTTTCTAGTGAGCGTATTCAGAGGGATGACATATTTCTGCAAAATTTGGAATAAATCTGCGGTAGTAATTACAAAAAGCAACGAATCTTTTGATCTCTTCACTACTTTTTGGTATAGGGTATTTATTAATGACTTCAAATTTTGCTTCGTCCGGAAGAATTCCTTATCTGTTATTTTATGACCTAAGAATGTTACCTCATTTTTTGAAAAATTACACTTTGCAGGGTTCAGCTTTAGGTTGAATTTCCTACACGTTTCGAATACTTTTCGCAAATTACTCATATGATGTTGAACGGAGCATCCTATAACTATCAAGTCATCCATATAAAGAAATGCTTTTTCAGGGCTCAATCCGGAAAAGGCAATAGACATCATTCTTTGAAAACTAGTTGGACTGACTGATAAACCAAAAGGAAGTCTTGTAAATCGGTATGATTGAGAATCAACACTGAATGACGTGATGTCTCTCGATTCCTCATCTAAGGGAATTTGATGAAAACTACTCAAAAGATCGATGACTGAAAAGACCTTTGAGCGACCAAGATTGTCAAGTACATCCGAAATTCGTGGTAAAGGAAATTTCCAAGCAACAAGCTTCTTATTTACACCCCTAAAATCTACCACTAACCGATATTTCTTACCGGAAGTTGACTTTTTATCGACAAGCAGTAACGGACTGTTGTAAGCTGAAAAAGACGGTTCGATAATTCTGTTATCTAAGAGGTTTTGGACCTGCCGATTGATTTCATTTTTTTGAGAATAGGGCAGCCTATAGTTTTTATATAAACTGGTGTATTGTCTGTCATTTTGAGCTTTTGAGAATAAAAATTATTTGTTGTTAGTATATCCGTTTTTAAACCAAAAATATCCGAAAATTCCGAACAAAGTAATAGTACATCTTCTTTGACATAGTCCGGTATATCTGAATTGAGTTCACTCATTAACTGTGGAATTCGATCAATGTTTTCCTTTTCTACACTGTAAATATAGAATTCATTCAAATTTCTTGTCTGAATTTTGGAAGTGTCGACCAGGGCATCTTCTAATGTTGTATTTACTATGCGAACAAGTTTATTAGATGGTGTTATTATGGTTCTGTCCAAATCCCAACAAAACGAAGGTATCTTGTTTCCTTCTGAGTAATCATGAAAAATATAGGAAATTAGCTGCAACTTTCAATGATTCTTCTATAGAACATAATTTCTATCCAAAATACTCAGGAGTTAAATTAGATTCATATTTCAATTACAAGGCTCATTTAAATGATCTCAGCCTTAAACTGAAAACTAGGAATAATATTCTTCAGGAATTAGCGCGATCGAGAGTGTTCGCAGCTGAGTATTGTTGCTCTGTTTGGTTTAATAGTGGGCTACTTGGGTGGATCGAGTCATTTTTGAGCGATCGAGAGTGTTCGGTGAAGGTTGGCGGGTCCTTTTCATCTGGTAGGCCAGTGGCAAGTGGTGTTCCGCAGGGTTCGGTGCTCGGTCCGGTGCTTTTTCTCATTTAAGTTGCCGATCTGGGTCGGGTGATTTCATCTAGGTGCGCTGCATACGCGAATGATTTTAAATTGTTTTCTGATGCGTTAACGTCTACCCTTAAGAGTGATCTGGACAGGATATGCGAATGGTGTGAGGAATGGTTGCTTCCTCTAAATGCCAACTGGGGTTTTTTTCCTAGGCTTTTATGTGATACGCCGAATTATATGACACTCCGTCACTAACCCCTGATCTATATGCTTTATTGTTTGCTAACTAAATATTGTATATCGAACGGATATTGAGGATATCGATAAATATTCAGAACAACCTTGAATTTCAGCTTTTCACTATCCTATTTTAAAATTCTTTATCAGTTCTCCATATATGAAGACGATTAGTAAGAAGAAGCTTTGATTTGATGAACAAGCCACAATAACGAATATCATTGTGTCAAAAAAATTTGTTACTCAATGATATGTCAAAATAATAATGGCTCGGACTCAATTGTAGAAGGTATTTCCAAGAACAAAAACTTATATCCATCGGGAAATTATTTTCGAACAATGGCATTTTCGAAGAAAAAATTTCGACTTCGAACACAACTGAAGGAAAACAATTAGTGGTTATTTTCAAATAAAGTTTTATGTAGATTTGTTGTGTATTTCACATTGATTACTACGGTTTTTTAGTATCATACTATTCCAAAGTTCGGAAAAAGTCGTAAGAACAATATCGCAAAGGCTACTAAAGCTAAAAAGAATACTAAAATGGATGATTAGATTACGTGCATGATTATTATCCTAATAGAAACGTATTATGAAACTATATGATATAATGAGAACTATTTGATCTGAAGTGATCAATTCGAAAAAACAAATTTTGTCATATTTCGTTGAAACTATTGAGTTAATTTTCCGAAAGACGATATGAGCATGGATATGGAATTCCTCAAACCTCACCTCAAAGTTCTCTTGATCAACTTGAGTTGATCAAACATGAAATAAATTAATTGAAGCTAATACTGCTGATATAATTTTTGACCAGAACTTCGAAAACTAGAAATAGTTTGATAAATTTGGGAGAACTATCTTGATGAGATCAAAAGCGACAAAAAATTTTTTATTAGAAAATTCGTTTACTGATAAGTGTAAGAGATTTTATTGCCTATATGCGGGCACGCAACGTTCTAACTGTATTGTAGGATAGACAATGAAAAATTGTCTTTCCGTTGTGCGAGCTGGTCACGTTTGACGTATGATATCCCAGAGTTCCAAGACCGGTTCAAGTGCAACTGTGGACCGGTTTCGAGGTGTTTTGCCTCTCACCAACACAGTGTAGCAAGAGTTCAGTTTTAAATCATCCGCAAACCGCAAGAACTTGACAAATCGGATAACATATCTTAAGTCATTGATAAAAATTAAAAATAATAATGGACCAAGATGGCTACCCTGCGGAACTCCCGAAGTCACCGGTATCGAAAAAGATAATGTTCCACCAATTTTAACGGTTTGGTATCTGCCTGAAATATAAGACATCAACCAGCGACAAAGATTATCATCCCAAGCTTTATACCCAAAATTTTATGGGACACACTGTCAAAGGCCTTAGCAAGATCAGTGTAAATATCATCGACCTGCTTGTGATCTTCTAAAGCTTCAAGAACATACTGAGTGAAAACCAGAAGATTGGCTTCAACGCCTCTACCCCGAAAAATCCATGTACTCAGGAATGATCCCTTCATAAATTCTCGATTTCACTTACTCATGAATGATAGATTCAAACAATATGGGGATTATGCTAAGCACAGTAATCGGTCTGTGATTGGAAACATCCTGTTTGGAACCTGATTTAAAAATAGGCTTGATGAACCCAGTCTTCCAGGTATTCGGGAAAACACCATCATTTAAGGACTTATTGAATAGGATCTGAAGTGGGAGAGCAATGAATTCTTTGCATTTCTTTAAAAACGAAACGGGAAAGTTATCAAGTCCGGGACCCTCTATACCTTGCAACACCTGGTCAACATGAATTATCGAGAAAAAAACGGTGTCACCACTATCACGAAACAGATCAGAGGCGTCATAGGAGATGTTGTCATTGTCCGGTTTATAAACTGATTGAAAAAATCCCGCGAAAGCATCTGCTATCTCTCTCGGTACTACATTCGCTACCCTCATACCACATAACACTGGGTAGACAATTATCCTTTTTCCTAGAATTCACAAATTTCCAGAATTATTTAGGATCACTTTTAATAGATTCTTCGGTTTCCCTGATAAAACTGTTATAACATACATTAGTTAACTTTTTACACTGAGACCTGAGGCTACAAAACTGCAGATAATCCTGCCATGTATTAGAAAATTTATATTTTTTATGTGCTAACTTCTTTCAAATCTTTCGAAAACAATCTCGGGAAATTTGAGTATCTGATTGCAATTTTCAGAACAAATCTTTCAATGACATCATTTAATATCGTGTAGAAAACATCAACCTGAGAGACTATGCTTTGGCCAGCTGCCCTAAACTCCGCAGTTCAATCTATGCCCGACAAAGGCTTATTCAGACCTTCCTAATCTGCGGTCTTGAAATTAAAGGTAATAATTTCTTGAATTTGCCCGAGGTTTTGACTAGTAGGAACATCAGTGAATAGCGCTGGATGATGAAAGTCCAACCCCGACAGGAGATCAACCGCACCATCGACCCTCAGTGATTCATAGCTTAAAAATACTAAATATTACATTCTACCCCCAATATTTAATACAGAATTGTTCTGGTAAAGATTCCGAAAACTAAATGAATCTACTAGGACAAGCCCGCAAAAATATTAACATTCAAAGTCATTCGTAAAAGGAATTAAATGAGTTGCATTCTCATTACATTACATTAAAATATACTTTTCGTACATCCGGGCCTAAAGTGACAACTTCACTCCCTTGTGACAGGTACTAAAGTGTCACATTTAATCCCTCCGGGATTAAATATTGACGAAACTCCCGGAACGATTAAATCACAAACAAACGAATTTAAGGGATATTTTATTGAAAAATACAATTAATTAGAATGGTAATTAACGTTAATATTCAAATTAATATTGTGACAGTTCGTCATATTGACCAGTCTTTCCTGGGTTAATGCAGCAGGTAACTGACGAGTAACAGATAGGTCCTTATCATATTGAACTGGTGTTTGTTTCGAAGATCCTGCGGAAACAGGAAGCGAGAATGAGGAATGTGGCATAACTATAGTGGACGAATCGGCGACTTGACCAAATATTTTATCTGAAATTTTTTGTTTATTTTTAATAGACGATTCAATATATCCCTCGGCCACGTTGGAGGATTTCCATCCTCCATGTCTCTTCAGCACGTCTATTGTTGCTCCCGAATCAGCTAACAAAGACGCAGATGTGCGTCTAAAACAATGTCCCGTATAAGACGTCGCATTTTCTAATTTCAAGAAAGCTACTATTTGCCGTGGAAATGTACCAAACATGTTTTTTCCTACTACTCGCGTAGTACATTCTTTGTTGATGTATTGAACAAAAAAATTTTAATGAGGTGTCCCTGTCTTTCGCAATGCCACATATTTTCGAAATATCGCCACAAAACTGATGGCACTGTTTTCTGAATTTTTGATTACAAAATTTCGGTCAATTTTATTTTTGGTGTTTCTAATCGCAATTAGGAAGGAATCGCCCAAATCTCTCACATCGTCGATTTCTAAATCAACCAACTCTTTTCCACAAGCTCCCGCAACGCCCAAAATAAGTGCAACCTACGAAAAAATTGATTTCTTAAAATTTCTGAATATAAACACATTTCCAAATCTACCTTAAGCATTAAATATTTATCATCTGGACCCTCCCGTAAGAACTGATCTACCTGCTCAGACGTGAGAATTCTTGACTTCTTTGGCTTAAATCCCTCATTTCTTCTCTTCAAAAAAGCTAATAATTTTGGAAATTTACTTATATCAATATCTTCTCTAATGTTAATAACCGATTTCAGCATTGAGTAATATGCCCAGAGAGTTGAGGCACAAACCGCATTTGATTTATCATTGAAGTAGACTAACAGCGCATTTTCAGTAGGTTGTCTCACATTTTTTAAGCGGCACTACTTTTTAAAAGCATCGTACTGCTGCTCGTATAGTTTTCTAGATTTCGGTGGTAACAATTCTTCACCTACTTCGGCTGCTCTTTTATCAATATCAGAAACACCTTCTTCACTCATGATACCAATAATTATCAATAACAATGTTTCTTTACAATGACACTAGTAATGACAATGTTTCTAAATTATAATTGTCACAACGCAATGTTACTATGGTAACTTATTTTAAAGACAGTTTATTAAATGAGTTGAAGAGAGAAAAAACTGATTGAAATTATTGAAATAATTAATAAAATCATACCGGAAGTACGAAAAGTATCGTATATACCTTGCGACTGAAGTACATTTAATCCTCCTTGCGGTCGGGCCATAAACTTTACCTTCAGGATTAAATGTACTACTTCAGTCCCGCGGTATATAATATAATATTATAGTTCGAAAGGTTCAGGTTTGATTTATGAATGACATCAAATGTCATCGGTGCATGAAAATATTTGGTGATTGTTATGCAATAAAAGAAGTGGGAGGTTTGTGGTTGACAGAAAACGGCAGAAAATTTGTGTTCATTTGATATGTTTGTTCGTTGATTGTTTCAAATTCTTTGAGTCATTAGTTTCTATATATCAATATAATCAAGAGTGAAGGAAACCAATTTCCAATGAACTCATTTCAAATCCGGACCTCTCGCCAATGATTTTCTAAATATTTTAACTCCTGTTTTCGTTGGATATTCGGCATTCCCATCTAAATGATGAAATTCAATCAGTAACCAATGTTTTTCCAAATGTAAATTTTCGCAACCTGAAATATTTTAACTCTACTGAAGTTTCCAATGTAATCCAGGATGGATAAACCTGTCAGTGTTATTCACCAGATCCACCCAGTTGTTCCCATTGATTGGCTTAATTCGAGCCATTTCGCAATGAATAATTCCACATTTCTCATATTGGTTTTGTCGCCATTAGCTAATTCAGTTATCAAAATGTTGCAACCTTATTCCCGGTCCTTTTCGTTCCTGCATCCATGTGACAGACAAGTAGCTATACATTTACCGACAATTGGAGTTACAGCCGTTACAGTTGAATGGATCGAACCATCACGATATTATATCTGTCCAATGCTCCGACTCAACTATAACGCTGGTTTTGGCACATAAATGTCATTTATTCGTTAATTTATGGTTTAGACTGCAGAAAGACAATTGCTTCTCGACAGACGGTTGATGTGGAGAGAATTTAATATCCGGAAATCTCAATATAACTCGTGAAGGTATATTGGACGTGGGATGCCAGAAGGCTATTTTGTTTCTATCGGCACACGAGGCTGCTCTTTGAGAGATGTATCACATACGAATATGAATAGATTAAAGAGCACTGACTCTAGTTCACGAGTTTTGGGGTGTTCTTTTTTTTCTACTGTTGAAAAATTGCAAGAATTTTTAACCCTACAACCCAACCTACTCTACGCTCATGGATTGTCTACATCATGATCATCGCTAACTTCATGATGTGTGTGGCAGTTGATCGATACTTACGATCGATGAAAAAATCAGCTCAAAAAAATAACAAATCATGAGTGATTCTCTCAATTTTGATTGCTCCAATTTCTTTTTCAATTCATTATTCTCTTCGAATTCCTCGTTACAAGTGAACCTGGTGTGACTAGTGCTCTATATTGCTTTTTACAGTCTTTTTCAAGACTTCTCTACTTTTATTTTACAATCAAAGACATTTTTTCTCTGCTTAAGATATCTATAATCCTCTCTAAAAGGTACAGTACAATTTTCTCAAATACATGAATTATTTTCTGCGCGTGCACTTGTGAAACTGCATGACTTTATATGTCCTTTAACCATCTCGTTACTTTTTCACTCGAGTTGCACTCCTTATTACATTCTCGACACCTCTAATTCATGTTTTGAGTCATATTTTTCATATTCTAAAATATTCTACGTCCAACCACATGCCAATTTCAGCTATCTTTTTCATATCTGTTCTTTCGCAAATCACCCCCTACGTTAACACTGAATTCCTCAATTTACTGCCAGATTCACTTGTAATTTACTCATTTTCACTCACACATATTTCAATCAACTCTTAGACATTTTCATCTGTTTATGATAAGACTTCTCAGGCCTTATAAGTTTTCAGATATCTGTAGGTGCCATGCTGGGATCATCATGGGATTCTGCAACCAGGATGTTCTCAATATTCATTCAAGACTTCTCGATAAGAAATATAGTTACCAGAACCTTCGTTAGACCTGGTTGGAGAAATCACCTGATGATTCTACATTGATATTGCACCTCGAATACTTAAGTATACACTCTAACGACTCCTTCTTCAACTTCTCAGTACTTATATTGCCTGATATCATTATTGTTCTCAACTACACATATTATATCATCTCAAATAATAGTGTTGAAGTGTATAAGTACAATTCACGAATAACAATTATAAGGAATGTCCAATCTCCCAAGTAAAACAGAACACTAGGGACCTATTTATAAAAATGACAAATTTCAGGGAATTGTTTTGAGAAATATTTTATTTCGCAAATTGTTCCAATGAATGTTACTTGCTTTACCTACTTTACTGCTGCAAGCGGAAATGAAAGGAACTACCATTATTATTAGTTCAAAACCGTAATTACTGCTTATAATGACATTCTGGAAAGAATGGCATTCTGTTACTTCTCGGAAAAAATTTCATAATCTCCCAACATGACAATTGCGATCAATGAGGCTGCAGAGTTGAATAATTGTTTGAAGAACAAGTGTGAAGACATTTGTTTATATGCAGATAATTCATAAACCGAGCACACCCTGGTCTCCTTGTGAGAAGAAATTAAGCCTGTCAATATATTATTTTATGGTTGCGTTTACTGACATTCATTGTGAATAAACCCTCACGATTTTCATTTTTAAGTTGAAAATGATAGCCGAATGTAAACGCGCCATTTCAGTTCGAAATCTTATGTTCGTTCGAAGAAGTGTTTCCTGAAATTCTATTAAAACACAAGTATAATATACAAAATCATAACTGAGAAGATCCAATGACATAACATACATGGGATAAATCATGATTTGAGGGATTTGATTTATAATGCTTCTATCTTGGCCTCCCCTTGAATCTTAGTTCAGAAGAACAAATATCGAAATGAAATAACCATGAATCTTCGAGAAGCCGGCCCTGGCCATCGTCTAATAGTTCGGTAACTCTCCGTTAGATGCTGTAAAGAACAAATACATTCATTTCCAGAAACATACAGTCCATCTATAAACCAGAAATCGTACTAGTAAATTTCTGGCTTCATTTCTTTGAACTGCGTTTCCCCTCTAGGTAGATTTATACTCAATGGTACAAATGAATCTCATCTAGATGTAAACTCCAACATTTCATGACATGAGGATGTCCTTTGTAATTGAAGAGAACTTAGTAGGCATATACTTTTTGTCAGTGCTCTAAATATTATGAATTCCCATATATTGAAGGACATCAAATTTTTCTCTGATAGCATCTGTCTATTTGGTGACGCAATCAAATACTACCTGTATAAATTAAGAATTATGTACCATAATAATCATTTCAGAACATAAGATGACACATCGAATTATTCTGCTCAAATTACAGTTCCAGTATTCTCATATCCTACACGTTCCAAATCGGTTGAGTGGGGCATTGTTCGTCTCGTAACTCAAGACTGTCTTCAAATCCAACATGACACCTATCGTTGTTATTGTTACGTACTTTTACGTGACCAGAGTAGCCCCTCTTGGCGTTGGCAAGCAAACGTGGCTAAAGGGGCGGGCTACGTCCAACAATGACGGTGTCTCACTGACCCTTGGGGAATACACAATGGAAAGACGTAATTGTCGATGAACACGAAACGAGAGCTGCATACGTTGGCTGGTGTCTTCGGTTCGAGCAGTTAGACCAAGCGCTGAAGGGAATATTGTATAATTTTCATTGCGAAGTGAGGACCAATACAGGAATCGTACACCTCAAATTATGCTTGTCCTTCAGTGTTCAGCTGACGGTTATCATCGCGTGAGGTTAATGCGACATATGGTTAGGAAAAATGGTATTTCGGATTATGGAATTTGAATACAATCACTTCAATATATTCTTTCATGCATCACTACAATTTTGAAGAATTGTTCAGTGAAAATAGATTCGAACAAATCAATTTCGAATGTTAGGATGGGGACGAAAATGCGATATATTCTATGTACCGAAATATACCGAAAACGCTCGCCTTAGACCTCACGGCCAACGAACGCATCGGAAAAAGTGAGATCTTTTCACAGTAATGAGCCACTCACGCTTAAAGAAGGAGAGTTACAAACTGACATACATAAAAGTGAAGCTAATATACGCGTGTTAAAAAGAATAATTGTAATAATATACGCAATCCTGTGAAATATGTTTATTCGTCGTTCTTCCTGAAATAGCTGAGGAGAAGTTCAATTAACCAAGGCGATTATATTCTACCAAAATAGACCACATACAGACATAAAAACCTTCTGTTTGCAGTACAGCAGCCCTTATATCATTCAGCGGTAGCCAAATATATTTTATATTCTAACTAATCCGGAAATTTATATAAAATACTGAACCACCTGTTCGACCATTATTCTACAAGAAAATTAAAAAATAATTTCGTGATTCAGTCTCATCAGCGGCATTTCATAATCTCTGTAATAATCCCGGCTTTATTACGAATAAGTTAGCTTTAGCACGACCCTGTTTTGTAGCATAATTCGGTAATTTCTGTCTCGGTGAAGCAGCTGCTTATATATGAGGCATAATAGTACCATAAATTGCCTGTGCGGTGGAACGGAGGTGCTTTATCTTCGAAACAGTAAAAGAATTGAATATATGTATAATTTTTTATCTCGCACATGATTAATGGCATTCAATTGCTTCGGAAATTGCAGTTTTCGAGCAGAGTAGTGTTATCCCGTGACTTTATATTTCACGGATCACGGATACAATTCCCTCTTGTGGATGGCTTTTTGGAGCAATTGAGAAATTATTCATTCGAATTAACGTATGTTCAACAATTCAAATTTAACTCTATCAGAGGCATGGTTTGTGATCTCGATTCAATGATTTCACTTTCGCTTAATTTTATTTATTATTGAGAGTTGAATCATATCGTGAAAGATTGATTAATTTATCGATTTATTTTCAAATCTTAAATGGTTGAGGTCTTCACTTGATGGAAATCCGTTTTCATTTAATTTTGAATGTGATTAAATACAAACTTATTTAATGAAATTTGCACATTTATTGTGTTTCAACAATATTGTAACACTATATTTTGCAACAATTGTTTCGCCAAATTCTTCACTTCTTCAGGCGAGTTCGATATTGAACTATTCCAAAAAAATTGAGTCTTCTTTATGTATTCCACAAGAAGAGTGGGGAACTGTATTCTAAATATAAAAGAAGGATAATGGGTGAAACCGCAGGAGTGCAAAAAATATGAGAATTGGATGGAAGGTGCTTGCCGACACGTGTTTCTGCCTATTGGCTTCTTCAGGGCAAGGCAACCAAGAAACCAGGAACGGGATGGAAAAGAATGAATATGGACAACAGGTGACCACAACAGGAACGAGCATCCAATTTGTGGCTTCAACCCAGGATACCTCTGGTTTGGAGGCTAAACCGAGCATCGCCACGATGGAAGCATAAGCAACCTGTGTGATGCGACCAAAACCCAAAGATGCAATTAAATTACAGAAAAGGATATAATGCGGTGAAATTAGATATAAATGGATTTGCTCGCATCACACAGGTTGCTTATGCTTCCATCGTTGCGATGCTCGGTTAAGCCTCAACAAAAGTTCTTCATATACAGGGTGGTTGTAAATTATTGCGAAAGACGTTGAGATATTAATGACAAAAATGAGCTACCTTACAAAAGTTCATGTCCTGATTCATTTCCTAATAAACAACAATCTTCCACTCAGATTTCGAGTAATCTTCGACTATCATATTTGAGGCATCTGATTCCATCGAAAAATTTTCACCTTTTAATGTGAATGAAGCCTAGAGCTTCGCTTGTATATATAGTATTAAACTACAGCAATGATGGTCTGCAAAATATTCGATATGGAAAAAACATTATTTCGCAAATTCTGGTTGGAAAAATAAGATTCAAGGAAAATTTTGATAACATCCCACTAATTTTCATTGTACTGATAGTCCAAAACTTTCCACCATAAATCAATTTAGTGAAATATTTCCGACCTTTTACGTCGACAAAATAAAATTGATTTGGAATCCACACTACTATGGGTCCTCAACTTCACACTTTTCCATGATTGAACGTCATAAATCATAGTTGAAAAATTTTCACCCTAATGAGATTCTATTATTTTTTGATGATGTAATTACCATACTAATGAGTGAATGCTCATTCATCAATTTCTCCTGACATCGAACGGGTTATCCTAACATGGGTGTATTTCAGGAAAGATGACCTAGACGAGGTACCTGTTCATGTTCGAATTACATCTGATTGCTTATCTTGATTTGAAAACTCATTAGTTTCATAATTTATAATCAAACCGTATTGGTTTTGATACTTTTAAATTTCTCTTGAAGCAAGTAAACATGTGACGACAAAAACAGAGCATCAATCATGAGTGCTGGCAGTCGTTTAGAGGGATGAACACCCAGTTTGATTCACAGATATTGAAAAGTACTGATGTGAAGGCAGAATTAAGCATGAGCATATTCTTCAAATGATATTCCATACTATCCTAAATTGAAGAATCTCACGTTCTGATTTCAACTAAGCATTGCTCAACAACAAAAAATAATCTAATATATTAATTCATTTTTTTAATTTACACTTGGTGTAAATGAATGTGAAATGTGGATGAATCAGAAATATTATAAAAATGCCAATTATTTATTTCCTATTTATTTCGATTGAAGTATCAATGATTTTGTGTTTGTGTGAAATCTCCTACAAAATTTGATTTCATTTGGATTATCCACTATTAAGATATAAGTAAAAACGAATTTTTTTAATGAAATTTCAATATCCTGTATTTTTTTAACGTACCCGAATTTCAAAAAATTTTTTTGATCTCAAGAATCTGTGGTTGAAATTAAAGTAGTAGTCAAAGAGAAAGAGTCACCCTGTATAGATTCAAATTTCATTTTCCATCATCTCCCATTTCGTCACCTTGAAATATTCAATACTCTCTTTTCGTACTGACTGTTCGGCAATTTCGGAAATAGGTTGCGAGATATTTGAATTACCTGAAGTCTATACAGGGTGAGTCTTTGACCACTGCGTTAAATTAAACCATAGATTCTTGACGTCAAAAGAAACATTTTTTTCCTATGACATTTTTCCAAATTTGGCCCCGTTCAAGAGATATAGGGTACTACCCACCACAGAGACGTTATAATATTTTAATGTGATAATATTTCACTCTAGTTATTCTGAGAAAAATTATAACTAAAGATCAATAATGATTACAGATATTATTTTTCATTTGAAAAAACTTTGCAATTATTAATTTTTTCTCTCCTGTGGCTCGTAATAAATTAATAAATTAATATTCTATGTAAGGTATTAAAATTTGTGTTTGTTTACATAATTAAAACAGATATTCGATTATAAAAACCAAAGATTTACGCATGTTCAGTAATTAATTATAGTCTGAACAGAATAGATCCATATTGATGATTTAACAAAAAATTTTTTAGTAAGAACACTTAGTTGAATTTTCAGAATCAAATTTAGGTGATCAAACTCAATTTCTTCAAGCAAGTATAATTGCACACCTAAATCTGGGAATACTTGTAATCTATCCAAGTAAATTGTTATTGGGATTCAGTAGAGAAAATAATCATCAAGCAAAGTAACATCACTTTAAAATAATTATTCGTAGTGACATCATTCATTGTTGTTGAAAATTTCGAAAAAGATTTTCATGTTTTTAACAGTATGATATCAAGAGACCTCATAGACCTGTTCACTGGTCTCTGTCAAGGAGAAGAAACTTCAGAAATATCAGTGTTTGGAAAATCATAGATGATTTTTTCTGGCTTTGAGTGAAAAAAAAGCAAAGTGACAACCTCTTACCTTGGAAATGATGGTTTTCATGATTTGGAAATTTTAAGAAGAAAATTACAAATGTTTGATGATGACATCCAATTATTCTGAGGTTTTTTAGGAATTTCTCACTAGAAAGAGATAGTTTTAATCTTGTAATAGAAAGAAATTATAACGTGAAGGTTATTTGGGTTCTTGGCTATAGGGGTTATTTATTGTTTGATTTTGTTTGTTTAAAATAGCCCCTATAGCCAAGAACCCAAATAACCTTCACGTTGTTACTAAATCCACGGCTAATCTCCTCCAATAAAGAAATTATAGTAGAACAGCAAAAATCTGTTTATGGTGTTGAATTTTTTTTACCAGAAAATTAGTATTTTGTATCTTCCATCTGGATATGGACCTCATCGGATGAAACCTGAGTGAGTGAATCATTTCTTAGAGGAAAAATAATGTTTTTAAACAATTCAGATTCATTAGTGGATGCTGTGGAAGGTATTTTTCATTCAAACTAAACTAGACTACAGAGGGGTATTTGTCCAATGTGGAAACTAAAAATGCGTTTAATTTTTTAACGCAGCTGAATTTGGAAAAACCGTAATGGAAAAAGTGTTTCTTTTGATCTCAAGAACCTATGGTTAAAATTAATGCAGTGGTCAAAGACTCACCCTGTATATAAAATGATTATTTTCATATTTCAGACTTTAGAACATGAAAAGTATCTAGAATCGAGAGGGTAACCGACTCTGTGTTAGCTGACTGGTCAACTTTTGTTACATCTAGTCGAATCGAATTTTCAATATTCTGAGTACATTTTTCTACTTGATTTCTACTTTAACAATTTTTTTGAGAAAACATATAGAACTTCCTACTGCATACGAATGAAGAAAAAATGTATATAGGCATGAGTGAAATTGTGAAAGTATGGAGGTTGGTTGAATTGTGTATACCATCGAATTCAATTACATTTTTATATTCAGATAATCGCACCAATTCGTACATCTTATTGCAGCACCTCTAGCAGATATTATGAACAAATCATTCAGGGATGGTGTTTTCCCAGAGGACCTAAAAATTGCTGTAGTAAAACCAATTTTCAAAAAAGGTGATCCTGAAGATCCTGGAAGCTATCGACCAATCAGCATCCTGTCCACATTTTCCAAAATATTTGAAAAAATTTTGGCCAATAGGTTTCTGAAATTCTTCAAAAAATTCGTTTTTACACAATGTCAACATGGATATATTCTGGGAAAGAGTATTGAGACAGCAATATTTGAGCTATATAATTCTATAGTTACAGCATTAGAAAACAAGGAATTGCCAATTGGATTATTTTTGGATCTGTCTAAGGCATTTGATTGTGTTGATACCGGAATATTGCTAGAAAAATTGGAAAAGTATGGGATAAGAGATAAACAGCTAATACTCATAGAGAGCTACTTAAGGAATAGGCCTCAGACAGTGAAAATGGTAATAAATGGAAAAGAATATCAATCCTCAGGGGAAGTGAGCAAAGCTGGTGTGCCACAGGGTAGTGTTCTTGGGCCATTGCTTTTTCTAATTTACATAAATGATCTTCCATCGGCCTTGCGTGATCATGTTTTTGGTGGTTTTTTGGGGTGTGCTGTTTGCGGATGATACCAATCTTCTCTTGAGATCCCCGTCATTGGGGTTCACTTTGGAGATAGCACGGAAGATACTTGATAGCGTAAATAGATGGTGTAAGAGGAATCGTCTCATTTTAAATCTCGAGAAGACTGAGTGTATGGTCTTCAGTACTGGTAGATCTGCCGTGAGTGTACCTCAGGAAATTGAAGATGGTATGAGTTTGTCCACATCCTGGGAGTATATCTGGATAATAACTTAAGATGGATGTTCCACATAGACAATCTCGTGAAAAGAAAACTCAGTAATATTTTCAGTGTGTGTCCTGAGAACTAGAATGGACTTTGATACTTTGAAGATGGTGTATTTTGCGAACTTTCAGTCATTGATGAGCTACAGTATAATTTTTTGGAGGGGCAGTTCTATGTCTGAATTAGTGTTTTTAAGACAAAAGGCTTTGTTGAGAAAACTATTGGGTTTGAAGTATAGGGCGTCGTGTAGAGGACATTTCAGAGAAAATAACCTACTAACACTATACGGTTTATTTGTATACAAAGTTCTTATATTCATGTATCTTCATCCTCATTGTTTTGAAATTTATAGAAATGTTAACTTAACAAGAAGAAAAGAAACTTTCTTTTATCCTCATCATTCTCTGTCAATAACCGAAAAATCTCCACTCTATCTTGGGATGAAATTGTTCAATTGTCTTCCTAATAAATTGAGAATGATAAGTAATGTAAAAATTTTTAAGAAGACTCTGCATGAATTAGTTTTAGTAAGTGAACCATATTCTTTGTCTGAGTGGTTCACCTTTTGCTCAACTTACTGAATTTCATTACTAATTTGACGATTTCACTTTTATTGTGTATGCAATAATTTCTGTACTGAATAAATCTACTTCTACTTCTACTTCAGTGTATTTGCACCTATGATTTAGATACGCATCACTGCAAAACTCGTAGCATATACCCAGTTAGTAAGATTCAGTAGTATCTGCATAGTACCTCGTAATTAAAATTGTATTTCAGAATTAACATAGTTGAAATACATCACGTCTAATAAGTGGCCTAACTTAATGGATTATAGATGGATGGATAATTTCTGATAGAAAACAGTATTTGATTTCCAGGGTTTAATATTATTCAAAATTTAATGAAAATTGGCGACGTTTCGAGCAGTGCCGTTTTTCTAGCCTGTAAAAAACATTATATACAATGTAAAAACCCGAATACTTCCATTCTATTCATAATTTCGACATTATTTTTTCCACCATGTACATTTTCACTACCCAGTTTAGAAGAAGAAAAGAAAAAGAAATGTTTTTTATTTTGTAGAACGATGCAACATTCAATTTAATGTTGTCCATTGTACCATACAAAATCAATGAGTTATTCGCCCACAAATGCATCAAATGGATTTAATCAGATAGGCCTATGCAAATTGTAAAACTTATTCGATCAATCACTCTCAACAACTACTGGTTTCAGACCGAGATTAATGTAACGAATAATAAGGCCCTGATGGATTATCGAATGCGATACTGACATTATTGTAAGCTATGTGTTTGAATAACCTAAATAAGTCAGAAACATAAAAACAACGCTACTATTTACTGCATTATGGGCGATCATAGTCATTAGTGTAGATATTCAGGAAATAATTTCAAAATATTCAAGAGCAAATCTGAGACATTTTACCCCGAGTATGCATTTGTTTTTGGAAAATTCATGGATAAACGAGAATGAGCAAAATATTTTGAATTAGATACAGAATTGCATTCTAGCAGATTTGGAACTTGACTTCCGAGATATGCAGACTATTTGGAAATCTTGATTTCCCAGCTCATAGAATTGTTGGTTTTCTCCTTCAATTCATGGGCCAGATCGTTCCACTAATTGCAGCAGAACTGCCGAGTCGTCCACAAGTAACATTACTGCAGAAATGACTTTCTTTAATTACTTCGTGCCAAGTTACTATCACTTTCTAGGTTTCTGAACTTTTCCAGAGATATAGAGAATAGCTGCATATATTTCATATTAATTGAACGAATTGAAGAATAACATTTTGGTTATTTTGGTGGAACCTCTAGACCGCGACATTGCCCTGCACCTTCTAGCTTATGCAAGATGATGTTCTTGCGAAAATATTCCTCAAGCTAAAGAAAAGAGTCATTTTGCCACAACCCATACGCAAACTTGCTCGTACATTTTTCTACTTGATTTCTACTTTAACAAGTTTTTTGAGAAAACATATAGAACTTCCTCCTGCATACGAATGAAGAAAAAATGTATATAGGCATGAGTGAAATTGTGAAAGTATGGAGGTTGGTTGAATTGTGTATACCATCGAATTCAATTACATTTTTATATTCAGATAATCGCACCAATTCGTACAGTGCATTTGCACCTATGATTTAGATATTGTCACCAAACCCACTCGGCTCCATAGAGTGCACAAAGTACCTCCTCGGCTAGCTCTAGAGCTGAGACTACTTATAAAGGAGCGCCACTCTCTTTTATGATAATACAAAGAGAAAAAAAAGAGGAAAGTACACTAAAGATCTCAGGGTCGCAAAAGAGAGAAAATAACGAACGCACTCTCAGGATGTCAAACGAGCCCGATCACACAAGCGGGAGGTAGTGGCTGGTAGAAAGAATATAGAGCAATTATTTAAAAATATAATGAGCCCAAATGAAATACACAAGGTCCCTCAAACGAGGATATATCTTACAGAAGGTAGATCACTAACTAGTTCTTACTTCACAACCCGAATATTCGATATAATGCTTTATCTCTTACTAAACAAACAGTAATATCATCCCAAGGTACATACTTAGAGCCTCGATGGTAATCGTTACAAATAGCTCTTTACTTATATCTAAGCGACCTTCTCGATAGGTCGGGTTTTATGTACTAAACAGTATTCACTGAATTGGGCCTCTTTGATACTAATCAATCTTAACTAAATTCTACAGACTAACCTTCTATAACAGTCTAGGTCGTGGCTTGACTGAAGTACAAAAGGATATAGTTTCTCAACCCATAATTATTCTCACAGTCTCGTAGATGGAAACTGGGCTCAAATATATTCCTGGGCTAACGTAGTACAATTTCTCACAGTAATGCGCCCTGGGTAGACGACAGGTGTGGTATCTTAGATGGCGAAATCTGGTGGAGGTGCCCAAAGACAGCTCCCACGGCAGTTCGACGGTAATTCAAACACAGCCTAGACAAACAGCTCGAAGACTTCAAAGACAGTTCAGAATCTGCGGTACCTCGCGGTACTAACTGGAGCGGGAATTTTGAAACCGTGACAATATGCATCACTGCAAAACTCGTAGCATATACCCAGTTAGTAAGATTCAGTAGTATCTGCAGAGTACTTCGTAATTAAAATTGTATTTCAGAATTAACATAGTTGAAATAAATCACGTCTAAGTGGCCTAACTTAATGGATTATAGATGGATGGATAATTTAATGAAAATTGGCGACGTTTCGAGCAGTGCCGTTTTTCTAGCCTGTAAAAACATTATATACAATGAAAAAACCGAATACTTCCATTCTATTCATAATTTCGACATTATTTTTTCCACCATGTACATTTACACCATCCAGTTTAGAAGAAGAAAAGAAAAAGAAATGTTTTTTATTTTGTAGAACGATGCAACATTCAATTTAATGTTGTCCATTGTACCATACAAAATCAATGAGTTATTCGCCCACAAATGCATCAAATGGATTTAATCAGATAGGCCTATGCAAATTGTAAAACTTATTCGATCAATCACTCTCAACAACTACTGGTTTCAGACCGAGATTAATGTAACGAATAATCAGGCCCTGATGGATTATCGAATGCGATACTGACATTATTGTAAGCTATGTGTTTGAATAACCTAAATAAGTCAGAAACATAAAAACAACGGTACTATTTACTTGCATTATGGGCGATCATAGTCATTAGTGTAGATATTCAGGAAATAATTTCAAAATATTCAAGAGCAAATCTGAGACATTTTACCCCGAGTATGCATTTGTTTTTGGAAAATTTATGGATAAACGAGAATGAGCAATATATTGTGAATTAGATACAGAATTGCGTTCTAGCCGATTTGGAACTTGACTTCCGTGATATGCAGACTATTTGGAAATCTTGATTTCCCAGCTCATATAGAATTGTTGGTTTTCTCCTTCAATTCATGGGCCAGATCGTTCCACTAATTGCAACAGAACTGCCGAGTCGTCCACAAGTAACATGACTTCCTTTAATTACTTCGTGCCAAGTTACTATCACTTTCTAGGTTTCTGAACTTTTCCAGAGATATAGAGAATAGCTGCATATATTTCATATTAATTGAAAGAATTGAAGAATAACATTTTGGTTATTTTGGTGGAACCTCTAGACCGCGACATTGCCCTGCACCTTCTAGCTTATGCAAGATGTTCTTGCGAAAATATTCCTCAAGCTAAAGAAAAGAGAGATTTTGCCACAACCCATACGCAAACTTGCTCCATTTGCTGAACAATTTAGTAATTTAAGAATTGAAGGACCATCGCAGAATTCACAATTCTCTTTCGAGGTCAAGCAATATTCACCTTTACCCAAAGTTCGTCAACATAAGGATTTAATTATTCAGTGGAAACATCAAACTTATTCACACCCGGGATTACGAATCATGCAGTAATTTCATTTTGGATTTTCTTCCGTCGTAGCGCGATTTACTGATGTTTATCCCAATGCGTTTACTGAAAACAGCTTCGCGTAGCGCTGTGTAGTGTCTACTGGTTGAAGTATGTCCGCTCCCTGTTTATCAATAGGGACCAGGTTTTTCGTAAATAAGTACAATTTAGCTTAGAATCCTTAAATCTTAATTTCGATTTTGTTTCATTTGTTTGATTTTTCTTTCAATCCATGAGAGGAATTCAATTGTTGTTTGTATTTAATTGTTTTAAATTTCGCGGTATTGCAATGTACATATTTGAAAGGCTAGCACTGCTCTATCGGACATGTATGTGTTATTTCATTCAATCCCTTTACAAGTGAACTGCGCAGTAGTCTACAAGTAACATGCAATCAACACATCAACGTATAATTACTTAGTGCTGAGTTAATGGTGCAATGTAGTGCTGTACTATGGACTGCAAAAGCTGGAGGAGCCTTAAAAAGCAATATGTATTTTGCCTGTTCAATGAAGTTCAGATTCCATTAATTCCAAACATTTTAACCCAGCATTACTTCCCACGAACATAAGAATTTTTTATATAACTTCTGGAGGTCACTGGAGACCATTATCGTTAATTTTGTTTTGTATTATATACCTTTGAATAAAAATGACCTCCATTACTCAATTGTTTACGAATTTGAATATTAGGAGGATGAAACACTGAATCTTTCTTCAAAATGCAACGTAAAAAAGACTCGTAGAGGGGTTTGGCGACCTCATAGATGGAATGATAGGGGTTTCCCAGACTGTCATTTCTTAATATTTTTTCGTTTTGAAGGATTTTCTGAGTATTATTGCGCCCTGGTGATTCTCTCTTCATCATGAACTTTATATAAAACATAAAAAGACCCAAATAATGAAATCTTAAGATCACAATACATCTCTTCTCGGAATGAAATTCAAGTTTTAATAAATAAATCAAAGAAAGCATATTTAGGAAAAATAGTAAATTCTTGTGACTCTGAATCAAATGCTGTCTGGAAATGTATGAAAACAATATGTGGAGACAAAAATAATTCAAGATCAGACATTGAAAAACTAAATCATGATGATGTAATAATTCAAGAAGAAAGGCAAATTGCTAATACTTAGGGGTCACGTTTCACCAGCATATGAAATGGAATAAACATATAAAGAAGCTAGTGAATAAAATAAAGGCTCCTTTTCAAATTTAAATTTATCAGAAAACATATCGGGGATGCAAAATATCTCAAAATATTCTATCAAGCCCTTATAGAATCACTGATCAGTTATGGTATAGTCGGCTGGGGTGGAGCATATCAAACCCATATTAGTTCTTTGGAAGTGATACAGAAATGGATTTTAAAAATTATATATGGAAAAAAAACGTACCTTTTCTAGCCAACAACGGTTTGATATTGCAAAAGTTCTGGATGTGAGGCAAATGTATGCATATAAAATTAAAAAAAAAAAATAATAGTATATTATATATCGTGGGATTGAAGTAGTACATTTAATCCTGAAGGTAAAGTTTATAATTTACCTGAAGGATTAAATGTACTTCAGTCGCAAGGTATATACGATACTTTTCGTACTTCCGGTATGATTTTATTAATTATTTCAATAATTTCAATCAGTTTTTCTCTCTTCAACTCATTTAATAAACTGTCTTTAAAATAAGTTACCATAGTAACATTGCGTTGTGACAATTATAATTTAGAAACATTGTCATTACTAGTGTCATTGTAAAGAAACATTGTTATTGATAATTATTGGTATCATGAGTGAAGAAGGTGTATCTGATATTGATAAAAGAGCAGCCGAAGTAGGTGAAGAATTGTTACCACCGAAATCTAGAAAACTATACGAGCAGCAGTACGATGCTTTTAAAAAGTGGTGCAGCTTAAAAATGTGAGACAACCTACTGAAAATGCGCTGTTAGTCTACTTCAATGATAAATCAAAAGCGGTTTGTGCCTCAACTATCTGGGCACATTACTCAATGCTGAAATCGGTTATTAACATTAGAGAAGATATTGATATAAGTAAATTTCCAAAATTATTAGCTTTTTGAAGAGAAGAAATGAGGATTTAAGCCAAAGAAGTCAAGAATTCTCACGTCTGAGCAGGTAGATCAGTTCTTACGGGAGGTTCCGGATGATAAATATTTAATGCTTAAGGTAAATTTGGAAATGTGTTTATATTCAGAAATTTTAAGAAATCAATTAGGTTGCACTTATTTTGGGAGTTGCGGGAGCTTGTCGTGGAAAAAGAGTTGGTTGATTTAGAAATCGACGATGTGAGAGATTTGGGCAATTCCTTCCTAATTGCGATTAGAAATTAAAATTGACCGAAATTTTGTGATCAAAAATTCAGAAAACAGTGCCATCAGTTTTGTGGCGATATTTCGAAAATATGTGGCATTGCGAAAGACAGGGACACCTCATTCAAACTTTTTTGTTCAATACATCAACAAAGAATGTACTACGCGAGTAGTAGGAAAAAACATGTTTGGTACATTTCCACGGCAAATAGCAGCTTTCTTGAAATTAGAAAATGCGACGTCTTATACGGGACATTGTTTTAGACGCACATCTGCGTCTTTGTTAGCTGATTCGGGAGCAACAATAGACGTGCTGAAGAGACATGGAGGATGGAAATCCTCCAACGTGGCCGAGGATATATTGAATCGTCTATTAAAAATAAACAAAAATTTCAGATAAAATATTTGGTCAAGTCGCCGATTCGTCCACTATAGTTATGCCACAGTCCTCATTCTCGCTTCCTGTTTCGCAGGATCTTCGAAACAAACACCAGTTCAATATGATAAGGACCTATCTGTTATTCGTCAGTTACCTGCTGCATTAACCCAGGAAAGACTGGTCAATATGACGAACTGTCACAATATTAATTTGAATATTAACGTTAATTACCATTCTAATTAATTGTATCCCTTAAATTCGTTTGTTTGTGATTTAATCGTTCCGGGAGTTTCGTCAATATTTAATCCCGGAGGGATTAAATGTGACACTTTAGAACCTGTCACAAGGGAGTGAAGTTGTCACTTTAGGCCCGGAAGTACGAAAAAATAGATACATTAAAACGTGAATACTGCACCAGAAATAAGGAAAACTCATACCAACCACCCAAATGTAAAAAAAGCATGGGTCAAAGAAGCCATATTTATTCTGCTCCTAAAATTTTCAACTTGGTCCCAAAACATTTAAAGGAAATTATTGAAGGAAAATCATTCAAGAAAAAAGTAAAAAACTGGATCAATAACGAAATGAGATCCATTATTGGAAATTTGATAAATAATAATTAAAATTTTATGACAAAAGTAGAACTCAATAATGAAACTGTATTCAACATACCTGAAATAGACATTTGCTTACCTGATGTAGACACTTGCTTACCCGATATGGACATCTGCTTACCTGATATAGACTTTTGCTTGCCTGATCAAGACATGAGAACATTCAATCTATCAAGATTTATGCTTACCTGATGATGACAGTGATTGTGTGGACATAACCGGAGAAGATATATCCCCACCAGTTGGAGGCAATATTTGGAAGAAGAGAAAGTTAATTTTTTTTTGGTATTATATTCAATTGTTTAATCTCTGTAGAACAAACAGAGAATTTGATAATACAGACACATACAGGCTCAAATATTTTATATTAAACCTCTGTGATATTTTCTGTTTATTGGATGTAAAGAGTACCTTTCTTCAAACAAACTTATTATTATTATATTATTATTATTATTATAATATCTGTTGTGTTGAATGCTTGAAATGATCTTAAAATCGTGTTTCGTTCCGGTACTGCCCCATAACGTGGAATATGAAAGTGGACGGGAAACTCACGTTGCGTTTGAACATTAGACTCTCCTTTTCGAAAATAACGAATTATTTCAACAAAAACTAAATGTCCATTCTCATCACCACGTGACTACTTGTCGCGATATAGAACCTTTTTTAAAATAATGAGTTCTTTCTGACGGACCCTCTATATACCGTATATTCTGAGCTCACTTTATGTCATTTTCCAAACATATTTTGAAATACAGTCCTCATTACCAAATCCTTTGGTCGTGTTCCGTTTCTGATTTTCACAGCAGGGCATAAGAACGTGAGAATATCTAAAAACTGGTCAGATATTCAAAGCGCTATCTTTGAACTCATAAGGATTACTGTATTCAAAGCATATGAATGCAATCCATTATGAAATGTTTAAATCACTGGCTTTCCTTAAAAATAACATAGACCGATTGAAAGACTCCATTGAGTGTTGAACACGCGTGTTCCACACCATTCATCAAGGTTCTTGGCATTGGTACAGGTAATGAAGCTGTCAATTATGACGGCAACATGGCTCGAGGAGAGCACTCTTTTCTTCTTCTTCGATTCATTGTCATTGTGTCAAATTCCAGGACGATCATAATCTAACACCTATAGCTCATCTGACAGATGATTTATGGTAAGAATATATAATTTATACAAGTCAGTCGCTCCCACACCTTCAATTACCGACGTTTAAGGCACCAACAAAGAACGCAGCCAATGGTAATTAGGATCGAAAATCCGCTACGTTTTGAACTTGAAGAAAATGAATTGTGTAGAAGTCATTAATTTATGATGTTTAGGGTCACTAATGAGTATTTAAATGTCGGTTTTCTGGATGGATACTCCCAGCAACCGTTCTCATCTGGACACATACGTCCACGTTGTATTCCCGAACCAGCACCGTCCGCCAAATTAAAAATTTCGATGATGAGAGTTCGCTTTACCATTTTTCCAAATATTGAATGGGCCTCTAAAATTAGTATTTAATTTTACGGGATAATTTAGGCCAATAGCCCATTGAATATTTAAGGAAAACATATCTCAATCTTGAGCATCGGTTACACCGGATATGACTGCAGCAATTTGCTGAGATATTTCAAGTTTCTGAAAATAAAAAAGTGATTTCATATGGTCAAAATAACCAGAATGTTGAAGTAAATCCAGAAAATTTCAAATAACTCAGAAATTATTGAATTTAGGAGCATAATCATGTGATGAAGCTATAATTATTTTTGACCGCAGAATCCAAAACAATTATAAAAATAATTTAGAAAGCACTGACGTGAGGTCAGATTGCTTTGGCGCTCTTGTTGAACTACTTGCGAGTAAATATTCAAACCATAACAAATCTGTAAGCACTCTGATCAGGTGAACAATAGTCTTTTCCCGTACTATGGGACAATGTGATGCAAAAATGAACGCCTAATGAATGAACAAACCTATATCTCAAATTAAAAATAACTATTCATAATTTTACCCAAGTTTTGTTCGAAGCTATAATTCCCTTTTCCTAAAAACTTATGTCAGTGCTTTTCTGAATTTTGACAACATATATTATTTCAGCCACCGAGATTGAATTCTATCTCTATGATTCCCCGTTATGAAAAATTTTGATTAATATTACGCCAACCGACACTGATTAATGAGTCTGGCATTTGTCAATCGAATATCGATTTGTGATGGCCATCGTTCAAAGAAAATCATCGTGACGTATGTCATTTCTGTTTTCTCTTGAGTGAATTGAAAAAATGATTATATCTTTAGATGGAAAAGAGCTACGACAAAGAAATTTAAGGATAAGTAAGATATCGATCACCTCAATATATTCACGAATTTTTATTGAAATCCCAAAAATATATGAGATAGTCAGAATAAAAAAATTTTTTTTTGGGAATTTTTTAAAAATTTTCTGGCATGACGATTTCTGCGAAATTTTGCGAGCTGTTCTGTTGCAGCCTCCCTCAGCAATATTTCAAGTATCAATTTGATCGGATGGATATTCTAGTAGTTATTGAGGAAACAAAATTTCAGATGCTCATAACTACTGAACCATCCGACGGATTTGGCCCAATAACGAACTTGACCGAGATATTTAGACAATTAACCTATTCTGAAAATATGAAAACTCTAGCTGATTCCTTTTGGATGCTAGAGAGGATACGGCCGGCCGGACAGTCTCAACTCAACTCAACAGGAGTCGAACTCAATCGATTGAGACCATTTTCGGCTCAATATTCCAAAATTACATACATTCGGGCAAAATGATAGGCACTCTGTTCGGGTGAACAAGAGCGCCAAAAAAGGGTTCTAATTTGAAAAACAGAAGTTATGGCCATTTTAAGATCACAATTTTCAACACGAAATTTGAAACATTCTGTGATGATATTTTTGAAATCCAAAAGATGCATGACCTTTTCACATCCTTCCTCTTCGATGTTGTAAAAACTATGCACGCTCAGGATATTTGAAATAAGAATAATGAACATATAACTGACTGAACATATTTGATTTTTTCCAGTTTTTTTTTTTTTTGATATTTTGAAAGCTATTCAATTTAATACACTGGTTTTAACAGGAATGTATTCACTATTGAATACTCGATCATACCAGGAATGGAAAACTTGAAAAAAAAATTTTTCGTCGAATTTATTTTTACTCCCTGTATAACTGGAAGTTTTTGGGCTTCGGAAATATTATAGCTCTGTTGAGAACTTCGAACAATATCATAATCCCGATTTTCAGATTTCAAATATGTCTATTTCTCCAGACGTCTAATAGGCACTTGAACTTGAGACACCCTGTATTAATATAGTAATAATATTATTGCATAATGATGTATTATTTTATAATTACATAATAACAAAGCGGAATTCAAAGGTAGATTCTTCTCATTTTAATCTGGGAACGTAGATTCTAGTATGAGAAAATTACCTGTGTGTTCCGATTGAATTACTTGTGTTACACCTATATGCTTCGAGCTCAGTGTTCATTATCTACTTGATTCGATGGTCTTTTGATTGAAACAGGAAATGTTCATCACTTGCTCCAACATCCTAACCGACAACATTTTCGAAATAATTGCTCAATCTCGCTCCAGTAGCCACACGGGTAAGAAACCCTTGAATGGATTGACGGCTGAAACACCAATATTCTGAAGTAATTGCTTGAGGAATGCGATTAATGTTCCATTTTCACAACCTTCAAGCATTGATAATATTTGTTATCGTTCGTTTTTCAATTTGTATCAAGGGGCGAATTGGCCATAATTGCTGTGAATAATTTTCCCACAACTTTCAGAGAAAGTTGATAATTCCGTATCTCCATTTATGCACGAATGTAGAAATAATTCAGAAGTGCAGAATAAGACTACCTATTGAAGAGTCTAGAATTTAGTCAAATACAATTATGAATAACCGATTATTCATCAAGAAACAATTTCATTTAGAGAAATAAAATTATTAATCGTATACTTTGAACACTGAAAACATAAATTCCTGAAAATGATCCTTGCTGCTGGTGATTACATATGGTTCTTGAAAAGTTGATTAAACATTCCTTTAAATGTTTTTTCTGTTTGTTTGGAAGAAATTGAATAATAGTGAATTTTACTGATCATTCAACACTATACTACATCGTCCAATAAAATCGCTCAATTTTTGAAAACTGACCAATAGAAACAAACTGTATCTGAAAACACTCAACCTCACAGTATTTTCACTTTTAGAAAATTGTTTTTATCAAATGCCTAATTTGCATAGGAATATCAATACGTCCGGATAGCTTTGGCCGTTGGTGGAAGTATCGGTCGTCATGGTTACGATAAACAAGCAGTTGTTAGCGATAACTTCAACAGCACATTTGGCAGTGCTGTCAGTTTATTTTCGTATTTTACAATAAAGTAGATAGAAATGAAACGTTTAGGAAATTGTAATATTACTTCAATTGAGGAGAGTGTGAAGAAAAGTGTGCCGCTTAATACAGTGAAGTCAAGATCCTACCATTGGAAACAATTTGAAGAATTCCGTGCTGTCCGGGAATACCTTGTAAATGAAAAAATAAGTTTGTCAGAGCTCAATAATATTATGCTAGACTGGGCTTTCGATATGAAGAAAAGAGATGGATCAGACTACAAGGAAAGTGTCGTGAAAACCTTGTGGAATAATACTGCCAAACAGCTGCAGGAAAAATTCTATTCGGAATGGGGCGTTAGGTTCGATCCATTCACAGACGTGGCTGTTAAAACGGCGCGGGATGCACGAAATGACAAGAGGCGTATTTTGCAAGAGGACCCTGAGAAAAAAAAAGTTAGTGCCAAGGCGCTGTCTTTGGAGCAACACAAAAAGATGGTTAACTTATGTAAAGAAGATAATCCAGACGGTTTGAACAGAAAATTTTATTTTATTGCTGCATTGGAGCTTGCTTGGCGCGGAGGAGAGGGCTATTCTAGATCTAATTGTTTACACATTAAATGCAAAACCGCCATTGAAAAATATTAAATTGGCAATATTTCGAAAACTTCAAATTTTAGGTAAAGATAACCTCATACAAAGTTACCTTAATTTTTGATGATTAATGCTACAAAATAATAAAAATGGGGGGTTTCCATTTGAAAAAATCGAGTTTTGTCAGTTTTCTCAATCTCATTCTAGATATTTTTTTTTGAACACTCTGCATGATTATTTCTCCAAGTATTATACAAAATCTATTGAAGTAGGTCCTTTTCAACAAGACATATACCCCAAAGTGAGTAAAAAGGGCTTCCTTATAGGAAGCAAGTTAGGGCTTGCAATCGTAATTTTTGACATAAAAACCTGAATATGTCAAAAACGCTCAGACTTAGGGATAGGGCATGATACATGAAATCTGCCTAGAATGTTAAGAAGAATCCAAAAATGTAATAATATATAGGGTATCCCATTTAAAATAAGCGACTTAGGGTCTGTTTCCGGTATAACCGGAAGTGCCCAATAGATTAAAATATTTTAGCTTTATAGATCCCAAGACATCTGGCAAGTTCCCAAAATTTCAAATTTTTCCCACTTTCAGTTTCTGAGATATCGATCGATGCAGTTCGTCGTGGTTCACCCTGTATATCGCAATACCTTCCCTGCGAGTGACTTGTTTTGAGGTGCGATGACATAAAAGTCACTTCCATTTCTGTTTTGATGTTTTCCTTTAACAATTAAGTGAAAAAGTAAAAATGTCTCATCAGTTTAAGTTCTAGTCTCGAGAGGAAATTGAATAGAATTATTCACATCGAAGTCATAAATCTCAAAGTATCATATACTATTTCTCTGAATTGTGGTATCTCGAATTAAATCAGCAACAAATCCTAACATATTGAAACCATGAAATTCAGTTCGAGAGTCAAGAATAAGTTTTAGAGGGATCTCCTTAATGGTACTAATATATTAATACAAAGACTTCTAAAATGAAAGAGAAAACAGTTGCTGTTGAAGAATTACCTATTAGTTATAGGGTTTAGGTGCTGGAAATGTATGTTACTGATGATATGTTGAACTTAATTGTATATTCTGGGAAACCAATTTCTCGAGATAAAACAGCGTTAGTCGATCACCACGATATAGGATCCGTTTAGGATCGGAATACCTTCTTTACTTGAATTGTTAACGAATCAATTCAGCTGAGTGTACTAAGCATTTTAAAATTATTCTTCAATTCATTTTAATTTAAATATGCGACAATCGAAAACTGTTGGAAACATTGTATAAAAGCTGCTAGCTTCTCGTTATTGGTTAAAACATTTCATTTACAAAATGCTGGTTCGCTATACTGAAAGGAGTTATTTCAAACAGGATCAATTATTCCCAAAATAATCTGAAACTTTTCATCCGCAAAAACATGCATCGGCCGATAAAGTTAGTAGTCTGCCGATTGCATCGAGAACTTGAATACGTGATTGAAAACAGGTCGAATGAAATCAAGGGAGTCTATTCAAAATCAACTTTTAATGGATTAGTCTTGGAACTAGCAGCATTTTGGATGACTTAACAATCGCTGACTGCATAATAACGGCCGTTTCCCTAATTGCATGAAACGATCGAATAAATGGACATTTCCTTCGTACAAGAACCGATTCGAATGAGCAAATTTCACATTCTCCTGTCTTTCATGAATACAGTCTTGTGTAACAACACGCAAAGTCATACCGATTCAATTAATTTCCTCCTACAGATCTATGGTTTGGCCCAAAAGTCTGTTATTTGAGAATAACAAGTCTAAAATTGACCCAATAGTTAGACACTATTAGGCTTAACTCTTTGAAGAAGAATCGGTGTTTAATGTTGAATAAGTATGTCATGATTATGCGGTCGGCTGGCACGTATATACAATGATATTAGAATGAGATGAGCAGGAGTTTTCATATTCACAGAATAGATGACTTGTAAGTGTTAATCGGCCAACCAAGTACTTGACAGATTTTCGGCTACAGAATTCCATCCAAATTGGTGAGTGAACCACGAAATGACTGTCCGATGAGGCAATTGACAATCAAAGATTTATATGAAAGATCAACTCAGGAAATACAGGGTGTCTCAAGTTCGAGTGCCTATTAGAAGATTCTGGAGAACTAGACATATTTGAAATCTGAAAATTGGGATTATGATATTGTTCGAAGTTCTCCACAGAGCTGAAATATTTTCGAAGCCCAAAAACTTCCGGTTATACAGGGAGTGAAAATAAATTCGACGAAAAAATTCTAGGTTGTTCTGAGGATTGATTTTTTTTACTAATCTGACGGGCCATCCTCAGAGCATGCCCTTATATAAAGAGTTTGAATATGGTAGGAGTATATTACAAAGAATAAGTTTTTCCTCATATAGTTTTCTGACGCGTTCGAGTAACTCTTCAAATCATCTCTCGTCTCCCCTATTATAATGAGCGGTTCTTCATCAGGAAGCCGAACATCCTGGAGTAACTAACGGTTTCTTGGATTAGAACAATGACGCAAAAATTAATAGAGTTATTTGTTCAGAATTTTGAGATACTTACTTTCTAAAAATCACCCGGCTGGAGCCGAAGAATCTTATCTATCAAGGTATGTAGCCAAGCTTCTTGAATAGACAATGTTTCTGTCAAGAATTCTGTAGTCTGTCGAACTTGCATAGGGTGTAATAAAAATTAAATAAAATTCGGTAGACACAAATATTTTGATTTTTCGTTCAAAGAAATACCCTGATACTAAACTACCCACTATATCAAAAAGGATATAATCTAGATATTATGGCAATATATCGCGCCAATATTCGTAGTCTAGAACATCTGGACTGAAAGAAACTGTGTTCAATAATTTATCAATATAAGTCTTGGCTACTCACAAGAGAAAGCAGAATTAACGAGCTATCGATGAGCTCAAGTGTGAAAACCAGTCACAAGAAAGATTTTCCCGGTTACTTTACTCATAAAACAGGTTTAACAATTCGAATCCCTCATAATTTTGAGCGTCTGGCATTCTACATGATATATTTAATGTTGCTCATAAAAGTGACTTATTTTTAAGATGGGTCTGTTCACGTGTAGGTGTGCCATTCTGAGATGCCGCTTGTATTTCATCATAATGAACAATCCAGACTTGCTGTTTTATATGTTTATATGGTTTGATATTTATGTTTCGCTTTTATCGTATATAATTGTGTGGAAACGAATTATTTCACTACAATGCCCGATAGGTATAGGTGTGAATTGAAAAATGTGAGAACGCATCATTGATATTCAGAAAGTTTTTATTTATGGTATACAAGGAATTGTTTAGAGGGCATCTCATCATTTTACGAAAAGAAAATGATTTGAACGTTAAAATGTTGAAGCGACCTAATGTGTGACGTGTTGAGTTGTAGCAGATTCTTTATTTACCATGTGCAGGTGACTATTTGGAAACGAAACGCCCTTTATGGATGAATTGAGCCACATTCGTTGAATACTCAAAGATTGTTCGATTTTTGTTTGGAGGAGAGCACTTTTGGACCAATAATTTAATAAGTGAAATAGGTACGAGGCAGCGCCCTTCGTCAAATTTTGGAGCAGGATGAAAAGTGTTATTACACCTCATATAGAAACTTATGACATCAGCTTTTTCACGTGCTTGTTCCAGTAGAACAACGTCCTATCATTTCACCTAAAGGTATTTCTGTAATTTTCTAACATCGAGCCGAATATGATCTCAGTCCATTGGGTTTGACTTCCTGAAGAAGAAACCAGAATCAAACTTGACTGTATCCGTCTAGCCGGCCGTATGCCTTTTCTCGATCCTCCGATAGAGTTGAGCTAGAGTTTTCATATTTTCCGAATGAGTTGATCGTCCAAATATTTCGGTCGATTTGATTATCGGGTCAGATCAGTCAAATTGTACCGGAGCTATGAGCATCTGAAGTTTGATTTCCCCGATATCTCCGAGAATGTCCATCGGATCAAGTTGTAACTTGAAAGACATTCGAATGGAGTTGAAACAAATCGACTTGCGAAAATTCGTAGAAATCGACTCTTTAGAAAATATTCGAAAAATTTATTTTCAATACTTTATACCCCATATAGCAGTTAAATTCGAACAACAATTTCTTCATTCATCTCTATTTTTTAATAATAATGTCCTTTGCTATGTCTAACGGTAAATTTGTGACATCCAGTGAGAATAGCTCTTCATCTGCTTTTAGTGATATTTCACCTATAAAATCCTTAAAATTCCATGAATCTTTCACGTAATATTTATTTTTTCTAAGTATTGGTGTTAGACATAGCAAAGGACATTATTATTAAAAAAATGGAGCGAAATAAAGGGATATACTGACCTACCACGAGATGAATTTCTGAAAGCGATCGATATATGTTTTTTTAGTTCATATTTCCAATTAAAAAATGAATTATATTGTCAAATTAATGGATGTGGCATGGGGGTTCCAATTTCTGCAGTAATAGCTTAACTTTTAATGGAGGATCTGGAAGAAACGGTTATAAAGAAATAAAAGTACAGAATACCATTTTTCAAACGTTTTGTTGATGATTGTCTTACAGCAGCACCTGAAAATGAAATAGAGGATATTATAAATTTATTCAATAGCTACTATCCTAATTTGAAATTCACCTGTGAGATGGAAAAACAAAATAAAATCAATTTCTTAGATCTGACACTCATACGAACAAACACAAAAGTAAAGACAATTTGGTACACAAAGCCAACCTGGAGTGGACGATATTTGAACTTTGAAGCCGCAGTTCCAATGGTTCATAAAAATAGTGTCGTATCAGGGATCGCTGATACAGCTCTAAAACTCACTAGTCCAGAGTTCAGAAAACAAGCAATAAAAAAAGCAAAAGAAATACTAGCCATTAATAACTATCCTCTAAAACTAATAGACAAGATCTTCAAAGACAAAATTTTTAGCCTTTATAATACAGAACAACGAAAACCTAGAAGAACCGATATCAAAACCCAAAAATATGTATCCTTACCATATATATAGGGCTTATCAAAAGCACTAAATGCATCAATGAAGCATTATGGAATAAACGTAGCACATAAAAACACAAATAATTTGAAATTCATAAATACAAAATTGAAATCAAAAATCCAAGATAACAAAATCTCGAATTGTGTCTACCGAATAAATTGTATGGATTGCCCAAAAGTATATATTGGACAGACAACACAATATACAAAGGAAAGAATAAATCGGCACAAGTTTTGCAAAAATATGACCGCACTAAAAAAGCATGAACACACAGAAAAACATAAAATGGATTTTGAGAACTTTTCTATCCTGGAGAAAGAAAGAAACAACAAAACTAGAAACATACTAGAAATGATCCACATAAAAAAGGAAAAAGAAGCTATGAACGATAAAACGGACATCAATCTTATAACATAAATAAGGAGATACAAATTTTCAATCTTCTACTACCAACTCCATCTAGATTAAAAAGAACCAATTCAAACCCAGATTTGGGATTATCACTTGTTGGTTAATTCGTAAAGGTGTCTCAGCATTAAATTGGAATAAGAAGTTGGAAAAACAAAATCGTGACAGCGCACATTATTTTATTCATGGCTGACGAAAATATTTAATATTTGAAGATCTTTTAAAGTTTGATTTATAGATGAAAATAATATTTTGACGGACGATTTGGAAGAAGTACGTAAAAGCTTTGTGTTGTTTGTTGATATATTTGTGTATTTATTATTGTGTAATTTACAGGAAATTGTCGACTCTATTATATTCCTTGAAAAAGGCGTAGATACGCCGAAACACATGTTGGAAAAATAAAATAAACAAAATAATAATTTAACAAATACCATTATAAGTAAAATAAGTGCTATACACCCAAGAAATTTTAAACAAAAAAAATATATATATATATATCAGCTCAGATGCTATTTTGAAAATTATCAAACTTTTTCCTATATCAGTTATGGAGCCAAGAATACTGCTAGACTGAAGACTGTCATAATACTGTAATTAGGAATTTGGCAATATAAAATAGAATTTTTTTTCAACTTATCCTCAGTGGACAATCAGAAAGGAGAAGAAATAGGCTGCCATGTACCCATGTCAGATAAATGCAAGGCAATCTCGAATAGTAGTAAGTAAATATCATATAAACTTCTACTTATTGTGTATAACTCTCCGTATTGGTGGTATTAGCTGATAAGTACAATAATCTTTGTTGGCGCTCTTTTTCACCTGGGCAGAGTGCCTACAGTTTTCTCAATTGCCTGCAATGTACGAGTATTCGGGAGAAACAAGTATCAATCGTTTTATTAGGACTCACTGATCAAGATTTCGAGGTCAAAAGATATTCTGTTCGTCCTTGATTACGACCAAATGAAATGAATGACAGCTCAAATTATCAGAGTTGATGTTAGGAAAAAATATCTGGGCTTTCTCAAAATCAAACATCACTATACATATAGAATGATAAGATAAATAAAAAACTGGAAGCTTCATTAATCATTCATTAAGGTCTTTCAATCAATTTAATGGTGATGAGCTAATTTGGACAGCTCCGTTCATCTCAAACAAAAACTAAGCAACAGAAAAAAAAACGACATTTAAAGAAAGTGATTTATGTGTATGTGGAGCATTAACATTCAAAAAACTATTCACAATGCAAATACATCTAGCGCACCCAAGAAACAATGCGAACGCATATATGCAATTCCGTCATATATATTCAGTAATACTCACATTGTGCTTTTTCCGATTACACATAATGGAGGACGGTAAATCATTATGTCAGAAATGACAGGTCTTATTAATACTCCCGGCAGAGGATCGTCTGATACAATGGCCATATTTTATGTGTGTGGACAAAGGTGGAGGAGATAATAATGAAGTGTCATATCTGCGCAATTTTCAGAAGATATCATGGGTTTCATTTATGAATCGCCTTTTTTCTCAAAACCAGTCAGAAGAAATTAATTGAAAATTCCGGATGGTTCGTAGGCGGTTATAATTATGGATAGCACGCTGAAGTTCCAAATAAATGTAACCGTGAATAATATTGATAAATCAAATATGACATCTTATTCTTAAACTAGTCAATACTACTTATCAATATTACGAATGTAAATATAACAATGGAGTTAATGTCCTAGAAGAACACCTGATATTAAAGTTTCGAACTCGATGATGAAACAAAATACACTGCTCAACAATTGATAGGAATCACTTACTTTTTCTAAATTTATTTCTGAAATATTCGCTCTAAGATTATAAATTTAGTCAAATATCAGAGTATTTTCAGTTGATAATAAGAATTCTTTGCCGTGCTGGCAAATCATTGCCTTCTATTTCACATATCTTTGCCTTCCAGTTGATCGGTCAGTCCACCCCAACTTTTTCAATATCACTATCTTCATTCAGAACATAATTCAAACTTTTTCAAAGACCTACGTATCAATGTTAATCAAAAATATTATGGAATTGAATCACTGTATTGAAATCCTGAGCAATCCACCTCTCCGGAATCATCAATTATTCCTGTTTGGTTTCCCACAAGAGAAATCAACCACATAGTCGATGTTTCCTATCCGGTTAATCTGCTCCTGGTGGAAATGAAACCGTATACAGCGAAAACTCCTCTAATTTTATCTCGATCTTCAGTATCTCTGTTCGGGCGAGGAATATTCCCTTCGGCGCATTCTCTGGCTATCTGCAGATTTCCCCCTACTATAAATTCGAGTGAAAGTCGAGAGCAGAGCTTAATGAAGATGATATGACTAAACATTTCCAAATCGGATTTCCCGAAGATAGGTCGGAAAATTACGCTGTTTGTAGATGAATCTCAGAACCGGAGGAGGTTTGAGAAACTGAAAGGAAGAGACGAAACAGCCGGTAATGGAAATTGATTGGTAGAATGATTTCATCAAGCCAATGCGATCAGATAACCGCAGAGGGCTCAACCTCAACTATTTCCTACCGGAGGAAATAACTTCAGGGTATATGCTATTCAGTATATTGAGAAACACTCGAGTACTATATGCAGAAATAATATTCATGTTGTCCTGAATGTTCTAGTTCAGTGAATTTGTAGAACTGCTACAGTACCAATACTAATGGAAATTTCCTCTTAAGAAGGAATTCACCAAGGGTTTCTTCAATGGAGACAGTGGTTAACGACAGCTTAAAACCATCAATGAGTTCTACGTTACGTGGAATTGGACATAGAAAGTAAGTCATGATAAAGGCGCATCGTTCTGTGGAAAGAAGAGGACAAATTGGGTTCAGGTGGGTCATGTAAGTACCGCAACGACAAAAAAACAACTTAAAACAAAGATTCCGCAGCATCTTTTCGTTGTAGAGGCGTTGCCGGTTCATCAGGGTGCTTCCAGTGTCTCATTCAAGGTCATCTCTTTTCTGGAAGACCTATATAAAGGGGTATATCGGCCAGAGAACACAGTGATGAAAAAATGTTTATTTTTAACAAGTCGAAAATCTCTAGAGAACCATACTTCATAATGACAATTTCAACTCACAATCAGTAAGCATCAAAATTGACTTGTTCTTGTCTATTTTGAGACAAAGGAATGAATCGGCTGCTTCTGTAACGGAGAATTGGTTTTCCAAATATGCTATCCAAAGATTAGGACTTGAAAAGTTTGTTGTTTCAGATAGCTTTTGCAGGGCCAATTCGAATTCAAATATAAGTTACAGGGGAGCTGCCCTGATTATAAGAAAGTAGGTTCAATTTTCTAGAATATCTTTTGTTTGGGAGGTGTCGATGGAAGGACAGATTGAGATGGCGGCTCTCAGGATACCTGACGAGAAATTAGTTCTTATATCCATTTATAGACCACCCAAAGCAGATATTCAAAATATTTAGAAAGCTGAGTGAAGTACTAGATATGTTATGCGATGAAAAACTGCATAATAGGAGTAGTAACAGGTGATTTCAACGTTGACGTTATCAAATCAAACGATGATGAAGGCAGTCTTGGTAGCGTTTTGACATCGTATGGCCTGAATCCATTGTCCAGTGAGCCCAGTCGTATGACATGGGGGTTGTTTAGATAATTTTTATATGAACATCGATACATTTTTTATTCAACCTGAAACCTCTATTTACACTTATCTGATCACCGTATTCAGAAGTTGTAAGAAATTAATTTTTATCGAGGAGAGTATTCACGGACTTAAGTCTGTCGGATGGGATGGGGCATATTTGGATTGAACTTAGGCTAGGTAGAGAGACTACTCTGCTGGGATCTGTCTATCGTACATCCGCTTGTTGTACTTCAAATTTTATTCGCTATTTGGATGATTTCTTGTCGGTCGTATCTGCTAATTACAGACATATAATTATCGCGGGGGATATAAATGAAATTCAACTCGTTCAAATGAATTTCACTGGTTGCATTGAGTCTTAAGGTCTCAAACAATATATTGATGAACCAACACGCATAACTGATACATCACAAACTCTGTAAGTTGTGATTTGTTCTAGCAGACCTGAACTGGTTGTTAATCATTAAATGTCTGACCACAGGGGCGTATTTTGTAAAGTCAACTTGGAAAGAAAGATTAGTGTCCCACGTATAATACGCTACCGAGATTTCCTTAATTTCGTTCTTTAGGATTTCTTGACGATCCTTCCGATTTCTACGCCACCAACAATGGAATTCTTACCGGGCAGAAGTCTGGTTTCAGGAAAGGTTAGAGCACTGCTACTCTTGTCTTACATGCAACAGATGACATTCTCAAATCTCAGGATAAGGGGTATGCTTCGATTCTTGCCCTATTGGATTTCGCAAAAGCGTTCGATACTTTGGAACATGAGGTGCTTTCTGCTAAATTGAGCTCTACTTTGGTTTTGATGAATCTTCAGTGAGATTTTTCAGCTCGTACCTTATTGGTAGATATCAGTGCGTTAAATTGTGTTTTCTGTCTACTGCCCAATAACTTCAGGTTTCTTTCAGGGTTCCATTCTTGGCTCTCTGCTTTTCTTGATATATATTGCTGTTCAGAACTCTGGTCGTCTTCATTCAGTTCGCAATGAAGAAATAATTGCAGAAGTTGAGGCGTCGGTTCGTCAAAATCCGTCTTTGTCCATCCAGAAGCGAAGCCAAGCGTCTATACATTCGATTTAAAAGAAACACTTACATCTAAAAGCCTATAAAATTCAATTTGTTCAAGAATTGAAGGATGTGGACTATGCTAATTGACTGAAGTTTGCGAAAGAAATGCTGCAGCTATTTAACAACATACTATTCAGTGACGAAGCAAATATTCACCTGGATGGTCATGTGAATAAGCAAAATTGTCGGTACTGGGCAGTGGAGAAAGCACGAACGGCCCTTGCATAGCCTAAAGGTCGTGGGTTCGGCTGCTATATCTGCTAAAGGCTGATTTATTTGCATGAACATTAACAAAGCCGAGCAATTAGTGACCGTTATGTTGCGAAAGTTTTTGGTCCCAGAGTAGCAGAAGTTGAAGGTTCCAGCTCAAAAACGTGGTTTCGGCAAGATGGGGCCACTCGCCATACCTCAAATGATTCAATGGAAGTTGTTAACGAATTATTCCCTATTAATTGAAGAAGGATAATTGGTTCAACCGTAGGAATGCAGAAAATATGGGAAATGGATGGAAGGCACTTGCCGACACGTATTTTCTGCATTCCTGCGGTTTAACCCATTATCCTTCTTCAATATCTAATTTCACCGCATTATCTTCTATTCGAATTCCCAATTAAAGTCATTTTGCGAAGGGTTAACATCAACTGGCATTCCAGAAGCCCTCACCTTAGCCCGCTTGACTATTCTGCATGGGTTTACCTGAAAAGGAAGTTGTATTTAAACAATATCAACGTAGAAAAATCAGGATCACCATATCACTTTGCGATGATAAATTTCTGTGAAACCTGGTTGATTCCATCCATGAACCTTTGCTTCATGATGATATATAGCACCGAAAATTATGTAGAAGTTAAGTTCGTCTGGATATAAATGTACATTTTCTGGAGGGTCAACTCCTTTCCTGAATATTTCCTCAATTTTCATGATACTGAGAAATAATATTTATTCGATATATTCGGTTATGTTTTAAAGTAATAACAGATTATTTCGCGTGGCCAATTCAATTTCTGAATCAGAATAGGATCATTAATATGGATCAAAATATTCAATATTCCTCTGTTTCGATAGGGATACTCATGTTGAGGATCAGACAGCGTAATTGGACACTTCAAACAAATTCTATAATAATTAGGATCGGAAATAGGTATTATATGCTGAAATAATATCTGGAATCGATTTTAATTGACTCCTGCTCTAATGATAATAGAATTCCTTTGGGAGCATGTATATATAACATAACCGATTGAGAACAGGAGCTTAATGAATTACAGCTATTGATACAATAACTGCTCGTTCGTTGATGCTTGTTGAAAAACAGATGAGTAGTTATTGCTTTCTATGTCGAGTGTCATGTTATGTTCAATGCCTCAAGGGCCGCATCACAATATAATGGATAGGAAGTGCTGCAAGCAGAATGACAGAGTTCAATTTTGCGGAATGTTAGTTTGCAATTAAATTATCATAACGCAGTGTATCCATGCGTTCGTGCAAGGTGCTAAAACAAACACACTGAATTATCTCATGCACAAATCATGATTTATTTGGTCAGCATTTTCAGTAACAATATCCAATATCAAAAAATTATACGATATTTGCGTTGGAGGATAGTACGATGTTCTACTTTTTCAATGAAATGAAAAATGTGCAAAACCTCAGTCTTGAGGTCCGGACCGAATATAGGTTTGTTCATTCATTGTGACATCCTTATTTTCATCATGAAGTTCCAAAGGATAGTTAAAGACTAATGTTCATCTAATCAGAGTACTTAAAGATTTGTATAGTTTGCATATTAACTTGCAAGTAGCTCAACAGGAGTGCCAAAACCAGCTCACCTCACGTCAGTGCTTTCTATCTTTTTTAATTAAAGGTGGTTGCATTTGTCGCTATTTAATTTTTTGGATGTAAACTGCTCAAACTTCAAGAGAAGTTCATAGAAGGAAAGTCCCATATCTTCGCGTGAGTTAATTCTTCCAATATAAATTTTCACTTCATCAGTCAATATCAGAAAAAATATATTACAGCGCCAGCGTAACAGGTTATGTTCACTTGTTTACTGAAGTGATATTATCCTAAACTTTCTATAAGACTGAAGACTTTACATTAAGAACAAGTCGCTGAAATATATTCATAATTACTGTCTGATAGAAAACAATATTTAAAACAATACTTAAAAACTTTATCAATTCTTTACTTTGAAATAGATATACATAAATTATTGTATGTAACTCCAGTTTACGAAATCTCCACATTAGGTAATCAATCAGTGACGGCTCGTCAGGGTAGGAGGGTCGGCCGAAAAAGAGAAGGTGAAAATAAATATTTTTTTAATCGAAACTTATTTGAAAAATTAATAGCAATATTTAAATCTCGAAAAATTCCCTTTGTATCTTTTCCTCTGCCCTCTATATATCTCATATTTCCACTCAACACATCTAAGTACACATTATTTCGGTCAAACACTTCAAATAATTTTTATTCCAAGTTCCCGCATCTGTCCTTATACGTAATAACACAGCTCAGCCAGCCGAGCCACAGCTTTCAGTTTATGATTTCATCTAACACATACGTCGGTCGAAGTTCCTATTAATGGAATTCTACAATACCTCGACTGTGACACTTGCGAGGTCGGTCGAGAAGACTTGGCCGTCGGCCGACCCTAACGGCAGGCGGGTGAAATTGTTTATTATTATCGATGTTTATTTCAAATATCAAATTAAAAATTGTAATTTAATATCCGACATCTTCATATGTTTATCCTAAATTTGAGATAGAAAGAGAAATCATTATGTATTTAAAATTTTGTCACGTATCCTGTTAATAATTGAAATTTTCTCCCTCAAATCTCAAATGACTATTATCATGAGTACTTGAATATTATTTCAATTGCAGAAAAAAGTGTATTCGTACTGTATGGAATAAATTTTGTGATTTTCTGACCATAAAAATTCATTTTTAGTAACTGTAAATTACAAAACAGCAACCCACGACTTGTTTATTTTTCAAAGACTAGGTCGGGCAAGATACCCTTGGGGAGGGGGTATATGAGAATTGCATTGCGTGTGTTTACTCTTTGATTATCGGAGTTCAGTTCACTAGGTCAGTAGTTTGGAGTAAGATGCTAGTGTGTAGGGCTAAGGTTTGTACGAGTTTTCGTTCGTTTTCGGTTACAAGTTGAATGTGAGTGATCCAGATGGCAAGTGTAAGAAAAGTAGTATCAAATTGCGGTGAGTTGGTTAGGTTTTTAGTAGATAACAGGTTTTCCATTATTAGAATAATTCTGATTGACAGCGTTCACAACATGATGAATATGATTTTAATTTTACTGAGTTTTAAGATGAATTGGACAGTTATACATTTCAGATATGATTTTCACTGTATTTGTAACATGTTAACTTGAAAAAGGCTCAATGTACGCCGAAACATATGTAGTAAAGTATTAATAAAAAAAAGATGAAATCCTTATTTTAATCCAGTGCTCCAATCCCATGAAAATTGCTTCTAAATTATAAATATACATATATATATAGTAACTGTTATAATTAGTTGGATTGCTCATGGTGCAATTCTATTGGCCGACATTTGGGACAGAAAAATAATGCCCCGAATACCACACGAGCTTCAAAATTATCGGGAATTTCCCGATAGGTTCCCTGCAAACAAATAAAATCGTCAAGTTTTTCAGTTTTTTAACCTGAAAAACTTGACTCCTTCATTTGTTTGCAACGAACCTAGTGGGAAATACCCGATAATTTTGAAGCTCTTGTGGTATTATAAGTGATTATAAGCTCATAAGTAATCAATTAAAGTAACTTTTATATCTGTTAATTCGAATCCTTCACGCATGTCATATCTATTAACACTCCCCGGAATATAATACCAATAAACTCTGTATTTTATCTCCCTCAGCAAATCTGTGATGTATCCTGCATGTCGAAATTTTTACCGCTCAATTTATTAGCCGAAAACTAATTGATTTCTTTGTTGTTGGCAAAGTAGCGGACCCTGTTGAACAAAACACCATTAAAAAATCCTCGAGCTCAAACTCGAAAACAATTAATCATACCAGGCCTATGGCTATATTTTATGAAGGTAATATGTTTCGTGTTTTGAGCGATACGAATAATTAGGAATCGAAAATGAGCAATTAAATCGACCATAAGGATTCGTTGGTTCCTATAAGCGGAAAAAATGGAGTTAATCAGATTCCACCCGCAAGCTAACTCTTGTTATTTCTGGTCGAGATGACTCTTGCGGATGAGATTTATCGAGTGAAACAATGCGATCGGTTTCAAGTCGTCTCTATTCCATTGATTCGTTCTCTAATGAAGATAGAGCGGGATTGTTATCCGACAAGTTTTCAGTTAATCTTCCTTTCGATTGTTTACCGTAGAGTCGCTCAGTTTACTACGTCAAATTTTTTCTTTCGAAAGTTTTTCAGTCAATCAATCAGGTGTTGATGAGAATAGCTTATTGTTCAGTATGAAGCGTGTTCTGCCGATCCACTTGGAGCTGTAATTTTTAAGTGATAGATTGTACACCTATTGATGTGAATAAGAACTGTTAGACAAGGATCGTGATCAACTCATTCACATTGTTCTCAGACCTACTTTAGCAGTGAAGTTCTTTTTATGATAATAATATTTGAATAAAGAACCATGGGAGTAATCACAAGGCTGGGTAGATGAAGTATATTATCAAAACTATGTCGATCTTTTTTTCTCCATAACATTTGCGCAACAATTTGATGTATGAATATAGCCGGGAGGTCATGAAAAAAGGATTTATCCTGGTTTGCATGAAATGCTACTGATTTTAATGGGATTTTCACATAATGAGTAATTCATCTCGAAAACAGGAAACCTTTCTTTTTTTAGATGAAAATAAAAAAAAAACTTTTCAATAAGGAGAAACTTTTGGGCTTTTTTTTATTATCGAACAGAACCATCTCTGTGCGTTGGTTCAAACAAATGCCTCCCCTAGCACATATAGAACCTCCGCCAAAAGCTGTTTGGATACCATAAACTGTTCTGCATACCTTCGACCTCTTTCCCTCCAAGCAAGAATACGTCCATCGGAGTTGACCAAACGAAATCTAGACTCATCCGTAAATGAACATCGGCTCCAATCTTCAACTGTCCAATTGCGGTGCTCCTCAGCCCATTGCCGTCGATAAACCTAGTGTTCCCTATTCAAACGGGGATGTTGTACCCTCCTACGTGCTCTCAAACCACGAACATGTAGTCGTCCTACAGTCTCGTTCGAAATTAGAACTCCTGTTGCAACTCTCAGTGATCTATTGAGCCGCGACGCCGGGTAAGTGGGATTTCTCCTAGCATTGAGGATCAAAACACGATCTTGGGCAGCTGTTGTACTGCGCTGCCGACCTCCCCCATGAACATAAGCTACTGCGTCGTTTTGGATGAACCTATTCCAAGCCCGACTCACGACACTTTGCGAAACATTCAACCGCCGGGACACTTCTCGCTGGGACAAACCTTCCTGTATCCACCGTATGATTTGGTCCAGGTGCACAGGAGCAAAAAGTCTTCTCGGCATAACTGATAAGCTGATATTGTTCTCATTTCTTCAATTATTGTCACCTTATGTGTTTGAACGAGAGAAAAAAACAGATTTAGTAACAAATACCCCTTTTCACTCCACCTGTAACAGTCTACAGATAATAATGGAACAAGAGCCGATGAAGTGAGGAAAATTTTGATATAATCAACTCAAAACATCTTAATTTTTCCTTAGAGAACATATAATTTACAGATATTCACGAGATAACTTGAAAAAAATACAAATGAAGAGAAGTTCATAAGTGATCCCTAGCAATTGTTGATCAGTGTATTTTAGTAATGGCGTTTATATTGCTTATGGGCATATAGTCGGCAAGTTCAATTGAGGATCAGCAGTTTTTGAAAAAACTGCCGACAGGAAGTCAGGTCTTGGACCCTTCCCAGTAGAATCAGATCAAGTTCTCAGCCTCACAATTCTCATAGAATCAGGCTTCAATGATAGGTTGAAAATAGGAGCTGTGTTTGTTGATTTATCTTGTGTACATATACCGAAGGTGAGTGTCATGATACTGTGTGGGAAGATGGATTAATTTTCAAATTCTACATCCATCTGAAGTGTGGGAAAATAGTAGGATTATTAGAAAATATGTATCCTGATAGAAGGTTTCGTGTTTTTGTCGACAGTAACAATAGCAACTTCAAAACATTGGAAAACATTATTTAACAAGGATTATTTTTAGCTCCTTTCATTTTCAATTTATATCTCAGTGATTTACTTAGAGTCCAACTCGATATGTGGATAAATAATTAGTCTAGAATAGCGAATTGATCAGAAAAATCGAGTTTGAAAGTATCTAAGCGATTTCTTTCAAATTTTGTAATATTTTTATTGTGAATAACAATTATACAATATTATCTGTATGCAGAATATGATTTAAAAAATAACATAATGTGATTTAGCAACGTTCCAGGCACTATTCAATCAGATGAACTAAAAAATATAACAATGCCAAATAATGGTAAAATAATTAAATTTTTCCGTCAAACAAATCCTGGAAATCCATTTTTCATTCCCTAATTGAAATGAATTTCCAGCAAATCAAACTGAATCAATCAAACAGGGATATTTATTATTTGACTTTTCCGATTCATTGTGATGGAGCACGAGTAAAAACTAATAAACACGAAAATTGCAGTTGAATATATCCGGTTAACATTTCGAATTACGTAAAAGCAAAACAATTATTGTTTTTTTTTCGTAAGCTTAAGCCTTGACCCATCCACAAGAGCCAATTCAAGCTAATTGAATTTGGGCAAAGGAATTTTGATCGCGCCAGAACATCCACCTGTATTAAGCTCAGCCATTTGCCCCACGGTAATCTGGCAATATTTTTACCAGCGCAGCGAATAACCAAATCCGAAATTTTTGAGAATCATGCTGAGTGGAATTTAATAACCAGACACTCCGAAAGAATCGCGTTCCTGGTGTGATATAGGACGGGCAATTAAATTCTTCGCCTACATAATCTCCCCTTGAAAATGCAAATTATCTCCGGTATAATCACAAATTAATGGATAAAGACATCAACAACCTCGTGCAAAATATCAGCGTTCACGCGATGTGAACCGTTTTGTTTGGAAAACCGAGTTGATGTTTTCGTTGTGTTAATTGATTAAATGAATGAAAGGCTTTTTCTCATTTTTGCTTGTTATTGCGGCAACGTCCTAGTAAAACGATTTGCAGTCGTTTTGCCCAAATGTCTGTAATTTTCAAATATGGAGCCGAAAATGGTCTCAATTGATTGGTTTTGACGTCCCGATAAGAATCCAGTCGAATTTGAAAGTCTCTAGCCAGATAGACGTATACTCTCAATCACCCAAAGGGGTCAGCACGAGTTTTCATATTTTCAGAATGAATTGTCCAAATATCTCAGTCAAATTATTCATTGTGCTAAATCCTGTACAATGGTTCAGGAGTTATGGGCATCTTGAATTTGGTTACCTTTATGACTCCTCGAATAACCATCGAGTCTAGTTGAAACTTGGAAGATATTTGAACCAGATTCAAACAAATGGGCTTGCAGAAAATTGCTATGCTATGAAATTTTCAAGAAATTCCAAAAATTTTTTTTTATACTTTATATCTCATAAAATTTCGGAGGCATTCGAACAAAAATTTGTGCATGGATAAGTTTAAGTTCGTTATAGATCAATTGATTGTATTCAGTGATGGCTCGTGCCCTCTAGGATTGGGTCGACCAGACCAACATAATGTAATATAATGTAATAATTTTTTGATGAAGGACGTAAATACGTCCGAAATACAGACAAAGTTTGAAAATTGGTTTAAAGAAACACAAGCACTAAGTACTAGCCTTTGAGAAGTGCTCGCGAGCAAAGTGCTCGGAAGCACTAAAGTGCTTAGAGTGCTTTCACGAGCACTAAGCACAATGCTTTGGCACAGCTCTGTGTACAAAATCTTAAATAATAAAATCGACTGTGCCGAAATTCTCAGCAATTAAATTTCCACCTACCATGTTTCAATTCGAGAAATGCTTCAGAGTTTAAATGTGAAAGAGCTAGAACTAATATCCTGCGTAAGGTTCCAATAAATTTAATGTGTAATAATTATATTATAGTAGCTGGACCTGTTGTGATATTTTTTCGTGCTCTCAACAAACTTTTATGAAAATTGCACTTGAACATCAGTCCGATTCATAGTAAAATTTTGATTTTGTGTAATATATGTATGTAGGTGGTTATGGAGCAGTTATTCTTAATAGTAACATTTATATCCCTGTATAGTGAGTTGTCCTGTGAATGGGTTTTTCTGTTGGATGATAAAGCTATTATTATTATTATTATTAGAAATTTGGTTTTCAATATTAAAACCAGATTGAATTATGTGGGGAAAAAGTGATAAGAATCAGTATTTACTGAAAAAAAAAATTGTAGTTAAGAATTGAAGATGACGAATGAGGAAAGCATTCAATTTCTAAAATCAATTCACCTTTAAATCTTAAGTTCAGTATACAAGCGAGGCAGGAATTTTTGAGCGCTTGTTTCTAGTTGAACAGCGAACTATCGTTTGTTCAAATGCCCTTAACTTTCGAATCACGATAGATTGTCCATTGTCTAAATATCTGGGCCAAAAACGTCGGATTGTTCTGCATTAATTATGCATTTGGAATTTCGTTTCCTCAACATTTCCTAACATACTAATATATCCACCAGATAAACTTGTAACTAGGAAGATGTTCGGATAGCGTTTAAACAAAGAAGTTTGTCAAATTTCATAGAAACCGTTCCTAAATACTTCATATCTCGTAAGATATTCATCAGCATTAAGAATAAGCACGCTGATGCTCATAACCTCCCGTCAAAGCTTTTCTAAATTTTTTAAGATCCATCCAATATTCTTGTACATTTCTCATTGTCCAGATTCATTTCATTTCGGTGAACAAAAAAATTTTCCGTAACGAGATATAGAGGTGATTGAAATTTCCATGTATCATGAATATGATTCAGTCAGTTGTTATCCAAAGAATGATAATAAAATTTTTATGCGAAAAATTTTCCAGGTAGTCGACTAACGACCGCTATTGTATCCATTTTTATGACTTGAAACTGTACCGGTTTGAAGAATGAAATATCAGTGAGATGAGATCATATTTTCGGAACCTGGAAGAAATGAATAAATAATCTTCTGGAAGGCGGACTATATCGGGTTTGTATAAGTTGTAGAAGAATGAGAATTTCGGGTTTATACACAAGGCACAGCGTTGCCAGATTTAGGGATTGGAGACGTTGATCGAGTATACCGTTTACATACAGCAAGACGAGGTCGCCGGAAGCGTCCTCGCATTGACCGTTCCCCGAAGTATTTCTGTATAAAATATGATGTTTCACCGACTTTTCGGACCCGGCTCAAAATTCATATCTAACACCCCCTGACCCCCCTGATTACGATTCCATTGAAAAACGTCACTTTTGGACCGAAAAGTCGGTAGAGTATACCGATTTGGGTCTATGTAGGCGGTCAAACAAATCTATATATATACTCTTTTGAACTTTTGCCTTACAATATTTAGTTAGCAAACAATAAAGCATATAGATCAGGGGTTCGTGACGGGGTGTCATACAATTCGGCGTATCACATAAAAGCCTAGGAAAAAACCCCAGTAAAAAAATACTCTGGCTCCCCGCCTGAGTGTGAAAGTACAAAAATAAGCTGAAATATATTTGAGGGACTTCTTTCTTCAAGAGTGATCTTCAATTGATGGAAACAGAGACTTCTTCAAGTTGCCCACATCGAATCTGGAAATAAGAAGACAAAAGCAGAAAAATGAACTGAATAACAAAATACAAAATTAGAAAGAGATAAAGAAAACACCCTCAAATTCGTCTTTTGGATTTACTCGATATTTTGAATCAAGGATTTTTAACATAACAAGCTAAACCGTAAATTTTACTAAGGAGATAATCATTAAATGCATAACCTTTTATGGTTGCTCTTTCACGAAGATTTTATTTAGTATCCGTATGTGTCTCTTGAAGGAGAATAATCTCAGCCCCTCCTTTGCTAGTTTAGAAATATAATCTCTCTTGTTCTTAGAAATACCCTCTATATTCAAATCTAATACACAAAATTTGTCGTCAATCTGCAAGGAGGATTCTTCGAATCGGGTCTTGCGGTCCAAGTGATGATTTTTCAGATCTTCTGATGTTTGAAGTCTGCTATGGAACCCATTCAAAGGGAAATCATCATGCATATTAGGGGAAGGTTGTGAATTAACACTTATTTCATTGAAAAAATAGAATAGGAAAAATTATCGACTGACATTTATTATGACTTATGTCATAACAGTTACTAATAATTCTGGATGATTGCGTATTACTCCTATCAAAAATCTGACTAGATCTGTTGCAGGGACTGTCTCATTTTGAATTCCAAATCTCCAAATCCAACATGAAAGATCGATATTATATGTGTCCATAGGATGACTGATGAATGAACAGATATTTGACTAACAGAAACCATAATTCGTTTCCGAGTTGAAATATGAAGGAATTGAAACGAAATCTGGGTTAATAATACACCGGACTGAATGGAAACTATTCATCAAATTACGTGACGTTAATAGTGTACGAGATGTTTCCTAATTATTGAGATAGGTGGGCAGAATGCATCTATAGAGACAAAGGGAGAGAATTAGGCATTAATATGCAAGGAGTTGGTGTAATTTGTGGCGCTGAGTGCACTCTGGATAAAACGCAATATACGAAGAAATGCATTTCAGATAGAACCATATTAATTGGCGAGAATATGCATGTGGGAGGATGCTGATAAATTGACCCAGTCGGCAGACATAAATTTCTTTACCAAACGACAACCACACCTTTACTGATTTGACTTGCATCATGACGTTAATCGTTTCGTTTTTCATCTTATGTTTGTGCGCTGGTTGACAAGTTATGCTCATGTTTCAAGTCCAATATTGAAAGACGGTAACGAATTTGCGCTGTCCAACTTCGCCAACTGTTCGTGTTCCTTTGTGTATAAAATCCCTGTCCCTTGTAAATTCAAGAATTTATGATGGTTGTCCTTTCTCAAATGTTTGTAGTTTTCAAATATTTGGATGGTATCAATCGTTTTGTTTGAGCTCAACAAATTTTAACTGATATGGGCTTTAAATTCTTCTTCTTGCACTCCAAGTCACCATTACCGCCATATAACTCATTAAAAGCATTTGTGAATTTGATTAACTTTATGTTATGTCCGATAGCTCAGTAATTTTGAGGGATAAGTGGACTGTATTTATTTTTGCGTTTGAAGCTGGTGCGAACGCGAAATATATAATATGAAACAACAAAATTCATATAAAGAAATGCGGTCAACAATGATGACTTACCACAGCGGTGAACTACGATGATTTCAGGGCTCTGCTCCAATTATCAGCTCTTCACAGGGACCCCTTGCTGCGGGATTTCTAGTCCAACTTTTGTTCAAATGCGGTGTTGAAAACACAATCAAAATGCGATGCGAAATTTCCAAATATGCGGGTGAAACCAAGCGTGTAATATATCCAAAAAACAAATCAAATTTAGCGTGATTATATAAACAATTTCGATAACAAACGTGATAGCGAGAGTTCTTCTATTCCAATTTGCGTTCTAGAGGCGTATGCGTATCCATAACATGTGCGAAGTCACCAGTGTTGACTTATAAAATTAGCGCGAAATTCAAATATTTAGCGATCGCCTCAGCTTCAAATTCATGCTATAACAAAAGGACCGAACACTTTATTTGTATTTAAATTATAACATGTGACTTATAAATCATATGGTAACAATGCTAGAAGAGGAAAAACACTTTATTTCAGTTACAATATACGCCAGTATAACAGTGCCTTTGCGTTTGCTTCCCAAAATGTTAGCTTAAGAGAATTTGAATCAACTGGCCCTTATTCATTTTGTCTGCATGGAACATCATACAGCAGAATTGGTTCATTATTCCGCAACCTGGAAACCTGCCCAGATTCTGTTGGCGTTTCAGTTGGGCGTCGGAAAGTTTTTTGGGCATTTTTTTAACACGCCTTCACTCGATGAAAGCTAGACACAAAATGACATGAACGGCTGCTTATAGGGGGACATTTAATAATAACGACCGCGCGCTTCCTTACTTGCGCACGTGGCGACACGGGCTTTTCCACTAGTATATATATATTACACCAATAAACTGATCTCTTTTTATTCAGGATTAACTTACACTTCTGGAAATATTATCTCTCTTAATTTGAATAATTACTCGTTAGAATCTGTACGAGTTAGTTACATAGTTATCAACAACTTTGAATTGTATAATGATTAGGGCCCTTGGCTCCCACCATGAGATACTGGATAAGATACCGGACAGAACCACGGTTCTGTTGTAGCAATATGTGGAAGACGTTCATTAGGTATACTTAAAGATCCTGTCAAATCTCTTCAATGTTTCTAGCTTGAATCGATTAACAAATCATGCTCGAATTGAAAATGAAATTTATGCATTCACCTTCTTGTACTGATGATTTACTGTTTCGACTATAATATATGGAAGAACCTTTTGTCTATTCGAATTCGAGACACTTTTACTACACATCATACCGGGTGTTAGAAGTTCAAGTGCCTATTAGACGTTGATGAAGACTGAATCTATTTCAAATCAGAAAATTGAAATTATTTATGATATTCTGTAGGATTATTATTTCACAAAAATATAATATCTTTTATCTATTTATGATACTGATCGTTATATTCTACAGAGCAGAAACGCTTTAGAAACCCGGGCTTTTTCGGTTATACAGGTTGCAAAAAAACTTCGAGGAAAACATTTTGTTCGCTCTTGTTCATCTAAATAGTGTTCTAAAATTTTACAGAATATTTGTGTTTTTCGAATTCTTGAGGATAATTATATCAATTTTATTATGCAAAATTAATTTCGTCTATCCGTAAGCACGTTGGCACTTTAACGTAATAATCTCAACTATCAATACTTTCGATCTAACAAAGAAAGATTTTTCGAATCACCTAAATTCCTAAATTGAATGTTTTCAACATATATATTGTATAAGTTTTCAATTTATATGAATCATGCTCTTTATCCAATCTAGCTATTTTGGCGTGCTTGTTGATTTGATCATATAACACGTTTAAGTTAGGTAGCAAATATTGCATAGATGTTTTATTTTTGAATGATTGAATAAGCGCCAAAGCCATCTTCACGTCAGTGCATTTTACTTTATAAATAGGGTGTGATCTTTGACTACTAGATTGATTCTAACCATAGATTATTGACTCCAAAACGAACACTCTTTTTCTAAAACATTCTTTTTTCGATTCGGCTCCATTCAAAAGATACAGGGTTTTGAAATTTCATAAAAAAATTGATTTTTGTTTATATCTCAATAGTAGATAATCCGAATGAATTCAAATTTCATAGGAGGTTTCACACAAATGGGACACACATTTCAGATTAAACACACTTGAACTATGCCTCAAAGTCGTCGAGTTAGTTGAACATCACCAACTAGTGAAACCATAAAATCTTGCTATGAAATAAGCATTTACTGAACACACCCTAGCATATTCTGTAAGCTTGAACATTCAAGAATGAATGATTTGAAACTTAGGAAGAAAATGAGAACATGGCTCTTTTCCTGAATCCCTTCCTGACTGGAAAAAATCACTGAGCCGAAATAATTCCATATTGCCACAGTTTTTCTTTGAAATCATCACCATTATTGAAAATTTTGCTATTGAATTATATGAAAACTTCCGGACTGACAGAATGGATTTTGACTAAAGAGTATTCAACAGTGATTCAAAAAAAAACGCTAAATGTCATTTCAACCAGAAATGATCTAAAAATGTATATATTTGAGCAAAAGTGAAAGCACTCTATACGAAAAGTGCCAAAAACATTATTTTCATTATTTCCTTCAATTCAAAAAAATCCTCGTAAATATGTCAATTAGTTTTCTCAATGTTCATGGATTTATTTCCTTAATATCTTTCATATTCAAAGATTGCCTTTCCTAGAAGGAGCTAATGCCATCTTCCCCTTTTCTGCAACTTGCGCATTTACCTGTTAATTCGAAAGATGTGATCTGTATCAGTTTGTCACAATGACGTCTTCATACGGAGAAATGTGCACAAATTCGCTTGTCTATTCATCGATGCACTTAAAAATTGTTGGTGATTTCAGGATCATTCAAATAACAAGTTTTCGAGAATCCATCAACCTTATTCATGTTTTCTGCTTATAAATCAGAATATGTGGTTTATAATATTATCGACGAAATATTTAGAAATTATTCAGAGACCGAGAACATTTGCCGAGTTGAAGTGCAACCAGGTTTGCATGAAAGTCAACCATAACTTATTTGTATTTATAGGTACCGATAACTGTCGTCCTACACAAGCTGTCAATACGGTCATATTTGTATTTACCACAGTCTTGTGCTCCAGGAGGTCGGTGGATGGATCTTGCCGGTATTCCTGTGGAGTACTCTAAACACCGGAATGCCGTAGCTATATATTCCTTTCGGATAGCAATCAAAAATATGAGATCTGTTAAGTTTCTGACACAACACATGATACTGCATCAAGGACGAACACTTATATATAATCCACAATGTTACATACTGGTTATTTCCGAATATATTCAGAGATATCAACGAATCAAACTTTCTAAATCTTCTCATATTTTATCTGATGAACCGAAAAGTATGCCAAGCAATTTGGATATTGAAACATCTCATCATTTCATGTAAAAATCTAAAGCTCAAAGCGTGATGTATCTAAGGAGAATAATGGTTTAAGCAACCCTAGGTTGATGATTCACTATAAACGTAATATTTTCAGTGATTCAGTAGGTATTAAAAACTGAACTGCAATAGTTCCTGAAAAATAAAGTCAATTAATATAATCTTTGAGGGAACAAAAGCGGATATATACTTCGATGAAATAATCTAAGGAACAAAAAGAATCAAGAAAAAAATTCTTGGTTAAAATTGAATCGTTTTTTAAACTACAAAAGAAATAAAATAGAATAGATTCAAAATAACCGCTAAGCAACAAGAAAAATTATCAGAAAAACTTTTTAGGCCAAAAAATTAGAAATAGCACATTTTATTATCTTGGATATCTTCCTGAAAAATACCTTGGAATATTAGAAGGAGGATTTCTTCAAACGACTGAACCACTGAAGGGTTTGTTTAACAAACAATTCTGTAACAAAAAACCTATTGAGAGTGCACAAAACATGTTTTAAATTATTTATATTAAATTCTTGCCTAAGATCTGAATGTTTACCATAAATTGAAAAAAAAGTTTTAGTTATACTACGAATTTAAAATTTTCAACATTTGTAGACTTCAAAAGGCACTCCTTTCAAAAGAAATGTACTAGAATGCCTTGGCAAGTGCTATTTGAAGTTGTAACAAATAAAGATTGTGAAATACTTGTCATATCAATAATATATAAAAATATATTTTATATACATATAATTCGAGGATTCTTTCCTGAAATTAGAAAATTTCAAAACAATAAACACCCACACAAAACAAAAACTCCAACCTTCAACCCATAAAATCAGTAGGAGCCACCTCCAGAAGATAAATCAGCAATTTATAACCAAATTCATCATGTTAACAACCGCATGCACTCCATCTCGGACATACCGTTATAGAAATCGTGTCCTACTGTGTAGGATCGCCGCATGTGGTCAACAAAAGGACCCATCGTCTCCTGTCATTGTCGAACATCGAACATGTTTTGATGGATAGCGAAAAAAAGAACATGCCAGACATCGGGTATTCCCATGACGAATGAAACGATGGTATTCTCCGAAGGTTTGAATAAATTCGAGTTTCCTTGGTCCCAAAAACAATGCCGAATTCAATTAGGTTGTACAATTAGCGAAATGATGAATGATGGATGTTCGTTCCTGCTTTCAGAGGGAGCCCTTCGGCTTGAGACTCGGTCGACCTACGTAAACGTCATATCTTGTTTTTTTTCCTCAATGAAAGACCGATGCGATTTCACATTGAAATCAAATCAGGCAAAAAAAAACTTTCGACGTTGTTGGAACGTGGTTTTCATGAAAGATAAATGAAGCGCAGGTGTCTCTGCATACATATAAGTAGATAATATAGGTTTCTAACTATGATATATAATCTCATCATTGACACTCATCTTATGGGGAAATAATTTTATAACAGAAATTGCTGATTATATGTATATGGCTGGATCAAATTTTGCCAAAGTCAAAATGGAATCTTAAAGCTATAATAATTTATTTGATGAGAATTGCAAATGTGTAAAACAACAGACAACGAGCGAGGGGAAGCGATTCATAAGTTTCGCGCTCTTTGAAGTGGTAGATACCACATAACTCTTTCCTCAACCACACTCAATTTTGAATTCGAACATTTGGAATTCCAAATTCGGATTTCACATTGTAGTGATACTCGTATTTGCATTGTGATTCAAGTAGAATTCACACGTTTCGAAATAATGAGCCGGTCGCTAATTCAATAATGGACCATTGCGTACACAAACATACAATCACTCCACTCCAAACTACTCGAACTCCTATCTTTGTTAAAAAACTACCAACCCTAAATTTATACTGATCTCAAAGTCATAGGTTCAGCCTAGTGTTAATGACGTAACCTTCGCAATACAACTTTGCGCAGTGACAGCACAGCTATCATTGGTTATGCATTAGTTTGAATCTACTGCAGCGATGACATAAGCAGATATTTCAATTTGGATTCATTCTCTTTTGATTATTGAGGTATTAACAATATATTCATCAGAGTTCCGACTAAAAATTCTACTGTGTTGACAATTGGTTGCATTAACAGATCCCACGAAGGTGTGCACGACTCTCACATCTGTGAATACTTCAATACATTCCTTATGGCTGTGATTATTTTTTTGTGATGTTGTTGGTCCAGTACAACACTTTAATTTACTGATAATAAATTTACCTGTCATAGATACGTATTCGATTGAAATCAGTCGGATTTTTACTTGGGAGAAAATATTTACTATGAAATATACGTGGTCAAAATTAAGAAAACAGTGACTTTTAATATGTGCGACTACAAGAGTTTCAGTTGACTCATCTGAAAATGCGACACCTTAATTTTCACAAATATTCAAAGGTAAAACCACTAGAGGTGAGAGATATCAAACGAAATAAAAAAATAGTTTTTATTCAAAAATAACCAGATAGAAGCATAACAACAAATTATTCATCTTTATTCTCAAAATAATAACTATTGATAGTACAATTATTATACACATTACGAGCGGTTTCACTGACGCTGCAGAAGAATGGCCAGCTGTTCCTCGCCAATCCCTGCTTTGGCTAATTGGCTGACAGCAGTAGCTCGATGTAAGTGGTTGGTTATCTTCGACTTGGTTGTGTTGATGCCAATGAGTTCTTCCGATTCTTTTGCCCATTTAGCTATCGTATTGGGACCGACTGGGGAGTTTTTGAACCATGAACCATGTTTCCAATAATGTGGAGTAAGGAATAGTCTTTCAGTGGTTATGTTTGCACTTCTTTTGGATACAAGTAACTTAAATAACCTCACCGGGCAAACATCTTCTTCAATATTGGGAGTCAGCCATTTCGTTTCCGCACATTTTTGGGCACCACCTTGTCTTGTTTTAGAAAATATCGGATTGTACGCAATTCAGTCCGTGGAATTATTATCATTTCGCATTTCAATTCGAAATTGAATTGGAAATGCGAAATTAGGCATGATGAACCCTCTCCTCCGCGCCAAGCAAGCTCCAATGCAGCAATAAAATGAAATTTTCTGTTCAAACCGTCTGGATTATCTTCTTTACATAAGTTGACCATCTTTTTGCGTTGCTCCAAAGACAGCGCCTTGGCACTAACTTTTCTTTTCTGGACGTTGTAGTATAGTGTTGAATGATCATAACATATTCGAAATATTATCCATCATTCTTAATTTCATGACTCCTCACGGTATGCTCATGCGTAGATCTATACAAAGAAAAACAGTTCGTGAATATAACGAGAAGAGAATCTCCTTTTCTTTAATCAGCATGCGGTAAGCGGCAGATAGCATAAAATCACATTTTAAAATTAAGATATCAATTTTACGAACCGATTCCAAGGTAAGATGTTAATTAAGCCTCTTACAACGCAACCAAATCACACGGACATGACCTCATTACAATGTGAAATTTTTAATTACAGCATCCGTGCAGATAAACGAAAAGCACGTTTGATCATACATGCTCATTTTTATGTTAATGAGTGAAGAAAAACTGAACACGCTAATGTAAGTCTGTTAATTAATGGGAGCCTCTCAAGAAATTAAAGGAGTTTCCGACCTAAAGCGACGTCGAGGACAAAAGGTCTTTTACGTTTTGCCGCCAGGGTGACTTGCACATTTTGAATGATGATTTGGGAAATTAATCGAACAAAGGAAGGATTTAGAGGCACCGAGTCGGTCGGAACTAACTCTGTGTTAATTAATACGATATTATTGAGATTAGGGCCATTTCACGGGGCTTTCGACCCATTAAACAGACTATAGAATGCATTATATGATAGGTTAGGAATATCTATGATCCGTGTGTGACTTCCATCGAAATGGCCAGACCGAGACATGTCTATATCATCGAGACGTCTAGTCTGAGAGATATCAACTTGAAAGACAGACATAAAGCACACTTGATTAAATCCTCACAATGCAGGGTTGTATTCGAGTCCTTCACTTGGTTATCCGAAGTTTGATTGATGTAATTTGTTTGTATTCACGACTATTCATCAAATAAGGGGACTCACTCGTTATGGGCTTTTTGTGTTCCATTTGATCCCGTGTTCAGGTTCCTTAATATACCTTGAATATTTTTGCTCCACTTTCCCCTCATACAATTATTCTCTTACATTGAAACATAATATCAGCGCTCCATGGACGTATTCGAAAAAAACATATTTCCCAATAGTGGTGCTTGATGAAATTTTTATTAGTTAAAGTCCTACTGTATTTCTGAAAAATACATAATATTTTCACGCAATATTGTCATAACGCCAGATATCAAATGTTCCGTGCTTAGGAATTATCAATTTCTCGTAAGAATTTAGCCTGATAATACGTGTTTCTTTTACCGAATATTCATTATAGTTATAGTCTGGTTATCATCCATTGTAAACTCTAAAAAATATGTTACCCAGAGACAACCGAGACGGTCAACTCCGAACTAAATTCGTGTCCGATTTAATTTTCTATCTCTCTCCGAAAAATGGGGCTGTTGTCAGATGGCGCTGACATCAGTGCCGGTGAAAGAATGGCGGGAAATTTGAATCGATAGCAGAGGATCACTGAATTTTAAAAATGAATTTTGCGAAAATAATGAAAAAACTTTGATCCTCGATATGCAATGTATGATTAAGGCACACATTTGCAATATCACAGATGAAAATTTTTTCATTATGTTCGCAAAATACATTTTTAAAATTACATATCGATTTTTTCATCTTGAAAATTAAAAATATTTATAACACACTATTGATTACAGCTCTTTTTTGAGCAATATGAACATTGTATCACTTATTCTATGCTCTCGAATTGATGACAAATACTGTACAGAAAATAATCATAAAATGATGCAAAAAAACAAGGATGCTTGAGATAAGAAATAATGAAAAATGTGGATGTTGGGGAAAAACTAGCAATACAAATTTGAGATATGGCTGGAGTAATTTATGATTTATGATCAACTTTCAACAAGAAGTGGACTTTACATGGAACTTAACAAAGGTTGAATTAACAGAACAGACTACTGAAATAAAAAATAAATCAAAAATTACGCATGGCGCATATTTTTCAAATGCTTTTTTTTAGCTTCGGATTAAATTTCTGATTTTTTTTTGCACCACCAAGGAATGCCAATCCTACAGATCTCAGAAGTCGTTATATCCCTTATGCGATCCATGTGTTCGGAACAACCCAAGTCCTCAAATACAACGTCGGATCTAAATATCTGAAGGGCTGATTTTGTTATTTTAGGATGGGAGGGATGGTCTTTTAAATATTCCTTCAGCCTTGTGATTCCACATCCTACAGCAACTGTGAATTTTTCACTAGAGTAAATTAAAACAGATCTTTGATCCGACCATTCTTTAAATGAAATGGTTATCTGGTCGCATAAGGAACAGCTTAAGTGTCTTTTAAGGCCCTTCAGAATGAATCCTGCCACATAAGCAACGGAAAAAACTCTGGGATTCCCTGAAGAAACTTCTCCCTCGATTGTTTTACTTATTTCTTCAAATGACCTGGAAGTTGATCAGGAACCCCACTCTCCTGACTTTCAGGAGAGAAATTGAGGAATGATTTCAAAAACACAAAAGAGTACTTTCATCATTCTCACAATTTCTGCCCTGGAAGGATTGGTTAATTAAACCATTAAGGAGTTCAGTTTTTAAACTTCCTATGAATTGATAAGCTGTAGGATTGTCATTGCAACCGCAGCCATATCTTATCTGCCCAAAAAGGTTTTCCAATGGATCTTGATTCAAAATTCTGGTCTTAAGTGATGAAAAGCCATTATCTTTCAAGTAAGTCCAGATTTCTTGAATAGCAATGATTGTTTGGAGCCAACCTGTTTGGGAAGGAGTTACAGATTTCAACATTTTTCCGCGTTTGTTGTACCTCATGAATTTCCAATTTTTCACCTTATCAAATTGCTCCCGCCAGTACAAGAAATGAGGAGCCCCAACCTTTAACGGACCTTTCATTGGTTTTCCATAAGGCCCATCATCTCGTCTACCATTGAAGCTATCAAATAGTGTGTCCACTTTTTTAACGAAGGTAGATGTCGTGATTGCTTCAGACTGAAACTGACCTGAAAGATAAAAAAAAAATATATTATTGCAACTGGATTTTGGTTGATGAAAACATTAATTGAAAAATGGATTTCATATTGTTGATGATTTCTAGTAATTACCTCCGCTGACCGAAGAATATAAGTATAATGGCACTGTGCTACTCAATACTTTTGCTGCTATGTGCACTTTCATAGCATATTGTAATATGGGTCTCAAATGAATGTCTTTTAATTTCCATAGGGTCCTAAATCCCATGGGTTTAACCTTATCTATTTCGTAAGCAGTAAGAATATCCTCCATTACTTCATGTAATTCCTCAATTATTGCATGTGATTCCTCCATTACTTCAATTACTTCAATGTCTGATGAAGGGTTGACCCAAGCCATAGGAATAACATGTCTGTTCAACTTGTTCAATTTGAATTTGTAAAAAAATTTTCACTAAAATGTCCATCACAAATTCTATGACGTTTTCTTATCACAGCACTAGAACGAAGACTAAAAGCATTCTTCCACAAATTCATCCTACAAAAGAAATTTTTAACTTAAATAATATACTTTCCATCCAAAGCAAGCATCAGATGAAATAAATATAACTTTTTCGTACTTCCGGGCCTAAAGTGACAACTTCACTCCCTTGTGACAGGTACTAAAGTGTCACATTTAATCCCTCTGGGATTAAATATTGACGAAACTCCCGGAACGATTAAATCACAAACAAACGAATTTAAGGGATATTTTATTGAAAAATACAATTTATTAGAATGGTAATTAACGTTAATATTCAAATTAATATTGTGACAGTCCGTCATATTGGCCAGTCTTTCCTGGGTTAATGCACAGATAACTGACGAGTAACAGATAGTTCCTTATCATATTGAACTGGTGTTTGTTTCGAAGATCCTGCGGAAACAGGAAGCGAGAATGAGGACTGTGGTATAACTATAGTGGACGAATCCTACTACTCGCGTAGTACATTCTTTGTTGATGTATTGAAAAAAAAATTTTGAATGAGGTGTCCCTGTCTTTCGCAATGCCACATATTTTCGAAATATCGCCACAAAACTGATGGCACTGTTTTCTGAATTTTTGATCACAAAATTTCGGTCATATTTATTTTCGGTGTTTCTAATCGCAATTAGGAAGGAATCGCCCAAATCTCTCACATCGTCGATTTCTAAATCAATCAACTCTTTTCCACGACAAGCTCCCGCAACGCCCAAAATAAGTGCAACCTACAAAAAATTGATTTCTTAAAATTTCTGAATATAAACATATTTCCGAATTTACCTTAAGCATTAAATATTTATCATCCGGAGCTTCCCGTAAGAACTGATCTACCTGCTCAGACGTGAGAATTCTTGACTTCTTTGGCTTAAATCCCTCATTTCTTCTCTACAAAAAAGCTAATAATTTCGGAAATTTACTTATATCAATATCTTCTCTAATGTTAATAACCGATTTCAGCATTGAGTAATGTGCCCAGAGAGTTGAGGCACAAACCGTTTTTGATTTATCATTGAAGTAGACTAACAGCGCATTTTCAGTAGGTTGTCTCACATTTTTTAAGCGGCACCACTTTTTAAAAGCATCGTACTGCTGCTCGTATAGTTTTCTAGATTTCGGTGGTAACAATTCTTCACCTACTTCGGCTGCTCTTTTATCAATATCAGATACACCTTCTTCACTCATGATACCAATAATTATCAATAACAATGTTTCTTTACAATGACACTAGTAATGACAATGTTTCTAAATTATAATTGTCACAACGCAATGTTACTATGGTAACTTATTTTAAAGACAGTTTGTTAAATGAGTTGAAGAGAGAAAAAATTGATTGAAATTATTGAAATAATTAATAAAATCGTACCGGAAGTACGAAAAGTATCGTATATACCTTGCGACTGAAGTACATTTAATCTTTCAGGTAAATTATGGCCCTCCCTGCGGTCGGGACATAAACTTTACCTTCAGGATTAAACGTACTACTTCAGTCCCGCGGTATATAATATACTATTATTCTTACCGCTCAGGATTGGAAGGAAAACAAAATAAATGATTGACTTCGTCCTCTACAGCACCGCATATAATACAATGATTATCACCCATCTTTTTGAGTAAATATTAACTCACTTTTTCCCAAATTACAACTGTGGACGTTGGTGGTTGAAATTAAAAGAACCATGCCTAATGTTTTCAATACAAGTTTTAATATTTGTAGGTTAGGTCTATGCGAAAATTTTCTTATTTTTATTTATGTTGCACATAAATATTTTCAATCATCCAGTCAATGTATACCGCGACATCTGAAAATAGGTTTGAAAAGTGGGACTAAGATAGACTTATGCTAGTTGAGATGGAACAGACAGTGAAACAACATAATCCTTAACATCGGACAAAAATTGGCATGGAATTGACCGTCTCGGTTGTCTCTGATGTTACCTAGTTACTGCAGAAGCAATTTCGTCAGATTTTAAATAAGAAAAAGTCTATTATACATAAAAGTATTTCGTATAAGAGTAGGCAACCACATTGGTCTTCTTCCATATATAGGTTACGCAAACATAACAAAAACAAACATGGTTATGACATCTAATCTTAACTCCTCACCTACATGGACTTAGTCCACCATAACATGACCAGTAATCTTATTTTCTTAATATATTATTAAAAATTATACTGAGATTTTCTATATCTGTTCTGTGATTTACAGTGTTAATTTTTTTTAATATGAATCTTTTCGCTGACATTTCGTCTATACCCAATTTCTTCCCTATCCAAAATCTGAACACATCCAAAGTCAAATTTATGTCCAGTGTTGAACTGGTGTAGAGTTAATACTGTTTTTTCGAAATTACCAACATTCTCACTAGCTGATCCAATTTTCTGCAGTCGTACTAGTAACATAACATAATTTCCATAGATTCTCTGTCATTTTTATACCTAGGTTTCCCTTGAATTCCTTTGGGATATTAAATGTGTTATAAACATACTATTCGATTGTGACTGCAGACGAAATTAACATCCTTCTGGCCAATCGAAAATTCCTCACATCCAGTGTGCTCTACCTTTGCTCAATATCGTTATTGGTCGGCCCCATGAAACTTACGATCAGTTTATTGACATCGAGAATTCCTAGACGCTGTAATGACGTTTTGTCCAAAAACTCCATATCGTAGCGGATAATTATAAATTTTATGGCTGGTTTTTATTCTTGTCTACTACGTGTAAGAGCTTGGAACGACTATTATTGGTTTTATGGGCCCCTATTGATTTTAGAGTGAAGTCTCGATTATAAATTTTGTGGACATTTAGTTCTTTACGAAATTAAATTTCCTCTTTTCTAAGAAACCTATTCGGAATCGGTATTTATCATAGCTTGCAATGAACGTTTGAATATACGGGATGTTTCAGAATAACGTCATCGGGCGTCAAATTTAGATTTCTCCATTTATTTTTAGGAGGACAGTTCATATAAACGTGGATCAGAAACAGCTTCGTTACCCAGATACAAGATGTCAGTTATCAATAATTCCTTCTTTACTTTTCGATTTTCTCCAAATTCAATTTTGCCATTGAATTGATACTTTGTATACCGGAGATTTGTTCATAGTGCTCCACAAACACTGAAAAGATTGAATATTTTATAGATTGTCAGGGAATTTGAGCATTTTACCCGGAGATATTTTGTGCATTAATGGCACTAATTAAAAGTCTAATGATGCCCAAATTGAATGTCTTCAATCATTTTCAAGAAGGTCACACTTTAAGATGGAGAAATATACAAACCTTGTCTGCGTAAAATTGTTTTTTTTTTTTCATCAATACAGTCGAATAGTTAAAGAGAAAATTCAGAACCAATTTTATTTGCGGAGGGATGCAAGGAAAAATTTTCAATCAGATATTGTAATAACCAGTAATCCCAAAGTTATATGCAGAATATTTTCAACCCAACAAATTTAGCATCCAACATGTTTTAGTCATTATACTATCGGCTATGAGGACAGTGAATTCAAATTAAAATGGGAAAATATTTTGAATATTCCGAATCATCATTACAGGTACAGGTGTGTTCTTATCAGAATTGTCTGGTAAATAGCATTCAACTTGGAAGAGGACCAGGTGACAATGCACGTAGAATGTTGATATTAACCAATTAGGAGCTTCCACCACGCACAGCAGCTTTAATTTGATGAGTAGTAACGGCATATCTGGGACCATTAAGAAAATTGTATTCTACACACACTCTGTTTCATAAGTTATAGAAACATGTGAGGACCAGAGATCCTCATTCGCAAATGCACGGTTCGCTTCATAGAAACCTGTATTGGAAACAAATATAGTGATATGAAAAGATGTTTAAAAAATATATCACGTTATTTTGGAATACATTTAGCAATAAAAAATGAGAAAAGAACAAGACTCTTGACTTTTTGAAAAAAACAGTATTGAAACGAATCCATATAGGGGTGGTTGTATTTTTTAAGATGGTGAATGAGGAACCATTGAATACAGGTCTTATCTTCATTTCAATTCAAACCATGAAGTCAACATTGAATTACGTGAACTGAAATAGTTAAAATATGCAGCAACAAATATATTCTGTTTTCAACAAGACAACACTAAAAAAATTGATAACATTACGAAAATTATCAGAAGTAATGGCTGCCCTAAAAGGATATGTGGCGATCCTTCATAAGTCGCCACATAGTGAGTATCAACATCGGCCCCTGTATCTTAGTGGTTAGTTAGATTGAATTCCAGAGATTCGACTCAATTTTAACAAATACCCTACGTCTATGGCGCACACAAGCCATACTGAAGAGTCCAAATGTGTGGGCCAGGGACATAAGTCATAATAAATGTCAGTCGATAATTTTTCCTCTGCTATTTTTTCAATGAAAGGACAAGAGTGATTATATTTCTAAACTAGCAAAGGACTATGGTGCTGAGATTATTCTCCTTCAAGAGACACATACGGATACTAAAAAAAAAATCTTCGTGAAAGAGGAACCATAAAAGGTTATATATTCATTGATTATCTTCTTAGTAAAATTTACGGTTTAGCTTGTTAAGTTAAAAAATCCGATTTCTCCGTTGAAATTCGAGGTTTTCTTTTTTCAAGGTCCTTTGTGATAACCCTGAAGTATTCATTTTAGATGAAGGTTTGCTTTGATAATCACCCAACTTTTTTATGTAGAACTGAAATATCAAGAAATATGTTTCCAATTTATGATCCATCGTTTTTGCATGGTTTTGCACTGTGAATGTTTTTGAAAAGAAAAATTTTCTGCTCAGATATACTTAAAATGTTGATTCTCCTCTTCACAATATTTCTCACTGTCCTTGCAATATCTCGAAACCTCCTGAGATTTCTCCAAATTATGGCACATTGCTGAAATTATCATCAAAGTTTCAAATGATACCATTTGAATTAGAAAGTAGTAATCAGTTTCGAGTACCTATAACCGTAAATATTTTAGCGACAAACATCATAAGTTCGAATTCCAATGTACACCTATTCAGCTCATAAATCTACTTGATAATCTAGTAACGTCTCATAAGCCATCCCTTGAATTAATCTGTATTGAACCTATTTCAAAACATATTTTGCATAAGGAATTTACATTATTCGCTAGATTTATGCCAGATATAAAGATCCTCTCATTAAATATCGAATAATAGTATTACCGTCAAAAGCTCTGTTAATACTGTCAATGACTAGAAGATCAGCAACCCAATAAATGAGTTTGAATGGTCACGTTTAATGGTACTTGAAATTTAAAATTTTTTGGGACTGCTCATTTCGAACGAATATTGTGGGATAACTAAAACTGATTCAGTTTTCGAAGAAGTAATAATGCAACAAATCTAAAACGTCTTCGTCGATTGAATGTAATGGGTGGCCCATTTAAAAATTGGAATTTAATTTTGCTATAAAAAAACTGCTCAATATTTTCCAATGGTTGAACATTTATTTAAAAGGTTGGTTCATGACATTTATTTATGAAAAATAATTTCGGCCAAATGACCACCACGGCTGACTTGGCAGTAGCCTATTCGTTCCACCCAATTTTTAATACATTTTCGATTGTTTGAGGCTCTATTTCACCAATAGCAGCTCGAATTTCGGTCTTGAGGTCTTGAATTGTTTCTGGATTGTTGGCGTAACACTTATCTTGCATCGCTCCCAAAGATAATAATCCAATGGCGTCAGATCGCAGCTTCTTGGTGGCCAATTCACATCAGCATTTCTGCTGATTATTCGATTTCCGAAAATGCGGCGTAAAACATCGATTGTGGCGTGTGCTGTATGGCTCGTTACACCGTCCTGTTGAAACCAAACATCGTCCAAGTCGTTAGCTTCAATTTCTTGAAAGAACCAATCGTTCAACATTTAAATTTCTCACAGTTTGAGTAGAAGACTCACCACTTTGGTAATAAGTTTTTAATATTTCCCAACTTTCTTCAAGCGAATAGCGTCCCATTTCGTAAACTTCAAACTTTCAACTAAATATTAGTCACGTCAAAAAGATTAGTTGACGTTTATAATGTCAAATAATCGTTAGTTCAAGTTCCAAACACTAGATGGACCACCCGTTATTTATATTGACAGTTTGAAAAGTCAACGTAAATTGTTTCATTCTCGCATAAACCAAATTTTGTCTTTGTCCTATAACAAGATAATTGTAACGTTTATTCATAGAGCTTCATCATCAGAGGGACTGAAAAAATGAAGATAGATGCCTTCATTCAGTTGCTTGGAAAAGATGAATTGAAGGGAATTCTGAACAGGAACTCGAAATCAAGTCACGTAGCTATTCACAGCCTTCATGTGATGTACGACTGTTGGGTTCTGTGAATAACGAATTCGGCTCTTAATTAGCCTTATATTCAACTGAACAACATACTCATATGAATAACTTTGAATTGATGTACGAAACATTGTTGCATCCAAATTTCCTCAGTAACATCAAGCGTTCGAATAATCCGACTTATCGAATGAAAAAACTAATAGATTTTGACGAAAACGCTTTGCAGGCTTGTCTGTAATTTACACTGCCATGGGCCAGTTTGTGAATATGATACTCCAGAGATTTTATAAGAAAAATTCTTTCTATTGGTGTGTTCCTGGATCTCAGCAAGGCCTATGACTGCAACTGCAATATGTACTGTATACAATTGAAAAGTATGGAATATGAGGTAAATAATATAGGTGGATTGAATCCTATCTTCTGATCAGAAAACAGGCAGTTGTTAATTATGAAAACAAATCCAGAATTGTAGTCAACGGAAGAGGTCTAGCTCATGACAGTAAGGCAGGTCCTATACTTCTCATCGTACACTTTAATGATCCAATCATAGACAGACTGGTGAGTTTTGTGGATGATCAACATATTGGCTCTTGGAAAAGCATTAACAGAGGTTTCTGAGGTGAGGCCAATGTATCTGAGGTCTGTGATTGGCTCAATTAGAATAAGTTGGTGCTGAATTCATCGAAGAAAAACATTGTGGAGTTTAGAACCGAGACTTCCCGAATTACTCTAACTGATACCATTAACCTGAATCATGATGAGTTAAAACCGGCTCATGATTCAAAAATTTCTTGAAGTTTATATTGATGAGTTCTTAGATAGGAATAATCATGCGGTAGAAATTGAGCTGAAACTGAGTAGCATTGGTTATGGGGTCAGAGTAGTAGCCAGACATGGATGAAAAAACGTTGAAAATACTCTACCACACTAATTTTGAATCGATACTCGAATATGGAATTGTATTCTGGAGATACAGCTCCAACATTCAACACCTCTCTGTAATACAAAAAAAAAAACAATAAGAACCATGAGGCATATGAAATACAGACATCCGTGCATAGGTGATTTCGGGGATGTGGGGATTAGGACCATATTTGGGCTATGTATATATTTGAGTATATAATGTTTTTTCTAAGGCATCAGACTTGTTGTCAGTTCAAATTTAACAACCTGAAGATGCCATATTATGGTGAAACAGCTGTCGTTGCGAAAATATATTTTCTGGAAATTGAAACTGTCTATTTTTAGCCAAGTAATTAGAATAAATTTCCAACAAGTAAAAACCGAATCCATAATATAATTATATCATTAATATTATATATTTATATATTGCCCACAGAAGGCGTTAAACTATAATGAAGAAAACACGAAAATTTACGCCCTGTACAGCATAATGCATTTCATTTTTAGAACATCCCATGGTAATACACTGCTCAACAATTGATAGGGATCACTTACTTTTTCCAAATTTATTTCTGAAATATTCGCTCCAAGATTATAAATTTAGTCAGATATCAGAGTATTTTCAGTTGATAATATGATTCACTTGATAAAAGAATGAGAAAATGGAAAGTTGGAGAGAAAAAAAGATTATTAGGAACACTCAAAATTCTGTGTTTGAATAACATAAAAATTTTATGATGAAACCACAAGAAGGCTGAAGTTTTGGTTAAGCTAGTACCTAGTTGGTTCCCCACGAGCTCGTCTCAATCATTCTACCCTACCAGGCATACTTTCAATCAAACGATTTATAAACTTTTGGGGCAAATTCGTCCAAATATCCATTAAAGCGTTGCTCTGCAGCTGACAATTGTCTAGACATCTCAGACCAAACATGTTCGATGCAATTCCTGTCTGGAAAGCGAGCTGGCCAGTCCATCCTATCAATAGCATGAGTTTCTGACGCTTTATAACCAGATCACTACGGTGTGGACGGGCATTATCGTCAATTAAAATGAAATTCTTGCCCAAGGCATCCGCAAACGGAACAATTATGGGTTCAATAATCATATCGTGATATCTCTGGCTGGTCATTGGCAGAACAACCAACTCTGTGCGTTGGTTCAAACAAATGCCTCCCCATACACATATAGAACCTCCGCCAGAAGCTGTTGTGGGTACCATAAACTGTTCTGCATACCTTCGACCTCTTTCCCTCCAAGCAAGAATACGTCCATCGGAGATGACCAAACGAAATCTAGACTCATCCGTAAATAAACATCGGCTCCAATCTTCAACTGTCCAATTGCGGTGCTCCTCAGCCCATTGTCGTCGTTGAACCCGGTGTTACCTATTCAAACGGGGATGCTGTACCCTCCTACGTGCTCTCAAACCACGAACATGTAGTCGTCGTCTTACAGTCTGGTTCGAAATTAGAACTCCTGTTGCAACTCTCAGTGATCTATTGAGCCTCGACGCCGGGAAAGTGGGAGTTCTCTTAGCATTGAGAATCAAAAGACGATCTTGGGCAGCTGTTGTACTGCGCTGCTGACCTCCCCCATGAACATAAGCTACTGAGTCGTTTTGGATGAACCTATTCCAAGCCCGACTCACGACACTTTGCGAAACATTCAACCGCTGGGACACTTCTCGCTGGGACAAACCTTCCTGTATCCACCGTATGATTTGGTCCAGTTGCACAGGAGCCAAACGTCTTCTCGGCATGACAGATAAGCTGATATTGTTCTCATTTCTTCAATTATTGCCACCTCATGTGTTTGAACGAGAGAAAAAAACAGATTTAATAACAAATACCACATTGCTTTTCACTCCACCTGTAACAGCCTACAGATAATAATCGATTTTGTGAACAAGAGCCGATGAAGTGTGGAAAAATTTGATATGATCAACTCAAAACATCTTAATTTTTCCTGAGAGTACATATAATGTTATTAACGAGATAACTTGAAAAAATACAAATGAAGAGAAGTTCATAAGTGATCTCTAGCAATTGTATAATATTTGCCAATATAAGAGCTACAAATAAAAAAACATTCAAATCGGACAAATGGTTGCGAAGATATTCATGGCTAACGTATAAAATTCAAGAGTTGATAAAATGTTGAATATCTCTGGACGATTCCCAAATAAATTGGTTTTTAGAAAAACAATATACACAAGAGATACTAGGCCACAACGCTTCATTGTTTTTATATGCCTCAGCAACCTGGCATGGCCCATAGAAGAAGTTACAATTTGACTAAAAAAATGACATTATTTAAACGCCCTGTACAACATGAAGATTTTATTTTTTGGACTTCTGTTTAATGAAGGAAATTTGACAATAACAGGGCACCAATTGAAAAAAAAACCATTGAAATCCGACTAAAGATTGGGAAGATATCAATTGGTAAAATTTAACGAAAGTTTAGGTGGTGCGCTAATTTTTTCCATTAGTATATATTCAATTTTTATCTATTATGCTTGCGTGAATACATACAAAACGTCGTAACAGTTATTTCATGACATTATCTGGTATTCTATTATGCATGATAATGTTAGTAATAAATTCTGCCTTTGTATAAATATTTGATGAATCCTCCGGTAAGTTTTTGTAGAAATCGAAAAGAGCCAACACTAATTAGGTCCCGTATTAGTCATGGAGACAGAATATTTCATCACCTAGATACTGTATCTGCCATTCTGTGAACCCATGTTTTTGCGAGATCAGCTTAGTTTTGCCATTTGTTCCCTTGCGTTTGTGAAAGCCAGATATGATGGCGTATTCAAATTTATTCCATGAAAATACAACGAAATTTATAATGATGGTTGTTCGAAAAAACGCTGCAATTAATTATGAAGAGGTTGAAATATGAAAACTGCCATCGGGATGTTAAAAGGTCGTGTCACAGAGGAAGCTTTACATTAGAGCAACGAATTTATTCGATGTAAAGAATTGAGCCAATTCTGCGAATTTTTCATATCCCGGTAATATACGACGTGAAATGTTGACGATGATACTTTTACTGAGTTCCGTATAATATTCAATGGGACCAAATGGGCTTTGTGCTTTTGACACCTACGAGTGGTGCTCGTTATTTTGTAGCCAAAGCCGAATAACGTGAAATAAATAAAAATATCTGTTTATGGCGGTCTTGTTCACCTGAACCAGCTTTTAAATTTGCTTAGATGTCTGTATTTTTTTGAATATCTGGATAAAAGCATTGCCAATCGTTTCGTCAGGGCTTGCTGATGTTGAATCTGTGGTCATGGTTATATTCATCCATCCGTGGGCACAATTACGTCTGAACGAACAGAGCTAGAACGTGTTAACACTAATTCACATACTCTTCTATGTCCATTTCTCCTTTCTTGGCACTCCAACTTTGAGGAAAAAACAGAATCTCTACCGAGAAAACACAATGCAATTCACTTAAAACTTAATGCTGTCATGCAATGCTTCCGGTGGGAGATCGAAATCACTTATCTCATCAATAATAGAACGGGGCCTAACGAATGAATTGTTCAGCATCAGCCTGAACCCAATGCAACCATAATTCAGTATGCAGTCTCTCCCAGTTGCCATCAGCGGGCTACTGTGTTCTGCATCTCAGTCCGCGGAATGTCCGTTGAATGGTCGATTAAATCATGTTTAGCCACCAGATAGGATTGTTGCAACCACGACTAAATTATGAATGTGATCCACATTTATGCGAGACGATTCCATGCATTACCGATTTACGATATCATTTTTCAGCTTCTGAAGCAGCGTTGAGGGCCGGAATTAGTGATGAATTATTGAACGACGCAAGGTGAAATGAAACTCCATTCATATTCATAAAACAGTTCGAAGTATTTCTACGTTTCTGGGCAACGAAACAGAAAATAAAAAAATGAACAGGTCATTATTTTTTCCAGCTTATAGTCCGCTCAAGTTAGATCAAATAACAGAGGTGAGGTTACCAAAATTCGCATAGAGCTGAAAATTGGTAGAGATGGTCAGGATACTATTAGAAAGAAAGGGTGAAAAGTCCCCAAAAATCCCATTGTTGCTAAAAATGTTATTCAAGGTCAAAGGTCGCGAAAATGGGTTTTTCGCTTTTTTCAGCCAAACGGTGAGTTTTATCATAAAAATAGCTTCGACATAAATTGTAGATCGTGCAATTATCTACAAAAATTGTCTCCATACTTTTTTTCGTGAGAGTCACCGTTTCCGAGATATGAGCGAAGAAAGTTGTATAGTTCGGATTTGATGATCTAAAGAATTGCAAAATTATGGAATACAGAATCTACTTGCTTCGTAGTGTCCAATGAACATGGCCCTGTTTCTTTTTCAATCAATGGCACTATGAATACAATATTTTATTTACGAATAGATATGTCTGATTACTAATGAGTATATCCTGTTAAAAAGAGTGAATAATACCACATAGTCGTAATTATATTTAAATATTAGAGTCATTAAATCTAATTCGGATAAATAAAACGAGTCGATTCTGATTTGCATACCTACTATATTTATTTTTTTTTGATTTTGACAAATAATGTGACACTTCATATAGTCACATCCTACCCAGAAGTAAAAACGAAATTTTGTGAATCACGTAAGGAAACAATATTTTTCATAACTCGCTCCGCTCGTTGCCCAGAACTACGCTCGTTACAAAAAATAATGCATTTCCGAACTGGTCACAGAAATAACTATTTTTTCTATATTTCATTCAAAAGTCTGTTGCATCTATATTTAACCCTGTGATAGGTTTTTTGATGAGCTTCAAATCATCTGCAATTTTTTATTTTCAAATTTTCACATTCTGTTTTTTTTTTCAGGAAAGTTATCGGCTGAATGCAACTTGCAGGTAAGAAACCAGCTCCACCTGAAAGCCAGAGCGGCGAAGCGTCGACTTCGAGATCATTATGATAAATTAAGATGTAACTTTACTTCATTATGAGCCAATATCTGAGATTAGAAAGTTCGGGTTATAGTCTCGTGTTGAGTGAAGTGCTTTTCTTCAGCTCGCAGCCACTTCGGAAAATGGATCCCAGTAGTCCACCGAAGGAGAAACTTGAAAGGATAAATTTGGTCAGTTCCACTCACTGCAGATCCCACGACAGTAAACCTGGAGCTTTCCTGCAATTACGTAATTATTTTTCGTGTTTCCAAACCGAAGGTGGTAATCTAGCTGGCGGCGCCTCAAATTAATTCGTTATTGTCCACATTGGCCGGAGGGTCTTGGGGATTCAAAAAAGCTAACAGATGTTTCATATAAACATTTGGATAGATTTGCGTGAAAGAGTATATCGTGAAGTTACTCCGTTATAAACAGTAAATTTTTCTATTGGTCACAAATATTTTTTGTTTTATTGAATTAACAATTACCCGATACCCTTTCTGGACACCTTGTTATATGTGCTGTCATCTAGTAGGAAGAAAGTGAACAGTATTTTGATCCCCAAATATGTGAAAAAAATTTGATCAAATACATTATTATATAAAATATTTTTAGGTGAATGATAAAAAAAAGCCATTTCAAGATGAGGAGGTTCATTGTTGAAATAAATCTGTGAGTTGACTTCCTTTGAATTAAAGTATTATGATGGTTGATTATTTTACTTTATTTACATTAGATATTCCGGTTGTTTTGTATCGCACTGTTCCATAGACAAGAAAATTATTTTAGAAAAAGCGCCAAAATGGTCGTTGGGGAGAAATTTGGATGATCGTCCCAGTGTAGAACTATTATTTGGGCCATTTTAGGTCATTTTAGTGTTGGGGTATCCTCATCCTTCAAAAGAACCATTGATCCTATTCTGAGATCAGGAATAGAACGATACCATTTTGGACGATTCTGTTTATACTGTGCATAGTATTGGGGATCTTTTAAAAATCTTTTTTCTAGGTTGCCAAAACTTTTTCGAGCTATGGCGAAGGAATCTCCAAGTTTCAGATTCTCCTTTGGAGATTTTAACGGTTTTAATGGTTGAAACCTGCCATCCATTGAGACCTTGGTTGTATTGATGAACGATGTTTCTGCAGCTTCATCAACTGGAGAGAGAGGCATAGCCTTGGAAACTCAAGCTTCCAGGATCTAGAGAGTTGCTGCTCAAGTTCCGACTCCTCAGATTCTCGAAAAAGCAGGGGAATGCTGCTGTGTTCATTTCGAGCTGCACTCAAGAGAAATTTCTGAGCTTGTATCTGTTGCTGAGATGGAAATAAACCTCCAACAACCCATCCCAAATGCATGTCGATATCTGAAGGTGTAGCGAAATCGGGATCCGCTAATCTCAATTCACTAGGTATGTTCCACTGAGAAACATTCAACTTGAATTGTTGAAGTTGGCATGTTATACTTGGAAGAATAGCACATTTCAATTTGAACTTTTGATGTGGAGGAACATTTGAAAAGATAGTGAGATCTATCATTTTTGTAGAACGATTACTGCTCAATCCTATTCCTGAAACTATGGTAGAGTGGTTGTAAGGCACATAACCTAGTTTCTTGACTAAGTCTTCCTTGATAAAGAAAGTTTGAGATCCGTTGTCGAGAATGGCTCTGGCCTTGATTCTGTGCCCTTGAGAGTTGTATAAGTAAACATGAGCTGTAAACATGTTTATATTTTGTGAAATATCAGAAATACCAGAGAATGTGGACTGTGCCTCTGTGATTCATGTTGGGAATTGAGATCCGGAGAGAGAGAAGTCTTGGTCGCGAGTTGAAAATGCTAGAACTATTTGGGCTAGAGCTAGAGAGATTTGCAAAGAACACCATGCACAATGTCTTTTAGAACTACATTGGGTTACTTGATGACCGTTACCTAGACAATTGAATCAGAGTTTTTTAGAATTTACGAACTGATTCTTTTCAATAAGAGCTTTGCCTTCAAACTTGTTTTCTACCAAAGATAAATTTTTGGGTCTACTGTTATAGTATAATCAGTGACTCAGGAAGTCAGCTTCTCTCTCATTAAGCGGGTGATTATTATTTTTTTCTAATTTTGTACCCGCACAAATTGGTCCTTCGAGCCGTATCCAAGAATTCGACTTTGGTAGAGTTTGCAAGATTGTGAATTTTATGTGTTCACACATTCTCTGATTCTGTTCTTTCTTCTTTCTACTTTGTTAAGTTTCTTAATTTTTTTTTATATAGAACATTTTACTTAAGCTCTATTTAAAATGGAAAACGAATCTTATACTAATCTCAAGTCTAAACTGTCAATTATTCCAATGCATTCTCTCTACACTTCTCAAGGTGGTTACTTCTACCAGTAAGTTTTAGTTTGATCACCACTCTGATCAGTTCCACTTTACCATTGGGTCAGTTAGATACCCTAGTTTATTGTGAATTTGAGTTATTCAGCTGCAATTCTCCCAATTGAAACAACAAGGTTGTTATTTGTGAATCTGTGATTTGTGAATCTGTGAAGCAATTGCATATCGTCAAGCCACAATTTGTTAGTCAAAATCTCATCCGAAGTGCCTGCACCTTATTCTGAGGAATCTACCCTCGACGATTGAAGCAGAACTGTGGTGATTTCCAAAATTCCGTCCGATAGAAGGCATTCTTGGAAGTAACGGCCGCTGCCCTAAATTCCAAGAACTGTCTTTTGTTGCGAGAATATCGCAACATTCATTGAGATACAAATAAATGCGTATCGGACCTTAATTCACCTTGACATAAGCACACAAAATATTCGTTTGTGGTCGTAAAAACGATGTACCGATTTTCAGCTCTTAACGGACAATGATTGCATACATTAAAACGATATGAGCCGAAGGTGCAGACGTGTTGACGACCCCATAAAAGATTTAAAATTGCTTGCAGCGCATCCTTTCAAGTTCCGAACTAACCGAAGAACGGTGTTCATTTTCCTCTTACTGTCGTGCCCTCTGGTACCAATATTAATAGAACCAAATACCCTCGCACATCACAGCTGCCTCCGTTTTTTTGTTGAATTATAGTTACCATATTTCAATTCACATGTTTTGCCCGAGGATAAGTAATACTTTCAAATATGAACATTCTCATACGTCTAGTAAATTATACGTTGGTGCCAAGAGGTTAGGTCAAGCATAATGACATCTTTATTGAAAACAATATTAATTATTAAGAAAGCGTAGGAAGTTTTTAATTTGGTACTGGGAGGCGTGCATATGAACGCCTTTGCGATTTCTTTATTAGCGTGGATTATTCGTGGATTTGAATTTTAAATACCTTCATCAATTCACAACCTTCTCTCACACGTATTCGAGTTGTTCAATTGATATATAATCTCTGCATTGTTTCCTCCATAGACACTAAAAACAATGAAAGTTTATTAAAAGTTATTCGCTAAAAACTAATTGGAACAATCCTGAATCAGGACGAGTCATCGGCATAAATTTCTAAAATACAAGTGACCACCCAAAATTCATTTCAGAATCTTCACAGACGGAAGTATTTTTTTTATATACTTTTGAAGATTTTTGTCAGTGGGGTCTCAAAATTCATTTTTTTAACCAGTATTTTACAGTCGTTCAACTTCAATTCAAAAATACAAAAATTAGTTTCCTTACCGTCTAAGTTGAAAAGTTCTGCATGTTTCTGAACTACCAAAATCATGGAAAATTTTAACTCAATCAGCCTATTTTTGTTGTGATCGGCCATCAGTAGTTATTGTATAGTTATTTCTGCCTAGTAAATAACACTGGAATCAATCGAAATAACCGTAACAAGTGGACTTATGCAGATTTAGTCTCTGCAAGACGCCCTATCCCTCACTCAGAAGAAGTGCCAATTCCAACTTTTCAGCAGCTACCAGAACTCTGTGAGGACACATGTCTCTCTGATCAGAATTCTGACACTACTGAAGATGACAGTGATTTTGAAACGATGTTATCAACTCCCCAATGTTTCAACCAAGATGAATTAAATGACCTCACTAGAGATCTCAACCTGTCGAAAGAAGCTTCTGAATTACTAGCTTCCAGGTTGAAGGAAACAATTTACTTGAACCAGGAACGAAAATTACATTTTATCGCACAAGGGAGAAAGATCTGTTACCTTTTTTCTCTGAAGAACAAAATCTTGTATTTTGCCATGCTATTAGAGAAAAAATGGGTCTTCCTGAATATTTTCCGGATGATTGGATGCTATTTATTGACAGCTCAAAGCGAAGTTTGAAATGTATTCTTCTACATACATAATGGAAACAAATATGGCTCAATACCAATTGCTCCATCAACGAAAATGAAAGAGCAATATGACAACATAGCTTTGGTTTTGGAAAAAATAAAGTATCATGAACACCAATGGCTGATTTGTGTAGACTTAAAAATGGTAAACACTCTCCTTGGACAGCAAAGTGGCTACACCAAGTATCCTTGTTTCTTGTGCCTCTGGGATAGCAGAGACAAAACGCAGTACTGGGATAGAAAAGATAATAAAAATTCCTTTATTAATTTGTTTCTTTAAACCATGGTTTTTCTTTTGAAATAGTGTAATGTATAATTCACAAAAATGTTGATATCTTAAAAATTTAAGCTGACAGGCAAAAACTAATAGCATATTTGAATTCAGGGCATCAAATTCTTATGAAATTACCTCCAAAATCTTCGGCACCAAAACCACTGTTGACCAGTGGCAATAGGATTCGAATGGAGAGTTAATTGGCGGCCAAGTTGGATGGAAACAGTTACTTGAACACCGCATAACCCGAAAAATGGACTCCGGGTTCGCCGAATTCCAATCGCATTGATTTTTTTTTATTTGAAGATTTTACAAAAAGCGACGGAAAAAAAAGGAATTCAGATGAAAACTTGTGAAGTGGAAAATATATAAAAGAAGAACATTCACGTAGTTATATAAAATTATAACATAATTATTTCAGACGTGGTCGATTGTGTATTTAGGTTGGAGGAAGAAGGTTTGAAAATGTACTTCAATAAATAATCATTTTTAAGTAAGTTGTGCTTCTAATTCATTATTAAAGAACTTTAATTACACAACTAGCCATTTTGATTGTTACCTAATCTTGCTCACAATCCGAATATTTGTGGTGAAACTAAACATTCTACAGTTATTCTAACGGAATTTCAATCAAATTTAATTTTAGATTTCGATTCACGATGAAAATGATAATAGTATATTATAAAACAAGTCGCTGAATGGGCACCTATTCCAACACGAATGCGAAATTTTGAACGCATGAGTGTTGGAATTGCCTTCTGCAACGAGTAATAGACGATATTTTCTCTATTTCAGTCAAGAATTGTGAGAAATTTATTTGAATTCAATGAATAATTCAGATTATACCTCCTAATGCCTTTTGTATTATATTTTCACAGATGGCGTTACTGATGCGAAAATTGACAGATTATGGAATTTGAATAGTGCGTTCAAATCTCTAAATGGTTCAATATTGATAATTGACATGCAAAAAATTTGCCAACAAAATGATGTACCCATGATATACAGAAAATGTGTTTTACCTACTGTGGAATCGTTTTTTCACTTCATCAGGTTTAAATTTTTTAAATGTGTTTTATCTACTGTTGAATCCTTCTTTCACTTCATCACGTATAAATTTTTTTTTGTCGGAATAAAGTTTTGTATACGCGGCTGCGTTGTTGACGTAGACTATCTCATTTTCTATTGGTCGATGCGCGTTTTTTTCAAACTACATACGATAAGATCACACAAATCCGTTTTTCCAACGGGAGTCTCCCATTGGTCCACATTTCCAGCGCCAATAAGAATTGACCAATTGGAGAGCCTGTACAATTCACTTGACCTCAGCTTTATTTGTATATTTTCTGAACTATATTACAATTTCTATGATTAATTGACATGATTTATTTTCGTTTCTTGATAGAAATGTGCCTACCGTAGAATACTTTTTTCACTTCATCACGTTTAAATTTTTTTTTGTCGGAATAAAGTTCTGTATACGCGGCTGCGTTGTTGACGTAGACTATCTCATTTTCTATTGGTCGATGCGCGTTTTTTTTTTTTCAAACTACATACGATAAGATCACACAAATCCGTTTTTCCAAGGGGTGTCTCCCATTGGTCCACATTTCCAGCGCCAATAAGAATTGACCAATTGGAGAGCCTGTACAATTCAGGTGACCTCAGATTTATTTGCATATTTTCTAAACTATATTTCAATTTCTATGATTAATTGACGTGGTTTATTTTCGTTTCTTGATAGAAATGTACCTACTGTGGAATCCTTGTTTCACTTCATCACGTTTAAATTTTTTTTGTCGGAATAAAGTTCTTTATACGCGGCTACGTTGTTGACGTAGACTATCTCATTTTCTATTGGTCGATGCGCGCTTTTTTTTTTAAACTACATACGATAAGATCACACAAGTCTCCCATTGGTCCACATTTTCAGCGCCAATAGGAATTGACCAATTGGAGAGCCTGTACAATTCAGGTGACCTCAGATTTATTTGCATATTTTCTAAACTATATTTCAATTTCTATGATTAATTGACGTGGTTTATTTTCGTTTCTCGATAGAAATGTACCTACTGTGGAATCCTTGTTTCACTTCATCACGTTTAAATTTTATTTTGTCGGAATAAAGTTCTGTATACGGGGCTGCGTTGTTGACGTAGACTATCTCATTTTCTATTGGTCGATGCGCGTTTTTTTAAACTACATACGATAAGATCACACAAATCCGTTTTTCCAACGGGAGTCTCCCATTGGTCCACATTTCTAGCGCCAATAAGAATTGACCAATTGGAGAGTCTGCACAATTCACGTGACCTCAGCTTTATTTGCATATTTTCTAAACTATATTACAATTTCTATGATTAATTGACGTGTTTTATTTTCGTTGCTTGATAGAAATGAACCTACTGTGGAATTCTATTTTCACTTCATCACGTTTAAATTTTTTTTGTCTGAATAAAGTTCTGTATACGCGGTTGCGTTGTTGACGTAGACTATCTCATTTTCTATTGGTCGATGCGCGTTTTTTTTTTAAACTACATACGATATGATCACACAAATCCGTTTTTCCAACGAGAGTCTCCCATTGGTCCACATTTCCAGCGCCAATAAGAATTGACCAATTGGAGAGCCTGTACAATTCACGTGACCTCAGCTTTATTTGCATATTTTCTAAAATATATTACAATTTCTATGATTAATTGACGTGTTCTATTTTCGTTGCTTGATAGAAATGAACCTACTGTGGAATCCTATTTTCACTTCATCACGTTTAAATTTTTTTTGTCGGAATAAAGTTCTGTATACGCGGCTGCGTTGTTGACGTAGACTATCTCATTTTCTATTGGTTGATGCGCGTTTTTTTTTTAACTACATGCGATAAGATCAAAAAAATCCGTTTTTCCAACGAGAGTCTCCCATTGGTCCACATTTCCAGCGCCAATAAGAATTGACCAATTGGAGAGTCTGCACAATTCACGTGACCTCAGCTTTATTTGCATATTTTCTAAACTATATTACAATTTCTATGATTAATTGACGTGTTTTATTTTCGTTGCTTGATAGAAATGAACCTACTGTGGAATTCTATTTTCACTTCATCACGTTTAAAGTTTTTTTGTCTGAATAAAGTTCTGTATACGCGGTTGCGTTGTTGACGTAGACTATCTCATTTTCTATTGGTCGATGCGCGTGTTTTTTTCAAACTACATACGATATGATCACACAAATCCGTTTTTCCAACGAGAGTCTCCCATTGGTCCACATTTCCAGCGCCAATAAGAATTGACCAATTGGAGAGTCTGCACAATTCACGTGACCTCAGCTTTATTTGCATATTTTCTAAACTATATTACAATTTCTATGATTAATTGACGTGTTTTATTTTCGTTGCTTGATAGAAATGAACCTACTGTGGAATTCTATTTTCACTTCATCACGTTTAAATTTTTTTTGTCTGAATAAAGTTCTGTATACGCGGTTGCGTTGTTGACGTAGACTATCTCATTTTCTATTGGTCGATGCGCGTTTTTTTAAACTACATACGATATGATCACACAAATCCGTTTTCCAACGAGAGTCTCCCATTGGTCCACATTTCCAGCGCCAATAAGAATTGACCAATTGGAGAGCCTGTACAATTCACGTGACCTCAGCTTTATTTGCATATTTTCTAAACTATATTACAATTTCTATGATTAATTGACGTGTTTTATTTTCGTTGCTTGATAGAAATGAACCTACTGTGGAATCCTATTTTCACTTCATCACGTTTAAATTTTTTTTGTCGGAATAAAGTTCTGTATACGCGACTGCGTTGTTGACGTAGACTATCTCATTTTCTATTGGTTGATGCGCGTTTTTTTTTTAAACTACATACGATAAGATCAAACAAATCCGTTTTTCCAACGAGAGTCTCCCATTGGTCCACATTTCCAGCGCCAATAAGAATTGACCAATTGGAGAGTCTGCACAATTCACGTGACCTCAGCTTTATTTGCATATTTTCTAAACTATATTACAATTTCTATGATTAATTGACGTGTTTTATTTTCGTTGCTTGATAGAAATGAACCTACTGTGGAATTCTATTTTCACTTCATCACGTTTAAATTTTTTTTGTCTGAATAAAGTTCTGTATACGCGGTTGCGTTGTTGACGTAGACTATCTCATTTTCTATTGGTCGATGCGCGTGTTTTTTTCAAACTACATACGATATGATCACACAAATCCGTTTTTCCAACGAGAGTCTCCCATTGGTCCACATTTCCAGCGCCAATAAGAATTGACCAATTGGAGAGTCTGCACAATTCACGTGACCTCAGCTTTATTTGCATATTTTCTAAACTATATTACAATTTCTATGATTTATTGACGTGGTTTATTTTCGTTTCTTGATAGAAATGTACCTACTGTGGAATCCTTTTTTCACTTCATCACGTTTAAATTTTATTTTGTCGGAATAAAGTTCTGTATACGGAGCTGCGTTGTTGACGTAGACTATCCCATTTTCCATTGGTCGATGCGCGTTTTTATTTTAAATACATACGATAAGATCACACAAATCCGTTTTTCCAACGGGAGTCTGCCATTGGTCCACATTTTCAGCGCCAATAAGAATTGACCAATTGGAGAGCTTTTAATTCCAGTTACACCACTAAGACAACAAACTTTCAAACACGCTCAATGTGTTAAAGTTGAAATTGCCTTCTTTCACGATATTTTTGTAATTTTAAAAAGGTTATGAAATACTATTCTCTTTGTATTCTCTAATTGGACTTGAATATTTGATTAAATTATATTGAAGAAAAAATGTTACAAAATATAGGTGCTTTTTGAGAAATTCAATTGATTCCAAAAAACTCGGTTTTATTATTTGAGCAACTTAAAAAAGCTTATGCCACATAAAAATAACTTCAGAATAGCTAGTAGGATACAAGATATAAGGTTTCAAAACAACGCTCGAAAATATCATCAACAAACATTTAAAAGAAATTTTAACATGAAACTGAGAAGAATCAGTTGCCATAAGCTAAGAAATCGATAAATTCACGAACAATCACTTACTTGACGCCAATATTATAAAATATTCTTTCTCTAGCCATAGAAGCAGAAAATTCTAGAAAATTGTGCTTTAGAAAAGTTTGGGAATAGATCAAATCATATGTATATAGAATATCTCCCACATTTATGAGTCATGTTGAGATCAGGTTCTCCTCAGATGTTCAATATGTATTTCTTTTGCTCCAATAAAGTGATTCGTCTTGAAAAAATACCGGAACAAATCAATGGGTGAGGAAGTAATTTCTTAGTCTTCTGAAAAGTAAAAATTTTTATAATTAATAATATATGGTTAACTCAATAAGACTTTGATCACTTCAAAACTGTACCTACAGATAATTAACAATTCCCCTCAGATAAAAATATTGAATTAAAATATTATTATGATATAACACAGTTACAATTTATTGGTAATTTAGAAGTTCAACTACCACTATCGAAAACAATGTTCAGAGTTTTGATCCTGCGGCAAGCTACTAGAATAATTGTTTTTATTATTAGAGTAGCACAGTTCCATCTCTTAAACTAATGGGGTCACTGAAATATTCTCCGAATGCGTCATGAGCAGCTTCTCCTCGTTGATTGTTCCTTTTCAAAACATATCCCGATCAGCCAACTCAAAAAACACTCTCGAGAATCCTAACATAAACCACTACTCACTTCTATCTCCTAATTTCTGCTGAAATTGAAGCACTTAATCTTTTGTGGACCTTCCCAATATATTTATTGCGTTATCCCTATCGAACGGTTCGAAGTTGAGACCCAAGTGCACGGTTTTACAGAAGTGGGTACTTGACCAACTTTGAACAAGAGACATAATCGTTTATTACAAGGATATTAGAAACTTCTTGCCTATTAAGTTATGTTACTTCGGATCCTAATTGATTATACATGAGTTTATTGGTTAAGTTTTAGTCGAACGCAGTTTCGTGAATTAACAAATTGCCGTTGGACTCATTACGCTAACTTGAATGGAGCTCTGGAAGCCAAGGACTCTGTTTCCTGAACGTAGAATAGATAATCTCTCTTCTAAGTTTGTTGAAATAAATCACAAAGATTGCAGAAGAATCAGAATTGATATAACTACCCCCTTATGTTACTCAAATCATTTATACTCCTTCGTGTGGATTAGGCGCTCAAACGTTGACCAACACCAATGTTAACCAAATGAGGATGAATTGCAAAACGTACGGAATGATAGTATAAAAATGATTTAGAAAGGCGGTGGGACATATTTAGCAGAACATTGACGTGATATTTGCTTGTTTTCTAAACGATATGATCCCAACACAATATTTTACGAACACTGAACAAGTTATAAAACAACCATTTACTATATTTCATCCCTGAAAACTGTTGAGAATGAAAATCAATGAATATTTGAGGATAGTTAGTCAGTTTGCTGTTAATCATAATCTGAGACTGAATGTCTCTAACGGTCGTTTTCAAGAACCTATCTAACCTGCAAATCCATAGATGGATTGAACCTGGAATTGAAATAATCTGTTATTCAGTACCTGTTTCCGTTTCAATATTCTACTTGATGGTAATGATTCTTACTGGCCCTTCTCGTCTATCCCTTCTTCCGAATAGAGGTCAAACAGTAAAACAATGATACAAACTTTCATTGTTATTCGTCTACTTGCCTTTCAAAGGAAGTTGAGGTTAACCAAAGATGTCAAAAAGGATCTTTAGTAGGTGCAATCGTTTACTTACCAAGTTCGACCAGTAACGACTGAGATCTGTAATATTATAAAAATCATCAACATCGCACTTTTTCAATATGATTTCAGAGGATTGCAGAATAATATGAATTTGACCGATAATCCGTATGGATTGTCCACAGAGTAGCTTTTTGACGATTCAATTTATCAGAATACATCCAAACAGTGATGAGCTTCGATGGATAGGAAAGTTTATTCTGAAAAGCACGATGAAGCGACAAAGATTTTAGAAAGGACAAATCGGATATAACTAAATCTGTTCTTCAATGCGTTATTGAAACTGTAGTAAAAGTGTCTTCAGTACGTCATCTTTACGCCATAATCGTATGGTTCATTTTTGTCGATTATCAGGCTGAAAAATTTGGGGCTGTACCTGGATTCTAATTTGTTGGTTATACAGGGTGAGTCTTTGACCACTGCGTTAATTTTAACCATAGGTTCTTGAGACAATTCAAACATCGGCCATTGATACTTTTTTCATTTTCAGAAGATTGAAAGTTATAAGTATTTTTTTCATTATTAATCCTCTGTGTAGTTCAGTTTAGTTTGAGTGAAAATTACCTACCACATTTTCCACTATTGAACATTTGAATTGTTTAAAAACAAAGAAGATGATGATGTTGATCAATCAATTCATTAAAGCTTCGTGAATTGGATTTTAATGCATAGCTAATGTATTTATTTCAAGATTCAACACCATAAACATAGATTTTGACTTTGAGAGAATTTTCTTTCTCACTGATGTAAGAGCTGCCTTATTTATATGGATCGTTATAAGGTATCCCGTAATTACATTTTGTTCTTCAATGATGCTCCTACATCCCCGAATTGCCCTTACTATTAAGATCAAATATAACCTCATGTTGGTTCTCAGTGTATATAAAAAAGATTCGAATGCATATAATTTTAAAATGAGTGATTTCCTCAAAATATCACCACGACTTCTAGTAATTAGAATCTATCTGCACCATATTTGTTGAAACGTGATTTCTTCTAAAGATACTCTAATCCTTTAATTTTCATCGGTAAGCGGCATTACAAGAACAGACAGGAATCCATTAACAAGAGCGCCTCGGTAATTAAGCAGGTTCAGTTATTAATCTCACCGTGGGACATCCGACTAACTGACCATGCCAAGAAACTCGAATTTTACGATTCAAGAGCTTTCTCCTTTACTCACCAATAATTATTCGCAGAAAATTCTTTCATTGGGTGTCAAATGGTATGCAAAATCATGATTTCTCATTTGAGTCTCAAGTTTGATATTGAATTCAGTTCAGATAGCTGAAAGTGAATGCGGAACAGTTAAAGAATCTTTGGATCATCTGATAAATGTTCAACCATTTAAGTTGAACATACAAGAACGATTATTCGGGTTCTTTTCACTATCATCTTGATCTTTTTATCGAGAACTTTTCGATAGAGATTAAATAAGTTATCATGCGTTAACAAATTTGTCAAGTAGATATGTCTAGTTCCATCTTATCATCTTACGAAACATGAAGTGAAATAGAGTGAGTCATCTGTATAGTGTTCATGTGTCCCATTTCGTCCAATTCATCGATTTTCTGCCTTAATACACTCCGAATTATGAATATCGTTCTATATATATATATATATTTTTTTCTTTTTGTTTAAAATTTCTTGAGTGTGTAGCACTTATTTTACTAATAAAGGGTAATTGTTAAATTATTATTTTATTTATTTTATTTTTTCAACATATGTTTTGACTTATCTACGCCTTTTTCAAAGAATATAATACAGTCTACAATTTCCTGTAAATTACATAATAATAAATACACAAATATATCAACAAACAACACAAAGCTTTTACGTACTTCATTCAAATCGTCCGTCAAGATATAATTTTCTCCTATAAATCAAAGTTTAAAAAATCTTCAAATATTAAATATTTTCGTCAGCCATGAATGAAATAATGTGACGATGATGCACTGTCACGATTTTGTTATTCCAACTTCTTATTCCAATTTAATGCTGCGACACCTGTACGAATTAATCAACAAGTGATAATCCCAAATCTGGGTTAGAATTGGTTCTTTTCAATCTAGATGGAGTTAGTAGTAGAAGATTGAAAATTTGTATTTCCTTATTCATGTTATAAGATTGAAATAAATTTGGGCCAAGTTTCTGATGTCTGTTTTATCTTTCATAGCTTCTTTTTTTTTTAATGTGGATCATTTCTAGTATATTTCTAGTTTTGTTGTTTTTTTTTCTAGGATAGAAAAGTTCTCAAATTCCATTTTATGTTTTTCTGTTTGTTCATGCTTTTGACGTGACAACGTCTTATAAATTGGTTTGCCGGGTGACACTTCAAGAAACTGCGTTACGCTCCGCTCACGTTATGCGCTCACAATGAGAGCGAGTGAGAGGCACGCGTCCCTTCCACTCGGGCATGGTTAGCCCGCCTAAGAGCGAGAGAGACAGACATAAAAAGTGAAAGGCACGCGTCCATTCCTCTCGAGCACAGTTAGCCCGCCTAAGAGCGAGAGAGACAGAGCGAGAGAGAGAGAGAGAGAGAGAGAGAGAGTGAGAGAGATAGGCATACACACTGGTTCATGTCTTGCGTTGTCACGTAAAATTTTCGCCCGTATACCGACTTTACAGGCAACCAATTTTTTTTTAGTGCGGTCATATTTTTGCAACATTTGTGCCCATTTATTCGTTTCTTTATATATTGTGTTGTCTGTCCTATATATACTTTAGGGCAATCCATACAATTTATTCGGTCGACACAATTTGAGATTTTATTATCTTGGATTTTTGCTTTTAATTTTGTGTTTATGAATTTCAAATTATTTGTGTTTTTATGTGCTACATTTATTCCATAATGCCTCATTGATGCATTTAGTGTTCTTGATACGCCCTGTATATATGGTAAGGATACATATTTTTGGGTTTCGATTTCGGTTCTTCTAGTTTTTCGTTGTTGTGTATTGCAAAAGCTAAAGATTTTGTTTTTGAAGATCATGTCTATTAGTTTTAGAGGATAGTTATTAATGGCTAGTATATCTTTTGCTGTTTTTATTGTTTGTTTTCTGAACTCTGGACAAGTGAGTTTTAGAGCTCTATCAGCAATTCCTGACACGACACTTTTTTTTATGAACCATTGTACCAAATTGTCTTCACTTCTGTGTTTGTTCGTATGAGTGTCAGATCTAATAAATTGATTTTGTGAACTTTGTTGAATTCGCTAGTATCAACGGTTTCTGGTAAAAACGCATCGAAAATTCATGATGTAAACAAATTGTCTAGAAGTGCCAAAGTGAAAGAAAAGTGTATTCAAGCAATTAGAACATCTTCGGAATCCTTAATGTTTTTCTTTCCTTAATGAATCATTCTATTTCTGTTATTAAAATGCAATCATTGAAGTCTTTTGTCCTTGTTAATGTAAGTTGGAGCTTCTGGTCAATTCGCTCGCATAACTTTTCAATGCGTTCTTATGGGCAACGGTGAGTCCTAGCGAGGAAGAATCCTGTATGTGGCGCCCTCTATTACTAATCTGAAGACTAATAGAATATTTACTGTACAGTTATGGGTGAAGGAACCAATAAAAATCTTCGTTCTAAAGCGACGTTTCGATGAATTTTATCGTATCTGATTTAACAAATGATGTATATCATTTATATATCATTCAAAAGTGTATATATATGCAGGGTGGCCATTTGAAAATGAAACAGACGAGATTACAGACAAAATAAATTTTTTCGTTAGAAATGCTCGGACAGGTCGATTTCTGATTCGAGGTTGTCCCCCTTTTATGTATATATAAATATATATTTTATGTATTAGTTCTCGAAATATTCTGAACTAAGTATTTGAAAATGAAGTGGTGTTTTCATGGTACTTGTAGTGTTTTTTTGTGAAAAATCGACATTCTGGACTTATTGGAAAATCACATTGATCCAATTTTGACGGAAACTATTGGAAACAATGCTGGAAATTATGTGGAAGATCAGATTATTTCACACTACGCCTTACCAGTTCGAGAATATCTGGATCAAAGATTGCCAAATCGGTGGAGTGGAAGAAGGGGTCCCACTGAATGGCCAGCCAGATCGCCAGATCTGTCACCACTAGATTTCTTTCTTTGGGGCCACGTGAGGAGTAAAAGTTACTCTACACAGCCCGATTCCATAGAAGATTTAAGAAGACGTATAGTTAACGAATGTCGTCAAATCACTCCAGAAATGCTGCAAAATGTGCGCCATCGTTTCGAACAAAACTTATTTCAATGTATGGAAGCTGATGGTGAACAATTTGAATATTTAATTAATTGATGTGAGTTTTTGATAAATTATTTACTTTACTTTGAAAGTCTTTTTTCTTAGATCAATAATTCAAATAGTTCTGATACCGTACAGTTGGAGAATGATTTCAGTGAATAAAACAGCTAGTCGAACATCTGACCCTAGTAGCATTAACACGTACGGTATGACTTCATTTGCGCAGTGGTAGATGTTTTGCAATTTCGACTACAAGTACGGAAATTTTGGTGTTTCGGAAGCACGAAATGTCAATTATTCGCAAAAAATTAATTTAAGTGACACAATTAACTAACGCATGAATATTTCGAGAACTAATGCATAAAATGGAAAAAACAATTGAAGTGCTGAAATCAGTATAAAAATACCTTTGAATTGAGGTATCACTCACCCCATCTTCCCTATTCAAAAATTGGGGGTGGGGATTGCAGCAGCAATGCGGAGTTACGGACGCTATGCGTCCGTAACCTACATCTTAAGTTGTCCCCCTCGAAACAGAAATCGACCTGTCCGAGTATTTCTATCAAAAAAACTTATTTCGTCTGTAATCTCATCTGTTTCGTTTTCAAATGGTCATCATGTATATCATTCAAAAGTGTATATTTAGATTATCGATGTTTCCTCCCGATAAATGATATTCGTCGATTGTTTATTGCTGTATGTTCTTTTAATAATGAAAATTTAAAAGTGGCTGAATTCATCAGCTGTCAGTTTTTCTTTAGCCTGAGGAAGATGATAAAATTCATCGAAACGTCGCTTTTGAACGAAGACTCTCATTGGTTTCTTCACCCGTAACTTTACAGTAAGTTTATATTTAGGAACGAAAACACACAATTTTTTATATTTTGTGGCCCTTTGTTATGTGAACTATGCATGGTACTTTTTTCCATATCACCCTGTATGGTGTTTTCCAATCTCTATATCAAAACCGAAGAAAGAAGCCAAACGAAATTGAGACAATAATGGAAGATGAATGAATAACAGAATCCAATATGAAATTGCGGGTGGATGTAATAAATTCCGTAGCGATTCGTGGTGAAGCTGAGTTAAGGGAATTTGAAGTGATCATAGATAAATTTAATGCTAGCATAAATGCCCCTCTAGTTCGATTCCGGATAAATGAAACACTCTTCTTGGAACTCGTTTTGTGGCGGAGGATTATTAGGGTAGATCGGCGGAATATTGAACCGATCGTGGAATTTCAACATAGGTGTCGTATGATTTCATCGGTATGAGTGTTAGGGAAGGAACTCAAATGGCTTCCCTACCCTGCATACCTTTTGAAATCACATTTTATCCGTATATGCACTGTCTGTTTGCCTCATTCGAAATATTTCCGAGTGTTTCATCGGGTTATCGATCGTCCCATTTTGTATTGTCCAACAAGAATTCTTTCAATTCCTTAACAGTTTCGTATCTATATCTTGGAACAAAATGCAATAAAATAGATCTAAAATATTTGAAATTGAGATTCAACAGAATATTGGCAATCGGAATCCATAGTTTGGGTGTAGGATTAATAAAAGCTCTGTTTCGCTGAAAAAAAAAATTATTATTGGTGAATTCGGAAATGTGAATTTATACATGCTATAAAATCGATGTCTCAAAGAAGTCACTTTTTAATGTAGTTGGGTTGTTTTAACGCTGAAACAAAAATAGTTAACATCAATCGATAATGGTTCATATCAGAAAATCAGAATTTTCAATGCATTTCTGAGTATGTTCTACGCGAACTTTTTACGTATCATCGGCTAGCCTGTTCATTATACATGTTCTTTTCTCCACGTTACATGAAATCTTTTCCAGAAAGTTTTAGGCCAAAATAGTTAACATCAATCGATAATAGTGTTCATATCAGAATAATCAAGCCAGTACGATTTTGAACGGAATAAAATAGTATATTATTTCATAAGGAGAAGTGTCACTTCTCAGGGCGTGCTTGAGTTTACCCGCCTCACTGCGTTCGGCGGGTAATTGAACGTTCGATCATTCACAGTTATTGGGGACATTAATCTAAAGATTTATCGGAGATACACTGCGTTAAGACCAACAGATTTCGTTGGAAATAGATTTTTTTTTGAAATATCAATCGGGAAAATGCTACAGGACTGTGATGGGAATACATACTATAGAAAGTGTTTCAAGAAAGGTTGCCTCTTTTTTGCAATTGAGTCATCCCAACGAATACACAGGTCATTCATTGAGGCGAATTTCTGCTACACTACTTGAGCCAACATTGAGTCTTTGAAACGACACGGAGGTTGGAAGTCAAGTAGTGTAGCAGAAGGCCATATCGAGGATTCGCTGCGAAATAAGGATGAGTTTGCTGGTAGGATATTGAGCGTCAACAAAATCCCTGAAACCAGCAACTCAAATTACTCTATTGAGTCATCAGCATTTGAACAGAATATGAGACAATCCTACCAGTTTTACTACATAGTTTTAATTTTCAAAATGCAACATTGACCAATTGTACATTCAATGTAACTTCAATGAATAAAAATGACGTTTGAATTGGAGAATTTGTTGTTCATGGTGACCAATTCATCTTTTGCAGAGTAACACTTTTCCTGTCGCCGGAAGGAATAGTGTTGCATAGCAACACTTCTCCTCCTTGGCGGAGAAATAGAATTTTTCGATGTTCCTGACAATCGAGGAATGACGTTATTATTGTACGTTTGAAAATAAACATATTTTCTGTTTGTCTCCATACGCCGATAGTTTTGCTCCTCATTTATCAGTCGAGCGTACACTACCCTCAGTATTCCTACATTGTAAGTTGGAATTTATTCAATTTTTCTTGTAATTGTCAACGATTTATATTTAATAAGTTAATCTCCTCTGAATATGCGTTCGAATTATATTGTCATATTGAAACATTACCTGATCATACATTTTCCAAAATTTGGAAAGTTTGAAATATCCTAATCAGAATTTGTGAAGTAAAAAATGTGTTTCCTATTGGGATAATTCTCATTGGATACTCAACATTTTTGTGTCATACACCATGGATTTGAAATATCTTTCAGAAATGTAAAAAAATGGGGAATGTCATTGGATACTTGCATTTGTGTCATACACCATGGATTTGCAATAAACAATGTATACAATTGCGTATACAATTGAAAAAATACAATATAAGAAATAACTCATAAATCTCATTATTAGAATAGCAACGATTCATTTTGTGAAATCAAAAAATTTCGTAACAACTAACAATAAAACCTGTCTGACACTTGTGAATTATAAATGGGATGATTTATCTTCTGTGCTCACAGAATATCCTTATGAATTAGATTCGAAGAATTCGACTCTACGTACTACATAAATCCAGAAAATCTCACATAATTATTGAATTTAGGAGCATAATCATGTGAGAAAACTATCATTATTTTTGACCGCAGAGTCCAACACAGTTATAAAAAAATAGGTTTCTAATTTGAAAAACAGAAGTTATGGCCAATTTAAGATCACAATTTTCAACACCAAATTTGAAACACCCTGTGATGATATTTTTGAAATCCAAAAGATGCATGACCTTTTCACATCCTTCCTCTATGATGTTGTAAAAACGGTTTACGCTCAGGATATTTAAAATAAGAATAATGAACATGTAACTGACTGAACATATTTGACTTTTTTTCCAGTCTTTTTTAGATATTTTGAAAACTATTCGATTTAATACAATGGTTTCAACAGAAATGTATTCACTATTGAATATTCGATCATACCAGAAATGGAAAACTTGAAAAAAAAATTTTTCGTCGAATTTATTTTCACTCTCTGTACCTATAAAGTTTTTGCTCTTCAAAAATATCTAAGCTCTGTAGAGAACTTCGAACAATATCATAATCCCAATTTTCAGATTTCAAATATGTCTAGTTCTCCAGAAATAGGCACTCGAACTTGAGACACCCTGTATTTGTTTGTTGATTTTTTCATATGTCTATCTCCGTTGTTTTTGTATCGTACGGTTCCAGGGTTAGAGACAGGCTTTTAGATCAAATGCTAGAAAGCTTAAAATCTCACGTCAGTGTTTCTCTTCATTTTTTTCTTTCATTTCATCCAATTCATACAGCTTGAACTACCGAAATTTCGGGTCTAGAAAATTTTTTACAACACATGGATTATTTACCGTATACGATTCACTAAATGGAATTTCCTACGAATCAGCAAAATATTTGTTCATATGTTTTTCGTTTGTGATAGTCCTTTTACAAGAGTACTCTTGAGAAAAAAACTAAATAACTGATTGTTCATTTGTTTCTTGAAGACAATACATAAATCAATAAATTATATGGGGTGGATAAAGGTAATTATAAGAAATTATTTTATGATGAAGTCTAACGTTCTGGTGACTCAACACAGTCAACTTATTTTCTGGGGATACCTTTGTCTAAGGAAAACTAGGTAAGTCTTATTTGGCTCTGGAACATTTTGAGCTCTAGAATTATACTAAGGAAATAATGAGTATTTCATTAGTGACTGAGAAAAAATTAAATTGGTTATACAATAACTTCAAAGGTTCTTCTAAACTAAATATTTTCATAGAATTCCCCCATCCATATCAAATGCTTCATCAATTTTAGATAGCATTTAGAAATTATGCTGATCAATTCAGTATCAATGAGAATATTCAACTTACTGCCCTTATGAAGATGATAACTAGGTAACTTTGATGTATCAAGAAAAATCAAACATTTTATATTCCTTCAGATCTGTAATCCTCTATTTCCAATAAAAACTCAACCATTCGTAAACCAATGCTCCAGTTCCCGCACCAAAACAGAATAATAAAAGAGGCAGTTATGGAGATGGAGTCATCGATAGGGTCGCCCATGAAACAACCCGGCACTTCTTTATCGCTAACAAAAAAGTAGATACGAAGTAATGCCAACCAAGAATATCCGATGCTCAAAGAAAACGCGTTGTTTACGCATATCGAAATATTCCAATTCCGCCGATAGGAAATAAATATCGAGATCACTGAATTATCTACCCTTGATTTATACAGAGGGAAGACCTCTTTTATCTTAATTGGATTTTTCTGTTAGAATTATCAATCGATGCAATAAAAAAATTTGAATAATGGTCCAATTCTCATAAATTGCCTCTCAATTTTCGCACATTGCTCCGGTCCACCGGCTCTGATTGGAAAGTCAGATGTGCCAAGTTATTTCCTCTCCATTCTTGGGTTCAAATTTTCCTTTGTTTGGAATTGATAGGTCGATTTGATGAATTCGAGAGTTCCCGTTTATGATCCCTCTAAATTTGATGCGACCCCACCATTTCAATCTGTGGGAACGATGTGCTAATTTTGTTCACGAAAGAGTTGATTGCCATTCGCTGGTGGGAAAAATGAGCTATCAATGATGGAGATCCCATTTTATATGAGAATGTTGGATGCAAACTCCATTATGACAAAAACTTGAAATATCCTTGGTTATATCAGGTATGATTGCTACACGTATACAATACATCAAACATTGAGCTTTTGTTCGACTGGTACTTCCCATAAGATACGGAAAGGGTCACACTCTTATAAACAATCACTATTGGTTGCTCTGGTGAAAATTGAAATTAAAATTGTTATTAAAAGATTGAAATTAGAATTATGCCTTGCATTAATGAATATATTATGTTTATTAACGCCCTTTTCCACCAGTAATAATTGATTTTCTTCTGACAAACATACAAATCTTCTATCGTTAGTTTACTTCGAAAAAAAACCAGCACTGTTTGAAACAATAATTTTTGGTGCTCAAATGTCTGTATTTTTCGAATATTTGGGTGAACACGGTATCAATCGTTTCGTAAGGAGTTGCTGATGATGAATCCGTGGTCTGTCCTGTCCTTGGACACTTTGTCATTGATCTGGTAATTAATATTAAACTATACTCAATCGTTAAATTTTCAAATTATCATACTGTAAATTCTAGGACATAAATTGAAATTTTTTTCTATTATTGACTGTTTTCCATTTCCTCGTATATTTTCACACTGAATTGAAGAAAAAAAGCTTTCATTATTGTAATTATAATTACACTGCTCAACAATTGATAGGGATCACTTACTTTTTCTAAATTTATTTCTGAAATATTCGCTCGAAGATTATAAAGTCAGATATCAGAGTATTTTCAGTTGATAATATGGTTCTACTTGAGAAAAGAATGAAAAAATGGAAAGTTGGAGAGAAAAAAGACTTTATTAGGAACACTCAAAATTCTTAGTTTGAATAACATAAAAATTTTATGATGGAACCACAAGAAGGCTGAAGTTTCGGTTGAGCTAGTACCTAGTTGGTCCCCACGAGCTCGTCTCAAGCATTCTACCCTACGAGGCATACTTTCAATCAAACGATTTATAAAATTTTGGGGCAAATTCGTCCAAATATCCCGTAAAGCGTTAGAAAGGTCCTCCAGGTATTGATCGGTTGTTCTAAGGTTGACAATTGTCTAGACATCTCAGACCAGACATGTTCAATGCAATTCATGTCTGGAGAGCGAGCTGGCCAGTTCATCCTATCAATAGCATGAGTTTCTAGCGCTTCATTAACCAGACGATTACGGTGTGGACGGGCATTATCCTCAATTAAAATGAAATTCTCGCCCAAGGCAGCCGCAAACGGAACAATTATGGGTTCAATAATCATATCGTGATATCTCTGGCTGGTCATTGTGGTGTTCTGCAGAACAACCAACACTGTGCGTTGGTTCAAGCAACTGCCTCCCCATACACATATAAAACCTCCGCCAAAACCTGTTGTGGGTACCATAAACTGTTCTGCATACCTTCGACCTCTTTCCATCCAAGCAAAAATACGTCCATCGGAGTTGACCAAACGAAATCTAGACTCATCCGTAAATAAACATCTGCTCCAATCTTCAACTGTCCAATCGCGGTGCTCCTCAGCTCATTGCCGTCGATGAACCCGGTGTTCCCTATTCAAACGGGGATGTTGTACCCTCCTACGTGCTTTCCAACCACGAACATGTAGTCGTCGTCTTACAGACTGCTTCGAATTTAGGACACCTGTTGCAACTCTCAGTGATCTATTGAGCCGCGACGCCGGGTAAGTGAGATTTCTCCTAGCATTGAGGATCGAAAGACTATCTTGGGCAGCTGTTGTACTGCGCTGCCGACCTCCCCCATGAACATAAGCTACTGAGTCGTTTTGGATGAACCTATTCCAAGCCCGACTCACGACACTTTGCGAAACATTCAACCACCGGGACACTTCTCGCTGGGACAAACCTTCCTGTATCCACCGTATGATTTGGTCCAGTTGCACAGGAGCCAAACGTCTTCTCGGCATGACTGATAAGCTGATATTGTTCTCATTTCTTCAATTATTGTCAGCTTATTATGTGCTTGAACGAGAGAAAAAAACAGATTTAATAACAAATACCACTTTTCACTCCACCTGTAACAGCCTACAGATAATAATCGATTTTGTGAACAAGAGCCGATGAAGTGAGGAAAAATTTGATATAATCAACTCAAAACATCTTAATTTTTTCTCAGAGAATATATAATGTACAGATATTCACGAGATAACTTGAAAAAAATACAAATGAAGAGAAGTTCATAAGTGATCCCTAGCAATTGTTGATCAGTGTATATAATAGATGGGTCCAGTCTCATATTGGGGCTATGAATGTTTAAAGAGAAAATCCGCATTTTTGTCGGCTTCAATTCAATATCAACAAAGGTTGCGACATGTTTCGACCTAAATCAGGTCATCTTATGGCACTCAAACAAAGGAAGACTCATCAGAGTGATCTGATATAGGTCGAAACATGTCACAGCATTTGTTGACATCAAATTGGAGCAGATATAAAGGGTATTTTCTCTTAAAAATTAAAATTATATTATATTTTGTACTTTGTATCTGAATTGATGCAAAAGATTCCAAGGACTTATTCTATAGCCGAAATTCCGAAAATTCTTTTATATAACTTTTTGTAAATCATCCTTCCCATTCTTATTTACAGCCCTTGAAAATAAGTTGGAAAAACTTTCTATTCATGAAATAAACTTCAGAAAAATTTTGAAATATTAAATATGACACCATAATGAAACTTTTTCACATACGAATTCATTTGACAGCACTGTACTTATTTTTTTTTCATAAATAATAACTTCCTTGGTATAAGATAAGATAATAACTAGCTGTAACTGAACTAAAAATTTTATGATGAGAGATGTAAGAGATTAGGCCTGCCTTTTCAAATCACTTTTTAGATCAGGGAAAAATAGACTCATTTAAGAATTGGATGCAAAATTTGAAAGGGGTTGATTTTTTATAATGATAATAATAATTCTTATTTCCATTGACTTTACAGATATAAGGATATTGTTATGTAAAAAATAAAATATATATCAGACACTGAAGATGAAGTATATACAACACGCATTTACAAAATTTACAACTGAAAGCAGTCAACCCTCATCTGTCAGCTCATTCAGACTGTAGCCATCTTTATCAAATACTGTTTCAGCAGATCCTTGAATTCCCCAACGCTATGTGGTCCTCGGATATGCTGTGGAAGTCTGTTATTCAATCTTGGCCCCATCGCATGTGACAAGTTCATGCTAATGTTAAGTTTACTTCGTGGTAGACTTAGTTGTTTCTTCTGTCTAGTATTGGAACCATGAATTGCGTTTCCTTGGGTGAACAGATATTTGTTCTCTTACACATAAAGGCAAAGCTCTTTTACCAGGATAGCTGGCAAAGTTAATACTTTGAAATTCATAAAAACCGGTCTACATGTTTGTCTTCTGGTGATGCCTGTCATTATGCGAACTGTCGCCTTTTGTGATGTGAAAAATTTCTTGAAGTGAGGAGAACCTTACCAGAAATATATATACCCATCAGCTGTTCATAAGTCAATATTCTTCTGATTTCTCGAGCCTTTCTTATGTATCGGAACAATTTTATACTTCCTTAGAATATTCGCATATTTTCCCTGCTCGAAAGAAGAATCAATTAAAAACAATTACACTGATCAACAGTGGTTTTGGTGTCGAAGATTTTGGAGGTGATTTCATATGAATTTGATGCCCTGAATTCAAATATGCTATTAGTTTTTGCCACGAATTTTTAAGGTATCAATATTTTTGTGAATTATACTTTACACTATTCTAAAAGAAAAACCATGGATTGAAGAAATAAATAAATAAAGGAATTTTATTATATTACAAAGATATTACAGATATTATTCATTATATACTATAGAAAACAGAAAAAGTCATCATTTAAACCAATTACTCACTAAACATTTCGGAAACTTCTTTTGCGTGACATTCTTGAATGTATTTTAGAACAATCCCGTTTTAAAGACCAGCAGCAATCTGCCATCATGTGAGTATCCCATCTTCCTTGACAGCGATCCTCCATACATTTGATATCTTGGTGAAATCTTTCACCTTGCTCCTCATTAATGTCGCCTAAATTATCAGGAAAACGGTCTAAGTGGCTGTGTGAATAATGCACCTTAATGCTCATGTTACACCCAAGTGATCTGAAATTATTCAGCATCTCATTAATAATTCAACATATTTTTCAGCTTTGTTTCTACCCAGAAAATTTTGGACAACTGAAACAAATGAATTCCAGGCATTTTGTTCAATCTCAATAATTGAATTTATGAAGTCAGGGTCTTTTATCTTATTTGTGGGTCATCAAATATTCCTGCTTTAATTTTTCCTTACTCAGCTGAGGTATTTTTTCCCTATATATGCAAAGCATGATCCATTCTTATCAAGAGCCTTCACAAACTGCTTCATTAGACCCAGCTTGATATGCAGGGGTGGAAACATGATTTTCTTTCGCGGAACTAAAAGATCATTGATGATATTCTTTCCCCCAACATCCATGTTCTCTCTTCTAGACAACTCTTTTCTAACCCAGTGTTGCATTTTGTCTCTGCTATCCCAGAGGCACAAGAAATAAGGATACTTGGTGTGGCCACTTTGCTGTCCAAGGAGAAAGTGTACCATTTTTGAGTCTATACAAATCACCCATTGGTGTTCATGATAATTTATTTTTTCCAAAACCAAAGCTATGTTGTCATATTGCTCTATCTTTTTCGTTGAGTGAGCAATTGGTATTGAGCCATATTTGTTCCCATTATGTAGAAGAACACATTTCAAACTTCATTTTGAGCTGTCAATAAATAGGCGACAATCATCCGGAAAATGTTCAGGAAGACCCATTTTTACCAGGAGTTCCCTAATAGCATGGCAAAATACAAGTTTCTGTTCTTCAGAGAAAAAAGGTAGCAGATCTTTCTGCCTTGTGCGATAAAATGTAATTTTCGTTCCTGGTTCAAGTAATTTTTTTCCTTCAACCTGGAAGTTAGTAATTCAGAAGCTTTTTTCGACAGCTCTAGTGAGGTCATTTAACTCATCTTGGTTGAAACATTGAGGAATTGATGACATCGTTTCAAAATCACTGTCACCTTCAGAAGTGTCAGAATTTTGATTTATATATAAAGGACTGCCTTCAAATTTTGATAAGGAATTCTGACAGTTACACCTGAAATTATTGAATATATTCATTCATTTTGCCACATTTTATGAGTTTTTTTGGATTTGAAGCTCCCAAAACAGTCTGGAAGTTTTGAAGAAAAATTTATATTCATAGTAGAGGCAAAAGGTAGTACAAGTAATATCGAATAATTTCAAAGGAGGAATCACTAATCCCTCTCTTTCTATAATATAATGAGTTACGATAATCTTCGTATAACGCAATTTACAGCCTTTTAAGCACATCCGATGAACAATCGTTGGGAAAATCGGATTAGGAAGTTCTTCGAGGCCAAGAACTCCACTTCTGATCTGAAGAAAATGGATAGCTCGCAGCACAAATTGTTGAATTACCAAATTCTCCATATCGATTTCATTGAATGAAATGCCCCTGAATACCTTTACTTGAGTTGAAAAGGGACGCGAACAAGATCATCGCGATAAAACTGGTGGCCTAGCTTCGGCTTCACAAGAACTTCCGACATGAAATTTCGTAAATAGCTGTCTAACACTTCTTGAATTCGCCTGCGTCACGCATTCACCATAAAAGAATATAATTTATATCACAATTACTACAGAAATTTACATAATGCACTTGCTTGCGTGCCTACAAGCAGACTGTAGCTGAGCTGTGTTACATATTTATTATGGAGGTCCGTTGGCGGCGCATTCATGTCCCTTTAATAATATAAAATTTTATAAGCTTTCACTATTATTTGTTGGATGTTAAAAATCGATATTCGATACGAACATATGAAAGTATTGCGCTTAAATTACGCTATCATGAACCGATGGTGGCGGTATTTTTTCAGAGACCTCGTTTGCATTCTATCTCGCACGATAACATGCATGTTATATTATTGTGACTTGAGCTAAAAATGACGATATAAGGAAAAATAGATTGTATTTTTTTTGTAGCGACCAGATGCTTCAATTCCATGGGCCATCAACCGATATATACATATGAATTGTTACCTATCTCAACAAATGAAGTACATCATAGATACATATTAATATTTAGAAAAAAATATTTCATGAAGTTTACTAGCAAAAGAGGAACTGCCAACAAAACAAAATGCGTTCCTGAGAGACGAAATGAAGAACTTTTTTACGATCAATTGAATTTTGTAGGTGTGACCATTTTGGTCTTATTAGCAATATCTAGTATAGTTAGGAATAGGCAAGTTCCATTTAGTTTTGACTTGGTAAATGTCATGCTTTATAAAAACCATGTATGTTCACATTCACCTGATATTTCGATTAAAAGCATGATATTTTTGAAACATAAATCTATGGCTTTCATATCGAAGTTCCTACGTTTAGATTCTTTATGGCCATTATTGAACGAATAAACATGTTGAATTGTAGTACCATTCTCATTCCTTGTTCACTACAACAATGTCTCATCACAAGAAAAGGGATCCAAAATAGGAAAATTTAATGTGTTTTGTGCATTGTAGGTCAAATGCTTATTTTTCAATAATGTATGTTTCCATTGATGACACTTCATGAGTCTGAAGTTGTTTAAGGGCTAAATTGTGTTCGTATAAATGCATGTTTATATCGTATCACTTATAGAACAAACGCGTTGAGACTGCTTTGCAGCATTTTCAGATTTTTCACTTATATGCTCCATCCACACTAAAGCGAACAATACATCACATCAGTAGTCTCGAACGTCAGAGAGCGTTAACGATAGAAATACTTTGAGCAAATCTGTAGATTCCAACTGAAAAATGGTAAACGAGGAAAACCATATTCTTAAATAAACTTCATTCATTACTGGTTCAAATGCTGGGAATTCGAATAGATGTGAAATAAAAAATTCGAACTAGACTAGAATGATTTATTGCACAAAATTGTCTGTACTCTTTTTCACAACATCATATCACTGATTAAAATGGATATTACACCATAATAAAAAAAGATTGATAAGCTCTTTTAAAATATTGTAAACAAATGAATATTTTTACAAAAACGTTAGACCAAACTGCCGTTCCCAATTGGGAATTTTTAAGCCATATATTCTTGTGCATATTTTTTATGACCCATCAATTTTAGCACTCTTCGGAATTTCCGTCGGCAAATTTGTTGATTATTTGGAAAGTTTGTGAAACGTTCAATTGGGCCCTAAGCTCACGGAGATATTTAAATACACAAAACCAGGGTTCAATAACTACCTTATCAGTGGCACTCGGTGGGTAACCGGTAGTTGTAAAATTCGAAAGTTATGGCAATCCTTGAAACACAGCCCTCATTTTTGCGCGCTTGTTTCTATGGGAACAGCGAGCTATCGTTTTACCCAAATGTCTCAATCAATTGGGTTGTTCGACTTCCTGATGAAGAACATTTGAGTATGTCCGGACGGGCCCTCCGGCTGTTTACTCTCTATCTTCCGAAGTAGATGACCTGGAGTCCTAGAGTTTTCATAATTTCAAAATAGGTTGATTGTATTTCGGTCAAGTTCGTTATTGGGCCAAATCCATCGAATAGTTTAGCATTTGAAAGTTGATTTTCGCAATAATTCCTAAAATATTCATCCGATCAATTCGTACCTTGACGATTTTGAAATAAAAGGGTTGGCCAAATTTCGAAGGAATCGACACGGTAGAAAATTCTTAAAACATTCCCAAAAACATTTTTTCAATACGATATCTTATCAGATATTCCATCTGGAAATCAACAAGAATTCGTACATAAATCGAGATTGATAAATGCCCCAGAGGTTGTCGTAGCTGAGTTTTTGAATCGGAAAACAAATCAGTTCTAGTGTGAATTCAAAACAGGGAGGGTGGAAAAACATAAATATTAGCTGAATGAAAATGTCAAAGATGAATCTAGTTCAATAAACAATCTGAAGTGACATTTTTCAATTACATTTGAATGCGAAAAGCACTAACGTATTGTGTGCTCCAGAAAAACTGAAACTTCATATTTCTTGGGCACTGAAAGCACTTCTAGAGAAAGTAAAATTCATTTGCCATATTTTGACATTTTCAAGCAAAAAAGCTCACCCAAATTATCTTCTGAGAAACCATACTTCTGGGTAATATTCCACTGGACTAATAAATAATATTGAACAAGCACTCAAGGAAAAGATCATAATTGAATGCAATTTGAACACTCTGTGATAAAGAAAATTTCATCCTAAAATATTTTGCAATCAATTTTGTTCAGTACCAAAGAATACCGAATGCTAAAATAAAGTTTCAATATTTTAGTCTGTGATTAAAGACCTCAAAATAAGTAAGACATTTCAGAAAGTGGTTTTGAAGATGAAGCGATATTCTGTAGTCTAATTAACTACTAGCGTAACGAAATACAAAATTCGATTTGATTTAATTTGCCAGATGTCCTATCAACATACAATTCAAATATTCCTCAATCAGATCACTGGAAGAAATCTCAGCTGGTCACAGACAACATATCCCTTGTTTATTATGAGGGACCTAGAGTTTTCATTTTTTCAGAATAGGTCGAGTGTCAAATATCTCGGTCAACTTCGTTATTGGGCCAAATCCATCGAATAGTTTAGCAGTTAATAACATTAATTTCTTGAATATTCATCCTATTAATTCGTAACTTAGAGAATGTCTAGTTAGCGTTAAAAAGGAAGGAGTGTGCCAAATTTCGAGAAAATCGTCTGAGAGAAAATTTTTAAAAATTCCCAAAATGTTTTTTTTCAATACACGATATCTCATAAGTTATTCGTCAGATCACAACAATTTAGGCATTTATGCAGGGTATAGGTACCTAAAATATTTTAAAATTTCATCATCATAGCGTACAATCTCCAGAAAATATAAGAGTTTTTCTGAAAATGAAGTCACAGATTATATTTCTATCTATGAATTCACATCACATCAACTATAAATCTCTATGAGGGTGGTTTTAATTTTATGACAAGTTGTCATAATGAGTGAATATTGAGCCGAAAATGAAACTAATTCTGTGGGTTCATTTTTATGACAAAGTCTAAAATACTGGTGTGTGCAGTTGTCATATTTTGAATGGAAACGACATTTTCGACAAGAGGACTATTCTTTTGAGATGTCTGTAATTTCTGAATATCGAGCTGAAAATCTCGAGGTTCGATTTGACTCGTGATGAAGAAACCATTCAATTTGAATATGTTTTTTTGATATTCTCTAGCCAACGTGATGGATTCCATATTAATAGAATTAGAACCAAAATAAGATAGTTATTGGAATCCGATAGCTCAGATTAGAACTGAAATTCGATTATAGTCCAAAACCAAGCAAAATCATTGCTGAAAGAGGTATCAGAACAAGTTGCTGGGTAGTTTTTCATTTTTTCATTCTTTCACCTCATTCCTGGTGTTTTGAAGTGCTCGAAGAAATTTTTTTCTTTGTCCACAGTTCTCTACGCTTTTTCTGATTATTTTCATATAAAATCAGCCGTATAGGCGAAATACCCGATTTCATCATCAGTTTGACTGGACTATACTATCGTCCCTTGGACCCATATTGATGAATCTGTACCGAAAAAGAAAAACGGACTAGAAACAATGATAATTTATTCAAATGGTTGTCTCGATTTTCTTCCGATTCTTGCTACATTAACGGATTAACTGACATATGGGGGAGTAGGCAGACAGAGCGTTAAAATGCATTGGGGATTTAACCTCACTCTTCCCCTCTTTCGTCGAAAATAAACTGAACCGGGAAAAATCTGCTTCGTCATTCCGATGTTTTAATCTACGATTAGAGTTCGGATTTTGTGCACGAGTGGGGGTCATTAGCAAGAGAGATTGAATGATAATGGCGTGAAAGACGGACTAAAACACATTAAAATTTGGATTATGGTCAAAACATGGAGGAAACATGTTCGGGTCCATTAGAAATTGGGTATATTTAGAGGCTTGTATTTGAGGCTTATCATATTGGAGATGAGGCTTAACGAAAAACTTTTTCATTAATGAACTAATGGAATAATTCCAACTGTATTTTGTTTCATCTGTGTTTGAGTATTGTGTTCATTTTCATATGTGGTTCTCTTTCGAATTCAGTTATAAAGATTATTCGTGTTCCTATTGATTGTTTGTCAGTTTGATGACTCGATTAACGACAGTGTCGAAATTTTAGATTTAGTGATTTCTTATAACGATTCATCTAAAATTAATCGTGGTTTACCCTCATTGGTTTTTCAGAATGCGTATCATCCCGCATTAGAAATGTATTTCGAAATTTCTTGAGATCAAAAGACCGATTATCCAAATTCAGCGGCGTTAAACAGTGAACAAAAATTTTAAGTTTCAAATGGGGCAAATACCCCTCTGAATTCCAGTTTGATCTGAATGAACATTAGCTTCCTGAGTATCCATAATCGAATCTGAATTGTGAAGAAACCTCATTTTTCTTTTTAAAAATGATTTTCTAACTCATGTTTCATTAAATGAGGTCAAACTGCAGAAGGTTTACGTCTACTGTCGTCATTTCTTCACGATTAGTTGAGATATCAGAAACCAATGGAATTTCATGAGGTTGGCGCCTACTGTCGTCATTTATTTACGATTAATTGAGATATCAGAAACCTATGGAATTTCAAGAGATTTACTCCTACCGTCGTCATTTCTTCACGATTAGTTGAGATATCAGGAATCAATGGAATTTCAGGAGGTTTACGCTTACTGTTGATAATAATAATAATCATAAGGTCTTTATTTCACAAGAAATCTCAAGGGGAAGTTCACCCAAAGGTGCTCTACCACTTAACCTTTGTTATATACAAAATGCACATTTGAACATATCTAAATCTAATATTGAAGACAAAGGGAAAATCATATTTCAGCTAGTGAACCGTAACATACGAAAATTAAACTTACTAACTACACACCAGAGATCAAATTTTTAACACCCATCTCCGATCTAACGAAGACAGCTCCGTTGGACGTCCAAACATTATTGAACCCATACGTCTCCGAAGACTCTCTTACAAGTTTCCATCTGTCGTAAGTAAGCTCTTCCTTCATAACTACTTTCGAACCTTTGAGAAGTTTTTTTTTCTTGAATATAATATTTTTAAATTCGGTATTTCTGAAAACAACGATGAGATGACGGGAATTCTTCTTATTAGTGGCACCTGTTCTGCACACAGATCTGATTTCATCGACGACCGTCACGTTGACCTTATCTTGAAACAGTTTCATGACCTGGGTCAACACATTTTCCTGATGCCGATAAGACGGATGTTTTTATTTTTGTTTTCTGCTCGAGATAATCCACTTTCCGTTCTAGTTTCTTACGTGTGTTTTCGTTAATTTCATCTTTCTCAGCACCGGATTTAAGAGCTTGAATTTTACTTTCCAGAGTGGCTATTTTAGCCTCATAAATATCGAATTTTTTTGCAAATTTCCTACTGATGGTGCTGATGATAGCATCAGATATATCCTTGACAACATTATCAGATTTCAGGGCTCCAATCAAGGACTTTTCGAACTCAGATTTTTGTCTTGTTGTCATATTGCTATTTTTCAATGAGACGTGAACGAATAAAAGTTGGTGTTATTCAAAATGACGAAATATCACTAGACGTATCTGAAGGAGCACTACACGCGTGTGTTCTCGGCAACGTATCGCATGTCATTTCTTAACGATTAGTTGAGATATCAGGAACCAATGGAATTTTAGGAGGTTTACGCCTACTGCATACGTATGCAGAGGAGTGAAATTTTTTAGATAAACATTTGAGCGTGTATTTATATGATTTTCAATTTTAGAAATAGAAATAACAATGATATAATATATATATATATAACAATAACTCAATAGGTTTTTATTTTTTACCACCATAATGAGGAAACTCTTTCTAGAGAACACTCAGCATATTTAGCGCAGGGGAGTATTTACGGGAGGGTGTACTGTGGGTAATTAACCCCTCCCCCAGGAAAGAATTTTTCACGCTAAATTTTCGATGGAAACGATCCAAACCTCCCCCCCTTTCCCCGCTTTTCACTCAAGATCAGTTCAGGTCCTCCGCTAAAACTTGCCATTAATTCTAGAATGAATAGATAATCAAATTCCTCTTTTCATAAATTGAATATAGTAAAAAATAGTATCAGTTCAAACTAAATCATCAGAGAATTCATTGAGAAAAATTGTTCGAAACAATTCAATATAAAGAGAAAGTTATTTTTCATGGACTCGAAGATTAATGTTTCAGTGAAATTTAAGTATTGAGGATTTGATATTAAACACATTCGATGCTTTCAACCACCAACTACTTATTCTTCCATATAATACCTACTCTTTAACTCAATCTTCGTTTAGAAAAATTTTAATGAGTCATTTCACTTACAAACCTAAGGTACCTATGATTTTTAACACATTTCAAAAAGTTTCAGAGGCTCTTCCTGAGTAAACTATTGAGTAAATTTCATCACTAATTACTGTTTCTTTCAAAGTGATATTAAAACCACAATAAAACAATATATCTTTTATTGGATGCGTTGTGTTAATGAGGAAACGTGATTACATTTACGGTTACATTATGAGCGGAGTGATAATTTTTATATGAATATAGACTAAACAATGGTCCATACACTCTAAATATCACTGTGAAAATTTATTACCAGCTTAAATCAAAATATTTTTTCAGATAACGTAAATAACCTTTTTCGAATCAATTTTTAAATTTGCTTTTTCTCATAATATTAATCTGTTTGTAATAATTCAAAATTATATTATGTGTATTGCTTTTCACAAATATTTATGTTTTTATTAATCCATAGTTCTTCATTGTATCTAGTTATTCATTTCAAAATGAATGCGTAAATACGTATGAGTGTTGAAAAATATCTGTGATCATTTTCAGAGTCCTGGAAATTATTGTCGAATAAATATCGAATCATATCGGCGATGTTTAAAGAAGTTCTTTGTGTTAAATCCACCTCATCTCCAACCACTCAAGCATTTCAGTATATTATTAACAAACGTCTCATCTCAACAATCGTTGTTATGACCTTACATATTATTAACTACTAGTCATCTGTCAGTTATTCTTTCATCAATTACCCTTGATTATCCCTGAGGTTATAGCCTCTTGGATTATTCAGAGCTGTTAACTATATAATGCACTCAGGTTTATTAAATAATTCAACTGGCAGTGAAAACGTCTGAACGTGAAGGTTCGTATTACCCTAGACTTCTTATAAATTATGGAAATCTAGACCAACCCTGCCCGCACTGAATGAAATCCACGAATAGGAAGGAATTCATATACAACTCTGCAACTAGTTGACTATTCATCGTTTTCTTTTTGTTCTCAGCTTATTTCCAAGTTGTTTCCGCATTCAGGTTTCTGAATCTTTACTAGGTTAGATGTAACCCACGGAGATGGAATGTTCGATCTATGGTTCAATTATTCTTTTATGATTCTCATAATTGAATTTTAAAATACCTTAGGCAACACTATATATATTGATTTGCAGATTTTCCTTGTATATTGTATATATCTCGTCCCTGGCGCACATACATTGCACTCTTCAGTATGGCTTGTGTGCGTTATGCCACAGAACCTGTTGTTTGTTCTTTGTGATATTTGAGAACAAGTGCCCTCGACATTTGAACCCGGTAGCGATCGGATTTCGGATCTACAATCAAGACGCTAACACTACTCGAACAGATGTTGATTCACGCTATCTAGCGTCTAATGAAGAATCGCCACAATTCAAACGTAGAATCCAACAGGAAAACCGTGTTCTTTTGCATTCCACTGATGAATGTATAGCCAAGAACGAAATTCGGGGAATACTCCGAACTTATCGTATATTCCCCCAGGATATTCAACATTAACTCACACAGCGACAGCAGATACAAAATTCAATTTCGTTGGGGACGTATGAAATACGACCCCATCGGGATATATGGAATTATTTGCACATTGATTAACCAATATTCGGAAAATGTTGTGGTTGCGGTTCGCGTACATTCACGAGTCGACGTATTATTTATGTACAAAGGAGCAAAAATCATACAGCCCAGGCAATGGATCACTATTCTACAAATGGGTATCAGGAGGAATCGTGTTTTGCCAGGGCCTGCCTATTCGAATGTAATTCAGAAAATTACTCTTTTGATGACCATTTATCAAAAATGATTTTAATCATCATCAAGAAAAACTAGTTTTCGTACTTCCGGGCCTAAAGTGACAACTTCACTCCCTTGTGACAGGTATTAAAGTGTCACATTTAATCCCTCCGGGATTAAATATTGACGAAACTCCCGGAACGATTAAATCACAAACAAACGAATTTAAGGGATATTTTATTGAAAAATACAATTAATTAGAATGGTAATCAACATTAATATTCAAATTAATATTGTGACAGTTCGTCATATTGACCAGTCTTTCCTGGGTTAATGCAGCAGGTAACTGACGAGTAACAGATAGGTCCTTATCATATTGAACTGGTGAGTGTGGCATAACTATAGTGGACGAATCGGCGACTGGACCAAATATTTTATCTGAAATTTTTTGTTTATTTTTAATAGACGATTCAATATATCCCTCGGTCACGTGTCTCTTCAGCACGTCTATTGTTGCTCCCGAATCAGCTAACAAAGACGCAGATGTGCGTCTAAACCCGTATAAGACGTCGCATTTTCTTATTTCAAGAAAGCTGCTATTTGCCGTGGAAATGTACCAAACATGTTTTTTCCTACTACTCGCGTAGTACATTCTTTGTTGATGTATTGAACAAAAAATTTTCAATGAGGAGTCCCTGTCTTTCGCAATGCCACATATTTTCGAAATATCGCCACAAAACTGATGGCACTGCTTTCTGAATTTTTGATCACAAAATTTTGGTCAATTTTATTTTTGGTGTTTCTAATCGCAATTAGGAAGGAATCGCCCAAATCTCTCACATCGTCGATTTCTAAATCAACCAACTCTTTTCCACGACAAGCTCCCGCAACGCCCAAAATAAGTGCAACCTACAAAAAAATTGATTTCTTAAAATTTCTGAATATAAACACATTTCCAAATTTACCTTAAGCATTAAATATTTATCATCCGGAGCCTCCGGTAAGAACTGATCTGCCTGCTCAGACGTGAGAATTCTTGACTTCTTTGGCTTAAATCCCTCATTTCTTCTATTCAAAAAAGAAATTAATATGCTTGAAGACCTCTGGAGTAAAAAGAAATGAGAAATACAGAATCCGCACAATAAGTGTGTGCAAACAGAATCAATTCAAAACAATGCATGAATTCTAACATTACTGAGAAATAAACAAAAATACGTGAATAAAACCGTCCAGATACCTTTAATAAATTATCGATTATAAAATTGGATGGAAGCAAACAAATAGGAAGGAACAATTACATATAGCCGTTTCGCTGGCCGTTTACTTTCTATCTCCAGAAAGGGATGAGCTTGGTTTTTCTATTTGTTCAAAATAGGTCCAAATATTGCTTTCAAGTTCAGTATTGGCCTGATCAGTTGAATTGTTCAGCAGTAATGAGAATCTGGAATATTATAACCTCAATAACTTCTTTTTTATAGATCTAATTCTACTTTAGAATTCATCGATAACATTTTTTACCCTTTTTTTTTTGGAATATATCAAATCACTTGATGAATTTGAAGCATTTTGAACTCATGTTTTATTTTTGTTCACAGAAGGTCTTAAGATGAAGAAATTAGAACTGAAATATATAGAAAATTAGCAGATCTTTGTCTGGATATTCGACACAAAAAAATCATACTAGCACAATCTACCACTTTCAATTATCGTGCGAGAACTGATGTGTTTTTTTCGTTCTTAACCTGTTCAGCTACAGATGGAGTGCACAAAATGTTGTTAAAAATGTTAGATTCCCAATTGAAAGGTTGAAAATATTGTTTTATATCATTTAGTTTAATGTATATCATTTCAATGATGTTTCATCTTATATAACTAATTTCTACATACAAAATAGAGATTGCTTGAATATTAAATTCATGTATTTAATCGAAATAGAGCCCATAGTTCTAATCTTCTGCGAAAATCTATGTCGTAATATTCAACAAAGATTTATGCATGTATGAAGACTGTTGATATCTTACGTACTTTTACATTTCATTATCGTAGAGTTCATCAGGAAAAGATATAGGAGTTTATTCTTTCAGTTTTGCAAGCCATAGAAGTTCATATAATAAACCAAAGAAAGAATCGATTTTTTTTTTGATTCAGTTTATTAGAGTCTGACTAAAATCTATGCACTCAAAAAATATAATGTACCGCTATGTATGTAGGAGATTTATCATTATCATCCAGTAGGGATCTCAAAAGATTAGAACACCAAGAAAAATTGTTTTTTTTTGTGAATTAGATATAGATATATTAGGTAACTTAAATAACCAGTGCTTAGTGGAAGAAAGATATCGATTTATAATCGGTTTTCGATGGAGTAGACATACGGTAGGTTTTTGAGAGAAGTTAATTTGGGCTTCGAAAAAACTGCTGGAGGTTATTTTAAATTTCAGATATAGGTTTGTTCATTCATTTTGCATTATCAACTCAAACAATATACTACAATGAATTAATTCACTCATCAATTTCGTCTGTGTTCGAATAGATAGTTCATAAGTAGGTATGTCTAAATACATGTGTACAAATATAATTTTATTGAGGTTTCTTCAATGACACTATTCTATTGTCAAATACTTATCAACAAGCACGAAAAAGTCCTTGGCTTTTGTCAGTGCTTTCTACCGATTCTTTTTCGTATATTTCTAAAATTTCACTAGATAAGGCACTTCATTGGGTGTTCGAAATTCTTCTCAATTTTCATTGCCCATCAATAATGTGATCCAATAAATTAAATACCTACAAAATAAATTCCAGAAATATTTTTCATCGAATATAAAAGAATTTATTGTTGAAAGGGCTGCAATATTCCATTAGGAGTTGAGTATCATTTTTTGCCAGAGGGCTCGGCAAACAGTATAACATGAATTGTTATTTCATTTACTAATGGCTATATTATTCGAACAAAGCTCAAATGGAGGCCGGAGTAATCACTGCAACATTTATGGTATTTTTTGTCGAAATGTTTATTTCAATTCATCCAATTGATGAGTTCGTTCTATTTGAAACACTGAAAAAACAAGAGCTATTGTAACTTCCTGTTTGATATTTTGATGAGCGTTTTTGTATCCGGTTAAATTGAGAGACTATTAGGCGCTGTAAAAATCAATTAACCCTTCAATGTAGGTTGACAAAGAATGGAGCTGTCAGAATATATTGGTATCTCAATAATTTGAAACTAATCAGTCTGCTGGAACAGGGAATGGAACACATGTCATTGAGAAAGAGTAATATGAATGTTTAGTTTTCATATAAGTTTATTAAACTATGTGGTCGGTATACAATGAGGGATTTGTGTCGCCAGAACAGAATTTGCGTCATTTTATGAGTGAAATAAAGTCCCACTTATTAAAAATCCGTTTAATCACGGGCATCACAAATATGACTACACTTGCATCGCAAAAATTGAAGTCAGATATCGATCTTGTGGGTGCAGCACTTCGATGATTTAGGAAACATCAAGTTAGTCAACCTCAGTTTAGTATAATACTGATCTTTAATTTCGAAAAAGATGAAAAATCATCTAATGCTACTGATGCATTAATCAGAAAATCGTAACTTTATGATGTAACGAGTAGTTTAGAGCTAATGTTCAGACTTTCTAGAAAATGCTCAATTGAGTTAGTTGGCTTTAATTTATTTACTGATAATCAATATTTTATTATACAGGGTTGGGATAAAGTTTGGCACCAAGTTAATATATTTAAAACGGAACGGACGATAATTTTGAACTTTGGCAGCTGAGTGTAATGGACAACAATGCATTTGATGAGCATATTTTCATTAATGAGTTACTTCCGGTTAACCGGAAATGACCTGTATATTTCTGCAGATTAAAGAGCACCTTATTTCGGATCTGTCCATACCAGGTATCATGTAAAAATTATCTTTGAAAAGAAGAAATACAGTTTTTTTGTCCAATTGAGGAAAAAGTCTTTGAGATAAATGAATTGATGTTGTTCGTATCCATAGTAATAGATAAAACGAAATATTTTGTAGTAGGCAACTATCTCCATGTTTTTTGAAGTTTAGTTTGTGAAAATAAATCGTGAATACGTTTGAAAATTATTGTCAATTTGAGTGAAAAAGATCGTATTGAAATATTAATGATGATCGGTTATGGTGATCGTGTTAGAACTCATGAAGAAGTGTGTCACATTCTTAATGATTTGCATCCTGAAAAAAATCCAATATCACGATCAATAGTTACTAGAACTTTAAACGTGTTGATGCATCTGGAATGGTCAAGGATTCGCCAAGATCTGGAAGACCACGGGACGTAATGAACGAAGCGACGAGGCAAAATATTGCCATTGATTTAGAGGAATCACCTCAAACTTCTACCACAGTTTTATGTTTATGTTTATTGACCAGCGTTGAAATAATCTGACTTATGATCATCCCTCCATTACCTCTGTTACATAAATATGGAATTCGGAATATATTTCATGATATAAATAAATGATGTTCAATATTTAAAAAATTTCGGTTTTGGTTTCCAAGTCATTTTCAGGGCTTGGAAACAGACTAGTATTTCCGTTCATAAATCTACGGGATGTTCAATAGTGGTAACTGTATTATCTCTCGTGTATTGAGTGGTAACAGATTGGGCTTCTTAAGCAGATTCGTCAGGTCCATCCTCTTTAGCTCTAGTTTTTTTTTGGGATCTGAGATGGATTTCAATATTGACTGTATCCACATAAAAGTTTTCAGTATTGATATCATTAAAAACGGCGGACTGTACTTCTGATGTAATGTCAATCTAGTGTTGAAGTTTCTGTCCGTTTTATATGCCGCATTAACATCCTCAAAACTGATTTGAAAAACACCTGAAGTGACTGTGTTCGGTTTGGATTTTGAGTTATATGATATTTTTCTGAAAATGTTGCTTGAATCAAGTTACGGAAAACCTACAGAAATTCATCCATACTCGTACAACTTATTTTTGATAGCTTTCAACAAGGATCTAGAATTATATTTCTAAATGGATTTTGACATTTTGAAAGAATCAACTGTCTGGCTAGTCTGATCTCAACAATATGAAATCAGCCTCTTATTTACCCATTACTGGGACTCTGAAAATGTTGCTTTAAAATCAAATTACGGAAAGCCCTACAGAAGTTCATCCATATAATTTATTTTGAGGAGCTATCAACAAAAACACAAAATTATATTCCTGAATATGAGTTTGAAAAACCTTTTGAAAGAATAAACTGTCTGGGTAGTCTGATCTCAACAATATGAAATCAGCCTCTCCTTTACCCATTACTGGAACTCTGGAAATGCTGCTTTGAAATCAAGTTACGGAAAAACCTACAGAAATTACTTCATACAATTTATTTTGGGGAGCTATCTATCAACAAGAACACAAAATTATTTTTTTTTAAATGATTTTGAAACACCTTTGAAAGAATAATCTGTCTGGCTAGTCTGTTCTCAACAATATGAAATCAGCCTCTCATTTACCCACTACTGAGACTCTGCAAACGTTGCTTCAAAATCAAATTAAGGAAAACCTACAGAAATTCATCCATACAATTTATTTCGGGGAGCTTTTGACCAGAAGATTGAATTATATTTCTGAATTTGATTTTGAAAAACCATTTGAAAGAATGAACTGTCTGGCTAGTCTGATCTCAACATTGTGAAATCAGCCTCTCATTTACCCATTACTGAAACTCTGCAAACGTTGCTTCAAAATCAAATTAAGGAAAACCTACAGAAATTCATCCATACAATTTATTTCGGGGAGCTTTTGACCAGAAGATTGAATTATATTTCTGAATTTGATTTTGAAAAACCATTTGAAAGAATGAACTGTCTGGCTAGTCTGATCTCAACATTGTGATATCAGCCTCTCCTATGCCCATTATTGGGACTCTGCAAACGTTGCTTCAAAATCAAATTACAGAAAAACCTACAAAAATTACTTCATACAATTTATTTTGGGGAGCTATCTATCAACAAGAACACAAAATTATTTTTTTAAAAATGATTTTGAAACACCTTTTGAAAGAATAAACTGTCTGGCTAGTCTGTTCTCAACAATATAAAATCAACCTCTCCTATACCCATTACTGACACTCTGGAAATGCTGCTTTGAAATCAAGTTACAGAGAAACATACAGAAATTAATTCATATAATTCATATTGGGATGCTATCAACATGAAACAAAATTAATTTTCTAAAATCGACTTTGAAAAACCCTTTGGAAGCATAAACTGTCTGGCTAGTCTGATCTCAACAATATGAAATCAGCCTCTCATTTACCCACTACTGAGACTCTGCAAACGTTGCTTCAAAATCAAATTAAGGAAAACCTACAGAAATTCATCCATACAATTTATTTCGGGGAGCTTTTGACCAGAAGATTGAATTATATTTCTGATTTTGATTTTGAAAAACCATTTGAAAGAATGAACTGTCAGGTTAGTCTGAAATAACATTATAAAATCAGCCTCTCGTTTACCCACTACTGGGACTCAGCAAACGTTGCTTCAAAACCAAATTACGGAAAAGCATACAGAATTTCATCCATACAATTTATTTTGGGGAGCTATCAACAAGAATACAAAATTAAATTCCTAAAAATGACCTTAAAAACCCTTTGAAAAAATAAACTGTCTGGCTAGTCTGATCTCAACAATATGAAATCAGCCTCTCATTTACCCATTACTGAAACTCTGCAAACGTTGCTTCAAAATCAAATTACAGAAAAACCTACGGTTTATATTGGACAGCTATAAACTAGAATACAGAATGATATTTCTCAATTTGATTTTGAAGCACCCTCTAAAGGAATATACTATCTGCCTAGTTCAATTTCAACAATATGGAATCACCCTCTCATTTACTCATGACAGAGCTCAATCTCAAACATATGCGGTCGCGAAGACATAATTAGCAAAATCTTCTCTATGGCACCGACTTCCGATCTCCTAATGATTCACAATCATTCACAATCCTAAAATGACTTTAAAAACCCTTTGAAAAAATAAACTGTCTGGCTAGTCTAATCTCAACAATATGAAATCAGCCTCTCATTTACTCATAACTGGGACTCTGCAAACGTTGCTTCAAAATCAAATTACAGAAAAACCTACAAAAATTACTTCATACAATTTATTCTGGGGAGCTATCTATCAACAAGAACACAAAATTATTTTTTTAAAAATGATTTTGAAACACCTTTTGAAAGAATAATCTGTCTGGCTAGTCTGATCTCAATAATATGATATCAGCCTCTCATTTACTCATTACTGAAACTCTGCAAACGTTGCTTCAAAATCAAATTACAGAAAAACCTACACACAACCTACATTTTATATAGGACAGCTATCAACTAGAATACAGAATGATATTTTTAAATTTGATATTGAAGCACCCTTTTAAGGAATATTACTGTCTGGCTAGTTCAATTTCAGCAACATGGAATCAGCCTCTCATTTGCTCTTGACAGAGCTCAATTTCAAACATATGCAGTCGCAAAGACATAATTAGCAAAATCTTCTCTATGGCACCGACTTCCGATCTCCCTAATGATTCACAATCATTCGATTTCGCATAATGCTGAGTCAAAGCTCTCGTGGACAATCGACCAATTAGACGTAAATGAGGATCAGATCTATAACTGCGTGAATGGCCCTTTCAGTGCGTTCTGGGCCACGTCATCCGGTTTCAATTCCGGATTATATTCATCTATTTGTTAATCTGCGGTCGGTATAATGATTCCGCTCGTAATCTCTGGACTGATGTATCCAGAATATAGCACTATTTGCTCTATTCCGGGTGTTGTCAATCTAATCCTGTAAACTGGATAGATGCCAGAACTAGACAAGTGGGATGAATGGTAATCCTCCTGAAGATGATTGCTTATTTCGAGATATTGATTATTGTTGTACGCTGTTAATTGTCATTATATTTTCTGGGGCCAGAATTCAAAAGGATCAATCAGGAATCTTGACAATTTAATATATTTCCGGTACCTACTCTTTATATTTGTTGATTGCATTAAATTTCTCAAGAGATTTCATGGCGTTCGTAAACACCTTATTATGAAACTCGAAATCTTGGAGTTGCACAACTTCCTTTTTTTATTTTGACAAAAAAGTGACTCTTTTTAAATGTCATCGATAGACATGAACCTTGAAATATTTCGCAACTGATGATGAAACGTAAATTTCGCCATTGATTGTGCCAAATACAGAATCATCGAATGACTAAGGTACTTGAACTTTTAACTTTTGAAGTTGATCAAATTGATTCACTGCATCAGAAAGATGAATAGATTTATTGTTGAGGTAACTTTATCTCGTGAATAGAAAAATTACCTATAAATATCAATTACACAATTCAAACAATAAGTGATATTGACACCTGGGACAACGAAGTTTTTTCGTAGCATTAATTTGGGTTGAATGATTGTTTGGGCTATTACCATCATCTATTGTGGATGTAATGATTTCCGACGTTTCTATAGACATCTTCTATCTTTATCAAGGAGAAAAGTATGAAACCTTTTGAATATTATCAATTTTCAAAAAGTCAATTGACAGAAGTCATGAACGAAAATGAACGATGTTATATACTCATCGGTGATATGATGATGAATTGAAATCGAGAAAGACAGACAACTTCCATTCTTAGATGTACTCGTACATAAACAAAATGGAATACCAAGAATCACTGTGTATAAAAAGCCAACGAACACAGGACAATATCTACATTTTGATTCAAACCACCAACTGAACACTAAATTGGGAGTAGCAAAATGTTTATTTGATAGAGCAATAAATATTTGTTGCACTGAAGAAGACCAAAATGAAGAAATAAATAACATCTCGAGAACTCTTAGAAGCAATGGCTACCCCAAAAAGATATTAGAAAAAGCTAGACGAACAAGAGAAAGTCAACCTGAACCAACAGATATAAATCAGACCATTAAAACCGTAATTCCTTATTAAAAAGGTTTGTCGGATAAAATGAGAAGAATTGGAAATAGATACAACATAACGACTGCATTCAAAACTCAAGACACTATCAGAGCTAAACTTACAAAAGTTAAGCCTAATAATGAGACACAAAGGACAAAGAACTGCATATATGAATTACCTTGCGAGTGCGGAAGATCTTACATCGGAGAAACTAAACGCCCTCTGAATGTACGAATAAAAGAACATCAGAAGCTTCTACGAGTACTAGACAGCGACAAATCCAGGTTGGTCCAACATGCTGTAGATGAGAATCATCGTATAAAGTGGGATGAAGCATCCATAATATCCAAAGAAGAAAAACTTGCAAGAAGAAAAATCAAAGAAGCAGCATTTATGAAAATAACATCTGATTCCATAAGTGCTCCATCTATAGATCTGCCAGAAGTTTGGACGCCGATAGTTCGATCCAACTTAAAAAGATCATCATATCACAGATGAGTATATAACATCGTTCATTTTCTTTCATGACTTCTGTCAATTGACTTTTTGAAAATTGATAATTTTCAAAAGGTTTCTTACTTTTCTCCTTGATAAAGATAGAAGATGTCTATCGAAACGTCGGAAATCATTACATCCACAATAGATGATGGTAATAGCCCAAACAATCATTCAACACGAGCTCCATCATCAACAATATCTCGTCATCAATTAATTTGGGTGTACTCCATTAATATTTGACGCCATCTTTTATTTATTATTTATAGAACTCTCCACGTCTCTCTGTATTTCGTGAAATTACTCGTTGAGGAAATTTTGATCGCAAAAACGTTTTCTCTAGTTGTGTGACTCATTCTCAAATTTCATTGTAACTTTTTTCCATCAGAAAATATGATCATTTTTTTTTTCATTCACTCAAGAGAAAAGAGAGATGACATGAAGTACCGATGATTTTCTCTGAACGATGGCCATCACAGATCGATATTCGATTGACAAATGCCGGGCTCATTAATCAGTGTCAGTTGGCGCAAAATTAATCAACATTTTTGATTACGGTGAAATCATAAAGGTAGAATTTTATCTCGATGAGAGAAATAATATACGTTGTCAAAATTCAAAAAAGCACTGAATTGAGTTTTAAGTAAATTAAGCTTCGAACAAAACTTGGGGAGGTTTGTTCATTCATTAGGCTTTCATATTTGCATCACATTGTCCCATAGTATGGGAAAAGACTATTGTTCACCTGATCAGAGTGCTTATAGATTTGTAAAGGTTTGAATATTTACTCGCAAGTAGCTCAACAAGAGCGCCAATGCAATCTGACCTCACGTCAGTGCTTTCTAAATTTTTTTGACATATATCAGACGAAAATTTAGAATATTGTTCAGGTTATTCATGTCTGATCTATTTTTTATTGAATTCATATTTTTCCAAATGCATTTATTTCTGCTTGAAATATATTTTTATGTCTATAATTTGTTTGGTGACCTATGAAGCTGACATGTTTTGCTCGAACATCTCAGTTTAGAATCTAATTTGTGTAATTTTATTCTCCTTCCTAAAGACTGGGACGTTTGGCCAATGAAAGATAGGGGCAATTAATTATTGTTGAAGAAGGAAAATGGGTTGAACCGCAGAAATGCAGAGAATATGGGAAATGGATGGAAGGTACTTGCAGACACGTGTTCCTGCTTATAGCTTCTTCAGGGCAAGGCAACCAAGAAACCTGGATATGGATGGATATGAATTTTTAAAAAAATTTAAACGACAATAGGTGACCACAACAGGAGCGAGCATCCAATTCGTGGCTTCAACCCTAGATACCTCCGGTTTTGGAGGCTAAACCTCTTTGACTTTAATTATTGTTAATCGAATATAAATACCAGACGACACAAGAGTGTTATACACAATTGTCTAAACACAAGAGATCAAATCCTAGAAAGACTTACACTTTCTTAATCTTGAAAGGAAAACGCAATTATTCGATGAGTCGATAAATATCGCTAGGTTCAACATATTTTCACAACTTTCAGTTCAGCTTCACGAAGTTCGGAAGCATAATTCCAAGAATTTAGAATATTGTTATACTAATTCCCTATAAGCTCATATACTTCCGTCGTGCAATTGAGGGGGAAGTGCACACTGACATTCATCGGGATATTGATTTATTCTCCTTTGAGTATTATTCTATTGTATTTCCTACCATATCGGACGAGATCATCATTGTGATCATAGTTTTCACCTTTCCCACAACACAATTCAACTTCCTTCTCGAATTATCCTAATTTTCGATTTATAGCAGTGTAGGATAATATCTGCTGGTCATAAAATAATTTAGCTTTATATAATTAGTGGTGGAAACTCGGAAACAATGCAGGTATTTTGATGATGAAATTCCCATTCGAATTGATAGCACCTAAGTCCACACAAAGCCGCAGCAAATTTCCGAATGTACAATGGAAATTTCCATCCACAATAGAGGCAGAAATTCTGAAACTCCGATTGAGATTCATGCTCATGCTGGATTAATAATATTTTGTCTTCGGGACATTTTGTTAGATTATTCCGTGGTTTATTCACTCTATTTATACATTGTGCTTTGAGCAATAGTTCTTGTGTCACTGATATTCAGAAAATCCAATGTTTGAATTCACAACCAGAAAGGTCTCAACATTATGCTAGAATTAACGGAAATGCTTAAATAGCTCGGGTACGATCTTCAATAATGAATATCAAACTGAGAGTTAAATGTGTCAGACCACTTGAAAGTGCATTTCCAGTGTTGAACTATGTGAATTACATAAAATGAAAATGAAAGGTTAGAGCGTATATTTTACCCAGATTTAAATTTTTACATATAGTGAATTGATTTACTGAAATATCACAGTGGTGATTGCACTGCAAAGCGAAAATAGATGAGCTGAAAATCCCGTTGTCTAAAGAACCCAAATAATTACGTTGATTTTTGGATTATAATATTTATATAAAAATATTTATGGCAATCAGTATTTTAGTTTACCATGATTAAGGAAGTCCCGGCCGAAGTTTTTAATTGACAAAGGTCTAGTTTACGGAAAAACTTATTCTAATGAAATATTCCAACCGAAAGCTCTTCGAACTGTTGAATTATATTACTAGTTTTTCAGATTTTCAATTCTATAGTACATATAAACTTAATATGGCGTGCGGACAGCAATTTTTAAGTTAAAGTTAAAATTGTATATAATGGACGTACAATTGCAGGGACCAAAACATTTCTTCAGTACATTTCCTTCGCTACCAGGATCTTTTCTTCAAAACAGAGAAAAAATAATTTGTTTACTCATTATAAGTATGAAACTAATCACCACTTCTGGCCTTCTTTAATTGTTCATTTATAGCTTTGAAAATTGTTGATAAAAATTTGCAATTTTTTCAACGAATGATCTAGATATTATCTCAAGTTGAATGAGCAATATTACATAATTTCAGTAAAACTTTGTTTTATATACGTCATTTGGAACTCATTAATTACTCTGAAATCAACTACAAATTGATTCGTCGATATCTTTTTCCACTATTAAATTTTTCAACTCATTATAATATCAGGTTTTTACTGCAGGAATAGTATAATACTCTTCAATATGGTGAATACTATTAAATGTTATTTCGATTTTCGGTAAATAATATCGGGAAATACTATATTTCATATTCCTGTGATCACCCAATTCTTCCAATCAGCTTGATTGAAGATCAACATCCTCTTTCTAGGTTGATAAACCATCAAAATATTTTATGAAACCCATTTTTCGTTTCATAAAGGCAGAGTTGATCGACGATCACGAGATGTTGATTGTCAATTGCTTGATCTGACCGTCAAATCGTTGATCGAGAATCGAAATTACAACATAACAGAGGTTCTGCCAAAATAACAAGCTATGTGCTGCACTAGGAACATGTATATAAATTAAATAGGATTTAATTTGGAAAACAACAGGATGCAATGACCAGTGTTTGGGACGAGGAAACTCCTGATGGCCTCCAGAAAAAATTATTCATGATAATATCAGTGGAATTGGCTTGGAGAGGTGGTGAGGGCAGCATGGCGTCAATACATCACTTCAAGGCAGAACAGCGAAATGACGGGGAAACAACTGGGAGAATTGAATACAATCCAATTTTCAGCAAGACCACACAAGGTGGTGATAAAAATTATCAGACAGCAAGTGGCTGGTGGAGAATCAGGAAATCCTGACAAGTGCCCAGTGAGACTGTTCCAGAAATTGAGAGAGAAGAGAGATGTGAATATCAAGAGCGACAGACTATTCCTGACCCAAAATCCATTCTGGATTAAGTTCCAGGCGCTAGGTGGTACAAGGATTCCCCAGTAGGCCAAAACACGATTTCAAAGTGGGTTAAGGAGTCAGCACAAAGAGCTGGGCTTGACCTTGGTAACAAAAAAATCACCAATCACTCCAGTCGTGCAACAGCCGTCTCCAATCTAGCGAAATCAGGCCTGGGAGAGCAGCAGATAATCAAAATAACTGGACATGCCAACAGTAACTCCATCAAGCCGTATCTCCAACTCGACCAGGAACACCACGAATTAATTGTCAAGAAACTGCGAAGGAGTGAGCCTACTGCAGAAAATGCCATCAACAGCATAAACCTCATGCCATCTACCTCTTCTGGGACCATTACCGATAACTCTGACTTGAAGAAAACATGCACCAATGTTTACAACAATTGTATTTTTAGTTGCACTACCCTGATTCTTAATTAAATGTTGTTTTATTCATTATGAAATTCTTATTTGTTAACTGTACATTTGGTCTCATGGTGCAATTCCATTGGCCGGCATTTGGGACAGAAAAATAATCCCCCGAATACCACACGAGCTTCAAAATTATCTGGTTTTTCCCGATAGGTTCCCTGCAAACAAATAAGATCATCAAGTTTTTCAGGAAAAATCACTCGCGCTTCGCGCTCGTGATTTTTTAACCTGACAAACTTGACTCCTTCATTTGTTTGCAACGAACCTATCGGGAAATACCCGATAATTTTGAAGCTCTTGTGGTATTATAAGTGATCATTCAACACTATACTACATCGTCCAATGAAATCGCTCAATTTTTGAAAACGGACCAATAGAAACCAACTATATCTGAAAACACTCAACTTCACAGTGTTTTCACTTTTAGAAATTTGTTTTTATCAAATGCCTAATTTGCATAGAAATATTAATACGTCCGGATAGCTTTGGCCGTTGGTGGAAGTAGCGGTCGTCATGGTTACGATAAAAAAGCAGTTGTTAGCGATAACTTCAACAGCACATTTGGCAGTTCTGTCAGTTCATTTTCGTATTTTACCATAAAGTAGATAAAGATGTGCCGCTTAATACAGTGAAGTCAAGATCCTACATTTGGAAACAATTTGAAGAATTCTGTGCTGCCCGGATATACCTGGTAAATGAAAAACCAAGTTTGTCGGAGCTCAATAATATTATGCTAGACTAGGCTTTCAATACGAAGAAAAGAGATGGATCAGACTATAAGGAAAGTGTCGTAAAAACCTTGTGAAATAATACTGCCAAACAGCTGCAGGAAAAATTCTATTCCTAATGGGGCGTTAGGTTCGATCCATTCACAGACGTGGCTTCTAAAACGGCGCGGGATGCACGAAATCCCAAGAGGCGTATTTTGCAAGTGGATCCTGAGAAAAGAAAAGTTAGTACCAAGGCGCTGTCTTTGGAGCAACACAAAAAGATGGTAAACTTATGTAAAGAAGATAATCCAGACTGTTTGAACAGAAAATTTTATTTTATTGCTGCATTGGAGCTTGCTTGGCGCGGACGAAAGGGTTCATCATGCCTAATTTCGCATTTCCAATTCGAAATTGAAAACGATGGTAGTCCCACGGGCCGAATTGCTTACAATACGATATTTTCTAAAACAAGACAAGGTGATGCCCAAAAATGTGCGGAAACGAAATGGCTGACCCCCAATATTGAAGAAGATATTTGCTGGTGAGGTTATATAAGCTACTTGTATCCAAAAGAACTGCAAACGTAACCACTGAAAGACTATTCCTTACTCCACATCAGAAATGGAAATATTGTTCATGGTTCAAAAACTCCCCAGTCGGTCCCAATACGATAGCTAAATGGACAAAAGAATCGGCAGAACTCATTGGCATCAACACAACCAAGTCGATGATAACTAACCACTCGCATCGAGCTACTGCTGTCAGCCAATTAGCCAAAGCAGGGATTGGCGAGGAGCAGCTGATAAAGATAACAGGCCATTCTTCTGTAGCGTCAGTGAAACCGTATCTCCAACTGGACCAACAACATCACAAAAAAATAATCACAGCCATAAGGAATGAAAAAACTGTCCTTCAAGAAACAACATCAGTATCTACTTCATCATTCGAAAATAATGCTCGTAATGTGTATAATAATTGTACTATCAATAATTATTATTTTGAGAATAAAGATGAATAATTTGTTGTTATGCTTCTATCTGGTTATTTTTGAATAAAAAACTATTTTTTATTTCGTTTGTTTTATATTGTTGAATTATCTTTCCAAATACTACACGAGATTCGAATTTGTTTTGAGAACACTGTCGTTTTTTGTAAATTATACAAATTTCACTCAACAAAGTGATCTCGAAATACCACTAGCCTTCGGCTCGTGGTATTTTAAGGATAACTTTGTTTCGTGAAATTTAAACGCATAATTCCCAAAAAACAAGAGTGTTCTCAAAAAATTCTCACCTCTAGTGGTATTACCCTTGAGAATTCTAGATATAACTGAACCACAAACTCATGGGTCTGTTGCCATATATCTTGTGAGGAAATACAAGATCAAGCTGAAATTAAGCAATTTGGATCACCCCATAAATCAGTACATGAGGAAATTCAATTAGAACTAATAAAGAAAAACAATCATTTCGATGGTGATTTAATTCTGGAAAGCAAAGGTTTGCCATTTCTTTTGCTATATAAAAAACACGAATCTCCGTTCTCTCCATGCAATCTGGCCATCAGAATTCCATTCGTTATCCAATGATAACTTTTCAATCTTCCCTTTTCTCTTGTATCCTCACGGCATTCCTTTCCAGCATCCCCGCTCACTCGTAGAACGAAAGACTTCACTAATTAACGATAGCTATATTAATTAGAAGTCAGTTGAAACATGCATATTGCGTGATTGAAGAACCGGAAGTCCACAAAACTTCCCCTTTTACGCAAAATACTGCATAACTGCCGTTGGTCCTAATAAAGAGGTTAGGCTTATAATTAAAACTGGCAGTTTAATTTATACTTTGCTGGCACAACATCCAAGTGAGTTCGTTCTTGAAATAATAATATATAAACTTTCGTAGAGCATACGTTGATAAAAAGTTTTCACATTATGGTGAATCTCTCTTGAAGAAAATCCATTTAAAATTGTTGTGTTCTTCTTCATCAGTATGTAGAATATGATTAAAGATAAATTGAATTAATGACTCGCTAATTAGTGAAATTTCAAATATGAGAAAAAATATTGAAAATTTAAATCAATACTTCATGAAACACACCTTGCGTGTATCAACATCAGTCTCGGGTATCCTAGTAGTAGATTGAAGATCCGAGATTCGACGGATGTCGGGTTCAAATCCCGGCGACTTCCGTCCTCAAATATCACGAAGAAATAAATCCCCAGAATCTATAGAATGCGTAACAAATTATACTAATGCGTCCAAGGACGAAACGCGTGGGGATATTAAAACATGAAATCCTACAGATTAATATACAGGGTGAGTCTTTGACCACTGCGTTAATTTTAACCATAGGTTCTTGAGATCAAAAGAAACACTTTATCCATTACGGTTATTCCAAAAATTTCTTTCTTAATTCAATATAAGAGTATTTTTCAGTTGGTGAAGTTTTTCTCAAGAAAACCGAGTTGTATTTTGTAGCTGTCTTTATACAGGGTGAGTCTTTGACCGCTGCGTCAGTTGATAAACAGTATGCAAATATGCTAATAATTAATGTTATCACAGTTTTAAAAGAAAGACGTCAAAACTCCGAAACTCATTTTAGTAATGTATTCGCTTTGATAGCCGATATTCATAAAAAATTAAATATAGAAATTACTAAACCAAGAATAACACAGAGACAATCACATCGCTCAAATGTACCTACTGAAAATGATGAATGTTTTTTCAGAATCAATGTTTATATTCCTATGTTAGATTATATCTTACAAGATCTACAATATCGATTTAACGAAGAATCTCTGAAAGCTTATGGGTTTAATTTTTTTTTCTTCAATTTTCAATACGAAAACGGACACATAAATCAATCTTTCACTTCCTGATGTTGTAGCTCTCTCTGAGACGTTCTTGAAATTCGAGAGCAATTTTTCATTATCAGGGTATAGAATTATTCGCGAGGAAAGGAAGGATGGCTTTGGGGGTATTGCATTGGCAATCAAAGCTCATATTCCTGTTCAACCTATGACCATTAACTCATCTCTACTTCCCCATAATTGTCAAGTTTTAGGCGCTTGCCTAGGTGGCAATGTCTCTGTGATTCTGTCCTACCTTCCTCCCAAGGTCAGTATTCCAAGCTCTGTGTGGGATGTATTTGATCAGGCCTGTTCTGGTAAACGTACGATATGGGTTGGGGATTTAAACACCCAACACACTTCTTGGGGATCAGGTTTTTGTAACTCAAAAGGTATAAGCTTCTTCAATCTTTTATTGCATAGTGACCTCGTCCTTCTGAATGGGACTACTCCAACAAGAGTTTCAAGACCTGGTACTCATCCTAGTGCCCCTGATGACAGTTGCTACTGCTGATATTGCCAGTCACTGCTCCTGGTCTGTGCATTGCGATACAGGCTTTAGTGACCATTTTCCTACCATTGTCACGATCAATGATCTCTCATTAGTCTTTCCTAAAACCGTTATTAGTAGTTCTCATAAGTATGTTATTAAAAAGGCAGATTGGAATAGGTATCAAACTAATCTGATTATATCCCCTAGGAGGAATGCTATTGACTCGGCAGAACATCTTATTGAGGCAATGACTGAGAGTGCTGATGATGCAATCCCTCATTCTAAGGGTGCATCCTCAGGGAGATATAGAATTGTCTGGTGGAATAAGGTTATCGAAGATGTTGTTAAGTTGAGAAGAGAAGCCCTTGTTCAATATCTTGCTCATCCGTCTATGGAGAACTGGATTGAGGCTAAGAGGTTGAAATCCTTAGCTCGCAATAAAATAAGGTATATTAAGAGAGAATCCTTCAGATCATTTTGTCAGGGACTGGAATTTTCCTCTTCCCAGAAGTCCTGGAAGCAAATTGGGAAGTTTTCTGGTAAGACCAACCATTGCAATATGTCACCTCCTATACCTGATAGTCTTTCGTGTAGTCTATTGGGTAAATCCAGTGGTAGCTGTTGTTTCAATGTCCCATATCAGGGTGCTCTTGCTCCTGACAAGTTTACTATTGGCGAACTGGACCTATTACTCAAATTTTCAAAAAATTCAGCTCCCGGCCTTGACGGCTTGGGTTATCCTATGTACGCTAACCTTCCTAGTTCTCACAAGTCAAGGTTGCTGGTTATTTTCAATGAGATTCTGGAAACGGGTTCAATCCCCAAGGCGCTCACAAGCTATAGAATAATTCCCATGCTAAAACCAGGTAAACCGACTCTTCTAGCTAGTAGTTATCGTCCCATTTCTTTAGCTCCCTGCATTACAAAAATTTTTGAAAAGATGATAAAGGTTAGAATTGAATCAATAATAGAGAAGAGATTGGGGAATGCAAATGTTTTTGGATTCAGGAGAGGCAGATCCGTCAATGATGCCATCACGCTTTTTACGACCCATGTTTATAGAGCTTTTGCAGGCGGAAATTATGTCATGGCAGCGTTCCTGGATATTAAATCAGCCTATGATAATGTTTTGCTGGATGTTCTCAGGAATGACATGTTGGCCTGCGGCGTCCAACCGTGTTTTGCATAGGTCATATCTAGACTTTTTGGGAGTAGGGAGTTGTTCATTAACAGCGCTGTCTCAGGTAATTTACTAGGCCCACATAGACCGGGTAAAGGCCTTCCCCAGGGTTCAGTACTTAGACCTTTGTTGTTCAACCTATATGCTTTCCTGCCTGACTACCTATTTATTGACGGTGTTCTTTATATTCAGTATGCGGATGACCTGGTTGTTCTTTTAATTGGTAAAAATCTGGAATATATGAGATTTTCCCTCAATGCTGTTCTTAATCGTCTGGCAGCATGGTTAAAGGATCGTAATTTATATATATCCCCTGACAAATCCTCTGCCATGATACTGGCTAAATCGAGATTGCCATTAGATCCAGATAAAGTCTGAAGCTATAAAGAAACTGCTCTTCATAATGACAAGTCTTCAATTCAACAGATCCTGACAGAAAATACATTGCCTATTTCAATGGTCAATATACCGAAGTACCTATGTGAGTGATGCAAATATTTTTCTCTTTTTATTATGGAATATTACTCTGGATTAAATATTAAACAAGGTGCTAGACATCATTAATAATGAATACAGCAAATGACAATTTAGATTTTGTATTGAATGTAGGACAAAAATTGTTCAGTGGTTAATTTCATCTATAGTGTTTAGTGGTAGAACCATAGACTGGAGAGATTTCCCCAACCTTATGTAGAAATATTTAATGAAGACATAAAATACGGCAACATTGAACAAATCTGATTATTGAATCATTTCAGCACAGAGTTGGATTTGGGGAAATCAGAAAATTTGAACAAAATTGTATTCCTTTCAACTTCAAATATCTCAAGAATGGTACAATTTAAGAGGAAAAATGATGAATGATTTTATCTGCAAAAAAGACTAATGATTCCAGGAATTACAAGATACGGACCTTCAGTTCAAGCGATATTTGTTTTTCATGCAATTTAACCAATCTATAGAGTAGTACAGAGTGACTCAGTAATCCATCAAACAGTCACACGCAAAATTTGGATCTTTGAGATGGAAGAAACGCTGGACGCGTCAAAAAATGAATGCGAAATCACTACCCATCTAGCCGCCACCACAATTATTTTTGAATAGAGATAATAGGTCGAGTATCCATGTTGAAAAGGCAGTTCAATTACCTGCATGAGAGTATTGTTTTTTTTTCTTCAATCGCTTAACTATTAAACAGCCTTAAACAATATTTCATCCATAAATGTCTACCCCAATGGGATAGAAAATGAAAAAAAAAAAAACACTTGGACGAGTTTGATGCAGGGTTATGAACGCATAATTGATTGGAGAAACTCTGTATTGACTTACGGACATGAAGAAATAAATTGACACAATGATAAATACTTCAATTCAGAAAATACTCAAAATGACCTCCAACTTCCCCTATGCATACATACAGCAGTTCTTAGAAGGGATTCCGCACATTACTTAGCATTTCGAGTGTTATCAAACGACATTAGTTTATAATACTCTGGCGTGATTCGTCCAAGTAGGCTTCGTTGCAAAAATTTTATTTTCAAACGTCCTTAAAAAAATAATCCATGGCGAACAGGTCAGTAAAACGAGCAGTACATTCTATGGCACCCTCCTTCCAATCCAACGTCCTGGAGGAGGTGCACAATCTTGATGAAATCTCAAGTAGGCTTCTACATAACAATGATCGTTCTCCAAAATATCTCCTAACGTGGGATCGACGATGTTTTCTAAGAGATCAAAGTAAATAATCAGCTGTTAGCAATTCTTTCCTCTAGTCAGTTTTCAGACGCCGTCCTATAAGAGAAAAATATATCGAATTAATTCTTTATTGTAGTGGAACTTTTTTATTATGGTTATGAGTGTGGAAATTGATTAGTTTATATAGTTTTTATAATGGATTATCAAGAGAGGTTCGCAGATATAGATTCAAGAACTAGGATTCCTAAATTAAAGTATGATGAATTTAGGTATTCCGAGATAGATGATTGTGATATATGGTTTCTTGTGTCATTTTTCATTCAGAATGTTCGTGATCCAAATGAAATTTGGGAAAGGATAAGCAAGATTAATCAAAACCACCGTAAAACGTTTTCAGTTTCTGCAAACCCATCGATATATATGTAGAAATGTTTCGAAATGGTGCAGTTATTATGTTTGCAGTTATATTGAAAAGGTTTTCGATTTAAATAAATACGAACGATATTCTGACAACTATATACCGCCGGTGGATGGAGATGCGGTTAATTCAGTTACCGACGAATTATGACGGATGGTTGAAGGAGTTCGATGTTGATGAGTCATTACCCGATTAATGATGGAAAAATATTACGATCACTATTGAATTATAGAGATGTATGTTTAATGGCCTCATTTTATATACAAAATAATTTCGAACTTTGTAGCTTTCGGGAAATGACGAAAAGTGTCAGTGGCCAACGTTTGAATAATCGGCGAGAGGAGTTTTCAGAGTTTTAATCCTCTTTTCTTCATCGAACTCATTAATCATGTCTTATGATTTCACATCGCCGAAATCTCTACTTGAATAATGCATAATTATTCAATTTTATTCACACTACAATCTACAGATCTCAGCCTGTACTGGTCGAAATACCCGACTTTCAATCAATAATGCAGGTAAAAATTATACAAAAATGACCGATATTTATTAACTCAAGAAATATTCCTTTAACAGCTTCTGATAATTAATATTTAATGAAAACAATCTTAATTATATCTTCAATTGAATTATATCTAGATCAGCCGTTGACAACTCTGCATTGGTCCTATATTTGTCAATATTTCATAAACCCACCAAATTCAATTTGTTTGTTGCTCTAGTATCATGACTCGTGAAAATAATGGCCACTATCATTGAATCGGGAAAATAATTCGAGACGCGTGCCTTGAACCCCATTTCCCAATTCGGGTTTTTTATTGATTACTTCATTCCTGAAAGACGCAGGTAGGGCGTTGCAGTAATAAATTACACGAGCCGGAGTACAATGAATATTCATCATCGAAGACGACACACCTATTAAAATGATCTTCTTCTCTCCCATCCACGCCATCAGATGCATTATGATTGTCTGTGGGGAATTATCCGAACATACATTAGCTACTCCTACGACGACTGCAAATTCCCAATAGCATGCTATGTCTTCAATTCCGCCTTGATGTTGTATTCGTATAGGTGTTCAATATAAATGCTGACTCACATACCAATTTGGCTGTAAATTCCGAGGGGAATAATTTAAGGAGAGATGGAAGTTGAATTAGATGGAAGCAGTAAACCAATTTACGTTCAGCCGTTTATTCATTGCAGTCTATTGATTAATAACCTTCATGAGTTTCGAATGATGACTGCTGGAACCATTCGTTTACAGCCAGGTGAGACCTATAGGCAAATGAATATTGACAAGAAAATTTTGTATTCTCAATGAACTGAATGAATTGATATTCATTAATTTCCTCGAAGGATTCGGATGACAGCGCTACTGACGGTTTTCACGAGTTGAGCAGTAAACTGTCATCTATGTAATGGCACAATCATATGATCTTCTTGTTGGTAAGCCATTCAAATAAACAAAAATGGTAGCAGATCCAATATTGAGCCCTGAAGAAGTCCTTTATGTATTTTGTGGATACTCGATATATTTGTGTTGATAATCACATATTCATTGTGTTCTTTCTTCCAGGTATCACTCGAGAAGCTTATCAGGAAGACCTTTCCAATTTCTACCGTCCGATTTCAATTTTTTCACCGTCTCAAAAATAGACGTAGCTGTATTTTTTTTTGTGCCCTTTCCAAATAACATGTTCATCACACATGGTGATATTGCTATTGAAATGCCATATGCATCAACCGATCAACTACTCAATAGTCTCGCCACCCTTGTCTCTTCTAGCGGTGTTGTCGGATTGAGAAAAAATGATGAGATGCAGAGCCTTTCACCTTCAACTCAGGTCAATGTTTCCGAAAACTAACCACACCCACATTTTGTGGAACAATTCCATATTTTGATAATCATTTTGAGCAATCATCTGAACGTACAAAACTTTCACTACTATTAATTTTTTATGTGCATTTATCATCTGTCAAGCTTCCTTTCATTTATTTTTCGCTTCATTTATTCTATTCAAGTTATGGAATTTTTTTGTTTTCTCCGGTTCACAGAGCATCATGTTACCTTGGTTATCTTCAGGTTTTCTCTGTGCCATGGAATTTTCCTGTCAATTTTGAGATAACCGTTACTGCTGAGTTTTTTGTGATGTTATTTATTTCCTCGTTTTTTTTCTTATTCGGTAGAGCATATATTTGGTACTCTATCATATAAAAATTTTTCCATTTTGAATTTTGTATTCAGTTGATGTTTATTGATGAGTTGAAATTAAGATGTAAATATTTGCAAGTATGTGCTGGTGTTATGTAAACACTGATTCTTGAGATTTCATTCTCTTTATGAACAATACATTTAAAAGTTGAAGTTCTTTATCTTACTTTCCCTTGTAAATTCAATCGATTCTTCTTGATCATTTAGATGTATAAGGTTTCCATCTACAATCAATGTTGCTAAATGATGAAAGTATTGTCAACATATCTCTTCCTTAATTTGGGTTTTAATATATACTGTCAAGACATTCTCATATAATATTATGTTATATTATATCATCTATAAAATTCTCGTGTCACAATGGTCATTCCCGTATTCCTCCGAAACGGCTCTACCGATTCTCATGAAATTATGTGAGCATAATGAGTAGGTCTGAGAATCTGCCAACATATATTTCCCATACCCCTTAATGATAAGGGTTGTCCACCCTCAATATTTCTCTTTAATGTTTAGCCATTTTTTTGATTTCGTTATTATTTGAATAATGTCGCATTAAAAAATACATACAAACCTAAATTTATACTTTTATCGCCAAACCGTATTTTTTAATAGCCACATTTATAATTTAATCATTATTTTTCCACGGTCGATAACTGATCAGTCATCATTCAATTAGTTATCCCCGCCAGTTGTCTACAGGTGTCACTTCTCATTAGTAAACAGCACGGAGTAGGGATGAAAACGAAGCCGGTCTCCTGTTTCTCTCACACAATGAGACTTCTCCCACTCCCTACACAGTTGCCGGACATCATTATTGTTTATACATCAGGTTTAGTAGTAATGTTGACAACTATTATTTTGCGATCTCAATGTTACTCTCATATTAACTATTAATAATTCCTATTTTATTAATAATGAGAAATTATCAATGTTGAGTGTAATTTGCACGATTAGATTATCAAGTGATTTTCATAACCTCACATTTAGTTTTGATTAAAGTTCATTATTTCGCATCGCATTACAGAACTGAAGTAGGCAGTCAGGAACACCCTAATTCAGTTCCTGAAGCAAGTATATTTCATAGGGATAGAATTCATATGATTGCAGGATTCTTATGATAGTAATCAAGGTCTGATCCATGCAATAATAAGGCCGTATTTCTCTTTTCTTCTCCTTTCATCCGTTTTCTTTTTGTATCCGTCTGAACCAATAGAATTAAATTTGGCATCTAGTGGCGCAACGCGAGTAGCAGATCCATATTCTAGGAAGTTGTTAAATGAAACAGTTTTTTATTTCTTAAAGGTTTAACTGGTGGTAGCAGGATCAAAAAACGGGAAAATTAGTTCCACATCCTTGTGTCGACGTATGTCTCAAAATTGCTATATTGTTTATTTTTCGTTGCGGTCTGTCCGCAACTTCTTTCCATGCAAAGTGCATACCTGAGATTTGTAAACCGTATTGTTTATATAGAGGATAATGGGAGGATACAATTGTTTAGTCTAGCCCTGAAGATGGAAAAATATATTTCCGAAACGTCGGCGAACTGACATTTTCCCGTTTTTTTGATCCTGCTACTACCAGTAAAACCTTTAGAATATACAATTTTGGATCACCAATTTGAATTTAAGTTTGTTATTTCACTCAGTGTCGTTATTCCTAGAAATTAATTTCGAAATTTGCACCCTTTCTGAGAATGACTAGAAATTCACAATGACGGTTGGAGCGCTTGTAACGTTTTTCAGAATACACGATCGACAAGGTAACCCAGACAATTCATAAACTACTGACGTGAGGTCAGATGACTTTGGCTTTTTTTTAAACAAATTTTTTATTCGACTAGGTATATGATCGATAAATGAAAACAATTAAATTTGAAGAGAGGATTATTCGAAAAAAAGTTTTTTCTTGGATCTGGAGAACTTAAATATGGCGGTCGGTTTGATTATCCTTGTTTATTTCGTAATTCGGTTAAATCGATCAAAGCCATCTGATCTCACGTTAGTGGTTTCTGAATTTCTTGATAAGAAATTGATAAATAACCATTAAACATCTTTGAAATCGGATAATTCACTCCAAACAAATCCCAAATTTCTTTCTTCACTAGTTTCGATGTTATTTCAATATCGATGGATATTTTGATGCGGGATCCTAGGGTAAGATAAGCATCAAATCGATCATCTCAATCATTTATCGGAACGACCATTCGTCCTATTCAAATATCGAGATCTGGCGGTTGAATTTATGGGGATGATAAAAGCTGAATAGTTTTTTCCCGAATCAGACATTGATGGTTCCAAGTGATTCTCCAAATCTTCTTCTCAGAGGTGAAAAGTCTTATATTTTCATTTAATAATTAGATCTATATATCTCTTTACACATTATAAATCAAAATGGTATCACAACGACAACAAATTATATTCGGTCTGTCATGGGTTGAACTCGTTTCGTTGAATCTATACACATAATGGAATTTCATCTTGTGCATGTAAATGTGTGAGCCTAATCCTCCGAGAAAGGTGTTGAAATTGGGAAGATATTTCCCTTCAATCTCCCCACGCAAATATCAGATGGAACTCTCTGTGTAACGCACAGGTGTGGAAATGAGGTTGAAACCAAAACACACAATATGCCAATCAGTTTCCATGTTTGCCATAGTATATGAAGCAAATGTAAGGGAGACAGCTCGTGAGCCTAGAAAATAATATATAATCTTCTATTTGGCGGTATATCCTCTTGCAACATCAAAATCCGCTCATGCTAGATAACCTTTGAAACGAAAATGCTGTGGGATTTTCATATATATGAGAAAATTTTGTGGAAACAGAAAAGTGAGAGTCTTATGAAGGAGACCGTAAGCTAAGCAATATCATTCTACTCCTAATCCACACTCATGAAAAACATACTGTAGCTTTTGATAGCGAGTGGCATAATGAAACTAATTCATCAAAAAAGAAGAATAATGACAAATGAAGTTTCAGTACTTCGATTCATAGAAAAAAAAAGTTGATTTGAATCAATTATAAATTTTTACTGATTTTTATATTTTTTCACAAAATTTTGTTTTGCCAAAACTACTCATCCAGAAGTTACACTTCCGAATGAAAAATTTGAGTTAATAAAAACTTTTGACAAGTCACACTTATTCAACACAATAACTTATTCCCAATATTATTCTAATAATTCAATATTTTCATCGCCTTATTCTTCGGTTTTTATTCGTCTGCAAATAAATTATAATTAGGTATTTATCGCTGCAATGGTGAGAAATTTGAGAATGTATGGTAAATTTTTACTGATACTTTACTGATTGAGTAGAACATTTAGTTTTATCGGTACCTTAATTGCATAAAAATACAGCCAATTACTTGGTGAATATTCACTTTATGAACTCAAACTGCAGGTCGACAAATGCTTGGATCCATGCATAAATTTGTAATTCGAAACTGCCTAGTTCACCCATATAAATTCCTGATGGGGTTACAACCTTCACCAGAGGGTTGCTATTGAAAACAAGCTCTGTGTTCCAATCAAGCTCACCTGCTATAGAAAATCTTCATGTTTGAGTGAATTCACAAATTCTGATTCTTTGTCCAAGGTGGGCCTTTTTAATGAAACACCTAGTATGAACAAATATTTAGGATCTATTCTGCAGAATATAATGACGTTTTAACAAAAACTTAAAACTTATAGTTAATTAGAGGAACATTGAAGGGATCAATATTGAATGAGTTCAAGCTAAAACAAGTGAAAATTTCACATATGGGTGAAAATTTCTAACATACTATATATACTACGAAAAGGGATGGCACCTGAGTCTTTTCAGGAATTTTTAAATGTACACTTTAAAGAAAAGAAGAGATCGAATTGATGAAAAAATCTTAAATATAAAACCCAGTTAGCTAATTTTTCTCCGATTTTCCAAGGTAAGCGTGTCGAATCATTTGATAGCTTCAGAAAACTCATGGCTTATAATTAAAAAGCCATTCCGACAAGACAAATATCGAAGAAAACTGTGTTGTACTCTTTACAACCGTTTTCGTGACGTACTAAATTGGGGTTGAAAACCGATGTTAAACAATCACAGACCATGTTAGTTATAAAAAAATCAACAAGGAAGGGAGGAGGGCTCAAAGAATTTTTACAAAACAAGTCACAGGGGTTCATAAAATAAGATAGCAATAATTGTTCTTCCCAAATGATAGGAAATTTGCTAATAAATAATAAGATTCAGATTTCCACGAATTTTTATTGTTTTTCAATACAATTATTTGGTTTTACATTTTGAATGATAGTTTCACTGAAATAATTCTGTATTTATGGCTGTAAAACTTTCCCGGAACGTCGCCTCAAATAGGGTAATAAATATTGAGGTATGTTAGGGTTTTCAGGAACATGTTCTATAAGGGGGACCGTTCAACTTCTGTTTGTTCATTCAAAATAATATTTTGTTAGTTCTATTTGTTTATTTCGAGGGCTTCTAAATATGTTAATCTTGAACTTTCACTTTCTGTATGGAGGATTTCGAAATTATGGTAAATTATGTATATTATTTATTATTATTTGATTTTAAAATGCTTGTGCTTTTCATAGTTTGAACAAGATGTGCAATAATTATTACAATTTCTTTTAACTTTTGCTTTGAATTTTAACATTATAATTTTAGTTTGATTTGTCTTGGTGAGTTTTTTTTTTTGCGATTGTGATATTTCTCTGTATATTTTGATATCTAAATTGATTGTTTTTCATTTTCGCCTGAAGAAGGACACAAATGGTTATCCGAAACTATAGCGAAATAAATCGTAATATATATTGTGCCTTTCCACCGAATCTCTCACATACTTAATTATTTATTGGCAAATTTCCACCATGTGAACACAAATACAATTAATTATATAAAGTTTGCTGGCAGGTAAATGTTTTCTTGGACAGACAGGGCTAATTCCCTGTATAATCTTTAATAGGATATCCATTGCTCAATATAATTATCACATCTCAGAAAAGTGGTATTGTGCCTTATGACCTTAAATGACTCACGGTCATACCAGTACCGAAAGTAAACCATCCACTGAAAGCTGACCAACTGAGACCAATTAATATGCTGCCCGTAGTATATAAAATTTTGGAAATACTAGTGCATCAACAACTAAATGGATAGTTGGAGGAGGAGTACATATTTTGTGGTGGTCAGTCTGGTTTTCGAGCTAAACACTCGCGTAAAGCTGCTAGTCAGTTTGCAATTTCAAAGTGGAAAAGTGAAATGGACGTAGGGAAACTAATTCATAGCATTTTTGTGGTGCTTTTGAAACTATTCAGAGGCAAAGATTACTCAAATCTTGTTCTAGTTTGACTAAAGGGGACAGTGCTGAAATGGATTGAGAATTATATGAGTGGTAGATCCCAACTTACAAGAATAGGAAACAAAGTCTCAGATATAAGGGAGTTGGACTCTGATGTGCCACAGGGTAATGTGCTCGGTTCTTTGTTATTCATTCTACACATCAATGATATTCGTAGATACATAAAGAAATGTTAGCTTTTATGCGAAAGACATATATATAATAATAGGTTGTCAAATATCTCCCTTCCACTGTTTGCTCTTTATTCAATGCTTAATGAAAAGTGTTACAGTAATCGGATTTTGTTCAAATAAGAGCCGTGCCGTTTTATTCGATATTCTGTTTCCATCTAGAAGGCAACCTCATAATACCTTCCTCGTAGAAGCCCCCCTCCTTATTCGCCAAGAACTCGAACGGCCATTTTTCACAAGCATCTTTTGAGTTCAACTTTACACCACCAAAGGCGTTCGCCATGGACAGGAACAGGTGGTAATCACTTCCCGTACGTGGTCATCTCCTTGTCGTGGTGTACGGGCTTAAGTAGCTGTGATAAGCGACGAAAACCAAGAATGACCATCATCACTGAATTCCTGCCAATCCAAGGGTTCTATCTAAGCGTGCGCATAGGTCGTGAGACCTTTGCAACAAACCTAGGCTTCCGGACCTAGAAGATGCTGGAGACAGAGTCAGCAAGCAAAAATGTCGAACGACTGGCACGAGGTAGCGGCGTGATAACTATGGCTCTCTCGGCCCCCCGAGTCCTAGACATGGGGTAAACCCGAAGAGTACAGTTAGTATCACATGTCCGAACCAGGAGGCCACGACTGATAGCTTAATCCGATTACTAGGCGAGAGGAGAATGAGTCCCGATTCTCCCACCTAGTTCTTAACGGACCCGGCATAGATCTGGGTAGCACAGTCGTAGCGATATCAGAGAAACTATGACCCACTCGGCACCTCAGGTCTGTACTCCCAGTCCTGAGGAAGACCCGAGGGGTAACGTTAATGTCTGACTGAAACCGCAACTTCGTAGCCAAGTCCTCGAGTCAACAGGGCCGTCCAACCGTCCATGCTGGAATGTCGCATGGCCGAAGGCATGTACGGGGCCAAGACCTTCCGAGGATCTATACCTAGGGCTCCGAGTTCCGTAACCAGAGCTGGGTGAACACGGAACGGTGAAATCGATTTAGTTGACCCTAACGAGTTCTTCGTGAGACAACGGTACTTGGTATCAGATCGCAATACAAGCTCTTCCTCACATCCCCAACTTCCTAGTGAGTGTATGAGTGAGTGCGTGGGAGGCACAAATACTGCACGCTGCAGTGGTGTACCGCCCACCGCAACTGCCAGTTTTATGAGTCGGTGTCCCTAGGACTCTAACTGAAGAGTGTTGCTTTAGGAGGAGGAGGAGGTTCAGTGGGTGAAAGTCCCACACGAATCTGCAGCATTGCACGCTGCCGCTGCAGGGATGACATGAGGAGTTCCTCCTGCCTCTAGGCGGAAAAAAAAGGTGGTAATTACTTGGCGCTATGTCCGGGCTATATGGTGCCCACACAGCAAAACCTTCCAGGCCGTCAATCCCGGCTTGGCCACTGTTTGGGACGATTTGCTTGCCTTCGACAACGACCGTTTTCGCTTGATATTATGCGATCCATTTTTCGTCGCTAGTCACCATCCGCTTCAAGAATGGGTCGAGGTCGTTCCGTTTCAGCATCATATCGCTGGCGTTGATTCGGTCCATAAGGTTTTTTTCGTCAAATCATACGGCACCCAAATATCAAGCTTTTTTTGTATCCAGCCTCCTGCAGGTGGTTAAAATGGTTTGGTGACTAACTCCCATCTCCTGTGCGATGTCACGAGATGCCACATGCCGGTCTAACTCGATTTATTCCATGATTTGATCGGTATTTGTCTCTGACGATTTCATAGTAGATTTGACATAGTTCTTTTCAACTCACTATTGTACTTTGTCATTACTCACATGTTTTTTTTTTGTTTTATTCATTTTCATTTTACTTTTCTGAACAACAACAATTTTCATGTTTTTTTTCATTAGAGTACGTATCTCAAGACCTTAAGAATTTGCAATTATTTTTGAACCAATCATTCATTGCTGTTTTTATGAATATCACGATATTCCTAAAATGATCAAGCTTTTCTATTAATTTTCTTATGTTTCCCTATTAAAGTTTAGCAAATATTAGGCTGTCAGATTCCGTGACAAATACTCCTAAATTCGTAACTTGCCGGAAACTCTTACCGAGAATATCCTCACAAAACTTTTTATTACGCTGAAGATACGATCTATGATTTATGTAAATTGCAATTAGCCCCGAATATGCTTCCTTCGTTCAAATTTTAACGTTTGAAAACGACTGTGACGAATGATGTGGCAAACTACAAAAATAAGACCATTAGGCCGGTTATGGATGTATTTATATCGTCATGAAACATAATATATTGTCGAGCTTGAAACGAAAAACAAAGACGGAAGTGTGGTTGGTTATCACATGGTTGCAATTGGATGTGTCATCGTCCTCATTTTTTTCCTTCACCAAGGATCCATATGATTCTCCATTCGTGCTACATATACTCTAACAAAACGAATTCCAGAAAACAGTATTATATTATATATATTTTTCATCGACCATATGTTTTTAAAAGTTGAAGTTAATGTGGCAGTAATTAATTAAATTCCTCATTGGTTTTCACATTGTTTTTATCTAAAATAAAAGGTAATGGCTAATGGAGAATCAATAGTAAAATTTGAATACCTGCGGCCGGCCGTATAGTAACTACATTCCGAAGGAGATGAGCTAGAGTTCTAATATTTTCAGAATAGGTTGTTTTTCCAAATATCTAGGTCGAATGCATTATCGGACCTAATTTGTCGTATAATACAGCACTTATGAGAATGTATACTTCAATAATGCAACAGGATAATAATCATGGCCACGACTAATTATGACCATCGTCATGGTAACTATAATATTGTATGAGCTAAGCAATCGGGAACACGGGGAAGGTAATGGAGTTCCAGCGACGGCTCTGAAAAAATGGCAGAAAGTTTCGCGGTTGATAAAAAAAGTATATTCTCTCATGTCTTATAGCACATGTTAGTAACGGTCCCTGCCTTAAGGCCTTGGAACCGCCCCATCAAGGCCTTCGATCCAAGTACCTAAGAAATCTCATACAACAATATAAGAATGGTCCACAATCTCGAGACCCCTAAATGAAATATCGTGTAATGCGAGCATATAGGTAAATTGATAGCAGTACAAGATCATAGAAATAAATAAACGAAAGTGCTCCCAACACTTGATAAACCAGTGAAACATATAAATATAAAAGATATAAATCAACAGAAAGGAAACATAGATATAAATAGCAGCAAGAGAACAACATGAATAATAAAAAGACAATTTCTACAAAGATTACATGAAACATACAATTACATGAACAAAGGATCTCTCATCGCTTGATAGAGTAGTATCCATAAGTGAATAAAATCAGAATAACTATAAGGAACATGAACACAACATGATACTAACAACCATACATAATCGACAGTAAGAAGATGATGATTTCCCTTTGAATGGGTTCCATAGCAGACTTCAAACATCAGAAGATCTGAAAAATTATCACTTGGACCGCAAGACTCGATTCGAAAAATCCTCCTTGCAGATTGGCGACAAATTTTGTGTATAAGATTTGAATATAGAGGGGACAAGAGTGATTATGATGAAGAAAAGAGATGGATCAGACTACAAGGAAAGTGTCGTAAAAACCTTGTAGAATAATACTGCCAAACAGCTGAGGGATAATTCTATTCTGAATGGGGCGTTAGGTTCGATCCATTCACAGACGTGGCTTTCAAAACGACGCGGATGCACGAAATGCCAAGAGGCGTATTTTGCAAGTGGAACTTGAGAAAAGAAAAGTTAGTGCCAAGGCGGTGTCTTTGGAGCAACACAAAAAGATGGTCAACTTATGTAAAGAAGATAAGCCAGACGATTTGAACAGAAAATTTTATTTTATTGCTGTATTGGAGCTTGCTTGGCGCAGAGGACAGGGTTCATCATGCCTAATTTCGCATTTCCAATTCGAAATTGAAAACGATGGTAATCCCACGGGCGACTTGCCTACAATCCGATATTTTCTAAAACAAGACAAGGTGGTGCCCAAAAACGAAATGGCTAACTCCCAATATTGAAGAAGATATTTGGCCGGTGGAGATATAAGCTACTTGTATCCAGAAGAACTGCAAACATAACCACTGAAAGACTATTCCTTACTCCACATAAGAATTGGAAATATGGTTGTTCATGGTACAAAAACTCCCCAGTCGGTCCCAATACGATAGCTAAATGGACAAAAGAATCGGCAGAAGTAATTGGCATCAACACAACCAAGTCGAAGATAACCAACCACTCGCATCGAGCTACTGCTGTCAGCTAATTAGCCGAAGCAGGGATTGGCGAGGAACAGCTGATAAAGATAACATTCTTCTGCAGCGTCAGTGAAACAGTATCTCCAACTGGACCAACAACATCACAAAAAAATAATCACAGCCATAAGAAATGAAAAAAAATGTCCTTCAAGAAACAACATCAGTATCTACTTCATCATTCGAAAATAATGCTCGTAATGGGTATAATAATTGTACTATCAATAATTATTATTTTGAGAATAAAGATGAACAATTTGTTGTTATGCTTCTATTTGGTTATTTTTGAATAAAAACTATTTTTTATTTCATTTGATTTATATTGTTGAATGATCCTTCCAAATTCCACACGAGATTCGAATTTTTTTTGAGAACACTCTGTCGTTTTTTGAAAATTATACAAATTCCACTAAGCAAAGTGATCCCGAAAAAAAATTATACAAATATATAATACCAAATATATAATACCAAATATATAATACCAAATATATAATACCAAATACCACTCGCCTTCGGCTCGTGGTATCTTAAGGATAACTTTGTTTCGTGAAATTTAAACGCATAATTTCCAAAAAACAAGAGTGTTCTCAAAAAATTCCCACCTCTAGTGGTATTACCCTTGAAAAGTCACTATTCAACAAGTGCTAGGTCTACTTCATACCTACAGATGTCATTATATGAACTCTCTCATTTTATTTGTTTCAGTGATGAGAATTCTGCAAAAAGAATATCATGAATCGACGTCGAAATATACGAAAAAGTAAATTCTTTATACATCCAACCATAACAATAATTCTTTCTGCGAATCTCCAAACACATTTCCAATATATATTGAATCTCAGGTTTTTTGAAAGATGAAACAAGTGCGAAGCTCAATTGCCATCGTCCGAAAACATCCTGCTACAGTGGAAACACAGCTTTTTCGTCTCTCAGAAAGACCTGGCCTCCCGTAAATACCTTCCGAAAGGCAGTTATGTCGAATCGGTCATCGATCATTCAACGTCCGATCATTTTCTGACGCTTTTTTATCGAACCGGTTCGGTTTTTTCGTACTGCAGCCGGACCCGCACATCCTTTATTTATGGATCCCATTCCAAATATTTATTCCTATCCAATAGAGCGGGATATGTAGGGAAAAAGGGAATTTTATATAAGAACCAATAAATTTCACTTTCATATAAACATCGAGCAGAATTTTCGACTGAGAGAGGAATTTGATTTCGGCGAAACGTTTTTGCTGCCATCTTGTATTTTATGTCGTCGGACGTCAATCAGAGAAGAATCTTCATTGTCTAGTTTCGATATCCTGTATAAATCAGACATCTTGCCTTGACGCCTGTCAAAGGACCATGACAGATTCATGGAATGCTTTTGATTCATTATTCATAATTATCTTGAATGGTACATGAACAAAAATCGCATTATTAGTTTATCCACTGCTGGTGTTGGTAATAGATTTGTGTGGTAAGGTATTGAATTTTACTTCATATATGAATTAACGTTTATTATGTAAAACGCTTTTCTTTACTGAATAAATCATAACCAAAACAAAACAGATTCATCATACCATAATTTTTTTCATTAAAAAGTACGGACGGGGTTTTCCAAAAGAGAATTTAGGTGATTATACTCAGATTTCTCAGAGCAAATCGAACTGTACGTCTGAATGTGTGAATTATTTTAATCTTTCAAAGTTAATTGTTACTGGTATTTAGAACACAAGATAAGCATCAGGCAAAGGAAGAAACAAAAAGTATTCTCAAACAAACTACACTGATCAACAATTGCTTCACTTATGAACTTTTTTCTCTTCATTTGTATTTTTTCAAGTTATCTCGTGAATATCTGTACATTATATGTTCTCTAAAGAAAAATTAAGATGTTTTGAGTTGATTATATCAAATTTTTCCTCACTTCATCGGCTCTTGTTCACAAAATCGATTGTTATCTGCAGGCTGTTACAGGTGGAGTGAAAAGCAATGTGGTATTAGTTATTGAATCTGTTTTTTTCTCTCGTTCAAATACATAAAGTAATAATTGAAGAAATGAGAACACTATCAGCTTATCAGTCGTGCCGAGAAGGCGTTTGGCTCCTGTGCAACTTGACCAAATCATACGGTGGATACAGGAAGGTTTGTCCCGGCGATTGAATGTTTCTCAAAGTGTCGTGAGTCGGGCTTGGAATAGGTTCATCCAAAACGACTCAGTAGCTTATGTTCATGGGGGAGGTCGGCAGCGCAGTACAACAGCTGCCCAAGATCTTCTTTTGATCCTCAATGCTAGGAGAAATCCCACTTACCCGGCGTTGCGGCTCAATATCCCTAGAGTTGCAACAGGAGTTCTAATTTCGAACCAAACTGTAAGACGACGACTACATGTTCGTGGTTTGAGAGCACGTTGGAGGGTACAACATCCTCGTTTGAATAGGGAACACCGGGTTCATCGACGGCAATGGGCTGATGAGCACCGCAATTGGACAGTTGAAGATTGGAGCCGATGTTTATTTACGGATGAGTCTAGAATTCGTTTGGTCAACTCCGATGGACGTATTCTTGCTTGGAGGGAAAGAGGTTGAAAGCATACACAACAGTTTATGGTATCCACAACAGCTTTTGGAGGAGGTTCTATATGTGTATGGGGAGGCATTTGTTTGAATCAACGCACAGAGTTGGTTTTTCTGCAGAACACCACAATGACCAGCCAGAGATATCACGATTTGATTATCGAACCCATAATTGTTCCGTTTGCGGTTGACTTGGGCGAGAATTTCATTTTAATTGACTATAATGCCCATCCACACCGTAGTCGTCTGGTTAATGAAGCGCTAGAAACTCATGCTATTGATAGGATGGACTGGCCAGCTCGCTCTCCAGACATGAATTGCATCGAACATATCTGGTCTGAGATGTCTAGACAATTGTCACCCTTAGAACAACCGATCAATAATCTGGAGAAAAAAATTCACTCATTTTGGAGAACATCCTATCTTTTTCCCAAAAATTTTTTAGCTTCTGTTATCAAATGAGCTACAGCTTCATTCAAAATTTCCAGTAAATTTCCACAGAGGAAAAACTCCAAGCATGTCAGATTAGAAATTTTCTCAGGTAGTTATAAACTATCTTTTTTAACTTTTTTATCTTAACGATATCCACGAAATTTCGGAAACCTATTCGTCCCAACCCCCTTCAAACCTCTTCCAGTTCCAATTTGATCCAACTTCAGATACTCATACATACACCAAGATATTTTGACAACAAACCTATTCAGAAAACATGAAAACCTGAGCTCTTCTTTTTTGGATGATAGAGAGTATACAACCGACCGACTGGACCGAGATACTCTAGTTTGACCACGGACTTTTCATAAGTAAGTCAAATCCAACAGATTGAGACCATTCTCGGCTCGATATTCGAAAGTTACAGACATTTGTGTAAAACAATAGCACGCTGATTTATTAAGAACAATCTCACAAAAATGATATTTATTAAGTCCGGAACATTGTTAACAATTCATTATGTGTGAATATTTGGTATTGGTTCATACTCATTCCCTGAAGTTTTCGAGCGTTCACTCAGTCAGAAGATTGATCAAAATCCACAGTAAAACACCCTTTATGCTGACACACTGTTATCTTTCTTGATTATATCAATATAACATTAATCGGAACAACAAAAATGATACTCTTAGGTCTCCGATCAAATTTTTACCTGAAGGTAAAAATAATTTACCTGAAGGAGTAAATGTACTTCAGTCGCAAGGTATATACGATAATTTTCGTACTTCCGGTATGATTTTATTAATTATTTCAATAATTTCAATCAGTTTTTTCTCTCTTCAACTCATTTAATAAACTGTCTTTAAAATAAGTTACCATAGTAACATTGCGTTGTGACAATTATAATTTAGAAACATTGTCATTACTAGTGTCATTGTAAAGAAACATTGTTATTGATAATTATTGGTATCATGAGTGAAGAAGGTGTATCTGATATTGATAAAAGAGCAGCCGAAGTAGGTGAAGAATTGTTACCACCGAAATCTAGAAAACTATACGAGCAGCAGTACGATGCTTTTAAAAAGTGGTGCCGCTTAAAAAATGTGAGACAACCTACTGAAAATGCGCTGTTAGTCTACTTCAATGATAAATCAAAAGCGGTTTGTGCCTCAACTCTCTGGGCACATTACTCAATGCTGAAATCGATTATTAACATTAGAGAAGATATTGATATAAGTAAATTTCCAAAATTATTAGCTTTTTTGAAGAGAAGAAATGAGAGATTTAAGCCAAAGAAGTCAAGAATTCTCACGTCTGAGCAGGTAGATCAGTTCTTACGGGAGGCTCCGGATGATAAATATTCAATGCTTAAGGTAAATTTGGAAATGTGTTTATATTCAGAGATTTTAAGAAATCAATTTTTTTGTAGGTTGCACTTATTTTGGGCGTTGCGGGAGCTTGTCGTGGAAAAGAGTTGGTTGATTTAGAAATCGACGATGTGAGAGATTTGGGCGATTCCTTCCTAATTGCGATTAGAAACATCAAAAATAAAATTGACCGAAATTTTGTGATCAAAAATTCAGAAAACAGTGCCATCAGTTTTGTGGCGATATTTCGAAAATATGTGCCATTGCGAAAGACAAGGACACCTCATTCAAAATTTTTTGTTCAATACATCAACAAAGAATGTTTGGTACATTTCCACGGCAAATAGCAGCTTTCTTGAAATTAGAAAATGCGACGTCTTATACGGGACATTGTTTTAGACGCACATCTGCGTCTTTGTTAGCTGATTCGGGAGCAACAATAGACGTGCTGAAGAGACATGGAGGATGGAAATCCTCCAACGTGGCCGAGGGATATACTGAATCGTCTATTAAAAAATTTCAGATAAAATATTTGGTCAAGTGGCCGATTCGTCCACTATAGTTATGCTAGAGTCCTCATTGTCGCTTCCTGTTTCCGCAGGATCTTCGAAACAAACACCAGTTCAATATGATAAGAACCTATCTGTTACTCGTCAGTTACTTGCTGCATTAACCCAGGAAAGACTGGTTAATATGACGAACTGTCACAATATTAATTTGAATATTAACGTTAATTACCATTCTAATTAATTGTATTTTTCAATAAAATATCCCTTAAATTAGTTTGTTCGTGATTTAATCGTTCCGGGAGTTTCGTCAATATTTAATCTCGGAGGGATTAAATGTGACACTTTAGTACCTGTCACAAGGGAGTGAAGTTGTCACTTTAGGCCCGGAAGTACGAAAAATTCAATATTTCATGATGATGTATCAATTCTTATTGAAACATTCCTTGTGAAGTCCACTCATTCACAAGTAAGGAATCGATAACAAAAACAGGGAAACACACAATGGAGCTGAAATACTTTTCTGTAGTTGGAAAAACAAAATGGTTAAAATTGAAAAAACCTAATTCACTCGTTTTTCGCTGAACACTGAATAATCAGATTACAATTTTTTTCACACAAATACCTGACATTGACGCATAAAAACATAACAGAACAAGCTTTCAAAAGCAAACTGATATCACTGTATTGCGTAACACATTTTTGTAACATTAAAATCCACTTAATCACTTGATGCTTCCCATTCATGCTGAACACAGAAATTCCATCGCATTCAATGAAAGTAATTAATAAATCTTTCCGGATGAGGAAACAAACATTTCGATGTGTAAAGAGAAACAAGAAGCGCTTGCTGCGCTCGATCCACTTATTATTTCACCTGCTCCCCTAAATCTTTAGCGTATTTCCGAACCAGGAACTTTCGTCTTGGGATTGATACGTCTTAGGTTAGGATTGAACACGCTGGAGGGAACTAGATTTAGCACTTGTCAGACGGAGGAAATCTAGACCGATTTGAAGCCGCCGGTTTCCAATTGAAAATGGGGCTCAATCTTCCGTAGCGGCTGCCGGAGTTTCCATTGGAGCCAAATAACTCGTGAGTTAATTATAAATATAAGTTTGAAGCATACCAGGTGATTCTCCACTATGGCATATTGAACTTGTATAGAAAAATGGAACTGAAAATTCACTATTTGGGGTGAAAGAGAATGATCCTTCTATCTAGGATATTTTCAGACCTCCCATAGCTTTCAGATTTCTATTTCACAGACTGTTAAATATACCACTGACACGAGAAAACTACAAAAAAGATATCAACTTTATATATCAAATAGGACTAAACAACCAATACTCAATACAATTCATGAACGAAATTCTAACCTCAATAATAAGAAAAAAAGTTATCAATAGAATATATCCTCATATAAAAACAAAAGAATTTTTCATAACCACACTTTATTATTTATATATCATAAAAAAATAGACACAACGTTAAGAAAATATAAGTATATGCTTACTAATATAATAATAATTTATTTCCTACATCGAGACATCTACAGATGTATAGAAAGAATGAAATGAAACAATAGAATGTTCGCAATGAAAAAAAGAAAAAACTAAATTATTGAACTTGCGAAATACTTTTGAACACTATAAAAACATTTTTCAATCAACATTGATTTTAACTTCATCTTGAACTGTTTTTCACTAATACCCTTGAAATGTTGAGGTAAGTGGTTATAAAATTTCATTCCTGTGAAAATTGGGGACGACTCACACTTTGTGGTATCATGCAAGGGAATACATAACATATCCTTATGCCTAGTATTATAGGTATGATACTCTGAACATGTTTTCAGCTTTTTCAAATTTTGATGAACATATATTAGACAATTTAATATGTATATTGATGGAAATGTCAATATTTTATTCGTCTTGAATATAGGGCGACATGATTCTCGAGGTCTTAAGTTGTAGATGAGACGAAGTATTCTTTTCTGTGAGACAAATATGAGCCCAGCATCTGGGGATGAACCCCATAGGACCACATTATAGCAAAGGTGACTATATACACTGCTGAAATACACTCCAAGGAGCGAATCTAACGACAGTGATCTTACCTATGTGGTAAGACCATCTCAATCTTGCATCCACGTGTACTCCCAGGAAACTGATACACTCCGATGACCTGAGGCAGATATCCGAAAGTTTCACCGTAAAAACAGGACCGTTCTTAGCTTGGAATTTTACAATCTTGGTTTTATTCAAATTTACAATCAGAGAGTTCCTTTTGCACCAGTCAATAAAGTTTTTGATAAGAGATTCATAAATCCCTCTCAATTCATCAAGATTACGAGCTCTAATTGCTAAGGATGTATCATCAGCAAAGAGAATGATAATGCAAGCCTCGATATACTGAGGAAGCTCATTGATGAATAATAGAAATAGAAGGGGTCCCAAGACTGATCCCTGTGGAACACCTAATTTTGGATAATATTTTCGTGAATGGGAGTCACCCAATTCAACCACCATAGACCGATCAGAAAGAAAGCTGAGAATCCACTCGAGGAATACCCCCCGAAATCCCATTTGGTACATTTTCTCTATAAGAAAATAAGGCCGAAGGCAATCAAACGCGCGAGTTAAATCGAAAAATACTCCCGCAACCTGGTACACATCATCCAACGAGGAATTAACATACTCAAGAAACTCACAGCATGCACCCTGCGTGGATCTACCCGCTCTAAAGCCATGCTGACAACCCGTCAAGATGGAAAACTTTGACAGGTAGTCATACATTCGATGACAGACAATCCTCTCTATCACCTTTGATAGCTGACTTAATAAAGATATAGGGCGATAGTTTTCCAAGTCATCAGTACAACCTTTTTTATGAACCGGTTTAACAATTGCCTGCTTTAGGACTTCAGGAAATTTACCCAAAGAAACCGAGAAATTGATCAAATCCGACAAATGCTCTGCAATGAGTGGAGAAATATATTTGAGCAATTTAGAAGAAATGCTATCAGGTCCGGACTGACTACAATTCTTCAAACTAGAGATTACAGATATGATCTCCTCGGGAACAACGGGAAAAAAGAAGAAATTAGAATTTTCCAATTTTTTGGATAGTGCATGAGTTCGAAATAAAAGTTCCATATTCACCATGTAGTGCTAGCTCCCCCATAGTAGAGAAATAGTTCCCAAAGGCGTTGGTGACCTCATTGGGAGCCGAGATAGTCTGCTCATCAATAGTCAGGGTAACATAATTCGAACGGCTTTGGTTCTTAGTACGCAATTCTACATTAACAAGCGTCCACAAAGTTTTGTTGCGATTTGTTGATGCGGATAGAATACCTTCATTATAATTTATTTTAGAAATCTTTATTAATCGATTATATGCTGTTTTAGCTTTTTATAATTCATTAACGCTTCATGGGATTTCAAGTTTTAAAGTCCCAGAAAAGATTTTTCAGGTGATCTCTTGCTTCAATTATAGAGGAATTTATCCATTTCGGTCGACTTCGAGAAGAAGTAGGCAACGAGTTCAACTTACTAATAGGAGACACAGAACGTTAGAGAATATATTAGTTAACAACAGAACAAGATTAAAACTAGAACAACAAAGTGGAATATACGAGATAACGTGCACAAATTGTCCGTCATTTTATATAGGTATGACTACACGTAGTATAGAAAAAAGATATACAGAACAACAAAGAAATAGACCTTATTTAGCATATAGCTAAATTTCATCCGTATTGAAACGAATTGAGTGGGAATTTTGAAATGTATTCCCGTTGGAAGGAATATAATAACCTAGCCAGTTAAATGACGCCACAGTTTGCGGAAAAATTCTATTTTTGTTCAGTTTGACAAACATTCGATTGACAGGCACACAGCTTCAATTGATTCTATTTTAAATTTGAGTCCAACTGTTAATCACAAAAATGGCATATCTGACGCATGTTTATCCAAATTCGATATATGCAAAACTGCAGCATCGATATTCAGCAATGGTCCCTCGTATGATTCAATCCCAATTTGAACCGAACGCATTACAAACGGTGTGTCTACGTGTGGGGTAATCAGTGATAATGGTTTTATTGGTCCAGCTAATTATTTAAATACCAGTTACACATGAGGCTAATCACGCCTAGTCTGCTTCCATTGTACGAAATTCATTAACTCTATGACATTAATCTCTACGTCATATTGATGGCCAACGTATGATATTTAGGAATAAGCCAATGACTATAAATGACTGCTAGAATATTATTTTTGTGGACAAAAAACAGTTGAGTACCACATAAACATTCCAGAAATTGAATTAAAAGAAATAACATTGAATTATATTCAACATAAAAAAATTATTTGTATTATCATGAACTAACAATACTTTTGTATGTAACTAATATGTCTTGAAGCATTGTCAACTTCCGAATGAAATTACTTGATCAAAAATCTGGGATATTGAGATGTTTTCTTTTTAATTTGAGCATTCAGAGGCATCAACTGCTATGCTCATTAGCCTTAAGTTTTTTTTTCAACTTAAGGTATCCTATTCAAGCCTTAAGCAAAGGAGCCATATACAGGGTGTCTCAAGTTCGAGTGCCAATTAGACGTTTCTGGAGAACTAGACATATTTGAAATCTGAAAATTGGGATTATGATATTGTTCAAAATTCTCTACAGAGCTAAAATATTTTCGAAGCCCAAAAACTTCCAGTTATACAGGGAGTGAAAATAAATTCGACGAAAAAAATGTTTTTCAAGTTTTTCGTTCCTGGTGTGATCGAGTATTCAATAGTGAATACATTTCTGTTAAAACCATTGTACTAAATCGAACAGTTTTCAGAATATCCAAAAAAACTTGAAAAAGTCAAATATGCTCAGTCAGTAATATGTTCATTATTCTTATTTCAAATATCCTGAGCGTAAACCGTTTTAACAACATCGAAGAGGAAGGATATGAAAAGGTCATGCATCTTTTGAATTTCAAAAATATCATCACAGGGTATTTCAAATTTTGTGTTGAAAATTCTGATCTTAAATTGGCCATAACTTCTGTTCTTCAAATTAGAACCCTATTTTTTATAATTGTGTTGGATTCTGCGGTCAAAAATAATGATAGTTTTCTCACATGATCATGCTCCTGAATTCAATAATATCTGAGTTCTCCAGCCAATTCTCTTGACATTGTTTCAATTAGCCCGCTTTGAAAGAGATATCACATTCAAATCCAGCTTGTATGGAATATTGGATAAACTCATTATCTCCAATTTAATATATACATAGTACGATAGCATAACATACTATACATGTTATATGAATCTATATTTCTTTCTCTATATACACCGTAAATGACCCTACAAATCATTCGGTGTTGTAACAAAACTTGAATGTATACGATTTGCCTTTAAGATCCTAATATCCAATGAAAACCCGGTTCGGTCAATATGTAGCCTTCTTTGCTTGATGCTGCCAACCGAAATATCCAGAACTTCCGATATTTCATCCCCCAGGCAATTATCATAACGACACCCTACGGACGGTTTTCAATTCAATCTGGTAACTCAATTTCCCCGTTCTTTTCGATCCAGACTAAACACTGATAGATAAAAGAGGAATCTGGGTTGAAGATGTTGTACTTCGTATTCGGAATCGAGAAGGCCAAGACCCTATAGTGTGGGAGGTTGCTATCAGATTTATCAGCGGGGGTTAAGACATGAAAGTTTGACATTTTAATTAGAAACAAAATAATTTTATTAGTCATTTGTTATGAAGAAAAATAGGTTTTTGTGAAGAAAATATACTCAATATAGCTATTATGAGGAGGGTTTCCAAACACTGGTGCCACGTTATGACAAGTGCGTCATTCACGGAAATTATGTTGAAAAGTAGATTAAGATACAGGCTTTCATGTAAAAATAAAATTATTGCGATATCTTTACACGTCTTTTTATTTCCAAAACGGTTTTTGCATCGAGACCCCAATGCTCAAGAAAAATGTCTTTTCTCGACCAAATTATCTGTTATAACCTGCTGTGGATCAATAACCTCCATTCCAATCACAACAAAAGTGTGTCACCAGCCTGCATATACCTTTTATGTCATCAAGATAATAGCTCATACTTCATTACCTGCTGTATCACAGGTTTAATGAAACTCAAATCGTTTTTTCGTACCCCGAAACTACCCCATAATACTCCGGTATAGCTCTCCCCAATTCGTTACGTTAAAGTTACAGAAATGATACCTTTGGCTAAATGAGGCTTTGGCACGCCAGTCATCATTCTAATTTGAGTCTATGCCATATTTTGCTTTTTTCAAAACCCTAATTTCTATGTTCTTCGTCATGAATTGCGTTCCATTAGGCTCCCGTGTCGAAATGAATATAATACACTCGGAAAAATCCACCATAGATTATGGTGTCATATGTATATATATATGAGTACGAAATAGATGGTTTTGGAAATGATTTGAATAAAATTGTTGAAGGACTTAATTCCGTCAACGCAAACATTCGATTTATAAGAATTCTTACAATAATTTTCCGAAAATCTTGAATTGAGCAAATTATAACAGAAGTTAAAATAATGAAAAATATAATAATAATGTTGAATGATTGTTTGGGCTATTACCATCATCTATTGTGCATGTAATGTTTTCCGACATTTCGATAGACATCTTCTATCTTTATCAAGGAGGAAAAGTAAAAAACCTTTTGAAAATAATCAACTTTCAAAAAGTCAATATTGACAGAAGTCATGAAAGAAAATGAACGATGTTATATACTCATCTGTGATATGATCTTTTTAAGTTGGATCGAACTATCGGCGTCCAAACTTCTGGCAGATCTATAGATGGAGCACTTATGGAATCAGGTGTTATTTTCATAAATGCTGCTTCTTTGATTTTTCTTCTTGCAAGTTTTTCTTCTTTTGATATTATTGATGCTTCATCCCACTTTATACGATGATTCTCATCTACAGCATGTTGGACCAACCTGGATTTGTCGCTGTCTAGTACTCGTAGAAGCTTCTGATGTTCTTTCATTCGTACATTCAGAGCGCGTTTAGTTTCTCCGATGTAAGATCTTCCGCACTCGCAAGATAATTCATATATGCAGTTCTTTGTCCTTTGTGTCTCATTATTAGGCTTAACTTTTGTAAGTTTAGCTCTGTTAGTGCCTTGAGTTTTGAATGCAGTCGTTATGTTGTATCTATTTCCAATTCTTCTCATTTTCTCCGACAGACCTTTTACATAAGGAATTACGGTTTTAATGGTCTGATTTATATCTGTTGGTTCAGGTTGACTTTCTCTTGTTCGTCTAGCTTTTTCTAATATCTTTTTGGGGTAGCCATTGCTTCTAAGAGTTTTCGAGATGTTATTTATTTCTTCAGTTTGGTCTTCTTCAGTGCAACAAATATTTATTGTTCTATCAAATAAACATTTTGCTACTCCCAATTTAGTGTTTAGTTGGTGGTTTGAATCAAAATGTAGATATTGTCCTGTGTTCGTTGGCTTTTTATACACAGTGGTTCTTGGGATTCCATTTTGTTTATGTACGAGTACATCTAAGAATGGAAGTTGTCTGTTTTTCTCGATTTCCATTGTGAATTTAATTGATTCCTTCTTGATTGATCCATCTATAGTGTCTCTTCCATGTTGCCAAATAATGAAAGTATCATCTACATATCTTCTCCACAGTTTGGGTTTAAGTACATATTTTTCTAATGCCTTCTGTTCAAAAATTTCCATATATAAATCAGCTAAAATTTGTGATAGTGGTGAACCCATGGCCATCCCAAATTCTTGTTGATAAAAGATGTCTTCAAATTGTGAATATGATGTTTCAATACAAATAGAAAGCATTTCCATAATTGCATTGACGCTTAGTGTAGTTCTTTCACTAAGGGTTTGATCTTTTTCAAGCTTTTTCCTAACTATGATAAGTGTTTTATCTGTCGGAATATTAGTGAATAAACTGGTGATGTCGAAGCTGACCATAACGTCTTCTTCCATGATTTCTTGATGTCTCATTATTTCTATGAAGTGTTTCGTGTTTCTTATCATCGATGTTGAATTACTTTTTAATGGTGATATAGTTTTCAGCAGAAATTTAGCCAATTGGTGGCATGCTGAATTTCTTGAACTCACAATTGGTCTTAGAGGAATATTTGCTTTGTGTATTTTTGGTAGACCATATAAATGTGGTGGTTTACTGAAGTGAGGTGTAAGTCTTGATCTAACGAATTGATCTGGAAATTCATTTCAATATTTATAAAGGATTTTGTGAATCTTGTTTTCAACTGTGGTGGTAGGGTCCTTTTTTAGTCTTTTGTATTTTCCTGTTTCTAAGAATTCATTGATTTTTTGATTATAAGAGCCAACTAGAATTACAGTGGTGTTTCCTTTGTCTGCTGGAAGTATCTTTATGGAACTATCCGAGTTAAGATCTTTTAATGCCCTCTGTTCAGCTTTATTTATATTGGGTAGAGGTGTTTCATCATAAAATTTTTATGTTATTCAAACACAGAATATTGAGTGTTCCTAATAAAGTCTTTTTTCTCTCCAACTTTCCATTTTTTCATTCTTTTCTCAAGTGAACCATATTATCAACTGAAAATACTCTGATATCTAACTAAATTTATAATCTTGGAGCGAATATTTCAGAAATAAATTTAGAAAAAGTAAGTGTGAGTAAGTACCTAATGAACTTCTGTGACTTCCTTTTATAAATGAAAAATCTTCTATATCCTATATCCTTGTGCTTGAATGCTTTAATAATGAAATACTAGAATATGTAAGATATCAATGATCTCTGATAGAACAATATGTAGAAAACCCAATGAGAATAAATATTTTTTTAAACCTCGAAAATCTAGAATACAAATTAATCAAAAAGTTGAACACTCACTCTATACATTGCAGCTATAAATACATATTAATCTGCTTAATATGTATATATCTTCTTGAAATAGATTCCCTGAACGAAACTGCTCATGCCATTCATTTGCACTGCTTTATGTTCATTCGTACGACATTTCCAAACTAATGCCAACTTTTTTATGAATTCATCTTTGAACTTTGCCGACGTGGAAAACCCATTAGCTGGATTTTGCAGAAGCATAAGGTTTTCTTGACATCCCGCCAGTAGATGACATCGGAAATATATCACCGCGTCTCATTTCTGAAATCATATTATTTCAGCGTTAAATTGGGCGCACAGGAAGCAGTTGACAGTTATATTCGAATATAAAGTTGGAATAAAAGACCACGTGGCGAATATTGTGTTTCATCTCCCAGAAATATCGACCGAATATATATCTTTCAGGTTGATTCGTATTATTTTCGTCTACGTGTCCTCCCATTTACGATTCGGCGATTTATGAGATGGAGAATCGCTGCTGTGGCAATTTTTTTTCGACTTCGACGTTCTTCTCTTATTGAACTAGTTTTTATTTCCACCACAGTTAGGGATAAATCTAATTTGGCTCTGGTTCTTAAGTATATGCCGCTGTGAACTATCTCACTTAAAATCCTCTTCAATCTATTATTGGTCGAGAGTTACGTCCGATTCTCTCAATAGTGATTCTTCATCAGACTACTTACTATGTTATGAATTATTTTAGTTTCTCACCTCGATTAATCTTGAGAAGCAACCCAAGTAACATTTTTGGTAACCGGAAGATTTATAAATTTGAAATTGGTGTTTTTAGTGATTCATAATAGGGGTGCTAAATACCTGAGGTGTTTTAGTGTAGAGCGGAAAATTCTAGTCCAAATTATGTACTTCACCGTTCACGGAAGTGATTTTGTATACTGATTATTAAGGTATTTCTATAATGCGGCGAATTCGAAATTTGGCGCCTAGTGCAAAACCGAGCGGTCCTAGATATCTGAAGTTCTAGAACAGGATAGGATTCAGCACAAGTTGTCTGGAGATTGAAATTCTTGGTCTATCAAAATGAATGACAGCTCGCTTGGGATATCAATAACATGTAATCATTGGGTTTAAACTAATTAGTTTGAAATTGATATTTCAGTGATGCATTGAAATGAATAATTGCCCCACCAAAATTTCATTTTCTCAAATTACTCGTTGACGGGATTTTGAATACTTACAAGAACAGATTATTATATAGTTAGTTATAGGGGGAAAACTTTCTCAACAATAATACTCTCATAAAAAAATTTGAAGAGAAATATAGTAATGTCATTATCATCGAACAACATCGTGGGAAGCAACCGGTTTTCTTTTACAAATCTCCCAATATAATGGAGCTTAGTAAAGATTGGCTTTAAATCCCGATTCTCTCAGTAATTATCCGTTATTATGCAACCTGCAAAATTAACGCATCCAAACTCTTTCATTCAATTCGTTTTTGATAACACAGATCACAATGTGAGTACGTCGGATGGTCATGAAAGATTTCACTGTTTGGGGGGTATTAAAGTCATTACACCAGAATATGTTGTTGAATATGAAGGAGGTTCCAAATGGCTGATGGAAATGCCACCTGCTTCTATTTCAGCTTCGTAAAAGCAGATATAATTGTTACCATTCAGTTACACGAATCCTGATGGATTGAAGAGTGTAGAGTTCGTTGATAAATCAAAACTTCATATAAAAGTACAACTTGAAGTTCCGAAATCATAAGTTGCGTATTTATGAGCGAAATCTCTCGAAATAGAAAATATTCCAACATGGAAGGGTTTTTCATGAAATTTTATCACGAGACGTTACATATATGATTTCGCATGATAATTGTCTCCCATTCATTAATGCACCACCATCCAGTTTAACCACATTACACACAGCTTTGCTCTATGCAGTTGAAGAAACGAAGAGAAATAAAAGTAGAACAACTTTTGTAACATTCGATCAGCCTCCTTATTTCAATGCTAACTATATCATTGTGCAGTCGGACAATCCTGAATTCAGGAATATTGCTGTGAGATTAGGAGGGTTCCATTTATTGATGTCATATATGGACGCCATTGGCTTTATCATGGATGGGAGTGGTTTGAAAGATCTTTGGGCTACTTCATACGCTGCACAATCAGTGAATAAAATGTCTAAAGGGCTTTCACCTGAGCTTTACGTGCTCACATATTAACTTTCACTGCTATAGGAATTCATATTTTGAAAACAAACAATACAACTGCGACTGATGTAATTGAGAAACAAGTGAAAATGATGTTCGAAAAATGGAAGAAAAATTCTCCTACTTTGGGCGACTGTAATATTGGCACAATGATAGTATGTTCAACTCGGAAATTCGAGGAAACACTTCAATATTTGAAGATCGTGATTATTTTACTCCAGTTTGTCGAAGCACAACGTATTGGAGATTAAGATTTGCACTTGAGCAGTGTCAGGAAAATGTTACCACTTTTTCATGCATCCGGGCATTTTGCCTATGCAAAAGTTGCTCAATGGTACTTACAGGATATGGTGCAGTTGGAAACAAAGATGGATCCATTAGAATTAGACAGGTTCACAAAAGAAGGATACATATTTCACTATTCGTAGGACAAATTAAGCTTGGAGTGGTGTCTGGAGTGATAGGTGTATAAAACAAACACTAGATTTTTCGGTACCGATTTAAGGCATGGTAGAGGAGTCACACCCAGTGTTGTTGCGCGTTACCTTCTGGAGACGTCCTGGAATGTTTGGAGGAATATGCTGATTTGAGAACAGCGAATAGTGAACAGTACGTGGATTTATCTGAAAATCGTATGAAAAGACATAAAGAAGACAGAAAAACTGTATTCTGGCTAAAATGCCATAATCCTTTTGAGAAAAGAGATTGTCTGATGTCTCTTTCTACAGGTGTTATTGGTAGCGACCATATTAACTGTCATATGCCATTTCAAGGACGCAAAAGAATGGAAGCAATCGTTGGAAACAAATTTGTGGAATATGACTTTGTCATCAAAATTTGATGTTAAGAATTTATGCAGTAGCCAGAATAAAATTCGTATTCCTGGATCTACATCTCCTATAGACTCATCTGCATTGTTGCAGGGAATGTTCGTTCTTTATCAGAACGATGAATCAAGGAAAAAAGAGGCAATTTCTTACGAATTGTCGCCATATCCACTATCTCTCTTCGATGACTATGGATTAATGAGAAAAACTGTTAACTCTGACCTTTATGAATTATTCTCAACGCATCTTCAATCACAATCTCTGCTTACTGGTATGATATTCGGAAAATAATTTTGAATTACCTCAAACACTGGTGAAGATATATTATGATTTCAGATCATCATTTTTCTACAAGAGCCTCCCTTAGTACTCGAAGAATTTCCATAATGTATGTTATGCACCTATTTCAGTATAGAAACATGGACCTGTACATAAGATCCGGGTAATGAATCTAATTGAATGTATTAATTCGTTGACTTTAACACTTCTTTTTCGAAATTTGGTAGATCTTGGGTCTCATCATAGTAAGTAGTTCACTAGTTTTATCATACAACGGTAACAGAGAAGCTCATAAACTACCTGAAATTGCAAAAAATGAGTTCCTAAAAAATGGATCATATACACAGAGGATTGTTATGCTGTCCAATTCAAAACGAAAGAAATATCAACGTTTGATTCTCCATAAAGAAGTAACTTTCAAATATGCCTCCTGTGCGGGTACAAAATTAGAAATAATAATAATCACCCGCTTAATGAAGGGCAGCGGACTTCCTGAATCGCTGGTTATACTATAACAGTAGATCCAAAAATTATCTTTGGTAGAAAAGATATTTGAAAGGTGAATAAAAACAAGTTTGTAGGTATAATAGAATTATGTATTCACAGATAAAAATAGTTACACAATGTTCGGCACTTGAGTTTACACTCACAGAAAGAGTTTTTAGGTGTCTATAATAACCAAGGATTTGAAGTTCTCTGCTCAATCAAGGGCACTTCTGGTAATATAAAATGATAAAGAAATCTGACCTTATTTGTTGTTTGGAGTTCACCACAGCTCTGCTTCAATCGTCGAGGGTAGATTTCTCTGAATAAAGTGCAGGCGCTTTGGATAAAGCTTCTCAAACTTCCACTGATGAATTGTGCCTTGGCGATATGTAATTACGTCACAGGTTCACAATTCACAACCTTTTTGTTTTACGTAGGGAATTTCAACTGAGTAATTCACATACACATGAACTAGGGTAACTAACTGACCCGAAAACAGATTATTTTGAGAGATCTTTAGAGGAACTTGTAGTTCTGAGTGCCGTTATGGACTCGTGAAAAGTAAATTGATAAGAGAACTTACTTGAAGATACTGTGCACGAGAGCGTCTTGAGAGAGAATTTACTTCTAGAAGTGACTACCTTGGGAAGTGTAGACAGAATGAATTTTAATAACTGAAAGAGTTTGGACGTGTACAAAAGTTCAGGTAGCTAAATTTAGGGATTTCCAAAATTCCGTCCGACAGAAGGCATTCTTGGAAGTGAGACTTGCCCCAGCCCCAAATTCCAAGAACTGTCCTTTGTTGCGAGAATATCGCAACACGAAATATGCAATTAGTTTTATTTATAGACGAGGTGAAATTTTCGTATCATTCAAATTCAAAATTATCAATGATGAAAATGATTTTGACAGAAAAGGAATGTGGCAATGTAGAATTATTCTGGATCAATTATTTCTTTCAGTCAGGGTCGAATCTAGGAGAAAAATCATTTTTCTCAATTTTGTTCCAAATTTCGAAACATTCAGCATCGACTATTAGTTCACAGGAAGAATGTTATTGATTGAAGATTATTTTTGGACTGCTGTCTTCATTTTTCATTGATATTGAACACTAATAAAACAAAATTTGTCACATTTTCTCTCAGGGTCTCTGAGCAGCCAGATTTTCATGTCGATAATTAAAATACATGAGATTCATTGTGAGCAGAGGTAGTGTCAATGAGCTGGTATTCTTATCAAAACTAAAAAAGTATTTATCAGGGATTTTCATTGACCAACATTCAGGTAAACATTGAGTATTCTTTCTGCTTAGCTTGTGTTATAATGTGTTATATAAATATACTCTGTTTTTTTTTGTCTTATTCTTAAATTACTGTTGATCCCTGCATCAAAACCTTTTTGTTAAATTCATGTAAAGCTGTGGAGAGTGTTCATCATTGATTATTTGCAGAATATTGCAGTGTACAAGCTTGCTTGAACTGCATATTCTGTATCTCGATTTGTTCATTTCAACTTTTCAGTTTATAATTTCTATATGATGAATAAATTGAATTGAACTGAATTGAATAATCAAAGCGTGGATTTTTCAAAACTCCAAATATCGCCCAATTCTCACTTTATTTCTTATTCAGAATCTCTAAGGTATGCTGCTCGAACATTAAAGAAAACTTGAGGTCTGAATCGCCATATTACAACGAATGCCAAATACATAACAGTGGTGGTATGCTTCAGAGGCGATGAACATTGAGCGGAAAAATCACAACATAAAGGGTACTGTCAAGAATCAACGTCACTCAATATACATCCTGTATATTGGCGTTCAAGAAAATTGAATTCGTTGCAGACGTTTTCCTCTCAATTGCCTCCATCATCTGAATGGAAAATCGCAGAATCCACCGTCTGCGATTGATGTTTGGTGGGATGAATTCCGGGCCAGAGGCTTTCTGGCGGCTGTCAGAACCAATTCAAGTTAAACCGGCGTACGTTCAAAGGGGAAATTTTTGACAGCGATGCGTTAAGGAATTACTTGCACTTTCTACCCCGACTTGCACTCTGATTAGTTTCTGTCAGATAATCGCCAACAGAATGACTGGTGCATTACGCAATCTATTGCAAGTCAGCGAACACCATTATTCCACATATTTATCAGTTCAGAATATGTCGATGATCTGGGTTTATCATTTACTACTTTCTCAGGATGAAGATTAGGATAATAGGGTGACGAAAATTCATAAATTTCATTCAGTTATCTATAGGAAATATGACAAAGGGGGTTGGCTAGAAGATAAATTATCAAGAGAAACAGGATTTAGATTTTTTGAATGAATTAACTCATTGTTACAATAAAGCTTATCATTACGAATGCCGACGAAAATGTTTCCTAATCCCATCCAAATATATTAAAATCAATAAGGAATATTTCTGTGGTAATCGATGGTTCGATACAGGTAACCACCGAAGGGGATCAAAAAACTTTGGGTCGGCGAGGGGTTTAGAAATGCGATATTTCGAGGTTGAAAGGGGAAGGTGATCTTGCGAGCGAAGCGAGCACCGTAAAGTTCATAAGACGGACTTTCGTTAGGTGCATTTCACATGCCATTACGACCACGCTAACATTTTCAAAAAAATAATCTAAAACACCGATTTCCCGGTTTTTCGCGAAAGATGGTCCGGTAAAATTGAAAAAGGAGTTTTCAACGGACACGATCAGGAAAAGGCGTTTTCATATATGTCTTCCCCGAGAATCGGACGTTCGAATAGGACTATTCGTATCTTCCAATCGCAATTAAAAATATTTTAAATTAATTGCTGAAAATAGCTTACTTAAACAAACAAAAATTTCCAGATCGTCAGTCCGACGTTCACAGAACTTTGTCACATAATTTCAATTACAATTTTAATCCATACTCCATATAATATTCTGAAAATTCTTCAATTCATATGATTCGTAAGAGCCCTGGTGAGGTTTTCTCTTATAGTTTAACAGTCTACGATATGTTTTCATGAAATTCAAAAATTTACCCAGCATAGAACCAGTTTTGCAATCCCTAGCCAATTCATTTCATCCCTGTCGATTCCTACTCTGAAATGACATTTGTCGTTGACATTCTAATCTTATGTAGATTTTTATGTCATATTCTAGACGTAAATCGGACTCACTTAGTTTATGCGTGAACGAATGGAACGAAATTCGAAGTAATCGGCGAGGCACTCTGTTCATGGTTACACCTTTAGACCTTTATCGAATAATTTTTATTTTAGCTTTGTAAAATTCACCAAGCTCGAATCGATGGAGTTGAAACGATATTCTTCTGGATTTTTTTGTGGAAAAAGCACCCTCTGCTAATCAATTATATACAGGCTGTCTCATATGCGTTGCCTATTTCTAACAGCTACCTTCGATCGAGTTATTTCGGCTGTTTCTGCTTACGGCTGCTTAATTCGATAAAATATTTTCGATCCATATACAGGATGTCACATATGAGTTGCGCATTCCTAGCACTAACTTTCACAACTTTTCGTGTTTTTCCGCGTACGGGAGCTAATTTCAATAAAATGTCATACAGGGTGTGCAATTTACAATGAATATGAGATCGATTGATACACAGGGTGTGCAATTTACAAGTTCTTTCGGGATTTTTTGCGCGCTTTCAGTTTTTTTGTGCTCCTTCAAGGTTTTTAGCTTTCCTTCGAGTTTTTTTGCACACTTTTCGTGTTTCTTCAAGTCTTTTTATGTTTTCTTGCGTTCTTTAGTGTTTTTCGCGTTCTTCCGTTTTCTTTCGTGTTTCTTCGAGACTGCCGTGTTTCTTCGAGTTTCTTTGCTTTCAACGGATTTCTTTGCTGTATTTTGTGCTTCTGTGTGCTTCATTAATCTATGGTCTATATTGATATATGGGCTTATTGAATTACTGGCCTATGGATCTACTGGTCTATAGATCTACGGACCTATGGATCTACTGGCTTACTAGTATATATTAATGAGAGATTGAATATGATATTTCAGATTAATAATTTCATCAAAATTTTGAGTTGATATAGAATAACTATATCGAAAGTGATAGTAAAGTAATATCAACTGTCAGTGTGCAAAAGCATCCGCAAAAATGAGCTAGCTAGAGTTTAAATACTTACAAAGTAGATTTTGGACGATTCACATCGTTCCTCTGAAAATTGCATTTTAGGTTACCAGAAATAAAATCAAATATTAAAATAGAGGTGCACATTTGTGTTCAAATATCTCGGTTAAATATTTATTTGGCGATAATTTTCAATACCTCAGCAGTTAAAAGTATCTTAAATTTCGTTTCTTCGATATCTCCTAAAATAACTACCAGATCAATGGTTGATTTGGAATATAATGGAAAAAGAGTTGACCAAGCCAAATAATTCCGACACGATATTTGAGTTTCTTTACCTGATGAAATCACAGAACATCATGAAGACAACCTTTTTCATTTTTTTTGTTGCTGCGCTGAAGAGTAAACTTTGAAAGGTAATACATGGAAGATTTAGTATTGTTATTCCTTATAATTATTCCTCATTTTCTATCCAGATTTATACGTTTCGTCCCTGGCGCATACATTGGAGAAATGCACTTTTATTGATGATTTTTTTTCATTTCACACTACACGTAAAATTCTTAATATGAAAGACTCCGTTCATTAGCAACTGAGCGAATACTTCTTCGAATTTCTCACACAAGAGGTAGAAAGGATGAAGAATGAATATTCCCCCAGCGAAAATACCTTTACCTGTCAAACCAATTAAATAAAACGAATTCAAGCAGATTCCTGGCCATATGTTTCAATAACTCATAAAAACGATTTGTTGTTACGACTTTGAATCCGGCATTCACATATCGAAATGATAATATATTAGGGTCCGTACCCTTGTTTTTCAGTTCAAGATCGGGCCATCCTCAATAATTAAGGAACGAGTTCTGAGTTGCAACTGTCATGATTTCGGCCTACTCCAACCATTGAAATGTATATCTACATTAAGCTAAAAGTTTTTTGAGCTCTGTTCACACTGAATTAAAAGCCAATTTATTTATAACACCACTCATTGTGCCTTTTTTCAGCACAGGTAGGATGGGTCTACTCGTACCCTTTCAGCGTTTTTCAACAGCTGCTCTTCTCATTTGCGGCGACGTGTATTCCTTAATAGAAAATTTTATGCCATAAGCGTAGCCAATATAAAAAATGATTAGGCTGAAAATTGTGTGTGGCATCCAGGACATAGGGGGATATCTGCCTATTTAACGGTTTTTTGTTGCGAGTTTTGTCGACCTTTGATGCTATTGTAGTCCGTCATTTGTGGATGATATAGGGATTCTTTTCAATATTTTGGACCGATAGCTGTTTGTTGTCAAGCGATCTCTCATAGATTTTACAGAATTTTTCATAGTGTTATGCGGTTTCATTATTCTGATAACCAAATATTTGGTACCAAATGTTTACTTCGAATTTATTGAATTTGAATGCATGATCTAATTAATATATTAAACAGGCCTACAAAAAAAATTTTTTTTTGGTGCCTAGAATTTTTGAGCTGCTTTTAACTAAATTTTTATTGCTGAATCTAAATATGATAGCAGTTTTTCTGTATCAGCTCTAAATTTTTAGATAAATTCACCTATCTATCAATTCTTTTTCCTATTTAATACTTTCAAGTATGAGTGTTGTAAAATTTATACAAGAGATAGATTCTTGAATATTTCCCTTATTGTCAGTATTCATTTGTAACAAATTGAATTTAAAATAATAATATTTATTATAATTATTATTTTAAATCATTTATTACAAATAGAAGACAAACAATATGAGATATATAACTGATTGATTGACAAACTGTTAACAAGTGGGATTTAATCCTATTCAGTGTCATCCAGTTAGTTACAATGAAATCCGATATATGGAGCTATCCAGTCTGAAGTGAACTTCAACTGCAGTTGAGAGTTGAGGTTAGTTTGTGAATTCCCGCAGTGCAGATAGATAGAACTTAGCGTCATATGAAATTTGTCTTTAGTAACGAGTTGTTGAAAAGTAAATCTGAAAAGTAGATTGTTAATGTGAATTGTTGTATTTGTGTTGTTGAATAGAAATGAGTTCAAGTACAGGAAGCTGTGTACATCATCCTGATATTTTTTGATACATATGCGGAGAATACACGTTCTTGGATAACAGAAAAACTATTAGTGACTTTGTAAAGAGGGCTTATCTTTGATATTTTGGTGTTAAGCTTGGTGATCAGGATAAACCTGGGCACCACATATCGTCTGTAAAACTTGTACAGAGCATTTACGACAGTGGACTACCGGGAAAAGGAAAAGTCTGAAATTCGGAGTACCAATGGTTTGGAGAGAACCAAAAATTCACTTCGATGACTGTTATTTTTGCCCAATAAATATTATTGGAATCAATCGAAATAACCGTAACAATTGGACTTATGCAGATTTAGTCTCTGCAAGACACCCTATCTCTCACTCAGAAGAAGTGCCAATTTCAACATTTCAGCAGCTACCAGAACTCTGTGAGGACACATGTCTCTCTGATCAGAATTCTGACACTACTGAAGGTTACAGTGATTTTCAAACGATGTCATCAATTCCCCAATGTTTCAACCAAGATGAGTTAAATAACCTCACTAGAGATCTCAACCTGTCGAAAGAAGCTTCTGAATTACTAGCTTCCAGGTTGAAGGAAAAAAATTTACTTGAACCAGGAACGAAAATTACATTTTATCGCACAATGAAGAAAGATCTGCTACCTTTTTTCTCTGAAGAACAAAATATTGTGTTTTGCCATGCTATTAGAGAACTCCTGGTATGACTGGGTCTTCCTGAATATTTTCCGAATGATTGGCGCGTGAAATTTGAAAAGTGTTCTTCTACATAATGGGAACAAATGTGGCTCAATACCAATTGCTCACTCAACGAAAATGAAAGAGCAATATGACAACATAGCTTTGGTTTTGGAAAAAATAAAGTATCATGAACACCAATGGGTGATTTGTGTAGACTTAAAAATGGTAAACTTTCTCCTTGGACAGCAAAGTGGCCACACCAAGTATCCTTGTTTCTTATGTCTCTGGAATAGCAGAGACCAAACGTAACACTGGGTTAGAAAAGAGTAGCCTAGAAGAGAAAACATGGATGTTGGGGGAAAGAATATCATCAATGATCCTTCAGTTCTGCGAGAAAAAATCATGTTTCCACCCCTGCATATCGAGCTGGATCTAATGAAGCAGTTTGTAAAGGCTCTTGATAAGAATGGATCATGATTTCCATATATAGGGAAAAAATGCCTCAGCTGAGTAAGGAAAAATCAAAGCAGGAATATTTGATGGCCCACAAATAAGACAGCTCATTAAAGACCCTGACTTCATAAGTTCAATGATTGAGATTGAACAAAATGCCTGGAATTCATTTGTTTCAGTTGCCCAAAATTTTCTGGGTAAACACAAAGCTGAAAACTATGTTGAATTAGTCAATGAGATGCTGAATCATTTCAGATCACTTGGGTGTAACATGAGCATTAAGGTGCACTATTTACACAGCCACTTAGACTGTTTTCCTGATAATTTAGGCGACATTAGTGAGGAGCAAGGTGAAAGATTTCACCAAGATATCAAATGTATGGAGGATCGCTATCAAGATGGGATACTCACATGATGGCTGATTACTGCTGGTCTTTAAAATGGGATTGTTCTAAAATACATTCAAGAATGTCACGCAAAAAAAGTTTCCGAAATGTTTAGTGAGTAATTGGTTTAAATGATGACTTTTTCTATTTTCTATAGTATATAATGAATAACATCTGTAATACCTGTGTAATATAATAAAAATTCCTTCATTAATTTGTTTCTTCAAAGCATGGTTTTTCTTTTAGTATTGAAAATTAATGTTGAACTACCATTAGATTCTTGATAAACTATCATTTATATCTTGACGATAAGAAAATATGTTTTATTTATTGTGAATCATAAGTTCAATAATATCTTCTGAAAAGAACTTTAAAAGATACCAGTTAGTATCTTATATCTAATAAACCAATTCCAAAACAAAAACGAACAGCATAAACGTATATTTAAAAGAACATTGGTTAAGTAAGTAGGAAAGTTGATTGAAGATATTTCTGATTGAAGAAATTTCTGATTGAAACTGAGTGATGAGCAGAAAATTAAAACACCTAATAATCGATTTTGTAGGAGATATAAAATATGATCTCAACAAGAAAATTCTTCATATAAATGAAAGAGAATATTTGAAAACGACAGATCATAAGTTTGGATATTTCAGAATGGAAAAATAAATCTGAATGTTATCCAGTGTGGTGATAAGTTCCAAACTCAGTACCTAACAGAAAGTCATTCATGAGAGGCATATTCAAATGTGATTACAAGTTTTTGCGTGCTTGTTCTATTTCAGAAAACTAATACAACAGCGTACTATCTTTTTGCCCAAATTACGTTAATTTCAAATATCGAACCGAAAAGGGTTCCAATCCAATTGAGTATGTTGGGCCGTTCAGCCTTATTATACTCTATAGTTTCCAAAAGTGATGAGCTAGGGATTTTGTATTTTCAGAATAGTTTAATTGTACAAATATCGAGATCAAGCTCTTTATTGAGCTGAATGCATCGAATGGTGCAGGAGTAACGTGCATCTTGATATGAATTGGGTTTACAAATTAACTCCTTGAATATCGATCTGATCGATTTGAAACAGGACAACAAATTGTTTGAATAACGTTGAGAGAATTTTATCGAGACGTCATTACATCGAGATAGAATAATACTATTTTAGTTGATGACGAGATATTGTTGATGATGGAGATCGCGTTGAATGATTGTTTGGGCTATTACCATCATCTATTGTGGATGTAATGTTTTCCGACGTTTCGATAGACATCTTCTATCTTTATCAAGGAGGAAAAGTAAAAAACCTTTTGAAAATTATCAATTTTCAAAACGTCAATATTGACAGAAGTCATAAAAGAAAATGAACGATGTTATATACTCATCTGTGATATGCTGATCTTTTTAAGTTGGATCGAACTATCGGCGTCCAAAATTTAGGAAAAAGCTTGAAGAAGATCAAACCCTTAGTGAAAGAACTACACTAAGCGTGAATGCAATTATGGAAATGCTTTCTATTTATATTGAAACAACATATTTCCAATTTGAAGACATCTTTTATCAACAAGAATTTGGAATGGCCATGGGTTCACCACTATCACCAATTTTAGCTGATTTATATATGGAAATTTTCGAACAGAAGGCATTAGAAAAATATGTACTTAAACCCAAACTGTGGAAAAGATATGTAGATGATACTTTCATTATTTGGCAACATGGAAGAGACACTATAGATGGATTCCTTCAATATCTAAACAATCAAGAGGAATCAATTAAATTCACAATGGAAATCGAGAAAACACACAACTTCCATTCCTAGATGTACTCGTACATAAACAAAATGGAATCCCAAAAACCACTGTGTATAAGAAGCCAACGAACACAGGACAATATCTACATTTTGATTCAAACCACCAACTAAACACTAAATTGGGAGTACCAAAATGTTTATTTGATAGAGCAATAAATATTTGTTACACTGAAGAAGACCAAAATGAAGAAATAAATAACATCTCGAAAACTCTTAGAAGCAATGGCTACCCCTAAAAGATATTAAAAAAAGCTAGACGAACAAGAGAAAGTCAACCTGAACCAACAGATATAAATCAGACCATTAAAACCGTAATTCCTTATGTAAAAGGTTTGTCGGAGAAAATGAGAAGAATTGGAAATAGATACAACATAACGACTGCATTCAAAACTCAAGACACTATCAGAGATAAACTTATTATACAAAAGTTAAGCCTAATAATGAGACACAAAGGACGAAGAACTGCATATATGAATTACCTTGCGAGTGCGAAAGATCTTATATCGGAGAAACTAAACGCCCTCTGAATGTACGAATAAAAGAACATCAGAAGCTTTTACAAGTACTAGACAGCGACAAATCCAGGTTGGTCCAACATGCTGTAGATGAGAATCATCGTATAAAGTGGGATGAAACATCAATAATATCCAAAGAAGAAAAACTTGCAAGAAGAAAAATTAAAGAAGCAGCATTTATGAAAATAACACCTGATTCCATAAGTGCTCCATCTATAGATCTGCCAGAAGTTTGGATGCCGATAGTTCGATCCAACTTAAAAAGATCAGCATATCACAGATGAGTATATAACATCGTTCATTTTCTTTCATGACTTCTGTCAATATTGACATTTTTGAAAATTGATAATTTTCAAAAGGTTTTTTACTTTTCCTCCTTGATGAAGATAGAAGATGTCTATCGAAACGTCGGAAAACATTACATCCATAATAGATGATGGTAATAGCCCAAACAATCATTCAACAATACTATTTTAGCTGGGGTAATGGTTGTATAGGAATTTCAGTTATTTATTTAAAAACCTTATTTTCTCGATGGGGTGTTCATCTTGAAACTACAGTTACATGATTAATTCTCAATATTGAAGATCTCCTAATAAAGATTGAGAGATGAATCAAAAGCTAGAAATTCACGAATAATAGAATATTACTGAAAAATAGGATATTGATTACTATTCCCTATATTCAAAATTCCACTTTTTCCGATGCTTAGAATGCTTATGATTTCAGATGCTAATTACTAAAAAACATGTTGACACCATTCTTCGAGAAAAGTATCGTCAAATGATTTTTGTTAACCATCTTCCTTGGGAAATATAAAAACTGAAGTTGATTTCACTTGAGAAGGGCCAACTGGAAAGATATCATCAAGTCGCTAAATTAGTAGTCTTCCTTCAATTTGTTATAAGAAATACGATATCTTCCAGTCAGCAATTCAATTTTTCACTTTTCATCACCAGATGAATCTAAAATTAAGGTTCCATAGAAGACGGTCCAAGTGAATATCCCATCCACGCACGGAATGCTGGAAAAATGTTCCTTGTTAAGATATGAATCTATTAGTTTGATAAATGAACTTAATGACTTCTTGAATGACAGCAAATGTGACTCTAAACGGGAGTTATTTACGGAAGATAAGAGGCATCCTGCATATGCACAAGGAGGGTTCGGTCAGACAGATAAATAGCCCGGAATAATTACGTAAGATGCATCGGTTGCTCTAGCGATCTAGACTATCCCTGTTTTCAGTATTCGAGCCATAAATAATCGCTGGAACTCCATGCTCAAGTTGAAGTGTCTTCGAGATGTTGAGGATGTTCAAGCATGGTCGCCGACATACTCAGCTATTATGCATTTATCACTCTATTTATACGTTCGAGAAAAACAAGCGTAACTTTTTGTGATGATTCCATTGTGATCATTATGTCTTCTCTACAGGGAGTGATTGTTACGAATTTTATCGAAATAGAGAAGCTTCTTATGGTTTGCTAGATGATATTTACACATCTGCAGAATCGTTTCAGGATCCTTGTTGACTCTAGTGGAAGCTAAACTTACCAAACTGTTACATCAACTAAACGTCATCAGCAAATACTTAAAGAATATAGTAGAATAAGCAAGGAAAATGATGCGCCACATAATTAATTTACAATAATGACCCCAATATGGATTCTTATGGAACACCCGTCCGGATAGACTTCAGTTCTACGCACCTGACGTTGATCAACGTTTTCGAACTTCGAAATATTAGGAATGCTCTTATCATTCAAACTTCAGATAGGGATGTTGATCTTGAATGCAGTCCAACGTGAGAACTCTTTCTTGTACCAATTCTATATTTTTAACATGTATTTTGTAACATGGTGATCTTACCACTGTAGAATATTCCAGAATGCTCCTAACATTGGCTGTATATACAGTTGTCATTGCTTTTATTCCATTGAAATCTTTCATGTTTCTTTTTATAAACCCCAATATTTTGAGTGCTTTATTGGCTACAAAGTAAGCGTGAGCTATAAAATCTAATCTATGAACCAAGTAGATCCCCAAATCCTCTATAAGAGAGACACTATTTGGCACATCATTTCCTATTTTGTATTTAAAGAACGTTGGAGCTTTCAGCCTATAAAATCTCATCGTTTGGCACTTTGATACATTTCGCGTCATCTCATTACTTATACACCATGGAAGACCTGAGACCCATTTTCGAAACCAGACTCATCCCGATCACCCAGGATGGTTGTATGGTCCTGTTATCGCATGAATTGGGACTGAAGACAGACAAGATGAGTTCCAGGAACAATTGTAGACGTTAGCTGTTGATTTTTATAGCCAGAAATTAATCAGTACCACTTGCAACTTTCTATTTGGACAATTTAACATTTGTACATACTGTAAATCTCTAGTATTTGTAATATATTAGGTGCACAAATAAGTTTCCGCTGTTTGTCAAAAGATGGCCCCACCAGAAGGTTATGGAGAAATTATCAGATGTAAAACGTAATATCCCAAGTTTAGTCATCTGGCAACACCATAACCTTAAAGTACTAGTGATTCCGTATCAGCATCACGTAATTTTTTTCGTGCAAAAATGTCAAGTTTTATTCCGAATAAGCATCATTTGCGGAAACTTTTGATTTACTTCTTTAATGTGAAAAAATCTGCAGCTGAGGCGCATCGATTGCTTCTAGAAGCATATGGTGAAGCTGCTTTAAGTGAGAGAAGTTGTCAGGAATGGTTTCAAAAGTTTAAGAACGGTGAGTTTGACGTTGAAGACAAAGAACGCAGTGGAAGGCCGAAAGTGTACGAAGACATGGAATTAGAAGCACTATTGGAGGAAGATTCGTCCCAAACGCAAAAAGAACTTGCACTTACTCTACAAGTGACTCAACAAGCAATTTCACATCGTTTAAAATCGTTAGGAATAATTCAAAAACAAGGAAATTGGGTTCCATATGAACTAAAGCCGAGAGACGTTGAACGCCGATTATGCATGAGTGAAATGCTGCTTGCCAGGAATAAAAAAAGAGTTTTTTGCATCGTATAGTCACTGGTGACGAAAAATGGATTCACTACGATAATCCAAAGAAGAGAAAGTCATGGGTTAAGCCCGGCGAACCATCAACATCGACAGCTAAGCCGAATAGTCATGGAAAAAAACTCATGCTGTGTATTTGGTGGGATCAGCTTGGTGTCGTGTATTATGAATTGCTGAAACCAAGCGAAACCATTACTGGAGCTCTCTACCGAACACAATTGATGAGATTGAGTCGGGCACTTAAGGAAAAACGCGCCCATTACTACTCCAGACACGACAAAATTATTCTTTTACACGATAATGCTCGTCCACATGTTGCGGCGCCGGTAAAAACATACTTGGAAACACTCAACTGGGAAGTTTTACCCCACCCGCCGTATTCACCAGACTTAGCCCCTTCTGATTATCATCTGTTCCGGTCGATGGAACATGGTCTGTCTGAGCAGCGCTTCACATCATATGAAGACACCAAAAATTGGGTAGATTTGTGGATAGCGTCAAAAGATGAAGAGTTTTTCCAACGGGGTATCCGAATGTTGCCAGAAAGATGGGGAAAAGTAGTGGCAAATGATGGAAAATACTTTGAATAAAACGTAATGTATTTTTCCTTTACAATAAATTCCTAATTTTTTATAAAAAACCGCGGAAACTTATTTGTACACCTAATAGTGAAATACATTTCGATTGTTCGAGTATTGAATATCATTAAATGAAGCATTTTCAATTTGCCTATCCCAAAATTATTTTAAATTCGAATCCAAATTATATTTTCAAAATTCTGGTTTACCGATGGGATCACCATTGAGCCCATTATTGTCAGATCTATTCATGAATTACCTTGAAAATGAATTCATAAAAACAAATGACCTATCAAAAAAAACACGTCGTTTTCTGGTTCCGGTATGTTGATGATATTGTAGTAGGATTCAACGGAACAAATAGACAAATAAAAATTTTTCTTGACTTCCTCAATTTAATTCACCCCAAAATAAAATTTACATTGGAAATTGAAAGCACCAAAGCGATTAACTTTCCAGATTTGACCATAAGTAGAGATAGAAACACATTAGACTTCAACATCTACCGAAAAGGCACAAATTCAGAAGCCATAATACCATATGATTCCTTCAGTCCTGATAATCATAAACTGGCAGCTCTGAAATCTATGATGAACAGAGCATTCACCATACCTTTATCAAGGGTTAACTTACAATCAGAAATTGATAAAATCAAAGAAATTGCAACTAGTAATAATTTTCCGAGAACCCTAGTAAACAAACTGATTGAAAACAAAAGAACACTGAAAACCATTAATATGCTTTACACTATCACAGAAATACCTACTAATAAATTCATGCATATCACTTATTTCGGAGAATTATCAATTCAAATCCAAAATTATTTTTCTAAACTCGATTTAAAAACAACATTTTCAGGACGTCCAAACCTAGGTAAAATATTATATAACTCAAAATCCAAACTTAAACCTGAGAAAACTTCAGGTGTTTATAAAATCTGTTGTAAAAATTGCTGTTGTAAAAACGCTGCATATGTAGGTCAAACCGGCAGAAATTTTGAGACCAGATTAAAAGAACATCTGAAATCAGGTAAACAGTCCGCAGTTTATGATCATATCGCGACTGAAGAGCATCATATGGGTATCGTAAATTTTAAAATCCTTCACAAAGGCGAAGAAAGCCTGAAATTAAATCTGCTGGAAGAGATGGAAATAACAAATCTGTTCAAAAATCCCAATTTGTCCCCACTCAACACCCAAATACAAATAAACCATTCACCACTTTTGAACATCCCATAGATTTGAGCCCACGAAATATTTCAGTCTGTACCTAGCACCAGAAGATGGTTTAACAACCGAAACCGGTCGTGTAATAGTATTAATAAAGTGAAAATTACACAAAAATACTTGTTTTCTTTTAATATTCATTCTGTGATTTTGTTATATCTTGCACGATAAATACTTCAATTGAATGTATTTGATTTCTATAAAGGGAGAATACGGTCAACCATCAAAAGTTTATCTACAGATTGAAATGATGCATTGATCAAAATTGCATTTTTTCATCTCAGAGAACTAGTTTCATATGTTGAAATATCGAAACTCTTGAAACCTATGATTAATATTCTTATAAAGGAAACATCGCGAATTGAAGAAATTCATTCCTCAATATTTCTGAAAAGATGGGTATTTATTTGATTGAATTCAGGGATTCTTCTTCCCAGGTTCTAAGTTTCCCTCTCTGCGGTCTGTCTCGATATATTACCCGTTTGCAGCTACGCCGCTAGTGGATTCAGCCGAAGTTAGTATTTGCGAAGTTTCGAAGGTTTATTGATTCTCTTTTAAAAGCATATTAAGTCGGTAAGCTGCTTTCAGCGTATAACAAAATTCAGCAGAGTTGCTTTTGAATTTGAATTCCTAAGTTGAATGTTCAATAATAACGAGAGCGAGGCGTAAGATGCTCAATGACAGGATTTTGTAGTAGTGACAATAGGAGGTATTTACGACCATGTTCAACGTGTTCTTGTTTTGTGATGGAATGATATTGCTGTCAAAAAAAATTTATTCACCAAAAAATTTGAAACGGCACTGACGTGAGGTCTTTTTTTCAGTTATGGTGGAAATTTCTCACAGAATCATCCACTTTTTGTAGAGTAATTCATCGGTAGAAGGTTCCACATCTCCACACACATCACATTCAATGAATTAAACTGTTTTCTTGTTCATCAGGAATGAAAAAAATATCAAAGCGTGGTATGGAAGCCGTGTCACCAAAAGTTATGCTGATTTCTCGATTTCATTCTGCAGCGAATTTTTTCACTCTTTATTCAATTTCGATAAAAATCTCTCTGGATGGAAATATTTTTTATTGCCATACAATGCTCAGTCTCAAAGTGATATCAGAAAACTTATATTTGCCATATTCGTTGAAGGAACTTTCAATGTTTAAATGATCGATAATAAGTCACAATTCTTCTGCTTTTCTCTGTGAAATCAAAATCTTTAAATCATTAAACGTCTTCACATATCGAACCAGCCTAACGTTTTGAAATAACATTCATAATGTTGGGATATACGAATTTCCTGGATATCGGAAATATTTTCCAAATCTTTCGAATCGATCATGAATAACCTGCGAAATATCCATATTAAAAAAAAAAAAGATTTTGTTTGAAATTTTCTAGCGTGATAATTCCCACGAAATTTTACAAAACCATTGTAACTATTAATGGATTCATTCAATATGTAAACAATCAAGAATATTCAAGGGTAATACCACTAGAGGTGGGAATTTTTGAGAACACTCTTGTTTTTTGGGAATTATGCGTTTAAATTTCACGAATCAAAGTTATCCTTTAGATTTCGAATCACTTTGTTGAGTGAAATTTGTATATTTCTCAAAAAAATTCGAATCTCGTGTGGTATTTGGAAAGATCATTCAAACGAAATAAAAATAGTTTTTATTAAAAAATAACCAGATAGAAGCATAACAACAAATTATTCCTCTTTATTCTCAAAATAATAATTATTGATAGTACAATTATTATACACATTACGAGCATTATTTTCGAATGATGAAGTAGATACTGATGTTGTTTCTTGAAGGACATTTTTTTCATTCCTTATGGCTGTGATTATTTTTTTGTGATGTTGTTGGTCCAGTTGGAGATACGGTTTCACTGACGCTGCAGAAGAATGGCCTGTTATCTTTATCAGCTGTTCCTCGCCAATCCCTGCTTTGGCTAATTGGCTGACAGCAGTAGCTCGATGCGAGTGGTTGGTTATCTTCGACTTGGTTGTGTTGATGCCAATGAGTTCTGCCGATTCTTTTGTCCATTTAGCTATCGTATTGGGACCGACTGGGGAGTTTTTGAACCATGAACCATATTTCCAATTCTTATGTGAAGTAAGGAATAGTCTTTCAGTGGTTACGTTTGCAGTTTTTTTGGGTACAAGTAGCTTAATATCTTCTTCAATATTGGGAGTCAGCCATTTCGTTTCCGCACATTTTTGGGCACCACCTTGTCTTGTTTTAGAAAATATCAGATTGTAGGCAATTCGGCCCGTGGGATTACCATCGTTTTCAATTTCGAATTGGAAATGCGAAATTAGGCATGATGAACCCTCTCCCCCGCACCAAGCAAGCTCCAATGCAGCAATAAAATAAAATTTTCTGTTCAAACCGTCTGGATTATCTTCTTTACTTTAGTTGCCCATCCTTTTGTGTTGCTCCAAAGACAGCGCCTTGGCACTAACTTTTCTTGTCCACTTGCAAAATACGCCTCTTGGCATTTCGTGCATCCCGCGCCGTTTTAAAAGCCACGTCTGTGAATGGATCGAACCTAACGCCCCATTCGGAATAGAATTTTTCCTGCAGCTGTTTGGCAGTATTATTCCACAAGGTTTTTACGACACTTACCTTATAGTCTGATCAATCTCTTTTCTTCATAATGAAAGCCCAGTCTAGCATAATATTATTGAGCTCTGACAAACTTTTTTTTTCATTTACAAGGTATTCCCGGGCAGCACAGAATTCTTCAAATTGTTTCCAATTGTAGGACCTTGAAATAACTGTATTGAGCTATACACTTTTCTTCAATTCACTTTCCTCAATTGAAGTAATATTACAATTTCCAAAACGTTTCATTTTTATCTACTTTATGGTAAAATACGAAAATAAACTGACAGAACTGCCAAATGTGCTGTTGAAGTTATCGCTAGCAACTGCAATTATATCGGAACCATGACGACCGCTACTTCCACCAACGACCAAAGCTATCCAGACGTATTAATATTCCTAGACAAATTAGGCATAAATAAAAACAAATTTCTAAAAGTGAAAACACTGTGAGGTTGAGTGTTTTCAGATACAGTTTGTTTCTATTGGTCCGTTTTCAAAAATTGAGCGATTTCATTGGACGATGTAGTATAGTGTTGAATGATCAGCTGAATTCTCTATTATAATCATAAAATATATAATGTTTCAATTAGCAGATATGCTCTTGTTCATACACAAAATGAAATCCTAAGTACAACTATGTGTAAGAAACCAACAAATACAGAACAATATTTTCTTTACAACTCCAACCATAAACTCAAAAATAAATTGGGATAATCGAAGTAATTATATGATAGAAAAAACCATGAAAACTGTCTTAAATAAAAGTTTTATCCGAAAAAATGCCATAGAATACTGATCTGGAACCCAGGACATCGTAGCTGACCGCCTTTCATCACCGCTGATGATCATAAAATGTAAGTTCGAACGATTAATTAACACTTAAATAATTATCCAAACATTCAAAAATCTGAATCGATTAGACAAGCTAATCCAGTATTTCTTCAAGTAATTTACAACACTTTGTCGAAATGTAGTAACGAAAATATATATGTTCCCTAAAAGAGCCGATAAACTCTAAAAAGCATTAAGACATCTCATATTTCGTGACTAAATTCAATAAAAATAGGAGTGATATTATTCCGACACACTGAATAATTCCAAATACTTTGGGGTGTAATATTTTAAGCCGAACCCCAAAAGCTTCGTTTTCTTTCTGTCGATAAAGTAGATTTCGTTGTACCATAACCGACCCCTATTTTTATTAGTTATGACGGGCAGTTTTAGGGGAATTATTGTGAGTCGTGTTCCTTCCATCCGGAATGTTCCTTTGTATCCTACACCTTAGGACAATTTATTGAATGTGAGGGCGGGAGGAAACTGAGATGGATTTCCATCGTGGGTTACCAGTATTTAACTTGCAGAATTTTTTGACTTTTTGATATTCTACTATGGTACTTATAAAAATCTACTAAAAGTGATTACCTATCTTGTTTTTTATATACCCCATTGGGATTCTCACGATACTGAATGTCAATGAGAAAAAAAATTTTTGTTGTATACAACTGAAATGGAATTTTTTCCATTCCAAAATATTTCCCCAAATTGCTTGCGTTTCTTATTGAATAATATTCAATATATATTATTCTGAAAGCAGTATCTGTTCAGAACCTCCTTGATGAATCTTTCTTAATATAACTCAAAAAGAGATCATTGATCCTTTAATATATGCATAGCTATACTTAGTCGAAAATATTGAGAATTTTTTCATCCTTTCTAATATAAAGTATAAAAATCAAAATTATACAGGGTGTCCCGTAACTCAACGTTAAGCGATTACTGGGCGATATGCTAAGTTATACCAGTTCTAGAAAAAATTAAAAAAAACGAAAAAATAATAAACAATAATAACAAAAAAATAAAAAATGAAAAAATAAAAATAGAATAATTGTACCTGAGAATGGACTTGTTACTCTAATCAATACCATGGTGCAATGATAATGAGATATATGAACGTGCCAGGTATTATTCATCATTAAATTTTACCAAAATCCATCTGACAACAAGTTTCGATTTTTGCTGAGTACCAACATTTTAGCAAATAACATATTGCCAGAAAGATTCAATTCAAAATTACACCCCGTTCAGTTCATATTAGATCATTCGATATAGTTTGTTGAAGTAAGTTCATTAAACAGATTTCAAATGTACAGGATGAGTATGTCAAAAGTCCACAAATTTTCCTGGGCATTTGATTTGTGTTTAAAAAACGCATGTGTCTCTGCATTTTTCAAATAAAAAAAGTTTTTTTAGGTGTTTCCACACTATAATATTTTGAATATATGGTGAGAATTATATGTTGATCGTGCAAAGGCTCTGTAGGTATGGGGATTTAAATCGTTTCAGAATTATAAAATGGCCTCCAGAATGTCCTCGTTTGAGCAGAAACTTTCTCAAAAATTTCAATGCCATCAAGTCCTAATGTAAAGTATTTTGAGTTAAGGAAATGCTAGTTCGATTTAATGAACTACATATATTGCAATGTATCAAAAACATATTCAAAAATTGATGACGAGATATTGTTGATGATGGAGCTCGTGTTGAATGATTATTTGGGCTATTACCATCATCTATTGTGGATGTAATGTTTTCCGACGTTTCGATAGACATCTTCTATCTTTATCAAGGAGGAAAAGTAAAAAACCTTTGAAGATTATCAATTTTCAAAAAGTCAATATGACAGAAGTCATGAAAGAAAAATGAACAATGTTATATATTCATCTGTGATATGATGATCTTTTTAAGTTGGATCGAACTATCGGCGTCCAAACTTCTGGCAGATCTATAGATGGAGCACTTATGGAATCAGGTGTTATTTTCATAAATGCTGCTTCTTTGATTTTTCTTCTTGCAAGTTTTTCTTCTTTGGATATTATTGATGCTTCATCCCATTTTATACGATGATTCTCATCTACAGCATCTTGGACTAACCTGGATTTGTCGCTGTCTAGTACTCGTAGAAGCTTCTGATGTTCTTTTATTCGTACATTCAGAGGGCGTTTAGTTTCTCCGATGTAAGATCTTCCGCACTCGCAAGGTAATTCATATATGCAGTTCTTTGTCGTTGTGTCTCATTATTAGGCTTAACTTTTGTAAGTTTAGCTCTGATAGTGTCTTGAGTTTTGAATGCAGTCGTTATGTTGTATCTATTTCCAATTCTTCTCATTTTCTCCGACAAACCTTTTACATAAGGAATTACAGTTTTAATGGTCTGATTTATATCGGTTGGTTCAGGTTGACTTTCTCTTGTTCGTTTAGCTTTTTCTAATATCTTTTTGGGGTAGCCATTGCTTCTAAGAGTTTTCGAGATGTTATTTATTTCTTCATTTTGGTCTTCTTCAGTGCAACAAATATTTATTGCTCTATCAAATAAACATTTTGCTACTCCCAATTTAGTTCTCTATAGCCCCTAAGACGATACCAAAAATTGAAATCATGTTGGCGGCAGAAGAAACTGCACAGAAAATTCGAGAACCTGAAAAAGTCGAAGAGTACAGATGGAAAATCAGAACCTTGTTAGACAGGAATAACAAAACACCTCTACCCAATATAAATAAAGCTGAACAGAGGGCATTAAAAGATCTTAAATCGGATAGCTCCATAAAGATACTTCCAGCAGACAAAGGAAACGCCACTGTAATTCTAGATGTTGGCTCTTATAATCAAAAAATCAATTAATTATTAGAAGCAGGAAAATATAAAAGACTAAAAAAGGACCCTACCACCACAGTTGAAAACAAGATTTACAAAGTCCTTTATAAATATCGAAATGAATTTCCAGATCAATTCGTTAGATCAAGACTTACACCTCACTTCAGTAAACCACCACATTTATATGGTCTACCAAAAATACACAAAGCAAATATTCCTCTAAGACCAATTGTGAGTTCAAGAAATCCAGCATGCCACCAATTGGCTAAATTTCTGCTGAAAATTATATCGCCATTAAAAAGTAATTCAACATCGATGATAAGAAACACGAAACACTTCATAGAAATAATGAAACATCAAGAAATCATGGAAGAAGACGTTATGGTCAGCTTCGACATCACCAGTTTGTTCACTAATATTCCGACAGATAAAACACTTATCATAGTTAGGAAAAAGCTTGAAGAAGATCAAACCCTTAGTGAAAGAACTACACTAAGCGTGAATGCAATTATGGAAATGCTTTCTATTTGTATTGAAACAACATGTTTCCAATTTGAAGACATCTTTTATCAACAAGAATTCGGAATGGCCATGGGTTCACCACTATCACCAATTTTAGCTTATTTATATATGGAAATTTTCGAACAGAAGGCATTAGAAAAATATGTACTTAAACCCAAACTGTGGAAAAGATATGTAGATGATACTTTCATTATTTGGCAACATGGAAGAGACACTATAGATGGATTCCTTCAATATCTAAACAATCAAGAGGAATCAATTAAATTCACAATTGAAATCGAGAAGGACAGACAACTTCCATTCTTAGATGTACTCGTACATAAACAAAATGGAATCCCAAGAACCACTGTGTATAAAAAGCCAACGAACACAGGACAATATCTACATTTTGAGTCGAACCACCAACTAAACACTAAATTGGGAGTAGCAAAATGTTTATTTGATAGAGCAATAAATATTTGTTGCACTGAAGAAGACCAAAATGAAGAAATAAATAACATCTCGAAAACTCTTAGAAGCAATGGCTACCCCAAAAAGATATTAGAAAAAGCTAAACGAACAAGAGAAAGTCAACCTGAACCAACAGATATAAATCAGACCATTAAAACCGTAATTCCTAATGTAAAAGGTTTGTCGGAGAAAATGAGAAGAATTGGAAATAGATACAACTTAACGACTGCATTCAAAACTCAAGACACTATCAGAGCTAAACTTACAAAAGTTAAGCCTAATAATGAGACACAAAGGACAAAGAACTGCATATATAAATAACCTTGCGAGTGCGGAAGATCTTACATCGGAGAAACTAAACGCCCTCTGAATGTACGAATAAAAGAACATCAGAAGCTTCTACGAGTACTAGACAGCGACAAATCCAGGTTAGTCCAACATGCTGTAGATGAAAATCATCGTATAAAATGGGATGAAGCATCAATAATATCCAAAGAAGAAAAACTTGCAAGAAGAAAAATCAAAGAAGCAGCATTTATGAAAATAACACCAGATTCCATAAGTGCTCCATCTATAGATCTGCCAGAAGTTTGGACGCCGATAGTTCGATCCAACTTAAAAAGATCATCATATCACAGATGAGTATATAACATTGTTCATTTTTCTTTCATGACTTCTGTCATATTGACTTTTTGAAAATTGATAATCTTCAAAATGTTTTTTACTTTTCCTCCTTGATAAAGATAGAAGATGTCTATCGAAACGTCGGAAAACATTACATCCACAATAGATGATGGTAATAGCCCAAATAATCATTCAACATATTCAAAAATATTCTGTTCTTTCCAATCCAGGCTCATTGCTTATTATTTGAACTAATTTCTATTCTTGGAATCTGAAAAATGAAGTGATGAATTAATTTTCATTGTTGGTACAAAGATACCGAATTAACTCGAGAAATAAAAAAACAGCGAAGCGGTGGCTTCTCGCCAGCAACGCAATTCTTCGGAATGAAAATCTTATCTCGTAGTGCCACAAATCTGGGTGGCACAAAGGGTCCCTGCAAATTTCATAGAATAATTTCATAACAGATGTTCATTTTAATAATGCAACTAGCGATAGAGACGTACACACTCCACAGACGGCTCCAACGCAAGGCCATTATGAAAAAAGTCAGTTTCTCTGACTCACGAAACCTGCACAAAGCCCTTTGTGCCTGCAATGAAAGACAGCGACGTGAAGAAATGGCATTCCCGGTACTTACGCTAAAAAAACGGCGGTGAAGCTGTAAGACCCTAGTCAACTGTTCGACATTTATCCCTTGGAACTTCTGAATTTTTTTCCTAAACGCTCCAGTGAAAGACAAATAAAAAGATGGAAATCAAACGCTCCACATTTGAAAAGTTTCCGTGATTTTTGCCTTTATTGCGATTTGGGATGAAATCGTTGTTTGCTTTCGGGAGGAGCTAATGGAATATTTTCTGCTTTATGCATGCCAAAGAGGGAGCAAACATGGAAAATTAATTACTCCTGAAATCTATTTGAATATACCGTGACCACAGTCTACGTAACATAGACTGCTGCATGGCATAATGGAAAAAATTCGGATATCGGTAGTGATATTAAACTAGTCAAAATGATATTAGCAGTCCTGACATATTCTGTTTGTTGTTCAGTAAGAAACGCCTAATTGCATTTTTTCTTAATTGTGACAGGTTGTACCACCCATAACTTTCCACCCCCAATTTTGAGGATTAAAGAAGGAAGAATATATCACTTCCCCTCTTGCCGCAACCCCTAACAGGTCTCATTTTGAAATAGGCAAAAGAGGTCGAGTAGCACCATGTTGGAAAGTCCATTCAATTTGGATATTTTTTTTTCATTGCTTTATTATTATACAGAGTGACTCAGTATTCTATCAATAACTTTCACACACCGAATTCGGATCTTTTAAATGGAAAAAAGGATCGGACCAATCAAACAAAGAATTCTATATCACTACCTCTCCAGCCACTACCCTAACAGCAATTATTTCAACGAAAACGCAAAATTTACCTTGCAAATACAGGGTCTTTCACGAGGATCCTCACCCATATTTATACAAGAAACTACTGAACGTATTTTCATGAAATTCAGTACTTATAAGTATTTCACGATGCTGATGAAATCTAAAATATTTTCAAGGCATGAGCACCTCCGGTTTTTCCGGAAATGACGTCAACTTCCGTTTTTCAAATTAGAACACCATTTTTTTATTGCAGAAATAGATTCCTTAGAAAATTTCAAGTTATTTTGATGTAACATTTTTCAGTTTTGGTTGGAAAATTCTCTCTGAGCGGGAAAATTCGAAAAATATCGAAAATAGAGCTCCGCTGAAACAAGAATAACTTCGAGGTTTTTGGATGGAAAATTTTCATTTTTGGGATTTTTCAAGATGTAAGATCGATGTATCCACTTTAAAAATCGAAATCGTGATTCATGATACAGGGGGTGAAAAAATCGCTTTCAAAGTTAGGGATGACAAAATCGTGAAAAATCAATTTTTTCATTTTAGAACCCCATTTATTTATGGCAGATATTGAATCTACGTTAAAAAATAATGTGAGTGTATGCATCACACCCTTGGCCTAATGTGGATATTTTCTGAGTTATTCACAAAAAACTGTTTTTCGTCTTGAATTTTCAGCTATTTCTTTTCCCTTCACGCCAAAAAGATGAAATTTTCAAGAACTGTTACTTACACCATCTTTTAGATTTTACTACCCTAATATGCAAGAGAAAGAAGTTACAGGTTTTTTCTAAATAGATGGCGAAATTGGATTCGAATTTGTATCGGAAACCTCTTTATTTCAACTAATCGGCCATCGGTTTTCTCTCCAGTGATAAATAAATAATTCCTTATGATATGCAAAAACTTACCATGTTTTACATTCTTTTTTTTTAATGATAGATATCATAAATTATATCTGCCAAATTCCTCTTTATTCAGTAGCATTTTGTGTTTACTATTAATTTGGTGATAATTCGTATTAAGTTATGAAATCGATCACTATACCTAATTTTACCAATGAAGATTATTTAAATCTCATTCTACTTCATGGAGAATGTAAGAAAGTGGTAGATAGAACGATTCGACTGTTCATTGAGAGGTTTCCTGACCGACCCAGACCAACGAGAGATACCATTAACAGAACCATGACAAACTTGAGAAATGTCGGATCTTTCGTTAAGAAAACTATACACAGAGAAGAAAGTGTAGTAGAAGATGAGAACAACGAAATTACAGTTCTTCCATATTTTCGTGTGAATCCTCAAAATTCTCCCAAAGATGCCGAGATTGCTCTAGGATTATCTCAATCGAGCGTTTGGAGCATATTAAAAAAACATAAAATGGACCCATATAAATTCAATAAGGTACACAGCATTTGAAGGAAACTGATTGCGTCAGGAGAACAGAGTTTGCGAAGCTATAATGATTCGATTTCAAGAGAATGAAAACTTTTTGGACTGTATAATTTGGACAGATAAATCTAAATTCACAACGAATGGTTCTTTCAATAGGCATAACAGTCTTTATTGGGACGAAGAGAACAACCACCACTTCAGACAATGGAAATTTCAAGAGAACTGGGGTTTCAAAGTTTTTTGCGCCGTCAAAAATAATGCAATTCTCGATGTTCACATTTATGATGGGATTTAACTGGTAAGATAGAACAATACACATGTTTGCATTATTTAAAGAATGTTCTCCCTTAGGAGATAGATATTCTGTCATATTGACTCAAATAATTGAGCCGCTAGTACAGAACCATAATGACTTATGGTATCAACAAGATGGCTCGCCTCCACACAATTCACTCAATGTGTCAAGTATCCTATACAGGCTATTTGAAGATCGATGGTTGGCGAACAATGGTCCACATCTTTGGCCACTACGTTCTCCCGATTTAACTCGTTTAGACTATTATGTTTGGGGTAGGATAAAAAATATTGTCTACTCAACTCCCCTGACTGATAAAGAGGACTGCATACAACGAGTCTGAAATGCGTTCAGGTTTGTTTAGATTTTTAGATTCATAGTTTTTGGTTTTTAAACACTTTTGCAGATCTCTTCCTCCCGATGAAATAAGAAGAGCAACGCACGAAGCATTCCTGAGACGTATAAATAAACGTCTAGAAATTAACGGTCGAAACTTTGAGCATCTTCTCTAGTTATAACTGCGAGAGTTTGCAATGGTTCTCCTAATAGTAACTTGAAGTCGGTTTCAAGAAGGGGTGTAAAATCTACAGCATGGTTCGAATAACAGTTCCTGAAAATTTTATCTTTTTGGCGTGAAGGTAAATTAGCTGAAAATTTGAAAAACAGTTTTTTGTGAATAACTCAGAAAATATCCTCATTAGGGCAAGGGTGTGATGCATACACTCACATTATTTTTTAACGTAGATTCAATATCTGCCATAAAAAAATGGGGTTCTAATTTGAAAAAATTGATTTTTCACGATTTTGTTATCGCTAACTTTGAAAGCGATTTTTTCACCCCCTGTTTCATGAATCGCGATTTCAATTTTTAAAGTGAATACATCAATCTTACATCTTGAAAAATCCCAAAAATGAAAATTTTTCATCCAAAAACCTCGAAGTTATTCTTGTTTCAACGGAGTTCTATTTTCGATTTTTTTTTTCGAATTTTCCCACTCAGAGAGAATTTTCCAACCAAAACTGAAAAATGTTACATCAAAATAACTTGAAATTTTCTAAAGAATCTATTTCTGCAATAAAAAAATGGTGTTGTAATTTGAAAAAACGTCATTTCCGGAAAAACCGGAGGTGCTCATTCCTTGAAAATATTTTAGATTTCATCAGCATCGTGAAATACTCATGAGTGCTGAATTTCATGAAAATACGTTCAGAAGTTTCCCGTATAAATTTGGGTGAGGTTCTTCGTGGAAGACCCTTTATAATTTTAATCAAGTTTTCAGTTAGTGTCTCGGTTTCAGCATTTTCAACATGTGTTTGGCATACGCGTAGTGATCAAGAAATTGCAAAAAAAAGTGGCGATAAGAGATTTCGTTGATATTGAGACGAAGGAGGTGTTTGACAATGAAAATTCATTCAGGTATTCCAGACTTTAATTATAGGAATCAGCATGTGACTTTTATGTTTTCAAGTCTTATACCACTGCACAGCGAGTGGAGAACATGATGTCTGAAGGTACACTTACGTATTGAATATTCAATATGATTTCTACGTGTTGTGTATTTTGTTATTAATAAATTAGTTTTGTTTTTTACCATTTAGTCGTGTAATGCAAGTACTAACTACAGAATAATAATAAATCCAGTTCGCATTTATGACGATGTACCTATCTCTGTAGTTGTTCGTAAAAAAATGTTTTCCTGCGAACTGGTTTATTTTGGGACAAAAACTCATGAGACATTTTTTGTTTAGAATGAAACAGGCTATCGGAAATAAATTTCTAAATGGTAAACAAATAATAAGACAAAAAATTTACATTGGAAATAAACTTTAGGGGTTGCGTTTCCCACCCTTACAACCATGGGGCAAACCAAATGAATAACTAGATGAGTGTCTTTTTGCTAGTAGAAAAAGTTAGGTTAATTTCAATATAGTAACTTTTTTGGTGCTTGTGAAAAAAATTGTTATACAAATTTTATGTACTCCCTTTGAGGGGCTGTATCTGAACACGGGATGCTCCAATGAAAAGATCCTATCTTTTCTTCGATGAGGAATCACCTCCTTAAATATTTTACACTCATTTAGTTACACCCTGTATATCACCCTGATGATGACAAGCTAATACTTCATAATTAAAACCATCCTAATATTAAGGAATCACAGAATTGAACTGAACCAATTAATTGAAAAACATTATTGTAGATATTTCTCGCTTCGATGACAGTGATTTTCAGTTTCAATGTAAAGTAATATAATAAAAAATGTATTATTTAGAAGTAATCTTATTGGGATTAGAGCACGGAATCAAAAATTAGGACTTCATCTATTTTTTCTATATTAATTAACTACATATGTTTCGGCGTATACTAAGCCTTTTTCAAGTTTTCGTGCTACAAACATAGTGACAATCACATCTAAAATGTACAATCAGATTATTAGGGGTTTCTTAACATTTCCACATTTTATGCTAGCCTACCTGTCCAACAATTCATCTTAAAATCAGAAAATTAAAATCATGTTCATTGTGTTGTGAACGCTGTCAACTAGAATCATTCTTCAAATTATCTCTTTGTATATGCAGGTTTTCAATTTATCACCTGGAATGCCATCTGTGCATATGTGTGAAAATTGTTGAATAGAATATTTTATTTTTACTAGTTCATTTTGGTGATGTTTTTCGAATACACTCACAGATGCCACCTCGACGCAATTTTGATACCATTACAGAATGTTATAATAAATTTTGGATAGGTTTTTCAGGTCTGTTCTATCATTTATTGAGTGTTTTTCTCTTTGAATGTATATCATTTCTTGGAATGTCCTTATTTTGCTGTTGGTTTCTTTATGCAGAATTTTAAAGTTGTCAAAGTCAAATCTATGGTCATTCTCTCGTTCGATGCTTTTAAGGGCTGTGGAATTTTTTGAATATTTATGGCCGTTGATCCTTTCTTTGATGTATTGTGTTGTTTGGCCTATGTAGATTCCTGGACATTCTTTGCATTTCAGTTGGTAAACACAATTTGTGATCGGAGTTTGGCTTTTAGCCTCGTGTTGGTCTCAGATTGTTTGACTTATGTGCAATTTTGATGTCTGTGTCTTTGAAAATATGGTTGATTTTTCGGACAAGTTTTTCACGTATGGAATTGCTACGTATATTTTATCTTTTTTGAGCTTTCATTTTATCGGAATTGTAAGCTGCATGAATTCTGTTTTTGAATATTTTCTCTATTAGTTTTTCTGGATAATTATTTTGTTTCAAGATTTCTTTGGCTTTTTTTATTGTTTCGATGCGATGTTTTGGTGATGTAAGTTTTATTGATCTATCTGCAATTCCTGATATAACACTTTTTTATATTGAATTGGTGCTGTTGATTCATAGTTTAGGTATCTTCCTGACCATGTTTCCTTTGTGTGCCATATTGTTTCTATATTTGAGCAGTTTCTGTTCTGTATGAGCGTCATGTCTAAAAAGTTTATTTTATTGTTAGTTTCTATTTCTGTTGTGAATTTAATTTTAGGATGGTAGTTGTTCAGTTCATTTAGCATTGACGTTATATATGTTTCAGGAAGTGCAGCTATGCAGTCGTCCACATATCTTTTGAAAAATACTATTTTGTACTCTTTTCTTTTTTTTTATTTTTGCCTTTATTGCGATTTGGGATGAAATCGTTGTTTGCTTTCGGGAGGAGCTAATGGAATATTTTCTGCTTTATGCATGCCAAAGAGGGAGCAAACATGGAAAATTAATTACTCCTGAAATCTATTTGAATATACCGTGTCCACAGTCTACGTAACATAGACTGCTGCATGGCATAATGGAAAAAATTCGGATATCGGTAGTGATATTAAACTAGTCAAAATGATATTAGCAGTCCTGACATATTCTGTTTGTTGTTCAGTAAGAAACGCCTAATTGAATTTCTTAATTGTGACAGGTTGTACCATCCATAACTTTCCACCCCAATTTTGAGGATTAAAGAATGAAGAAGATATCACTTCCCTCTTGCCGCAAACGTGATGAACTGATTTAGTCGAATATATCAAAAATTGATATAATTCCTTCCCAAAATGGAAAAACCTTCCAGAATTATTATAAGTTGAACTTCATGCACCGTGTGCTATAGATGGAATGAAGATAAATCTAGCTGCTCACAGTTTTTCATTCGACCATAAACAGTGCATGAGTAACTTCATGGTAGTGAAAACGATAGACGAGCTGAGTTTTTCGGGATATTAATCTTGTTTTCATGAAGTAAATTCGCAAAATATTGATTGTTCGGTCTAAATCTAGATTCTAAAAAACAACCCTGAAGCACATGCGATATGTGAATTACTTCTATCGAAATATAATATTCTTCATTCACTCTCGTATCGGAAGAACTGGGCTTGAATAATTTGCATATCATGAAAGGCGCATAATCTTCTGGGACCATTACATCATTGAAATATTTCGAGAAGTTTCTCAAGTTAATTTCAAATTTCGGGGTAGCAGATTGTGAATGAGTCACCCTTGTTCTCTCGCTCATATATATGAAATATTCAGAACACATACCTGCACGAAGATACGATACCATTTTCATGTCATTGTTAGCTGTATTCACTTTCAATAGACAGCACCCTGCGAGTTCAGTTTCTTCTATTCAATCAGATGATTATTAAAGATGACGGCGGCTGCAGTCACGTGTCCGATCAAAATAGGGGTGGAAATCTTTAGGAAGGGTGCTTCCGCTTCGTTAACTTAACAACCCCGGACAAGAGCGTATGGTCCAGGGCTGCTGAATACTTTGAGGCATTGTGGCAAGTCTTGCACTTCAAGTTATTGAATAATTGTCATTTCTGCGTCCATTGAACAAGGATTGATATATACACTGAGCAGCAAAATAAAAGCTGTGACTAAAAGTACATTTCTTGCAAAGCACGAGTCGGATCTTGTTGTTTTTTTGTATTGTAGGACTGAGCTTTGGTAATCACGTCCTATTAATAATCCGTTTAAATCCATCTACTCTAATGTTATAGAGTGTGAATTAAAAATTATGGATTTTTGAAACACCTTTTTGCATCTGCAGGCAACTAAAATGGATTTTTGTTGAAAACATTAAAAGGCTGTTTTTCCACTGAATAATTTGTTATTTTATTCATACAGAACAGATTTCAGATTTAATGATGGGTATAACCAAGTTCTATTCAAATTAAAAACACAAAATTTGTCACCAATCTGCAAGGAGGATTCTGCCAATCGGGTCTTTTGCAGTCCAAGTGACGATTTTTCAGATCTTCTAATGTTGAAGGGAATAATATATAAATATTCTTTTTTACATTTCACCCTTAACGTGCCTGCTTCTGGAGCTTGATGGATGGGTAACCCATCAAGAGAAGCTCTATTCCTCAGTGCGGATAGAGGACCTGTAGGATGATAGAGACAGTCCCAAGTAGAAGCTTTCTGCATCCAAGTGACTATTCGGCGGCAGTCCAAGTTCTTCCTGGTGTTGAACAGTTTTTCTGGGCTCAATTCCATTAACACTTATGATAAGAGGGATTATATCCATTGATTCCGTTGTAGATGAGCTTCACTATATTTTTTTCCTTGTCATTCGATTAATTCATAACGCTGCTGTTCAAGTGTTTGAGACGTAAGCTGTTAAAATTTCAAACGAAATTACGTGAGCCTTACAGGTGAAGAGGTTGTTTCGATGATCGGCGAGTTGACTATTGCGCAGTTGAACTACTTACGTCATGTTTAACTTCCTATCGGGTTCATAGAGTTCGGATGTCGATTGCTGATAATATTTTCAATGGCGTGGATAACATTGATTGTTTTTGTGAAGGTATCATTTTGAGTTATTAAAAGTAATGGAAAAATATTTCAGATTCTAAGTCAACGACATTCATCACTGGGATACATATTCGAACTCGTATAGCGGAAGTTTAGTGTAGTAGTTTTCTGGTAATTGCTATCACTGCAGAAGGAAAATAAATATCAAATATCCTGTCGGAAGGTTGAAAATTATCGTCCATCAGGTATGTTTCGCCCCATGCATCCGCCGCTTTTACAATTTATCATCGGAGATGAAAATTCTTCTACAGATCCAGTTTTCTGGTTTGGCCCACTCAGGTTTCTCTCCTAACGTAGGATTATTGGAAGGTATTTCTCTCTGACTGCACTTGGGACCCGCAAGATTTTCGTGAATCCACTGTTGATGTGTGTATCGTAATTAATTCGAACTCTACTGATGTGGAAAATATATCCAAGAGCAAGAGAGTTCCTAAAAATTTCATCTTTTTGGCGTGAAGGGAAAATAAATAGCTGAAAATTCGAGACGAAAAACAGTTTATTGTGAATAACATTATTTTTTAACGTAGATTCAATATCTGCCATAAAAAAATGGGTTTCTAATTTGAAAAAAATTGATTTTTCACGATTTTGTCATTCCTAACTTTGAAAGCGATTTTTTCACCCCCTGTATCATGAATCGCGATTTCGATTTTTAAAGTGGATACATCAATCTTACATCTTGAAAAATCCCAAAAATGAAAATTTTCCATCCACAAACCTCGAAGGTATTCTTGTTTCAGCGGAGCTCTATTTTCGATTCTTTTTTCGAATTTTCCCGCACAGAGAGAATTTTCCAACCAAAACTGAAAAATGTTACATCAAAATAACTTGAAATTTTTTAAGGAATCTATTTCTGCAATAAAAAAAATGGTGTTCTAATTTGAAAAACGTCATTTCCGGAGAAACCGGAGGTGCTCATGCCTTGAAAATATTTTAGATTTCATCAGCATCGTGAAATACTTGAGAGTGATGAATTTCATGAAAATACGTTCAGTAGTTTCCTGTATAAATATGGGTGAGGTTCCTCGTGAAAGACCCTGTATTGTAGAGTTGTTTATTTCTCGTTATACCTGAAATATGGAAGTGTTATACTAACTTGTTATTGACAAGAATCCTGTAGAGCCCAATTTAAAAAAAAAAAGTTCAACTGTTATTGTCTGTCTTGGTAGATCCCAGAAGAGGCTCATGGGGTTGCTCAAGTCCTAGTGGTGCCCATTACGGTTTATTAGTCGATTGCAATTAGCGTGGTTTGAGTCCTTACGGAGTCTATTGCAGTCTAAGAGTTCTAGGTCAGGAGAATCTGAGGAACTCGCAAGCTATTTGAAGGAATTGTGTTTTATGCTATTCTATTTATTGTTTGTTTATTTGTATTTTAAAAGTTTTCAGTTTATTAGGCATAGAATGTTACCGTAGATGATAGCTTGATTATGTGAATAAAGATTGAATGTATTTTTAGGAGGTTTACTGTGGTTATTGGAGAACAGAAATATCGTGCTACGAGTCGGCTGAAGCTAGCAAACTTCGGTAAATTATATGGATATACTCCATTCGAGTTTGACGAATGATTGTTTTTGTCCATCCAGCTTTCAGTCGTGACTATACTCTGGAGCGAATGTGATTCACCCGGTGAGTGTATTTGACGATGCTTGTATGATATCATTACTTCTGAAGGGTATTCGGAGGAAGCATAGGTTAATCTGGCGCTCATATACTATAAGATATTATTTAATCGGTTGATTACATCTCAGAACCCACCCTGTCTCCTCTGCAGTTACGATGAATACCGTTTTTGTGACGTCACAACTTTATCACACTTTCGTACCTATTTTCCTATTCCACAATTTTGCATTTGAGATTTTTCAGAAACTCAATCAACTTCGAATGCCTTCCAATGATTCAAACCAGTTTTTCTTATTTTCTGTTAACTTCGTCACGTTGTTTGGTTACGTCTTTCATTATTTTTTCCTTACTGTCCCTATTTCCCCATCAAGCACGTGCAAATCTACCCATAAATGTTTTCAATTCTATATTTTTTGATCCATATTAGTATTTATTATACGAGAATTCGGTTCGATTTTCAAGTTCATCTGTGGAAAGACTTGCTTGAAGAATTTAATTTTCTACTGGTCTATTTAGTTATCAGCATTCAGAATAACCAATGCAACTTTTTTGTACTTTTGATGATACATCCTGAATAAATGAAACTATTCTTTTTCATTCACAATTGTGTATAATACCATTGAGTATAAATCTACTAGATTTATACTCAATGATACTACTTACTATTCCATTACTTAGCCACTATTATTGTCGAACTTCTGTTATACAACTGCGCTCGGCCAGGCCATGAATACGTTTAAGAAATACACGTATCTTTAGAGAAAAATGAAAAGTTCAAGCGGGGAAAGGCTCTTGATTTCTTATTCGTATAAGGCCATGCTTGTCACAGTATATTGATCAATATTACATTTCATAAAAATTAGTACCCATAATGAAGGTATAAATTTTTTGTATCAATGTTTTCAGGCCTCCTAATTAAGGTACAACCTCTGCTTCTGTAAATATTCGCTTCGTTAAATAATTAAAATTATTCCATATTCATAACTTCATTGTTGAGTCATTTTGAAATTTCAATATTTCTATCAGATACTTTGCATATTACAGGCTTAGGCGGAAGGGACTCGAAGAGGTCCTTATTAAATAAAACTTTCAACCCTCCCTATTATTGTCTCCGATGTTTTAATTAACGACCCCAGATCGTTATCGTTAAGCGGGGTACAACGTTTTCTTACAGTGGCCATTTTATTTCATATAGGGTGAATTCATGAATTTGCATTGTGTTGTAGAATACATGAACTTCAATTCTCAAATATTTGCTAGTGGAATCTATCACCAGTTCAACAGGAAATGATTGTGACCTTCGTTATTTCAAATATAACACCCTTTATGTTCATATATCTGATATCTTCGTTCAATTTTACATTGATATAATGTATGATTTGAGCAACTACTTCTGGGGATTGTTAAGTTTTAGCCTAATCATCTTTTTTGAAGATTTTTTTTTTTTCAATGAAATATTGTCACAAATCAGTGGTTGAATCTTTAATGCCCCTCATAGTAAAACTTTCTCTTACAACAGGTGAACAAAAGCCTGTCATCGATAGTGCTTCATCGGGAAATGTTTTGCAGGGTGGCCTCAAAGAAAACTTTGAAATGTGGCTCATTATTTCTTTAAACGGCAACCATATAATTTCTCTTAAAAATCACTCTAAGTGTTCAAAACACGCCCTTAAAATCAGTAGTTTGACGGTTATTGAACAAAATACGATTATCGGGAATAAAGCCAGGTTTCGTCCTCTCACTATAATGATAAATTCCTAAAGATAATTTTCAAGGCGTCCAGAAAATTTATCGGGTGTTTGTAAGTTTAATAAAACAAAAACTATTTGTGAACAATGAAAAAGTTTATTGTCTATCATTATCATATGAATTGGAGAATTAATTGGAGAAAATAGTTTTACCCAAATGATGACCGAATTGAATTGAATTTGCTAAGAAGGTAAACAGTGATATTAGATGGATTAAACACACTCACGATAACTATCACAGATTCTTAGGTGTGAAAGCCGCAGCAAAGAGGTTCGTTCCAAGAGGTTTCCGGAAAGATTATATTCCAGGTTGGTAGAAAGAAACCGAAAATTTGTACAAGGACTATCAAAAACCACCATCCGTTTTAAATGTAAAAGGCTTATGAATTCTACAAGCCGAAAAGAGAAGTGGGATAGTGTTGTATCAGAAATGAATTTTACACATTCGAGTACGAGTTCAGGGGATATATTGAGAAAATTAGGTGTAGCTACTCCCCTTGCCTCATCATAATCAAAAATTAATCCAAGTTTAATCGCTCGCCGCCTAGTTAATGTATCTGAATCAGTCAATATATCCCAATCTAAAATGAGGAATATGAAGAAAAACTTACACATGTTCAGTAGATCAGCTCCTATTTTAGAACATGTGTCACATCCATTCAATATATAGATGAATTGAGGGCTGCAATCAAATCTACCAAATCTCGAAAGGCAGCAGGTTTTGACGGAATTTATCCAGAATTGGTTATTGTCTTTCGATAACAATATTCTGAGTTCAGGAAACTTTCCTTCCGAATTTCGTAAGACTAAAGTAATAGGTATTTTGAAACGAGGAAAAAATCCTTGTGATGCTAGTAGTTATCGACCCATCAGTATATTGAGCGTTCCTTTCAAGATATAAGAGAGGCTAATTCTTCTTAGAATTGAATCTTCTATAGGAAATGCTCTACAATATTTCCAGGGAGGCTTTAGGCAAAATAGATCTTGTTCACATCAGGTTCTCAGCCTTACAACTTATAAGAATCAGGCTTCAATGATAGGTTGAAAACAAGAGCAATCCATAAAAATTCCAGGGGTATTTACTAGGTTCCACACATTGCCCATCACTGCTTATAGAAAACCCTTATGGAAAAAAAGACCAAACACTAATTGATGAAGCTTTTCAATTGCCCTTGAAACATAAACGAATCAATATGCACTAAAAAATAAATTTACAGAATACTGACTCGTCTTGTTACATCAACAGTGTTTTCTTTCCGATAATATGTATAAAAAATTTGATATGGTTGATTTTATGAAATGAATAAGTCATTATTAAAAATAACTAATAATAAATCATTATTATTACTTATTATTTCGGGTTGGAAACCGAGTCATTATATCAGTATTGCTCTAAATGCTCACTTATTAAAACAAAGGCTATCATGATTCCTGATAATCCTTCCAGAGAAACTGAAGAAAAGTTCTTGCATTCTCTCTTGATGAAATTAATTCAAAAAATTCACGCAGACAACGTCCTGCCCAACAAATCTGAGATGAGTATATCGTCCACCTCTTTCTTCGGCAGACAACTGGATTAAGAAGAACCCACAGATGTCTAGCAGTGCGGGTCTTCCTATTAGACGGACAGATCGCCAGAACTGGACTCCCAGATCCCTGATATAATTCAGTTTGATAGAATTCGAGCCCAGTGAATGGAAATAATGAACGTCGGTGGCATTCCTTGTTTCCCCCCTTGTATCGAAGTCCCACGAGGTAATTGGGAGAATCAGATGGAAACCACGTCGCTAATCGTATCACTTTTAATTCAATCAATTATGTGCCCTTGCGGATGGTCATCAATCAGAATTTCTGATCATTCTTTCGGACATGATCTCGATGACATCAATCGAATTCTCTGTTTAAATCAGACTGAAACCGACCATGTATTCGACGTTAGTTCAGTTCTTTTTCGAATTTAGAGGCGAGACTTGGGTGAAACGACGATGAAACAAGTGAATATAAATTTTCAAATTTTAGGGTTTGAATATTATCGAAGAGATATCCTTGATGGCGAAAAGTAGTATAATATTATTGTTTGGGTATTTTCATAATCTTTTATTGATAATCTCAACGTTACGGTAGAAATATTTTTTCACTCTTAAGGAAGATTGCTTTCAGAATAAAAGGAAAGAAATTTATGAAATTCATTAAATTCATGCAGGAGCATGGAGTTTAAGGTGAATTCGTTTCATTTATTATAGTTTATATATATTATATATTATATTAAAATTTTTTTCAAATGAAAGATAATATCTGTAACCATGATTAATCTTTAGTTATAATTTTCCTCAGAATAACTAGAGTGAATTATTATCACATTAAAATATTATAACGTCTCTGTGATGGGTTGTTCCCAATAAAATAGTGTTCTGTGGTTTCTTGTTGTTTTGATTCTGTTTGGAACTGTCAACAGTTATTTGTAACTTTCTTTTAAAAAAATATGGAAAATATTGTAAGAAAAATTTAGTATTAAAGTGTTTGAGAGGATCACAGGTCTGTTTTTGCGAGAAACACAGTCAATAAAAAGCCGACGTTTCGATTTATTTAAAATCTTCCTCAGGGCTTTGGGAGAAACGATACATCTTGAATGGAAAACAAACTTATAAATCATTAAAATGAAAAACAAAGAACCCTAGATAACCTACAGATGATGTAAACATAATTCAGAATACAACTACAAGAATGTCAAAGATATCAACTAATAAATGACATTCATAAAATCAACAACACCAAGCAATTTTAAAAGTTAAAAAATATATAAGACAACAAAAGTAACTCACATTATTGGTTGGGCTCTCTAGTTATTATATTAAAAATATCTTTCGATATTATCAATTCTAATTCGACGGATGAATGCATATGGGTTGTGATACAGCAGACCATTGACAAATTCAAACTCAAAATGAAAACTGAACAATTATGTGGAAATCATGAGAGTTGAACAAGGTGGGGCAAGATTACCTTGTCGTGATAAAGGTCAACGCAGAGGTGGTAACAAAAATGAAATGTTATCTTAATGGTAGTTTCTTTATTCTACTAATTATATTAAAATAGGCTTCATTGAGATTCTCAATATCAGTACGTTTGTTTACAGAGTTGTCTTCCTTTTTGATTTCCAACATTTCACAAAATAATCTTTTTTTAATATTTGCTTGTTGACCCAGAATGTGTACATTTTTGAAATCAAACGATTGCATTTCATTGAAAGAATGTTCTGCCAAAGCGGTGTTATTTTGTTTAGTTTTTTGTGGGTTATGGATGTTAATACAATCCCTCATATGCTCTGTTATTCTAGCCTTCAAATATCTTCCCGTTTGCCCAATGTAGACTCTGTTACAATCTTTTCAAGGTATCTTATAAATGAAATAATATAATATTTTTGATTTCAACTTAGCGTGAAACTGTTTTCCTATGGTGTTGCATGATCTATAGTTTATACTGACTGTCTCATCACTTAACATTTTTTAATATCTAAGTCTACTTCTATCTTGTGTATCTCTATTGATCAGTGTGATGGGATAATTATTCTTTATTAGAAAATGTTTTATTTTTTCACAGTTATCATTGTGAAATTCAGGGCTGGCTATTATAGGTCTCGATGTTTTAGATTTTTGATGAGGTTTATTTTATGTATAGTATAAGGGGGTGGTGTGAGTCAAAATTAAAAAACCTCTCAGAAAATGTCAGTTTCTGGTACCAATCAGTTTTCAATGTTGTATCCGTTCTTATGACCAATACATCCAAAATTAGCAAAATAAAGAAACTACCATCAAGATAACATTTCATTTTTATTACCACCTCTGCGTTGACCTTAATAACGACTAGGTAATCTTGCCCCACCTTGTTCAACTCTCATGATTTCCACATAATTGTTCGGTTTTCATTTTGAGTTTGAATTTGTCAATGGTCTGCTGTATCATTACCCATATGCATTCATCCGTCAAATTAAAATTGATAATATCGAAAGATATTTTTAATATAATAACTAGAGAGACCAACCAATAATGTGAGTAACTTTTGTTGTCTTATATATTTTTTAACTTTTAAAATTGCTTGGTGTTGTTGATTTTATGAATGTCATTTATTAGTTGATATCTTTGACATTCTTGTAGTTGTATTCTGAATTATGTTTACATCATTTGTAGATTATCTAGGGTTCTTTGTTTTTCATTTTAATGATTTATAAGTTTGTTCTCCATTCAAGATGTATCGTTTCTTCCAAAGCCCTAAGGAAGATTTTAAATGAATCGAAACGTCGGCTTTTTATTGACTGTGTTTCTCGCAAAAACAGACCTGTGATCCTCTCGAACACTTTAATACTAAATCATATAGCTAGGTCGTCAAACCCATTCCAATTGTAAGAATAATTTCGATAGTTTGAAATTATTCAATTCGGTATGAAATGATGATGGTCAGAAAATGCATTCTATTCTAATCTTTCTTGTTTATGAGTTTTCAGTTTCAATATTGATTGAATTTTAATTGATCATGCATAATAATAAACATTCAGAAATATTCAAACTAAGTCAAATTCTATTATCTTCTAAGTTTGTGAACAAGGTTGAATCAGTGTATGAAATAAAGATAATAAAGGTATAAAACAAATCTAGAAGTCTGGGTTCGAAGTTTTTAAAACTCATATGAGCTTAATTTGAAGCATTCTTATGTTAGAATATATATAATTTGATGAACCCTGAAAATCTGAAGCTATAAAGAACCAGCTTTTCATAAAGACAAGTCTTCAATTTAACAGGTCCTGTCAGAAAATACATTACCTATTTCAAGGGTCAATATACCGAAGTACCTATGTGAGTGAAAGGGGGAACTATAACCATAATTTGGTATGAGGTGAGTTACCCCTAAATTCCCACACAGTCAGAACGCAAAATCTTTAATGGTCCCTTTGTAATACCTTAAATTGAACGTCTTTTTCAGTACTGTTCACCTACATGAGACATTTCCCTGAATTTAATACAGGGTCAGAGATGGTATACCTTTATTTTATACCTATTATTGTATTTCAATTTCTACAGGAAACGCTTCAGATCAGTGATTTCCGAGCAGAGGTCTAATGAACTGACCGGCGAGATCGCCAGATCTAACATCCCCGACTTTTTTCTCTGTGGTCACTTGAAAACTGTTGTGATTGAAACACAACCAGCTTCACTGGATGATATTCGGCAAGGGAATGCGCGTGCATCTATTCCTAGAGGAGTTTTCACAATATTAGAAAAGATTTCGAAAAGAGATTTTACTTCTGTTTCCCCCATAAACATAATGCATTTTTCGCAACTAATTGAAAAAAAAATCACCTTACCAAATTGAAGTTAATTTAATCAAAGTCACTCTCTTTTGATCATCTCTGAAATTTAGGAAAAATTCTTGAGCAGATGAATACTACTCAAAAATACCTTCGATTTATTGTATCAGTTAGTTGTAGAGTATGTAACGTAATGGAAGCCCACTTCATGATTAAATTATAGTAGATGTGATTCTCTTACCTCTATAGCGTTAATATCAAATGTGCTCCTCAAACTCTTTTTTAGTTTCAGAGATATTTGCATTGACAGTTTTTCAATTAACACCCTGTATAAATCCATCATTGTAAGATGAGACGGTCATGATCTTGAATATATAGATGACTCATAACACTACCAGCTAATTCTAATTCACACGAAGCATGTGCTCCCCTCACGATATCACAGAAAGAATACAACCCCTTTATGTTATTCCACCGCAACCAATTTTATTTAGATCTTCCTTCTCAGCTTGTGGTCCCAATATTTGTTAACACCATAGTTATATTATAGTTCTATTCATTTGCGCAGTATCAACTTCTCCAAGAGCCAATATATAATTATGAAGATGAAATCGACATTTTAATACCCGATATAAATTTTCCATATACCTCACCACAAAATCTTAGTTTAACGTATAAACGATCGTCCAGTTCAATACCCGATCCATTTCTATTTTGCTATTTGTTATTAAGGCTATCATAGAACACATTAATCTAAATCTAGAGGTTATTTGTGGATCATTAACGAATCCTGAAAATTCCATTAATCTTTAACAGTAAAAGTCTTGAATATTTATTATTATTATTACTAATATTATAGAGTTGAGATTAGTATCTATAAACTCCATGAATAAACATAAATTAACAAAAATTTTAACCTTAGCAAAAACGAATATTCACTCTGATTCACTTAAGTCTCACAAACGCTCACGTCGAGAACCCTGTTGGAAAGGAAATGCTAACTTTCTGGAGGAGCAGAACCTCTCTTCTGCAAGTTTGAAGTCGTGACCTAACTGCCGTGTGTCTGTATTCAAATGGTATAGAGAAGCTAAGTCTGCGTTGGTCAAGCCATGTAATGCTCTGCATTATATGATCAAATCATCCCTCAGACGCCTAATAGTGAACGTAGCAAGGCGCATTGTGGAGAGTCTGTTCTCATAGCTTGATCTTCTCGTACCATGAGGAATTCATGTAGCTCTTCTTTGGATGGACTTCAGGGTATCCACGTCTCGGGACAGCACCGGGGCCCACACCAGCTTATTCGAGGATAGGCCGAATATACGTAATGTAGAGTAAACTGCAAGTATGGGGATCACATCGTCCAAAAGTCTTACGGAGAAGAAATAGAATTCTCTTAACTTCAATGCAGACAGCTATTATGTGTTCAGACCATCGTCGGTCATAATGACTTCAAGGTCAGAGTGGGATGTTACTGACATAATCACTTGATGAGAAAAGTGGTGTATATGTTTTTGGTTTTGTTTTCCCATAGTAAAGGACCTTGCAACCAACTACTGAACCACCGCTTTATAGCATCAAAATCTATCTGCAGGAGTCAATTCGGTTCCGATTTTATTAAAGCAGTTATATCTGAGGTAAGGAGCATGAAGAGAAGTAGGCCCAGCACAGAACCCTGCGGTACCCCATTTTCATTCTTTCTTTCGGACAAACTAACAAGCGTAGTATTCATTTTTGACTACCTTACTTCATAGGATTCACTGATACAATCCATAGCATGTAACAGAATTTGAAATCAAAATAATTAAGCTTTCAGAAAATAGCAAAGAAATCTAGGATGAATGAACACACCTATATCTCATATTGAAAATAACTGACACTGGTTTATAAGTCTTACCCAAGTCAATCGAATACGTATGTGTGAAGGCAAAGATGATTCATACTTATGACGGAGTAAATTGAAAAATTATCATATCTTTAGGTGGAAAAAAGCTACAACTTTCAAAATTGAGAATATCTGAGTTATAAATAACGTCCACATATGCACAAATCTTTGTTTGAATGAGTTCAGATATTTTATGAGATCTAAAGTATTGAAAAATTTTGTTTGTTGAATTTTTTTAGAATCATAAACGTTCATTGATCAACTGCTTGATTGAGCGATTTCATGACCGAAACTCCGTTGATTCGAAATTCCATTGGCAAATCTGTAATTTTCATTGAAGTATTCTGTGAATCAGTCAATCAACTATGAAACCCACTTATAATTATCCCGAAACAAACCCACAACTGAGTTGGGATTTCTCTGCAAGTCGTCTCAGGCTTTATAAGAGTTTGAACATGCTAAAAAGTTTGAATTAGTCTGGAAATGTCATACAACGGCTGAAACTCAAACATGCAGGTAATGCATTTTTAAAAATTATGAGGAGTAAAAGCTCTAAACTGCTTCTTTGTGGACACCTGAGGTTGCATGAATAAAATCTGAAGGACAACTCTCTTCAGGTACTCATAACTGCGGAACCACTGGACGGATTTTACTTAGTAACGAACTCTACCGAGATATTCAAATGCTTATTTATTCTGTAAACCTAACTCATATTAACATATTCTGTTATTCCAAAAAACAGAACAAACACGCAGAAGAGTGTTCCTTTTGGACATACAAACCTATGATTTCAATAAACAATTAATATATCTACAATATTTTTCGAAGTTATTGGAACGAGACAGATGGAAATCTTAAGACTAGTAAAATTTCTGTAGTTATTTCAACACTGAGCTCGAATACTCTATACGCTCCTGCTTCATGAAGTTAAAGTAGATTTGTATTCCATTCTGGGTTCTCCCAATTAAATTATAGTTCGATAGAGGTTGATTGCATTGTATAAATTCCTCGATAATATACTTTATGAAACTGTAAAGTAAAATCAGATTACCTTTCCATCAGTTTTGGAACGAACCAGTATTGTTTCATGTCGTATCAAAGTTCGTTCAAAAGCAAATATTAGATTATCATCTGCAAACTCATATTTTTTGTTCATTTTGGTAAATCTAATTAAGTCCTCTGCAACAAAAATAGCTCCTGCTGGTACTGATGTGGATCCATTATGCCACTAATAAAAAGGGAATAACGTAGACTGAATTAAGTATTTACTGTACATTAATAAATTTTAGTCAGAACTGACATACATCTCACAGGAAATAAATGACAGATAAATGTTGTGTAATCTTGCATGGTATTGGATATTTTCGCAAACATGTTCCAAGAGAAACCACGTGCTATCAGTTTGTCCAAATGGCTGTAATTTTCGAATATCAAGCCGAAAATGATATGAATCCGTGATTAAATTTCAGTACGTCTAGCCGGCCGTTTATCTAGCCGTATTCTCTCTATCATATTTGTTTGTGTACTCCTACTATCTATGTTGCCTTCTAACCATCTCTTATTCTTAAGGTTACCTTACCCTGACCAAGCCAATCAGCAGAAACACGTGTCGGCAGGTACCATCTTTGTTCATTTCCTTCTGGTACTTGTGGATTCACCCGATATACAGGGTCTCACCCATATTTATACGGGAAACTACTGAACGTATTTTCACGAAATTCAGCACTTATTTCACGATGCTGATGAAAACTAAAATATTTTCAAGGCGTGAGCACCTCCGGTTTTTCCGGAAATGACGTCAACTTCCGTTTCTCAAATTACAACACCATTTTTTTATTGCAGAAATAGATTCCTTAGAAAATATCGAGTTATTTTGATGTAACATTTTTCAGTGTTGGTTGGAAAATACTCTCTGAGCGGGAAAATTCGAAAAAAATCGAAAATAGAGCTCCGCTGAAACAAGAATAACTTCGAGGTTTTTGGATGGAAAATTTTCATTTTTGGGATTTTTCAAGATGTAAGATTGATGTATCCACTTTAAAAATCGAAATCGTGATTCATGATACAGGGGGTGAAAAAATCGCTTTCAAAGTTAGGGATGACAAAATCGTGAGAAATCAATTTTTTCAAATTAGAACCCCATTTCTTTATGGCAAATATTGAATCTACGTCAAAAAATAATGCGAGTGTATGCATCACACCCTTGCCCTAAAGTGGATATTTTCTGAGTTATTCACAAAAAATGTTTTCGTCTTGAATTTTCAGCTATTTCTTTTTCCTTCACGCCAAAAAGATGAAATTTTCAGGAACTGTTACTCAAACCATGTTTAAGATTTTACAACCCTAATATGCAAGAGAAAAACAGGTTGTTCCTAAATAGATGGCTTATTTGGATTCGAATTGGTATCGGAAATCTCTTTATTTCAACTAATCGGCCATCGGTTTTCTCCAGTGATAAATAAATAATTCCTTATGAACCATATGCAAAAACTTACCATGTTTACATTTTTTTAATGATACTCGTAGATATCATTAATTACATCTGCCAAATTCCTCTTTATTCAGCAGCATTTTGTGTTTACTATTAATTTGGTGATAATTCGTATTAAGTTATAAAATCGATCACTATACCTAATTTTACCAATGAAGATTATTTAAATCTCATTCTACTTCATGGAGAATGTAAGAAAGTTGTAGATAGAACGATTCGACTGTTCATTGAGAGGTTTCCTGAACGACCCAGACCAACGAGAGGTACCATTAACAGAACCATGACAAACTTGAGAAATGTCGGATCTTTCGTTAAGAAAACTATACACAGAAAAAAAGTGTAGTAGAAGATGAGAACAACGAAATTACAGTTCTTGCATATTTTCGTGTGAATCCTCGAAATTCTCTCAAAGATGCCGAGATTGCTCTGGGATTATCTCAATCGAGTGTTTGGAGAATATTAAAAAAACATAAAATGCACCCATATAAATTCAATAGGGTACAGCATTTGAAGGAAACTGATTTCGTCCGGGGAACAGAGTTTTGCGAAGCTATGATGATTCGATTTCAAGAAAATGAAAACTTTTTGGGCTGTATAATTTGGACAGATGAATCTAAATTCACAAAGAATGGTCATTATTGTCATTATTGGGATGAAGAGAACAACCACCACTTCAGACAATGGAACTTTCAAGAGACCTGGAGTTTCAATGTTTTTGCTCCATCAAAAATAATGCAATTCTCGATGTTCACATTTATGATGGGACTTTAACTGGTAAGATGGAACACTACACATGTTTACATTATTTAAAGAATGTTCTCCCTTAGGAGATAGATATTCTAACATATTGACTGAAATAATTGTATAGTACAGAACCATAATGACAGAAAAAATCTTAAAGACTTCAAAGGGGTCAAATTTTTCATTGAGGAGCCGAACATTACTTGTTATGTTCTGAGAATTCAGAGAATTGGACAGAACGGTAAGCATGCAGTGAAAAAAAGATTTGCTAAAATGGTATATTCATCATGTTTATTGCTAATTTTTATGCTCATTGAATTTTCTCATGTTGGTAGCATATCAGGTGAATGAGTAAGCGTGTTTGGCTGTACCTTCAGAAAAGACGTTATCTCGTAAAATAATTCCTATTTTATTTCCACATCCTAGAACATTGAGAACAGGTTACACGACCGAACTGGAGTACATAAACTTGAACATTATCTCTTGTTAAAACTTGGATGAGTTGCGAAATAGTTGTATATTTGTTGGAATTTTCCGCAGACATGAAAACTTGAGAAACGCCATTTTTGTTTTCTCCCTTTTTTCTTCCTGGCGGGTTCTATTCGAGAGCTCCACGAATGAACTGTCTTTCTCTTTGAGACATGAAATATCATCGATGTAAGTTTTTAAATTATATTCATGCTCCGCTTTTGCCTTAATTGCCTGAAAATCGTGGGAGCAAACTATCCCAGAAACCGAGAAGTGCTGTACGTAAAATAGGGTGCAAAAACTTCCTTAGATTTAATGAAAATTGTTCTTATCGCAAATTCTTTGAAATTTATTTTTAGTGAAATGTTGGTACAGTAAGATGCGAGAATATCATCGAGAAGGTTCGAAGAAATTCATAATATTTTGGCCATAACAAATTTATAAGACCCCTTCCTTCATTTCTTGGTTGTGTTTGATATAGGGTGATATTTTCTATGTTGTGTCGATTTTGTCCTTGTATTCTTCATTATGTTTTCCAAATCTGTTTCTGTCCAGGATATCGCCTCGAATGAGTGTGTAAGTTTAGATATGCTTACGCGTTTCATACCTGGCGCACACATTTGGACTCATCAGTATGGCTTGTGTGCGCCATGCCATAGACGCGGGGAATTTGTTATTTTGTGATAATTGAGAACGGGAGCCTCCGGTATTCACAAAATGTTTCTTCTTTACGAAACGTCTTGTAGATAAGATTCCATTAATTTTACTTCCTCTTCCGATAGAGACTTAGAACCCGAACAATTGTTAGAAATAGAGGATAGGAGATTAAAACATGTTTGGGTATGATGAAATATTCATTCATTAATCTATATTTTTAGCTCATTATTTCATGAAGAAGTAATATTTTGACCTCTGCTAATTCGTCTCGACTGTCTGAGCAATTAATTGCCTAGTATGTATGACGGCTGTCATTCTCAGGTACAACCTTTATATATTTATTGGTGTTGGAACTGCAACGTCAATTTGCGAAAGCTACAATCGGGAAATGAATATTAACACATATCCAATGGAAATTCTTCGAGATTCATTCTGATTTTTTTTTAATCGTGCTCAGGGGTATGATTTTTAATGCACTTAATTGATGGTTTACTCGAAGAAAATCTGTTTTTCAATGATTAAATTCAATTCACATGATTGAATTTTGATCGAAAATAATTTGCATATAGAACGTTTCAACCTGAAGTTAATTTATCCTTCACTTTGTGCGAGAGCAAGATTTATTCAGGATCTCCTTCACTTCAATCTGAGATCTGGTCTTTTGACTAACAATTTTGAACTTCCTTTAGTTCCCATTAAAGTACGTGAATAGGAGCAGTAGGTTATTAATTCAGTTGTTTCACTGAAAAATTTCTTTGATTGATCTAATGATCATCTAAGACAAAATTGAAAATACCCTAATCAAAGTGACATGAAATGAACTAATAATGAAATTTGTGTACCCGCATGTTCCGGATTACAAAACACCGGTTTGTTAACATAATAACGGAGTTCTAGAAAGGGAAAAGACGCACATCAAAAGAATTTAGAAACTCACTTATGTGAGGTCAGGAGTCCTGCTCTGGAGTCTTTTCATGTACTATAGTGTATAGTGTGACACTAATAAAACCGCCACGATGAATGAACAAACCTATATCTCAAATTAAAAAGAACTACTCACAGTTTTGTTCGAAAGTCAAATTCCGTCTTCCTCAGAAATCGTCTATAAAAAATGTATTTAAAATCAGAAGATGCTGTACGGATATGGAATAGAATACTGGGTGTCCCATTTGAAAATTAAGAGTTCACATAAAATTTTCAAGTTTACGATGCTTGTTGAATGATTGTTTGGGCTATTACCATCATCTATTGTGGATGTAATGTTTTCCGACGTTTCGATAGACATCTTCTATCTTTATCAAGGAGAAAAGTAAGAAAAAGCTATTAAACATAGCTATGAAAGAATATATGAACAACAAAAACAAGTCCAAAAAGGAAAATGGAGAAACTTATGAAGGAGTCAAGAAAATATGAACCCTTAGATCATTCAAAAACCGTAATCAATTTATCTAATAAGAACTTAAGTGAAGATCAGATATCTCTCCTCAACAAGGGTCTCAAGTTCTCTATAGCCCCTAAGACGATACCAAAATTTGAAATCATGTTGGCGGCAGAAGAAACTGCACAGAAAATTCGAGAACCTGAAAAAGCCGAAGAGTACAGATGGAAAATCAGAACCTTGTTAGACAGGAATAACAAAACACCTCTACCCAAAATAAATAAAGCAGAACAGAGGGCATTAAAAGATCTTAACTCGGATAGTTCCATAAAGATACTTCCAGCAGACAAAGGAAACGCCACTGTAATTCTAGATGTTGGCTCTTACAATCAAAAACTCAATGAATTATTAGAAGCAGGAAAATACAAAGGACTAAAAAGGACCCTACCACCACAGTTGAAAACAAGATTTACAAAATTCTTTATAAATATCGAAATGAATTTCTAGATCAATTCGTTAGATCAAGACTTACACCTCACTTCAGTAAACCATCACATTTATATGGTCCTCCAAAAATACACAAAGCAAATATTCCTCTGAGACCAATTGTGAATTCAAGAAATTCAGCATGCCACCAATTGGCTAAATTTCTGCTGAAAATTATACCACCATTAAAAAGTAATTCAACATCGATGATAAGAAACACGAAACACTTCATAGAAATAATGAAACAACAAGAAATCATGGAAGAAGACGTTATGGTCATCTTCGACATCACCAGTTTGTTCACTAATATTCCGACAGATAAAACACTTATCATAGTTAGGAAAAAGCTTGAAGAAGATCAAACCCTTAGTGAAAGAACTACACTAAGCGTCAATGCAATTATAGAAATGCTTTCTATTTGTATTGAAACAACATATTTCAATTTGAAGACATCTTTTATCAACAAGAATTTGGGATGGCCATGGGTTCACCACTATCACCAATTTTAGCTGATTTATATATGGAAAGGCATTAGAAAAATATGTACTTAAACCCAAACTGTGGAAAAGATATGTAGATGATACTTTCATTATTTGGCAACATGGAAGAGACACTATAGATGGATTCCTTCAATATCTAAACAATCTAGAGGAATCAATATAAAAATACACCCATTCGATAGTTTGCGTACTACTATTAGGTAAAATATAAACAATAAATCAGTACCAATAGTTGTCAAGAATTCTGGAAACATTTCATTACCGGTACAGTCGAAAAACTTCAAGCAACGCATTTTGATATGATCATCCAGTTCCTAAGAATTTTTGATAAGTGCTGCCCAATCGTGTGCCACTCTGTAGTTGAATTGACCGACCGACCTGCGGTAAAATATTTTTTCAATTGAGTTGGGAAAAAACGTGTTCCAGGAAAAAAAAAAAAGAAGTTTCTATCAATTTTACAGCTCACAGCTTTCCTAAGTTTACTTCGATATCCATAAATCTGCGATGAAATATGAATATCTCCGGTGAAAGATTAACGAAACTATATGAAATTACTATGCAACTTGTTGGAAAAAACATTAGAGCTTTTATTTCCTAAAGTGATTCATTGCACTGTTAAAATTGATTGTTGTGATTAAAAATTATTCATGTAGCAGGGACATTTATCGAAGTCAGAATTATTCAAAATATATCCAAACTATTCTAATGTATCAATGGTACCCATTCATTACAGTTATTAATTCAAACATTTCCAGATCTCGGATTGTTATATTCGCATTTAATTGAGTACAAAACTACATAAAAAGGCACCCTGGTGACAGCTGCATGAAAGAATGGGCAGCTCTCCATTCTGTGGAATAATTAAAGTTGAAATACTAGGCGTCCCACTGTTTCTGTTATTTAAAACAATGTTCTTGGAGATGTGCTTGGGATTTTTAAGTCCTTAGAGCATAATATTTGAATAAATGCCTTTTTATTCATGCTAATGAATTTCGTCGAAAAAGAAGGGTTACACGGATTCGAGCAGTGAACATCTTCTGAAGAACATGATCTTTCTCAGTTGGTGTGGAATAAACTTTTGAATTGTCTGCACATAAATCAAGAGCGTTGTCGCAATTGAAAAAACTGAGGACCTCACTCTAGAATCTTCATTATTTCCATAGGATATTTTATGATTTAAAAATCAATGCTACTTCGCGTTGTTATCTTATAACTTATCTTTTCAAACCAAATATTGAGATTTATAAATTTTTTACAATAGATGAATTCAATAAATGGCGATTCTTTCAGTTTATTGACATTATGCTGTCAAATTGAATCTGTTCCCAGATAAGTATTGTGCTGTCAAATTCAAAATTTTTTTAGTGTTGACAAAACAAGCATCTTGTTATGCATTTCATTTTGGACGTGCTCGGATAGAAACGAATTGTCAGCCATTATTATTCTTTTGTGTTTATATTTATTGGCTTATTATTGACTACATTAAAATGTCTTGAATAGTTCAAATGTACTATGGATAGGTGTGTGAGTGTACCTCCACAATTCTTCATCGATCCGTCGGTTCCATTTTACAGCTTTCTTTTGAATTGAATTATTGAACGTTTTTACAGAAATATTAAGTTCGGAAGAGGAATTCCCCTACTTTCTCTAAACAATTTTTGAGAGTTCATATGTAACATTAGTGAAATTATTCAGAAGCAGCGCATAAATGACTTATACGAAGAATTGAGTATTCTTAGTTACCAGCAGGTAAAAGATGAAAACAATATACATTTTCTATAGATTCATATAGTTTTCGATTAGCTTACTTTGAAATTATATATCAATGGAAAAACAGTATGAAAAATAAGTATAATTCATTTAAAATGAATAAATCTAATAACTCTTAGACTTCATAAGAACTGAATTAATAAAAATGAACCTAAGTGTCACAACAAAATGATAAAAAAATATTAGGAAATCAGAAATTCTACATGAAAAAACATATACTACATATAAAACACTGATGGCTTTGAAAAAATACTTATTCTAAATAAAAAACCATATTGAATTAACAGAAAAATAACAAATTATTGAAATATCTCACTGAAAATCAAACAATCGAGAAGAAACATTACAACAAATCACATCATATCTCATATTGTCAGTTGCAGTGCATATCACGAATTGTGGATGGTTTTACGGCACTCTCATCTACCCCGCAGTGGTTTGCATCATCCAGGTGTCCTAGAAAAAGTAAAGCTGTTTTAAAATGTTGCTCTCAGAAAACATCTTCCTCTTCTCCTGATGGCCTTTAACCAAAGATTTATTCTGTCAATTTTATTTTTTATATTTGTAAATGGTAATTTCTATACCAATACTAGAAATAACAAGATGGTTATTACGAAAGGTGAATTCCCCACAATATTTAATAACTATTTCAACGAATTTATCTCTAAACTTATGTCAATGATGATAATGGTTTTAAAATGGTATACAACTCTTAATGTTAAATCCTGATAGCTATAATCTACTGTGTACTAGCATAGTTTAATCTATTTTCATCTTCATGCTCCTCAAAATACACATATAAATGAGCTTCTAGTAATTTACTAGAAAAGAAACTATTTCTTAAATCATCGATAAACAATATTTTCATTGTGCATTCTGCTACATGAGCTAAGTTGGCTCCATCGGGTTATTGAAACCAGATCTAGAGTAGCGATCAATAAAAACTCAATAATAGATATAACTCATCCAATTATATAAAACAATAGGAGACTTCTACTTGCCACATTCATGATCATTCCACCATTCAGAAGATATTCCATCTGAACCTGCACCCATTTCCTTACTTCTGTTCCTCGTTTTATACAAATTGTGTTCTGAAAACTAGACATATTTTGCATCTTCGAAGTTTCATAACTTTTCAGGTCCTAAGTAATAAGAATCAGAAGATTAAAATGAGAACCAAAATTTTTAACTTCTTGGTTTGGAAAATTTCAAGTAATAAATAAAGGCAGAATTCGTCCAATAAATAGAAGAAAACATTGGTATCATTATATCTATCTGGCACTTGTTGTGGTTTACATAGTTGTAAAATAAGATCATTATCCAGTACTCTAGTTAAAAATATTTTCGATGATAACCGAACTAATCCTACCTTCTATTGCTAGATGAAAATATGAAAAATTTCAAATAACTGGGATTACACTAAAACGATATAGAAAAGATTTAACTGGCAGAATAGATTATACTGGCAGAATAGTATTATACTTTTCCTCAGTATAGGAACAAAGGTGTCAATCTACCGAAATATTTGTATTATGATTATTTCATTTTTGTTTCCGGTAGCCATATTTGGTAGAGCATGGAACATCTAGTTTCATCCCCCTGGGATACGCCAGCGCCTAGCAGAACAAGGTACATTCAAGAAACGAATGTCTTTATCAATTTTCATTAATTTCAACATCGACAGAACTCTGAAACTATATTCGTTTTGTACTAATCTATGATTTGAAGACGTCCAAATATCCGGCAACTCAATCGATGGAGGACTTGAGGAAACAAAGCAGCTTTCTTCATTCTTGTTCGTGTATTCCATATATGCAATTTTTCGTCTTTGGTTAAATTTCGTTTTTTGTTGGACCTGATAGACTAACTCAATCCCTAAGGACCATTTATGGCACGAGATAATGAAATTCAAACATTTGGGTAATACGATAGTTAAATGTTTCAATGGAAACAATTTCACAAAACATAATTGAAGTTTCAAGCTATTAGCACTTATGGATGCTCATTAGTTTGACAGTTTTCAAACTGGAAGCTTAACATAATTCTTTGTCGGAAATATTCTTGTCATAACTTATTCCTAATTGATTCAGCTTTCCTCAAATTCTCCACGGCCCCTCCCTAATATTCCCATCGACAGTGGCCTATTCAAACATCTATCGTCTGGAGAAAACGCCCATCAACGCCCAAGTCACATGTATCTTCCGGATCAAATTGAAAATAACGCCTTTTTCTAAATCCACATCCGGCTTCATACTCAAGCATTAACAAGAATAATAGAGCCGAGAGCCGCAACCCAGAGGCGTTCCTGTTATGACAGACCAGGTCGAAATTTGATGAGCGTTGAAAAGACCTCGGTGGTGAATAAAAGAGGCGAGGTGCCAAGGTAAAATGTTATACCTGCTGGGATGGACAGATGTGCTTTATTCATATACGTACTGGGAGAATTGGGTTTTATTTCTGGACTCCAGTGGGATCATTCGGACAGTTCAGTATTTCATCGACATGAGAGTGGTTCTATTTGGGGTGATTTCCGTGAGTGTAGGTCGATTTTGATTTGGATGAATAAGTTGGACATTTTTCACCCTACTGGAAATTATATTTGTCATTCAACGTTCGCAAGTTTGGAAATGCTTCCAAACGAATTGAAATTACACGTTTCAATGGATATCTTAGAAATATGTTTAATAAATTCCATTTCCTATTGAAGTTTACGATGGCGTTGTTTTCTGTGTAACCAATTTTCGACGCATGCAAATATTACATGCACTATTCGGTTCGATCGGGAAGCAAGATATAGCAATGTTTTTTTCCTTTACAGTACGATACCTCAATTTTTGTGGCATTTTTTCATGTCCTTATAATGTATACACAGGAAGCATCAATCTCGTGTCCTGAATTATTACGAATCATTTCGATACTCTGTTTTTATCAATCTTAATTTCTGAGAAATCCTGAATCAGATCCAGCAGCTCAAATCCAAAGACTCATTAGACCTTATATTAGTACCGTTACCTACAGGGTCTTTCACGAGAAACCTCACCCATATTCATAGGGAAACTACTGAACGTATTTTCATGAAATTCAGCACTTATAAGTATTTCACGATGCTGATGAAATCTAAAATATTTTCAAGGCATGAGCACCTCCGGTTTTTTCCGGAAATGACGTCAACTTCCGTTTTTCAAATTAGAACACCATTTTTTTATTGCAGAAATAGATTCCTTTGAAAATTTCAAGTTATTTTGATGTAACATTTTTCAGTTTTGGTTGGAAAATTCTCTCTGAGCGGGAAAATTCGAAAAAAAAATCGAAAATAGAGCTCCGCTGAAACAAGAATAACTTCGAGGTTTTTGGATGGAGAATTTTCATTTTTGGGAGTTTTCAAGATGTGAGATTGATGTATCCACTTTAAAAATCGAAATCGCGATTCATGATACAGGGGGTGAAAAAATTGCTTTCAAAGTTAGGGATGACAAAATCGTGAAAAATCGATTTTTTCAAATTAGAACCCCATTTTTTTATGGCAGATATTGAATCTACGTTAAAAAATAATGTGAGTGTATGCATCACACCCTTGCCCTAAAGTGGATATTTTCTGAGTTATTCACAAAAAACTGTTTTTCGTCTTGAATTTTCAGCTATTTCTTTTCCCTTCACGCCAAAAAGATGAAATTTTCAGGAACTGTTACTTAAACCATGTTTTAGATTTTACTACCCTAATATGCAAGAGAAAAAAGTGACAGGTTGTTCCTAAATAAATGATTAAATAAATGAGCTTCGCTGTTTCATGGTAGATTTTGACTCAAAACAATTCCACTGAATTATAGGTTAGGTTGTATTTTTTTCTTCAACTTCTTCTTTGAATTTTAAATAGATCTCAAAAAATTATATTCTTCTAAATATTAAACGAATTAATTATACAGAGCAATTATTTAAGATGTCTAAAATAGTAATAATGACATTATTCCTGACATCTTAGAATTATTGATGAAAACAATGATCAAGGACTAAAATATGAGGTTAAAATCCCTGCGAGATGCGTGAGTCAGACTTGGTGTAAGAAAATCTACGGAGTGCGACTACTGGTTGGTATTTATACTGTGCTATCACGGCGGTTTTTGAGATTATTTGAGGCATGCCTCTTGTCCCACTGTCGTTTATTTTATTCTGCACTATTTGCATAGCAGGGTCGTCGTGTTCGTTGGAATTTAATTTTTTTTTTTAAATTTTTGAGCTCTTTCTACTAGTGCCCGAGAGAAATGTTTCTTCTAAATAATGGATGTGAAGTAGTATCATAGACAATATCTGGTATTAATTGCTATCAAGTGAATGAATTAATAATAATAATATATGACAAACAAATGATTGATTTGAGGCTGATTTATGTATGCGAACTCATCATTCATTCTGTACGATGAAATTGTTATTTCATTTACTATAAGCATGTGAGCAAGAATGGAATACATTATGTATTGATATACTATATAAATTCCTCAAATACATATTTTTAACGTAGTCACATATTAATTCAAACTTTGAAAGATCATATCCCCAGAAGTATAAGTGATTTGGAAACATAAATGATATCAATGTGTTCGTATGAGAAATCTGCATCATATAAAAGTTCAGGTACTTCAGTATCCAATTGTAATGAAGATAATATAACTTGTATTTGGATTTTATTGAAGATATAAATATATATAAAATTGTGCGTCCCACAAAATACCTTGAGGTTCCGGATATTTCTGAGAAATTATTAATCCCATTGAGGTTCCAATTGAAAAAATATTTCTGAGTTGTGTTATTTATCAATATTTCAATAGTTCAAGGTTATCGTATTGTACCTCAATACCCAGCAAGCTGAACTGCATTGTATAGCCTGAGGCAAATTGTTGAAGATATCAATTAGCGTGTAGAGATAGAAGCTCTAATTGTGGAATAGCGGCATGCATATTCATAGGTGTGAATATGCAAATCCGACTAGTAATGCTCAATTTCAAATTTAAACAAGCCATGCTATTTATTCTTTATCGAAGACCCCACATAAATTCTCCTTTCGTAATAGAAATAAAGAAACCAATTCAGATAAATAGCTTCAATTCTCCAAACTAGCAGAGGGATATAAGAAGTTGAGAGAGGAAACAAAGTTTCAGGCTGGTAACTATTGTTTTTCCGATAATAATTTGTCAATACCCGATGCGGAGTTAATATAAGCCGTACATGAAGTTCTTGAAGAAGTTCCAGCTAAGATTTCTGACATAACTGTGGATCTAATATAAAGTTTGTCGAAAGTTCATTTCGAACTCCTTCGATATATCGCATAGTGGGTTAGTTCAGAAAGTTTTCCCTTGGCATAATGTCATCGACAATGAAAATATTATGAGCTGAGATGCCGTTTTCCTCCACTTGGAATTAATTGTTTCAGTAGTCGATGGATGATTTGTGTAGTTATACTGAATATTGAAATTTCTGGATTACTGGAAAAGAAGTGACCCTTTTTCAATACTCAAGTTTTCGAAACTTCTTCTAAAAAAAACTTAGGAATAAAAAATTCAATTTAATAAGGGCATGATTGCAGTAGCATACTTATGGATTCGAGGTGAGGAATCAAGGAATGCAAGATTTTTTAAGTTTATTCATATTTTTATTTATTTCTTCGGGATACAAACAGGAATACTCCCAGAAAAGTATCCTCTGATACACATAAACAACTAAATTTCAATTCCTTTGGTATACAAAGTATCAATACAATATGAAACAACAAAATAATTATCAAAAGAAAATTTCCCCCTTACTCCTTTTGAATGACTTCAAATCAACATTAAATGAATCTAAATCCTTACAATACTGATTAAATTTATTGAACATTCTCATGATAGGCGAATTCCTGCCCAGGTCTGCATGGAATCTACCTTGAACCAGCAATTTTTTATTTCTAAAAGGCCTCGTGGGTCGTGATAATAGGAAATCATGTGAAGTCAGGTGAATCGTAATAATTATTCATGATTTTGAATATTACAAACAAATCGGATTTTATCCTTCGATGCTCTAAAAAAATTCAACGAATATTCTTTCGAAACCATGGGAACACTCCGTACACATAGAAGATAAGTTATCTGAATAATTCACAAGTGTCAGGTGCCATTGTTATTCGTTATCTTCATTTCTCGATTTAACAAAATGAATCGTTATTCTAATTACGAAATTCTGGATCTCTTTTATATACCTACATGGTGAATGTGACAGAATTATTAGTAGAACCTGCCGGGCCTTCAACGAGAAGTATCCCCATTTACCTTCCATGACGGAGAAGATCGTTAGAAAATATGTTTCAAACTTTCAAAGTTTTGGATGTGTAAGAGCCCCTAAAGAATACAAAAGAAGGGTAGTTGATGAGGAAAATGAAATTAGTGTTTTGACTTATTTCGATTCGAATGAAAGTGCAGGTCATGAAATCGATTTAGACAGAAATTCAGTGCACCGAATTTGAAAAAACACAACATACATGACTACAAATATGAGAAAGTTCATGCATTAGAGCCAAGTGACTACATAAAAAGGTTAAATTTTTGTAGAGGAATATTAGAAAAACTTGAAAACTATGAAAGTTTGTTGATAAAGATCATTTGGACAGACGAAGCAAAATTCAATGATGAAGGACTATTTAATAGAAAGAATTGCCACATTTGGAGAAGTGAAAATCCTCATAGAAAAGCACAAAGAAACCCCCAGAACAAATTTAGTTTGAATGTGTTTGCTCTTTTGATGAACAATAAAGTGCGGTAGTACATTTATGAAGAAAATTTAAATACAGAAAAATTTTAGGAAATCCTGAGAAATGTTGTTTCTGAGTTTTTGGATGAACTGCCGTTGAGTATGTCGACTACCGCATATAATCAATTGGATGGGACTCCGGCACATAGTTCAGGTAGGTGTCTAAAGAACTGAATGCAATGTTTGGTAATCGGTGCTTCACTGCTTTGGCCCTAACGTTCTCCCGATCTTACTGCCTTAGATTTTAATTTATGAATAAAAAACATAGTCTATGAATCTTCTAATGAAAGCAAAGAAGATTAGAAACGGCGTGTGGAGGATGCTTTCCACTCACTAAAGGGGGAGGAAATTGAGCGAGCGTCTAACCGAGGTGTTTCAAGACGAATTCGAAAGTGTGTGGAACAAAATGGTTACCATATTGAATTTCTTACCTGATCATTTATTTTGTTGATTTGAGTTTTGAAACGTATTTTTATTTTTATTATCATTATTTAATTATAATCATAATTCGGTGTACTGAAGTAGCGAATCTATTTAATGTGTTTCCTATTGAAGAGATAAATTCTCTTCCGCTTCGAAATACTAATTTCATCAACTGCCCTTTTTTGTATTCTTTAGGGGCTCTTACATTCCAAAATTTGGAAAGTTTTAAACATCTTTTCAGAAATTGTAAAAAAAAATGGGGATACTTCTCATTGGATACTCAACATTTTGTGTCATCCACCATAGATTTTGAATAAACAATATCTTTAAGTGCATTTTAATGTGTATTGCGTATACAATTGGAAAATACAATAAAATGAATAAATCCAAAATCTCATTATTAGAATAGCAACGATTCATTTTGTGAAATCAAAAAATATATAACGACTAACAATAAGACCTGTCTGACACTTGTGAATTATAAATGGGATGATTTAACTTCTTTGCTCACAGAATATTCTTATGAATCAGATTCGAAGAATTTGACTCTACGTACTACATAAATCCAGAAAATCTCAAATAACTCAGAAATTATTTAATTTAGGAGCATAATCATGTGAGAAAACTATCATTATTTTTGACCGCAGAATCCAACACAATTATAAAAAAATAGGGTTCTAATTTGAAAAACAGAAGTTATGGCCAATTCAAGATCACAATTTTCAACACAAAATTTGAAACACCCTGTGATGATATTTTTGAATTCCAAAGATGCATGACCTTTTCACATTCTTCCTCTTCGATGTTGTAAAAACGGTTTAAGCTCAGGATATTTAAAATAAGAATAATGAACATATTTGTCTTTTTTTCCAGTTTTTTTGGATATTTTGAAAACTATTCGAATTAATGCAATGGTGTTAACAGAAATATATTCACTCTATACTCGATCATACCAGGAATGGAAAACTTGAAAAAACATTTTTTCGTCGAATATATTTTCACTCCTTGTATAACCGGAAGTTTTTGGGCTTCGAAAATATTTCAGTTCTGTAGAGAACTTCAAACAATATCAATTTTTTAGATTTCAAATATGTCTAGTTCTCCAGAAACGTCTAATAGACACTCGAACTTGAGACACCCTGTATATTCATGGCCTTTTTTTGTTAGTGTGAGCCGATGTTTTGGAAATTTTAATTCTGCTGTTCTTGTATTATATTTGGTGTTGGTTCTGGTTTTAAAGTGATTTTTGTTCTTGAAGAAGAATATCAAGCACTCCTGGATATTTATTGGTAGTTACTAATCCATCTTTCAGGAATACTCCTATGCATGCCTCTCTACTTGCCATTCTCATAATTGTGCGAATAGCTCGCTTTTGCAACTTAAATACTTGTTCCATATTACTTGCCCCTCCATAAAACATGCAGTATCTTAGCTTGGATTCAAAAGTTGCTTGATAAATAATTTTCATTGATACACTGACTAGGTAATCTTTAGGATACCCAACGAATAGCATATCGATCACAGTTTGATGGTCAGCTTTGATATATGCTGTCTCCAGTTCAAGTTTCATCAATTGTGAGTCTCAAAAACCATACCATCCTTAGTATTTCATAATCTACCTGATTTTTCCCTAATATCAAAGAGAATACCACGGAGTTCAATTAATGTCTAAGATCTTCCACACTATTTCAGATGTGTATTCCATAGTCCTGGGTAAAAAAGTTGTCATCCCCATAGCATTAAATCAATTAACAGACTTGAATAATGATTCCGTGTGAATTCATCTAGAGAGTAGGATCACAAAAACTCATTAAATAGCTTTCGTATACTATTCTCACTCTTCTATATTTCAGAAATTTTCTATAGGATTGTGGATGTAATGCATTATACCAGAGTTGGAAATATCCTCCATGTGCTGTACTGAAAAGCTCCTCTTCTGGAATTAGTAATGTTCCGAATACCAATATGTTGCATTCAATATCAAGACCCTAGTTACGAGTTTACTTTGCGGGAATTACTCTAACAACGAACGTCAACGCAATCAGATGAATTGAAATTGCCGAAGTGATGTTTTCCAACAAGCATATCCCTGAGGGTATCAGTTTTCACCCCTCTTTCGTCGTGACCTTTTATCTGTAATGTTCGGATCTTATCAAGGATAGATCCCTCTATTTGTACAAACAAGAGGCAGATATGATCTTCAAAGAGGAGAGCTAATATAGCGTTTTCGAATTCAGCGTCAAACAAATTTATGTATTGCCTTTATAACGAGGCCCTTAGCTTCATTTGTTCCGTAGAAATGAAAAAGGCGTTCAATAAGAAGCTTTCATTTCGAAATTATGCAAATATCAACCGTCATGATTTAACTTACTTTAGTGAGTTCTAAGGGACCCGACGATTGTGAATTTTACTCGAAATTAAATTAAATTTGAAATCACATTAAATTTGGATATGACTTTATGAACGAGCTAATGAATATAAAAAATTTAGAAAGCACTGTCATGAGGTTAGATTGCTTTGGCGCTCTTGTTGAGCTACTTGCGAGTAAATATTCAAACCATAACAAAACTATAAGCACTCTGATCAGGTGAAGAATAATCATTTCTCATACTATGGGACAATGTGATGAGTTTATATTTATGGGGTAGAATAAAAAAACATAGTCCTATTGAAAGCAAAGAAGATTTGAAACGGCGTGTGGAGGATGCTTTCCACTCACTAAAGGGGGAGGAAATTGAGCGCGCGACAAACCGAGGTGTTTCAAGACGTATTCGAAAGTGTGTGGAACAAAATGGTTACCATATTGAAACTCTTACCTGATCATTTATTTTGTTAATTTGAGTTTTGAAAGGTTTTTTTTATCATAATTCATTTATAATCATAATTCGGTGTACTGAAGTAGCGAATCTATCTATTTTACCAGCGCAAATCGATACATCAGAACCCATAGTTGACTATGTTTTGAGTTGAGATTATTGCAGGTAAATGTTCAATCTATCAATAACAAAATTGATTTGATATTACTTCTGATAACTGAAAAGAACCCCGATATATTTTCTATTGCTGAACATTGGTGTACGAGGGAGTGTCTGGAAGTTGTTAAATTTCCTGGCTATAAACTGGTGGCTAGTTTTTGCCGCTCAAATCGTGAACACGGGGGTGTTGCTATTTTCTCGAGAGACTGTCTGGAAATAAAGGTAGCGAATTTCGCTGAAGAGATGATATGTGAATGCAGTGCAGTTAAGTTATTGTTTGGGGAAAGTGAGTTTGGGGTCATCAGTGTTAACAGACCACCATCAGCCAATTTTGAAATGTTTATCTCACACTTGTCAAATGTATTACAGCACTGTTTTGAACAGGTCGAACATATATTTCTCTGTGGTGATATAAATGTTGATTATCTTCAGGTGAGGTCGATCAGACTCAGCTTCTAAATGATTTATTTGACTGTTTCCGGTTAAAAATTACTTTAATGCAACCAACAAGGGTTTTCACCAATATATTAGGCCAGACATCCTCCTCAAAGATCGACTATATTGTAACAAATAAAGAATTGAAAGATTGTGAAGCTGAAGTATTTTCAGTTCAATTTGGTGATCATAGAGCTTTTTTACTAGATCTTTTTCAAGACAATATCACAGTGAGACATGAAAATTGTCCTCAACGTACATGGTGCAGAAATATGTCACCTCGGAATCTGTTAAATTTGGCTGAAGATATTTCTACTATTCCTTTGCTGATTTATATGAAAATGCAGATGCAAATATAATTTTTCAGTTATTTGTTGACACGATAAGAAGCCTCATTGAGTATCACTGTCCATTAGTTTATAATAATGTAAGAGCTAACATAGCAAAAAATTGGATAACACCCAGAATAAGAGAAGCTAGTATTGAATTGAAATATTTTCATTGGCTTCACATTAATTTGAAAATTAATCTATCCCAAAAATTGTACAAGGAAGCATAGAATGCTTTTAACCACATAATAAAGATGACCAAGTTGAGCTTTTCTGATCACATGATGAGAATATCTGATAATAGAAATAAAATTATTTGGAGAATAGTGAATATAGAAACTGCAGGGAAATCTATAAATGGTAATGGTAAATTTAAATGGAATATTGATGATAAAGTGATTTCGGAAGATGTAAATGTAGCCAATGCTTTTGCGAAATATTTTTCTGAGATTGCTAAATTGAGCCTAGAACAAAATTACGGTAAAGTCATATTTGTACAACGTCTTCCATTCACAATGATACTTTCTACTTCTACCCTGTAGATAGAATTAAAGTTATTGGTGCAATAAATTAATCAAAGAATAAAAAATCTACTGGTCATGATTTGGTTTCTGTAAGAATATTAAAACTAATAGCGGATGATATTTCTGAACATTTCGCGCATCTCATTAATGAATCAGTTTCTTGTGGCGTCTTTCCTAGTTGTTTCAAGCTAGCAACTGTTATTCCAATACACAAAAAGGATGAGGTAAATAATATGGCCAACTATCGCCCAATCTCAATATTGAGTGTATTTTCAAAAGTTATAGAAAGAATAATTCTAAACCGTATGATGTCATTCTTGGTTAAATTCGATATTATTGCCGGCTGTCAGCATGGCTTCAGATCCGGACGCTCAACTATGACTGCTATAGTGGATTTTCTTCAGTTCGTTCAGTCTTCTTTGGACGAAGGTTATACTGTTGCTGGTCTCTTTTTTGACATGTCACGAGCCTTTGATACCATTCATCCCAGTTTCCTTGAAAGTAAACTCTATAGTCTTGGATTTCGTGGTACTTTCTTGGAGTGGATTGTAAGTTTCGTGACCCATCGTAAATTAACTGTGAGGGTGGGAGATCAATGCTCTTCTGAATTTAATGTTGAACTGGGTGTCCCACAAGGTTCGGTACTAGGACCATTATTATTTATACTGTTTATAAATGATTTATCAGACCATATAGATATGGCCAAAATTGTAATATTTGTGGATGATACCTCATTTGTTGTGAGGGCAAAGAGTTTAGGAGAGCTCATTGATCTGTGTGAACTGTTATTGAAAAACTTCACATCATGGTGTCAGGCAAATGGACTTATACTAAATGTGGGTAAAACTGAGGTGATAAAATTCGAACTGAGAGAGTCCTCTCCGTTAATTCTGTATTCTGGAAAGGAGGTTCTCCGTGCCAAATATTCCACAAAGTTTTTAGGTGTAATAGTCGATAGCAATTTGAGATGGTGTGAACATGTTAACTTTGTTAGTAAAAAACTCTCCTCTTCCTTTTATGCTAAGAGTAGGCTGAGGAGCTCACTTCCACTCGAAGCATTGTTGAATGTCTACTATGCCTAGCTTATTCTCATCTGTCATATAATATCGAGGTCTGGGGTAACTATGATTCAATTAGATTACTTATTGCACAGAAACGTATTTTACGTATGATATTCGGGCTTAGCTCACGAACATCCTGTAAACCATCTTTTCGTAAACATAAAATTTTGACTGTTCCATGTATCTTTATATATAAATGTCTTGTCTACACTAAATAAAATGAAATTCTCTATGTTAAGCTCTCTAGCTTTCATCATTATAGTACCAGAAATGTAAGCTTGTTGTCCATACCTAAGCATAACACCAGCAAATTTGAATCATCTACAACCTACATATGTATCAAGCTATTTAATAAACTACCAGAAAATATAAAAATTCTGGACAAAAAGTGTTTTCGTGCAGCAGTCAAAGCATTGTTGTACGAGAAATGTTACTAGAGTGTAGATGAATATCTGTGTGATAATTTCTAGAATGTTAGGATCTTTTTTTCCTTCTCTTTTTGCTTCATGAATACTTTGTTCAGTGCATTTTCTTGACCTGTCCTATACATTGTTAAATATCTTACCAGATTAATAAAGATTATTATTATTATTATTATTTAATGTGTTTCCTATTGAAGAGATGAATTCTCATTCGCTTCGAAATAAGTCGAAATACTAATTTCATCAACTGACCTTTTTGTATTCTTTAGGGGCTCTTACATTTCAAAATTTGGAAAGTTTGAAACATCTTTTCAGAAATTGTAAAAAGAATGGGGATACTTCTCATTGGATACTAAACATTTTGTGTCATACACCATGAATTTGAAATAAACAATATCATTAAGCGCATTTGAATGTGTATTGCGTATGCAATTGAAAAAATACAATATAAGAAATAAATCCAAAATCTCATTATTAGAATAGCAACGATTCACTTTGTGAAATCAAACTGTTTTTTCCCGTGTTTGGGGTTTGGTAATGTTTTCTTTCAGTAGTTTGTGGCTGATTATGAGGATTCTCTCTAGAAATAACTCGCTGCGTATTGCCACAATGGATAACATTTATACACTGACTTGTTAGATATGATTAGTGTGCTTGTCACAATGATGTGAAAACAATACGGAGAAACTACACACAATTCGTGTTATGCAACGGTAATCTTGAGAAAATTTGGAGAATTCATTGGAAGAGATAAATTTGGTTTGATTCAATAAATTATTCGTTTATCAATCATCATTATTCAATACCTTACTTCATAGCTTTTCTTTCTACCTTACCCAGCCAATGAGCAGAAACAAGTGTGGGTATTTACCATTATTTATCAAATATAACATCAAATGCCCGTTAACGACTCGCAATCACTCAAATGAACGAAAATCAAGACACCGAATGGATTTTAATGTCATAACAGACCGAACTTGGAAAATTAGAGGTTCAGATATGATAAAGTAATTATGAGGAATTGTTAATCGTTGGATTTCTTCTATGTTATGGAGTTTCTATACCACGAGATAATCGAAGAACAATTTTATCAGACTGATATAATTTTTCCCTACGCATTCCCGGCGCCGCTTCAGTGTCATGGAATCCAATTTTTTGCGAGTCTAGAAATTTGGTCGTGTCATACCGACGCCAGGCTGAGTTAAGTCAATTTTGCGGTTAATAAAATAAAATTTCCACATATCACCCCTCTAGCATCCCTATCGTTCGAAGTAGACGCATAGCATTCTATGCATGATCAACGGTTTATAGCATGGGGTGGGAAACGAAGGGTCTCGACATTTGCACATGTATGCTTTTTCGGTAATTGAATTAAGAGAGAGCATTCCGAAACCCCTGGAGAGAGGAATGAATGGGATAGATTCAGTCCAGTTTTTATTGTCTATTTGCTTTATTTTTGTGGATTGAGCTTCAAAACGCAAATCTATAAGCACTCTGATCATGTGAACAATAGTCTTTTCCCGTACTATGGGACAATGTGATGCAAATATGAACGCCTAATGAATGAACAAACCTATATCTCGAATTAAAAATAACTATTCATAATTTTCCCCAAGTTTTGTTCGAAGCTATAATTCCCTTTTCCTTAAAACTTACGTCAATGCTTTTCTGAATTTTGACAACGTATATTATTTCAGCCACCGAGATTGAATTCCATCTCTATGATTTCCCGTTATGAAAAATTTTGATTAATATTGCGCCAACTGACACTGATTAATGAGTCCGGCATCGTCAATCGAATATCGATCTGTGATGGCCATAGTTCAAAGAAAATCATCGGGACGTATGTCATTTCTGTTTTCTCTTGAGTAAATTATAAAAATGATCATATCTTTAGATGGAAAAGAGCTACGAAAATGAAATTTGAGGATAAGTAAGATATCGATCACCTCAATATATTCACGAATTTTTATTGAAATCCGAAAAATATCTTATGAGATAGTCAGGATTAAAAAAATTTTTTTGGGAATTTTTTAAAAATTCTAGCGTGACGATTTCAGGAGGCGAAATTTAATGAGCTGTTTTGCTGCAGCTTCTCCTCAACAATATTTAAAGTATCAATTTGATCGGATGGATATCCTAGTAGTTATTGAGGAAACAAAATTTCAGATGCTCATAACTACTGAACCATCCGACGGATTTGGCCCAATAACGAACTTGACCGAGATATTTGGACAATTAACCTATTCTGAAAGTATGAAAACTCTAGCTGATTCCTTTTGGATGCTAGAGAGGATACGGCCGGCCGAACAGACTCAACTTTCACCACGAATTCTTCATCAGGGAGTCGAACCCAATCGATTAGGACTATTTTCGGCTCGAAATTCCAAAATTACAGACATTCGGGCAAAATGATAGGCACTCTGTTCGCCAAAAATAGGGTTCTAATTTGAAAAACAGAAGTTATGGCCAATTTAAGATCACAATTTTCAACACAAAATTTGAAACACCCTGTGATGATATTTTTGAAATCCAAAAGATGCATGACTTTTTCACATTCTTCCTCTTCGATGTTGTAAAAACGGTTTACGCTCAGGATATTTAAAAAAAGAATAATGAACATATTACTGTACAAAAATCGACAAACACATAACATTTTCGTTAGAAGGAGCAATCAGTCTTGTGAATTAGGTTTAATTTTGAAAGAATTGGTGATATGGTTTCGCGAAACCGTCTGTGTTTGATTCAATTTTTCGGGTATAAACTAGAAAACGCCCGAAGTAATTTACCGAATCTCCCAGTACACAAGCTCCATCATCACATACTCCCCTTTCAAAACAGAACGAATGCCTGGGGCTCTCTCTTATTTACGACAAAGAGACGGCAAATTCTTATTAACATTCAGGAGATATTAAGATACCCTCGGGTTCCTGTGCTGGTGACCGTAGTTGTCCTCTGGCGACGTGGGGCCATTCCTCAACGCTTCTCGAATGTTTGAGACTGAACGAACTAGGCAATGCCAGAAAAATTATCCTGCGATTTCTCACCCAACCTGTTTATGAGATTTTCATTCTTGTTATTCAATCATGACATATGAGTAATAAAGAGTCAGTCAGTGGTTGTCTTATCTGGTTCATGCCTTTATGCATATAGGAATGGGCATCGTTTCAAGCTTTGAAAATCCAATTTAGTTATAAATTGATGCCAATTTCATTCAAAGTTTCCGCACATAACTTTGCCGGACATTATTGTCTCTTCTTTGAGCTGAGTTATAAAACAATTACAGTTTTTAATGCATTAATCAACGCTTACAGTCGGAGTAATTCTATCAGAAAACCAGAAGGCTTTCTATGATAATGCAGAAATTGAGATAAGATAAATATATAGGTACAGATGTGAAAAGGGGCTATAACTCTGAAACCTTTCAACTAGGGTTGAATATTTTTCATGTGCAGGAACTAATTGAAACAAAATTTGCTGAGACCATTGGTTTAAAAATTTGAGCGTAGTGAAATACTGAGTTGGTTCTCGGAAAATTTTGAAATTATATTTTAACCTTATATAGTGAATTTATTCATTCTAAAATATTCCTTTTACTCGCTTGTTCTTAGTGGAACAATTAATTCGCTGTTGTTTTAACCAAAATTGTCGAGCTTCCTTTGCTGATCCGAAGTGGGAGGGAAGCCACATCAATGTCAAGAGTTCATTATTATCTTGGATGGAACAGATGAGGTCTGTAATGTCATTCACAATAGTATTGTCACTATAGATCTTTGGATGGAATGCAGTGAGCTGGGAGAGTCTGTAATTATAATGGGACGAGAAGTTCACAGTTCTGCTATACCCTCTAAAACTTTTTTAATTGCAACTAATTGAGCTGTGAATATGCTACAATTTTTAGGGAGTTTGAACTTTTTTACTGAGCTCGCTGTAAGGAAAGCACATACTGTTCCTACGGCAGACTTTGAGGCATCTGTGAAAATAATATCATCCTTCTCGTAGTGGTATATTGGATCTTTGAAGTGGTTCTTTATAATATCCCAATGTGTTTCTTACTTATTAAAAGATTTCAAGGAAGTATCAATAATTGGACTCTTCACTGTCCAAGGTGAGGATCTTAGGGAAATTGGTCTACAGAAGATCATGGTTGTAAAGTTGAAGTTGGGTATGGTTATTTGTATCAGCTGATATTTGAGCGGCATATGTTGACTGTAGCTTAAGTCTTTTCAATTGAAGGGGTGATTCACCCACTTCTCTGTTGTTTCTTTGAAAGGAATATTTTCAACTATTACTTTTGAATATTATCCAGAATTTTATGTAATTGGTTTAATAATAACGCATTCAATGTTCGAATTAATCCGCATCCTCAGAGAACAAGAGCGCAAAATCAACTGAAATCACGTCAGAGCTTTTCTTCATACTTTCGTTGTGAATCATAATGTACAAGCCTTATCGATCAGCATTTCTATACATACCTACTAATTGATAACTATCGAATAGGTTGATGACGAGATATTGTTGATGATGGAGCTCGTTTTGAATGATTGTTTGGGCTATTACATCATCATCTTCTATTGTGGATGTCTTCTTCCATGATTTCTTGATGTTTTCCGACGAACTCACAATTGGTCTTAGAGGAATATTTGCTTTGTGTATTTTTGGTAGACCATATAAATGTGGTGGTTTACTGAAGTGAGGTGTAAGTCTTGATCTAACGAATTTGATAGTAGGGTCCTTTTAGTCTTTTGTATTTTCCTGCTTCTAATAATCATTGATTTTTTGATTATAAGAGCCAACATCTAGAATTACAGTGGCGATTCCTTTGTCTGCTGGAAGTATCTTTATGGAACTATCCGAGTTAAGATCTTTTAATGCCCTCTGTTCAGCTTTATTTATATTGGGTAGAGGTGTTTTGGATAGGTTCTGATTTTCTCGAATTTTCTGTGCAGTTTCTTCTGCCGCCAACATGAAAGGTTTCTTACTTTTCTCCTTGATAAAGATAGAAGATGTCTATCTTTTTGGACTTGAAAGCGTTTCGGAATACATAATCTTACATAATGTTCACAATAGATGATCATAAGGGTGACTTGTCCGTTTTGTAGCTCTAAAACTTTTAACAGGAAGTTTCAAACAATCATTCAAAATATCGAATAGGTGTTTATCCAAAAAAAATTATGGATGTTTCCTTTCATATACAAATTTGAATACAGGTATATCATTTCATTATTTTGAGTTTACTATCAGGACAAGACAATCTGGAACATTCAATTCGGTTATTATACACATATGAATATCGGGAACACTGCATGAGTAATTCATAAAAGTCTAATATACATTGATACATTTCTTCCTGATAGTCAACCATTATTATTTCCATATCCGAGTATTGAAATTGGAATAATTTGTAGGTGAGTACATGAATCCGTCCATATCTTAGTTCATTACCACGAAAACATCACCTAATGTATCACAGGGGAAATATACAGCAGATATATGTGTAGATCTCAAAGATATCCAAATGAGACAAAATACGTCATTTTCCCCTAATGATATTTTTGTTTATTCGAATTCTGATGTGAACAGCGCATTAAACAAACTTTAGGTAGATTTAGTGCCTGATTGTTATTCGTGAGAATCCTTAATGAGACGATAAAACATGCAAATGATGATGATAGAAATCTGGAAACAAAAATATGAGTTATCTTTTTCTGAAGAATTCCTCGTTTTGAATTATGGTTATTGTGCTCGAAGAAATATATTATCGTCGCAAAATCTCCTGACTCTGTAGAACAATTTTCAATGTTACAAAACTTCTTGTTGTATCTATTCGCTAGAATCGCCCTTTCTTCAGAGCAAATATCACACAAAGCGCAGAAGTAAAATCGGTTTCATCAGCCATACTCAACCAGTTATGAATAATTTCGCTGTGTACCGAGTTCAAAGATTATCTCATTCCTAGAACAGGATGAACATGTTAGATTTGATTTTGCTGGCTTGTTTTCCTTCATACTGAATATAAAGGGGATTTTTCCTTGTTGGTTTCTACCAGACGTCAAGTACTCCATATGAAGACCAAATACAGTGTGAAAATATATGGATTTAATTTTGAATTCTTCAAGCAGATACATACGATTCCTTCAGATGCTCATGGCCAATTATTTAGTATGTGCATATATCAAAGAGAATTCATTTCCCTAGGAATCAAAGATTGTTAAATACAAGGAGGACATCCAGTGGCGTACCATTCACCTTTTTGAAGAAACGCTTGTTGTTTTAATTTGAGAAATATTCCTATTTAATTACCAATATTATTTTAGATCGGAGCGACATACTACTTGAGCAATAGTTGAGCTCATTAGGCTCTAGAGCAGGGGTGCTCAAACTTGAGCTGCTGGTGATCTACCTCAATATTTTTAGACTACTTATGATCGACTCTGAGAGACTGCAAGTGTGTGTGATGCAGGGTTGTCGTACATACACGATACACCCTACCTACCTAGTTAGGGCGTACCGTAGCATATATAGATATTAGCTTTTTGCACTACATAGGTACATTATTTTAGTCTAGGTTTGGGTTAGGTTTAGTTAGGTTCTTCTCTACAATATCAATGAAAAAACTCAAACGCGCCGCCCAAAACTAGACTGTACTTTCTCTCGTTGTTTCTACACTGAGAAAAAAGAGATAAAATGCTTGAGAGATGTCATTTTCACACCGTGCCGCAGCCTGTTATAAAATTTCGGTCCATAGTGAGTAACACCGCATTTGATTTTGTTTATTCTATGGAATTCTGTATAAATGTGATCTTTATTGCGTGTGTTGTGTGCGTGAATATCTTGATGTGTTTTGTAATCTTCTAAGTGAGACTTAGCATGTAAGAGGCATTGTAAAATGAATAAACAAGGAACTGTTAGAATATGCTTGGTTCTGAAAACATATTTACAGTCATCTCTATAGTTTAATCGACCAATCACCCTGATAGCTTTCCTTTGTAACCCAAATAGCCTTTTGACAGATGCATCATGTCCCCAGCATAGTATACCATATGTTAGTTTTGACTCAATGAAAGCACGGTATACAGTTATCAATACACCATTAGTTACAACATCAAGCAGATTCCTCAGTACATACACACACGAAGACACCGCACTACTTATATAATTTATATGGGCATCCCAACTCAGTTTGCTGTCCATAAAAACACCCAAAAATTTAGTTGGCTCAGGCGAATTCATTCCCTCCAAATCTCTCATAGAGAAGTATCTGAGCTCAGTTTTCGCTTTGTTCAAACTGAGCTGGTTGCTGTTGAACCATTCTGACACATTCGCCAATACCTCCTCCATTCTGTTTATCACAAGTTCCCGTGTTTCAGCTCTTTTCAGTACAGTAGTATCATCTGCAAAGATGACAAATTCCGCGTCAGGATCACAACTGTCGATATCGTTCATGTAAATGATGAAAAGCAAAGGTCCGAGGACGGATCCCTGCGTAACACCACAGTCAACATCCAACATGGCAGATAGATCTCCCCCGAGATCAACACACTGTTCCCGATTCTCTAGATATGAGCGTATTAGATCAACTGCTCCCTGGTCAAACTTGTATTGTTTCAATTTTCGTAGAAGGTTTTCCGGAGACACGCAATCGAATGCCCTACTCAGATCACAAAAAAATGCTCCCACATAAAGAGACCCACTGTAACCTTCATTTATTTCTTTCATTAGTTTATTAATCGCTGCTGTTGTAGAGCTTGAGCTTCTAAAACCAAATTGCGATTCACTAAATAGGCCGTTGTTCTCAAAATGGGCGAAGAAGTTTTTCGAAAATTTTTGCGAAGATAGGTATTATCGATATCGGTCTGTAGTTGCTGACCTGCTGTAGGGAACCTTTTTTGTGCACCGGAACAACCCTTGCCACTTCAAGTATTTTCGGAAAAGTACTATCTCTTATACATAAGTTAATCAGTTTCGTAAGAGGACCAACTATCTCATTCACCAAATTCTTGATAATTTTGGAGTTGAATCCATAGACGTCTCTACTATTATTATTTTTGGATTTCATTATGATGTCTCTTACGGAAACCTCCGATACAGGACAGAAATCGAACTATTTCAAATTTTTCAATTTCGACCCCAATGTGCAACAGTATTAATCCACAAACTCAGCAGCAGATTTCTTTGCAGGACCAATGGTCGCTATTATTTCTTTTGGTACTTTGACAAAATAACTGTTGAAGTCATTAGGGCCCAAATTTTTTCCACTTACCTTGTTAGTCCCCTTCAATAAGTTGGTATTATTTTTCATTACAATCAGTAGTACATTCAGTAGTACATCAGTAGTTTGGAGTAAGATGTAAGTGTGTAGGGCTTAGGATTGTACGAGTTTTCGTTCGTTTTCGGTTACAAGTTCAATGTGAATGATCCAGATGGCAAGTTTAAGAGAGGTAGTATCAAATTGCGGTGATTTGATTAGTTTTTTAGTAGATAACAAGTTTTCCATTATTAGAATAATTCTAATTGACAGCGTTCACAACATGGTGAATATGATTTTAATTTTACTAAGTTTTAAGATGAATTGTTGGACAGTTATACATTTTAGATATTATTGTCTCTGTATTTGTAACATGTAAACTTGAAATAGGCTCAATGTACGCCGTATCATATGTAGTAAAAAAAGATGAAATCCTAATTTTAATCCAGTGCTCTAATCCCAAGAAAATTGCTTCTGAATTATATATACATACATATATATATGCTTGTTCTGGCCGACCCACTCCTAGAGGGCACGAGCCGTCACTGCTATATCCTAATTTCAATTTATTTTCTTATTTCATCAAATGGAACGCTGTGGTGAAATGTCTGATAACTACCGATAGAGAATCCAAGCTTCATACAAAACTCTAGGAAATTAGTGGGGAAAATATTTCAGTTTGAGATATAGGATTGATTGTTCATTCATCATGGCGTTTCTGTTTGCATCACATTGTTCCAGGGTGGGGAAGGGGCTCTAGAACAAGTGTTCAAAAGCTCCTGGCCTCACGTCAGTGCTCTTCTGAAATTTTTCGATTGCTGATAAAATTTAATATTATTTTTATTATTTAAGATTTCTCATGGATGCGTGGCTCATTGATTCCTTCCTTGAATACTACCAATGCAAATAAGATAAAAGCAAAACAGAGCAGAGGAATATTCTTTCGGAATGAAAAAATTGTGCAAGTCAAGAAAGCTAACATGATCAAAGATATATCTTTGTTGTTCTGAAAAATAACTGAATATAAGGAACATCTTCATTTAATTAGACGGGGGTTCTCCCCTCACAAAAGAACCGCCCATGTACTTACACAAGGCAGACTGTCTCGGAGAAACAAATTACTACTAAATCTCTCGTAATCTCTGGGATAAAAAAGCCCTAAGCCTCCACCAGCATTGACGCCAATTAAACTGTTTTATTGGATTCATTCAAGAAACTGATTTTTTCCTTTCCTCCATTCACGCAACGCACTTTAATCGAAATTAATTCGAAGAATTCATTGAAAATTGTTTCGACACTTTCATTTCACCTTAGGTTCTGCTATCTTAGATTGGTGTTGAGTGATCGTAAAATTGGGATTTTCGATTGGGGATCGTGAAACATTTTTGTTTGGAATAAAACTGACTTCTACCATATGCATTGGGCTATATCGAAGTTGTATGAGGAAGACCGGCCCCAGGGGTGGGCCGACCGGGCGGCAGATTTTTGAGGGCGGTAAATTTTAAAAGGCAGTGGCACGACAAGGGCCTTTGAAAGGTAAACGAAAACGAAAGAAAAAATTGATAATGAAATTCTAATAATGAGAAAAAATGACTCGAAATAAAGTGCGAATGCTGGAGTATCGACTTCTGCCTACCTGGTTTCACAGTACGGCTGAATTAACTTGTCCAGGCACTCACGAGCGAGAATAGTCACTTTTTCACTAGAGTTCCAACTTGTAGAATTAACGAGAAAATATATTTATTGTGAAGAGAAGTGTTCTTGTACTTCACCGGATGAACGCCGGGTCAGTACTCTCTCGTTCGACATAGGTCATATATTCCAACATATGTTACGCGTTTATCGGAAAATGATATGAACATATACAGAGTGTAGAATTATTGAATCGACCAAGCAACTCGGAATATAAATGAACTACTAAGTTGCAGTAACAGGCAGTTAATTATGGAAAATAAATAATTATAGTTATTTCTTGTCATGAATATGTCGATAAAGATTTTGGTCTCCTTAAAATAACATTTTCCAAGCTTTTCGAAACTTAAAATAAGAGGTTGTGAAATATCTCCCTTCCGCATTTTTGCTCTTTATTCAATGGTTTATAAAAAGTGTTACAGTGATCGGATTTAGTTCAAATATGCGCCGTTTTGTTCGATAATCTGTTTCCATCTAGACGGCAACTTCATAATACCATCCTCGTAGAAGCCCCCTTCTTATTTGCAAATAACTAGGACAGCCGCTTCCACAAGCCTCTTTTGAGTTCAACTTTACACCACCAAGGGCGTTCGCCATGGACAGAAACAGGTGGTAATCACTTGGCGCTAGATGGTGGATTCGATAAAGCCTTCCATCCGAGCTCCCGTAGCTTCTGACGAGTCATCAACGAAGTGAGTTATCCTGGTGGAACACAACACCCTTCCAGTTGACCAATTCTGGACGCTTCTGGTCAATCGCAGGCTCCTCTTTCAGGATTTTGTTGCCAATTATTTATCTCCCGAGAAAACGAATTTGCTCCATAATTTTGACGAAAACTGTATTTCCAAGAATTTTCAAGGGTAACACCACTAAAGGTGAGAATTTTTTGAGAACACTCCTGTTCTTTGGGAATTATGCGTTTAAATTTCATGAAACAAAGTTATCCTTAAAATATTTCGGGATCACTTTGTTGAGTGAAATTTGTATAATTTTCAAAAAACGAGTTTTCTCAAAAAAAAATCGAATCTCGTGTGGTATTTGGAAAGATCATTCAACAATATAATTCAAACGAAATAAAAAATAGTGTTTTATTCAAAAATAACCAGATAGAAGCATAACAACAAATTATTCATCTTTATCCCCAAATTAATAATTATTGATAGTACAATTATTATACACATTACGAGCATTATTTTCGAATGATGAAGTAGATACTGATGTTGTTTCTTGAAGGACATTTTTTCATTCCTTATGGCTGCGATTATTTTTTTGTGATGTTGTTGGTCCAGTTGGAGATACGGTTTCACTGACGCTGCAGAAGAATGGCCTGTTATCTTTATCAGCTGTTCCTCGCCAATCCCTGCTTTGGCTAATTGGCTGACAGCAGTAGCTCGATGCGAGTGGTTGGTTATCTTCGACTTGGTTGTGTTGATGCCAATGAGTTCTGCCGATTCTTATGTCCATTTAGCTATCGTATTGGGACCGACTGAGGAGTTTTTGAACCATATTTCCAATTCTTATGTGGAGTAAGGAATAGTCTTTCAGTGGTTATGATTGCAGTACTTTTGGATACAAGTAGCTTATATAACCTCACCGGGCAAATATCTTCTTCAATATTGGGAGTCAGCCATTTTGTTTCCGCACATTTTTGGGCCCACCTTGTCTTGTTTTAGAAAATATCGGATTGTAGGCAATTCGTCCCGTGGGATTACCATCGTTTTCAATTTCGAATTGGAAATGTGAAATTAGGCATGATGAACCCTCTCCTCCGCGTCAAGCAAGCTCCAATGCAGCAATAAAATAAAATTTTCTGTTCAAACCGTCTGGATTATCTTCTTTACATAAGTTGACCATCTTTTTGTATTGCTCCAAAGACAGCGCTTTGGCACTAACTTTTCTTTTCTCAGGGTCCACTTGCAAAATACGCCTCTTGGCATTTCGTGCATCCCGCGCCGTTTTAAAAGCCACGTCTGTGAATGGATCGAACCTAACGCCCCATTCGGAATACAATTCTTCCTGCAGCTGTTTGGCAGTATTATTCCATTAGTTTTTACGACACTTTCCTTGCACTCTGATCCATATCTTTTCTTCATATTGGAAGCCCAGTCTAGCATAATATTATTGAGCTCTGACAAACTTGTTTTTTCATTTACAAGGTATTCCCGGGCAGCACAGAATTCTTCAAATTGTTTCCAAATGTAGGATCTTGACTTCACTGTATTGAGCGGCTCCCTTTTCTTCACACTTTCCTCAATTGACGTAATATTACAATTCCCAAAACGTTTCATTTTTATCTACTTTATGGTAAAATACGAAAATAAACTGACAGAACTGCCAAATGTGCTGTTGAAGTTATCGCTAACAACTACTTGTTTATCGTAACCACCAACGGCCAAAGCTATTCGGACGTATTAATATTCCTATGCAAATTTATAGAAAGGAAAACATAAAACACTCGCAAATGCGACGAAAAAATCGTGTTGAATTTGATTGAAGTTACCTTTTATGTGTCTCGCTGGCAACACAATTAAACAGATACCCCAAGTACAGACGCCGCTGATTGCCGATATTCCGCCGCAGAAAACCGGCAGAGATAAGAACCGGAGGACTAGCTGACAATTTATCCTAGTTTATGCGTGATGGCATAGTATTTAAATCTTACGGTGAAACAAAGAGTCCCCAATAAAAAAAACTGACGTCAAGTTTGGCGGGCAACTGCTAAACGGCCCATTTAAAAGACAATTGACGGCTTGAAGGAATAAATAACAACAATCTTATCTTCAAACTCGAACGGCTCCACGGTTTGCATACAGTGGAAAGCTGGAGACGTCAATATTTTATGGTTACGCCGTGCTAAAGACGGCGTGTAGCAACCGCCTTATTTACTTCACTTGTTCTTGGATTACCCCATCATTTAGGCATTCCAGTTGTGGACACCGTCATCCTCGGTAGCTACACGATCGAGTTAATTCATCAATCTGTTGCCTCGAACAGAAATATACGATTCCGTTGAAATTATTTTTATATATTTCTATATAATTTAGAACTACTTCGGTACATATTTTTAAAGTAAATATGCTACATGAAAACAAGGATAGGAAAAGACTATGCAATTTATTCAGGTGCTACAATTTTGATTACCAAATGCATCTAGAATAACAACGCATACCAACGCATACTTCCACTCTTATCGATAATTTTATTTGTTTTTACTGTTGGCATGTCCAGTTATTTTGATTATCTGCTGCTCTCCCAGGCCCGATTACGCTAGATTGGAGACGGCTGTTGCACGACTGGAGTGATTGGTGATTTTTTGTTACCAAGGTCAAGCCCAGCTTTTTGTGCTGACTCTTTAACCCACTTTGAAATCTTGTTTTGGCCTACTGGGGAATCCTTGTACCACCTAGCGCCTGGAACTTTATTCCAGAATGGATGGTCTGTCGCTCTTGATATTGACATCTCTCTTCTCTCTCAATTTCTGGAACAGTCTCACTGGGCACTTGTCAGGGATTTCCCGATTCTCCACCAGCCACTTGCTGTCTGATAATTTTTATCACCACCTTGTGTGGTCTTGCTGAAAATTGGATTGTATTCAATTCTCCCAGTTGTTTCCCCGTCATTTCGCTGTTCTGCCTGGAAGTGATGTATTGACGCCATGCTGCCCTCACCACCTCTCCAAGCCAATTCCACTGATATTATCATGAATAATTTTTTATATTCTGTAATATTGAACTGAACACCATAAGAACAGAAAATCCACTTATATGGGGTCATCATGCTCAAATCATATCCTTTTTTATGAACTAAGGCTCTTATAAAAAATTCAACAAATAAGACAACAACCGTATGGAAACTACAAGGAAGAAAATCATAAAACCTAATGATGAAAATGCAGGGCCGCTCAACAATTATTCTTCATCAAAAGCTCAGGGAATGAGAAGGAGCAGGGCTGGAAACAAAGGGGAAGCCCTGGAGTTGCTGTAACAAATTAATCCTGATAAGCGTGAACCAATCAATGAATTCGGAGTGATAAGCATTATTAAAGGAATCAAAAGAAAGGGGATACAAGATATTTATGGAATGTCAAATACTATTATCAAAGCTCTATCATTGGAAATTGTACAACCACTCATGATTATTCTCAACAAATGTCTTTTCGAGTGAATATTTCCTACGGCACTTAAAATTGCTAGGGAATTGCCGATCCAAAAAGAGGAATATGAACATGATCCATCAAACTATGGATCGATATCTATGTTCCCAACCATCCTGAGCGAGATAATAAAGTCCTTGGATGAATAGTGGATATCAAGTATTGTTTCGAAAGAACACAAAATCTTTTGATCACAATATAATGCTCACTAAATCGAGATATTATGGATTGGAAGGTGCTGCTCTAAATACGATCTGCTCGTTCCTTTCGAATAGGCAACAATATATAGAATGGAATAACCTACTATCTGGATGTAGAAACATTAGGTCTGGAGTACCACAAGGATCGAAGCTGGCGCCCTTAGTTTTCCCATTGTTTATAAACGACCTGAATCTTACTAAAGATGCGTTGAACATGAATCTAATAACCTTTCTGTTTGCAGATTGCTCGTTTTTACTTAAGGCTGTGGATGAGGGTACCCAGGGGACAATGGAAGGATATGTGCTTTCAACATAGAAGCACTGGTTCAGCTGTAACTTGAATCAAAAACACAAAGTAACAAAAATGAGACCATCAAATTATGAGGTCGCATTAGATGGGAACCCCTCATGGGAGTCGCAGATTGATTCCATCCAAAGAAAACTTGCAGTAACAATCTACACCATCTCATCTGTTAAAAGAGTTGCCTACCAGGGTGGTGATTTTCAATTCGACAAACTTCCATTTGTTGGAAATATATGGAGTCGTCCTGTGGAGCATATCAGTAACAGCCTGAGACATCCTGGGTCTTCAGAAGAAGGTGGTGAGAGAAACAATAGTGTTGAAACTGAAGGGCACTTGTAAAGAGACGTAACTGGAACTAACCGTTCCAGCACTGTATATGGAGTGTTCTACATATGTTCATAAAAACTTATCCAGCTTTCCAACCAATAGTTCATTCCACAACTCCAATACACGAAGTGGAACCTTCCCATACCATGAACGAAAGTATGCCCAGCAGGGAGTAAACTACTGGGGTCCTGAAATGTACAACGGACTTTTCTTCTTCTTCTTCTTCTTTCTAATATGGAGGGCCATATTAGTAGGCTAATGCCTGTTCATTGCCAACATATCCTCCCCGGAAGATGATGTCCAGCATTCTCGCCACCGTTTTGGTGGTCTTCCCTGTGATCTTTTTACTACTGGGTTATTCGTTTTTGCTTTCTTAACGAGTCTACCGTCTTCCATTCTTTTGATATGTTTGTTCCAGAATCTTCGTCTCTGTCTCACCCATCTTCCTATGTCCTGTATTCCGGATTGTTGTCTGATGTCTTCGTTCCGTGCTCTGTCGTATAGAGTTTTGCCTTGTATGTTTCTCAATGTTTTCATTTCGACCGTTCTCATCATTTGCAATGTTCTATTTGTGTCTGGTCTTGTTTCTGCCGCGTATGTTATGATGGGTCTTATAACCGTTTTATATATTTTGACTTTGCTTTCCGTGTTGAGGTATTTGTTCTTCCAAACAATGTCTTTCAGGCAACCTGAGAGACTCGAGCCGCTTTCATTGTTTGCTCTCTTACTTCGTCATAAAGATTCCCATGGCTAGTTATTTCCGTGCCCAGATATTTGAAGTGATTTACTTGTTCAACGACCTTAGAATCGATTTCCAACTTGCATCTTATTGGCTCTTTAGATATTACCAGGCACTTGGTCTTCTCGGTATTGATGAGCATATTCAATTCTTTTGCCGTGGTGTTAAAGGAATGTAGCAGTCTTTGGAGATTATCCTCAGAGTCGGCAATAGGGACAGCATCGTCGGCATAACAGACGGCATGGAAGAAAGTGTTTCCCATTTTGAATCCAGCTGTTCTTGGCAGGTTCTCTATTATTTTATCCATTATCAAATTGAATATGAACGGGCTGAGTGAATCGCCCTGTCTAATTCCAGTATTTACGTGTATATACTTTGTTGTCATATGTCCTACTCTGATTTTTGTTCTACACTGGGTGTTAATGTCGTATATTAGGTTAATTAGCCTGTGATCTATACCTTTTGCTCTCATTATCTCTGTGACATCCTTTAGGCGCACTCTGTCAAAAGCCTTGGTCATATCGACAAAACACACATACGCAGGTTTATTGAATTCAAGAGATTTTTCCGAAATTTGTTTGACAATAAATATTGCGTCAATACTTGATCTGTTTTTTCGAAAACCTTGTTGTTCTTCTCGTATGTTTATGGTCTTCCTGATTTCTTCCAGTATAGTTTTTGTAAATGCTTTGAAAGTACTATCTAGCAGTGTGATTCCTCTATAGTTTTCTGACCTTTTTTAAAAATAGGTATTGTTATGCTGTCTTTCCAATCGTCCGGTACTTTTTGTTCTTTTAGGATGTTTCCAAATAGGGTTGATATTTCATTCTGTAACTTCTTCCCACCGTATTTGAACATCTCGTTGGTGATCTCATCTGGTCCTGGACTTTTTCTATTTTTAAGAGATTTTAGGATAGTTTCTATATTGTCATTTGTTAGAGCGGTGTCGTTATTCTCCTCATATTCACTTTGTATCGGCCTTGTATCGGTACAGATTCTTGAAATATGTTTCCCACTGCTCTAAGGTGATTTTATTGGTTTGCACAGTATCCTTGGCTTCAAGCTTATTTCTTCTCAGCATTCCCCATACTTTTCTTTGGCTTCCGTACATGTCTCTCTCCATCCCTTTTGTGAATTCTTCCCAATAGTTTTCTTTGAGTTCCGTTATCCTTGCGTTCACTTCGTTTCGTTTTCTTCGGTAGTTGTTCCAGTTTTCAGGTGTTTTATTTCGGATATATTGAATGTATACATTTTTCTTTTGTTTTGACAGTTCCTTCACTTCCGGCGTAAACCAAGGTGTTCTATTGGTTATATTTACGCTTACTTGTCTCTTTCCTACTGTTTCCATGGCGTGGTCTAGTATGTTGTTTTTTATTGTTTTCCATTGTTGGTTTATATTGTCTTGAGCGTGAACTGGCCTTTGCAATATTTTCTGATTCAATCGGTCTTCATATAGGAGTTGTGTACTTTTATCTTCCAGTGATTCGACGTTGAACTTTTTGATCGTTTGTGGTTTAGGTTTTGGGGTTTTCCGTATGTTTAGTCTCATCTTACAGAGTACCAGCTTATGATCGCTTCCAGAGTTGGCACCGTTTAAGGTTCTTACATCTAATATTGATTGAGGGATGACTTCCCTGTTAGTAATGAAGTAGTCTATTACTGACTGCTGTCCTCTTGTGTTTTGCCAGGTGTATTTATACTTCATGTCATGTTCGAAGAAAGTGTTGGCGATTCTGAGGTTGTTGTTTGCACAGAATATTTTCAATAGTTCTCCATTCTCATTAATGACATCTTCGTTAAATCTCTGCATTACTCCGTTCAATGGTTCGTTTCCTATCCGTGCATTTAGATATCCCATGATGACGACTTTGTATTGTGCTCTTATTTTATCCACCACTGTTTGCAGTTCTTCATAGAATGTTTCTCTCTCCTCTCTTCCCTTACTTATATCTGGTGCATAGACGCTTATAAAATGGATCTTTTCATAGTTAATGTTCATTGTTACCTGTAGTATTCTATCATTAACGTAATTTTCGCTATCTATTTGTTCTCTGTACTTCCGGTCTATTAGCAGTCCTACTCCTGACTGTGCTCTTTTCTCTCGGGGCACTCCACTATATATCAGAATATATCGATCCATTTCACATTTTTCCTTTCCTTTTCTCTTAGTTTCACCGACAGAGCATATTTCTATGCGATTTTCTTTCAGCTCTTCCACGACTTCCTGGTCCTTTGTGTTCCAGGACATTATGTTCCAGGTGGCGATTCTGAGTTTATCCTGTTTCCAAATCGTAGTCCGTTTTCTTGCCGTTTTCGTCATCTTTGTATCAATCCGTTTCCGAGGCTGATTAGTGGTTCTGTGAGCTGACTTTTCAATGCCATAAAACAAGTAGAGGGAAAAAAGTTCAAGAGACCTCTCATTGAAAGTCTCTTGACAGAGACAATATAATGTTCCGATGAATCTCGAAATATTGAATGTTTAACAAATTCAAGAACTCAGTACATTATTGACGCTAATGAAAATTATTGTATTGTATTGTATTTGTACAGCAACCATGAGTTTCGTTGTGGAGCTTGTTATTCGATCAGGATGTACAGGATGGGTTGAAATCCTTGTCTATAAACGATATTCAGAATCTTTTTCTGACTGACTTCTCGTGGTGCGCTATGGGTAACGGTACTAATATAAGGCCTAATGAGTCTTTGGATTTGAGCTGCAGGATCTGATTCAGGATTTCTCAGAAATTAATAGTGATAAAAGCAGAGTATCGAAATGATTCGTAATAATTCAGGACACGAGATTGCTGCTGCCTGTGTATACATTATAAGGACATGAAAAAATGCCACAAAAATTGAGGTATCGTACTGTAAAGGAAAAAAACATTGTTGACAACAATATTCAAATTTCATTTTTCATTTTTTTCATTGGGTTCTATGAATGCAGGTCTTGAGCAACATCATATGATCATCTAGGATTCGACAGCTGACCCGGCGAAGTGAACTAATTCTAATAACCCAATAACCAACTCTTATACACTTATAACTTCTTGGATTCTTAATATTATCAAAATTAAAAATAAAAAAAATGTCATTCCGAAATATTACCCCATTCATAGGAGTTAAATCAGGATATTTTTCATGGAAAACTCGGCGAGTTGATTCCTGATTATATTGCGTGAATATTAAAAGGCTCATAATTTCATTTCGGTCACTCCCTTCAGCCTAATAATTAATCAGGAATATAAATAAGTTTGAAATGAAAATATAGTTAATTGATCACTCCACACAAACAAGATTATCAATAGTGAAAGAGTGCAACCATTGAATCCAACAACAGTTCGTCCAGAACGAAACCATTAGAATGATTCGCTCCATCCGTTCTGGCCATACAATGCATTAGCATGAATATTTTAGGATTCGAGACAACTGAAGGGCATTGAGAGCCAGAGCCAAAAGATAGATCTTTGCGCCAGATTATCCAACCAACTATAATTACTATTATTAAGAGACATTAAAGTCCTGCGCTCAGGATAATATTTTAATTGCTGGCTGAGCCGTGCAGACGAGGATAGAGATCGAAAACAGTAGCTGATAATTAGGGAGATGGGAAGAACCGAAAGGCGATTTATTAAATGTTGAAATGTATTTATACTTCATACGGCGTATGCAGCTTCTGTCTAACTACATAATGGGTTATACGCGACCGAATTGGGACTAATTAATTTATAAATTTGTCCGTGAAAATTGGTAAATTCTTAGTTTTTGACTTCTCAGATAATTAAAGCACATGGAAAAATGATATCGAACAATGATATATTCAAATCCATACGGATTCGTTCGCACCTTGGAAATGATTTCCCACTAGAAATTTTTCCAATGGGCGTAATGTGGCTACAACATGACATAAACAAAACCTTATAACTTTTGAAAAGTAGAGATATTTATTTAGGCATTCAAATTTTTCGAGGAAACTGGAGCTTGGCTACTTTGGATGCTATTGAAGTAATGATCGACTGGAACGCTATACCGATTGATACACTCAATTCTAATGATTATTTTTCCGACCCAAATATCGACCAATAGAATTGCACCATTCGACGTCACGTGGTACAACCTACATGGTATTATACTGATAATTTTCTCGAAACTTTATTTCTGGTAGTAGCTATATATAAACAAAAAAGTTTAACACCATATTTTGGGAGATCTCTGTTATTATTATATGCATAAACCAGGCATTCGTGTATGTATATAAATGGAAAAGTAAGTATCTTCAGTTCTTTGAAAGCGCTCAAGCAATCATCTCTATATCCCAGGCCAGCCACTATTCTAACCGCTCTCCTCTGCAATCTGAAAATAGTCTCTCTGCTGGAGCAGTTACCCCAGATGAGAACACAATACCGCAGATGTGACTCGATGAGGCTGTGATAGGCAACTTTAACAACCTTTCTGGATACGATGTTTGCCAAGTTACGAATCAGAAAAATATTCCTGACCAGTTTTGATGATGTCTCGTTGGCATGAGAAATCCATGTGAGACTAGGGTCCAGATGAACTCCTTGAAACTTTATCGATTCATTGGTATTGCGATTTTTGAGACCTCTAGTGTCTGTCTTCTCTTCGTTACAAAGTCCTTATGTTCCACGGTAATTCCTGAGTCGTCTGCCCATAAGAGATGTTCGTAGGTAGCCATGAAAAAAGAAAAATCATTCATAAAGATTATGAATAGAAGGGGTCCTAATATAGAACCCTGAGGCACACCAAGACTCAGATGTCCCTTCATGGACCATGTGCTGTTGCAGAAGACCCTCTGGGACCTGTTGAACCTGTGGAACCTACTATCGAAGATTCACTGCACAAAGAAGTGGATGATTCTGCGAGGATTTTCAACCATAATTAAAGAAATATTTACAACTTAATTTTCTTAATTCTTTGAGATCGGCGGAGTTTGGCAAAAATTTTCCAGTAGATTCATATCCACTACTATCTCAAACTTTGAAAATGAATTCATTCTAGAGGATTGTTCATTAATTGTGGCCGTTTTATCAGTATCATAGTGTTTTTGAGTACATAAAAATACTTCAGAACAAGCGAACTGAAGTCAGTACTCTTCGGCATTTTTTTTTAAATAAAATATACTTCACTCCATTTTAATTCAAAATTATACTATTCTGCAATTGTCTCCACTCGACGCCTTCAGCACATATTCCTTTCCAAAATGGGTTTATAATCTATCGGAATGCTAATGCAATGAATACCTGAAGATAAATTATCAACTTTCCTTTCATATTTGAAATTAGCTCCGAACTCGATTACATAAGTAATTACAAAGGCAAATTCTCTTCTTCTCATCATAAGGTAAGAATATTACCACCTTTTTCGTCTGTTTTATTTGCTCCCCTTGTCAGAATAAACTCGAAGCACTAAGGTCTCCAAACAGCAGGGGTGCCAATCAATTTTATTTTCAGATTCCTCTCGCGTAAAACAATCAATAAAAAGTTGAGCAACGATCAACGGATGATTTAAATTCTGTTGATCGGAGTTCCAAGGATGATCTCTAGATAGCAGATAATCTCTCTGATTACCCACGAACCTGCTTAAGACAAATTATAGATTGCAATATATTTTTTTCCACACCATGGGAAATAAAGAAGCATCTTCCAATGAATCCACGACCTCCAGAAATGTATGGTTTAATAAAACTCCACAAAAAAAGACCAGTAGTTTCCTATATTAATACACCTACAGGTAAAGTATCAAAATTTTTATCTAATAAATTAAAACATCTATCGAAATTTTCACCAGGATATAGTTTAAAAAGTTCCAAAGATTTAATTGACAAATTATAAATTATAAACAACACAGAAACTATGAAATAAATATCTTTCAATGTAGAAAATATGTACCCTAGCATTCCAGCAAAAGAATGTTTACTCCTAGTTGGCGAGTCACTTCGTAAAAATAAAGTTAACCCCCTCTTAATTTCAGAAATTCAGGAGTTATTTTCAATTTGCCTATCCCAAAATTACTTTAAATTCGAATCCAAATTATATTTTCAAAATTCAGGTTTACCGATGGGATCACCTCTGAGCCCATTATTGTCAGATCTATTCATGAATTATCTTGAAAATGAATTCATAAAAACAAATGACCTATCAAAAAAACACGTCATTTTCTGGTTCTGGTATGTTGATGATATTATAGTAGCATTCAACGGAACAAATAGACAAATTAAAATGTTTCTTGACTTCCTCAATTCAATTCACCCCAAAATAAAATCTACATTGGAAATTGAATGCAACAAAGCGATTAACTTTCTAGATTTATCCATAAGTAGAGATAGAAATACATTCGACTGTAACATCTACCGAAAAGGCACAATTTCAGAAGCCGTAATACCATATGATTCCTTCAGTCCTGATAATCATAAACTGGCAGCTCTGAAATCTCTATGATCAACAGAGCATTCACCATAACTTTATTAAAAGTTAACTTACAATCGGAAATTGATAAAATCAAAGAAATTGCAACTAATAATAATTTTCCGAGAATCCTAGTAAACAAATTAATTGAAAACAAAAGAAAACTGAAAACCATTAATATGCTCCACACTACCACAGAAAAACCTACTAATAAATTCATGCATATCACTTATCTCGAAGAATTATCAATTCAAATCCAAAATTATTTTTCTAAACACGATTTCAAAACAACATTTTTAGGACGTCCAATCCTAGGTAAAATATTATATAACTCAAAATCCAAACTTAAACCCGAGAAAACTTCAGGTGTTTATAAAATCTGTTGTAAAAATTGCAACGCTACATATGTAGGTCAAACCGGCAGAAATTTTGAGACCAGATTAAAAGAACATCTGAAATCAGGTAAACAGTCTGCAGTTTATGATCATATCGTGACTGAAGAGCATCATATGGATAACGTAAATTTTAAAATCCTTCACAAATGCGAAAAAGGCCTGAAATTAAATTTGCTGGAAGCGATGGAAATAACAAATCTGTTCAATATTCCCAATGTGTCCCCACTTAACACCCAAATAGAAATAAATTATTCACCACTTTTGAACATCTCATAGATTTAATCCCACGAAATATTTCAGTCTGTACCTAGCACCAAAAGATGGTTTAACAACCGAAACCGGTTGTAATAGTATCAATAAAGTGAAAATTAGACAAAAATACTTGTTTTCTTTCAATATTCAAGAAGGATTTTCACAAAATAAATGAGTCATCCATTCATTTTATTCAATTATAAATCAGTTTCTCAAGTATAGTTTTTGAAACTAACATGAAGTAACACATCATCGATTTGAAGCCGAAATGAAAAACCTGTACCTTCTTCCACAAATCAGTTCCTAGAAAAAGTTGAATCGATTTCATAAACTTAGTAAATTCATCAAACGTTAAAAAAATATCGATGAGAATTCTGAACGACATGTGTAGGCTTCTGTCTAATGATCATAATATGTTCAACTTGATCGAGAATGTAAAACTTGTCTCATTAACTCATATTATCGGCGAGTTACATCAGTTGTTGAGGAAATTTAATGCAGTCTCATTTTTAATGGGTGACATGTTCGATGGTGGTCATGTGGGTTTTCAGTCCTGAATGAAAAGGAATTTTAAACGGTACAACGTACGAAGGGATATTCTTAGAATTACATATTCATCTGCCCTGAACACACGAGTATCTAGTAATGACTGGAATGATACCTGTGTTTGCTCACAGGTTCTTCGGGGCTCTACAAAAACAAGTCAGGAAGAATGCGGCAATTATTGTCATTAAATATTTGATTAGAATAATGATAGTTTCTCTAGTGCAAGGTATGTATTACCATAATTTAATAACATACCATTTTATAACCATTATGAGGTGTAGAATTCTTTTTCTATTCTTTGAATTTATAACATCTTAGGAAGATAACGGGACGGACGTGAAAGAACACAGTAATTATCTGTCATTAATCTATTATTCCATTGTTGAATATCATAATGAAATTCTAATGTCTCCTTTTCAATAATTCACTCTGCGGCTTCCTCATTTTCCTCAAAGTTTCTGCTAAGAGAATTCAAATAAATACTCTTCATAGTATCGTCTTTCTGATTTTTTCCGGTGATCACTTCCTAATAAATTTCTCATACCTATTCAAATATGTATTTCAAAATTGAGGGAAATTGGATTTTAGTAATCAATATCGAGTCAAGAGTTTGGAGTATGATAACAGGCACAACCACAATTTTGAAATTTCAGAATTAGTGAAAGATCCAGTAATCAAATCTTGAGAAAGCATGAGGGTTTATTAATATGACGAATTAGATTATTAGAAAGACACAACTGATTTATCATTAGCAACTCCACTTACTTATTATGTGTCATATATCAATGTCTATTGTACTATCGCTGTTTTCCCGCAAAACTCTTTTAAATATGAATTACAGTATCTGTATCTATAGATTTGAAGAAGAGCCCTGTTCCCTATACTTAACATACTCGAGTTTAAACTCGGATTCATCATCAAGTAACCGAGCCCACGATTGAGATCACTTTTGGCTCAATATCCGAAAAAACATACCCACATCTCGCACTAACACCTATCCGGCTCAAAATTTGATGTTACCAATAGGTTCCCAACATTACTCAGTTTCAGAAAATGAATTTACACATCTGAATCTGAATGAAATAAACAACGCCATATGAGGCTTAAATATAGACGAAATATTTTGGTTTGGACAAATCCAAATGCAAAATTATTCGCTGAATCCGAATTTTCAATAAGAAATAATTAATTGCATGAGAAATTTCGAAGTTGGAGGTTATAACATATAAGACCTTAAACCAGATAAGCTCATTAGATTTTTCTTGTTGAATCACTAATTAAATTACTAAATAATTTCAGGCGAAATCACTTTGTCATTTCTACACTCCTGAAACCCGATTTATTCAATTCTCTAATGAGTTTTCCATCCCAAGTAGAACACATACATCTTTGAGATGTATAATAGATGTTCACCAGATCATCTAATGACAGTCATATATCAAAAGATTCGTTTTATCAAAACGATATCTAAATGTCTATCTAATTTGTGTATTTCTCATAATTTTTTCAGATGCTAGATAGAGGTCATTTGATAGAGGGAATCTAAAATTATGACGAATATTTATGTTTAATAAACGTTTAATCATTGGTATAATGAATGTCTGATATACGTGTTTTTAATACTCTTATTTATGTAATGGGGTAACGTTTTTTCATCAGTTTTTATAGATATCTAATAAAGAATATTCCTTGATGAAATGTATGTTGAAAATGCGATTTATAAACACTCTAGTTTATGTAATGAAGAAACGTTTTTTCATCTGTCTCTATAGATCTATCTAAACGAGTGGATATATTCATTGTCATAATGTATGTATGAAATACAATTCTTTAAAACTCAATTTATATCATGATCAAATCAATTTTAAACATTTTCTATACATGTCAAATTAAGGTTATATTCTCAGTATCCTTGGTTCAACTAGATCTCAACATTTGACGTAAATCTTTATTGAATATTTTCTTAAGTTAATAGCCTTTTCTTTTTCAAGAGTCAGTGAAATGAGTTCATAAAGACAAATAAATTTTCATGATCATAAAACATAATTGATTGATTTCAAAACAATTTCAGGACATTTTCAAGGAAATTTAATTAATCATGTCATTTTAAAGACTTTCCAAAAAAAATCAATGAAGTAGTAGTGTCAATTCGGTGAGGATTTACAAGATGAACGTAGTGTCATATTTTATATATTAAAATGAATTTTACATTCAACAATAAAAATCACATCTGAATTTTTTTATTTTTTGAGTAAAGATACCTCTGGTTAGCTAATCTCAGCCAATCTTGGATCGCCTTGATTATGGTAACCTCCGTAACATTTTCATTTGAAAACTGAAGGAATACAGCATCTGAAAAATTTTGTATGATCATTGTATGGTACTTTTACTTCTACTATATATAAATATATATAAATGGGAATATTTATTTGAGACATCAGAACATTCAAATGAAATAATATAAATTTAATGCACACTTTTAATAATCTACCTTACAACTGCTCTCTTTCTTCAGTAACTGGAGGACCTTTAAAGAGTCAAGTTCAATATTTGATTGATTAAATTATTTATTATGCAGTTTTACACCTATTCGCATTTTTGATGTTGTTGGTATTGTAGGGAGAACCATTTACAGTCATTTTCATTGAATTGAAAGATCGTTTAGGCAGGTTTTTCAACGAATTTAAGGTGAATTGGGTTGATATATGTAACAGAAAAACAATTCAAGGGGTTGAATTATTAGAAAAATCATTAAAAAAGTTATGTCCTTGGAATATTGAAAAAAAATTTGAAAAAACTGTCAAAATTGAAGAAGGTTAGGTACCGATGTATTTTTATGAACAGAAATGAGATGAATCATAAAAATTCAGAAGAATTAGATGAAAACAAATTTGTGATTTGGCAAATGCAAATGAATCCTAAATGAGGTCGCCAATCTATTCATTGGTATCGATTCAGAAATTCTGAATTATAGGTACCTATTACAAATAATTTCGATACGGAAATATCCATTTAGTGTGATGTTAATTAGATAATAATAGACTTTGCCAATTAACTTTGAAATACATATTCTTATTTCTTATGTACTGACTAATGTATCTACATATTGCGATGTAATATTTTTATTAAAAATTAAGTTGAAAAGAATATTCACTTATGAGCATGAAAGTTTCAATTATCCTAGAATTGGCGTAAAAATCAACGTTACGGGAAAAATCAGGTAACATAATCAATACCAGAAAATAGGAAAAGAAAAAAATAAGTGCAAATTGCTTGAAAACTATTAGCTATCTAGTTGCTACCCAAATACCCCTTTTGTGTTTTGTGTAGAAACATGCTAATGCATTTTTAACATATCGTCTATCGAAGAGACTTTTCAGACAATATTAGACTATTTCATACACTTTGAATTATAATGGAAAATGCTGTAAAAAAATGTTGGAACTTGTCAAAACAGTATATTACGAAAACTTTGCACTTACCGAATTGTTATAGGTCTGAACTTTCACTTAATTCACTTGATTGATGAAATCTAACTTCAGCAAGATGGCGGATCACGAAAGTATAGTCACGTGATCTTTTGTCTTCACCCTTTGCCTATTGAAATGGAAAGCCGAATAATGACGAAATGACTTCCTGATGTGACACGACTTCACGCTTTCCCGCTTCCAGCGATGCAGGAGGCGCAAGCGCTATCAGCAGCTGCATATAATATCGATCAACGCCGAAGATGATCGATATCATAATTAAGATTGTTTTAAATTTAACCATGTGAAGATCTGAAGACATGAAAACACGATGATACAATGAATGAACATGGAAGTTTTCCATGAAAATGTTAGTGTGATGCCCACCTATGCATTGCTCCACCTTAACACGATCGTGAATGGACGGATTGAATTCAATTCCTTGAAGTTTCGTGTTCGACATTCCGAATGTTATCATGATTTGAGCTTCATGGAAAAATAATTAGTTTCAATTTTTTGTTATTTTAGAATTTTATCTGAACTCCTTCAAATTTCTGTAGCAAGTTGTTTATTTCATGATCATTTTTCGACATTGAATAAAGTTGCCTTTCCAACGTCGAATAGGCACAAAAATATTGTGAGTATTGAGTGTACCGTTGCAGAGACGCGGTTGGTTGATATTTCGCAACATTATAACCACCGATCCAACCTTTAATTGAAGATTGTGAGGTGGCAATCCTGGCAAATCCAGCGAGTTTAAAAATTCCGGTGGATAGTTAACTACATCATCTTGATTAGTAGCCGAATCAACTGATTTATATATCCTCAATTCGCCTGTAATTTGTTCTTGAATTTTGAAATTTAATTCATTTACATCTATGTTTTTTGCAGCCAGTATAGCTCGTTCGCTCAACCAATCATGGTTTCTGTAATTTTGAGAAACATCTGGAAACACCTTCTGAATAAGTTCATCTTTTGATCGAGTCAACTGACAAAAACTTTGAGGAAAGTTAATGCAGCCAGTCAACATGTCTATAGGAAATTTGCCATTACCAATGTCAATGAGTTATTTAGAGAATATGTTTCCAGATTGGTCATTTTGCAACTCGACACTCATATTCTTGCTTTCTTATATTCTTACTTTGACATGTTTCCACAAATTGGAGGACTTCAGACATGCATTGAGTTCATCAGCTGGCGTTGATCGTGGAATCACTGGCAATGTTTGACGAAAACTTCCTGCTAATAAAATCATTGCACCTCCAAATCGGTTATTATTGCTCCGTAGATCTTTTAAGGTTCTGTCTAAAGCCTCCAAAGATTTTTTATGTGCCATCGTGCATTCATCCCAAACAATCCTGATGCATTTTATCTCGCATGCCGAAACTAATACAAAAGAAACGCGAGTTTCGGAACGCGACAATAAACTCCTCCAACTATGTATTCTGTGCTCCAACGCACACACGCACATTGTTTTGATAGATATGATCTTTGACGTTAGGAACACACATACATTGCTTAGACAACAGTGAGTGCTTGTAATTTAATATGAACTTTATACCATAGCAATAAAGCTCAAATTGACTACGTTTTAGTTACAAATCATTTGTATGGAAAAAAGAAAAGGGCTATTTTTAGGGTTTTTCCAGCAATAATTCTAATTTTTCTCGCCGTAAAAACCATCCTTGAACTTCAACGAACATTTTAAAAAAAGATTTGGCCAAATTGGTCCAGGCGTTGTTGAGTTATGCGCTTACCAACACATTTTGCGATTCATTTTTATATTATAGATGTCTCCGAACATAGCGACTGACCTGATTGAATAATTTTTTCATTCTCACTGAGTTAGTTAAGGAAAATCCTAAATGATTGTGTGAATCATCACAGTCGAATGATGAAAGCTAGAAGTAGGTTTCTCTCCTACATTCAAAATTGCATACTTGGATCGACGCTGAACATAATATGAAAAACATGAATGTGAAATTACCAGACTCGTGACTGACTCCTAATTCGTTGTGCATGATGCGTTTTTAAATACCCATATTAACATATCTATCTGCAGGCACATCGCAGAAACGTCGCCTGCAAGAGACACAGAAGAGAAAGCCAAGCACCATACACATGAAGATATCATCTCTGGCGATCGTTTGTGATATGTGGAACAGATATGTGTTGACGATTCCCCAGCGCAAAAGCCGGAGGGTCTTTCATATGATTTGGAAACATAAATGACATTGTTGATGGGCGCAGATGATTACTTGATAACTGTCACATTCTTCATGTTTTAAATCGTTGATATTTCTTCATTTACATTTTGCTCATTCAGCCTATTCTCGGAGAAAAAAAGAATGGTTTTGTGATGGCAATAAAGACCTCGAAACATTGAAGATGAATGATTTCACGACAGTTAATTATTCTGACAGGACATAACAAATGGATCACACAATATTAATTGAAATAATTCGCTGTATGTGACAATGCACTTATTTATAATTTAGAAAGTACTCATCTGAGTTATGGAGCCTTCATGTCATCATCAACCAACCTTTATCAAAAATCGAAAACTACCACTCACAATTTTTCATCAGCTTTGTTCGAAGCTCGAATTCTCTCCTCTTAAAAACCCACCCAAACTGGGTATATCCTTTTTGGAGCCACTATGGTGGCGGATTCGGGTGGAGATATTTAACCGCTAAAGCGTGCAGGAGGGTGGAAGAGCACCGAAATTTCGATAAGTTATATCGATGATTCGGTCAACAAAAATCTCGAAATGTCTACCAAATTATTTGGTAGTAAGGAGAGTACAAATGTTCTGCAGTCCTCGAGTTCAGCAAAATTTAACTGTCAGTTTTACAAGTTAGTGACTTGATAAAATAAACTTTCTTGACTAATATTGTGTTTTTGGAAACTGACGTTTACAAATGAGAAATAAATAAAATGTGTTTACGTTCCTTCATCAAAATTATGAAAGCGAAGGTAGTAATTTGAAAAATCCAATGGGGATACGTTTCTTACTGGTTGGAAAAAAGCATTGTACTGCGTAGGTTTTTATAAGCAAAGTCCACGTTTGGTTGAATATGGGTCTAGGAGGAAACGTTGCAAAATTTAACGTATAACGTTAAATAAACTTCCGATACCATTAACAAACGTTTTTGTATTTACTGGAATCTAAATCTGTTAGGTACCACTGGGGCTCTCTGTAGTGCTACAAGTCTGATTTGCGATGCTATGAAGGCTACAATACCCACAGAGTTCACCTCAAGAAATTGAAGAATTAGCACGAATTACCAAGATTGATTTCTTCTTGTTCCGGTTCCATTATCGTATATGCAGAGACGGTAAAATAAGACTCGAATATAAAGATGAATTTTAACGGTTCTCTACCGAAGAATTCATTCACGTGCTTCTGCGGAATATACTCCTTAAGTGCATAAGCTTGTAAAAGAAACCTGCACTCCTAAAAAAGGGAAGGTGAGATGCACCCCCATTTTTCATGCCGAAAATCCATTCCGAGCGGACGCTCCTCATGGAATATTCATATTCCGATAATGTAATTATTTTCCATTATCACGCAATGTGTGATTAAGGTCGAAATTTATATTCGACCGAGATGCAGGACATGATTTGGATTTGCATAACTCGATATAAAGGCTGAATTACACATCGCGTCGATGAACTTTTATGGACCACTGTGATAAACTCGCCGATTTCAAGAATAAAAGTACTGTTATGTCGCCCGAGACCCCCGTAATGGTCGATTTTCGAATAATGAGCATGTCGATTATTTTTGTAGCCGACCACGCTTTGTCATCGACACGAATATGCTCTTCTTGGACGATCCTCCTGCTTGTATTCGGATATTTGAGGTCTACCGCGAAATGCAAACTTGGGACATTTAGAGAATGGAACTAAATGAAACCCACAAAATGCCAGACTTGAAATTTTGCTCCATCCGACGCTAAAACCTTGATCGTTCCAGATTGGTTACAAGAAACTGTTTCACCCATTATTGTTCTTCGTTTATGCGTTGTATTATTAAGTACTAGCTGACCCGACAGACTTCGTCCTGTCAAAAAGATTTGTAATGTGGCAGTTTTTGTGCCTACGTATTTTAAAAAATTCTCCTGAACAGAATCGTCACCCTGGTGATAGGGCGTTGTGAATAAAAAATAATTAAATGAAACATATATAAGGATTTAAAATTAAATAATCACTTTATTGTTAATCATGTGAATCATAATTATTATTATTATCATTGTAGTGCTTTGTGGTATACGATGTTTTTTGTTTGATTACCTGGCGCATAGATAAACAAATCTGATGGTTTTCCAACACGGGAACAGGCAACATACTTTTGACTATGTGAGAAACATGGGTTTTCTAGATTAATACCACAAACACTTAATGATTGCCCCTGGGACTTGTTTATAGTCATAGCAAAAGCAAGCCGCACTGGAAACTGTAGTCGTTTAAACTCAAATGGCACATCAGTCGGAATCATTGGGATGCGCGGTATGAGAACATCTTCTCCTTTATACTTTCCTACTTGAGTATAGTTGCTTCTATCACATAGTTCAGTAATTTTTTCATCGCTAACCGTGTACCGTTGCAAAGACGAGGTTGATTGATATTTCGCAACATTATAACAAGCGATCCAACTCTTAATTGAAGATTGTGAGGTGGCAATCCTGGCAAATCCAGCGAGCTTAAAAATTCCGGTGGATAGTTGACTACATCATCTTGATTAGTAGCCGAATCAACTGATTTATATATCCTCAATTCGCCTGTAATTTGTTCTCGAATTTTGAAATTTAATTCATTTACATCTATGTTTTTTGCAGCCAGTATAGCTCGTTCGCTCAACCAATCATGGTTTCTGTAATTTTGAGAAACATCTGGAAACACCTTCTGAATAAGTTCATCTTTTGATCGAGTTAACTGACAAAAACTTTGAGGAAAGTTAATGCAGCCAGTCAACATGTCTATAGGAAATTTGCCATTACCAATGTCAATGAGTTGTTTAGAGAATATGTTTCCAGATGGGTCATTTTGCAACTCGACACGCATATTTTTGCTTAAATGAAGTACTTTGACATGTTTCCACAAATTTGAGAACTTTAGACATGCATTGAGTTCATCAGCTGGCGTTGATCGTGGAATCACTGGGAATGTTTGACGAAAATCTCCTGCTAATAAAATCATTGCACCACCAAATCGGTTATTATTGCTCCGTAGATCTTTTAAGGTTCTGTCTAAAGCCTCCAAAGATTTTTAATGTGCCATCGTGCATTCATCCCAAACAATCAATTTACATTGCTGCAAAACCTTTGCCATTGCAGAGTTCTTCGAAACGTTGCAGGTTGGAGTTTCATTGCTTTGCATATTTAATGGCAATTTTAGTGCTGAATGGGCTGTTCGACCACCTTCAAGCAAAGTTGCTGCGATTCCCGACGAAGCGAGTGCAAGTGCAATTTTATTTTGTGAGCGAATTGTTGCTAATATTAATGAAATCAAAAAAGTTTTTCCTGTACCACCAGGTGCATCTAAGAAGTAAATCCCTCCAGTTTCATCATTTGTTACTTTCATAAGAGTTTGAAATACATACTTCTGTTGTTCATTTAACAGTGGAAGATTTGTTTGAATTAATTCTTTCAAAGCGTTGAGATCATACAGTTTTTCTCGATGCAACTCTTAAAAGCGTCATGCATTGAACGATTTGCGGTAAGGTTTAATTGCAATTAATAGTTTCCTAAATTGGAATCAATGCTTCATTGTAAATTTCTTCACTGATTTGTATATTTGGATTTCCCATTCTATTCTGTATTTGATACAAAATATCATCACACATATAATCTTTGTACTTGATCCACAAATCAATTGGGTTTGATGGGAAGCATGTAGATATGATTATAGAAAATAATGTTCGTATTTGATGAGCGTGTGATGATACTACAGCATCATTGAGAGTTTGATCCCAATGAGCGTCATTTTCAAGCAATTGCAAACATAGATATGATCTTTGACGTTAGGAACACACCTACATTGCTTAGACAACAGTGAGTGCTTGTAATTTAATATGAACTTTATACCATAGCAATAAAGCTCAAATTGGCTACGTTTTAGTTCCAAATCATTTGTATGGGAAAAAGAAAAAGGGCAATAATTTTATTTTTTTTCACGAACAATAAAGATTTGGCCAAATTGGTCCAGGCGTTGTTGAGTTATGCGCTTACCAACACATTTTGCGATTCATTTTTATATTATAGGTAATTATATATTTGATCCATGTTTTTATACTGTTTATCTTTTAACACTCTAACTAGGAGTAGTCAGATTGAGGACTAGTTAGCACCTGTTCTTTTTGTGGTTATCACGGTTTAATCAGGAGTATGCAGATTGACGCCTGATTAAACCCCGGCATCGACCAAAATCGACCTTCTGTCCCAAAACACTCAAATGCAGACACTTGGGCAAACCTAAACGTATTCTGTTCCTAAAAAAAATACACACCTCTTCGTATCTAGTGTAATTTAGAGATTAATTATAATTGATATTCATACACCATATTTTCTGCTGGAAAACTAGATTTCCCGAAATTTCCATTGAAAAGTGCAACTCTGCAGTTGATATCGCTGTGAACCCCACACTGAACTGAATCAGGTCACACTCTGGTTATCGCATTATCTCTCATACCAGCAAGAATTCCCAGCGGTGAATACTAATTTTCATTCGTCATGTTGGTACGGGACAAAAGGAAAATAGAAATGATCAGCAACAAAAGGGGCTAAACCAGTTAACACAACTTTACCATAGGAAGGTTATCTTGCCTCCATTGTTTCACCTGAAAATTGCAACTGCGGATAATTCAACATACGAAAAGAAAAATTCAGAAAAAAGCTCATTCTTGTACTCAAGAGCTACTGCACGCTTGTTCTTCAAGCCAAAAAGGTGTTAAGTGTGTATTGAAGTATTTGAGCGGATTTTCTCCAAGGTTCCGTAAAATTTAACAACTGATTGAATATTTTTGAAAATTTTCAATTTTCACAGAACTTCGAGATTACCTACACGAAATATTCAATACTAGATGAAAACCCGGTTTCGCTCGGGTGAAATTTGACTCATAATACTCATCTTGGTGCAAAAAGTAGATAGATGTTTCTGTAGTCATCGCTTCTCAAAGAATATTAAATATAGATTCATATAGCTTCGTTAGTTGTGTTTAGTAAATATCGCGCCCTTACCATCTAACTGAGTTTAATAAGAGACATATATTTTATTTTTAAACGAATATTCAAATAATAATAAGTATTGTGAATGTCTGTATGTGTAGGTATATCCTCCCACCTCTATATTTATTTTACTTTACTCAGTGACCTTCACTATTAATTTACCTGAAGGTCATCAAATAAAGTATGAAAACATCTCTACTTCTAAAAGAAATAAAAAAAATTTGCAGTTATTGCGAACTTGATTTTATTTTAAAACGTTCTTTGGTTTATCGCGGTTCTAAAAGTATGCTATTTACGTTAGTCAATAAAAAAAAATACTACAAATAGGTAGTGTTTTAGATAAAATAGCAAAGTAAGGACAGATTTTAGTGAAATACAGTTTTTGTATGATTGTTTATTTACAAAGTAAAATAACACGATTCTTTAACGTAAATCTGTTCGAATTGTTTTCCTCTACTCCGAATGCACGTCCGATACCTTTTTCTGATTTCGACCGTGGTAGTGGCTAGCAACATTTCTTCTTTCATTACCACAAATGCCGCGTTTATGCGTTCAATCAACACCTCCCTTGTAGGTACCTCTGTGAAATTAACCAATTCTTTGGCTCTACCCCTGACATGGTAATCTAAAGGTGTTAGGCCTGGAGATCTTGCGGGCCAAGGGATGGGGCCGGCTCTGCCTAATTTGGAAAAGAATTGTCGAGGTGATCTCAGGAAATATCCCGGGCAACCGTCATGCTGGAACACAATCGGCACGTCTTCATCGAAGGCCGGAACATCGGCTAGTAGCTCCGGCAGAGCATTCTGCAAAAAATGCAAATAAGCAGGCCCACTTAGTCAAGCCGGTAAATAGTGTGGCCCGATGAGCTGTCTTCCTATCACACCAGCCCAAACGTTAACACTAAATTTTTGTTGAAAACTCATTTGCCTTTTTACGTGGGGATTCTCATCTTTAGGTGCCCAGTGATGTAAATTGTGCAGATTTGTTATTCCTTCTCGGTTAAAACAGGATTCGTCTGTCCACAAAATTCGTTTTAGAAACAAGTTGTCATCGACATCTGTGTGCAGCAAAATCTACAGAATTCCAACCGTCAGGCAGGATCGCCTTCATGAAGACCTGTAACAATTAATAAAATTCATTAGGCTGTGACAATTTTTTCGTAGTCAAAAGGACAAATTTATCAATAAAAAAGTTCATTTACCTTGTACCGGGGTGTAATGAAATGAGTGTTGATTTTTATCCCGAAGTACTGACCAAACTTTCCAAATCGTTAAGTTGATCCTTTGAGCAACTACACGAATGCTTGTAGTTGGGTCTTTTTCAAAGGCTTGAAGTATTTGATCGTCAACTGCTACATGGTGCTGCCTCACATTGACCCGAGGCTCTTGAAAATTAAAGTGTCCAGTCTCTCTTAATCGTCGATAAGTCGTCGAGAATGTTTCGTGGTTGGGTAATCTTCGATCAGGGAATTTGGCTTGATAAATCCTTTGAGCTGCACGAGCAACACCATCGGCCTTGCCATATGCCATCACCATATCAGCATACTCAGCGTTAGTGAAATTAGGCATATCAACAACCAAAATTAAAACAACAGTAGCAAAAAGTCGATAAAAGTAACAAAAACAAAAAAATACAAATTTAAAAAACTGAACAACGCGGCACAGACACTTCCAACAGCCGAGACAGTTAAATCTCGATTGACGGTAGGGTCAAGTCAGCGGCGACTAACCCAATCCAACCTAAGGACAGAAGTAGTAATAATAATTCACACGCGTCTAAAACGGGCAGGTAAAATTTCTTTGCTCGCTGTGTTGTGTCGAAATCCGTACTTTTATTTAGGTGCGACTTTCTTCACTCTTCTGACTAAAACCTTATTTGCAGTATTATTTTCTTTATTGACTAACGTAAATAGCATATGGTTAGCAACGTTATAAACCAAAGAACATTTTAAAATAAAACCAAGTTTGCAATAGCTTCAACTTTTTTTTAAATTTCAATAGGAGTGGAGATGTTTTCATACTTCATAATTTTTTTTTTAATAAAAGGCCCACGTGTTAATTTTGTGGTGTTATCTGTAACAATAAATACGTTTTTTTTTAAACACACACACACGTGGACTTAATACAATAAAAAATGCATGTAAAAGCACACGCAAAAAAAGTTATGGGGTTTCGAAGGGTACATTTAGGGTAATTTAGAAAAACCTAATAAAAAAATCATACCTCCTTAACCGTAATACTAAGGACCCAGGTTCCAAGACTGAAAAAGTAGCAAATGACCCTACCAACGCCCCAAAAAAATTTGACGGTCCATGTGCCGAACACCATGATATTAATATTATCAGGTTTTACCTCTTTTGGATTGAACCTAATAGTATCTTGTGTGTTTAATGAGGTGTTTATATCATATTCATTCCCCATTCTTCCCATTTTTGCTTGCTTGATTTAGTAGGACAGATTGGTATCGTTTTGCAGAAATGTCTGGAATTTTCAAACATGGAGCCTTAAATGGTCTCAATCGATTGGGATTGCGTTCCTTATTAAGAAGGGTATCCGTTCAGCCGTATAATCTCTGTCTCCTGAAAGAGATGAGCTAGAAGAGATTTCGTATTTTCTGAGTAGGTTAACTGGCCAAATGTTCCGTTCATGTTAGCTATTGGGCCAAATCCGTCTAATGGTTCAGGCGTTTTTTTCCTTCATTACTCTCGGAAAATCCAATGAATCAAGGTTTTATTTGGAATATACATATTTGAATTAGGTTGAAATAAATAGAAAAGTTTCGCAGGAATATAATCTCTAGAAAATATTCAGAAAATTTCAGACATATTTTTTAATACTTTATATCTCATAACATATCGGACGTATTTGAACAAAAATTTATGCATGTATGGACCTCATTGATATCCAACATATTCTATAATTTCATCGTCTTAACTTCCTTTTACCTGAAGATATAATTACTTTTTTTTCCTTGATTAGAATAAAAAAGATGATAAAACAAGCTATTAATTTTATTTTCTGACTTCAAATAACACGCGACATAAAATATCCGATATTGGCGTAACTAAATTTTCGAAACCGAATTCTTTGATGTTAATTAAATGAATTCGAGCATAAAATAAGAATTGAATTCATCTTCCGACGAAGCTTGTTGGAATTTTTTCGTCGTGTTTATTATCAACGTGGGTAGAAAAGAGGTGCCGAACAGTTTTCAACTTGGTAACCTGGCAGAAGTATCCTTGAGCTATATGAGAGGAAGATAAACACCAAAAGATCGATCAAAGCATTCAGCAACCTCCCGTTATTTAATAAATATCTCCATATGAAGACTGGCCGAATATGTTATCGTCGTATCTCAACATAAATTATACATTCAAAATTTCGGATATCTCGACGTAATTACAGGGTGATAAAAGTTATGTATCCTTCTCTTTTTTGGGAATATGCCTACCGGACGTTTTGAAGAATTCATAATCAATGATTTAATGGCTTACTGATTTAATACAGAGATGAGAGCGAGGTTGAACGAATTGATAGTTATAAACCTCGGGAAGTTGTATAGAGTTTTGGACTCCCTAAGGAAGTTATTCGCCCAATTTTTATCATTATTGCACATGTTCGACATACACCGTTGCATATAGTTGCGAAATTTCTCTTTAACGCTCACGCGTTTTTTCCGTTGGTCCTAGCAAATTTATACATTATTTAAGAAAGAACGGCTTAACTATCCCGAGTCAGAAATGCGTTCAGGTTTGTTTAGATTTTTAGATTCATGGTTTTGAAACTCAATTTTTTAAACACTTTTGCAGATCTCTTCCTCCCGATGAAATAAGAAGAGCAACGCACGAAGCATTCCTGAGACGTATAAATAAATGTCTAGAAATTAACGGTCAAAACTTTGAGCATCTTCTCTAGTTATAACTGCGAGAGTTTGCCATGGTTCTCCTAATAGTAACTTGAAGTCGGTTTCAAGAAGGGGTGAAAAATCTACAGCATGGTTCATATAACAGTTCCTGAAAATTTCATCTTTTTGGCGTGAAGGGAAAAGAAAAAGCTGAAAATTCAAGACGAAAAACAGTTTTTTGTGAATAACTCAGAAAATATCCACTTTAGGGCAAGGGTGTGATGCATACTCTCACATTATTTTTTAACGTAGATTCAATATCTGCCATAAATGGGGTTCTAATTTGAAAAAATTGATTTTTCACGATTTTGTCATCCCTAACTTTGAAAGCGATTTTTTCACCCCGTGTATCATGAATCGCGATTTCGATTTTTAAAGTGGATACATCAATCTTACATCTTGAAAAATCCCAAAAATGAAAATTTTCCATCCAAAAACCTCGAAGTTATTCTTGTTTCAGCGGAGCTCTATTTTCGATTTTTTTTTCGAATTTTCCCGCTCAGAGAGAATTTTCCAACCTAAACTGAAAAATGTTGAATCAAAATAACTTGAAATTTTCTAAGGAATCTATTTCTGCAATAAAAAAATGGTGTTGTAATTTGAAAAACGGAAGTTGACGTCATTTCCGGAAAAACCGGAGGTGCTCATGCCTTAAAAATATTTTAGATTCCATTAGCATCGTGAAATACTTATAAGTGCTGAATTTCACAAAAATACGTTCAGTAGTTTCCCGTATAAATATGGGTTAGATTCCTCGTGAAAGACCCTGCATGCATAACCTAACTGCATTCTTCAACTTTATTCAGTAAATGAGAATAAATATAACAAGAAAAATAAAATCTTTTCAATGAAGATGAGCAGAAAAAAAACTGAATCGAAGTATAGCCAATCTGATATAAATTAGATCTAGTTTTCAATAAAAGGTACGTTTGAATGGGTAATGAGGAGAGACTATTTCAATTATATCGAAAAGAATCTGTCTCAAGTCATTTTGAATTCAAAGTGAACGTTATCTGAGCTTTTTTTTTATTTTATTATATATCCTCATCATTTTGCGAAAGCTCCTGAAGTACTATCGGTATCCCGAGTTAAGATTAACATCTTGAGAATTTCTTCTTCAACAAGAACTTTATGCGATTGTGTAAATTGCGTATTAATCTCACAAAAGAATAACAAACCTAGTTCTTTAATATTAATAGTTGAATGTGTAAAAGTTCCATGTCACCCCGCCTTATTAAATAAAATTGAACAGAGTATAGGGTATGAAATAACAGAAATGTATTCAATAGAATGGAATTATGTAAAAATCATTTCCTTTGGGCTATATAGAGAGCGCCCTCGTATCGAGAAAAAACTTATCAGGATTCAAAATATTCTCGATGGGCTGCCTAATTAGAATGGCGGTCAATAATAACATAATGACACCTGGTAACGATGAGTACCTCAGGCACATGAAGCATCTGTTCGGACGAGTTTGCACCGAGTTGTCCACAAAAAATACCGGGTAGACCGATTCCTGCATAATTTATTACAGGCCTACCTGGCCAGGTTAGTGGAGTTAGGTCCAAAGACATCCCTGAGGCATCCACGCATCTGTTTTAACATATCTAAATCTAGGATGTGTCGAAGAGAACCCTTTTCGACATAATGAGCATTGTTAAGGATGGAATGCGAAGATGTTAGCCCTGTAATTAAATTTTTAATCTAACAATTCCTATTATGTTCAGTTATTTTCGGGAAACGTTCGATTCTCTAGAAAGTGAGGAGATCTATGTTGTTCTGTGAATGAAAAGTTTAAAAAAACGAAACTGTGACCATAAAAACGAATATTCTTTATCAAAAATGGCTTTATTTTTCCGCATGAAGACTTATATACCTGACTTCTCAATCATATATGTCTAGAATTATCTCATTGAGGTTTGCTATGAATATAGCATATTTTTCTCGTTGTTGAGTTCAATGAATCACCTCATTTTCTCATGTACGAGTGTTGTCTCAAATGCCTGTAGGATGGCATATGTGTATTATCAAGGGTAATACCACTAGAGGTGAGAATTTTTTGAGAACACTCTTGTTTTTGGGAATTATGAGAACGAAACAAAGTTATCCTTGAAATACCACGAGCCGAAGGTATTTCGGGATCACTTTGTTGAGTGAAATTTGTATAATTTTCAAAAAACGGCAGAGTGTTCTCAAAAAAATTCGAATCTCGTGTGGTATTTGGAAATATCATTCAACAATATAAATCAAACGAAATAAAAATTTGTTTTTTATTAAAAAATAACCAGATAGAAGCATAACAACAAATTATTCATCTTTATTCTCAAAATAATAATTATTGATAGTACAATTATTATACACATTACGAGCATTATTTTCGAATGATGAAGTAGATACAGATGTTGTTTCTTGAAGGACATTTTTTTCATTCCTTATGGCTGTGATTCTGTGATAATAATCAACAAAAAAATATTTTTGTGATGTTGTTGGTCCAGTTGGAGATACGGTTTCACTGACGCTGCAGAAGAATGACCTGTTATCTTTATCAGCTGTTCCTCGCCAATCCCTGCTTTGGCTAATTGGTTGACAGCAAGAGCTCGATGCGAGTGGTTGGTTATCTTCGACTTGGTTGTGTTGATGCCAATGAGTTCTGCCGAATCATTTGTCCATTTAGCTATCATATTGGGACCGACTGGGGAGTTTTTGAACCATGAACCATATTTCCAATTTTTATGTGGAGTAAGGAATAGTCTTTCAGTGGACAGAAACCAATATTTTGCTCCTTTAGGAACGGTGTCAATTTATGAAACTTGCTTATGTCCAGGTTTTGTTTTATTTTAACTGAAAATTTCACCATCAATTAACGCGACGATAGGGTATTTGATTTCAGTATTTTACTCAGCTCGGTAAAATACTTCTAAAACACCTCCCCTATGAAGCTATTCACAACTTTTTCCATGCACCAATTTGGAAATTGGTTTTATAGCTGTTCATTTGTTTCTCGTGATTAACATGGCTACAGGTCTTGAAATTCAAGCATTTGGGCATAGTGAAAGCTGGCTGTTTCTATTGGAAAAAGCACTCAAAAACGAATGAGCTCCAAATATATGATATATAATCAAATTCGAATAAAACATAAGATTATCACCTAATAACTCTACAACTCTGTACAAGAAAACGATTAAGAAGGTCATAGGAATTAATGATTCTCCTTCGATCGTCAAAATATAAAGCGAACGAATCAATAGCTTTCATTGGTAGAATATTTCAGCAGGCTAATCAATTCCTACTTCTACCCCCACGGCATTAATTATATAATCGAACATGGAGCAGGTTAGGGAAACCCTTCGACCGGAACAATATCTGATGAGATTATAATGACTATCTGCGAAAAATATCAGCTGTTAGGAAGTCCATATCGGCATTTCCACGCCATTTATTCGCTGCAGAAGAGTTTGCTTCCGCGCCAAACCATCTGAGGAGGGATCGTCAAAATGTTAATATCCCAACTAATTACGTATTCTGTCGTCGCAACGTCACCGATAATCTCACATTCAGGCTGCGCTTCCTGATGATAAACTTGACACCGAAAACAAAGAAGAGTGAACTTTACTTTAGGGGAAACGACGAATCATGATTTGAGAATAATTTCCTTGGATGTAGCAAGATTCTGGCTTCAGAACTTGCTAATTAGATTTAGTATTGTATTACTTGACGATGCTTCTTCATGAGACATTTTTGATCTACTGTGAAAGTTGCATGCGGCCCCTCTAAAAAGTTTTAACACTTTTGCAACTTGTGGTGATGACATGATTTTGTTTATGATATATAAATGAGTTGACTGTAGGTACCCACGTATAAAGCTCTCCACAAAAAGTATATTGAAGCAAAATATCAAATCGTGAGACTCATCTACAGTCGTATTCATTTCAATGTTTAGGATCTTTTGATTCTGAACATAATCTATTCAGATTCAATATTTCTATTTTAGAATTATCAATTGATTATTGCGAAGTCGTTAAATATCAGAAATTGCATTAGTTTTGTCTTCATCTGGCTTTTTGTCTGAGGCAAAGAATTCATGACCGAAAAATATGACTTTCTCAAGAAATAATTCACAATTAATTACATTCAATTTTAGATTTCGTTCTCTCATTTTCTTTAATTCTGCTCTCCAACGTTCATGATGTTTTTTTTTCATCCTTTCCTTAATCCAAAATATCTTCACAAAATAATATATAAGACCACATGGCATATGACCAAAAATATAACCCTATTATAGTTTTACAGTCGATAAAACCAATATGAAAGACAGTTTCACTTCTGGACTATGAGGGTGGTTGGGTGGAGTAGATTACGCTACACTCCGCCCTAAATGTATAGTCCATTGAAATGTTACATTTTTTAGGCTTTACCTTGCGTTTTTTAGAGGACGCAATTTTATTTTTTTGATGTGTAGGGGGTCAGTGTAAAGCTAAACCCAGGGACAAGGGTCGCCACCCTTGTCCCACGGCCGCCATCTTGAAAATAGGGGTTGAAATGGTATTTACGATATATCTCTTAAACTATTTATTTTATAAAAAAAATTTTTTAACATTTTTTGTTGCAAATTAAATTCTCTACAACTTTGCTCCAGTAACTTTTTGTCGTAGAACTATAAATAAAAAGTTATAAGCGAAAATCTCCGGAAATTTGAGAAAAAATTTATATTTTTCGATGTAACTTTTTTTATCATTTTACGAAAAAATGATGTCTGACCATTTTTGTACATCGTTTTTTGAGGAACAACTTTTATTCGCATCATTTTGTCATTAAGTCAATAGCTAAGGTTTTACAGCGCTCCGAAGTGAGTACTATTTTTCAGTACTCTTAACTATACCTACTGATATTATTCATCATCAAAGTCACTTTCATTTATTAAATCTGAGAGTTCCATTACGTTGCTGCAAGTCTCTCCAGAACAATGGAAGCACACTGCAGAACATTTCATTCCAGCTTTTCGGCATCCACACATCGCTCCACAGTTCCTTTGCATTTGCAAAAGATCAATTTTAGAAGCTCAGGGGTGCTGAAGGTTTAGAGTTCTGCACTGGCATCAATAATTGCGACAAATTCTAAGAAGTTTAATAGATATTACGATGCACCACTGTATGCAAGAGTTACCCTTTAGGGGGCACGATGAATCGAATGAGTCTTTAAATCGCGGAAATTTCAAAGAATTGGTAGTTCTTGTTAGTAAATTTGACACGAATTTAAAAACCTTTTTAGAAAATGACACCAACAGTATATCGGTATTTTCTGGTACATCTAAAACCATTCAAAATGAATTAATTGATTCGGTTGCTTTTGTTGTGAATAAACAAATCGAGGACGAAATTTCACAATCATTGTTTTTTTCTTGGCAAGTTGATGAAACAACTGACATAAGCTGTCATTCCCAGTTATCAGTCATTTTTCGTTATGTAATAGATGACCAACTTGTTGAGCGCTTCATGGGATTTTATGATGTTAGTTCTGGGCGTTCTGCTGATGATCTATTTCAATTTTTATCTTCAAAATTCGGAAAATTTGACAACTGCTTCCACAGAAAGAAGTTTCTCCGCGTTGAAAAGGATTAAAAATTATATTAGGAATACAACTGGACAGGCGCGGCTGAGTAATATGGCTAAAATTTCTATCGAAAAAGGATTCATAAAATCACAGGACGAAAATATTTTTATTAACAAGGTTATAATTCATTTCGCTGATCAGAAAATCTTAGAATTCCATTGATTTACAAGAAATTTTAATATTGAGAACTCAATTTAGAATATGTTTCATTTATAACTTTCAGAATAAATCCTATTTTACACTGTCTTTTAAATTTTTTCATTCAGTGTTAATTTGATTCAGAGTTTATTTTATTTATTTAGAGTTTATTTCGTTATTTTGAAAATTTCCAACTTGATCTGATCCGATTTCCTTGATTCCCATCCCACACGTGGCAGGAATGCTCTACACCTCCACGTTGGTTCTTGCTGTACAGCTGCATAATAGTGGTTTTCATATTTTTGAGCAATTTAGTATATCGAAAAATAAGCTCATAATATATTGGGACAATTAAATTAATGGCTTTTTTTGCTGAATAAAATAAAGTAATATGTATATAAATAATTTGAGGATTCATCAAAAATTCCAAGCATTAGTGAAGAAAATTTTTTTAATATATTTATTATGCAACTGATGAAGTTCAATATATAAACTTTGTTCGCCACGTAAACCCTATAATAATATATATTACATTATTAATTTTTTTTTCATATGTGCCTCACCATACTATATTGTCATGAGCCGCCACTGCTTTGCTGGTGTTCCATTTATAAGCCTATTTGTTTGATATTTTAGCCTTGATAAAGAATCACATTAGATTCGAAACGTTGGCGATGTGTTAAATTTTTGATTACATTAAATTTGTCCAAAATCCTGCAATCCTTACTCAATTATTATTTACTTTATTCGAGAATGAGCTTGATAAATAGAAATTTCAAAGAATTTCAATACCATGAAACGAAAAATGGTTCGAATTCATATTTTAAGCAGCATTATTGATATCCTCGAAGATGAAACGTGATGATGAAGAAATCTCTTTGATCTTTCAGTTTGGTATTCCTCAATCAGCTGTCTCAATTGTGTTGAGCGTCGAACAATTCTTCGTTCATTCAATTATTCCACTATTCGTTTCATTTACTACATAATTGCTCTCTGCTCAGTTGGCTACGTAGAAAATGGAAACGAGCGAGATGTGATAACCGCAGAAACAATAAAATCCTTATCAACAACGGGTGAAACTTTCCGAGTTGTATGCAGTTTGATGGCGCATAACGACGCTTTAGGGGTGAAAATGAAAATTAGTCGATGAATTCAGAGGAATACTAAGAACGCTCTGGTTCATTATGGGTAGCTAGTGGTTTATTGTCGGGTGGTGAAGCTGAAGAAATGTTCGTTACAGACGCTGAATGAAATCGTTGGCAGAATTGATTTTGAAACGATATGGATTGGAAACAGAAAGAGTGATTCTTGAATAAAGGATTATGAAGAATTCAAATACCATTCAGTGTTCGCATTCAACATTAGAAAGAAAGCCTCATGAGAATAAATGATCGCCTCTTGTACGTAGAAAAATTAATCATTCAGTTATCAAGCCACGAAAGGACAGCTAGGAATTCATAAGTGGTACAGATCAACTGTTAGCATTATTGAAAGCAACAAGTCTAGTTTTGAATGTGTGAATAAATAAAATATGATCCTAAAATGACAATTGGAGTCTTAAACTTTTCGATTGTTTGTGTATAATAGTATATTATATACCGCGGGACTGAAGTAGTACATTTAATCCTGAAGGTAAAGTTTATGGCTCTCCCTGCGGTCGGGCCATAAACTTTACCTTCAGGATTAAATGTACTTCAGTCGCAAGGTATATACGATACTTTTCGTACTTCCGGTATGATTTTATTAATTATTTCAATAATTTCAATCAGATTTTTCTCTCTTCAACTCATTTAATAAACTCTCTTTAAAATAAGTTACCATAGTAACATTGCGTTGTGACAATTATAATTTAGAAACATTGTCATTACTAGTGTCATTGTAAAGAAACATTGTTATTGATAATTATTGGTATCATGAGTGAAGAAGGTGTATCTGATATTGATAAAAGAGCAGCCGAAGTAGGTGAAGAATTGTTACCACTGAAATCTAGAAAACTATACGAGCAGCAGTACGATGCTTTTAAAAAGTGGTGCCGCTTAAAAAATGTGAGACAACCTACTGAAAATGCGCTGTTAGTCTACTTCAATGATAAATCAAAAGCGGTTTGTGCCTCAACTCTCTGGGCACATTACTCAATGCTGAAATCGGTTATTAACATTAGAGAAGATATTGATATAAGTATATTTCCAAAATTATTAGCTTTTTTGGAGAGAAGAAATGAGGATTTAAGCCAAAGAAGTCAAGAATTCTCACGTCTGAGCAGGTAGATCAGTTCTTACGGGAGGCTCCGGATTATAAATATTTATTGCTTAAGGTAAATTTGGAAATGTGTTCATATCCAGAAATTTTAAGAAATCAATTTTGTTGTAGGTTGCACTTATTTTGGGCGTTGCGGAAGCTTGTCATGGAAAAGAGTTGGTTGATTTAGAAATCGACGATGTGAGAGATTTGGGCGATTCCTTCCTAATTGCGATTAGAAACACCAAAAATAAAATTGACCGAAATTTTGTGATCAAAAATTCAGAAAACAGTGCCATCAGTTTTGTGGCGATATTTCGAAAATATGTGGCGTTGCGAAAAACAGGGACACCTCATTCAAATTTTTTGTTCAATACATCAACAAAGATTTACTACGCGAGTAGTAGGAAAAAACATGTTTGGTACATTTCCACGGCAAATAGCAGCTTTCTTGAAATTAGAAAATGCGACGTCTTATACGGGACATTGTTTTAGACGCACATATGCGTCTTTGTTAGCTGATTCGGGAGCAACAATAGACGTGCTGAAGAGACATGAACGATGGAAATCCTCCAACGTGGCCGAGGATATATTGAATCGTCTATTAAAAATAAACAAAAAATTTCAGATAAAATATTTGGTCAAGTCGCCGATTCGTCCACTATAGTTATGCCACAGTCCTCATTCTCGCTTCCTGTTTCCGAAGGATCTTAGAAACAAACACCAGTTCAATATGATAAGGACCTATCTGTTACTCGTCAGTTACCTGCTGTATTAACCCAGGTAAGACTGGTCAATATGACGAACTGTCACAATAATAATTTGAATATTAACGTTAATTACCATTCTAATTAATTATATTTTTCAATAAAATATCCCTTAAATTCGTTTGTTTGTGATTTAATCGTTCCGGGAGTTTCGTCAATATTTAATCCCGGAGGGATTAAATGTGACACTTTAGTACCTGTCACAAGGGAGTAAAGTTGTCACTTTAGGCCCTGAAGTACGAAAATACTCATGTATTTTCAGGCATTCATATTCTATTTACAATAATTTAAATAATTCTTGGTTACAACTTACGGTGTGATATGAACAACTTCTACGTGCCACTTCGAAATCAGTTGATATACTAAAAACTAACCTCAAATATGAGCATAGTGTTTTATTTCGTTCTACCAAATCGATACAGAAAATTACAACTGCATTCTATGATTTCCTTAAGAATTTAGTATATTATAAGAGAATGGAAATCTTCCCATATTTCAAATTATTGAATAGTTTCCCACTTTTCGATTGAAGTCTCTATTATACTTTTTATTCATCCTAATATTTTCAGAGCATGACTTAAAAAATTGATTTATTATAAAAGAATGGAAATCTTCCCATGCATATTTCAAATTATTGAATTGTCTTGCACTTTTCGATTGAAGTATTTATAATACTTTCAATTTATCCCAATATCTTTAGAACACGACTTGAAAGTCCCCAATCACTTTTAGTGAAGAATCCTTGATTTCGACTTCCTGATTGACATATCAATGTGAAGTATACTTCCAATGTGAAAATGCAATATGATACTTTCTCTCGAAAGCATTCCAAAGAAGAACATCAGGTCCAATTTTTCTTTTCATGAAATAAAATCAGTGATTCTAAAAATCTTGAAAAACGTTTCTTTCCCGAGTTTCGATGAACGGAAACAGCGTATAAAAAATTCAGCAGTTCATTTGTGAGGAGGAATATATTACGACAAGATAGATTAGACGTTCGGGTAAACGCTGATAAATTTCATGTAGATTTATGGAACTTATTCGTACAACGGATGTTTCAGGCCGATTGCTTGGAGAAGCCGTGTGATTCTTATCTTTGCGAAGGAAACTTCTGAAAATGGGCTCTTTCGGTACTCATTCATTGAAATAAGTTGTTAACCGGGATTCGAACCTCTGTGAAATGGGGTAAGTTGGTGCAAATAATTTCCGAGTTTCAATTTCATTTTCGAACTTTTTTTCTTATTATATTTCTGAATTTTACGGTAATTGAACAATTTTTGATATCTCCACAAAATGTTTATAACTTGTTACCAATTCATTTCATGAATTTTTTGAAGAATTTCGAAAAAGTAGAATGTGAATAGAAAACAAAGATGATTTGTGTTAAGACAACATAGCGTTCGGTATTAATTAATTAATAGTTTTGGAAATTTACAGAGCGTAAGGTGACCCTACCTACTGATTCTAAGGGTTTTTGCGCTGTTGTGCTAGTATAAAAACTAGTAGAACAGCGTGCTACACTGTAAAAAATAGTTCCTCATCTCAAACCATATTAATTTGTCTCAAGTACTCCGTACGTTTGAATACAGCCAAATGCATAAAGTACTTGACCCTACCGCCCTCTACGGTTGAGAATGGCGTTTACCCTAAAAAAAGTTTCTTGAGTTAAGAAACTGATTAGTTTCAACCAAGCTCAGAGTTTTTGACTCAGGTGGTAAAAAAATTTGATCCAATATATTAATAATAATATTATATAATAAGTAATATTAATTAGTATGTAACTATTGATACTTTTCGTAGAATAAAAATTCTGGTTTCATGTAAATAAATATTACATTTCACTGAAACTCGATTGAAATAAATATGCTTATGTAATATATCCTCGTAAACTTAAGCAAAGTTGGACAATATCGAAATGGGTCTGTAGTTTTTAACCTGAGATTTATCACCCTTCTTGAACACAGGTACTACACGAGCTCTCTTCCATCGATCGGGAAATGTACATGTTCTCAGACTCAGGTCTATAATATGATACAGTGGTCCAGCCAGCACCTCACTGCAGATCCTTACAACCAATGAAGGAATAGCATCATCTCCTGCTGTTGGCTCATCGGGAAACCTCAACTTGATAGAGTGGATCTCTTCCCTAGAAACCACAGGCTTAGGAATAATCGGTAATTGAATTAAGGTGTCTGAATCCCACTCATCTACAATACACTCTATATGAAATATAGTTACCAGAACCTTCGTTAGACCTGGTTGGAGAAATTGCCTGATGATTCCACATTGATTGCACCTCGAATACTTAAGTATACACTCTAATTACTCCTTTTTAAACTTCTTATTACTTATATTGTCTGATATCATTATTTTTCTCAACTGATCATATTATATCAGCTCAAATAATAGTATTGTCACCTTACGAGTAGTTCAAGTTTATGATAATTTTTCACTTCATCTCGCATCTCTTGTTGTACAAATATTTCATCTCAATTATCGAATTCATTTGCTTTTCTAATAGAATTACTATTACTGTAAGCGTTGATCATTCTAAGATAAATCTCTCAATTAAGTTAGTATGATACAGATGCTTTCTTGAAAACTAATCAATTCCTCAACTGCTCTATATTTTATATAACTTTATCTCCTCTCAAGCCTCATTTCATAGAATTCAAACTGATCAACCCTTCACAGATAATTATGTATCTATACTTCTGTTTTTCTGATAGATACAACAGGCTATCACTGTAAACGTTGTGAATCGTAATTATTCTTTTCTTTAATCGCTCTATAAGTCTGTCTTGTTGCATTATACACACATCTCAATTTATCAATAAACCTTTTTTTAATAGATAACGCATTTTCTCAAGTAAACACAACGTTAAAACTTTTCTATAGTGAAATATGATTCTATTTCTCAAGATAACTTCTCAATTATTATCTCACTCAATGTTCTTTATATAACTACTTCATAATCGTGAATAGGTCTACTCTGTTTAGATGTAGTTGATTTGTAAAGATTTTAACTTCGTGCAAGTACCTATTTATTTTGTGAATAAGAATATTGTACGATAAACATTTTATTTTACTACCTCTTGCTCAATCATTTGGTAACCGTCCTCTTTTTAGTAATCACCAAAAATCTCAACATCCAGATTTTTGAACAGGTGTCCGCTGAGTACATGATCATAATAATAATACATTAAAAACTATGAGAGCTTATCTTTCATTCAAGATATAGGTTTGTTGATCCTTTCATTGTTTGTGGCGGCTGTTTTAGAGTCCGGGAAAAGACTTCTACAACAAACGCATAAAGACTTATGACCCCTTCAACATTGTATGTTTATTTCGAGCTAACTCGCTGGAAATGTTTTACTTGATGAACTAACACTCGATATTTGGATTTGGATCACAGAAATACTCAGAAATCCAAATTCCTGAAAAAAAATTGACATGTAAAGATAGAGTTGATATTGGCTAGATTGCAAATTTGCCAGCTAGCACATTCGTGGCCTTCTGCGGAAATGGTATGTGATAGCGATCAGATTCGACGGACAGAAATGTGGAAATCAGTTGGAAAACGAGGCCGATGTGAATCTATCCGACATGGTTTATTGCGTGTGTCGATTAATAAGTCAGATCAATTTGCTTTATTGCTTCATTCTACGATGAGCACGGCTATCCAAATATGCAGACCTATTATTATCGCCCCGTTCTTGTCGCCATGATTGAAATGCTTATGAAAAATTCGTAGAAATGACCCTGTTTCGCTGATTTTGCACATTTCTTGTTCCAGATGCAAATTGATATTTCTGCTGAAGTTCGTAGTGTTGATAACTTTGAACGAAATGAACCTGAGCTTGTCAACTTTCAGCATTGATTGAATGTCCAAAGATTTCCGTTGAAACATGTACTTAGATGATCTGGTGCAAATGATTGTTCCATAAGTTTATGAAATGATGTGATCAATATTTGGAAATGTTACTTTTACGATAATATCACTGAGGCAGTAGGCGCGACTGACTTTGAGTTCGTGCTTTTCAACGAGGTTTTTTATTTTCGGAAAATGCATCTTTCCTGCATTCTGGGTATTATCAAAAATCCGTTGGGGTTCACGTAATTGTTTTCAGTGCACACAATACAGTAACTTGTAATTACTCCTCTTCATCAAAATGAAGTGTTGACGAATAAAAACGTAATGCTCTCGAATGATTATGAGAACCACTGTACTAAGAATATCAATTTTTTCTACATAATTAAACACTTCATAAAATTGAAACACGTGTCTTGAGTGCCTGAGAAGTTACTGAAAAATGTTGTTCCAGCACTTATAACTAAGTGCATTCAATTATCGTGAAGAAAGTTTAACAACAGTAGGTCACATTTATAAAATGTCTGTGTTAAAATACGGCTTCTATTCTAGTGAGTGAGGGTTGCGGTATCGAATTTGAATGAGCTGAAAGCCCGACGCTGTATGTTTACATGTTGGTGAAATATATGGTAACGCTAATGGTTACTATTTTATACCTCTATCTTCATTCACAGCTAAATTTAGTAGAACCATTACACTCAAATATATCATAACGGCTAATGGACGAAACAATAAATATGTAATTTCAAGTATTTCCTACAACTTGTTTTATTCGGGATATTTTAACTTACAGAAGTATAATCGTTTATCAGAAAATTGATTTTTATTGCATCGTTTCGAAAACCCTTTTGTTAATTTTTGTCAAATTATATCAAGACTTTGTTTAGGTACTCTGCGGGTTATGTTTAAAAAATTATTGAAGCATTTTCTTTAGTTTTATTGAAAAATTTGTCTATGTTCAATGAAATATTCGGTTTACGATAAACGGGGATACCTAAATAAGTGTAAAATATTTAACTTCTCTTCGAAAAAAAGATAGGATCTTTCATATAGAGAAATTTCATTGGAGCATCCCTTGTTAAGATACAACCCCTCAAAGGGAGTACATAAAATTTGTAAAACAATTTTTTTCACAAGCACCAAAAGAGTTACAATATTGAAATTAATCTAACGTTTCCTACTATTTTATTTCAATGTAACTTTTTGTCTTATTATTTGATTACCATTTAAAAATTTATTTCCGATAGCCTGTTTCATTATGAACAAAGAATGTCTCATTAGTTTTTTGCCCAAAATAAACAGTTCGCAGCAAAAAATTACAACTACAGAGATAGGTACATCGTCATAAATGCGAACTGGATTTAATATTAATCTGTAGTTGAACATTTAATATGATTTCTACGTGTTGTATGTTTTGTTATTAATAAATTTGTTTGTTACCATTTAGTCGTTTAATGCGGGTACTAACTACAGAATAATTATAATTCAAGTTCGCATTTATGACGATGTACGTATCACTGTAGTTGTTCGTAATAGTTATTTATGCACCTAGTGCGTTATATGGATCCTAACGCCCGGAGGGAAATATTCGGCCCGGAGGGCCTTTGGCCCGAGGGATGAATGTTGCCCGATGGGCGTTAGGATCTAATAACGCTCGTGGTTCATACAAGATTTTATTTTTCACGAATATATCATTCAATTACAATAAAATTCGATTGCTCCTATGATTTTTTTTCCATTTAACTTTCAGTAGTACCATGGCATGATTATGGAACATTCCTTCAATGGAAGTTGAAGATGGAACAGTGTTATTGGCGTACTTTCATCATATGTGGGTGATTTTTTTATTTCAGTCTGAAAAAGTCCTGCGTCTGATGAAAATTTAGTAGCGTTTTCAAAAATGAAATCTAAAGGATATATTCGAAGAAATCCAAAGTTTTGACAGCAGAACAAGTTCATACATTCATCAATGAAGCTCCTGATGAAATTCATCTTCTTCATAAAGTTGTTCTTATAATGGGTGTTTTTTGTTTAGGACTAAAGAGAGATGAATTAATGAAAATGTCTATCAAAGATATAGAAGATAAGGGTAGCTGTTTACTTGTTAAAATACCCGAAACTAAAACCGGTATGTCAAAAGGATTTAGCATTGTAGAGGAAGAAAAATAGGCTTTGGGGCTGGAGAGAAAATATATATCCTTGAGACCCAGTGGAGTGAAGAATCCTAGATTTTTCCTCACGTTCCGAAATGGTCGGTGTACCATCCAACCTGTTGGCAAAAATACCATAGGAAGTGTGCCTTCGATGATTGCCAAATACTTAAAATTGGATAATGCAAATGAATATACAGGACATTGTTTGAGACGGAGTTCAGCAACTCTTTTAACTGAGGCTGGTGCATCATATGAAACGTTAAAAATACACGGAAGATGGAAGAGTGCATCTGTGGCGGAAGGTTACATAGAGCAGAGCATTTTTTCCAAAAACAAAATATCGACGATGATTGTGAATTCGGTAACAGATTCTCATGAATTCTCTAGTGGTTCTCTTGAGAACGAACTTACAAGTACTTGTGGTCAAGTTTTCGCTCCTCAGGTTTCGAAAACATCCCAAGATTCACGATTTTTCAAGAATTTTTCCGGGAAATTCGAAAACTGCACTTTTAATTTTAATTAAGAAAGACTTTGTTTTCGTTTGTTGAGTTGTCGTTGTTTTAGTATTTAAATTCTGCGAAATAAATAATTTCTTTCTAGCTTATTTTGCTTCTCGCACAACGAGCGGGCGTTATGATCCATAATGCCCGCTAAAATGCCCACGGGCATAATGAGTGTATTTATAGCAACCCTTTCTAAGGTAAAATAAACATATAATGTACAAGTGAAAAATAAAATACTTTTTTGCTGCGAACTGGTTTATTTTGGGCAAAAAACTCATGAAACATTTTTTGTTTAGAATGAAATAGGCTATCGGAAATAAATTTTTAAATGGTAAACAAATAATAAGACAAAAACTTCCTTTATTTTATATTTCTGTGTTATAGTTGTAGATTATATGGGATCAACTTCAAAGTCTTTTATTATTTATTCAGTGACATATCTATTCCACCCCATTCGATTCAATCTGAAATTTTTCTACATAACTGTCCGTTAATATTCATGTTATCGACGGCATTTATAATGTTAGTATGAATTTTATGTTAACTGTCAAAATAGTAGAGCAATAACGATACTTTTGTCATCAACATCGTCGGAAATTGATGGTAATTCTCATTTTCCTCTTATTTTCTTCTTTTTTTGTGGTGTTGAAGTTCCAAAATTATTTCTGGGGTTCCAATTCATGATAATGAAGGTGATTCAAATAAATTGAAAAGATGTATTGGAATCTTCCAGATCGTCCAATTAGTATCGAATGATTCGAACATCCTCAACTTTCTTGTGTTTCAGGAGATCCTCAATACCAATAGTTCACATGCTCGATTTCCGATGTGCAACTTTGGCAGCGGAAAATCCCGGGAAAATAAATCCAAGAGTATTAGTCACATCAAAAGCAGACAAAATGATATATGTTGTTGAAGAGACTTACTCAGAGCTCTCTCGGTATTGAATGGCTTGAAGCAAGTCGACGTCCATGATACATTGCTGCCTCGTGTCGATCGATATGTTCATCGGGTATTAATTTTCTCCTTGTAGAGAATGGATTTCCCACTCACACCTCCATCGAATTGATTCACGAGAAAGTTACCCCATTTATAAGGACTTGATTGAATGATGGCGGATAGAATTTTTCTTTTGATATACTTTTCTTGTCATCGTACTCAGCACCTCTCAGGGATTTGACAGCCGAACAAATGGTATAAACATTCGACCAGTATGAAACACGAAAGAAAAATAATGTTGATTTCATTGAAATTTTTGATGATCATGCAATGATTTTCAACTCATATCGGAATATGATATGTTCTTAAGCTTGACTCTCCGAATACATATGACTTAAAAATAAAACAATTTAATCCATTATTCATCAAGGATAATTGAAAAAAACACAAACTCTTCGGTTCAATAACCATCAGAAGAATTGATGAAACAAAGTAACGTGAGGTAGGGAGCTGTTTGCGCATTAATTTGTAGTAAAGGTCTAGGATATAAGCTGAATTTCTTGAAGTAGCAAGTAAGGGTTGTAACAAAACCATTTTGAAAAAATGCTAATTTCGACTTCAATTTGAAGTCTTTGAAACGCTAGAATGGACAGTTTTAAATTAACCAACACGACACATTATGAATCAATGCATCTATATATCTCGAACATAATTTCTATCCAAATTACTTAGGAGTTAAATTAGATTCATCTCTCAATTACAAGGCTCATTTAAATGATCTGAGCCTAAAACTGAAAACTAGGAATAATACTGTTCAGAAATTAGCTGGATCATCTTGGGGTGCTGATGCTTCCACTCTTCGCACAGCATCTCTAGCCCTAGTTTTTTCTGCAGCTGAGTATTGTTGCTCTGTTTGGTTTAATAGTGCACATACACAAAAAATTGATGCACAATTGAATACATCCATGAGAATAATTACTGGCACCATAAGATCTACACCGGTTCATTGGTTACCAGTTTTGTCTAACATTGTCCCTCCCCATATTAGCAGACAAACTACAGCTCTGAATTCTTGGAACAAATATCATTTTTTTTCCCAATTTATTCCCAATTATTTCATTTATTCCACGAAATAGATTTCCGAGATTGAAGTCACTTAAACCATTATGGCATAATACGTAGCAACTTGAAGAAGTCTCTGTCTCCATCAATAGAAGACCACTCATGAAGAAAGAAGTCCCTAAAATATATTTCAGCTTATTTTTGTATTTTCACACTTAGACGGGGAGCCAGGGCTTTTTTTACTGGGGTTTTTCCCTAGGTTTTTATGTCATACGCCGAATTGTATGACACCCCGTCACTAACCCCTGATCTATATGCTTTATTGTTTGCTAACTAAATATTGTCAGCCAAAAGTTCAAAAGAATATATATATATATATTCATGCTCGACCTTAATAGGTCCGTCTGGCCGGCCGTATACTCTCTATATTTTGAAAGAGTGTTCATTTCTGAACTTGCCAGCATTTTCAAAATGGGTGACTTTCAAACTCACATGGAACTCTTGATTGAGAATATATATTTTAAGGGTGCTGAACTATTTTTTTTAAATTTTACTACGATAATTAGATAATAATACTGAGTATTAAGGTTGTCGATATCAGTTTTTTTGTTTATAGATTTTGAGTTCTCTTGTATCGAAAACGAAATCAATTGAAGAATTGGTTTTATTTCAACCATAGACCTATATTACCTGTCAAAAATAAGCGTAAATTAAACTGTCATAAGTCCACAACTAATTATAATTTATGGACAGTTCTCCCGAGTTACTTCGATAACCAGAAGATTCATTGTTAAGGTCTGGAACAGATTTTAAAATTCGTGCAGCAGCTTCCAGAAACTTCATAGTTAATTCACATCGATTATCGGAATCTCATCCGAAACAAAGTTCCATTCTGCAGGAGCATTCGGAAGTTTTATCTGCGAACGATGAGAAGCTATCAAACTAAATTCCGCATCCCGATCATAAACGTTGCAGCTCGCAGGCGAAATCTTCCCGCTATTTGTGCTGAGGCAATAAACCGGAGTACTTTTGGGCCAAGAGTCTGAAATCGAGCAAAATTCGGAGTCTATTTCACTACTTCACCGGATTGGAGAGCCATGCCATAAGATTGCCACTTTATATAGTGCCAGATACAGAGTGAGTTTTTGATTCGAACTTGCAATGAGTTGATCGATTTACTATTATGAAAAACAATTCAAAGTGATAATCACTAATGCTGGTCCTAAAATATAAACTTCTTGATTATATGGCTCGGGACCATGTCCTTTGTGTAGATCTTCGAAATATCAAAAAGCGTGAATGTAAACCCCCTTTGCGAAAATATTTTTACACTGTATACATAATAAAATTCCACCCACCATATCAAAATTGCCAATTGTTTCTGATATCTTGATAGATTTTCGGGCGAACATTGTCCCAGTTGCCTCCCTCTGATTCATCCCAGTAAGCGAGCCGAAGCGACAGAAAAACTGTCTAGATTTTCCAGCAGGTCGAGATCACAAAATTTTTTTCAACATAATAGTTAAAAGTGCCAACTTAATAGTAGCAATTTCCATTCGATGCAGATCGCTTCCTGCAATGGACTACATTAGGTTAATGAAAAAATTTGCAATCTGATTTTATGAACATTCCCATGGCAGTCACCGAGCTTCTCCTGAACATTCAATGTTCCATTCAGATAGTTAATTTCAAGCAAAAAATATAATGGACAGCCAATTGATGATTCGATTTGCAGAGTTAGGGTATCGAATAACATGAGAATCGAGTTCTTTAAAAAAATAATAAATAAGAATATGATTTTTTTTCAATTCATCGTTCAGGCAATGAATAAATTATGAGATTCCGAATAATTCCGAAATTTCATTTGATATAGATTGAGAGTAATAATCGGTCAAAACTGTTGAAATCTCTGACGAGATTTCAGTTACATAGCAATTAATTGAATTTCCTATGGTGTCATCTAACTTCATCCCGAAAATAAAATTGTTCTACCGGTAACTTTCCGAGATTTTGAAAATTGTTATATATGTATATCGGAAAAACCACATGATGGATCATCGGGCAGTCGAAAATTCTTTCACTATTGAGTTTCCTTTGTTGTCATTCAACTTCATCTCGAAAATAAAAATGTTCGACCGAGTAGTTTCCGAGATATCGAAATTTGCTATATATATATATATCGAAAAAACTACATGATGGATATACGGGCTTTCAACTTTTTTTTTACTTTCAATGCCTCTAGAAACCAATTTTCATTGAATTATACACGGCAATAAAATTCAAAATAATTCCGCTCCCATCCTTCAAGAAACACCGCGAAGAACATACTATAGACCCATCTGTACTGTTACATTGAGATCGAAAATAGAAGCATCACAGTCAGCTTATTTCTCAGATATTAAGAGTTAAGTTTCCAATAGCACTCTTTTATGCGTAAGCTGCACAGCATTTCGTTCTCATCTTATAGCTCCGTGAAATGATAAATATTCAACTCAATGAAAGTTCTATATTGTCCTGGAATACATATTTATATTCCTTCGGAATTGCTTCCTAAATCGCTCACCTGTTTCTGATTGAAATACTAAGGAGCGACGAATGCAAGAAGATTGAAAATTTATTGCTCAGTATATTACTTTCTTTTTCGTCGATTTGGAGCAGTGATTGCTTCTGAAAATCACGTCGTTGAAATGGAAATTATTCTGTAGATGTATCTTTCCAGAGGATTTTTATCATGTTGAGAATGGAGGGTTTTCAATTTTTCTTATTCTGAAAGTGATGGACGTGTTTTTTCAGATAGGGAAAACGAATTTGAAGTGATGTGTGAATTCGCAGAATGCAAACTTTGATTTATGATGTTCAAGACATATATTTTATTCATTAATTTATGCATTTTGAATGAATGATTAAGTACAGCGTCATCTTTCAAAGGACAATTTCGACCATCAGTCATTTCTTTTAAACAATCCTTTGATTTGATTCATCAATCGTTCTATGCCATAGTTGATTATCGTCTGATGATGGTTACGTAAGAGTATTTCCCTCAATTGATTTGGTTCTATATATTCGGCATTTCATGACAGCTTTTGAAACATCGCCTGACTTTTTGGCCTAAGGTTGTGATGCACATAAGTAAATAAGTAATATTTATTGGTCCTTAGAAACAGTATACATGTATAAGACAGGTCTGTAACATATCACAGATACTAGAAGTATTCAAAATTACATTTATCCATAGGAGTTAAGATATAAAATACAAGTATATTACAATAACACATTACAAAAAAATTTGAATAAGCATCATACAATAAAAAAATAATATAAAACAAATAGCCTGCATAATGGTATAATCACACTCACAGTACAGTGTACTCTAAAAATGCCTAGACTACTCAGTCACTCGGTCATGAACTCCTCCACGCTATAATATGCTCTCTCCAACAGCATTGACCTGAACGCTTTGTCAGTCATACATTCAAAACGTGAAGGCTGGTGATTGTAGAGCTCTATGCACTGATATACCGCCGAACGTTCAAACTTTTCAGTTCTATGGCCCAATATTGACAGCATACCAGAATTTCTAGTATTATATTGATGAAAGTACACAGTTTTATTTGAAGAGCTCTAATTATTCCTGACGAATGAAAGTGTTCTGAGAATGTAGGTATATATAGGAAGAGGTCGAAATCTTATGTTGTCTAAAATATACAGACATGACGGTTCCCCATGTATGTATGTGCTATCGACCAAGATAGGATGTGATACGCTCGATTCCAGTTATGTGCATCGATTCCAGTTGATCAGCTCCTCACCATTGCTGAGCAATACTCATAATGTCGGGATTTTCTTCTGAAGTAAACACCTCTAAATCGTTATTGATCTTATTGGGTAAGCTTTGAATATTCAGTTGAATTAATTGGATTTACCTCAGTGCGACATCGGTAAGTACCTGGGTAGGCTAGTTGCTCAAACCATAGGGTCGTCACTTATACTTCCTCTATTGGAGTTTTTCTCCGTCGAAAATATTTTCTACTACATGCTTTGTTTGGCCAGTACTCTGAGTTCATACCATTTTGATAACTATTCTCGAAAATTTCGACCTTGAACGGAGCATAATTTTCTGGCGATTTGGAGGGCAAAAGTTCCCATTCGACTTTAGGAAATTCCGCCACAGAAATGCCGTCAATTCGTCAACCGATGCAGGTACTCGGTACAACACTCGGACACATGACATACCACCCTTCCATCCCCTCTCTCTAAGTTAGATTCTCCAGAATCAATAATGTCTTACGCAATTCTCCTTTCATATCAACGTAGAGTATTCAATTAAAATCATTCGGTATTTACAAATGAACTTCTTCAACTATATATCGCATGAGTTTGTCCGGAAACATTCAACAGAACACACTCATTCTCAAATCATTATCATTACTACATATAAGCCTCTCTTCCATACCGAACATGCTTATCAACAGTCAAATAAGAAAAAACATTTCACTCAGCGATCATTTATGAATTTCCTTCGATAAAAACCAAACTTTCTATCAGCTCGCCAAGAAGAACAGATGACTTCAGTCAGATGGATTAATTCGTTTATATCGAAAGGTTGTACACAAGACCACTTCACTTCCATCCGCCTAATGTGATAAGTTAATCTATTATTCGGTATCAACATGAAAGTCTGCTTCGAATATATCTTTATAACTTCTTTGAGAACCGACCTTATCTCATTCCCCAAAAATAAACTGTGGTCTGGAGTTCCACAGTTTCCGTCGCCTTTTTTCTAATATTCTTCCTTGACGGGGCTCTTCGATCCCAAGAAAGATTGCCGGAAATTCATCTTGATACTTAGAGTTAATACATATTTTCGTCGATAACATTTTCCATTCATATCGTGAAATGATTTACTTATTTCATTATCATTATTAATCGATACAAGTCATGCAGACTCTACAGTATACTCGACAGTATAAGAGTAATCCAGTTTGTGATTCCTAAGTCTGCTATTACTAACTGTAACTGTACACTAATATACAGGGTGAGTCTTTGACCACTGCGTTAATTTTAATCATAGATTCTTCACGTCGAAGGAAACATTTTCTTCCTATAACATTTTTCCAAATTTGGCCTAGTTCAAAAGATATAGGGTGTTGAAATTTCATAAAAAAATTGCATTTTCACCTCTAATATTAAAACGACAATATCAATTGAGATGATCTCTTGTAGAAGCTTTTTGATAACACTCGTGCATATTTTGGCATCAATAGATTTATTCCATTTCTTGTGGGTTTCTCACTACTACTCTACAGATTGGTTAAATTGCATGAAAAACAAATATCGCTTGAACTAAAGGTCCGTATCTTGTACTTCCTGGAATCTTTAGTCTTTTTTGCAGATAAAATCATTCCCTGAAATTATTGGGAGTCCATCAACAACACAAAAAAATTTTCTTCGGAGATGAAAAAATAGTTTTCCACACCTACCAATTGAGACAAAAGAGAGACTATCGAATAGTTATCAAACAATCTTGACTACAGCGATCCTATTGATGAGATAAAAGAAGAAATTGAAAAATCAGGCCAGGCTATAAAGTGAGAAACATAAACAATATCAGAGATCATACAATGAAAACAAAACCACTCTCTCTATTTTATGCAAAACTGGATCCCAGAGAAAACAACAACGATAGATAGGAAGGCCCTCAAATATAAAAATTTCAATAAAATCTCCTTGAAAATAAACGGAAAATCATACAATGCACTAGATGTCAAGAATACAGCAACACAAAAACCAATAGTACATTTATGTGCGTTGAATAGGGCAAATAGCATGACTCAAAAACATGCCCAAGGCCATTGAACTACAGAGGTTCTCAAATCTTCAAACAACTCGTTAAAACCTAAAATCTAATTTATTCATTTTAGACATTTAACTTTCGATGGACTTTTTGTCTTTTCCCTTTTATCTTGAGTAAATGATAAAATAATTTGGGAATATGTGGGATATGAATAACTTCCATTCATGCATTTTCGTTCATATAAGTCAGATTTCTTATGAGATATAAAATGTATTGAAAAATTTTTTCTGCAATTTTGAAAAATTTTTTATAGCCTGTCGATTTTCGCGAAATTTTGTGAGCCTATTTGTGTTAACCTAATTCAGAAATCTTCTAAGTTACAACCTGCTCTGATGGATGTTCTAGGAATTATAAAAAAATACAATGTTTAGATGCTCATAACTCCTGAATCAGTTGACGGGTTTAGCCCAATCAACAGATGAACGGACGGACGGACAGAATCGATTTTTACTACAGATTCTTCCTCAGCAAGCCCTTACAAAACGGTTGCTACCACTTTTACCAAATTATGCGAAAAATACAGACATTTGGGCAATTCTTTAAGCACTCTATTCAGGTGAACAAGAGGGTCAAAAAGCAAATATCTATTTAACAGATTTCACATTTTAGTTCATGAAGTTTATATCTGTAGAAAGATATCTCTAGATTAAATTGGCAAAAACATTTGCATGGCCCCGTATCATTACTCACATGAAATACGTTTGCTTTTTTCTGGAAGTAAACAGAAAAATAACTTCACGTGTACATGTATGAATTTCAGATTCGAGAAAACTGCATGAACTCCTCTACCTCAAGGGATTTCCTATAAATTTAAAGAGAAGATAGCGCCCGAACTAAACTAAATAGCTACATATCTCACAGGCGGTATCTGGGTGTATCTGCTTTCATGCCTTAACAACTCGCTTTCAGATCGTTTAAAACGTTTCCATTTGTGTGTTGTACTTTCAGCTTCTCCCTGAAATTGAACTTTTTTCAAACTGGAAATGAAACTGAGAATTGAGAATTCTTTATGTTAACTTTTCCACGGTTTTCCGCAGAAACGGGAGAAGTATTCAAAGGATTTCATTATTCGTTTATATATTATATGAGCAGATTGATATAACATTTTCGTCTGTTGAGCTACTATGGCGAAATTTTCGTACCTCATTCTAATAAAAACAATCATTGTGGAGGAATTACTCCCGAAATAATTTTTGAAAATGTGGAATGTCACTAACGTTAGGTAAAAAGTTTTTGTACCCTTGTCTTCTCCTGGACTCTGGAACAGTGTGATACTAGGTTTAACAAACCAAGAATAAAAATAAACACTCCAAACTTCCACGTTAAAATTAGGTTTATCTTTGTAACATCCTAGGTTTTCTTTCATACAAAAAAATCGTAGTCCCATTTCACCCTATGTTGAGACGCCACTGGCCTCACGTACCTCGAAAGAGAGTTGATTGTCAAAATGCATTCTATGGTTAGAAGCGTGAAGTTAGCACGTTACGCGACTGCGTGGTCAACCAGAGGAAGGAGGGAATCGAAGATGGTGTTGATTATTATCAGTTTACTGCTGAGCGAATGAAGTGCCTTTTTTCGAAAGTTTTAGTGAGTGCTGAATCAAAGCCATTGCTACATTGGGTGCCGCTCGAATCTATTTCACAGGTAGAATTCAGATTAATTTAATTATTATGAAAGATCCATCCAGTTTACTAACCCCTTTGTTTGTAAACAACATTGGAATTCTCATTGTTTCAGGAAATTTAGTGCTTTCGTATCTATGCCATTATATAGATTGTTTCCTTAATTATTGTTTAATTTAATGATGTATTATTAGGTTGTGTTTGTGCATTTGTCATTAATACTGTTGTCTTGTGAATGTATTTGCTTTGTTCACATCATGCTTTGTTTGATTTCGTATAACTATTTCCTTTGTTCACATAATGCTTTGTTTAACTTCATATAACTATTTCCTTTGTTCACATAATGCTTTGTTTAACATCATATAACTATTTCCTTTGTTCACATAATGCTTTGTCTAATTTCATATAACTTTATTTCCTTTGTTCATACAATGTTTTGTTTGATTCATATAACTCTATTTCATTTGTTCACATAATGCTTTGTTTGATTCATATAACTCTATTTCCTCTGTTCTCATAATGCTTTGTCTGATTCATATAAATATATTTCCTTTGTGCACTTAATACTTTGTTTGATTCGTGTAACTCCTTATAGCATGTGATTCCATCATTTTCGATATTATTGCCTTTGCAGTTCAGGTGTCTACCATAACAATGAATGCCTTATTTTCAGCTTTCTACAATGTGTTACTGGAGTGTAACTGATCAACTTTATTCACTGTACCCTATGGTGCAATAGGAATTGCCAATCGCTATGTAGTTCTGAGCCTGTAATAATAATGGATGTAACCAGTGTACGTAGCACTCTGGTGTTATATCGAAGGTTAACATTGTTAAGTTACCCTTGTCTCATGTTATCATTATGTATGTCTTGTACTGTTGTTCTTGGTCATTTTACTGTGTAATGTACTTGCCTTACTAGTCAAGGTTATTGTTGTGTATATTTCGTACTGTGTTAACTTATTCTTCTTACTGTCGTGATGTATCTTCTTGTTGTAGTTATGTATATTTCTTTCGGTTGATGATGTAGATTCTCTGCTTTCATTATTTCTATTGCTTATTATCGTTTACCCATATCTGTCTCTGTTATTTATGTCCATAAAGCATTCTGGTTCTTATTATTTACTTGTGATTGATATTCTATGAAGATTTGTTGTTTATTTATGCCATGATCTCGTACTGCTATCTATTTATCTATATGCTGGTATTACATAATATTTCATTTAGGGGTCTAGAGATTGTGGACCATTCCTATACTGTATTATGAGATTTCTTAGGTTCCTGGATCGAAGGCCTTGAAGGGGCGGTCCCAAGGCCATAAAGCAGGGACCGTTACTGACATGTGCTATAAGGCATGAGAGAATATACCTTTTTTATATCAACCATGAAACTTTCTGTCATTTTTTCAGAGCCGCCGCTGGAACTGCATGACCTTCCCCGTGTTCCCAATTCCTTAGCTCATACAATATTATAGTTATGGCTCACATACCCTGGGGCCGTGACCATGACGATGGTCAGAATCTATTGAAATTCTAGAACACACCTGATCTGGTATGAAATTTCGAACAGAACTCAGTGAATATTTTTTGCCAGGTTGTTTTCCGGGCGTTTATCAAATTATCAAATCAATTAGGTTTATTGAAATTTTTCTGAAGGATCATTAAATTCGCTAGGTACAAGTAGAGGTACTGTGATCTGTTCCTGACGTTCGGGACAAATTGAAATTCTTAGTAAAGATGTTCGAAATATTCGTTCCATTTCTTGGTTTAACTCCATTGAATATGTTTCCAAAAATGAGCACTGATCTTATTCATCTACATTTACAACATTCTACCGAAATGAGATTTGATTTAATTTATTTTTAATGAACCTCAAATAAGAACATATATATTCCACCTGAAGTGATGTTCTCGAGAAAAGTTTTATAGCCTTCACATGGCTTAATTAATGACGTTTCCACATTCAGAGTTGTCTCTTTGGAAGTCGGTGAATTTATATTTCATTCTATCCACTGCTTCTTGTCGGAACATGCATGGTTTCAGAATATTTCGTTTTAAATTCTTAACTCATCAATAAATTATAATATTGTTTTCCAGCTCAACCTATGAACTTTCGAGGGACATCGAATAATTAACAGGAAGAATGATCATCCGGACGTCTCACTAAATGCTACATAAATCAGATGGACGGATAAGTACTACAATCGGTTAGAATCGGCATGCAAATTAATTCACTATTGCCAATGTGAGAGATTTATCTAACGTTTAAGAAAATTTTCATTTAGATGCTAATTGAGCTGGCACCATAAATTCTGCGATGTATCCCTAGCTTTGACACGGTGAGAATCTTTATGAGAGTTTTTATGGTCTGAGGAACGTTCGCACAATATTGAATAGTTCCATTATGCCGGTTTTATAGACGCAAATGAGGAATTCTGCTACTTCATTTTTCAACCTCACCGTTGGATAGTTAGCTAACTAGATATCTCTGTTGGCTTTATAAACACAGATGTTGGGTAATATGTGAATAAAGTCGTTATTGGAGCGAATTAATTGGTGGAATTTAGTATTCATCTTCTGACCATAGATTATCTTTCTGGATAATAGGAATTAATGGAACGTTTTTCGATCCTCAACGTTTATATTCGTGAGGATAAATTTTCATTTCGATCGTGATGTAATAAGATTACATGTTTGTGAAATTATGAATAATGAATGATTTGTCTGTGGAGTGGATTATTGAAATTTTCTGTCATACCTATTATACGTAAAATATGTATTTGAGATTAACAGAATGACAATTTGGTGTTCATACTTATTCAGATCTCTGAAATCAATGCGTACCAAATGAATATAGGCTTAGAATGCAGAAAATTATTCACTTTTGAAGCTAAAAATTGAAAACGTCCGATTTTTCAATTTTGAGTTAGGTCCAGTGTAAAATTTAAAAATTTTAATTTACAATGGAGACACGACGACGAGGTAGACCAGTGGGTTCTCGAAATGCTACCCGGACAACCCGAACTGAAAGAAACCGACACCGCGTTCATAACAATAATTACGCAATGCGATCAGTATTTTTAGTGAGAAGGGTTCCGGTTGAAGACGAAATTCCCGAGTTTTCTGTCGGCGAAATGAGCGAATCGTGTCAATTTTGCAATGACCTGCATTTTAGGGGTGAAAAAGGGCGAGATGGATTCTGCCAGTGCTGCCAGAAAGGCAAAGTTGTAATGAGCGAGCAGATGCAATTGAAAGAAGTACCAGCTTTCCTCAGAGAACTTTACACAGGAACAGATTAAGAATTTCCAAAACAATATACGCCAGTATAACAGTGCCTTTGCGTTTGCTTCCCAAAAAGTTAGCTTAAGAGAATTTGCATCAACTGACCCTTATTCATTTTGTCTGCATGGAACATCATACAGCAGAATTGGTTCCATTATTCCGCAACCTGGAAACACGCCCAGATTCTGTCAACTTTACACACTTGATGCGCTCTGCAACATAGATTCCAACACCCAGCTAACCAAGGATGCAATCCAGTGACAATGCTTCGACTAGATGAAATGCTTCGTGAAAATAAAACATTTGTAAGCGCTTTTTACACAATGGGAGAAAGAATACGAGAAGAACGTCGCAAAGCTATAGCTGAAAATCGTGAGTTACCAGAGATTTGAATGGTTTTTGCGCGTACAGACAACGATCCTAGAAGATACAATTTGCCGACAGGAGACAGTGTTGCAACAATATTTGTCGGCGGAAATGGAGAACCGCCAGAACATTGATTTTGCCGTTCATGCAAAAAATGGACCATTGTAAACAATATCAAATCTTAGCCCACGCATGGATCCAATGGCGTATCCACTACTTTTTCCGAACGGCGAATTTGGTTTCAGCCTCAACATAAGCCACAGAAACGAACGTGCAACAGCCCAGCGTAACCGTTGGACCATGCTTCAATACTACGCTTATCGAAATGCCGTAAGACCAGGGTTTAGTGCATTACACAGTGCGGGAAAATTGTTTCAGCAGTACGTTTGCTGTTCATACGTCAATCAAGAAAGTAATAACTTAAATTGGATAAGACAGAATCAGCCAAAATTAAGAACGGAAAGGTATCAAGGTTTAATGGATTATATAGAACAAGAATTGCAGCAGAGAAATTTCCTCCAGGAAAAGTTATTATCTTGCCATCAAGCTATAAAGGAAGTCCACGGAACATGTAGCAAAATTACCAAGATGCCATGGCAATTGTGCGGAAATATGGTAAACCAGACCTTTTCATAACCTTTACCTTGTAACGCCCTTACGTGCAGTTCCTTTATTAGTAAACTCGGGCGCCAGACTATTTGCTTCTGAGGGCGCCACCCTCACCTATCGAGCTCCTCCGGAATGTCCAGAAGCTCGAGCCTAGGCAGACTCCAGTGGAGAATGAAGTGGGTAGCTGTTGGAGGTGGAGGTGTCACCAATAAAACACTCGGTTAACTAAAAATATACTCTCTATTTATACCAAATAAACAAACTTTCCAAAATAATACTTCTCACAGTCCTTAAAACAAATCAACAGTTCATATCAGGTACAACAGTCCGTGAAGGGGTTAGAGTGCACACAAAGCGATTACAGTGGCGAGTTACTCGGTGTATTAGGCATCAGAAGGAATTAGGCAAGCGAAATGACTTAGGCATAAAAATGGGTTAGGCATACTAAGGAATCAGGCAGAGAACGGATAAGGCAGTCGCTCAACAGGAAATTGCTCATGCATGAAAGTCGAACACGGCCGTGAGATGAAGATGAAAGATGACTCAGGCATGAAAATGACTAAGGCCGTGTGATAAAAATGAGGATGTCTCGGGGTTAAAGCGAGGGGGGGGGGGAAACCAAAGCCTCACTCAGGCCAACATGGACCATCCAAGCGGAGGGGGGTCCGTCGGGCACGGTTCCGCACGGCGCAACTAATGTCCGCGCGCAACAGAAGCCCTCGAAGAGAACGGCCAAGGCCCAGCCCAAATCGGAGTACCGGCGGTATGGTGTGCGCATGCGCAAACCACCACGCGTCCACCCGCGATGCCGACAGGGCCGAGGTCGAACCAAGTGCCTGCCGCACAGCAGCCCACCCTACGGAAAACTTCGGTCTAAGCACGATTGAGCTTGCTCATCTCGTACATCAACGTCAGCTCCGCGAGATGGACAGCAGGAGTCCGCCGAAGTAAAACGGCCCACCACCTAGGGACGATTGAGCTTGCTCATCTCGGCACCCAGATGTCGGATCAGCAATACCGGCTAAAGGACCCAGCCGGCACCCGTGACAAACCCGTGCCTCTAAGGGGTCGGGGTCGACAAACGACAACAGGGGGGGGGCACAACACGAACCTCACCGCGCAGCAGCCCACGCCACGGAAAACTTCGGTCTAAGCACGATTGAGCTTGCTCATCTCGTACCTCAACGTCAGCTCCGAGAGATGGACAGCAGGAGTCCGCCGAGGTAAAACGGCCCACAATCTAGGAACGATTGAGCTTGCAGATGTCGGTTCCGCAATACTGGCTTAAAGACTCGTAAAGGACGTGATGCCCTGAACGCCCTCCTGCAGCCGTCGTTCGGTCTCAACGATCGAACCTCACACTCACCTCCTGGAATCTCGTCCTCCACCAGTGGTCCTCCGGTCCCCTCTCTATACCCCTTTCCTACCTTGCTATGTCTGCCTACCACTGCACAAACTAACACAAGCTGGAACCTAACGGTGGAAGCTCTTCTGTTTCGCGTCTCGCCGACCGAGGAACTGCCGTTCCCGGTGCTGGACTCGCCTATAAGTACCGTTCGATCTCCCCACCAACATGTGCCGTGCGCACTGCAGATCGAGGTGGGAGCGGACCGGCTGTCTCCCCACTGTTCAGCGTGATCTCACTGGATTCGATCGAGGTCAACAGGTTTACGCCACGTAAACAAAACTACTTCGTTACAACCTGTAACCCGAAATGGCCTGAAAATCTTAAACCATGGGAAAAAGCCGAGCATCGTCCGGACTTAACAGCGCGTGTGTTAAACTTGACGTTGAGAGACATGTTAATAAACCTATTTGTGAAAAATATATTCGGACAAGTTGTTGCTCATGTTTATGTTATAGAGTTTCAAAAACGAGGACTTCCACATGCTCATCTTCTTTTAATTCTTCGAAATGAAATGAAAGCTAGACGCAAAATGACATGAACGGCTGCTTATAGGGGGGCATTTGCTTATAACGACCGCGCGCTTCCTTACCTGCGCCCGTGGCGACACGGGCTTTTCCACTAGTTTCTGAAGAATATTATTCGTAATTTTCAGTTTTAGGCTAAATCATTTAAATGAGCCTTGTAATTGAGAGATGTATCTAATTTAACTCCTAAGTATTTAAGATAGGAATTATGTTCGATAGGGGAATCATTGAAAGTTTCAGCTAATTTCCTATATTTTTCATGATTATTCAGATGAAAACAAGATACCTCTGTTTTGTTGGGATGAGGAAATAACTTTCGTAGTCGTGGTTCAAGTCGTGGGCTAGGAAAGAAATTTTCTAGCTTTAGGTATGCGGCTACCATTCACTGTTTGGTCTGAAACTAACAGTGCTGTGCCTAAGGTGGCGTAAGGACACAGTAACAAAGCCTACACAGAACACACTGCTTAACCTAACTCACACAAGCTTGAATTAGCTTCTGAGGGGTGTATATTGATATATGTATACCTAGGTAAGCCAGTATAAACATATTGCATCTTCGGAAACCTTTCAGTTGCTTTCTCTACTGCTGAATAAAGCACATATATAACTATCCTTTTTCTTCACAGTCTGTTCTTTTCAATCGACTAGATCCCAACCAACTCAGCTCGGGAGCTCCCCACTATTGAAGAAGAATGTCTTTCAGTAAGACTGAAGAATTTTCCAAAAGAACAGGAAAAACTAGCGAAAATTTTTGAGCCCAGACTATTGCAGATCCTTCAAATTCAGGTAGATGAGAAAACTAGACTCTGTCAAGATGAATACCTCAAGAAATTTCAAAACAAAAACTGAAAGCCTCAACAAATAAAAACCAACGATAAAAGTTGAAGCCGCTTCAGTAACGACCTATAATAACCCTTATAATAAAATGTTTCTTCCGAAGCGTTTTGAATACCTTATATGAGATTGATGGTGACACATTCTTTCGCCGAGACGTGGGGGCAAAAACAAAGTCCCTGTTCACACGTATGTTATTAAAAGACACATGTGATTCAACGGTATCTCATTCTGAGAAAAAAAGCTGCTTTCTTTGTGCCATCTCATTCGCGTCGCCCTCCGCCCTGCTGTCAGCGACGTTGGAGTATCTGTTTATATGAAAGAATCCAAAATTAAACAATAGTCTGGAAATTTTCAATTTTCGATATCGGGTGATCTTGGTCGAGCAGGTTCCGAATTCCTTCTTACCCCCTAAATTTTTTCAAATGGGAAATTGATTTGGAAATAATAACTTGACCAATGGTTATATATATAGAATTACTATTTTAGATATTTCTTTTTCCATTTCGATGTGTTTGAACGCTGGTTCCTAGTGTAACAGCACTTTCCCAAAATACAAACAACCGATCTACCGTATGTGTATAAATATAAGGTGAGTTGATGATACGAGCAGGGATTTTAACCTCTACCCAATTGATTAAGTGTCCAATTTAGAGTATCTGACGTTTCATTTCCTCAATAACTGTAAAAATATCAACCAGTAAGTTGATCATTATTTAAATAACGTTGGACAATGGATGTCTGCAAAATTTTGTCACTATCACAGTCTGAAGGAATTTCAAAAAGTTTCTACTTCTCAATACACAGGTTATTCCTTAGATCTCAATGAAAATTGGTGCTTAAGTGTGGGTTATTGATGTTCTGCGTATTTCGAAATTCAATCCTTCCAACGTTTAATCCCAACGAGATCACAGAACTTCATAATATGAACTCTAAAACGTCAAGTTGAATGTGAAAAAATGTTACCTAAGACGTTGAGTTATTCCTGATTAGAAGTTGGGTTACTTCAGATGTAGTATTCCAGAATTACAATAACCATGCAAAATAATGGTGATTTTCTGAAAAATGTACCGAATTCGTTTTTCTCGTATTACTACAATTTAGTGCTAAGGATTACTGGTGTATATAAAATCTGAATCTAATTACCATATATCATCGCATCTCTCAATAACAAAATAATGAAATTCTTCGAAATTATAGTAAATCATTAGAAGACTTTCATTTTATTCGACTTTATGTGAATTGTGGTGTAAAAAATATTCCCTAAGACGTAATTCCAGATTGGACGATAGGTTATTCTATATGTATTATCCAGAATTATAATTACCATACGAAATTATAGTGATTTTCTGAATAATGTTTCTTATTAATAATGGGTTTTCCTTTTTCTTGCATTGCCAAGAGTTAGCTCAAAACATTGTTGCTGGACATAAAATCTGAATCTGATAACCATGTACCTTCCCATCTTTTAAGAACAAAACAACAATATTCAAGGGTAATACTTTAGAGGTGAAAATTTTTTGACAACACTCTTGTTTTTTGGGAATTATGCGTTTAAATTTCACGAAACAAAATTATCCTTAAAATATTTTAATCCTTTAAATATTTCGGGATCACTTTGTTGAGTTCATTTGTATAATTTTCAAAAAACGACAGAGTGTTCTCAAAAAAAATTCGAATCTCGTGTGGTATTTGGAAAGTTAATTCAACTATATAAATCAAACGAAATCAAAATAGTTTTTTATTCAAAAATAACCAGATAGAAGCAAAACAACGAATTATTCATCTGCATTCTCACAATAATAATTATTGATAGTACAATTATTATACACATTACGAGCATTATTTTCGAATGATGAAGTAGATAATGATGTTGTTTCTGGAAGGACATTTTTTTCATTCCTTATGGCTGTGATTATTTTTTTGTGATATTGTTGGTACAGCTGGAGATACGGTTTCACTGATGCTGCAGAAGAATGGCCTGTTATCTTTATCAGCTGTTCCTCGCCAATCCCTGCTTTGGCTAATTGGCTAACAGCAGTAGCTCGATGCGAGTGGTTGGTTATCTTCGACTTGGTTGTGTTGATGCCAATGAGTTCTGCCGATTCTTTTGTCCATTTAGCTATCGTATTGGGACCGACTGGGGAGTTTTTGAACCATGAACCATATTTCCAATTCTTATGTGGAGTAAGGAATAGTCTTTCAGTGGTTATGTTTGCAGTTCTTTTGGATATAAGTAGCTTATATAACCTCACCGGGCAAATATCTTCTTCAATATTGGGAGTCAGCCATTTCGTTTCCGCACATTTTTGGGCAACACCTTGTCTTGTTTTAGAAAGTATTAGATTGTAGACAATACGGCCCGTGGGATTAATATCGTTTTCAATTTCGAATTGGAAATGCGAAATTAGGCATGATGAACCCTCTCCTCCGCGCCAAGCAAGCTCCAATGCAGCAATCAAATAAAATTTTCTGTTCAAACTGTCTGGATTATCTTGTTTATATAAGTTGACCATCTTTTTGTGTTGCTCCAAAGACAGCGCCTTGGCACTAACTTTTCTCCACTTGCAAAATACGCCTCTTGGCATTTCGTGCATCCCGCGCCGTTTCAAAAGCGTCGTCTGTGAATGGATCGAACCTAACGCCCCATTCGGAATAGAATATTTCCTGCAGCTGTTTGGCAGTACTATTCCACAAGGTTTTACGACACTTTCCTTGTATTGAATGATTGTTTGGGCTCTTACCATCATCTATTGTGGATGTAATGTTTTCCGACGTTTCGATAGACATTTTCTATCTTTATCAAGGAGAAAAGTAAGAAACTTTTTTTGAAAATTATCAAAAATATGCACTTAAACCCAAACTGTGGAAAAGATATGTAGATGATACTTTCATTATTTGGCAACATGGAAGAGACACTATAGATGGATTCCTTCAATATCTAAACAATCAAGAGGAATCAATTAAATTCACAATTGAAATCGAGAAGGACAGACAACTTCCATTCTTAGAAGTACTCGTACATAAACAAAATGGAATCCCAAGAACCACTGTGTATAAAAAGCCAACGAACACAGGACAATATCTACATTTTGATTCAAACCACCAACTAAACACTAAATTGGGAGTAGCAAAATATTTATTTGATAGAGCAATAAATATTTGTTGCACTGAAGAAGACCAAAATGAAGAAATAAATAACATCTCGAAAACTCTTAGAAGCAATGGCTACCCCAAAAAGAAATTAGAAAAAGCTAAACGAACAAGAGAAAGTCAACCTGAACCAACAGATATAAATCAGACCATTAAAACCGTAATTCTTTATGTAAAAGGTTTGTCGGAGAAAATAAGAAGAATTGGAAATAGATACAACATAACGACTGCATTCAAAACTCAAGACACTATCAGAGCTAAACTTACAAAAGTTAAGCCTAATAATGAGACACAAAGGACAAATAACTGCATATATGAATTACCTTGCGAGTGCGGAAGATCTTACATCGGAGAAACTAAACGCCCTCTGAATGTACGAATAAAAGAACATCAGAAGCTTCTACGAGTACTAGACAGCGACAAATCCAGGTTGGTCCAACATGCTGTAGATGAGTATCATCGAATAAAATGGGATGAAGCATCAATAATATCCAAAGAAGAAAAACTTGCAAGAAGAAAAATCAAAGAAGCAGCATTTATGAAAATATCACCTAATTCCATAAGTGCTCCATCTATAGATCTGCCAGAAGTTTGGACACCGATAGTTCGATCCAACTTAAAAAGATCATCATATCACAGATGAGTATATAACATTGTTCATTTTTCTTTCATGACTTCTGTCATATTGACTTTTTGAAAATTGATAATTTTCAAGAGGTTTTTACTTTTCCTCCTTGATAAAGATAGAAGATGTCTATCGAAACGTCGGAAAACATTACATCCACAATAGATGATGGTAATAGCCCAAATAATCATTCAACACGAGCTCCATCATCAACAATATCTCATCTCGTCATCTTTCCAGATATAGTTTGTTTCTATTGTTCCGTTTTCAAAAATTTAGCGATTTCTTCGGACGATGTAGTATACTGTTGAATGATCATCGAAATTTCAGTAAAGCATTTGTTGATTAATGTTAATTGATGATTATTATTTCATTCGAATTTTCCAGTTTTGGTGATCCTAGTCATGGACATCATAAAAATCAAAATATTTGATTGTAACCAAGGAGCTCAAGTTTTGACATTATATTCATATCAGTTTAACGGTGGGTTTCATAAAAGTTTTCATGAAGAGTTTCTGTTCACGAAGTTTCTTCAAAGAGTATAACCTAGGTGTATTATGCATCAGTGATTCGTTTTCTTTATCAGATATGGATCCTCCTGTAAAACACTGATGATTTCGATAATCTTTCTCAGGAATTTCAAAGTTAGATCTTCATTAAGTTTTTCATTAGTGGTATATTCACTCAGAATCCTTTCTACTTATTATTTATATCCACGTCTATGCATAATTACAATCAGCAAGGTACCTTGCTGATCATGATATCTGGATTATCTCGGATGTATTTTGTCATATTGTTTCAATGGAGGTATTTACATCTTCTTGTTCGTCTAGAATGAATACTCCTATAACAATTTAAACTTGACATGTGACTATAAATCATAATGTGTCTTGAAGCGAACTACAAATCAAGTTCTCCACTTCAGAAATCCGGATAACATAGATGGAATTGACAATTTGAAACAAACATAATATCTGAATATGATAGAGATCATGGTAGGGGCACTAACTGAAATCATAATAGTTATTTTCTCCAGGAATTACTTTTTTTATCGTTGTTTTTACGATTGTGTGGAGTAGTTCGAATATTTATTGTTGTTCTCGGCAATAACTCCCCCATCACGACGAGGGGTAGCAAATTGGTTTTTTATTGACGACTCAATCTGACCGACTACTGTAAATGAAACCGAACACATGATATTTTTTACGATGAATCATATTATACGGAACCGGAAACAATAAACAATTTTGGATAATGGGCCAGGTTGTCTAGATAATATTCCCCATTCGTACTACTTAAAAACTGATTTATGTCATCATTAGCAAATTTGGACAATCTTAATCATGTTTGTGATAGTTAATAAAGTATAATATGATGACTTACCTATCGCGAATTGGGATAAGTAAGTGGAAGAAATAACTAAATCAAAGATAGTGGAGGAGTCAGTAGGAAAAATAAGCAATTAAAAATATACGTCTTTTGCTAATAAAAACGATATGAAGAAGGAAGATTAGTATTCTAGAAGAAAGATTGGGTACTGCAGTCCTAAAGCCTCTTCTTGCTGTGCGAGTGAGCTAATAAAATATTCATTTGCTGCGTTGAGTGAAGCAGTGAGCAAAAAGAGTTTTTTAGAGAGTATCAATTTTCTTTAAATTTGATTATCCTTACTTCCTGAAAGATTTAATATTGATGAGAATATTTTTCGACTTGGAAAAAAAATTGTGTTTCTCCGGAGGATGAAATAGCTTCCCTGGTTCCAGTTGATCTATTGATGAAGTATTTAATAGCTACATTTTAGAATTTGTCACTTTTGTTCACGAGTAATTTCGAATCCGGATGATGGTGAGTTATCTCAACGAAATTCATTGAGATATGTGAAGAAAATAAATTTTTCAGAGTGAAGCAGACCTTCTTTTTGATGTGGGCAAGTATATCCTATTTATGACGATGAATTTCACCATATCAAGTCCTTTTGTTGATGGCATAGTGAAACCATATTTGTCTTGAGCAAATTTGAATAGTTCATTCTCCATCAAAAAGGGCCTATTTCGCGGCCCATCTAATTTCTTTCTTCAATTTTAGTCATCACAACAATCTGTCGTTGTACCCCAAAATATGTGAGCTAAATGCGACATTTTTGTGCCGGTGAATGAAGATCCACATTTACTCTTTTGAGAACAATTTCGTTTGGTTCCCTATCTATCCACAATTTTCTGCTAATACATCTATTGAGTCATTTCTTTTAAAAAAGATTGTACAAATAACTGTTGACAGTTTCAAACAGAATCAAAACAACAAGGAACCACTGAACACTATTTTATTGGGAACTACCCACCACAGAGACGTTATAATAACATTTTAATATGATAATAATTCACTCTATTTATTGTGAGAAAAATTATAACTAAAGATCAATAATGGTTACAGATATTATCTTTCATTTAAAAAAACTATGCAATTATTAATTTTTTTCTCTTCTGGGGTTCGGTAATAAATTAATATTCTATGGTAAGGTATTAAAATTTGACATAATCTATGAATAACCATTATTCAATATTTCTGTTTTTGTTTACATATTTAAAACAGATATTCTGATTATAAGAACCAAAAATTTACACATGTTCAGTAATCAGTAATTATAGTTATATGAATAGATTCATATTGATGATTTAACAAAAATATTTTAGTAAAGAACACCTAGTTGATTTTTCAGAATCAAATTTAGGTGATCAAACTCAATTTCTTCAAGCAAGTATAATTGCACACCTAAATCTGGGAATACTTGTAATCTATCCAATTAAATTGTTATTGGGATTCAGTAGAGAAAATAATCATCAAGCAAAGTAACATCACTTTGAAATAATTATTTTTAGTGACATCATTCATTGTTGTTGAAGATTTTCATGTTTTTAACATATCAAGAGACCTCATAGACCTGTTCACTGGTCTCTGTCAAGGAGAAGAAACTTCAGAAATATCAGTGTTTGGAAAATCATAGATAATTTTTTCTGGCTTTGAGTGAGAAAAAAGCAATGTGACAACCTCTTGCCTTGGAAGTTTTCATAGAAATGATAGTTTTCATGATTTAGAAATTTTAAGAAGAAAATTACAAATGTATGATGATAACATCCAATAATTCTGAGGTTTTCTTGGAATTTCTCACTAGAAAGGGATGGTTTATAATTTTGAAGTAGAAAGAAATTATAGTAGAACAGCAAAAATCTGTTTATGGTGTTGAATTTTTTTTACCAGAAAATTTGTATTTTGTATCTTCCTTCTGGATATGGACCTCATCGTATGAAACATGAGTGAGTGAATCATTTCTTAGAGGGAAAACAATATTTTTAAATAATTCAGTTTCATTACTGGATGCTGTGGAAGGTATTTTTCATTCAAACTAAACTAGACTACAGAGGGGTATTTGCCCAGTGTGAAAACTAAAAATGCTTATAACTTTTTAACGCAGTTGAATTAGGAAAAACCGTAATTGAAAAAGTGTTTGTTTTGTTCTCAAGAACCTATGATAAAAATTAACGCAGTGGTCAAAGACTCACCCTGTATAATTCAGGAAGATATTCGTATTCAACAAGACTGGAGAATCTGGTTTTTATTTTGTCCCAGTTTGTGTGATAACGTAATAGAAAAAAAATGAGGCGATTATAACAGGATTGTCGATTGATTTCAAGTAATTTTGTGAGATTTTGGAAAATCTAAAAAATGTATAATATGAACCCAATTCTAATTTTCGAATTCGAATATTTCCTGATGATTCCGTCATTCGTTATTTATCTTTCCGAATGAACAATAAAATTTGGAAATCTTAAGCATAAGAAAAGTATAAACATTAATATTGATAGATGAAAGAATAAAAACCTGTAATGATAAATAATAAATCAATAAATTCTGCCAGTAGATACTGTCGATAATATTTTAAAAATCAATTCTTGTTGAGATGGAGATATTGGTTGAAGGAACCATAAAATCCCAGGTTCTATGCGAAGTTTTGGTGGTTTAGTTCTCACCTTCCTTGGGCTACAATTGATGAGAAACAATCTCAAACACAATAACAACACTACAATCATACATCCAAAACAAAGAGAATAAATTAATAAAAGTAATCACTAAAATCAACTCTCGATACGTTTTAATGTGGTATATTCTGCAATTGGAAATGACATGAAGAAACTCATCAAAGGAGATCAAAGTTTCATGCCAAAGATGGGATATCTTTGTTCTTAATTTAGATGTTTAAATGTTATTTTTGACATGGACAATAAACGATCTGACAGTATATGCATGCATATCAACAAAATCATAATCAACTAAAACTTCCTTGACTACCGCAAATTTCGTTTGATTTCAATAATGTAAATTCTTTTTGTTTGTGATGTATGATTGTGTTGTCATTGTGTTAGAGATTGTTTTTAACAATTGTAGCCTTAGAAAGATGAGAAATTAACCAACGAGAAGTAGCCAGTAAGATCTATGATTTTATTTTTCCTTCAATCAATATCTCCATTCCCATTCCCAATAGTAAATAAAATAGTAAAGTAGAATCATTAACTCTTGTTGATACGTTTTAGATATTAATCAATCAGAACATGTACAAAATTCCTGACTCCACGTCAATGCTCATCAGAATTTTGTTATAGGTAATTAAGCGTGAAATTCAAAATGTACAAGTATTCTCACCATTATAGATTATGGAAGTTTATCCTGCTGTAAGAATATACCTAAAATATCTAAGCACTGACAACAATCTTAGGTTAAAACAATACCACATGTTATGTATAATCTTTCATTTTTACTGGAGCCATTCCCAAATTGGGAGCTACATCCCACATCTATATTTCATTATCTCATATTCTTTTTAGTATTTCCTGAAACCCAAAGCCGTCTATTTCTGCTTTTTATGGTTGACACCTGAATATCTATCTCATTCTCATATTAAATTCATCCGGATAGAAAGCAAGAAGGAAGTCATCCAGTCCTCATGACAAGAATCATCTCAGCTTTCACGTATCATTTTCCGACACTTGAAGAACTCCTAAACGACCCGATCTGGAACACGTGGGAGTTAAAAAACGGTGTAATAAACTTTGAGTGAGAATAAATGGGCGCTGCAAAAAAATATTTTTTTCCATATTGCGTATTCTTTAGGTTCAACCGAAAATTAATAAATCGGGGATTTTTCAATTTGCATTTTTTTCTGCGGAAATTGAATCTTTTGTTTCTCAGAGTCGGTCATGAAATCATCAATTTCAAATACTTGCTGAATTTGTATTTGTGTTCAAGAGATCCGATCCATGTAAGATATCACGCATCAGCTTTTTTGCCTTGTGTCGGTAGGGTACTAAGTGTGTCTATAAAGTCATATACAGGGTGATTCCGGAGGAGACCGTCAGATTTTAGGTGAAGTATACACTAGTCAAGGCAGTTTCAAAACAATATTTGGTTTATGGTTGGGGGCCTTTAATGAGAGTCTATAGGGTGATTTGTCCGATTCGACCGATTTTTCTTTTATTCATAACTTTGGTATGGCTTGATCAATCTTGATGAAATTTTCAGTGTAGAACAATATGATTATCTTCTTTCAATAATTCCAACACTTTCTCAAAACTACAGGGTGGGAATTATGATAAGTTCAGATTAAGTTTGCAGGTTGAAAAAACACCCTGTACATTCCGTTTTCAAAAATTTTCTACATGCTTCAGATTCTATCATAAGTTTACATTACTGGAGCGTTTTTATTTTTTTTGGCACACATCCAGTTTTCCTAGAAAAATTTTTCAAGGATGAACAATATCGTTATTTCGCTCCAAGGCAGTGAGGATATTCTGAACTAGAATGTAAACCGGTTTCGTCCAATGATACAAAGCTCTTCTTGAGTCCTAAAGTAGTTCTTCCAAATTCGAAATTCATATTTAATCACTTATATTCTGATGTATAAAATTATTTAATCCAGAAAATTTCTTTATACCTATCTACTCAAACCAAAAAATCTACAACTTATAGGTACAGAATAAACATTCGAAACTTATCATGAACGGCAAAACTAAGGATTAACACAAAATTTACATAGGATGTTCGAAATGATTTCCCCTTTTTTGAATACATATTCGAGACCTTTTTATCAAATTTCCAATTGATCTTCTAATGAGGGATTGATTTTGCTTCAAGATATTACATTCCTCGAAAATCCTTTCAACTAGGTGTTCTCTACTTCTAATTTCAACCTTATAAACTCTTGTTTTCAGATATCCCCACACAAAATAGTCTAAAGGGTTCAAATCAGGGGATCTTTGTGGCCAAGCAATAGGGCCTCCACGACCAATTCATCTGTTCGGATAATTTACATCCAGGTGATTTCTCACATTCAATGCAAAGTGAGGTGGTGCTCTGTCATGCTGAAAGTACATAGAGCGGCTATGTACATTTTCCAATAGATTTGGTAAAATATTTTCCAAAAAATCTAGGTAAATTTCACCATTTAATCTTTCCGCAAAAATGTGAGGGCCAACTAAATTTCCGTCTATTGTTCCAAGCCAAATATTGGCAGAAAATCTGTGTTGTGTATTATGATTCTTCTTCAAATGCGGGTTGTCTCTTGCCCATTCGTGGGAATTGTGGATATTAAAAATTCCATTCTTAGTGAACATAGCCTCGTCGCTAAATAGAATACGAAAAATAGTTCGTTGGTGACTAATAACCCAGAGACAAAATTGTAATCGTTGGGGCAGATCTTGTGGTAACAGTTCTTGCAACTTTTGGAAGTGGTATGGGTGGAATTGTTCTTTCTTCAAAGTCTTGCTCACTTTGCTCCGCGAAATTCCTAATTCGGTACTAATTTGACGAGTACTAATAGACGGTTCCTCCTCCACCCGTTCAACAATTTGAATTGAAATTTCATTTTGAGTAGGCCTATCAATGTGCTCTGCCTTACTAGGATATTGCCCATGTTCTTTAGAATAATGGAATACTCGTTCGAAATTACATTTATTTGGTTGACGTCCGTTGGGAAATCGTCTATGGTATTCCATTTTGACTTCATTTCATCTGAATATGGAGTGATCAAAAATGAATTCGGAATTTGGAAAATTTATTTTAGGACTAAGGAAGAGCTTTGTATTATTGGACGATACAGCTTTACCATCTAGTTGAGAATATTCTCAATGCCTTGGAGCGAAAAAACGATATTGTTCATCTTTGAAAAATTTTTCTAGGAAAAATGGACGTGTGCCAAAAAAATAAAAACGCTCCAGTAATGTAAACTTATGGTAGAATCTGAAGCAAGTAGAAAATTTCTGAAAACGGAATGTACAGGGTGTTTTTTCAACCTGCATACTTAATCTGGACTTATCATAATGCCCATTCTGTATTTTTGAAAAAATGATGGAATTATTGAAAGAAGATAATCATATTGTTCTACACTGAAAATTTCATCAAGATTGATCAAGCCATACCAAAGTTATGAATAAAAGAAAAATCGGTCGAATCGGACAAATCACCCTGTAGACTCTCAATGAAGGCCCCGAACCATAAACCCAACATTGTTCCGAAACTATATTGACTACTGTATACTTCACCTAAAATCTGACGGTCTCCTCCGGAATCACCCTGTATAATCGTATACAATCGGCATTCACATATTCAAGGAATGTAGATACATATATAAACAGCTGTAAAATAAATTCATTCATGTTCTTAAAGGTTCTATGAAATTCTCATGCTTACATCCTAATATACAGGGTGTTCTGATTTGTTTCCGACAAACTGAAATTGGTGATAGATCATATCATTTTAAGCAAAAAAGTTCGAATAAACATGGGTTCGGAAATGCTTCATTTCCGAGATAAAGGTCGTTAAAGCTGGGAAAATAATTCGCGTTTTTTTTTATATCTTTCGACTAATTCCAAAAAATTGCATGAAAGTTTGTACATAGAGGTTTTTCAAATTAAGAAATTCAAATTTGTGGTTGATTTGGTTGTATTTTTAGAGGGTGCCACTGGCAATTATTTCGTCCCCTTAAAACCGTTGCAACTTTTTTGTGCTACCCTGTATGTCAATTTGGATTAGAAAAATCGAATCCTCTGGCTTTTCTATCTGAAAAAAATTTACCTCATTTAAGTCACTAGGACCTACGGTTTCCGAGAAAATCGCATTTAAAGCATATGATTCATACCAATTTTCATAGTGAATTTTCAAATATTTCTTTTGACGATTTCATTTTCCAATTCTTGCATGATGTCGTATCACCCTGTTCCAAATCCTTCATTTGTATTTTTAACTAGAGATGAAGATTTCATGTTCGTACCTAGTGACTTCTACTTCGATGTTCAACCAATTTTTTTGATCTGCTACAACAAAGGAGGATATTTATCTGAAAGTAGGGAATCAAGAGAACTAAAAGTGTCACTCCAGATCGAACAATAAACTTTCATGAGATGGAATCCCTCCTCATCCCCGAGGCCATTCAATCAGGAATTAGCATTTCTAAAACACCAGTACAGCAACCCTTACAACTTCTTTGTTCCAGACGCGCCATAAAATGGGACCGAAATCTGAAAGTGCGGAAATCGAAGTAGACCTTCCAGGCAGGGTAGGTGGAGACAGATAGCAACGATATGCATGAATTTGCATGCCGACACCGTGGGGATATATATGGGTCTCCGACCCGCTCTGGAATAGTGCTGCCCGCGCTGGAAATTGAAATTTTGACAAGTGTATTTATCTTGTTGCGGCTGAGACTCGCCATGCGATAGCCGGGGGAGGATTGATCAGGATGCTGCACACCTACGTATATGTGCGTTGCAACCATCCATCAATATGATTCTGAGAGGCGGTGGTCCGATTTCGTTTCGCACTTTGAACGGGAGCATAAATTCTGGCGTTAAAAAAGTTCCCGAAATATTTTGCAGGCCGAACACTCGAGATTTATAGGTGTAGTCGATCGAAACGTGTATGTGCTCGGAAACGGTAGATGCATGAAGTGGAAATAGGATTGCCGTGAATGTAAGTAATGTCAGTTACGGCTATCGATACATGGAGTCTAACTCGTACGTTGTTGTATGAGAATCGGGTTGTAAACCTAGATAGTGTTCATTTTACAACAACCTGTCAGATGGAAGTTGGAAATCCTGCTATATAAAGGTAAAGCCTTTTTTTGTGAAATGAAATATCTGAAAAACCCTTTGTTTACAATTGCGACCAAATATCTGCCTTCAATGATTCTCACATGGTATACTCGTAGCGCGAAACTGATATAAAGCTTGTCAATTTGAAATAAATATATATATTCTTTTGAACTTTTGGCTTACAATATTTACTTAGCAAACAATAAAGCATATAAATCAGGGGTTAGTGAAGGGGTGTCATACAATTCGGCGTATGGCATAAAAGCCTAGGGAAAAAACCCCAGTAAAAAAAGCCCTGGCTCCACGCCTAAGTGTGAAAGTACAAAAATAAGCTGAGATATATTTAAGAGACTTCATTCTTCAAGAGTGGTCTTCTATCGATGGAAACAGAGACTTCTTCAAGTGGCCCACATCGAATCTGGAAATAAAAAGACAAAAGCAGAAATAAGAACTGAATAACAAAAATACAAAATTTGAAAGAGATAAAGAAAACACCCTCAAATTCGCCTTTTTGGATTAACTCGATATTGTGAATCAAGGGTTATTTAACATAACAAGCTAAACCGTAAATTCAACTAAGAAGATAATCAATGAATACATAGGTAACTATTATGGTTTCTCTTACACGAAGATTTTTTTAGTATCCGTATGTGTCTCTTGAAGGAGAATAATCTCAGCACCATAGTCCTTTGCTAGTTTAGAAATATAATCATCACTCTTGTCCTTAGAAATACCGTCTATATTCAAATCTAATACACAAAATTTGTCGCCAATCTGCAAGGAGGATTATTCGAATCGGGCCATGCGGTCCAAGTGATGATTTTTCAGATCTTCTGATGTTTGAAGTCTCATTTATTATGACGTATGTCATAATGTCACTTCTTTTGACGTCAAGAATCTATGGTTAAAATTAACGCAGTGGTCAAAGACTCACCCTGTATACAGAGTGAGTCTGTGAGTCTCTAGTTTTTCTGAAGAAAATAACAACTTAAGATCAATAATGGTTACAGATATTATCTTTCATTTAAAAAACTTTTCAATTATTAATTTTTTCTCTCCTGGGGTTCCGTAATAAATTAATATTCTATGGTAAGGTATTAAAATTTGACATAATCTATGAATAACCATTATTCAATATTTATCATTTTGTTTACATAATTAAAACAGATACTCTGATAATAAAAACCAAAAATTTACGCATGTTCAGTAATTAATTATAGTCTAAACAGAATAGATTCATATTAATGATTTAACAAAAATACTCGAATCAAAATAGAGTTTGATACAAGGCCTTTCCACTTCAGTATTATTAGTTGTAAATCTGCCTGTTATTGAAGTTACATATAAAAATGTTATTTGAAAAATCACGATATACAGTGCAACTTTTAATTAACGAACCTAAAATTACCTACATAATGTACGTACCCACCAAGAAATGTATCTAATTTTACGAATTTTACTGCATTCAATTTTGATTATTGATGTAAAAAGAAATTGCTACCTACCTGATTGGAAAATGACGATATAGTGGACTGTATTATTTTAAGGCCTGCGCTGGTTTACTTGCAAGTACACACAAAAACACTAGATAAATATATTTTAAACGTTATATATTTACATACCACATAACCCCAGTTAGGTTATGTTGCTTCAACAGCTGACGACGAAAGAGAATGAATAACGGTTAGTTTCTGGGACGTCACAAAATTCAACCACAGAAGGTTAATTTAGAACACAGATAACAAAAAGCTCATCCCAAATTATACATAAATACACAAGTCATCATATTAACATTACAAAATCTCATAATAAGGAAAAAAGGAGCACAAAAATACAAAACAAATAACACAAATAATTATAGATAAGAGATAGAGAACTGACGCTAACGCCATCTATTGGTGTTTCTCTCAACTATGAGATTTAAAGTTAACTGCAATTTCTCCATACCGCCCGACTTGACAGGCTACAGGGCTTCAACAGGATAAAAGTGATTTGAAATTGCGTTAGATTAATTAAACTTATAAAATAATTATATAAACAAACATTGGATAAACAGTCAACATTTTACCATATTGGGTAATGGGCACAGTTTTACCACTGGGCGTTTGAAAACACCTTTACAGTTTTAACACTCACTACACGAGTAACACCATCACTACCAGGATGAAGTTCAACAATTCTTCCAAGATCCCACTTTGCTGGAGGACAGTTGTCGTTTCTTATGATAACCATCGTTCCCACAACAACTGGACTGGAACCGGTAGTCCACTTTTTCTCTGTTGGAGGGAACTGAGATAGTCCCGCGACCAACGTTTCCAGAAACATTGATGGAGCTGCTGGAGCAACTGGAACCTGGAGAGTCGATTCAGTTGAACGGATGTGACGTCTGGATCTGGTACACTTCGATACAGCCGGCCAATGAGGAAATGATCAGGGGTTAAGGGTGTTAAATCATTGGGATCGGAAGAGAGAGGATACAAAGGTCGGGAGTTTAAGACCGATTCTATTTGCGTCAACACAGTACTAAATTCTTCAAAGGTTAAAATAGTTTCTCCAATTACTTTGTACAAATGAGTCTTAAAGGACTTTACATTAGCTTCCCAAATACCTCCAAAATGAGGTGAGCTAGGAGGAATAAAATGCCACTTTAGATTATTTTCATCAGCGAAATTCAAAATGGAAGATTCATCCTGCTTGAGGAATTGATATAATTCTTGCAGAGAGTTATTTGCACCGACAAAATTAGTTCCATTATCTGAAAACATATCAGATGGAACACCTCTTCGTGAAACAAATCTTCGTAAACAAGCAATGAAAGCGTCTGATGTCAAATCTGAAACCAACTCAAGATGCACTGCCTTAACACCTAAACATATGAACAAGCAAACATAAGCCTTTGATATTTTGCATCCTCTTGTTTTTCTGTCTTTTATTAAAAACGGACCCGCGTAATCTACAGCTCTTGAATTTCAGCAATTCTAGTATTAACAGTCGTTTGAAATGGGAAGGAGCGTGTTGCTCTGCAATCAGGCAAATCACCCATGATGACTGATTGAGACTTCGGGGAAAATTTAAAACATTTAAGACAATTTCGGACTGTCTTTTTTGCCAGATCTTGTTGAAAGGCTAACCACCTTTCTCTCAATTCATCAGGACTCTCTTCATTCCAATACAATCGAAGAGTCCACAACTTCTGAATTAACCTCTTCGCAACAATAACAGTAGGTGACAATAAACCTAAAGGGTCAAAAACTTTTGATATCTCCGACAAGACATGACGCTTAGTGCATTGAGTCGAGAAAATGGGTTCGGGAAATTGAAATGAGAGTTCATCACTCTCAGAGAACCATTGGATACCTAAGCATTTTGTGTCTTTATTACAGATGGTTAAAACATCTGACGATTGCAAATCTGGTCTAAAATCACTCAAGCAGTTTCGGTTATTAGATCTCCATTTTCGCAACTCGAAGCACCCAAAATTTAAAATCTTTGAAATGTCGCCACAAACCTGAATAGCTTGGGATTCACTATTGAATCCGGCAATCAAATCATCCACATAAAAATCCTCCTGAATAACTTTAGAAGCAGCTGGATACAGATCTTGCGAATCGGTTGCAAGCTGTTGAATGCACCTCATAGCTAAGTAAGGTGCACTTGTTAGACCGTACGTAACAGTGTTAAGATTATCCACCTGAATATCATCCTGTTTGTCAAATCTCCAAACTATTCTTTGCAATGGTCTATCATCTGGATGAACAAGTATTTGCCGATACATTTTGGCTATATCTGCAGAGACAACAATAGGAAATTTACGGAATTTAACTAACATTTTGAAAAGATTGCCAATAACCTGATGTAGTGGAAGATGACCCATTAAATACAACTCTGATTTTTGTTGTGAGACTATCCTCACGAAGAACAGGATGATGGGGTAGAAAGAATGATACCTTATCATGCGTTATGTCTCTCACTAAACTCATGTGTCCTAACTCTAAGTATTCTCTCATGAAATCATGGTACTGCTCCTTAAGGACAGGAGTTTTTTCTAACCTCCTATCTTGAGACAACAACCTTTTAATTGCGATTGCCCTTGAATCACCCAACTTACTAATATCATCTCGAAAAGGAATCTTCACCACAAATCTACCGTGTTCATTACGAGAGAAAGTTGATTCAAAACTTTCTTCACACGCAATATCTTCCTTAGAAGAAAATACCTCATTTTTATTATACAATTCTTCAACCACCCAAAACCGTTGCAATAATGAATTAATGTCATCATTCTCAGAAGTTGCAAATAAATTCAGGGTTTTAATGTTCGGAACATTGTTATTACTCAAACAACCGGAAACTGTGAAGCCAAAGACAGTATTTTGTAAAACCTGATATCCTTTTTTCAATTTGATCTGCTGCGGTTCTAAGCAATCCCAGAAGTTGGACGATCCAATGATCATATCGATCTTTTTTGGTTGATAGAATTCCGGATCTGCTAACTGTACATTGTGGGGAATATCTAAATTTGAAATGTTTAACGGTTCATTTGGAAGTCGGTCTGCTATTTTAGGTAAGACAAAACAATTCAAATTCATCGCGTAATTCCTAGTCAATGATTCCACCAAAACATTACATTGTCTATTCAAATGTGACACTGAATTTATTCCCGTTACACTTATAAGTGCATCGGACAAAGGTAATTTCAATTTTGAAACTAAATCTTTAGTAACGAAGTTTGATTGGGATCCCGAATCCAAGAGAGCATGGCAGATATGTTTATTTCCATACTTGTCTGTGACATGAATTTTCGCCGTTGACAATAAAACATACGAGTTTGTCAAACTTGTAAGGGCAACTTTTTCATTTTCTAAGTGCAATAATCTATTATGCTTTTCCTTGCAACTTTGACAAGCATTATGTCGACACTCGTTAGGTCTGTGTCCTCTACAAAGACAATTCTGACACAGACCTAATTCATTGACTTTCTCGACTCTCTCAGTGATACTAAATTTTAGAAAATCTGAGCAATTATAAATGGTGTGATTCCCACCACACCACAGAAGAAACATTTAACTGACTTTGGTTTTACTTTATCAGTCTTACCCAAATAGCTTCTGACTTGCTTTCCCTTAAATTCCTTTTTAACTTTATCTTGGTCGACTTCATGATTTTGTTCTAATGATTCCAGCAAATCAGCTCTATTCTTCAAAAAGTTTGTGAATTCCTTAAGCGTGGGCAGGTCTAAATTGGTTTTCACCTTTTCCCATCCACATGCTGAAACTTTATCGAGTTTAGTAGTAACCAAATAAATTAATAAGGGATCCCAAGAATCCACATTCAAACCAAGATTGCTTAATGTTCTCAAATGTTTGAAGAGAGAATCTATGAGACTGCGTAGTGTCTTCGAACATTCTCTTTTCAAGGGACTCAAATTAAATAAGTATTTAATATGGTTATTGATCAATAACTTTTTATTGTCGAACCGATTACACAGTAAGTCCCACGCAATAGTATAATTTTCTGATGAAAATTCAAGGGACTCTATCATTCTTGAAGTGGCACTATTCAAACTGGCCCGCAAATAATGATACTTTTGTATCTCACTAATAGATTTATTTGAATGAACAAGAGAATGGAAAATATCTTTAAAACTCAACCATCCCTCATATGTTCCATTAAACTTAGGTAAGTCTATGACTGGTAATTGCACCCTTGACTATACCTCAGACTTGACATCATTATTCAAAACATTTCTCTTATTTAAGATTAAAATGATTTTACTCTGACACCTATTCATATGGTCAAAAAACTCTTCCCTCTCATTCATTTGTGTATCAAATTGACAGTCCTCACAGGATTCTTCAATCTGTGATTGAACTTCATCAAAACTATCCTCAATTAATGACAACTTTTCTTTGAAACCTCTAACAACAATTAAATCTTTTTCGCTCAAAGAAGATGAATCCATCTCGAATTTCCCAATAAAGGGTTCTAATTTTTTCGAAATGATTGTGAATCTACCTCTTAAACTGGCACGTTTTCTCATGAGTGTTCTATCCATAATTAACAAAATATGCTAAGTACTTACTTAATAATAATTAAATTTGTTGACTCAAATAGAATTGGCTGGTATAAAAGGATACTTTACAAATGGATTCCTGTGGCTCTTTCTTGATTTTCAACAAATGGCTTGTTCTCACACACGAGGACAGGAAACAGGAATACTTCTGGAGACTTCAAACGTGATTTTTCTAGCACTTTCTTGGTTTCCAACACTCGGAGACAGAAAGGTCACTAGTTTTCTTTAACTTGAAAGGTGTACTTGCTTCCTCTGGCACTTTCTTGGTTTCCTATGATGTCTTCTTTATAACAGGAACAGAAAAGGTCACCAGTTTTTCTAGCACTTTCTTGGTTTCCAATACTCAAGAACAGAAAGGTCACTAGATTTTTTATAACGAATTTTACTCAAAACCAGAATACGCCTGAATGCGGCACGTAGGACCATGGAAAATTTACGATATAGTGGACTGTATTATTTTAAAGGCCTGCGCTGGTTTACTTGCAAGTTCATAAAAAAAAAAACACTAGACAAATATATTTTAAATGTTATATATTTACATACAACATAACCCCAGTTAGATTATGTTGCTTCAACAGCTGACGAGACGAAAGAGAATGAAAACAACGGTCAGCTCCGGGACGTCACAAAATTCAACCACAGAAGGTTAATTTAGAACACAGATAACAAAAAGCTCATCCCAAATTATACATAAATACACAAGTCATCATATTAACATTACAAAATCTCATAATAAGGAAAAAGGAGCACAAAAATACAAAACAAATAACACAAATAATTATAGATAAGAGATAGAGAACTGACGCTAACGCCATCTATTGGTGTTTCTCTCAACTATGAGATTTAAAGTTAACTGCAATTTCTCCACTGATCGTTTTTAAAGAGAAAACGCATGCAAATTTGATCAACATGTGTAATTTGTTATTAGAAAATGTTTACTATAACAAGATGAGTACGTGATGTTCAGGTGAATGTATAACAAATTTTAGACCAACCTGTCGTCAACATTACGAACCTCAGTTCAACGAATTACTTGATATAACAAATATTTACTCGTTCCCCTCCAATTTGATATATCGAGGTTGCACTATATCATGTTAAAATGTATAAATATTGTCTTTTTCTAGTTTCGTGCTTTCTAGACGCATTTCAACATTTTCTGATTCAAAATTTCAATAACATGGAAATAATTCCATCAGTATTCAACACGACCTATCAAATAAGCTTGACTCAATGCTAGAATATATTGCAGAAGTCGTGAAATTGCCAACTAGTCATGAAAAGGAAAATTAGCAGTCGTATTACCGAAGAAATAGCGCGAAACTCCACGCTATAATTAGTACCGATTCAAAGGCGAAACAAGCGCTGGTGGTCGGAGAGACTAAATTTTAATTGAAATTTCACGTGGCTCCAAAACTTAACAATATTACAAATGGCTCTCACTTGATTTATTTCTATTAATAAAAGGCTATGTAATTTATTGTTGTTTAACTTATGATATCTCGTGAGCGAATTTATGCTTGGAATATTCTCATTACAGATGCACGAAGTTTGTATATTCAGAGTCTGTCCTTTGAATCGGCTGCATACGGAACGTTTCACACTTATTCCTTTTATTATTTCGAAGCAGCGAGTCTCAACGTTTTTCCTACCAGTATATCTAATATCATTAAATAAGTCATTAGGATTCAGGAATTTCTTCAAAATTTCCAGATCAGAAGATAGTATGTAATGGAAATCCGAATGTTAGTAAGCAATAGCAATGGCGTCAGCATAAACAAATTACTGAGATGATGTCGTGGGAAAATCACTGAAATATACAGGGTGAGTCTTTGACCACTGCGTTAATTTTAACCATAGATTCTTGACGTCAAAAGAAACATTTTCTTCCTATAACATTCTTCCAAATTTGGCCTAGATCAAAAGATATAGGGTGTTGAAATTTCATAAAAAAATTGCATTTTCACCTGTAATATTCAAACGACAATATCAATTGAAGTGATCTCTTGTAGAAGGTTTTTGATAACACTCGTGCATATTTTGGCATCAATAGATTTATTCCACTTCTTGTGGGTTTCTCCCTACTACTCTACAGATTGGTTAAATTGCATGAAAAACAAATATCGCTTGAACTAAAGGACCGTATCTCGTACTTCCTGGAATCATTAGTCTTTTTTGCATATAAAATCATTCCTCATCTCTTCTCCTAAATTGCACCATTCTTGAGATATTTGAAGTTGAAAGGAATTGAATCGATATAATTTTGTCCAAATTTTCTGATTTTCCCAAATCCAACTCTGTGCTGAAATGATTCAATAATCAGATTTGTTCAATGTTGCCATATTTTATGTCTTCATTAAATATTTCTACAAAAGGTTGGGGAAATCTCTCCAGTCTTCACCTCTAAACACTATGGATGAAATTAACCACTAAACAATTTTTGTCTAACATTCACCACAAAATCTAAATTGCCATTTGCTGTATTCATTGTTAATGATGTCTAGCACCTTGTTTAATATTCAATCCAGAATAATATTCCATAATAAATAGAGACAAAGTTTTCCATCACTCTTCAGTATATTTTGACCGTTGAAATAAGTAAAGTATTTTCTATCAGGACCTGTTAAATTGAAGACTTGTCTTTATGAAGAGCTGGTTTTTTATAGCTTCAGACTTTCAGGGTTCATCAAATTATATCTATTCTAACATAGGAATGCTGCAAATTGAGCTCACATGAGTTTTAAAAACTTCGAACCCAGACTCCTAGATTTGTTTTAGACCTTCATTATCTTTATTTATTACACCGATTCAACCTTGTTCACAAACTTAGGAGATAATAGAATTTGACTTAGTTTTAATATTTCTGAATGTTTGTTATGATGTATGGTTAATTAAAATTCAATCAATATTGAAACTGGAAGCTATAAGTTCATAAACAAGAAAGATTAGAATAGAATGCATTTTCTGACCATAATCATTTCATACTGAATTGAATAATTTAAAACTATCGATATTATCCTTCCAATATATTCCACATTTTTCTGAAAGATAGCTACAAATAACTGTTGACAGTTTCAAACAGAATCAAAACAACAAGGAACCACAGAACACTTTTTATTTGGGACTACCCACCACAGAGACGTTATAATATTTTAATGTGATAATAATTCACTCTAATTATTCTGAGGTAAATTATAACTAAAGATCAATAATAGTTACAGATATTATCTTTCATTTAAAAAACATTGCAAATATTAATTTTTCGCTCCTGGGGTTTGGTAATAAATTAATATTCTATGGTAAGGTATTAAAATTTGACATAACCTATGAATAACCATTATTCAATATTTATGTTCTTGTTCACGTAATTAAAACAGATACTCTGATTATAAAAATCAGTAAAAAATAGTCTAAACAGAATAGATTCATATTAATGATTGAACAAAAAATTTTTTATTTAAGAACACCTAGTTGATATTTCAAAATCAAATTCAGGTATTTCTTCAAGAAAGTATAATTGCACACCTAAATCTGGAAATACTTGTAATCTATCCAGGTAAATTGTTATTGGGATTCAGTACAGAAAATAATCATCAAGCAAAGTAACATCACTTTAAAATGAGTATTCGTAGTGACATCATTCATTGTTGTTGAAGATTTTGAAAAAGATTTTCATATTTTTAACAGTATATCAAGAGACCTCATAGACTTATTCACTGGTCTCTGTCAAGGAGAAGAAACTTCAGAAATATCAGTGTTTGTAAAATCATAGATGATATTTTCTGGCTTTGAGTGAAAAAAAAGCACAGTGACAACCTCTTGCCTTGGAAGTTTTCATATAAATGATGGTTTTCATTATTTGGAAATTTTAAGAAGAAAATAACAAATGTATGATGATAACACCCAATGATTCTGAGGTTTTTTGGAATTGCTCACTGGGAAGGGATGGTTTATAATCTTGAAGTAGAAAGAAAATATAGTAGAACAACAAAAATCTATGTTTATGGTGTTGAATTTTTTTTACCAGAAAATTAGTATTTTGTATCTTCCTTCTGGATATGGACCTCATCGGATGAAACATGAGTGAGTGAATCATTTCTTAGAGGGAAAATAATGTTTTTAAACAATTCAGATTCATTAGTGGATGCTGTGGAAGGTATTTTTCATTCAAACTAAACTGGACTGCAGGGGGCTATTTGCCCAATGTGAAAACTCAAAATGCTTATAACTTTTTAACGCAGCTGAATATGAAAAAACCGTAATAGAAAAAGTGTTTCTTTTGATCTCAAGAACCTATGGTTAAAATTAACGCAGTGGTTAAAGACTCACCCTGTACATATATATATATTTTTTTCTTTTGAACTATTGGCTTACAAACAAATGTTAGCTGGGGTTGGTGACGGGGTGCCATACAATTCGGTGTATGACATAAAAGACTTGGGGAAAAACCCCAGAAAAAAAAATACCCTAGCTCCTCGCATAAGTATTGTTGTGTGTACAGAAATAAGCCTAAATATATTTGAGGGACTTCTTTCTTCAAGAGTGATCTTCAAGTAATAATCAGAGAGGCTTCTTCAAGTTGCACATAGCGAATCTGAAAATAAAATGAGTAAAGCAGAAAAACGAACTGAATACAGAATATACAGGCCTACAAGTAGAAAAACGCCGTTTTACCATAGGTTGCACTAACATTGCAAATCGGTCGATGAGTACCAACAGAAACGTTACGTAGTCAGCTGAGGCATCAATAAGCAACTCTACAAAATCTTGCTTGTCTATATTTAATGTGCTTTGTTTTGTTTTTGAGATTTTGCGAGAAGTGTTGCTATCTAAGAAAGCAGGCGCCCACGAATTCCAAGGTGCTCAAGCTTGTAAAGGAGGCGCCTGTGGGGCACACGATCGAATGCACGAGTAAAGTCAAGGTAGATGACATCAACCCCTGTCGAGGGACATCGACCAGGCATCAACTCATATAAGCAGATTGGTAATTTCCAAGCGACCCGGCAAAAAACCATGCTGGCACTGTGGGATCAGGCAATAACCCAGCGCAAACTGGAGAATCCGCCCATGGATAATTCTTTCGCAAACCTTCCCAATAATTGGAACCAGACTGATAGGACGATAGTTAGCAGGGCAACGCTTGTTTCCCTTCTTGAAAACTGGCGTCATCCGTGCACTCTTCCACACAGACGGCAGAGATGAAGTCGCAAATGAGCCGAAAAATATAAGAGAAAGAGGCAGCGAAATTGAGTGAGCACATTTTCTTAGAAGCCTAGATGAGATCTCGTCAGAGCCCGGTGAGGAGTCAACTTTGAGAGCAGACAAGTGGGTCTCCACGATTTTTTTTTTATGAAAGACCCAGCCCATCTTTGAATGGGGAATCATCGCTTGAGAATTTCTGAACTTATTTATTTCACACTCAGTATAATATTCAATTGATTAGAAATTCTATCCATCCAACTAGCTGCCTAATTTCCATATGGCCATGAAGATTGGAGCAGGTAAGTACTTCAAGATTGAACAAAAGAAAGTTTTTTCTGATCATCCTACAATAATATGATTTTATTGAATAGTAAAGGCTATGAACATATCCAGTGAATTTAAAATCTCTAGCTCATTTTGTGCTAGAATTATCGTGCAGGATGCTGGACGAATGGACCAAAAAAAATCCGTGTCTAATGTAAGATGAAAGTTGAAAGAATTCAATTCCCCGTTGTTACCCCAAGATTGAAGATATTTTGTATCCAGAAATTGTATTCGTGTACATAGCTCTATGTCATAACGAAGCACTATCTAGGTGTTGGGTGTATTTTACATGTGAAATAATCCGTTCAACAGTCTCGAAGTGCAGGTTTATGGCCAAGATAGTATACAAGTAGCAGTGCAACTTTCAGTGTTGTTTCAAATGAAACCGCCAGGTCTCGACATTCAAAAGGTGTTATCCTGCTTCCATCCAAGTTAGTGAGTTCCTTAATGATCTCCAGAGTGGAGCTTGTGAGCTATATGGAAAGGATTTTAGTTTTAAGAAGCCGTTAAACTGACATTCCCGTGAATTCAGAGAGACTGTACTTTTGCTTATTCGAAAGCCAATCTTGTTAACGGGCGAACATACATATATATAAAATGGACACGATTGGAAAAGTTCTGAAAAACTTCTCCCTTTGCGACTCTTTCCTCGCGGGCTGAATGGTGCAAAGGATATAAACTTTCGGTCGAGACCCATTGTTCGACGGAAGAATTTGGAATAATCAGGGATTCCAAATATGTTCGAGGGTTTTTGTCGTCCCTTCGAGATTGGACTGGAGTGTTATAAAGTTTCAGGAAGGAAATGTTTCTACTTATTCTCGCTGAAATACAGGAATAATGTTATCGGAAAAGGTCGCTGATATTTATGATATCGATTTATTGCCCCCTGAATGTTACTAAATATTTGATGCTTCAACTTTCATTTATATGTAGGAAATCTAGAGTTCAGAGCAATCGTAGATGTATATTCATCATCGTTTAGGATGCGACAGACAATACTGCTGTTTTGATTTGAATCAATCAGGGAACTGCTGAAGTGGACTTATCCCATTTTATTTCAATGATGGTCTGGTGAAATTCTAATGAAGGAAGATTGCCAACAAAAATTAATGTAGTGAAAGTGATCGTAAATAATTAAATTCAATTCAATTTTATATTTCAATTTTTTGAATGTCTAATCAATTATGTTTCGGATTTCTATTTATTTCGACAAGCTTTTGCTGATGGTCATCAGGGTGGATGACTATCAGAAAAACAGTTAGATACCGCTTTTATTTTCTAACTCCCATCAAACCTTTTTTTAAACTGAATTAGGGGGAATACTTACTTTCCTCATTTTTTTTAATTACAACCTTATTGTATTGAATGATTGTTTGGGCTATTACCATCATCTATTGTGGATATAATGTTTTCCGACGTTTCGATAGGCATCTTCTATCTTTATCAAGGAGAATAGTAAGAAACCTTTTGAAAATTATCAATTTTCAAAAAGTCAATTGACAGAAGTCATGATAGAAATATACTCATCTGTGATATGATGATCTTATTAAGTTGGATCGAACTATCGGCGTCCAAACTTCCTGTCAAAAGTTATAGAGCAGATAGGATTTCAAAACGGACAAGTCAAGCCCTTATGAGAGAAAGACTGAATCAACATCGATTCAACAGAGCCAAATTACTTACAACATGCGAGAACCTTAGATGTAGCATTCAATCAAAAACTTATGCTGAAGATTATGAAAATATTCTGGGAGCTATTAAACATAGCTATGAAAGAATATATGAACAACAAAAACAAGTCCAACAAAGGAAAATGGAGAAACTTATAAAGGAGTCAAGAAAATATGAACCCTTAGATCATTCAAAAACCGTGATCAATTTATCTAATAAGAACTTAAGTGAAGATCAGATATCTCTCCTCAACAAGGGTCTCAAGTTCTCTATAGCCCCTAAGACGATACCAAAAATTGAAATCATGTTGGCGGCAGAAGAAACTGCACAGAAAATTCGAGAACCTGAAAAAGCCGAAGAGTACAGATGGAAAATCAGAACCTTGTTAGACAGGAATAACAAAACACCTCTACTCAATATAAATAAAGCTGAACAGAGGGCATTAAAAGATCTTAACTCGGATAGTTCCATAAAGATACTTCCAGCAGACAAAGGAAACGCCACTGTTCTAGATGTTTGCTCTTATAATCAAAAAATCAATGAATTATTAGAAGCAGGAAAATACAAAAGACTAAAAAGGACCCTACCATCACAGTTGAAAACAAGATTTACAAAATCCTTTATAAATATCGAAATGAATTTCCAGATCAATTCGTTAGATCAAGACTTACACCTCACTTCAGTAAACCACCACATTTATATGGTCTACCAAAAATACACAAAGCAAATATTCCTCTAAGACCAATTGTGAGTTCAAGAAATTCAGCATGCCACCAATTGGCTAAATTTCTGCTGAAAATTATATCACCATTAAAAAGTAATTCAACATCGATGATAGGAAACACGAAACACTTCATAGAAATAATGAAACATCAAGAAATCATGGAAGAAGACGTTATGGTCAGCTTCGACATCACCAGTTTGTTCACAAATATTCCGACAGATAAAACACTTATCATAGTTAGGAAAAAGCTTGAAGAAGATCAAACCCTTAGTGAAAGAACTACACTAAGCGTGAATGCAATTATGGAAATGCTTTCTATTTGTATTGAAACAACATATTTCCAATTTGAAGACATCTTTTATCAACAGGAATTCGGAATGGCCATGGGTTCACCACTATCACCAATTTTAGCTGATTCATTTATGGAAATTTTCGAACAAAAGGCATTAGAAAAATATGTACTTAAACCCAAACTGTGGAAAAGATATGTAGATGATACTTTCATTATTTGGCAACATGGAAGAGACACTATAGATGGATTCCTTCAATATCTAAACAATCAAAAGGAATCAATTAAATTCACAATTGAAATCGAGAAGGACAGACAACTTCCATTCTTAGATGTACTCGTACATAAACAGAATGGAATCCCAAGAACCACTGTGTATAAAAAGCCAACGAACACAGGACAATATCTACATTTATCTATATCTACATAGATCTTTCTTTATATTTCTCCTCAGAATAACTAGAGTGAATTATTATCACATTAAAATGTTATTATAACGTCTCTGTGGTGGGTAGTTCCCAATAAAATAGCGTTCTGTGGTTCCTTGTTGTTTTGATTCTGTTTGAAACTGTCAACAGTTATTTGTACCATTCTAAAGAAAAATGTGAAAAATATTGTTAGGATAATTTCGATAGTTTGAAATTATTCAATTCAGTATGAAATGATTATGGTCAGAAAAAGCATTCTCTTCTAATCTTTCTTGTTTATGAGCTTATAGCTTCCAGTTTCAATATTGATTTAATTTTAATTAACCATGCATCATAACAAACATTCAGAAATATTAAAACTAAGTCAAATTCCATTATCTCCTACCAGGTTGAATCGGTGTATGAAATAAAGATGTGAAAAAACTTCGATAACGGTATAAAACAAATCTAGGAGAATGGGTTCGAAGTTTTTGAAACTTGAGCTTAATTTGAAGCATTCTTTGTTAGAATAGATATCATTTGATCAACCCTGAAGTCTGAAACTATAAAGAACCAGCTCTTCATAAAGACAAGTCTTCAATTTAACTGGTCCTGACAGAAAATACATAACCTATTTCAACGGTCAATATATGATGGAAAACTTTTCTCTATTTATAATGGAATATTACTCTGGATTAAATATCAAACAAGGTGCTAGACATCATTAATAATGAATACAGCAAATGGCAATTTAGATTTTGTGGTGAATGTAAGACAAAAATTGTTCAGTGGTTAATTTCATCTAGTGTTTAGTGGTGGAACCATAGACTGGAGAGATTTCCCCAACCTTTTGTTGAAATATTTAATAAAGACATAAAATATGGCAACATTGAACAAACCTGATTATTGAATCATTTCAGTACAGAGTTGGATTTGAGAAAATCAGAAAATTTTGACAAAATTATATGGATTCAATTCCTTTCAACTTCAAATATCTCAAGAATGGTACAATTTAGGAGAAAAGATGATGAATGATTTTATCTGCAAAAGAGACTTATGATTCCAGGAACTACAAGATACGAACCTTCAGTTCAAGCGATCTTTGTTTTTCATGCAATTTAACCAATCTGTAGAGTAGTAGTGAGAAACCTACAAGAAATGGAATAAATCTAATTATGCCAAAATATGCATGACTGTTATCAAAAACGTCTTACAGGAGATCATTTCAATTGATATTGTCGTTTGAATATTACAGGTGAATATGCAATTTTTTTATGAAATTTTAACACCCCTATATCTTTTGAACAGGGCCAAATTTGGAATAATGTTTCTTTTGATGTCAAGAATCTATGGTTAAGATTAACGCAGTGGTCAAAGACTCACCCTGTATAACAGTGTAACAAAAAATTTTATTCTCGCTTGTGCAAGAACTAAGATTTGAATTTTCATCGTATTCAGAAAATAAATACAAACACACAATAATACAGAACACATCTCTATAGAATGGAAACTGCCATTATAAAATTTGGTCATTGCTTTCAGCGACCTCATGCGGCGGCAACATGAACTAAACGCCGAAAGGCGGGACGTTTAAAATGGATATTGGAACTGTTCCGAATTTTTTGTAAATGAAATAATGTAATACGGACATATAGTAATATATAGCTTGAAGAATCTTTCAAGTTATATATTACCATTGTATTACAGTAAGAGTTCTTTCATATTCACTATTTATCTTAAAAATTATATATAATATTTATTACAGGATATTATATTTAATGGATAAACACTAATACAGTAATTTATAATCTTTTATTTATATTTAATCTAAGCATGAAAAAATAACAAATCAAAAGTGGAAAATGAAATACACCCCCCTTCAATGGTCTTCCGCTTGGGGCCAACATATTATTGCTGTTCGGGCTATCGCAAAGTTTGTCCAAAAACAAAATCAGTTCTGCAGTATCGCCAGCTTCCTGTGGTAACTGATTTTCGTCTTCAATATCTGTAATAAAAGAAAAAAACATTTATAAGTGAACCTGACTTACAATAGAAAAAAAAACCTAAATTATTAGGAATTCAAATTGTTATAAGCAATTTTGCCTAGATAGATGTCTATTGGAAGATTGGCCAGAAGAACATCATTGACAGATGATAAAAATAACGCAAACAATCAATTTATAATTTCTTAATTTTTTGAGTTCTCTCTATATTATGTTTGGATATAATAATGTTCAAAAAATTGCTATCGGCTTTCTCAGCAGGTTTCTCAATGATTTTCGGGATGGCAAAGCAAAAATTTTTGAAAGCAAATCCCACTAGCCTTCAAGAGCGATAATGCTAACACTTTGTCATCCAGATTAAACCTTCTTCCTTTTGGTTTAGAACCCTGATTTCTTATTTGTGACATTATAAAATTGAACGTTGGTTCAGAAACATATTTCAAAAGTTTCTTGAACTTTTCAGATGAATTGAGTTCCTCTGCATTTGCCAAACGTTCCTTAAATAATGCCACTTTTTTCTGTGTTCTTTTTAACCGCCTACTCTCTTCAATTAATTTCAGCAAGAACACGTTCAGAATCATTCAACTTTGCTTGCCTTCTATAGTACCTGGAATGAAGCTTCCATCCAGAACGCGTAACAAATCGTGACGTTCCTACTACTGATCCACTACTTCCATCATCAGCTTGGACGGAAAAGTCTCGAATTGCATGGCTCTTTTCGGCATCTACTACAGCAGGGGTGTCTGGAAATTCATGTAGATCACTATCTGCACAAACTCCTTCAACACTTCGACTCAGGTCATAAGATCCTGTAATAAATGATTGAATGTTCTTACAATTACGATATCACATGTTTGAAATTATCAAAAACAAATCTTACCAGGAATAAACAATTGAGGAACAGCATTTTTCCAAATGCCTCTATGGCTTCTCAATTTCGCCTCATCCGTGAAATGCCTGTCACAAACATAAAAGTTTCGGATTTGTTTGGATGTTTTATCCATCCAACAAAGGTTTCTGAACATTCTCTAGCCAAAGTTTGAACAATTCTGGTTCCTTATCTGCTCTAGGAAAACGATGGCGTTTACTAAATTTATCGTCGCACTTTGGAACGCAACATTCGCGTTTTTCTTTAACTTCTTGGGACATATTGAAAGAAGAAATGTCGAAAAACTTGGAGAACTCAGAAGCACTTGTTATATCCACGAGGGATCAAAATAGAAACGAGGTTATGAAAGTATCAACAAAGCAAAAATCGGAGAAGCCAGAGACACCATACGGCGGCGCAAAGAACTATTATTGTGAACCACTTTGCCTATCTCAGTTTCCACTCTATATGTAATTACTTTATGTACAAAAATACTATTGTTAGAGCTGAGTACAGACGCTCACCGAATTGTTAATGAATGGCATTGCTCTATTTCTGCACGGATCATAACTGCATAATCTCGTCGTGAACTACAAGTTGACATTCAAGCAATATTCCTCAAATTCTATCTGTTTGATCTGAACCTTTCGTTTTCAAACTCGACATCGAGACAAATTCATTCCTTGGCAATATCGACCCGACAACCCGTCAAGAGTGATTAATTGAAAAACATCCTGTCTCAGAGGGTGGCTGATATAAACGTCGTCGAAAACAACGACAGGATGAAAATGTATGGGAAGGTGAACAACAATGAGGTGCGATTACAATATCGACAAATTATAAAGGTGGAGCACATCCCTGACGCTTGATGGAGATGTCATTTCAAGATTGATGGGATGCATTATTCACGTGGAAAGTTTCAAGCGCAAATTCCGTTATATCAATATTACTTGACGAAATGTCTCTATGGCAAATATGCATCAGACACAAAGATGAAGTTACTCATTGCGTATTTTGAAAATTATTAGAGAAGCTCTTTTCTGAATTAATTCTTGGTAAATATATCATAAGAGATATAAATTCCGTGAGAAGTCTATCGATTAATTTTCAAACAAAAATGAATTCGTTGTCAAAATCAAGATGCCGTAAAATGGATATTGTTTCTTCGAAGTAGCTCATTCAAATTTGGATATGAAAGACTGACTTATAAGCTGAATTCAATTATGTTTAATACTTCATAAAACTATCTGAAGAACAAAATGAAAGATCAGAAACTTCATATTTGGGAAAGGCCAGAGAAAACATATAATAATAATTACTTTTTGCAAACTTGTTCTAGTGTAAAAAATGAAGAAAAGCACTGAAGTGAAGACAGTGTTTTTCCGTATTCTGGAGTAAAGTAATAGTAATAGTAATAGTAATATTTATTGATTCCATTAAATTACATATATAACATAAAATTGGAATAGGTCAGAAACATGGAATAGAAAAATGGTTAACCTTTACAAAATTCTTTGAAATCACCTATATTGTAGGGCTCACAATTTAAAATCGCAGGATACAAAGCTTTCTTAAATTTTAAAGGGTCAGAAATATTTCTTATTTTAGGTGGCAACATGTTGAAAATACTCACTTTTAGGGTACATATCTCGTAAAACTGATTAATCCAAGTGTCCTTCAATAGTCTTCCTGGGATGGAAGGGGGAAAGTCTGGCCACAATCAGCAATCTCTCGAGGACCACCTGGGCTGTCCTGGCCTGATACAAAAGTTTGAATGTTCTAACCGAGATACAATCAGTATTGGAGTTGAAATTTGCAGATTTAAGAGCCTCCAACACACTCAACGAATCTGACACAATTAGAGATCTTGGGATATTATGCAGCAGAATTATCTGAACAGCAGTTCCCACTGCATACATTTCTGCGGTGAATATGGACCAGTGATCTGGTAGGCGAGCAGACATCCTTACCAGTGGGTTCGAGCAGTATACACCATAGCCTACAGAGTCGGGAGATCTGGATAGCGGAGCATCTGTAAATAAAACTCGATGTTGGCGAAACTTTTCCGCCACTAATGCAGCAAACTCTTGAGTGTTCGATAATGAATACTTAGGAAGACCCGAGTTGTGTACATATACTTTGCTTAGTCTTATCTCAAGCGGAATTTCATAGAAAGGTATGTTTTGCATGCTATTTATGAGTCGCTTTCTGGAAGAGAGGTCAAAAAAGGCCCGAATAAGAGGGGGGATGGTTGTACGCGCCCAAAGATGGTCCAACTGTTCATGCTCTCCAATTATCTTGCACACTTGATGGTCTTCCACCTGTAGAATCTTCGACACATACTTAAACGCAAGCCACCTACGTCTCAATGAGAGAGGAAACTGTGCTGCCTCATAAAGGATGACATTTGTGGGAGTAGAACGCAGCAAGGACATAGACAGCATATTGTGCTCTATCTAGACGCTCCAAGTTGGATTTAGAGCATCTCCCGTAAAGAAAGCTCGCATAATCTAAATGCGGTAGAGCCAACACTTTAAATATTCTGATCAGTACGGCTGGATGGCAGCCCCATTTCGTCTTGCCCAAGGCTTTGATGATATTTAGTGCTCCTAAAGTTTTGGCACATGCAGTGGCAATCTGCTTGCCCCAGCGGAAATTGCTCTCAAGTTGGACTCCCAGATATTTGACTGAGGGTTTCCAAGGTATAACGTGATCTCGACAAGATATGCTAGGGGGGAAGAGGGAGTCCTAGATTTAGAAAAGATCATGGCTGATGACTTGTCAGGGGAAAGAGAAAGATTTCTTTGAGACATCCAGGTGAGTATCCTCCCTAGATCAGTTGAGAGTTGGTCTGCCATCAACTTTAAATCAGTGCCACTTACAAGTAGAGAAAAATCATCTGCAAACTGCAGGCTAACTGTACCGGGGGATAGTGTACCAGACGGTAGGAGGGAGTACAAGTTATAAAGGGGAGGAGCCAACACTGAACCCTGCCCCAGACCACAAGAGGAGATCACAGGACCTAATATAATGCCAACAGCTGGGTGAGTGATATACAAAGTTCTGTTCACAAGCAGCTGCTTTATCAACCGAATGAGAGTAGAGGGGACACAGGCCATCTCAAGATCGCCCAAAAGCACAGATGGGATAACGTGGTCGTAAGCGCCCCTGATATCCAAAAACACCGCCATCACCCTCTCACCGCGAGAAAAAGCTCTGTAAACAAATCCTGCAAGAAACGCCAGGCAGTCATTGACTGAACGACCCCTCCGAAAGCCAAAGAGAGCACAATCAGGGCCAATTCGTGCTTCTATGTGTTCCTCAATACGGTTCTTCACTAGCGTTTCGAGTATCTTTGTGACACACGGCGTCAATGCGATAGGTCGGTAACTGCTAGGAAGTTCAGGAGGCTTACTCTTCTTCAGCACAGGGAAAAATTAAAGTTTCCTTACATTCTTCAGGAATTCTACCTGAGAATAAAATATTATTGTAAGCAGCCAGAAGGTGTGGTTTGACTGACATCGGTGAATTTACAAAGAGCTGGTACGATAAGCCATCCAAGCCTGGGGCTGAATCTCTTTTATTCCTCAAAGCTAGCAGAAGCTCACTAAGAGAAAATGAGGACAGGATTCGTCAGGAGGTAACGGGGGCATGACATTAGAGTCGGTCTTAGCAAGATTCTTGAGAATAGAGAGCATACATTTTTTTGATGGAGAAAAAGTAGACGAAGACATGGAGCCTGAAAATTTTTTAACTACTCTCCACATTTTCTGAAGCGTTATAAAGTCAATACCTTCGCAGAAAGTTCTGAAGGACGATCTCTTTTTACTTCTCATGAGTCTCCTACAATAAGCTCTTTTCTGCTTGACAGCTATATAGTTTTCTCTTGAAGGTTCAATACGATATTTTCTGAACAGCGCTCTTTTTTCTTCCACCGTCGCAGACACTTCCTCGTCCCACCAGTGCACCTTAAAATTACCTGCCACAGGAGGTTTACGTTTAGGAATGGACCTGTCAGAGCTGGTTGAATTTTTTCTGAGCATTTCACCACTAAGCCAAGATGTGTATTCCTTCCAATTTGCTCTCTTGAGGTTGTACTTTCGAGTGGAATACATTTTAGTAATCATTTGTCCCCCAGTAGATCTCTCGTAGTCAATCAAGACGGGAAAATGGTCACTCATACTACAGTCAGGGATAACAGACCACTGCATATTCAGGGCTATCGTGGATGTACATAGCGCCATGTCTACCGCGCTGGGGTTATCCCCTGGACGGGTAAGCCGAGTGGGGTGCCATCATTTAATACAACCAGATCCTCCGTTAGCAAGAACGACTCCAGAGCAGCACCATTTTGGTTTGTTACACCTGATCCCCACAAAGGATTTTGAGTGTTGAGATCGCCTACCAACAAGAACTGAGGGGTAAAGTATTGTGTAAGTTGTTTAAGACAGGTCACTGTCAACCTGACATCTGGAGGAGAATACATGCAGACTATTCGAAGAGATTGCACCTCAAGGGCAAGCTTTTGCACTCTTCTTGGGAATCCCAGGTTGTCAAGTGGGACCTGACTAAAAGGTAGGCTGCATCTGATTGCTGCAGCTATTCCGCCAAAACCATCATCTCTATCTTCTCTGATCAATGTATAATTATGTAAATGGACGTTAATATTAGGTTTGAGAAAAGTCTCATTTAACAGGATGATGTCAGGGTTAAACTCCCTAATGTGGACTTTTAAATCGACCATGTTCTGTAGGACTGAATGGATATTCCAGTGCAATATTCTGAGAGGAGCCATTTTTAGTTTCTAAGACCAACAACAAGTGTAATAAAATTTAAGTCTATAACACAGCCGATAGATTTCTTGAATAAGTCCGTAAATGATAAATATATATATTTTTATTATTAATTTTTTATTTTATTTATTTATTATTGTTATTTATTTATTTGTTTATTATCTTTATTGTTTTTTTTTTAAATATGTGTTAAAAAAATGCAAAATAGAGGTTAAGAGGAGCCTGGAAGGGAGACTTCCATGCTCCAGTCAAGCTCTGAAGGAGATTATCAGCGTTATTATCATTATTTATATTATCATTAATTTCAATGTTGGTGATATCTTCGTCGTTAGAGGAGGAGGAAAGAGGCACATGTTGTGCCGACTCTGTGATGATAAGCTTTTGAGGAGGGAGAGTACAGCTAGAAGTTGGAGGATTAGAAATTAGACAATTTGTATAACTCGGAGTGTAAGAGAAAAGGGCCTGGGAGTGGGCAACCTTATCATATCCCACAGTTCTCTCTTTCCTCTTTAGTGGAGTCTTGTTAAGAGTACGAGGGGGAAAGGATTTGCGCGATTGCAAGGGGTTTGAGACAGGTGTAGGATTGAGAGGAGAGCGATTCAAGATAGAAGGGAATTCAGAAGGCAAAGGGGCCAATTGCTTTCTAGTAGCCTGGTTTGCTTCATAAAGGGAAAGATTGTGCAAGGCCATCAACTCTCTCATCTTGACTTGGCGGAGGTATTCCGAGCAAATTTTGTTATCGGCAGAGTGAGGACCCTTACAAAAATACATTTGGGGGGGATAGTAGAGTCAGTCAAACTTACATGACTTTCACCACAAGTTTTACATCTGAAATTACCCCTGCATTGGGATTGGATGTGTCCAAATCGTAGACATTTACGACACTGAATTACAGGAGGGATATATAGAGATACTTCTGTACGTATACTAAAGATGTCTAAATATTTGGGTAAGGAGGTCCCTTGAAAGGTAATCAAGCAGGTTCCAGAGGGGACTTGAGTTGTGACACCATTAACTTGTGTGGTACGTTTAAATCTGCGAACCCTGAGAACTGGGACTTTAGGGGATATACCCATGCCATGATGAATAATATCGTCCTCAGTAATATCCGAGCCAATATCTCGCACTATTCCCATTGATGTTACCATTCGAGCTGGGATATATACATCATAGCTATCCAGAGAAAACGTATGGTTTTCGACAAACCAATTAGCTTGATCCGCCGTAGAAAAACAAAACCCAACCCGTTTGAGGCCCTTTCGGCATATATTAGTAACATTAAGATTGTATGTGTATTTTGAATTATAAATTATTTTTCCAATATTCATTGGATTGAGATTGCTTATATTAGAGTAAATGGATTCAATAATAATACAAAATGGGCCTCTATCTGAAGCATTATATCTGAATGAATTTTTTGCATTCGTTGTTTTATCTTGTCTAGCAATAATTTGAGAAAGATTTTCAACTTCTTTTAACAATTCATCGTCTTGTGAATCACTAGCAGTTTTGTCCAATGCTGCAATTTCCTCTCGTAGGAGGTTAAAATCTATTGAATTAGGGGACTCTGCTCTGTTAGGGGACTCTAATCTACATAGGGTAAGGTATGCCCTGGGAGAAATTGTTGGTTCTGACAAAGCCCAGTGTATTATTTGAACTGTTTTCCGTTCGTCTTCGATCGCATATAATATTTTCATAATAGGTACAGTAGGAGAGTCAGATTGGATACCACTCACCTGAACCGTACCTGCTCTTTGAGCAATTGTGATTTTGTTTTTGGTTTCTATAGTTTCCTATTTTCAACAGAGTGCGAAAAGAAGTTATAAACATCACGGAAGGGTCTTCCATATTCATTTAATTGATATTATGGAACTTTCACCCCATTTGAACTTCAGCACCATTTCAGAGCTCTTCTTTTAATATACCCACCTACGGCAACGCTCTTTTGACAGATCAATTTACTGATTATCTGTTTCAACCTGTTGTTGATGTTTGCTGGTCTCTGGGCATAGAAATTAACGAGTTCAAAATTTTGATCATAGTGACGTTATGAGACAGATCAGCAAAGATAATATTACTAAGGGAACCAACAAAAATTTCTCGACGCTTCACATGAGTGAATCGATGAATAACAATTAATGGAATGAACCAAAACTGTGTACTTGGCTATGGGAGAATCGTGGCCACCCACCTCTCAACTTTTATCCCAGTTTCAAAATCCATTTCATTATGGAATGAATCCGAAATAGCAGGTAGCCAAAAGTCGCCTCAATTAGCAGATTGCTACCGTGCAGCAACGGTGACACATTCTCCCTACATATCAGGAAATTAATTACCGAACTCTGGTCGTGTGTTGTTATTTGAACAATTCGGGAACTGATTAATATTGATACGATTCACAGCTACCGAACATGACCACATGAAATGTGATTATATCACTGAAGAATTTCAGAATTTAACGTTGTCGAGAGTAGGAAGTCACGTCGAACGGCGTTCGAATAAATGATCAATGGTGCTGCAGGGCATGATACGTTACGCAGTTGGTTTACTTTAATTTGCTACCCTTAATTGAAATATCCGATCGGAAAATATGGCTACGGTAAGTGACATTGGAAATACCGATTCGATATAGCTATCAATCGATCTGTTGCTAACCTTTGCGCCGAATTCGAGCTTTGTCCTATTTACCTTCGATAGTGGTAGGCATGATACAAATTAGCAGCATACTTGAATATTCAAAAATTTCAATTACGTTCAGGAGCAAATGGTTTCTTTTTGTTACACAATAAATAAAGGTAAGTACATTATACATTGAATAAGTAACAGTGACAGTAGTTAGAATATATCGATTTGGACAAATCCTGATCACAGTATAGATACTAACCAGTAGTCGCACTCCGTGGATTTTCTTACACCAAGTCTGACTCGAGCATCTCGCAGGGATTCTAACCTCATATTTTGGTCCTTGTTCGTTGTTTTCATCAATAATTCTAAGATGTCTGGAATAATGTCATTATTATTATTTTGGACAGCTTAAATAATTCCTTTGTATAATTAATTAGTTTAATATTTAGAAGAATATAATTTTTTTGGGATCTATTTAAAATTCAAAGAAGAAGTTGAAGAAAAAAATACAACCTAACCTATAATTCAGTGGAATTCTTGAGTCAAAATCTACCATGAACCAGCAAAGCTCACTTATTTAATCATTTATTTTCATTCCAGTAAGTAGAACAATAGTTTCAATAATCCCAAACTTTCTTTTTTCTCAATACCATTAGACATCGACTGGTGAGTGACACATATAGTATTGTAGAAAATGTTGTTTATTAAAAACTCCGTTATTTGAGTAATGCTTCATTCAATTAGTTAAGATTAGTTGAGATGTCAGGAACCAATGGAATTTCAGGAGGTTCACGCCTACTGTCGTCATTTCTTTACGATTAGTTGAGATATCAGGAACCAATGAAATTTCAGGAGGTTTACGCTTACTGTCTTCATTTCTTTACGATAAGTTGAGATATCAGGAACCAACGGAATTTCAGGAGGTTTACGCCTACTGTCGTCATTTCTTTACGATTAGTTGTGATATCAGGAACCAATGTAATTTCAGGAGGTTTACGCCTACTGCATGCGTATGCAGAAGAGTGAATTTGTTTAGATTAATATTTGAGTCTGTTATGGAACCCATTCAAAGGGAAATCATCATCCATAGTTGGGGAAGGTTGTGATATAACACTTATTTCATTGAAAAAATAGCAGAGAGTATAGTGGTATACGTAGTATAAGGGACATTAAAATTATTTCGGTTTTTATTTTCAATGAGATACTCTTCATATTATTGAATTTTTGCAAAGATTTCTTTCTTCTGATCAAAATTTTAAAATATCGTACCCCTGCTTTATATCTATCACAAGTTATCAAATGAAAATTTTGTTGCCTTCAAGGAGATTTGATCGACATTTGATCAAAATCACATACAATAGGTAACGAATATAATGAAGAATTTTAAACTATAATGAATAATAACTCATGAAATATTTTCGAGTGACGCCTATTATTTTCAATGCATAATCGAAAACATCAAATTATATTTTGCATTGCACCAGAAATTGTTTAATTGGTTGCATTAAGATTATTTATTTCTGATTTTACTCGGGTTTTCATGACTTGAATACTATCATTATTATTATTATTCGTTATGTCTTTCAAGAACTTCCAAATGTATGAGTCCATAGAGATTAGATCCGGACTTATTCATAATCCACACTTGAAATTCATTCTTCAAATGGTCTTTAACTGCGCTAGGACATCTTGCGGGGGGAGAGTAGTATTGAATCTGAAGTTACACCACAGTATAGGGACCAAGCAGTAGTCGCACTCCCTGGATTTTGAACTGAAATTGCTTACACCAAAGGGAACTCGCGCATTCCTCCCTGCGCATCTAATCTTATCGACCGCCAATTTGAAAATTCAGTAGTTATTGGTTATTTGCGTTATCTGAAAACTTAAATATTTTAATTTAAGGTGGTAATAAGTTTTCACAGTGATATTTAGAGTGTATGGACCATTGTTTAGTCTATATTGATATAAAAATTATGTTATAATGTAACCGTAAATGTGATCACATTTCTTCATTAACAGAACGCATTCAATTAAAGATATATTGTTTTATTGTGGTTTTAATATCACTTTGAGAGAAACAGTAATTAGTGATTAAATTTACTCAATAGTTTACTCAGAAACAGCCTCTGAAACTTTTTGAAATGTGTTAAAAATCATAGGTGTCTTAGGTTTGTAAGTAAAATGACCCATTAAAATTTTTCTAAACGAAGATTGAGTTGAAGAGTAGGTATTATATGAAAAAATAATAGTTGGTGGTTGAAAGCATCGAATGTTTTTAATATAAAATCCTCAATACTTAAATTTCACTGAAACATTCATTTTCGAGTTCATGAAAAATAACTTTCATTTTATCTTGAATTGTTTCGAACAATTTCTTTCAATGAATTCTCTGATGATTCAGTTTGAACTGATACTATTTTTTACTATATGCAATTTATGAAAAGAGGAATTTCATTGTGGAATTCTAGAATTAGTGACAAGTTTTAGCAAGGGACCTGAACTGATCTTGAGTGAAAAGTGGGGAAAGGAGGGGGAGATTTAGATCGTTCCCAGTACACCCCCTAAATACTCCCTTGCGCTAAATATGCTGAGTGTTCTCTAGAAAGGGTTGCCTCATTATGGTGGGAAAAAATAAAAACCTATTGAATTATTGTTACATATATATTATTATATATTATTGTTATTTCTATTTATAAAAGTGAAAATCATATAGATACAAACTCAAATATTAATCTAAAAAAATTTCACTCTTCTGTATACGCATGCAGTAGGCGTAAACCTCCTGAAATTCCATTGGTTCCTGATATCTCAACATATCGTAAAGAAATGACGACAGTAGGCATAAACCTCCTGAAATTCCATTGGTTCTTGATTTCTCATCTAATCGTAAAGAAATGACGTTAGTAAGCGTAAACCTCCACAAATTTCATTGGTTCCTGATTCTCAACTAATCATAAAGAAATGACAGTAGGCGTACACCTCCTGAAATTCCTTTGGTTCCTGATATCTCAACATATCGTAAAGAAATGACGACAGCAGGCATAAACCTCCTGAAATTTCCATGGGTTCCTGACATCTCAACATATCGTAAAGAAAATGACGACTGCAGGCGTAAACCTAAACCTGAAATTCCATTGGTTCCTGATATCTCAACATATCGCAAAGATATATTAAATTTAATATAAAATCCTCAATACTTAAATTTCACTGAAACATTAATTTTCGAGTTCATGAATTCTTTTTATATTGAATTGTTTCGAACAATTTCTTTCAATGAATTCTCTGATGACTCAGTTTGAACTGATACTATTTTTTACTATATGCAATTTATGAAAAGAGGAATTTCATTGTGGAATTCTAGAATTAGTGGCAAGTATTAGCGAGGGACCTGAACTGATCTTGAGTGAAAAGTGGGGAAAGGAGGGGGGAGATTTAGATCGTTCCCATTCGAAGATTCAGCGTGAAAAACTCTTTCCTGGGAGGGGGTTAATTACCCTCAGTACACCCCCCCTAAATACTCCCCTGCGCTAAATATGGTGAGTGTTCTCTAGAAAGGGTTGCCTCATTATGGTGGGAAAAAAAATAAAAAACCATTAAATTATTGTTATATATATGTATTATATTATTGTTATTTCTATTTATAAAATTGAAAATCATATAGATACAAACTCAAATATTTATCTAAAAAAATTTCACTCTTCTGCATACGCATGCAGTAGGCGTAAACCTCCTGAAATTCCATTGGTTCCTGATGTCTCAACATATCGTAAAGAAATGACGACAGTAGGCGTAAACCTCCTGAAATTCCATTGGTTCCTGATATCTCATCTAATCGTAAAGAAATGACGTTAGTAAGCGTAAACCTCCACAAATTTCATTGGTTCCTGATTCTCAACTAATCATAAAGAAATGACAGTAGGCGTACACCTCCTGAAATTCCTTTGGTTCCTGATATCTCAACATATCGTAAAGAAATGACGACAGCAGGCGTAAACCTCCTGAAATTCCATTGGTTCCTGATATCTCAACATATCGTAAAGATTACGACAGTAGGCGTAAACCTCCTGAAATTCCATTGGTTCCTGATATCTCAACATATCGCAAAGATATATTAAATTTAATATAAAATCCTCAATACTTAAATTTCACTGAAACATTAATTTTCGAGTTCATGAATTCTTTTTATATTGAATTGTTTCGAACAATTTCTTTCAATGAATTCTCTGATGATTCAGTTTAAACTGATACTATTTTTTACTATATGCAATTTATGAAACGAGGAATTTCATTGTGGAATTCTAGAATTAGTGGCAAGTATTAGCGAGGACCTGAACTGATCTTGAGTGAAAAGTGGGGAAAGGAGGGGGAGATTTAGATCGTTCCCATTCGAAGATTCAGCCTGAAAAACTCTTTCCTGGGAGGGGGTTAATTACACTCAGTACACCCCCTAGATACTATCCTGCGCTAAATATGCTGAGTGTTCTCTAGAAAAGGTTGCCTCATTATGGTGGGAAAAAATAAAAAACCTATTGAATTATTATTTATATATATATATATTATTGTTATTTCTATTTATAAAATTGAAAAGCATATAGATAAAAACTCAAATATTTATCTAAAAAATTTCACTCTTCGGCATACGCATACAGTAGGCGTAAACCTCCTGGAATTCCATTGGTTCCTGATGTCTCAACATATCGTAAAAGAAATGACGACAGTAGGCGTAAACCTCCTGAAATTCCATTGGTTCGTGATATCTCATCTAATCGTAAAGAAATAACGTTACTAAGCGTAAACCTCCAGAAATTTCATTGGTTCCTGATATCTCAACTAATCATAAAGAAATGACAGTAGGCGTACACCTCCTGAAATTCCTTTGGTTCCTGATATCTCAACATATCGTAAAGAAATGACGACAGCAGGCGTAAACCTCCTGAAATTCCATTGGTTCCTGATATCTCAACATATCGTAAAGAAATGACGACAGCAGGCGTAAACCTCCTGAAATTCCATTGGTTCCTGATATCTCAACATATCGCAAAGATATATTAAATTTAATATAAAATCCTCAATACTTAAATTTCACTGAAACATTAATTTTCGAGTTCATGAATTCTTTTTATATTGAATTGTTTCGAACAATTTCTTTCAATGAATTCTCTGATGACTCAGTTTGAACTGATACTATTTTTTACTATATGCAATTTATGAAAAGAGGAATTTCATTGTGGAATTCTAGAATTAGTGGCAAGTATTAGCGAGGGACCTGAACTGATCTTGAGTGAAAAGTGGGGAAAGGAGGGGGGAGATTTAGATCGTTCCCATTCGAAGATTCAGCCTGAAAAACTCTTTCCTGGGAGGGGGTTAATTACCCTCAGTACACCCCCCCTAAATACTCCCCTGCGCTAAATATGCTGAGTGTTCTCTAGTAAGGGTTGCCTCATTATGGTGGGAAAAAAATAAAAAACCATTAAATTATTGTTATATATATGTATTATATTATTGTTATTTCTATTTATAAAATTGAAAATCATATAGATACACACTCAAATATTTATCTAAAAAAAATTCACTCTTCTGTAGGCCTAAACCTCCTGAAATTCCATTGGTTCCTGATATTTCAACATATAGTAAAGAAATGAAGACAGTAGGCGTAAACCTCCTGAAATTCCATTTGTTCCTGATATCTCAATTTATCGTAAAGAAATGACGACAGTAGTCGTAAACCTCCTGAAATTTCATTGGTTCCTGATATCTCAACTAATCTCAACTAATTGAATTAAGCTCTACTCAAATAACGGAGCTTTTAATAAACAACATTTTCTACAATACTACATGTATCACTCACCTGTCGGTGTCTAATGGTGCTGAGAAAAAAGAAAGTTTGGCATTATTGAAACTAGTGTTTTTGCAGTTGTATACGCTACAATTGTTAATCATTTAGGAATTAATTTAAGAATAACACAAAATTGAAACAGAATACTTACTGGAATGAAATTAAATGATTAAATAAATGAGCTTTGCTGGTTTATGGTAGATTTTGACTCAAAGAAATTCCACTGAATTATAGGTTAGGTTGTATTTTTTCTTCAACTTCTTCTTTGAATCTTAAATAGATCCCAAAAAATTATATTCTTCTAAATATTAAATGAATTAATTATACGAAGGAATTTTTAAGATGTCTAAAATAATAATAATGACATTATTCCAGAAATCTTAGAATTATTGATGAAAACAATGAACAATGACCAAAATATGAGGTTAGAATCCCTGCGTGATGCGCGAGTTAGACTTGGTGTAAGAAAATTCACGGAGTGCGACTACTGGTTGGTATCTATAATGTGTTTACACACCATACACAGGAGTTTTTCTCCTGATTTTTTATAGATTTTTTCAATATCTTTCTATTCTCCATGTTTTTCCATGAGCTAAATCTTTTTCTCTCAAAAACTTCTTCTGTGATGATGATTCATTAACTTACATTGAGATTAACTGCTAGAGTATTTGAACTACATTCAAAGTTATCTGAAAAAATAAGGCTTTTCAAGCAATTTTTCATGAATTTACCTTAAACGTAAAGCAGTGCATCTTATTGCTCTTCATTGTTTGCATGAACTTCTAGTCTATTTCTATTGAAACTGAATGTAATTACTTCTGAACGTATTATTTGCAAATGTCTCTCAATTTCGACAATGGATTCCTCATCAAAGAACCCAAATAAACCAATTTTCCAATATTTCCGAAAAACAGACAGTGGAGCAGATCGATATCTCGCCGTTTCACTTGTAAAAATGAATCAACTCTCGAAATTATCCATTTTGCTAAGATTTATCAGTCTGGCTAACAGTCGGCCATGCTAATCACATACACGCCAACCGAATATCAACCCATAACCCCTAGGACATAAAAACAGGAAAACTAGAATTCCAATTTATATCCAGTCATTATTTTACGATGTCGGTTTTGTAATTTTATGAATTCGTTCTGGGAAGCATAATAATATAAGGGGGCCGCTGCTCAAACCTATAGGTAGAACAAACCTGCAAGTTTCCGGGCATTCTGGATGATCACTTCCAATAAAACTGTCATGCCGTGATCGATTTTATTGTGATTGTAAAACATTCCATACCAAGGATATTCAAATTTTATTCGACATCTATAAGAGCGGCCATTTAATTGTGACATACGCATAATTGGTGCTGTCCAAGTTGTAAATTGTTGAGGAGATATGCATCCCATGCACGGTCATAAACATTTTGAGGTTTATTCACTTCGAAAACATAAAAATTTGGGGTGAAAACAATTGCTTTATTCATGAGCTGCGGTTTGCCTGAGCAGAGTGCTCAAATATCTGTAATTCACGAATTTTTCAACAAAATTTGAATTACGCATTTTGGTTGGACTTGCTGATGGTGAGTCAGTGGTGAAACTGATTCTATCAATCCGACCAGGAGCACTTCAGCTCTGGAATATAATAGGCCATAGTGTGGAACATCTAAAGATGAATTTAAGGTAGGGAAATGAAAAGGAGAAGAGGTAAAAAAAATACTCGATGTGAACTAATGAATCGTACAAACTCGTGACTGTGATAGGTTCTTAATATCAAAATATTTATTTCTTCAACCTAAACCTTCGATTCGCCTTGTACTCAAAATATGAAGAAAGTACTGACGTGTTCTCAAGACCTAATGCGCTCTTGTCCTAAAATATTTTTCCTTTACTGAATCAGAATTATACCTACCATCACATCCGCTACAAAGAATGGACAAACCTATATCTCAAATTAAAAACCACTCACAATTTTCGCAGCCCAAATTTTCTTAAAAACAAACCCAAAGAAGGTATTCAATAGAAAACCATTTAGAATGTCTTTCTACCAGTAATTTCTTGTCCATTAAAATAATGAATCATCTCCTTGTGACATAGGGATACATTAAATTATGCCAGGGCACGATATTTGGTTGAAATTATGACCACCTCAAATAAACTATACAACATACATTAATTCCTCAGTTCATTATATAAACTGCGAATTTCTGATTGAAGTCAATTGAAAAAAATTCTATATCTTCTCTCAATATAACCCTTCGACAATGATATTAGGTTGGAGAAAAAGAATCCATTAATTCTACTCAAATATTGGGGGTAATCGTTATTGCTCAAATATGCACCCATTTTTGAAGCTCTTCTTCACCTGAACAGAGAGAGTGCTTAGGTATAGATTTGACAAAATGCTTGTATTTTTCGAGTATTTGGGTAAAAGTGATGTCGATCGCTTTGTTTGGACTCTCTGATGAGGAATCCGTGGTCAAAATCGATTGTGTCCAAACTTCCGGCAGATCTATAGATGGAGCACTTATGGAATCAGGTGATATTTTCATAAATGCTGCTTCTTTGATTTTTCTTCTTGCAAAGAAGAAAAAATTGCAAGAAGAAAACTCAAAGAAGCAGCATTTATGAAAATAACACCTGATTCCATAAGTGCTCCATCTATAGATCTGCCAGAAGTTTGGACGCCGATAGTTCGATCCAACTTAAAAAGATCATCATATCACAGATGATTATATAACATCGTTCATTTTCTTTCATGACTTCTGTCAATATTGATTTTTTTAAATTGATAATTTTCAAAGAGTTTTTACTTTTCCTCCTTGATAAAGATAGAAGATGTCTATCAAAACGTCGAAAAACATTATATCCACAATAGATGATGGTAATAGCCCAAACAATCATTCAACTAGGAGGCTGGGTTCGAAGTTTTTAAAACTCATATGAGCTTAATTTGAAGCATTCTCAGGTTAGAATATACATAATTTGATGAACCCTGAAAGTCTGAAGCTATAAAGAAACAGCTCTTCATAAAGACAAGTCTTCAATTTAACAGGTCCTGACAGAAAATACATTACCTATTTCAACGGTCATGAGAATATACCGAAGTACCTATGTGAGAGATGGAAATATTTTTCTCTATTTATTATGGAATATTACTCTGGATTAAATATTAAACAAGGTGCTAGACATCATTAATAATGAATACAGCAAATGTAAATTTAGATTTTGTAGTGAATGTAAGACAAAAATTGTTCAGTGGTTAATTTCATCTATAGTGTTTAGTGGTGGAACCATATACTGGAGAGATATCCCCAACCTTTTGTAGAAATATTTAATAAAGACATAAAATAAGGCAACATTGAACAAATCTGATTATAGAATCATTTCAGCACAGAGTTGGATTTGGGAAAATCAGAAGATTTGGACAAAATTATATTGATTTAATTCCTTTCTACTTCAAATATATATCTATGTGCTTTGTTGTTTGCTAATTAAATATTGTCAGCCAAAAGTTCAAAAGAATATATATATATATATATACTTCAAATATCTCAAGAATGGTACAATTTAGGAGGAAATATGAAGAATGATTTTATATTCAATGATAGGAAAACAATATTTACCAAGCGGTTACCCCTGCAACTCATGACAATATCATTTTCATGAAATTTTCTCAAAGTAGCAGCTCCTGCCCTCCATATCATTACGAACTCCATCTTTGAAATGTTGAATCGACTCTGAGGTATCAGTATAGGTGTTATACTTCACGTAACACCAAAGGATCGAGTTGTAATGTATCACAGAATTCAAGAATTCCATCATCAAAGACAGTACATTCTTAAGATCAACCGGCTTGAGTTCTTGTATCTGAAGACGAATGTCTGTATGCAAAGTACGGTTTATTGACGTTTCTATAATACCCAATTCCAAAGAATGACGAAGCCTGGACAAAGCTGCACGTTTTGGGACACCTTCGGCAACGTCAGCAATATTCTCGGTTCAGTGAGACGAGCCTGAGTTCCACTTCACATCGATCATTTGTTCCAACTGCTCAAATTTTCCCATTAATATCTTAATTGATGTTTCATGTTAATGAAGTGTCTCTGACAATTGGGCATTGTTTTGGAGTGTGCCCACGGTATGGATACCAACCTGTAGTCCCACTTTGCGCACTTAAATCGTGTACAACAGAAATATATGGATATTTTAAAGCCTATTGGAGCATTTTATGTTCTGTCAAGTCTGACCAAAATCGTGATCTGGGGAAGTTTCCTTTTCAGCTATGAGATCGTCTTCCATAGGTTCCTGTAGATATTTGAGGATATTCGATTACGAATAATAATCGTTTTTTTGCAATTTGGACTTGAACAAGAGCCTGGTGGTAGATAAATAATATAATTTTCTGTATGACTATTGATGAAGTTGATAGACCTACTTTGGATTGACTTTTAGAGAAGGCAATTCGAGCTTCGAACAAACCTGAAAGAACTCTGATAGTTGTCGTCAGTTATAGAGAGTTGTCCAAAAAAATACCACTTTTCAACTCACAAAATTGTGAAAACCCCTGTTTCTTCGACTTAGATACCTAGTATGTTTTTTTTTCATTTTCAGAATGACAAGAATATCTCCAATTCTTCTTCACACTCCCCTATACCATATCTTGTTCAGATTCTGTTATCTACGATTGTTGACACTTAGGTTTTTCATACAAAACTTGTGCAAAACATTCAGAATACTTGTTTGTCATGTAAACCAGAATAATGGTTTTCTATGGATCGAGTTGAGTCAAAAATATGTCGATTTATAGATTACTCAGAGAGTACAGTGAAAATATCAATGCAAAGAAATTAAGTTATTTCAAATAAATCTGAAATTCAATAATCCCAGAAAACTTAGAATCCAGACAAGGTAGGTATAGAAAAATGTATAGAAGAATTGTAGATTGAGTTATTCTCATTCCGAAAATGAAAAAATATACTGGCTGTATAATTTGAGGAAACAGAGTTTTCTGGAGGAGGAAAAGTAAAAAACCGTTTGAAAAATTATCAATTTTTTAAAAAGTCAATATGACAGAAGTCATGAAAGAAAAATGAACAATGTTATATAATCTGTGATATGATGATCTTTTTAAGTTGGATCGAACTATCGGCGTTCAAACTTCTGGCAGATCTATAGAAGGAGCACTTATGGAATCAGGTGTTATTTTGATAAATGCTGCTTCTTTGATTTGTCTTCTTGCAAGTTTTTCTTCTTTGGATATTATTGATGCTTTATCCCATTTTATACGATGATTCTCATCTACAGCATGTTGGACCAACCTGGATTTGTCGCTGTCTAGTACTCGTAGAAGCTTCTGATGTTCTTTTATTCGTACATTCAGAGGGCGTTTAGTTTCTCCGATGTAAGATCTTCCGCAAGGTAATTCATATATGCAGTTCTTTGTCCTTTGTGTCTCATTATTAGGCTTAACTTTTGTAAGTTTAGCTCTGATAGTGTCTTGAGTTTTGAATGCAGTCGTTATGTTGTATCTATTTCCAATTCTTCTCATTTTCTCCGACAAACCTTTTACATAAGGAATTACGGTTTTAATGGTCTGATTTATATCTGTTGGTTCAGGTTGACTTTCTCTTGTTCGTCTAGCTTTTTCTAACATCTTTTTGGGGTAGCCATTGCTTCTAAGAGTTTTCGAGATGTTATTTATTTCTTCATTTTGGTCTTCTTCAGTGCAACAAATATTTATTGCTCTATCAAATAAACATTTTGCTACTCCCAATTTAGTGTTTAGTTGGTGGTTTGAATCAAAATGTAGATATTGTCCTGTGTTCGTTGGCTTTTTATACAGAGTGGTTCTTGGGATTCCATTTTGTTTATGTACGAGTACATCTAAGAATGGAAGTTGTCTGTCTTTCTCGATTTCAATTGTGAATTTAATTGATTCCTCTTGATTGTTTAGATATTGAAGGAATTCATCTATAGTGTCTCTTCCATGTTGCCAAATAATGAAAGTATCATCTACATATCTTTTCCACAGTTTGGGTTTAAGTGCATATTTTTCTAATGCCTTCTGTTCGAAAATTTCCATATATAAATCAGCTAAAATTGGTGATAGTGGTGAACCCATGGCCATTCCAAATTCTTGTTGATAAAAGATGTCTTCAAATTGGAAATATGTTGTTTCAATACAAATAGAAAGCATTTCCATAATTGCATTCACGCTTAGTGTAGTTCTTTTACTAAGGGTTTGATCTTCTTCAAGCTTTTTCCTAACTATGATAAGTGTTTTATCTGTTGGAATATTAGTGAACAAACTGGTAATGTCGAAGCTGACCATAACGTCTTCTTCCATGATTTCTTGATGTTTCATTATTTCTATGAAGTGTTTCGTGTTTCTTATCATCGATGTTGAATTACTTTTTAATGGTGATATAATTTACAGCAGAAATTTAGCCAATTGGTGGCATGCTGAATTTCTTGAACTCACAATTGGTTTTAGAGGAATATTTGCTTTGTGTATTTTTGGTAGACCATATAAATGTGGTGGTTTACTGAAGTGAGGTGTAAGTCTTGATCTAATGAATTGATCTGGAAATTCATTTCGATATTTATAAAGGATTTTGTAAATCTTGTTTTCAACTGTGGTGGTAGGGTCCTTTTTAGTTTTTTGTATTTTCCTGCTTCTAATAATTCATTGATTTTTTGATTATAAGAGCCAACATCTATAATTACAGTGGCGTTTCCTTTGTCTGCTGGGAGTATCTTTATGGAACTATCCGAGTTAAGATCTTTTAATGCCCTCTGTTCAGCTTTTATTTATATTGGGTAGAGGTGCTTTGTTATTCCTGTCGTAACAAGGTTCTGATTTTCCATATGTACTCTTCGGCTTTTTCAGGTACTCGAATTTTTGTGCAGTTTCTTCTGCCGCCAACATGATTTCAATTTTTGGTATCGTCTTAGGGGCTATAGAGAACTTGAGACCCTTGTTGAGGAGAGATATCTGATCTTCACTTAAGTTCTTATTAGATAAATTGATTACGGTTTTTGAATGATCTTAGGGTTCATATTTTCTTGACTCCTTCATAAGTTTCTCCATTTTCCTTTTTGGATTTGTTTTTGTTGTTCATATATTCTTTCATAGCTATGTTTAATAGCTCCCAGAATATTTTCATAATTTTCATTTTTCTTTCATGACTTCTGTCATATTGACTTTTTGAAAATTGATAATTCTCAGAAGGTTTCTTACTTTTCTCTTGAATTAGACATGAGAAAGATGGCTCATTGGTTTTAAAAAATGAATAAACACCAATGTATATGATTCGATCGGATTAATTCCTGCTACTCAAGAAAATTTCAAGAATTCTCCGTAAGCGAAAACGACACGGCATAACCCAAATATATCCTATCTAACACCATAATATCTCAAACACCATCGATCAAACACACAATACTCTAGTGTGTAGGACAGAGAGAATGAGGATATATCTCAGAACGAAGATCATACTTCTCACACTTTTACGATTCATTCGTATACTTCTTCAGTGCTGGAACAATTTCAGAATCCCTTTTCGTGAGAAACGATGAAGCCTCGGCAGGGAAATTACCCCCGGTTATTGATACACCCCCATTCACTCCACCAGAAGCCTCGTCCGACGGCTTTGAAAGAGTAAAATTTTCACGATACTTATTCATCATGCGTAGCAGACAGGAAATCATAAAAACGTACGCTGAATGGTGCATAAAATGAAATTTATCGCGGGGGTTTATTGATCATGGAATATACAATTTTTTTGTTTGAAACTGCCACATAGATACATGCAAGATATGAGATAACTTTAATTTGGGGTGTTGGAATTTTACGTATTTAGGACCATTTGGAACTTGGAAAAAAAAAAAGAGTCTTATCTTCAATGATATTTTACGATGGTGTATTTTTCGAATGTGATGCAAGAGATTCTGCAGTTTATATTATTGGAATAGGCAATCTAGATTACTGAACATTGTGAAAAAATTACATAAACGTTGTAACATGACAATGTGCCACTTGAATAATGAGCATGAGACTCTACTCTTAATTCTCTCAGGGTGGGCTCAATTATCACAGCAACAAAACTCCTCTCGGTTTTTGGCAAATATATTGAGGTGTATAAATACAATTCACAAATAACAATTTTAAGGAATGTCCAATCTCCCAAGTAAAACAGAACACTAGGGACTTATCTTAAGGTTATTTGAGTCGATAGCTTCCTCCCAGCTCCCAGATACAAAATGAAGTCCCAGAGAGTATGGCCTGTTAGTTGACCAGAAATGGGTTGTATAGTTTCCACTCAGATGTTCCAGACAGCGACTCGATGACTCTAATTTTCATCCCAGTTGAAGAATGTGCTCCATGGCAAGGTGGTTATTCCACAAGGTCCAGAACCAGGAACTGGATATGATTTAATCTCTCATCGTGGAATGCATCTTAATCTTGAACTAGCATATGTCTTTGGCCTCGTAATAGGATGTAATTTGGCCCCCAGGGAGCAGCTATTTCAGGATGAACGAAAGAACATTAGAAACTGCATTTATATGTATAACAAGGCTCCTTCTCGATCTCTTTTAGACAAATATTGAACAAATCATAGTAAAATTACATTATCTTAACAAATTAAACCGAGAAGAAGTCCTGTTGTGGGAATCATTGGAAGCAGTCAATGCAAAAATGTGCTCCCATGTTAAAGTGCCAAAAGAACTAAAAATTCGGTTCCTGGGAGGAAATAAATACTTACCGAGAATAGTTATGTATTTCTCGCAAATCTCTGACCCAAAAGAGTCACTTTTAAATATTGATTTCAATAATTACTACAGAGATGACCGGCATCTGATCTCGACAGAGAGAAAAAAACTACGCTGACCGTTCGAGGTTAGCTTCAGGAACACAGATAACCGGCATAGAACACATCTATATTCCATTGCAGGAGAGCTGCTTCAAATTTCAACCATGATTCGGATGCGCGTACGGAATAACGTCAGTGGCGTGCAAATCGTTGCAATATGCTCTACCCAACAATAAAAATGAGGTACTAAATAACATCACGAAATACTCAGAAGTGCCTATTGACTATCCCAAAAAGATTTCGGAGAAAGCGAAACAAGTAAGATAAAATCTGCTTGATGATACAACATAAGCATATATGGGACGAACCATAAAGACCAGCAGTAATCTGCCATCATGTGAGTATCCCTTCTTCCTTGATAGCGATCCTCCATACATTTGATATCTTGGTGAAATCTTTCACCCTGCTCCTCACTGATGTCGCCTAAATTATCAGGAAAACGGTCTAAGTGGCTGTGTAAATAGTGCACCTTAATGCTCATGTTACACCCAAGTGATCTGAAATTATTCAGCATCTCATTGACTAATTCAACATAGTTTTCAGCTTTGTGTTTACCCAGAAAATTTTGGAAAACTGAAACAAATGAATTCCAGGCATTTTGTTCAATCTCAATCGTGGAATTTATGAAGTCAGGGTCTTAAATCAGCTGTCATATTTGTGGGCCATCAAATATTCCTGCTTTAATTTTTTCCTTACTCAGCTGAGGCATTTTTTCCCTATACATGCAAAGCATGATCCATTCTTATCAAGAGCCTTTACAAACTGCTTCATTAAACCCAGCTTGATATGCAGGGGTGGAAACATGATTTTCTCTCGCGGAACTAAAGGGTCATTGATGATATTCTTTCCCCAACATCCATGTTTTCTCTTCTCTTTTCTAAACCAGTACTGCATTTTGTCTCTGCTATCCCAGAGGCACAAGAAACAAGGATACTTGGTGTGGCCACTTTGCTGTCCAAGGAGAAAGTTTACCATTTTTAAGTCTACACAAATCACCCATTGGTGTTCATGATACTTTATTTTTCCAAAACCAAAGCTATGTTGTCATATTGCTTTTTTATTTTCGTTGAGTGAGCAATTGGTATTGAGCCATATTTGTTCCCATTATGTAGAATAACACATTTCAAACTTCGCTTTGATCTGTCAATAAATAGGCGCCAATCATCCGGAAAATATTCAGGAAGACCCATTTTCACCAGGAGTTCTCTGATAGCACGGCAAAATACAAGATTTTGTTCTTCAGAGAAAAAAGGTAGCAGATCTTTCTCCCTTGTGCGATAAAATGTAATTTTCGTTCCTGGTTCAAGTGAATTTTTTTCCTTTAACCTGGAAGCTAGCAATTCAGAAGCTTCTTTCGACAGGTTGAGATCTCTAGTGAGGTCATTTAACTCATCTTGGTTGAAACATTGGGGAATTGATGACATCGTTTGAAAATCACTGTCACCTTCAGTAGTGTGTAGAGTTCTGATCAGAGAGACATGTGTCCTCACAGAGTTCTGGTAGCTGCTGAAAAGTTGGAATTGGCACTTCTTCGGAGTGAGGGATAGGGCGTCTTGCAGGGACTAAATCTGCATAAGTCCACTTGTTATGGTTATTTCTCTCCAAACTATACTCCGAATTTTAGACTTTTCCTTTTCCCGGTAGTCCACTGTCAAAAATGCTCTGTACAGGTTTCACAGACAATATGTGGTGCCAGGTTTTATCCTTATCACCAAGCTTAACACCAAAATATCCAAGATAAGCCCTCTTTACAAAATCACTATTAGTTCTTCTGTTTTCCAAGAACGTGTATTCTCCGCATATGTAGCAAAAAATATCAGGATGATGTACACAGCTTCTTCTACTTGATCTCATTTCTATTCAACAACACAAATACAACAATACACATTAACAATCTACTTTTTAGATTTACTTTTCAACAACTCGTTACTAAAGAGAAATTTCATATGACGCTCAGTTCTATCTATCTGCACCGCGGGAATTCACAAACTAAACTCAACTCTCAACTGCAGTTGAAGTTCACTTCAGACTGGACAGCTCCATATATCGGATTTCTATGGAACTAACTGGATGACACTAAATAGGATTAAATCCCACTTGTTAACAGTTTGTCAACCAATCAGTTATATATCTCATATTGTTAGTCTTCTATTTGTAATAAATGAATTAAAATAATAATTATAATAAATATTATTATTTTAAATTCAATTTGTCACAAATGAAGACTGACAATAAGGAAAATATACAAGAATCTATCTCTCGTATAAATTTTACAACACTCATACTTGAAAGTATTAAATAGGAAAAAGCATTGATAGATAAGTGAATATATCTAAAAATCTAGAGCTGATACAGAATTGTAGGCCTGAGTAATTAATGTAAAGGCACTGAATACTTCACTTCGGAAGTGAATTGATTTCGGAATATTGGCGGAAAACGTCAATGAGAGCGTTTACTTTTAGATTTTCTTAGCAAATTCTACCTCATTGTTCTTAAAAAATTGGTCGGAAATATCATTGTAAAATAATCATAAATATCAACAGATAGATACTTCCAACCAATTGATAATGTTGCAATAGTTCAGATCAGAAATCTAGCAATGAAATCAATGCGTCAAGTCTTGTCGAAAGTTCCTGTATGAGCGCATCTGTTTCCTCTCTATGTTTCTCCGCCCAATATAAACCTAATGTTTTTAACAGCTCCTCTTTCGGAATTATCACCGTTAAAGTCTTTATGAAGGCCATTTAGTTTGGGATACATTCTTTGCTGGAGATATATTCTCTTTGGAGACGCATCGGCGAATGTTGATGGGCAACTGGTATTTGTCATGCTTGAGAACCATAATTTCCTGTACTTCCTATACTTTGAGATATGCCGACGAGCACACTTTCATTGAAAAATGCTAGTTAAAATAGCATTTTCGTGCGAATGGATTATCTGTGTAGTCGGTTTGTATAAGAAATTATCGATTTGGAAATATTCACACATGGTGCTTTATAATCAAAACTGATATTTATAATAAAGATTATATCAACATATGTCCTCAACCTCGTGAATTGGATTTGAAGAAGGTAGAAGTATTGGAAAGAAGATTTTTTTTCGTTTTGTAACGTCTTATTTTTCGTAACTAGCAATGAAAAGAAAATTTCGCCATTGATTGAAAAGTACAGAATCATTGCAAAACTTGACTGCTTGAACTACTTCTTCATCCAACGTCATCGAAATTGATGTACTACATATTATGAAGATCAATGGATTTATTATTTAGAAAACTTCAAGATGTGAATGGCAAATTTTACACAATTACACAATTTGAAAATTTGTGATATTGCTCTCAGTGGACAAAGCATTATTCTGTGTAGCATTAAATTGATTATTGTCCTTGAAATTTATTATTAATTATGGAATTTTCTACGTAACCTTCAGCTATCGTATTAGACTTTTATCTTCCATGCTGTTTGATTCTCAGCAAATCAGCTCCAGAACCCCCAAGCAGAGTTGTCGATGACCGCCGAAAACAGTGACCAGTACACAAAGAAGGATTTGGCAACTTTAGCTGCGATAATTTTCGGCAAATTTCGTAATATATTAATACCTTCAGGTTGCAGTTCATATCTCATATTCAAATATTTGACAAGAAATCTGTCATGCTTAACATTTGATGGGCTTAGATTAACGTATATAGTATTTCAACTATTTCGATTCCATTAAAAGCTCCAGTAATTATAGCAAATTCTAATAAAACATTCGTCTTTGTGTTTGAAACGGTGTTTTTAACAAGTTTCTCCTGAAATACTACATTTTCTAAGCGAAGAAAAGTTAAATCAGTTATAAATCGAATTTCGACAAGCTCCAACATTAAATGTTACTACAAACTGTTTTATGGGGTTGGTAACCTCCAAAATGTTATTTAAAAAAAGCCAGTTAATTTGTGTACTTCTTGATATCAATATTTCTCTTTAAGTACAATTTGGTTCTTTTCATCATATTATTATATATTATAAGCTCTACAAGACTACAATCCTTCAGTCTGGGAAATACGCAAACTAAACTTTCTCATTCAAATGAGTGAACCTTTCATGTTCACACCATAAATATAATTTGGCATATGATAAATCATACTTGCTCCTCGACTTCTACAGAACAGTTGTAGGTAAAGCAGGTTGAGCTGCATCCTTCAAAAATGCATAAAAACTTGGTAAAAGTGAAACAGAGATTGAACTGTTTCGGGATTTTGTGGCCAAATATTTTCTTCTGAGAAAATTGATCTGTTCCATAATTTTGACGCGTACTATACAGGGTGAGTTTATGACCACTGCGTTAATTTCAACTATTGATTCTTGATGTCAAAAGAAACATTTTCTTCCCATAACATTTTTCCAAATTTGGCCCCGTTCAAAAGATATAGGGTGTTGAAATTTCATATAAAAATTGCATTTTCACCTGTAATATTCAAACGACAATATCAATTGAAATGATCTCCTGTAGAAGGTTTTTGATCACAGTCATGCATATTTTGGCATCGTTAGATTCATTCCATTCCTTGTGGGTTTCTCACTACTACTCTACAGATTGGTTAAATTGCATGAAAAACAAATATCGTTGAACTAAAGGTCTGTATCTTGTACTTCCTGGAATCATTAGTCTTTTTTGCAGATAAAATCATTCCTCATCTTTCCTCCTAAATTGCACCATTCTCGAGATATTTGAAGTTGAAAGGAATTGAATCGATATAATTTTGTCCAATTTTTCTGATTTTCCCAAATCCAACTATGTGCTGAAATGACTCAATAATCAGATTTGTTCACTGTTGCCATATTTTATGTCTGTATTAAATATTTCTACAAAAGGTTGGGGAAATCTGTCCAGTCTATGGTTCCACCACTAAATACTATAGATGAAATTAACCACTGAATTTTTGTCTTACATTCACTCCAAATCTAAATTGCAATTTGCTGTATTCATTATTAATGATGTATAGCACCTTGTTTAATATTGAATCCATAGTAATATTCCATAATAAATAGAGAAAAAGATTTTCATCACTCAAATAGGAACTTTTCATGATGACCATTGAAATAGGTTATATATTTTCTGTCAGGGCCTGTTAAATTGAAGACTTGTTTTAATGAAGAGCTGGTTCTTTATAGCATCAGAATTTCAGGGTTCATCAAATTATATCTATTCTAACCCAGGAATGCTTCAAATTAAGCTCATATGAGTTTTAAAAACTTCGAACCCAGTCTCCTAGATTTATTTTGTAGCTTTAAAGAAATTTTTCCACATCTTTATTTCATACATTTATTCAACCTGGTTCACAAACTTGGGAGATAATAGAATTGGACTTATCGACCAAATAATAATTCTGTACGAGTTCCATCATCAATAATTTCTCGTCAACAACAAGGTTATCGTTATAAATTCAATGTTGATTGTTCAATGTATTTACTCTACTTTCATTTTTCATATCAACAAACTATTGGAATGAAGTAGTTTCAAAATGTGTTTTCTCAATATGGCTTCCATTCAAAATGATATATAGAACTTTTATTTCAGACCAAACATCATGATGATGAATAATTGAAATTGGACTCATGAGGGCACAATGAATGAGATAAATGAGTTTAAAGGACTTTTTCTCAGTATTTCAACCGCAGACACGTGTTTCCTATAATTGACCCATATCAGTTTTGGTTAATTATTGAGAAAAAGGAATTTGTGCTCCGAACAAAACCGAACGAAGACTGTGAAGGGTATTTTTAATTGGTGATATGATTTAGTTCATTCATTGTGAAGGTATTTTCAGTTCCACACTGATTCTGAGTACAGAAAAAAATTTAATTCGACAAGTCAAGTTGTATGATGTAATAACTGAAATTTTGTATTCATTAATACTGTAGTGGACTTTGACTAGTCCGTTGCATTACTTGTATCTAATGAATAAACAATTGGATGTTCAGTAATTTGGCAGGGTCTTGTAAAATACTATTTTGCAGAATATTTATGGCTGAGTTTTTACTTGCTTGATATCACGCGATGGAAATTTCGGCACCCTATCTAGGCCTGAACATAAAACTAAAGCGTAGGTGAATGAAAAACATCATCAAAAGCACTATGTTTCAACGGTGACTACAGAATAATTTATAATATCAGTTTCCGAGACAGATTCAAGAGGTCTCCTGCTGGGAATAATCTTCCCAGTCGCCAGGATCGTAGGCTGAAACGATAAAGCACGCCCATGTCTATTTCCGGCACATCAAAGAGCGAAAATGAATAACGTTTGTTTATTCAACAAAGGATTGTTACTATAGTAGCTGAATTCAATTATATTTGCGGTGGAATAAAACATATTAGCAGTAGCTAGCTGAGAACGAAAGGTATTTCTTCAGCAACTACCGATTATTTATTACCTTTAGCTATTAAATGATATATGAAGATCTTGCAAATAAAGAATCGTGATATATCGTAACGAACAAGAAAAATGGAAAAAGCTTTTGGTAAATATTTTGAATAAAGTGAAAATACACTCCAGTGTCAATGAGAAAAGAAATTTGATATCTTAATCCATCAACATTTTGTAAATGTAGATGGGAAAATGTAGAAAAGCATGTAGAACCTTTATGGAATTATCGGTTTGAAGTTCTTTCAGAGCTCTTTGTTCTGCTCTGTTTAGATTGAACTCTGGATTTTTGGTTGTAGCACCCAGTACTGTTTTTATCTTCCATCGATATTCCTCTGCTTTTTCCGGTTCTCTTATCCTAAGCTCCGTTTCCTCTGTTGCCAACCTCAACTCCATCTTAGGAATGGTTTTCGGAGCTACCGAGAATTTCAATCCTTTGTTGAGTAGAAGGGTTTGGTCCTCACTAAAAGGGCTGCTTACTGCAAGATTTTCGTTTGAGCTCTATCAGGCTTAAGAACTAGTACCTACGTACTAGGTACAAGATGGGACATTGGTGTTGGTGTTGATAATATTTCATAACAGTCTTTATTAAAATGGACCATATTGTAGAGAAATAACACAGACGCTACTATTTTTCTCGTTTCCAATTTCAAATAGCTAGTGCGCTCACATAGAATAGCGTTATCACACCCTTGGGGAGGATAAACTCCATCAGACTTAGAAAGGGGTATTTCGTGAATTTCCTTTGCACACATTCGAGTTTTTCCTTATGCTGTCATAAAAGAAACATTATATAAGGTTTTTATACAATTCAATTCTGTGAAACCTCCACATTTTCTTATCGTAAATTCATATCTTTTAGCAGCCGCCAATATCACCTCTGCAATGTGTTCAACAAACTGATCAATCGTATAGGTTTCGCTCACATGAAACTACGGAAAAGTTCTGGTAATAATGGTACCCACTTTGCATAAAAAAAAATGATGAAATTCGAATTTTTGAATAACGATTTAATGTTTGAAAAATATTATGTAAGAAACCTCTAATAAATCTCTAAATATCCATCAGAAATCCTTCTTACACATCAAAATTGTATCGAATGGAAAATAAGTTTCGCAGGAGTAAAACTGAATACAATAGTATACAGGGAGTCATTTTCTACTACTTTAATTTCTGCATTTGGTACTCGTCATCGAGTTTGTATTCAATATATCAAATAATAGGTGGATCTATAATAGGATATCAAAATTTCGAGAAGCAAACGAGATAATGTTGAAAATAATAGAAACAGCACGAACAATAGACAGTCGGGACACACCAGCTTACCAAACAAGCTGAAGCCAAGCACGATCATGAGAAGTATGTACCGACCCCCATACCGCCAAAAAAATGACGTACTTGGTGCGAAAAAATTTTGGAGCTGTGGACCCAAAAAAATATTAAATCCATCTCTGCCGCAAAAAATATCGCATTCTGTAGATATTTTACCACATCTCATCTCAGCAAATCGTTTCGGAATGGTAAATCTGTGGACCCAAAACATATTAAATCCATCTCTGCCGCAAAAAATATCGCATTCTGTAGATATTTTACCACATCTCATCTCAGTAAATCGTTTCGGAATGGTAAATCAAGCCGCAGAAAAAGAGAAATAGTTCGGGTTCACTGTTCGCAAGAAGGCCAGATCAATTTTGATCTCGAATACCGTCAAAACAAGTCGAAAGTAGTTTATTTCCGAGGTAATATTCTTAGCTCATTCCTGTTTCCACTTCCATTCCTACAGCAATTATTTGACGGGCTTATTACACACAAGAGTTATATGTTTTATATAATTGCAATGACAGTTCGTGTTTACCGTTTATGTATACCTAATATAAGTGGAGTTTATACATAATTTTTTGAATATGATTGATTTATCTGTATCACACTTTGTATGAGCGTTTGTTTTTCAATATTCGGACAGGTTATTAAAGACAATTTCTCCTATGCATAAGATGCGTTCGGCAATAACCTCAGACCGCTCGGATTGCTCTGGATCATTCGTTCATTACATCTGGATGGAAGGGAGTACAACTCGGATCGTTAGGCAAAGAACATACGGGCAATCGGATGAAGATCTAAGATCGAATAGTACAATTTCATCGAAAGAGTTTAAACCTCGTCTATTATTCCATGTCATATGTTGAGGTTCTCAATTACTTTTTACACATTTCCACATGAGTTGCTGCTGAATTTGCTAATAGCCGAAAAATGAAATTTTTGTCCATTTAGAGCAGTGTAAGATTGCGAGAAAAACCAGAACAGAATTAATTCATTTGAAAGAAGGGTTGTAAATGTTCCGAAAACAGAATCCTAAAACAACAAAATGAGAAGCCTTCTCTATAATTTTCTTCGGAATACGATCAAACTATCTTGGGGCTAGATAACTTCTCTGTTCTGACTAAGAAGCAAGCGGTATACAATTTTAGTGCCTTTTTCTCGTCCTATATGGTCGGTTTGGAGTGTCAAACTTAGTTTTGTACAAATGGCATTCCATCTTAACCACAAATAATATAGATGTCTGATGTCCAATATCTGAGTCTCAGCAAATAGTAATCACTCGAGTATCTTGTGGATCTGTTGAGTAATATTCTAAGAAATAATTTTTGAGAGATTTCAAGGGAATATAGGTAAGTTCTTGACACTGCTCATCAACCAATATTACCATAATTCGAGTGTGATTGGACTAAGCTGTGGTTTGTGGATTCATAATTCAGGAAATCTTGTACCTGTTCAAGTTGATACAAAATACATCGTAATTTTTTAGTTGAACTCTATCTGATGGTTCCATCTGTGATGATTATTTATATATTTACCCAGATATTCAACCCTTTTCTGAGGCTTGATCACCAGAGCTTGCTGAATGTTAAGAGAGTATTCCGGCAAGGATGATGAGAGGCTGTTTAATGGTTAGTATACTTTTTCATCCAAATTAATCTGCTAGCGAACCACTCTTTGAGTTTTCCTAAGTCCATCTCAATGTTTTGCTTCAGATTGTTCCAATCTGCTCTTATAGTATATACCAAGTTTAATCGCCCGTCGCTTAGTTGATGTATTTGAATCGGTCAATATATCCCAATCTGAAATGAGGAATATGAAGAAAAAATTACACATATTCAGGAGACCACCTCCTACTTTAGAACATGTGTCACATCCATTCAATATAAATGAATTGAGGGCTGCAATCGAATCTACCAAATCTCGAAAAGCAGCAAGTTTTGACGGAATTTATCCAGAATTCATCAAACATTTAGGAAAAAAGGGCCTTCTCTTGGTTATTGTCTTTCTATAACAATATTCTGAATTCAGGAAACTTTCCTTCCGAGTTTCGTAAGGCTGAAGTAATAGGTATTTTGAAACGAGGAAAAAATCCTTGTGATCTTAGTAGTTATCGACCCATCAGTTTATTGAGTGTTCCTTTACAGATAGTAGAAAGGTTAATTCATTTTAGAATTGAATCTTCTATAGAAAATGCTCTACAAAATTTCCAGGGAAAAATAGAAATTGTTCAGATCAGGCTCTCAGCCTTACAACTTTCATAGAATCAGGCTTCAATGATAGGTTGAAAACAGGAGCTGCTTTCATTGATTTATCTTCGGCTATGACACTGTGTGGAAATATGAATAAATTTTCAAACTCTGTACCCATTTGAACTGTGGGAAAATGGTACGATTATTAGAAAATATGTTATCTGATAGAAGATTTCGTGTTTTTAACAATAAGGGAAGCAATTTCAAAATATTGAAAAACGGTCTTCCTCAAGGATCAGTTTTAGCTGTCATCTGATTTGGAAACAAAGCAGAGGAATCTTGTTTCCATCTAAATAATCATGAGAAATATATGAAATTAGTGGTAACTTTCAATGATTCTCCTATCGAACATAATTTCTATCCAAAATACTTAGGAGTTAAATTAGATTCATCTCTAAATTACAAGGCTCATTGAAATGATCTGTGCCTAAACCTGAAAACTAGGAATAATATTGTTCAGAAATTAGCTGGATCATCTTGGGGTGCTGATGCTTCCACTCTTCGCACAGCATCTCTATCTCTAGTTTTTTCTGCAGCTGAGTATTGTTGCTCTGTTTGGTTTAATAGTGCACATACACAAAAAATTGATGCACAATTGAATACATCCATGAGAATAATTACTGGCACCATAAGATCTACACCAGTTTTGTCTAACATTGTCCCTCCCCATATTCGCAGACAGACTGCAGCTCTGATTTCTTGGAACAAATATCATTCTTTTCCCAATTTATTCCCAATTATTTCATATATTCCACAAAATAGAATTCCCAGATTAGAGTCACGTAAACCATTATGGCATAATACGTTCTTCAATATCAACATAAGTGATAAAGAATTATGGAAGACTGAGTGGAACTCTTACGAAATGTTCAATGAGTATCTCGTTTCTGATCCTTCTGAAAAAGGTTTTTACTGGGGTTTTTTTCCCTAGGCTTTTATGACATACGCCGAATTGTATGACACCCCGTCACTAACCCTGATCTGTATGCTTTATTGTTTGCTAACTAAATATTGTCAGCCAAAAGTTCAAAAGGAGATATACATATATATATCTTTCTTACCTGGAAATCTTGATTACTCACTGAATATCCAACTTGGTCAATAAAAAACACACAGTTTAATATAGCTCTAGAAGGCGAAGGATGTATAAAATACTGTTCACTTCAATAAATTCAAAGCTGAATTATTTCAATTATTCACCAACTTCAATTCTTTCGAATCACTTTGTATCTTTCTGAACCATTCCCCATTGTCGGCGATCATACCGACAGTCTTGATAATTCAGTTGATTTTGATACGTTAATAATGAATTTTTTCGACGATATAATCATTGAAATTGTTTTAGGGTATAATCAATATCAATATAGGTAATCAAAATATTTTTCTAATTTATTGGGATAACTTGAAGAAGAAAAAAACAAGAATTTAATTATTGCTAGATATTTTAATCATCGAGATTTATTTATAAAATTTTTACACAGGTTATCTACACTGTACAAGATTTTTCTAACAATCAGTTAAAAAAAGTGAAATAATAAATTACATCAGATATACAAGAAGGTTGAAACTATATATAGCACCAGTCAATACTACAAATATACAGGAGGAAACGAAAATTTGCATAAACAACTTCCCCAATTTATTTTCAGGAGGGATTTGAAAATAAGTTTTCAAATAAATATCGAAATAATCAACTTAAATAGATTTGAGTTCTATATAATAATTCTAAAGTTACTTACATCACAGACCACTCGCGGCTTTATTCAAAGTCACATTCAGCGGAGAACCGCTTAGTATTTATCGATTCCATCAACAACGGAATTGTGCATTAGAAAAATTCACCTGATTTCGTGAAAATTTATCTCTCCAAATATTCGAACAATCATTCCAACTAGGGGAAACTTGTCATAATAACGATCACAATCTATGGTTTATATCGAGTTCGGCCGAAACAAATTACAATTGCCAAATTCATTAGTTATTCCATTTCACATTCCGAAAATATCTGTTCTGAAAATTCAATAAATATAAATTAAATCCTACGGGTTGTAATTACGCGTAAAGCAATCAAGCTTGTGAGGGATTCATGAATAGAAATTAATAACTATTCAATTGCTGGCGAGTTAATCGAATATGAAATAATTGCAATAGCTTGTTGCCTATATAATATTATGGAATTCAATATTTTTGTGACTGAATAAACAGTTTCCACCTATTGAAATTATTATTCAATGGATATAAATAACAATAACATGGTGATTGAATGGAGAAGATAAACTTGATACAACAATTTCAAGATTCCTTCATTTCAGTTTGACCCAATTTCATTTTTCAGTTGTTATCAGAATTGGAGGTCATTCAAAACCATTTCAGATAAAAATTTCATAGCATTCTATTGGTTGTAACGTAAAAAATTATCAAATAACAATTCGAAATTCATCTAACAATCAATCAGCAAAATTAAACAGGATCAGTTTCTACATGGTGAGGCATTTCGAACAGTGCAGTTCTGAAAGGCTGCGGTTTCAATGCGGTTCGAATTTTGATAGATACAACGACATGATGTCCTGAAGAAAATTTGAAGAATATAAATTTTGAGAGAACTAAAATTTTTTCATGATTGCTTTTCAAAACTGCAGTGTCCCAGCACATGTACTGAAATTAAATACTTTATTCTATCATAAATTCGAGAGACATAAAGAAGGTAACTTCGGTTTTGTCAAACATGAAATAGATCCACTCCCATGGAACGTCCGGATTGGGGGAGACTTTCCACAATAATGCTGAAGACTCTTATCCGATATAGAGATAGTCTTCAACGATAAAACTCAGTTCCCAATCACCTGGTAAATGGTTTTCGTATGCACGTGTCCTCATCATTCAAAGGTTCTTGATTAATACAAAAAACTAACGTGTTCCACCAGCTACATCTGCGATAATACAGACTTACCACACACGGAGCATCCTAGGATTTCTTAGTCACATTCGCAAACATATCACTGTGTAAAATTCGAAAATTCTGGCCGAACGGACTAGTAGATTTGACTCAAGGTTAACCCGATTGGGAGATATCTGCAGCGGAATTGTTATTTTAAATCACATCAGTCACTATACGATATCAGTCGGTTAGATGAACAGCGCAACTGCCTTGTCTTCAACGATTGAACCATATAAGCAAGGTAGGAATCACTATTAACACTAAACTAAAAATGTTCGTATTTGCACTATTGAATCTACTAAGACCGAGAGATTCTTCGGCGGAAGGACTGTTACTTCTGGGCAATTTGCTGCGGGCGGCGCCACCTATGTGATTGTCATCCAATTCAATTATTTGGGTACCTCCAGGCCAACCTCCTTCTGTGCTGTACCTCCGGTAGTTGCAGTTGTCAGTTTGAGGACGTTGGTACGGTTTGGATATGTAGGGATATCGGGCATCTTTGTCTGTACCCTGAAAATAAAGGATTTCAATGTAAAGGTGAGTTCGTACAGAATTTTCATATTAATTTTGATTCCAACAAATAAGAATGATGAAAATTTCAAAATGATGTACAGCCTTGCAACAACTCTTTGTGCCGAACGGCTTATTGCGTTGCGGCTATAATTGATTGGATTCCCCTCCATAGTAGAAATCATCATATAGAAATATTATTTCATTTCATCTATGGCAGCAAACGTTATCGAGTTTCCTGTCGAAACTGCCGATACAGATATGCAGAATTGCTTTAACCCAACTTTAGAAATCGACATAATCGTCGAGCATTTATTAAAAGACAAAACGTGGACGTGTACTAGTATTGCACTGTTCAGCGCTGTTTTTGAAAAACTGCGAAACGCACATATATATAGAAAAAGATTTATTGAAAATTTCAACTCACCGGCAACAAAGTCGACTGAGCAGTTCGACACAAGGGGATGAATGAACCCCTGACGGTGGCGTCTTGAAAGGCTTGGAACTGATTATCCCAGTCGTAAGACACCAATCTGGATTCCAGCGTCATCCCCGCCAACTCTGGTGGAGCGGCTATCCTGACTGGATTTGATCCACTGTGAAAGAGAAACATCTTGCTTAATTTCCTTATGAAAATAATAATAGAGGGTAATAGAGCATAATTACGAACTTCGTGATCAACGTGATGTTTATAGGTTTTAATTGAGTCCGCTTTCGAATTTACAGCATAATAAAAAGCACGATGATTAATATGGAACTTACTAGGTCGTAAAACAAGAGGTTGATAGCTTCAACTCATGATTAGTCATGTGTGCTGGTAATTAATGGTCATCAGAATTATTGAAATCGATAGGGAAATTCATGATCTCAATGACTGTCGGTAATTCCGATCCTCAATGAAGTCATTAATGGTCACGTCTTCTACAATGAATGTGATCGACTTCAGTTCATCGAAACATGTGATTATCATAGCAAAAATAAATTTCCCTTATCAGAAAGCAAAATATGATCTTGTATTCATAATAGAAATTAGAGTTTGACCATCTCGTTGCAATTAAATATTGAAATATTCGTTTAGTCATTCATTGTTTACACTTTTAAACACGACATAATTTTCAATTATTTCTTTATGTGAAGAAGCTTTCGTGAAAATTTATCTCTCCAAATATTCGAACAATCATTCCAACTAGGGGAAACTTGTCATAATAACGATCACAATCTATGGTTTATATCGAGTTCGGCCGAAACAAATTACAATTGCCAAATTCATTAGTTATTCCATTTCACATTCCGAAAATATCTGTTCTGAAAATTCAATAAATATAAATTAAATCCTACGGGTTGTAATTACGCGTAAAGCAATCAAGCTTGTGAGGGATTCATGAATAGAAATTAATAACTATTCAATTGCTGGCGAGTTAATCGAATATGAAATAATTGCAATAGCTTGTTGCCTATATAATATTATGGAATTCAATATTTTTGTGACTGAATAAACAGTTTCCACCTATTGAAATTATTATTCAATGGATATAAATAACAATAACATGGTGATTGAATGGAGAAGATAAACTTGATACAACAATTTCAAGATTCCTTCATTTCAGTTTGACCCAATTTGACTTTTCAGTTGTTATCAGAATTGGAGGTCATTCAAAACCATTTCAGATAAAAATTTCATAGCGTTCTATTGGTTGTAACGTAAAAAATTATCAAATAACAATTCGAAATTCATCTAACAATCAATCAGCAAAATTAAACAGGATCAGTTTCTACATGGTGAGGCATTTCAAACATTGCAGTTCTGAAAGGCTGCGTTTTCAATGCGGTTCTAATTTTGATAGATACAACGAGGAGTATAATTTTTAAAAGAACCAAAATGTTTTCATAATTGCTTTTCAAAACTGCAGTGTCCCAGCACTGAAATTAAATACTTTATTCGATCACAAATGGAATGAATTCGAGAGACATAAAGAAGGTAACTTCGGATTTGTCAAACACGAAATAGATCCACTCTCATGGAACGTCCGGATTGGAGGAGACTTTCCACAATAATGCTGAAGACTCTTATCCGATATAGAGATAGTCTTCAACGATAAAACTCAGTTCCCAATCACCTGGTAAATGGTTTTCGTATGCACGTGTCCTCATCATTCAAAGGTTCTTGATTAATACAAAAAACTAACGTGTTCCACCAGCTACATCTGCGATAATACAGACTTACCACACACGGAGCATCCTAGGATTTCTTAGTCACATTCGCAAACATATCACTGTGTAAAATTCGAAAATTCTGGCCGAACGGACTAGTAGATTTGACTCAAGGTTAACCCGATTGGGAGATATCTGCAGCGGAATTGTTATTTTAAATCACATCAGTCACTATACGATATCAGTCGGTTAGATGAACAGCGCAACTGCATTGTCTTCAACGATTGAACCATATAAGCAAGGTAGGAATCACTATTAACACTAAACTAAAAATGTTCGTATTTGCACTATTGAATCTACTAAGACCGAGAGATTCTTCGGCGGAAGGACTGTTACTTCTGGGCAATTTGCTGCGGGCGGCGCCACCTATGTGATTGTCATCCAATTCAATTATTTGGGTACCTCCAGGCCAACCTCCTTCTGTGCTGTACCTCCGGTAGTTGCAGTTGTCAGTTTGAGGACGTTGGTATGGTTTGGATATGTAGGGATATCGGGCATCTTTGTCTGTACCCTGAAAATAAAGGATTTCAATGTGAAGGTGAGTTCGTACAGAATTCTCATATTAATTTTGATTCCAACAAATAAGAATGATGAAAATTTCAAAATGATGGATTCCCAACAATAGTCAAAATCATCCTTGCAACAACTCTTTGTGCCGAACGGCTTATTGCGTTGCTGGCTATAATTGATGTGTGCTGCAATAGAAAATTGGATTCTGCAGCCTATTCATCGTCCGTTTATTTAAAAGTGGACGAGAAAACGTTCATGTGAAGAAATCATCAGACAGTTAGAAATATTATGTTGTCTACTAATTTCATCTATGGCACAAGCGGGTGATTTTTATGCAGAAGGAATTTCAGCTTGTGAAGAACGTTATCGACTAGTTTCCTGTCGAAACTGCCGATACAGATATGCAGAATTGCTTTAACCCAACTTTAGGAAACCGATATAATCGTCGAACATTTATTAAGAGACAAAACGTGAACTCTAGGATTGCACTGTTCAGCGCGGTTTTCGAAAACCAGCGAATTGCACATATATATAGAAAAAGATTTATTGAAAATTTCAACTCACCGGCAACAAAGTCGACTGAGCAGTTCGACACAAGGGGATGAACGAACCCCTGACGGTGGCGTCTTGAAAGGCTTGGAACTGATTATCCCAGTCGTAAGACACCAATCTGGATTCCAGCGTCATCCCCGCCAACTCTGGTGGAGCGGCTATCCTGACTGGATTTGATCCACTGTGAAAGAGAAACATCTTGCTTAATTTCCTTATGAAAATAATAATAGAGGGTAATAGAGCATAATTACGAACTTCGTGATCAACGTGATGTTTATAGGTTTTAATTGAGTCCGCTTTCGAATTTACAGCATAATAAAAAGCACGATGATTAATATGGAACTTACTAGGTCGTAAAACAAGAGGTTGATGGCTCCAACTCATGATTAGTCATGTGTGCTGGTAATTAATGGTCATTAGAATTATTGAAATCGATAGGGAAATTCATGATCTCAATGACTGTCGGTAATTCTGATCCTCAATGAAGTCATTAATGGTCACGTCTTCTACAATGAAGATGTGATCGACTTCAGTTCATCGAAACATGTGATTATCATAGCAAAAATAAATTTCCCTTATCAGAAAGCAAAATATGATCTTGTATTCATAATAGAAATTAGAGTTTGACCATCTCGTTGCAATTAAATATTGAAATATTCGTTTAGTCATTCATTGTTTACACTTTTTAAACACGACATAATTTTCAATTATTTCTTTATGTGAAGAAGCTTTACTGTTGTATGAAATTCAAACCATGTCAAGAGTTCGTTTCTCAACTCCAAGCATAATGACGACAAAAATATATACTCACGGGCTGAGTTCCTGGATACCCAATGAATGCAACACTGTAGGCAGACTGGGCAAACTGTGACAAGCAGCCAAAGTTTTCTGCTTTGGATAATAAAGTCCCATCACTAAACAAGTTTCTTCTCTACTGGTTAATCCACCAAGCGTAATAGCACTTCTTCCCGAACTATTATAAGTACACTCGGCGATCAGATGATCGCCCGGTAATATTTTAGCCGACACCCCCAACTTTCTGTACTCTTGATAATCCGCATCAACGTTGTCGTCAGCTGAAATCGGTGGTTGCTCAACACCGTTTCTAATATGCTTCAAAGCCACCTGTTTCCCTATTCTGTGAGTCTTCATGACGACCGCGAACATGTTGATACCAGCGTGTGGAAAAGCCTGACGAGTGCACTGAGACACGCAATGTCCTGAAGAAACAACGCGATTTTGACCCGGAGGAATGATATGTCTCCAATTCGGATCCATTCCGATGGATAATACACCGGCATCATGTCTCCTGAGTTCGGGGGTGTAGTAGAGTCTCAAACCAGATCCGTCCAAAGCAGCGTTAGATCCATCGGTAGGACTGATGAAGTGGGTTTCCAACAAGTAGTATCGTGACGCGGAAGGATCCAGAGGATACCCAGCTTCAGGAGGGAAACTGAATCCTTCAGAGCCTCTTGCCCAGCTCGCAACAACAGTTTTGCAAGATAGAGAAGGCGCATTGGGTTCGTAGCACTGGCGTCCGGGAGTATCAGCGAGTTTGGCTACTTGAGGTGAATCCTGACACTCGTACAAAACAACATGCTGTAATCCCTTAGATCCCGTGAGGCCTTGAAGAGGTTCATACTGTAACAAAAATGACGAGAATTTTATATATGCAGTTGTTACGAAAGCAAGAACATTCCTGTTTGTATACAGATAAATACAGAGTCGACAGTACAATTCATTCCCATGATCGCATTGTATTTGTTTAAATTTCTATCACGTTGTAACCTTCGAATCTGCAAACTATTTCAACAATATTCAATATATCCAATTCGTCAGAATGATGGGTATCAAACTGGCAAACATTTTGCGAACTCGTTAAGGGGCATGTTAACATTCCAACATCATATCGAATTACAAAACAAGTTATAATGAGCTCCTCGATTATCAGAAATTTCCGCTCATGTGAATTTGGATATCCAATCCTGATAGGATCCAGTTGCAATATATGTTCCAACATCGCGAATTCTGAAATATGATATATATCTTCTGGTTGCAGCAAAATCATTTATATTAATTAATATTATTTTTCCGATACATTGTTCATATTACTTTGATTCAATCCTGCTATTTATTTTCGAAATTAGGTATATTCGGTTTCAATTTATTAGTGGCGCAGGTATCTACTTTTCCTTGAATCTTTGCATCAGAATTCGAAGTTATAGATGAAGTCTGAAAGGTACAGCGTATAAAAATCATTTCGAAGTCAACACTATCGTAAAAATTCGAGATTTCTCTTCAATTTATAACCACTAAAACTTGGCCCAACTTTCTACAATGAACTTACAATGGCAATACATAAATATTACATCCAGATATCAATCGCTCAAAAATGAAAGCGAGATATCTGCATTTTATATTCTCAATTCGTACCTATACTTAGAATATTGAAATGCATTTTATTTTCAGTTTGTTGAAATAAATTCGATTTTATTATGCAGTTGAGGAATAATATTGATTCAGGCCAGTTTGGACGTTTTCACAAATATTTGTGAAGCACACGACGTAATTAGGGTTTCAAGTCTAATATTTCGATATTATTAGGACCCTGTTTAATGATCGTAGGGGTAAACAACCCAGTCTGTTTACCGAATGATGTTTGACTATGACTTTGGCAGCAAACGAGTATTTGCCTACAGCTACTTTTCTCAATATGCTGCACTAGTGACGGTAAATATGCCGCCCTCCTAATGCTGATGCCGAATAATATATTGTGTATTTAAATCTCGTATTCCGAGAAAGATTTTCTGGTCTGGAGGTCTTTAGCTGCGTTTTTTCGACGACATATTGTTCAATTAGGAAGGGATTTGAAACAAGGGAAATGTTGAAACATATTATGTATCTTTTATGTAGGGAAAGGTTTCTCTCGAGGGATATTAGTTTAGAAGACTCTACTAATTTTGGACGAGATACTGATGATAATGAACGCTTTGAGGACGAATATAAGGGCTATTTTCATTATTCGTCATAATTGATGGAATAATCGATACTTATACAGATATGAAATTAGATATCAATATTTTACTTGTTAGGAGACTTTTTCGGGATAACAAATGTGCATTGTCTTCCTTTTCAACAGCTAATTCACCTTGAGGACGACAGACGTCTGTAGAAACGTAGGAAGGAAGAATAACATCAAGATATGGTGGATACAGCCCAATTAATCATTCTACAACACGAATCCAATCATAAAAAATTTCTCGTAATCAAATTCTCAATTTTTCAAAGTCAACATCCTCGTTTCCATCAAGCTACCTTTTCCATTCAATTCTATAAAAAATGAACAATTCAATCCGATCGAATCAGCAACTCAATCGTTTTACATCCCTCGAATCCCTGGAAAATACCCAGGATTCCGTAAGGAACGGTCGTGTCGAAATTCCGCGATATCGCGGTAACCGAACGGGCGAGTCCGGAAAGACCCGGAATCACGTATTCCGGAATTAGTAGCGCACGCCAAATTCCGATACAATTCGCGTCTGATGAAACTTTCATCCCTGACCATAAAACCGAACGAGCAAGTAGCGATCCGGTGCGGGCTTCAGTCGGCACATCAAAGAAAAACAATTTGAAATAATTCCGAATTTAAATGACAAAAGCGTTTCGTCTTATGAATTTGTAACGTTAACGGGACTGGAGAGACCGGCGTCTGGTAATATTGCCCGCAAATCCGTGAGGCGGATCCAAAACTGACGAATTTGCATGTCGTATCTTCGGGATGCGATGGGGAAGAGACGCCAGTGGCGTGCGACGGAGTCTTTCGACAATTTATGATCAACTATTGTCCCCAGGTGGAACTTGACAAATGTCGTCTTAATCACATAGCCAGCATAATAACTTGAAGATAAAACAATCAGTAGTTGAATACTAACAACTATTATAATAGTGTATAATACACTATTTCTTACTGTATCAAAATAAAATCAAACTGAATTCAAATGTTGATTTCCACAATCAATATCAAGAACCGCAAACATATATGCTCGGTTTCATAAACGTAGATAAACATGCTGATCGAGAAATTAATTCTATTCCCGAAATAACTTTAATTTGAAATTTTAATGGTCAATGTAAGCGACCAATTCGTCAAAGGATACTTTGAAATCAAAATTTCAATCTTTATACGTCTTCATATATTGAAGAACCTAGCCTCTTTAAAATATTCAAAATTCAAGAATATTATGAATCATTTATCACTACCATGTTCATTGGGAATATTGTGGATCTCTAATGAACATTATATGAGATATACAGGGTGAGTCTTTGAGCACTGCGTTAATTTTAACCATAGGTTCTTGAGATCAAAAGAAACACTTTTTCCATTACGGTTTTTCTATATTCAGCTGCGTTGAAAAGTTATAAGCATTTAAAGTTTTCACATTGGGCAAATACCCCTCTGTAGTCCAGTTTAGTTTGAATGAAAAATACCTTCCACAGCATCCACTATTGAATCTGAATTGTTTAAAAACATTATTTTCCCTATAAGAAATGATTCACTCACTCATGTTTCATCCGATTAGGTCCATATCCAGAAGGAAGATACAAAATACTAATTTTCTGGTAAAAAAAATTCAACACCATAAACATATTTTTGCAGTTTACTATAATTTCTTTCTACTTCAAGATTATAAACCATCCCTTCCCAGTGAGAAATTCCCAAAAAACCTCAGAATTATTGGATGTTATCATCATACATTTGTAATTTTCTTCTTAAGATTTCCAAATCATGAAAACCATCATTTCTATGAAAACTTCCAAGGCAAGAGGTTGTCACATTGCTTTGTTTTTCACTCAAAGCCAGAAAATATCATCTATGATTTTCCAAACACTGATATTTCTGAAGTTCCTTCTCCTTGGCAGAGACCAGTGAACAGCTCTATGAGACTGTTAAAAATATGACAATCTTTTTCGGAATCTTCAACAACAATGAATAATGTCACTACGAATAATTATTTCGCAGTGATGTTACTTAGCTTGATGATTATTTTCTCTACTGAATCCCAATAACAAATTACTTGAATAGATTACAAGTATTCTCAGATTTAGGTGTGCAATTATATTTGCTTGAAGGAATTAGGTTTGATCACCTACATTTGATTCTGAAAAACCAACTACGTGTTTTTTCGTTAGTAGGAATCTATTCTGTTTAGACTATAATTAATTACTGAACAAACTTTTGGTTTTTATAATCAAAATATCTGTTTTAATTATGTAAACAAAAACAGAAATATTGAATAATGGTTATTCATAGATTATGTCAAATTTTAATACCTTACCATAGAATATTAATTTCTTACCGAACCACAGGAGAAAAAAATTAATAATTGCAAAGTTTTTTTTAAATGAAAGATAATATCTGTAATCATTATCGATCTTCAGTTATAATTTTTCTCAGAATAACTAGAGTTAATTATTACCACATTGAAATGTTATAATAACGTCTCTATGGTGGGTTGTTAGCAATAAAATAGTGTTCTGTGGTTATTTAAAAAATGTGGAAAATATTATAATAAAATAATAATAATAATTTCGATAGTTTGAAATTATTCAATTCAGTATGGAATGATTATGGTCAGAAAATACATTTCTATTCTAATCTTTCTTGTTTATGAACCTATAGCTTCCAGTTTCAATATTGATTGAATTTTAATTAACCATGCATCATAACAAACATTCAGAAATACTAAAGATAAGTCAAATTCTATTATCTCCTAAGTTTGTGAACCAGGTTGAATCGGTGTATGAAATAAATATGTGAAAAAACTATAAACCTACAAAATAAATCAAGGAGACTGGATTCGAAGATTTTAAAACTCATATGATCTTAATTTGAAGCATTCCTATGTTAGAATATATATAATTTGATGGACCCTGAAAGTCTGAAGCTATAAAGAACCAGCTCTTCATAAAGACAAGTCTTCAATTCAACAGGTCCTGACAGAAAATACATTACCTATTTCAACAGTCATGAGAATATACCGAAGTACCTATTTAAGTGAAGGAAATCTTTTTCTCTATTTCTTATGGAATATTACTCTGGATTAAATATTAAACAAAGTGCTAGACATCATTAATAATGAATACAGCAAATGGCAATTCAGATTTTGTAGTGAATGTAAGACAAAAATTGTTAACTGGTTAATTTCATCTATTAGTTTTTAGTGGTGGAACCATAGACTGGAGAGATTTCCCCAAACCTTTTGAAGAAATATTTAATATAGACATAAAATATGGCAACATTGAACAAATCTTGTTATTGAATCATTTCAGCACAGAGTTGGATTTGGGAAAATTAGAAAATTTGGACAAAATTATATCGATTTAATTCCTTTCAACTTCAAATATCTCAAGAATGGTGCAATTTAGGAGGAAAGATGGAGAATGATTTTATCTGCAAAAAAAGATTGAATGATTCCAGGAAGTACAAGATACCGACCTTTAGTTCAACGATATTTGTTTTTCATGCAATTTAACCAATCTGTAGAGTAGTAGTGAGAAACCCACAAGAAATGGAATGAATCTAACGATGCCAAAATATGCATGACTGTTATCAAAAACCTTCTACAGGAGATCATTTCAATTGATATTGTCGTTTGAATATTACAGGTGAAAATGCAATTTTTTTATGAAATTTCAACACCCTATATCTTTTGAACGGGGCCAAATTTGGAAAAATGTTATAGGTTATAAATCTATGGTTAAAATTAACGCAGTGGTCAAAGACTCACCCTGTATAAGTATTCAGAAAACAAATTTGATGAATTTTGAACTAATTTTCTAGCGTGACGATTTCCACGGAAATCTGGAATCCTATTCGATTCAACGTCTTTCAAAATCTTCTAAGTTACTAATTGATCGCGTGGATATTCTTGGATTAATTGAGAAAACCAAATTTCAGATGTTCATAGTTGCAGAAACATGCGAATGCATGCAAAAATTTCAAAACCACGGTTATTCTCTCGAAATAAAATCACGTCTTCTCAGAAACAACGCCTCATCTCAAAATTCCTCATAAATCCCGATCCCGCAGTACAGTTTCAATAAAACTGCATATAAAAAGTTTGATGTTGGTGAAGTGTCGTCATTTTGTCGGGATATGTCGGCTTCACATAGTCATCCATGTCCTCTTCACATCTCGCAAACATCGTTTTCTACTTTACGGTTGTCAATTCACTCTCAAGCACTGGCATCGAAATATCAACCAATCGCCGAATTTATGACAAGGACGTTGCTCGCCCTGTGCAGCACAGATTCCACGGTACAAATTTGATGCCTCGGAAATTCGAAATAAAATCGAGATATCCAAGGGAGCTGGATTGCCAGCCACCTATACACATTTACGTATTCAAATTCAATTTGGGAAATAACTGGAGAATAACGAGCAACTTTGGGACGGGATTTTTTCTCGCCAAAGCTATTAACAGGGGCGTAGCATTCTGCGGGATAGCATCTTTGGCGGAAGCGGAAAGTCGGAGTTTAAGTGGTTAACGATTACCGAGAATGACTTCGCCTTTTTTCAGTTGAGCAATTATGGTGTTGAGAATGATGCATCTTAAACTCCACTTCACTTCAGAATCGTATTGATACATATGTGCACGGAAAAAAGCGTTAATGTTTGCACCTTTACAAATCGTTAAAGTCGTTCAAGACAATAAGGTATCATTGAATTCGAATATGGAAATTATATTAAAAAAATTTGTAGCGGGTAATCCCAAAGATTTAAAATTTCATAGGATGTTTTCAACATCTCCGACTCATGAATGAGATTAAAAACACTTGATCTATTCCATAGATCTTCTAGTTAATGCATTACCAATCAAGGAACCATCAGAACTCACTTTGAATGAGGCAGATGCGACAAAACTACCAGAATTTCCTGTAGTGTAGAAATAGTACATTGTTTACCGGGTAGGAAAAGCTTAACATTCCTGGACGACTGTGAAGATTTAGCAACACAGAGTCCAGGAATGTGGCTTTTCCTACGAGGTAAACATACTATTTTTCCGCAAATCGTTTAAAATTCGACAGATATTGATTGATTTGAAAAAAAAAAAACGTGATAATTTTATTCCCAAATAAATGGTGCTTTGAAATTCCTAATAAAATTACTTGGGTTACTATAGAAACGTATTGAGGTTGAATTGTCAAAATTGATGCTTATAAATTTAATTGCTGGTGTTCTCGAAAGTAAAATGATAAGTGATGATGAAATTTACATTCCTGGGACTCCTCCAGAGCTGGTTGAAGCAGGGAATACTGCTTCATTAGAATTATTGCCAAAGAAATCAAGAGAAAAGTACGAAAATGCATACAGACGTTTTATGGATACCGCAGTGAAAATACGAGTTCTTTCTCAGAAAATATTGTAATGGCATACTTCCTAGACCTTTGTTTAAAGATGAAATCTTCAACATTATGGGCCAATTATTCAATGCTGAAGTCAACCCTTACACTTAAACACAATGTAGATATATCTACATACTCAAAACTTCGTTCTTTATTGAAACGGCAAGCTCAAGGTTATAGGGCAAAGAAATCTAAGATTTTAACGAAGGAAGGAATTGAAAAATTTATCCAGGAAGCTCCAGATAAAGAAAATTTAATTTACAAGTTTTTAATTTCTATTTAGATTATAGCTTCATTTATTTTTTAGGTGGCTGTAATATTTGGTATTTCTGGGGACTGTAGAATGGATGAGTTAGTCCGAATGACTGTACACAATATAGAAGACTTAGAATCTAAGCTTTTAATCAGCATACCTGATTCGAAAACCTACAAACCAAGATCATTTGTAATTAATCAGATCTACTTGAATGTTTATCGAAAGTATGTTTCGTTAAGACCAGAAAATATGAACAGTGACCGATTTTTCTTTAAATATCAAAGCGGAAAGGGTTGTAGACAAGTGGTAGGAATTCATCAATTTAGAAAAATGCCCAAAATAGTTGCTACTTATTTGAACTTGGTAAATCCGACAGAATATACTGGTCACTGCTTTCGTCGGTCTTCTGCAACAATATTGGTTGACTCTGGTGCCGACATAACTAGTTTAAAGAGGCATGGCGGATGGAAGTCATCAAACGTTGCTGAAGGATATATCGAAGAATCGCTTAACAATAAGGTTGAGGTGGCAAATAAAATTTTCACAGTACAAAATATTCAACAAAATGACCCTTCCACCCTGCATGTTGTCCAAAATGTTTCTCATAGTTCTAAGAGTGTTCCTCCAATGTTCAATAATTGTACTAACTGTCAAATTACTGTAAATATAACAAATTGATCTTAAAAATGTATTCAGCAATGACTTGATGTTTTCAAAATATAAATTAATTCCTTATAAGCAATGTGTTTTCTATCATTCATGTAGAACACTAACAACTGTACGGAAATATCATTTCTTTACAGTAAGGAAATGACATTTCCTTACAGTAAGGAAGTCCTGACTTTTTCTTCAAGAAATTTTGACAGGAATGTCAAAATTTCCTGGCGATTTGCGCAAAAATATATTATTTCACATTTGTCCCTTTAAATTGCACCGTTTTCATAAATAATTCTTTCATGTACATTACATTCAAGGGCCTTTAACACATCGCATTGACAAGTATGTACTGCCATAAAAGAAAAGTTTAATTTTTCTATGTAATCTTCAGACAAATTCAGTGAGGGCTTAGCTAAATTCGAAACCTTTGATCGCCTATATTTTTCGAAACAGATAGAATTGATTGAAGTGGAATGGAAAAAGAGTATTCTTATCGCATTAAGTCAATATTAACTCAGTGGATATGCTGTATAAGAAAACTGAATATACGACTCCTTCGTTGGTTCGGTCAATAAATTTTCGAAACCCGAATGTTACAAACTGTTGAAATTCAAATGAACGAATTGGATGAAGCGTTCCAATACAGAGATCATGCAAACTATGAAAAATATAATAATACTTACACGAATCAAATGATGTTTTCTGTTGAGAGATGGTATCCTGAATATTTTGCACCAATAGAGAGTTTCTCCAAGTGCAGGAGGTTCCACAGATGGGTTTCTCAATTCCCAAACTCGAGCAGTTTCATCAGGACTTGGGACATTCTGGTCAGCTCTTTGTACCAAATATAGAGACTGACTCCCTCTAGAGGCGGTGTCGTGTTGTCGCAGAGATTTTGGACCGACACTACCACCAACAGGTTCGTGGTCATCGTAAGCCCAAACAACCCTCATGGTGTCATTCTGTAACAAGAATAAGTAAATAAATAAATGAATAATATCTTTTAGGAATTAAATGCTTCAATTGACATCAATATCTATCATAGGGGGCAGCCAATGCTTCTGTAATGTATACTCTATTATCCGCAGAAGTTCCTGATTGAAACATGAATTCAATTTTATTTTGTACTGAAACTGACTTCAGAAAGTCGTTAACTTATTGTTCGCAAGATAAAACTTCAATCCAGATGATATCGAAAGTGAATATAGTAACAGGATATTGCAGAGAATAAAAAAAATGAGGTTGGGCTAATACTGCTCCAAACTTGAAAAGGAAAGGGTAGATTTCAATTAAACCCCTAATCAAAACTCAATGTCACGGATCAAATCGAGCGATTATATGAATTAATATACGGGTTAAATGCAATGCGTTAATCATTCAATTTAAACTACAATGATCGCATTCATTCAATTCATTTAATTGAATAAGAAGCATGAAATTATTTCGGCTACTATAATGATACTCCATCCGTCGTTTGAAAAACCCTCAATTATCGACCGTGAATAAAAGGGTATTCATGCCCAAATAATCTCCATACTGTGATTTGATTTGTACCTGACGAAAACTTGTTCGAAAAGCAAAGAGTTACTTATATTTATGCTCTTGATGAATTGATTCTCAAGACAATTGCATAGGATATGAATGGTAATAATCATTAGTTATTAAATTTAACTTCTTTGAACCTTCATTTGCTAGAAGGAGATTTACCAGCAAGTATGTCATGCATCCAAAAATGAATGTCAACAAATGGGCGAGTATAAAAAATACCGTTAAGCCAAAGAAAGCAATAGTACAGAAAATAGTAAATAGGGAAGAAAAATTTGATTCTCTCCTACACTTTAAGATAGTTTCAGAGAAATTTGACATGCTTACGTTGCATTATCAATGGAAGTGTTTGGTGATGATCGTTAACTTGAAATTATAAAATCAAGAATCAGTGATGAATGTATTCAGCGACATATTTGTTTCCGAAACTTTAAGCACTTCATAAGTGGAATGAACACTACGTGAAATTGCTTAATTTATAAAAAAGTAATGATGATATTGATACAGTAGCATTCACACAATTCGTTCCAAGGGAAAACTCATTGCAAAATAGGATTCTGGTTAGCTTTAATGTGATGTGTTTGTCCCAACAGATTTGATTTTTTTCGAGTACAAGCAAATCTCAAGGTAGAACGTAATCCAATGGAAAATTAAAGTTCCTGGTAAGTATATTACTATATCTGACTATGATATTATACAAACTATGTAAAATGCACTAAATATCATTCTATAAACAAAGCACATACCTATACTTTCTCATTTTTTCGAATGAATTAGTCTCAAACATATTTCAATCGGAATTAACATCAACCTTGTACAAAACAAAACATTTGTATGAACAGATAGAATAACCTCGAACAAAATAATAATAGATTTTTCAAATTATGGAAGGATGAGCATTATCAAACAAATTTCCTCTAAAAATCTTTCCAATTCAAATGATTTCATATATATACTCTCTTTTCAATATCTAGAAAAGTTCAAGATGATTATAAATTATAATATAATCACGTCGAAATTTGCGTGGACTTTCCGTTGATAATTTTAATTAATCAGTATGCTTTCAGGTTGCATATATATTCTGGTCGTTAATTATGTAAAAGTTCTGTGTAACTGGATGCGATGTCAGCCCAAAGTTACACAAATTGTTCGAGCGTGAGTGAATAAACATAAGAAAATCTGCCTGGCAGCAATTTATTAATTAGCAGTTCGAAATCATGTTGAAATGATGAAGTTGCAGTCTGGATTGAACCCTACGGAATCTTCATTGTTGTCGAATGATTATTATCAACTCAGACAACATTCTAGACATTTCTATATTATTCTCTTGGATATTTACACAAGTTGTGTTGTTTGTGAGGATGGATGAACCTACGTACTCAACTAAATGGATTCCAACTTTGAATATGGAAAAATGGCATTTTTCAATTGTTACACTACAAGGCCATTGTAAGAAAATATTTCAGTGTTTTATTATTTTTCATTTATTTTTTGATGTGAATAACGTGTTCCCGAGAGTAATTATCTTATTTCAAAATGATCATTTTCACTGATACCGACGTGGTATAATCAAATTATGCAGTGTTTTCGGACTTTTCTTGAGAGGATTTTCTTCAATATAGAAATATCTCATTTTAAATATGTGGAATCCTATAGCTTACGTTATATCGCTAAGAGCAGAATCTCCGAATGTTTTCACGAAGCCCTTGATACGCTCTGCCAAAGTTTATTCACACTATGAAAGGTCTTAGTTGAGCAATAAATTCATGATGATTTACGTAGTTATGCCAAATTCGAGCATCACTCAGTACATGTATTGATAGGCAGCAATAGCTTTACTGTACGCCTAATAATTTTTCTTTCTTCTTCTATTTTCGTTTTTTCTTCTCCACCTTTTATCTCTGTTACTGCAACTCATTATTATTAGTTAAATTCATTCATTTTTATTCCAAGTTGCTTGCTAGTTTCGTGCGGCCCACGTATGTTCGTTTCATTTCCCTATGGGCGCGTAACATATGTTGGAGCATATGACCTATGTCGAACAGACGGAGTACTGAAGCCGCGCTCGTCCGGTGCAGTGCAACACTTTCTTCGCAATAAATTTCTCGTTAATTCTACAAATTAGAACTCTGGTGACAAAGTGACTATTCTCGCTCGTGAGTGACACGTTGATTCAGCCGTACTATGAAACCAGGTAGGCAGACGTCGATACTCCAACATTCGATTTTCTTTCGAGTCATTTTTTTCTTATTATCAGAATTTCATTATTAGTTTTCTATTTCGTTTTCGTTTAACTTTCAAAGGCCCTTGTCGTGCCAATCTCCTTATGTTTTATTCTTCCTTTTCTACTTCTTTTTCATTTCTTTTTAAATGCTTTCTCTGTATTTCACGATATTTCTACTCCTTTTCTCCTTCTTTGTCGTAGGGTAAGTTCAAGGCTTAAATCAACGGATGATCCCTTTATTATTTCTTGGAGTTTTTTCCATGATTGTGTTACTGTAGCCAGACAAAAATACCAACACACAAGTTAAGAGTTTAAAATGTTTGAACGAACATATTTTCTGACATATCATATATGTTGAAATATTTTGATATTTAAAGAAATACTTATTATCAGTATCATTGTTTTTCTGTCATCAATACCATCGCTGAATATAAAGATATACGAATAGGAGGTAGACAAGTCCAAAGTATTTCAGAGCAAAGGACGACAGACAGATCGAGACGCCATCGACAAGAATTTCTGACATAGCTCATCTCTTCGGACTCTCAAGCGCCGAAATAATGAAATTTCATGATACCGGTCTCCGATAAGCCAGGGCCGTTTTATCACTTTGCATTCCCATAAGTCTGGACATCCATTTGAGCGGAAACCTTTCAGAAGGTGAAGGGATCGGACCTCACAGCCAGATTAGAATTATCCTTCTTCATTGATTCAGTTTCGAAACCCAAATTTCATGGAAGGCTGCCTTTGAATGGACTGGACTGATGCGAAGGCCCTTCCGACTGGTCAAATTGATTTCAACTGTTGTAGGTCAAGACTGATTTAGATAAAGAAGGATCGCTCGAGTGGAAGTTCAATTTCGGTAGAGTAATTGCTACCTCGTGAAATTCTGGATTAGGCGCCGAAAGAAGGCGTTGGGTTATTGGTGAAGAATTGTTCATTTGTACGAATGTTCAATCAGTTAAGAACATTCGATAGCAATATAGATTATCTAGGATATTTTCTGTTTTTCGGCACTTGACAGAACCGCATTGATTGCAGATCAATTTATTTTCACAGATCTTACTGAAAATTAGCATTGAACATAGTACAGATGATAACTTAGAGAAATTTGAAGTCTAGTTAAACAGCGTGATCTTGAAAATTACGTCTTTTACGAAAACGAATAATTCAGAGTTGTATGTTTCTCCATATTTCGTTGAAATCACAAATTTTTTCTTACAATTATGTGGATATTAAGCATTTGGAATCCCATATTGGAATAATATGGCTCAACGGATACTAAAATAGATGAACTAAAGCAAATGAGTCATCTCAACTTCTTTGAAACTATTTAAACTGCGTATATCTCATTCTTTTATTGGATATGCTATGAGATCAGGACACTATCCAACAAAGGCTATAATTGTGTTGCATTTCCGCTACAGAACGTGATATAAATGGTCAATTCGTCAAGAAACGAGGTAACCGAAATTGAGAAAAATTGGAAGACATTATCGAACTGAGGAAAAGAAGGAAGAACAACTCTTGGTAAAATCAACAATTTCAGAGCTTATTTTGGTAATCTCTACATCATTTTGTTTGATTGGAAACGTAGGAAAACCATACTTATGGAAAAAGATTATCCGCAACAGAAATTGATTGAGCTATTACTTAAAATTTTCCTGCCGCTGCTAAGCGATGAAAATTCGGGTATAGCCACAAATAGGACAGACAACTCAAATAGAGCACCCCAAATGCAGTTTCCTAAACTTATGAACCAAATTCTGGTAAATGGTTAGTACACTTTGATTTTCATAAAAGTAGTACTGAGATTCACTCTCAGCTTAAGACACCGTGTGGACAAATGGAATTCTCAAACGCTAGCTATCATAAGTGACGAAAAATGATAAGATTATTTGGGGATATGTTGTTTGATAGGTTTCGTGTTTTTGTTGTCAATAAGAGTAGTCATTTGAAATAATTTGAAAACGGTCTTCCACCAGAATAGTGCTAGTTCCTGTGGTTTTCAATTTATATCTGGTTGAATCACCTAGGACAATACTCAGGTATTTGTATTTGTAAATAATATTGCAATTGCTCACCACGACCCGGATCTACGTTTCGACCCCCATCTGAATTGTAATGAGAAATATAGTGAACACCTTAGATCTTAGGAACGGACTCAGGATCTACGCAAAAATCGGGAGTTTGTTGGCAGAGATGGAGGTTTCCCATTCAGGATGAATCACAAGGATTCTAGGAAAGTAGTCATATTTATAGAATCCCCTCAGTCGAGAAAAAACAAAAAAAACCTCCTCCAACACTCGACCACCAAGGCAAAGCCGTCATCAAAACGCTCATCCATGTCCAATTATAATCCTTTTCAACTGTCGTCCAACTGACAAACAACAAACGTCCACCTATTTGTAAACAAAAGCAGCTCTTTATGGTTAATTAATTTGATTTTATGTTACCGCGGTTCTTTCGTCTTCATCGTGTTTCCCAATTTATTAGAAAACCGGGGGTTAACACCGTCATTATAATGTCGTTAAGTTCTCCTTGAGTGTTCTCATACAAGGACAGAGAATATTAGTCGAAGTGTTCAAATAAGGGGTTTCGAATGTTACTCTCTCAATTTTGGAACGACATTTGCACATTCATTAAAGAACTTTTTTATGAGGGACTAATTCCCTTCACACCCAACAGACGGAACGAAAGGATACCTCGAAATAATAACGCATTTTGTTTTCCCAGAAGAAGAAATCGACAAAACGGCATCTGAAAGATGTGAGTTGGGTTCAAGAGAAAAAAGAAAGTGTGTGGTCTATTGTTGATGTGTTCTCAAAATTTTCAAATTCAAATATTTAGGAATATGAAAAAGATTAGAATGAAATATCCTCAGCCCTCCACACTTCTTCAGAAATTTAGGGTTTCAATATGACAACTGGCAGGGTGGTATTTGAAGATGTACATTGAATTTTCTTAGAAGAAGAAATTCAAAAAAGGGCATCTGAAAGATGTGAGTTGGTTTCACGAGAAATGCTGAACCGCTCCATCAAAAGCGAGGAAGTGAGCATGTTTATATATTGTTGATTTGATCTCAAAATTTTCGAAATCAAATAATTATCAATATGTAAAAGATGATTAGAGTGGAATATCGTCAGAAATTTATGAGTTCTATGTATATGACAACTGGCAGGGTCGTATTTGAAGATGAAATTTTCATCATATTTTTACAGATTTGACAAGTATTCTGAAATAGTGCATCAATAATTGAGGGTTACTGAACACCATTCGGATTGGGAAGTCACGTATCTTCAGATACTAAATTCTATCGTTTCGCAACTTCTCAAATAAGTCTGATAACATCGATCAGTTAAACATTTAAGTGACGAATGTTTGATTCGATGATAATCAGCAGACAGCAAAATTATATGTTAAGTCAGAGCAGAAATACTTTCTACTAGAATTAGAGTGAAACGACGTCGGTCAAATTAATTTTTGCGCACACCCTATATTTTCGAATGCTAACAATCCAGCTAAGTCATTTATCATGAAACATCTTGTAGTCAACTGTCGGAACACGCCCTTTAGATAACTTCACACTAATACCCAAGATTTCCAGATAAATTCCCGAATATCTGTCAGTAATGGCACTCATTTTTCCTGAACACCCTAACAATATATCTTTATCGGTCGATTGGCAAATTCATTACCGTGACTTGCAGAAAAGGCAGAAACGGCACATTTTAAAGAGGAAACACCATCAGAAAGCGTTCACTTTAATGGACTTTCGCGCTGAATATATGGTGTAAGTTAAAAATTCCCTTTCGCAGTCAGTTTCATCCGGGGAAGAACAATCTCTGCCTTAGATATCTGGACAGGGCAGTTCCATCTGTGATGTTTGTCCAGTTCGGATCTAGCTGACCGGGTGTACTAACGGAATTATCTGATTCGGAATTTAATTTGAAAACGGAAGGAAAGGGTGGATCGAAAAATAATCAAATATTTGTCGAAGCATAATCTGAGCAAAATGCTTACTCAGATTATTTGTTTTACCGGCATTCGTTATTATCAGAATGTTTGTAGAAATGGATGGAAAGATAGACTGCATGAACTTCGGTTCAAATATAATATTCGACCAATTTCAAATATAAAACATTAAAATAGCCGTGGATCGTTAATAAATAGTCAAATTTCTCATCAATTCAGTAATGATTGAATATGAACCACAAATGGAAGAACTGGTTCTAGGAATTCACGGCATACCGACGAAAATCGGCATTCAAAATTCCGGAAAAAATACCTCCCCGGGCGGGACTCGAACCCGCGTATCCAGATCTCCGGTTAGGTGACCGGTCTGGGGCATCGGGAAGACGCATTGTTCTAACCGATTCGAAGACATCTGTCTCCCAGAATTCAAATATTTATTTTTTTCATAATGCTTGGATTAGAGCTCTAATGAAGTTTCTACCTTTTGTCTACTCTCATTCCTTATAAAATTATTTGAAGTAATGTCTATAATTTATTCATTATACCTTTGGCTATAAAACATCATAAATTCAGGCGTAAGTGAGTGTATTCAGATCCAGATGCTTATGCAAATGCTTTTAATTAAATTAATATACAGGGTGTCTCAAGTTCGAGTGCCAATTAGACGTTTCTGGAGAACTAGACTTATTTGAAATCTGAAAATTGGGATTATGATATTGTTCGAAGTTCTCTACAGAGCTAGAATATTTTCGAAGCCCAAAAACTTCCGGTTATACAGGGAGTTGAAATAAATTCGACGAAAAAATTTTTTCCACTCCTGGTATGATCGAGTATTCAATAGTGAATACATTTCTGTTAAAACCATTGTATTAAATCAAAGAGTTTTCAAAATATCAAAAAAAAAAAAAATGGAAAAGAAGTCAAATATGTTCAGTCAGTAATATGTTCATTATTTTTATTTTAAATATCTTGAGCGTAAACCGTTTTTACAACATCGAAGAGGAAAGATGTGAAAAGGTCGTGCATCTTTTGGATTTCAAAAATATCATCACAGGGTGTTTCAAATTTTGTGTTGAAAATTGTGATCTTAAATTGGCCATAATTTCTGTTTTACAAATTAGAACCCTATTTTTTTATAATTGTGTTGGATTCTGCGGTCAAAAATAATGATAGTTTTCTCACATGATTATGCACCTAAATTCAATAATTTCTGAGGTATTTGAGATTTTCTGGTTTTATGTAGTACGTAGAGTCAAATTGATTGCATCTAAAAAAATACAATGACTATTCTTTCGAAACCATGGATAAATTATCTGTTAATAATTCAGAAGTGTTTGTTTCCTATTGAAGAGACGAATTCGCTTCGAAATAAGTCGAAAGACTAATTTCATCAACTGCCCCTTTTTTGTATTCTTGAGGGGCTCTTACATTACAAAATTTGGAAAGTTTGAAACATCTTTTCAGAAATTGTAAAAAAAATGGGGATACTTCTCATTGGATACTCAACATTTTGTGTCATCCACCATGGATTTGAAATAAACAATATCATTAAATGCATTTGAATGTGTATTGCGTATACAATTGAAAAAATACAATATAAGAAATAAATCCAAAATCTCATTATTAGAATAGCAACGATTCATTTTGTGAAATCAAAAAATTTCATAACGACTAACAATAAAACCTGTCTGACACTTGTGAATTATAAATGGGATGATTTATCTTCTATGCTCACAGAATATCCTTATGAATCAGATTCGAAGAATTTCACTTTACGTACTACATAAATCCAGAATATCTCAAATAACCCAGAAATTATTGAATTTAGGAGCATAATCATGTGAGAAAACTATCATTATTTTTGACCGCAGAATCCAACACAATTATAAAAACATAGGGTTCTAATTTGAAAAACAGAAGTTATGGCCAATTTAAGATCACAATTTTCAACACAAACTTTGAAACACCCCCGTGATGATATTTTTGAAATCCAAAAGATGCATGACCTTTTCACATCCTTCCTCTTCGATGTTGTAAAAATGGTTTACGCTCAGGATATTTAAAATAAAAATAATGAACATATTACTAACTGAACATATTTGACTTTTTTCCAGTTTTTTTAGATATTTTGAAGACTATTCGATTTAATACAATGGTTTTAACAGAAATGTATTCACTATTGAATACTCGATCATACCAGGAATGGAAAACTTGAAAAAATTTTTTCGTCGAATTTATTTTCACTCCTGTATAACCGGAATTTTTTGGGCTTCGAAAATATTTTAGCTTTCATTATTTGATGTAATTTATATATGATACATCATGAACGAATTTTCTAATCGACAGCTATCTGAAAAATTCAAAGAAATAAGTTCCTTTTTAGTTCATTGAATTTTTCTCATCTATGTAATTTTTTTTCCATCTTATAGAGCACAAAATAATTCCATATAATCCACGAAACGCTTTTCAGATCGAGCATCAAACATGTATACATTTTTCACTCCCTCCAAACAGTCCGTAAAATCCAGGATGACGACTGTTCTAAAGCGAATATGAATAAAAAAATTACAAAATAAGCCTGACCAACTAATTACTCGTTTCGTCCTGCCTTCGATATCTTGAAAAAACCCCATTCTAGAAATTATTCCGGCAGACCGACAAGATTATTCATGATGCTCCGGGATGTATATTTTCAGGTTTCCTGCTTTTAATATTTTTTATCCCGCGGGTGGTGAATTTGTTTATCAGTCCCCGTCAAAAACACAGTTTCAAGTTATTTAAATGCTAATTACTGTTTTTGTATGACTGCACATCAATAATGTAGATGGAAATGTAATACGGACCATTTTAAGTGAAAAGTTTTCGACATCAAAGGGGCGGGCGCGAATTGTAGAATTATGAAACTGCATAGAGAGTGGCTTTAGAAACATGTCGGGCTTTTATAAGCTCGAATATCGAAAATAAAACAAGGCAAATTTTCAACATGCAGGTCAATTTGTTTAGTTTCACCGAAAGTTATGAAATTAAACAATACAATTTCGAAAAACAATAATCTGAAGTCATGGTTGCTTACAATTCTAAATGAAACAACCCTGAACGTCTAAAATAACTCGACTTATGAAACATTAAATATACGAAGGTCAATTCTTGATGAGGTTCCATTTTGATGAAGATTAACTGATAAAAATAAAATGATTTTGTCTTCCTAATTATTTTATTCTGTTGATTCGGGAAACAGCAAGTGGTGAAGAAAAGAGAGAATAAAATTCAACTTTGCATAATTGTGTGACAAAACCGACCCTCCAAATAACTAACTCAATGGTAAGCATTCAATAGTTAACTATCAACATTAAGTCCAAAGAGGTTGCAGAAATGAGAATGATATTTGAAATTCGAAACAATTAATCTCCGTGATTTCATGGTAGATGATTCTCAGCTAAGAGATTAGATAAAACAATCATATCCTTTTACTATATACTCAAAGTTCACAATTATTATCACCAGTTATTCGAAAAAAAGGTGAAGAAAACATGATACTAGACCAGTGGTCAACCTATAAGAAGAATTGAAAAAAAACACTCGTATAATGAGCAAAGATTGGTTTTATAATAATAAATAATAAAGAAGAGAAACTAAATGTCTGAGACTTGACGGAAGCCAAAGTCAAACATAAAAGATTTGATAAATGAACGGGAAGAGTGAATAAAGGAATAAAACAACGCAGACATTATTCAAACTGATAACAATGAAAAAACCGATCCTCATTAATTTTTAGCCGGTTCCTGTCGGGGCTAAGTCAGCTACTAAAGGATTAATATCACATAATCGGGATAACCCCATGCAAATAGAGTCCCGGAAGATTAACTTACAAGTGGATAAAAGTCACCGGAAAGTCAAACATACTGTTACAAAATCAACACTTTCTGCAAGCCATGAATATTCGTGCTTCTAATGTCAGCGCCACTCGTTAGCAGAGCAGAGAGCCTTAATCTGATTCCTTGGACGTGAAGGGAGGCTAGTAAAATACTCAAATATTTACTTTCTATTCAAATCCACTACATAATTCCCCAAGGTCCGGGGACAAACGGCAGAATCCGGGAGAAATAGTCCGTCAATCAAGATTTATGTCAATTAGGCTGATCTGACCTTTTCCTTATCTCAGTCCCAGTGCCGTAGAAGGTTACTTCTATTCCCACCAAGTTGCCCTTTCTTTAAATTTTCAGAAGGAGGCTTCGGGGTGAACTGGCAGTTGCCTTGATTTATGGGAAGATAGTTCCGAGTTTGAATATTTCCGTCAAGAATATGTAACGATCTCAAATATGTTTCCGCGTAAAGTTGACTTGGGAAATATGGTCTCGAAGTTCGAGTTTCATAACTGAACAGTGTTCAACTCTGTCGAAATTTTTCCATCTAGGGATATTGATTTTGATATTTTTCGGGTTATTTCTTCATACGTTCTACGAAGGAGTTTCGTGGATAAAATACAGAATGCCTTGGATGATCGAGATGCTTTAGTGGGTCACGAAGCGAACGAACCTAAACTTCGGAACATGCAGAACCCGTTCTAACATTTTTATCGATATAATTCGCATAGAATAATAAACCGTTAAGCATTTAAACCGAATTTCTGTTGGCGAAAAAAAATCGAAATGTCGGCATTTTGTCTAATTGAGTCTCTGAAATTTTGACCGGAAAGAAACCTCTAAACACTTATTCACACTGATACCAAGCTCATCAAAAATATCAAAATTGTACATTAACAATCGATAACTTCTTGGGAATTGAACGAATATCTACTGTTTCACTGGTGTGGCTGAACTCTACTGTTAACTCTTGTTTAACCAACAGAACCCATGAATTATTGAAGAATGTCAATATTATAAGCAATTCCAGCTACTCAATAATTTATAAAACATTATTTTTCAATGTTTTTTTTTCAGTAATTAATGTTTTTCACTAAATACATAGAATTATTATCAAGAATAAAATTCTGGATAAAATACAAGTACATTTGTCGAATAAAAGATTTCAACAGAAGGACATAAGGCGGGGACTTAAACGATATAAATTTAAAAACATTAAAAATCGTAGTTATTGTGAAGAATATCCAATACAGTGCCGTACCTACAGAGGCAATATGTACAAGGCCAAACAGGTTTAGGCTTTCAATTAGGAAACAGGAAACGTAAGCGTTATCCAACAGCGAAATCTATCTTAAATTAAATTACTCACCGTGATCGGGATATCATGATTATCGCAAGTGTCTAGTCGCCTCCAGAATCTCAACACAGTGTGTGTATTGTTTTCGTATCCCAGTAAAAGTTGGTAATCCTGGCTGGGATCAACTTCCGGCTCCCTATCTATCGAACTTCCTGGCGAGTCCTTAACATGCCGGTCCTGAAACAATAGGAGAATATTCAATGTGTGCAGGGATAGTTGAAAAAGTGGGTAGTTAGCACGTATCGTTGTGGAACTTCGGAAGGTAAGTTGCTACAACTGCTTCGTTGTGGGTGGTAGAGGATATGGCTATGGCGTTTATGTCTGGCAATCAAGGATGTGTTTCCTTTTCATATCCGAAATTCTGTATATGGAGGAAGAGCTTATGATATTTCCAATCCCGGAGATGTCCATTTCATGTGTAATTTGTGTAATCACGTTCAACGGTTTTTTTGCGTTCCTCGGATTCCTTTGGGCTTTTTGAGATCTTTAGTGTTTCTTCGCGTTCTTTCGTGTTTCCTCTCTTTCTTACGTGTGTTTTCGCGTTTTTTCAAGTTTCTTTGATTTCAACGGGTTTCTTTGTCGTGTTTCTGTGCGCTTCATTGATCTATGGGCTTTATTGATCAATGGGTTGATTCTATTGATCTATGGGTACCTAAATGCTTTGTTCTATATTGATCTACGGACTCATTGATCTATGGGTTTATGGATCTACCCGCTTACTATCGATCTATGGTCTATATTGATCTATGGGGCTATTGAACTACTGGCTGATGGATCTACTGGCCTATGGATCTACGGGCCTATGGATCTACCCGCTTACTAGTTGTGATTATTTTCATAAGATATCAGATTCAGATCTAATTAACGACAATCAATATTTAGCACGAAAACACAGTTTCTTGATAACAACGAACTACGATGAAACAAAGAACAGAATAGAATTATTATTTGGGCAATAACCATCATCTGTTATTGTTCTTCTGGCCAACATTTCATTTCCAAGGCAAAATAGGCTTTCACAAAAACTAGCAATTTCAGAAAACTTTTCAACTTTCATAAATGTCAAACAGATTTAATGTGATTTAGTTAAGACTGAATTCTTCACTGAAGTCATGGTTGCTTACAATTCTAAATGAAACAACCCTGAACGTCTAAAATAACTCGACTTATGAAACATTAAATATACGAAGGTCAATTCTTGATGAGGTTCCATTTTGATGAAGATTAACTGATAAAAATAAAATGATTTTGTCTTCCTAATTATTTTATTCTGTTGATTCGGGAAACAGCAAGTGGTGAAGAAAAGAGAGAATAAAATTCAACTTTGCATAATTGTGTGACAAAACCGACCCTCCAAATAACTAACTCAATGGTAAGCATTCAATAGTTAACTATCAACATTAAGTCCAAAGAGGTTGCAGAAATGAGAATGATATTTGAAATTCGAAACAATTAATCTCCGTGATTTCATGGTAGATGATTCTCAGCTAAGGGATTAGATAAAACAATCATATCCTTTTACTATATACTCAAAGTTCACAATTATTATCACCAGTTATTCGAAAAAAGGTGAAGAAAACATGATACTAGACCAGTGGTCAACCTATAAGGAGAATTGAAAAAAAAACACTCGTATAATGAGCAAAGATTGGTTTTATAATAATAAATAATAAAAAAAGAGAAACTAAATGTCTGAGACTTGACGGAAGCCAAAGTCAAACATAAAAGATTTGATAAATGAACGGGAAGAGTGAATAAAGGAATAAAACAACGCAGACATTATTCAAACTGATAAGAATGAAAAAACCGATCCTCATAAATTTTTAGCCGGTTCCTGTCGGGGCAAAGTCAGCTACTAAAGGATTAATATCACATAATCAGGATAACCCCATGCAAATAGAGTCCCGGAAGATTAACTTACAAGTGGATAAAAGTCACCGGAAAGTCAAACATACTGTTACAAAATCAACACTTTCTGCAAGCCATGAATATTCGTGCTTCTAATGTCAGTGCCACTCGTTAGCAGAGCAGAGAGCCTTAATCTGATTCCTTGGACGTGAAGGGAGGCTAGTAAAATCCTCAAATATTTACTTTCTATTCAAATCCACTACATAATTCCCCAAGGTCCGGGGACAAACGGCAGAATCCGGGAGAAATAGTCCGTCAATCAAGATTTATGTCAATTAGGCTGATCTGACCTTTTCCTTATCTCAGTCCCAGTGCCGTAGAAGGTTACTTCTATTCCCACCAAGTTGCCCTTTCTTTAAATTTTCAGAAGGAGGCTTCGGGGTGAACTGGCAGTTGCCTTGATTTATGGGAAGATAGTTCCGAGTTTGAATATTTCCGTCAAGAATATGTAACGATCTCAAATATGTTTCGCGTAAAGTTGACTTGGGAAATATGGTCTCGAAGTTCGAGTTTCATAACTGAACAGTGTTCAACTCTGTCGAAATTTTTCCATCTAGGGATATTGATTTTGATATTTTTCGGGTTATTTCTTCATACGTTCTACGAAGGAGTTTCGTGGATAAAATACAGAATGCCTTGGATGATCGAGATGCTTTAGTGGGTCACGAAGCGAACGAACCTAAACTTCGGAACATGCAGAACCCGTTCTAACATTTTTATCGATATAATTCGCATAGAATAATAAACCGTTAAGCATTTAAACCGAATTTCTGTTGGCGAAAAAAAATCGAAATGTCGGCATTTTGTCTAATTGAGTCTCTGAAATTTTGACCGGAAAGAAACCTCTAAACACTTATTCACACTGATACCAAGCTCATCAAAATATCAAAATTGTACATTAACAATCGATAACTTCTTGGGAATTGAACGAATATCTACTGTTTCACTGGTGTGGCTGAACTCTACTGTTAACTCTTGTTTAACCAACAGAACCCATGAATTATTGAAGAATGTCAATATTATAAGCAATTCCAGCTACTCAATAATTTATAAAACATTATTTTTCAATGTTTTTTTTTTTTCAGTAATTAATGTTTTTCACTAAATACATAGAATTATTATCAAGAATAAAATTCTGGATAAAATACAAGTACATTTGTCGAATAAAAGATTTCAACAGAAGGACATAAGGCGGGGACTTAAACGATATAAATTTAAAAACATTAAAAATCGTAGTTATTGTGAGGAATATCCAATACAGTGCCGTACCTACAGAGGCAATATGTACAAGGCCAAACAGGTTTAGGCTTTCAATTAGGAAACAGGAAACGTAAGCGTTATCCAACAGCGAAATCTATCTTAAATTAAATTACTCACCGTGATCGGGATATCATGATTATCGCAAGTGTCTAGTCGCCTCCAGAATCTCAACACAGTGTGTGTATTGTTTTCGTATCCCAGTAAAAGTTGGTAATCCTGGCTGGGATCAACTTCCGGCTCCTATCTATCGAACTTCCTGGCGAGTCCTTAACATGCCGGTCCTGAAACAATAGGAGAATATTCAATGTGTGCAGGGATAGTTGAAAAAGTGGGTAGTTAGCACGTATCGTTGTGGAACTTCGGAAGGTAAGTTGCTACAACTGCTTCGTTGTGGGTGGTAGAGGATATGGCTATGGCGTTTATGTCTGGCAATCAAGGATGTGTTTCCTTTTCATATCCGAAATTCTGTATATGGAGGAAGAGCTTATGATATTTCCGATCCCGTTTCATTAAGTTTCTTGTGTTGGTACCATGTGTAATCTGAGGTTCATTCTATTCAGAGTACCTAATGTTGTTTCATTTTGTGATTCAGTCATTGTGATTATTTTCATTAGATATCAGATTCAGATCTAATTAATGACAATCAATATTTAGCACGAAAACACACACATTCTTGATAACAACGAACTATAATGAAACAAAGAACAAAATAGAATGATTATTTGGGCAATAACCATCATCTCTTATTATTCTTCTGACCAATATTTCATTTCCAAGGCAAAATAGGCTTTCACAAAAACTAGCAATTTCAGAAAACTTTTCAACTTTCATAAATGTCAAACAGATAGAATGTGATTTAGTTAAGACTGAATTCTTCATTTTGTGAAAAAAAAATATTAGGTGTACAAATAAGTTTCCGCGGTTTGTCAAAAGATGGCCCCACCAGAAGGTTATGGAGAAATTGTCAGATGTAAAACGTAATATCCCAAGTTTAGTCATCTGGCAACACCATAACCTTAAAGTACAAGTGATTCCGTATCAGCATTACGTAATTTTTTTCGTGCAAAAATGTCAAGTTTTATTCCGAATAAGCATCATTTGCGGGAACTTTGGATTTACTTCTTTAATGTGAAAAAATCTGCAGCTGAGGCGCATCGATTGCTTCTAGAAGCATATGGTGAAGCTGCTTTAAGTGAGAGAAGTTGTCAGGAATGGTTTCAAAAGTTTAAGAACGGTGAGTTTGACGTTAAAGACAAAGAACGCAGTGGAAGGCCAAAAGTGTACGAAGACATGGAATAAGAAGCACTATTGGAGGAAGATTCGTCCCAAACGCAAAAAGAACTTGCACTTACTCTACAAGTGACTCAACAAGCAATTTCACATCGTTTAAAATCGTTAGGAATGATTCAAAAACAAGGAAATTGGGTTCCATATGAACTAAAGCAGAGAGACGTTGAACGCCGATTATGCATGAGTGAAATGCTGCTTGCCAGGAATAAAAAAAAGAGTTTTTTGCATCGTATAGTCACTGGTGACGAACAATGGATTCACTACGATAATCCAAAGAAGAGAAAGTCATGGGTTAAGCCCGGCGAACCATCAACATCGACAGCTAAGCCGAATATTCATGGAAAAAAACTCATGCTGTGTATTTGGTGGCATCAGCTTGGTGTCGTGTATTATGAATTGCTGAAACCAAGCGAAACCATTACTGGAGCTCTCTACCGAACACAATTGATGAGATTGAGTCAGGCACTTAAGGAAAAACGCGCCCATTACTACTCCGAGACACGACAAAATTATTCTTTTACACGATAATGCTCGTCCACATGTTGCGGCGCCGGTAAAAACATACTTGGAAACACTCAACTGGGAAGTTTTACCCCACCCGCCGTATTCACCAGACTTAGCCCCTTCTGATTATCATCTGTTCCGGTCGATGGCACATGGTCTGTCTGAGCAGCGCTTCACATCATATGAAGACACCAAAATTGGGTAGATTTGTGGATAGCGTCAAAGATGAAGAGTTTTTTCGACGGGGTATCGAATGTTGCCAGAAAGATGGGGAAAAGTAGTGGCAAATGATGGAAAATACTTTGAATAAAACGTAATGTACTTTTCCTTTACAATAAATTCCTAATTTTTTATAAAAAACCGCGGAAACTTATTTGTACACCTGATATAAAATGCGGCGTTGCACCTCAGTTAAAAAATTCTAGGGGGCATTCGATAGTTTTGAAGAAATGTGGATAAGAATGTTGATTTTGTTCTAGTAGTAAATACTAGAAATCTTTCACAATAAAAAGATAGAAACTTCTGAGTTTCTATCCCCTTTGGGGTTCTTGTTGATTATCTCTTAAATGGTGAATGGATGAACTCAGAACAACTTGCAATGAAAACATCAATGAGGAAAGACTGGCTTTTGCAGAGATGAAATTAATCGAGGTGCGCTAAGTTGAATACATTAAGGTTTTCAGGAGATTATTTCTATTGAAAAATTTAATAACTTAATAATAACTAGTAAAATAATTAGAACAAAGAAGTTTTTTCAGTATTCCTAATTACAGTTATTCTTTATCGGTCCAATATGTATTTGTATCTATTATATATATACACATATATGTGTAGAAGATGAATAAACTAATATTCAAAATTTTAAACCATTTGGTAGGGACAGATCAATTGAATTGAAATAATTGGAATCACTCCTGTTCAAAGGAAAACAAAAAAGGTCAATTTATCTAGTGAATAAATAGAAAATTACATAGACTCCTGGGAGGTTATGTTTGAACATAAAGATGTGATAAAGTGATGTAACAGAAAGCTATCACAACGCAGTTGAGTCCAATTCGAAAAAAGATGACATCTGCGCCCCCTTCGGAGCATCTGTATCTCTTCATCTCTTAACGTGTGAGGTCCAACATTATTTATAACCTTCATAGTGTCCATCGGTCCCCATTCTTGAGACCAGCTACCAATAAACCCGTGGATAAATAAATTGTCACCAAGAGTCCGGGCACACCGGTCTTTTATTCGATCGAATTAGTAGATTTGAAACCATTGCTTCTGTTACCACCAGGCTCGAAAACCGATGTCTGGCCGAATTCTCTTATCGTCCATTGATCACCACTCGTTATACTAAATGGCATATTTCCTCAATCTCGCTCGTATCTACAAGAATTATTGGTTCCACGAAAGAAAGCACGATATCGGTATATGTAGACGTTAATAACAGGGAAAACTGAGGTGGTCCCTTACATTTATATATTCCGTGTTCGGAATCGAATGAATTATTTATACAAATTTGATGAATTTTCGTTTGAACTCCATTCTGAATTCTCGCCAGGATTTGGGTAGAACTAGGTGAAGAATACCTGATGATCTGTCTAACGGAGTAATATTATTATATTCCTGCTTCACCACAATGAATTCAAATGGGATTCAGCAACCATTTTATTATATTTTATAGCCGGAATTCATTCAATATTTATGAGAGATTGTTTTAAATGTCTTTATTAGCAGTCATTAGGGAAGAATGTTGATTCAAAATCCATGTTTTTCTAAATATAAATCTCTTAATGTTTATAAAGTAAGCTGTTAGATTCTTACCGAATTCTAATAAATGAGCCGCTCGAATGCCAATATTCGATTTTTTCGACGTGTAAAAACTTCTATAAATGAAGATATCATAGCAATCTCAATAATTTGATGGGGTTATGGAGGTTCATTTCATCAACTGTCCTGCTTTGAACTCAAATCAATTATTGAGAGGTTCGTGAGGAATTCTTCTAATATATATATAGTTTAACTGTTCGTCAAGTTTGAGTTTCCAATATTTGATTTGTTCATCCGTTTGAAACACTCAAGTGATTCTCCTTCGGTGTACTAATTCTGTGACTCGACCTCTAGCAACGACAAAGGTTCAAGTGAACCGAGGCTGTAAAAATTTCCTTGCCTATAGCCAAAGACGCTGAGGAAGTAGACATGCATTAACTATGCCATTTTTGAGACGCGTCCGATAAAGAACTATCGAAAACCAATTATGGCTTTCACGTCCGCACAGAATGCGTAATTAATATGGGAAATGCACACCAAGACCGTACGTAGTCCTCCCCATAATCGCAATTCATGTAAGGCATGACTTAATTAGGATCACGTTTACTATAACTACAAGCTGTTTATCTAAGGTAATAATCAGGCCTTAACTTCTACCCAACTCCTCCGCTTTATATGACATTTTTATTCGCGATAAAATCAGACGCTTAAATTCTCCCCGCGAGCTGAGCGGCGTTGACTACACGTTCTGCAAGGTACTTTAATCTTATGGGCGATAAAAACTTACCGAAACAAAACGCTGGGCGCAAATAGCACATTCAACATTGGTAGCAGCTGTTTGAGGAACTTAAGCGTTATTGCGATTCAAAATTGAAATTTGTATAGCCTATATCTAATTAGTCAATTTCAATAGTCTTTGAATAATAGGCAAACACCAACGGTTAACAACCACGTTCAACGCCATTTTTGTAGAACGACTACCGGTTTGACTATGCCCAATGGTGGAACTAGGATGCATTTATTTTCTCACTCATGAACACATGCCATCAGGCTGAAACAGGTCCAAATACGATATAATAATACTCGACACGTTGTTTCTAGTCTACGGCGAGCTGACTATATAATCATTTTGAAAACAGCTTGCTAATGGCTTATGTTTTGGGATGTAATCATCTTTTTTCGCTGATCTGAGAGTTCTGTTTGAGCGGATGCGTTCAAAGTTAGCACACCCTCTACAAATGGTCTTTTTGATAGAGCGCGTAAATTAAAGCTTCGTACATTCTCAAAATGATGTTTGTTAGTAGTGGCTCCATCTATATCATTTTCGGGATAGTTAAGACGATGTTTCAGTTGTCAAGAAACTCTTAAGAGTGTATAGGGATTTCCTTTACCTCAAATGACAAAACTGAAATTCCATAAAAATGCTGATTCCAATCTTTGAAAATGGAGCACTTTGTGATAAAGTAACCTTATTACTGTGAGAACACAGTATACATTATAGCTCGCAGATCTGAATTTCCTTCCAGATTTCAAGGAACTGAATATTGAAAATCCGTAATTGGATAGTGTTTGTCTCTATCGCAAATCGAAGTTGATTGAAAGATGAAAATGAATACTTAATCCAAGATTTAAGCATTATTGTTCCAAATTAATAAATGTAAAAGCATCAACTCATACATCAGTATTGAAAGTAATCCCAGAAGAGAACTTAGTCTTGAAATAGATACTGTGTTTCAAATCGAGCCCTTAATTGATAGTGATGTGCTTACGACTATCGAAAAACGTCAGGCAACATTTCTAGTATTAAAATACTGAAAGCACTGGTAAGTTATAAATAGTATACACGCAATTATATAGGCGGTATGAGATCGTTACAGAATTATCGCATTATCTTTTATGCATGACAAGAGGTACGTTTTTAACCAGACTTTCCACTCAAGAAACAACTGTCTGTCAACCCTTCAGGCCCACGGCATTAACCCAGAACCTCTTACACCGAGGGTTATCAGTTTCACGATAACTAAGTCCCTAAATTGACTGATTCCAAGCTAGGCCTTGGTAATATATTTTCGGGTGGAACAACTTATTTATCAGGCATACGACTGACTGGCTTATTTACGAAAATACACTAGATTCAATAAATCTTCGTTGGTGTTAGTTCCCATTATCCCTAAAATGAGATTCACCTGGAAAGGTTTACTTCCAGCAGTGTTTCTAAGTCAAGTCTTCGACAATGACGGAAACCATTTCGTATAATTAAATGTACTACGATCTGTTGATTACAGATAAAAATTAATGAGGTGGTAATTTGTGCGTAACTTCATACTGGAACATGGGAATTTTCCTTCTTTTTGCACGAAAGGAATAACAACACAACTATGTTCCCAAGTTTTTCTGCACATTCTTTTCTAGTCTTGCGTTTACGATACATAGAGAAAACTATATTTTTTCATATTTTGTCCCATCTTTGATGTCACATTACACCACTGATAACAATACAATAAAGACAATTAAAACACTGACATGAGATCAAGAACGTATGCACGTTTTTTTCTCAGTGTAATGATCCAGAACGATATCCTTACTTATGGCCGCACATTCTTCAAATTATAGCTGATTTAAAATATTCCATCACGTTCATGGACACATCGAATTTTCGTTGAAATCTATGAAAAACATTTTGGAAGTGATATTGATTACATTGTGTGTAACGGTTTCGATATTATTCAATTGACCTACAAATCTATATAATATATGAATGGGAGACTACACTGTGGTTTTTTTTATTCATTGTTGAGATCGAAAGAAACTTTTTCCTGGCACAAATTCTCGAACTATGGCAAGGCTTAATAGTCACGGTGTTGAAATTAAATTAATTTATGAATTTCACCTTGCATTTTCGAACTCGGTGAAACCAATTTATTGATATTTGGTCACACATTATTCTCCCTTTCAATTGGTTTCATAACTTTAAATACAATGGCTCAATTGGCTGAAAAATCATTCATCCCAAGTGACCAAGTCATCACTTTTCTCTGGATATTATGTTATTTTTAGGGCCAACAGCAATATAGAAGGGATGTTGCTGTTATATACAGAGTGCGGCAAAAGTCAGTTTACACTGTGTGGTGTTCACGCATGTGCGTATTCACGGTCAGGGCGAAAGGAGGCAGCTGGAACGTAGCGAGTTGAGTTGTCCGCGTGTAGTAGTGTTGTTGTGTACGTTACAGTGCGTTCGTTGCCATGGCTGCGCGTGTAAAGGACACGAAAGAAGAACGAGAGTGCTTCTTGCTCACTTACCTGAAACTTGACGGAGATTATGCTGAAATTTTTGAAGAATTTCGCCAGCGCTTTCCAAATAAGCAAGTTCCCACCAGAGAAATGGTGCATAAACTCCGCGTTCAGGTTGCCCTGCTAATTTACTAAACGAAGCGGTATGTGTGATGAAGAGGGGGGAAACAATTCGAACATATAATGTGAGGCCACAAGTAATTATTGATGTCATATTTTCCTCGAAAATAAATTTATTTGCAATTATTCTTGCTTTTTTTTCTCTCATATGCAAAACGGTGAACATTCTTCTGCCGCATCCTCTAAATTCAGGAGAATGGAAACCAATTCATGAAATTATTTTCACAATTCATCAACATTTTTATTGTTTCTTTGTATGGAACTGAAAATATTGGGTTATTCCTTATATTTCAAAATCGATTTTGCTACTTATCGTGCTACCCCACAGTCTTATGCAAAATTCATTATTGAGAAGTTCTAGTACAAATTTGAGTGGAAATTTGATTTATTCGAGGAATTTCTCACGAAAGAATACCTCTAATTCAAAATTGTCACTAATTGGGTAGTGACTACGTCACTTCTTTGAGTTTGTAAATGTTTTCCGCTGCTTGTCTAATTTTCTTCTTTGTTTTTCAATTTATGATTTATAGTAAGATTATAAGTGGAAAAAAGAGTTTCAACCAAGGTAACAAGCTTTGTCGATCTCTTCAGTTTAATATATATTGCATAATTTTTATCGAAACCATTCAGCGAAACGTCAATGAAGATTATTAAGTATTTTTAGCGCTTCATGAAACTAAGGATCAACGAGTATCTACTGAAGTTCTAATTGCTTTCTGGGTAATGATATTGTGTATAATATCCAATGACTCACTTTGTTGAGAAAGCAGACAAATTATTTCTTAGATGTAATATTCTGTTTGCCAGATAACGTCTGCCATACTAATCTTTTCCATTAGTCTTCCGCTTACCTACGTTTCCTTCATCTAAGGGATGACAATATAAACAAAAAATTCGTAAATGAGTGATATTTCTGAGACATCGGGTCGGGATCCCTTTGACTGAACGGCTCAGCAAGTTCATTAGCGTATTCCATTTGTCCTTTCTCCTTAAATTCATGTTCTAATTGCTAATTGGGTTCTTCAATGCCGCAGTTTCAAATATTTCGATCTGGGGTGGCTCTAATTTATGTATACTCGTAAATGACAGCTTAAATAAGTGTTGTTTCGAGATACACCAACTGAGAAATGGGAGCTACCATATGGAAGGGCTATACGCCATGTGTTAATTACGCCAGAGGCATATATGGGAAAAGAGGGCAATTCCTGTGAATGGTTTACGCCCAGGTGAAAAGTGTATCTGATTTTGAGTAATGATATTACGAGCGTGCTAGATACACGCAGATTATGGCTGTCTAGTTTGAAAAATTGGTTTCCTACCGTAAATATGGGATTATGCACGCTTATCAAGATGAATTGATGTTCGAATTTAAGTAGAATTATTGTTACTGCTTCCTTATTCAGTTTCACTGTTACACGAAAAACTAATGCACGAGTAGGTAACTTCAGCTAGTTTGTCAGAGGAAATATCTGTAATGAAACATTGACTACATATGACGTTTCCGTAAAACCGAGTGTAAAACTTTCTTCAAGCTCTTTCCGAAACTTTCATTCCATTATTTATATCTTAGAAGAAAAAACTACATGTTTTTGGAACGAAACGACAATGAATATGTGTGGTATATAGCTGAAATATAGTGAAAGAAGATTGCAACTATCGAAATAATTATATAATAATGTCTCACCATGAATACTAACACGAAAGAATTATTGGAAGCAATTAGGTACTGCCAAATGATAAAATTTCATCATATTCATATAGATTTGAAATTCGATAGGTTTTATTCGATGGGTGTGTTTGGCTTGCATAAGTATGAGTTTACCATAAGGTTCACTTTTGTAGAACGTAGATCGTAAATTTTATAGCCGCAAAAAACCTTTAGATTCGATTATTTAGTCCGTTTCCTTGAAATATAGGTAGTGTTATGATATAAAGGGTGAACCACGACGAACTGCATCGATCAATATCTCAGAAACTGAATGTAGGAAAAATTTGAAATTTTGGGAACTTGCCAGATGTCTTGGGACCTATAGAGCTAAAATATTTTCATCTATTGGACACTTCCGGTTATACCGGAAATAGACCCTAAGTCGCTTATTTTAAATGGGATACCTTATATATTATTACATTTTTGGATTCTACTTAACATTCTAGGCAGATTTCATGCATCATGTCCTATCCCTAAGTCTGAGCGTTTTTGACATATTCAGGTTTTTATGTCAAAAATTACGATTGCAAGCCCTAATTCAATTATCAATTGTTCCTATAAGGAAGCCCTTTTTACTTACTTTGGGTTAGATGTCTTGTTGAAAAGGACCTACTTCAATAGATTTTGTATAATACTTGGACAAATAATCATACAGTGTTCAAAAAAAAAGATCTAGAATGAGATTGAGAAAACTGACAAAACTCGATTTTTTCAAATGGAAACCCCCCATTTTTATTTTTGTAGCATTAATTATCAAAAATGAAGGTAACTTTGTATGAGGTTATCTATACCTAAAATTTGAAGTTTTCGAAATATTGCCAATTTAATATTTTTCTATGGCGGTTTTGCATTTAATGTGTAAACAATTAGATCTAGGATAGCCACGTTTATATTTGACATTTCAAATCATCTTAATGCCAGCCCGGTTAAATTATACAAACGAGGATTATTTAAACTTATTTATTATTTATGGACAATGTGAAAAAGTTATTTCAAGAACCTGTGATACGTTTGCTACCCGATATCCTCATAAACAAAAACCATCACCAAATACTGTTCAAGAAACTTCAAGAATGTTGGATCCGTAAAGGCCAAAATGTACAAAAAGAAACCAGTTGTTGACAATGAAAATATTGAAATAGCAATTTTGGGATATTTTGAAGCATATCCAACAAAATCTTCAAGGCAAGTAGCATTAGAATCAGGATTATCTCAATCGTCAGTTCTAAGAATTTTACATAAACACAAATATCAGCCCTATGCAATTTCATTAGTGCAGCATTTGAATGAAACTGATTTTCCAAGAAGAATGGAATTCTGTGAATTCATAATACTTCGTTCACAAGAAGATTTTCTTTTTTGGATAATATCATTTGGACCGACGAAGCCAAATTTACAAAGAATGGTGTTTTTAATCGACGTAATTGCATCATTGGAGTGATAGAAATGTACACCCATTTAGGGAACACAATTTTCAAGAATCCTGGTAATTTAACGTTTATTGTGCAGTAAGAAATGACGGCATTGTTTGCTTACAATTTTATCAAGAGAACTTGAATGGTAAGTTAGGTCTTTTTGAATAGTTCTAATATAAAACACATATTTCAACTTATAGGAGACCGATACCTCAACATCTTGCGGAATTTTGAAGTTGACTATTTAGAAAACTTATTTTACGATCAATGGATAGCCAACAATGGGCCAAATCTTTGGCCACTTCGCTCCCCAGACCTATCAGTGCTCGATTTTTATGTATGGGGAACAGTGAAAAATAACGTGTATAAAACATAATGACCACCATGGAAGACTACATGAGACATGTTACAACAGCATTTGAAGACCTGGACCCTCAATCAATAAGAAAAGCCACCCATGACAGTTGCTGCTGAGATGCGAAAAATATTTAGAAGTTCAAGGACACCAATTTGAATATTTACTTAAATAATTTTTTTTTAAGCCTGATTCAAAATGCTACCTAGAAATTGTTTACACATTAAATGCAAAACCGCCATAGAAAAATATTAAATTGGCAATATTTTGAAGACTTCAAATTTTAGGTATAGATAACCTCATACAAAGTTACCTTCATTTTTGATGATTAATGCTTACATTAATAAAAATTTTTCCATTTGAAAAAATCGAGTTTTGTCAGTTTTCTCAATCTGATACAGGATCTTTTTTTTTCACTCTGTATGATTATTTGTCCAAGTATTATACAAAATCTATTGAAGTAAGTCCTTTTGAACAAGACATCTAACCCGAAGTAAGTAAAAAGGGCTTCCTTATAGGAACAATTGATAATTAAGTTAGGGCTTGCAACCGTAATTTTTGACATGAAAACCTGAATATGTCAAAAACGCTCAGACTAAGGGATAGGATGATACATGAAATCTGCCTAGAATGTTAAGTAGAATCTGACTAGAATGTTAAGTAGAATCCAAAAATGTAATAATATATAGGGTATCCCATTTAAAATAAGCGACTTAGGGTCTATTTCCGGTATAACTGGAAGTGCCCAATAGATGAAAATATTTTAGCTCTACAGGTCCCAAGACATCTGGCAAGTTCCCAAAATTTCAAATTTTTCAAACATTCAGTTTCTGAGATATCGATCGATGCAGTTCGTCGTGGTTCACCCTGTATAGACGTCAATATCGTTTTTGACAGGTCTTTTTCATGTATTATGAAGTGATCCTTTCAAAAGCTATACTAAAATCTCTTTGGAAGAATTTTATCACGGTGATCAGATCCAAAATGTGGCGACAAAGAACGGTTATGGTAACCGTTTATGAAAGAAAATAAGGGTGTTTATCCGAAAATTCTCAAGTTCTCCGATAAATTCCAAGCCATCATCTAAGATGAAATGGATGTAGGGGTTTATTAAATCATATATCAGGAATTATGGAAATAAAATTCAGTATAGGGGATAAAAGGCTCGGAGTTGAGAGACGTCTCAACCATTTAATATCCGAAGCAGGTAAATATCGGAACCGGCCATGATGTCCTGTGGATTCGTGTTGTCAAATTCGGGCTAGTTCCCAGAATACAGCGGGAGGTCGAAGAAATTACGAGAAAACTTTCGTCTGCAAGCGATAAAACCCATTACATCTATCCCAATGAATTCGACTGAAGTGATGGGTCGGCTGTGCTGTTTTCAGTCATTATTTTACCTTTCCTTCTCCAAAAACGGCATCGTTAAGGTTCTTACTACGTTGCGCAGCAGTCTACGTTCAATGTCCATGTTTAATGGTCTAGGAAGCAATAAGAAAATAACGAAGTCTTTTTGATGTCGGAAAATACGGATTGTTTCACCGGTGCTAATTGAGTGCCTCCACATGAAATGTGGAATTTGACCACCTTAGGGCCCTTTATGACGCAATTCCATCACGTTTGAAGACGTTAAGTTCCGGATCCCTTTCACCCTTGCCCATAAGGAGGCGTTAATGGGATTTTCCGGAGGTGAAATGATACGGTGTTACTCAATTTCCGAAATCAGCTCGTAAACAATTATGAGAACTCCTTGAGGGTGGTAATGAAAACACTAAATAACTGTCGTGGTAGATAATTGGGAGTGTCAATGCATAGCTAAATAGGACGGCTTTTAGCTGAAAGGAACCATCCCACAATTTTGTGATTTTTGGATTTACGCACAATATTACATTAATAGCCGTAACCTTTACTGCAAAAAGGAACCAATCCACATTCTGGTACCTAGCGCCATCTGTTGACCAATGAACCAACCAAGAAAATTTGTTAAGCAAGTAACCTACCTGCAGAAAAGATCCAAGCGGCTTGGTTCCTTCCTATGCATAACAATAAATTTTAATATAAAAAATATAAATTTTAATTTAAAAAAATTAAAAAGAATACGTGCAACACCTATCACAGCAGATTCCAAAATACCCTAACATACAACTAAAAAGAAAAAATCAAAGAAGAACACGAGACCATATTAAAAATTGGCAAGAAGCCCGAAACCAGATGAAGAATGATATGAAAGAGGCAAAAGAAAACGAAGAAATAGAATGTTCAATATTCGATCTTGAAAAAACACTGCCACTACCACGATTAGCAACTGGAATATTGTTTTATAAGAGACAAATTTGGCTCTACAATTTGGAAGTTCATTCCGGCTCAACCAACAAGGTCATTTTTGGCGCTCTTGTTCACCCGAACAGAGTGCCGATCATTAGGCCCGAATGTCTGTAGTTTTGGAATATCGAGCCGAAAATGGTCTCGATCGATTGGGTTCGACTCCCTGATGAATAATTCGTGGCGAAAGTTGAGTCTGTCCGGCCAGCCGTATCCTCTCTAGCATCCAAAAGGAATCAGCTAGAGTTTTCATATTTTCAGAATAGGTTAATTGGCCAAATATCTCGGTCAAGTTCGTTATTGGCCCAAATCCGTCGGATGGTTCAGTAGTTATGAGCATCTGAAATTTTGTTTCCTCAATAACTACAAGAATATCCATCCGATCAAATTGATATTTGAAATATTGTTGAGGGAGGCCACAAAAAAACAGCTCGCGAAATTTCGCAGAAATCGTCGCGCTAGAAAATTTTTAAAAAATTCCCAAAAAAATTTTTTTAATCCTCACTATCTCATAAGATATTTTTCGGATTTCAATAAAAATTCGTGAATATATTGAGGTGGTCGATATCTTACTTATCCCCAAATTTCATTGTCGTAGCTCTTTTCCATCTAAAGATATAATCATTTTTTTATTTACTCAAGATTAAAAAGAGAAATGACATACGTCCCGATGATTTTCTTTGAACGATGGCCATCACAGATCGATATCCGATTGACAAATGCCGGACTCATTAATCAGTGTCAGTTGGCGTAATATTAATCAAAATTTTTCATAACGGGAAATCATAGAGATAGAATTCAATCTCGGTAGCTGAAATAATATACGTTGTCAAAATTCATAAAAGCACTGACATAAGTTTTTAGGAAAAGGGAATTATAGCTTCGAACAAAGCTTGGGGAAAATTGTGAGTAGTTATTTTTAATTTGAGATATAGATATAATATACATTGTCCCATAGTACGGGAAAAGACTATTATACACGTGATCAAAGTGCTTATAGATTTGTTATGGTTTGAATATTTACTCGCAAGTAGCTCAACAAGAGCGCCAAAGCAATCTGACCTCACGTCAGTGCTTTCTAAATTTTTATATCTGGACTGAAGACGAGGCAGGTCGGGGAGTACAAGTAATTGGATCATGTTTATTAAAACATATTAAAGAAAACCTCATTAACGTTACTGAGTTAATTTTGTGGTCGGATTCCTCTGGCGGTCAAAACCGCAACATTAAGATGACACTCATTCTCAAAGCTGTTCTGCAGGCACACCCCTCTTTAAAAATAATTCGTATGCGTTTTCTTGTATCTGGGCATAGTTTTCTCCCGAACGATTCGGACTTTTCCGACGTCGAATGTGGACTTGAACATCAACAGTGCCTTTACCTGCCAGATGATTATGTAAAAATCATGATAGACTGTCGAACGAAAAATAAATTCAAAGTTTGGCGAATGCTATCTACTGAATTTTATGGGACGACTGAGCTAGAAAAACAAATAGTAAATAGAAAAGTGGATGCTGAGAATAAAAAAATTAGCTGGTTTAAAACACGTGAGATACTTCTTGATAAAGAAAAACCATTTTCAATTTTTCTAAAAACAAATTTTGAAGATAACTCGTATGCTGAAATAGATATCAGAAAATAACAAATGGGTCGTCCGGCATTATTTAAAGATTTGCTAATACCAATGTGGCCTGAAGGAAAAAAAATATCACATCCAAAGGTAGAAGACATAAAATCTGTGATGCACTTAATTCCGAACGATTGCGAGCAATTTTATGAAAATATAACCGGCACATCGATCGTAGACGATGTGGATGGATTCAGTGGAGCACCTGACTTTGAAGTGGAACCCATAATAGATGAATAAATAAAAAAACAATATGTATTTTTTATCTATTTAGTTAAGCCATAAAGTATCTTTAACCAAAAAGTGCTAACATTTATTTTACAGAAAAGAACCAACCCACACAAACCAAAAAATTCAAGCGAAATATGTACTTTTTTAATTTTCAATAATTCATATCGTATATGCATATTTAAAGCCCAATTATGTTATCAATTAAATTTATCTTCATTGTGTAATTAATTTTTATAATTTTCAATACTATAACCCTTAAATACTCAATAACTTGTTTTTGGGGTTGGTTCCTTTCAGCTAAAAGCCGTCCTAAACATCCATGTCCCACACTGGCAAAATACATATTCAGAGGTTCACACTGACCATCTAAGCGGAAAAGCATTTTCATTGTTCAATAATTAGTTTGAATTCCTTCTTTTAATTACATACTGGATTTAGTTGAATCAAAATGTAAGGAAAATTTTTATTATATGCCAAAGATAATTTATGAATCTCATCTCCAGGTACTTTTTGATGAACACAAACATTTTAGGATTCATTCGGATGATGCCCTACTAGTTTGCGTAATGTAATTCATTCATTCCTTCGTAGTTTGGAAAACTCTAATGTCGCAGATCATAAAACTTATTTTTATGAGTTTCAATGGAGAATGGGGCTTATAGAATCTGAAAAAAATCGTCAGTTTGGTTATTTATAATTGAAGGCATAGGTTTTTTGACTTTTTTACAACCGTTTCAGTATCGCACAGTACCTACTAATGACCGGGGAAATACTTCAGAACGAGTTAAAATGCTAAAATATTCAAGAGTTAAATTACACTAGGTTGAATCTCAACTTGAATGCCGAGAAAAGACGTTGAGATAACGGTGGCTTGTAACTGAAAAGTCGTGAACCTATACGGACAAAAATAAGATATCCAAAAACAGCATACAAAGTTTCCTTAAAATCTAATTCAAAAAAAAGCATAACTACAAAAAATATAAGCAAGATTCTTCCTCAAACAAAACTGGTTTTTAACTCCCAGAAGTAGCAACTTTTTTGATGAACAAGGAACGATAAAAATCAAAAACCTGTTCAGAACGAGTTATCGTCTAACAATGAGTTCAGATAATGTTATAGAATATCTTTGAACTAATTGAATCAACACGAATAAAGAATCAATCGAAATTCCAGAATACTCCAGAGTTCCAATTTTTCATTATAAAGAAGTCGAATTTTAAAACGACCATCTAAACGAATCGCATTAATAATAATTACACATTTCATTCTTAATAAAGCAATCCTCAATTCATAAAAACTGGTCACAATGAGTTGGAATTCTTGAGAAACTGGTCGTTTGTTGTACAGGAAATCCTTCGAAAATTGGTGAATAACACTGTAAATACCACCTTCAACTGCTCAATTACGGAACTCTATCATTATTTTATTAGACGGACAACCAATGCAGATCAACGTGAGGATAAAATAATAATTTCACACCTAACAAAAGGTTAGCACCTTTCTGTGAGTGTTATTACATTCGGTGAATTGTATAATTTGGAAACGTAGAAATGGTAGCAGCATTCGATTTAATCAGATCAATAAAGGCGGAACGATTTAGAAGGCAAGTTTTAGAATTTTGTCTGTGATTTATGATGGATTTACGCTCTATAAAACTCTTTCATCCCAATGAACGACACCTATTAATTGCGTCATTTCCAGTAAAACCATTGAAATACTCAAATTCAAAAGTTATATAGATGAGAACAGAATTCCTCTGTTGAATAGAAATTGATTTCGTGTTCAGAATCACCTTTTCCTTAGAGAGAGAGACTGTGTTTTCAAGAACACTCAATGTAGTTATCGTAGGTACTTCAAGTAACAGAGTATTTTTGAGTATTCTTTCATTAGCACTTTCCAGGTATGACACGTTAAATTAATTTTATTTTTAAATTTTGGTTTGTTATCTAGATTTATAAGATCAATTTCAGGTTATTCCACAAATTTTTTGCTTTCTTCTACTTAAGTAGAGGAATATTCTTGTCACCAAAGAGGAAAACCTGTCTCACGAGTGCCGAACTGATTTTGTGTAAACACGAAATTAACAGAGAAATTCGGACACTAGATAAATTAGAAAAATTCTACAAATACTTAGCGAATACCGACATTAGAGCAATATAATGGCACGCTTTTTGTTTCTACCCTAAAATGAATCTATACGAAGGTTTTAAAACTGTAGAATTGGCGGTGTACTATGTCTCTTCCTTGCGCGCAAGTTGACTTGAAGCACTATACTGCAGTTTTATATTCCGACTCAAATTGAGGCCACCACACAGTAAGGAAGGAATGTTTCTCTTTTCTACAACCAACGGACGTTAAAGAATTTAGAATCTCAAATCCTACCTGCAAAAATACTGAATGTATATATTACACATTTGTTTTGTTTCGTTTTCAAGTCCCATTGTGACCTCGAAGAAAAATATCTCAATGCTTAAGAGTCAGGTGAGCCTATAAAAAATGGAGTTCGCTCATTACCCCTATATAAAGAATTGGGGACCAAGCACTCAAAGCGAGGTATGAAAATTTCTCAAGCATGAGTTCACAATACAAAATTTTCAACATATCATGATCACTAAAGGAACTTAGAATCAAATGCAGAAAACAATATTTAACGCAATATTTGGAATTGTGGTAAAAGTAGAACATAAAAGATTTTCAAACAAATATTTGAAATATTGCCCATACGTAGTATTGTCAACAAAAATCAGAACTAAGCAAAGAAGTGAGTTTTTGTAAAGATTTTCGTTTCATTCGCGTCCTCGATTTTGTGAAGATATTAAGTAATGAATCCTAGACTTTGTGCTCCTGCATATTCATGAAAAGAATGAGTACCGATTTCGAATGAGTTTCCGTCTCCAGATGAACCTCTAATTCGAAGCTGTTTATTCCTTTCTAGCTCCCGAAGTCGGGGAATGGGATGACTTCATGGTTACCGTCTCCGTATAATTAATTTTAATTATGATACCTCGCTTTCAGGACCACCTGTTTCCATTGGAGTGTCGTGCATTTATCTCAAAAGTAATAAATTTCTCCCTCTTCGAAGAACACAAAATTCAACCTGTTCGCAGGAGATATTTCATGAAGGAAAGAAGAATACATATTGAGAAATTGTACAGAATATTGACGTAAAAAAGATGCACATGAAAAAAGATGGAAAAGTTCATCTCCTGTTTCAATATTAATGGGGTGTTATATATGGCTCATTTAAAAAGAACTTGAACCTTTGAGAAGTTTCGACTAATATCTACATGGTTGTTTCTAGAAACATCTACTACGTGAGGATTAGGAAAAAAAGACTTTCAATTTTATTTTTCCATGTCTATTGAACCTCATCGTAAAATTTCCAACTTAACCCACAGATTCATCCGATTCTTCAAGGTCCCATGCGAATCACCTTGTATAGTTGCAGTTAGATTGATTCTTCTACGGGAGCAATATTCTCCTCTTATGTCTAAAATAGTGTTTAGGCTCAACATTGACATGCCACCTCATATTCTGAAATCCGGGCACACTCGGAGCGGCATTCCAGCTCTGAAAGCTATCAAAGTAGTCCCATCAGCGCAAGAATTCCTTATCAGCCAACTAGGTCTCTGCAACTTCCATCATATGACCTGCCTCTGAAAATTTCAGCGAACTCCAAATGAGTAATTAATGCCAGGCTAAAAGGCACAAACAGAGAATCCTACATGAACGTATTCCGATCTGCAAGCCAACAAAACACCGACGTAGGTCTCAAGTTTACCCAGATTATGTTCGCATGTTGTTATCGCGATTAGAACTTCGCTTAGCTGACGTGAATTCTAACTCGAGACAGATGGATTTGACAAATAGCCGTTTGAAAAATTGAAATTTCCGTGAAGTGATACTTTCGCGCGCTTCTTCCTACATATACATATTCGAAAATCGAATGGAAAATGGCCTCCAACAAATGGGTTAGACTTAACATTTGAAATATATCAATCTAATCAATTTGATTAGACGTTTGATTTCAAGATGTTGACGAAGTTTTGAATAAACTTCGAAAACACTGGACGTATGATGAAATATTGGTGAGAGGTCGACGAAATTTCAAGGGTATGAATGTGATTCGAAAAACGAAAAAATTCAACGGAAAAATATTGTGCCAATATAAAGAAAAATTAATAGGCATATTCGAGAGATCCCTCCCTCAGATATGAATTGCTCACCAAAATAACATCATAAATATTAGAATGTGTTTCCCGACCATGAAATTCTCGCACCAATAATTGGTTTATTTCAATCAATAAAAGTCAAGTTCTCCCCCAAAAGTAATATTTATTGTATGTTTAAATATTCCATAGTCCGCTCAAAAAGGCCCCCTTCCTCTTTATTGAACCATCAATCAAAAATAGGGACGAATTATTGCTAGGGTTAAATTGGGGGAGACAACGAATTTCCATTGGCCGACATCCCCTATCGCGCGAAGAAAGTAACTAGAGGAAATTCCGCAGATACAGCCTGCAAAAAGTGCCAACGATCAAAGGTTCTAATTAAATTCCTCCGAAGATTCTTTCAGCAATTAGATATCTGAAGTGGGGTGTTTTGCAGAGGAGCGATTGATTTTTCACTTGACGAGTGGGTAGATAGAACCGTGATTTCAGTTTCCGATATGTAAAATTTTATACGATAGCAGCTAATGCTTTTTTCTTAGTCCCATCATGGAATTGAAATGAGTTAAAATAACATTTCATAGTGAACGAGAACACTACATAGACTACATAGATCAACTTGAAAGACTCAAATGTAAAACAAAAGAAAAATCTAAAAAAATGAAAACATATAACTCAGTTGCCCCCAGAATGTATGGAAATCCCAAAGTACATAAGACCGGATACCCCATGAGACCAATTATATCGAGTATAAACAGCCCTTTAAACACATTATCAAAATTTATTGCTGATATTTTAAAAAATTCATATAACGAAGAAAATTAATATTACGTCAGAGACATTATCCATTTTGCAACAATAATGAACAACTTTAAATTACAAGAAGGACACTCATTGATTTCTCTCGACGTCGTGAATTTATTTGGCAATTTGGAAAAAAAAATGATATTATTGGAGTATTAAAACAAAATTGGAAGCAAATAAAAGAACACACAAGTTTGAACAAGGAATTATTTTTAGAAATAACACTTTTTTTATTGGAAAATAATTATTGCATCTTTCGAGGGGAATATTACATACAAAGGTTTGGTTGTGCAATGTGCTCGGAACTGAGTCTGATACTTGCCCAATATGTCATGGATCACTTAGTAAAATCCTGTATTCAAAAGTTACCGTTCGAGATACCATTTCTAAAAAGTTTGTAGATGACATCTTCACATCTGTACCAGAAGAGCAAACCCAAACAATATTGAAGTGTTTCAACTCCTATTCAAAAAATTTACAATTTAGAAGTAGAAGATTCTGCCCATAGTGTACAATTTCTGGACACAAGGGCACATAGACATGAAGATGAAGTAAGACTAGAATGGTATAGATAAAAGAAACTAATCCATTACAACCATAATATAAAAATGAAAATAAATGTAATGAAACAAATGAAAAAAATAATCAATATATGTCATGACACTTATAAACAACAAGGAATAAACAGATTAATGGAAATACTGAGACAGAACGGACATCCAAAGGGTAAGTTAAATAAACAAACACCGAACAACCAAGAAATGAAAGCAATATAAGAGAAAACAGGTATGCTTCTTATCCAAACGGCCTAACACCAAAACTGAGGAATATTTTTCATGATGAGAATGTAAAAATCGCCATATACAATCAAAGAACAGTAAAAAATTTATTCTCAAAATTAAAAGACCCAATAGCACTTTACTAAAAAGCAATGTTGTCTATGAAATTGAATGAGAAAATTGCGAAGGAAAATACATTGGACAAACCTCTCAATGGTTGAAAAGTAGGATAGCGTTACATAAATCTAACATAAACATCAAGAAAGATGCGCATTAGCCCCAAATGCAGTCAATTTAGGTCACAACATAAATTTCAAGATGCGAAAGTGTTAACAATTGAAAAAAATTACTATAAGAGACAAATATTCGAGATGATAGAAATAAATAAAAAACAGCATACAATAAAAAAAACAGATACTAAGAAATTAAGTATCATATATAAATATTTACTGGAACACCATAAAAAAAAATTGGTTTTCTTCGATGGTTGATGAGTGACAAGATTAAAACTACGTCAAAAAATACTTCATAATCAAATCACGTCTGTAATATCCCATTTTGAAAGGCAATTTCTTTTCTAATCGTCATTGAATGAATAACTTTTAAATCAAGAACATAAATGTTTACAGCGATAGGATTATTTTTCATTATATAACCTCACATTCAGTAAGTAGACGAAAACAAAAATGTAATGGTTGAGTTTATTAAGATCTTCCTTTATATTTGTATATTTGTATTCCAGAAGCCCTGATGAAGAGCTGAATAAATGCTTGAAAGCTTGGCATAGAATCAAGAGTTTACTATAACACTCCTACCTAGAAAATAATTAGTCGTTATACCCTTAAACAAAATATTTGAATAAGGAAAGATATTGATTAAATTGAAAAAAAAATTTAGAATAATATTATTTACAATAATGGTTTTTGGATTTCTCTCATCCAGTATTTTGCGGATCTATCCAAATGCCAGCAAACGCATATAAAACGACCAGAATCTCTGTCCGGGTGTGACTGCTGACAATAAAGCCTACAAAGTCTTTCGGGAGAAATTAAAACGTCCTCCGCGTTTTTCCCTATCTCTCATCTTTATCCCACTCACTTTATTTCAGTTTGTAACGGTCCATTACGGTTTTAATCTAGCATTTAGACGCGGACAGGTAAAATGAACATCATCCATCTTATGAAGAATTTCCTTTCGGGTGGGATTCAGATGCGAAGAAGCGCTGCCGTGTCCGAAATGATTTTTGTAATGACGACGTGGCTCGTTTTTGAAACGCCACCCCATTGCATTGGTTTCTTTAGCGGCTTTGTGTTTATGTGTTTCATTCTTGTGGAATGGGCTGAGATATCTTAAGTTTGTCGGATGTGGATTGGCCCTGGCTTTTATGATGATTTCATTCGTTTGTTTTACTGGTGTTTTATGACGTTCTTCATTTTGTTCGATATAGAGTGATGATGATGAAGGACCGAAATGTGATCAAGATATTGTTCGATTAGAAATTCTATTGGATGTGTTTCGTTCGTAACATTATTTATGGTTCAATGAAAAATTCTAATTCACGATATGATCAGTAAATTAAAAATATGATTACTGACGGCACCATTGGCTAAACCGATTCAGGTCACACTGGAGAATATTAGGCAAGCGAGCATCATTGAAGAGCTTGATGTCATCAGCATATTGGGATGAGTGGATGAGAATAAACCAGGCAGATCCGATACCTACGCCAAAAATAGGATCGGACCCAAAACAGAACCCTGCGGTCCACTGATAACGGGTTTGAAGTCAGACAACTCTTACTGAGAAATACCTACCAAAAATGAACGAACGCAGCCAGTCCAAAACCCTACCTCTCTCACCAAGACGTTCAAGCTTGAACAGCAAATATATTTATATATAAAAGAAGCCAATAAGCAGAAACAGGTGTCGGCAAGTACCTTTCATCCAATTCTCATATTTTCTGCACTCCTGCGGTTTCACCCATTATCCTTCTTTTATATCTAATTTCACCGCATTATATCCTTTTCTGTAATTAATTTATATATATACAGGGTGAGTCTTTACCTGTAATATTCAAACGACAATATCAATTGAATTGATCTCTAGTAGAAGGTTTTTGATAACAGTCATGCATGTTTTGGCATCAATAGATTTATTCCATTTCTTGTGGGTTTCTCGCTACTACTCTACAGATTGGTTAAATTGCATGAAAAACAAATATCGCTTGAACTAAAGGTCCGTATCTCGTACTTCCTGGAATCATTAGTCTTTTTTGCATATAAAATCATTCTTCATCTTTCCTCCTAAATTGCACCATTCTTGAGATATTTGAAGTTGAAAGGAATTAAATCGATATAATTTTGTCCAAATTTTCTGATTTTCACAAATCCAACTCTGTGCTGAAATGATTCAATAACAAGATTTGTTCAATGTTGCCATATTTTATGTCTATATTAAATATTTCTTCAAAAGGTTGGGAAAATCTCTTCCCTCTATGGTTCCACCACTAAAAACTAATAGATGAAATTAACCACTGAACAATTTTTGTCTTACATTCACCACAAAATCTAAATTGCCATTTGCTGTATTCATTGTTAGTGATGTCTAGCACCTTCTTTAATATTTAATCCAGAATAATATTCCATAATAAATAAAGAAAAAGTTTTCCATCGCTCTTCGGTATATTTTGACTGTTGAAATAGGTAAAGTATTTTCTGTCAGGACCTGTTAAATTGAAGACTTGTCTTTATGAAGAGCTGGTTTTTTATAGCTTCAGGCTTTCAGGGTTCATCAAATTATATCTATTCTAACATAGGAATGCTGCAAATTGAGCTCATATGAGTTTTTAAAAACTTCGAACCCAGACTCCTAGATTTGTTTTATACCTTTATTATCTTTATTTCATACACCGATTCAACCTTGTTCACAAACTTAAGAGATAATAGAATTTGACTTAGTTTTAATATTTCTGAATGTTTGTTATGATGCATGGTTAATTAAAATTCAATCAATATTGAAACTGGAAGATATAAGCTCATAAACAAGAAAGATTAGAATAGAAGGCAATTTCTGACCATAATCATTTCATACTGAATTGAATAATTTAAAACTATCGATATTATCCCTAAAAATCTTTCCACTTTTTTTTTTTGAAGATACAAATAACTTTTGACAGTTTCAAACAGAATCAAAACAACAAGGAACCACAGAACACTTTTTTTTTTTGGAACTACCCACCACAGAGACGTTATAATATTTTAATGTGATAATAATTCATTCTAATTATTCTGAGGAAAATTATAACTAAAGATCAATAATAGTTACAGATATTATCTTTCATTTAAAAAAACATTGCATATATTAATTTTTTCTCTCATGGGGTTCGGTAATAAATTAATATTCTATGGTAAGGTATTAAAATTTGACATAATCTATGAATAACCATTATTCAATATTTATGTTCTTGTTTACGTTATTTACTCTGATTATAAAAATCAGTAATTATAGTCTAAACAGAATAGATTCATATTAATGATTTAACAAAAAAATTTTATCAAAGAACACCTAGTTGATTTTTCAAAATCAAATTTAGGTATTTCTTCAAGAAAGTAAAATTGCACACCTAAATCTGGAAATACTTGTAATCTATCCAGGTAAATTGTTATTGGGATTCAGTACAGAAAATACCTGTTCACTGGTCTCTGTCAAGGAGAAGAAACTTCAGAAATATCAGTGTTTGGAAAATCATAGATGATTTTTTCTGGCTTTGAGTGAAAAAAAGCACAGTGACAACCTCTTGCATTGAAAGTTTCATAGAAATGATGGTTATCATGATTTGGAAATTTTAAGAAGAAAATTACAAATGTATGATGATAACACCCAATAATTCTGAGGTTTTTTTGGAAATTCTCACTAGAAAGGCATGGTTTATAATCTTGAAGTAGAAAGAAAATATAGTAGAACAACAAAAATCTATGTTTATGGTGTTGAATTTTTTTTACCAGAAAATAAGTATTTTGTATCTTCCTTCTGGATATGGACCTCATCGGATGAAACATGAGTGAGTGTCACCTATATATATATATATATATATATATATATTTGAATAAATATGTATTTTTCTTGTGCTATATTATATATAATTTAGAGGTAATCTTCTTGGGGTTAGAGCACGGGATCAAAAATTAGGACTTCATCTATTTTTTGTATATTAATCAACTACATATGTTTCGGCGTACATTGAGCCTTTTTCAAGTTTACGTGCTACAAACATAGCACGAACGAGAGAATGACCATAGATTTGACTTTGACAACTTCTGCATTCTGCATAAAGAAACCAACAACAAAATAAGAACATTCCAAGAAATGATATACATTCAAAGAGAAAAACACTCAATAAATGATAGAACAGACCTGAAAAACCAATCCAAAATTTACTATAACATTCTTGGATAATATCAAATTTATGTTGAAGTGGCATCTGTGATCTGTGACATTTTAGATGTGATTGTCACTATGTTTGTAGCACGTAAACTTGAAAAAGGCTCAATGTACACCGAAACATATGTAGTTAATTAATATACAAAAAATAGATGAAGTCCTAATTTTTGATCCCGTGCTCTAACCCCAAGAAGATTACTTCTAAATTATATATATTTGAATCTATTGATATGTTGTTATAATTACCAAACTTTCGTTTATTATATCTAACTGAACATATGAAATAACGTAGTACTCGCGTTTCGTTAGAATGTGAGTGTTTGCATCAGAGAGTATGTAACACGATCCGTTTGTAAGATAATATTAATCAATTTCCAGAATAATTCGAAACAGTTTTAGTTGAAACGTGTACCTGGATATCGCATTTCTTTTTCGTGTCGAATTAGCGTTCTTTTAATTAAGTTTGGAATGATGCGTCGTTTTCGACCCTGAGCATTTTGTTTCTACATCGAAAATCCAATGGAATAAATCCTCTGAAAGCGATACTCGAACAGAAAAAAAATTGGCCTTGTCAATAAACTAAACAAATCCGTGATCCGATATTTCTGGTTTCGGATGTCAAACCGATCCATCATCCGGCACAACGTTTCAAACTGTACAAAGCGATGGAAAACCATTCGGGTTGATATAAATTAGGAACATATCTCGACGTTCAGATCTGTTCAAGCGACGATGTATCCTAAGGAGCAACAAACAACGTACAACACCAAATAATTAAGGAATATTTACGATCCAAATCGTATTATTAAAATCTTTCATCCGGCTTCTGGTTATACCAGTCGGACGGGGCCGAGTTGAAATATTTTTAATATGCGGCGTGGTTAGTGCCCAGCCTTGTTGACTACACGTCTTCCGCTACACTCGGTAGCAAGCTAAGCGACCTACATCGAACACACAATGACATGGGTCTCGTTTGTGAATGCCGTTCGGATTGGTCTTCTTCGCGGTCGATGACCAAATCTTCTGAAATCGTTTTTGACAAGAACGAGAATTTCGGACATATTTTCTTCGGTGATCAGAATCATTGGTCTCGAATTCCGTTGCCCTTGCATTTCTAGGGAACAGTTTCTCTACTTATACAGCATTTTAAATAAAATCTTTATAGTAAATGAGATAAAAGTTAATAACCTTCGTTATTGATTATAAAAAGTTCAAAATATAAAGGGTTCGTCAAAAAAACTATCTAACTTTAGCATCATTCTGCTTCGAGTTGAGAATTATTATTGTACCGTTGCGAGGTACCGCAGATTCTGAACTGTCTTTGAAGTCTTCGAGCTGTTTCTCTAGGCTGATTTTGAATTACCATCGAACTGCCGTGGGAGCTGTCTTTGGGGACCTCCACCAGATTTTGCCATCTAAGATACCACACCTGTCGTCCACCCAGGGGGCATTATTGAGAGAAATTGTACTACGTTGGCCTAGGAATATATTTGAGCCCAGTTTCCATCTGCGAGACTGTGAGAGTAATTATGATTTAAGAAACTATATCCTTTTGTACTTCAGTCAAGCCACGACCTAGACTGTTATAGAAGGTTAGTCTGTAGAATTTAGTTAAGATTGATTAGTATCAAAGAAGCCCAATTCAGTGAATACGATTTAGTACATAAAATCCGACCTATCAAAAAGGTCGATTAGATATAAGTAAAGAGCTATTTGTAACGATAAAGCCTTATATCGAATATTCGGGTTGTGAAGTAAGAACTAGTTAGGGATCTACCTTCTGTAAGATATATCCTCGTTTGAGGGACCTTGTGTATTTCATTTGGGCTCATTATATTATTAAATAATTGCTCTATATTCTTTCTACCAGCCACTACCTCCCGCTTGTGTGATCGGGCTCGTTTGGCATCCTGAGAGTGCGTTCGTTATTTTCTCTCTTTTGCGACCCTGAGATCTTTAATGTACTTTCCTCTCTTTTTTTTCTTTGTATTATCATAAAAGAGAGTGGCGCCCCTTTATAAGTAGTCTCAGCTCTAGAGCTAGCCGAGGAAGTACTTTGTGCACTCTCTGGAGCCGAGTGGGTTTGGTGACAACATGAACTGAAAAGTCCCGGACCTAAGAAAACACAGTTTTTTGGTTCAAAATTAGCTTCACTCATCAACATAATCTCCATCAAGAGCGCGCAATAATTAAAGCGCCGCTCTTACATTTCCATTGATGTGTGACATGTGTGTTATTTTGATGATATAATTTTTTTTTCTTTGCCATATACAGTCATCTATTTGCAGTTTCGGCCTTCACGTTGGATCCCACTGACGCAAAAAATACCACTTTTCTCACTGAAGAGCTGATTATAGGTTGAGAATTGGAAGCATCTTGCCTTACTACAGGAATTTGAGTTTATAGAAGCCATCAGTCAGCAGCAGTTATCTTTGCGCAGAAAAGGCTTTTTTAAAAACACACAACAAGCGATCTGCAACTTATTCATTTTATCATTTGATCGAGCGACCTAAAGTCAATTCAAATGAGCTTTTTGCTATAGGTAAATATTGTTATCTAGTTCAGTTTTTACAATATCCTTTTGAACATGATGAAACGAATCGAAACCTATGGATCATGCTTTCAAAGGGTTATTGTCCTATAATTTAAAAATTTGTTTGCAACAAACGTTACTGATTAACATACCGGGTAATACGGGTGTCATTGCAGCAACGGATTTCGAAAACTGGTTTATCTTTACGATTGCGTGTCATTTCTAATCGGTCGAATGAAATGATCTGATTTTTTTCGGGAAGTATTATATCTTTTGTACTTCATTAGTGGGGGGAACCACCTACATAAAAAAGACCCACCAAAAACCCCCCACAAAACCTCCAACATCAAAAAATAATTTATTTTGCGTTATAATTATGTCAGTTTATTCAATATAACCTACTGAATCCAGCACATATACTGAAATAATTTGTGACCCCCGCTTACCACCGCATAGCCCCCTCGAATTCAAAAATTCGGCAGGTACTGAAACTGCGCATTGCTGGCGATTTTTGGATGAAAATAGGATCTTTGTAAAACGTCGAATATAATCTATAGGATGAAATAATTTGTGACCCCCCATAATCCCCCTAAAGCACGACAGAAAGAATCCCCAAAGCTGACGATGGCAAAAACTAGATGGAAACAACCGTTGCTGGATATTTTTTTTGCAAAATGAGTCTACCTTGAGTTATTCAATGAGCCCCATATAATGAAATAATTTGTGACCCCGCGCTTCAATCAGAATTGCCCCCCTGTAGAATAAAAAAATTCCAAATTCCGTAGAATGAAGAACTGTGCGTTGCTGGCGATTTTTTTATGGAAATGGCATCCTTGTATATCGTTGAATACCATCTATATGTTGAAATAATTTGTGACCCCCAGCCTACCCCCGAATAGCCCCCTCGAATTCAAAAATTCGGCGGACACTGAAACAGCGCATTGCTGGCGATTTTGCGTTGAAAATAGTATCTTTGTATAACGTCGAATATAATCTATGGGATGAAATAATTTGTGACCCCCCGTAATCTCCCCAAAGCACGACAGAAACAACCCCCGAAAGCTGACGATCGCAAAAACTAGATGGAAACGGCCGTTGCTGGATATTTTTTTTGCAAAATGGGTCTACGTTAACTTATTCAATAAGTCCCATATAATGAAATAATTTGTAACCACGCGCTTCAATCAGAATTGCCCCCCTGTAGAATAAAAAAATTCCAAATTCCGTAGAATGAAGAACTGTGAGTTGCTGGCGATTTTTTGATGGAAATGGCATCCTTGTATATCGTTGAATACCATCTATATGTTGAAATAATTTGTGACCCCCAGCCTACCCCCGAATAGCCCCCTCGAATTCAAAAATTCGGCGGACACTGAAACAGCGCATTGCTGGCGATTTTGCGTTGAAAATAGTATCTTTGTATAACGTCGAATATAATCTATGGGATGAAATAATTTGTGACCCCCAGGTAATTCCCCCAAAGCACGACAGAAACAACCACCGAAAGTTGATGATCGCAAAAACTAGATGGAAACGGCCGTTGCTGGATATTTTTTTTGCAAAATGGGTCTACCTTAACTTATTCAATAAGCCCCATATAATGAAATAATTTGTGACCCCGCGCTTCAATCAGAATGGCCCCCCTTTAGAATTCAAAAATTCCGTTGTAAGAATAACTGTAAGTTGCTGGTGATTTGTTTGATAAAAATGGCATCATTGTATATAAATAATTACTACTATATGTTCAAATAATTTGTGACCCCCTGTCTACCACCGAATAGGCCCCTCGAATTCAAAAATTTGGCAAACTATGTAACTGTGCGATGCCGGCAGTCAACGAAACTGTGATTGCTGGAATATCTTTAATGAAAATGCTTCTTGAAATTTACAACCTCCAGAACAAAATGGAAACGATCGCTGCTGAGGTGATTTTACTTGAACTGGGGTATCCGGGGTAGGCGGGGGGTTACAAATTATTTCAACATATAGATGGTATTCAACGATATACAAGGATGCCATTTCCATAAAAAAATCGCCAGCAACGCACAGTTCCTCGTGCTAAGGAATTTGAAACTTTTTAATTCTACAGGGGGGCAATTCTGATTGAAGCGCAGGGTCACAAATTATTTCATTATATGGGGCTTATTGAATAAGTTAAGGTAGACTTATTTTGCAAAAAAAATATCCAGCAACGGCCGTTTCCACCTAGTTTTTGCGATCGTCAGCTTTAAGGGGTTGTTCCTGTCGTGCTTTGGGGGATAACGGGGGGTCACAAATTATTTCATCCTATAGATTATATTTGACCTTATACAAAGATACTATTTTAATCGAAAATCGTCAGCAATGCGCAGTTTCACTGTCCGCCGAATTTTTGAATTCGAGGGGGCTATGCGGTGGTAAGCGGGGGTCACAAATTATTTCAGTTTATGTGCTGGATTCAGTAGATTATATTTAATATACCGACATGATTATAATGCAAAATAAATTGTTTTTTGATGTTGGAGGTTTCGTGGGGGGGGTTGTTGGGGGGTCTTTTTTATGTAGGTGGTTCCCCCAACTAATGAAGTACAAAAAATATAGAAAAAAATCAGGTCATTTCATTCAACCGATTACAAATGACACGCAATCGTAAATATAAATCAGCTTTCGAAATCCGTTGCTGAAAAGCGTTGCTGCAATGACACCCGTCCGGGTAATATTAATTTGAAACAGTGATTTTCAAACGGAATCTAAAATACTGCAATAGACTCACGACAATGTCTACCTGAATGAAAAACGTGCAATGGAAATCTCCCCACAAATTTCACTAGGATATTAAACGAAAACAAATATCGTTAGAATTTTATGGCTAAGTTCGGAAACTTCGGGACAATTTTTAATGACCGCGATAAATCAAAACTAACAACATTTATCACAATTTTATTGTTTTCGTTTTCATGCATTATGTAAGGAGTTTATTGCTGCCGAACATAAATGAGTCCTATATAAAACGCAACTCTGAGTTCTTCGTTATTAGCCGGTTTCATGTCTGAGTCCAATATCGCTATATTAGGAACGATTTAATTGAAAACTTGTAATACATGAATGAGCCGACTCGTAAATTCGTGGGAATTAGAATCGGAGCGGCAACAGTTATTAAAATTTCAACCAACTCTAGACTCCATATTCCGTTTTTGCATTCATAAAAATTGTATATCTCAACATCGCGCAATACAATATATTTTATAAAAAATATGATGCATGAATTATAATAATGACACATTCAGGTCATAATTACAGAATACATAAAATTTTCTAAATTATATAGTTGTACAGAACCAAATGACATCGATGAATATTTTGAGGGCAATTAATGAGAAAATACCTTCTTATCGAACACCAAACCTGTTCATAACCTAGGCTGGAAGATTGCAATTTAGATATACTCGAACTAAATATTAAATGTGAACTGTAGGTATATGATGTATATAATAAAAATTGTTCCCGATTCTAAATTTTCTGTGAGCACAATTAAATCGTGCAATATTGTATTTCAATATCATTTCTGAAGGGACGAACTGATCGAGAGACTATTAAAAGTAGGAATACAACTTCCGGTTTACCTTTAGGCCCTTCTTGCTTCGGAGCAAAAAGCTATATATGATATTTTGATAGTGGACGTTATTAAGTATGATATACGGATATAAAAAGAAATAGCATCAGGTAACCCTTTGTGTGTGGCTCAGTGACGGCTCGTCAGGGTAGGCCGGCCGACCCAAACGCAACCAAAAAGGAGAAGGTGAAAATAAATATTTTTTTAATCGAAACTTATTTGAAAAATTAATAGCAATATTTAAATCTCGAGAAATTCTCTCAGTATCTTTTCCTCTGCCCTCTATATATCTCATATTTCCACTCAACATATCGAAGTACACATTATTTCGGTCAAACACCTCAAATAATTTTTATTCAAAGTTCCCGCATCTGTCCTTATACGTAAGAACGCAGCTCAGCTTTCAGTTTATGATTTCATCTAACACATACGTCGCTCGAAGATCCTATTAATGGAAATAATACCTCTACTGTGACACTAGCGAGGCCGCCGAGAAGACTTGGCCGTCGGCCGTCCCTATGTGAAACGGCAGGCGGATGAAATTGTTTATTATTATCGATGTTTATTTCAAATATCAAATTATAAATTGTAATTCAATATCCGACATCTTCATATGTTCATCCTAAATTTGAGATAGAAAGAGAAATCATAATGTATTTAAAATTTTGTCACGTATCCTGTTAATAATTGAAATTTTCTCCCTCAAATCTCAAATGACTATTATCATAAGTACTTGAATATTATTTCAATTTCAGAAAAAAGTGTATTCGTACCGTATGGAATAAATTTTGTGATTTTCTGACCATAAAAATTCATTCTTAGTAACTGTAAATAGCAAAACAGCAACCCACGACTTGTTTATTTTACAAAGACTAGCCAAGATCCCGTACGTGGTCATCACCTTGTCGTGATGTACGGGCTTAAGTAGCTGTAATCAGCGACGAACCAAGAATGACCATACCCCATAATCCTTTTCCATCCAGGGCTCTTGTCTAGGTGAGGCTTAGGTCGTGAATACCTTTGCCACCATCCTAGGTTCGCCACCTAGAGACACTGGAGACAGAGCTAGCAAGCAAAGTTGTCGAACGACTAGCTAGAGGAAGTGGTACGATATGGCTGCTGGGTTAATCCGATCACTAGGCGAGAGGATGAGCCTCGTCTCTCCCCTCTAGTTCTTAACAGGCCTGGCATAGATCTGGGGAGTACAGTCGTAGCGCTATCACAACCTCGGAGCCAAGTCCTCGAGTATCAACAGGGCCACACAATCGTACTGCCGGGTGATTGCATGGTCGATGGCAGGACCTTCAGAGAATCTATATCCGGACTCCGAGTTCCGTAACCAGAGCCGGGTGAACACGGAACATTCGGAACAGAGTTAGTTGACCCTCACAAGTTCTTCGTGAGGACAATGGAACCGTTCTAGACGCAATACAAGCTCTTCCTCACATCCCCAAATTCCCAGTGAGTGTTTGAGTGAGTGCGTAGGTGTATACACATATACTGCTCGCGCAGTGAGTGTCCGCCCTAATTACAACTCGCCAGTATGAGTCGGTGTCCTTGGGACTCTACTGGAGAGGGTTGTGGTAGGACTTAGGAGGGGTTTTTAGTGGTCCCACACGAACCTGTCAGTCACTAATCCCAAGTGGCTGCCAGGGAAGGCATGAGGAGTTTCCCTCCTATGAAGGCGGAAAAAAAAGGTCGGCCAAGATACCCTTGGGGAGGGGGTATATGAGAATTGCATTGCGTGTGTTTACACTTTGATTATATCAAAGTTCAGTTCAGTAGGTCAGTAGTTTGGAGTAAGACGTTAGTGTGTAGGGCTTAGGGTTGAACGAGTTTTCGGTCGTTTTCGGTTACAAGTTGAATGTGAGTGATCCAGAAGGCAAGTGTAAGGGAGGTAGTATCAAATTGCGGTGATTTGATTAGTTTTTTAGTAGATAACAGGTTTTCCATTATTAGAATAATTCTAATTGACAGCGTTCACAACGTGATGAGTATGATTTTAATTTTACTAAGTTTTAAGATGAATTGTTGGGCAGTTATACATTTTAGATATGATTGTCACTGTATTTGTAACATGTAAACTTGAAAAAGGGTCAATGTACGCCGAAACATATGTAGTAAAGTATTAATAAAAAAAAGATGAAATCCTAATTTTAATCCAGTGCTCCAATCCCAAGAAAATTGCTTCTAAATTATATATATATGCTTGATCTGGCCGAACCACTCCTAGAGGGCACGAGCCGTCACTGGTGTGGCTGCAAAACTGTGTTCAGTGCCGAGAAGGAAGGAAAAAAATATTTTTCTACAGTTTTCATAATCGTTCCGACAATATTTGATTTTTATTGCTTCACGTTGAGGCTCTGCCAAAAAAAGTATTGAAAAAACTCGGAAAGGAGTAAGAAAGACGGAAGACTGACGGACATATCACGAACAAAACCGTACTTTACCGAAGGAAAATGCGCTAAGAAATCATTTAAATACATCAACCCAATATCAGAGGTCCGAAGTACCCAAGAAAGGAAGATAAAGAGGGCGCGTGACGATAACGAAAATGAATTCTACGTGGACTTTCACGAGATTCGTTCACGAAAACCTTAATTACGACATCACAAGTCTCTGGTTGGCAATCAGATAGAATTAGACAAAAAGTAGGGGAACGAAGAGCCTCAACAAATTGAAAGAACCCAACCGAAGGAAGGGATTTGTTTATAATCCATTCGTAACGCAGCTTCAAATGCCGAAAATAAGTGACTGCTCTAGAATGACTGTCACAAATTCTGGTTTATTTTTCTCAGGTTATCGAATAAACCAGTCGGTAAGACAATGAGAAAAAATATAGGGCGAGTATTCAAACATTAATGAAAATGTTGATAAAGCATCAACGGGTACGTGTCAATCTGACAATGCCAGAAATTTTGTAAACCTAGCGGTTACACTAAATGAAATGAAAAGTTTTCAAACATTGTCACATTTTTCAAAATCAAATTGTTTGTTTATCGAAACTACTTACTCGTCAACAAATGAGACTTATGTTCGTTCCGACAACCAAAAATGGAGCGCTCGAGAAAGAAAATGATGTTATAATTATGAAAGTTCAATACAATAAGGGGAAAGCAGAGAAGCAGAGAAAGGACACCAATTTCTCGAAAAGTGGTTAGATGTTTTCAAGAACTCAACACTTGGGTTGTAAAGTCCCGGGCCTAACAAAGACAAACACAGTTTTCTGGGTTCAAAAGCAGCTTTATTCTTTAAAATAGGCCTCGTTTCAGCGATTACCTATTTCTTTATGCGAAATTTATGACCGGCAAGCATTATTCTGAGGTCTGCGAACAGCCAGTTAGCGCTGGGAGCAATTCGAAGTTCAATTAATGTGGTTATGCCATTGTTTTGATTGACTTGTGACACGGTGCGTTATCTTGATGAAATTTTTTCTTTGCTATATGAAGTCCTTTCTTTGCAATTTCGGCCTTCAAAGGCTGCAATAACGATATAATATTTACTATTAATAGTATATCCTTTCTCGACATGGTCGATGAATATCAGATCACGCACATCCCAAAATACCGAGACCATAAATCTTTCCATAACTCGCAAACTAGTGAATACAATATCATGGAATTTTAGCAACTGTCTTTGGATGGTTGGTATCAACTGGAAAAAAAATGGTGACTGCAATAAAACTGGCGCCAGATTTTTTAATGCGGATTTTGAAGGAAGACTGGGTTTCGAATAAAACTCAAGGAAAACTGTGTATGGTTTTCATTATTATGAGTTTATATGAGGTAGAAGTAATTAATTGAATACTTTATCCCAGGTAAAGGCCGTTGTTTTCCCTAGCGACCCACTGAATAAATGAGAAAATCAGCATTCTGTTTCTTGGTTGAGCAAACGGACATCGAAGTACTTGAAAATTAGACCTCAAAACGAACTATAATGGTCGATTTGCCAAGAAATTCGTCGCAGGAAGAAATACACCTTCACTCCATTATTTTGAAATTCTGGTGATTTCAGTAGAACACAAAGTAGTCTAGCCAGTTGCTATTCATCACGCTTTTATGATATCCTTCAGCGATGGTTATGAAGCATCACGAAACTGCTTGCATAATAGTGAACTTAATGTCTGTCTCTAGTACCTGGGAGAGATTTATTTCAGCCTCCGCTCTCAGAGCATCCAGAGCCATTATTTATAAGTATATTACTATATCGAGACAAATGATCAACAATGCATACCTTCAGTTTTTGAATCCAGAAATTTGCATACTAAGTACAACATGTTTATGACCATAAGAAGCGGGAATGATTTATTCCTCTTTACCATATAAGATGACGGAATACGAATACAGGAATATCTCCTAAGCCGATCGGAAAGAACATCGAGTGGATGAATTATTCAGAGAACCTCGGATCTAGAAATACATGTGTACTTGGCCGAAGATGTCTGCAAGCTGGATTATTTTTGGGATAATGCCAAGGGTACCTGCATCTAGAAGATTGTTTTACATTTATAATCCTTATGTTTGACATTGGAAATTACTGAATGTCTGGGTAGGCGAATTAATACCCCTCTACAAGGTGAATAATCCCATATTTTATTGCCGAACCAGTCGCTAAGCCTCTGCCATCGAGCAGTATCATATTGCTCATTACGAACTCGCATTTTCCCGTATTGGTTCTTGCTGGATAGACTTTCAATATATATAATACATTTTTTTCCGTTACCGTGCACTTATTGAGCGTTTTTGAAGTACAAGACCTTTCGCGACAATTTAATGTTCAGGACTTTTAGTTATACAGCGAATAAAAATGAATTTCTGAACATTTTTCCAGGAAATACATAATTCTGAATATACTTATTTACGAACTAGCGGAATTATCGTAATTGTAATCTTATCTCTTACTAAGGATGAAACACTTTATTAATTTCATATCAATTTTTATAATCTCCATGTCTTATCAATGGAATACTTTATAAATTACATATTCATGTTGTAAGCTACAAACTTACAAATAAGTAGAAACTGTCGAAGAAGATAAAAGATTTCGGAAAAATTTAAAAATTAACTAGTTTGGGAGCAGTAACATTACAGTACTTGATAATGAAAATAAGGAAATGAGTGCATTCGTCTTATCTCGAATGAAAATACAGTCATTTCCTTTCGTATAGATATTGTTTTTATAACGACTTATAAATGGTTTTATAGCATGTGAATCATTGACAAAAACCATCATCATGAAACAGAACTTATGAATTTAACTTATGTGTGCGATAAACTGAGATCCTGAACATCTAATGAAATTGCTGAATTCCAAATCAAAATAATCTAGAGCACAGAATTATTCAATAGTTTTTCATATTAGTACATTGTTTACCGGGTAGGAAAAGCTTAAAATTCCTGGACGACTGTCCACAGAGTCCAGGAATGTGGCTTTTCCTACGAGGTAAACATACTATTTTTCCGCAAATCGTTTGAAATTCGACAGATATTGATTGTTTAATTTAATAAAAAAGCTGAAGTCCACTCCTTGCACTTAAACACAATGTAGATATATCTACATACTCAAAACTTCGTTCTTTATTGAAACGGCAAGCTCAAGGTTATAGGGCAAAGAAATCTAAGATTTTAACGAAGGAAGCAATTGAAAAATTTATCCAGGAAGCTCCAGATAAAGAAAATTTAATGATTAAGGTAATTTACAAGTTTTTAATTTCTATTTAGATTATAGCTTTATTTATTTTTTAGGTGGCTGTTATATTTGGTATTTCTGGGGCCTGTAGAATGGATGAGTTAGTCCGAATGACTGTACACGATATAGAAGACTTAGAATCTAAGCTTTTAATCAGCATACCTGATTCGAAAACCAACAAACCAAGATCATTTGTAATTAATCAGATCTACTTGAATGTTTATCGAAAGTATGTTTCGTTAAGACCAGAAAATATGAACAGTGACCGATTTTTCTTTAAATATCAAAGCGGAAAGGGTTGTAGACAAGTGGTAGAAATTCATCAATTTAGAAAAATGCCCAAAATAGTTGCTACTTATTTGAACTTGGTAAATCCGACAGAATATACTGGTCACTGCTTTCGTCGGTCTTCTGCAACAATATTGGTTTACTCTGGTGCCGACATAACTAGTTTAAAGAGGCATGGCGGATGGAAGTCATCAAACGTTGCTGAAGGATATATCTAAGAATCGCTTAACAATAAGGTTGAGGTGGCAAATAAAATTTTCACAGTACAAAATATTCAACAAAATGACCCTTCCACCCTGCATGTTGTCCAAAATGTTTCTCATAGTTCTAAGAGTGTTCCTCCAATGTTCAATAATTGTACTAACTGTCAAATTACTGTAAATATAACAAATTGATCTTAAAAATGTATTCAGCAATGACTTGATGTTTTCAAAAAATAAATTAATTCCTTATAAGCAATGTGTTTTCTATCATTTATGTAGAACACTAACAACTGTACGGAAATATCATTTCCTTACAGTAAGGAAATGACTTTTTCTCCAAGAAATTTTGACAGGAATGTCAAAATTTCCTGGCGATTTGCGGAAAATATACTTTATTCTGATTTCTCTACAATATGAGGTGATGAATAATAGGAGCATTCAACAGATACAATTATTATCCGCCATTATAGCAACACGATACAATAGATTGGCGTTATCGATTGTTACCCCAAGATAATTAAACTTAATTGAATAATGAAACTGAATGAGTATCTTTTATGAACCAGTGAATAAGTGTGTAATATTAGAACAAAGCCAAACTTGGGGCAGAATCTAACTTCACGGTATAAAGCATGAAATTCAGAAACCGTGAACGATAGAGAGTCAAAGCCATATAACTTTATAGAAAGAGAAACTTGAGGCGGTTACTTCCCTACACAGTGGCCACAAGCGGATGCGATGCATAAAATTTGAAGAGGAGATATATAAGTGTTAAAATATTCACTCCGAATATTCCCATTGGAAATTTAAGCCGATGTTTACATCGGGGCAGTATAAGAAAGAGATTACTGGATCTGGAAAAGAAATACGGTAAAACAAGAGTATTCAGTTATACAGCGAGCGGAAAATACTGAATATAAATAATTAAGTTGAAAGATTTCATCCGCCCGCAAAGATCAGAGATATCAATTCATATTTCTGTAATATCGCATGAAGTAACTCGTGCTTCAACTATATCAGAATATTGCAGATGCTGGTGAAACTTGCACTAAACTCTCTAAAGTAGGTACCTGGATCTGAAATTGTGAATAAGGAATAATATTCAGGAATAAGGTGGAATATCTTGAAATGCTGATGCCACCACCCTTCACATGTCATTCTTGTAGTTGGTTTAACTGTTGACCACTTTGGCTGAACAGAGGTTGCACAAAAATTTATGAACATTTGAAAGGATCTATGAGGATAATGAATGGAACCATCAAGTCTAACATTGTTTATTAGTTGCCAGGGTTGTCTAACCTTATTCATTCCCATATTTACAGATTAAGTACAGTCTTCAATTATTCAAAAATCAATTAATTTTTATATTTCAATATATCACTGATGGAATACCGAATTGATGTCGAGCAAAGCTTTATGACTGTTTTCGCAACATAAAATTAAGCCATGAATAATTATTACAGGCTTAGTTAAATTTTTTTTTAATATTGTAAATCTGATGCTTCGAATGGAATTTCAAAATTCGATATTCCACGAACAATAAAGGAATAAAACATGTTCGTACTAATGGCATGCTGCTCAGATCTAATCAAACCCAAGTTGTCAATTGGGGTACAATAATATGAATTTAGGGATGATTACCTTGTCTAGCTTTGCAGTTTGTAGTTGATAGATTTTTTTTCTTCCACGTCTACAAAAGCATCTCCTTGATAAAACAATCAGGTGAAATTCTTTCAATTAATTTTTTTCCAAACAATCACTAAATTCTTTTTCCATTTGATATCTCCCTACGTAACTAAAATAAGTGCAAAAAGGTGACAAAGGTTTTGTTACCCTTGTCACCACTTTATTCGCAATCCGGTTGCAGTGAGAGCTGTTGAGTTCCGAATATCACAGTTGATATTTATGTTTAATCACCAATATTCTTTCATGTATTCTCTTCTAGGTTATTGTTTTCATTGAGGTACGGGAGCATTTTTGAGATTTGTTTTGTAGCTCCTACGCCCCAGAGAGAATTATTAATTTACCCACAAATTATTGAGTAGTGTATATGAACATGGGCTAGAGTTTCACGGAGATAGTGAAAATCAAAGTGGTTCAAAATAATCATTCTAAATAAACAAATGGAGAAAGAACCAAAGATGTTCTTTGGTATTGCAATTGATTTTGACATTGATTAAATGTGTTGTAAGGATTATCATCTTTCACTCAATTTAAAAGGAGACAGTTTCAATTCACAAAAAATTATATTTTTCAAGCAACGTTCGAATGAATTTTCAACAAGTAAAGACTTATACTTCTGATTTTAAAGAATGACTGAATGAAATTATTTGAACTGAGGCATAACACACAGTATATTGCTCCCAATTAACAAGTGTTGGTCAGTGGTCACTCACGATCTAATTAGACATTTCCGGGATATGATTATCCTTATATCTGAACTTGTTAGCCGACTGTACTGTCAGATGTTCTGAATTGTCACATTAAAATTGTCACTCACCAATCGTTACTTTTAATTTTGAAACAATCTTATGAATTTGAGCTCAAATGATAGTTAATTTATACTTCATCTACGGAATTCGGGGAGAAATTAAGTATTATCAAAATATATTCAACACTAGCAACGCAGTGAACAAGTTACATTAAGAAAAAGAGAGGTATTAATGACAGTATACACAAAACTGAAAAATGTCGGCCAACTTCAGCATCGAATTCAACTGAAATATTTCTTAACCCAAGCTCAGACATGAACCAACTCGAAATACTTCTTTGTTCGTTCAATCTATGATTAAATAACGAGATTCTCTAGAAGTCAAGGTGAGTTCTAGACAAAAGGATGTTCTTATAAAGGATGTAAGAAGAATAAGAAATATTTGAATAATATATATGAAGATATAGGGTTGTTGATTCTTTCACATTTATTGTGGCCGTTTTTTTCCACACTCTCCCTGATTCCGGGAAAAGACTTCAGAAAAACGGGCAAAAGATCTTGACATCACGGCAGCGCCTCTTGACATTTTAAGAGCTAGTGTAGTGAATGCTACATGCATCAGAAGTTTAAAACGTTCTTCAATAAAAAAATTAATATAAATGTGGGAAACCTGAAGATTTATTTATAATTCCGTTTTCTATAAAACATTACAAAATCAGGAAAAAATCCAATACCAAGAAATGATTGCTTAACCATGAAATACTTCGATGTTTATTTCTATTCATAGCATAAAACTCCAAAAGGTAGTATTCAAGATAATCAATCGAGGCTCGGTGTAAGTACCCACCTACGTCACAGAATGGGAGAAATCGGGCTACAAGGTGCGAAAAGAAACGAAAGAAATATATTCCAGAAAACAACAAACAATAAAAATTTTCCGAAAATAATGAGTATCATCTTCAACCACAAATACAAAATACAAAGAGTTTAAGTCATCAGATTGATGTGACACGGTTTTAAATTCGGATTTCGGAGAGTAGCCTCCTCTGAAAAGTGTTTTATGAACCGAAATACATCTTTCGAATTCCTGTCGCCATTCGAACATGAATAATTCCCCCCTTGGAGGTATCCAGAGGAGGCGCACCTGTCACAAGGAAGCGAAATACAATTCTTTACCGGAACAGGCTCAAATATAGCCGTACATCAAAAAGTTGAGAGCCATGTTCCCGGCGGCGTCCAGGAATGGATTGGAGGTGCACAAGCAAGCATTCCCTTACAGTCGGAGACACTGGGAAGTTCCCCCAGGAGATAAAGTGCAATTCTGAGGATAAGGCGTGTGATGAATCACTCGTTACCGTCGAGACTGCCGAATGGATGAAACTCTCGGTCGAACGGTTTAACGAGGAAAATTCCTCTCCTAGAACTGACTGGGGGGCTTCTCCCGATCCTTCCCCACCCTCCTTACAGCCCCTCGAGCTCGTTAGGATCCAGCGGCATGGATGGATAATGCAGTTTGTAAACTACATTTTTTTCGTCTCGTTAGTGAGAACATTTCCTGTTCCGGTCTTGAAAAATGACTGGAAAGAGGTGGAAATGCGTGTGTTGGGGGTTTTCCGGGAAAATTGTTATTCGTTTTCTTGTGTCAGCAGATTCTGAGCGTTCGGGCGACGTCCTGAAGTGCAGCGTCATTTTCTGCATAGGCAACTTCTTCTACAGCCGCCTAGAGGAAAATGGAAAGTTCAGGGGATTTGAACATATCTACAACCAATTTACATTCTCAGAGAAATTACATGTCCTTGTATGGAAATCGAAGTGAATAACTTGTCCGAGGATCATTGCATATAAAATGAATATTTCCCTTGATCGTTATTATTGCTTTCAGGTTTCTTTATGTTATAGGATATCTCATCAGCAGGTCATTCTGTTGAGTATGCGCTCTTTGAACAATTCGCAATCGGGTTCATTCTTGGTCATCCATCTGCACTCGGAATGGCACCATGTCTTACCTGAATTATTGAACAAATATGTAAGTTAAGGTGATGGAATCGATCAAAGTCTTTGCCAAAAAACAATTTCGTTTGCAAACGGATATTGATATTATAAGTATCACTATTTCATTTATTATACATAATATTAAACTGTAAGCATTACATGCAACAACTAACTGTCAAACTGACTGGTCACGCCGTTTGGCAGTTGTGAAGAACAAGTTTATCCTCGATAAATAATATGAATGCATTATCAGAGTTATAAATTCACAAATAAACTCCTGCCAAAAAAATAATTTTGTTGTAAGCGTAGTCCAAGCGGTGAAATCCATACGGTTGGAATTGATGACACGTTATAAATGTCCAACAAAGCCGATATTAAAATCGATACATAATGGTCCTACGTTGATGTCGAACAACTATACAGTATCGTTAAATTTTAATTGCTTGTTTTGAAGTTCGTGACGGGATTTCACGGATAAAACTGAATTGGCAAAAAAAATTACCTATATTCGAAAGTAAAAAGAAAACAATATAATCGTAAATTATTCAGTAATTGATAATTGCTTCGCACTGGCACTCAAACTCCAAGTTATATCGTTGCATTAAGGCGTTATCTTTTATGTTGGTATCTTGTTCGTGCGTTAACTAGAGGTGTATTTCATTTCATCAGGTCGTTACATAAATATCTATTCGAAATAACGAACAGCAATAATGAATTTGATCAGATAATAATCGAAATCACCATATCTGCTCGAAAAAAGATTCAATAAAAAAAAAACTGAGCTAAAAGAAGATAATGAACTCTAGGTTATTCGAAAAATTTAGTTTGTGATAAGACTTGTGATGATCGTGACAACATTGTGAATCTACTAAATTCTCGGATATTCATCACGGTTTCCTTCAAAAATTGCGATAACAACCTGAAAGCAAGTATTCAGTTTTTGAATCAATATTTTAGAAGTAATTGGATATTTTATACTCAAAATTACAATATATGGTCCTAGAGATGGCGCTGAAATCATAGTTTATATGATAAAATCATCAGCAGAATTCAAGGATTCTTTAATGAAAAATATCGACATTTAACACCATGAATGAAAAGATATTCCGGAATTATACTTCACTTCATATGGGGAAGATGATTATAACATGTATACAGGGTTATGATAAAGTAATGCACAGAAATCATAAAACGTACAGCGATCACTTTCGAAAAAAATGCAAAAACACGTCAAACGGTGTTTTATATTCCGCATCTCTTGACATAAGTTACAAAAAATAACAAGTCAAATTTGTCATAGTTATGACGTCATCAACATATTTTTCAATGGGAAGCTAAGATTTTATAACATTATATGTGTTACTGCAACTTATTATTTTAATTAAATTTGTTAGTTTCATTCATTTCTGTTCCGAGTTGCTTGCTCGAATCAATAGTGATACACTCTGTATATGTTCATTTCATTTTCCGATTAACGCGTAACATATGTTGGAGCATATGACCTATGTCGAACAGAGAGAGTACTGAAACGGCGTTCATCCGATGAAGTACAAAAACAGTTTTCTTGGAAATAAATAACTTTCTCGTTAAATCTACAAATTCGAACTCCAGTGAAAAAGTGACTATTCTCGCCCGTGAGTGCCTGGACAAGTTCATTCAGCCGTACTGTGAAACCAGGTAGGCAGAAGTCGATACTCCAGCATTCGCATTTTCTTTCGAGTCATTATTTCATATTTTCAGAATTTCATTATTAATTTCTTTTTCGTTTTCTTTTACTTTTCAAAGGCCCTTGTCGTGCCATTTTGGTCCTTCTTGAGCCGCATATTTTCGAACCGCGTTTTCAAAATTATTGCGATCAAGCATTTTGAAATTTTTCATTTAGTTTTTTCATTTGCATTTATTTCAATCGGTCAATATTCACCTAACCTCAAAAACTTGACAAGATATCGAACACATTCATAAATCCTTTAATCGCGGATAAATTTCTGCGCATGTTATAGAATTTAGCTTTCATTACCTGAGAACATAGACAACTCTTCATTTATTTTTCTGATCTATGTTCATAACCTTTATTCAAAACATAAACAAAGATAGACATTCTTGTTTTTGTTTATTTTCATCATTTCATTATTTTCAACTCGATTTTCAATTCAATAGATTCAATCTTAATTATTAACTTTATCAATTAACTTAGTTCATTTCAATAGGTTAGTCTATTTACTCTTTTTTCAAAATTACTCAAAACAAAATTCATATTGTTTTCTGCAGTAAACCTTGAATAATAATAATGACGACAAAATTGAAACAACTCAAAGCTCGTCGTCAGATTTTTATTGATGATCTCGAGGAAATTCTGAATGTGGCACAATTCGCTGTCACTGATGAAAGTCTTCACGTAAGATTCAAATTAAGATTTGAAAAACTTGAGGATATTTTCGTGGAATTTCAAAATTTACACACTTCAATTGTCTCTATGATTGTATCTTCCGAAGAACCGGGATTGCACACTGAGAAGGTTATTCGAACAGCCTTTATGGATGATTATTACACCATCAAAACGACTTATGTTAATTTATTTCCTGAAGTAAAAAACCAAAATAGTTGCTCTATCAGTTCGCCAAATGTTAAACTTCCAAAGATAGTATTGCCCATTTTCAATGGGAATTATAAAGAGTGGCCTACTTTTTTCGATATGTTCCAAAGTTTGGTACATGAAAATTCTAGCTTGAGTCTGATAGAAAAGTTTCAATACCTCCTAGGTTCACTTTCTTCTCATGCTTTAAGTTTAGTTAAAGGGTTTCCATTGACTGCTGAAAATTATGAAAGCGCTTTTCAGACATTGGCGGAAAGATATCAAAATAAAAGACTTCTCGCTAATACATGTTGGAAGGAAATCTGTAATGTTCCAAAGCTACAGGGTGATTCAGCTAAAGACCTTAGGACAAGATATCATGGACAAGTTCATTCAGCCGTACTGTGAAACCAGGTAAGCAGAAGTCGATACTCCAGCATTCGCATTTTCTTTCGAGTCATTATTTCATATTATCAGAATTTCATTATTAATTTCTTTTTCGTTTTCTTTTACTTTTCAAAGGCCCTTGTCGTGCCAATATGAGAAAGCTTGTTTTATTACACTAGGGAAAAATAGTTGCAGTAGAGCTAACATAAGAAAAAAACGAGAACTGATTATGAAACTCGATGACATCAGAAAGAGGTTTCGTGATATCAATCTCCATTTCCTGTATAACCTTGAGCGCTCAGTACTTACAGAATATTGAAAAATCTCATAATTCCTTAATGTTCAGATCAAAAATAGACCCAGTTCTTCGTCAAACAGGTACTCTGATTCTATATTTAATCATGAACTATTCTCTCGAATCAATAAAAATAGTTATTTTCAAAAAAATTTTAGTTTCGAAGTTCATTTATAATGATAATTATATCCAAGTGAAGAAAACAGAAAGCATGTTTTCTGTGTGGGATACAAGCTTTCATGTTGAAATAACATATTCTCTCCATTTCTTGGAATAACGATTTGTTACATCTTGTGAAATAGTCGAGTAGGAAGAACTGGTACAACATTGTGGGCAGATCAGATCGAGATGGTCCGTTAAAATGCTGTCAACAACATAAATGCCTGAGAGGCTACCGTTGACACACAACCTCCTAATCTGTATTCAAAGCGAATCCTTTAAACGGCCAACCGTTCAATTCTGTCAAAATACCGATTTGTCAGCATCGATTCAAGCCTATATAAATCACAGACTCCCGAACATCGGAATAATTGATGGGAATCGAAGAAACTAGTAGCTGATTCATTAAAATGCTCAGAGATAATTAATATATCGACCTATAATTGCGCTGATTTATTGTAATTAAGCCCTAGTTCAGATTCGATGCAAATTTGGAACCTAAAGACGAACAACTTGGTATTAATACATTCAAAACGAGCTTACAGTGGGAGCTCGTTAACTCCAAGTGACATGATTTTTTCATGAGGAGTTACAGATAATACCAAGAACGGAATGCGAAATTATCGAAACGATTCCATAATTGGTGCCTATATCTTAGGGAGACTCGAAGTAGTAATTTTCTTGGCTGCGGGAAGTTTCACAACAATTAAAGCGTCTTTAAGCCAGAGGGTCGTATGAATTTTTCATTTTTATAACTCAGGAACTTGTGTCGAACTTCGTCCCAATGAATTTGCTATACTTACTGGACAATTTGAAGAGAACTTGTCAGTAGTTTACCTGGAAAAAAAAAGACACATTAGAATAGCTGAAAACTTAGAATTGACGAAAGTGGCAGCAACAAATAGCAGTTTCAATATCTATTTTGAAATACATCGATTGGTATATTTCTAGTTTCATTAAATGAAATTTCATAATTCTCTTATTCAAAAAATCTTTGTGATTAAATTAAAACTTCAAGATTAGTTATTGAGTTGATTCAAGAGTGATATGCGTTAAATTTTTCACATTATATTCGTTTTTTCAGTATCGCACTGTTCCAGAGTCCGGAAGAGTCTTAAAGAGGAACACAACCTCCTGACCTCACTTCAGTGCATAAATGTTTCTGCGCTGTATCGTTTTGCCCAAATATTCTTAACATTTTGTATCGTCGAGCCGAGAAGGGTCTCAAACGATTATGTTTGACTCCATCATCATTGGATGAGCATCTGATATTCGGTCTGATCAATAATCTTTATAAAATCAACTTGATCAATTTGGTACTTTGAGAACGTTTTAGTAAATCAGAATCCTGCAAAATATTTGACTTTATCTATCTTAATCGACTATTATTTTCGAGAAAATGGAAAACACAGAGTTATGACTTTTATGAACTGAACTCCGAAGTCAAATTACGTTCAATTGCTCTGAACGCGAAGAAATCAAATGTGCTAGGAAAGTGGAACCGATAAGATCGTGATGTGCCTCAAACTAAAATGCACGAAGTGAACTCCTATAAGTTTAATCCGAGGTCAATGAGACGCCTGCGAAGAAGAGAATAAAGATCTCTGCTTCTCCTGGAACCAGATCAAACACGATGTTTCCACAGAAATAATGATGAGATATCGTTCGAGATATTAATCAGATGAAATCGGGAAGTAGTTTTCAGGAGATTAATATTTGAATACCTTGAATTTGTTGATTCAATTCAGAGAATACCATTTAATATATATATATTTTGATTATTGATAAAAAATATATAATGAGGTTATTATTTTTCATTCAGTTAACAATTAATTCAAGCGTTGTCACCTGAAAATATCAGACTTGATGACCAATAGAAGAAATCAAGTTAGTTTCATTCCATGATACTCGGTTTTTTGTTTCATTTGTTTTCCAACATCAATATGCTGCGATAGTTGCAAAAAATTTCGATCTTACCTAAGGCCTAGAAATTCTATCCATAGGTACTGAACCGAATACGCTTTCACTTCATATGAACATGTGAAAAAAGTTAGATATTTCAACATTTGAGATGCGATAGGCATTGCAATGAAATCACTTTGAATCTTTGGATTCCACAAAAGTGTTTGGTCAAGTTGACAATAGGTAATTGTGACGCCACACGGCTGCGATAAAAATAGTACATTGTTTACCGGGTAGGAAAAGCTTAACATTCCAGGAGACTTAGCAACACAGAGTCCAGGAATGTGGCTTTTCCTACGAGGTAAACATACTATTTTTCCGCAAATCGTTTAAAATTCGACAGATATTGATTGATTTAAGAAAAAACGCGATAATTTTATTCACAAATAAATGGTGCTTTGAAATTCCTAATAAAATTACTTGGGTTACTATGGAAACGTATTGAGGTTGAATTGTCAAACTTGACGCTTATAAATTTAATTGCTGGTGTTCTCGAAAGTAAAATGATAAGTGATGATGAAATTTCCATTCCTGGGACTCCTCCAGAGCTGGTTGAGGCAGTGAATACTGCTTCATTAGAATTATTGCCAAAGAAATCAAGAGAAAAGTACGTAAATGCATACAGACGTTTTATGGATTATCGCATGAGTAAAAATACGAGTTCTTTCTCTGAAAATGTTGTAATGGCATACTTCCTAGACCTTTGTTTAAAGATGAAATCTTCAACATTATGGGCCAATTATTCAATGCTGAAGTCAACCCTTGCACTTAAACACAATGTAGATATATCTACATACTCAAAACTTCGTTCTTTATTGAAACGGCAAGCTGAAGGTTATAGGGTAAAGAAATCTAAGATTTTAACGAAGGAAGAAATTGAAAAATTTATCCAGGAAGCTCCAGATAAAGGAAATTTAATGATTAAGGTAAATTACAAGTTTTTAATTTCTATTTAGATTATAGCTTTATTTATTTTTTAGGTGGCTGTAATATTTGGTATTTCTGGAGCCTGTAGAATGGATGAGTTAGTCCGAATGACTGTACACGATATAGAAGACTTAGAATCTAAGCTTTTAATCAGCATACCTGATTCGAAAACCAACAAACCAAGATCATTTGTAATTAATCAGATCCACTTGAATGTTTATCGATAGTATGTTTCGTTAAGACCAGAAAATATGAACAGTGACCGATTTTTCTTTAAATATCAAAGCGGATAGGGTTGTAGACAAGTGGTAGGAATTCATCAATTTAGAAAAATGCCCAAAATAGTTGCTACTTATTTGAACTTGGGAAATCCGACAGAATATACTGGTTACTGCTTTCTTCGGTCTTCTGCAACAATATTGGTTGACTCTGGTGCCGACATAACTAGTTTAAAGAGGCATGGCGGATGGAAGTCATCAAACATTGCTGAAGGATATATCGAAGAATCGCTTAACCATAAGGTTGAGGTGGCAAATAAAATTTTCACAGTACAAAATATTCAACAAAATGACCCTTCCACCCTGCATGTTGTCCAAAATGTTTCTCATAGTTCTAAGAGTGTTCCTCCAATGTTCAATAATTGTACTAACTGTCAAATTACTGTAAATATAACAAATTGATCTTAAAAATGTATTCAGTAATGATTTGATGTTTTCAAAATATATATTAATTCCTTATAAGCAATGTGTTTTCTATCATTTATGTAGAACACTTACAACTGAACGGAAATATCATTTCCTTACAGTAAGGAAGTCCTGACTTTTTCTTCAAGAAATTTTGACAGGAATGTCAAAATTTCCTGGCGATTTGCGGAAAAATCGTATTTTTGGATTGGGAGCCCGTAATATTGTCTTATTCGAATCATTTGGGGAATTTATGAATAAAAATTGAGTCATCTTATATATGCAGGCATCAGTTTATGAAAAGGTAAATTGGTAAACTAGAAAGAAGATTGGTGAAAACTAGCCCTCAATTACTCAAAATATAGAACAAAATGTTTTATAAGAATCCATTAAGTATCAATTCTTGGAGCAAGGGAGTTCGATAAAAAAAGGCCACAACTCGTTTCGAAGGATATCAGTAGAAAGTGTCATATTCATAGGAGTCAAAAAACCTATTCTGTCGTTTGCTTTAAATATTGCAGTGAATGCAACCTCGCAAAAACTTCTCTTTTCCTGTTTCCTTTTCAGGAATATGACTACATAAACAGAATCCGTTCGGAAGTTCCAATAACATCGATTAAGTTGTTCGTTGCGATCACAGCCTCAAAAATGACAGAGAGGAAGGGATGGAATGGAAAACCATTTCAGTGCCAAATCCAATTTCAATTATGGTATAGTCAGAAACGAAAACTGTTCGACAATAGCAATCATCGAACGGAAGATTGAATCCAAATCGAGGCGCAGTAGAAACGGCAAATTTCAACTGCGAAAGGAGTTTACTTCCCGACAGACAGGTCGGCGTGACCCACTTTATTGAACCAACTAGAGCAAGATTAGGGCTCTAGGATTGCTCGATAACGGAAATATATCTTGAGGTTGCCTGCCTGCCGTCAGACGCCTATTAGGGGAGGATAATAAACACACAGACGTCAAGCCTTCTGCTGCAGTTGACGTGGAACTCCCATATCTCCTTATGTTTATTTTCTCCCGAGTTACAATAAAATACCCTGGAACTCCTCGGATGGTTATCATTCATTTCCTATGCGCTGAAACATTCTAGGAAGGAACTGAAATACAACATGGAGAATTTTGGCAACTGTATTTTGGGATATTGATGAAGAAGTCTTATATTAAATATCAAACAGATGAAGAATAAAGCATTGTTACCTTAAAGAAACTCACAATAGTAAAAGAAAACAAGTTTTCTGAACGTGTTTTTGCTTATGTCCGGTTAAAAGAGCTTAAACTTCTGCAGTTCAGTCTGTTTTGAAAGTTACATGCGATAAATATTAAGCCAAATTGCTAGTTTCTAGAATATATCTTCCCAAGAAACTTTCATCGGACATTTTCTTCATTAATGCTGCAATGTGATATAATTCAAAGTTGATGCCCACGTACAGAAGACGAGAAAGAAGGCTTCAATTAGTTCCAATGTGTTGTTCCTATCTGAACTACTCATTTTAGGTCCCGAAATATCAGAAAGTACATTCATAAATGCATTGTGAATGATTTAGAAGATCAAGTTACATAGTCAACTATGAAAGGTTGAGCTTCAACTGTTGTCCTGTCGTAATCCTATTTTCAACCATCGACTTTCTTCTGGGGAAAAATTCATGGCGTATAATTACTGGGGTAAGAAATCAGGAACAAAGAAAAATACAATTTTGGGTCTGCAGGAATTATAGCATTCATTTTTCATGCCCAACAAAATAACCAGGTTCTGAGTAGAATTGAAGTCAGTCGGCGAAGACAAATTAAAAGGAGTCGGGAGAAATATTCCCCGGGTTCAGAAAGGAAAACTTCAACGCTTACTTTTTATTATGACTGAACTCTCCCAGAATGGAAAAAAATCGAGAATTCTCGTACGAATAATCACCGAGGCCAGAAATGGAATGATTGATTATAATATCGGGAGTAGAAGATAGCGTGAAAGATGAAAAAAGTTCTTTTCAGTTCATTCATGTGTTTGAGGTTAGATTTATATTAATCAAGGAATGGCGGGAAGGGGATTTTCGATTCGGTGTTCCCAGATATACACCGAAAGTTGTGAAATATGGATGTTACACGAATACATTCACTTAAAGTCTGAAAATAAAATTCATCTAAATTGTAGCTCACCGAATATTGTGTTTGTGAAATTTTCTATTGTGTGGTAAGATTACTATATATATATAATGAAGAGTACGTTTCGTATTTTTTGGTCAGTTATTTTCTAATATTAAGCCGAAAGCGTCTCAATTGATTGGGTTTGACTTCCTGATGAATAATCGTTGGTCAAATTTGAGTTTTCATATTTCCAGAATAGGTTGATTGTCCAGATGTCTCGGTCAAGCTTGTTATTGGGCCAAATCCGTCGAAAAGTAAGTACTCATACATTATCCATCCGATTTATTTGAAATTTCTTGAGCAACGTTAAATGAAAGGATTCAACCAAATATTTAGGAAGTAAATTGATATTGCACAGTTTGAAGTGTAAATGTTTTATAATTGAAACGAAAATGAAGGAGAACCATAAGTTTGTATACACTGGTCTACAGTGGTTTTGTTGCCTTATATATGAGAATTGTGTTGGGTCAATTCATTCACACAATTCATGAAACTATCTATGATTTTGTTGAATATGCTCTGATTTTTTTCAAATCTTTATGTTCATTTTACATTACAAAAATCGAGAAATAAAATAACAAATATATTTATAATGTCAGTAATATTTCGGGAAATTAGAATACATCGAAGTAAATAAAGAGGAAAATATATTTCCATAAAATGCTTTTTATGGGCTTAATCAATAAGTTTTCGAGGGATAATATCTTTTCAAAGATCAGCAGTAATCTGCCATAATGTGACAATCCCATCAACACTGATATCTTTCCTATCACATTCAGATCTTTGTGACACGCTGTTCCTCACTATAATTGAATGATTGCAGAGATAGTGTAATTTAATACTCATATTTTATTCTAAACTCCAGACTCACGCGTACGTACTTCAATATTGTCAAATAACTGAGATCCCAGCTGTTCTGTGGAGCAAGAGGTCTGAGAGTGGAGATCACATGATGCTTGTATGCGCCAAAGTTTCGCAACAGAATATTCGTAACTTAGGAACTTGAAAACGTAAAAATTTACAACCAAACAAAACTTTTTATGTAGAGATTTTTGTTCGTTCATTCCTTCATATAGTCGTTCTCCTTCGTTTTGTAACGCACTGTTTCAGAATCCGGGAAAATACTTTAGAACGAGCGCGCAAAATCTACTTACCAAATGTGAGTGCTTTCCTAGATTTCAAATGCCATACTCATAAGTTCTTAGCAACCGCGTTTCATTTCAGTAGTATTTTATTTCCGAATATTGCATTCCCAATCTTTGTAAAGTACTGAAGAATTTGAATAGAATAAAAAGATTTTCTGCATGTTTACATATTCCAGTAGTTATTACATGAAGTTCGACAGGCTTGCTTTGAAGGCAGCAAGTCCAACTTTGAAATTGCGTTCCGATTTTCAATATGCTATAGGATACTTTTCATCGCAAATATTTGATCTTCTATACTTGTACGAATGATAAAAAATATATATGTTCCTGAGACGGATCGATGTCGATGCATTTCGCCTTGGCGTAATATCCTTCTTTCGTCATTCTTTACTGCGAAGGAATCTCGATATATTTACTTCTCCAAGGAATACAGGGTGTTTCAGTTCGAGTATTTGGGATTTGAGACTAGGGATTTTGATATAGTTCGACATTTTCTACTTATGCCTAAAAATCTTCGCTTTGGCAGGGAATGTAAAACAATAACGGTTTTGGTTGGGGATTAGCTTCAGACTCATATGAGAGGGAGCCTCAACCTCTCAAACTTGAATGAGGGAGAGCTTTTAAGGCCTAATTTATTTGAAAGAAGGTCTTATAGGATCTCTTTATAACTGCCTATGAAGAACGTTATTTTTATTGACCGTTTTCACTGAACATGTATAAATTAGTTCAATGAGCCAGCTTGAACATTTTGGTTATATTCACAATATATTATTCCAATTTCATTGAGCCCCCTGTTCATTGTTGAAATCACATAAAGATTCAACAGTGCCCATAAGAGCTAAATAATTGTTTTATCATGAAAATGATTCATGAAAATGATTCATGAAAATTATATTTTTCATACTTGTAAAAAGGCATATAAGACCTTTCAACTGAACAATCCCTTAACCCCTGGATCCAATTCAATTAGAAGGAATTGAAGCGCCCCCACTAAGAGAGTTGCTCATTCAAGGCTCGAATAAACGTCATTAGATGATTATATTAAATTATCCTACGTATTTCAGAAAATTTTTTCAATCATTATAGGACAAGAAATATACGGATGGCTTATTTTAGCTGAAAATTTGATATTTGGCGGAAACAGTCCATAAGAATTACATTCTTTATACACCGTTATCAAAAGACTTTCAACCTTTCTCCGAAATTCATTTTTTTCAAGAGGTTCAATAAAGCGCCCCTTCCTAAGGCGCGTTTTCACGAGTCAAGTTTAATAATAATTATTCTGCGTGTTGCGAGAAATTTTTCATGAGATAACATTCGGGGAGGCTCGTCTAAGTGGTAACACTCTGTATGTCATATGTCAATTACCATTGAGATGTTTCAAGACGTCTACAGTCAATATTATAGACCAGATTTTCGGTTCAGCGTACAAAAAGAAAGGGTTGAAATAAGCCGACGTCGATAAAACGATGTTCCCGATAAAGGAAACGAACATACCAGAGAGCATAATAATTACTTTTGGCATCTGAGCTTCTTCAGATCGACCGAATCGGATCACGAAATGGTCGAGAGCCATTCGTGGGATAAAGAAAGGGTCAGATAGATCGTCCTAGTGGCGAATCCCCAGTAAATGAGTTATAGACCTGGAGCCGCATTTAAGGGCCTAAGGTGCACAAAAGTTCCTGAAGTGAAACCTCAATCCCTGTCGTTCCTGTCGCTTTCCCGAGCCCTGTTAGCATATTTATTGAAATGAGTTTCGGTCGGTTCGCCGCAACGGGCTTCCCCAGGGATCCGGCAAATTCGTAATTAGCAGTTATTGTCGTTTTGCCATTTGGTGCAAACCCGCTGAAAATGTTATGGCGTGGAATAAATTTCACTTCTGTAGTATCCCACAAGTGTTATCCATTTTCAGATCGTTTGAATAGGTGAGAAAATTCATCGATATAGGAATTTAATAGAAAAAATATATTTATTTCGTTTATCGACAAAACAGGCAATATTTAAAGGCACCTATTCCAATGAATATAATTCTCTTGATGAGTAATTAAACCACCTCATAAGGTTTCGCAGCCATGTGTCGAAAAAAACAGTGTTTGAAACGTCGTCAGAACTTAAAAACCATGAGGAAAATATGAATTTCGTTAATAAATTTGGAAGATCCATAAAATGATTCAGTATTTCTTGAAAAAGTTAACTATATGAAATTCCGGTTTCATCTTTTTTTTCAATTTTGGCAATCGTTTGCGCCAACCAGTTTCCAAATCCAAAAATGTACCTGCCTTCTTCCTCGAACCTCTGTTATCTCTTCGAATTCAAAAGCATGTTCATTTTATCATATTTACATGCTTCACTGATAACATTTCAGAATTTCATTCTTAAATTTTGTAGGACGATTTCCGTTGATTATTATTCCTCGTACATATGAAAAAAGCTCTGGGAACTATGTCACCACTAAGTTTGCGGCTTGTGCTTGCTTAAGATTTCAAGTATTTGTGATGAATTCTCGAAATCCTACTGCGCGGTCTTATCAAATAGTGTTTATTCTCAAAAATCTGAGTGAAAATGAGTGACAGCAGAATTATTACTAAGGTGTCTAAACTACAGTGTGTGTTTTATTCTACAGCTTTGACGACAATAGGATTATTTCCTATTCTTTTCGTTAGATGTCGTCACACAGTGTTTACTTCAAACCGACAAGTCTTACATGCGTTTACCGCTTTAGATTTGAATATATCGAGTGAATACAGCATTGTATTGAATAATAAAATATTCATTGACGACGTTGAAATCAATGAATGGGATCTGTCAAATGTGTATGAATGATTTGCATGGTTGGGCCCTCACTTAAAAGTTTGAAATGATATTTTCACTTATAATACCACAAGAGCTTCAAAATTATCGGGAAATACCAGATAATTTTGAAGCTCGTGTGATATTCGGGGGATTATTTTTCCGACCCAAATATCGACCAATAGAATTGCACCATTCGACGTCACGTGGTACAACCTACATGGTATTATACTGATAATTTTTTGAAAATTTTCTCTGGTAGTTGCTATATATAAACAAAACATGATCCAGTCAACTTAAGCACACGTCAAACTGACAGGTTGAATTCAATTGTGAAAATTGGAGATTTTGCATGAAAATGAGTCGATTTGGAGTTTGTTCTCTGTCCACCATCGATAAAAAAGTCAAAGGAAATGTTCCCATTAATACGGAGAAGGCAAAAAAAACAGTTTGGAACCAATTTACTACTTTTTGTACTGAGAGGGAATACACATTGAGTGCTGAAACGAGTGAAGCGCAATTGGCAAACATTATGAAAGACTACGCTTACAATATGAAGAAAATGGATGGAGAAGACTATAAGGAAGGTACAATAAAAACAATGTGGAATCAGACTGCCAAATTACTTCAAGAAAAGTATATGAATGATTTCGACATCAAAATCAACCCATTTTCGGATGCTGCATTCAAGACCGCTCGAGGAGCTCGTGATGCCAAGCGTAAGGCTTTACAATCTATTCCGGAAAAACGGAGGGCAAGTGCAGCAGCGTTGGAGGAAAAAGATTGGGATGCAATGACCACTGTTTGGGACGAGGAAACTCCTGATGGCCTCCAGAAAAAATTATTCATGATAATATCAGTGGAATTGGCTTGGAGAGGTGGTGAGGGCAGCATGGCGTCAATACATCACTTCAAGGCAGAACAGCGAAATGACGGGGAAACAACTGGGAGAATTGAATACAATCCAATTTTCAGCAAGACCACACAAGGTGGTGATAAAAATTATCAGACAGCAAGTGGCTGGTGGAGAATCGGGAAATCCCTGACAAGTGCCCAGTGAGACTGTTCCAGAAATTGAGAGAGAAGAGAGATGTCAATATCAAGAGCGACAGACTATTCCTGACCCAAAATCCATTCTGGAATAAAGTTCCAGGCGCTAGATGGTACAAGGATTCCCCAGTAGGCCAAAACACGATTTCAAAGTGGGTTAAGGAGTCAGCACAAAAAGCTGGGCTTGACCTTGGTAACAAAAAATCACCAATCACTCCAGTCTTGCAACAGCCGTCTCCAATCTAGCGAAATCGGGCCTGGGAAAGCAGCAGATAATCAAAATAACTGGACATGCCAACAGTAACTCCATCAAGCCGTATCTCCAACTCGACCAGGAACACCACGAATTAATTGTCAAGAAACTGCGAAGGAGTGAGCCTACTGCAGAAAATGCCATCAACAGCATAAACCTCATGCCATCTACCTCTTCTGGGACCATTACCGATAACTCTGACTTGAAGAAAACATGCACCAATGTTTACAACAATTGTATTTTTAATTGCACTACCCTGATTCTTAATTGAATGTTGTTTTATTCATTATTTAATTCTTATTTGTTAACTGTACATTTCGTCTCATGGTGCAATTCTATTGGCCGACATTTGGGACAGAAAAATAATCATCTAAATTACGACAAGTGCATTTTAGACACCTTAATTATTACTTTCAAAAACTACAATCTAGAGTTCCGAAGGGGCATTTCTAGAAAGGGAATTCATGGTTTCGCCCATTTTTGTAGGTGTCTGAAGAAACGCGACGAAATAATCCTCGGATTAGAGACCGGCAAAGTATCCGATGTCTGCTTTCTCCTAGAAGAGGATTAATGCCCTCCGCGTTATCGATATTTTTCGAAGGAGCGCACAAATCAAGTTTTTTCAGATTGTTTCTCGGCTCCGTTCCCACAAATCAAGCCTATCCTGTAGGCCTATGCTCTAATAGTCTCAAGACCATAATATACGGCCTCGGTAATCCACCGAGATCGTTTACGTAATGTCCTAATAGTCCCCCCCTGAGGGGTGGAGGGCAGCTGGCCCGGAACAATTGTGGGCGTCTCTTGGATTGTGAGTCCACCAAGTACAGATAGCATCTCGTCGGATCGCATCCTCGAAGAAATGGGCGTGTTGTTTCCAATTTGAATCGTTAAATTTCTCATTGTCTTCCATTAGTTATTGTTGTTGTATGAATTTACATGAATGAGAGGGTTACGGTGTGAAACGGGGGGAGTAGAAGGCAAGGCTTGGCAGCTACGCAAGGTGTGAGGTATAATTTCTCTTAATAGCTGAAAATCTTCACTCTTATTTTGTCGCTTCCTTCTTTTGCATTGTTTTCATTGTGAAACAATTCAGCACCAAGAACGTTTGATCAGTTTTAATTCAGACACAGTGATTGACGCAGAAAAAACAATTTACTCAATCGATGCGAATAAAATGATGAATAGATGATAACAGCATCTCGTTTGAACGACTGTACCAAACTGAATACTTATCACGTACTTGTTGCTAGTCGAATAGTGAATCGTTTGGCGTAAGTGTCCGTTATTTTCAAATATCAAGTCGACTCTATCAAACCTATATCTCAAATTAAAAATAACTTTTTATAGTTGTCCCTAAGTTTGGTTCTAAGCTTCAGTTCCGTTCTCCTAAAATTCTACGCTTTGTTAGCAAAAAAATAAGAGTGATTATTGTAGAAATAATTATTTTCACAAATTCATCCCGAATATTTTAGGAGACCAAGAATGTCATTCTCATATCAATAGCTTACAACCTTCAGAATCAAAACATCCGTAAGGAATAGTTTATTAAAAAATTCCAGAATAACTGCAGTCTTCAACTTGCGAATTCCTCAGTTCCAATCCTCGAAATCCTTAAAATGTTCAAACGGCGGTAGTCAGGGATACCGGATTCCAGGGCTCTCCAATAAATTCAATATGTGGGTTTAAATTTTGTCCGCGCAGACACACACACCGGCTGATATGCGATCTCGTCCACGTGTATTCATTCCCCGCCCATAAATCCATCTGCGAGGATTTCCTTCTAATAGTTTCACATGAAATACGGTAGAGTAATCCAGCCGAATCTATGGGTAATGCCATAATAGATCCTGCGGAAGCTGACATGCAACGTCCATCTGGTTTCGAATGTTGCTGAGCATCTCAGGATGGCGGAGTTTTCAGTGTTTTAAATAAAAATTCATCATAAGAACTATTGCAATTGGCAGCCTGCCAGAATAGAAAAATGTTACAGGGTTACGGCAAAAATGCCTTAAATAATGGTGAGTACCGATTACAGTTCATTCCAAAGGTTCGAGGACAAGAGCAATCTAACCGACAGATGACGCCACACTGTTCCCAGAAGAAATCAATAAGTCTAATATCAGTTCGAAGATTTCAATTTTTACTTCAGCTTAAATTGACCTAACTTGAAAAGGTGAATTCCATCTGAATTATTGGTGTGTGTCATTTTCACCCGGACAATTCGGAGCCTTATTTCGACTTATTCCTTCCCGAAACTACCTTTCATGCAATTAATTCCTTCAGCATTCCTGACCATACATAAAGTGAAATAACTCATGTTATCCGTGGACAAAGAGGCGATGCATTTATGACTCTCCAGTGCGAACATCTTCGGAACGTAGGTGTTTATCATCTTTTTGCGTTTATTGGTTTCCAACAGCGAGCTTACGGTACCTGCAATTGTCCGGAGCCAGGCATCGTCGAGTTGATATTTCCCATACGAATATTATTTTAACATCGGACGACAGACCTGAGTGGATGTGAACTCCAGAGGTGTTTAAAGCTGATCATACGGTGAGCTCCTCCTCTTTCATTCAGACTGATTCAAAAAGAACGTTGAAATCAATTGGTTATTCGAAAGAAATTTCAAGAATCATCTTCAAAATCTCACGAAAATTATTTGATTTTTGGAATTGAAATGAAGTATTTCATGATTTGAATAAGTGAATTGCTTGTGTCTTTATCATTGTCCAACACACTGAAGTGATTATCGCCTAGTCATATTAGGGGTTTTAGCTCGGAATGAAAGATAATAAGCTGTGAATTGGTATGAACCTTCCAAACTAGCGAAGGCATTTTGCAATTTCAAATTATTCGTGCCATTTTATTTCATAATAACTATTACAAAATCATTTTTTGATACATTTATAAAACGAATCACCGTTGTACTATTATTGTTTCATGTTATCAGTGTCACTGGAACTTCATTATTATGAAATCGCTAGGTAAATGGAAGTTTAAAAATGGAGCATTTTAGAGAAAAATTCAGGAATGCCATAAAATATCTCAGGTGGTAAAGTGATTATTGATGATAATTCGTTAGATATCTATAAAAGAAGCCCAAGGTGTGAAATCAGATGAACAAAATTATTTATTTGCTACAAGTGGTCTTGTTGTACCATGTGGCTTCAATGAAACTGCCCCTAAGCTCCTAATCGAGAAGTTGAGACAAGGACTTTTGAAGAAGGTGAAGGTGTACTAAATAACTAAAAATATGACATGTTTATTTTGATGTACAATGTTTTACATTGTACTGTTTCATACAGTACGTCTCTCTGTTTAACGGAAATGTACCCAAAAGTTGAAATATATAAATTTGTATCGTAGCGCAAAAATATTTCATAAAAACTCTCAGGGTGTTAAAAGTACTTTATAACATGAAAGTCATATTTTGTGCTGTTCAAACTTCGAGTTTAGGGAGGACATTTTTAACTGTATTACAAAAGGGATTTTCTTAATGACCAAATGCCTCGACTAACTACTTTAGACTGTACATAACTGTGGAATATGCATCCTTTAAAGGATTTCATTACAGTAAAGGCCAAAACGAGAGAAATGTACACAATTTCATTTTTTACTTCATCTCCTGAAACTCAATAATAGCTAATATATTCGAGGCGCTTGAAAATGTTGTTATCCATCTCTTATATATCAAACAGCAAATTTTCTGTCGCAGTAAAATTAAGCAACAGTTGGCAGATGAAGGTTTTATCATTCTGGTATTGTGTAAACACATTTCAGAAATAAATGTAAATGACTGGGGTAAAAACAGTAACCCAAGCATATATTTTAGTTGTTAGAAACGATGCAATACTTGGCTTTTTGTTGTCAGGAGAATCATTAAAAAATGAATTATTTCAGCGGGTATACTTTAACAATAAAACATTTTAATTTAAGAGTTAGTCAAAACAAAAAAGCTACATATGCGATAATAAAACATTTAGAAAAAAACGGCTATTTTCTAGCTCGATAAATGTTATATAAATGAATGATAAAATAATATTCCGCTCTGTAGCTGATTTCCATAAAACTGTTTTATAATTATAATAAGCAAATGCAAGAACAAAATTGCTGCTTTAAGAGTAAGCCCTTTTTGACTTCATAGATTTTTTTTAATGTTATTGAAATGTTTATAGCTACATGGAGATCTTATAAAAATTGTTTTTAATCATTGTTGGACCACACATAAAACACGCGTCATAAGGTGATAAAAATCAGTTTATCGCAAATATGTTTATCTAGCTTTCTGTTCCTTAAATTAAATTTGCACCTTTACGAAGGTTGTAGATAATAAAATTCTCAACAACTTTTATTGGATCTTTTTTATCGTACAATCAACCACTTTTGATGATGGAACTCGTGTTAGAAGAAACACATATTCAGTATGTTTTAAAACGTCAATTATTCACTAAAAAATCATAATTATGAAAAAATGCCCATTATTTTTCTGCGTATCTTCAATAATTTTAAGTTAATTAGAATAAGTAGCTTCTTTTCTATATGACACTATAATGTGTTATTACTTTTGGATTATTTATTTTAAATATTTTTGTAAAGACAGGGAATATATAATATATTATGTTTATCTCCAAAACTATTTAAATATTGATGACGAGATATTGCTGATTATGGAGCTCGTGTTGAATGATTGTTTTGGCTATTACCTTCACCTATTGTGGATGTAATGTTTTCCGACGTTTCGATAGACATCTTCTATCTTTATCAAGGAGGAAAAGTAGAAAACCTTTTGAAAATTATCAATTTTCAAAAAAGTCAATATTGACAGAAGTCATGAAAGAAAATGAACGATGTTATACACTTATCTGTGATATGATGACCTTTTTAAGTTGGATCGAACTATCGGCGTCCAAACTTCTGCTTCTTTGATTATTCTTCTTGCAAGTTTTTCTTCTCTGGATATTATTGATGCTTCATCCCACTTTATACGATGATTCTCATCTACAGCATGTTGAACCAACCTGGATTTGTCGCTGTCTAGTACTCGTAGAAGCTTCTGATGTTCTTTTATTCGTACATTCAGAGGGCGTTTAGTTTCTCCGATGTAAGATCTTCCGCAAGGTAATTCATATATGCAGTTTTTTGTCCTTTGTGTCTCATTATTAGGGTTAACCTTTGTACGTTTAGCTCTGATAGAGTCTTGAGTTCTGAATATAGTTGTTATGTTGTATCTATTTCCAATTCTTCTCATTTTCTCGGACAAACCTTTTACATAAGGAATTACGGTTTTAATGGTCTGAATGATATCTGTTGGTTCAGGTTGACTTTCTCTTGTTCGTCTAGCTTTTTCTAATATCTTTTTGGGGTAGCCATTGCTTCTAAGAGTTTTCGAGATGTTATTCATTTCTTCATTTTAGTCTTCTTCAGTGCAAATATTTATTGCCCTATCAAATAAACATTTTGCTACTCCCAATTTAGTGTTTAGTTGGTGGTTTGAATCAAAATGTAGATATTGTCCTGTGTTCGTTGGCTTCTTATACACAGTGGTTTTTGGGATTCCATTTTGTTTATGTACGAGTACATCTAAGAATGGATGTTGTCTGTCTTTCTCGATTTCCGTTGTGAATTTAATTGATTCCTCTTGATTGTTCAGATATAAAAGGAATCCATCTATAGTGTCTCTTCCATGTTGCCAAATAATGAAAGTATCATCTACATATCTTTTCCACAGTTTGGGTTTAAGTACATATTTTTCTAATGCCTTCTGTTCAAAAATTTCCATATATAAATCAGCTAAAATATAGATAATTAATAACAAGTACATTAATAAAGGGTTTAATAAGAACATCATACATTATAACGTCATATAACTCACGTTTTGTATTGCATTAGGCCATATTATGTTACTGTATACCGCAAAAACGATTGATCTTAAGAAAAACAATTCAAACAAGTGTTTCGAAGATTTAATTCAATTCACAACTTTCATAATAGGTGTAATAGAAAAACTGATTTATACTACCTTTGAACTCCTAAAACTTATTTCGCGGATACTATAGCGCTCGTGATTCTTCAAACAACATATAAAACGACAAAACAAAGGTTTGTACCAATATACAAATTATTATATCTCATTACGTGGTTGATCCAGAGCTATAAACAATATTTACAAGAATGCACACAGCCCGCAACTGATCAAAATAATTTTGATTTGATTCTCTTCTAATAGACGTCTTTTTATTTCAATTGGGATAGTCATTGGCCATAAAAAATATCTTCTACTTATGCTTTCATTGTTATAAATATCTTTTTGAAGTGCAATTATTGACCTGATGTTACTGAAGGTGCGAGAACTATAAATTCCCAAGGAAAACTTTAGAAATGTGAATGTTTTTTGCAATTTCCCCTTGGGATACATATCATACGCTACCAACTGAACAAAAACATTTCCACCGCGTTGAAACTTAACGTGTGCACACTTAAATTTTTTCCTCGCGTAACGTGTATTGAAACTTATAATTCAGGAAACAGGACCATGTTTTCCCATTCAGAGCTCTGCGTGTCAGAATTGGTACGACACGCACATAACGGCCGCCACCTACATGAGCAACGTTGGTTCCTTAAGCGTATGCCGACCTTTAGGAAAGATGCGAGAGAGAAGAAGGGATCCAGCGGTCATAACCACCGACAGCGGACCGGCCACATTACCATAACGAGTTCCAACGCCGTATATCATCTTACTGTCATCTAAAACCTTATGCTAATATTTCCATTCGATCGCGAATGTGGCTTTGTTTGAACTATCGAGTCTCTGTATCGGCAACATCCACTTGCCTTCTTCAAGACTCATATAAATAATGACGACACTATCGTAATGATATAATGAAGTGGATGTCCCACATTGTTGAAACCGCGAAGCGTAATGCGGTTGCGTTCTATGGGGCCACGGCAATCATTTACTTAAGTAGCAGCTTTTACAATGCGTATTAGCTCAAAATTTCCTTCGAGCATGGTTCAATTTGTGATAATTATCAATATGATGGATGGATGAAGTACTTCTACGTTCGCCAGGCCACTGTGATTTTTGACGCCGACCCATGTACTATCATAACGCATCTACTCAGTTCAATTCGCGTTGCATCGAAGGATTTCGGTCACCCTAATGAAATTGTGGTCGAGCTGCGTAAAGATTCATCAGAACAGGAGGAAGATCAAAGGCCTGTCAGCTGAAACCCCGCAGACGATTTGCCGGGACTACTTCCGTTAAATACGGTTTGAAGTTGCTAAACAGGGCCGGATTACGGTGTCGTAGGCCCTAGGCACTCCAGCAGCGTAGGCCCCGAAATAATGAATATTTTTCAACTGAAATTGACCGCTAATATTAAGTAATAATTTTGTTGTAGATATAAATCCGAAAAGGTGATGATGCGGTATAATAACATTATTTTATTTTGGGATTTTAATGTTTTTATTTTTCATAGAGCCATTTTCAATAGCCATAATTCCAGAATTGAGTTTATCTGCAACAATGCAACTTTTATATATACCAAATTCCAAGCAGAATTCCAGGGTTTTAGTACATGAACATGACAAGACATTAGCCGCCGGGAAAACCTCTCGGACGGGCACATGCGTTTGACACAGTTGGCCACGTTTCCATGCCCACTACCAAACGCTTGCGCCCGAGCGAGAGGTTTTCCCTGCTGCTTTTGTTTTAGTAGCTCAGTTGTGCAATAAGTTAATATGTAAACACTACGATAGAGCGTGTATGCCTGTGCTTGTATTTAATCACGCTCAACCCCAAGTCAATCTTTAGTTTAAAAACTGGAAGTTAAATTTATGATAAGTAAGGTAAGTAAGGAAAGTTGTTTTTATACTCTACTTATTTCAACTATTACTTATTTTACTTATTTCACTTTTTTTAGCGAAAAATGTCTGATGGATATAAAAGAAAACACCAAAGTGGACATGAAAAACGCAAAAAGAAAGAAAGTGAGTGAGTCGCTTAGTAAAATTAAAGGTTCTTTATTGAAATATGTTAACATTTCTAAGGAGACAGAAGATAATGCAGATGCGATCGAGGTTAGACCTAAAGAAGCTGAGGCTTGTTGGGACTTGCAAGAATGTTCAACCAATAAAACTGAAAATATCACAGAAGACGAGGCTGAAGGGGGTTTACGAAATATTAACGACGCTTCCAAGCAGGTGGTGCCTGAATCACTACCAACAACATCAGCCTCAAGTATTTTCAGTTCTGATCCAGCACGGTGGACAACCATAAGCGCAGATCTTATCGATTACTTCTCTCGTAATTACCCTGTGCAGAAATTGGATATAAATTTTAAGTTATACGCCACTAAATTTGGCGAAAAAATGAGATGTCCATCACAAGATTATTTTTTCAGAAAACTGAACAACAATGATATTATAAAAGGGTTTGGTTGATATTTTCCAAATCTACTGGCAAGTTTTTTTGTTATAAATGTATTTTGTTCAAATCGGACCTACCTGGAAATCCAAACCTGTGAAACAAATTCCTTACAGGCTTTAATGACTGAAAAAACGCACATTCGAGAATTTCAAGTCATGAAGTGTCAAAAGAACATTTTGCATCTATTTCTGCTTTAGTGAACTACCTACAAACTAGAAAAATTGATGAGACGTTTGATATTGTCAAGGAAAAAAAAAGCCCATATTGGACAACGGTTTTAAGAAGAGTAGTGGAAGTAATTAAGTTTTGGCCGAAAGGGGACTAGCGTTTAGAGGCGATAATGAAATACATGGTAATCCTAGTAATGGCAATTTTCTTGGGTGTATCGATCTCTTAGCCAAATTTGATCCGTTTCTGGAAGAACATGTAAGAAAATACGGTAATCCAGGCCGCGGAAAAGTATCATATTTATCCTCCCAAAAGTATGAAGAACTAATAATTTTACTGGGGTCAAAATAGTTAAATAGTCAAATAGTTACAGAAATCAAAGAAGCCAAGTATTATGGAATCACTATGGATTCTACACCTGACGTTAGCCATACGGATCAACTCTCCATAGTTATTAGATATGTCTCAAAAACTGGAGATATATATGAAAGATTTTTGATGTTTGTTAAAATAGAAAAACATGATGCCAAGTATCTTTTTGACACTCTAATTTCAGTTTTAGAAAATCAGGGAATAGACCCAAAATTTTGCAGATGTCAGTCTTATGACAATGCGGCTAATATGAGCGGAGTGTATTCGGGAGTACAAACTAGATTTAGGGAAATCAACAGCGCAGCCACTTGGGTACCATGTGGAGCTCATAGTCTTAATCTAGTTGGCACAGCGGCGGCAGAAAGCTGCTTAGATGCTGTAAAATTTTTTGAAATTTTGCAATCGCTCTACAATTTCTTTGCAGCGTCCCCTCAAAGATGGTCTGAACTAAGGTCTTTGGGAAATAAAATTTCTGTAAAAAGACTTTCAGAGACCAGATGGTCAGCACGTTATGAGGCTGTAAAAACATTATGTGCCCATTATGATGATATACGTGGTATTCTTACAAAGATTCCAACTAGTGAAGGTATGAAACCTACAACAGTGATTGAGGCACAAACCTTAATCCATCAAATGAATACTTTGGAGATGGTATTACTCACAGTTATTTGGGAAGATCTACTAAAACACGTCGATATTGTAAATAAATCTCTTCAAGAATTTAAAGAATCCGAAACTAGAGTTCGTAAGAGAAAACGACAGTTCGATGAAGGGCAGATGAGACTCCCTCTCGCAGTGCCAAAGATTCCTTTAAGATTAATGTTTTTTCTATTGTTCTGGATGTGCTTTGCGCTGAAGTGACAAAGAGACGCACTGCGTATACCAGCCTTTATGACACATTTAGTTTTCTTACGGATAATACACTGACCGAGGACATTATCAAGGTTAAGGCTCAAGATCTGGTAAAAATGTATCCGTCTGACTTAGAAGAAAACTTTGTTGATGAGTATTTGATTTTTTCAAATTTGTACCCCAAAACCACCTCTATAACGGATCTCATCAAATTACAAATAAAGGATAAACTTGTGTCAAGTTTCCCAAATGTTAATATTGCATTGCGCATATACCTTTCGATATTGGGTTCGAATGCAGAAGGAGAAAGATCATTATCCAAGTTGAAGCTTATAAAAAATTTTATGCGTTCAACTATGGGTCAAGAGAGAACTTCGTCACTGGGCCTTCTGTGTATTGAAAGTGATGTCGCTCGCGGCATTAATTTTGAAGATATAATACACGAATTGGCTGTGTCCAAATCCCGAAAAAAGGAGTTATTTTAGGATCTACTTAGTTTTGTATTCGTATTTTTTGTGTATTTGTATTTAGATATATTATTTTGACCTTCACTATATAATAATATAAAAATATTTATAAGATTTTGGGGTATTTTTTTTCAAAGCCCTAAGACCTTTGGGTTTCGTAGGCCCTTTGGCCTTCGTAGGCCCTAGGCACGTGCCTACTGTGCCTAATTGGTAATCTGGCCCCGTTGCTAAACGTAGTGAAACAGCCTATATCTTTTAATGGTGCTTGCATGATGAGATCGTATTTCCTTTCCTTCTTCAACCACAAGACGTTCTTGAAATTCAAAATTTTCGCAACTAAACTCATCAAGTAGTTCATTGAAATTTAAACAGCATTCAGTAAAAGAAGCATCAGATTGAATAAACTGGATACCGAATGGTCATGTGGTCAACTAGTGTAGTGGCTCACATTGTGAAATAATCTATGTCGATTGAAGCGAAGGTTGATTTGAAGTTACAATCTTTTCTGGAATGAATCCATGTGTTCAAAATGTGAATTTCATTTTAAATCAATATCATCACTGAAAATTAAAAATTTACACAGTATATCGAGATTCCGAATCGACCAACTGATGCATTGGTTTGTATAGCATGGCGATGATATGTAATCATATCAAGAATAATTCAAAAGTGACATTTGGGAACCTCCCAGGTTATGCTGTGACCTACATTCAAACCCAAATATACATCCGATGATACGCCTATCTCATTTACACAACGTCCCATACACTGTGATCAATTTCGCCTGCTGTCATCGAGGCGAAGCCGAAATTTTACTGAGTTTTATTTTTCAATTCCGAACGTCGCTGTTATCTGCCCGAATGAATTCTTATGGAGTGAACTCGGCCTTTTCTAGGTCTATATACGGCCCTACTATCCACACTCTATTCCCATAAAAATACCATAAGAGTCTCTCTATAAAACGAGAGAAATGGATTTATATCCTCGCATATACAGAGCATATCCTGGAAAAAAATGGTCGCTAGCGTTATTTACGCGACTGCCTCTCCTCTCTGAATTTCAATTTGAAATCTCTTTCTTCGTATGCCCCAGCCATAAATAAAAATCGTCCTCAAAAACAAAACGACGCCGGGGCGTGAAAAAAAGAGACGCCTCCGGGGACAATAAACTGCAATTTTGCGCCAGCGTCTCTCTCCGCGTAACTGTCGGATGATATATCTGGGAATCTTCCGTTTCCAACCGATCTTCTCTATACTGTGATCCTTAGGTGAGTCGGTATTTTACGACAGATGTATGTTAATGTGAAAGATTCAGATCGAAATCTTCCTTTATGGCTACTTTGTGACCGACCGACTGCTCTGGGCGACTTCAGAGACCGCTGATCTTCCCGAATATTTTCAGCTTTCAACGCGGTGCGTCGTGAGATTTTTATCTCCGGTCGCCTGTGGACGAAACATTATGGGGGAAAATGGTACTCATTCGGTTTCTTGAAGTGTTACAGCTTCTTCGGAATTTATATTGTTCGGTGCGATATTTTGGACATAAATACTAGATCAATTAAGGTTAAATAGATGTGTTATTTCCATTGTACTCGAACAACACAATGATGCCGACCGGTAAAACGGATCGAAAATCAAATAACTCAAACACTAAATATTATTCACATTTCATTCTTTCGAACACCAACTTTCTTAAACCATTTTCATGCTCTCTCATTCAGTAGAAGGAAGGATTTTCTTGATCCGCATATTTCTCCCAATTTTTTCACGTCTTGTCGAAAACCCTTTCACATAAATTCGCCATCTTCCCCCTTGAAGCAATTAAGGCGAGTGGAGCATTCCAGCGTAATGATATCGTATCAATTAAGAAAAATTCCTTGGCGTCAACCCTTCCACGAGATCGCCTAACCGAAAAAATTGATTTCGTCTTCTAACGAGGGAGGAATTAGCTTCGTTACTTTGAATTTCTGTTCCTGGAAACAAATTAGAACCGGGCAAGCCACTTCTGACACCGTTCCAGTCGTATCGATTGCCGTGGAGGCAGATGACCCGGTTCTCCCACTTGGGCTGCAGCAGAACGCCTTTCCATAGCCCGAATTTTGGGCAAACAACGTTCTGAATTTGTTTCGTGCATTCCGACAAACGAGGCGCGATTTGTTTCATGTGATATACTACGAATTATTGCCCGGAAGAGGGAAATATATTTTTATATTTACTTCACAGAGGAGTTTCTGTCTACTCAATTTTTCTCATACGATAAACTAAACAAATTTTGTTAGGGAGAAAATGCTACTGAGTTTTGGGATGTGCTTGTAGACAAACTGGCAGCAGTCCTTTTTACTTACACTAAGAAAATCAAGAGCTGCCAAACGCCATGTTAACTTGAAAGTTTATTTATTTATATTTTGTTATGATTCTTCAAAGCAGTTTAAGATTTTTTCCGAAGAACCCAAAATTATGTGTTACCTGCTTACATAAATCATCCTCAACTGAAGCACAATAATAAAATCAGATGCTAGGAAAATTTATTTTTTCTGAATAAACTTCAGAAATTCTTAGTATTAATGTATTGGGTTGTTCGGAAAGTCATTTCGTTTTCTGGGGAACACGAAAGACAGTTTTCGTATTATGAATGAACATTTTATTATATTATATATTGGCCATTCTGGTCCAACACCTTTTGCCATCTTTCTAGCAGTAACATAATTCCCCTCTCATAAAAGTTTTGGTCCTTGCTGGCAAAAAACTGGTTCAGGTGGTTTTTGACATCTTCATTTGAGGTAAAGGTTTTGCCATCCAAAAAATTTTGCAGGGACCGGAACAAATAGTAGTCGGAAGGCGCCAGATCTGGAGAATATGGTGGATGTTGCAGTACGTCCCATTCAAGCTGTAAAAGTTTTTGGCGAGTGACCAAACTTGTGTGAGGTCTCGCATGACTGCATACATATCCATACATACACATCCATCAATTCTTTTCTCGCTTGGGCAGCATTTTTACCTTTTCTGAAGTAAAAAAGTAAAATTTGACCAAAATGCTGCTTATTGCTCCCCATATTTAAAAGGGCACCAACCAAAATCTACTGTGTAGAATTAATAGAACTTTTTCACACACAAACCTTGCAATATCAGCTCTCAAGACATATAATGATTATGCGGCTTAAGTGTGAAGTTGGTTTCGAAAAAACCTAATTAAGTCCTCTGACGGCAAAAAACGAAATTACTTTCCGAACAACCTAATAAATAGAGGACCTGAGATCGTCCTTTAGTCCAACTGTGGGCTGCGTGATTCTGGAAAAGCTTTACGAAATCATCTTTTCAACCTACCACAAGGTATTTATAACATACTCCATGTTCATTTTAGAAGCTTCAAAGTTTGGTGGGGGAGAGAGAAGGAGGGATTGTGAAATCATCCTAGTTTCATACACACAAAACAAAAAAAATTAACAAAGGGGGTAATGATCTGAAAACAAAAAACATTTGATTTTTCAGCATGATTTAATTTGGTTACCAATGTAGTGATGTGGATACACATGTATTCGAGTATTGAGTTTCTCAATCCAAATACATTCTTGACACATAATATTGTTAAAAATCTGTATCTCTAGTAAAGAGCACTGTGGCATCCCGCTCAAAACTGTCTTACAGCGATTAGAAAAAAATTTTGAATTTCAATTACTTTTAAATAGTGAAGGTATTGGTCAAGGAAGAAGAATGAAAGAGATAAAATGAAATTGTGATCAAGATAATGAAGAGTAAGAGAGATTGTGATATAACAGTAACATACGATCTAATTTTAATTTGTTTAATGTTTTTAATCAAGAATTGGCGCCTCTTTTTTCATTGAAAATTACAACTCAACTTTGTTATAACATTCGTGCCATACATTTGATGAATATTCTTAATATATGGTGGCAGAATATTGAAGTATAATACTTGAATAAGGACTAGTCATCATATTCATCATTCGTGTATCATCAATACACATCTCAAAAAAAGATCGCTACCTTCAAAAGAATTAAGAGGCAGTATCAGAAGATGAAAAACCCACTTAGATATAATTGGTATCATTGATCACTCCTTTCTTCCTATCCGTTCAAGAATTCCGTCCCAACCTCACAGCTGAATCATAATTCATGAATGAAATTTGCAGGTTTTTCGTATTGAAACAAATATATTTATGGGATGGGGGTAAGAAAAAGGTTTTACCATGGAAACAGCCGATGCTATTTCAAACGAAAACCCTTGTCGAGAGATCCAATTTATAAGATGAAATACATTTTCCGTCCACTTTTGCCTACAAACGAACCCAATATGAATCGAACTCTTTAAGATCCCAAGGAAAAAACCTCGGGGAATAAGTAAATACAATTTTGACACGAATCGTGTATCTTCAGACGAAGCGGGAAACGTTTCCGAGAAGGAAAAGACCGTATTTAACTTTCTCGAATTTCGTTTGAACAGGAGATTCAAATCAGGTTAGATTCGTAAACTTTATTCGTCAGATGATGTTCAAGTTCGAAATTTTCACCTTCATTTATCAGACGATTTTTCAGGAACGTTTCTCCATTCTGAATGAGATTAATGAATGACAAATCGTTTATTGACATCATTGAATATTATGGATGCAAGCAGAAATATTGAAACAGATAGTGAAATATAAATTTAGCTTGTCCAAAATCGGAATTCTCTATAAAAATTTAGAAAGCACTGTCGTGAGGTCAGATTGCTTTGGCGCTCTTGTTGAGCTACTCGCGAGTAAATATTCGAGCCATACCAAATCTATAAGCACTCTGATCACGTTAACAATAGTCTTTTCCCGTACTATAGGACAATGTGATGCAAATAGAACGCCTAATGAATCTCAAATTAAAAATAACTACTCATAATTTTTCCCAAGATTTGTTCGAAGCTATAATTCCCTTTTCCTAAAAACTTATGTCAGTGCATTTCTGAATTTTGACAACGTATATGATTTCAGCCACCGAGATTGAATTCTATTTCTATGATTTCCCGTTATGAAAAATTTTGATTAATATTACGCCAACTGACACTGATTAATGAGCCCGGCATTTGTCAATCGAATATCGATCTGTGGTGGCCATCGTTCAAAGAAAATCATCGGGACGTATGTCATTTCTCTTTTCTCTTGTGTAAATTAAAAAAATGATCATATCTTTAGATGGAAAAGAGCTACGACAATGAAATTTGGGGTTAAGTAAGATATCGATCACCTCAATATATTCACGAATTTCTATTGAAATCCGAAAAATATCTCATGAGATAGTGAGGATAAAAAAAATTTTTTTTGGGAATTTTTTAAAAATTTTCTAGCGTGACGACTGTTTTGTTGCAGCTTCCCTCAACAATATTTCAAGAATCAATTTGATCGGATAGATATTCTAGTAGTTATTGAGGAAACAAAATTTCAGATGCTCAAAACTACCGAACCATCCGGCGGATTTGGGCAAATAACGAACTTGAACGAGATATTTGGACAATTAACCTATTCTGAAAATATGAAAACTCTAGCTGATTCCTTTTGGATGCTAGAGCGGATACGGCCGGCCGGACAGACTCAACTTTCGCCACGAATTCTTCATCAGGGAGTCGAACCCAATCGATTGAGACCATTTTCGGCTCGATATTCCAAAATTACAGACATTCGGGCAGAATGATAGGCACTGTGTTCGGGTGAACAAGAGCGCCAAAAAAATACGTAACAAAATATTTAATTTTTTCAAGATGATTTTTTTTATAATAATCAGTAAAATCGGAAATAAAATAATTTCACTTCTACCTCAAAAATTTCTTTCTTCAAGATAATTATATTTCTATTCAGTATAGAAAATGAAGGGGAAGAAAATTGTTCAGTAGATGCATGTCGTGCGCTCGGTTGTATGTCAGCAATAACGAGCAGCTTCATCCATCACCTGACACAACACGTTATCGATTTGGAAGAAGTTTGATCGAGGTAATATCAAGTCTTAAACTGAAAACATTCGTATGTTCAGCCTTGGATAGCAAAAAGCTTTCTCTTCCTATTACGACAAAAATCCTTAAAGCCTTTCAGGTCTCAGTTTCTAAAATTACAGTTAACTATAATTCGAACGAAAGTTCATTCTCAAAAAATTGACCAATCGCGCTGAATGGAAATAGGTTTCATTTTGATGGCAATTTCAAATCCAAAATATGAACATGAGGGTTTTACGAAATGATTGTAGATATATCGCTCTGTCTGATTGTTCTTAGCAATGAATATCAACAAAAATACGTATAATAAAGTAAAAGAGATTATACAAAGAATGAAAGATTTTATGATAGTTGCTCCAAAGAAAAATATCTGGGAAAATAATCAATTTATGCATGAGTATATCCGCGGAAACCATCTCGTATTACAGTTGCATTGCTAATACTCCTGTCATCTACAAACGAGCGATGAAGAGTTGAAAGTACCAACTTATAATGAATTATCGGTTTTCAAGAAACCGATTGCTATCACTATGACATTCTGTTGCTGTACAAATAACTTCACATAATAATGACATAGTAAAAGGGTTCTTGACCCATAAAGATAATAAAAACTTCAGGACCAATTTCAAGAATTATTCAGGAAATGGTCTGTTTGTCATTATAAATATTCATCAATGTTGTGTATCTGGGGATTCTCACCTGAAAATGAACTTGTCCTTGATCGACCCAGCCAATGATGAGATCAGACCCAGCCATTCTACCATCTTTGGAAAACCCAAATCCAACATAACCCAGCGTCCTCACTTGTAACTCGAAGGTTATATCCTGAGGTCCCGGGCCGAGGGACCATAACAACTTGTAATCCGGATTTAACATTGCAGAATGCGACCATCTAGCACTCGACGCAAAACGCACTACACAAACCACATTAAATAACACTATTTTTAAAAGATTCGACCACTCCATCTTGCCGGCTCAAGAGCAATCATCAGCAGAACATTATCTGAAAAGAAAAATTTCAATATTAAAAGACGTTATTGATAACGAAAAATAATATCTGCCGTCACGGCTAGACTCATAGGTCAATATCAGGGGGTGTTAGTGATTTTATAACAAGTGACTTACGAATCATATTCATAAGAGTCATGGAAATTTCAATCACCCTTTATAGGGAGTCGTCATAGAAATTTTCGATATTTTTCTGAATTTGACGTTTCCGAATTTTTTTTATATTCACCGAAATGAAATGAATCTGGACAAAATTTTATTTGAGAAATGTACAAGAATATTGGATGGATCTTAAAAAATTTAGAAAAGCACTCACGTGAGGTCATGAGCATCAGCGTGCTTATTCTTAATGCTGATGAATATCTTACGAGATATCAAGTATTTAGGAACGGTTTCTATGAAATTTGACAATCTTCTTTGTTTAAACGCTATCCGAACATCTTCCTAGTTACAAGGTTATCTGGTGGATATGTTAGTATATTAGAAAATGTTGAGGAAACGAAATTCCAAATGCATAATTAATGCAGAACTATCCGACGTTTTTGGCCCAGATATTTGGACAATGGACAATCAATCGAGATTCGAAAGTTACAGGCATTTGAACAAACGATAGCTCGCTGTTCTACTAGGAACAAGCGCGTAAAAATTCCTGCCTCGCTTGTTTACTGAATATAAGATTTAAAGGTGAATTGATTTTAAAATTTGGACGCTTTCCTCATTCGTCATCTTCAAATCTTAACTACAATTTTTTTTTTCAGTAAATACTGATTCTTATCCCTTTTTTCCCACATAATTTAATCTGGTTTCAATATTGAAAACCAAATTTCTAATAATAATAATAGCTTTATTGTCCAAGAGAAAATCCATTTACAGGGATATAAATGTTACTATTAAGAATAACTGCTCCATAACCACCTACATACATATATTACACAAAATCAAAATTTTACTATGAATCGGACAGATGTTCAAGTGCAATTTTCATAAAAGTTTGTTGAGAGCACGAAAAAATATCACAACAGGTTCAGCTACTATAATTATAATTATAAGTTATTACACATTAAATTTATTGGAGCCTTACGCAGGATATTCGTTCTAGCTCTTTCACATTTAAAAACTGAAGTATTTCTCGAATTGAAACATGGTAGGTGGAAATTTAATTTGCTGGGAATTCCGGCAGAGTCGATTTTCTTATTTAAGTTTTTGTACAGAAACATAACTGATCCTAAAGTTATTCTTAGACTTAACTTGGATAATTCAGTCGCTGATAAAGATAATTATTATCACATCCTCTAGGAGGATTGACTCCGTCAATCTTGAATATCAAATACTTCTGTGAATACGATAGAGCTAGAGTTGAAATTTTCAGAGTAGATTCGAGTTATAAATATCTCGGCTGAGTTCGTTATTCGGATAAATCGGTAGAATAGTTTCGAAGTAACAAAATAAAATTTTCCAAACAAAAAAATTTTTATGGTGCACTTTTATCAGGCGTATACATCAATACCGTTTTCGACTTTGACAAACCAATAGTTTCCGAGATATGATTTTTCAAATTCTGAATAAATACTTGTGAAACTGAACTCTATTTATCCCTTGTTAATCATCTACCTACTCAGGGTCCAAGGGTCAGCGCTCTGGCCTGTAAAGCGGAGTTTTAAAATTCAATAAGATATCCCAACATGCTGGTTACAAAAACCAACGGTATCAATATGAGATGTTAAACCATTTCTGTTGTTTTAATACAATTTCACATTTATGACAACTTTCTTGGTGTCGGTAGAGTGAGATATCCCCATAGGAAATGCAAATTTCAAACGGTTTGATCGAACTTCCTGATAAATCCTTAAAGAATTACGAGGGTTATTGCATTTGGTTTTAGGATATTAAATAGATTTGGGTTTATTACTATTGCTTGGTTGTTCCAAGTAGAACAGCAAGCTATTTTTCTACAAAAACAGATAAACTTTTCGACTAGTGAGTCAAAAATATTTCCGATCGATTGGGTTTATGAAGATATAAATAAGGTCATTTAATTTTATCCCAATAAACAATTTTTTCCGATACAGCTTAGGAATAGGGCATCCCGAGTGCCTATAAAGCACTTCTGAAGAACTTAAATTATTTGAAACATTGAACATTAAAAAACTTTAACACCTGATGAATTTTCTTGAAGCCCGAATACTTCTAGTTATCCAGGTGAAAAAATCAGTAATTTGAAGAAGTTATCTCTCTGATGTTTTCTCTTCGTAAATGATATCTTAACGATCTAGTTTCATATCGTCATTCGTCAAATTTTTTTACAAAATATCGGAAACAAACTGAAAAACAGTAAATATTTCTCAATTACTAAAATACATCACAGAGTGTTTCAAATATTGAGCTCAAAATTGTAAAAAATATTACTCATAATTTTTGTTTTTCAATAATGAAAAAAGTTTTATATTATTATTATGTCGCAAAATATTGAAAATTTTCCTTAACAAAAACCTTTAGAGATAGATTGAAATTTCTATAGTTTTTCAAATATGATTCATATGTCAGTTGTTATCGAAAAAAACTTTTTTATGAGGAAAATTTCTTACATACTGTCTGACGATCAGCAATTGTACCTGATTTTTATGAACTTCAATGATAATTCGGTTGAAGATTTAAATACCAGTGAAGATGAGTTATTTGATTATCGGTCCGGTTCGAAGAATTAAATAAAGCAATCTTCTATAGGACGGTTCTCTCTATTGGGATTGTATAAGTTGTAAGAAGCGATAGATTTTGGCAGAATTCAGTGGATACATTTCATGTGACCTTCTACTGAAAAAAGTAAAAGATCCTCGTCAGTCACTTCTCAACATAAGATATGCAATTAGAGTTATTTGCGGTATAACTAACCGACGCGGTCAGTCCCAACGATCTGACAACACCGCAGGGACTGAAAAGGTTTGGAGAACATCCCGTCGGCGTATAAGTGGGAATGAAAAGTCGGTTCAGGATATCGGGCTTCAAAACGTGGATCAAGTATATCACTTTTTTTAATGAAAAAAAACATTTCCCCTCTAAAGTTGCCTGGGGAGTTATATTTCCTTGAAGCAGATTTTCCACATATATACACGCAAAAACCATCTGGATCATACGGGTCTCAGGTAGCCTGTGGCATGTACCGGGACTGAACACGTCTGTTGGATAAATATATATATATATATATATATATGTATATATATAAAATAGAAGCAATTTTCTTGGGATTAGAGCACTGGATTGAAATTAGGATTTCATCTTTTTTTTTATTCATACTTTACTACATATGTTTCGGCGTACATTGAGCCTTTTTCAAGTTTACATGTTACAAATACAGTGACAATCATATCTAAAATGTATAACTGTCCAATAATTCATCTTAAAACTTGGTAAAATTTAAATCATATTCATCATGTTGTGAACGCTGTCAATTAGAATTATTCTAATAATGGAAAACCTGTTATCTACTAAATAACTAATCATATCACCGCAATTTGATACTACTGCCATCTGGATCACTCACATTCAACTTGTAACCGAAAACGAACGAAAACTCCTACAACCCTAAGCCCTACACACTTACATTTTACTCCAAACTACTGACCTAGTGAACTGAACTCTGATAATCAAAGTGTAAACACACGCTTTGCAATTCTCATATACCCCCTCCCCAAGGGTATCTTGGCCGACCTAGTCTTTGAAAAATAAACAAGTCATGGGTTGCTGTTTTGCTATTTACAGTTACTAAGAATGAATTTTTATGGTCAGAAAATCCCAAAATTTATTCCATACAGTACGAATACACTTTTTTCTGAAATTGAAATAATATTCAAGTACTTATAATAATAGTCATTTGAGATTTGACGGTGAAAATTTCAATTATTAACAGGATACGTGACAAAATTTTAAATACATAATGATTTCTCTTTCTATTTCAAATGTAGGATAAACATGATAAACATATGAAGATGTCGGATATTAAATTACAATTTTTAATTTGATATTTGAAATGAACATCGATAATAATAAACAATTTCACCCGTCTGCCGTTTCACATAGGGACGGCTGACGGCCAAGGGTTCTCGGCCGACCTCGCAAGTGTCACAGTCGAGGTATTGTTGAGTTCCATAATAGGAACATCGAGCGACGTATGTGTTAGATGAAATCATAAACTGAAAGCTGTGGCTCGGCTGGCTGAGCTGCGTTATTACGTATAAGGACAGATGCGGGAACTTGAAAAAAAATTATTTGAAGTGTTTGACCAAAATAATGTGTACTTCGATGTGTTGAGTGGAAATATGAGATATATAGAGGGCAGAGGAAAAGATACTACTACTATTAATTTTTCAAATAAGTTTCGATTAAAAAAATATTTATTTTCACCTACTCGTTTTCGGTTGCGTTTGGCCGACCCTGCCTACCCTGACGAGCCGTCACTGGTCAATATTCTTTCATGAAAATTTCGCTTCGTCAATTTCTGAATAGTTTCCGCCAGGGTGATGTAAGAAGATCAAAAAGTTATTCAGTTTAACGAAATTTTCAGCATTTATGTAGTGAATTCAAATCATTTCATTGCGTTGTTGAAGCGTGTATCGATTCAGTTTTATCGATGGCGTGATTCAAAATCAACAATTTACAGTTTCCATATACAGGGTGAGTATAAAAAAAATTGTATTCGAAAGAAATTTTAGGGCCTCTCCAAATAGTTCAGCATTTGTAAGACCTAAAATTTCCAACTATAAGCAGTCGGCCTGGTGGGAGACAAAAATTTTTCGATCACATATTGTTCCTGGTATAATTAGTCCGTCAATCGATTCTTCCATGCATTTTCTATGATTCGCCACGCGATAATAGCAACATAAAGTGTACATAAGTTATTGTTTCGCGAATTCGTGTTCGATCTAATTCACCGACCATAATGGCCAATCTACAGTCTCATTTCACAGTGTATGCAAATCGATTGTGCTCCGTTTATGGCTTTATTAATATCTCATGTTCGAACGGCCATTCTTTTGTTGTACGAACAATTGCATTCTACACCTTGTACGCTTTAATTTGACACATACCTAATATGGCGGCAGTGAGGGAATCCGACAGAGGTGGCGACTCCGCACAACTGGCACAGATTGTCGAAGTATTCATTCAATATTGTCGTCATTTCTGCTCATTCAAAATTTGCTTATTTTAAGTATATTCATATATTCATCATTTTCTGCAAATTCTAAATTTGATCCTTTAGTTCAATCAATTTTCAAAAGTTTATTCATCAATTTCAAATATCTGTGACTATTTTTCGTGGGCAAGTGGTTAAGAATTCGTGCAAATTTCCAGTCCAATATTAAAGACTATTGATCGATTCCACATTTAGGAAGTGCTTATTCACAATATGGAAGCTCCGAAAATTCCAGATGTTTTCAGTGATCTTCCAGCCACCAGTGTTAACAATTCACTCACCCCCTCATAACTGAAAATTAATGGATAAATGGCCGTGATCTCGCATAGCAGACTGGGATTAGGTAGCCAACTTGAAGAGGTCCTTTTCGTGACTTCTTTTATAATCCTAGTGAGAAGAGAAACACATTCTCTATTGAGTGGGAGCGGTGGTTCAGCAGCAGAAGGTATACAAAGAAATAGTAATGAAATAATGATATTTTTCGTTTGTTAGATGTCTGAGCGACATTCCGTGATATTTTTTTGCAATTGTTGATATCATTCAAATGTGAAATATGTGTTCGTGCCCTCTAAGAGCGGGTCGGCCAGACCAAGCATATATATATGTATATATATAATTTAGAAGCAATTTTCTTGGGATTAGAGCACTGGATTGAAATTAGGATTTAATCTTTTTTTTATTCATACTTTACTACATATGTTTCGGCGTACATTGAGCCTTTTCAAGTTTACATGTTACAAATACAGTGACAATCATATCTAAAATGTATAACTGTCCAACAATTCATCTTAAAACTTAGTAAAATTAAAATCATATTCATCATGTTGTGAACGCTGTCAATTAGAATTATTCTAATAATGGAAAACCTGTTATCTACTAAAAAACTAATCAAATCACCGCAATTTGATACTACCTCTCTTAGACTTGCCATCTGGATCACTCACATTCAACTTGTAACCGAAAACGAACGAAAACTCGTACAACCCTAAGCCCTACACACTAACATCTTACTCCAAACTACTGACCTAGTGAACTGAACTCTGATAATCAAAGTGTAAACACAAGCAATGCAATTCTCATATACCTCCTCCCCAAGGGTATCTTGGCCGACCTAGTCTTTGAAAAATAAACAAGTCGTGGGTTGCTGTTTTGCTATTTACAGTTACTAAGAATGAATTTTTATGGTCAGAAAATCACAAAATTTATTCCATACAGTACGAATACACTTTTTCTGAAATCGAAATAATATTCAAGTACTTATAATAATAGTCATTTGAGATTTGAGGGTGAAAATTTCAATTATTAACAGGATACGTGACAAAATTTTAAATACATAATGATTTCTCTTTCTATTTCAAATGTAGGATAAACATGATAAACATATGAAGATGTCGGATATTAAATTACAATTTTTAAATTACGTATAAGGACAGATGCGGGAACTTGGAATAAAAATTATTTGAAGTGTTTGACCAAAATAATGTGTACTTCGATGTGTTGAGTGGAAATATGAGATATATAGAGGGCAGAGGAAAAGATACTACTACTATTAATTTTTCAAATAAGTTTCGATTAAAAAAATATTTATTTTCACCTACTCGTTTTCGGTTGCGTTTGGCCGACCCTGCCTACCCTGACGAGCCGTCACTGGTCAATATTCTTTCATGAAAATTTCGCTTCATCAATTTCTGAATAGTTTCCGCCAGGGTGATGTAAGAAGATCAAAAAGTTATTCAGTTTAACGAAATTTTCAGCATTTATGTAGTGAATTTAAATCATTTAATTGCGTTGTTGAAGCGTGTATCGATTCAGTTTTATCGATGGCGTGATTCAAAATCAACAATTTACAGTTTCCATATACAGGGTGAGTATAAAAAAAATTATATTCGAAAGAAATTTTTTGGCCTCTCCAAATAGTTCAGCATTTGTAAGACCTAAAATTTCCAACTATAAGCAGTCGGCCTGCTGGGAGACAAAAATTTTTCGATCACATATTGTTCCTGGTATAATTAGTCCGTCAATCGATTCGTCCATGCATTTTCTATGATTCGCCACGCGATAATAGCAACATAAAGTGTACATAAGTTATTGTTTCGCGAATTCGTGTTCGATCTAATTCACCGACCATAATGGCCAATCTACAGTCTCATTTCACAGTGTATGCAAATCGATTGTGCTCCGTTTATGGCTTTATTAATATCTCATGTTCGAACGGCCATTCTTTTGTTGTACGAACAATTGCATTCTACACCTTGTACGCTTTAATTTGACACATACCTAATATGGCGGCAGTGAGGGAATCCGACAGAGGTGGCTTCTAGGACTCCCGCACAACTGGCACAGATTGTCGAAGTATTCATTCAATATTGTCGTCATTTCTGCTCATTCAAAATTTGCTTATTTTAAGTATATTCATATATTCATCATTTTCTGCAAATTCTGAATTTGATCCTTTAGTTCAATCAATTTTCAAAAGTTTATTCATCAATTTCTAATATCTGTGACTGTTTTTCGTGGGCAAGTGGTTAAGAATTCGTGAAAATTTCCAGTCCAATATTAAAGACTATTGATCGATTCCACATTCAGGAAGTGCTTATTCACAATATGGAAGCTCCGAAAATTCCAGATGTTTTTAGTGATCTTCCAGCCACCAGTGTTAACAATTCACTCACCCCCTCATAACTGAAAATTAATGGATAAATGGCCGTGATCTCGCATAGCAGACTGGGATTAGGTAGCCAACTTGAAGAGGTCCTTTTCGTGACTTCTTTTATAATCCTAGTGAGAAGAGAAACACATTCTCTATTGAGTGGGAGCGGTGGTTCAGCAGCAGAAGGTATACAAAGAAATAGTAATGAAATAATGATATTTTTCGTTTGTTAGATGTCTGAGCGACATTCCGTGATATTTTTTTGCAATTGTTGATATCATTCAAATGTGAAATATGTATATTATTTCCTCTCAAGCAGTGACGGTTCGTGCCCTCTAAGAGCGGGTCGGCCAGACCAAGCATATATATATGTATATAAATATTTTAGAAGCAATTTTCTTGGGATTAGAGCACTGGATTGAAATTAGGATTTAATCTTTTTTTTTATTCATACTTTACTACATATGTTTCGGCGTACATTGAGCCTTTTTCAAGTTTACATGTTACAAATACAGTGACAATCATATCTAAAATGTATAACTGTCCAACAATTCATCTTAAAACTTGGTAAAATTAAAATCATATTCATCATGTTGTGAACGCTGTCAATTAGAATTATTCTAATAATGGAAAACCTGTTATATCCTAAAAAACTAATCAAATCACCGCAATTTGATACTACCTCTCTTAGACTTGCCATCTGGATCACGCACATTCAACTTGTAACCGAAAGTGAACGAAAACTCGTACAACCCTAAGCCCTACACACTAACATCTTACTCCAAACTACTGACCTAGTGAACTGACCTCTGATAATCAAAGTGTAAACACACGCAATGCAATTCTCATATACCTCCTCCCCAAGGGTATCTTGGCCGACCTAGTCTTTGAAAAATGAACAAGTCGTGGGTTGCTGTTTTGCTATTTACAGTTACTAATAGAGATGGAACCGGACCGGATCCGGATTACTGAATTCGGCCAAATTGGCCGAAATTCCGGTCCGAACGGATTTATATGAAAATCCGTCCGAATTTTCCAAGATTTGAATAGTATAATATACCACGAGAAATGCAGGCCATAACGCAGATGTATGAATGAATACTTCACTTGAATGCTATACTTTATATAAAACTTCAGTGAAATTCGAATCATTCTGCAATTTCAAAATTGAGAATGTCGGGGAGAATATTCATCAAAAGCGTTGACATTAATCGCACTCCCCTCAATAACAATATGTATTGTTTCTTTTTGACCAACCGGTGAGGTCTGTTTGATCTTACCTTGTTTTTTATTCATTTCGTAAGTAATTCCGAGAATATTTTTCTATTTATTGAGGTGAGTTCTAGGGATGAGTTATTACAACCCACGCTGTTGGTTTATGTTGTATACTATTGCTGCTCAAAATCAGTTGAATTATGAATATATTATTCTTTAGAAGTAGATAAATAATATGATTACACAGTAAAAACCATTTAATTGGAAATGAATAAAAAATAAAACAAACTCTGAAACTGAAAACAATTATTTAAAAATAAAAAAATCTTTTGTTGTGTATATCCCAGTTTTTGAAGTCTGTAATCTTCATTTGTGCATTAGGTAAGTTTTTTTATTGGTTTCAATTACTATATTATCATGTTCCTTTTTAAGGTGTCTTCTTAAGTGCATTGCTTCTGTCAGTCAGGAAATAGATCCACACTTTACTATACATTTTAAACGGCACTATTGCAGTAAACACGTCGAGACTTGCAGAAACGTTCGAATATGACTGTTGAAATGATGATGCAATCGAAAATGAAAGGGGTAGGTAGCACTTATGACGTGATTTGAAGCGATCGGGCCAGCGTTACTGGTCCGGTCCGGCCAAATCTTGAATTATACTGAAATCCGGTCCAGCCAAAAATTGCCGATCCGTTCCATCCCTAGTTACTAAGAATGAATTTTTGTGGTCAGAAAACCACAAAATTTATTCCATACAGTACGAATAAACTTTTTTCTGACATTGAAATAATATTCAAGTACTTATGATAATAGTCATTTGAGATTTGACGGTGAAAATTTCAATTATTAACAGGATACTTGACAAAATTTTAAATACATAATGATTTCTCTTTCTATCTCAAATTCAGGATAAACATATGAAGATGTCGGATATTAAATTACAATTTTTAATTTGATATTTGCAATAAACATCGATAATAATAAACAATTTCACCTGCCTGCCGTTTCACATAGGGACGGCCGACGGCCAAGGGTTCTCAGGCGACCTCGCAAGTGTCACAGTCGAGATATTGTAGAGTTCCGTAATAGGAACTTCTGAGCGACGTATGTGTTAGATGAAATCATAAACTGAAAGCTGTGGCTCGGCTGGCTGAGCTGAGTTATTACGTTTTTGAGGTGTTTGACCGAAATAATTTGTACTTCGATGTGTTGAGTGGAAATATGAGATATATATATATAGATTTGTTTGACCGCCTACACAGACCCAAATCGGTATACTCTACCGACTTTTCGATCAAAAGTGACGTTGTCAGACCCGGCTCCGGGTCTGACAACGTTTTTCAATGGAATCATAATCAGGGGTCAGGGGTGTTAGATATGAATTTTGAGCCGGGTCCGAAAAGTCGGTGAAACATCATATTTTATACAGAAATACTTCGGGAACGGCCAGTGCGAGGGCGCTTCCGGCGACCTCGTCTTGCAGTATGTAAACGGTATACTCGATCAACGTCTCCAATCCTAAATCTGGCAACGCTGTGCCTTGTGTATAAACCCGAAATTTTCATTTGTCTACAACTTATACAAACCCGATATAGGAGACCGCCCTCCAGAAGATAGTTTATTCATTTCTTCCAAGCTGACCGAAAATATGATCTCGTCTCACAGATATTTCATTCTTCAAACGAGTATAGTTGAAAGTCATAAAATGGGGTACAATGGCTCGTCGTTAGAAGAAAACTACCTGGAAAATTTTTCGCATAAAATTTTATTATCATTCATTGGATCACAACTGACTTACGAATCATATTCATAAGAGTCATGGAAATTTCAATCACCCTTTATAAGGAGTCGTTACGGAAAATTTCCTATAATTTTCTTAATTTGACGTTTCCGAATTTTTTTTATGTTCACCGAAATGAAATGAATTAGAACAAAATTTTATTTGAGAAATGTACAAGAATATTGGATGGATCTTAAAAAATTTAGATGAGCACTGACGTGATGTCATGAGCATCAGCGTGCTTATTCTTAATGCTGATGATTATCTTACAAGATATCAAGTATTCAGGAACGGTTTCTATGAAATTTGACAATCTTCTTTGTTTAAACGCTATCCGAACATCTTTCTAGTTACAAGTTGATCTGGTGGATATGTTACTATGTTAGGAAATGTTGAGGAAACGAAATTCCTAATGCATAATTAATGCAGAACTATCCGACGTTTTTGGCCCAGATATTTGGACAATGGACAATCAATCGAGATTAGAAAGTTACAGGCATTTGAAAAAACGATAGCTCGCTGTTCAACTAGGAACAAGCGCGTAAAAATTCCTGCCTAGCTTGTTTACTGAATTTAAGATTTAAAGGTGAATTGATTTTAGAAACTGAATACTTTCCTCATTCGTCATCTTCAAATCTTAACTACACTTTTTTTTCAGTAAATACTGATTCTTATCACTTTTTTCCCACATAATTTAATCTGGTTTTAATATTGAAAACCAAATTTCTAATAATAATAATAATAATAATAGCTTTATTGTCCAACAGAAAATCCATTTACAGGACAAGTCACTATACAGGGATATAAATGTTACTATTAAGAATAACTGCTCCATAACCACCTACATACATATTATTATATTACACAAAATTGAAATTTTACTATGAATCGAACAGATGTTCAAGTGCAATTTTCATGAAAGTTTGTTGAGAGCACGAAAAAATATCACAACAGGTACAGCTACTATAATTATATAAGTTATTACACATTAAATTTTTTTGGAGCCTTACGCCGGATATTCTTTCTAGCTCTTTCACATTTAAAAACTGAAGCATTTGTTGAGAATTTCGGCAGAGTCCATTTTATTATTTAAGATTTTGTACAGAAACATAACTGATCCTAAAGTTATTCGTAGACTTAAACTTGGATAATTCAGTCGCTGATAAAGATAATTATTATCACATCCTCTAGGATATACTCCGGCAATCTTGAATATCAAATACTTCCGTGAATACGATAGAGCTAGAGTTGAAATTTTCAGAGTAGATTTGAGTTATAAATATCTCGGCTGAGTTCGTTTTCGGATAAATCGGTAGAATAGTTTCTGAAGTAACAAAATAAAATTCTCCAAATAAAAAATTTTTTATGGTGCACTTTTATCAGGCGTATACACCAATACCGTTTTCGACTTTGACAAACCAATAGCTTCCGAGATATGATTTTTCAAATTTTGAATAAATACGGGTGAAACTGAACTCTATTTATCCCTTGTTAATCATCTACCTACTCAGGGTCCAAGGGTCAGCGCTCTGGCCTGTAAAGCGGAGTTTTAAAATTCAATATATCCCAACATGCTGGTTACAAAAACCAACGGTATCACTATGAGATGTTAAACCATTTTTGTTTTTTTATACAATTTCACATTTATGACAACTTTCTTGGTCTCGTTAAAGTGAGATATCCCCATGGAAATGCAAATTTCAAAAAGGTTTGATGCGATCCTCCTGATAAATCCTTAAAGAATTACGAGGGTTATTGCATTTGATTTCAGGATATTAATTAGATTTGGGTTTATTACTATTGCTTGGTTGTTCCAAGTAGAACAGCAAGCTATAGTACTACCAATACAGATAAACTTTTCGACTAGCAAGTCAAAAATATTTCCAATCGATTGGGTTTATTAAGATATAAATAAGGTCATTTAATTTTATCCCAATAAAACAATTTTTTCCGATACAACTTAGAAATAGGGCATCCCGAGTGCCTATAATGCACTTCTGAAGAACTTAAATTATTTGAAACATTGAACATTAAAAAACTTTAACACCTGATGAATTTTCTTGAAGCCCGAATACTTCTAGTTATCCAGGTGAAAAAATGAGTAATTTGAAGAAGTTATCTCTCTGATGTTTTCTCTTCGTAAATGATATCTAATAGATCTAGTTTCATATCGGCATTCGTCAAATTTTTTTACGAAATATCGGAATTAAACTGAAAAACAGCAAATATTTCTCAATTACTGAAATTTTCAAACACATCATAGTGTGTTCCAAATATTGAGCTCAAAATTGTAAAAAATATTACTCATAATTTTTGTTTTTCAATAATGAAAAAAGTTTTATATTATTATTATGTCGTAAAATATTGAAAATTTTCCTTAACAAAATCCTTTAGAGATAGATTGAAATTTCTATAGTTTTTCAAATATGATTCATATGTCAGTTGTTATCGAAAAAACTTTTTATGCGGAAAATTTCTTACATACTGTCTGACGATGAGCAATTGTACCTGATTTTTATGAGCTGCAATGATAATTCGGTTGAAAATTTGAATACCAGTAAAGATGAGTTATTTGATTATCGGTCCGGTTCGAAGAATTAAATAAAGCAATCTTCTATATGACGGTTCTCTCTATTGGGATTGTATAAGTTGTAAGAAGCGATAGATTTTGGGAGAATTCAGTGGATACATTTCATGTGACCTTCTACTGAAAAAAGTAAAAGATCCTCGTCAGTTGCTTCTCAACATAAGATATGCAATTAGAGTTATTTGCGGTATAACTAACCGACGCGGTCAGTCCCAACGATCTGACAACACCGCAGGGACTGAAAAGGTTTGGAGAACATCCCGTCGGCGTATAAGTGGGAATGAAAAGTCGGTTCAGGATATCGGGCTTCAAAACGTGAATCAAGTATATCACTTTTTTTTTTGAATGAAAAAAAAATGTTTCCCCCTCTAAAGTTGCCTGAGGAGTTATATTTCCTTAAAGCAGATTTTCCACATATATACACGCAAAAACCATCTGGATCATACGGGTCTCAGGTAGCCTGTCGCATGTACCGGGACTGAACACGTCTGTTAGATAATATATATATATATATTCTTTTGAACATTTTGCTGACAATATTGTCAAATCATTGATATCATTCAAATGTGAAATATATTATTTCCTCTCAAGCAGTGACGGTTCGTGCCCTCTAGGAGATATATAGAGGGCAGAGGAAAAGATACTAGGGGAATTTCTCGAGATTTAAATATCAGTCCCTTCAATAAAGAGTGAACTGTGGAGTTCATCATCGAGTTTCATGCAACAATCTTTCTTATTCCAAATATTTAATTCCTAGTCTGGTATTTTCCAGATGGCATGTTTTCCTCCTGACCTTTCAGAGTCGGCTCCGGGGAATCTGTCCCAGAAAATGGGATGCACTTCACATATTACGTACTCGGAATTTCAAGCAGCATATATTTCGTTCAAATGCAAACTATGCCGCACGTGATGCAAAAATCCAAACCTGGACCGAACGTTTCTTCATGTCTTTTCGACGTGATTTTATTGCAGAGTTTACTGGTAGTTGATATTTGTTATTTTATGGGCTACGACATGGGAATCACATTAGGCGTGCAATATAAAATGGCGAAGATAAGGTCTATATTTGAACACTGCCAAGAACAAGACCCTCAAACGGTGATTGTCACGTCTCTCTTATTCACGAGATCGCATGGTTGTTCTTAAACACGTACGTGAACAAGTATGTCCTTTTGTCCTCCAGATTTCAGACATAACAAAACAGTGAAATGTGGTCCCTTTGGGTCTTCAACATGTTTGATTTATTTATTTAGAAAAGCGACGATTCTTTCTTATGAATCGATACGATCTATAGAAAGAATGAAATAAGTGATTGAGGGGTTGATTTTATGTTCCTTATTTACTTTTAGACATCGACAAGCTATCCGTGGATAGTTTTCTGACAAACTTGATCATGAGTTTTCACGACAAATTGGAATTAATTAAATCATTAATAATTCAAAGCAAATTATTACACTGCTAAACATATAAAGGGTGAGTCTTTGACTACTGCGTTAATTTAAACCATAGATTCTTGATCATCAATAATGAATACAGCAAATGGCAATTTAGATTTTGTGGTGAATGTAAGAAAAATATTGTTCAGTGGTTAATTTCATCTACAGTGTTTAGTGGTGGAACCATAGACTGAAGAGATTTCCCCAACCTTTTGTAGAAATATTTAATAAAGACATAAAATATGGCAACATTGAACAAATCTGATTTTAGTTCAAGAGATATTTGTTTTTCATGCAATTTATCCAATCTGTAGAGTAGTAGTGAGAAAATGGAATTAATCCATTGATGCCAAAACATGCACGAGTTTTATCAAAAACCTTCTACAAGAGATCATTTCAATTTATATTGTCGTTTGAATATTACAGGTGAAAATGCAACTTTTTTATGAAATTTCAACACCCTATATCTTTTGAACGGGGCCAAATTTGGAAAAATGTTATAGGAAGAAAATGTTTCTTTTGACGTCTAGAATCTATGGTTAAATTTAACGCAGTGGTCAAAGACTCACCCTGTATACAAGATAATTTCAATCTTGAATACGAAAGGTTTCCTCAAACTTTTTAAACGAATTATAAAGTCATCAACGTTGCGTTACCATCTAGAAATGATACACATAAACTCGTTTATTCAATAATTCTCCAATATGTTTCATCAGACTTAGTGTTGCATAGAATAATGGAAATTTGAGGATGCTGTATCAATCAGAATATTTATGAAAGATGTGAATTCGATATAATAACTTGAGTCATCCTTCAAACTCAGTTGTTGACCTAAGAAAACATACATAACAACAAAATATAGTTTCATGAATAGGTATTCAAAAGAATTCATCGAAGGTACAAACGTACTTATAAACGTGTATGAAAACAATATAGGTAAGTTTCGATAGATGGTTTCCGAGGTAACTATCTTTTAGAAAATAGAATTTTTCATCATCTGTAATTACATCAGTTTGTCATTAGCATTCGATGCATGATAAATGCGACGATGTGTAAGAATTTTCCATATACTACTCGTATCTTCTTGTGGTCATTTTCAGGACCAATTTGAGTATTTCTCAATAAGATATTATTTTTCTGAGGCCAGCTGCGATATTGATAATGAATAATATACAATAGATGCGATTTCCTATCACAATAATTTTTCCTAAACAGGTGATACTACGTAATCGATTATAAAATCTATTAAAAATCCTTAGTCAAACAAAAATGTAATTTGGCCCTTATCCCCCAAAACCCAAGTTAAACAACCATGGTGCGGCAAACCATCACATCCTGAGCATAACGAGCAGAATACATAATAACTAAATCCAATTTGAGTGTAGACATGGCAGCTGAAGATTCACATTTGGCGGAAGTAAGGATTCCTAATCCCGGCTTTGCTTCTCGCGATTCTATACGTATTCTTCCCAGAGAAAAAGCATCACGTTAGCTTAGAAATTCAATATAGCTTGAGATCCGAGTATGCAATATGCTTATTCAATATTCATACTTCTGTTCAACTGGGAATGTTTCCGGATGACCTATATAATCCTTCAACTTGGGGCTTTGGTGGGTGTTATGTTATACGTGTAAATTCTTATGATCATATTGCATGAGGGAGTCAGAAGGCCAAACCAGGAATATACCGAGGAATATTTTCTACATCACCTGATCATCTGAGAATCACATTATGGATGTATTCAACGAGCAGTAATGTAGACCAAATTACACGCAGAAGAATTTTGCAGCGCATGCCGCATTACAACAAATTAAATACTATACTAACTACTAGACTAGCTATATTAGGTCTTCAGCAAGATTCATCGAAATATTCACAACGAATTTGATACAAACTTGTCAAAATTCTTGAAATAACATTAATTAAATCACTCCCAAGTCCGTCAACAACGCCGGACTCTCGAGCGAGTTACCATCCACAGTATAGTTGAAAGAAATTACATTTTTGTTATGTGTATAAGACATGACATTACACTTCTTGACATTCAGATTCAATCGGTTTCTTTCGCACCATTCAACAAGGTACATTTTGAAATCATCGGCAAATAGCAGGCAGTTAACATCCACCACATCAGCCAAATCATTGATGAAAATTATGAAAAGCAGTGGTCCAAGGTTACTGTCCTGCGGCACTCCCGAAGTACTCGAAAATACCACAGATCGCACACCGTTGAACTCAACATATTGCCGCCGGTCAGACAAGTAGGACTCAAAAAGATTTATGAGATTGGAGCAAAAGCCAAATTGGGACAACTTCGTCAACAAAATTCCATGGTCCATTGAATCGAACGCTTTTGAAAAATCAGTATACAGGACATCGGCCTGAAAGATAGGCTCTGATTCGAGGTATAGGTAAATTTTCAATTCCTTAAAACTGATCACTTCAATTCACATTACAATTTCATCTTGGTTTATCACAAATATACCGATATAAGAAGCTAAATAAGAGCATTCAATTATTTGGACATACAAGAATAAGAGTAGTTACTGAAAAAGTTTAGAAAGAGCTTCTCTGCTGGTGAAAGAAGGACACGAATAAAACAAATAATTGATGCTTTTCGAATGGAAAAGCATCAATACAAGTCATGAAACATGAATACAATTCATAAAACATCAAATGAAGACAATTTCTCAGAGCTTTTCCCCTATCGTTATATATTTTTCATCGGCCGGTTTTCATTTCTTTCCTAATTTATCTGAATGAGGAACCGGTCTCTAAGAAACAGATCGGTGTAATATATTGTCCTATATCGTGACTAGTTCCGACAACATTGATGATAAATAGGGCCTCGTTTACTCAATATCTGGTAGCTGATTGCCTGACTCGGTCGACGTGTATCGGTTTTTACATCCTTTTACAAAAAGTACAAATTCACTGATATCCATTGCTACCAGTCGGTTAGTTTTCCAGTAAAAAGGAATGAATGTGGGAGTTTGCCAGAATGTTTCAGTTGCACGGCAAAGCTATCATAAGACACCATAGATAATCGAATGACATTCCTTAACGACACTGTCATATAAGAATATTACCATGAAATTACGATACTGACAAGGAACATTTTTATTTAGAATACATGAACGTTAAATTCACGACCACATCAATTTGTGAAACTATTTCTTTATCAATATAGAGAAACTTACATATTTGGTGAATTATCTGAATTATTATAATAATATGATCCATAGTAAGGTCTAGCGCCTAAACCAATCAACCGATTTGCATCAATTTTTTTTTAAATTAACGGTAGGCATCTAAACTGATGCAGAAAAATAATAACAAGTGCCAAACATCTATAATTTCTTTAAAAAACACAAAAAACTTGAAAATTAAGGGTGTTTGGCATGTTTTCGCTGTAGATGGCGCCACCGCTCAACAAATTTTTACTGATATGGGCTTGAATTTCTTCTTCTTGAACTCCAAGTCACCATTACCGTCATATAACTCATTAAAAACATTTGAAAATTTGATTAACTTTATTTGTATTTAAATTATAACATGTGACTTCTAAATCATATGGTAACATTGCTAGAAGAGGAAAAACACTTTATTTCAGTTGTTTTATGTAGGCTTTCAATTTAAAACGGCGAAGTGAATATTAATTAAACCAGGGAAATTTGAAGACTTTAAACATCGATTCCATTTTTTTCAGTGGAACTCGATTTGTTTATTCAGACCCACACGGGCTTTTCCATTAGTTAATGAAGAAATCAAAAAAGGAGATATTATTCCATAAAAGCACTAAAGCTTATTTACAAAACTTATTCAATATAGCCATTCAATTTCAGGACAAATTATCATTATATCCCACTCATTTTTGAGAGAATATTCCTACTAGAACAACGTAATTTTGTCTCGCTTTTTTGTTTGTCGGTTATTTTCGAATACGGAGTCGACCAGAAAAATAGTATCAGATTTTATCTATCTCCTCGGTTTGGAAGTTGTTATGTTAAAACATCGAAATATGCTCACTCTGTACTTCGAAGTTATTGATATCCAAGACATCCTTAAATCTCAGTATTGTAGTAGCATTTCACTTTGAGTAGCTAGGCTCCTTCAATATATGAATTAAAAATTTTTTATTCATAGAGAAGCCTAGATTTCTTATTGGAGATCCATGATTGAAACATTCATAGTGCCATCAGCGAATATGTCGAATGGGATTTTTCAAGTGTCAACTCGACTTTCGAAGAGAATATTTCATTTCGAGTTTTGGGGTTAGTATCTTGTGATTGTAATATGGAAATGAGAAATATTTCGATCCAAAGAGGTTTTTATGAAAATCGAAAAAGACGTTTCACTAGTAATTTCAGTTTCTCAAAGATATTCCAGAAACTAATAGGCAAATATATAGATCTAAATTGATATTCAGAATAGGTATAATACTCGATCATATCCGGGAAAAATATGTTGAAAAATGTTTAGAAAAAAGTCATTTGGCACTCAGTATAATCAGAAATACTCAGGCTAGAACATTTCAGATATGTTGGGAATGTCGATCAATTTCATACTCCTACGTTTCGAATTTTCAATGGATGCAATTCTCCAGAAACGTCTTATTGGCTTACGAATACTTCAAGGTAATATTCAAAGACTCTGGTGTATGAATTTATATTCAAGATACAAAAGTGAGCTACAGAATACTGATGCTAAAAACAACAATTGATTAAAAAAGTAACAGGGCTACATGAAATATGGATTTGCTTGTACTTTCAGTCAGCACAATTTCTGTGTTAAATAGAATAGGGGGAACCTATTAAGTACCTACTGTGATGTTCATTCGATAAATTCATGAAAACAGGTGTGATGGTAAATTATAGATGAAAATGTTAAACATACTGAACTGATTATGTGCGAGTCTGATCTCTTTCAGAACCTATTAAATGTGTCTTCTGCAGGTGAACATGATTCAAGATTATTTAATATGGCCGAAAATGTAATGGACTCAAAGGTACTTATCAAGCGGTGAAGACTATGTCAATATCTCCCATTTGGGCCTCGTCTTCTTCTGACAGCTATTGAAAGCACGATGATGTTGTTCCTTTTGATGTTCACCTGAATGCGCGATCCAATTCAAGAGTGGGTTCCTTTGATTGATTGTTTTGTCGAAACTTTGAATTGAATGATCCCAAGGATATATTTCTTGAACGGAAAAAAAGAAAGAGAATGAAATTTTTTGGGATATAAGGAAAAATTCTGGCATAATTAAAGGCCTACACATTGATTCCATAGAATATGAAGTCTATTCGAGAGAACTTGGTTTAGCCCGATGACACAGTAAAATTTTACTCGAATTGCATAATGCCACCAATGTTTATTGTATACTGATTTTTATACAATGATGATATCCCAGAATTCTCGACAGAATGCATATACTAGACTTTCTTTAGAAAATTTTTTATGGCAAATTTTCTCTGAAAATCGAAATTTCGTGACAAAGTGGTAATAAAGATAAAGATTCCAGCTACTGTTGTGATGCGTTATGAGACCAACATTTCTAGTATATTCGATTGAGTAATTTCTATCGAATGAAGGAATATTGCAGAATTAAATTCAAGATCATGGCATATTGTCATGGTGTAAAGATAAAAGTTCAATGCAATCACTTAACCGTTACCTAATGCCACCAAATTATTATTTAATTCGTTTCAAATTTTATCATATCCAGTTATAATACCATATCACGGAGGATCTAATTTCAAAACCTATACAGCAATTTTCGAAGGGCTTCATTATCTATGATGATGTATAGAAGAGTGTTTTCAAAGTAAGTTTGTAATTCTATAACGACTAGGAATAAATAATTCATTTCTAAAATCAATATAAGGAATGTAGAAAAACGTACTTAACGCTTGTAGGTATATGGATTTTCAGAAGTTCTCATTGTTTTGAAATTAATAGCTAGGCTGATAAAAAATGAAAAAAGGTATTTCTGATGAGAGATAAATCAATATTATTTTCAAGGAATACTTCAAACTCAGATTTGATTTCGTCACATTATTCAAAAACGAAGTGCGTTCCACCAAAAAAGAATATAATCACAGATATCTGATTCCAACCTGATTTCACAATAAAAATGTGTCCTACACTGAAAAGTCAGTTACTCCCTAACATGACCTATAAACTTTGAATATAAATTACGAAAAAAATTAGGAAAAATGATTGAGAAAAGCAAGAAAAACAGAGAGTTCTAACCAATTACCTTAGAATACATCTTGTAGGAGAGGTACAACCGTACTCGAATTATAACCGATGGATTTTTCATTAGATGATCGAACCTAAACATTATTATTTCGATGATGAAAGACATTTTTACATTACAAAGATTTCTGTTGTTTTATATAGGATAACCATAAAACTTTATAGTCATCAATATCTGAATGATTGTTATGAATCAAGATTTTCAATTTGCAAGGAGCAAAAATTTTACAATGGATTTGGAGATAGCTTTTTTCACTGTTCGAATGATTCATTAGACAATACTTTCCCATAAAATCTTGGGTATAAAGCTTGGGATGTTTGGTCGGGTTGTAGATTGTTTTTCCGCCTCGATTAGGTGAAGCTTGGAACGCAATGTAAATACATGTTTATATCAAATGCAATAAGGCTATAATTAAACAACAACAGATGTCTGTACCAAATTCCGTCAAACAGACAAAAGAAAGTTCTTACGGCAATGCAGCACTTACTTGTTGAGTTGAGAAGTGCGATCTATTACAGAGATTTATAACTTATTCGGAAAAAAACCCGAATACCTTATTATGGCAAATAATGGCAGAGAATTTAAATTGAAATCAATATTGTCATGACCTCGGCGAGGTCAGTTACCTCGCCTTTCTTATCAGCCCATTCTATTCAGAATTAGTCTGGTCTACCACGAAAAAGGAAGCGACTAATTTGTTGACGCTGTCAATAATTCATCTAGTGGCTTCCAGCGATCTAACAGTACCAATCTTCTTTTAATTACTAAAACCGTCATTATCGGAATTCCGCAGGGTAAACGAAAGATTTACAAGGAATAACAAGCCTAACAGGCGTGAAATGAGCATCTTTTTCAAAGTAACCATTGTGTATCAGCTATTTCGTTTTATAATAGACAAGTTCTCCACACAAAGAGTCCGTGGTACATTCTTGAGTAGCTTGAGGCTTTCGAGACATTCAAACGTCATTCTCCGCGAGTTCATACATTTTAAACATCACAATAAGTCATCATTCCTATGACAATCGTTTTCGGACATTGGTTTTTCGTTCCATGTTCCTCCAATGAGGAGCGCCGTAGGTAGATAGAAAGAACAGATTGATTTATGTTAAACAGAAAACGATTGAGGGTGATTGATATCTTGAATTAATATCAGTCAGATTAACTTTAACGTTCACATATATGACATTCGTTTGGAATTTACAGCTCTATATGCGACCCACTTCAACCTATTCGTTGCTGTCGGAACATATTGTTGCGTTGATCGTTACATCAAATTGTACCTGCATCAGTTCTTATCATAATGGAACAGTGGTTCAATATAGGGTTCGGCTTTGAGAAAAGCAAAAGGAATTCTCCTTGAAAAGAGTAGAAAATATCTATCTAAACGTTATAAAAACATAAATACTAGTATATTGTTGAAATAGCTCAAATATTCATTATAACATAGAAATTACGGCTATCTTCAAATATAACAGTTTGCATTTACCCAGTAATTGAAACTTTCATGCTCATAAATGAGCCCTTAGGAGGGTGAATCAATTCGCATAGATGAAGCAGGAAGATTTCAAATGCGAATTTGCTACGAAAACAAATTTTTATGACCGAGTTCGGTAATTGTCGGAATTGCCGACTCATTCAAATCAATATAGAGGTATCACTCCAGAAAGCTCGGTGCAGATTCTTCACCCCGTATAGATAAACAACAAGAACTACGAAAAGGAAGAAGTGAACAATTTCTTACTGTAAGCGTAAATATACAAAATCTATCAGGTATTTGCAGGAAGTAAAATCTCATGTCACATGGAAAAGTTATATGAATCGCATGAAACAAACTCAATGTAATGTTCTAAGTATGAGCAGCATCAAAGTAACGAGAAAATGCAAATTTAATCTGTACGAAACGTTGTATATTTACCTGGTCCCACGTTTCGCGCATTATACAACCAGAGGAGAGAGCATCATAAACCGGAGCTTTTCACAAAATGCAATTTTACGCTCTTGTTTCAGCCGTAAATTCCAGCTTCAACATCTTTGTGACCAATTTGTCTGAATCTAAATAAATCTAATCCCGCTAACTAAAGCCTGGCTTCCATCTGCACAGTCGGTTTGGCCAAATTGATTTTAGTTCGTCCGTTCAGGCCGGCAGGGTTATGTAGACATCGCCAGAAATTATTTGGCACCGATGTTATTTCCAGTTTGTAATTATTCCTGCAGAATGGGGGTTCGGTTAAGGACGGATCAAATGATGGTCGAGTACATGTACGTTACATTTTCCCCCATGCTAACTTTCAACTTGTCGGAACGGGAATAATGACGCTTAGACTGGCTGGGCCTTCTCCCGTGACCACAACGGGCGGTCTATTAACTAGCCAAACATTCAGCAGTAACTTTACGTTATGTAGTCATTTCACCGATCGATTTTTGCGCTCTATCTGCAAGACATCGTTTTACGACAAAATGCCGGCCGTATATGTATTAACATTCAAAAGAGAAAAGCCAAAATTTTCGTATCCATAGAATTAATGTTCAAATAACGTTATTGTACAAATTTCGTTTAATGATTCTGGGATATCAGAAATTCGGCTTACTCGGAAACTTAGAAAATAACCACAGAATCGATTTCTTAATTAAAAATCAATTGAAAAACGTCGAAAGAAGGAAGTCTGCTAAATTTCGGGAAAATAAACAATTTCACCCGCCTGCCGTTTCACATAGGGACGGCCGACGGTCAAGGGTTCTCGGCCGACCTCGCAAGTGTGACAGTCGAGGTATTGTAAAGTTCCATTAATAGGAACTTCGAGCAACGTATGTGTTCGATGAAATCATAAACTGAAAGCTGTGGCTCGGCTGGCTGAGCTGTGTTATTACGTATAAGGACAGATGCGGGAACTTTGAATAAAAATATTTGAGGTGTTTTACCGAAATAATGTGTACTTCGATGTGTTATAATATGAGATATATAGAGGGCAGAGGAAAAGATACTAAGGGAATTTCTCGAGATTTAAATATTGCTATTAATTTTTAAATAAGTTTCGAAAGAACTGACGTGCAGTCAGAACAAAGGTACCAAAAAGATTTGATGTATTTAGGATACTAGTAGTCAAACCAACGTTTTGGCAACTAATAGGTGAAAATTTTCACGTCAATTTGATGGAATAAAAAAATGAAGAATTCATAAATGATTCACAGACCTTGTGAACAAGAACGCAAGATCAATGTACACCTTGGCAATACAAGTTAACAAATTCATTCGGTTTCTGATGTGATGGGTTCATATTGACAATCGTCCATTCAATTCACGTTTCTTGTGATAACTCATTAATCTCTCCATAATCTTTCCATATAATCGAAAATGCCTCTCTCTCGCGTTTTTGCCAGATTTTATCGATTCTACGGGTTAAACAGTTTCATTTACACTCCAATTATGAACAGCATCCCGCCCTAATTATTCAATTCATTGTCTTCATTATAACCGCGAATTCAGTGAACCTTTTCACACGTCGCCTGTCAGTCTTTCCTGACACATTTACACTATGTCAATATCTCCCATTTGGGCCTCGTCTTCTTCTGACAGCTATTGAAAGCACGATGATGTTGTTCCTTTTGATGTTCACCTGAATGCGCGATCCAATTCAAGAGTGGGTTCCTTTGATTGATTGTTTTGTCGAAACTTTGAATTGAATGATCCCAAGGATATATTTCTTGAACGGAAAAAAAGAAAGAGAATGAAATTTTTTGGGATATAAGGAAAAATTCTGGCATAATTAAAGGCCTACACATTGATTCCATAGAATATGAAGTCTATTCGAGAGAACTTGGTTTAGCCCGATGACACAGTAAAATTTTACTCGAATTGCATAATGCCACCAATGTTTATTGTATACTGATTTTTTATACAATGATGATATCCCAGAATTCTCGACAGAATGCATATACTAGACAGCTCTTTAGAAATTTTTTTATGGCAAATTTTCTCTGAAAATCGAAATTTCGTGACAAAGTGGTAATAAAGATAAAGATTCCAGCTACTGTTGTGATGCGTTATGAGACCAACATTTCTAGTATATTCGATTGAGTAATTTCTATCGAATGAAGGAATATTGCAGAATTAAATTCAAGATCATGGCATATTGTCATGGTGTAAAGATAAAAGTTCAATGCAATCACTTAACCGTTACCTAATTCCACCAAATTATTATTTAATTCGTTTCAAATTTTTTCATATCCAGTTATAATACCATATCACGGAGGATCTAATTTCAAAACCTACACAGCAATTTTCGAAGGGCTTCATTATCTATGATGATGTATAAAAGAGTGTTTTCAAAGTAAGTTTGTAATTCTATAACGACTAGGAATAAATAATTCATTTCTAAAATCAATATAACGAATGTAGAAAAACGTACTTAACGCTTGTAGGTATATGGATTTTCAGAAGTTCTCATTGTTTTGAAATTAATAGCTAGGCTGATAAAAAATGAAAAAAGGTATTTCTGATGAGAGTTAAATCAATATTATTTTCAAGGACTACTTCAAACTCAGATTTGATTTCGTCACGAAGTGCGTTCCACCAAAAAAGAATATAATCACAGATATCTGATTCCAACCTGATTTCACAATAAAAATGTGTCCTACACTGAAAAGTCAGTTACTCCTTTCAACTAACATAACCTATAAACTTTGAATATAAATTACGAAAAAAAATTAGGAAAAATGATTGAGAAAAGCAAGAAAAACAGAGAGTTCTAACCAATTACCTTAGAATACATCTTGTAGGAGAGGTACAACCGTACTCGAATTATAACCGATGGATTTTTCATTAGGTGATCGAACCTAAACATTATTTTTTCGATGATAAAAGACACTTTTACATTACAAAAATTTCTGTTGTTTTATATAGGATAGCCATAAAACTTTATAGTCATCAATATCTGAATGATTGTTAGGAACAAAGATGTTCAATTTGCAAGGAGCAAAAATTTTAAAATGGATTTGGAGATAGCTTTTTTCACTGTTCGAATGATTCATTAGACAATACTTTCCCATAAAATCTTGGGTATAAAGCTTGGGATGTTTGGTCGGGTTGTAGATTGTTTTTCCGCCTCGATTAGGCGAAGCTTGGAACGCAATGTAAATACATGTTTATATCAAATGCAATAAGGCTATAATTAAACAACAACAGATGTCTGTACCAAATTTCGTCAAACAGACAAAAGAAAGTTCTTACGGCAATGCAGCACTTACTTGTTGAGTTGAGAAGTGCGATCTATTACAGAGATTTAAACTTATTCGGAAAAAAAAACCCGAATACCTTATTATGGCAAATAATGGCAGAGAATTTAAATTGAAATCAATATTGTCATGACCTCGGCGAGGTCAGTTACCTCGCCTTTCTTATCAGCCCATTCTATTCAGAATTAGTCTAGTCTACCACGAAAAAGGAAGCGACTAATTTGTTGACGCTGTCAATAATTCATCTAGTGGCTTCCAGCGATCTAACAGTACCAATCTTCTTTTAATTACTAAAACCGTCATTATCGGAATTCCGCAGGGTAAACGAAAGATTTACAAGGAATAACAAGCCTAACAGGCGTGAAATGAGCATCTTTTTCAAAGTAACCATTGTGTATCAGCTATTTCGTTTTATAATAGACAAGTTCTCCACACAAAGAGTCCGTGGTACATTCTTGAGTAGCTTGAGGCTTTCGAGACATTCAAACGTCATTCTCCGCGAGTTCATACATTTTAAACATCACAATAAGTCATCATTCCTATGACAATCGTTTTCGGACATTGGTTTTTCGTTCCATGTTCCTCCAATGAGGAGCGCCGTAGGTAGATAGAAAGAACAGATTGATTTATGTTAAACAGAAAACGATTGAGGGTGATTGATATCTTGAATTAATATCAGTCAGATTAACTTTAACGTTCACATATATGACATTCGTTTGGAATTTACAGCTCTATATGCGACCCACTTCAACCTATTCGTTGCAGTCGGAACATATTGTTGCGTTGATCGTTACATCAAATTGTACCTGCATCAGTTCTTATCATAATAGAACAGTGGTTCAATATAGGGTTCGGCTTTGAGAAAAGCAAAAGGAATTCTCCTTGAAAAGAGTAGAAAATATCTATCTAAACGTTATAAAAACATAAATACTAGTATATTGTTGAAATAGCTCAAATATTCATTATAACATAGAAATTACGGCTATCTTCAAATATAACAGTTTGCATTTACCCAGTAATTGAAACTTTCATGCTCATAAATGAGCCCTTAGGAGGGTGAATCAATTCCCATAGATGAAGCAGGAAGATTTCAAATGCGAATTTGCTACGAAAACAAATTTTTATGACCGAGTTCGGTAATTGTCGGAATTACCGACTCATTTAAATCAATATGGAGGTATCACTCAAGGAAGGTCGGTGCAGATTCTTCACCCCGTATAGATGAACAAGAACTACTAAAAGGAAGAAGTGAACAATTTCTTACTGTAAGCGTAAATATACAAAATCTATCAGGTATTTGCAGGAAGTAAAATCTCATGTCACATGGAAAAGTTATATGAATCGCATGAAACAAACTCAATGTAATGTTCTAAGTATGAGCAGCATCAAAGTAACGAGAAAATGCAAATTTAATCTGTACGAAACGTTGTATATTTACCTGGTCCCACGTTTCGCGCATTATACAACCAGAGGAGAGAGCATCATAAACCGGAGCTTTTCACAAAATGCAATTTTACGCTCTTGTTTCAGCCGTAAATTCCAGCTTCAACATCTTTGTGACCAATTTGTCTGAATCTAAATAAATCTAATCCCGCTAACTAAAGCCCGGCTTCCATCTGCACAGTCGGTTTGGCCAAATTGATTTTACTTCGTCCGTTCAGGCCGGCAGGGTTATGTAGACATCGCCAGAAATTATTTGGCACCGATGTTATTTCCAGTTTGTAATTATTCCTGCAGAATGGGGGTTCGGTTAAGGACGGATCAAATGGCGGTCGAGTACATGTACGTTACATTTTCCCCCATGCTAACTTTCAACTTGTCGGAACGGGAATAATGACGCTTAGACTGGCTGGGCCTTCTCCCGTGACCACAACGGGCGGCCTATTAACTAGCCAAACATTCAGCAGTAACTTTACGTTATGTAGTCATTTCACCGATCGATTTTTTCGCTCTATCTGCGACAAAATGCCGGCCATATATGTATTAACATTCAAAAGAGAAGAGCCAAAATTTTCGTATCCATAGAATAGAAAAAATATTCAAATAACGTTATTGTAAAAAATTCGTTTGATAATTCTGGAATATCAGAAATTTGGTTAACTCGGAAACTTAAAAAATATCCACAGAATCGATTTCTTGATTAAAAATCAATTGAAAAACGTCGAAAGAAGGAAGTCTGCTAAATTTCGGGATAATTGCCTTATAATTTATTGTTTAAAAGATTCATTGAATAATATTAACGTCAAAAACATGTCATATAACTTGAAATTTTCGATTCTAATCAATCTGCTGATCTCTTACTAGATTTGCTACTTACTTACTAGATTTAGGTAAACTGGAGGAAACTGTAAGATTGGTTATTTTTTATTTAAGATATATGTTTGTTAATTATTTTATATTTCGTATAACGTTCGTTTCTGTATCGCATTGCTCCAGAATTCGGGAAAGGAATTTGTAACTACAGCTCCTGACATAACTCAGTGCTTTTCTACTTTTCTAATTTCGAATTTCCATACCTTCTTTTTCACTTGTAAATAATCTTCATTAACACAATTCAAAAATGAAAATAAAAGTTATCCTAACATTTAAGCAAGCAAATGTTCATTGACTGGTAAAGCTTGATCGTTTTGAGTATGGTAGAATAATAAAAACTATCAAGTCTTAACATTGAATGAACATTTGCTTGATCGTTTCAAGTAGAATAATTGAAACTAACGATGATATTGATTATTACAATTTGTTTACTCAAGGCTCATTGGTTTTAAGAGAGTGAGAAATCTGTATTTTATATTAAACATATCTAATAGATTTCAGACAGAAGTTTTAGTGGAGAATCAAATACCATGGTTAAATAATACCAATGAAGGTTTTAATTTGAAAATTATTTTTCATTTATACTAATATTTATTGCCACCGCTTGTCCAAACGTCAATGGAATTTTATAAGCAAAGTAACTCTTTCGGCACATCTCGAGAGAGTAATCGATAAACTGAATTGTGCACCCGAGAATGAATACGGTGAAAATTAAAAGGAAATTCAAGATAAATCGGAGAATTTGAGAGAATTGAAAAAGAATTTAAAAAAAATATAAAGAATTCAGAGGAAACTCAAGAGAAATAATACAAATGCAAAGAATTCTTCAGCAATTCTGAGAATTAAAAACAATTAAATAAAATTGCATCGAAACAGTGACGGCTCGTGCCCTCTAAGAGTGGGTCGGCCAGACCAAGCATATATATATATGTATATATACAATTTAGAAGCAATTTTCTTGGGATTAGAGCACTGGATTGAAATTAGGATTTCATCTTTTTTTTATTAATACTTTACTACATATGTTTCGGCGTACATTGAGCCTTTTTCAAGTTTGCATGTTATAAATACAGTGACAATCATATCTTAAATATATAACTGTCCAACAATTCATCTTAAAACTCAGTAAAATTAAAATCATATTCATCATGTTGTGAACGATGTCAATTAGAATTATTCTAATAATGGAAAACCTGTTATCTACTAAATAACTAATCAAATCACCGCAATTTGATACTACCTCTCTTACACTTGCCATCTGGATCACTCACATTCAACTTGTAACCGAAAACGAATGAAAACTCGTACAACCCTAAGTCCTACACACTAACATCTTGCTCCAAACTACTGACCTAGTGAACTGAACTCTGATAATCAAAGTGTAAACACACGCAATGCAATTCTCATATACCCTCTCTCCAAGGGTATGTTGGCCGACCTAGTCTTTGAAAAATAAAAAAAAAAGTCTGGGTTGCTGTTTTGCTATTTACAGTTACTAAGAATGAATTTTTATGGTCAGAAAATCACAAAATTTATTCCATACAGTACGAATACACTTTTTTCTGAAATTGAAATAATATTCAAGTACTTATGATAATAGTCATTTGAGATTTGAGGGTGAAAATTTCAATTATTAACAGAATACGTGACAAAATTTTGAATACATAATGATTTCTCTTTCTGTCTCAAATTTAGGATAAACATATGAATATGTCGGATACTAAATTACAATTTTTAATTTGATATTTGCAATAAACATCGATAATAATAAACAATTACACCCGCCTGCCGTTTCACATAGGGACGGCCGACGGTCAAGGGTTCTCGGCCGACCTCGCAAGTGTGACAGTCGAGGTATTGTAAAGTTCCATTAATAGGAACTTCGAGCGAAGTATGTGTTAGATGAAATCATAAACTGAAAGCTGTGGCTCGGCTGGCTGAGCTGCGTTATTACGTACAAGGACAGATGCGGGAACTTTGAATAAAAATTATTTGAGGTGTTTGACCGAAATAATGTGTACTTCGATGTGTTGAGTGGAAATATGAGATATATAGAGGGCACATGAAAAGATACTAAGAGAATTTCTCGAGATTTAAATATTGCTATTAATTTTTTAAATAAGTTTCGAAAGAACTGACGTGCAGTCAGAACAAAGGTACCAAAAAGATTTGATGTATTTAGGATACTAGTGGTCAAACCAACGTTTTGGCAACTAATAGGTGAAAATTTTCACGTCAATTTGATGGAATAAAAAAAATGAAGAATTCATAAATGATTCACAGACCTTGTGAACAAGAACGTAAGATCAATGTACACATTGGCAATACAAGTTAACAAATTCATTCGGTTTCTGATGTGATGGGTGCATATTGACAATCGTCCATTCAATTCACGTTTCTTGTGATAACTCATTATCTCTCCATCCTTCCCATATAATCGAAAATGCCTCTCTCGCGTTTTTGCCATGATTTTATCGATTCTATGGGTTAAACAGTTTCATTTACACTCCAATTATGAACAGCATCCCCGCCCTAATTATTCAATTCATTGTCTTCATTATAACCGCGAATTCAGTGAACCTTTTCACACGTCGCCTGTCAGTCTTTCCTGACACATTTACCCCACATCTCGTGTTCGTGAACGAAGTGTACGTTCTCATCCTTTGCCGTCACGAAATTTGATACATAATTAAATTATTTCGTGAATAAGGCAAGTAACGATTAACAGGCTCGAATGTCTTCCATTTGAACATGCGGATAGAACCATGTGTCGAAAGCTAGTTGGGTATAGAGTTCCTCAATAATAAATCAGATATAACAGCTGATATCGTAGGTTTCTCGACATATAAATCCACTTTGTGGAATTTGAAATGTACCCACAAACTTAGGAAGTTTGTGGCACTTGAACGGTTTGTGCGGCTCTTCATGGATGGGATAAAGAAGGAAACTGGAATGTACAGGATCTCAACTGAAGGATTATTTATATTCGTTGATATTCAAGTTGAGTGGCAGAGCTTTATGGTATCGTGTTTCGGTAAACTGAATGTTGTAAACACGATATTTATGAGGGTTTGCCAATAGTCACAAAGTTTGCATTATTTTGAAGGGAATTTTCGAACGTGTAGGTACAAGATGGAAAGTTATAGAAGTTATCTAGTTGCTATTTACACTAGAGAACCTATTCACGTTCTGGAATACTCAAGTTCCATTTCGAAAATTTCACCTCTTTCGTTTCAATGATTTTTTCACAAAAAATCGCTTTTAATCGTCTTATTAACTCATTATATCAATAAATTTTTTTTTTGTATTTGCGTGTATATTCTACATTTTTACTTGTTGAAGTAGTTCATTTAGCGATTGTTCATGAACTGACACTATTACTTTTTCCAAATATATCAGCAGGGAAATTGGATCAATTCATGATCAAGGTTGTAGGAATTTCATACAAAGTCCTTCATATTCATGCTGATGTCATAATTGAGAATTGATAATATATACAATTAACAGTACAATGAAATGGATAGTAAACAGCGATAAGGGTAAATGTTTTGAAGAGGGGATGAGTTTTGATATGAAGAATCTATATTCAAAAACTTCAATGTATGTGCTTTCCATGTGTAGTTTTTCGAAGAAACACATAAAATAGGAATATGCATGGTTTATTTCGTGGAGTTCTGTGTCTTTATCACACTAAAAGACTTCGATGCTGCAATAATGAAATTTCAGAACACGCGGGATAACAGTACCTTATATAATATGTGCATAAATTTTCGTTTATATCTAATAAATATCTGATGGAAAAAAAACATCCGATTTATATCAATTATAACTTTTCTTAGAATATCGAAACCCCTTTTCGGGGACCTTTGGAAAAGCATAATCTCTCCTCGTGTCAATTAGCTTCAATGTACGAAGATGGAGATAATTAAGTTCCTCGAAATAATCGCTTTTATCCAACATCCATTCTCCAATATTCCTAAATGCAAACGACCGATACTACTATTACTCCGGCAAAAACTAACAACCTTTGTTGAACATGACAGACAACTCATCAAAGGAACCCACCTCTGAGATGTTGATTCGTCTTAACATTCCAGACATCGCGCTTCAGACATATTCAACATCTAAGTGAATTAAACAGTTAACTGTTCAAATATTAACTGTATATTTAGCTTTGTGCTCCCATGTACGAGCATAAGGTGAATTATTATCTTTATTATTGAGCTCATTTCCTGGTGTTATAGCCTCGTTATACGCCTCTTCGAGGTCTAGAGAAAGCATCGTATTTTCTTCAGGTTTTTAAAGAGCTCTTTATGCGATATAGCACTGTAGGCAGAGTTCGAGGTTCGACCACCTAATTGGGACTGGAAGATTGCACAAAAAGATTCAATACCTTGAATATAGGTGCATCGTGAATTCCTTATATGGATGACGATCCATACATAAATTCACTATGAAATATAGACCCTGTTATGCTTAATGAATCGCAACTCCACGAATATCTAAGAAATGCTAATCCTAATTCATAAAGTTGGGTTGCATTTGATCAGATTTGTGCTGATCACATTTCGAAACAAAAATATAAGATTGATTCAAAACCTCAATCAATGGATTTCTTGATAACTGCATGAAGATCTTATTTTTAGAAATAACTGAAGTGAACATCTACCATCTAGTGAAAAATTAAAAAGATTCAACTTAAACTTTGAATGTTCGCAAGTGTTATATAGGTACTGAAAACTCCATCTAAGCTGGAAATTTTATGATTAAATCACGTCTATGATGATTTACTTCTAAATAAGAAGGCATTAAGTGATTAATGATTTTGATTTTTAATGATAGTTTTCAAGGTAATTTGTCGTCATGAGAAAACAATTCTGATCTCGAATTCTCAAGTGAAAAAGTGGTGTCAAGATATCATTACGGACTGGTAGAATGATTGAATTAATGACACCTTAATACGAAAGCGATCATTTGTCAAGCTACTATAATTTCGTGGAAAAAACCCAAATATATTCAGTCATAAATTTTTGTGGTTACAAACAATGTCCTCCCATTAGTCAATTATAAAAGTGATTCACACAATTGTGGCATGAATTGTAGCTTCATTAACAAAATAAAGGAAACACTAACTACACCAAATTGATATAAATATTCCAGGAAGTTGACTGGATTCATTACTCAGTAATGAGCAATACTTTTGTTTCGAATATCAAGACGAACAAATGGTAGACAACATGATTCTTATTGTAAAAATTCAATCACATATATAAGTCAACTTGATATCATTCCATATAATGAACAATTGATTACAAATTCTGTATTTCATTTTTAATTTTCAGTCGACATGCATGTTGAAAATGTTTTTAGAAATCAAATATTGCGATCTTGTGAAGCGAAATATTTCAACACCTTCTACATCTTCGAACCAGTTGATTCTGGTGGAAATTGAAACAAATATTTATCTTGTTATTCCCAAAGGTTTTTCGAATTCAAATTTCATCTTACGAATTACAATAAAAATGAATATTTGATAGGCAATCCTAGAATTCCATTGGGCTCTATCTACACAAATCAGTCTCACCTGCCCCACCCCAAACCTCAGAAGAGGTTAAACTATTATTAGTAGATTAAATTATATGAAGGATGTCTACAAATCTTCGATAACTAGGACTTTTCTGGGGCTCAAGTATAGGGAAAGTATTAGGAAATATTTCTGTACCATATCCATAAGAGAAAATATAATTCAAAATCATATTTTGAAATCCGATGAAATAACCGTCGCATTCCTTAGGACCGTCTGGTATATTTGATTCCTACACCGTCAATCTTATTGTTGTTTGAGAAATAGCTAAAAAACTGTATAATCTGCTACGTGTAGTAAAGAAAAAACCGGCAGAAAATCGTCAAAGTAACCCCAAGCGATATCGAGCAGAATCTTGACTCGTCCCCAAAGTCTTTTTATGACTCACATTCAATAAAACCGGCGATAATATTCGACATCGTATCGCATACACATGAAGTCCCTGCGCTCTGCTTCAAGAAAGGAGATATATTACGAAGCAGAGCAGCTTCTGAAAAGTATAAAAAAGGCAATTCCAGTTTAACGGTTCGGAACAATTTCACATGCTACTCAGAGAGGGTTTCTCCTCATCGTGACCCTGGAAATTAGGCGATAATGTTTAAACGAATGTCCCCTCGCGTTATCCGCCCTTGAAATATTGGAATCCAGCCTGGATATGTCTGAAATGGCAGTTCCATCGAAAGGATAGCTACGCTTCATTTACTCCGAAACTGAAAGTCACCGTTGGAATATTAACTGCCTCTTCTTGAATTTCGGCTAAATGAACCCTAAAGGGATTTAGGCATCTCTTCCTAAATGTTAAATTGGAACATTATATGGTGGGCAATTCAAAATAATAAATTCGGTCTGTATTGAGCATACACTGGTCAGAAACTGTTAAATAAACAGTTAATAAATATAATTTGATGTCAGTGAAAAAGTCAATGGCCCCTGGCTGATGTCAAATTATCAAAATACAGACAGGTCCGGGTTTAAAGTGAAAAGGGGCTGTAAACATCCATTGCAGCTTCCAGGAAAGGAGCCCGTGGGCCGTCTTGCAGCAAATTCTGAAAATTAAAGTAGCACGAGTTTTAACACTAATTTTGAGGTTAAATTACTGATTCATATTAGTGTTACTGTTTATTTCAGTCCTATTTGTAGGTTTCAAAGAATACTATACCATTAATGGGATTTGCAAGCTGTGAAAAAAAAAATAATAAAGACAACTGGTTTTTGCTTTAATAATACACTAATATTATTAAACTGTTTTCATCATATCTATTGTACTTATGATAAAGCAAGAAGTAAACCTTAATGAAGTATGATAATGGTGGTAAATAAAAATTAGGACCTTCGGAATGCCGAATATTGCCTATGCTAAGTCGATCAAGCGCTTGATCGACCAATCAACGCTTTATGAAACCCACCGAAAATCAAACGAAAAGTATAGCATTCATGAAATTTTGAAGGTTAAAAACAATGGCACAAAATGCATATTATGCGGTATGACACATTTCGAATCAGTTTTATTCATTCGTTCGTTTTGACAAAGTCTCATGCGGAACTGTTAATACAAATGGCGGAAACATCTGAAAACTCTCAGGATAGGCAACAGAGCAGTAGTAGAGCCAGGATATGCCCGAAATGGCATTTCCATCGAAACCAATAGCCGACGGTTCATTTACTTCGAAACTGAAAGTCACAGTTTGAATATTAACTCCCTCTACTTCGATTTCAGTTAAATGGATCTGAAAGGGATTCTGGATTCACTGCCTAAATGTTTAAATTGGAAATTGCTCGTTGCCATTCGGATAAGAACATGAAGGAGCATGAATATTCACGATTTTCCAAGTGGTGAAATCTATCCTACGAATTATTTCAATCCATCTTTTCTGATGGATTTTGATGCAAATTTCAACCTGATGAAGTTATGCGTGTGACCAATGAAAAAAAATTCCGAATGATTATTTTGTAGGAAATGACATCAATACTGCCAATATAAGATCTACTCACAAAAACACAAAAGTGTGCACGTACTCTTGATGCCGCCAAAGATATGATAAAAAACAATAATTTATTGGAAATTTATTCAGATGAACAGGGCACAAATACATTTCTCAGCTACCTATTCAAAGTGAATATCTTTAATAATCGACATGCAATTAGAAGGAAATAAGAAGACTGCATACACGACACGGGCGTAATTAAGTGCGATATTGCGTGATCTGAAAACCAGAGCAAAGTATATAACATTTGTAGAGCGCCTTTGAACCCTGCACCGAGTGAACTATATATAGTATGAGTTGGCAAATTGTTGATAGGTAGATAATCAAGCTTCCCTACCCGCTGTTTCTGGTTAAAATTAGATTTTAACTAGCAGGAAAATTATTGCAACGTGACAATTTACACAATGGCATGTTCCAGGAGTTTCCCAATCAAGATGGCAGATTCTGGAGAAAAATAACACTTTCATCGTTTAAGGATTTACATAATCATTTAACTGAATATGAATTATGTAATATGAGTTGATTGGGGATTCAAATCTCGTTGACGGCGTATTTATGATTATGGGAGACAGGTAAAATGAAAATGGGCTATATACATCATCCATTGTTGGTGTTCTTCCAACCAACGGTTCGGTAGACACTCCAACAATTTTCAAGATTTGAAAAAAGCAGAAACTGATTGAAAATTGATCGAAATAGACAACGCGCCTCCTAAACATCCCAATATCTTGATTCGTGTGGACCGTTACAGTCGATTCTTGTATTAAGTAATGAAATTATTAATTATTTCAAATTTTGAAAACACAATAACAATTTCCTCATGACTCATGGTGTATCTATTTTCTTTCAGAGACTTCGGATACTACTTTTTCATGATTCATGGATTGGCCAATATGCAGAACTAGTTGTCGAGCAAAAAGTCATATCACTTTTCCATGAGAATTTTTTGTAATTTTGCATTGTGGCTAAAACTTTTTGTAGCATGCTTGTTCCAGATCAATCAATCGTCGAACTGTTTCCCGCATTCAAATTTTCTTCCTAAATAAATACAATCAATCTTAATAGATAATTATTAGCACTATTCCGCATAAGAAGTTCCATTATAGGTTGAAAAAACTTCAATTAATTGTCCTGAAATGTTTGGATTTAATGCCTTACAGTTGAAAAATGCAAGTACCGCAACTTTGAAACAACTTTCACAGTTCAGAATTCAATATCGTAATACTTTTCAGAGGAAAAAGAACACTCTTCCGGAAGTTTTCTTTGCAGAACTCGCACGAAAATAGAGGTGGCTGCATCATTATGGAAACTGGCCCTTGGCATTCATCAATAACCTCCCCATGTAAACCAGCAAGCGGCAGGGTTAAAAGGATGAATTTTCTCGAGTTTTCCCATTTCACCCGTCCACTTCTAAAGGCGAGGCGTTTCTGTCCTAGAGGCGGTCGTAAATATTGGGAACAAGCTCAGAATCGCGAACTCTGCTTTCGACAGGGGTGAATGTGTTGTTATGGGCATAGTGATTGTTGTTGTATACCTCCCTGCGTTTTTAACCGAGCTACCCAGCCAGGGTTCGCTTAAGGAATGCTGAGAAGTTCGTGAATAAGAGTGAAATCGAAATTCTTATTTGCGAGATTTTAGAGAGATTTCCATCTTTTGTTTCCATGAATAGACTCCATTACATTTTTGTTTTTTGAAAAATAATGATTCATTAAAATTGTAGATTCTTTTTGGAATTCCTGAATGATTCGACACGTGGTGAAATAGAAATTTGATTGAAGGAAAACGTTCCCAGAAGAATCACGAGCTATAGGTCAATAACTATATTCACAAATACCAGACGAAAGTATAACATTGTTCGAAACAAGAAAACGAACTCAAAATATTTTTTTATAAGACGCTAATGTATCCATAAATTATGATGATGAGTAGCATTCCTTTGACTCAATCTGAGATTAAAATGATTTTTCTGCCGAAGAAATCCAAGTAATTGGATACAAACTAACAGAATCATGGATAATCGATGGTGATGAAACAACCAAGTCAGACAGTGTAATCCTATTCTGTTAAAAAAGTTACCAACTCGAACTTGAAATAATCAAATGCCCAACTTTTATCACTTGAAAATCTGATTATTTTGTCCCTCGAATTTTATTTAATTTTCAACAAAAAATATCTAAGTTGAATTGTGACTTGTGGAATGAATTTGCCGAAACCTTTCAAAAAAGGAATGAAGAAACTAAAGAATGCAAACTCATCCCGAAGAAAAAATTAGAATTATTATATGAAACAAAAAAACATAGACCTAGGGATATCTACTGACATATTCTTCTAGAAGTTGCCCTATCTAAGGAAACAATTTCATTCAATCAAAGGCATTAAAATAATTTGAGAAAAAACAAAGATAAAAGAGCATATATTCTAAGATTCATCAGGAAGCATTGTCTTAAATACAGTTGGATCGGTTAATTTTATAACCTAGACTGAGAGGTCTACTGATGGGGAAAAAGGGTGAATCCAAAGTTAATGATCACAATTGGAAACTAGATGAATGGCCAATAGACAGCTCCATCGATCTCAACGCTGTAATGCTCCAGAATGAACCTTGAGCAGCTGACGACGTAATCAAACCCCTGTTTTCGTCGAGTCATCCGATAAGACAATGAACACGTGACCTTTCTGTAGGTACCCGAACTACTCTTCAGATTTCAGTGTCGCAGTTCCCCTCTGAAGATAAGCTTTAGGTTTCCGATATATTTCAGACGGATGCCTACCGTATACGGAAGTGGTTTTCCGTTTTCATTATCTTCCCCTGATACATCCGAAATTGCAGATTAACCTCTTCCCGTTCGTCGAATCAAGATGGGAACGTCCCCGAAATCAGTGAATAGAACAACCCCAAACCGAATTGTCTAGGGTTGTTTATTTTTGCGGATTTCACTGCGCGGAGCGCCCTCTCGGTTAGTTTCACGGTGTTTTGTTTCATTAGCATACGTCCGAAACCCCGAATTTCCACTGCTGATTCTAATTTGGAGATTAATTTCCTCGGTTCGTAGCCAAGAAAGAAGCTGCACCCGCGAGACACTTTCAGGAAGTTTTGACCTTTTTCTTTCGTTTTAAGTGGAGACGGTTCTATTTTACATTTCTCCCTTTTATGTCAAGCATTTTTGCGCATCAGATATAATGAAAGTACTCGCAAATTTCGTGAACTGTATTGATAGCTGTTCGAACAGGAATAGTGAGTTTGAATTCCGAGATATTCAACCTCAGCACCAATTAAAGGGTGATCTTCTACAATTAATACGTAAAGGCCGTGCATTTTGATATTGAAGTAAACAAAAACAGTGTTTCGCAGTAATATCATTTCTTCATGCAAATGACTCGACTCAAAACATGAATTAATTACTAAGGCAATGTTTCACGAAGCGAATGTCGAAGAAGTGGAATAAACGAAGAAAATATTCTGAAAAATACAACATGTTTGATGCATATAAATCATTGCGAGCTCGGGACATTTGGGTTTCCCACGAAAAGATTGTAGGGGACGTGGAATTTCGTGCAGACTCTTGCAAAAAATTCGAAAAAACCTTGAGTATTGGATTGTCATAAAATTATCTCATTTTTTATTAATGTTCTACAGATATTTCAATAGAAAAAAATGGCCTGTCTTTCCTCCTACCTAACGGATCAGCAGTACGTCATACACACACCATGAATACGTCCCATATCTGCGACAACGTGTTTCAATGGCACTAATATAGCCTTCAATTCCTTGGAGGTAAAAAATTGTTGAAGACAATTAAATTCTAAATAATTTTATAGATTCTGTTGAGAATAGCTTAGGGGAAAAACAAGGATCAATTTGAAGTAGGTACATGTAGAAAAAAACGATAATCTGTCAGGTCGTACCTATTTCAGAGTGATCGATGGATACTCGATGACCGTCCCTCATATGCGGCTGCTTACCGCAAGTGCTCCAGGTCCGGAAAAACCTCCTTTGTGTTCCCCTCCTCATGGATATCGGTTGAAATGTGTGTTCTTTTGATCCGCTAAATAGGGGGGAACGGTCTGCGTACACTTGATTGTTAGTGGAACAATAATAAATGGCAGAACAATGGACATATGGAAACAAAAATTTCATCCCTATTCATATAGGCGCATCGATGGCCCACGTTGAAATGTATTATTCCAAAATGCCGGACTCTATAGACGCATGGAACAGACTGCGTGGTGTATTCTGTTTGATACACGTTCGACCAAAATATTGTTTTTCCTTTGTTGAGCACGGATCTTTTGAAATAGGCTGCGAAACCAGACCTACCGTGTTCATTAATTATCACGCTTGTCCGATTTTCAGAACAGAATTCATCGGAATGAGCAATTATTTTCGTTTATTTTTAAAACCCACGTAGATATACAGATACCTGCATGTGCGAATGAAATAATTTATAAAGAAAAAATTATCAAATACCTACGTGGAGAACATATTTCCGTAAACTGACTAGGATTTTTAGGATTTCGTTCTTCAAATGACAAGGAAATAAGACATAACTTGAATGTCTGTCTATCAAGCCCTTCTGTTTCAGAAACGCGTGACTATATCAAGTTGAAATTCATATAAAATACCAAAGACTTCCCTTTGAACTGAGATAGAATTAAATTTCTACAAGAGAATTCAATTAATCAATTCAATTGATCACACAACCTAGAAGGTTGACATGGGCTCAGAATCTTGAAATTTGGTAAGGATCAACATTTTACATGATGCTGAAAATTAAAATAAAAAATATCAGAAAAGAGAAACTACAACCTTTCATACCGCCTATTTTGAAACTAGTAACTACTCGCACTAAAAATAAGGCACCTTGACAAATGAGAAAATTATAGGCAGTTATAGCACCGAAATATTCTTTTGGCATCATAATCATGATTACGAGTTGAGAGTCAATATTCCGCTAATGAACCGGAAATAGTCAACCGCAACTTTACAGGATATATCTCTTCATTCCAACGGTATTTATCTGGCCTCACATTTTTAAGAAGACTTCATAAACCACAATCGTGAACAATAAACGATATTTCCACATTGTGACTGATTTTTTCAATTCCAGTTCGAAGATCTGATGCTTTAAACAGATATGAGCTGTGAGTGATGAGCCCCATTTATCAGAACGGTGATGTAAGATGGACCACGGGATTATCTGATTGTAGCATTTGTGATTATACTTGAGGTAGTAAGGAAAGAGACTCCATAGATTCCAAAATCATAATGTCTATTTCTCAAAATCTATGTAAGATTCCTGGCAGCATTGATTTAAATCCGCGAAGCAGAATATGTCAGTTATGATTGAATACAAGATGAGACTAAACCACGAAAACAAATCAAGATAATGTAAATAATTATCTAGACTTCGTCAAACGATCAATTTTGAAACAAATTCGGGAAACGTTTCGAGTGCTAGGATAAGTATATGTATAGCACTTGAAGCTTGCCGTAGACTCCCAAGAAGTCCATTACAAACAATTATTCACTTCAAGAACTTCGCTAATAGATTTCTCTCGTTTCTATTATATAACTGCCTTCGGTCTTTCAATACTGAAACAATAATGTCTTGTGGGAACCGACTTGGGGTTAACCGGCAGATGTCTCCAAATTAATGCCAACTCTGCTTCTATACAATTAAGAATGGAGGATTTTAATGGATAATTATCTGTTACCAATACCTATATATTTAGCCATTTTAGTTGATTCCACTTAAAATAATCGATACCTACAAGAAACTTTGAGTAGAAGTTATTGACCACTAATAAGATAGGTACAAAAATAAGGGTGTTTACAGATAAGTGGAAATCACATGGGCTTAAGAAATAAGATACAATAAAACTGAAATGTAGAAAGATTTGTGCTTGTTGAACTTGATAACTCACTCGAATTCTTTCTGCTGAGTTATATTTAAATCATGCTCCGAACATGTGGATGAAAAAGAGTTAGCTATTTCTCACTGTTTATCGATATTGAATCGTTGCAAGCATCCACTCAACCAAAGCCAACGCTTTTTTGAATGTACGGAATCATAAAACGAGCTAGAAACTCGACGACTCTTGAGAAAATCTGTTACTTCACGGAATGGTCTTGGCAGTTCCTTCTTGGATAAACAGCAGATTCATTTTTAAAAGGAATGAAATTGATTCATGCATATCATAGCGTCTCCATGGTTTGCAGTCCTAGGAGAATCGTCGAACAATATTTTCCTAGGTGAAAAATCCCCTAGCAACCACTTTTCAATGTAAATAGCATCATCATCCCCTTATCGGAAGCGTAAATTCGAGTGAGTTGTGATAAAGGATTTCTTATGAGTGCTTATTATTCAAAATATGTAAGGGAACGAGTTACCTCTATTTCCACATGAAAATAATATTTCAAAAATAACATTTGGCTGAATATAATCACGTTAGAGAGCGTGGCTTTCAAAACGGCGCGGGATGTACGAAATGCCAAGAGGCGTATTTTGCAAGTGGACCCTGAAATAAGAAAAGTTAGTGCCAAGGCGCTGTCTTTGGAGCAACACAAAAAGATGGTCAACTTATGTAAAGAAGATAATCCAGACGGTTTGAACAGAAAATTTTATTTTATTGCTGCATTGGAGCTTGCTTGGCGCGGAGGAGAGGGTTCATCATGCCTAATTTTGCATTTCCAATTCGAAATTGAAAACGATGGTAATCCCACTGGCCGAATTGCCTACAATCCGATATTTTCTAAAACAAGACAAGGTGGTGCCCAGAAATGTGCGGAAACGAAATGGCTGACTCCCAATATTGAAGAAGATATTTGCCCGGTGAGTTTATATAAGCTACTTGTATCCAAAAGAACTGCAAACATAACCACTGAAAGACTATTCCTTACTCCGCATAAGAATTGGAAATATGGTTCATGGTTCAAAAGAACAATACGATTGCTAAAACATAAACTCACATCAACACAACCAAGTCGAAGACTCGCATTACTGCTGTAGCCTAGCCAAAGCAGGATTGGCGAGAAACAGCTGATAAAGATAAACATTCTTCTACAGCGTCAGTGAAATCCAACTGGACCAACAACATCACAAAAAAATAATCACAGCCATAATGGTTCAAGAAAAACTCAGTATCTACTTCATCATTCGGAAATAATGCTCGTAATGTGTATAATAATTGTACTATCAATAATTATTATTGTGAGAATAAAGATGAATAAATATCGATTTTTGCGTTTGATTTATATTGTTGAATGGACGAGATTCGAATTTTTTTGAGAAAACTCTGTCGTTTTTTGAAAATATACAAATTTCACTCAACAAAGTGATCCCGAAATTTTAAGGATAACTTTGTTTGTGAAATTTAAACGCATAATCCAAAAAAAAACAGTGTTCTAAAAAACCACCTCTAGTGGTATTCTTGAAAATTATAAAAAGACCTTCAAATTGAATACTTTTAAACGTTAAGTATACACTTTATCTATATTTTGCATCACTTCGTAGATGTTCTGGCTTCAAAAAAATAACTTATAAGGATCAACATCACATGAAATACCGATTCTTATTTTAAATAATCAGATTGATCATTAGTTCAGTCAATCTGTACATTTGGTGCGGGTATAATTACCCGCTCGATTAAATTTGGTACACTTGTTGAAAATGATGTAACTAAGCTACCTTTGCGATGGCCTCGCTGAAATGTTAGCGGTTTTGGAAAAACTCAAAAAAAGTGAAAAATGCATTTTTTCGAATTGTATGCATCGTAGAGAAAATTTTATTGAACAAAAAATGTAGAGGACGTTGCGATCCACATTTTTGTCATTGGTGCAATGCTGCACGACTAAAAGCGCACAAAGTAGGTGGCGCTAAAGTATCAAAATTAGTGTTTTTCATGTGTTTCGCCCTGAAAATGTTGTTTTAATGTAAAGGTTTAAATGTAAAAGTTGTTCCTTACATTATTATCAACAACTTTTATTTCAACATTTTTTCGTACAACTTACCATTTACAAGTTATAGTAATACATAGCGCTGCATATACAGCACTGTTCTGCTAACGGTAGTTTTCGGTCCTATCGTGACTTTCTCCGGCGACGTTGGCATAGTTCTAACAAAAGGGCCGGTTTGGTCACCTGCCCTATTCATTAAGGACCGTACATTTTTCAGTTGCTATGAGATTTTCGGAGAGTAAAGACAGCATAATTTAGCAATGAGAAAATGAGCAATAATAAGGCGCAAAAGAGTGATAGACGGTTGGCCGCTAGTTCCTCTTCAGAAAGCGCCAGAACTGAATCTCCAGAGCAAGAACCACTGAGAAAAAACTACGAAGCTCTAACGAAAGATAAATTAGCAATGCGGAACAACCAGTTAGCATAAATTCAAAACTGTCAGACAATCATTATGAAATGAAAACATGTACATAAAAACGATCACCTAGTATATAAAGAACCTCTTCATTGGAAGCATAAAAAGGTGGACTGAGTAGCCTTTTTTCTCATGCGACCACTGAATGTGTTGAAAAACAGTAAGCGATTAAGATTTGTAAGTATTTTTGCAATATTTTGTATGTTTTTTCTATACACCTGTTAATAAATACAAATACAAAACTGAATTATACTCAAATAATGACTTTAATTGAATTGTTGTTTGTTTCCTTATCCAAATTTTCAAAACCTCTTCGAAAATCTGTTTAATTGATGACATTTTTTAAAAATGAAAAACAAAACTGAAAAACATTAGAAATTGTCTTTGTTAATAACATTGAGAGTTCAACAAAATAATTCATAATAGAATGCGACTCAAAAATCAAATAATGGATAATACTTGTCAAAAACAAATTAAAATTTTATTTATTAAAGTTTAATTGCTAAGAAAAAATTAAATTAGTAAAATCTTGATTTAAGCGTGCACTACCGATGTGTACTCATACTGCGTACAACAGTATATTTGGATTTTTCTTTCTTCTGCAAGCTGCAGCTTCAAATGGTAAGTTGTACAAAAATAATGTTTGAATGAAAGTTGTTGATAATAATGTAAGGAACAACTCTTACATTTAAACTTTTGCATTAAAACAACATTTTCAGGGCGAAAAACATGAAAACACTTTTTTGATACTTTAGCGCCACCTACTTTGTGCGCTTTTAGTCGTGCAGCATTGTACCAATGACAAAAAATGTAGATCGCAACGTCCTCTACATTTTTTGTTCAATAAAATTTCTCTACGATGCATACAATTCGAGAAAAATACTTTTTTTCGAGTTTTTTTGAGTTTTTCAAAAACCGCTAACATTACAGCGCGGCAAAGGTAGCTTAGTTACACCATTTTCAACAAGTGTACCAAATTTCATCGAGCGGGTAATTATACCGTCAAAACGATTTATTTTTCGACAGATTGACTGAACTACATTGAAAATCACCTTTTTCATCTAATAGGTTTCCATGCCCTTCCTTACCCTCATTTAATTTTGAGGTATTTAATAGCCCCCTCAAGGAGTTGTTCGTTAAAGCCTAAATAATACGTCAATCTGAATAAAATCATTGACAATTTTTTCAATCATTATGAAAGATAAACAAATTGGCTCATCTGAGATGGAATACCCTGTATACGTAAACGAAAGTAAAGGTTCCCAAGTTGAATTCACCCCCAGCCTCACTGATTCGGAACCATAGAAATTCATTATCGTTATGAATTGGTTCCAAGCCAACGAACCTCACAGGCAGCGGTTCTGAAATCGAAGTAATCTGTAATTTTTCAGCCGCTATTTCAATATTCCCCCACCGTGAGCCGCATCCAACCGCAAGCAATTATCCGTATCGTCCATTTCGACCGTAATTGAGCCAGAAATTATATCGGAAGTCGCAGTTGAAAACACAGATACAAACCGCTAGACACGCTTTAATCAATTACGGCCATTCCGACAAATAATTAAAACCTTAGGATGCGGTTCAACGGTTCTGAGTGAAGAAGAACTGAAACTTATTCGACGAAAATCGATCTGATTTGTTCGGCTAAAATAAGAGGTTTGATACGTTTTGTCTCCAGATTCACCTTGATTCGATTGAGTTGTATCTCGATTATTTTATACTTCATTTGTTCTGACAAGTACAAGTTTTTTTTCTGTGGTTGGAGGATTGGTGTTGAAGATGAAGAACAATGAATTTTGTTCGATAGGAGTCACAAATCCCTTTCTCTTCTACAAATTCACAGATCTTGAGACCACCAGAGAGGGTTTTTTACCGTAGTGGTTGCAATTAGGTTATTGCTTTTAAGAGTGGTAATACATAGTTATTAGGATGAAACGTTCATGGTCCATTATAATAAAAAAAGTGTTTTCAATACGAGATTGTCATGTATTGTGTTCTTCATTTTCCAGTCTAGTATTATAACACTGCTCAACAATTGATAGGGATCACTTACTTTTTCTAAATTTATTTCTGAAATATTCGCTCCAAGATTATGAATTTAGTCAGATATCAGAGTATTTTCAGTTGATAATATGGGTCACTTCGGAAAAGAATGAAAAAATGGAAAGTTCGAGAGAAAAAAGACTTTATTAGGAACACTCAAAATTCTGTGTTTGAATAACATAAAAATGTTATGTTATGTATAGCATGAAATTCTAGCGCTTCATTAACCAGACGACTACGGTATGGACGGGCATTATCGTCAATTAAAATGAAATTCTCGCCCAAGGTAGCCGCAAACTGATCAATTATGGGTTCAATAATCATATCGCGATATCTCTGGCTGGTCATTGTGGTGTTCTGCAGAACAACCAACTCTGTGCGTTGGTTCAAACAAATGCCTCCCCAAACACATATACAACCTCCGCCAAAAGCTGTTGTGGGTACCATAAACTGATCTGCATACCTTCGACCTCTTTCCCTCCAAGCAAGAATACGTCCATCGGAGTTGGCCAAACGAAATCTAGACTCATCCGTAAATAAATATCGGCTCCAATCTTCAACTGTCCAATTGCGGTGCTCCTCATCCCATTGCCGTCGATGAACCCGGTGTTCCCTATTCAAGCGGGGATGTTGTACCCTCCTACGTGCTAGTGGGTAAGTGGGATTTTTCCCAGCATTGAGAATCAAAAGACGATCTTGGGCAGCTGTTGTACTGCGCTGCCGACCTCCCCCATGAACATAGGCTACTGAGTCGTTTTGGATGAATCTATTCCAAGCCCGACTCACGACACTTTGCGAAACATTCAACCGCAGGGACACTTCTCGCTGGGATAAACCTTCCTGTATCCACCGTATGATTTGGTCCAGTTGCACAGGAGCCAAACGTCTTCTCGGCATGACTGATAAGCTGATATTGTTCTCATTTCTTCAATTATTATTGTCACTTTATGTGTTTGAACGAAAAAATAAAACAGATTTAATAACAAATACCACATTGCTTTTCACTCCACCTGTAACAGCCTACAGATAATAATCGATTTTGTGAACAAGAGCCGATGAAGTGAGGAAAAATTTGATATAATCAACTCAAAACATCTTAACTTTTCCTTAGAAAACATATAATGTACAGATATTCACGAAATAACTTGAAAAAAAAATACAAATGAAGAGAAGTTCATAAGTGATCCCTAGCAATTGTTGATCAGTGTAAATCAGTTTGTTTCATGCAAATTACCGATAATTCTGTTATTTATTTGTATCTATACAATTTCTGGAGAAGAATAAACTATTCACCGAAGCACAACACGGATTTAGATCAGACAGATCGACGGAAACTGCAATCGTGGAAATTGTCCAATTAGTTTCCACAAAGATGGACAATGGTGAGTACGTTCTGATGTTGTGTTTCGACCTGCAGAGGGCCGTTGACTGTCTTGAAGCTGAATTTGTTTCGGAAAAATTGGAGCGAATGGGAATACGTGGTTTCATGAACCAGTGCTTAACATCTTTTCTAAAGAATAGGAAAATCTGCATTAAGATAGAGGGTGGCTCCTCTGAATTGTTTGACACGGGTTTGGGTATCCCGCAAGGAAGTGTCTTGGGACCATTGATTTTCTTACTTTTTGTAAATGACTTACCTGAGTATATAATAAATGGAATAGTATTTTTATACGCCGACGATGCATCTGTTATCATTTCTGATAGATGGAGAGGAGGATTAGCAAAAAAAGCTGAAACTGTACTTCGTGAATTTAAAAACTGGTGCGATAAAAATAGACTGATGATAAATTTTGAGAAGACTACCGCAATTGAATGTCACAATGCACTTAAACTACCGCCGGAGCCTCACCTTGTGCTCAATGATGTGGTCTTGCTGTTGTCTGATGAAGTCAGACTTCTTGGCACCACTCTGGATCACCATCTAGGATGGTCCAGGGAGATTGATGTTTTGTGCAGGAGAGTGAATACCTGCTTTTATACACTGGTCTACAAAAAGAGATTTATAGGCATGGAAGGCGCACTTACATATTATCATTCAAATGTGTGTTCTATCTTGAGATACAGTATCTTGGTGTGGGGGAGCTCAACTGATGCTCACAGGCCGTTTGTCTTGCAGAAAAGAATAATACGACTCCTTTTTGGATTAGAACCTAAGACGTCATGTAGGATAATTTTCAGGACCTATTCTCTTTTCACTCTACCATGTATATACATGTATACATTGCTGAATTTAATACACTCGAAGAGATCAGAATTGGTTTGTCGTCAAGAATTCCAGAAATACAAAACAAGGGTAAGACATAGAATTCATCTTCCGAAGCACTACCATAAGTTTCATGAAAGATCTCCGTACCATGCTGGTTCTGTTTTGTACAATTCACTGCCGAATGAGATCACGCTGTTGAATCACACACAATTTAAAAAGAAAATCAAATCAATTTTGACAAATGAAGCTTTCTATAGCGTGAAAGAATATGTTGATTTCTATAGAATAAATTTCAAAAATGCGTGAAAATACTGCCGCAACCGTAGTGAAATATTGAACTGTATAGACTCAGTAATATATGTTTTTTCGTCGGTTTTTAAATATTCTCATGTTAGTGATGTTATTTTTAGTATAACTTTGTTTTATATAATGCTATGTATTAGTATTGACCTGTCATGTAATGTTGATGACGAATAAATTTATCTATCTATCTATCTATCTATACTGAAAATCTACTTCTGAACTTTTTGTCTTTTTTATTGATTGAGTTATTCTCAATTTATGCGAGCAAGGTCGGAAAATTAATCTACTGAAGAGCTCTAATTAGGTACTGAAAAACCATAAACTAGAGGTACAAACAAATACATTGATCTCTTCACGACCAACCTATCTGATTCAAAAAACAATATAATCAAGCTTTAAAAATCAGTGAAAGCCGGTCCCATAATTATGAATTCTTAAAAAAGTTAAAGAAATCTGAGGCAAAAAATTATTTGTAACAAAATGTTCATCTTTATTTCATCATATCTGTGAGGATTGAGCGCTCAAAGCGAAAATAAATCGAAATTCGATTCGAAAAATTCTGAAATCAAGTAAATATATAAGTGAGTAAACGGGTTCGGAAAAATTATGAGAATCTCCAAGTTTAGAATTTCACCTTTTCCGTTGTCGTAAATTACGTTATCATAAATTGAAAATTTTTAGAGAAAATAACTATACTGCTCGCATCTGAATCTTTAAAAACATGTTATTTACGTAATTTATGAGATGGGAACCACAAAAAGTCAATATGTAAATTGAAGATTCCTCACTTGTTACACTTAATTGTGTATGTATTTTAAAATAAGTTTTTTTAGAAACAAGATTTTAACTCTTTAATCGTAAGCTTCGAACTTCTCAAACTGTTGTAGCTTTGTTCTTCCATTTCAGAGCCCTAATAATGATTTAAAAGAAACAGTTCTTTGTCCTTTGTGTCTCATTATTAGGCTTAACTTTTGTAAGTTTAGCTCTGATAGTGTCTTGAGTTTTGAATGCAGTCGTTATGTTGTATCTATTTCCAATTCTTCTCATTTTCTCCGACAAACCTTTTACATAAGGAATTACGGTTTTAATGGTCTGATTTATATCTGTTGGTTCAGGTTGACTTTCTCTTGTTCGTTAAGCTTTTTCTAATATCTTTTTGGGGTAGCCATTGTTTCTAAGAGTTTTCGAGATGTTATTTATTTCTTCATTTTGGTCTTCTTCAGTGCAACAAATATTTATTGCTCTAACAAATAAACATTTTGCTACTCCCAATTTAGTGTTTAGTTGGTGGTTTGACTCAAAATGTAGATATTGTCCTGTGTTCGTTGGCTTTTTATACACAGTGGTTCTTGGGATTCCATTTTGTTTATGTACTAGTACATCTAAGAATGGAAGTTGTCTGTCCTTCTCGATTTCAATTGTGAATTTAATTGATTCCTCTTGATTGTTTAGATATTGAAGGAATCCATCTATAGTGTCTCTTCCATGTTGCCAAATAATGAAAGTATCATCTACATATCTTTTCCACAGTTTGGGTTTAAGTACATATTTTTCTAATGCCTTCTGTTCGAAAATTTCCATATATAAATCAGCTAAAATTGGTGATAGTGGTGAACCCATGGTCATTCCGAATTCTTGTTGATAAAAGATGTCTTCGAATTGGAAATATGTTGTTTCAATACAAAGAGAAAGCATTTCTATAATTGCATTGACGCTTAGTGTAGTTCTTTCACTAAGGGTTTGATCTTCTTCAAGCTTTTCCTAACTATGATAAGTGTTTTATCTGTCGGAATATTAGTGAACAAACTGGTGATGTCGAAGCTGACCATAACGTCTTCTTCCATGATTTCTTGATGTTTCATTATTTCTATGAAATGTTTCGTGTTTCTTACCATCGATGTTGAATTACTTTTTAATGGCGATATAATTTTCGTCGAAACTAGTTGACCTTTCTCCAAAAAGTTGGTTTTGTGATTAATCGTCGACCTAAAATTATATTTCCATTGTTGTTGCGATTTTTAAGTTATTAAGGACATTCGTCAATAAACTTCGAAACAGTTAACAACGATAAAAGGGAGAAGGCCCAATTTAACGATTTAGTAGAAAGAGATGTGCTGTGAACCCTTTTTAAACTAGAGAAATCCACAACACCAACTAAATATACGAAGTTTGAACATGCACCAACGCCTATCCCAAAATTAGAGACAACATCCTGAAGGCATATGATGACACAACAATGTTGTTCATTCATAAGAAGAGAGCACGTCGCCCTTTAGATACAAGGAACGAAGCTCCTTCCCGAGTCACGAATTCCCCAACAATGTTTCAGATCTCATTACGGGCATTGTCATAAAAACAATAAGATCACTGTGAGCCTGTACAACATCTCGTTAGAGCAGCAAAGTTCTAAGCAGTCGTTCTGAAAATTACTGGAGAACGGACAAATTCATAACGATATTAATAAAGATCCGAATGCCGATCTTCATCCCCCCTACGACGCCATAAAGACTCAGAGTTCGGTCTTGTGTTTTGATTTGAGCTTCAATGTCTAAACGGATTTGCTGATGGAATTGGAGGAGGGCTATCTCGAAGACGCTGGGTATTGACTGGAATAAATAACAGCCGAAAATTTACGTTGGAAGCAACCCTCTGCTTTTTGTTCAATTATTTTCTTGCTCTGTCAATTTCTGTAATGAGATCTGATGAAATTGATGTGATGCTAGCTTCATCCGATTCTTCTACAGTCTGAAAATTATTTCAATTTTAACTGAGATTTTTTCTTCAGGGAAAAAACGAACGAATTCAATCAAGATCACTTTCCTTGGCCGTATTTTATCAATAATTCACGTCACTAGCGTCAGTATTTTTCTAATTCTTTTCGTAAAGTAAGAATGTTATATCAATTATTTCGAAATGATACCTTTTTCGCTCAAATATTTACATATCTGAAAAAATGAAACTCCATGTTAGAATGGAAATCTTTCTGAAATGAGGCTTACCCAGAAAAATAAGAATTAAGCAAATCACATTTCAATTTTTTTAACAGTATTGTCTACTTTGTAGCACAAAAAAATTCCTTGTGCGGAATTCGGGCCAATAATAAAAATTCTGGAAATCATCAAATAACGATAATTTAAAGATGATTATTTTTTTCAAATAATGCACGTTCTTGGGAATAAAATCATTAATTTACCATCCAACATTTAGTCTATTTGCTCGAATTATGGAATGAACCTATGACACAGGTGAGGACCAAGTCAGCCATATTATTTATTTAGTTAAATATATTGAAATTTTATGAATGAAGTCCCTTTTGTCGGTAAAAACAGGAATTTTCGATAATTTGAATGCTTTGTTAACCTCGTTGAATTCATCAATTCTATTGATTTATAAATAGCTTTCATTTCGTAAATTCGTGTCTCTGTGTTGTTTCGATGTAATAAATTTTTCCGAACAACTCATCCGTAAAAAAACAGCAATGCATTCAAGTCTCATCATCTATATGTATATTACTTTTGCCCCTCGAATGTAAATAATAATATTTATCTTGGATGAAAATATACTAGTTTTGTTACAATGAACTTATTGCAAAGAAACATTTTTTTGTTCTCCTCATTGTTTTCGTTTCATTCAGCAATGGATAACATCTATCCACTTGGAGAAAGTAATGGAATTGAATTCCTGAAATGCTAAAAATACCGTACTCATGAAATTATGTTCAATATTTGCAAGCTATTGGAATATTATAACCATTTTAGTAACTATCAATATTCTGTAGAAAAGATTTCGATGTATGAATGTCTCGATACCTATTAACATACAGATATACAGGGTGATTCTTTGACCACTGCGTTAATTTTAAACATAGGTTCTTGAGATCAAAAGAAACACTTTTTCCATTACGGTATTTTCCTTATTCAGCTGCGTTAAAAAGTAATAAGCATTTCAAGTTGTCACATTGGGCAAATACCCCTCTGTAGTCCAGTTTAGTTTGAATGAAAATCACCTTCTACAGCATCCACTATTGAATTTGAATTATTTAAAAACATTATTTTCCCTCTAAAGTAATGATTCACTCACTCATGTTTCATCCGATGAGGTCCATATTCAGAAGGAAGATACGAAATACTAATTTTCAGGTAAAAAAAATTCAACACCATAAACATAGATTTTTGTTGTTCTACCATAATTTCTTCCTACTTCAAGAATATAAACCATACCTTTCTAGTGAGAAATTCCAAAAAAACCTAAGAATTATTGGATGTTATCATCATACATTTGTAATTTTCTTCTTGAAATTTACATGAAAACCATCATTTCTATGAAAACTTCCAAGGAAAGAGGTTGTCACATTGCTTTTTTTCACTCAAAGCCAGAAAAAATCATCTATGATTTTCCAAACACTGATATTTCTGAAGTTTCTTCTCCTTAACAGAGACCAGTGAACAGGTCTATGAAGTTTCTTGATATCATACTGTTAAAAATATGAAAATCTTTTTCGAAATCTTCTACAACAATGAATGATGTCACTACGGATAATTATTTTAAAGTGATGTATGTTACTTTGCTTGATGATTATTTTCTGTACTGAATCCCAATAACAATTTACTTGGATAGATTACAAGTATTTCCAAAATTTAGGTGTGCAATTATACTTGCTTCAATAAATTGAGTTTGATCACCTAAATTTGCTTTTGACAAAAACCAACTAGGTGTTCTATAATAAAAAAATTTTGTTATCATTAATATGAATCTATTCTGTTTAGACTATAATTAATGTAAATTTTTGATTATGTCAAATTTTAATACCTTCAATAGAATATTAATTTTAGACTATAATTAATTACTGAAAACATTAATAATTTTTGGATTCTATAATGAAAGATAGTATCTGTTTCAATTATTGAACAAAGTTATAAATATTGAATAATAGAGGAATTATTCATAGATTAAAATGTTATTATAAAGTTCTGTGGTGAGTAGTTCCCAATAAAATAGTGTTCTGTGGTTCTTTGTTGTTTTGATTTTGTTTGAAAGTGTCAACAGTTATTTGTATCTTCAAAAAAAAGTTGAAGATATTCTAGGGATAATTTCGATGGTCTGAAATTATTTAATTCAGTGTGAAATGATTATGGTCAGAAAATGCATTCTATTCTAATATTTCTTGTTTATGAGCCTATAGCTTCCAGTTTCAATATTGATAGAATTTTAATTAATCATGAATCATAACAAACATTAAGAAATATTAAAACTAAGTCGAATTCTATTAACTCCTGGGTTTGTGAACCAGGTTGAATCGGTGTATGAAATAAAGATGTGAAAAAACTTCTGTAAAGGTACAAAACAAATCTAGGAGAAAGGGTTCGAAGTTTTTAAAACTCATATGAGCTTAATTTGAAGCATTCCTATGTTAGAATAGATATAATTTGATGAACCCTGAAAGCCTGAAGCTATAAAAAACCAGCTCTTCATAAAGACAAGTCTTCAATTTAACAGTCCTGACGAAAAATCTATTACCCATCTCAATGGTCATGAAAATATACTGAAGTACCTATGTAAGTGATGGAAAACTTTTTCTTTATTTATTATGGAATATTACTCTGGATTCAATATTAAACAAGGTGCTTGACATTATTAATGATGAATACAGCAAATGGCAATTTAGATTTTATACTGAATGTAAGACAAAAATTGTTCAGTGGTTAATTTCATCTATAGTGTATAGTGGTGGAACCATAGACTGGAGAGATTTCCCCAACCTTTTGAAAAAATATTTAATATAGACATAAAATATGGCAACATTGAACAAATCTGATTATTGAATCATTTCAGCACAGAGTTGGATTTGGGAAAATCAGAAAATTTGGACAAAATTATATCGATTTAATTCCATTCAACTTCAAATATCTCAAGAATGCTAGGAGAAAAGATGAAGAATGATTTTACTAATGATTCCAGGAAGTACAAGATACGGACCAACAAGAATATCATGCGATTTAACCAATAGTAATGAAACCCACAAGAAATAGAATAAATGATGCCAAAATATGCATGACTGTTATCAAAAACCTTCTACAGGAGATCATTTCAATTGATATTGTCGTTGGAATATTACAGGTGAAAATGCAATTTTTTTATGAAATTTCAACACCCTATATCTTTTGAACGGGGCCAAATTTGGAAAAATATTATGGGAAGAAAATGTATCTTTTGACGTCAAGAATCTGTGGTTAAAACTAACGCAGTGGTATGTATATTTTCATAAACAATTTTTAAAAAATATTGCTCAACTAAAAAAGATAAATTAATTTCCCAAAGGAGCTGATTCGACAAATAAAAAAAAATATAATAATTCACTTGATCAAAGTGTTTTACGCGAAATGCGTTTGTGGTTAAAGGAAAACTGAAGGCTAACTGTGAGTCTGGTTACTACTAATTTTAGATATATAAATATTTGTTCATTTTTTCACAATCTTTATGCCCGTTATTTCTGTATTGCAATGTTCGAAAGTCAGAAATGATTTTATAACAGTGCGTTGGAGCTCTTGAACTCCTAATTTTTCAATGGTGTCGAATGGAATAAAATATGTAATGAACTATAAAAAGGTTTCTATAACATTTATGTTATATGTTCAAAATTCACCTGAAAATGTTAGAATTTTTCATTTTCTCTTAGTTCCAAGTTCAAACACTTTTCGGCTTTTCTCAATCTAATGGTACGTGTGAACCAGATCAAATTACCTTTGCGTTCTTAACCTCATCCTTGCGGTACATCTATTATCCGCTAACAGAATTACGAGCATCTTTCATGTAGTAATTATGTGTTATCCGAGAATGTTTACGTAGGCCCAATGGTATAATTCCGTTATACTCGTATTCTCTTCATCTATCCCACAGACCATCTGATAGATCCCAGACGGCGTAACCAAATATTTGTTATAACATGATATCGTCAACGATATGTAATAGATAGTCTAATATTTGGAATAACGTTGAATACATCGAAATTTGATACTTTTGTTTCGACTATCCGCTTCTTTCATTGTGTTGACTGAACTGAAACTATTTTACAGATTTCTGACTTCCTCCCAGCCCGTTGTTGATATTTTGGTTGGGTGAGAAGTCCAGCTGGTTTTTCAATCGAGGAATACCGTCTCTGTTTAAACGTTTCCTTTCTCATTTTTTGTGCACGGAAAGATTTGATAGTGAATGTCTTGTATTGTTTAAAGCAACTTTCAACAATTATTCAAAACATTTTCAACTCGCTACGAAATGCATGTCAACTATTAGAAAAGTATCAGAAACAAGCAAGAAAATACGTCAAAAGAAAGAGTAGGAATCGATTATTATAATTCTTGGGGGATCAAGAGGAAGAAAATCAATAAAAACCATTAATTTCTATTCTACAAATTACATAATTTGCTGTGAAACCGATATTCCGTCAAATACCTACACCAAGCGAATACCTAAAATTTTCAATGTGTATATCTTTCCGTTATCATCCTATGATAATATGAAAACATTTACAATTCGATCCACGAATACCTATATCTATTCAAACACGAGTTCGTGAAAAAAAATCTTCCACCAAGAAATGAGTTTCGATTAACATGGACATAAAAACTTTTTACGACTGGTACCAAATGAATTAAACCCAATCAAGCAGTTGGGTATCATGCTAATGAAGCTGTAAAAGGATAATTAACGGATGAAACATAGTTCCACAAATTTACGACGAGACTAAGATAAATCCAAGAAGCAGTAAGATTTATCAGAAAAGAAAATGTTGTTTGTTCTTCTTTGACCCGATAAAAGGGGAATTTCTTAATACCACTACAGCATTTAGCGAGATACCGTTTGGTTTCTTTATGGTGGGCCCATGAAAAGCTTTCAAGGATGACAATGTTGATTTAGGTCAATTCTAGAAGAAACCGAATTTCTTATCTGGTTTCTGAATTACGCTCTTTCATTCCACAGATTTATAAGTGGTCGTTATCCATTCAGATTCAATTCCTGTTGAATCCGAATATAAAAGTCTCCGTGAAATAACAAGGATTTCTGTTTGCTCATTTTCTATGAAAAGTTTTCCTGGCTCTCTCTAAATTTATAATATTCTTCATGAATTTCTCGTCGGATCATAATTCCCCATCTATTTATTCTTCATGAATTTCCGTTGAATTATAATTCATCATCCATTCTTACGATTTAGGAGCAGATAATTCAGCAAGAAATAAATCAACCTCACAAAAAATACGGTAATTCAATATTATATCACGAAATTTGACGGGGCAGAAAATTTAATCCAGAACCTCTTATCATAAAGAAATAAAGGCGCAAAAACTATTTGTAATTACAGAATGTACTTTTATTTCAAGCACATAAACTTCATTACTCATAGCAGTAGGTATATTCAATTGCTTCTTTCAATCCCAAACATATATACCAATTAAATTAAATTAATATATGGGCCCTGGTAAATACAAACTGTAGACCGTTTGCTTGGACAACAAAGGAATACGTTCTCTGGAACACATATTCTATTGCTGGATTGGTACCATATGTAGTTGTTTATTTAGTTAGATTCTACTAAAAATTATGATTCATAACCATTTTTGCTTAAAAACTCAATTACCTCAACAGGAAAATAATCAATAATGGTTACAGATATTATTTTTCATTTAAAAAATGTTTTCAGATTTTAACGGAAAGTTTTCAGTGTGCGCGTGTTTATTTCGTGACGAGTGAGTGACTCGATAAATTCAACTAAGGAAAGTTTTCTTTTGTTCGCAATGGACAATAATCAGGTCAGAGAATTTGTAGTTTCTAATGAAAATTCAGATGTTGTCAATTTTTTAATTGAAAAGATGAGAAATTTATCTCACGAGGATAGGCTGTTTTTGAAAAATATGCCTAGACCTTGCTCAAACAATTATTACTCTAGTGGCAAATAGGGCTGAAACTTAGGCGAAACTCCACTATAAAAAGTAACGCACCGAGTGCAGTACTCATGGTGGTGGAAACCTGCATAATAGATATGGAAAATTGAAAAAACATAATAGAAAATAAACATTTTTGACTCACATATTTATATATAGCAAAATATATTATTGAAAATGGAATTATTGCTGAGATATTGAAAATATATATATATATATATATATGTGTGCTAAAAAAAATCAGCAGAAAAATTATATATATATATATATATATATATTATATATATATATATTATATATATCTGCTGACCCTAGATTAAAGTTCATGAGCTGCTACTGGTGTAATTATTCATGAATGAAAGGTATGTGTGAAGTAGCAGTCACGATTGAAGCAGTGTTGATTTATATATTAAATCATGCTAATTTTTCAATAGTGAAACATGAACCCTAGTAGTATTAGGTAGCGAAAAACATATAATAATGAAAATAATATATTTATGAGGGTGAGGATTCCAAAAACGGAAAATACAGGCTATAACCTTCTTTAGAAAATAAAATTCAAATGTATAGCGAAAATGGAACATCTCTCTGAAAAAACTGGTTCTCTAGCCTTGGAAGTTTTCATAGAAATGATGGTTTTCATGATTTGGAAGTTTTAAGAAGAAAATTACAAATTTATGATGATAACATCCAATAATTCTGAGGTTTTTTTTGGAATTTCTCACTAGAAAGGGATGGTTGATAATCTTGAAGTAGAAAGAAATTATAGTAGAACAGCAAAAATCTGTTCAAGGTGTTGAAATTACCAGAAAATTAGTATTTTGTATCTTCCTTCTGGATATGGACCTCATCGGATGAAACATGAGTTAGTGAATCATTTCTAAGAGGGAAAATAATGTTTTTAAACAATTCAGATTCATTAATGGATGCTGTGGAAGGTATTTTTTATTCAAACTAAACTAGACTACAGAGGGGTATTTGCCCAATGTGAAAACTAAAAATGCTTATAACTTTTTAACGCAGCTGAATTTGGAAAAACTTTAATGGAATAAGTATTTCTTTTGATCTCAAGAACCTATGATTAAAATTAACGCAGTGGTCAAAGACTCACCCTGTATATCAATATTATCATCATCATTGATTTATTTGTGATACATTATTCATAATTGTGAACAAATAAAAATAATAAAAAGAAAACAAATGATTGAAATCGGAGCCTACATAGGGATCTGCAAACAAACAAAAATTTCCAGGAACTGCAAAGAAACAGGATTACTGTGTTTCATCAAATTCTTCCTGCCAATTCTTAAAAAAATCTAGTATATATCGAATCGCAATCCCCACTAATCTAACCTAATCCAATATAGAAATTTCCAATAGGATCAAATGCGTATCCGTGAAGTTCTATTGAAACTTAACTGCATCCGATCATGGAACTGGAAATACGCTTTTTATTTCTGAACCGACCATAAAAGTTTTGTTATAGCCTACCTTATTTTGATACAACCGCGAAGACGATATATCTCAGGGGCAATTTAGTGAAAAATTTCCCATTTATTCTTCTATTTCCTCTTTCGACCGCAACAGAGGAACAATATAGGCCCGACGAAGACCCAGAATTAATCTTTTATGATTCCACCGAAATGCCGGAATAAAATTTCGACGCAGAAGTAATCAATCAAATTATTCAGCCAGGCTTTCTCGCTGCACGGCCGAAATACTCATAACTAATCCTGTCAGGTACCTATATAGATCTCAGAGAACGTGGTGGATACAATAAAATGCATGGTGAGAGAAGTGAAGGATTTTCAGGTAAAAGCGACCTTCTATCTAGAGCACGGACAGGCAGAATATGATATCGCTCTTTCATTGTCGGTCAAAACGAAATATTTGGCTATGAATTTAGATTATTGACAAGAAAATAAACAAGAAAATAGTTGCCTTTTTACTGGATTCGCAACTTTGGATGCATATTGAAAACATGGATAGTTAATTGCTCTAACCAAGTAATAAATTGATTGGGCATCCAACACCCCGAAGGGGCACTAGTTTTTGAAAAAAGAAATATATTGAAAAATTCGTGAAAGAAAGGTTTGGAATCTAATCTCTAATATTTTATAGCTTATCCTTCAATGAAAAATATCTGCATTCCTTACTCAGACAACACCTATCAGCTCTTTCAACATTGGATGTTGAAACAAATGAGTTCGAATTTATAAAAACCTTTATTTAGTGTAAGTCTCAACAAAGGCGAATATAATAGGACAGAACAAAGAATCGGATTTCGATTAATAATGTAAATGTTGAATTCGATACCAAACAATAGAGCTTATCGGAGAAATATTGATTCGAGTATTTATTTAAATATGTGATAAAGCTTGTTTTTTTACACTAGAGAAAAATAGTTGCAGTAGGGCTAACATAAGAAAAGAACGAGAAAATGAATAAATGTATAACCGGCGTGGCGGAGTTTCATATTTGGTACATACATAAATTTCGTATTCCATTTCATCAATATCTCAGGATTTTCAACATGCGATCTAAATAATTGATTAAAATTTAAATGCTGAGCCCTCTCGGTAGGTGCGCAGCACGTTTCAAATCAATCAAATGAACCAGTTATCATCTATATAGAACAAATATGTCGGATGAATCAAAAAGTTACATGCAACAGATAACTAAATGTCTGAGTGAATGCAATTATCATTTTATATCAATGCAAATAGAACTAGATAAAGAATCAATAAATGCCGATACTACGCTAGATATTTTGACGTCACAAAACCAACTTAATCTGTGTGAGAACGACAGGCAAAGGGTTAAAGTGAAAATTATTATTTTACAAACATTATGAAGGCAAAGTTGTCCACCATGAATACTCACGTTCTTGATTGAAAAAAGGATTGAAGAAGACAAGTCACAGCTTGGTTTGGAATAGAAAACCCCCGAGATAAAAAACTCAATAGAGGTACTATATAGGTAGATTTATTGGAGAGTATTGGAAGATATTTTAGAATACAAAGAATTCGTTTCATATTCTGATGATCATATGAAAAAAATGGCCAATGCAAACAACTCGCAATGAGATGTAAGAATAAAAGTAAGCATCGGAAAATTCATGGAATCGGATAGCTCTTCGAACCAAGCCAATCCAGAACTCAAAACCTAATCCATGATATCCAAACAAGAACTCCTTAAACAGATCAACATATTATAGGGTCACCAACATAACCACCACATCTGACAACAAATAAGGATTGTCAACTTTCCTATCATATTGGAGATGACGAATTGCGATGTCAACCGAAAATGAGCATTCTTTTGTAGCTGAAAGTCTCGCAGATGTCACTATGAACCTTTCAAGGAAAAGACACGTCAAGAATTCCACCTAAAGCTCATTAGTGGATATCTGACTGCCTTTCGTCAACGGAAACCCAAGAATACCCGCTAATCAGTTGGAATCTCGGATGACTAAGTCGTCAATCACATTTTGACAGTTAACGAGTCGAATATCTAATGAAGGAGAGTTGAGAGACCACAAAGAATCTTTGTTCTTGTTCATCGATAGCAGTTGAATCGGTGAGAGATAGCGTTACAAGACTTCGTGTGAAAGGTTAAGGCCTATCAAGAACCCAGACGATGATTAACCTAGCGTCTAAATAACAGGTACGCTATGACCTCTTCTCATGCAAGCGAAGATGGTTGTGCTCAAAGCAAGAGAGATCTCATGAATTCAGCATCTATGAAAGAATCGATGCCTCGATCTCATCCGTTTTCTGCGACATCAGTCAGAGTGTAATTAGTTCATTCTTCGATAAAATGTAGCGGCTTAAAACTCACCTATTCAAGAATTATCCAAAAAAGCACAATTTTTCAATAACAAAACCAATTTTTATAGAACAAGTCTCAGCAATCTGTCGACTTGATAAATTCACTTTAAGCTATTCTATGGTCTATAAACAACACAAAGTCACCAAGTAGTCATCGACGCCAACCAAAAACTAAACACTCCAATGAATCTACCGCAAACTCACGATATACGAGAATCAACTATATGCGCGACGCTGACGTACGTCTATACAGACTCAAAGTCAAACCCAAACTGATCGCGATCCGACTCGAAGGACCAGGCCAGGACCCTGCGTTTGAAGCTAGCCCCCACCACCGGACGCAGAAACAGCCGAACGTGTCTGAAGATACACGCATACGAATTACGCTGGTACCAGTATCTACACCTCTTCTACGTTAAATGTAAAAATGACGGTTTTTCATTGGCTAATGATTCGGGGGCTGAGCTAGTTTAATGAGCAATCAAAGGAAGTTCTATAGTCCAAATGAATTATTTATGGCTGATGACTTCGGGTTTTAGCATGTCGATGGACGCGGAAATTTACGCTGTCGCTGAAAGCTAAAAGTTGATTCATTACCGGTAAAGTAGTTGAGCTTGTTTGGTTGTCCGGTGTTTAAACTTCATTTGAGCAAATGAAATTTTTATAAGAAATGAGGGAGAGTTGATGAATCCGAATATTCTTTATTATCTGGATAATGGGAAGTAATAAAAGCATCAGCATGGCGTAATCGTTTACTTGGAATTATTAATCTTCCCATTCTACAGAAGCACCTTTGAATATTCCATTTAATTCAAATACAATTTTGGAAGAAATGCAGTCTATCGATAGCAATGATACCAGGGTTGGCTTTTATATTTCGAGATTAGTGATCAAAACAAATATTAATAGTCGACAATCGCTTTATTGTTTTTCAAATTATTCCCGATTCAGATTTATACAATTTTGCATCCGTTTGAAACAATTGTCGAAATACTTTTGCCACTCTGATTGAGGTATCTCCAAAACATGGATTCTAAACGCATCAACCACTTTTTCAGGTGTCGAAAATGTTGACCTCTTATTTTATTTTTTACGTACGGGAAAAAAAATAAGTCATTCGAAAATAAAAAGGCATTGCAAAAAAGGATATATTCGGATTTTGAACGCAAGTCAAATTTTCCGAATTTTGAAGATAAATTGAAATAGATCATCAGCAGAACGCCCAGAACTAACATCATAAAATCCCATTAAGCGGTCAACAAGTTGGTCATCTATTATATAACGAAAAATGACTGATAACTGGGAATGACAGCTTGTCAGTTGTTTCATCAACTTGCCAAGAAAAAAAACAATGATTGTGAAATTTCGTCCTCGATTTGTTTATTCACAACAAAAGCAACCGAATCAATTAATTCATTTCGAATGGTTTTAGATGTACCAGAAATTACCGATTTACTGTTGGTGTCATTTCCTAAAAAGGTTTTTAAATTCGTGTCAAATTTACTAACAAGAACTACCAATTCTTTGAAATTTCCGCGATTTAAAGACTCATTCGATTCATCGTGTCCCCTAAAAGGTAACTCTTGCATACAGAGGTGCATCGTAATATCTATTAAACTTGAGATTCGGAGCCAAGTTAGGACTATACGGCGGATGGCTGATCAAATCGATGTTTTGAGTGCTCAAAAATGCAGTTCTTTGAGCCGATTCCAAGCAACACACACTCGTCTAAGTCACACAAAGTAAACGTCTACTGAGATCTAAAAACATCTTAGTCTAATAATAAGCATACAGAATATGTCATTTCCTAGACATGATTTAGATTGATATCCATTCTATGTTTTTAAGAGTGTTTTATGGGACATAAGTTGAGAGTTAATATTTTTGAGCCTATTCGACGTTGAAAAGGCAACTTTTTTCAATGTCGAAAAATGATCATGAAATAAACAACTTGCTACAGAATTTTGAATGAGTTCAGAAAAAATTCTAAAATGAACAATGAATTGAAACTAATCATTTTTCCGCATGAAGCTCAAGTCGTGATAACATTCGGAATGTCGAACATGAAACTTCAAGGAATTGAATTCAATCCATCCATTCACGATTGTGTTAAGGTGGAGCAATGCATTGGTGGGCATCACACTAACATTTTCATGGAAAACTTTTACGTTCTTTTTAACAAGATTCATTTTCAATCCCCGGCAAGTCCGCTATGTTTATTTTAGACTTATAATGGCCTAGGGAGTCTATATTCATTCATTATATTATCGTGTTTTCATGTCTTTAGATCTTCACATGGTTAAATTTGAAACAATCTTAATTATGATATCGATCATCTTCGGCGTTGATCGATATTAAATGCAGCTGCTGATAGAGATTGCGCCTTCTGCTTCACTGGAAGCGGAAAAGCGTGAAGTCGTGTCACGTCATGAAGTCATTTCGTCATTATTCGGCTTTCCATTTCAATCGGCAAAGGGTGAAGACAAAAGATCAAGTGACTGTACTTTCGTGATCCGTGCTGAAGTTAGATTTCATCAATCAAGGGAATTAAGTGAATGTTCAAACCTATAACAATACGATAAGTGAAAAATTTTCCTAATATACTGTTTTGACAATTTTAAGTTCCAACAATTTTTTGAAGCTTTTTTCATTATAATTCAAAGTGAATGAAATAGTCTAATATTGTCTAAAAAGTCTCTTCGATAGACGAGATGTTGAAAATGCATTAGCATGCTTCTACACAATAACAAAAGGGGTATTTGGGTAGCTACTTGATATCTAATAGAATTCAAGCAATTTGCATCTATTTTTTTCTTTTCATATTTTCTGGTATTGATTACGTTACTTGATTTTTCCCGTAACGTTGATTTCTACGCCAATTCTAGGATAATTGAAATTTTCATGCTCATAAATGAATATCCTTTTCAACTTAATTTTTCAACAAAAATATTGCATCGCAATATGTAGATTCATTAGTCAGCACAAAAAAACTAAGAATATGTATTTCAAAGTTAATCGGCAACGTCTATCATTATCTAATTAACATATAACTAGATGGATATTTCCGTATCGAAATTTTTTGTAGTAGGTACCTATAATTCAGAATTTCTGAATCGATACCGATGAATTGATTGGCGACCTCATTTAGGATTCATTTGCATTTGCCAAATCACAATTTTTTTTCATGTTATTCTTCTAAATTTTTACGATTCATCTTATTTCTGTTCATAAAAAGACATCGGTACCTAACCTTCCTCGATTTTGACATTTTTTTCAATATTCCAATGACGTAACTTTTTTATTGATTTTTCTACATCATTCAACCCCTTGAAAATCAGAAAATTTGTTTTTCTGTTACATATATTACCCCAATTCACTCCAAATTCGTTAAAAAACCTGTCTAAACGATCTTTCAATTCAATGAAAATGACTGTAAATGGTTCTCCCTACAATACCAACAACATCAAACATGAGAATAGGTGTAAAACTGCAAAATAAATCATTTAATTAATCAAATATTGAACTTGACTTTTTTAAAGGTCCTCCAGTTACTGAAGAAAGAAAGCAGTTGTAAGGTACATTATTAAAAGTGTGCATTAAATCTTTATTATTTCATTTGAATGTTCTGATGTCTCAAATAATTATTCCAATTTATTATAAGGGTTCGTCGACTCACAGTTGGAGGATAAGTAAATGAATACTATTTATTCTACGCCTAGCTTTTGCAATTTTATTTAATGCATCCTCAGGGCTTCTATAAAAGTACAATAAAAATGATGCAATAAAAAATTTTTCTTTTTCGTTTCATAACTTTCTGAATGAAAGATTTCTCAAATTATAAAAAATACATATTTTATAATATGACGAATATCTTGTTGCTAAATGCCAATAATTTGAAAAAACCAACATTCATTAAGTTATTTAATTCATATAATTTATATACCTGGAACTTTTAATATACTGCAAATATATCTATATATATAGTAGAAGTAAAAGTACCATATAATGATCATACAAAATTTTTCAGATGCCGTATTTCTTCATTTTTCAAATGAAAATGTTACAGAGGTCACCATAATCAAGGCGATCCAAGATTGGCTGAGATTAACTAACCAGAGGTATCTTTACTCAAAAAATAAAAAATAAAGATGTGATTTTTATTGTTGAATGTAAAATTCATTTTAATAAATAGAATATGACACTACTTTTATCTTGTGAATCCTCACCAAATTGACACTACTACTTCATTGATTTTTTTTTTTGGAAAGTCTTTGAGATGACATGATAAATACAAAATTTCGTTGAAAATGTCATGAAAATTTATTTGTCTTTATGAACTCATTTCACTGACTCTGGAAGAAGAAAAGGCTATTAACGTAAGAAAATATTCAAAAAAAGATTTACGTCAAATGTCGAGATCTAGTTGAAACATGGATACTGAGAATAAAACCTTAATTTAACACCAATATAAAATGTATAAAATTAATTTGATCATGATATAAATTGAGTTTTAAAGAATTGTATTTCATACATACATTATGACAATGAATATATCCACTCGTTTAGATAGATCTATAGAGACAGATTAAAAAACGTTTCTTCATTACATGAACTAGAGTGTTTATAAAACGCATTTTCGACATACATTTTATCAAGGAATATTCTCTCTATTAGATATCTATTAAAACTTATGAAAAAACGTTTCCCCATTACATAAATAAGAGTATTAAAAACACGTATATCAGACATTTATTATACCAATGATTAAACGTTTATTAAACATAAATATTCGTCATAATTTTAGATTCCCTCTATCAAATGACCTCTATCTAGCATCTGAAAAAATTATGAGAAATACATAAATTAGATGGACATTTAGATATCGTTTTGATAAAACGAATCTTTTGAAATATGACTGTCATTAGATAATCTGGTGAACATCTATTATTCACCTCAATTATGTATGTGTGTTACTTGGGTACGGAGGTACTGCCTCCTAATGGACTCCACTGGTAATCAATTTTTCGTGAATAACTACTTGATATAAATTAATGAAAATTTAATACGATAAACAGTAGTAAGAACCTCTCAAAATAATGCCCCTAAAACATAATTAGCCTGTTTAGTTCATCAGTAGCAGACTTGGTGTATCCCATTATGAAATTAAATTTATCAAGATATTCAAACTTCAATAAATTATCAACGATTCAACAAAATTTGAAATGTAAATGTAAGATATTCATTTATTTTATAGGTGCCATTGTAATGTTTGTGAAAACATTGCGTTTTTTAATACTGATAATAATTTCTTTTCAATAAAAATAAAACATCAATTCTGTTAATTTTTTTTCCGAAAACGGTAAATTTTATGGACAATGAACACGAGTAACTTTTCTTAAGCTAAGTGTTCAGAGTATTCAAATTTATTTTTTTAACTTCTTATCATACAGGGCGTTAAAAATAGTAAAATATACAACCTAGTCTTCCCCAGATAAACTAAACCAGCTAATTATGTTTTAAGAGCAGTATTTTAAAAGGTCCTAACTACTCTTCATCATATTGAATTTTCATCAAATTATCAAAGTAGTTTGAAAGTTATTCAAGAAAAATTGAGTACGTACTTTGCGAGGCCGTATCTCCATAGGAGCGGCCGCTAGGAAAATATTCATGGGAACTTCTCTTCTTATTTTTAAATATTCTATCTGAATCCGAGAGATTTCTCATATTTTCCCGGACACTCTGTATAAATTTAACAAGCAAATACTATAGTCTCCGAATAATACAAAGCGGTACACATCTCACAAATAATCTTATTCCATAGAAGATACATGTATTTTTATTATTAGTGATTTATCTCAGCTGTTTGGTCCTAATTAATAAAATTATATCGTAGATTATATTATAGACAATCAGTGATGTGTGTACTTCATACTTCAGAAAATATAATTCATTAATGCTGATAGACAATATGGTCTTGCACTGAGAAATTCAAATAAATAAAAATTCCGAGAATATGGAATAAGTATACTGCTTACATTTTGATTTCGATTTTAAATATTTTATATCAATTTCGATCTTGTTTCGGAAAGTTTTTTTGTTTTAATATTTCAGTAAATTTTCAGAAGAATAACGAATTAAATTGTTTAGTTTCAACCCTTTTCGCCCGAGAAACTTCAACGTATCTTTACTTACCTGAGAATCAGTATTTACATGAACACCAACTTACTTGTATGAAACAACTTATTAATTGATTCATACGCGTGGGAAAGAGATTCAAGAACTTGCTATCTTCGCAATTATGAATTCTACTCACTCCTTCATGTATATTCATTTATGTCTTGTTGAGTCATTGAGAAAAAGATATGCGGATGAAAATGAGATGGTAGTAGAGCTCTCTGGAAGTTACCATAAATAGAAATGTAGCTTCATTTCCTATATTTTATAGAAATCTATAGGCGTGATATCTATGTCGAATGAAATTTCGGTGTCGTTCAATAATCAGTCTCTATATTTCGAATCATTTCCCCTAGATACGAATTATTGTTAAAGCTTTCCACATTTTTTTTTATTTAAAGAGTCACCTCAGAAAAAATTTCAGGAAAATACTTGAAGAAAAACCATAGTTTGGAGCTGTAATTTAATGAAATTAATTAATGCTTGAAGAAAATCCATAGTTTGTGGCTGTTATTTAAATAAAAGCTTATGAATTCTTCAACTCGCTCTTTTATGCGTTATATATGATTATGACAAAAAATAATGCAAAGCAACTATCAACAACAGTATATCAGAAAAATTCATCATTGAACTGGTGTTAAGCAATCAGTTTTTTACTAATCCAGTAAATATTATGCTTGAATGCTTAGATATCCTAGCGAAATTTCTTGGCTATTCATGGACGCATAAAATTATTAATGCTATTTGTAAATTCTGCTGGCAAATCAGTACCAAAAGATCGGAAAATATTGCCAACGTAATAGAGAATACAACTGCTGATATAATCTTCAAATAAGTCCTTATAATGTTATATTAAATGATCAAAAATACTATATTTCAATCGAAATTGCTGTAGTTACGTGTGAAATTATGAACGAGGTCAACGAAGAAAATTATCCCATATACCTCGAAGGTATGGAACTGAGATTTTGGGTGTAGAATGAGACGGAGATGGTAATCTAGCCTAAGCGAATCCTACACAGATGACTGGCGCCATCTGTGTCTGAGTTTCTGATACATTCCTCCTCCTGTTCGGAACCGTCCAAATATAATAATATTTACCCCGCATCTGACCATAATTTTGAATATCTGCAACAATCTACGTCTACACAGTAGTGAGAAACCCACAAGAAATGGAATAAATCTATTGATGCCAAAACATGCATGACTGTTATCAAAAACCTTCTACAAGAGATCATTTCAATTGATTTTGTCGTTTGAATATTACAGGTGAAAATGCAATTTTTTCATGAAATTTCAACACCCTATATCTTCTGAACGGGGCCAAATTTGGAAAAATGTTATAGGAAAAAAATGTTTCTTTTGACGTCAAGAATCTATGGTTAAAATTAACGCAGTGTTCAAAGACTCACCCTGTATAAAACAAATATTCTAGAAGTAAAGCTCCTGTAGGATCAAACCCTTGTGTGAGAATTAAAACAATGAAGTCTAGTCGTTTCCATAAATTCTTGAACACGGCAGATTGACGATGTAACAAGTATGAAATAACGATTCCAGTTCTACTAATTTGGTAGGTTATAGGTATTCTTCATTATTTATACTGACCATGAAGTATATTGATTGACTCCGGTTCAATTTTTTTTCCTTAAGGCAGGCATTGTGCCTCTATGAAAATGAAGACGGAAAAAACAGGTGCACTTGTGCACAGGGATAAGATGTTATCTCTGCCTTGTGTCTTATATGTGAACGGCAATTGTATGATCTAAAAAATTAATTTAAGACAGTCATACCAGAGGGAAAATTCATAATGGCGCACTGCTTTATCAAAAGTTTTGCATAAATTTATTGTCTAATTTCGAAAGGCATTTTCCTTCCAAATTTCACGGGCTTTAATCAAAGAGAAAATGACCTCAATAAACAAGCAAACGTCTTCCCCTTCTTAAAACCACCCTCATCATTATAAAGGGCAGTTAAATTCCCCTTGACGTTCGACCGCTCATTTTGGGCACTTGACCAATATTTCCAATTCAACCCAATTTCAAGAATTCTCAGTGGGGTATGACCTAAATCGTTCTTAGCATTTCACAGAAAATCGCATTCACAATGCTTGAATACATATGGTTTCTTGGTTATTATGACAGAAGCCGTGGTGGTCCACCTCCTTTATTTTCTGAACAATAGTCAGCCGTAGAATCTAGGAGGCGAGATTTTAGGGCCTTACGCTAACCGAGACGTTAGGGTCGATTTATGGGTCCCATTGATTCATGGGACGTTTTTATGACGTTAGCACTGTAAAACTAGGTAGCTCTAGTTATACATCGTCAATTACTAGGTTACGAAATGTCATTTTGAGAATTGGGACAGCCTCGTGTCTTTTTCTGGTTATTTACGATGGACTCACCTGCTGAAAACGGAAGCACCATTAGAGCTTCTTGAAGAACAAACTGAATGAAAAGAAAACTTTCACCACCCAGTACTCTTTTAAGGCAATTATAATTTGAGAAATATTTCAAGACTAGCCAGGCAAATTTCATCCGCATCCTAAAAATATTCTTTACAATTCAAAATAAAATCGATGATATCCATGAAAATATTGAAACATATACTCTATTCAAAGTTTATTTGTAACTCGGTTGGCCATGGAAGTTTGACACATTTCACTCTGTATATTAAAAAGTTAGGTTGGGTTCGCTATTTTCCTGTCAGATTATTACGCACTGTTGTCTATATCACATAAAGGTCCTAGTAAACTTGGATTCACTCAAAATGCCAATTTACTTCTGAACCTTGGAAGAGTTTCGAAAGGTTTGAAATTATTATGGCAGAAATTTCTAAAGGAGCTGCTCTTATTTTGATTGGGATGTTGTATGATAACCTCAAAAATATTAATTATAATATTCAAGTTACCGTTCATCAGGGATGAACATATTTTAAGTGATTTTCGGGAATCTGAAGAAGTTTGAACATTAATCTGTTCATCATGATACATGAAACTTCCTATTGGAATTTGTTTGATATTCGAAAGGACATTGCTTTAATCGTTTGGAAGCTGGTTCAACATTTCAAAAGAATTAAGGAAGGTATCACAAAGAAATAATGTTGAATCTGAAGATGTAGCTAATAAGGAAATGGTATATATTCTTGAATGCAGAATTGGAACAGAGCATCTCACTTCTATGAAACACTTCCATTCAATTATCAACAAAATAAGATTCAATACAAGCTTGTATTCTGAACATGTTCTAGTTGATCAATGCATAAAAGTGATGGTAGGCACATTTAGTTTTTCAAATCTCTTATTTTTCCTCATAAAAATACCTTCATTGTGATCTTCTCGATGAGAGCTATACATGCTTCGTTCAGTAGGTATTCTCTGCAAATCTCTTGGTGATTATGTGAAATGAAGGTTTCATTTTGAGTCACTGACGAAAAGACTTAATTCTTCCATTCAATATATATTTTTTATCGTGATTGTTTCATAGTTTTGTTGGTCTGGGATATACTCAGCTCTAATCACATCCTCAATATTCAAAATTGAAATAATAGCTTTTAACATAAAGAATCGAATAAATGTTGATTACTTCTAAAGTTCTTTCAATCCGAATAATATCTCTTACAGGTATGTTATGTATACAACAGAATATTTTGAAGAATTCATAAACACATTCAGGAGCATTCACAATACTGAACGCTATGGATAGAACATCAATGATCTGAAAACGATGAAGAATAACGATCTACCATAATCAAATTAGATATAATTCAATTATTAATATTCAATGTGTAGACTTTTACTATTATCAAATAACTTCCAATCATTATTGAAATCAAAATAGATATTTGAAAACTTAAATGAAATATCATATGATTGAAATTTGTCAAATTATTATTAGGTTTTACAAATTACACAATAAGTATTTTTCGAATAGAGAAAAAATCTTTGTGAAAGAAAGAGAAGAGACAAATTAACTTTGATTGATAATAAAAAATCATCAAATGGCTATCGACCGAAGTCTTCCTGCCAATTTTACATTTATTGTATGAAAAAAAGTTATTCCAATGATATTAGATGTTCATAAATTGGTAGTGCTTGTAGTTTGGCCTTTGGTGGGCTCTCTGTGTCATATTGGTGCACTAGTGAAGAAGCTCGGTATGGGGGAAGGGCCTATTAGTCCAGGTTGAGCTATCCGATCGATGATTCTTAACAAACTTATCCACCTGTAGGAGAAAAATCTTCTTTTAATGCCAACAGATTGTGCTCCTTTTACTAAATGAAAATGAGTAGCATATCCTCCTAATAATAACTGTATATTAGCATGTAACAATAATTTACTTACATACATTTCAATTTATATCCTTAAATGAAGTGACAACTTGAGTTCTTCTCGACATTATTCCACATCCATTACTTCAGTGAACGAATCAAACTCATCATCAGATAATTCTGGATCTGAATCACTTTCCTCCAATGAAATAATAAATGGAGGAATATTATCTATAGGTAGGTTACCCATATGTTTTGTCCAGTCGTCTTCAATAAGTCGTTCGCAATGTAAATAAAAATTTTGCCACATTTCAGGTGTACATTTTGAAAGAGCCAGAGTCCATAAATTGAACACTCTATCCCTCGTGTAAGGATGAGAATTTATGTTCTTGTTGTAGAAGTTTTTACAAAACGCCCATGCCATTACAATAGGATTATATTGGCAATGGTATGGGGGTAATCTAAGAACTTCATGTCCATGCTCTTTCAAAAGTTCATCAATAACGTATCGTCTCTGTCGGTCAGTTCTAAATGGTAATATTAAATGTCAAATTTTTACAAATATGCGATTCTTTCATGAATTACGAAATATTGAGTACCATTTCATGGAATTTTGAGAACTTATCAACAATTACCTGGAACAAAATGTATTTCAATTTCCGATGAAATCTGTCGTATGTTTTCTTGTAATCAATCAGGTATGTACCAACATGGAGCACACGAAATTATACTGTTGTGTACACATATCCTATTTAGAATTCCTATAACTAAATTTGTATGCCCCATAAAATTGTTAATTGCCTAACAAATTTTCCCAGAACGGAATTTGCATTTCGATCTATATCAGCCCAAACACTTCAGTAAGCCAGGGATTTCAGGTTAGGAGTCTACGCACTTTTTTTAAAATCTTTTCACGGGGTGTGATAATAAAATACTCACCACAAAGAATGTGAAAGAATAAACAAAATTATATTTTTAACGAAAAATAACGACTCACTATTTTCCTTCAGTCCTTTTTCTTGAAACTCAAGCCCTCGTCTATTAAAAATCAACCAAAATAAGGTTTTTCTGCATCAAATATCATACAGAAATTGATATCTTCCTTTCATCAAGCTCTTGTCCTATGAAATACCTTATTTATTCAAGTCCAAATTAAAAAAAAACAACTGCTAGCTAATCAACCATATCGTGAACATGATTATTATATGATCATCTCAAGGTCGAAGAAATTTCTCATTGATTTTAAAATATTGACAAAATCAAAAGCTGAAATGATGAATGTTACTTATTTCTATCAATGTGCTCACTATCTCAACGTTATAATTGAAGCATCATGGTAAAGAACCGCATAAGGTTCGAAATATAGGTGTTCTAGCTTGATTATTGATCATTACCCTTGAATTGCCGAGAACTCAAATAAACAATCTTCATTGTATACAGGGTGAGTCTTTGACCACTGAGTTAATTTTAAACATAGATTCTTGACGTCAAAAGAAACATTTTCTTCCTATAACATTTTTCCAAATTTGGCCCCGTTCAAAAGATATAGGGTGTTGAAATTTCATAAAAAAAATTGCATTTTCACCTGTAACATTCAAACGACAATATCAATTGAAATGATCTCTTGTAGAAGGTTTTTGATAACACTCGTGCATATTTTGGCATCTATAGATTTATTCCATTTCTTGTGGGTTTCTGATTTCGATATTCAGCCATATTCTTGTAGTAAAAACTTTTCTTTCCGAAATAAACTCCTCCAATAAAAACAATTTATGGTACATTATTAGTTCAATATGGTTCTTCATGGAACCGTTTCACATTGAACATCTGTCAATATCAGTCTCAACTAACGATGTTACGGAAATACAATTTCTAAAGAATCGAATAACTACTAGTGGTTTAACAAGAGCGTCAAAGCCATCTGATCTTACGTCAGTGCTGTATAAATTGAACAAATACACGTAAGTCTTTATGTAAGATATCAATAAGGTTCAAATATGTAAAAATTCCTGAATCCGACAAATACCTTATGAGTAATCAGATACTCCGAAATTTTTTTGAAGTAAAATTTCTTTAGGCGCGACTAGGAGGTAACTGGATGACAATGCAACGGAAATCCGTTACGGCAATATGGCGTCACGTTTCTGTACTATCCGGATTTCAAATATTTTTGATTTTGCAATAGATAATTTATAAACCAATCAATGAAAAATTTTTGAAAAAATTAAATAATTAGTAGAAAATATTGAATTGAATACTAATAATAACTAATTTTTGGTAACACAAATCGACCGCCATATTTGGTAGTACTGAAACGAAGCAGCGGGAAACTTGAATTACCAAAGCAGCGGGAATTTTAAGTTTTCTCAAGCATTCATGGTAAATATGCACTGAATTATATCGCTCATGTGAAATTTAGGTATATGCTAGATTATTAAGATAGAGAAAAAAGCTGTTATGAATTTTCATCATTTTATTGTTATTCTGGTGGATATTTAGGAATATAATTACAGAGTATTATATAATATGAAATTAATTCCAAAACTGAACAGATCACAAAATTCATTGAATTCAGATTAGGGATAATTAAATTAATATTGATGAAAGCTCAGTTATTGAATGATATGAAAGTAATGAACAAAATGAAAAGAAAACATGAAATGAAGAGGAGAAAAACAGGGGATACTGAAGTTATACAAAAATAAATTAAACTTATATTCGCAATAAAATTTTGAAAATCATAACATGACATTCAACCATTAACACAAATTATTCCGAAGTAGAGCATAAAGAATTGATACGTCAACAATAGAAAGAATAAAAATTAGTTAGTTACATTATAAATGCTTTTTTGAATTTTTATATTATGTATTGATTATTAATTTAATTACCATCTCGTACAATGCCAAAGAAGTTTTACTTCAATCGCGTGCGAACGTTACACGCATTCTTTTTTTTAGAATTAATTTGAAATTTTCTAGCCTGAGGATTCCTACAAAATTCAGTACAGTTCTTTCTTTCAACCATTTTCAATTTTCGAATCAATCGGATGGATTTCCCAGAAGTTTTTGAGGACCCCAAATTTCAAATGCTCATACCTATCTAATGAAATACTTGACAGATTTGGCCCAATAACGAACTTAACGATTCTTTAACTTCGCATATCTCAGAATGGCGCAATTCAGTCTCTGGACCCAATCGAATAACATGTCTGCTGTCCCCATCTATTGGAAAAATTTGGTTCTAAGCTTTTACAGGCGGTGTATAATAGCTGTGCCACAGGAATCTACGAGATATTCGCAATGAAACTGAAGTGATTATTTATTGAATGATTTTAAATGAATGTTTTATATTGGAGAACATACCTGAAATCATGAATCTACTTTCAGAAATAACTTGGCTCATTTCCTCTATCTTAAAGACGCTATTGTAGCTTGTGTGAGTATTTCCAACGAACGACATTGCCTGAGACTAAGTTCGCTCTTTGCTTTCTACTGAAACACTTAGATATTGTTTTGTCTAAATTTCGGTTATATATTTTTTTTGATCTCAACATTTATCTTGAATTGAAAATGTTCACTTACAGTTTTCCCTAGTTTTGGTGGAAGCTCAAGTTCCCTCCTCTTAAAAATTTATCTGGCGATACATCTTTACTCAAATTCATATATAAATTGATTTCATCCTTCCAGTAAGCTTTTTTCTTTTCTAATATTTCATTCATTCAAGTCAAAGTCAAGAAAAAATTACCTGATATCAACTTAATCCTAAATTGTAAAAGCAGTTATCAATGACATCTTCTCAGGGAGGAAATAATTTTTATTTATTTGTCGAAAAATGAAAACATAGAAATACTTATCGTTGATCTCCATCCAGAAAGTCAATTACAGCGTTTTTTATATTTCGAAATCTTCAAATCTCAAACTCATAGCTTCTTTCAGAAAGACCACACGATGTGTGGTCTCGTTTCTCGTTTTTGTTACAAATATTATTGTCTGTAGCAATCAAGACATCACATGGTGTTTGACTCGCCCATTTTAGGTAAGAGCCATTGAAATCCCCACAAAGCACAATTATGTCTTGATCGCGAATATTCAAAAAGTTTTCTTCCAGCTTATCTGTGAACGTAATGCATCATCATGGGCAATTATTTCATGAATTGCATTATAGTCTGAACTTTAATGAAATTCTTTCTCAGAGGGAGTCTTGAAAGATTTGGTGTTTATATTTTCTTTCAAATCTTGAGAATCTGGTAAAGAAGATTGATACATTTAGGGTTTGATATTGAAACAACAGCATACAATTGAAAACCTCACCCCTTTTCTGCACAAATAAACTCTCTTAATTTCTCTTTGAAAACCACCGACGCGAACTGTCCCAGAAGATGCATCTGTTGAATAGAAACTCATTTCTATTGCCATGTTTTGCTTAAATTCATCAGGAACATGACAAAATGCCATTATTCCCTGAGATTGTTATCCTTGTTCGGGAGCAGAAACTTCGCCGAAAACAAAATAAATATATCTGCCCGGCATGACAGAGAACAGGTACGGACGCTTCTTATAATTGATATTTATAATAAGAACGGACGGAATTGTAAACTACAACAGACGTGGAATCCCTTCACATCGCCTCGAACCCGTTTCCAGAAATCACAAAGGGTTATTTGAAAACGATTTCAAAAGAAGCACGTCAATTGAATAGAACCGGGATAAAAACGAAGAAATACGCGTGAGCAGCGGCGGAGATCTCAATCGCAGTCGATGGGTTATTTGAAAGATTGCCAATACGAACGAGTAAGCCTTGCTGAAGTTGTTCTTGGTAATTCTTTCAACTTGATGATAGATAGATAGATAGATAATTTATTAATCCTTCTAGACAATACTAAAGTTGTATAGGACAAGTCAATCAGCTATAAATACTCTATATAATATCAGTTCACTAAAATATATATAAAAGAAAAATATACAATATATAAAGATAAATATATACACAAATATAAGATGAGAACATTCACAAACATAAATTCAAGCATACAGATGTAGACACCTTTGTAAAAACAAAACTTCCAAATAATTACATAATTTAACTATTGTAAAATTACCGAAACAAATATATAGTTTTATCACTGAGGTATTCCCCAACACTGTAGTAAGCTTTGCACAACAATAACTTTTTAATTTCTTTTTTGATAATCACCTCATTCGTACTTCGGAAGGAAAATGGAAAGTGGTTCTAGAACAATAGTCCCTGGTATAAGGGAGAAGTCTCAAATTTTGTTGTTTTATGCAGCGGAATACTGAACCCATCAAGGTGCCTAGTTGAATATTTGTGGAAGCAAGAATTCTTTCTTAGTAGATGTAACCTGGTCCTGATGTAAACCAATATTTTGTATATGTATATGCATGGTAGAGTTAGGATCTTGCCACTTATGAAATGTGGTCGACATGATTCTCTCGGAGGAATCTTGAATATATGGCGCAAAATTCTCTTCTGAGAAATGAATAATCTGTGGCTACTGGTGGAATTACCGAAGAGAATTATATTATAGGAAAGATGACAGTACACAATCCCATAATACACGCTCATAAGGGAGCTGACTGGCATTGTGTGAAGTAAACGTGATATCGCATAAAATGATTTGTTCAATCGCTTACAAATACAGTCCACATGCACATCCCAGCGAAGGAACTGATCGATATGTACACCCAGAAATTTAACCGCATTTTTGGACTGGATTTTGTTGTTTCTTATTCCTAATTCAATATTTCTTATTGTTAAGTTTTTGACACATTTGCCATAAGGCCGTTTCTGTCACACCAGTCCACAAATTTTTCCATAAGGCAATGCAGGTATGTCAGTAAGTCAAAAGTATTAGCTGTCAGAATGAATGACACGTCATCAGCGAACAAAATTAACATATTGGCACCCATACACTCCGGCAAGTCGTTCACGAACAGAAGAAACAACAGTGGTCCCAGAACAGAACCCTGTGGAACACCATGATTCATATCATAAACTCCGGAGAAAGAATTTTCAACCTTTGTTCTTATAGTCCTGCCCATCAGAAAACTCTGCAACCAGTCCGCAAAAACACCCCTAAAACCCAATCGATATAGTTTCTCGCGCAGAAAGGTGTAGTTCAGAGAATCAACAGCCCGCGAGAGGTCAAAAAATAAACCGGCAACCTGTTTACCCGAGTCAAGGGACGAATACACATACTCTGACAATGAGCTAGCAGCCGACTGGGTTGACCTACCCTTTCTAAATCCATGTTGCGAGTCCGTGATAACATTGAATTTATCCAAGAACCCCAGCATTCTATCACATACCACCCTCTCAAATACCTTAGAGAAGACACCAAGGATAGATATAGGCCGATAATTAATCATATCAGCAGGGTTATTCTTTTTTAGAATTGGCAAGACTAGAGCAGTCTTCATGGCTGTGGGAAATTTACCTGTAGTGACAGATAAATTTATAAGATGAGCAAGAGTCTCAGAAACACAAGGTGATATAAATTTCAATACTCTCATGGAAATGCCGTTTAGTCCGGTACACTTTTTGTTCTGAAAGGATGTAATCACAGAAGAAATCTCTTCAGCTGTTACCGGCCTGAAGAAAAATGATCGATCAACGTATGAAGGTACAGTGCAGTCTGTAGAGATATCACATCCAAAACGCTTCCTCAATTGGTCTTCAGTTACAGTAGCAAATTAATTTCCAAAAACTTCCGCAACAACGGATGGATCAGAATATACCACCTCATCTAGTTTTAGGGATATTTTAGCCACATTTGCTGGTTTTCTACCAGTCTCTTCAGCAACGAGCCTTCAGACCGTCCTGGCAAGATTCATTGAATTTGAAATTAAGTCTTCGTGAAAACTTAATTTAGCTGTGCGGAGAAATCTTTTGTACCTGTTCTTTTCCCGCTTATACTCAATGGCCATCCTGCTACTTCTCGTATTGGCATAGAGCCAATAGAGATTTTTCAAATCCCTGCTTGCTTTTCTCACATCTGCAGTGATCCATCGCTTTGATTTACCACGACCAGTGTGGGGAATCCTCAACGGACAACAATTGCCAAATTCAAATAAAATCAATTGCATAAAGTTATGAAAACTATTGTCAACGTTATTGTCAAAATAAACATCTGCAAAATCATATTTTGACAAATTCTCTACCATTTTATTTGAACTCTCATCAGATATATCCCTAATCTTAACATTGACTTCTTTCCTAGGATTATGCAAATCAAAAGGTTCACTAAAACTTAACAATAAAGCCGAGTGATCACCAATATTTTCCTCAAAAACTTTAGTCAGATTTTGACCCTTGTCAAGATTCGTGAAAATATAATCTACTTTTGATCTGGATGTAACTCCATTCTTATTGGTGAACACGCGAATCGGTAATACCGACGTGACTTTAAATTCGAAACTAGTCATTAAATCTAATAAGCCCTGCCTTAAGACGCATCTTTCACTCAAGTAGTCAACATTGAAATCACCACAAATCAGTTTGGAAGATTGGAGAGCACCACAAATAACATGTTCTTCAGCTCCATTTTCGCCAGCAGACTCAGGGAGACAGTACCTCAAGTTGCCAAAGACATCAATTTCCTCCTCTGAAAAAAATTTCTGACGCTAGCTTTATTTGGCCAATTTTGCGGTAGCATTGCTCTCTCAAAATTGCTCTCGAAAATTTCGACCTTGAAGGAACTATAGTATTCTGGACGACGAGATTTTAGGCGTTCACATTTAACCTCAGGAAATGATCTTCTTAAAAATTCGCTCAATTCATTTTCACTTGTTTCAGGTCTCAGATTTGAAACATGTAGGTATATTCTGCGTTCAACCCCTTCCACTGTTACATCCCGTGCAAAATTTCCGACTACAAGCGCCTTCCTAACGCTTTTTCGATTTTTTCTACTGCGAACCTTGTTCCAACCACTTTCATCAATGTTAACATTTAATTTAATGGGGGCCCCTGGTACATCTGGCGCTGTTTGTACTTCAAGCGGAGAATCCGTTGTCGCATGTTGAGGGAATCCCGGAACTGATATGAGATCTAAAACATTGTCAGTTGCCGAATCATTATCATCGGTCAATATGGATGGACTGGGGATTTTTTCGGCATTCCTTGTTTTGTTTACAGTTCGTGTTAATTTAATATTTTTATGTGATGATTTATTCGATTCTTCGTTTGCGCCTAGATCAAGATTATGAAATTTTTCAAATAATGCGATATGTTTTTTAAGAATTACTATTTTGTCATTCAGTTCATTTATCATTAAGTCTTTCTGCTCAATCATTGTTTCTTAATGAAACAAGGTCATTTTTGTCTCACTGTGATCCAATTGCTCGTCATCATTGTTAACAATCATATTTTCGGTTTCAAGCGTATTAATATCCATCATGGATTTTTCAAAGAGTGATTCATTCAAAGTAGAAAGTCTTCTTTTGAGTTGTTCAATTTCCTTATTCTTAACTTCACAATCGGATTGATTTTTCTCGTCACAGCAGATTGTGACACCCTTCGAGCTAACAAAAGTGCCACAAATTTTCAATACACAACTGAGGTGGTATTTAGATTCACATTTTCCACAGGTAACAAATATTATCACTTCCTTTGAACATTTTCTGCACGATATATAGGCAGCGTTGTTACCTTGCGGCGCCATGATAACCAATAATTTTAGACTATGATCTTCATATATCATTTTGGATGGGAATGGGAAAATTAAATTAGATATTTCTTCCTCTATCTCAGTTCTATTTCATTTGGTCACGCGGGATGCCATGAAAATTTGACATATTTCACCATCTATTATGAAAGGTTAGATTGGGTTTATTGTTTTCCTAAAAGACTTATACGCACTGTTGTCTAAATAGCAAAAGGTCCTAGTAAAGAGGGATTTCCCGAAATGGTACTTCCAAAGTTTTACAATATGATGTATGCATGACTATTTCCAAGACTTTGTCTCAGATACTATATCTGGCTTTTCAAAATCCAAAGCTATTCAGTTTATAGTAATGATATTTCCAAACAAACGTCAGATGACACATGACCTCCCGGGTTATTTTCTCTCACAATATAAAAATGATAGTCTACTCGTACAACCGACATTCCGAATAAATGTCAGAAAGTAAAGTATCCTGTATAAGAAACTGAAGTCACGGCTAATGGAGTGACCTAATAAATATGAACAGAGTATACACAATAATAATCTACAAAAGATAGGGATTTGCAGGAACGATTGATTCAGTGGGAAATAATTGCTATTTAATTGTATCGGAGCTTACTTGATGGAAATTCATTTTCGAATAAATAATAAGCTTCGACATAATTGGGGAAATTTCATGCTTGTTATTCATTTGAAAATAATTGCTTCTTCAGACCAAACGCTTCTTATGGTAGATTATATCTTATATTATCTTCTTGTTGGGAATATGAGAAACGGTTTCGAAAGTTGGCATTATTTAATGTTCAAGATATGATTGTTCAAATGAAATAATCACCGATTTTGAATCACTAAGGATATCATTTCTGATCCTTCTGAAAAAAATTCCTGGTTTTGATCTTCCAAGAAAAATTTAGACAAATCTTGATAGTTGAAGAACAGGTCATGGTCGTACCAATAGCAATCCATTCAGGTGGAACTCGGTTCCAAGCGCAAATTGTGAATGTGGATATGAACAAGAAACAATACCTCATCGTAATTGTCCCATATGCAGGGTGAGTCTGTGACCACTGCGTTAATTTTAACCATAGGTTCTTGAGATCAAAAGAAACACTTTTTCCACACGGTTTTTCCAAATTCAGCTGCGTTAAAAAGTTATAAGCATTTTTAGTTTTCACATTGGGCAAATACCCCTCTGTAATCTAGTTTAGTTTGAATGATAAATACCTTCCACAGCATCCATTAATGAATCTGAATTGTTAAAAAACATTATTTTCTCTCTAAGTAATGATTCACTCACTCATGTTACATCCGATGAGGTCCATATCCAGAAGAAAGATACAAAATACTTATTTTCTGGTAAAAAAATTTCAACACCATAAACAGATTTTTCCTGTTCTACTATAATTTCTTTCTACTTCAAGATTAGAAACCATCCCTTTCTAGTGAGCAATTCCAAAAAAACCTCAGAATTATTGGATGTTATCATCATACATTTGTAATTTTCTTCTTAAAATTTCCAAATCATGAACACCATCATTTCTATGAAAACTTCCAAGGCAAGAGGTTGTCACATTGCTTTTTTTTCACTCAAAGCCAGAAAAAATCATCTATGATTTTCCAAATACTGATATTTCTGAAGTTTCTTCTCCTTGACAGAGACCAGTGAACAGGTCTATGAGGTCTCTTGATATCATACTGTTAAAAATATGAAAATATTTTTCGAAATCTTCAACAACAATGAATGATGTCACCACGAATAATAATTTTAAAGTGATGTTACTTTGCTTGATGATTATATTCTCTACTGAATCCCAATAACAATTTACTTAGATAGATTAAAAGTATTCCCAGGTTTAGGTGTGCAATTACACTAGCTTAAAGAAATTGAGATTGATCACCTAAATTTGATTCTGAAAAATCAACTACGTTTTTTTTTTTAAAAAATTTTTTCAGATCATTAGTATGAATCTATTCTGTTTAGACTATAATTAATTACTGAAAATGCGTGAATTCTTGGTTTTTATAATCAAAATATCTGTTTTAATTATGTAAACAAAAACAGAAATATTGAATAATGGTTATTCATAGATTATCTGAAATTGTAATACCTTCCCATAGAATATTAATTTATTACCGAACCCCAGGAGAGAAAGAAATTGATAATTGCAAAATTTTTTTAAATGAAAGACAATCTTTGTAAATAATAAAGTTATAATTTTCCTCAGAATAACTAAAGTGAATTATTATCACATTAAAATGTTATTATAAGGTCTCTGTGGTGGGTAGTTCCCAATAAAATAGTGTTCTGTGGTTCCTTGTTGTTTTGATTCTGTTTGAAACTGTCAACAGTTATTTATGTGGAATATTATATTAAAATAAAATAATAATAATGATTTCGATAGTTTGAAATTATTCAATTCCGTATGAAATGATTATGGTCAGAAAATACATTTCTATTCTAATCTTTCTTGTTTCCAGTTTCAATATTGATTGAATTTTAAATAACCATGCATCATAACAAACATTCAGAAATATTAAAACTAAGTCAAATTCTCGAGCAAATTCTATTATCTCCTAAGTTTGTGCACCAGGTTGAATCGGTGTATGAAATAAAGATGTGAAAAAACTTAAAGGTACAAAACAAATCTAGGAGACTGAGTTCGAAGTTTTTAACACTCATATGAGCTTAATTTGAAGCATTCCTATGTTAGAATAGATATAATTTGATGAACCCTGAAAGTCTGAAGCTATAAAGAAACAGCTCTTCATAAAGACAAATCTTCAATTTAACAGGTCCTGACAGAAAATACATTACCTATTTCAACGGTCATGAGAATATATCGAAGTACCTATGTGAGTGATGGAAATATTTTTCTCTATTTATTATGGAATATTACTCTGGATTAAATATTAAACAAGGTGCTAGACATCATTAATAATGAATACAGCAAATGGCAATTTAGATTTTGTGGTGAATGTAAGACAAAAATTGTTCAGTGGTTAATTTAATCTATAGTGTTTAGTGGTGGAACCATAGACTGGAGAGATTTCCCCAACCTTTTGTAGAAATATTTAATGAAGATATAAAATTTGGCAACATTGAAAAAATCTGATTATTGAATCATTTCAGCACAGAGTTGGATTTGGGAAAATCAGAAAATTTGGACAAAATTATATCGATTCAATTCCTTTCAACTTCAAATATCTCAAGAATGGTGCAATTTAGGAGGAAAGAAGAGGAATGATTTTATCTGCAAAAAAGACTAAAGATTACAGGAATTACAAGATACGGACCTTTAGTTCAAGCGATATTTGTTTTTCATGCAATTTAACCAATCTGTAGAATAGTAGTGAGAAACCCACAAGAAATGGAATAAATCTAATGATGCCAAAATATGCATGACTGTTCTCAAAAACCTTCTACAGGAGATCATTTCAATTGATATTGTCGTTTGAATATTACACCCTGTATACTTCGATGCTTTCAATTACGATTAAAAAATAAACGTATTTGAATTCAGTATTGAATTCAGATACGTATTTCGAAATATAAATCATCAGTATGTTCTGTCCAATTTTCTTCATTTTTTTAACCTCCTGTGCGAAATCGAGATAGGCAGATTCTGTTCAATAAATATTAAATCTCCTAATACGCATTTCAGACCAGACTGAATATGATCGGATGGTGAATGTTCTCACCAAATCACCACGTTCATTGAATGAAATCAAGGGTTATAAATCACCCACTCACAAACGACCCTCTACGTTTCAGCACTAGAAGCGGAAATATTTCTAATTTATATCAACAAAGAGTCGAATTTCGCATTATTCCATTCAGACATCTAGTTCTTGAGTATCACGTTTACACCTGGCCATTGTGTTGACGGGGAGGTGCGTTCACTTCTTCTTCACTTCACAATAAAGAAGAGAAATATAATTGTTATGTTTTGACGTGGTTCGACAGTTCTCCCAGAGTTTCCGGTCCCGAGTTTCTTGCAGAGAAATCCGATACCGTTCTCATTTCGATGGAAATGGAAATCTCGGTGGTTGCCTGTGATGTGGGTTATTTGATGAAATCTGAAATGGAAAAATTGATGAACGCGTAGATTCCTAACCGACCCGAGAAGGGATTTATCAATGTTTGATTCCATAATTCACTCTCAAAAGAATATCGGGACTACTACTGTTTGAATTCTTTACAAACATTCTAGTAAGCAAGTTAGAGAACGTGAGAAATAGAGATAAAGGTCTGAAAATTATAAAATATAAAATTTTCGAATTGTAATTGATTATTCCAAATCCAAATAAGAACTATGAGAATGATGAGACTGCGTAGTTCGGTAATTTAAAAAGGCTATAAAAGAGAACGGCTTGATAGATTTCAATGATCAATCATTTATTTGAAAGCATAATTCATGATATTATTTGTGGAAAATTATTTCGGTCAAATGTTCACCACGACTTACTTGGCAGTACCCTATTCGATCAGTCCAATTCTTCAGTACATTTTCGATTGTTTCTGGCCTTATGGCAGCAATGGCAACTTTAATTTCATGTTTCAAGTCATCAATCGTGCTTGGCTTATAGTCGTAACAAACGTCTTTGACCGCTACCCAAACGGTGTTAAATCGCAGCTTCTTGGAGGCCAATTCACATCACAATTTTTGCTGATTATGCGATTTTCGAAGATGGGGCGCAAAACATCGACCGTAGCATGGGCTGTATGGCACGTAGCCCCATCCTGTTGAAACCCAATATCGTCCAAATCGTACTCTTCCATTTGACCGAAAAGCCAATCAGTTAACATAGCGCGGTAGTGCTGGCCTTTGATGGTTACGGCGGCTCCTTTTGGCTTATAATATTTAGTCAGCAAGCAATAAAGCATATAGATCAGGGGTTAGTGACGGGGTTTCATACAATTCGGCGTATCACATAAAAGCCTAGGGAAAAAACCCCAGTGAAAAAATTCCGGGCTCCTCGCCTAAATGTGAAAGTACAAAAATAAGCTGAAATATATTTTAGTGACTTATTTCTTCAAGAGTGGTCTTCTATTGATGGAGACAGAGACTTCTTCAAGTTGCTCACATCTAATCTGGAAATAAAAGGACAAAAGCAGAAAAAAGAAGTGAATAACAAAAATACGTATCATATTCGTTTGAAATTTATAACCCATTCCAAGAAAGAATCGGAAACATCATGAATAGCCCCAAAACCATCTTGAAATTTATATATGGGACAACTATTGATGAGATGAGGTATTATTTCTTCTGCTTCTCCACATTCACAACCTGCGCTAGGAACTGAGTTCCATCTGAAAAGCATGCTATTGGTACGACCATGACCTGTTCTCAAACGATTAAGAACAGTCCAAATTTTTCTTGGAAGATCAAAACCAGGAATTTTTTCAGAAGGATCAGAAACGAGATACTTATTGAACATTTCAGTCTTCCATAATTCTTTATCACTTATGTTCATATTGAGGAACGTATGATGCCATAACGGTGTAGCGGCACTCTGTCAGCGGTAGGGGAGTGTATAGGGATCTCCTGGCGGCACTCTATATAGCCACGCATGGCTTAAATTCACAGCGCTTCGGTGGCCTAAAGGTTAGCGCTCAAGATTCACACCGACACTAGATACTAGGTGCCGGGTTCAACTCCCGGCGGCTCCCTCAAAACTTCTAACCCCTGCGTCTATGGCATGGCGCACACAAGCCATACTGATGAGTCCAAATGTGTGCGCCAGGGACGAAACGCATAAGTAGGGATAACACTTTCGATCCTACAACGGTTTACGTGACTTCAATCTGGGAATTCGGGTGATTCTATTTTGTGGAATATATGAAATAAATCATTATCAGTCAGTCTGATTGATGGCACCTTTATCCAAATATTCCAAAAATACAGATTTGATATTTGAGCAAATCTTGTTCGAATAACAAGAGCGCCATACCTGGTTACTTCTGATATTATTTATTTATTTAATTACACCAATCTACAGTCTAGACCAATTACAGATTGGGAATAAACAATAATTTAAAAAATACAAACTCATAAAAATATATATACATACAAATGCAAACCCAAATTAACTTAAAAATTATGACCCCAATACAGCCCTCCTTATATCCAATTTAGTACGGACGTGCAAGTTCACAGAGCCTAGTAAGTAGGGGCAATCAATTTTGGAACTCATAAGTTTATTTACAAAATGAATTCCCAAATAAGTCCTACGCTCCTCTACAGAGTTAACATTAAACCCGTTCAATAAATACCCATTTTGTATTCCACGACACGGATAAAAGTCATCTATTTTGAAATATACTTACTTCAGAAATCGCCTCTGTATTTTCTCCAAACTATCAATATGAACCCTATAACCGGGATTCCATATAACACATCCATATTCAAGCTTTGACCTCACGAGCGCCGTAAAAAGAAAGAAAAGGGATCAGGTCTCCAACAAATCTCCGGAATTCCTAATTATAAGCCCGAGAGCCCTGGGACCATCGGAAACAGTTGCCCTCACATGGGGTACAAAAGTCAACCTCTGATCGAATAAGACACCCAGATCTCTGTATTTAGTCACTCTGTCCAAAACACCTCCCTCAATGTTGTATTGAAAAATGACAACGGACTTACTGCGACAGAAGGACATCCAATCATCTACATACAAAAGCAACAGACAGAGCAGGTGTAATCTCAGATCGTTCATAAACAGCATGAACAACAGAGGACCCAAAATGGAACCCTGTGGAACACCTGACGCGGAGAACTCATATGGCCTGATTCCAAAACACTGAACGAACAGTTATCTATCAGCAAGATATGATTCCAGGAAAGAGATAATATCCATTTTCAAGCCAAACGAAGACAACTTTGTAAAAACAACTCCATGGTCAAGCCTATCAAATGCCTTGGAGAAGTCAGTGTATATAACATCGACCTGAGAAAATTCATCCAAAGCAGTAGACACATATTGGGTGAAACAAGTCAAGTTCGTAGCAGTAGACCGGCCCCTAATGAAACCGTGCTGCCCATCATTAATCTAGCATTTAACATGTGCGTAAATTATATCGTATAAAACTTTCTCAAAAACTTTACTAAAATTGCTCAGAATAACGATAGGTCTATAATTTTCGATGTCTTCTCTACTGCCCCCCTTGAACACAGGGCACACTTTACCCTCCTTCCAAATGCTTGGGAAACATCGTTTGGAAAGTGACAGCCTAAGAGAAAATGATGGCACAGTTTCTCAGTAAAAAAGACGGAACTTCATCCGGGCCAACCGTCATGCTACCCTTGCACTCCCTCAAACAAGACAACACACACTCCTCACTTATATCGGGAACAGATAAAGTCTGCCCAAAACAGTCTTGGCCGGAACGGTCCCGCTGTGGTGCCGAAGATCTCACAAAAGCAGCCTCAAAGAAGGCAGCAAGGGCATTGGCGATATCCTGAGGATCAGACAAGACGGATCCATCAAACTTGATAGACCCCGGAGTGGAGGAACCACCTCGAATTCTATTTAAGTAGCCCAAAATAAGAATTATAAGAACTCTAGCTCGTCTCCCTCCAAAGATAGAGAATATACGACCGCACGGCCAGCCAGACATACTCATCTTAGAGCAACGATTCATCATCAAGAAGCTGAACTCAATCGATCGTGAACATTTTTGGCTTGATATTCGAAAATGACAGAAATTTGGGGCCAGCTCGTAAACACTGGAGAGTAGCGAATGAGAACGATATAAATGAAGTATTGGGAAGACTTTGAAGAGGTTTTACTCTGTAGAGAGTTTCGGATATTCAGTTCGCAAAAAGTCTAATAGGAACTCACTTGATAGAAAACAATAATTCCCAAATATTCGATAGTCAGACAGAATGATGAACAATTTTCCGGTATATTTTCACCGTACAGATATTGAAGTCTGCTTATTTTCAAAGATTAGAACTAAGGTACGGCGGTTACATAAAATGTATAGAGGAACGTTATTACTCCCCGGTGATTTACAGAAGACCATATTGAGCTGTAATCGGGGCAGATAAATCAAGTGACTAAGTTTGCAAATACATAAATTTTGGCAGTACATCAAGGAACATTAATACCTCCTGAGGCTTGGCGTCACCGTGCTTGCCCAAAGTCTAGCCGATGCTCTGCATGAGATTTATTAATTTAAAAAGGGTCTTCATTCATAGAGCACCGGAGTTTTCCGTCCTCCAGCAAATCTAATGCCGAAGGCATGGGCGTAGTCGACCGAAAATAATGATTAATTTTCTAAAGTGCAATAATTACGAGATTTTTCGATTGAAAGCAACTTCCATAAGTTTTATTTCTCCACCAAGGACCAAGGAGGAGAAATGTTGCTGAGAAAGACTTTTCCGGTCGGTGAAAGGAAAAATTACATCAAATTTACAACTGGTGAATTTTGCACTCAAAATATTGAAACCATGTAATGATGAACTATTAGGATTCTGTTCATCACCAATAGAGTGATCTGAGGTAGTGATTCCAGGGAATTGTCAGGAGTTCATAATCAAGACTAAATTTAAAAAAACTTAAAATTTATTTTTCGTGGTTTGCGTGATCTTTCACTTGTCAGGGTTGTATATCAAGGATAATTTTTCTTTTTCTCTGTGAAATCTTATTCTCTCTCGCTATTTCGTCGTAGATGGTAAACGTTGGAGGTTGAAAGCCCAACTCTTGAACTACAAGTAATTTGTAGTTTGTTATTCCAATTCGATTCATGGATGATCACCAATGGGTTGATGAAGAGCGTATTATGGAATTTCATGATTACACAGGCCTAAAAAAAATTTTTTTTCTGGCGCCTAGAATTTTTGAGCTGATTTTAACTATATTTTTATTGCTCTATCTAAATATGATAGCAGTTTATCTGTATCAGCTCTAGATTTTTAGATAAATTCACTTATCTATCAATGCTTTTTCCTATTTAATACTTTCAAGTATGAGTGTTGTAAAATTTATACGAGAGATAGATTCTTGTATATTTTCCTTATTGTCAGTCTTCATTTGTAACAAATTGAATTTAAAATAATAATATTTATTATAATTATTATTTTAATTCATTTATTACAAATAGAAGACTAACAATACGAGATATATAACTGATTGGTTGACAAACTGTTAACAAGTGGGATTTAATCCTATTTAGTGTCATCCAGTTAGTTCCATAGAAATCCGATAGATGGAGCTGTCCAGTCTGAAGTGAACTTCAACTGCAGTTGAGAGTTGAGGTTAGTTTGTGAATTCCCGCGGTGCAGATAGATAGAACTTAGCGTCATATGAAATTTCTCTTTAGTAAAGAGTTGTTGAAAACTAAATCTAAAAAGTAGATTGTTAATGTGAATTGTTGTATTTGTGTTGTTGAATAAAAATGAGTTCAAGTAGAAGAAGCTGTTTACATCATTCTGATATTTTTTGCTACATATGCGGAGAATACACGTTCTTGGAAAACAGGAAAACTATTAGTGACTTTGTAAAGAGGGCTTATCTTGGATATTTTGGTGTTAAGCTTGGTGATCAGGATGAAACATGGGCACCACATATTGTCTGTAAAACTTGTACAGAGCATTTACGACAGTGGACTACCGGGAAAAGGAAAAGTCTGAAATTCGGAGAACCAAAAAACCACTTCCATGACTGTTATTTCTGCCTAGTAAATATTACTGGAATCAATCGAAATAACAGTAACAAGAGGACTTATGCAGATTTAGTCTCTGCAAGACGCCCTATCCCTCACTCAGAAGAAGTGCCAATTCCAACTTTTCAGCAGCTACCAGAACTGCGCCATGCCGATGAGTCCAAATATTTGCGCCTGGGACGAAACGCATAAGTAGGGATAACACTTTCGATCCTCCTTTGGTGACCCCGACGTGACGGAAACGGTTGTCTTTACGACGTGTCCGGAAAAGCAGACGGTTGACGCTGAGGCACAAAAATGGCCTCAATACTTGCAGACGGTTGACGCTGAGACACAAAAAATGGCCTCAATACTCGCTCTCTCTTTGCAACTTCCAACGAAACTCTAGACACCTTTCCCATTCCGTACCTTGGTCCGTCTTTTATAAGGAAGAGGATGTCGAGAATTAGATATTCGCGATATTCTAAGAGTTATTGAGGATGTTCACAACAACTGGACTACTCGGTGGATTGGGTCAATATTAACAAACTTTGCTCAGACAACTGGACAATCAAGCTTTTCTGAAAATGTGAAGACTCTACTTCATCTCCTTCAGAAGATAGAGAGCATAAGTCCAGCCGGATAGGGGGCCAGACTACTTAAATTTGACCATTGATTATTTTTCAGAAGGTCGAACCGGATCAATTTTCTGCTCCATTTTAGAGTATTGATGACACTTGGACTATATGATAACTCGCTCTTCTACTAGGATTAGCGCAAAAAAAAACATTGTTCATTTCCATTCATATTCCTCAACTGCTATTATCTTGTTTCATCCCCCAAAGTATGCACAATGGTTCCAACAATCTATATGGCATTCGCAGAACGAGAACACTTGTCCTGAGAGAATTTGATTTCCTAGAAACAGAGGGGGATCTCAGTTAATATCGAAACCGCTCGTCAATATATTTTCTATATAACGCCCATCCTTGTCATACCACTGGGCTTTCATCCTTCATGTCACCCCACTTGTGATAATTAAAGCACCACCATCTGTTTATGAGTTGACCGAGGATCCATATCAGATATGTGGCAGCTGGAGATGTGAGTCTGTTATTACATGAATATATACGGTTCAGGAATTTCACAGAATCAGATTTTATTGATTGCAAAATGACTCAGAGATTGAAATTGTAGCATTGACTTCAATGAAGAACGTTTCCTAATTTTTGCACACTTGTTACTATACAGGGTGGCCATTTGAAAACGAAACAGACGAGATTACAGACGAACTAAGTTTTTTCGATAGAAATGCTCGGACAGGTCGATTTCTGTTTGAGGGGGCACGTTTGTTACGGACGCATAGTGCTTCAACCCTTGCTGCTAAAACCCCCACCCCCAAGTTTTGAATAGGGAAGATGTCCATACTCCTCTCTGAATTTTGCCGAAAGTAAATCTAGTAAAGCCGCGTTTGCGGCAATTACTAGCTCAAGAGGTATTGAAGGAAAGAAATAATTACAATCAGTGTTCATATTTATTAAACCTTTTTCCATTCTTCATTAAATAAAACGTAATTTCTATGATTACCACTTCTATATTTCCATATAAACATAGAAAAATCTATGCAAACTTAGTTTATCACATCGTTGATGAATTTTTTTTTGATAATTTTTTTAAATGATGAAAAAGAGTATGTGTAATTTGTGGGAAAAGTTAAGTAAGCCAAAATTCCTTGTAGCTATGCTCATCGTCTGGTTATTTTTGGAGTCGATTGAATATTATGATTTTTCCACTAATTATACAATATTCCATTCATTCCATTGTACCACTGTTTGAATCAGTCAGTTCCTAACCATGTTTTTCATTGATCTGATGTTTCTGATCGAAAAGATTTTATGGGCGAAGAGAATGTATTAAATTTTGATCAACCCGACGTTGCTCGAGAAGAATCCATAATAGCTCTGCGAGCACTCAACAAATGAATTGGAATTCATCGGGTAAGAGACCTGAAAAATGGAAATCTCATTCAATTTTCCAGTACAACCAGCAAACACCTGCTGCACGCTTTTCCGAATAATCGAATCTGCCTCCTCCATCAAATTCCGATGATTGCACGTTCCATTCACTCCGGCACTTTTGATAATCAGAAAATTGCGGAAAGTCTTTTGAGCATTGTGTCCTAACAGTATAAAATAATAGGTCGCATAACGAATCAGTTTCTACAATCAATTATAATCCTCTTATTCCCTTGAGAAATCTGCGCCAATGGTTCATCATCATTTTTCGTACGAACAAGAGGAATTGATTCACTTGCGGATGATCGTCATTTTTGGAATGATTACAACCTTCCTTCTTGATTTAAAATGAATATTAATTCACGTTAGAAAGCTTAGAAAGTGAACTATTCATTTAGCAAATATTTTTTCGCACTCATACCTATTGAAATAGCAAGCTATCATTCTGTCCAAATGTCGGTGGTATATGCAATAACTTTCGGAGAAAATGAGTTCAAGTTATAATAAATCTAGAATGGATGCATTATTGCTCTAATAATAATAATAATAATTTATTTATCCCGTAGACAAAATACATTTGTATGGAACATGTCAAAAAAAAAATAGAATGCAATAGTATTGAAACAATCAAATAAAAATTGAAAACCCTATAAAAGATATGCAATACAATGACGCAAAAGAATATGCACTCTACTCAATGATTGCTTGAAAATATTCATTCAAGTTGTAAAAGCACTTCTCAACCAGCAAAGCTTTGATCTCTCTCTTGAACTTACTGTACTCCAAGACCTTCAATCTATCAGGTAGATGGTTAAAAATTTTATGCCACCCCACAGGACAACGTTATAATTTAGGTGAGCATATGCGAGCGAATAATACGAGTTAATAAGAGCATCACGTGGTAATACGAGTTTTATTCGCCTCAGAGCGTAAAATGCACTACTTAGTTTTCTACATACAAAATCTGCATGATCTCTCCAAATCATGTTTTTATGCACATGTAAACCAAAAAACTTCGTACAATTCGATGGTTTCAAAATACCGGACTTGAGATTCAAACTGAACCGATGATCAGATTCACGCATTTGGAAATAGACAAGGTCCGTTTTGTTTACATTTAAAATAAGGCAGTTTTTAAAGCACCAATCAGAGAAACACTGGACGGTGAACTCGCAACCAGCCTTGAGTTCGCTCAAATTCCGGGCAGAAATAAGAAAAGATGTGTCATCAGCAAATAACAATATTTTTATTTTCATAATAATAATAATATATATAATAATAATAATATAATATAATAATAATAATAATTCTACTGATTTTAGTATTGTACGAAATATGTTTAATGTTCGGCAGCTATGTGTAGGTACCTGAAATTAAATTTCCACAATCAGTGGCGGATTATCTAATCAAAAGCACTCAGCTCCCATATGGTATCTCCACTAAAGAAGGCCACCTGGATCACCGAAAAATAACGATACTTGTCAAAAATTGTATCGTGCTTTAATCTCAAATTAAAATAATTTTCTCTCCCTACATCCAATACTTTTGTGGCCTCCAACCAGTTAGTGTACCAACTCTCCCCAAAACCCCGCTAGGTTCGTTTTCATGTTTTTATAACGTGGACATTTAAAAAAATAGAGCCATTTCACCCTGAAAATTCAAGTGGAAAAGAAAGGTTGTATGATATCTCATATGAAAGCCAATGATAAGCCATTTGCTATTTCTATACTTTCGTGAAATTGCGACAATTCATTTATTTTTAAACTATGGTTTTGTTGAAATTGCCAGAAGATATCCAATATTTGGGATGCCTATAGCTTTCTAATTTTTATTAGGATGAAATGGTCATATCCAACGTCAGCTCATAATACGAAAATAAAACTGGTCAACAGTGGTTTTGGTGCCGAACATTTTGGAGGTGATTTTATATGAATTTGATGCCCTGAATTCAAATATGCTATTAGTTTTTGCCTGTCAGCTCGAATTTTTAAGATATCAACATTTTTGTGAATTATACATTACACTATTTTAAAAGAAAAACCATGGTTTAAAGAAACAAATTAATAAAGGAATTTTTATTATATTAAACAGATATTATTCATTATATACTATAGAAAACAGAAAAAGTCATCATTTAAACCAATTACTCACTAAACATTTCGGAAACTTCTTTTGCGTGACATTCTTGAATGTATTTTAGAACAATCCGTTTTAAAGACCAGCAGTAATCTGCCATCATGTGAGTATCCCATCTTCCTTGATAGCGATCCTCCATACATTTGATATCTTTGTGAAATCTTTCACCTTGCTCCTCACTAATGTCGCCTAAATTATCAGGAAAACGGTTTTAGTGGCTGTCTAAATAGTGCCCTTAATGCTCATGTTACACCCAAGTGTACTGAAATTATTCAGCATCTCATTGACTAATTCAACATAGTTTTCAGCTTTGTGTTCAAGCATAAAATTTTTGACAACTGAAACAAATGAATTCCAGGCATTTTGTTCAATCTCAATCATTGAATTTATGATGTCAGGGTCTTTAATCAGCTGTCTTATTTGTGGGCCATCAAATATTCCTGCTTTAAATTTTTTTCCTTTCTCAGCTGAGGCATTTTTTCCCTATATATGCAAAACATGATCCATTCTTATCAAGAGCCTTCACAAACTGCTTCATTAGACCCAGCTTGATATGCAGGGGTAGAAACATGATTTTCTCTCTCGGAACTAAAGGATCATTGATGATATTCTTTCCCCCAACATCCATGTTTTCTCTTCTAAGCCACTCTTTTCTAACCAATGTTGCGTTTTGTCTCTGCTATCCCAGAGGCACAAGAAACAAGGGTACTTGGTGTGGCCACTTTGCTGTACAAGTAGAAACTTTACCATTTTAAGTCTACACAAATCACCCATTGGTGTTCATGATACTTTATTTATTCCAAAACCAAAGCTATGTTGACATATTGCTCTTTCGTCCCAGGCGCAAATATTTGGACTCATCGGTATGGCTAATGTGCGCCATGCTATAGACGCAGGGGATATTGGAAATTCTTGAGTATGGGAGAGCCGCTGGGAGTTGGACCCGGCACTTAGTTGCTATGAACTTTGAGCGCCAGCCTCTCGGCTACCGAAGCGCTCTATATTGGACGAGATCACTACAGGTATATCGGGTGAATTCACATATAGCAGAAGGAAATAAACGAAGATGGTACTTGCCGACAGGTGTTTCTGCTGATTGGCCTCGTCAGGGCATGGTAATCTTAGAAACGAGTGATCAAACGCTGTATTTACGTGTAGTAAGGAGTATTGAGATGGGTTCTCGACAATTTTCGTCCAAAAGAAAAGTTTTACAACCAACTTTGTACATATTTCGGACGTATTTACGTCATTCATCAGGACTCTACAAAATGATTAATATAGATATAGTTAAATATATAGAAAAAATTAACTACTTACATTTGACTAGATTAATGGAATTGACCAAATTTTGAATGTATTATAGAGATAATTTTGAGTTCTTTGGAAAGGAGTTGCATATACAGGGTGTTCCTAAATCCTTAGCCAACTGCAAGTAATTAATGTCTTCTATATAAATAACTACATCATTGTTGATTATTTTGTAGACGCCTCAGGAGGACGTAAATACGTCCGAAATATAGACAAAGTTAAATAGATAGATACTTTCCTTTTTAGACTAAAATTTCCGAAAACCCATCTAAATATCCATTTATGAATGTACATAATATACATGATAACTGACGCTTTCAACCCTTCTCGATTGCTAGTTCGTAGTTTCCAGCCCTTTGCGTCAATTAGTATGCAATTTGTCTTCAATATTTCTTGAAACTCTTTACTAGCACATCTCCTCCCATCATCTTCTTCGGAGCCACAATGGAATCTCGAACAAGCGAACACTAACGGCAAAGCCAATAAAAACGCCCAAGCGTTGCTGTGCTACAAACTCATACGTTTCCGTTTTTTTCAGATCTCGTCTACTCGACAAGGACTTCCGTATTATTTATCAAGGATGTTCTTGGCGAAACACAGTAGCCATTCCATTGCCAACTGAAAGAATAAGAGTTGTTGCACAGAGCTCCCGGTTAATTACACCGTAACTTAGCAGCCAAACGGTCACTGACTCAGGGTCTATCGGGATGCTTCTTTGTTATTATTCTCATACATGGGATGACGCGCAATCATTTCCTTCTGCCAGCGATTTATATTGGTATTGGACTGCCATGTGTGACAAGCCATGGCGAACGATGTAAATGCCGTCATTTGATTTAATTGGGCGTTTAGCCGGACTCATTAGAATGTTGGAATTTAATACGGGAGATTAATAGTGTTTCCATCGTGGCTGATTTTTTCGTCTTTTTTTGTGAGAACTACCAACATTCTGCCGTCGCACATTCATTATCGGAAGCTAGTACCGATTAAGGGGAATTATTAGATAGCCATCGATTCGGCGAAGATACTTGCAACTGATTTTCAATCAATAATTCTTACTGCGTCAGGGAATTGAAATCATGGGGGGTTTTTCAAGTAATTGGAACAACCAGAGAACGACATAAAACATGAAAACTGGATTTATCATTTAGAAAATGGGGAAAAGCGCCAAGGTGAGTTCTGGAACTGTTGCTCTTTTGTTATAAAGTATTCTCCCAGAGGTCTGGGACGTTTTTCATTCAGAATCCTAAGCCAACTACTTCACTTAATGTCATGAGTTTTTTATGTATTTAACATAAGGTTTATGAACAGGTCCTAACCTCAAATCTGTGCCTTTATATTTTTTGTTGGTTTGTGTTCTGATAATTAGTTGAATGTTATTATGTGTCCACATCACTGTTAGTCTGAATATTCTAGCTTGAATCGAGTGACAACGATTTGTCAATTCGAATGGCGAGCCATTTGCATGATTTTATTGGTAAGATCTGAAGTTTTGGTGCTTCCTGCCTTCTTGCATTGATTTTTTTCTTCATCACAGTTTAATTTGGAGATGTTATCACTATCATAGCGATAGAATAGATTATGTTTTGCATGTGCGATCGATCAATTACACTGGTTAACAGTGGTTTTTGGAGGTGATTTCATATGAATTTGATGCCCTGAATTCAAATATGCTATTAGTTTTTGCCTGTCAGCTCGAATTTTTAAGATATCAACATTTTTGTGAATTATACATTACACTATTTTAAAAGAAAAACTAGGGTTTAAAGAAACAAATTAAAAAAGGAATCATTTAAACCAATTACTCACTAAACATTTCGGAAACTTCATTTGCGTGACATTCTTGAATGTATTTTAGAACAATCCCGTTTTAAAGACCAGTAGTAACCTGCCATCATGTGAGTATTCCATCTTCCTTGATAGCGATCCTCCATACATTTGATATCTTGGTGAAATCTTTCACCTTGCTCCTCACTAATGTCGCCTAAATTATCAGGAAAACGGTCTTAGTGGCTGTGTAAATAGTGCCCCTTAATGCTCATGTTACACCCAAGTGTACTGAAATTATTCAGCATTCCATTGACTAATTCAACATAGTTTTCAGCTTTGTGTTTACCCAGAAAATTTTGGACAACTGAAACAAATGAATTCAAGGCATTTTGTTCAATCTCAATCATTGAATTTATGAAGTCAGGCTCTTTAATCAGCTGTCGTATTTGTGGGCCATCAAATATTCCTGCTTTAATTTTTTCCTTACTCAGCTGAGGCATTTTTTTCCCTATATATGCAAACATGATCATTCTCATCAAGACCCTTTACAAACTGCTTCATTAGATCCAGCTTGATATGCAGGGGTGGAAACATTTTCTCTCGCTGAACTAAAGGATCATTGATGATATTCTTTTCCCCAACATCCATGTTTTCTCTTTTAGGCCACTCTTTTCTAAACATTGTTGCGTTTTGTCTCTGCTATCCCAGAGGCACAAGAAACAAGGATACTTGTTGTGGCCACTTTGCTGTCCAAGGAGAAAGTTTACCATTTTTAATTCTACACAAATACCCATTGGTGTTCATGATACTTTATTTTTCCAAAACCAAAGCTATGTTGTCATATTGCTCTTTCATTTTCATTGAGTTAACATTGATCCATATTTGTTCCCATTATGTAGAAGAACACATTTCAAACTTCGCTTTGAGCTGTCAATAAATAGGCGCCAATCATCCGGAAAATATTCAGAAAGACCCATTTTTGCCAGGAGTTCTCTAATAGCATGGCAAAATACAAGATTTTGTTCTTCAGAGAAAAGAGGTAGCAGATCTTTCTCCCTTGTGCGATAAAATGTAATTTTCGTTCCTGGTTCAAATAAATTTTTTTCCTTCAACCTGGAAGCTAGTAATTCAGAAGCTTCTTTCGACAGGTTGATATCTCTAGTGAGGTCATTTAACTCATCTTGGTTGAAACATTGGGGAATTGATGACATCGTTTCAAAATCACTGTCACCTTCAGTAGTGTCAGAATTCTGATCAGAGAGACATGTGTCCTCACAGAGTTCTGGTAGCGGCTGAAAAGTTGGAATTGGCACTTCTTCTCAGTGAGGGATAGGGCGTCTTGCAGAGACAAAATCTGCATAAGTCCATAACATAACAGTCATAGAAAAGATTTTTTGGTTCTCTCCAAAGTTTTCCTTTTCCCGGTAGTCCACTGTCGTAAATGCTCTGTACAAGTTTTCAGACAATATGTGGTGCCCAGGTTTTATCCTGATCACTGAGCTAACACCAAAATATCCAAGATAAGCCCTCTTTACAAAGTCACTGATAGTTTTTCTGTTTTCCAAGAACTTCTACTTCTCTACTTCTTCTACTTGCACTCATTTCTATTCAACAACACAAATACAACAATTCACATTAACAATCTACTTTTTAGATTTACTTTCATATATCGGATTTCTATGGAACTAACTGGATGACACTAAATAGGATTAGATCCCACTTGTTAACAGTTTGTCAACCAATCAGTTATATATCTCATATTGTTAGTCTTCTATTTCTAATAAATGAATTAAAATAATAATTATAATAAATATTATTATTTCAAATTCAATTTGTTACAAATGAAGACTGACAATAAGGAAAATATACAAGAATCTATCTCTTGTATAAATTTTACAACACTCATACTTGAAAGTATTAAATAGGAAAAAGCATTGATAGATAAGTGTATTCATCTAAAAATCTAGAGCTAATACAGAAAAACTGCTATCATATTTAGATTCAGCACTCAAAATATAGTTAAAATCAGCTCAAAAACTCTAGGCACTCTAGAGTTGAGGATTCTTTCATTAGTAAATATCCAATAAAAGTGAACATACTCGGAATATAACTTAAAAAACAAAGTGAATAAATAAGATAATTGATGAAATCATAAAATTTACTTCTCCAAGACTCCAAAGAGGACTCCAAGGATGATTTGATTCCAGAAAGCTTGAAAGTATAGAAAATAACACAAATATGACGTAATTATATGTTTGTGATTTGTTTCTATTTCGCCCATGTCACTTCAGTGTTTTTCTACATTTTTGACCGCTTCAGTTTGATCAGTTTGAAAAGTAGTAAAACAGCGTGCTATTATTTCGTCCAAATATCTGTAATTTTCGAATATCGAGCCGAAAATGGTCTCAACTGATTGGGTTTGACTTCCTGATAAAGAATCTCGTATCAAACATGAGAAGGTCAGACCGTATACTCTCTATCATCTTAAAAAAATGACCTAAGAAGATATTTCAGAGGCTATGTATATTTCTATACTGAAGGAAAACTATAAGAGGCTATTTTTTTTTATTCTTTCACATTCTCCGCAGTGATTGTTTTAGTTTCACACTGCTTTAGAATCCTGGAAATACTTCAAAGCAAATGTGAATTCTCCTGCTTTTACGCCTACATTTTCATACTTTCATACGATTTCGTCAAATCGTTTCGTGATAGTCACCAATTATTGTGAAGTGTGTAGATTTCAATTTTCTATAAAGAACAATATAACTATTGTTATGAGAATTTGAATCGGAACATTCATTCGAGCTAATCAAGAGTTTGTACGAGACACTAACAATGCAACGGGAATATGACATGAATTCAATTCTATAGGTATAAATTCTTGAACAATCGGAATATATTTCTGTATTAATGAGAGATATAAATGGCATTATCAACCTTCCTAACAATGAATTCTGGTGAGAGAAACAGATATCAATGATTTTTTCTTCATTCTTCCTCATGGGAAAAAAAAGACGGGTTGCACTCCGGGAATGCCGGCAGAAGTGAAAACTTGAATATTAACGTTGTGCATTTTTGATATTTTGGAATGGTTAGAGAATGATTTTGTATGAATTGCTTTCATTATCAGTATAAAAGTGCTATTATTTATGTGGTGGAATACAATATTCATTTATTGCGCTATCGTACACAAAAATGACAATAGGTTTGTTCGGGTGGCAGTTCCCAGTTGTACTGGGGTCACAGAGAACCAGGTTCTGTAACTCTTGGAATCGTCGCAAGTTGTTCTATGACACGAACGAGTGAGAACAGGTGGGAACAGATAATTTCAAAACGATTTCGTTAAGTGCATAGATAAGTGAAAGTAAGGTTATGTTGTACATCATGGACATTGAACTCTAAATACCATATAGGTATTCATATAGAGTTCAATGATCATGGATAGTGTTAAAAAGATATTGAATAAGTTATTGTGTTATTAATACGGTGGAAATACTTTAGAAATTACAAATATTAAAATTGAACAATTTTTTTGTCATAAATAAATAAACATAAACATATCCATATAAATAACTGTAAATATAATTTATATGTAATGAAATATTTAAAGAAATGATTTAATTTAATTATAATTTGAAATTTCAATACATGTAGTAGTGGTCATCAGTGGAGAAATTATTTTTGTTAGTTCATATCTGGATAAACTGTGAATTTTTCTGTTATTTCATTGTAATTTTAGTGGAAACTGTGTACAGAAAATTTTATATAATAGAATTAGGTAATTGTATATGGAACTGGTGGCATTTGGGAAATAAATAAAAATATTTTCTAACAATTTTCATAGCTTTGTAATTATTTTTTAGATAAGAATTGTTTTAACAAGTCGTTGTGTTCTTGAAAGAGGTCATTCCTCCGTTTCATTCCTAAATTTTCAATACATTTTGAGTGGTTAAAAAGTAAAGATACTACAATCACGAAATAACAAAAATAAATATATAGTATATAAATACGAAATATCGTATATATAAATAATATAAAATAATTATCTTACATACTTTGATCAACAACTACGCAATTGTTTTATTCCTTCCTCTTCTTTGAAATAACAAAAATTTTGAGGAGCTATTATAACGAATTGATTAAAAATTTATACTCTCACAACATCAAATATACTCAAAAACAGCTATGCGAATATCCTAGTCACCAAATATATAACTTAATTGCCAATTAGAACTACTGAAAATTTGAATCACCGATGATTTGAATTTACCGCTTCTTCTGTTGTACCTTGTACCATCTCTAGATCAGGAACCGTAAGAACAGTAACGAACAGTTCCGAAATCAAGTGTTCCGACCACACGAACGACAAGGAACTCCTGTTCCGTCCCAGACGAACGGGTGGGAACCACAAATTACCAAAAATTACAGTTCCGAACTGCCACGCGAACAAACCTAATTTATATTACATTAACATACACAAACATTCGCACAAGCGCCCTGCACCGCCTAAACGAAACAGCACACGCAGGCACGGTAGAAAGAGTGGGGGATATTATTCCCTCTCCTACTCCTCGATCTTACGCTTTTTCGATCACAATCACGTGTCCCTGACGCGAGTTTGGATGTTTTTACCCATACAAGAGAGTGCTCAGCGCCGCTAAAGAAGTTTTCACTTCAAAAAACCTGTCGGTATTTCAGGAGCTTTGGCCACAGGCATATTATTTTTAGACGTCATAACTGACAAAGTTGGGAAGCTTTCGGAGAAATCTAACAACGCAACACACAAAAAATTGCAAAGTTGATTCAAGGAGCATGATCGATATTGTAGGATATTTTATTAGTGATCCGTTGATCATCCTCATGAATGAATAAAATAACTACGTCTTTGAAACATGAACTCTTCATCGTCTGCAAATTTCAAAGCTTCCCTAGACAACATACTTCAATCAACTAGAGTCAATAAAATGAGGTTTCATAGTTCGGCAATCCATAAATTCTCATTAATCCAGGCCCAGATATATTTTCGATCAAAACCACTCCGATAAATCATAAAAGATCACACATAACTCAAAGTTATATATGGGGATGAGCAAACTTTACCTGCTTCATAAATATGTCCCGGCTAACGATCCAGGAACCCAGATGAAACTCAAAATCATCTCGTAACCGAAAATACACTTTGCGGGCTTTGATGAATAAATCATATTGAAGTTTTTATTACTGAGCACCACCCCGTTGTAAAAATGTTTGCTTAGCGGAGTGGTTCAACACTCGCTGATCTGAAAGAGCGGGTGAAAATCTTTGAATTTAGTTCCGGTTTTACATTACGTCATCTTCATTACATTTTAAAAAGTTTAGGAATGAATTTCCAATATAGATGGAGGTGCTAGAATTTGACATGAAAGTTCTTTGCGGGATTTGGTTTCATTATGTTCGAAGGTATTTGCTGCATCAACGTTCAAATATTTTTGTTATTTTGCGCTCTTCTTCGTAGCGGAACATTTCAAATGTCTCCATCATATATTCGAAATTCGAGCCGACAGTGGCGGGATTCTGTGACTTTCATATCATAGCAGATGAAGACGAAGTAGGAGTAAAATCGGTTTTCTGTAAACGAGTTTAGCATTATCGTTTCGTCATCTTTTCGCTATTGATTTCGATTTCGAAGTGTACCGAGCACACAAGAATAAACAATGGCAACGTTGCATATAGGTAGACATTTAACTTATGATAATGTTTTCGAAATTCACCTATACAATATTTTGCAGCTTACAAAGCTGAACATAGGACATAGACAACTTTTGACGTTCAAATTTTAAAATATAATAAATATATTTATTTTTCACTTGTACATTATATGTTTATTCTACTTTAGAAAGGGTTGCTATAAATACACTCATTATGCCCGTGGGCATTTTAGCGGGCATTATGGATCATAACGCCCGTTCGTTGTGCGAGAAGCAAAATTAGCTAGAAAGAAATTATTTATTTCGCAGAATTTTAATACTAAAACAACGACAACTCAAAAAACGAAAACAAAGTCTTTCCTAATTAAAATTAAAAGTGCAGTTTTCGAATTTCCCGGAAAAATTCTTCAACCGTGAATCTTGGGATGTTTTCGAAACCTGAGGAGCGAAAACTTGACCACAAGTACTTGGAAGTTCGTTCACAAGAGAACCACTAGAGAATTCATGAGAATCTGTTACCGAATTCACAATCATCGTCGATATTTTGTTTTTGGAAAGAATGTAACCTTCCGCCACAGATGCACTCTTCCATCTTCCGTGTATTTCTAACGTTTCATATGATGCACCAGCCTCAGTTAAAAGAGTTGCTGAAGTCCGTCCCAAACAATGTCCTGTATATTCATTTGCATTATCCAATTTTAAGTATTTGGCAATCATCGAAGGCACACTTCCTATGGTATTTTTGCCAACAGGTTGGATGGTGCACCTACCATTTCGGAATGTGAGGAAAAATCTAGGATTCTTCACTCCACTGGGTCTCAAGGATATATATTTTCTGACCAGCCCCAAAGCTCCTATTTTTTCTTCCTCTAGAATGCTAAATCCTTTTGACATACCGGTTTTAGTTTCGGGTATTTTAACAAGTAAACAGCTACCCTTATCTTCTATATCTTTGATAGACATTTTCACTAATTCATCTCTCCTTAGTCCTCCAAAAACACCCATTATTAGAACTACTTTATGAAGAAGATGAATTTCATCAGGAGCTTCATTGATGAATGTATGAACTTGTTCTGCTGTCAAAACTTTGGATTTCTTCGGAATATATCCTTTAGATTTCATTTTTAAAAACGCTACTAGCCGGGATAATTGTGAAATATTGATATTTTTATTGACAATCACTGTAGATTTCAAAATAGAATATTTCGTCCACAATGACGCAGGACAAAATTTTTCAGACTGAAATAAAAAAAATTACCCACACATGAACAAAATGAAAAATAAAATAGCAAACCAATTCTTGAAAGTACGCCAATAACACTGTTTCATCTATAGCAATTATTTCATTTTTCAACTTCCATTGATGGAATGTTTCATAATCCTTGTCGTAGACGAGTCTGGATTTTTCTGTTAATAAATTGTTTGCAGCTTTGGCTGCATTTTCAATTATATTATTTGGCAAATTGCTATTCATTTCTGTTATTTCTTTAAATCTTCACAACGAAAACAGTAATGACATTCGCTTAATAAAATGATGACAGCAATAACGAACTTCAAAATATTAACAAATGCCATGGTTACTACTGAAAGTTAAATGGAAAAATAATCATATATTAATTTGCTTCGAAATTCATTATCAGGTAGTCGAACTCAATGGATTAAGACCACTCCGGGATCTATTTTCGAAAATTACAGAAATTTGGGCAGAATGATAGCACACTGTTTTACTAGATATCTGAACTAGAACGAGCAAGCCCAATGAAATAAGAGTTTTTATATCTTCTTGTGGGTTAACTCTACGGGGATGAAAATTCAGGATATGCAATATATCAACAATCTCTATATATACCCCACTGTTTGTTGAGATCCGACCAATACCTTGTGAGTAATCGGATATTTCCATAAAAAAATTTTCTGTTAATTTTTGAGATTTTCTAAGCCTCTCATCTCGTTCTTAAGATATAGAGAATACGGCCGTTTAAAAATACTCAAGTTTGACCACGGCTTCTTAATTAGAAAGTCGAACCTAATCAATTGAGACAACTTTCTGCTGAATATTAAAATATTACAGACATTTGAGCAAAACTATAGCACGCTCTTCTATTAGTTCAATGGACTGGAGCATGCGGGCAAAAATATTTTTTTCTGATTCGTAATATTACTAGCTGACCCAACAGACTTCGTCCTGTCAAAAAGATTTGTAATGTGGCAGTTTTTGTGCCTACGTATTTTAAAAAACTATCCTGAACAGAACCGTCACCCTGGTGATAGGACGTTGTGAATAAAAAATAATTAAATAAAACATATATAAGGATTTAAAAGTGCTTTGTGGTATACGATGTTTTTTGTTTGATTACCTGGCGCATAGGTAAACAAATCTGATGGTTTTCCAACACGGGAACAGGCAACATACAATTGATCATGTGAGAAACATGGGTTTTCTAGATTAATACCAAAAACACTTAATGATTGCCCCTGGGACTTGTTTATAGTCATAGCAAAAGCAAGCCGCACTGGAAACTGTAGTCGTTTAAACTCAAATGGCACATCAGTCGGAATCATTGGGATGCGCGGTATGAGAACATCTTCTGCTTTATACTTTCCTTTGAGTATAGTTGCTTCTATCACATTGTTTAGTAATTTTTTTATCGCTAACCGTGTACCGTTGCAAAGACGCGGTTGGTTCATATTTCGCAACATTATAACCACCGATCCAACCTTTAATTGAAGATTGTGAGGTGGCAACCCTTGCAAATCCAGCGAGTTTAAGATTTCCGGTGGATAGTTGACTACATCATCTTGATTAGTAGCCGAATCAACTGATTTATATATCCTCAATTCGCCTGTAATTTGTTCTTGAATTTTGAAATTTAATTCATTTACATCTATGTTTTTTGCAGCCAGTATAGCTCGTTTGCTCAACCAATCATGGTAATTTTGAAAAACATCTGGAAACACCTTCTGAATGAGTTCTAAATCTTTTGATCGAGTTAACTGACAAAAACTTTGAGGAAAGTTAATGCAGCCAGTCAACATGTCTATAGGAAATTTGCCATTACCAATGTCAATGAGTTGTTTAGAGAATATGTTTTCAGATTGGTCATTTTGCAACTCGACACTCATATTCTTGCTTAAATGAAGTACTTTGACATGTTTCCACAAATTGGAGGACTTAAGACATGCATTGAGTTCATCAGCTGGCGTTGATCGTGGAATCACTGGCAATGTTTGACGAAAATCTCCTGCTAATAAAATCATTGCACCACCAAATCGGTTATTATTGCTCCGTAGATCTTTTTTCTTTCACGTTCATCTCCGTCGTCATGTTCTTGTGCAGTACGATTAGATCGGTAATTAGCTTGGTTTATAGCATTTCTGGTTCTTCTACCTAAATTGCTTCGTCTTATAGGAGGCATATCAAATATAAATTATTTTTTCACTAATCACGAACTAAACAAACACTAACTAACTAAACACTCTGCACAAAACACGATATACGAATTTGTTTCGTGTATCAGTTGACGAAAGCAAACTCAGTAGATTAGGTAACAGACAACTTTTTTTTTTAAATTTGATATGACTTGAAGTCAAATCCTTTTAAGCCGTACGAATTGTTTTATTTATTTAAAATTTGGATAATAAAAATAATAAAACACTGTTGGTAACGCGATTTTTGTTTGACTGATGTAATGACGTGGAAACTGATGCATTTCATCTCGCGTGCCGAAACTAATACAAAAGAAACGCTAGTTTCGGAACGCAACATTAAACTCCTCCAACTATGTATTCTGTGCTCCAACGCACACACGCACATTGTTTTGATAGATATGATCTTTGACGTTAGGAACACACCTACATTGCTTAGACAACAGTGAGTGCTTGTAATTTAATATGAACTTTATACCATAGCCATAAAGCTCAAATTTACTACGTTTTAGTTACAAATCATTTGTATGGGAAAAAGAAAGGGGCTATTTTTAGGGTTTTTCCAGCAATAATTCTAATTTTTCTCGCAGTAACCATCCTTGAACTTCAACGAACATTTTAAAAAAAGATTTGGCCAAATTGGTCCAGGCGTTGTTGAGTTATGCGCTTACCAACACATTTTGCGATTCATTTTTATATTATAGATGGTATTCACCTCAACAGATTTGTTATTCATTCTCATTACAAAAGGCTTTGAAATTCGCCTCTGGTGCCAAATTATAGAGAGAAATCAACAAAGATCTTATTCCGTCACAAACAAATGTTTCAACTGCAGAAGGTTAAAGCGCAACGCTCGGCATAATCCAAGAAAATGTGAAAATAATTTCGCTTTAATAATAACGAAAATTCTAGAGAACACAAATACAGCAATTCCGATTTTGTGAAAATACCCCATTGCTTTTGTTCTATTGCACGAGCAGAAAACAACATCCACCCCTATTATAGAAAACACACAATGGGCTGGTCAACCAAACTCATTAAGAACCCAGTCAATAATTCAAGAAACGGATATTTTATGATAGGTATTAGCATTTATGGTTCTTTTTGACCAGAGAAGGAGAGGAGATTCGGAATAATGGTGATTCATTGCCGTCGAGGCGCATTCCTTTGAAGGAATTGCCCCTATTGAATTTTGATGAACTCGAACGCGATTTGGCTCATTCGGGGAAGTTCACTCAGTCATTACTAGTTGCTTGGAATTACTAATTTTTTGTCGTTGGAACTTGTCAGTCGACGCTGGATTACCGGTGGGAAGTTGGAGATATCGATCAAAATACTTGCATACGCAGTTTTTGTCTTTGACTCTCCAATCTGTTAAGAAATAGTACATTGTTTACCGGGTAGGAAAAGCTTAACATTCCTGGACGACTGGGAAGATTGCTAAGTCGAGGCGCAAGCCGAGACTTAGCAACACAGAGTCCAGGAATGTGGCTTTTCCTACGAGGTAAACATACTATTTTTCCGCAAATCGTTTAAAATTCGACAGATATTAATTGATTGAAAAAAAAAGGCGTTCATTTTATTCCCAAATAAATGGTGCTTTGAAATTCCTAATAAAATTACTTGGGTTACTATGGAAACGTATTGAGGTTGAATTGTCAAACTTGACGCTTATAAATTTAATTGCTGGTGTTCTCGAAAGTAAAATGATAAGTGATGATGAAATTTCCATTCCTGGGACTCCTCCAGAGCTGGTTGAGGCAGTGAATACTGCTTCATTAGAATTATTGCCAAAGAAATCAAGAGAAAAGTACGAAAATGCATACAGACGTTTTATGGATTATCGCATGAGTAAAAATACGAGTTCTTTCTCAGAAAATGTTTTAATGGCATACTTCCTAGACCTTTGTTTAAAGATGAAATCTTCAACATTATGGGCCAATTATTCAATGCTGAAGTCAACCCTTGCACTTAAACACAATGTAGATATATGATATATCTACATACTCAAAACTTCGTTCTTTATTGAAACGGCAAGCTCAAGGTTATAGGGCAAAGAAATCTTAAGATTTTAACGAAGGAAGAAATTGAAAAATTTATCCAGGAAGCTCCAGATAAAGAAAATTTAATGATTAAGGTAATTTACAAGTTTTTAATTTCTATTTAGATTATAGCTTTATTTATTTTTTAGGTGGCTGTAATATTTGGTATTTCTGGGGCCTGTAGAATGGATGAGTTAGTCCGAATGACTGTACACGATATAGAAGACTTAGAATCTAAGCTTTTAATCAGCATACCTGATTCGAAAACCAACAAACCAAGATCATTTGTAATTAATCAGATCTACTTGAATGTTTATCGAAAGTATGTTTCGTTAAGACCAGAAAATATGAACAGTGACCGATTTTTCTTTAAATATCAAAGTGGAAAGGGTTGTAGACAAATGCCCAAAATAGTTGCTACTTATTTGAACTTGGTAAATCCGACAGAATATACTGGTCACTGCTTTCGTCGGTCTTCTGCAACAATATTGGTTGACTCTGGTGCCGACATAACTAGTTTAAAGAGGCATGGCGGATGGAAGTCATCAAACGTTGCTGAAGGATATATCGAAGAATCGCTTAACAATAAGGTTGAGGTGGCAAATAAAATTTTCACAGTACAAAATATTCAACAAAATGACCCTTCCACCCTGCATGTTGTCCAAAATGTTTCTCATAGTTCTAAGAGTGTTCCTCCAATATTCAATAATTGTACTAACTGTCAAATTACTGTAAATATAACAAATTGATCTTAAAAATGTATTCAGCAATGACTTGATGTTTTCAAAATAGAAATTAATTCCTTATTAGCAATGTGTTTTCTATCATTTATGTAGAACACTAACAACTGTACGGAAATATCATTTACAGTAAGGAAGAAATTTTTCTTCAAGAAATTTTGACAGGAATGTCAAAATTTCCTCGCGATTTGCGGAAAAATTAATTTAAGAGATAAAATTAACTAACGCATGAATATTTAGAGAACTAATGCATAAAATGAAAAAACAATTACTGTGCTGAAATCAGTATAAAAATACCTTTGAATTGAGATATCACTACCCCATCTTCCTTATTCAAAAATTGGGAGTGGGGGTTGTAGCAGCAAGGGTTGAAGTGCTATGCGTCCGTAACCTACATCTTAAGTTGTCCCCGTCGAAACAGAAATCCACCTTTCCGAGCATTTCTATCGAAAAAGCTTATTTCGTCTGTAATCTCGTCTGTTTCGTTTTCAAATGGCCACCCTGTATAGTTTCTCTATACGATGAAGACGCAAAATTTGAAATATATAAGTTTAGATCGGATATTTCCTTTTTATATTAATCAAATCCATTTTGTTGTTTGGTTGTTTCATCTTGTTTCACTTATATATAGGTTGTGCCATCCATCCCGAATTTTGAGCTTAGGGATGGAATGACGAAAAAACGCTCAGACAGGTCAAATTTTTTTGAAAATAGAAGAAATAAGGGTCTTCTAGTCTTCAAATGAGTTTGAGACATCACTACCCCTCTTGCCGCAACCCCTAACAGCTCTCACTTTTGAATAGGGAAATAGAGTCGAGCAGCACCTTGTTGTGATAGAGAAATTGCATAAAAAGGCGGCGATAACAGATTTCGTTGATATTGAAATGAAGATGCTGTTCGAAAATGAAAATTTATTCAGTTTAGTCAGTTTTCATTGTTAGGTCTGATTCTATGTGATTTAGAGCTATTTTTCTGGTCCAAAACACGAGTGAATGCATTTTTATCGGTAGATTAGCATTACGTTTTCATCTATGTCAGTAATGGTTTGAGATAAGAAGTTAACAGTCACTTTTATACAATATTGTCGCCAAGATTCTTGATTATTTTTGGATTGATTCTCCAGACGACTCGAAACTCACTACATGAACATTTTAAAGATCTTTCACACCTGATCCATGATTAGAATTCCTTCGCCCCTCTTATTTTCTCAACAAACAATGATCAGACGTCTGTTCGAGGGAGGAAATCGACACCGAATTCCATGTGCTCCGAACAAATAACTTCAAAGAAAGATATCCTAAAATAACATCGTAGCGATAATATCAAACAGAGTATAGTATATGGTCTTTACATTTGCCGACTTCCAGTTTTGTCAGATGAATGTTTGTCATCGCCATAGTGATGATGTGGGCACACATCAGCTGAACCGTCTTCACGCACATAACGATGATGACGACTGCAAACAGTGAAAAAATATTTTCATGCGAAATCATTGCTTTAATTTCCACTTTCGTATTGCAACCAAACAATGAACGATTTTTAAATGAAAATTTCCTTATAATTCAAATAATATGATTTAAATTCAACATGTTTTCAGCCAAAGAAAAACGACAGAAGATGTCTGTTGAAAGGTTGCTTTAAAGAACAATAATAGATGATAGTTATTTTCTAAATAATAATTCTTTACAAGTTCAATTATCAACAATTTCTCGTCAGCAACGTCTTCAATGGAAAAATCGAGTAGAACCATGTAACTTCAAAGAACATTGGCGAATCACTTCGGTGCTTCTCAACATTTTTTCTATGAAGAAAAATAAGTAGCTAAAAATTTCAAAGCAATCCTCGTCTAAAAACTTTCAATTTTAACTTTCAAATTTACCTTCCTTAAGAACTGCAAGTTATGTTTTAGTTGCATAACATTAGAATTTTCTTGTGCTCAGTATTTGTTAGTGTCAGGTTCATAATTATTTTTTTCTAGCGTGCACTTTCATTCTCTTTCCCGCACGTATTTCAATTCGTAAAGAGTCACATTGCCAAACAGTGTGGGAAAAACCCCTGCTATTCCATTACCGCACGCAAATGCGTGTGGTAAGGGATTAGCAAGGGTTTTTCTTGCACGATTTTTCTAAAGAATAAACTGAATAATGATACTCGTATATCTCTATGCCACCGACGATGTTACTATGGAAATGGCATGTGAATAAGAATTAATACATTGTCATTATATTATGAAATTGTGTTTAAATATAAATAATATCAACTCGAATTCAATCAGTACGCTCCGGTAAAATGGATAATTCGGGATCTGATGATGGCCTGCCCGAAGAAATATTAGCAGCTTCTTATGAAGCGAGTTTAAATTTGTTACCGGCGAAGTCGAAGATAAAATATGAGAAGCAATATTCAGAATTCATTGATTGGTGTAATTCCAAAAAGGTTCAACCGAGGAAGGAGGAAGTATTTTTGGGAAATGTCCAAAATTTGGAGACCAAACACATTATGGTCCCGATATTCAATGATAAAGAGTGTTTGTAAACTGAAACAGGATTTGGATATTGGAAAATTTCATAAATTAACTGCCTCCATTAAACGACATAATATGGGATTTCGTCCAAAAACAAAATTCATGAAGTGAAATAATAAAATCTGAGGCATCTGATGAAATTTACTTGATGATGAAGTTGGTAACAATTTTTGGATTAGCTGGTGCCTGCAGACGAGAGGAACTTACAAATCGACGATATAGATGATAAGGAGACTTGATCATCATCAATATAAAGGACTCCAAAAATCATTCACCAAGATCGTTTGTTATATCCCAAGACACCAATAGTGGATATTTTCTGAACATATACAGAAAATATATGAATTTACGTCCAAAGGAAATACCCCATCGCCGAATTTTCATAAAGTCTAATCGGGGAAAATGTAAGATTCAACCTATCGGAATCAATACAATAGAAAAATACCGTTCGAAATTGCAGCTTACTTACGCCTACAAAATCCGGAATTATACACAGGACACAGTTTTAGGCGCTCCTCGGCTACTTTCCTAACCAATTGTGGAGAAGGTATCACAAATATTAAACGTTTAGGAGGATGGAAGTCAACGGCTGTTGCTGAGGGATACTTGGAAGAATCTATTAACCAGAAATAAAAATTCACTAAAATTCTTAATTTGAATGGTTCTTCCCTTCAAACTGTAATACAGAATCATTACCTTCCAAAGAGCCTTGGTACAATATGATGGCAAATATTCAACGTGTTGCTTCTTCCTCTTCAAACTGTAATACAGAATCATTATCTTCCAAGGAGCAGCTGACTTCGACCAATATGATGGCTTCTGCTATAAATTTGCATAACGCGACCAACTGCACGTTTACAATAAATATAACTAATAACTGAATATTTCTAATGAATATATTGTAATAATGGGAAGAAACAGAATGTACATAGATTCCTTATCAAAATTCATTTTTATGTGCTGTTAGTCTAGTTTTCTTTTCAATCAATAAAAAATTTATGAATATTATTACAGTTTAAATTTATTTCATAGGCTTGTAGTCTCTATGGACCGAACGTCAACGATGAGAGTACAATGGTAACGACTTGTCAGAGACACTATTCATGTGTATTTAGAATGACCAATTCACATTTGAGCTGTGTGTTGAAATCGATCTCGTATAAGCGCTTGTATAAAAAATATTGTTCCTAACTCTCCGCTTCGCGTCGTACGGGTAACGCAGCAGTTTCGTGCGGGAAAATATCACTTTCCGCACTTGTTGTTTTTATATTCAACTCATACTTTTTTCTATTCAAATTCGGTGGGTGTAATTTGACACACAATACAAATGTAAACCGTTGAGTTCACACTTTTGTATTCAATAGCCATTGGTGTGTTGATACAATATTCCAGTTTAATGTGTATCCGTTGTGTGACACTTCCCTTTGATCAACGTCAGCGAAACGTCAAGTAATTCTCGATGCTCTTTTTCTACAGAAAGATGGTGGATATTTTGTTACAGGACATGAAAATCCCCCGACTGAGGGATAATCCCAACACAATAAGGGGCTCGATTTCACTATGACCTATGTATAAAAATATTCGCCGAATGAGTGATTCTACTAAAGCTTGTAAAGAGCTTTCTATACCACGAAGTAATAGTGAACACAGAAGAAAGAGGAGGATTAAAATAAGAAGAAATCGTTTTCACAGTCAGGCAGCAAATTATCGTGATACTGTGTAACCAGATGTTTCACGTTGCGAACATAAAAGGTTACTTTAAAAAGAAATTCTGCAGCTCCGATATATCCAAGATTATTTGCTGTTTTTTCAACTGTATGCGAAATGCATTTTTTTTTTCAATTTGGCTTAGATAGGTCTGACAAGCAACTGAAGCGGCATGTTGATGAATTTCAGGAAAATATTAAAAATTTTGGAAGGCACTAACGTAACTAATATTATATTCTCGATTGTTCATTTCAAGATACATATAGCATTATTCAACTACTTATATTATCAAATAAAAATAATTTTTGTTTCATTTCAAATAATCTATTTTTCTATATATTTAATCTCGTTTTCTTGTCTCTCGACTATACATTTTATATACGGGTGAGTCTTTGATCACTGCGTTAATTTTAACCATAGGTTGGTTCTTGAGATCAAAAGAAACACTTTTTCCATTTCGGTTTTTCCATATTCAGCTGCGTTAAAAAGTTATAAGTATTTTAAGTTTTCACATTGGGCAAATACCCCTCTGTAGTCCAGTTTAGTTTGAATGAAGAATACCTTCCACAGCATCCACGGATGAATCTGAATTGTTTAAAAATATTATTTTCCTCTAAAAGATGAATCACTCACTCATGTTTCATCCGATGAGGTCAATATCCAGAAGGAAGATACAAAATACTAATTTTCTGGTAAAATTTCTTTCTACTTCGATATCATAAACAATCCCTTTCTAGTGAGAAATTCCAAAAAAACCTCAGAATTATTGGATGTTATCATCATATCATACTTGTAATTTTCTTCTTAAAGTTTCCAAATCATGAAAACCATCATTTCTATGAAAACTTTCAAGGCAAGAGGTTGTCACTGTGCTTTTTTTCACTCAAAGCCAGAAAAAATCATCTACGATTTTCCAAACACTGATATTTCTGAAGTTTCTTCTCCTTGACAGAGACCAGTGAACAGGTTTATGAGGTCTTTTGATATCGTACTGTTAAATATATGAAAATCTTTAACAACAATGAATGATGTCACTACGAATAATTATTTTAAAGTGATGTTACTTTGCTTGATGATTATTTTCTGTACTGAATCCCAATAACAATTTACTTGGAAAGATTACAAGTATTCCCAGATCTAGGTTTGCAATTATACTTGCTTGAAGAAATTGAGTTTGATCACCCAAATTTGATTCTGAAAAATCAACTAGGTGTTCTTTAATAAAGAATTTTTTGTTAAATCATTAATATGAATCTATTCTGTTTAGACTATAATTACTGATTACTAAAAATGCGTAAATTTTTGGTTTTTATAATCAGAGTATCTGTTTTAATTACGTAAACAAAAACATAAATATTGAATAACGGTCATTCATAGATTATGTCAAATTTTAATACCTTACCATAGAATATTGATTTATTGCTGAACCCCGGGAGAGAAAAAATTAATAATTGCAAAGTTTTTTTAAATAAAGGATAATATCTGTAACCATTATTGATCTTTAGTTATAATTTTCCTCAGAATAACTAGATTGAATTATTATCACATTAAAATATTATAACGTCTCTGTGGTGGGTAGTTCCCAATAAAATAGTGTTCTGTGGTTCCTTGTTTTGATTCTGTTTGAAACTGTCATCAGTTATTTGAACCTTTCTTCAAAAAAACTGTGGAAAATATTGTAAGGATAATTTCGATAGTTTGAAATTATTCAATTCAGTATGAAAGGATTATGGTCAGAAAATACATTTCTATTATAATCTTTCTTGTTTAGGAGCCTATAGCTTCCAGTTTCAATATTGATAGAATTTTAATTAATCATGCATCATAACAAACATTCAGAAATATTAATACTAAGTCAAATTCTATTATCTCCTAAGTTTGTGAACCAGGTTTAATCGGTGTATGAAATAAAGATGTGAAAAAACTTCTATAAAGGTACAAAACAAATCTAGGAGACTGAGTTCGAAGTTTTTAAAACTCATATGAGCTTAATTTGAAGCATTCCTATGTTAGAATAGATATAATTTGATGAACCCTGAAAGTCTGAAGCTATAAAGAACCAGCTCTTCATAAAGACAAGTCTTCAATTTAACAGGTCCTGACAGAAAATACATTGTAACATGTGAGTTATGGAAAACTTTTTCTCTATTTATTATGGAATATTATTCTGGATTAAATATTAAACAAGGTGCTAGATATCATTAATAATGAATACAGCAAATGGCAATTTAGATTTTGTGGTGAATATTCAGTGGTTAATTTCATCTATGGTGGAACCATAGACTGGAGAGATTTCTCCAACCTTTTGTAGAAATATCTAATAAAGACATAAAATATGGCAACATTGAACAAATCTGATTATTGAATCATTTCAGCACAGAGTTGGATTTGGGAAAATCAGAAATTTGGACAAAATTATATGGATTCAATTCCTTTTACTTCAAATATCTCAAGAATGGTGCAATTTTGAAGAAAAGATGAAGAATGATTTTATCGTCAAAATAGACCAGGAAGTACAAGATACGGACCTTTAGTTCAAGCGATATTTGTTTTTCATTTGCAATCTGTAGAGTAGTAGTGGGAAACCCACAAGAAATGGAATAAATCTATTGATGCCAAAATATGCACGGCTATTATCAAAAACCTTATACAAGAGATCATTTCAATTGATATTGTCGTTTGAATATAACAGGTGAAAATGCAATTTTCTTATGAAATTTCAACACTCTATATCTTTTGAACGGGCCAAATTTGAAAAAATGTTATAGGAAGAAAATGTTTCTTTTGACGTCAAGAATCTATGGTTAAAATTAACGCAGTGGTCTGCATATCATGCCTATGTGCATTCTAGACTTAGGTATGGAGTTATTTTTTGGGCGGTTTCCGTTGGGACTGAAAGAATATTCAAATTACAAAAAAGATGCCTAAGAACAATCTTCAAGATGAACCGGCGGGAAAGCTGTAAGGACGTTTTTACTCAGCATAATATCTTAACACTCACCAGCCTATACATATATGAATGTATAATGTATGTGATAAAAAACTATGAGGACTTCAAAACCTTGCTCTTGAAGCATGAGTATGACACTAGAGGTAAAACCCACCTCTTTGTGGAAAAAACCAACTTCACCTATATACAGAAAAATGTAAGTTATCTCATGGTCAAGATCTGGAATATTTTGCCCCCAAGTTTTAAGAATAGCAGTGCAGTATTGCAGAAGAAAGGCTTGAAGAAATTTCTATTGAGAAAGGCCTACTACAATATCAACGAGTTTCTTGGTGAAAAATCCTTTGATGGACTTTAATTTCATTTTTCGGTCTTTTCTGGTGTTGTGAATTTTTCAATATTTTTTCTATTTACCATTGTATTCTTTTTTCTCTCTTTTGTGACGTGATCAATGATTCTAGATCAAATAAAGGTTATCTATCTATCTATCTATCAAAGACTCACCCTGTATACTTCAAAACTGTTGAATTTTTGACCAAGCCATGACATATTGCAGAAATTGTCATCAATAGATATTTTTATTGATGCCGTAATTTACTGGGTATATATATATATATTCTTTTGAACAGTTTTTAGTTTTAGGCTCAGATCATTTAAATGAGCCTTGTAATTGAGAGATGAATCTAATTTAACTCCTAAGTATTTTGGATAGAAATTATGTTCGATAGGAGAATCATTGAAAGTTACAGCTAATTTTAGATGGAAACAAGATACCTCTGTTTTGTTGGGATTTGGACATAATCGCCACTCAATAAAATAATTCTTTAAAATTTCCAAATCAGATGACAGTATGTTTTCCAGAGTATGGAAATCCGAATGTTGGTAAGCAATAGCAATGTCGTCAGCATAAACAAATTTTTGAGATGATGTAGTGGGCAAATCACTTAGATATAAATTGAAAAGTAAAGGAGCTAAAACTGATCCTTGAGGAAGGCCGTTTTTCAATGTTTTGAAGTTGCTACTCTTATTGTCAATAAAAACACGAAACCTTCTATCAGATAACATATTTTCTAATAATCGTACCATTTTCCCACACTTCAGATGGGTATAAAGTTTGAAAATTAATCCATCTTTCCACACAGTGTCATAAGCCGAGGATAAATCGATGAAAGCAGTTCCTGTTTTCAACCTATTATTGAAGCCTGATTCTATGAAAGTTGTAAGGCTGAGAACCTGATCCGAACAATTTCTGTTTTTCCTAAAGCCTCCTGGAAATTTTGTAGAGCATTTTCTATAGAAGATTCAATTCTAAAAGGACTAGCCTTTCTAATATCTTGAAAGGAACACTCAATAAACTGATGGGTCGATAACTACTAGGATCACAAGGATTTTTTCCTCGTTTCAAAATCCCTATTACTTTAGCCTTACGAAATTCGGAAGGAAAGTTTCCTGAATTCAGAATATTGTTATAGAAAGACAATAACCAAGACAAGGCCTTTTTTCCTAAATGTTTGATAAATTCTGGATAAATTCCGTCAAAACCTGCTGCCTTTCGAGATTTGGTAGATTTGATTGCAGCCCTTAATTCATCTATATTGAATGGATGTGACACATGTTCTAAAGTAGGAGCTGATCTCCTGAATATCTGTAATTTTTTCTTCATATTTCTCATTTTAGATTGGGATAAATTGACTGATTCAGATACATTAACTAGGCGGCGTGCGATTAAATTCGGATCAATTTTTGATGATGAGGAGGTAAGAGGAGTAGCTTCACCTAATTTTCTCAATATATCCCATGAACTCCTACTCGAATGTGTAAAATTCATTTTTGATACAACACTATCCCATTTCTCTTTTCGGCTTGTATTGATAGAATTCATAAGCCTTTCACATTTATCAACGGATGGTGATTTTTGATAGTCCTTGTACAGATTATCGGTTTCTTTCGACCAACCTGGAATATAATCTTTCCGGAAACCTCTTGGAACGAACTTTTTTGCTGCGGCTTTCACAACACCTAAGAATCTGTGATAGTTATCATGAGTGGGTTTAATCCATCTAATATCACTGTCTACCTTCTTAGCAAATTCAATCCAATTCGCTTTCTTGAAATTCCAACGAGGTCTGTTTAAACATTCTGAATATTGAATTAAACTTCTTGAAGTCAACAGTATAGGCCTATGTTGGCTATGAGGAAAAACTCCTAAAATTTGACGCTTTACAGGAAGCGGTTTGCAAGTATTGTCACAAGACACTAGGCAGAGATCAGGATTGTAGCCTCTATTCCATCGAGAAGAATGAAAAGATGGTACATCTTTTCCATCAAAAATTAAATAGAAATTATTATCTTCCATCCAGTCAGCCAAAGCTATTCCACTTCTATCATTATTATTATAACCCCACATTACGTGGTGAGAATTAAAATCACCGCAATAAATTGAAGGATGAGGAAGATTCATTTCCAAATTTCTTGGCCAAATAGTATTTGGAGGTTTATAAATATTAACGATAGAAATGTTACAAAATTTGAAAGAGATAAAGAAAACACCCTCAAATTCGCCTTTTTGGATTAACTCGATATTGTGAATCAATGATTTTTAACATAACAAGCTAAACCGTAAATTTTACTAAGGAGATAATCAATGAATACATAACCTTTTATGGTACCTCTTTGACGAAGATTTTTTCAGTATCCGCATGTGTCTCTTGAAGAAGAATAATCTCAGCACCATAGTCCTTTGCTAATTTAGAAATATAATATATATATATAATATATATTATATTATATATATATTATATTATATTATAATATAATATAATATATAATACTGGGTGAGAATCACCCAGTATGTTTTTTCGAAAGCGTTCTTGAAAATTGAAAAAAATAATTCCTCGTCTAAGAATTCTGCAATTTGAAATATTCAATAATATTTTGTAATATTACAAAATATCATTAGGTCATGAAATTCAAGCCAAAAGACTTCGTAAAATTTAATATCGTAATAATACTCTTTCATACGACACAGTTGTTCACTATATGGTCAATTATCTGCTATAAAACTGAGATTCGCAACTTTTCTTTTGGACACTTGTTGCAAGGCCGGACCTCATTCCATGATATAATTACGATGACTTCTGTTATGTTCCGAATCATCGGACTGTCCAGACGAAATGTCGAAGTAAATTTCTATTGAATTAAATGGTTTTTGTACTGCGTCAGAAGCAGTTCGTTGGGTATTTTTATGGACTCTTGGCTACAATTTTTCTTTCAATCAGGACGTTTAGACGTCGGTCTGTTAATTACGCTTTATTTCATCGTGATGCCGACAGGATGATCAGGAATTCTCAGAAATCACCGGTTTTAATAGCCGCAATTATTCGTTTTTCCGACATGGTTTACAGAAACAATCATTACCTGTGTTTGAAAAGAATTAAGCTTCATAATTATGATCTTCTTGATACATATTACAATAAATAACACGAGCGCTGTGTAACTCAAGCACATTTTTCTAAATTTATGAAAGGAGTGTTATATCTATACGATCATAAGTTATCATTTCCCCTAATGCAAAATGAGAAAATGTGAGCACCAACCTGAGGTTTTAACTTCATCCTAAATTTTCTTTATAACGCTGAAATGAGCAATACGATCCCATGTAAGTAACTGAATCAACACACATAAATTTTTGATAAAAAACTTAGTTCTCATTGAGTTTTGTTTGATCCCCAGAGCTTCCTCCTCTAGAAATCCGTCGTGAGAGCCTCAGTTATGATCAAATATATTCTTTGAGTCAAAATCTACCGTGAACCAGCAAAGCTCATTTATTTAATAATTTAATTTCATTCCAGTAGGTATTCTGTTTCAATTTTGTGTTATTTTCAAATTAATTCCAAAATGATTAACAATTGCAGCTTATACAACTGCAAAAACAATAGTTTCAATAATCCCAAACTTTCTTTTTTCTCAGTACCATTAGACACCGACAGGTGAGTGATACAAATAGTATTGTAGAAAATGTTGTTTATTAAAAGCTCCGTTATTTGAGTAGTGCTTCATTCAATTAGTTGAGATTAGTTGAGATATCAGGAACCAATGAAATTTCAGGAGGTTTACGCCTACTGTCGTCATTTCTTTACGATAAGTTGAGATATCAAGAACCAATGGAATAACGAAATAACGCAAATATCCTTATCTAATCAATTTTTAAATTCGCGGTCGATAAGATTAGATGCGCAGGGAGGAATGCGCGAGTTCCCTTTGGTGTATTCGATTTCAGTTCAAAATCCAAGGAGTGCGACTACTGATTGGTCCCTATACTGTGATAATACGAGCGAAAGATCGTGTTGTCGTCTATGTCTCGTTCCCACACAGCTGTACTGTACAGATTAGTATTAGTAACTACTAACCGTTATTTATAATCGAGATATCTCGAGACATTTCTATAATCGAATGATTTCGTTAGTATATCTCATAATCACCCACCTCTAGTTCTAACTACTAATATCATTCGATTATGAAATCCTATTAGTTACTAATTCTATAATCGATTATTAAAATTAGTTGTACTGAAATAATCGATTATGCCGATCATTCGTAATCGCCCACCTCTAGAAAATATCAATGCCCGAGCATAAGGCATTACATGACGTCATCATTCTATAAGCCGGGAACTCTGCTCTGACTTTGTATTTCTCATATTAATATGAAATGTACCGAGACATCTCAAATTCACAACTGGAATTTTGAGAGGAAAAAAATGTAATATTTCAGACACAGCAAACTTCCCCTTCATAACTTTACATGCAAACAAGATATCAGTAAGCCTTCTGCGATTAAATAAACTCAACATGCCAAATTTTTGTCTCAGAGCGGTGTTATCATGATTAACCATCAAAATTCTTTTCCTTTAAGACATATACCGTAAAACCTATTTTGTACGCCCTCCAAACGCTCTATGTAACATTTATATCTTGGATTCCATATGCAAGAGGCGAAATTCAATTCAGTATGGACAATAAAGTGTGAGGAGTGTCTTATTCTCTCTAAACTGCCTACTTTTGCGAATTATGAATCCTAGCATTTTATTTGCATTATTATATTTCCAGAATAGGATAATTGTCGAGCCCTCAATAAGTCTCACAATATCCATCTGATCGATTCGAACTTAAAAATCGTTTGAATAAGTTTGGAAGAATAGAAACTGCCCAATTTTGGAAGACTCTCCAGGTCAAAATATTTTCATGTGATTGAGAAATATTTCTGAGGAATATTTTATTTTTCATAAAATATTTGTCGGATCTCAACAAAAAATTCAGCATACAAGGAGGTTCCCGATATATTGCATTTTCTGAAATTTCATCCTCCTAGAACAAATCTACGAGAAGATATAAGAGTTTCTTTTTACTTGCTTGTTCTAGTCCAGTGAACTAGTAAAACAGCTCGCTTTCGTTTATCCTAAATGTCTGGAATTTAGAATATCAATACCAAAATGGCTTGAATCGATTGGGTTCGACTCCCTGCTGAAAAATTCATGGTTGAGCTTGAGTATGTTTAAATTTAATATTCACAGATTCAGCCGATATTTTAATATATCATATTCTACAATTAAATATTTTCCACTTGATTAAATATAAGATTTTTACGTGTGCTCAGTTATAAAATAGCAGTTTCTTCATTCGATACTAAAATCTTCCTAGAACTTGGATTAGGAACATCCTGTTTTGAACATTTCGTCTGTTTCTTTTTCAAATTATGAAATGATATTTGGTCCTCCCGGTGTCAAAGGAATCTAGCAATCTATAGCTTAACTAGAAAAATTCCAAGAAAGAAAACTTAATTTCATGCTCTTCAAAATGTCATTTCTTTCAAGTTGTATTCGTTAAATCTTCATTTGAGCTCTTGGGCTACAGGTACTATCAAAACAATATTGTTGTTCATGCTTCTAACTCTTGGGATATATTGATCTGTATCACTGCAGATTTTCTCGAGATTATTCGATGTTCCTAAAAACAAATTTCTTTCATACAAACCGACCAGGAACAAAGGATATCTCTCCTACAGATTCGCTGTTTCCTCAGGCTAACAATTTTCATCATATAAAAATTTAGTCCGTTTTTGCGCCAATCCGAGGTTCGGGAATTCGTCTGTAGGTTATTTTTCGGGGATCAAATGAATTTTTTATTTCGTCCGGCGTTTTTTTGCGGAAAGAACAAAGAATATGTTTCGCTTTGTCTGTAGTCGGCAAAAAGCATTCCTGGCCAAAATGATATAACCGTAGAATAAATAACGACATAAAATTTGCAGGTGAGATTGGACGGATGACAGCAAAAATCAGGTCCATGTAAAAGACGAGACCGAAATAGATTCTCAACAATGGAATTTTTATGAGCTCCTCGCACAAAGGAACGGACATGATGACACGGTCCGAGTCGATAGGAAAGAAGTTATTGAAAATTGCCAGGAAATTCTTGTTATTTATTGATGGTCACATGAGTCCTACGAGAAGAACAAAATTGATATCCTCTTGTTGAGATCTAGATCCGTATTCAAGAGTAATGAAAATTAGAATCAATGTATAATGTTGCAAAAGAATAATGACTATTCAGTCAAGTATAAAATGAGTATTGAATGTCAAAAATCCTTTCATTTTCGTTTGTGGGCGAAATCCGACAAATTATTCAGGAATTATGAGCATCTGAAATTAGAGATCCTTTATATCTCCTAGAATCGCAGAAAGTTGTAACTTGGAAGATATTCGAACTGGATTTAAACAAATACGAGGGTAGACATTTATATTTCGGAATTTTTTTCGTAATTTGGACACGAATAAATAAGGTGTTTTGAAGGACAAGCAATTTCTGGATATCAACTTCTTCGTAATTTTCTATGGGAAAGATATACCTTCTCTTGGTTGATTAAAGCATTACAGCTCCGAACAAAACTGAAGGAAAACTGAGTGCTATTTTCAAGGGTAATACCACTAGCGGTGAAAATTTTTTGAGAACACAATTATATATTCCATTATAAATAGTGAAAAAACTTTCCAACGCCCACGGTATATTTTCGTAATGAGAGTTGAAATAGGTTATATATTTTTGTCCGGACCAGTTGAATTGAAGATCTGATTCTTTATAGCTTCAAACTTTAAGGGTTCATCTATCCTAACATTGCAGTGCATCGAATTTAGCACATATGTTGTGATAACTGTCCTCTGACTGAATGGTATCCAATTCGGAAATATAACAAGAAAAATGTTTTCAAAAAATTAATCGTGCACTCTGTATTAGTAGAAATGCCAGGCTACGAGAATATTTTGGCTCCGTATAGAATGTTGGACAATATCATAATCACAATTTTCGGATTCGAAATTGGTTCAGTTCTACAGAAACGAACTCAAACACAAATAAATTCGATTTACCCCACAAAGATTAATCAAGAGAGAAATTGAATGGATGAAACTGTCTACGTTCAAAACTTCATTTCCAAGAAATTTCACGAGAGGAAGAGATCAAAAAGATTCTACCGACATGGATCATAAACTTACATTGACGATATCTGTGTCGCGGATAGGAGAAAATCCGGTGTGACATTTTGAATGCAGAGCAGACGGAAGAGAAGCGGAAATATGCGAAAGACTCCGACCGTAATTTTAATTAAAAACTTATTAAGCCGCCCTTGATTAAAATTTATTGGTCTAGGAAAAACTCAAATACCTCTAAAAATCCATTATGCATATTTCACAGAATAACAATTCCTAATAAAAAAAATCGAGAAAGTACTCCTTGCGCTGCACTAAACGCTCAGCAATCTCTTGAATTGCATTGCCTTTCGCATAACAATGAAGAAATAATTATTTTCTCGCACTGTCAGGAAGTGAATAAAAACATTTTCGTACTTCCGGGCCTAAAGTGACAACTTCACTCCCTTGTGACAGGTACTAAAGTGTCACATTTAATCCCTCGGGGTTTAAATATTGACGAAACTCCCGGAACGATTAAATCACAAACAAACGAATTTAAGGGATATTTTGTTGAAAAATACAATTAATTAGAATGGTAATTAACGTTAATATTCAAATTAATATTGTGACAGTTCGTCATATTGACCAGTCTTTCCTGGGTTAATGCAGCAGGTAACTGACGAGTAACAGATAGGTCCTTATCATATTGAACTGGTGTTTGTTTCGAAGATCCTGCGGAAACAGGAAGCGAGAATGAGGACTGTGGCATAACTATAGTGGACGAATCGGCGACTTGACCAAATATTTTATCTGAAATTTTTTGTTTATTTTTAATAGACGATTCAATATATCCCTCGGCCACGTTGGAGGATTTCCATCCTCCATGTCTCTTCAGCACGTCTATTGTTGCTCCCAAATCAGCTAACAAAGACGCAGATGTGCGTCTAAAACAATGTCCCGTATAAGACGCGAGTATAATGCGAAAATGCGACATTTTCTAATTTCAAGAAAGCTGCTATTTGCCGTGGAAATGTACCAAACATGTTTTTTCCTACTACTCGCGTAGTACATTCTTTGTTGATGTATTGAACAAAAAATTTTGAATGAGGTGTCCCTGTCTTTCGCAATGCCACATATTTTCGAAATATCGCCACAAAACTGATGGCACTGTTTTCTGAATTTTTTATCACAAAATTTCGGTCAATTTTATTTTTGGTGTTTCTAATCGCAATTAGGAAGGAATCGCCCAAATCTCTCACATCGTCGATTTGTAGATCAACCAACTCTTTTCCACGACAAGTTCCCGCATCGCCCTTAATAAGTGCAACCTACAAAAAAATTGATTTCTTAAAATTTCTGAATATAAACACATTTCCAAATTTACCTTAAGCATTAAATATTTATCATCCGGAGCCTCCTGTAAGAACTGATCTACCTGCTCAGACGTGAGAATTCTTGACTTCTTTGGCTTAAATCCCTCATTTCTTCTCTTCAAAAAAGCTAATAATTTTGGAAATTTACTTATATCAATATCTTCTCTAATGTTAATAACCGATTTCAGCATTGAGTAATGTGCCCAGAGAGTTGAGGCACAAACCGCTTTTGGTTTATCATTGAAGTAGACAGATGGCAGATCACGTTCCTTGGATATAGAAAAGCGATCTACGATTCCTTATGTATAGTGGTAACTTAGAGGCACGGCAGTGCCCTCGGCAAGTCAAGCAAGAAGCAAACATTGCCATACCATCCTGGAACCATTTCGCCGCATGTTCGGACCCCTACTTGAGAACCTCTGGATAAGACTAGAACGCTGAAATTTTGATCATCTGGTAAGCTATTGTCGCATACTCAAAATCCAAAGTTTCAAGTCTGTATGTCAGTTAGTTTCAAAGAAAGCAAAATTTTGCATTTATGATACTCACTCATTATCATCGAAATAGTACTGATGCTACCCATTTCAGAGAACTGAAATTTGGTACGGAATTAAGGTTTAATGGCCACATAAAGGGAAAACGATCAAAACTAGGATAATCGAAGATCTGGAGTACCTGGTGCCCCTGTAGTTAAAAACTACAAGAGCCCATCCAAACTATTTAAGATTGACATCTACTTAAACCGTCTAAACCGCCCTGAAAATAAATAATGAACGCGAATAGACTATACGAAAAACTGTTCGATTTATGAATTCATCATCTCTCATAGACATAACGGTACATTAAACTTTCTCACATCGTGATTTTTGGTTAGAACTGTCAGAATGAAGAACTCAAATGAACTGAACCATTAAACAAAAATATCCATTTCTTCTTAACTTTATTTCATGAGCTTCTGTAACTCCTTAAAATAAATGAAAGAACTCTTATATCCTCATGCTACGCAAACACACAATTTTTATTTCAATAATACTAATATCATCTCAGATCCTCAGGTATGATACCTTCTACAACCCCGAGTCTAATTCGCGTCGAGAAGGAAGTCTGTAATAGCATTGAAATATTACGGGAAATCTTCGATAACATTTCCCGGACCAAATTCGTTTTCCATATCGGTATGAATGCAGTCAATTACACACCATATTGGAAAACTAAATTTTTTTCATCAAATAAATACAGCTGCAAACTTAGTATAAAAATTCGGAACTCGCTATCGTTTTTTAACTGAACCCACGCTGCACGAATTATGCCAAAAATGCCTCTCCGACCAATTACAGAAACGTACGAGAGCTCGGCTTTCAGAGGAATTCAATTTCGAGTTCTATGCGTAGAGAGATGAGAGAGACTCTCGAGATTCATTCGGGAGTGCAATATAAAACTGGCCCGACGTACCACCTATTAAGTATGCAAATCGAGCCCTGGAACTGGAAAAAGCACTCAAAAATTTTCCCGTATCAATCCCTATTTATCAGGATTTAACCCGACATAAATTTGCTGATAAAAGCGGAATGAGTATTTGTTTACGGTTGACTTTTATGTTCGCGATCGGACTATGTGAGTAATTACCTGATGTCTGCTGCCTTCGAAGACTGATCGGTTTCCTTTCATATTTGCACATCTCTTTCAATATGCGTGTAATACTGGGACGAAGGATACTCATAGCTTGAAGAGGATCCAAACTAGAGTGACCATGTCTCTCATCTGTTCGAATGATGCACTCAATCGCATCCATACGTAATTTCGGGTAATACATCCACCCATCAGATATTGATGTCATCCATAAAGGACAGCAATGCTTGATAAATCTCTGAACATCAGCATAAAACTCCAAATACATGATCATAGGGGATGACGACGAGACCTTCGAAATTATTTTACGCTATTTCTATAATCAGGCAGAATTATTATTGTTATTATTGGAACTCTTTATTGCTGCTGATGTTTTACAATCGAATTTATACAATATGCAATGGGTGGGCACATCGCGATGCGATGTCTTCCTGCCAACCTTCAATTGTAGCTCAAGAATAAAAATTATTTTACATAAAAAAGTTAATGAAATAATTTTAAAGAATATAATATAAAATCTAATAACTCCTGCTATGGATGAAAATGGATTAGGAAGGAAAAAGGAGAAGATATCCACGATATAACACATAAAGAGAAAAATGTTCTTCAACTGATCGTGTTTGTGTATTTCAGGTATTTTTTCAAGCTCACTTTGAACGATAAGAAAGTTGGCCTTCGAGTTATCTTCACAGGTATGCGATTCCAGAGTTGTGGAAATTCACTGAAAAACTGTTATTGACATAGTTAGTTGAGTGAGCTGGTATTCTTAAAATTTGATCCTCGAGTGATCTAGTCTGATGATTCACTCCCTAGTGGTCTGACACCAGAGTACAGACAAGCTGGCTCCTGACGGTTCAAGAACTTATAGCCCAAGAACATCATATGCCAAATACGACGTTGCCGGATTTCTATACCATATATAAGTTGTTGTAGTTGAGTGTCATCAATTATAACCGAATTTCAGATTCATAATTGCTGAGCTATCGGACAGGTCTGGCCCAATAACTAACTTGACTTATATTTGGATAATAAACTAATTCTATTAATATGAAATCTCTATCTCATCTCTTTCGGAAGATAGAGAATATTCAGCCAAACATTTTCAAATTGGACCACCGTTTCTTCATCACGAGTCAAATCCAACCGATGGAGATCATTTTCAGCTCGATATTCAGAAATTACAGACATTTGGGAAAAAAATAGTCCTCTTGTCGCAAAATTCATAATGACATTTCCATTCAAAATATGACAACTGCACACACCAGTATTTTAGACATGTTTGTCATAAAAATGAACCCACAGAATTAGTTTCATTTTCGGCTCAATATTCACTCATTATGACAACTTGTCATAAAATTAAAACCACCCTCATAGAGATTTATAGTTGATGTGATGTGAATTCATAGATAGAAATATAATCTGTGACTTCATTTTCAGAAAAACTCTTATATCTTCTGGAGATTGTACGCTATGATGATGAAATTTTAAAATATTTTAGGTACCTATACCCTGCATAAATGCCCTAAATTGTTGTGATCTGACGAATAACTTATGAGATATCGTGTATTGAAAAAAACATTTTTAAAAAATTTTCTCTCGTGACGATTTTCTCGAAATTTGGCATACTCCTTCCTTTTAACGCTATCTAGACATTCTCTAAGTTACGAATTGATAGGATGAATATTCAAGAAATTAATGTTATTAACTGCTAAACTATTCGATGGATTTGGCCCAATAACGAACTTGACCGAGATATTTGGACACTCGACCTATTCTGAAAAAATGAAAACTCTAGGTCCTTTCCTTCGGAAGATAGAGAGTATACGGCCGGAGGGCCGGCGGGCCGGACATACTCAAGTTTGACCTCGAATTCTTCATCAGGAAGTCAAACCCAATCGATTGCGGCCATTTTCGGCTCGATATTCGAAAATTACAGACCTTTGGGCAAAACGATAGCACGCTGTTCCACTAGGAATAAGCGCGCCAAAAGGTACTGAAAAAAATTAGGTGTATATATTTATATTTTCCTTATCAAGCATAGACAGGGCGATTCACGGGGATGGCCTATTTGGTAGTCGTTTTTGGAAAAGGGATCAGGTTAAAATTTGCATGTTTAGTATTGAGACAATGATTCTTTTTGCGCACTTATTCCAAGTGGACCAGCATGCTATGGTTTAGCCAAAACGCTTGTAATTTTTGAAAATGGTCTCAATTGAGGATTGGGTTCGACTTCCTGTTAAAGAAGCCGTGCTCAAACTTGAGTACTCTGCCGGCCGGCCAGCCGTTTAATCTCTATCTTCCGAAGGAGATGACCTTGAGTTTTCATATTTACACAATATGTTGATTGTCAAAATATCTCAAATATCTCGATCAAGTTCGTAATTGCATTTTCCCAAGATAGAGAGTATACGATCGGAGGGCCGGCCAGCCTGACCTACTTAAATTTGACCAAGGTTTCTCCATCAAGAAGTCGAACCCAATGGATTGAAACCATTTTCGGCTCGATATTCGGAAATTACAGACATTTGGACAGAACGATAGCCCGCCTGTTCCACTAGTAACAAGCGCGCAAAAACAAAAAATTTTCTGGCCTTCATAACCATAAAGTCAAATCAATGGTGACTGAAGAAATACTGAATATTAATTCAAAACGATCATATTATCTTTGCGCACATAAAAAAATCAAATACCGTACCTGCTTATATTGACCCTACTTCAAGAATTCGGAAAGGCTTAGTGCTTAGCGGATTACTAATCACTAAGATTTTCGCGAGAGTGCTCCGAAAAACAAGCACTAAGCACTAGCCTTTGAAAAGTGCTCGCGAGCACAGTGCTCGGAAGCACTAAAGTGCTTAGAGTGCTTTCACGAGCACTAAGCACAATGCTTTGGCACAGCTCTGCTTGCAAGCATCAAAACCATTTGATCTCACGTCAATGCTTCCCAATTTTTTTTCTATAATACATCAGCAAAATGATTTGCCATAACTCAGAACTTCACTTTATCGCTACCTCTTAGAAATGATTCGGTTACGGTGGATCTTTTGATATCTTCGAGCAAGTTTGATCTCTAATGCGAGTTCCTGGTTCGTTCAGGATTAGATCATTCGGCTGTTAAAGCCTTACGTGACGCCGTACCCATACAATAAATATCTTTGCATTTTCCGATTGACGTGAGCAGTATACGTGTGATCCCAATCACATTTGACGGCGGTTTGCATCCCCGGTAACCTTCCCCTGAATTTTGAATGGAGAAATCACTCGATCGTGCCGATGCCCTGCCCATCAAATCTGTTGATTCAGGTGCTGGAGCACAGAAACAGTAATCGAACGTGAGAGGGTGGCTCGAGAAACTTTTGTTCGAGACTGTTGAAACACTCGAAACTGATGTTCGATCAAATGGGCCGAAATCTGAAGAAAAAGAAACTTTCGTTTTGTATACAGGAGGTCCTAACGTTCAGCGACGAATTGAGAAAAAATGGAAATCCACCGATGTGTGGTGAAGACATTTTGTTCTGAAGTTTTTTTCCCGGACTCTGGGATAGTGTGATACCAAAACAAAGAATTAGCAGACTTATATATTTCTTAACTGACCAAATCAAAACTTTATACGTAATTTTACAAACCTCTTTGTTTTAACCTCATTCAAATATCTCTCAAGTTACAATGTAATTTGATGATTTATATATTAAGTATTCAACTTGTATAATTAGTAGTTAGTAACGGAAAAATCATTTATTTATTCAAATGAACCAATTTACTCCAGGCCTCACGTTGGGCGCCAATTGTGTAACGTTTCGAAGAACTCTGCAATGGCAAAGGTTTTGCAGCAATGTAAATTGATTGTTTGGGATGAATGCACGATGGCACATAAAAAATCTTTGGAGGCTTTAGACAGAACCTTAAAAGATCTACGGAGCAATAATAACCGATTTGGTGGTGCAATGATTTTATTAGCAGGAGATTTTCGTCAAACATTGCCAGTGATTCCACGATCAACGCCAGCTGATGAACTCAATGCATGTCTAAAGTCCTCCAATTTGTGGAAACATGTCAAAGTACTTCATTTAAGCAAGAATATGCGTGTCGAGTTGCAAAATGACCAATCTGGAAACATATTCTCTAAACAACTCATTGACATTGGTAATGGCAAATTTCCTATAGACATGTTGACTGACTGCATTAACTTTCCTCAAAGTTTTTGTCAGTTAACTCGATGAAAAGATGAACTTATTCAGAAGGTGTTTCCAGATATTTCTCAAAATTACAGAAACCATGATTGGTTGAGCGAACGAGCTATACTGGCTGCAAAAAACATAGATGTAAATGAATTAAATTTCAAAATTCAAGAACAAATTACAGGCGAATTGAGGATATATAAATCAGTTGATTCGGCTACTAATCAAAATGATGTAGTCAACTATCCACCGGAATTTTTAAACTCGCTGGATTTGCCAGGATTGCCACCTCACAATCTTCAATTAAAGGTTGGATCGGTGGTTATAATGTTGCGAAATATCAACCAACCGCGTCTTTGCAACGGTAGACGGTTAGCGATAAAAAAATTACTAAACAATGTGATAGAAGCAACTATACTCAAAGGAAAGTATAAAGGAGAAGATGTTCTCATACCGCGCATCCCAATGATTCCGACTAATGTGCCATTTGAGTTTAAACGACTACAGTTTCCAGTGCGACTTTGCATTTGCTATGACTATAAACAAGTCCCAGGGGCAATCATTAAGTGTTTGTGGTATTAATCTAGAAAACCCATGTTTCTCACATGGTCAATTGTGTGTTGCCTGTTCCCGTGTTGGAAAACCATCAGATTTGTTTATCTATGCGCCAGGTAATCAAACAAAAGACATCGTATACCACAAAGTACTACAATGATAATAATAATAATTATGATTCACATGATTAACAATAAAGCGATTACTTACAAAAACTGCCACATTACAAATCTTTTTGACAGGACGAAGTTTGTCGGGTCAGCTAGTACTGAATATTTACAGTATGTACAAATGTTAAATTGCCCAAATTAAAGGTTGCAAGTGGAACTGATTGAATTCTGGCTATAAAAATCAACAGAATCGAAATATGAATTGTTGCTTTCTATTTAATGAGCTGTGCCTGTCATCAGTTTTCTGCAGACAAAGAATCGGAAAAGCTTTCCTATTATCTGAAAATGATGTCGACAGTATAATTGACAATACAGTTGCTTCCAGTGACTCTTCAGGAAACCGAAGGGAGTTGCTTTATTCGATAAAGACGTCTCAAGACACCTCGTAACAGAGGAATCTTCAATGTCAAAATGAGAAATGGCATTTTGTATGCAGGGAGCGATAGCATTACCTCGAGATATTATTCAAGCGTTGTTTCGATGGGAGCGTCGGGTTATGTCGGTGATTTTTAATTCTTCCGGCCTGGTAAGACAGAAAAATACGAAAGTACATTTACGTGATGGTGGTCCTTTGTCTAGTGTTACGAATGGTCCTTTTATCTGGTTTTTGTATCAGTCTGGGTTTCGATTGGAATTCTGGACATTTTGTTTTGAATGGATATCGTGACTGATTAAGACACCTGATAGGAGGTTTCGAGGAATATTGTTTGGATCGTTGATTTTTGAAGGGACATTGTGGTTCGATAAGTCTTCAATGACGGGAAGCTCTCGATGATGGTTGATTGTTCAAGTTATTTCTTCATATTCTTCTAAACAACGTTTCGGTAAACCTCTTCATCCGTTTACAAGTAAATAACATCAACAACGAAAAAACTGAGCATTTATAGAGGTTATTGATATATTGTATATTCTAAAATCTCATCTTCGTTGAGTTAACTGTGTAGAAGCTGGCGCCAGAATTTCAGTATTCGGTTAAAATTGCTCGGCCGTTGGACACCAGAAACGCGATCTGTTCAATAAAATCACAAAACTCGGCCTGGTTTTCCCCTACCATTTGAAGGTTTCACTAGTAACCTTTAATTGAAGCATTGTAATGTGAAAAATTTTTAGCTATGGGTCGATTTAAAATTCCAACTTTCTATTACAGATTTCTCGTCGTATTACAGTTGCAGTTTCTGCGCAATCTACTGTCTCAAAACCAACAAATACTGCTAAAATGTAGCTTTTTAGTACTGACAATACTAGGCAGTTTCCCATCTTTGTAAGCCAAAAGTTCGGTACATATTTCGACGTCAATGGTTGAGGCAAATCGCTCATTTTTCAACACAAGAGTCAAAAATCGGTGAAATAAAACTTGCGGATGCGTCCAAAAAAATTCTCCTTCACAAATCTGATTAAAGATGGCCAACAGATTCCGAAATATCTATAAAATTCAAAATTTGATAATGATTTTTTTTTATATAACACAAATATGTATCTTTTCAATGATTAGTCTGAATGAAATTTTTCATTTGTGTCCTTTCAGTAGATCGAATACGTCTTACTCGATCATGTAAATATTTGGTGATTGAAAATCTGTATACTTTTGTAAATCTGGGTTATTAGTTTGATATATCTGAATCCAATTTTTTGTGGATAAAACCACCAGTTACATATGAAAAAACTCACTTCCGATGTTATTAGAAATACTTCATTCATTATAAAAAACTCTTGATTGTCTTCCTCTTTGAATTTACGATGTGGCATTCACAATTTTTCATCAAAATAAGTGAATATAAAAAAGGCCATTGCGACGAAATAACATTATCATGTCATCAATATTTCAAATCAGTCAGACAACTCCATAATTTCTTTCGATGTTGATTTTATACTGCCTTCCATAAATTTTGATGATGGCATCGAATTTACATAACTCAGAATCGATACTATTCGAACTTCGGGCCGATAACTTTATTTTATATATAAATCACTCGTTACAGGATTCCCGGAATTGGATAGCTTTATTATCATTTCACATTCCCAAAAAATTAAATGTGTTGAAAAACTAGGTAACAGAATTCCAGGATAGCGAATTGTGTCATTCTAGGTCAAATTTATTCACTGAACAAAAACCTCGAGAAATGTTTGTTATCAAGTTTCGACTGAATCTAGTCTTGGATAAAGTTTTGGAGTGAAAAACAATCTAAGAAATTTAATTTCAAAGGAAATACTAGTTGAATCGAAAAATGAAAATGTGGAGCTTTATATAATAGTTAAACTTCACTGGATGTGAAATCAACATTCAAGAAACTGCATAACAAAAAATCTCCACACATGGTTTCTGAAATGTATAAATCAAGAAAAATTTATAAAAATACATATATGTATATGTATAGAAAATTCATCATCATCATCATCATCTTCTTCTACAAAATTCTGAAAGTAGTTGACGTTTATGTTGAAATAAAACGTAGAATTGCCATTATATCCATTATGGACTTTTTCATCCTTATGGGAAAGCCCTCAATATTTTTCAATTATTTATGAAGCCATTGATGTCAGTTTATATGTTTGATATTATTCAAGATGCGAAATCTAGTACTTGGTTATAAAATAAAGATTTCGATTCTAAAAAAATTTGTAATATCATATAATAATATCAGTTAGCAGTTTTTTGTGATTATTCAATTCCGAATCTATACGAAATCAACTAATCAATGTTAAATTTGTGTGATTATGGTCAGAACGAGTATAGTAAAATAAGGAATTTAGCAAGAAAAATCACTCAGGTGTTCAACAAAATTTATTTAATTTTCTCGAACGTTCTTTCAGAAGATCCATCCTTCAGGCTCGAAAGATGTAAATAGGATAATTCGAAAATCGAATTCACGTTGCAACATTAACATATTCAAATGAAACTTCGGATAATTGATTTCATGAACGATAGACTGATGATGGTTGTCGGTCTGGGAATTGAAATTGTCGAAGAAATGTGGCCGTGAGTTCAGGACCGGATTGAGTAGAACTTCGAAGACACGAATTGCAATCTGCGCTTGGTGCTGTAACTATTATGAATCTTTACCTTTGTTATTATTGATTTAATTTTATATATTTATTTCAAATATAAAATTTTTACGGATGCAAATGAACGGTTTTATTGGCAAATATTAGGGGAGACCGGGTACATTTACCTTGATTTCTGGCTGGGTGTTACTATTGCCTTTCATTCAATAAATCTATATAAAAAGTCAGTTTATGTTCTTTACTTTAGCAACTCGAATTATCACAATATAGTGTGTTTTATATGATTTATAGAAATTTAAAAAAAAAATCGCCACTTGTTTACTTTCGACCACGTAGGCAGTAACACGTTGTGGGTCGAAAATAACAAGCCGAAGGGGTGGGTAATGGGTACAATATTATACATGGTAAATCAACAAATTATTTATTTAAAATCTTGATCATACACTAATAACACAAAACTTCTGTATTTTCCATCCATCCACTAGAATTTCCCGCTCCAGTACATCCAACAGGACCCTCACGGATCATGTGGTCTTGGAATCGTTTCAGTGGGAATACGAAAAAGGGTGGGATGTGTCCGCCTTGAGCATTGATGGCAACAGCAATAGTTACTAATCTTCCTGGTTCTGCCGATGTAACTGTACCTACTTGTTTAATTCTTTTTTGGGCTACAATTTTGCTAGGTTTTTGGACAGTGGTCACCCCTGTTTCATCCATGTTCCAGATATCTTTTGGCTCAAATTGGAACCTATCCATAACATAAGCAAGGTTGTCAAAAAATTTACTCACATTATGCTCGTTGAAACTTGATGCCCGCAACAGACTTGTTGCTTGAGGACATCTTAAAGACAGGCTCGGGTGTCGTTTTAAAAAACCAGTCAATCATTCCTTACCCGCCATTTGAGTATCGTGTTTGTAGGAAATGATTTTTCATTCTTAAGCGCTAACTCGTATGCCAGTTTACGTACTCCAGTTGGGGATAAAACAAAATAAACTGCTGAGCAATCGATTAAGTAGTAGCGTAGATTAATTTCTTCGTCGTTAAAAACACGGTTGACGCAACGGTAGCATTTTCTGCTTTTAATTTTTTTTTAAATCTATATAATGTTACATGGCAAACATTATATTTTTTTGCCAGGCCTCTAATGGTTGCAGCATCTTCAAAATGCTCTTCAGTCGCTTTTTGATACACTCCCGTGTCCGTGGTTCCTCGTTCAATTTTTCTAATGCGTTGACGGGGCAATATGTTGAAAAAAATACTAAAAAAATAATAAATAATTAAATCACCACGTACTAGGGTTCTTCGAACAACTCAATTTGTTATCTGGTGCTCAGTTCGGTTTCGGGAGGGGTAGAAGCACTTCCGATGCAATTATTTGGGGTGTTTCGAGAGAGGTGTGTATTCTTGTCTAGGGCCTTCGACTGCGTGGATCATAGCCTTTTGCTGCGAAAGTTGGAGGTTTGCGGTTGTTCAGATAGCCTAGCATTGATCCGCTCTTATTTAACTGACAGAAGGCAGTCAGTCTACGTTTGGAATGAGTGGTCTAACTTTAGAGAAATTGACCTTGGGGTTCCTCAAGGGTCAATTTTCAGTCCTCTCTTATTTTTAATATGTATCAATGATCTTCCTGAATACTTGAAAATATATAATATATTGCTGTTTGTGGATGATACGACTGTCTCCTTGTCGTCTGGTTGTCTTCGTTCGCTGTTGAGGGAGGGCGACGCTGCGTTTGTGAGGGCTCGTGAAGGGTTAACATCAAATAGGCTTGTCCTTAATGAAAATAAGACAATCACACAGCTTTTTACGTTGGGCCACGATGGGGTGGAAGAATTGGGAGCGATGCGAAGTTTCTGGGTGTGATACTTGATTGTGCTCAACGTTGGGATGTTCACGCTGATATGCTCACCACCAAACTCTGTAGGAGCTGTTTCTTACTTTGGAATCTTTGAGTATGTGTTGAGATATGGAATTGGTACAGGTTATCGTGAGGATTGCAGGCAGAAGTTTGCTGATCTTAAAATTCTGGCATATAGAAATAGAGATTCGTATGAGGTGATTGGTTCGCATCATTCATATTCTACAAGAAACAGATTTGCTTACGGAAATGACTGTCGAAAAACAGCGCGCGATCTCTTGGAAAGCGAATAATAATCTGAACACACGTAGTAGAGGTCTTTTTTTCCTCCCGCCGCATAGGTTGTCACTATTTGAGAGATCTTTCAGTTTCTCAATTTATAAATATCATAATAAATATATAGGTAGTTCACTTGAGAATCTATCCGTTTGAGTCCTTCAAGACTAAAGGCAGGAATTCAGTTTATAGAGATCAGTGATCAGTAATTTCTTTTTCATATATGGCACTTCAATATTTAAAGTTATGAAAGCTAAAATATTTACTTCTGAGTTCTTTTTGCATTCTTTTGTATTTATGGTAATTTATGTAGCAAATTGTACTGCCGATTAATTTTTTGATGTCGATATTTTTCATTGGGGTTTGAGTGGAAGAGCGGGGGTGGCAAAGGACCATCTGAACTCCTCCCTCTGATTTTTATATATATTTCAAAGTTAATTATAATTTTTCTTTATTCTGTATGCAATAAAGACATTATTATTATTATTAATTAGAGGATATTTGTGGACACTTCTAGCGAATTTCCAGTATACGACATGTAGATCCATTAGAAATGATAACAAGTAAATTATTGATTATATTCATATTCGATTTATTACAAACATTGGATAGGGATTTTTATCTAACTTCTATGGCCTCAATTTCCTGCAATTTTTTATTGAAAATATAAAGGGCGACTTAATTAAAAATAATCTTTGTATCGGAGAACAAATTTTGAGAATATCCTCTAGTGCTATAAATGAATTCCTCATATCCACAAATGATGTTGAGCAGACCTCATTTTTAGTCCAATTTGCAAAATATGCTTCTGAAGAAGCGCAAAACATAACTGCTGGTGCCTGTAGATAAGGTGTACATTATAACTGATGAAAAATTGAATAATATACAATTGCATATGCTTCTAAAAGACAAAACAGCTTTGGGGGAATGTGGAATGCATATACTCAGACGAAATAAATGCTCTCTCAACACGTTTTCAAGAACTCAAGTCTGAAATTAAACGAATCCGCCCCATCATGTAAATGACCACCGCAATATCGAAATTACATTACGGGTGAATTTTTCGCTCAGGTACAATTCCTTAGGCGAAACTGCCAGCCGTCTCTTTTGTCAGACTCAGATGCCATATTTCTCTTGCGGTTAAATATATGATTCCTTCAGTGATGACATAATGACTGCGAGTTGGTTTTCATAATAAACACACGAAAGCAATTTCTTCTTTCATTGATTGTACCGACTCCACCTAATTGCTGGTACAACTCTCCTGAAGGTTCCGAATCAACAACATTCAATTTATTCGGTAATAAGGAATGATTGCTTTCTGCTTCTGGGGAATCCGATAAATATGAGAGGAATTTATGTAAGATTATGTAGCTCGATGCAAATATGTCAATCTTGAAAAACACTGACAGTATATTTATGATATCATTACACTAATGATAGCCCAATGATCAGACTAGCTTCAAAAATGGGTTTACAATTATATTGATTCACACAGAGTTGAAAATTAGATTGGAAACACCATTTGTTTAGGTTGTATTTCAGTGAATTCATTCGATGAATTATTGTAGTTGAAAAAGTTGCGGATGAGACTATAGGTATGTTCAATTTCCTCTTCATTTTTCCACTTACAAGTCACAACAAGAAGTCTATGACAAACAATTAATTAATTATGGTTCTTTGGTCCAAGTGCAAATATGGCCAGTCAATTATTAGGGAAAAAGAGGGTAATGCGGGTCACTTAAGCGAGATCTCAAATAAAATTTCAATTGAAAGAAAGGTATTTATTGCAACCGCATAAAAACATAATCTACTTATTGAACTACCATTCGAGATCAATTTCAGTCACTTTGGCAATTAACTTTGGAAATAAAAGTAAACAAAAAATTTAGAAAGCACTAACGTGAGGTCAGATAGCTTTGGCTCTCTTGTTGAGCTACTTGCGAGTAAATATTAAAACCATAACAAATCTATAAGCACTCTCGTCAGGTGAACAATAGTCTTTTCCCGTACTATGGGACAATGTGATGCAAATATGAACGCCTAATGAATGAACAAACCTATATCTCAAATTAAAAATAACTAGTGTTGAATGATTGTTTGGGCTATTACCATCATCTATTGTGGATGTAATGTTTTCCAACGTTTCGATAGACATCTTCTATCTTTATCAAGGAGAAAAGTAAGAAACCTTTTGAAAATTATCAATTTTCAAAAAGTCAATTGACAGAAGTCATGAAAGAAAAATGAACGATGTTATATACTCATCTGTGATATGATGATCTTTTTAAGTTGGATCGAACTATCGGCGTACAAACTTCTGGCAGATCTATAGATGGAGCACTTATGGAATCAGGTGTTATTTTCATGAATGCTGCTTCTTTGATTTTTCTTCTTGCAAGTTTTTCTTCTTTGGATATTATTGATGCTTCATCCCATTTTATACGATGATTCTCATCTACAGCATGTTGGACCAACCTGGATTTGTCGCTGTCTAGTACTCGTAGAAGCTTCTGATGTTCTTTTATTCGTACATTCAGAGGGCGTTTAGTTTCTCCGATGTAAGATCTTCCGCACTCGCAAGGTCATTCATATATGCAGTTCTTTGTCCTTTGTGTCTCATTAATGGGCTTAACTTCTGTAAGTTTAGCTCTGATAGTGTCTTGAGTTTTGAATGCAGTCGTTATGTTGTATCTATTTCCAATTCTTCTCATTTTCTCCGACAAACCTTTTACATAAGGAATTACGGTTTTAATGCTCTGATTTATATCTGTTGGTTCAGGTTGACTTTCTCTTGTTTGTTTAGCTTTTTCTAATATCTTTTTGGGGTAGCCATTGCTTCTAAGAGTTTTCGAGATGTTATTTATTTCTTCATTTTGGTCTTCTTCAGTATATATATATATATATTCTTTTGAACTTTTGGCTTACAATATTTAGTTAGCAAACAATAAAGCATACAGATCAGGGGTTAGTGACGGGGTGTCATACAATTCGGCGTATCACATTAAAGCCTAGGAAAAAACCCCCCGTAAAAAAAAACCCTGGCTCCCCGCCTAAGTGTGAAAGTACAAAAATAAGCTGAAATATATTAGGGATTTCTTTCTTCAAGAATGGTCTTCTATTGATGGAAACAGAGACTTCTTCAAGGTACCCACATCGAATCTGGAAATAAAAAGACAAAAGCAGAAAAAGAACTGAATATCAAAAATATAAAATTTGAAAGAATAAAGAAAACTTCCTCAAATTAGCCTTTTGGATTAACTCGATATTGTGAATCAAGGATTTTTAACATAACAAGCTAAACTGTAAATTTTACAAAGGAGATAATCAATGAATACATAACTTTTATGGTTCCACTTCAACGAAGATTTTTTTTAGTATCCGTATGTGTCTCTTGAAGAAGAATAATCTCAGCACCTTTGCTAGTTTAGAAATATCTTCTTCAGTGCAACAAATATTTATTGCTCTATCAAATAAACATTTTGCTACTCCCAATTTAATGTTTAGTTGGTGGTTTGACTCAAATTGTAGATATTGTCCTATGTTTCTTTGGATTTTTATACACAGTGGTTCTTGGGATTCCATTTTGTTTATGTACGAGTACATCTAAGAATGGAAGTTGTCTGTCCTTCTCGATTTCAATTGTGAATTTAATTGATTCCTCTTGATTGTTTAGATTTTGAAGGAATCCATCTATAGTGTCTCTTCCATGTTGTCAAATAATGAAAGTATCATCTACATATCTTTTCCACAGTTTGGGTTTAAGTACATATTTTTCTAATGCCTTCTGTTCGAAAATTTCCATATATAAATCAGCTAAAATTGGTGATAGTGGTGAACCCATGGCCATTCCGAATTCTTGTTGATAAAAGATGTCTTCAAATTGGAAATATGTTGTTTTAATACAAATAGAAAGCATTTCCATAATTGCATTCACGCTTAGTGTAGTTCTTTCACTAAGGGTTTGATCTTCTTCAAGCTTTTTCCTAACTATGATAAGTGTTTTATCTGTCGGAATATTAGTGAACAAACTGGTGATGTCGAAGCTGACCATAACGTCTTCTTCCATGATTTCTTGATGTTTCATTATTTCTATGAAGTAATTTTCAGCAGAAATTTAGCCAATTGGTGGCATGCTGAATTTCTTGAACTCACAATTGGTCTTAGAGGAATATTTGCTTTGTGTATTTTTGGTAGACCATATAAATGTGGTGGTTTACTGAAGTGAGGTGTAAGTCTTGATCTAACGAATTGATCTGGAAATTCATTTCGATATTTATAAGGGATTTTGTAAATCTTGTTTTCAACTGTGGTGGTAAGGTCCTTTTTTAGTCTTTTGTATTTTCCTGCTTCTAATAATTCATTGATTTTTTGATTATAAGAGCCAACATCTAGAATTACAGTGGCGTTTCCTTTGTCTTTATGGAACTATCCGAGTTAAGATATTTTAATGTCCTCTGTTCAGCTTCATTTATATTGGGTAGAGGTGTTTTGTTATTCCTGTCTAACAAGGTTCTGATTTTCCATCTGTACTCTTCGGCTTTTTCAGGTTCTCGAATTTTCTGTGCAGTTTCTTCTGCCGCCAACATGATTTCAATTTTTGGTATCGTCTTAGGGGCTATAGAGAACTTGAGACCCTTGTTGAGGAGAGATATCTGATCTTCACTTAAGTTCTTATTAGATAAATTGATCACGGTTTGTGAATGATCTAAGGGTTCATATTTTCTTGACTCCTTCATAAGTTTCTCCATTTTCCTTTTTTGGACTTGTTTTTGTTTTTCATATATTCTTTCATAGCTATGTTTAATAGCTCCCAGAATATTTTCATAATCTTCAGCATAAGTTTTTGATTGAATGCTACATCTAAGGTTCTCGCATGTTGTAAGTAATTTGGCTTTGTTGAATCGATGTTGATTTAGTCTTTCTCTCATAAGGGCTTGACTTGTCCGTTTTGAAATCCTATCTGCTCTATAACTTTTGACAGGAAGTTTCACTCTGAGACCTTTAGGAATTAGGTTTCGATCTCTTGCAAGATGGATGAATGTCAAATGGTTGCATTCCTTTGCCAATTTTATGCTGGTTCTTTCATAACTAAAAATAACTACTCATAATTTTCCCCAAGTTTTGTTCGAAGCTATAATACCCTTCCCCTAAAAACTTACGTCAGTGTTTATCTGAATTTTGACAACGCATATTATTTCAGCCACCGAGATTGAATTCTATCTCTATGATTTCCCGTTATGAAAAATTTTGATTAATATTACGCCAACTGATACTGATAATGAGCCCGGCATTTATCAATCGAATATCGATCTGTGATGGCCATCGTCCAGAGAAAATCACCGGGACTTCATGTCATTTCTCTTTTCTCTTGAGTAAATGAAAAAAATGATCATATCTTTAGATGGAAAAGAGCTATGATAATGAAACTTGAGGATAAGTAAGATATCGATCATTATGAGATAGTGAGTATTAGTACAATTTTTTTGGGAATTTTTTAAAAATTTTCTATCATGACGATTTCAGCGAAATTTTGCGAGCCGTTTTGTTGCAGCCCCCTCCACAATATTTCAAGTATCAACTTGATCGGAGGATTATTCTAGTAGTTATTGAGGAAATAAAATTTCAGATGCTCATAACTACTGAACCATCCGACTAATTTGGCCCAATAACGAACTTGACCGAGATATTTGGACAATTAACCAATTCTGAAAATATGAAAACTCTAGCTTTCTTAGATTCAGATGAAAAATTCATATTTCAAAAAACTGCCGAAAATAACCTCAATAAAACATATATATTTGAAACCAGAAGAAGGAGCTCTATCGATTAGGAAATCGCCCAGTAGATAGGTCTTAATTTGTTTCTCGACAATAATAAATATTGGATATCAATAAAACTTCACAACCATTCACCTCACCAACTGAGCATTCTTTGAAAGAGGGTAAAATCGAAAAATCACCACAATCTGACAGATATGAAATAGCAAGAAAAGAATGCAAGACGATTTTCTTCGTTTACGTAATGACTCGAATCCAGACAATACTTTTTACGCCCTTGCACGTGACAGTGACACAGCGTTTATTGTCTGGGTACAAAAAGAAAAATCATCTGAAAATGTCTCAGATGTCGGCGACCACTTTTTCTACGACAAAAACAAGGTTATATAGATTTATAGCTGCTAATGGTACCACACTAGAGAAAAATTCCCGTTGATAACGAGGAATTTGTTTCCGTATTTCTCGGCAGGAAAAGCATATGTGGAAATGAGCTCGTGAAAATACTGACATCAGGTAAGAACCAGAGTGAATTTTTTTAATTATTCCCACCCAGCCGTCTATACTCTATTATCCGAAACAGATGAGCTATAGATTTTATATTTTCAGAATAAGAATTGTCCAAATATCTCATTCAAGAATCTGAAATTGGTTTTCCTAAATAACTTCCTGAATATCGATCGAATCAATTTGTAACTTGTGAGATTGCAACGATTTGCACGCCACTGACGTTATTCCGTACGAGCACCCGAACTGTGGTTGGAGTTTGAGGTGGTTCTCCTGCAATGGAGTGTGGATGTGTTCTGTGCCGGTTGTCTATGTTCCGCGAAGCTGACCTCGAGCAGTCAGCGTGATTTTTCTCTCTGTCGAGATCGGATGCCGGTCATCTTCTGTAGTAATTATTGAAATAAATATCTAAAGGTGACTCTTGTGGGTCAGATTTGCGAGAAATATTGGGTGGCCCATTTAAAAATTGGAATTTAATTTTGCTATAAAAAAAAAAAAACTGCTCAATATTTTCCAATGGTTGAACATTTATTTAAAAGGTTGGTTCATGACATTTATTTATAAAAAATAATTTCGGACAAATGACCACCACGGCTGACTTGGCAGTAGCCTATTCGTTCCACCCAATTTTTTAATACATTTTCGATTGTTTGGGGCTCTATTTCACCAATAGCAGCTCGAATTTCGGTCTTGAATTGTTTCTGGATTGTTGGCGTAACACTTATCTTTCACCGCTCCCCAAAGATAATAATCCAATGGCGTCAGATCGCAGCTTCTTGGTGGCCAATTCACATCAGCATTTCTGCTGATTATTCGATTTCCGAAAATGTGGCGTAAAACATCGATTGTGGCGTGTGCTGTATGGCTCGTTGCACCGTCCTGTTGAAACCAAACATCGTCCAAGTCGTTAGCTTCAATTTCTTGAAAGAACCAATCGTTCAACATTGCGCGGTAGCGCAATGTGAGTAGAAGACTCACCACTTTGGAAATAAGTTTTTAATATTTCCCAACTTTCTTCAAGCGAATAGCGTCCCATTTCGTAAACTTCAAACTTTCAAGTAAATATTGGTCACGTCAAAAGAATAGTTGACGTTTATAATGTCAAATAATCGGTAGTTCAAATTCCAAACACTAGATGGACCACCCGTTACATAACTATTCTCGTTAAGTGTTTATTTCCTCCCAGGAACCGAAATTTTAGTTCTTTTTGGCACTTTAACATGAGAGCACGTTTTTGCATTGACTGTTTCCAATGATCCCCACAACATAACTTCTTCTCGGTTTAATTTGTTAAGATAATGTAATTTTACTATGATTTGTTCAATATTTGTCAGAAAGAAATCGAGAAGGAGCCTTGTTATACATGCACTTGCAGTTTCTGATGTTCTTTCGTTCATCCTGATATAGCTCCTCCCTGGGGGACAAATTATATCCTATTACGAGGCCAAAGACATATGCTAGTTCAAGATTGAGATGCAGTCCACGATGAGAGATTAAATCACATCCAGTCCCTGGTTCGAGCAGTACATGATTGGAGCATGTGACATAACCACCTTGCCATGAAACAGATTCTTCAACTGGGATGAAAATTGGAGTCATCGAGTCGCTGTCTGGAACATCTGTGTGGAAACTATACAACCCGTTTCTGGTCAGCTGGCAGGCCATAACCTCTGGGACTTAATCTGTATCTGGAAGCTGGGAGGAAGCTATCGACTCAGATAGCTTTAAGATAAGACACTAGTGTTCTGTTTTACTTGGGAGATTGGACATTCCTTAAAATTGTTATTTGTGAATTGCACTTATACACTTCAATATCTTTGTCAAAAATATGTTTATTTCACTGCCATCATTTAATGTTAAGTTTCCGGGAAAAATAAGATTATATTCAAATTAGGAAAGAAAAACTATTGGGAGTTTTGGACACTATTAAATTATCTATTGTTAAACTTGTGACAATGCCAACGTTTCGAAACAGACTTCGTTTCTTTTTCAAGGCTGCAAATAAATAAATAATACATTACAAGACATACAATATGATACAACACGAAAATAAATTACCTAGTTACTATGAAACATGTGGATGATACATTATTGTTAGTACCATCCGACAAAATACAGTATATTTTGGGTGTTTTCAACTCTTACCATCATAAGATACAGTTCACGATTGAAGTAGAAAAGAATAATAGCTTACCTTTCTTGGATTTATTGATAATTAGAGAAAACTCCAGTATTATTACTGACTGGTATACTAAACCAATAAGTACAAACAGATGCATAAATTTTCACAGTAACCATAGCATGTAACAAAAAACTAATATAATAGAGAATTTACTAAAAAGAGCTTTAAAACTAAGCAACGAAAAGTTTAATGGGAAGAACTTAAATAAAGTTGAAAACATTTTAAAACAGAATAACTATCCCACATACTTAGTCAAGAGAATAATAAATAAACACACATCCAACGTAAGTCGAGCAGTTTATGTTTCTTCTAACACGACCGTTTGTTCTTACTTGAAGTTTCCATATATACAGGGTCTTTCTCACAGAATTAATAAAATATTTAAGGAGTTGAAAGTCAAGTGTGCTTTTTATAATTTATCCAACACAAAGAGATTCTTCACAAATTTAAAATTCAGAACACCTTATAATTTAGAATCGGGAGTAGTTTACAAGATACCCTGTGCTAATTGTGAGAAGTGTTATATTGGCCAGACAAGACAATATTTACTAGATATAATTAAGCCAAATAAATATGATAGTGAGAATATTGCGAATTATAATAAAACTGCTCTAACTTTACATCAAATGACAATGGGCCATAAATTTAACTTTGAAAATGTACAAATTCTTGATATAGAACAGGTTGGTTATAGACGTAACATAAGCGAGATGATTCATATAAAACGAAATCACACTGTAAATCATAGAGAAGATATTCAACACCTAAGCACGATCTATAATAATATAATAAGAAAGTAATAAGTGATAGCTGGCCTCGTAAATAGTGTTGAGTCCATTCTATGTAAATGTTTTGTTACCTTATGTTAATTGTCATTGTCATGCATATAGAAATTAATGAGGCAGATGTTTACGTTGTATACCTGCCCTCTAGAAAAAAATTTTGTTTTCTTAGAAAATGTCTAAATGTTTTAAAGACGTTACAATATTGTTTCATCGTAACTAGGTAATTTATTTTCGTGTTGTATCATATTGTATGTCTTGTAATGTATTATTTATTTATTTGCAGCCTTGAAAAAGAAACGAAGTCTGTTTCGAAACGTTGGCATTGTCACAAGTTTAACAATAGATAATTTAATAGTGTCCAAAATTCCCAATAGTTTTTCTTTCCTAATCTGATGACAAAGGACGATAGCCGAGTCAATATTATATTCAAAGTTAAGTCTTCAAGTTATACGGTAATCGAACTTAAATAGGGGAACACCGTATTTAATAAAGGTTTCCTTGATAACGTCTTCTAAAATGCGCATGCCCAGTTGTCAAAATTGCCCCTTATTTAGGGAAGATCCAGAATGTACTTCAAATAACTTCCTTGCTTCAGCTGCCCCAAGCGTATGCCACCAAGATATTCATCCGAAATGTGGGCACGTGAGTGGGCTGGAGCAGTGTTTCTCCAATGTGAAATTCGAAGCAATTCAATGATAAGTGATGTATGCCCGTGTTAACCAGATAACAAGGCGTTCTTAATTCGATCATTAAAGTCGGTTTTACGATAACACATAGAGTCGATCAGGCAGAATGTACACACTTTACATTGTGCCACGTCGTTGCTTGATAAAGAGGGTGAGAGAGAGAATTCTTGAGAGGATAATTAGAATCGTGTTAGGCGAAGATATCGTGGGAATTTTGAAGTCGATCACGCACCAAAATGATCGAGTTAGATGTGAATCGACTAGCACACAGAGGTCGTGTGTAATTAAATAATTAGGAAAATTGATCTGTTTTTATTAGAATAAAATTGACGGAATTAGGTGCTTGAATCTCGGTAATGAAATCTTTGGATTTCGAAAAATACTTGGTCAAAGTGAACCAGATGAAAGTTACTAAATACAGTGATCGAAACTGCCAATGCTTAACAATAATATCGAGAATGATACGCAGGATTACAAGTTTTTCAACTCTAGTACGAGTTGGTGCGAATATTTTTGTCAGCTCATTTGATATGAAACTCATCAGAATCTCATAATTTTTCAGCATGGAATGTTCAAGATAATGTTAATTTTAAGTATTGAGTGAAACTATTATTTTGTCTAATTTTTACTTTATTAATCTTACGACACGGCCGGTTTCGGTTCAATACATCTTCAAGTGATGGATACAAACTGAAATATTTTTCTGTTCCTAAACCTATGGGGTATTCATTAGTAGTGAAAGGTTATCTCTAGTTGCGTATGAAGAAGTGAAAGATTGGCGTTCTTATACCGACTTGTAACTTCAATCGATTCCAGCAAATTTAGTTTCAGGCCTTTCTGTCATCTATGAAGGATCTTAAAATTAACAGTATCCATGTGATGTTTTTCAGTATATATGTATATTCTGCGAACTTTTTGTCTGATTTCAGATTTTCTTTCAATCTGCTGAATGCAGGTTGCAATCTCTGAAACTGATTTTATGAACACCTGGTTTTGGCGGAATCCAGTTTTGATTTAGAATTATATAATATTTTTCCTAGGTTGGGGCTTCCTGAAAATTTTGTTCTGAAATCAAACTTAGAAAAATAATTTCGTGTTGATGATTCTCCGAAATGAATTATGTGGATGGAATTCATTTGTAGACTGTAGATCGGTTTAAAGGAGATTATTGGTTTACTGTTTCATTTTCAATCAGTGCGTTCACTAGGTTAATTGTATAATTACACTAGTAAACAAAAAAAAATTGTTTGTATGTAACATGAAAACTTTTGTCTAGTTATGTTTAAGATAAGGGTACTAGAAAGAAAATTGAAATGCTCCAATTACGGATACTTTTCTTGTAATACCATTTTATAACATTTCAGAAATTGTGAATTTTCATAAACAAAAAGAATTTATTTCGATTCGACAATTATAACAATCTGGTCGTAATAAAGACCATAACTGTCAAAAAAAGGCAGAATAAAAGGATGCCGCCTGGAGGATTCTAGAACTATCCAGATTCGAACATTAAATGCTCTCAAAATGTTCAATTTTTTTGTAGATACCTGTATTATCACACAACTTCACAATGCAAATAAACGATATCTTAACATTAAAATAAGAAAATATCAACTTACAAGTACCTATGACTAAATAAAATGATTGTGATTTGAGTTCGCATATGTACATTTTTTTATTCATTCCAATTAATCCTACACTGAGAAAAAAAATTTTTGATATGTATCTTTTTGAGTACCTACCTACAATAGGAAAAAAATCAATACAAAAAATTCAAAAGAGCAAATTTATTAAAATATATAAAAAAATAATCAAATGTATCATTTCTGCTACATTATGCCATAATGAATAAAATTACAAAATGTTTCTATTTTGTATAAAATTTGACAAAACAGTTAATTGTTATTGTTTAGTCAACAGTCAGTTGTTATTGTTTAGACAAAATGTAATCCACATTTTGAACATTTTATGAAGGAGAATGATGAACCTCGTGGTAATTTGCATCTCTGCCTTTTTCGTCATGTGGTCAGTGATTATAGGCGTCTTGACGAACGTGGGTTTAGCAGGTAAGTATTGCTTTATTTAACTTTTTCCTTTGGTTGCACATAATTGTTCATCCACTCAAAGGTACTGATTCAACGAAACTGACCCGAATATATCATTCAACTTATCTATAACCAGTCTCAACTTGTAAAACCCGTCATGATCTGGATGATCTCTAGGCTTCATATCTGAATTTGAATCGAAATGTATAAACTTTCTTATTTTCACGAACTCATTGTTTCTTTTATTTTAACGCAACCAAGAGAATGCGACCAGTAGCTCCTAACATCTAGCATGTGTACAATAGACATATTGTTTCTTTTATTTTAACGCAACCAAGAGAATGCGACCAGTAGCTCCTAACATCTAGTATGTGTACAATAGACATATAAATGGAGATTCCAATGAATTGATGCATATCTTATCTCGGAATATTAGCAGGTGTTTTGATGTTATTTTCCAGTGAATACAAATTGGACTGATGAACTATGAGCGTTATGAGGTCGTCATCAAAAAAATATTTGAAGAAAGAAAAAGAAGAGTTCACATGCTCAATTTCTGGTGTAACAGAAGAGTTTCCGTCAAACGTAAGAGCATTATCATTGAGAACTAAATTTTTTTACGCCAAAGATATTTTTGCTTCAACTTTATTTTGATCTCTCATGATCTGGTTCGGCAATTCTTCTGTTATCTGATCCTGAATTTCTTCCCTGACTGCTTCGTCCTCTCTAATAAACTCTGTTCCAGATGCATCGGAATTTCCAGTTCTTCCAGACTACCCCATCCTCAAACTCAATTGGCATAGGAAGTATTGAATTTTCGAAATTATTCTGTGAAAAATCTTCCTCATCATTATATTCCACATCGAAATCATCTTCACTTTTTGACAAATGTGCAATAATTTCTTCCAACTGTTTATCAATGAGATACTTTCTGCACCACATCTTTTGATCTATATTTCACCTGAAATAAAAATATCTCATGAATGCACAATGTATCGGATGTGATACATATGAATAAAACCAAGATTCTGGTGAAAAAACGATTATATATAACCGGATAACAAGATATTATGAAATACCAACCTTTTATTTACTTCTGTTATTCAAAACTTCCTTATGAATTGAAAATAAATGAAAATTTGATTTCGCGAAACTTCGCGTAAACAAAATAAACCAGGAAATGTATCTTAATGTAGTATACATAAGGCTATTTGCACACACACCGATTTTGGACGGCCGGTAAAAAATCGGCCGATATTTTATCGGATATGAGGTACTTGCAGACACACCGATTTTAGAAGGCCAGTAAAAAATTGGCCGCAAGGTGCATGTAGACATCCAGTTTCTTTTGTGACACGAGACTGAATAACAATGAATCCTAAAAGAGTTGTTACTATGTGGTTACTGTACCGTCGTATTAAGCGCCGTAGGATTAAGCGTAAGTGCTGGATTCATCCAATCAATCAAAACAGAGAAAACACGGGAACATTTCACACACTATTTAAAGAATTAAGACTTGATGAAAGTAAGTTTTTAACTACTTCAGAATGTCAGTTAAAAACTAAAAACAGTAGTTAAAATAGTCGACTGCACTGAAGGATGGTGCTGAGACGGTCACATTCGCCACTGTGTGCAAATAGCCTAAGGCTAGTTACACACACATCGATTTTGGACGTACGATAAAAATTCGTACGACCAAATTCCAATAGTGGCGCAAAGAAATGATTGTGTCTTTACACACACATCGATTCTCAACAGTTTCTCAAAAGTTATCGTACGGACGCCGTGTTGCGGTCGTCCATTGTCTCGACTATACACGACCGCCGTCTAGTGGTCGTGAAAACAGTGGCTCATGTGATCAAATTGGCGTCTTCACACACAACGAATTTCGTTCGTACGACCGAAATTCGCTTGGCTTTACTAGTTGCGATTTAACCGCCATAAGAGAAGGAAGTAATGCAGTGTGTTTGGTGAAATTATTTAGTTTTTTCTCATACAATTCATCAAAGCCTGCTGTTAACATTCTAAAATAATTAAAAACTTTTCTTCGTCACTACGAAATTGTTCATAAAGCGTGTGAAAAGTCCCTGCATCTAGTCTTCTCTGATTAATAGGATGAACCCACTGACTCCTGGTTTTACGCCTTCGTCTACGCCGAAGGTACAACAACCACATAGCAAGAACACGAGTCTTGAAAGGGTTCATGCTGACAGCAACTGAAGCGAATCATCAAAATGTACGTCCACGATACAAAATCGACAGGTCTGAAAGTTACTTTAAATTTTGGACGTACGATAAATGTTCGTACGAACTTTTATCGAACGTCCAAAATTGCTGTGTGTGTAACTAGCCTTAGGATTAAGCCTAAGTACTGGATTAATCCAATCAATCAAAACAGAGAAAACACACTATTTAAATGATTAAGACTTGCTGAAAGTAAGTTTTTTAACTACTTCAGAATGTAAGTTAAAAACTAAAAACAGTAGTTAAAAGAAGTCGACTGCACTGAAGGATGGTGTAGCGAGGACTGCTGAAACGGCCGGAAATAAATCGGTGCGTGTGCAAGTTTGTATTTGGTCACATTCGCCACTGTGTTGCCGGCACCGGCGTGTACAGTGGTGGTGGCCGGCTGCTCACCGGAATTTTATCGACGCCGGTCAGCGGTCGGCGTGTCTGCCACGTCCCGTTTCCGCCTGCGGTTCACTATTGGAATTTGGACGGCCGTCCAAAATCGGTGTGTGTGCAATAGTCTAAGGCCAGTCCTACATTGGAAGCGGATTTGGTCTGGCCAGCCAACCCGACCCGATTTGATTCTCTTCAGAGCAGTCCAGACCAGATCGAACACTGCCTCCAATGTAGGAGGAAAGTATATATATATTTCTTTGTTTTTGTTTCCTCCAGACCCAGCCAGACCCGTCCAGACCCTCCAGACTGTCTGGAGAAATTCCGCTTCCAACCGGCGTAAGGATGTAACAGATCGTCAACGATGTTCACGAATATAATAGTGCGCTCCGTGACTATGACTCACGCGTAAAATGATAGATGAATCAGATCGTCAACAATGTGCAGTGTAGGGTGAAATACATATTCCTATCATATAGTACCAACTTACTAATCAGATCAGTAACACAGAAGGAATTAGTTCATATTGACAAGGGCTTTTTTACGGAGAGCCAACGTCGCATGCTTGATATTATACATATCAATTATTATTATTCCCGTAATGTAACACACATTCAATCGCATCCACAATATGTAAGGATGGATATGTCATTCAACTTTTTGTTACGAAGTCATATTGGATGGTCAACAATATTTATCTCTTTATCAACAATGCTTTTTATAACATCCATGAGATGAATAAACGCCAATTTTACCTTCTGAAAACATTAGAACCTGTATACCGAATTATTAGGAATTTTTTTACATACCTTGCATAGTCGATAGATTTCTATACTCTTTACAACTGTGCAGAAAAAGGAAATGTATTGTTTATGAAATAAAATTCGTTGAATTTAGGACAAAAGATATAAGATCATATTTTAAATAGGAATAAAGCAAAATTTCATTCATATATTTTATTTATCTTGGAATAAATATTCTATGTACATACTTCACCAATCCCATGTACAAATATATTATCTACGTTCTGACAACTATTCTAATCAATTTTTCTGTATATAAAATTTATAATAACTGATACAATACATAAATGATTTCCATCCAATACTGGATATTATTTAAAATACAAATTCAATTGTTTCCCAAAAAACAATACATCCTCATTATACTGAGTTTCTTCATTCTGCCTTAGTTCATTATCTCATAAATCAAGCTTCAAAGCAAATTATTCCTTAAGATTGGCATTTTCACGTAATCAGATGAAAAAATATTTATATTTTACCAATTTATCGGATACTGTAGTAAATAACCTGGTGAACGAGTCAATAAAATAAATTAACAAATATAAGACTTTTTTTCCTATTCTGCAATGTGTATTCCAAAGGATCATTAAGTACATACATCAATATGAAATCTAATGATCGCTACATTAAAACAGAGAAAAGACTGATCAATTTCTGATATATCTGGAGAAAATTAATACAATTCACTAAATCTAAAATTTATTTGAACAGAAGGCACATATTTATTTCAGTCGACTATCAAAAAGTGTTATTTTCATCAATTTAAATGACAATAAAATTTCTTTTTATTATATTGGTTAAAATAAAAATGAAAGTAAAATAATCGTTCAGGTCCTGATTCACCCAAGTTTCAAAATCACTTTTGCGTTTCCCAGAAGCAACATGTGAAAATAACATTGAAAACTGTGACAAATATATTAAGTACACACTTTTGTACCAATCTCATTACCTAACTTCAATTCAAAAGGAGGAACTCAGTGGATACTCTTTTCATCATTAACAAAATATATAGAATTGATAATCAAAATGTAAATAACACTTTTCTATGATAATATCTACATTAATTTACACTGATCAATAGATTTCGAATATACAGAGCATAACAAAATTAAATCATACTACACATAAGGAACAACTTTTTTCAATGTGAACAAATTCAATTAAGCCACTCTTCACCGAAATGAAAATCTCAAATTCTATGCACAAATCCATAATTTCTATGGGCAATCATGAATGAAATCGTAATAGCAAACATAAAGTAACTTTGATATGTTCTACTCTTAAGAAAAAATATACGCGAATTTCGAGCAAAACATTTCGACGGAATTTTGCGATAGAAAAAAACGACGAAACAGGAACAACAACCGCATTTTCAGTTTCAGTCTATCCTCCATAAATTATTTTTCATGGGCAAAGAATAAGGGTATGATAATGTTTGAAATCAAATGCAAGAGATCGCTGGGTCACTGCAACTCAACTATTTTTTCCATATGCCTTAAAAGAAAAATAGTAAATAGCCTTTATCAATCCGTTATCGAAATCTGCGCATATCCTATAAGAGACTTGTCATCTGGTTGTTCGTTGGAACCCAAAGTTGATTGCTAAAAAAAATACATTTTAATTAAAGAAACCACAAAACTCATATTTGAGAACGTAACTCAAATCATAGGGTTTTAGAGTTATAAATAAGTCGATTGGATATTAATGAACAGATGGCGCTTGCAGTTTATGACATAGTTCAAAAAGTAAAAAAATGTAGAAAAAGATATTGAAACTGAGGACATCCTCAAATCTAAACATTGTACTATCTCATTTCTAGAAGATATGAGTTCTCCATATATGAAGATAAATGAGTAAAAGTTTTGATTTGTTTCACAAAATTTTATCATTCTAAACACAGTAGAAGATGGTGTATTAACGAATCTTACAACGTGACACGTAATTTTTGAATATAAAGATGATAAATGAATAATAAGTATATCATACAAAATTTTCTCAGATATCAATACCATACCAAAATTTCTACACTTCTCTATGTTAATAGAGATTGATATAAATATCCTTTCAGAACTTACCAGTGGGAAAGTAACAACTCTAAGTAATTCTCTCCCTTCTATTAATTTTTGCAAATTTTCAGATATCACAAAGATGTCTTTACTGTCTACCAAACCAGCTCCAACAAGCTCTGTAGCAATACCCTCTGCTGAATCCTTACCAACAGCAAATTCAAACCGGATATCATTCAGTTCTCTCTTGGCATTCCTAAAATTATATATTCAATATTAGAAAAATAAATCTTACAATGGACAGACCAGCTGAAATTTTTCGGCCATACTTAATACATAGTTGAACTGACAAGAAAACATTACAACAATACTAATATTCATTAACGATGAGTGCCCCAGACAGTGGGTATGAAAATATTCCGCGCATGACGCACACCTCAGGAACCTCTGCGCCGCCTTGCTGCATAACCTACAAGTTGGCATACTCCAATTTAATCTCTCCCCTGGAGAACGAATTCAAAGATATGGTTAAGGAAAAAAAAACATCACTCTATTTTGCCAATGAGTGGTCCTCTGGGGTGATTGTCCCAGGAATGAAATAATTTTTGGAATTCTGCGTAGAGCAGTTGCCCTGATCTATGCTCATGTAAAAGGTATTCCTTTCAATTGTAGTCAGATATCCAAACTATGCAACAAGTGGTAGGGGGCTTATAATAAAGAATTTTGTACAACTGAGCCGATCACAGAGGGTAGCCAAATTCCAAGGCATTATACAACAAAAAAGCCAGTAAAACTCAGAGCCTTATCTGATGAAAATTACAAAAAAAATTGTGAAAAGTAAATTCCTGTGTATTCCAGTGGTGAATTTTGAGATATTTCAACAATTTTTTCAGTTCATGGCATCGTAAAACACAAATAAATATTATTATTATTAATTTTCCTTCACCGAAATGTCTCAACTGGCCTAATTGACTTCTAAATAAAAAATATATCAGGTGTACAAATAAGTTTCCGCGGTTTTTTTTAAAAAATTAGGAATTTATTGTAAAGGAAAAGTACATTACGTTTTATTCAAAGTATTTTCCATCATTTGCCACTACTTTTCCCCATCTTTCTGGCAACATTCGGATACCTGGTCGAAAAAACTCTTCATCTTTTGACGGTATCCACAAATCTACCCAATTTTTGGTGTCTTCATATGATGTGAAGCGCTGCTCAGACAGACCATGTGCCATCGACCGGAACAGATGATAATCAGAAGAGGCTAAGTCTGGTGAATACGGCGGGTGGGGTAAAACTTCCCAGTTGAGTGTTTCCAAGTATGTTTTTACCGGCGCCGCAACATGTGGACGAGCATTATCGTGTAAAAGAATAATTTTGTCGTGTCTGGAGTAGTAATGGGCGCGTTTTTCCTTAAGTGCCCGACTCAATCTCATCAATTGTGTTCGCTAGAGAGCTCCAGTAATGGTTTCGCTTGGTTTCAGCAATTCATAATACACGACACCAAGCTGATCCCACCAAATACACAGCATGAGTTTTTTTTCCATGAATATTCGGCTTAGCTGTCGATGTTGATGGTTCGCCGGGCTTAACCCATGACTTTCTCTTCTTTGGATTATCGTAGTGAATCCATTTTTCGTCACCAGTGACTATACGATGCAAAAAACTCTTTTTTTATTCCTGGCAAGCAGCATTTCACTCATGCATAATCGGCGTTCAACGTCTCTCGGCTTTAGTTCATATGGAACCCAATTTCCTTGTTTTTGAATCATTCCTAACGATTTTAAACGATGTGAAATTGCTTGTTGAGTCACTTGTAGAGTAAGTGCAAGTTCTTTTTGCGTTTGGGACGAATCTTCCTCCAATAGTGCTTCTAATTCCATGTCTTCGTACACTTTCGGCCTTCCACTGCGTTCTTTGTCTTTAACGTCAAATTCACCTTTCTTAAACTTTTGAAACCATTCCTGACAACTTCTCTCACTTAAAGCAGCTTCACCATATGCTTCTAGAAGCAATCGATGCGCCTCAGCTGCAGATTTTTTCACATTAAAGAAGTAAATCAAAAGTTCCCGCAAATGATGCTTATTCGGAATAAAACTTGACATTATTGCACGAAAAAAATTACGTGATGCTGATACGGAATCACTAGTACTTTAAGGTTATGGTGTTGCCAGATGACTAAACTTGGGATATTACGTTTTACATCTGACAATTTCTCCATAACCTTCTGGTGGGGCCATCTTTTGACAAACCGCGGAAACTTATTTGTACACCTAATATTACAAGGGTTCATCACCTGGGAATGGTAATTTCTGGGAAAGGTTCTCTGGGAAAAAACGGGATAAGGTTACTACCATGTATATTCAATCTTTTTTCCTTACTGACCTCATCCTTAAAACCAAATTAACAGGTGGAGCATCTCCTTCGCTACTTTCATGATCAGATCCTGAAGATCCGATCGAAGCCAGAGTATTCATAGGCTTGGAATCAGTATCACTCTCACTAGAACCTCCATCATCTCCTTCATCTTCACTTGACCAAACCCATTCACCAGTCTCTTTACGATGAAGACGACCAGAAGCCCCAGGTTGTCGTTTGGATGCCTAGGGAAAAAATCCTATACTTAGCGTATAAATATGCAAGATATTCTTGATAATGCAACTGTTGTGAAATGATTGTTTAAGCTATTTTCTACATTCAACAATCTTCACAACGTAACTTCTGATCATGGCTTTCTTCTATATCTATCATTTATACTATCATGCCAAATTTAAATTTGTAAAGAAATTTTATTGTATTTGCAGCACGTTTTCATTTAGGTACAAAGTTTTTGATGGTCATTGACTTCCTAACGCTGGTTCTCTCAGAGTTTCGTAGCGTCGTTGGCGGCACTCCCCACTCTTTTCGGGTTGACAAATTCGTTATCTTTACTTGTCCTTGTCGCAGCAATACTGTATGTAGTTGGATTATTTCAACTACAGAATAGGCGTGTCGCAACAGCTTTTGACAACCGGAAATGAAAAGATATGCCTCAGGGGAAATATTGTTTACATACTCTGTGAACCAGGATTATGGCAATAGTCAATCAAAAGTTTATATCGTTACCAGCGAACTACGAGCAATCACATAAATGTTAAGTGTTGGCAGGACCAATGCTTTCCTGCCAATGTCACCAAATATTACAACAAATGGTAAAAGCCTTGTGAACATTCAATGTTAAATGGTGAAGAGAAGGGGCAACCTCCTATCTAGATCATGTGATGTGGAATAACAGATGCATCCTCCTCAAACAGATAATAACAGGTGAATTTGAAGGTTGCCGTGGCGTTAGAAGAATATTCGCTATTGGACAGGTATGAGGGAGTGCTATGTGTGTAAAACAGAAAGAATAAATGCATTCAGGAAACAAAAGAAATACTCTCAACTCCAATCATTCACTTTGTCATTAAGTTGGTTTGATATCCAAGAACATACATTCTGTAAAGGATGCTCTGTCAAAAAAGAAATTACTCACCTTCTGAACTCTTGTCTCTAAACTAGGACCTATAGCAACCAAAGTTTGCTGTAAATATTTCTTGTCCTTGGCTTTTTTGAAGAATGGGTGTTTCAGTAATTCAGAAGCAGAAGGCCTTTTAGGGGGCTCTTTTTGCAGACAATCTGTAATCATCTTTCTGAAAGTCTTACCATAAGCCTAAAATATTGAATATTATAGAAATCATAAGCAACGTAACATTCAACTTGCCTTATAACAATCTCTATCTTCAGCTCCAGTATCAAGACTAGGTGGATCATTCTGCAAAGTTAGCATTAAGACCTTCATTGGGGGATATTTATGATAAGGTGCTGTACCAGTAGCCATCTCAATTGCAGTAATACCAAAAGACCAAATATCAGCTTTAAAATCATATCCATGGTCCTTAAAACATAATAGTGAATTGGATATAAACACATGGAATATCTAATGAGTATAAACATGTAACTCTAGTCTATGTAATTTAGTTTTAATTAATCTATACATCCTAGTGGCTTGTAAATCTCCCTTACTGAAGAGATAAATCTATGGTCTGCTTCATTTTCTAATACCTTAGGTTTGTTCGGGTGGCAGTTCCCAGTTGTTCTGAGGTCACAGAGAACCAGGTTCTGTAACTCTTGGAATCGTCGCAAGTTGTTCTATGACACGAACGGGTGAGAACAGGTGGGAACAGATGATTTCAAAACGATTTCGTTAAGTGCATAGATAAGTGAAAGTAAGGTTATGTTGTACATCATGGATAGTGTTACGAAGATATTGAATAACTTATTCTATATCTTTGTGTTATTAATACGGTGGAAATACGTTAGAAATTACAAATATTAAAATTGAACAATTTTTTTTTGTCATAAATAAATAAACATAAACATATTCATATAAATATCTGTGAATATAATTTATATGTAATGAAATATTTAAATAAATGATTTAATTTAATTATAATTTGAAATTTCAATATATGTAGTAGTGATCATCAGTGGAGAAATTATTTTTGTTAGTTCATATCTGTGTAAATTGTGAATTCTTCTGTTATTTTATTGTTATTTTGGTGGAAACTGTGTACAGAAAATTTTATATAATAGAATTAGGTAATTGTATATGGAACTGGTGGCATTTGGGAAATGAATAAAAATATTTTCTAACAATTTTCATAGCTTTGTAATTATTTTTTAGATAAGAATTGTTTTAACAAGTCGTTGTGTTCTTGAAAGAGATTATTCCTCCGTTTCCTTCCTAAATTTGCAATACATTTTGAGTGGTTAAAAAATAAAGATACTACAATCACGAAATAACAAAAATAAATATATAGAATATAAATACGAAATATCGTATATATAAATAATATAAAATAATTATCTTACATACTTTGATCAACAACTATGCAATTATTTTATTCATCTATTGCAAATAATCCTTCCTCTTCTTTGAGATAACAAAAATTTTGAGAAGCTATTATAACGAATTGATTAAAAATTTATACTCACACAACATCAAATATACTCAAAAACAGCTATGCGAATATCCTAGTCACCAAATATATAACTTAATTGCCAATTAGAACTACTGAAAATTTGAATCACCGATGATTTGAATTTACCGCTTCTTCTGTTGTACCTTGTACCATCTCTAGATCAGGAACCGTAAGAACAGTAACAAACAGTTCCGAAATCGAGTGTTCCGACCACACGAACGACAAGGAACTCCTGTTCCGTCCCAGACGAACGGGTGGGAACCACAAATTACCAAAAATTACAGTTCCGAACTGCCACGCGAACAAACCTCTTAATTATCAGCATAGATCTAATGGCCTCTTGTAACATTAATGAATTCTGTATAGAATTATAGAGAGAATAACAGAGAAATTATCAAGTTAGAAATGCATGCAACAATTTATAATTCATTTTTCTGAATTCGAGAGGTTCCAATAATTAAGGTATTAAGGTAAGGTAAGGGTATAAGACTGTAACTTTGAGAATTTACATTGACGTAACAAAGTTGAGATTCTGTAATTCCAACAATGGCATAAATGCTGATTTAACTGGTATAAATTTTATGTCTACCAAATGGAGGTGTATACATCTTCTATCTTATATAGATGGCCTAACTGAAGTTATTTTTTCAAACTCACAGAATTTTCAGTCAAATTTATCTATTGCATTGAACTTTATATGAATACCTGGAAGCCAAGGGTGAGGCCAGGGGCAGACAAAACAAAGAGACATAAAACAGATACCTCTTCTTGTCGTACTCATTGACAAGGGTATGGAAATAACGGAATCGATTTAATTTAAATATTTCCTTCTAAAATGTACATTATCTTTGACTTGTACTCAAACCTATATTTCATCCAACCAATATTTTATCCAAAATTTGTAGATTACAATTCATAAAACTAGTTAGTTATTTTCCATTTTTCTCATTAATGTCAGACCCATAAGTACGTATTGAGATTTCGTTGTATTTTGCATAATGAATCCTTTCCTAATGAAATACATCAAGAAAGATTCAGATTTAACCCACATTAAGTCAGAAAACTCAAAAAATTTCAATAAAACACGCAAACCTTCCATTAAACGTAATGGAGTAGACAGATGGAAACATGTTTTGCACAACGGTTGCCTAACCAAAATTTGTTGTCCCAGCGTTCGGCTAAGATGGGGCCATTCCAGGTATTACTGAGTTCAGTGATTATTCCACATATTGTTGATCAATGAAGAAGTCAAAATATTTCACCCAAGTCAAAAATTTCATTATAGTGCTTAGTTAAAATTTTTAAAATTACAAACAGTTGGTCTAAGAGATGAGCACTTTGTTCAGATGAACAAAAACAGCATATAAAGAACTAAGATGGAGGCGTGAAAAACATGAGATAAATTTTACCTGTTCCATCACTTCAGGTGCCATCCAGCAAGGAGTTCCAACAAAGGTATGTCTTACTTTCTGTCTAGATAAATCTCTGCCAGTAGCTAGCCATGCAGAAACCCCAAAATCTGCAATTTGGACAGTACCATCTTCGCCTAGCAAAATATTTCCAGCTTTTATATCCCTGAAATTATCTTGCATTACAGAATATCCTTCAGAGAGATTACCAAATTGGGCAGAATATCCTACTAAGATTGTTCAGCTTCAAATTAGACATATCTGAGAGCCATGCGAATTCTTTGTCACCAACATTTTGAAACTTATTAATTCAACCATTTTTATATTTAGGATAATACAATGTTGATCACTGAATATCACTTTGGCTCACCTGTGAATCTGACCATTACTATGAAAGTACTCAAGTCCTTTCAAAACTTCCCTCAACACTGTGGCAATAGTAGCTTCATCGAATACTCCATGTTTGCAATTAGTTGCTCTCATTTTGTGTTTTATAATATCGAGTAAACTTCCGCCTTGAAAAGGTATAATAAATAGGGTAGTGATGAATGAAACTTTAATAACAGAATAGAATTCATTAAGTCCTCACCTTCAAGTAATTTAAGGACCAGCCACAATTCTTCTCTGACTACAAAGCTTGTATAATAAGTTACAACATTTTCGTGATTGCAGCTGGACATCGCTTGAATTTCCTTCAAGAGTTCGTCCATAGATGTATTCCATTTTTCAAGATTTATTCTCTTTATGGCACATTTCTCATTTCTAGATTTGCATATTGCACCATGTACTACAGCTGTAGCACCAACACCTACGAATATCAAGCTTTCTATTAGTAGTGAAGGGATATTCAGTGGAAGAAAAATATGTGATAGAGAAAAATAACTCTAAAGGATGAAGTAGAGAGAAAGGTGAGAACAGCTTATTGCTTCAATCAGAATACTATTAAGAAGATGATTTCAAGTTACTGCTGAGGATTAAATACCTGTATCATTTATCTAATAATTTTAATATAATCATCTCAAGAAAAACCGGGACACATAACCTCCAAGAATACGTTTTCTTGAACTTTTCTACTCGTAACGTTCCCTATGAAGGATAAAACTCATGCCGATGAAAAGATGACTAAAAATTGTACTGGATTTCATATTATACTAACCTATTACTTTTCCCAGTTCATAATCATCCTTAGTATTTGGCCAAGGAATTGACGGTTGCGAGGACGAAGCAGCCATCTTTTTTGACAATATATTTCCTATGTTACCGATTGAATGCGTCATAACTTTGGCATATCCACTGAGTGTTGAAGTTGAATCGTAGGTGTTTTTTTCTGATTTTTGTCTGAACGAGCCTTGTATACCAGGTGGCAAAACCTCTTCGGAAATTTTTCTGCAATCATGTGATGCAAATAATAATGATGAATTGAAGAAATCCCTTGTATTTGTATATAACTACCAGGAGATTCTACTTCAAAACATAAAAATTCAAAACAATGACCTCTATTACCCAAAAAACTTAATTCTAATCACAAATAAAATTGTTCTATATTACGTCCATTCCCTTTTATTAATCGTTAAATCTAACCGAAAGGTAAATTAACGAAAGGGTAATATGAATAATTTCGATTCGTAAGAGGTAATTTAAATTAAAATTGTTGCATGTCTAACCTATGCACTTCAGATTCTTAGATCTATACAGTCTATAGTTGACTCATGCCCAATTGGCAATGAACGTGAACAAACCGTAAAGTACTATTAGGTACATTACATTTGAGGTTTACACGCTTCAAGTTATTTTGTCATCATGAGATAATAATAATAATTTTATTTAATCCATTAAGACACTAGATTTACAGTGTATAGGACCTGTCAGGCTTAAACCGCAGTATAGGGACCAAGCAGTAGTCGCACTCCGTGGATTTTTACCCCCCGTACAGCACCATTGGTTCCTGATATCTCAACTAATCGTAAAGAAATGACGATAGCAGGCGAAAACCTTCTAAAATTTAATTGGTTCCTGATATCTCAACTAATCGTAAAGAAATGACGACAGTGGGCGTAAACCTCCTGAAATTCCATTGGTTCCTGATATCTCAACTAATCGTGAAGACATGACGACAGTAGGCGTAAACCTCCTGAAATTCCATTGGTTCCTGATATCTCAACTAATCACAACTAATTGAATGAAGCACTACTCAAATAACGGAGCTTTTAATAAACAACATCTTCTACAATACTATATGTATCACTCACCTGTCGGTGTCTAATGGTATTGAGAAAAAAGAAAGTTTCGGATTATTGAGACCATTGTATTTGCAGTTGTATACGCTACAATTGTTAATCATTTTGGAATTAATTTGAAAATAACACAAAATTGAAACAGAATACTTACTGGAATGAAAATAAATGATTAAATAAATGAGCTTTGCTGGTTCATGGTAGATTTTGACTCAAAATAATTCCACTGAATTATAGGTTAGGTTGTATTTTTTCTTCAACTTCTTTGAATTTTAAATAGATCTCAAAAAAATTATATTCTTCTAAATATTAAACGAATTAATTATACAAAGGAATTATTTAAGATGTCTAAAATAATAATAATGACATTATTCCAGACTTCTTAGAATTATTGATGAAAACAATGAACAAGGACCAAAATATTCATAGATATTTCCTCATGAAACTTTTCCTAATCTATCAGGGAATATTAATCAAAGAGAATTTATCTTACAGCATGATGGAGCACCCCCACATTTTTCAATTAGAGTGAGAAATCATTTGAAGGAGGTCTATCCAAATAGATGGATAGGTCGTGGTGGTCCAAGAGAATGGCCATTTCGGTCTCCAGACATGACACCGTTAGATGATTTCCTTTAGGGCCACCGTAAAACTATGGTGTACGAGTAAGAGATAAATACAAGGGAACAATTCATTCAGCGAATGATATACGCATTTGATTATATGTTGCTATGATCTCTGTAACGTAGTTGTGTTTATTTCTGATTATTGTATGTTTCTGATTATCTGAAAAAACATTATTATTATTATGTGACGAAATACGAAACAACCCAAAGATAAGGGGAGTGGTTTTGAATTTAATGAAAAGAGCAGATGAATGTGTAGAAGTTGGTGGTTTTCATTTCGAACAATATTTGAAGAATTAATCATAAATTATGTTCCTACTGAATCATACAGGGTGGCCATTTGAAAACGAAACAGACGAGATTACAGACGAAATAATATTTTTCGATAGAAATGCTCGGACAGGTCGATTCAATAATTATCAATGGAGAATGAATTCTTGGAATAGTATTGAGTGTTTCCATTTTATATTCAGCATATTTCTATCAAAATTGGTGGTTCATTATCTTTCCTGATACTTCAACTGATGAAAGATTCAAATAATTTGATGAAAAGGTCATAATTTTTACTTTATTAAAACAATTTTTTGATATTTACGAAAAACTTGACTCTGTTTTACATTGCTTTTATCTATTGAAATGTATGGGAGCGTTCTCTGGGTTTTCTCAAAAATCATCTATTTGTATTTGCCATTCCATATCGAATGACACCTCAATCAATTTCGGAGAATACGAAAAAGTTTTGACCTAAACAGCATTTATTGAGTAAATTATATGATTTGAAAGAACAATAACAAAATCAAATGACCCAAGCAAATATTCTTTTCGAAAAAATTATTGAATAAAGTAATCGACGATTATACACTGATCAACAATTGCTAGGGATCACTTATGAACTTCTCTTCATCTGTATTTTTTTTAAGTTATCTCGTGAATATCTGTACATTATATGTTCTCTAAGAAAAAATTAGGATGTTTTGAGTTGATTATATCAAATTTTTCCTCACTTCATCGGCTCTTGTTCACAAAATCGATTATTATCTGTAGGCTGTTACAGGTGGAGTGAAAAGCAATGTGGTATTTGTTATTGAATCTGTTTTTTTCTCTCGTTCAAACACATAAGGTGACAATAATTGAAGAAATGAGAACAATATCAGCTTATCAGTCATGCCGAGAAGACGTTTGGCTCCTGTGCAACTGGACGAAATCATACGGTGGATACAGGAAGGTTTGTCCCAGCGAGAAGTGACCCGGCGGTTGAATAGGTTCATCCAAAACGACCCAGTAGCTTATGTTCATGGGGGAGGTCGGCAGCGTAGTACAACGGCTGCCCAAGATCGTCTTTTGACCCTCAATGCTAGGAGAAATCCCACATACATAGATCACTGAGAGTTGCAACAGGAGTTCTAATTTCGAACCAGACTCTAAGACGACGACTATATGTTCGTGGTTTGAGAGCACGTAGGAGGGTACAACATCCCCGTTTGAATAGGGAACACTGGGTTCATCGACGGCAATGGGCTGAGGAGCACCGCAATTGGACAGTTGAAGATTGGAGCCGATGTTTATTTACGGATGAGTCTAGATTTCGTTTGGTCAACTCCGATAAACGTATTCTTGCTTGGAGGGAAAGAGGTCGAAGGTATGCAGAACAGTTTATGGTACCCACAACAGCTTTTGGCGGAGGTTCTATATGTGTATGGGGAGGCATTGGTTTGAACCAACGCACAGAGTTGGTTGTTCTGCAGAACACCACAATGACCAGCCAGATATATCACGATATGATTATTGAACCCATAATTGTTCCGTTTGCGGCTGCCTTGGGGGAGAATTTCATTTTAATTGACGATAATGCCCGTCCACACCGTAGTCGTCTGGTTAATGAAGCGCTAGAAACTCATGCTATTGATAGGATGGACTGGCCAGCTCGCTCTCCAGACATGAATTGCATCAAACATGTCTGGTCTGAGATGTCTAGACAATTGTCAACCTTAGAACAACCGATCAATAACCTGGAGGACCTTTCTAACGCTTTACGAGATATTTGGACGAATTTGCCCCAAAATTTTATAAATCGTTTGATTGAAAGTATGCCTCGTATGAATCTTAGACTATATAAGTCTAAGGGTAGAATGCTTGAGATGAGCTCGTGGGGACCAACTAGGTACTAGCTTAACCGAAACCTTCTTATGGTTTCATCATAAAATTTTTATATTATTCAAATACAGAATTTTGAGTGTTCCCAATAAAGTCTTTTTTTCTCTCCAACTTTCCATTTTTTCATTCTTTTCTCAAGTGAACCATATTATCAACTGAAAATACTCTGATATCTGACTGAATTTATAATCTTGGAGCGAATATTTCAGAAATAAATTTAGAAAAAGTAAGTGATCCCTATCAATTGTTGAGCAGTGTATCTAGACACGATATTGATGATCAAGATTAGAGTGTATTCACATTTTGCATCCTATCACTCATATCAACGTAATATTATGTAATTTGTCCTTGACAATCATATTAATTAAATTCACGATACTATTGATTTGGATTTGCTTGATTCCTAGTTAAAGTCAGAGGAATTAAGATATCGAGGGAGATCATTCACATTATTTTCATCACACTCACTCTAATAGGAGTAGGTTCTTATTACCACCAGTACGATTCGATTTCCTCTTCATAAATCGGATGATTTAGTTATAGTATCTGATAATTCTGATAATCTACGTATTTACAATGAATTAATTAATTTATCAAGCACCTATGCACAATTGATTTATTCAGGAACTGAATCAGCTGAAATAGTTTAGTTCATAACCATCTGGCGTCCTGTCAGTAAATTATGTAAATCAATTAGAATATTTTCTAAAGATTCGAAATGACGACACTGTCCCAAATTTGATTCGTGCTTTGAAATTTTCTTCTTCGTTATTTTCATTGAAGTATATCGTTGGTAATCCTGAATGAAAAAAACAAAGGCGCAACAATTGAAATTCCTTAATTAAGGCTGAATAAAAATGTAATTTTCACGGTGAGGCAACGTATTTCATTTGTGAAAATTTATTTAAAAAATGATTGACATTTGCTGGTCCGATTTGAGCATCTGTCTCAACGTATATGAGCATTTATCGCCTTCATACGGCCTATGAATAGTTGTTATCCGTTCAAATAAATAAACATCAGGCGATACAGTCTATATCTTGAATTCCTATTCTAGAAAAAGAAATCTAAATCTCAGAGCTCACGTCCTGACTGGCCTAAAACAAAGTTTATGCAGTTGTATCTGAGTTTCACAATGTATAGAACTCCATTTAAAGTGAGAAATATTTTCACGAATGACTTGGGATTGAAACTGGAAAAGGCAGTATGACACAGCAGTAAAACCCCAATGCCACCAATTCAACTTGAAGTCATGATCTGTTTATATTCATAATATACAGTCTACAAAGTATTATATAGTACGCTGAGAGTCAAAGAAAAAGCCCTTAATTGGGAACTGTGTAAACACAAAACCTCTTTCTTGTTAATAGGTTGGTATTCATAAGGGTACTAGATTAACTTCAGCAAAACCTCTTGTAGAATCTCGTAATGACAACAGAATTTCATTTCAATCCATTGAATCAATTGGAACACAGATCTTCTATATAGTTTGCTGATAGATTCAGAACATATAGAAGAGGATCTCATCACCCAAACAGTAGAGCTCACGGTTTAACTTGTAATGCAGTATTACTTATGAAGAGGCTACTCATCAAAGCTAGGTGATACTATTTGGGCTGGCAGAATGCAGTTGTATTCAGAGACAATAGGCGATTTTCAAGCCATTGCAAGGCTCTGCAGTTGACACTTGCTGGGCCTCTCTTTTGTTTGTTTTTATTGATGACTGCTGTATACTATATATATAGTATATAATCAACCAAGCCGCAGTAGGCAGTTCAGCTGTTTGAATAGTAATAATTTCAATTAGATATCACTTTATATCTATTATAAAAGAACTACACTGTTGCGCTACTTTTTTTATACTAGGGAAGGTGAGGTAATACGATCCCTGTAGGTCAAATGATCCCCGTCGTAAATCAGAGACAACTAGTGCTATCTATCCAAAAGCGTATGAAACATATTCCCGCACCCCTACCAATAGGGAACTGCAAGTCTCATGGCGGTGTGAACGCTTGGCGTGATTTTATTTTAAAAAATCAAAAAGTGTGGCTGTAATCTAACGTAAGCCTGTTTTTAACTTTCATTACTTTTTACAAGTTCGTGTTTATTGAAATGTTGTTTTATTTGCGGGTATTAATAGCAATTAGCTAATATTTAAGCAATGTTCGATCACCCCACGCGGTATTTGAAGGTTATGTTTTGATCGATATCTTGGATTTTGATGTTTGGGGTGAAATGATCCTTTCTGTGTGTTTAAAATGATCCCTGGAATCATTTTACCCAATAATATTTCCTGTTTTTACAGATCATGCCAAGATTTTATATACGTAAAACTAATCGCCAAAATTGGCCTGAAGAACAAATGCAAAAGGCATTAGATGCTGTCAAAGATGGTATGCCTTACAAAACCGCAAGTAGAGAGTTTAAAGTCCCTGTGATGACATTAAAAAGAAGAGCCAAAGGTAAAAATAAAATAGCTGTTGGCTGCGCTAAAAGTTAGGTAGCAAACAAACAGTATTTAACCTTGAACAAGAACAGGAACTTGTTGATTATATCAAAGACATGGAGTCTAGAATGTACGGGCTGACAACTCAGGATGTTTTGACCTTAGCTTACCAACTAGCTGAAAGAAATAAGTTACCGCATCCATTTTCTACAGCAAAAGGAAAAGCTGGACAGGAATGGCTTCGTGGATTTAGACGTAGACATCCGGACATTACGATGCGTGCCCCAGAATCGACGTCATCTGCTCGAGCGCGAGCTTTTAATAAGCCTGTGGTGGATAAATTTTTTTCAACTCTGAAAAACGTGCAAGAAAAACATTATTTTCAACCTCATCGGATATTTAATGTTGACGAGACAAGTCTATGCACTGTCCCAACAAAAAACTCGAGAGTGTTTGCACAAACAGGCCGTAAGCAGGTGGCGCGAGTGACTTCAGCTGAGAGAGGTGAAACAACGACCGCAGTGATTTGTACCTCAGCTTCTGGAACTTTTGTTCCTCCAATGTTAATCTTTCGGAGAGTACGGATGAAAATGGAATTGATGGATGGTGCACCTCCAGGCGCTATATACGCATGCAATCCATCTGGTTGGATGAAATTAGATGTGTTTTCTCAGTGGTTTGATCACTTCTTATGTCATGTCAAACCAACAGCAGAAGATCCGGCTCTTTTAATATTGGACGGTCACTTATCTCACACACAAAAATTTGAATGTGGTATTGAAAGCCAGGGATAATCACGTCACTATTCTGTGCCTGCCGCCTCATTGTACCCATAAACTTCAACCTTTGGACGTTGGAGTGATGTATCCACTAAGCGTTTATCATAACCAAGCATTGGAGAAGTGGATGAATCACAATCCTGGAAGAGTGGTAACCGTGTTCCAAATAACGAAAATTTTTACAGAAGCCTATCTAAAAGCAGCAGTTCCTCTGAATAGTATGAATGGATTCAGCAAAACAGGAATATATCCATTTGACCCTGACATTTTCACTCTTGTAGATTTTATTGCAGCTGAAACGACTGATATGGATGTTGACAATGACACGGTAGAACCCCTATTCCGATCCCTGCGACGACAAGTCTTCCATTAGCAGAAAACGTGCAAATGCCTTCTTCTCAAGCGAGTAATCCAGAAACTGTAACACTACAGCCTTTGGAAGTGGATGTTCAAGAATCCCTTCTTTTAACACCTCAGGTATCTCCACTTCAAACTTCGACTCAACGAAGACTCAAAAATCTCCACAAGTACCACAGTCGTCGCCGCATTCACCGTCCATCCTAGAAAATACGTCATCGTGGAAATCTTCTGGAAGATTACCTCCAGCTTTGGCTGTTGGTCTTCCATCCACATCTTTTGGTATTGTTTCACCCCGAGAAGTACGACCAACACCAAAGATAGTTGGAAAAAGAACGACTGCAAGACGAATAAGAGTTGACACATCAGTCCTGACCAGCACACCCTACAAAATGTATCTTGAAGCGGAAGCAAAAAAAAAGACAGATATGGAACAAAAGAAGGCCCTTAAGGAAGCGAATAAAATAAAAAAAAGGATGACCAACGAACAAAACGATAAAGAAAAAGGTGGTGGGAAAGGAAAAGGAAAAGGGGGCGGAAAGGGAAAAGGAAAAAAAAAAGCAAAACATATCAGATTCTTCTGAAGAGGAGAGTGATACCGAATGCCTTTTCTGTACTGAAAACTATTCCAAAGACAATAAAGGCGAAGGGTGGATTAAGTGCATTGTGTGTCTTAAATGGGGACATGAGGCTTGTGCGGGAGTAGATAGTGATGACGAAGGTGACTTTACTTGTGATATTTGCCTTTCTAACCAATTTGATAGTGTGAAAAGAAATTTAAAGCTTCAATAGTAATTGAAATATTAATATTTCTATTTCTGAGATCCTAATAATAATAACTAAAATTTAAATGAAGATTTTTTATGATAAGGATAATATTATTTCTGTTTTTTTTATTTAGAAGAAGAGTTTATTTGTTTACCTATTGCTAGACTAGATATACTTTAATTGTTATGAAGAATACATATTTGATTAAAATAAATATCTGAGTGTTTTTTTTTCCTGATATTTTTTAACTTATGTACAAAATGATCCCTGGGATTATTTTACCCGAACCCCTGGGATCATTTTATACATAGGGGTGTATAAAATGATCCTTTACTAGACTTTCACAAAAACCTCTAATAGAAAAAAACTGCATGCATATAATAAAAAATAAGTATGTAGTTACAAAGTTAAGTAAATTCACTACCTCCAACAATAGAAAATGATTTTGCCTTCAACTTTAGTCACAGTTAAGTTTTCCCTTAGGGGATCATTATACCTCACCTTCCCTATGTTATATTCGCTAGTACCGAATCAATTCAATATTCTTACTGTAATATTATTGTGGGACCAAATACTACCAAATGCGGTCCTGGATTTATATGATCAATAATCTTAATAGAGCTTACACCTAATCTATACAAATTGTACTTAACAGAACATGTTAATTAGTTGTCCTAATACCTGCCTCAAATATTTATCTTTTCCCTCATATGCCATAGAGGGTCTTCTAGTCGAAAAAGGAAATATAAAAAGATATTCACATATCTAGGCGCACAGTCATTTATGTTTTGTGGTGAATGTGAAAGTATCTATTTTCCAACCATGGAACCCATTTTATTTTTCTTACCAATTGTAAGTTCTTAAGAAACTTTGATGTATGTAATATCTACCTTTTCCCAAGGGGAGGAAAATTCAGAAACTTTTGCTCGAATACTAAAGTTGCGGCTGTATTCGAAGATTTTCCAATATTTTCCATCTTATACACTCCTGTTCGCCTCCTTCTGATCCCACTAGAAAACAATGAGATTTGAGTTGAATTGGAATTTATTTATTGTTTAGGCATGCAATTAAAATAAAAATTTTTCTTGATTTTTGAGGTAATGAAATCTCGTTATTTATTTCTCAATAAATTATAGTTTCTCGTAAATAGTTTAACAAATGAATTAATTTTTGAGAATTTTTTGTTATATAAATATATATATATTCTTTTGAACTTTTGGCTTACAATTTTTGGTTAGTAACAATAGAGGGTGTAGTGTTATTATATCAGCAGTTTGGTGAATTGATTTTATGATTTTTATCTTTATATAAATATACAATTTCGTTAGCTAATTCGGATGCATGAACAACAGTTAATTATTTTCATGACACATAAAAAAATTCATTGCCTAACGCCATAAAAATACACGCACAAATATCATCCTCATTTTTTCAACTAACCTGAATTCTCTAGGATTTCCATTTCTGTTCTCTTCAGATGGTAGCATATCCGAAATATCATGGATCAAATTATCAATGACGTCCCAAGTGAACTGATCCAATAATTCAATTGACTTGATCTCTCATACACACCCACCTGGTAATATTTTGCCCTCATGCGATGGTTCGAAATGTGAACAATGTTACAAAATAATCGATCACAATCAGAATCGAAAATATTAAGTTCAAATCGATGATCTGGTAATACAAAAACACAACTCGCCGTTCGCAACAACTATTTGTCTCGAAGACTAAAAAGGAAAATAGACTAATTTATTTATTAAACCCAATTAGCTCACAGTACGGCATTGGTATAGGTGACAAAGTGTTATTTCGCAAGAGACATCTGATGATGTTAGGTAAGAGAATTGCTTGGATGGACACCTAAAGAAAAAATTTCTTCAGTATCGAATTTTCGATTGGTAAAATTAGATACCTAGAGACATAATATCGTTTTCATTGAATGGAATATTTTATGCATTTGCGTTGTAGAATCAAATAAAAATAGGAAGCCGAATGAACTGCTTTTACGATAGGAGGTTTCAGAAGACTCGATTCCGAAAAATCATCGCTTTTATGTTATTTTGATTTGCATATATGAGGTATCTCAAACGACAGGAGCTCACTGAAAGAATGATATTCGAAATGATTTTCGATGGAGTATATACGCACTTTTGGTTGGTTTTTAAAAAAGGGAATTTGAGCTTCGAACAAATTTTAAACTTTGACTGGTAATTTTCAATTCGAGATCTAGGTTTGTCCTTTCATTGTAGTCATTGTATTAGCATAATAATCTTCCAGAGTATGCTCGCTTAAGGTCCTGACCTTTAATAAGTGCTTTAATACATTTTTTCTCAAATAAAATTTAACTTGAAAATTGTACAGAATTAGGATTTACTTACCTTCTCATTCACTTTGTTTGGCACAAACAAAGTTTACATTTTTCATCATAAATTCGGCACACTCTTCCAATATTCCTTGTATTTCTTCGGTGGGTTTCATATTTTTATATCCCTACGCGTTTCGTCCTTGGCGAACACACATAGGACTCATCAGTATGGCTTGTGTACGCCATGCCATAGACGCTGGGGATTTGTTGTTTGTGATATTTGAGAACGGAAACCGACGAGATTTGAATCCAGTACAGGTCGAATCTCCGGTCCTCCATCTAACCACTAGGATACCCGAGATCGATGTTGATACACGCTATGTGGCGACTTATGAAGAATTGCCACACTTCTTCTATTCTGTCCTTCAAGGTCCTCAATATTTCCTATCCTTATTTTCTAGGTTCGAGCATTTTCGGTTTTCCTTTGCAGACTGTCTTCCACTTTATTCGTCCATTCTTAAAACCATATTTCAGAGATTTACTATGCTTATACATTTTGTACGTCATACCCTAAATATTCTCATCCATTTTCTTACTGTTATCCCCAATTTTATTCATTATTTTATTTCATTACCTCACTGTTCTTTTCCATTTACACTCCTAATTGTTAGAAGGATTGTTTGAGAAAATCCGTAGCCACCTAATCCATTATTGCAGCTATTGATTCCGTTACGGGTATTCAAAATAATACAGCCAAATTTCTAAAAACTAATAAGCAATGAAGTTCAATAAATCTCACTTCTGATACCAAGTTAACGTTTTTGGATAATCAACAAGTTTTATGAAATAACTGATTTATTTTCACCACAAAATAATTTACATACAAAGAATTTATATAGGCAATAATTGCTTATCCTAACTATGAAGTTTTTACACTCAACTCGAATCTGTTACTGCCTCTTATCTTTTTCCGTCTCCATTCATATCCCATTGATTATTTGAGAATTTTTTTCGAACTATTCTAGAAAAATTTCATCGGAACTTTCAATTCTTTATCATGTTGTAGTTCACATTCGGACATGATGTGCAAAATCGGCGCCCTCTGACTTCTTCGTTCAAGATACATTCTTATGACTCTTCTCGAAAGAGAACACGGCCTTACTTTGCTTTACTTATTTCGGTCTGGATATCTTGAAAAATACATCTGAGAAGTCTTTGGACGATTCTAAGAAGCCACACTATTCAGTTTCACAAAAGACTTCTTATTCATGCAACAATGGACGTAATGCTTTAAATAAGAAGTTAAAAGTGCTTTATCATATTCCAAAATTTTCACATTGTATTCAAGTGACAACGAAGCAGATACCGAGCTATGCTTTTCCTCAGCGAAATAGAAAAAAAAACAATACAAGTCCTTCTTTAAACTAATTTATATTCACACTTAACTAACAATTATCAATAATTTATATACACAATTTATCTACAGAATTTCACCTGTTTATTCGTCGGCAAGTTCTATCCATGAATGAATCCATGAATCGGCTTCAGTCATTTATATCCAGCGCTATTTTCTAGAAGTTACCAGAAAGATGCTTCACATTCCAGAACAATCGTAGCGGCCTCTTTGATGTCCCATAAATATGCCACCATTAATCGTTTTTTTATGTGACAGTTTTAAGGCGAGCGGTCCCTTTATCGCTTTCTTGATCCCTTTGTCGGCGCATGAAGCGGAACTCCTCTGTTGTCGTAGTAGTCATTAAAAGGTTCATATTCGGTTTTGTTACAGTATTATCATTATCAAAATAGAAAACAGAAGTTGTTTTGAATTTTTCTCCGCCAAAATGAAATCCTTCATGTTTCAGATATTAACTCCAATATTCTTCGCTATGGTTTCATCTACAAAATTTCCCTCTTGGCAAGACAATAACCAAAACTTAGATGACATCTTCGCTAATTATGAATCAGAGCACATGACTAGGAAGGGACTGCATTATGGAAATCCACTATCAGGTACACGGAATGATGAAGATGATGATTATGAATATTATTGGAGCTTCGTTACTCCACAAGAAAATGATGAATCTTCACTCGTACACTCCAGAGAAAAAGTAAGTCTAGTAGTGTAAACTCGTGACCCTTTCAACCGATACAAGAGGGTGAAATATTAGATACTCGTCTCTATTAATTAACTCCGATCGATAATTAACCATCCAACAGATATTCTTAAAAATCAGAATTTTCTTCTTGGAATTTAGGGCAGCGGCTGTTACTTCCAAGAACCCTTTCTATCAGACGGAATTTTGGGAATCCCTCAAGCTTAGCTACCTGTACTACTTTTCGACACGTGTACCGTTTTCGGAGATAGCAATTACTTCCAAATAATTATCGATGGAAAAGATTTACGTTCTTCTGATTGGTTCTTAAGAGAATGGAATTTTTAACTTCGAACAAAATTTATGAGTAGTTAATTTTAAAATTAAACTTCAAATGAAGTTTAGATTTGTTCATTCATTGTGGCGGTAGCCTTAGTATCACATTGATGACTTTATATTAACATCTTTTGAATCCTGACTCACAAATTAATTTTCAGAAACATGGTCAATTAGAGACGAATCTGTGCATGAATGTACCTAAAAATAAAAAGTTCATAGACGAGATTGGCTTCGACTTCACACCATCTGCTGCGAGGGAATATACTTGTAAACCTCTTTCTACTGATGCATATAGGAATTGGAAGAACCTTGAGGATAAAGTAACGGTAAAATGCGTTTATTATTTTCTTTCGTTTGCTTGAATTTGATAGTATATTTAGAATTTATTTTTTCATTGTAAGCCGAAATCAATTACGGGGTGACCCTTCGGAAATTGGTCACATTCGTTGAAAATTCTAATACAAGACTATTCTTGTTTGGAGTGGGATACTTTTTGACGCATAATTCATGAACAAGTCGAAGTGTAACTTCACATTTTGTATGGCATATATGAGTTGATTGATGTCTCATATAAAAGCTTATGAAACCAACTTGCTTTGCTTTATACTTTTTTTTAATCGGATCGAGTTTCACTCATCAATAGAAGTTCATAATATTTTGAATGAAACTAACCACGAGTCCCAATCACCTCAGTTGGCTATTTAATGTGATCGCCTAGCAGTGGTAGGACGTAACATTCAAGTAATAATTCAGATTAGTGCCAATTGAGATCAGGTGGGAACTGAAGATGGCAAATTAAATGGTCAAAACATTAAACTCTTTATATATACGGGTTTATAGCGTACTACACCTTCTGGTTCCCAATCTTCAGTTCCTTCTATTCTGTTCCCCCTCTCCTCGAACCATGTTCTTTTAGATCTTCCTCTTTACGTCTTTCTGGTGGAGTCCATTCAACTCTTTATTCCGGGTCTAAAATAATGGAGCGGAAAAAACCTTAGGCAACAAAAAACCCGCTTCCAATGAATACAATAATGCTGAATGACCATGAGGTAAAGCAATAAGACTCATTGGATTGTAGGATTTATATCCCTACGCGTTTTGTCCCTGGCGCACACACATTGGATTCATCAGTATGGCTCATGTGCGCCAATAGACGATAGGGATTTGTACTTTGTGATATTTGAGAACGGGAGCCGCCGGGATTGCAATCCGGCACCGATTGAATCTCGAGTCTTCAATCTAACCACTAAGATACCCGAGACCGATGTTGTTACACGCTATGTGGTATGGAGAAAGGCCACAGGATTTTTGCGTAATTATTTTTTTATTCAGACTGGGCAGAGGGATATTAGTACACGAATTGGCCTGATATTAAAACGTTTACTCTATACTCTACACACTCTAATAATATTAACACAACATGTTACTCGTACTCTCTTTCTGGTAAACGTGCAAGGATATTTTCATACAGTCGTTATATTGATCAATATCGATAATGTCTCCTTAATATAAACAATGAAAGCCTACCCTTTAGATCTTAGACTAACGTTTTCAATATTAATAAATATTACTCTATTTTCAGCTATGTAAAGTAAAAGGAGACTGCCAAACTCGTGAACGTGAGATAGTTGTATTCAAGAAGAAGAAACACGAGTCACACTGTTGGCACAAGGAGAACTTCAACCTAAGTTTAGGATGTTTATGTTTCAATCACATATATCAAGAAATATAGAATATCGATCATCTTTCATAAATACAACAAAACAAATTTCTTATTGAATTACAATAAAATTAAACATTTGTAATATTTTATTCTTTCAGTATCCTAACTCGAATCTACTTCTATATATACATATACAATATGTCTTATGATCCTGGGATTATGAACAGTAAAACAACAACCAAATTGAGTTGCTCTAAAAAGAGAATTTTATTGTATTACAACAAAATTAACTTAACACTTGAACATTCAAACTTCATTATTTACAAACTCACCAAAAAAGAGAAACAACATTTAAAGCTATTGTTTCACCAGTTATTACCAATATTATTTATTCTATCATTCTAACCTTCAAGAACATGTCTATTGCAGCGTTTGTTTATATAGTAAAGACAGTGACAGTTCCATAGAAACGAATAATGTCACAGATAAATTATTCTTCGAAGTAGGTGAGCTACGCGGCACATTCAAACTATTTAAGCATAGTTTAAATCACTTTGATTACATATATATATATATATAAATGAATTGCTGTTCGTTAGTCTCACTAAAACTCGAGAACGGATGAACGGATTTATCTTATCTTAGTCTTGAAATGTTCGTGGAGGTCTAGGGAAGGTTTAAAAGGCGAGAAAAAATCGAATAACTTGCGGGAAAACCCTAAAAACTCCAGACACTCTGGGTTGTATCTACACAGTACATCCAAATAAATATGAATGTTATTATTTGCGATTGTTGTTGGTGAATGTTCGTAGTCCGACATCGTTCAAACAACTGAGAACAGATAATGGACAGCTGTGTGCTACTTACCGTGAGGCATGCCAACTATTACATTTAATTGAGAAGGAATCGCACTGGGATGATACGATCAAGAATTCTGTAATATCTTCATTGCCGCATCAAATTCATCAAATTGTTTGCGATTATCATATCGACATGTTTCCTCTTGAATCCAAAAGATTTGTGATTCCTACACTACAAATTATTGAAGAAATTTACAATGAGACATTGATCGTGATAGAGATATGTGTTTGTTGATAGCAAATAAAGTATTGTCGTGTTTGGGACTAACAGCTTCCAATCAGCATATGCACGATGCATTAAACCACGAGTTGCAAAGGGAACAACAGTACGTCATTGAAGCATTGGCCGAAACAAATGTTCCACAATTAAATCAACAACAAAGAATTGCATACGACACTGATAGAAGCTGGGAACAGTGGATCTGGTGGAATTATTTCCTTGATGCTCTCAGAGGAACCGAGATACCAAATGTACCAAACTACTAAAAAAATGCCACCGTCCTATCAACATATGATCAAAAATCGTTTGTTCAACGAAGTTTCACAAGCTAAAGCCATGTTACTGGGAATTAATCCTGCTATCCAGCATCAGCCCAGACTTAAAATTCTCTTCCTTTTCTAGCCACTCCATCTAGCAGCAGAACATCAGCAACTAGATTTTTTTCAGAACAGTCATCATTAAGCCCTTCCGATATCTGTCCGGAAAAAACGATTACTCCACAAGTAGCTGTGGTTCATCACTTCTTTTGAAGATAAAAAATTTAATTAATAAAAAATAAATAATTAATTGATAAAATAAAGTTACCACAGGAATACACTCAGTCTGTTTTAAAGCTAAATCTTTGGAAGAAAGATAACTCATCTATTCAATCGAAATGTGAATGCCATTCGTATATACGGCTAGGAGATCTTTCCACAATTTCTACTAGTTACAAGTCATCACAAAATACATCAAATCCATTATAGAAATTATAAGCGTTGTTTGAAGTATTTCTATTTCAATCAATCTTATTCATCAAATTCATTCGAAAACCACAACAGAACAAATTATTTTAGGTCAGAATCCTCCCCTTAATTTATTAAGTAGTCATACACGAGCGCTTGAAATTCAAGGTCCTTTTTAGACATTTAAGTGCCGCTAACAGTTGGTGCAATGCAATTCAAGGTAAGGGTTCATTTTAAGGGACGCTTAACACTAAGTGAGATTGGTGCAAACGCGCCTTGAATGAAGACACGGAGTTTCATAATCAATTAGAATTATCCTGCCTATTTTGTCAGTGCCAGGTTTGATAATGATAAGAGTCATACCGTTATATATATATATTAGAGGTCATTCAATTTTTCAGATTTATACAAAGCAAAAAATAGATTTCTATAAATAATTATCAAGGATTTCTCATTCAGATAAAAATATAAAACAACTTAGCTAGAATTAATTTACTCTCATTATTCACTCCTATAAATTGAGTGTTCGTAATGCTTGAGACCCATAAATATCTAGGAATAGAAAATTTTCATCTTAAATATTTCTACATATTATATGGTGGCGGTTGTTGGTGATACGGCATTTGCCTAAGGTGGGACACAAGATTAGGTGACGGTTGCTGACCTTGAGGTCCACCTTGATGTTGTTGCTGCATCGCCATCATTTGTTGCCTCATCCTCTGTTGTTGTTGCTGCTGCTGTTGGAATTGATTAGGCTGCCCTTGCATACCAGGTTGCATACCTTGAGCATTTGGTCTCGAATAAGGCGGAACTGACCCAGTTTGTTGACCACCCATAGCACCCATGGTGTTCATATTTGTGTTCATTGTAACATTAGGCACCTGTAGAAGAATAGTAAAACATTGCTCTATAAGAAAACGAATGGAATTCTTGTTAGAAACATATAAACATATATTACTATACAGGGTCTTTCACGAGGAACCTCACCCATATTTACGGAAACTACTGAACGATATTTTCATGAAATTCAGCACTTATAAGTATTTCACGATGCTGATGAAATCTAAAATATTTTCAAGGCCTGAGCACCTCCGGATTTTCCGGAAATGACGTCAACTTTCGTTTTTCAAATTACAACACCATTTTTTTATTGCAGAAATAGATTCCTTAGAAAATTTCAAGTTATTTTGATTTTTCATTTTTGGGATTTTTCAAGATGTAAGATTGATGTATCCACTTTAAAAATCGAAATCGCGATTCATGATACAGGAGGTGAAAAATCGCTTTCAAAGTTAGGGATGACAAAATCGTGAAAAATCAATTTTTTCAAATTAGAACCCCATTTTTTATGGCAGATATTGAATCTACGTTAAAAAATAATGTGAGTGTATGCATCACACCCTTGCCCTAAAGTGGATATTTTCTGAGTTATTCACAAAAAACTGTTTTTCGTCTTGAATTTTCAGCTATTTCTTTTCCCTTCACGCCAAAAAGATGAAATTTTCAGGAACTGTTATTTAAACCATGTTTTAGATTTTACTACCCTAATATGCAAGAGAAAAAAGTTACAGGTTGTTCCTAAATAGATGGCGAATTTGGATTCGAATTTGTATCGGAAACCTCTTTATTTCAACTAATCGGCCATCGCTTTTCTCTCCAGTGATAAATAAATAATTCCTTATGAACCATATGCAAAAACTCACCATGTTTTACATTCTTTTTTTTTTAATGATAGATATCATTAATTACATCTGCCAAATTCCTCTTTATTCAGTAGCATTTTGTGTTTACTATTAATTTGGTGATAATTCGTATTAAGTAATAAAATCGATCACTATGCCTAATTTTAGCAATGAAGATTATTTAAATCTCATTCTACTTCATGGAGAATGTAATAAAGTTGTAGATAGAACGATTGGACTGTTCATTGAGAGGTTTCTTGACCGACCCAGACCAACGACAGATACCATTATCAGAACCATGACGAACTTGAGAAACGTCGGATCTTTCGTTAAGAAAACTATACACAGAGAAAAAAGTGTAGTAGAAGATGAGAACAACGAAATTACAGTTCTTGCATATTTTCGTGTGAATCCTCAAAATTCTCTCAAAGATGCCGAGATTGCTCTGGGATTAACTCAATCGAAAGTGTTTGGAGAATATTAAAAACATAAAATGCACCCATATAAATTCAATAGGGTACAGCATTTGAAGGAAACTGATTTCGTCAGGAGAACAGAGTTTTGCGAAGCTATAATGATTCGATTTCAAGAAAATGAAAACTTTTTGGACTGTATAATTTGGACAGATGAATCCAAATTCACAAAGAAAGGTTCTTTCAACAGGCATAACAGTCATTATTGGGATGAAGAAAACAACCACCACTTCAGACAATGGAACTTTCAAGAGACCTGGAGTTTCAATGTTTTTTGCGCCATCAAAAATAATGCAATTCTCGATGTTCACATGTATGATGGGACTTTAACTGGTAAGATAGAACACTACACATGTTTGCATTATTTAAAGAATGTTCTCCTTAGGAGATAGATATTCTGACATATTGACTCAAATAATTGAGCCGCTAGTACAGAACCATAATGACTTATATGTAGTATCAACAAGATGGCGCGCCTCCACACAATTCACTCAATGTGTCAAATATCCTATACAGGCTATTTGAAGATCCATGGTTGGCGAACAATGGTCCACATCTTTGGCCACCACGTTCTCCCGATTTAACTCCTTTACACTATTATGTTTGGGGTAGGATAAAAATATTGTCTACTCAACTCCCCTGACTGATAAATAGGACTGCATAGAACGAGTCAGAAATGCGATCAGGTTTGTTTAGATTTTTAGATTCATAGTTTTGAAACTCAATTTGATTTTTGAACACTTTTGCAGATCTCTTCCTCCCGATGAAATAAGAAGAGCAAAACTGGAAGCATTCCTGAGACGTATAAATAAATGTCTAGAAATTAACGGTCAAAACTTTGAGCATCTCCTCTAGTTATAACTGACGAGAGTTTGCCATGGTTCTCCTAATAGTAATTTGAAGTCGGTATCAAGAAGGGGTGAAAATCTACAGCATGAGTTTTAGGAACGGTTTCTATGAAATTTGACACTTGAAACTTCTTTGTTTAAACGCTATCCGAACATCTTCCTAGTTACAAGTTTATCTGGTGGATATGTTAGTATGTTAGGAAATGTTGAGGAAACGAAATTCCAAATGCATAATTAATGCAGAACTATCCGACGTTTTTGGCCCAGATATTTGGACAATGGACAATCTATCGAGATTCGAAAGTTACTGTTCAACTAGGAACAAGCGCGCAAAAATTCCTGCAACATTTGTTTACTGAATTTAAGATTTAAAGGTGAATTGATTTTAGAAATTGAATGCTTTCCTCATTCGTCATCTTCAAATCTTAACTACAATTTTTTTTTCAGTAAATACTTATTCTTATCACTTCCCTCCCACATAATTCAATCTGGTTTTAATATTGAAAACCAAATTTCTAATAATAATAATAATAGCTTTATTGTCCAACAGAAAATCCATTTACAGGACAAGTCACTATACAGGGATATAAATGTTACTATTAAGAATAACTGCTCCATAACCACCTACATACATATATTACACAAAATCAAAATTTTACTATGAATCGGATAGATGTTCAAGTGCAATTTTCATAAAAGTTTGTTGAGAGCACGAAAAAATATCACAACAGGTACAGCTACTATAATATAATTATTACACATTAAATTTATTGGAACCTTACGCAGGATATTCGTTCTAGCTCTTTCACATTTTAAAACTGAAGCATTTCTCGAATTGAAACATGGTAGATGGAAATTTAATTTGCTGAGAATTTCGGCACAGTCGATTTTATTATTTAAGATTTTGTACAGAACCATAACTGATCCTAAAGTTATTCTTAGACTTAAACTTGGATAATTCAGTCGCTGATAAAGATAATTATTATCACATCCTCTAGGAGGATAGACTCCGTCAATCTTGAATATCAAATACTTCCGTGAATACGATAGAGCTAGAGTTGAAATTTTCAGAGTAGATTTGAGTTATAAATATCTCGGCTGAGTTCGTTATTCGGATAAATCGGTAGAATAGTTTCGAAGTAACAAAATAAAATTTTCCTAATTAAAATTTTTTTATGGTGCAATTTTATCAGGCGTATACACTTATACCGTTTTCGACTTTGACAAACCAATAGTTTCCGAAATATAATTTTTAAAATTTTGAATAAATACGGGTGAAACTGAACTCTATTTATCCCTTGTTGATAATCCATCTACTCAGGGTCCAAGGGTCAGCGCTCTAGCCTATAATGCGAAGTTATATATATATAATATCATTTTGAGATGTTAAACCATTTCTGTTTTTTTAATACAATTTCACATTTATGATAACTTTCTTGGACTCGGTAGAGTGAGATATCCCCATAGAAATGCAAATTTCAAACGGTTTGATGCGATCTTCCTGATAAATCCTAAAAGAATTGCGAGGGTTATTGCATTTGGTTTCAGGATATTAATGAGATTTGGGTTTATTACTTTTGCTTGGTTGTTCCAAGTAGAACAGCAAGCTATTGTTCTACCAAAATAGATAAACTTTTCGACTAGCGAGTCAAAAATATTTCCAATCGATTGGGTTCATGAAGATATAAATAAGGTCATTTAATTTTATCCCAATGAAATAATTTTTTCCGATACAGCTTTGGAATAGGGCATTCCGAGTGTCTATAAAGCACTTCTGAAGAACTTAAATTATTTGAAACATTGAACATTAAAAAACTTCAATACCTGATGAATTTTCTTGAAGCCTGAATACTTCTAGTTATCCAGGTAAAAAAAATGAGTAATTTGAAGAAGTTATCTTCGTCAAATTTTTTTACAAAATATCGGAAACAAACTGAAAAACTGCAAATATTTCTCAATTACTGAAATTTTCAAACACATCACAGTGTGTTCCAAATATTGAGCCCAAAATTGTAAAAAATATTACTCATAATTTTTGTTTTTCAATAATGAAAAAAGTTTTATATTATTATTATGTCGTAAAATATTGAAAATTTTCCTTAACAAAAACCTAAAGGTTATATTTCAATTTCAATCTATCTCTAAAGAGATAGATTGAAATTTCTATTATAATAGTTTTTCAAATATGATTCATATGTCAGTTGTTATCGAAAAAAACTTTTTTATGCGGAAAATTTCTTACATACTGTCTGACGATGAGCAATTATACCCGATTTTTATGAACTTCAATGATGATTCTGTTGAAGATTTAAATACCAGTCCGGTCCAGTTCGGAGAATTAAATAAAGCAATCTTCTATACGACGGTTCTCTCTATTGGGATTGTGTAAGTTGTTAGAAGCGATAGATTTTGGGAGAATTCAGTGGATAAATTTCATGTGACCTTCTACTGAAAAAAGTAAAAGATCCTCGTCAGTCACTTCTCAACATAAGATATGCAATTAGAGTTATTTGCGGTATAACTAACCGACGCGGTCAGTCCCAACGATCTGACAACACCGTAGGGACTAAAAAGGTTTGGACAACATCCCGTCGGCGTATATGTGTGAATGAAAAGTCGGTTTAGGATGTCGGGCTTCAAAACGTGAATCAAGTATATCACTTTTTTGAATGAAAAAAAAATTTTTCCCCTCTAAAGTTGCCTGAGGAGTTATATTTCCTTAAAGCAGGTTTTCCACATATATACATACGGGTCTCAGGTAGCCTGTCGCATGTACCGGGACTGAACACGTCTGTTAGATAAATATATATATATATTATATAAACGATAACAGGAGTGGTGTTGGGATCTTGTTTCGATTAATTCGGATTTTGAGTGGTAATAAGGTTACCGAAGTATTTGATATTTAAATTGAGTTGTTTCAAACTTTAAATAGTACAATTATTTGTACGGAAGCACCATTCTGATTGGCCGATCTGACGATTCGTCGATATTGCCGAGTTTTACCAATTCTCTAGATTAGTTAGATCTTCCGATCATCCAGGTTGCACTCTAGGACATTACAACCCCAAAAGGAAGTTGCCATCCCTTACATTGTAAATTCGAGCCAACATTTGTGCCAGTTCACGCTAAGTGATAAGAGCAAATTGAAACTGTGAGCTTCATACGATTTTTGTCCTTTTATTCTTTGACAAGGGACAATCCTTTTAAACTGAAATTGTTTTTCTGCAAGCAATCCGATTGAATGCTGTTATTGAATTCTAAGAGAGGAACTAGATTAGTAACATTAACACTAACAACTAATTTAGGAAATTGTGAATTGATTTGACGGCGATAGAAAATAAAAACAGAAAATTTATATTGCTATCTTGTTATCAACCCTCGTACAAGTAAAGAAGGAGATTATTAGTAGTTCTCTTGTTCACTTTCCTTTTTATTTTTACTGCACGTTTGAATAAGTAAAATCCGAGCTGGCCGGGGTTCAAGCTTGACAATATTCAACGAGATGGTGCATTTATTCTAATGGTTTGAACCTTACTTATCGAATATGAAACACCCAGAAATGGGGGCACTCCGTTTCAGAGAACATGTTATATTCATTATAATCAAAAACGTATTCACCTGTTGTTGCATATATTGTTGTCTAGGATTCTGTGGCAGTGCTCTGTAGTCAGGCTGAGCTCTCTGTTGACCACTAAAACCTTGCTGCTGGCCAGGGAACAAACCTCCTCCGCCACCTTGCATAACTTGAGGATTGTTTGGCATATTACCACCCATCATATTGTTTCCAGGATAATTGGCATAAGATTGATTAACTGGATTCTGCATCCCACCATATTGTTGTGTAAACATAGCAGCCTGAAAAATTCATTTCATCAATAAATAATTCCTTGAAATATTTCATTCAACATAATAAAAAATGAAGATTGCGTCAGGTGGAGGCGAAAAAATCTTTAGTTCGTAAAAAAATGCACAAAAGTTAGTCAAACCTGTAATTGTCATCACCGCTGGTTTTCAATAAAGATACAGGGTGAGTCTTTGACCACTCTGCGTTAATTTTAAACATAGGTTCTTGAGATCAAAAGAAACGCTTTTTCCATTACGGTTTTTCTATATTCAGCTGCGTTGAAAAGTTATAAGCATTTTAAGTTTTCACATTGTGCAAATACCCCTCTGTGGTCCAGTTTAGTTTGAATGAAAATTACCTTCCACAGCATCCACTATTGAATCTGAATTGTTTAAAAACATTATTTTCCCTCTTTATTTCAGATGAATCCATTCAGAAGAAAGATACAAAATACGAATTTTCTGGTAAAAAAAATTCAACACCATAAACATAGATTTTTGTTGTACTACTATAATTTCTTTCTAGTTTAAGTATAAACCATCCCTTTCTAGTGAGAAATTCCAAAAAAACCTCAGAATTATTGGATGTTATCATCATAAATTTGTAATTTTCTTCTTAAAACTTCCAAATCATGAAAACCATCATTTCTATGAAAACTTGCAAGGCAAGAGGTTGTCACTGTGCTTTATTTTCACTCAAAGCCAGAAAAAATCATCTATGATTTTCAAAACACTGATATTTCTGAAGTTTCTTCTCCTTGATAGAGACCAGTGAACAGGTCTTATGAGGTCTCTTGATATCATACTGTTAAAAACATGAAAATCTTTTTCGAAATCTTCAACAACAATGAATGATGTCACTACGAATAATTATTTTGAAGTGATGTTACTTTGCATGATGATTAATTTCTGTACTGAATCTCAATAACAATTTACTTGGATAGATTACAAGTATTCCCAGATTTAGGTGTGCAATTATACTTGCTTGAAGAAATTGAGTTTGATCACCTAAATTTGATTCTGAAAAATCACCTAGGTGTTCTTTAATAAAAAATTTTTTGTTAGATCATTAATATGAATCTATTCTGTTTAGACTATAATTACTGATTACTGAACATGCGTAAATTATTGGTTTTTATAATCAGAGTATCTGTTTTAATTACGTAAACTAAAACATAAATATTAAATAATGGTTATTCACAGATTATGTCAAATTTTAATACCTTACCATAGAATATTAATTTATTACCGAACCCCAGGAGACGAAAAATTAATAATTGCAAAGTATTTTTAAATGAAAGATAATATCTGTAACCATTATTGATCTTTAGTTATAATTTTCCTCAGAATAACTAGAGTGAATTATTATCACATTAAAATATTATAACGTCTCTGTGGTGGGTAGTTCCCAATAAAATAGTGTTCTGTGGTTCCTTGTTGTTTTGATTCTGTTTGAAACTGTCAACAGTTATTTGTAGCTTTCTTTAAAAAAATGTGGAAAATATTGGAAGGATAATTTCGATAGTTTGAAATTATTCAATTCAGTATGAAATGATTATGGTCAGAAAATGCATTCTATTCTAATCTTTCTTGTTTATGAGCTTATAGCTTCCAGTTTCAATATTGATTGAATTTTAATTAACCATGCATCATAACAAACATTCAGAAATATTAAAACTAAGTCAAATTCTATTATCTCCTAAGTTTGTGAACCAGGTTGAATCGGTGTATGAAATAAAGATGTGAAAAAACTTCTATAAAGGTACAAAACAAATCAAGGAGACTGGGTTCGAAGTTTTTAAAACTCATATGAGCTTAATTTGAAGCATTCCTATGTTAGAATAGATATAATTTGATGAACCCTGAAAGTCTGAAGCTATAAAGAACCAGCTCTTCATAAAGACAAGTCTTCAATTTAACAGGTCCTGACAGAAAATACATTACCTATTTCAACGCTTATTATGACAATATAATATTTTTTTTTCCTCTGCTATTTTTTCAATGAAATAAGTGTTATATCACAACCTTTCTCAACTATGGATGATGATTTCCTTTGAATGGGTTCCATAGCAGACTTCAAACATAAGAAGATCTGAAAAATCATCACTTGGAATAAAGACCCGATTCAAGAATCCTCCTTGCAGATTGGCGACAAATTTGTGTATTAGATTTGAATATAGAAGGTATTTCTAAGGACAAGAGTGACTATATTTCTAAACTAACAAGAACTATGGTGCTGAGATTATTCTCCTTCAAGACTCACATACAGATACTAAAAAAATCTTCGTTGAAGAGGAACCATAAAAGGTTATGTATTGAGTTGATTATCTCCTTAGTAAAATTTACGGTTTAGCTTGTTATGTTAAAAATCCATAATTCACAATATCGAGTTAATCCAAAAAGGCTAATTTGAGGAAGTTTTCTTTATCTCTTTCAAATTTTGTATTTTTGATATTCAGTTCTTTTTCTGCTTTTGTCTTTTTATTTCCAGATTCGATGTGGACACCTTGAAGAAGTCTCTGTTTCCATCAATAGAAGACCACTCTTGAAGAAAGAAATCCCAAATATATTTCAGCTTATTTTGTACTTTCACACTTAGGCGGGGAGCCAGGGTTTTTTTTTACGGGGGTTTTTTTTCCTAGGCTTTTTATGTGATACGCCGAATTGTATGACACCCCGTCCCTAACCCCTGATCTGTATGCTTTATTGTTTGCTAACTGAATATTGTAAGCCAAAAGTTCAAAAGAATATATATATATATATATGACAATATACCGAAGTACCTATGTGAGTGATGGAAAACTTTTTCTCTATTTATTATGGAATATTACTCTGAATTAAATATCAAACAAGGTGCTAGACATCATTAATAATGAATACAGTAAATGGCAATTTAGATTTTGTGGTGAATGTAAGACAAAAATTGTTCAGTGGTTAATTTCATCTATAGTGTTTAGTGGTGGAACCATAGACTGGAGAGATTTCCCCAACCTTTTGTAAAAATATTTAATAAATAAGGCAACATTGAACAAATCTGATTATTGAATCATTTCAGCACAGACTTGGATTTGGGAAAATCAGAAAATTTGGACAAAATTATACCGATTCAATTCCTTTCAACTTCAAATATCTCAAGAATGGTACAATTTAGGAGGAAAGATGAAGAATGATTTTATCTTTTGATGCTCTAAATTTTTTGAGAGAACTTACGTCATTAATGATAAGATTATGCCACTTGAATTAGAACCTACATGATAATGATAACACCTTTCATTAGAAAACCCTCTTCTTAACAGCCATCAATAGATATCTCAACTGAATTAATAATAATTTCATAGAATAATAAATGATTTTAAATAATCAACAAAGCTGCATATCACTCGAATTCTAGCAATACAAATAGAATCTTCCAACACTAGTTGAAAAAATAACGAATTTTCAAATATTCCTAGCTATTATTTGGTTATTAAAATAAAAATATTTTCACTTACTTGATTTGGTTGCATAGCACTAGGAATAGGTTGTCTCATAGGCTGCCTCGGAAATCTTTGCATGTTGGAGTAAGCCCCTGGTCCAGCTGGATTTTGACCTGGTCCACCTTGCCCAGGAGACATGAACTGATTCAGTGGATGCCTTTGTCTTAACATATTCGATAACGCCTGCTTGGACTGGTTCAGCGGTGGTCTTTCAAATCTTGAAACTGAAAAGAGACAACTTTTAATTAAATAATTATGGATTACCAGTAGAATGCACTTACCATTTGGCATTTGAGGCGGATAATAATTTTGTTGTTGCTGTTGGGAATTGTACCATTGCTGTTGGTTTGGATTGCCCCCATATTGTTGACCCTGAGGAGGCATTCCTTGTCCATAGCCCATATTATGAGCCATTTGCTGATTTCCACTCGGCACAGGCACGTGCATTCCAGGTTGTTGAACATTCATAGGGTTCTGAGCCATGCCAACCATAGGATTAACTTGCATGGGGCCTGGGACAGCCTTTGGTTTACGTGGCTTTCTCTGACCTTTTCCTCTTCCTTTACCTAATGTTATGGGACTCTGATCAACTGAAGAAGGTGTATCTGCTTTTAAATTTGAATCCTGTCAAATGAAAATAAATGATAAAGCGTAAGAAAATCTCGGTATGTTGTTTAACAGAGTTTGCAGCTCAAATCTCATTGTGACAAGAATAACAGAAACTTCTGTCTCGATTACAATTGACAATGACAATGACCAACTTGAAAGGCATTATTGTAATGTAGGGAAATATTTCAGAATTTCATTATATCTTACTGGTTTATCTTGAAGAGGTTCCAAATCTTCTGGAGGTAATGGTGGTGGATCTAAATAGTAGGAAGCTGACCTTTGTAAATTATGGGTATGGTACTTGAGAAGTCTATGTGTATCTTCTGATAGCAATGGTTTTCTCTCCAATCTTACGGCACCAAACCATGACCAAGACAATGGTGCTGGATTTTTCATTCCCTCCAAAATGTCCCAGTTGCTAACTCTCTGTTTATCAGTTACCTAGTAGAAAAGAAACCGAATTGAAAATGAGTTATATTCAAAATAATGATGTCTTACTTGAAAACCATGCTTTTTATCGATGCTATCAAAATTAATTTTGTTTCCTTTGCTATCGGTTAGAGACCCAATAGGTTCTACAGCAATTATTTCAGTTACAGATCTTGTCATAGGTAACAATTGCCTTATATGTTGAAGTGAAGGAACCTGTCGATCTCCAACTTCTTTCTTCAATTTCTTCATGAGATTTAGATAAATTTTCCTTCCGTCATCCTAAAGGAAAGAAATTAATAAAAAAATTTCAATTGTTCAAGAGAAAAATCGATTTAGTAAAACGTTATTGCAATTCCATAAATTTTTCAAATAATTCAATGAAATTAAGTGAACTCACTTGACTCTCAGCTGCTAATGTGGAGTGAATCAAAGTCGCTAGCATATCAATAACAGTGGTGAATAGGGAACTATGGGTGTGAAGGTCGATCAAACCATTAGTAACTAACTGAACTAATAATAAAACCCAATCGTTGGTAGCAGACGAATTTTTTTGGAATGCTTCAAAGACACCCCCTACTAACGCGAATCTTAACTGAAGGCTATCCAAGGTCCTAACATTATTACAAATATCTTGAATGTGACCTTCTTTAGCGAGTTGTACCAGCTGAAAAAAAAGTTTCGTAATTAATTTATCGAGAAATATTTGACTGATGAAAAACTTACTTGACTCAGTTGTTGATGCAATGATGATAAAAGACCCTCTCGTAAGCCTTCCTCTTGTCCTTTCAGACAAGTGAGAACTAGGCTCAAAAATGGTTGATGGGTTAATATACTCTGTTGCTCTGTCTCTCTCTTTCCCTTAGTTTTTTGTTCACGGCACCAGGCCCCATTCTCCAGTACTTGGCCGGCAACTTTGAGGATTCTTCCTTGTATAGCACTAGGTAATTTTGATACTAAAGGAGCCACCAACCATATAGAATTGTAGTTTCTATTCTTCAAATGAGTCTTTTTCTCCTCGGACCGAGGTGATCTTGAACTAGGAGCGTTAAGTTGAAACACATCTATTGCTGCTTTAGCAACAGTGTCTAACCATTGAGACAATTCTTGTGAATTAGGACTGAATTGTTTGAACATAAGTTGCAAATCCAACCATGACATCCTAAGAGTCCATTGTTCCAAATTCTGGAATTAAATAAAAAACAATCATGACATAATTAACATTGTCATGAAAAATAAAATAGTGTTAAAAAAATGTCTATAGACCTTGAATTTACCCTTGTTTGTTCTTTTAGGTAAAAGTATATGATTATGAAAAGTTTTTACAAATTCTTTGAAAATTTTAATCACAAATTGGGGACATTTTGATTTCTTTCTATAAAGCCTTTTTACAATCTCAAATAACAACAATGAACAACAGCTGAATTAAATACGCTCAGTCAATCGATTTGGCTTACCTAAAATCTTGACATAATATTTGAAATTTGCAACATTGATTGTTGCTTATCTTGTCATATAGTTTAGTCATCATCCTTAATGTATATATGTCTCCTTATACTTTGTTATAGTTATTATGGGATTATTGGATATTCACAAGGATTGAAGTTGATATTATTGTTAACATTTATTGTATTTATGCATGTTTTTCAAATATTGGTCGGTGATTTATCAGTCTTATGTAAGCGTGAATAACCGCTGAAGAATTCGTCTGTTGAAGTTGATATCATTGTTGACATTTATTGTATTTATGCCTGTTTTTCAAATATTGGTCGGTGATTTATCAATCTTATGGAAGCGTGAATAACCGCTGACGAATTCGTCGATACGCGTGGAAAGGGAACGAGTTTTCATTAATATGTTCCGAAGCTCTGTAGCGAAAACCTCGCAGTGTTAAGAGAATAAAGGTTTTGCCCACAAATGTAGTTTTATTACAACCAAGTTGAAACAACTTATAAAAACGATAATGTGAATTTAATGAAAAGTTTGAAGCAAACAAGAAAAAAATGACCAAATCGATGAAAAGCGGAAAAAAGGTCATTTTGGCCTTTTCATTTTATGTATTCTCATTAAATATTATCCCTCAGTCTTGAATTAGAGTTTGATTATTTTCAATTTTGATGTTTTTATCTCAATTTCATTTTTATATAAATCCCAATTTGAAATTGAAGAGGTAGGTATAGAATTTGGATCTAATGGTCTCTTAAATAATCAAGAAAGCACACGTGGGCAACTCCGCAGAAAGTTATAGAAGCAGAAATAGGAATTGTTAGGTGATACTTTGGTATTCCTCCAAAATCGCAGATTCTTAAAGCCACAAATTGGTCCTCCGTGTTGTAATTTTCTAGTATTCTTTCCGCTCTTTTCTTACTTTCACGGCTCATCCTGAAGAAGCCAATAAGGAGATACCCGTGTAAGCAAGTACCTAACAAATTCCAATGCTTCTATAACTTTTTGCGGAGTTGCCCACAAGTGCTTTCCGGATTATGTTCAATTATCCGCATGAATCAACCTCTTTAATTTTATTGAATGTTTTCAGAACTAAATCACCAATCAGAGTTTTGAAAGGTGTCGCTAATATTAATGAATTCCAAGTGCCATAAACAATGACCGCTAGAAAGACCAAAATAATGACCGGTCTTACGCTTGGAATAGGCTATTATCTCTGTACCATAATCACTTCAAAATTAAGAAAAAATACACTGATATAAAGTGATTCAATTAAACCCTACCTCAAGAATCCTACTTATCATACTTTTTTGGTCCAATTCCTCATAGTTAATTCCTGCTTCCGGATAACATATCATATGTAGCAGCCTTTGAGCCTGTGAATGGGAGAGAAGAGGATCCAACAGATTATCCATATCACAGAGTTCCTCGGGATGACTGAGACATCTCTCTAATACCCACTGCTGGGAACAAATTTCTCTCAGGACATGGCAGGCAAAAGCCGATAGAGAAGCAGTTCCCTCCGCATTTCCTGTACTTGACTGCCTAAAAACCAAAATCATGAGAGAGAAGTTTTTACTGTAATAGAAATTTGAACCGTGCAATTATGTACATTGTGTGCTCTAGCTACGAGAATGTTGGTCGTATTTGTGGAGATTAAGGTGGAGTCATGATGGTTTATTGAAGGATCGATAAACGTTTTCATGAAATGAAAAAAAAATATGTACACATAAAAAAGTAACATTCGATAAACCAAACGAATGTGGTGATAAACCTAAGTAATTATATTTCGCTGAACCTCATGATATGGAATTCAAAAATCAGAATTTTTGGCATTACAAAAACATGTTTTGGGAGTGATATTGATAGGTTTGAACCACAAGGCAAAGTAATACGATTTTATCACTGTAACGCATTGAGATGTATTTCGTGAAGTTACACGACATTGTATGCCAAAAATAACACATAAATAAAGAATTTATGAATTTATTTGTTGAGTGGATTATGAATATAATGACTTCCTTGTATTTATTTGTGTTTATAACGGAAACATGGCTTAAAGATTGTATTTTTGACACTGAATTGATAAACACTGAAAATTACTTTATATTTAGAAGAGATCGTTCAGATAGCTTTTCATCCAAAAAAAAATGGAGGTGGTGTTTTGATTGCGGTTCGTACGCGGTACAATATCTATCTGATTTCAATAGCGATGCGGAAGATCTTTGGCTATCATTTACTGTGGAAAATGTTAGAATATATTTATGTTGTGTTTATCTTCCACCCGGAGACGACTATGCCTCGTCATCTTTTGTGAACAAGCTGGAGGCCAATAAAAGCAAAATACAGAATAATGTGCTTTTAGTTTGTGGGGATTTTAATTGTTCGTCTGTACATTGGGTGGAGGATGATCTAAATTCTTTTTTGAAACCTTTAAATGTCGAAACAAAATATTCTAGAATTATTGATACTTTAACGTTTACAGAGCTTATGCAGTTTAACTGCATTTCTAATAGTTCAAATAAAATTCTCGATCTTATACTTTGTAATAAAAATAAGATAAAAGAAATATCTCACGCTGAAATTCCCTTTGTTAATGAAGATGCACACCATCCCTGCTTGGAGTTTTTGTTTGACGTCAAGAAGCACCGATATCTCGAGAATGGTTTCGAGAATCGAATGTTAAATTATAAGCGTGCTGATTTTCCTCGAATAAATAAACAAATTGCGGATTTAAATTGGAATGTAATTTTGATGTCAATGTTTTTTATGATATTCCTAATAATATTATGCTTGAAAATGTACCTAAATCTAGGAATCTGTTGAACTTTCCTGTTTATTATTCTCATGGAACTGTCAAATTAATAAAATCTAAGAATAAATATGATGTGAGGTGGAAGATTTACGGCAACCGAGAAGACTTGAGGAAGTTTAGAGAACTGCGAACACTTTCCAAGCGCTTTATCAGGAAAGATTTTGTGAATTATTCGAGGATAGTGGAGTCTGAACTTTCGGAAAACTCCAAACGTTTATTCAGTTTCATTTCAGCTAAAAAGAAGCACGGCAAAATTCCATCCGAAATGTATTTGGGGGACAATTGCGCTTCTTCGGCCCCGGAGATTGCTGAATCTTTCGCCTCCTTTTTCATGGCAAATTTCTTCGACCTTCTTCGGGTTCGGACAGCTCGCGGACTCCGGGATTTGTTGATAATTGTTACGGCGCAAACAACTTAAATGCCATACTACATATTACCGTTGACGAAATAATCGCAATGAGGTCGGCGAATGTGTGCAAATGTCCAGGGCCAGATGGAATCCCCCCCATTGTCTTGAGAGAATGCGCCGATTCCCTGGCGCGACCGCTGTTCATCATTTTTAATAAGTCGTTGACCGCTTGTGTCTTTCCGAATCGGTGGAAGGTGTCGGCTATAGTTCCGGTTTTCAAGGGTGGTCAGAAACATCGTATTGAGAACTATCGCCCTATCAGCATATTATCATCCGTTGCTAAACTTTTCGAGTCCATTATTTATAAATCCATGTTTCACCAAGTTAAAAATCTGATCATCGACCAGCAACATGGTTTTATGCCAGGTAAAAGTGTTGAAACGAATCTCGTTTGTTTTCTGGAGAATGTTCAAGATAATCTTGACTCGCGCATTCAGGTCGATTCGGTATACACTGATTTTAGCAAAGCCTTTGATAAGATATCTCACTCTTTGTTATTTCGTCGCCTTGCGGAGGTGGGTATTTGTGGTAGTCTCCTGAGATGGGTAGAGTCATACGTTTTGAATCGGTCCCAGTATGTTTCTATTAATAGTTGTAGGTCGAGAACATTCAAGAACACCTCGGGTATACCTCAGGGCACTCATTTGGGCCCTCTACTATTCCTCATTTATATTAACAACATCGGGACATGTTTTCGATAGTCTAAATTTCTTCTGTATGCTGATGACCTAAAGTTTTTCAGACCAGTGAAAACATGTAGTGATTGCCTGAAGTTACAGCAGGATTTTATGCGACTCCAGGGGTATTGTGAGGAGAATTCTCTGTTTCTCAACTTTGAGAAGTGTTGTAGATTATCCTTCACTAGAAACACTAATATTCTGGATTTTGATTACTCTATAAATGGTAGACCTATCAGGGCGGTCGACAATGTTTCAGATTTGGGCATTGTTTTGGATTCAAGGTTCATTTTCGACCTGCAGATAGAGAAAATTGTGAATAATGCCAATAAAATGCTGGGTTTCATTATTCGTAATAGTGTCCAATTCAAGGAAAATAAAACACTGCTGACTCTTTATTATTCTTTTGTCCGTAGTAGGTTGAATTTTGCGTCCACTGTATGGAACCCAAGGTATAAATTCTACGTTGTACGCCAGGTTGTTGCAGCTCCTGATGGACAATTCCATTCTAATCCCACCATACACTCAGCATCTTGTTGTTCACTTTTGACCATGATTTTTTTCGTTTTATAATCTGGTTTTTAACCCATTTTTCATCGCCTGAATGATTTTTTTAAAAAACGATTCAATCTCACTGAGTTTCAGTGAGGCATCAGTGATGGTGATTCAGTTTATCAAATTTTTTGTGTTGATTCACAATTTTATCACCCAAACATCAAGCTTCTTATTGTAGGCAGGCTTCTCAAATGATTTTGAAGTTTCACGATGCCTAATGCCTTGGCTATGTCCTGACATGCCGATCTTGCTCCTCCAGTTGCAAAATTTCATCGCCTTTTCCTGTGATTAGCTGACCAGAGCGAAGAGCATCTTTGACATCAAAATTTCAGGTAAGAAATCGATGAAACCACTCCTAGGTCCGGTATTCTTTACAGAATTCTCATCGTAAACCACACAAATTTTTCTGCACGTTTTTGCAGAGCTTTTACCTCTTTTACACTATATAGCGTATACCTTCGGAATTTTCACGCATTCCCAAATCAAAATAACTTTTTAAGTGAATGTAGAATTACAGAATTGTATTCGCTAAAAATGTTGCTTGAAATATCACCTTTCAAACACGTATTAGTTGGACACAATCAGATTAGTGTTGCCCGTAATATAAGTATGAAAACTATCTAGTAACAGAAACCACGGAGGCTTTTTTGAATTATTTATAACCTCCCTCTATTTTGAATCACTTGATATTGGTCAGTGATTTCACGAATCCAACACGATTAGTCGGCTATTTTTTGGACCATATTCCAGGTAACTGACCTTACACAACCAAGGTTAAAGTAATCTTTTCTGTCCCGAGAAAAATTCCTGGCTAAACCACTCAATACAGCATAGCATCGTGGTTTTACCTACTATCAAATAAAGAAAATTTCAAAAATAATCATAAAATTTTCAACAATCCAGTCAAATATTCACAAAGCAGATGTGTTATTTTTGGTTTTGTACAAGAGTATGAGAGTTTGAAGTGGAATAAGTTATAAATATGTGAAAGCAGCCCATTATCTTTAGCTAACAAGGTGCAAGCACATAGAACAGTGTAAAGCTTAAGCTAGTTACTTATTTCGACAAACCTATGTGACGTCCTTGATCCACAAGTTTCCAAGTCAATCCTATCAAAAAGAAACTTCATTTTTATCAGATTATGAATACTATTCTTTTGAAAGCAATAAAGATTTCGTAGCCACAGAGGATATTTCAAATTAATTTAACAATAAATTATTGTTGGAAAATAGCATAGAAATCCTTATAATATTAAATAGAGTGTGAAAAATTATTGAGACTACGAATATTCTAGTATAATTTATATAATATTCATCTGAAAAATAATTAATTAAAAGATAGTTGAGAAGCGGTCTACTTGACAGAATCCAAAATAAAAATCAACAAAGAAAAGGGAGATATAAAATCGCAAAAAGCTGTCTATTCGGAGACTAACAGCTTAAAAATTTAGCGACAGCTAAGCTTTATTACAAATTCCAATAAAATAGTGATAACTTACGCTAAGTCCAAAGCTGGTCCATCTCCACTGTTCATGAGATCACTTGTACCAAGTATATGAGAAATACTAAGTTCAGTACCTTCCCTTGCAGTGGCGTCACCTACAACCAGCACTGCTTTCAATACTGCCAAAACTGGTCCCACATTGATATTTCTGTGAGCAGCTGCTAGTAAATGTCTATCACAACTCAATCTCACTCCCAAAGGGGGTCTAGGAGCGGTTAGAGGAGGAGATCCAACAGAGTACAGCCCAGGTTGAGGACCCTCGGCCGTCCTAAACAGGCGAAGCAAGAGATGGCAAGTCAAGCGCATACCACCTTCAGCGACACCTCCTCCGTTATCTAAGGATTTCACCTATGAACCCAAAATAATAAAGACTGAAAACTGCATTTCATTTCAAAATTTTTGATTGTTTAAAGCGAATATCCAGTATTACTAAATGTTGAGGGCCAATTAGTGATTTTAGGCAATATAAAATTTGATCGATTGTTACAGCGGTTACTACTTGGTAGTTTATAGTAATTAAAACTTGTGATTTCAAAATGTTCGATGGCTTTCTGTAAAATAAATTATGGTTGAACCCAAACTTGTTTATGAACTCGATTATTTCGAATGGAATGACTTGTATACTTTTATATTTTAAACGGGATCATCTTGGGGTGTTGATGCTTCCACTCTTCGCACAGCATCTCTAGTCTTAGTCTATTCTGCAGCTAAGTATTGTTTCTCTGTTGGGCACATACACAAAAAATCGATCCACAATTGAATAAACCCATGAGAATAATTACCGGCACCATAATATCTACACCGGTTCATTGGTTACCAGTTTTGTCTAACATTGTCCCTCCCCATATTCGCAGACAGACTACAGCTCTGAATTCTTGGAGCAAATATCATTATTTTCCTGATTTATTTCCGATTATTTCATACATTCCACAAAATATATATAGATTGAGTGGATCTCTTATGAAATGTTCCATAAAAATCTGTGTGTGTGTGCTTCAACAGTTCAAATCTACTAACAATCATAGTTATAAATTATTTCTTTTTAGGAATCGGACAGAAACAAATCTTCAGCAGTTGACTAGCTACAAGCAAATATTTTTGTCCAATTATACGTTGGTAATTTCCACTGGCAAAAAATCACAGTGCTATTAATATCCGCAGTTGCAATGGTATTCTAGTATTCCTAGATGTATTATTCATGAGAGATCTCAACTCATTGAATAACGTATGGACTAATTGTTTCGACAAACGAAATATTTCTTTAAACCTCTCATCAATCAAACTGAAGGGATCCCTTCTTTCTCGAAGAAATTGGTTCTCCTCTCTTAATGAATTTAGACGAACTCTTCTTTCATTTGCACTTTAGGTAATCAGAAGTATGGAAAACATGATTAATATTTACTAAAACAGTATTACAAAACTTGTTCTGAAATGAAATCGAATAAAGGTTATAATCTTAAAACAAAAATATATTTTTAAGTTATAATGTCAGACACATCAAAAGTTGTCCAATGTTCTGCGTTGTCAACTACTGAAAATTTAAATGAAAACGTCAGAAACCTCTTAATAGTTCAAATGTCTACTTATATGCGACGTTGCCATTGTTTCTTCATGTGTCCTCGGTATACTTCGAAAACTAAATCCCGAGCGTAAATATGACGAAACGAAAGCGCTAGAGGCGGTTACAGAATACCGATTTTGCTTTGACTCGCTTCGTTTCGCTTCGATTTCGTCTTTGCCTACTATATATATATAAAGTTACAGAATCCCACCAATGGTCATAATCCCTGGAGGCTTCTACGTGTTTACTGCCGTAAAACCGTGTCTTCAAGACTACTACGTCAAATCCCAAGATTTTGATACTTTTACTGTATAAATAATTTTCAATATACCACTCACCTTCAGCAAACTTGGTAGAGCTACCCTCCCGACGAAATCTTCTAACAAAAAGCAGTGTCTTGCTATGAGGATACACGTAAAAACCGCAAGAGCGTTGTGAATGCTTATATCCTGCAATCAGTTACAAAATATAAAAGAAAACAAAAATGTTAAATGAAATACCTGAACATCTAAACTTGTCAAAACTTCTGTATAATATCCTGGATGCGACATTGGGCAACATAGAGCTAGCAATACTCCCAACCATTCTGATGCAAGGGCGTTACAGCAAGCAGTCATTTCGGCACACATTATGGCTAGATCGTTCAAACGATCGTTATCAACTTCACGACAAACGTGCAAGATGGCGTTACTCACAAATGAATATCTGTAAAAAACATTGCCGAAGGATTAAATATCAAAATTCTATTTTTTTTAAATACCGGGGTATGGTGGTAGGAGCTCTTAACGATTAATATATTCGCTAACAGTGGGATACTGTGCCGCGTTAAACTTTTCAGTGAAGGTCGTACTGTTAACTCAGATTCACAGGTACATTTGAAGCAAATGAATAATCATTAGGATTATTTCTGCGTATCTAATGAGACAGTGTAATAGGGATTTTTAATTAATTTTAATTTTTAATGGGGGTTCTTCAAAAGGAAATCCAACCCAATCAATTGGGGCCATTTTCGGTTCGATATTCGAAAATTACAGACATTTAGGTAGAAAGATGTTTCAGTGGGAACAGGCGCACTGAAACAAATACCATTATACATATACAATACTGTTTCAGCGACCCTGACGATAATAACATTTAGCTGTCTGATTTGAAAGAACGGATTTTTTTGTATACAGAAACATGTTTCAATTCAATTCATTCATAAGTGCAGTATATGAATCAAATTTTAAATCCAATAGGTTTAATCTCAGCAACGTTATAACTGGTAAACTCTAAAAATTATGATTATTATGTATTAAAAATCCTACCTGTTATTGACATTTTCGTTCAATTGTCTAGCCCAAGAAGATTCAATACGGCCACCTCTTCTAGGTCCAGCAAATATTTCTTGCATGAATTGGGCATTATACACGTGGTTACTGCTTGGAGTAAGTTGCAATGCCGTGTAGAGCGCCAGCCTTATTTTAGGATATGCGTTATTGAACGGTTCAACATTGTGAGGTTTAGATTTCAATAAAAAGCATGAAGAATATAGATCGAACAGATGGGCCAGAATACATCTCTCTGCTGAACTACAATCTGCGGGGTTCGTTACATGCTTCACGACTTTACACAAGCCCTCAAACACTGCAGTAGTCTGTTCGGGTGACACTGAAAAGAATCATAAGAAATAAGAATTCAATTGGTTTTCATGCTATTCAGAACAGCTTGGAAACAACATGAAATAGAAATCAAATTTGATAGCACCAACATTTATGCATGTGCAATTAATATATATATATTCTTTTGAACTTTTGGCCGACAATATTTAGTTAGCAATTAATTATAGTGTTTGTTACATGTTTCAGAAGATAAACATGAGAAAAAAATTTCTTATTGGAAATTTCATTTTCCAATGTGAACAAATAATTATGTGCTGAAAATTGCTAAAGTTATACCAGTTCACAAAAAGGATGCCACCGACGATATTGCTAACTATAGACCCATTTCATTGTTGAGCCAGTTATCCAAGGTATTTGAAAAACTGGTCCACAAGCGTGTGTGTAAATTTTTTAACAAGTTTTCTTTATTGTCCGATCGACAGCATGGATTTAGAACTGGCAGATCAACACAAATGAGTTCTCCGAAAATTCGAGTTAAGTTTTTTTTTGTGCATGCTTAGATCGATCGTGGAAGCAGGATTTTCCTCAAGTATGTGATGCACAATTCAGCATATACTCGGGTTGATGATGGTAATTTATTAATATAAAGTATGTATCAGTAAGAATAGCAAATCGGATGAAAAGACAATCACAAGGATTTTCACGCCACACAGTTATCCCCTTCCGAATTTATAAGTCAGTTATAGAATAATTACATAATTCTGCGAAATACTCACGTAACAAGCAGCAGTGATATCTCCTAAGAACACCAACAACATACAAACTCAAGGAGGTAGTGTAATTTCTTGTTAAAATTGAATTCTTCATGTACAACTGCATTTCAACTTCAGGAAGTTCCTTAAGTATCTGAATACAAACGTCTATCAATCCGTAAATATTCAAAGACAATTCCATCAGATCGAATAAAAAGGCAACATGTTCTTGGACTGGTAAATAACTAGAGCCGCCAGTCGCAAAAGAATTTAACATCTCGATCACAGTAACACTGCATTGCCAAGTAACAACATGTTGATCAAAATAACTCAAACTCTGGCACTTCTGTGTGGTTGCTTCAAAATTAAATTCATTTCTGGAGTGTTTTTTGACTTTGCCACCTTCTGCCACGTCTATGCTAAATTTCTTCGAAAATAATTTGCATATTTCTTTTGACATCTTCTTGACAGTGTGTCTGGCTTCATCCCTTACTTTACCCACTCCATACAGGAGAACGTGCCGTTGGTTGCAATCATGTTGTGAAAAAGGATCATCTTGGGACAGAGGAAAATGAGTTGTATATAATAAGTGTCTTGATGGTTTGAATTTCATATCATTATGATCGGTCTCCATCTGGACATGCCCAATAGTAGACTGATTGTGAGAATGGTGACTGTGATCATGGTCTTTAGGGCTATCAGGTACATCCATCGAATTTTGCTGATCTTCTTTTATATTCTGCAAAATTTTATCTAAATCGTGATCAATATTTGCGTCATCGTAATCCATAGTCTGAGAATGGTCCTGAAATGTCTGTTGTTGAGACTTTTGAACCGGATAATGATTACGTAAGGGTACCTCTATTTTGGAATGATTAACATCGGTAATTTCTTCAAGACCTAAAAGGTCTCCTCTGGATATTAAGGTACACATATACGCATCATGTGAGAATACATCTCTACGAATCAATTCTGAAAATAGATGGACCAAGTTGGAAAATGCAGTCTTTTTCTGAAATAAAAAAATTTTATTTTAAATTCTACTAAAACATTCATGGATAAAAATCAAATTGCTTTCTCTATATTCACAATAGGATTTTCTAGAAAAACTGCCTTTTGAACCGATGGAAGGAGAACTATAATATGGTTCCAATTTCTAAGTCTGAATAATCGATTTATTAATGAACCAGAAACGGCACAGACGTAAAATCTGTGATTGGTTGATGGTTTTCATGACCCATATCACCCATAAACACAATGGAACACCACTAATCACAACAAATTCGGCAGTGACGTCACTAGGTTTCCGCTCTGTGATATAAAAAGTTTCAACTTCATTCTTGTGTTGACAGAGTCGCTTGGCATAACGGTGAGCTATTCTAACTAGCTTTATGAATTTTGTTCATCGGCGTTCAAGGCATATTTGAAATCATGCTATTTTCTTGTATCAACTGCCCTGGAATTCTGTTAAGGTGCGTATAAATCATATCGCGCCAAACTCGCGACGCACGCGCGGCTCGTTAGTGTCAGTCATAGACAAAGAGGAGATAAACCTCCAACTCCTTTGATTCGCTTGGCACGTTGACGGTGGCGACCTTATGAGCAGCAGATGGAACTAATTGTGGGGAAAAGCTATATAATAAAAAAGAATGGGACATTGTTTCGCGCAAAATGTCGCGAATCCTAACCCCTCTTTAGTTTCGTTCATTCTTTCGTTGCAGTTATCGGTTCTGTTGTTTTTTGTTAGTGAATCGTGGTGAGTGTTTATTTTTATCTAGAATATTAAAGGGTTGAATAGAACCAATAATTCGAATTTCTTTATGTATTATAATGACATCATACCTATTTTTTTGAGAAATTTGAAATTTTTTATGTAAGTATACTGAAACGTAAGTATAAATTCATAGCACCTCTTGTCGTAATTGAACAGTATGTCATCATCATTCAAATTTCAGTATTCTTGTTGCATCTCGAATTGTGCTAATAAATATTACACGGCTTCAACCAATAACAAGCACTTTTTTCGACCTCCTGCAAGTAGAATTTCAGAATGGGATCATGCAATTAGGGCTCGAATACTAGAATATGAGAGGGTAATTTCAATGTCAAAAACTTTACCAGTACATTTAAAAATAAACTCCTTCCTTCAGCTCTGCCAGATTTTCCAAATAATAAAATGATTACATCTCAGAATTAAGGTTTGAAAACATCTAGTGCTCAGATATTATCAGATTTTCCAAATTATGTGCCTAGTACTAGTTTGACTGATACAATGAAAATTAATAAAACTTTTGTAGAGACCAAAGAATCAGGAATTTAAAAAAAAATCAATATTCATCCAGTAAACCAATTATCGTCTGAAGACAAATTTCTTTATGACATTAATAAAAGGCAAAGAGAGCAACTGTCTAAATTAAAGAAAAACATTGAAAAGTCTAAACATAAGTTAAAATTAGCTGAGAAGATTAGTGATTTTAAATTATTTTTGCAGCTTAAACAGTCGATTGGCGATAATGGGGTTCGATTTATATCTTCTCAGATCAGAAATTCCAACTCTAGAAAACATGGGGAGCGTTGGACACCTGATGATAAAATTTTTTCATTAGCTCTATATAAGCGTGGTCCACGATCATACAGATTTTTAAATAACTTTCTAAAATTGCCGAGTAAATCTAGTTTAAATACAGTTTTGAGTTCTTTTCTTGTAGGCATTAATTAATAAGCAAATATTTCAGAGATTAGCAGTCAAATTTTCTAAATTTTACACTCTTGATAAATTTTGTTGTCATGTTTGATGAATTGTCTTTGTCTCATGATTTACATTATGACCATGCCTTGAGTAAAGTAGTAGGATACGTAGATTTAGGCTCAAATCTAGGACGATTCAAAGAAATCGCTAATCATGCTTTAGTAAAAAACTGCAAATGTTAAAATTTTTTGAGTTGTCAGCTTTCTTAGAACATATGATTTATAATCAATAGATTAAATTTACCATAAGGACAGTTTTTTTAATTCTTCTCACACACACTTACATAATATTAAATACTGAACTCGTCAAGGAGTATCAAAAAAACTTACAGCAGGGCAATCTTCTGGTGATGGTACGGGCGCATCATTATCTAAAAATTTCATGAGTAAAGTTTGAAATAAAGGCGGGCCAGCTGGACCTGAACAGTTAGAATCTTTATCATCATTTGCAGTGGTTTCTTGATCAGTATTTGTGGATGAATCAGACTGTCTTTTGTCGAGAAGTACAGCAACTGCCAACGCCCTGTGCTCACCAGCTCTTTCAGGTGATAAAGCCCATTCACACAAAAGTCTCACAACAGCGTCTTCTTGATCATTATTTTCAGTGAATACCTGAAGGGGCAAAAATTTAGTGGTTTTATTGAATATTAAAAAAACGATATACTCACTTTTGCATATAAGGTATCCAAAGAGTTATTGGGTTCCATTTTATCAAATTTATGTCTATCCAAAGCATCCAGTGCACTAAGTACTCTTGCAGTCATAATACCTTAAAATAATTGTATGAGAAAATATAAGCATGCTTGGTGGTTCGATGAAGATTTTATTTGTTGCAGAAAGTATCCTTATTATAGCCTGGTGATTCTAGATCGACGAAGAAAGTAGGAAGTGGTTCCTTGATTACTCTATGTCTCATGTTGATAATATTACGCACTTTATAGGCGATTGTCTCTAGTTCAGTTTTTATTTCTTCGAAAGGTACGGAATGATAGTTTCTGATGACCACCCTGTAGGCTTTTTCTTGTTTAAGTTCGTTGATGCCCTCGATAATTTTTTCTGTTCTAACTAATTCAACCAAGCAAACAGTTTCAGGCTCAACACCAGATAAATGCAAATTATGAAATTAGTTACCTGTAGAAGAAGATTCCTGGCATTTTTTGGTACACCACCTTCCTTTAGCTTTCTTACTTCTCTCTTTTATCACACTTTCAGCATACTTTATTTGTTTTCGATAAGTGTTCATGTCGCATCTTGCTGGCATTGGAAGTGAAGACGGATTTATTGATAATTTATCTAAAGGAGAACCATGCCAAATTGTATCAACTCCAGCTCCACACCAAACTAAACTTGTTGGACACTCTAACATTATGGAATGAATAATGGAACTCAGTTGTATGACTGTAACAAAAAGAAAATATTGATGGCAATGTAAAGCAACAAAAAAACTGTTAACATTTATTTATTTATTTTTTTTTATTTCATTTATTCATTAGCAATCAGAATACAATAAAATAATTCTATAAGCTAATCAGATGTCTGTAGAGCATGAGGCTCTGAAGTGGGTTTATAGGGTCTTCTCCAATGAAAAGACCCCTTCTGTCCTACTTAAGGTCTGCTGGCCAATTCCTTTTGAGTCTTCGGGTGGTGTGTGGTTCTAGCAATGGCTGTAGAAGGTCGTTTATGTGTCCGTGTAGTTTGTCGTGGTGTTTCTGGCTCTTTTCCTTTATGACGTCCATAACATAAGGTATTTTTAGATCTTTGTGCAATGTTTGATTGGTCACATACCATGGTGCATTTGCTATCATTCTTAGTATTTTCGATTGGCTTCTCTGTACTATAGATACGTTGGACTTAGAAGTACATCACCACAGTTCAATGCCATATGTCCAAATAGGTTTTATGACTGCTTTGTATATGAGAAGTTTGTTTTCCATCGACAATTTAGATTTCCTGCCTATGAGCCAATACAGCTCTTTAACTTTCAGGTCTATTTGCTTCCTTTTTTTAACCACATGTTCCTTCCATGTTAATTTGTTATCTAAGTGAATTCCCAAATATTTTGTATTATTTGATACTGGTAACTGAATGTTATTTAACTGAACAGGAGGGCATTGTCCTTTTCGAAGCGTAAAATTGATTTGAATTGATTTTGTCTCATTGATCCTGATTTTCCGTTTGTTGAGCCATTCTTGTATTTTATCAAGGTGCGTTTGTAAAATATTGGATGCTTTTTCAGGATTTTTGTCGGTTGCAAATATTGCAGCATCATCTGCGAATGTTCCTTTAACTTCAAATACCTCAAACCAACTTAAATAATTTCAATTCCCAATTTTCAACAAGAGAAAAAAGAAAACCAAGCATTCTACTCAATTCTACTTCTGACTACACTTTCTACATTTTCACATAATGGATAATTTAAAGATCAGTGGGTAGAACATTAACGAGGTGAGCCGAAGAGTCCCAAGATTGAGGAAATTGGAAAATACAGGGCAGGCCCTAAAATAAGTGAAAGAAGAAGGATTATTTCTTCATCACTTTCGATTTCCTTATTATTATCATTATTACTTTTGAATTAAAAATCAATTCCAGTTCAGTATAGTGAATTCTATTGTATGTTATTTCGATTTTCAATAAATTAAATTGGGAAAATATCATTTTCAATTCTCGTGATCACCCCATTCTTCCAATCAGTTTCATTTCAGATCAACAACCTTCCTTTAGGTTGATCAATCATCGGAATATTGTATGAAACCCATGTTTTGCTTGATCAGCAATCAAGCAGCGTTTACCGACAATCAAAGGATGTTGATTGCTTGATCAAACCGTCAAATCGTTGATCGACTATCAAATAGCGAAATGGAGCATAGTATGTATTCAACATGATTTTGATTGAGCTATTAACCATAACTTACCCATATCCCTATGAAGTGGACAATTGTTATATTCTATGAGAGAGGATGACAGTGAATTTGGAGGTATATTCTCTTTTTTATCTATTTCAGAAGTTTCTTTGGTTTCCGTTTTAACTTCTCCAGAAGGACAATTCACTGTTTCATTATTTGGATGTGACAGCATTTGATTCAATTTTTTAATACAAAATAACGCCAGTCTTCTCGATAGAAGTTCAGACTGAGTGAATTCCTCCATATATTGCATTGTCAATGGCAGAAATAGTCTCAAGATACCATCATCCAGCGGTTGAAGTCTTACTTTTTCAAGCAAATCTATAATCCAAGTGAGAACTTCTTGAGGATCAGTAAGACCTAGAAAGAGGAAATTTACAATGAAAGAACATTTAAATTTCAGAATTCAGTTTCATTGATAACTATAATGGAATGGATTAAACTCACCTTCTTCATACATGTACTTCAGAAGTCTGGTGCAATATATCCAATGTCGATAAGCAAGATTCTGTTCTGCTTCGGCATTTGCAGGAGCAGTAATACCTTGATTGACATTGGATTTTTCAATTTGAGAATAATGGTCTTGTAATTTTGGTATTTGGTCCTTCAAAAATTTGAGTAAAGTGGTCGACCATTCTGGAATATCAGCATGATTTAAAAAATTGTATATTTAATGAATTTTATAATAATAATAATAAGTTTATTTCCAAGAAAAATCAACGAAAAATTTACACATGTAAAAAACAACAAATGTACCCCCCTCATATTTCTCTAAAGGTTTGAAATAAACTGTACCACCACGAAGATGCCATCATCCATCTGATGAGACGACCTCTTGTGATCATATGTCCAGCTATTTCCTGAATAAGCGAAGTTTCCGGTATCAGTTTTATATGCCACTCATATCGATTATTTCACGTATTTGTTCTCTGAAGGTATTCAACAGCCACCCTCTCAATCTTCTTACAAATGACACGTTTTCGGTGATAAACTTCAATTTATTGCCATTTTCTCGTGGTTAGTGCACCAAATGTGCAAAGTGGTCTGAAGAAACTCATTATAATTTGAGCTTTCGAATCAATTTTGGAGGTCATATATAGGTTCCATTTAAAAAAGAGGAACTTTGATCTATATACTTTTATTGGAATACCCTGTATATATGAAAACAATTTTAAACTATATTTCTGATGAACCTACACATAACACCAAAAAAGAATTCTGAAATATCTTAATTTACAACCACGAAAAGAGCATCGCTTCAGTGGTGAGCCACCTGGTATATTCTAGTTTGATGCGAATATGCATTGTGAATTAGATGAAAGTAGTGTGAGCTGTTGGGTCTGTTCAGGGCAGAGCCTTGTTTTTTAGATAAATGGGCACCACTTGAAAGTGAGGTTGGTATATCGGTAGTAAGGGCTTGAGTTCGCATATTTACCCCTTGCACTAGCAAACTAGGATTTTAAATTTTCAGTGGAAAATCAATTACTTCACTACTGAAATGTTCACATACCAGTTGTAGGATCAGGCATCTGTCTTTTTTTATTTTTGGCTTCAGAAACAGTGTAGGCAGTATATGCAGAACTCAACTTGATGAACCAAGCAGCTCTCATCATAGGAACTTGATATTCACATAATAACATAAAAATTTCTTCCTTTTTATTGAAATTAGGTGCCTTCTTTGATAAACTCATGAGAGGTTTTTTTCCAGCCAAATCTTTAAACCAGGCTTCAATTGCATTTTTTGTTCTACCAGTTGCAGGCCAAAAATTATCTTTCGGATTTATTTGTTGTTTCTTTCTTCCAGAATCAGGCAGCATACTGTATTTTTCTTTTTCTGCAATAATTTCATTGAAATAAGCTCCAACCTGAAAGAAGATATTATTGAACAAGGACTTATACTAATATTAATTTACCTAAAATTATTGTATTAAAATAAAATCCAGGAGGCCAAGGAACAGAGAGAACAGTATAAGAAAATGGAATGAGAGGTATTAACAAGATGAATGCTTGCCAAACAAACTAAAATGACCCTCAGTCCCAGGTAAACCTCATGTGTTAAATCGATGACAAAATATATGATCAAACAGGGGCTCCAAACACAAACATTGATGAGAAATGCAATGAGTTAATCATTGTTAATACTTTGACATAATCATCACCCAGACTAAAATTAAATTTCTCATCAAACAGGCGAGAGGTCTTCATTCAATTAAAATTATTACTTGCTAACAAATGCTGCGATATCAGACTGAGAAGGGAAATTCTCTGCTACTATATAAAAATGATTATGTTGGTATAGAATAGAAGAGTGGATGAGCAATACTAATTGTAATAATAACCATATCTGACTGATAACTCAAGATAAATTCAACAGCATGATGGACCTCAGAGTTGGAAGACACTCCTAATTGGAATATATGATGCAGAAAACTATCAGCTGAACTATTTCTAACAGATGCATCAAAAAGTTGAGATTGCTCTTCTACTCATCAACCTCAGAGTAAAGAATTAACCAGATGAAGAAATAACTTTATTAATTGATACATACCTTATTGGAAGTTACATTACAATTTCTTGCTGTTCCAAACTCATCGCTGAGCTGGGTCATTGTGAGAAAACCATGTTTTACATTACTGCTAGTTAATTCATCTTCTTTTTGTTTAGGTTCTTGGGGATAAACATCAGGGGGTCCAATTCTAGGTTTCTTCAGAGGCCTTTTCTCAAAAAATCCGCTTCCGTTAAACATTTTTACCGTTTCTCTTTAAGATTTCCAAATCATATGCTGATAATTCCCATAAAAATGCAGTACATGGCTATTAGATCAGGAGCTTGAAGAATAGCAAATCCATCACGTATGATTTCTAATGATGATTATTTTTATTTATTTGGAAATTGAAGGGCTAAATTGTTATTTCCATAGTAGTCCTTCCTTTAAAGTACCAGCGGAAGAAAAATAAATATAAATAAATAAACGAATGCAAAGTCTGACATTGACATTTGAGCGGCACAGAACATAAAATATTTTTTTGAGCAGTGTGAACTGCCAACCGCCAGCTGCTAAAAACGGAAATTGACCGAGGCGCTGGCAGCTACTGGATCAGTGGTGGGAACTAATTCCTTCATTTCATTATTGTTTTTACTGAAAGCGAATGATTCTAGCAGTCAGAAATCCCAGCTGCCAAAGTTTTTCAGATAACCGAAACGTAGACAGCTTATTATGATCGTGGCGGAGGGTATTTTCACTATTTCATTATTTATTGCATTGAATGAGATTGTTTGGTGGAATTGAAATAGCATTTTACCTTGAACGGGCTTCTGGAAAATTTAAAGTTCCCGCCAACATTCCATTCCCCGCAAAATAATGAACAACCGAAGTTATCAAAAATAGTTTGGACGTTTCACTTCTTAATATAAGATTCTGTGATACTACTGTTCCGTGCAGTAATGGCATCACTATTATTTCATACTCTGTGATCAGATGATATGTCATAGAAATACTACTTCTAAATTTGTTATTGTTTATGTTCATCATTTGCAATTAAATAAATATTTGGTTCTACATTAAAAAAAGGGAAAATGAGCAAAGTGGTAAAAGAACCTCAAGTGTTCAATACCTTGCTCATATTCGTCAACAACATTAATCTCAAATGATCTCAGAGACAAGGATAATGTTACAATTATTGCAATTGAATAGGAGAAATAATGGCTTTGAGTGTACGCCGTTCCTATAAATTTATCATTTTAGGAGGATTTTTGATAGCTTCTTTTTATGTATATATTAATTCAGATCTCATCAATTATGGGAATATAAATTCGCAGAAGAGAATAGACTTAATGAATGATTCATTTAATTACGAGGATTTTAACGTATGGCTGATATTTACTAAAGTGTATAACGGATCCCCTCTTATACATAAATTCAGAGTTCTTCTCAGAAATCTTATGTTGATGAGCAAGGTACCTATAAAATTGAACATAATTATAGATAACTCATCTGAAAAAATTGCTGAAAATTTGATTTCAAAACAAATACTTCAATCCAATAAAAATATTTCTTATACTTTTTATGAAATAAGTTTATGTGCTAAGCTGGTTGAAGATATTGTCGATATAATGACAAATTTCTTCAGCAAACCAGGTATGGTGAAAAGGAAAAATTATTCCCAAGTATTTACTCCAAATATTTTTTAGGTAGTTATTACAATGATGTATTATTTTATATATCTTTGGGCTTGCACAGAATTGCACCTTTAAACCAGAAATATGCACTATTATTAGACTGTGATATTAACTTCAAGAAGGATATAACTCTTGCTTTTGACCAATTTAGAAGGTACAGTATTTAGTGAAGACTTGTTGACATTTTATGGAGTAGATAAAATTTCTAGTTTCAAAAGTACTGCTTTGTTTGGAATTGCTCCAGAGCTAAGCCCTGTTTATCGCCATGTCTTGAGGACGTATAGAATGAAGCATCCCAACACCACTTTTGGAGATTATTATCATTGGAATGATAGTACCAATTCAAATAAAGTCCACTCCCGAGGTTTTCAAGGATATAATTCTGGTGTATTACTCCTAAAGCTTGATTCTATTAGAAATTCAGAAGAATACAGATCTATTTTGAATAGATCTGCTGTATACGAGTTAACAAAGAAGTATGATTTCAAACAAGGACACCTAGGTGATCAAGACTTTTATACCTTACTGGGATGTGAATATCCGCATCTGATTCAAACTATTAACTGCGGATTCAATAGGCAATTATGTACTTGGTGGAGAGATAATGGATACAGTGATGTTTTTCACCATTATGCTCGTTGTAATCATGACATTGTTATTTTACATGGGAATTGTAATACTAATATACCAAGTTGATATCGATATTTTATTTATTATTGATATGCCAAAAATGTATGGTGGTTAAGTGAAATACTTCATGGTTAAATGTAGTTGCCTTGTGAAGATTATCTCGAAAAAGAGCAGAATTCTCGTTCAATATATGCATTTTAATTTCTTCAAATACTTTAACTGAACCTGGATTTGAATATAAAAAAAATTGCTTTTCTCTATGAAAAATTTCCTTTACTAGATAGTAGGTATAAACAAATTGCTTCATATATGAAATAACTTAATATCAAGTATCTAAATGATCTATCTCCTTAGATTTCTAGACATTTTTGAGTTCACAAAAAAACTTGGGTCTACTGACTGCCATAAAATAGAATAACAGTAGTAATTGATTGAACACCTATTTTGAATAACTGATACCATCGGGAATCTAATAACTTAAAACAAAAAAATTGATTTATCAATTTGTTGATATTTGCATATGGTTAATTATTATGGAATATATTCGAGACCTAATATTTGTGTTCCTTCATGAAGATTTGACTATTGTAGAATGTAATTCACTTATTGCTAAAAGGACATATTTAATATGCACCTTGATATCAACAGCCATGCTTTGATAGTGTTCTACTTCTTTTCTTAAACTTTTTTTTCTGATTTCTGCATATTTGGTGGCTTCTTTTGGTTCCATTTTTAAAATATAACCGAGTCCTATATCAACATAAACATAATTATATTCAGTTATTTCTCCTTGAACCATCACACCTGCAGCTAGTTCAAACTTAATATACATATCTTGATCTTTTTCCTTGAATTCTTTTATTGTTTTGGACATATCTTCTACTTCTTCCCATTCCTCATACATCCTATTTTTAGTTCTCAACGTCTCATCCACAATTTTCAAATCATTTTTCAGTTTCTCTTCAATAAACAAATCATATTTTTTTATTTTAGCTTCGATTATTTCTTTGTTCATGCTGTTAAAGCGGAACTGTTGGCAGGCTCTACTGTCTGATTGGCACTGTAGATTTTAATTTCATTTTATAGGTGGGCAACAGATTTTTTATTTTTCTTAGTACTGATTGTATTGATATGTAATCTTTTTTTAGTTTTAGACCAGTGGATTGTGGGCGGTGCTTGAAATGTGCAGCAACGTAGCCAGATCGTCATTTATTCGGTGTATTTGAAGAATGACTCGTTAGCGTTAATATTTAACATGAAAACAATTGTCAAATTTAAACCTTTCGTTGCTTTAAGGGACGGTTGTTCAATTGGGGATTAATCCCGGTTTTATGGAATCCTGGGATCAGTGTTAACTCTGGATTAAGAAGTTGCTCGTCTTTCAATGTAAAATTAACACCGGAATACCATATCCACTAGTAGGTTTGGCAACAATGCAAAAATCGATCAGTCTAACCACAGAACAACCCTTTTTTCTCCTTTTAAAAAAGAAAGAATGTCTTATCTATGCGTTGACGATTTTAATTAAAAACTCCGAAAACTAAAGGAAGTTAGCATACATTAATTTTACCCCGATGCCGACCAATCACGTAGATGCACTGTGTTCCATAAAGTTTAGCTTCACGTCCTACGTCGACGTGAGGAGAGATTCATCAATAATAGGCGGTTTGCATAAATCTGAAAAGTGACATCTGGTGGCGACTTTCAGCATATTTGTTGTGAAAGAATTGTCAACAGATCAGTCATAACTTATCTATGGTCATAACATTAGATTTCCTAGAACTTTTCAGTTGTTTTGGAAAGTATTTTTGTGAGTTTACCCAGAAGAAGGATGGATATTGAGAGATCATTTGGATTTTTGAAAATAAAATTTGGTCATTTCTCCAAAGGAAATGAAGAATAAGGACTGGCTTTGAAGAAAGCTGGTCATGTTTACAACATTATAAAGTGGACTGGTTTCATTACTTCCAAAGTAACGAGACAAACTTCGATAAATTAGCTACCTTACAATGTTGAAATAACCGTAACCACACTTCTCGACTATGCCAAAATATGAAAATTTTTGTTTTTGTGCTTGTCCTTCCAAAAGAGAAGAAAAAATTGTTTGGCAACTCGATGAATATAGTTGAAATAAAACTTTTCTAGTTACACAAATGATAAGCCAAGTTTAATTTTCATCAAAAAAGTAACAATCTATTTTCAACATTGAGTTTACAATTTCCATAGTTGCTGTCAGCTAAAATTGAATCTATCGAAGACAATACCAGCAATACACTTCAACTCTTCATCACATTTTAAAGATTTAATACCATGGAAGCCCATACATTTGATAGGTCCATCAATGCCAACACATTTGTCGTTTTTACTAACAAATAATTTGGTCTTATCGGCAATATTACATTGAATTGCCACGGCAGACATTTCTTCCGCACTATCTCCCATGAAATTACTCTCAAATAAAAATATATCATCATCTGAATCTTATGGATCAGTTTGACATGAAAATTCGTTCTGGCCTCTTTCCACTTGCACTGAATGATTATTATTACCTATTTCAATTAAAGATTCAACAATAGATCCTTCCTTTGACTCATCCTTTCTTCTTGATCTTGCTGTTTTTCTTTCAAATCTCTCCACTGCCATAGTGGAATTATCCACTTTTTATACATCTGAAATAAGTAAAATGAGATCGGACATAGATAACTGAAACTGAACTAACCTTTGGAAATATCGTTGGGTTATAAGGCGGGCAATCAGGTATATTACTTTTGGCATTTTCTACTGAAATAAGCACTACATATCTTCTGGAATTTTGTCGGTTGCCATTGCTTGGAAGTACCATCATTACTAAAGTTTTGAATGAATGAAATTATGATAACATCTCCAATCAATCAGATATCCTTACCAAACTCTTCTAACTCTATTAATCCATATCTGCTTCCGTTCTTTCTCAAACCATTCATTAGGAAAAAATAAAATTTAATAGAATTGTCTGTGTTATAATAAGCATTGTTGCAACCAACTACACAACACTGAATATGTGAAGAATATTATACTCCTAGGCCTTCAGCATTCATTTTCGATATTGAGGTTTGTAAATCGACAATTGCATAAACTCTTAAGTACGTTTCTACCACAAAAGAATCAGAAATTATGCCCCAAATCAATATGTAAAACACAGGGAAATGACAGCGAATTTGAATTCTTTCACAACAAAAATGTCGAATTCCGCCAACGAGGTCGCCACATACAAATATGCAAACCGCCTATATGATTAGCATAAGCATGAATCTGTTGATGAAAACTACTGGTTCGAAAAATTAGTAAAAAACAGTGTTAATACGGAGTGCCATATCAGTTTCTATAGTGATGACAAATATTTGTAGAAACAAGTAAACACAAAATATTTGATGAATAAAATACCTCTTCTTACTTGTAGCATCAATAAATTCTTATTTCATTTCGAATTATACTAAGTTAATATTTTGTATGGTGCGAAAGCAGACATTAATGTTATTGTAGTTATTTTTTTTTGATTAACTACCTTCGATCATTTATGTAATAAGTTCCAAGTGTTCTTTACAATTGGTCTAAATTTTTGTATCTTATAAAAATAACTTGATTACTCCTAAGATATCGCATGATGCTCAACAGGGGCCAATATCGGTAGTAAAATTAATATAATGCACATTTCCAATTCATGGCAATAAAACAAATTGAAATGTTTCTCGGTATATTTGAACAAAACACTCAATCTTTCATTAATCATTACAGCATTTCAAATAAAATGATATGTTGTGAGTTACAAATAAGGATAAATGGTGCATGTGAACGTACCATATAGTATGACCACATATACTATTTTCTGTATTAAATGTATCTTTATATCTTATTGACTGTAAGGCATCTGAAGTAACACTAAAAAGTCGGTTTCAATATATTACACTCATTGTTTTTTCTACAGGATCAGGTTTGTTGGAAAATGCATTAATTCCAAGTAGCTAATATATTTCAAGGCTTTTTTTGATGTTTACATTCTGTTCAAATAAAAATGGAGTATAATTCTAAGATTGGAAAAAAATTCAATTTTTGCTTAATCAAATGGTGAATGATAATTTTAAGATAAACATGCTTCATCAAAATCCTAGAACCTCCATCTATCAAGCAGCGGCAAAACCTACATATGAGATCAATTTCCCTTTTTTTAAACTGATCTTCAGCATGCATCTTATTAGAATTTCTTGTTCTTGAGAAAAATTGCTTCACTGAATAATAAGCTTACAGAACTGCTACCTCAACACCTTTGAATCAAATTTAATGAATAAACTATCTTAGAAGAGATAGAAATTCATCAAAAAAAGGAAAAAATAGCCTCCGTTTGATCTGAAATTATAAAAATAACCAAACCCCCATCCTTGGAGGACCAGGCTTTTCTGTTGGAGTGTGCTCCCTTAGTCGATATGTTCCATTTTTTAGGAGCCGGAAACTCGCCTTTCACCCTCTCTCGTCAGCTCCATCACATACATAAACTTGCATGATCTGTATGTAGCTACTACAAGGCGACATGCCTTTGAGGACGTGCGAGTAGGATTTGCTGGTAGAGCTGAATTCTATTCCTAGAGTCTCTCCGGCCGTTTCGCCGGAAAACAGAGGTCATTACCCAGAATTTTATTACAAAATGACCATCAACAGGACATATTGTCTCTGAGATCCTATACCAGCTTTTAGTAGCCAATAGCCTCAATTTGATCTGAAATAATAAAAATTAGCAACATATGCCAATCACAGATACAAACAAAACATACATTACTTCGATTTGTGATGGAACCAAAATTACAAAATATTGAATTCACCTACTTTTTTCTCGGGAAATATAATTGTTTCTCCCTTTTTCTTTTTCTACTGGTTGCACCAGTGCCATATGTCGAATCATGTGCTTCATCAATCAATTTTATTATACGTCGAATATCACTTTCATGCAACGATCTAAGTTTCATAATGCTTTGGTCTAACTTCATCTACAATCAACTACTATGAAAAACACATGTCTGACTTATCACAAAGACTTACTTGGAATTTACTGTCAGAATCTATGGGAAAATTAGAAATATTATTAGATTGATCTATTACACTCTGGACATCTGTTTCATGCGCAGATCTGCTTGTCGATGGTTCGCAAATGTATAAATTATCATCAGAATCATCATCAACATTTCTTCCTTCAGTGTTCCATTCTTCAACTTTCAAAGCCGTAGCAACCATGTCATCATCATGTCTCCTTTTTTCAATATTGAATTTTCGCATAATATAAGAAACATCTGCCCTTGCTGTATGTTCTGTTAAACTTAAGGTTGATGGAAACTCCCGAAGATCTAATGAGCTAGATGGAGATGTACCTAAAAAGTTTGGAATTTTGAATGTTATTTGCCTTTATAAAAATAATAGTTTTCGTAATTGCCATTCAAACTTATGACTTTCAACAGTTTTTTCTTGTTGTCACGCAAAAAAATTTTTACATACAAGATTTAGATAGATTACCTGGTGTGTTAGCTATTTCCAGATTAATTATTGCAGCTTCAGAGCTAGATCCTTTTTCTACATAGCTTGTAATAGGTTCCGATGACCTGGATGTACATGAAATAGCCTGAATATCCAACAAGCCTGATTGAGTTGTACCTAGAAAGTTAGATTTCTAAATGTTTTATTATTATTATTATTATGGACACCAAATAAGTGTATTTGTCATTTAATTGTGACATAATTCTTACTCACCGGGAATATTCAGTGTTGGAACAGCATTACGAAATAAATTATGCGACCACTTAGAAACATATGCCTCTTCGAAGTGGATATGACACACTCTTTTATTCTTGTACACCGCCGTTGGATTCATTTCCATGATATCCTTATCATTGATTGCATTGATCCACATATTAAAACGATCTAGGTCCTTTTCTGGATTAGGAAAGCAATGCCTTATTTTACTATCACTGTTGCAGTTGGGCACAGCACATTTATTATGACAAACCATGTTAAACGAAGGGTAAAACTATTATAACAAACTATAAAAAATCTTAAAATATTAATCACCTAAACAACTACTCTTAACAATCTTAAAATCTCAACATGAAAGATGGAAAGGATAATCTCTCATTATTTTCTGCTTAAATAACCTCAGATTTCAATTCCATAGAATATAAACAAATTTGCATTCTTTCATATTGAAAGTGTCAATTATTCTGCTCTGTGCTCAACAAATTCATGATATAGCGACATCTTAAGTCTCGTATCGGTACCAAAATAATTTTCAAGGTCAGCAACCTGCGTTGGAAACGTCTATAGATTACTGGTCTGTGGTCTGGATCATAGATAAATAAAAGTATGGTCTGGATCTACGTATCGTACTAAAATTTAATTTCAAGATCAGCAACTTGCGTGAACTTACGTTCCAGTAAAGTCTAAATTTATATAATATGAATATTCATTAATCTCGATAATACCAAATTCTATTAACTTAAACTTTGCAAAATCACTTGATTCTATCCAAAAACTTTCAAAATTTTCATTCATCAAATGCACTCTGAAAGTTTCTGATAACTTGCTTATTCCGTTCGATAGTTACTTTGCTCACGGGCAGAATCTATTTTGAGTATGGATTTTTATCAAAGAGGTAAACGAAGTTTTGCCCAAAAATTACAGACATTTTGGACTTTGTATTAAGGTGAACAAGAGCGCAAAAAAAGGGTGTTAATATAGGTAGGCATTTAATATGTAGATTGAGGTAATAAAAGTAGGTGATGGTCCTCTTTAAATATTTTATTAAAAACAAAATTAGGAAACACTGACGTGAGGTCAGAAGACTTTGGCGCTCTTTTCAAGCTACTATACCTTGAACATGTTCTATTAATTCTTCTTTTCAAAATTTTATAATGAAACATACCCTCAGACGGTAATAATTATGTCTAACTTTATGAAAAAAGTAAGTATTGTTTTACTGATACAGCCCTAATGCAGTACATCAAATAATGAAACATTCAATTGGTCAAAAATATTTATCGCTAAATAACTAATTGTGTATATATAAAAAGAAGCCAGCACAAAAATTAACTTGTGAGGCAATAAACATTATAATTAAAAAAAAATAACAGCCGGTGGAAAAAATATGTTCTATTATTTTGGAGTCGGACAGAGGATATGTAATTTTCGAAGTTGCTCAGTTTAATCCTCTTTTTCTGGAAGATACTTGATTTTAATTATATAAACTGTTTGTGAGTTTAGGTTTTATTTCAATGTGCTTCTCAGTTTTCAGATCAAAACAATGACAGGTCTGATTTACAATTACCAAATATCATTTTTGACTACAATATGAAGAAGTCTTGATAATTAAGAAGAAATTGTTTTTTTTTCAATAATTTCAGAGGAGTTAATTCCCGTTGAATGTTGTTTGATGATCCCTATATCTTTTGATGATTCTATGATACTTCAAGTTCAAACCATAAAGTAATTAAATTTGAGATGTGTTCTGTGGTTCGAGCCTCATCTATGCTTCAAGTCAGTCCTCAAAATATGATTTTTTTTTTACTTGACGATTCTGCTGAATTAGAAATTTAGAATAATTTAGTGCTGCATTAGTTTTGTTATAATATATGCCCAATAACTGTATTTTCAGTACTGCTGTGATGATTTCAGAAACTGATGAATACTGCAAGGATGATTTCTACAAAAACGCTCAGGAATACTGGGCAGAAATACCACCAACTGTGGATGGTATGTTAGGAGGATTTTCTTCAATATCTGAAAAAGACATTAAAGGCTCAAAACTACTATTTAAACAGTTATATCGATCTGATAATGCACCTGATAGAAAATATGCTCTAGACTGTGGAGCTGGAATTGGCCGAGTTACGAAGTATTTACTCTTGGACTTTTTTGATAAGGTGGATTTAGTAGAACAAAATGAAAAATTTTTAGCAAAAGCAAAGACATACATAGGTTCTTCAGGAATTACAAAAATTGGTAATTTATATTCTACAGGTTTGCAATCCTTCAAACCTGATCCAGAAAAATACGATGTTATTTGGATGCAATGGGTTCTTGGTCATTTAACGAATTCTGATTTAGTTGAATGTTTTCAAAACTGCAGGTGAGTAAGGTCTGAAGTTAATTGATCAATCATCAGAGGAAATGATTATACTCATATATATCACTCTAGCTATTATGAGAATTTGCTTGAATGCTACTACCTTTCTTGATAGATTTGTTAATAGAAAAGATGAAAATATAGGTATTATTTTGAGTCTCTAAGTTATTTAGGATTTCGTGTCTAGAAGAGAAACTCAAGACTGAAAATATTACAGTTTGAGGTGGTTTTCCTTGAGGGATTGATCTACTTTTTTTGTCTATATTTAATAAATGGCCCGCACGTATCTATAGTTTGAATAGATACAGCAGATGGTCCTTTATTTAATCTGATGTCGCTTTTATGGGAATAAATTTTTTTGGTCATTGTAATCTAAAGTGAGACCACATCTAGTGATGTAGTTGCTGTATTCACAGTAATACGGCATATTGTTTATGATATTCTGCGAATATTATAATAATACTAAAAATTTTTTTTCTTTGGATATTCCAGAAAATCTTTACGAGCTAAAGGAGTGATAATTGTCAAAGAGAATATCACATCTAGTGGCACAATAGAAATGGATAAAAACGATTCTTCCTATACAAGACCTCTAGCCTTATTGAAAAAACTATTTGATGATTCAGGATTGGATTGTATTAAAATGCTTAAGCAAAATGACTTCCCCAAATGTTTATATCCTGTATATATGTTTGTCCTCAAACCCAAATATTATGATTCAGAAGAAAGAGTTGAAGTTTCTATCACAGGGAATATTCCTACAGGAGCAGATGAAACAGAATCAAGGGAATTCAAAGGGACAAATGATTAATGCCAGATGTGGGCATACTACTTCATGTATGCTCTTGTTAAATTCATTTATGGAATAAGATGCAAACCTGTCAGGGATGAAATACTAAACTTATTCAATAGCTTCCACCTTCAATTCGAGAATAATTTGTAAATTTTTATGCACTCTTATTATTGGATGTTACAGGAGTACTATAAACTAGTCAAATCAATTATGGATCTCTTGTATGAAATATTTTTCAATGATACATTGGTTCCTTCTAAAAAAATGTGTTTCATGTTGAGTTTTTTCCTCTTGATTACCTTTGTCGAGTATGTTATGATTTATGTAGAGAAAACAATGAAATGTTGTGTTATGTTTTCCATGTTTTTATATTCGTGTGTTTCGTCTCTGGCGCACAAGCATTAAAATCTTCAGTATGGTTTTTGTGTGCCGTGCCATAGTCTGGGGATTTGGTCTTTGTGATATTTGAGACTGATGTTGATTTACGCTAGATGGCGTCTCATGAAGAATCGCCACAGTTGAAAATAGACTAATCTTCATTTAGATACAGTGAAATGAAAAAAAGAACAGGGTTATCCTTACTTTGTAGTGTGACATACTTCTAAATTGCGCACGAGCGAAGCGTCTTAGCTTGCATTTCCTGCCAGAAGGCATATTTTGGGACTATGATTTAGAGAAAATAATTCCATGTAAAAATGCTGAGTATTTATTGAGTTATTCCACTCAATTATTAGGTAGTGGAAAGTTAAGCCACCCTCTTCTTGTGAGATAATCTACTCTTTGGTTCTACGCCGGACGTACATTCTTTACCCGACGTTGATTCTGAACGCACTCCAGGTATCTAGGATAGTTAACCTATTCCAAAAATATGAATGCTTATCTCTTTCGGAATATACAGAATATAAGCCCGGACGCACATATTTAAGTTTGATCGTGGATTCTTATCAGGAAGTCAAATAGAATTGATTGAGACCATTTTCGGCTCGAGAATCGAAAATCAGACATTTGTACAAAACGAAACCACGCTGCTCTACAGGAACAAGCGCGAAGAAAGGAGATTTGTTTCTTTCTTATTGAACGTGAATGCAGTCAATTCAATCGCGTATTAAGTTAGAGCGCAGCGGGTCATTCACCGACGCCACTGGTCAACAGGAACTTCATCTTAACTCTGCTCAAAACACAGAATGTCAATGACAGGTCCTACGCACAGGATACAGAACAAGTTGCAAGTTCGTTAGTATGGTTTGTGACACGTCGGTGTTTAACATTCATGTTCCTGTCGGTTTTTCATAATTTTTAATATTAATAATAATGGGGCAAAAATTTCAATATGATGAGAGCGGGGGCACTTTTTTTTACTTTTTACTTTCGTTTTTAGCATTAATCTTAATACCGGCAACAATTTACTATTGGCCAAGAAAGAAGAAAAGAGGTTAGAAAACAGTTAATGTTTTCTAATGAATATGTTCAATTTGAGTGTAGTTTCAAGTTTGTCTTTTCAGATCCGCAGGAAGAAAATAGGCGATGTCGCTGTCCACCATGCATACAAAAGATAGAGTATCTAAAACATGCTGAGCCTTGGAAGGGTCCAAAGGACCTTCTTATAAAAACTTTAATTGTAGCTGGTTGGGTAGTACTTATACTTTTGGCATATAAAGTTTCTCAGTTCGATTATGAAATGGCTAACTTTGATCCTTATGAGATTCTAAAGGTGCCATTAGGAGCTTCAGAAGGTGAAATCAAAAAATCCTACAGGAAACTTTCTCTTGTTCTTCACCCGGATAAAGATACTGGAAATGCTAAAGAGTTCATGAAATTAACGAAAGCATACCAGGTCAGTGACATAAAAAAATCGGCTGGACTTTTCCTTATCTCCAGTGGGAGCCTTCTGATGGGAATTTTCTGATGACTTTATTTTTTTGGCCACGTTAAGTTTGTTTCAGTTAGTTCTGAGAAAAAGTTTAGGATAGAAATTAAAAGAAAATAATATTCTTGTAATCTTCATATTCAATACCTCTGAGGTTTAGTTTAGTTTAGTTCATAGTGGGCATTTTATGCTTACTCCTGGATTGCCCTGAGTGTGCAACTAGGGCAACTTTTTTAACACAGGCTATGGAAGTCAGTGCATCAATTTCAGTGCAAATATGGCAGACAATATTGACAAATTTAGATGTTTCTGGTGTTTGTGAAGAGTTTTCAGAATCTTCGTCTTCTATCAAAGAAATACATTTTTTTTACTGATGAGGAAGCTGTGCAGACCTCATAAATACATAGTTGTCAAATATGTCCCCTCCACTTTTTTGCTCTTTATTCAATGCTTTATAAAATGTGTTACAGTGATCGGATTTAGTTCAAATATGCGTTTTGTTCGATAATCTGTTACTGCAGCTAACTTATATTGATGAAAATTTTCGTATATCTCAAAATTGAACCTACCTTACTTATATATTCAATGCATTGAATTTTTATCTGTTTGATTTTCACACAGGATCCAATTTCTTCTTAAAACAAAAAAGGCCTTGTTTTATCTTCAGTTACCCCACCTCTTTGTTAGTACTTAGATATGATTTAAAGCTGCCCTATTTAAACTTAGGAGGCTAGATCCATTAAATTAATATTGATATTGAAAAGTATAGTCTTTTATTCAAGTACAAGATATATGGTTTGAATAAATAAAGGAAATTTGTGAGAGGTATCATGGGATACCTCTGTTACTTCAGCTATCTGTCAGTAAGACTCACTGCGGAGTTTAAACAAACTTAGAATATGTTATTTTGATATTTCAATTTGTAATTGAATAAATTGAATATCGACCAGAATTTTCTACGACCTTGTATCATTTCAGGCTTTGACAAATGAAGAGGCAAGAAAGAACTGGGAAAAATATGGAAATCCCGATGGTCCAGGGGCGATGAGTTTTGGCATAGCCCTGCCTTCGTGGATTGTTGAAAAAGAAAACAGTGTTTGGGTTCTAGGCCTTTATGCATTGGTTTTCATGATTGCTCTGCCAATAGTGGTGAGTAAGAGAATATTTGTTTGTTCTACTTGGACACTCATTTCACCTTAGAATTTGCTATTACAACTTGTTTGAACTGAACATGTGACGCAACGAAATGATTGACACGTTTCACTTCCACATAAGCATTCTCTCACTTCTGATGTCTGTACCTACAACCAGATGAACCTATGTTCATATTTCACAATTTTCAGGTCTTTATTATTAATTGTCATTGTATACAGGAATAGATTAGATGTATTTTGTGAACATAATGTTATTTGTTATTTAATAGAGTATTCCTAATTTCATTTACAAATGAAGGGATGCTGAGTTTTCAGTTGAAGTTTTCTTTAGAAAAAAGCAGTGTTTTAATGATAATTCTGTTGAAAATGGGCTGTGTTGAGAACTATGTCGATACAATGAGTAGACGTTTCATGAATATTGTCGTAACTTAGGCACTTGAAAACGTAAAAATTTGCGATGATATCCAGGGCAACAAAACAAATCTTTTTTTTTTGTACAGCTGTGTTATCGGCCCTGGTCTAAAAAGCGCCAAAAGACAGAACTTTGTTAAAGTATTGAACATTAATTTTCTATCTGTAGAGGAATTAGTATTCTTAAATGCCTGAAAGTTTTCTTATGGAAAACAATCCAAATTGAAGTGACTTCATATTTCCACTCATTATTAAGAATAAAGCCGAAATAATTCGATGTGATATTTTTTTGTCTCATTTCTAGGTGGGAACATGGTGGTACAGAAGTATAAAATTTACTGGAGACCAGGTTCTTTTGGATACCTCACAAATGTACTACTACTTTTTCCACAAAACTCCCAATATGATTTTAAAAAGGGTCATTATGATTCTGGCAGCCAGTTTCGAATTTGACAAACGGCATAATTCTGAAGTTATAGAGCGACCTACTGATAATGAGGAAATACCACAGGTGAGTAGAAATAGATGTGAAGGAGAATATACCGGAATTCAGATAATCCATAATTTTTACAACTTGAATTAATTATTTTCCATTTGACTGCAAATATACAGCAACAATAAAAAGAAAATAAGAATCTGATTGAGAAGTTTAGCTTACTTTTTCATTGCTACATAGTAGATATGATTTCAAATTTACATTCAATGATGTGAAATATAAATCATGTTTGTCTCTAAGATGAACTGAAAATATTTTTGCTATGGACGCAAACTTGCCGATTCTTTTTTATTGTTGGACTGGGGTATTTTAAAATTGACATTTCACCCTATTCCAAATTAGATTTAGAGTTTCAATAATTAATAGACACAAGGACAGAAACTGGTAGATCACCAGCAACGTCGTATTTTCCCTTATATTATCTTTGAAATCCATCAATATGATGGAAATTTTCATAGAAAAACCATACTCAGTTATGAACAGTTCTATACATTAATTAACAGAATTGACCAATGTCAAAGAATTCATGAACGACTGTTGAAAATCCTCTCCATTTTTCTAATTTTCTCATTCTTAAATAGAATGTGACAGGTAGAGTTGAGTCTACTCTTTAATTGTTCAATATGTGGACCACACTTAAGATGCTTATCAAGAACTGCTAACCATACGGACTGAAACAGTAGCCGTAGAGGATATTTCATTGGTTATCGATTTCTCTAAAGAATAATAAAGTTTTTGAAGTGAAAACTTCTTTAGCGGCGCTGAGCACTCTCTTGTATGAGTAAAAACATCCAAACTCGCGTCAAGGTCACGTGATTGTTATAATTAAATGAAATCATTTCTTTAAATATTTCATTACATATAAATTATATTTACAGTTATTTATATGGATATGTTTATGTTTATTTATTTATGACAAAAAAATTGTTCAATTTTAATGATGACACAACAATAATGGCAGTACATGAAGACCCAGCAACAGCGACTAAGCTAGTACAAGAACACCTAGACAAACTACAAATCTGGATGAAAAAGTGGAAAATAAAAATAAATGAAACCAAATCTCAACAAGTAGACTTTACACTGAGAAAGCAACATTGTCCCCAATCAAATTGAACAACATAGTAATTCCAAAACTACATCAGCAAAATACCTTGGCTTTCATCTAGACACTAGGCTAACCTGGAGGAACATATAATCAAAAAAAGAAAACAAATTGACCTAAAAGTCAGGGAAATTAATTGGCTCATCGGAAGAAAATCCAAGTTACCACTTACAAACAAAATATTGTTATATAAGACGATCATCATCCCAATATGGACATATGGGATAGAAATCTGGGGATGCGTAAGCAAATCCAGCATAGCTCTGATCCAAAGAATAATCGAAAATACTTCGCATGATGGCCAACGCCCCATGGTATGTGTCCAACCAGACTTTACATGAAGACCTAAATATACCATATGTTGAAGAAGTCATCAAGCATAGAAGCAGAAACCACCACGCGAGAATGGAAAACCACTCAAATATTTTACTCCAACCCTTACTGACAAACACCTTAGCAAGAAGATTGAAGAGACATTGGCCAGCTGATTTAATGGAATAATGAGATTCTCTCACTGGAGATAATCTTTTCCCGCTCTATTTAAGTCACTTGACTACTTCTTAACACATTAACTTATAGAATGTTATTCTGATTGTTAATAATTATTGAGAGAAAAAAAAAAAAAATTTAATATTTGTAGTTTCTAAAGTATTTCCACCGTATTAATAACACAATAACTTATTCAATATCTTTTAACACTATCCATGATATGATCCATGATCATTGAACTCTATATGAATACCTATATGGTATTTAGAGTTCAATGTCCATGATGTACAACAGAACCTTACTTTCACTTATCTATGCACTTAACGAAATCGTTTTGAAATTATCTGTTCCCACCTGTTCTCACCCGTTCGTGTCATAGAACAACTTGCGACGATTCCAAGAGTTACAGAACCTGGTTCTCTGTGACCCCAGTACAACTGGGAACTGCCACCCGAACAAACCTATTGTCATTTTTGTGTACGATAGCGCAATAAATGAATATTGTATTCCACCACATAAATAATAGCACTTTTATACTGATAATGAAAGCAATTCATACAAAATTGTTCTCTAACCATTCCAAAATATCAAAAATGCACAACGTTAATATTCAAGTTTTCACTTCTGCCGGCACTCCCGGAGTGCAACCCGTCTTTTTTTAGTATCAAACCTTTTGAAAGACCTGTCATAAATATGGCAGCTACATGTAACCAAAACCATATTGCAGCTTATAAATAACATATTGTATTGTAGCTGTTCAAAAAATTACCTCATCTACAAGAAAAGAATAAAGAACAACCCATGTGTAGAATGTACAGTGTGAAGGCTAGAACCATAATTCATGCTCATTTAACAAGGATACCTTTAAATCCCATAACCTTGGAGCAGGATCGCAGATACATTATAGCTAAATGTCCATATTTGCTTCTAGAGCAAGTGAACTGTGTAAATCAATTAATTGTTTTAGGTTATGCCAAAAGAAGTGAGTACATTTCAAATTGGAACTATTTGCTTTTTGTGTCTTAGAAGAATAAATACCATGAGAAAATTTTATTGCAGTTCAACATATTCCAAGCATCGAATCAATAGAAAACTGTATGAAATTATCGCCCATGATTGTGCAGGCGATGTGGGAGAATAAATCGCCTTTGTTGCAACTTCCCTACATTAATGATGATAACTTGAAATACTTCATGTCGAAAAAACGTCATATAAAGACGTTACAACAGTATGCTCAACTTAAAAGTGAGGATAGACGAAGCCTTTTGCGGAATTTATCAGATTCTCAGTATGAGGATGTTATGAAGGTGTTAGGCAATATGCCTTATGTTGATTTCCAAGTTAAATGTGAAGGTAAAATATATAGTTTACTATTTTGACATTTATCAAATAGTTTCTGAGAAATTTTTCATTATGGAACCGGTGTAGAATTATCCACCATCTCTTATTGTTCTTTCTAACAACGTTTTGATAGAGATCTTCTATTGTTCTCAAGCCAAATTAGCTTTGACTAATTTATAAAGCACTGACGTGAAGTCCAGTGGCTTTGGCGTTCTTTTTAAACTACTTGCGAGAAATTATCAATGGATTTGTATGATAGATCTGCATCACAAGAAAATTTTTAATATATATAATATAATAACGAACTCTTCCTAGATACTCATTATTCAGACCTAGTTTTCTTATGAATGGCTAGGAGTATTCTCCTGAATAGTCTTGGACATTTTTGAAAAATATTCCTTTTGAATTTGCCATATCAAAAATCAATAACCTGTTTTATTGGCTTATTCTTGTTATTATTATTACTGATTTAAACATTCCTGTATGTTTCACAGAACCTCTGGTCTAGAATGATATCCTTTCGTTCTGGAACTATCAGCTCGCACGACTCGGAACAAAAAATTTGCATCGAATTGATAGGTCGAGCGTACCTTTAGTAATACCAGCGAACTTACTGATATTATTTAAAAGCGACAATTATTAATGTTGGAAAGTTAGTAGCGTCCAATTGTAAAATCTCAATATTCAATTGATTCATGAGTAATTTTTTTATAAAAATTATATGCATTTATATAAAGAAAACAGCAAATAATCATCTTATTGCATATACCATTAAAAGTTCACAATATGCCACAAAATTTATAAAAATTCTCATTTAGTTATCGATGATGAAAATCCTACAAAGGTTACTGCTGGTGCTATTGTTACTGTAACTGTGACCCTCACACGACAAAATATGAGTACGCTGTTTGGTGATGAGAACGCTAAAGACAACAGCCTCATCACAGAGAATGGAGTAGAGATTGAAAATAAAGAACCTACTGCAGGAGATGTAGACTCAGAACCATTCATCAAGAGACCTGCATGGATGAAACAGAAAAAAGGTGAGAAATCAGTATTTTCAGTTATCAATTTGTTCAATGTACAATAGCACTGAAATTATTATTTACCTGTTCTACTGATTTCGATGGGGCCAACATTAAATTAAAATTAAAGATTTTGGCAGTTAAAAGGTTTGCGAAATTTCAAACTTAGCTAAAAGCTTTAGAAACTCCTTTTAGTATTTTTAAATTCAAGTTGGAATTTTGGGTAAATTCTACTTAAAACTTGAGTTACAATTTTTAGGTCTTTTTTAAGTAACTTTGAGTTTTTCAGGAAGCTAATTTTTTTTATTAAAATAACAATCAAAACAATAAATAAATAATATGAATTCTGATGACTGACAGAAGTCATTGAAAATACACTGAAAAATTTGAACTCGAGAGCTACTCTCAGATCCGAAGAATCTAGAAAAAAAAATTGTTGAAGTCATTAGTAAGAAAGAACCTTGTATGATACTACAAATATTTAGTCTAGGCGTCATCAAATTTATCCAAGTTATGATGAAATTACTTTAAATGAGTTACTGTAGTTAGTGAATGTTGAAGCGGTGTTAGTTTCATTTTTATGTCTTTATTTGAAAATCCTTAAACCTATTATCATTGAATTATCGTCTTAACTTTCATTGAATTACCGTCCTATTTAATATTATTTTGAGATTTTTTTATTTCATTGGCAGTATATATTCTAGAGTCACCTATCTGGACACTCAATATTTCTATTGTGTTTTTTAGGTGGCGGTAAAAAGAGTAAGAAAATAGTAAGACAAAACAGAACGACAGTTAAAAGTAACCACAATGCTGATGATCCAGTGACACCTTCGCAGGATAAGTCCAAGCCAAAAGATGAAAGAGATAAGTTATCAAAAGATGATACTTCAAATGAGTCTGATGAAAGCGATGGCGAAAACGCCAAAATAGATAAATCTTCTGAAGAAGACAACGATAACAATCAAAGAAGTGAAAATAGTGATGATGATGATCAGGTAAACCCGATTTTTTAAATCTTCTATTGGTACATTTCATTTTCTTGTAGGAATGGGAGAAATTCAAAAAAATTAGGGAAAGAGAAAGATCATTAGAAGGAAAATCAAAAACTTCACATCCTGTGCACTGTCCCTATTTTCCTGCAGAGAAGCAGGAATATTGGTGGACCTATATATGTGATAGAAAATCAAGAACGCTTCTGACTGCTCCTTATTATATTACTAGTTTAGTGAATCAAGAAATGGTTCATCTTAAGGTGAGTGAATGTTTACTTTGAGATGTATTGAATATCGAAAACAGTAGTCATAGGTCGACATAAATCATTCACAGAAAATAAATCTCAAAATGAACGTTAGAATTAAGCGTCTGGCAATGATTTTTGTTTATTAAAACAATACTCAAGACAAAAATATCACAAAAATACCTACTATGAAATCATACAACAAACACAAAAAAAAACTCTAAAACCAAGAATACCAGTGCGAGGAATCTAAAAAAAAATTTTTGACTACATTAATCGGACCACTCTGTATGCTCTAAAAGTTATGCAAAATATACAAATAAATATGCTTGTATAATTGATTGGGTAGGAGTCAACATTATGTGATTTCAGTTTACTGCACCAATTTGGCCCAACAAGTATACTCTCCAAGTGTGTTTGAGATCAGATTCTTATGTAGGATTTGATCAACAAAAGGATATCAAATTGGATGTAGAAGAAGCTCATAAAGAGATTGTTGATCATCCTCAATGGGAATTTGAAGATTCTGCAGATGAAGCTGTAGCAGATAACGATGCTCATGAATCAGAATACACCACCGATGATGATATTCCTGGAGATGACTGAACCACTTGTTCTGTAGAAAAATATATTTATGAATGAGATGGGAGATCCAACCAATTGGTTGGTCCAATGTTCAATAAATGGAATACATAGGCAGATTATACTATATTCATCATATTTTTATACTGCAAATTTTGAATAATTTATTACTTCTAGCTTCATTTGGTGAATATGAGATGAATAGTTTTGTTTTAGCCTAATAAATAAACCATTAAAACGGTAATTTTGTAGCCAGTCTTAATTGTTTTCATCAAGTTTTCATTCAAATGAAAATTCATATTTTGTTATTCTATGTGTGCAATATTTTAACAATTTCATTTTGATGAAAAAAATAAACTAATTATGTATGTTTCATAGTGCAAACTTAATTTATTATTATTTAAAATATTTAGAATCTGTTTTGTAAAAATCACCTATAAAAGGCGGAAAACTCTTATCAATTTTTTTCTTGAATTGATTATAGAGTGCATAAAGATTACAGTTTTTCATAATCTTCTGGTTCTCATTCAAACAAATATTATGTTATATGAATGGAAACATTTCAATTTTCAACAGAAATTGTTCAGGTGTGAGAAATTTTGTATTCCCTAGTGAGATAATAAATTACTTTATATTTGAATTATTTTAATCATTGTGAATTAAAAACTTCCAAGAATGGTAGATCTTATGAAAATGAACATTGATCATAAGTCACTTAATTTCTAATATAAAGGTTATTGAATTTGCAGCAAACATTAATATCTTGGGTGAACTAAGTGGAGTTTCTACTGTTCGTTGTATTTCTGTGAGATATTATTTGTACTGTACAATAATTCCTGGGTAAGTTAAAGAAAAAAAAATCCAATTATGATATTGTAGATTGGTCTTAGTGGCCGAGGGTAAGGCGCGTGCCTTATCATTTTAGGTATACTGTTTAAGGAAGGTTCAAATCCAAGCGGACAGCAATAATGTCTTATTTTTCAAACCATGACTCCACAAAGATTTTTATCGTGCGGAGATGACGAATGATGAAAGAACATTCGTGGGTGTTTCTCCAATCGAGCAGTAAGGAATAAAATATGGTACTTGCCGACACTTGTTTCTGCTCTTTTTTCATTAGGGCAAGGCAACTGTGAAATTGAGGTGAATAAAATCGAAAAATTATTTTATTAGCCCATATCTTTGTATGGGAAAATATGGGTATAGTTACTATGAAAAGAATAATTCGTCGGTAATTCTGCGTAGAAAAGATGAGTTACTCCTACATAACTTGATCAAGAACATAAACTAAAGGGTTTTTCAATTGACGCGGGTAGATTTTTGGTATCCATGGCGTGTAAGGATTTTACTATAATTTTTTAATTCTTTTCTTTTGATCTGGCAACGTATCATACTCCGGTGTCTGCGTACACCTTATCAAAATGATACATATGGACCACTCATCTTTATTCATTCAATTTCAATTTATCACGAGATACACATCGCCAATTATAACTATTGAACTATTTAAATCCAATCTATTCTATTTTCATACTCATAAAATACAGTCCAATAAATCAAATAACAAAATCAGAACCAGCAAATTACCAATCATAAGTTGGACCCATCGGCCGGATTTTCAATTCAATTCACCTGAAGAAAGAACACTATTCTGCTGCAATTATTGGACGTATCCAAACTACCAGGAACCATCAGAAAATTCTTCAAGATAATTATCGAGTATTCTACAACGCCGATCGATTCCATTGACCATCAGCCTAAGGAAAATACGTGAAGAACGAAACTCTGGTAGCTGTTGTCCAGAATATATTTTCCTACTTCTTTCCATTATTATTAATTAGGATTATTCGACATTTTCTCTCGATTCAATTTATTTTTCTATTTCATTTCAATCAATATGTATTGGTACGCCAATTATTTTTTTCAACTTATTTTCGTAATAACCACATAATTCACAGTAAGAATGGTCTCTTGATTTTTTTTACCTGCAACGAATATTATCTCAGAAGAAAAAATAAAATGCAAATCCATCATGTGCTTCAATGCAGACTAATTTTCAGAATAAGGTTCCGAGAATTCGGAATATAATCCTCAAATGAATTTATGATATAAAGTTCCTATGGGTCTCTGACGCATTGTTTATGAGAAACCGGTATCTCATCACGGGAAGTTGTTGTTCTTTTCAACTCCTAAACAGATTGAATTGAGTGCTATACCACAGACCAGTTATCTAGATTTACTGGTATGTGTGCTATACTGCAATGTCTTCAAATGTCCAAAAAATCCAAACAATTCCGGTCTGTAGACTTAGGTGGCCATTCTCGTGGTTTTCCGCCGGTTTTTATAATTTTGGTCAAAATATCCACCTGGTAAAAGCTGAAATGGGCGGGAGCACCGTCATGCATTGGGTAGAAAGATAGGCCAAATCAAATAGTCATTCCAATCCATACATTAACAGGAAATTGGTCCTGGTAATGGGTTTCAATAATCTTGTATGGATCTCTGCGCAAAAATAATTATTATGAAAATGTCAGCGGTTATTTACGCTTCCATAAGACTGATAAATCACCGACCAATATTTGAAAAACAGGCATAAATACAATAAATTTCAACAATGATATCAACTTCAACGACGAATTCGTCAGCGGTTATTCACGCTTATATAAGACTGATAAATCACGAACCAATATTTGAGAAACACGCATAAATACAATGTGCCAACAATAATATCAACTTCAATCCTTGGCGGCTCATTAACCTTGTGAATATCCAATAATCCCATAATAACTATAACATTGGATTATTGGCTGTTTTTCTTGTGCTTATTTCGGAATCTTCCACCATATTCAAGACAGGTTCCTCAACTTATGGAGTTTTTGCAGTTTTTATTATTTCCTTCAAATGATTATTTGGTTCAAATCTGCCTTTCTCTGATATTCTCAAATGAACCCTGTAAAATGTTTTCCCTGCCGATATATAAACGTCTGGCTTATGATGCATTTCCGTCAGCAAGTCTATACATGTAATTTTTGCAAATTATTTGTTTGTGAAAGTAAATATCCTAGATGTAATAAACAAATCAATTGAATATGTAAACGTCAAATATGAAGGCGACTGAGCTGCCTTAATCAAAGTCCAGACTATTTTGGAAGTAAACAAATAATTTAGTAACTTTCCTGGATGAAATTACACTTCATTTTTTACTCAGAAAGTATTCGATGCAGATAAAAAATCACGAAAATAATTAAAATTTGAAAAAAATCATTGGCATACTAATTTTTTCACCGAATTTGTTCAGACCCCACTAATGAAAATTGAACACTGTTGCGTGCCAAAACCCCAAAAGAGATGGTTTATGGTAAAGAACACACTTTCCTAAATCCATTCCTTTTTTTATTTCAACACCCCGTAACTCTGAAATTGCGTGGAACCTTATACTAAAACACCTCGTAGAAATTTTTTAAGAGCCGCTAAAAATGTCCATGAAGTCGAAACAATAGGATACTGTTCTTCATTAAAAAAAATTTTTCATAGTAAGTAGATTTTAATATCAGGGAATATTTGAAAACGGAAAACTACATAAAATGCATTAAAACATACTTTTCATCGAAAGAACCCTAATATAGTTAGTTATGATCTAAAATCACAAAATCAATTCAATAATATTTATATTTATGTACAATTCACTTAATATGTAACTTTGTTATGCAAATGAAATAAACCTAAATATATATTTGTACAATACTTAACTATACATAAAGATCTGCTCATTTTAATGCAGATCATAATAATAATATACTCTAAAAGTGTGATAATTTTGAAATCAGAAATATTGACAGACTGAAAATTCTACATTAAGACGTTACTTCAATATATAAAAAATATTGAATAATGTATATGTTGAATTGCAAAAAAAAAAAGATTATCAAAGGCAATGAATTGTTTACTTGATAAGTGATTTTGTAAGGGAACTATTCATACAAATTTTTATCTCGTCTTCTTTGCTTCCATTGTTCTTGAAAATTTCGATAATACGACATAATACCTTTTGAAGAGATAAATGAACACTTTTCACAATTTAGAACCCATTCAAACCAATTTTATTACATATTAAAAATTCGAGAACTATAATTTTAAACTTGTTTCAGCAAGGGTATCATAATAGATCAAATTGATATAGTATTGTTGATTAATCACAATGATCATCTTACCTTGTAAATCAAAGATGATAAAAATTTAAACTACTATGCCCAAATATTTTTAAGAATGGATTTCTTTGTCGTTATTAGAAGAAGTGTTAGTTCAATTCAGTGATATCCCATTTCCAATTATCAAATTCTACACTCAACAAGGATAAGTAAAATAAGAAGCTATACTTCTCATGAACAGCGCAGAAGTTTCTGTAATTATTGGTTCCTTGTTTTAAAACGTAAAAATAAAAATGTGAAGGGTCATCGAAAGATCAGACCGAATCTTAAAATTCATACATTATTTTACTACAATAGAATATAATCTGATTATAATTTTATCTTCTACATTGAAGTCAGGTCATCTTAATTGTCTACTCCGGGAATAGGGGGCTCAATATCAAAACTGGAATCATTATCAATTCGCATTTTTTTTTGTATTTGATCAGAAGAGGGAAGCAATTTATGCTTCTTGGAAATTTCTGTTTCGCCCAACATTTCTGCTGCTTTTTTTACTAGTTCTTCTTCTGTGAGTGAGCTGAGAAGTCCTGGAGAATCATCCCCAGATGGGACTTTCAGTTTAAGTTTAGTCGGCAGCTTGAGCGGTATTGTGTTTGTTGAAAAGTCAGGCAACATTGGCGGTGGTATAATATGCTGCGGTACTATCGACGGGGGTGGTCTGGTGAAACTCTTCGGTAGCATCAAGGGAATGGTGAGACTTGTATCGGCAGCTTTCACTGGGGTGCAGTTATCCTAGAAGAAATCTTTTTGAATGTATCTTTCTAATCACAAAGAAATGGAAGGTAAGCGAGAAGAAACAAAACCGCAGTAACTCAGGATAAAATGTGATATACTGGTTGAAAATTTAAAAAATTTGAACTCTTATAATGAATATCATTACCATTTGCGTCACGTTGAAAAAAAATCGGCACATCAGTTGAACACACTGCATAATTCTAATTTACGGAACTCAAAATTGGAGAAATTTCAATTAATTCAATTGGCATGAGATTCCTGCTCATAAAATAGAGAAGTTGAATACTTTCAACATTTTTTCTACAAAAGAAAAATATTCAATGCAACGCGGATTGATTTTTTTTTTCTGTTGCAATGAAAAAGTCTTTGTATAAAATGAGACAAATTTCTTCAAACTCTAACGGCAATTTCATATCGTCTTTCCCAATAAGCAATGACTGATAGAAACACCGAAACAATGACCAGTCTTCCGCTTGGAATAAACTCATATTAATAATAACCAGTCTATTGCAAAATCAATGATGCATGTTAACTACTTCATCTAGATGTGACGGATCTTATCTGATTCTGAACGAGTTTTTTTAATGTGATACGATTCATCATATCAATCCCAGAAATCTAACTTCCATTTCAAGAGGTGACGTCACATATGTTCATCTGGAGGAATTCAGAACAGAAATTTTCACACTACCTACGATTCACAGGATAGAGAAGTGACGCGTAAGTGCTTCGATCGATGAACAAATTTAGCTAAGAAACAGGTTACATAGCACTGAGTGTGTGGAAAATGCAAATTAACTTTTTCAAATAATATTCACTCACCTCAGTATTTCCCTCTGTTGATATAGTTTTTATACTATCCAGTATTTGTTGTAGATTACTTGGTAAAGCTATGTTCGCTAAAGCTGAGTGACCAATTTCAGAAGAAGCTGAAACTATATTTTTTGAAATACTGTTGATTTCTGATTTCTGTGCTTCAATCTTTTTATTCAGTTCTTCCATCTGTTTTTGTATCTCCAGTGGACTCGCAGGAAGATGTCCACCCACATCTAATCCTGCAAAACAAAAATTTCCTACTCATTTTTGCCAACAATTATTGCAAATACTGAAAACTTGTTAAACTTGTTATTATTAGTACCTGGTATAACTGGTGTATAATCAAATGAAGATGCTATAGGAAGTGATAATGTCGGCTTAGCTTCTGGTAGAATTGGGAAACTGCGTGCTGGTACAATTGTGTTATCTGGATCAGAATCTTCAGGACTGTAAGGCTCATCTAAAAAAATATATATATATATTTTGAATTTCCATCTGACGTTGAGGTAATACTTCATTATTTCAAGATATGAAACAATTCATGTCTTTGAAGCGGAACAAAGTTAGCTGAGTCTGCTAATTTTATATATGCTTATTTCGGATAGCGTCCAATAAATTCTAGTAAAATGTACTTACCACCATCGTCCATTTCATTCAGTACCGGTGGGGTTGGAATGGTCAATTTTATTCGAGGATCTTTAGATACTGGCGGAGGCGGAGTCAACACCATAGAAGGAGGCGTGTAAGATCTTGGAGGTGGTTCAATATTGAGAGATATTTCTGATGTCATTGTAGCTACTACATTAGAAGGAAGAGGTGGTGTTCCTATCCTAGTTCTCTTAGCTGCTGAGGAATGAGAATGATTGCCCTCTGCTGGATAACCTCTTTTCCTTTTATCTCTCACAATGATCCCCAACAGGAGAGCTGGCCTAGATTCTTCGAAACCTGTTAAATTTATTGAATAGAATTTCAAAGAGAAAATTAGTAATTTTATGATTCACTAATTTTTTTTTGAATGTTCTATCTAATTGTTTGTTTTGTATTGTTTTAATGGGGGTATCCCGTCACTTTTACATTTTACAGTGCTTATATATATATAATGTTCCTTATATTTTTATTCTATTATTCTTTTGTAAATGAGGTTATGAATAACTAAACACAATAGATTCTCTGTAAAACAACGAATTTTATTTATTATTTAATCAACAACAATATATTATGATAAGTTTTACCTGTAAAACAAAGAAACAATGTTCGATGTCAATTATTCACTTTGCTGTTCCCTTCCTTAAAACTCTTTATTAAATCTTCAACAATGCTTCATCAATTTATTATGACCTATATATATAAAAGGAATCACGGAATATCGTTTAGGTAGATATTAAAGCATTAGAGAGATAGAAGATGAAATAACGTCATGCGCTATTTAGTGATCAGGTAGTGCTATGGAAGAAACGGTTTAACGGAATCAACGACGTTAAAGTATACGTAGAAAAATGGCGTTCTGTATGCTGAATTATAAGAAGGAAAAAAAAGCAGTCTAATATGTTTCTGTAGTCATACCATGCGAATAATTCGAACTGCTTATTATTTAAATTCAAACCTAAATTAATGAGTTTACAACATTGTTTCGGAACTTCCAAAATTTGGCTCTTCTGCGCGGCATATACAAATATACCGCTACCTACGATGTATATTAGCGAAAATCCAGTACACAAAAATAATTAAAATATCACATATTTAAAATGATTTGAACTGTTGTACCTACTAATGGCAAATACTATTTTAGATGTAGGTAAAGAAACACACGTTTTACCATCTCTAGAATATCTATGTTGTCAAATTATATTTAAAAAAATTAGTCTTACCAGGTCCATTGATTGGCAGCAGAGCTTGGGGAATCGGGGTTTGGGGTGGTAAAGGTAGTATATAGAAGTCTTTTATAGCCTTATTTGTGCTTTTCACAACGCCCAATCTCTTTCTACTGGAAAGATAACTGTACAATGCGAGATAAGGCATTTTTTCCACCACATCTACGGCTGTCAATCGCACCATTGATATTATTTTACTATTCGAACATTTCATCTTCCCAATATACTCCCATACGGTGTCTGGTGAGATCCTCCCGACAATTTCTAACTTACTGGGCAGTTGATCACTGAGATCGGAGCAATCACCTAAAAACAAATTATTCAAATTTTGTCAAATATATTTTCAGTTTAGAGAACAATATCTTTATTTTTCCATACACTTCTAAGGACAAATTTAGAATTCACTGATGTGAAGTTCCATGGCCGTGGTGCTTCTGTTGAACAACTTGCGAGTTATTATTCAAGCTTTGAAAAATTATATCTCCGAAATATCTGTTTGTCAGATTCATGTAATCTGTTTAAATTAACAAGCACGTCGAAATAGTTGACTCGATAACGAGTATGATTCATATGCAGATAAGAACTGAAAACTATATACTTCTGGAAAAAAATAAGGGATAAAAAATTGCCAAATTTTTAGGCAATTTTCAACAGCCTGTAACTTCGAGAGAAATGGTCCTACAAGAAATCAAAAAGAAGAAAAGTGTAGCTCCAAGTGTCTAGTTTTTGGATTAGAACTCGAAAATTTTTTAACCTCTGCAATTTTTGAGTAATTGTAGAAAAACCAGCAACAAAAAGATTTTACGGATCGGTTACTTTGTTCATTTAGCTTTAATTTCTTTTATTATACACCTTGATAGGTCCACTTCCTGCCGAGATATCGGTCTTCAACTGGAAAAGCGTCTTTGATTATCGATATCTCTTAATTCAACAAAATGGCAAGTGACTAGTGATGGGCATGCTCGGTTATAAATAATCGGTTATCCGAGTATTACAATCCTCGGAAACATCCGAGGATCAAAATACTCGCCTCGCGAAATACTCGGTAATTTCGGCACACCTCCTTATGCGATCGAGTCGGCCATATTCGAGCTGAGTCGTTTGAATCCACATATTCTTATTCGCTTCATTCAAATGAATAGCCGAATAACCGAGGAATCCTCGATTTCATATTCGTATTCGTTTCGTTCAATCGAATAACCGAGGATATTCGGCGAGGATCCTCGATTTCATATTCGTATTCGTTTCGTTCAAACGAATAACCGAGGATATTTGGCGAGTATCCTCGATTTCATATTCGTATTCGTTTTGTTCAAACGAATAACCGAGGATATTTGGCGAGGATTCCTCGGTTAGTCGATTTCATATTCGCATATTCGTATTCGTTTCGTTGGGCTTTGGTTTTTTGCGCGCTTTGGATTTTTGTGTGCTTTCGGGTTTTTGCGAGCTTTCGGTTTTTGTGCGCTTTGGGTTTTTGGGCGCTTTGGGCTTTTTGGGCGCTTTGGGTTTTGTGTGCTTTCGGGTTTTTTGCGCGCTTTCAGTATTTTGCACGCTTTCGGTTTTTTTTGCAATTTCAAGATTTATTTGATACTTACGCATTCGAGGATTTATCCTCGAATAATAATCTGAGTATTTGAATACTCGGTTTCCGAGTATCCAGTATTGAAATAATCCGAGCATGCCCATCACTACAAGTGACCCTCACTGCTTTTCACGTTTACAAACTTACCTGAAACTTCTTGTGCTGATATCACGAGATGCGCAACGTCAATCATACTTATGGTACCCCTCCAGATTTCCTCCGTCTGTTTTTTAGATATAGGCGGAGACATACTCCTTTCAAATTCAGGCTCCTTATTTAGTGATTGGTCAACTGTAAGAAAAGGAGAATGAATATATCTCCACACATAAACCAATAATATACTATAATAATTGTTAATTTATAAAAATTGTTGTTTCAATTTCAAATATACCCTTTATGTATGTATGTTATTTTACAACAAAATGAATGCATATATCTATTTTATAGAAAAAGAGAATGAATATATCTCACACATAAACCCATAATATACAATAATAATTGTTACTTCAATTTCAAATATACACTTTATGAAATAGAACATGCTATAAAACCAATATGAAGTAAATGGTTCACATAACACCCAATCTAATGCCAATTTCAAGAGACCAAAAGTTGTTCCGGTCTCTCTATTGGTCATTTCTTAGTCATAATGGAATTGGAAATAAGTACGACATGACAACTGCTTTCAAGAAACAAGATACCATCAGGGCTAATCTAACAAAAGTTAGACCTGATAATGAAAATCAAAGAACGAAGAATTGCATATATATATATAATTATCTTCGAAATTAAAAAGTAAAATAAAAATACAGATATTTGGTGCTTATATAAGCACTCTGTTCGAGGAACAACAGCGCTTAATACTTAAGTGGGTTTCCAACACTCACCAGTTTTTGATTCTATTTGAGGACTTTGATCTTCTACTTCAGCAGTATGCGGAGGAGATGGAATTGTTACTGTTGATGATGGTTCATGGTCACTATCACTTTCAGCTGAAAATTGAAGAAAAATTATGTTTTAGCGCATTTCATATTTCCGCATTCAATTATATCGGCTTACGACAAGGTGATATTTCTTTAAGGCAATTTTTTTTGGGTTTCCTATATCACAGTCTGCCCACAAAAAAAAACAAGGAAGTCTAGCGGATCATTGAAATTAGTCATTGTTTCCGCACGAATTGTTTTCAAATCTGACAATTACTTGCATATACCTGAGCTATTCATGATGGCGCCAATCACTGCAATCCAAACAAATGTATAAAAGCACTGACGTGGGGTCAGAAGCTTTTGTGCCCTTGTTACAAAGTATTTTTTCGGACTGTAGAGTATTGAGACACAATAACTAAAGTTATACAGAATGTAAAAAATCAACAAACATATCGTGAATCACCAATAACCAAACTTACAGGTTTCTTCAACTACATATGATATTTGCAGTATTTAATAAATTTCTAACTATCAAGTATGTACAGAGGGCGCAGTAAAACTGTTCCACGACCTTGCAGGAGCCAATTCTACACGTCAGAATGTATCTGTATCTGTAAACATATGTCCTGACACTCTTGTTTTGCGCTAGAGCATGCTATGTCTTCAACTTCCACAAGAATTATTCAAATTGTCTGAAAATTTGAGCCTATAGGTTTCTTTACCCGTTTTTTGACTGTGAGATCCAAAAAGTTTTTATGGTTTTAAGAGGTGGCGCTGGAGGCGATTACTCAATTTTAGAAGATCGTACTTTTTTTCTGTTTAGATTTTTTCAAATCTCATTGAATTTTCCGAGAGTTCGCTTAGACCTGAACAGAAAATTTAACGGTGACTACGATAAACCAGTTCAAAGTTAAGGCGAAGACAAGCAAGTTCTACCACAGCAACGCTCATTATAGGCACTTTTTTGGCGCAAAACTTTAGCTGACCTCAGATATAAATTGACTAATATACGAATTTTACCAAGCCAAATAACAGATAATTTACACAAGAATTGTTTACTGCAAATCATAATTAATTTCTAGCAGACTTTCCTAGGGGTCACTGCTAACAGCGTAAAATGCTATGCAATGTCTTCCGCTTGAAACTGATTCATAATATCTAAAATAAATGATTAAACAATTCAGCTCGGTTAGTAATAGCAAAAAATTTCAACAGTCAGGTGTTTATCATCATATAAATTGAAGAATGTACTGATTTAGATTGAGAAAGAATACTCTTACCTGGTCTAGGAATGACGTCTTCTTGAGGAACGTGCTTCCATAACCTATCCTCCAAAGGCGGAACAATCTTGTTATCCACTAACTGTTCCAATATTTCTTTTGATTTCTTGTCTAATTTATCAGTAGAAGATACATGAATTTGCTCCTTTTTATGACGGGAGCTCTTGTGTGAGGATTTTCTGTACCTATCCCTGCTTCTAGATCTTTTTCTGTCCTTCTTTAAACTCCTATCCTTGCTGTTTGATCTCCTCGATCTGCTTCTATCCTTATCCTTGTTTCTATCTCGGCTAGAGGACCTTCTGTGTTTTTTGTGATCTTTAGACGTAGTTCGATCTTTGCTCGACTTTCCATCTTTGTGCCCATGTTTCGACAAACTTTTTTTTTGAGAATCTTTACTGGTTTCTGACTTTGAATCCTTAGCATCAGAAACATGGTCTTCTGTTAGTGTGCGGATGACTTCAGTGTTGTCAATTTTTTCTTTTCTGTTTTCATCATCAACAACCTGTTCTCCTGAAAAAGAAATATATTGATTTATGATTTCAGCCGTTATTATTTGATAGATGATCATAATTAAAACTATTTTAGATTTTTATTGAATATGAATGTGAAATTTAATGTGCAAACATATCAACGTATAGAAATAAAATTTTGTACCAAATGATAAATATAACCGTATTTGATATAAATTAAAAGTAAAACACGTTCTAAACAAACTATGAAAACACAAATTCGAAAATTGTGAGTCTGAAGTCGTATTCTTATCATCGGTTTTTGTTTATTAGTGTTTTCATAACTCGTGCTCTAATGTAACACAATCAACGGCATTTTAGTGCAGCCGAGGTCAATGTTGATAATTTTGACAGTTGTAAGCCACGACAATGCATAAAGCCATTAATATTGATCAAGGACTGCATGTAATTGAGAGTTAATTTACCTTTGTGAGTTTTCAAAACATATTGCCTTGAAAAATTCAGCAAATCCAATTCAGATTTCTTGATCATATCCAGAGAGTGCTTGGCTTCTCTTTCCCTCCACAATGCCAATTCTTGACTGGCTAGATCATCTGGTGATAATCTCACCTGTAAAAGAAATTGGCGTCATTTTACACATCAATCAATTGCCTCAAATTTGAAAAAAAATTCATTTCAACTGTATTCAGTTCTCATTTAAAACAATTCATAATTTCTTCCCTAGTAGGAAGAACTCTGAGCCACCACAAAGATGATAATGGTATCGATTGTTTCAGTTCGGCTCCCTGATGAAGAATCCGTGATCAAAATTGAATATGTACTAGCAGCCGTACACTATGTATCTACCGAAAAGGATGAGCTAGAGTTGTCGTATTTTCAAAATAGGTTAATTGTCCAAATATCTCGGTCATGTCCGTTATTTGGTCAAATCCGTAGAATGGTTCAGCAGTTGAGAGCTATGAAATTTCGTTTCCGCAATAACGCCTATAATATCCAACCGACCAAGTTGTACCTTGGAGGATGTTTGAATGAGATTAAAACGAATAGGCTTGCAAATATTCTCAGAAATCGTCAAGCTAGAAATTTTCTTAAAAATTCCCAAATTTTATACTTCATATCTCACAAGATATTTGGCGGATTTCAACTAGAATTTGTGTCATATATGGACATGATTGATATCTTACATATTCTCATCACAAAAAGATAAAGGAGTCGCATAAGTGAACTAAAGAATTGATGAAAGTTTTTGATTGCGTCTACAGTTTATTTGAGATTGTCAAAATGACAACAAAAAATCTTTCTCTGATAAAGTTTAATATATCCCTATGTCTATGTCATGCTGAGGTTTCAAAAGATTCGAACCCGAAGAATAATTGCTTTTGGGTAATCTGTACTTGAATATATAGTGCGTGTCAAAGTTATGGAACAAGTTCAAAGTTCAAAAATCAATAAATTTTAAAAGGTTCAACTACTCACCAACTGATATGCATTCACCGATTTCTCACAGATTCTTTTCCATAAAGTGTGATTCTTGACATCTTTTATGTTAAATATCAAGCTTCGATATTTATTCCTGTATTTCTGTCCAGTATCTCCGAAACATTTGTGCAATTGTGATTCGATTTCATTGGATATTTCTTTCACCTGCTCTTCTGTCAATTTAATTGTTCCATCAAGTTTTAATCTATTCATTAATTGTTCAAAAAGTGTTTTTTGCACATTTTCTCGAATATTCTCCTGCTTTGGAGTAGTTTGAACAGGCGTTTGCTGCTGATCTGTCTGTCGCGTTTTGGGTGTTTTAGCAGATTGTGGTTTTTCTTTTGCAGGTGGTGTGTTGATTGGGGTTGTTGCCTTAAGAGTTGTTTGAATTAGTTTAGGTGTTTTACTTGAATTAGGTGTTGTCGGCTTTGTCGGTTTGACAGGAGTGACCTCAGTTTTCTTTGTACCAGGTGTTGTTGCAGTTTTTGCATAAAATTTTTGGCTCTGTATAGGTTCAGATCGCTGGAAATTGGATACAAAATTTTATTCATAATTGAAGAAGATATTATAGTTGAAAACAAAAATATTACTTACAATTGCTGTTGGCTTTGGAGAAGAAGTCTTATTTTCTGTAGACGATTCTTGTTTTGGAGTAGAAGTTTTATTGTCCGCTGGCGATTCTTGATGTTTTGGAAGGTGTTTGATAGCACCGACTTTAACACCTTTTTTTCTCACTTCAAGTGACACACCTTGATCCTCGGAATTCTTCACAAGCTGCAGCTTGGACTGAGTGAGTACTTGTGGTTTCTGACGAGGCTGAAGAATCACGAAAAATAAACAATAATATCATAAACAACGCAGTTTGATTTTTCTTATAGATGAATGAACAAAGATAGACCAATATTTCGAAAATCTTGACTACCACGGTACCAAATTTTTCATTTCACTTTGAATGACTTCATGTTATGCAAAACCTGAAAAGAAATCAAAACCCAAACACAAATCTAAATAATAGTCATTTGGACCACCTACAGCTACAATATTCCCATTTTAAAACCAAATAAATTTCCATTCCACACGCTTATGTAGAACCCCATATTTTGATGTATTTGGACTTCCTGATTCCTGGGAGGACCAACCAATTATTTTTCATGGACCGACGCTTACGTTAACCCTCAATTTTTGGGAATCTTAGCGCTCGTGTTTGAGTAAGGTTATTTTCTAATGCGAAAGAAGGGTTAGAAATTTTATAGGAAATTATCCCGCATATATCCATCTGCACGTCTGTATCAATAATGAATTTTCAAATAAGGCATACAATTTAAGTGCCATAAGCCAATTTGAAAAGACAATGTTATTTTCATGGAAAACTTTTTCATGTATATCTAATTCGCCAAATATAGAGGTTTTCAAAACAGATGTCATAAAAAAAGTAAATGTACGTTTTTACGCGAAAAATAAGATTTGAAAAATGCTAACAGATGTGCAGGATATTTTATTGAGAACAAAACATGTATGGGGACGCAAAGTTTTTATAGAATTATCGCCCGCCTAAAAGATAAAGGCATGAAACCAATTTTTTAGCTGAAAATTAGTTATAAATATCATTTGAATTTTGTACAAATATTATCTTGAAGAGGGAAAAATAATGAATTGATTAGGGAATATCGTCGATGTCAATGTGCGAAGATAGCCGCGTCATCGTGCAGTTACTTCATTGCTCATCAGATATCTGTTGGATTTGAACAAAAATTTGATGTCTTACATATTCTCAAATTTCATTGTCGTAGCTTTCTATCACCAAAAGATATGGTAAGTTTTTCATTTACTCTAGGTCTGGGATTATTTCATAGATCACTCATGTTGGATTGAAGAAGCCAGCAGGAAAAACACTCTTTTCCATTGAATATTAACATAATGAATTGAATATCTAAACCGTTCAAACTGGGGATCTATGGAATGTATTGGAACAAGCCTCCTGGTCTTAAGCAAGCAAAAAGACTAATGATCGCCAGCCTATTTCAAAACAGTTTTGGAATTATCCAGGAATGACCTGAGGTTACCTATAGGTCTGTTTTTGGTCATTGAAACTACAGGAACAAACTGTGTAAAATGGCGAAGGAAGTATTACCCATTTGCAGAAGGTGAATGCAACAAGTAAATAATGTGGAATTGTCCATCTCTTACAACACCAGGAGTAGATGATCACTTTAAGATAGGAAAAGACTACTTCCTGATGAAGTGAAAACGTTTGCTCCCAGAAAAATAATGATATTTGACCAAGAAGCCAGTAAGTTCCTGCTGTATATTGAGTAGGTTGAACGAAAAAAAGATCCTACTGGTCACAATTCAGGAAGGAATTGAATGCCAAATGACCCATTATCTAAAATTATTTTAACCATAATTCAACATGCGAACCACAGTACCTATTCCACGCGGACGAAGTCGCAAACTATGTACAGCTATATGAACATAAATGGTAGTTTCAAATGCATAGTCCTAGATGTTTCAGAATACTTATTGAATGTTTAGTTACTAAATTTCCAATAACAGAGACATAAAAACTCAAGCGCGTCACAACTATATCTAGCAATACGTATATCTATGAAAATTAGGAGTACTCCAATAATTTCCCGAATGCGCGAAATTATTCAATTCCATTTGAAAAGAAATAATTGAGATGATACTAAAATTTAAAAACAAAGACATAACATTATGAATGGTCTATACGGATCATAACGAATTGATAATAGTACTAGAACTACATTAAAAAAATTACTTAGACTTTCTTTTGTTAGATGTGACTATTCGGGGGTTAACAGTTTTTAAAATGCTCACTGAATGGGACAAGTAAATGATGAACAATATGATTAAGAAAACAAAGACTGATACGGTAGCTAAATGAATAATTTTAATTTAAAGAAAAAAATAAGAAACAGAGGTGAAATGATACGCTGAAAGCACCTGGAACCTCCCTTTGTTGAATGAGCCCACAATGGCGATCAGCACTGAATTATTTTGAGAAAAATGTTTGAGTTGTCGCTGATAGTTATTTTCCATATTGAATCCATATCAGGATTTGAAGTACTGAGTAGCAAAAGCAGCACTGCAATGTGACATGAATGACCAGATATCAGCAGATCTTACACCATAAACAATCAACGTACACAAATGCATAGAAATAATTATGTAATTCACTTAGTATAAATAATGCTTTCTAGTGAAATAAATTTTGATTAGTTTTCACTGTCTCAAGAGAAATTTACAATAACGTAACTCAATTATAACAGACTTACTTTAGAAGTAACAATCTGTCCTCTGGAGCGATAAACTTCAAAAGTTGGGTGAGCTTTTAGCCATTGCTCCAAATTAGCTACTGTTGGCGCCCTATTGCCGCTCAACATTTTACCAGTGGATTTTTCAAATACTACGACCTAAAACCCAACAATTGCAACCACTACGTCATGCGCAATTTTTAAAAATTTACCTTTTCTACTCCTGAAGCATGAGTTAGTATGCAAGACTGACTGCAATAGATAGAATTTTCTCTGGCAGGTTTCTGACACACTATGCAACTGACTTTACTGACTTCTTTTTTCACTTCTTCCTTTTCTACTTTCTTCAAGCTTTCGACACTATCTATGGAGGCACGTGATGCTTTTCTTATTCTTCGAGCAGCAGCCTGTGGTCTCTTCAATGAAGGGTTCTTGAAGAGAGAAGAATGAATATTATTACAAATACGAATTGATCATTGTTTTCTTACACCATACATTGATTTCTACTAAGGAACTGTAGCCTGTTCAAGTGTAACTGAGAGCTTCATAAGCAAGCATATAGGAGGGGATCTAGAGTTACTTTCCGTCTGAAGTTGAAGAAAAAAATTCATACAAACATATGGTTTCAATCCGATATCGGTTTCGAATGAAATACATGCAACACTTCAAGTTTTGTATTTAGATGTGCATTATACAAACATAAAGTCAAATGTACAGGGTAATTCGCGCAAGTCTGCCATACTCAGTGTTATTTTTTCAATGGGACATCCTGCATATTTGGATATTTTAGAAATCCCCTTAATGAGCAATTAAATAAAGTTCTGTCTGATTTTAAACCGATGACCTTTGGGCAGAATTAAAGGCACGTAACCAATACACTATAACTGGTATTTAATAGCTGTGGGACTTTATGATACATATCATGGCAAGTAATTATCTAAACTTTAAAAGATTATGTCCTCGGAAGTATTAGTTTGTCGAAAATAAAAATGGTATTCAAGAAGATTGATTTAAGAAAAAAATATTTTTACTAGACCAATGTGGGCGAATAACGAACTTTTACTAGATATTTATTTTTCAAATATATTCTCAAAATTTCAGCTCTCTTACTCAATCTGTTAAGATGTATGATGCCTACGGATGGACAGAATTGATTTTGACCATGGATCCAAACAAAACGATACTTTCACCAAAATATTTAGAAGACATTTGGGGAAATCTATAACCACTCTGTTCAATGATTAAGAGTGCTAAAAAATGAATATATCTGGAATGTAATTCGACATAGATAAACATTTTTATACCCAATTGAGAATAATATAATTCAGAACATTGAGAGAAATAAATGTGTCCAAATTAATGTTACTGATGAAAAATTATACAGAATTCATTTGGCCATTTTTAGTCAGTTTGATGGAGATATAAGATCACTGCTCTATAATTGACTATGATTCTCAATATACCATATATATTCTTACTACAAACATTCCATTCCCAATAAGATGCTGGCATAGTGATAAGAGAAAAAAACGGATTATACATAATTACATGAAAATATTAATTATGCCCAAAATAAATTACATGCTCTCTTTTACGCTTAAACAGGTACTATTAATGGTAGGAAACAGTTGATGTGTTTTTATTTTTAGATGTTCCGTAAGACTTGAAACTTTGAATAGAATTTAATAAAAATTGATACATGCATGAAAACGGCTGAGGGACTCCATAATTTGTAGCTGCAAACATAAATGCTTAGCTACTTACAATGTTATAATAATTTATAGGGACCCTGTATTTTAATCATTGCTATTCATTTATAACTATTTCATTATCAGATTATTTAGATCTAATATTATTTTAGAATAAACATCTATCAAGATTTTCAGGTGAACTTTTATAAAAAAAAGTTTAATCGGACAACAACATTATTCAATCAGACTGAGAAAAGAATTTGTGGTCACTAATAAAATATTACTTTGCAGAATAGGCATATCCATTCTTTTCCTTCTTCTTCCATCTGTTGGCCCATTGCTTTCGTGATATTAACACATTTACCGTGATACCATTCCTCACATGTGTCACAACATATCATAAATCTATTGTTATGTGGCTGATTGCAGATGCACCAAAGTTTGTTTGGATCATCTTCAGATTCTTCTTCTTCTTGATTGTCTTCAGCCCCTGAGCTATCTAGCTCATTACCGGAAACATGTTCGTTATCAAGAGGTTTGACTGGTTTTGATATCCTGAAATAAAAAAAAATTAAAACTTTCTGCTCAATAGCTAATACGATATTTGTCAGAGTTTAACGAAAATATATGCATATATGGAGGTTAGGTTATATCTGACTAATACCAATTGTATACTTCGATATTATCACACAAAAAAAAACATAATTTTTAAATCATTTGTTGCAATACACAAAATGAACGACTAACTTCTTATTTTATATATTTATAAAAATGGCTTCTAGGAGGTTGCCTTTTATATTTCAGGATGGGACAACCCCAGAGTGGCAATCTGCCAATCTCTATCGTAAAGCTTGCCATTTTTAGGGTAGTATGTAGTCGAACGTTTTGACATACGAGCTCCATTTGTGTTGTTTACAGTAACTTAAAAAATTAATCTCGCCCAAAAAAATGGAATTTAATCGTGAAAATTTAAATTTCAATTCAATTTCAAAGATCGTATAAATCGCTCAACACCTCTCATAAACAGATACTCTGTATTTCCTGGATCTTTCTGTTATAAATGCCTGATGTTTGGATCCAGTGTTGCGTTTGTGATTGTTGATGCTTTTGGATATTTTTAGTTTGTTTCTTCCGTCCAACTTGCCTCTTCTGTTCATTATTGGTAAAGAAAACCTTTGATCCTTCTAGCTTTCTTGTTTGTATGCTCAATGTGGGCGTTAGAATTCAGCTTTTCGTCCAGAGTTACTCCTATGTATTTCACTGTTTTGTTTCATGGAATCGGGATGTTGTTCATTATAATTTCTCTTGTCGGTGTCTTTTGTTTGTAGTAGAATAACACGGCACTACTATTCTGTGGATTTACTTTAATACTTCATTTGCTCGTGCGCTTTTCGCTAGATCTCGCGAGAACTGTGGTATTGTCAGCGTAAATGGCTTCTATTGCCTCGCTTGTTTATGGTATATACATGTGTTTATGAAATTTTTTTTTCGTTCATTTCGATAGGGATACCTTTAACATCAATTTTGAGACTTTGCTCAGATTTTAATTGATGGGTGTGGAACTCATCATTTCTTTGATTCAGAATTTTATACATATTACTGTATTCTGATTCAGTCTGTGGTTGGGTACTGGTACCAGAAGTGGTAGAGGCCGTAGAAGTAGCTTTTGTATATTTTATACCCTTATTGGTGAGTTTTGGAAAGTTCTGTCCACCTTTTTGTTATGGAAGGTAATTGGTGTTGTATTGTTGTCATTGAGATTAGTATTACTGTGAAGGGAATTGTAATATTGTTGATCGTGTCATCCGTATTACCTGGGTTGTAGTCTGACTTCATACCTGCATCCAATGGGTTGTAAATGCCCGCATTCGTTTTGCTTTCAATTTCGTCATTGTCATCGGTTTCTTCTGCTGCCGTTTTCTCTTTTTATGGGAGGTGGAACGTATTCGAAATTTTAGTTTCGCTGTTTTCGCTCCCAGAGTTTATTTTTCTAGCAGTTTTGCAGGATGTTTTTGTGTCACTTTTCTCCTTTTAACTACTTCCATGCACTCACTAACATTTTTTTCATTAATAAGTCTTTCGATGCAACCTCTTATGATCAATAATTATTCAAAATAAAATTCATAGAACTAAATGAATCTACAACTTGTCGATTCCATCTTTTTCTTTTAAATTTCCCTCAACTTTTTCACTATCACAGAAACACTGGTTTTTGCGCTCAGCGATATCAATATCAGTGTTGCTCAGAATATACTCAAGCATCAATATAACTTCAATTTCGAGTATTTCCAGAAAACTAATATCCGTCAATATCAAAGTCTGTTGAGCTGCTTAATATGGGTGTTTGGTATACCTTCTATGGGTTTTTTAGGGTGTTTTGGGCATTTAATTGACAAGCATTGGAGCATTATTAGATTTGCATAGGGACATTTTGTGTGAACCTTGGCATTTAGAGCATTTTGGCAAATTCTTGCAACATTCAGTTTTGTGGTCGAATTGTAAACATTTGTTGCATGGAATTGGAGTGGGGTCTGGAGGATGGCTGGGATATACCAAGTAGTGCTGATTCATAAAGAAAAATCCATTGTTTAAGAGTGTCTCAAATGCTTCAATTTCACCTGTTATAATTCTAACAAATCTTGTTGGTTTTCCAAGAGATCTCGAAATTATTCTTTTGCAATACCTCTGTTTAATATTGAGAGTTTCTAGATGTTTACTAACATCTTCATCATTAATGTTCGTTTCCATATTTGTTATAACCACTGAGTATGTCTGTTGAGGTTCTCTTTTGTTGTGTATTATCTTCTGCGAATTTGTTTCCCTGTAACTACAAATTTTCTTTTCATTTTTAAGCTCAGTGAGTGCTTGTTCCAATGTCGTTTTATTGTTATTCGATTTGAGAATGAAACCTAATTTTGTTTTGAGTATTATATCACGTGATGACGGAAATTTCGTATTCCAAATAGTTGACATTTGAATTCTATCGATTTCAGCATTTTCTGTATTTATATAAAATAAATTTGAATATTCCATCTTCTTAATCTCATTCATTTTAGCTGAGAAATTTTTGTTTATTGTTTTCGTAGTGGGATTTGTTTTAGTTTTCAATATATGATGTTGAATATTTATTGTTGAAGTAGGAATTGTTGTTTGTATACAAATTTCCTTATCAATTTCCATTTGTGTGGGAACCGAGTTATTCGATGTTGAATTTGTTGTATGCTGGGCAGATGTTGTTTGTTTATTTTCTTTCTGTGTATTCATTATTGGAATATTTAACGGTAATTGAGGTTGTTTGAGATCAATTTCGGGGGATCTACTGTCGTTTTTCTTCTTAGTGTTTTCCGCATTAGCTGCTGTCTTTCTTTTACGCTTTTTTTTTTCCTATTGACTTCTGGAGGAGTTGGAACTTTTTCTACCTCTTCTTCTACTGTAGAAGTGTCGCAAGATTGAGACATTTCTGTATTGAAGAAAAGCTGAAAGTCCGCGGCGTTCACGGTAAAACTTTCAGTAATTTTCTTGTCAAAACTTTTAGATAATATAAATTGCTGATGCAGTGATTGTGTTCGTTGAATAGACGACTTGAACGGGAGTGATAATTTTTGATGATTGGGACTTAACATAAATTTTCAAAATAGATAATTATTAAAAATGCGATAAATATATTAGAAATGGTTAGAGTATACCGCGTATTGTTGTTAAGTAATTTTATTAACGATAATTTCTTACCTTGAAAAACTTATATAAATTTTCGTAGACGAGAACATTTTAAACTGTCCAAGAATAGGTGTCAAAAAATTCTTATTCTTAGTTACCTATATAACCTTTGTACTTGAACTACTTCATATCTATAAAGAACACTTACTTGGTAAAATATTGCACTTGAATGACATTGATGAAATTTGCAAACTGAAATTGTATCTTTTTCATTCTTTAGAAATGTACAATACTGAAATGAACGATTTGGACACAGAACATATCAATTTTCTTTTTCTTTCCTTAGACATCTTCCTCCATTTTAAGGTTCATCAAAAACTTTATATGTAGCGACAAAAGTTGTGTTTAAATACAGGGTGGTCAATTGAAAACAAAACAGTCATTTACGTTGAAATCGCCGAAACGGGTAGATTTTTATTTGGTGAAAACATACTTCATGATGACAGCCACAATCAAATTTTGAATAAGTTACCTGAAATCAGGTAAACAGTCCGCAGTCATATCGTGACTGAAGAGCATCATATGGATATCGTAAATTTTAAAATCCTTCACAAATGCGAAAAAGGCCTGAAATGAAATTTGCTGGAAGCAATGGAAACAACAAATCTGTTCAATATTCCCAATGTGTCCCCACTTAACACCCAAATAGAAATAAACCATTCACCACTTTTAAACATCCCATAGATTTAAGCCCACGAAATATTTCAGTCTGTACCTAGCACCAGAAGATGGTTTAACAACCGAAACCGGTCGTGTAATAGAATTAATAAAGTGAAAATTAGACAAAAATAACTGTTTTCTTTTAATATTCATTACAAGATAATGGTTTAGTATGTCTGTAATATTCCCAATGATTTTTGAAATGAATAAAATAAATATGTTCTGAAAACATTATGAAATATTGTGATAAACAACCAATGGTTGAGAAAATCATATGCATACCATTCAAATCCTACCATGAGAAAAATGACCTCCTTCCTATCGTAACTGTATTGAAACGTATGATTCAAGCATCAATACAGCACAGTGTATCGTCGGTTACATTCAAACCCTTTCTGAAACGACATAGATAACATATTTTTGGTTGGCGGTAAATGGAGCAGTGTTCTTTTATACAATTGCCTATTTGGCGCAATTAAAAAAACTCAATAAGTTGCCGCAAAACGCTGCGCTGGAGTTTCTGCGCTTCCCATTTCTAATTCCCAGGATTCGAGAATACTTTACCTGTTCAGATTTCAAATAGACTCAATCACCCATAATGTCTAATAGGGACTTGAACTTGTTACACCCTGTATACAAGAAAGTCTCCATGAAGCGAAAAAATTTTACGGCAATTATATGAGTATTTTTTTAATTAACAATGATTAAAGAAATCCTGCAAAAAGTTATTTGTCAACAAAGATATAGTTTGGAAAATTAACTTTAGGAGAATATTCCAATGGGAATCAGTGCTTTGAAAAGTAAAGATTCAATAACAATTCTTTCAAATCTACAATATATACCCTTAAAATTTTACCATTTTATTTTGTTTACTTGCAGAGCCATACGCTCAACCTCAACATGGCTATGGCACGCGGACGCCAATTTTCAACGATAAATTAGAATTACTGTGAATGTAATAAAAAATTTGATGCCGAAATAGTACCTAGGTTTTGACGCCTTCGAATATGTAGGATAGTCTAAACAGCGCATACGCCTACCCGAAAGCCGTGTTGGGAAACTCGAATCGCTCATTTCAAAATTCGGAAGCAATGTCATTTAAATGCACAGGTGTAAATTATGCTTGATGCACTGATTACAATATACAAAAATACACGCACATAACTATCATGAAGTAAGTCCCCGAAATAATTACATTACTTGTCAAGTTCGCCTGAGAAATGCTCGCCAAATTTCAAAAAGCGGTAATCCAGAACCTCAAGTTTTGCGCAAGAACAGTAGTGATGGTCCTACACATTCGTTATCAGTACGTTTGAAATAGCATTCACAATATATGTATCATCGTTTCAAAATCTTAAATCTTAACCTCTTTGATCGCAGAATATAAGTTTTTGTCACAGAAACTGTGGTTTGATAGTCTGGAAACACAGTCACCTCATGTCAAGTGAAAATGATCGTAGATTACTTAATTATGCACTGAACATCCTTTTAGCAACTCGAATTGATTTGACATATCTGTTAAGATGTGTTAGTTGACATGAGGTCTGGTAAGTGTTTCAGAAACCAACCGTAAGCGAGGTAAATAAGTTTATATGTTAGAGATGGCCACCACTCTTCAAAATGTATAGGTTTACTACAGGTACTGTCAAGTGGTAACCACGTGTAAGAATATTATGTTTAATAATTCTGTAGGTAAGTTTGAAGATTACTGATAAAACTCACTTGGGCACTTCAGCTTCCTGGGTTTTTTTTTTGTTTCGACTCCTAGTTGTTGGCCTTTCTATAGGTGGTAATATCAGAATTCTACCATCAGGGCGTACAATTTGAGTACCTTTTTTGATTATGTCACTTTCAGATGTATCCTGTAAATATATTTTTTTTAATCAATGTAATAATAATGAATTATCATAGGGGACAGCAAACAAGCAATCAAAAATAACAAAGGAGCAGACAAATTTATTATACACAGAAATGGAAGCTTAGACAAGAGGATCAATAGTTTATTCCACATAGCAGGAAAAACAAGATTTGTCTGCTCCTTTGCCTGTTGATCTATTCCTTATTGATACATCAATATAGTTTATGAAACATAAAACACAACATTAAGTGAAAACCAAATAAGTATTTTGAGATTTTTCTTATCTATACTTATTAATAACTAGCTTTAAATTAAGAAACACCATGTTAGAGAATGTAAATGAGAGGTTTTATCTAACAATTTTGTCTCCTTCCCACCACACATTTTTGCAGGCTCAGTCAGATTAGGGCAATTAACATTTTTCACCATATGATGAACCATATATGCCTTAATCTGATACGCTCAAGTATGTACAATGCATTGATTTTCACTACATTGACAGGATATCGTAGATAATTAACCTTATATACAAAACTAAGTTTTGGGTGACACCACTGGGCCAGGTTATCTCCTAATATTTAAAATAGGTTAGTCTCAACAACATGAAAATTACAGTAATATTACCGGTGAATATGCGCATTTGAATATTACTTCACAACTGGTTTTGATAGCTCAGAACTGCGAATAACTTATTGTCAGATGTCCCATCAAGTCATAGAAAAAAAATACAAACTTTAAATTACTGTTTGATTCAGTAATATTACCGGTGAATATGCGCATTTGAATATTACTTCACAACTGGTTTTGATAGCTCAGAACTGCGAATAACTTATTGTCAGATGTTTTTAGGCCAACCTTGGTACTTGGTGTCAGAAACCATAGAAATGTATTGATTGAAGTTAAAAATGTTTGTGGAAAGCATTTATTCCCTTTGTTGTATACAGGGTGTCTCAAGTTCGAGTGCCTATTAGACGTTTCTGGAGAACTAGACATATTTGAAATCTGAAAATTGGGATTATGATATTGTTCGAAGTTCTCTACAGAGCTAAAATATTGTCGAAGCCCAAAAACTTCCGGTTATACCGGGAGTGAAAATAAATTCGACGAAAAAATTTTTTTTCAAGTTTTCCATTTCTGGTATGATCGAGTATTCAATAGTGAATACATTTCTGTTAAAACCATTGTATTAAATCGAATAGTTTTCAAGATAACTAAAAAAAACTGGAAAAAAAGTCAAATATGTTCAGTCAGTAATATGTTTATTATTCTTATTTTAAATATCCTGAGCGTAAACCGTTTTTACAACATCGAAGAGGGAGGATGTGAAAAGGTCATGCATCTTTTGGATTTCAAAAATATCATCACAGTGTGTTTCAAATTTTGTGTTGAAAATTGTGATCTTAAATTGGCCATAACTTCTGTTTTTCAAATTAGAACCCTATTTTTTTATAATTTTGTTGGATTCTGCGGTCAAAAATAATGATAGTTTTCTCACATGATTATGCTCCTAAATTCAATAATTTCTGAGTTATTTGGGATTTTCTGGATTTATGTAGTACGTAGAGTCAAATTCTTCGAATCTGATTCATAAGGATATTCTGTGAGCATAGAAGATAAATTATCCCATTTATAATTCACAAAAGTCAGACAGGTTGTTCGAAATTCGAACATTATCCTAAAAAATATTCATCTTCGATAACATGGAAAATTCCATTTAAATTATTAAACAATCAAAAGTGGATCACGCCGAGCGAACCGCGGATTGATCGAAATCTGCTGACCGGCTAGAAACAATTGACATAACAGGGCACCCAGACAATATTCTGACACCAAATATGGCAATGTTATTTTTATCGTCATTATTCAATTTAGTATATAAGATTAGAGTATAATCAATAAAGCATCATTCATCATTAGTTTGATGAATAAACCTCTTCGGCAACTGTGGAGTTAAGACATCCCTTGAACGTTCTGAGTCTGGTCGTTCAGTTGCCTAAACCTTCAAGCAAGTGTTGTTTCAAATCAAAGAAACAACACCGGTCTTATTGTTAGTCGTTATAAAATTTTTAAAATAAGAATAATGAACATATTACTGACTGAACATATTTGACTTTTTTCCCAGTTTTTTTTGGATGTTTTGAAAACCTGTCTGATACTTGTGAATTATAAATGGGATAATTTATCTTCTATGCTCACAGAATATCCTTATGAATCAGATTCGAAGAATTTGACTCTACATACTACATAAATCCAGAAAATCCCAAATAACTCAGAAATTATTAAATTTAGGAGCATAATCATGTGAGAAAACTATCATTATTTTTGACCGCAGAATCCAACACAATTATAAAAAAATAGGGTTCTAATTTGAAAAACAGAAGTTATGGCCAATTTAAGATCACAATTTTCAACACAAAATTTGAAACACACTGTGATGATATTTTTGAAATCCAAAAGATGCATGACCTTTTCACATCCTTCCTCTTCGATGTTGTAAAAAAGGTTTACGCTCAGGATATTTAAAATAAGAATAATGAACATATTACTGACTGAACATATTTGACTTTTTTTCCAGTTTTTTTAGTTATTTTGAAAACTATTCGATTTAATACAATGGTTTTAACAGAAATGTATTCACTATTGAATACTCGATCATACCAGGAATGGAAAACTTGAAAAAAATTTTTTTCGTCGAATTTATTTTCACTCCCTGTATAACCGGAAGTTTTTGGGCTTCGAAAATATTTTAACTCTGTAGAGAACTTGAACAATATCATAATCCCAATTTTCAGATTTCAAATATGTCTAGTTCTCCAGAAACGTCTAATAGGCACTCGAACTTGAGACACCCTGTATACAGTGGCAACAATAAAAAAAATAAAGATTAAATATTGCTATAATGGTTTGACACTATACAACTACTTCGATTATAATTCTATTGTTATAGAATTTCTCCCCCTTTTTTGCAGTTGTTTCTTGATATTTTATTTTTAATTCGCCGCTTCAATAGAGAGTCTGCACCTTAGGCAAAGTTACCAGCTTTGCCATATCTGGAATCTCTCGGATCCAATAATTATTTAGTTTTAAAATCAATTAGTTTTAAAATTAATGTTAATTTCAATTTTTGTTATACAAAATATAGGTATATATATATATAGATAGGATGGAAGACTGTGGTTGATAGATATTTGATTGCATTTGAAGCTCAATAAAGTTAATTTCTCTTTTTTTTGGTTTTCTCTCCTCATTATTTATGCTATTTGATTTTTATAATAATAAAAATTGTATTAATTTTATTTAATTACAAGCTTTCATTTCAGTTGTATGAAAGTAGTTGATTAATTAAATGTCTCTACATTTGTTAATATATAATAATGAAATTAAACAATTGACGCAATTGATGCATTCAATGGAATTAATATAGTTACATATAATACCGGCAAATTAGCTGAAACTTCTCTTATTCTAAATGCAATTCCATAATCTGCTTCTACTTCGTTATTCTTCAATTTGAATTTTCTAATCCCTCTGGTTCATTATTTTCTAAATCAATTTTTCCCTTAAAGCATATGTTGTTGCAAATCAAGTTAAAATAACCAAACAGAAAAAATGATTTTACAATCAGTTCTCAATGTGTCCCAACAACAAATAAATAATATTACTGACAGAACTTGCTGATCCGTATTGAAATCTAGTTCTCTTACTTGAGAACTGAAATATTTCCTTTGTTGGGATGAAACAATTATGACACACTGGAGTAAGTCCAAAGTTTCCCTCACCGGCTCCGAACTATTCGCAAATTTGTAATGTGTATGTCAGCTAAGGCATTAATTTACTTTTTCAATATTTCCTAAGTATTATGCAGAACATGTATTTCAAAAAAAAATATTATATTAATCATATTAATCACCTAAAGACTAAACTGTGTTTGCTGGGATTCCGAATTAATAACCCCTTCATCTACTTTGGAAATTGTATGTATATTATTTTGTAAGTAATTTAGTTTAATCATAAGACAGGCTCACAGAATTGGTATGGAATGATTCTAAATCAGTAATTTTAATCGATCTGCATGACATCATTCACAATTACAATGAGGCATAATGAAATCATGCTATTTTCTAGAGCAAGCATGAAAAATGAAGTTAACTGATAAATTAAGATCCACATACCTGGGACCCCCTTGTTTCTTCTAAGTGTTGAGATGACTGTGTCTCTGGTTGAATATTTTGTTGCACTGAAGGATCTAGCACCAGATTACCCTCATTCAAACCTTTGTCAATAGCTTTTTGAAGGTCTGTATTGCCTACTAGAGACTGAGCTACTTGGTATAATATGTCCTCAGAAATTTCATCATTATTGATATTATCTAGAATACTCTGGTCTAAATCATCTAATGCTATACTTTGATCAACAGATCCAGTAGAGCTGATTTCGCTAGTTTGAACTAGAGGTAAAGTAGAAGTTGTGTAAGATTTCACATCCTCTGTCATTATAATAGAACGAATATCTTCTGGAGTAGCCATCTCAAGATCAACGCCTCCACTATGAGAAATGTTTTGAGAGACCAGTGTTTTATTGTTCTTTGAAGATGTTTCTTTTTTATTCTCTGTTGTTTTTGGTTTTTCATCAATACTGCTTTTTCTTACTTTCCCTGAACTCTGTCTTCGTTCTTTATGTTTGATTTCTTGCTTGGTTTTCTCTTTTTCTGGAGTCTTGTTATCTACACTGGACCTACTACTTTTATTTGAACCAACTAAACACTGATCATTAGTTGATTTTGATCTATTTTCTAAGGATATTTTAGGGGGAGAGTTTGTCGATGAAATGTTTGATGTAGATGAAGTTTGCGGATCTTTGTTCCCAACCCTCTTTATTATATCTGGGGTCGAAAACAACATGAAATCGTTCGGTATTGGTTTAGGGGTCTTTTTTTCCTTCTTTTGTACCTTTTTATCTGAAGGGGTAGCAGTTTTTTCCTTATCAACATGATCTGATGGTTTTTCTGAAGCTTTACATTGCTCTTGTACTTCTGTGGATTTTGAAATTGTAACCTTAGTATCTTTTAGTTTCATCTCAGATTTAGGTTGTTTTGTTTCAACTTTTACTTGTTTCTTTGGTGATTTCTCTTTAGGTAGAGACTTACTTTTACGTGCCGTTTTTTTAGGTGTCTTCAATTTTGGCTGTTCAATTTCAAAGTCTGAATCATTTTCATCATCTTCAAATCCGTATTCTTCATCTTCATGTTCCAATTCTTCTTCAGATTCAAAATCATCATCAAATTCTTCTTCTATTTGTTGAACTATTTTTGGCTTTTCTTTTATGTTTGTTTTTTCGATTATTTTAGAAGTTGTCTCTTCTGCAGCATCCTCAGTTGTTTCCACATTAAATGTTTTACATTTTCCAGTAGACATAGGACTCGTGGTAGACACTTGTCCTGTCTCTGGAAGAGTTTGATTTGATGGTACATCAGGCAAAGCATTCAGATGGCTTATAGCTTCCACAGAAGGGGGAACAATTAAGGTATTCTCCAAAATGATAGGAAGCATTGCTGATTTCTGTTGAGTACTACTTTCTCCCAATGTTTCCACCAAGTCCTCCAATTTCGTTTCACTTACAGGCACACAAGTAAAATAATCATGATCCAATTGGAAATTGTGCAAATTTCTAGCAACTTCTTCCATATCAAGTGGTTCTCTTTCAGTAGGTGGGCCACTCACTTCAACTACAAAAGAGAGATCATTAAGATAGTGCATAGAATATTGAGAATCATTTATTTTATTGAGAAATTGGCAAAAATCTATTTTGTCTGAATATAAAATCATTGTTGGAGGTTCCATTGATACATATTAGTAAAGGTGTCTAAAATACTGGTACATGCACTTCTCATAGTTTGAATTGATACGTTATTCCAAATCTTAGGACAAGGGATTGTTTACTATGATGTTTACGTGAGGGCGCAACCATGTGAATCATTCATTAATATTTGATATTAGATTTCATTCATTTCTACGCCATCAGGGAAGGTTCGACATTTTGCATTATAAAATTCGTCATTTTGAAACTTTCAAGGAAAAGCAAAAGAACGAGTCCTCTTATTCCCATACCTGTGAATAAAATCGAATCAGTGCATACACCATTATTCTAGACATGTTATTATTAGTTTGTCATTCCTAGCATGTCAAATTCATTATAAGACTCAAAATATGACTAACAAAAACTGACGTTATCTTAAGTTTTTATTAATTTTGCACTGTTTAAATACTTGTGCATAATCTGATGATTATCTTCTTTCTAAAACTCAAGTTTCTTTAGTTTCAAAGTACATTCCTGAGAATGTGTATATTATACCATATATTTATCTCTTGATTGTCAATTAAAATTGCCATAATATCAATCCTCTGAAAATTTTTGAAGCTAAAATAATGCTAATAATTAGAAATAAAAAAACCATACATTAAGAGCCATATATTTTCAATGCTGAAGATCAATCAAATAATTATGTTGAATAAGACGTTTTTCTTTGAAGTAGAATTGAGAATAAGTTGAAGAATTCTCTTCACTTTACCTTCATTCATTACATCTGGTATAAATGTGAAGTGGTCAACAGATATATCAATACCCTTCCTATCTGTTTTATTGATATGCATCAACTGGATATTTGTAGCACCAGGCTTTGAATCTAAAAATTAATACAATATTATAATGAAGAATTGAAAAACTGCAACTCTTATCCTACTCAAATAATTTTCCACAGTTTCACGGTCTGGAGTAACAGTTCCATCTTCACCAACTAATAACAACAAACTGTCATTCAGCATAGCATCCGTTACCTTAACAACACTATGAGCCATCTTTACTCTTATCAGCAAAGGAATAATGTAATATCTAAAAAGATGATAATATTTATTATATTATCTAAAAAGGATAATTCTACTTAATAGAAATTTAGTGGGTAATTACACGTAACTGCCATATCATAAGTATACACTACTTATATCATAATCACAAGTATAAAATAAGCAATTATGAACTCCATACAACTGGGTTTTTCAGGTTGAATGAAACGAAATTGAAATTAAGAATCGATCATTTAATTACAAATTATGAATGTTAAACAAGATGACTCTGAAGGTAGAAGGGACTATGTAGTTATAAAAAGATATGACAGGCACAAAAAAAAATTTCTACAAATAAATGCAAGCTAATTTTTTCCAGAAGAATGATACAGAAGAAACATATTTATACTTCAATGCTAACATTTACTATCAAGTCCTAAAGAACGGTATGAGATAACAGTGCTATAAACGCACTTGTTATGATATTATTCCATCAGCACCAGCTGCAATTTATGCCTCTCTCAAACCATAGTTAGAGCACTCAAATATTGCACTAATCCGAATATATTCCGATGATTGGGCATACTATAAAACGGAAACTATTTTTCACAAAGCTGAAAAAACACCACGCCGTTGTTATGCTATGCTACTTTTGCAAACTGACAAGAGAAATGACAGGATGAGGATGGTTTCTGTGAAACTGACCATAGAACATCATTTTAAGCAGAAAACCACAAAAACTATATAGAGAAGCGTAAGATGTCTAAAACATAGACTACCTAAAGTCACTTTTATTTATCTATGCCTAAAGTCTAAAATACTGGTGTGTGCACTCCTCCGATTTTGTTTTACAGGTTTGGCGACATGGTGATTCTTTCATTTTCCCTCCGCCAGGTAGCGCCACTCAAATCTATTCGAATGTCAGTTTCTGATTATTTGTCTATTTCAGTGTCGTAATGAGTTCATTACAGTACTAAAAACAGTGCTGTAATGAACTCATTACAGCATAATTGCGCCAAAGGGCGCAATTGTGTCAATAAACAGTACGCCATTTATCAAGCATCAGAAGGTTTTGAATGCAACCAACAATACACATTGCTGTATTGATGTTTCGAGCCTTGAAGTGCCTGTTTCAATAATATTTCGCTAGAGAGCTTAACATTTATCATTTACAGGGTAGGAATTAAATACAAAGAACAATTTGCAATTATATCTGGAGGACGGTTATGAATTTTTGGGTGGGTATTATATTGTATTATATTGTAGCGCTCTCCTGATGAAGGTTTAAAATAAAGCTGAAAGCTCGAGTTGTAAGGAAAAAAGAGAGTACTTATTGAATTGACATCGACTACTTGCCCAAATAGAGTTCTTGAATATATATTTAAATGAATTTTCGAGGAGTGAGTTGACACATTTGACACACTGAAACGAGTTAGCGCTACGCAGTGTTACACATCTCTAGGCATCACTGACCCTCACAATTTTGCCAAACCGCTGACGCAAACATACGAATGGTTCAAAAAATCATAATTAGTTAACCGTTTATAAACCAGTCCTACGCTAAAATGTACTTATATTCATAGAATCATTACGATTAAACGGACAAGAAGATGTAATTTACGAAAACTCTGTGGTTAACCTCAATTTCAGAATTGTAATCGTATTGAAAAAACAAATTTGGATAACAACAAATAAGAGCCTCTTGGTGATTGTTCATTGAGGATTTAAAATTTGAAATTATCTCAGGAAAAATGTCTTCAGATGATCCTTACGCAATTGTTCGTGAAGGTAAATTGAAACTAAAACGAGAGGATGGAGTAAAAAAAAAGAAGAAATCCAAAAGCAAGAAATTGACAGAAGAAAAGATCCAAAGAATTCTGGAAAGAGATGATGAGAAGAAAGTGGAATTGTCATCTAAACAAAAACGAACAAAGGCGGAATTAGCATTTTTGGAACAGAAGGAAAAAAATGTGAGTTTAAATAAGCTATTTCTCATAATTTATTCTGTAATGTTTTTTATTTACTTATTTTATAGCAAGCAAAGAGAATCTTAGAGAAAGCTACTATGACACACAAAGAAAGAGTGGAGAAGTTCAATCAACATTTAGATAGTCTCACGGAGCACTTTGATATCCCTAAGGTTTCATGGACAAAGTAGAACTAACTAACTGCATATACATACACGAATATATCAATATATATATATAGGAAAAAAGGTATCATGAATATTTTAAGTACACAGTATCAATGATGAATACAAATATTGTTCAATTGGCATGAATTCATTCACTTTAGCTCTTAAAACCTGAATGCTTGGATTTTATAAGTTGTGTGATTGATTTAGCTTCTTCAGAAGCAAATAAAAAGTAGTTACCAACAATGAGCAATGAATATTTTGTCATGAACCGAAAAAATCTTGTTTCAAGATAATAATAACTATGGGAAATATCTGTCCAAGGAACAAGCATAAGAAACTATTCTTTCACAACATTTCAAGACGATATGAAGCATATACAGTAGCAACAAAATGGGTGTTTTTAACCAAGTTTTTAACATTCTCGGATCAAGTTGGAATATGCCACACTTCTTGTCTTTACTACAACTTTCACACTTATGAACCATTTTTAGTGCGATGAAAAGTAATAAACAATAAAAAAATATGAAAAAAAAACGAAGTTTTTATTAACAATTATAGGGGAATAGAGAAACCTACTATTTGCTCAGTTTGGCAACATGAAAATTTTTTATGACACGAGTGGACCAGCTCAATACGTTACAATCGACTAGCTCTAAGTTTCAGATGCGGCACTTTTCAATGTAAATAAAGGGGTCTATTCTTATATAGTCTAAGTTCGGTAATCGCCCAATTTTTATATTTCACATGGTTTTTTGTTGGGTTATTAGGTTAGTCGAGATTTTTATTTTTGATATTTGGTCCGGGTTGAATAGGTAAGTTAAGCTTTTGTTATTTAATAGAACGACTTCGAAAGTAACTTTTTACCAATATGAACTATCAGATATTAAATATTTACAGTCAGTTCAAGAACGTCAAATATTCAGGGCTATTCACTAACTCAAGTTGCTTTCGCCGTGGCTATCCAAAGCAACTCGTAGAACAACTTTCGATAGCCACTGCTACCCTTTTTGGTATTCTCTAACTAACCATTAACAACTGTTGTTATCATAACAACTTTTTGTGAAGAGAGTCATGGCAACACCGCAAAATAGTTCAAATGTCCGTTTTCTCGATACAACCATAGACAAATGATATGGATTTGTCTGTGGAATAAGCACATACATAACCTTCAAAATCACGAAAAATGACCGTTAAAGAAAGTTGGGAAAAGATTTCAATTATTCTCGAGGAATCTGTACTCTTACTATGGAAGAAGGATGAGGTTATATAAAAGACAATTTTCGGTATTTTTAATTTAGCATCTCTTATTTTAGACATAACAGGTTTAAAAAGGCAAGCAATGAAGATATCAATTTATGATGAATTTCCTGTGCGAACATAAAGTGATGATGAAAGTAAAACTATCGCCAGCTGAATCAGTAAAAGTTGGAGAACTGTGAATGCAACTCACAAAAGAGTTGAATAATATGAAGACAGCGTTAAGCCTTTGCAGCAGTGGCGCATTTACCCTACAATACTCTATATTAATACCTTTGTAATTTAAAATTCATTAAAAAGTTCATTTGCACTAAAAAGGTCATTCTTATTCGATTAAAACTTCTAATTGTTCACATGAATGAAAAAAAAACAATAAACAAACAGTAGCCGACAAGAGTGGTTATCGATAGCTACACCTATAAAGCAATTGCCAGTAAACTACTAGGGATAGTCACTAGTCGTTATGCAAAGTAACTTTCATAACCACTTTCTTGAATAGTGAATACCGATTTCGCGCTTAGCAACTGACCTTGAAGATGACCACGATTTTCGGTGGCTATTCATAGCAACTTGAGTTAGTGAATAGCCCTGATTACCGCTACATGAGTAATTCTTCAAATACCCCGACTAAACGTACGATCTGGCAACGTTGCTGCTCATTTTAAGCGCCGTCTACAATTCACCGGTATAAAAGTCAAGATTACCCTAAGTTCACGATTAATTTGGAGGATGAAATATCAAATTATATCTATAAAATTATTTGAGTTGCAATAGATTAGCACATTTCTTTCCATTTAATTAGTGCTAATTGAATTTTTTCTTCTATGTTCTGTGATGTTAACCTAAAATCTGTCTTGTTTTTTAATACTTAAAAACTAAAAGAAAAAATATTAGTGATATTATATTGAATTAATTTACTAGGTCTGTAAAATGGTGTTCTATTTCGAAAGTTCTGTAGCTTCTCCCCCTGTTACTTTATTCATGGGCTTAGATAAATATGAAAGTAAGAAGATATGTTTCTTATTATTTACGTAGATTTCTAATTACTATTTTTTTATTTTTCCCTATAAGATGAGGATCTTATCAAGTGGGGATGGCCCGAGGATGTTTGGTTTCATGTAGATAAAGTTTCTTCAGCTCATGTTTATTTGCGATTACCTAGTGTAAGTAATAAAACATCCGAAAAAAGTAATTAGACAACTCCACACACTTTCTTTAAAAGGAAACGCAGCCTCATAGTTTTATTTGTATTATCTTTCCCTCATGAACAGTTTTCGTTGCATGTTTTCTTCAACATTCCAGGTGTGTGTACCAAAGAACTGCTATTGATGTAACATTTTAGACTCTTAGTTATCAATTAATGAACTCCTTTCAAAGTTTCATAGTCATTGCTTTTTTCCAAGCTACAGATATTGCCTCACAGAATAAGATGAAACTGATATCTTTTTTAAGCAGTGAAGAAATTATGGCTTTATCTTATGACTGTTTTTTATATTATACTAAATGAAGGATTTAAAATAATGTTACTCTAGGGTCAAACTATTGATGACATTCCTTCTGCAGTAATTGAAGATGCTGCTCAATTAGTGAAAGCTAATAGTATAATGGGAAATAAAATGAATGATGTAGATATTGTGTACACAATGTGGACTAATTTGAAGAAAACATCTGCAATGGAGGTTGGACAAATAGCATTCCATAAAGAAAAGGAAGTTAGGAAGATCAAGGTTGCCAAGAGAATAAATGAGATAGTGAACAGATTGAATAAAACAAAAAGGGAGGAGAAAATTGGTAAGATTTTTCAGGTTCGAACCTGAAGAAATATTATTTCCTTTTCTGAGAATATAGAATTTCACGAATTAAATGATTAAATAAAAGGTGGTGGGGATGCTGTATTGGCCACACTGCTCTCTTCTTAACCTAGTAGTAACTAAGTACAATCCAACCATTTCTGTTTAGGCTTGGGCAAACTAGTTTGTGACAGGGATCTCTCGGTCTAGTTTGCCGGTCCTAAACGAACTAGTTTGCTCTTCTAGTTCGTCAGCTCCTTTATCGGATCCCTGTCAAGGAGTGGCAGGGCTTGTAGGGCATGCATCGTTCGATAGTTCGCTCTTTTCAATATTGTTCTGGCTGATCGTGATTATGGAATGCAGGTCTTTTACCTGCAATTTACAACCTGGCTAATGGTTATAAACTGCGAATAAATTGTAATAGATCGAATGATTTTATAATTTTTCTTTCTTTGAATATGAATGTGGACAACAAAATAATTATTGAAAGCCGTGAATATTCCCAAAGAATTATTCTCTAAGCTTACCAAGAAGAGCTGAGAAGCAAGAAATGTCAGGTAGTCACTTCCCTTTCTTAGTTCCTCATTCCTAGTTCGCAATGAACTAACAACCCAATTGAACTTAATGCCTCTCTCGCTCACCTGGTCGTTAACGAATTAACTAACTACAGAGCGTTGAGAAAGCGAACTAGTTCAAGTAGTTCGTTTGTGGGAGTGGCTTCTTCTGAACTAGTTTGCTTATGAACTACACAAGCCTGTTTCTCTTTAAAGGGAAGCTGTGCAAAGCATTATGGAAGAAAACTATCATTCTATTATTATACTATCTCTATGTTAAGATAGTTCATACTTATAACTGCAAATTGGCATTTTTGTATTGAAATTATACCTATGGGTCAATATAGGGTATTTGATTTTTTTATGTCCCCAAAGGAAAGGTGACCTGTTTGATTCAATATTCAAAATTCCTTTAGTTACCATTGATTTGACTTTGCAGTTATGAAGGCCAAAAGATTTTTTTATTTTTTTGAGATTTTATAGGCACCAGGGGAAAATTTGTTATCAGGGTTATGACACAGTTGCCAGAGTAGTGACAAATTGAGACAGGGAAAGGAAAGGACTTTAATCATTAACTACAAAATAAGTGGATAAAACATAAATTTATATTTATATCATATGTGAAAAATTATATTTTGCTTTACAGGGTCTCCTGTAACTCAACGTCAAGCGGTTACTGGGCGATATTCTAGGTTATACCAGTTTTAGCAAAAATACTATGTCACTTGGTTAAGTAATAATAGTATATTTTTGTAGTCACAAATTTTCCAATTTTGCAGCAATTTTTTTTAAAACGTAATCCTAAATAACCATGCTATTGATTACAGTCACAAATCCATTTTTAGGTAAAATTGTATTTTTTCATTAAAAAAATTTTTTTATTTTTAATTTTTATAATTTTTATTTTTTAATTTTTGCTAGAACTGATATATCCTAGCATATCGCCCAGTAACCGCTTGACGTTGAGTTACTGGACATCCTATATACTTATATATATGTATTTTGAATGAACAGAATGGAGTGAGTCTTAGTGGAATGAAATAACATAACTTGTTTATGCTTATAAACTCATCAAATAAGAAATCAACTACAAAAATCACTGCACTTAGTCTGATTGAACTTGAAGATCAATGCTGGTTTTCATAACTGTTGATAGCTTGATCGAGCAAGTCTGCGCCCAAATGTACGTGAATTCGAAATTTGGTTCTTTTGGTAACCAGGGAGGATACTGCAACCACTGGCACATGCACTCTTATTGGTTGCATTTTTTTACACTGATTCAATAATATTTGAACTATGCTAAAAACTGTTATCTTGCTCTAAACCTCACTTTGTTCTGCACGCTGTGTGTGAGGTATACAAATATACATTGATGTTGTATTGAATTGTTTGACATTTATTCCCCCCGGCTGAAGGTGATATGATTGTTCCTGCATGCGAAAATAAGTTTTTTTTTACATATACTATTAAATAATTTACTCGTTTTCTGGATAGAATATGTTTTACTGTACATTTAGGAATACTTTTATATTGAAATAAACTATGGTAGCTTTGAATATTAGCACTTATCGTCAAAGGAATTAATGAAAACGCGATTGCGTCATGCCAGGGGAGTATATACTGAATATTTTGGATTTCTTATGTACGAAATTATTTAATTATATCAAAAAGTGTTTGTGAGCCAAATTAATGAAGGACTTTTCATTGTGGAAGCATGGTCTAGCAGCAGAAAAATCTTTTTTCAACATTAAATTTGTTTATATCGACCCCTATTGTATAAATATGCTAAGTCTGCAAAAATTTGTAAAATGAAGAGTTTGAAGAGCTCTCTATTTTCTTTCGGAAAAATAAGTAGTTCCATATAGAATTCCAGAGTTGATAGCATTTTTGTATCAACATGTTTGTGATTTCGATGAAAATGTTTCATCAAAGTTTCTCCATGAAAGACTGGCTTGTGCTTCAGAACTCTATGCCTTCTAGAATATAAGTTACCTATAATGTAAAGAGTATTGTAATAACACTGCATGTAAACTATTTTTGAAATATTTCTATTGTTTACATGTTTCAACTGGAACAGCGTGCTATTGATTTGCCTAAATGTGTAATTTTCGAATATCAAGTCAAAAATGGAAGCTTAGCAGTTAAGGACAATGAAATTTGGTTTCCCCAATAACTACTAGAATATTCATTTGATTAAACTGAAACTTGAAAATTGTTTGAACAGTATTAAAAGAAAGAAATCAGACAAATTTCATGAATATTGTTATGCTAGTTAATTTTACAAATTTTTCGAAAAAATATTTGGTTTCTCATGAGATATTCGGCAAATTAGACAACAATTTGTGCATATTTGGAGGTTATTGATATCTTGCATATTCTGAAATTTCATCTGCTGCTCCTAAATAACTTTTTTGAATCCATTTATCAGAATATTTTGTGAACTTGAATTTAATAATTCTTATATAATAGATTTTAGAGCTGAAAGGGAAAAAAGGGACAGATTGGAGAGAGAAGGGAAGAAAAAACTGTTGAAGCAAGAACAGGAAATAAAAAAGGATTTGGAGAAGAAGCGGAAGGAAGAAGCAGAACTGAGAAGTTACAATACACTGATGAACAGTGAAACTATGGCTAAATATGATGATGGAAATGATTCTGATGATTTCATGTAATGAGTCTACATAAATATGATGGATATTAATCTTTATACTTGAATCTCCTAATCTCAAAACCTCACAAGTCCATTTAGGACAAACATTGACAAATCTCAAAAAACTGGTCTGATATGTATTGAATAGTTTAATTGAAAAAAAATACCTATTTGTTTTAATATAAGATTCTTAACTGAAAACAACTATGCTATATATATATCATGAATCAATTAGTTTTGCAACAAATGATTAATAAAATTGAACTCTGTCTTGATTGGTAATTTTATCATACTTTTGGAAGTTGGGATTTGAAATTTCTCGTTGGAGATCTTTATAATGGCATTAATGATATTATTAAATTGAAGCTTTTACGCATTAATTGCTTCACTCTAATATGAGCAAAGAATTTTGAACAATTAAGTATTCTTCAAACATTCAGTCTGATACTTTTGCAGCTGCCTCTTATGTTGAAGGTAAGTATGTCTTTTCTTGGGACTTTATATGAATACTGCAATTCTCCACACAAAGTTTTTGAATAAAAGTTATCTTAAGTTTTTCTCTACTGGCATTCACATTAATAATGTTTTATGCCGACAGTCTTTTCATCATCTCATTCAGAAGTTGTAGCACATAAACCCTGAGTTATTCAACTATTACCATGGCTTCTGCATCAGACCTAATGGTTTAGACTATTTTTGTCTCGATATTCCAAAATTACTGAGATTTGTGCGAAACGATTGCACGGTGTTTCATCAGGAACAAGCGCTAAATATCAGAGTTATCCTGCCTTACAACTGTTGAATGAAAAATATTATAGCCAGTTTCCCAACTCGCCAGAAATATTTCAGATAGTAATCCATGCGACAACTTCAGCCAAAGATTGAATTCAGTGGCGGCGTAAAGGGGGGGCGGTCCGCCCCGGGTGCCAAGCATCAAGGGGTGACAACACGGTGACAAAGAAATACAAACTCTGTCACGCAGATAGTAGCCGCTGGTGCTTCGCGGGCGGAAGGGGCAACTTATTTCGGTCCCTCCCTCCACCACCCGTTCATGGAGTTCATGTTGGTGTGCAATCTATCATTAAGGAACACAATCCTAAAGCTTTGTTTATACCTTGTGCTAAATCTATGTGGGGTGCACTCTTCCATGAGTGTTAGTTCAAGTGTAACATTTTTTAGAACAGTAGAAAGAGTTTACACGTTCTTTTCGTCATCCACACATAGATGGGAAATTCTAATGAAAAGTGTAGGCGTATCGGTCAAAAGACTAGTAGAGACATAATGGAGTGCTCATCACGATGCTGTTAAGTCATTGAAGAATAATTTTGAGAAACTTGTATCAACACTCGAAGAGATGTGTGATCCCAGAAGCAGCAGAGAAAACGTCGATACAAGAGAAGCAGCATCCACACTCTTACTAGCTTTATGTGACTTCAGTTTTTATGCTACCTCTCTTTTGGTGTGAAATCCTAGAAGAAGTTAATCAGACACAAAAGTATATCCAAACATCTGGACTATCGCTGGAAAAGTGTGTTATAAAAATTAAAGCCCTAAAAATTTTTCTTCAAACTCAACGTATACAAATAGTGGAAAGAGCTATTTCCTACGCAACTGAGAAATGTGAGGACTTGGATATCTCCGTTGAAAGAAGAGAAAGGAGGAGATTCCGAAAACGAATGCCAGGAGTAATGTCCCAAGATGTTGGACTAACATTGCCAGAAGAGTTGCATAGAGCTATGTTAGAATGTCTTGATAGATTTTACGAAGAACTATAGCATCGCTACAAAGCAATGGATGATATTCTCATAACATTTGGTGTTGTTCAGTCTGAAACTCTACTAACGTCAACAGAAGAAGAACTTCGTGATAAAGTTCCAAATCTTACAAAAATCTATGATGAATTTTCTGCAGAGGACATTATTTTGGAGATTTTACGACTGAGGCCCACTTGGAAGCCGCCAGCATTTCTCTTCAAGAAGCGATCCAATGGACTACCTTGGAGCTTCTGAAATTTATTGTAAAATGGGACTATTCTGAGTCTGTTCCAAGTCTAGCTCAATGATTTTTTTTAACTATTTGTGTTTCGGTGGCTACTTGTGAAAGAAGTTTCTCAAAATTAAAGTTAATAAAATCTTACTTAAGATCTACAATGAGCCAAACACGACTTTCCAGTCTATCCATATTGTCCGTTGAAAAGGAGAGGAAAGTAAATTTTGATAATGTCATTGAGTATTTTAGAAAAATAAAGTCACGTAAACACGTTTAACATTTGTCGTTTTATTTTGAGGGTGCTCGATAGAAAGTCGCCTTGGGTGCCAACCTATGCTACGCCTCCACTGATTGAATTACTTCTACTGTTTGCTTTAGTGGCTTGATAAATGCGGATGGGTTTCTGACTGCATTTTTCCGCTTTGGTTAACTATCGATTCATAAACACCACGGTATAAATAGTTCATAATTTCATAGTAGGGGAACCCAAGGTATCAAATCGGGATTTACTTGCACACCAGAGACCTATTGGATTGAGCAAAGCTATCTGAAACAGAGTTACAATCTTTAATCTAAATATCACAATTATTCATACAATATTTATTTCTAAAGGTCCTAAAATTATTACAGTTTTTCAAACCAGCAAGTTCAATTTTTTTCCTTCTCTTTAATGTGCCAACAACTGGGTTATGTGCACAGTCTCTACGTAGTATTATTAATTCTGTTTTTGTGAACTGGGCGTTGGACGAACACAACAACCATGACTTCAGGGGGATTGAACCCCCACCTACGGAATTCCAGTCGACTCTCTAGCCGACTGGACCACCGAGGCGGTCTAGGTTCAATTGGTTGAATTCAAAGTTTTTGACAGATTACTCTGGGGTATATGAAAGTTATCCCTATATTTCTAGTCATATAAAAATGCAAGTCACCAACACGGACAACAACACGCTCTGAAACATAATCAGGAACCATGTGATTTATAACTCTGAATATACGAGGTGTGACTAGAAAAAAACCGAACTGATGCTATAAAAAAAAATTTATTTTCCATTATTTACAATTTGATGTTATCTCCTTCAATGTACTCTCCTCCTCGGTCTATACACCGCTCACTTTCCTTGTCAATTCGTGTCAACTCAGACATTGCTCTGATTGTTAAACGGCGATCTTCTCGATCAAGTTTACCGATTTTTTCAATGTTGCATCTGTTTTTGCTGACAATGGTCTTCCAGTGCGAGCGTCATCACTTGTGTCTTCGCGGCCATCTTTAAATCGTTTTAACCACTCAAATACCTGTGTTCGCGATAAACAATCATCGCCGTACACTTGTTGCAACATTACAAACGTTTCACTTGCAGATTTTCCAAGTTTGAAAAGAAATTTGATGTTTAACACGCTGTTCTTTCTGTACACTCAACATTTTTCCGACGAGACTAAACGTCAACTACTTAGAACAGACGCCACGGGCAGACTGAGTGCAGGAGACAGATAAAACTCGAGCAGTAGGTGAAGCAAGAGTCACGTGACAGGCCAGTCGACTTTCAGCCTTATTGCATTCGTTTTATTGTTTCACCTGTACTAGTTCGGTTTTTTCTAGCCACACCTCGTATATTCAAGTGTTCGGAAAAAGACCTTTTGCTTCACACTAATGACATTCAATACCTCCAACATGGCTCTTATTGGAGTATACCTGTTACACCTCAAAATTATTCTTAAAGCTCTATTCTGGGTTACCTGTATCTCCCTGAGCTCATTAGAAGCAGAACCGAAAAGCAATACTGAAGAGTACTCAAGATGTGAAGCAACAATTGCATTGTAAAGTTTCAATCTCAAATGTGGACTATTTCTTTTGCAGTAAATGAAGTTTTCTGGACATTTTGGAGTTGACACAATCAGTGTAATTCTTGAAGATCAAATTTTCATCTAACATAATACTGAATACTTCATTACCTCCATTCATTTCAAATTTACATTTTGAATATTAACATGCACATTCGTTAAAACGAACTTAGACAACCTATGGGGAGATCCCAGCATCATATATTCTGACTTATCAATATTGAGCGCCATACCATTGTCTTTGAGCCATATTTTAATAGTTTTGATCACTTGATCAATAGTTTAAACCATTTCATCAATGTTAGAACCAATCAGATAAATCATTGTGTCATCACCAAACATTTGTATCCGACATCATATATATATATATACACCTCTTGTTTCATGCTTTTATTTAATTTCACTGATGATTATTAGAAATTCAATTCATTGCGAAGTAGTTCAAAAAATGGACTTTTACATGATCTGTAACTCGTAGCAGAGTCACGTGCTGAAAAAATTTCCGATAATTTCAAACTCATGGCAATTTTCAAGATAATGTTGCGTTTTTATTCAACTATATAATCTGTAAAAATTCATCGAATTCATCAATCCATGTAACTGAGAGAATACGTTAACTATAACCAACTACTATGAGCATAAAACAATTGTATATGATTGAGAGTTACATGTGAATTATGATATTTCTCAATGTTTTCATTTCCTCAAGGTGTTGGTCGATCGCTTTGATTGCAAATTGCATTCTGTCGACAAAAAGTTACAAATTAAGTTCACAGAATCTATTAATTCATCATCAAATCCAGAATTATTTCGAAAACAATTAACAGAACTTGAATAAGAAAGTACCGTTGAAAAGTAAAAAAACGTAATGTATGGTAGTTTTTAATCGTGACAATGATAAAACAAACTATTTCACTTAATTGTTCAATGTCTAGAAATCAAATAAATTCAATTGTATAGAATAGATGATTCGATATAAATTGAATTGAATGAAACTTTGCAGTTCGTAATAAAAAAATCACAAAAAATATTCCAAAACAATTTAAACTAATATCATGTACATAGAACGATTCAAATCAATATGACGTAACATGAATTCAAAAAACTGTTTCAATATTGAAATAAGATGAATTCAAAAATACACATTCGAAGACAAACATAAAAAAATATAGGGAACAGTGAATCAAATGAAAAAGCATTTGTCCATATCATAAGGAAAAACAATGATCTGTTTTCAGGAAATCACTTATAAATCAAACTCAATATATCCATTCATAAGTTACATATTCCATGTTGAGGAACATTTCATTTATTATGAAATAAGAAATGCTTATCAACTTTAATCTCAAAATGAATCAGTTGTATTTTTCCATTTTTATTTACATATCAATATTTTTATTTTCGACTGGAAAAGTTTCTGGAGGATATAAAGGTTAATGTAATCAAATCATGGTTTAATCCAAGATTGATATATTACTAGTCAATCCTATACGAAGGAACTGTTTTGAAATTAAGTCAATAATTTTTGGTACAAAATATTCTTCAATGAAATATAAAGTTGTACAAATAAGTACAAGCACAACCAGTAATTAAAAGCTTTCTACAAATTGAAGAACGATTGAATCCCTTTCCTCGCTTGAATAATTAGCTAAAATATATTCATTAAATAAACAGAAACAAATGGACTAATCTACAGTCTATAAACAGAAAACCATATAAGGCATACCAGAACACGTGATGACAAATGAAGACTTCAGTGACAAATTTAATCCATCTTCTGTCAGTTTTAACCGAAAAAAAATTATTATAATTCAACGAATCATGAAATACTGGTGGCCATATCGATTCATTCGACATGTTGTATCGATTTATATCTTGAAATTTTGAGAGATCATGGGCTTCGGAAAACATTTAAACACAAATTTACATAATATATATTTTGTTCTCTGCATGGGACCTTCTCAGGATGGTATATTGATCAGTTTATAAGTTAATGAAAGCAATGGTTAGGTTACAATAACTAGCATACTGACAAGCTCTCAGAAATTTAAAATTCAAAATTTGCATTCAAATAGTTGATTTATAAACTGGCCAATAGGTAAACAAAAAGATATTTCTGAAAAAGATCGCAACCAAGTCCCAGAATATATATGTAATTGGTTGAATTATTTATACATTATCTGAAGCCTTCTGCTGAGAACCCTCTTTAATAATAAAATGTTGTGGCAGCAAGTATCAATAAACTTAAGTTATATCTATACGGAGAGCTAAGGTAATTCTATAATTAGTTTTGTCAAACATAAATTCAACCAAAAAAAATGACTTTTGTAACAACAAATATAAAAATGCAATCTTACAACAAATATCGAAAATCCTATCTAAATGTCACATTCTAACAACAAAAATAAGTACATTCGAATGAAAAGATATATCGTTAAGTATTGTAATCAATTAGTTCTTAATATTTGATCTAAATACTCATCACAACGAAATACAACATATTCACACATTACAATCATTTATGAAAAATGGCAAAAATGATAATAAATAAATGAAACAATGACCAAACTTATTACATTCTAATTTTCAGTTTGAGTGTCATTGAAGTTTGCTTTTGAATCCACCATGATTTCAAAATGGACAGAACCTTCTCTGTTAAGATTACCACTAATGTAATCGATATTTTTCGCCCACGCTCTGCATTCGATGTTCACCACTATATTCGCTGGAAAAAAAGTTCATGATATCATAAAAAAATATAAAACACTGACATGAGGTCTGATGGATTTGACACTCTGTCTGAACTAATTATATAATTGATTAAACTGTGAAAAATCATGTCTCCGACATAATTGTTTTTCAGAGACGTGTTAACTGTTCGAGTTAATGAGTTAATTTATCTGATAAAGGGTTTGATTCATATCCCAAAAGAACCAATGAGTATGATGAAAATTAGTAATGAAAAAAATTAATTTGAAGAGTTATTCGATGAAAATTGTTCTTGTTTTTTGAAATTAATGAGCTAATTTGACCGAATAACGAAATAAGTTATTCCTCTTCAAATCAACCCCATATTTCAGTTCTTTATATCATTCTATTCGGAATTACCATGCTCACGGATGGACAGAATCGATTGTAGCTAATATGTTCTCATATTTCTAAATCATTCTCATCGGTAGCCGTCTTGCTCACGGGCTGAGAGAATCGCTTTTAACTCATACTAATACAACTCATTTGGGCCAATTTGAGAGCAATCTATTCAGGTAAACAACAAGCCTAAAAAATTTTTGACAAACTCATTTCATACCCTGTATAATCTGAAGTAGGTACTTAGCTTCGAAAATAATTTAGCTTTGTTGATTATAGCGAACAAATTCATACTCTCAATAATCAGATTTTACATAGATTCAGTGCTCCATAAGAGTCTAATAGGTACTTTAACTTGGAACACCCCGTAATATATGTGTATATTAGATGTACTCAAAATGTGTATGTGTATACATACCTAAAAAAGAAGTCCGCGACAACATACATCTTTTATGTCCACGCCATTATATCCAGAATAGTAAATCATCGGCACTATAGGGTGATGAATGAAATATTCTCCCAGTTAATAGTATATTATATACCGCGGGACTGAAGTAGTACATTTAATCCTGAAGGTAAAGTTTATGGCCCGACCGCAGGGAGGGCCATAATTTACCTGAAGGATTAAATGTACTTCAGTCGCAAGGTATATACGATACTTTTCGTACTTCCGGTATGATTTTATTAATTATTTCAATAATTTCAATCAGTTTTTTCTCTCTTCAACTCATTTAATAAACTGTCTTTAAAATAAGTTACCATAGTAACATTGAGTTGTGACAATTATAATTTAGAAACATTGTCATTACTAGTGTCATTGTAAAGAAACATTGTTATTGATAATTATTGGTATCATGAGTGAAGAAGGTGTATCTGATATTGATAAAGGAGCAGCCGAAGTAGGTGAAGAATTGTTACTACCGAAATCTAGAAAACTATACGAGCAGCAGTACGATGCTTTTAAAAAGTGGTGCCGCTCAAAAAATGTGAGACAACCTACTGAAAATGCGCTGTTAGTCTACTTCAATGATAAATCAAAAGCGGTTTGTGCCTCAACTCTCTGGGCACATTACTCAATACTGAAATCGGTTATTAACATTAGAGAAGATATTGATATAAGTAAATTTCCAAAATTATTAGCTTTTTTGAAGAGAAGAAATGAGGGATTTAAGCCAAAGAAGTCAAGAATTTTCACGTCTGAGCAGGTAGATCAGTTCTTACGGGAGGCTCCAGATGACAAATATTTAATGCTTAAGGTAAATTTGGAAATGTGTTTATATGCAGAAATTTTAAGAAATCAATTTTTTTGTAGGTTGCACTTATTTTGGGCGTTGCGGGAGCTTGTCGTGGAAAAGAGTTGGTTGATTCAGAAATCGACGATGTGAGAGATTTGGGCGATTCCTTCCTAATTGCGATTAGAAACACCAAAAATAAAATTGACCGAAATTTTGTGATCAAAAATTCAGAAAACAGTGCCATCAGTTTTGTGGCGATATTTCGAAAATATGTGGCATTGCGAAATACAGGGACACCTCATTCAAAATTTTTGTTCAATAGATCAACAAAGAATGTACTACGCGAGTAGTAGGAAAAAACATGTTTGGTACATTTCCACGGCAAATAGCAGCTTTCTTGAAATTAGAAAATGCGATGTCTTATACGGGACATTGTTTTAGACGCACATCTGCGTCTTTGTTAGCTGATTCGGGAGCAACAATAGACGTGCTGAAGAGACATGGAGGATGGAAATCCTCCAACGTGGCCGAAGGATATATTGAATCGTCTATTAAAAATAAACAAAAAATTTCAGATAAAATATTTGGTCAAGTCGCCGATTCGTCCACTATAGTTATGCCACAGTCCTCATTCTCGCTTCCTGTTTCCGCAGGATCTTCGAAACAAACACCAGTTCAATATGATAAGGACCTATCTGTTACTCGTCAGTTACCTGCTGCATTAACCCAGGAAAGACTGGTCAATATGACGAACTGTCACAATATTAATTTGAATATTAACGTTAATTACCATTCTAATTAATTGTATTTTTCAATAAAATATTCCTTAAATTCGTTTGTTTGTGATTTAATCGTTCCGGGAGTTTCGTCAATATTTAATCCCGGAGGGATTAAATGTGACACTTTAGTACCTGTCACAAAGGAGTGAAGTTGTCACTTTAGGACCGGATGTACGAGAAATATATTTTTTAACCCTTCGGAGTCAAATAACAATCATCGAGGACATTTATTTCGAATCTTTAAGCATACCCACTAAACGTCACCCACAAAATGTCAGAATTGAAAGATCAGTTCTGTGCTGACCATCAAACTACTGTCACGAATATTTTTGCGCTCCAGAAAATATCTTTTAGCTCGAGAATGGTGACATTCACCACCTTAGTAGAGTGCTCATAGTCACAGACTCTTCATGCAATTTGCAAATCTTTGCTGTAACCACAACTGGAAGTGAGTAACCTCACGGCAGCGCTTTTCTACATTTATATGATACTTACGCGTTAAATTCACGATTCGGACGGCGATCAGAGGGCTGAGATAATTCTTGACATTGCGAAATGGATAGAAATATCCAGGAAAACCTTGGTGTGGGAAGTATTCGAACTGTTCAATATTCTCTTTGTCTGCTGGACCTTCACCTTGACAACTGATCCAGATGTTATTCCTTCTCTCCACTGGTGTCTAGATGAAAAGACAAATTCAATAAAAACTCGCAATTCAGGTGAGAGACATAACGAACACGATTTCTAAATTTGAAGTTATTCGAGAAAGCAAAGTGATTCCTCAATCGATTTACACTGGAAATTTCATAATCGTCAATAAAAAAACTTCATTCTTACTCCATTTATGGCAATTTCTAGATCCAAAGGCATACCGTCTATTGGTTCCGTGTAAAACTCTGGTTCCCATCCCCAAATCTGAAAGAAATGTTTCATCAGTTTGATTTAAAGGATACGAATGACAGTAATTCTCTGATATATACCATCCATTCCAAAAGAAACCGAATTTAAAAAAAAAAAACAAAAAACCAATGTACATTTTGGAAAAAATCATTTTTATTAATCAATGTATTCCTCTTCCGCATCGGTACACAAATTTGCATGCTCCAACAAACGATTTCTCGCCTTCTCAATGGCCTCCTCATCGCCAAATGCTGTTTAGGGATTCCAGGGTCTATCTACCTGATTTGAATCGCCCGAACCACCCGTAATCCTGCGTATGGCATAGACAATCATTTTGTGGCATATGGTGCGTTTCAGTAATAGTTTTACCAAGTTTGAAGAAAAATCAATTGGAGCTCTTTCCGACCGATGTACAAAACACACTGACATTTGAAACGCAATGACTTTCGTTGTATCATCCAAATGTCATGAAATTTATACCAGTAATCACTAGTGGTACTCTTTTTTTTAAGTTCGGTTTATTTTGGAATGAAGTTTGTTCATGTTGCAATGCTTGTTGTATATAAGATTACATGTAGAAGATTACAGGATGCACGGAGATGTGCAAGAATACATAACCTGTCACAGTGACGGCTCGTGCCCTCTAGGAGTGGGTCGGCCAGACCAAGCATATATATATGTATATATATAATTTAGAAGCAATTTTCTTGGGATTAGAGCACTGGATTTAAATTAGGATTTCATCTTTTTTTTTATTAATACTTTACTACATATGTTTCGGCGTACATTGAGCCTTTTTCAAGTTTACATGTTACAAATACAGTGACAATCATATCTAAAATGAATAACTGTTCAACAATTCATCTTAAAACTTAGTAAAATTAAAATCATATTCATCATGTTGTGAACTCTGTCAATTAGAATTATTCTAATAATGGAAAACCTGTTATCTACTAAAAAACTAAACAAATCACCGCAATTTGATACTACCTCTCTTACACTTGCCATCTGGATCACTCACATTCAAATATATATTTCTATGAATTTGTCCCTAGAAGTTGAACACTTTACCGGTACCGGAAAAAGTTACGGAATGAGTATGAACGAAAGCATTAAATTCCTATGGTTCAACTTTTACGGTACCGGTACCAACCAGTATAAACGAGCCCTAAGACATTTTCTTCCTCATGACCGTTTTGAAATATTGGAGTCATGAACGTGAGGTACATAATTGCAATTTATTAAGAATATTACAATAAATCAACAATTTAATTCAGCTATTGTTGATTTTCGTAACAATCCTTTAAGTTTATACGAATTTATCAAGATGTCAGATGGGCGGGGCTTATGGTTCAATAGTCATGGATTTGTTTAAGTCACTGTCACGTACGGTGAATAACAAGAGAGAAGCGAAATTTGAGATTCTCGTTTTTGATTGGTCCTCGTGATTTCGGTATATTTTATCTTGATTGGATACGTTTTTCATTGGTCATAATCATTAAATACCTGGATTTCTTTGTTATAGTATGGAGTCCACGTGTTTTCGGTATATTTCATCTTAGAATTGGCTTTTTGAAGTTTCGAATTTCTTGTTAGGTCAATTCCGATAAAGGATAAGACATTTTCTTCCTCGTGGCCGTTTTGAAATATTGGAGTCATGAAAGTGAGGTATATATTTGCGATTCATTAAGAATATTACAATAAATCAACAATTTCATTCAGCTATTGTTGATTTTCGTAACAATTCCTTAATTTTATAAGAATTTATCAAGATGTTAGATGGGCGGGGCTTATGATTCAATAGTCATGGATTTGTTTAAGTCACTGTCACGTACGGTGTGAATAACAAGAGAGAAGCGAAATTAGAGATTCTCGTCTTTGATTGGTTGATTTCGGTATATTTTATCTTGATTGGGTACGATTTTTATTGGTCAAAATCATTAAATAGATGGTTTTCTTTGTTTTAGTACTGAGTCCACGTGTTTCGGTATATTTCATCTTAGAATTGGCATTTTGAAGTTTCGAATTTCTTGTTAGGTCCAAAACGAACAAAAACAAGTACAACCCTGAGCCCTACACACTTACATCTTACTCCAAACTATTGACCAAGTGACCTGAACTCTGATAATCAAAGTGTAAACACACTCAATGCAATTCTCCTATACCCCCTCCCCAAGGGTATCTTGGCCAACCTAGTCTTTGAAAAATGAACAAGTCGTGGCTTGCTGTTTTGCTCTTTACAGTTACTAAGAATGAATTGTTATGGTCAGAAAATCACAAAATTTATTCCATACAGTACGAATACACTTTTTTCTGAAATTGAAATAATATTCAAGTACTTATGATAATAGTCATTTGTGATTTGAGGGTGAAAATTTCAATTATTAACAGGATACGTGACAAAATTTTAAATACATAATGATTTCTCTTTCTATCTCAAATTTAGGATAAACATATGAAGATGTCGGATATTAAATTACAATTTTTAATTTGATATTTGCAATAAACATCGATAATAATACAACAATTTCACCCGCCTGCCGTTTCACATAGGGACGGCCGACGGCCAAGGGTTCTCGGCCGATCTCGCAAGTGTCACAGTCGAGGTATTGTAGAGTTCCATAATAGGAACTTCGAGCGACGTATGTGTTAGATGAAAGCTGTGGCTCGGCTGGCTGAGCTGCGTTATTACGTATAAAGACAGATGCGGGAACTTGGAATAAAAATCATTTGAGTTGTTTGACCGAAATAATGTGTACTTCGATGTGTTGAGCGGAAATATGAGATATAGAGGGCAGAGGAAAAGATACTAAGGGAATTTTTCGAGATTTAAATATTGATATTAATTTTTCAAATAAGTTTCGATTAAAAAAATATTTATTTTCACCTTTTCTTTTTCGGTTGCGTGTGGGTCGGCCGGGCCTACCCTGACAAGTCATAATGATCAAATTTATAACGTGTTCCATCGTATAAACAGAATAAGGTGTGGTGTATCATTCCATGTTCCCAAAATGTTCAATAAACTGCCAACCGCCGTGATATGTTTTGTCCGTGGAATTCAAGAAAATAATGTGCAGAAAATGTTATTACTCCTTCAATGAAATTTGCTCAGATGATATATCTGATATCTTGTGCTATAATTGTTTTCTTTGACGTATATATGCACTCAGTGTATGGCATGAACAAATTATTCTATTCTATTCTATAGAAAATTATAGTCTTATACCAAAGAAAACTATAGTCTTGGACTCTATAGTTTTAGACCATAGAGTCTATCTTAATTCTAATCAACTTATCGATTCCTCTTCAACACTCTCTATAGGAGGACTAGAGGAAATTATTAATCGGCGTTGGTATAGTTCATTTAGACTCAACACAGCCGTATGGTACCTTCTTGTCAATTACAGAATTGCAGACAAATTGATCCATCAGTCAATAACGACTGTTGCTCAATTATTCGACAATAATAATTTCACATATTCATTTTGAAGAATTTTATCACTATATGGCAATTAATTTTTTGATTGATAGGAATTAAAGAATTGAAATTGAAACAACAATGTCAGTAATACTTGGGTCATTCACATAAAAATTAATCAATATGTTTCGTGCTCATTAAAGACCAAGAATCCGTAAAAACACACCTAAATTGAAGGCGTTCAATAATTCCGTACAGGAAATTGGGGACAAATGATGTCAATCAAATGTGATTTAGGATCCGTATAATCCAGCAAACAACCTCAAATAAATTACTTTGATCAAAACAGTGTAATTTCTGCCTCTTTTTTGAATAATGCAGTAGTGAATAGGTTAAAGTATCAATCTGATATCATTTATTGACGAAAAGAAAAATTAAGTTAATTTCAATTGGGTTGGTTCTTTCTTTTCATCATCCATACGTGGGAAATTGTTGATTGATTGAAATGACAGATTTTTATTGGATTGGTTAGAAATTTATTATTTCCAACAACAGTGATCATTAATTATTATTTCGAACCCTATATCCATCTGAAGTGTGGCAAAATGATAGGATTATTATAAAATATATCATCTGATAGAAGGTTGGATTCTTTCTTGGAATGGGTTATAAATTTCAAACGAATATGATACGTATTTTTGTTATTCAGTTCTTTTTTCTGCTTTTGTCTTTTTATTTCCAGATTCGATGTGGGCAACTTGAAGAAGTCTCTGTCTCCACCAATAGAAGACCACTCTTGAAGAAAGAAGTCCCTAAAGTATATTTTCTTCCTCGTGGCCGTTTTGAAATATTGGAGTCATGAAGGTGAGGTACATAATTGCAATTTATTAAGAATATTACAATAAATCAACAATTTCATTCAGCTATTGTTGATTTTCGTAACAATCCCTTAAGTTTATACGAATTTATCAAGATGTCAGATGGGCGGGGCTTATGGTTCAATAGTCATGGATTTGTTTAAGTCACTGTCACGTACGGTGAATAACAAGAGAGAAGCGAAATTAGAGATTCTCGTTTTTGATTGGTCCTCGTGATTACGGTATATTTTATCTTGATTGGATACGTTTTTCATTGGTCAGAATCATTAAATACCTGGATTTCTTTGTTATAGTATTGAGTCCACGTGTTTTCGGTATATTTCATCTTAGAATTGGCATTTTGAAGTTTCGAATTTCTTGTTAGGTAAATTCCGATAAGGATAAGACATTTTCTTCCTCGTGACCGTTTTGAAATATTGGAGTCATGAAAGTGAGGTATATATTTGCAATTCATTAAGAATATTACAGTAAATCAACAATTTCATTCAGCTATTGTAGATTTTCGTAACAATCCCTTAAGTTTATACGAATTTATCAAGATGTCAGATGGGCGGAGCTTATGGTTCAATAATCATGGATTTGTTTAAGTCACTGTCACGTACGGTGAATAACAAGAGAGAAGCGAAATTAGAGATTCTCGTCTTTGATTGGTCCTCGTGATTTCGGTATATTTTATCTTGATTGGGTACGATTTTTATTGGTCAAAATCATTAAATAGATGGTTTTCTTTGTTTTAGTACTGAGTCCACGTGTTTCGGTATATTTCATCTTAGAATTGGCATTTTGAAGTTTCGAATTTCTTGTTAGGTCCAAAACGAACAAAAACTCGTACAACCCTAAGCCCTACACACTTACATCTTACTCCAAACTACTGACCAAGTGAACTGAACTCTGATAATCAAAGTATAAACACACGCAATGCAATTCTCATATACCCCCTCCCCGAGGGTATCTTGGCCGACCTAGTCTTTGAAAAATGAACAAGTCGTGGGTTGCTGTTTTGTTATTTACAGTTACTAAGAATGAATTTTTATGGTCAGAAAATCACAAAATTTATTCCATACAGTACGAATACACTTTTTCTGAAATTGAAATAATATTCAAGTACTTATGATAATAGTCATTTGTGATTTGAGGGTGAAAATTTCAATTATTAACAGGATACATGAAGAAATTTTAAATACATAATGATTTCTCTTTCTATCTCAAATTTAGGATAAACATATGAAGATGTCGGATATTAAATTACAATTTTTAATTTGATATTTGCAATAAACATCGATAATAATAAAAAATTTCACCCGCCTGCCGTTTCACATAGGGACGGCCAAGGGTTCTCATCCGACCTCGCAAGTGTCACAGTCGAGGTATTGTAGAGTTCCATAATGGGAACTTCGAGCGACGTATGTGTTAGATGAAATCATAAACTGAAAGCTGTGGCTCGGCTGGCTGAGCTGCGTTATTACGTATAAGGACAGATGCGGGAACTTGGAATAAAAATTATTTGAGGTGTTTGACCGAAATAATGTGTACTTCGATGTGTTGAGTGGAAATATGAGATATATAGAGGGCAAAGAAAAATATACTAAGGAATTTCTCGAGATTTAAATATTGCTATTAATTTTTCAAGTAAGTTTCGATTAAAAAATATTTATTTTCACCTTCTTTTTTTCGGTTGCGTTTGGGTCGGCCGGGCCGACCCTGACGAGCCGTCACTGGTTGCCTGATACCATCAGAATATTGAATGAACAAAACATCATCAAAAAGTCCAAGAACTCTGCAGAACACAATCTACAGTTGAATGAACTTCAAAATGTTTTGTTAATTGTCTGAAATGTTTTATATGAAATTGACGGACAATTATGAAGTTGCTGTTGACAAACCGTGGAATTTATTGATTTTAAATAGTATGATGTAAAATTGGACCAACTATAATGTGCATCCATAAATAAATGATTATTATTCCACATTTACACGAGGTTATCTCGATTTAAAATAGCTTCAATTAGTTTTATCTTTCTGGCCTATCCTTTTTCTAATGGGATGGGTATTATCACGGAAGTACTTACTCTATTAAGTTTAAGGAAGACACATGGTGATCCAGTCTTGTATCCATATCCTTTATCAGGCGCGCAGTGACCAAATGAGGTAGTATTCACTAAGCATACGCTATTTTTATCAGGGAGTGTGTCGTAGTCACAAGCCACCATATTTTTGCCAGTTGAATCCGCCTGATACGCTGGAAAAAAACAATTTTCAGAGAAACATTTACATAATATAACACAATAATTATTGTAATTCAGACCATTCCAACAACCAAGTGAAACATATTTGTTCATTGAAATTTCAGAATGCTCAAATTATCCATGACCTCGATGTATTATGAGAAAAAACGAAGTACCATTAGCATGCGACAGAGCTATCAGTTCTTTATAGGCATAAAATTATCTGAATAACAACGTCCTAGTGGAAGACAGCCTATTCAGAGAGACTTCGAACAAAGGGTCACGATATAGATGATGGACAGGTCTAAGGGTATCGAAATGGACAATAATCAGGTCGATGCCTCTTGCCGCACCCCTTTCATGACCTATAAATGCCAAACTAATTAATTGGGGATGGTGTGTGAGAATATTTTAATATCTATATTCCGTGAGTGCAGACTATGCGTCATGCCTCGAAGGTTTGTCATCGGCACTCATACGGCCATTCAACAGATGAATATAGTCACCCTATTTCATTATAAGAAACCAGACAAAGGATGAATAAAGGATTTCACCGTTAATGAAATCTTGAAAGGATTTACTTCCTTCGAGATTAACAGGTTTCAGAAGAAGCTAAGAAAAGATAAGGACGAGTTTTGTTTTTCAAGGAGGGTGAAAGTTATTCATCTCCCATGGCATTAAGCTGCCCATCTCAGAGAGATGGGAGTAAAAAAAATTAAAACTGTTAAACCATGATTAACCAAATTTTCATTAATAGGCCTTATATTTACATATTAGCAGTTTAGAGCAGATTACTCGTTAAATTTTGCATTTGTTGCATGTGCGCTGTGGCGAAGGACCAGGTAATAGTATATTATATACCGCGGGACTGAAGTAGTATATTTAATCCTGAAGGTAAAGTTTATGGCCCGACCGCAGGAGGGCCATAATTTACCTGAAGGATTAAATGTACTCAGTCAGTTCTTTTTTTTTTTTGAGTAAATGATCATATCTTTATATGAAATTTGAGGGTATATAAGATATCAATCACCTCAATATATTCACGAATTTTTATTGAAATCCGAAAAATATCTTATGAGATAGTGAGTATTGAAAAAGTTTTTTTGGGAATTTTAAAAAATTTTCTAGTGACGATTCCTGCGAAATTTTGGGAGCCGTTTTGTTTCAGCCGCCCTCAACGATATTTCAAGTATCAACTTGATCGTATGGATATTCTAGTAGTTATTGAGGAAACAAAATTTCAGATGCTCATAACTACTGAACCATCCGACGGATTTGGCCCAATAACGAACTTGACCGAGATATTTGGACAATTAACCTATTCTGAAAATATGAAAACTGTAGCTCATCTCTTTTGGATGCTAAAGAGGATACGGCCGGCCGGCCGGACAGACTTTCGCCACGGATTCTTAATCGGGGAGTCGAACCCAATCGATTGCGACCATTTTCGGCTCGATATTCTAAAATTACAGACATTTGGCAAAATGATAAGCACTCTGTTCGGGTGAACAAGAGCGCCAAAAAGATTTTCATTACTCACATAACATAGGTACTTCGGTATATTTTCATGATGACCGTTGAAATAGGTAAAGAATTTTCTGTCAGGACCTGTTGAATTGAAGACTTGTCTTTATGAAGAGCTGATTCTCTATATCTTCAGACTTTCAGGTTCATCAAATTATATATATTATATACCCAAGCTAGTTTTGCAAATCTTCGATATCTTATAAGGATAGATTTCGACGAAATCTGTAATTGTTTCAAACTCCTATCACCATTTCCATATTTTTCTAAATTAAAAATTCAATGACTCACGTTCAAAGAATTTGTCGAGAAGTTTGATCCATTTCTTTCCAGTTGTGAGGTTCTGCTCGCTGTACCAAATCAAGGCACCATCTTCCGTCTTTTCTGGAAGTGGTCTGAAACCAAGACCCGGATTCACTCCAATAAGACTGTCGCTCTGTGTCCATTTGGGCTCAACATCATCGATGGTGGCCAATAGACCTTGCATGCATATCGCAAAGAGTGCTGCTAAGATGGCGTAGAAGATCGCATAAAATATCAGCAGCTGTCCTGAAAAAAAAAAAAAATTTAAACAGATGATATATATTACACTGCCCAAAAAAAAATTCGCTTTAAATATTCTTAATTAATATACTACATCGGTCAGTAAGTCCATGGTGTAACTGCAGATAGCGCCACTAACAAAATATCCATGTGATATCTCCAGAAAGCCAGATTACTGCCAACATTTCATCAACATTCGAATTATTATTTATTAAATATAAAATATATACAGGGTGGCCATTTGAAAACGAAACTGACGAAATAAGTTTTTTCGATAGAAATGCTCGGGCAGGTCGAAACAATGTATCAGATGTTGATTCCAATTCGTATACAGGCTGGACAAAAATAGAATAGTGTTGTGTGTGCTCATAAAGTCATTCATTATTAGTTAAATTAACAATATTATCAAGAATACTTATTGTCTAGCGGCAATTAGTTCAAATGTAACACCCTCTCTTTTGGAATCAGCTAAGCTAGAGTAATCCAAAAATGGAGCCTAGCATATCGCCCAGTAACCGCTTGACGTTGAGTTACGGGATGATCAAGTTTCAGCTGGAGGAAAATTAATCGAAATGGTTCAAATAATGTATGTTGTCGAAATTTACAAGCAAAATTCGTTCTCTATAAAAGTTTGATATTATGCCCATTTAGAGGTTTCAGAAGATTCGACTCCTAGGAATCACCGCTTTAGTAGTCGTATTATTTGGATTTGAATATGTAAGGTATTTCAAAAGGCAAGTGTTTGCCAATCTGGTATGATGATGAAAGAAAACCTTGTTTACCGATAGATAAATATTCCTGGTTATGTTTCCATATGTATTCAAGTGCTTCAAGTGATTATTTTTTGAAGTAGTACAGTTTTAAGTGGAACGGAATTGTGGCTGAAATGAAACTGTAAGAAAACTGTAAGTTCTGTTATTTTTAATTCAAGAAACTTGTAATTTTGTCCTGAATATATAAATTATTTCAAAAAACAAGAGCTTAATGATAGGAAGATATGTTTAATGGTTTCCGATGGAATTGATATGACAACCAAATGTGCTTACTGGATGAAAAACTGTTGTATTCCTTTTTTCAAATTTCGTTTTGCTAATCGAAATATTTCCGAACTCAGAAAACCTTTTTTAAGCTACTACAGAAAAAAAATTCATATCAAACCATCAAATTTTCTGCTCAATTTGATTTTCATCTCAGAAAAAATATGGCTAGGAAAACATGGAAACAATACGATAAGAAATGCCTTATAAAATTGGGGACCACTGATCCAGCATTTATTATATTAATAGATCTTGCAACCCGAAGTAACAAGCCAGACATCAGTTCAGAGGTCAATTTGGTATAACTCAATTAGAATTAGAAGACATCATTTTTTACGAGCATTGTGTGTCGCAGATTGATTAACAAGATTAAAATAAGTGTCGGCTTGTGGTCGATTCTACATAATTCGATTTACTGGAACATTCAATCGTTCAATCTTGTTATAGATCACCCAACGTCAACACAGAGACTGTTTACTTTCGGAAATGATAAACAGATAAATATCCCTTTATCTGTAACATTCTGGGTTACTCCTATTCATTTAGTCAGCTGACGAGTAGATAATAAAATTCAATTGATGAGGAAAATGTGTTCAATTTCGATAAATATCATAGGGAGTAGTGATAACATAGTTTGTCTTCGATAGTATACATACAGGGTGTCAATTAAATGTTTGTACGAGGATATATCAGTATATAACGAGATAAAATCTTCTGTTTGAATGGTAAACACCAACTGAAAATTTTAAAATGATAAAAGTTGCATATCTAGATAACAGTTTAATAGGATGTAGTGTTTGAGTGCCATAAAAACTTTAAAGAAGGTTGCGAATCAGTTGAAGAACTTCGTCCCGGTAGACCTACAACTGCGAGAAATGGTACGAAAATTGCAGAAATCAACGACTTGATGCAAAATGATAACCGGATTGGCATAACGCGAATTCCTGACAATTTTAATTTGTCGGGCGGTACATTCATAAAATTATTCATGAATATTTAGACTACTACTATGGATTCCAAAAGTCAGCAGCGAAAAAGTCAAAAGCAACGTAACCCAAAAATTTTGAATAATGTGGTTACATGTGACGAAAGTTGATTTAATTATTACGATCCTAAATTGAAGTTTCAAAGAATGCAAAATAAGGCAACCCAAGACCGCATATGGCCAAAACTGTTAAAAGCACTATTTTTTTTAGTATTTTGGCGTTATTTACGATAATTTTATACCTAGAGGACATACAGTAAAAAGGAAGTATTATTCTATAGTACCTAATGTACTTCCAGGAACCTTGAAGGCAAAATTCAAGAAAAAGATACAGGTTCTCTCTTGTTATAAAGAGAGAAACATATAATCAAAAATGCAGGTGCTAAAATTTTCAGGAACATTGAAAAATTCTTGAAAAAAGAGAAAAAATTACGGTTTTTCTGATATTTTCGCACATCGAGAATGTTTAGTGAGAAAAAGTTTCAAACAAAAGTTGTAGAGCGGAAAATTCTAGTCCAAATTAGGTACTTTACCGTCATCGAAAGTGATTTTGTATACTGATTATTAAGGTATTTCTTTAATGCGGCGATAACAGTGAATTCGAAATTTGGCGCCTAGTGCAAAACCGAGCGGTCGTAGAAATCTGAAGTTCTAGAACAGGGTAGGATTGCCCCACCAAAATTTCATTTTCTCAAATAACTCGTTGACGGGATTTTGAATACTTACAAGAACAGATTATTATATAGTTAGTTATAGGGGGAAAACTTTCTCAACAATAATACTTTCATAAAAAAATTCAAAGAGAAATATAGTAATGACATTATCGTCGAACAACATCGTGGGAAGCAACCGGTTTTCTTTTACAAATCTCCTAATATAATGGAGCTTAGTAAAGATTGGTGTTTAATCCCGATTCTCTCAGTAATTATCAAAAAAATATAATTTTACGGATAGCTGGTCAAGTCGTTGTAGCTGATATAAAAAAAAACAAGATTAACTATGAAAATTATCCCCTCTCAAGTAAATTCTTGGATAGCACTATATCTGAAATTCCGGAAAGTTTGAAAACTCCCCTATACCATTTACTAGATTCAAAATGTAGTGCAAGGAAAGATGTGAAACGTGATACAATATCACATTCCATAATTTCTATTGTTCGTCCAAAAACATTCATTTCCAAATTTCAGTTAGCTGTAGGAACTTATGTCTACAGAAAAACAGGTTCTCGTTTGATAATTGACATGATGAGTAAATTAGGAGTATTATTAGGCAACCTGCAAAATTAACGCATCCAAACTCTTTCATTCAATTCGTTTTTGATAACACAGATCACAATGTAAGTACGTCGGATGGTCATGAAACATTTCACTGTTTGGATGGTATTAAAATCAATGAATATGAAGGAGGTTCCAAAAGGCTGATGGAAATGCCACAGAATATAAATGAACTCTGATGTCGATGAAGACGAATGGGATCTAGATGAGGCTGACGGAGATGATATTGATGCATTTAATTGAAGAATTATTAGTAAAAATGAGAAAACAGTTTTTCCTGATATTATTCGATGCAGAAACTTTAATTATAATTCATTAAAACTATTGCTCTTCAAATAATTACTACAGTTTTTTAATTCAACTCTTTTGTCCCATTACTCTGAATAAATTTCTTTCGAAGAATTACTATTATTTTACTATCAGAAACATACCTACCTACGTCTAAATTATTATTCGTATATCGTATGCATCTTAAGGAAATTTAGCTAGGAATTTGTTCATAATTGCGGCTGAAAACTATTTTAGGTTTTGAATTAATAAAATTTGAATTTCAATCTCGTCAAATTACAAAATTTCCTTTTTAAAATTTATCCAATTTTTTTCTTTTCTATTTTTCATATTACTTCTAGCCTTCGTTAGCACATCAGATTAGAAAACCGAACATAGTTTTACCCAAACTGTCCGTTTCCAACGAACTCAGCATTATATGCTAGGGCTCGATGTAATAAATGCAATACAATAACAAAACGAGTAAAGAGTCCAACTCTGGCGAATATCTGCCAGATGTTTGGTTCAGCGTTCAGGTAGTCAATTCATCGAGCGCCAAATTTAAAATTCGTTGGTATTGCGCTACTAAAGAAATACGCTGTTTATCAGTATACAAATTCACTTTCGAGAACGGTAAAGTACATAATTTGGAATAGAATTTCAACATATCAAAAATGCAGCTCTTTCCGAGAAAAAGTGATTTCAGCCCTTCTTTTACTGGACTATTATCAGGACTTTGGCTGGACGCTGCATCATGACAATGCTTCGATTGAAGAATTAGGGGTTGAAATTATGGTTCATTCCCCCTACTCTCCCGATCTTACTTCATGTGACTTCCATTTGTTTCCTGAAGTGAAAAAATATTGAGAGGTAGAAGATTTGAGTCAGATTTAGAGCTTAACAATGCTGCGATGGGTATACTAAACAGACTAACAAAAATAGTTTCTGAAAAGTTTATGATAAGTGGATAAATCGATGGGATAAGTGTATTGAACAGAATGGAGAGTACTCCGAAGGATAGTTGTTGAATTTATTCAAATCAACGTTTCGTTGATATACTACAGCACCAGTCTTTCTGCTATATCCTCGTACAAACTTTGAGAGGTGATTCTTTGAGTAATTATATGATAAAAATATAATAATCATATTTATATGAACATGAACGGTTTGGTTTTTGAGTCCAAAAAATTATTTCATTAGGTTTTTGCTTACATATTTCGTGAATAATTTGGCAATTACACGAAATTCGGAATCCTGGGTATATTGATGACGTGATCTCAAATATGAACTAATTTTTGACTCAATGTTAGAGGGCGCCACATACAATGTTCCTGAATTTAATTAACCACAACTTTTGTGTGTAGCACTGTATATTATTTTTGATTAAAAGTACCTGTTCTCTGTTCAATATCACATATAAAAGGTGCTCTTAGTATTTGTCGCTAATTGCGGAAAATTCGCTCTAATAGCATGACTAACTCCTTCGAATATACCTGAGGTCTAATTATTAATGGCACACGATTCAAATATCCAATTTTCTAGATTTTGTTGTAGATCATGTTGGACAGAGTTTTGTAAACTAGCGACTTGAAGACACCCCACGGAAAATTATCCAAATGATTCAAATCTGAAGATCTGGGAGGCCAAATTTGTGGTCCTGCTCTTCCTATCCGGTTAGGGTAATTTTCGTCCAGAAATTGACGCTCAACTACAGAGTCCCGTAGTGCATTAACCTAATTCTGTTTTTGGTTTCTGAATCAACTTCTTCTAAATATTCGGGAAGCTTGTTCTCCAAACACCGTCGATACTCATTGCTATTAAGTCTTTAGGGAAGAATGCAAGGTCCAATAAGGTGATACCCGATGATTCTCACCCCAAAGGTTGAGGGAAAATTGCACTTGAAAATGATTTTGTACGATAGCGTTCGGATTATCCTCAGCCTAGATATGATTATTTTGGAATTTAGTGATGCATCTGGTTTAAGAACCGTCCGGGATTCATCTGAAAATTATTGAGCATGATCTTTAATTTCCGGAAGATGTTCCAATAAATTTTTTTTTCTTTTTCCCCAAAGAAATTAATTTTCAAAACTTCAAAAGAGGTCTTTTGAATCATTGGTTAGAAGATACAACAGTATAATACATGAAGAAAATGGCCCAGTCAAATATTCCACAATGCTTTTAGATGTTTTGATAACCCCTCATGATTGGTAACTTATTGCAATGAATATTTATACTGTCTTATTTATCTATATCTATAATCATTGGTAACTTATTTCGTTTTTAAGGAATAATTTACCAATAATTAGGGATGAAATTATGTTTCCGACAGGTTCTAGAGGTTCTCGAAGAATTCAAACATCGCTTTCATTGTCACCACCCTTGTTGTCATACGTCGAAGGAGAACAGAAAGCAAACCAACCCCTCACCTCTAAGTATAGACGTTTCGATCGAATTATAACCGATTCAAACCAGCCTCAACCGAACCTCCCTTCTTTTCTCCTCCATTGAAGAGAGAGCTATTCATTGTATCCATCGAAGAGGAAAATACAGTTTGATGCAAAACTGGATAAGCAGATCGAATGACATGTATAAGTAGGATACAGGAAAAGTTCAATTAATGACATTATTGTCCATACTATAGGTGCTGAATAATAAGTATATGAAAGAACACGCACATTGTGCGATAAAACGTTCAGAGTAGCTGGTCTGAGATGGAATACACTGTATTAATATATCATTAGTTACCTATTATACAGGGTGTTCGGCACATGGACCGTTTTTTTGGGGCGTTGGAAGGGTCATTTGCTACCTTTTCAGTGTTGGAACCTGGGTCCTTAGTATTACGGTTACGGAGGTATGATTTTTTTATTAGGTTTTTCTAAATTATCCAAAATGTACCCTTCGAAGCTCCATAACTTTTTTTGCGTGGGCTTTTACATGCATTTTTTTTATTGTATTAAGTCTACATGAGTGTGTGTTTAGGAAAAAACGTATTTATTGTTACAGATAACACCACAAAATTAACACGAGGGCCTTTTATTAAAAAAAAAAATATGAAATCTATGAAAACATCTCCACTCCTATTGAAATTTAAAAAAAAGTTACAGCTATTACAAACTTAGTTTTATTTTAAAATTTTCTTTGGTTTATAACGTTGCTAACCATATGCTATTTACGTAAGTCAATAAAAAAATAATACTGCAAATAAGGTTTTAGTCAGAAGAGTGAAGAAAGTCGCACCTAAATAAAAGTACGGATTTCGACACAACACAGCGAGCAAGGAAATTTTACCTGCCAGTTTTAGACGCGTGTGAATTATTATTACTATTTCTGTCCTTAGGTTGGATTGGGTTAGTCGCCGCTGACTTGACCCTACCGTCATTCGAGATTTAACTGTCTCTGCTGTTGGAATTGTCTGTGCCGCGTTGTTCAGTTTTTTAAATTTGTATTTTTTGTTTTTGTTACTTTTATCGACTTTTTGCTACTGTTGTTTTAATTTTGGTTGTTGATATGCCTAATTTCAGCAACGCTAAGTATGCTGATATGGTGATGGCATATGGCAAGGCCGATGGTGTTGCTCGTGCAGCTCAAAGGATTTATCAAGCCAAATTTCCTGATCGAAGATTACCCCACCACGAAACATTCTCGACGACTTATCGACGATTAAGAGAGACTGGAAACTTAAATTTTCAAGAGCCTCGGGTCAATGTGAGGCAACACCATGTAGCAGTTGACGATCAAATACTTCAAGCCTTTGAAGAAGATCCAACTACAAGCATTCGTGTCGTTGCTCAAAGACTCAACTTAACGATTTGGAAAGTTTGGTCAGTACTTCGGGATAAAAATCAACACGCTTTTCATTACACCCCGGTACAAGGTAAATGAACTTTTTTATTGATAAATTTGTCCTTTTGACTGCGAAAAAGTCACAGACTAATGAATTTTATTAATTGTTACAGGTCTTCATGAAGGCGATCCTGCCAGACGGTTGGAATTCATTAGATTTTTGCTGCACACAGATGTCGATGACAACTTGTTTCTAAAACGAATTTTGTGGAGAGACGAATCCTGTTTTAACCGAGAAGGAATAACAAATCTGCACAATTTACATCACTGGGCATCTAAAGATGAGAATCCCCACGTGAAAAGGCAAATGAGTTTTCAACAAAAATTTAGTGTTAACGTTTGGGCTGGTATGATAGGAAGACATCTCATCGGGCCACACTATTTACCGGCTCGACTAAGTGGGCCTGCTTATTTGCATTTTTTGCAGAATGCTCTGCCGGAGCTACTAGCCGATGTTCCTGCCTTCGATGAAGACGTGCCGATTGTGTTCCAGCATGACGGTTGCCCGGCACATTTCCTGAGAGAAGTTCGAGATCACCTCGACAACTCTTTTCCAAATTCATGGATAAGCAGAGCCGGCCCCATCCCTTGGCCCGCAAGATCTCCAGACCTAACACCTTTAGATTACCATGTCTGGGGTAGAGCCAAAGAATTGGTTTATTTCACAGAGGTACCTACAAGAGAGGTGTTGATTGAACGCATAAACGCGGCATTTGTGGTAATGAAAGAAGAAATGTTGCTAGCCACTACAACGGTCGAAATCAGAAAAAGGTGTCGGGCGTGCATTCGGAGTAGAGGAGAACAATTCGAACAGAATTTACGTTAAAGAATCGTGTTATTTTACTTTGTAAATAAACAATCATACAAAAACTGTATTTTACTAAAATCTGTCCTTAATTTGCTATTTTATCTAAAACACTATTTGTAGTATTTTTTTATTTATTGACTAACGTAAATAGCATACTTTTAGAACCACGATAAACCAAAGAACGTTTTAAAATAGAATTAAGTTCGCAATAACTGCAACTTTTTTTAATTTCTTTTAGAAGTAGAGATGTTTTCATACTTTCATATTTTTTTTTTAATAAAAGGCCCTCGTATTAATTTTGTGGTGTTATCTGTAACAATAAATACGTTTTTTTTCAAACACACACTCATGTAGACTTAATACAATAAAAAAAATGCATGTAAAAGCCCACGCAAAAAAAGTTTAATGAGTTATTAGATCTCCTCAAATTACCCTCCATAGTTTACTTGCAAGATTTGGAACGATATTTGAATATTCCATTTTAAACCTCTGTCGAGTATTTAAAATACTCGAGTTACTCACATAAAATCAACAACTCAAATAAAAATGTACAAACAATGATCGCGAAACTCATTTCGGTACAATTAAAATTTTATTAAGCTGCCTGACTCATTTTGCAAGGATATTGACATCACAATTTATTACATTTCAGTGATCAACTGAATACAAAATGATTTTAATTTTTATAAGCAAATTATTCATTTGAGTGCAATGACAAAACATAATATGTGATAATTTTTTCATGTTGAATTTGTATGTCATATGATAGATCAATCGAGTCAGATTTCTGCGGTTTTTAGTGGTTTAGTTAATGACGTCAAGGTGATAATGGCAAATACTAACAACATTCATATGAAGGCATTTCTTGTTCACACTGTACGGTTTTATATTCTAACTCAATATTATTAATTTATTCAATAGCATAAGCGATACACACTTGAAACAAAAGGAGGTAAGAAAGCGCTCGACCGTGAATTCATCATGTGTGATTACATAAACGAGTAGCCAGAAATTCAGTTTTACGGGATATTCACTTGAAGGTTTCACACACAACTAAGAAAAAAAATTTTTACTAGCACCGAATGTGAATGTTGTAAGGAAATAGAAGAAGTTAACAAATTCATTTTTAATAAATAATAAGTTTCAAATTTCCACAAATTTTTATTGTTATTTACAATTGTTTCGCCAACTCTGTGGCTTCATCAGGTTTAACATTTTGAATGATCGTTTTACTGAAGTAATTCTGTATTTAGAGCTAAAACTTTTTCTGAACGTCGTCTCAAATAGGGTAGTAAATATAGAGGTATGTTAGGATTTTTTCAGGAAGATGTTTAACAACGGGGACCGGTTAACATCTGTTTGTTCATTCAAAATAATATTTTGAGTGTTATATCTGTTTATTTCGAGGGCTTCTAAATATGTTAATCTTGAACTTTTACTTTCTGTATGGAGTATTTCAAAATAACGATTAAAATTATGTGCGTATTCCTCTAAATGTTCAGCATATGAGAAATTATTATTTACGTAACTACGTTAATGTTCCTGAACTCGTTTGTTAAATGATCTTCCCGTTTGACCTATACAGGGTGATTCTTTAACCACTGAGTTAATTTTAACCATAGATTCTTGACGTCAAAAGAAACATTTTTTTCCCATAACATTTTTCCAAATTTGGCCCCGTTCAAAAGATATAGGGTGTTGAAATTTCATAAAAAAATTGCATTTTCACCTGTAATATTCAAACGACAATATCAATTGAAATGATCTCCAGTAGAAGGTTTTTGATAACAGTCATGCATATTATGGCATCATTAGATTTATTCCATTTCTTGTGGGTTTCTCACTACTACTCTACAGATTGGTTGAATTGCATGAAAAACAAATATCGCTTAAACTAAAGGTCCGTATCATGTAATTCCTGGAATCATTAGTCATTTTTGCAGATAAAATAATTCTTCATCTTTCCTCCTAAATTGCACCATTCTTGACATATTTGAAGTTGAAAGGAATTCAATCAATATAATTTTGTCCAAATTTTCTGATTTTCCCAAATCCAACTCTGTACTGAAATGATTCAATAATCAGATTTGTTCAATGTTGCCATATTTTATGTCTTTATTAAATATTTCTACAAAAGGTTGGGGAAATCTCTCCAGTCTATGGTTCCACCAATAAACACTATAGATGAAATTAACCACTGAACAATTTTTGTCTTACATTCACTACAAAATCTAAATTGCCATTTGCTGTATTCATTATTAATGATGTCTAGCACCTTGTTTAATATTTAATCCAGAGTAATATTTCATAATAAATAGAGAAAAAGATTTCCATTAATCACATAGGTACTTCGGTATATTCTCATGACCGTTGGAATAGTTAATGTATTTTCTGTCAGGACCTGTTAAATTGAAGACTTGTCTTTATGAAGAGCTGTTTCTTTATAGCTTCAGACTTTCAGGGTTCATCAAATTATATCTATTCTAACATAAGAATGCTTCAAATTAAGCTCATATGAGTTTTAAAAACTTCGAACCCAGTCTCCTAGATTTGTTTTGTACCTTTATAGAAGTTTTTTCACATCTTTATTTCATACACCGATTCTACCTGGTTCACAAAGGAGATAATAGAATTTGACATAGTTTTTAATATTTCTAAATGTTTGTTATGATGCATGGTTAATTAAAATTCAATCAATATTGAAACTGGAAGCTATAGGTTCATTTACAAGAAAGATTAGAATACAAATGTATTTTCTGACCATAATCATTTCATACTGTAATGAATAATTTTAAACTATCGAAATCATTATTATTACTTTATTATAATTTTTTCCACATTTTTTTTAAGGTACAAATAACTGTTGACAGTTTCAAACAACCACAGAAAACTAATTTATTGGAAACTACCCACCACAGCGACGTTATAATAACATTTTAATGTAATAATAATTCACTCTAGTTATTCTGAGTAAAATTATAACAAAAGATTAATAATGGTTACAGATATTATTTTTCATTTAAAAAATCTATGCAATTATTAATTTTTTTCTCTCCTGGGATTCGGTAATAAATTAATATTCTATGGTAAGGTATTAAAATTTGACATAATCTATGAATGACCATTATTCAATATTTATGTTTTTGTTTACATAATCAAAACAGATATTCCGATTATAAAAACCAAGAATTCACGCATTTTCAGTAATTAATTATAGTCTAAACAGAATAGATTCATATTAATGATTTAACAAAAATTTTTTTAGTAAAGAACATCTAGTTGATTTTTCAGAATCAAAGATCAAAGTCAATTTCTTCAAGCAAGTATAATTGCACACCTGAATCTGGGAATACTTGTAATATATCCAAGTAAATTTTTATTGGGATTCGGTAGAGAAAATAATCATCAAGCAAAGTAACATCACTTTAAAATAATTATTCGTAGTGAAATCATTCCTTGTTGTTGAAGATTTCGAAAAAGATTTTCATGTTTTTAACAGTGTGATATCAAGAGACCTCATAGACCTCATCGACTGGTCTCTGTCAAGGAGAAGAAACTTCAGAAATATCAGTGTTTGGAAAATCATAGATGATTTTTTCTGGCTTTGAGCGAGAAAAAAGCATTGTGACAACCTCTTGCCTTGGAAGTTTTCATAGAAATGATAGTTTTCATGATTTGGAAATTTTAAGAAGAAAATTACAAATGTATGATGATAACATCCACTAATTCTGAGATTTTTTTAGAATTTCTCACTAGAAAGGGATGGTTTATAAATGGTTAAAATTAACGCAGTGGTCAAAGACTCACCCTGTATAAACCATAGGGCAATCCGAACAAAGTAACTTATAGAGTAGACTCCTGATTTGTTTTTCAGATTTATTCGGTCTCTTTTGTTTTTTATATGTTGCGAAAGGGTCCCAAATCTTATCCGAAAGTTATTCCCATTCAAATACACTGCTCAACAATTGATAGGGATCACTTACTTTTTCTAAATTTATTTCTGAAATATTCACTCCAAGATTATAAATTTAGTCAGATATCAGAGTATTTTCAGTTTTAAATATGGTTCACTTGAGAAAAGAAAGAAAAAATGGAAAGTTGGAGAGAAAAAAAGACTTTATTAGGAACACTCAAAATTCTGTGTTTGAATTACATAAAAATTTTATGATGAAACCACAAGAAGGCTGAAGTTATGGTTAAGCTAGTACCTAGTTGGTCCCCCACGAGCTCGTCTCAAGCAGTCTATACTCTACGAGGCATACGATTCATAAAATTTTGGGGCAAATTCGTCCAAATATCCCGTAAAGCGTTAGAAAGGTCCTCCAGGTTATTGATCGGTTATTCTAAGGTTGACAATTGTCTAGACATCTCAGACCAGACATGTTCGATGCAATTCATGTCTGGAGAGCGAGCTGGCCAGTCCATCCTTGAAAAAATTACAAATGAAGAGAAGTTCACAAGTGATCCCTAGCAATTGTTGATCAGTGTATTTAATTTAAATTCATTTTGAAAATTTTTAAGGTGAAATACATGCGAATTCTCTTCAAGTCTTTGTTCAAACTATCAAAATTATTGAATTTGCTCGTTTTACTTGTGACCACATTTTTAAAAATTTAACAAAAGCAAAGGTTTGCCACAATACGATTTGTCCAAATGATCCTTCAATTACGAATGGCATTGACATACCTATCACATATTACGTAATAAACAAAACGTTCTCACGAAATGACATCCGGACAGCAGTACGGTTATGTTATCATCGGAAATACGATACTGTTTTACAAGAATTAAAAACCATGAATATTATACGGCTTGTTACGATTGATTTGATAACATACACTGGCAAATTTGTTCTTCATAATTCAATGATTTTTTTTTGTAGGTATAAACTTAATACTTCAATCAATGGTTCATAGAAAAATTATTCAAAATGCTCCAAAATCTTTATTAATTTAGTAGCCTCATCAACATGTCCAAAACTTCCTAGATGATATTTATTTGTAAATTATGATTTCTTCGAAGTACTGCAAAATTAAACAGCTAAACAGTTTTTTCTGATTGTTATTTAGTTTCGGGTGTTTTCACACCAAACAATTTCATCTATTATCATAAGTTATAAGTTTTATGACTAATTTGATAACAAAATTGTTCTGAACTAATTCAATATTTTTTAAAAATCGAGTTACGCTCTTTGTTGTCAAGATGAATTATGATTTTCTGAAAAAATGTTTAATTGTCGAAAATAGTTTTTAATTTTGCTTTCAACAATCACTCATTCAAGTAATCCTTGTTTTTTTATTACCAATACAATATATTTCAACAAATTTTGTTCAACGCTAAGTTTTTTCTAATACAACAAAAAAACGGTGCAAAACATTGCTATCGAACTCTCATACCATAATGTTATTGTAGCACCTACTGGACTCAATAAAGAAAAACAAATATCTCAAACTTTCAATCAATCAATGTCCTAGAGATATTGCTACTGATAACAAACAAATTTCCTCTAATATAATTGAATAGAAATGAGGCCGCCATCGAAATTTCAAGGCCTGCTTCGATTACAAATGATGAAGGTACTATACATATTCTTTTACTATCTCACTCATGATGATCACAAATCAAGTAAGACGGATATTATATTCAAAGAGGGTTTATATAACCAGGCAAAAATATTTAGTATCGCGTATCTGATTTTTCACAGAAAAAATTTGAAAACACAAAGTGAGCCAATGTTACAGAAATTATGACCGTTATATTGCTGGCGAGCTCTTTTGACCTCGAACAAAGATAAGTGAAGATATCCAATTCCTAAAGAGAACTCTGATAATATGAATACTAATATGATATTGTGACATTCATAAAAACTAGCATTGGGCTGGCAATCCCTGAAAAGACATTTAAATATTCTGTTGGTACATCCCTCATTTCCTGGTTTAATGATGATTTGAGACAAATGCGCAATACATTGCAATGTTATATAAAACTTTTAAGATTGAAGAAATCTCCCTACTTTACGAAGTTATACCGTGAGCATTTTAACTTTTATAGCAATGAATTGAAAAAAGCGAAAAAACGGTTCAATGATAATTACATAAAAATTAATAACTTCATGTTAATATTTCGAGAGGCCATACCACGTGCAAATTTGAGAGTTTCGCAAACGACTTCAATCCCTTTTTTGTGGAGATAGCTCCTAACATAGTCTAAAATTTACCGTCAACAAGAAAGTCATCCACTGACTTTAAATTACTATTTTAACATGATCTGAGTGAACTTCAGTTTCAATTTTCTTCAGTGTCGGAAGTAATTGTGGGGGAAATATTTGGGAAGTGAAAAATAAGAAGAATCGCGATTTTTTTGGGTTTTCCAGTAAAGTCGTCAAGTGCCTAACTGATGAAATCGCGCGTCCACTTACAAAATTGTTGAATATGCGCATATTGGATAGCATTTTTCTTGATATTGAAAAAAAATTAAACATACAATGATAGAAAGCAGAGAGGTTGTTGATGAATTTCACCTTCTTCAATCACTCAAACATGCGCCCGTTACGCGCTTTCGTTTAATTTAATATCCAAAGGATCAATTTGATTCGTGAAAATCGTTTCCCAGCAAACATCTCATCTCTGGCCGCCAGCCGGGCCAATGATGGACATGCCGGCTAACTACTGGACACTATGACATGTTATTGGCAAAGTCACATTTTTATGCTGGCCATTTGATATCTTTCGCAAAATATCTGGCCGGCATTGGCACAGAACCCGTGTATAGGAATGAATTTGTCCACTGCTTTTTTTACGGTGGCTGAATACTTTCAAAACAGAGCAAGGCCCTAACCCGCGCCATCAGAAAAAAAATTAATTTAAGGGTAGGGGTGTCGAGGGGGGGTCGTTGGTGATCCAGGAAAAATGGGGGGTTGTTGAAGGAGCAGGATGTCTTGGGGGTACTGAAAACTGTATGGTGAAAGGAACCGGTCAGTTTTTTTGGGGGAAGGGGAGGTCCAACTCCTTTGGGCTCTGACCCCTGCCTCTGGGTACGGCCTTGAAACTAAGTTGCTGAGAAAATCTGTATAATGATCGGTGATAAATACACATATATTTCATTGAGGTTTCATGTTTCTCAAAGTGAATTTATAATTAATTTTATCTCTCTCCATTATAGGAAGAAGAAGATGAGTTTTAGGTTATCTTTTATTTGTGTTCTGTACCACAGATGGAGAGAGATAAAAGATAACCATGGTGAGGTAAATAAAATAATTCTTGTGTTTGCGTTTCGTTAGTTTCATAGATAAATAAAAGTTTAATGGTTAGTTTAATATAAGTGTAAAATATGATTTCATCTTCTGAGGATATGAGGTAAGTCCTTGGCATTCAATAAATATAAGTTCACCTGTAGCAAATATTTTTTCAAAGTTTAGGTTAGAATAGTCAATTCTACGCGCCAAAAGAGTTATTCGGGATTCATGAGAAACAAGTTCTGTTATTATTATTGAGAGATTCTGAAAGCTTCATTATGTTTAAAAAATATAGTAAAAGTTATAAATACGCACTCATAAAAAAAAATATTGAGAAATGCGTAGGCTTGAATGGTCTCGACTCGACAGTGAAATCACCACCTATCAAATATCGAACAAACACTTTTAGCACCACAACGATTTCCTCTGCTTCCCATGTGCCATTTTTCGATTTGAACGATGTCGAACTAGACGAAATTGATCATCCTATGACAGATTTGCCGAATGAAAGTGAGCCCATTAGAGAACCATATGAAATTAAGCATCTTTCGAATGAAGTGTCTAGTGCTGATGAAACTTCGATTTGTGAATTTGATGCAGGCAACTCTACGACAACTGAGGAGGCATTAAAAGATAATCCTACGGAATTTTTGGTGAAATGGTCTTTGAATAACAATATCACTCACATAGCATTATCTGAACTTTTGTCATGGTTTGCAACAAAACCAGATGTCACAAATCTACCTAGAGATGCAAGAACACTTTTGAAAACACCTCATAAACTGCATTATGAAATGTTTGGATCCGGACAATTTTATTACTTTGGTCTTAGAAATAAATTGTTTTATATAGTTAATGAATGTAATATTTCTCATATCATTTTGGATTTTGGAATTGATGGTTTACCGCTTTACAAGAGCACTAAATTCTCATTTTGGCCCATTTTATGTAGAATCAGAAATTTAACATGCAATGTTTTTGCTGTAGCAATATTTTATGGACCAGACAAACCACCTTTAGACAACTTTCTGAAGGCATTCGTGGATGAACTCATTGGTCTAACAAGATATGGCTTGAACGTGAATGGTAGAGTGATATCAATTGAAATAGGAGCGTTTTGTTGTGATGCTCCAGCTCGATCATTTGTAAAAAATACCAAAGCGCACAATGGTTACAAGGGATGTGACAAATGTATGGTTCGAGGAACTTATTGCAATAGAAGAATGCTATTTTTGAATTTGAATGCACCTCACGAACTGACTCCAATTTTCAAAATATGGTTGATAAAGATCATCATAAAGGCAACACTCCTTTGAGTGCTTTGGGATTGGGGTTGGTTTCTAGCTTTCCTATTGATTATATGCATTCAGTATGTCTGGGGGTAATGAGAAAATTGCTTTTTATTTGGAGGGATGGTAGCAGGCAGTATAGATTCCAAAGATTAGATATGGAGAGCATAGAATCAAATATCCAGGTATTTCAAAAGTATTGGCCTTCTGAATTTGTTAGAAAACCAAGGTCTTGGGAGGAAATAGAGAGATGGAAAGCAACTGAATTAAGACAGTTTTTATTGTATGTCGGACCAGTACTTCTGAGAGAAAAATTAACCAAGCGAATGTATGACCATTTTATGTTATTGAAATTTGGAATAACAATTCTATTAAATGAAACATTGAATCAAGATTTTAACGACTATGCAAACAAATTACTTCATCTTTTTGTGAAATTCTCAATGAAGATATATGGAACTAACTTTTGCATCTATAATACACATTCCTTAATCCATCTTTCAGAAGATGCTAAACATTTTGGTAATCTCAATAATGTCAATTGCTTCCCATTCGAAAACTGTTTGCAAATGTTGAAAAAATTACTTCGTAAATCAAATAATCCTTTGCAACAAGCTGTTCACAGATTGCATGAGAAAGAAAATGGAAATCCAGAAATTAAAAAGAGAAAAGCTTTCAAATTATTGGAAATCCAATCACAGTTACTTGTGAAACAAATTTTCTTCAACATGAGGATTACACATTTTGGAAGAAAGTAATTCACAATAAATGCAGAATATCTTCAAGAAATGGTGATTCTTTTGTGATGTTGAAAAACAAGGAAATTGTCAAAGTGTTTTTTATAGCTACTTAAATCAAAAGACAAAATATTTTTGGGAAAAAGTGTTATATTGTAGGGCCATTTGCAACATATCCTACTGACTCTGATTTTTTGTCTATTTTTGAAATTCATTTGAAAGATGATGAACATTTGAAACCGTACAGTTTGAAGAAATTCTCTTTAAAGGTGTGGTATTGCCATTTAAAAATAACTATATATTTTCCCCTCTTATTCATTTACAGTGAAATTACATCCTATAATTCTTAGTAAAATTTTGTGTTAGTTTTTTCTCAGTTATTAAAACCTTTTATGTCCAATTTAACTTTTTTTTATGTAATGCAAAATAGGTAGTTGTTAGATATAATAAATTAATTATTTGAAAAACATTTGTTGATATATTTTCAAAAATCATTTTTTCGATTAGATAAATTTGGAGCCCTCAGGTAAATTTAGATTGCCTGCAGGAAGAGTTATATTTTATCATATTTTCGTTATTCCAGAGATTACTTTGTTGTGGAGTTTCCAGATGAGGCAGATGGAGATTCAATACCACTTGCTGTTGTCCCTTCGGTCTGGGTTTCTTTGAAGAAAAACATATGTTTCTGGCCAAATTTCAGAACTGAAGAGGAAAGACGAGAGCAGTAATAAAAAAATTCAGTTTGAACGTGAATCATGCAAAGCATGTTCAATAGTTGTAAAATTCAGAACAAGTGAGTTCAATATTTGAATACTAGATTCGAAGTTTTAGAGTAGTTTATCAATCTCATAGAATTGAAAATTCACTTTTCATTTTCTTTTGCCTTCTATTGCTTCGTTTTACATAAAAAATTAATGAGTGCACTGGAAAATACACACAAAAATATAGGAAGTCTTACAAGCCTTTTCTCTCTCATTCCTCTGTGGTGATACAAAATAACAATTATTTTTAGTCAATTCATCAACATTTGGAGATATTCAACATTCAATGAAATATTTTGTAATCAAACTTACAATACAAATTTTATTGAAATTGGTAGTGCTTTCCTGTTTTGTTTTGCCAAAGGGTCACTTGTTTAATGAAAATCTGTTATTTAGATACATGGTATTTATTTCAGATTCATATGAAAAAGCTGCATCAAAGCTGAAATTCATCGAAACAGCTGAAACATCATCCTTCACCAGCCATTCAGAAGATGATTGCAAAATAAAACGAAAGTCCAGACCGAATTCTACATTCAAGGATTATCACCTGGTTCAAAAAAACAAAGAATATTCTCAAGCAACCTCTGTTGGTAAAAATCAAATATCGTCTGAATCATCAGATGAAGATGACCTTCCATCATTATCTCCACCACATCAATCAGTATCAAAAAAAATGAACCGAATGTTCATTGAGTCAGATGAAGGGAGTGATTTGGATGAAACCCTCAAGGTACACAATATGGAAAAACATCCCAACAGGAGAGAAACAGCACAATTCACAAACATATGCTCCAAATGTAAAAACAAAGAAGGTACTTCTTTCAATATTCTTTGTTTTATTGTTTCATTTTTAAAAATCCTAGTCTTTTTTCTCTTTTGAGAGAATATAGTATGTACAACTAAAGTCAATATTTCTCAAATTTTTATAGCTAAGATGGATATGGTCTTAAGGAAGATCGATCTCCTAGCACATGATGTAAAATTCCTTCTAGGAATTGTGCAAAGAACTGCAATTAGTGAGGCAGTAGATATGCCAGAAAATTTCGTTTTGCCTCTAGGGGAGGAGGAAAAGTTGAATGAATTCGAAGAGAAATTGGGCAGAGATGAGGATTTTTTTTTAAATGTGGTATGTTTTTATCTATAACTTGTCTCTACATATGTAGAGTTTTCGTTCCTGCTAAAATTCCTTCTGTTTGTTGCTCACGTCTTTTCACCGACATCTTAGTTGGCATTTTCAAGTGACGTTATTTCATCTCTTGTATCATTTAACGGAATTTTACCTGGAAAAAAGACACACACAAAAATCATTTGTGTTCCAGTTTTATAGGTTGAAATGAATATTAATTGTTTCAGGTAACTTCCTTGATGTCTGTTGGGGGCAAGGATGTTGCAGACGGAACAAGAAGAATAATGACAAAACTCCTATCCCACAATTTATCCCTTCAGTTCAATTGGACTGGAAGGGGTAAAAAAGAATTTATGAAGTTGAAGAATATCCACAGGTTAATCTTAGGTGAGTTTTCATTATAAAACCTAAATAGTTTATGTTATTACTAACATTCCTATTTTAGTTTGTCTCCGAAAAAACCCTAATACAAGAAATGCTACAGAACAGGAGATTTCAACTGTGATTAAAGTGTGGCTACGAACAGCACCAGACAGACAAGGTGGGAGGAATAGGAGGAGAAAACAAGAAGATGTTTGAAATTTCTTAAAAATTGTTTTTTTAATTTGAAAGTTTATTTTTTTAAATTGCTTTTCTATTTGAATGTTAATTTTATAGCAGAATTCTAATAAAAATAATTAACAAAGTTTACTATGATTGTTTCAGTTTTTAATTAGGTTTAAAAAAAAATATCAGTTTGGTGGAATTCCTGTATTCATTTTGATGGGCCACTAAAAAAAACGATAATGGCTTTCATCAGGGTCAATGTATGTATGCCGTTACTATAGTAGTGGTATACATACATTGGCCCTGCTGCTGGCCAGAGTCCTCTATTTCTACTGGCCCTTCACCGGTTATAGGAGTTTTGCCGTTCTGGCCTCTTCTGGCAACCATATATTGGGCCAGCATAATACCGACCAAAATTGTTTGCTGGGTTGAATAACATTAAAGAAGAGAGTCTGCCTAATTTCATGAAATCAGTCAGGCTAAACAAATTTCGAAATTTTTTTTTGAAAATATTCGATTGCTCATAAGATATTCTCAATTGATATCTTGCATACTCTGAAATTGAATCTACGTAGCGCTCAATCGCGAGAAGACATTTTTATGGAATAAAGTCATAGAAGTTCATAGATTATTTGTTGTTTCCCTTACATTAAATACATTCCAGAGTCTGGAAAAATCCAAATGGGAAGATGTTTTCCTCGAAAAATTAACAAGAAATCACGAAAAGTGTGAGACATTCAAATACTCCCATTTTCTAAGAATCTTTTTAAATTCAACATGAAGATGATTGAAACACTCGAATATTTTTAGATTTAAACCCAAATACACACGTCAATGATTCATTGATATTCCAAATCCAAAACCGCATTCTATTTTTATCTCAGAAGTTTTACCGTTTATTTATAGTGATAAATGCATATTTCGACATTTTGAAGAATCAGAGCATTTACTTAACAACTTCAAAAATTCAATTTTTCTGTCATAGCTTTAACGAAAAATAAAACAATATCAAAGAGTAATAATTTTCTATGACAATCATTTTGAAGGTTATGTATGTTTTTGAATTCAAGCGAATTAATTGAACACACTTTATGTAGTGGAGTAGATTAATTGTTTTTGTGTGTGTAATTCAAAATCAACTCACCCCAACTTTTAGGAGTGCGTCCAAGGATTTCGTTTTTGCTGGAATCATATATAGTTTTCTGTATTGTTTGCCATTTATTGTCGTTGTTTTGATTAGGGTATTTATTTCTGTATCCATTTTCGTTCTCCATACTGAATTACACAACACGAATTATAATAAAAAAATGAATCTGGTATATAGAAATCACAGAATGTTATTGTGAATCACTACATGCACTAACACAAAAATTAAAGCGGAGAAACAAGTTTATAAACTTTACATAAACTTTATTCTAAGTTCGGAATACAACAGGTGAATCGGAAACTGACAGTAACCGACTGAAGTTCGTTTCGAACGTGTTGAAATTGAAATGCTTTTGCGCGACCGCTCCGCTTGCCAAGTTTAATCAACTAGCGTGGAATAAAATGAAAACTAGTCTGGAGGAAGCAACAACGTAACGGCTTCTCGCCGGTTTGATTTTCTGATCATTGATGGCCCACCTACACGATGAATAAATCGATTAGTCTGTTCCACCTTTTTCTCCTTCGTTAATAGTTAGTTGTTGGGAGCATTTTAATCAGTCCAATCAAGGATTTTTGCCAGCGTTTGTTCAAGGGATTATTGCATCATAATTATCTCGAAAATTTGGATGAAGAACACATATCTCCGAATTAGTTTCAATCTGATGAATGTTTAAAGTAGACGTCTCCACTAAAGGTGCGAACTTATTTTGTAGACAAAAAATGTAGAAAAGTAATAAGGTGAGGACGGGAGGTTTTAGGTGCATGCTTTTAAGTCCTTTTCGGGACTTTGGGGCCTTACGATACAGAAACAACTGCTTTTTTAAGATGAGGAAAACAGAGAAATTTTATTATGTTTTCGATTAAATCTTCATTTTTCACATGCTGTGAGCTCGTTTCGTTTTGTTTTTATCACTGAAAATACTTAATAAATATATTTTATCCCTTTTTGACGTTTAAAGACGACAATTTTCAACCCATGGTAACAAGAGTAAGTTGACGTTTATCCAGTGAGTGAATTAAATTTTTTTTAATTCACTAATGGAATAAAATGTTCACCACTCACTTTTGGAAATTATTCTTTCCACACACAATGCACGTAAAACTCATTTTTAAGTATGTTTCTTAAAATTTATCAAAAATTCTACATTAACAGTCATTTCTATCATTAAAGTAAAAATTACAATTATTAATATATTGAAAATGGAACTGGAAACCTCCAAAGGAAATACGCTGAGTCGTTATAGCACATGTGTTGAGGACTTCTCAGGCCCTGCTGCGGAATATCCATTTCTGCATCAGGAACTCCGGTTTTTGTGACCCCACCAAGTATTTGTTCAGAAATATTTATTTTATTTTGTAGTGAATCTTCAATATATCCTTCTGCAACAGAACTTGAGCGTCATCCACCATGTCTTTTCAAAACTGCCAAATCTGCCCCAGAATTTGCGAGTAGGGTTGCAGAAGAACGCCTGAAACTGTGCCCTGTATATTGTTCAGCATCAGAAAGGCCCAAATACTTTGCAATAGTTACGGGCATTTTCGAAAATGTATTCACACCTACAGGCTGGGCGTTACATTGTTCATTTTTATAATTTATACATAGTCGCTTCTGATCAACTTTGCTTGGCCTCAAGTTCCTATACTTGCGGAATATATCGAGTGCAGCAACCGTATTAGTACCATTGACTACAGTGAACTCTTTTCTTATGCTGCATTCGCTACCCCGATCTTCCACGTCATCTACGGTCATAGTCACCCTCGCCGATTATACACCCTCCAGCAACACCCATAATAAAAACTACCTTTATCAATAAATATTGCTCATCAGGAGCGGCATCTAAAAAGTATTCAAACTCCTCTCTAGTGAATACCTTCGACTTCTTTGCTACGTATCCCCTGGAATGTTGCTTCACAAAAGCGGTGACTTGGTGAAATCTGCCGATGTCTATTTTTTCTTTCAGAGAATTGAATTACTGCTTCTGCTGCCTCATGTGCTTCTTGTATAATGCACTTAGGAACTACAACCTCGTCACCGCTCAACATTTTTTCGAAATAAAAATGTTTTGACGGTTCTATAATTTTCATTGACACTTGCAAACAAACTAGTTTGGAAAAAATGAAAAATATAATAACCTCAACTGACTGACGAACTTTCGTATAATCACAATGAAAGATTGTTATGTTTCAGATATACGTTATACTCGTATCATTCCATTGGCAGATGATTTATTTGACTGTAACAGGCGACCTCAATGAAAGATACCTTCATTTTTAATAACGTTTTATTCAGCATCAAACAAATTCACCGAACATTGATTTAATTATTGTTGTAAAGATCTCATATAATAACTATGTTCGCAACACTATATATATATATACATTAATGTAAGTAGAATTAATCTCTGATCAGTAATAGTTAAATTATTGATAGTAGGGAATTTCAGAGTAAAAAAGGTCTTTAGTTTAGAGTACCATTTATTGTTTTGTTGAGCTTTCATAGTATATCAACCGTTCATTACCAACACTAAGTCCCAATCCAACATTGTGTGAGTAAAATACTGCATTTATAGTATGTATAGATTTCATATTAACTTATTATTTTAGATGTTCTGAAGAAGCGGTTGATATACCGTGAAAGCTCAACAAAACAATAAATGGTACTCTAAACTGAAGACCATTTTTACTCTGAAATTCCCTACTATCAATAATTTAACTATATATATATATAATATAAATGATGACATTTTTTATAGTATATTGTATTATATGTCTCCATATGAGTGAGAAGGCATGGCAGGATGTGAATAAAGGACTGTAACTAATCAAAACAAGATTATGTTTTTCACTTAATTGACGCTTAATTCAAATAAAAGTGAACGTGACTGTTGGAAACGAAAATGGCGAATAGTTACTTATTCGCCATAATTACGTCAAAATCCAGATTTAACTTTTGCCGTCCAAAAAGTGCTCGTTTTAGAGGGATAAAGATACTGTATCGAAGGTTTCCGAAAGAAAATAGTGTTAGTGAAGAAAGTCAAGATATTTTTCACGTTGGACACTTCGCTATACTTTTGTCTGAAGGACTAAAACTTTGTGAAGACAGTGATTTCGCAGATAAAATCAGATTTTTGCAGAAGTCTCCTTGATATTGGACAATTGCGAATCGAAGGAGTCTCACGTGAATTAAGTGGTTGATACTTTGCAGAAATTGGACAGATCTGGATGCGCGCGCGTTCTCAAGAGCTAACATCCCATCCAGAATTAGTTGCGTCTGGTTGACGGAAGATCGACGCGGCGTTTTGGTCGAGATACTTTAGCTCCGTTGCTGCGTCCAGCACCTACCAATACTACACGCGTTTCGGTAGAGAGTGGACGTATTAAGTTCGAAATGGAACGTGACAATTTTGATACTGAAATTTTCAGCGATGCTGGTGATTCAGAGGATAAAAAAAACTTTAGGTAGGTCTGAGTTTTGGGTATAAAAAGCTTCGGAACCGAATGCGGAGTCGGAGTTTTGAATTCCATTTATCGGAATCGGAACCGAATGCGAAGTATGATCACGTTTTTATATCGAACCTCATATCTATAACCTTAACGTGTCCGTATATGAAAAGATGACGATAGAAAATGGGAGCGCAACACGTAGGACGTTAAATCGTCGATCGTATCGTCCTCTTCCGGTTTGGAAGTTTCGGAACCGACGTCTGCATCTTCGGTCGATGCAAGCTCCGGAACACAACCGCTATATCATTAGTCAGTTCGTTAAATCGTCGTTTACGTCTCCATCTGACCGGAAATCTCCTCAATCCTTCCTTCACATGCGCGTGTAAGAACGCGAATAAACCGCCGTATCTGGACGCAATTCAAATCAGAACGCGCGTATGGAAACGCACGTAAAACGCCCTTACTGGGCTCTAAGCGGAGCATTCGCAAACTAAACGTTCAATAAAGAAAATAGAGGAGCAACACAAAGAAGACAGGACAATCAAAGTATAAAACGAAGTAATCTGTTACTAATGTAAGAAACCAGGCCGTTTCATGAATAAATGGCTGAAAGAGAAAAGGCCGATAACAAAAATGCTTTAAACGCAGTGGTTTTTTGGTGAGTCGGATTGGTATGTTTATTATGGATGCATTACAGATTAAGAAAAGATTGAATAAAAAATATGAAAAAATTATGTGAAAATGGAACTTTAACAATACTCAACAATTAGCTTATTTCTTTCGTATTCCGGAACACATTTTATGCTCTCTATCTGATGACTAATCGCTCACTAATCAGTGAGCCAATTGATAAACCAAAGAAGTGAGGTAAAAGATGGATGTAATTTTTTACAATTTAAATACCCAACCATTCAGTTGCTCCAAAGATTCTGAAAATGATGTGTGTAAACTGAATAAAGAAAAAAAAACTTCAATTTTGTAGCTAATTTGGCAACATTTGCAAAAACATGGCACCGAAGGTTTGGCCATTTAGATTACAGGAACCTAAATTTGATGAAAACACTGGATTACATTACACAGGAAATTAATACAAGACTAACTCTGACCTGTGTGAACTTTGTTGCGAAGGTAAACAAACCATTCAACAAAGGTCAGTGCAAGTTGCTAACTAGAAGTATTTCATGGAGATTTGTGAACCTATAGATGCAAATCTATCAGTTTTTTTTTTATTCAGAAGATTAATGTACTATTATGGTATTTGTATTTTTTTCTGGAAACAAGAGATGAAGCTATGAAAGGAATATCACATTTCAATAAAACTAAAGGACTAAAAAAATCAAAAAAATCTATTTCAACGTTCATTATATACATATTATAGAAAATGTACATCATAATCATTCTGTATCACAATAGTTTCCGAAATAAATACATTCTAACGCCTACCATTATTCTATCAGAATGAGTAAAACTATACTAAAATTTAGGTAAAATCTTTTAAAATTAGGAAATATCACATTCCAAATAATAAGACCTAGAAACAACAGTATCAAACAAAAATATACACAATATATTCATTTTTTATGAAAGTCAGTCTCCGACCCCGAGTCAAGATTAGCTTTCGCTTCGCGTAGAACTTGACTTGTCTTATGAATTTGTCGGCAAATATTTTTTTCCACTAATTTTTTACGTTGATTCGCTATCGTCAACTGCGTCACTGTGTCTTCAAGGGCTTTTCTCGTTTTCAATAGTTTCTTTTTGAGGTTGTTGTTTTCCTGGAATAATTCCTGGGACTTCTGATGGCAAGATTTATTATCTGAAAATCAAGTTTTTTTTGTTAAAAAACGCTCAAACATAACTCACAATTGAGATACATAATTTCAAGGTAATGGAAACACAAAAATTGTGGGATTAACTAAAAGATATTAAGGTATATTGAACTGATATCTCTTATTGTCTACTATTCATAGTTATTTTCATGAAGAATAAAAAGAGCATATCAAAGTAGTCGAGATAGTATAATAGGAAGCCTTAGCTTCGATTATTATTCTCATGTAGGCTTCAATTATTTGTAGGCAGCTACAAGGCATTTAATTCCGTTACTTCAATTGATTTGAAAAAAAAAAGAACTGTCAAAAAATTTCTAACTGCACACCATACCATGACTTATGCTTAATTCAACAAACTGAGAATATAAAAGCAAACTTAAAAATAGGGTTCCATTCTCTTTGAAGAAAAAAACGCTGCACCCATTTTGATCTTGAACCATTGAGGAAATATATCCAGGGATTAATTAATTTGGAAAAATTTCAACCATTAACATTTTTCGAAAAATAGTGCGATGTCGATGTTGAAAAAATCAATTTCAAGCATAAAGTTATCAACACACTAAAAATAAATATAAATTGAGTCAGTAGATCAGTCGGCGAATTTTTTAATTTTCTTTTTCATGCTCCCCAAACCAGGTTATTTTATGATAAAATGAAAATATCGATTGTTAAACCGACAATAAAAAAATTAATTTTGATTTACCAAAAGAACTGTAATTCTTGCACATGAATCTTCTTAATTCAGCAACCCCGAATTTAATAAAGCTCCGATTGTTTATTCATCACTAGTTTATTTCATTTTTATTTTTAACGTGATATTCATGTTAAGTCATAACCGAGTTCCTTGAGATTTTTTTACCATAAATAAATCACTAAACGCGAAATTTCGTTTCTAACTTGAAATATACAACTCACCACAAGAGGATCCCTGTATGGAATTATTGTCTCCATCCAGTAAATTGTTCATAGACTCCGCTATTTCGATGGTTTGCTGCAACGGCCTTGAAACTTGTGCCATAACCTCAAGACTAGAGAACCTTCCCTGGTCACTTTCAATACCCAGATCTGGAGAAGCGTTGGATTCTACCCTCTCCGAATCCAAAGATTTTTGAGGAACAACAATGGAAAACACTCCTCTCGTCTTGACCTCTTCCTCAGAAATGTAACTTTGCGAAAATTGCGATTGATTCGAAATCTGTCGGCTGTAAGGTGATACTTGGTTGACAGGTACAGACATTTTAACATCCGAAATTGGAGATGTAGTTGCACGAGATTGATCGTGCATTTCTGATTGAAGTTTAGCCAATTTGTTATGTAGATCTGCATTACTGAACTCTAACTCACTCACTTTGAGCTCAAGTTTCGATTTGTATGTATGCAGCATATTCACATCCTTTTCATAAGATTCTTTTAGCAAAATCAATTCTTCTTGCACATCTGCGTACTGACCCTCTATTTCTGCGAATTTTCTATTTTCTTCTAACAGCTCCTTCTTCAATCTATTTTTATCTTGTGCAGCATTCGTACATTGCGATTCCAATTTAGTTATTGTCTCCTGTAATGTATTTATCTCGTCTTTCATACTCTTCTCGACCATCTCACTCAACCTTGCAGCTTCCTTACTATCCTCTAATGTTTCCTTCAAGACATTCAATTCCAATTTGAGAGATTCAATTTCGTTCATTCTATCAATGATTTCAGACTTCCGTACGTAATTCTTTGCGTAATTTTCAGTTAATTCTGCAATCTTTACCGTCATTTCTTTCATTTGATCAACCGCCCTCGATTCAGTTTCTTTCAATTTGTCAGTTAATTGTTGTTTCACATTTTGAACTTCATCTGTTAGTCTGCTATCATATTCTTTTTTCAAGCGTTCTTCTATGTTTTCTTTTTCAATAGATATCTGTGTCAATTTGTTCTCCAGTTCAATTATTTCTTTTCTTGATATTTCTGTCATTTTCGCATATTCGCTTGTCATGCTAACCAACTGATCTCTTTCTATCTCTATCTTGTTTATTTTGTCACAGAGTTCCTTATCCTTATTTTTATGAGCATCAATCAATTCTTTCTTGGATATTTCTAGGTTGTTTATTTTATCTTTAAGAGAGCCAATTTCTATTTCAATTTGAACTCTACAGAAATTCTCGTTCTTCAAATCCGTTTTTGCTTTCTCAAGCTCATTTTCAAGATTTTTAACTTGATCAAGCAGTGAGCTATTCTCTTCCTTTAGCGAATTCGAGCCATCATTGGCCTCTTGGAGCTCCATAAGACAGTTCTCTTTCTCTGAAAGCTTTATCTGAAGATCCTGAATTTGTTTACTTAACTTGGTGATTGTAACTTGACATTCATTCAAAATATCTGATTTTTTCAGGTCTAATTGAGTTAAACTTTCGTCAGTTGAATCACTGGACAAAATTTCTTGGATACCCTTAACCTTTTCTTCGTTAAACAACCCGATTCTTGCTTTAGATACATTAACATCTGGTTCAGACCATGCTTCCGATTCTGAATCACGGTGTTCATTTTTCACAGAATTGGGACTTCTCATTTTATTAGGAGATATTCTTGGTTTACCGTGAGAAGATCTTTGTTCTTTGAAACTTCTGGATTCACGTCTGTAACGATTTAATTCAATGTTTTTCATATTCAATTCTCGTTGAAGCATTTGAATTTGATCTTCTAGTGATTTTAAGAGAAAAGATGACTTGTCCTGCTCTTTGTTTCCATCATCGGTCCTGAATAAATGACTTTGATAGGTTAAAGTAGCTTGTTCTGGCATAATACTGAAAGAATACCTATTACTGTCAGTGACAGTTTGGTTAGAAATACCGGAACAGTTGAGGAGAGAAGTGATATTAGAAAGTTGTAACAAACTCTGTTCTGGATTCATTGATAAGCTGATATTCAACGACTTCGATAAATCCAAACTATGATCAATTGCCTCTCTCAGTTTTCTATTTTGAGTTGATCCTAAGAAACCCAGCACAGATTTCTGCTTCATTAACGAATCCAAAAATATCGCCAATTCTTCTAGTTGAGTCCTCAAAATATGACAAACCTCAGTTGTTTGAAGTCTTAAATCTTCACTAGTTTGCAAATCTTTCTTTAATGCATCTAATTCTGCCTCTTGAGGTGAGAGTTGGGTGGATCCTTCATATATCTGTACAGCACATTCTAACTCATTGATTTTTTTCGTCAGCGTCTCTTTCTCAAATCTGACCTCTTCCAATTGGTTTTGAATATTCTTCACCTGGTCCAAGCTGGAGATTATAATTTCAAGTTCTAATTGATCGTCAGGTACTAAACCTATTTCACCAATCTTATCCCTCAATAATTGTAGTTGTAGTCTCAAATCTGAAATGTCAATTTTCAAATTCGTGTTTTCAATGACTTTTTCCTCATTTTCTGTTCTCAACTCATTTAAATTCATCGATAAAGTTGAAAAACTTTCCTTGAGTTCAAGCATTTCTTTTTCTTTAGACTCTAGTAGCTGGGTGTATTTAGTTCGTAACTTTTCAATCTCCCTATTTTTTTGCCATAATTCCTGATTCACGACCGCTTGCAAATCCTGGGTCCTTTTCTTTAGTTCCTCATTTAATTTATCAATTTCATTATTTTTTTCCTCAAATAATTTCGAGTAGGTTTTATCAGATATTTCTCCATTTTTAGATGTTTTGGCGGACATGCTATTTTCCAAATTAACAAGATCTTTCTCTTTTTCCTGTATTTTATTCTGCAACTCCAGATTACTCGCTTCGATGTATTGGATGTGGATATCTTTTTGCTTCAAAGTCAACTCCAGTATCTGAAAATTCATCAAATTGTTCTAAGTACCGAGATTTTTCATGCCCTACAAGAAATGTGAAATGTGACAATAACATTGTCAAAATTTGATTTTTGTGATTTTTCTGATTGTTATTTCTATGTTTCCTGGAAGAATATGATCATTCTAAGATTCAACTAGTACTTTTGTGCTAAAATTTAAATGGGAGTTTGTGTCATCTGATTCAGTTGAAGATCGCTAATTATTAGGAAAGTCAAATATAATTTTAAATTGGATCAATTTGAACCAAATAAGAATTTATATTGTATGAATATCACTGAACTAATTGCATCAAAAACATCAATTGAGGACAAATAAGTATCTTTCAGCTTTCCGGTAGTTAAAATATTTTCTATATAGGGTGTTGTATCTACCATATTTTGATATACATCATTTGTCTTTTGTTCGATAGAAAGAATTTAAACTGCCGATACGGTAGAGCCTAATTTTGCAACATGTTTCACGATGATATATCTACAGATGATGTACATATTTACAGATATATGTACAGATGATGGACTACCAATTCTTTAGTGTTGCCAAAAAAAGTTTTTTCAATTCACAAGGATGTTTTGCCGATCCAATTGATCAGTTCAGTGCATTTGTCATTGTTTCAATATTTGCTTAGGTTTTCTAAAAATTATTTTTAAGACTTGATCAAACTTAAAATTTTTCATGTGGTTTTGTTCAACTTCTATAGATCGCGCCATATGTCCGAGTTACCTATCAATTTTATTAAGTTAATCAATGAGACTCACCTGTAATTTGTTCTCTAACTCTTGGACCAAATCCTTGTAATCATTATCTTCTTTCGAACTATCCACTTTCTATTGAAAATTAAAAAAAAATTAAGATATAACAAATCTAAAACTGGAAAGCAAAAGGATAAAAAGCAATAAATAAAACGAACTAGATATTAGCATGCTTTTATTATGACAAACACTATAACACCTAGGTTGAAATTTATACATCTGTTGATTACCTCGTTAATGTGTTAGAAAATGCAATAATTACATGATTTTGAACAATAACAAACCGCACCTTATAGAGAATTCATTCATCAATGTGATTCAACGATATTTGAAGATTTGAGAGATCTATTTGTAAATTCAAACAAGGCCGTTGCAAATGAATGTATGCGCGTTCATAAATAGAATTTGAACGTATATACGCGTTCACGTTATTTATAGCAGGATTTCAACTGAACGAATAAAAAAAAGCACAAGTTGATTATTAATTTCGATCCAATATTTTTTTTCAACTCAAGAGAAGCTGTGTATTGATTTTAGTTAAAATTTCGAATAAATTATTTAATAAGGTTGTTTATGTTATGCATCAGAAATGTATGAAGTATACTAATTACATATTTCAAAATAACAATAGGATCCATAGCTCTTATTATTCCCACCTAAAAATTCCAAATTTAATTTTTTGAGAATAATATAACTGAATTTTGGTTTTAATATTTAATTGAGGTGTTTTCCTTCCTGTCCGTCACTCCGATGTACACAATAAATTTTTTCTTACTTCTATAGTTAGTAGAAATTTGTATTAATCGAACTTCATTACACAAAATATCAATTTTTTTCCAATGCACAGTTTGTTTTTATAAGTCCTAATTTTTCACTAGATAGAAGAAATTGAATATTAGTATTATATCAATCTTACTGAAGATAATGTAGTAAAATTGATAAGTTTCATTTAGGAAAAAATTATTTTTTCACATTATTATAAATGAGCAGAGAAATCAAAAAGGCTTGCGAGAAAGGTTTCTAAATATTCAGGTTTATTATTATTCATAAAAAAGTGAAGTTGGCTAAAGAATAAAATTGATGTGCTGAAGTGTAATAATAAAAATTTATAAACACGCTTAAAAAATTAAAGGAATAACGTGACAAGGCTAGACTAGAAAAACAAGGATGAAATTGTGAAATGTGCATAGGCAACATGCAAAAGAATCAAAGCATCAAAGCAAAGCTAGCGGAACTTCACATTTTTGTCCGTAGTGCGCTTTTTAGTTTTAGATACCTCTTGTGATTTGTTGTTAGTTCCTGCTCCTTCGGAATTAGGAGTAACTGCATCAGGTTTAGACGCAGCGTCCTCGGGTTTGGTGACAACGCTTTCCAGTTCTCGCTCAAGTTGTCGTATTCTCCCCTCTGCAATTTTGTTATATTGCATCAGGCTCTTCAAAAGGGTGCAGGCCTTGAGTTCTTGAGCTTTCAACCGAATGATCTTCTCCTCGGAGGTGCTAAGTGCTGCTTTCACCTGTTCTAATTGCTTGAGTAACTGTAAGCAAATTTTAATCATCGTGAACCCAACTGCAATATTCTGTAGGGGAAGGTAGTATATTTTATGTTTGGAATATTACATGGCCGTATGTTGCATGTGGGTTCTGCAAAATAGGTTCATCTAGTTTTGGAATGTTAGAATAATTTGGTGATTATTTGTCTGCATCTTTAATCAATATTTGTCAATTAAAATGACGCCTTAGGTAGGTATAGCAGAAGAACTAAAAGTACACCAGTAATTATTTATTTATTTATTTAAGAATTGTATCGAGTTGAGGATATACCTATAAACTCGTTTCACAAAGTTTAGCAAAAACAAAACATATTATGCGCACGAACGGGCGTGGGTAAATAGGGTCCAGGATCAAACAAAAGTCAACCCAAAACCACAACACTCGAATGCACACGCTCTCGCACACACAACCCGCACACTGACAGCACACCAGAGGTCCCTCACTGAAATTTTAAGGAACGCTCAACACTAAGTGAGATTGGTGCAAATGGGCGTCAGTAGCATACTTTTATCTTCCTTTTTAGGGTTATAATTGATACTTTTATTTGACGACTTTGATGTTAATATTTTTGTTGTATTTGTAAAAAATGTTTCAATAACATTAGCTGTTTTTACTGGATATTCTGATACTTTCATTCTGGTGAACCTTTTAGAGTTATTCAACGATCTCACTATTGACCAAACAGTTTTGTTTTCATTTTCCGAATTTATAATTTGATTTTCAAATTTTTCTCTCTTTTGCTTCTTCAACATGTTATCATATTGGATCTTCATTTTTCTGTATGTTTCCTTAACTGAGTCATTATACAGGGTGTTTCGTAATTCAACATCAAGCGGTTATGGGCGATATGCTAGGTTATACCAGTTCCAGCAAAAAAGAAGAAAATTCTGTCAGTTGATTAAGTGGTAATAGGTATATTTATGAAAATGTTGAAAATTGATACCTTACACTACATCCTACAGGTTTTGTAGTCACAAATTTTCCAACTTTGCAGTGCTTTTTTTTTAAACGTAATCCTAAATAACCATGCTATTGATTACAGTCACAAATCCATTGTTAAGTGCAATTATTTAGTAAAAAAAATATAAATTTCGTTGAAACATGGTTAAAAAATATGTTTTCAGCTAACTTTGACACTACCCTCGGCAAATTACTTTAAAAAATGGCCCATTTAATAAAAAATTCAAAATGGTATAATACTTGCTAGCTACCCTATGGGATATATTCCTGTAAAAATTTCTTATTTGTTTTATTTTCTTTGTTTCTTCATCTTAGATATTGAATGATTGATATCGCTTCTACTTCCTTTGAGGAGGATTCTGTTAATTCTCCACTTATGTTCACCTTTTAAAATTTATTGTTGTTAGAAATTCTTTGTGTTTTCCATAGTCAAATCTCTTGATGCCTATATTTTGTGCCTATATTCTGGTTCATGTAGTTCATTTTCATTTTTTTTATTGTTTCTAGATATCCTTCCTTTCTTTTGCTTGAAAACCAACTCAAACATAGATTGCCAGGATTTTTTTACTGGGGTTTTTTCCTTTATGCTTTCATTGTATAGCACCCCGTCACTAAGCCTTGCCAACGTTTGTTGGCCCAGAGTTCAAAATAATTTATATATTTTCCTTATGTAGGGGACCTATAATTAAAAATCTCTTCAGAAGCTTGTTGGAATCTCCATCACAGCTATATTTTCACTATCAAAACCTGCTTTTACCTTTATGTATGCCTTGACATCATCTTTTTGCTTCCCTTCTTACCCTGTTTATGTATATCAATTCTTTTCTATCCTTTCCTGCAAAGTTATCACTTTCCTACGAGGATCTTCTCTTACCTAATCTTTTCCTGAATTAAATAGTTCTTCTCCTCGAATATATAAATCCATCATTTTTGTTATTCCCTGGACTATTTTGTTGGATGCTTCTTGTGAGTGAGTTGATTTCTTTGGATTCAGAAAGTGTTTGTGAACTATTTATTGTTTATTTTTGTTGTATTTGATATTATATATATAATAATATATTAAGATAGGTGTAGATCAAACCTTTTTTGAGATCATGCCAAATTTTGAAATGAAAATCTCAAATATCGAGGGAAATATAGCCATTTTTGTGAGTCCAAAATTTGATCAAATAATTAATTATACAGAAACAGTGAAAGATGGATAAAGGAAAGTAAAACGGATCAATTAAATGTTTTAGTTGATCAAATTTTAAATTACAGTTTAGACTCACAAATGGCTATATTTCCCTCGATATTTGATATTTTCATTTCAAAATTTGGCATGATCTCAAAAAAGATTTCAAGTCTTATTTGCTTGTTCTATAGAAGAGTCAAAAAAAATTTCCACTGGTGATTTTCAGAATGACAACAATCCATTCTACAATTTTTCGATAAATTTTTTTATACCAGCCTATCTTGTTTAGATTTTGAGTTATCTGCATTTTTTGATTCTCAGGTTATTCATACAAAACTTCTACAAAAAATCTTGGAATACTTGTTGATTTTCATGTAAACTTGAATAATGGGGTTCTATGGATCAAGTTGAGTCCTGGCTATGTCGCTTTATAGACAACTTAGAGAGCACAGAGAAAATACCAAGAAATTAAGGCACATTGAATCAATGTGAAATTCAATTAACACAGATAACTTGGAATCCACACAAGAATAGGTATAGGGAAATTTATAAAAAAAAATTGTACATTTGGTTGTTCTCAACCTGAAAATGAAGAGAATATACTAGGTGTCTTATTTGAAAAACCAGAGTCTTTTACAATTTTGTGAGTTTACAAATTTCTTCAACGTTTATTGTAGAGGTTGTTCCAGAATCCATAAATGATTGTAGGAACAAGCGCGCAAAAGCTCTTGGAAAGACGTCAGTATTTTTTACCCTTTTATATTGGATATGGCCCGTATATCAACTCAAGTATCCATCTATGATAAAGCAATAACCAATATTTTAACAGATGTAGACAATGGTTAGTTTAATCACAGAATGATAAGAATATTAACCTGCTGCACAATAATGGGTGAAGGAACCAATAAAACTCTATATTCTATAGCAACGTTTCGATTAATTTCATCATCTTCTTCAGGCTCAACATCAACTGACAACCAATGAAATTAGCCACGTTAAACTTTTCATAATTAGAAAGAACATCAAACATTAAATGTAACAAAAATTATTTAGGGAGGCAACATCAATGATAAACATTCTTTGTTGTTAGTTTAGTGTTCTTTTTAATAATGAAGAGTTTAACGTGTTTTATTTCATTGGCTGTCAATTGTTCTTGAGCCTAAAGAAGATTTCCTTTACCGATAACTCTACAACAGATTTATTTTTTAAAACTACAGATGACATTGTCTGGATAAGAACATTAATTCTTATTTTCGTCATTTTGATACACTCATCAGTTAAAGTGCACAACATAGAAAAAATCTCAGAATTTTCAGTTCTCATGACCAATAAAAAAGTCTAATTATGATGTTGACTGTCAATATCTTATATTTTACCCAAATCACCTTAATCTTCTGAGCAATGAAAACAAGCAAATCATAATTCAATATAATCCTAGGCAAAAAACGTAGAATGAAGACCGATCTACACTATGACAAAACAAAGTATTGGGAAATTCTAATCTAAACTGCCCACGTTGAATATTTGTAAGTATTTAAAGTTTCTGTATGTTGGTACCATTATGCGTAATACGGCGTATTAGTGATGACGCCACATCGCCTTTATTTAAATATCCTCGGTTCCAAACGACTCAATTTTACATTGGACTTAAAAACGTGTTTTGAGAATCAGCTCAATACACAATTTCCATTAAATATCAATTGATCTATAATAAACTCCTCAAAAATCACCAAATACGCACGTAACAATGGTTACGATCATGATGCTACCTCACACTAATAACAATAATAATAATAATGAGTTTTGTAATGCCAAATATGAGCGCGGTCTAGCAATTATTTTGATAACGACAGCTGTTGAAGCCTGTCGACCTCAGTGTTATAATGTAGAAAAAAATTGAACAAAGAGTTTCTTTCACATTTTGTGTCCTGAACGAAACTTCGTGTGCTGATTCGTTGCGAATGTTGGAAAAGGCTTATGGAGACTTTTTTTAATGGAAAAATCAAGTCTAGGAATGGTACAAAGCCTTCCAAATGGTCGAGAGATTATTAAAGCCTTGCTTCGTTCAGAACAGCCGTCGACCTGTTCAATCAACGATAACGTAGAAAAAATTTCGGAAATCGTCATGCCAGTGTTAGAGAGATAGCTCGTGATCTCAACATGGTGCAACCTCTCGTTCGATTTTGGTGAATCAATTGGGCATGCAGCACGTCGCTGGTCGTTTCGTTCCGGCTCAATTATCTTCGGAAATAGTACGGCATGCAGGTAGCCGCAGACGTGCTGGATAGTGCGAATTTTGATCCACCTTCATGGGACGGAACATAACTGGTGACGAGATATGGGTCTATGAATATGACAACAAAGTAACCAACAATCATCGAAATGGTTGGGAGAAAATGAGCCGGAACCTGGCAAGTCTTTTGAAAGTCTAGACGATGCTCAATGTTTTCTTCGATATTTGTTGCATGGTTTATCATAAATTCTTTCCGCAACGTCAAACGGTCGATATGGACTTCCATTCAACTGTTTGAAACTGTTTATTCGCCATGAATAGCCGGATTTGTGGCAAAACAATTCGTGGATTTCGCATGACGCTAACGCATCAGCTCATTAAGCCATGATAATTAACTATTTTAAGACCAAACACTCGATAAATACCAACAATCAGACACCTTATTCGCCTTATCTGGCTCCGTGTAACTTTTTTTCTACAGATTGAAATTACCGCCCCGGGGAACCAGATTTGACTTCATAGAGGCCAAAAAAGAAAATTCGCAGAAGGAGCTGAAGGACTACCTTGAAGGAGCCCATAAAAAATGTTTCCATGACTGGAAAAAATGTTGGCACACATGTATCGCTTCAAGCGAAGCATATTTGAAGTTTGAAATTTTTGCGTTCTAAATCACATTTTCGAATACTTTTTTGTCAGAGAGCAAATTACTGATAATCAAGTTAGTTTTATCAGCGTCAGCATAGCCAGTTAACTTATAAATTAATCTTGGTAATGATTCAAGGTGTACAAATCCTTACTGCTCTGATCAAAATAGAAGACAAATTCACAACTCAGCAAGTGTAAAAGAATCGAAAATTCCAAATAATTCTATAAACATTCAATTCCATGAAATCATTTAATCGGTAAATTATTACGAATTCTATATTGATACCTATTTTTCTATGGTAAATTAACAGTGACAAATAAATAAGCCAAGATGCCTAAAATAATGGTGTATGTGGTTGCTATAATTTGAATGGAAACGTCATTATAAATCTTGGGACAAGAAGATTGTTTCCTATGACATTGAGAAACTTATATGCGGATTATCAATTTGACCTAAATATTCTTAGGCAACATCTAACAAAAGGCAAAAGAAAGAGTCCTCTTGTAGCCAAACCTGTAAAACAAAATCGAATCGGTGAATAAACCATTATTTTGGATATTTTAGGACAAGGGAGCTGTTTTCTATGACATTTATGTGAGGGCGCAACCAAGAAAATCATTCATAAATATTTGACAGGTCTTTGGCCTCATTCATTCATTTCAAGGAATATTTGTAATTTGCATTGCAAAACATTACAAAATTGGCAGGATATTTCATGCAATTTTCATTGAATATGAACAATTTTTCTTGTGGAACTTAATTGAAAAATTCACTATACTGCTGTATTTTACCTCACATATTTAAATCTTAATCTCGAAACTTTTCATATTCCCCCTGTAGAATATAGTAAATCTCACCTGAGGTTTGGTCTTGAATGTAAGCGGGTTTAGTATATTCTGGATGACATTGAAATCAAATGTTTTTGGTGCTACTGGTGATTTTGACGGCGACTTCGAACCTAATGCATTGCGTAGTGCATTCTCTTGCGGTACTCTAGGAGATGTTGCTGTGTTCTGAACTGAAATATTATCACAGTTAGTATTTGTCGCTAACGACTTCTGATTCGGACTCTTTGGCACCAGGAGGTTTTGGTTCTCCTTCAGTTCCTGACCCGCAGTAGTTAGTTTCTTTTGGAGCTCCTGAATGCGCGCCTTATGCCTTTCGATTTCCTCCTCCATTTCAGTCAGCCTAATGTCGCTTGCAAACTTCGTCCTGTCGTATTTCTGCCTCTCCTGCTCGAATATCACCTTCAGATTAGCGTACTTCTTTTTTATTTCAGCCATCTGTTCTTCATAATCTTCGATAGCCTTCGTTTTTTCAAGAAGAGTCCTGGATAACTTTTGACTTTCCAGTCGAAAATCGTCTCTCATCTTTTCGATTTCTTTGATTTGAACCGATAGTTTATTGAATGAGTCTTTATGGGTGGCCAATTCGTCCATGAGACTGTTTATTTCATCGTCTTTCTTACGGGACTCCGTCTGTAACTCCTCGAACTTTTGGTTTATTAGATTAGTATGGTCCACTATCATTTGCAATGAAGCATTATTCTCTTTTTCCTGCATGAGCTGCAAAAAAAAAGCACAGAGTAAGCAATGTTCAGCATGTATTTTAAACATTCTATATATTCTCAACTATGGATTGTAATAGATACAGCTCAAACAAATTTGTATGTCATTATGATAGAAATCAAGTTGACTTATAGAATAATCAAGGGTAATACCACTAGAGGTGAGGATTTTTTGAGAAAACTCTTGTTTTTGGGAATTATGCGTTTAAATTTCACGAAACAAAGTTATCCTTAAAATACCACGAGCCGAAGGCGAGTGGTATTTCGGGATCACTTTGTTGAGTGAAATTTGTATAATTTTCAAAAAACGACAGATTGTTCTCGAATCTCGTGTGGTATTTGGAAAGATCATTCAACAATATAAATCAAACGAAATAACCAGATAGAAGCATAACAACAAATTATTCATCTTTATTCTCAAAATACTAATTATTGATAGTACAATTATTATACACATTACGAGCATTATTTTCGAATGATGAAGTAGATACTGATGTTGTTTCTTGAAGGACTTTTTTTCATTCCTTATGGCTGTGATTATTTTTTTGTGATGTTGTTGATCCAGTTGGAGATGCGGTTTCACTGACGCTGCAGAAGAATGGCCTGTTATCTTTATCAGCTGTTCCTCGCCAATCCCCGCTTTGGCTAATTGGCTGACAGCAGTAGCTCGATGCGAGTGGTTGGTTATCTCCGACTTGGTTGTGTTAATGCCAATGAGTTCTGCCGATTCTTTTGTCCATTTAGCTATCGTATTGGGACCAACTGGGGAGTTTTTGAACCATGAACCATATTTCCAATTCTTATGTGGAATAAGGAATAGTCTTTCAGTGGTTATGTTTGCAGTTCTTTTGGATACAAGTAGCTTATATAACCTCACCGGGCAAATATCTTCTTCAATATTGGGAGTCAGTCATTTCGTTTCCGCACATTTTTGGGCACCACCTTGTTTTAGAAAATATCGTATTGTAGGCAGTTCGGCCCGTGGGATTACCATCGTTTTAATTTCGAATTGGAAATGCGAAATTAGGCATGATGAACCCTCTCCTCCGCGCCAAGCAAGCTCCAATGCAGCAATAAAATAAAATTTTCTGTTCAAACCGTCTGGATTATCTTCTTTACATAAGTTGACCATCTTTTGTGTTGCTCCAAAGACAGCGCCTTGGCACTAACTTTTCTTTTCTCAGGGTCCACTTGCAAAATACGCCTCTTGGCATTTCGTGCATCCCGCGCCGTTTTAAAAGCCACGTCTGTGAATGGATCGAACCTAAAGCCCCATTCGGAATAGAATTTTTCCTGCAGCTGTTTGGCAGTATTATTCCACAAGGTTTCTACGACACTTTCCTTGTAGTCTGATCCATCTCTTTTCTTCATATTGAAAGCCCAGTCTAGCATAATATTATTGAGCTCTGACAAATTTGTTTTTTCATTTACAAGCTATTCCCGGGCAGCACAGAATTCTTCAAATTATTTCCAAATGTAAGATCTTGACTTCACTGTATTAAGCGGCACACTTTTCTTCACACTCAATTGAAGTAATATTACAATTCTCAAAACGTTTCATTTTCCTACTTTATGATAAAATACGAAAATAAAAAACGTTTCCACCAACAATGCCCATAGATCTCATGGTGAGAACTTCTCAAGTATGCGCGAGTATCATAGTAGGAATTTTTCTATTGAAAACTTGTCAAGGGAATCTGAAATCTACTTAATAGAAACATGTAGAGTTTCAGCATATTTTGGTATCAGATTTATTTACTTCCAGGAAAGTAAATAATAACTCATCTGAAATATATAGAAGAGCACATGACTGTTGTCCTAAAGTTCCTCATCATGCATCAAGAAGAAGTTTTTGTTTTTCTTTGTTATTTATAATGATTTCTTCAACTGTTTCAATTGACCTCAGAGCATCTACAATAATATGATTGTTGACTAATTGAACTTGAAAATTTATCCCTCCTGCGTTAGGAAGAATGAGGTTATGTTCATGGTTTCTGCAAATTCAAGAACAGAACATTTGCTTTTGTAACAAAAATATTTTGACTACATTCTGGCTTCTTTTTCAATTTGATTATTTACAAGATCTTTGACTTCACTGTATTGTTGGGCACACTTTTCTTCACACTTTCCTCAAGTGAAGTAAAATTCAAAGGCCCTTGTCGTGCCAACGGTTAATATTTTTATTGAATATTTTCAGGCCATTCCGTTTTGTGAGTAACATAGTTAGCTGATTGCGCAGACTCAACCAGGAGCTCATTTATGTTCATATTTCTATAGTTGATAATGCCCATAGATCTCATGGTGAGAACTTCTCAAGTATGCGCGAGTATCATAGTAGAATTTTTCTATTGAAAACTTGTCAAGGGAATCTGAAATCTACTTAATAGAAACATGTAGAGTTTAAGCTTATTTTGATATCAGATTTATGTACATCCAGGAAAGTAAATAATAACTCATCTGAAATATATAGAAGAGCACATGACTGTTGTCCTAAAGTTCCTCATCATGCATCAAGAAAAAATCCAGTTATTATTTTTCTCTATTATTTATAATGATTTCTACTTTTTCAATTGACTCAGAGCATCTACAATAATATGATTGTTGACTAATTGAACTTGAAAATTTATCCCTCCTGCAATTAATTATTTATAAGATAGGATCAGGAAGAAATGAGGTTATAACTGATTTCATAGTTCAAGAACAGAACATTTCAGTAACTTTTTGTAACCAAAAATATAGCACAGACTACACTTTCAAAGCTTGCTTTGATGATAATATATCTTGAACGGACTAAATAAGTCGAGTTTCAGTCAGGTGGTACAAATATACAAAAGACTAGCCTCTAAGCGCTTTTGAGAAAGAATACGAGCCTAAAATCTGCACATTTGACTTCACCCACATCTATTGGAAATCAAAATTATTCCAGAGGTATAATAAAGGTACCTTCAATATTTTCTCCTTTTTCAATATACGTGGAAAAAATAATGAACTGCATAAATTTCATTTTGCTTTTAAAATCATCTCACCTCATTCTCTAATATGGCTATCCTCTCTTGCAACATCTTATATCTACTACTGTTGTCTGAAATCGAGCCAATGTTCGAAGAGAGGAATAATGGTTCCGAATGGTAACTTTTATGGGCGGAATCATTATCGTTCTCGTATTTGGCCTCCTGAAAGAATAATTTGAATCAATCAATTTTTTATAGAGTTTTTGAATATCTCACCTGAAGTTGCTGTCTGAGCTCCTCCATTTCCTGTTTTAAAGCCATTATTTCTTCGTTCTTCGCCTGAGCATTCTTCTTGAACTCGTCCTCTTCTAAGTCCATTGCTTTCACCGCCTGGCAAAGTAAGTCATGCTTTTCTTGTAGCTCTTTCTTCAAACTTTCTATCTCCACCTGAAAGTACATAAATAATTGATAAGGGCTTCGTTGTAATCATCAATCGTTACCATTTAATGAAAATAAGGGGAGTTCTCAAACAATGTATTAGTTTCTATACATTGACGGATATATTGATGAAAATATGAATGCGGATACCCTGTACAGAGTGGTCCAAATTGGACACTTGATAGGGAACACAAATTTCAAGGGGAGTTAAGAAAAACTAGCCTACATTCTACGAGGTCGATTATCGTGAGAAAATGAATGCCAAAAACCGACCATTGATAACTTAACTTATTCGACAGATACAAAAGTTTTTCAATTTTTGCCTCAGGTACTTAATTTAATTTTTGTGCATTTCCAATGATGTTCCCCTGGTTAACTTGTTTAAATTTTGAATATTTCTTGTTTCCGTTAAAGCACTAGAAATTCAGGTACTTGCAGTTTTAAAAGGAATCAATGGTGTTTCTAAAAACCAAAGAATATTCCTGGTTATGTACACTGCTCAACAATTGATAGTGATAACTTGTCTCTACTGGTCAATTAACTTGTCACCAACTTGTCACAGTATTTATTATATATTATTTTATTTTATATTATTTTAGTTGTGAAAATAAAAGTTGTTAGTAAAACAACATCAGGATAGAATGCCTGTCACACCTTTTTGAGTTAGTAATATAACCTATATCCAGATTGCATCAATTTCCAGTCCATTTGAACACGCTCATATCGGAAGACATCTTCATTCGCTATTTACCGCTCCGTTTAACGTGTTCGGAAAATTCAAAGAATGGCCGCGGAAGTTTGGCATGGGCTGAATGTAGAAATCACCTAAATTTCACAATCGCATTCCTGAACAACCCACGCGTCTGGATATATCATTGCCTTAGTCTCGGTATGTTTCGGCAGAAGAGCTTGACGTCCTAACTGCCGAAGGAAGGTAGCCTTGATTGAAATATTGTTTACGTTAGTTATGCATACGGCCGATCACATTTCAGGATAAGCGATTTCGCCTGTTGGCAGTTTTGATGTTTCGACGAATTGATAAACTAGCCCATTATGTTAGCAAATCGTTACTTGTCCACTGATGGGGAACATAAAGAAGTATATAATATTTTATATGCAGAATGAAATGAATCGCCAAAAACTGTAAAAAAAATCTAGTATCCCCGAGAAATGCGCCATTCTGAGCTAAGGGATCAGTATTGCCAAACTTTCCGTAATATACCGACAATTATTTTTTACTAAAACAAGCCTTCGATTCTTTATTCGTTATTTACTAGTCAACGAGGAACTATAGAAGGTTATGTATTCATAGAATAATACCTCCTTAGTAAAATTTACGGTTTAGCTTGTTGTGTTAAAAAATCTTTAGTTTACAATATAGAGTTAATTCGAAAAGGCTAGTAGAGGGTGTTTACTTTATCTCTTTCAAGTTTTGTAATATTTCTATCGTTAATATTTATAAACGTCCGAATACTATTTGGCCGACAAATTTGGATATAAATCTTCCTTATCCATCAATTTATTGAGGTGATTTTAATTCTTATATTATATATATTATAGTAATGATAGAAGTGGAATAGCTCTAGCAGACTGGATGGAAGACAATAATTTCTATTTAATTTTTGATGGAAAAGATGTACCTTCTTTTCATTCCTCTAGACGGAATAGAGGCTATAATCCTGATCTCTGCCTAGTGTCTTGTGACAATACTTGCAAACCGCTTCCTATAAATCTAGTTTTTCCCCATAGCCTATTCTGTTGACTTCAAGAAGTTTAATTCAATATGCTGAATGTTTAAAAAGACCTCGTTGGATTGAATTTGCGAAGAAAGTCGACAGTGATGTTAGGTGGATTAAATCCACTCAAGATAACTATCACAGATTTATAGGTGTTGTCAAAGCTGCAGCAAAATGTTCGTTCCAAGAGGTTTCGGGAACGATTATATTCCAGGTTGGTCGAAAGAAACCGATAATTTGTATAGGAACTATAAAAAATCACCATGCGTTGATAAATACGAAAGGCTTATGAATTCTAACAATACAAGCCGAAATGAGAAATGAAATAGTGTTGTATCAAAAATGAATTTCACACATTCGAGTTCATGCGATATATTGAGGAAATTAGGTGAAGGTGAATTTATACATTAAACAGGAACAGGATGCTTGAACAAGTATGTCCCTACAATTTTATGAACAAAAACTTAGCCCAATTTGAAAACTCAATTAGAAAAAGTGGCATAACAAAAAAGTACATATTTTAGCTTCAAGAATCTGTAGTTAAAATAAGTGCAGTGGTCAAGGACTAACCCAGTATAATATAGTATTTCCGAGGTTCAATTTATCAGAAAAGGACTAATTTCACATACCATTAATTCAACGTTTTTCTTGAGAATGTCCTCCTTGTCAAGGGTGAAGTTGGCTCCCATTCGTTCTTCCAAAAAATAGATACGGATTTTCAGATTGAAGTTTTCCTTTTTCAGGGATGCTAGTTGTTCTTCGAACTCCTTCACAGACCTGCCCCTCATGGGCCCTTCTGGGGATCTTAATGAATCTAGAAAAAAATTGAAATGAGCAAAACACAAAACGTGGCAGAATGAAATGATGGACATCAGACATATATATGATAATGGTATCTAACTATGAATACCAGAGAGGCTGCCAGCCTAGCAAAGCGAGACAATTTTTTCGTTTGCCTTTAAAATTTTCCTATTTTATCTATGAGAGAGGCAAAGCCTTTGAGGAAAATTTGTTTGGAAATGCTAGATGAACTTGAAATGGTCCAATTTGAAATATCTCAGTTTTTTGTAAACAAAATACGGTTGTATCATAATTCGAATAGTTTGGTAAGACGTTACATTCACCTCTGCTCACACCTTAAACCGCACAGGCAATATTGTTTGACAAGTGAAATATTGTAAGCTCAATATCAAAAGAATAAATAAATAACGACGACATGGCCATGACTCCAAACTAGCGAAGGAGAGCAGACAACACTTCCTTCTCAATACGGTATTCCATGCCTGGAATGGTCTTTGGTCAGCACCAGTAAACGCCCGCTACATTAAGAGAGTTCTTAAGAAAAACCGTTCGTCGGTGAATATTTGTAGAAATCTAGTGAATCAGAGTGATTCTTTCTTTTCTTTTTCTTAAAATGACAATTCGTGTTAATTTCTATTTTCTATAATGATAAATCACAGCGCGTATACTGAAGAGGTGCTCCTAAGTCTGTTGATTCCCGTAGCCATGATAATCAGATTAGCTTTCTCCACCTGCCAGCTACCATCTACTTGGAAAAAGCTGAGAATATTGTGTCCAGGAGATTACTTCAGTTATTTATTGAAAACAGAGTGATTCTGAACAACTGCATGGTTTCCTACTCGAACATTCAGTTATCACATGCTTGCTGGAATAACTCCAGTATTGGACCACGTCCATCTACCGTAGTATACCTGTGGAAGTTATTTATCTGGACCTTTCTCGAGCCTTCGATCGCGATTCTCTTCAAAATTTAACTATGTAGTTCGAGAAGGTAACCGCTGGTATCAGTAGTATACATAAATTTTCCGTCACTGTCTCATGTGATTTAGTATCTTGACTCGGGAACATTGGAGACAATTGGCACTGTATGAATAGGCCGTATATATGCAAAACCTATAAAACAAACACAAAGAAATACTTCACTGTAAGACCTTTCACCATCGTCATCGTCCATTGACGTCAGTGAAACCATTGAACTTTTCGAGTTACGCAGACTGGACTGTCTTCTATCTACCACTAAGTTGTTCCTAATAACGGCCTTGACCAGATTCGGATCCATCATCGTCACCTCCAAACGGGCCGGTCCTAAGTGCAGCGGGCCCTTGTATTGTTCTGGCGAAGCGATGCATTAACCAAAAACTGCAATTATGCCGTTTTGACGTAGTTGGGAGACAATGAAACTTAAGGACTTGATAGCTTTATGATGGGTGCGAGCTGTTAATCGTTGATATTTCGGTCTTTATTGAGCTGACTGATCCTTGGCACGCCTAATTTATGATGTGTGACGCCGAAATTGGTTCGAGTTTACACGTGACATTTTGATCTTGAATTGATTGGGTTCGACAGATCGCCAGTTGACGTCTATCAATTTTGTGTTCGTTGTTTATTGGCGAACATCGAATCCTCTATTTTGTTGGATGTCTATGATGGATTCGTCCAAATCTATGTTATTTTCGAATATTGAAACGATAATGGTCTCAAGAATATGGTATAATAATATGGTAATAATGCTCCTCAGAATACTTTTAAATGAACTTCACCTCACCTAATAATCGGTGAGTCTATGTTTAGAAAATTAGATCCAATTACTCTTTGTATTTATAATATATATAAATATTTTCCGAGTTACAACTTGATCCAATGGATGTTCTAGGAATTATAGAGGAAACAGTTGACTTATTCTGAATATATGAAACTAGTTCATTTATTTGGGAAGAAGGAAGTAATACGGCCGGACGGACACCCTTAAGTTTGAACCTGTATTCTCCATCAGGAAGTCAAACCCAATCGATTAATACCATTTTCTGCTAGATATTAGAAAGTTACAGACATTTGGGCAAAAAGATGACGCAACTAGAACAATCACGCAAAAACGCTGTAATTCAAGTTATAATATTGTTCCTAGTATTCCAGAAAAGTCGAATACACCACAAATCGGATCAGAATGGACAAAATCTGAAATTCAATTTTTATTGAATGAAAAAGAAAAAAAGTTTCTCCCGTCTTGTTTTTCAACAGAACAACTAGCTTCAAACCGTATCTAATGATTGATGGTAACAATTCATTTGATCTGATCCAAAAATAGATCACCAGGTATCAGATGTGCGCCTCGAAGGAAGTGAAAATTTTTGTTTTGGCGTCCATCCAACATTAAGAATGGTGTGGCATCGTCAACTTGCTTCTGAATGGACCGCTCGAAAACTAATAGACCGAAATACTCGATGGTCTTTGATACGTTATTCGAAAGATCGTACGATAATTGCAGGGAAATGGCGTCTGAAATGGGTAATTATGATTCGTTTTATGTCGGAATCTTTATTGATCTTGTTCGTTTCTCCGCTACGATAATGAAAGACCTCAAAGATCACTGTTGGCTGTATTTCTGATCAATATATTTTGCATTGATATTGGACCAAAGCCACTTCACTATATGCAGATAATAGAATGGCTATTTCATATGAGAAAACATTTGAAAAACTCTGGAAAGTTCTTGTTGCAGAGTCTCTTCTGTTATTCAGGAACAATGTGATACTAATACAACCGCCACGATGAATGGACGAACCTAGAATTAAAAATAACTGCATATAGTTTTTCTTAAATTATGTTCGAAACTCGAATTCCCTTCTAAAAACCAATCAAAAGTAAATATATCAACCACATCGAGAACCATTCAGAATATTTTTCTTTCACCATGCACTTGTCCTTCGAAATTACATATATATTCAAGTCGAAATTACAAATACTTTGAATTAAAAATGGCCGATTAACAGTTTTCCTTCAATTTCAGTTCAGCCACAATTCTGTTCCACTTGAAACTACTTCATAATATAATCACTTGATTGCATATAGAAACATAATCAGGGAAGTTTATAACGTGAGTTCCAAGGTGGGTGGCCTATTAAATTATGATGGAAAGTATTCATGTAAAATAATTCAAATTTTGTACATCAATATTATGTTATCCAAGGTAAATTTCTAAAATACTTTCAAATTTCCAGATTTATGATTGTCCACAAATAATTAAATTAGTAAATTTTTTTCTGTATCTATCTTCAACGGATTTTGAGTCACACTCCGTGTGAAGAGAAAAAAATTGCTCAATTCTCGGATAGCCTCAAATTTCTCGAATGAATGTTTGTAAGGTAACCATTCCCACGCAGCATACTCAGTGTGATTGCTTCGCAACGAATGATTTTTCAATTTTATCGCTTAACATTCGACGATTTTTCTCACATCCGTTCCAGATTTTTCATCGCCCGATTCCTCTAGGATATTTTGGCACGGCCACGATCCGAATGACGTAAAAGCAAAGTATTTATTTTTCGTCGTTGAATAAATAAAAGAGGTCGGCAACTCCAAGGTCTTGTATCGGGAATCGCATCTTTTTCGCAACTGGACGAATCGTAACGAGCAATTAGATTCGATCCCTCTGTGTAGCCTCCATGGAAAAATTAAATAACGCGCACATTTCGATGTTATTTCTGATCGGGAAAAATTCCAGGATGGACCACTGCCAGCTCGAGGTTTTACGACTCTCATTTCTGTGCGTTGTGAATAAAATTATGACACGACATAACGTTGGAAAATATATTTTCTGTTTGTTTTAGTATCCGTACAGTGAAATTAGGAATTTCTGAGTCCTATAATTGAAATGATTCGATGCACCCTGGCTTCAAGGTGCTTACCTATCAGGCTTATTCTCACAACTGTAAGAAAGCTGCAGCAATCACAATTTGTCCCTATTTGACATATTCCATGACATCAGTCATAGTCATAGTCAGAAATATTGTAAAAGTGAAATTCTTGACAATGGAATATTTTAAGTTGGATTATTTAGTACTGCTCCTATGGAAGACTTCGCTCACAGTACTTTTTATTCATTATCCAGGAAAATATGATTAATGAGGAAAAATCCTACTCTACAGTTACAACAGAGATTCGCCAAATTTTACATAAATGATGCCGTTTATTGCCCAGTGAATACGAAGCTAACACAAATTTTACAGCAAACCTCCACTTCGAATTATCTACCAAAAATTACATAAACAATATAAATCCTCTTAAGTTTCAGGAATTCAGCATGTCACCAAAAGTCCGGTCAATACAGACATTCGAGGTTACATAAATTCCAAACAAGTTGAAAATGAATAAAATTGTTCGAAATATAATTCTAAACAATACCTGAAAGTTCACATCATCATTATTCAAGGTCGTCTATAGCAAAAAATTATTATAAAACTACCACAGATAAAAATTGCACTCTTTTTCACTTCATCTAGAATACCTCCTGTGTATTTATTTCCAGATTCGATGTGGGCACCTTGAAGAAGTCTCTGTTTCCATCAATAGAAGACCACTCTTGAAGAAAGAAATCCCAAATATATTTCAGCTTATTTTTGTACTTTCACACTTAGGCGGGGAGCCAGGGTTTTTTTTTACGGGGGTTTTTTCCCTAGGCTTTTATATGATACGCCGAATTGTATGACACCCCGTCACTAACCCCTGATCTGTATGCTTTATTGTTTGCTAACTAAATATTGTAAGCCAAAAGTTCAAAAGAATATATATATATATATCTCCTGTGTTATTAGCTGCCGTACCATCCTGTACTTGAACCATTTCGCTAGATAAGACCAGAACGCAGAAATAATCATCATCTAGTAAGCTTTTGTCGCAAACTAAAAATCCAAAATTTCAAGTCTATAGGTCATTCAGTTACAAAGAGACGAGAAAGCAAAGTTTCGCATTTATGACACTAACTAAGATCAATAAAATAAAAATAAAATAATATTGAATTATCGATGAAAATTTTATTTTCTTGGGGCGAGGTTAATCTACGCAAAATGTAAATCCCCTGATTCACTGATCTGGTCGTTAGACGCGTTCCGAGCTTACCAGCATTAACTGCATGTCATGTAGGTAACTCATAATTCAGCAAAAAGGTAATTTCGCCAACCTAGATCAGTTGAAATATTATAATAAATTATAAATATAAATCCGACCTGACTTGCACGTACAAGTCTCCTAAGTCAGATCCTCTTTGTGCTTCAACTAAACGCCACGTCGTTCCACCTCAATTAAGACATCCTTTGATGTTTTCAAGGAACGAAATCACGCTTTATGCCTTCATCAACCACTTTGCCGAGTTGTTCGACCTTTAATTGTGGCTACGTAAAAATAGCGGTCTTACTCAGCTTATTTTCGTTTGGCGTACTATCGAAAGCGTTACGCAATAGATTTTTCAGTCTAGACCCCGTAGCGCCGCCACTGCGATTCGGCGTAAATAAACGAATCTGGAAGCCCCTTGGTATGCTTTCGCTTTCATTTGCATTCACCCGATAGAAATAGCCAATGGGATCGAGGATCAAACGATTGCTTGATTTATCGCTGATCCAGAGAAGAGGTCGCAGGTTACAGTATCCGAAAACGATAAATCAAGGAAAACACTGTGTACTTTGGAGGCGTCACATTTAGTAAATATTCATATCGGTTGTTACAACATCGAATACATATGGTAGAAGGAATCATGACATTTCAATAAATTTCTTTTATCAACATGTATATGGAAGCAGAGATATCACAGGTATACAGTGTGAGCAAAAATATTATGGGTAGTGAAATCCTAAATAAAATAATGACAATATGGCTGGTAACAAAAAAAAGCGTAAAGAAACACTGGCAAATTTTATGCAATTATCACCCGGCAAACAGAATGGAGCAGTAAATAAAGCAATTTCGAAAAGTTGCGGCAATTATTTCGACGATATTGCTCGAATTGTTCCATATTTTCCATATTGCTCCATGTCGCAGAAGCCATTGTCGTAAAGTGCTTTATATTTTCTTTCGTCCATTTCGACAATGATAGGTTGGAATGTAGCAATTTTTGTTGCCCATGTTAGCCCACCGAAATTTTTGTTGCCCATGTGAGCCCACTTTCAGCACACTTCTTTACATCCCAAGGAATCAAAAATATCTCGAAGATCGCAAAATGAGTATCCATTTTCTTAATACGCTTCAATTGGTTCAACACTTCATTCCATGCTCACTGTTTCCGTGACCTGATTTGTAAACAGCTGCAGATAATATCAAATGGCTGTGGATATTACAAATTTTGAATTTTCTCTTCAAATCGACATATTGATAGTCAACGATATCATCAATTAAGTCCAATTCAACGGGCCGAGAATAGAAATCTTAACTATAAGCAAATAAATTCACTCACTTGAAAACGTGAAGTCTGGACATGTCGAGACCTCGTTCAATTGGCTCGGGCTCGTCCTGCAATAAAGAGAAAAAAATTAAGAACATCAATAAAACAAAGCAACAGTCCTAATTAGTTATATCCGCGAGTGATATATTCGCGCCAACTCGGTACTACGTTTATTTATACTACTCAGAGGCCGATGGAGAACGTTGCAGATTGCAAAATAATGCGCATACAAACCAAAAATTTCAACCATTCAGCTATGAAAAACTATGAAAGGAATGAGCATGCTCATTTTTAAGATAACGTTGTAACTGATAGCGTCCAGTCATGCGCTGTCTAGTTTCGTCATTGAGATATGGTTTGGAACACACATTATCATTGTTAGTTAGTTGTACATTGTATTTGATTAGCAGGGTATAATATTAATAACAATACAATATGATTTGGCAACGTTATGTCAAGCCTGTGAAAAATATCATCCATAATATTACAATAATCATAACAAACAAACAATCTATAAATATCGTAAACTGCAAAGTATTCTGTTGAATAGAAACGTAATTCACACATTACCTTCGGAAATTATTTATTTCTCGTCTTTTACCAAATTATTTCGTTGGATGTCATTTATTAATGTCAATTTATTTTAGAGGTGTTACATTATATTTGATTTCTTCTTCTTGGTCTATGTTTGTCCGTTCATTTCATATTGTTCAAAAAGTGAAATAGATATTGTGAAGGTTCCTAATTTCTGCTGTCATTAACGGAATTCTCATTTTGTTTTATATGGATCATCTCGAGAAAATCTCTAGATTATTTGATTCTCGTTCCAACACTGTCTCGTCATAATTGAATGTCTGTTTTCTCTCGGTTTTGTGTTAGTCAAGTGCGTTCTTGTTTTGGAGTACTTGTATCCTTTCAATCTGTCCTTCTATTTTAGTTTCCGCCTGTCCAATGTATACACCGTCGCAATTATTACAATTGATCTTATACTCGTATACATGTGATATTTCGTTTACTAGTGTTTGTGATTTTAATTTGCAGTATAGATATTTAATTTGTATGTATGGTTTGTGAGGTATTTTTACGTTGCTGTAGGCTTTCAAGATATTCTTAGATAGAGAGGGTACGTATGGTATCGGTATGAATGTAATTCATTTTTCTTTTTAATTTGATAAATTTTCGGTTTTGTATAATTTGTGTGAAAGCTGTTTTATTGACTTTTTTATTTGTGATAGAGGATAGTTGTTTTTTTTATTAAAAGTGAGGTAATATCCTGTGTGATGGTAGGTCTATGTATAGGTGATGTTAGTTTTAGGGCTCTGTTATAGTATCCGATCATAATAGCTTTTTTTCTGTTCATAGATGTGCTGCATTGTAATCTATTATTCTGTCAGTGTTTGTATTTTTTCTGTATAGTTTACCTTTCTACTCAGTTATTTACTCTCATTAGTACTATATCTAGAAAATTCATTGAGTTATTTATTTCCGTTTCTACCATTAATTGAATTTGAGAACTGTTCAAATCATTAAATATTCTTTGAATTTTTCGTCAGACGTTGTTCGGTCCTTTTGTTATAGCATGAATTTGAAGCTGAGGCGATCGCTAAATATTTGAATTTCGCGCTAATTTTATAAGTCAACACTGGTGACTTCGCACATGTTATGGATACGCTGTGCATACGCCTCTAGAACGCGAATTGGAATAGAAGAGCTCTCGCTATCACGTCTGTTATTGAATTGTTTATAAAATCACGCTAATTTTGATTTGTTTTTGGATATATTACACGCTTGGTTTCACCCGCATATTTGGAAGTTTCGCATCGCATTTTGATTGTGTTTTCAACACCGCATTTGAACAAAAGTTGGACTAGAAATCCCGCAGCAAGGGGTCCCTGTGAAGAGCTGATAATTGGAGCAGAGCCCTGAAATCATCGTAGTTCACCGCTGTGGTAAGTCATCATTGTTGACCGCATTTCTTTATATGAATTTTGTTGTTTCATATTATATATTTCGCGTTCGCACCAGCTTCAAACGCAAAAATAAATACAGTCCACTTATCTCTCAAAATTACTGAGCTATCGGACATAACAGACGTTCTCACCAAGCAATCATCCGCATATCTTTTGAAAATTGTTTTGTCATAATTCTTTCCGAACAAAACCTCTTTCTCTAAATATTCCATTACCAATTGAGCGATCGTACTTGAAATGGGAGTATCCATCGCAACTCCATCTATTTGTTGATAAAAATCTACACCAAATTTGAGATAACATGATCCTAACGTTAGTTGGACTTCCTCAATGAATTCGCCTTTTGGAATCAATTATGATTTGGTATGTTGGTTTTATGTACTTTGGGAAGATCGTAAATTTTAGCAGGCAAGCTGTTATGAATGGATAATGATTTTGACGGCTGTGAATCCAGCAACGATTTCTCCAGCATCACTTTTATCGCTTAGCGGACGGTGCCTTGCACATGCCGTAACTATTGATCCCGGCTGAAAATTTGCTCTAAGGAATTATTCGCTTCTGAGTTTCAACAGTAGACTCTTTGAGTTGTTATTATAAGATAATAAAGGAAATATATGATATAAAATGTTCGGCGTGATCCATTGCCATTCGCTTGAGGTGCTACAAATAGAATTTGAATCTTTGGAATGGGCTATTCGATAGAGTAAGACGAATTCCTGAGAAGACGTTGTCGCATATGTTTAATGAAATTAAAGTGATATTTATGACTTGAATAATCATTAGAATCGATTAAATACAGTGTCACGCATCAGGGAGGGTACAGAGGATTGGAAAAATGCAAAGTCCATCAAAAATAAAAAAATGCGTTGTCGCGCCGTCTCACGATATTGAAGTTAATAATTTTGATATTCAGAATATTCTATTGTCAATGAAATTGATTTTCGGGCTTCAGGAACGGCAGAACCGGACTTTGAAAATTTCTACCAAAAAATTCAAAGTCCGATAAAAATCAAAAAAGCGTTGTCGCACCACCTGACGCTATTGAGGTTGTTAATTTTGATATTCAGAATACTCTTTTATCAATGGAATTGATTGTCGGGCCTCAGGAACCGCAGGACCGGACTTTGAAAATTTCAACCAAAAATAATTCAAAATTCAACAAAAATTAAAAAATGCGTTGTCCCACCATCTGACGCTATTGAGGTTGTTAATTTTGATATTTAGAATACACTGTTGTTAATGGAATTGATTGTCGGGCTTCAGTAACGGCAGGACCGGACTTTGAAAATTTCTACCAAAAATAATTCAAAGTCCGATAAAAATCAAAAAAAGCGTTGTCGCACCATCTGACGCTATTGAGGTTGTTAATTTTGATATTTAGAATACTCTGTTATCAATGGAATTGATTGTCGGGCCGCAGGAACGGCAGGACCGCACTTTGAAAATTTCTACCAAAAAAATTCAAAGTTCAATAAATATCAAAAAAAGCGTTGTCGCACCATCTGACGCTATTGAGGTTGTTGATTTTGATATTTAGAATACTCTGTTATCAATGGAATTGATTGTCGGGCCTCAGGAACGGCAGGACCGGACTTTGAAAATTTCTACCAAAAATAATTCAAAGTTCAATAAATATAAAAAAAGCGTTGTCGCACCATCTGACGCTATTGAGGTTGTTAATTTTGATATTAAGAATACTCTGTTATCAATGGAATTGATTGTCGGGCCGCAGGAACGGCAGGACCGCACTTTGAAAATTTCTAACAAAAAAAATTCAAAGTTCAACAAAATTCAAAAAAAGCTTTGTCGCACCATCCGACGTTATTGAGGTTGTTAATTTTGATATTAAGAATACTCTGTTAGCAATATAATCGATTGTCGGGCCTCAGGAACGGCAGGACCGGACTTTGAAAATTTCTACCAAAAATAATTCAAAGTTCAACAAAAATTTAAAAATGCGTTGTCGCACCATCTGACGCTATTGGGGTTGTTAATTTTGATATTTAGAATACTCTGTTATCAATGGAATTGATTGTCGGGCCTCAGGAACGGCAGGACCGGACTTTGAAAATTTCTACCAAAAATAATTCAAAGTTCAATAAATATCAAGAAAGGTGTTGTCGCACCATCTGACGCTATTGAGGTTGTTAATTTTGATATTTAGAATACACTGTTATTAATGGAATCGATTGTCGGGCTTCAGGAACGGCAGGACCGGACTTTGAAAATTTCTAACAAAAATAATTCAAAGTTCAATAAATATAAAGAAAAGCGTTGTCCCACCATCCGACGTTATTGAGGTTGTTAATTTTGATATTAAGAATACTCTGTTATCAATGGAATTGATTGTCGGGCCGCAGGAACGGCAGGACCGCACTTTGAAAATTTCTACCAAAAAAATTCAAAGTTCAACAAAATATAAAAAAAGCGTTGTCGCACCATCTGTAGCTATTGAGGTTGTTAATTTTGATATTAAGAATACTCTGTTATCAATGGAATTGATTGTCGGGCCGCAGGAACGGCAGGACCGCACTTTGAAAATTTCTACCAAAAAAATTCAAAGTTCAACAAAATATAAAAAAAGCGTTGTCGCACCATCTGTAGCTATTGAGGTTGTTAATTTTGATATTAAGAATACTCTGTTATCAATGGAATTGATTGTCGGGCCGCAGGAACGGCAGGACCGCACTTTGAAAATTTCTACCAAAAAAATTCAAAGTTCAACAAAATATAAAAAAAAGCGTTGTCGCACCATCTGACGCCATTGAGGTTGTTGATTTTGATATTTAGAATACTCTGTTATCAATGGAATTGATTGTCGGGCCGCAGGAACGGCAGGACCGGACTTTGAAAATTTCTACCAAAAATAATTCAAAGTTCAATAAATATAAAAAAAGCGTTGTCGCACCATCTGACGCCATTGAGGTTGTTGATTTTGATATTTAGAATACTCTGTTATCAATGGAATTGATTGTCGGGCCTCAGGAACGGCAGGACCGGACTTTGAAAATTTCTACCAAAAATAATTCAAAGTTCAATAAATATAAAAACAAGCGTTGTCGCACCATCTGACGCTATTGCGGTTGTTAATTTTGATATTAAGAATACTCTGTTATCAATGGAATTGATTGTCGGGCCGCAGGAACGGCAGGACCGCACTTTGAAAATTTCTAACAAAAAAAATTCAAAGTTCAACAAAATTCAAAAAAAGCTTTGTCGCACCATCCGATGTTATTGAGGTTGTTAATTTTGATATTAAGAATACTCTGTTAGCAATATAATCGATTGTCGGGCCTCAGGAACGGCAGACCGGACTTTGAAAATTTCTACCAAAAATAATTCAAAGTTCAACAAAAATTAAAAATGCGTTGTCGCACCATCTGACGCTATTGGGGTATATAGCCCATTCCAAATATTCAAATTCTATTTGTAGCACCTCAAGCGAATGGCAATGGATCACGCCGAACATTTTATATCATATATTTCCTTTATTATCTTATAATAACAACTCAAAGAGTCTACTGTTGAAACTCAGAAGCGAATAATTCCTTAGAGCAAATTTTCAGCCGGGATCAATAGTTACGGCATGTGCAAGGCACCGTCCGCTAAGCGATAAAAGTGATGCTGGAGAAATCGTTGCTGGATTCACGCTCATATGATTTTGCCGTCTGGGGTGATATGTAGCCCAAATTCTCCCAATTTTTAATATTGAATTATAATGTTTTAGTAGTTAAATCTTTTTCAATTGCATTGTACGTTGTAGTGTCAGTAATATGTTTTACTTTATTTTGTATGAATACTCATCTTTAACATCATTATTTTTGAATTACCTTTGTCTGGTTTGTGACTACACTATGTGGGTTTTCCTTAAGAAATTTATTTGTTCTGCAATAGTTCGAAATGCATTTTTGTTGTTCTGATTTTAACTTTGAATATTTCATTCTGTTACAGTGTTGTTCAAGTTAATTTCGTTCTGATAGTATTCTGATCTTCTCGAGAAAATTTAGTTAGGTTGCATTTGATGCAAGCAATCATTTGATTCATTGGTATCTATTTTATATTGTCAGTGTTTACAGCAAATTTTAGATAAAGATTTAATATCTTTTAAAGCGTTAAAAAAGTTTTTTATCGTATTCAGTACTATATTCTGTTGGACAGGGAATTGTTTTAGGTTTAGTAGTTCAGTTCATTATTATGTCTGAATGTGTTGTGTTGTATATTTTGTAATGTGGTAAATTCAGAAAATTCTTTTTCAGATCAGATTCCCGAAACTGTATTTCCATTATTAATAATTTCAATTGAAAGTTGAAAATTACCGTCCGTGCGGCGTTTTGAGGTTTAACGCATGGCATCTCAAGTTTGTGAGTAACAATAAATTTTTAGGGTATATTTAATGATTCAAAATTCTAAAAAAAATTATACTATAATTTCAACACTTCAAAGAACTGCTTCCAGTTGAAATTTTTCTTTAAATTTAATATTCTAATAAACTAGACCTTCGTCAACTAACAACTTCTTTGAGGACTTTTCTTCTATACCCATGAATTATAAAATAGTGTGATAAAAATTTTAATAAATACTTTGTTTATAGAATTTTTTTTCAATTCAAAAAAGAAAATTCAACGTAATATAGTGAAATAATTTCTTCAATTTGTAACTTACCCTTTTTAAATTAACAAAAGAAATCAACTGAAAAAATTATCTACTTGTTAATTGTTTTTTTAAAGTTTTTTTTCATTAATTTTGAAATATTTTTGTTACAAATCATTAATAATAAACCGTTTCATTAACAAAATTTTCAATCATTCATATTTCTATTGTTGAAATATTCAGAATTATTATTTTTATATTATTAATGAGGGTTGGGTTTACTACAGAACCACAGAAAAAAAATTGGTAAGGTTGATGATCTGTTTATAACAAATTTTTGATTAACTTCAAACTTGTTAGAGAAAAGTTTTATTCGATAATTTGTAACGAACTGTCAATTATGATTTAAAAAATTCTTTATTAATTATTTAAGAGAATAAAGACAAAACGAACGTTTAAAGATGATTGAAATTCATTATTAAGGAAAAATTCATGACTAACAGTTTCTCGAGAAAACATAAAAAATGAAAATATTGAAAAAGTACATTTTTTTTATGAAAAATCTACAAATAAATGAAAAAATATTGTTTTAACAACATTGCCGTGATTTTTTTTGTTGAATTGAAAAAATTATTATAACCGAAGTATTGAAGTTATTTGAACTTTCATCACAATATCTTATTTTATGGATATATTAGAAAGGCTGCACAAAAAAATTTATGGCAATTATTTAAATATTGTTTTCATTACAATGTGTAGGGATATTTCGGGATTGGACAACCCCAGTGTTGCAATCTGCCAACTGACAGCTCTGTCGTAAAGATTGAGGATTTTTGATTATAAGTTGTCACAACGTTTTGACATCATGCGCTATTTGTCTCTTATTATTTTTCTTCCCAACGTTTCAACAGACATCTATTGTCGTTTTCTAAGTAAAAATCAGCTTTTAAAAAATCTTTCAGTTTAGAAACTTTTCAATTAGTGAAAATTGAAAAATGTTCTGAATTTCCAAAATCCATCAAAAATTTCTAGTCAACAGCTATCTGAAGCTTATTCAAATTCACTAGATTTTAATTGTACATCCTCCTAGCCCCCATGTTTCAACTTCATTGCACGTGTACGCTTTAAACGTGGAAATAGGGGGGCCCCTCATCGGCGGAAATCTCATCCCGTCAAGTCTAGGGCGTTTCAAAGCCTTCTAAAAATACCTTACTGTCTAGAGGGGAATGTTCTGCTCTTCTTATTGCTTCCTCCCGCCATATATTTTATTCCGAATGTCACCTGCCCTGTTTAGATCATCGGTTTTGACACACTTCAATAAACGATATACTAACTTGATTGACGGCATGAAACTCTGACAAATGATTGATAGTTGTAAGTTTTAACATCTCCAATCCGAAATGTACATTGGTATTTATGGAGCAAATAAATACTATCTCTATTTTTGTTGAATAATAATAATATTCATTCCTTGAGGGATGGGAGGCAGAACATTTGGATATAAATAAATATTCAATAAATTCCAACGTGGTAGTTCAGTTAACTATTCACTGATTATGAATGGGAAAACGATATTTGAATTTTGACTTATTATTTTGTGTTATCTTCCTCTGGTTATTCTACGTTTTATAGAGCCAAAACCGTTTTGTCACAAGAACATAATTGTATGTCCCTTTGGTATCGTTTGGTGCCCAGTAGTGCGGCACTCTAGCTGTTGTTCCCCCAATAAAAATACTTATATTAATTTTGTTTGAAAAAAAATGACATTTGGTTGAAAGGCTTCAATGGCTTTCAACGCGATTGTGTTTATTAATTGGGTAATAACCACTATCTCTAATTGATCTTGCTACCAACGTTTTGAGAGGCATCTTATTTCGTTGTTCCATATATAAATTTCAAGATGGTTTTAGGGCTATTCATGATGTTTCCGACTCTTTCTTGGAATGGGATATAAATTTCAAACGAATATGATATGTATTTTTCGTTATTAAGTTCTTTTTTCTGCTTTTGTCTTTTTATTTCCAGATTCGATGTGAGCAACTTGAAGAAGTCTCATCAATAGAAGACCACTCTTGAAGAAAGAAGTCCCTATGAATTGTATGACACCCTGTCACTAACCCCTGATCTATAAGCTTTATTGTTTGCAAACTAAATATTGTCAGCCAAAAGTTCAAAAGAATATACACAGGGTGTTCGGCACATGGACCGTAAAATTTTTTGGGGCGTTGGTAGGGTCGTTTGCTACCTTTTCAGTCTTGGAACCTGGGTCCTTAGTATTACGGTTACGGAGGTATGATTTTTTTTATTAGGTTTTTCTAAATTACCCAAAATGTACCCTTCGAAGCCCCATAACTTTTTTTGCGTGGGCTTTTACATGCATTTTTTTTATTGTATTAAGTCTACATGAGTGTGTGTTTGAAAAAAAACGTATTTATTGTTACAGATAACACCACAAAATTAACAGGAGGGCCTTTTATTAAAAAAAAAATATGAAAGTATGAAAACATCTCTACTTCTAAAAGAAATAAAATAAAAAGTTGCAGTTATTGCGAACTTAATTTTATTTTAAAACGTTCTTTGCTTTATCGCGGTTCTATTTACGTTAGTCATTAAATAAAAAAATACTACAAATAGTGTTTTAGATAAAATAGCAAAGTAAGGACAGATTTTAGTAAAATACAGTTTTTGTATGATTGTTTATTTACAAAGTAAAATAACACGATTCTTTAAAGTAAATTCTGTTCGAATTGTTCTCCTCTACTCCGAATGCACGCCCGACACCTTTTTCTGATTTCGACCGTTGTAGTGGCTAGCAACATTTCTTCTTTCATTACCACAAATGCCGCGTTTATGCGTTCAATCAACACCTCTCTTGTAGGAACCTCTGTGAAATAAACCAGTTCTTTGGCTCTACCCCAGACATGGTAATTTAAAGGTGTTAGATCTGGAGATCTTGCGGGCCAAGGGATGGGGCCGGCTCTGCCTATCCATGAATTTGGAAAAGAGTTGTCGAGGTGATCTCGAACTTCTTTCAGGAAATGTGCCGGGCAACCGTCATGCTGGAACACGTCTTCATCGCTGGCCGGAACATCGGCTAGTAGCTCCGGCAGAGCATTCTGCAAAAAATGCAAATAAGCAGGCCCACTTAGTCGAGCTGGTAAATAGTGTGGCCCGATGAGATAGATGTCTTCCTATCATACCAGCCCAAACGTTAACACTAAATTTTTGTTGAAAACTCATTTGCCTTTTCACGTGGGGATTCTCATCTTTAGGTACCCAGTGATGCAAATTGTGCAGATTTGTTATTCCTTCTCGGTTAATACAGGATTCGTCTGTCCACAAAATTCGTTTTAGAAACAAGTTGTCATCGACATCTGTGTGCAGCAAAAATCTACAGAATTCCAACCGTCTGGCAGGATCGCCTTCATGAAGACCTGTAACAATTAATAAAATTCATTAGTCTGTGACAATTTTATATATAAAAATTTATCAATAAAAAAGTTCATTTACCTTGTACCGGGGTGTAATAAAAAGCGTGTTGATTTTTATCCCGAAGTACTGACCAAACTTTCCAAATCGTTAAGTTGAGTATTCGAGCAACGACACGAATGCTTGTAGTTGGATCTTCTTCAAAGGCTTGAAGTATTTGATCGTCAACTGCTACATGGTGTTGCCTCACATTGACCCGAGGCTCTTGAAAATTTAAGTTTCCAGTCTCTCTTAATCGTCGATAAGTCGTCGAGAATGTTTCGTGGTGGGGTAATCTTCGATCAGGAAATTTGCCTTGCCATATGCCATCACCATATCAGCATACTCAGCGTTGGTGAAATTAGGCATATCAACAACCAAAATTAAAACAACAGTAGCAAAAAGTCGATAAAAGTAACAAAAACAAAAAAATACAAATTTAAAAAACTGAACAACGCGGCACAGACACTTCCAACAGCAGAGAAAGTTAAATCTCGAATGACGGTAGGGTCAAGTCAGCGGCGACCAACCCAATCCAACCTAAGGACAGAAATAGTAATAATAATTCACACGCGTCTAAAACGGGCAGGTAAAATTTCCTTGCCCGCTGTGTTGTGTCGAAATCCGTACTTTTATTTAGGTGCGACTTTCTTCACTCTTCTGACTAAAACCTTATTTGCAGTATTATTTTTTTATTGACTTACGTAAATAGCATATGGTTAGCAACGTTATAAACCAAAGAACATTTTAAAATAAAACTAAGTTTGTAATAGCTGTAACTTTTTTTTAAATTTCAATAGGAGTGGAGATGTTTTCATACTTTCATATTTTTTTTTTTTTAATAAAAGGCCTTCGTGTTAATTTTATGGTGTTATCTGTAACAATAAATACGTTTTTTTTCAAACACACACTCATGTAGACTTAATACAATAAAAAAATGCATGTAAAAGCCCAAGCAAAAAAAGTTATGGGGCTTCGAAGGGTACATTTTGGGTAATTTAGAAAAACCTAATAAAAAAATCATACCTCCGTAACCGTAATACTAAGGACCCAGGTTCCAAGAGTGAAAAGGTAGCAAATGACCCTACCAACGCCCCAAAAAAATTTGACGGTCCATGTGGCGAACATCCTGTATATATATTTCAATTCATAGTTCTATCACTCTAAAAAAATACCTTATTCGAAAATATTGCTTAATTCCTTCGAAAATAGTTGTATCAACACCCATCCGGGCAGAGATGGTTATGGAATAGATTGTAGATGAGTTCAATTGGGAAGATAATTTTTGTCAAAATTACATAAATTGAGAATACCTTATTCCACAACATATTACCAATGAGCAAAAATTAAATTTATCGTCGGTGTTTGATTAGACATGACGAATATCCCGTTCAATGTAATTAGTTCCTGCGATAAGTGATTCAATGAGCTTCTCTATTTATTGAGCTATTGCCCTTTTCAATGTCGAAAACCCGTTCAAAGCGATAGCTCGTAAGTATAATGATGCATAAGTGGAACATTACACTCTATTGTGTACGGCACTAACAAAATGATTTCAACCGACTATTTAGCTGAATGTATTTGAATTTTTTCCATATATTACAAGTGTTACAGGGGCTGGAATGAACGCCTCAATATAATATTAATTACACCATTTAGTGATATAATTTTACACTAGTTACTGGAACTCAACGATGGATGAAAACTTGATTAATGTAAATTTGTTGAACACCGGTTGAAAGCATCAGTTGGCTGTTTGGAGATAGTGCTATTTACATATAACTCACATTTAACTCCGCGTGGTTGAAAATTTGAAGGCGTATTCATGTCAACAATAACGGAGTCTATTGTGCAAGGTGTTCAAAAATAATATATATATTCTTTTGAACTTTTGGCTGACAATATAAAATAATAAAATAGAATAATGGAGATGTTTATATAGATGAAATATTAAGCAAATTATAGAAAATACATAATTATCTAAATATCGGCGTCTTCAAAATTTTTTGGTTTTCCAGGACTTCAGGGGAGTTGGTTCTAAAATAATGCGATGTATATCCGATATTCTCCTGTTATACAATGAGAGAAACCCAAGCAAACTTCATAATAACATTCCATTGTCAGAAATATCACGCCCCCAATCATACAGTTCTTGATCCATTTTGGGGAACAGGTTTAAATAGCTAAGGGCAAGGTCTGTGAGGAATTAAGATTCAAGCTTACAAAATAACCCGTGTCGAAAGCACGTTCATTCGCATAAAGAGGCAATCAAAAAATAAACCCTTTATTGAATGCCAACAATCAACGCCTATTATTGACGAGATTTAAAAAACTAAATTACAAAATTTTTTATATAGATCAACACAGACGGCATTCTCAAGTAATTCTAACGAGAGACGTACAAATACAGGGTGTATACAGGGTGAGTATTTGACTACTGCGATAATTTTATCTATAAGTTCTTGATATCAAAAGAAATTTTTTTCCTACCGTTTTTCCAAATTTAGCTGCGTTTAAAAGTTATAAATAAACATTTCAAAAATTTCAAATTGGGCAAATAGTCCAGTTTAGTTTGAATGAAAATTACCTTCAACAGCATCTACAATTGAATATGAATTGTTTGAAAATATTATTTTTCCTCTTAGAAAAGATTCATGCACTCATGTTTCATCAGATGAGGTCCACATTTAGGGGCAGATACCAAAAACACTAGTTTTTCTGCTTAAAAAAAATTCAACACCCTTAATATAGATTTTTAATGTTGATCATAATCTCTTTCTACTACAAGATTATATATACAGGGTGAGTCTTTGACCACTGCGTAAATTTTAACCATAGATTCTTGACGTCAAAAGAAACATGTTCTTCCTATAACTTTTTTCCAAATTTGGCCCCGTTCAAAAGATATAGGGTGTTGAAATTTAATAAAAAAATTGCATTTTCACCTGTAATATTCAAACGACAATATCAATTGAATTGATCTCTTGTTTTTGATAACAGTCATGCATGTTTTGGCATCAATAGATTTATTCTATTTCTTGTGGGTTTCTCACTACTAATCTACAGATTGGTTAAATTGCATGAAAAACAAATATCGCTTGAACTGAAGGTCCGTATCTTGTACTTCCTGGGATCATTAGTCTTTTTTGCAGATAAAATCATTCTTCATCATTCTCCTAAATTACACCATTCTTGAGATATTTGAAAGGATATAATTTTGTCCAAATTTTCTGTTTTTCCCAAATACAACTCTGTGCTGAAATGATTCAATACTCAGATTTATTCAATGTTGCCATATTTTATGTCTTCATTAAATATTTCTACAAAAGGTTGGGGAAATCTCTCCAGTCTATGGTTCCAGCACTAAACACTATATGAACAATTTTTGTCATACATTCACTACAAAATCTAAATTGCCATTTGCTATATTCATTATTATTGATGTCTAGCACCTTGTTTGATATTTAATCCAGAGTAATATTTCATAATAAATAGAGAAAAAGGTTTCCATCACTCACATAGGTACTTCGGTATATTGTCGTAATAAGCGTTGAAATAGGTAATGTATTTTCTGTCAGGACCTGTTAAATTGAAGACTTGTCTTTATGAAGAGCTGTTTCTTTATAGCTTCAGACTTTCAGGGTTCATCAAATTATAACGGGTGTCATTGCAGCAACGCGTTTCAGCAACGGATTTCGAAAGCTGAATTATATTTACGATTGCGTGTCATTTGTAATCGGTTGAATGAAATGACCTGATTTTTTTCGGGAAGTATTATATTTTTGTACTTCATTAGTGGGGAACCACCTACATGAAAAAAACCCCCAACAACCCCCCACGAAACCTCCAACATCAAAAAAAAATATTTATGTTGCATTATAATAATGTCGGTTTATTGAATACAATCTACTCAATCCAGCACATATACTGAAATAATTTGTGACCCCCGCTTACCACCGCATAGCCCCTTCGAATTCAAAAATTCGGCGAACAGTGAAACTGCGCATTGCTGGCGATTTTCGATGAAAATAGTATCTTTGTATAAGGTCGAATATAATCTATAGGATGAAATAATTTGTGACCCCCGTAATCTCCCCAGAGCACGACGGAAACAACCCCTAAAGCTGACGATCGCAAAAACTAGATGGAAACGGCCGTTGCAGGATATTTTCTCTGCAAAATGGGTCTACCTTAACTCATTCAATAAGCCCCATATAATGAAATAATTTGTGACCCCGCGCCTCAGTCAGAATTGCCCCCTGTAGAATTGAAAGATTCCAAATTCCGTAGCACGAGGAACTGTGCGTTGCTGGCGATTTTTCGAAGAAAATAGTATCTTTGTATAAGGTCGAATATAATCTATAGGATGAAATAATTTGTGACCCCGTAATCTCCCCAGAGCACGCCAGAAACAACCCCTAAAGCTGACGATCGCAAAAACTAGATGGAAACGGCCGTTGCTGGATATTTTCTCTGCAAAATGGGTCTACCTTAACTCATTCAATAAGCCCCATATAATGAAATAATTTGTGACCCCGCGCTTCAATCTGAATTGCCCCCTGTAGAATTAAAAGTTTCAAATTCCTTAGCACGAGGAACTGTGCGTTGCTGGCGATTTTTAATGGAAATGGCATCCTTTTAAATCGTTTAATACCATCCATATGTTGAAATAATTTGTGACCCCCGCCTACCTTGGAATAGCCCCTCGAATTCAAAAACTAGATCAAAACGTCCGTTGCTGGATATTTGATTCGCGAAATGAAAATTTCTGAAATATAGAGGGCAATTCTGATTGAAGCGCGGGGTCACAAATTATTTCATTATATGGAGCTTATTGAATAAGTTAAGGTAGACCCATTTTGCAAAAAAATAACGAGCAACGTTATCATCAAGTTTTTGCGATCGTCAGGTTTTGGGGATTGTTTCTGTCGTGCTTTGGGGGTATTATGGGGGTCACAAATTATTTCATCCCATAGATTATATTCGACCTTATACAAAGATACTATTTTCATCGAAAAATCGCCAGCACTGCGCAGTTTCAGTGTCCGCCGAATTTTTGAATTCGAGGGGCTATTCCGGGATAGGCGGGGGTCACAAATTATTTCAACATATAGATGGTATTCAACGATATAAAAGGATGCCATTTCCATCAAAAAATCGCCAGCAACGCACAGTTCCTCGTGCTACGGAATTTAGAATTTTTATACTACAGGGGGCAATTCTGATTGAAGCGCGGGGTCACAAATTATTTCAACATATGGATGGTATTCAACGATATAAAAGGATGCCATTTCCATCAAAAAATCGCCAGCAACGCACAGTTCCTCGTGCTAAGGAATTTGAAACTTTTTAATTCTACAGGGGGGCAATTCTGATTGAAGCGCGGGGTCACAAATTATTTCATTATATGGGGCTTATTGAATAAGTTAAGGTAGACCCATTTTGCAGAAAAATATCCAGCAACGGCCGTTTCCACCTAGTTTTTGCGATCGTCAGCTTTAGGGGTTGTTTCTGTCGTGCTTTGGGGGGATTACGGGGGGTCGCAAATTATTTCATCCTATAGATTATATTCGACCTTATACAAACATACTATTTTCATCGAAAATCGCCAGCAATGCGCAGTTTCAGTGTCCTCCGAATTTTTGAATTCGAGGGGCTATTCAGGGAAGTAGGGGGTCAAAAATTATTTCAACATATAGATAGTATTCAACGATATACAAGGATGCCATTTCCATCAAAAAATCGCCAGCAACGCACAGTTCCTCGTGCTACGGAATTTGGAATCTTTTAATTCCAGAGGGGGGCAATTCTGATTGAAGCGCGGGGTCACAAATTATTTCATTATATGGGGCTTATTGAATGAGTTAAGGTAGACCCATTTTGCAGAAAAAATATCCAGCAACGGCCGTTTCCATCTAGTTTTTGCGATCGACAGCTTTAGGGGTTGTTTCTGTCGTGCTCTGGGAGATTACGGGGGTCACAAATTATTTCATCCTATAGATTATATTCGACCTTCTACAAAGATACTATTTTCATCGAAAATCGCCAGCAATGCGCAGTTGCACTGTCCGCCGAATTTTTGAATTCGGGGGCTATTCCCCAGTAGGCGGGGGTCACAAATTATTTCAACATATAGATGGTATTCAACGATATACAAGGATGCCATTTCCATAAAAAAATCGCCAGCAACGCACAGTTCCTCGTGCTACGGAATTTGGAATCTTTTAATTCCAGAGGGGGCAATTCTGATTGAAGCGCGGGGTCACAAATTATTTCATTATATGAGGCTTATTGAATGAGTTAAGGTAGACCCATTTTGCAGAAAAAATATCCAGCAACGGCCGTTTCCATCTATTTTTGCGATCGACAGCTTTAGGGGTTGTTTCTGTCGTGCTCTGGGGAGATTACGGGGGTCACAAATTATTTCATCCTATAGATTATATTCGACCTTCTACAAAGATACTATTTTCATCGAAAAATCGCCAGCAATGCTCAGTTGCACTGTCCGCCGAATTTTTGAATTCGAGGGGCTATTCCCGAGTAGGCGGGGGTCACAAATTATTTCAACATATAGATGGTATTCAACGATAAACAAGGATGCCATTTCCATAAAAAAATCGCCAGCAACGCACAGTTACTCGTGCTACGGAATTTGGAATCTTTTAATTCCACAGGGGGCAATTCTGATTGAAGCGCGGGGTCACAAATTATTTCATTATATGGGGCTTATTGAATAAGTTAAGGAACACCCATTTTGCAGAAAAAATATCCAGCAACGGCCGTTTCCATCTAGTTTTTGCGATCGTCAGCTTTAGGGGTTGTTTCTGTCCTGCTCTGGGGAGATTACGGGGTCACAAATTATTTAATCCTATAGATTATATTCGACCTTACACAAAGATAATATTTTCATCGAAAAATCGCCAGCAATGCGCAGTTTCACTGTCCGCCGAATTTTTGAATTCGAGGGGGCTATTCCCGAGTAGGCGGGGGGTCACAAATTATTTCAACATATAGATGGTATTCAACGATATACAAGGATGCCATTTCCATCAAAAAATCGCCAGCAACGCACAGTTCCTCGTGCTACGGAATTTGGAATCTTTCAATTCCACAGGGGGGCAATTCTGATTGAAGCGCGGGGTCACAAATTATTTCATTATATGGGGCTTATTGAATAAGTTAAGGTAGACCCATTTTGCAGAAAAATATCCAGCAACGGCCGTTTCCATCTAGTTTTTGCGATCGTCAGCTTTAGGGGTTGTTTCTGTCGTGCTCTGGGGAGATTACGGGGTTACAAATTATTTCATCCTATAGATTATATTCGACCTTATACAAAGATACTATTTTCATCGAAAAATCGCCAGCAATGCGCAGTTTCACTGTCCGCAGAATTTTTGAATTCGAGGGGCTATGCGGTGGTAAGCGGGGGTCACAAATTATTTCAGTATATGTGCTGAATTGAGTAGATTGTATTCAATAAACCGACATTATTAAAATGCAAAATAAATTGTTTTTTGATGTTGGAGGTTTCGTGGGGGTTGTTGGGGGTCTTTTTCATGTAGGTGGTTCCCCACTAATGAAGTACAAAAAATATAATACTTCCCGAGAAAAATCAGGTCATTTCATTCAACCGATTACAAATGACACCCAATCGTAAATATAATTCAGCTTTCGAAATCCGTTGCTGAAACGCGTTGCTGCAATGACACCCGTCAAATTATATCTGTTCTAACATAAGAAATTAAGCTCATATGAGTTTCAAAAACTTCGAACCCAGTCTCCTAGATTTGTTTTGTACGTTAATAGAAGTTTCTTCACATCTTTATTTCATACACCGATTCAACCTGGTTCACAAACTTAGGAGATAATAGAATTTGACTCAGTTTTAATATTTCTGAATGTTTGTTTGGATGCATGGTTAATTAAAATTCAATCAATATTGAAACTGGAAGCTATAGGCTCATACAAAGAAAGATTAGAAAAGAATGCATATTCTTACCATAATCATTTCATACTGAATTGATTAACTTCAAACTATTGAAATTATTCTCACAATATTTTCCACATTTTTTTTTGAAGAAAACTACAAATAACTGTTGACTGTTTCAAGCAGAATCAAATCAACAAGGAACCATAGAACACTATTTAATTGGGAACTACCCACCACAGAGACGTTATAAAAACATTTTAATGTGATAATAATTAACTCTAGTTATTCTGAGAAGAATTATAACTGAAGATCAATAATGGTTACAGATATTATCTTTCATTTAAAGAAAACTTTGCAATTAATAATTTTTTCTCTACTAGGATTTAGTAATAAATCAATATTCTATGGTAAGGTATTGAAATTTGACATAATCTATGAATAACCATTATTCAATATTTATGTTCTTGTTTACATAATTAAAACAAATACTCTGATTATAAAAACAAAAAATTTACGCATTTTCAGTAATTAATTATAGTCTAAACAGAATAGATTCTTATTAATGAGCAAACAATTTTTTTTTTCATTAAATAACACTTAGTTGGTTTTTCAGAAACAAAATTAGGTGATCAAACTTAATTTCTTCAAGCAAGTATAATTGCACACCTGTAATCTATCCAAGTAAATTCTTATTGGGATTCAGTACAGAAAATAATCATCAAGCAAAGTAACATCACTTTGAAACAGATATTCGTAGTGACATCATTCATTGTTGTTGAAGGTTTCGAAAAAGATTTTCATGTTTTTAACAGTATGATATCAAGAGACCTCATAGACCTGTTCACTGGTCAATTATCAAGAAAGTCTGTCAAGGAGAAAAACCTTTGGAAAATCATAGATGATTTTTTCTTAATTTGAGTGAAAAAAAAGCAATGTGACAACCTCATGCCTTGGAAGTTTTCACAGAAATGATGGTTTTCATGAATCGGAAATCTTAAGAACAAAATTACAAATGTATGATGATAACATCCAATAATTCTCAGGTTTTTTTGGAAATTCTCACTAGAAAGGAATGGTTTATAATCTTGAAGTAGAAAGAAATTATGGTAGAACAACAAAAATCTATGCTTATGGTGTTGAATTTTTTTTAATAGAAAATTAGTATTTCGTATCTTCCTTCTGAATATGGACCTCATCGGATGAAACATGTGAATCATTACTTTAGAGGGAAAATAATGTTTTTAAAAAATTCAGATTCAATAGTGGTTGCTGTGGAAAGTATTTTTCATTCAAACTAAACGACTACAGAGGGGTATTTGCCCAATGTGAAAACTTAAAATACTTTATAACTTTTTAACGCAGCTGAATATGGAAAAACCGTAATAGAAAAAGTGTTTCTTTTGATCTCAAGAACCTGTGGTTAAAATTAACGCAGTGGTCAAAGACTCACCCTGTATTACCTGAGAATACTTGATCGCTTCAGCTTCGCTCTCGAGTTTCAAGTTACTTACGTGAAAAAATGCTATTTAAAACACACAATGAATAAAAAAATTTATATGATTTTGTTTTATTAATTGTTTCGATAATTTGTTGAAAACTAAATTTTTTCAATAAATTTTCTCCCGTTACTATCGAGACTCCCGACTACAATTCTACATTTTCAAATGTAAATAAGCAATTGAAGCAATATATTCAGACGTGAACTTTTATGGCAACTAATGTTATGAATATGTCACGCCTTCAATTGGCTGTATTATCGTAGGATGCGTTAAATGTGTGTGTGGTAACCATCTCAAATAGCATAATATATTATCGACCCTGAAGGGAAATGTTTGACACCAAATTGAACTCGTTTATCCATTGAGATATCATATCGACAAATCGACATACGAGATGATATTCTAACAGATTTACCAATTATTTGTGTCAAACGCTAAAAGCACATTTTTTCACAACAATAATGAAGTTTCTATCCAACAAGAAAGAGTACGAGCACATGTTGGACTAGATATATTTTCTATGTGCTACTGAACAATAATAGCTGCTTCCATGGTCATGGCGAAATATGGTATTGCCCATATAGATCCGTAAAAGGCATAATAACGAATAAACAAGATGGAACGCTCATCATCAAATCTCGTATTTCCAACGTTTTTTTTTTACGTCAGCGAGATAGAAGACATGCAAACATTTAAATTTTATGTAATTTAAGATGATTCAAGAGAAGCCGATCGGAGACTAGGATTTTGCATTTTGATGTTGAATAAATATGTATATACAGGGTGTCCCAAGTTCGAGTGCCTATTAGACATATTTGATATCTGAAAATTGGGATTATGATATTGTTCGAAGTTCTCTACAGAGCTAAAATATTTTCGAAGCTCAAAAACTCCCGGTTATACAGGGAGTGAAAATTAATTCGACGAAAAATTATTTTTCAAGTTTTCCATTCCTGGTATGTTCGAGTATTCAATAGTGAATACATGTCTGTTAAAACCATTGTATTAAATCGAATAGTTTTCAAAATATCTGAAATAAAACTGGAAAAAAAGTCAAATATGTTCAGTCAGTAATATGTTCATTAATCTTATTTTAAATATCCTGAGCGTAAACCGTTTTTACAATATCGAAGAGGAAGGACGTGAAAAGGTCATGCATCATTTGGATTTCAAAAATATCATCACAGGATGTTTCAAATTTTGTGTTGAAAATTGTGATCTTAAATTGGCCATAACTTCTGTTTTTCAAATTAGAACCCTATTTTTTTATAATTGTGTTGGATTCTGCGGTCAAAAATAATGATAGTTTACACATCATTATGCTCCTAAATTCGATAATTTCTGAGTTATTTGAGATTTTCTGGATTTATGTAGTACGTAGAGTCAAATTCTTCGAATCAGATTCATAAAGATATTCTGTGAGCATAAAAGATAAATCATCCCATTTATAATACACAAGTATCAGAAAAGTTGTTAGTCGTTATGAAATTTTTTGATTTCACAAAATGAATCGTTGCTATTCTAATGAAATTTTGGATTTATTTCTTATATTGTATTTTTTCAATTGTATACGCAATACACATTCAAATGCACTTAATGATATTGTTTATTTCAAATCCATGGTGGATGACACAAAATGTTGAGTATCCAATGAGAAGTATCCCCATTTTTTTTTTTTTTAATTTCTGAAAAGATGTTTCAAACTTTCCAAATTTTGGAATGTAAGAGCCCCTAAAGAATACAAAAAGGGCAGTTCATGAAATTAGTATTTCGACTTATTTCAAAGCGAATGAGTATTCATCTCTTCGATAGGAAAACGAAATAGATTCGCTACTTCAGTACACCGAATTATGATTATAAATTATGATAATAAAAATAAAAATACGTTTCAAAACTCAAATTAACAAAATATATGATCAGGTAAGAGTTTCAATATGGTAACCATTTTGTTCCACACATTTTCGAATACGTCTTGAAACACCTCGGTTAGTCGCTCGCTCAATTTCCTCCCCCTTTAGTGAGTGGAAAGCATCCTACACACGCCGTTCCAAATCTTCTTTGCTTTCAATGGGAGATTCACAGACTATGTTTTTTATTCTAGCCCATAAATAAAAATCTAAAGGAGTAAGATCGGGAGATCGTGGGGGCCAAAACAGTGAAGAACGGCGTCCGATCCATCGATTACCAAACATTGCATTCAGTTCTTCAGACACCTCGTGCGAACTATGTGCCGGAGCCCCATCCAATTGATAATATGCGGTAGTCGACATACTCAACGCCAGTTCATCCAAAAACTCAAAAACAAAATTTCTCAGGATTTCCAAAAATTTTTCTGTATTTAAATTTTCTTCATAAATGTAGTACCGCACTTTATTGTTCATCAAAAGAGCAAACACATTAAAACTAAATTTGTTCTGGGGGTTTCTTTGTCTTTTTCTATGAGGATTTTCACTTCTCCAAATGTTTGAATTTTGCTTCGTCTGTCCAAATGATCTTTTTCAAAAAATTTTCATCATTTTCAAGTTTTTCTAATATTCCTCTACAAAAATTTAACCTTTTTATGTAGTCACCTGGTTCTAATGCATGAACTTTCTCATGTTTGTAGTCATGCAAGTTGTGGTTTTTCAAAATTCGGTGCACTGAATTTCTGTCTAAATCGATTTCATGGGCTGCACTTCGAATAGATGCATTTTCATTCGCTTCGAAATAAGTCAAAACACTAATTTCATTTTCCTCATCATCAAATACCCTTCTTTTGTATTCTTTAGGGGCTCTTACACATCCAAAACTTTGAAAGTTTGAAACATATTTCTAAAGATCTTCTCCGTCTTCGTTCTTGATGATTTCTAGTAACTTTAATCTTGTGGAAAAATTATGAATCTTCGTCCTTTGATCGGGGGTTATTAATTAAATAATAGTTTCATTCAAGAACTCTTCCTTTTATCCTTATATTTTTCAAAATCCAAATATAATTATTAATTAGCATTTTTTTGTGGGCCTTTGAATTTTCTAAAATCGATACACATGTTATTTCATACCGAATGACACCTCACAAACGTTTTCAGTAAAAGAAACAAATTTGTCCTGAAAAGCAAGACTACTTCTGGCTTAAAAAGATGAAAAATACAGACATTCGAAAATAACTCCTCTGTTCTGATGAAGAAAAGCACCAAAAATAAATTTTAAATTTGAGAAATATCATTGATGACAGCCTGTACAGTTTTAATTGGAAATAAATTTTCACGGAAGCCTTAAAGCTCTATAAGTTATCCACGTCTAATCTACATTACTATTACCTAAATGTTTGTTTTAATATAAATAGGGTGAACAAATCATAATAATTTAATGCAATTTCAGTGTATTATTGAATTGTGAATAATAATCCAGGATGATTCAATGTAACACCATGCGAAATGCTATTCTAATTTTTTAAAACTGGTAAAAAATGTAGAAAGATAATGTAAACGAATGAACAAACACATATCAGGTGTCCCAAGGTGGGTGACCTAATAAATTATTATGGAAACTATTCATGTAGAATATTCCAAATTTTTTAGATCAATAATCTAATGTATATTCCTGAAATATTTTCAAATTTCCAGTGTTGCCAGATGTATACAAATTGGCTACAGATTTGTTATTTAAAATGGGACAACCCGTATTTTTTAAGATTTTCCATAAAAAAATACAATTTATATACTTTATTTCTCTATTTCTATCTTTAACGGTTTTTGCGTTATAAATTATTCTTAAAAATTGTAAATCAAATTTGAGTCACGAAAATGACTTTAATTCGCTGAATATCAGAAACTGTAAATGACTCTGTTTTTATTAAATTAGACACCCAGTAAGTTTTTTCATTTTCAGATTTTACAATACCTCTCTCCTTTGGATTTTGAGTTATTTGCGTTTAATATATTGACTTAGACATGGAAATATAACCATCCCGTAAGTTCAATGTAATTTTTGTTAACGAGAAACATTGATTAAACATTAATGCTTTCTAATAAAAGCTGGAAAATTAAAAATTTTGATATAAAAATGTACAATCTATTAACATTGGAGAGAACCCCTATTCGGGTTGGGTTTTTTCCGATTTCATACGAGTTTCCCAAGTATAAAATGTAAGTGATACATTAAATCAATATAGAATTCAATTGGTAATTTGTCTATCAATGAAAAACTGTGTACCACTTTCAAATTCGAAAGTTTATATCATTTCCAGTAAATCTGGAAGTCGGACAAACCTGAACAAAAATGTTCCAGTGAAATATTCTAATGAAAGGTCTTCGTGAATAGACCTGTATACGAAATTTGAGTATCATATCATAACATAGTCCGTTAAGGAGTTTCAACCTTTTAGTGCAATGTGTATTTAATCGCACGTTATTTGTTGACACATATCTGAGATCTGACAATTTCTTTTTATGCTCGCCTTTGTCCTGAAAGAAAACTAATAACAAATCGCAAAATATACAACAGAATTACAATTATTGGATACAAAACCTATCATCTAACAAAATTCCAACACGATCGATCTCACACTCACTTGAAAGGGATGATGGGTGACCTCACTGGAGATTTCCTCCCCTCCACCGGACTGCTCGGAGGGCTGATATAGTTGGTGAAACCAAAATATGACATTTTAACACCGACACAACAATAAATTCATTGGCACAACGAGCGCACATGGAAACAATTAAATGGGGAAAATTCACCGAAATCGGCAGTTTTTCCTGTTGGGTTCCATCAGCGACAAATACACTAGTACGAACACACTGGGATGAAAACTCGGACGGGCCAGTCTACTGATAAAGTACGATTGATACGGACGAAACGGGATCGCGCCGGATTCTGGATAGAGATTCGTTTTATGGGACCGGGGATCTCGGCAACGGGATAGCAAGCGATTTGTTGAAGCCGGATCACTAACGCGCGCTAGGGACCAAGTATCACCTCGTTCGTCCTCGAGTCGATGCACTCTAATGAAGTTTCTGTTTCTGAATAGTCATTACAGTACTAAAAATGTAGGAAAGCTTTTTCTGAAGTATTTTCCGGAACAATGTGATACAGACAGAATCGACATAAAGAATAAACAATTCGGAAGAATGAATTTATTGTGATCGACTCTCAAACGTAGAGATATTGGCGTTAAGGAATCAACTGGTCAATATTTTTGCCAATAGACCGGTCAAGTTTTACCAAATAGTTGAAGTTACATAAATTACCATCCAGCTGAAAATACTCGAAATAGTTCAAAACATGATTAAAAATATCATTGAGCAATTCCGAATCATTCCGGCGTATGGAAAAAATTTTATGCAAGGTCAATTGTCAAAAGAATGGGTTCTTCATGACTTTCATTATCTCTGAAGCTGTAACACAAGTAAAAATGTCTTTTATCGCTTCACTAAGTAATATGAATGTTTTTTCGCGCCTAAGTAAACGAATTTCAAATTTACCATCATACCCACTGATCCCAGCGTTCGGGTATTTCCGACAAACGGTCTGTTGATAATGATCTGGTAGTTCACTCCAGTGTTCTATTTTCAAAGTAAACTTCAAATTGCGTTCATAAAAGTTCGCGTTTTGAAATTCAAATCCCCTATTTCAAATATCAATAATTAAGATTCTTACTATTCTGTATTACTTATAAAGTTATCTGGATTAAAATTATTATAAAAATATGAATTTATAACCTATACTTTCGATGTACATATTTTAAAAACATAATGAGTCAAAATTCCACGAAAAGAAGACCTACTCTGAAAGTATGCATGAATATTTACAAAATTTTTTTCGCTAAATGGTATTCAAATAACAATATAAAAAATGGACACCTTGTGGTTAATAAAAAACTTATGACATTGACATCACAAAGGGATTTCTAACAATTATCGACGAATAAGATAAATATTTCTTTTAATTATGATCATCACCACGGTTAAAACCAAAGACAAAAACAGAAAAGTATGTACTCACGTTTCCTCCAACTGAAATTTCGAAAGATCTGTATTGATTTGTTTTAGCTCGTTCTTATCAGCCATATTTTTCACTTAACATTCACAACACAATAAAAATACCAAGATTGAAACGATTTTAATCTATAAGAGGTGAAAAATTGTCATACTTAATAATATTATTCGTATTAAAGACGTTATCACCTGATGAATTGAATTTTTGACATTTGAGACATTCGAATTCTTAATTATGTTTTCATTGGTCGGATTGTCGGTTACCTAGCAAACAACCGTTACCAACAGAAAGGAAAAAAATAGCAAAACCCCCTATTCATTCCGTGGTTTATAAAATTTCGAACGAAATACATTATTTTATTACTACTAATTATAACAGAAAATTAAGAATTCCGAGTGGTGCGAAAAACTCTTTTTTAGATTCCTTATGATGACATTTATTGATTCTGAATTTTCTTTATTTTACTTTCTATGGATGGACTTTCTATGGATAAGGAAAAAAATGACGTTCTCTGGTGCATATAGAAATTTATAAAAAACAAACAAAACAACAATAACTGTTCAGTACAGACTCTCAACTTTTAAATATTTTTGCTTCAGTCACAATATCACAAATTGTTTTCCACAAATTCTTGGGCTGCATCTATGCTCTGCTTCAGAAGATAATCCCAGTCCTGAAGGTTAACCTTTTTGGATTTCATATTACATATAAGTTTCTCACTTTGCCCTTTTACATTCATTATATAGCCATTGAAAACTTTAACAACACTTTCTTTCATCCACCTATCTGCAGAGAACTGGTCTGTACAAAATTGTTTTGGGACACAACATCTAGCTTGTACAACATTATCAGTATACGAGATCACCATCACAGGAATATTTTTACACATTTTTGTTGCTCTTTGCAAAGGAACTGTCTCTAAGATCATTGAGGTTCTAAGGTAGTGAATAATATATTTCTTATTGGAATTTGTAGTTTGCACTTTTGAATCTATAACGTTCTGCATTTCCATATCTATAAACTCATTCAAAGAAACTTTAGCGATATTTTTCACTCTTTTGTTGATATCATCAAGATCTTTGAGACATTTCTGCTTAATGTAAATAGGAACGAGTGTTTCAAGGGATATTATTTTATTTCTCAATGCAGCAACTGCAATATTCAGTACATCTGGTTTGTCTATGTTTTCAGACACCGTTTTTTTGAGCATGCTTACTTCATCAGTTATTTCTGATCCATTTTCGATTGCTTCTTGCGATTTTACACCAGTTACAGCCACGAATGACACAGTACTCCTTCCTAAGGACTTCATCTTGATTATAGAAAAATTTCTGATATCTGATGTGTTGAAAACATGAGTACCACAGCAAGGTTCTCTCGAAATAATGCTCCCATTATATTTTATTTCAACCAACCTTAGATTGTCTTCAGGATATATTTCACCTGGCACTGTTATGACATCATCATATTCTAATAATTGTTGACTATTGATTTTTTCAGTTTCAACTTTCAGTCTTTTGGAAATTAAATTATTTACTTTGTATTCAATTTCCTCAACATCAGATATTGTTAACTTGGGCCCAAATATACCAACATCAAGATTCAAAAAATCTTCAGTAACTTTACTGGATTTTTGGCATGATGCACCTTTGAATTGTTTCAATACAGAATTCAGCAAATGAGTGGCTGTATGGTTCCTCATGATGTTTAATCTACTTTTTTCATTAATCGTTAGAGTACCAACAGAATCAATACACAAATTATAATTGCTATTTTTCCTTTTAGATTTGAGAAACCCTTTATGTAATATGTAAGAATTCAAATTTTCAGTCTCAACTATTTCAAAGGTAGCTTTATCAAATTCGATAGTACCACGGTCACTTACTTGTCCTCCAGCTTCACTATATAAATTTGTTTGATCCAGTAACAAACTACAAAATGTATCAGGACCAATTTTTTTCACAATTTCATCGTGATGTATTATTCTCAATAACCGAACTTGTAAAGATTCAAATATATAGTTATCATCAGACTTCTTATAATTATATTTCGATACATCAGAAGTTTTAGGTATACCTTCGTTTTTGAACTGATTTAGGAATGAACTGGTTTTTATTTCTGAATTATGCTTACTTCTTGTTTTGGCTTTCTCTAACTCTTCATGCAATTCTGTTTTGTTGAATGGAATATTCAGTAAGCTAGCTAGTTTTTCTATTACAGTTTGATCTAAGCCGTAAGTGTCATATAACTTGAACCCAATTTCCCCATTTATTTCTCTAGGTTTTGACTTCATTAAATCCTTATAAGCAGGAATAAGACTTGGAGCTTCTAAAATATCTAAACACTTCAATTTTTCATCGTCTTTGAGCAATTCTTCCCATTCAGTAAGAGCAGTTTTTTGTAAATCTCTGAATACTTCCTCTTCATAATCAATTATTTGATGAATTTGTGAAATATTTCTCTCCATTTCTGGGTAAATAGAACCTAAATTTTCAACGACATAATTGGATAGTTCCTTTACTAGACTGTCTTTCTGAAATATGTTTGAACTAAGTAAAAAACACCTCCTTAATATTCTCCTCAGCTTTTGATTTTGCTCTGGAATAATTCCATCAGCTAAAGAAACAGTTACCATTCTTGAATGATCTGCTAGAATCCTGTAAGATGTGTTTAAGTTATTCCAATCTTGTTCTCCATACCTTTCCTGGTATTTTTCAATATTTGAACAATTTTTTTCAATAGCGTTAATAAGATATTTGAAGTTATCTGTTTCGTAATTGCTGATTTTCTTCTGCAAAATTGCTGTTAATCTTTCAAAGCCCATCCCAGTATCTACATGTTTATTTGGCAAAGCTGAAATACTTCCATCAGGATTCCTGTTAAATTCAATGAAAACAATATTCCAAAGCTCTGTGAGATCGAAAAGACCTTTATTCAGTAAATTAGAACGATTTTCCAATCCTATATGGTCATAATGAATTTCTGTGCAAGGTCCACAAGGACCTGATTCACCCATTTCCCAAAAATTGTCTTTAAGGCCGAACGGAATGATTCTCTCAGGACTGACCCCAATAAACCTCCAAATTTCTTTTGTCTCCAAATCTTCTTTAAGCCCAAATTTTTTATCACCTTTGAAATAAGTTACATACAGTCTCTCCTCAGGTAATTTATAGACATTCACGAGTAATTTCCAAGCCAACTCACAAGCTTCAGCCTTAAAGTAATCTCCAAATGACCAGTTCCCAAGCATTTCAAAAAAGGTATGATGATAACCATCTGTTCCAACTACATTCAAATCATTGTGCTTTCCTCCAACCCTTATACATTTTTGGGAATTTGCTACCCTTGTGTATTTTGGTTCATGATTGCCAAGAAATATGCTTTTAAATTGATTCATTCCTGCATTGACAAATGCTACAGAAGGATCGCAGTAGGGTAATACTGGACTGGAACGAATGAATTGATGATTGCATTCTTTCAGAAAATAATCTAAGAAGTTCTGTCGGATTACTTTTGCTGACCTATCAGGATTTATGTATTTGCAAAACTTGCGAGTAACATTGCTACGTATTATTGTGTTGGATTTTAAAATCATTTCATAAAATTTGCAGTAGATCCTAAATTTGATTATTTCATGAAATTTTTGGTTAGACTTACTAACCTAAAATTAATTTCTATGATTACATTTTGCAAAGTGCAATGAAAATTATTACCAAAATTCTTCTTCCCGTACAATTTATTCTTATTATATTCTCAAAACAAATATTAAAAATCGCAATGGCGTTTCCAGTGGAAAGAAGGTGGAAACTTCACACCTTCGTTCCAAAATTTTCAGCAAGGGTTTACCTAATTATTATAACAATTTGCCAAACTATTGCGAAATGTTCAGTCATTACTTCATCATCCTTTATTCGAGGTCCAACAACTTCAGACTTGAAAGTAGTGGATTGATAGGTAGTCATAAATCAATTCCAAGCGAAAGACCGGACACTATTGGTCCTTCTAGCGTCAACCAAAATAATGACCAGTCTTTCGCTTGGAATTGATGGTTGCCACATTTTTGATATAAATCACCGCAGTTTGTAATTATTAATTAATAGCTAAATTATTATTTCCAACTTGAAAATCACACTTTATTCAACATGAATTTATTTTGTTAACTTCTTCTAACAATTTTTCATGCATATAATTAGTATCTAACTTCATTAACAATTGCTCTAATGCTTCTTTTCCTTCTAAAAATCCTTTCAAATTGTGTATGTTTCCTTGTATTCTATGATCAGTTATCCTATCTTGACTAAAATTGTATGTTCTGATTTTTTCATTCCTGAAATTTGATCGGACCTGGCTCTTTTTTGTTGAGTCAATTTTTGCCAGCTGTGCATCTAGTTGTCTTTGATATAAAAGAGTTTTAAGCTTAGTCATAGCTATTCTCTTATTTTTTATTTGTGACCTATCCACTTGGCATTCAGTACTCACTCCTAAAATCAGAGTATAAGTTAACATTTTCAATATCAAGAATTTGAACTGATAACATATACCTGTAGGTAAATGAGTTATTCTCACAGCACTGTCTGTTGTATTTACATGTTGTCCTCCTGCTCCAGTGGCTCTTTTTGTTTCAATTCGCAAATCTTTCTGATCTAAATTTATTTGGATATCGGTTGGTTGAGGTAATGCTAAAATTGAAACTGTACTGGTATGTATTCTACCTCCTTTTTCAGTGGAAGGAACTCTTTGTACTCTATGAACCCCAGCTTCATATTTCATTAGTTTGAATACATTTTTTCCTGATATCAATAATGAGCCATGTCTCAAACCCCCAAGATCTGTTTCAGTATAATCTGCTACTTCAATAGTCCACCCTAAAGTGAAAAAAAATTATACGATGTTGGATTTTCACTAGAGAAATCACTTGAAATTAAGTAGTCTTCAAGTATCTATAACTCAGAAACCATGGTTATGTATACTTTCCTTTATAAAGTGCAAAATTTTTATACATTTCAAACAATTCTTTGGCAAAAAGCATGGCTTCTTGACCTCCTACTCCAGAAATAACTTCAAATATAATTTCTCTGCATTCATCATCAGATGATGGAATATACAAGAGATCAATAATTTCTTCTTCTATTATTTGCAATGTTTGGAGGTATTCCTCGAACTCAGATTTAATCAAATCTTGCAAGGCTACATCTTCATCTTTCTCGAGTTCCTTCAGATTTTGTATTTGTTTTAATATTTCTCTTCTTTTACTAATAGAATGAATAATCGGTGACAATTCATCAACTTCCTTTTTAGATTTATGATCAGCACATGATAAGTTTTGGTACCTCTTCTCAATTTCATTCAAATATTTATTGAGTGAAACATCTTTCCACTTCAGCATTTCCAATTTAGATACATCTATATTATTCAGAGTTGATTTACTTCGACTAATAATTCCGTTCAATGGAAAAATAGTGTGCGAGTTAGCAAAATATTCCAGGGAATAACTGAATTTCTTCAAACTGCTCAGAAAAGGTAGCAATCTCATGGTAGTTAATGATCTATTGATTCATAACGCAGGAGAACATGAATATTAATAAAATGAAACAGCTATTCAATTTTTCAATATTTCAATTAAGAATATCTTTCTTCGTTCGTCTATCTTCGATACCGTTTTCTAAGGTTAAAAATTTTTTTGATTAGGTTATCATTCGCAAAGCATGTCATGATTTTTGTGGTATTTTGGTAGACCAAAAGGATGCTCCTGGTAAATAATTCTATTTATACTTCTATGGCTCCTGCTGTCTAGCAGAGAACTTTAGACCTACCAACTTTTATTTATCTATGCTATTAATAACATCTTTGGTCTAACAACATTTTATAATGAGTAGTTCAATTACACTAGTAAACAACATGTCGACCTTAAGGTATTTCAAGCGACGAACCAAGAGTAACCGGTTATCTTTGGTCTTTTGTGGTACATACCTTTTGCATTCAAGCGGTTTGGGTTATAGATCCGTGACGTCATGAATTAACCTCAATTTGATCGAGAAATGTCAAATCAAACCAAAATCGTAACCCTGCTCGAGAGCAGGGTTACGATTTTGGTTATTAGAGCAAGTAGGGTTAGATGTGTATAAACATGAAAATAGTAAACAATAGCAAGGACTTTGAATTATTTGGAAGTTGAAAAACTGATCTTGGTAGAACCGAAAGACTATTGAATATTTCACAGAGATAATTAATAATCCAAACTACAGCAACACGAATTCTATTTAATGAAATGGAAGTTCAACTCCAGGTAGGAACTAAGGCAATTTAAGATAAAATTAAAAATAATACGCTCTTCCTAAATTCACAGGTTCAAAAGAAAACTTAAAGAACGTGGGTGAAACGTTGTGTTGTTTGGATGGAAAGAACTCATCAAAAATGGGACCACAATGTAGAGTTTCTTTAACATAATAAAAACAGAGCAATTATGAAATACAGTTCTTGAAAGAAGGAAATACTCAGGATCTAATATAATCATGTGCTTCTGAATAATGTTGCTGAAAATCATGTGGAAATCGTAAATTACAGTTCAGTAATACAACTGGTCTGTCAACTGAAGGTGCGTTGAAATGAAACTTATAAATCTAATGATTTTCTTGAATTTTAACTTTGAAGGCTGTAGGTATTTGATCACAATTTAAATTTTAGGAAAACTCAAAAATAAAATTGGAAGCAGAAACTTCAATGGAGAAAAATTCCATTTCTATAAATCACCTAGTTAAAAAAATTATTTGGAAACCATTAGAAGCATTGTAGAATGTACAGATTAGATTTGCTTTTCATTAGAGAAAAATAGAATTCCTTGTGTATTTTGTTAGCTGCAGTAATCAAAAATTTTATCAGCAGCTGCAAACATTGAATGTAAAGAGAAACTTAACCAGTCATCAACTGAAAGTATGTTGAAGTAACACAGAAAACCATCTATTCTTATTGAATTTGTTATAAAGATAATATTAAATTCCATTTCAAATTTCAGGATAACTCTATAAGAGAAGAAATAAAAGGCTCGAAGAGAAAATGTCATTTGTGTGAAGCAATTTATATTGATAATAATTTGAAAATTACAAGAAATACCTAAAAATTAAAGCCACATCAATAAAAATCCTTTGAGAATTCTGTTAATGAAACTATGAAAAGTTGCTTCAAATTTATGTCATGTGTGCAATACTGAGTATCTGCAAAGCATCGTATCAATAGTTTGGGTGTTCTGAGAATGCACAATATGGTAGCAATGAGGAGAAATTTTAAGGTAGATCATTAAATTGAAAGAAGAACCAGTAGAAGTGACCAAATAACATCTCTCTTTTTTTTAATTGGAATAAACTGAAATTTACAAATTCAAAATATCGTCTGTTAAAACCATCATGAGATTTGTCATTGCTGTTCCTAAAGTTAAGAGATTAAGAAGTTCTTTCATTGCCTTTTTGTGTTTGTTTCAAATTTTCATCAAGTATAATCTCAAATAATGGAAAAATAGATTTAATTTTCTTCGTTTTACTAGCTGTTAATATTGATATTTTTTCATTTTAATCATTTCTTGTCATTTTCTTCATTCCTAGTTAGGTACTCACAAAATAATTTTTATGATCATTTTTTTACATGTATAGATATTATATGAGTCTAATTTAGTATTTTTCCTTGTTAAATTTATTGTAGTTTCAGTAATTCCATTATAAGGATATATTGGCTAATAAAATATTGCTTATAAAAATGTCTTTTTGTTTATATAAGCTTCGGGAATGGGCCTTTTTATCTGAATCAGATAAATGCTCAGATAACGTGTTATGCAGATAACCTATGAACATAAATAAATAAAGCGAAGCAAAAAGAATGACAGCACGGATAACCAAACCCGAGCATTCAAGCGATAATTTATGGTTATTCTTTCTGGATTTCGAAGGAATAACCAAGAAGAACCAGCAATAACCGCTAGATGGACCAAAATCATAACCTGGTTACTCTTGGTTCATCGCTTGAAATACCTTCTTATGCTCTGAATAATTGCGGTGTTGCCATTTCATGTTCAAGACTTTTATAAAGATTATACTTTTCAAATATCTTGCGGCGTATCCAAGTAATTATAGAGCATTCAGAAGAGAATATTTCAGTAAAAAAGTAATTTTCGAGTAAGTAGTAGTTCCAAAGATATAATGAATATTTCTTCTGATAAGGAAACAAACTGGGTATTGAATAATGTTTGATTTCAAGATATTACGACTTGAATTAGCTTCTGAGGGGTGTACATTGATATATGTGTACCTAGGTAAGCCAGTATAAACATAAACATTTTCGTTGCCGATAATTTTTTGCCTTATGAAGTATGAAGCAACGCTTACATATTCAACTCAATACGTTTGGCAACGCTCTCCAACAATTTCTCTCTATCCCAGCGTTCTCCCTCAGCTCGTCATAAAGAAAAGCCAGAAATCCCTGCAATGCTTCACACTTCACACTATCTAAGTTAGATTAGTCTCGTTTCTGTGGCTGTTGCAAATTGTCATTCCTTGTAGTTCATAAATACCTGAAATGACAGGCAGTACTGCTGCACAGGCGCTTAAACTTGAAAATAAAACTGAAAGCGTACATTGAATTTGAAGATTTTCATTCATTATTCATTAAAAGCCTTTAATGTGAATACAATATTTCGATGTTATAGGTGTTTATTCATTTAGAAGAATTTTTAATTTTGTGTTAAATGTGTTGAAAAATATTAGCAGCCCTTGTATTTTCAAAAATGTCGAAGGTTGAATTGATTTGTTATATTAGTTTGATTCCTCTGATCTTCCCTCTGTTTTCAGGACATAAGAAGTTTTTTCAAACCGTTACCCGGTTCTAAATCTACCACTCAACATAAAAGGACGAAATCGATTCTAAAAGGAGCCCAAAAAATCACACTCAACGGTGAAAGGAAAGGAAACGTCTTGAAATCATCTGCAAACAGTTCAGACACTAAAAAGAACCATCTAAAACTAAAAAGGAACTAGGAAAATCGAAATCATTTCCTCAGATTCTGATTCTGATGTGGTGTAAGCGATTTCAGTTCAAAATCGACGAAGTGCGACTACTGCTTGGTCCCTATACTGTGCCTCAAATGTGTCAAAATGGCCGCTGTAGGAAAAACAAACGTTTGTTTGCATTGAACGCTGTGTTGTTTTATCATTTTTGTAATGAAAGATTGAAGATAAAACGATCGCATATTCCTTTCGAAGTTTGTTCTTTCGGTGAAATGATTGTTGAAGAATAGTGGACGATTGTTGAATAGATAATTTATAAAGCGAATTATTTGAAATAGAGTGCTTAATACTCTAATTTCTAACGTATATAATTTCTGTTGTTATACGTAAAATGAGTGAATATTTCCATAAACTTCAGCAAGAGTATCCTGATGTTGCAGCACATTATTTAGAGAATACAACCCCAGATCATTTATCGTTATAATTTCTTCAATAATGCTGTTATAAAAATTCTAATTATATTTATCTTGGAATGAGTGCAAAATAAATATTTTTTATAGTAAGTAGTAATTTTTATCATTGTTCTTCAATATAAGACCTGAATGCTAATTAATTGTGACTATTTTGATGAAGATATATCTCATAAAGAAACTACATAATTTATTGAAATGTTTTTATTTATAAAGGAACAACTGATGGGCATAAATTATTCAAAGCACATGAAACATGAACAATTTCATCCAAAACCAGTTGCTCATCTTGTGTGCTCAAAAGAGACATCGGGACAACAGTCCCGTATAATACTTTATACGAGTATCGTCACTTTTGAAACTTTCCATCGTGAAGGATGTTTTAATGAACCTCGTTTCGAATAATGCTGCCGGCTTCTCAAGAGTTGCAATCCTATCATCTCTTCACTATCGATATCTGTCTGAACAGCTCTCGAATTCAAATCTTCATCAGGCAATGCTTTCAAAGTATCTTCTTCACAAGATGTTGAAGGTTGGTTATTGCTAGCACAATGTACCTATTCATTCAAAACTATCAATACAAATTGATTAATACACTCTGAATAATTGCGGTGTTGCCATTTCATGTTCAAGACTTGTATAAAGATTATACTTTTCAAATATCTTTGCGGCGTATCCAAGTAATTATAGAGCATTTCAGAAGAGAATATTTCAGTAAAAAGTAATTTTCGAGTAAGTAGTAGTTCCAAAGATATAATGAATATTTCTTCTGATAAGGAAACAAACTGGGTATTGAATAATGTTTGATTTCAAGATATTACGACTTGAATTAGCTTCTGAGGGGTGTACATTGATATATGTGTACCTAGGTAAGCCAGTATAAACATAAACATTTTCGTTGCCGATAATTTTTTGCCTTATGAAGTATGAAGCAACGCTTACATATTCAACTCAATACGTTTGGCAACGCTCTCCAACAATTTCTCTCTATCCCAGCGTTCTCCCTCAGCTCGTCATAAAGAAAAGCCAGAAATCCCTGCAATGCTTCACACTTCACACTATCTAAGTTAGATTAGTCTCGTTTCTGTGGCTGTTGCAAATTGTCATTCCTTGTAGTTCATAAATACCCGAAATGACAGGCAGTACTGCTGCACAGGCGCCTAAACTTGAAAATAAAAACTGAAAGCTTACATTGAATTTGAAGATTTTCATTCATTATTCATTAAAAGCCTTTAATGTGAATACAATATTTCGATGTTATAGGTGTTTATTCATTTAGAAGAATTTTTTAATTTTGTGTTAAATGTGCTGAAAAATATTAGCAGCCCTTGTATTTTCAAAAATGTCGAAGGTTGAATTGATTTGTTATATTAGTTTGATTCCTCTGATCTTCCCTCTGTTTTCAGGACATAAGAAGTTTTTTCAAACCGTTACCCGCTTCTAAATCTACCACTCAACATAAAAAGGACGAAATCGATTCTAAAAGGAGCCCGAAAAAATCACACTCAACGGTGAAAGGAAAGGAAACGTCTTCGAAATCAACTGCAAACAGTTCAGACACTAAAAAAGAACCATCTAAAACTAAAAAAGGAACTAGGAAAATCGAAATCATTTCCTCAGATTCTGATTCTGATGTCATTCATGTGAAGAAAAAAGGTACAAGAGTGAAAAATTCAGATGAAAAAGAATTCCCAAAATCAAGAAATAAAACCAAACTACAAAAAATCGAATTACTGTCTTCGGATTCTGAAGTTGACAGCTTAGTTCAGAAAAGGAAGTCAAAACAAAATTCTGCGAAGTCTAAGAATATAACAGATAAACCAAAAGTTTCATCAGAAAATGTAATTTTGAAAAAATCTATAAATGTTATAACAGATAGTGAGGATGATTCAGACTTCATTAACCAAACTCCAAATAGTAATATTAATAAAAAAAGAAAGCTTCAAATCAATTCTGATTCGGAGGATGAATCTAAAACAAAATTGGTTAGCAAACACTCAAAACCACAAAGTAAAGAAACATTGAAACCTGTCAACATATCTGAAATATTTGGTGATAAAGTTAAACAATCAAATGTGAAAACACCCAAAGCACCTCCTGAAACTGTCCCCAGAAAGAATAAAAAAGCTAAAACAGAATTGGGTATCCATGGTGATGAGAACTTTGAAAAAACATTAATTGATCTTGATAATGATGATGACATTTTCCTGTATAATGAAGATATTTTAGATAAAACTATTGAAAGTACTCTAGATTTTAAGCCAACAGAAAAAGCTGAAAGAGATGATAACAAGTCATTAGCACCACAGGAAACAATACACTCTAAACAGAAAAATTCACCTATTAAAAGTGAACCCTCTCCTAAAACTCATTTGCAGTGTAATAGAGGCAAGTGAATTTTATATGCAGATTCATTCTAAGCAGCCTTAGATGTTCATAGAGAACATGCGGTTTTGAGCCGAACATTTTCATGTAGGGCTTTGAGACAATAATCAATGGTGCACTCGGTATATTAACGAATGTTTAACAGATTATTTGATGACAATTTCAGCAATATACCATAACTTGATGAAAAACTATATGAAAAATATCGTGTGTGGAGAAGCTTATTTTCTCAAAAAATTTCTATAGAAAATATTGGGATTCTGTCAATATATAGAATTCATTTATTTTTTTTTTATCTTGAAATACATTTTTGGGTGCTTGTTTCAGCCCATTAAGCTAGTAAAGACAGCATGCTATTGCAAATGTCTGTCATTTTCTAATATCGAGATGTAAATAGTTTTCATCTATTGAGTTCGGCTTCCTGATAAAGAATCGGTGGTCAAGTTTTAGTATGGCCGGTTGGTTGGTCATATACTCTCTCTTTTTCAAAGGATATGAGCTATAGTTTTCAATTTGAGATATAGATTTTTTGTTTATTTCCTATTCTTTTGCTTATTTTTTCAACACACTGTTCCAGAGTCTGGGAAATGTATTTAAAATAAGTATGCAAAATCTCCTGACATAACATTTGAATTAAATTGTTTAATCAAGTTACCTAAACACACCAAATTTTAGTTTCTTGCTGTCTTTGCTCTTATGGTTGCAATTATAAAAACTTGGAACAAGAAACTTTTTTCTGTACAAATATTCAAGAAAATATCCCTGTCTTCACCGAATTTTTATGCCTATCTCAAGAATCATTGAATTTTCACCCATATTATGGCATATTGCTCAATTTATAATTAAACAGGCCATGTAACAATTCTATATTATACCAGGTGTGCCATTATAAATGAAAAAGATGGTAGTCAATTTGTTTCTGATTTAACTGGAAAATTCATGAAGTATGACACTATTTTAGGTAGAAAGATCCTTGTCATAAACACCAACGTTTTAATTTTCTGCTCAATCAGAATTGTTATTTGATTGTTATCAGTTATCCATTTATAACTGATAGAAAATTTTAGTGAATCAGTCTGCATTTTAGATAAACAAATTTAATATCATTGAACTAATATGAACTTTTTAGGAGACACGAAGTCAGTAATTGAAAAAGATCCACAAGCAAAGAAAACAGATGATGTACAAGAATCATCCAAAAAAAGACCTTTGGAAAATGATGGTCAGTTACTTTTCACTTACTTTTTTTTTTGATGAACTCAAAGATAATTATCTTTGAGTTTATCAGTTACTAACATAATTTTTTAGATTTATTCAAGGAAATAAGTACCAAATGCTTTTTTAGTAAAGTTGACAAATTATTTCATTTTAATCCCATTTGCAAACAAAAAAAAATTTTTTAATGCAATTGTAAAAAATCAATTGTCAACTCAACTAAAACATAATACGAGACAGCCAAAAGTTTTTATTCTGCTAATTATTTTTGATATTTTACAAAGTTGTTTGTGAGTTATCCATTCAAAATGATTTTAGGAGATACGCCCAGCAAGAATAAAAAAACCAAATTCAATCATACTGATTCAGGTTTTGATGATCAGGATCGTTTCGAGAAGAAAAGATATTGTAGTATGCAATATCAAAAATATCTCAATCGTGGGGGCCCTAAGAATCATGGATCTAAAGAACTCCCTAAGGTAACCAGTGATAATACAGTAGAATACTATTCAATAGACCAACATTTCCCATTATACGGCACCCTCTTGCTATCCGTTAACTTTTTAAGTGAATATATGCTTCATTATTCAGCAATCTACTCGTGGAACTGAAAAGTGTTTATGTTGTCTACTGAGTAACATACCTTTTTCTTGTGGAAGCACAGCTTCAATCTGTTCATTTTTGGTCCATACAACTAAACATTTGCAGCCATATATGAAGACCAAATTCTATTTTCCACAATTTTTTGTGATCTCATTATGAAATTTTTTCAACATCTGACTGATATTTTATGATATTCAGTATTTTTTCAAAAAAAAAAGGGTATTATTAAAATTTTTTATTATAATGATTTTTTTTCCCTTTTCAAGTTCATCAGATGGATATTTTTAGTAAAATTAGTATCAATAGTTTTTTTTTTTTTTGACTCACTGATGAAGAATCCCTAGTCAAAATCTATTTTGTCCGTTCATAGGCATGATTACGTCCGAACCGAACTAGAGGAGTGAAATTTTCAGGGTGGATTTGACGAATGAAATTTTCGGATTAGTTCGTTATACGACCAAATCGGTTCTGTCGTTTCGTAATGAAAAAAATTTTTTTTAAATGGCACTTCTTGAATAAAATTTTTCTTGTGATGTAGTTTAGTCATATGAATACTTGAAACCATTCTTATACTCGATAAACTGATACTTCCGGAGATATAATCTCTCAAAGTTTGAATAAAATCTCGCTAGGATCTGTACCAATAAAGACCCCAGTTATCATCTACCTGGAATAGCGTAGAGAATATGTGCGCTGATTCTCGCCCAGAGGTCCTCTGTTCGAAACCGGACAGAATCTGATTCTAGCTTAATGGGGGTGACATTCAGTAGGTCTTGAACATCCTGACAAATATTCTCAGTGGTTTTTACTTGACTTAAATAAATTAAAAAACTACCTGCAATGAAATTTTATACATATACCCCATTATACTGATCATTCAAGATTTTGGTTATAATGGTCTCCCTAAAAAACTATTTATATAGTGTAGCAGAACTTTTTGTAGGTCTATTCAAGATATAAATTTTATAACATTATACAGGGTGTGACAAGTTCAAGTATCCACTTAGACCTTTATGGGAAACTGAGCCCATTTGAAATCTGAACACTGAGATTTTGATATTATTCGTTATACTCTACAGGGCTAAAATATTCTCGAAACCTGGACACTTGGTTACACAAGGTCCGAAATAAGTTTGTCAGAGAATTTTTGACATTCTTGTTTACCTGAACAGAGTGCTCAAGTTTTCCTGAATATTTGAAATTTTCTAATTTTTAGTTACAAATTGTATCAATACTATTTCCTAAAACCGATTTCGTCCGAGAACTGAATGGGGTAGTTTTGAGGGTTCAAATATCTCGGCTTATTTAGTTATTCTATCAAATCCGCCAAGTAGTTTTAATGTATTGGGAATACAAATTAATTCGGTCCGTTTTCAATAGATGGCTCTGGCTGATTTGTTTACTGAATAATGATAGATGTTTTTGGCATTGTTAGAAAGGTTTGACCTTTGTCAACCATATTCAGTCAACGAAGCTTCGAGTTTTATACAACAACATTGGTTTTCTGAGCATACAATATGTCGAGTTTTGTGCTAAATAAACAACATTCGCGGGAAGTCTTGATTTTCTTTTTTAATTGGAAGAAAAGTGCCACTGAAGCGCATCGATCACTTGTGGAAGTTTATGGTGAATCTGCGCCATCTGATAAATCATGTAGAGAGTGGTTTCGACGCTTCAAAAATGGAGATTTTAGTGTCGAAGACAAGGAGCGCCCGGGCCAGCCGAAAAAGTTCGAAGACGCCGAATTGGAGGAATTGCTCGATCAAGATCCGTGCCAAACGCAACAAGAGCTTGCAGGATCGTTGGGAGTCACTCAACAAGCCATTTCCGTGCCCTTAAAGAACATGGGAATGGTTCAAACGCAAGGAAATTGGGTCCCATACCGAGTTGAAACCGCGCGACGTTGAAAAGCGATTTTTCATCAGCGCCCCCATGTGGCAATTGTCGTTAAAAATTACTTGAAAACGTTGAAATGGGAGGTCCTACCCCTCCCGCCATATTCGCCAGACATTGCTCCTTCTGATTATTGGTTGTTCCGACGGATGCATCACGATTTTGCTGGACACCGCTTCACTTCTTTCCAAGAAATTCAAGAATGGCTCGATTCATGGTTTGCGTCCAGAGAGGACTCATTTTTCAGAGATGGAATCCGAAAATTGCCAGAAAGGTGGACAAAAGTTGTGGCTACCGATGGATAATACTTTGAATAACATGTTTTTTCATTTTGATGATAAATAAAATGTTTTTTTAACGAAAAAACGGACCGAATTAATTTGTACTCCCAATAATAAAAAAATTTTTTTGCGAATTACTCTCCTCAAATGAATATTTTTCACTATGCAGTTCCATAGTCCTCATTACTTTGGTTATATATCACGGAGATGTGATTTTTGAAAATTTGAATATTCACTTGCAAGTACCTCAACAAAAGCGATGAAGCCATCTGATCTCATGTCTGTTTTCTAAGTTTTTTGAATTATTGAGCAAACCAAATTTCAGATTCTCGTAACTGCGTAACCATTCAACAGAATAATGCTACGCTACAGATTTACAACTACACTGAGATATTTATATTATTGATCTATATATAAGTTGTGAAAACTGTATGTAATCAGTAGATAAGTAATTTCAATTCTTTCAGGGAAAACCTGATTGCCTATCAAATATAACGTTTATGAGAACAGGTGTGCTAGATTCATTAGAAGCAGAAGAATTCGAAAATTTGGTAAAAGAGCACGGTGGAAAAGTAGTTCATAATGTTTCTAGTAAGTACTGAACCTTGAAAACCTTTTTTATTTCATTAATCTTTCTTTTAATCAGGGAAAGTCAATTATGTGGTTGTTGGTGAGGATCCAGGACCCACTAAGCTTCAAAAAGCTGAGAACTATAAAATTCCAACTATATCTGAAGATGAACTGCTAGACATGATTCTGCAAAAATCAGGAATGCCTAAAAAATTCACTATTATCAGTAAAGTTTCTAGTTTTGAAGATGCTGGAATCAACGAGTCATTTATATCAAATGCTAGTGAAGAGCCATTAGAAAAGGAAGGGAAGCCTAGCAAACAGATAGACTTGGAAGATAAAATAAACACTACGAAAGAAGCAGATATCATTGAGGAGAAAAAAGTAACTAAAGAGATAGGAGAACCTATGAATACTAACACCAATGTGAAAAAAGAAGAAACCTCAAGCAATCTTTCATTATCAGAAAAATATAAACCTAAAGATTTAAAACAGATAGTTGGTCAACAAATGAGTAACAGTAACATGAACAGACTGAAGAAATGGCTTGAATGCTGGCATTTAAGCGAAAGGTTGAGAAAACAAAAAAAAATTACTCAACCTAAACCATGGGATAAGACAAATGATGGGGCTTACTTCAAGTGTGCCTTACTAAGTGGTCCACCAGGTGTAGGTTAGTACTATTGTATCTTTGAGCAACAGTGAAAATACTGAAACACAAACTTCATTCGCAGGAAAGACAACTACAGCTACTTTAGTTGCTAAAAGTTTAGGTTTCGATATAGTTGAATTCAATGCTTCAGATACAAGAAGCAAGAAGCTTTTACAACAAGAGGTAGCAACTGCCTTAAATTCTCAAAATATAGCTTCGTTCAATGTAAACAGTTCAGGTTAGTATCAAATAAAAAAATATAAGTTAAGTATTCATCGATTCTTAATTTTAGCACTTAATGATAAGAGGGTAATTTTGATGGATGAAGTTGATGGTATGGCAGGTAATGAAGATCGTGGAGGCATGCAAGAACTCATAGGTCTCATAAAGACCTCTAAAATTCCTATAATATGTATGTGTAATGATAGAAACCACCAGAAAATGAAAACTCTGGCCAATTATTGTTTTGATCTGAGATTTGAGAAACCTAAAGCTCAGCAAATTCTAGTCAGTTGAAAAGGTAGAAATATTTCAAGATAAAACTGAACAAATTACTTTGTAGGGCTTTGTTATGTCTATATGCTGCAAGGAAGGCATCAAAGTCAACCCTCAGATAGCCGCAGAAATAATAAATGGAACAACTTGTGATATAAGACAAACATTAAATCAGCTTTCTATGTTATCTAATTTAGAAGAAGGAATAAGTTTGGAGCAGGCACAAAAGGATTCGGCCAATGCCAAAAAAGACACAATTTTAGGTCCTTGGCAGGTCTGTAAGATGGTGTTTAATGAAGATGATCAGAAGAATATGTCTTTAATTGACAAATCAAGACTTTTCTTTTATGACTATAGCATGGGACCTCTATTTATTCAGGAGAATTACTTAAAAGTCCAGCCTCATGTGGTAAAGTGAGTTTCAAATTTCTTCAATCCAGCGGACACTTATGAACCATGAACTTGTAGCTTTAAAAAAAATACCTGAAAGTTTTTATGATAAACCAACATTGAGGTTAACTTGATCTGGTATTTTTTTTTGCATATTTGTTCCTTACGCATGCCGTTTTCTCCCTATTTTGTCAAAATTCTCTCCTCCAAGAGATGTGTTTTATTGTTGGTACAATAACTTATTCGTTTACGGAATAATATAATATAATAATTGCTTGTCTTACTACGAAGTTATTACGCTCACGTCGTATTCGTCACTACTATCTTTTCGAGTCTCCATTTACGTCTCATTAACTATTGGAGAGAATTCTTTTTGGTGCCATTTTAAATAAATTCTGTCAGCATCTGGAAGTTCCTAATTTGTTCGATGTTGGTGACTTTTTACCTAATTTTTTATGTGACGGTGGTCTAGTTAGTGACGTCAACAATTTTACTTGCATTTGGGGATGCCCAAAGATACCTGATGTATGTTCCGCGATTGTTTTCAGTTTGTGTGTGTATTTTTAATGATTTTGATCAGCGAGGGTTCGAAAATTCTTTTTCGTAGTAGGTATTTTGCAATCTTTTTTCGTGACATGATAGTCTTCCTGAATTTACTTGAGGTTACTCAAGAAAGTTGATGGACATTCCTGTAAAATAAACTAATTAATTTCAAAATTACTTATGCTACAGTTATTTTGCAGAAATTTCAATTCAACTTACTTTGAAATTATATTTTTGAGTTCAATTTATCAGAACAATGATAAAAAGTAGATAAAATAATCGAAAAACGCTTTGTTCCTATGATTTTTATCCGTCTTGGAAGGCCAATTTCAACTAATGTAAATTTCTTTCATGATTTTGGTAGTTTAGGAGCATGTGGAATTTCAAAACTTAGCCAGAAGCTATGGAAACTCCTTTTGGATTTATTATGTTTATATATATTATTATATTTTTAAATTGAAGTTGAATGTTTGAGTAAATCCTACTACAAATTAAAGTTTCAACTTTCAAACCTTCTTTGGGTAATTGTTATTTCAGGAAGCTGACTTATTTTTTTTTATTGAACAACATTCAAGACAATCATGTCCTACCTACTAAAAAAAAAAATTTTTGAAAATTTTATAGCAGAAATCATTAAAAATACCTAACAATTATACCAAAACCTAAGAAAACACTCCCAGATGGCTAGAAATAAAAAAAATTGTTGACGTCACTAATTGGACCACCTGTATAATGACTTGGTTCTCGAAAGATAGCAGAGCCGTACTAAGCCCTTTGGGTCATTCGTTACAATTTTTATTTTATTTATTTACAATTAAGACCACCAACCATCACATGCAAGTGATGTTTACTGTGGAATCTAAGATAATTAATTCTACAGAGACATGGAAATCAAAAACTCAATCACTCCTGCACTATGTCATCAGGTAACTCCTCAATAAATTCTTGAACTTCTGGAAGCTCACATCAAAGTCCTTGAATGGAAGTTTGTTGTATTCCTGGGTGCTGGCATACACTGGGGACCCCCTGGCGAGTTCGGTTCTTGCCTTTTTTAGCAATAAATTGCTCCTATTCCTTTTATCATAGGTGTGAAAGCTGCCAACTTCCTTCAATAGAGCTTCAGTTTTTGTCAGCTTATTTTTTTATTTTGTAGATGAGTTTGCACTGATTTGATATTCTAAGTAGATCAAACTTAAGAACTGGAACCAACTTGTAGAGTTCTGTAGTTGGAGTATCATAATTTATACCATATAGGGTTTTTAGTACCTTATTCTGAACTCTCTGAATTCTGGCCCTGTTGAACTTTGACGTGTTTCCTCATATTACTGATAAGAAGCTCAATGTTGACTGTATATGAGCGAAGTACAAGATCTTCCTTGATTCATAGGGAAGAACATCAGTGAACAGTCTGAAGGCACCAGTTAATCCTCACCATGCCATCCACATGTCTATCCCAACGCAGATCATCCGTGATGTTAAGTCCCAAGTACTTAACGTCAGTAACCTGACGTAAGGGAACGCCTTCTATAGAGAGCTGGGGTGTGGTACTGCTTTTATTCTTTTGTTTGAAGTGCATGTATACAGTTTTTTCCTTGTTTAGAACCAGTTTGTTACCTCCAAGCCAATCGATAAATTTCTTGATGTCGTCATCAATCAGTTGTTGTAAATAGGCAGTGTCCCTATGACTGTAGAGTAGCACGGTATCATCCGCAAACATGAAATATTTTGCTTTTAGTCCTGCGTTGGATAAATTTTTCCACATATAGCAAGCACAGGAGAGGTCCAAGTACTGTACCCTGTGGCACGCTGCTTTTCACCGTCATGTGCTTACTTTTAAATCCTTCAGTAGACAACATATTGACGTCGGTTTGTTAAGATATAATAAAGTAAAAGTTTTATTCCAGAAATAAAACAATGAAACAAGTGGCAGCTGCCTCTGAAGCCATCAGTATGGGTGCAGCTATAGACAAGAAAATTAGGGAATCAAATAATTGGTCTCTCTTAGACTTGCAAGCTATTTACTCATCAGTATTACCTGGCCATTATATGAGTGGTCATTTTACTGCAGCCGTAGATTTTCCAGGTTGGTTAGGAAAGAATTCCAAGAGGAACAAAATCAAGAGGATGACTAATGAACTGTCTTCACACACCAGAATTCAGTAAGTTTGAAAACTAGTGTCTTTGAGGATTTCCAATTTTTTTTCTGAATTAGAACGTCTGGAGGACAACTGGCCATGAATTTGGACTACTCAAGAGCCTTGTTAACAGCGATAGTGACACCTTTAAAAAAAAGAGGTTTGGAAGGTGTATCAGATGCTGTACAGGTTATGAAAACCTATCAGTTACTAAGGGAAGACTTGGACAATTTGGTGGAGGTGTGTTCTGGACCAAGGCAAAAAAGTTTGATGGATGGTGTGGAATCTAAGGTATGACTTCTTATTTTCCACCTACTGATTTTGTCTACTGTCATGCTTAATTTACTCACTGAGGGAGAAAGTACTGAAACACACAGAAGGAGCTGTTTGAATTTTAAATGATTTTGGTGAAACACAGATAGTATACCAAGGAATAAATTATTGAAATTTTGAGAAAATAATTGTGAAGATTTTTTCATTACTGAGTATTGTTTGTTGCTTGAATATTGTAGTAGTTTTTGTAAATTTGTTAAATTTTACCACAAAACAGCTGTTCAAGAAGATCCAAAGTCGTTGTTTAGTACTTATTAAAACGCCTAGTGCACACGAAATTGATCGCCAGCTAAGTGAATTTAAAGAGGTCGAATTATTGATTATAATTTCAAAAAATCGCTAACCACACGAACGGAAATCCAACTAGTGTTATGAGATATTGTCAAGCGTGAATAGTAGGCACAGGATGTCGAAGGGGCATAAATGAAGTTCAAGATCTTATGGCTATTAGAGACGAATTTGTGACAACTCAAGCTTTGCCTGGGAGAACAAGGCCATCCTGATAAAGTATTTTGGATTGCAGCATTATCAAACAGCAAAATTTAATTAAATACAATGAAGGAAATAGAATACGACACGTCTTTCGGCTTTTGATTTTTTTAACTTTAATCTTCAGGTATTCACATTCAACTGGAAATAAAATAACTTGAATAATTCTTGATTGAAAACTCACTAGCGTGAGATGTTGGAAGTAATCAATCAATGTTGGAAAGACCTAACCTCAAAAATTACCATAGAGTAATATTTTTTGTTTCAACACTTCATGTACAATTCGTTGGTAAACAGTCTCTGACACCCCTGTCATCTCAGCTCCTGTTTTTTTGTAGGTTAAGGCAGCATTCACAAGGCTCTACAATAAAGAGGTACCGCTATTTTCGTATTCTGCGAACGCAGGCGTCTCGAAGAAGAAGGTTTCCGCACTTTATGATGACGATGAGCTCCTCAATGACGATGAAGTGGACGTAACCTCTGAAACTGAAGATACTATAGAAAATGATAATCTTATTAAGTCCAAGTCAAAATCTAAGACACAAACTAAGAAGGACACTTCAAAGGCATCCACTTCAAAGCAGACTAAAACTAAAGGAAAAGGGAAGAAGTGAAAGTACATATTGTTGACATTTTATTATTGCCTGTTGTAATATCGATTTTAAATTTACACGTTTATTGAAGAAAGTTTTTTTTTCTATTAAGTGTTGTTCTTATTTCAATTCCTTGAAATATCCATTTTTATTTTTATTATTTTTGATTAAATGGAGAGAATGGATCTTACATTGATAAATGTTTTATTTGTTGTTGGCAATTATGTATGCGAGCCATTTCGAGCAAATTTTTCATTATATTTCAAGCCGGATTTCATTAATTTCATAACGAATATTTTGTTTGAGTTTTTCATGCATTTCTGGTTTGTTTACATAAACCTTGCTTTGTAGATATCCCCACGAAAGAAATTCGGAGTAATCAAATCAGGTGACTGTGGAGGCCAGTCAACTTCACCATTTCTTGAAATAATTTGTTGTGGGTAGAGGCCTCTCAGTAATTTCATTGTAATCCTGGGTGTATGCGATGTGGCACCATTTGTTGATACCACCTGTTAATCATGCCTAAAGCATGCAGTGGAGGCACTAAAAAGTTTTCAATCATATCACGATATCGCTTTGCATTGACGGATGCAGTCATACCGTCTTCATTTTCTATCTATTCCTATTGACCACATTGCACAGCAGACTGCCACATATAATGAATGCAAAGGTGAATGATAAATAATTTTAGGGTTTTCCATTTATTTCTATTTATGCACATATCAATTCAAATGAAAATGTGCATCGCTTTAAGGTAAGATAATTTTTACAAAAGCTGACTATTTCAGATTTTTTTTTATTTTCATAAATGTCAAATAGAAACGAAAACTAGATACAATTAGCACTCATCTTTTTTGAACACTTCAAGTTACTTCGAACAATTGGCCTCCAAACTTTCGACAACTCAATTGCACTTATGGGATCCCTCGAGGTGACTAGTTCAGTCTTTTGAAACTGGATCCTCGAGGTGAATTGGTTCAGTTTGTCACAACCGGACCTTTCAAAGCAAACACAATAGGATAAGATCGGGTGATTGTTTGTGATTTGCTTGCCACTATTTGGTATTCAACGTAAAAAGGCAGTTAAAAATTCAGGTTTATGAATTGATTAGATTATAGAGTAAAATCGGTTGAGGTTTTCTATTGGACTGACCGCATTGTTGTAGATTAGTAATATAAGAATGAAATCATTTGTTTTAGTGAGACCGAGATTGTTTTATTAACTTTAAAACTCCAACTCTAAATTCAGGATTTCCGTTTCACTAGTTTGATGATGAGAATGACGCCCTAGGAGGTAAAATAGTCTGGCGCCCGAGCAGTTTGACCGAATACCGAAAAAGGGCGTCACAATGTCGTCAATGAGTGTTTTAGACACAAGAAAATGATCCTCATTGCGGGGTGACCAAAGTTTGATCAATAATTCCAAATTCTTCATGAAATATATCATAAGGTGATATTTATTTGGGAATACTTTCTATAAAAATGGGAAATACAGAAAGTAATGTTACTAGTGGTGTTAAGAAGCAAGCTGGTGCTTCTATGCAAGCAATTTACAAATTATGTGATTTAAAAGGTGATTATATCCACTAAATTTCTACTAGGTATTTAGTAATTACCATACATTTCAAGGTGGAGGCTTACTTGTAGAACTAATGAAAAGGGCGGCTCAAAATAAGCAATATGCCGAAATAGATCACGCAATTAAAACGAAGGTGATTATATAAAAAATAATTTTGATAATTTTTAATAACATGCGCTCTAGGTTGAACAATTTCTTTACAACAAAGGGGAAGGAAGATATTTTCCAATTGCTGATTTAGTGTTATTGAGAAATGCTGAAAGAGGCCGTCATAAATTAGTAAGTATGTCTTATTATATAGGGTGTAGTAAAAATATTCATTATTTTTTTAATAGATGATTTCAGTTACCAGTAAGTAACTCGCGTTTCTATGGGTAATTGACCCCTAGCACAATGCTGAAAGTGAAAATAAAATGAAAATAATGAATATCGTAACAACAAAATTTTGTGATCCTATGAATTTCATGATATTCCGAATATTCGAAATTTTTTCATAGATATGAGAGAGTATTTCAAAGTATTTCAGAAATATATCGCAAACGTTCAAATGTAACATCGCTTTGTATCATCATAGTGACATATCAGACATGTGATATCAAGATATATTGTAATGAAACATTTCAAAGTAATACCGCAAACGTTTGAATGTTACGTCGCTTTGCATAATCATGACGAACAATTCTGTTGGGTTAGTGGCGTCACAGAAGTCGCGTGGTTTGTGGTTATTTAGTTAGTAGTTAGTTACAAAAGTGGTTGGTTGAGTAGTTTGGACTTATTTGGCGTCTGCTTTTGAATGGAATACGATTGTCTCTGGGTATACGTGTGTTCATCTGAGTGAAACGGTGTAGTGATAAATATGTTTATTAAAAATAAACACTTAATATTTATTGTGTTGCTTTTGTTTTTCACTTTTGTTCTGTGCAATTTGTTAGATGATTAAAACTAAATTTTTCTTAAGTTTGTTCGATTTATCGACAAGAAGTTTATATTATTCCTGTTCATGGTTTAACTAGGGCTAAAATAAAAAATTTATTTCAATGAATAATATACCCAAAACATCTCAATGGCATGTTAAGTCATGTTGCCATAAGATCAAATAAATGTTTCCGATAGAAACATCAATGTCTTTGGAGATAAAGGATCACACAGATGTTTCTGAAACGTCTCTAGATCTATAAATGAAATGTTTCACGTTTCAAGGGGAATGTTTAGGATATGTTTCTGAGAAGTAAAAATGTTTACTGGGTATATTCATCAGAAGTTAGCAAGATGGCAGATGGGTGGGGCTTAATGTTTCATTGTCATCATTATATTTGAGGCACTGTATACATAACTACCGTGAGTAAAAAGATAGTGGCGATCAGCTTGATAAATGGCTAATTTTCTTTGTTTCAGTACTGAATCACCGTGTTTTCATTATACATATTTTATCTAAATTGATAATGTTTTCAATTAGTCAGCTACAGTAAATACCTCATTTTCCTTGTTTTAGTACTAAATCCTTGGGTTATTGGTATATTCTATCTCTGAATTGGCATTTTAAATTCTTTTGGAGGACAATTTCGACATGGGAATCTGACATTTCTCTCTTAATAGTTTTGCTTTCTTGAAGATATTAAAGGAAGGTACATAGCAGCAAGCAGCAATTGATTTCGAATACCAGAATAAATCAACAAACCAATTCAGTTTTTTTTCTGTTAAAATCTCATAAATTGGTTCAAATTTAGCAAGAAGATGGCAGGTGGGCGGGGCCTAAGGTTCAATTTAATGGCGGTCCTACAGAAGGGGAAAGAATGAGGAGTAATTATACTGCCCAGAATAGTGAACGCGTTTTATTTTTATTCATTTATCTATGGATTGAGACTAACGAAAATAAAAAAAAATTGTGATCATATGAATGTGCATGATAAAGCAGCATCTTATAGTGAAAAGACGTAGAAGTTTTTCTTATCTAAAGAGATTATCCCCGGAAATTCTTCATAGGACCACCCTTGGAACTAATGTTTTCAACTCAATGAAGTTCACTCGCATTTTTATTAAAGAATTGTTGGTCCTCTTCAATCTAAACTTAATACATTTTCAAGAAAGAGTTAGTTTAACCTTCTATCATTATTTAATTATATTTTCAGCTACCTCCTCTACGTGCAATGGAAAACCCAGAGGATTATGAGATAAATGAAAATGCACCGGAAGTTACAGAAGAAGAATACCGAAAAAGTATGCGAAACCCTTGATTGGCTATTACTCATTTCTGCGTGCTTTTTTTTTCTTTTCGTTTGTTCCTCATACAACTTGCAAACTTAAACTGAAATGATATACGATATACTGTGATGACTTGAATAATTTCAGATCCCCATCTCTACAGACATGTGTGCTGGAAAATCAAGGAAAGAGGGGCGGTAGGCGAAACTATCCTCCATTTATGCCTCCTCAATGCTACTTCTTTGCATGCTGACCTTGCGAAGAGGTTGCTCAGATTCTACCCAAGACTCATCAATGATATATACATGTCAGATGAATATTACGGTAAGAAATTGTATAAATAATAATAATTGTGACTTCCTTATTACTTCCACAACCACACAACCAGTGTTAGAAAGAAAGATACTATCCAAACTTATAAAAAAACTCACTCTCTGTTTTCAGCCTTGTACATACAAGGCCCAGCTTCATCAAAGCATGGATATCAATAGAATTGGTGTTTCAGGCTCTGGAGGAGCTTGGAATTATCCAGAAAGTCAAAAAGATATCATGATCCTATTTTTTTATTAATCTGGATCATGCGACGTTTTATGAACATAACTGTGTTTATTGGGTGCTATGAAAGACTGATATCTCTATTCTAATAATTAAAATTTTTTTTTAAGGGGATCTTCAGACTAATATTTTCCGTATATTGCACATGATGTACAGGATTACGTGATAAAAATGATATTTTATAGGAGAAAACGTGCTTCATATCGCTATAGTGAATGAGGACCCTGGAATGGTGAAATTTCTATTGGACTCGAGCGTCAATTTCCAAGAACGTTGTTTTGGAAATTTTATGTGTCCAGAAGATCAGAAATCCTCAAGGACGGATTCGTTAACGCATGAATGGGTGAACGTGTGTCCAGAAACAAATTACGAAGGGTACGTTTTAGAATTATGTAGGTACAGCCGGTTTAGTAGATCCATGATACTTAGACTTAGAATACTAATATTTTCACCAGGTTTCTTATTCTGTAAAGACCACAGAGTAGAACGGAGAGCTTTTTGAGGTCGAAGGAGATTCTTGGGAGCGAAAAATAACATTCAATCGGGGTCTCTCACAACCCCCCGCGATTTAAAAATTCCTCAAAATTCCTCGTTTACGTGAAACCTCGAAAAAATATCCTTACTTCTTGACCTAAGAATATTTCCCACCCCTAATCGCTTGAATTTTTCTCACAAAATCTTCGTTTCCATACTTCCCTCTGAATTAATCGTTGTATTGTCCGGCAAAAGCTCAAAAAAAAAACGATTCCTTTGACATCCCACCAAACGGGGAGCATCACCTTTTTTTGGCTCCGTAAGGACATGGGGCACCCACACATCGAGCTTCGAGGTTAAGCCCATGCCTTTCAAATGGTCATAAACAGTCGAATTCGACAAATTTAATCTCTCACCGATATCTCGTGTGGTTATTCGCCGATTTGCATCAACTAATGCCTTTATCGCATCTTTGTCAGCTTCGACCGGCCTTCCAGACCGTGGTGCATCTTCGACATCAAAATTGCCGGATCGAAATTTTGCAAACCAGTTCTGGCACTGGCGTACTGTTAACACGCCTTCTCCATACACATCCGTCAATTTTTTTCTCGCTTGGACAGCATTTTTACCTTTTCTGACGTAGAAAAGTAAAATATGACGAAAATGTTGCTTATTGCTCTCCATATTTAAAAGGGCACCAACCAAAAACTACTGTGTAGAATTAATAGAACTTTTTCACACACAAGCCTTGCAATATCAGCTCTCAAGACATATAATGGTTATGCGGCTTAAGTGTGAAGTTGGTTTCGAAAAAACGTAATTAAGTCCTCTGACGGGAAAAAACGAAATTACTTTCCGAACAACCTAATAATTACGGACACTCCTACTAACATACAAAAACTTCAAATAATTATTAATGATAATTAAAAATACTTATTTGTCACTTTCGAAAAGTTAGCGCATCCGCATATTGATCATGGTAACGTTTGAGAGATGCAATTCTCAGCTAAATTCATTATTCGGCGAGATCGGCCCAGTAGTTTTGAAGTAACAATTTTTTTAATTACGCATTCCAAATAAAATTTTTCTGTCAAAATATTACCATTTTCAATTTTGACAAGTTGATACAATAAATGATTTTTCAAATTTTGAAAACTACTTGCAAATAGTTCAACAAGAGTGCTAAAGCTCCATTTTATTTCGTTCAATTTTTCATTTCAATTTCAGGTACGTTTATTGGGGAGAATACCCATTGACTTTTGCCGCTTGTTTGGGACAAGAAGAGTCTTTCAGGCTCATATTAGCAAGAGGAGCAGACCCTAATGCTCAAGATACCAACGGAAATACAGTACTTCATCTTTTAGTAATTTATGAGAAACTGGTGAGGACTAAACGAAGTTTCATTAATTTTTGTCATTTATTATTAAAGTAAGACTTGGAAAATCAATTTCAATTTGAATAAAATATCCATGAGTTTTATCGGGGACCAAATATAGCTGCATTGAGCAGAGGTATTTCCCAGTACAGTTACACAAGAATCATTCCAGTATACAATATAGGCAAGAAAAACTCTTATAAAGCTCTGGAATTATATCGACCCTGCCTTTGTTTTCAAAGTATTTGGATCTTAAGTACTTAAAGAAATACTTACTCATAAGCAACGAACCCTCTGGCTTCTGAAAAACGAACTCCACAAAACCTGCGCTAGCTGAAGTAAAAGACTTGGAGTTGCCTCAAACCCAATTATGTTGGCATCAAAGGTGAATCACTGGATATTGAATCCTATATTATGAACCATTAGGATCTGGAAGGCAATACGTCGACAAAAATAGAGATATCTAGGGTTTTTCTCAGGTATCTGTGCTGGGATGAATTCTGTTATTGAATAAAGGTGATTATTTTTCCGACCCAAATATCGACCAATAGAATTGCACCATTCGACGTCACGTGGTACAACCTACATGGTATTATACTGATAATTTTTTGAAAATTTTCTCTGGTAGTTGCTATATATAAACAAAACATGATCCAGTCAAATCAAGCACACGTCAAACTGACAGGTTGAATTCAATTGTGAAAATTGTATGAAAATGAGTCGATTTGGAGTTTGTTCTCTGTCCACCATCGATAAAAAAGTCAAAGGAAATGTTCCCATTAATACGGAGAAGGCAAAAAAACAGTTTGGAACCAATTTACTACTTTTTGTACTGAGAGGGAATACACATTGAGTGCTGAAACGAGTGAAGCGCAAAGCGCAATTGGCAAACATTATGAAAGATTACGCTTACAATATGAAGAAAATGGATGGAGAAGACTATAAGGAAGGTACAATAAAAACAATGTGGAATCAGACTGCCAAATTACTTCAAGAAAAGTATTTGAACGATTTCGACATCAAAATCAACCCATTTTCGGATGCTGCATTCAAGACCGCTCGAGGAGCTCGTGATGCCAAGCGTAAGGCTTTACAATATATTCCGGAAAAACGGAGGGCAAGTGCAGCAGCGTTAGAGGAAAAAGATTGGGATGCAATGACCACTGTTTGGGACGAGGAAACTTCTGATGGCCCCAGAAAAAATTATTCATGATAATATCAGTGGAATTGGCTTGGAGAGGTGGTGAGGGCAGCATGGCGTCAATACATCACTTCAAGGCAGAACAGCGAAATGACGGGGAAACAACTGGGAGAATTGAATACAATCCAATTTTCAGCAAGTGGTGATAAATAATTATCAGACAGCAAGTGGCTGGTGGAGAATCGGGAAATCCTGACAAGTGCCCAGTGAGACTATTCCAGAAATTGAGAGAGAAGAGAGATGTCAATATCAAGAGCGACAGACTATTCCTGACCCAAAATCCATTCTCTCCATGCACCAATGTTTACAACAATGGTATTTTTAATTGCACTACCCTGATTCTTAATTAAATGTTGTTTTATTCATTATGAAATTCTTATTTGTTAACTGTACATTTCGTCTCATGGTGCAATTCTATTGGCCGACATTTGGGACAGAAAAATAATCCCCGAATACCACACGAGCTTCAAAATTATCTGATATTTCCCGATAGGTTCCCTGCAAACAAATGAAGGAGTCAAGTTTTTCAGGTTAAAAAATCACGAGCGCGAAGCGCGAGTGATTTTTCCTAAAAAACTTGACGAAATGTACAGTTAACAAATAAGAATTTCATAATGAATCCAAATCCCAGACCACCGAAATTACTTTTGGTTAGGATTGTCAAACAGTGGAAAGTTGACCTGGACTCAACAGATGGACGGACGGACTGTAAGAATTGGCCTTTCCTTTTATTCCATCATTTACGGACGTCTTTGGTGGCTACGAAATGGCGAACGCGCAAGGTAGTACTTATGAAACGTGTGTACAGGTCCTCATTCGTTCACGGGCGAATTAGCTAAATTGATTAAAGCTGGCGAAACAGGTCGATTTTTGTTTGAAGGGATACTTTTTGTCGTAGGGAAATATCCACTCCTCGAACATATAATATTAAAGCTGGATGTAAAATTAAAATTTATGGATAATTTTATTAAATCGAATTTCTAGGAAGCATTTGATATGGCATACGAAGTTGGGTCAAAGCTGTCGATAAGAAATGTACTTCATTTAACACCCCTCACCTTATCGGCTAAATTAGCTAGAGTAGAGATTTTCTTCCACATATTGAACATCGAACGAGAAATTTACTGGCAGATTGGTATGTTATTATTACAAAAAGAGAAGTAATTGTTGGAATTTGCATTGATAATCTTCTAGGTAGCATCACTTGTGCAGCATATCCGTTATCTCAGATTGATACTATCGATGTAGAAACTGGCAGGATAAGCAAGATGTCTGCTTTGAATTTAGTAGTTTTTGGCGTAAGTATGCTGGAATTGAGACATAAATCTAGCATTGTGATATATTTGCCTATATACACGCTCCGGTCGGCCGATGAGAAAAAACTGTACAGGTATACCTGCGCAGGTCGACCGGAGCGTGTGTGTCGCAGTCTTTCAAGCCTGCACAGATCGCCGGAGCAAATTCGAAATTCGACTCGGTCTAGTGACACCGTAAGGTCGCTGCTAACGAACACACGACCTGTCCGGTTTACCGGAACGTCCCCATACATGAGGCAGACCTGCGCAGGTATACCTGTACAGTTTTCCTCTTCGGTCGACCTGAGCGTGTATGCCCTGCATAATGGAGTAGAACCTGTGCAGATTTTACCTCTGGTGCACCGGAGCGCGTGTGGTCTTCATCGTTTCGCTACGCCCACGACAAATTTTTCAGAGAGATGTCCCCGTTCAAGAGTTTACTCGTATTCTATTATTAATGGCATATCTATCCCTAAAATTGAAACAAATATCCTATCGTTTATCTCAATTTTTTCCTTGAATAACACCTCTTATTAGAAGAATATACTTTTCAACTGTGGGTGATAGATTTGTTCCTTTTCCCTAATCGCACACACACTGGACTCGTCAAGGTGGCTTTTTGAGTGTGTGCACCATGCTACGGGCACCAAAGATTTATCCTTTGTTATATTGGAGCCGGGAGATTTTTAACCCGGTACCAGTCGTATTCCTGATACTTCACTTAGACCTCCTGGCTATCTGAGACATGATACTTATTGTTATGTGGGGCCATATGAAGGGCCGCCACTCAACAGAATATTTTCCGTTATTTATATCTGCTATCTTATTTTAAATGACCACAATGTATTCGTCGTGAAATTCAGTAATCGTTTCTTAATTGACTTTCACCCTTGTAGGATAAAGACGAACATTTGGAACTTTTAGATGGAGTTCTCATAGATCTCTTGAAGACCAAGTGGAATACATTTGTAAAATCTAAATTTTACAGACAATTTTTTACGTTCACCTTCTATTTCCTGATATCCCTGATAGCGTTTACTTTAAGACCTGGACCTCCAATTCAACACAATCAAACAGCCACAAACGCAACAAATTCAACGAAAATTGCAGCCAATCTTTCCATGAACCACACCGTAGTCGATTTTAGAATTGAAAATCTGACATCTACTAAAGGTAAGTTCTCGTCACGCATAGCCAATAGATGCTCCGTTGATCGATAAAATTAAAATATTGATATATTCACTATTTTGTTCCTTTTGACACCTATTTCGATGTTTTCAAGGTATGAAAGGGGACGATGATTTAGATATGGAGGAATGGTGGGAGAATTTACAAGAGGAATGTAGATTAATGGATTTATCCGAAAGTGAATCACAAATAAGATTTTTCTGCGAAGTAGCAATGACTATTGGAGCTTTCATTTACATAGCCGCAGCAGTGAGGGAGGCCAGATTTCTAGGCGGAAGGATGTTTTTTGAGAATTTGGTGAGGTTCATGATTCACTACATTCTTGAGCAATTGATCGTTAATCGAACTTTCTATCCCTACTTAGTTGCTAGATTACTTATAGCGTTTTTCGCTTCATCTGTACCGAGTGCAACAAATGACTTCATGCACTTTCACAGGTCAAATCAAGCGGATAACGAAATCGAAGCTCGGTGTACTCCACATTCGAAGAGTTTGAATCTACATTTATTATTTATGAATTTTTTTTTCATTTCGTTCTAATTTTATATAAACCAAATGGGTAAAATAAGAAAATCATTAGTTATTCTGATATTTTCCTTCTTATTCAACATATTCTTTGGACCAATCGACACGCGCTTGTTTTTGAGCGAAATAAAAATTGTGTGGGATCCAACGCAAACAAATTTTTTTGACGTTCATGCAATATTGAATGTATGCTGGTATACTAATGCCTTAGGTTTTCTCAATCTCACGATGAGTCACATGATGATCTTGCAATATCAGTTGGCACACAGCATCAACGGTTTTCGAAACAACAACTGATTTTGGACGACCTTCACGAAATTCATCTTGGTTGAATTCAACATACCATCAATAAACTTGATGGAGCTTCATCGTCAAAAATTGAATTCAGTTCATCGATGCACAGTTGTTGAGTTAATCCACATCAAAAGTTGTAGAAATGACCACAAAAATATGTTCACGATTTAATTCCATTTTTTGGGCGACTTCATAAAAATATCATTTCAGATGACAGCGCCATCACGGGTTATGTTCTTGTTTTCTTGCATACTGATGCAAATTGTACCATGGCTAAGGTTGGGATGTCAAGATGAATTCGAAGATTTCATTGCAGTGATTATTATGTTAACAACGGCTCCTTATTTCTTATTTTTCTGCAGGTAGATGAAAAAATATATATGTGATTAATTCATAACTTATTATTAATTCTAGGGGTTTCAAGACTGTTGGGCCGTTTGTGGTGATGATTTACAGAATGGTTATGGGAGATTTGATCAGATTTGCTACAATATACTTGGTGTTCGTCATGGGATTCTCACAAGGTGAAAATCCCTTTTTAAATTCATATTAATATTTGCTTAAACATACACATCGTAATTTCTTGACGAAACATACAGCTTGATGTATGTATCATCATCGATCACATCTGATTGGGTAATGGTCGCAGAAGTTATGGCAAATTTTCATTAGTCGTTACTTGAATAGACAGAGTGTGAAAAACTGCTGCACAAGCTTGCAGAGGCGTACTCTACACGTCGAAATGAGATTTAATTCTTTTGAACATATGTCCGGAAGAGCTCACACTTTGAGATAGAGCCCACCAAAGTTGCAAAAAAAATCGCTATAACTTCTTCAAGGATTATTCAAATAATCTGAAGGCACTGGAGGCGAGGGCTCAAATTTAGAAGGCAATAACTTACTTGCTACTCAGATTTTTGCAAATGTTTTTCTTCAAAGTACTCTAAATACTGAATAGAATATGTATTCTTTTACGTAACGCGTAATGCAAGTCATACACGCTCCGGTCGACCAAAGAGGAAAAATTGTACAGGTATACCTGCGCAGGTCGACCGGAGCGTGTGTGTCGTAGTTTTTCAAGCCTGCACAGGTCGCCGGAGCAAATTCGGGATTCGACTCGGTCTAGTGGCACCGTACGAACACACGACCGGTTTACCGGAACGTCCCCACACACGAGGCAGACCTGTGCAGGTCTACCGTAGCGTGTATGCCCTGCATAAGAAACCAAGGCGAGAATATTTGAGAGAACTGGCAACTATCAATTGAAAGCGCTCTTGACATCAAAGAAGTCAAGGAACCTCTAGGCTTAAATTTTCAGACAATTTGAATAATTCATTAAGCGATTACTTTAGGGGGCACTAGTTCAAAGTGTGAGCGTATTTGAGTGTATGTTTATATGGAAAAAAAACTCTCATTTTGACTTGCAGAATACGCCCCAGCAAGGTTGTGAAGCAGTTTTTCAGAACCTTGTTTGATCTTTTTCAGCTTTTTATCTGATATTCCTATCTTATGATAATCCGCTGACGCCGGATGATGTCGACGACTCTGCAACAAATCCTATGTCTACCCCAATCGAATCTATAATGGCCATGTTTTTAATGTCGATGACAAATTTCGGAGATTATTATGGAGCATTTGAGAAAACTGAACATGAAATTTTAGCCAAGGTAATACACTACACAACGCATTATTCCCAACAAAAACTGTTATCAAAGGATTATTCACACATGTGGCCCTGATGAGGAAGATTAAATCATCTGCATATCCCAAAAAGAAAAGGTTCTGGTTGATCAGGTGAATTGGTAATCGGGATATTATAATCACGTGCGAACATACTTTAAGGCAATTTTCACCCTTACTATCATGTTTGCTTGAGCCTATTTGCTCTGAAGCACGGCTTTAATTCAGTCCCCACTTATCGTTCTTATTTAAAATAAGCATCATGGGGAAAATCTACTCGCAAGATACTCTCCGTTTGACTTATAACTTTTTATTCGGCCCAATTGAAGGAATAAATTTTCAATCGTAAGCAAGTTAAATCTAAGGAAATATACAGGGCACGGCAAAACGAACAGTGCAGTTGTGATGGGCGTTCTCAGTCCTAACAATGTTTAGAAGTTGAAAGCTTCACGGTTTCGCCGTTCTTACGTTTTTCGAAAACGGTGGTTCTTTCATTATCATTCAGCGGACCTTCCGACGACACTTCAACATTCCGCGTCGTACCCCCGTTCCGCAGAGCAATGTTATCACGACTTAGGCTCATGCACTGGAATAATGTGGTGAAACAAAAGGCCTAGGGGTATGGGAAGACCCAAAACAGTGGGAACTTCCGAAAATGTTGCTCTAGTGAAAGAAGCTGTTGAACAATCACCAACACGCTCTGCCCGGACCCATGCAACTAATGTTGACTGAATGATGCATGTCCGACCGCTCTGTGAGGAGGATTTTGCATAATGATTTATTCTTCCATCAGTTTAAGATTATGGTGGTTCAGGAGTTTATGCCTCCAGATTTTCAAAACCGTGTGAACTACGCGAAATGATGGACCGTATCCTAGCTAGGTAGTTTTGCAGTAGTGATAATGCACACTTCCATCCGTCTGAAGCCGTAAACAAAGAGAATTGCCGCTATTAATGGTTAATAACCTACGACAAGTTCACGAGAGACTTCACCACTGCCCGAAAATCACTGTTTGGTGTGCTAATTCCAAATTTGCGGGTTATTGGACCGTACTTTTTTGAGGAGGATGGGCGTACCACAATCGTCACCGCTTGGCGTTATGCTTCCAAGCTCGAAAATTTTGTTAAGCCATAAGTCCCGCGGTTGGCTGAAGAACAAGACTTCGGGGATATTTCGTTTTAACAGGACTAGGCTACAGTCCACATGGCGCAGATTTCAATGACAAAACTACACACCTACTATCTCTAAAGGGCGACCTAGGGTGTCGGGCGAGATATCCGGATTATCCCCACAATTTTGATGAACTGAAGATCCGTATTAGAGAGGAAATTGCCGTAATTCCGATCCATATGTGCTAGAACGCAGATGAAAACTTCAGAAATCGCCAACATCAGTGCATCGATTCTGTAGGACATCGTCTCGATGACGTGATCTTTGAAACTTGAGTGAAAAAATAGGGTGTAATACTAACTCAAGCAGAATAAACCACTTTTTCGTAGGTTGTCCCAATTTTTAATAGCCCATCCAAACTGCACAATTTGTTTTGCCGCACCTGGTATGAAACAATATGTACATCTCACTCCATCAATTTCCTACCTCTCTTTAAATTAGTTTATCACAGGTTCGGTTTTTTTAGGTTAGTTTTACCTCTACCTCTCATTAGACTTCGCGATATGGCCCTCAAATGTGCAAGGTCTTCATAGAAGTTCAGGCTTTGTCGTTCACAAATTATGAAAATCATAATTAACAGTTCCTACTTTCCGGTCAGTTCTGCTTCGGAAAAGTGCTTTTGGGACTTCACAAATGTGAACGACGCATCAGAAAACTTTACATATTCCCGAAATCACAATATTCACTTTTTTTACTTATGCATAGCATAGGGTATTTTTTACCATAGAGAGGTACATGAGGCGTCCGAAAATTACAAGGGTATCGTCAACTCACATCTATATCAAAACTACATTTTGAAAATAAGAATTTAGAGTCTTTGAGCAAAAGAAATGTACAGGTAGTTTCGGTAATGTGAATGAGCCTTTCGTAACTGCAAAGGAGCCTTTAGAAATATTCAGGGGCATTTGGAAATGTAAACAGGCCTTCGGAAATATACAGAGGCTTACGAAATATACAGAGGACTCGATCAATTCGCAGCTATCCAAACTACAAATTCCGTAAATCACAATTTATAGTCCTTACTCTGAATACTACTTATGAAACAGGATTTTATTTGTGGGTTTTCAAAAAAGTGTAAGAGCTATCGGAACTGTGAAAATTCAGGATTGATTCATTAAATGAATGAAATGATTAAATAAGTTCACAACATTTATTTATAATCACTATAACGTATAAACCGATAATATTTATTTATAATTACGTTTGTTCCAACTTTGTCTTGCTCTAGTTTCTATTCGTGATGTTCATGGTAATTGTCTCCATTTTACTTATAAATATGTTGATTGCCATGATGGGAAACACATATCAGAAGATAGCAGAAACTCGAAATGAATGGCAAAGACAGGTATTTCAGCGGAAATTCAGGGAGAGGGTTCATTACATATTTCATCATTTCCAGTGGGCAAGAATTGTTTTGGTTGTCGAAAGAGGTGTTAGCCCTGAAGAGAGATTGAAACAGTTAATGGTCTACTCTCAACCAATGTCTGATGGCCGAAGAGCTCTAGTTTTAAGGTTGAATCAATCAGTGAGTACATACAATAATTGATACTCAATTTTAATTAATTAAAGTGGACAATACCAATGCATAAGGAATTACAAATCATATTAAATTAATTAAATTTCGAGAAGAACGTATACTTACACTGATTCGGAAATAACTGAGTAATACTTACATTCAAATAGCAGATCAGTTTTTGAATTGGGATGATACTGAATATCAGCTGATATCTAAAAGTGTATCACTAATAAAGGTATAATCTGAGTACAAAAACTGGTTACTCCGTGTTCATAATCCGGTTATTCATTTTCAGATTTTACATAACCACTAGCGCAAAAATTAGAATGATCAGAAAAGTTCGTAACCGTTGTTGATCGTATATAACCCGGTTCTACGCTGAAATGAACCTCAAGTATAGTTTTTCTTAATTTGACAAGTTGTCATGGAATCATTCCATTTCAAACAATTCTTTTTTTTTCAAGAATGAAGATAAAGAAGAGATGAAGGAAATATTGGAAATGAAGAGACGCCATGATAGAAATCTCAAAAAAAGGGAAGATCAAAACTGCCAGAAAGAATTGTTGAACAAAGTAGTTTGAGAAGTTCTTGAACCAAAAGTAATTGAGACCAATAAATAAGGTACCTAGCTGTATTTTTTCAATAAATAATATTCCTACTGTTACAAATTTTTATTAATGAAGAACAAGATCTTTTATGATCCTAAAAATAAATTTACCTCTAACTTTATACTGATGATGAGATCTGGATATTTCATGGGGAGAATTCTATAAATACTTGGACTTTCCAGATGAAAACCTGTCATCTAAAAGTTGAGCTTTCTTCAACACTGCATTTTTTTGTGCTTCGTCAAATCTGTTCACTTGCAAGTCGGTTTCTCTATTGAATGGCACCCTTTCTTTTGGCCTTTCACCCTGTACAAAAAATTTCCTTCATGTATTCAATAAAAAATTTAGTGATTATCTTTCAAAATAGTCTAAGATTTTTTTTAAATAAAACAATAATAATGTTAATTATTATAGTTAATTTCACCTTGTCCTTCTTTTGCTTTTTTTGATGGAGTTCTACTAAACTTTCACTTTGCCTTTTGTATTTTTTAGCCATTTTCTCTTGCTCTTTGTCCCTTTTCTTAAGTTCTGCGTTTTCCATTTCGGTTTTTAAATCTTTAGTGTCTCCTTTACTTTTCTTCTTTTCATTTGCTATGTTTGTCCAAGATGATCTGAAATAACGTTCAAGAGGCTCAAAAAATAGTAAGTTCATCATATTGAATTCTTATTCTACAGTACTGGAAAAAATTAAAGGATGAATAAATATTCAAAATTTTTGGGCGATATTATGGTAGGCCGTATTTTCCAGAGAAATGGTCATATGTTAAAGGAGATTGTAGGCCCGAGTGCAGTGGCGTATCCAGAGATTGAGTTGGGGGGGAAGGGGGGTAGTGGAGAGATTGAGTTGGGGGAGGGGGAAAGGGGGGTAGTGGCAAGTTTTTGGGAGTTGACCTGAACTATCAATAATAAGATAATGAGCTTGAGCGAAAGCGCGCTAGGAGGGGGATCTATCTAGATTCTAGGAAATCATTTTAATTAATTTCATTTGTTTATTTCTTTTTCTTTATGCTATATCAGCTACGTGGAATATCGAATAAAATGAAATAACCTTTTTTCATTAGTTTTCGTACAATGTTTGATATTTTATTTTATTTCGAGGATTTAGTGTTGGAAATTCTTTTCTGGGGGGTGGTGGGTGTTGTAATTACTCCCAGTACCAAAAGCGTGTGGACTTTTTGGAGATTTCTATCGATCAAGTGTTACCGCATGTTATTGGAAATACTGCAAAATATATCGAAGATAATTTAGATTGAGTTTCAGCAAGATTGAGCTCCTTCGCAATACGCTTTGTTTGTTCGACATCTTGATTAAAGATTTCTATGTCAGTGGATTGGAGGAAGGCAGCCACAGTCATGGTTGTTTTGAAGCTCAAAATGTCGATTTTTCACAAAAAAACACAAGTGCCATGAAAACACCACTTCATTTTCAAATACTTAGGTAAGAATATTTCGAGAACTAATGCATAAAATGAAAAAACAATTACTGTGCTGAAATCAGTATAAAATACCTTTCAAATGAGCTATCTCTCACCCCATCTTCCCAATTCAAAATTTGGGGGTGAGGGTTGTAGTAGCAAGGGGTGAGGGTTGTAGTAGCAAGGGTTGAAGCGCTATGCGTCCGTAACCTACATCTTAAGTTGTCCCCCTCGAAACAGAAATCGACCTGTCCGAGCATTTCGATCGAAAAAATTTATTTCGAATGTAATCTCGTCTGTTTCGTTTTCAAATGGCCACCCTGTATATATGGGTTATTCCATGTCAAATCACCGAATTCTTCAAATCGTATTTTATAATCGAGTTGAATTTTTTATGTTTTTGTACGTGTCATATAGACCACTAACTCTAAATGTTATATATATATATATTAATTAATTAATTTATTATTTAATAAAAAAAAACACGATTTTTAGAATTCCGTGATTTGACATGGAATAACCTACATGTTGTATATTTTGTTCTTTTTAATTGCATGTGACGTAATGAAACACCATCTGAGGATGCTGACTGGCTCGACGAACACGAAGTTGATGGAAGTCGATTAACAATTCCAGAACCGTCTTCGTCTGCACTTCAGGTGCCAGTGATGAAAGAATGTGAGTGGCTAGCAAACCCGTGGATAGATGAGCAGTAATTTCAAATGAATTGTTTTTATAGACCTACTTAAATGCTTGGTTAATAGTTGATTATTTTTTAATTTTGTTAAGAGTACAATTTGATTTCGAGTAAAATGTTTAATTTCAGTTGGGATTATGTTTACTATTGCATTGCCAAATATTAAAATAAATAGATTATTTTATTCTTAGAGTTTATCATTAAAAAAAGCTAAAATACTTAGGAGAATAAAGGAGAAAAACAATTGTGTGTAAAGCCAAAAATTTATAAAAAATAAACAAAATACGCAGGTGTTGCGGATTAAAAATCTCTTGTTTTATTTAGTATTATTACCGCAAAGGCAGTTGAAACTATACCAAGGATAAAATCTATAACATAACTTTTTGCGACTTTAGGGTAAAAATTTAGTGTTACGTGACCTTTAGAGAGGAAGGGGGATACAGAAAAACGTTACGGTGCGTTACAGGAGGGGAGGGGTCAAAAATCTTCAAAAATTGCGTTACGTAATACTTGAACGCTCCCTTATTGAGGAAATCCAATTTCAGTCGCTCATAACTCCTAAACCATTGGACGAACTTGGCCCAATAACAAACTTATTCGAGATATTCATTTCTTCAACCAACCCTAAAAATTTCAGCTCTCTAGCTCATTCCGTTCGGATCGTTCGATGGATTTTGACAACGTATTTTTCATTAGCGTCTCCTTACGAAACGATTGCTACCAATTTTACCTAAATATTCGAAAAATACGGACATTTGTGCAAATCTATAAGCACTCTGTTTAGGTGAACAAGAGCGCCAAAAACAGTTTTACGCGCTCCACCATGAAGTTATAATTTTGATTTGGTGAGAACTTTGCTCCCTTGATTTTAATTGATGAAAAAAACTGGCAGAGAACAAGAAATCAGAAATAGATGACCTTAGATAGTACTCTGAAAAAATGTCATACTATATCAACAGCAGAATGATCTCTCGGTTTAACAATTAGATAGACTTGGCACAATAATGCACTTGTTCGAGAAATTTGGACAGTTAATCTATTCTGAGATTATGAAAATTCTAGCTCATCTCTTTCGGAAGATAGAGTGTCTACTGCCTCAAGTTTGAATCAGTATTCGCGAGAGAAAGCGCTGTTCTCCTAGAACTAGGGATGGAACGGATCGGTAATTTTTGGCCGGACCGGATTTCAGTATAATTCAAGATTTGCCGGACCGGACCAGTAACATGGCCGGATCTTTGCCGACGTTATTGGCCGGATCGCTTCAAATCACGTCATAAGTGCTACCTAACCCTTCCATTTTCGATTGCATCATCATTTCAACAGTCATATTCGAACGTTTCTGCAAGTCTTGCAATAGTGCCGTTTAAAATTCCTAGTAAAGTGTAGCCCTAGCACAAGTGTGAGCAGCAAGAGGCTATTCTCAGAAATGAGACATATATACACTGACTGCAGATCAAGAATATCACCAAATATAGCAGAAAAAATACTGTTTATACACAGAAATGCCAAGTATTTGTTGGATACTCATTAATTAGGATACACTGTATTTATTTAGTTATCACAAATGTAATATTTTAATTTTATTAAGAAATATTTTTTATTTTTATATATGTACATAGTTGTTTTCAGTTTCAGAGTTAGTTTTAGTTTATATTTATATAAAATTCATTTTATTAAGAAATATTTTTTTATTTTTATATTATTGTTTTTAGTTTCAGAGTTTGTTTTATTTTATATTCATTTCCAAATAAATGGTTTTTACTGTGTAATCATATTATTTATCTATTTCTAAAGAATAATATATTCATAATTCAACTGATTTTGAGCAGCAATAGTATCCATTAACCAACAGCGTGGGTTGTAATAACTCATCCCTAGAACTCACCTCAATAAATAGAAAAATATTCTCGGAATTACTTACAAAATGAATAAAAAAGAAGGTCGGATCAAACAGACCTCACCGGTTGGTCAAAAGGAAACAATACATATTGATATTGACGGGAGTACGACTAATATCAACGCTTTTGATAAATATTCTCCTCGACATTCCCAATTTTGAAAATGTAGAATGATTCGAATTTCACTGAAGAAGTCTTAGATAAAGTATAGCATTCAAGTAAAGTATTCATTCATACATCTGCGTTATGACCTACATTTCCGCTTGTTGTATAATATACTATTCAAATCTTGGGAAATTCGGCCGGATTTTGATATAAATCCGGCCGGACCGGAATTTCGGCCAATTTGGCCGGATTCAGTAATCCGGATCCGGTCCAGTTCCATCCCTACATAGAACAAGCGAGCAAACATTCCCAGATTATCTTTTTAAAGTTAACATAAATCTTGAATAAGGTATTGACAATTATCGGTTGTGCATTATCTGGAAGGTTGATATACATTCGGATTCTCTAATGGAAAGTTCAAAAATATTGAAAAAATTTATAAAATGCACTAAAACAACACAAACATTGAAAATGAAAGATTTATGCTTAAGAACATATTTTTTTGGTTTATGACCACAAGGTTCATTCAACTTTATGTTATAATGAGATTTATTTTTAGACATCTAAGTTTATAAGCTAAATCCTACCTATCTGACATGTCTGGGCCAGCATTTGGTTTAAACTGCCTGGGTCCAAGTCCTAATTTACTGGCACTGACAGTGGGCAATTCAATCATCCACTCCTCTCTTTCCTTTTTCTGTTCCACTGGATTCAACTGATTCAGTTTCATTTCTAGAGCTCTTTCTTCCAATGCAATAGTGCTTCTTGATTTCAATTCTTGCCCGGGAAGTGCTGGTCCATATAGTTCTTCTTCACTGGATTCTTCATCAGAACCTTTTTTTGACGCCTGGGGTACTTCAAATTTTTCTCTCAAATGTGGTGGTAGAGCAGGCCCTATGTATTTTACTTCAGAGTTTTTAGATTTTTGTAAACTAGGAGGTAAAGCTGGACCATAAATTTTGTCATCCACTTTATTTTCACTGGATTTGGTATTTTCTATATTTGCCTCTTCATCTGATTCTTGTTTGGTGAATGTTGATGGGAGAACCGGACCATATGTTACTCTTTTATCACCCTCCATAACAGCACAGGCACATAGTTCTGAAAATCTGAAACTATCTTGATTTTTATGAGTTTCAACCACATATGATTTGAAATTGTCACTTTACACTATAGATTTTCTTTGACGTCAATGCAGTATTTCAACTATTTAAATGCCAGATTGAAAATTGAGAAGAACGAAGTGGTTATTCACTTCATAATAGAATTCTAGGAGAAAATATTCTTCAGAAAGGTGTATTACTATTAGATAAATTATTCCAATTACTCAATACACAGTAAATATATTATTTAATTATTCCTACATGTGCATTACAATTTCATATGCAGGAATTATATATATATACAAATCTATTTGAAAAGGAATACTCTCAGAAACATTTATACATGTGAATAAATTAAACTTTACAATAATTCAATTTAAATATATACTCTCAAAACTACAGTTCTAAGTTATCATTTTACTAAGTTTTTTACTGCTGTATTGTACACTTTTGAAAACACCAGCTGTGGCGATTCCTTTTAGACTCTGACTAATTGAAGACTTCCAAACTATCTCATTTATACATTTCAATACAATATCATTACAATCAGGATCATAGGCTATAGCTCTAAGAACATCTTCGGTATCTTGTCTTAGGCTTCCCCGGTTCCAAAGTCGAGTTAAAGCCTTCTGAGGCCATCTAGGAAGCTGATTCAAATGATGCAATCTAGCTAATGGGCTTATATCTTGCGAGCATATTATTGGTAGTTCATTATGTAAAGCTTCATTTCCACTTGATGGCTGCTTCATCAAATTGGGAAAATCAACATAATCAGATAGTGTTTTTAAAAATGGCTTGTATAATTTCCTGAAAGATTGCAATTGAGGTTTCACAATATTTTCTACTTTATTCTTGTTTTCTCCAACTATCATTCTAAAATCCCCAGCGTAACTTAGATTTGATAGAACATGGTAGAACTCATACTCTGTAAATGATTCTGGAAGTATGAGCAAAGCAGAATGAACAGCAGATTGTAAATTCAATTGTAAAGCAATTAAAAGCTCAGAATTAGAAGTATTTTTTATTATTTCTACAGGTTTATGAAGCCTTCCTGCAAGGTAAATATCAGACCATTCCAGCAAATCTGTTATCAAATCTTTTGTTGAAATAACACCGTATTTAACAGTGACACCTTCGATGGACACTAAGGTATTGAAATATATTTTTGCTCCAAAATTTTCCTGGCACTTAGTTATGAAATTATGACCAAAATATTTCAAACCGCTATAATGAGAAGGATTCTGTTTGATGTTCAATTCATGCCATTTAGACGAATTATCTACGCAAAATACCAGGTCAATCATGTTATTCTTGGACACATTTGCGAGTTGTTTTTTAACTGCAGATCCATAAGCAAAACAGAAATTGACCTGTTGAGGAAATCTGGTGAGGATTCTAGTAAATATCGGAGCTAAAACAACTGCATTTGAGGTCATTTCAGGAAAACTCTTTCAAAATTAGGAATTTCACTATTAAATAGTGAGAAATTAAGGAAAATCAGAAATTTAAATAAATATAGGTACTAACCTCCAATTTTTGATGGTGGATCACAGAGAAATTATTTTATTAATGTCACGTGAACTTTCCACCAGCTGAAGTTCCGAAAACACCCGAAATGTGAACAGCCAGTGGCGGAAAGAATTTTTTCCAATTAACTCCAATATTCATTCACCCTTTGGAGTTTCATTGTTTTACAGTATTTATTTATTTATTTTCAGGAATCTTAACAGGAAGTAAACAACATGGTCATAACAATATGGTCCGTCTGAACTCAAAAAATGGGACATTAAATAAAAGATGTGTAACTAAATACTTCGTAGTTGTATATGTTCACATTATAATGTGCCAGTTATTAACATGAGTTTTAGCTTTAGAAATACGGAAAAGTGCGCTTCCACTGTTGTGAAACTGTGGAAATCCAAACCTAATGTGATTGATTAGAAGGAAATTATACATGTTATCCACAATTCTAAATTTAAAAATTGAATCAAATAGCTTCTGGATTTCAAACTCATAAGTTTATAGTATTTCTGAGATACATTATAATTTATGTCATGAGATACATGCTTAAATCTTTAATTTTTCAATTCTAATAATATATTTATAATAAAATGGTTACTTGACTAGCGAAGCGTATTCTCCAGATTGTTTTTTACTATGGCGATATATAAAATTTTAGAACCGTTCAACTACAAAATCCTTAGAAATTTTCAAAATAAAAACTAATATTTTGAAAGACTTAAAAAAATCTGAATCTGAAGACTAGGATAATTCCAAACTTTTTAGCCTGATCTACCTTCCCTATGGGTAACTGATCCAAATAAAATGCGTCTTAAGCATAAACGTTATAAGTTTACATTCATCAATGTTCAGTTCGAAATAACATTCAGAGCAGAAAGCAGCAAAATTATTTAAGTCATTCCGTAAATTCCTGCAGCACTGTTTATCACCAACTCCAGTAGCCACTTCATAATTATCTCCGCCACTGTTGTAGGAGACCGTGTTAGAGCATCTTCGGAATTTAGCTTGCGACTCGCAGCATTTTTCATATCAGTTTTTTTTTGACGTCTGAAATTTTTAACTTTTCTTCACTAGTTTTTATATATAGGATAAGAAATATGATAAGTAAATCATTTTCACCACATTGGACTTCATAAGGCGAAATAATACTCTTTTAAAATTTTAAGAATAAACGTTTACCAGAAACATCTTAAATTTTCTCTATGGGTAAACTCATCGAGTCTTCAGCCAATCACTTCACTGTATTCGAAAAACTTTGACCAATAGAAAACATGTATTTGAAACTTCATTTAACTGCCAATTCTTAACTTCTCATGTTGAATCTTTGCAAACCGTTGTGTAGTTGTGTGTAGTTAGGGTTAGTTGTTAACTATTAGTATCTTTTAATTATATTTGTTATTCATTAAATATCTGAAAATGCCAAAAGATGACAAAAGTAGCAGCCAAATACCTGATGTTATGTTCGATGCGAACACGAAAACAGTGTACAAAAAAAGGGAGTTCTTCGGAAGGGTAAGTACCTGCATTCTAATGCATCTGCATCTTTATATTTTCCATCAGGACGGTGTTTTCATATTGAATATCTCAAGGATTTTTCTCTGGGATTATTGGGTCGGCAATTTTCATGAATTTCTTTCATTGGTATCTGTTGCCAATTAAACCACCATCATGGATTAGAACCACTGTTTAATAATAAATATTTTATAATACGATCAAGAATTAATGCTCTAGAGAGAAATACTCATTTCTGCAACTGTGATAGATTATGGAAAGGTAAACATAATAAAAACATTTTGTTAATTTACTCTGGTTAAGAAATATATAGTAACTATAAGCTACATTTAGGACTTTCATTCAGTATAGTAATTTATGAGAACTATGAATCAGTTTTTTTCTAAGCATTTATGTTGAAATTTTCTCATATTTGATGGGTCTTCTAACTTCTATAAAGTACTTGTAGACATGTTATAAATATGTGGCACCTGCTGAACGGGTTGAAATATTTATGTATAATAATAATATTAGAATCGCCACTTCTTGATTGTCAATTAATTGTAGATACTAGATAATTTGTTGTTAGTACAGGCTGAAGGACTTCGTTTGTTGGCCATTCGTTGGAAAGAAGTGCAGTGTTATTCAATATTATCAAGAAGATATAATTTATTTTCCATCGCATTGCACTTATCGTTGGCGATACTGCAATAGCTAGTAACTAACACTAGAACTACTACTACCTGAGTGGTTTGTATCTATTACATTTCAAATCATCAATTTAAAATCATAGTCTGTGGGAAGACCAGCAGTACTCTGCCATTATGTTACTGTCCTAAATAGGGACATGTCAACAAGTACCTATTTATACATAAAATTGATCCTACTCTTAGTTTCAAACCATATTTCTGGAAATTCCAGTAAACTAAAAATTTCTGTGAAATAGTGCTTGATGGTATCTTGTGTGGCTATGTCAACTGATATGCCACCCTGAGAAAATTCTAAATAGTTTTAATGAGATCATAAAGGTCTCTCTGCGACCTGTGCATTCAGAGACCTCTTGTGTACCAAAATCTTCAACCTAGCACTATTTTTGGCAGTGTTGCAAAATGCTGTTTTGTTATTTGCATATTTAATGGTCAAGAACAAAACTGCAGTTCGTCCACCTTCTAACAAAGTGGCAACTATTGCATATAAAAGCAACACAAGGGCTAAAATTAGCCAAAATGGTTATTCAATTCTCCTTTATAGCAAAACCGAAAACAGCAATTCATTTTTATATATAAATATATAGAATAAGTCAGAATAATTGAAACAAGAGCCAGTTCAGTAGTTTCATCAACATATTAAAAAATTGTTAACTTGAAAACAAAAAGAAATCCGCAGTAAACAAAATTTTTTTGTAGAGCTGTGCTAACTGGTATTGGTTAGGTATTTATTGACTACTACAGGTCAAAAAGTGGAAGTGTATTTCTCTATTTTTGTGGGATTTTCTGACTGCATTAACTGTAGTTATCTTGGTGAAGAAATGGAAATCCACTGTTGGAATACACTTAATTAATTTTTATGTTTACAGGGTGGGTTCGCTAATTGCTATGAAATCATCAACACCTCAACCAATCAGACCTACGCTGGAAAAATAGTATCGAAAAAACTGATGGTCAAGGAAAATCAGAAGGAAAAAATATTCCAAGAAATTCAGATTCATCAATCTTTACGCAATAAAAACATTGTTGGATTTTATGGATTCTTTGAAGATCAGTTCAATATTTATATTGTTCTAGAATTATGCAGAAAGAGAGTGAGTAATTTTTAAATTATATTTAAAATAATTTTCTGAGAATCAAGAAAGGTTTAATTGACAACCATAAATTTTAGTCAATGATGGAACTTCATAAAAGAAGGAGAGCTCTGACAGAGCCAGAAACTAGATATTATATGAGACAAATACTACATGGTGTGACATATTTGCATGATCGCAAAATTATTCATAGAGATTTGAAATTAGGAAATTTATTCTTGGATGATGAATTACATGTTAAAATAGGAGATTTCGGTTTAGCAGCTAAGTTAGAATATGATGGTGAACGTAAGAAAACACTCTGTGGTACTCCAAATTATATTGCTCCAGAAATTTTAAATAGAAAAGGTCATTCTTTTGAAGTTGATATATGGTCAGTTGGCTGTATTATGTATACTCTATTAATTGGTAAACCCCCATTTGAAACAACCAAATTGAAAGAGACCTATGAGAGAATCAAGAAGTGTGAATATAGGTGAGTATACAATACAGAACTTTCACAATATACTAAAAAAAATTGGTTGAATGAAAACCTTAATAGCTATTTTATCTCAACTTTTATCTTTAAGTATCACTGGTTACATTTAGGATAGGCAATGAATTTCGGTATAACCAACATAATAATTCAGTGTTTGCTTCTTCAGTTAACTTTGAATCTATTAAATCGATACATATTCATTATTACATTTATTTTGTGAAGATATCTTTGCTGGGTTCTGTTAATAGTTTTTGCCTAGTAAGCTATTCTCCAGGAGGGTAGTTCCTTATGGACTCCTTGAAAAAGTAAACGAAAAAACTGGTCTTAAAAATTTAAAAATGCATTTATTTTGATCAAATCACAGTTACTTCTTGACATAATCCTCCTCCAAACATATTCTCTTTTCCCATCATGATACCATGTATTTCTTTGGCATAGAATTCTTTGGGTTTGCTATCATAGCCACAAATGTTCTTGACGTCTTTGTTGTTTTTAAAAACCTAATTGTCTTGATGAATGATTTCTTTGTCAATTATCTCGTAATAGAAGCAGCATTCACTGTACGCCCTCCTTCTAAATAATGGAGATAAATAGATCTGTAAATCTCTAAAAACAGCATGAGTAGTACTTTGTTGGTTGACTGATGAGATTCCGGATGTTTTCAAACCATGCTTTGTTGTTTTGATTCCAGCTTGTAATGATAGAACCACGTCTTATTACTGGATATAATACTCACCCTCTTCGTTGAACTGTTGGTTAAGCTCTGAACAGATTCTTAAACGATTTTCTTCAAGAACTGGCGACAATATTTTGGTGTTTTTGAAAATTTTAACGTGTCATGAATAATTTTATGTATTTTACAGACGCTTGCGTCTAATTCGGATGACATTATGTCGATATTAATTCAAAGATCCGGCAAAATAAGCCCTAAACGTTTTTTATTTTTTAAAGCCGAAGTTGAAATCTCGATTGGTCGCCCACCGCGCTGTTCCGTCTCGACATCCTGACGACCGGCTTTGAACTGCTGTCATCTCCCGGTATATTTCACATGGTTTAACATTTTCGGCCAACAAAAAACGAATCACGTCGCGCTTTTCGTCATATGTACTTTTCTCCAGTGGAGAAGACATTTTGACAAAACAATCGCGGCGATGTGTAGCCAAGACATATACCAACCCAATAATGCCATTACTCAGCCGGTACCTGCAGTAGTTCCCTCTTCAGTTCATTTTGTCTGATTACTCATTCAAGGACCTATAAAAATGGTATATTTAGACTGGGGCGGAAATGGAATTACAATGATGTTCCATCAGTTTTATTGAATACTAAAAGTTTGAGTTTGTTTTAAACGAGACTAAAAATGTTTGTAAATGAATATTTTCTATGTGGTTTTGTTTTTTTATATTATTTTTGTAGTTTTGTTGCTATTATTTTTCAAATTCTTTTGTTGCCAACTTTGCAACTTCTAATTTTGTTCCGAAGGATCTTTGATCTGTTGATTTCAAATTTAATTGAAATAAAATAAATGAAAAGAGTCAACTTTGAAAAAATGGTGCAAACAGACATAAAAGTACATGATTAAATAGTTTTCCTCATAATAAATTTTCTATAGGATAAATTAGTTGAATATTGCTGTAACGATATCTTCCAAGTTGAAAACAACTGGAATAATATTGAATATTTGCTGATAAATGTCGCTCCTAATCACCTCATTCAATACAAGCTCCTCAGTAATATCTCTTTTTTCGGAATCAATCCACAGGCTTATGGCATCATAATCATATGGTGTGTTACTTGAAAAATTTTTTTTTTACGTTTCAATCTGTTTGGTCCATTATTTTATTGATCTAAGAGTTTCAAATAGCAGGAACCAAATTTCGGCATTAGTTATTGTACATAAAAGAATATTTGACATTATATTTAATACAATTGATATTTTTATATAAGTTTTCTTCAGGAATTATCTTGAAGTTGCTCAAGGAATTAAATATTTTTCCTAATAGGCTTCGAATTTAGACTAACTTATAAAATCTAAAATTTGGTCAATAAAGTGCTTCTATGGTACATTCTAGATCTATTTATATGTGGTTTGTAATGGTTACCTTGGTGCAATGTTTCATCAATAATTCTGTGTGTTTGAATACATTTTTGATGATATTATGAAAGATGTGCCGAAGTAAACAACATTTTTCTATATCTTTTCACTTTGAACTTATAGTATACCCAAATCGGTTCTGCCTACTGCTAAACATATGATTATGGCAATGCTACAACAGGATCCGAAACTACGACCAAAAATTCAGCAGTTAGGAAACCATGAGTTCATAACCTCAGGTTATTGTCCGACTGTCTTACCTGTGAGCTCTCTCATTATGGAACCGCGATTCAATACAATGGATACTAGTAGCCGTAAACCATTGTCTGAGCTTACTGCCACCAATGCAGGTTTGTAATTTTTCATTTTTTTTTTTTTTGACATACTCCCTTTTCACCAATTTCATGTTTCAAAGTTTTCTCTTCGATTTATTTTAGTGGAAAATTTAATGAATGTGTAAAATATAGCCTGGTTTCTTGTTGAAAATTTTGGTGGCTATTTCTTATAAATCTATGTTTTTATTGTTGATTTTCCTGTTTTGATAACACCAAAAATTCGAATTAACATGCAAATGCTATAAGACCTAAAATTCAGAATATTTGTAAGCTATATGAGTTTACTTTTTTTTTCCCTCAAAAACTTAATACTAAGTTAAATTCACGAGTAATCTTGATAATTCAAATTCATCAAGCTCTTTGAAATTATTTTTAATGGTATTTATAGCATACTATAATTTGAAGGTCTTCTTTCAGGTGAACCTATGATCACTTCCCCTCAGAAAGATATACACAATTCCATTGCTGCAGCTGGTAATGCTGGAAGTGCAAATACATTCCATGCCAGAGAAAATTTCATTGCCCTTAGGAATATGATAGGAAAGGTACACAGATATTCAGACCCTTTAACAGAAATCTCCTCAACCGTGACTGGTTAAATCCTTCGTGATCACTTATACAAGGTGTTCCTACATTGGAGGTACAGAAAGGGGGAGAGTCCCTAAGTGATTTGGAGGAAAAAGTTTCCTATAAACACGATGTTACTGCAACTTATAGTTAAATTCGTTTATTTATATTCCGAGTTGCTTGCTCGATTCAATAATTCTACCCTCTGTATATGTTCATATCATTTTCCGATAAACGCGTAACATATGTTGGAGCATATGACCTATGTCGAACAGACAGAGTACTGAAGCCGCGCTCGTCCGGTGCAGTGCACTTTTCTTCGCAATGAATTTCTCGTTAATTCTACAAATTCGAACTCTAGTGAAAAAGTGACTATTCTCGCTCGTGAGTGCTTGGACACATCGAATTCAGCCGTACTGTGAAACCAGGTAGGCAGACGTCGATACTCCAACATTCGATTTTCTTTCGAGTCATTTTTTCATACTTTTTCAGAATTTCATTATTAATTTTCTATTTCGTTTTCGTTTAACTTTCAAAGGCCCTTGTCGTGCCACACGAGATATAAACGTTTTCTTTTTTTTGTTGTTTTGACAGTCGACTCAATTTGATAAAAGGCACAGCCCGAAACGTATATACAAATCAGCTAAACAGGAGACAGTGAACCCATTGCCATTCCAAATTCTTGTTGATAAGTGTCCTCAAATTTTAAATGTTATTTCAATACAAATAGGGAGCATTTACATTTTGGTATTGTTTTCAATATCTGCTACAATTTGCCGGAATATTTATATTTTGTAGTCAGACCAAAGGATTTACTGCTCATATCTATTCATATCTTCTCTAAAGTTTGATATGTTCGAACCCAATAATAAGGCAATAAATTTTTAGGTAATGAAGACCAGGCCGGCAAGAAAAGAAAAATTCTTGGAAGAAATGTCAGACCCTGCAGCCCAACCGATGATATGGATTTCGAAATGGGTGGACTATTCAGACAAATACGGATTTGGTTACCAATTATCAGACGAAAGTGTAGGAGTTATGTTTAACGATATGACGAAACTCATCATGTTACCTAATCAAATGTAAGTGAGAAAATGGTGGAAAAGTTGTTACTCAGAGAGTTCACAAACTTACTCAAGGACAGTTGTAGTTAGCTCTGTGATTGTTCATAAACCTACTCTGAGTAAGCTCGATGTACTTTTCCATAGAGTAATATTATACTCTGACAGTTCAGAATTGAATTTGAAATCAGATTTATCTGTTGTATGATAATTTGGTACAATACAATAGAATTTGTGTTAATTTGCAGTTTATGGCCCATATATATTTATTTTACATGCTTTTGCAGGTCATTTATGACCACATTTCTCACTTCTTTGTTTTTTCATGATTGAATATTTTACTATCGTCTGCTTCACAGAAATGTGCACTATGTGGATAGACAGGGAGTTGAGGTTTATATGACTCTGGAAAACTACCCTGCACAATATGAGAAAAAAATTAAACTACTCACATACTTCAGTCGCTACATGCGAGAACATTTAATCAAGACTGGTGCAGATGAGGTGAAGGAAGTTGATTCAATGTCAAGAACACCCCATTTACATCAGTGGTGCCGATCTACATCTGGAGTTCTGATGCAATTAACCAACGGCACAGTTCAGGTAAGATTAATAGCTAACGGGTGGTCCATCTAGTGTTTGGAATTTGAACTACCGATTATTTGACATTATAAAGGTCAACTATTCTTTTTGACGTGACTAATATTTAGTTGAAAGTTTGGAGTTTACGAAATGGGATGCTATTCGCTTGAAGAAAGTTGGGAAATATTAAAAACTTTTTCCAAAGTAGTGAGTCTTCTACTCAAACCGTCAATGCCGAGCGCTACCGCGCAATGTTGAACGATTGGTTCTTTCAAGAAATTGAAGCTAACGACTTGGACAATGTTTGGTTTCAACAGGACGGTTCAACGAGCCATACAGCACACGTCACAATCGATGTTTTACGCCGCATTTTCGGAAATCGAATAATCAGCAGAAATGCTGATGTGAATTGGCCACCAAGAAGCTGCGATCTGACGCCATTGGATTATTATCTTTGGGGAGCGGTGAAAGATAAGTGTTACGCCAACAATCCAGAAACAATTCAAGACCTCAAGACCGAAATTCGAGCTGCTATTGGTGAAATAGAGCCCCAAACAATCGAAAATGTATTAAAAAATTGGGTGGAACAAATAGGCTACTGCCAAGTCAGCCGTGGTGGTCATTTGGCCGAAATTATTTTTCATAAATAAATGTCATGAACCAACCTTTTAAATAAATGTTCAACCATTGGAAAATATTGAGCAGTTTTTTTTTATAGCAAAATTAAATTCCAATTTTTAAATGGGCCACCCATTATAATAGGGATTAGTTCACATATTTGAAGTGGTAGTTTGTGTCATGTGTTCGTTGTGCTGTAGAAAAATGGGCCTAGAACAGTTCCCTGTGGTACTCCAGCTTGAATGAGGCAATGATCTTATACTCCCTGCACTAATCTAGTGTGTGTTTGTTAGGTATAATTTCACTAACTTTAAAGATTCGTGGAAGAATATTCTTTTGATAGTCCAAATGCCATAGCATTCTTTGAAACGCCTCACATTGTGGCAGAAATCCTTATTTTGATTTTTTTTTTATAAATGAAGGTGAAAAGAGAGCATTTCAGAAGTGAACTTGAGTTATTGAGTTTTACTGTCTCAAGCCTCTGTTCATTCATTTTTACCAAATATTCCTTGATGTTCATCACAGTGAATTTTTCAGATACCTTTGTCTATGATGCAATATTTTTACTTATAAAGATAATTTCTATTCTATTTCGGTGTTTAAGACAAAATAACTTGAAAGAATAATTTCATAATCACCGCAAATATTTCAGAATTGATCTTATTGAAGTAAAAACTGTACATAAAAAAAGGTGCATAAATTAAAAAGTTAACCAATGATAATGAATAAATTATTTCTAGCTGATCCTACTGTACAATTTTTATATTCATGAACCAGTTGAAAGTTCTGAGGTTTTGTTGAGAAAATAGTAAAGCAAATGTTTATCTCAAATGAAAATAATCATATTTCCAAGTAGAGGATTTTTCTGATTTTGATCTTGGGAATTACTGAAAATTATTCATTTTAAAATTACCTAGTGGTCTATGGTAGAAAATGATGTATGCATAAAATGTCCCAAAACTTCTTTTGTGAGGGCCACAGATCTATTAAAAACTAACATAAAAATGATTTTTTTTTTCATTTTCATTCAAATGATCTTGTAGTTTGAGATGATCTGTAGCATGCTTTTTCAATTCATAATCGCAATATATAGCATATAGTTCATCTGCCTGCCTGAATATTCCTTCTTTGTTTGTTTCAGTTCAACTTCACAGATCACACGAAAATCATTTTGTGTCCACTCATGGCTGCGGTGACATATATAGATGAGGACAAATCTTTCCGAACATTTAGGTTTTCTTCAATTGAGAAGAATGGCTGTTCGCTCGGTCTCTATGAAAAAATGAAATATGCTTATGATAAATTTAATGTTTTGTTGGAATCTTGAATGTTGAAGTTTTAGTTCAAAGTGAAAAATGTGAAGGATATCGAGTTGGACCTCAAATGGAATTGATTAATTTACATTCAGTTATGTTCATTCTTATTCACCTGGGTGAAGAGAATTTTTTTAATGTATACATCCAAACAATTTTTCTTTGTTAATCAATGTTTTATAAAATCATGAAACTGTTTATTGATTGTTCAACCTTTAAGTTTGTAAGAAAGCAGTATTATCATTATACGATTAGAAATATGACAACTATAAATTTATAATGTGCTTCTTTTCATTAGAGCAAAGGGATAGAACAATTGATTGTGAACATTTTCAACTATAACTGAGCTGAAATAAAATTCTTTAATTTAAATATAGGTTTTAAACACTGAATAAAATGTTTTCTGCATTCTGTGGGGCCTGGAGATTTGGTATTGAATATATCTTAAGTAAAGAAACTATGGATGGTAGAGAAAGGAATCACTCCACGTAAAAAGTGCAAATAAATTCCACAAATATAGCTTTCGCTTGTGTTGTGAAGGTCGATAACAAGCATTCGTTTTCTTGAATTTTATTCATAATTGATTGAAAACCTCAAAGCATTTTTAACCTATGAAATTCTTCATTATGGATACTGAATTATCGTGATAAGCAACTAACTTTAAAGAAAATCAGCTTTATTTCTCGTTGAGAATGAAATGTCAGGAAATAACTTTGGCCTCACGTAACTGTTTGAAATTTAATAATCTACAAATGAGAGGTACTGATAACAATTAATGAGGCAACCCGAAGATACCACCGACATCTACATTTGTCAATTTTGATGGACACTATGATCCTCAATTCCATACGAGTGTGCCTCCTTTCCCTACCCTCCATAAAAGCAACCTTCTCTCAATTCATGTTGAGTTTGGTTTTCTATATTTTAAGGTGTCACAAAAAAAGCCTTTATTCCTTTATGATTTCCTTTGAATATAATAGTCTCTTCCACGACCTGTAAATTAGAGCTTTAACATTATGACTTGAGTTGTGAAGGGCTCTCAAGTTTTCCTTCGATTCGTTTGTATCTACTAGCACCTGATGATGGTTTGACAGCCGAAACCGGTCGTGTCGTAAGATCAATAAAGTGAAAATTAGACAAAATACTTGTTTCTTTTAATAATTAAGATGGATTTCCATAAAATAAATGAGTTACCTTTTGTTTGTGTGATAAAATTTCACCAAATTAATTTATGGAAGATGTAAAAATTTGGTTTTTCGAAATGTTACGAAGTTTGGACCCAGCGTAACACCACTCGAACTCTGATAATAGAAAAGAACTCTGGAAAAATAATCTGTTATTTGAAACAACCTGTATCTATTACATAGAAATTACAAATCGGTAACGAAATGTCAAGAATGTTCTATGATGAAACATAACCTCATTTATTATTTGGAATCTTTGAATTCTAAATAGATCTAGAAATATGTTAAATTACGTACATTATAAATAAATTATGAATCTCAGCAGAGAGGCAATCGTTGCGCTTGTGGGTTTTGGAGGATCTTTCACAATATTCTTATTAATTTCGTTTTTAAACTTATGGTACGGCATAACTACCTTATTCAATAATGCTTTCATTTTCACTTGCTCCTCATTATTGATACTGATATCAATAAACCTCTTATATAAAGACTATGATTACCAAGTAAATATGCAGTTTTGTATGCCTACCATAAAAATTATTTATTTGAATTTTTAGATTGCTATAAGAGCAGCGTTCTTGGGATGTGTACTGGCGATTGGTATTTATATCAAACTTATTTTGCCTTTCAATTACAAGAATTTCGGATTATATATGTGCATCATGTCTATTTTTCATTACTCTGAATTTTTAGTACTAGCCCTTATAAGCCCAAAATTAGTATCCATCAATTCGTTTGTTATAAATCATAGTCCAGAGTATACTTTTGCGGCTACATTCTCTTGGATTGAATTTTTTGTTGAGACTTATTTTTGGCCAAGTGAGTACCTCTTATTTTTGATTCTGGCATTGCCAATAGATATTGTTTCACCAAAAATTTCTATATTTATATATCTAATTGAGTTGTTCATTTAAGGCTCAAAAAGTTATTACATAATTTCATACATTGGATGTTTGATATGTATTGTTGGAGAAATTTTAAGAAAGACTGCAATGTGGAATGCTGGGACAAATTTTAATCATTTGGTGAGTTCGAAGAGTCTGCCCACGGCTTTTTCCAATTAAATTTTCAACAGGTCCAGTATGAGAAGGCTGAGGATCATGTTTTAGTTACTTCAGGAGTTTATAGTTTATTCAGACATCCAAGTTATGTAGGTTGGTTTTATTGGTCAATTGGTACACAGGTGAGTTGAATTTTTAAGTATTGGTCCCAGTAATTCATTCACTCTAAAAGTAAAATCAATTTTTTAAAAATATGTGATACAACACATATGGTCTGTAAATTACTTTCTATAACCACTACGAATCAAAGCGGTACACGCGATATTGTTAGCGTTGAATAGCTGCATTTATTCACGGGGTGCTTGTTACTTTTCCTCGATGTAAGGAAATGCCAAAGGAACAGTTATCATTGGATATGTGTACTTCACACTTTTATCCATCTATTATTATAATTCTATTCTTTTATATGAGAATGATATAGGCAAGTTTTAACTTTATTTCAGATAATCTTACTGAATCCTATATCCGTAATTGGTTATACAATTGCTAGTTGGTTATTCTTCAGACAAAGAATATTCATTGAGGAAATAACTCTGCTGAACTTTTTTGGACAACAATACTGTGACTACCAAAATGAAGTTGGAACTGGATTGCCTTTCATCAAAGGTCACCTTATTTGACATTTATAGTGAGAATGTGAATAACTTGAAGCACAATGAAAAAACAACTAGCCCTTTTTGTATTTGACAATATGCGTAACATAAAAATTATTTTTATTTATATTTTATGCTGATGTACTATATTAGTTAATTGATATTATATTAATTTATTTCAACTTTTTTGTAACAAAATTATTTCAACTCAAGAATTGAAGGTTGTAATTAAAAAAATATATAGTTAATTTTCCTTGCTTATTTCATTTCCTAAAGAAATAATTATTTGAAATTGATATCAGGAAAAATAAAACTGCAGATCTTATCAATATTTAAGTATAAAATTGTAATATAGATAATATAAATTATTCACTTATAATATAAAATTTGTTAGTAACATAAAATTTTTTAGAAAGTCATAATATAAATTAAATCAAATCTTACAATCAGAGCAACTTAACTGAGATTCTCATAAAATCATAGACTGAAAATCTATCAACTATTCATTGAGGTTTGATATCAAATGGATGATAAGTATCGATTTGAAAAATTATGTACAATAAGATTCGATAACAAACATCAGGAACTCATTTTTTTGTATACATTAAAATAAAGGAATAAGTACATGATTATAAGTTGAATATGGAAGCTCCTAAACATTCAAACTGTTAACAGCATCTTTAGAAATTGTCCATGTAGTAAAAATAATTTAAAATATTGACATTTGATAAAAATTGCTTTGGTTTCAAAAGGGATTGCTCTAATAATGTTATTAGATAATAGATAAGGAAAACCTCTTTAATCAATCCACTGTTCAACACCCATAATGTTCAATAAGTGAAAAAAAAAATGTTTGTACGCAAAATTCAACAAATAAATGGAAATTTCTAATGAGTGTTTGGTGGATCAATAAAAAGGGAGATAAAAATTCCTCATCTTTAAAGCTTTGAGGAATAACTCTCTATGGCAAGAAAATTATCGTCAACTTAAAACTGTTTCGATAAAAAAAAAAATATTAAACTTGAGTAACTTCACCGTCTTGTTGTAGGATATACTGGGCTCCTTTGGCGACATCCCAAGTTGAATTCTCCAGAGCATTATAACAAGTTCTCAGATCAGCACTAACCACATTTTGCAACTTCAGAATTTTTATAGCCCTCATTACGTCCCAATCAGAATGATCTAAAGCCTCCAAACATTTCTCAGTGCTAACCTGTAATGAGAATATATGATTAAAGCGTTTAATATGGATAAAATTTCATAGTAATATTTCCAATGGAATAGAGTCACAGACACAATATGTGTACAATCCAAAAGAGATAACTCATTTGATATTTGTTGTGGAATATTTGAAAATATCTTCATCATGTACCGAATAGTTTTTGATTTCAAGATGCCCAAAATAATGGCTGAAGACCAGGAACTCTATATTAAACGGTGCCATCTTTTAATAAAGTTGGCTCATGGTAATCTTTTAAAGCTTATTAAAACCTGTTCATTAAACATGAGCCAAAAAAAAACTGAATTAAATTGTACCCATTTCAACAGAAATTATAATAATATAATTTCAATAATAGATAATTCTAAATGGGTAATGATCAGAGGTTATATAACACACGATATCCCTCGCTAACGCATAGAACCAGTATATTTAACGTTTGCTTTAGCATGCGGCGTTGCCAGTTTACAGACGGCGGTGCTATGAGAGAGGGATAATGATATATTTATCAAAATGGCAATATGGTATGAAAAAAATAATTAATTTCTCTTTAATATACGATATCTTTGAAATTTTTTACGATTTACTTCCTAAAACCACTTACATTCTTTCCCAACACCTTAGACATAATCCGCACTTCATCTGAGTCATTCCCTCTGGTCCTTGACAGGGGTTTCGTATTGGCAAACTTGAGCAAATCCTCGCAACTCACATGATGGGTCAAACTGGCATCCTCCTCCGTTTTAATCCGGCTGAAATCTACGACCCCATCGACCACATCTACTTCTGATGGAATCTCATCCAGAGCGTTAAGATTTGACTCTATCTGCTCCTCGAAATACACAGATTCAGTGTTCTTCTCCATGATGCCATGAACGTTGTTGGAATAGATGGGCTCCGAAGCCCTAGTACCAACAAACGGGTTTGTTTGAGAGATTGGGGGTTTTCCCGAGCAGTTAACCTTGTCAAGGGTTGCTTGGAAGCTGGTCGGTGGTATTATCAATGGGTGTTTCCTGGTGTGTCGAGGTTTGAAGGTTAAGAGAGCCTTGCTCTTGTCTCTAGGAGGAAGAGGTATTGGGTTGTCTTCTTTGAAGTTGGTCTGTTCGGCATAAGAACTGTTACTTCGCATTAAGGAATGTCTGCCCAAGGTGGCCGTTTGGTGTGGCAATTGGTCTGGAAGGATATACAAGTAAATTATTCATTGTTCAAACTTATCCTTAGCACTATGTAATTCAAACAGAAACCAGCCAATAGCGCTGTTGTGTAGAGGATAACAAATTTCAATTGTGTAGATGTTACTGAACACTCAAAATCTGGCTATCCTGTACATTTATATGAAGTGGAACACGGGTAATTATGGCAACATGGAATGAACACTATAGATGGATTCATTCATAATCTTAACAATCAAGAAGAATCTATTAAATTCACAGTGGAAATTGAGAAAGATAAATATCTCTCATTTCTAGATGTACTTGTTGATAAAAACAATGGAAACCCAATAACCAGTGTGTACGAAAAACCAACAAACACAGGTCAATATATACATTTTAACCATCAACTAAATGTAAAATTGGAAGTGGCGAAATGTTTGTATGTTAGAGCAACAAATATATGCTCTACCCAACAAGATGAAAATGGAGAAAATAAATAATATCACAAAAACACTCAGAAGTAATGGCTATCCCAAAAAGACATTGGAAAGAGCGAAACAAATAACACAAAATCAACTTGAACCCTATAATGATACAACACAAGTAGATATGGGTCAAACCAAAAAAGCATCATTCCGTATGTGAAAGTTTAATCAGAAAAATAAGAAGAATTGGAAATGAATACGACATAACAAACGTTATAAAAACACAGGATACCATAAGGGCTAATCTAACAAAAGTTAAACCTGAAAATGAAATCAAGGAACGAAGAATTGCATATATGAGATACCATGCGAATGCGGAAGAACAAAACTTATTTGAAAGTAAGAATAAAAGAAAATCAGAAGTTTTTTCAAGTGTTAGAAACCGATAAATCCGAGTTGGTCCGGCATGCTGTAAATGAGAATCATATAGTTATGTATATGCGACCGTTAGAAATGGTAAGTACGCATTTTTACACATTCCTGTCGACATGTTCGTGTAAGTGAAATTGGATAGTGCGAACAGTGCAAGTGTGCATTTGTGAAATCCCGGTTTCCTTCGAGAGTAGATAAGATAATAGATAAGTTATCAGTTAGTTCAGATAGAGACTGCCTACCATTGTTTAGTCTATATTCATATAAAAATTAAGACTCCGCTCATAATGTAACCGAAAATGTAATCACATTTCCTCATTAACAGAACGCATTCAATGAAAGATATATTGTTTTATTGTGGTTTTAATAACACTTTGAAAGAAAAAGTAATTAGTGATGAAATTTACTCAATAGTTTACTCAGGAATAGCCCCTGAAACTTTTTGAAATGTGTTAAAAATCATAGGTTCCTTAGTAAGTGAAATGACTCATTAAAATTTTTCTAAACGAAGATTGAGTTGAAGAGTAGGTATTATATGGAAAAATAAGTAGTAGGTGGTTGAAAGCATCGAATGTGTTTAAAACCCCCCCGTAAATACTCCACTGCGCTAAATATGCTGAGTGTTCTCTAGAAAGGGTTCCCTTATTATGGTGGGAAAAAAATAAAAAAAATTAAATTATTGTTATATATATATATCATATTATTGTTATTTCTATTTATAAAATTGAAAATCATATAGATACACACTCAAATATTTATCTAAAAAAATTTCACTCTTCTGCATACGCATGCAGTAGGCGTAAATCTGCTAAAATTTCATTGGTTCCTGATATCTCAACTTATCGTAAAGAAATGACGACAGTAGGCGTAAACCTCCTGAAATTTCATTGGTTCCTGATATCTCAACTAATCGTAAAGAAATGACGACAGTAGGCGTAAACCTTCTGAAATTTCATTGGTTCCTGATATCTCAACTAATCGTAAAGAAATGACGACAGTAGGCGTAAACCTCCTGAAATTTCATTGGTTCCTGATATCTGAACTAATCTCAACTAATCGAATGAAGCACTACTCAGATAACGGAGCTTTTAATAAACAACATTTTCTACAATACTATATGTATCACTCACCTGTCGGTGTCTAATAGAAAAAATAAAGTTTGGGATTATTGAAACTGTTGTTTTTGTAGTTGTATACGCCACAATTGGTAATCATTTTGGTATTAATTTGAAAATAACACAAAATTGAAACAGAATACTTACTGGAAAGAAAATAAATGATTAAATAAATGAGATTTGCTGGTTTATGGTAGATTTTGACCACTAAATTATAGTTTAGGTTGTATTTTTTCTTCAACTTCTTTTTTGAATTTTAAATAGATCCCAAAAAAATTTATTCTTCTAAATATTAAACGAATTAATTATAAAAAGGAATTATTTAAGATGTCTAAAATAATAATAATGACATTATTCCAAACATCTTAGAATTATTGATGAAAACAATGAACAAGGACCAAAATATAAGGTTATAAAAGGGCGCATTTACGCGCTATACACCACACGCAGTTCATTCCAGGACAACCCCTGGTTCTTGAAAATTAATCGACCACGTAGATTCTTCACGGTTGTCCTACGGTTAAGATCCGGTTATTGCCTTACTCCATCCCACCTTCACAGAATAGGACTCAGAGATACGAATTTATGCGAATGCGGAGAGGAGATATCGTACATCTGTTTTTCGGTTGCGCTAATAACTTGAGCAGAAGCAGTGGGCTATATGCTGCACTTTCCTTGCATGACCATCATTTTCTTATTAACATATACGATAGTATTTTCTCTAACAAACTGGAAGTGCTGGATTTGCTAGTGGAATTTCTAACGTGTAGTAGCTTGAGAGTATAGTGTCAAGCTTGATTTGCCTGGGTTTGGTTCCTATGTACGCATGTGCCTTTGTTGCTTGTTTCCTACCTTTATCCTTTGGCCATCCACATGTAGCTTGCAGAGCATGAAATTTAGTCTTTGACTTTAGATAATGTAAATAATGTCTCTCAGTTTACCTAGCCTGGGATTGGAATCCCAAGACTTCTGATGCCCCAGGACCCAGGAATTAGGAAAAAGAAACATTACAAGAACACAGAGATTGGGTGCATAGTCTTTCAGGCTGAGCCCATATTCAGATCTCTCCAGTCAAGGGCATCATTGGCAGCCGAGCAGTCTGTTTGAGAATCAAGAAGAAGAAGAAATATAAGGTTAGAATCCCTGCGAGATGGGCGAGTCAGACTTGGTGTAAGAAAATCCACGGAGTGCGACTACTGGTTGGTATCTATACTGTGGTTCTACATCGCAGTCGCCGATATAGTCATAAAGGATATTATTATAAAGGAGGGGGTCCAGTGCCGTAACTAGCCTTTTATGCACCCGGTGCGAGCTTTCAAAACTGGGCCCCTGAAAAATGCTCCTAACCAGGCTATGATAATAAAATGAACAAAAGTGCATTGAAATAAACCTATCTATTTATTATTTACCAAAGTATATGAGTACCTTCTTAGTATATTTCTTCAAGATAAAAATTGTTTATTCAAAAATATTTGCTCAAATACAGAAATGAAAAAAGTACTAGTTAGTAACCGAAGATGTCCTTACTCTAATATTACTTAAAGATTTACTTTCCGCGCTTTTCTCATTGCGAAGTCCTTGATGACATTTTCATATGACAGGAGCCGTGTTATGTCGCATTCAATCGACAAAATCGCTAGGCCAAATACCATTGATAAATATATGTTATGATGTATAGCTGTCTGAAAATTACTCATTAGTACTTGACCTTAAAATACAACTTTCTAACTCACCCAAACGAGTTTTTTAACGAACAACAAATCAACAATATTCTTATTCACTCTCGCCCACAATTTTAATATAGATTAATGAAATTTTATATTGACAAAACAATCAATAACCATAATCTCCGCTATGGATGGCTATGAATGCGTAATTTGCGATGTATCGGGGAATCCCCGAACATTGGGACAGCGCGGCAGGATGGAACGTTTGGGCGTCTTCAGACATCACGATACGATATCGACACGATATGTTACAGAGCCAATTTTAATACAAATATCATGACGATATCTATTGATATATATAGATATCCTTGAAAATAATGATATAAGTAGGTACATACTAAATGTATGACAGCGATAATCTTTACTTCACTTCACATGTGTTGTTGTTTCAACATCGCTTGAAATAAGCGATACAGATAATAGTCTTTACTATGTTCGCAATAAAACAAAACGTAGGTACCTACTAGCTACCATGTATGAGATGCAACTAGATACTGGTCTGGTAATTTCTGCGCACTGAGGCGTCAAAGTGCGCCGACTTCATACAAAGTTCCTTCAAAAAAATTTAGTGATATTTATAATGGAAGTTCGAAAAAGCATCGTATTATCCGGAGAAAAAATGTTACTAAGATAATTAATGCGATATAACAAATCTGTCCATAAGTCCTAGGCAATTATTTAGCAAAATTTATTTTGATTCATTAATATGATCATCTTTCGCAGCAATATAATTATTTCAACATTCGCAAGCTTTCCGATACCACAGGTATAGAACAATTTACCGAGACCTTCAAAATGTGCTTCATTTGGTCATCTGAACTAAATCTCAATAACAGAGCATTTCTTTCAGTTTAGTGAAAATCAAGTAGTCGCTGGTGTGCCTGTCTAAAGAACACGAGGGCTGCGGTAGAAATTTGAAACCAAATATTTGAGGAAGTTTTCATTTTTTCATTTTTCTTCTTCAAATGAGACATTTTCTGGGCAACTTCCACCTTAAAACGATCCAATTAACCGATATAATAGTCGAAGTTGATAGTTATTATATTTCTAAGTGGCCACTGACTAAAATTACCATCCGCATCACAAAATGCAGAGGTGATTAGCTTCCCCGGTCGACGTTTGAGTATTTGGACGGTTTTCTCCATCTCCACGCCATTCACTCTGATTCCGGAGTGAAGTACCGACGCAAAAACTCCTTATTTTTGGGAACATCTCTAGACAGCTCTTCGAATTATCTACTGTTTGTTTCTATTCTGGCGTGAGCAAACACAGCATCCATTTGAAAACCCCTTTTTTCAAATCCAAATGTTCGTTATGATTATGTAAATGCTACCTTCAGATAACTTCAGAGGGTCAGCTATCTCTTTGAACTTCAGTTTACCCATGACGATATTCAATGTTTTTCGAAATAATTTCCTCATTTCACCAACCAGGACATCGGCAATCATCACTTAAACCACTGTTACTGGAGAATTAAACCAAACTTCATGAAATTTGACAGCAGTATTTTGAACGAAATATCATATGGATACTTTGTTAGTAACGCCTTTTCATAGTTATGCCTTGAACTTATTGACCGCTTTAGTGTGGAAAATTTAAGACTTTATATACCTTTAGGATTTCCATTCAAGTTTTCTGGTATTGAACTTCTTGCTATATCACTCATTTTAGGGGGAAGAGTACTGGTCACACTGGCAGACCTCACTCGAGTAATGTTAACTTTCGGAAGTTGCCCTGATCTGATAATACGAAGGGGATTGGTAACCATCATCTAAAAATAGTATTTTCCTGAATATATTCCCAAACAATCAAACTTATAAATAATCACTCAGTATTTCACAGGAGATTTGTCATGTATTTTTTATGTGAGCAAAATAGTTTCATTGGTGAAAATAATACTTCGTATTGCATAAAACTATTCATTCCATCAACAAGTTTACCAACAATTGCATGACATGAAATGTAAAACATTAATTTTTTGAAAACAAATATTGTGAAGTTATGGTAGATCAAACATCAGCTAATACTAGATAGAGTATTTACATTGCATAGCTACGGTTAGGTTATGTATCCCAAAAACTGCAAATGGGAACTTGATGCTTTGACATATTTCACTGAAACTCTAGTTATGCGAAAATATGATTCTTCAACTGTAAATATTTAACTTTTAAATTACACAAACATTATACATTTCAATGCCTTCTATGAAATAATGAGTGATACCTTGAAGATTTTGGTTTATGGATTCTTACCTGTGAGACATCGCTACTCGTGTTCTCCACTAGTTCTTGATAGGCCAGTTGAGCTTCTTGAGTAACCTTTGACTAAGGGCGGAAATAAACCAAACAAAAAAGAAATAAAAATACAAGAAAACTAAATTAGGTGTAAAAGAAAATAAAAGAATGTAATGGTGGAGAATCAGAGGGAAAAATGGGAGCTTCCACTAGACAATCTACAGTTTTTTATGAAAATTTTGTATATTGGTCTTGAAAATATTGCAATGCGCTTAGCCCAAAAAAGGCATAATTTTGCTGCGCTAAAATTCGAATTAGAGAATTGGCGTTTTATTAATCGAGAAGAGCTCATCTATTAATTCTCAATTAGCAAATTTTGATTGCAAGGTTATAACCACTTCTCAAGTATGATAAACAATTTTTCCACTCGGCAGTCTGCTCATGAAAAAGGCAACTTTTTAAACAATTAGACACAAATTCAATTTCCGCCGAAACCTTGAAGCTTTTACTAAACCACATTTTTCTTATATTTATTCAAGATGATATGAAAATAGATTTGACACCAATATGTATAAAAAATCATTGCATGATTCAGTTTCATGGGAAATAAGAATTCTCCTTTATCAATACAAGGTGTTTCATTTATAATAATTAATTTTTTAATTAGGTACACAGTACCCAACACCATGAACAATTCAATAAACAATATCGGTCAAGAAAGAAAATAGTTTTTTTTTTGCAGAAAAAGTTAAAATTGATTTGAGGTATTTCGGGATATGCTAATTTCAAAACAGAATGCATGTTTTCTGTACCAGCTCTAGTTTTCATTTTACAGGCAAGTGGAGCCTGTTAATACCTCAAAAGGCAATAATTGATATTATGGTCATCGGAAATCTCAAATCGGAATATCCTTCCCCTTAAAAATTACAATAGATCATCAATCGATATAATAAAGTGAATTCATAAACTAGGACAAAAAAGCGTACGGAAATTCTCATTTAAATTGCCTGTTGAGTGTTTTTGAGTATTTGTAGTTTCTGTTAGTTGGTAGCACTATCCGTAATTACTATGGCAAACATGGGCGCGGTCAGTTAACTCGTTTGTTGAACTACAGCTATTGAATTCCAGCCAACCTCAGTGGGCGTTCAGAAAATGATCAACCTACTTCTTGGCCAATAGAGGGTATACAAAATATCCTTGTTTTTTTATGTCTCTAGGATACTAGAGCTCAGAAACAACACTGTACCATCAAACACTGGCATTTGAGAACTTTTTTATCTCGAGAATAAAATATGATTCATCAATCTTTGATTGAGAGAGAAAGAATAATACTACCACCCTTGCATATTATGTTGAGAATTAATTACCTTGGTGATTTGAGTGAAGAACAGGCCAAACTATTTCATCAAGATATTGAAACCATAGAAGAACGATATCCAGGAAGATGGGATAGCCCCATTATGGTAGAGAGATTGTCATAGTAGCGAAGATGCTCGAAAATCGAAGAAAAAGAATCAGTCAGCTAAAAATTGAATATTTAAAAAAACTAGAACTGGTGGCATTCTTGAACTCTGTACCCAAAATATACCTTAAACCAGGTAACAAACTTAAGACACCAAAATATGTGTTGGGTTGTGCAATAGTTCCATGAGTTAACTGTGACAAATACCTCTTTCAATAAGCTCAAACAAGAATTGACCTATCAAAAAGGACACCCACCCAAGTAATGAAAAAATTTACTGCAAGCTATAACTGAACATGGCTTGAGGAAAACGTATTAAACTTGGAAATATTTGCATCTAATGGCTGTAAACGTTTTCAAAGAAATTGAATTCAGCAGAGAACTATTTAGAATTAATATTAAGTCAGCGTACATATTAAATCTCTGTATTTTAAAAATTTTTACTTGAATAATATTATAGAATTATTAATGAAACAACTTGTAAGATCATAATGTTTCCAGAATGTTTGTTTCGTATCAAACAATAAGCTCTTCCAGTACTTCACACCCCTCGAAAAATAATCACATTACAAGCTCGAATCTGAACTGGACGAATTAGACGACAGCTTTTGGCATCTTGACACAGACGTCGGCGACAACCCGCTCAATATACTGTTACTCGGAGGCGGCGACCTTCCCATCATTTTAATAGAAAAATTCGGCTTCAAGAACGGATTCGTCGATTTCTTCACCATCTCCGACCGTATGCTGCTGTTGGAACCCGAATGGCGCGAAAGCCTTCTTCGTCTGCGCCAATCCAAATCAACCGAGCCCACGCTGATGCAATCGCTCTCGCTCGACGACGAATCGTACGCTCTCGGGTTGTAGCTTTGCCTCCTGCGATTACGATCGCGCACGCTCCTTCCGTTGCGCCTGCCCGGGAAGTTACCGTCTTGCATGTTGTCACTATAGCTCAGCGTGCGTTGCCTGAAGCTATCAACTAGCGTGTCGGACTTCTTTCCGTAACCGCGTGGATTGAAGCCGTTGTCTAGCAAATTATCAGTCTTATAGTACACGTAGGATGCTTCTATACATTGCGAATTGTTAAAATTTAGGCTGGGCAGGGGATGATTCCTTCCATTACTCCCGTTATGCTCGTTCCTGAACCGCGGATCGTACGTCTTCCTTGCCATATTCTCCGATTTGGTGAGCGTTCGGTCTCTGTAGGCGAATCTGTGACGCCTGGGCGGTTCATCTTCGAAAGACAAGTTTTCGAAGTGGCCCTCGAAGCCTAGATTGTCGTGCATGAGGTCGTTCTCAATATCGGATAGGTTTTTGCAGGAGTTATGCGGAGCCGCCTTTGTGGACAGTGGAAAAGGACGGGATAGAAGTTCTCTTGATTTGGCGAAATAGAACTCGGCCGAGGCCTTGTCCCAGAGGGGTAGACGGAGCTGTTTGGGAAAGTCTCGCGTATGGGAGATCGGAGAATTGATGAACGTCTATACGGAAACAAATCAAAACGAAAACGGATGGAAATAATCGGTGGGTTGGAGAGGAAAAACAAAAACGAAACGTGTTAGTATGTGTGCATATTTGTTTGTCAGTGATAATCATGAAATTGGAACAAATATTTTCAACGAATTTTGTAACCTTTTATGCAATTAATAACTTCAGAATGCACGCAAACTTTGAAGATGTAATATAAGGCCCTCATTGAATTGCAAATAATTGCACGACTAAATGGTGGCAGAAATGAAGCATACTGCATTAAAATGCAACTTTCTTTTTCATTTAATTTCAGTAGCCATTTTCCAAATAGCAGTTGATAGAATTGACTTTTTATTCAAATCCCTTTTATTATAGTTCTTGTTATTGAAGTTGAAACTTTGATACAAGGGATATAAAGGATAGCTGATTAAGGGACTGGCATAACGGACTCTTCGATAACTCTCTATCAGCTTCGTCCCTAACACGATAATTACAGTAATACTACGGGTGAGCATGAGTATTTAAAAATTACATCCTATTTGACATCTCAGCACTGCAGAGAATTTTTTTTTGATGTCGCAACAAGTGAAAGGAGTGCAATTCAAACTGTAAATTAGAGCTCAATCAAATTTTAAGAACAACCGTAGTACTAAACGTAAGCACGGCCCTCTTAAAACTCTGTTCCGTCTGTTAAGACGGCCGTGGTGTAAGGAACTATATAAACATATGTTTTCGGATGACAAACTCACTCTATGACAAAGTAAATGATCGAAATTGAATTTATTTGCTGAATGATTTAATTCCCTTTGTTATTATGCAATAGCAATAAGAAAAGAGATGATTTAGGATTGAATATTTTCATTACTATAATGTTTCAACAAATGCAACTACTTTGATTATAATTCTCTTGTTATTAAATTCTTTCTATTTTTTTTTAATTGCGATGTTATTTTTAATTGTTTAGGATTTCGGTCACAATTCATGCTATTCGATTTTCTCTTCATTAACATTTGATTCATTCAATTTAATTTTTAGCTTTCATTTCAGTTATATGAAAGTAGTTGATAATTAAAATACTATATTTATCATGGAGATTAAATATATATAAAATATATATTCTTTCATTATTTCTGCTACTTGTGGTTTCACCCGATATACGTTTTCTGTGTTTATTAGTTGATCATTATTGATGATCCATACATTTGTTAAGTTATAAGATGCAGTTAATGGAATTAATAGTCACAAATTATAAGGGCAAATTAGCTCCAACTTCATCTCTTATTTTCTCTGCAACTCCATCATATGTTTATATTCGTTATTTTCTAAATCAATTTTTTCCTTCAAGCATTTGTTGCTAAAAACCGGCTTGAAATAAGCAACACAATGATTTGACACATTATGCGAACGGTTCTAGAAGTGACTAAACAACGAATAAATAACATTACTTCAATATTACTGACAGTGCTTGCTCGTGTGTAATAAAATGTTCAGTCTAGTTTTACTGATTGCGAATTGTAATATTTTTTTATAGGGACGAAGCTATAATTTTGTCAATTATTCTTTCACAAATTTCGTTCAAAATATTTGTTCCTGATGATATACATTTATATTGAGTATCTCCATTTGTATTTGAAAAGAGGTTTGATAAAAAAAAATGATGGAATTTTCACAGCACCATAACCTCAGCTTATATTTAAGGCATTGAATATCAAAATTTGAAACAATGAACCATTACAAATATGAACCTTTGGCCTATAGAATAAACGAAAATATGAAAGAGTACCAACATTATCTTCCATATAAGCAAATAATTACTAAGGAGCTTTTCACGAAATTCACAAAACTTTGCTAAAGAGCAAAAACCTTGAATTTCAGTTGAACAATGAAAGAATTGATAATTGTTTAAATCTTGGACATGATTGATCAGGTATTGAACTAGTATGACATCTGAAGATGGAGATAAAAACCCACTCACTTGAAGCAAACAAATACCAATTCTGAATGGCGCTATACAATTTAGTATATGAGAATCAAATACTATAACATTGCAGTACTTCCTTTTTTACAGCAGATGAATTGAATTTGTATGAATCATATAAATACATAATTTTTTATGAAAAAAATTCATTGTCTCAAAAATCCACTTTTTTGTGCCCAACTATAAAACAAATCTAAATGGCAAATATATTTTTGATAACAGTTATATTATATATCAACCAAAAAATATCTTCAACTCTGGATTTCACATGGTTATTATTATTATCTCACTGAAGTTTTGATATGCTCAGGAACACTAACTAAAAAAATTAATGACTTTATTTTTCACATGTCATCCAAGAAGGAGAAGTAGAATTTCCAGCCAACTGAATGAATTGCTGAATTAAATGCCCACATAGTTTTCAACCACACCTCAGATAATGAAAATGAGTATATAAATTTTTTACCTGTAAATCAGAAGTAGACAAAGCTTCTTCTGAGAAATTTCTTTTCTCTACGTGCTTATCAGGATCAGAGGACACTGAAGGAAATCTGAAACTGAATTTCTTCTTGTTAGGAGACGCTGGAGTTGTGGGAGTGGTAGCAGACATCGACCTTGTGGTTATCTCATTAGCCAACGCTATTGCGGTATCCAAAGTTTTCTGATCATGAGCTGATATTGGTTTTATCGTGGCCTAAAACACAAAAATCGGGTTTTTGGAAATTCAATCAAATTCTAAGCAGTTCATACCTGTTTTTTCTTGGTATTGTTCAGTTTTTCCCTAAGTTCATTACTCCTATTAGAACCCTCGTGATCAACAGAGCTATTTTGTTGTCCTAATGAAGTGAACATCATTTCCATTTCGGCTAAGAGGGAGGGGCCTAAGTCCAGGTGTGGACTGTGAGAAGTCTCCTCGTCACTAATCTCATGGTATTCATGGTCTTGGAGAGGTGCCGGCATTGGAACATGATCTTCAAGTAATGGCGCAGCTTCAAGGTCTTTATGAGGCCTATATGGAGCTACAACTTGTGTTGGCACAGATCCATACTGGAAATATAAAATCTATTAGTTTATGCACCATTACGACATCGGCCTAACTGCGAGATGGCGCTAATAACAAAATACCTACATGATTTTTCGAAAGTGCCAACTTTCAAAAGGTAACTGTGGAAATTTCATTTTGTTTGGTTTATTATTTTTCCAATTACAATGGTTTAAGTGACGCAATTTTTAAAAAGATGGATTCAAAGCATTTTCATGTGTTTTTATATATCATTGCTCTTTGGTAGGAAAAACACCTTTCAAACCCAAGCTAAGCTTGGCTTAAAAAATGTTATCTGGGCTCTGCCTCATTGAAAACGACTACCAAATGATGGTTTACCGATTTCAAGCCTGGTGTTCGAATACAACATTTAAAAAGGCGTCAAACATCCACAAATTCAAGCTGGCGACAAATATCCTGGCGCCGCCTTTGTTCAATCTCCCTTAAGCTTCCAAGAATACAATACCATATATGGTCTTTGGTTTCACACACGAAAAATCGTACACCGATGTGACCATATATGGGCATTCTAAAAGCCCTTGAAGAGGGAGTCATCCCTGTCGCATAAATAGTCGGGACACATCCAAAAAAATGGCATTCAAGCATTCCGAGTCAGTCAATCATTCAGATTCAGTTTCTCATTCTCATTCATTTGCATTCCAAGTCAGTAAGATCATTCTTATTCAGTCAAGCATTCCGAGTCAGTCAATCATTCAGATTCAGTCACTCATTCTCATTCATTTGTCAAGTCAATCATTCAGATTCAGTCACTCATTCTCATTCATTTACGCGTTCAAATTCAATCAAGCATTCCAATAACTTATTTATTCACTGTGCTGATACATAAATTTCCTTTCGTTCTGCAAATTTGTTAAGTTATCAAGTATTCCTACGTCGAGTGTCCTCAATCCAACCACTAAGGGTGTAATCAGTTGTGTCCAATAGTGTTAATAAAAAACATATCAAAATAAATTTATGTGTTCTTAATAATCGAATGAATACACCTGGTCTGGTTTAAATTTCGCGCAATACGCTAGTTTCAATATTTGAGAACTAGCGAATATCATCGGAGCTCGAGCCATTCACATATTACGCCGTGTGTTGAATTGTTTGTCGATTCTCCTATCCACTGTTTTCATTTTCTTGAAACGGAATCAATCGACATGTGACTGAGAGAGAAATATTGACGCATTGTTGCAAACCTTAAAAAGGGATATAAATTTCTACTATCATTATAAACCAAGTTTTGTTTTTTGTTAGATAACTTGATTGAATTTCTTGAAAAGAGGATTTTAAGTCACTTGAATATTAAACCCCACTTACATCAAGGGTAAGTTAGAATTATTGAGAAAGGAGAGTCGACAAGAATTTCTTATTGTTTTAGGGTTCTTTTTTGGTACCAATTCTTTGTTCCTGTGAAATATACTCTGGATCTTCAATACCGGAAACCTTTAATGAGATAGCCTCCATTTATCTGGAGTGGATAAGTACCCTGAGTGATTTGTAAACTTGACAAATTTTTTTCTCTACAATTAGGGAACATAAAATGGATAGGACGTATTAGTAGTATTAACATTGTTCGGTAAAATTTGTAAATACAATTCCTTCTTAACGTTTAGCAATATAGGGTTAATTAGTGTTTCTCTTTATTTTTTCCTGGTTCACACTCATAGGTAAAAGAAATTGTAATACAGAAACCCATCATTGTTTTGGTAATTTTTGTTTTAATAAGGTGATCAGGCATTTAAATTTTAGTTAAATTTGAATTTATTTCAAATGTGAAGAACCCCCCTTGTGAGCTACCTGGTTACCCTTTTGTCAATGGGCTTTAAGTATTTTACATAGAATAGATTTTTCTTGAATAAATCCGTTACAAAATGAGGCAGTTATTCTGGAAAAAATTGAAAACACCTAACACTCTGAAGTTATCAAAAGGTAGTGTTTACACCAATATACAGAAACATTCAGGTATTAAAAATATCTCTTTTAAATGGGTGCCACGTTTACTCACACCAGAGCAAAAGCAACAAGTAGATAATTGCTTGATCACACCATGGAGTGCGTGGGTAAAAAGATTCAACACAAAAGTTCAATCATAATAGGTAAGAAATTTTCTACCTGCTAATATGCTTTTTTTTTAAACTTACATTGCCTTTAGATCCTCCTAGAAATGCTAAATCTCCGAAATATGCACCATCCAATCCTACATGACCAGTGTGCTTGAAATCTCCTTGAGGTGCACTGATCATTTCACTTCGTAATTTCCTTCTATGAGAAGATCTGGTGCTCTCTGTTCTTAAAAAAGATGAACTGGGCAAATCATTACCAAGATATGTCACCAGATTGCTAGGATCGAATAAGCCAGTCTTTCCACTTACAGTTATTCCTTTCCATAAAGGACTGTGTGTCCTGCAAGATTCTTTATTTAGAAATTTGTAATCCTAAGATATAGAATTAAGTCATACAAAGTTTGTTCTCCCAGTTGCAAGAAACCTGTTATTGACTGATAATAATGCTCAATAGAAAGGAACATGTTCAAACAGGTTTAGAGCAGACAGTCATTTGCCTTACATAACTTGGTGATTGTTACATGGAGTATAGTCATGTTCTAATTCCAAGTAATTGAAATTATTGCATGTTGCCAGGTCTCAGAAGATGAAAGAGATTAGGGGTGTAACTTATTTTTTAACTTACTTTTTATCTAGAACCGTTATGACATCCCCTACTCTGAAAGAAAGCATATGAGGGCCTTCTGTTGCAGCAACTTTGGTCTGAACCTGCTCTGGCCTACATTCTGCCAATATAGGCCCAATATCAGCGAACCTAGGTCTTTGGGAAGCTTCATGTCTCCAGCAATCTAACATTAGATTATAATGATCTAGGGGCAGCACTCTGGTTGTTCCAATCTTTGAAAATTTGGTTCATCTATCGCTTCTAAAATTTGCTGCCCTGTCAATGCAGCCCAAGGTTGAAAACCATATGAGAACATTTCCCAAAGAGTCACCTTGAAGAAAAACAAGTCATAATTTTAAAAACAGTTGCATTTATGGTCAGATCTTCTTACCCCAAAGGCCCAGACATCACTTGCAGATGTGAAACGGAGATATGTTATGCATTCTGGAGCGCACCAAGCGATAGGCAACTTTAGATTAACATTGAAATTTGTCTGATAATAATCCTTGCCTTGACCTAAGGCTCGGCTCAACCCAAAATCTGATATTTTAACTTTATTTTTTGAGAAAACCAATATGTTTCTAGCCGCTAAGTCCCTGAAAATTACAATGTTTTAATTAATTTGGCCACAACAATTTTTTTGTTGCAGTTTTTCAAATTGTTTATATTTTACAACTTTTAAGACATTTTGCACAGCTTTTTCAGTAATAAGTGATATTCAACTTGATCACATACCGCTTAATCTTGTTCTGCGTCTTATCTATACCCTGTTTATTCACTCTATGACTCAGAGCTTATATGAAAGAAAATTCTGCCAATATCTTTGACTTTGACTGATACTGTGAATGGTATTCTTGAGGAAACATTTGACATAAAGAAAAAAAACTGCTTAATTTTGAGATTACAGACTAATTTTATATTTATATTTTATATTGTTTTGCTCTAGGTATATATTTCGAACACTTAAAAATTGTACCAAAAAGAGTTCATTGATTCATCAGGTACCACTATAAACTCACCTATGTATCAACCTATTAGCCTCTAAATATGTCATTCCATCGACAATTTGATAAGCAAAATCACATAAAGTCAACACAGGAAAACTGGATCTCAAAGAAGGCTCTTTCAAACATTCCAGAAGTGATCTTAATGGGGCCAGTTCGGTTACCAGCATCAAACTTCCTTCAATATTAGGCAGGACAACTCCAAAAAATCTAACAATATTCGGATGGTCTATATTGTGCATTATTGATGCTTCTTTGAGGAATTCAACCATGTTGCTCTGCATTCTATCTTTTGATAAACATTTTATAGCGACCTGTAACAAAAATTTTCGTTTCAAATAGGACAAAAAATATGTATAAAAAAAATACAAGGGGTAGTAGAGGGAAATTCATTATTTTTCCATAAATGGTTTTTGTTATCAATATGAAGGACATAGGAATATAACTAATTTATGTAGCGGCCATGTTCAAGTTGGGATTAGAAGCAAGGTACAACTAGCATCCACTTGATAGTTCATTGAAATGTACTATTTGAATATTTGCCAATGCGAATCTGGGCTGCTAGGTAATTACATTACCTTCAAAAAAGTAAAAAGTAATTAGTCAAATAGCATATATGTGACTTGAATGAGATCCTTCAGACTATGGAAAAAGAAGACCCCAATTCCATGCAAAAATTATGAATTTTTTAGGACCAATAATTTGGAGATAAAAGAACTATAATAGTCTAATATTTCCTCTGCTATTTTTTCAATAAAATAAGTATTATATCACAACCTTCCATGATGATATCCCTTTGAATGGGTTCCATAGCAGACTTCAAACATCAGAAGATCGAAAAATCATCACTTGGACCACAAGATCAGATTCGAAGAATCCTCCTTGCAGATTGGCGAGAAATTTTGTGTATTAGATTTGAATATAGAGGGTATTTCTAAGGACAAGAGTGATTATATTTCTAAACTTGCAAAGGATTATGGTGCTGAGATTATTCTTCTTATAATTAATATTATTATTTCAAGAGACACATACAGATACTAAATAAAAAAATCTTTGTGAAAGAGGAACCATAAAAGGTTATCTATTCATTGATTATCTCCTTAGTAAAATTCACGGTTTAGCTGGTTATGTTAAAAAATCCTTGATTCACAATATCGAGTTAATCCAAAAAGGGCATTTTGAGGGTGTTTTCTTTATTCAAATTTTGTATTTTTGTTATTCTGTTCTTTTTTCTGCTTTTGTCTTTTTATTTCCAGATTCGATGTGGGCAACTTGAAGAAGTCTCTGTTTCCATCAATAGAAGACCACTCTTGAAGAAAGAAGTCCCTAAAATATATTTCAGCTTATTTTTGTACTTTCACACTTAGGCGGGGAGCCAGGGTTTTTTTTACTGGGGTTTTTTCCCTAGGTTTTTATGTGATATGCCGAATTGTATGACACCCTGTCACTAACCCCTGATCTATATGCTTTATTGTTTGCTAACTAAATATTATAAGCCAGAAGTACAAAAGAATATATATATATACATATAATCTAATTTTGGCACTGTAACCACAACTAACTATGGTAAAGTTACGGTAACGTCATGATTACATGATAGTTACTGTAACGTCATGGTTACATGATAGTTTCCCTTGGCATTTCTGAGAGATACAAGTGTGTCAATTTTGAACAGTTATGTTTTTGATGTTGTATATCTTCACATTTTGGGAATAACTTTTGCATGCTGTGTACTTGTGAATTACTGTCTATTGAAAGTGGAATACTTCTAATTAAGGGAGAATGAAAATCATAAAATTGTCTCAAGGAAGTATATAAAAATGCTAAAAACTGTAACAGAATAATATTACTCCAGTGCCATTCAGAGAGAACTTTTCCGACAGTCAAATGAACATGAGTAACTAGAATTCTCTACAATATCAAGAAAAATGACCAAACTTTCACTCATAAATTTCAATACAGGCAGTTTAGCTGCTTTAATCCCCATTTCCCTTTCTCTAAAAATGTCAAAGGTTTTTGTGTATTAGTGGATTTCTGTGCTAATTATATATTTGAATTCTTCTGATCATTGAGTTTTCAATACCGATTTTTGGATTTTGGATTTTATTCTTAAGTCGAAAATAAGTGCTAAAATACTAAGAAATATTTGAATGAATGGTTATCATTTATAATTTTCATAATTGATTCCTTCGTTCTATATTCTATAAATCCAATAAAAATATCAGCTGTGGTTACATCGTCAAAACAGGTCTATAATTACCTGTATCCTTTCACCCTCATTACACCATACTCCTTGCTGTACAACCCCAAACTCGCCCATACCTAACTCCTTGTTGATAGATATACTGGCAGCTGGTATGATGTGCTTACTGGACACCTTAGGTGCCCTGGACAATGTCATAGTATCTGTATTGTTCAAGAGGCAAGTTTCAGTATTAGAGTATTCTTGTTTTTTTTGAGTGAGCAACTTTTTGAATTTTGAAAGGTAATTGTGAGGAAAGTGTTTTTCATAATATTTCCTTAGTCTTCTTATCTCAGGTTTGGACATTCCCATTTCTATCAGGTCTCCTTCTATTGTGAATTTGAGTTGTGAAGGATGTGTAATTTTCAAATTATTCCTGAAATTAATGTTATGAAGATTAATCTTAGAAACATCAAGTGTTTTGAATCTATATAACAAACAGTTCTAGTAAGTTTAGAATGCAATGACAAATGGGATCCTTTGTTATTTAGTCAACAGAAATAAAAAATATATATCCAACTAGAAAAATTTAAATATTGATCTTAATATTAATCAAAACATAATGATAGAGACAGCTCAAGTAAGAAATCAACATACATGTTATTATCAGATACAAAAATGCAATAAATATTAGAATTCACTTACTTGAAACTATTGAAATAATGTTGCAGTTCTGCTTCCACTAAAAACTCATAAAGTCCAGGACCTTTCTTAAAATTTGCATTCACACCCTCTAAAATTTTAAAATAAAATTCATATTGACTAACTATAAAATAAATTATTTTTATCTAAAATAGACACAAAGATGCATACCCATTGCTTTTCTACAATAAAACACCGAAAAATTAACAAATTTACAAGACAATCAAATTTTCAATGCATTCAAGACAACCACCAACTACCTGGAAGTATTTCCATGTTGTTATAATAATATTATAACGAAGTTTTGTTTTTGTTTATAATTCTATTATTTATAAATTACATTTGACTAGTGGATGAAAATTATGGAAATTCTCAACACATGTCAAAATTAACATGTGTCAAAATTTTGGACATTTCTTGACAAGTGGACATTATTTCACAGAAATGCCTCGAATTTGAATGCACGTGAAAAGTGAATTTATCCATACTTCCCCACCAACAGGTTTCAACGAGTGGAGTGATAACTCCGAGATAGAATGGTTTTTTTGAGCGACGTTGCCGTACCCATTCATCTTTCCAGGTTATACCGATTCGCTTAAATGAGCCGATATGAAAAAATTTAGATAAAAGTATAATGAAAAATAATCAAGAATTTATTCGTGGGTAACTCTATCGAAAGTTATAGAAGCAGAATTAGATATTGTTGTAACGCGTGTTTATGCTTCGGCTGCCTTGCTCTGAAGAAGCCAATAAGCAGAAACACGAGTTGAAAAGTACCTAAAAACAAAAGGGTAAGGCAACCGAACAAGTTAATAAGCAGAAACACTTGTGTCGGCTAGTTCCCTACAACAACTCATATTTCTGCTTCTATAACTTTCTCTGGAGTTATCCACGATTGCATTTTTGATTATATTTCCATGTACTTTTACCCAAATTTCATATCAGCACTCTTAAAAAATTCTATTACATGTCAACTCGTGTTTCTGCTTATTCGCTTCTTTGATTGCCTTGCCCTAAAGAAGCCAATAAGCAGAAACACGAGTTGGCAAGTACTTAACAACAATTTCAATTTCTGTTTCTATTACTCTCTGAGTAGTCGTCCCTAAATACTTTCTTGATTATATGGATATGGCTAGTAACTAGCTTTGCAATTTGTAAAGGCAAAAATGAATAGGTTTGGCAGCACCGCTCGCCTAGTTCCAGCGTTATCCCTCCAGTCGTAAAATAACCGTGGATAAGTTCACACAAGTTGGAAAATTGATGTGATGAGTCAGAACCATAGAATAAAGTACTACGGAGTACTCTATCAAATCATGTATCAACACGGAAGCTTGTTATTCTGTAGTCATTTAATATAACCTTCAATTAATGTGATAAAAACAACTATCGAAAAAAAAAATGGTTTTCACTACATTAGTTAATTATGTAAGAGCTAGAGGCCCCGATGAGTTTTGGCGCAAACGAAAAATCTTCAAACTAGCTGCAGTAAGTAATATTCATGTGGCCCTTTCCGTTGTTAAAATTGCATTTTTTCCAGCATTATGTAGGAAGACGACGAAATTGCTACAGTATTGCTATAAAAAACGTTCATCGAGCTCTTGCGTATTCCACAAAGGGAAGAAAGCTGAAAAAATTAGATATGGCAGATGTGGGTTTTATTCCTTAAGTCTTGATATGGAACTAAAATGCTTTATTTTTATAGTTATGGACTTGCAGAGTGCGAGCAGGATGCGAAGAACATGGCATTGACTATTTCACATTTAGAGAAAGTTTAGCCAGAGAGAATATTTTTCTCAACAGGAAAACACTCACAGATTTGGCTTGTTGGGAACCATATACGTTCCAATCATTAGCTGAAGTAGCTAAACAAAGATCTGCAGATGATGGATTGAACTGTTTGAATAGGATCGAAAATAGAGATAGAATTGTCAGTAGAATGTTGAAAAACAAAAAATAATATTTGTTTATAGTAAGATTCAAATGAGTAGTTGATAAACAATAAAGTGAAAATTGTACATGGGGATTTCATTACAGAGTTAACTATCAAATATATTCTACCTTAGTTTTCATCCTGATAGGTATTTTTTGATTTTGTTCAGCACCTACTTCAAAGAGAAACATCTATTCTGAAAATATAAAGACTTCTTCTGGTGAGAATATACAACTGGACATACTCAAGTTTGACCCCTGATTCATCATCAGGAAGTCAAAACCAATCGATTGAGATAATTATCAGCTTGATATTCGAAAATTTTAGGTTTTTTGACAAAACAATTGCTCGCTGTTCTACCTAATAGTTAAATGGAATAAGCAGCAAAAAAGTTTGAATTAAAGTAGTGTGGAAGTCGGGCGATGTATTCTTTGTGATATTTAGGTATTAGTAGCACTTTTCACAATTCATAAAAAAAATTGAATGCCTAAAACCCCTGTTTATAAGGCGAATAATCTGTATTGGTGGATGCGCTGAGATTGAAAATTGAAGGCAACATCTGAGCCTACACAAGTATTGTACTGTAGGAGGAATAAATCGTGAAAGTGTTAGGCAGTTGGCTTATCAATTGCTTGTATGCACACACTACTAAACCAAACAGGGTAACAGTGCACAGATGCAGAAAAAACTAAGATTAATCATGCTGTGCAAACAGTGACATCAGTACCCTAAAGATTATCCAACTACTTGGTGAAAAAGGTTACTCCAGGTTTTCAATTTGATTCCTGAGTTCTCACGACAGTTGGAGTAAAGAAACACCAGAAGTTACAGTCGGTTTTTTTAATTTAACAAAATAATTCCTTAAAATTTTCAAATCAGCAGATACAAATGGTTCTAGAGATATTCATGATATTTTCGCATCTTTCTTGGAGTGGGTTATAAATTTCAAACAAATTTGATACGTATTTTTTGTATTCAGTTTATTTTTCTGCTTTTGTCTTTTTATTTCCAGAATCGATGTGTTTATCAATAGAAGACCACTCTTGAAGAATGTCCCTCAAATATATCAGCTTATTTTTGTACACACAACAGCACTTATACGGGTATTTTTCGTTAGACTTTCATGTCCTACGCCAAATTGTATGGCATCCTGTCACCAATCCCTAACACTTCATGCTGTATTGTTTTGCTAACCAAAAAATTGTGGGCAGCTTAGCGAAGTGACTGATCATCTCGGTTCATGGTTCGATATATTAGTGTTCTGTGGTTCGGTCTTTCACCCTTTTTTGACCCAAATTCAGTTCCACCAAAAGGGATGCTGTATATTGAATATATTTCTTTCGAATATTCTAGAACTTTCTATTCCGTTGTATGTGTTTGATATAATTCTATTTAGTTTGAAATTATTGAATTTCTCAATATTATAGGTTTACATTGAATTCCTCAATATTTTTCTGTTGAAATTATTTCAATTCCCTCTGGTGTAATTGATGAAGTTCCTACAATACTACGAGAACAAATTTTCGGTGTTGCCAAGTAGCATCTTTTCTTTCCATTCACCTTGTTTGCATTGATAGCCGGTAATCCTTCTTATATATCTTTGTTGCGATATTCTCGTAACAAAGGACAGTTCTTGGAATTTAGGGCAGCGGCCGTTACTTCCAAGAATGCTTTCTATCGGACGGAATTTTGGGAATCCCTAAGCTCAGCTCCTTGTCCTTTCTCCGACCTTTCTCAATTATTCAAGAACCTTCTCTCTGTACAGTTCGCGTTTGACCACCAGTGTGGTCAAATCTACCAGTAAGTTCTACTTTACCAGTTATTTTTCACCAGAGAATACATCAATCTAAGCTCTAAAAGTTCCTCGTCGATTAACATAATCTCTCTCATATACATTTTCTCCAGTTGGGTTAGTTAGTTACCCTAGTTTATTGTGAATTTGAGTTATTCAGCTGCAATTATCCCAAGTAAAACAACAAAGTTGTAATTTGTGAATCTGTGAAGCAATTGCATATCGCCAGACTACAATTCGTTAGTGAAAATCTTTACCGAAGTACCTGCACCTTATTTAGAGAAATCTACCCTGGACGATTGAAGCAGAGCTGTGGTGAACTTCAAATTAGAAAAATAAGGTCAGATCTCTTTATTGTTTAGTATTACCAGAAGTGCCCAAGACTCAGCAAAGAAGTTCAAATACTTGGACTTTGTAGACATTTAAAAACTCTCAAGTGCCGAACATTGTTTAATTCCTCTTATCTGTGAATACATAAGTTTGTTCCAACTACAAATTTGTTTTATTCACATTGCAAACATCTTTTCTACCAAAGATAATTTTTGGATCTTCTGTTATAGTATAACCAGCGACTCAGGAAGTGCGCTGCCCTCCATTAAGTGGGTGATTATTATTATTCCTAATTTTGTACCCGCACAATATTAACTATCTCTGCATTAACTTAATATATCAATAATATCAGTTAACTCTTGTTCAAAGGTGAATATGGTAGGGTGAAAAGAATCAGTGACAATTTCATAACGAAACCCTTGATATCGAAGACCGATTGTCTAGCAACATCCCTTCCTGTCTTATGAGGAAGGGTGAACGCGACGTGATATAACCAAGGATAAGGACATAGACGCCGTGCGATCCGAGATCATTTACACGGGCGAGCGCAGGCACGGGCCCATCGCTTAACAATGGGGGTCGCAGGGGACCAAAGGGGGGCGGGCGTCAGAGGCGGCAAGCACGTAATCACCAGACTGTGTAAGCAGGGGACGGGAGGGACGGCGGGGGAAGGGATAACTACGCCGCCACGCTCAGGTTGACCTGCCGCCGGCGTCAGCCACATTCCGTGAAGGCAGGGGGGGATTTACCGGATTTATGGGGTGTTTTTTCGACCCCTGCCACGCAAAAAGGGACCGGGGATTCTTATAATGCGTGTGCTTGTCCGTATGCGGTGTTTGGGGTGGATTTTAAAGGAAGACTGTCAGGAATTTCGTATGTTTGAAGCTAACTTTTAGAGGGGATTAATCCATAGTATTTCTTAGTTCGAAACACTTTTTGGAAATTCTCTGAAGAGGCTAATTCATAATTATTATGAAAATGTTGGATGGAACTGACATGAACGGACTTGTGCGAGCTTGTCATCCAAGTGATGCGATTCTAAAACTAATCTGAACGATCCTTAAAGACGTTATCTCATACCTTAGTGATCGATTTCATCCCTGAATATCACCACCTGCACAACTCACAATTTATTGATGTTATAGGTTACTAGTAACGAAAATTTCAAAAAAGATTTGTTATTATCATTAAGATAACACATTGTAGGTGGTTCAATAAAAAAATGAAAGAATTATTAGAATGAACGAGAAATAATTTTTCACATAAAAATATACACACATCATCCAAAATCCAATTTTCACATAAATCACAACTCAAAACAAATTATTCGAATGAGAAAATAGAAATTTCCTACGCATACTTATCTTTAATGAACAAGAAATCTAAGAAAAATCAGTATCAACTCACACAAGGCCATTCGAGGATATTTACATATCGAGGAACATAGTAACATAAAAAGAAATCAAAATAGGCAGGTTTATCATCACTGAAAGTAAATGACCAGAAATGTTTGATGATGGAATTATTATTTTGACAATAACCATAATCTGTTATTGTTCTTCTTTCCAACGTCAAAGTTGACAAGTTTTCAGAAAATTTATCAATTTTCACTTCTAAGTGCCAAATAAACAGACTACAAAAATTAGATGAAATAGGCAGTTATCTGTGGGTTGAAGACTTCTTAAAGTTACTTCAAACTATTGGCCTCCAAACTTCCGGCAACTTATATTCATGAATGTTGCCTCTTTGATTATTCTTCTTCTCATCTTCTCAGCTCATAGTCCTTGGATATGATAGATGTATCGTTCCATTTCATATTAACGGTTCTCACCTACATTATGTTGAACCAACTTGAATCTATCGCTGTCTAACATTTGAGAAAGTTTCTGATGTTTTTTTATTTTTACTTTCAAGCAAGGGATATTTTCATTCTCCGATATAAGATCTTCCTCGCAACAAAGGACAGTTCTTGGAATTTAGGGCAGCGGCCGTTACTTCCAAGAATGCTTTCTATCGGACGGAATTTTGGGAATCCCTAAGCTCAGCTACCTGTACTTTCTCCGACCTTTCTCAATTATTCAAGAACCTTCTCTCTGTACAGTTCTCGTTTAACCACCAAGGTAGTCAGTTCTACCAGTAAGTTCTACTTTACCAATTTACTTTCACCAGTCTGTAACGGCACTCAGAACTACAAGTTCCTCTTAAAATAATCTGTCTTATGCATTTTTTCTCCGGTTGGGTCAGTTAGCTACCCTTGTTCATTTTGTATGTGATATACTCAGTTGAAATTCTCCACGTAAAAGAAAAAGGTTGTGAATTGTGAACCTGTGACGCAATTACATATCGCCAAAGCACAATTTATCAGTGGAAGTTTGAGAAGCTTTATCCAAAGTACCTGCATCTTATATTACGAAGTCTACCTCGACGATTAGAGCAGAGTTGTGGTCATTTCCAATTCAAAAAATGAGGTCAGATCTCTTTATTGTTTAGTATTACCAGAAGTGCCCAAGATTGAGAAAAGAAGTTCAAACATTGTTTAATTCTTCTTATCTGTGAAAACATAATAACTACAAACTTGTTTTTTTTTATTCACCTTGCAAACATCTTTTCTAGCAAAGATAATTTTTGGATCTACTGTTATAGTATAACCAGCGACTCGGGAAGTGCGCTTTTCTCTCATTAAGCGGGATTATTATTATTATTCCTAATTTTGTACCCGCACAGTTGTTATGTCGTATTTATTTCCATTCTTCTCATTTTTTTTTGATATATCTTTCACACAAGGATTCTGCCAATTTTGAAACTAAATGAAAATTGAAAAATTTTCAAATATGGTCAGCTTTTTCAAAAAGAAATTTTTTGTAGTAAGAACAATAAGAGATGGTGGTTATTGCTCGATCAATAATTCTACATGGTCAACTTTGTCTAAAAGTATCGGCTTCATCAGTTAGATCCCACACTAATCGAATGATGTGTTATAATCTCAACCCTCCATCTCATCAAGACGTCCGCAAGTCCCTTCGACAGATCCTAAGCGGAGCAATCAATCACGGATGCGGCTAATTATAATCGGGCTCCCTTCACGAAAAACGGCAGTATTCACACCCGGGGGCGTAGGTGGCCGCCCCCGCCCGTATAAATTCATATTTTATGCGGGAGAGGAAAGGCTAAGCCTACCGCCCTAATGGCATCCACACACGGCCGGTTCCTGTGTAACAATATTGACTATTGAAATTATTGTTCACATATTAATAATAATATAAAATTAAGATTAATAGTCTTACACTTTCGATTGAAAACTATTGATACATACATTTTTATGCCAAAAAAAAAAACGGTTTTCATGATGAATATTCTCATTCTTACCATAATATCAAGCAATTCAACAAACTACAGATAAATTAATTAAACAATGAAATAGAACACTACACGTGTTTTGACTTTTGCCTTTTCAAATTTAGTCTCTTCAGGTATTATATTCAACTGAAAATAAAAATGAACGTATCAAAGATACTTCAATTGAAACAATTATATATTGTCGTTTTCAAATTATTATTAGTTTATTTGCACTTTTCAAGAATGACTTGCCCAATTTAATTGTAGTCCATAAGTTTGATTACAAATGAATACAAGGTAAATAAATCTTCATTTCAATGTTCCGAATTGTGAGAAAACGTTACTTTCCATTTCAAAATCGAAGTGGTTGTCGAGAATGATTTTTGGATGAAATAAGGCTATAAATAGTATATTTTTAAACAAAAGCAGAATGAGGTCCTATTCCAGCACGAATGCTTTTTTAAACGCATGAGTATTTGAATTGTCTTCTGCAATGAGTTTCAGACGATATTCCCTTTATTTCAGTAAGGTTTCGTAGAAAAATGTTGAAATTTAATGAAAAATTCGTATTGTACAGAGTGGTCCAAAATGGACACTTTTGATAGGAAACACTAACTTTCAAACTACTCTTCATGCTACTAGATCAATTTTCGTAAAAAATGAATACCGAAAAGCACACATTGTTATCTTGACTTGCTCGAAAGATACAAGGTGTTTTTCAATTTTGTGAATTTCTGACTCACCTCCGCAACTTTTTTATTTTTGATTATTTCTTGTCTCTGTGAAAATATTCTTCTGGCACTTTTTTGTTTTTGATTATTTTTTGTATCTTTAAATACATTCTTCAGGCACTTTTTTGAAAAAAATCCAATGGTTTTTTTTATAAAATGCGGTTTTGAAACTATATCATAAACTTGTATTTTTTTCATATTCGTATTTGAAATGAAATTCTCTTTTCAAATATATATAATAATTGTTACTTCTCCTTGAAATCATTCATTTTGTGGCTTTTTTCGAATTATTTTAGATGTATTTTCAAATTCTGGTTTGCCATGCTGCTGCGTACTGTCGAACAATTATTATTAATTGCAGTTTGCTTCACAAGTTTAATGTGCTTCTATAAACTGAGTTTTTAACATACTAGAATATTCATCTGCCTGTTAATTCAAAATATTTGAAAATTACGAAAGATATGATATGCTAAAGTGCTATTGGGATCACATGAAGATGCTTAGGCTACCACCAATCTTTACTTTGACCAATGTCCCGAATGGAGACAACCGTTTCAGGATATTCAGAAGATTGCAGAAAAACTTAGTTAATTACGATTTTTTTAAACCAAGGACAAAAGTTTATGAAGCCAGGAATAGAGATAGAGTTAGTAGAAATAGCGGTTCAGGGAGAAATACAAAACCAGTCCAATATTTCATTTCGCAGTTGAAAGCAGATATTTCAAAGACTAGGTACAGCAATGCAAAGTCTAAAAAAATAAATTCAAACTATATAGAGTAAGAAAAATTAACAGAAATCTATATTTCCGGCTCGAATTTTGCCAATGGTATTTACGAAAACCTAAACTTTGGAGATAATGTTATATGGACTGATGAAGCATGCTTAGCAGCTCTGGTATTTTTAATAGATACAATTCCTACAATTGGACGGGGCACCGTGTTGTAACGTACACATCATAACGGAATATTTACGGAGAATAATTGGCTTATCAACCGGGGTCCTGTTCGTTGAGCAGTAAGATTCCCCGATCTTACGCCTATACATTTTCACCTCTGTGGAAGAATAGAGGACCTCACATATACCTAATCGCCATCCTGATTCCTGAGAGGCGTTGGAAGCAGTTTGAAGCGTTTGAACCTTTCGTTCCACAAAATAGAATTCCAAGATCAAGGTCTCTGACTAGTCGGCCAAAGATTCTACAATCACAGACTGTCATTGCAATAACAACACATTTTTCTATACTCAGCATTATGATCTCTAACATATACCGTAAGACTATGAGCGAAAGTGCCGCAAAGTATCGAGCAAGTGGAAACCTAGAGTGTGTGGCCCCTCTTTCCGATAAATTCATATTTCAGGCGAAAGAGCGTTGCGGCAAAGCCGTAAAACCCCCAGGCCTAACAGGGACCAGCTTCGCCGATAAATGAGCAATAATTCTGGGCAGCGTCTCACCGACGTCATGTACAAATAGGGCGACCGAAACCGACGTCTACGTTGGCGATGCAGCCAGCGACGCTATGTGGACGGGCGTCGTGGCGCGTGTCTGACGCGTCGGTTCTCTAACAAGCAACCCACTAGGCGCCCCGCTATAACCGCACTGCAGCAGTACTCAAACTTTTTCTGTTAACGGTTTTTTTTACATGGACGACTAATTGCTTAATTTGTGATCACTTCGGAACTGGTTAAGAAGGGGGTGGAGTCTGATATCTGGGAGATCCATTTATTTCTAGTTTGTAGGAAGAAAGAAAAGTTGGGAAAATAGTTGTAGGTTTACGTTTAGAAAATGACGCATAATCTTAAAAGTATTACGTCTGTAATGAACAAGTAAAATTGCCTACAGAAATGCTTCTTGGTAAATTACATAGTTCTACAAATTTTGTTTTTATTGCATCTCCGCAGATTTCTGTCTCAAGTTTCAATTTTCGAAAATTGGTTTTAGTTTTAATAATTCTGGCTAATTGTTCAGATATTATGAGCATCTGATATTCGGTTGAAACGAATAGGTTTAGGCAGAATTTTGTGGAAAACATCACGTTAGAAATTTTCAAGAAAGTCCTAATATCTTTTTTAAATACTTGATATTTCGTAAGTTATTCATGATTGATGCACCACATTTGAAAAATACATCGAGGTTACTGATAACCAGGAAATCCTTCGATCTCAGCATTGCACCACTTTCTCTGAAGAAGCTGGAATTCTTGAATATATGAAGATCTTTAATGATTAAAAATTTCGATTTCATAGAGAAGCCTAGAACGATTGTGACTTATTGGAGAGATTTTTATGAAAATGGAAAAAGAGGTGAAGAAAACCGCTGCAGAATAAAATAGAGAATTTAGTAAAATTTATGGTGGCAGGGCATCCATACCAAAAAAGATGAAGGTTATGATATTTCTTTTATCCCTAATGAATGAGGGGACAGTTGTCGAATGTGACATGTGCGGAGAAGTTTCAACCAGAAAAACGAGTCATAATTTATTTTTTTAATTCTTTGAGATCGATGAAGCTCGACGAAAATATTTGTCTGTAAATTCACATATACCATTATCCCAACCTTTGAAAGTTGATCAGAATAAATTAATTCTAGAGAATTATTCATTCAAACTGCTTCAGAGTACAGGAAACTGACCTTGCTGAAAAGTACTTGATGACCCACTTTTCCTATTCAAAAAATTTAGAAGGTAGATTTGGATGGCACAGGGTGCAATAAAAACCCTTCAAAAATAATTAAAAATTTGGTAAAAGTGAAACAGATATTGACCTGTTTCCGGAGTTTGCTAACAAAATGTGTTTGTTCCACAATTTTGACGCGCACTGTATAATATAAATATAATATAATATTTAAAATATAATATAATATAAAACTGTTAAATGTCGAAAAACTTCAAACCGTGGATCACCACATCCACAATTCAGATTATGACTCGCCTCAAGCATAAAGCGCTTCACAAGTTCCAAACGGGATAGAACATCACAAAATTGGGAAAATTATAGGAAAATTCGCAATGAGACATCGGCCGCCGTGATTCGAGAAAAAAAGCTTATCTACAATATTCAGTAGGGAACGAAAGGAATCCCAAATCCCTGTGGAAAAAAATTGTGGAACTAAATGTATATAATAGACCATCAAAGAAAAAATTGCCATCAAACATAGATCTTCCAGAGGAACTGAACAAATGGTTCTTAAATGTAGTTCGTGATCAGGGTGTAAATGATGGGTTAGTTGTCGAGTATTACAACTCAGAAAAGTTCACTTTGTTCAGCGAGGAGTTTGTTTTTGCACTGACAAATGAGGAGGAAATTTCAGAAATTATGAGATCGACTCGTTCCAATGCAACTGGTCCGGATGGACTAAATATAGAAATGTTGATACGTTGTAGCCCTCATATATTGAAGTTTTTGACCAACATTTTCAATAGTTGCATTCTGGACTCGAGGTTCCCTGGGGATTGGAAAATATCGAGAGTGTTACCTCTTCCAAAGGTGAATAAACCTACCACCTTCAACGATTTTCGTCCGATATCTATAATATCGCCTTGTGCAAAGATTTTTGAAAGAGTCTTAGTGAATAGAGTGAGGTCCCATCTGGAAAAGTATAATATCTTGCCAGCTCGACAGTCAGGTTTCAGGAGAGGTTTTGGTTGTTGCACGGCTCTTCTTGATGTTGTCGACTCTATAATATCGAAAGTGGATTCGGGTGAGGTTTGTGTTTTAACTTTACTAGATTATTCTAAAGCGTTCTATAGAGTGAACCATCGGATACTCATTGCAGTGTTGAGGCACATAGGATTCTCTTCATCTGCCATTGAGCTGATGAGGGATTACCTCCGAGATAGGTGTCAGTATGTGGAGACATCGTCGGGAAGATCTGAGACAGGCACTGTGGGATGTGGTGTTCCACAGGGCTCGGTACTTGCACATATTCTCTTTTGTATATATACTATCTTCATCACTAATGGACTTGAGTTTTGTACTGACTTTCGGTACGCCGATGACACTCAGCTGTTGTACTCTTTTTGGCTTCAGATATTGTTAGAGCAAATCGGGAGATAAATTCTGATCTTGATCGTTTGTCAACGGACTCCCTGAAGCATGATTTAGTACTAAATCCTGATAAAACAAAGGTTCTTGTCTTTGGCGGTGGGGCTGCTGAGGTCGTGAGAGGGTTGAAATTGAGAGTCAATGGTAGTGAAATTGCAGCTGTTGAGTCGGCTAGAAATTTGGGAGTCATTCTAGACGTTGAACTTCGGTTCACATTATGTGTTCAGAGGGCCTACACTGCATTGAGGAGTCTATACCCCCATAGGCATTTCCTGCCGCAGAAGCTGAAAATATTACTTACTGACTCACTCGTTCCAAGTCATTTTAATTTTTGTGACGTGTTGTATGGTCCCTGCTTGCGTATTGATGATAGGGTGAGAATCCAACGGGTCCAGCGTGCGTGTCTTCGCTTTATTTATGGCGTTAGAAAGTATGAACCAGTCATTCTGAAGTTGAAATGCTGCAATTGGTTGAGTATGGAGCAAAGACGTGAACTACACTCTGCAGTGATGTTGCGCTCAATTATATACTTTAAGTCACCTCCTATTTGTATAACAAAATACGATTCAGATCGGATGTTCATAATATCAATGTAAGGTTCAGAGGTATGATTTCTCCACCTGTTTTCAGAACTGCCTTGTTTCGTCGTTCTTTTTCATTTAATGTGTATTCATTATATAATCGCTTACCACCTCATCTTAAGTGCTACAAACCGGAGGTGTTCAAGTCCAATTATCGGAAACTACTCCTCTCTTCAAGTGCGTAGTGTGGATTTTAAGGCTACTTGCTATCTGACTTGCTAACATGTGATTGTTTTCAATGCCATATGTTTCTTTCTCCTCAGGGGGTGCTCAATCCATGATGGGTTTTTTGCTGGGCGGTGTGTGGAGCATGGGTGAATTGTTTTTTTTTTCTCGAATTTTTGTATTTCTTTTTTTTTTGTGAGATTTTTCGGTGTCACAGTAATAACACAGTTATACTGACGTGAGACCGTTTGCAATGTATAATTTTTTTTCTTATTCTTTTTGATAGATAAAGGATAGTTGTATGGATCTTATATTATTGCAATAAACTTATTATTATTATATTCAAGTCCAAATTACGCAAAAGCGATGATTATTCGGAAACGAATTTTGGGAAACTTCTACGACACCTTAAGGAGGATGAAGACATAGAGTAACATAAAACTTTCTGAGAGCACGATATCTGGCCTTACTTGACAGAATATGAATACTTCAAATGAACGGAACTATGATATTGAAATTTCAAAATATGAAAAATATTAATATCCTCCATACATGCACAATTTCAAGTTGAAATACGACGAATATCTTATGATATATCTTATGTTATGTTGAAAAACATTTTTTTTGGATTTTTGAAAAAGTTCCTACGTTATCGATTTCGACGAAATTTTGCAAACCTGTTAATCTCAACCTCATTCAAACATGTTCCAATTCACAACTTGATCGAATGGATATTCTAGGAGTTGTTGACGAGATATTGTTGATGATGGAACTCGTATAGAATAATAATCATTTGGCAATAACCATCTTCTATTATTACTCTTCTTCCCAACGTTTCAACAGACATCTTCTGTCGTTTTCGAGGTAAAATTAGCTTTTACAAAAGCTGATGATTTCAGAAAATTCTACAACATTCATAAATGTCGAGTAGACAGACAACGGAAACAAGATAACAAAAAAACTTCTTCAAGTTACATGGAACAATTGACCTCCAAACTTCTGGCAACTCAATTGATGGTGCACTAACTGGATTCAAAGCGATGGTCATGAATGCTGCCTCTTCGATATTTCTTTTTGTAGGTTTCTCTTCTATGGATATTAAAGATTTTTCGTACCATTTTATCAAGTGATTTTCATCCACAGCATGTTGGACCAACTTGGATCAATCGGTGTCTAACACTTGAGAAAGCTTCTGATGTTCCTTTATGCTCACCTTCAAGGGATGCTCTGTTTTTCTAATATAAGATCTTCCGCACTCTCCTGGTATCTCATGTATACGTTCTTTGATTCTCGTTCAACTTTTGTTAGATTAGCTTTGATGGTGTCTTGTGTCTTAAGGGCGGTTGATATTTCGTTCCTATTTTCAATTCTTCTCAATTTTTCCTGATAAACCTTTCACCTAAGGAATGACGCTTATATATCCAAAAATAACTAATATTTGCGCAAAACGGTAGCATGCTGTTCTACCAGTCACTAGAACAAGCACGCAAAAAGAGCTCTGAAGCATATATAAAACATCTTCAAGCACAGAAAATGAGAAATGCCCCAATCATCGAAGAGAATATCTAAAAAACATCGAACGGAAGAAACATTTTGATATCCACCGATCGGATCTGTTGGTGTGATGTGGCGGTGTCGGCACGCGACTAAAACGACCCCCTCCTCCCCCGTCGACCCCGCAGCCCCGTGCCACCGCACGCGCCGCCCTCCCTAGCAGCGCCGTCCGCTCGCGACCCGCCGTCACGCCAACACATCTCTCGCCCACTCGCCCACCGTATCTCGGCTGACAAACCGCCTCCAGACACCGTCAAGAACATAAACGGACCGATATCGCTCCGCAGAACACGCGAAAACACGTAATGACGGCCAAAAATAAAAGACCTACGGAACCAAGACGCGCGAATAAGCCACTGATGGAGAAAAGGAGACGTGCGAGAATTAACCAGAGCCTTGCAGCCTTAAAAACCCTCATCCTGGACTCGGCGAAAGCAGAGAAGACCAAACATTCAAAACTGGAGAAAGCTGACATATTAGAGCTAACAGTGCGTCATTTCCAACGGCATAGGAGCCTTGATGTTAAAGGAGTCAACCAGTATAAAGCAGGATACTCGGACTGCGTCAAAGAAGTTCAAAGGTATCTAGAAACACCTGATGTGCAAACTATGACCATTGTAGACCCCGGAGTTCGACAACGACTTCTCAGGCACCTTGAGGGATGCATCACTGAAGTCGATATGGACCTTCGACCACCTCCAGAGGAACGTTTAAGACCAGAAGAAAATAATAACGAAACGGACAACATCCAGAAGAAAGAAGAGAAGGGAAAAAATGACGGCAACTATGTGTTACTTCTTCCTGAACACTACCTTCAACTAGCCAACGCTCTGGGTGTCAACATAAAGCACCAAGACGACCTTTCAAAACCTTCTGTCTCCCATGAGCAAGTGAATGAAGTGGCGCGAAGAGAAAATGACGTGAAAGGTAGTGAAAGTGTAAATTTGGTAAAAAACTTGGACAGTATGTGGAGGCCTTGGTAATCTTGATGTTTTTATGGTTGTTGATTTGTTGCTAGATATTTTAGACAATCTTATATGTTATGAGAATATGTTGATACTTTATTGTTTATTTGTGATGATAAACTGTTTGATGGATGAAAATTTTGCAATATAAGATTTTTGAGACAGATTTTTTATTATTTGGGGAAGTTCATATGCAGAATATGAAGAAAATGAGATGTTGATCTGCTACTACAAATTTTCAGAGGTGTACGTGGATTCGTGAAAAAGTATGTCACATTCAACATTATACATATTTTTATACCGTGTGCGTGGAATTATTTTCTCAGAAAAAAAAATATTTGACTACAGAATCCGGAAACAGGTCAATTTTGTTTCACTTTTATCAAATTTTTATGCATTTTTGAAAAATGTTTGTTGCACCTGTGCCATACCAATCAATGCCCTAAATTTTTTGAACAACGTGTGGGTCATGTGGTACTTTTTGGTAAGGTCTTTGAATCTTCTTTACAGGCGTGTAGAAATTTTCTAGAATTTTTCTTTTCTAAATTAGTTCAAATTTTGGTTGACTTTCATTCGGTGACAAATTTCATCAGGTATAATCGTCTCAAAGTAAATGAGCCATGACGAAGTGCATATACTGAAAACCTCTTTGAATTAACTAACTTTCTAAATAATAATAATAAATGATACAGAGACCTTACCACAAAAGTACTGCATTACCCACTTTCCCCATTCAAAAGATATTAGAGGGTTTTCAGAGATGACATAGCGTGAAAATAAAAATCTTTTAATAATGCATGAAAATTTGGTAAAAGTCCAACAAAAATTGATCTGTTTCAAGATTTTGTTGCTAAATGTTTTTCGTCTGAAAAAATGGAATTGTTCCAAAATTTTGATGCGCACTCTATATATTTAAATCAATTGTTCTGCCTTTGTCGATTTCGTTATAATAAAAAAAATGTAGGAAAACATTGACATTAGCTTTTGGAAGTTCATGCTGAAACATTTTCCCGTACTCTGGAACCTGATAGAACCTCCACGATGAATGATAATAATAAGGATCTGCTGGGACTTATTTTTTCCAAGCTCCATCGACCTCAAAGAATTAAGGAAAATAAATTTTATCTCGTTTTTTCAATTATGGTTGAAATTTCTCACAAAATTATCCACATCTTCCTGGAGTGAATCTTCGTTAGTAGGTTCCACATCTCCACACACATCACCTTCGACACCATAAAATGTCTTCTCATTTAGTAGAGATAAAAAATATCATGGCCTTCATTATTTTTAGGTATGGATGCCTTGCCTCCACCTTGCCAAGTTTTGCTGAATCCTCCCATTTATTCTGCAGCGATTTTTTTCGCCTCATTTTCGATTTTCATCTCTGGATCGAAATATTTCTAATTTCAGTATCGCAATCACACGATAATTACACCAACATTCGAATTTCTCTATTTCAGTGTCGTAATGAGTTCATTACAGTACTGAAAACAGTGCTGTAATGAACTTATTACAGCATTGTTTTTAGTTATATTTTTCGTTTTGTGGTTGACAACACTGACATCCTATCCTTTCGAATGTCAACACGCGTCCATTGCATGTCAATAGAGATTTGAACGCACTATTCCAATTCTTAACCTGTCAATTTTTGTATCAGTCACACCAACTGCGAAAATAAAATACAAAAGGCACTAGGAGGTATAATCTGAATTTTTCATTGAATTCCAATAAATTTCTCACAACTCTTGACTGAAATAGGGAAAATATCGTCTAATACTCGTTGCAGAAGCAATTCCAACACTCATGCGTTCAAAAACTTGCTCCTTCGTCGCTCGTTTTCGAATTTCGCATTCGTGTTGGAATAGATGCCCATTCTGCAACTTGTTTTATAATATACATACTATATTCTGTTCGAAAGTCGAATTGACACTAGAAAAATTCTATTTGACATATTCGTTGAAGGAGCTTTGAATGTTTCAATCATCGATCTATACTAAGTCACAATATTAATCTAGGCTTGTCTATGAGATCAATATTTTTGATCATTAAACGTCTTTATTTATTGAAAAAACCTAGCATTTTAAAATAAAATTGTACAATGTTGAGTTTCAAGGATGTCCTGGATATCGATAACCTTGATGTACAATCCAAATTTTGTGAATCAATCATGAATAACTCACGAAATATCAAGTATTTAAAAAAAAATTAAGAATTTTCGCGAACTTGACCGAGATATTTGGACAGTTAGCCTATTCTGAAAATATGAAACTCCAGTTCATCTCCTTCGGAGAATAAAGAGTGTACGGTCGCCGGTCGGCATACTCAAGTTTGACCCCGGATTCTTCATCAGAAATTCAAACCCGATCGATTGATACTTGAGGTACTTTGCATGTTTTACAGACTATTGGCTTCGGCCTAAATGTATTACACAGAATAGATGGAACATTGTGAGTTCTGGGGAACTTTATACAGTGTACCAATTTGTACACTCGTTTGTATGTCAATTTTGCGCATAGATTTTCGAAAATATTTTTGTTGTGAAGAATTGCAAGACTCGAGCTGTTTGATCTTGATGCAGTTTCTTAATTCACACGGTTCTCAAAATATTTTTTAGAATCGGCATGAATATATTACACAGAATGGATGAAAGAATGTTAGTTCTGAGGACTCTCGTTTCTACAGAGTGTATCAAGAATTGTACATCTACGTTTCTTTTGTGTCAAGTTTTTGTTGCATGAGGCCATTTTTGTGTCTCAGCGTCACCCGTCTGCTTTCCAGGACACGTCGGTTATCCCTACTTATGCGTTTCGTCCCTGGCGGTAGTGTTGGGTACCTCTTACAAGAGGCGGCTCATTTGTCCTGTACACGACGAGGAAATGTAAGAGGGGCTCGTTTTTATACAATGTAACACCTCATTTCAAATGTTCCACTTCGCCTCGATGACGACCAGGAAGCGATGAAGCCTTGCGACAAATACAAAGAGGGAGAGGGGATAAGTCCTAGTCACCGGTACAAAAACGACAGAGACAGAGGTAAATGAGGGCTGAGGGATGTACTGATTCATAGTAGACAGTACACAGATACCGTAAATTATGGAATTATGGAGGGTTTTACGGCGCGGCGGTGTCTTTGTCACTTTAGCACCTCTTACCAAATATGATGGGATTTTCTTTGAACTCAACAAAAAACAATTTTATTTTCGATGATTGTATGAAAATATTGATTCTTCAGAGAAGGAATAAAACGCTAAGCTCTCGATTAATACTTGCTATTTTTGTACCAGTATCTCATGACATTATAGTGTTAATTTTTCCGATTTAAAAATATTAATTATACTAGCCATTCTGTTCGTCATAGATAAAGAAAAATTAGAAGACATCAAAAGTCGAAAAATTGAACGAGTTGTTATTATTATCAAAGGGCGAAATATTCAGTTTCTTACCAACCAAATTAACACAAATGATAAACTATAAAGATGAAATTTTCGGAATAGTATTAGGTGTACAAATAAGTTTCCGCGGTTTGTCAAAAGATGGCCCCACCAGAAGGTTATGGAGAAATTGTCAGATGTAAAACGTAATATCCCAAGTTTAGTCATCTGGCAACACCATAACCTTAAAGTACTAGTGATTCCGTATCAGCATCACGTAATTTTTTTCGTGCAAAAATGTCACGTTTTATTCCGAATAAGCATCATTTGCGGGAACTTTTGATTTACTTCTTTAATGTGAAAAAATCTGCAGCTGAGGCGTATCGATTGCTTCTAGAAGCATATGGTGAAGCTGCTTTAAGTGAGAGAAGTTGTCAGGAATGGTTTCAAAAGTTTAAGAACGGTGAGTTTGAGGTTAAAGACAAAGAACGCAGTGGAAGGCCGAAATGAATTGCTGAAACCAAGCGAAACCATTACTGGAGCTCTCTACCGAACACAATTGATGAGATTGAGTCGGGCAGAATCACTAGTAATTGGATACATTTTCATGAAAACAATTTGTTCTAAAACGAACAGGAAACCTGTGAACGATGTGAGAGGCAACTTAAAATATTTTTATTACATAAGAATATATAATCACGGTTAGCTTCAGTAATTTGAATAACAAAACCCCCATATTCAGTAAAATCTTCCCCTCACCCGCTCACCGTCTTAAAGTTTCAAAATCCAACAATTAATTTGCATTCTAAATTTTACCTCTTTTATCACTTCAATTCTGTCGACAGAAAACGTTACCCTCTTGACGTTGAGTTACGGGACACCCCGTATTTACCAAATTTCATCAATAACGACCGTAGCTTTAGAATGGGTATAGAGGCAGGGCCTGAACAGAAACCTATAGACTATGGACCGACCAACCAGTTGAATGTCCTGTGTAAAGGTACTAACGATTATCTTGACACTAAAAAAAATTGAATTTCATCAACCGAATGCTTAAGCTGAATTGAGGAGTGGCTTCAGCAAAATAGACCATTTTCAGATGCTCCGACCTCTGGTAGAAAAGTGCAATAATGCAGCACACCTCTGTGTCTTGCCTTTGTAGATAAATTGCAAGTATTTCAAAGTTAAAATGTGAGCTGTGATGAAGGAAATGAACCAGGCACAGATTGACTCTAGATATTATACCAATTTCATTAACTAAATGTACAAAAATGCGAGTTTTCAGGTAACTCTAAATAATGATTGGAAGATGGAAAAAGTGCCCATCTCTTGAGCAGGAAGATGAAGTGTTTACATAGGCACTGGAGTTCGCAATGAATTGGTTGGTCTGGGAGGCTGAAGGAATCAGCATAGACGGATGTTATCTCAGAAATTTGCTGATGAAAGAGTGCTTATCACTACTTCTTACTGCAACAACAGTTTCGTGCAAGAATATATCTCCTTCTGCACTTGTTAGGAAAAAACTATAAGGAATGCCTTCTGACAAGAATTGTGAAATGAAAATGAGTCAAATAGGAGTGGTGTTGGGATTTTGTACTGATTGACTGGCTCATTTTGATCTATGGGCATATTGCTCTACTACTTCTGCTCCAATTCTCAGTTCTCATAAACATATATATCCGATTATTCATCACTTTTCCATACCCAAATTTTAATACATAATCTTCTTTTCAATTAAAAATAGACTCACAGCAGTGTAGTGTAGTAAAATTTAGGATAGACTGCAGCCTACAGACCGTCAATTTTCAACGTTCAGAAGACATTACGATTCAACTCTATCGTGTGTAGTGCACTACAGTTTTGGATCTTCAGTTTCAATGGAGACCTTGACTGCAGGCCGGGGTTGTGTGTATAAGCACAATCAACGCTGCAGCAGATTGGTTTGAATATGAATATCAAGAAGAACTGGGTTATGGTGGCAGTAATACAACAATAAAAGTAGAACATACAAAAGTGCAGAATATAAAGGATTACATATGCTACACATAGAATGCGACTGGGCAATGAAAACCAGAGAGCAGAACGAGACGATTTGGCCTTACCTGTGTAGTCTTTGGCAAACTGAGCTACATGTTCAAGGACAAACTCAAGCAGAGAGTGTACAGTGCATGTGCCCTATCAGTCATTTCTCGAGATTTAGACAGAATATCGGAATTTAAGTTGTTACTAACATCTATATTTCAGTGAATTTGAAACCTAACGTCCCATAGTAATCCATCCATAACTAGATTACACAGTAAGTATTAGGAAACTTCTTTTTGTCGTATGGACAAGGCCACTTTGGGATAGTATCTAGATCAGGTAGGCTGTTATTCAAGGTTTTTTTTAAGAATTTTTTCCTTTTGATTAATCATGACGTACGGCTTCAAGAGGATCACACAAAGAAAAATATATAGATGTATGCTGGGAGTTAGTTCGGATGAAAGTCAGATTCAAGATTGACTGTGACAGAAGCATCAGATCTATTCGAGACGGCAGTAGCTCTGAAGCTGGGCAGGTCGTGTGACAAGGAGTGTGGACGAGAGATGAACAAAAATACTGCTGCGCTGACGTCCTCGAACTCTGTAGAAAGGTGCAGGGAAAACCCCCGGATGACGTGGAACACTCCGAGAAGGGGCTGGATGCGGCTGGTTTGCGATGAAGATGCATGGAGGCGAAAGATAGGACCTATATCCAGGAGCGATTTGCCAAAGACTGAGGAAGAAACAGTTCTGGAGTGACAGCTTTACAGAAAGATCTAGTGATTTTTCGTATTCATAAAATTAGTCAGGATTGATTTAACTGTAGCCACGAAGCATTTGGATGTTGACAACAGAGAGAATGAAAAAAAAATGTTGATAGGCAATAACCTGAGGGCGAGAATTTGGCGAGGTCTAGTCTTGTCAAATTTTGCAAACTCTTTCGTTTAAGTGTTATTCAAAAGTTCAAGTTTCCAGTTATCAAAAAACCAAAAATCAGATGCTCATAACCGCCTAACCATCAAACGTACTGGGATCAATAACTACATTTAACAAGATATTTGTACATTTAATCAATTTTGTGAATTTGGAAACTGAAAAGTTATCTTATAGATGCCGAGGCGAACGAATACACCCACCTCTGCGGATTTTCCTTGATAAATTGACAGTAGGTTCAGGAGAACCTTTAATTCAATTGGAGCATTCTTAACGAGAACTATAGATACAGATACATAGCATAATGATATTCACACAAAGCGCATCCACCACTTCGAAGAGTATAAATTTGAAAGACATTCGTACATATTGAGTTTTCAACAGTTTATGAACCTGCAAAAAACAGTAGCTGTCTCCATATGAAGAAGTTCTTGAACAGAATAAACGTGCCAAATATCATGAGGATATATGAGTTGTCTTGAAAGTAATGGGCAAATTAATAAATTGGCAGAAACAAATTCACTCCGTATCTTATTATGATTAACTTAAGTTTCTTTATCTAGGCACCTGTAGCTTCCGCTTATTAATCAATGAATCACCTTGTATTTAATTCCACAACATTTCCAAAATGGCAAATTAAATAATTATAACGTTATTAAAATCATTACATCAAATAAAAAGATTTTGCTCGGAAAATTATAAGAACTATTAATTTTCGATTAATCACAAATTGGCTAAGCTCAAAATTGAAAGATCTTCATAAAATGGTTAATAACAAAGCCAAAACAATTTTTATTTTCCAATTTTTTCATAAAAAAATTCCTTGTGTCTGTCCTACTCAGCATGTGCTGTAGCACGTGTTGTGCTACATACGGCTTCATAAAGTCGTTGCATGTCTGCTTTTGGGTATTTTTTTAATTTATAAGAACGTAAACTTTTCTTTTTTCATTCTAAAATGAAAGGTTGAACCCGGTAATATATTAGTAGGATATATATATTAAACATAGACCAAGCACATTTAGAATTCTTACGAATTCATAAATAGTTGGTTGTCTGTTGGATGGCAAATACAGCCGATAACAAACAATCAACTATTTATGAATTCGTAAGAATTCTGAATGTGCCCGGTCTACGTTTAATATATATATGTATCCTACTTCTCTTTTTTCATTTATACAAATAAAAATGATTGTATTGTTTTGGAACTTGACCAAGATATTTGGAAAGTTAACCTACTCTGAAAATATGAAAACTCTAGCTTATCTCTTTCGGAAGATAAGAGTATACGGCCGGACAGAAATACTCAAGTTTGACCCTGTATTCTCTTCATCAGGCAGTCAAATCCACCATTTTTGGCTCAATATTCGAAAACTACAGACATTTGGGTAAAACTATACCACGCTGTTCTACTAGAATACCAAAACAATCACGCAAAAAGGATCTGAAGCAACTATTCTGCATACCTGAAAATACTTCAAACTTCACTTGGATTCAGCGTTAAAGATGAACCTTAGCACCAAAGACAAAATTAAATTTTGGATTTTCATGCAGACTTGTTCATAAAATTGGGCGAAAGAACTGCAACAAAATGACCTACTCTCTTCCTTGATGACGAAGGACAATGTAGGCATCAAACAAAGTTCCCGAATGTTTGAAAACCTGTTAAGCTAAAGGATTATATTAATAAAATATTATGATTTATTATTCATTTTTTTCAGTACAAACATTAGATTGCTTTGGTGCAAGATGCACATAAGTACATTTTTATGGAATTGTTCAATTAAAATTAAATATGTATTTTATTTCAGTCATCTCTAATCTATGTCAAACTCTCATTTCTAAACATATGTACGTAATTATCAGTTCCTGAAGAAAATATATAATTCTCATCAGACCAATCTAAATTTAGAACCTGTCCATCATGGCTATGTACATCAAACAAATGCTCCTTTGTACATCTTATATCCCACATTTTCACCTTTTTATCATATCCTCCAGAAACAAATAAATGTTCACTGTTTGGGCTCCATTTAACTGAACTCACCCATTGGGTGTGGGACTTGTACAAAGACTTACATTCACAATGATCTAATCTTGGATCATACAAACGAATATATTGATCAGCAGAGCTTGTTAATAGAGCATTTGCTAATGAAGACCAGCTTGAAGAGAGGAAAGCCTTATGACCCACAATTTCATTCTTTATTCTAGCCATCTAAAAAAAAAAATGAATAATACATATCTAAAAAAAATCTTCAAACCAGTAAAATAGCTAGTGGCTTACTTGAATATCCCAAACTTTGATTGTATGATCCATTGAGCTTGAAATGATATTTTCATTATCTAACCACTCAACAGTAGTAACTGCCTCTTTATGGCCTTGTAGTGTGCATATTGGTGTTCGTAAATAATGATTCGTTGAGGTTTTAGATTTTTTAGAAACAGGTTCATCTTCATTTTCTAAAGTTGCTGACCATATCTTCAAATTTGTATCTCTACTACCTGTAGCTACTTTTTCAGAATTAGGGCTAATTCCCACACAATCTATTCCCCTCAAGTGACCTTTTAAAGTACAAATGGGATTAGCACTTTGCGTACCTTCTTCCCAATTCCATAATACTGCTGTTTGATCATAAGAAACACTCACAAATCCTTTTTCAGTTTCAAGTATGTTTATCCACTTAACATCTCTCACAATATCAGAATGATGTCCAAGGGGAACAATAGACTTTCTTGAAGTATTCCATAAATAAACAGAATTGTCGTAACAACCAGTCAGAATCCTATAAAAATAAACACCTGTAAAATTTTAATTCACAAATTGGCTAACTTTTAGCACGGCATACTTTTATGTTAGTTTTTGGTAGATTTGAATCACATAATTTATTTATTAGGTTACCATTTTCCAGCACATATATGGATACTTGAAACCCAATCATCATGTGAAACAGATTCCTCTCGTACTGGTGTGGGTATTTTTTGAATATATTCAATGTCAACTACAGATTGATTGGTAACTGATTTTTCTATCAAATGTTCTTCTAGAGTTTTCCTCATTAATTCTCCTTCTACAATGAAATCAAACACAACGGGTTTCAAATAATTAGAACAGGTTTCCTTCAATAAACGATTAACAGTTTCATTCAGGGAAGTCACATTAACATTCTTTGGTACTGTATGGTTAACTTCTGGAAGGTTGAATCTGGAATACAAAGTATTCAGTTGATGGGTAATCAAATGAAAAACTATTTCTTACTTCTCTTGCTTAGTTATTAGACGTACTTGTAACATACTTTCTGAATCCATTATTAACTCTGAGCAAGCTACAATATTTCTTCGAACATATCAGTATTTATGGCAATTAAAAATTCATTAGAAGCTCCACATTATTAAATTATTTGCAATACCTCATGCATTATTGTTAATATTTTTTTCATTTGAATATTATTTCTTATTTTTTTCATTGGTAATTACTCTGATGACTGATGAAAGTATTAAATTTGTTGTTATTTTTAATAAGAAAATCAACTCCACAAAAATGGATAACATCCATAGAAATTTTCAAATATTTTTACACCACAGATAGATACCAACTTGGTACCAAACTTTATCCCAATTCTGTATAAACAATGCGTTAAGTTCTACTTTTCTATGCCTCACATAATTTGAATTTGATCTATGAACTGTCACAATCTCAGCTGATTCTTTCCCATGGAAAAACAAATCATGTCAACAAAACGAAAAAGTTGCGATAATCTTACATGAAGTAGTATTTGCCTGATTAATAATATTAATGTCAAATTTTTATTGAAAGTATTGTTTAATATTATTTGTCTGAAGATGGTGAACCATGAAGCGTATGAATTATATCCCCTCATTTCCCTATCCAGTCAGGTTGAATCAGTTGCTGCTTATGGTTTGTCATAGATTTATGATTTTTATTATTTTTAAAACACTTCGCTCTATATCGAATTTACAGACGATAATCTTCTCATCGGAACAAGACAAGGATTCTTATTTATGTATAATGTAGAACCTGGTATAGAGGAGAAATACAATGTACAATTGATGAGGCTAAATAAAAATTTTAGCAAAAAGCCAATCTCTCAAATAGAAGTCATTCCTGATTACCAGCTTCTGATATGTCTTACAGGTCAGTTATCTGGATGATTTCAAATATTTTTTTACCTCCAATTAAATTTCAGATAACATCATACAAGTTCATGATGTTAATTCTATAAATTTCAATTTACTTACACAAATACAACGTACTCGAGGTGCAACATATTTTACCTTGAATATAAGGGTAAGTTTCCTCTTAAAGTGCCTTTTATTTTGTATTTTTATAAAAAAAATTACGAGGCGGAGTTTAGCTAGATATATAACATGAATAGCAGCATGTAGATATTGAGAAGTCTATTTTAAAGCAACATATATTACATATGACATAAAAATTGAAATTAACAATTTTGACGCAACAACAAAGTTCTCAATGGTCCCTCAGACCTTCCACCTAATAACCATTGAAGAAATTTTGAATATACACACACTGCATGGTTTGTGAAGGATCGCTGAAACACTGCTAACATAAATCTTGGTAGCATAAGCCTATATGTCATACGGAAACACCATGGACGTCACCCCGAAATGTCAATTTTTCACGGAGATATGCAAAGGTTAGATGATATCATATTCTACTGACCAGAGCAGCCAATTGCAAGATGAATAAACTATCGAGTTTCCACCACTGAAGTTGTTTTTTTCTATCAAATTTTCAAAGACCAAATATGAAGCGACAACATGCATTTTTGACCTATTGTAGTCTGTATTTAGTGATGGAATCTAGGCAAGGATAAAAAGAAATTATATATCTATTTCATCTGTTTAATAAGTGTGAAACATTTAAATTTCACGTCTCATTGTTATTTATATAAAATATAATTTTCAGAGGGAAAAATCATTGACTGGTGAAGGTGCAGTCCTTGTTAGAATGGCAGTAGTTGTGAAAAGAAAATTACAACTCTATTATTTGAAAAACAATGAATTTATGCAACTGGGTGAAGATATAAATTTAACTGAAATTCCAAGAAGTATTCTTTGGTCTCAGGAATCACTTTGTATCGGCTATAAAGGGGAGTATGCCTTAGTTGAATTATCAGATAACAGACATTCGGAGTTATTTCCTACCAGTGGGAGTCGTTCTAGTGATCCATGCATGGTAAAAGTTTCAGAAAAGGCATATGCGCTTTGTAGAGACTACCAAACAGTATTTGTGAATGTAAAAGGTGAAACTGAGATCACCACAGCTCTTAGATGGTCAGATGTTCCTTTGGCTTTAGCTTGGGATGAACCGTACATGTTTGCAGCCCTTCCTGACAAAGTTGAAGTGAAAACTCCTGATGCAGCAGGACTTACCCAAACTCTTAGTGAAATGAGTGAGTTCTAAGAACAAGAGGAATTACGTAGTCTGAGCAATATATGGAAATTCTTACGAATTTTCAGATCATTATTTCCTGATCATGAGTTTTTGAAAACCTATGACCACTAATTTTAGATATGAAAATTTCTTAAGAATTTTCATACATTGCTGGGGTTATGTAACTCCTTTTCTTCTATATCCAGATACATTTTCATTTCCCTCATATGAGTATTAAGAATTGTATTTTTATCATCAATGATATTAATAGAACGAATTTTTCAGCAAAAGTGAGATTTTTGGTTTCATGCAAGCAAGGTAGAGTGTATGCTGCTAACTTCAGCCAAGTTTGGGCTGTAAGTGGTGTCAACATAGCTAAACAAAGAAAACTACTACTTGATGCAAAACAATTCCAGTTAGCTCTAAAATTAACTGTGAGTATTCAACATGAATCTTTCGCTACTTGAAAATCAAAGAAGTTGAGCTGTCATGACATCACAAATGTAATTCTGACATGCATCATGTCATTGGATGATAAATAAAAATCATTGATATATTTTTGAAATTGAATTGAAATTTCGATTTTCAGTTTGTCAATTTCAGGTTAGTATGGCCTTCTTAAGGGCATATTACATATTTGATTATTTTTATTATTTCCCTAAAATATTATACCATTTTATAAAGAAAACCTAGTAGGTTAACCCCCATGTTAAGTTTGTTTCACGAAAAGGATAATCAATCCAGAAGGCGCTGCGATCGCGGGTTATTCGAAAGTCGTGATTTTACAGGGTAGGGTTGATTTGGGAAAGCAGGTATAAATTTTACGTGGACTCTTGTCAGTTCGTTCAGTCAGTTTATTCTTCTCAACTAGATACTAGTAGCGGTTGTCTGGTTGCAGATAAGCTATTTTCTGTTTTGTCGCTAGCTGTGAATCGTTCTATATCTAAAAAAAACACTGTTCAACAATTGATAGGGATCACTTACTTTTTCTAAATTAATAAAAAAATATTCGCTCCAAGATTATAAATTTAGTCAGATATCAGAGTATTTTCAGTTGATAATATGGTTCACTTGAGAAAAGAATGAAAAAATGTGGTTGCATAACATAAAAATTTTATGATGAAACCACAAGAAGGCTGAAGTTTCGGTTAAGCTAGTACCTAGTTGGTCCCTCACGAGCTCGTCTCAAGCATTCTACCCTACGAGGCATACTTTCAATCAAACGATTTATGAAATTTTGGGGCAAATATGTCCAAATATCCCGTAAAGCGTTAGAAAGGTCCTCCAGGTTATTGATCGGTTGTTCTAAGGTTGACAATTGTCTAGACATCTCAGACCAGACATGTTCGATGCAATTCATGTCTGGAGAGCGAACTGGTCAGTCCCTCCTATCAATAGCATGAGTTTCTAGCGCTTCATTAACCAGACGACTACGGTGTGGACGGGCATTATCGTCAATTAAAATGAAATTCTCGCCCAAGGCAGCCGCAAACGGAACAATTATGGGTTCAATAATCATATCGTGATATCTCTGGCTGGTCATTGTGGTGTTCTGCAGAACAACCAACTCTGTGCGTTGGTTCAAACAAATTCCTCCCCATACACATATAGAACCTCCGCCAAAAGCTGTTGTGGGTACCATGAACTGTTCTGCATACCTTCGACCTCTTTCCCTCCAAGCAAGAATACGTCCATCGGAGTTGACCAAACGAAATCTAGACTCATCCGTAAATAAACATCGGCTCCAATCTTCAACTGTCCAATTACGGTGCTCCTCAGCCCATTGCCGTCGATGAACCCGGTGTTCCCTAGACATGCGGGGATGTTGTACCCTCCTACGTGCTCTCAAACCACGAACATGTAGTTGTCGTCTTACAGTCTGGTTCGAAATTAGAACTCCTGTTGGAACTCTCAGTGATCTATTAAGCCGCGACGCCGGGTAAGTGGGATTTCTCCTAGCATTGAGGATCAAAAGACGATCTTGGGCAGCTGTTGTACTGCGCTGCCGACCTCCCCCATGAACATAAGCTACTGAGTCGTTTTGGATGAACCTATTCCAAGCCCGACTCACGACACTGCGGAACATTCAACCGCCGGGACACTTCTCGCTGGGACAAACCTTCCTGTATCCACCATATGATTTGGTCCAGTTGCACAGGAGTTTTCTCGGCATGGCTGATAAGCCGATATTGTTCTCATTTCTTCAATTATTGTCATTTTATGTGTTTGAACGAGAGAAAAAACAGATTTAATAACAAATACCACATTGCTTTTCACTCCACCTGTAACAGCCTACAGATAATAATCGATTTTGTGAACAAGAGCCGATGAAGTGAGGAAAAATTTGATATAATCAACTCAAAACATCTTAATTTTTCCTTAGAGAACATATAATGTACAGATATTCACGAGATAACTTGAAAAAAATACAAATGAAGAGAAGTTCATAAGTGATCCCTTGCAATTGTTGATCAGTGTATATTGAAGGTTGTTGCTTGTCATCTTTCCCATAAAACAAAAGGTAAGTGAAAACACTTTCTTTTCCTAATTGTGTTAAGAATTAGTTTTTTTTTCCGAAGTAGGGAGCTATTAATTTTATCAAATTCTGGTTATCAGGATATGTTTAATTTATGGCCAAAAAAAAAAATTAAAAATAATTAAGCAATCGTAGGGTTCACGCGAGATTATTTTGCCTGAATATTCTTCACTGTAATCATAAAATTGCATGTAAAAAAAGATTAACTCAATTAATCAACTTAAATTCCTCAGTTTTGTGAATCGTTCCAAATTCATTATTAGTTAATCAACCTAAAGAAGAGATTTTTCTGAAATGTTTTTTTCAGGATGTCTAGTTATAAGTGTCAGTTTTATAAGTGTGTCATGTCCTGCAAAAAAGACAAGACTGAGAATGTACAAATTTCCTGTCGATAATGCCCTCAAACATTTTGATATATTGTACGAGGCAATTCTATAAGAAGCTCTCAGATTTCATGATAATTTTTATACTCATCAAGACAATTTCGAAATCGTGTTGTGTTTATTGTTGAAGGCCCCAATTAAAAATAATTAGGGTGATTTCTTCAATTCAACTCTTCCTCTCTTGTTATAAAACATTCTTATGGCTTTTCAGTGTAGAACAATATAATTCTAACAGTTCTAAACACAGGGTAACTACATGTTTTAAATTCTACCATACTGAGCCATTAATCAGGTGATATAAATTTTTTAGGCAAACTTCAAGCTTACCTAGAAAATGTCAACTGTGCTATAAGACAAATGTCCAAATAAAATAAAACTTTCCTAATCTATACAATTTTGAGCTAGCTCTGAATTGGTTAGAATATTCTGAACTGGATAATAAATCTATCGCTCAATGATTCAAAGCTCTGCTTGAGTTTCAAAATAGATCAATCAAGCAGTAAATAAATATAAAAGCAATAGGAAAATTCTTAAAAATTTTCAAATTAATATGTGATGGTCATATGATTTCAGCGGGATTTGCCATCAAACACTACCAATGCCAAAGTGATGAAATCCCACAGATGTTATAAATTATGCAGTTAGATTCGAAGAGAGTAAACGATGAAGTCAATGTCAATTTTTTGTATATACTTTATTTGTTTTTTATATTATAATACAATACAATAAGCCATTATTGTATCAAATGATGGTTAATACATAGGATAATTTTCTTTGGATGCCTATTATAAAATAAGAACTCGTTTTTTCAGGAAATGGTAGTTTGGCTGATATAAGCTCGGAGTCCTTGAAAAAAAAATTTTTATGCAGTAGAAATTTTTCTTCAGCTCAGTTAGTGCCAAGAAGATTACCATGTAATGCTGCTCCAGAAATATGTTTCACAGTCAAGCAGTGAAAATGATGATGATCAGAAAATAGCCCAGAGCTTCAGGTCACAAAAGGTTTGAGGACCTATGAAAATAGGGGTTTACACAGGACTCTGGCTCTGCCTGAACAGACAGGGAGCAGTGGAAGTAGTGATGACCAATTTTCCTGTGAAGTGCAGAATTTGCCCTTGGCACTTAAAAAAACTACCTTTATTAGAGAAAGAAAATGAAAAACTGAAAAAGAAGATTCATAGCTTGAAGAGCCAGTTAAAAGCTGATAAGAAGAAAATAATGAAATGTCAGTTATCATCCAAGATTTTGTTCAAGAAATCAATCTCCCAGTGTACTGCAGACTTAGTGAATATGCAGATGACACATCATGTCAGAATTCCATGGACACCCTCTGAACAAAAAACTGGAACAAAGGTGTCATACTGCCAGCCACATCAACTGAAAAAAAATGGTTGGGAAACATCAACCTGGCCTGGTTTCAATATGAAACTGTTCAATTAAAACCAAAACCATGAAGGAATTGGATAAGGCATGCATTATAATTTTCGATGAAATGAGTTTAAACAATAATATTGATTACAATCAAAAAACTGATATCATTGAGGGTTTCCAGGACTTAGACCAATTAGGAAGAAAGCCAATTTTTGCTAATCAGGTCTTGGTTTTTACGATCAGAGGCATTTCTTTGTCATGGAAGATTCCAGTAGCCTATGTTGTATCAAAGGATGGTATAAAGGCAGGGGAATTACAAGAATTCCTCTAAATTTGTTTGGAGAAGCAGACAAGTATAAAGCTAAAATCCATTGGTGTAATCATTAATTACCGCCAAGATCAAAACAATCAAGCAGTTAAGCTTGAATGCCAAAACTCAACTACCGTATCTGAACCTTTATTTGAACGTTTTCGAGAACTTCCGATAGATGTCGGTCAAAGACGTTCGAAATGGTAATCCCGTAGGGTTGTCCTACTAGGTAATCTTTATACAATGATTATACTAAAAATCTTCAACTCTCAAGAGAGTAATAAAGAATATTTATATCCTCCAACACTGGAGCTTCATTATAGCAAATCCAAATATATATGATTACTTTATTTTTATCAATCATCCAAAAACTCAACATGTAAGGCCGCATGGTACCCCATGTATATGTTTTAGTTGATATTAAATGATAGTTTTTAGTTTCTAATATACTGTCTACATTTTAGGCAATTTCTGATGAATGCGAAGATGATAAGAAAGAAAAAGTTCACCATATTCAAACACTATTAGCATACGATCTTTTTGCTAATAAACAATTTCATGAAAGCATGAAAGAATTTCAGAAATTGAAAACTGATCCTTATGATGTGATAAGACTATTTCCAGAACTTCTGCCTCATCAACCCGAAGAAAATAACCCTCAAGCTGGTCCACCATTAGTTGGAAAAGATCTAGAAACTGGTCTCTTAGCTCTCATTGACTACCTGACTGATATAAGGCATCCCTTGAAATTGGAGGTGGCTAACAATAATGATGCCAAAAGTAAAACTGCTCTTCATTTACTTCAGATCATCGATACTACTCTTTTGAAATGCTATTTGCAAACAAATGATGCACTCGTAGCACCACTATTGAGATTAAACTATTGTCACTTGTCTGAAGCTGAAAAAGTGTTACGAAAAATGGGAAGACATAATGAATTAGTCATATTGTATCAAACAAAAGGGCAGCATCGTAAAGCTTTGGAGTTGCTGAAATCTGAAAAAGCTATTGAAAGGACCATTAAATATTTGCAGCACTTAGGTCCAGACCAGGTTAGTGTTCTGAGTAATAGTTCATTCTTAAATAACTGAAATCGCAGCAGATCTTGAAAATGCAGCTCACCAAATGTTTCTAGGATCCATTTGTAACATTAGAGAACTTTATGGTAAATTCTGAGGCAGAAATTTCTAAGAGCTCTATGGAGAATTGTTTTTTTTAGATGAAGCTTGAGTTTTTGTATTATGATGGCGAATCTTCTCAATGTACAAATTTTAGTAATGCCATTCAATGGATTTAAGAAACATTTCTGATGTATTTGGGTTGACATTCAAGATATTTTATTTGTATGCTTTTTGGAGTAAGGTCAGGCTAGCATTTTTTTAAGATTTGTATTTCAGGTTGGTCTCATTCTGGAATATGCCAATTGGGTGCTAACTGAAGCACCAGAGGATGGACTAAGGATTTTCATTGAATATAACCCTGATGATGAACAACCTCCAATGCCTCGAGTTCTAGATTTTCTCCTGAGATCACATCAGAGTGTTGTGATACCATATTTAGAGCATGTTGTTCACGTTTGGAAAGATACAAATCCCCTCTTTCACAATGCCTTAGTTCATCAGTACAGGGAGAGGTCGATGACCGAACAGACAGACGTTTCTAGGCGTTTATTGTTGGAATTTTTGGAAAAGAGCCAACATTACGTTCCAGAGTCTGTTCTGGCACAGTTTCCGAACGAAGGCTTCCTTGAAGAACGCGCTGTGATCTTGGGCAGATTAGGAAAGCATGACGAAGCATTGGCTATCATAAGAGCATTGGGAGATATTGATAAAGGGCTGAAGTATTGCCAGAAGGTTTATGATGGCAATAACCCAAAAAGTAAGGGGGTAAGTATAGTTATAAGAAATTTGCTTTTGTCGTTTCTAAGTTCGCTTCTTTAAGGTTTATGTTTCCCTCATCAAACAAATATTGGATCCAAATTCGTGTCCAACACCCAGCAATGTAGTGTCACCAAGACCTGAAACACCGGATGTAGAGTTGGCTTTGAAAATTATGGATGAACATGCTACACGCTTGGATCCTATAGAAACTCTCAATTGTTTACCTGAAAATGTACCTATTGGAAGAATTCAATCTTTTCTGCTGAAAGCACTTCATAAATCTATATCGGAAAGAAGAAGGGCACAACTGCTCAAGGGACTGTTATATGCTGAACATTTACAATGTCAAGAATCTAGATTTCGGCTGCAGGCTCAAAAAGTTCTAGTTACAGAGCTGAATGTTTGTCCAGTTTGCAAAAAGAGGTTTGGAAATCAAAGGTGAGCAAAAAAATTTAATTAAATGAAACCTTAATGTCTGCATTTAGTTTACTCTAATCTAAACAGTTGTTTTGATCAGATTCTGATTGATTAATCAGAATAGTTTTTTTTTGTTCCATGATTAGATAAATGAAACTGCTTTCAGTTCCAAAAGCAACAGGAAATTGGTTAAAGAAAATATCAAACCACTGTGTCGTGGATGATATTATTGGTTTTGTTGATAGTGCACGAAATTTTGGCTTGAATATGGACGATACTTTGAGATTTTGTGAACACATGCAGGGTACAATCGGTAGAGCTTATATAACAAATTCAAGATTTAAGTCAGAGTACTACTTGCTCATTTGGAACTCAACATGATTTATTTGGAAGGATTTGACATTAAAAGGTCTCGCTTGCCGAACGTGTTGGCCAGTTTGAGTTTCAGCCGCTTCTAAGATGAAGAACAGACGATGTTTGCAGCCGCCCACTCTGGGTCAGACGCTGCGGTTTCACCATATCTGGGCTAGCCTCACACAGTCACTGTGGCGTTTAGCCCAAGTAGCTTGGGTCACACAGTGTACTCAGGGTGATGTCAGTCTGTCTCAAGGATTCTGGGGGAGGCAAAAGCTCAGTAAGCAAATAATCAGTAGGCTTCAAAAAAAAGCCCTCTTTCGACAACAAGAAAATCAAAATTGCCACTTAAATATCCGTACTATGAGATCAGAAGAACACCTTGAAATAGTGCAGAGTGAATTGAGTAATATTAGCTGGGAGATATAGAAAGAGCATAAAGATCGGATAATGCTAGCAAAATGATCAACAGAAAATTTATAAAACAAATCGATCATCGGACCGGAGATTTCAATGCTCCTCACCAGCAAGGTTCTCTGAAGATATAGAAAGACAGAAACATGGGAGATTTCAATGGCAAGATCGGACAGAAACTTGCAGACGACCCAGAAAATGTTGGTTTACATGGGCTGGGAAATAGAAATATAAGAGGACAAATGCTACTGGAATACTTACAACATCAACATATGTACTGCCTAAACACCTTCTATAAAAAACCCCCCACAGAGGAAGTGTACATGGAAAAGCCCAGAAGGGAAAACAAAAAACGAAATCGACTATATAATCTCGCAACAGACGAGATATATGCCAAGATGCGTTTGTCCTAAATGTCTTCGACACCGGTAGCGACCATAGGTTGGTACGAGCAAATATTAGTATTAGAACCAAGAACGAAAGAAGCAAAATGATCCGGAGGACGTCTGTCTCGATCCTAGAGATCCCGGATGACAAGGAGTCCGATTACCAAGCCACCCTGAACTCAAAATTATGCAACCAAGAGGATCTAAAGGAAATGGCAATAGACAGATTATCGGCTACCATGACAGTGTCCAAGTTGCAATAAAGAAAGTCTGCTGCAAAGTAAGAAAGAAAAGTCAATCAAAACTGAGCCCGAACACCTAGAATTGTTGAAGCAAAGAAAAAATCTTAACAGGGAATCAAATGAGTACAAGGAGATCTGCAAGGCAATAAATAGAGAATCCAAGAAAGATATAAGGTCCTCCAATAACCAGCTGGAACAGAGAGTTATCGAAAATAACACTAATATGAAAGTGCTAAAGTCAAATAGGGCCAAAGGAAAGAAACAGCCTTTTAAATAACAACTGAGAACTCGTTACAAACAAAACAGATGTTCTTCAGAACTTTTATAAATACCTATATACATCAACTCTCCCCAAACTAGATAAAGCAAGACAGAACATCCTAAATGCTGGTTCCGAAGAGATCCCTGAATTAAGAAAAGCTCTTGAGCAGATGAAGAATAGAAAACCACCAGGAGAGGACGTGTCACTGTTGAAATGCTAAAAATGGAATTAACGGCCCTTGAAACATCCTTATGCATCCTCTTTGACAAATGCATCAACAACGGGAAAATACCTGAGTCTTGGCAAAATGCGGAAGTCATACTAGTCTTTAAAAAAGGGGACAACACCAACATCGCTAACTATCGGCCAATTAGCCTATTGTCACACTTTCACAAACTCCTAACAAAGATTCTAATCAACCGCCTAACGAACAAATTGGACTACTGTCAACCAGATTCAGGAAAGGCTATGGCACAATCGATCACCTACAGACCATTCGCAGCTTAAGAGAAAGATGTACCGAATACACCGTACCTTTAAATCTAGCCTTCGTAGTTTGTTGATGCATGTTATCTATTATTTTGAATTAGCTTCAACATGGTGTTCCATTAATTTTTGTATGTCATCCTTATCTCCATTTCTCCAGAGGGTTGATTTTCATAATTTTCAGTTACTTAGATTTTTTTTAATACGATATATTTTACTAGTTTTATTTCTACTCCTATGAGGTCTGCCGCAAAAGTATCCCACTTACGTTCAGGCCCAAGTGAACACATCAATGTTAGAGTCTCGTTCAATTAATTGGAAGAATAAAAGAATGAGTAAAGCGCTGTGAAATCGAAATTGGCCGAAAATTTTTGGGACAGGCCTCGTAAGACCATTAATTCCAATTTAAAGATCTGAACTGCTTTTTAACATTTCGTCAGTTCAGATATTCCAATGTAATTCCATTTCTTTCTTCTCACGGTTTTCCATTTTCAGCGCATTGGTGAGATTTCCAAATGGTGATGTTGTCCATTACTCCTGTCAAGATAAAAAAATATTCGACCACTGATTATTAATAGTATCCTGTTGTTAAGTCATTTGATGTGATATACTGTAATTTGAAATCATAAATAATAATATTTAATTGATAAGGGAAAAGTCAATAAATACATATATTAATTCAAAACTAACTTATTTATCGATTTTTTTTTATATTTTAAATATTAACAATCTTCTGAATTTCAAATGAAAGCTTTATTTATTATTTCAACGTTTATGATTTGAATATGATAATCACAGAGGGGCAGAAGCTACAAAATATAATATTAAATTTTCCTTATCGATATTTTATGCATAAAACTGTAATTAATTGCAAATTACTCAAATATGCCATGAAGTGATGAAGTTTCAATGAAACATGACAAAAACGTTAAAACTATTGTATAACAATCATCAAATATAATAGGTTTGAGGTCTGATCTACAATAAACATTATTGATTCGTTATGGTGGAATGCTGAAGTACTAATTAATTGTACATTTTATATTTGACCCTCTAGGATCATCTTCTTCATAACAACTTTTCTGATTTTTCCTGTTGGAGTTTTAATCATTTCATTAACAATTTTAATACCAGCTCTTATTTTATATCTGTCAGAGGGTACCCTTTCATTGACAAATTCCAAAATTTCTTCTGGTTGTATGTTACCGTTTTGTTCTTCCTTCAACTTTACTACACCCATTGCATGTTCATTGTCTGTAGGATGAGGGATGCCTATTACAAAACATTCATGAACTGAGGCATGCTTCACTAAAATGTCTTCAATAACAGAAGGTCTAATGTTGTACAAAGTGTAGAGTAAAATATCTTTCAATCTGTCGACTATAACCAAACAATTATCTTCATTGATGTATGCTAAATCTCCTGTTTTGAACCAGCCCTCTTTATCGTAACATGAGCTTGAGTCCATCTTGTAGTAACCATTCATCAAATATCTCGTCTTCATTCTAAGCTCCCCTTCTTCATTGTAGTTACATACTTCTTCAGTATCCACATTGACAATCTGGATGGCATTGAAAATGAAAAAGCTTATCAATATCACAATTACATCAATATTCTATTTGTCTAGAAAAACAAAAAAAAAGTCTAAGAACGCTCAAGAAATTGAGATTTACTGTTTTCAGTTTCAGTAGGACTTTCATATGTAATTAAAGCGGATAAAATTCATAAACGTTGTTTTGTAAACAATAAATAGTACCTCAAATTAGCTGTGATACATCTATAATTTGCAAATTAATCTAATATATTCTGTATTGAGATTTGAGTTTGAACGATTGGTCAGTACTTTCACACTTAGGCTGGGAGCCAGAGTTTTTTTTACTGGGGTTTTTTCCTAGGATTTTATGCCAAACGCCGAATTGTATGATACCCCGCCACTAACCCCTGATCTTTATGCTTTATTGTTCGCTAACTAAATATTGTAAGCCATGTACATAGCTTTGTACATATAGATATTTGGCAACCTATTATGTAATAACACAATCTTCTGAATTTTAAGGAATTAGGTATATAGAAATTATTTAATTGAATGAAAATTTGGGATTTGTCTAGAAATATTATGTGAATATATGCTTAGAGGTTTCTTTTCGGTCAAAAATTTTTCAGAGACTCAATAAGACAAAATGCCGACGTTTCGATTTTATTTTAAAATCATCTTCAGGGCTCTAAAATAAGTGACAACTTAACAGTAAAAACGAGTAAAAATTCAAAGAACCAGAGAACATAATTGAATAAGAACATTAATCAGACTGATAAAGTAATGAATATGCTTAAAAATATTTTGATAATTTTAAATAAAAATGATACATATCTCCCAAGAGCACACTCCACGGTGAAAAGATTATTTAAGGTTCCCTATATTAAAGGGCTATCTGAGAGGGTCGGTCATCTCTTGAGAGATGAAATAGTTGAAATAGCGTACAAACCGGTTAATACTGTTAAGACATTTTATTCCAGATTAAAGTCAAAAACTGCATCAGACTCAGAATCAAATGTCGTTTATAAAATACCTTGCCGTGACTGCGACAAGGTATACATAGGTCAGACGAACAGATATCTTAAAACTAGGATAGCTGAACACAAAATAGACTGTGTTAATATTCACAATCCTATTAAAAATAAAGATAATAACACAGCATTAGCTGAGCATAGTTTAAATATGTTACACTCTTTTAATTTTGAAGGTGTCACTGTTTTAGATACTCAAAACAACTTAAAAAAAAGATTGTTCTGTGAAATGCTTGAAATTAAAAAAGATGCAAATTCTATTAACAAGAGGAGCGATATTGATAACTTGAATACGGCCTATTTTGACCTCATACAGAGAATACAAGACTTATAACATCCATAGATTTGTTTTGTTTCATGTTCCCTTGAGTTTACATTACACGTTATCGTCGTTTTCTTATTTGATAGTTATCAGATGATTAACACTGAATGTCATCCATCCAGTTCATTTCCTTTGGTGCATTTATTTCGCACATTTTTACCAATTTGAAGAAAAATATGAAAATGAATAATGAAATAGTTGTTGGCATTGAGGCACTTGAAACCACTTTTATATCTGTGGTAACAAACTTGTGTTGACCAGTGTAATTTATTCCTACAATAGTTATCACGTTAATAGGTTCTTACCTTGATTGATGTTCCATTAATAATTAGACCACAAGATTCAGGATATTTCTGCTGCAATTCTAGACTCTTGGGATCACGTCTATCGAATATAGTAACCAAGCCTGTGGCCTCTGTCATGCCTAGCATCTGGAAGTTGGCAGCTTTGGGAAACATTTCCTTCAAATATTCCATATGATACGTTCGTACTGGACCTCCTCCCGTCACAATAGTCCTCAGGTCATCATGTGTTTTGTAATTTTTTTCTTTCCATAGCAAGTATGCATCAACAACCTCCCCTGGTGGCAAGAAAATAGTTGTGACCTGGAAAAAAGTTGTAATACGTATGGGGTAAGTGATATACTGGGTTAGAAAGAATAAACTATATTATTATGCAAGTTTCCAATTTGGAAACTCCCGCTTACATGACAGCTCCACGATGTTTCATAAGGTAGTACTCTAAACAAACGGCCCCAACTTCAAAAGTTTTTAAACATTTTAAGCACCATATTAATGGGCGACACAAAATTGAAAAAAATTATTTCACTTCATAGGTGGAAGATCTCTTTGAAATATGATAGTAAGAGCGGTAGTTAGAGTTTAAAAAATAATTAATTTTCCTACATGGTGTCCTAACAAGTCAACACAACGTTCTATAAACCTAGGATTGACTTAGAATAAACAAATCTTGATCTCGACTCTCCCAAAATTTCTGTATAGAGAAGGTGTTCGAGAAGTTTGATCTCATGGCATAGTTTTCCCTCACAGTTTTCATACCTTAAGTTTATGAAGTGTTTCCCAGAAGGTTTCGGCGTTGAAGTGTGCACCAAGAGTTGACATTGATCCGTGGAATGTACTTAACAGAATAAAAGATAACCCTGATATCCAATACATGGGAGAATAAACCAATGTATTGGAGTATAAATTTTCACCAAGTTCAAGTTTGTAGTTGCTCATATCACAAGAACCTATAACAAAACTTCAGAATGAATTGAATTCTAATTGGTTGCATTATTACCTGTTTCCAGCATATGAGCTGCTACATTGATTAATTTTCCTATCATCGCATAATGATTGCAGCAAATACCCTTCGGTTTACCAGTTGTACCACTGCTGAAAAATATGACAGCTGTTTCTTTGAGGTCCTCAACGAACGCTGGTGAGAATTCTTCATCTGGCGTTTCGGCAATGATTTTTTCTATGCAAGGCTTGTTTTGACTCTTTCCTAGAACTATTATTTCGACTTGTATATTTGCTTTCTTAAGGCATTGTTCAATTTTATCTTCTACATTTTCAGCAACGAAGAGAATCTGTAAAAGTATTGAATGCTCAATTAAAATGTGGAGTTCCAGTTGATAGCAGCAAATATGTAACTAAATTTAAAGCATGAGCTATTCCCTTCTAGTTCTAAATAATACTAAATATTGAAATTTTTCTGGCGATAAACTATTTCTTTGATCTAACGAGGAAAGCGATAAATAGAAGAAAATATGAAGACTATAAATGACTGGAGTTTTTTATTTTACTGTTGGATATACAAAATTGTATATCATAGTTTGGAATTGATACTTCATAGCGCTATATAAAAATGTAGAGCCATTAGTGATGTTACAATCATTTATGAAAAACCTGTGTATTAGGAACGTCGAAAAAGTTGAAGAGAACCCTAGTTTCTTCTACAGAGTAATTAACTACTATGATCCACACCATTTCTGGAAAACTGATCAGAATGTTTTGAGCTGAAAATTGGCGTCTTGGGGTTTCAGACAATGAGCATTCTCATTGTTTGTTTTTAAGTTAGATTTTAATAGTGAGTGTTACCACCTCAGGTCCTAAAGACTTCTTGTAGCCGGTTTGGCAATCCATGGATGATGTTTTTAGTACCCGACTGAGGAATATGTGTCAGTCCTCTACCGCAGCCGTCTTAAGCTCTTCTAAGGTTGAAGGGGCTGGTACTCTTGCTGGGACACGTCATTTTAGGTTGTCCCAGATGTGCTCGATTGGGTTGAGATCGGGACTACTTGCCGGCCATGGTGAAACTTGAGTCCCGACCTCATCGAGTTTTTGAGCGACGGATCTTGCGAGTATTATCGTGCATTAGTCTAAATTGTTACCCTAAAAATGGTGCGAAAGGTAAGACTGCCACGTAACTTTGAGCGTTCACACTGCTTCTACTAAACACCAAATGATCGGTACGAGCCTCGTAAGAGATACCACCCCAAACCATGATCGACCCTCCCCGATAACCCACGGTTTCTATTATTGCGCATGGAGCAAACCGTTCATTTTGGCGCCTATGTACATGCTCAGCATAGATAAATAAAAGTATGACGGGAGAACAAAGGTGTTCAGAGCGTCGATCTTCTGCCAGGGAGCCAGGAGGGAGCAGTCGATCTCAACTAGATCAAGAAACATTAAAATGTATTTATTGTTGATCATGATCACACGACAGATCTGAACAGTGATGTTGGTGGAAGTGTCAGTTGATTTTCGTTATATAAGACCGGGACAGCGCGTACGCAGTCCCGACTACCAAAAATTACGCGCCCGAGTTATCCGCATTAGGGATAATCGCAGAGGTCAGCCCGATCTAAGTGCAATGAAAGGGCCTCACTCCGGGGGAACCGCCTTATTGATCATGGTAACCCCTACGCCAGGTAAGTATGAGTTGTGCAGCTTCTAGATGGCTTTTATATCGTTTCCTAACGAACACCTGCGACATGTTCAATTGCTGGCGTCATCTGGCGCCAGCTTGAGATATTGACGATGTAGATGTATCTGTGTGTGCGCGCGCGCGCGCGCGCACTGAACGACTTTTTTCTACAATTCCAAGGGGACAAGAGACCATCTTCAATTCATTTCGCGCTAGATGGCGCCACGCCCTGTTTACGTCAAATCGATATTCCTGATAACTGTTTCACGATTCGAATTTGAACAAATCATACCTGATCGAAAAGACACGATGCCCTTTCACTCGACCGTTTTCTCGACAATGACAACACGCTTATGATATTATAAAGCAACGAAAATCGGACGTTACTATACAATGGACGATTATCCGGGACGAAAGATCATGTATATGGGAAATGTTGCGTTTGAATTCATGAAATGGGCCGATCCCGGAGGTACTGCAATACCGGGCCAACCCGCGACGGCGGTGGAGCAAGCCCCTAACCGCCATCAATTTCCAAAAATCAGTTTAATATACTCAGCGTGCTCAGTTGTGCAGTGCGGGATGGTCGAAAAGCCCACAGATTAATCTCAGCCAGTTTTCTATGCAAGAATTCTATGTTATGTTTTTTTGAGTTCAATCTCTGAGGTACATTTGTTCATTTTAATGCACTATAAAAAGTGCGGAAACGTGGTGATAAAACATGATTAATATATCAGATATAAGTTTGTTTATGGTGGGTTTTGTTGATTTTTTTTATATCACTCTTTTGAGGTTCTATGTTTGCATCAACAGTTCAATTTCATATTTTTTTCAATAGCATATAAATCATGATCGAAGCATTTACAGTTGAAGTTAACAACGTGCTATTCATTTCCTGAATGTTTATATTATGTTTGTTTAGTCAAAACTGAACCACAACTCACCTTAGGTTTTGCATAATCTAAAAGGTATATCAGGTCTTCCTCTGGTATAGTAGGTTCAATAGAAGCATAAGCGACATCAATAAATTTTGCTGCATAAAAGGGTATAGTTGCGTGGATCGTATTGTGACTAAAAAGACAGACCACGTCATCTTTCTTGAGATTTTTTGACTTCAGGTAAATGGCTAACTTCTTACTCCTCACGAATAAATCTCCATATGTACATGACTCTCCAGTCTCAATTATGTACTAAAAAATAAACATCATACTGATTAGTTGAAGAGTTCGCGGACGAAAATGAAAACAGTATACTAATGTATAAATTTTAACCAAATGCCAAATTTTTGGAGCTCTTGTTCACCCGAACAGAGTGCTTATAGATTTGCCCAAATGTCTCTGTTTTTCGAATATTTGGGTAAAAGTGGCATCAATCGTTTATTTTGGACTCACTGAGGAAGAATCCATGGTCAAGCGATTCTGTCCGTCCGTCCGAACGGAACGATATTATTTAGCCGACGTTTAGTAGTTTCGGAGTAATGAGAATTTTTTTTTATAATTGAAATTCTCAAAAACAAAAATTTTATGATGCAAATACAGGGTGTCTCAAGTTCGAGTGCCTATTAGACGATTCTGAAGAACTAGTCATATTTGAAATCTGAAAATTGGGATTATGATATTGTTCGACGTTCTCTACAGAACTGAAATAATTTCGAAGTCCAAAAACTTCCGGTTATACAGGGAGTGAAAATAAATTCGACGAAAAAATTTTTTTTTTTCAAGATCGAGTATTCAATAGTGAATTTCCATTAAAACCTAGTATGATCGAGTACTTTTCAAAATATCCAAAAATAGTGAAAAAGTCAAATATGTTCAGTCAGTAATATATTCATTTTTCTTATTTTAAATATCCTGAGCGTAAACCGTTTTTACAACATCGAAGTGGAAGGATGTGAAAAGGTCATGCATCTTTTGGATTTCAAAAATATCATCACAGGGTGTTTCAAATTTTGTGATGAAAATTGTGATCTTAAATTGGCCATAACTTCTGTTTTTCAAATTCGAACCCTATATTTTTATAATTGTGTTGGGTCAAAAATAATGATAGTTTTCTCACATGATAGTGCTCCTAAATTCAATAATTTCTGAGTTATTTGAGATTTTCTGGATTTATGTTGTACGTAGAGTCAAATTCTTCGAATCTGATTAATAAGGATATTCTGTGAGCATAGTAGAAGATAAATAATCCCATTTATAATTCACAAGTGTCAGACAGGTCTTATTGTTAGTCGTTATGAAATGTTTTGATTTCACAATGAATCGTTGCTATTCTAATAATGAGATTTTGGATTTATTTATTATATTGTACTTTTTCAATTGTATACGCAATACACATTCAAATGCACTTAATGATATTGTTTATTTCAAATCCATGGCGGATGACACAAAATGTTGAGTATCCAATGAGAAGTATCCCAATTTTTTTTACAATTTCTGAAAAGATGTTTCAAATTTTCCAAATTTTGGAATATAAGAGCCCCTAAAGAATACAAAAAAAGGGCAGTTGATTGAATTAGTATTTCGACTTATTTCGAAGCGAATGAGAATTCATCTTTTCAATAGGAAACACATTAAATAGATTCGCTACTTCAGTACACCGAATTATGATTATGAATAAATTATGATAATAAAAATACGTTTCAAACTTCAGACACCTCGAGCGAACTATGTGCCGGAGCCCCATCCAATTGATAATATACGGTAGTCGACATACTCAACGACAGTTCATCCAAAAACTCAGAAACAAAATTTCTCAGGATTTCCAAAAATTTTTCTGTATTTAAATTTTCTTCATAAATGTAGTACCGCACTTAATTGTTCATCAAAAGAGCAAACACATTAAAACTAAATTTTTTCTGGGGGTTTCTTTGTCTTTTTCTATGAGGATTTTACTTCTCCAAATGTGGCAATTCTTTCTATTAAATAGTCCTTCATTATTGAATTTTGCTTCGTCTGTTCAAATGATCTTTTTCAAAAAATTTTCATCATTTTCAAGTTTTTCTAATATTCCTCTACAAAAATTTAACCTTTTTATGTAGTCACCTGGTTCTAATGCATGAACTTTCTCATATTTGTAGTCATTCATGTTTGTGTTTTCATCAAAATTCGGTGCACTGAATTTCTGTCTAAATCGATTTCATGAGCTGCACTTCGAATAGATGCATTTTCATTCGCTTCAGTGAAATAAGTCAAAACACTAATTTCAATTTCCTGTCTTCATCATCAACTACCCTTCTTTTGTATTCTTTAGGGGCTCTTACACATCCAAAACTTTTAAAGTTTGAAACATATTTTCTAAAGATCTTCTCCGTCATGGAAGGTAATGGGGTACTTCTAGTTGAAGGCCCGGCAGGTTCTACTAATAATTCTGTCACAATCACCATGTATATAAAATAGATCCAGAATTTCGTAATTAGAATAACGGTTCATTTTGTTAAATCGAGAAATGAAGATAACGAATAACAATAACACCTGACACTTGTGAATTATTAACAGATAATTTATCTTCTATGGGTACAGAGTGTTCCCATGGTTTCGAAAGAATATTCATTGAATTTTTGAGAGATGCCTCTACGTACACCAGAAATCCAGAAAATCTCAAATAACTCAGAAATTATTGAATTTAGGAGCATAATCATGTGAGAAAACTATCATTATTTTTGACCGCAGAATCCAACACAATTATAAAAAAATAGGGTTCTAATTTGAAAAACAGTGAATACGATGGATATTCATTGAATATCGAATTTTAATTTATGAATTTAGTATTAGGTGTACAAATAAGTTTCCGTTTCCCCATCTTTCTGGCAACATTCGGATACCCCGTCGAAAAAACTCTTCATCTTTTGACGCTATCCACAAATCTACCCAATTTTTGGTGTCTTCATATGATGTGAAGCGCTGCTCAGACAGACCATGTGCCATCGACCGGAACAGATGATAATCAGAAGGGGCTAAGTCTGGTGAATACGGCGGGTGGGGTAAAACTTCCCAGTTGAGTGTTTCCAAGTATGTTTTTACCGGCGCCGCAACATGTGGACGAGCATTATCGTGTAAAAGAATAATTTTGTCGTGTCTGGAGTAGTAATGGGCGCGTTTTTCCTTAAGTGCCCGACTCAATCTCATCAATTGTGTTCGGTAGAGAGCTCCAGTAATGGTTTCGCTTGGTTTCAGCAATTCATAATACACGACACCAAGCTGATCCCACCAAATACACAGCATGAATTTTTTCCATGAATATTCGGCTTAGCTGTCGATGTTGATGGTTCGCCGGGCTTAACCCATGACTTTCTAATAATACTCACGTGCATTTTCCTGATAAGAAATAATAATTTCTGAAAAAGTTTTTTCTCGTGAATTTTTATTCAACTGATTAAAAAGGTTGGAATGATATTGTGAGTTAATGGATTTAGTTTTTCTGAGATGATTTCTCCATGGCATCAAAATCATTTCAATAAAAAAGTCAAAATTTACCATTTAAATAATCAAATATCAAGCGAATTCTCACCCTTGCTGGTTTTTCTTTATGCAGTTGCAAACAACGGTAACATTCAAATCCTATACCTCCTGGTCCTGGCTCATATACTGGTTCAGGTCCGTGTAAGATGAGGGGTTCTAAAAAAATTTTCAATTTACTTCTTCGAATCATTGTATTTTTTTGCGCCCTTCCTACTAATGGGACAGCGTACCTACGACCGTTTTGCCCAAATTCCTGTGAGTTTCGTATATCGAGCCGACAGTGGCCCCAATCGTTTAGTTCGACTTTCTGATGAAGAATCCGTGGTCAAACTTGATTAAACTAACCATTTCCTCTTAAAGATAAGCTAGAATTCTGAACATATTCATTGTCCAAATATCTTAGTAAAGTTCTATATTGAGCCAAAACCGAGCAATTATGAGCGTCTGAAATTTGATTTCCTCAATAACTTCTAGAACTTGAAAATCGATAGAATAACTTCGAAGGAAAGGAATCTTTCAAATTTTGTCAAAAATTTTTTTTTAAATATTCGATTATGCATCAGATATTCGCTGGATCTCATAAAAAATTTGTGCATATATGGAGCTTATTGTTATCTTGCATATGTCAACTTCGTTGAGTAAATCAACGAGGTTATATAAAAGTTTTTTGTGAGTCTCAGAAATTCATGGAAAAAACTTCCCTTTTTCTCGATCTTATATTTATATACTTCATATTTTGAGAAACTCATTTAATTCAACAGTAATCTGTTTGATTTAAAGAGAAATTGGTATGTGGTTGAAAGAAAACTGAGTTAAGATATTGTTCATTAGAGATATATGATTCTTGAATCTTAGTTTTCTTATATTAAGTCTTTTTTTTTTGTTTCATTTCTGCATTGCTTCATTACTTAGTCCATGAAATACATTTAGATAGGAACAAACCTATGGTGAATACTATACATGTATGTTTGATAACCCAAAAAATTTCAAATATTACCTCTCAAAATATATTCTATAAACCAATAACAACGGATTCAAATTCAACGAAAACTAACGACGAGGGCAAAAGTAGCAATTTTTTCTATCAGTCGACTGCATGATGTAGGTACTGTCGACTGTATATATTCATTTAATCTTTTTTTTTATTTTCGCGCTGACAGTATTTCTTATATCTGATAGAAGTTCATTAAACACTAATGAACCCAAATAAACATAACATCTCCGAGTTAGGGTCTTTTTCAACTTGAGCACGGTAAGTACAAACTGACTGTATCTGGTACCAACTGTCTTTTGAAAAGAAGAGCTGCGAACAATACAATTTACCTAAGAAAAGATAAACCCGATAACGAGAACGAAATATGAAATAGCATGCGAATGCAAAAAAGTAAATAAGAGTCACCAGATGAAATGGAATGATCTATGATCTAAATATCCAAATAAGAAAAACTAATAGAATTAAAATCAAACAAACAGCATTTGTAAAAATCACTTCCGATCCCTTAATTGCTCTGTCAATAGATTTTCCGAGAGTTTGGATACCAATCTTCCGACCTAACTTAAGGTCCTCATACCATAAATAAATACAAATTTTATTTTATTTCATTTTCAAACATTTTCTGATTTTTCAAAAACTGATTTACGATAGAAGATGTCTATTGAATCTATCATAGAAAGAAATTCAATAACAGAGGGTGAATATAGTCCAAAAAGTTATTCCACAAGAGTGCAATCATCGAAAAATTATAGTCATCAAGTCAAAGCACTAGAAGTACTCTAAATATGTTTTACTTCGTAGTTTCAATGATGCGAAAGCTACTGCCACTTTTATTAATTGACCAAAGTCCAATTTTCCAGTGACCCCGAAATAAGATGCCTTACTAAATTTATGCAATTGCTCCTCAAAATTTATAACTCTATACTGCTTTTTTCTGTATGTTGTAATTCAAGAAATCCGAAATAGAACCAGCCTGTACATAATCTGATGATTATAATAAGTACAACAGTTTCCAATATGAAAAACATGGAATATTATATTCAATACGAATGGCAAAGAACATAATTATTATGTATCTAGAATTTTTTCAAGAAATTGAAACGAAACCTTCGAAATTCACAACAAAATGAAAATATCACGAAATAATTTTATTTTGAAAATACACATGTGATATTTTATTTCATTCCATTCGTTTCGTAGATATTTTAAAACCGAAATGAGTGTCGAATGATTTCAAAACATTTTCAGTAATTGTTATAAAACTTTTTATAATAGCAACAGATTTCGAGTGCAACAGATTTGTCATTACGTATTGTTTGAACATACCTTTGGCCATAATATAACTGTTGCTGCTCACAGAACAACCAACTAACTGCGAGAGGTATAAGTCTCGAAGTATCGAATATGTGTTGCGTAATATAGTTCCTGCTTGCTATTAATTTCACTCAAGAACTAGTTTTGAAAATACTATTGCATCTTGACGGAAGCATGTTGATCCGCTCTACACCTACTTAAAAACAGTTGATTAGAGACAAGTGAAATATGTACAAATGACAATGAGTTCCAATTTATAGCGAGGAAAAATTGGGTCTTTTATTTATTGTTTGATAACTTATATAATATCAATTTACTCTACAGAAAACATGTAGTTCGATAAGAGTATGGAGTAATGGTATATTTGAGTCAGTGTAAATATTAATTTAAATCTTTAATCATTCAAAGGGTCAATATTAAGAACGCTTGAAAACTAGGAAATCTTCTAGTCATTTCACCTTGACTTATTTATATTATTTATTTATATGCTTACTTTTAGATCATTACAGGTGGCCCAAATCAAACAGGCGAAACGATTACTTTCGCGAGTTAATCAGGGCTATTCACTAACCTAAATTGCTATGAATAGCCACCGAAAATCGTGGTTATCTTCAAGGTAAGTTTCGGTATTCACTATACAAGAAAGTGGTTATGAAAGTTGCTATGCATAATAACTAGTGGCTATCCGTAGTAGTTTACTGGCAACTGCTTTATAGGTGTTGCTATTGATAACCACTCTTGTTGGCTACTGTTTGTCTATTGTTTTTTTCATTCATGTGAACAATTAAAAGTTTTAATCGAATAAGAATGGCATTTTTAGTGCAAATGAACTTTTTAATGAATCAAGAATTACAAAGGTATTAATATAGAGTATTGTAGGGTAAATGCGCTACTGCTGCAAAGGCTTAACGCTGCCTTCATATTATTCAACTCTTTTGTGAGTTGCATTCACAGTTCTCCAACTTTTACTGATTCAGCTTGCGATAGTTAACTTTCATCATCACTTTATGTCCGCTCAGGAAATTCATCATAAATTGATATCTTCATTGCTTGCCTTTTTAAGCCTATTATGTCTAAAATAAGAGATGTTAAATTAAAAATACCGAAAATTGTCTTTTATAGAACCTCATCCTTCTTCCATAGTTGTACTATACAGCTTCATCGAAAATAATTGAAATCTTTTCACTACTTTCTTTAACGGTCATTTTTCGTGATTTGAATGTTATGTATTTGCTTATTCCAAAGATATTGAATATTCAATATCTTTGACTGCAACTGAATGAAGATTTTGATTGAGGTTTGCTGCGTATAAGATATGCATGGTCTTTAACAGTATTATAATTCGAGTCACACATTTCCGTATGATGTCCTCACCTTAGATTTAAATTCTTTTCTACTATTCACTATCTGAAGATGTGATGAAAAGGTTAATCCAAAATAATGAGTCCCCTTATTTCATGATGAAGGTCAATGCTTATTACTGGTTTGAAGATTTTTAAATTATGCTTATAATATTATTAAAGTTTATGGTTCCGAATACAGTAGCAGCGCTTCCTAGATGATGAATTTGAACAGACGCTGTTATATGTCTAGAAAACTGTAATCGAACGGTGAAGTGTGTATATTGACCGATAGATGTATTTCAATCAAAAACTACGAGAAAAACTATGATGATTGATGACTCATCATAGAAATATTGGGTACTGTGTAACGCATAGGTGTAACGTTTGGCTGTAAGAATGACCAAGATCATCGGCGAATATCTTTCCATGGGTTGGTACTTGATATTTATTTACATTTGGAACAATAATAGATTGATTTGAATTTAATTGTTATAGTTTTCCATTTAAACGTCCTGAAATTCTAGATTTATAGACTTAGGCATTTCGGAGAAAAAACTGGACTCCGACTAAATATAGTACCCTTTGTGGGGAGCATTTTCTTCCGACAGACTATGTTGTGAAACCTGGATCACAGTATAGATACCAACCAGTAGTCGCACTCCGTGGATTTTCTTACACCAAGTCTGACTCTCGCATTTCGCAGGGATTCTACCTCATATTTTGGTTCTTGTTCACTGTTTTCATCAATAATTCTAAAATGTCTGGAATAATGTGATTATTATTATTTTAGACATCTTAAATAATTCCTCTGTATAATTAATTCGTTTAATATTCAGAAGAATATATTTTTTCTAGATCTATTTAAAATTCAAAGAAGAAGTTGAAGAAAAATACAACCTAACCTATAATTCAGTGGAATTTCTTTGAATTAAAATCTACCATGAACCAGCAAAGCTCATTTATTTAATCATTTATTTTCATTCCAGTAAGTATTCTGTTTCAATTTGTGTGTTATTTTCAAATGAATTACAAAATGATAAAAAATTGTAGCGTATACAACTGCAAAAACAATAGTTTCAATAATCCCAAACTTTCTTTTTCTCAATACCATTAGACACTGACAGGTGAGTGATACATATAGTATTGTAGAAAATGTAGTTTATTAAAAGCTCCATTATTTGAGTAGTGCTTCATTCAATTAGTTGAGATTAGTTGGGATATCAGGAACCAATGGAATTTCAGGAGGTTTACGCCTACTGTCGTCATTTCTTTACGATTAGTTGAGATATCAGGAACCAATGGAATTTCAGGAGGTTTACGCTTACTGTCGTCTTTCTTTACCTTTAGTTGAGATATCAGGAACCAATGGAATTTCAGGAGGTTTACGCTTACTGTCGTCATTTCTTTACGATTAGTTGAGATATCAGGAACCAATGGAATGTTAGCAGATTTACGCCTACAGCAGGATAGTAGAGTCGTCATTTCTTTACGATTAGTTGAGATATCAGGAACCAATGGAATTTCAGGAGGTTTACGACCACTGCATGCGTATGCAGAAGAGTGAATATTTTTTAGATAAATATTTGAGTGTATATCTATATGATTTTCAATTTTATAAATAGAAATAACAATAATAAAATATATACAATATATAACAATAATTCAATAGGTTTTTTATTTTTTTCCTACCATAATGAGGGAACCCTTTCTAGAGAACACTCAGCATATTTAGCGCAGGGGAGCATTTACGGGGGGAGGGTGTACTGGTAGTATTTATTATTATCGAATCCCTTTGGAACCAGTCCATAAGAGATTTATATCGTAGAAGACTTAATGAGAAGATTGACGCAAACCCGGTACAGGAGGAGGAAGCTATCAATGCAAGTAGGAAGAAAATAATGGAAAACATCAAGGAGGCTGCCGACGAAGCCTTGGGAACTAGAATTGAACAGACTGCGAGAAAAAATATAACGCCATGGTTTTGTAAGGAAGAACAAAAATGCGAAAAAAAGAATAAAACCTACCTGAAGTACCGATACCTCAATACAACAGAAGCTCACGAAGAATATAAACAAATTCGAAACGAAACCAAAGGGTCGTGAACTTGACGTCTGTGAATATTCCTCATTACGTAACTAAGATGTTAGCATTGGGTCCTAAATTTTCATTGCCATATGGCATCAAGGATTTTCCTTGGTTAGATTTATTATCGGATATAGAGGGTTTCATTTTGGGACAGTGTGGGTTGCAGGTTGAGGAAAAAAATTGTTTGCGTGCAACATTGTGTAATATAGTTCATAGTTTCTACAATGGGTTCAAAAACAGCTATAATGTGAGTTCATTCCATAAATATCTGCGTTATCTTCTCAAAAAAACCCGTGATTACCTCAAACATAATCCTAACCTATTTGTTACCAATGCAGACAAGGGTAACGTAACTGTTTTGATCGATAAGGTTGATTATGAGCAAAAACTCAAAAGTTTACTTTCTGATACTGAGACGTATACGATATTAAAGTCTGATCCAACTATCAAAATCCAGATGGAATCGAATGAGCTGGTTAGGCGGTTACATGAATGTTCAGTGGTTTCTGACAGTAAGGCAAAACAATTGAAAAATATAATTCAGTACCACCTAACATTTACGGTTTGGTTAAGGTACATAAAGAGGAAACCCTCTCAGACCTGTAGTTTCTTGTTGTGGTTCACCCACGTATAATGTATCGAAGTTCCTATGCACCGCTTTGGGTAAGATTAGACACCTATTCTCGTACTCCGTAAAAAATTCAGTTGATCTCATTTCCAAGATCGCCCTCACGACTGATATTCCAGAAGACTATGTTCTCATTAGTGTGGATGTCAAATCCTTGTTCACTAATATTACCCAAGATTTAGTTTTTGGTTCATTAAACATCGCATATTCGAAACTTATTAATGAAATCCAAATCTAGTCTAGTTTTTCTTTACGCATGCTAATTCCGTCTGGCTCCCTTGCATTCTCATTTCCATTTATGAACCCGATATTGATATACGTCAAAAAGATTGTTGTCCCCAGGATGTTCATTATATTATTTATTAACAACAACGATTTTGAACGATGTTTCAAAGGAAAGAATCTATTTTTCTAATATTCATACGTGAGCTGGTTTAACTTATTTTTTAAATTTCTGAACGTTTGTTTGTGATGAATTGTTATTTTTAATTGTAGTGTTTAAGTATTAAGTAAATAAGTGTGAAATATACAAATATGTGTAAATGTTGTACAGGTATTCATGTTGGTTACTTTCTCTCTAGATGATTTTTATTGTGTTTATGTAACTGTCATATTTTTCAGCCTGAGGAAGAAACTAAAAGTCTCGAAACGTAGCTAATTGAATAGATTGTATATAAACTGAGGTTCCTTGTGACTGATACACCCTTTCACAACATATAACATAGGAACGATATAAAACCTAGTCTGAAACCAAAGCCTTGATCAGATAAACAAAAGATAATCACTGGGAAAAATGTTGAAAAAATATGGAAAGTGATTTTTGTGGCCTTCAAAAACAAATGTGGCGACTCATTAGGAGTCAAAGAAAGTTAACGACCTAATGATTTATTTCTTCTTGTGTGTTTTTTAATCTAAATGTGAACTTGAATGTAATTCGGATGAGAACTTATTCCAAATTTTAATTTATTCCGTAAAGTCGTGATCACAAAAGCAGATATAATAGAAAAAGTAATAGGGATGGTTATTTTCAATCCCTAATAATAAAGTTAGGTTTCTGAAGAACACAACAATGGAGTTAATAGAATGTCTGGAATTTCATTATGATTCGACTTCCAGAACCGGTAAAAATAATTTAAACTGCAAATTCATCGACTCCTTTTGAGGGGTGTAACTTGGAAAGGATGGTAATTACGAAAAAATTCTAGAGGAAGTAATTCTTTTAATTTTCACTAAGGAATCGGTTCCCAAAAATCATCGCATTCATTTATGTATTTCTCAATTGTCTATTACGTCAGAAAGAGCTACTCAGCCAAAAAAATAACTTATTGACCATCTGAATTTGTTGTCATCTGCTTCAGTACACCTCCGTGTACTGACTTGTCGATATCCAGTAGCGCAATACAATTCAGAAATCTTAACATCGTTTCTCACCATAAAAAAGACACCGATAAAAGGTCAATAGGTGTGGCGCGAGACGACAACAATAAACTAGCAAGTGAGGATGTTACCAGAGGTAAGCGCCCATCATGGTATGCATTTCTCCGGTATACTCCAGGATGGAGAAATTTCGCGAGATTCGTTGAATTTCTTCAACGCTATCTTCATTCAGTGTTCCTTCGGCAGTGCCAGTGTCAGCGTTCGAGTGTTTTTTTCCATTGCCTTTTCCAGCTCTGTCAAAATGAGATGGGTAATTATTATGTCTTGATGTTTGTCATCTTTTTCTCGCGTTCGAATTATTATCGTAGTTTCCCACTTGTTTAATTTGTCATTAGATTGTTATTATTCGGGGTGTTTGAGTACTTCCGGTGTTTGTTTGTACCGAAATTCAAATTTAAGATTTGAACGCCGATCTTCCGGGATTGTCACGAAAGTGTTGTTTGGAGATTATGTTCGAGCAAGTTACTGTTGGTTTTGGTGAAGAAGTTATTAACATTAAACTGTGAACACAGTGTAACTCCTATATTTCATTCATACACGGACTAATGAAGTTTTTTTCCGGAAATTCTAAGAAATAGTTCGGATTTAGATTTCTTTTTGTGTCATTCAAAATAAGATATTTTCAGAATTTTCAATATTCAAACAAAATGTAGATTAGTTTCTCAGGGTGTTTCATGATGAGATGGAGATCCCTGATCTGTGCATCCTTGGATAATCTCCATCATAGATTCCATTTTCTCTGTTATAATACGAGTATTTCGAAGTCATCTGCATCATATTTTATCTCTATTCCGTATACTCTCTAACTTCCGAAATAGATGTGCTAAAGTTTGGGCCAAATCCGTCTAATGGTTCAGTTATGAGCGCTTGTAATTTGGTTTCCTATATAACTCCCAGAATATTCATCGGATCAAGTTGTAACTTCGAAGATATATGAGTTAGGTTGAAACAATCAGGCTCACGAAATTTCGAAGAAATCAACAAGCTAGGAAGTTTTCAAAAAATTCCCAAACAAATTTTTTTTATTACCTTATATCTCTTAAGAAATCCGACGTATTCAGACAAAAATTTGTGCATGTGAAATTTCATTGCCAGAGATTTCTTCTACCAGATTATATAATTTTTTTTCTATTTACTTAAGGGCAAGCATTCACAGAAGTTGAAAATTGAAAGAGTTGAGGCGAAATGTCGAAAACGAAACTACAGGAAAGTTCTCATCTCCTGGCACGCCTCATTATCCTCAAACTTATAGAAAAAATCCCAAATTATTAGTCTGAAAATACGACTTTTTCATAAAATCGGAAAAGAGAAATGACTAAAAGTCCGTCAAACATTTCAATGCCGATGTTTTCGCAGATTACGGTGAAATAATGTATGTTATCAACATTCACAAGACAAACTCGTGTTGTTTAACCTCAGAGCTTTTCCAAATATTTACTAGATAATTGAACTAGAAAGGGCACTCAAAAAGAAACACTTATTCTAGAAATTTCACAACAAAAAAGAAACATCATTTGGGAATTTAATTACGTAAAAGACAATATTGTCCTTTTTTATTGCTCTTTGAATTCTCATAGCAAATCATGCGAGTATATACCTGGTTTCCATTATTCACCAGTTCGTCAAACGGAATTGCAATACGTAGGTAATTCGAATAACGCAGGTAATTATTTTGTTGAATATGCTTGAATGTAGTTTCATCATTGCTGTCTCCAAAATCCATTCATGATTTTCCCAGTTGTATCTCGCCTTGGGAAGTCAACTAACAATAGTTCAAACGTATGATTATTGAACATTACGGAGGAATTGCATAAAATTTGATTAATAACACGATTTTGGCATGCCGTGAGAGATTTCTATGTGGACCGATCTTCTAATAACGCATAGCGATTGTTTTTTCAATATTACTACACTACAGGATGATTCAAAAGACTCTCGTCTTGGTCTTTAACAAAGTGATTTCAAAATTTCTCAAAATCTGACTTTATAAATACACTATAGAGCGATTTAAAAGAGGAGATGAAATTGAAAGCACCTATTGGTCTTTCTCAAACTGATCTTAAAATTTCTAGAAATCTAACTCTATAACTCATGGATATTCTTCAAATCAAAAAGGGTAAATTTTCATCTTCAACATAAAAACTAGCATATAACACTGATAAAACGAAGACAAATTATTTGCAAAATTAAGTAGAGTTTGGCCAAATAATAAATGAGTAGAATCGGATTACAATCTAGAAAAATTAAAGTATCTTACTGACATATTCAAAATCTTTCATATACTGTTTCGAAACACATTGATGACCTGGTTCTGGCGAGAGGCCAAGGTACATCAGTTATAAATAAATGAATTGTTGAACTTCAGTGCTGTTGTGGGCTGTAACCTGTTGATGCCTGTTACTTTGGGCTTCCGCACAAAAAAATTATTCTTGGAAAATAATCGATCATAAGAGTATCACACTCATACAGCCTCGAATCGGTTTTAAAATCAGTGAAGCGATACTAAAAATTTATAGAAAAAGTTAAAAATTTTACTCCCTTAGCCTAATTTTCACGAGCTTGTTCTAGTCCATTAAACTGGTAGAACAACATGCTTGAATTATACCCAAATGTATGTAATTTTCGAATATCGAGCCGAAAATGGTCTCAATTGATTGAGTTCAACTTCCCGAGGAAGAATCCGTGAGCAAACTTGAGTATATCGAACATATACTCTTTATGGTTCGAATAACGTTACAAGAACGAAGTTTACCAAATTTCGTGAAAATCTGCAGGATAGATCATTCCAAATATTTTTTTTAGAAATATTCGAACAATCCTAGGATATTCGTCGAATCTCAACAAAAATATGTAAAAGTTCTCTACAGAGCTAAAATATTTTCGAAGCCCAAAAACTTCCGGTTATACAGGGAGTGAAAATAAATTCGACGAAAAACATTTTTTTCAAGTTTTCCATTCCTGGTAGGATCGAGTATTCAATAGTGAATACATTTCTGATAAAACCATTGTATTAAATCGAATAGTTTTCAAAATATCCAAAAAAAACTGGAAAAAAAGTCAAATATGTTCAGTCAGTAATATGTTCATTATTCTTATTTTAAATATTATCCTGAGCGTAAACCGTTTTACAACGAAGAGGAAGGATGTGAAAAGGTCATGCATCTTTTGGATTTCAAAAATCTAATCACAGGATGTTTCAAATTTTGTGTTGAAAATTGTGATCTTAAATTGGCCATAACTTCTGTTTTTCAAATTGGAACCCTATTTTTTTATAATTGTGTTGGCTTCTGCGGTCAAAAATAATGATAGTTTTCTCACATGATTATGCTCCTAAATTCAATAATTTCTGAGTTATTTGAGATTTTCTGAATTTATGGTGTACGTAGAGTCAAATTGATTGCAACTAAAAAACTTCAATGAATATTCTTTCGAAATCATGGGAACACTCTGTACCCATAGAAGATAAATTATCTGTTAATAATTCACAAGTGTCAGGTGTTATTGTTATTTGTTTTCTTCATTTCTCGATTTAACAAAATAAACCGTTATTCTATTTACGAAATTCTAGATCTATTTTATATACATGGTGAATGTGACAGAATTATAAGTAGAACCTGCCGAGGCTTCAACGAGAAGTATCTCCATTTACCTTCCATGACGGAGAAGATCTTTAGAAAATATGTTTCAAACTTTCAAAGTTTTGGATGTGTGAGAGCCCCTAAAGAATACAAAAGAAGGGTAGTTGATGATGAGGAAAATGAAATTAGTGTTTTGACTTATTTCGAAGCGAATGAAAATGCATCTATTCGAAGTGCAGCTCATGAAATCGATTTAGACAGATTCAGTGCAACGAATTTTGAAAATATACAACATGAGTGACTACAAATAAAAGAAAGTTCATGCATTAGAACCAGGCTTAGTTATTGTTCCTAATTCCGGAATAAGACTTTATAAAAATTTGGATTAGTCTATGAACATGAACCTTTCCTATTCTCGCTTTACGACCTTATGCTCCTATCCTATAAATCTATACCTACTCTGTGAAAAAATAGGTAATTAATTTGAAATTGCAAAGGCGAGAGTCACTTTCGGTGAAACCGGAAATTAGACTTCGGTGAAAATATTTTACCATGATTTTTCTTATTCAAGAACAGGAGTGTACCAAATTTAAGAAATATATTACTCATAGAAGCTGAAAATGTACAATTCACGAATTATCATGATTATTATGGTAACCCTGTAACTCTAGGAGTGGACTATTTACCACTGCTAGCTTATTTTGTGGTGACTGGCCCTGCTATCGCTCAAGCTCAAAATAATTCTCAACTAGTATGTTACCTTGATCTCTAGTGGCATAAATTATTATTTGCTAATTTTTATGTTCTGTGATCGGAGACTACACGGTGACCTCCATATTTTTTCTTAGGCAATATATCATCGTTAATTTGTATGCTCATGTATCGGATAATACCTACCTACACGAAAATGATCTCTCTTAGATCAAAGTAGGTGTAAATCTCGTAAAAGTCTTTCTTTGTCGTATGTTGTTACATCTTCAAGGAATTGCACTAAAAGAATTCCGTAAGAAGTTACCGACAACTCCTTATGAGGACTGGGAGTACCAGAGAAAGTGTACCTGAACAGTTTCCATTACGCTCATTATCTCAGGCGTACCACCAAATTTATCGATCAACATTGAAGCAAGTATCACAAGGGCAATTTGTTAAAAATTCTTCGACAATTGACACCTGTAGTGTGTTTAATAACAGATAATTGGTTTATTATTCATATGTGATATGTGACGAAGAGCGGAAGTGAAATCAAGATCTCTTAACATAGTAATTAATGATATGTGTTCTAATAATTAAGAATTATGTGGTCTAGGTATAATCTTTTCTAGCGCCTGTTAATAGTGGAACATCGCTTCTAGCTTGTTTGCATAAACTTGCTTTTCAGATATCCCCATAGGAAGAAGTTCGGAGCATTCAAATCAGGTCACTGTATAGGTCAATTAACATCCACCATTCCTTGAAATAAATTTTGTGGGAAGAAGTCTGGCAGTAATTCGATTGCAATCCTGGTTGTATGCGACGTGGTACCGTCTTGTTGATACCACATGTTAATCGAGTCGAAAGCATGCAATTGTGGAGTTAAAAAAATTTTGATAATATCACGATATCGCCTCATATTGACAGTTAACGTTACGCCGTTTTCATTTTCAAAAAATTAAGGTCAAATGATTCCTTCTGACCAAATTGCACACTAATCTTCACTTTAAATGTATGCAAAAGTGATTAAGGGGTTATCCATTGCCCAGACTGACTATCCTGTTTATTCACATTTCATTCAAATGGAAATGTACCTCGTCATGTGTTTGAATTTTAATACGTCCGACCGGCCGTATATTCCTTCATTCCGAAGGAGATGAACTGAAGAATTCATATTTTCAGAATAGATTAATGGTTCAAATATATCGGTCAAGTATTATTGAGCCTAATCCGTGGAATTGTTTCTGCAGCTATAAGAATCTGAAATTTGTTTTCCATATTTTGTAACTCAATGTTTAACTGAGGTTGAAACGAATTCTTCTTCTTCTTCTAATGCATATTCACTAATGAATGTTTGCGACCACACGATTCATTTCTATCCCGTCTCTAGCTGTATGTATTAGGCTTTCCATTGTTCGCAAGCCCGTCCACTGTCTTATGTTACGTAGCCATGACATCCTCTTTCTTCCCATTCCTCTCCTTCCTTCAATCTTTCCCTCGATAATCAATTGTAGAAGCTGGTATTTCGGGTTTCGCATTATATGCCCTAAGTATGCAGTTTTTCTTTTTTTGATCGTCAGCAGCAATTCACGTTCTTTATTTATTCTTCGTAGGACATTTTCGTTGGTCACTCGGGCCGTCCATGGGATTTTTAGACCTCTGCGATATATCCACATCTCGAAGGCTTCTATTCTATTCATTGTGACCACCTTTAGTGTCCAGCTCTCCACACCGTACAGTAACACCGACCAAATGTAACACCTCACTAATCTCACTCTCAGGTTTAGGTTAAAGTCCGCATTGGTAAGAATACGTTTAAATTTCATGAATGTGTTGCGGGCATTTTCTATACGACATTTTATTTCTAGGTCAGATATCCAGTCTTCAGTGAGCCATACTCCAAGGTATTTAAACGTATTTACACGCTCAATTAATGACGCATCAGATGTTAGTTTTGCATTATTGAGTCTGTCTGGTTGACGAGTAATGACCATATATTTTTTTTTTTGGCATTTATTTTAAGGCCCATTCTCTCGCTGTGTTGTCCTACTACGTCGATGAGGTATTGAAGATCATTCATATTGTCAGCAATTAAGACCGTGTCGTCTGCGTAGCGAATGTTATTAATCCATGTTCCGTTGACTTTAATACCCCTCTCAACGTCCTCAAGTGCCCCTTGGAAGAGCAAATACATAAAATTTACCCACCGCATGTAATTGAACTTCACAATACAAAGTATGACGAATGTAGATTTTACAGCCTGCATAATACATATAAAAGATCCCAGATGAAACGGAGATTTTTATTTATTTGTCTTCTCTTCCATAATAGTTTCAGTTCTTAGAAATCTAGCTTTCTATTTCACTAAACCCAAATAAAGCACATCCTCTCTCAACTTTCAATTTCAAGTTTCTACAGATAGTAATATAATAAAATGTATCTATCATAAAATGAAAAAAATCAACATGTGTGAGTCAATATTTATATGAATCTTTACTATATATACAGGAGGTAAATGTGGGCCACGATAGATCTGAAATTACCTTGGTTTCAGTTGGTCATATTAAGATCTTCAAGATATGAGATAATGCGGCAGGCTGAAAACATAAGTGATATGCAAAAATTTCCTGGTTGAACGCATCATGTAACATGGAAATCAGGATAATTATGGATTCAACCTATTAATTAAGAGATATCGTATGCATTTTAATCATACTTCTTGTTCTCCAGAACGATTTGTGTGTATTATACAAACGGTATTACCGTTTGTATAATACATACAATTTTCTATGAAAAGAGAGGCTGCCAGGATAATTTCAAGAAAAAAATTTCTATAGGAATGGATCGCAAACGATTCCGGTTCACCTGAACAATGTATTAATCGATTTGTCCAAATGTACGGGGTCTGTTGAAAAAGTATCGCGAATGATGTATTTTTTCGAGAAGTATTTATTTATTCACGAATATCTATTTTGCCCCCTTCGAAGTAGTTTCCCTTGGATATTTTTTACTTCGAAAACAATTTTTAACCCTACAAACACCAAAAAAATTTTTTGTGATTTTGCTCAGCTCCGCCGTCATAATCTCCTCAATAGTTGCTCAGATTCATCATGTCGTGTACCTTTCCAGTTTTGAGAAGAGAACAAAGTCACAGGGGGCCAGGTCTAGGTAATACGGGAGCTACAGCATCATGAATATTTTGTTTTTGGCCAATAACACTGAACACTGGCCAACAACATTTTGTAACAAGAAAGGTGCTGACTATTTTGAATTACCTACCTACCCTCATTTTATAACCATATTTATTTTGATTCCATCCGATCTAGTTTACGTGTTACATTTATTGTCCAGAAAATTAAAAATTAATTGTTTTTGTTTTACATTCGCATTTACAGAATTTGTTTATTTGAAGAGTGCAGCGGTTTGTTCTGTTAAATGATGTCAATAAAGTGTAAAAATAATCCTGACAAGTTCTGTTACATTTGTGGTGACATTACTTTTAAAACTCAGCGAAGGAATTTGACACCATTAGTAACTTAAGTAAGTTATTTGAACAGTATTTTAGTTTTGCAATCGGACAACAAGACAAAGCGTGGGTTCCACACGTCTGTTGTGTTACATGTGTGTGTCTTCTCAGTGGATGTCTTACTGATACAAAAGGTAAAATCAAGTATCCTGAGCTACCATCATCTGAAAGACCGATCTCTACTATGAAGTGAAGATTTACCGGTATCAGAACCTCTCTAGATATTTGTATCTTCTTGAATAATCATTAAGCCGTTATTTTAGCCCCTATGGAGGTGCAAGTCAGAGATAATTACTGAAATATTTTTTGTTGCTATGTAGATAATTCTGCAGGAGTATGATAGCATTCTCACGTTTGGTTGATTTTTTATAAATTTTTAATAATTAGGCTGAGTACCTACTGGCCCCCTGGGGGGTGCAAGTGAATGTGGCATATGCAGAAATTATGAGTTAATGCTTCTGGATGTTACTGTCTAATTTGACCTCAATTCTATGTCTAGTTTCCCAGGTATGAATTTCTCACAGAAAACTCAGCTGGAACTCGGCTGGACTTGCAGCTTTTTAGAGGTATTTTTTACCTTAAAAACGACATGATGTCTGTTGAAACGTTGGGTAGAACTATAAGAGATGATGGTTATTCAGCACAAAGCAGAACACACCTAGCGCAATTAAGTTCAACAAATTTTTTATCCGAAAATCGAGAAATACTGAACATGTAAAATTGCCTAAACAAATCTTTCTGATAATTGGAGGAAAGTGTGTGACATAACGAAGTACTTCTGATTTTTCACGTTTAATCATTTTTTCGAATTTTCACAGTATGCTGGTAGATGATGAATCATGAAAATAATTATAAGGCGTTGTTATCACCTAGAAGCTGTGAAAATCGTTCTTCTAATTTCTATTCATCTTGCACTATGTTCATCAAGCTTCAATCCTGGGAAAATGTATTGTGAGAGAACTATCCAATTATAAACATATAGTTCAGAATCTTTCGCGGTAATTGCAGGAAATTGTATTTCTTTTCTCTAATGGTACTAATCTGCAATATCACAGTGAAAGCAATACACTTTCATTTGAAAAAAACTTATTGGTGTCCAAAAGGATGTTCTAATTCCACTGATAAAGATCGATTACGTAGATCATATCTTGGAAATGGGTAAAGTGCGAAACCAAGGTACCAGGGTGGATCAAAAAGTTCGCTGAAGGGGAAAAAGTTATTTTGTCAACACTACTTGAACTCTCATTTATTGCTATTATTCATTGTTCAATTTTCTTTACAATTATCCACGTGTGAGGCGTATCCAAAAAAATGGAAATTAATACGAAATAACAAAAGTATTTAAAACACTAAATACTAGAAGAGTAGGCCTCACTAAACGTATACCTGATTATTAGAAGAATTACTATACGAAATCGTTGCATACATTGGAGAAACTAAACTATTTAACTGTGAATAAATTCAACCTGTCAGATTGACGTGTGCTTAATTTGACTGGATCATGTGTTGTTTATATATAGCAACTACCAGAAAATTTCAAAAATTATCAGTATAATACCATGTAGGTTGTACCACGTGACGTCGAATGGTGCAATTCTATTGGTCGATATTTGGGTCGGAAAAATAATCAAAAGAAATATATATCTCTTCCATCGAAAACCATATAGAACAAACTTCTAACTTCCGTCAAGTGAGTTTTTGTCCTTCTCCGAGCACAGTTCCTGGTCAGACTTGTCAGAATGACAACTTCAAATAAACTCAAAAAGCACGCGAAATTATATTTGAAAATACAATTGTATAATATAAATGTGAATAATATTCTGAAAATATGAAAAGTCTAGCTTATGTATCGGAAGATAGATAGAATACGCCGGTCAGACATTATCAGACTTCATCAGGAAGTCTAATCCAATTGATTCAGTTCATTTTCGGCTAGATATTCGATAAATACAGTTATTTGGGCAACTAGATAGCACGGTGTTCTTCAAGTTTTACGAACTATAGCAAGTGCGCAATAAGCAAATTCATATTAAATTTCACTACAATGATGGCAGTGATAAGAGAAATATTTCAAAAAATGACAATACACTGTAACACTGATGACAATTTTCCAGAGCAAACAGTTTTGTCGCTATTCTAGAGACGGATCACCTTTTTATAAAACATCATGTAATATAACTAGGCTGTTATGGTATTAATTAATGCAAGAATGTTCTTGAATACAAGTTTTGGGTTCCTTTAAAGAAACAAAAAGATAGTACGCTCTTGGAAACTTGGAAATCCCAGAAAAATGTGTGAATTTTAATTTTTCGAATTCCCTCGAAAAGTAGGATAAATGTCTTAATCGAATAACCTCTTCGTCATTTCCATTTGAAAAAGAATTAAAATCCAATAATTCATAATTGAAATCAACAACTTTCACCTCTCCGAGAATATCCTTCGTTATTGCTTTACATAATATGCATTTTTAGGGTGTGACTAGTGGAAAAAAAGTGTGAGTTCATATAGTTCAAATATCATGTCACGAAAATCTCATAAGAGATGGATTCCTTCACGATTTTTTAGATACACCCAATATTTCATTGTGCTTATTGATATTCATTTCAATTTTGTTCAACTTGCTCCGTAGGAAATCTACTCAATTTAATATATATACTTTATACAGGGTGGCCATTTGATAAAGAAACAGACGAGATTACAGACGAAATAATTTTTTTCGATAGAAATGGTCGGACAGGTCGATTTCTGTTTTGAGGGGAACAACTTAAGTAGGTTACGGATGCATAGCGCTTCAATCCTTGCTACTACAACCCTCACCCCCAAATTTTGAATAGGGAAGATGGGGTGAGTGATACCTCATTTGAAAGGTATTTTTATACTGATTTCAGCACAGTAATTGTTTTTTCAGTTTATGCATTAGTTCTCGAAATATTTCTAACTAAGTATTTGAAAATGTAGTGGTGTTTTCATGGCACTTGCAGTGTTTTTTGTGAAAAATCGACATTTTGAGCTTCAAAACAACCAAGACTGTGGCTTAATTCCTCCAATCCACTGACATATAAATCTTCAATCAAGATGTCGAACAAACAAAGCGTATTGCAAAATGTGCGCCATCGTTTCGAACAAAAGTTATTTCATTGTATGGAAGCTAATGGTGAACAATTTGAATATTTAATTAATTGACGTGAGTTTTTGATAAATTATTCACTTTACTTTGAAAAGTCTTATTTCTTAGATCAATACTTCAAATCATTTTGATGCCGTACAGTTGGAGAATGATTTCAGTGAATAAAACAGCTAGTCGAACATCTGACCCTAGTAGCATTAACACGTACGGTATGACTTCATTTGCCCAGTGGTAGATGTTTTGCAATTTACCTTTGAACTGAGGTATCACTCACCCCATCTTCTCTATTCAAAAATTGGGGGTGGGGGTTGTAGAAGCAAGGGTTGAAGGCTATGCGTCCGTAACCTACATCTTAAGTTGTCCCTCTCGAAATAGAAACCGACCTGTCCGACCATTTCTATCGAAAAAATTTATTTCGTCTGTAATCTCGTCTGTTTTGTTTTCAAATGGCCACCCTGTATTTCGGGCGAAAGCGAAACCGAGTTGAAAATAAATAAATAAATAAAGAAAAGCACCTAAGTAAGATCAGAAGCTTTTGTGAGCTTATGTCTTTCCAACAGAGTTGGATAATAAATTCGAAAATATATCTATTTCAGTTATATGAAAAACGCTCAAAAAAAGGTTCGTGTCGAATGGTCGAAATAAATGCTCCAAAAATACGATCGCGGTGCTTCGAAGCACATCTATGACATCGTGACACGCGATGAATCGTGGATTCACGCGTATGAGCCAGAAAGTCAACAGCAGTCGACTGTATGGGTGTCGTTTTCTCGTTTGCTCTGGTAATGATTAACTGCTTTTATTGAAAATATTCCTACCAAGATTTTCTATTCACAATAACACAAACGACGTTATTAATTTCCGGCCTAATACGGGAAGTACGTACTTTCCGCACTAGGCCGGGAAATGCTACTTTCTAAGAGAAAAAGCATCCCGGATGCTTGCCAAAAAAAGTTTTTACAGGCATAAATAAAGAATGTCCTTCAATAAAACTTTCATTCAAAATGTAACACCTGAAGAAGCCACACTGTTTGGCGAAACAATTGTTGTGTAAAACAATAAAAATATGTGGATATTCAACTTATTATAATAAAATGGGAACGACAATTACGAAGAACCATCGCTCCAGTGGTGCGAGTTAGTCACGATTGACGTATGATAATCCTAGAGAATCAAGACTTCAAGAGCAACTATGGACCGGTTTCGAGGTGACTGCCTCTCATCAGCACGGCGTCAATCGATGGAGCGATGGTTCTTCGTAATTTTGGTTCCTTTATATTATATTGCTTTGCCGTGCCGTCTCAAAGGCATCAGTAGATATCATTTTTTCTCATTTAACTTATTATTTCTTTATACGAAGTTTTGTAATCAATGTTCATACAAATTCGTGTTAGCGTCGCATTATTCAGAGAACATGTGCGCATATTGATTACAAAGATGGGGTGTAGCGTTATTTGTCAGAAGAACAGACTGTAGTTATCAAAAACTTCCAAGTAATCACTTTACTCCAGTTTCATAAGATATGCAATAATTAGTGAGATAAATCTTGACTCCGTTATGAATATGCACGTCCATATTTATATTGCGTAATTCGCGAGGTTTACAGGTCGCAGGTTCATCAGTAAATTTATTGTGCCCATCGGCAATATCCAGTATGCGTATGAGAGAAATTCCAGGTACCGGCATTTTGAATACTTTCTCCTTGATGTCTAGGTCAATCTTGAGCATCGAATCGCTAGCTCATAAATCGTGCCGTATGACTTCTACTTGGTAGGTGAAAACAAAGATTTAAATATCTTTGTATCGAATCTGAAGAGGATCTAATTGACATTCAGGAAAATGACTCTAGAATTGGGGACTATGAAAGAGAAAATGTTTTAAAATTTTTAGCATTCATGAAAATTGTAGGTGAACTGGATAATTGATGTGTTCAATATAAAATTTTGTAAAAGTTGGCTAAGGAAATAAACTGAAGTACTATTACTAAGGGTTTATTGCACTTCAGTACTGAGTTACGCTAGGTCAGGAGCTTTTACGTACTTGTTCTGAAGTATTTCCCTGGACTCGTCAAGAGTGTAATACCAATTCAACGGCCACAATGAATATGAAAGAATAAACAAACTTACATCTATATTATAAAATCTAGAAAAGCAATGACGTGAAGTCATAAACTTCTACGGTCTTGTTCAATAGTCTTTTCCCGTACTCTGGAACAACCCGTTAGTATTCTCTTTGGTAAATAAATAAATAAATATGATACTGAAACACCTGCCACAACGAATGAACAAACCTATATCATTAAATAAAAATTCAGAAAAGCACTGATGTGAAGTCAGGAGCTTCAGCGCGCTTTTTTTATAGTCAGAAAAATAATAACAAGTGCCAAACATCTATAATTTCTCTAAAAAACACAAAAAACTTAAAAATTAAGGGTGTTTGGCATGTTTTCGCTGTAGATGGCGCCACCGCTCAACAAATTTTTACTGATATGGGCTTTAATTTATTCTTCTTGCACTCCAAGTCACCATTACCGTCGTAAACTCATTAAAAACATTTGTAAATTTGATTAACTTCATTTGTATTTAAATTATAACATGTGACTTATAAATCATATGGTAACATTGCTAGAAGAGGAAAAACACTTTATTTCAATTGTTTTATGTAGGTTTTCAATTTAAAAGTGTAAAGGGAATTTTAATTAAACCAGGGTATTTGAAGACTTAATCAATCGATTCCATTTTTTTCAGTGGAACTCGATTTGTTTATTCAGACCCATTAAACAATCTTACAAATCGATACATTTAAAAAAACAAATTGTTGACAATAGTTTGGTAACTATGGTCTGCTCAATCGAGTATACAAATGATGATATTATTTATGTTTTTCCGGCTCAGATACAACATGAAAACTAAGAGGTGTAGATTTGTATAACTTTATTTGTATTTAAATTATAACATGTGACTTATAAATTATATGGTAACACGTGTGTTGAGGAGCTTGAATTTAAGTTTGATTTTAAGCTTATTTTAATTTCCAAACCTGCCGAGTAAGTTAATTAAGAAAATTATAATTGAAACAGATATTGAAAACCTGTCAGACCAGTGGTTTCTCGAAACGCTACCCGGACAACCCGAACTGAAAGAAACCGACGCCGCGTTCATAACAATAATTACGCAATGCAATCAGTATTTGTAGCGAGAAGGGCTCCGGTTGAAGACGAAATTCCTGCTTTTTCTGTCGGCAAAATAATCGAATCGTGTCAATTTTGCAATGTTCTGCATTTTAGGGGTGAAAAAGGGCGAGATGGATTCAGCCAGTGCTGACAGAAAGCCAAAGTTGTAAAGAGCGAGCAGATGCAATTGAAAGAAGTACCAGCTTTGCTCAGAGAACTTTACACAGGAACAGATGAAGAATCGAAGAATTTTCAAAACAATATACGCCAGTATAACAGTGCCTTTGCGTTTGCTTCCCAAAAAGTTAGCTTAAGAGAATTTGCATCAACTGGCCCTTATTCATTTTGTCTGCATGGAACATCATATACAGCAGAATTGGTTCCATTATTCCGCAACCTGAAACACGCCCAGATTCTGTCAATTTTATAAACTTGATACTAATGAAGCTCTGCTACATAGATTCCAACACCCAGTTAACCAAAGATGCAATCCAGTGACAATGCTTCGACTAGATGAAATGCTTCGTAAAAATAACCCATTTGCAAGCGCTTTTTACACAATGGGAAAAAGATTACGAGAAGAACGTCGCAAAGCTATAGCTGAAAATCGTGATTTACCAGATATTCGAATGGTTTTTGGGCGTACAGACAACGATCCTAGAAGATACAATTTGCCGACAGGAGACAGTGTTGCACCAATATTTGTCGGCGAAAATGGAGAATCGCCAGAACATATTGATTTTGCGGTTTATGCAAAAAATGGACCATTGCAAACAATATCAAATCTTAGCCCACGCATGGATCCAATGGCGTACCCACTACTTTTTCCGAACGGCGAATTTGGTTTCAACCTCAACATAAGCCACAGAAACGAACGTGCAACAGCCCAGCGTAACCGTTTGACCATGCTTCAATATTACGCTTATCGAATAGCCGTAAGACCGGGGTTTAGTGCATTACACAGTGCGGGAAAATTGTTTCAGCAGTACGTTTACTGTTCATACGTCAATCATGAAAGTAATAAGTTAAATTGGAAAAGACAGAATCAACCAAAATTAAGAACAGAAAGGTATCAAGGTTTAGTGGATTATGTAGAACAAGAAGCGCAGCAGATAAATGTTCCTCCAGGAAGAGTTATTATCTTGCCATCAAGCTATAAAGGAAGTCCACGGAACATGCAGCAAAATTACCAAGATGCCATGGCAATTGTGCGGAAATATGGTAAACCAGACCTTTTCATAACCTTTACCTGTAACCCGAAATGGCCTGAAATAGTTCAAAATCTTAAACCATGGGAAAAAGCCGAGCATCGTCCGGACTTAACAGCGCGTGTGTTTAACTTGAAGTTGAAAGAAATGTTAAATGACCTATTTGTGAAATAGATATTCGGACAAGTTGTTGCTCATGTTTATGTTATAGAGTTTCAAAAACGAGAAATGTTGTAGCCCTGTGCTATATTCGTACACCTCCAGGTTTCGTGCACGAAAAACAGGAGCTTTCATCTGATTTTCCAGAAGCTCCCTTTTCTTTTTCGCGCGTTCCACGTTTTCTTTCTGCAGTTGCTCCAATTTCCTCTGCTCTTCTTTTTGCTTCTTTTTCAGAAGGCTGTTTTGAAATCGTCTCTGTTGGCGTTTCAGTTGGGCGTCGGAAAGTTTTTTGGGCATTTTTTTAAACACGTCTTCACTCGATGAAAGCTAGACACAAAATGAGATGAACGGCTGCTTATAGGGGGGCATTTGCTAATAACGACCGCGCGCTTCCTTACTTGCGCCATGGCGACACGGGCTTTTCCACTAGTGTACTTTAGATTACCTAAAAATTTCAAGTTGTTTGGTTCAACATATATGGAAAACTAACGGAATATTGCAAGACCCTGTATGTAAAAATGATTCATTTCAAATGCGTACCATATGTAATATGGAATGCCATAACTCGTAATAATTTAATTTATTCAAGTCGCACGACATTGAACAAACCAAGGTGAACTATGGTCTAGGTCGAAGAGACGCTGGATATGCTAAGATAAACTAGTGAAAGTTATGAGAAAGAGATGTCCCGAACATCTCTTGTTTGCACTTTTATTGTATTAGCATAAATGAAACCGATGAAGCATCATGGATACTATAATTTTAATAGTTGATGACTTTTAATTATGAGCAAATCTTCTATTATGATATTAGATATCTGTTATTCTCGATTCCCATATATTTGTCAGAACAGCTTTCTCCCATGTTTATTGTAGATGAACAGTATTATACGGAGGATACATTTAAAGTAATGAACTTTATGAAGCAGAAATATCCAAAGAATAATGAAAATTGAATTCTTCGGTTACTTCTTATATTATAAACGAATGATTCTTTAGTTAACTATGAACATGATTAGGGAAGATGAAGGTTATGGGCAACATTTTAGTAAAAACAAATATAAAAACATGCTCTTCAATCAAGTATTTATTGTTCTATTCTTATCATAAACTTAACTTTCTTTATTATCAACTGAGATGAACTTTTATCATAAATTTGCTGATTTTGGTTCAATCAACAAAATAAACAAAAATAAATTTGATCACTATTGTCAACATCGGTTAATAATAGTGATCAGTATATGGGTAATGTTGATTAACACATATCGCATACATAATTGTGCAGTGGATATGTCGGTTTTGTCGCAATTCTAAATATTTTTTAGTATAGAAATTCTTATCTTGCCATTCGCCCTTCTAACTTTTTGTAGAATTGTTGAACTTCAGTTTTGTTGGAAGTTGTAACTCTGTTACTGCTAGTAGCTTCGGGCTTCTCCCGCACGCAAATATTATTCCAGACAACAAATCCATCTAACCACACTCGTCCAGCTAGCCTTGAATTGGTAATTGCAGTAATCTGTATTTTTCACCAAATCCGATTTATTTTAAAACATAAATCACATATAGTGAATCGCTCATTAACACAACTATATTTTTCAGGTATTGGTTATCCTTCTTTCGACAATCACAACTTGTTACACCACAGATGAAAACAACGAAGTCATTATAGCACCATCTTCAACAAAATCACCAATCAACCTAGATACAAACCTGCGGAAAGCTTTACTCAAGGCATTGGTCGAATTGGAGAATGAAGAAAAAGAAAACCACCAAAGGGAAACTAGAAATGATTATGTCAACATAATAACACATCTAGATTCGAAAGATAAAACAATAGAGAAGGCTTCCGCTTCAACTGTATCGTTTTTTTCCAGACCAGAACCAGTCAATATGACTATAACAGTTAAAAAAACAACTTCGAAACCAAAACAGTCAGTTTTCATTCAGAAGAGTAGGAGCACTCAAAAGACGATACAAGAATTCGAAGATCTAAACGTATCAGATACTCCAGAACAGATAATAGCAAGTGCTTCCAACAGCTTCACCTCTGCCAAATCGGAAAATTCGAAACTTAGAGGTGGTGGCGCACAAGTTAACTCTCTAACGACGAAAGAAAAGAATAAAAAATCAAAGTTTGAACAAATCACAACCATAAAACCAACTTCTTCAACAGAAGAAAGTGAAGCAAACGTTGAAAGTCTTCAATTTTTTTCGGCACCTTTAGTAGCTGCTTTCACGGTTCATCAAGATGAAAAAGGATTACCCAAAAGTGTTGTTCCGATTTATAATCAGGCAAACATTGCATCAAATATCGGCGTTAAGGAAAAGAAGTATTCTTAAAAAATCAAGAAGAACTTCAAAGGGAAGTTTCGAAGCAGAAAAAAGAATTGGAAGCGAGACACGAGGAAGATCTGAGAAATAAGCAATTGAGGCTTGAGAAGGAAATAGAACGTTTAACTAAACTAAAGGAACAACAAGAGAAACTAATTAGAGAGCAGAAACTTATTTATGAACAGAAATTCTTAGAGCAACAGAAGAAATTATTGGAGGAACAGACAAGATCGTTCAATACTGTGCAACCATCCGTTGCTTCAACAACAACCACCCCTAAACCAATATTTTCTTCGAACTCTAATAATTTCAGGAGTGCTTCTGGGTCTGCTGGGACTTTCGTAGCTATACAACCCAGTATTGGATTCGTGCAACCAACAACACAAGCAGCACAAAATTTTTTACCACAGAATGCTCAAATTTTACCTATTAAGAATGCCGTCGATTTCAAAACACCCTTTCCTCAATTATTTGAACAATTCAAAACCATTATTCCCGAGCCGAGAAAAAATCTTAACTCCCAATCTTTCACAACCAGAACTCAAACAAGTTTTATTCCATCAATTTCTCTAAATACAATTCCAAATCAAATAGTACCCTCTTTCAGCAGTCCTCAGAACACAGCTATATTTCCTCTGGTCAATACTGCTCAAAATCCAAATCTATTTCAAAGCCTACCATCAACACAAATAACCTCTGTATTCCACCAAGTACCAATCCAATCACAGAACGTGTTTGGAGCTTCTCAACACTTACCTTTCCAAGCGCCCCAAAATATTCCTTTCAGAAGTTCACCCAACACTTCGCCATCTCATGGCACTAGGAGTTTAAGGCAAGAATCTGGTACTGGAAACTTTGTGAATAATAGGTTCAACGCCCCAGATCTAACAAATAACTTTTTAGGACAGCACAGATTCAATACTAACTCATTCCCTTCTCAACAACATTCTCAATTTCCAAGAAATAATTTTGGATTTTCTAATCCATCAAATTTCAACCAATATCAATATAATACTCTGCAATATTCGGTTGATCAGCCCTTTCTGAAACAAAGGTTTAATAATCTTCTTTCGCATACTGGTTTAGGTCAAGACCAACAACAAGAAAATCTGAATATCGTTTCCAATGTTTTATCATTAAATCATCTAGGCACCGATTCCCAAACACCAAACACCAATGATAATTTGAAGAGGATACGTAACCCTGCCAGTTGGAGAGTTGTTTGATTTATTTTTATCTATTTATTGTTTTTATTATTGATTAATTCGAGGTATTCGAATGTGAAGATTGGTTTTATTCTCTGCTTTAATGATGTTCTCTACCTCAAATATTATGTTTCAAACATATCGCATTTCTTTGGTATTGCTTTTCATCAACTTCTGTTGGAAAACACTGAAAATTTGTAGAATTCAGCTAATCCATCTTAAAAACTTTTCGTCATTACTTAGAATGAAACCTTTCATGTTATTTATGATTATTTCTTAAGTCCATATTATATGTAAAATATATATTTGTGCCAATTCGAAGAATATTTGTAAGAAGTAATTAAATACAAAATTTAAAAGAATCGTATTGATTTCACTGAAACAAACTCAAAAATATAAACAGATAGCTCAAATAACCCTGTAGAGAACAGTTAGTTCTCAGCCAAATTGCAACATAATTTCCTTCTTCAGAATCTTCACATGAGCTTCAACTAAATTTATGAATATCTTTCACTCTGAATAATAATGTGTTTCAACAGATTTGCTTCCAGTGGAACAGAATACCATCGTTTTTCCTTAATGTCTGCAATTACTAGGAAGAACACCATTATTAATTTTTACCCTATGACACCTTCTCCCCAGATATGATATCAGTAGCTGTTGAGTCCTACCTCTTATCCCACAATTGTAAAATTTGTCCAATAGGACATCATGATTGACAGTATCAAAAGCCTTTTCTAAATCCAAAAAAACTAATGCCACGGGTGCGCTTCTATCGAATCGCCTGTATATTAGGTCAGTTAAGTAGTTCAGAGCGTCTTTAATTCGTATTTTTTCTACGAATCCATACTGTCTTTTTGCTACCAAATTATGTTTCCGAACGAAACTCAAAATTCTACTGTGAACAATCCTCTCAAAAAATTTAGCGAAGTTAGAGACTAGGGATATAGGCCTATAATTCGATATATTGTGACGGGCCTTGATTTTATAAATGGGTTTAATATCCGCCTTTTTGAAGGTATCAGGCCGAATTACTTTTTCTATGCTCAAATTCACCATATAAACAAGAGGTTCGGTAATGAAATCCATCAAAGACTTAATGGGCCTAAATAAATAATAATAATTAATAAAAGAAGTATTATTGAACTTTCTACTCTACGCCACTGATTACGGAATCATGATTACGCCATATTTAACATAGACTTTCTAAGTTAAAAAATATGGTGAATGAGATTATAAAAATTTGTTATTGTGGAACATACCCCATCGAAATTGAAAGGAATACTGTCAAATGTCGATTGTGTAGGTTATGTTTATATTTTATTTATAATGGAGGACGAAGTAACAAACTTTCGTCGTTGATTTTCGCGTGTAACAGCCGAAAAACAGTGTATTTCTAACAAAATTACGAAGTTTCCCTGAAATTATTGTAAATCCTTTCATTGTTTTGAAGCCCGAAGAAGGAATACGGATTGTTCTTACTCGTATTGGCCCGCAGTATATCGATTGAGTATGTGTTGTTAGGGATGTAGGTGAGTAAATTTACGAATTATATAAAATTATACATGTGCATCCATGTGTTTTCCATCAAATTGGAGTTTTTTTACTGGAACATGTTCGAAGACCTTTTGAATTCTTCCCATTTTTGATCTCCGCTGAATTATGATATTTTCTCATGGCAAAAAACAATATTAGAACTATTTTTTTTTATGTTGTTAGTCCACTTTTTATGTTCAAATACGAGCAGAAATATTGTTTCATTTTTTATAATTTAGTTTTTTCAATGCAATTGACCATTAACTATTCAACATCATAGAAAAAGTTTTATTTTCGAATAACAGCTAAATAATAAGATCATTAAAACCTGAAACTAGAACTTAGTCAAGAAAAACTTTCTCACCTCTAAATCATTCATTTTGCTTAATATTCTGATAACAGTATTTCGTATTTATGATATTGATTGGGCAATTACATTAGTCTCAAAATGATTTCATTATTTAAATCCTTTTTTTTGTATTGAATTTATTGGGATTTATAATCTACTTTCCAAAAGTATTGAGTAAATGTGTTATTTTTAAATGCTGATGATAATATATTCTATGAAACATCCTTCTGCTTTTTTTTCAGGAAGGCTATGCTATTTTTTGATATGTATGCCAAAGGAAAGGGATCAACTGTGCCGTCAGATGCTCAAGCAAGAGAAAAGTTAGCGTTATATGTTTATGAATATCTGCTCCATGTTGGTGCACAAAAGGCAGCACAGACTTTCCTATCTGAAATAAGATGGGAGAAAAATATAACCTTAGGCGAACCCCCAGGTTTCTTACATTCATGGTGGTGTGTTTTTTGGGACCTATATTGTGCAGCTCCTGAAAGAAGGGACACTTGTGAACATTCGTCTGAAGCTAAAGCTTTCCACGACTATGGTTTCGTTAATTCTGGTTTTGGAGTTAATGGAATGACACACAATGCTGGACCTGCACCTAGTCCGTTGGGTCAAATGCCCCCAAATGACGGTATGCCAGGTGGACCTTTGCCTCCTGGTTTTTTCCCAAATGCTGGTATGCGGCCATCACCTCCGACACATCCAGCTGGCCAACCATCACCGCATTCTCAGCCACCCACACCTCACTCACAATTAATGGGTTCACAACCATTCATGGGACCCAGATATCCTGGAGGACCTCGACCAGGCGTCAGAATGCCCATGGGCAGTGACTTTAATGGACCAGGTGGTCAACCTATGATGCCCAATAACATGGATCCCACTAGACAAGGACCTCCTGGCATGAACCCTATGAACAGAATGAATCCCCCTCGTGGTCCATCAATGGGACCAATGGGCCCAGGAGGTTATGGTGCAATGAGAGGCCCGCCTCCAAACAGTAATATGGGTGGAGGCCCTATGCCTCCAATGTCTATGACAGGGCCTGGAGGTCCTCCTCAGTGGCAGCCAAATACTTCAACCCCTATGAATTACTCCACATCATCACCTGGTAACTATGGTGGACCTCCTGGTTCAGCTGGACCACCCGGCCCAGGAACACCTATTATGCCAAGCCCACAAGATTCCTCAAACTCTGGAGGTGAAAATATGTATACCATGATGAAACCAGCGGTGGGAAACAACATGCCTGGCGAGTTTCCCATGGGAGGTGGACCTGACTCAGGTCCTATGGGACCGATGGGTCCAAATTCCATGGGTCCAGTGATGAACAGTGATGGAATGGAAGGTATGAAGAATTCCCCAGCTAATGGACCAGGAACTCCTCGAGAAGACGGTGGTGGAGGGATGAGTGACTATAATTTAGGAGGTTTTGGTGGACCTGGCGAGAATGATCACAGAGATTCGGCGGCTATTTTAAAAATCAAAGAGAGCATGCAAGAAGAGGCTAAACGGTTTGAAAAAGATTCTGATCATCCTGAGTACTTCATGCAATAAATAATACATGACTGGTGGATTTCCATCATTTTTTGTATATCATTCAGTAAATTCCAAAAATCATTGCTTTCAAACTTACGTACTTAAATGAAATTCCAACATTTCATATGGAATTCACCACAAGAGTCCTTCTAAAGTTGAAATTCATATTGATCTGATTTGAAGTTCAAGGTTAATTTTCACCATGATTTTTAATATTTTTAGAATTTATAAATATCCCATGCGAAATATGTTGCACTATATTTTTTTTTCAAGATTCGCCTAATATCCTATCTTGATTTCAACGAAAAGCCATTCTAGGTGCATTTGTGACTTTATTTACGTGATGTTTCTGTAATGTTAAACTTACATGTGTCTTGGATGGGGCAGGTTATAACTGGTGTAGGGTTATAACTGTCAAGTAGTTGTATTATCCTTGTAGACTCTATTTTCTAATCTGCCCTATCACTGTGTTATTCTTTTCTCTAAATGTACATGCAATAGATATCTAAATATAGGAGGAATCAATTTTATTCCTTGTACCTTTTTCTTATTTATTTTTGACTATTATACTGTGAAAATGTGGTTTATGTATAAAATGTTTTTTTTGACAAACTATATATTATTTAAATTCTAATGAAGTAGATTCACATCACTATTCCTTCTTGATATTTTACAGTTTTAAAAGAATAAAGGTGTTTCATAATCTATGATCAGTTTATTTAGGTATTTCTCTTAATTATTATTCACAATTATTTCCTTACGACCTAAATATTTGAGACAAACCTGTGCAAACTCAACATCTATCGAATGGGCTTAGCTGCACTGAAATCCCTTGAAACATAATTAAAGCTGTCACATCAAGTATTTTGTCATCTAAAATGTTTCATCAAGTATATTTCTATTAATACTTGAGAAAAATATCATAAGACTTATAACCAGTGACATGAGAGATCATGAATAATTATGGGGCAATTTTCTTGAATTTGAATATCTCAGAATTTCAGAAACCTATTCATAAAAGGTTCCTGAAAGACTGAAGTAATCAGTAAAGACTCGAAAAGTGTCAGGCAGAATTATGAAGTTACTAAATTTTTTTTAATGAATTTCAACTATGTAGATAAAAATTGAACTACTACAAAAATTCATTACTTTATTTTTCCCCCTCTTATAAACATTTAAAAAAACAAAGATAACAATATTTAAAAAAACAATGCATATTCAACCTTTATTAGCATTAATGGAACTTGTATTTAAAAAAGATAGAATCTGATATAAAAATCTAGCAATAAAAAATTCAGTCATTTTTCCCAGGAGATGAAAACAATCCCTTACTCAGCCTTCCTTGAAATTTTTCATATTTATCCTGTTCCTTTTTCAAAGTAATGTATTCCTCTGCAATGTCTGCGTTTTTTGGTTCAAGCTTACGAGCTAATTCTAATGGTTCCCTAGCTTTATCAAATTCTCCAAGCATCCTCAAACACTTAGCATGCAAGAAATATGTTTTTGCTGAAACTTTCATTGACTGCTCTTTGCATATAGCATGAATTTTGTTGGCAGCCATACATCCCTTCTTTGGTACTCCCAAATGTACATTACATACCAAAACATTCCCCAAAACCCGTAATAAAAGTTTTTGCTGTTGTTCTTGTTCAGTATAGTCATTCAATTGTACATGTTCTAATTTTGCAACCGCAGTATTGTAATCTTTCAGAGCACCTGCTACATTCTTCTGAAATTTATCTTTTCCTCTTTCACATAATGACAAACAATAACTATAAACTTCTTTAAAATTGTTTTTCTCTTCTTCTGGCAACTTCTCATATGCAATTGTAGAACCACAGTTAACTATTTCATGTAATTCTATTTCAAAAAGAACAGTTGCATTTTGAGGAACTCTACCAAGACAACCTAAATTTCCATAAGCATACTGTGGAGTAAAAAGGAATTGTGCTTTTTCACCCAGCTGCATTGTTTTTACTGCCTCATTTAAACCTGCTAGAACTTCACCACCATTGACTGTAAACTCTTGCCTCTTTTTTCTACAATAGGTAGAATCGAAGGGCTCTGCTTCATATTCCACATAAGCATTATAATCGATCTTTACAGTGCTCAAGTCGGTTGGTGTTGATCCGTAACCTGATCTAATGACTTTTTCTTCACCCCTCCATCAGGAGTGATAACAGTCATCCCTTTCTCAATTGTTTCGAATGGTTCTTCATCATAATTGTGATCATCAGTTCCCAAACAATCCAAGTTAGAAAACTGGAGCATAGCTTCCTTAACTTTATCCTCCGCTTCTAGATCTGACTCCTCTTCCTCTGAATGATCTTCGGGTCCAATTTCGAACTCTACTCCTTTTCCCATGAGGTCACTTAGGGCTATTCCTTCTTTTATTTTCGGCATTTTCTTAAAATATTTCTTATTAACAACAAAATATTTAGAGAGAGAAAAAATTTCAATTTACTAGGGTAAATGAATTGTTTGAATCAGTCACAGAACACAATATTTTTATAACTATGTGAAGACGGTAGACTAAGCCAAGAGCTCAAATTTCCGAAGCTACTCGATCGACCAGTGGTGTAGGACAATCACAAGCTGCCGGGAAAATCGATTCAATTAACGAATTTACGTTCGATAAGATAGAATAAAGTCATATTTAAAATTTTATAATACTTAGGCAAAAGAGAATTTATGAATACACAAAATTAATGACAACCAAATGGTGAGTTTTTTATTTGAGCCTGCCAGAGATGATATCGGATTATTAACTCAGTATAGGGACCAAGTAGTAGTCGCACTCCGTGGATTTTCTTACACCAAGTCTGACTCCTGACTCGCGCATCTCGCAGGGATTCTAACCTCATATTTTGGTCCTTGTTCATTGTTTTCATCAATAATTTTAAGATGTCTGGAATAATGTGATTATTATTATTTTAGACATCTTAAATAATTCCTTTGTATAATTAATTCGTTTAATATTCTGAAGAATATAAATATGGTTTTGACTAAAATCCATTTCAGTTGCCTGCAGATGTCACTGGGTATTTCAAAATAAAGAGAAAAATCCATAATTTTCAATACACCCTGTATAACATTAAAGTGGATGGCTTTAAACAGATTATTAACAAGACGTGTTTACGAAAAGTTAGTCCTACAATTAAAAAAAAATATCACGATCCGACCAATGGTTTGCGAGAAATGTATTTTTTTTTAATATCAGCAATTTTTCTGGTGATGCGTTACTTTTGCTGCTCAGTCCAGCATGAATGCAATCTTGATTTTTTTATGTAGGTCAGTGTAGAATAAAATGTCCTAACATTCAATTGATTTTCGATAAAATACAAGGTTATCCATCACATTAATATGCAAAATATTTTCTTATTGCCGCTGTTTATGAATGAAATTCTCAACAGGAAACCCGCCACTGACGTAAGAAGTCGCCTCCATCCTTGAGTCCTCGGAATTTTAGCAGCTGAAGGCAAGAAGTGATTTTCATTCTTACGAGATGTATCGATTTTATTCAACTCTATGACTGGCTGACCGATTTTAAGCTGCTTAGTAAAAATTTTTGAATTATTCTTCATTGGAATTAGGCATAAATAGCGGAAATAATAATTTGGATTTCTCCATATTGGAAAGTACTACATAAAAGCTAATCACTCTGCATGTCATGGGTTTAAACGAGTATGTCTATTCAGTATTAGAAAATCCTGTATGTAAATACGTGCTCTACGAAAATCCTTTATCACAAACACTAAAATCAGTCATGGTTGTGAGTTTTCTAAGTTTAGTAACATTAGCCGTTGCTACAATTGATGATTTCAGGACAAAAATTTTGTGCCATCATCATCAAAACAAATAACAGTGATTTCAGAAAAAACACCATTATGGAAACTTGCCAGAGAGAATGGTTCTCTTATTAGATTGGCAAGTATCATGGGAGCTTCAGCTGTTGCTCTCGGAGCATATGGAGCTCATAGAAAATACCCTGAAGGAAAGGCAGAACAACTCAAAACCGTATTTGAAACAGCTAACAGAATGCATTTTTTTCACTCGCTGGCATTATTAGGAGTTCCAATGTGTAGAAACCCTGCTGTGGTTAGTATATGTACTTCATTTTTGGAAATATTCAGCTCCAAGTAGTATTGTGTGTATATTAAAGTTTGTTCAACAATACATTCTACATTAACACTGTCGAATATGTTAAATTGTAATGATTCAATAGCTTTGATTTGTGTTTTACATTTATAGGCTGGATCCTTGTTCTTGATGGGGACAATTTTATTCTCTGGGCCATGCTATTATTATGCTTTCACTGGAGAAAATAAATTGGGCAAGTTGGCACCTGTTGGAGGAACAATACTAATTGTTGCATGGCTATCTATGGCGTTTTAGCCTTATGTACCAAAAATTTTTTATGTGATATTTGGTTATCAATGGGAATCCATTTGTTAACATTTATTTCTATAGGTAAATCAGTGGAAATTTTGGATTTGTGACGAATAAAAGAATTAGTTATTAGTTTGTTTTCTAATCCTAGCTCTAAGATACAAGTTGTAGGGGATATTTGTAATCGCTCAAACTTTGGGTAGATAGGTTAAAGTATGCGAAATTTATATAAGAAGATGCTGTGGGAAGAATATCCAAAGCTCTCCAAAAACCTATACATTAAATATTTCTTTGGAAGGGGTGGTCGAATCAATTCTTCTGTTAATGCAATAACTCTATAACGGATCAAGCAGGCGTTTTAAAATTTTCACATGTTTGCTAGATGAATATCTGGATTTATGTTGTTCTCGGGTTGTTTGAAAAAATTTTTTCAATTTTTTAATTACGAATTTTTAATTTACATCAACAAATATTTTTTAGAAACCGACTTCACACTTAAGCCGCATAACAATTATATGTCTTGAGAGCTGATATTGCAAGGCTTGTGTGTGAAAAAGTTCTATTAATTCCTCACAGTAGTTTTTGGTTGGTGCCCTTTAAAATATGAGGTTTGTTCTTTTTGCTTACACTTTGTACACTTTAGTGTAAAATTTACACTTTCACGTTCTTCTTGTCGGAAATGACGTAGAGGTGTAAGGTTATGCGCTGTTCTTCTTGAAAGTGTATTACACTTTTATGACGTATTGTACACTATTTTTACACTCACTTGAGAGGAGGTGTAAAGAAGTATAAAGTGAACTTTTAGGTTATGTTTATATTTTTATTTTCGTTATATATTATAACGGTTTCCAGTATGCGACTTCTTCTGTATGGTACATGAATAAGAATAATATCTAATATATTTAATATTATCTATGCTCTGTCTATGGTAATCGATAATGGACCTAAGATATTTCTTTTAAAAGTTATCTTCGAAGTTGAGTTGTTTATGTGCGGTCGCGATAAACTGAAGTGAATTGAAACAATTTTCTGTTAGTTTTTCGCAATGGAAGAGACACAGGGAATGAAAATCGCTATGGTCAATAGAAATGCCGATGGATCTGTTATTGTAGATGAAGGACGTTTCATTACATGCAAAACCAACAGTATGTATTTTTGTTTTATGTGTAATATTAGAGTATATAATATTTTAATTTGTAGGTGGGCTCACTTTTAAAATTATCCCTGTTGCTAAAAAAAGAGTAACTGTAGGTACAATGGCAAAGGCCTTAGAGGTATGCAAAGACGAAATTAGAGAATATAGAAAGACTCTTGAACAGAGGCAAGAAAAAATGATGAAACTTTAACCCAGGTCCTCGAAACTTATAGGGCAATTCAAGAGAGGCAAGATCAACATTTCACCATAATAGAGGATTGTAGAAAGAAAGCAATCGAGCAGGCAGAAAGAAGGAATCAATTAAGGGAAGAAAAGAATAATCTCTTGAAAGAATTATGGAATACTTTGAAAGACAAAGAAAAATAAAATTGTAAAACATATAAATATCTTTGATATGTTTAAATCATAATTGAATAAATATTTTTATTAAATAGTCAATATTTGATTTCCATTTTATAAACGATACAATACAAAAAAATTATTATTCTAGTTGAGTTGCGAATTGTCGACATATTTCGTCCCTAAGGTCTCATTCCTGCTGATTGTCCTGTGCTGTGTCATTAAAACTTTCGGCCATGCTGATCGATGCAGTTACGATATCAGGATCAGGGTGATCTTCATCCGATGGAGGTTCGAATAACTGTAGGTCATTAGCATTTGCTATATTGTGTAGAACACAGCATACAGGCAGAACCTGAATCATTCGAACAATATCTCGCAACTTGAAGTGGTATAATTGAGGAAATCTCTGTTTTCAGTAGCTCAATCTTTGATTAAATTTGATTTGAGCTCGTGTTAAATGTCGGTATCCCTATATGGAACAATCAATTGTTGTAAACAAGGATACGCACTATCTCCAAGCAAGTATCCATCTTCTGCAAATTAGAAAATTGCCTTAGTAAAAGATTGCATACTATAATAATTTGTTACAGCAGAATCTGCATATACATTTTGATGTAATTTATATCTAAAAAATATGATATGATGTAAATGGACTACAAACCTCTACAAACTTCATGGAACCTATGGTATACTGGCGATTCCCTACAAACTCTTGCATCGTGAACGGAGCCAGGGTAACCAATAAATATATTCATAAATTTTTGTTCATGATTCACAATGCCTTGTAAGTGAATGGAAAAGAAATGCTTCCTATTAATGTATGAATCCTTATCTTCAATGGGTTTGTCGATCCCAATGTGTGTTCCATCTATGGCACCTGATAAGAATTATTCATTAATAAAATAATGGAAATTCTACACCTGTATAAATAAAATGATGTGGTTACTAAAATATTACCTATCACCCCAGGAAATCTTTTTCGCTGAAGAAAACATTACTTAATGGTTTCCCTCTCTTGTGATGTAGGAGATCTTATGATATTTGGTGCAAGAGATATTAGGAAATTTGTAACCCTGGATATAACATTGTACAGTGCATTTATACTGATTCCAAATCTATCTGCTATATGTCCAACGTACCAAAGAAAACTTAAAATATGTTTCTCTGGAGAAATAGGCTCATACCCTGCATGACCTATAATAACATTCTGAGGTATAGGAAGATATTATAATGAAGAAATTATGTATGTACAATTAATAATACAAAACTAACCTTGTAACAAAAAAAAACTGTAGAAGCTGCAAAACAATTGAGCACTTCATATGTCACTTTTCATGATAAACGAAAGTGCATTATGAAATTACTCTCTACATATGAATGTACAACATTTTCAATGTAATTAACAATTTTTACATGATGTACTCTTTGGAGAAGCCCTAATACTGGTTCAATTATTGGTCCAATGTCTTCATCTAAAAAATACACGCCGTTACGTGACAGAACTAACGTAATTCTACAAATACATAAACTTAATATGTGGTTATATGTAATAATAATAAAAACTAAAATTAATAAAGCATAAAGTTATTTTTATTACCATTATTTGCAGCGAAGAAAACTGATGGTTCGGACATCGTTTTCAAAATAATCCTCATCGGATGACGACTCAGACTCCAAAAAGGTAACCAAGAATTTCTGCATTTATTCCATTCATTATTTACTGATAAAACTTGGTGATAAACGTAATAATAAAATCAATATGAATTTTATACGAACATTATTTATATTTCACTTTTTCAAATAACCTACCTTCTGATAACCTATTCAAAACCACAGATATTCGCTTTGGCGTTCTACTTGAAGGGTTCACACTTTACACGATATTTCCCCTCTCCCGAAAAATGGAAGTTCTTGACAGTGTAAAGTGTACACTTTACACTTTCGGTGTACGCAAGTAAAACAAACCTATGGAGAGCAATAAGCAGCATTTTCGTCATATTTTACTTTTTTACTTCAGAAAAGGTAAAAATGTTGTCCAAGCGAGAAAAAAGTTGACGGATGTGTATGGAGAAGGCGTGTTAACAGTACGCCAGTGCCAGAACTGGTTTGCAAAATTTCGATCCGGCAATTTTGATGTTGAAGATGCACCACGGTCTGGAAGGTCGGTCGATGCTGACAAAGATGCGATAAAGGCATTAATTGATACAAATCGGCGAATAACCACACGAGAGATCGGTGAGAGATTAAATTTGTCGAATTCGACTGTTGAAAGGCATGGGCTTAACCTCGAAGCTCGATGTGTGGGTGCCCCATGTCCTTACGGAGCGAAATTTGTGTTGACGAGTGTGATTCGCTCCTCAAACGTCAATAAAATGATCCATTTTTGAAGCGGATTATTACTGGTGACGAAAAATGGGTTGTATACAACAATGTTAAACGCAAGAGGTCATGGAGCAGAAAAGATGAACCGGCTCAAAGCGTGTCAAAGCCAACATTCACCAAAAAAAGGTGATGCTCTCTGTTTGGTGGGATGTCAAAGGAATCGTTTTTTTGATGTTTTGCCAGACAATACAACGATTAATGCAGAAGTCTATTGTCATCAGCTGGACAAATTGAATGATGCCCTTAAAGAGAAGAGGCCCGAATTAATAGTAGTGTTCCACCAGAATAATGCGAGACCTCACGCAAGTTTTGTCACTCGCCAAAAACTTTTAAAGCTTGAATGGGACGTACTGCAACTTCCACCATATTCTCCAGATCTGGCGCCTTCCGACTACTATTTGTTCCGGTCCCTGCAAAATGTTTTGGATGCCAAAATCTTTACCTCAAATGAAGATGCCAAAAACCACCTGATCCAGTTTTTTGCCAGCAAGGACCAAAACTTTTATGAGAGGGGAATTATGTTACCGCCAGAAAGATGGCAAAAGGTGTTGGACCAGAATGGCCAATATATAATTTAATAAAATATTTATTCATTATACGAAAACTGTCTTTCATGTTAGCCAAAAAAAAACGAAATGACTTTCCGAACAACCCAATAAATAAAACACAAACCATTTGAGATATTTCAAAAACTTTATTATTGGCTTGAAGTACAAACATAACATTTATGAATGGAACTCGACTTCGTTCATATGGCCACCACCACGGTCCCGTTTGCAGCGGTCAATTCTCTGGACCCAATTTTCGATGACTCGGCTACACATTCAGCCGAACATCCGCTATTTCGCGTACAATGTTGTCTCTGAGCTCTTGCAATGTCATCGGCTTGTTGGCCTAGACCAGTGACTTGACGTAGACCCAAAGAAATAGTCCAGAGGCGTCGAATCGCACGAACGAGGCGGCCGTTTCCCGAAATTACACGCTCACCAAGTGCCTGCTTCAAAAAACCTATTGTTACGTGTGCTGTGTGGCTAGTGGCACCATCCTGTTGAAACCACATGTTGGCAAGGTCCATACCTTGAAATTGGGGCCAAAGAAAATTCGTTATCATGGCGCGTTAGCGATCGCCATTGACCGTAACGTGACGATTGTTGGCATCAACGAAAAAATACGGTCCAATGATTCCGCCGGCGTGAAGACCGCACTAAACCGTGATTTTTGAGGATACAATTGAGTCTCGCGAATCACGTGTGGATTGCTGCCTGTGCAATAACGCATGACAAATGGCGTCAAAAGATTGAGTTTCATTTCTTGATGATGCGGAGTCAAACTTGAGTATGGCCGACTCTTTATCTTCCGAAAGAGATGTGCTATCTCTTCTCTTGGACCATCGAAGTCTATTGAAAAATATTTTGCAGCATATGATCACTTTGTGAATTGGTGTAATTCGAAAAATGTGACAGTTTATCAAGAGAATGTGCTTCTAGCATATTGCAACTCAATGGCTAGAGATAAAAAATAGAAATCATCTACTTTGTGGGCCCGATATTCAATGATAAAGTCGCAACTAGCGATCAAACATGGAATAGATATTGGTAAATACCTGAAGTTGCGCTCATTTTGGAAAAAATCTAATGAAGGGTATTCTGCAAAAAAATCAAGAGTTTTTTCTAAGGGAGAGTTCGATCGTTTTCTCTTCGAAGCACCGGATGATTCATATTTAGGATTGAAAGTAACTATCATATTTCAAGTAATTTTAAATTTGTATTTTTGATTTCGTGGTTGTTTCAGATTGTTTTATTATTCGGAGTAGCTGGTGCCTGCAGATGTGATGTGATGTGTGTGATTGGTGAAAATGAAAACTACGGATATCGAGGGAAATATTATAATAGTCAATATTCCTGATAGCAAAACGAGAAAAGTTCGATCATTCACAGTTAGTGGGGAGAATAATCTAAAGATTTATCGGAGATACACTGCTTTAGAACAACAGATTTCGTTGGAAATAGATTTTTTTTGAAATATCAGTCGGGAAAATGCTACAGGGCTGTGATGGGAATTCATACTATAGGAAGTGTTCCAAGAAAGGTTGCCTCTTTTTTGCAATTGAGTCATCCAAACGAATACACAGGTCATTCATTGAGGCGAACTTCTGCTGCACTACTTATAGATGGAGGAGCCAACATTGAGTCTTTGAAACGACACGGAGGTTGGAAGTCAAGTGGTGTAGCAGAAGGCTATATCTAGGATTCGCTGCGAAATAAGAATGAGATTGCTGGTAGGATATTGAGCGCCAACGAACTCCCTGAAACCAGCAACTCGAATTACTCTATTGAGTTATCATCGAATTACTCTATTGAGTTATCAGCATTTGAACAGAATATGAGACAGAATTCTATGAGTTCATTACTACATAGTTTTAATTTTCAAAATGCAACATTGACCAATTGTACATTCAATGTAACTTCAATGAATAAAAATGACGTTTGAATTGGAGAATTTTTTGTTCATGGTGACCAATTCATCTTTTGCATAGTAACACTTTTCCTATCGCCGGCCGGAAAAGTGTTGCATAGAATTTTTCGATGATCCTGTCAATCTCAACTCATTTCAGGAAGATACGAATTTTCCATATCTCTAAGATCTCGTTATATTGAAAATATCTTGATTCGCAGCCTCATTTTGTGATCATCGATATGATGTAAAACTGACATTTTAATAAATCGACTTTATTGGCCCAATTTAACAAAATAAAATAATGAAATAATTCACAAAAAACTGAGAAGAAAAGCCGAAGCGAAGTTTAGTCATAATTACTACTGTTACACTTAACTCCGCCAATTCTTCCATGGCAAATTACTATGAGAATAAAAACATTGAGTGCATTTACAACAAATAGCAAGTAGGTATATATAACAACAAATATCAATACTACGTACAAATTTATTCTCTAGCAAACAGAAAGGACCTAAGCTGAGACTTGAAAGTAAAAAACGACGCAAAATTCCCAACATCGATATCGAATGCATTCATTACTTTTGCAGCATTGAAAGAAAAACACCTACGAAACCCAGCCGTCCGATGAGCGGGAATCGTCAACCTGTACGGATATCTGATGTTCACCGAGTGAGCAGCAGACCTAGGTATCAGATGACACCACCATCTATAGGATTCCTTATGAGCCTGAACACAAAACATCCCATGTGCAGCCCGACCCTACTTTCCATCCTAAGCCAACCCAAATCCTTGATCTTACCAGACACATGATCGAACTTACGAAGACAAACCTGCAGCACCAATTCTGAACAAGCTGAATCCTCTTTTTATGAAAACTACCCAAACAGGGCCCATAAATTATGTCGCAGTAGTTGAAAGTTGACAAAACTAATACCTCTGATAGATTCTTCTTCATCTGGAAAGTCAAATATTTACGCGCAGAATAAAGAATTCTGAGCTTATAAAATGCCGATCTAACTAAATTCGGAACATGCTTCTGAAATCTCAAATCTTCATCAAAATAAACCCCCAGATTTCTGGCGCCATCACATACATCCAATTTATCCCCGTTGAGACTGAGATCCAAACCGGCTCTGATAATATCCCTATCTTTTCTTCTACAATGGACAATACACTTGGTTGTCGCCGAGTTTATAGAAAGATTATGAGACTTACACACTTGTAAAATCGCTTCAAGGTCCCGGTTAACCCTAGCCGAAGCCAGACCCAACTCGCCCATACTAAACCGGAACATCAACTGAACATCGTCAGCAAATGCCTCAGGTATGCAGTAGTCCAAGCAAGAAAAAAGATCCGTTGCATAAATAATAAATAATAATGGCCCCAATAGGGAACCCTGCGGAACGCCTGCCTAAATAATATAATATAATGCTGCTGTTCATTTCATGAGAGTGGTATGATGATGAAAGAAGACCTTGTTTACCGATATATCAATTTTCTTAATTGTGTTGCCGTATGGTTTGGATGATTCAACTGAACAGAAGTAGAAGTGAAGATTATTCAATGTATTAAGTGGACGAATGTTAGTGATTACTACGAGAAATCTTCAATGAAAACTGGAATCTAAATCAAAAACATATATGTGACAGAACTAAAAATCTCGAACTAATTATTCTCAAAAAACAAACCAAACATAAGATAGTTTGTCTATTTTTAATTCAGGACATTTGTTCGTTGATTCTTTTAAATTGTCATTACGTTCTTTTTTCATCGCACTGTTCCAGACTCAGGTAAAAGGATTAAGAGCTTATGGCCTCACTTCAGTGCTTTTCTAAATTATTCACATAATGTTGATTTATCTGAATTTAAGCATGATGTCATTGGGTATCCAACTTGTCAAATGTCAATTAAGACCGAGTCACTTTATTTCCATGAAAATATTTAATAAGTTAATATACATCAAAATAGGCATTATTTACAGAGAAGGAAGACTATTTCGTTTCACTTTCAACCGTAGTAATTTTCACTTGAACTATTCGACCACTGGGCCACTCTAGACTTCCTTTTTTTAGATTTCGGCGGACACAAGGGGTAACCTTGAGGAACACAGTTCTTAACCAACAGTGTGGCAGTCACCCTGTTATCATTTTTAATTCTAGTCACTGTCACTGTTGTTGTTTCGTAAACCCTTCTTCTTGTATAATGTGGCAAGATAGATTCTAAATGATCTAAACGATCTTCTATGAGCATCTCTTTGATTTCATCATTCGTCAGCGCAGGAGTATGAATTTCTTTCGAAAAAGGTTTCGTATTTTCACTAGCCTCGATGTACAAGTCCAAATTTTCATAGGGAAAATTCACCATATCTTCGTTTTCAACGTGGTACCCTTTGGTTACTGTCGCATCTCCAGGTAATTTCTCACAAGGTGTTTTTCGACCATTTATTTTCACACAAACTGGACTTCTGTAAACGTACTTCGTAGCCATGTTGTAAATTTTAGTTTTAACAACTTTCGTTGGATTCACTGGAAGCTTCATGGAAGGAATTGGTAAATCACTTATATACTGCCATGAGAACTGTGGAAGATTCTGTACATTGAAAACACCGCGTTCCTTTGCGACACTACGATCGACGAAAAATGCGGTAAAGAGTATAAAAATCATATCTCACGTTCTGATTTCGTTACCAGACTGGCCGTGGCAAATGAACTATCAGCTCTTTTATTATAACAAGTGGAAGAAGTGGGTAATACGGCAGTTGTGCTCTATAGAAATCATTTTGTCGCACCTCACGATCTTTTGTACGCTTGTTCATTACTTCGATATCTCGAAAGTGTGGGAATGTCCAATTTAATTTTTTGCCGCGAATTCTAATTTTGATTTTTTCCTGTTAGGGTCAATTAATCGCTTTCATGTACCTTCGTACCGGATGGAGTTCTTGATTAATTGTGATAGTTGACTGTAACAAAAGAGGTACCAGCTACGCGCTTAGCAGTATGAGAATTTATTCATTCCGATAAATATCAGAGGATGTATTCAGAAAATGTTAGATTTTTTGTAATAAATATAATATTAGGTGTTTGAGCTTACTTTCGACGAGTGTTTTCTCGGATTCAAAGCAACAATATATAGTTCATGAAATGAATGTATTTTTCAGTAAAATTACCTGAAAGTTCAAGACAATCAATCCAACTTTCCTAAAATGTCATACTATCTATGCTACCATTTTCCAGGAACTGTAAAATAATCTTGTTGTTTTTAAGTATCATTCTAATTGTGGTACGAGAAATCCCAGACATTTCTTCCATTTTGTTTTGTACTTGAAGTATCATTGACGAAATGTCCTAAAACTCCTGTGTTCACATCATCATTTCGGACACGATTCAATTTATTGTTTTTCGAATCAACAAATCAATTTTCTGACCAAGTCCAAGACGTAAGTATGACTTACATGATGGTCTCATTTCTCTCAAAGCAGCAGTTGCATATTCATTACTGGAAAAAAAAAAGAATTATTTCCACTCGCTTTGCAGTGGTATAACCCATTTTGGAAATCACAAGCTGATATAATTAAAGTCTGAAATTACTGAATGAATTTTCATTGTCAAACAGGTTCTTCATCTCAATATCAACGAAATCTGTTATCCCCGCTTTTTTTTTGTAATTTCTCGATCGCTCGAACGTGAAAAAAATGATCTTTTCCGCAAATCGCCAGGAAATTTTGACATTCCTGTCGAAATTTCTTGAAGAAAAAGTCAGGACTGTATTTCCGTACAGTTGTTAGTGTTCTACATAAATGATAGAAAACACATTGCTTATAAGGAATTAATTTATATTTTGAAAACATCAAGTCATTGCTGAATACATTTTTAAGATCAATTTGTTATATTTACAGTAATTTGACAGTTAGTACAATTATTGAACATTGGAGGAACACTCTTAGAACTATGAGAAACATTTTGGACAACATGCAGGGTGGAAGGGTCATTTTGTTGAATATTTTGTACTGTGAAAATTTTATTTTCCACCTCAACCTTATTGTTAAGCGATTCTTCGATATATCCTTCAGCAACGTTTGATGACTTCCATCCGCCATGCCTCTTAAAACTAGTTATGTCGGCACCAGAGTCAACCAATATTGTTGCAGAAGACCGACGAAAGCAGTGACCAGTATATTCTGTCGGATTTACCAAGTTCAAATAAGTAGCAACTATTTTGGGTATTTTTCTAAATTGATGAATTCCTACCACTTGTCTACAACCCTTTCCGCTTTGATATTTAAAGAAAAATCGGTCACTGTTCATATTTTCTGGTCTTAACGAAACATACTTTCGATAAACATTCAAGTAGATCTGATTAATTACAAATGATCTTGGTTTGTTGGTTTTCGAATCAGGTATGCTGATTAAAAGCTTAGATTCTAAGTCTTCTATATCGTGTACAGTCATTCGGACTAACTCATCCATTCTACAGGCTCCAGAAATACCGAATATTACAGCCACCTAAAAATAAATAAAGCTATAATCTAAATAGAAATTAAAAACTTGTAAATTACCTTAATCATTAAATTTTCTTTATCTGGAGCTTCCTGGATAAATTTTTCAATTTCTTCTTTCGTTAAAATCTTAGATTTCTTTGTCCTATAACCTTGAGCTTGCCGTTTCAATAAAGAACGAAGTTTTGAGTATATAGATATATCTACATTGTGTTTAAGTGCAAGGGTTGACTTCAGCATTGAATAATTGTCCCATAATGTTGAAGATTTCATCTTTAAACAAAGGTCTAGGAAGTATGCCATTACAACATTTTCTGAGAAAAGACCTCGTATTTTTACTCATGCGATAATCCATAAAACGTCTGTATCATTTTGTACTTTTCTCTTATGGCAATAATTCTAATGAAGCAGTATTTCAACCAGCTCTGGAGGAGTCCCAGGAATGGAAACTTTCATCATCACTCATCATTTACTTTCGAGAACACCAGCAATTAAATTTATAAGCGTCAAGTTTGACAATTCAAGCTCAATACGTTTCCATAGTAACCCAAAGTAATTTTATTAGGAATTCAAAGCACCATTTATTTAGGAATAAAATTATCGCCTTTTTTTTAAATCAATCAATATCTGTCGAATTTTAAACGATTTGCGGAAAAATAGTATGTTTACCTCGTAGGAAAAGCCACATTCCTGGACTCTGTGTTGCTAAGTCTCGGCTTGCGCCTCGACTTAGCAATCTTCACAGTCGTCCAGGAATGTTAAGCTTTTCCTACCCGGTAAACAATGTACTATTATTTTCAAAAGTACAATAATAACGTCATTTCTCGATTGACAGGATCATCGAAAAATTCTATTTCTCCGCGAAGGAGACAGCGACAGGATGAATTGGTCACCATGAACAAAAAATTCTCCAATTCAAACATATTCTGTTCAAATGCTGATGACCCAATAGAGTAATTTGAATTGCTGGTTTCAGGGAGTTCGTTGACGCTCAATATCCTACCAGCAATCTCATTCTTATTTCGCAGCGAATCCTCGATATAGCCTTCTGCTACACCACTTGACTTCCAACCTCCGTGTCGTTTCAAAGACTCAATGTTGGCTCCTCCATCTATAAGTAGTGCAGCAGAAGTTCGCCTCAATGAATGACCTGTGTATTCGTTCGGATGACTCAATTGCAAAAAAGATGCAACCTTTCTTGGAACATTTCCTATAGTATGAATTCCCATCACAGCCCTGTAGCATTTTCTCGATTGATATTGCAAAAAAAATCCAACGAAATCTGTTGGTCTTAACATTTACTTGTATTTTATAATATGACGAATCTCTTGTTGCTAAATGCCAATAATTTGAGAAATCTAACATTCAGCAAGTAAAAAAAAAGAAAAAATTTTATATTGTGTTATTATTATTGTAATAGAAGCTCTGAGGATGCATTACATAAAAATGCGAGAGCTTGGCGTAGAATAAATAGCATTCATTCACTTATCCTCCAACTGTGAGTCGACAAACCCTCATTTAATTCATATAATATACCTGGGACTCTTAAAACACTTCAAATATAAATATATATATAAATATATATATACACAACTCGTAAGACAAGATAACAAAGTGAAATTGAAGTGGCATAAAAAAGAAACACACTCTAACAAAATCATTGACTTCAGATCTGGACACAACATAAATATAAAGATAACACATAAAGCAAATGAAAAACAGAATTGATAAAATATGCCATGAATTATTTAAACAAGAATGTGAGAGAAAATTAACGGAACTTCTCAAACGAAATGGATATCCAGCCGAAATAGTGAATAAACTTATATACAGGGTGCCCATTTGAAAACGAAACAGATTAATGATCCGAAATAAGTGTTTTTGAAATGCTCGGACAGCTCGATTTTGTTTCGAGGGGACAACTTAAATAGGTTCGATGCATAGCTGTTCAACCCTTGGCCACACAAAAATATTATTTCAGCCACCGATATTGAAGAATCATATGACGTTATGAAAAATTTTGATTAATATTACGCCAACTGACACTGATTAATTGGCATTTGTCATTAGAATATCGATCTGTGTCGTTGAGTAAATGAGTAAAAAAACGATCATATCTTTAGATGGAAAAGAGCTAAGCCAATGAAATTTGAGGATAAGTAAGATATCGATCACCCCAATATATTCACGAATTTTTATTCAAATCCGAAAAATATCTTATGAGATAGTGAGGATTAAAAATTTTTTTTTTGGAAATTTTTTAAAAATTTTCTAGCGTGACGATTCCTGCGAAATTTTGCGAGCTGTTTTGTTGCAGCCTTCCTCAACAATATTTCAAGTATCAACTTGATCGGATGGATATTCTAGTAGTTATTGAGGAAACAAAATTTCAGATGCTCATAACTACTGAACCATCCGACGGATTTGGCCCAATAACGAACTTGACCGAGATATTTGGACAATTTACCTATTCTGAAAATATGAAAACTCTAGCTCATCTCTTTTGGATGCTAGAGAGGATACGGCCGGCCGGACAGACTCAACTTTCGCCACGGATTCTTCATCGATTGAGACCATTTTCGGCTCGATATTCCAAAATTACAGACATTAATTCAAGTGATAAAATTTACTAACGCATGAATATTTCGAGAACTAATGCATAAAATGAAAAAACAATTATTTCCTTCCAAGGCTTGGGACCGATGTGATATTCTGGAAGTATTTTGAAAAAGAATAGTGACTATATTCCTAAATCAGCCGAGGTTATATGATGATGACTCTACTACAAGAAACCTATACCACAACAGAGAAAGCTATTTCTGAGATAAGGTTGAGAGTAATATTCATCCAGCAAATCCAATTTCATCGGAAATGATTTTTGGTTTGATAATTATATTACTTTCGTCTTCGATATCGAAAGCGAAAGACATTAGGTAGTGAAAATGCTCTTGTCCTAATTTCCATTCAATCAAGAAGAATTTCTCATTACTCATTCCTCACTTATTAATCCTGATATACAAAGAGCAAACATTTGTTCTATGAGAATTGTTCTTCATTATTCGTTTTATATGGTTTCAGATAATAAAAGCAGATATTATTAGGGTTTCACATAGCTGCCTCTGGTCCTTATTGCAATTGTTTTTCATTGTTTCAGTGAGATCTATAGATCCGATGAGAGATTGAATTCCGTACGAAATTAATTACTGTTGTTTCAATCATGTTCAAGAATTCTTCTGGTTTTTTCTTTGAGAATACTCATCGGCAGCGATTTGTACCCATAATTGGATGTAACCTCATTCCGTTCTTGTTAGATTGATTGAATTTTCTTGATTTATTCGTTGCGGATTTCTTTACAATTTGTCCACAGGGGTACTTGATCAGCATGTCTATCAATTACGTGGTACGAGGGTAGCGAATGTAGTACCGAGAGATAGATAGCCGATGCTTTCGCGGGATTTTTTCAATCAGTTTATAAACCGGACAATGACAACATCTCCTATGACGCCTCTGATAGTCTGTTTCGTGATAGTGGTGACACCATTTCTTTCTCGATGATTCATGTTGACCAGGTGTTGCACGGTATCGAATCTCTAGACATAAATAAGGGTCCTGGACCTGATAACTTTCCCGTTTCGTTTTTAAAGAAATGCAAAGAATTAATTGCTCTCCCACTTCAGATCCTATTCAATAAGTCCTTAAATGATGGTGTTTTCCCGAATACCTGGAAGACTGGGTTCATCCAAATTGTAATCCAAAATTTTAAAAAAATATAGTTTAACATTAGATCCAGCATCGTTTTAATGAAATATGGACTGATGATGCCATCAGAGTGCATTTTTCAGGATGCAATGGAACCAGTAGAACTTCTTGTGGATTGTTTTCAATTTATGTACCGCAATAATGTTTATTAACGTAGCCGTTCAACCTGAAATGAGCTTCTTTACTAAATACAATTTTTCTATAAAAAAAGTGAATCAACTTCAAGCTATTCTTGGATCTTGTATGGACGTAGAGCTTAGTCTATAGCGTAAGGTGTAGTCCAAGATCTTTTCCGTGAATCAACTTTTTGGTTTTGGTGGTAACAAAAGTTACCATTATTAGGTACACCGATGGAGAAAGTTGAAAACGAGATTGATTTCATTTAACCGCCTTAGATGGTTACCCATGCTGATAGCATGTTTAGATATCGACAATTTTCCTAATGATGTTTATCGTCAATTGCTCATGGGAAAATCTTGTGGAGCTTGTTATTCATCGAATATGGGCACATATGGTCAACTTCGAATATAATTGGACGGTGATTCATTAAACTGAATAATTTCGAGTTCAGCATACTTTGACGCTTGGATGAAGACTATAATGACTCCTTTGATCATGCTCTCCATAAAAAAATATCAACATTTTCCATTCCACACTATAAGGCTGACCTTCAATCATGATTCATTCTCTTTCATCAACATTATTAGATTTTCCAACACTTTAACATTACAGTTGTCACATAACCAGAAAATGTTAGAATTTTCACTGACTATATTTCCGACCCAAATAACGACCAATAGAATTGCACCATTCGACGTCACGTGGTACAACCTACATGGTATTATACTGATAATTATTTGAAAATTTTCTCTGGTAGTTGCTATATATAAACAAAACATGATCCAGTCAAATCAAGCACACGTCAAACTGACAGGTTGAATTCAATTGTGTGAAAATTGTATGAAAATGAGTCGATTTGGAGTTTGTTCTCTGTCCACCATCGATAAAAAGTCAAAGGAAATGTTCCCATTAATACGGAGAAGGCAAAAAAAAACAGTTTGGAACCAATTTACTACTTTTTGTACTGAGAGGGAATACACATTGAGTGCTGAAACGAGTGAAGCGCAATTGGCAAACATTATGAAAGATTACGCTTACAATATGAAGAAAATGGATGGAGAAGACTATAAGGAAGGTACAATAAAAACAATGTGGAATCAGACTGCCAAATTACTTCAAGAAAAGTATTTGAACGATTTCGTCATCAAAATCAACCCATTTTCGGATGCTGCATTCAAGACCGCTCGAGGAGCTCGTGATGCCAAGCGTAAGGCTTTACAATCTATTCCGGAAAAACGGAGGGTAAGTGCAGCAGCGTTGGAGGAAAAAGATTGGGATGCAATGACCACTGTTTGGGACGAGGAAACTCCTGATGGCCTCCAGAAAAAATTATTCATGATAATATCAGTGGAATTGGCTTGGAGAGGTGGTGAGGGCAGCATGGCGTCAATACATCACTTCAAGGCAGAACAGCGAAATGACGGGGAAACAACTGGGAGAATTGAATACAATCCAATTTTCAGCAAGACCACACTGGGTGGTGATAAAAATTATCAGACAGCAAGTGGCTGGTGGAGAATCGGGAAATCCCTGACAAGTACCCAGTGAGACTGATCCAGAAATTGAGAGAGAAGAGAGATGTCAATATCAAGAGCGACAGACTATTCCTGACCCAAAATCCATTCTGGAATAAAGTTCCAGGCGCTAGGTGGTACAAGGATTCCCCAGTAGGCCAAAACACGATTTCAAAGTGGGTTAAGGAGTCAGCACAAAAAGCTGGGCTTGACCTTGGTAACAAAAAATCACCAATCACTCCAGTCGTGCAACAGCCGTCTCCGATCTAGCGAAATCGGGCCTGGGAGAGCAGCAGATAATCAAAATAACTGGATATGCCAACAGTAACTCCATCAAGCCGTATCTCCAAGTCGACCAGGAACACCACGAATTAATTGTCAAGAAACTGCGAAGGAGTGAGCCTACTGCAGAAAATGCCATCAACAGCATAAACCTCATGCCATCTACCTCTTCTGGGACCATTACCGATAACTCTGACTTGAAGAAAACATGCACCAATGTTTACAACAATCGTATTTTTAATTGCACTACCCTGATTCTTAATTAAATGTTGTTTTATTCATTATGAAATTCTTATTTGTTAACTGTACATTTCGTCTCATGGTGCAATTCTATTGGCCGACATTTGGGACAGAAAAATAATCCCCGAATACCACACGAGCTTCAAAATTATCTGGTATTTCCCGATAATTTTGAAGCTCTTGTGGTATTATAAGTGATAATCTTCATCCACGCAAATCAAATGAAATTCACTTCCACACGTAAAACACCGTATAAACTTCGTATTAACGATTATCGGAGCAACGATTGCAGATGTGTTCACTGCTCGCCATCTTAACCATATATTATGTATATCTTTTCTATTATCTTCTCAGTTACAAAACTTGGGATGAAATAATCACAATTGAATAATCTTCAATAAAAAATTGTATATTTAACTTAATGGAACTCCAATCACCACTCGAAATATGATGCTAATACATTTTGTATGAAACATTATTCTACATTTCAATTATCTACCAATAAATGATTTAAATATCATAATAAATATAATACTGCTTTTTACTAAATCATGTACGGATGATGTGAAATTTCAACATTCCATCTTTTCAATAATTGTCATGAAACATTTGCTGCAACAATTAAGCGAATGAACTATAAATTCTACTATACAATTTTTAGACATGTTCTAATTTTTGCCTCAGTTAAAATATTTTTATGTGATAACGATTTTTCTCAAATGATTACAATTTCGAGAACTCAATTCTCTCAATCTAGAATTATTTTATCTGGTACATTCTTAATTCAAACGTAACATTTTTCATTCAAATGTTGGTGAATGTTTTTATCGATTAATATTTAATATTTGCTTTACAGCAAATATTTCATGTTGATTTATCTTTCATTCTGGCATGTCGCTCAATTTGAATCCTCCAACTTTTCTGAATACCCTTTCTTGCAATGGAAGTTCACCTATGAAAAACCTTCGGAGTAACTGTAGAGCGTATCTGGAATGACCTGAGCTACGAAACGCCACAGTCGCATCTCTCCCAGCGTATTCAAGGAGTAGATCACCACCACCGGGATGCTGGAATAAAAAAATATTTTTATGAAGCTACGAAAAGGGACGTCAGGGAAATCTGGTTGTATGTATAAGATGTCTCAAATTCTTTTATTGTTGATTGTGAAAATATTACAATATTACATTCAAATAATTGAACTGGCACAAAGAATCACAGAAAATGTACCTAATCCATCTATGCTCGAAATCAGAGTATATTTAGATCCATCGCCAATTATTCTGTGAACTTGAATGTAATACAGATAAGCACTTATTCTAAATTTCAATTTATTCCGGAAATAGTATCGATTACATCATAATTTTCCAAGAGATATTTCTCTTTCAAAATTGAGCAAGGATTAGAGGAAGAAAAAATTTTCACAAGAACATATAACAGAGAAAGTAATAGGGGTGGCTATTTTTAACCCCTAGTAATATAGTTGAGGAGTCTTCAAAAAACCTAAATATCTAGTTAGTTGAATGTGTGGAATTTCAATACTAGGTATTCGGTTTTCAGAACTGGAGAAAATAATTCAAAACCGCAAATTCGTCTACCCCTAATTTTCACTAAGAACCCGGCGTATTCGCCATTTCGTGAATCAAACCGTTGCATATATCTACTGTAACTGATCGAATTAGTGCTTTTAAATAAAAAGCTGTGTTGAATTGAGTATTTGTATTGGCTATTAATTTTGCTGCCAACTTTCTGGGGCAAATAAAAAGTGTTGTCATTCTTGGCTACGCGTGCTTCATCGTCTAAAAACAATTTTTTGGCGTCAAGAAATTTTCGTAATTTCATAGTATACCTTTGATTGCTATCCATAAGTTAAGTGAAATCCAGCGATCTAGCAAGCCAGTAAAAGTAGCTGTGAATATCTTTGGATACACGGGCAGACGGGTATTCGTCCTGTAGTTACACTTGCGGAAAGATGGCGACGAATAATCGGTGCTAAGCCCAACACGGCAAGTGTAACCGAGAATAATAATCCGCATTTATTTTGAATGTGTATGGATATGTTGATCAAAACTTCTGCTGTGGTTGCGAAATAATTGTAAAATCTTGCAATTTAATCATTTATGAAGTCTGACTCAATAGGATGAAGCAAACATTTTCAGTTCGAAGAAGATTTTCGGTAGCAACAAAATACGATGATAAAAAGGAATGTTATCAGGTCCTCGCAACAATTTCATTGCATTATATTCGGTATTCCATTTTTTGAAGAAACACAAAGACGAAAATGGTTTCACAATATGTTACAAGTTTCAATTATTTTTGAGTAATCTATAGATCACCTCTTCATTAAGTTAATCCAGTACCTCATTTAGAATTTTGTTTTTTCTCTATTCAAAGAATAATAAAATTTTGGGAGTGTTAATGGGATATTCCCTTCTTGCTCGCTTGTTCTCGTAGAAAAGTGTGCTATCGTTTTGCACAAATGTCTATAATTTTCGAAAATCGAGCTGAAAATGGTCTGAATAGATCATCAAATTGAACAAGTCAACTCTAGAAAAATGTAAATAAATTAGAGATAATCTAAGAATGACAATAATAGTCTTATACTTTAGATTGAAGTATCAATGAAACTATTTTTATTCAGGAAATAACTGTTTTTTGAATAAATAATAGGTTAATTGTCCAAATATCTCAAATCCGTCGGATGGTTCAGTTACTGAGCATCAAATTTGTTTCGGATAACTTCTAGAATATCCATTATCAAGTTGATCTGAAATTTTGTTGAGGAGCCTCAATAACGACTCGAAACTAGAATATCCATACGATCATAAGATATTTTTTTTAATACTCAATATTCATAAGAATGGAAAAATTCGTGAATATATTGAGGTGATCGATATCTTACTTATCCTCAAATTTCATTGTCGTAGCTTTTTTCCATCTAAAGATATGATCATTTTTTTCACTTACTCAAGAGAAAAGAGAAATGACATGAAGTCTCGGTGATTTTCTCTGAAGGATGACCATCACAGATCGATATTCGTTTCACAAATGCCGGTCTCATTAAACAGTGTCAGTTGGCGTAATATTAATCAAAATTTTTCATAACGGGAAATCACAGAGATAGAATTCAATCTCGGTGGCTGAAATAATATACGTTGTCAAAATTCAGCAAAGGACTGACGTAAGTTTTTAGGGAAAGGGAATTATAGCTTCGAATAAAACTTGGGGAAAATTATGAGTAGTTATTTTTAATTTGAGATATAGGTTTGTGTGTATAGGCGTCGTTATTTCCATCACATTGTCCCATAGTTCGAGAAAATACTTTTGTTCGCCTGATCAGAGTGCAGAGAGATTTGTTATGGTTTGAATATTTACTCGCAAGCAGCTCAACAAGAGCGCCAAAGAAATCTGACCTGACGTCAGTGCTTTCTAAATTTTTTCAATATAGGAACAACCATTGGCAGCTTCAGGCAAGAAGGAAATACCCCATTGCAACCGATAGATTAATAAAATAGACGAGATGTTCGGTGATTAGTGTCGCAAAGGACTTCAACATTTTACTGATACCGAGTCAATTCAGGCACCCTTACCAGTTTTCAAATGTTTGATAGCATGTGTGCATATATTCCATAAAATGCTGGATGCACGTATTTTTATGATAACCCTGACCACAAGCTTAGTTTCAGATAAACTTGAACTTCCAGTTCGTTTTAACATCAATATTCACTTCTTTAATTGTGATATTTAAAAATTAGAATTATATAAATATTCGTTCAAACTTTCATTGATATTCACGGAAAGAAAAACGTTTTTTTGGGTATTTCAGTTCCTTTCATCAAGTTACGTGTTAAAAATTACCTCATGTATACATTAGTAGTGCAATAATTAAAAAAAAATACTTCTATTGATGGTACGAAGAAAATACAGAGAAAAACGAATGAATTTAGTTTTAGCACATTTCGAAAAAATGTTGAGCCCCTAAAAACATAACAGAAAAATCAAATCAGAGAATTTTTTTCTGATTTACCTATTAAGACAGTGATGCTTACCTCATCCAAGAATCCAGTTACATCATACACCCTATCGTAAACGACAATCCAGCAATCCTTTCTCGTATCATGACATAGAACTTCATCAAGGGTGATCTCTGTATAAAGAGACGCATCCCTCTCGCCGATCACAGAGGGCGGGTAAACCACAGACACATCTTCAAGATTTATTGCGTTTGCAGCAGATAGAAAAGTTGAAGTCATTCCGCCAACAACTTCTTCGCGGTGTTTCAATAACTCCCGAGTATATCTAAACGTAAAGAGTACAGGACGAATGAACCTCTTGAAAAAAGTAGGTCCTCTGGTCGCAAACGATAACAAGATTACATCAACTGGTCGAAATCCTGTCGGTTATAAGCTGGTAGTGTTTGCGTTTCAAATTTCGGTCTACACGCTTTTGTTTAGAAAGATAGCAGAGGCCATAGGTGTGCGGTCAGCGTTTATGTCGACTTTAGGATGCGAACCGAGTTATTTAATGACCCCTAAAAATGGAGGAATGTTTTAATTTCCTCTTGGTTTCCATCAGCATTGAAAAATTCCCACATATTGTACAACTTTTCTCTTGTAACCATCCCCTATCTCTTATAACCTTATACAGAGTGCCTCATTTGAAAGTGACTACCCCAAATATCTCAACAACAAATCACAAACAAATTTGTGAAAACACTCAGATAGATCGATTTTTGAGAGCTTCTTCATGTGGAACAGCGTGTTATCATTTTGCCCAAATGTCTGTAATTTTCGAATATCGAGCCGAGAATGCTCTCAATCGATTGTTTTACTTCCTGGATATATAAATATCCTTTTGAACTTTTGGCTGACAATATTTAGTTAGCAAACAATAAAGCATATAGATCAGGGGTTAGTGACGGGGTGTCATACAATTCGGCGTATCACTTGAAAGCGTAGGGAAAAAACCCCAGTAAAAAAAAATTGGGAATAAATTGGGAAAACAATGATATTTGTTCCCAGAATTCAGAGCTGCAGTCTGTCTACGAATATGGGGAGGGACAATGTTAGACAAAACTGGTAACCAATGAACCGGTGTAGATCTTATGGTGCCAGTAATTATTCTCATGGATGTATTCAATTGTGCATCAATTTTTTGTATATGTGCACTATTAAAACAAACAGAGCAACAATACTCAGCTGCAGAAAAAACTAGTGTTGCTCTGTTTGGTTTAATAGTGCACATACACAAAAATTGAGGAAGAATCCAGGGTCAAACTTGAGTGTATCCGTCTGACCAGCCGTATACTCTCTATCTTCCGAATGATAAGGTAGAGTATTCATATTTTCAGAATAGGTTAATTGTACAAATATCTGGGTCAAGCTCGTTATTCGAACAAATCCGTCGAATGGTTCGAAAGTAATATTCATCAGTACAGTGGTTTCCTCAATAATTTTCAGAAAACTCATTGGATTGTGTTGTAGTTTGGAAGATATTTGAATTAAGTTGAATTAGGCATACAAATTTCGCCAAAATCGACAAGCTAAAAAATATTATAAAAATTCCCAAAAAATATTTTTAATACCTTATACCTCATAGGACTTATTCAAACAATCTATAAGCATCGTAAAAATATTTGTTGAACACAGACCTAATTCTCCTATTACCTTCGGAAACATTATGTGAAAAACCAGCCAAGTCTCGATGGATCTGCTTGTTTATCTCTAAAATGTAATGAATTTTAGACCTCACATCTTCATTATTATAGTTAATGTTGCGTGACTTGGCCATTGAACCGCTACCCATTGAAAATGGAAAATTGCCACTAGAAAAAAATTGATTCAATAAACTGTGGTTCTGACGCAGATTGGTGCAATGGTGTCTTGCATCTGGTTTTGCATCCTTGTGTACCATTCAACGGCCAAGTCACACAACATTAACTATAATGATAAAGAAATCTCAGTAAGGAATCTTAGATTTAGCATGACTTTGTCTAGATTTCATTACTTTTTGGCGCTCTTGTTCACCCGAACTGATGAAGAATCCATGGCGAAAGTTGAGTCTGTCCGGCCGGCCGTATCCTCTAAAGCATCCAAAAGAGATGAGCTAGAGTTTTCATATTTTCAGAATAGGTTAATTGTCCAAATATCTCGGTCAAGTTCGTTATTGGGCCAGATCCGTCGGATGGTTCAGTAGTTATGAGCATCTGAAATTTTGTTTCCTCAATAACTACTAGAATATCCATACGATCAAGTTGATACTTGAAATATTGTTGAGGGAGACTGCAACAAAATTTTTAAAAAATTCCCAAAAAAAGTGTTTCAATATTCACTATCTCATAAGATTTTTTCGGATTTCAATAAAAATTCGTGAATATATTGAGGTGATCGATAACTTACTCATTCTCAAATTTCATTGTCGTAGCTCTTTTCCATCTAAAGATATGATCATTTTTTTCACTTATTCAAGAGAAAAGAAAAATGACATGACGTGAAGTCAAAATTTCACAAAAATCGTTGTGCTAGAAAATTTTTAAAAAATTCCCAAAACAAATTTTTTTAATACTCAATATCTCATGAGACATTTTTCGGATTTCAATAAAAATTCGTGAATATATTGAGGTGATCGATATCTTACTTATCCTCAAATTTCATTGTCATAGCTTTTTTCCATCTAAAGATATGATCATTTTATTTCATTTACTCAAGAGAAAAGAGAAATGACATGAAGTCCCGGTGATTTTCTCTGAACGATGGCCATCACAAATCGATATTCCATTGACAAATACCGGGCTCATTAATCAGTGTCAGTTGGCGTAATATTAATCAAAATTTTTCATAACGGGAAATCATAGAGATAGAATTCAATCTCGGCGGCTGAAATAATATACGTTGTCAAAATTCAGAAAAGCACTGATGTAAGTTTTTAGGGGAAGGGAATTATAGCTTCGAACAAAACTTGGGGAAAATTATGAGTAGTTATTTATAATTTGAGATATAGTTTTGTTCATTCATTAGGCGTTCATATTTGCATCACATTGTTCCATAGCACGATCAGAGTGCTTACAGAATTGTTATGGTTTGAATATTTACTCGCAAGTAGCTCAACAAGAGCGCCAAAGCAATCTGACCTCACGTCAGTACTTTCTAAATTCTTAAAGACAAACAAGCGGCTCAATCGAGACTTGACTAGATTTTTTACAGAATTTTTTTGGTTGGATTTCACTTCTTTTTGTAGAAACTTGGACATATTGATTTATAATATCATTTCTTGATTTTATTATTTGACAATTTTTTTTTAGAACAACTTTTGTAATCATAACAGATCATTCATTTTTTTTCCGGTTCTGATTCTTGTACAGTAACAACAATTTTTCGTATTGCCCATTGGCATTCATTATTTATTCTCTTATGCGGTTTAGACGGTTTAAGTACGTGTCAATTATAGATGGGTTGGGCTCTTGTGGTTTCTATATAGGATCATCAGGTACTCCAGATCTTTGATTATCAATAAGTTTTTATCGTTTTCCCTTTATGTGGCCATTACACTCTAACTCTATACCAAATTTCAGCTCTCTGAAATTATGGAACTACCAGTTCTATTTGATGATCATGAGTGAGTGAGTATTATAAATGCGAAATTCTGCTTTCTCATAACTTTGAAACTAAATGACCTTCAGAAATGAAATTTTGGATTTTGAGTATGTAATAATAGCTTACTAGACGATGAAAATTTCTGCGTTCTGGTCTTATCCAGAGGTTCTCAAATAGGGGCCCGAAAATGCCGCGAAAAGATAATATGATTTATTCACTTACATAAAAGAAAAAAGAATGCAAAAAATTACGTCAGCAATTTCATTTCTTGATGCTTTCACAGCTACTTATTCGATTGATATCGGTCGGACTTATAAATCAGAGTCGATTTGGGAGAATCAATCGAAAGGGTTCAGTGAAATAAAGTATATTGTCAAAATTTTGAGAAGCACTGACTGTTTTCAGAAGTTGAAAATTTGAGCTTGGAACTAAACTTAAGAAAACTATGAGCACTTATTTTTAATTCGAGATGAAGGTATATTTTTTTATCGCACTGTTCCAAAGTAAGAGAAAAACAAACTCGAAATGGATCTTTGATTTTTCGGCCCAACTCTGTGGGTATAAGCAAAATTTCAATTCCTGCATTTTGCTGCTGCAGATCCCAGCGAATATCCCCACTAACTCTCATTTGAATAATTTTTAAAAAATATCTACTTGAAATGAAAATAAATTTCATACGTCTCGAACCAATTCCTTTCAAAATAGTTTTTATTTTATTCATTAAATTGCATAATATCCACAATCCTTCAAACCGAACCAACATTTATTTGCCGGACTCAATAGTATATATGTTAGGCCCGAAGACCGAAAACGCTCAGTGGCCGGAAAAAACGGCCACATCGCGTTCTGGCTGTCTTCGAACGCACAGAACGCGTTTTGGCTGTTTTTAAACGCTCGCAACGCGTTCTGGTAATTGTTAAACAGCCGGAACGCGTTTGTCTAACGGCAATTGGTTCAAATGTAAGACCCTGTAGTTTTTTACATTGTGGTCTAGCATTTCTTTATGAGCACTGAGCACATACAAAACTATTGTATATTTGTCGACCCTGTACCTATTGGAATCAACATGTGATACATTTTTGGAATCAGCTCAGCTAGAGTAATCCGGAAATGGAGACAAAATAGTTCAATTTAAAAAAAATGACGGTGATGTCATTACTCGAAAATAATTCACGCTGTATATTAGATTATTATTTTAAAATAAGGTAAATTAAAATAAAAATCGATGTGTTTCAGGATTATTTCTTAAAATGATCTGATTAGCTAAAAATGAATTTGTTCCATACTTTACGGATACAATTTAAATGTACTATGTAATTCGAAATTTCATTCAAACAGTTATTGTAAAAATATGTAACGTACCTATGTAGAGTACACAAAAGTTCGGAGAAACCCGTCGTTTGTATTTAATTGTAGTTAATTAAAAGAGTTATAAATTCAAGTTTGTTTTGTTCTCCACAATAAGTTGGATTTGTTGAAAATAAATTGAAATTCATTCGTTCAATAAAGAACTTTTCGCTTTTTCATTCATGCATTTATATATTATATGCACGACAATAGGTATAAGTTAATTAGTGTAACTTTCTTCCTAGAACTGAAAAACAATTATAAGAAATTTAATATTGTTGAAATGATTCGGCAAGAAAAACCGAACCCATCTTTGGTATCCAATTGTAGTTGTCAATAATTGAATTGTATTTCAATTTTCAACTTTGTTTTATGAGGGACAATATAAATTTTATCCTACGCAGGTAGAAAGCGGCAAATAATACAAGTCGAACATTAAGAACGCGTTGTGAGCGTTGAACAATTGACAAAACGCGTCCCGGCTGTTTAACAATTACCAGAACGCGTTGCGAGCGTTTAAAAACAGCCAAAACGCGTTCTGTGCGTTCGAAGGCAGCCAGAACGCGATGTGGCCGTTTTTTCCGGCCACTGAGCGTTTTCGGTCTTCGGGCCTAACATATATACTCCAAGGAGATCAGAAAGAAATCTTGCATGACAAAATTTTTGAAAGAGTTATGTGCTATCGTATGTTTTCAAAATTTCTATTATCAAATCAAAAATGAAATGAACTACTTTCATTAAAATAATTGCGCTTCAATGTGATAAATGATATTTATCTAAACGAATCAATAGGTATTGAAGATAACTTCTTCATCTAATTTTCGCGATTGATTTATTAGGTCAAATGTCAAGATGTTTTTGTATTTTGTAACTCGTGTCATGCAACCATTTTCCGCAGAAGCTAGATTATCTTAGTTCAAAGATAAGTATCTTTAATGTTTATATTAAGGAGGACCACAAATTTTAAACTCAATTGAGATATTCGCTAAAAAATGAAAATATTTAGTTTGGAATTATCTAAAGTATCTCGTATACAGAGCACTAACTAATATATTGGTATTTTCATTCCTTAATATCAATTACAGTGAAACATCTCTTTGCGGACATCTCTATTAAGCCGACAACCCCTTCAACCGGACAAATTTTCTGGAACAAAAGTGTTTCCTATGTCTTTACATACAAAATGAACTCCTATAACCGGACGCGGACAATTTTCTTGTTTCCACTGAGAACTTTCTTGACCGGACGCGAAGCTCTAACAACCGAGTTGTTTGTAGTAAAATGATATTTGTATATTGTTGACACTGCACTGTGTAACCGGTGAATTACAACACAATTAACATATGAATTCTCCAATTCATATGTTAATAATAAACAATAAACTTTTTACTCTATTTCAGTGTCGTAATGACATTACAGCATTGTTTTTAGTTATATTTTTCGTTTTGTGGTTGACAACACTAACATCCTATCCTTTCGAATGTCAACACGCGTCCATTGCATGTCAATTGTCAATATTAAACCATGTAGAGATTTGAACGCACTATTCAAATTCTATAATCTGTCAATTTTCGTATCAGTCACACCAACTGAGAAAATAAAATACAAAAAGCTCTAGGAGGTATAATCTGAATTATTCATTGAATTCCAATAAATTTCTCACAATTCTCGACTGAAATAGAAAAAATATCGTCTAATACTCGTTGCAGAAGGCAATTCCAACACTCAATTTCGCATTCGTGTTGGAATAGGTGCCCATTCTGCAACTTAACAAACAAATACCCGATTCCCTTTCCGGACACCTTGTATCTAGTTGAAATCTGGTACTTGGCTCTAGGGATCAATAAAAAAGGATGTTGTTAGGAAAATATTGATAACTATCGAAGATATATGAAATAATAAGTTTATGTGATGAAAAACAATTGAAACGCTTGTAAAATTAGCGAATGTGAACATTCATGGTACTATCTCAACCCCTTCAGTGGAAGGAACCTTATATGAGCAACCTGATATTGAGTATAAATTTACTAATAGTTCATGCAATAGCGGAGAAACTAACGAAAACATATTTGTAAAAACAACCGTGAACCAAGAACGACAACAATTAAGAAATTGTTGTTGCCATACTAGGATAAAACAACATATACACAAATATAGGTAGAATATACTCACGATGTGGGCTGTTTCATCACGATGATGAATGAAGTTTATATTTCTTGACCTAACAACTCGCGTCAATTAAAATTTCAATGTCATGTTTACAATAGAGAATTTGTTTTATCGGCCGAATTGGAGATTGACTAATATTGTCTGATGCAACGATATGTTTATAATTCGGAATACTTCTTACTCATTTATTTTAGGAAATTTAATTCGGTCTTTCCTTGACGACGGAATGAGTGTTCTTGGGACTGACTAAGTATAAATTTTTGATAGGAATTAATAGTTATCCATGAAAGCAACACTCTTTCAACATGCACAAGAGAAAATGTGAAAATAATTTTTCGCGAATTACTTGAATAATGGTTCAGTCAATCTGTACATTTGGTGCGGGTATAATTACCCGCTCGATGAAATTTGGTACACTTGTTGAAAATGATGTAACTAAGCTACCTTTGCGATGGCCTCGCTGGAATGTTAGCGGTTTTTTGAAAATCTCAAAAAAAACTCAAAAAAGTAAAAAATGCATTTTTTCTCGAATTGTATGCATCGTACAGAAAATTTTATTGAACAAAAAATGTAGAGGACGTTGCGATCTACATTTTTTGTCATTGGTGCAATGCTGCACGACTAAAAGCGCACAAAGTAGCAATCTTCACAGTCGTCCAGGAATGTTAAGCTTTTCCTACCCGGTAAACAATGTACTATTGTTTATATAGAGAGACGTATAAATATCAAATTTCGTGTCGATTTTTATGACTAGCTCTCGAGATATTCGCATCTGCTTGAATAATCATTAAGCCGTTATGTGCAACTTGAAGAAGCCTCTGTGATTATAACTTGAAGACCACTCTTGAAGAAAGAAGTCCCTCAAATATATTTAAGCTTATTTCTGTACACACAACAATACTTATGCGGGGAGCCAGAGTTTTTTTGTACTGGTTTTTTTTCCCTAGGCTTTTATGTCATACACCGAATTGTATGACACCCTGTCACCAACCCCAGCTAACATTGTTTGTAAGCCAATAGTTCAAAACAATATATATATTTAGAATCATAAAAAACTACAAATGTGTCCCATTTGCAATAACAAGGCTGTTGCCAAATTAACATACAACTGGCAACACTGGAAACTCAAAAGTATTTCAAAAATGTACCTAAGATAACCTAATACGGATCTACGAAATCTGAAATATTTTGCATGAATACTTTCCTTAATAATTTAATAGGCCACCCACCTTGGGATATCCTATATATGGAAAGCAGTTAAATAAGCTATTTTTTAATCATTCGGAAAACTTTCAATGTGAAACTACAAATGAACTGTGTCTATTTCATTTCCTCATAACAAAATCAACATCCAAGAAGCCTTTCAAGAAAATTGAATTAATACAAATCAATGGATATTGTGTTCACGGAACAGTAAATCCGCTTATCTCATTCGATTCCTGTAGGTCACTCTATGAAGGATAGACATTCACCTCTCATATATCCAGTTGTAACATGATTCGATTTTTTTTAATTCGCGCTTGGGTATTATGTTTAATTGATGAATGCTGTGTATTACATATCTAGAGTAAGATCACAAAGCGATAAAATATTACATAATTATCTTTAAATAGATGAAATATTAGGTTGCTAGTAGCATCTCCTCTGCTTTGAATACCTGTGTGTTTGTGGAGCTGGGCTATGGGCACCTGGGTAGGTAAAAGATGAGAAAGGTATGTACCTAAGGCCTGTTTGCATCAGTGATCCTCAAAATTATCGCTTAGCTAAGTTCCGCTTGAACATAAGGGTCGCTTGAATTTATTTTATTTTTGTGTTCAGAGACTTACTTCGAGTAAGCTCTAATTACTTAAAGCATTCAGAGACTTAGTCCGAGTAAGCTCTAATTACTCAGAGAGTTCACAAACTTACTCTATGACAGCTGTAGTTAGCTGTAGGATCGTTCATGAACTTACTCCGAATAAGTTAGATGTACTCTCCTTTTCAGTAGAGTAAGGTTATACCTTGACAGTTCAGATTTTAATTTAAAATTAGGAGATTTCATTTATATTATATAATAGTATATTATGTTCATAATTGAAATCAGACAGCTTATTTCTTCATTCAGTATTTGCAAATACTTAATTTCAAGATTAATCTGTTGTATAATTATTTTGTAAAATACAATACATTTATATAGGTATGTATAACTTATATATAAAATTTTCATATCACGATGTTCGTTCCCGCACTGCTCTGAAACGGCTTAACCAATACTCATGAAATTTTGTGAGCGTATTGAGTAGGTCTGAGAATCGGCCAACATCTATTTTTCATACCCCTTAGTGATAAGGGTTGTCCACCCTTAACATTTTTCTTTAATTTCTTGACAATTTTTCAATTTCTTAATTTTTTTGTTATGCCGCATTTAAAATACATAAAAGCCTAAATTTTACCCTTTTATCACCAACCCCTATTTTTAAATAGCCATTTTAGTAATTTAATCATTTTTCATCCCCGGTCGATAACTGATCAATCGTCATTTAATTAGTTATCCCCGCCAGTTGTCTACAGGTGTTACTTCTGACCCAGTAAACAGCACGGAGTAGGGATGAGAACGAAGCCGGTCTCCTGTTTCTCTCACACAATAAGATTCTCACTCCCTACACAGTTGTCGGCCATCATTATTGTTTATGCATCAAGTGTAGTAGTAACGTTGACAATTATTATTTTGCTATCTCAGTGTAACTCTCATATTAACTATTAATCATTCCTATTTTATTAATAATAATAAAAATAAAACACGGGAAATTGGAGATCTAAGAGTATAGGTTTTGGATTAGAACTTTAAAATTGTTAATTTTCAGTGAGTAATCTTAGAAATACCAGTGACATAAACATTTTCATAATTTTCCAACTTTTTTTATCAACGATCAACATTTCAACATTTTCTCTCTCAATTTTCATGAGGATCTGATACCTTGTTTATTCAGCTCCACCGCGATTATAAGAAGCTGTCTGCGTTTCGGATATCTGAAAATGGAAGCTGCTGAGATTTCTGGCATCTAGAAATATTCGCTTTCAGTGAAGAGAATAATAAAATGGAGGAATATTGTACCCGCCACTGATCCACTAGCTGGCAGAGGTTTTCACCATAGATAAATAAAAGTATGGTTTTCACACAGCTTATTTATCTATGGTGTCATATATGCCTCTTAGTTTCTACCATTGTTTAAAGAGCACTTTTAACAATGGTTTCTACCTACAAATATATTTATATATATTCTTTTGAACTTTTGGCTTACAATAACATAGATAAATAAAAGGTTTCTACTGGTCTGTGAGACATGTTTTTTCAGTTCAGCTTTGCATTGAATTATTTTAGTTATTTTAAATTTTCAAGTACTTTATGGACATCTTATTTTGAATTGTGCAAGCTGCATTTTTTCCTATTGGCGTCATTAGGGAGGAATTTTTAATTATGAATATTCAAAAAAACATAAAAAAAACTCGACGATTTGTAAGTGAATCATCAATTGTCTTCTATGTAATCATTCTTTATTCAATGTCTAATTTATCAGTGAGAATTTTGAAGTAAAAGTTGAATATGAACTCATTAATGTAACGGAAAATATCTCTTTCCAATCTGTGATGTCTAATAAAGACATTTTCGAAGTTGAAAATTCTTCAAGCACTTCTTCTAAAGGTGAAAATATTCTTGAAAGGAGAACTGATCCAACGAACATTGATACAAAATCTAAAAGGTATGGTTTCATCTGCACTGGAAGACCAACTAGAAAATTCAAACAAAATAGCCTCAATTTTATGATTCCTTCAATTCAAAGAACCATTAACTTCAGCAACCATTCCTCTAAAGGCAATAATGAACTGTTAATAATTTTTATTTATATAAGTATATTTAAAAGTGGCTCGTTTTAGCTGTGAAGATTTTGAGATCAAAACTGAAGATGAAATCATACACATTGAGGAAAATTTCACTTGTCAATCAGAAATATATGATCGAGTCAAAGATAAAATGAAAGAGGAGACTTCTTGGAGCCTTGTACCGAAGTACAAAATGTTGATAATCTGTACAGAACTAACGATACTCTTGCAGACAAGAGGTATGTTTTCATCTTTGAGATAATTATTGCATCAAAGGTGGTATCAGTTTTTATGGTTCTTCAGATATGATATTTAGCTATTGAACATAATCATTTAGCACGATTGGAACATTATTTCATTATTATAAGATTATTACAATTCTGTAGTCTAAAGGAACCCAGTTGAGAAAATTGTCCTTCAATATGATCATTTTCAATGAATACTTTTAAAAATGTAAATTATCTTAACACAAATTCATTTAAATATTTTAGAAGAATACATGGGTAATTTGAGCACTAAATTTTTAAAAACAATTCTCTTTGATGCTGAGACTTTATTTTCCTACATTTTCTATAATCTGGTGACTCTGCAAGTTCCAGAGTAACATAAGATCTACTGTTCATTTCAGTTTTGAAGATGTCCACAAAAGGGAAGAAATTTGGGAAAAAATTGAGGTGGCGAAAGGTTCTCTATGTAATATGAAGGGATTCAAATGTCATCACTGCGATCTTACTGTTAAGAGAAAAAACAACCTCAAGAACCATATTGAAGCTGTTCATTTAAATCTGAAGAATCACAAATGCAGTCTTTGTGATTATGCTACATATGGAAATGGTGACCTCAACAAACACATTGCTGTTCATCGCAATTTGAAGAATCACAAATGTAATTTCTGCCATTATGCAACAACTCAAACAAGCAACCTGAAAAGTCACATTGATGTTGTTCATTTAAACTTGAAGAATCTCAAATGTCGACTCTGTGATTATGCTACAAATCTCAAGAGCAACCTCACAATGCACATTGATGCTGTTCATTTGAATTTAAAAAATCACACATGTCATCTCTGTGAGTATGTGACTAGTCGAAAAAGACACTCTAAAGAGACACATTGATGCAATACATACAAATTTAAAGAATCACAAATGTAATTTCTGCAATTATGTTACAAATCAAAAGGCCATCTTAAAGGTCACATTGACACGATCCATTTAAATCTGAAGAATCACAAATGTAGTCACTGCGATTATGCTACAAGTCGAAGATACAACCTCAAAAATCATATTAATGCCAATCATTCAGATGATAAATGTTACCTTTGTCATCTTTGCGATTATTCAACAAATCGAAAGAACCACCTTGAAGTCCACATTGATGCCGTTCATTTGAAATTGAAGAATCACAAATGTGATTTCTGCGATTATGCTACCAATATCAAAAACAGTCTCATAATGCACATTGATGCTATTCATTCTAATTCGAAGGACTACAAATGTCACCTGTGCGATTATGCAACAAATCGAAAAGAGCCACCTCAAGAGCCACATTGATGTTATTCATTTAAATTTGAGGAACCACAAATGTAATTTCTGTAATTATGTTACGCATCGAAAAGACCGCCTTGTGAACCACATAGATGGCGTTCATTTGAATCTGAACAAATTCAAATGTCATCTATGTGATTATGCTACAACTAGAAAAAGCATCCTCAAATATCATATTGATGGCACTCATTCGGTTTTGAAAAAGCACAAATGTCATCTCTGTAATTATGTTACAAGACTAAAGGGCAACCTCAAAACTCACATTGATAGCATTCATTTGAATGTGAAGAACCACAAATGTAATATTTGCGATTATGCTACTTAATCGAAAAAGACCGCCTCAAACACCACATGGATATTATTCATTCAAATTTGAAAAATCATCTCCATGATTATTGATTATGCAGCAAATCAACTTCAAGAACCCCATTAATTCCATTCATTGAAATGAAAAACAGCATTGTTAACATGATCATTTTAATTTACCTACATTTGATAACCACACATGTACACTGTAATCATACGTTTGTATGAATATTCGCAGAAATAAAGAATACATTTAATGAAATTTTTACGGTTTTTTGTTTTTCATTTTAATTTCATACCAACTATCCCTTAGATACACTGTTTTCTACGCCAATGAACAGAAAGTATAAAAATGGCGGACGAAAAATTAGCCACTTTGCGCATCTCGAAGATCATTCTCTATATCTCTGTGTAACAAGCGTAAACACAAAAATACTACACGAAAACACCACAGTAATTACAGTTTAATGTTCAACTTAATCAATTCTTTCGAAGGCATATAAACAAGAAAAGACGGCCGCCATGTTGTCAGTTCAAATAAATTCACTTTTCGACCTCCAGTTAGACATCTATATTTTCTTTATCTATGGTGGATATATAAATTGAAGTATGTGGACCATAGACTACCTGTACCCAGAGATATAGAGTGGGGAGAACTTTGAAAAAAGAACCTCAGGAAGGAGCATACGTTTCGAAAATGTGCGTCCAAATGGGATTACCAATATGGCCGACAAAGGTTTCCGGAATCAGTGGCGTAGTGTAAAAGAATAAGGGCATATCTCATATCATAGGCAGTGAAATAATTCGATATTTGAATAGGGCAAAAGTTAATTAAAACCGGTTTCAACCTTTTGTTGGTTTTATCATTTTAGATGAGAAGTTAATCTATTACCGAATTAAGAGAAATTTAATTCCTTTGGAATTTTATTCGTAAAATTTAACGGTGCTTAATATTGAAAATGTACCTTCTTCCTTAAAAAATGTAGAAAAGCACTGACGTAAAGCCATGAGCTATTGCGGAGTTGTTCTTAAGTCTTTTACCCGGCAGTAACTTTAGTGGAAGGTTTATTTGTGAAGAGCATATTCAAAAGTCGTAGATATTTAATCTTTATTTCGGAAAACAATAAAACAAATAAACTTCAGATAATTATAATAATAGATTAGAATAAACAAAGAGTACACCAAAATTTCATCAACAATTTTGAAGACATATTGATTGCCAAATATTATCAATTTGGTATCAAGATGATGTGCTTGGTATACCTTCCAAAATTCTTTTTTCTTCAGCACAAAATGTTCTGACCTGAAAGAATAATAAAATTTAACTAAAATAAATATTTTGGTACATTTTGTTGTTAAAATAATAATTTATTCAAACAGAAAAATAAACTTAGGCTTGCATTCAGAAATAAAATAATCTGGAAAACTAACATTCAACAAACAATGGCAAAATATCAAAAAACTTACATATTTCAAGCGATCCACTTCAATTGATGGAACAGCATTTGGCAATAGCCTAACCATCATTAAAATGATGAGAACATAGCACACTCGAACTTTTTGGAATAAAATCTGTTTTCTTCACAAATTGAATCCAAGCTGCTCTCCTCTTTTCTTTAGGAAATCTAAAATAATGTTAAAAACATATATATATGCTATGAACATACAAAAATTTATCAATTATTGCAGAGCAATCTTTGAGTCGTCTTTAAAAATATTGATTTTTTTGTAGGAAAATTTTTATACACTATGATAATATGTAATTCATGGTATATTTAATGTAGAAGGAGATATCACAGCATAACAAAAAAATATATGATAATAATATGAACTAAACCTACTGTATTTCTCCATGTTACACCAATGGTTAACCTCAAAATTTCTACAGAATTTTGAATTCTTTGTATAACTGAATTTATCTTTCGAAACACTTACCTATGAAAACTTAAAGTATTATCATATGTTTTTTTACACACAGATCGGCCACAAGATGCACAACTAACCATTTTGAAGTCAAAATACCAAACTTGTTTACACGAAATTCCAACGCGATGAGTCACAATTGGATTAGTAATATGGCCGTTTCCGTCGCACGTTTATTCGTAGCAAATGAACCTTGTGCTCCTTCCTGTGGTTCTATGTTCTAAGGGGGAGAATGATCTTCGAGATGCGCTAAGTGGCTAATTTTTCGTCCGCCATTTTTATACTTTCGGTTCATTGGCGTAGAAAGCAGTGTACCTGAGGGATAGTTGGTATAAAATTAAAAAGAAAATGAAATATATAGAGCATATCAATTTCTTAGATAAATCTTTAGCTTCAGAATCTATACTCAGAATATCAGTCCAAACTGTCCTCATATCAACTGATTTTGAGAAACTAAAAAGAATCATATTTCTATGCATAGTAAACAACACGCCACTGAGCAGATAAACAATGCCATGCAGTATGGTCAGTCGGTTAATTTCAATAAAAACTTGCGTATAAAATGATATTTCCTCGACCTTCTTTGTTTTATAGTTTTTACACGTTTTAACAATACAAGACATGTTGAAAGTATCGAAGTATCTATCAGCACAATGTAAAATTCGAGCAATTTCTAACTCATCTGACAAGTATGTCAACCTAGAACAGCTGACTACGAAAGTATAAAAATGACCGAAATTTGACATAAGAATTTAGCCACCAATTTTGGATGCGCAGTGGTCGAAGCGTATTCTCCCTACTGTATATCTCAGCCTGTACCTTATGTGGACCTGCCTGCCACAGAACACTAATATACCTGCCGTAATAGACTATAGAATTTAAGTTTTTCTATACTCTGTGGTATCACACTTAATATTTTTATGGTCATCCCCCCTATCATAAACAGTGAGGTAACCTGAAATATTCAAAATTTTTTCTATAAATTTCATTATTTACTCGCCTATGTGATCAGATATGATAACTTTTAAACAAATAACGCACCCATTCTCAGAAATATTGTAAAATAAAAATAATGATTCCTTCATTCGCCTTCGTTCCGACGATGCAAACTAATCTGATAAATTCCAACTTTGTACATCAAATCATAGCCATAATAAAGGGTCACAGTGCTGAAATGAATGCAACTTCAATTCGATAATATTAATAGTAAATTATCCAGCATCATTAATTTGATACAAGATCTAGTTACATTCTAGCTTCGCACAATGAATCTGCCAAGAATTTTTTTATTGAAACTATTCTTGGCATTCCTTCTTCTTTTTATATATTGTCAATACTGTATTTACTACATAGTAATTGCTCAGGTAAATGATATTTCATTTGTTTTGATTAAATTCTGATAAATCAACTTTTTAGTGTAATTGGCCAGATCTTGATTCAAGTAAAGAAGATTTAAAAATTGAAAAAACTAATGAAGAGCCTGTTAAAATTATGGTTATTGCTGATACTCACCTCTTAGGTCCTCGAAAAGGCCATTGGTTTGATAAACTATGCCGAGAGTGGCAAATGCAAAGAGCTTTTCAAGCTGCAATCGCTTTGCTTCAACCAGAATTAGTTTTTATACTTGGTGATATACTAGATGAAGGCTTTTATTGTAGTCCACAACAATTCGAAAAATACCTACATAGATTTGAAACAATGTTCAGTCTACCTGATCATATCAAGTTATATATTGTTGCTGGAAATCATGACATAGGTTTTCATTATGAGTAAGTTATATTTATATCCAGTACACCTTTTGGTGTACAGCTTCTAAATACTGAAACTAAAGTACATTTTAGCAAATAAAAACACATTCAATTTATAATTTAAACTATGATCTATTAATTTTTTTTACTGTTCAGTTCTCTCTGTCCTCTCATTTTCGATTTCAATTATATGAAATCACTATTCTGATCTAAATTTTCAGGATCTCACCCAATAGAGTGAGTAAGTTCGTAAAAGCTTACAATGCGTCAGCAGTTCAATTTATTACAGTTAGAGGAAATCATTTTGTTCTTGTTAATAGTATGGCGCTGGCAGGAGATGGTTGTTTCTTATGCAAACCTGCAGAGTTACAGCTCACCAGAATAGAAAGTAAGTTTTTGTGTTAGCTGTTTGAATTAATTTCTTAATTAGTATTCTACAGAAATGCTGAAGTGCTCAAGATATAAGCTTCCTAAATGTGATGAACACATTCCTGAAATTGGAAGTTATAGTAAACCCATTCTTATGCAGGTAATGCACCCATATATAAGCATGAAGTAAAACTGTGGTTCTTGAATAATTGCGTTATTCAATCAATTTCCAATGTGCCTAAAGATAATGTAGAAATATTATGATGATATTTCACAAAATGAAATCGATCAGCTTAGCATTTTACGTGAAATTGTGTTGTGGATTTCTGGATAGTTCTTCTCATATCAATGAAATAACATAGATTTTATCCGAGTCAAATTAAATATGAAAGGGAATAGGAATACTCGGGAAGTGTTTGAAAGAGTTTGATCGTCTATGAGACGAAGAACAGAAGTTTGTATAGATGTTGAGGGAGGAAATTGGCTATAGTTTAGTCCTTTGTGGTCACTTAGTTTTACGTTTCTTGTAGTATTACATTTTTTGTAATGATTATACGAGTTTATAGAATCTTCATGAATCATCGCTACAGATCAGGAAAATTTTCATGAAATCTAATAATGAATCCATTCACCAAAGCTCGCAAACTGGCCTTCTTATAATAATTTGGATTTTCTCATGGTTATATGAGAATCATTCAAATATTTTTTCTTGGAAATCGATGGCAGGTAACGACAAAACTACAAGAGACCAAAAGTTAAGTATAACATTAAAGCTTTTTAGATTTTTTTCAAATCAATAGTTGCTCACCAAAAAAATTCCTGGAGGAAAACAGGTGAAATTGTTCCAGAAAAATATCTGAGGACTGCTTAGAATATACAAAAAAAATTACAAAGCCACAAACTTAATAATATTAAACCAATTAAAAATATTTTTGAAAAATAAAAAAGGGATTGTCTGAATTAACATAATTGAATTCCCTGGCCCTGCATATGAGAATAAATATGGTGAACAGAATCTTCCTTATTTATAATTGCATTTTTTAGCATTTTCCACTTTATAGACAGTCTGATATAGAGTGCAATGATTTTGATGCAGCACCTTTATTAATTAAACAAGAAAAATTCAGAGAAAATTGGGAATGCCTTAGTAAAGAGGCCACACACCAGCTATTAAGACAAATTAGACCCCGTCTTTCTTTATCTGGGCATACTCATCATGGATGCACGAAGAAACTTCCATTTGGTGATGGTTTAGAAATCACTATTCCCAGTTTTAGTTGGAGGAATAAGAATAATCCAACGATCGGTTTGGTGAGTATGAATATGTTCTTCCAATTAGCATAATTACTGTAATATTGAAACAAACAAGTAATTGCGGCATTCAAGTTTCATTGAAATTAGGTTTAGAATACAATTTTTTCAAAACTACATGCAGCAATTCCTGCAGTGGCGGATTTACCAATAGGCCAAGTAGGCCGGTGTCTAGGGCGGCAAATTTAGCTAATTTTTTTTTTCAGAAAAAGTTGCACTTGGGGTCTTGATTCTCTGTCATACGTCAATCGTGGGTAGCTCGCACCATTGTGGCGACCGTTCTTCGGAATTGTCGTTCCTTTATTAACTTACATTGCGTGCGGTATAAGAAATCATTTTCTTTGTATTCTAATTTTTTTTTGTGTCGAAAAAAATTCTCAATAATATTTATGGTTGAATCATTAAAAATTACATTGTTTTTCCATTGAGTTGAAAATCAAAGAAATCTCCACAAAATCCCTGTGTATTCGGTATGAGGACAGATCTCGACGACTCGTTACACTTCAAATAAGTCGATGCGGAAACAAAGTCACGTCGACAGAGTTAAAGCAATAAGACACAAAATTTAAAATTTCAGGAGAATGAGCGAGAGGACATTCAAAATTATTGAAGCTCATTCAATTGAAAAATTTGAAGTTCTTACATCATTCACAGTTTAATTACAAACTGTTCTTGAAAAATGTATACCCAATCTACAGTGATCATGGATCTATAATGTCATGAGATACTCATAACATAAATAGCAGGTGGTAATCGAGAGCTGAGAATTTTGCCTTTTCTCTGAAGAATAAAGAAATTCACACAATCATTGAAAATAAAATTGCGTTTCTATTGAGTTTGAAATCAAAGAAACCACCACAAAATCCCTGCCCTATAAAATCCACAGTAATTTAAAATCAACAGTAACTTATGACAGCCAGTAGTATCATGAAACACTTCAGTAGGTACATTCCTTCATTTAGCTCTCTCTATCTTAGACCGGCGGCCGGGACGTCATCCCTCTTGTGTCTAACGGATCCCTTTGTCGTGTTCTCCTCGATTGACTTTTGCCACGTGGGTCTCATCTCATTGAGGACCGAGGCGTAGTGAGAGTCGAATTGAGGTGGTATATTTTTTTTTAAATGAGCCTCTAACATTACTCCGTCGTGTATGGACAAATGAGCATGTTTCTTGACGTCTTTAAAAAACTCTCCACCCAAATGGTTTTTGAGCACCCCAAAGGGTTGCAAATGGCATGGGGCTAAATCAGGGGTGTGGGGAGTACTTTTTAGTTAATCTCTAATATGATCGACGAGATAAAGAAAAATTACATGATAAAATTATTTCATGCTCACCCCCTTGTAAGATTTAAGACATACATTCCTCATTTTTGCAGGGCATATTCACCTCAAATAATTATGCATTCATTAAATGCTCAATACCTCAAGAATCTACAGTTATCTTATTGTATATATTTGGAATGAATCTCATAGTAGCATGGGCAATTTATATATTTCTTACAAGAAGAAGACATCTGAAATGTATGTAAATAGTTTTATAGATTAGATGTACCTTTAACATTGTACCTGATATTTCTCATGTTGCTATTTTGCAGGAGTGGTTTTATTAAGAAATAATATAAGCTGTATTTTTATACCAAAAAAATTAAATCAAGTTTTCTGAGGGTTTTCTTTCCATCTTACTCAGGAATTCCTTCGTAATATGCCACCTTATAGGTATGCCAGTTGCACAGTCCGCAAGGTTTGAGGCAAGTACAGAATCTTATCAAAAACATGACTTTATCTCATTAACAATGCCATTATTTATTAGTTGTATTATCGAGCATTTATATAACTATGCTTTTGAAACGATTTCAAAGTGAGATTCTTGAGAAAATATTAATAGGGGTCTTTTTATAACTATTTTTTAAGTAACAGTCCTTTAAAATTAGACAAAAAAATTGTTTTCATTCTATGGAATGAATATTCCAGATTAGATATATGTATCTAATCTGGAATATTCAAAAGAATGAAATTTGGTTTATAACTATGCTAATAAAATGGCAGTTTTGGGTGTTTTTGTACCTTGAGATGAAAATTTATTGGATGAGTTTTATTTCATACTTTTATTCATTCAATCTTTCACAAATGCCTGTTGTCAACAACCACAGATCAAGATATCTTTTATAAATAAATTCAAAGTGATAAACAAACATCCTTTATTATCTATGGAATGTAAAAAATATAAACTTGTGCATTTATTAAGATTTTCATACAACACATCAAATTATCTAACTAAAATTTTAAAATTTTCAACACTATATATTTGAATGTAATAAAATAATTTTCAGACCTAAGAGGAACAAAGAATAAATTTAAAGGAAATTGATAGTTGGCTCTTTTTTTTCTTTATACAGAAAAGAAAGAGTATATAAAAAATCTCAATAGCCATAAATTCTTTTCTATATAATATATACAAGTAGTCACTTCTGCCACACATTAAAAGAAAATATATATCGGACGAGAACAAAAAATTTTTATAAACTCTTCCCATATATGTGAACACTGGATAGTAAGTTCTTTCATTTACTTTTGCCAATCTATAAGCATGAGTAGCATAAAATATCTATGAACATAACCAAACCCATTTTCCCACATAACTCTAAATAATATACGAAAATAAATTTTTTTATGAAGTGGAGCAGAATGAGTGAGGTAAGTTTAAATTTTTGAGCAAACATTTCGATATAGTTTTGTGGATATAGAAATGCAAACCTGCTGTAATTTGAAATTTATGTCTTCTTTACAGTGGACAACCACAAATATGTTGAAAATAGTTTAATTAAAATATAGTATATATTCAAGTCTAATTTTGCTCAGTATTGCATCAAGATTTATGACTGATCTAAACCATGCCAACAGTTTGAAAAAACAAATTGATTCATGATTAAACTGTGTTCAATTCATAATGTTAACAAGGAAAAACATGTAAAACTAAATAAATGAGCTAAAAACAAGGTAGACAATATCATCATACAATATTGAAGTTATCATAAAATCTAAAATTCGATTCAACGGAACAATGTGATGAATATGACTGTTATTCCACTTTGTTTTGGCACAGATAATTGGAAGTTCTTTAATTTCAAATGGTTTTGAACTTGAAACTTATCCTATTCCACTTCTTGTCAAATTTCAACTTTTACAGCCTATTGTGACTAAAATTTATTTTGCTAGTATTGATACGAGTCATCATTTGTTGTATTATGAAATGTAAATTGTTTTTTAAAAATTTAGGCACTGGGACATAACGATAAACTAAATATCCACCAGCTGCATACATTGAAATTCTAAAGCTCATTTTAATGAATTTGGATACCTTAGAAGGTGGAGGAATAGTCAACATGTCTTTGATGAAAGGCCTCTGATCTGTTTGGTAAAGCCTAAGAATACCAGGCATATGGCCTATTCCAACAACAGCAACAATTTTATTAGGCTCATTTCTATTTTCTGCAATTAATGACGTTCAGTTATGGAGTAAATAATATATCCTTGAAGCTCACCTGGCTTAGGCACAGCATTCATATTGGCAACTGCATTTTGTAGTGAATATGTCAAAAAAATATCACGTTCTGCCACAAAAACTTCCTTGAACTCAGGATACTGTTCTGCAAACTCTGCTAAAATTTGCTCAAGCATATCCCTGTCCTTGCACTTCTCAATCTCTTCTTTGCTTTAATAAAATTGTCTATTTGTAAATACTGTCCAAATAAGACATACCAAAACAAGAAGAAAAGATGGGTCTAAGACAAAATGTATCAAAAAAGATTAAATCTACATTCAACCATAAACACTTAGTAACCAATTATAAACAAATTTAGAGTAGTAGCTGCTACTATAGTCCATCCAAAATATTTTTTCCTCAAGGGAGCCTATGAAAAATTGAAATCAAGTTAGCAACGGCCAATCAATGTACAGACGGATAATCCCACCTTTACATAACCACTCTTTTCATTTTCTCGTTTTTTTCTTATGTTAGCCCTACTGCAACTATTTTTCCCTAGTGTAAAAAAACAAGCTTTATCACATAATGTAATAAAAATCTTAGCTTCCCATTAAAAAAATATGTTGATGACATCATAACTTTGACAAATTTGACTTGTTATTTTTGTAACTTATGTCAAGAGATGCGGAATATAAAACACCGTTTGACGTGTTTTTGCATTTTTTTCAAAAGTGATCGTTGAACGTTTTATGAATTTTGTGCATTACTTTATCATAACCCTGTATAATAATGTGTGTGTTATCATGAACATCTATGTCGTACTGAGAGCTCTAAATGAACAAAACTGCAGTGTATCATTTCTATTTTTGATGACATAGGATTTCTTTTGTGGCTCATTCCTCGATGAAATGATGGCTTATCCAGTATCATTGCTTCTTTCCAACAAAGTTGATCATCATATTCATACAGTTAGATTGAAATAATAGAAGGTATAGAAACACTTTACTGACTGATAAAACTGTCCTTACAAAAAGATTAGCTCAAATTACCTGACGGGGTCCTTAGAATTCATAAGATGCCATATTAATTTGAAAGTTTGAAACCAGGATAGTCCAGCTATAGCTCTCTTTAAAGTTATGCTGATAGGTCTATCTCCAAGAAGTATTTTACATTTGGGCAATTTTGCAACCTACCGAAATTCAAACTGTTAAAATCGATAAGTTTATAGTGTAGAATAAAATCATTTACTTCTCTATATGCAACCCTAAATTCTCCGCCTGGGGCCATTCCTATTTCCTTTGTTATATGTGCACTCATATCTAATAATAAAAGATAAATTATGCCATTGTATACACCATTGGCTTTTATTGTGGATAAAATTCTCCTTGTATTAATTTCTTGGGCTTCTCTTAATATACTCTCTTCATCCAGGTTCAGTATGTTCAGTCGAGAATGGCATAACTCCAAAACAACAATATCAGGTTGGACATGTTGAATAACCTGCATGGGCAATAGAGTTATAAAAAATCAACAAAAAAAATTTTTTTTATCATAACCTTTTCCACGTCTTCCTGAGATTCCTTACTGAAGTGAGCTGTACCCACGATATACACTTTTGCATTTTTCGCTGAATCCACTATGAGATTCACAGTTTCAGGTAAATTATTGTCAAAGTCTTCATCGCCTTTACTTCCATTTGACGAATCAGTTTCCCCAAATGCAAACATATCTATCGTGTGTTCGCTTTTCTCAGATCCAGATTCTGAACCGTTCTTCCAATTATTGTCGTTCAATTCTTGAAATTGAAAACATATGTAATGATTAAATTTTCAACTAACTAACTCACCAAAGTGAGAAAGAGACTTGTCCATTTTGAGTTCCTATACTTTTATTTTATTTATTAACATATAACAATGGCAATTCGTTTTACGAGTGTGGAAAACTTCAATGGAAACTTATTATGAATATTTTTGTTATTGCGATAACGAAAAATGAAAGTTCATAATCATAAGTTTGACGTCAATTTGAATTAGGTTATGAACATATGAACCTATCAACGATTTTTTTAGGAACCTTTTTTGGCAAGTAGTGTGATAACGCTGGGATAGAGGATGATTTTCGAGCGGCGTTGCTAAATCTATTCATCTTTCTGAAACAGATATTTTAGAAACTTGAAAGTCTCTCTAAATAATACTCGGTATTTGTGTAATCCATATTTCAATAAATATTTGTCATTGTTTTCTTAACGCTACATTGTAGCTGGGAGATTTTTCAATATTCAGGTTTTTTGAGGAAATCGCCATAAGAGTGAATATAAGATATAAACGTGTTATTAAAAAGAGTTATTTTGCGATCGATATATGCGAGGAAGAGCCAAAAATGACCCTGTAAAATATTGTTAGATGGTTCTGAGCACCTCATTAGTTAGCTCTGCTCAGAGAGGCGTAAAATTTTTCTATGCTGAATGCTTCGCAATATTTCACTAAGAATATTTAGCGGAGAAAAATAGATTTTGAGCGAAAGCAAGTCTCAAAAAAGAAATAGTATTCGATTTGGCAGCGCCGCTCGAAAACCTTCTCTCTCAGCGTTATCGTACCACTCGTCAAAATCCGTTGCTGGAAAACCTTGGATAAGTTCACAAAAGTATACATCTGTGTTAGCATAATGAAACAGTGAGCCCAGAAATATTTAATAAAGTTTCATAATAAATCGATATATGATCGAGTACTAATACTCATAATAAAAAAATGTTTCGAGGTTTCGTAAGTTAATATCAACAATGTATTCTCCCAAAATCAACTTTTTTTTTCAGTTTACCTTTGTCATAGGCTTATACGCCGGAATTTATTTAGCTCAAAATTATGATGTGAGTATTCTCTCCAAATATTTAAGTGAAAAGATGAAAACATTACTAGTTTGCAGATACCGAAGGTAGATGATCCTCAAAATTTGTACAATAAGGTTAAGGAATTTGCAGATCAACATAGGAAAGACTGAAACCACTATTTAGATAATCAAACATTGAATTTAATAAATATAATGAATTAACTAAATCTTATTTAAATGTAAATCCACCACCTAAAAATTCTTGCCGTATGGGAGGTTCCACAAAAGCCAACCAGTCACTAGAATGAGTAGGCAATAATCCCATGCTTTGGCATTTATACAAGGCTAAACCGATATTTACAAAATTTCCTAAGATGTAGATTATCATTTGGCCAACTGCACTTGTTTCAATTACTTTGAAGGTACTCTTAGTAGCCCAGATTGCTTGAATTGGTCTGAGTAGCAACATTCCAACCATCATTATTGGGAAAATTGAAATAGAATTTCCAGCCATGTACATGATGAATAAATTCATTGGGACTTGTTTGATAGGTGCTAAGGCGATATCCCAAGATTTCTTAGTTATTAAGCGACTGATGTCTGCTTTCTTAGTCACTTCATTACTAGATGGTATATTTGAAAGATTATATGCAGGCGGTGTTGGCAAATTATCTGTTATCCGAGCAACCGTTCTGAAATCATCATAAATTAATTAAGTTCAGAATTGGAGTTAATAAACATACTTAGTATTATCCAAACTCCATTTGGACCTTTTGCTAATAGACTTCGACATTTCCACAATGAAAATCAACTAGGGTAAAATTTTATTTTTGAAGACGAGATTCGAGAATTCATCTATTTTCTGGTCCTAATGCAAAGCTAGGTATTTGATATTTATTTTATATCGAAAATTTAGACATCAATGTCTAATTGGTGGATGAATTTTAATAATCATCAATTTCTATGACTATGAAAAATCACAGATATATATAATCTTCTTTTATATGATTAGTAGGAAAAAATTACGACAGAAATGATTTATTTCCGATTTTTAATACCTGTTAATTTATAATTATGTTGATGGTAATATTATGTTCATAATGGAGTGAAATTCATCAACATAGAGTTGAGCAGTATCGTAAATTTCAATTATTTTGTACATAAACATCCATAACATCGATGTTCAGTTTACGGAAAAGTTAACGGCCAGTATGAACGGCTACTGAAATTCTTACGGAATCTGTAACGGAATACGGTTCCGGCCAGTATAAACGAACCCTAATGCGTTTTATATTTCTTGAATTTCTAACATTATGGTTAACAACAGCCAATGAGAACCAGTGTGAAGACAGCAGGCCGGGCCAGCATGCTGGTTAGCATATCGACCAGTGGCGTCGGTGGTGAATGACACGCTGCGCTCTGACGCTGAATAATATTAATTAACTGCGTTCCGGTTCAATAAGAAGAAATCAAGTCTTGTTTATTTTTATTTTAAAATACTATAGATAAAGAAATCAGGTTTAAGGGATATTCAGAATCTTTTTGATGACTTCCAAATCGTTACTATTTTTGCAGCCTACCGAAAATGGTTGCAGATTATTTATATCGAATCGTATTTGACAAGATCCATGGAAAGAAAATACTATATCGTTTCCATAGGGAAACAATCTGCTCAACATGATATTCAATATTTATTTGGTGCGAGCGTTCTAAAAAAAGGAAAAATACTTTCTGACTGTCTCTAGCTACGTCCCACATGTAATAATTACTACGCTTTGATAGGGTAAAATTCTACACTGCTTCACGATTTATTCAAACGATTAAGATTTATTTTCGATATTTTCGCAGGGTGCGGCCGATCTGAAAAAATGAAAAATACTTTCTGATAGTCTCTAGCTATACGTTCCACATGTAATAATTACTACGCTTTGATAGGGTCAAATTCTACACTGCTTCACGTCATCTACAAATATGTCGAAAATAATTTCCCTGTTTTCATTAGTTTTTTTCGGTCGTCTTCATCCTGAAGGGAGCCTTGTAAACGATTTATTTTTTTGAGGGTGTCCGAAAGACGTCTAGAAGTACATCAAATCACTACTTTCATTTTGACAGTTATGTACTGAAATCTTGAAAATATGTTTGTTCTATTTTTTTATGATTTTGTAAAACTGAAAACCATAGAATATTGTACCCTCCAATCCATGATCCACCAGCGGACATATCCAGTTTTCAACAGCTGGGGCTGCTGATTACAGTTTTCACACAGACCTCAAGAAACAGTTTTGACAGTAAACACATCCATTAAGATTACCATCGATCTGAACAGTCTCGTTAAGGCCCTATTCTTTAGGCTTTAACATCGTATCTCAACACTAACACTAGCATTACCATGAACATCATTGTGAAAGGGTAGTTAATTCCATTCTCTGAGACATTATAGCCATATAGTAAAGATAAAGTATCTTTACTCTATCATCATAGCAATTAGATGGGTTTATTCGAATTCTATGTGATTATTAATCATTTTTGTTGACATTACTATATTTTTCATTTTTACTGTGTTTGTTATTACTTCTCAACAAAAGTATATAATATATTAACCTGTTTTTCCACTCAGGATAACTGTCTATTCCCTTTCTACTAAACGCGATTAACTATTAAGTCCGGAAAGACTTCTGATGTCAAATAAAACAAAAAATCAGTTGGAAGTACTGCTTCATCAATTCATGTTCTGAAAGCAAAGAAACACCTCCCATGAAAATTTATTCTGTCTGTACATTAGCTGCACACCTAAATCCTAAATTACTGGCAGAAGTGTCTTTAGTATTAAAAGACCTAGCAGCACATCTATATCGCCAGCAATAAGATTCATGACATAAAAAAGAACCCCCTTTTTTAACCTTTAATTCCTGAAACAAACATCAGTATAATTTATCAATTGATTTAAAAACAATTGGCTTACTCACAGTACTGTCTGCAGCCCAATCATCTGCAGTCCACTCCCAAACATTTCCAGCCATATTATAAAGTCCAAATTTGTTTGGTGGAAACTGGTTTACAGGTGCCGTTGCTATGAAACCATCTTCTGCTGTGTTCACTTTAGGGAATTCACCTTGCCAAATATTCAACCTAACAAGATATAATGTAATTAAATAGAAAATAATAGTTATTTCCATCATTTATAATACTTACCAATGTTCATTTTTCGGATTTAGTTTATTACCCCATGGATATAACTTTTGTTTCAATCCACCCCTACATGCCATTTCCCATTCAATTTCAGTTGGTAATCGTTTCCTAAGATACTTGCAGAATTCCATAGCATCATTCCATGAAACATGTATAACTGGATGATTCATTCTATCTGCAAAGTGATTCTAAGAAAAGTGCTCAAAAACTGCACAAAGGAAAATCTTTATATGAATAAAGAGTTTATATTTTTCTCAATTTCATGGTGAAACCCACCTTCTATAGATGAATTTAGCCCTTCAGGTTCCTTCCATGTTACTCCCTTAACTTTTATCCACCAAGGAGCTTGAACTGCCCTGAAGTCTTCAAATTTATTCCTCTCTTTTTCATCTATAAACATCTCAAATATAAAACTATCCCCATATTTTTCTGCTTCAGTAATATATCCGGTTTCAGTTACGAATTCTAAAAACTTTTCGTTTGATACCTCATATATGTCTAAGTAAAAAGGGGCTACCGTTTCATTACGAACAGGTCCCTCATTATCTCCTGGAAATATAGGATTATTGGTCCCCATTTCGAATATACTACCCTCGATTAATACCATTTCTCTTAAGCTTGATATCTTGTTGAGTTCCTTTGAATATTTATTTGAGGGTTTCTGGCCTGAAATACATTCATTATTTGTTCTGCTTTCTGTACATCCGCAATTCATCAGAACTCCTGATAGTGAAAAAAGGATTAAGTATATAGGTAAGTACATCGTCTCGAAAATTGAAAATATAAGTTTCAGCTCATAACTATGTAGTTTTCATTTATATTTACTATTTGATTTATGAATTATAATTTTAACGAAACCAAAAGTCAAGTATTTTCCACTCTAACTCTAAGGAAGAGCAAAATCAAACTTTGAGCGCCCGTGCTGTCATCTAGCGGTCACACAACATACTTAAATCATTGTTTTCAACTAAAGTTTTCTATAAATACATGAAGATGATTTTCGAAGAGTAGCACCATTGTTTAAACAACGGTAGCACCAACGAATTTACTATTATCATTGTTTATAAATTAGATAATATATAAACAATGCTATTAAACAATAAAATATAAAAAAATTTTCATTATCGTCAACTAACATAGTAAAATAAGAAGTGAAATGGTCATTGACAGTTTCTCTCCACCAAATTTAATGATTTCGTACTTTCCCGACATTTGTTGTCAAAAAGGTCAAAAAGACGAATTTACTTTGTCTTTGCAGAATTCTTTTCCTCTTTATGACCTGTTATCCAGTGCATAAAGTGATTACACATAGAGCGGAAACTGAGATAGGTTCATATTAATAGTTCAATTTGCCGCCGCATGGCATCTCTGATTTTTGGTTTGTTGATATTTTCATAACATCGTCATTTCTATTTTGATCCTTTGTGGATGTAACAAGTGCTTCTGAGATCTCAATATTCCCAAAGGTGTGTTCTAAGCAAAGGATGGCAAAGGATCAAAACAGAAATGACGAGGTTATAAAAATATCAAAAAACCAGAGAAGCCAGAGACGTCATGCGGCAGCAAATTGAACTATGATTGTGAACCTCAGTTTCCACTCTATATGTAATTACTTTATGATCCAGTGTTCCAACAAGTAAATTTTTGTTCAGCTGGTTCATAAGAGCCTTGGAATCAGTCTGCTGTTTCTACAATGTTCTAAGATAAGAGCGATCCCTCCGTATCTCTACTCTCCATATTCCGAATTCCACAAATGCGTCAACGGCAACAAGTAGGCATATCGTTCAGTAAGTCATAGAAATGTCCTGTCATTGACAGAATTTGTGGATGTCAAATTTAGGTTATTTCCATGGACAAGATCTCTTACCCATCTCTTACCTTGTCTATGGTTATTTCTATTTTTGAAGGCGATAGCAAAACAATAACATAAAAAAAATTGATAATAATTGTAATATTATGTTTTAAGCAAAGACGTTATATACCAGTATACCAGTAGATTGTAGGTCTTTGGTTTTAAGTTATCTTCAGTAGATGTTTGGTTTGTTATCGGTTCACTAACATACATCAGAGAAATCTTATTTCTTTAATCAATCAGTGACTATGAGCTATGAAGGAAAACCCTCTCACCAAGTGAGAAAATCCATTGATTTCTGAAACCCTTTAATATCTGTTACTTTCAAGGCAAATCAAGGAGAAAGTTCAAGTTTTGTCAGGAAAGGATCATTACGAAAAGTGATTCCTGGTGAACATAATAATGAGAATTTATTTCTAAAAAACAAAGGCGAACTGAACAAACTCTACAAGAATATTCGATTGGAGTACATAATTTTTGCCGAATAGTAAGTGAATGCTGGTTATTAATTGTAATTGGTAATTGTATGATATTGGTGTTTTCCAGCAAAGCATTTATCGCTGAAAACATACAAAGCATGTATGTTATACCTTCAAGAGAGAATCCTTTGAGTAAGTAATATGTAAAAAGTTTTTTCATCTTAAAGAAAAATGAAACATAAGCTTACAACATATTTTTTACATTTCAATAAAGGTTTTATAGAAATGCATGGTTGTGTAGGCTGTCAAGAATTTTTGTTGATTTTCAGTATGGTTTGGTATTATTTTTATCAAAATGGGCCCATATGATGAAGGGATATTTCGATTTGATATAACTCTTGATGAGGAATTTCCCGACACATCTAAACTTCCTGTAAGTTTATTGACATTCAATTTTTGGTTAATCTCAATATTATCTTCAAGATTCTGCGCTTCCAATCTAAAATGTACCATCCTGTGGTTAATCCAGAGACACATGAATTGAATCTGTCAAAAGCATTCATTAAATGGGACAAAAGAGAGAACCATATTTGGCAGATTCTGAAGTACACACAATGGATATTTAATAATGTGGAAAGAAGTATACCTCATGCAGTAGATGAAACTGCAGCAGTTTTGTAAGTTTTATAGGTTTCTTATCTTATCAGGATGAGATAGGGTTACTTGTGGTAGTTAGAGACTGATTATAAGGTATTTCAAGCGATGAACCAAGAGTAACCAGGTTATGATTTTGGTCCATCTCGCGGTTATTGCTGGTTCTTCTTGGTTATTCCTTTGAAATCCAGAAAGAATAACCAGAAATTATCGCTTGAATGCTGGGGTTTGGTTATCCGTGCTGTCATTTTTTTTATTCACGTTTATTTATGCTCATAGGTTATCTGAGCATTTATCTGATTCAGATAAAAAGGGCCCGAAGCTTATATAAACAAAAAGACATCTTTATAAGCAATTTTTCATTATCCAATATATCCTTATAATGGAATTACTGAAACTACAATAAATTTAACAAGGAATAAATACCAAATTAGACTCATAATATCTATACATGTAAAAAAATGATCATAAAAAAAATTATTTTGTGAGTAACTAGGAATGAAGAAAATGACAAGAAATGATTAAAATGAAAAATATCAATATTAACAGCTAGTAAAAGGAAGAAAATTAAGTCAATGACGAATTTTTTTCGTTAAATCTATTTTTGCATTATTTCAAGATTATACTTGATGAAAATTTGAAACAAACACAAAAAGGCAATGAAAGAACTTCTTAATCTCTTAACCTTAGGAACGGCAATGACAAATCTCATGATGGTTTTAACAAACAATATTTTGAATTTGTATATTTCAGTTTATTCCAATTTAAAAAAAAAATAGAGTTATTTGGTCACTTCCACTGGTTCTTCTTTCAATTTAATGATCTACCTTAAAATTGCTACCATATTGTGCATTCTCAGAACACCCAAACTATTGATACGATGCTTTGTAGATACTCTCAGTATTGCACACATAACATAAATTTGAAGCAACCTGAAAATTTATCTTTTCATAGTTTCATTAACAGAATTCTCAATGGATTTTTATTGATTTCTTGTGGCTATAATTTAAGGGTTCTTGTAATTTTCAAATCATTATCAATCTAGATTGCTTCACACAAATGACATTTTCTCTTTGAACCTTTTATTTCTTCTCTTGTAGAGTTATTCTGAAATTTGAAATAGAATTTAATATTATCTTTATAACAAATTCAATAAGAATACATGGTTTTTCTGTGTTACTTCAACGTACTTTCAGTTGATGACTGGTAAAGTTTCTCACTGCATTCAATGTTTGCAGCTGCTGATAAAATTTTTTATTACTGCAACTAACAAAATACACAAGGAATTCTGTTTTTCTCTAATGAAAAGCAAACCTAATTTGTACATTCTACAATGCTTCTAATGTTTTCCAAATAATTTTTTTTACCTAGGTGATTTATAGAAATGAAATTTTTCTCCATTGAATGTACAGTTTCTGCTTCCAATTTTATTTTTGAGTTTTCCTAAAATTTAAATTGTGATCGAATACCTACAGCACTCAAAGTTAAAATTCAAGAAAATCATTGGATTTATAAGTTTCATTTCAACACACCTTCAGTTGACAGACCAGTTGTATTACTGATCTGTAATTTACAATTTCCACATGATTTTCAGCAACATTATTCAGAAGCACATGATTATATTAAAACCTGAGTATTTCCTTCTTATTTGATATCAGGGGTATTGTGGTTCCATTTTTGATGAGTTCTTTCAATCTAAATGACACAACATTTCACCCACTTTCTTTAAGTTTTCTTTTGAACCTGTGAATTTAGGAAGAGCGTATTATTTTTGATTTGATCTTAAATTGCCTTTGTTTGGATTATTAATTATCTCTGTAAAATAATCAATAGTCTTTCGGTTCTACCAAGATCAGTTATTCAACTTCCAAATAATTCAAAGTCCTTGCTATTGTTTACTATTTTCATGTTTATACACATCTAACCCTACTTGCTCTAATAACCAGAAGCGTAACTCTGCTCTCGAGCAGGGTTACGATTTTGGTTATTCTTGACATTTCTCGATCAAATTGAGGTTAATTCATGACGTCACGGATCTATAACCCAAGCCGCTTGAATGCAAAAGGTATTTACCACAAAAGACCAAAGATAACCGGTTACTCTTGGTTCATCGCTTGAAATACCTTATTGTTATATGTTACTTCTTCCAGATTCAAAGATAACAGAGAGGAATTTCAAAAAAAAGCTAGAATTATAGTGGAAGAAAGTTTAGAACATTTATATGATGATCCTCCTACAGATGATAAACATTATATTAAATTCGAAACATATGATCCGAGTATACATGAACCAACTAGAGCCCAGCTTTTAACCCAAAGACATGAAGAAATCCAAAGATATCGTAATTCATGGGTACTACCTGAAAGTATAGTACCTTTAGGGAGACCACCTACTCCTGATTCTGAAAAAGACTCATGACATTTATTCATAGTTATTAAGTGATATACATAATATTGAGAAATAATTCAATACTGACCATTTGTACAAACTATTCACTTTTAATAATAAGATAGAGAAAGTAAATTTGTTTCTATATATCAAAAAAAGATGAACTTAGTTTCCTGTGTTTAACTGAATAAAAAGGTTAGAATGACTACTAATTGTATGAACAGTGCAATACAGGGTTTTTTTACCTTTTTTATGAAAAGTAAAAATGATATAACATTGATTTCAACGTCTGTGAAATTATATCTTGAATTAAGGTTTATAGCATGCAAACGAAATTAGGTACTTGGAATTCTAGAAACAATGCATCCTTGGGTGGGAATCAAACTCCCGCATAACCAAATTGCCGATCTGGAGCTCTTACCTCCAAGCCACCAAGGACATGTGTCATTCCAAACGTCATAGAGGACATCTTTCTCCCAGAATATGGGAGGGTCCGAGTCCCTACCAATGACGCATTTTTTCCGAATTTCAATTGTCGAATTTCGTCTGCAGTCCATAAAACTTAATTCGAGAGTAAAAATAATAGAGAATAGATTATTTGGACTTAATCCATTATTAGTCATGATTATCATTGTATAATTAATAGCTGTATTACGAAAAGCAGAAAAAATCCAAGATAGCACATCATGCTTGACCATCCCTCCTAGTTCATCATGAAAATATAATGTGAATCATGCCAAACAGAGAAGTTCTCTAGACAAACCAACCTGACAACACAGACAAATGCTTTTCAAAATACATCAAATATAGTACTATCTTGATTTGAAAATCATAGAACTAGAGAATAGCAATCATTTGAACGATGTGATAAAATGGTAGAATTATGATAAATAATGGAAACCATCCAATTTAACTTCCTGATATTTTTCCTATATAAAAAATTTCACGCTGCCAAAATAGAAAATATATTTTCTCAGCCACTGTGGACAATTAAAGTAGAAATTTGTCTATAGTAATATATATCACCAGAATTTTCAATTGAAATCGGGTATAATGAAACACTAGAATATGAGTTGTATGAAGTGGAAGAATATATTCTTATTTTTCCTTTTATGAAGCCCTGCTGGCAATCCTTTCCAGTATTTCCAACAAATATTTCACAACCTCCGTTTCTCTCTTGCTTTTTAACATTTTCAGGGCCTGGCCTAACATTTTTTCATCTTCCTTGGTGAAGGAGATCTTGTTTGAACCTGCTAATAGGTTTAAGTTTGATCTCAAAGTAGCAAAAGACAAGTTCGTATTGGTGAGTGAACCATTCTTTTCTTCCATGCTACCTTGTTCTGGCAATATAGGATCAGTACCTTTAAAAAAGAAATTATAATCGATAATGCATTACAAATTAGCTTTCGATACTGTGAAACCGTGCTACGTCAAAACCTAATCGCTGGTAACACTAATAGCGCATGACGTCATTCCTTCCATGTGTCCTTATCATTTTCTAGAAGAAAAGATATACTGTTAGCTAACTCACCTTTTGCAATAAGTTTCTTCGTCAGCCTTCTCTTCTTCTCACTTTGAATGAACTGCAGAAGATTTTCCAATGTTTCTTTCACACCGTCGGCTAGGATTTCCGATTTAGATTTGGACAGATTTTTTTCCATCCTAAGGTTCTCAGTAATTGACATTGGTGCTATCCTTTTGGCATTCTTATCTTCCTCCAGACAAAAATAGCTTTTAGGTAAATGCTTACCCGATACCTTCAAATCATTAATGCTAGATTTGTTGCAACGGACACTTGGTTGTGAGTAAATTAGTTCGAAATTTCCAGTTTTGGCCTTGGGATTCGCGGCTCTATCGACGACCACTGAAAAAATTAAGCTTTATAATACATTCTGAGAAATTTTTTTCAATCTTTGCTCCTGTTTGCCGGGCTTTTCTAGAGTATCCATTGTTAATATCTGTGATTTACTAGCGGAACGTTATGTGTGAAATCGGTTCGCCTTAACGTTGTTCATTATACAGGGTTATGAAAAAGTAATGCACAAAATTCATAAAACGATCACTTTTGAAAAAAATGCAAAAACACGTCAAACGGTGTTTTATATTCCGCATCTCTTGACATAAATTACAAAAATAACAAGTCAAATTTGTCAGTTATGACGTCATCAACAAATTTTTTAATGGGAAGCTAAGATTTTTATTACATTGTGTGATAAAGCTTGTTTTTTTACACTAGGGAAAAATAGTTGCAGTATGGCTAACTTAAGAAAAAAACGAGAAAATGAATAAAAAACGAAATAACAAAACCAATTATAAAAAGAGGTCAAAATAGGCCTCCGTTTCAGCGATGACCTCCTCGTTTGCCATGAACCGCTTTCCGCCGAGCCATTTTTTTATGTTTGGAAAGAGAACGAAGTCACGCTGTGCCAGATCTGGTGAATATGGTGGGTGAGGTGGTAATTCGTAACCCAATTCGAGCAATTTTGCAGTGGCGACTGCTGATGAAAGAGCAGGTGCGTTGTCTTGGTGGAAGAGCAATTGTGTTCGGTACGGAAGGATTTTATTGTCTTTTTCAAGTAATCAATGAGGATTATTCTTTGGGAATTCCAAAAAAACAGTGTCAAAATTTCGAATCAATTAATAGAGTGGTTTTGATTTGCCGACATTTCATAGTAAACAACTTCGTGTTAATGAGAAAATACGGTTTTTTGTCTGCTCCAATTTAATATCAACAAATGTTGCGACATGTTTCGACCTAAATCAGGTTATCTTCAGGCACTAAAAAGAAGAAAAGACAAATACAATGAGAATATGAAAAGTTCAACAAAAGAAACGTGAAGTGTAAATTTACAACATTATAAGAAGAAGACAAATAGTATAATATCACAACGTAAAGGAGAAAGAAAGAAATTAAATAAGCTGGAACGTTAGAAACTTTTCGTAGAAAAACGAAATAATAAAACCAATTATAAAAAGAGGTCAAACTTAAACTTAGCTAGTAAGAACATCTGTTCTTATCAATTTTTTCGATTGTTTTACTAAAACAACGGTGTGTCAGTGTCAGTCGTAAAATTAGTGTGATACCAGTTTTATTATTATGGCTCGTTTGAATGAAAGAAAAAGGATAGAAATTCTAATGATGGTAGGTTACGGCGATCGCCTTCGAAGTTATGAAGAAGCATGTGCTTTATTTAACGCAACACATTTGGAAAGACCTCTAATTGCTAGAAGCACTGTAAGCAGAATTGTTGCAAAATTTAATGCAACGGGAAGCGTGAGGATGCTCCAAAATCTGGACGACCAGGAATAAGTGTTGAGACCAATCTAAAAACTCTAAACACTTATAATATGTTCTATGGATGCTGTCTGTCAGATGAAGTATAGGTTATATATGTCTATGGTTGATAGAGGACAGTTATGGATGAATGTATTACGGTGTACAGTGTAATCTGTCGTTGAAATAAACTTCTAAAAATATAAAGTGTTTCTTTGAAGCATCGGTGATTCAAATTTTTCATCAGGTTATGGGCCCAGAACCCGCAATTCAGAGAAGTTGAGGTTGGAATTAAAAATTACCACGTTGTCGAAATGGCCAATTTCACAATGGAAAAATATGGAATTCACCAGTTCGAAGGAAGGGACTACGATCACTGGAAATTCAGGATGGAGACAGTTTTGGATCAGAATGGAGTTGCAAGTTGCATCAAAGATCACATTCTGACGCCCACTGAGGACCAACAAAAACTCGACAAAAAGTGCAAGTCAATAATTGTTCAATGCGTTGCAAACTCGCATCTTGAATATATAAAAGACAAACAAACCTCATTTGAAATGTGGACATCATTGGAGAAAGTTTTCCAAAGAAAAGGTATTGCTAATCAACTCTATCTACGAAGGAAATTATTAAGCCTGAAACTAAAAACAGAAAGTCTAGAAGAACATTTCATAAAATTTGAATCAATAATTAGGCAGATCAAATCTGTTGGGGCCAAATTAGAGGAAGTAGATATAGTTTGCCATCTTCTGCTTACTCTACCCGAATCTTACGACAATATTGTAACTGCCTTGGAAACACTAGAGCCACAAAAGCTTACATTGGAATTTGTAAAAGGAAAACTTCTTGACTATGAAATGAAGAAGAAAAACACCTCTGCACCAGAAAGTATACAAGGAACTTCTGCGTTTTATGGAAACAAAAAGTGGACTAGAGGTTCTGACAACAAGGACTACCAGAAGAGACTTACGAGCAGAAACCAGGAACAAAGAAGAGGACTGAAGTGCCACAACTGCGGAAAGATTGGTCATATCAGAAAGGAATGCTGGTATGGTCGAAAGGAGCAAATGAAGCCACAGCTGGCGAAAGCCGAATCACCTTCGCAGCTTCAGTAAACAAGATCAAGTGCACGGAAAAAGAAGGTAATTTGATAAAATTTGTAGTGGATTCAGGTGCAACTGATCACATGGTGAATAATGTTAAATATTTTTGTCATTTTGAAGAGCTAAAAGATAAAGTTAATATTGCTGTTGCCAAAAATAATGAAAATATAAAGGCTACTAAAGTAGGTACTATTAAAGTAAATTTAAATGAAGGGATAAATTGTAAAGCTGAAATAAAAAATGTACTTTATGTTGAAAATCTCAGACAAAATTTATTATCTGTTCAAAAGCTAGAAACTGTTGGACTTAAAGTTGTATTGAGCATAGTTCTGTTAGTATCTTCAAAGGAGATAAATTACTTGCTAGTGGTAAGAAGGAGAATAATCTGTATGTTATTGAATTTATATCTCTGAAAAGAGTACAAGCTCAATTTAGTTCTAGCTCAAAGAATTTTAATCTATGGCACTGTCGGTTAGGTCATATTGGCAATACAAATTTGAAAATCATGAAAAAGAATAATATAGTTGAAGGTATTGATGAAGTCTTTGATGAAAATAATTTTGAAATGTGTTCAATATGCATACAATCTAAACAAACCAGGTTACCATTTAATAGAAGCGAATAAGAAATATTCTAAAAGACCACTTGAAATTGTGCATAGTGATATATGTGGTCCAATTTCTCCTGGTACCTATGATGATAAAAATTATTTTGTTACATTTCTTGATGACTATACACACTTCAGTATTGTATATCTTATAAAAAATAAGAGTGAACTTTTTGAATGTTTTAAGGAATATGAAGCATTAGTTACTAATGAAACTGGTTACAGGATTGGTTCAATTCAATGTGATAATGGTAGTGAATATTGTTCAAATCAATTCAATAATTTTTGCAGAATGAAAGGTATTAAAATAAGACACTCTGTCCATTACAATCCTGAAATGAGCGGATCAGCAGAGCGATTAAATAGGACATTGTTGGAAAAAGGAAGAAGCGATTCTTCTGCAGTGAAGCTACCCAAAACAATGTGGGGTGAAGCAATACTTTGCTCAACTTACCTGTTGAATAGAAGTCCCACTGCAGTAATAAAGGGTAAGACACCAGCTGAACTATTTTATAATAGGAAACCAAATGTAGAAAATCTAAAGATATTTGGAAGTTTAGTTTATTGTCATATACCTAAAGAAAAACAGATATCGAAGCTTGATTCAAGAAGTGAAATAAACATCATGATAGGCTATGCAGGTAATGGCTATAGAGTTTGGGATCCTATTAAGCAAAAAGTATCTGTTGTTCGAAATGTTGTTTTTGATGAATACAAAAATATCACAGATTTGAAGTTGAATGCTACTGCTGTAGATGGTACTTCTGCTCTAGATATTATAGATGAAAAAGAATCAATTCATAGTTACACTGAGACTGAAGGTGATATGGAGGAAGAAGTTCAAGATGATGAAAGAAACACCAATGAAGAGTTTAGAAACAATAGAAGGAGAACTAAAAGACCAAACTACTATAATGATTTTATTACGGGAGAAGACTTGGAGCATTTAGCTCTACATGCAACGGCATATGTTGATAACATTCAGAAAACCTAGAAAGTGCACAGAAATTCACCAAATTATGATTTTTGGAGGAAAGCTATTGAGGAGGAAAAGAAAGTACTAGAAAAGAATAAAACATGGACATTGATCGATAAGCCAGAAAATGCAAAATTGATAGACTGCAAATGGGTATTTAAGTATCAAATCCTGTAACAAAAATGGAGTCAAATATAAAGCTAGACTTGTTGCCAAGGGATTTATGCAAAAACAAGGATTTGACTATGAAGAAACTTATGCACCAGTAGCCCGGCTGACTACTGTCAGGGCACTGTTAGCTGTAGCTAACCATGAAAATCTAATCATTCAACAAATGGATGTCAAATCTGCCTTTCTTCATGGAGCGCTAGAGAGGAAATCTACATGAGGATTCCAGAAGGGTATGAAGATGATGGAAGGGTATGTAAGCTCAACAAAGCACTTTATGGACTCAAGCAGGCACCATATTGCTGGAATAAAAATTTGATGAATTCATTAAAAAGGAAAAATTTATAAAGTCGAAAAATGATCCATGCCTGTATTTGAAGATCACTGATTCCTACCTGATTTATCTATTATTGTATGTTGATGACATTCTTATCTTGAGGGAATAAAGAAGAAGAAATAGAGATGCTGAAAGACAAGCTGAAACAGGAATTGAAATGCAGGATCTAGGATTTTTGAAAACTTTTCTTGGAATTGAATTTGAAAGCAATGAAGATGGAATTTATCTCAGTCAAAAGAACTACATAAATAATATGCTGATGAAATTTCACATGAATGAGTGTAAAGAAGTCAAAACACCACTAGAAACAGGAAATTTAAAATTTGAACTAGACAAAGATTTGGAAGAAGTCAGCAATAAACCTGTAAGAGAATTAATTGGCTGCCTAATGTATTTGATGCTGGGAACTAGACCCGACCTAAGCATATCTGTAAATCTTTGTAGCAGATACCAAAGCAATCCCTCTGAGCAATTATGGAAATATTTGAAGAGAATATTGAGATATCTGAAGGGGACTATTAATGCAACATTGCATTTCCCAAAAAATGATGAGACAAAGCTCATAGGATTTTGTGATGCTGATTGGGCTGGCGATGAAGTCGATCGGAAATCAACATCCGGATATTTCTTCAAGATTTTTGGTTCCACAGTCTGTTGGACCACTAGAAAACAAACAACAGTTTCCACCTCGTCTACAGAAGCGGAATATATATCTCTTGCGAAGCAATTAAAGAAGGGATATGGTTGTCAAATTTATTAGTTGATTTTGGTTACTCAAAAGAAACCTTTATCATATATGAGGATAACCAGTCCTGTATCAAGTTAACAAAAAGGTTTGATCACAAAAAACTCAAACATATTGATGTTAAATATAACTTTATCAAAGATATTATTGGTAAGAACATTGTATCTGTTGAGTATATTTGTACTAATGAACAAGTTGCTGACATTTTAACAAAAACCTCGGAACTGTTTTATTTACTAAACATAGGAATAGTCTGGGTTTGATATTGTAAACTTAAGTATGGATATTTGAGTTTTTGGATTGAGAAGGAGTGTTGAGACCAATCTAAAACTCTAAACACTTATAATATGTTCTATGGATGCTGTCTGTCAGATGAAGTATAGGTTATATATGTCTATGGTTGATAGAGGACAGTTATGGATGAATGTATTACGGTGTACAGTGTAATCTGTCGTTGAAATAAACTTCTAAAAATATAAAGTGTTTCTTTGAAGCATCGGTGATTCAAATTTTTCATCAATAAGCGACGATGTGAACTTAGATATTTTGCTGTCAGTAGAAGACAACCCTCACGCAATTACAACAGAAATTGCCTTACAAGAAAATTTTAGTCAGTCGTTTGTAGTAAAGATGTTAAAAAAAGAAAAACTACACCCCTACAAAGTTCAACTTGTTCAGGAACTCTCAGAAGATGATCCGGACAGACGTTTGGAATTTTGTGAAATCTTCATGCGGCACTGTGACGAAAATCCAAGTAGCCCAGTAGTAACGACAGTGAAGTAGCGCAACGAATCTTTGATTTGAGCGCACTGAGGTTTCCCGAAACTTCTGAACCCATCCAGTATTACACAAAACCATAGATTACAGAGTTCTGAACAACTCCCCATGATTTACTGAATCGAATACCTTCGCTATACCGAGTAATATGCATAAACATAGTTTACTTCTTAATTACCTTTTATTGTATCTTCAAGCACTTGGGGACACATCCTGGAAGTAATGGGCGTGGACGCGAACAGGGCAGGACTGGAATTAATCTCTATCAACCACGGTTGAAAGTCTTCTGTTAGCATAAAATCTGCTCCATATAATTCGAAGCAATTTCTCCTCTTATCTATCTTATCCTGATGAATCATAACGGCTCCAATGATGCATTCTTTCATCCCCTTATAGATGACACTGCCGTAGATGTCGGGATAGCCAATGTTCGAAAGATAGTTCCTGAATTGGATCGAATCCCACATGTTGTAGTGCGGCAGTGTGATATCGTGCGACACGTTCTGGTAGTGTTTCTGAACAGAGTTATTGGTTAGATGGACGGACTCGTGCAGCTTACGCAGGTTGTAGGTTTGAGAACTGAATCGAAGATAGCATTCTCTGCAATAATCAAGGATGGCAATGAAAAATTACTGTGTTCTACACCTATTCTTTTGGCCAAGGTAACTCTTGCACATCCTAACATTTTCGGCTATTTTCTGCCTCTTTGAATAATGTTGTTTTCGAAGAACACTTTGATGAACCTAATGTAATCATGAAAGATATAAATATTTACGGCCGTGTTCAGCAGAACATCTGTAGCGGAAACCGTAGCGAAGCGCTCCCGATAGTTATCGATATCGGTTCCTGCTGAAGAGCATTGCTCCTTTTGACAGCAAGTGACAGATGTTTGAATATTATGTTAGGTGTAAGATGATTAAGGTGGCTTAAATTTTCAATGATTCAGGCTTTTCAAATTTGCTGAATTGTCAGTAGATCTTCTGAAATGATTATTTTCTGAATCAACTCGATATCTACTGAAAAGTGATATGACCCTTCAGAAGCGGTGTTGTCAGATTACCTCTTTAGGCGACTGTGGGTTAAGCAACTTGAGTTTTCCTGAAGTCACATAACATTTTACTTAGTATCTGCGAGGTTAGGACATTGTGACAACATCAATGACCTCTGAGTCTAATTTGCGACGAAAAGGAGGCTGTAATTCTCTGATTTGTGGAGATAAAAATCTCCCATTACAAGTCTTATATTTTACATTTTAGAAATATTTCTCATTCCACTTACTTATACATCCAAATTGTTAATGGATAGGCGCAGCTGATCAGGAACCATTGCCTTATGTCGAATTTCGTATTGAAGATCAAGAGAGGACGTTCTAAAATACCAATTGCATAAACTTAAGCATCAGAAGGGCCATGGATACATATTGTGGCTGCGGTTGACTCACCTATATACTTCTGAGCAATATATCTGGTATGAATATTCGCTTTGACCGTGTTCATTACATACTGCATAGTCCTGCAAATGTGTATTCCTTTTCCTTGAGACCCGACTGCTGGTTTAAGTATCCAAATATTCATGGTGCCGTCCATTTGGATGTGCGGATAATGAGGCTCAAGTTTGTTCAACAGATATTGCGATTTTTCCACAATTGTTTCCTCCGTTTCGGCGTTGTCCGCTTTAAAATGATTTCCTATGTGCAGAATCTTGTAGAAATATTCCAGAAACTGGGACCATTCGTGGTCGTGAGCCTGCGAATAAAAAGGCATGGCATTTCTAAAATAACCGATAAACTAAAATAATTTCAATTCCCCATGTTTATGTGATCTTTTTTCAAAAGTATCAAAATCTTCATGAAAAATGAGAACTTTCGTGATCAATCCCGAACGTGCTGTGCTATTATCGAATGATACGAAATAATTTCAAATTTTGCTGCAATTTTCAAGTCCTTGCTTTTTTCATAAAGTATTATTTTTAAATGCATGAACCTAAAAATGACAGCAAAATTTATTCATATTGTGAAATTGTTTCCAGTAATAATAATAATACTCAAATATTGATAAACTTTTTATTGTACATAATTGAACAAATTAATTTTTGTAAACAGAAATTAATTAATTAATTGAATCATTTGATATATCGTATTTTATAACCGAAGTGCTCAAAAATTTTGAAGATTATTATGAAATAAGATCTGATAACTGACAAATATCTAGGAGATTGGATTTAGAATGGAAAGCTGAACTTCTTCGGCGAAACACGAACGGAATTTTTTTCAAATCTGGAACAACATGAAAAACATTGTTAGAATACTCTACGTACATACTAAATCTATATATCCTACTCCTTTATGGACATGGTCATAATGTAAATCGTGAGACGAAGACAATTCATCAAGCATGACAACAAAATTTATCAAGAGTGAAAAATTTAGAAAATTTCACTGCTAATCTCTGGAATATTTTAGAAAGTTATTCAAAAATCTGTAAGATCATGGACCACGCTTATATAGAGCAAATGTTAAGACTTTTCAATGGTTTTCTGTAATTTAGACAGCTGCTCTCTGCCTTTTATTAATGTCATAAAAAAAAATTTCTTTAGATGATAATAGGCTTACTCAATTAATATTGTTTTTTTTATATTCCTGATTTTTTGGTCTGTACCAGTGTTTATTAATTTTCATTATATCTATTCAAACTAGTACTCGGCACACAATTTGGAAAATCTGATAATATCTGAGTACTAGATGTTTTAAAACCTTCAATTCCGATACCAAATTCATTATTATTGTTATTATTATAAATTTTAGCTTCTCATAATTTGGAAAATCTGGCAGAGCTGAACGAAGGAATTTATTTTTAAATGAATTGGAAATGTTTTTGACCCTGAAATGGTCCTCACATATTCTAGTACCTATTTGTAGTTATAAAACAGCTGGAATGAACAGCTCCAAACATACATGATCCCATTCTGAAATTCTACTTGCAGGAGGTCGAAAAAAGTGCTTGATATTGGTTGAACTCCTGTAATATATTAATACAATTTGGGATGCAACAACAATATTGGAATTTGAATTATGATGACATACTGTTCAATTACAACAAGAGGTGCGATGAATTTATACTTACCCTACTTACCTTTCAGTATACTTACAAAAATAAACTTTCAATTTCTCTCACAGAACACTTATAGCTGCTAACACAAATCTTGATCAATCTACAAAACAAATTCCTGTATTTTGTCGTTGCGTATTTTATTTTTCATTAGTGTTCTGCATTTTAATTATTCAACATTTCAACATAGTCGAGGTGAGTTGTTGAGATTGTTTTAAAGATGGAATAATGTTCAGACTCCAGTGTGAGTACTACATACAAGCTGACCCTTTTAAATCAGCTTCTGTGGAAGTGAACAGTTTATTTACACACCCAATAAGACTGATTTATATAAATGTATTTCTTTTATGAATCAACATATATTATGTCAAATTCAAGTGATAATTTCTAATTCGACACTACTAACCTGCTTAAGTGGCTGGTCGATATCCTGATTATTTGCTTCTATAAGCATTTTATAACATTCGTTGCAAGCGAATTGAAAAGCCTCAAGGGGTACTCTCCCTGAGTTACTGATGATTTTGCATTCTTTAGCTTCGTGACTCCGTACAATCCATTTCAGCAATGACATGGCCGCAGTATGTCGAAAATCCTTGAAATTAATTAGTAAAATACAACTGCAAAACAGTATGCGGAAATTCTCATTAAAATTTAGTATTTTTAATTATTTGAAGTTTCTGTATGTTGATAGGACTGTTCGTAAGTACTATGTCAAATATGAATACTAATGTTCACAACAGCTACTGAAACCAGTCAACCTCAATGGTAGTTTGCGAATGTTACAACGGAAAAAAATATTGAACAGTGTGTTTGTATAAAATTTTGTGTTTGGAACGATATTTTTATAATTTTGTGAGTTCACAATTCGAAATATGTGTATGTTCAAGTCAGGAATTAGGAGACCGCTTAACAAAACAAGGGGAAAGTTTTTGAGATATGATATGGCTCTACGCCTTTTTCTGCTCTTGTGCGGAATGATCCTTTAACCCTAATATTTCTTACTTTTATTAAACAGGTTTTTACCTTGATGAATTCTTTGGTCTCGCCATTCTCAGCCAAAGTGTAAGTTCTTGGATGATTGATTCGAGCAAGTCCGGGAAAATTGAACCAGTGTGCTGCCTTGACAGCCTCACACAATCCCTGCTTGCTAGTGTAACTGAAAACGTCCCGTCTGAACTTGTTGATCTTTGTTAACTTAATTTTGTCATTGGTTAACTTGAAAGGTTCGTAATTGTGACCCCAATACAGGTCCACCTGATGGTTTCCGAGCAGCTTGGATCTTATCAGCTTTTTACATATCTCGTTCAGATCTTTGACTTGTAAGAGATCCACCAGTTGGTTTATCGATCTAGAAACGAAGCAAAGTTATCTGAGTATTTCGGGGAATAAATATGTGCCCAACTCAAATCGCCAACCTGTTCCTCAAGGAATTTATATCGTTATGAAGTCTGTCTCTGATGTTCACATTGTATTTTTCTATCCACCCTCGGCGAAGGAGAGCCTTTCTTACTGCTGGAAATTGGCCGGATACCGTGAACGTTTTTCTATCTCTAATTGCTCGGTTTACTTCTTCTTTGAGCTGTTGAACAGGATTCAAGATTCGTCTTTGTCCCAAGTTAGTTTTCGGGACTCTGTTGAAGTGCGTGTTGGACGCTGCTCCACTGCTGTTGGGCCTGGATCCATTTAAAAGTCTCGAAGACGCGGATGAGAAGGAGCGGACTGGTGCTGACATGAACCTTCTTTGAGAGTTACTGTAAAATATTCGTTTATTAAGCAGTGCAAGAATAAAAGCCGCCTAATTTCAAACTAACAACTATAATGAGATTTATTTAATTCAAATTCTCTTTTTGACAGAACATAGTGAAGTGTTTACAGTGTTTTCAATAATGTTGTGGCGTGGCATGATAAGCCACATAGGGTGTATCAACATCGGGTATCCCAGTGGTTAGATTGAAGACCCGAGATTCGACGGGTGCCCGATTCAGAATTCTCAATTATCACAAAGAAAAAATCCCCAGCGTCTATGGCATGGCGCAGACAAGACATACTGAAGAGTCCAGATGTGTGCGCCAGGGACGAAACGCGTAGGGATAAAAAACCTACACCGCGATTATTCATACACTCCCCAACACGTTTTGGCATCGATTGAATAGGGCAGTCTATTTTTTCTTGAGGGATACTTTTTCAAGCTATCTGTAGTTCATGTCTCAGAGCCACCAAAGTCTGTGGGGGCCGGGGTTCACTTCTAAGCGTCCTACCCATGATGTCCTAAAAATGCTCTACGGTTGAAAGAAAGGGAGATCTATGCGGCCATGGCGGAAGAGTTCAATCGGTCGATAAAAAAATTTAAACTAACTCTGGCAACCTGAAGTCAAGCATTTTTTTGCTGAAATATTAGATTCTCGGGCCTTAAGGTAAGGGAGAACATATGGCTCCACTATTTCTTTAAGGAAACGCAGCACTTTCATGTTACCTCGAATAGAGACTAAAAGTGACTTACTTCTGCAATAGCACCCCCTATAATAACGCCTACTGTCCGGTGTAAATGATGCTGAATTGAAGTTTGGTATTGAGAAATTATGTTTGATAGGAGAAGCATTGAAAGTTATAGATAATTTCCTATATTTCTCATGATTATTTAAACGGGAACAAGATACCTCTGTTTTGTTGGCGTTGTTATGTGTGAAATTCATCTTCAATGCAACGCTAACTGAAGTTCTCATATGTTCAATTCTGGTTTAATATTCTGTTGCCGGCTTATTCAAACATATTTACTAATCGTCGACCGTGTCGTTTTTCGTTATTTGCACACAAAAATCGCGATGACTTTCTGGATAAGTCTCCAATGGTAATCAATCTCCAAACAGTAGTCTATCAAACTATGTATACCCCTGCCAATATAAATGAAAGCCATGACATGAGGTATCTAGGAAAAATACACACTTCTGAATATTTCCAGGTCTCTGTAAAGTTGCTGGATTGCTGTTTGCCGATATGTTACTGTTCCTTAACGTTGAATTGGATCTAACCTTGTTTTGCTTGTTACCCTTCACGGCTATTAACTTTTTGCTGCTTGGTGAAGTTTTCAAAGACGCCTGCGCAATCGTTTGGGAGTTCTGTACTTGCGATTTTTGTTGTTTAGCTACTGAATTTTCCGAGGTTCTTGATTGTTCCCGAACTACTGTTGTTTCAGAGAAAGTATTTGTTGAAGATTTCATCGATTTCACCAACAAATTGAAATCGCACGGTTCCGTTAGGTTATTCTTCTGATCTGGAATGGAATTCTGTTCATTCTTACCGACTTTCTCGCCTGAAAAGACAAAATAAGGTTGGTTTCAGTTTTTTAGTTTCATAGTCCGGTAAAATTTAAAATCGATAAAGTTGTGGCTTATTTGTTCTAAATATAATGCTTTTAATCAACATTGAAACGAGCTTTTATCACAGGCGATAGATATCATTACATAAAATGTCATCATTTACAAGCAAAAAAAAACGTCCTTACGATTCTTCATATTGTAAATCTCTTCAGTTTTGTCCAGTTTGAGTTCAGTGTCGCTAGGTGCGATTTTTATTTTTGCTTTAGCTATCCTCTTAACGTCCGCCAAATCTTCAGATATGGAGGACATTTTCAATGATTGTCTGATGAAATTACCCACGTCAATGACAGGAAGTTTGTGTGGATCTTCATTCAGTGCCAGAGCTTGTTTCATGAGGATACTGACATTCTTCGCTACCTTCTCCTTGTCGATTAACTTGATCAGCTCTGGTGATTTTATTGAATCCAGGGCACTGAGCTCGATTTTCTTTTTGAAGGTTTGGAGTTCGGACCTATAATAAGTTACTAATATATAAAAACTACCCAGTTGAATACGGCACTAGAATTTAAGGATCTACACCGTTTCATGGATTACCAGTTTTGTCTAACATTGTCTTATCCCGTATTTGCAGACAAACTGCAGTTCTGAATTCTATATTATTTGATTCAAGAAAGTGTGAGCTAAAAGTTCAACAGAAAAATTAAATAAAATAATGGACAATGTTAGATAGACTTCAATAAGTTTAAGCCATAGCAGCTCAGCACTGTTTTCAATGGCTTGACAAAATATTTCCCCAGTAGGCTTATCTTCTGTTATAGGGATTAAAACTGGCCTGCAAGCTCATCTGATTCATCGCCTGTGACGAACTGATAATGTAGTTGTTTATCTTCAAATTCCATTCTCTGTTATTCATCAAAGAAAACAGTGTTTTCTAGAATAAATAAAGGTATCATTGATACTTTATACTTTATAATTAATTAATTTTAACTTCTGTGATTGCTTGCCCTTAAGTAAATGAAAAAATAATTATCTTATGGTGAAAGGAAGCTACGACAATGAAATTCGAGAATATGTGAGATATCAATAACCTCCATCCATGCCCTCCTACTACAAAACTTTCTGCGCACGTAAACTGACAAAAATATCATGATTCAAGGTGGCGACCCCACATTTTGCCTGGTAAACTCTCAGCATAGCCGCCAGAAATATGGGTAGCAACCCGTATGACCTTTTCTGATCAAAATGCTTCTTTATACATATACCTTGTGATCGGTACCTTCTTGAAAATGGTACATGACCGGATGGTGTTCAAACTGCCACTTTTGGAGGAGCAGCCTGATCGCACGCCCCGTGCACTGTCGGTATTCTTGAACATTTTCGATTGCTGCGTGGAGGGAGTGTCTGGAGATTGATCGCTGGTTTTTTTTTTTAAATTCTTTTTCTTCTTTCCAGTTTCTACCTTAAAGAACTCTTTCTCTTGAATCCTCAATTCGACAGGCTTCATTGGTAATTTGTTCATCTTTGGGCATTCCTTACTGAGCTGATTAAGGATGTTCTTAATGTCCTCAGATACCTATAATTTTACATTTTATTCTGGTAGGTATTGAGGAAATTTGGGGAACCAGAATTACATCAAACATTCTCGTTTGAGCATGCTAGCGCATGCGCATGACCAACCGACATGTTCCAACTTGTTCAAGTAAACAATGTATGGGAAGTCATATTAAGTAAGTGGTATTGAAAAATTACTTCACCTCGTGCACCATCGTTTTCCTTAATTAACCTATTCTTAAAATATAAAACCTCCAGCTTATCTCTTTCGGAAGATAGAGTATACAACCGGAGGGACATACTCAAGTTTCACCCTGTATTCTTTATCAGGTAGTTGAACCCATTGATTGAGACCATTTTCGTCTCGATATTCAAATATTTTAGACATTTGGGTGAAACGATAGAACGCTGTTCTGCTAGTTTTTGGACTAGAATAACAAGCGTACAAAAATACACGTAGCCCGCGGAAATCAAAATTATCTCAACAGACTCCGTATGGTGGCAATCTAAGATTTGTCGAATATCTTAGTCTGAATCGGGTAGAAATACGCAGGTATGATATTTAAATTTCTTATTATTGTCCGTATCTGCGCACGGTTAATATTTTGAGAGAAACATATTTTTCTAACAAAATATTGTATAGGAAGTGGAATTAATAAACGATGATTAGTAAGAAGAATACCTCATTACCTCTATTTACATCTAAAATCCTTGATTTAATGAAAATGAAATGCTCCTTTTTGCTTCTCAGATGACGTCAGAATGTGTGAGAAACTTCGAGTTTTCTATTCTCTTCAATGCGCAAGATCAGAATTATTTTTTTCTCCGGTTTTGTTCAAATAACTGTCTGAATCTAAATGAGTACTCACTTTATCCAATGATAATTTCGGAGAACATGTTTTTCCTTTCGTTTTATTACTTTTAATCAGGCTCTTAGATCCCAACGCACTCTTACATTTTGCAATAACTTCTTTAGCTACTTCTTGTACATTTTGCTGGCTAGGAGTCGTTTCTTTTACCTTAAAGATAAATTATTAGTTTGTTAGTCTTTTGTACTAAATTTCGGAATAGTGGTATTTTCTAAGAGAGTTTGCACTTACAAGTTTTTCATTTTTAAGTTTTACCATTTTTCCGTTACACCCCAAATTTACATATCAACGATTTACACGTGTAATTTTTAGTCCAGCGAATCGAAATCTTATGACATCTTCATTTGGCAATTTATGTAAATCTTGTCATTTTTGCCTATTCCAGCCGGGGGTTGGTATCATAGAAATGAATAAAAATAAATTAAATTCAAAGGGGTTTATAGAATATATTGCTAGTAATAAACGAGATTCCTTAAAATATATTCTTACTCAACAAATTATATAAATAATCTCAACTAAAGGCACATACGTATACAATACGTATACGTGGCTCTTTGCATTTCGATAGCCTTTTTAATTGCTAAATCATAATGTTAGGTTGTTTACTAATTAACAAGTTTTATTAATGAAAAATAAAAGAGTACTAATATATATTCTCTATCATTTTTCGTACCCATTTGATTGGACGATTTTTCCCTAATCTTTCTAGATTACTTCCAGGGGCTTCGAGATTCTCCTATCGTAAATTATCATATGATTTCATATTATGACGTTTGGGCGGTTCATCGCCCTTCGATTCGGTGAGTAATGGGACATTTTTTAAGCCCGGCTCTGAAACGTAGCGGGGCCGCACTATGCCCCTTTGTTTTATCCGTTACAATAATAAAAGTACAAATAATTCCGATGAATGAAAATTTTGGTGTACCTACAACGATTTAGGATTTTTTGCAACATAGTCTTAGTGGCGGTGCGGTCCTGGATGATGCAGTTTTTATGTGTGGTCTGTTTTCAATAAAGGGCGGTTTGGTATAATGAATTCGTACTTTTCAAAAAGAACAATGCCATGAAACTGCCAAATATTTGCTAAAACAAGCAAATTTGTGCGATATATCTGGGAAACTAAATTTATTGATTCAGAGAAAATTGCGGCGTTCAAAGACAAACAGCAGTTGTGGACAAATATGGAATAATAAGTATGTTTAAGATGAGGTACTTTCTTTTAGATTTTTATGTAATTTTTTTAAATTAAAGCACCCTTGAGTTTATTAACGTAAATAAAATCTGTATATTGACAATATTATCATATACCTATCTAAATACCACTTCTTTAGTTATAGCACAATTTAAAAAAAAATTGGAAAAATAAATATTATATAATACAATAAATTTATTATAGATTTCAACAACAAAATTCATTTTTTGCTAACAATCAATAAACAATTGCACTTGTTATAAATAGTAAATCATTCTTACCCATAAATATATTTGATTCCTAAGTTGATGAAGATATTTATATAAAAATATATAATTTTTTTTCTATATTCATATATTGACTTAGAGCAGACAAAAAGTCTGGAGGCACTTTATAAGTATGTTGATGGGCCACAAACATTTCCTTCAAATTCAAAACTCTTCACTGAATTTCTGAGAGTTATTATCAGAAGGTAACATAATTGAATTTGTGGTCGTATTCTGAATCTATTTTTTATATTTTTTATTTTAAATTCGAATTTTTTGTGATTAAATAATAATGCACACATTGGAATGAATTTGAATTTCTTAAATATATTATTTTAACAATATTGAAGAATATATAAAATCAAAAAATTTTTCTAGTAAAAAATATAATATTTAGTATAGAAAACTTAAATATTCACAGCAATGTTGATAGTTATAAATGCAGTAAATAGTTTGGTCATCTGAGATTTTTTCCTCAATAAACAATGGAAAAAGTTGTTGATCATTATAAAAGTTGTAATGATTGCTATATTAGAACGCTACTTGAAAAAAATTGATTCTCAATATATCTGTTGAAAACTGTTCTTTCAGTTTGTATTTATATTCCTTAGTATTATTGCTCTCAAGTTTAGAAATTTCATGATATGTGTTTAATAATCGCTGAAATCCTACTAGAGTCAAAATCAGCCTAGGGGTGCTCCATTCTAAGGATAACACAAATTGATCAGGAATAATAATTATCTACTTCATCTAAAAGTTTCATTATATTTCCTTCATCGATAATAACAAATTTCTTTGCACCTCTACTGAAGTAATAAATTTCTCCTGTATAAATATCAAACCATAACGCATGAATGTGTAACTGATGAGTTTCTAAACGTTTTTTCAAGAATCCATAACTAGCTATATTTTGTAATTGTTGTAATGTATTTATCTGCGACAACCTATCTTCTACTGAGAATTGTTTGTCAGGGTCTATGTATGCCACAAATTTCCTCATAGGGGTTTCAGCTTGAAAAATTAGTGGCATAGTATAGTTTGCCACTTCCAGTTGTTGAAATTTTTCAAGCGATGTACAGGCGTGAGAACAAAGCCAAGCCCTCAAAGGTGATAGTCTCCTATTTTCCTATTTATTAAAGAAGCAAACATCAGCCTCCATATAATAAATATTCAATCAAACATTACCTGAGACGAAAATTTCTCATCTTGCAATTTATATAACAAATTTATTGCCTTACAATCACTGTGCCCACAAACTATTATGTGCCTTATATCATTAACAACACATCCTAGTTCTAATGCTGCTGGTTCATTGGATGTTAACTCATCCTCAAAATGCTGTGAATGGGGGATGATATTGCCAGCATTCCTTACTGAGAACTTAATTAAAATTGTGTCATTTTTCTTCAGCAATTATACTAACCTACGAACATATCTCCTACATTCGTTTGTGTGAAACGAGTGGGAATCATTCTACTGTCTATGCATGTGAAAAACACTGCCTTTGGCTAAAAAATAAAGAACCAATATTACATTGAACTTAATTGGACTTTTTTTTTGTTACCATTGGATTATCCTTGACTTGTAAGAATTGTTGGACCATTTTTTCCTTCTTGATTTCTCGGTATTTCATAATACCTTTCAGTATTCTATTCATAATTCAAATTATAGTTACCTATATTCAAATTTTATGTTCTAAAATGTAACCAAAAATATGCCAGTCTATCAATTGGAATGTTTATAAAGCTTTCTAAGCAAATTATTAGAACGTCCACATCATAAACTTTTTTCTTTAGTGGTAGGTAACAGTAGCTAAAGTACGAAGTACACTTATCATCTTTCCATTATTTTGAAATTTTATCAGAAGAAAGGTTATGTTTACAATCAACCTCGAAATGAGCATGGCAAGAAATTGTAAATTTGAAATCAAGACAATTATTTCGCGCTCTTGCTTAACATTTTGATTGTTTCATTTGTAATCAAAATGAGCATTGATTTAAATGAATGTACAGGTTAATGAACAGTTGTATAGATGCAAGAGATAAGACAGTCGTCGATATGTGGTCTTCATGGGGGCGCATTATTTTGAAAGTTTCTTTCATAGAAACTTTCAGCCTAACATTAATCTCTGAATGTTTGAATAGGTAATACAATAAATATTTTATTCGCCTACGAATAACGCAGGATGCAAGAGGCCCTTTCATACACAATATTTATTTCTGATTTAATTAATTGTTAATTGCGCATCCACCAAAGCTGGACTGAAAAATTCATATGTATGCTTGAGGTGAAACATGTAGGGAAACTATCGAAAAAATTTCTTGGGAGATTGGAATTGCGACTCACATTGGCAATTTTTCAATGAGTAAATGTGGATTTCTACTTCATAAAACTTCTAAATTCCTCATTGATAGTTGTGAAAACTGAATGCTTCAAATCATGAAGACGAGTGTACTATATTTAGAGAAAAGTTTCATCAAAATGACACAGATATATATCGATATTCAAGGAATATTATACATCCAGCAAAACACAAAAAAGTTGCAGAATGTTAGAGGCAATACTCTGCTTGAGTAATTAAATGTCATAGCACTCGAAAGGAATGTCTCAATATAAGTGTTTTGGAACAATAATAAAAAAAACAAAGCAATATCCACATAAATATACTGGATGCAGACAACAAACAAATGGCTGACTTCGTTTACTTCAAATTGAACTTCACTACTACAAGCAAAGTGAACAAAAAGCTTTTACTTCCACTTTGTATCAAGATGCAACTCTCATTAGCCTATTTTTCTGAGTGATTTTTCAAAATCTGTGTAAGCATGCATGTAATAGCTTTTATTTTTGGGGTAGAAGCAATGAATCTGAAACAACGATCATTTATTACCAGCGCAATATGTGATTTCTTCTTATTTTTCTTTTAATACTTTTTCACCTTAGTATAATATAACTATCTAGATATTTGCTCTCTTATTGTATTATCAATTGAGTTCCTTGAGGGATAAAAATTAATATCAAAGTTTTATTAACAAGAGATATATACATATACAGAGATAATATTATTTTTAAAGAATTATTACCAAATACAGTTTATATATCGGACGATGGTTTCATGAATTTTCTTTTGCCTTTCTTCTGGAATTTTTTTTGTACTGTTTCTGTAACTGAAGAAAGGTTTTTTGCCATTTCAAGATCAGAAATATCTTTATCTTTATTCGCATCAATTTCATTCAGTTTATCGCCAAACTCGTTGGCCATCATCTTCTCAATTTCTGGATTTGCACCCAGAAATGAAAGTCTACCTTCAATTAATTCCTTGCAATGTGCAATGGAAGTTTCAACAAAAACAACGTTTCCTGTTTTTTTCATTCCTTCAGTTATCTCTTCGGAATAAATCCTTCTGCTTTCTTCAGCTTGAAGTTGTTTGAGTGCTGCTTCCTTGGATTTTTTCATGAACTTCATCTCCAGTACACCTTTGGAAAGATGTGTACTTGGTTGGGGAAGTTCCTTAATATTTGGTTTCTTTTCCATTTTATATATATTATATATTTATAATGTTAATTTAATCGAACAGTGAAATTTTTTAAATTTATCATATGTTTCCCTCAGTTGATTTGAAAAACGTAAAGGTTAACCGTAAATTGAAGTCACCACCATAGAACAGTAGTCTAGATTTCATAAGAGAAGAAGAACACTGGTTTGATTTTGTTTTGTTTCATCATTTGCCAAATTAAAGATTTCAATCTGGCAACTGTTTATAGATTAGATATATAAATATATATAAACAATGATCTGACGAAATTAAGGTATATTTGAAATTTGTTGACTAATATATCATCTTGAGAACATTTCTTTATATAAAGAAGAAGAAAATACAATGTATTTTCGATGGTTTGTGCATGCATGTGCTATACTAAAGTGACAAGTGACATAATTTTTGTACTGACACCATTGACATCTTGTGTAATTCTTTTTGAGTTTTTTCTTGAAGTGAAAAGTTGAAGGCGTCTTAAGTGTTGGAAATAAAGGTTTGAGAAATTTTTAATTTAATTTACCATATTCATTATTGATATTAATTACATATATTTAAATATATACGTTTGAAATAGATCGAATCTATCAAATAAATCACCCAATTAGGTATGCAGAGCTTTTGATTGTTTTGTAGTTTTACTTTGTAGGTAGTCTACTTCTACAACTTCATATATTGATTGTGTTTTTTCAGAACTGAACAAGAAATCAAAATGCTCCTTTCCAAGGTTCGTTGTTTGAGTGTTCGCTTAACTGTTTACAAGGTAAGACAAGATTAAATTATTTTAGCATGTAGCCACGTTTTTCGACTTAATTTATCAAAATCGACAATTTGTATTAGTGTTAAATGTTAGTTTTTGAGAATAATGCATTTTTTATTTTATTCGTATTATTCAAACAGGTACATCAGGTGATTTCAATGAAATATTATTGCTATTTTGCCTTGAATATGCATGAAACTTTATCCTCAATGTCTTTAGTTATTAAAATAACGTACTAATCAGAAAGCAGACATGAAATATTAAGTTTTACTACATTGTAGATAGGCAATGTAAGATAAGTTTTAAATCTTCGCATTAAAATGTCCTATTTGATCAACCAAAATTAAATTTATTTGATAGGTAATAATTTTTGTTTATTGCCAATTCTGATATTGAAATACATTAAAAATTAAACCAATTAAGTCAATTAAACGGGGTCCTCTGAAATTTCAATGATGTTATTGTTACCGATAATAAAAATTTTTTGACTATAATAGTCTCTTTCGATTGAAGCTCCTTTCGGTTCTTATTCCAGACCGATAGTACCATGAAGAATAAAAAAGAAAATACTTTCATTCTTATCAAAACATCAAACAATTGATGGTTTGATGAATTTTTCATGGCATTGTGTGTGTGGAAGAACCGTAGTTATCAAAAAGGTACTTCAATCGAAAGTGAACGACTATCATAGTCCAAAATTTTTGATTTTCATTAATTAATTAAATTTTGTTGTCGAAATTCATGAGATTTCAGTCTTGTATGTAATTCTCTGTTTTTTTTTTTTCTATAATAAATATATTTATTCAGTTTTAATGTGACATTCGATAGATTGTGTATTAATTATTAATTTCCCATCATAGTTTTCTGAATTGTTCCTTGTTATGATAAGAATGAAAATATTCTCTTTTTTTATTCTTCATGCCACTGTGTGTGTGGGAGAACCGTAGGTATCGAAAAGGTACTTCAATCAAAAGTGAATGACTATCATAGTCCAAAATTTTTGATTTTCATTAATTAATTAAATTTTGTTGTCGAAATTCATGAGACTTCAGTCCTGTATGTAATTTTGTGTTTTTTTTTTTATAATAAATATATTTGCTCAGTTTTAATGTGACATTCGATAGATTGTGTATAATTATTAATTTCACATCATCAGCTTGGATTCTGTAATGTCCAATTTCTCTATGTTAACCCAATAGATATATATTCTTTATTCTACTTCAGTTTTTTTAAACTAACTAATCTATTCAATCTGATGAATCTTCTGAACATTTTCAATTGGATTTCAATTTTTTATTAGAATTTCTTTGAATGAATTTTTAAAGTAAAACATTATTACAATATTGTATCAATAGAATTTTTATAAAATGAAAAAAATTTGCTATATCATCAGTAATTTTTTTTTAATATACAATAAACGTTTACAAGGGCTTTCTGCAATCTTCTGGTTTTCTAACAAACAGTTTATTGAATCAAGTCTACTTCAGAAACAGTTTCTTGAACAAAAATCAATTTTATATCCTTCTATAACTTGTAATCAACTTGCTTATCAGTATATCGGGTGTCTAAAGGTGGGTGGCCTATTCAATCATTATGAAAACTTTTCATGCAAAAATATTTCAAAATTCAACATTAGGTTATTTTTTTTGACCACTGTCTTCAACTGGCAACTAGGATCCGAAAACATGAATTGATTAACTTCTCTTTTAAAGTTTAATTGAACTTTAAATTATCGAAACTAAATATAATCAGTAAAATATAGCTTTAATTCTAGGGTATTGAGTGGTTTTTTAAATTTGTTGAATTATTGTCAGGGATGTGAATCTTCTTTCAAGCGATATAACATATCTTGATTTTAAAGTTGATTGAATACCATAAAAATATTGAAGTACGTTTTGTGTTGGTGTATAGGTGAAATTCTGGTTCCAAAACAGTTTCTCCTCTTCTGTTTGAAGTAATTTATTCTCAGTCAGATTTTACTCAGAATTCGAAAGCATTTAGTGACTACTCTGGCTAAAATGCAAGTTTAAAACCGACTGAAGCTGCAACTTTTTTGTTGAACAAAAATAAATTATATTGCGAACAAGTTTCAACATGCTGATTTATATTTGGGTGGTATGTAGCCGTTTGAAATGTTTGTAGAAGTACTTGTATAAAATACAAGTCATCAATGCATCGAATTTATTGACGTTATGTCCAAATGTTCCACAATCAACTTGCCACCTTACATCAAGTGAAATGCCATAAAGATAATATTTCTGTTACTCTTTTCCATTAGCAAACCCAGAGACCTGTTTAATCAAGGTCATACATTCATGAGAGTGAGGAGGAGAGTATGGACTAAGTTGTCGTTTAGACGGCTTGTGTACTTTCTCCATTCACTCACCCTTTGTACCTCATATTATTTAGTTTTTTATGAGTAATTCAGGAATATTCCGTTTATTACCATTTCAAGAGCTATCATGTAAACTTCGAACCTATTATTGTCTAACTAGCGTCATTCCATTTTTACATTCCCCAAATATCTGGATATGGCGCCAGAAGATAAAATTCTGGTTATTTAACAGCACAAATAATGACGTATTTAGTAGCGACCTAGACCTTCCGCAGATCTCGTTATAAATATAGAATGGTGTCCTATACACGACCGACGGCTTTAATTGAAACTTGGCAGATCGGTGCACATTTTACAAAAATATGATGGGTGGACTATGTCCGTTATTCTGAAATATCCGAATTGAATATTTATAGTTGGAACTTATTAATGAAAGAATTTTGTAAAGAAAACCTAAAAGATATGATTACTGCCGTACTTGAGTTATTTATTTGAACTGGTATCAGCCAACTCTCAACTATAGCGCTGCAAAATTTTGCACTATTGACAATGGTTTGATCGATTCAGAACCGTCTTGAACTTAATGTAAAATGTAACAAGAACATGTAAGGAAAGCGGAATAAGTGAAAATAATATTGTTTTATTTCAATGACGATTTTTTGGCCGAAAGAATTTTCATCACATCAGAGAAATTTGGTGAAAAAAATGCTAAATTTTAATGAAAAATTCGAATTGTGCATCCTAGTGACTTTTGTATTGAATCTTGGCAGTTGACGTGACTGACAAATTACCGAACCCGAACCAGGCAGTTTAACAAATTGTCGTTAGATAATAAATCCAAAATTTTATGGTTTTAAATACACTTTATTATTCAGTATAATCACACTTGCTCCAATCTGTGGATCCCATCCCGGAAGTGAGAATCCGGAACGTCTGCAAAATATGGTTTAAAAGCCGTTACGACCTCTTCATTTGATTTGATGAAAAACGCTTGCCACGCATTAATTTTTTGAGTTCTGGAAACAAGGGGAAGTTGCTGGGGGCCAAATCTGGCGAATACGGTAGATGCCCCAACAATTTGAAATTTAATCAATGGATTTCAGCCATTGTCGAGAGTATCTTTTTCTTCTGCAAATCGGGCCTGTTTTCACGAATTTTTTCCTTCAACTGGTCTATAAGGTTGCAATAATATTCAGAATTGATTGTTTTACAAGTTTCAAATAATCCACAAACAAAATTCCTTTCGCATCTCAAAAAATTGATGCGATATCCTTCTTGGCCGATTTCCGGAGCTGAACAACCAGGTTCTCACCACTCTTTAGCCTCATGTTTTGATTTAGGATCATGGGGAGATAGACCCAAGTCTTATTCATAGGGATGAATTGGCCCACAAAATCCACTTTGTCCTTTTTAAAACTCTCCAAATGCTGCTGAGAAAGTCTCATTCGGATGTGTTTTTGTTTTTCATTTCGAAAACCCAAAATTTCACTTAGGATGTGGCTCAGACTGCCTAATGAAATGTGTAGAGCCTCTACCAAATCCCTCTTAGTCAATCCACAATATTCTAAAACCATATCCTGTATTTTGGCTATGACGCGCCTTTTAGACGTCTTCAATGTGGATCGTTCAAAGGCTTGTACGCCCACGTTCAAATTCAGCAAATTTTTCTACTGTTCTAATTGTAGGAGAACAATCATTATACACATTTGGTGCTACAACTTCCAAAAATAAGAATTTTATCACTCAAAGTTATTAAATTTTTTCCATTGTAAAAATATACTGTGACACAGCTACACTAAATGGTTTGTGAACAAAGAATGAATTGACAGATTGAAATGAAACTTCACATACGTTCATATGATGACTACCTAAAAAACAAAAAAAAATTGGACTAGTACCAACGCCCTCTGGTATCCAACGACAAAACATATTGAAAAACCTCAGGTCAGTAAGCCATGTGTCGACAAAATAATGGATTTCTCTTTACCGAATCTAATATTAAAAATGTTTAATATTTTTGCATTTTATTTCAAACTTACGGATACGTTTTTGTCGAGAGTATGCTGAAAGGAAAATTTTCAGAAAGAATTGTAAGATATACCGAAGTATTGATCCTGATGCCATCCTTTAAAATTCAACGTCAAAAAACAATGTGCCCTTTTATCAATGAAATCTAATTCATATATCAAATTCGTGTACTAAAATTCCTTTTTTTTTTTTCAGAAGCCAGAATATGTATATGTCCCAAACACAAAGTTCGACCGTATGGTCATGCCATGTGCCTTCATTCTTGCTTTTACTGGTATGGGAATTTCTGCTTACGCCACAAGACAGATGCTTTTGAGCAGTAGGGAGAATGCTGCCAAGCAACAAAGTGAAAAGTAGACAGAAGAAGAAATGTACAGGATGAGAACTTTGTTGCGGATATCTGATTTTTTAAGATATGTTCGCAACTGACTGATAGTTAAGTAGGAAATATAGGAAATGGACTTGTATAAACCATTTGATTCTTGTATAAATGATGGAATAATTATTCATTATTTCCAGTGGAATATGTATCTGAAGTGAAATCATCAAATATATTGTCTTTTGAAATATTGACTTCTGTTTTAGAAATTGATTTTATTAGTTTGCAGTTCTGAATTTATCACTATATGCAAGTTCAACCAACAAAATCAGTGAAGTGAATGCTTCTAGGTTGGAAGACCCATTAGTTGATCAGTTGATGCAAAATTGGATAATTTCAACGACAATTGAAGTCGTTGAAAATGAAATATTGAATATTTCGTTGTTTTGAAAGATCCGTATTCGGATCGAACTATCCCTTGAACTACCAGCGTTAAAATTCGTTATAACATCGTTCTGAATGAAAATTAGTTGACAAAATCAGATCATTTTCGATATAAAATAAACAACATATAGCTAACTCTGCATTATACATTTAGTTATATTGATTTTCCCACGGTCGGCTTTAATTTACTTCTTAGCAGGTCGATAGAGTTCGTGGTGAATTCTCCAAAATATCGCGAGAGGTTCTTCTATCTATGTAACTTTTATGTATGATCGGAGCACGCCATTGGCGTGCCGAGACTATTATTGGCAGGTGACTCTATAGATATCAGCTGCTACAGTTAGTGTTCGTTACAGCCACTCCCAACTTCTGGATATGAACCGAAATAATTCGTTTATTAATAAGAAATAACAGGCAAAACAGCAAAAGGATGAAGTTATTCAAACAACAAGTTAAAAAAAAAAGTTTAACAATCAACAGCAATAACAGCTTAAAACAACAAAACAATCATGTTCTTTAAAATGCTAAGTAATGACACATACCTAAGACTAAAATACCGATACATGCAATAACAAGACAAAAAAGCAAATTTGATCCTGTTACGACATTATTGAATAATTTCGCGTGAATTCTGAGCGTTGATGTGAATAATAAAACCGAATCCAGGTCAGCAGTGGGTGTTCCGCTGTGCACAAACGGCTGAATCCTTACTTTATGACCAACATCCTTCAACATTTCACAGGCGTTTGTAAGTCTGATAGCCTGAAAGGAAAGATCAATTAAACTTAAAGCAGATCGTTGACTAGAAAGTTGCTGGTTGAAAATAAAGTCAGTTTGTATTCAGAACATCCGATTTCGAATTGAAATAATTTAGGCATTCCTAATGATAAAGTAAAGTATGACTTTTCATGGAAATAGAAATGCGAAATTTTTCTTATCAATATAACTTGGTCCACTTTGTTGGACCTACGTTGGCTCTGTGTAATGTTAATCAACACAATCAGGTCCACTAGTCCGACAAGCCGAACCTGTTCCAAAGTATTCCAAATTTCGAACGCTCTTATTAAACCACATTAGTCTAAAGCTTAGAAAACTGAATGTTTGCCGATTAGCCATTATCTCCATATCCTAGTTAGTTTAGGAATGATGCTCCATGCGCTGGGTCTAAATGATTAAAACCTTAGATGGCAGATCCCTTATAAGGTTGACTTACTTATTATGGAGACCTGGCATTCTAATTATTCAGAGAGGAAGGAATAACCTGTGTTGATTTCAGTTACCAAGCATGTGCAATAAAAGAAGGTAACAAAATAAGTCATGGCAAATAGTTCAAGAACAAAGACAAGTCGAGTCACCGCTCTTGTGGTCAACTAGTCCGGTCAAGTTCGACCAAATAACAGAGGTGAGGTTACCAAAATTCGCATAGAGCTGAAAATTGGTAGAGATGGTCAGGATACCATTAGAAAGAAAGGGTGAAAAGTCCCCAATAATCCCATTGTTGCTAAAAAAGTTATTCAAGGTCAAAGGTGGCGAAAATGGGTTTTTCGCTTTTTTCAGCCAAACGGTGAGTTTTATCATACAAATAGCTCAGACATAAATTGTAGATTGTGCAATTATCTACAAAAAATGTCCCTATACTTTTTTCGTGAGAGTCACCGTTTCCGAGATATGAGCGAAGAGAGTTGTATGCTCCATAAAATGCACACGTTTCCACGTCACCTGTGAGGTAGTGTACTTGACTCGGTTCATTTCAATGTTGAAAATTGACGAATGAAGAAATACTTGTCAAGCAAGCTGATAATGATGCTGATATCCTCATTATTGAAACAGCATTAGAACAGTTCAATTTGACAAGCACAACTATGATTGTTGGTGAAGACGTTGATTTACTAGTTTTATTGAATGCTCGAACTCCAGCTGACGGAACAATTTATTTTTTAAAGCCTGGAAAATCTCAACATCAGTCCGAAATATATTCATCCCAAAGTTTATCTGCATTTGCAAAGTGTCAAAATCACCTTTTGTTTCTCCACGCTATAAGTGGCTGCGATACAACATCTGCATTTTACAGGAGAGGTAAAACGTCTGTTTTTAAAATGTTTGAGAAACAAGATTTACTTGATTGTGCCGAAGTTTTTGAAAATTATAAGTCTACTCCAAAAGACATAATTATTCATGGAATTCGCTTTCTTCTTGCCATGTACGGAGCTCCAAAAAAAATTACCTGCATTGATAAGTTCCGTTACGTGTCTTTTGTCAAAAATACTCGTATCAAAAAGCAAGTGCAATTGGCTTCTCTTCCTCCAACCTCGGCTTCTGCACAACATCTTCTTCGGGTTCAAGTGTGGCTTGGTAATCAATTAGACCCAAAAGACTGGGGTTGGATGTAGATTGATAATGCATTAGAACCTGTCCACCTGCACCGGAAAAACTCCTCAACACCATTTTTAGCAATTGTAAAAAGGATGTAATGCCAAATGTGGCTGCAAAAAGTTGGGTTGTTTTGTTCCTTAGCCTGTGCAAGTTGTCAAGGCCAGCTTTGTTCTAATGCTGAATCTCTATTAGAAGAGGACTCATTTCATATAAACGACGAGACATCCGATACATCGCTTTTGGACGAGTTTATTTTCACTCAGCTCGAAGAAGAAGACGAAGAACAAGAAGAAACAGATGTAATAAATGATTATAATTCGGACCAATAATTTTATCACATTCTTTACAATTAACGACAATTTTTTTATTATTTATTAGTACAGATCGGTTCGTGGAATAGGCCTACCGGGGAAACCACGTAAAAAAAACGCGTCAAGTACACTACCTCACAGGTGACGTGGAAACGTGTGCATTTTATGGAGCATACAACTTTCTTCGCTCATATCTCGGAAACGGCGACTTTCACGAAAAAAAGTATCGAGACAATTTGTGTAGATAATTGCACGATCTACAATTTATGTCTGAGTTATTTTTATGATAAAACTTACTGTTTGGCTGAAAAAGCGAAAAACCCATTTTCGCGACCTTTGACCTTGAATAACTTTTTTAGCAACAATGGGATTTTTGGGGACTTTTCACCCTTTCTTTCTAATGGTATCCTGACCATCTCTACCAATTTTCAGCTCTATGCGAATTTTGGTAAGCTGGTATGTATACTTTGACCGGACTAAACGAGTTTGAGCTGAAACATCATGCGAGAGGAAGATTTCCGATGATACCTGTCTCTTCTTTTATGGTAAAATTTAACGGGTATATTACTATAGGAGCTTATTTTCGATTAATTTGGCGCATGACGTCACTACGAGCTGAAAAGATGCGTATGAACATACCAGTATAGTCATATCATGGCTTCCTCATGTTGAATATTTCGATAATCTAAACTGTTAAACCGAACAGATATTCAGCCAACTCTATCAGCATGGGCCATTTAGTTTTCGTAACAGCTGTATTGAGAATTTTGGCTTATTTTCCGGAAGGGAACATATTTTCGATTGATCTACAATTGACCTTCGGTTTTACCTGTACAAATGGTATAACAGATATAAATATCCAAAGCAAGATAATCATCAGGCTGATGGTCATTGTTGGTATATGTTTTTTATCTATGACATCTAGTTTCAGCAACCATAATATCCCAGATATGGCGTAGGAAACGTTGACCAATGTAAATATACTGACTGAAACTGCTACCTCTGAATTTACGTAATTCAGCATTTTTTTGAATTCTTCTATATCCTGAAATGAAGATAAACTTGAATATATATTTATTAAATCTATTTTATTGAAAACAATCCTCACCCTCATCCACTTAATTGGTTCCACCGCATACTGAAGTATCTTTTCTCGCAAAAAGAACAGATAAGAGATCAGTAGTTGCGTTTGTATGCAATAATTAGCAATAATTATTCCTTCGATCATGTCATGCCATAAAATGGTGGCCACCAACAACACTTTCAACAATATATCTAATGTCGACGATCTGAAAAACAAGATATGATGTAGTTGGTATCCAAACAAACGTTATATTATAAAATAAATTCGTAATAATTGAATAATCCCCAAATAATATTCATGTAGGAGTATCTATATATATATATTCTCTGCAAGAATAGGAATGACTTCACTGAGCTTTCCACTGGAGCTTAAAACACAAGAGCAACATTATTCATGTATCCCAAACATAGATTGACGCTGACTGAGAAAAATGCAGAGTATTGTTGCGTGAAATATTTCAACAAACAGCTTTCATAAGAACTGAATCCAATCTACTGCATTATAAGAAACAAGTTTTTAAGTTGTTATTAGTGATTGAAGCTTATTCAGTTAGGGAATTGTCGTCACTTTTCAACACAACGGTCATTTGTCATTCCTCACACCGGATCACGTGGTATAATCGCCAGTTTCACACAAATATTCAGTGCGATTCCATAATTTATCTGGTGTAGACTTATTTTTTATCTGTTTCGTCAATACAGTTTCTTTTATTAGTAGGTTTAAAGATGGAAGATTTCTTCAGATGTGCCTTTTTGTCAGAACTGTTTCTTCTTTTTAACCCAAGGCGTAGGTGTTGGAACTGTACCTACATAGTTGTTTTAACGTTTTGAAGATAATAGAACTAAAAATTTCGTTTTTACCATCAATAGATTATTAAACTTTGATAGTGTGAAAGAGACGTGTACTTGTCCTCATTGTAATAAAATCACAAAACTATAATTGGGTAATTTTAGTTTATAATTACAACAATAAATTCAAACTCTTTACGAACTTGAATAATATCTGTACTACCACATTATAGATACCAACCAGTAGTGGCACTCCGTGGATTTTCTTACACCAAGTCTGTTCATTGTTTTCATCAATAATTCTAAGATGTCTGGAATAATATCATTATTATTATTTTAGACATCTTAAATAACTCCTTTTTATAATTAATTCGTTTGATATTTAGAAGAATATAATTTTTTGATATCTATTTAAAATTCAAAGAAGAAGTTGAAGAAAAAATACAACCTAACCTATAATTCAGTGGAATTTCTTTGAGCCAAAATCAACCAGCAAAGCTCATTTATTTAATCATTTATTTTCATTCCAGTAAGTATTCTGTTTCAATTTTGTGTTACTTTCAAATTAATTCTAAAATGATTAACAATTGTACCATTAGACACCGACACCATTAGACACCGACAGGTGAGTGATACATATAGTATTGTAGAAAATGTTGTTTATTAAAAGCTCCGTTATTTGAGTAGTGCTTCATTCAATTAGTTGAGATATCAGGAACCAATGGAATTTCAGGAGGTTTACGCCTACTGTTGTCATTTCGTTACGATTAGTTTAGATATCAGGAACCAATGGAATTTTAGGAGGTTTACGCTTACTGTCGTTATTTCTTTTCGATTAGTTGAGATAACAGGAGAACCAATGGAATTTCAGGAGGTTTACGCTTACTGTCGTCATTTCTTTACGATTAGTAAAGAGTTCAGGAACCAATGGAATTTCAGGAGGTTTACGCCTACTGCATGAGTATGCAGAAGAGTGAAATTTTTTTAGATAAATATTTGAGTGTGTATCTATATGATTTTCAATTTTATAAATAGAAATAACAATAATATAATATATATATAACAATAATTCAATAGGTTTTTTATTTTTTCCCACCTTAATGAGGGAACCCTTACTAGAGAACACTCAGTTCAAACTAAATCATCACAGAATTCATTGAAAAAAATTGTTCGAAACAATTCAGTATAAAAAGAAAGTTATTTTTCATGGACTCGAAGATTAATGTTTCAGTGAAATTCAATTAATGGAGGATTTGATATTAAACACATTCGATGCTATCAACCACCAACTACTTATTTTTCCATATAATACCTATTCTTCAACTCAATCTTCGTTTAGAAAAATTTTAATGAGTCATTTCACTTACAAACCTAAGGTACCTATTATTTTTAAAACATTTCAAAAAGTTTCAGAGGCTGTTCCTGAGTAAACTATTGAGTAAATTTCATCACTAATTACTGTTTCCTTCAAAGTGATATTAAAACCACAATAAAAGAATATATCTTTTATTGAATGCGTTCTGTTAATGAGGAAATGTGATTACATTTACGGTTACATTATGAGCGGAGTCAAAATTTCTATATGAAGATAGACTAAACAATGGTCCATATACTCTAAATATCACTTTGAGATTTATTACCAGCTCAAATCAAATTATTAAAGTTTTCAGATAACGCAATTAACCTTTTCTAATCATTTTTAAATTCGCGGTCGATAAGATTAGATGCGCAGGGAGGAATGCGCGAGTTTCCTTTGGTGTAAGCGATTTCAGTTCAAAATCCACGAAGTGCGACTACTGCTAGGTCCCTTTACTCTGCTACTACATTGATTTGATCGATTATATATTTAGAAGATATAATTAAGCATCAAAATAAAGTATATATCATATTACTATCAGATCGGACACCGCGGAGTAGGCAATTTAACGTCATTATATGAGATTATCGTCGGATGTTTTGAGTGCAGTATTTAGTGTAGCTCCATCTATAGCCGGAACTCGGTAGCTTAGCATTCCCTGGCCATCATACAGAGAGCGGCGAAGTCAAGAGGTTTATGCTTTCTGCTGCGCCATCTGTCGGCAGTATTTAGTTACTGTGAACCTTTTCCATTAAAAACATGTGAGATCGATAAGGATCACTGATCTCTGTTTAATTCGCAGAAAGTTTGCTAGGCTTCAATAGGTATATTTAAATTTTTATGTCATTCGATATTATTTATTACTTTATTAATATTGATGAATCTTGAAAAAAAATGCTCCACTCCAATGTTTATCTGCATTTTTAATATTTCGCTAACTCACCTGCCTTCAGGTATCCACTTAAAATCGATCTCACCTTCGTTGGTCATTGAAGCAATTGATATAGAAGACATCATCATCCATACTACACTGACCGATATGAACACCCATAAGGTTTTCATTAACTTTTTCTGAACTATGAATCCATTAGAAAGGTTACTGGACGCCAAGATTACCTGCAAGTATATGGTGACATGAGAGAAGCAATAGGCAGATATGGAAGATGGAATAACATCATGCGCTATTAGTGATGGGTTTTGAGGTAATCAAATCAATTCGGTATGCGGCCTCCATTCACTGTTGGGTCTAAAATTAACAGTGCTGTGCCTAAGGTGGCGTAAGGAGACAGTAACAAAGCCTACACAGAACACACACTGGTTAACCTAACTCGCACAAGCTTGAATTAGCTTCTGAGGGGTGTACATTGATATATGTATACCTAGGTAAGCCAGTATAAACATAAAAAAAAAAAAAAAAAAATATTCGAAGATAACATACATGTATTACCGCATCGAAGACGTAAACCATCAAAACCATTAAAAAAAAACAACGATTAATTTCTGAAAAAAAATTTATTGTTGAAGCTCCACTATTTGTTAGAATTAATCAGATAATCAAGGTCTGTTTGGTTTTTAACTATAAATACTTGTTAGGAGGAAAATATTGATGGAACATTTCGTCGTCTGAATTCTAGTTATTCCTATACAACATACATACAGATTAAATATCTGCGTCTAACCTAACGACCCCCTAAGCAATACCAGCCAGACATATTCATTCAACGACCTTATAGAGCAAACTTTTCTGAAGTTTACGAATTAAAAAAATACCCGTTCTTACCCTTTCCATCAGAAGAGATATCTGGTCATCATCTGAACTCCTCATAACGTAAATTGCATGTAAGTAAGCTGTAAGATGCAAGAAACCTGGCAGTATGAAACTGAAAACTGTGGATCCGTAACAAATTTTCTCCTGTATGTATTTCTCACTTACTCCCACCCCCTCGTATAAGTTTGGGCTTTCCAAGACATAACAGAATCCTCTGTCTCTACGAAAACAAGACATATACTGCAGGAAGTAGCCGAAGATTAGTAATGTCATGAGAAAAGCAACATAAAAAAGATTGAGGCATTCCAAGATTGGGCTGTATTCTTGTACGGTGAGTAGTGGACGAAGAGTCATCAGCCTCATCAGTCGTAAATAAGGACTTATCATTTTTTCTTGGAAATAGTTCAAAATCGTAATAGCGCTGTAGGTTGAAGATGCTTCTGGATTTATTTCTGCGATCACATGGTCCTGAAAATGAAACTTGGTTAATCCCAGGAAAATCAAAGAAATCAGAAGCGTTAATATGCACAATGAACTTGAATCATATTATTTGAGGGTGTAATTAATGGACTTTATATGAAATCAAAATAATGCCTAAAGTATTCAAATATATGAAGTAAACTGACAGAACACAGCATCAAAAATGCCATAGGAAACTATGAAGAATTATTCATACTCCACATGAAACAAGGACATACAGGGTCCGTTAAATAGAATGTATGTTTTTCAAAATTTCAAGAAAAATAAAAAGGATATCAAAAACGTCCATACATGTGAAAATTTTTGTTTAAATACGTGAGGAATGGTATAAAGTATTGAAAAAAATGTATTCAACAAATTTTGAAATTTTTCATTTGTTTCAACCTAATTCAAATATCTTCCAAATTCCAACTACACCGAAACATTTCACGTTATTTTCTTTTCGTTCACCTGAACTGTACCAGATTCATTTCAGAAATCTAAGTTTTTTTTTCGCAATTAACTGTGCGCCAAAACTATCAATTTTTTTTTTTTTTTTTTGGCTCAATACAGAGGATAAAAAATATTTGGGAAAAAGCCAGTTGTTCCTCAGAATTAGGGTGATAAAATAAGAACTTGGTCCATTTATTGCTCATTCAATTATATATGTTACATACAATTTTCTTGCGTACATGCGTAACTGATCTAAATTCACTTCACGTATTTGATATCACCAACAATATGCGCATAATTCATTCATTAAAATCGTCATCTAAATATACACAGTTCATTGGACAGTAAGTCAATATATCTAAATAATAAAATATTCTGAGAGGCGATGTCGAATAAATCCGGCCCTGGCTCAGACCAACTCAGACAGAGAGACCAAGTCGCTGCAACCATAAATACAATGAAATAAAGGTTACCGTGTTTACACGCTTGAGACCGCCACTTTACCGGTAGAATTGCTGGCTTCATTTCTTTGAACCGCTTTTCCCCTCTAGGTAGATTTATACTCAATGCTGATATACATTATTTCTGTAAGAAGTTTCATTTCATCCTTCTTGTCTAAATTGTTCGATAAGCCATTCAGGTCTGCCGAGTCAGGATATTTGAGATTGTATATTATTTTTCTTTCATCGATGGATTTGAGAAACAAATATTAGTAATCTTGTCTGCTTTATTGAATATTTCGTTTGTTGTATTTGGATTATTTCCAATTGATGACATTTTTTCCTGCCTCTAGATCTGCCTTCATTAATGTTGTTTCAGTTTCCTTCGTTAACTAGTTTCCAAATGGCCTTCTGTTCATTTGAACTATTCTCTATTATGTTTTTAATAGCTCTTCTTTTATCTTATTCTTATATAAATTTTTGGTTTACTTATTTTGATATTTATTATCAGCTCCCAGAATATTGAAACATTTGCGCTAAAGTCTTTTCACGGACTGTATAACAAACTTATATCTTGAATTAAAACTTAGCACTCACAGTTTTGTTTGAGCTCGAATTCCTTGCCCTTGTATCATTCACGTATCATCCAAAACACATCGAGAGGAATGGAACGGCTGAGCTTTGTTTATCATCCCAAAAACCAAACTTATAGTTAGTTCACTGGTAGGTAATACCGATTGGGTGCCCAGTTATCATTAATATTTGATTCACCCTCGTATATAAAACTTTACCGAGTCAATCAATTTTGTTTGTAATTTCAAAGGTATTAATTTATGAAGTTTTGTATTTTACTCTACAGTTAAGATGAGAAGATCAAATATGAGATGAAAAATGACAATGCATGGTTGAGTGAAAATACAGCAATGCAAAATTATAACAGAGGATGTAATGTTGGCCTATTTGGCGCATAAATCAGAAATAGTCAAATCCTCCACTCTGTGGAGCATGTACTCTATGTTGAAAAGTACCATTTTAGTAAAGAAAATGTGAACATAGCCATTTTCCCAAAAGTTCTCGCATTTCTTAAAAGGAAGAATGTTGGTTACAAAGCCAAAAATCAGAAGTTTTCAGCAGTGAACAGATCAGCAAATTCATTAGAGAAGCGGATAATGATACATATCTAATGCTGAAGGTGATTTTAACAAAATATTACGATTGTAGGATATAAAAGTATCAACTTACTTTTCAGGTAGCAACAATTATTGGGTTAGCTGGCGCGTGCAGAAGAGAAGAACTGACAAAAATGTCGATTGATTTAATAAACGATAAGGAAGACATGTTGCTTGTGAAAATACCGGATTCCAAAACACATATTGAGAGAACTTTTGTTGTAATTGGGCAAGAAAACCTGCTGTTGTATTACATTAATTAAATACTCAGCCTCAATCAGAAAGTCCCTTTGTTGAGTCCTTACTTGATTGTCATGTTCCATTTTACCATTTGTGGTAAGATTCGACACTGCAACATTTTTCTTAATTTTAGATTCATGCAAATTGAAAGACATTTCGGTGACAATTCTAACATTGTGTACTTTAAGAAAATCTTCAACTTTCCGGTGAAAAAACGCAGATAACTCACCAACAAAAAAGTAGTCTGCACAAGGCAGAGGTGCTTATCGAAAAGAACAACATTCTGTCAATAAATAAAAGATAACCTCTGTTAAATGTTAACAACGGGGATAATTGATTGATTAAATATTTTCCATCCGATCTCTTGTCGGCATTTTCAAAGAGATACATCATTTTATTCATTTCGATGATAACTGCTTTATTGTTTGGGTGATGCAAACTTTTCTTATGCAAATAAAAACTGAAAAAGGAGTTTTCGTTCAAAAGTTGAATGGTAAGATTTCATTTCGAAGGTCACCTGTTTGTGTAATCTCCTAATTTTAGTGAAAACAATTACAATTTTACAACATGAACAAGTTGCTTCAACATTTCATATATAGTCCGGCCAATTTATATATTCAAAGGTACATTAATTCCGATCAAGCTGAACATCATAAAAAATTTTCAAAATATTATTATGAATAATATTTTCCTCAGCATTCCTGTGTGTGCAGAAAAATTTGAGGTCGAATGTCAAAAAAATTAATTTTTCGCGATTTTCATCAAAACGGTAGGTTCTTTCATAAAACTATCTTAGACAAAAATTATAGACAAGTATCTGTAAAAAATGTAACAATAATAGTTTTTACGAGCCACCGTTACTGAGATATAAGGTTTCATAAAGTTATAAAACCAGCTATTCTGCACTGAGACAGTTGCAGATATATCACATGTTAGACGGCATAGTAGTCCAGTTAAGGAAGGGCTGAAATCATTTTTTTTCTCGGAAAGAGCTGCATTTTTGATATGTTGATTGTTGTAAAGAGAGAAACATATGGTCAAAAATGCAGGTGTTAAAATTTTGAAAATTTGAAATTCTTGAAAAAATAGAGAAAAATACGGTTTTTCTGATATTTTCGCGAATAAGAAGAAGTTTCGAACACAAGTTGTAGAGAGGAAAATTCTAGTAAATTATGTACTTTACCGTTCTCGAAAGTGAATTTGTATACTGATTACAGCGTATTTCTTTAGTAGCGCAATACCAACGAATTTTAAATTTGGCGCTCGATGAAATGACTACCTGAACGCTAAACCAAACATCTGGCAGATATTTGCCCGAGTTGGACTCTCGTCTGTTTTGTTTTGCATTTATTTCATCGAACCCTAGCAGTTGAGTTGTTGAAACGGACAGTTTGGGTACAACGATGTTCGGTTTTCTAATCTGATGTGCTAGCGAAGGCGATATAGTAATATAATAGAAGTAATATAAAAAATAGAAAAGTCAAAAATTGGATAAATTTTAAAAAAGAAATTTTGCAATTTGACGAAATTAAAATTGAAATTTTATTAATTCAAAAACTAATATAGTTTTCAGCCGCAATTATGAACAAATTCCTAGCTTAATTTCCTGAAGATGCATACGATATACGAATAATAATTTAGACGTAGGTAGGTATGTTTCTGATAGTAAAATAATAGTTATTCTTCGAAGGAAAGAAATTTATTCGGAGTAACACAGGACAAAAAGTTGAATTAAAAACTGTAAAAATTATTTGAGGAGCAATAGCATTATTGAATAATAATTAAAGTTTCTGCATCGAGTAATATCAGGAAAAACCGATTTTCATTTTTACTAATAATTCTTCAATTAAATGCATCAATATCATCTCCCTCAGTGTCATCTAGATCCCATTCGTCTTCATCGACATCAGAGTTCATTTCTATTCTGTTTATCAGGTCAGACACATTTTCACAAGTTATGCCGTTACACATTTTGCTAAACTTTGTACACTTCAGTCCTGCTTTTTGCAACTGCAGCGAGAAGTATCACATTTTCCATTTCAGCTGCAGAATACCTTAAACAAATGTGAATCAATAAAAACAAGAATAAGAGTGAATTTCTGAAACTAATAAAACTAGGGTGTGAATGAATTTGAGACACACATTATTCAATAATTCCTGTGGAGCTACTGTTTTGGTCATCATTTTAGGAAGTAGCATACAATGTGATCTCTGCCAACCCCAATGTTCAGGTTTCAACGACGGTCGTCCTAGCCAAACCCAAATTTGATAATAAACTCGTCTGGTGTGTTCAATTAATGATGATTCTGTTGGAGGAAGCATAACTAGGGGTGATGTTTTCCTGGTTCCTAAAACTGGGGTTGTGAATATTTTATAACTCTGTTCGTCGATGCTCAAATTTTCCCCACTTGTGTAGTACAGATATCTCACTATTTTTTCCGCAATAGGATAAAGCTCTCTAATACTTTTATCTTCTTGATAGAAAATCTTCACGGATTTCTGAAGATCAGGATTTCTCTGTAGTAAACGTTTTATTTTCTTCTTTCCTTGATTATACATAGCACTAGTAGAACCACATCCAGCAAATGCATGGGCGAATAAAATAAATGGTTTCAATTCACGGTCCTGATATGTTGAATACAAAGTATTTCCTTTCGATCCTGGAACAACTTTGTAGAAAAATATATTGCTGTGATCTGGTGAGAGAGCAATGAGAAGTACGAAGAAATCTACGTCATTGCCAACCACAGCAACCGATTCTGGAATGTTCTCTCTCAGAGATATTGCTGTCATTATTAATAGGAATATTCAAATTGATCTTGAGTACAAATTATAATAACCTAATTTGGTATCGTTTCTATGTCAAGTTCTTGAGATGTCGATAGATATTCGAATATTCCTTATGTCGTTATTGCAGCCCCCATGGTGTTGCAAAGCAGAGATAAGTAATGGAATATCTTCGTATGTATTCGCGAATTCTTACTGACCCCTCAAGGGGTTGCAATTGTATGTGACATACGCAGTAACTATGATATGGTTTTACTGGATATACCTATGTACCGAACTTGAAATCAATTCGATGCATAGTTTGGTAGTTATGAATTTTTTCAACGAAAATTCGGTTGAAATTAGGCTAGCCCTCCAGCACCCTCCAGGGAATGCAAGTGAAATTGAGTCATATATTGATATTGAGTATCTCGAGGCACAAATTATAACCAAATTTGGCATCGTTTCTTTGTAAGTTCTTGAGATATTGTTAGTTATCCGAATAGTTCTTATGCCGTAATTGTAGCCCCATGGGGTTGCCAGGATGAGACACAACGTAATTTAGTTCATCGAATTGAGGATCATATTAGCATTGTAAAATTAGTTTGATTTGTGATTGAGATTAATAGCACTGTTATTTGAGATAACATTTTTAAAAATTCACTGTAAATTTGAAAAAATAGTGATTAAAGTACTAAAAATGCGATTATAGAATTCAAATTTTAAATATTTTCGAAAATTTCTTAAGGCTTCACTAAATGACGTGAAGTTTCTTTCTTATTTTAGTCGTAAGTAATGTACCGAGGCCTCACAACCTGTACCAAGTTATCATTGAGTTTCGGAACACCTTGCATTTGATCACCCTTGAACGGAAAAAATCATTACATTTAATTAGTATTCTTTTTTCACTATCGTAAAAATAGTTTTCTAATATCTATTGTATAGATTAAAGAGAGGTTAACCAGGAACATGGTTCTTTTAAATTCATGGATAAAAATGGGCTACGTTGAATATTTCGGGTAATTATATTTACTTTTCAAATGAATTTCCATAATCCATTTTGATCTACCTTCAGTCTCATCACAACAGAAGCGACATCTACCTTACTACAATTTAGATAGAAAAGTTTTATATGAGTGATCCCCTTTCCTATGCTTGTCACTTGTCGCTCTTGTCAAGTGTCATGATTTTGTGTTGTCATTCAGCTCCAAGTGTATTATTTTTGCCGCAGAAATATTACAATCTTTTCATATAATTATAAAATTTTTATATTATCTTTAAAAAATGCCTAGTTCAGAAGTCACTACTTCGAAGGTTGTGGTTCATCCACTGGTATTACTTAGTGTTGTAGATCACTTCAACCGAATGGGTAAAATTGGTAATCAAAAGAGGGTTGTCGGTGTTCTATTAGGTTGTTGGAGAGCCAAAGGAGTATTAGATGTATCCAATAGTTTTGCTGGTAAGTGAAGTGTGATTTAAATTATCCCAGGCATTCATGAATTGCTCTATTTGCAGTTCCATTCGATGAGGATGACAAGGACCAATCTGTCTGGTTTCTCGATCATGATTACTTAGAAAACATGTATGGCATGTTCAAAAAGGTTAATGCTCGTGAAAGGGTCGTTGGATGGTACCACACTGGACCTAAATTGCATCAAAATGATATTGCTATCAACGAGTTAGTTAGAAGATATTGTCCCAATTCCGTATTAGTTATCATAGATGCTAAACCGAAAGATCTTGGTCTACCCACTGAAGCTTATCAAGCAGTTGAAGAAGTACACGATGATGGATCTCCTACCTCTAAGACTTTCGAGCATGTTCCCAGTGAAATTGGAGCTGAGGAAGCAGAAGAAGTAGGAGTAGAGCATCTGTTGAGGGATATTAAAGACACAACAGTAGGAACTTTGTCTCAAAGAATCACTAACCAACTTTTAGGTTTGAGGGGACTCCACTCCCAAATAAAAGAAATTAGAGACTATCTTGTTCAAGTTAGTGAGGAAAAATTACCTATTAACCATCAAATAATTTATCAGTTACAAGATATTTTGAATTTATTACCTGATATCCAAAATGAAGGTTTCAACAAATCTTTCTACGTTAAAAATAATGATCAAATGCTGGTTGTTTATTTAGCTGCCTTAGTTAGATCAATTGTAGCATTACACAACCTTATCAATAATAAGTTGACAAATAAAGATGCTGAAGATGGTAAAAAGGATGATAAGAAAGACAAAGAAAGTAAAGATAAAGAAGTCAAAGAAAAGGACTCGAAAAAGGATGAAAAGAAGAAGTAATGTCTTTTGTTCATTCAACTGTAAACCACTTACTATTTGCTGAATTTAAATATTCATCAGACAGCTTGTGAACTAATATGTTCGTATTTAAGTTATGAAATAAAATTTGTAATTAAAAGATTTGTATGACTAGAAATTTTAAATTATTGGTTTTACTGATGGTTGTTTGCACATGCAGAGAAATGATTTTAGAAGGTAAATACTCAATTTATCTTAGAAGTAGTCTGCTTTTCCGGAGTTTTCTTTGCTGTTTTGATATTGAAAAGTTGTTTAAAATGATATTGGAGTGATTCCTAGAATGGAATGAGACTCGTAAAAGAAAAGTGTTGTTTAGATTAACATCTTACCAAAACAGTATCTGGTTGATATTCCTAGAAGTCAACATAGGTTTGTTCCACTGGTTTGTAAAGAATCTTCATATCCGGTTATTGTAGATCTTTTATTCGAAGTTGATAGGAAGACGAATCGATAAATATAATTGGTCTATGCTGGAATTGCCTGAGTCAAAAGAACCGTTATTGGTATTCTGCTAGGTAGAATTTGTGGCTGTTGTAGGTAGGTTGTTTTTTTCATTCAAAATTAATATTTAATGTTATGAATTTGCAAAATCTTGTGTCCCAGGTCGTATCCAGAAAAACAGAAAATTTAACTCCTTAATAAAAAGTTGGAATTGAAAATAATTTGGAGAAAACACTATGAAAATTCGTTGGTAGTGAAGCAGTGTTTTTATGTAGTTCTCAGACAGAAATTTTATTTATTGTATTTGTACAATTTATCATTGAAAGTTCGTGAAAAAGGAATGCCCATTCTTGAGTTTATTATGTATATTCACACATGAAGAAACTTGTATACCTTCTTTCAACTTTACTCTGTAGGTTAAATGTTTTTATATCATTACTACATTACTACCTGATAAAGAATTCGTGGTCAAACTTAAGTATGTCCGGCCGATTGTATATTCTCCATCTCTCGAAGGAGAATAGGTTGAGTTTTCATATTTTCATGATGAGTTAATGGTTCCACTATCTCTTGTCAAGTTCTTTATTAGACCCAATCCGTAGAATATTCAGCAGTAGTTGAAAAAAATATTCTTGGAACATTTCAACTATAATATGCTAGAAATTTTTCAAAATATATTTTTTTACTTGATATCTCATAAGTTTTTCGTTGAATTTCAACAAATATGTATGGAAGTTACTAATATCTTACAGATTCTCTGATTTCATTGTCGTAGCGATCTCTAACATGAAGAACAGGAGTTCTTTATTTACTTTAGTAAGTCGCAGTAGTTTATAAAATAAACTAAACAATATTTTGCGTGTTCCTTCAGTTTATTCGCAGTTGTCATTCTGGCAAGTCTGACATAAAAATCGTGCTCTGAAAAAATTTAATGTTCCGCTATGTCTATAGGAGATGATTCATTCATCGTATGGTATAAACTGTTTTGTTTTACTACTATCAGAGCTTATTTTCGTTCAATTGACGTATGATATCACTCCGCGCAGTACGTCCAGAATGGGATGGTAAACAAATCATCATAACAAATAATTTTTGGTCATTCGGAGTTTATCTTCACCATTGAGTATAAATTTACCTAGAGGGGACAAGCAGTTCAAAGAAATGAAGCCAGCAATTCTACCGGTAAAGTGGCGGTCTCAAGCGTGTAACACGGTAACTTTTATTTCATTGTATTTATGGTTGCAGTGACTTGGTCTGTCTGTCTGAGCCAGGGCCGGATTTATTCGACATCGCCTTTCAGAATATTTTATTATTTAGATATATTGACTTACTGTTCAATGATCTGTGTATATTTAGATGACGATTTTAATGAATGAATTATGCGCATATTGTTGGTGATATCAAATACGTGAAGTGAATTTAGATCAGTTACGCATGTACACAAGAAAATTGTATGTAACATATATACATTTGAATGAGCAATAAATGGACCAAGTTCTTATTTTATCACCCTAATTCTGAGGAACAACTGGCTTTTTTTCCCAAATATTTTTATCCTCTGTATTGAACCAAAAAAAAAAAAATTTGATAGTTTTGGCGCACAGTTATTTGCGGAAAAAAACTTAGATTTCTGAAATGAATCTGGAGCAGTTCAGGTGAACGAAAAAGAAAATAACGTGAAATGTTTCGGTGTATTCGGATGTTTTAAGCAACAGAAAAAAAATTCATAGTGACATTGCAGTTTTCTCGTTTTTTTCGCATCAAATTCGTCTGTTTGCGAAGATCTCCCGTAATGAAATATTTTTAATTGATAATAGTAACTTATTACCTCCTTCTAAGAATCGATGAGGATAAATTCTTAGGATGACTCTTGTTCGTGTATCCGGCTCGAAGGACCAATAATGTTCGTGAGTCGTTTCGATGGGTTGATGTGTTGAATAAGTGGACTGTATTTGTTCGTATTAATAATTGTATATTTGCACAGGTTACACATTTAACATGGAATTATTGTTGTAACTTACGTCCTGCTGCAGACATCTTTGGAAGCTTAATGGGGTATGGGGTTAGAAGGGTGCCGTTCGGGGTATATATAGTCCCTCAACGTTGGAAATACCAGGAAGCAGGTACCAAAGGGACGACTGTGATTCAGCGGCGTAGAGTTTCACGGGGGCACATTGTACAACTCTACTTAATAATTTTTTCAATCGTATAATGTGTACAAAAATCGATACTTCAAAATCACCCTATAACTACCTTTTGAACCCACAAACCTACCATGAAAATTTCACACTATATTTCCTTCCGTTCGAGAGTGATCGTCTTGATGGAAGAATCGATTTTTACCACACTTTCTGAAATAAAAATGGTAATTAGTGGAATCCTGCACTGAGAATCTGTTAGGAAAATGCAAATTGTATTATTGTTTACAATAGTTGGAACATAATTGAAAATATGCCTGGAAAGATGAAGAAAATGTAAATTTTCAGAGTTCTGATTAAAGAGGTCCTACTGTATCTATAACTCTGGAATGTCTAACCGAGAAGTATTACAATTGAGATCGACTCAATAATCAAGAATTCTGAGTTTGATGCGAGGATGCGAGAATTTACACACACCTTTTAAATATACCTAATGAATTTTAGCTTTTCCAAGATGAGATAAGAAATCAAATATTTTCAATGGTTTTGATCTTATAGTTTTCTGCAATTTTCCCTTTTCGTTAAGTCAATCCATTCTTGAGACGTTATAGACATAAAACCAGAAACATTGATATAATGTACTCTAGTACAAATTCTTGTTAAAATCGTATCATTTTGAGAACTAGCGCCCTAAAACGCCGTCCTCACGCTAGTGCTCTTAAACAATTTTCGTAAGATATGATGACAGCAGAAAGTCTGTCATAGTATTTTAAATTACAAGGTATAGAAAGAGCTTCATTTTAACGCTAGTTCACAATAAATGTAACGCATAGAACACATTTTCAAGTTTTATCATTATTTAATCAATATTCAAGTTTATATTCATTACAAAATACAGCGCGAGTCAAATTATTATGGGATCGTCTATTGTCTATTAAGTTACATAATTGCCTAAAATGTGTGAAACTCCCTTAATGTGAAGATATTTTATGGTTGCGTTTACGTTACATTCATTGTGAATAAACCCTCACGATTTTCATTTTTAAGTTGAAAATGATAGCCGAATGTAAACGCGCCATTCCAGTTCGAAATCTTATGTTCGTTCAAAGAAATGTTTCCTGAAAATCTGTAAAAACACAAGTATAATATATAAAATCATAACTAAGAAGATCCAATGACATAACGTACATGGGAGAAATTCGGATAAATCATGATATGAAGGATTCAATTTATAATGCTACTATCTTGGCCTCCCCTTGAATCTTAGTTCGGAAGAACAAATATCGAAATGAAATAACTATGAATCTTCGTGAAGAACAACATATTTTCTGAAGCCGGCCCTGGCCATCGTCTAATAGTTCGGCAACTCTCCGTTAGATGCTGTAAAGAACAAATACATTTATTTCCAGAAACATACAGTCCATCTATAAACCAGAAATCGTTCTAGTAAATTTTTGGCTTCATTTCTTTGAACTGCATTTCTCCTCTAGGTAGATTTATACTCAATGTCTTCATTAAACATTCTGTAGAAAGTTTCAAAAGTAAAAATAACCTTTTTTATAGGGCGTCAAATGTCAGTTATGACCCTGTTCATTTATTTATCTTATTTTCTATCAACTTCATTCATTGTGATGGTTGTATGAGTAAGACATTGTTGCAGAGTACAGGAAAAGACTTTAGTACAAGCTGTTAGAGGCGCAACTATGATATATCTTTGAACATTTTCAGTCAACCCATGGAGTTAAATGTATGTAAAATCAACAGCGTGCTCGTAAACAATGTCAATGCACGAAGAATCGTGAGGATACAGAATGTGCATGTGATCTAGATTCATGTCGTAACTGATCTAACTCAAGCTGAAAGAAACTATTGTTTGGGATATTTTCTACAATAAGGAACTGATGATCATGTGAAAGTTTTTACATAATCAAATATTATCATCAGTAGGACGAGTAATCGAAAAAATATGTTGACTTTTGAATGTATTGTTTGTGAAAAAATTCTAAAAAGCAATGTCGTGAGGTCCGAAACTTTTGCGATTTCGTTCTGGACTTTTCCTGAACTGTGTTATCCAGAAATAACAACCACAATGGATGTGAAAGAATCAACAAACCATTATCTTGTATAAAAAATAACCTCTCACAGTTTTCTTCGAGTTCAAATGAAGGTATACAGGGTGTAACTGAATAAGTGTAAAATATTAAAGGAGGTGATTCCTCATCGAAAAAAAGATAGGATCTTTCATATAAAGAAACTTCATTGGAGCATCCCTTGTTAAGATACAGCCCCTCAAAGGGAGTACATCAAATTTGTATAACAATTTTTTTCACAAGCGCCAAAAAAGTTACAATATTGAAATTAACCTAACGTTTCCTACTAGCAAAAAGACACTTATCCAGTTATTTATTTGGTTTACCCTATAGTTGTAAGGGCGGGAAACGCAACCCCTAAAGTTTATTTCCAATGTAACTTTTTGTCTTATTATTTGTTTAACATTCAAAAATTTATTTCCGATAGCCTGTTTCATTCTTAACAAAAAATGTCTTATGAGTTTTTTGCTCAAAATAAACCAGTTCGCAGCAAAAAAATATATAATAAATAAAAATTAAAAATATATCTTAAATCTACTACAAGGTTTCATGATAATGATCTTACTGTACAGTTATGGGTATAGGAACCAATAAAAGTTTTCGTTCTAAACTGACACCTGATGAATTCATCTGCTGCTGATAAAATTACTTTAGTTTTGTTTCAATGGCCGCTTTAAAGTTTTAATAAGCCAAGAGTTGACACTCAACACAAATGTCAACGTATTTAATTAACTTCTTTGATAGTAAATGAAAAACTAGTTATAACTTCTGGTGGAAGATAGCTTACCAGCCAGCATCGTTTTCAGGTCTGCGAGCAGCCAGTAGTTGGTGGATGTGGTAGCAATTCGAAATTCAATTCATGTAGTTTGGCCATTGTTTTGATTGACTTGTGACACGATGAGTTATTTTGATGAAACAACATTCTTTTCTTTGCCTTATGCGATCATTTCTTTGCGATTTAGCCCTTCAAACGCTCCAATAACGCTATATAATATTACTGTTGATGGTATTTCCTTTCTCAAGATAGTCGATGAATATTTCACCATAGACTACCTATAGAAAGGCAGCTCTGGCATGAATTTTGGTCCCGATTTCGAGAGCTCAACTTACAACGCCATCTTTAGTTATTCTCTAGTTGATCCATCTAGATTCCATTCGCACAACTCTCCGTCTCGTGGCGCCCTCTAGTGCATTTTATGAGTTATCATAGGATTCCACGCAAGCGCAGGTTGAATCCCATATTTTTATTGGATTTTAAAACAAATACATTTGAAATGACCATTATTTTAATCTGCTGAAGATTGTCACAATTTCAATAAAAAATTATCATTTGATCAGAAAATTGTGACAATTTGCAGCAGATTAAAAGAATTATGGTCATTTCAAATATGTCTGCCCTTCAAATCGAAGAACATACTAATCTTTAGAGGATGAAAGGAAATAAACAAAAAATAAACTTTGGAATAATGCAGTGAATAATCAATTTACAAAAATTTCAATATCAAGGGAAAGAATAAAGGAACCAACAATAATTATGCAACAATTACTCATCAAATTTTGAAAAATACATTAAAAGAATAAATTAGAATATTAGTGACAAATATATCAATTTGAGCATGAAATGCGTTAGATTTATACTTTTATAACAGAAACAATTTCTTAAAGTCCATTTTCTTTTTCTTTTAGATACTTTTTCGGATGCCATCTTCATTATTGGATCATAAGATCTTATTGTTTTTTTCCCCATAAAATTTTATTAATAGTTCTGTCATAAAAGTACAGAATTAATTTCATGGGGAAATCGATAAACTTATTAACTGAAATTCCATGAATTTGGCGTTTCAACGTTATCTCACATATCCGTTGAAGAATTCTAGGAATCTTCTGATAAACGATTTTTATGAAACCCACTATTAGTGGAATACCCAAAACTATAATCAATGACCATGAGCAGTTCACTTATATATAAATACCTTGTTGCTTCAAAGTTTCTTCAGGAGTTCTGGAAGGTAGAAAAAATATGTCATCATTATGAGGGTGGCTTACATAATCTGAAAGATTATTGAAATTACAAAAATGATAATCATGGGGAGTAGAATGAATTACTTGGCAAATTAAGTGTTGGTAGAGCAAATCTTTTCAGCTTTCCATGTGGGTCTATACAATCCATATGAAAATGCTTTATGCAAATAACGCTTTTGGATGAATGAAGACATGGATTTCCGATTCTTTCCAACCAAACATTTCTAACACTCTCAACTTGTGTAATGAAAAACCTAGAAAGAAAACAGTGTTAGAAACTGTCTCAAATTTTTACTAATCAAAAATTACTACACGAATATGAAATTGCTACAGAAAATATTAATTAACAGTACATTTTTAGTTAGTTATAAGTTAATGCAAAACCACTACTTACATGAATGCAACGCAAACCTTTTGACATTACTATCACTGTAGCAGTTGGGAACACAGCAAGAATAAACCATTTCAATTAAATTAAATTGAATAAGTTGAAAATGAATCAATCTCTAGCTGAATAACACTACTTTTTGAATAAAAAATAAGTAGTCTATGTATGGAATAAACCTAGAACACGACATGGGAGAAAAAAATGGCGTTGGCATAGATAACATGAAAGTTCATGCTCGTTAAAGAATAGTTCCTTATTCGTCGTAAAGTCCATCAAGACCGAGATCCGATAAAATCCGATTTTACCGATCACTAGGTACTGAGAATTCCTAATTTACCGATCCGAGCTTTGGGAATAACTAAAGATGTCTCTGCCGTTCGTTGAAGAAAACGAGACCACCTTTGTAGTAGGCCAGTTCCCACCCCCTGTATTACACCACGCATATGCCAAAATACTGAGGGTGTGATAATTTTTTAGATTACTATTATGGCTCGTCCAATTTTATCGATTGGTTTTATTTCCAGATTTCATTTGATTACGCACTGCCTCATAGTAGAAGTTTCCACTGATCTAATCCCTGTTAGTAAAGTAACCATTTTCAATTTGGATAATTATGGCTTGAGTTTCCATACTATAACATTGTTCCGAAACAATGTGAAACATCTATTATGAAATTTCACGGCAAGATTTCCAGCTTCGTATCTAAATCGTCTGAAGTTAGCCATGCGAGTCGGCTTTCTTGGAGAGGTTTCGCTCAGCTGAGATCTTTAACATTAGTTCCGTTTACTTCTTTGGCATGTGTCGTTATTCTTTTGGTGAGCTCAAGTCGTGAATATATGCTGAGATATTTGTATACAAGTGGAGTGTGTTCGAAAAATGGGTCCTGTTACTCTTCTTTGGTGAGTAGCTACGATGATGAACATTTTGGGTGCTGTTGTTCACATGAACAGAGTGCTCATAGATTTTCCAAAATTTTTCGATTTTTTGGGTGAAACTTCACTCACTTTGTTTGGTCTCACCGATGAACAATCTGTGGTCAGTATAGATTCTGCTCGTTCGCAGGCAGGATTACGTCCGGAAGAAATGAGCTAGAGAGCCGAGGTTTTCCGGGTAGATTTGAGGAAGAAATATCTAAGCTCAATTTGGTATTCGGCGAAGTTAGCCTGTTGGGTTTTGAGTTGGTGAATTTTTTTTTTATTACACTTTGGAATGAAATTTCTGTTATGACGTTATTCTATCGCACGAATAAATTTATAGTTTTTTTTGTTTTCGACAAACTAATACTTCTGGAGAGATAATCTATCAAAATCTCAATAATTACTCTTTAGAAATGCTGTGTTCGAATACCACATTCAAAAAGGCGCCAAACATCCACAAATTCAAGCTGGCGACAAATATCCTGGCGCTGCCTTTGTTCAATCTCCCTTAAGCTTCCAAGAATACAATAGCATATATGGTCTTTGGTTTCACATACGAAAAATAATACACCGATGTGACCATATATGGGCATTCTAAAAGCCCTCGAAGAGGGAGTCATCCCTGTCGCATAAATAGTCGGGACACATTCAAGTTTAGCATTCCAGAATTCCAAGTCAGTAAGATCATTCTTATTCAGTCAAGCATTCCGAGTCAGTCAATCATTTAGATTCAGTCACTCATTCTCATTCATTTACGCCTTCAAATTCAATCACGCATTCCAATACAGTCCACTTATTCATTTCACTGTGCTGATACATAAATTTCTTTTCGTTCTGCAAATTTGTTAAATCATCAAGTATTCCTACGTCGAAGGTCCTCAAACCAACCACTAAGTGTGTAATCAGTTGTGTCAAACAGTGTTAATAAAAAACAAGTCAAAATCAAGTTATGTGTTCTTTATAATCGAATGAATACATGCTGAATTCATAAATTTCGAGAGAAACGTACTAATCACATAACTACTTAAGAGCATATCGCAGTATTTCACACATTTTAAGTTTTCATGTGTGGGGGTTGAAATTTGTTCATGAAGAAAATTGTAATGGGCGACTTTCATTCGGTAACAAAATTTCATCAGGACCATCGTCTCAAAATAAATGAGCCATGATAAAGTGCACATATTGAAAACCTCAATAAACTGACTTTTAAAATAAACATATGAAAATTTCTACACGTCCGTAAAGAAGATACAGATGGCTTTCCAAAAAAGTACCACATGTCCCACATTCAGAAAATTTAGAGTGTTGATTTAATGGTACAGGGTGAAAGAAAAATTATTCAAAAATGCATAATAATTTGATAATTAGGCTGAGTATCTACTGATCCCCCTGGGAGGTGTAAGTAAATTTGGCATAAGTAGTAATTTGTTAGTTGATCTTTCTGGTCGTTTTTGCCAAATTTGACATCAATCCTATGTCTAGTTTGCTAGATAAGCAATTTATCATGGGCCATCGTCTTAGAGAACGTGCCATATCCAACGTGGAAATAAAAAAAACTCAAATTATCTCGGCGAATCAATATTATTTGTATCGCTATCCGGCCAATATTCCAATGGCGTACGATAAATTCTGCACAAAACTCGGCTGCTTTCACATCAGTAAAAATTTGGTGAAAGTAAAACCAATATTGACCCGTTTCAGGATTTTGTCGCCAAATATTTTTCTTTTCAGAAAATAAATTTGTATCATACTTTCGACGCGCACTGATAATGAGCTTAAAATTCCTGCAGATTTTCATTCGTTCTCACAATATTTTCGTAAACACTGTGGCTTCTCCAGATGTCACATTTTGAATGAGAGTTTTGCTGACGTGAATTCTATATATATGCACGTAAAAATTTTTCGGAATGCCAACCTGGAAGGGGCAATAAATATCAAAATGTGCTGGGATTTCCCGAAGATGTTCACCAACAGGGATTGGTCAAATATTTGAAAATAACTATTATGGTGAAGAGATTATTGAAATATTTGAACGCAGTTCGTGGGTGACTCCAAAAATAAGCTAAAAGGAATTGAATATGCAATTGATCACTCGTCTTTCGGCTTAGTGGCTCCATGAGGGCAAGGCAAACTTGAGATCTATGAAATAGAGAAAATAAGTAAGCAGACAACCACAACAGCGTTCAGCCAATTTGAGATTCGATAGAAAAACCCTAGTTCCAGGAAGTATTGAAACATCTACAGGGTTGGAGCAGTAAATGTAAAACATCTCTAACCCAAAGAGAGCTTGTTCCGAAGTTTTCAAAGCCCGTTGTCAAGGTTGAAAGGAAAATCTACTTAAAATAAAGAAATAGGATCTGAGATATCTGTTACCAAGCTCCTATCGAGTCGAAAATCAATGAATCTTTGTTTCTTACGAAAACTCAGAAAATAACTCCCACGTACAAAAAGTTGGCCGGAGTGTTCTCAAGGAGTACTGTCTGCTTTACAGCAACCAAGGGCATATTGTACCTTTGACCTTTAAAGCTCTGGAGCGGTCTCTCCTGAAAACCTTGCCAACAAATTTAATATTATAAGATAATTTTTTAAAGTAAAAAAGACGTATCTTCTTTGAGTATAATGTAAAATGCAAATTAAACTTTTCCCAAGAACGATACAGCTAAATATTATCATTGCCACTGTTGTTGCCTCCGTTAAGTCCATAGCAATCATAAAACTCATTTTACTAAATCCAATTCTCCGACCAATTAACGGAGGGAATATTTTGTTCTGGATCAAAGATGAGCAGGCAACTAACAATACAACCTTATAAGTTGAAATGGTCAGTAGTGTTCGATAGCAAGAATTAGTATCGTTAAAAAAAATTAAGCTAGAAATTTCCACAGATTTTTATTGCCTTACGAAACTATTGTTTCGCTAAACACTGTGGCTTCTCCAGATGTCACATTTTGAATGAGAGTTTTGCTGACGTGTATTCTATATGTATGCACGTAAAAATTTTTCGGAATGCCAACCTGAAAGGGGCAATAAATATCAAAATGTGCTGGGGTTTTCCGGAAGATGTTCACCAACAGGGATTGGTCAAATATTTGAAAATAACTATTATGGTGAAGAGATTATTGAAATATTTGAACGCAGTTCGTGGGTGACTCCAAAAATAAGCTAAAAGGAATTGAATATGCAATTGATCACTCGTCTTTCGGCTTAGTGGCTCCATGAGGGCAAGGCAAACTTGAGATCCATGAAATAGAGAAAATAAGTAAGCAGACAACCACAACAGCGTTCAGCCAATTTGAGATTCGATAGAAAAACCCTAGTTCCAGGAAGTATTGAAACATCTACAGGGTTGGAGCAGTAAATGTAAAACATCTCTAACCCAAAGAGAGCTTGTTCCGAAGGTTTCATAGCCCGTTGTCAAGGTTGAAAGGAGAATCTACTTGAAATAAAGAAATAGGATCTAAGACATCTGGTACCAAGCTCCTATCGAGTCGAAAATCAATGAATCTTTGTTTCTTACGAAAACTCAGAAAATAAGTCCCACGTACAAAAAGTTGGCCGGAGTGTTCTCAAGGAGTACTGTCTGCTTTACAGCAACCAAGGGCATATTGTAACTTTGACCTTTAAAGCTCTGGAGCGGTCTCTCCTGAAAACCTTGCCAACAAATTTAATATTATAAGATAATTTTTTAAAGTAAAAAAGACGTATCTTCTTTGAGTATAATGTAAAATGCAAATTAAACTTTTCCCAAGAACGATACAGCTAAATATTATCATTGCCACTGTTGTTGCCTCCGTTAAGTCCATAGCAATCATAAAACTCATTTTACTAAATCCAATTCTCCGACCAATTAACGGAGGGAATATTTTGTTCTGGATCAAAGATGAGCAGGCAACTAACAATACAACCTTATAAGTTGAAATGGTCAGTAGTGTTCGATAGCAAGAATTATTATCGTTAAAAAAAATTAAGCTTGAAATTTCCACAGATTTATATGGCCTTACGCAACTATTGTTTCGCCAAACACTGTGGCTTCTTCAGATGTCACATTTTGAATGCGAGGGTAACTCCGAAAAATAGCTGAAAGGAATGAAAGATGTGAATGCTGATACCATAAAGTGATTACTTTATGGCTGACACGTGTTTCGGCATAATGGTTTCATGAGGGCACAAACTTGAAATCCATGTGATAGAGAAAAGAAGTATGCAGACCACCACAACAGCGTTCAGCCAATTTGAAATTTAATAGTAAAACCCTAGTTTTAGAAAAGAATTGAAACATCTACACGGTTGGAGCAACATAGCTCGTTCTGAAATTTTCATGGCCCGTTGTCAAGGTTGAAGAAAAAAACTACTAAAAATAAAGAAATTGGATCGGAGACATCTGGTACCATGCTCCTATCTAGTCGAATGAAGTCGAAAATAAATTGTACTTTATGTTTCACGAAATCATAGGAATTGGTTCCTTTGCACAAAAAGCTGGCTTAAGTGTTCTCAAAAAGTATTAACTGCTTTAGAGCAACCAAGTGAATATTGTAATTTCAACACGTGTTTTGGCTTAGTCGTATCATGTAGGTAAGCAAACCTCGAAATCCATGTTATAGAAAATAATAAGGAGACCACAAAAGGAACGATAGATTAGTTTGAGTTTCAGTCCTAGAACCGGCCTTTTAAAAAAAAAATCAACACTATTGAAGCAACGTATGTAAGAAGTTTCTAACCCAGGGATCCTTGATCATGAATTATTTCCAAGCTTGAATATCTAGGTTCACTAAAAGCCATGAAAATTGGATCAGTCATCTGGTACCATGCTCCTATCGAGTCCAATTAAGTTTGAAAAGAAATGATTCTGTTTTTTTACGAAAACTCCGAAAATGGCTCTGTGTACAGAAAGCTAGACAAAGTCATCTCAAATAGTATTACCTGCTTTACAGCAATCAAGAGCAAATTGTTACTCTGACATTCATACCTTAGATAGGGTCTCTCCTGAGAAACTTTACCAGCCAGCAGCCCCAAAGCAATCTCCTGGCTACGCCAGTGCTCCGTTCTTTCTACGTTTTTGCTGATATCTGAATATATAAAATCGAATTTCTCCCAAAGGAAACGTATTATGCGAATATATTTAAATTAAACGCGTCAACTAAAATTTAACTGATTAAAATAAAATTTCCAATTTTACTCGATATCATTTTATTCAGTCGAGACCGAATATGTCACGAATTTCACGGCAGTCCTCCGAGTCGGAACTCTATCGCAATCTATTCAGACTTAAAAACGTAATGCTGTATTGTGAGTTGCCTGTATACCTCTAATTCACAAAATAACAGATTTCACTCATTATTATTTCATTGTTTTCAAAAAACAAAATCTTTTTATTGTAGCTTACATAAAAATACATAAAATAATTATAAAAAAAATTATTATCAGTTGCAAAATAGTAAACAATGATTAAATTAATAGCGTACACATTACTTACAAAAAGAATCTTAGTTTTAGTTTAAATTAATATGTTTTCTCTCTTTGGCTGGCTGGCACGTTGTAACTCAGGAGAAACACTGTATTCCCGTATAATTATATAAACAATGAATTTCAAATACTTGGTTGCTGTAAAGCAGACTCAACTCCTTGAGGAAATTTCGGTCAGCTTTTTTTTGAGTGTAAGCTAGCCATATTCAAGACTTTATAACTCACAATTTTTCCAAATGTATTTTAATTTCGGATAACTCAGAATGATTTGTATCGTTTTGGTACTCGAATTCTCGAAGGGAATGGAAATTTTTTTCATTTACCGCAAGGTCATCAGCGATAGAGAGATATACTTATATTAAATACATACAGGATGGCCATTTGAAAACGAAACAGACGAGATTACAGACGAAATAGATTTTTTCGATAGAAATGCTCGGACAGATCGATTTCTGTTTCGAGGGGGACAACCCTTGCTACTACAACCCTCACCCCCAAATTTTGAATAGGGAAGATGGGGTGAGTGATACCTCATTTGAAAGGTATTTTTATACTGAATTCAACACAGTAATTGTTTTTTCATTTTATGCATTAGTTCTCGAAATATTCTCAACTAAGTATTTGAAAATGAAGTGGTGTTTTCATGGCACTTGCAGTGTTTTTTTTGTGAGAAATCGACCATGACACATTGATCCGATTTTGACGGAAATTATTGAAAACAATGCTGGAAATTATGTGGAAGATCAGATTGTGTTTCATCAGGATGGAGCTCCTCCACACTACGCCTTACCAGTTTGAGAATATCTGCATCAAAGATTTCCAAATCGGTGGATTGGAAGAAGGGGTCCCACTGAATGGCCAGCCAGATCGCCAGATTTATCACCACTAGATTTCTTTCTTTGGGGCCACTTGAAGAGTAAAATTTACTCTACACAGCCCGATTCCATAGAAGATTTAAGAAGACGTATAGTGAACGAATGCCGTCAAATCCCTCCAGAAATGCTGCAAAATGTGCGCCATCGTTTCGAACAAAATTTATTTCATTGTATGGAAGCTAATGGTGAACAATTTGAATATTTAATTAATTGATGTGAGTTTTTGATAAATTATTTACTTTACTTTGAAAAGTCTTATTTCTTAGATCAATACTTCAGATCGTTCTGATACCGTACAGTTGGTGAATGATTTCAGTGAATAAAACAGCTATAGTCGAACATTTGGCCCTAGTAGCATTAACACGTACGGTATGACTTCATTTGCCCAGTGGTAGATGTTTTGCAATTTCAAATACAAGTACGGAAATTTTGGTGTTTCGGAAGCACGAAATGTCAATTATTCGCAAAAAATTAATTAAAGTGATAAAATTAACAACGAAATCGACCTGTCCGAGCATTTCTATCGAAAAAACTTATTTCATCTGTAATCTCGTCTGTTTCATTTTCAAATGGTCATCCTGTATTAATATGCTTATAGATTCAAGTCCAAATTAAAATAAATATTTATGATTAAAAATAACAAAACTAGGAGTTTTCATTCAGTCTCATTTCAGCAACTCTACTTAATCACATAATACTGTACTACCTACTTCAAAATATAATCACTTGAGTGCATGTGGAAACATAAAAAAGAAAATTTATCTATCGCTTAGTAAGGTCTTATTTCATCATCATATCAGAATTTCGGATGGGCAAACACTTGTCCTTTGAAATATCTTATATATTCCAATCCCAATTACACAAAAGCGGTGATTTTTCAAAATCGAATCTTCCTAAACCTCTAAATGACTTTTATGGCTATTACACTACTTTTTCTGAACACGAAGTTAGCTTGTGGATTTTGACAACACAGATAGTTTCACCCAATTAATAATTACGACCGATGTCAACCTATAGTAATACGTATCTGTGAAAGCATCGAGAAGTGGAATTTTGGACGGACTTTTTACATTTCTTTCTTCCCATTTTTCGAAAAATTCGTTATTTCAGACCAATAATTGGGGCCCTTTATATAAGAATGAACAATTTTTCATTACTAATGAAGTCTAGCATCTTGTTTAATATTTAATCCGGAGTAATATTCCATAACAAATAGAGAAAAAGATTTCCATCACTCACATAGGTACTTCGGTATATTCTCATGACCGTTGAAATAGGTACTGTATTTTTTGTCAGGATCTGTTAAATTGAAGACTTGTATCAATTTTTTTCTCTCCTGGGGTTTGGTTCTAACTTAATATTCTATGGTATGGTATTAAAATTTGACATAATCTATGAATAACCATTATTCAATATTTATGTTTTTGTTTAGATAATTAAAACACATACTCTGATTATAAAAACCAAAAATTTATGCATGTTCAGTACTTAATTATAGTCTTAACAGAATAGATTCATACTAATGATCAAACAAAATTTTTTTTATTAAAGAACACCTAGTTGGTTTTTCAGAATAAAATTTAGGTGATTTCTTCAAGCAAGTATAATTGCACACCTAAATCTGGGAATACTTGTAATCTATCTAAGTAAATTGTTATTGGGATTCAGTAGAGAAAATAATCATCAAACAAAGTAACATCACTTTAAAATAATTATTCGTAGTGACATCATTCATTGTTGTTGAAAAAGATTTTCATATTTTTAATAGTATGATATCAAGAGACCTCATAGACTTGTTCACTGGACTCTGTCAAGGAGAAGAAACTTCAGAAATATCAGTGTTTTGAAAATCATAGATGATTTTTTCTGGCTTTGAGTGAAAAAAAAGCAATGTGACAACCTCTTGCCTTGGAAGTTTTCATAGAAACGATGGTTTTCATGATTTGGAAATTTTAAGAAGAAAATTTCAAATGTATGATGATAACATCCAGTAATTCTGAGGTTTTTTTGGAAAATCGCACTAGAAAGGTATGGTTTATAATCTTGAAGTAGAAAGAAATTATAGTAGAATAGCAAAAATCTGTTTATGGTGTTTAATTTTTTTTACCAGATAATTAGTATTTTGCATCTTCCTTCTGGATATGGACCTCATCGGAGGAAACATGAGTGAGTGAATCATTTCTTAGAGGGAAAATAATGTTTTTAAACAATTCAGATTCAATAGTGGATGCTGTGGAAGGTATTTTTCATTCAAACTAACTGGACTACAGAGGGAGTATTTGCCCAATGTGAAAACTAAAAATGCTTATAACTTTTTAACACAGCTGAATTTGGAAAAACCGTACTGAAAAAAATGTTTCTTTTGATCTCAAGAACCTATGGTTAAAATTAACGCAGTGGTCAAAGACTCACCCTGTATATTAACACTTACCTAGTCAAAAATATAAAAGTTATCGTATAGTGTCTATCACAAGGTTGTCTACAGTCAATTCTAGAAAGATCTCACAATGGAAAATAAGGTTATCAATTTAAGGTTATAAATTCTTAGGTACAAATATATGGTCTCAAACTCTGGACTAAAAGAATTATGTTGTCCCAATATTATTTTTATTAAATCCACAAAATAAATACAGAGTGCAGCAAAAGTTAGTGTTCACTGTCTGGTATTCACGCATGCGCGTATTCTCAGCCTATCGGGCGGAAGGAGGCAGCTCAAACGTAGCAAGTTGAGTTGTCCGCGTGTAGTGGTGTTGTTGTGTACGTTTACAGTGCGTTCGTTGCTATTGCTGCGCGTGTGAAGTACACGAAAGAAGAACGTTTTTGTTTGCTCACTTCTTACCTAAAAATTGAAGGAGATTATGCTGAAATTTTCGAAGAATTTCCCCAGCGCTTTCCAAATGAACAAGTTTCCACCAGACACATGGTGCATAAACTGTATCGTAAATTCGTAAATACTTGGCTCCGTTGTCGACGCGCCGCGTTCAGGTCGCCCTGCTAATTTTTTCGTAAAATTTGTTTTACCGTGACTAAACAATGCCGCATTTCTGTTGAAGGGAGAAGGGGAATCAATTCGAACATAAAATGTGAGTCCAAATGTAATTATTAATGTTATATTTTCCTCGAAATTGCAATTTACATATACAGGGTGTAACTAAATAAGTGTAAAATATTTAAGGAGGTGATTCCTCGTCGAAAAAAAAATAGGATCTTTCATATAAAGAAACTTCATTGGAGCATCCCTTGTTAAGATACAGCTCCTCAAAGGGAGTACATAAAATTTGTATAACAAATTTTTTCACAAGCATCAAAAAAGTTAAAATATTGAAATAAACCTAACGTTTCCTACTAGCAAAAAGACACTTATCCAGTTATATATTTGGTTTACTCCATTGTTGTAAGGGTGGGAAACGCAGGTACTAACTACAGAATAATAATACATCCAGTTCGCATTTATGACGATGTACCTATCTCTGTAGTTGTTCGTAAAATAATTTTTTGCTGCGAACTGGTTTATTTTGGGCAAAAAACTCACGAGACATTTTTTAATTAGAATGAAACAGGCTATCGGAAAAAAATTTTTAAATGGTAAACAAATAATAAGACAAAAAGTTACATTGGAAATAAACTTTAGGGGTTGCGTTTCCCACCCTTACAACTATGGTGTAAACCAAATAAATAACTGGATAAGTGTCTTTTTGCTAGTATGAAACGTTAGGTTAATTTCAACATTGTAACTTTTTTGGTGCTTGTGAAAAAAATTGTTATACAAATTTTATGTACTCCCTTTGAGGGGCTTTATCTTAACAAGGGATGCTCCAATGAAGTTTCTTTATATGAAAGATGCTGTCTTTTTTCGATGAGGAATCACCTCCTTAAATATTTTACACTTATTTAGTTACATCTTGTATATGATAGACATCGCACACAGAATAAATCAGCGAACATTTTTCTTATATTTCTCATTACCTTGAAAGTATGAAAAAATGTGTGACAAATCTTCATATCCATAAACCCATAACAGATTACAGTAATGTGCGGTGACATTCGCATTTGTTAACTGTACTTAATTATTGAGTCACTAGACTCCTTCATCTGATGAAATCAGATCATTATATCGCAAACCTCTAGTTAATATAGGTACATTTTATATCCTAGTGAAGTTGTGAAACTAAGAGTGGCCATATAAAAACAAAGCTTATGTAAAATTGATACAATGTGGAATTTTATTTTGAGCTTTCCACTATCTATTATTGCTGTCCTTGCACACTTTGTTTTAGTTGACATCTTCTACTCTATATCTTATTTCCGTTTCAAGCAAGTTCCACCATCTAGAACAGCTCGTCAACATTCGCTATTAATAATTGTGCTCAATATTTTTTGAGGAACTGATGATAATAACATCTAGATTCCTTTTTTAATTTCATTTAAAGTTATAATATAAAAACCGAATGTGAAAATTAAAATAAAAAAAATATAAATCTTCGTTATGCAAACCATAGCCAACCAAGATAGTGGTCTTATACAAAAACTTCTTTCGGATCTTTTCTGCATGAACTTTGTTAGTTCGCCTAGTTTGTTTTGAATAATAGAAATATTGAATTACGTTTATAATCTATAATATAAAAATGAATCGCAAAATGTGTTGGTAAGCGCATAACTCAACAACGCCTGGACCAATTTGGCCAAATCTTTTTTTAAAATGTTCGTTGAAGTTCAAGGATGGTTTTCAAAATTAGAATTATTGCTGGAAAATCCCTAAAAATAGCCCTTTTCTTTTTCCCATACAAATGATTTGTAACTAAAACGTAGTCAATTTGAGCTTTATTGCTATGGTTTAAAGTTCATATTGAATTACGAATGTTTTTATTTACGACTGCTGTTAGTCAATGTACTTGGCCCAACATCATTCCAACAGTTACGAACTGTTGATGGTGAATTGTGTGGATCCTACAGAGAAGCCTGTCAACGTTTGCAATTGCTTGAAAATGACGCTCATTGGGATCAAACTCTCAATGATGCTGTAATATCATCACACGCTCATCAAATACAACATTGTTTTCTGTTATCATATCTACATGCTTCTCATCAATCCCAATTGATTTGTGGATCAAGTACAAAGATTATATGTGTGATGATATTTTGTATCAAATACGGAATAGAATGGGAAATCCAAATATACAAATCAGTGATGAAATTTACAATGAAGCATTGATTTCAATTGAGGACATGTGCTTGATAATGTCAAACAAACTATTAATTCAATTAGGCCTGACCGCGCCCAATCGTCCAATGCATGACGATTTTAACCAAGAGTTGCATCGAGAAAAACTGTATGATCTCAACGCTTTGAAAGAATTAATTCAAACAAATCTTCCACTGTTAAATGAACAACAGAAGTATGTATTTGAAACTCTTATGAAAGCAACAAATGATGAAACTGGAGGGATTTACTTCTTAGATGCACCTGGTGGTACAGGAAAAACTTTTTTGATTTCATTAATATTAGCAACAATTCGCTCACAAAATAAAATTGCACTTGCACTCGCTTCGTCGGGAATCGCAGCAACTTTGCTTGAAGGTGGTCGAACAGTCCATTCACCACTAAAATTGCCATTAAATATGCAAAGCAATGAAACTCCAACCTGCAACGTTTCGAAGAACTCTGCAATGGCAAAGGCTTTGCAGCAATGTAAATTGATTGATAATAACCGATTTGGTGGTGCAATGATTTTATTAGCAGGAGATTTTCGTCAAACATTGCCAGTGATTCCACGATCAACGCCAGCTGATGAACTCAATGCATGTCTTAAGTCCTCCAATTTGTGGAAACATGTCAAAGTACTTCATTTAAGCAAGAATATGCGTGTCGAGTTGCAAAATGACCAATCTGGAAACATATTCTCTAAACAACTCATTGACATTGGTAATGGCAAATTTCCTATAGACATGTTGACTGGCTGCATTAACTTTCTTCAATGTTTTCGTCAGTTAACTCGATCAAAAGAGGAACTTATTCAGAAGGTGTTTCCAGATGTTTCTCAAAATTACAGAAACCATGATTGGTTGAGCGAACGAGCTATACTGGCTCCAAAAAACATAGATGTAAATGAATTAAATTTCAAAATTCAAGAACAAATTACAGGCGAATTGAGGATATATAAATCAGTTGATTCGGCTACTAATCAAGATGATGTAGTCCACTATCCACCGGAATTTTTAAACTCGCTGGATTTGCCAGGATTGCTACCTCACAATCTTCAATTGAAGGTTGGATCGGTGGTTATAATGTTGCGAAATATCAACCAACCGCGTCTTTGCAACGATACACGGTTAGCGATAAAAAAATTACTAAACAATGTGATAGAAGCATCTATACTCAAAGGAAAGTATAAAGGAGAAGATGTTTTCATACCGCGCATCTCAATGATTCCGACTGATGTGCCATTTGAGTTTAAACTACAGTTCCCAGTGCGGCTTGCTTTTGCTACGACTATAAACAAGTCCCAGGGGCAATCATTAAGTGTTTGTGGTATTAATCTAGAAAACCCATGTTTCTCACATGGTCAATTGTATGTTGCCTGTTCCCCTGTTGGAAAACCATCAGATTTGTTTATCTATGCGCCAGGTAATCAAACATAAAACATCGTATACCACAAAGCACTACAATGATAATAATAATAATTATGATTCACATGATTAACAATAAAGCGATTACTTATTTTTAAATCATTATATATGTTTTATTTAATTATTTTTTATTCACAACGCCCTATCACCAGGGTGACGGTTCTGTTCAGGAGAATTTTTTTAAATACGTAGGCACAAAAACTGCCACATTACAAATCTTTTTGACAGGACGAAGTCTGTCGGGTCAGCTAGTAGTATCTATATAAGTGTGGTTGGTACAACTTTTTCCATAATTATTATTCTTAATATTTTGTTTGTGATATTATGTTGAATGATTATTATTGGTAATAGCCCAAATAATCATTCAACACGAGTTCCATCATCGACAATATCTCGTCGTCAACTGTGATATTCTATTCGGTATTCGTCAGTAATTTGTAAATGAAAGTGATTTATTATTTTTCAGAAGACTGAAGTTGTGAGTTTATTTTGAATATCATTATTAAAATTTATTTATTTGGTAAAATATTTCATTTCGACCTGACATCTGTAAAGCTGAAAAATCAATAAATCTTCACAGCTTTTCGATAGATCAACCCTAAATCGGTAGAAATACCGATAAATCAATGGCATCGGCAACATGGAGTACACTATTATGTGTGGCTGACGGGAGACTACTGCTATAATCGAGTGCTGCATAATCGTCTCTTGGTTTAGACGAGATACGATTATGCAGTCTCTCGTATTATACGAGAGACGACAGACGATTATGCAGTATCTCGTATAATCGTATCTCGTCTAAGCCGAGAGACGATTATTAGTCCAGTAAAGGAAGGGCTGAAATCACTTTTTCTCGGAAAGAGCTGCATTTTTGATATGTTGATTGTTATAATGAAAGAAGCATATGGTCAAAAATGCAGGTGTTAAAATTTTCAGGAACATTGAAAAATCCTTGAAAATATAGAGAAAAATGCGGTTTTTCTGATATTTTCGCGAATTAAAAGGTTTAGTAAGAAAATGTTTTAAACAAAAGTTGTAGAGCGGAAAATTCTAGTCCAAATTATGTAATTAGCGTTCTCGAAAGTGAATTTGTATACTGATAAACAGCGTATTTCTTTAGTAGCGCAATACCAACGAATTTTAAATTTGGCGCTCGATGAAATGACTACCTGTTAAGGCCGAACCAAACATCTGGAAGATATTCGCCAGAGTTGGACTCCACTCGTTTTGTTATTGTATTGCTTTTATTACATGGAACCCTATCATATAATGTTGAGTTGTTTGGAAACGGACAGTTTGGGTAAAATGATGTTCGGTTTTCTAATCTGATGTGCTAGCGAAGGCGATATAGATTCTTCAATGGAGGCTAGAAGTAATATGAAAAATAGAAAAGTCAAAAATTGGATGAATTATAAAAAGGAAATTTTGTAATTTGACGAAATTGAAATTGAAATTTTATTAATTCAAAAACTAAAATAGTTTTCGGCCGCAATTATGAACAAATTCCTAGCTGAATTTCCTTAAGATGCATACGATATACGAATAATAATTCAGACGTAGGTAGGTATGTTTGTGATAGTAATAGTAATTCTTCGAAAGAAAGAAATTTATTCATAGTAATGGGATTAAAGAGTTTAATTAAAAAACTGTAGTAATTATTTGAAGAGCCATGGCATTAATGAATAATAATTAAAGTTTCCCCTTACAACTATGGTGTAAACCAAATAAATAACTGGATAAGTGTCTTTTTGCTAGTATGAAACGTTAGGTTAATTTCAACATTGTAATTCTGGAATGTTCTTTTTCAGAGAGATGGCTGCCATTACTTTTTGGTGCTATGTGTAGAAAAAAAATTGTTATACAAATTTTATGTACTCATCTTTGAGGGCTTTATCTTAACAAGGGATGCTCCAATGAAGTTTCTTTATATGAAAGATGCTGTCTTTTTCGATGAGGAATCACCTCCTTAAATATTTTACACTTATTTAGTTACATCTTGTATATGATAGACATCGCACACAGAATAAATCAGCGAACATTTTTCTTATATTTCTCATTACCTTGAAAGTATGAAAAATGTGTGACAAATCTTCATATCCATAAACCCATAACAGATTACAGTAATGTGCGGTGACATTCGCATTTGTTAACTGTACTTAATTATTGAGTCACTAGACTCCTTCATCTGATGAAATCAGATCATTATATCGCAAACCTCTAGTTAATATAGGTACATTTTATATCCTAGTGAAGTTGTGAAACTAAGAGTGGCCATATAAAAACAAAGCTTACGTAAAATTGATACAATGTGGAATTTTATTTTGAGCTTTCCACTATCTATTATTGCTGTCCTTGCACACTTTGTTTTTAGTTGACATCTTCTACTCTATATCTTATTTCCGTTTCAAGCAAGTTCCACCATCTAGAACAGCTCGTCAACATTCGCTATTAATAATTGTGCTCAATATTTTTTGAGGAACTGATGATAATAACATCTAGATTCCTTTTTAATTTAATTTCAGTATGATTCACATGATTAACAATAAAGCGATTACTTATTTTTAAATCCTTATATATGTTTTATTTAATTATTTTCAATTCACAACGCCCTATCACCAGGGTCACGTTTCTGTTCAGGAGAATATTTTTAAATACGTAGGCACAAAAACTGCCACATTACAAATCTTTTTGACAGGACGAAGTCTGTCGGGTCAGCTAGTAGTATCTATATAAGTGTGGTTGGTACAACTTTTTCCATAATTATTATTCTTAATATTTTGTTTGTGATATTATGTTGATGATTATTATTATTGATAATAGCCCAAATAATCATTCAACACGAGTTCCATCATCGACAATATCTCGTCGTCAACTGTGATATTCTATTCGGTATTCGTCATTAATTTCTAAATGAAAGTGATTCATTATTTTTCAGAAGACTGAAGTTGTGAGTTTATTTTGAATATCATTATTAAAATTTATTTATTTGGTAAAATATTTCATTTCGACCTGACATCTGTAAAGCTGAAAAATCGATAAATCTTCACAGCTTTTCGGTAGATCAACCCTAAATCGGTAGAAATACCGATAAATCAATGGCATCGGCAACATGGAGTACACTATTATGTGTGGCTGACGGGAGACGACTGCTATAATCGAGTGCTGCATAATCGTCTCTTGGCTTAGACGAGATACGATTATGCAGTCTCTCGTATTATACGAGAGACGACAGACGATTATGCAGTCTCTCGTATCTCGTATAATCGTATCTCGCCTAAGCCAAGAGACGATTATGCAGCACACATAATAGTGTACCCCATGCAGCCGATGCCATTGATTTATCGGTATTTCTACCGATTTAGGGTTGATCTACCGAAATTCATGATTCATGTTGACAAAAGGTGTTTACGAATCGCTAAAATGTTGTTTTTATCTGGTCTTTTATCGACAAGTAATTGAATTGCATTCCAGTTTTGCTATGTACAAGTATCTTTGAATACCATACCCATGCGGAAGCTCTTAAATCTGAGAAACATAACACCCTTTGAAAAGAACGTTAGAAGTTTTCTCAAGTCGTGCACCCCGATAGATCCAAGTAAATCCACTATGCTGCAAATGGGGGTCATCGCATGAAATAAAACAATACATCCAAAATATCCAAGGAAGAGACACTTGAAAGAAAAAAACCTAGAAAGCAGCATTTATGAAAATCACTTCTGCCTCCATAAGTGCTCCCACTAGAGATGAAATCAAAATTCATTTGATTTCATGAATTGTGTCAATCTTGACAATGAAAATTGAAAAACAGTTCAAAATTGCCTTGAGAACAATAGAAGAAGCTGGTACGAAGAAGATCAATAACAGATGTGGTCCAAAAAATCTTTCTACATTTGTTCATGCTTCCAAGGAACATGAACAGGCAATAAAATCTATCGACTTTATCTGTTGAATGGAGAAATGAATATTTCCTCACTCAAACAATGGATAATCACTTCTAAGAATCTATATTTCACAATCGAACCTTTTACACAGGATATATCTGTCTTTGGTTTCAAAACCCACATGTAAGAGGACGTCAATGATGCCTATGTTGACCGAAATTATTGGAAGGCCACGGAAGGCACCAGAGCATGTGAAATGTGCATTATTTAACAATGTTAAACCTAGTATTCTACACATTGTCTAAATTCATTTAATTCTCAATTATTTCTTACCACTGAGTGAAATAATCGAAACCTATTATTATTTTTTCAGAACGAAGGCGGAAATGATGCCGAAATGCTTACAAATATGGATGAATACCTTCTGGAAATGAAGAGTTAAAATGTACATGAACAGATTTAAGGTGTATGTGATAATTCTTATAGCACTATTCGATAAGTCTTGGTCTATAGGATCAAAATGTCCGAAGTCAGAACTGATTGCCCCTTGTCGTTGTTTAATGAAGCGAGACGAACGTCAGGTTTGGTGAGTGATACTTCTGAAATTTTTATTCACAGCTATATCACCTGAAGATTTTGAATCCTTTTCAATTTCATTTCCCCGACAATAGGTCGAAGTTTTTACTACGATTAGGTACTTAATTTTAAGTACGATGTAATAATTTGGGTGACGAAAACATAGCACATTATCTTCTTACCCGTTTGTAATTCGATTTTGAAATCATTAGACATAACGTACTCACATGTATTTTCAATATTACCTAGAAGTTTCCTAAGTAGGATAGAAAAGAATGTTTTGTTTATCTCAAGAAAATAATAGTTGATTAATTAAGGGCTTCATAAAGATCGTTGATCAAAGAATTCACAGAACACTTCAGTGGATCTTTTGGATTGTCCAATGGAGTTGATCAACCGATCAACGGTAATAAAATCATCATAAGGGAAGCAAAGAATCATCATTCATTTTTCGTTTTAATAATATATAGTTTATCTATCATTACCACTATACTCTGGAAAACATACATTTGGAGATTTTAAAGAATCATTTTATTAAGGGGCGATTATGTCCCAATCCCAACAAAATAGAGGTATCTTGTTTTATCTGAATAATTATGAGAAATATAGGTTTTTAGCTGTACTTTCAATGACTCTCCTATCGAACATAATTTCTACCCAAAATACTTAGGAATTAAATAAGATCATTTTGGGGTGCTGATGCTTACACTCTTCGCACGGCATCTCTAGCCTTAGTGTTTTCTGCAGCCGAGTATTGTTGCTCTGTTTGGTTTAATAGTACACATACACAAAAATGGATACACAATTGAATACATCGATGAGAATAATTACTGGTTCCACAAGATAAAGTAGCCTCTGTGTTTATAAATAGAAGACCGCTCTTGAAGAAAGAAATCCCTTAAATATCTTTAAACTTATTTTTGTACAAACAACTACCCTTAGGCGGGGAGCTAGAGCTTTTTCCCTAGGTTTCATTTCATATACCGAACTGTATGGACACATTTGTTAAGATCTCAAATATTCCTAAAACTCAGTCAACGTTTCGGAGAGCATTCGCTTCTTTATCATGACTCGTTTTGGAAGATTAGGTATAATATTCGTTTTTGTGAATATTCCCTTTATTTCAAGCCTTAACGACAAGATTTGGTTAAATACGTTTCTCTGCATTTTGAAGTTCAAAATGAAGCGAATATTCACAATAACTTTATAAATATTATATCTAATATCCGAATTGATTCTATCCACTATCTCATTTAATGTGTACTCATCTTTAGAGAGGCACTTGACAATATTCAGGAAGGAATAAACATAAATAGTGCGAAACTTAATAACATAAGGTACGCAGATGACACCATAATGTTTGTCTTCAAGGACTACAAAAACTAATGTATAGAGTGAGCGAGGGTAGCATACAGTACGGGCTGGAAATGAATATAAACGAAACCAAACTCCTTCTAGTAAGTAAAAGAAACAACACAGAAGACTATGTATACATGAATCAAATGGCCACCCTGTATAATTGAAAAGAAAATTTCATTTTAAAACCGAAAAAAATGTAAGGAAGTCCATTAGAAAAAATAAGTTGATGTTACAACATAAGCTATAGCTTCAAAATAATATTGGGTCAGAATGCATTCGGCATTCGTTTTCACAGGAAAATCAACCAAGTAGCACATAAGCTAGGTTTTCTCTAACTTCTCAAGAAATTGGTTTTTCCCATCGAAAGTGTTCAATTTGGAACATCGTATGTTGTATAAAATAAAATTTTTATTTCAGGTGTTCACACAGCGATCTACCAAAAGTATTATCTGGACTACGTTCCTTGAGCAAATATCTAGCATCACCAATCGATGAATTGATATTGGAAAATAATTACCTACCATCACTTCCTGGAAAAACCTTTGCCAACCTAAAAGTTTTACGCATAATGTTAAGACAGAATGGATTAGAAAGAGTGTCACACGATTGGCTAAGTGGCCTCGAAGAAGTTCTAATGGAACTTTTCATAGTTGAACCTAAACTAAGATATCTGCCAGATGATTCCCTAAGCCGTATGAATTCTCTTGAAGCAATAACCATACAAACAAACGATTTGAAAAGACTTCCACAGATCTCGTCTTTAGGAAAACTAAGATATCTCCAGGTAGAATCTGTAGCTCTCGCTGAGCTTTCTCCTAGAAATTTCATAAATCTTCCTGCTCTTGAGAATTTCAAGATGAGCGGAAGTAAAAATTTGAAAAGATTAGAAGCAGGTTTATTCGAAGATTTGCCGTTGTTGAAATCAATAAACATGTCGGAATGTGGTTTATTTTGGATACATCCAAGGGCCTTCTTGAACCTTCCTTCATTGCAGGAGTTGATTCTAGAGCGAAATGATCTGGAAGATGTTGGGATGGTGGGAAGGGCGTGTAAAGATCTTCATTCTTTAAAACATATTCGTTTGGATCACAACAATATCGGTGTTTTATCCAAAGGGTCCTTTGTTGATCTTCCATCTCTCAAAAGTCTACATATTTCCTTCAATAAAATAACGGACATACATGAAGGAGCCTTTCATAGAGTACCCCGATTGAAAAATCTTCATTTGAATCATAACAAAGTACGAAAAATTCATCCTGAGTTTTTTTTCCATAGCTCAGACAGTGGTTTGGAAGAACTTTGTTTGATTGACAATAACCTATACCAAATTTCAGAAGTGAAAACACTTCTCAATGCCTTACCAAGGTTGATTTACCTCGACATGAGTTTCAATAAGTTACAAATTATACCTTTTGGTTCTTTGCTAGGACACCCAACTTTAGAAGTGATGAAATTGAATAGTAACAAGATTCATAAAATAGAGAAGGAATCCTTTATGGCAATGCCAGCCTTGAGGGAGTTAAACCTAAAGAATAACTCTTTATCTGACAATGACCTAGGGCCATTGTGGAATCTACCATCACTCAAAGGTCTCGACCTTTCAATGAACAAGTGGAGAAAAATTGATCTTCTTTTTCTCTCTAATCTGCCATCCTTACGAAGACTTGATATGAGTGAAAATGAATTAATTATGGTAGATCCAATGTCTTTTACTATGACTCCCGTGATTGAATATGTGAATTTATCTCGTAATAATCTTCACGTAGTCCATCCTTCAACGTTTAAACATGCAAAGAAACTGTTTGAATTAGACATAAGTCATAATAATCTTGAGGAGTTTATGGTGGGCCTTCCACAGGGTCTTGAGTACCTCCACTTGAATTTCAACAAGCTCAGATCTCTACCATCCTTATCTGGACCCATTGAATTATACTCTTTGAAGCACCTCGACCTCTCTTATAACATGATAGGAAAATTAAACTCCCACAACTTGAAGAAAGTGCCATCCTTGAAAAAATTGTACATGACAAATAATTTCTTGCAACGTTTGGAGGAAGGAATTTTGGAAGATTTATCTCAATTGGAGATTCTCGACTTGAGATCAAATAAAATAGTTAGTGTTCATCATGATTCTTTCAGGAATTTGAACAACTTGATAGAATTGAACCTGAGGAATAATTACATCGAAACCTTTTTACACAAAAACTATTCAAGGAAAATCTAGACTGCTCAAACTGGACATTAGTGGTAATAAACTTGTAGAATTCTTGCAAGGACGCTTGGATTTCAATACAAACTTGAAACATCTGAATATTTCGCACAATTTCTTAGTGGAGATTCCTCGGAATGTGTTCAGAATGAAAGAACTTATGGTAATTGATTTGAGTCAAAACAGAATCAAGTATTTACCGGTTGAGGCTTTCTCTAAGTTGTCACAACTTGTTGATTTAAGAATATCTAAGAATTTTATTAGAGAACTTCGATTAAGTACGTTCTCGAAGCTTAGGAATTTAAGGATAATTCATTTGGACCACAATGATATAGATAAGATTGAAACAAATACCTTTCATTCTTTAAGAAGCTTAGAGATGATAAAATTGGACAATAACAAATTATCCAACATACCAAGCTATACCTTCAATAATCTAACTATGCTTCATGTGGCGGAACTGCAGAATAACAACTTGGAAACTTTGGCAAGTGACGCTTTCAACTTAGTTCCTAATATTTTGTTTCTTAATTTAAGTAATAATGATTTGAAAAGTATCCAAGGATCTGGTTTAAGAAATATACCTTCTCTGGAAGTCCTAGATTTGAGTAACAATTCTGTAAGGAGGATCGAGCCTGACAGTTTCAAAAGGATGAATTGGTTAGTAGAGATCAAGATGGATGATAATATAATTTGTGAGATAGTTGGTTCACCGTTCAGTGATATGCCAAGACTAAGGATAATTTCATTGAGATGGAACAGATTGAAGAAAGTATCTGAGAAAGTTTTAGATAAAATAAGAACGAATATCGCTGTATTCGACATTGATGGTGAGTCAATTCATGATTATAGAATGAATTCAATTTCAAGCACAATTTGAATGATGAGGGACAAACATGCGATCGTTCATTCCAATTCTTTATTTAAAGTTAGAACATATAGGCACTTGTGATGTAATTCATGATCCACTTCTCATTTCATATCACCTAACGACGTCATGGTGAAAGAGCAGGATGAATACTGATTGTTACAATTTTGAATCTGGCGATTTTGTTATTGACTACTTCAAGTGTGTCGATTCGAATGGGATCATGAAAAAAAATCCAGAGTGAATAACTGTAGCAATCATTCTGTAATATCTTGCTTGTCTCAAAATGCACGTTAGACTACTCCATAATCGTGACTAAAGAATGTAGAAATTATGTTAACTTGACTTACTACTTATGTACTAAAGCGAAATATGATTCTTCCATTTTTTGTAGGTAACCCCCTTATTTGTGACTGCAATGCTCTATGGTTGAAAGTTTGGTCAGAAGAGACCTCGATAATAGGTCCGCACTGTAGCAATGGTCTTCTTGTACGGGAATTAAAGTTGTCTCCTTCCTTTTGCAAACAAACACCAATGAAGGATACATACAATGAGTGCGAAGAAAACTCAAATCGCTTCTCTCAAGTTTTCTCGCTATATACTAACCTTCGGAACAGATCGAGCGAAGAGAAATCCAACAATTTATTGGCACCATTGCCTCAAGAATCCGAGTATTTTTACGATGAGTACGTGGATTATCCCTTCAATGAATCGATGCCTTTAACTACAATAGCTGAGGAAGGAGTTTTGGATAGATTTCTCAAAGTTAATCATAGTACGCTGATGGAACCTGAAGTTTCTTCTCACATCATTCCTGGTGAGTATCTGTGAAAACCTAATGTGTGTGATATTCTGTTTCGACATTTCGCCCAAAAGAATTTTCAAATGTTTCAATGGATGGGTTTAAGGGCGCCCACATTGATTAACCAGAAGGAAACTAAGTGAAAAACGAATTCAATTTTTCAAAAATGAATCTGAAGAAGATACAGTACCAATAAGAATTTTTTCTCAGTATATGCTGATATTTAGAAGAAAAAACTTATCAAACTAATAAGTTTTATACTTTCAGGTGATACTCCGACCTTGTATGCTGCTCCATCATCAAACAGAAACAAACCTGACATTCCTAAAGAAGTCCCTCATTCTCCTAGCAGCAGTGGGTTTACTTTCTTTGGAGTACCTTTACCCAGTATAAACTTGGGTCAACTAATTGGAGGAAACAAAAATAACGTTGCCAAGTCAGCAGAAATTACAAAATCATTGACACCCATTGCTGATAGAAAAGTGGCTATCATGAATCTTCCAGCAATGAGTGGTACAACTGTACGTAATATCTACAGGATTCCTCCAAGTACCCCACTCATCGAAACTGGAGGATTCAGGCCTATGTTACCTGGAGAAGGGGGTTTTAGACCATTATTTGAAACAACAACTCCACATACTGAAGTGCGGCGTAATGAATTACCAAGAGGTAGTTCGACCGCTACTGCTTATCCAGAAAATGTTGCTATAGTGACTGCTGAAAAAGATATACTAACGGACTCTTCAAAATCAGCATCATCACCAATAATTGAGAAGATAACTGAACCAAATTCCTTCACTCACCCTTCAGATCCTTTGGAACCAGCTGACACGACGTTAACACCAACTGAGACTGAGCAAACACCTAATGTTTTTCCACTACAGAAACTATTCCAGCATTCATCGAGTCTTCGATAAATAAGTCTATCCAAAATTATGATACTTCCCAGAGTATAAGTTATTCTAAGAGTCCCAACTTGTCTGATAATTCTTCAGCCACTTCGAAGGATTCTATAGGCATGGGAATTCCAAATAGCACTGTACCCTTAGATACTATACAAAATATAGAAAAGGAAGTGAAGGATGGCTTTGCGGTCAGCACTGAAGGTTACATTGAAGAGGGAGCTACTTCGGTAACCACAAATTCAAATAATACAGAAAATCAAGCAGTGACTACGCCAATCAATATACTATCAACCACATCAACAAACATTACCACCAATACACCGCAAGCAGCCACAAAAGAAGTAATCAAAAATTCCACAAATGTATGGGAGGAAGTAGCATTCAAAAATAAAGTAAACGATAGGGGTTTAACCTTAGATCAAATTGCTAAAGTGGCTAAAGCTACTACAGGTCCATCAACTAAAGTTTTAACTCCTACTCTCCTCATACCTGGAGGTCAACAGCCACAGACAAGATCAGCAGGAAGATCTACCATTATCAAGGTTCAATCACCCTTCACTACAGGTGCTTCACCTTTAATAAGAGAACCAGATGAGGTTGATGCTAAGTTGACTGCCGAAACAGTAACTTTGGACCCAAAGATTACTAAGGTTGATGAAACAAAGGAGAATTGGTATTTTGCAAACTATAATAAGACTTATTCTGAGCCATATCTTGGTGTGAGACGAAATGGGGCTGACAGGCTAAAAATTTTGGTTACAACAGTTCTTCTTATTTCGTTTGGGATTTTTCTCATTTGATTTTTGTAACGACATTTTGGGAATTCAAGTACTCGTAAATATCATCTTAGCATCAGAGGTGAAATTTCCGGAGGAAAATGAAATAACTAAGGAATATGTATTTTTTCATTGTATATTGTATAGTTCTTTGATTATGAAATAAAAACATTATAAGAAGAAAAAATATTTTGGTATATCAAAACCAACCTTGAAATGTAAGAAAATCGGCCCATATCAAAAGTTATCTTTGGAAGGCTCCACTTCTTTGCTGAATTTCAAGGCCATAGTTGCAATGATTCAATTCAGGTTACATATGCGTTGATTCATCCGATAACATGTTGTCCTTTTGAATATGATTTTGTTATGCCTATCATAATGACATTGTCGTCCTATTAGCAGAGAAATTGGGGAGTTAATTTCTTCAAGCCCCTTCCTTGGTGCTACCTCTGGACTGTGAAATGGATTCTGATTCTGGAGGTTCTGGCTTGTCTATACTGATGAAACACAATTTTTCTCTTGGTCTGCTTTCTTTAGATGCTGACAGTAATATTTCCAGTTCAGAGTATTGCAGTAGGGGAGTTGCTCATAGTAGATAATTTCCTATCGTTCATCACCAGACACACAGCAAAACCTCCGCAGGGTTGTTCTGATTCCCTTTCTTGTGACAAGGTAAGGGGTTTTCTGATCTGATATTTTTCTTCGAAATGATCCTTATGAAGCTTCTTCCAATTCAATATTCTTGTATTAGACTGGGTGTTTCCTGTTTTCAATTATGCTCAATATCCCATGAACTGTTTTGTATGTCCTCATCGTGCAATGTTTCATCATGCTCCACCTAAGTTTCTTCTAGCTCCATGTCTGTCATTGTCTTTTTGTTTTAAAGCTTCGATACGAGCATTTTCTATTGTTCCTATGTGATTTTTTCACCTGAACCTCCTCCTTGATAATTTGTTTGTGGATATAATGCATTAAAAAAGTAAAAATATTTTCTTACTCAACTGAAGAAGGGGATCAAAAAGCGATTGTTTAAAACATAAGATCTGTGTTTATCTTTCAAAGTGCACGTTCTTTCGAATTCCAAATATTCTGTTTATTATCTCAAGCTGAATAACCTTTGCGCTAAGGTATTATTTTTAGGCTTTGGCCTTCTCATCTTCTTACATACAAGCCTTATTGTCAAGAAATATATGAATTCTATCAAACTCAATAAACTGAATCCCACAAAGAGACCCAATAAACCACCACAATTCGCTGCAAACAAAAATGATTTACATAATATCAAAACAAGCTAATAACTTTCTACTCACATACTAGATCACTGAAGCCAAAAACTACACTTTTCACTTGTTTGCTGAATTTTGATTTCTCGAAATAAAAATGAGCAATGGCTGTATTTTTCCTGGAACAAAATGTGAATTAGCTTGAAGGAATACACAAGAAGTTTCATCCAGAAACACTTGCGAGAGTATTTCTGCTGATTAACCATAAGTACTATTTACTTGTATTCTCTCTCCACTTCCTCAGATTCGTTCTTATAGTATTCGATTTTGAGATCGCTATAAGTGCCTGTTTTAAGATAAGTAATTTCGAAGCATCCAGGTAAACATCTGCATTCGGAACTGGAAAAAAGTTTCGAATTGTCAATAAAATATCACTTAATAGCGTGATATAATTTAACTCACGTGATAGCTTGTCCTTTCTCAGAGGCAACCTCTACCTCATCTGGAAAACGAAATTTTTGTCTACTGAGTTCACAGTATAGAAGCACTTATCATAAATATGCATGAAGTTAGCGAAAGGTTGAAAATACCAATTATGAAACAACGTCAAATATTTAGTTCCTGATTAGTGCAAATTGGTGTTTCATAATCCACCACTATGGTTTTTGAGATACACGCAATAATTTGACTTAAAACTACGCCGCAATCTATCCACAATTAATCCAATCATTCTCTTCAAAAGATTGGAGACTATCTGAAGCCTAACACGCATCGCTAACGAACTATGCTGCAATCTTGCCAAGCTTGATATCCAAGGATGGAATTTAGTAGCGGATTCCAACGCAAAATATTTGAAATGCTTTAACTATATACAGCAATTCTTTATTGATAGATTGCGATACAGGAAAATCGGTCTGCCTCAATAATATTCCATTGGCCATGACTGTTGATGACAGAACTTATCTTTAACGAGGCTAGATAATTTTGAAACTTCTTCTATTAATAACGTAATAAGTCATTGTAATTCATTGTGCAGAAGAAATGGTAAATGGGAAGAGTATAATGACCTTAACTTATGTTAGATATTTTGTAAGAAATACCTTTATTACATTGTTACAAGAACGTTATTTCGATTTTCATACAAAATAATTTCTCAAATTCATTATATGTATGTTTTCATCGATTTGGAATTGCTTTTGTTATTATGTCAATAGTTTTATTCAAAATAGAGTGATACTCTTCCTGTTCAGATAGTTAAATAATGTTTTAGACACCTAATACAATCTCTGTTCTTTTATAATATTTTGGCTTCTTATAGAAGGTATAGAATTATTTATTTCGGTAATAACCATCTTCTCTTTTTGCTCTTCTTTTCAACGAAAGATACGACTTCTGTCGTATAAAGCAAAAAAATAGCTTTTAAATAACCTCACAATAATAGAACACTTTTAAATTTTAACGAGTAAGTTTCAAATTGACAGAACTCCAATAACTAGATCAAATTTTTACTAATTCAAATCTAAAGAGAACGGTTCGATAATTTGTGGATACATGGCGACGTAGTATTAAATCAAATTAATCAAAAACAATTGTGGTGGATTGAAAGTTTTATGAAGCACCAATTTGCAGTAATCAATCACTAAATATTTGACGTCGTTGTTGTTTCATTATTGGTGCTCCAACTTTTCGCTAAGTTCACGCTTACCAAAAAACAACACTCGATTACAGTAAAACTAAATATAAACTTGCAGCCGTTCTGGAAGCACCAATTGGGCACTAATTGAAACAACAAAAATTTTCACGAAATTTGAATCTGTTGGTGCTGAGCGTGAAGTCAGCAACGAGGGAAATATTCTCTGATATTTTGAAAACGGTTGATTTTGTTTAATTGCTTTCAAAGCGCCAATAGGCACCAATTGAGCACTAACGGTCGGTTTCCGAAAAGCAGATCAACATAGAAATCAACTAATCAGCTGTTAAATCTATGATCAACTGTCATTCGAGTTGCTTGAAGGATGGGTAACTAGTTTAATTTGGCCATCCGGTCAGTTAACACAGTGTTCAAATATTTCACGTAAATTGTAAGGCAAGAGTCACTTTGAGTTTCTGAAACGCGAATTAATGCTAACTCAGAGGTCAAACTGCAAACTGGTTTCCAAAAAGTTGTCAACTGATTGGTGCTAATCGGCAAATTAACTTGTAAGAGATCATTATTTATATTTATAAAATTTATATTTACAACAAATGGTTAATATAATAAAAAATGAAATTATCGATGAAAAATATTTTCTTTCAATTCATGGAGAACTCTGAATTATATATTAAAAAAAAATTGAGGAAAACGCCCATAAACAATAACCATTAATAAAAAAGATTTTTTTGTCATAAATTATAGTTCTTCAAGAAGTTCCAAAAATAATAAACTTAATTGAAATAGCGCATTTGTTCATAAAAAATTTATAATTTATTGGTTATAGAATTTTGTTTTAGTTAATTAATGCCCCTTATTAACATAAAACTGAAAATAACAAATAAACAAAAATTTTACAACATGACGGTGAATTTCTCTTGTAAGCATAAAAAGTGATTAACTATAGCCAAGGTATTGAATTTGGGTGAACTTTCATCACACTATCTTATTTTATAGGAAGATATACTAAAAGTCTCAACCAAGCGAAAAAATATTTCGGCAATTATTTGAGCATATTTTTAATTTACAATGATTAAAGAAGTGCCGGAAAAAGTTATTAGTCAACAAAGGTATAGTTTCTTGAAGAATTAACTTTAGGAGATAATTCCAAAAAGAAATCAATACTTTGAAGTGTTAAGATTTAATAACAATTCTTTCAAATCTACAATGCACCCTAAAATGTTACTATTTTATTAACTTGCCATACACTCAAATTTCAACGATAAATTAAAATTACTATGAATGTAATAAAAAATTTGATTCTAACATAGTACCTAGGCTTTGACGCCTTCGCATTTGTGAGATATTCCAAACTACGCATGCGCTTACCCGAGTGCAGTGTTGTGAAACTTGAATCGCTGATTTTAAAATTCGAAAGGAATGTCATTTATATTGAAATGCAGAGGTACAAATTATGCTCGACGCACTGATAACAATATTAAAAAAATACACGTTTACAACCATCATGGGATTATTCCCCGAAATAATTATATTACTTGTCAAGTTCGCCAGAAAAATGAGCGCCAAATTTCAAAAACTGGTGATCCAGAACTTCAAGTTTAGCGAATGCTCAGTAGTGATGATCCTACACATTCTTGATCAATTTTCAGTGCGTTTGAAATGACATTTGCAATATATCTCTTATATATAAATATATATGATCATTTATAAATCTTGGATTTTAACATCTTTGATCGAAGAATATAAGTTTTTGTCACAGAATCTGGGGTTCGATAGTCTGTCAACTGAAAATGATCGTAGATTATCTAATTGTGCACTGAACACATATATATATATATGTTGCGATATTCTCGCAACAATGGACAGTTCTTGGAATTTGGGCCAACGGCCGTTACTTCCAAGAACGCCTTCTGTCGGACGGAATTTTGGAAATCCTTAAACTTAGCTACCTGAACTTTTGTACACGTCCGACCTCTTTTAGTAATTAACATTCATTCTCTCTACACCTCTCAAGGGGGTAAGTAAGTTCTACAAGTAAATTCTCTCTACACCTCTCAAGGTGGTAAGTACTCCTACAAGTAAATTCATTCTCTCTCAAGACGCTCTTGTGCACAGTATCTTCAAGTGAGCTCTCTTTTATCAATTTACTTTTCACGAGTCCATAACGGCATTCAGAACTACAAGTTCCTCTTAAAATCTCTCAAAACAATCTGTTTTCGGGTCAGTTAGCTACCCTAGTTCATGTGTATGTGAATTACTCAGTTGAAATTCTCTACGTAAAAGAAAAAGGTTGTAAATTGTGAATCTGTGATGCAATTACATATCGCCAAGGCACAATTCATCAGTGGAAGCTTGTGAAGCCTTATTCAAAGTGCCTGCACCTTATTCTGAGAAATCTACCCTCGACGATTGAAGCAGAGCTGTGGTGAACTCCAAACAACAAATAAGGTCAGATCTCTTTATCACTTTATATTACCAGAAGTGCCCTAGATTGAGCAGAGAACTTCAAATCCTTGGTTATTATAGACACCTAAAAACTCTTTCTGTGAGTGTAATCTCGCAAGTGCCGAACATTGTGTAACTATTTTTATCTGTGAATACATAATTCTATTTTAACTACAAACTTGTTTTTATTCACCTTGCAAACATCTTATCTACCAAAGATAATTTTTGGATCTACTGTTTTAGTATAACCAGCGACTCAGGAAGTCCGCTGCCCTTCATTAAGCGGGTGATTATTATTACTTCTAATTTTGTACCCGCACAATATATATATTAGACATATATTGTGAATGTCAGTCCAAACGCACCGAAAATTGATGCCAGGATGACCTCGTAGCATCATCTCTACTGGGCGTGCGCATAACTGAAAGGTCAAAATCACCGCTTGTTGAAATTGACAGGTAGATTTGGCGCATGCCCAGTTTAGACTATGCTGCGAGGTCGAACTTGTCAAAGCCAATTATGTTGGCTTCAAAGTTTTTATTACAGTCACAGAGTATTGTTCTTATAAGTATATGACATGATATAACATTTCTGTTAAGATGATCGTTGTGTTTGTTGACATGAGATTTGATCAGTGTTTCAGAAACTGGCCGTAAATATTTGACATAGTGCTTCCAACTTTTTGTCAAATTCACGGACCCAGATAAATGCCTGAACTAAATTTTATTTTTATGTTGGAAACTTATCTTTTGAATTTATTTTTCTGGATTTTCGCACATAGATTCATCGTTATTGAGAAAGCTTTATCAAGTGATTCTTCGCTTCGCTGAACTTTTCAGTTTCATTTAAAAATTCAACATCAAAACTTTTTCCTACTGTTAAAGAATAGTACTCACTTTTCGCCTCCGTCTGACACTTGGCTTGTTTCTTGCTACATGTTGTAACATCTCTAGCCTCTGCAATTATATCGATTTGAGTTTAAATATACAAGAATATAGGAGTTAACTCACTTGGTAGATAATATGGTATACATCCGCATTTTCGATTTGTGTGATTTGAAAGACATTCTACTAGGCAATTCCTTTCAGTGTAAGTCCTAAAAATAACCTTCTTTTTGAATGCTTTGGATAAACAAATTGAATTTTATATTGTTTCTTGATGATGATAAATTCGGTTCATATTGAAAAAGTTATTATTTATCATTCAGTACTAAATTTGACGGGAAAATAAGGTTGTCTATGAAACTAGAAAGAATTAAGATGTTCAAATATTTTTAATTTGTTTTTTATGTAAGCTAAACACACACAAACTGTGATTCTATTTTTAATTTTTAATATTTATATTTTCTAACGAAGGTACTGCATTGACAGTTTTTTTCTCTGAATTTTTCTCTTTCGTTGGCGATTCCATTGTCTCAAATCTAAGCAAACGGGCTTGACAAAAATATGGTAGAAACATTCGACCATGCTCAATATACTGAATCCCAAAAATGCTCCAAGAAGGCCACCAGTGTTTGCTGAAAAATAAGAGTGAAAACATAATACAATTAATTCATTGAAGTCATAGTGGCGTCACGGAAAAGGGATGATAATCGACTTGAATGTGATGAGAGCAGAAAATCTCTTTATTTTCATACATTGTGTGTAGGGTGAGTAAAATTTGTGATCTCAAAACTGAAGTAAAAATACTACTGAATTCAGGTCTATTGAACGAGGAAATTAACCCACGGCGTCTGATCCATCGGTCAAATAAATTATTCGTTTGAATTTACTCAAAGTATCAGTATCGAATCCAGGTCAACATTAGCCAAAGTCGATAGTAAGTAAGATAAACGTGACAACAGTGAAAATTTGACAAAATCGTTTCATATTCATTATGTATAATCATGAAATTTTCGGGTGATCACATAATCTATTAAATGAAAGTAATACTCACATAAGAAATCAGTGAAACCATATATTTCACTTTTGAGTTCCTTGGTATATCTATGCTTGTAGAAGAAAAAATTTACTACTGCGATATTTTTCCTAAGAAAAAATTCGTTAAGTAACGAATAGAAACATATTTAATTGAACTCACTGCAGATATTCCCCAGAATAATTGACCAATTCCTTATAATTGTATGTCAATGGTGTACTCGATCCTGACTTTGTGTATGATACTTCAGCACAACCTGGCAGACAGTCGCAATTCTTGCTAGAAAAAAATAATCAGTGCCCTGATTTGAGAAAAGTCTCAACCTTACGTTCTGCCATAAATGATATTTGTAGCTGCTGTGAATAAAAGAACGAAATTCAAAATTACAATGAAGTTGAGTTATAAATAACATACTTTGAGCATCTTTGACACAATCTTCATCCCCTTTAGCACAAATTCTTCTTCCTCTACTTTCTGAAAAAAATATGCGTGAATGAAATTAGGAAAACACTGTGGTTTTCTACTCTGTAACGAAGACTGATTTTCTAGACGAAACCAATTCGCGTCCTCATAAATAAGTGTGATATTGTTTTTTCAATGATGAAATATTGGTCTTGTAATGACGTAAAAATGTTATGACGGCAGTGCGCCACTCTTGGTGGGCTCATGACGGTGAGAAGAGGTTGGAGACCCAGACAGGGGCATAATGCATCTTTGCCCAGCAAGCAGACGAGTCTAGGCGACTCGTTACAACCACAGTACATACAGAGTGGATCCGGAATGAACGCTGGTAGCCTGAATGGTCGCTTACTTCGATGTGAAAATTCTCTCAAAATTTGCAATGAGCTCTCGAATAGTGGAGGATACGCTAAATCCTAATTTGTTTCTGGAGAGATTAAGCTATGGTAGAAAAACACCATGATCATCTCATCTGTGATGTCATCTGAGTCTCAAAACAGTAAACAATTTTTGATTTTGAGTTTGATATAATGTCGGAAAATGATTATTTAACATAATTATTATCAAGGAAGCAGAATTAATTAACGTTGTTTTGTGAAAAGAATATCTTATTACCTTTATTTACAGCGAAAATCCCTAATATGGGGAGTATTTGTGAGAAGAATACCACCTTATTACCATTATTTATAGCCAAAATCCCTAATATTTGCTACTCCAATGACTTCAGAATGTGAACCTTCCGAGTTTTCTATTTCTCTTGCGCAATGCGAAAGATCATACTTCCAGGGTAGGTATTAGCCTATCCTCGCACAGTGCAGCATGGCTTGTTTCCGGGATGACGGAGCTACCAGCGTTGATTTCAGCTCCACTCTGTACATACCCTTAAACGGGTTTAGACCTTTCGAGGTTACTTGTTCAGTGATTTGAGATCTAATCCTCAATATGAAATGGTTCGGTTGGTCGTAACCGGACCTTTCAAAACAAACACAATAGAATTAGTTGGGATTATTAATGAGAATTTGGTTACCGCTGTTTGGTATTCAATTTGCACCATTAACAGGCCGACAAAAAATTTTGGTGTAAGAATTGATTGGAAGGTAGAGTAGACCGCATTGTTGTAGATTTTAGTGTTTATCAGTAATATAGGAATGAACCTTTGTTTTAGTGAGACCAACATTGTGTGATTTTTTGAATAGAAAATGTTTTTGGTTTTGTTAGGATTTTTTTGATACCTCCACCTCCAATAAATACCCACCTCATTCTTTACTGGAGACTACCTAAGCTAGAACGCGGGGTTTCTGTTTCGCTACATGGAAGAGTTCGATAAAAAGGTTGATGCTCGGAAGTAAATAGTCTGGTGCCCCAGCAGTTTGACCGAATACCAAGAAAGGACGTCACAAACTCAAACCTAACGAAATGAAGGCATCAGTTGTTTTTTTCTGAAAACTGGATAACCACAAATAACTCAGGAACCAGAAAAAGATAAACGGTTGTGTTTGAGATCATCATTCTCTAAAAAAAAAACCTCAAAATGGTGCCCTTCATTTCCCATATCTCATATTGTAACAAATCAACCATCCAATTCTATGGAATTTAGTCACCCTCTAAACTCATTTTGAAAATGCATGGAAAATACTTACGCGGTAGAAAGTATGGTATACATCCACACAATTTGAAGGTATAATTGGACTGACATTCTTGGTAGCAATTATTAGTTGTATATGACCTGAAATTCAATGGCATGTATATCATTTGTGATGCAAAGCTGTGTCTATTATGTAGAAGGTTTATCATGGAAAATGATTCTCTAGTTATAACAAAATTATTGCTTTTAAAATGAATTAAGACGATAAGGATTTGATTACGAATACTATTCCGTTCTGATTAAAGAGAAACAAATCTTATTTAACTATCTCTTCCAATGAAAGACCCTCTATTCAATAATTTAATTTTCATTTTATTTTCACAAAGTGCACCTACCTGTATATCTGGATGGTTTTCTTCAATAGTGTTCAAGTGAGTGTGTAACAGATAAAGCAGAAAATCGAAGTCAAGAGTGTTCGCTTAACTTGTATTTATTACTTTCTTTGTGGTAAATAATGTTGGTTGAGTACTCGAAAATGCATAAACATGTCTAACTCGGTTAATTTCCTTGTTTGAATTTCTTGTTTGATGTTCGTTTACCATGAATTACAAAGGTACCCACTAACATCTCTCAAATTTGTAGGGAATCATAAATGTGTTTTGACTGAGAGACACTACAACTTTTAAACCAGAGGAGATAGATAAAATCTGAAACCCCCATTCTCGTTGTCTTTTTCTGAGGAACTACAAATTGAAAAAGGAGCATAGAAATGAAAAAACTACTAGGAGACTGTGGTAATTATACGATGCTGAATTTTTCTGTGTTTATCGACAATTGAAACCATAGAAAATATTGAGACTCCAGATGAAAATAGGTTTCTGACCATTTTCTATCACTTATGTTCATGCAAAACATACAATATTGCACATTTTTGAAATTAGAAAAAATGAGCATTCAGGAAATGGCACAGAAATATGATGTTCCTATTTGAACTTTGGGTCATATCTTCGTAATTAAAAATGGTGCAAATGGGAGAAGCACCCACTGGATTTAACGTGAAAAAGTGCCTGTAAAATGTTCCGATTTCAGAGCTCTACCGTCAGTATTAGCGGAGATATAAATTTTTGGATATCGCCATTTTTCCAATTTTTGCTTATAACTCGAAAACAAAAGAAGGTAGCCAAAACTGAATAATATTTTTGTTAATTTCTCAGAATAAGAGAACGTCACTGGGTAATCAGATTTTGTCTAGCTCCTCTGGTTTAAAAGTTGTAGTGCTAAAACATCGAAATATGCCTACCCTGTGTATAGCTTACCAGGTACTATAAAAATAGAATATTTAAATTCCCAAAAATTGATTCTTATGTACTTTTTAATCATAGTATCATTCGAAATATAAACAATAAAATTTAGTTTGAAGTAGCTAACCTGTAATATTGCAATCTTCTTTCGTCCGAAAAATAGCACTGTCTTTTCTCTATTGAGACACTCCGTAGAGAGTCTGTGGCTTCTCTTATAATCGGGTTAATGACGTATCTGGCTTCCACTCCGGGACTCAAGAGGAATCCAAAATCTGCCGTCTTGGGTGTTTCCAGAGGATTTGCTAGTACTATCTGGAAAATATAATATCTTTTTGGTAACTAACGAGACAAAAAAATATTCCATTTCACCTTGAATCCCACGCTGTATGTAGAAGAACAATAGTAGTTATCAACTTGTGTATCTAATATGATAGTGAGACCCAAATGCTGTCCTGATCCTGTGAAAGCAAATTCTTTATTTATATGAAAATACTGATGGACTGTTGCAAAGTAATAAGCAATTTAAGGTTTCTAATAGGACTATACCGCTACTGGCTACATTTTGAGATCACTCCAAGCCTTTACTATATATAGACCACTAATTTATGCATTATTTAAAGCTCCAAAATGTAATATTCACGATTGAAACACACATTTAGTACTTTTCCAATAATGTTACGTAATTTTCCATCCAATACATTATTTCAGCTGAATAGGTATCATACTGAATTCCTTGGTCAGTGATTTTCCAACAGAATATTGGTGAAAATATTAAAATTTCTAGAATTTATTCAGAATTCAATCAAACATTTCATCAGAAAATACTCATATCTTACATCAACTTTTGCAATACTCTGAATTCTATGATTGGTTTCAAATCTTTAGATCATCGAATCAACACTACTGCCATGACTTCAAACCAGTGTTATTTTCTATGTCTTTGTTTGAACAGGGGAATTCCAAAGTGTTTTAATAATTCATAGAATACAAATGTGAAATTTATGATATTTAAGAAGCAACTCATGTTTTGAAGTCGAAATAGGTTCTCAAAAGAGGAATCAGTTCAATGAAAGGTAGTATTGTAGTATTTTCAAAACCTATTCGTGAAAATTTTTGTAATACCTTCAAACAAGTGAGGATAGATTATGATATTCAGAAGATTTCTGCTTATCATTTTTCTACAAGTTGATCAATTTTCTTTGAAGCCCTGAATACTAGAAGACGCGATTGTTAGTTTTTTCGGTCCACGAAAAATAGGTGTATGTAGATGAAAAGTGGTATTTTTCGATTATTACTGTATCCGAATGAGGATCGAGAATTCAACATGAAGTACATTTAATTCTTTAAATCATTATTACTCACCTAATGGCCTTCTGGGTATATATTCAGAAGTATCTTCTGAAATTTTATCAGGAAAACCATCTTCAGGATTCCAGTCATAAATAAAACCAGAGTATGTTTGATTCAAGAAAGATGTGCTCTTTCTGAAATAAAGAATAAATCCGTCGATTTCATAAAAATCTATCAAATTTCTTTCGATAATGATTTTTTCGAGAATGAAAATTGCTAGATTTCTATTTTATTTGGATAGGTGCAACTAACATAACACCTGAACGTTCAAATTCATTCCACTAGAGGTAGACACTTGTGAGAAGAAAAAAAAGAAGAAGAACCAATAATCTTCAGACGGATTAGAAGATTTTTAAGCTTACACATGCTATCTTATCTTCCCTTTTAACTAGAGAACCCCCACAAGTGAGTTTGTAATTTTATTGTATAATTAGAGTTGAGACTTAAAAGAGAATAAAGAAAGTAGAGTTGAGTTTTAATACTGGAGAGTAATGGACGCAGTGACGGCTCGTCAGGGTAGGCAGGGTCGGTCGGGCCGACCCAAACGCAACCGAAAAAGAGAAGGTGAAAATAAATTTATTTTTAATCGAAACTTATTTGAAAAATTAATAGCAATATTTGAATCTCGAGAAATTCCTTAGTATCTTTTCCTCTGCCCTCTTTATATCTCATATTTCCATTCAACACATCGAAGTACACATTATTTCGGTAAAACACCTCAAATAATTTTTATTCCAAGTTCCCGCATCTGTCCTTATACGTAATAACGCAGCTCAGCCAGCCGAGCCACAGCTTCCAGTTTATGATTTCATCTAACACATACGTCGCTCGAAGTTCCTATTATGGAACTCTAGAATACCTCGACTGTGACACTTGCGAGGTCGGCCGAGAACCCTTGGCCGTCGGCCGTCCCTATGTGAAAAGGCAGGGGGTGAAATTGTTTATTATTATCGATCTTTATTGCAAATATCAAATTAAAAATTGTAATTTAATATCCGACATCTTCATATGTTTATCCTTAATTTGAGATAGACAGAGAAATCATTATGTATTTAAAATTTTGTCTCGTATCCTGTTAATAATTGAAATTTCCACCCTCAAATCTCAAATGACTATTATCGATGATGATCGTAATGGAACGAAAAATAATTTTATATTTTCATTTGATGATGAAATAAGTGATGTCTTAAATATTCTTTGCTTTCAAGTCATCCATTATTTTCTAATACGATCTTTTATTCATGGATCAAAATGAAAAGGATGAACTCACGGATTCCAATAAATCTTATTCGGCGGCAGTCTGTTGAAGGAACAGCATAGACCCTCGTCAGTCAAATCGTTATTGAAATATTCGTCACAATTCACTATATCGTTCTTCCAATAGCAAGCCTTTAGCATATCGTTGCAAGATTGACCAACCTGAAATAAATGTAATATATACTTTTCATTTTTTATTTTATAATTGTATGTTCCCTACCGTAATTAAGAAGTTCTGCATAGTATCCCAATCAGTTTCGGACTCCGTTTCGTTCAAATCCCCGTTGAGATTACAATAGTCATGAAGTAATTTTTTTTGAGCTGGAGTTCTAAAAACATTTTCAATTAAGGTAACCTATGTAAAAGTGTCTGGAAATTCTTATTCAAATTGCCCGCGTTGAGTATTTTTAAGAATTTGAAGTTTCAGTATGTTTGTAGGACTGTCCGTAATCATTATGCAAAACATGAGCGGGGTCTGTCAACTAACTTGTTTACGGAAACTGTTGAAACCAGTCAGCCTCAGCGAATAGTACAAAGGAAAAAAATAATAAACAAAGAGTTTATCTCAAACTTTGTGTTTTGAACAAAATTTCGTGTGCTGACTCGTTGCGAATTCTGGAGAAGGCTAAAGAGGTGTTAAAACTATGAAGGCCTATGTTTGTTTATTTCGCAACAAAGGCGTTGCATTTAGAATTAGCCACAGACCTATCGACAGAAACCTTCTTATCTGCGCTCCAACGCTTTATTGCTCGACGAGGTAGAGTGACTGACTTGTACTCAGATTGTGGCACCAATTTTGTTGGTGCAAGTCGTGAGTTAGCTAAATACATGAAGGATTCAGCTGAACGCGAACAAATCCAATGGCACTTCAATCCTCCTTCAGCTCCACATATGGGGGGTCTGTGGGAGGCAGGGGTCAAATCTGTTGAGTCCCATTTGACTCATATGGGCTCCCAAATCTTAACTTACGAGGAATTTTACACCATCTTATGTTCGATTGAAGCAATTTTGAACTCTAGACCCCTTGAAGCAATGTCTTCGGACCCAGAAGACGTGTCCGCCCTCTCACCTGGGCATTTTCTCACCCTCGAACCACTGACCGCGTTACCCCATCTCAATGTCACCCAACTTCCGTTAAATCGCCTTAGTCGATGGCAAACTATTCAACGCATGCAACAAGATTTTTGGAAAGGTTGGCATCGCGAATACTTACACACCTTGCAACAACGTTCAAAATGGTTTGCCTCTGATAAAAACCCTCCAAAGATTGGAGATTTGGTCCTCATTAAGGACGAAAGAGTTCCTCCCTGTCAATGGGTTTTAGGAAGGATTGCATCATTATCTAATGCACCTGACGAAAGTAGTCGAATTGCTTCTGTCAAGACAAACAACGGCTTCTCAAAGAGGCCAATCGTTAAACTTTGCCCTCTACCTATTTGAAAGGGCACTCACCGCCTTTATATATTCGTTTCCTCAATCATTTTGTATAAATGTTTCAATTATTTGTTTCATGTCACGAGACACGCTTTTCTTCTTCTTTTTTTTTGTTTTTACTCATCGCTTTGGATCAATTTTATGTGCCGCTCAAGTAACATTTTGCCATTTTTCGCGGCCCGGAGAATGTTTGGTCCTTTTGTTATAGCATGAATTTGAGGCTGAGGCGATCGCTAAATATTTGAATTTCGCGCTAATTTTATAAGTCAACACTGGTGACTTCGCACATGTTATGGATACGCGCATATGCATCTAGAACGCGAATTGGAATGGAAGAGCTCTCGCTGTCACGTTTTGTTATCGAAATTGTTGATAAAATCACGCTAATTTTGATTTGTTTTTTTGGATATATTACACGCTTGGTTTCACCCGCATATTTGGAAGTTTCGCATCGCATTTTGATTGTGTTTTCAACACCGCATTTGAACAAAAGTTGGACTAGAAATCCCGCAGCAAGGGGTCCCTGTGAAGAGCTGATAATTGGAGCAGAGCCCTGAAATCATCGTAGTTCACCGCTGTGGTAAGTCATCATTGTTGACCGCATTTCTTTATATGAATTTTGTTGTTTCATATTATATATTTCGCGTTCGCACCAGCTTCAAACGCAAAAATAAATACAGTCTACTTATCTCTCAAAATTACTGAGCTATCGGACATAACATTGGTCGTCATGCCAGTGTTTGAGAGAAAGCTGGTGATCTCAATATCTCTCGTGAAACAGCTCGTTTAAGTTTGGTGAATCAATTGGGCTTGCAGCGCGTCGCTGCTCGGCTTGATCCGTTAAAGCTGTTTTCTTCAAAAACAGTACCGGATGCTGGATCGTAAGAATTCTGATCCATCGTTCATAGGACGGAACATAACTGTTGACTAGACATGGGTCTTTGAATACGACACACAAACGAGTCAACAATCATCGGAATGGGTGGGAAAATGAGCCGCAACCGAAAAAACCTGGCGATAGCCGTTCGAAAATCAAGACAATGCTTATTGTTCTCATCGATATTCGTGATCTGGTTTATCATGAATTCATTCTGCAACTTTAACTGTTTTGAGATGTTGGAGTGAAAATATTTACATGATGATAACGCACTATCTCATCCACGATTATTAACGAATTTAAGTCCAAACACTTGATAAATATCATCGACCAGCCACCTCCTTCGCCTGATCTAGCTCCGCGTGATTGTTTTCTTTTCTCCAGACTGACAATACCGCTCCAGGGAATTAGATTTGACTCCATAGACGCCATATAAAAAATTCGAGGAAGTAATTGAAGGCTTTCCCTGAAAGCGCATATAAAAATGATTTTTTCGGCAACCGTCCGGGAAGTACCCACTTTCCGGACGCTTTTTCTTTGAGAAAGAAGCCTTTCCCGGCCTAGTCCGGGAAGTACGTACTTCCCGGACTAGGCCGGGAAGAATCACGTCGTTTTGATCATAGTAAATATGAAAATCTTGGTAGGTATATTTTTGATAAATGAAGTTACCATAGCACTGAGAAAACGGCTGACAGTTCATATAAAATTAGTTGTCAAGAATTTGCATGTTTTCTGATCGCAATCCCAATCCGCATTAAAATATGGAAAGCAGCAGTGATAGTGACAATGAAAATGTGCCTTGGGAAATTTCCAATATAGCAGCCGCTGCTACAGCACAATTATTGCCTGAAAAATCAAAATCAAGGTATGAAAACGTGTATGATTCGTTCACGAAATGGATGGAGATGAAGCAATAGGTTTGTTTTACTTGCGTACACCGAAAGTGTAAAGTGTACACTTTACACTTTCAAGAACTTCCATTTTTCGGGAGAGGGGAAATATCGTGTAAAGTGTGAACCCTTCAAGTAGAACGCCAAAGTGTATATCTGTGGTTTTGAATAGGTTATCAGAAGTTAGGTTATTTGAAAAAGTGAAATATAAATAATGTTCGTATAAAATTCATATTGATTTTATTACTACGTTTATCACCAAGCTTTATCAGTAAATAATGAATGGAATAAATGCAGAAATTCTTGGTTACCTTTTTGAGTCTGAGTCTGATTCGTCATCCGATGAGGATTATTTTGAAAACGATGTTTCTGAACCATCCGTTTTCTTCGCTGCAAATAATGGTAATAAAAATAACTTTATGCTTTATTAATTTTAGTTTTTATTATTATTACATATAACCACATATTAAGTTTATGTATTTGTAGAATTACGTTAGTTCTGTCACGTAACAGCGTGTATTTTTTAGATGAAGACATTGGACCAATAATTGAACCAGTATTAGGGCTTCTCCAAAGAGTACATCATGTAAAAATTGTTAATTACATTGAAAATGTTGTACATTCATATGTAGAGAGTGATTTCATAATGCACTTTCGTTTATCACGAGAAGTGACATATGAAGTGATCAATCGTTTTGCAGCTTCTTCAGTTTTTTTGCCGTTACAAGGTTAGTTTTATATTATTAATTGTACATACATAATTTCTTCATTATAATATCTTCCTATACCTCAGAATGTTATTATAGGTCATGCAGGGTATGAGCCTATTTCTCCAGAGAAACATATTTTAAGTTTTCTTTGGTACGTTGGACATGATAGCATTAGCTATCGGGATGTAGCAGATAGATTTGGAATCAGTATAAATGCACTGTACAATGTTATATCCAGGGTTACAAATTTCCTAATATCTCTTGCACCAAATATCATAAGATCTCCTACATCACAAGAGAGGGAAACCATTAAGGAATGTTTTCTTCAGCGAAAAAGATTTCCTGGGGTGATAGGTAATATTTTAGTAACCACATCATTTTATTTATACAGGTGTAGAATTTCCACTATTTTATTAATGAATAATTCTCATCAGGTGCCATAGATGGAACACACATTCGAATAGACAAACCCATTGAAGATAAGGATTCATACATTAATAGGAAGCATTTCTTTTCCATTCACTTACAAGGCATTGTGAATCATGAACAAAAATTTATGAATGTATTTATTGGTTACCCTGGCTCGGTTCACGATGCAAGAGTTTTTAGGGAATCGCCAGTGTACCATAGACTCCATGAAGTTTATGGAGGTTTGTAATCCATTTACATCATATCATATTTTTAGATATAAATTACATCAAAATGTATATGCAGATTCTGCTGTAACAAATTATAATAGTATGCAATCTTTTACTAAGGCAATTTTCTAATTTGCAGAAGATGGATACCTGCTTGGAGATAGTGCGTATCCTTGTTTAAAACAATTGATTGTTCCATTAGGGATACCGGACATTTAACACGAGCTCAAATCAAATTTAATCAAAGATTGAGCTGCTGTCGAGTTATTATCGAAAATGCTTTTGGTAACCTGAAACAGAGATTTTGTCAATTATACCACTTCAACTTGCGAGATATTGTTTGAATGATTCAGGTTGTGCATGCATGCTGTGTTCTACACAATATAGCAAATGCTAATGACATACAGTTATTCGAACCTCCATCGGATGAAGATCACCCTGATCCTGATATCGTAACTGCATCAATCAGCATGACCGAAAGTTTTAATGACACAGCACAGGACAATCAGCAGGGACGAGAGCTTAGGGACGAGATATGTCGACAATTCGCAACTCAACTAGAATAATAATTTTTTTGTATTGTATCATTTATAAAATGGAAATAAAATATTGACTATTTAATAAAAAAATTTATTTAATTATGATTTAAACATATCAAAGATATGTATAAGTTTTATAATTTTATTTTTCTTTGCCTTTCAAAGTATTCAATAATTCTCTTAAAAGATTGTTCTTTTCTTCCCTTAATTGATTCCTTCTCTCGCCAGCTCGATTGCTTTTTTTCTACACTCCTCTATTTTGGTGAAATGTTGATCTTGCCTCTCTTGAATTGCCCTGTAAGTTGAGGACCTGGGTTAAAGTTTCATCATTTTTTTCTTGCCTCTGTTCAAGAGTCTTTCTATATTCTCTAATTTCGTCTTTGCATACCTCTAAGGCCTTTGCCGTTGTACCTACAGGTACTCTTTTTTTAGCAGCAGGGATAAGTGCTGGCTGGCTTACTTCTTCATTTTCAATACTGTTGGTTTGGCATGTAATGAAACCTTCTTCATCTAGAATAACAGATCCATCGTCATTTCTATTGACCATAGCGATTTTCATTCCCTGTATCTCTTCCATTGCGAAAAACTAACAGAAAATTGTTTCAATTCACTTCAGTTTATCGCGACCGCACATAAACAACTCAACTTCGAAGATAACTTTTAAAAGAAATATCTTAGGTCCATTATCGATTACCATAAACAGAGCATAGATAATATTAAATATATTAGATATTATTCTTATTCATGTACCATACGGAAAAAGTCGCATTCTGGAAACCGTTATATACCGAATATATAACGAAAATATAAATATAACCTAAAGTTCACTTTACACTTCTTTACACCTCCTCTCAAGTGAGTGTAAGAATAGTGTAAAATACGTCATAAAAGTGTAATACACTTTCAAGAAGAACAGCGCATAACCTTACACCTCTACGTCATTTCCGACAAGAAGAACGTGAAAGTGTAAATTTTACACTAAAGTGTACAAAGTGTAAGCAAGAAGAACAAACCTAATGCAAAATTATAACAGAGGATGTAATGTTGGCCTATTTGGCGCATAAATCAGAAACAGTCAAATCCTCCACTCTGTGGAGCATGTACTCTATGTTGAAAAGTACCATTTTAGTAAAGAAAAATGTGAACATAGCCATTTTCCCAAAAGTTCTCGCATTTCTTAAAAGGAAGAATGTTGGTTACAAAGCCAAAAAATCAGAAGTTTTCAGCAGTGAACAGATCAGCAAATTCATTAGAGAAGCGGATAATGATACATATCTAATGCTGAAGGTGATTTTAACAAAATATTACGATTGTAGGATATAAAAGTATCAACTTACTTTTCAGGTAGCAACAATTATTGGGTTAGCCGGCGCGTGCAGAAGAGAAGAACTGACAAAAATGTCGATTGATTTAATAAACGATAAGGAAGACATGTTGCTTGTGAAAATACCGGATTCCAAAACACATATTGAGAGAACTTTTGTTGTAATTGGGCAAGAAAACCTGCTGTTGTATAGACAATATTTATCTTTACGGCCATCTCATACTCCACACAACAGATTATTCGTGAATTACAAAAGGGAAAATGTTCGATTCAGCCTGTTGGTATCCACACTTTCGGGAGTCTCGGAATGAAAATCGCAGAGTTTTTACATTTACCCAATCCTAAAAATTACACAGGCCATAGCATTCGTCGAACTTCGGCGACGTTATTTGCTGACAATGGTGGAAACATCACAAATTTGAAGAGACACGGTGGCTGGAAGTCTACCAATGTGGCTGAAGGATATATAGATAATTCCCTTGAAAACAAAATTAAAATTGCCAAGACCATTCAAAAATCACCAGAAGAAAATAATCGATGCGAAACGGAAACTTTGCCATCTTGTTGTGGCTTCAACAAAAGGAATTTAAATATACCAGGCATTTCAAACAAATTGAATCCCTTCAATATCAGTAATTGCTCGAATTTTAATATAAATATTAATATAAATAAGAATTAGAATGTTTCTGTTAATATGTGATATTTTCTGTTCTGTTTAATTTAAATAAGAATTAAAATATATAAAAAAGAAATGTGTCGTCTCATTGATTTGTTATTCTAGACGGTTGCCGAAAAAATATTGTACGCAACACGTTTGAAAATGGTTTTTTTGGACTCATAGACTTCTAGGACTCGCTTGCGCTCGTCCTAGAATTTTGTCTATTCGTCCAAAAACCCTATTTTCCGGACTTGTTACGTAAATTACTATATTAGGAACACTCAAAATTCTGTGTTTGAATAACATAAAAATTTTATGATGAAACCACAAGAAGGCTGAAGTTTCGGTTAAGCTAGTACCTAGTTGGTCCCCCACGAGCTCGTCTCAAGCATTCTAACCTACCAGGCATACTTTCAATCAAACTATTTATAAAATTTTGGGGCAAATTCGTCCAAATATCCCGTAAAGCGTTAGAAAGGTTATTGATCGGTTGTTCTAAGGTTGACAATTGTCTAGACATCTCAGACCAGACATGTTCGATGCAATTCATGTCTGGAGAGCGAGCTGGCCAGTCCATCCTATCAATAGCATGAGTTTCTAGCGCTTCATTAACCAGACGACTACGGTGTGGACGGGCATTACTGCCAAACGCCCAAACGCTGTTGTGGGTACCATAAACTGTTCTGCATACCTTCGACCTCTTTGAATCAATTGGGCTTGCAGCGCGTCGCTGCTCGGCTTGATCCGTTAGAGCTGTTTTCTTCAAAAACAGTACCGGATGCTGGATCGTAAAATTCTGATCCATCGTTCATAGGACTGATCATAACTGTTGACTAGATATGGGTCTTTGAATACGACACACAAACGAGTCAACAATCATCGGAATGGGTGGGAAAATGAGCCGCAACCGAAAAAACCTGGCGATAGCCGTTCGAAAATCAAGACAATGCTTATTGTTTTCATCGATATTCGTGATCTGGTTTATCATGAATTCATTCTGCAACTTTAACTGTTTTGAGATGTTGGGTGAAAATATTTACATGATGATAACGCATTATCTCATCCAAGATTATTAACGAATTTAAGTCCAAACACTTGATAAATATCATCGACCAGCCACCTCCTTCGCCTGATCTAGCTCCGCGTGATTGTTTGCTTTTTCTCAGGACTGACAATACCGCTCCAGGGAATTAGATTTGACTCCGACTATATTAGGAACACTCAAAATTCTGTGTTTGAATAACAAAAATTTTATGATGAAACCACAAGAAGGCTGAAGTTTCGGTTAAACTAGTACCTAGTTTGTCTCTCCACGAGCTCGTCTCAAGCATTCTAACCTACCAGGCATACTTTCAATCAAACTATTTATAAAATTTTGGGGGCAAATTCGTCCAAATATCGTAAAGCGTTAGAAAGCGTTAGAAAGGTTATTGATCGGTTGTTCTAAGGTTGACAATTGTCTAGACATCTCAGACCAGACATGTTCGATGCAATTCATGTCTGGAGAGCGACTACGGTGTGGACGGGCCAGTCCATCCTATCAATAGCATGAGTTGATATCTCTAGCGCTTCATTAACCAGACGACTACGGTGTGGACGGGCATTACTGCCAAACGCCCAAACGCTGTTGTGGGTACCATAAACTGTTCTGCATACCTTCGACCTCTTTCCCTCCAAGCAAGAATACGTCCATCGGAGTTGACCAAACGAAATCTAGACTCATCCGTAAATGAACATCGGCTCCAATCTTCAACTGTCCAATTGCGGTGCTCCTCACCCCATTGCCCCTCCGGGTAAGTGGGATTTCTCATAGCATTGAGGATCAAAAGACGACCTTGGGCAGCTGTTGTACTGCGCTGCCGACCTCCCCCATGAACATAAGTCGTTTTGGATGAACCTATTCCAAGCCCGACTCACGACACTTTGCGAAATATTCAACCGCCGGGACACTTCTCGCTGGGACAAAGCTTCTTGTATCCACGGTATGATTTGGGCCAGTTGCACAGGAGCCGAACGTCTTCTTGGCATGACTGATAAGCTGATATTGTTCTCATTTCTTCAATTATTGTCACCTTATGTGTTTGAAAGAGAGAAAAAAACAGATTTAATAACAAATACCACATTGCTTTTCACTCCACCTGTACCAGCCTACAGATAATAATCGATTTTGTGATCAAGAGCCGATGAAGTGAGGAAAAATTTGATATAATCAACTCAAAACACCTTAATTTTTCCTTAGAGAACATATAATGTACAGATATTCACGAGATAACTTGAAAAAATACAAATGAAGAGAAGTTCATAGGTGATCCCTAGCAATTGTTGATCAGTGTATAAAGCCGTCGTTGGAACTCTCAAATTTGTGATACTTACCAGGAATGGATATAGAAATCAAGAAAAACATCCAGCACAAATACAGAAACGAACTCGTTCAGAAAAAACCGTATGAGCTCGTACTGGATGAATTTTATCCATAATGTGGGGCATACAAGCTCCGGTCGACCGGAGATGAAAAACTGTACAGCTATACCTGCGCAGGGCGACCGGACTTGTGTGTCGCAATTTTTCAAGCCTGCCCAGGTCGCCGGAGCAAATTCGAGATTCGACTCGGTCTAGTGCCACCGTACGGTCGCTGCAAAAGAACACACGGTTCGTCCTGTTTACCGTAAATTCCCCATACACGAGGCAGACCTGCGCAGGTATACCTGTACAATTTTCCTTTTCGGTTGACCACAGCGTGTATGCCCTGCATAAGAGTGAACATGGACATAAATTGATCTATTCTATTGCGTATTGCTCAGATGGACGATTATGCGCACTATAATGTGGGCGAAGTGCTCTGTAAGTTTGGCACACAGAACGTGAATTTTGGAAATAAATTTCCACGATTCGTAAACGATGCTCGGGTGTGAATGTTTGCAAGGTAATTTGCCAAAGTATTCTAAATAGAAATGTCAAATGCATTTGTCTATTTTGACAACTGGTTTGATAGTTATCCCTATGGAAAGTTCTATACCTCTTAAAAAACACACCTTATAATCCATTACAGATTAATAAAATTTCATTCACAGTATTATTCGAAAGAAATGAACGTTTTCATAAGTGAATTGATTCAGCCTAATAATTCATTAAACATCTGAAAATCAGGTTTAAGTTATCGTGAATGTATGTACTATAGTTCGAGCTGCAAGTTTTTTACTAGGGACTTACTATTTCGTTCACAATATAAAAACTGGTGAATTCTTTGTGAAATTCCAGATGGTTCTGAATTTACAAACTACAAGGATCAGTATACTGAATAAAATTATCATTCAATTGCCTCTGATAATCAATAAACTATACATTCGTATTAGATGTATTATAACAAAGGTCCTACGTTCAAAAAATGTTCCAGATACCACAAGAAATCTGTAATGTTATACAGATGTTTGAAATAACTGACAAAACATCATAAATTATCTGAACAAAATCTAATAGGGGCTCACACTATGGTACAATGCGCATCATTTTCCGACTTTTGTTCTATTTTGCGTATGTGCTTTTCTAGGATTGTCAGTTCTTTCTTGATTTCCATAATTCTGCGTTTATGATATTCTGCTTTTGTTGTAAGAAGCCCTTACCCGCTTGCCACAATCTTCTCAGCTTCCGCCCTCTTAGCCTGATTCATGTTACAGATGGTAATAGATGGAAATGGGATAGAGTTCAAATCGGCATCAGAAGGGCTGAAACTTATAATTACAGGGCTATCTGACCATTTCACGTAGATGTTTGATATAAAGTAACCCGCTAAACAAGCTGCAACTCCGAAAGAACAGAACCAAAACAGCCTGTAAGTAAGGGCGTCAGTTACTCAAAACTAGATTTGATTTGATTTAATCACTATACCTCTCGCACAAGGACAAAGTTGGATCTCCAACATATCGTAATCCGTGCAAAGTTGTATTGTCACAATAATTTTCCACCTGGTATAATATTTTCTTAGTCACTGGGGCAGATACCGATTTATTTTTATTCTTCAGGTTTCTGAAAAAAAAAAAAATTGGTTCAAATATTTCGGTTAATTCAGTTACTGGACACTTGGTAGTAACTAGCATTTAAATTATGATTTTCTCAAAAACTTGCTCGTTTAAACCACAAATATATTTTAAATTTGTCGGCCAAACAAAATCATTTGCCGTATTTCATATTACTATGGAATAAGAAAGATACTGAGTGGCTCGTCCAAGATGAAATGAAGAGCTTAGTGGATGAACATGTTAAGTGACATTTTTGAGGCAATCGAGATTAAACATGTTATGTTTAAAGGAGAGCATAGCATGTTCATCCACATGAAAATCTCGATGGCCTCAAAAATGTCACTTAACATGTTCATCCACTAAGCTCTTCAAATATATATATATTGTTTCATAAAAATCGTATAAATTGAGTCCTCTTACCATTCTTGATTTTAATACCAGGTTTTCATCATTATCAAAAAAGTGAATGATTTCGAAGACAAAGAGTTATTTGTCAATACTTGAATAACTACTCTCATGTACTCGCAGTTTGACTCAAGAGTAAGCTGAGCTCACATCAAGGCTTTCAATTTTGGCGTACTTGTTCTAGTAGAACATACGGTGCTATAATTCTGCCCCAATGTCTGTAAATTTCGAATATCGAGTTGGAAATGGTCTCAATCGATTGGGTTTGACTTCCTGATGAAGAATACAGGGTCAAACTTGAGTTTGTCCGTCCAGAATGCCAACCGGCCGTATGAACTCTATGAGTGTTTCCATGAGATTTACCAGATTTTCGTAGACAGTTTTCATACATCTTTACCTGAAAATACTGTAAGGGTGTCGAGTCCGCAATTTAGACAAGACTGGTTCACGCAAGATCTCCGAAAATGAGAGAAAATCTCATTCGGTTAATAGACAAGCATGAACGTTATAGAACTAGTGATCTGCACGTTGCAAGAAATCAGCTTCGTGCTAGGTATAGGAAATCTATTGAGGATGCAAAAATGATGTATTTCGATGAAACTATAAATAAATCCAAAACTGCTTGCCGTTTGGTGGGTGATCACCTTGGTAGAAGGATTGGTGAGTGACCCTAACAGGTTGAAACAACATTTCATGGCATATTTTTTGAAAAAAATTCCGCCAAGGATTAATTTCAGTTACAGGCAGGTCAGCCATAATACCGTGCGAGACACTGTGGCTAATTTGAGGAATAGCAGGTCTGCGGACATTTACGGACTCTCAGTCTCAGTCGATATCGTGAAAAAAAAAATTCGATGAACTAATTTCACCTCTAACTAAGTTGATCAATAGATGCCTCTCATCCGGGACTTTTCCCTAAAAATGTCAGAAGTCATACCTATCTACAAAAAGGGGGAAGAACGAACTTGAATAATTACCGTCCGATTCCTTCAGAGCCTATTTGAAAAAAAAAACGAAAAGGTTGTATCGGACCAGATCGTGGAGTTCTTCGAGGAAAACTGTTTGCCAACCTCTTGTCAGTACGGCTTCAGAAGAGGTACAAGCCCCACCGATGCCATTCTATAGCTCATAAAAGGTGCTGTGGAGCAGAATAAAAAATACTACCAAGCGCCTTTGACTGCTTTCCTTGAGACAAGTTATGTACAAACTACAAAAATACGGTTTCGACGAGGTAGCTCTGCGCCTGATTCGGTCATGCCTAAGTGAAAGATCTCAGGTTTTCGAGACGGTGGGTGAGGGTTCCGATGTGAGGCTCATCAGAACCGTGGTGGTCCAGGGTTCAACGCTGTTACCTATTCATTTTATCGTCGATGTAAACGACTTCCCTGACTTCATAACCGATGCGAAGTCGATTATCTTCCTTATCCTAGCAACTGAATCGACGGACCTTAAATCTTATGAGGATTTGTCCAGGTTGGTTCAGTTTAGAGCATCGGACTGCCTTGCGTCAAATGATCTCGGCGTGAACGGGAAAAGAACACAAGAAATCACTTTCAATCAGAGAGATATGAATAACCTGCCCAGACCGAACGCAGCGGTTGAATTTTTGGATGCATCTCTTACGTGGGAGGTTCAGGTTGATCATTTAGTTCCCTGTATAGGCAGCAACCTATTAGCTCTGAGGGTCCTTTCCGGCTCTCTATCCGTCTGGGTGCTGAGGACTGCGTATTTTGCCTTGGTAGAGACACATATTAGATAAGTAGTACTAGTATGGGGTAAGTGTGGATTATTTTTGGTCTTCAGAGACGAGCGATCAGGGTCGTGGGATACCGCGACTGCTGAAAGCAGGTCTTTAATAAAATCAAACCTCTCACTTTTTCCTTCTTATTTATACTTGAGAGTCTAGTTTACGTTCACAAAAACAGCAACAACTATTCTACGTTGTCAGATATCCATCGCCATGATTGTCCAACGAGCTTTCTGTTGGGGCCAGGAGATTTCGAAAAGACATTCAAGAGGAAGATCAAGACCCATTTTGCTATCAAAAATTTTCACTTCGTGGATGATCTCAGAGACAGATTTTGAATAAATCTCAGATTTACTACATTTATTTGATTACTTCGTGTTTTTTTCTTACTTCATGTTTTTTTTTATTGCTCGTAATTTGTGTATATTATATCTACCTATCTATGAATATATGTATAAACGAGTGAAAAACTATTGTTGTACCAAATGCTTCAATATCTTTTGCCCATCTGTGAAAGCATAGTGTAGTCCACAATTCATCAATAAATCTCTATCTCTGAAAAATGAATAAACTTACCCCATACATGTGGGAGGCATTGGTATAATCAAATCCCTTGAATTGTTCTTATAATAATCATTTATCTGGAATACTGGTTTCTTGTTATCATCTGGATGAACTTGAAATGCATTCATGAGTTTTCTAGGACGTATTATATTGTTAGATCCAATCATCATAGTAGATACTGCAGAAAGAAAATGATTTGAAATTGAATGAATTAAAAAAATCGATATTAAATGAACAGAGAAAATGAGCAATACCCAATGGAAACTAAAGCATTTTAGCATCTTGCGTATGATTTGGTCAATACTTTTATATTTCGATCATGTCTTGAAATTGAATCTCTCTCAAGAACATCAAATAAAATCATAACATTGAAGATTACTCTGATTTTTTGATATTGCCACAAAATAAGGGTATCAAAGTGTGACACTACAGAATTTTACACCCTTCATATTCTATAAATTCAACTTCGTAGTAAAAACCCTCGAGAAGATATTAGTTCTATTGTGTTATGAAGTCACAACATTTCCTAGAACGAACTTGAAAATGTTATTCCATTTCTATTAGGTTATACGAATGATAAATTTTACAAATCGAAAGGTGATATCTTGCAGTTTGTAAATCTTTACCATAAACCATTTTAGTTTTCAGTAAAAATTCATGTGAAATAATATATGTGTAGTTCTGAAGAACAGAAATCCTCAATATTTTTTGAAGTGACTCCAAATTTTTTAAGTAATGAACAGTCTAAAATAGAATTCAATATTGATTAAATAATTATTGTTTGAATTGAAGAGCTTACAACAGGCAACAGAGCGTTGACTCTAACTGTACGACTAATACTGAATATTTCCATAAACATGTGACAATTTTTAATTTGGAGACGGAATACGCGAATTAGAAGACAATTAGACTGATGAGAAGAAACTCAACATGAATCCACAACAAGAGAAATCACAGTGATAGGTAAATGACCGATAAACTGCCAAATTCAAAGTGTGGATCACATTTTGAAAATAATAGATAGATAGATAATTTATTTTGTTCGAAGTACATGATGAAATGTACAAGAAAAAACGTCAAACAAAGATACATTAAAGAGAAATCGACCTTTCAGCCTTACAAAAATCAAAGTATTCCTTAATATTATAAGGTTCACACCTCAAAATAAAAGAGTTCAGCTTACACAGCAGTAGTTTCTCTGTATTTACATCACGAAATTGCCTTGGCAATGCATTAAACATTTTCATCATAGCATTATGCTGTGTCAAAGTGAACTTATGAGCTGGATAGAGATAACAGTCTATTTGCCTTGTCTTTTCATTCTTATTTCGATATGGCTCAAAAATAACCCGATGCTGAATTAGAAACTTGATGGAAGTGTACACGTACAATCCTTAACAGGTATGAATATTGCCAGCCCGAAAAACACCCCTACATGACTGCCTGTATTTCATGTTCATAATGGATCTTAAAGCGTACTTTTGTTTTACGAAAAGGCTGTCCGTGAAGGAACTGTTCCCCAGCAAACAATACCATTTGACAAATTCGACTGAAAAGCAGCATAATGAAAAATCTTCAAGGTGGGCAGATCAACAGACTTCTTGAGAACATTAATGGCATACAACGCTAAATTAAATTTTTTTATTTAAGTGATGTATATGCACATCCCATCTCAACTCACGATCTACATGGACCCCAAGGAACCTGGTAGACTCAGAGATCTTCACTTGACTACCATCTAGAGAAATTTCTTCCGGGAATCGAAATTTTGACCTTGAAGAGTGAAAAACAACACATTCTGTCTTTTGTGCATTCAATTTGAGCATGTTTGTTGTGCACCAATCTTTTACACTCGAAAAGGCAGTATTCAATTCTTCATTCAATTGAGAGGCGTTACACAAGGTCTTAATAATATTGGTGTCATCAACATAGATGATTGCATTCAACATTTGGTCAATATTGTGAGGTAGGTCGTTCATATATACAATAAACAGTAAAGGACCTAGTATGCTGCCTTGAATTACTCCATTAATGATATCCTTATCCTCAGAAATGAAGCTTTTATCGTTGATAGTAATGAGTACTTTTTGTTTTCGTCCTTGTAGTAAGCTATATGGAAACACTACAGAACACAAATATAAACCAGACTTTGATTGGTGCATTGAAGAATCTATATTATGGCTCAACATCTAAAATTAAAATAGGAAACAAATTGTCAAGCCCATTTTATGTCAACAAGGGATTACGACAGGGATGCACCACATCGACCACTTTATTTAAAATATATATAAAATATTCTTTGATACAATGGAAGCGAAAATGTTCTGGGATGGGCATACCCTTGAACGATGATACAAACATTTACACCTTACAGTTTGCGGATGATCAGGTTATAATCGCGGGAGACAAAGAAGATCTAGAATACATGACACGTAAACTGAAAGAAACATATGAATGTTGGGGATTAGAAATAAACCTGAGAAAACTAAATACCTTTGTATTGGAGACGAAAAGAGTGTACTGGATATTGGGGGTACAGAAGGCATACAACCTTGCGAGGAGTACAAGTATTTGGGAGTGAAGTTCGACACAAGCGGCACAGATGATAATGAGATAAGATCAAGAGTAACAGAAGCAAGGAAAGTGATTGGCTGTTTGAATGGAATATTGTGGAGCAAAAACATAACTAGATCACGAAAGTTCAACATCTACAATACAATGATCAAAAGCCAATTAACATATGGATCGGAGACATGGAGACTTACAGAGAGAAATAGGAAGAGGATAGAGGCTGCAGAGATGGATGCGTTGAGGAGATCGGCTAGAATATCAAGAATGCAAAGAGTGAGAAACCAAGAAGTACGTGATCAAATGGGAGTAGAAGGCACGATCATGGATGATATAGAGAGAAAACAACTGATCTGGTATGGACATGTTCAACGGATGGGACAGACACGACTACCAAAACAAATAATGGAGTGGATACCTAATATGAGAAGACGAAGAGGAAGACCAAAGAAGAACTGGATGGAAGGAATACGAAAAGCAATGAGCGAACGAAACTTGCAAATAGGACAATGGGAGGATCGCAAACGATGGAATCTAGGCATCGGACAACGTCGTCGCACGTTTTAAACCGATAAAATATATATAGGTAGCTTTGTATAAGTTTTAGTTGGTTATCCCTTATACCATATGCTGATCGCGGATCTGTTTAGGTGCACATCACCCGTCCGCACGATGCCGTGAGGTGTAGCTCAGCTCAGGTGGCCTTCACCCGGCTGCACCTACTGACTCTGCTTTCGTTTCTCCGTCACTGGCATGGGAGTGTGTAGGGATCTCATGTAGCGGCTCTCCATAGAGCCCACATAGCAACAATATACAGCGCTTCGGTAGCCGAAAGGTTAGCGCTCGAAGTTTCATACCACTAGGTGCCTGGTTGAACTCCCGGCGGCTCCACTCTCTAATCTAATCTTCAGCACAGAGATATAAAGTGGGGAGAATGATCTTCGAGATGTGCGATGTGGCTAATTTTTCGTCCGCCATTTTTATACTTTCGGTTCATTGGCGTAGAAAGCAGTGTACCTGAGTGATAGTTGGTATAATATCAAAAAGAAAATGAAATGTATAGAGCATATCAATTTCTTAGATAAATCTTTAGCTTCAGAATCTATACTCAGAGTATCAGTCCAAACTGTCCTCATATTACTGTGGAAAGTAAACAACACGCCACTGAGCAGATAAAAAATACCATACGGTATGATCAGTCGAATAATTTCAATAAAAACTTACGTATAAAATGATATTCCCTCGACCTTCTTTGTTTTATAGTTTTTACACGTTTAAACAATACAAGACATTGAAAGTATCGAAGTATCTATCAACACGATGTAAAATTCGAGCAACTTCTACCTCACCTGACAAGTATGTCAACCTAGAACAGCTGACTACGAAAGTATAAAAATGGTCGAAATTTGACATAAGAATCCAATTTTGGATGCGCAGTGGTCGAAGCGTATTCTCCCCACTCTATATCTCTGAGCCTGAATCAAGGTGGGAACCGACTAAAACCAGTTTACTGACGCAAGGTGATACAGTCGTGAAGTGGGTTTGGTAAACAGAGATCCCTAATGAGCTGAGGTGGCAGAAAAAGATACCAGCTTGCAGATAAATAAGATGAATTAACTATAATATTGTAGAAAGTATTGAAATCACCTGAAGGAAACATAAAAAAAGGAGAGAAATGGATATTAATGCTTTGGAGGTGTTGTTCAAAAGGATGAATGGAAGAAATGTAAATGAGAAAGAACATTGAAGAAGTGAAATCAGAAATAAAATGTTGTTAATATATACATATATATAGAAAACAAAGGCACATACAGATAGATCAGGCAAATAAGGTAACGTAAAGAGTCGGACGGCGACGCGCTGCATGCCCAATTGGTTCTGCGAAATCAAACGAGCGGTTTCACGAGATAAGTTGAGATCACGACCTATCTAAGAATGGCATGACGATTTTCGAGCACAATTTCCTGGAAGTTTTGGACGTTATTCCTTGTTGAAGAGGTCGGCGGTCGTCCTGAACGAGGCACAACTCTGACGATCCCCGACCGTTTTTAAAAGCTTAATACCATTCGTAAACCTGAGTTTTCGATGAGAGAGGGTCTTCATAAGATTTTTGCAGCATTTGTAAAGATTCAGTACACGAATTTTTGTTCGCAGTACAAAATTTGAGGCAAACTACTTGACACGACGTGCTCATGTTCAATATTATAATTACGGACTGTTCAGTAACTTCAAATGCTTAAAAAACTCAACGCGGTCAATTTCCGGATACTTATCAGAGTGTATTCAATATCTAACATTATGTTTCAGAGTACCCCAGTGAACCCAGAGTTTTTCTTACCCATTATTTTCAGTGGCGAGTTGTATATTTTCAAGTACTTTTCTGTCACTCACAAATTGAGCTGGTCTTCGCATGCACAACAAATTCGGACAAAAATGAAGGAAGGACTTCTGGTAAGTTACGTACACTTTGCGTGATGTCTAAAGCATGTTCAATTTTAATCTATGTCATCTATCACCCTTAACTGGATAGAAAAGAAGTCGTGTTTGTTTTTTCTATAAAAGTAATGAGGAGAGGATGTCACATGTGAGCCGTCAATTTCGGTAAATAACGCCATTCATTATAATCATTTTCTACATTCTCTAATTTATATTTAATGATCGACCAAGGGCTGTTGAGAGGAGGAATGAAACTACGTCACGGTTAATGAACTTCATTGTTTCATTGTATGAAAATTCAACTTTTTTCGATATTAAAAAGAAGAAAAACTTTTGTAGATGCTTCATATTACGTTGAAATATTAGAATTTTCCGATAGCATCGAATGGGGTGAAATTGGATACGTTATATATTGAAGGTAGAAGAATGCAATTTTCAACTCTCGGCTACATAGTTATGAGTACACTAGAAAAAATTTGAAAAGCACTAACTTGAGGTCAGGAGCTTTTGTTCTGAAGTCAACAATGAATTAACAAACCTATTTCTCAAATTAAAAATAACTTCCTGAGCAAGAATTTTTTCTCAATTGTGTTTTAATATCCGCATTGATCAAGTTTTATATTTTCATTCACTTGGGTTAGCTTTGTTTCGTATTGGTTATCTAAACCTCCTCTGTGGCGATACTTTGGTATACTTCCAAAACCGGAGACTCCAGGTTTGAAGCCCGCAAAAGCGCTCAAAAAGAGATAGTTCCAGCAACAAAATGCATTGTTTTTTATTTCAATTAATTTTGTTTCTCCGAATGAGGTTTGGGCCAACGCACTGCTACACAAACTTAACTAACACCTCCCGCAACCATATTATATGATTCAGGAGTCGAATCTAGCAGACAGTTATGGTATTTTGAGATAACTTTCTTATATCATCTATGCTTCAGACATACTGGAAAATTGAAACACTACCACAGCATCTTTTGCAGCCGACATAGCTATACTTCCATCTGATGCAGTTGCCGATAATGACTTCTTCAATGTCTTTGAAATTAGTGGGGTAAGGTTCTCTATATCTGTCTGGACATTCATTGAGAAATCCTGTAGAATGTAGATATATAAATTTTTATCACCACTTACCAATATCTCTGTTTCATATAGAGTGTTCATAATAGAACAGTGTGCGTGGATGAATTAGGTAATTTAGAGCAGCAGAGAACCAAGTAACATTTCATGAGGCCTACAGGGAGTTTGATGGAGTAAAGTCACAGAAGTTCATATAATCAACTTTAGAATGGGCATTCCTTTCATATATTTCTGCGAATGATAAAAGAACATGGAAAGGATGTATGTGAATGGCCAATAATCTTTATTACCTTACGTCATTCTATCTTTTATGAACATTCATTCGCTTTTCTGAATAGGGACAAATGTTATTTCATTTGAGTATATTTTAAGGTTTTATATCCATCGAAATACATATATGAATTTTTATAACAACCTAGATCATTTTTCCTGGTCTTTAAATTCATTGTGTTACTTAGAATTAGATTATTTTCATTAGCAAAATGTTTCCGAAATCCGATGAACCTTACTCATTTGCTTCCTCATTTTGTTGAGGGTTGAAAGTGCACTGCCAAATAAAGCATACATACTGCACCAAACTTCCCTCGAGACCCCCCTAGAAGTATTGAAAACGGCAACGGTCAATTATAAAGATCGAGTCTGCAATTTGTTGATCCATTATCGCACACAATCACACACCTTGTCTTTCGACGCAGCACATGTCCAACCACCGTCGTGGAAAGTTAAAAAACGGGCATGAGGCCTCGTTCAGAGCCCTTCTGTACTCGTGCCCCACAACAGAGCTTCGACGTCCTGAAAGACCCCCCAAGTGGACCCCCAAACATGCACGAACAATATTTTTCCACAGGCGTTTCTGAATGACTTTTGTTTAAGGCCAAACTTGCGGCAATACAGGGTTGACAAATGTACCCCCCGCCTCGAAACTAGGGGCTGTTAGATAAGTTTTGTTGTTGTATATTTGCGAGATATGCGCCTTGCTGCGGATTCATTTGCCGTGAAATCGTACGAGAGTTTGAGGAGTTAATCGTTTATGACACTGAGTCCTTCTCTTTATTCCTATAAAGAAGTTTTCTAACTAGTCAGAAGAGAATAATTTTCATGGAATTATTTTTCAGTAACATCTATTGGAAATTTCATTTGGAGATGATCCTAATAAATGTTTCTAGTTTATTGTAGGAAAAAAGAATTCTGCTTTGCAATTTAAATTAGTTTTTGTGTAACCAGTTGGGAAAATCATTAGTTCGTTGCGCAAAAAGAATGCGAGTAACGAAAATTATTTTTTCCGTCGACTTCCTAGCAAGAGCTCTGTTTAACGGCCACAAAATCATGCATTAATGACCCATTTTAATGCACTATTTCTTTTTATTTTAATGCATGATTGTCAGGGACAACCGAACATAGAGTATTCAGAAGTAATATGAGTAACGTCACAACTCGACTGATATTTCATTTTATGTATTAGGCCTGTGACTCTCACTCTTCAATCACAGAATAGACGCGTATTCATCTCTGGATCCATTGTTATTCCACAGAGAAAAGAAATAAGGAAACAGATCCAAACATAATCGATCTGTCAGATTACGAGTAATATAGCTGCTTTCAATCTTGAGATTGAGTTAAATTAATTGATTAAATTATTAAATTGAATTAAATTGATTAAATTGATTTTCTAAATCTTTTTTGCCTTTTACAAGAACTTTAAATGCTCAATACAGCCAGTAGGAATCAATATATCAATATAAAGGAATTTTTAAAAAAATTTCTAGCGTGAAGATTTCTGCGAAATTTTGCGAGCCGTATAGTTGCAGCCTCCCTCAACAATATTTCAAGTATCAACTTGATCAGATGGATATTCTAGTTGTTATTGAGGAAACAAAATTTCAGATGCTCATAAATACTGAACCATCCGACGGATTTGGTCCAATAACGAACTTGACCGAGATATTTGGACAATTAATCTATTCTGAAAATATGAAAACTCTAGCTCATCTCTTTTGGATGCTAGAGAGGATACTGCCGGCTGGACAGACTCAATTTTCGCCACGCATTCTTTATCAGGGAGTCGAACTTAATGGATTGAGACCATTTTCGGCTTAGGTTTGTAAGTGAAATGACTCATTAAAATTTGTCTTAACGAGGATTGAGTTAAAAAGTAGGTATTATGTGGAAAAATAAGTAGTTGGGGGTTGAAAGCATAGAATATGTTTAATATCAAATCCTCAATACTTAAAATCTCACTGAAACATTAATCTTCGACTGCATGAAAAATAACTTTCTTTTTATATTGAATTGTTTCGAACAGTTTTATTCAATAATGAATTCTCGGATGATTTGGTTTGAACTGATACTATTTTTTACTAGATTCAATTTATGAAAAGAGGAATTTGATTATGGAATTCTCAACTATCGACAAACGCCCTCAACACAAATTGTTGCAAAAAACATTGATTTCTGTAATAATTCCCATATATATATTCTTGCATCAAATTTCCTTTGAACTTAAGAATCCTGTTTAATGAGATTAGTTAAATGTAGTGAATTTTACAGATTGAATCAACATCTTATCAGAGCGTATAATCAGTTACTTGTTATCTAGTGGATTCCTCAGAGTTTGTTTTTATTTTTTGCCTCAATAAATTTTTCTCAAGATTCATTCTGCCTAATCTAAACTTGTAGTATAGTTATCAGGTAATATTGAATTATCTTTTCATAAAAACATACAATAAAAAACTGGTTTTCCGATATAAAATTATATTTTTCATATTTCTATAATGAATATAATATAGTGAATATAATATAGTAATATACAACAGAATAAAATATTATACGCTATCATAAAAATATAGTTCAATTCTTCATGCATGTCAGTCGTCAATTATGTATACATAAGTACATTCAAAATAACAACAAGTATACAAGGACTTGGTAAGTGATATATATGATATATATACCATTAGACACCGACAGGTGAGTGATATATATAGTATTGTAGAAAATGTTGTTTATTAAAAGCTCCGTTATTTGAGTAGTGCTTCGTTCAATTAATTGAGATCAGTTGAGATATCAGGAACCAATGGAATTTCAGGAGGTTTACGCCTACTGTCGTCATTTCTTTACGATTACTTGAGATATCAGGAACCAATGGAATTTCAGGAGGTTTACGCCTACTGTCGTCATTTCTCTACGATAAGTTGAGATATCAGGAACCAATGGAATTTAGGCAGATTAACGCCTACAGCAGTCTTAGTATAATCCTCATTTCTTTACGATTACTTGAGATATCAGGAACCAATGGAATTTCAGGAGGTTTACGCCTACTGTCGTCATTTCTTTACGATTACTTGAGATATCAGGAACCAATGGAATTTCAGGAGGTTTACGCCTACTGTCGTCAATTCTTTACGATTACTTGAGATATCAGGAACCAATGGAATTTCAGGAGGTTTACGCCTACTGTCGTCATTTCTCTACGATAAGTTGAGATATCAGGAACCAATGGAATTTAGGCAGATTAACGCCTACAGCAGTCTTAGTATAATCCTCATTTCTTTACGATTACTTGAGATATCAGGAACCAATGGAATTTAAGGAGGTTTACGCCTACTGTCGTCATTTCTCTACGATAAGTTGAGATATCAGGAACCAATAGAATTTAAGCAGATTAACGCCTACAGCAGTCTTAGTATAATCCTCATTTCTTTACGATTACTTGAGATATCAGGAACCAATGGAATTTCAGGAAGTTTACGTCTACTGCATGAAAAAAATTGTTCGAAACAATTCAATAAAAAAAGACAGTTATTTTTCATGGAGTCAAAGATTAATGTTTCAGTGAAATTTAAGTATTGAGGATTTTATATTAAACACATTCGATGCTTTCAACCATCAACTACTTATTTTTCCATATAATACCTACTCTTCAACTCAATCTTCGTTTAGAAAAAATTTTATGAATCATTTCACTAACCTAAGGTACCAATGATTTTTAACACATTTCAAAAAGTTTCAGAGGCTGTTCCTGAGTAAACTATTGAGTAAATTTCATCACTAATTACTGTTTCTTTCAAAGTGATATTAAAACCACAATAAAACAATATATCTTTTATTGAATGCGTTCTGTTGATGAGGAAATGTGATTACATTTACGGTTACATTATGAGCGGAGTCATAATTTTTATTTGAATATAGACTAAACATTGGTCCATACACTCCAAATATCACTGTGAAAACTTATTACCTGCTTAAATCAAAATATTTAAGTTTTCAGATAATGCAAATAACCTTTTTTAATCAATTTTTAAATTCGCCTATCTCCCGTATCATGTGATGACAAGACTTCACTGAATTTATTTATTTCCGTTTGTTTTGATTTCGACTCATTCTCTTGTGATTGAATTTTGATTTTCAACAAGGAAATGTTTTCTATCGATATATTATTTTTTGCTTCCAATTCGGAATTAATTTTTAAACGGAGATGCGCAGAGTCACTGGTTATTATTTTACTGCCAATATCGGGCATCCGGGAAATCTCGTCACTCGATTTTACCCCCGGCGAACTCGTCTTCACAGCACTTTAATACATTCAATCAATTAGTCAGGTAGATTAAGGGGTGAACTTCTGGATATTATTTTTTTTTAACTCGGCAATATTCAATTATTGTGATCAAATTGTGCGTTTTTGCTATGTGCTTTATTTTTCGTTTCGTTATTCTGTGTGTTCATATAATTCTTAACTTTTATCAAATAAATAATAATGAGAAAAATTAAAATGTGTTTTTGGCAAAAAATTTAATATAAACACACTATTTACATATATTGATAGGAATAAAAAATAATGATTCCATCAATTGCCATGGAATCACAGTCTCAACTCTTGTATCCATAAACCTCGATCAAAGTTCTTGGATCACGCTCAGCAGGAATAGTAAGGTATAAATCAACGGCATCACCATATACGTCGATTTCTCCACCAAATGCCCTTTCTCTACCAACATTTATAATTCTCACTGATGTGATAGTATTCACATTCTTGAAATCAGCACTATATTTGAGTACTTGGTCTTTTGTACTGGTCACAGGGTAGATTAATAAATCACGTAAGAGGAGGACATCTTCATCTGCTCTTTTTTTGAAGACCTGATCGCCCCAATTGCTCGTGCCATCATCTGGAGGCAAGGTGGAGATTTTAGGAACTATTCTCAGCTTACCATTTCTACCTTGGATAACGGAACCAGCCTCTAGAACTGTCAGTTTTGTGGACACTTCAACTTCACAGTTTGAAACTGCCAAACCGCAGAAAAAAACGAAGGCAAAAAACAATTTCGACATTTTGGTTTTAGCTTGGTTCGTTCTAGAATCAGACTATGTTAAATATAGATTTGACGCAGGTTTTATACGGTTGAAGAGGACGTGAATTCCTAAAAAATCTCCAGCTGTATCTTATCTTCCATTGAACTTGAAAACTGGCCACTTGAGTTTTCATAGAAAGTGGGATTTCCATTACATTTATCCTTATATTTGGAAAGTTATTTATTCAGTTGTATCTATATTACGGTTTTTTCTTTGACAAAGTAAATAATCGATCCTTATTGTTCAGAATTTGAATTGTTATCAGTTTAGAAGGAATAAATTTAGATTGGAATAATGGAAAAATGTGTTTTGTATATAATTATCTAACACTACAATTTGAATATTGTCTGATACTGAAACTAGTAACTTGAATCATATGTTAAACCTGTGATAAATGGATTTACATAGTTCGTAGTTGTGGAGGAGCAAAACTCTTAATTTATTCCGTGCAGGTATTACAATCCTAGTAAACAATTCTTTACAGAGCCAAGAAAAAAAGATTTTTGTAAAACAACCAGTAGGTAGACCTAAACTCTAAACTAAAGCAAAAAAATCGCCATAGAATTTGTTGCAACTAGTTCACTATTAACTGAGTAAGAAGACCTAGTTACAGTATATTGTGACAATTCTACTGATATTGTCTTCATTCTTTTGCTTTTTGCATTCCATTTAATGAGTTGAATCTCATGTCGTTAGTTTATGTTTGAAAAATTTCGAAAGAGGTTTTTGAAGATATTTGATTACTCCTAAAATTTTCGCAGAATATTGAGGAAAAAAATTGTGCATTTATGAGGTTGACATATTCTGAAATTTGATCTTCGTACATAAAGTTTCTTTTATAGTCCGGTCAATTTAGACATAAAAATAGTGATCAAATAAAGAAAATTCCGACAGAGTCAAATTTTCGTAGAGACCTTAGGTTCATCACAAAGAATAAAGTGTCAAAAGTCCCCATCAGTCCCAATGGGAATTGTAATATAACTTCAATTGAGGAAAGTGTGAAGAAAAGTGTGCCGCTTAATATAGTGAAGTCAAGATCCTACATTTGGAAACAATTTGAAGAATTCTGTGCTGCCCGGAAATACCCTGTAAATGAAAAAACAAGTTTGTCAGAGCTCAATAATATTATGCTAGACTGGGCTTTCAATATGAAGAAACGAGATGGATCAGACAAGAAGGAAAGTGTCGTAAAAACCTTGTGGAATAATACTGCCAAACAGCTGCATGAAAGATTCTATTCCGAATGGGGCGTTAGGTTCGATCCATTCACAGACGTGGTTTTCAAAACGGCGCGGGATGCACGAAATGCCAAGAGGCGTATTTTGCAAGTGGACCCTGAGAAGAGAAAAGTTAGTGCCAAGGCGCTGTCTTTGGAGCAACACAAAAAGATGGTCAACTTATGTAAAGACGGTTTGAACAGAAAATTTTATTTTATTGCTGCATTGGAGCTTGCTTCTCGCGGAGGAGAGTGATCATCATGCCAAATTTTGCATTTCCAATTCGAAATTGAAAACGATGGTAATCCCACGGGCCGAATTGCCTACAATCCGATATTTTCTGAAACAAGATAAGGTGGTGCCCAAAAATGTGCGGAAACGAAATGGCTGACTCCCAATATTGAAGAAGATATTTGACCGGTGAGGTTATATAAGCTACTTGTATCCAAAAGAACTGCAAACATAACCACTGAAAGACTATTCCTTACTCCACATAAGAATTGGAAATATGGTTCATGGTTCAAAAACTCCCCAGTCGGTCCCAATACGATAGCTAAATGGGCAAAATAATCGGCAGAACTCATTGGCATCAACACAACCAAGTCGAAGATAACCAACCACTCGCATCGAGCTACTGCTGTCAGCCAATTAGCCAAAGCAGGGATTGGCGAGGAACAGCTGATAAAGATAACAGGCCATTCTTCTGCAGCGTCAGTGAAACCGTATTTCCAACTGGACCAACAACATCACAAAAAATAATCACAGCCATAAGGAATGAAAAAATGTCCTTCAAGAAACAACATCAGTATATACTTCATCATTCGAAAATAATGCTCGTAATGTTTATAATGATTTTACTATCAATAATTTTTATTTTGAGAATAAAGATGAATAATTTGTTGTTATGCTTCTATCTGGTTATTTCGTTTGATTTATATTGTTGAATGATCTTTTCAAATACCACACGAGATTCGAATTTTTTGAGATTACTCTGTCGTTTTTTGAAAATTATACAAATTTCACTCAACAAAGTGATCCCTGAAATATATTTTAAGGATAACTTTGTTTCTTGAAATTTAAACGCATAATTCCCAAAAAACAAGAGTGTCAAAAAATTCTCACCTCTAGTTGTATTTCGAATGTTTCTGTTAATATGTGGTATTTTATGTTCTATTTAATCAAAATAAAAATTAAAATGGATATTAAAGAAATGTGTCATCTCATTAATTCGTTGTTCTACACGGTTGCCGAAAAAATATTGTACGCAACACGCCAGAAAATGTTTATTTATTTAGGACTCACAGACTTCCAGGAATAGAGCTTACATTTGTCCTGGAATTTCGTGTATTCGTCAAAAACACCCTATTTTCCAGACTTGTTACCTAACTTACTATTTCTGAAAAAACTTTCACTAAGCCAGCTTGAAAAATTTGATTATGACTGTACTCACCCCAAGAACTTTACCGTATTACTCCTATATTATACAATATGAAATCTGTTAAGAGAGAAAAATGAATAGAATACATACTAGGAGTGAGGTCTTGTCATTGATTGATCTACAATCTATGTGTCGTTCGGAACCGCCCTAATGATCATCTGGATATGTGAGGAAATGAAGGGGACATATTATAATAAGGGCTTTCTTGAAGAGCTCGTAGACGTTGGCATTTAGGGTATAATTTTATCGATAGGTATATACGAGGGTTACCTTTTATATTTCTGGATTAGACTACAAAAACAAATATTTACCATCGAGAATCGCTTTATTGTTCCCCGTTCCCCATTAAGATCTATACTTTTTTGCATTCGTTTAAAGCAATTGTCGAAGCACTTTTGCCACTCTAATCGAGGTATCTCCAAAACAAGCCTTTTGAACGCATCAACCGTTTCTTCAGGTGTCGAATAACGTTGACCTCTCATTTTATTCTTTACGTACGGAAATAAAAATTGTCTTAGTGAAAGGTGATCCGTCTTCGGTGGTTGGTTTTCCAAATTTCTTGGAGGAGAACTGGCAAACAAATGGTTGTGAACCACCCAGAATGGAGTTTTCTTCGTTGTTCTAGTGGTACGATTGCGACATGTCCAGTTTTTCCGAAAAAAACAGGCGACTATTTGCTTGGAAGTGCATCGTGCGAGAACAAATTTTGTCGGATTTGGCTCATCTTGAAATACCCATACAGACGTGCTTCGAAGCACCGCGGTCGTATTTTTGAGCATTTCTTTCAACTAATCGACACGAGCCTTCTTTTGAGCGATTGACAAATTGTGTGAGATGCAACGCGAACAAATTTTTTCGACGGTTAAATGTTCATGCAATATTGAAATATGCTGGCTGATCGCAATCTCGATTTCCGAGACTAGATCATGGTGATGGGATACTATTGAAAAATATTGAGATACACAAATTGAGATAAACAAACTATAAAAAAATTATTACAATCTATAATATAAAAATGGATCGCAAAATGTGTTGGTAAGCGCATAACTCAACAACGCCTGGACCAATTTGGCCAAATCTTTTTTTAAAATGTTCGTTGAAGTTCAAGGATAGTTTTTACGGCGAGAAAAATTAGAATTATTGCTGGAAAACCCCTAAAAATAGCCCTTTTCTTTTTCCCATACAAATGATTTTTTAACTAAAACGTAGTCAATTTGAGCTTTATTGCTATGCGTGTCGCATAACTTAGTGGAATAAAGCCTTGACCTTTGACGTGGAAACCCGTCGTGTCGTAGGTTCAAGTCCGGGGCTAGGAAAGAAATTTTCTAGCTTTCGGTATGCGGCCACCATTCACTGTTGGGTCTAAAATTAACAGTGCTGTGCCTAAGGTGGCGTAAGGACACAGTAACAAAGCCTACACAGAACACACACTGGTTAACCTAACTCGCACAAGCTTTAATTAGCTTCTGGGGGGTGTACATTGATATATGTATACTTAGGTAAACCAGTATAAACATAAACATAAAGTTCATATTTAATTACAAGCACTCACTGTTGCCTAAGCAATATAGGTGTGTTCCTAACGTCAAAGATCATATCTATCAAAACAATGTGCGTGTGTGCGTTGGAGCAATGCATGACGCTTTTAACCAAGAGTTGCATAGCGAAAAACTGTATGATCTCAACGCTTTGAAAGAATTAATTCAAACAAATCTTCCACTGTTAAATGAACAACAGAAGTATGTATTTGAAACTCTTATGAAAGTAACAAATGATGAAACTGGAGGGATTTACTTCTTAGATGCACCTGGTGGTACAGGAAAAACTTTTTTGATTTCATTAATATTAGCAACAATTCGCTCACAAAATAAAATTGCACTTGCACTCGCTTCGTCGGGAATGGCAGCAACTTTGCTTGAAGGTGGTTGAACAGCCCATTCAGCACTAAAATTGCCATTAAATATGCAAAGCAATGAAACTCCAACCTGCAACGTTTCGAAGAACTCTGCAATGGCAAAGGTTTTGCAGCAATGTAAATTGATTGATTGGGATGATTGCACGATGGCACATAAAAAATCTTTGGAGGCTTTAGACAAAACCTTAAAAGATCTACGGGGCAATAATAACCGATATGGTGGTGCAATGATTTTATTAGCAGGAGATTTTTGTCAAACATTGCCAGTGATTCCACGATCAACGCCAGCTGATGAACTCAATGCATGTCTTAAGTCCTCCAATTTGTGGAAACATGTCAAAGTACTTCATTTAAGCAAGAATATGCGTGTCGAGTTGCAAAATGACCAATCTGGAAACATATTCTCTAAACAACTCATTGACATTGGTAATGGCAAATTTCCTATAGACATGTTGCAACACACAGTAACAAAGCCTACACAGAACACACACTGGTTAACCTAACTCGCACAAGCTTTAATTAGCTTCTGGGGTGTGTACATTGATATATGTATACCTAGGTAAACCAGTATAAACATAAACATAAACAAGGAAAAAATATCACACAACTGTTAATGCGTCCAATCTGTTTTCAAAAGAGTTTACACTATCGGCACAAACTACACTGCCAGGAAGAGAGTGCCATTTCGCAAACACGCGATTCGGCATGAAAAACTGTCTCGCACGAGCGCGGAATACCTCATGGTAAAGTTTATATTGGTGGCCATGAAAATGATTTTTATTTAACTCGAAAATACTGCCCAGATTACCACCAATGAAACCACTCAGTATACGAAACGTCACTATTAGATCGCCACGCATCCTACGATCACTAAACAAGTAGAGCTCAAACATTTTTAGTCTGTCTTCATGTGAAGGGCGAACCAACCCCGAACGGAATCCTCGTTGCAGATCGCTGCACTCCCTCCCTGATCTGCGATCAGCCTAGGGAACCATGCAGGGCCAGCAAATTCCAGAATTGGTCCAACATAGGTTATTTAAAGCTGCCGGCATGTCTCGATCGAGCATCTAGGAAAAATTTTCGCATCAAGTACAAAATCTTCCAGCATTTGGCGGTTATATTGTTCACATGGGCTGACCAAGACATATCCTCAGTTATCACCAGCCTGAGATCGACATGCTGTGCAGCGGAGACCAAACATCAGAATTCGCGCTGAAATATCATCCAAACCTGGCGCAGTAGACTCGTCCAACCGAGACAGAATACCCAAAATCTCTTCCTCCCGGACATCTATGTTATCCAGTGTACAGACTGCACGTGGTGCAGAGATTGCTGGCATAGGATCACAAGGCTCATCAGAAAACGAATTAGAGAAGGTGTCAGAAAAAGCAGAAGCACACTCGGAACCATCAGAACACAGATCATCCGCCTCATTTCTAACCAGCGGAACCGATACTTTCGAACTCAGCTTCGGATAAGCTTATAGAACTTCTTTCGGTTATTAGGTTTGGCTAAGGAATCATAGAACATTTTTTTGGCATCTCTTATTCTCAGACTCAAAGCATTAGAGAAGCGGTGATGGATGATATAACTTTGCTTTCGAAAGAGTGTTTGTAAACTTGACAACCTCTGTAGCTTGCTGGGTGACTACCTTCACATAAGGCACACGTGGCTCGTGTTGTTTTCAGCTTGGAGCATGTTTTTGAATCGTGCTGTCTACCTCATTTGCACATAAATGTACTACTGCAATAGGTTTTTGTGTGGCCGTATTCTTGAAATTTTGTGTATTGTATGATTTCTAGTTTTTTCTAGGAGGTTTCTATTGAAATTATTAAATTAGAGTGGAATTATACCTTGTGAATATTTTTGTTGTTTTCTTTGGGCTCTAGGTTTATATAAAATACAGAGAGTGGATTTTTTGTTGTAGGGTGTTGATTATGTTTCTCACTTCATGGTCTGATTTTTCAATTTCTCTTTTTATCTCATCAATAAGAACGCTGAAGTGAAGATGTCTGATAACCACCAGATAGGCTCTCTCTTGTTTCATTTGTTAGGTGTGGAAAACTATTTTTCCATCTCGAAGGAATCATACCAAACTTCTGTATGTGGCAGATTTCGTTAAATTTACTTTGACGTTGTTATCTGCTGAAGTTCTTCGTCAGACATCATTGATTTTATTTATTTTTTTTCGTTTCTTGGTAATTCGTTACATTGTGTATACGAAGAGACAATTTTTTTTTAACTATCTGCCATGGAACATTATTTTCTGATGATGAGGTCACGCTTTATTAGTAGTTGTCCAAAGGACAACTAATATTTATTGTCACAAAATTCGTTTCATTTCGATGAAATGGAAAACGATAATAAAATAATATATGTTTATTTTTATATTTACGTACTCTTTCCAGAGATAAGGTATGTCGCATTCTCATAGTTCTCTGGGGCAGACCTATCGCACGACTAAGATTAAAAAATTGAATTTTTTTTAATATACTTTCCATGGGTTAAAATTATCCAAATTTGAGATTTATCTAACCTTTAAAAATGCATATCTCAAAAAATATTAACCTTATAGTAATAAGTTATAAGGACTTTTCAAAATTTTATTTCAACAAGGTATACAAAAATACTTGTCCCGTTGAAAAATATCCGTTCCTTGTAATCGCTTAAACAATTTCGGTTTAAACAATATGGCACCGGGTTTCCTCATGGCAATATGCATTTATACCATAAGTAGGGTAATTTGAAGAGAATCGCATAAATTTAGTTGGAATAATTTTCTGTACTTATGACCCGATTCCTCCTGTACTATACGTAGTGAGTGCAGCAAATCTTCAATCAATTATAAGCACAATAGTTCCGTGCGAAGAATGTCGATGTGTAAATGAACAAATTTTGTGTACTGGAGGTCCCAATCTTCTTGTCTATTCAATGGTATCAATACTCATGTCACTGGGGGGTTTGATTCGGTCCAGCTCAAAGAGTCGGTAGTCATTGTGTTGGATATTTTTTTAATTAATTTCGACTTTGAAAGGAAGAAGATGCCGACATCAATTGTTGCACCTGGTTCTTTTATATTCACTCCTTTCATCTAAGCCCTATTAAAATACAGTGAACACTCCTGTATTTCACAACCAAATCGCTAAAGCATAGCGACCAGTACAGATGTATATTTATAGGATGTCGGATAAAGGCGGGAAATTGAGTGCACTAATAGCTCCATTATTTTCAGTTTGGAATCCATCGCATTAAACCTGAAAAAAGTAAAATTGATGATTCTCAGAAAACTTTTTCTGAATATCTTTTGCTGAGTTCTTATTCGGGGAAGACCGTTGAGCTACTTTTTTGTATAAATGTCTATGATTTTCTGAATATCTTCTTGAATTTCTTCAATCGATTAGAATCCATTTCGTTATTGGGAAAAATTCGTCCAATGATTCCGGAGTTTTGAGTATCTGAAATGTGCATGCCTCAATAACTTGGCTCTATCCACGGGATCAATTTGTAACTTGAAAAAATTTCGAGTAGTAGAGAAAGGAGTCTGTCAAATATCATGAAAATCAGGCTTGAAAATTTTCAAAAAACACCTCCGAAATCTTATTTTGATCATTCAACACTATACTACATCGTCCAATGAAATCGTTCAATTTTTGAAAACGGACCAATAGAAACAAACTGTATCTGAAAACACCCAACCTCACATTGTTTTCACTTTCAGAAATTTGTTTTTATTAAATGCCTAATTTGCATAGGTATATTAATACGTCCGGATAGCTTTGGCCGTTGGTGGAAGTAGCGGTCGTCATGGTTACGATAAACAAGCAGTTGTTAGCGATAACTTCAACAGCACATTTGGCAGTTCTGTCAGTTTATTTTCGTATTTTACCATAAAGTAGATAAAAATGAAACTTTTTGGGAATTGTAATATTACTTGAATTGAGGAAAGTGTGAAGAAAAGTGTGCCGCTTAATACAGTGAAGTCAAGATCCTACGTTTGGAAACAATTTGAAGAATTCTGTGCTGCCTGGAAATACCTTGTAAATGAAAAAACAAGTTTGTCAGAGCTCAATAATATTATGCTAGACTAGGCTTTCCATATGAAGGAAACAGATGGATCAGACTACAAGGAAAGTGGCGTAAGAACCTTGTGGAATAATACTACCAAGAACCTTGTGGAATAATACTATCAAACAGCTCCAGGAAAAATTCTATTTCGAATGGGGCGTTAGGTTCGATCCATTCACAGACGCGGGATGCACGAAATGCCAAGAGGCGTATTTAGCAAGTGGACTCTGAGAAAAGAAAAGTTAGTGCCAAGGCACTGTCTTTGGAGCAACACAAAAAGATGGTCAACTTATGTAAAGAAGATAATCCAGATGGTTTGAACAGAAAATTTTATTTTATTGCTGCATTGGAGCTTGCTTGGCGCGGAGGAGAGGGTTTATCATGCCTAATTTCGCATTTCCAATTCGAAATTGAAAACGATGGTAATCCCACGGGCCGAATTGCCTACAATCCGATATTTTATAAAACAAGACAAGGTGGCGCCCAAAAATGTGCGGAAACGAAATGGCTGACTCCCAATATTGAAGAAGATATTTGCCCGGTGAGGTTATATAAGCTACTTGTATCCAAAAGAACTGCAAACATAACCACTGAAAGACTATTCCTTACTCCATATAAGGATTGGAAATATGGTTCATGGTTCAAAAACTCCCCAGTCGGTCCCAATACGATAGCTAAATAGACAAAAGAATCGACAGAACTCATTGGCATCAACACAACAAAGTTGAAGATAACCAACCACTCGCATCGAGCTACTGCTGTCAGCCAATTAGCCAAAGCAGGGATTGGCGAGGAACAGCTGATAAAGATAACAGGCCATTCTTTTGCAGCGTCAGTGAAACCGTATCTCCAACTGTACCAACAACATCACATATTATTTTTTGCTTCCAATTCGGAATTAATTTTTAAACGGAGATGCGAAGAGTCGCTGGTTATTATTTTACTGCCAATATCGGACATCCAGAAAATCTCGTCACTCGATTCTTCTCCCGGCGAATTCCGCTTCACAGCACTTCAATACATTCCAGCATCAATTAGTTAGGTAGATTCAGGGGTGAACTTCACGATTACCTCTTTTTTTTTCTTTTGTTTTTCTTTTTTTTTTAAACAATTTTCAATTATTGTGATCAAACTGTGAGTTTTTTAGCTATGTGCTTTATTTTTCGTTTCGTTATTCTGTGTGTTCATATAATTTTTAACTTTTATCAAATAAATAATAATGAGAAAAATGAAAATGTGTTTTTGGCAAAAAATTTAATATAAACATACTATTTACACATATTGATAGGGCTCAAAAATAAATGATTCCAGCAATCACCATGGAATCACAGTCTCAACTCTTGTATCCATAAACCTCGATCCAAGTTCGTGGATCACGCTCAGCAGGAACAGTAAGGTATAAATCAATGGCATCACCATATACGTTGATTGCTCTACCAAAGGCCCTTTCTCTACCAACGTTTATAATTCTTACTGATGTGATAGTGTTCACATTCTTGAATTCAGCACTATATTTGAGTATTTGGTCTTTTGTACTGGTCACAGGGTAGATTAATAAATCACGTAAGAGGAGGACATCTTCATTTGCTCTTTTTCTGAAGACCTGATCTCCCCAATTGCTCGTGCCATCATCTGGAGGCAAGGTGGGGATTTTAGGAACTATTCTCAGCTTACCATTTCTACCTTGGATAACGGAACCAGCCTCTAGAACTGTCAATTTTGTGGACACTTCAACTTCACAGTTCGAAACTGCCAAACCACAGAAAAAAACGAAGGCAAAAAACAATTTCGACATTTTGGTTATAGCTTGGTTCGTTCTAGAATCAGACTATGTTAAATATAGATTTGACGCAGGTTTTATACGGTTGTAAAGGACGTTAATTCCTAAAAAATCTCCAGCTGTATCTTATCTTCCATTGAACTTGAAAACTGGCCACTTGAGTTTTCATAGAAAGTGGGATTTTCATTACATTTATCCTTATATTTGGAAAGTTATTTATTCAGTTGTATCTATACGGTTTTTTCTTTGACAAAGTAAATAATCGATCCGTATTGTTCAGAATTTGAATTGTTATCAGTTTAGAAGGAATAAATTTAGATTGGAATAATGGAAAAATGTGTTTTGTATATAATTATCTAACACTACAATTTGAATATTGTCTGATACTGAAACTAGTAACTTGAATCATATGTTAAACCTGTGATAAATGGATTTACATAGTTCGTAGTTGTGGAGGAGCAAAACTCTTAATTTATTCCGTGCAGGTATTACAATCCTAGTAAACAATTCTTTACAGAGCCAAGAAAAAAAGATTTTTGTAAAACAACCAGTAGGTAGACCTAAACTCTTATTTTTGAGTAGGATACATTTTACAAAATCACCGTACCTAAGCAAAAAAATCGCCATAGAATTTGTTGCAACTAGTTCACTATTAACTGAGTAAGAAGACCTAGTTACAGTATATTGTGACAATTCTACTGATATTGTCTTCATTCTTTTGCTTTTTGCATTCCATTTAATGAGTTGAATCTCATGTCGTTAGTTTATGTTTGAAAAATTTCGAAAGAGGTTTTTGAAGATATTTGATTACTCCTAAAATTTTCGCAGAATATTGAGGAAAAAAATTGTGCATTTATGAGGTTGACATATTCTGAAATTTGATCTTCGTACATAAAGTTTCTTTTATAGTCCGGTCAATTTAGACATAAAAATAGTGATCAAATAAAGAAAATTCCGACAGAGTCAAATTTTCGTAGAGACCTTAGGTTCATCACAAGGAATAAAGTGTCAAAAGTCCCCATCAGTCCCATTTGCGCTAAGGGCCCAAGTGTGTATTTCTTCTTTTTTGAGATAATTTTTATATGGAACCTGGTACGGACAGATCCGAAACAAGTTGCTCTTTCAGAATCTGCAGAAATACACAGCGTGTCCCATTTGAATAAAAAAATTGGTCATTTCCGGTTAAACCGGAGGATTCTCATCAATGGAAATATGCTCATCAAATACATTGTGGTCCATTACACTCAGCTGCCATATATTAACTTGAAGCCAAACTATATCCCAACCCTGTATGTATAGTCTTGAATGTATTAGAAGTTACATAGGATACTTTTTATTAAAAAAAAAAATTTTTATGAAAGATAAGAAAATTGTTTGTCAAAAATTCGGCAAATTTAGCTACTTCAACGCCATCTTGCATTGTAGTTATGACATTTCAACTCTGAATACTGTAATACCGTCCCACTGTATTAACGACGGTGACGACAATTTTTAATTCATACTTATACTTATTTAATGGCTGCACTGTGGGCGAAACCGCGGTTAAAAAGCTAATAATAATATAAATGATCATTTAACACTATACTACATTGTATAATGAAATCACTGTACAACAAACAAACAACAAACTGTATCTGAAAACACTCGACCTCACAGTGTTTTTACTTTTAGAAATTTGTTTTTATCAAATGCCTAATTTGCGTAGGAATATTAATACGTCCGGATAACTTTGGCCGTTGGTGGAAGTAGCGGTCGTCATGGTTACGATAAACAAGCAGTTGTTAGCGATAACTTCAACAGCACATTTGGCAGTTCTGTCAGTTTATTTTCGTATTTTACCATAAAGTAGATAAAAATGAAACGTTTTGGGAATTGTAATATTACTTCAATTGAGGAAAGTGTGAAGAAAAGTGTGCCGCTTAATACAGTGAAGTCAAGATCCTACATTTGGAAACAATTTGAAGAATTCTGTGCTGCCCGGAAATACCTTGTAAATGAAAAAACAAGTTTGTCAGAGCTCAATAATATTATGCTAGACTGGGCTTTCAATATGAAGAAAAGAGATGGATCAGACTACAAGGAAAGTGTCGTAAAACCTTGTGGAATAATACTGCCAAACAGCTGCAGGAAAAATTCTATTCCGAATGGGGCGTTAGGTTCGATCCATTCACAGACGTGGCTTTTAAAACGGCGCGGTATGCACGAAATGCCAAGAGGCCTATTTTGGAAGTGGACCTTGAGAAAAGAAAAGTTAGTGCTAAGGCGCTGTCTTTGGAGCAACACAAAAAGATGGTCAACTCATGTAAAGAAGATAATCCAAACAGTTAGAACAGAAAGTTTTATTTTATTGCTGCATTGGAGCTTGCTTGGCGCGGAAGAGAGTGTTCATCATGCCAAATTTTGCATTTCCAATTCGAAATTGAAAACGATAGTAATCCCACGGGCCGAATTGCCTACAATCCGATATTTTCTAAAACAAGACAAGGTGGTTCCCAAAAATGTGCGGAAACGAAATGGCTGCCTCCCAATATTGAAGAAGATATTTGCCCGTTGAGGTTATATAAGCTTATACTTGTATCCAAAAGAACTGCAAACATAACCACTAAAAGACTATTCCTTACTCCACATAAAAATTGGAAATATGGTTCATGGTTCAAAAACTCCCCAGTCGGTCCCAATACGATAGCTAAATGGACCAAAGAAATGGTAGAACTCATTGGCATCAACACAACCAAGTCGAAGATATCCAACGACTCGCATCGAGCTACTGCTGTCAGCCAATTAGCCAAAGCAGGGATTGGCGAGGAACAGCTGATAATGATAACAGGCCATTCTTCTGCAGCGTCAGTGAAACCGTATCTCCAACTGGACCAACAACATCACACAAAAATATTCACAGCCATGAGGAATGAAAAAATCTCCTTCAAGAAACATCAGTATCTATTTCATCATTCATAATGCTAGTAATGTGTATAATAATTGTACTATCAATAATTATTATTTTGAGAATAAAGATGAATAATTTGTTGTTATGCTTCTATCTGGTTATTTTTGAATAAAAACTATTTTTATTTCGTTTGATTTATATTGTTGAATGATCTTTCCAAATATCAAACGAGATTCGAATTTTTTTTGAAAACACTCTGTCGTTTTTTGAAAATTATACAAATTTCACTCAACAAAGTGATCCCGAAATAAGGATAACTTTGTTTCGTAAAATTTAAAGGAATAATTCCCAAAAAACAAGAGTGTTCTTAAAAAATTCTCACCTCTAGTTGTAACACCCTTGAAAATGCCATTGTAATTGCTCAGATTTCAACGGTCCGTGAATACCCTCATTTACCGTCAACTCCCCTTAACCCCGCAAGTGTAGCTTTGTCACAAAATTCACAGAGTGTTTCTGATGTATATACTTTTATTTATCTATGGTCACGAATTGGGCTTCTTGGGTTTGTACCTTTTGTTTTGTTCTTAGGAAATAATTTATTCTATTTTCAATAGAAAAAAGGCCTGTCGACAGAGGATTTAAAAGGACTCCCGAATGTGAAATTCATATACAAAATAAAGATTTGAATGAATGAGAACCAACTAGCCAAAGTATCACACCCACTCTGTTGATTCAGTAATTTCCTTGGTGGCCTTCGAAAGGCCTTTCAGGGAGTCTTTTCCAAACTCGGCTGCCAGGCTATGTACCGCTCATGGAAGCCACACTGCATACAAAATGCTTTTTCCTTTTGTTTTATTTACTCGATTAGAGCATCTCAAATGTCTTTTCTTTAAATCATTAACTGAATGGCGTTAATCTTACAATAAATTGAAAAGCAGTTTACGATAAAATGTTCAAAAGTAGGCGACTTTTTGCAGCGGTCATTTCATGGTAGATGTGATTTTAATAACATTTTTCATCAACGTACTCATGCGTTCATTATATTGGCCTCAAGTTTTTATACTTGCGGAGTATATCGAGTGCAGAAACCTCCTTAGGACCATTGACCACAGTGAACACTCTTTTCTTATAAGTTTTCGTATCTGGAATCTGAATAACCAATACGCTGTGCCGATCTTCCACCTCATTTACGGTCATAGTCACCAGCTCGCCGATTCTACAACCTACAGCAACACCCAAATCAAAAACTACCTTTATCAATAAATATTGCTCATCAGGAGCAGCATCTAAAAAGTATTCAAACTCCTCTCTTGTGAATACCTTCGACTTCTTTGCTACGTATCCCCTGGAATGTTGCTTCAAATAGGCGGTGACTTGGTGAAATCTGCAGATGTCTATTTTATTTTCAGAGCCAACATTTTCTATCTGGTTATTTTTGAGTAATAAACTATTTTTATTTCGTTTGATTTATATTGTTGAATGATCTTTCCAAGTACCACGCGAGATTCGAATTTTTCTTGAGAGCACTGTCGTTTTTGAAAATTATACAAATTCCACTCAACAAAGTGATCCTGAAATACTTTAATATTTCTACTATCATTACTAAATATTTTAAGGATAACTTTGTTTCGTGAAATTTAAACGCATAATTCCCAAAAAAACAAGAGTGTTCTCAAAAAATTCGAACCTCTAGTGGTATTACCCTATAAAATATTCTATCTGGAATGATTCGTGGGATGCCAACAAAAAATCGTGAATACATGGAAATAAAAGCTAATTGTTTGCCTTGAAAATGGCAGAAGATGTCTGTTGAAACGTTGTGAAGAAGAGCAATAAAAGATGATGAAATATTGCCCAAATAATAATTCCCAACAAATATAATGCCTGAAAATCGGAGTCATATCGGTGAAGGTAATATGCGCATCCACCAATAAGAGGATAATGTATGTTAGAAAGGAATGGCAATTACGAAGAACCATCGTTGCAGTTGTGAAGATTTGAGATGGGATACGGTAGTATCTGAATTTTTGTATAACGCCTAAATATCCTAAAATCTTGAGATATACGATGAAAGTGGCCCGGTTCATTCAAGTATGGAATCCACCAAGAAGAGGATTAAACTAAGAGAGCTACAGCAACTCGTATGTAGATGGCAACGCTGTCGTAACCCACGTTTGTCATTATTTTACATATATACATATATATACAAGGTCTTTCACGAGGAACCTCACCCATATTTATACGGGAAACTACTGAACGTATTTTCATGAAATTTGGCATTGGAATTTGGCAGATGTAATAAATGATATCTATCATTAAAAGAAAGAATGTAAAACATGGTAAGTTTTTGCATATGGTTTATAAGGAATTATTTATGTATCACTGGAGAGAAAACCGATGGCCGATTAGTTGAAATAAAGAGGTTTCCGATACAAATTCGAATCCAAATTCGCCATCTATTTAGGAACAACCTGTAACTTTTTTCTCTTGCATATTAGGGTAGTAAAATCTAAAACATGGTTTAAGTAACAGTTCCTGAAAATTTCATCTTTTTGGCGTGAAGGTAAAAGAAATAGCTTTTTGTGAATAACTCAGAAAATATCCATTTAGGGCAAGGGTGTGATACATACACTCACATTACTTTTTAACGTAGATTCAATATTTGCCATAAAAAAAATGGGGTTCTAATTTGAAAAAATTGATTTTTCACGATTTTGTCATCCCTAACTTTGAAAGCGATTTTTCACCCCCTGTATCATGAATCGCGATTTCGATTTTTAAAGTGGATACATCAATCTTACATCTTAAAAAATCCCAAAAATGAAAATTTTCCATCCAAAAACCTCGAAATTATTCTTGTTTCAGCGGAGCTCTATTTTCAATTTTTTTTCGAATTTTCCCGCTCAGAGAGAATTTTTCAACGAATACTGAAAAATGTTACATCAAAATAACTTGAAATTTTCTGAGGAATTTATTTCTGCAATATGCAATGGTGTTGTAATTTGAAAAACGGAAGTTGACGTCATTTCCGGAAAAACCGGAGGTGCTCATGCCTTGAAAACATTTTAGATTTCATCAGCATCGTGAAATACTTATAAGTGCTGAATTTCATGAAAATACGTTCAATAGTTTCCTGTATAAATATGGGTGATGTTCCTCGTGAAAGACCCTGTATATAATTAGTCATATTATCATTGAGATTCCCTTCTTTTTTCTGTGGCTTGGTATTCTGATATAACTTGGCATTCCAAATTTAAAGGATACGTTCACAACCTGACTAGCTTTATTTATTTATTTATCCAATATGAATCGAGTAAGTTCAAAGAAAATAGAAGTAATTCGAATTAAGTTATTTGACACTGTGGAATCCGAAGCAATAATAGAAAAAGGTTAAAAAACACTGACGTGAGGTCAGGAATTTTTGTGCTCTTGTTATTAATTCTTTCTCGATCTCAACAACAGTGTAATACTTAAATAACCACCACAATGAATTACCAAGAATCAATGAACCTAAATAAGTTCTGACAGTTTTCCTTTAAAGATAAAATTCCCTTCTCTTGAAAAGCAACCGAAAGAAAGTACAGTGAAATCTCCCATGGGCGGACACTCACGGGACCGCTTGATGGTGTCCGTTTAAGAGGGTGTCCGCTTAAAAGAAATACATATTTACAAAAAAATTTAATAAAATAATAATTGGAGAATATTGAACATAAAAATCAATATATATAAAGGTATAAGAAAGTGAACATTTTTCAAATTCAACTATAACTGAAAAATCAATGTGATGAATCATTAGGATAAACAAAAATTTTGATAAAAAAGAGACACTTTAATTACAACAAATTTCCTGAATTTTTGTTTGTCTCATGTTTTTCCTGAGTAGACAATCAAGAAATCTCAATTCTAATTTGGACAGAATATCTAAACTCTCTGAATCTCCGTGATTCTGGGCAAAACTTTTTAGCTGCTTGGTTGAAGTCATAGCTTCCCCATAATTTTGGACAGCATCTGTTCGTCCTGGTATTTCATCGTTATCAGAATCTCCGGAAAGTTCTTGAGTGTCATGTGAGTTCCCAATTTCATGCTCCGAATCAGGATCTTCAAAAAATTAGTTATCATCAAGGTTCAAAAATCGTTGAGATTTTCATTGAAACTCATATCAAAGAGAATCTCTGCAATAACACTGAGTGGCAAGTCATCTTCAGGATCATATGTAACAGTCTGAGCCTGACTTAATAGGTCAGCACCTTGCATATTTTCATGTTTAAAACCGGCTTTGCGGAAGCAATTTTTGATGGTTTCCTTTGTTACTTGTTCCCAAGAGGTTTTGCAAAGTAAATTGCGTCCAATGGCGAGATTTTTTGGTCAATTGGAATGCTGTACTGGCAGTCTCAATGTTTACTAGCAGGTGTTTCAGTAAGAGACTTCGGTAGTGGGTTATGAAATTTTTTATGATTCCCTGGTCAAGTGGTTGACAAGGCTGATGTACAATTAGGGGGTAGAAACAAAAGTTTAATATTTTTCAGGTGAATATCTTTTGGATGAGATCCAGCATCGTCCAGAAACAACAAAATCTGCCTTTTTTGTTTTCCATTTTCCAATCTAGTTCAAGCAACCACTCTGTCATAATTACAGTTACAGGCAAATTGTTTATGTTTATATTTTTGAATGCTCTTGGTTTAGCTGCTTTACTGATGACTAAAAGTTTTTCTTTTTCCCCTGCCATATTTGCACAATGAAAAATTGTAAATCTCTCTTTGGGTTATTTACCACCAACACATTTTTAATTTTTTAATGTTAGCGTTTGATTAGGCAGAGCTCTGAAATAGAGACCTGTTTCATCAGCATTAAAGATATCCCTGGGTGAATATTCTTTGATAAGAGAAGGACATTTCTCCCAGTACGATGAGACATTTTTAGCAATTAATGAAGCTCCTTCTCCCGAAATTGTTTTAAAACTTATATTGTGGCGTTTTCTGAATTTATTAAGCCAACCAAAAGAAGCACTGAATCCTGAATGTCCTAAGGACAAGGCTATCTCTTTGGCTTTGCAGCGTATTAATGGACCTGCAAAAAATTTCACCAATAAGTTTTCTTTAAGTTTTCTTCTATTTGAGTATAATGTCAATACTAATTTCCGAATAACTAAGAAAATAAGATTCCACATATTCAAAAACCTCAAAAAAATTATTCATATCCATACCAGTCAGTGGAATCCCTTTATGGCGAGCTGCTGTAAACCATTCATAGCAAAACCTATCAATTTTGGTACCATCACCAGTTAGAAAGCTTCTTTTTCATTCACATTGGTGTTCGACATCCACTTGCTCATAAGGATTTCTCTATATCTAATTATATCAGCAGCTTGTGTTTTTCCGATATCAAAACGCTTAATTCCGTACATTCAATTTTTTCCTTATTGTACACTTCAATTATCTCAAGTTTCTATTTGAGAGTGAGTATATTTCTTTTGGAGCCATTTCTTTCACTGAGACAACGCCAGATATCAAACTAACACTAGTTGAATTCTCAAGAGTTTCGTGCCGCAGTTGGGATCGATAAATCCCCGGTTCAACCAAGGAAGTCCCGAAGTGAAGGCTGGTACTAATGTTGGCGCGCGACACAGAAACCTCCTCTTCTTTTCCATTGCGCCCCATTTGATGCAATGAACTAACAGCGATATTTTCCACAGATAATTGAAACAGAACCGATATTTTTTGTTTCGGTTTTGTCCGGTTAATAGAACATACCTTAGTGTCCGCGTCCGTTCAAGGGAATGTCCGTTCAACAGACAACTTACACAATGTAAATTATATGGGAGTCAATTGGGACCACGTAAAACTGTCCGTTCAAGGGAGGTGTCCGTCTAAAGGGGGTGTCCGTAGGGGGAATTTCACTGTATATCTCTCCCATGTAAAGAATTGAAGTCAAAATTACTAAATTATCACCTGGCATCTCACCGGCAAAGCGATTATTATGGAAAAAAGATTTTAGAAAAGGAATGACGTTAGGTTGAGAGCTTTTGCGTGCTTGTTCTAAAGACTTTTCCTGAACTCTCTTATTGTGTTATTCAGAATTTATCAATAGAAATAATATATAATAATACATAATATCGAAGGCCACAAAATTTTTAATTATTCTGAAGACTAGCAAACTTTCTTGGAATTAACAAGAGATCGTTTCAATGCTATCAAGGATATGTTATATATTATTGGAAATAAGAGAAATTATTAAGGTTACAAAGAAGAAACAGTTATGTCACAGAGAGACACAGAAGAAAAAGTTTCAATTACAATCCTACCTATAAAACCATCTTCATTGACCGAACGTTTAAAAATAATTCAATAATAAATTACAAATTCACATGGGATATTTCTCTGAAACTGATGTTGACCACATCACCCACGAAAATGATAAGTATTGTGTTAAACAGTGAGGGCACTTCAAACTTACGTACGCTCTGCCGTTGGGCTATGTGATCGCTATATTCCAAACAATTTGTTTGATGATTCCAAAGAAGAACTATTGAATGTTCGAGATTTTTTGTTTTATTCGAAATATATTTTTTCATCTGGGATGAATTGAAAGATTAACGTTATAAAAAAACATAAAACAGCGGTAAAAATTGAAATAAGCATTTCCTAGAACGAAGACACCATAAAGCTGAGGAAAGTAGACAGTGATATTAAGTGGATTAATTCCATATGTTTTCTATAGTGGTGCAGAAGTTTTCAAGAAAAAATGTTTTTTTTTTTTAAATTAGTTACTTTTCAGTATGTGCACTTCGTCATGGCTCGTTCACTTTGAGATGATGAAGTTTTTCACCGAATTAAAGTAGACTATTACAGTTTTCTTTATGCATAACTTTCAACCCCTACGAACCCTTTAATGGAGGAAAATATGGAGTGACGTTGGAAATTTATTTTGGCATTGAAGTACCACCCGGAGAATTATTGTGCATAACAAGATAAGTTGAATTAAATATTCAAATTTTTTCTTGAAAATTTCTGCACTACACGCTTGTGGAGAACATACAAAGACCTTACTGAAAAAATTTAGAGGGTTGATGGGGATGATACAAAGTGCAACAAAAAATCTTTAAAAATGCATTGAAATTTAGTAAAAGTGAAACAAAAATTTACCAGCTTAAACCAGCTTGAAACTGGACGTATAAATTATTGGAAAAACAGTCGTTTACCGGTATATTTTCCATAATTACTAGTAAGCAATAAATTTCGATTCCTTGAATATGAATAAGTATATTATTTATACATATGACGGGTTTCGAAATTCTTAAGTTACGCCTGATTCGTTTCAAAAACCTATAACCCTCGTGATACGACTCAGTTCAGATCCTTATTAGTATTTTATTGTGTCATTAGAAAATAAAAATCTTCGCTATATCATTGAAAACTATAATTAGACCAATTATGGACAACTTTGGTATGGGATATTTTCATATTTGCTTATAAACTGTGGATTTTATGTGATATTAAAGGAAATGACGTTTACGACCCACAACAACATTCAAGAATGAGAATTATTGTGATTCGGTCCATTTCGTAATTATAATGTAACCAATACAAAGCAATTATTCATGCATTTTGATCGTGGTTTTTGCTACATTATTTTGACTTTTAGTTAGAATGATGGTGTGCATTACTCACCTTATTATTGTTGAACACTGGTCTGAAAATTTTTTTCGGTTTGGTGCAGCCGCGTACATTTTAACGAGTATAAGTGAACACTACGTCTGACGAGTTCCACAAATGGGCGAAACAAAGTACCTATAATTTCAATTTAGTTTTATTAATCGATTCTCTAGTTTTTTCGAATCGTAAAAATTACTGCCAGCAACGAAATAATTCTACTTTGTTCCTCATGGAACTGTTATCTAGAACATTGAATGTAGGAATTGAGGATTCTTTTAGATAAGTGGATGGACACATCTATAGGATGATCCACTACGATGGGCTCTTATACTTTTATGGAAACTAATTACCGCACTTTCTTAATTCAAATGGCACACTCATTATATTATTGAATTGTTTGAGTTATTTTTGTTTATATGAAAAAAATTGGTGATGATTAATTATGCTGCAAAATCACTCATTTTTGATAATGCCAATTATTAAAGAAAATGGACTTGCACAACTCTTCGGAATTTGGAGTGTCCATGGGTTCGCCATTGTCTCCTATTTTAGCTGAGAGGAGAATTTCGTACAAAAAGCTCTCGACTAATGTATACTAAAACCCAAATTATGTGAGATATGTGGTAGATACTTTCATCATTAGCTAACATTATAGATGGATTACTTCAACATCATTACCAATAAGAAAAATCTATTATATTCACAACGGAAATTGAGAAAAATCAACAACTTTCATTTTTAGATGTACTTACTACTACCTACTTGTATAAACAAAATGGAATCCCAAGATTCCATTTGGCTTATATGATATATATATTCCTAAGTGTGAAAGCATAAAAATAAGCTGAAATAAATTTTAGGGACTTGTTTCTTCAAGAGTGATCTTCTATTGATGGAAACAGAGACATCTTCAAGTTGCCCACATCGTATCTGGAAATAAAAAGACAAATGCAAAAATACAAAATTTGAAAGAGATAAAGAAAACACCCTCAAATTCGTCTCTTTGGATTAACTCAATATTGTGAATCAAGGATTTTTTAACATAACAAGCTAAACCGTAAATTTTAGTAAGGAGTTAATCAATGAATACATAACCTTTTATGGTTCCTATTTCACAAAGATTTTTTTTAGTAACCGTATGTGTCTCTTGAAGGAGAATAACCTTAGCACCATAGTCCTTTGCTAGTTCAGAAATATGATCACTCTTGTCCTTAGAAATACCCTCTATATTCAAATCTAATACACAGAATTTGTCGCCAATCTGCAAGGAGGATTCTTCGAATCGGGTCTTGCGGTCCAAGTGATGATTTTTCAGATCTTCTGGTGCTCAAAGTCTGCTATGGAACCCATTCAAAGGGAAATCATCATCCATAGTTGAGGAAGGTTGTGATATTTATATGATACAGCAGCAAGTATATGTTGTACCCAACCAGATAAGAATGAGAAAATAAATAACATCACAAAAACACAAAGAAGTAACGCTAATCCCAAAAAGATATTGAAAAGAGCCAAAAAAATAACTGAAAATCAACTCAAACCCAATAGAGCACATGAAGATATGCAACCAACTATAAAAAGCCTCATTCCTTATGTGAAAGGTTTATCAGAAGAAATTTAAAGAATTGGAAATAGGTACAAAATATCAATATCATGCGAAAGCGGAAGATCCTATATCAAAGAAAAAAACCGCCTCTGGAAAGTAAAAATAAAAGAACATCAAAAGCTTCCCCAAGTGATAGACACCGATAGATCCAAGTTGGTCCAATATGTGGATGAAAATCACCTGATAAAATGGAACGAAATATCTATAATATCCAAAGAAGAGAAGCCAACTAAAAGAAAAATTAAATAGTCAGCATTCATGAATAACGCTCTCAATCCTATAAGTGCACCATTAACTGAGTTACCGCAGTTTAGATACCAATTCTTCGTCTTCAAACTACAGATAAGTTCTTATTTTATCTAGTTTTTCTGGTCTGTCTGTTAGACATTTATGAAAATCAAAAAATTTTCTGAAATCTTCAGCACTTGTAAAAGATTATCTTTACCTTGAAAACGACAGAAGATATGTCTGTTGAAACGTTGGGAAGAAGAACAATAAAGAGGATTGTCATTGCCCAAATAATAATTTTAAACAAGATCCATCAAAAACAATTTTAGTCAGTTTTAAGTATAACAAAAACTTGTAGAAACCTGATGTTATTTTTGGGAGATACGAGTATATCGTTGTGTCAAGCTCCAACTCTTTGCTACTTCATCACCTCAAATTTGTTTTAAGTTCTATATAGACGTCTCAGAATTTTGCGAATTCCACAGTTATAACGTTACTAGGGAACACAATTTCAGCCGAATTATTGAATCAGCGAGATATAAACCTAATGATTATTTAAGTATTTTGAAACTGGCACATTCGCCATTTTGTAGTCATATATTTCCCCTTTCACAGATTTACCAAATTATTCCACTATAAATTGGGAAAGCGCTGACGTGAAGTCAGGCGTCAGGCATCACAATATGATACTAATAAAACCGCGTCGGTCAATGGACAAATCTATTTCTCAAGTAAAAATAAGCTACTCACACTCTTCCCTTAGACATATCAACTCCATGGCTACTAAGGAAAATTGTTACCTCACGTCAGCGACCGCCATTTGCCTCAAACTTACAGAAAAAGTCCCTAATTATTCATCAGTTAATTAGAACTTTCCCTAAAATCGGAAAACAGAAATGTCACAGAGTCCGTTAGAAATTTTACTTTTCGATGTTTTCACAGATACGTAATCGATTGAAATCGGACTTCTTAATTCAGTTTAAGTTGGTGGAAAATTAATCCAAATGGTTTATTAACGGTAGAATAATGTATGAAGAAAAGCACTGATGTGAGGCCACAGTTTCCCTTATTAGTGATGGAGTGGATATGCCTACTTTTGATTGGTTCTTAGGAGAAGAGAATTTTAGCTCCTTACATATCTAATGAAAAACTGTGAGTAGATATTTTTATCTTGAGATGTAGGTTTCTTCATCCATCGTGGAGATTTAAAAGTCTGTTCCAGATTACGGGAAAAAACTCCACATAAACATTAATACACAAATTCCAAATATCTCACCTTATTTCACATTTGTATTTGATGGAATCTTTTTGTCCAAATGTCTGTAATTTGCTTACATCGAACACGAATTGGTCTCAGAGCAATAGGTTATTTTCAAATTGGGATGAAGATAGTCCTGTAGAGGAGTGTTTAGACAGAATAATATTTTAACTGTTTATATAACTGTGGATATAATGGTGATTAATTTTTGTTGAATCAACGTTTAGAAAATACAAGAACGATACGGTTAATAATGGTTGAATATAGAAACCGTGTACTTCTTACGTTTAATATACGTAAAGTCAACGTTTGGTTGAATTCAGGTTTCGAGGATAACGTGAAAAAATTCAACGTGTAACTTTGAATAAACTTCCGAATCAATTTACAAACCTTCAATATACATTCGTGTGTTCACTAGGCCCACGAATGTTCTTTCATATATTTGACCTCTCCGCACGATATAAATCTTGATTTTATATTTTCAATATATTCCATTACTCATAAGATAAACGTCGAATTTCAACACTAAAGAAAGCACGCTAGGGCTTTTCTATGTTTTGTAAGTTCTCCTTCTAACAAATAATGTCTCATACTGTAGATAGCTGCCAGTACTCGTATACGAGTTTGAAAATAATGAATTAACTTGATGATGGTCAGTAAACGTAGAACAGGCGTGGCAGAGGCGTTCTTGGTTAGGCCTAGGTGGAACCCAATCGAACAACGATACACCCACTTCTCCTTAGGAACCTGTTAACACGATTCTGCCGACACCTCGAAATTTAATTAGGAAATTCACTTGAACAACACCTTCGAATTCGGGCAGTGTTCCCGACTGCCATGATCATATCAATTATAGTCGAAGCAAACAAAAAAGGTGTTGACATTTTTTGAAAAGAACTACAGTAGTGTTTGTGGTTTTGTCGAATCATTTAATCACTCACTGACCTCAGATTTATTTTGGGCAAATCTGGAAGAATTCTAGAACATCGCTGAAAAGTTATGGTAAAGCTTCCTTCAGTTAGATCTGGTTTTTCTCTGAATTTGAGGTATTCTCGGATGTGTATTCTATTTGTTCATAGAAAGGCAGCTAGGTAGGTACACATGACTAAATTTCTTCAAGGAGCACTTTTGTTACATGGGCAGGTTGATTTACTGAGATATAACCACGCAAAGTTCATTATGAACACTTGTTCAATGTTGATGACGAGATATTGTTGATGATAGAGCTCGTGTTGAATGATTATTTGGGCTATTACCATCATCTATTGTGGATGTAATGATTTCCGACGTTTCGATAGACATCTTCTATCTTTATCAAGGAGAAAAGTAAGAAACCTTTTGAAAATTATCAATTTTCAAAAAGTCAATATTGACAGAAGTCATGAAAGAAAATGAACGATGTTATATACTCATCTGTGATATGATGATCTTTTTAAGTTGGATCGAACTATCGGCGTCCAAACTTCTGGCAGATCTATAGATGGAGCTCTTATGGAATCAGGTGTTATCTTCATAAATGCTGCTTCTTTGATTTTTCTTCTTGCAATTTTTTCTTCTTTGGATATTATTGATGCTTCATCCCACTTTATACGATGATTCTCATCTACAGCATGTTGGACCAACCTGGATTTGTCGCTGTCTAGTACTCGTAGAAGCTTCTGATGTTATTTTATTCGTACATTCAGAAGGCGTTTAGTTTCTCCGATGTAAGATCTTCCGCACTCGCAAGGTAATTCATATATGCAGTTCTTTGTCCTTTGTGTCTCATTATTAGGCTTAACTTTTGTAAGTTTAGCTCTGATAGTGTCTTGAGTTTTGAATGCAGTCGTTATGTTGTATCTATTTCCAATTCTTCTCATTTTCTCCGACAAACCTTTTACATAAGGAATTACGGTTTAAATGGTCTGATTTATATCTGTTGGTTCAGGTTGAATTTCTCTTGTTCGTTTAGCTTTTTCTAATCAATCAAATTCACTATTGAAATCGAGAAAGACAGACAACTTCCATTTTTAGATGTACTCGTACATAAACAAAATGGAATCCCAAGAACCACTGTGTATAAAAAGCCTTACGAACACGGGAAAATATCTACATTTTAATTCAAACCAACAACTAAACACTAAATTGGGAGTAGCAAAATGTTCATTTGATAGAGCAATAAATATTTGTTGCACTGAAGAAGACCAAAATGAAGAAATAAATAACATCTCGAAAACTCTTAGAAGCAATATATATATTATATATATATATATATATATATTAGAAAAAGCTAGACGAACAAGAGAAAGTCAACCTGAACCAACAGATATAAATCAGACCATTAAAACCGTAATTCCTTATGTAAAAGGTAAAACATAACGACTGCATTCAAAACTCAAGACACTATCAGAGCTAAACTTACAAAAGTTAAGCCTAATAATGAGACACAAAGGACAAAGAACTGCATATATGAATTACCTTGCGAGTGCGGAAGATCTTACATCGGAGAAACTAAACGCCCTCTGAATGTACGAATAAAAGAACATCAGAAGCTTCTACGAGTACTAGACAGTGACAAATCCAGGTTGGTCCAACATGCTGTAGATGAGAATCATCGTATAAAGTGGGATGAAGCATCAATAATATCCAAAGGAGAAAAACTTGCAAGAAAAAATCAAAGAAGCAGCATTTATGAGGATAACACCTGATTCCATAAGTGCTCCATCTATAGATCTGCCAGAAGTTTGGACGCCGATAGTTCGATCCAACTTAAAAAGATCATCATATCACAGATGAGTATATAACATCGTTCATTTTCTTTCATGACTTCTGTTAATATTGGCTTTTTGAAAATTGATAATTTTCAAAAGGTTTCCTACTTTTCTCCTTGATAAAGATAGAAGATGTCTATCGGAACGTCGGAAATCATTACATCCACAATAGATGATGGCAATAGCCCAAACAAACATTCAACACGAGCTTCATCATCAACAATATCTCGTCATCAATTGCATACATCTGCCAACACTGGAAATTTGAATGTATTTCAGAAATGTAACTTAAAAGACCTTTATTGATCTAACGAAATTTGTAAAATTCCGCACGATGAGTTTCCATAATAATTTAATAGGCCACCTTGGGGCACCTGAATTTAACGTCTTCCCGTTATTGTATATTGAGAAGTTCATTTTACGATTATCATTAATACATTATCTGGTGCTTTGGAACACCTATTCATTTGACATAATAAAAAATACAATATGCAGAATATTTTATTCGAGCGAATTATGGCTGTCAAATTTATTTCGAGAGATAGGTATGTATATTAATTTTTTCCATCTCTTATAGTTCAAGAGTAGTATCTGCTAAAGAAAATAAATATTATCTATGAGGTTGCATTTGAAATGAGGAAGTTGATTTTATCCACCCTCATATCACAAAGTTAATCAAAGAATGGTTTGTTAAAATACAAATCGACAAGTTCTACCGTTTCCCTCAATACTTTCACTGTTAGTTAGCAAATTTATTAAATCCCTGCTGTTTCTCACCTAATCTCTCCATGAAAGTACGAAAAAAGAATCAGAATTTTCAAAATATCCTGTTGTCTCAATCATTTCTCGACTCCACAACCCTAAAATTGAAATTCTCACCCTGTATTCTATCCAGAAAAACCCATAATCTTATGAAAACAGAGAAAGATCCCAAACTTGATAAAACCTCTATAAATTAACTAGTTGTACAGTTTTTAATAACAATATTAATAACAATGCAGCCTTCTGTCCCAGTGGGACAATAAAAAACCACCCTTTGAGCTCAGCGGGCTAGCGCCCTGCAGTGACATCACAGCTGCCCTATGGCCAGAGCGAATTACGACTTTTTTCATCCAATAGAATAAATAATATATCGAATCGAAACGGTTAATTCATCATTATTATTCCAGAGACGTTTTCTATTCTTCTCATAGAAATGTTTGGATGTGGATCATTCAAGAGGTTTTCTTCGGTTCATGGTGCTTTCGCTGAATTTTTTAGTTTGTAGAAACATAAGTTGTGAAATAATTGGAGATTAGGTTCGGAGGAAATATTTTTAGAGATGATTGAGGATGCTCTGTATTATCCCATGTCACTGTATCTTTTTTGATTACCTACCAGTGAACGCTTGGGTAATTTCCACTATTAACTGATGTGTTCCAGTTGAAAAAAGCAGAAGGAATCTTGAATATTGAAAGAATCCAATAATTTCTTCCAACTTTACCGTAAATGCATCGATGAAAATGATTTGTGTTGCAAAGTAAAAACTTTTCCTCGGTACCCCATGGAGTAGTGAAATATTTTTTGTTCTATAAAAGGTTTTTTAATTGAGGCCACACATATCACATGACAGCATTGACAGTTTTTTGACATAGTCGTAGTAGATGCTTTGGCAAGGGTTTCAACGAAATCAATTCCGCTCTAAAATTGCATTAAAATAATTAAAACCCACTATGAAAATGGTGGTTTTGTTGAAATTACATTCAGTAAAATGCGTGATATTTTCGGACAACATAATCGACCTTATACATGTTCAATATTAATTTTCATTCAGAGATTCAGTTCAAACCTTATGATTGAGTAAAGCATGCATAACGTGGAAACTTTTTGACTTTTCTTACCCTCACAATATGCAAGCAAGAGTTTCTCATTGATATGTTAATTATTATTATGTTGAAAAACATACATATAATCTACTATATGAATTTAGTGGACGTGAAGTGAACCGTAGCTGAGGAAAGGAAAAGTGGCCTATCCAATCAGAATAGAAGTGATTTTACTATCTTTGTTAGTAACGACCAAAAATATGATCTTTAAACCAAAAATTCCATTAAATCTATTATAATAATATGATGCATAGTAAGGTCTAGCGCCTAAACCAATCAACCGATTTGCATCAATTTTTTTAAAATTAACGGTAGGCATCTAAACTGATGCAGAAAAATAATAACAAGTGCCAAACATCTATAATTTCTCTAAAAAGCACCAAAAACTAAAAAATTAAGGGTGTTTGGCATGTTTTCGTTATAGATGGCGCCACCGCTCAACAAATTTGATTTCTTCTTCTTCTTTAATTTCTTCTTCTTGCACTCCAAGTCACCATTACCCTCATATAACTCATTAAAAACATTTGTAAATTGGATTAACTTTATTTCTATTTAAATTATAACATGTGACTTATAAATCATATGGTAGCATTGCTAGAAGAGGAAAAACACTTTATTTCAGTTGTCTTATGTAGGCTTTCAATTCAAAAGGGTGAAGTGAATTTTAATTAAACCAGGTATTTGAAGGCTTTAGAAATCGATTCCATTTTTTCAGTGGAACTCGATTTGTTTATTCAGACACATAAAACAATCTTATAAATCGATTTTTTTGGTCCAATTATATTGCTGAAATAAACGAAGATGCCAAAAATTCAAGATACATTTAATAGTTATTTATGTACCTAGTGTTATGGATCCTAACGTCCGGAAGAAACATTCGGCCCAGGGCCTTTGGCCCGAGGGATGAATGTTGCCCGATAGAATTAACGCTCGTGGTGCATACAAGATTTTATTTATTTCACGAATATATCATTTAATTACAATAAAATTCGATTGCTCCTATGATTTTTTCCATTTAACTTTCAGTAGTAACCATGGCATTTGTTAATATTTTGTAGTTCGTTATTGCTGTCATCATTTTATTAAGTCAATGTCATTACTATTTTCGTTGTGAAGATTTAAAGAAATAACAGAAATGAATAATCATTTGCCAAATGATATAATTGAAAATGCAGCCAAAGCTGCAAATAATTTATTACCAGAAAAATCCAGACTCGTCTACGACAAGGATTATGAAACATTCCAACAATGGAAGTTGAAAAATGAAATAATTGCTATAGATGAAACAGTGTTATTGGTGTACTTTCAAGAATTGGTATGCTATTTTATTTTGTTCATGTGTTGGTATTTTTTTATTTCAGTCTGTAAAATTTTGGGCTGCGTCATTGTGGACGAAATATTCTATTTTGAAATCTACACTGATTGTCAATGAAAATATCAATATTTCACAATTCTTCCGGCTAGTAGCGTTTTTAAAAATGAAATCTAAAGGATATATTTCGAAGAAATCCAAAGTTTTGACAGCAGAACAAGTTCATACATTCATCAATAAAGCTCCTGATGAAATTTATCTTCTTCATAAAGTAGTGCTAATGATGGGTGTTTTTAGAGGACTAAGGAGAGATGAATTAGTGAAAATGTCTATCAAAGATATAGAAGATAAGGGTAGCTGTTTACTTGTTAAAATACCCGAAACTTAAACCGGTATGTCAAAAGGATTTCGCATTGTAGAGGAAGAAAAAATAGGAGCTTTGGGGCTGGTCAGACAATATATATCCTTGAGACCCAGTGGAGTGAAGAATCCTAGATTTTTCCTCACGTTCGAAATGGTCGGTGCACCATCCAACCTGTTGGCAAAAAATACCATAAAGTGTGCCTTCGATGATTGCCAAATACTTAAAATTGGATAATGCAAATGAATATACAGGACATTGTTTGAGACGGACTTCAGCAACTCTTTTAACTGAGGCTGGTGCATCATATGAAACGTTAAAAATACACGGAAGATGGAAGAGTGCATCTGTGGCGGAAGGTTACATAGAGCAGAGCATTTTTCCAAAAACAAAATATCGACGATGATTGTGAATTCGGTAACAGATTCTCATGAATTCTCTAGTGGTTCTCTTGTGAACGAACTTCCAAGTACTTGTGGTCAAGTTTTCGCTCCTCAGGTTTGGAAAACATCCCAAGATTCACGATTGAAGAATTTTTCCGGGAAATTCGAAAACTGCACTTTTAATTTTAATTAAGAAAGACTTTGTTTTCGTTTGTTGAGTTGTCGTTGTTTCAGTATTAAAATTTTGCGAAATAAATAATTTCTTTCTAGCTTATTTTGCTTTTGCACAACGAGCGGGCGTTATGATCCATAATGCCGCTAAAATGCCCACGGGCATAATGAGTGTATTAATAGCAACCCTTTCTAAGGTAAAATAAACATATAATGTACAAGTGAAAAATAAAAATACAAATTGTTGACAATAGTTTGGTAACTATGGTCTGCTCAATCAAGCATACAGATGATGATATTATTTATGTTTCTCCGGCTCAGATACAACATGAAAACTAAGAGGTGTAAATTTGATTAACTTTATTTGTATTTAAATTATAACATGTGACTTATAAATCATATGGTAACATTGCTAGAAGAGTAAAAACACTTTATTTCAGTTGTTTCATGTAGGCTTTCAACTTAAAAAGGTGAAGTGAATTTTTGTTAAATAATTATTAAATAATTTGTGAATTTTCAATAGTTAAATATTTCAAATTATGTTATTTGAATAAAAATACCTTAAGTGAAAGTTGAACTGTTAGGGCGAGTTTAAAAGGTTCAAGATTACTAACTGAGTTGGTTAGAAAGTGAGCATTTGAACAATTTAATAACAATTTATATTTTATATAACGTGCTTGAAAATATAAGATGGAAACTGCGATTTTGAAAAAGTTTCATTTTAAAAGTAATTGTCAAACTTAATAACGTTTAATAATTATAATAAACATCTATAATTTCAGCTTTGACTTTCAAAGAGGAAAGACATGTTTTGACGAGCTTGATTTTAAGTTTGATTTTAAGCTTATTTTAATTTCCAAACCTACCGAGTAAGTTAATTTAGAAAATTATAATTGAAAAAGATATTGAAAACCCAAATTTGGATGGTTATTCTCCATTTTGGGTAAAAATTGAAAACGGGTCACGTCCGATTTTTCAATTTTGAGTTAGGTCCAGTGTAAAATTTTAAAATTTCAATTTACAATGGAGACACGACGACAAGGCAGACCAGTGGGTTCTCGAAACGCTACCCGGACAACCCGAACTGAAAGAAACCGACGCCGCCTTCATAACAATAATTACGCAATGCGATCAGTATTTGTAGCGAGAAGGGCTCCGGTTGAAGACGAAATTCCGCGTTTTCTGTCGGCGAAATGAGCGAATCGTGTCAATTTTGCAATGCTCTGCATTTTAGGGGTGAAAAAGGGCGAGATAGATTCAGCCATTGTTGCCAGAAAGGCAAAGTTTTAATCAGCGAGCAGATGCAATTGGAAAAAGTACCAGCTTTGCTCAGAACACAGGAACAGATGAAGAATTTCCAAAACAATATACGCCAGTATAACAGTGCCTTTGCGTTTGCTTCCTAAAAAGTTAGCTTAAGAGAATTTGCATCAACTGGCCCTTATTCATTTTGTCTGCATGGAACATCATACAGCAGAATTATTCCGCAACCTGGTTCTGTTGGCGTTTTAGTTGGGTGTCGGAAAGTTTTTTGGGTATTTTTTTAACACGTCTTCACTCGATGAAAGCTAGACACAAATTGACATGAACGGCTGCTTATAGGGAGGCATTTGCTAATAACGACCGCGCGCTTCTTTACTTGCGCCCGTGGCGACACGTGCTTTTTCGCTAGTAATTAATAATAAATGTTTTTTGTCGAAAACATTTTTTCTTATCATTGAAAACAAATTTAATATTTGCTGTCAATCAAGATATAACCTATTTCTTTGATTTAACGTCAGTCTGATTTTTTCAATGATTTACGAAAAGTTCTTTTTCCGCGATTTTAGAAGCATCTTACTTCAAAAATGTATACCCAAAGGTTCACGACAGGCAATCATTTTTCAAGATTCAGATTATATCGCAGTGGAAATCAAACTTAATGACTGTTAAATAAGATGGCTGTGATATCTTCATATTGCCTAAAAGATTATAATCTTCCGATTTCAATATGGAATTTTGAGCAAGGATGTCTCCACTCTGTATATATTTTTGCAATTTATAGTGGAAGCCATTTGCCGACTCGGCGGCATCGCCATATCAAAATCGATTATTTGGAATCTGTCGATATTGAAACGTCGTATTTATTGGCAAACGATTCGAAATTGACACTCCAAATGATAAGAATTTTAACATCCTAAGTGCCATAAAATACAGTTATAGGGATAAGAGATATGTAACGCAGATTCAATTAGGGACTTGCAACCTAAAACGAGAACATTAAATTGAAGTTTATCATCTTCGACTCGATTTTAATTTGATAGATTTTATGATAACATAAAACCTCTTTGGTTTGATCTCTACAGTACAAATAGGATAGTAGAGGAGCTTAGCGCATATAAAATAATTTCTGAGATTCATAAATTGATGGTGCTCGAAATGATCGTAAACTTTGACTTCTGATATGGAGGATTTTCAATTTATTATATATTTTTACTATGCTCATTAGAACAATCCAATGTGGAGAAAAACACTGACGTGAATCAGGGGCAATAGTTATTTATGCACCAAGTGCGTTGTATAGATCATACGCCCGGTGGGAAACATTCGGCCCGAGAGCCTCTGAGGGATGAATGTTGCCCGATGGGCGTTATGATCTAATAAACCTCGTGGTGCATACATGATTTTATTTTTCACGCAGAATTTACTTTCATACTTCATAATTTTCTTCCCATTTAACTTTTAGTTGTAACCATGGCATTTGTTTTGATTGTTTGGGCTATTACCATCATCTATTGTGGATGTAATGTTTTCCGACGTTTCGATAGACATCTTCTATCTTTATCAAGGAGAAAGGTAAGAAACCTTTTGAAAATTATTAATTTTCAAAAAGTCAATATGACAGATGTCATGAAAGAAAAAATGAACAATGTTATATACTCATCTATGATATGATGATCTTTTTAAGTTGGATCGAACTATCGGCGTCCAAACTTCTGGCAGATCTATAGATGGAGCACTTATGGAATCAGGTGTCATTTTCATAAATGCTGCTTCTTTGATTTTTCTTCTTGCAAGTTGGATATTATTGATGCTTCAGCCCATTTTATACGATGATTCTCATCTACAGCATGTTGAACCAACCTGGATTTGTCGCTGTCTAGTACTCGTAGAAGCTTCTATGATGTTCTTTTATTCGTACATTCAGAGGGCGTTTAGTTTATCCGATGTAAGATCTTCCGCACTCGCAAGGTAATTCATATATGCAGTTCTTTGTCCTTTGTGTCTCATTATTAGGCTTAACTTTTGTAAGTTTAGCTCTGATAGTGTCTTGAGTTTTGAATGCAGTCGTTATGTTGTATCTATTTCCAATTCTTCTCATTTTCTCCGACAAACCTTTTACATAAGGAATCACGGTTTTAATGGTCTGATTTATATCTGTTGGTTCAGGTTGACTTTCTCTTGTTCGTTTAGCTTTTTCTAATATCTTTTTGGGGTAGCCATTGCTTCTAAGAGTTTTCGAGATGTTATTTATTTCTTCATTTTGGTATTCTTCAGTGCAACAAATATTTATTGCTCTATCAAATAAACATTTTGCTACTCCCAATTTAGTGTTTAGTTGGTGGTTTGAATCAAAATGTGGATATTGTCCTGTGTTCGTTGGCTTTTTATACACAGTGGTTCTTGGGATGCCATTTTGTTTATGTACGAGTACATCTAAGAATGGAAGTTGTCTGTCCTTCTCGATTTCAATTGTGAATTTAATTGATTCCTCTTGATTGTTTAGATATTGAAGGAATCCATCTATAGTGTCTCTTCCATGTTGCCAAATAATGAAAGTATCATCTACATATCTTTTCCACAGTTTGGGTTTAAGTACATATATTTCTAATGCCTTCTGTTCGAAAATTTCCATATATAAATCAGCTAAAATTGGTGATAGTGGTGAACCCATGGCCATTCCGAATTCTTGTTGATAAAAAATGTCTTCAAATTGGAAATATGTAGTTTCAATACAAATAGAAAGCATTTCCATAATTGCTTTCACGCTTAGTGTAGTTCTTTCACTAAGGGTTTGATCTTCTTCAAGCTTTTTCCTAACTATGATAAGTGTTTTATCTGTTGGAATATTAGTGAACAAACTGGTGATGTCGAAGCTGACCATAACGTCTTCTTCCATGATGTTATGTGAACGTACCTTATGTAAGACAAGTGGTTCAAGAACAAAAATCTTCTTCTTAATGAAGAAAAAACAAAGTTTATTCTGTTTTCACCAACAAATTCAGGAATTGAAGAAGATAGCTCAATAACACTGAGCCAAGTGAAATATAACATCCTAGAATCCACCAAATTTTTGGGCATGTACATAGATAAAAACCTTAACTGGAAAGAGCATATAAATTATTTGTATGAAAAAACAACAACAGCTATCTATGGTTTCAGAGTTATGGCCAGGTATCTTAGAAGTAATTACATGAAGACAATTTACCATGCAATGATAGAAGCAAAATTGAGATACGGTATCATATTTTATGGGTCTGGCAATATAAGACAACTATTTATTCTACAGAAGAAAGTGATAAGAATTTTAAATAATCTCAAATATGATGAATCTTGCAGAGATGTTTTCAGAAGGTCGGGAATATTAACTATATATGCACTCTACATACAAGAATGTGTCCTTTTCATCTGGAACAATCAAGCTCTATTTGAGAAGCACGAAAAGAGAACTTTCTACAATACAAGAAATGGTGACTTCATCTACCCCAAGCATGGCCTGACAACTTCTCAAAAGCAGGCAGAATATAGATGTTTGAAGTTGTATAATTCTCTCCCAGAGAATATAAAATCAATTTCAAATTTTCATGTTTTTAAAAAAAGTTTATTCAAATATCTCCTTAACTTGGAGCCATATTATTTGGGAGAATTTAGTTCTAAGTTCATAAACCAATAATTTAGTTTTTTTTTGTTGTTTTGACACTATTCTTTTCATTTCCGTATTTGTGAAGATGATAATGAATTAAAGATTATTATTATTATTATTATTGTTCCAAAGTTCAGGAAGAAACTCTAGAACGAGCTCAGTTCTTCTGTGAATTCTTTTTGACTAACCTCGTATGTAAAGAAGTAAGGGCATCTAGTCTCGGGTCGAAACCATAAATATTGAAATTTTAGAGTCCCCAATATTATTTGTTAAAGGAGAAAATAAAAGATGACCACAGATCATGGGTAGTTAAAGTTTATGGACTGCGGGATGTGTTCATTCACAACGCTCATTATATCTGAATATTTAATGACGCTCCAGTGGGCCCCAAAATTTGAATTAATTATTTTCGTGAGTGAAAGAAATGGTATTCGTATAGTTACGTCCACAGAAAACAAATAGCGTATTTATTTTTTATGTGTTTCGAATGTTTTGTTTGTGTTTATTGTCGATGTATTACCATTGTGGTTGGTTGTGGTTGTTTATGATGGATGTGGAGACAATAAAGATGGTTTATAGGCGTGTGATATACTCGTACTCGTTTATTCATTATATTGGACGCCATTGAGTCAATTCGACTTTCTTTTTGGTCGGGTTGGTAGTTCTTACGGATTACCGGATACTATGTTCAGTGAATGAAATGAGATCTAGCCTCTTGACACTGTCATGATATAGAACTATAGTCCATTGTTGGAAAAGTTAATCTTTGGTTTGAGTATTTCCGCAGCCTTGTGGTCTTATGGAATCTGTGAAATTATTTACGATACCTCACGTATATCAAAAAAGTGAACGTGAAACAGAACATGTGTGCTACTGCTAGTTCTCCGGAGATTCCGCAGATATTACCGGTAGCGTAACTAGCGTTGCTCCTGTGTTTCAGGTAAACGTTTATTTACTAACTCGAAAAGTATTTTGACGATTGAATTGGCCATAATATTTTAGATTTCTTCGAGAACTGTTCAAAAAATACTCAAGAAATATGAAGAAGGCACTTTACGTTCATATATTTCTTCGAACTAATTCAATCTAACTCTGAATTAAATGTGTGTATAATTACTTTCCCCAATTTAGAATTCAAGACCAAAATAGAATTCTTATTAAAATTATATATAAACTCACTAAAACCATGCATATTATGGTTTTCAAAATACTGTTGAAATATTTATATAATATCACTGATTGAACTGACCAATGTTCATATTATTTATTCTAGTATATCGTTAAGAGAAATTTTACAACATATTTTATAAATGTAAATGGGTATTCATTCAGGGCGTTAAAATATCGATAGGCAACTAATTGTGAATAATAATAATAATTAATAATATTCAAAATTAAAACACTATACTCATCGTGGAGATTAAATATATGTGTCAGCAAGTACCTATTTCGTACATTGCCTTTTGCTACTTGTGGATTTACCCGACATATCTTTTCTCCATTAATAATATTTTTCCATCCAAGACCGGTCCAATATGTTCATAATTATTAGAAACATGTCAAGTTTCAGCTTATTTTGGTACCAGGTTTATGTACTATTAGTAAATCATTTTTAGGCAAATTAGCTCATCTGAAATATATTGAAGAGCACATGCTCATTATTTCCTTACATGCATCAAGACGAATATCAAGTTTCCATTTTCATAATGATTTCTTCAAGTCTAATTGTCTTCAAGGTATCAACTACAGGGTGTCTCAAGTTCGAGTGCCTATTAGACGTTTCTGGAGAACTAGACATATTTGAAATCTGAAAATTGGGATTATGATATTGTTCGAAGTTCTCTACAGAGCTAAAATATTTTTGAAGCCCAAAAACTTCCGGTTATACAGGGAGTGAAAATAAATTCGACGAAAAATTTTTTTTTCAAGTTTTCCATTCCTGGTATGATCGAGTATTCAATAGTGAATACATTTCTGTTAAAAACATTGTATTGAATCGAATAGTTTTCAAAATATCAAAAAAAAAAACTGGAAAAAAAGTCAAATATGTTCAGTCAGTAATATGTTCATTATTCTTATTTTAAATATCCGGAGCGTAAACAATTACAGAATCGAAGAGGAAGGATGTGAAAAGGTCATGCATCTTTTGGATTTCAAAAATATCATCACAGAGTGTTTCAAATTTTGTGTTGAAAATTGTGATCTTAAATTGGCCATAACTTCTGTTTTTCAAATTAGAACCCTATTTTTTTATAATTGTGTTGGATTCTGCGATCAAAAATAATGATAGTTTTCTTACATGATTGTGCTTCAAATTCAATAATTTCTGAGTTATTTGAGATTTTCTGGATTTATGGTGTACGTAGAGTCAAATTGATTGCGTCTAAAAAATTCAATGAATATTCTTTCGGAACCATGGGAACACTCTGTACCCATAGAAGATAAATTATCTGTTAATATTTCACAAGTGTCAGGTGTTATTGTTATTCGTTATATTCATTTCTCGATTTAACAAAATGAAGCATTATTCTAATTACGAAATTCTGGATCTATTTTATACATGGTGAATGTGACAGAATTATTAGTAGAACCTGCCGGGCCTTCAACGAGAAGTATCCCCATTTACCTTCCATGCCGGAGAAGATCTTCAAAAAATTTGTTTCAAACTTTCAAAGCTTTGGATGTGTAAGAGCCCCTAAAGAATACTATGTTCATAATTATTAGAAACATGTCGAGTTTCAGCTTATTTTGGTACCAGATTTATGTACTATTAGTAAATCATTTTTTTAGCGGCAAATTAGCTCATCTGAATTATATTGAAGAGCACATGTTCATTATCCAAAAGTTCCTTATCATGCATCAAGACGAATATCAAGTTTCTATTTTTATAATGATTTCTTCAAGTTTGCAAATTGTCTTCAGGGTATCAACTATAATATTTCTGATTATGTCACTAATTGAACTCGAAAATTTAACCCTCCAAAATTTTGGGTTGAAATACATTCGTTACTTTGCGGATATAATTTCAAATGCATAAATATTTGAGTTTTCAATTAATAATTCATAAGATCAGATCGGGAAAAACTTCTGTGATAAAAAGGCCCATTAGAAGAAATTTGCATTTTGATACCTACCTATAAAAGCAACAATATTGACGAAACAAATGAAGGATCAAAATATTAATACACACAACGGAAAAATTTTAAAATTCAATTGCGAATGATGGCGGATTGCGTCGTTTCAGGTGGTCTGACCTCCTAATATTGAAGCGACACAAAAAATTTTAAATTAATTATGTCTAGCAAAGATGCTGTCAAAGATGAATAATGTATAAATGAAAACAAAAGAAATTGTTAATTTATTTCATCTTAAAGATACTAGTTAGGCAAAATAATTTAGTTACAGTGTAACCTATAGATTATGGTTAAAAAGAAGAATAAGTTCTCTAACAGAAAGGCGGGAGATAAAAAACATTCTAATTTTAACCCTACCTAAAAAAAGCATATATATTAACGAATCAGATAAAAATAGTTCTACATCAGATACATTATAAAAACACAGAGGGTGTTTTTTGACGAGAAATTTTCGATAATAAAACTCGTGTAGAATTATTATTTGGGTATACCATCACTGTTGTTCTTCCCAACGTTTCACATACACCTTCTGTCATTTTCAAGGTCAAGATCAGCTTTTGTAAATGCTGATAGGTACAGAAAATTTGTTAATCTTCACTTATAAATGTCAAATAGACAGAATACAAAAACTAGATAAGATTAGAACTTATCTGTGGTTTGAAGACTATTTTAAGTTACTTCTCAATTGATAGTGCACTTATGGTATTTAGAGTGATATTATTGAGATCTCTTCTTTGGATATTATTGATGCTTCGTTCCATTTTAACAGGTGATTTTCATTCACAATATTTTGGACCAACTTGGATCTATCGGTGTATAACACTTGAGAAAGGCTCTGATGTTCTTTTATTTTCTCTTTCGAGGGGCGTTTTGTTACTCCGATATAAGATCTTCCACGTTTGCATGGTATTGCATATAAGAAGTTCTTTGATCTTTGATTCTCGTTACCAGGTTTAACTTTTGTTAAATAAACCCTGATGACTGTGTGTCTAGGAGCCGGTTGTTACGTCATACCAATATCAATTCGTCTCATTTTTTCTGATGAATCTTTCACATAAGGAAACATGCTTTTTATAGTTCGTTGCATATCTTCTTTTGTTGCATTGGCTTCAAGGTAAGTTATTTGATTCGCTCTTTCCAATATCTTTTTGGGATAACCATTTCAACTGATTTTTATCATATAGGGTTGTGTATATATTTGTTGCTCTTTTATATAAACACTTTGCCACTCCCAATTTAGTATTTAGTTGTTAATTGGAATTGAAATGTAGATATTGACTTGTTTTTGTTGGTTTTTTGTAAACACTGCAATGGTTCTTGGAATTCTATTTTGTTTATGAGCAAGTACATCTAAAAATGATCTTTCTCGATTTCAGTTGTAATTTCAAAACATTCTTTCAGATTGTGAAGATGTTTATGGAATTTGTTTATAGTGTTCATTTCATGAAAACGACAGAAGATGTCTTTTGAAACGTTGGGATGACGAACAATAATAGAAGATGGTTGTTGCCCTAATAATAATTCTGCACACTGGATATTTGTCTGAAAATGGCATTTGTTACCACGTGATAACCACATTGTCTTGTACAGAGACGACTATTAAGACTTAAGCTATCCCCAACTGCCATGTGATTGCTCAATTAAAAACAATTTGTTGGTAAATTACAGAAAATACCATATTATTTTCGCTCGATTAGGACCTATCCTAAGTTGAAGGATATTGTAATTTCCTCTTAACCTCAAAATCATAATTTCATATAAAAACGAGCTGTACCTTCTCTGTGTAAAGAATGAAAGTTTGTTTTGGTATAGCATCAACTGCTCTATTATTAACTAACATAAAATGCACTTTATGCACCCTGTAATACAATAACCTCCAGGGTCCTACCAAAATATCGAACTCGCTGAGAGTTTCTCTGCCAGACCATGAAGTTCTGATGGAAAAGAAAGGGCCGCATAATCAAAGGGAGAAGTATCATGCTGTCATCTCCAGCTGTAGTTGTTATCGCAACGTTTCTATCAATGGTTTCATCAGACTCGCTAATGTTATAACCCGACCACTTGCAGAGAAAAGTGGTTGATTATTATTGAATTTGTTTCGTATCTATCTCTATTTGATTAGCCTTAATTGAGAGACTTATTTGAAATGAGCACGTCGAAATGAAATTTGGAAATACAGATGGTTAGGTGAGTTCTTGCTCACATTATTATTTTTATCATGATCTATACAAAACAACAATAACTTCATTTGGAAAACAATTATTCAAAGTTAGGCGCTGTAAAATGACATAAAAATATAGGGTGTTTCAAGCTGTTTCTGGAGTACTGGATATATTTGGAATCTGAAAATTGTGGTTATGATATTGTTCGACATTCTCTACTGAAATTAAATATTCTTGAAGCCCAAATACTTCCGGTTGGAGGGGAAAAAATAACTTAATTAAAATAAATGGGATTGAATATTCAATTCTGAAAATCTCTCAGTTCACATCGATGCATTCAGCGAAATAATGTTTAAATTTCGGAAAAAAAATCGATTATTGCGTTTTCTGTATATTCTGTTTATACGGGAAACCACTGAACGTATTTTCATGAAATTCAGCACTTATAAGTAATTCACGATGCTGATGAAATCTAAAATATTTTCAAGGCATGAGCACCTACAGTTTTTCCGGAAATGACGTCAACTTCCATTTTTCGAATTAGAACACCATTTTTTTATCGCAGAAATAGATTCCTTAGAAAATTTCAAGTTATTTTGATGTAACATTTTTCAATTTTGGTTGAAAAATTCTCTCTGAGCGGGAAAATTCGAAAAAAAATCGAAAATAGACCTCCGCTGAAACAAGAATAACTTCGAGGTTTTTGGATGGAAAATTTTCATTTTTGGGATTTTTCAGGATGTAAGATTGATGTATCCACTTACAAAATCGAAATTGCGATTCATTATACAGGGGTGAAAAAATCGCTTTCAAAATTAGGGATGACAAAATCGTGAAAAATCAATTTTTTCAAATTAGAACCCCATTTTTATGGCAGATATTGAATCTACGTTAAAAATAATGTGAGTGTATGCATCACACCCTTGCCCTAAAGAGAATATTTTTTCGTCTTGAATTTTCAGCTATTTCTTTTCCCTTCACGCCAAAAAGATGAAATTTTCAGGAACTGTTACTTAAACTATGTTTTAGGTTTCACTACCCTAAAATGCAAGAGAAAAAAGTTACAGGTTGTTCCTAAATAGATGGCGAATTTGGATTCGAATTTGTATCGGAAACCTCTTTATTTCAACTAATCGGCCATCGGTTTTCCCTCCAGTGATAAATAAATAATTCCTTATGAACCATATGCAAAAACTTACCATGTTTTACTTTCTTTTTGGCGCTCTTGTTCACCTGAACAGAGTGCTTATCAATTTGCCCAAATGTCTGTGACTTTCGAATTTTTGGGCAAAAGTGGTATCAATCGTTTTGTTTGGACCTACTGATGAATAATCCGTGGTCAAAATCGATTCTGTCCGTCCGTCCGTCCGTCCGTTCCGTCCGTTCCACGATAACTCTCGAACGGATGAAGTTAGAGAGTTGAAACTTTCAGAATAGGTTTGAGGTATAAATATCTCGGCTAAGTTCGTTATTCGGTCAAATCGGCCGAATAGGTTCGGAGTAACAAAAAAAAATTTTTTTTCAAATGACACTGTTCAAATAAAAATTTTTTTATGGTGCAGTTTTATCAGACGTATACAAAAATACCACTCTCGACTTCTACAAGCTAATAGTTCTGGAGATATTATTTTTCAAAATTTAAATAATTGTAAGTGGTTTACAAGAGCGCCTAAGCCAACTGACCTCACGTCAGTGCTTTCTAATTTTTTTTTAATGATAGATATCATTAATTACATCTGCCAAATTGCTCTTTATTCAGTAGCATTTTGTGTTTACTATTAATTTGGTGATAATTCGTATTAAGTTATAAAATCGATCACTATGCCTAATTTTACCAATGAAGATTATTTAAATCTCATTCTACTTCATGGAGAATGTAATAAAGTTGTAGATAGAACGATTCGACTGTTCATTGAGAGATTTCCTGACCGACCCAGACCAACGAGAGATACCATTAACAGAACCATGACAAACTTGAGAAATGTCGGATCTTTCGTTAAGAAAACTATACACAGAGAAAAAAGTGTAGTAGAAGATGAGAACAACGAAATTACAGTTCTTGCATATTTTCGTGTGAATCCTCAAAATTCTCTCCAATATGCCGAGATTGCTCTGGGATTATCTCAATCGAGTGTTTGGAGAATATTAATAAAACATAAAATGCACCCATATAAATTCAATAGGGTACAGCATTTGAAGAAAACTGATTTCGTCAGAGAACTGTTTGGACAGTTTTCTGTGAATAACTCAGAAAATATCCACTTTAGGGTAAGGGTGTGATGCATACACTCACATTATTTTTTAAGGTTGATTTTACATGGAATTTTGAGGAAAGCAATTGGTCAAAAACTACATCCAACTAATGCCAATGTTTCGTAGATATATTTCTACTTCTTCAGATCAAAGTCGAACTTATGTTTTACACACAAAGGATCTTAATATTAGTTTGTTGAGCAAATTGAAAAGGAACTTATGGGGAAACTTTGGAAAACTCCGTCTAGAATGTTTTTTAGACAAATTGCAAAACATCACGTTATTGTGATGTTATTGTGATGATCTAAAAACATTCTAGACGGAGTTTTCCAAAATTCCCATAAGTTCCTTTTCAATTTGCTCAACAAACTATTATTAAGATCCTTTGTGTGTAAAACATAAGTTCGACTTTGCCCTGAAGAAGTAGAAATATATCTACGAACATTGGCATTAGTTGGATGTAGTTTTTGACCTATTGCTTTCCTCAAAATTCCATGAAAAATCAACCTAAAATGTATCTACAAGGAAATGATCTATCAGAACAATATTTTTTAACGTAGATTCAATATCTGCCATAAAAAAATGGGGTTCTAATTTGAAAAAATTGATTTTTAGCGATTTTGTTATCCCTAACTATGAAAGCAATTTTTTCACCCCCTGTATCATGCATCGCGATTTCGATTTTTAAAGTGGATACATCAATCTTACATCTTGAAAAATCCCAAAAATGAAATTTTTCCATCCAAAAACCTCGAAGTTATTCTTGTTTCAGCGGAGCTCTATTTTCGATTTTTTTTCGAATTTTCCCGCTCAGAGAGATTTTCCCAACCAAAACTGAAAAATGTTACACCAAAATAACTTTTCTAAGGAATCTATTTCTGCAATAAAAAAATGGTGTTCTAATCTGAAAAACGGAAGTTGACGTCATTTCCGGAAAAACCGGAGGTGGGGTAAACCAAATAAATAACTGGATAAGTTTCTTTTTGCTAGTTGGAAACGTTAGGTTAATTTCAATATTGTAACTTTTTTGGTGCTTGTGAAAAAATTTTACGTACTCCCTTAAATATTAAATTAGACTATTCTTAATGAGAAGAATGGTAATTGCTTTTTGGAAGAAGGCCAGATTTTTCTCCAATATTAAGTGTTAACTGACAATAATTTTTCTAAACAAAATAGATCAAACCTAAATTAATTCAACTCACAATTATTCATGTACCTATCGTATATTTTAAAACAAGTTGCAGAATGGGCACCTATTCCAACACGAAATGCGATCGAACGCATGAGTGTTGAAATTGCCTTCTGCAACCAATATTAGACGATATTTTCTCTATTCCAGTCAAGAATTGTGAGAAATTTATTGAAATTCAATGAAAAATTCAGATTATACCTCTTAGTGCCTTTTGTATTTTATTTTCGCAGTTGGTGTGACTGATACGAAAATTGACAGATGAATAGTGCGTTCGAATTTTAAAATAATTCAATTCGTGAATTAAGTATGTCAGAAGAATTGGATTCAACACCACCAGGATTGAGAGAGATTGCCAATAATGTTGCAAATAAACTTATACCACAAAAATCCAAATCCTTGTATGAAAGAGAATACGAGAATTTTCTGAAATTCGACATGCAGGATGATTCAAAGCAAATCTCTAATACCATTTTCCCAATAAAAATAAGATTTTTCCTCTCAAAATTTTTTTCACTATCTACATGGTTTAATATTGACAATTGACATGCAATAGACACGTGCTGACATTCGAAAGGATAGGATGTCAGTGTTGTCAACCACAAAACGAAAAACAATGCTGTAATAAGTTCATTACAGCACTGTTTGTAGTACTGTAATGAATTCATTACGACACTGAAGCAGAGAAAAAAATTATGAATAAAATCCACCACTATTCCTGTAATTCAAATTTTGACACTCAGTTTCATCTTCATCAAGAGGATTCGTTAAGACACAACAAAAGTAAACTGTAAAATTAAAAAAAAACCTGACGTGGTCCATTTTGTTCCGCAATTTTTATGATACCCATAAACATCAACTGCTTTCATTTTCTAGCAGTCATTTTTTTCTCGTTCTATACATAGAATTCTGCCCGGTATGCGTAACCTTAGCCCAATAAGTCGACAAGACACGAGGATATTTACGATTCTGGACTCGGTCATTTTTGAGCCGTCGCCTTACATTAGATCCAGTGGTTTATGAGTTATGACGTTTCGAGATGGATCGAAGAGGTCTAGTTATGGTTTCGAGAATTGATGTAAGCGAGGAGAATGATTAGTCGTAAATTTTCGTTTGATGAATGGTTCTTGTCAAGAACCACGAAGATTGAGTTTATGGGTTTTTGAATCGATCTCGTAAAATATGGAGCGTGTTGTTTTGATATGAGGAAATGGGAAGGTAGCATTTTATTTTAATATCGGTATGTTGATTTTCTTTATTTTTGGGATATTTAACTTCCACGAAAACGCGAATTATTCTTTCAACTTCAACACCCTGTATCTCAGAAACGAAGCATTTCCAGACCCATGTTCTTGGGAACTTTTTTGCTTAAAATAATGTGATCTATCACCCATTTCAGTTTGTTGGAATCAAATCAAAACACTGTATATGAATTTTTCAAATCAGTTGTCAAACATAGCTGGAATTGTCATCATTAAAAACACTTTCAGTTGAGATCACAGTAACACATTTTTCCGCAAATCGCCAGAAAATTTTGAAGTCAAAATTTCTTGAAGAAAAAGTCAGGACTTCCTTACTGTAAGGAAATGTCATTTCCTTACTGTAAGGAAATGATATTTCCGTACAGTTGTTAGTGTTCTACATAAATGATAGAAAACACATTGCTTATAAGGAATTAATTTATATTTTGAAAACATCAAGTCATTGCTGAATACATTTTTAAGATTAATTTGTTATATTTACAGTAATTTGACAGTTAGTAGAATTATTGAACATTGGAGGAACACTCTTAGAACTATGAGAAACATTTTGGACAACATGCAGGGTGGAAGGGTCATTTTGTTGAATATTTTGTACTGTGAAAATTTTATTTGCCACTTCAACCTTATTGTTAAGTGATTCTTCGATATATCCTTCAGCAACGTTTGATGACTTCCTTCCGCCATTCCTCTTTAAACTAGTTATGTGGGCACCAGAGTCAACCAATATTGTTGCAGAAGACCGACGAAGGCAGTGACCAGTATATTCTGTCGGATTTACCAAGTTCAAATAAGCAGCAACTATTTTGGGCATTTTTCTAAATTGATGAATTCCTACCACTTGTCTACAACCCTTTCCGCTTTGATATTTAAAGAAAAATCGGTCACTGTTCATATTTTCTGGTCTTAACGAAACATACTTTCGATAAACATTCAAGTAGATCTGATTAATTACAAATGATCTTGGTTTTCGAATCAGGTATGCTGATTAAAAGCTTAGATTCTAAGTCTTCTATATCGTGTACAGTCATTCGGACTAACTCATCCATTCTACAGGCCCCAGAAATACCAAATATTACAGCCACCTAAAAAATAAATAAAGCTATAATCTAAATAGAAATTAAAAACTTGTAAATTACCTTAATCATTAAATTTTCTTTATCTGGAGCTTCCTGGATAAATTTTTCAATTTCTTCCTTCGTTAAAATCTTAGATTTCTTTGCCCTATAACCTTGAGCTTGCTGTTTCAATAAAGAACGAAGTTTTGAGTATGTAGATATATCTACATTGTGTTTAAGTGCAAGGGTTGACTTCAGCATTGAATAATTGGCCCATAATGTTGAAGATTTCATCTTTAAACAAAGGTCTAGGAAGTATGCCATTACAACATTTTCTGAGAAAGAACTCGTATTTTTACTCATGCGATAATCCATAAAACGTCTGTATTCATTTTCGTACTTTTCTCTTGATTTCTTTGGCAATAATTCTAATGAAGCAGTATTCACTGCCTCAACCAGCTCTGGAGGAGTCCCAGGAATGGAAATTTCATCATCACTTATCATTTTACTTTCGAGAACACCAGCAATTAAATTTATAAGCGTCAAGTTTGACAATTCAACCTCAATACGTTTCCATAGTAACCCAAGTAATTTTATTAGAATTTTCAAAGCACCATTTATTTGGGAATAAAATTATCGCGTTTTTTTTTAAATCAATCAATATCTGTCGAATTTTAAATGATTTGCGGAAAAATAGTATGTTTATCTCGTAGGTTGCTAAGTCTCGGCTTAGCAATCTTCACAGTCGTCCAGGAATGTTAAGCTTTTCCTACCCGGTAAACAATGTACTATTTTCGTTGCTCATTCGATTAGTTTATCCACTGAAGTTCAAATATCATTTTACCAAGAGCTTGAGGTCAACTTTCGTTATTCCTTATGATTATTGTAAGTGTGATTTGCTTCACGTTTTAAAAATTGAAAATTTTAGATGTTGAATTTTGAATGACTGTCTCTGCTATAGTGTTTTTGATGTTGCTAGCTAGACTGTGGAGATGTCAGAAAACGATACATGTTAGCCATGAAGAAAGATTACATAAAATAGGAAAGAATAAAATATAACTGGAATTCAGACTTCAACTATTTCTTCAATACCTATAATTATCTAGTTGTGGGAGTGAAGAACTTGACACTTTTTTTGCAAGAAAATGGTAATTCCTTATATTTCCAAAGGGGCCTTGTGAAAAACTTAATCAAAATTAATGAATCAATTATCGCATCATTCTAATCTCCTTTAAATCTAAAGTAGCATAAATTGTTTCCCTCTGGCTCGAATACAAGCCCTGCATTGCATCTGTAATGGCCTCCTCTCCAGGCGCATTTTATTTCTTCTTATGATGCATCAATTTTTGGGCACAGTTCTGATAGATTTTGTAAGAAAAATCTACTTGAGTCAGGTCTGGGAAGAAAGGGGGCATAAAATTGACCTAAGGCTATTGATGCTAAGCTTTTCGAACAATAGTCTATTTTACTTGAGAATTTTTAGCTGACAATACAAAAAAGCACTCAATTGCAAGAAAAGTGGTAAGTTTCGTACGTTTTTGACACCTAGACTAAAGGAGTTGAAAAATGTCATTTTGTATTTTTTAAAGAAAAATCTTCAGTTTCAGGTTTACCCATCCGAACTATATTCGAACGTAAAATATACATTCAAATTGTTTCTATGTCGCAATTGGCACAAATTTTTCCGGATATTTATTCTCCTATAGCTCAGCACAACGGTGAATATCAGCCCTTTGTGTTCTACATAGACAATCAAAAGCTGCAGATTTAATTATAAGACTCCGCATAAATATTAATTAAAACTTCCTTGGTTGCGGGATCATAACCAAATAACATCTAAATTAATTTATTGAGCTTAATGAAAGGCGGCATATCTGTAATTAAGAAGAAACTTCCTCTTTTTAATTTATTCTTCCTGTGAAATATTCCCGCCAGCATTGGAATTAAAGAATGTTAAGAAAAAATATGACAGCAATGTTACAGTTTCTTTGAAAATAATTCTAGAGTCGTATGACTTTCGAGATACAGGTTGACTTCTTGAGGAATGCGTTGTTTTTGTGTGTTGAGGAGTGAGTTGAGGAGCGTGCTATCAGTTTGCCCGAATTTTTATAATTATAGAGTATGGACCTGAAAATAATTTACTTAATGATTAATAATTTTGAATTAAAAAAATTTGACAGCTCAAAGTGAGATTAGATTCTTTTGCGCATTTGTTCTAGAGTCTTTTCCTATTCTCTGGAACAGTGTGGTATTAATATGACCGTCACGATGAATTAACAAACTTATGTCTAAATTAAAAATAACTTCTCACACCTTTCCTCAAATTTTTGTTAGAAGCTCAAATTCCCTTCCCTTGAAAAGCAATCAAAAGCTGATATATCAACCCCTTCCGATACCATTTAGAATATCTTTCAGTTACTAAGCTCATGTTCTTTGAAATACCTTATACAGGGTGGCCATTTGAAAACGAAACAGACGAGATTAAATTAAATTTTTTCGAATGAAATGCTCGGACAGGTCGATTTCTGTTTCAAGGGGACAACTTAAGATGTAGGTTACGGACGCATAGCGCTTGAACCCTTGTTATTACAACCCTCACCCCCAAATTTTGAATAGGGAAGATGGGGTGAGTGATACCTCATTTGAAAGGTATTTTCATACTGATTTCAACACAGTAATTGATTTTTCATTTTATGGATTAGTTCTCGAAATATTCTTAACTGAGTATTCGAAAATGAAGTGGTGTTTTCATGGCACTTGTAGTGTTTTTTTGTAAAAATCGACATTTTGAGCTTCAAAATAACCATGGCTGTGGCTTCCTTCCTCCAATCCACTGACTGAGCATTGAGTCGATACAGATCGTAATTGTCAACATAAATAATTAACAATATCTTTAACATCGGTGATGCCTTGCTCCTAAGTAAATGAAAAAATTATTGTATTATCTGGTGTGAGAAAGATACGACAATGAAATTTGAAAATATGTAATATATATAACGTTCACACAAGCACACAGTTTTGTTCAAATACGACGAATAATCTATTTGCAATAAAGTATCAAAAAATGTTTTTGGTAATTTTTTACAAATTCTCTGGTGTTTCGATTTCTTCGAAATTTTTGCAAGCCTATTCGTTTCAACCGAATTCACAGATCTTTCAGGTAACAACTTTATCCATTGGATATTCGAGGAAATGATAGAGAGTATACGGCCGGATGGATATTCTTCATCAGGAAGTAAAACCCATTCGATTGAGACATTCGAAAATTCAGATATTTGGGCAATACGATTTCACGCTGTTCTACTAGAACCAACGTGTAGAAATAAAATTTTTCGGGGTTATAAAATACTTCAGCATTCCGATTACAACAAATCTTGCGGCAATCATTCTTGAAAATTGAACTATCTACGATCTTCCACGGCAAATTTGACTACTCCAAATGATTAAGGTGGTACCAATTACAAAATAATCGAATTAAAATAGCAGCAAAGATTGATGAACACGTAATGACATGATGAAATCAAACAATGACATTAGATATCCGCTTCGTTGAGTTGAAATAGCCCTCCCAAATTGCTTTAATTATTACACCGAATGATAATACTTCGGCAACATCAAAGCAATCGCGGGCGTACCAATCGAACGGTGATCTTTCATGGTATGAGGCTTGGAGAGAAAGAGTTTCAATTGAAAATCTATTTGAATTCATGAAGGAAATATGTATTGGAATGGGAATGGGGTGTCCAAAATAAATCACTACCATTTGTGCCATATAAGATCTCTAAAATCATGTTGTACGCACTGATAAGACATTATTTTCAGATTTCGAGGATTTCTCCTACAGGTGTCGCTGATCATAGAAATCTTGTCAGTTATTTCGAATATCGTTCAATTTACTTTTGTTAGATTTGGAATATTTTTGGAACGCAGAAATTTTCTTCCGATATATTTGAGCGATATGTAATGCCTATTGGCTTTTATCAATGTCCGAGAGACATTCGGATGAAAATTATTTGAAAACGAACTTTCAACTCAGGGAAACATTCATTTATTTATTGAAAATACAGTTGATGGAAAGTACAATTATTAAAATTTAATCTAACTTCAGATTCGTTGATGTCTTCCGCAATATAAGATCTTTTACCACTCATGATATTCATGATGATTTGATCGAGATTCAAATATGGTTTTATTTTATATTATTTTCTTGCGTTATTTTTTAAATGAAAAAAGGATTATATCTCAACATTCTCCAACTATGGATGATGATTTCCCTTTGAATGGGTTTCATAGCAGAATTCAAACACCAGAAGATCTGAAAAATCGACACTTGGACCGCAAGACCCGATTCGCAGAATCCTTGCAGATTAGCGACAAATTTTGTGTATTGAATTTCAATACACACGGTATTTCAAAGGACAAGAGTGATTTTGTTTCTAAACTAGGAGAGGAGTATGGTGCAGAGATTATTCTCCTTCAAGAGACACATTCGGATACTGAAAAAAATCTTCGCGATAGAGGAACTATAAAAGATTATGTATTCTTTGATTATCTCCTTAGTAAAATTTACGGTTTAGCTTGTTATGTTAAAAAATCCTTAGTTCACCATATCGAGTTGATCCGAAAAGGCGAGTTTGAGGGTGTTTTCTTTATCTCTTTCAGATTTTGTAATATTTCTATCGTTAATATTTATAAACCTCTGAATACTATTTGGCCAAGAAGTTTGGATATAAATCTTCCTCATCCTTCAAGTTCTAGCGGTGATTTTAATTCTCACCATGTAATGTGGGGTTATAGTTATAATGATAGAAGTGGAATAGCTTTAGCTGACTGAATGGAAGGCAATAATTTCTATTTTATTTTTGATGAATTAGATGTACCTTCTATTATTACCTCTAACTCTGGATAGAATGGAGGATATAATCTTGATTTCTGCCTAGTGTCATGTGACTATACTTCCTATAAATCGTAAAATTCTAGGAGTTTTTCCTCATAGCCACCATAGACCTATTCTGTCGACTTAAGAAGGTTTAAGAAGGTAGAAAGAAGTCGATACTTTGTAAAGGAACTAACGGGTGGTCCATCTAGTGTTTGGAATTTGAACTACCGATTATTACCGATTACAAACGTCAACTATTCTTTTGACGTGACTAATATTCAGTTGAAAGTTTGAAGTTTACGAAATGGGACGCTATTCGCTTGAAGAAAGTTGGGAAATATTAAAACTTATTTCCAAAGTAACCGTAACCGTCAATGCCGAGCGCTACCGCGCAATGTTGAACGATTGGTTCTTTCAAGAAATTGAAGTTAACGACTTGGACGATGTTTGGTTTCAACAGGACGGTGCAACGAGCCATACAGCATGCGCCACAATCGATGTTTTACGCCGCATTTTCGGAAATCGAATAATCAGCAGAAATGCTGATGTGAATTGGCCACCAAGAAGCTGCGATCTGACGCCATTGGATTATTATCTTTGGGGAGCGGTGAAAGATAAGTGTTACGCCAACAATCCAGAAACAATTCAAGACCGAAATTCGAGCTGCTATTGGTGAAATAGAGCCCCAAACAATCGAAAATGTATTAAAAATTGGCTGGAACGAATAGGCTACTGCCAAGTCAGCCGTGGTGGTCATTTGGCCGAAATTATTTTTCATAAATAAATGTCATGAACCAACCTTTTAAATAAATGTTCAACCATTGGAAAATATTGAGCAGTTTTTTTTTATAGCAAAATTAAATTCCAATTTTTAAATGGGCCACCCATTATCAGAAATCACCATCCATTGATAAATCTGAAAGGCTTATGAATTCTATTAATCCAAGCCGAAAAGAGAAATGGAATAGTGTCTTATCAAAAATGAATTTCACACATTCGAGTAGGAGTTCATGGGGTATATTGAAAAATTAGGTGAAGCTACTCCCCTTGTCTCATCTTAATCAAAAATTGATGCAAGATTAATCGTACGCCGCTTAGTTCATGTGTCTGAATAAGTTAATATATTCCAATCTTAAATAAAGAATATAAAGAAAACATTACACATATTCAGGTGATCAGCTCCTACTTCAGAGCATGTGTCACATCCATTTAATATGGATGAATTGAGGGCTGCTATTAAGTCCACCAAATCTCAGAAAGCAGCATGTGTTGACGGAATTTATCTTGAATTTATCAAATATTTCGGAAAAAAGGACAAGTCATAGTTAGTGTCCTTCTATAACAATTTTCTGAATTCAGGAAACTTTCCTTCCGAATTCCGTAAGGCTGAAGTAATAGGTATTTTGAAACGAGAAAAAATCCTTGTGATCCTATAAGTTATCAACCAATCAGTTTATTGTGTGTTCCTTGCAAGATATTAGGAAAGTTTATTCTTTTAAGAATTGAATCTTCTACAGAAAATGCTCTACAAACTTTCCAGGAGGCTTTAAGAACAATAGAAATTGTTCAAATCAGATTCTCAACCTTACAACTTTGAAAGAATTCTCTCAATTATATTTAAGCTCATTTTGTACACATAACAATACTAATGCGGGGTGCCAGGGTTTTTTCCTAAGCTTTCATGTTAACCCACTTTGTAAGCCAAAATTACAGAAGAATATATATATTATATTGATATTCACGACCTGTTATCTTCAACAATTGTTATTCCACACCACTTTTTGCATTTGGGCAACAGTAGTTATCTATCGAGTGATTTCTTATTTTCTTTTCGTTTACATTTAAGCCAAGTACTATCTGTCACTTTCATTTTCCCAGTGTCGATTTGGTTTCAAGAATTGTCTCATTGTGATAACAGTTTATGAAAAAGACGTTTGGGGTTCACTATTGAAACCAACCATTTACTACTTGTACAGTTTAAGAACCAGTTTGGCACGTTTTAAGGAACACTGGTTTATATTCAATGCTATTTGTCGGAAAACCATCGTTATTTTTCTCTGAAAAAATTCTCCAGACAGACAACTACCTCTTGTCCTCGTCAAGCTACATCAGTTGTATGGTCAAATTTACGTCTAAGACCTTCAGGAGTATTTTCACCAACAATAACTTTTTGTTAACATCAGACAAATTCCACGAGAATAAACTGCTCTTTCGTTTATATGGATCTTCCTGTAGCTTCTTCCTCAATGCATCGCGGGATCGAAGGCATAATTTAAAGAGTGTCTGCGACCAAATTAACAAGTCTTCATAAATTATGTTTAATTTATAGTCATAAGAATGAAAGAAGTTTCTTATTCATTAAAAAATTCTCAATATCATAAGTATCTACACTCAAAAATTCACTAGAAAGAGAAAACAATCCCAAGCGAGATACGGCAAATGCAACGCCACCAAATAACAATAAAGTGAACTAACCCTGTTGCGCATTCAAAGCCATAGGTGCAGATTTTGCATCGATATCAGATCGGCCAGGACCGAGTTCATCATAGAGACTTTGAGGCAGCTTCGATGCAGTGTTAGCATCGCAATGATGAAAGGGGTTGAAAAAATATTCGATCAATCTGTCCCGTCCCGTATCTAAGAACTTTTTGATGAGGCACCTGCCACCGATTTGAATCGATTTACGTTAATCTATACCTAAATTTAAAATGCATGAAATCTATTTCTTTACTTATTTAAGGCAAAACAGGAAACGACCTTTAACGAGAACCTAATCGTAAACAATGATAATTTATTAATAGTAATGTTCAAGTCCGTATCGAGCATTTCCAATAGCATAAACCATTTCAGACTAATATCTCATCCCACCATTACTCCTCTTGCACATTACTCCCGGTTGTAGCCACTTATTACCATATTCTTCATCGAGGGGGTAATATTTCTCAGAACAAACGTTTCGATTTATTTACAGTATTAAATACATCGGTTTGCTACGTCCTTTGGCTCCTCCGATGTGCCCCCTGTAGTGTTCTGGTCGTAAACTAGGGCTCCGGACCTCTCTGTATGATTTGTGCTGATGTTTCTCCATTTTGATGTCCACAGATTTAGTATCCTATCATCGGATACCGATAATACTGTTGTTTTGGGACTTTAGTTTATTATCGAACGTTTATCTTGAGGTTTTATTGTTGTTTAATATTTTCGAGTAACTACTCAAATTACTTCTACCTTGCGTTTTGGGATCAGTTGATATTCAGTTCCTCTCAATTTGAACTGGTACATCAATTATGTGCATGTATTGGTAGCACTGAATCTCTTAGATGCCATCTGGTCTTACAACATCCAGGTGACACCTCATGGGATGCTATTCACGGAATAACTTCAGCATGCAACTATAGTTACTATTTGATACGTATATTAATTATATTTGATTATAATAAAAGATATGTTTCTTTAATGCCTCTGTTATAACAACAGGTTTATTCTACCAAACGAAATACATCATATGTACATATGCGCATGTTAAACATTGGAATTTATCTACTACCTCTACTAGACAACATATTTAGTCAATAAGTTCTTAATACAATAGACAACAAAATACATTACAGGTATTATGTTTGGTCTCAAATATGTTCAGTTCATATTGAATTTTAACTTGTGGTACATAGCAGGCATTTAACACTGCATTCATCCCAGTAAAGAGTACTCAATGTAATCATTGCTTATCCCAAGATAGGTTAAACACTTACCAGAAGATTTTAAAACTTCATGAATCTACCAGATTGGTTTCAGAGAGTGGTTTATCGTTAAAAGTCCGTTACAAATTTTCCACTGCGAAATAACCAATTTTTCACCCTTCAGTAAGGCCATTTGAATGTTGCCCGTTTACAAGGGCAAACACAATCGAACATCGTCTTTCATAGAACGCATAATTATTTCCAAAATACCTCACACTGGGCCAAAGAAATCAACTATCGTCTTTTGTCATGAGGAGGAATTACAAAGCGGTCTTCAACACATTCAGATCTTTCTCCCCTTGACTTTTCAGCTAGCTCACGTCATAATTACGTATACAGAGGGAGCAATTATTAAGATCTGCAAAGAGGAAATGCACGTGCTACTTCCGGTAAAGAGCGCTTAAGGGAGCGTAATTACGCCCTTGGATATCTTAGATTCGTGAGAAATCAAGTGCCTGTAGACGATTTTACGTTATTTCGAGTGTTGACTGATTTTCGTACCGGAGGGTTTTGTAAGAATGGGGGCAGTGGATTGTTGGCTTCGAGTATTGTCTTGTTTTCCAATGCGTTTCAACGGTCCTCGAAAGAACAAGGAGGTGCATTTAGGTTAAACGTTAAAGGTAACAGATTTTAGTGAATCAAGAATTTCAATATTTATAATAGTAAGTCCCGTTTTGAACTGAACATATTATCTTTGACGGTTTTCAAGATGATTTGAGTTATTTCCGTTATTTTGATGAGCCTTTGGACTGTAAAAGAGGATCTATTCAAAAGGAAACATTGAAGAGTTACGCAAATGAAGGGAAGATGATTTAACAATTTTATAATAAGCCTTCAATTGCTCTTGCAGGTAATAACCATAACATATAATTTCTTCATGCTATACATTTTTTCATGTAAGTTAACAAGAAATACCCACTGAATCTAATTTTAATATCATAGTGACGCGATTTGTCTTGCATCATTTACCTAAAATCGATTATACTAGATTTACAGTTCGTAATTCTACAGGCTTTCTATCATAATCTCAAATATTTCTAATTTTGAAGTGTCCTCAAAAATTAAACGAAACCTTAAATCAGTACGCCACTGAGTATTTGACGACTTCATTATGCAGCGTTGCCAAAGTTCTAGAAAGCATATATTCCTGTCTTTTTCTGACACATGGTGAAATAATTCAATGTTCAAGAACCCTTCTTCCTTTCACTATAAGTTGGAGAATTCTGTATCGGTCTACTCTAAGAATGTGCCTTACATATTTTTCTTTACTTGGTGGTCTCCAACCACTCACGTAATGTATTGGCTCTATTTCTCAATACTGCTTCGTTGGTCGGCCTAGCACCTTTCTTCTATGCAGCCACATTTCGAACGCTTCTAGACTTAAAATTGTAGCGGCTTTTGAGGTCCATGTTTCAGACCCATATGATTAAATAGACCAAATATAACATTTGATCATTCTTTGCCGTAATTTTAGAAGCAAGTTGTCGTTAGAGAAGAATGATCTCATTTTTATGAAAGTTTCACGAGCTGATTCTATTCCGCATTTGATCTCCTTACCTGGGTCAAGATTTTGGACACTCAAGTTCGATCCCAGGTTCTTCATCAGGAAGTCAAAAGCAATCGGTCGAGACAATTTTCGTTCGATATTAAAAAATAATAGACGTTTGTGTAAAACAATAGAAATTAGTCGTTTGAAATTTCCTACTCGAAAACCTTGCTTTCTCTTAAACTACAGGGATATGTGGGGTCCCGTGAAAGATGGCCAAATTCTAAGTTGATATCTACCTCGGAAACTAGACGATATCTAGTAATCCAAGTTTCTCAAAAAAAGACTTGAATTTTTTTTTTAAATTTGAGAGATTCACTTACCAACGAAATTTGGCCATAGAGCAATAGTGGTATAAGCATACTGCTTATCGATGCGACTTTCAAAATTCAACCTGGAACAGTAGGCTTCAGTTACCAGATGAAACAGGATGTTATGACTGCTCGAGAGTAACCGTCAAACTTTAATTCAACCAGTAACGGCTCTCGTAAACCAGTGGTTTGCATTTTGTACGCAAAAATTAATGGACTATAATAATTGTAATGACCGGTTTCACATAAATATTGAGATTATCTCATATTTCGAGCTACTACCGGAAATTGGTCATCTCAGGGCAGCACCCCTTTTTACGATATTTGAAGATTTCAAAACCCAAATTTATCCCTCATAATCTCTATTTATGATGTCGGTACTTCTGTACCGTAAACAACGTAATGGTACCTACCATAAAACGGGGGCTACGTAGCTTAAGCCCCTGAGATTTGGTGACTCAACGTATCGATTATTTATTTTTACCGGAATGGCAGTGATAATCTGTTTTTGACGCTCATGTTCACCTGAACAGAGTCCTTATAGATTTGCCCGAATGTTTGCATTTTTCGAATATTCAGGTAAAAGGGGGAGGTAATCGTTTCGTAAGGACTCGCTGATCAAGAAGCCGTGGTCAAAATCGATTATGTCCGTCCATCTATGGGCATCCGAACAGAATGAGCTAGAGATCTGAAATTTTAAGGCTTAGCCGAAGGAATGAATAGATAGATAGATCATTATCGGGAAAAATCCGTCCAATAATCCAGCAGTTATGAGCATCTGAAAATTATTTTACTTTATAACTCCCAGAATATTCATCGCATCAAGTTGTAGCTTGGTAGATGTCTAAATTAGGTTGAAACAAATAGATTTGCAAAATTTCGCAGAAATCGACACGATATAAAATTTTTTAAAATTCCGAAAGAAAAATTTTTCTTTTACTTCTTTCCATCTAAGGATATAATTATTTTTCTTGTACTTTAGAGAAAAGGTAAATTACAAAATGTTTGACAGACGTATCTTTGCTCAATTGACATGTGTCAGAATTATTAACCAAAGTCAGTTGAGGGATGATTAATCAAAAATTTTCGTTATGGGATATAATATTCGTTGTCAAAATTGGAAACCAGCACGGATCTAGGTTTTTAGGAGAAGATAATTTAAGTTTCGAACAAAACATATGGAAAACTAAGAAAAATTATTTTGTTCATTCATCGTGGCGTTTGTATTTGTATCACATTGTTCCAGCGTACGAGAAAAGACTCATGTTCATATCTGTTGTCGTTTAACGACATATCAGTCACGCCAACAGCGGAAATAAAATACAAAAGACACTAGGGGGTATAATCTGAATTTTTCATTGAATTACAATAAATTTCTCAAAATTCTCGACTGAAATAGAGAAAATATCGTCTAATACTCGTTGCAGAAGGCAATTCCAACACTCATGCGTTCGAATTTCCCATTCGTGTTGGAATAGGTGCCCATTCTGCAACTTGCTTCAGAATATACTATTACATTTTCATAAATTGAGTGAATCGGTTCTATTTTTAATCGGTTGATATGACAACTTTCGAAAGAATTTTGTAATAAAAGAAGACAAAAAACAAAGAAAAAGAATGAAATTCACAGAATCTTCCTTAATAAGAAAATTCCATCGGTAAGTTGCCATATTTAAGAATTCTATTGATATATAACAAAGCCCGAAATCACCAGATCTTATCTGCCGAAGACCCATCAGACAAGCTGAACGGCGTAATATTAATGTCCCAAAAGACGTCCGATTTAAATGATGGGACAATTCTGAACCGACGATCATAAATATCTAGAAAAATCCATTTAACATGACATCTCTACCTCAGTAGATCGGGGCGGCCGAAAAAGGGAACACTGAGCGTTTAGTGGTTAACGATTCTGTGGTCTGGAGAGGACGCCGCGGTGACATTTGCTTGATACAAATGAATCCGAACACTTGGATGCGGGCAGGACAGACGCGATATCGGACTCCCCATTGTTTTTTATCTGATGGACAAGAGATGCAGCTGGAAATTGATGTTTTGCCAGCTTTATGGTTTATCTATGGTTCGAACGTACGTGCGGGACTAGAAATTGGGATTTGGGATCTTTCTTTGGCTTGAGCCGCGGTTCTTTCGGATCAGCGGTAAAAGAAGTGCTTGAAACAGCAAGGGTGGAGTTTCGAGGACATATCAATAAATTATATTGAATTATAGAAGGGTTCCTCAAATACATAAAATGTTCAAAAACGCTGACGAGAAGTTAAGTGCTTCTGCATGGATATTCTCTACGCTATAGGGTCTTTACGCGAATATCTTTAACAAAAGTAATAATAATAAAAATCTGAACGTATATGAACGTCATATGTATATTTCAGAATTACTTATTATTTCTAATGTCAGTACTTACTTGATTAATTAATTAATATAATAAATGTCAGTCGATAATTTTTCCTCTGCAATTTCTTCAATAAAATAAGAGTTATATCACAACCTTCCCCAACTATGGATGATGATTTCCCTTTGAATGGGTTCCATAGCAGACTTCAAACATCAGAAGATCTGAAAAATCATCACTTGGACCCCAAGACCCGATTCGAAGGATCCTCCTTGCAGATTGGCGACAAATTTTGTGTATTAGATTTGAATATAGAGGGTATTTCTAAAGACAAGAGTTCGATTTGTAACAAACGCGTTTGTTACAAATCGAACAATTAAATAATAAACGAGTGTCCAAGAATCCCGATAATTTTCATTTACTATGTATGCTTTGTTGTTTGCTTACTGAATATTGTAAGCCAAAGAATATATATATAATTGATTAAAAATTTCAGGGACGTATTTGTTTATGATGTCTTTTATACTCATACAAGTTCGTGTTATTATCGTAACACCTAAAAACAAGCTCGCGAAAACTCTTGGTTGCACGTCTATACTGTTCTAAATTTTTCAATGTACTTTTTGCGTATTGACGAGATGTTTATGATGATGAACTCGTTCGATGAATGATCATTTCGGCTATTTCTACCATTTACTATTGATCTTCTCCTCACCAACGACGCGGAAGACATATTCTACTGTTCTCTACACTGTAAAAAATAGTTCCTCATCTCAAACCATATTAATTTGTCTCAAGTACTCCGTACGTTTGAATACAGCCAAATGCATAAAGTACTTTGACCCTACCGCCCTCTACGGTTGAGAATGGCGTTTACCCTAAATAAAAGTTTCTTGAGCTAAGAAACTGATTAGTTTCAACCAAGCTCAGAGTTATTGACTCAGGTGGTAAAAAATTTGATCCAACGGTAATATTAATTAGTATGTAACTATTGATACTTTTCGTAGAATAAAAATTTTGGTTTCATGTAAATAAATATTACATTTCACTGAAACTCGATTTGTAGTTGATTTAAAGGATCTTAGTTGAATGGGTCGAGAATTCAGTCGATAAAAATGATAGTATCTCTTATGTCAAGTGAAAGTTTCTTGGGTTAAGAAACTAATTGATTTGAGCTAAATTGAAGGGTTTTGACACTAGCAAAGGAATAATTTTATAAAAAAAAAAAAACATTTGTATGTAATCATTATTTTTCTTCACAGAACAATAATTTCTCTTTATATTAATAAATACCGGAATACCGCGGCAGACCATGAATATTGTACGGAATGGGAAAGGCGTCTAGAGTTTCGTTGGAAGTTGCAGAGAGGAGCGAGTATACCTCCAGCGTCAACCGTCTGCTTTTCAAGACACGTCGTAAAGACAACCGTTCCCATCACGTCGGAGTCACCAATGTAGAATCGAAGGAATTTATCCCTACTTATGCGTTTCGTCCCTGGCGCACACATTTGGACTCATCAGTAAGGCTTGTGTGCGCCATGCCATAGACGCAGTGGTTAGAAGTTTTGAGGAGCCGCCGGGAGTTGAACCCGGCACCTAGTACCTAATCGATGTGAAACTTGAGCGCAAACCTCTAGGCTACCGAAGCGCTGTGAACTAAGCTATGCGTGGCTATATAGAGTGCCGCCAAGAGATCCCTATACACTCCCCTGCCGCTACAATAGCTATAGTCCAGGCAGTGGGTTATCATCTCATCCCTGTCATCATCCAATACCAGATCACCCGGTTCTCCACCAATACAAAGATATTTGGTTTTCTAAGTTGACATTTAAGCCCCACTTCTCGTATTCTTTAATTAGCTTGCGCATCATGTATTCCATGTCATCTTTATCACCGAATACAACAATATTGTGAGTAAAATGCACAAATAATTGCATTTAAATGGGATATATTTAATATAAAAGAGATAGAGTTTTGATTTAATTGCAGCCAATATAAAAAAATTGCTACAATTAATTCGTTTTATTAAATCAATTACGCAATATTTTTTACAAATGTCATTTCATATTGCAACAATTATATGTTCAATTTTATTCAAATATTTATAGTTTTCTTCAAGTAAATGAGGCGAATAATATAATCTCACGAGATTCTCGTCTCCAGAAACTGTAGTCGTTGCATCAACTGACAGAATTTACGACAACCGTACCTTCGTTCTATTGAACAAATAAAAATGAAACGAACGAATGGTTTCGTTAAAACCTATTTAGAATAATGTATTTGTATCAATCAATTATGGATATTGAGACAAGTGCATAAACAATTTCTTGTAATTGTATGTTAATGTTGAATCAGTTGTTTCTTTCATTTCGCTGAAATGTGAAAAGTTTCAAGCGAATGTTTTAGCTGTTCTCTATAATCAACTAGGTTGTTTTAATCAAGAAAAATAGTTCATTTGGAGTAATCAATTTTAGATTAATTCAAATTAAAATGGTTTGATTGAAAAACAAATTCTCAAACTCCTGAGGAGTTTGAGCGCAGAATTTTATTTTTACAGTGTAGCTTAATTTGCTCTGAAGAAAGCAGAAACTGTTCGATAATTTTCAAATTTTCATAACATAAATATCATAAACGCTGGATTCAACTCAATTACAAGGATCATCAGCGCTATCGCAACCCCTATGATGATTATTCATCGTGCATCGTTGCCAAATAAAATAAATTACAGAAAATTTCATAAGTTTGTATATGGAGGATTCCAATTCACATTCTAGCAGAGAGGATGTATGTTATATACTAATAAATTGGTATATATATATTGTTTTGAACTTTTGGCTTACAATATTTAGTTAGCAAACAATAAAGCATATAGATCAGGGGTTAGTGGCGGGGTGTCATACAATTCGGCGTATCACATAAAAGCCTAGGGAAAAACCCCAGTAAAAAAAACCCTGGCTCCCCGCCTAAGTGTGAAAGTACAAAAATAAGCTGAAATATATTTTAGGAAATTCTTTCTTCAAAAGTGATCTCCTATTGATGGAAACAGAAACTTCTTCAAGTTGCCCTCATCGAATCTGGAAATAAAAAGACAAAAGCAGAAAAAAGAACTGAATAACAAAAATACAAAATTTGAAAGAGATAAAGAAAACACCCTCAAATTCCCCCTTTTGGATTAACTCGATATTGTGAATCAATGATAAGCTAAACCGTAAATTTTACTTAGGAGATAATCAATGAATACATAACCTCTAATGGTTCCTCTTTCTCGAAGATAGTCCTTTGGTATTAATAATAATCGAATTCCTTATACTGAACAAATAAGTATTTAAAATAGATGTATAAAATGGAGAAAATGCGTTGGAATGTTGTATTTCAACCTTTGGAAAATTTTGAATCATATTCCATTTTAATAGCAATTTCACATAAAATACTGCTATTTCTCGATTTTTTCCAACTGAACGATGAAAATGCATTGTGAGGAAATTTTTTGCAAAATAAATATTGAAGAAAGTGTTTTGATTAAATGCGTTTACGAAACTTCATCGTAATATAGCAAGCAAAAGAAAAATTTGTGGATTGTTTATAGATACGTAGAGTTGTGCAAAATGTTTGGCTAGGTATGCATAATTGATAAGAATTCAAAAAATTCTTTCAAGTTGAATAAAGGTTGCTCGAATGTAGAGTTGATTAATAGTGGCTCTTGAACATTTATATAATATTGAGTAATCCTTGTTGTGCCAACTTTAAGATAATCCAATAAGGATACGTTTCAAAATGGTTGAATAAAACAACCATGTAATGTGTTCGTTCATTATCCGTAGAGTCAAAGTTTCGTTGAATTAAGGTTTCGGATGTGCGTTGAAAAATTCAACTTGAAACGTTGAATAAACTTCTGATGCCATTTACAAACGTTTAGTATACATTTTTGTGTTTCGTGGTTATGGTTTAAGATTCTTCTGATTCAATGAAACATTTTTAGGAGAGAAATATCGGGTGAATCCATAAGTAGAAGAAGAAAATAAACGAAGATGGTACTTGCCGACACGTGTTTCTGCTGATTGGCTTAGTCAAGGCAAGCTAACCCTAGGAATAAGGAGATTATTTGTAGACAAAATAGATAATGGGGGTACAAACAGGAGAGAGCGAACAATTTATGTCTTCAACACTAGGACCTCTCATTAGAAGGAAAATCTAACGCGTTGACATGAAGGAAGCATAAGCATCCTGTATTATGTAACCTTATCCTAACACTATATTCATCGTGGAAATCAAATATATGTATGAAAGCTATATCGGTTGAATCCACGAGTTGCAGAAGGAAATGAACGAAGATGGTACTCTCCGATACGTGTTTTCACTGATTGATATCAATCGAAATAACCGTAAGAAGTGGACTTATGCAGATTTAGTCTCTGCAAGACGCCCTATCCCTCACTCAGAAGGAGTGCCAATTCCAATTTTTCAGCAGCTACCAGAACTCTGTGAGAACACACGTCTCTCTGATCAGAATTCTGACACTACTGAAGGTGACAGTGATTTTGAAACGATGTCATCAATTCCCCAATGTTTCAACCTAGATGAGTTAAAGGACCTCACTAGAGATCTCAACCTGTCGAAAAAAGCTTCTGAATTACTAGCTTCCGGGTTGAAGGAAAAAAATTTACTTGAACCAGGAACGAAAATTACATTTTAACGCACAATGCAGACAGATCTGCTACCTTCTTTTCTCTGAAGAACATAATCTTGTATTTTGCCATGCTATTAGAGACCAGCTGGTAAAAACGGGTCTTCCTGAACATTTTCCGGATGATTGTCGCCTATTTATTGACAGCTCAAAACGAAGTTTGAAATGTGGAACAAATATGGCTCAATACCAATTGCTCACTCAACGAAAATGAAAGAGCAATATGACAACATAGCTTTGGTTTTGGAAAAAATAAAGTATCATGAACACCAATGGGTGATTTGTGTAGACTTAAAAATGGTAAACTTTCTCCTTGGACAGCAAAGTGGCCACACCAAGTATCCTTGTTTCTTGTGCCTCTGGGATAGCAGAGACAAAACGCAACACTGGGTTAGAAAAGAGTGGCTTAGAAGAGAAAACATGGATGTTGGGGAAAGAATATCATCAATGATCCTTTAGTTCCGCGAGAGAAAATCATGTTTCCACCCCTGCATATCAAGCTGGGTCTAATGAAGCAGTTTGTGAAGGCTCTTGATAAGAATGGATCATTCTTTGCATATATAGGGAAAAAAATGCCTCAGCTGAGTAAGGAAAAAATTGAAGCAGGAATATTTGATGGCCCACAAATAGGGCAGCTGATTAAAGACCCTGACTTCATAAATTCAATGATTGAGATTGAACAAAATGCCTGGAATTCATTTGTTTCAGTTGTCCAAAATTTTCTGGGTAAACACAAAGCTGAAAACTATGTTGAATTAGTCAATGCGATGCTGAATAATTTCATAATAACATGAGCATTAAGGTGCACTATTTACACATCCACTTAGACCGTTTTTCTGATAATTTAGGCTACATTAGTGAGGAGTAAGGTGAAAGAAATCATCAAGATATCAAATGTATGGAGGATCGCTATCAAGGAAGATGGGATACTCACATGATGGCAGATTACTGCTGGTCTTGAAAACGGGATTGTTCTAAAATACATTCAAGAAAGTCATGCTAAAGAAGTTTCCGAAATGTTTAGTGAGTAATTGGTTTAAATGATGACTTTTTCTGTTTTCTATAGTATATATTGGATAATATCTGTGTAATATAATAAAAATTCCTTTATTAATTTGTTTCTTTAAACCATGGTTTTTCTTTTAGAATAATGTAATGTATAATTCACAAAAATGTTAATATCTTAAAAATTCGAGCTGGCAGGCAGAAACTAATAGCATATTTGAATTCAGGGCATCAAATTCATATGAAATCACCTCCAAAACCACTGTTGACCAGTGTTATCTATTCTGTCTTGTAACCATTGTTACCTTTCCCTGACGAAGCCAATCAGCAGAAATACGTGTTCCTTTTGCTACATGTGGATTGACCCGATATACTTTTCCTACATATATTTGATCTCCACGATGAATATAGTGTTTAAATAATGACAGATTGATTTCAATGTTGAAACGCTGTTATCATCGGTAGTGTCAATATCACTTGGACCTTACTGCCTTACCTTGCTTAAGTGCTTTTTAACAGGTTTTTCGTCCTTGCTTGCTTTCGTTCTAATAATATTCAGCTGCCATCCTACATTAGAGAGTCAAGTACCTACATAAACACATAACAAACAAAAGAAATTACGTCTTGCCGGTTCATTTCCAAATCTCAAGGCGAAAAGTGCCAGTTCCCAAAATTTTCTAGACTGCGTATTCTCAAATCCACAACAATCAATCACGCCTGAATTTTATAACGCCAATATCTCAAAATTTGACGTGAACACACAAAGATGGGCGTTGTAAAAGATTCGGGCTAATAGATTTGTTGAACGTCGTAAATTTGGATACCATGACCACCCGTGAAATTGGCGAGAGAATGTGGTGTAAACAGTCCTTGTTGGTAAATTGCACCCTGGAACAAAACAGCTGAGGATTTGGACCCGAGATTCCATTGTTAAAAGTTGACTTTTAAATGAGATCTCTTCCTCACTGAAGTAATACCATGGTTTATTGCTTGTTCTGGGAATCCCATTGTACTTATCTGACGGAGTCAGATGTGCCCATTTATTTCTTTCGAAATGATCATTTTTATATTATGTATTATTCAAGACCACATATCACACCAATTGTAAGTTAGTTATCGATGGATCTGCTCTAATGACATAAAGTATGCTTTTTCCTATTTCAACAAATAAAGTGACACTATTCAAAACACATCGATGTTTTGAAACGCAAGTGCTGATGAAAAGTGAATTTCGCCTTTGATTGTGCAATTTCAGAATCATTGTATGACCAAACTACTAGAACTACAGGGTGTCTCAAGTTCGAGTGCCTATTAGGCGTTTCTGGAGAACTAGACATATTTGAAATCTGAAAATTTGGATTATGATATTGTTCGAAGATCTCTACAGAGCTAAAATAATTTCGAAGTCCAAAAACTTCCGATTATACAGGGAGTGAAAATAAATTCGACGAAAAAATTTATTTCAAGTTTTCCACTCCTGGTATGATCGAGTATTCAATAGCGAATACATTTCTGTTAAAACCATTGTATTAAATCGAATAGTTTTCCAAATGTCTAAAAAAAAACTGGAATAAAAATCGAATATGTTCAGTCAGTAAAATGTTCATTATTCCTATTTTAAATATCCTGAGCATAAACCGTTTTTACAACATCGAAGAAGAAAGATGTGAAAAGGTTATGCATCTTTTGGATTTCAAAAATATCATCACAGGGTGTTTTAAATTTTGTGTAGAAAATTGTGTTCTTAAATTGCCCATAACTTCTGTTTTTCAAAATACAACCCTATTTTTTATAATTGTGTTGGATTCTGCGGTCGAAAATAATGATAGTTTTCTCACATGATCATGCTCCTAAATTCAATAATTTCTGAGTTATTTGAGATTTTCTGGATTCATGATAATACGTAGAGTCAAATTCTTGATTTGGATTTTTATTCGGTTCAAAATAAGTCAAAACACTAATTTCATTTTCCTCATCATCAGCTACCCTTCTTTTGTATTCTTTAGGGGCTCTTATACATCCAAAACTTTGAAAGTTTGAAACATAGTTTCTAAAGATCTTCTCTGTCATGGAAGGTAAATGGGGGGATACTTCTCGTTGAAGGCCCGGCAGATTCTAGTAATAATTCTGTCACATTCACCATGTATATAAAATAAATCCAGAATTTCTTAATTGGGTTCATTTTGTTAAATCGAGAAAGAAGATAACGAATAACAATAACACCTGACACTTGTGAATACTTGACATTATTTCTATGGGTACAGAGTGTTCCCATGGTTTCGAAAGAATATTCATTGAATTTTTTTAGATGCAATCAATTTGACTCTACGTACACCATAAATCCAGAAAATCTCAAATAACTCAGAAATTATTGAATTTAGGAGCATAATCGTATCAGAAAACTATCATTATTTTTGACCGCAGAATCCAACACAATTATAAAATAATAGGGTTCTAATTTGAAAAACAGAAGTTATGGCCAATTTAAGATCACAATTTTAACACCAAATTTGAAACACCCTGTGATGATATTTTTGAAATCCAAAAGATGCATGACCTTTTCATATCCTTTCTCTTTGATGTTGTAAAAACGGTTTACTCTCAGGATATTTGAAATAAGAATAATGAACATGTTACTGACTGAACATATTTGACTTTTTTTCCAGTTTTTTTTGGATATTTTGAAAAGTATTCGATTCAATACAATGGTTTTAACAGAAATGTATTCATTACTTAATACTCGATCATACCAGGAATGGAAAACTTGAAATAAATTTTTTTCGTCGAATTTATTTTCACTCCCTCTATAACCGGAAGTTTTAAGGCTTCGAAATTAATTTAGCTCTGTAGAGAACTTCGAACAATATCATAATCCAAATTTTCAGATTTCCAATATGTCTAGTTCTCCAGAAACGTCTAATAGGCACTTGAACTTGAGACACCCTGTATTAGTAATATCATTTTTATTTTGGTAAATAACTACCCCACCTTTTGAAACAGTATCTCGTTTGAGCTGAACAATACAATCAAAATTAGGTATTTCAATCGGATTATCATGCGTCACGCAAGTTTCGGTGAGAAGTAACACATTTGTTTGTCTCGTAACTGAATCTTGTAGATCGTATTTATGACTATTTAGACTTTGGCAGTTGAAAGTCATTATTGAAATGTAATTTTTATTAGGTACTAATGAAATCTAATACACTTTGAGCTATCGTCTGAACACTACAGATCTCTTGAATTCTTGCAACAAAAATGCAGTCGATGCAGCTTGCTTTTGATTATGATAAAACTTGAATGTTGAATTATTGTTTTTTGTCGTGATATACAATTTTTCAATATTAGTCACTTGAGAGAGCGCAACATAAAAGAGTTCCTGAGAATGTGCTTTAATTAACTCATATACTATTTCGTCAAAAGTTCCACCTTGCGACTTATGTATAATTAAAGCAAGAGCTGAAGTTAATGGAAAATGTTTGCGTTTTTCTTTACATTTTCTATACGATGTTAATGAAATATTTGCTGTTCGTAATTCAATGGGAACAGCCAGATTGCCAACTCTGTTTTGCACTGCTAGAGCGTCTGCTTTTTGCCTTTTTTGCCTACACACTTTATCTCAACCACAAAATTCCCGCCAAACTCTTATTAATGTGTTACTTTCATCACATTCTGATGTACCAATTTCCCAACAGCACCATTGCACAAACCATCAGAAACGTCGATGTTAGTTGTAATAACATAATGCTTTCCAACGACAAAAGTAATGTAATAAGGCAGTCCTCCAGTGTCGATAACAGATTATTTATGTAATTTTAGTCTGAAATGAGCTTCTTGCTTAGCACTTTCAGCACCAATAATGACGTCTACGCACCTTGGAAGAACTTTGTGTTCACATTGGCTCAAAATCAATTTGTTATAGGCGGCAACATCTTCATTTTTAAAAAATAAACGAACTCCATCAGGACATAATGTAGCAACATCCTCTTTTTTGAAAAATCTCGATATAATAAGTTGAAACTCATGCTCATCTAGTACATTTCCATTACCTATTTTTGTCAAAACTTGTGAAAATGCAACATTAGCTTGTCTCATTACTGTGGTGAGTTGATAAAATTTTAATTTTCCGCGTAAATGCGGTTCTGATTGTCTTGTAAATTGGTGTCGATCTTACTGGTGGCAATTGCCGTAAATCTCCGATCAAAATATTACAATACGTCTAATCGCATGTCGAAGACTGCCGAACTGAAACGACGTTAGACGATGCACGGCCTTCAAGCCATACCTCCGTGCCCGTCGGAGTGGGGAGCGTGAGGTTTTTTCGTTACGGAATTTCTGGATTCGGTCCCCGCGCTCAAGGCCCGCAATAGAAGCTATGCAATAGCTTAAAAATTATTTTCGATTACTGTATTTGCGATTTAGATTTGGATTTTTCACAGTCATCCAAAAGTCTTTTTCTTAGTTCAATCTCACTGTACTCTAAACTAATTACCGATTGAAGAACTCAATGAGCAAAGTTACATACGAATCCTTCAGAGCTAAGGAGTGAAATAATTCGAATGTTTCCTCACGTAATGAATCAATCAAGAATATAACGAATCGTATTGTTGAAACGGAAGGAAAACAAACTGATCCAAACGAGATTACGTGATTAGTTCAGATGGAAACCACTCTGACCCCCACTGATTTGTACGAATCTAAACAAGAACACTGAATATCCAATTAGGCAACTTCATCCCCCAAATGGAGATATCAGTTGTGGGGACTGGAAAGCGTCTCCATCAGTAATTCTGCATCATTAAATAGCATTCGGTAGGAATAGATACGGCGATGGTAACGAATCTGAGATGAGATTAAAGCAACCGATGCTGCATGCGGCTATATTTTCTGCATCTCAGGTTTATCGAATTTGCCAATTTATGATGATCTTTTTCGATGAAATATATAGACAGTATTATTGCGCGCTTATTCAATCGTTTTGCCCAAATATTTCGATCGATTGAGTCCTACTTCCGTGGTCAAAATTGAGTTTGTCCGTCCGGCCGTATACTCTCTATCTTCCGGAAGAGATAATCTAGAGTTTTCATATTAGGCCAAATCCGTCGAATGGTTCAACTGTTATGAGCATCTGAAATTTAGTTTCCCCTATAACTCCATTCGTTCAATTTGTAACTTGCAAGTTGTTTGCATGAGGCTGAAACGAATTGGTTTGCAAAATTATTTAAAAATAGTCGCCAAAAAATGTTAAAAAAATTTCCGAAACTTTTTTTATTCCTAAAATATCCGAGAAGGATGAACAAAATTTTGAATGGATATCGAGGATATTGATAGATCACTCCTGAATTACAGCTTCTATCATTTCAAGAAGCTATAAGTTCTCTGTAGGTATATGAAGACGTTTAGTAAGAAAAAGTTTCGATTTGATAAACAAGCCTAAATTAGGATTATCTATGATCATCAGTTTGTCAAAAAATTTTGTCACATAACATTGTCAAACTGATAATAGCTCTGAAGATGAAATTTAGATGGGATTTTTTTGAATTGGACTAAAATGTAAAAGGTATTTGAAGGTTCAAGTTCTTACCTACTTAAAAGAACACATCAGTTGTTAGGACTTCGAACAATACTGAAGGAGAAGTGTAAGAGGTTATTTATGAATTAATACATATATTATAATACTAGCTGACCAGACAGACTTCGTCCTGTCAAAAAGATTTGTAATGTGGCAGTTTTTGTGCCTACGTATTTTAAAAAATTCTCCTGAACAGAACCGTCACCCTGGTGATAGGGCGTTGTGAATAAAAAATAATTAAATGAAACATATATAAGGATTTATAAGTAAGTAATCGCTTTATTGTTAATCATGTGAATCATAATTATCAGTATTATCATTGTAGTGCTTTGTGGTATAAGATGTTTTTTGTTTGATTACCTGGCGCATAGATAAACAAATCTGATGGGGACACGGGAACAGGCAACATACCATTGACCATGTGAGAAACATGGGTTTTCTAGATTAATACCACAAACACTTAATGATTGCCCCTGGGACTTGTTTATAGTCATAGTAAAAGCAAGCCGCACTGGAAACTGTAGTCGTTTAAACTCAAATGGCACATCAGTCGGAATCATTGGGATGCGCGGTATGAGAACATCTTCTCCTTTATACTTTCCTTTGAGTATAGTTGCTTCTATCACATTGTTTAGTAATTTTTTTATCGCTAACCGTGTACCGTTGCAAAGACGCGGTTGGTTGATATTTCGCAACATTATAACCACCGATCCAACCTTTAATTGAAGATTGTGAGGTGGCAATCCTGGCAAATCCAGCGAGTTTAAAAATTCCGGTGGATAGTTGACTACATCATCTTGATTAGTAGCCGAATCAACTGATTTATATATCCTCAATTCGCCTGTAATTTGTTCTTGAATTTTGAAATTTAATTCATTTACATCTATGTTTTTTGCAGCCAGTATAGCTTGTTTGCTCAACCAATCATGGTTTCTTTAATTTTGAGAAACATTAGGAAACACCTTCTGAATAAGTTCATTTTTGATCGAGTTAACTGACAAAAACTTTGAGGAAAGTTAATGCAGCCAGTCAACATGTCTATAGGAAATTTGCCATTACCAATGTCAATGAATTGTTTAGAGAATATGTTTGCAGATTGGTCATTTTGCACCTCGCCACGCATATTCTTGCTTAAATGAAGTATTTGACATGTTTCCACAAATTGGAGGACTTTAGACATGCATTGAGTTCATCAGCTGGCGTTGATCGTGGAATCACTGGCAATGTTTGACGAAAATCTCCTGCTAATAGAATCATTGCACCACCAAATCGGTTATTATTGCTCCGTAGATCTTTTAAGGTTCTGTCTAAAGCCTCCAAAGATTTTTTTTGTGCCATCGTGCATTCATCCCAAACAATCAATTTACATTGCTGCAAAACCTTTGCCATTGCAGAGTTCTTCGAAATGTTGCAGGTTGGAGTTTCATTGCTTTGCATATTTAATGGCAATTTTAGTGCTGAATGGGCTGTTCGACCACCTTCAAGCAAAGTTGCTGCGATTCCCGACGAAGCTAGTGCAAGTGCAATTCTATTTTGTGAGCGACTTGTTGCTAATATTAATGAAATCAAAAAAGTTTTTCCTGTACCACCAGGTGCATCTAAGAAGTAAATCCCTCCAGTTTCATCATTTGTTACTTTCATCAGAGTTTCAAATACATACTTCTGTTGTTCATTTAACAGTGGAAGTTTTGTTTGAATTAATTCTTTCAAAGCGTTGAGATCATACAGTTTTTCTCGATGCAACTCTTGGTTAAATGCGTCATCCATTGGACGATTGGGCGCGGTCAGGCCTAATTGAATTAATAGTTTGTTTGACATTATCAAGCACATGTCCTCAATTGAAATCAATGCTTCATTGTAAATTTCTTCACTGATTTGTATATTTGGATTTCCCATTCTATTCCGTATTTGATACAAAATATCATCACACATATAATCTTTGAACTTGATCCACAAATCAATTGGGTTTGATGGGAAGCATGTAGATATGATTATAGAAAACAATGTTCGTATTTGATGAGCGTGTGATGATATTACAGCATCATTGAGAGTTTGATCCCAATGAGCGTTATTTTAAAGCAATTGCAAACGTTGACAGGCTTCTCTGTAGGATCCACACAATTCACCATCAACAGTTCGTAACTGTTGGAATGATGTTGGGCAACGTACATTGACTAATAGTAGTCGTAAATAAAAACATTCATCATTGCTTGGATGTACTGAATAAATCCGGCCAATAGCATCGGTGGAATATACATCTGTACATCCAGGAACTGATTTTCCTTGTTTCCGTCGTATAAATCTCCTTGAGGATTGATTCCAGATATAATATTTTGGCATTTCAGAATATAGCAATGTTCGTGCGAAATCATCGTTTTGGCATGTCTCAAAAAAAATGGTTAATGTAGTAGATGGTGGCTGAGCAGCTCTTTGTACTGCGTTCTGTGCTGTAAAATACACTCTTTGTACATTTTCTAAATACACAGCTAAGTGAACAACAGAAGGGTGTCTGTCATGAATAGGGAAAGAAAATATTGGCCAAACTGCTTCATTACTACTGACATAGCGGCTCATTTGGTATTGGGCAACTTCATCATTGGAATTCTCTGCACCAATTCCAATCACAGCCATATCACACCCTTTGGTTACATATTTGCAAATGTATTTAATAGATTTCACTGAATGGCAAGATTCATCGTTGATGTGTGCTTTGAATGTCTTTGGTAAAATGGGTGAATATCCATAATCCAACGATTATCTATTTCAATATCTTGTTGATTTAATTTGACAATTGTTGATGAAAAAGAAAAGGGTTATTTTTAGGGTTATTTCAGCAATAATTCTCATTTAAAAACCATCCTTGAACTTCAACGAACATTTTAAAAAAAGATTTGGCCAAATTGGTCCAGGCGTTGTTGAGTTATGCGCTTACCAACACATTTTGCGATTCATTTTTATATTATATATATTATGATACATACAGGTCGGTTGATCCTTTCACATTCATTATATCGTTTGTTTCATCATATTTTTCTAGAATCCGAGAACCAAAGCGCAAAAGCTCCCGATCTAACGTCAGTGCTTTTCTGCATTTTTTTGTGCTCTTGTTCTAGTAGAACAATGTGCTATCTTTCTGCCCAAATATCTGTTATTTCCGAATATCGAGCCGAAAACGGTCTCAATTCTTTGGATTTATTTATTCATATCATATCATATTTTTCATCGTGTTAAAAATGTCGAATTTTGTACCAGAAAGTGATGATTTGCGGAAAGCATTGATTTTTTGTTTCATTTGAAGAAAAGTGCTGCAAAGTCGCATCGAATGCTTGTCGATGCGTATGGTGATCATCATCATGCTCTATCAGGAGCAACATGCAAAAGATTGTCTCAGCGTTTCAGAAATAACGATTTTGATGTGAGAAATGAAGATCGTGGAAGACCTCCAATAGACTTTAAAGGCGCCGAATTGCAAACGATATTGGATGGAGATGAAACTTTCAATCAATTGGTTTTGCATCGGATTGTTACTGGCAATGAAAAATTGATCTATTTTAAAATTCCTAAACTGAAAAAATCATTGGTTAATCAGGGACGACCGTCAACATCGACTGCAAAAACAGGTTGTTTCGGCAAGAAGACAATGCTGTGTGTTTGGTGAGACCAGAAAGGTGTGCTGTACCAAGAGCTCCTAAAACCTGGTGAAACCGTTGATACTGATCGCTACCGACAACATGACCCATGCATTGATCGAGAAACGACCAGAATGGGTCAAAAGACACGACAAGGTAATTTTTAATGCACCTGCACATAAAGCAAAACCAGTTCAGTAGGTATACAATCAAATCACTTGGCTAGAGCTGCTACCCCACCCGCCGTATTCACCAGACTTGGCTCCTTCCGACGATTTTCATCGATGGGATACGCATTGCTGAGCAGCACTTTGATTACTACGAGGAGGTCGAAAATTGGGAGTCTTCTTGGTTCGCTTCAAAAGAAGAAGAATTTTGTTGACGTGGTATCCACAAATTGTCAGAAAGATGGTCAAAATGTGTAGAAAACAATGGCCAATACTTTGAATGAAATGTTTTTACTTTTCCTTTAATAATAAGTGTTTTATTTTCACAAAAATTCATACCGGTATACCTGATAGGTCCGGCTATCTGGCTGGACATATATTCTCTATTTTTCAACGGGATGAGCTAGAGTTTTCATATTTTCCGAATGAGTTAACGGTCCAAACATTTCTCTCACTCAAGTTCGTTATTGGTCAAATGATTCAGTTGTTATGAGCATCCAGAGTGGTTTCCTGTATTACTCCTAGAATATTCGTCGAATCAGGTTGAAACGTGGAAGGTATTGGAATTAGTGGCTAACGAGAAATTGTTGATGATGAAACTCGTATAGAATTATTATCCGGGTAATAACCATCTATTATAATAATATGATGCATAGTCTAGCGCCTTAACCAATCAACCGATTTGCATCATTTTTTTAAATAAACGGTAGGCATCTAAACTGATGCGGAAAAATAATAACAAGTGCCAAACATCTATAATTTCTCTAAAAAACACAAAAACTTAAAAATGGAGGGTGTTTGGCATGTTTTCACTGTTTTCACAACAAATTTCTACTGATATGGGCTTTAATTTCTTCTTCTTGCACTCCAAGTCCCCATTACCGTCGTATAACTCATTAAAAACATTTGTAAATTTGATTAACTTTATTTGTATTAAATATAATAATATTATTTGTATTAAATATAAATATAATTGTTAAATTATAACATGTGACTTATAAATCATATGGTAACATTGCTAGAAGAGGAAAAACACTTTATTTCAGTTGTTTTATGTAGCCTTTCAATTTAAAAGGGTGAAGTGAATTTTAATTAAACCAGGGTATTTGAAGACTTTAAAAATCGATTCCATTTATTTCAGTGGAACTCGATTTGTTTATTCAGACCCATTAAACAATCTTACAAATCGATTTTTTTGGTCGGATTATATTTCTGAAATAATCGAAGTTGCCAAAAAAAGTCAAGATACATTTAAAAAAACAAATTGTTGACAATAGTTTGGTAACTATGGTCTGCTCAATCAAGCATACAGATGATGATATTATTTATGTTTTTCCGGCTCAGATACAACATGAAAACTAAGAGGTGGGTTCAGTAAATTTAAGAGTTGTGGCTACTCCTGAAGGGTAACTGGAGGAGACATAAAGTTACCTAAGGCCTATTATAGTATAAGATATATTTGATATCGGTTGTATACATCACAGAACTCCCCCCGTCTACTCTGCGGTGAGCTGTAGATACTCTGGCTTGCAGCCACTTTCGTGTGGTTACAACTGTGATATTTTAACTTGGAGTGACAAAATTAACTGCAATAATTTTTTCAACCAAATCTCTGCAGAACTCAATTTATTTCATTCACAATAATATTGCTTTCATTTTAAGTTGCGAGTGATAGTACCTACTGTCATTTGAGATCATTTTATTAAAAAATTACTCTAAAGAAAACTGTGATCTCAGTAGGTATGATGTTTTTCGAAAAATTTCTATTTTCACTGGATCTTTCACTTTAATTATTCATCACAGATGTAGGCACCTTTGCCCGGTACCAGGTTATTGCTTATTTTTGGGACATCTTGTTTATAAAAAAGAATTGTAACAGCTTTGTATTCAAATCGAAGAAGAAAAACAATATTCTAACCAAATTTTAATATCTTCTACAATTACTAATATGTTCTTATAGCTTTTTTATTTGGTGATTTTTTTGTATTGAATAATAATCAATTCAATTCACTGATGACTTCAAATATTCCTATTTCATATAAAAATTAAATGCAATAAAAATTCAGAACCAGCACGCTCCAATAATGGTTTTGTGATATTATGAAAAATTCGATAAAACAAGCTCTTTCACATTTTTTTAGTTAGAAAAATTTAATGTAACAACTATTAATTTCTCTATTGTAATGAATACAATATACACACAGAGCCATCCCATAAATTCTAATGAATAAGAAACTAATACACCTATATTGGAAGCTGGTGAAATTTATTATACGAAATTCCACAAAAATTCATCCTGATACAATTAAATATAATAAATCATTATGACCAGTTAATATATCAGTGAAAAATATATTTCGAAAACAATATCGTATTCCAGATTACATAACCCACGGAAAACTCAGACATATAATCAAGAAAAAATACTAGTGCAACAAACATCCAAGGATGATATCAAAAATCAACAAGTAACTAAACTCCTCCTTCCTTCAGATTGGCCTCGTCCTCGCCAACAAGCTTCCAGATAGTCTAATCCTTACACGCCGAACCAATACCGTCCTCTCCCCTCTCAACCAATGGTCCAAACAACATCTCCGCCCCTGACGAGCCCCGGAGCATGGCCCTCTCGGCTTCTCCTGCCGCGATTCTCACTAGTCACGCTGTGATCTACGTGTGAGGAGGTCACAACGCACTACGGACATATAATTAGCGCGGGTCTTGTATATACGTGCGCCGAAGAAATATACGCGGCCTTTCGCGTAGCGATGTGCTTTTGAGTTTCTAACAGTGTATATCGGGAAAATGATCAATCCTTTCATGGACCATAACCATTTAGCCGCTACGTATGGAATTAGGATGAGTCCAAACCATAACGGCGGTGGTGCTACAGTGCCTACACCTCATCAAAACGCGGCTGCTGCTATGGCAGGACCTGAATCGCAAGGGCATCACTTTCAAAGCAATTACGGACACTTGAACCATTTCAACACCCATCATTCGGGTTATGCCACTAGGGACTTTTTGATTCGGAGAGAACACAATGATTTCCCGGCTGCTCAGACTGCACCAAGTGAATCCCTTCTTTTCCATCATGACATGTCGCATCAACATCACTTACCACCACATCACCAACTCATGTACACTCGAACTGACCCACATTCGGCCTATCACCCCCAGAACAACCATCACCAATATTTGAGCTCTCACATGACTCACATGGCTCACCATAACAATTACGAAGGAGCCTTCTTTAGGTATATGAAGCCGGAGGTGAAGAAGGAGATGCAGTGCTTGTGGATTGACCACGATCAAACGCATAAGAAAATTTGTGGGAAACACTTTTTGGCAATGCATGAGATCGTGACGCATTTGCAGGTTGAACATGTTGGTGGACCTGAGTGCACGGTACACGCTTGTTATTGGCAAAACTGTTCGAGAAATGGTAAACCGTTCAAGGCGAAATATAAGTTAGTGAATCACATTAGGGTGCATACGGGGGAAAAGCCGTTTTCCTGTCCTTTTCCTACGTGTGGAAAAGTTTTTGCAAGGAGTGAGAATTTGAAAATTCATAAGAGGACACATACGGGTAAGTTGGACAAAATCTGAGTATACTTTTATTCTAATCAAAATTATGAATATCCATAAACAAATGGAAAATATCAATATGAGGATATAAAATTTTTCCATAAAATTGAATAATTAATCTTATAACCACCTTTTCTTCTGATTAATCACAATAATAGAGGTTCGTTTATATAGTGATTCAATGCTAAGTTCTTGTAGCTATTTCAACTGAAAACGCAAGGAGAAGTAAAAATGATAACAGTTGCTTCAATTCAGAGTTGTGGTCTTCTACGTTAATTTTATTGATGAATTCTAATTCTGGATAATTCCGAATGATTCCATCTTTACAATAGGCATATATTTATAAAAACAGTAACTTTGTCTTTTCTCCAGGAGGTATTCGATTTTACAGCAATTTTATTAGACAGTGAATTAAAAATATTTTTGAAAAATAGCTGTAGAACTTATATAAAACTTGTCTAAAAGTTTCAACTAGGTTGTATTATCTATGTCGAAGATATTATGAAAAAAATCATTTTGTATTGTGAGTCCAACACCATGTATCTTGCAATCGGAGAAAATTTCGTAAAATTGGCATAGAAAAAGTGTTATACCCACCATTAAGTAATTCAGAAGTTATATAAAATGATGATAATACGAGTAACTCTTTAACTTTTAGTAATTCGGTTTGCTATGTGATTCTTGCATTGTCTACTCAGTTCTAGATATCCATCTAGATATTATCCCATGTTTTCATTCAATTTGAATGTAGAGAGGCCCTTCTACGAGATGTTCACAACTTTGAATGAAAATTCAACAATAAAAATTGTTTCCAACTTCATATAAAAATCCTTACAACATGAATAAATATTAGTGATTCCTTTTTAGGCTACAAACATATTCGATGCATTTATGCAATGTGGAAACCACATATGGAATAAAATTCTTCAAATCATTATTTCAGAAAATTCTAAAAATTCTGAAACACGTGAACTTTTTAATTCGGATTCTGTTATTCAAATATATATTTAAAGATGTGATTGTCACTATGTTTGTAGCACGTAAACTTGAAAAAGGCTTAGTATACGCTGAAACATATGTAGTTAATTAATATAGAAAAAATAGATGAAGTCCTAATTTTTGATCCCGTGCTCTAATCCCAAAAAGATTACTTCTAAATTATATATTTAAATATACATAAAGAATTGATGTTTAATTGGTGAATAGTTAATCAATTCTTTATAAACATTAATCAGAGATGAACTCACACAATTTAAATATACATATATATATATAATCGCGTAAGTCTGCCAAACTCGCTGTACAGTTTTTTTTTTCAATGGGAAATACTAAATATTTTTTAATCCCTTTAATAAATTGATTTCAAATAACTGTGTTCAACGTCCTATTGTGAAATTTTGGAATGAATTATTCGGGAAATATAAGTATTCTTTACATTAGCTAAAATATAGGTACCTACTTACCAAAAATCGAATTTTTATTATTTATTTTGGAAAAATAAAAAAAAATGGTGTGTCCATGATTTCAATGCTTTTAAAAACTGCGTCAGAAATTTCACCCTGCATAATTCATAATATACCATTTAATATAGATGTTAAAATTAGTTAATTGAGGACACCTAGTAAATATATGATGAATTTCTTTTCATAACTGTCTTCCACAATGTATGAAAATTTAATTAGCACTGACTATAATGTGACTGAAAATAATTTTTACAGAAAAATAAATATTGAATTTTTCAATACCTTTCTGATATCTCATATTATCAACAAAAATTCGTGTATATATGGAGGAGAAGATATAAGGGTGTCCTTGTTTATACAGGACTCGTCAAACTTATGGAACAAATTCTTTTTCCTGAAAAAAAATATTCGTCAATAACCTACCTACCTTGTAATCATTAATGAAGGATTTTTGTTGCACGATGTGCAAACCTTAGCAACCCTCAAAATTTTGTGAATAGGAAAAGTGGGTCATGAGGTACTTTTTTGCCAAATTGTATCTTCTTATTCGGCTTGCAGATATTTTCTAGAAAAACATTTTTTTTTGGAAAAATTACTTAGTTCAAGAAAAGTACTGAACATACCCACTCCAAATAATAACTAAAGCGCAGTGTTTCATACATTCACAATTTCACGTGAGGGGGTTGAAAGTTATGCATGAACAAAACTATAATGGTCGACATTCATTCGGTGACAAATTTCATCCGGTATCATCGTCTCAAAGAAAGACATGACGAAGAGCACATATTGAAACCTCTTTGAACTAACTTATTTTTCCAAAAAATAATTTTTTCTCAAGAATTTCTGCACGCCTGTAAAGAAGATATAACCAAAAAAAGTAATAAGAATTCTTCAAAAATACATAAAAACTTGATGAAAGTGACACAAAAAATGACATCGATATTGACATTTGACAATCGACATTGCCATGCCAAAGTGCACATATTGAAAACCTCTTTGAACTAACACATTTTTCCAAAAAATATTTTTTTTTTAAATTTCTGCACGCATGTAAAGAAGATATTGCCTAAAATATACCACATGACTTACTTTCTTTACTCAAGAAATTTAGAGCGTTGATGGGGACGGCTCAGCGTGTAATAAAAATTTTTCAAAACTACATAAAAACTTGGTAAAAGTGAAACAAAAATTGACCTGCTTCAGATTTTTGTACCCATATATTTTTTGATTTGTTCCATAATTTTAATTCGCACTGTATAAGCAAGCAATAGAAATTCATGAAATAAACTGCAGAATGAATATTTTTTATACTTCTAAAAATGATAAATGTTGCATATCGAAAGATATATTGAAATTTGTGAATCATTAACTAACTACCTTAAATCATCCATTCTTCCAAAAAATTATTGATATTTATGATATTTCTTCAAGGATTTGACTAATTAATTATGTTAAAAATGCTTCATGATTCGGACATGGATAAGAATAATAATGCCTCAACAACTTATTTGAAGTTTCATTAAATTGCATGTATGTGGCAAAATATGTATTTAATAAGATGATATATCTGAAAAAAAACCTCAACTTTGGTTATTGTCAATTCGAGATTCTTTTCTATTCTCTATCTTCCTTGCTTTTGTAGTGAGCTGTTCCACAGTTAGGTGTTTCGTCCCTTTTCTAATTACCCATTGACTCAAATGACTATTGAATGTCATTTATTCCCAAATGGAGATATATCAATAATAAATACATCAATGGTTTAGACCAATGCGTTCAGACCGACGGATGAAACTACTGGTCGATAACAATAAATAAATAAATATCATATCATCTCTGCAACCAAAATATATCCATTGTTTGCTCGAATATCCGTCAAAACATTTTGTAAATGATTCTTTAAAATATTGTTTGTAAATAAACTTAGTATTTCAATGGAATATTTATTTAACCTATCGGTTACACCTCAAAACATTACCAAAGCCACATAAAATAAGAAATACTTACTGATTACTTCTTTTGATTGATAAGTAGCTCGTTAACATCTGAATTTCTTTTCTTTCATAACCCAAGCATTGTGAGGTTATTCTGGGAATCTAACTGTCAGTATTTCTGTGAAAGAGTCCATAAATTGACTTTCAGTAGGCGTGGAACAAACAATCTTTTTTTCTACATGAATAGGGATAGATTATTGTGAGGGAAGAATTCTAGACCTATGTCATCCTGCCAAGAAACTTTTGGCATCTTGGGGCTACTACCTACTACTTGACATCATGAGAAATGAAGCTTATGTCAGCTTTGTTTGCGGAGTAAACCGCAAAAAAATCGATTTGATTTCAAATCGATAAGTTTTGAAGTTTGAGACATCATTAATCCGAGGTGATTTTGAGAGGAAATGTCAACGTTTAAAAGTATTCAAAATAAAGAAAATATAAACATAAATGGTGGCATTTTCTGCTAACTATGTGACCAAAAAACGGAGTAGATAGAATTTCAACAATTGTCAACAATAATTTGAATCAAAATATCGTAAGATTGAAATATTACAGTTTTAGTTTGAGTTTTAAGATATATTGAGTTCATTCTCTTTTTTATCGCTTGAAACGTGAAATTCAGCATCGTAGAATCTCAAACTCGAATGATTCCATAGCACTTTTTTTCAAACTGGCAATTTTGAAATTGATCGTTATTTATTTGTATTATAATTAGAGGGTATGCATAATAGTTGCATTGGTATTTGATGTACAACTTATTTTTATGCACTCGTGCGTTGAATTCTGTAGTGATTTGATTTCGTATTGTGATAATAAAATTTATAAACAGTAATGAAATTTATAAATAACGTTTTTCGAAACGTTATGTATACTTGAATTATTCGTCTGATGTCTTTTAAAGAAATTTAATTAAAAATCTACTATTGCAGCCAGTCAGTAACACTTCTGTCTCATACGCAGGAAGTCCCTGCCTCAATTTTTCGAATTTCAGTTCATTCAAATATGGTGACATTCAGTGAAATGCAAAATAATATGAACACGAGCTATTCTCATTGAATATTATGTGGATAGCACTCATAACTGTGATAAGATCAATATTTTTTTCGGAAGGGGTAGTCCAAACCGATAAAGCTTTGAGCACAAGCTTAGTAAACAGTGCTCTACTACACAGGCTCTCGCGAAACTCAGTTACAAACTGGCAAACTGATCAAAAGCCATTTATGACAATCATATTTTGACAAGTTTGGGTTTTTAGCTTACTAGTTCATTGTTTTATTTTCATCAAGTTTTCCACGATGAAAGTACTTTTTTTGACAAAGAAAGTGGCAAGTGCTGTACCATCTTCAAATCTAAACTGAAAAACAGCATATTTTTGGTGATATTACTTAAATTTGTTATATTGCGATAGATAGCACTGTTATTTGAAATTACATTATATAAAAACTACTGTAAAATTCTGAAAACTGTGATCCCAGTGCTTGAAATTGCGACTGTAGATGTCAAATTTCAAACATTCTCACAAAATATTGTTGTCCGCATGGATAATTTTCTCATTTTTTATTATTGATCTGGCCAACCCCCTGTTCCAATTTATAGTAGATTTTTGCGACATTTTGTACAATTAAGTTGACATAGCTGAACTCTATAGATTTCAGTGTTCTAGAGAAATGTTTGATGGTGTTGCAAGTTATCGATCCCTTAATTATGAGTTATTTGAGTTTGAGTTTTTTCCAAATACTTAAAGAATATAAGGGTAAATAAATAAAGTAATGAGAATGACCCTGCAGGTCATTAAGCTAAAATAAACTGTTCCTTTGATAATCCATTATTTGAGATTCGGCAACATTGCATTATTAATTTTAAGGGGTTTCCCAACTCTTTTCAGAGTGTTACTTCAACGACAAATGGGTACGTTTCTCGCCATCAGCTCATATGCGAACATGGGGATGAAGTGTCCTTCCATCTGTTCTGTGTCCTTCTCCTCCCCCTTCTATACCCCTTCCCGCATCCCCTAGCACATAAATCTGGGTTTTGCATAATCGCGAGCAATGTTTTATCACGATTTCATTCATGAGGAAGCAGACAGGCTGGAAAGTTTATAACTGTTCTGCGAGGTCGTGGGGTTCATAAAGCCTGGAAAGACGATTTAGTTTGAAGAACTTGAATTTGGCTTACTTTGTCACCGGTCTGGGTTTTTAGGATGTAGAATGAACTGGTTTTAATCTTTTAATCAGAATTTGTGATTTTTAGAGAGGATGCATTAGAACTCTTGTTAGTCCAGGTTACTCGTAATCAATTTTATACACGAAAACAAGGTCAGCAATGAAAAGACAAAAAATATACAGCATAATCCATTAATTTTCGTGCTAAAAAAATTCATTAGTGCATGAAAAATTCCAAAAGTTCTGAATGATTGCAGATGGTAAAAAAGAGGTGTTAATTTTTTGGTATAATTTTTTTTTAACTGAAAAAAAGAATTTTAAAAAGGATCAAATGATGTGAAAAAAGTTGCGATCTCTCAAATTGTACCTTGATTATTAACAATTTTAATTCAACGTGCGCCATATTGAGGTGGAGCGCTTGGCATTGCAAGTAAGTTGGTAAGTTACCATCAATTTTTTTTGGTTATATACAGTAGATTTAAAAATCTGAATAAAACATAGTATAATCATAACACTTCAAAGAACCTATTTCTGTTGGAATTTTTCATTTAAGTTAATTTTCCAATAAATTTGAACACTGCCAATTGATAATTTTTTACGGGGCTCCCTTAATCATTGTAAATTAAAAAAAAATGAATAATTACCATAAAAATTTTAGGAATTATTTCTCAACTAAAAACTTAGACAATAGGAAGAAGGAAAAATATAATAAATGATTTAAAATGGTTATTGAGAAAAAAATGTGTTTATAAAAATTCACTAACAACTCATAAATAAATGTCAAGATTTCGGTGAAGATAGTAATCAATAATCTCTTCTCAATAATAATTCTCAATCGTTTATGATTTTAATTCATATTTCTATTGTTTGAGTAATTAGTTAAGAAATTTCTCATTTCATAATTAACATTTTCCTACGAATTAACAAAAAAATAAACAAATTATTGGATTTTCTTCATTGTTTTTTGGTTGTTTTAAAAATTTCAATTACTGCTCTGAGCATCAAAATACCGAAAAAATTTATTCCGATAATCATGATTCGAAAAAATTTAATGAATTTATTTCAGAACTTTTATATAAAAGGACGTTATTGCAATTCTTAGAACAAAAAGAATACAATTGAAGAAAAGTTAATAATTTGTTATCACCATAAACTATGGAATTATTGATAAAAAAACTGTCAATTGTCATTTGATAAAAAATTTCACGACTAATTATTTAAATCATTACGATAGAAATGTGAAAAATTAATTTTAATATAGAAATTTTTAAGGGAATTAGTCCTTTAAAGTGCACAGATCAAATCATATATTTTTTCAAAAGTTTTTCAATCTACTTTTCTCAAAAACAATAGTTGTAACTTACTTGGCCATGCACGCATCATCAATATGGAGCACGCTCTGTAATTTCCAATGTTAAATTAAAATTTTTAATAATCGAGGCAGAGTTTCGTAGTTTGGAACTGTTTCATAATGCATTTCCTCCAATATCTGGCTCTTATTTTCCGAAATTCAGAAAAAAAATATAAGTTTACTAGTTGATTACGAGATATTGTTGATATGGAGCTCGTGTTGAATGATTATTTGGGCTATTACCATCATCTATTGTGGATGTAATGTTTTCCGACGTTTCGATAGACATCTTCTATCTTTATCAAGGAGGAAAAGTAAAAAACCTTTCGAAAATTATCAATTTTCAAAAATTATATCAATATGACAGAAGTCATGAAAGAAAAATGAACAATGTTATATACTCATCTGTGATATGATGATCTTTTTAAGTTGGATCGAACTATCGGCGTCCAAACTTCTGGCAGATCTATAGATGGAGCACTTATGGAATCTGGTGTTATTTTCATAAATGCTGCTTCTTTGATTTTTCTTCTTGCAAGTTTTTCTTCTTTGGATATTATTGATGCTTCATCCCATTTTATACGATGATTCTCATCTACAGCATGTTGGACTAACCTGGATTTGTCGCTGTCTAGTACTCGTAGAAGCTTCTGATGTTCTTTTATTCGTACATTCAGAGGGCGTTTAGTTTCTCCGATGTAAGATCTTCCGCACTCGCAAGGTAATTCATATATGCAGTTCATTGTCCTTTGTGTCTCATTATTAGGCTTAACGTTTGTAAGTTTAGCTCTGATAGTGTCTTGAGTTTTGAATGCAGTCGTTATGTTGTATCTATTTCCAATTCTTCTCATTTTCTCCGACAAACCTTTTATATAAGGAATTACGGTTTTAATGGTCTGATTTATATCTGTTGGTTCAGGTTGAGAAAATGAGAAGAATTGAAATAGATACAACATAACGACTGCATTCAAAACTCAAGACACTATCAGAGCTAAACTTACAAAAGTTAAGCCTAATAATGAGACACAAAGGACAAAGAACTGCATATATGAATTACCTTATGAGTGCGGAAGATCTTATATCGGAGAAACTAAACGCCCTCTGAATGTACGAATAAAAGAACATCAGAAGCTTCTATGAGTACTAGACAGCGACAAATCCAGGTTAGTCCAACATGCTGTAGATGAGCATCATTGTATAAAATGGGATGAAGCATCAATAATATCCAAAGAAGAAAAACTTGCAAGAAGAAAATCAAAGAAGCAGCATTTATGAAAATAACACCAGATTCCATAAGTGCTCCATCTATAGATCTGCCAGAAGTTGGGACGCCGATAGTTCGATCCAACTTAAAAAGATCATCATATCACAGATGAGTATATAACATTGTTCATTTTTCTTTCATGACTTCTGTCATATTGACTTTTTGAAAATTGATAATTTTCGAAAGGTTTTTTACTTTTCCTCCTTGATAAAGATAGAAGATGTCTATCGAAACGTCGGAAAACATTACATCCACAATAGATGATGGCAATAGCCCAAATAATCATTCAACATAAGTTTACTAATTATAAGTCAAACAGTAAACACCAATTTGTTACCAACTTCAATTGTTCATAACTTTTGAAATTTTCAATGTACTAATGCAATTTTCTCTCACAATGATCTAGAAATAATTCCAAAAATACGTAATTCTAGTGAAACTACAGAACAGGCAATCACAACAGATGCAAACTACCGGTTTTTTACTTCTGCTGGGCTAGAAAATGGTCCAGGCAAGAATTGAAATCTATTTTTCTATTGCTCAAAGGCTTTCGCGATTTTCTCACTAGACAACAAATTTGCGACACCCTATATACTTTCTGTATCACCCTTATCGAGTTTTTCAAATTCATTCCTTTTAACCCTGTTAAAAACCGGGGTAGCCGGATAGTTATTGATATTTCTGCTTCCTTGAATTTCCTTCAAGTCACCCCAATATTCCATCATTTTCTGAATTAGACCGAAAATTGCTGTCAAAACAACAGTATTACAAAACGATTCGAAAGCATTTTCCCCGCACGAAATCAAGTTTCAGATTAGCCAATCGAGACTAAACTGCAACAGTCAAATCCCTAGCGAGATCTCGAGGACCATAGAGGCCAATCACAATCAGGGCCGTTCTGTGAAGTACCTCGGGCCCTTTGTTGAGGGCGCACACATGGTTTGAATCGGTCCTTCAGTGCTCCCCTTTTCTCAATCTGCTGTCTTGACAAAGAGAAGCTTTCTTTTGTGTCAGTTTGGTGTCAAAATAGGCGTACGGATGCCTGAGTTTTTAAGCGCCTATTTATGAGGTTTCGGATAAAGGAATATCTCAAGCGGATGAAGCATATCGAAACGTTTAGTACATAGTTGCATTCTCTAGTACCTACTCAAAAATGGCGACGATTTCTGATTTAAGTGACGTAGGAACTGATCAATTTTTGAACAATTGTCGTCACACAGTACAAAATCATTTCTTTACGTTGTCAGTAAATACCACATTGTCAGTAGTTATTACGCTGTCAATAATTATTTCGTGTCAGTTATTATGGTATTACGGAGATATGGAAAATGGAATTAAGTCATGCGCTATTTGAGTTATTCGCCAATCACATTGACAGTTTGGACGTGGCCGTATAGAAGACAAAGTTTTACTGTATCGAAGACATGACATCCATCGAATTTTGACAATTTTTATGACCATTCAATAGAGGTCATAATTTACAAAATATCTATAATCTGAAAGTAATGATTTCGGATCAAACCCTGAGCCTCTTAGTTGATGACTAAACTCACAAGTCAGTCCCTGTTGCCTCAGCTCCATCTGAGTGCAGTCCCCAAGATGTAGGGGATGATTTGGGACATTTCGCCGATGCCAAGTGTCAAGAACACGCTTTCACTTGTTCGGGACCAGTTCGAATCGGCAAAACGTTTCATTATATTTCGCGTAATTACTGTTTTCAGGGATGTTATTGTGTTGTACGACACGTAGCACGTATGTGGACCGATTCAAATTAATTACTGCCGTTTGAATTGTTTTACAGTTTCCCCATTTCGGGAATTGAATTAAATATCCGGACGGTCGTTGCTGGGCTATATTTTCTGGAACATGGAGGGAACTGACAATATTTGAGTGAGAAAAATATGTGACTCTACAATGTGTCTCATTCAGAAGTATCGTTCCATAGTAACTTTAGAACGAATCAGAATTTGGGAAAACACTCAGGCAGGTCGATATTTTATGGTAGTAGGACATGAACTAGGATACTAAGCTTGATTCAACCAAAACCCCCCTGGGGAGGATTGCAACCCCATCAGTGATTTGTACATAGAAAGTGGCAAGTTTCATAGCACAAATATTGGCATTGATTCAAATTTGCAGCTGGTCTTCTACACTGAATATTCATGAAGTTACAGGGGGTTTATGTTATTATGGTACGGATAAAACTAAATGAATCAGATATGTTTTAAGTTGATTGTATACAGGGTCTTACACGAGGAAACTCACTCATATTTATACGGGAAACTGCTGAACGTATTTTCATGAAATTCAGCACTTATAAGTATTTCACGATGCTGATGAAATCTAAAATATTTTCAAGGCATGAGCACCTCCGGTTTTTCCGGAAATGACGTCAACTTCAGTTTTTCAAATTACAACACCATTTTTTTATTGCAGAAATAGATTCCTTAGAAAATTTAGTTATTTTGATGTAACATTTTTCAGTTTTGGTTGGAAAATTCTCTCTGAGCGGGAAAATTCGAAAAAAAAAATCGAAGATAGAGCTCCGCTGAAACAAGAATAACTTCGAGGTTTTTGGATGGAAATTTTTCATTTTTGGGATTTTTCAAGATGTAAGATTGATGTATCCACTTTGAAAATCGAAATCGCGATTTATGATACAGGGGGTGAAAAAATCGCTTTCAGAGCTAGGGATGACAATATCGTGAAAAATCAATTTTTTCAAATTAGAACCTCATTTTTTTATGGCAGATATTGAATCTACGTTAAAAAATAATGTGAGTGTATGCATCACAACCTTGCCCTAAAGTGGATATTTTCTTAGTTATTCACAAAAAACTGTTTTTCGTCTTGAATTTTCAGCTATTTCTTCTCCCTTCACGCCAAAAAGAAGAAATCTTCAGGAACTGTTACTTAAACCATGTTTTAGATTTTACTACCCTAATATGCAAGAGAAAAAAGTTACAGGTTGTTCCTAAATAGATGGCTAATTTGGATTCGAATTTGTATCGGAAACCTCTTTATTTCAACTAATCGGCCATCGGTTTTCTCTCCAGTAATAAATAAATAATTCCTTATGAACCATATGCAAAAACTTACCATGTTTTACATGCTTTTTTTTTAATGTTAGATATCATTAATTACATCTGCCAAATTCCTCTATTAATTAATTAATATTTTTTTTAACTTAGAGAGAATTTTCCAACCAAAACTGAAAAATGTTACATCAAAATAACTTGAAATTTTCTAAGGAATCTATTTCTGCAATAAAAAAATGGTGTTGTAATTTGAAAAACGGAAGTTGACGTCATTTCCGGAAAAACCGGAGGTGCTCATGCCTTGAAAATATTTTAGGTTTCATCAGCATCGTGAAATGCTGAATTTCATGAAAATACTTTCAGTAGTGTCCCGTATATATATGGGCGAGGTTCCTCGTGAAAGACCCTGTATTTCTATTGAAAATAAATTTTTAGAGTTAGTAAAAATTAACCACAAATCCTATAAATGCTAGCGATTTGATTACATGCTCACTCTGCACCATTAAATTTTTCGTTTCTTTAGTTACTTTTCTGTTAATATATCGGTAGGTATTGAAATAAATAATATCGAACCTGATATTTTTGTACTCGTTCAAAATTGTTAAAACATATGAAAATAACTAGGCAATATACTGCAGTATCCATCATCCAAATTTCATTTTGGTATATCTATCAATTCCCGAGATATTTACTTGGTTCCACACATCACTGTATCTCATATGTAAAGAAAAGAAACCTACAAGAAGAAATATCAAGGAATCGCTTCTGATTCTATCAATAGAGTTGTCAGAATTTTGGAATTCGATTTTCGAATTGACTTGAAGAAGTCCTCAAACCAAAGATAAGAACAAATTTGATGTAGTCTTAGAGTTCTGAAGATATTGCTACTGAATTAAATTGAAAAATTTTCTAAAAATTTCAGGCTTAGAAACCTAATTTTTTCCTTGGAAATGATAGATATAATAGTAGCAAGAACAATAGAAGATGGTGGTAAAAGCCCAAATCAAAATTCCATACCAAGAGCTACCTACTCATTGTTTTCGATCAGCCAAACTGTCGATAGCCTCTTTTCGTTTTCAACTATACACGACACACGACATATGCTGAACAAAAACGTCACCTCCTTTCTTGTCCCTCTCTCCCTCCATTTGTCTTTCGGGTATTTACACCGATCTTATAATTACAGGAATCGTGTTTGTCCCCATGCTTGTTTTTCCCCACGTTGGGCGGCAGCGACGTTCATTTGTTTTGTCCAGGCGGCGGCAACGCCGGATTCAGAAAACAAATTACGATCGTACGGTGTTGTCGCCGCCTTGAATCGGGGTGGATTAAATTAAATCCTGGCGTTCAGTTGTTCCTTTTCCGCGACAGGATGTTATCCTGGAATTCCTGGCATCCATCCGATTGTAATAGGTAAGGCTTTGTTCGAACTGTACGGAGTGCAGGGTTTTTTCTTGTTCGAAAGGAATTTAAGCTTATAAATGGATCAGAATGACGAAATTCAATGATGTACGAACGAAAAAGATGAAGAAACGTAGTAATGAAATCATATTTTTGTTAACAGGAATGGTTAAGTTCATAAAAAACTACTTCCTGAAATAGGGCCGACTAGCTTCGGTTTTGATCTAAAATCATTGAAAGTACTCTTGAAATTAAAAATGTAAAAAAGCACTAACGTGAGTTCAGTACCTTTTGCGCGCTGAAAAGAGACATTTTCTAATTTCAAACTTACCTATAAAAGCAAGTATATTGACGACACATATAAAAATAATTCTACACGTGATATATCATGAAATCACAGAGGATGTTTGTCTTAGAATGGCGATTTGTAATGCGTGATCTGGTGAGACCAATGAGAAATGATAACCGCATTGTGCTGAACAGTGGGAACAATCACGCTCCTCCCATTTGTCACGTGATTATTAGTTTGAATAAAATTTCTTAAATAATTACAAGAAAAAGCCAAAGAACAAAATGTTCCTTGTGTTATTTAAATATTTGCGACTTAACATTATTTTTACTTGTGACGAATTGAAAAATAACATAAAAAAACACAGGTTCAAAAAAATTACTGTTTCCTATGACAAAGAACACAATGAACGTGAGGATTCATTACTTAAACGAAAATTCAGCATTTTAATAGCGAATTACATTGTTGAAGGTCAGATCTCGCAATAAGGAAAAAATACAAAAAATTTATATATATCAAAGTCAAGCAAACTTCCTGCGAATCTACCAGAGGTCTTTTTAATGATTATGAATATTGTATCCTTAATTCTCATTACTCAGAAATCACTGGGACGCTTAGGCCGCAAAACGAACTCAACCGAAATATTTGTTCCCCAAACCTACCCTCAAAATTTCATGACTCCAGCTCATTCCGTTCGGAGGTAGTCGTGCCTAGCAGAATCAATTTTGATCCCGAATTCTTCATCAGCGAGTCCAAACAAAACGATTTATACCACTTCCATCCATATATTCGAAAAATATAGACATTCTGGCAAATCTATAAGCACTCTACTCGAAGAATAAGAGCGGCAAAAAGATAGAATGAACTTAAAACAATTGATTATTAAAAATTCCGTTAGTACTTAGGTACATTCAGAAAAAGCTTGGTTAGGATGCTCCTTCATTAAGCTAGCAAAAAATTAAAGAGTTCCACACGCACAGTAAAGCACAAACTGTAAGGCCGGAGATCTTTGCGGGGCTCTCGATCAATTAAAATGGGAAACAAGTTCTGCTGTACGGTCCTGTGAGTTTTTTCAGCGAAATCCTCATTTCTCCGTGGCGAGGAGCATCGATCCATGTTCCATGTGTCTCTGGCACCAGGCAAAATGGCGGACGCGGGAGACGAATGTTTGTACGACGCCTACCCAGCGAGGGAATCATCATCGGCTCCTAAATGGGGTGACTAGGGGAGAGAGAGAAGCCGGTTTTACGCGAAGGTAAATCTTGTTATCCCTTGGTACGGGTATTTCTGTAGAAATATTTCTATATTTAACATGAATTGGCTTATTACAACATCATTCCTATACTTCTCTCTGGACGAGTTTTGCAACGTTATTTGTCGAATTGATGAAATTCTGTTAGACTTCTGGTTCCGGAAAGGACTGTTTGTTTCAATCCTTATCTATTAATATAGTGCATCAGTCAAGCTCGTTGGTAATCAACAAGGGATGCAAAATACATGTTCTCGATTTCTAAACGTATAATTAATATATTAACTGACAAAGAACTGTAACACCAATAAGGAGGTGAAGTTTGAAGAAAGCAATAAGGTTTAACACTGTTTCTAATAAGTTTGATAACTACGATTATCTGGCATTGGTGCAATGACATTATCTATATCTTCTTGAGTGATCTTATCTCCAGCTACTTGTCACTCATTTACCAGAGCCCCCAAAGTCCGTGGTGGCAGACGTAAATTGCCAAGCTACCCATGACGTACACAACATCCTCTATGGGCCAAAGATTTTAGTATCTGGATGGTCATGATAAAATACCCGGATGAGCCGCTTCAAAAAAGTTTAAGCTAACTCTGGCAACTTAAGATCGAGGATTATCTTGCTGAAATATTACATTCTCGAGCCTGTTAAGGTAATGAAGAACATATGGCTCCACTATATCTTGAAGGTTACCTCGAATAAATACTAAATTTGACCTACTTGTATTTGAAATAGCATCCCATAAAACAAAGCCTACTTTCTGGTGTACATGACGCTCAATATCAAACTGAAGTTCATGTCTTTCTCCCCGACGTCGCTTGAACCTTCTTCGGCCACCATATGTACAACAAGATAAGCGATAATGCTGCAGTCCAAAAGACCTCATGCAGCGGTAAACTGTTCGGACATTTAGGAGATAGTTCTTGATGAATATTTGGGGGTAATGTTCAAGACGACTTGAGGGTTAAGTATTTCGTAAGCCATGAACGATTGCGGCTGAAAATAAGAACTTAACCTTCACTTAATCTGTGGTACAAGAGAATTTGTGTCTCAAACTTCACAAGCACACATAGCACTGAGTCGGACTTAGATTGAACCGTGCAAGAGAGTATTAGACGTTGATCTTGAATTTCATTAGTGTCCCTTCGACGCCCGGTACCTCCGATTTCGGTCATTATCAAACCACGCTTAACAGCATCTCATAACAGTTTTCTGTTCGTACAGTAAATGATTTTTCAAACGGACAAGCTCACCTCCTATATACTAATTCTATCTCTTTCAAAATTTTTTGAGCTGGCCATGAATTCCGCATACACCTGAACTATGCATTTTAAAATCAACTAAGCATCGACTTTGGATCTCCTGGAACATCAGCTGGTTTGATGTGAAATTAAAAAAATTTGCAATAGTCAATAGCCAATTCACAAAATATGTTTAGATGAAAAACCTTCACGATTGTTTCCCTAAATTAGAATCATTTAGTGTTTGCGAAACTAGCTATGTGTCATCTAAAAATAAAATGAAATTTAAATAGTTTTATCTGGGTGTTGCAATTTCTTTGTCAGTTACTGAGTTTCGTGGATCTATTTTTAACTTCTTATCGCGTAAGTAATATCCTTTTCAATGAAGTCAGATGCTCACCAAACTGGAAGCTGAATAATTAATAAAGTATTACTCAACCTGTATATTCGAAGCCTGGAGCCTAACATTCTTTGAGGAAATGCTTTATTATTTTGTTGGCCGATTTCAGACAGATCAGAATTTAAGGATGATGGATGGTAATTTAAGAGGTTTTCGGGATCAAACTATCGCAGAGTGGGGCGGGCCAGGCTTTCACATTAAAATTATCAAGTAGTGCATTTACCATGGTACCTTGGGCATTTCCTAATGAGCTGGCTACCGGTGGGGCCCCGAGGGTACCCAATCACGGGTCCCGCCTCCATGGCACCCGTACCCGTCCCAGATATTGAAATATCGCCAACTGCGGGGTAGGTTCCATTCTTTTAATTAACTCCTAAAACATTAAACCAACAAAATCTATCATGGGCGAAGAACGGACATAAATCATGGACATTGGGATTGATGCTATGAGAAATTGTATACATTTTTCATGAATATATATCAGCCAGGTTGGGATTGATTGTTCGTGGTATTATTCGGATTTGACGTGACATGAGAGAAGATGGGTGAAAAATTTGGTCATTTGAATAATCCTCGGTTCGAGAGCGGAGAACGGATGTTGTTCGATTTATCGACCAATTTTTTTTTCTAATTTGTTGTGATAGGATATTGGAATACATTCGTCATGTTGAAGGGTGGGCCATCTAACTATTCAAATTTCGATCGCTTATTGAAAAATGAATATTCTTTCAAGGTTCATTAAAATATGGCGTCATGATAAAATATTCAATCCTGTTTAAACGTGCATGGCGGGTATTTTTGTTTAAAAATTTACTTACAATTTCAATTGATTTGATATCCTTCAATGTAATACCCCCTAGGATTTAATAAAATCCATATTTTTAAACTACATACACTCTGAAAATTGTAAAAAAATTCTGATTCAAATCTTGCCTGAGTGGGACTGCTCCCTCATTATTATGTCAAACAGAAGTCCTATCTAGATCCGTCAAACTTTTTTCTTTTCTCCAAATTGAAATCACCGGGATTTGACTCCATAGACGCCACGAAAAATGCAAAATTCAAAAGTATTGCTATTCCAGACATATCAAAAATTATGACGTAAGAATTCAATTAGGTACTTTGCATTTGTAATCATTTTGAAATTCCAATTGGCTTTTCAAAACAGTTTTCAAAACTTTTTAGAACAAGACGATGGTATCAGATTCAAATTTGTTCGTATAGGACTGTTCAACTTTTGTTAATGGGGCCGAATGTAGGAGTGACCTATCTATTTTATTCAGTTATTACTTAAATGACTTTTTGTTTTTCAATTTTTTCATTATTTTAAATTCATGCACTGAAAGTTGTGAGAAAATGAATAAAATACTAATTAAAATCCCATTGTCAAATAATGGACGGAGAACCTCAAAAACTGAACCCTATCAAACGCCAAATTTACGCCCTGCTGAATATGCAACAGTCTCTAAGGTAAACATCATAAAAAGCTCGAAATCAAGTTTGAATTCAAGCTCGAGCAAGTCGCCATACAGGTTCACAATGAACTGGGGACAAATATTATTTAGTACCTGTTCGTCGACATTCGTACGAAGTCTCTTTAAATAAACACAGTAATATACGTGATATCGGACTATCAGCAAGTTTGCTGAATTTTCTAAGATAATGACAAGATATTTAGTATTTGGAACTCGTGCAGAATGATATTTTTGGCTTTCCCACCATCTATTTCTTGTAGGTGAATATTCTTATTATTTATTTAATCTTTAAATAATAAATTTTTTGAGTTCTGTCAATTTCTACTTTCGATAAAAATCAATATCAAATAATTTACGTGATTTTCAACGGAAATTCACCTTAGAACTGGTAGAAATGTCAACAGGCCGGTTGTTCAAAACAAATTCAATAAATAACTTAAATATTTATGCTACAAAGGGTGAGTATTTAACGGCTGCGTTAATTTTCACTACAGAATCTTTACTCTACCACTTTTTCCAATTTAACGCCGTTGCAAAATTATGAGCAGTTTGAGGTTTCAAATTGGGCTAAGCCATCACTGGACTTTTTTCAAGATTACCTACACAGAAAAATCAGCTATTATTTTATGACAGTCGATAGAATTTTAGAGACATTAATAGACACCCTGTTTCTGTTCAAGGTTCTAATGTGTTATATAACATGGAACTGTACATTAAATTAGGATTATAGTTTTTGCTATAGTCTCTTTTGAAAGATGAATTCCACAACGTACTGGAATATTCATTTTGGGAGTAAATATAGCACTTCAAAGTGTTATGGATCATATGATTGTCTTCTTAAATAACTTTCAAGACTATCAGATATTTCATAGATTATTTTATATGATTTATTTTTACCTATCAAATTCAGGAAAAGCTGTATCAAAAATTTAATTGTCAAATATCCAATTCCGATTTTTATTTCTTGGAAATAAAATTATTGAGGCGGTGAAAATTTCTATTATAGAAAAGAGTATGAATTGTCATTCACATCAGTTGGTCACTCAAAATAGATAATATATTCAAAAGAATTTAAGATAAAATATTGGTATTGTATATTGAAGAAATTGGTACTGATTAAATATAGAAATACTACGTATTCATTCATTTTGAGAATAGATTTTGAAACATCCTCTTTAAAATTTGATAGATCTAAGTTCGCATAGTAATTAGTAGTTCCCCTGTTCTATCATGAAATGTTTCATAACAACCGATTTATTTACATTCCAAAAATGAAAGTTTTTATAAATAGCTTCAAATACACAAAGTGGGTATTATGCTATCGAAATAAAAATGGAATAAATTTTTTCGTTTGGTTCACCATTAAGAAAAAATTTCTTAATTTCCATGGATCTCAATTTTTTTTTTAAATATCAAATCATTCAACATCGAATATCTTCGGATCGTTGCATTTTAGGTAATAAATTGTTATAAATTCGCAAGCATACAGAAAATGCTAGGATTGTTTGGTAACTTCTTATTTCACAGTAAGGTTTGAGAGGTTTTGCAAGTGGTGGAATAACTCGAATACCTTAGAAGATAGATCCAGTATGTTTAATCTGAATAGTAATCTTTATTCATGGCTCAACATTAAACAACATTGTTTACACCCGTCAATATAAAAAATATATAGTATACTATCACATATACATAAGTACCTATAAATAGACTACAAACCATATACACACAATTATCTTCAAAATTGAGTATAACAATAAATTTAGTTGAAAATAAAAACAAGCTGGCAAAAAAGAGACAAATGTCCTCAGAGTTTTCGGTTCAAAAACTCGACAATGTCGTAGAATGCATCCCTAATTAAAATACCCTTTATTGCATTTTTAAAATTATTTACAGACATATCTTTGAAGAGCGGAGAATCTTATTGAAAATTTGATGGACATATAAAAAGATCCCTTTAGGGATAAATTCAGTCTACGAATAGTATGTCCCATTCGTTCGAAGCCTACTACAAAATTTGAATACATTTAAATTATCCATAAGGAAGATATAAACAAAAACGAGATTTTTAATGATATTTCGACACCAACGATTCACCCTGTATAATGTATTCTTCTTATTTCTGACTTACTTTTATGAATGTTTGCAATAACTGTTTTGATTGAATAGCTTATTATAATTTGAACAAACTTTGGAAAGCTCAATAATTTTTTGTAAACGAAAACACCATTTTTCTTGTGAGTAAACGTTTACATTTTCTCATAAGTATTACACTCGAACCGAAACACGGATTAAATCTTGTGGATCTCTTTCTTTTTTTCTGAATGGAGTCTACCATATACAGAGTGTCTTCATGGTAACCGATTGAGTCAGTTTGTAGTGTTAATACTTGAGAACAAACAAACATCCACTACAAACTGGAAACGTTGGTTCTTGATTGTCGAGGAGTTTTTAAGTGTACTAAGATGGGATAATCTTCCGGCCACAACTTCCATTCATAATTCAGGTAAATATTTGCACGCCTAAGGTGGAGAGGATTTAGTACAGGGCCAGACTCTCCAAAGTTGTCTACTTGAGTGAATACTTACATTTTAATCCCCACTTCCGAAAAATTTATTGGAGTGTTTAATTCTTATATTAACTCAATATTGCTTCAACCAATTACTTAGAGAATACGAATTATTTCTGTCTTGATCTTGAACCATAACTTATAACCATGTATTATAATAAACAGATGAATAGCCCGAATTAGAGAACGTAGAATAATCAATAAACATAACTAACATTTTGTCGTAATAATTTTCGATTAGATTCAGAAAATTTCTATCGTTTGGGTGAAATGAAACCTTCCACTGGCAACCAAAGCTTTAAAACTGATTGTTAATAATTCTATAGTTCATTCAACTGTAATCAAGGAATTCAATCTGTTGCTTGTTACGGGATTACAGTAATTTTATTCCTTCTTGTCTAAAAAGGTTTTGAGGTTTATGTTAAGATCCGTTTATTAAGTCTTTGGTTGAATTGTTGACAGTCGTCATATAATCTGTCCTTACTCCGAGATTAATTCTAGTCAACAAAGTCCACATACCGGCTGATCGAATTGCGATTCAGCCCTTTCTTCTTTCACCTAGCATGTAGAAGTAAGGAAGAATATTATATTCTTCCTTCGAAGCGTTATCTTCAACCGACAATGATACCTTCATTTAACGTTCGAGTGTCTCAAAGATGACTCTACTATGAAAAATCTTAAATAGCTTGATTTGCCTTTTCTTGTTGTCATTGATTTTCACGTTTAACCAAAACTGTAAGTAATTATAGACGTCTATAACTACAACTGGCTGAATGACTTTGTACTTACTGTTTCGTAGTAGCCCTGCCAGTAAAACCTTTACCTGCCTGCATATTCCATTATATTTGAAAAAAACAACTATTTGTGTTTCATTTTACCATCAGCTCAGATTTATTTTGTACAAAAGAGGAAAAGATGCTTCCTAAGCCCCCCTTCCCACCGCTTTAATTTTTTACACGTAACATACTGCATTAATATAGTTTACCAGTTTTACTAATGATATTGTCATTAATAACAATAAGCTACCATCTATCAAAAACTGACTTATTTGCCTAAGCTGCTGTTCATGTCGGCACAATATTGGGCGGAGTAGCCATTTCTGGATCCTACCCTGTACACGGAAGATCCAAAAGGGCGTTCTGTACAGCATCAGTAGTCGGCGTATTTGAAATAGCCAACTCTCGAACACGCCGAGAATAATGACTTCATTATGTGAGATTTCCCTTGCGGAAATAAACTTTGATTCAGGCTTCAGAAAACGCTCAAGTTCTTGTGGTTGGATGGTGTGCGAGAGGCCTTGTTGACTCGTTTGGGCATGAAGAAGTATACGTCGGATGCTCGATCATGTGTGAAATGCTTTCAAATAAAATTAATTCGGACTAATGGAGTCCTCATCTCATTCATTGATGTTTCTTATTCAGTATACCAATGGTACCTCAAGAAAAAACATATACAAGACTTGAAGAATAGAGGACAGCCATTGTTCAATTTATAAACATGAAATGAATTTCAATCTATATGGTTCATAGCTATTATACACGGTGTCCAGAAAGGCTATCGGGTATTTCTAAGTTCAATAAAACAAAAAATATTTGTGGGCAATAAACAAATGAATTATGAATTATTTAAAAAAAAAGATGATATACAAATGATGACCGCTGCTGGCACTCTTCTAAACGGGAACGAATATGGCGATAACACGTTAACACTAGCTATTGATATTGCTGTCATTTCTGACCTGATGTTTTGCTTCAACTGGGTTAGATTTGTCGGATTATTTTGACTAACCTTACTTTCAAGGTATCCCCATGAAAAATAGTCGAGCGGGCAAAGGTCGGGGCTTCTGGGAGGTCAGAAGGTTGGCTATCATCATGGCGATTTTTATCTTTGAAGTTGCGGATCTGAACAAGTCCACAGAGCTACTGTTGTACCACTGCCTTAGGTTGTTCAACCAGGAGATGCGTCTTCTTCCTACACTTCATATTTTACTATCCTGTTACGTGGTGCGGTTTTTTCCTTGCATAATAGTTTGCAACAGTACCGCAAATAACGTGCAACGCTTATACCGCACGACGTAATTTCATCTTCCATATCTCTCAACTAGGTACACCATTACCGTCTGTTATCGAATCAAATAAATCCCAGTATTCAGGATTGTCAAGATGTTTGGAATTGGTTACCTGGGAAATCAATTTTTTTGACTCAGTTTGGACTAGAAGCTGCGTTCTTCAGCATTGTAATATATTCGGCTGTACATCTTATCACTAACCTACTTCTTTGTTATCACACAAAATTACGTTCCTATTACGCTGTCTTTCTAAATTATGTTAATGATGTAGCCATACTTTTGTCAAATATTAAGCAATATGTGATAATCGACTCTGCAATTATTGCAAAATGATGAAACAAGATGAGAGAGCATAAATAATTCTGCTTTTTCTCGGATCTGTGAAAATTAAATCCCATTAAAATATCGAATTTCTTCTGACATTAGGCACATGGTCTTAACCCCTAAACTGAATATCACAAATATTTATACAGTCCAGGCGTAAATTTGGCCTGATGTCGTGACTTGAACTATTATTCACCCTTGAGCTATTGTGTTCCACCCCTTTTTCAACATGGAAACCAGTTCCGGACAGTAATTTATTAGTTATAAGTATATAATATTATAAAGTTAGAGTTATTCGCCATGTTGATGACTGAGGTGATTTTTGTTCACATGATTAATTGAAGAATCTTGAAACACTGACTATTCTAGTTAGTTTTTAAGTTGATTGGTATAGAATCTTAGTTTTTGATAGCTCATTCTGAAGTTAAAATTGAGAATAAAAATATCTTTACGTAAAAAGAGTTTATGATCCTAACTTACTTGTTTGGATGGTCAAACTCATGATTGAATAACCGACACTTTGTAAGGTACTCAATGATATTGCATTGCGATTAAGAAAAAGTTTTGTATATCAAACTACTTTTCTATCATTGCCCATGGACCTTTCCTAAAATTTTTCCGCGTTATTTTTCAGCACCCTGCATATTAATCATTTTTCATTTTACTACAGCTTATCGTCTATATTCTTCGAATTACGAGTCTTAACCTAACTTTCCGTGCATAACCACGTCGAGTACATAACATTAAATCACTCAAATTGAAAATTCGTTATAACAACGGCACGAAACAATCTTTCATGGCTGGCATGATAAATGAACGTTGTAATAAAACAAATGAACAACGAAACAATGGCTGCCATTCTCTAGCGGCTCACAAAGGTAGGAACGACTTTTGCACCGGCTGTAATTTTTTCAATTCTGAGGTGGTTATTCATGTAATTCATCTAATGAGACTTCAGGCAGGTGAAAGAGAAAATTTTACAATATGAGTGAGAGATCTGGATAATCACGTTTATTTGGTGGAGGGTATCTGAGGTGTATTTTCTTCTCTTCAAAGTAAGTGCTCTCAGATGTAACACCCCTCTATTCTTAATCTACTTTTCATACAGTGTCCAATATGCATATCAATCAGTTTTCTTTTGTTATTCTCATCCATCGTTTATCGGTTGAAGGGACTCTTTCATCTAACATCTTTTTCAAGAACTCCTAATGATTCTTCCTGTTCCTCGAGATTTCCAGAACGTCTCTGCGTATGATCATCTCTATATACTTTGTCTTGATACGTGTGCCACCAATGCAACCTCAGTTCTATTTGATCTCATTGTTTCTTTTATTTTGATCTTCTAAATTAAGTCTCTCAGTTACACGCAGCGTGGGGTAACTCTTTATTGACATGTTTGGTTATTCATATAATTTTCTAGCCCATTATTGACATTAGTTATACACTGCTGTACTTCGCATTGTCTTTTTATTGTAAAGATTTTCATTATTGAACTTCAGGTTATAGAATTCTGTAAAGTTTAATCGTCTTCTGAATTATAAAATAACGTACTTATTGATTGATTTTGAGAATTGATTCTGAAACTTCCTTTTTGAAATTTGGTAGTTCGCATAGTGGTTAGTAGTTCTTCTGTCTTACTATAAAAGTTAGTTACCAATCAATATTTGTTACGATCTACTTGCTTTTCATAAATGAATGCTTTTTAAAAAATATTCAGATGCACGGAGTAGGTTGTAGGTATGAGAATTGAAAACGGAAGAAATATTTACATTTAATTCACCATTAAGAAGAAACTTCTTAAGTATGTCTTCTTAATTTCAATCGACCCATATGATGATACTTTCATTATTTGGCAACATGGAAGAGACACTATAGATGGATTCCTTCAATATCTAAACAATCAAGAGGAATCAATTAAATTCACAATTGAAATCGAGAAGGACAGACAACTTCCATTCTTAGATGTACTCGTACATAAACAAAATGGAATCCCAAGAACCACTGTGTATAAAAAGCCAACGAACACAGGACAATATCTACATTTTGATTCAAACCACCAACTAAACACTAAATTGGGAGTAGCAAAATGTTTATTTGATAGAGCAATAAATATTTGTTGCACTGAAGAAGACCAAAATGAAGAAATAAATAACATCTCGAAAACTCTTAGAAGCAATGGCTACCCCAAAAAGATATTAGAAAAGCTAGACGAACAAGAGAAAGCCAAACAGAACCAACAGATATAAATCAGACCATTAAAACCGTAATTCCTTATGTAAAAGGTTTGTCGGAGAAAATGAGAAGAATTGGAAATAGATACAACATAACTGCATTCAAAACTCAAGACACTATCAGAGCTAAACTTAGAAAAGTTAAGCCTAATAATGAGACACAAACGACGAAGAACTGCATATATGAATTACTTTGCGTGTGCGGAAGATCTTACATCGGAGAAACTAAACGCCCTCTGAATGTACGAATAAAAGAACATCAGAAGCTTCTACGAGTACTAGACAGCGACAAATCCAGGTTGGTCCAACATGCTGTAGATGAGAATCATCGTATAAAGTGGGATGAAGCATCAATAATATCCAAAGAAGAAAACTTGCAAGAAGAAAAATCAAAGAAGCAGCATTTATGAAAATAACACCTGATTCCATAAGTGCTCCATCTATAGATCTGCCAGAAGTTTGGACGCCGATAGTTCGATCCAACTTAAAAAGATCATCATATCACAGATGAGTATATAACATCGTTCATTTTCTTTCATGACTTCTGTCAATTGACTTTTTTGAAATTTTCAAATAATTTTCACTTTTTTCTTAGAAGATGTCTATCGAAACGTCGGAAATCATTACATCCACAATAGATGATGGTAATAGCCCAAACCATCATTCAACACGAGCTCCATCATCAACAATATCTCGTCATCGACCCATAGAAATCGTGAAATTTTTTATATCAATCACTAGCCGAATTTTAATGATTGAAAGAAAAGCTGAGGCAACGTGGAATTGGCTCAGTGATTTGTTTCCGCTCAGGATCGGATTTATGAAAAAGAATAATTTTTCTGAATTTTAAATCCTTTCATTTCAAAAATGCATTTCTTGAAAACGATGCATTTAAGGAAGATAAGTATGGAATAATAAATTCTTCTAAAATGTTCAATCATTCAGACCAATGCTAGGATGCATTTAATAACTACCTATTTTAAGTTTTGAGGGTTTTACTATTTGTTGATGCATTGACTTGAATACCTTAAAAGAAAGAGATAGTTTGTTTTATCTGAAATGTGTATCCCATTGGTTCAAAACCTCCTACCAATTTTAAATTCATTTTGACTGCCTATTACGAATATATAAAAAAAACATGTTTTTGATGACATTTCAACATCTTGTATGCTTTGAATGGAGCGGAGTTTCAAAAAATAGGTACGTCAAAAGATGTCATTCTTCATGTATGTTTTATGTACATTTTTTAATAACTATGGGATAAGAAATTACATGGAGTGGCTCATCCATATTATATATAAATAACCTATCCTAATGACTTCATAACCAATTTGAAAACTTTAGTTTGCTTATTTCATTAAATTCAAAATTTGAACCAAGTGAACCAAATCTATCTCATATTGAAATATATGATTTGAAATAACCTACAGTATTTTTTGTAACCTCTACCCGACCCCTTCGGTACCTCCCCTCTCTCCTCATCCCATTGTACCAGACAAGTGTCTGACAAAGATACTTTTACCGGCTTCCCATTCTCACGAGACATATCCCTGTGCCCACAAACAAACCACAACTAATGAAACTTGATGCCATTCGAGTTTTGCGTACCGCCCATAACATTTTATTGTATTGATGCGATTTTTTTAAGTAAGTGGGTATCATGATATAGGTTTCACGGACGTCATCGATTGTCTGTATCCGCTTGAAGTAGGTAATTTCGAAGTTTTTTCTCCTCTAACCGGAGAAGGATGCTATCTATCGTTAGTTATATATTGTAGTGGAAATACAGATCTCAATCACCCTCACCAAGGTTATAATAGAATAAAACAAATTTTATAACAAATTTTGTGATTTAGAAAAAATATATTAAATGAACTAGTAAGCGGGTAGTTCCATACTCTTCGAGACCGAATCCGGTTTCGACCATCGAAATAAATTACGTCAAGATGGACGAAATGTAGTCTGAAAATGGCCTATTTCAAGTGTGTTATCTCGCTACTTGGATATGAAGATTGGTACCATAAGGTAGGAAATTTCCCGTAGATTCGTTTTATTTTGCCCGCTGAGCCTTATGGACTATTTTCGGTCAGCACGAAGGAAAAGCGGTTTTTGACGTTTTTCATGAGTTGGGAATCGGAAAATGGACGTTTTAGTTACTTTATTTTCGCCAAGATTTCGGGGGGCTCCAATGGATTTTAAGGGGACCTTTCGTTCTCGCTCTTGGAATATGTAGCGACTCCCGGACCCGGGGCGTTCCGGCTTCGGAGTTTATTTCCATATCCCCAATAACCTTTGGCGAAAACGTCATTTTCGCGATTTTCGTTTGAAAATTTTGGGCATTTCGAGAGCCCCCGGGGTTCGATTTCGGCACGCTTTTTAAAGAAGAGGATACGCCCTTTCGATCTGTTTTAAGATTGCCCCCAGGTCGGTCCTTCGGGCCTCTCGGAAAGCTCCGCTTCCCGGGTCCCCCCTGGCGAGTTTTGAAATAATTTTCTTTGGTTCCCTCCTTACTGCTATATTATATAGTCGATTATCCAAAAAAATCCCGGACAAAATATTTTTAAATTAGTTGGAAAAATAATTTTTCATTAAATATTGCAACATCAAGATAATTAGAAAATTTTAATCGGGATTTGAAATATAAAACATATGGAATGTTCAGACGTTGGTTTGTTTATAATCTACCTGGCCAAACTATTAGGCTCTCAGGTATAAACCGGTATGTCGATGCCAGTTACTCATTATAATAATATCAGCATAAACTCTGTTTTATTGCAACTTGTTGATGTAGGTGTATTTGCAAAAAAATTTGGTCATAATAAAGGTTTGCGAATTTTGAAGATTTATAATTTTAAAGCATGTGAAAGTGAGATTCGATGTGAGTACTTATAGAGTAGGAAAATGAAAGACTGATTATGGTAGACATACCTGATGGGTCCTTGAATACTCTCTGACAAAAAAGTATCCGGAAATTTGAAGTGAAACTCAAAAATACGAGAGTTCTTCAATATTAATTGGATTTTATTCAAAATATGCTCCATTTGAAGTGATACACATGTGACCACGTTTTTTTCAATCATGGAAACATTTTTATACTCATTCAAGGATGGCCTTAGGTTCCATCTGACAATTTTCGTGTATAGCGTCTATGGGGACATATCGGGGCTGTAATTTCTGGAAAAAAGAAAGAAGCCACACAGAACTAGATCTGGCAAATAAGGTGGGTGGTAGATGGTATTTATGTAGTGTTTGGTCTTAAAATTCTTAATAATGCTGACTCAATGAGATGGTGAGTTATCGCCATGCAAAATCCACGGATTATTTTGCCACAAATCCGAACGTTCACGTTGAATATTTTCCCGCAAACGTTTCAAAAGAGTTAATCAACAGTGCTTAATGATCGTTTGACCTTGACGGCACCACATATCGAAGAAAACAATAAGCATCGTCTTGATTTCTTAACAACTTTTTCAAGGTTTTTTCGGTTCTGGCACATTTTTTCCCACTCAAATAAATACTCCTCGAACAATTGTATGACATTTCTATTTCGTCGTGATGTTAAATCTCGAAAAAAACCCCAGTATCTATTACCTTATCCGATGCCTGTATATAACTCGAAAACAGTCGAATAAATTATCGATTAAGGATAGCAGACATGAAACACAATACCGAATTCTTCTGATCAAAATGTCTCTTTCAGCTTCCACATAAAACAAACTGTTTTGTATTATCTCCATTTAACGCCTACATGGAGGACATATGCGCCTTATCTACCGGATCCATCGCAAACTTATAAAACAACATGTCAGGTAACAATTCTAAATTTCAGGTGAAATTTGATACCGAGCTACCAGATCAACGAAACATGCCCCCGCGCTTTCGAGACGCCACTGTACCGAACCGGATTCCCAAGATATGCAATTTTCTGACAGATAAAGTGTTTTGTTTTCGAATTCACATGTAACGAACTATTTAAAGGACATTTATAAAGGGTGGGCCAGATTCGACAATTTTTAAAGGAAAGTCTTATTTCTATTTTGGATACAAGAAAACTGGCTGCAGAATATGACATACATATTTTATAACTGACCGAATATTGAACAAAGGTAAATATCCATATCCGATACATTGTTAATCAAAAATATACATTGAATTGAAATTTTTGTGCAGACTTTACATTCGACATTTTTTGAGTGATTTGATGTTGGTAATTATGCTTCTCGATAGTTAACATTTTATAAGATTATCTATACAAGAATACAATATAAGAAATTGTTAAATGGGACACCTTCTATGATTCTATTCGACTTAAAAAATCATGCGATCGTGTATGTATTTCATGAAACAATGTACCTAAAGTTTAGTCTTTGACTACTATTTGCTATGTTATTTTATTTGTTATATTGCTTGAATATTCTATACTGAATATTTCATCTCAAATTCCTATAAATAGTTTATCCAATTCCAGTGACAATTTATACCTACTCTATTCTAAGACAAAAGAAATAACCTTCAACCATTGTTCAACTTAAGAATTTATAATAATATCTTAATTAATGCAGCTTTTTCTTGAGTATAATAACTACAAATAAATCACATGAAATATATCTATATGAAATATCTCATAATCTTGATGGTAATTCAAAAGGACAAATTTGATCTATAATGCTTCGCAGAGCTTAAATGCTGAGTATAATTCTTTTAATGGGTCGCCTTTTTGGCCCTCTTGTTCACCCGAATAGAGATGCTTATAGATTTGTTATGGTTTGAATATTTACTCGCAAGTAGCCCAACAAAAACGCCAAAGCAATCTGACCTCACGTAAGTGCATTCTAAATTTTTTCATTTGTATGATTTTGAAATTCCCTCAAAAAACTGGTTTCAACAAACTCTATTGCATGGTATATCAAGGTGAAATTTGAAATGGATTACTCTGAAAATGTGATTTTTACATTATCTGAAATGTAGGTATCTACGTATCAGAAATCGAAAATAATTGTCGGTTGAATCAAAATTGAATAGAACCTAGTACGTCGATGAATTTCGTCACAAATAAATTTGCCAAATAAATTGAGAGAATTCCAAGAATTGAACTATCGAATCTTGAATAGGTTAATGAGTCATAACAAGTTGATTTCTTTCATTTGACACCGTAGTCAATCGGAAATGCCATATTTCCTTACCATACCAGTATTCCTTCCATCCTGCATCTCGCTTCAATAAATATACATAGCAATATGTCACTCCTTTCGAAATAGTTACGACTTATTACAATGTAAATCGACCGTGCCATGCCATAGAATTAATGAATGCACTTTTCATGAAATGCTACTCTTGTTTATGGGCGTATGGCCTTTTGAGTCGGCCTTTTCGCCAGTTAATCGTATTATATTCTGTCTTACCCGGTAAGATTTAAATCTATGGGCCATCGGGATGAGTATATGAGGATCACGTCTTTTTCTTTTAGGCTCAGTGGTCTTTCGTGTAGATTGTTATGAACTGAAATTAGCGGAGTTGGTATTTCCTGGATTTTCGAATGACTTGATCTGGCAAAATGAGATGATTTTTTCTAGGTTTATTTTCGAACTTGATCTGCGCCTGACAGTCTCTGGGATTGATACAATTCGCACTATATCATTTTGAATATATAAAAATGAGAAAAGAATGCAGCAGTGAACTCCAAAAGGTATTTCCATTACTGATGTTATGGGTGTTCATAGGGTACTGTGAACTCATTGACATAACATTGCTTTGAACAGTTCCCAATGGCAAACTTCATAACTCATGAATATCTTATAAGGTATATGTTATTACTTTATAATATGCAAATCAAAATATCCGGAAAATAATGTCTACACATTACTGAGCTTTTTCAAAATAACTATTATTGGTAGGAAATTCAATGATGCCAGAATAAATATGTATTACTATTATTACCTCGCATGCGCAAAACTGAAAGGTCTAGATCAACGCTTTTTGAAATTTGGCGCGCCTTTCTCAGGGGAACTCGACAAGTAACATAATACTGTTGTGGACGCGTATTTTTGCAGCATTCTAATTACATTCACAGTATTGCTCTTATAAGTATATGTTCGATTAACTTATCTAACCTTGAAGAATACTTTTATACTACATACTAACAATGTAAAAGGCTAATCAGATATTGAAAAAAAATTAACGTATCTCATTCCGCAATTGGTTACAATCTTGAAATGTGGATATTCTTCTTGAATTCTTATGTTGAATGTAGATGCCGTAGCGAAAAATTTTTAACAAGCAAACCCCCATTATTTTTGAGTTTTCTATATCTTTCAAATTTTTAATACACCCAGTATCTAACAGATGGATGCAGATATTCAGTCGCAGAAATGGATTCCCGAATCGTTTCATCAATTGAAAATTTTAATATAGCTGTCACTGAAGAACCGTGGTGAATATCACATAGCAGACGACGCTCGACTGTCATAGAGTACCTCCCATAATCTTAATCCGTCCCTGCATGATAATGTGTTTATAGTCCGGGGGTTTTGTTGTGAAAGCTAGAAAGAATCGTTTATAGCCGACTACCCCATTTTCACGTAGAGGGGTTGTCGATTGTCGAGAACGTAACCGACAGGGTATGTGATACAGAATGGAGGATTATACAGTTCTATAACTTAATCGCTTTTATTCTCTATGTACGCAAGGTCGAAATCTGAGTAGATTTTCGGTCATGGATGACGCCAGCTGTTTAGATACAATGTTTAATGCGCCATCTTGTTTCGCTTTTTTTTATCGTAATGGGGTTGTCGGAGATAAGAAGATCAGATTAGCCGCTTAATCGGGGGTGGATGGGGATATTTATGGATAATGAAATCGATGAAGTTCCTGCTGATACGATGCACACCTTGAAAAAATGGCTTCCATTTTCCTATTTTATTTATCTTTTAACTAGAACATGCCCGCAAAATACAAAGTGATCTATGTTACTTATGATTGAATACGTAACCTACTCGAATTAAGGAACTATGAACATATTGGGATTGTAATTATAGATAATAAATATAATTAAAAGGTAAAAATATGAAAAATGAACTTATGTCCACCCGTGCGAAGCTGGAACGGGCGTTATTTCAAATATAAATCAAATTATTGAATATCAAGTAGGCTGTATCACAGAATAATATCTCAACCTACGGTGTATTTATTATTTAAAAGTTGAAGGTTAATAAGTTAGTATTTAAATCCAGTATTTCATTATTAATTCGTGGCTGAATGCTTAAATCTTTTTTTTATTCTGGTTTTGATCATATCAACTGAAGAAACAATGCGCAAAAGCTTTCTTGACATAAAGTATTTTTCTTAATCGCTTTAAAAACTGCACTGTCTGTTTTGCCGCACCCTGTATAAGGAGATGCTCAACTTCCTGAATGCAATCTCCCCGTCTATCCCGATATGAAGCACCTTCGAAAGACCATATCGGATGATCATCTCCATTGGAATCAACGTTCAAGAACCATTTATTTGTATTTACGGTGCCAATATAACTTGACGTTCGAATAAAGGTGCAAGCACACGGTCTGCAGCATTACAATAGCCCCGAACTAAAATAAAATATAAAACTTGTCATACGAACAAGGGATGATAAATTTCGCCACAGTGTTGGGTAAGAGTCAAGGTCTTTCAAGTGAATTATTACTTTTCCCTAATTTTTTTTCACTTCCTAACCGAGCATTCAGAGCGTTGGGTTTTCGAAGAATGTACTAAATTGGCTTCGAGGACAATGATGAAGATATTTCTTACTTTTTGCCCATTTTAGTTCACAACCAATGAAAAATACATCGAGATGATTTGAAAAACAATTATGTCGCATTCTTCATTAGAAAAATATATTGGAAGTATTGACATGAAGTTTGTGTATCTTGAACAGATAAAGAGTATTTATTATTATTATTAGTGTTTATGATAGTACCTATTGATATTATATACTATTATGCTGATTTAATAACCAGCATACGTTTGAATGTATTGAAGAACTTATTATTTTCCTTCTCTTTTTTCTCTCTGAGGAAATCGTTGAATTTCAAAATTACCGTGTCTTTATTTTTTATTCGCCGCAATTAACAAGATTGATCGGATCAAATCAGTTGGTTCCGAAAGACAAGGAATCAAAAGCTTTGGAAAAATTAATAAAAAAATTGTTGTTTTCATTTTTTATTCTTAAAATGAATGGTTCAACCAACGAGCTCAGTAACAATTAAAATTTTGATATAACATAAATTTGGTGAATCTTTCTGGCCAGCAAATTATCATTTTCATTATTTGATATTAACGTTATTCATACAAAATTTTTCATGATTGGATATCGTTTCTTAAGGTTGACAGAAACATGAAAAATTCATAACAACATATGTCCCCTTTACCTTTTAAATTGTTATTATATTTCGGAGATGGGATTTTAATAGTAGTTCAACCAGAGCTTTCTGAATTTTTTATTAATATATTGATATTGTTTTAGATATTTTTTTGCAATTTCGTACATGCATTCAAATCATCAATAATGATTGCTTGATACATAACAACTTTTTATTTTTTGAACTAGTAGCGTTTGTATAGGATATTGAATAGAAATGTTTGGAAAAACCATACTATACGCTAGATACCTCTTTTTCTTGAAATGTGAATTATTTTCCAAATCATCATATTAGGGGATAGTTTAATTTAATAAATCGAATAATTGCCGGGTGTAACTTAATAAGAAAATTTTATCAAATATTTCCAGATCCATGAACAGTGAAGATATAGTTATCATGAAGTTACTTATGAAGCGTTTACGATAATATTTCATTACCAAAATATCTGTGATGCTTTATATCAATTCATTCAAGTTTTGCTTCCAATCTTTTTACACATTCCGAGGAACCTTACCCATCTTGAGCAGTTTTTCATACAGAAGGATGTTTATCTTTAGAATTTGACGTAATAAATTAGGTTCCAAATTTTATTAGTCCACCTATACCATTTTTTTTGGTCGTCTTGCTTCACCAGCCATTAAAATGATTTATTGGGGTCTCCTCAGTTCTCAAGGTTAATGACTTCATAGATGGGTTTGTTGGTTTTTATTACTTGTCGATGAAGTGAGTTATAGACGTGATTTTTTTGTTGGATAGCTGTGAAATTTTTTTGTTGGATAGCTGTGAAAGAGAAATTTCATCCTAAAAACCTTATTAGATGAAAAAAATGTCGATTGAAATCAGATCATTCGTTTCTTTATGGAAAATAATTTATAGAAAATGTAATTGTTTGAACCTCGAAGAATGAGTTATCATATTTAATTTTCAATTAAATTATCTCTTCTGTCTGACAATAATTCTGATATAATTCTGATACGGATCTGTATCGAATTAAATTCTCAGATGAATGGATTGATATGGACCATCACATCATGATCTGAACATCAATTAATCTTATACATAGTGCTGAATCAAAACTTATGACGTCTTGAAAATATGGGTATCAGATAAGTCATCTGTACCTGAAAGATGAAGCATAATTGATTTTTAAATTCGTTCATCCAGGATTCATTATTTAAACATCCTGTATATGAATCACGAACCGAGCAGATGTGAAACATGGACAGTTCAGATTTCGAAGTTTGTTTATTGAAATAACATTTGTTTCGTATATCATCCCAGTCTCGAAGTGACAATGGCGTCTGACAAGTATTGACGATGACAGAATGGAAAACATTTGAACTTTCATTGGAAGAATTAAAACCATTCTTCAACTTTTTTTTATCCATACAATAATTACCTGAAGCTCACTCTGTAATTATTATGATAATTCTGTAAATAAAACATGTTTTAATTCATATAAAACAAAAAGTGGTAGAATCTGGTATATTCATACAGTCGAATAATTATGGGACAGTTTCATCACGAACATCCATAAGAAACTTAATGAAATAAGATTGTATTGTAAACAATCCTAGCTAAAAATTCTTCCTAAAGAATGATTTTTTACATCAGTTTATGTGAAGATATGTATGTATCTCATTCATAAAATGCTGGACCGACTTAGATCTATCATATACAACACTCGGAAAAGCTTCTGAAGTTCCAGTATATCACTTTCAAATAGTGCTTTGTTTCTCCGATATAAGATCTTACGCATTTGCATGGTATATCATATAAACATCTCTTCGTTCTTTAGTTTTCATTATCAGGTTAAACTTTGGTTAGATTGGATCTAACAGTATCTCATGCCCTAAATGCGTTTGATATATCCTATTTATTTTCAATTCTTCTCTTTTTTTTTTGTGGTGCAACTTCCATATAATGAATGAAGACCTTATAGTCAGTACCATATCTGGTTGTGTTGTTTCAATATGGAGTTCACCTTAATTTTGTCTAAATTGTTTCTCTCTTTCCAATATTTTTTTGGGATAGTAGTATTTCTGTTAGATTTCGTGATGTTATTCATTTCCTCATCTTTGTCTTAATGTGTAAATAATATATTTGTAGCTTTATCGCACTAACATTTCGCTATTTCATATTTAGTGTTGAGTTGATGGTTGGAATAAAAATACACATTTGAACCACATCTTGTTGATTCTGAAATGAAAAATGACTTTACAACAAGCGCTCAAAAGCTCCTGACCACACGTCAGTGCTTTTCTACATTGTTTATCATCTTTTATGCCTTTCAAACTATAGAATTCACAAGTTTTTGCTGACCATATATGCGTCATTCCAAGTTGAGTTTTGAAGTCTATAGATTAAACAAAGAAAAAAATTAGAGAAAACAAAATGATGATAGAAAAAATAAGAAAGCACTGACGTGAGGTCAATAGCAATAAGCGCTCTGTTCAGGTGAAAAAGAGCGTTTTTCCGTTCTCTGAAACTATGTGATGCAAATACAAAGGCCACAATGAATGAACAAACCTATATGTCAAATTGAAAAAAATTTTTATAGTTTTCCCTAAGTTTTTCTCGAAACCTAAATTCCCTTCTCCTAAAAACCAAGGTCAGTGCTATTCTTAATTTTGACAATTCACATTATTTCACTGTAATGAAACCCATGACAATATGATCACGATCAGAGATACTTATGACGGACATTCCTCTTTTTTCTTAAGTAAAAGAAAAAATAATCATATCTTTAGATGGAAAGAAGCTGCGATAATGAAATTTGAGAATATGTATGAGAATAAATAACATCCAACCGAAATATTCGCAAAAATATAGACATTTCATCAAATCAATAAGCACATGAACAAGAGGGCCAAAAAGGAGAAATTTGCTCTTTTTCCAGGTTGTCACAGCTGTTTCTTTTTCAAATACTTTTTCATCATTGAAAATTTTGCTATTGAATGATATTCAATCAATTATATGGATCCATGAAAATTATGAAGTTTTTTTCTTAATGGAGTATTAAAAGTGCCTAAATATTTCATCCGTTTTTAATTCGATAGCATTACAGTAACTTTGTTTATTTGAACCATGCATTTTCATCTTTCAAATGGATCGTTTAGGTTATGAATTTGATCATTACAGGTGAACTACTAAAATACTAAAATAGACGAATACGGAATATTCGAAATATTTCATCGATATGCACAACTAAATATTTCATCTCAAATTATCGATTTTTAGTGACAAACCGATGAAGAATAACATATGATCTATTATATGGTAGACAACTAACATAACCTTCAACATAATACGTTATTTCTATAAATTTAATAAAAAGTTTGAGATACGTAATTCCTAATTTGAATGCAGGATCAACTATGTAGCTAACCACAAACATTTTTTCCGAATAGTTTTTATAAAAACTGTCTTTCATCATTCCGTTCGGACGTAATCGTGCCCAAGGACGCACGGACATAATCGATTTCAACCACGAATTCATCATCAGCGAGTCCTCACGAAAGAATTGATACCACTTTTACCCAAATATTCGAAAAATACAGACATTTGGGCAAATCTATAAGTACTCTATTCAGGTAAACAAGATAGCCTAAAAGTCTTATCTTTTATATTGTTTTCCGAGTGTGAATGATTCCAAGAAGAAATACAACAACGAATTAATCGAATGAAAAAAGAACAATAGACCTCAGGTTATTCAATAATGATAAACAATTCTTGCCATCCGAGCCAATCAATTCCATATCCGCAGATGAGAGATTTCGATAGCATGGTATTTAAATCGACATCACGACTAGACATCGATTTGTCAGCTCGAGTAGAGAAGATGACGCAGAAGAAGAAAGAAGATGTATTGTTCTGTCAGCTGTCAAATGCATAATGTGAAAAGCTTAAATCAGTTTCCGGCCTTCCCAATCTCTTGCTCAGATGCTCGTGGCTGTTATTTGTAAACAATCTCCCTGTTCCAAGAAGAGAAGGAGTAATGATTGTATAATATGATGAAATAGATTAGAATAAAATTAATAAGATAGAAAAAGGGAGAATTGAGGATGGTCTGATTAAAAGTTGAACACTGAGGCGACACTCCATAGAGTCAGAATGCTTAATTATGCCATTTAAAGCTCGTCTGGCTACTTGAAATGTAGAGAAGCACTGACGTGTGTTTAGGCGTGTTTGCTAGCTGGTTCATCTTTTTTTTTTTCATGAGTTTGAAATGAAAATGACACAATGTATAAGAATTAGGAAACATTCATATTGAACCAGCAGTAACCAGCAGGTTTCTTTCAGTTCTGTTTGAATCCCAGACCATGAAAAAACCCTTCCCACGAATATTATGTTTCCAGCTATTTAGGCGTATGATTGAGACCTAGATTCATCATTTACATTTCTGCAGCTTAAAATGGTGATATGAATATTCCTCGATTGTTCTCAGCTTCTGAGTCTCTCTGTATATAAAATGTTTTTTGATCGTAAATTTTCTTTTGTATTGTTCATTTTCCTGTCGGTTTCATGAATATTGCTCGATTAAAACCAGTTACTTAATATCTCTTAATATTCATTTTTTTATATTGATCCCTCCTTTCATTTAAATCGACCATAGCAATAATAGATTGTTTTAAGCTTCTGTATATCTTTGCACGTAGGAGGCCTTCTATCTGTTTCAACTTCTCATTTAGCAAAAAGACACACAGTTAAAAACACATATAAAATCATGAAAATATTAAGATTATTTTCCTATTTATTGGCAATAGTCATAGAATATGTATGATTTCTATAACTGGATTAGGAATACCAATCATAATACACATTGGAACGTGGTACCACAAACATGTTACATATTTTATTCCATGACCTACGTTAATGACAGCCTCACCAAATGCCAAATTTCATAATGAAAACAACAAGGGTAACGAATTCAACAAAAAGTTTCTTGAAAACCTCTACCGTGAGATCAGCATCCGTTAGCGTGCAACTTTAAAAGAGTAATCCCCTTTGAATGGATCTATTCCACACCTTCTAACTGATTTATGGAGGATTATTGTAATGAAGATATATGACTAGGACACTCTGTATTGGCGTATGGTTTTCCAAAGAGTATTTTATATATTTAAATGTTTGAATTATATCTTAATACCTATCCGAAGTAGTTCAGAAAAGTTAGTTCGAAGAAACTGAAATTTCTTGTCTTTCACTTAAATTAAATAATTGTTTTGTCATCAAAAAGTTTATGAAAATATGTAGAACCGTGCTCCGCAACTGAAAGAAATTATTTATGAGTTCTCTCCCTAATAAATTATAGTCAAAGATTTTCTGGACGCTGGAAATCAATGAATTAAATGGAGACGAGACCTATATCACAGGGAATACGGGGAAGTCTTCTTTTCAAGATCACATATCCGATTTTTAATGATGACAAATAGGTGGCATGATGTCCTCACAATGAATTCTATTCAGACGTTTATGATAAAGACTTTTAAACGTGTGAATGAACGTTATAATCGATGGATTTCCGGAGCTCTTCCAGAGAATAATCATTTTGGGGAACATTTTCCATCGTTTTGCTAGAAATACATTTTATTTTTCATCTTCTCTTTGTTCTCGGTTGGTTAAAAGTTCGCGTAAGCCATCTGATTGACAAGAGTGGATGGCATTTTGAAATTTCATCTTTCATTTGAACACAGTAATAATTTTATTTAGATATGTTAATTTATTCCTCTTGCGTGCTTGTTATAGTAGAACAGTATGCTATCATTTTGACCAAATGCTTTAATTTTTGAATATAGGGACGAAAATCAATAGGGTATGACTTTCTGATGAAGAATTCATGGTCAATTTTGAGTATGTTTGGACGGCCGACCCTATGTCACCAAACCCACTCGGCTCCAGAGAGTGCACAAAGTACCTCCTCGGCTAGCTCTAGAGCTGAGACTACTTATAAAGGGGTGCCACTCTCTTTTATGATAATACAAAGAAAAAAAGACGAAAGTACACTAAAGATCTCAGGGTCGCAAAAGAGAGAAAATAACGAACGCACTCTGAGGATGCCAAACGAGCCCGATCACACAAGCGGGAGGTAGTGGCTGGTAGAAAGAATATAGAGCCATTAGTTAATAATATAATGAGCCCAAATGAAATACACAAGGTCCCTCAAACGAGGATATATCTTACAGAAGGTAGATCACTAACTAGTTCTTACTTCACAACCCGAATATTCGATATAATGCTTTATCTTTTACTAAACAAACAGTAATATCACTCCAAGGTATATACTTAGAGCCTCGATGGTAATCGTTACAAATAGCTCTTTACTTATATCTAAGCGACCTTCTCGACAGGTCGGGTTTTATGTACTAAACAGTATTCACTGAATAGGGCCTCTTTGATACTAATCAATCTTAACTAAATTCTACAGACTAACCTTCTATAACAGTCTAGGTCGTGGCTTGACTGAAGTACAAAAGGATATAGTTTCTCAACCCATAATTATTCTCACAGTCTCGTAGATGGCAACGGGGTTCAAATATATTCCTGGGCCAACGTAGTACAATTTCTCACAGTAATGCGCCCTGCGTAGACGACAGGTGCGGTATCTTAGATGGCGAAATCTGGTGGAGGTCCCCAAAGACAGCTCCCACGGCAGCTCGACGGTAATTCAAAGACAGCCTAGACAAACAGCTCGAAGACTTCAAAGACAGTTCAGAATCTGCGGTACCTCGCAACGGTACAATAATAATTCCCAATTTGAAGCAGAATGGTGCAATCCCACGTCGTTTTTCCAAACAAATACGCCACTCCGCTAAAGCGCAAAAATCTCACCAACGAACAAACCAAACCAACATGATAAGATTTCTCTCAGGGCTTCAGTTAAAATCCTGTTCATATCCGCAAAATTGCGATTAATTACTCCAGGACATTTCAACCAAATATGCGGGAAGAACGATGTAATTGACAACCTACGTCACATGATGACAGAAAAGGACCACCGACAACGGCGTCCATCGAAACGTACGAGATAAGCTGGCAAACTACTGCGACTAACGCCACCAGTTCGGTTTGCAGGTACTAACTGGAGCGGGAATTTTGAAACCGTGACACCTAGACTCTCAATCTTCCGAAAGAGATAAGCTTTCAGAATATTTTCAGAATAGGCTAATTGTCTAAATATCTCGGCCATGTTCGTTATTAGGCCAAATCCGTAGAACAAATCTGAAACAAAAATTGTGAACGATTATTTTGGAACTAAGATATATATCCGGTATATATTTAGGTTTTTTGATATTATGGCGGTTGTTTCAGTATCACACTATTCCAGAGTACAGGAATAGACTCTAGATTTGAACCATAAGGCTTCTGATCTCACGTCAGTGGATTTGTACATTTTTTGAAAGTCATTAGAAGTTTATCACCATATTACCCGTAATTCGACAGATCGATTATGTTGAAGAATTTTTTTTATTTTGAAATCGTGCATTTAAAATGGGTCATTAATAAGTCAAATAAAATTTTTGTTCATGATTTGGGAACGTTAAACAGAGCTTTTATTGAGAGGTCAACAAAAAATATATTTTAGTTATAATTACCTAACTATCTCTCTCATTAATGATTCTGAACTCACTGAATATATGACCAGAAAGAAGAACCTTGAGTCCTTCGAGATGCATCAGGGCCAAAGTACCGGGTCAGAGGTCAGAGTCTTCCTCACCCACGCCTGGTATGCTCGCCTCTGATCCTCTCCCATGTGAAATTTCGATGAGATAGTCTGACTCCGTTCGACCGAATCATATTTCACACAAACCGATAAACCAAATTTGACAACAAATTATTCCTGTCCACGAACGAATGCGTATATACGGACCGATTCTCAGGGTACGAGAAAACCTGTCTACGTTTTTTAGCAGATCGCGAATTTGTATGCGTTGAAAGAAGCCCATAGTAAAGCTATTACAGTAGTTCCGAAACTCAATGATAACCTGGTACTGGGTGAGAATCCAAGGTATATACATTCTGATTACAATAAAAATTCACGTCACTTAGTGTCTTTTCTAAAAAATTCGACTCCTCAGTCGTAGTTTTAATTAATGTGATCCAAATTTTACAGTATTTTTTTTTGTAAAAACAAAATCTCAGATAATAGTCAATCGAAAATAAAAATGGAAGGAATTGAATTACTATGTGAAATAAATTATGTTTTTACAAGTTTTGCTTCGAAAAGTTTACTTGGGCACTTCATGTTGGAAAAAATATTCCACATTAGCCTTGTCCAGATTTTTCAAAATACCAGGTTATCGTTGAATTCCGGGATATCCCGTATAATATTCTTGAAAAGTTTTGTGCTCGAACAAAAATTTTCATTCTCTTGAATTAACCAAAGAGTTTAGGAAAATATCCGTTAGCTATTTCCAACTTATTCAAGTTCAAAAAATTAAGACTCATCTATTATGATCTTTCAACAGGTAAATCCCTATCCACGATGATCTTCTTTGAAAAAAAGGATCTGTCTCATCATCTTCGAACGATATTGATGATCCTCAGTATGACTTGAATATTTCTCAGATCAACTTTGTCCAACATTTCAGACAACCTTATTTCTTACGTCCAAATTCATGGATGAGGTGGGTCTACTATTTTAATTTCCATTCTAAATTATAATTTGTTGGGTGGGTCCAGAAATTGTTTCGGGCAATGATTGGCGTTCCCCATCTGACAATTTCATTTCCTGATTGGCATTTCTGGGATGTTTCGAATGTTTTTGTTATGAGGTGAAGCGAGTTCACCTGTCATGAGACATCCTCTGGTGTTCCCAGGAATTCACACCGAAGAAAGACAATGATGGATTATAGTCTTTGGATGAACTCTGATAATTATTCTTTGGTACAACCTGTTTTGAACACCTCGATTCTTGAAAACTTTTCATAAAATATTTTGTCTACTTTTGGTCAATAAAGCGACAGAACTTGCTGTATTTTGATATAAATTTCAAAATTTCTTCGAATGACCCTCTGTGTCTTTTCAATCTCAAAATATCAGCGGCGCCATTGTCTACTAGGAAAGTGGAGAGCTTCTTCTGAGACAGTGGTTCGTCATAATTATGGAACAAATTCATTTTTTTAGAAAAAAAAATTAGAAAGCACTGACGTGAGGTCAGATTGCTTTGGCGCTCTTGTTGAGCTACTTGCGAGTAAATATTCGAACCATAACAAATCTATAAGCATTCTGATCAGGTGAACAATAGTCTTTTCTGGTACTATGGGACAATGTGATGCAAATATGAACGCCTAATGAATGAACAAACCTATATCTCGAATTAAAAATAACTATTCATAATTTTCCCCAAGTTTTGTTCGAAGCTATAATTACCTTTTCCTAAAAACTTACGTCAGTGCTTTTCTGAATTTTGACAACGTATATTATTTCAGCTATCGAGATTGAATTCTATCTCTATGATTTTCTGTTATGAAAAATTTTGATTAATATTACGCCAACTGACACTGATTAATGAGCCCGGCATTTGTCAATCGAATATCGATCTGTGATGGCCATCGTTCGAAGAAAATCATCGGGACGAATGTCATTTCTCTTTGAAAAAATGATCATATCATTCGATGAAAAAGAGCTACGGCAATGAAATTTGAGGATAAGTAAGATATCGATTCACGATTTTTATTGGAACGAAAAATTATTCATCGGGAGCTGTTTTGTTGCAGCCTCCTCAACAATATTTCAAGTACCAACTTGATCGGATGGATATTTAGTAGAAACCATTTCAGATGCGGCTCTGATATTCCAAAATTCGACCGAGATATTTGGACAAATAACCTATTCTGAAAATATGAAAACTCTAAAATGATAGAGAGGAGGCGGACAGACTATGATTATTCATCGGGGAGGTGAACAAGATTACATACATTCGGGCAAAATGATATTTGGCAACAGCGCCAAAAATATTTGGCAACAAAATTCTGAAACAGGTCAATTTTGTTTCACTTTTACCAAGTTTTTATGCATTTTTGAAGGAGAGGGAGGAGAAGTGGGTCATGTGGTTCATTTTTTGGCAAGGTCTTTGTATCTTCTCACAGGTGTGCATAAATTGTTTTTTTGTTATAGCTCATTTACTCTGAGACGATGTTACCTGATGACAATTGTTGAAAGTTGTACATAAACAGAACTGAATGATCGATTTTCATTCGGGGAGAAATATCATCAGGTAAAATCGTCTCGAAGTAAACGCCATGACAAAGTGTGAGTACTGAAAACCTATTTGATCTAATTAAAAAAAAAAATTCTGCACACCTGTAGAGAAGAAGATAAAATTTTTCCAAAAAAGTAACACGTGATCCACTTTCCCTATTCAAAAAATCTATAACAATGATAGGGATGGCACATGGTGCAACAAAAATCCTTCAAAAACCATGAAAAATTGGTAAAAGTAAAAAAAAATGGATAGGACTTGAAATATCTAGAAAAAGTTTCATAACTCCCAGTCAACTAAATGTTTTAATTCTCACATGATTTTTATTACAGTGTTCATTTCCATATTTTACAGAAAATCTGTTGTGTTCAAAAATCTGAGCATGCAACTTGATACTTATTTTATCTTATTTTATCAAAATTCCAAAAATTATGAATTTATTGTAAAGGAAAAGTACATTACGTTTTATTCAAAGTATTTTCCATCATTTGCCACTACTTTTCCCCATCTTTCTGGCAACATTCGGATACCCCGTCGAAAAAACTCTTCATCTTTTGACGCTATCCACAAATCTACCCAATTTTTGGTGTCTTCATATGATGTGAAGCGCTGCTCAGACAGACCACGTGCCATCGAACGGAACAGATGATAATCAGAAGGGGCTAAGTCTGGTGAATACGGCGGGTGGGGTAAAACTTCCCAGTTGAGTGTTTCCAAGTATGTTTTTACCGGCGCCGCAACATGTGGACGAGCATTATCGTGTAAAAGAATAATTTTGTCGTGTCTGGAGTAGTAATGGGCGCGTTTTTCCTAAAGTGCCCGACTCAATCTCATCAATTGTGTTCGGTAGAGAGCTCCAGTAATCGTTTCGCTTGGTTTCAGCAATTCATAATACACGACACCAAGCTGATCCCACCAAATACACATAATGAGTTTTTTTCCATGAATATTCGGCTTAGCTGTCGATGTTGATGGTTCGCCGGGCTTAACCCATGACTTTCTCTTCTTTGGATTATCGTAGTGAATCCATTTTTCGTTACCAGTGACTATACGATGCAAAAAACTCTTTTTTTTATTCCTGGCAAGCAGCATTTCACTCATGCATAATCGGCGTTCAACGTCTCTCGGCTTTAGTTCATATGGAACCCAATTTCCTTGTTTTTGAATCATTCCTAACGATTTAAAATGATGTGAAATTGCTTGTTGAGTCACTTGTAGAGTAAGTGCAAGTTCTTTTTGCGTTTGGGGCGAATCTTCCTCCAATAGTGCTTCTAATTCCATGTCTTCGTACACTTTCGACCTTCCACTGCGTTCTTTGTCTTTAACGTCAAACTCACCGTTCTTAAACTTTTGAAACCATTCCTGACAACTTCTCTCACTTAAAGCAGCTTCACCATATGCTTCTAGAAGCAATCGATGCACCTCAGCTGCAGATTTTTTCACATTAAAGAAGTAAATCAAAAGTTCCCGCAAATGATGCTTATTCGGAATAAAACTTGACATTTTGGCACGAAAAAAATTACGTGATGCTGATACGGAATCACTAGTACTTTAAGGTTATGGTGTTGCCAGATGACTAAACTTGGGATATTACGTTTTACATCTGACAATTTCTCCATAACCTTCTGGTGGGGCCATCTTTTGACAAACCGCGGAAACTTATTTGTACACCTAATATTTTTTTGTATAAATATCCCTTCTAAGATTTATTTGAAACCTAAAAATCGAGTGATGTGCCCATGATGTGGAAACTAGATTTTTCTCATTTTCTAATTATGCAAGCAGAACACTCTCCTGGGAATGAATATTTCATTTTCTTCTGATCCCTCCACGTAGCAAATTCACTGTTTATAAAGTATGTCTTGCTATCTTTTCTATATCGTTTGGTAGCTGTTAAGAACTTGTATCACTCATTTTGTAGAGGTGTAAACTCTTTTGTCTAAACTAAGAAGTCTAAAAATGTTCCAGCCATATTTCAGACTTATTGAAAAAATGTCAAACTGACAACTAACATCAAGCATAGAACACCATAATCTGTGACACGAAGGCAGCATCGAGAAGACTTATGTTTTCCAGATTTTCATCAATTATTCTATTTCATTATTACATATTTCGAAACGCGAAAAATCTTATTAGCAATACGGTACTAAATCAGAAAAAGTAGAAAGTACTGTCAAGTCATAATATTTCTGGTTTGATATTCAACTATCACAGATATTTGTAACAAAATTTCACCAGGAACAAGGGCTCCATCCCTGTCTCTGTAATTGTTTCAAGGAAACCTGAAGCTCCCTTATTATTTATTTATTCTTTTCGAGCTTCAAAATATATCATGCAGTCCATGATATTAACATTCGGACAAGCTAATCACAAACTAACAAATGAAAATTAATCTTCAGTCCTTTCATAGAAATGACACCGCGATTGAGAACTCCACAGATCTGAAAGAACGGGCAACTTCACCCCATAGATAAAGATCAGTAATCAGTGGCCCACGTATAACACCAAGAAATTAAATTATGCGTTCCCAACCTATTTGTTACATAATTCGACTTGCCAGTGTGGTCAGTCCTGACTGACACAAGAGCCCCAGGTAGAAAAACATAAATTCTGTAACATCCGAAAGTCGACCATGATGTTCACATGTCATACCTATGCCCACTTCACGGAAAAAGAAAAAAAATAGTAAATTTCGGTTTTATTATAGTTTGTTGTTGGATTCGCCGCAGCGAGGGTCTATTCTTTCCTTTCTGTCCATTCTTTTAGCCTCACATCATTATTCACCGAATTTTGGAACACAGCAGAACCGTTCGGCCGGATAAAATTTGATAAATGGTGGTGCTTCTCGAAATCCATAACCTCCTAGTTAAAGACGGTTCCCCTCAGTCGTAAATTAGGCCGTAGAGGGAGAATTTCTCGATTTTATATGTCTATTCGTCGTCAGCTACTATAAAATCGGAAGCGAACGCCTGATTTTTTGGAACCATGATTAAGAATACGTTAGCCTTGGATTTAATCAGTCCAGAGGATGTTTCTTAATGATGTTTCCTTAGATAATGCGAGAGCTACTATTTATTTTTAGAGCCCTGGCAATAAACAACAGAAATTTATCATCGAAAATGAATGTATTGTTTTTCAGAACATTTCTTATGATGGTCGTTACACTTTTACATATACTCCATTCAAAGTTTATTTGTATCGCGGGTGGCCATGATTTAAGTTTCTTGGGTTGGCATCAGTGTTTCTTCGGATTTCGACGTTGCCGATGTCAAGCAGTTAAAACAATTTTCACTTGTCATCTGTCACATTTGATTTTGAAGAGAATCAAAATATTTCAGAATTTTTTTCAAAATGCCTAGAGTAATAACTAAAGAACAAAGACTTAGCATCAAAAAATGCTATCTTGCACTCAAATCTGCGCATAGTGGTCAGGAAGTTATGGACTCAACGATACAGCAAAGTGTATCAAACATTTTCAACGTAAGTGAGATGTAAATATTATGTTTTATCCTAATCGAAATTTCATTACAGGTTCATATTAATTCAATCAGAGGAATTCTTAATGAAGACGACGATAAAGAGTTTCCTTCTATTGGTAGGCCCAAAAAACCCAAGAAGTAGACGATTTCATTTTTAGAAAAGACCTGCAACGACAAATTTGAAATTACAATTTGAAAAATGAACACTTTTCTATCGACACACTACTGACTTACGCTAAGGAACATTTGGATTATAAGGGAGAACGCACTTCATTATTCAATAATATTAAATCAATGGGCTATAAATATAAGAAGGTAAATGGACGCAAAATTTTATGTGAACAAAAACATATCGTTGCAGCCAAAATTACTTTCCTGAGAAAATTTTTGCAATTTAAGTCGATGGATGAAAATATAAGATTCGTGTTTCTTGATGAAACTTGGATTTACCAAAATGGTTCATCTGTTCGTCGATGGACACACGAATCTGATATGAGAGGAAATCCATCAAAAATTAAATCTGAAGGTAAAAGATTCACTGTTTTGCATGCAGGAAGTAATTTTGGATTTTTGGAGGGTTGTGATTTCATTTTAGATTCGAAGAATAATGACCGTGACTATCACAAGACTATGACCAGTGAAATTTTTCAAAATTGGGTTATTAATCAACTAATTCCAGCTTTATCAAAGCTTGCTGGTAAATTTGTGATCATAATGGACAATGCACCATATCATTCAGTGCAGTTGGATAAGCCACCAACTAGTTCAAGCAAGAAAATTGATATGCAGAATTGGTTGGTGAATAACAAAATTGATTTCGATCGGAATTTAAATGAAAAACAACTTTGGAATTTAATATTACCATTTAGAACTGACCGACAGAGACGATACGTTATTGATGAACTTTTGAAAGAGCATGGACATGAAGTTCTTAGATTACCCCCATACCATTGCCAATATAATCCTATTGAAATGGCATGGGCGTTTTGTAAAAACTTCTACAACAAGAACATAAATTCTCATCCTTACACAAGGGATAGAGTGTTCAATTTATGGAATCTGGCTCTTTCAAAATGTACACCTGAAATGTGTATTTACATTGCGAACGACTTATTGAAGACGACTGGATGAAACATATGGGTAACCTACCTATAGATAATATTCCTCCATTTATTATTTCATTGGAGGAAAGTGATTCAGATCCAGAATTATCTGATGATGAGTCTGATTCGTTCACTGAAGTAATGGATGCGGAAAAACTCAAGTTGTCACTTCATTTAAGGATATAATTTGAAATGTATGTAAGTAAATTATTGTTACATGCTAATATACAGTTATTATTAGGAGGATATGCTACTCATTTTCATTTAGTAAAAGGAGCACAATCTGTTGGCATTAAAAGAAGATTTTTCTCCAACAGGTGGATAAGTTGGTTAAGAATCATCAATCGGATAGCTCAACCTGGACTAATAGGCCCTTCCCCCATACCGTGCTTCTTCACTAGTGCACCAATATGACACAGAGAGCTCACCAAAGGCCAAACTACAAGCACTACCAATTTATGAACATCTAATATCATTGGAATAACTTTTTGTTATACAATAAATACAATTAATAAATTATAAATGTAATATTGGCAGGAAGACTTCGGTCGATATCCATTTGATTATTTTTTATTATCAATAAAGTTAATTTCTCTCTTCTCTTTCTTTCACAAAGATTTTTTTCACTTTTCGAAAAATACTTATTGTGTAATTTGTAAAACTCTAATAATAATTTGACAAATTTCAATCATATGATATTTCATATAAGTTTTCAAATATCTATTTTGATTTCAATAATGATTGGAAGTTATTTGATAATAGTAAAAGTCTACACATTGCATATTAATAATTGAATTATATCTAATTTGATTATGGTAGATCGTTATTCTTCATCGTTTTCAGATCATTGATGTTCTATCCTTATTTGTATAATTCAAGTGTATTGAAATTTATTTGTTAGAGAAGTAAAAAGCATTTTCAATATTTTTTTATTATATGTGAATAAGTATTGTATAATTTTTCGTAATTGTGCTCTATGCTTCCACTTCAGTCAAGTATGATCAATTCACAATCTCTACTGAATTGTTGACTAACTCACTGATCAAGGGTTGAGTAAATGAAATTTATTCATCTCTCAGTTCTTATTTGAAAAAAAGGCAAACGAAGAAATGAACACATACATCACTTTCCATAGCGTTCAGTATTGTGAATGCTCCTGAATGTGTTTATGAATTCTTCAAAATATTCTGTTGTATACATAACATACCTGTAAGAGATATTATTCGGATTGAAAGAACTTTAGAAGTAATCAACATTTATTCGATTCTTTATGTTAAAAGCTATTATTTCAATTTTGAATATTGAGGATGTAATTAGAGCTGAGTATATCCCAGACCAAGAAAACTATGTAACAATCACGATAAAAATATATATTGAATGGAAGAATTAACTCTTTTGGTCAGTGACTCAAAATGAAACCTTCATTTCACATAATCACCAAGAGATTTGCAGAGAATACCTACTGAACGAAGCATGTATAGCTCTCATCGAGAAGATCACAATGAAGGTATTTTTATGAGGAAAAATAAGAGATTTGAAAAACTAAATGTGCCTACCATCACTTTTATGCATTGATCAACTAGAACATGTTCAGAATACAAGCTTGTATTAAATCGAAGTGTTTCATAGAAGTGAGATGCTCTGTTCCAATTCTGCATTCAAGAATATATACCATTCCCTTATTAGCTACATCTTCAGATTCAACATTACTTCTTTGTGATACTTTCCTTAATTATTTTGAAATGTTGAACCAGCTTCCAAACGATTAAAGCAGTGTCCTTTCGAATATCAAACAAATTCCAATCGGAAGTTTCATGTATCATGATGAACAGATTAATGTTCAAACTTCTTCAGATTCCCGAAAATCACTTAAAATATATTCATCCCTGATGAACGGTAACTTAAATATTATAATTAATATTTTTGAGGTTATCATACAACATCCCAATCAAAATAAGAGCAGCTCCTTTAGAAATTTCTGCCATAATAATTTCAAACATTTCGAAACTCTTCCAAGGTTCAGAAGTAAATTGGTATTTTGAGTGAATCCAAGTTTACTAGGACTTTCATGTGATATAGACAAGAGTGCGTAATAATCTGACAGGAAAATAGCGAACCCAACCTAACTCTTTAATATACAGAGTGAAATGTGTCAAACTTCCATGGCCCACCGAGTTACAAATACACTTTGAATAGAGTATACGTTGGAATAGTTTTGGAAGTTTTTTCACTCCAAATCAGATATTATGTGAACCATGAATAAAATTGGTTGTAAACTTGAATCTTTCCATGGTAATTCTTCAATATTCACTGAACAGAAATGTCAAAACTACATGGCTTACACATTCTGTTAAATTAGAGTTATCCCTATCGGAAGTTCTAACACGTTAAATAAAAAACTTTTATGTTGAGGTTACTGACATGAATAATTTCAAGATTTACGTATATTTTAATTATCAAACATAGATTTAACTCTCCTTTTTTTTCCAGGCGAAAAACCGTTCAAATGCGAATATGCAGGATGTGACAGAAGATTTGCGAACTCCTCCGACAGAAAGAAACATTCGCACGTCCATACCTCAGATAAACCCTACAACTGTCGAGTAGCTGGCTGTGATAAATCCTACACTCATCCCTCATCCCTTAGAAAACACATGAAAGTTCACGGCATGTCAGGAAGGTCCCCGAGGAGCTACGACAGCGATGGTGAAGAGTCCAACACGTCGTCTGTTGGAAGCATCTCCATAGCTGCAAGTCCTCAGGTTGCGCATCCTCCCCTGAACAATAATGCAGGTTTGGGGGAGTGGTACGCTAATTATCAACATGGAACTGGAACTCCTGACCCTCTGACAGGTCTTGGACCTTTCGGAAATATACCCCCGCCTTACTGACAATAGTTGTTGGCTTTCTTCCATTAAAATTGTAAATATGAATGTACATTCTGCAAAATACTCTAGAGAATATTTATATTTTGTGATAAGGGGAAGATATTCGTATGAAGTTACCTCGACCATACTGTATGGATTGGATTTCTTTGGAAAATTGAGTGTGCCATTATTTTGGTAATGATATTTATCCACAGCACTTTTTTTATCAATACTACATCTATTTTCTTGAATCTGGAAGCGAAGATCTTCATTATGACTATTGGTCACAACATGAGAGCACGAATCTTTTATTACATTATTCTGTCTAGATGATTTTTAATAGGTTATCAAAAAAGATTAGTGAGCGCTCAGGTTATATAAGCGCCTAGAAACACTAAACATATTATGTGAAAGTGGTAAAGGACGTTTCAAATGAATGGAAAATCGAATGTCTCTTGAACACCTAAATCTTCCATTCAGACGAAACAAAAATTAGTTTCTTTCGAGATTATTAAAATAATGGTTATTCTTCATCGTTTTCAGATCATTGATGTTCTATCCTTATTTGTATAATTCAAGTTTATTGAAATTTATTTGTTAGAGAAATAAAAAGCATTTTCAATATTTTTTATTATATGTGAATAAGTATTGTATAATTTTTTGTAATTGTGCTTTACGCTTCCACTTCAGTCAAGTATGATCAATTCACAATCTCTACTGAATTGTTGACTAACTCAGTTATCAAGGGTTGAGTAAATGAAATTTATTCATCTCTCAGTTCTTATTTGAAAAAAAGGCAAACGAAGAAATGAACACATACATCACTTTCCATAGCGTTCAGTATTGTGAATGCTCCTGAATGTGTTTATGAATTCTTCAAAATATTCTGTTGTATACATAACATACCTGTAAGAGATATTATTCGGATTGAAAGAACTTTAGAAGTAATCAACATTTATTCGATTCTTCATGTTAAAAGCTATTATTTCAATTTTGAATATTGAGGATGTAATTAGAGCTGAGTATATCCCAGACCAACAAAACTATGTAACAATCACGATAAAAATATATATTGATTGGAAGAATTAACTCTTTTGGTCAGTGACTCAAAATGAAACCTTCATTTCACATAATCACCAAGAGATTTGCAGAGAGTACCTACTGAACGAAGCATGTAGGTATAGCTCTCATCGAGAAGATCACAATAAAGGTATTTTTATGAGGAAAAATAAGAGATTTGAAAAACTAAATGTGCCTACCATCACTTTTATTGTATTAAATCGAAGTGTTTCATAGAAGTGAGATGCTCTGTTCCAATTCTGCATTCAAGAATATATACAATTCCCTTATTAGCTACATCTTCAGATTCAACATTACTTCTTTGTGATACTTTCCTTAATTCTTTTGAAATGTTGAACCAGCTTCCAAACGATTAAAGCAATGTCCTTTCGAATATCAAACAAATTCCAATCGGAAGTTTCATGTATCATGATGAACAGATTAATGTTCAAACTTCTTCAGATTCCCTGAAAATCACTTAAAATATATTCATCCCTGATGAACGGTAACTTAAATATTATAATTAATATTTTTGAGGTTATCATACAACATCCCAATCAAAATAAGAGCAGCTCCTTTAGAAATTTCTGCCATAATAATTTCAAACATTTCGAAACTCTTCCAAGGTTCAGAAGTAAATTGGTATTTTGAGTGAATCCAAGTTTACTAGGACCTTTTGTGATATAGACAACAGTGCGTAATAATCTGACAGGAAAATAGCGAACCCAACCTAACTCTTTAATATACAGAGTGAAATGTGTCAAACTTCCATGGCCCACCGAGTTACAAATACACTTTGAATAGAGTATACGTTGGAATAGTTTTGGAAGTTTTTTCACTCCAAATCAGATATTATGTGAACCATGAATAAAATTGGTTGTAAACTTGAATCTTTCCATGGTAATTCTTCAATATTCACTGAACAGAAATGTCAAAACTACATGGCTTACACATTCTGTTAAATTAGAGTTATCCCTATCGGAAGTTCTAACACGTTAAATAAAAAACTTTTATGTTGAGGTTACTGACATGAATAATTTCAAGATTTACGTATATTTTAATTATCAAACATAGATTTAACTCTCCTCCTTTTTCCAGGCGAAAAACCGTTCAAATGCGAATATGCAGGATGTGACAGAAGATTTGCGAACTCCTCCGACAGAAAGAAACATTCGCACGTCCATACCTCAGATAAACCCTACAACTGTCGAGTAGCTGGCTGTGATAAATCCTACACTCATCCCTCATCCCTTAGAAAACACATGAAAGTTCACGGCATGTCAGGAAGGTCCCCGAGGAGCTACGACAGCGATGGTGAAGAGTCCAACACGTCGTCTGTTGGAAGCATCTCCATAGCTGCAAGTCCTCAGGTTGCGCATCCTCCCCTGAACAATAATGCAGGTTTGGGGGAGTGGTACGCTAATTATCAACATGGAACTGGAACTCCTGACCCTCTGACAGGTCTTGGACCTTTCGGAAATATACCCCCGCCTTACTGACAATAGTTGTTGGCTTTCTTCCATTAAAATTGTAAATATGAATGTACATTCTGCAAAATACTCTAGAGAATATTTATATTTTGTGATAAGGGGAAGATATTCGTATGAAGTTACCTCGACCATACTGTATGGATTGGATTTCTTTGGAAAATTGAGTGTGCCATTATTTTGGTAATGATATTTATCCACAGCACTTTTTTATCAATACTACATCTATTTTCTTGAATCTGGAAGCGAAGATCTTCATTATGACTATTGGTCACAACATGAGAGCACGAATCTTTTATTACATTATTCTGTCTAGATGATTTTTAATAGGTTATCAAAAAAGATTAGTGAGCGCTCAGGTTATATAAGCGCCTAGAAACACTAAACATATTATGTGAAAGTGGTAAAGGACGTTTCAAATGAATGGAAAATCGAATGTCTCTTGAACACCTAAATCTTCCATTCAGACGAAACAAAAATTAGTTTCTTTCGAGATTATTAAAATAATGAATGTACTCTCAATAATAAATTTAAATGAACGTCGAATTAAAATTTGAAAAATTTACATCACATCAATCTGAGCTACATAGCACCTTGAAATTTTATTTTTTTTCATATACTATTTCTGGATATGAAGATTGTTGATGTCTAATACCTTTTTGTTAATTTTGTATTGGTGTTTTCATCCATATAATCAAATAATGAAACCATCTTTTCAGGAATTTGGACCTTTAATGTTTTTCGTTAAAATTATCTCAAATCATCACCAGAATAATTGAAGCATAGTCATCCTAAGTACAGATAAGAGTAATCTGTATGAATAACTTCGAATCTATACTACCGTTGTAACGAAGCATCGTAGTGCCATTGTATAAAGTATACCTTTAATACAACTGGTAGTGCTTAACAAATCAAAAGGAATCTGTAAACACTAACATCTTCGTGATTAATGTACACCCTGGCATGACTCATGCCGCACCTATCCAACAAAAATGATTGGATAGATGTTTTCCTGGGGTTAGAAAAAGGTTCTTCTACCTTTTTCTAACCCCAGGAAAACATCTATCCAATCATTTTGTTGATAGGTGCGGCATGAGTCATGCCAGGTGTACATTAATCACGAAGATGTTAGTGTTTACAGAATCCTTTTGATTTGTTAAGCACTACCAGTTGTATTAAAGGTATACTTTATACAATGGCACTACGATGCTTCGTTACAACGGTAGTATAGATTCGAAGTTATTCATACAGATTACTCTTATCTGTACTTAGGATGACTATGCTTCAATTATTCTGGTGATGATTTGAGATAATTTTAACGAAAAACATTAAAGGTCCAAATTCCTGAAAAGATGGTTTCATTACTTTTTGTTAATGTCCAATATTCATTTTTGAAACTATCTTAATAACATCATTCCAACGTGTCTCATTGTTACAATAATGATATTTTCTTGAATTCTTCACTCCATACAAATAAAATATGGCTTGCTGTAATATTCTTCAGACCAAGATGTGATAATTTCCGATTAATTGACTTTGTATCAGTACTAAAAAGAAACATTTATATTCTTACAATATTTTGCTTACAATTCGTGCAATGTTCTGAATCCAATCATGAATTAACTAAGCTTGTATGTATGGTAAAGACTTGTATATATGTATATAACTTGTAATTTATCAGATCGCCGATCTGAGTTCCATCATCTGGAGAAACCCGAAAAGGGTCTCCCGAGAGGCTTCGACTGTTTTTGGATGTCTATATTTTATGATATGTACAAAGAATATGATTTTAATGTAAATATCTATATCTATCAGGGATCTCTGTAAATCTTGTAAACCCAAATTGATATTTTAATTTGAAATTATTCTGAATAAACAATGAACCTTAAACTAGTGTGTTATTTCTTACTGGGTAAATACAAATCGGTTAATGATTGCAAGGTTACTCCACCAAACGAAGAAGTTATGTTTGATAAGCTCAAACTGGGATAAAAAAAATAACATTAGGAAAAGAATAATGATTTCCAAATTACTATAAAAGTGTTCGAAGTATGAAGCTACAGTAATTTTAATTTTCATTTAAATAGAAATAATGAAGAACATGAGGGCAAAGGCTTTAGCGCACTGGTTCTAAAGTCTTTTTCCTCTCTTAAAGAATGTGATACTGAAACAACCCCTAAACAATGAATGTGAATGAACCAATAAAGTTAATTGTTGAATAAAAATACCCACTAAAAGTGTGAGTGACTTGAGAATGTTTAATAAAAAAATGGTTGTGACACTTTGTTATTCAAAGAGGGTAAGAATTAATTAAGCGAATTCCTTCTTAACTTCATTCTACGAGGGCCGTTCAGAAACTAACCTCCGGTTAATTGAAAAAGTACACCAAGTTAAGTAAAAATATTTTAATATATACATCTTACAACTACATCTTTGCACTATTTTTCGACATAGTCTCCATAACGATTGAGGCACTTATCGTATCTCTTCACAAGCTTTGAAATTCCTTCTGCATAAAAATCACCCGCTTGTGCCTTGAGCCAGCCTGTGACCGCATCTTTGAGCTCTTCGTAGACAACTCCGCCATTGTGAAACGTCGATTTTCACGAACTTTTGCATCAACTGTCTGAACGAGTTCGTCAGTCACCAATGATGGTCTACCACTCCTCTCTTCATCATGAACGTTTTCTCGTCCACTTTCAAATAAACGTACCCATTCACGGACAACTCCTTCACTCATAAATTTTGGTCCGTACACGGCACAAAGCTCACGATGAATAGCTGCTGCAGAGTATCCTTTGGCTGTAAAAAAACCTTATAACAGCACGCACCTCACATTTGGCGGGATTTTCTATTGCAGCACACATTTCAAACTGCCACAAAAACTAAACTAGCGCAGGTACGATGTTCACTCGACTACGGCTTGATGCCGACTGACCTGCTGAGCGCGTGAATGCACAGATGGCGCTCTACTCCCCCACTACCCGCTCTGTGACCAATCGAAGGTTAGTTTTTGAATGGCCCTCGTATAAACTCCTGTGACCTCATCACATAAAGAATCTTCTATAGCTTCTCGTAGGTTTACTCTACGAAGATGAAATTTCAGAATATGCAATATATCAATAATTTCTATATATGCAAATTTTTAAGTGAGATCTGACGAATATCTTTTGAGTAATAAATATGTCCAAAAAATGTTCGGAATTCTCTAAAAGTTTTCACAAAATTAGGCGGACTCTTTTCTTTCAATGTTATTCAAACAATTTTTGAATTATAAATGGATCAGATGGATATCCAGAGATTTATTGAGAAAATCATGTGTCAGTTACTCAAAACTGTTGAACTATTCGACGGATTTGACCCAACATTAAAATTGACCGCTTCGGACTATTAATCTATTCTGAAAAAATGAAAACTCTCAAGCTCATCTCCTCTGCAAGAAATTTTATAGCTTGACGATTTCTACGAAATTTTGCGGGCCAATTTGTTTCAAATATATTATTCAAAGTTACAACTTGACACAACGGATATTTAAGTTATTGAGGTGATCAAATTTCGGATGATCACAATTCTTGAACAATTCGACGAATTAGGCCCTACAACGATCTTGACGATTTGAACAAATAACCTATTCTGAAAATATAAAAACTCACTCATTCTATGTTTTACGTACGGGAATAAAAAGAAGTCATTCGGTGCCACGTCAGGACTAAACCGAGGATGACTCATCAAATCGATGTTTTAAGTGTTCAAAAATTGAATTTAGTTCATCGATGCACTGTTGTTGAGTTAATCCACGTTGAAAGTTCGCATGAAAATATTCAAGTTACTGTAAACAACACAAATAGCGCTAGTATGTCAAAACGTTCAGAATTACCATGCCTAACTACCAGTTGACCCTACACCTACAGGGTGGCCATTTGAAAACGAAACAGACGAGATTACAGACGAAATAAATTTTTTCGATAATAATGCTCGGACAGGTCGATTTCTGTTTCAAGGGGGACAACTTAAGATGTATGTTACGGACTCATAGCTCTTCAACCCTTGCTACTACAACCCTCACACCCAAATTTTGAATAGGGAAGATGAGGTGAGTGATACCTCATTTGAAAGGTATTTTTATACTGATTTCAGCACAGTAAATGTTTTTTCATTTTATGCGTTAATTCTCGAAATATTTTTAACTAAGTATTTGAAAATGAAGTGGTGTTTTCATGGCACTTGTAGTGTTTTTCTGTGAAAAATCCACTTATTGAGCTTCAAAACAACCATGACTGTGGCTTCTTTCCTCCAATCCACTGACATAGAATTCTTTAATCAAGTTGTCGAACAAACAAAGCGTATTGCATTCAATCTTGCTAAAACTCAATCTAAATTATCTTCGATATAATTTGTAGTACTTCAAATAAAATGCGGTAACACTTGATCGATAGAAATCTCCAAAAGGTCCAAATACGTACATATGTCTAATCAGATTACCAGGTAAGAAAGGTAAGAAAATCAAATCATTAATGATGCCACATAAATATTCTAGTCCCATTCGTAAAACGATTTCCGACTTAATTATTAAGTGTTTTCTCAGTTGGCTTTTATATGTTTTCATTTTGTTGATTATTGAATTCAATTCTTTTCCAAAAAATGAGAATCGATAACTTTTTATTTATTACGAACATATCATTAAGTTGGCTTACTAGTTCTTTGACATTTGAATTATTCTTAGTTTTGAATCGAGACTTTTGTATGTGTTCTAATTCATTGCTCGACATGGTTTATTCAATTGCAGAGCGGGTGGAAATAAGTTCACTTTTTTTTGCAAACAATCAATGTGCGAATGGAACCGCACAATTCTTCAATCAACGACATTAAGATAAACATGTTAATAGAAAGTATGTTTTGGAATTAGTGTCAAAGTTTCAAGAAACCGGGTTCGTGCCTAATAAAAAACGAAACATGGAAAGAAATGAAGCAGCTGAAGTAGCTATTCTTGGACAGATTGCTCTTAATCCAATGACGGGTACGAGGCAGCTACCACATGAATCTGGTTCTACACGAATTCGAATTGCAATGGTGAACAATTTGAATATTTAATTAATTGATGTGAGTTTTTGATAAATTATTTACTTTACTCTGAAAAGTCTTATTTCTTCGATCAATACTTCAAATAGTTCTGATACCGTACAGTTGGAGAATTTTCAGTGAATAAAACAGCTAGTCGAACATCTGACCCTACTAGCATTAACACGTACGGTATGACTTCATTTGCCCAGTGGTAGATGTTTTGCAATTTCTAACACAAGTACTGAAATTTCGATGAATTGGAAGCACGAAATGTCAATTATTAGCAAAAAATTAACTTAAGTGATAAAATTAACTAACGCATGAATATTTCGAGAACTAATGCATAAAATGAATAAAACAATTACTGTGCTGAAATCAGTATAAAAATACCTTTGAATTGGGGTATCACTCACCCCATCTTTCCTATTCAAAAATTGGGGGTGGTGGGAGGTATTTTTATACTGATTTCAGCACAGTAATTGTTTTTTCATTCTCCATGTCTGATCCCCAGCGACAACTGGCTCTTCGCAGGACGTGAGAAAATACTTGGGTCAGATGAGAATTGTGATAGCCGAAGGTCTCGATAAATCGTTCTACCCGATGATATCGAAAAGTTAGTTAGAAAATGATTGTTCCTCTTTGTAGGGCGATTGATGAATAAAAATAAATTTTGGAAAAAAAAATTCACATTGAAACCAAGACTTGGAACTTATTGCCCAATGTGATGTTTCTTTAAATTCTCTACAGATTTAATTTATTTCGACGTTTTCGTTTTCATTGAATGGGGACTCTGTTCTTTCAAGATCAACGAACATATCTCTGTGTTGATCATTGAGCAAGCTGCTTGATACAAGCTTAAAAGCTTTATCGAAATCGTATACTTCATTGTATGTTAATGATAATCACCAACTGCTTACATACTTGGTACTTAAAGAGGTATAGGGTGTGAAGGAATAACTGAAAAGAACAGGTGTTTCCGTTTCAAGTTGACACGAGTTTAATTAATTGGTGTTTCCAGGTCTTCATATCTTCAGCGTAGGCGGTAGCAAAGCAATGTTCTTTTGAATTACATGCGGAGTAAAGTTGAGCAAGCTTAAAATATTCAATATATATATCATGCATGTGCAGAGTAGTCAACATGGAACGTCCAACTGCATTCGACAGTAGAGAAAACAATGGTGGCACGACAAGGGCCTTTGTAAGAGTAAAAGAAAACGAAAGAAAATTCTGTAGTATGAAAAAAATGACAAGAAAGAAAAACGAATGCTGGAGTATTGACTTCTGCCTACTTGGTTTCACAGTACGGCTGAATGAACTTGTCCAGGCACTAACGGGCGAAAATAGTCACTTGAGTTCGAAATTTTTGATTTGTCGAGAAAATTGTGTATTTCAGAGGAACTGTTTCTGTGCTTCATCGAATGAATGCCATCTCAGTACTCGTTGCTCGACATAGGTCACATGCTCCAACATATGTTACGCGTTACGTAGAAATGAAAATATATAGAGTGAACCATTATTAAATCGAGCAAGCAATTCGCAATTGAACTTAATGAAACCAACAAAACTGAATCAAACTAATCAGTTGCAGTAACAAATGGTACATCTTATCAATAATTGTCTAAATAATCCAGGTTTCGTATAGCCGCGGTTATAAGCGGTTTGCATATTTTTATGTGGCGTCTTCAGCGGCGAAATTAGGTGAAATCGTTGAGAAACAAAACGGACTCGATGTCATTTTACTTTAAATCGATGAGATGGTGAGAAAATTTCTGTTTTTTGTGACGTTGAAGAGTTTTTTGGGTTGATTCTATTTTCATAACTATTCCATGAAAACGAATAAATTCAGAGGATCTAGACGTACCATCTACTACGAAATTCTCTCATTAATTATTGTGTAGTTGGTTGTCACAAAGCATATGCAGTTTCTCAACAAATTTTCTTCTTTCCAAAAACGTGGCACAAAAAAAAAAAATGAGTAAGATATAGATCAGTACTATGAAAAAATTTAAAATCTTGTTCCGAGAGAAACAGCTAGAGGCGATGCGCCCTCTGGAGGAAGAAATCTGAACACATTCCGGAGGGTAAATATTTATCAAATCCTAGTTATAAGGGTATCTGTTATTCGAGTGCTTTTTTTATTTGAATGTAACGTGCACTTTATTTCAGAGATTTGACTATTCGAAACTTTAAAATTTATTGTGATACTCGTTATGCCGTTTTAGTTCTTTAGTTCCTGAAACTAGTGCCCTTTTGGACCCTTTTTGATTTAAACGAGGGTTGCCTTTTATATTTCGGGGTTGGACAACCCTAGTGATGCAATCTGCCAACTGACAGCTTGATATTTTGAGGTTATACAGGAAGTTTCAAAAAAGGTGACCCCCTCTAATTGTGATATGCGATGTGTTAACGTCCATTACTTAATGATGTGAAACAGAATAACGGAATCTGGACTTTGAAACATCCTTTATTTCAAAACTATGACGACGATACGAGGATGGTTACCTCTTTCTCAAGGCTAAAAATTACATTATAAGGAGGGAGTACTTCATATTACACTAACACTTACCTAGTCAATATCTGAAAGTTATCGTCAATATAAAGATGTGATAGACAGTACCTCATTTTCGCTTTTGTTAATTTTCATTATAATGTCGATAACTTTTATATTTTGACTAGGTGTTAGTGAGATGATGTCTTGGCTAAACTGATCTTTGTGGAAGACCGTTTTTCAATGTCTCGAAATTACTACTATTATTGTCAACAAAAACACGAAATCCCGAAGATAAATCAATGAAAGTACCTCCTGTTTTCAAGCCTGATTCTATGAAAGATTTTAGGCTGAAATCCTGATCTGAACTATATCTATTTTTCCTAAAGCTTTCCTGGCAATTTTGTAGAGCATTTTCTATCGAAAATTCAATTTTAAAAGGAATTACCCTTTCGAATATCTTGAAAGGAACACTCAATATAGTGATTGGTCGATAACTATTAGGATCACATGGATTTTTTTCCTTGTTTCAAAATACTTTTTCTTTAGCCTAAAGTTATTCAGAATATTGTTATAGAAAGACAATAACCAAGACAATGCCTTGTTTCCTAAATATTTGTTGGATTCAAGACAAATTCCGTCAGAACCTGCTACTTTTCGAGATTTGGTAGAACTAATCGCAGCCCTCAATTCATCTATATTGAATGGATGCTACACATGTTTTAAAGTAAAAGCAAATCTCCCGAATATGCGTTATTTTTTCTTCATATTCTTCATTTTAGATTGGGATATATAAACTGATTCATCAACTAAGCGAAGAGCGATTAATCTTGGATCAAATTTTGATGATGATGAGCCAAGGGGAGTAGCTTCAACTAATTTCCTCAATATATCCCATGAACTCCTACTCGAATGTGTGAAATTCATTTTTGATACAATATCCCATTTCTCTTTTCTGCTTGTTTTGATAAAATTTATTAGCCTTTCACATTTATCAATGGATGGTGATTTTCGATATTCCTTATATAAATTGTCGGTTTTTTTCGACCAATCTGGAATATAATCTTTCCAGAAACCTTTTGTAACGAACTATTTCGCTGTGGCTTTCACAACACCTATAGATCTGTGATGGTTATCATGAGTGGATATAATCCACCTAATAGGGCTGTCTGCTTTCTTGACAAATTCAATCCAATTTGCTTTCCAACGTGGTATTTTCAAACATTCAGCATATTGAATGAAACTTCTTAAAATCAACAGAATAGGCCTATTATATTATCACCTTCTTTATCTTTATTGCTTCATTGAGCAATAAAGAATAGAGATATCACTCTCCATCAAACCTGACGTGTTCACCATTCTGCAACGGTAAAATTAGCAATAGACGTGTTTCCACATTTTCCGAAACTTGCTCTAGAATAAAAAGTGTCCTACATCCTTGTTTCAGTTATTATATATTATCAGCTAAATGACTTCACCCATTTTCGAATTATAACTAGTGTAACACGACTTTCTTTTTTGCTCAGAGATATGGTATTTGATGGCAAAGAACGGCAATTTCACTTAAAATATGGAATATCAAAAAGAGTGAGGTTTGAAGTAGTTGAATCAGGGAGACAACATGCGGGTACTAGATGGGATCTACGTGAATTTATGCTCATCCCTGCATATGATGATTCCTTGCATTATCCATAGCTGTTACAATTTCTATAGAACAAGCCAGCAAAAGCTCTCACGTCAGTGCCTTCCTACATTTTTTCCAGAGCACCATCTTTCAAGAATTATATGGGTGCCTCATATATTTCCATCCCAACAATTCAGTACCCCTGATTTCCATATCCCATATTAATGTTTTCTCGGTGATCCATATTATCACCTGACAACCAAACGGTAATTAATACGGCACAGCCTCTCTGACATTCCACGGATTCTGAACACGTTGAAATATGCCCAGAATGGACCCCAGACAGGTAGACTTGGAAGACGCTTGTCCCTTTATAAATATTCAAATTTAACCAGTCATAAATTTGGTCGAAAAAGTTATGCGCCTATTAAAAAGGACAACATATTAATCCTACAAATATATTTTTAATATTTTGTAGTGTGTTGTTTTAATTTTATGTGCGCATTTGAAATTTCTTATATTTTGTCCGTGTTTACTGAATATTTATGGTGAATCCGATGCATCTGATATGGGACCAATTATTGTATATGAATAATGGGTTATTTGACAGGAATTAGTCTGGGAAAGTATAGATTCTGTGGCATGGAATATTACAAATTCTTTCGAGTTCCAGCAAAAAATTTAGAAAAGCACTGGCGTGAGGTAGGAGCATTTGCGAGCTTTTTATAGAGAATTTTCGAGTACTATAAAACATTGTGATACTAATGAAACGGATATGATGAATGAACAAAGCTATATCTCAAATATATTCTTTTGAACTTTTGGCTTACAATTTTTTGGATAGCCAACAATAGAGAATGTATTGTTAGTAGGGGTTAGTGACGTGGTGGCATACAATTTGGCGTATGATATAAAAGCCTAGGAAGAAAACCCTGCACCCAGCATAAGCGTTATTGTATGTATAAAATAAGCAGACATATATTTGAGGGACTTCTTTCTTCAAAAGCGGTCTTCTATTAATAAACACAGACAAAAGCAGAAAATTACTGAATACGAGAAAACAAGTATCAAATTTCTGTGAAACTTCTAATCCATTCCAAGAAAGAATCGGAAACGTCAGGAATATTCTTATTATTATATTGATGATACTTTAAGCATTGAATGTTTCTCGTTGAGTGATCAGTCAATATTAAAGCATATTTGAGATCAAAAAGATTAGGAAATCAGTTGATTTTATAAAAAAACTTGATGATAGAGAAACATCTCTCCACGGAAAGGAAAAAAAATCAATCCTAAGAAATTTCTTATCACTGCGGCATCAAAAGGGCAAAGAACTCGAGAATAACTTGCTGTTCAACATCTCAAGAGAATTCACAAATAAGTCAATACTTATCGACGATCTTCATCCGCGACACACTACCTTTCTGCCATCTGAATCTTAATACATGTGGTTGCTTCAAAACATAATTCAGGAACATGATATATACTTGAAGGCTTCTAGTTTTATTCTTTTACTTGGAAGTTACCACATATATAACGCAATCGATTTCAGTTTTGTATCAGGAAAGGAGTGAGCTTCTGTTTTATTGGTCACAGGATGAACGCAAGTAACGATTCGCTTTATATAATAAAAAGTGCACCAAGGGCAGCTATCGAAAATAGAATGAGCCGACTCACTGGTTTTTAAGTCTATCGGTGGGTATTTATTTGGTTTACCCCATGGTTGTATAGGTGGGAAACGCAACCTCTAAAGTTTATTTCAATGTAACTTTTTGTCTTATTATTTGTTTACCATTTAGAAATTTATTTCCGATAGCCTGTTTAATTCTAAACAAAAAATGTCGCATGAGTTTTTTGCCCAAAATAAACCAATTCGCAGCAAAAAATTATTTTACGAACAACTACAGAGATAGGTACATCGTCATAAATGCGAACTGGATATATTATTATTCTGTAGTTAGTACCTGCGTTTCCCACCCTTACAACCATAGGGTAAACCAAATACATAACTGGATAAGTGTCTTTTTGCTAGTAGGAAACGTTAGGTTAATTTCAATATTGTAACTTTTTGGTGCTTGTGAAAAAATTGTTATACAAATTTTATGTAAATACTCCCTTTGAGGGGCTGTATCTCAACAAGGGATGCTCCAATGAAGTTTCTTTATATGAAAGATCCTATCTTTTTCGATGAGAATCACCTCCTTACATATATTACACTTATTTAGTTACACCCTGTATAATAACGAGGGGAAATTGAAGATTCGAAGTTATCAGTAACGTCCTAAGAAGTCGCATTTCCAGTGCTACTGAAGCGCGTTCACGTCTTTTTGAGATGATAAATGTCAGTGTGAGTCAACGTACCATAAGAAGACTGGCTGAGAGCATGAGTAATCTAAGTGCCTTTTGACCAGCTAGCGCTCCACAATTGCTTCCACAGCATCTTAGAGCTAGACTTGCGTTTCCTCGAAAATATGCTGACTGGAGTATGGAGGAATGGAAGAACGTACTGTTCTCAGATGAGTGCAGTATAATAGCCTTAAGATGTCAAGATAGACGTCAGCGTGTGTATAGGCAGTTTGCTCCATGCGCAATAATGGAAACCGTGGGTTATCAAGGAGGGTCGATAATGGTTTGAGGAAGTATTTCTTACAAAGCTCGTACCGATCTCGTGGTGTTTGATAGAGATAGTGTGAACGCTTACAAGACCACGTATTACCTTTCACACCATTTATTGTGGAACAATTCAGATTAACGCACTATAATGCTCGATGCCATACCGTAAGATCCGTCGCTTAATTCCTCATCATCAAGATTCAACTTTTACCATGGCCGGCGCGCAGTCATGATCTTAACCCAATCGAACATATGTGGGACAACCTAAAAAGAAGTATCCGAGCAAGAGTATACCAGACCCTACAACCTGAAGAGAGCTCGAGATGGCTGCGGTAGTGGAATGGCACAATATGCTTCAGTCGGTTCAAGACATCATCGATGGATTGCCAAACCGGCTACAAGAAGTAATTTTGGTATATTATTTTTAATAAACAGGTCTGTTAAAGTCTTTCATGTTTTTATTTATCCTTAATAGGTGTTATCAAGGGTAATACCACTAGAGGTGAGATTTTTTGAGAACACTCTTGATTTTTTGGGAATAATGCGTTTAAATTTCACGAAACAAAGTTATCCTTTGTATAATTTTCAAAAAACGACAGTGTTCTCAGAAAAAATTCGAATCTCGTGTGGTATTTGGAAAGATCATTCAACAAATTAAATCAAACGAAATAAAAAATAGTTTTCGGCAACCGTCCGGGAAGTACCCACTTTCCGGACGCTTTTTCTTTGAGAAAGAAGCCTTTTCCGGCCTAGTCCGGGAAGTACGTACTTCCCGGACTAGGCCGGGAAGAATCACGTCGTTTTGATCATAGTAAATATGAAAATCTTGGTAGGTATATTTTTGATAAATGAAGTTACCATAGCACTGAGAAAACGGCTGACAGTTCATATAAAATTAGTTGTCAAGAATTTGCATGTTTTCTGATCGCAATCCCAATCCGCATTAAAATATGGAAAGCAGCAGTGATAGTGACAATGAAAATGTGCCTTGGGAAATTTCCAATATAGCAGCCGCTGCTACAGCACAATTATTGCCTGAAAAATCAAAATCAAGGTATGAAAACGTGTATGATTCGTTCACGAAATGGATGGAGATGAAGCAATGCAAAATTATAACAGAGGATGTAATGTTGGCCTATTTGGCGCATAAATCAGAAACAGTCAAATCCTCCACTCTGTGGAGCATGTACTCTATGTTGAAAAGTACCATTTTAGTAAAGAAAATGTGAACATAGCCATTTTCCCAAAAGTTCTCGCATTTCTTAAAAGGAAGAATGTTGGTTACAAAGCCAAAAAATCAGAAGTTTTCAGCAGTGAACAGATCAGCAAATTCATTAGAGAAGCGGATAATGATACATATCTAATGCTGAAGGTGATTTTAACAAAATATTACGATTGTAGGATATAAAAGTATCAACTTACTTTTCAGGTAGCAACAATTATTGGGTTAGCCGGCGCGTGCAGAAGAGAAGAACTGACAAAAATGTCGATTGATTTAATAAACGATAAGGAAGACATGTTGCTTGTGAAAATACCGGATTCCAAAACACATATTGAGAGAACTTTTGTTGTAATTGGGCAAGAAAACCTGCTGTTGTATAGACAATATTTATCTTTACGGCCATCTCATACTCCACACAACAGATTATTCGTGAATTACAAAAGGGAAAATGTTCGATTCAGCCTGTTGGTATCCACACTTTCGGGAGTCTCGGAATGAAAATCGCAGAGTTTTACATTTACCCAATCCTAAAATTACACAGGCCATAGCATTCGTCGAACTTCGGCGACGTTATTTGCTGACAATGGTGGAAACATCACAAATTTGAAGAGACACGGTGGCTGGAAGTCTACCAATGTGGCTGAAGGATATATAGATAATTCCCTTGAAAACAAAATTAAAATTGCCAAGACCATTCAAAAATCACCAGAAGAAAATAATCGATGCGAAACGAAACTTTGCCATCTTGTTGTGGCTTCAACAAAAGGAATTTAAATATACCAGGCATTTCAAACAAATTGAATCCCTTCAATATCAGTAATTGCTCGAATTTTAATATAAATATTAATATAAATAAGAATTAGAATGTTTCTGTTAATATGTGATATTTTCTGTTCTAATAATGGGAAACGTGGGTTATCAAGGAGGGTCGATAATGGTTTGAGGAAGTATCTATTACGAAGCTCGTACCGATCTCGTGGTGTTTGATAGAGATAGTGTGAACCCTTACAAGACCACGTATTACCTTTCGCACCATTTATTGTGAAACAATTCAGATTAACGCACTATAATGCTCGATGCCATACCGTAAGATCCGTCGCTCAATACTTCGGTGAGGTCAGGATTCAACTTTTACCATGGCCGGCGCGCAGTCATGATCTTAACCCAATCGAACATATGTGGGACAACCTAAAAGACTTATCCAAGCAAGAGTATACCAGACCCTACAACCTGAAGAGAGCTCGAGATGGCTGCGGTAGTGGAATGGCACAATATGCTTCAGTCGGTTCAAGACATCATCGATGGATTGCCAAACCGGCTACAGGAAATCATTTTTGACATTTTATTTTTAATAAACAGGTCTGTTAAAGTCTTTCATGTTTTTATTTATCCTTAATAGGTGTTATCAAGGGTAATACCACTAGAGGTGAGAATTTTTGAGAACACTCTTGATTTTTGGGAATAATGCGTTTAAATTTCACGAAACAAAGTTATCCTTTGTATAATTTTCAAAAACGACAGTGTTCTCAGAAAAAATTCGAATCTCGTGTGGTATTTGGAAAGATCATTCAACAAATTAAATCAAACGAAATAAAAATAGTTTTTTCGGCAACCGTCCGGGAAGTACCCACTTTCCGGACGCTTTTTCTTGAGAAAGAAGCCTTTCCCGGCCTAGTCCGGGAAGTACGTACTTCCCGGACTAGGCCGGGAAGAATCACGTCGTTTTGATCATAGTAAATATGAAAATCTTGGTAGGTATATTTTTGATAAATGAAGTTACCATAGCACTGAGAAAACGGCTGACAGTTCATATAAAATTAGTTGTCAAGAATTTGCATGTTTTCTGATCGCAATCCCAATCCGCATTAAAATATGGAAAGCAGCAGTGATAGTGACAATGAAAATGTGCCTTGGGAAATTTCCAATATAGCAGCTGCTGCTACAGCACAATTATTGCCTGAAAATCAAAATCAAGGTATGAAAACGTGTATGATTCGTTCACGAAATGGATGGAGATGAAGCAATGCAAAATTATAACAGAGGATGTAATGTTGGCCTATTTGGCGCATAAATCAGAAACAGTCAAATCCTCCACTCTGTGGAGCATGTACTCTATGTTGAAAAGTACCATTTTAGTAAAGAAAATGTGAACATAGCCATTTTCCCAAAAGTTCTCGCATTTCTTAAAAGGAAGAATGTTGGTTACAAAGCCAAAAAATCAGAAGTTTTCAGCAGTGAACAGATCAGCAAATTCATTAGAGAAGCGGATAATGATACATATCTAATGCTGAAGGTGATTTTAACAAAATATTACGATTGTAGGATATAAAAGTATCAACTTACTTTTCAGGTAGCAACAATTATTGGGTTAGCCGGCGCGTGCAGAAGAGAAGAACTGACAAAAATGTCGATTGATTTAATAAACGATAAGGAAGACATGTTGCTTGTGAAAATACCGGATTCCAAAACACATATTGAGAGAACTTTTGTTGTAATTGGGCAAGAAAACCTGCTGTTGTATAGACAATATTTATCTTTACGGCCATCTCATACTCCACACAACAGATTATTCGTGAATTACAAAAAGGGAAAATGTCTGATTCAGCCTGTTGGTATCCACACTTTCGGGAGTCTCGGAATGAAAATCGCAGAGTTTTTACATTTACCCAATCCTAAAATTACACAGGTTATAGCATTCGTCGAACTTCGGCGACGTTATTTGCTGACAATGGTGGAAACATCACAAATTTGAAGAGACACGGTGGCTGGAAGTCTACCAATGTGGCTGAAGGATATATAGATAATTCCTTGAAAACAAAATTAAAATTGCCAAGACCATTCAAAAATCACCAGAAGAAAATAATCGATGCGAAACGGAAACTTTGCCATCTTGTTGTGGCTTCAACAAAAGGAATTTAAATATACCAGGCATTTCAAACAAATTGAATCCCTTCAATATCAGTAATTGCTCGAATTTTAATATAAATATTAATATAAATAAGAATTAGAATGTTTCTGTTAATATGTGATATTTTCTGTTCTGTTTAATTTAAATAAGAATTAAAAATATATAAAAAGAAATGTGTCGTCTCATTGATTTGTTATTCTAGACGGTTGCCGAAAAATATTGTACGCAACACGCTTTGAAATGGTTTTTTTGGACTCATAGATTTCTAGGACTCGCTTGCGCTCGTCCTAGAATTTTGTCTATTCGTCCAAAAACCCTATTTTCCGGACTTGTTACGTAAATTACTATTTTATTCAAAAATAACCAGATAGAAGCATAACAACAAATTTTTCATCTTTATTCTCAAAATAATAATTATTTATAGTAAAATTATTATACACATTACGAGCATTATTTTCGAATGATGAAGTAGATAGTGATGTTGTTTCTTGAAGGACATTTTTTCATTCCTTATGGCTGTGATTATTTTATTGTGATGTTGTTGGTCCAGTTGGAGATACGGTTTCACTGACGCTGCAGAAGGATGGCCTGTTATCTTTATCAGCTGTTCCTCCACAATCCCTGCTTTGGCTAATTGGCTGACAGCAGTAGCTCGATGCGAGTCGTTGGTTATCTTCGACTTGGTTGTGTTGATGCCAATGAGTTCTGCCGGTTCTTTTGTCCATTTAGCTATCGTATTGGGACCGACTGGGGAGTTTTGAACCATGAACCATATTTCCAATTCTTATGTGGAGTAAGGAATAGTCTTTCAGTGGTTATGTTTGCAGTTCTTTTGGATAAAAGTAGCTTATATAACCTCACCGGGCAAATATCTTTTTCAATATTGGGAGTCCGCCATTTCGTTTCCGCGCATTTTCGGCACCACTTTGTCTTGTAGAAAATATCTGATTGTAGGCGATTCGGCCCGTGGGATTACCATCGTTTTCATTTCGAATTGGAAATGCGAAATTAGGCATGATGAACCCTCTCCTCCGCGCCAAGCAAGCTCCAATGCAGCAATAAAATAAAATTTTCTGTTCAAACCGTCTGGATTATCTTTTTACATAAGTTGACGAACTTTTTGTGTTGCTCCAAAGATAGTGCCTTGGCACTAACTTTTCATTTCTCAGGGTCCACTTGCAAAATACGCCTCTTGGCATTTCGTGCATCCCGTGTCGTTTTAAAAGCCACGTCTGTGAATGGATCGAACTTAGCGCCCCATTCGGAATAGAATTTTTCCTGCAGCTGTTTGGCAGTATTATTCCACAAGGTTTTACGACATTTTCCTTGTAGTCTGATCCATTTCTTTTCTTCATATTGAAAGCCCAGTCTAGCATAATATTATTGAGCTCTGACAAACTTGTTTTTTCATTTACAAGGTATTCCCGGGCAGCACAGAATTCTTCAAATTGTTTCCAAATGTAGGATCTTGACTTCACTGTATTAAGCGGCACACTTTTCTTCACACTTTCCTCAATTGAAGTAATATTACAATTCCCAAAATGTTTCATTTTTATCTACTTTATGGTAAAATACGAAAATAAACTGACAGAACTAGCAAATGTGCTGTTGAAGTTATCGCTAACAACTACTTGTTTATCGTAACCATGACGATCGCTACTTCCACCAACGGCCAAAGCTATCCGGACGTATTAATATTCCTATGCAAATTAGGCATTTGATGAAAACAAATTTCTAAAAGTGAAAACACTGTGAGGTTGAGTGTTTTCAGATACAGTTTGTTTGATCAACAAAATTTTTACAGTTTATGATATTTATGGATTGTTTGTTTGTTTTTAGTATTGGTATATTGCGTATGATATTTTACAGGCTTGAAAAAGGGCACTGTTCGAAACGTTGCCGAATTTAATCACATTGTTAATGAAAATAAAACCTGCGCTTCAAATGCTGTTGTCCAATCACTGATTATTTATTTATTATTAGACAGGTCAATACAAATGTTCGATCGTTATATATTATGTGTATGCATGTTTGAAGTTAGAACTTGAATAATAGATTTAATGATAATCGATAAAAAAAATCTAATTTTGCCACCTTTTCACTAATTTTCTTATGCATCGATAACAAGTTCCCCCCGCAATCTCCGCTCCTGAAACCGATAAAAAAGCAATACTAACAGCAAGCGTATTGTAAGCCTGTACCCCCTACCGAGCTCCGATGTTACAGCCACGGGGAAATGATTCATTGTAACCAACTAAATAATATTGTACCAGTGAAATATGAAAAATGGAGAGACCCTAAAAATTGATATTTTTCTGGTTCGTAGCCATTATATGAATGTATCTTCTTAGAAGACAGATGATGAAAGCATTAAAAACGATGCTCCAAACTCTGTATGATTTTTTGAATATAGTTCTTTTTATATTAATGTTTCTCGTGTTTGAACCGTAATAAATTGGAATCCATTTATACTGAATCAAAGAAAGAGACCAGAAATTATCGAAAGGATGCAGGGCATTGATATGAGGGCTCTAACCAGTATGAATGAATTCAAATCTTCCTAAAATGCACGGTTTCTAAGATGTTGAATGATTTTAAATTTGGAAAAAAAATGAAAAAATTGCCCTTTTTTCTGTATCGCATCCTGACTGGAAAAAAATCACTGAGCCGAAATAATTACACGTTGCTACAGTTTTTCTTTTTTCCATTATCATTTAGTTTGAATATGATTAAATAAAAACTTATTTAATAAAGTTTCCACATTTATTGTGTTTTAACAATATGTAACACTACATTTGCAACAATTGTTTCGCCAAATTCTTGGCTTCTTCAGGCGAGTTCGATGTTAAAACTAAATGAAAATGGATTTCCATCAAATGAGGACCTCAACCATTCAAGATTTTCCATTATCATCATTGAAAAGTTTGTTATTGAATTATTCGATAAATTTCATCTTTTCTGCGAATCCATCAAAATTATGAAGGCCTACTTATGAAGTTTCTTGTTAATGTTGAATTAAACATAGATGTTTCTTTCATTTCAATTCGATAGCATACTACTTACTTTGTGTATTTGAACATGTTATTAGCAGTGTTCATATTTTGAAATTCAAATGAATCGTGGTGTGGGTTAGGTTAGGAAAGGTTACCATTTCATAAACATATAACAATAGAAGTGCAAGTCCATAGTCATTGAGGTAAATCAAAAGAAAAGGGGGACAACGATGCTACCCTGTGGTACCCCCAGAATTATATCTTGTATGGTTGATCTGACAGTTTCTCCATTCATTTCCATTTCTACTTATTGTTTCCTGTACGCAAAATATGATTTGACCCATTGCAATGCTGGTCCTCGAATTCCATAGAGTTCCAGCTTCTTCAGTAATCTGTCACTGCCCACACTGTCATATGCTTTGGACAGGTCCAAAAACATGCCTATAGCCAGATCTTTATTCTCAAAGGCTTCCACTATTTTGCTTGTAATGTGATAAATTGCAGTTTTGATAGATTTCCCTTTCAAGTAACCATGCTGATATTGTCCAAATGAATTGTCTCACATAAATGGCATGGAACACATTGAACTGCTGATTAACATCATATTCAGGTATTTCATAAAAGTGCTTCCAATCTTGATTTGCTAATAGTTCTTTTAATACTTGGAGATTTTTCTGAGATGTGATTCGCTTTAAAGATTCGTTTATGTAGTTACCTAAAGCTTTGAAACTTATTTTCTGTGCTGTATGATCTGAAATTGAGTTTGAATGACACTTGTTGCAAAATTGGGACTATTGAATGGATCTTGTTAATTATAGTCGAGGTCAACATTTGAAAGAAATGATCTTTAAAAAATAATTTCGAAGAATGATTCTTTTATTGGCTGATAAAGATATAAAATAAAATTGTTTTTATTAAGTTTTTTCATTTAAACAAAAATACATCTAAATGAAACACCCTTTATAAGTAAAACACTGCAACATCCATGATAATTCAAAATAAGCAACAAATGGTTGATTTGTAAATACTAGTTTCTAATCAATGAGCCATCATGTTGTCTGTGAACTTTAACGTCCAAAAGCGGTAAAGAATATGCCTTTTCTATGTTTTTTTTCGAAAAGAATAATTTTTAAATAAACTAATTTCGTCAGACATATATCAATGGTTCAATGAGTTCATTTCATTTGCTTATATTTTATCTAAGTTCAGGATCAAATTACAATATACTCATAAATACATACACATCTTTGTCAACAAAAAACCCACACCACATAAACTCAAACTAAACAGACAGAATTAATTGGTGTCTAGGAATATCATCGATCTAATATAGCCTAACTTGTGCCCCACCCGGCATATAATTAAACCTTTCCACGATAGGCCACATATTCATCCCTTGTTAAGTATAAACATTTCCTAATGAAGTCGACACCGACCTATCAAAATAGATATTTTTATTGAAATATTAAAACATAAAACCCCAATAGTACTACAATATACTGCCCACAAAATTCAAAATGCCCACTAAACGGCATTCTTCGGATTTTTATATCCTATCCATATCGGCAGATAAGCCCCGTATTAATTTGATTTTATTTTATGATGACGTAGCTCGATAAATTTGATCCCCGGTCATACAGGAATGAAAAAAATGAAATAAACCGAGTGGCGATGGCGCCAGAGGGACAGTGGCGTGGGCGAGGTTTAGTAGAAGGGGTTTTTGGATAAATAAAATGATTTAACTCTTCGACGTTATTTATTGATAACAAAAATCTATTTCGTGTATTATTCTTCGGGGAAATAATTTCGGAGCACATATAATAACGAACTCGTGTTACTATGTTTCATAGGGATGAAATAAGAAAAAGGAATCATGTCACTTGGTACAGCGATAATGGTAATAATTTTAAAATTTGACACCCTCAATAGTTGAGTACTTTGATAACGGTTTTTTTGAATTTTACATTGTTTTATCAATAATGAATTGTTGAATTAAGGGGCTATCAATCGCAAGCACAAATTAAAGTAATATCATGGCGAAGTAAGTCGAATTAATTAAGTTATTTATCATATTTGAATATGAACAGATCCTTCTGGATGTTGCAATCTCTTCGTCAGTTAGTATACAAAAAGGAGTGATGACTCCGGCAGTCTGTAAACTTCAGTCCTAAGCCCCGCTATAAATAATTGAAATTTGAAAAAAAATTGAATATTGAGGTAAGGCGGATTTGCTCCAAGCCTGTTACATTTTTATATTCTGTGGTTGCCCGCCCATGACCAGAGAGCATCATATCCAATCGAAACTGTATTTGTCACGTTTTTCTTCAGTAATTGGGTATCGTTGTTTAATGGTCAAATTGTTCGTGATGCCGGTTAAAATGTTTACTGGCCGGAGGTTTGGTAGTGAGAGACCATTTGCGCCAGAGAGCAAGAACATTCATAATAAACATAAGTGGTTATTGGTCTGTTTCACCTTCCCAAGAAGCGCTTACGGAAGATTGTTAACATTTATATCGACGGTACTGGATTCGATTCGAAATAAATATGTACTCCATGGGGGGAGTGAGCAAAGAGAGAGAAGAAAATAAGAACTAGTGGCATCATTTTGCGTTCTTCAAATGTCGATTACAGTCACTCCGAGATCATTGTAGAGCGGTTTTGGTACTGTTGGAGTTAAAACTATTTTTATGAATCGATAACAAGAAAGAAGATTTATTTTTCTCTTTCTACATGAAGAAAAATTCAGTTGAGCCCTGACGTAAGGTCAGGGAACTTTTTCGCGCTTGTTCTAGAGTATTCTCTCTTACTCTGAAAGTATGTTATTCTAATAAAATCAAAAATAACATACCATAATCATCGTCATAGTAATAGTTGCTTTCATCACTACCAAAATTCTAATCACTTAATTTCGCCTTTTTAGATACAAGATGTTTATTCCACATTATTGGCCATTCCAAAATGAGAAAACGAAACGTAAATCGATTCGATTATACCAGGAATAACTTACGTAAACACAAACGTGTGGTGCTTTTGACTCCTCGATATTTTGCTGATCTGTTAAAACTACTTGCTTCATTCTCAGATGTGTTCATACTGACATATTGTCCGGTACCTACATTGACTGGCAAATTTGTATCAGTCATTTTTAGTGAATGACTTCTACAAATTGACTTCTTGTCTGTGGTTACTGGTTAACTTCTGTACTCATCAGAGTATATGTACTCATCAAAGTATATGAAAAAAAAAATCATATCTCCGGTGAAAGAAAACTAGGGCAGTTAAATTTCAGAAGATGTAAGATATCAATAAATAAATATTTAATTGGATACTACGGATATCTCATGAGGTATAAGGTATAAAAAGAATTTTAATTTCAAACGTACAATAAAAACGTCATTTCTCGATTGACAGGATCATCGAAAATTTCTATTTCTCCGCCAAGGAGGAGAAATGTTGCTACGCAACACTTTTCCGGCCGGCGACAGGAAAAGTGTTTCTATGCAAAAGATGAATTGGTCACCATAAACAAAAAATTCTCCAATTCAAACGTCATTTTTATTCATTGAAGTTACATTGAATGTATAATTGGTCAATGTTGCATTTTGAAAATTAAAACTATGTAGGAATGAACTGGTAGGATTCTGTTTCATATTCTGTTCAAAGGCTGATGACTCAATAGAGTAATTTGAATTGCTGGTTTCAGGGAGTTCGTTGACGCTCAATATCCTACCAGCAATCTCATTCTTATTTCGCAGCGAATCCTCGATATAGCCTTCTGCTACACTACTCGACTTCCAACCTCCGTGTTGTTTCAAAGACTCAATGTTGGCTCCTCCATCTATAAGTAGTGTAGCAGAAGTTCGCCTCAATGAATGACTTGGGTATTCGTTTGGATGACTCAATTGCAAAAAAGAGGCAACCTTTCTTGGAACACTTCCTATTGTATATATTCCCCTCACAGCCCTGTAGCATTTTCCCGATTGATATTTGAAAAAAAAAACTATTTCCAACGAAATCTGTTGGTCTTAACGCAGTGTATCTCCGATAAATCTTTAGATTATTCTCCCCAATAACTGTGAATGATCGAACTTTTCTCGTTTTGCTATCAGGACTATTGACTATTATAATATTTCCCTTGCTAACCAGAAAATTTGTAAGCTAAAAGTTCAAAAGAATGTATATTTATATCTATAGGTATTTGTTTGGGTACGGCAAATAGTCATTTAGCAGATGAGAGAAAAAAGCAGAAATAATTGCAAATATATTTACTTTCGGGAAAATATAACATCAATAATTACTAGTTGGCTCACATTTTATGTTCGAATTGTTTCCCTCCTTCTTCAAAATACATCCAGAATCTTTTAGTCACGGGAAAACAAATTTTACGAATAAATTAGCAGGACGACCTCAGCACGGCGCGTCAACTTCGGAGCCAGTACTTACGAATTTACGATACAGTTTATGCACCATTTGTCTGGTGGGTACTTGCTTAATTGGGAAGCCCTGGCGAAAAATAAGTGAACAAACAAACACGTTCTTCTTTCTTGTGCTTTACACGCGCAGCCATCGCAACAAACGCACTGCAAGTGTACACAACAATACTACTACACGCGGACAACTCAACTGGCTACGTTTCTTCTGCCTCCATACGCCCAGGTACGATACTGGTCAAGAATACTCGCATGCGTGAATACCAGACAGTGTGAACTAACTTTTGACACACTCTGTATATATTCATACATACCGAATTTCTACCGCGAGGAATCCGATGATGCCGACAGTGGACCTTGAGTGAATTAGTTTTCATTTTCGTTCAGCTGAAATCGACCAAGTATTACACGTACTCGCAATTTTATACAGAACTGAATTATTGAAGTTTTTAAGTTCACAATTCTTTCCGAAAAGAAAACAGCAAAAATTTTCCTCGCAACCTTCCGATTGCACTTCAGCGTGAAATTAAACAGAATTAACATTGGTTGAGACAAAAGGAATTCTGAAAAAGATGAGTAGTCGAGATAGGTACCAGACGAAAGTCCCAGACGCCAGTCGGCATTCCATGGGCAACTTTGTCACATGAAATATCATACGAAGAAACATGGACTCAATGAACTGCTCGTAAGTTCAGCGTAAACACAGCTCATTCAACATTTTCTTTTACATCACTCACAGGTTTAGGGTAATTTTCACCTTTGTTGACCCATTATGAACACAAGAATGACCTTTATTTGTTGATTTGAATCATGTCCTAATTATTTCATTCTTGATGACTAATAATCTCATCAATAGTTGTGCCATATATAAATTTCAAGTTGGTTTTAGGGCTATTCATGAATTTTGTTGACTGTTTCAAAATCCTGTCCACATATCACTCTTATTATGTACTTGTATAGGTCCTCACCCATCAATAGCCGATTTTCTATACCAACCTTGTAGGTAGTTTGATTTTGAATACCCTCTTTATCTCTTTTGAGCGTGGAATCCTTATTCCATAGAATTTTATTCACAAAATTCCCGATCTGAATCCAGTGGATTTTTCTATTGGGGATTTGAGAATGCTTAAGAAAAGTGCACAAATCCTAGATTTCGGGAAATTTTGGAATGGTGAATCGACGGATATAAACCGAAAACTCTGAAGTGTTTGAAAGACGGTATTCATTTAAAATGTGATGCTTCTTGGGATTGCTGAAAAGTGCTCAAATTCTAGCGAATAAATTCGCTGATATTCTTCAAAGGTTCTCGTGTTTGATCGCAATCCTTCGAAATTGCGAAATCGAAACAACAAGCCCTAATCAGGATGATTTACAACAATTCGGTTGCATAACGCACACGGCGTACACTTCTCGCGATCGATCAGTTTAATTAGAAACCGAACTACGGACGGACCCCTGGGGGGCGCCAGACCACCACCCGCTGCCTCTGGATCCACAGAATGGACCTCTAAACCAGCACGTGTCCCCCCGCAATTAGGTGAATATGTTAATATGGCGCATTCCGGACATTGTTACTATTTATTGGTAAGGGTTAAATAGATGGGATTTAGTAGGGTTTTGTTTTATTTCTTTATAATGGTCCGGTAAATCAACTTATCTGGCCCTTCAAAAAAAAAAATAATCTCGAATTTCTCACGTAGTTCGTAGATCAGGAAATGCCAACGAAAATTCACTTACCCTTTTGCTCAGAATCGAGATTTAGAAATAATTAGTCAACTTCTGTTTTGAGAATTTTGAAATTTTCTTATGAGTTTGTTCTGTTGTAACCATAAATTGTTTAACTTTCTCGAATAGATAAACTGAGTTTATTTTGACTTCAGAAACCGGCCATACGTAAAGGAATCGTAACGTAGACCATAGAGAAAAAATAATTTTTTTCCGTAACAATGACGAAATCCTACAATGATTTGGTCTCATCATAATTGTCTTGATCACCAAATGCTCCATCGAATCTCTGTAAAGGCGAGAGTAGAGACTGGATATTGACGTGACAGCCTTTTATAAATGATGGTATTGGATAATGAAATGATAATGGTAATGAGGTGCATTCCTCCGGTGACCTGACCTCTCCCAATCGTTTTGCTTGCTCGCATGTCGTTCAGTCTGACTCGCTATTATAACCAGTCACGGGCTCTTCGCTCGTTCCATTACATTAAACTTAATGAAATATAGGACGGGATATTCGAGAGACGAATTGGTTCAGCGCGATCTGAGTTATGTTTCTGTTATTTTCATTTAATGTGTAAAAATTTTTCAACGTTAATTAATGAATTATAAAGATTGAAGAACTTTTCAGAAATTAGCAGATCTCGTATATTCTACAGGTTTTTTTCTATGTGGTTTGATTTTATATTACACCTCCAACTTTCAACTGTTTTCAACCAATTCCACCATATCCTCCAATTCACTTTTGAGATGGAAAGGACAGTTCCATACTGATTTTGAACTGGTCTATAAATTTTACTGGCAGCTCTTTTTGTGATGATAATTTGAAGAGAATTGAAGACATCCTAAAATTTAATTATTATCCTTAGTTGTTCAGTGATAAAATTATTGGAAACAGGGATATAATGAAAAGACTGATATGTCCAAGAGTGGTAAGAATACAATAATACAAAACTAATAAAATTATCATACATCCCCGGATTCACTAATGAACAGAATATGATCGTAACATGGTTTTTAATACAGAAAGTTGATGATATACAATATTTCATCTTGCTGTGCATTATCAAAGAGTAGAAACAAGAGGGTGCACTCTGTCAAATTAGTACTGAAAATTTTTTCACGTATTTCGAAGCGAAACCACAGAATCGCATAAAACGATTTCTCCCTTGACTCAAAATCCCATAAGAGCAATGTAAATCGAGGCAACACCAATGAAATCACATTTCGTTATCACGTGCAATAAGGCAATCGGTCCGTAGTTCTAAACAGAAAAGGATTTTAATCGACATGAAGATGAATTTGGAAAAATCATTTTTTATTTATTAGGAAATATGAAAGCACTTTTCTTTCATCACAAGTGTTTCTGAACGACTTCCTTCAGGAACCAATACGCAATTTCGTGAGTAGCAATATTTCCACTGTTAATTTGTATTTTCATCATTTGCAATCTATTTTAATTTATTACTAAAATATCTTATAATTTAGAGCTACAACAATTCAACTGAGAAAATTGTAAAAGTTCACATCTTCTAAAATTTTAGGTCATTGCCATACAACTTTGAGAAAGAGTTCAATAACAGAACATTTATTTCCTGTGGAATATGTGTGAAGACCAGAGAGAATTCATAAGAAACAAGAAAATATCATTTGACACAATGGATGAATTAAATAGTAATGTTACTCACATATAGTTCAACTAATACTGCAGTTTTGTAAACAAACGAATAAGAAATATCCTTTTTCAAAATCGTATGAGATGAAGAAATTTTTTTAATTGATCTTATTATATGTGGATGAAAATTGTTTTATAAGCATTTCTTAAAAATTTTCAAGTAATTCCTAATACAAGAATGTAAGAATAATGTATAATATATTTTCATCAAAATATTAATGGAACCATTATATTATGTTTGCAAGTTAGAAGTCCTTTGATTATTGATGACAAACTTCTTACGAAGAAGTTAATTCCTGTTACACAAAATAAGCTGACGAATAATTGTAATCATAAAAGTTTGTGAATTTTGCTGATCAAATTTTTACCAATTCCAGACAATAATTTCACTTTCATGTATTGAATGTTTAAATAATGGGCTAAAACAAGAGGGCAACAAAAAAACAGGAAATTTTCTTTATAATTCATTTAATATAGTTACATCAAAAGTTAAAGAAATTCATTGAAAATTTGTAGTCAAGTTTCCTTCAGCATTATCAATCTTTGTTATATAATTATCTCGGTTCCATCTTAAGCATTCTCAGAACATAAAAAAAAACATAAAAGAGCAATTTCCTATTCTATAAAAATATTCATATACATACAAAGGATCAGATCCCTGAACTTGAAATCCAGTTGAACGGTAACTTTTGGAAGAAAACACTGAGAAATATTAACTTAACATCATTTCTGCTGCAGTATATTGAACTTTCTAATTTTTTCATTTTGCCTCTTGTTACATTCATCACTCTGTAAATTTTGATTTGCAAATTCTGATTTTTAAAAACAAATTTAGCATATATTTGTAGGGAAACTGACCAAGAATGATGAAATGGGATAGTTCTCAGCTTTTGGATTAGCAGTTGATGAGGAGATGTAGTGGCAGCGGCTTTCATGTTTTGTGATGTTTGCACATTGCAGTTTACCATTTGTGGAACATGTTTGAGTTCCCTTATCGATTCCTATTCTATCGGTTTGTGTACCTATATCAAAGCTTTTCAGTCTCTTAAACAGGTTTAAAGTAGGAACAGCCGTTTTATTTAAGTAGCGGCCAGTCATTAAATAAGGTTCGAAGTGATCACTGCAAATCCTGTTTCCTCAGAATTGTCGCATCGCTGCAGGCCAATTTCCATTGCAGGGCTCGTTGAGGGTCATCTGAACTGGGAAATCTAAAGAATCTCACACCCGAAACATTCGAACAGTACTTAACTGAACATCTTGCCTTGCTTTCACCCATTTTATCTACAAACCAGACTTCTCTGCAGAGCTATGTAAATGCTTTATCCAAATATGAAAACCCGTGCGGAATGAAATTCTAAATTTTCTATACAAAATCAGCGATAACTTTTACTCCATATATCACACACATCATTAAAAATTTTCGAATGGAGAGAAAAGAATTCATAGACAAGTTATATAAAATATGCCATTTAATTCAAAGTTTTGGTTAAATTAAGGATCTGCTATGATTTTTAGAAATACCTGGTGATTTGTTTCGCGGTTTAAATTGAATTTGAGAAGAGAGAGAGATATATCCTTCTCTTGTTAGTCCAGCCCTTTTTCAACGATAGAATTCTCAAGGTCATTGAATCGTTGACGAGAAAAAGCCGGAGTGCTCCATCTTTGTAAGTTAATCTTTGGCATTATTTTCTTAATTGATATATACAGACCCTGTGATAGATCGGAAGGAATCAGTCTACAATATTCCTTACGGTAGTTGTACGAAGTGTGATATTGGCCAACTAAACAACTTTGCAAATATAGAATAGGTCAGCTCAAATATGATTGCCATGAAACGTTTAAATCCATAGATACGAAGAAGGCAATTCCAACTAACTATTTCAATGAAAATATCATTTTAATTCTGTTCGAATAACCTCTTTTTCAAAATCCTTCATCCCATCATTCCACTAATTTGAGCGCACATAGAATCAATGGAGATACGTAAAAGATAACTAAACATCATCAGAGAAAGGACTCAAATAAAAGCAGTAAATTCTAGCGATAATTAAGCAAGGGATATAATTAACTTTTCGGATTTAATGGTTATTTCGAACTATTAGCAAGCTACCACACGCCCACAATCCATAAAGACCCAAGGATCAACCTGTTCCGTACCTGTTCAGGATGCATCTGCATTATTTAGATATGTTTCAATAGCCTTTAGCCTACGATTGAATGATGACATCATTTCATATCATAATAATAATTATTCTCCGTGCTTTATTGTGTTTAGCAAAGCCATCCAATGAAATATTGGTGAAATCAGAATCGAGGCCGAAATACCAAAATGTAGTCATCGCAACTAGGCTCTTGTGAACAGGCGCGTTTTTGTGTAGAAGAAGGACACCTCTAATCAATTTTCTTCACTTTTTTTCTTTGATGGTTTTTTCAACCGTTCTAGAATGGAGGCCTAGTACTCCTCGTTTGTGAGGACACGTTCATCTTTTGTAAGCGATCGACAGAATCCCTTCTGAGTTTCAAAAACTGTTTCCATGATTTTTCTCGCTGACTGTGACATCTCGAACTCCTTGGGTTGTGGTGTGCCCTTTTTGTGCCACTGCATAGATTCCTGTTTTGATTCAAGGTCATGATGATTAACCCAAGTTTGTATTCCACTTTAGTCGACGAGGAAAAATTTCTCCCTACATGTTGAATTCTTTTGATTGTGAAGTTTTGGGGTATATTCGAAACAAACCTGCGCCTCAACCCGTCAAAATTTATTGGAGGATAGGGGATGAGTGAGACCTCATTTGAGAGGTCTCTTTCTAACTGCTTATAATAATAATAATAATAATAATTATGACGTTTATTCGACCAGTAGTTACATCCTATATTGTCACAAAAACAAAAAAAAAAACAATTTCCACACATTTCCAATTCATTCTATGCATAAATATACTGTTGAAAAAACATCCCAGATAATTCTTTTCCGAAGACAATTTCATGAAATTGTCTTGTGAGGAAAATTCATGAATCATTATGAAATAAACAAAAGTTCATACTGTATTTACAAAGGTGCACAAAAAAAAAAAAAACTAATGATAGAATGTCATTTGTTATGAGCCATGGTTAATTTTTTCGTCTTTAAGTATGGATATAAGAATTCTTCAAGTCTATCATTTGGCAAATTTTCCATGTCGGCAGCGAGACAAGCCACTCTTTAATTTTTCTCTTGAAGACGTTCATTACAACATTTTTAATTTCAGGCGGTATTTTATTGAATATGAACGGAGCTAGATAGGCATGAGATCTTTGACCTATTGTCCTGTTCGTCCTCGAATGAGTTATCCACGCTCCTCTATTTCTTGTATCATATAAATGATCATTAAATACATCGCAATCCTTCGAAATTGCGAAATCGAAACAACAAGCCCTAATCAGGATGATTTACAACAATTCGGTTGCATAACGCACACGGCGTACACTTCTCGCGATCGATCAGTTTAATTAGAAACCGAACTACGGACGGACCCCTGGGGGGCGCCAGACCACCACCCGCTGCCTCTGGATCCACAGAATGGACCTCTAAACCAGCACGTGTCCCCCCGCAATTAGGTGAATATGTTAATATGGCGCATTCCGGACATTGTTACTATTTATTGGTAAGGGTTAAATAGATGGGATTTAGTAGGGTTTTGTTTTATTTCTTTATAATGGTCCGGTAAATCAACTTATCTGGCCCTTCAAAAAAAAATTAATCCCGAATTTTTCACGTAGTTCGTAGATCAGGGAATGCCAACGAAAATTCACTTACCTTTTTGCTCAGAATCGAAATTTAGAAATAATTAGTCAACTTCTGTTTTGAGAATGTTGAACTTCTCTTATGAGTTTGTTGTGTTGAACCATAAATTGTATGTATCTCTATAGTCCAATTCAGTTTGAATGAAAATTACCTTCAGCCGCATCCACTATTGAATCTGAATTGTTTAAAAACATTATTTTCCCTCTAAGAAATGATTCAGGTACTCATGTTTCATCAGATGATTATATCGATTTAATTCCTTTCAACTTCAAATATATGTGCAATTTAGGAAAAAAGATGAAGAATAATTTTATCTGCAAAAGAGACTGCTGGATTAATCATTTGGATGGGAAGTTATGTGACATTTATTCATACAAAATTTTCGGTCCTTTGGATATCAATGTTGAAGATATAAATTTCGGATGAAGGAACCAATGAAAATGTTTCAATCTGGCGCTATCTATGTAAATTTAATCAATTGAATGAAATGAGAAAGTCATGAATGAATGTTGAGAAGACGAGTTCTTTGACGTCTCGTTGTTTTTTTTAATCCTGTAATTAATATTGTATATTTATTGCTTTTGTTAATTTAAGTTCCAAAACATTACGTGTATTTTTTTATAGCCTGAAGAAGACGCTAAATAGTCGTCGAAAAGTAGCTCCAGATCGAAGCATTCTTATTGGTTCCTTCAAGCGAAATTTTATCTTCAACTTTATGTGACATTTTCCAGAGTCCAATAAAATGTGCTTTATTATAAATATTAAAGTTTGGAGCCCTAAGCAGGAACAGGGTGCATAAACAAGTATTTATTGGAATGTCATAAGGCAAAAGCTGAATATTTTGTGCTACTTCTGCTTGGGCTTAGCCCAACTTGAAACCTTAAATCGCCTATAACTTTGAAAAGGGAGATAATTGGAAAAAGTGGTGTAGAAATAAATTGTTTCTTTTCCCTTCACGAATCAGTAGTTAAAATTAACGCAGTAATCAAAGAGTCGCCCTGTATATGTCGATATGTGTGTATTCTTTCGATTAATACCTTCTATATTAACCAGACTGTAAGAATTGTAATTCTAAAAGATATTTCGAATGACCGTAATTTCATTTTATTGGCGTTTGTGGTATTGACCAACTCCACTTGTCTTAACATAGAAACTATAACTGATCAAAAGTACAATCTGTTTCCTCATCAGCACATTTAAATTAACAAAAATCAGTTCTTGCCTTTTCTTCACCAAAAAAGAAAACATTTGTTTTGCTCCCTTGTGTTAAAAAATGTGGTGTTACATTTAAGAAATCAAAGGAAGGGAAGAATGAGTTCAGAACGTCTCTTTTTTTTATGCAAAGTAAATCTCTGATAGTTAATTTTTAAATAAATATAATTAAACTAGTCGGTACTTAAATGTTATCTTGAACAGGCAGAGTTAATACGAAACGATATAAAAACCGAGTAATAAGTTGCTGAGTGGTGAAGAAAAATTTTGCTTCGGTGGAATGCCCAATAGTTGAAAATATATTAAAAAAATTAGCATAAACTCATTTGACCCATTCTATAAGTACTTACAGTTTTGTCTTGAATGTGAAAACCATTAACAGATAGGAAATATAAATCAGGCTATTCAATTCATCTCGTAGTGGAGTCCACTTCGAGTCACTCGAATGGTAAATGAAGGTGATATGGCAGGATGAAAGTAACGGTTCAGAACGAAGACATGGGGTTGCATATAATATTTTCCTTTGTATCCACATGTTATGCGAATAAAGAAATTGGCTAAATTGCAGGTCTATCAGCTGGTTCATGAATTTTGATGAGAAGTTCAAATTCTCGGAATCAAGACAGGTTATAGTCTTTACATAGAGTTGTTTCTCAGTGAATAATCATTAATAAATTTCAAAAAGACACCACGAATCTCATTGAGTAATGTCCTCTACGACTTACTAAAGTTCGAGTGTGGCTTAATAAGTGAAGTGATTTCCAACAAACAGTTTTCATGGAAAAACAGAAAGGATCCTCCAATGGCCACATATTGAAAAAAAAATTGTTCCAAAACCAGAAACAGTATTTACAAAGAATTATTCTTCTGTTCAAAAATCCTCAAATAGCATGTCGATAAGTTTGGAATTATCTATCAAAATGGAATATTTTAGAAGGTGGAGAAAAAGATGAAATCTCATCTGGTTGCACTTTTTGTGAGGATTTTTCTCTCTTTCTTTCGTTCAAATCTTGATTATTTTATTTCCTACTATCAGCAGTGAATAAGTCACAATTGGGTTGGTATAAAAATGAAATGACGAGTCGACTGTCAACTCAACCACCATGTTAGCGAATAGTAACATAGATCATAGACAATTAGAAACAAATTACTTTTTCGTACTTCCGGGCCTAAAGTGACAACTTCACTCCCCTGTGACAGATACTAAAGTGTCACATTGACGATACTGCCGGAACGATTAAATCACAAACAAACGAATTTAAGGGATATTTTATTGAAAAATACAATTAATTAGAATGGTAATTAACGTTAATATTCAAATTAATATTGTGACAGTTCGTCATATTGACCAGTCTTTCCTGGGTTAATGCAGCAGGTAACTGACGAGTAACAGATAGGTCCTTATCATATTGAACTGGTGTTTGTTTCGAAGATCCTGCGGAAACAGGAAGCGAGAATGAGGACTGTGGCATAACTATAGCGGACGAATCGGCGACTTGACCAAATATTTTATCTGAAATTTTTTGTGTATTTTTAATAGACGATTCAATATATCCCTCGGCCACGTTGGAGGATTTCCATCCTCCATGTCTCTTCAGCACGTCTATTGTTGCTCCCGAATCAGCTAACAAAGACGCAGATGTGCGTCTAAAACAATGTCCCGTATAAGACGTCGCATTTTCTAATTTCAAGAAAGCTGCTATTTGCCGTGGAAATGTACCAAACATGTTTTTTCCTACTACTCGCGTTGTACATTCTTTGTTGATGTATTGAACAAAAAATTTTGAATGAGGTGTCCCTGTCTTTCGCAATGCCACATATTTTAGAAATATCGCCACAAAACTGATGGCACTGTTTTCTGAATTTTTGATCACAAAATTTCGGTCAATTTTATTTTTGGTGTCTCTAATCGCAATTAGGAAGGAATCGCCCAAATCTCTCACATCGTCGATTTCTAAATCAGCCAACTCTTTTCCACGACAAGCTTCCGCAACGCCCAAAATAAGTGCAACCTACAAAAAAATTGATTTCTTAGAATTTCTGAATATAAACACATTTCCAAATTTACCAATTAAATACTTATCATCCGGAGCCTCCCGTAAGAACTGATCTACCTGCTCAGACGTGAAAATTCTTGACTTCTTTGGCTTAAATCCCTCATTTCATCTCTTCAAAAAAGCTAATAATTTTGGAAATTTACTTATATCAATATCTTCTCTAATGTTAATAACCGATTTCAGCATTGAGTAATGTGCCCAAAGAGTTGAGGCACAAACCGCTTTTGATTTATCATTGAAGTAGACTTAACAGCGCATTTTCAGTAGGTTGTCTCACATTTTTTAAGCGGCACCACTTTTTAAAGGCATCGTACTGCTGCTCGTATAGTTTTCTAGATTTCGGTGGTAATAATTCTTCACCTACTTCGGCTGCTCTTTTATCAATATCAGATACACCTTCTTCACTCATGATACCAATAATTATCAATAACAATGTTTCTTTACAATGACACTAGTAATGACAATGTTTCTAAATTTTAATTGTCACAACGCAATGTTACTATGGTAACTTATTTTAAAGACAGTTTATTAAATGAGTTGAAGAGAGAAAAAACTGATTGAAATTATTGAAATAATTAATAAAATCATACCGGAAGTACGAAAAGTATCGTATATACCTTGCGACTGAAGTACATTTAATCCTTCAGGTAAATTATGGCCCTCCCTGCGGTCGGGCCATAAACTTTACCTTCAGGATTAAATGTACTACTTCAGTCCCGCGGTATATAATAAACTATTCTCTATTTCAGTGTCGTAATGAGTTCATTACAGTACTGAAAACAGTGCTGTAATGAACTCATTACAACATTGTTTTTTCGTTTTGTGGTTGACAACACTGACATCCTATCCTTTCAAATGTCAACACGCTTCCATTGCGTGTCAATTGTCAATATTAAACCATGTAGAGATTTAAACGCACTATTCAAATTCTATAATAATCTTTCAATTTTCGTCACACCAACAGCGAAAATAAAATACTAAAGGCACTAGGAGGTTTAATCAGAATTTTTCATTGAATTTCAATAAATTTCTCACAATTCTTGACTGAAATAGAGAAAATATCGTCTAATACTCGTTGCAGAAGGCAATTCCAACACGAATGCAAAATTTTGAACGCCTGAGTTTATGAACGCATAGGTACCCATTCTGCAACTTGTATTAGAATATACTATTATTCCGTAACAGTGATGAAAACCCGCAATGATTTGGTCTCATCATAATTGTCTTGATCACCAAATGCTCCATCGAATCTCTGTAAAGGCGAGAGTAGAGACTGGATATTGACGTGACAGCCTTTTATAAATGATGGTATTGGATAATGAAATGATAATGGTAATGAGGTGCATTCCTCCGGTGACCTGACCTCTCCCAATCGTTTTGCTTGCTCGCATGTCGTTCAGTCTGACTCGCTATTATAACCAGTCACGGGCTCTTCGCTCGTTCCATTACATTAAACTTAATGAAATATAGGACGGGATATTCGAGAGACGAATTGGTTCAGCGCGATCTGAGTTATGTTTCTGTTATTTTCATTTAATGTGTAAAAATTTTTCAACGTTAATTAATGAATTATAAGGATTGAAGAACTTCTCAGAAATTAGCAGATCTCGTAGATTCTACAGGTTTGATTTTATATTACACCACCAACTTTCAACTGTTTTCAACCAATTCCATCATATCCTCCAATTCACTTTTGAGATGGAAAGGGACAGTTCCATACCGTTTTTGAACCGGTCTATAAATTTTACTGGCAGCTCTTTTTGTGATGATAATTTGAAGAGAATCCTAAAATTTAATTATTATCCTTAGTTGTTCAGTGATAAAATTATTGGAAACAGGGATATAATGTCCAAGAGTGGTAAGAATACAATAATACAAAACTAATAAACTTATCATACATCCCTGTTGGTAGTAAAATCAACATTTATTCTATGACCTTCCATTAACGCCATCTATGTAGCATTTTTGTAATGTCTTTTTGGGAACCACGCTATGCGTTCCTCCATTTTAGAATAAAATAGTTAGTCTTAAGCTGAACCTCAACGAGTGTGTTTCATTCCCTTATAAGTTCGACACAGTAATTCTTCCACTTTAAAAAACATCAGGTTCTGGACCCAGATACCTCTTTTATTCAGTAAAGAATAAAAAAAAGACAATTATTATTCGTGCTTTAGAACAAGGGAAAGTGAGAAACAGTGAACATTCGGAAAGTTGTTGGTTGAAGACTGTGTAGTATAAATTCAAAATGGTCGCTAACCACGTTAACTACAGCATTCCCAGATTACTCGGTCGCGAAAATTACGCGGAGTGGTGTTTCGCTATTGAAAACTTCTTTGTTCTGGAAGGACTTACTGAATGTTTATCCGGCAAACAAACGAACACAGTGATGGTGGCTAAAGCAAAAGCGAAGTTGATCTTGACTCTAGACCCGTCTATCTACCCGCATATCAGAAATAAGGAAACGTGCATGGATGGCGCTGGAACATTCCGGAATAATGATATCTTCAGACCAAATTAAAACGAAGTTGATGGACATGGAAGTATATGACGACACGCGCAGTACGGTAGCGAACGCTTTCGCTAGTAGAACGAACCATCGGAAACATCCCAAAGGTGGCAGCACAAGTTACGGACAAAACGCCAAAACAGAAAATGGCCGATCCAATCGAAATGAAATAGTTTGTTACAAATGTAAACAACCGGGACACTTCAAAAATAAATGTCCTAGTCAATATCAGAAAAATAATCATCAGAAGAAAAAGGAAACTACGTCAAATGCATTCAGTGCAGTTTTTTTGACAGCTAATTTCAACGTCAATGATTGGTATGTTGATTCTGCAGCAACTAATCACGTAACAACAAGAAAAGATTGGTTAATTAACTCAGAACCAGCCGACGTCCGTGAAATTAGAGTTGCAAATGATGAGCATATAAATGTAGATTGCATTAGACAGGTAAATATTACAAAACAAGTAAACAAACAAAGTTTTGACATTGTTGTTAAAGATGTTTTATATGTCCCAAAGCTTTCGACAAATCTTTTATCTGTTTCGCAACTGACCAAGAAGGGCAACAGAGTAGTCTTTACCGACCAGGGTTGTGAAATATGCAACAGGGATGGTGTATTGATTTCGACTGCAGACTTGGTGAATAACATGTATAAGCTGAATATGAAACAACCTGAACAAACTTTTGTGGCCACTGCAGTGTCAGGAGATATTTGGCACAGACGATTTGGACACATCAATTACAAGGAGCTTTCGTCAATGCAGGACGTCGTACAAGGAATGGAAGGGAAAAATAATTAATAGCTCTCAACCATGTGATATATGTTGTGAAGGAAAGCAATGTCGTCTACCCTTCAAGAATGTAGGTACCAGAGCAACACAAGTCTTGGAAACAGTACATGCTGATCTGTGTGGACCAATGGAGGTAAGCTCTTTGGGAGGATCGAAATATTATTTTCTCCTTGAAGATGATTTTAGCAGGATGACCTTCATTTATTTCCTCAAACACAAGAAGGAAGCTTTCAATTGTTTCAAAAAGTTTAAATTATTAGTTGAGACCAATAATAAAATAAAGGCTCTACGAACTGATAAAGGTGGAGAATTTTGTTCCTCAATATTTGAGAAATTCTTATCGGAACATGGCATCATACATCAAAAGACAAACCCTTACACACCTCAGCAGAACGGAATGTCAGAACGAATGAATAGGACGTTAGTAGAAAAGGCACGTTGTTTACTTTTCGATGCAGGACTCCAAAAATGTTTTTGGGCTGAAGCAGTCAACACTGCTGTGTATCTACGGAATAGATCGGTTGTCACTGGTTTAAAAAAGACACCTTATGAAATATGGACAAAGAAAAAACCGAATATCAGCAATATAAGAATCTTTGGCAGCCATGTCATGATGATGATACCTGCGGAAAAAAGAAGAAAACTAGACAGAAAATCCAGAAAAACTATTTTGGTTGGTTTCTGTGAGAACACTAAAGGTTATAGACTGTACGATCCCGAATCTAAGGAAATAATAAACAGTAGGGATGTCATAATAACCGAGAAAATATCAGAGAAAGCCGATATTTTGGATCATATATTGCCAAATGATGTCACCCCTGAAAAGCTGTCAGTTTCGGTGGGGGAAAACATGGATTCCACCCTTGAAACTGAAGAATCGTTGAGTAGTGTTGATCCACAGGAAGATTCAATGAACAGTTGTGACTCATCTTATCTTCAAGAAAGTGTAGGTGACACAAATGAAGTTTTACCACTACGAAGAACGGAAAGGGTAAGAAAACCAAAAGCTTTCGATGATTTTGTTACATATGCATGTCTAGCAAATGAGAATATAGAGGACTTACCAACAAATGTGGCAGAAGCTCTTTCTGGACCTGATGGGGAAATGTGGAAAAAGGCCATTGATGCAGAGCTGAACTCTTTTGAAGCTAATGGCGCATGGGAGCTGGTAGAGAAACCTCTGAACGCAAGTGTTGTGCAGTGCAAGTGGGTATTCAAACAAAAGCTCGATAGTGCGGGAAACGTTATTCATAGAGCTCGTTTAGTGGCAAAAGGTTTTACGCAAAAACCTGGTGTGGACTACGACGAAACTTTCTCGCCTGTTGTGAGACACTCTAGTTTAAGACTTTTGATAGCCTTGTCTCTGCATTTAGACCTAAAAATTACCCATTTAGATGTTACTACAGCCTTCCTTTACGGATCCTTAATTGAAACGGTGTACATGATACAGCCTGAAGGTTTTAATAAAGGCAATCATGATAATAAAGTTCTCAGATTAAAACGAGCCATTTATGGTCTAAAACAATCGTCCAGAGTTTGGTACGAAAAAGTTGAACAAATTTTACTTTCATTAGGCTTTGTTAAATCAAAATATGATCCATGCTTATTTTTGAAGAATGACAAAAATGTAAAAGTAATCATAGCATTGCATGTAGATGACTTTTTCATTTTTTCCAATTGTGACAAGGAAACAGATTGTGTTAAGAAGGAATTGGGTACATTCGACATAAAATAAATTTGATTTAGTGAGGGTGTTGGTAGTAAAATCAACATTTATTCTATGACCTTCCATTAACGCCATCTATGTAGCATTTTTGTAATGTCTTTTTGGGAACCACGCTATGCGTTCCTCCATTTTAGAATAAAATAGTTAGTCTTGAGCTGAACCTCAACGAGTGTGTTTCATTCCCTTATAAGTTCGACACAGTAATTCTTCCACTTTAAAAAACATCAATCCCCGGATTCACTAATGAACAGAATATGATCGTAACATCGTTTTTTAATACAGAAAGTTGATGTTATACAATATTTCATCTTGCTGTGCATTATCAAAGAGTAGAAACAAGAGGGTGCACTCTGTCAAATTAGTCTGCAAATTTTGTTCACGTATTTCGAAGCGAAACCACAGAATCGCATAAAACGATTCCTCCCTTGACCCAAAATCCCATAAGAGCAATGTAAAGCGAGACAACACCAATGCAATCACATTTCGTTATCACGTGCAATAAGTTAGCCAATCGGTTCGTAGTTCCTGTAGCAAGAATCTAAACAGAAAGGGATTTTAATCGACATGAAGATGAATTTGGAAAAATCATTTTTTATTTATTAGGAAATATGAAAGCACTTTTCTTTCATCACAAGTGTTTCTGAACGACTTCCTTCAAGAACCAATACGCAATTTCGTGAGTAGCAATATTTCCACTGTTAATTTGTATTTTCATCATTTGCAATCTATTTTAATTTATTACTAAAATATCTTATAATTTAGAGCTACAACAATTCAACTGAGAAAACTGTAAAAGTTCACATCTTCTAAAATTTTAGGTCATTGCCATACAACTTTGAGAAAGAGTTCAATAACAGAACATTTATTTCCTGTGGAATATGTGTGAAGACCAGAGAGAATTCATAAGAAACAAGAAAATATCATTTGACACAACGGATGAATTAAATAGTAATGTTACTCACATATAGTTCAACTAATACTGCAGTTTTGTAAACAAACGAATAAGAAATATCCTTTTTCAAAATCGTATGAGAAGAAGAAATTTTTTTTTAATTGATCTTATTATATGTGGATGAAAATTGTTTTATAAGCATTTCTTAAAAATTTTCAAGTAATTTCTAGTACGAGAATGTAAGAATAATGTATAATATATTTTCATCAAAATTTTAATGGAACCATTATATTATGTTTGCAAGTTAGAAGTCCTCTGATTATTGATGACAAACTTCTTACGAAGAAGTTAATTCCTGTTACACAAAATAAGCTGACGAATAATTATAATCATAAAAGTTTGTGAATTTTGCTGATCAAATTTTTAACTAATTCCAGACAATAATTTCACTTTCATGTATTGAATGTCTAAATAATGGGCTAAAACAAGAGGGCAACAAATAAAAAGGAAATTTTCTTTATAATTTATTTAATATAGTTACATCAAAAGTTAAAGAAATTCATTAAAAATTTGTAGTCAAGTTTCCTTCAGCATTATCAATCTTTGTTATATAATTATCTTGGTTCCATCTTAAGCATTCTCAGAACATAAAAGAGCAATTTCCTATTCTATAAAAATATTCATACATACAAAGGGATCAGATCCCTGAACTTGATATCCAGTTGAACGGTAACTTTTGGAAGAAAACACTGAGAAATATTAACTTAACATCATTTGTGCTGCAGTATATTGAACTTTCTAATTTTTTTATTTTGCCTCTTGTTACATTCATCACTCTGTAAATTTTGATTTGCATACTTCATTATGTAAAAAATTCTGATTTTTGAAAACAAATTTAACATATATATGTAGGGAAACTGACCAAGAATGATGAAAAGGGATAGTTCTAGGCTTTTGGATTAGCAGTTGATGAGGAGATGTAGTGGCAGCGGCTTTCATGTTTTGTGATGTTTGCACATTGCAGTTTACCATTTGTGGAACATGTTTGAGTTCCCTTATCGATTCCTATTCGATCGGTTTGTATACCTATATCAAAGCTTTTCAGTCTCTTAAACAGGTTCAAAGTAGGAACAGCCGTTTTATTTAAGTAGCGGCCAGTCATTAAATAAGGTTCGAAGTGATCACTGCAAATCCTGTTTCCTCAGAATTGTCGCATCGCTGCAGGCCAATTTCCATTGCAGGGCTCGTTGAGGGTCATCTGAACTGGGAAATCTAAAGAATCTCACACCCGAAACATTCGAACAGTACTTAACTGAACATCTTCCCTTGGTTTCACTCATTTTATCTACAAACCAGACTTCTCTGCAGAGCTATGTAAATGCTTAATCCAAATATGAAAACCCGTACGGAATGAAATTCTAAATTTTCTATACAAAATCAGAGATAACTTTAACTGCATATATCACACACATCATTAAAAATTTTCGAATGGAGGAAAAAGAATTCATAGACAAGTTATATAAAATATGCCATTTAATTCAAAGGTTTTGGTTATATTAAGGATCTGCTATGATTTTTAGAAATACCTGGTGATTTGTTTCGCGGTTTAAATTCGAATTTGGAGAAGAGAGAGAGATATATCCTTCTCTTGTTAGTCCCGCCCCTTTTTTCAACGATAGAATTCTCAAGGTCATTGAATCGTTGACGAGAAAAAGGCCGTAGTGCTCCATCTTTGTAAATTAATCTTTGGCATTATTTTCTTAATTGATAGATACTAACCCCATGATAGATCGGAAGGAATCAGAGTACGAAATTCCTTACGGTAGTTGGACGAAGTGTGATATTGGCCAAACTAAACAACTTTGCAAATATAGAATAGGTCAGCTCAAATATGATTGCCATGAAACGTTTGAATCCATAGATACGAAGACGGCAATTCCAACTAACTATTTCAATGAAAAATATCATTTTAATTCTGTTCGACTAACCTCTTTTTCAAAATCCTTCATCCCATCATTCCACTAATTTGAGCGCACATAGAATCAATGGAGATACGTAAAAGATAACTAAACATCATCAGAGAAAGGACGCAAATAAAAGCAGTAAATTCTAGCGATAATTAAGCAAGGGATATAATTAACTTTTCGGATTTAATGGTTATTTCGAACTATTAGCAAGCTACCACACGCCCACAATTCGTCCCATAAAGACCCAAGGATCAACCTGTTCAGTACCTGTTCAGGATGCATCTGCATCATTTAGATATGTTTCAATAGCCTTTAGCCTACGATTGAATGATGACATCATTTCATATCATAATAATAATTATTCTCCGTGCTTTATTGTGTTTAGCAAAGCCATCCAATGAAATATTGACTGCAAGAAATATGGCTGAAATCAGAATCGAGGCCGAAATACCAAAATGTAGTAATCGCAACTAGGCTCTTGTGAACAGGCGCGTTTTTGTGTAGAAGAAGGACACCTCTAATCAATTTTCTCCACTTTTTTCTTTGATGGTTTTTTCAACCGTTCTAGAATGGAGGCCTAGTACTCCTCGTTTGTGAAGACACGTTCATATTTGTAATCGATCAACATAATCCCTCCTGAGATTCAAAAAACTGTTTCCATGATTTTTCCCCCTAACTGTGACATCTCGAACTCCTTGGGTTGTGGTGTGCCTTTTTGGGCCACTGCATAGAGTCCTGTTTTGATTAAAGGTCATGATGATTAACCCAAGTTTGTATTCCACCTTAGTCGACGTGAAAAAATTTCTCCATACATGTTGAATTCCTTTGATTGTGAACTTTTGGGTATATTCGAAACAAACCTGCGCCTCAACCCGTCAAAATTTATTGGAGGATAGGGGATGAGTGAGACCTCATTTGAGAGGTCTCTTTCTAACTGCTTATGAGGAGAGTATTTTGATAAATTGTTTTCGTTAACAATCAGAAATGTTTCGGATATTTTTACAATAGACGTTTTAAAATCGGTTTAATAAAATTAGAAATGTAATTTGAGCTGAAAAATTGATGTAGCGTAAAGTAGCTGACGAGAAATTGTTGATAATGGAACTCGTATAGAATTACTATTTGGTCAATTACTTTTAGCGTGTCGATTTTCGTGAAATTTTGCAAACCTATTTGTTTCAACATAATTCAGATATCTTTCAAGTTACAACTTGATTCGATGGATATTTTGGGAGGTATAAAGGAAACCAATTTTCAAATGCTCAGAACTCCTGAATCATTGAATGGATTTAGCCCTATAACGAACTCATTTTCAACATACAAATCACTACTTATGCGGGGAGCCTGAGTTTTTTCCCTAAGTTCTTGTGTCATACGCTGAATTCAACCAAACGTGCATTGTTTGCAGATTGCTTACAGAAATTGTGGTTCAAAAGTAGAAAAGAATTCACTTTGATACATTCCAGAGAAGACTGATTTTCTGGAAATATTGGTCAGTTGTGAAATGGAAAAATAATATGGAGTTCGTTCAATATTCTACCTCAAACCATGCCCTTTTTTTTATCTCCATATTATACAGAAAAAAAAACCGCTTCAACACGAGTAAATTTTTTCGTGTAAGAATAACATTCTCTCGTGAGAGCATAGCATATGTTGTCGATTAACTCGAAAACACCCCGCTCTCTCTGCGTTGCATGGGGCGAAATGAAAATATGAGAGTTTTACTTATTTCCCACTTTCCCTGAGATATTATCGCTCCACCCCTGTAATAAACAGCCCTTGGAGACTCAGCGGGCATTAAGTGTATTTCGAGATCAAAGTACGAGAACCACTTATGGTTGCTTCGACGAGGCCTCACAGTCGCTAATTTTTGCCAAGGGATTTTCATTTATTTCATAAATGAAATGAATAAATCTCTAGGTTCCGTCGATCAATTTTGAACTCCGCATACCAGGTGTTATATTTGTTGGCAATTATGACTGTCAAGCATCAAAATATCACTCATGGTATTGTAATGTTATTTCAATTGCGATAGTTGAATAGAAATTATAATAATTTGACTACTAAATTGATGACAAGATAATACTAGATACACTCACAAGAAAACTATGTGAAACCCTGCAACTATATATAAATTCTCAATTTCAACACTATATAGAGAATATAAATGACAAAATGATCACAGCGTCTGGAAAGCTACGAAGAAATTCAAAAGACCCACTTTGAAGAAACCTCTGATTAAAATTGCCAATGGAGAGTGGGCTGTCTTAGATAACGATAACAAAAAATGTCATAACTTTTGCTCGTGCTTTCGCACTAAAAGACCCCTATCCGGGTATAAGCGATAAAGAAGTTGAATTCTTTCTGTCCTTACCAATCAAATCTTGTATACCAACAAATGTAGGCAATGAGTCAAGAAGACTGAAAAACAAGAAGGCTCCTGGATACAACCTCATAACGACATGAACTCTGAAAAAACCAACCTAGGAAAATTATCGTACTGCTCATAATATTTTTCAATAGAATAATGAGCATATCCTTTTTCCCATTATATGAAAGTATGCTGAAGTTATAATTATACCCAAACCTGGTAAGACAGAACATAGTGTGGAGTCATATAAGCCCTTAAGTCTTCTACCATATTTGGTTAAACTCTTTGAGAAGTTAATTCTCCAGTGGCTGAAAGATGAGATGACCTTGCACCAACTGGTACCAGACCGCCAATTAGGTTTTTAGAGAACCACTTGACAAAGCATCAGGTCCAAAGCATCGTGAACATCATCTCGAAGAAGAAAATTTCTGCTCAGCAGTATTTCTGGGCTCATCTCAAGCATTCGACAAGGTTTGGCACAACGGACTTCCATTAAAAACCCAAACAACTCCTCCCACAACCATATTAGGGAAGAGTTTGATAATACCACGCTGTTGATAATTCCGCGCGTCATCTTAATTCCAAAACTATCCACTAGTTTCGCGATACAGTGCGAAGCAAAGCTCATTTATTTAATCACTTATTTTCATTCCAGTAAATATTCTATTTCAATTTTATGTTATTTTCAAATTAATTCCAAAATGATTAACAATTGTAGCGTATACAACTGCAAACACAATAGTTACAATAATCCTAAACTTTCTTTTTTCTCTATACCATTAGACATCGACAGTTGAGTGATACATACAGTATTGTAGAAAATGTTGTTTATTAAAAGCTCTGTTATTTCAGTAGTGCTTCATTCAATTGGTTGAGATTAATTGAAATATCAGGAATCACTGGAATTTCAGGAGGTTTACGCCTACTGTCGTCATTTCTTTACGATAAGTTGAGATATCAGGAACCAATGAAATTTCAGGAGGTTTACGCTTACTGTCGTCATTCCTTCACGATAAGTTGAGATATCAGGAACCAATGGAATTTCAGGAGGTTTACGCCTACTGCATGCGTATGCAGAAGAGTGAATTTTTTTTAGATAAATATTTGAGTGTGTATCTATATGATTTTCAACTTTATAAATAGAAATAACAATAATATAATATATATATATATAACAATAATTCAAAAGTTTTTTATTTTTTTCCCACCATAATGAGGGAACCCTTTCTAGAGAACACTTAGCATATTTAGCGCAGGGGAGTATTTACGGGGGGGAGGGGTGTACTGGGGGTAATTACGGTCCGCGCAACGACGGAGATAGTGTATGCTGAAGAAGTATTTTTCGTCATATTTTTTCATTTTTCGTGTACTTTCGTAAAGAGGTAAGTAATACTGTATTTATATTTTAATAGTTTTATACTACCCATGTTTAATGTTTGTATACTGTAGAATTCATGCCAGAATACATTTTCACGTACTAGAATATTTTTGATATAATTTTAAGGTTAAAAAATAAAACGATCAAGTTTGATCATTCCGCGCCAGAGGCGCGCTATTATCAGTCGATGACGCGAAATTGTAACCTAACTCAACTGTGCAATGACGATGAAATATATATATATATATATAATCTTTCGAACCTTTAGGCTGACAATATTTAGTTAGCAAACAATAAAGCATATAGATCAGGGGTTAGTGACGGGGTCTCATACAACTCGGCGTATGACATAAAAGCCTAGGGAATAAATCCAGTAAAAAAAACCCTGGCTCCCAGTTTAAGTGTGGAAATACAAAAATAAGCTGAAATATATTTTAGGGACTTCTTTCTTCAAGAGTGGTCTTCTATTGACGGAGACAGAGACTTCTTCAAGTCGTTCACATCGAATCTGGAAATAAAAAGACAAAAGCAGAAAAAAGAACTGAATAACAAGAATACGTATCATATTCGTTTGAAATTTATAACCCATCCCAAGAAAGAGTCGAAAACATGATGAATAGACCTAAATCCATCTTAAAATTTATATATGGGACAACTATTGATGAGATGAGGTATTGTTTCTTCTGCTTCCCCACATTCACAACTTGCGCTAGGAACTGAGTTCCATCTAAATAGCATGCTATATGTACTACCATTACCTGTTCTCAAACGATTAAGAACTGTCCAAATTTCTCTTGGAAGATCAAAACCAGGAACTTTTTCAGAAGGATCAGAAACGAGATACTTATTGAACATTTCGTAAGAGTTCCATAATTCTTTATCACTTATATTGATATTGAAGAACGTATTATGCCATAACGTGACTTCAATCTGGGAATTCTATTTTGTGGAATATATGAAATAATTGGGAATAAATTGGGAAAATAATGATATTTGTTCCAAGAATTCAGAGCTGCAGTCTGTCAGCGAATATGGGGAGGGACAATGTTAGACAAAACTAATGAACCGGTGTAGATCTTATGGTGCCAGTAATTATTCTCATGGATGTATTCAATTGTGCATCAATTTTTTGTGTATGTGCACTATTAAACCAAACAGAGCAACAATACTCAGCTGAAGAAAAACTAGATGCTGTGCGAAGAGTGGAAGCATCATCACCCCAAGGTGATCCAGCTAATTTCTGAACAATATTTTTCCTAGTTTTCAGTTTTAGGCTCAGATCATTTAATTTATATAAGCCGTACTAGCATGTGATGAAAACATCGACACATCTTTCAAACAATTACGGAAAATATATGTGCCCTGTAAAAACATCATCACATCAATGCTAAGAAGAATGAATCAAATCTGAAATTAAGAAGATTAATTTCGCTTTTAGACTTATGCTCCTTCCTTGTTCTATACCCTATAGCTTCTTTCTACCTTGTGTCAGTCAATTCATAGTGATCAACATCGAAGATTCTATCACTTTGAAGAAACTCCCGATGGATTGAGTGAAGCCTCATTTCGTTTTCTCCCTATGATTACAAAAAAGATGTTAATTCCAAAATCCCAGGGACTCCAGCATTCTGTTGTCTCGTACTATATGTTGATAGGAGCATCAGTATGCGTGGAAATTCTAAATGAGTAATATCCCCAGATAGAAAGGAATTTTCAATGTAGGCTGTTAATAAATTCGACGACGAAGGTCCGAAAAAGTCTGGTCATAATGAATTTATGGTATAAGGGGAACGGGTCTCTCTCTATTTATCATAAATGAGAGATGTTGTCTCGGATTCCGCTTATTATTTATCGTTCTTGTAGCATTTCAATTTATTTACCTATGAACGCTGCCTGGTCGAAGGTGAATGTTGCAAGATCTTCTCGGGGGATTTCTCAGGCTGTCAAAATATCCCGGAGTTATTGTTTGGACCCAGATCACTATTGGATTTTGCAAAGTGTGTACATGACCTGTATTTCCCAGAATTTAGAAGAAAGCGACACATTAATCACTTCAGTATATGAATCAATTTGTGAATCAAATATAGTGCACGACAATTTTGTTATCTAACGATTTTAAAAAAAGGTAGACAAGATCTGGCGTGAGCTCAGGAGCTTTTGTCCGCTTGTTTTAGACTCTTTTCTATAGTGTGGAAGAATGTGATACTAATACAACCACCACGATGAACAAACTATTTCAAATTATTTTAATTTAAAAATAACTACTCATAGTTTTCCTCAAATTGTTTGCTCCTTAAAATCCATGTCGAAACTTTCCTAAAATTTGAAAACATACATTATGTCGTTGTTGACGAGAAATTTTTTATGACAGAATTCGTGCAGAACTATTATTTGGGCTATAATCATCATCTCTTACACTGGTCAACAGTGGTTTTGGTGCCAAAGATTTTGGAGGTTTTGGTTTAAAGAAACAAATTAATAAAAGAATTTTTATTATATTACACAGATATTATTCATTATATACTATAGAAAACAGAAAAAGTCATCATTTAAACCAATTACTCACTAAACATTTCGGAAACTTCTTTTGCGTGACATTCTTAAATGTATTTTAGAACAATTCCGTTTTAAAGACCAGCAGTAATCTGCCATCATGTGAGCATCCCATCTTCCATGATAGCGATCCTCCATACATTTGATATCTTGGTGAAATCTTTCACCTTGTTCATCACTAATGTCACCTAAATTATCAGGAAAACGGTCTAAGTGGCTATGTTAATAATGCACCTTAATGCTCATGTTACACCCAAGTGATCTGAAATTATTCAGCATCTCATTGACTAATTCAACATAGTTTTCAGCTTTGTGTTTACCCAGAAAATTTTGGACAACTGAAACAAATGAATTCCAGGCATTTTGTTTAATCTCGATCATTGAATTTATGAAGTCAGGGTCTTTAATCAGCTGTCTTATTTGTAGGCCATCAAATATTCCTGCTTTAATTTTTTCCTTACTCAGCTGAGGCATTTTTTTCCCTATATATGCAAAGCGTGATCCATTCTTATCAAGAGCCTTTACAAACTGCTTCATTAGACCCAGCTTGATATGCAGGGGTGGAAACATGGTTTTCTCTCGCGGAACTAAAGGATCATTTATGATATTCTTTCCCCCAATACTCATGTTTTATCTTCTAGGCCACTCTTTTCTAACCCAGTGTTGCGTTTTGTCTCTGCTATCCCAGAGGCACAAGAAACGAGGATACTTGGTATGGCCACTTTGCTGTCCAAGGAGAAAGCTTCCCATTTTTAAGTCTACACAAATCACCCATTGGTGTTCATGATACTTTATTTTTTCCAAAACCAAAGCTATGTTGCCATATTGCTCTTTCATTTTGTTGAGTGAACAATTGGTATTGAGCCATATTTGTTCCACATTTCAAACTTCGTTTTGAGCTGTCAATAAATAGGCGACAATCATCCGGTAAATGTTCAGGAAGACCCATTCTCTAATAACATGGCAAAATACAAGATTTTGTTCTTCAGAGTAAAAAGGTAGCAGATCTTTCTGCCTTGTGCGATAAAATGTAATTTTCGTTCCTGGTTCAAGGAAATTTTTTTCCTTCAACCTGGAAGCTAGTAATTCAGAAGCTTTTTCCGACAGGTTGAGATCTCTAGTGAGGTCATTTAACTCATCTTGGTTGAAACATTGGGGAATTGATGACATCGTTTCAAAATCACTGTCACCTTCAGTAGTGTCAGAACTCTGATCAGAGAGACATGTGTCCTCACAGAGTTCTGGTAGCTGCTGAAAAGTTGGAATTGGCACTTCTTCTGAGTGAGGGATAGGGCGTCTTGCAGAGACAAAATCTGCATGAGTCCACTTGTTACGGTTATTTCGATTGATTTCAGTAATATTTACTAGGCAGAAATAACAGTCATCGAAGTGATTTTTGGTTCTCTCCAAACCATTGGTACTCCGAATTTCAGACTTTTCCTTTTCCCGGTAGTCCACTGTCGTAAAGGCTCTGTACAAGTTTTACAGACAATATGTGGTGCCCAGGTTTTATCCTGATCACCAAGCTTAACACCAAAATATCCAAGATAAGCCCTCTTTACAAAGTCACTAATAGTTTTTTTGTTTTCCAAGAACGTGTATTCTCCGCATATGTAGCAAAAAATATGAGGATGCTGTACACAGCTTCTTCTACTCGAACTCAATTCTATTAAACAACACAAATACAACAATTCACATGGACAGTCTACCTTTTAGATTTACTTTTCAACAACTCGTTACTAAAGAGATATTTCATATGACGCTAAGTTCTATCTATTTGCACCGCGGTAATTCACAAACTAACCTCAACTCTCAACTGCAGTTGAAGTTCACTTCAGACTGGACAGCTCCATATATCGGATTTCTATGGATTTAACTGGATGACACTAAATAGGATTAAATCCCACTTGTTAACAGTTTGTCAACCAATAAGTTATATACCTCATATTGTAAGTCTTCTCTTTGTAATAAATGAATTAAAATAATAAATATAAGAAGTATTATTATTTTGAATTCAATTTGTTACAAATGAAGACTGACAATAAGGAAAATATACAAGAATCTATCTCTTGTATAATATACAACACTCAGACTTAAAGGTATTAAATATGAAAAAGCATTGATCAATAAGTGAATTTATCTAAAAATCTAGAGCTGATACAGAAAAACTGCTATCATATTTAGATTCAGCAATAAAAATATAGTTTAAAGCAGCTCAAAAATTCTAGGCACCAAAAAAAATTTTTTTTTTAGGCCTGTGTTATTGTTCTTTTCCAAACGTTTGAACAGACATCTTTTGTCTTTTTCAAAGCAAAATTCAGCATTCAAAAAACCAGCAAGTTTAGAATTTTTCTTCTACATTAGTAAAAATTGACAAATTTTCTGAATATGCAACTTTTTTGAAAGCTTGTTTTTACTTGAAAACTGAACTAATTCGAAAAATGAAACTAATTTTATTAGTCGGACCCTTGTAAATCAAAATCGTATCTGTGGAAGCATCGAGAATTGAAATTTCTGACGGACTTTTTGACATTTCTCTTTTGTGATTTCACGAAGAATTCGTATTTTCAGACGAATAATTCGGGGCTTTTTCCATAAGTTTAAATGTTATGGGCCCTATCACTAGATTGCGAATTTATTCCAGTTTCGTTTTGAACCGCCGCTCCGGAATTTCAATGAGCTAAGAGTAAACATAATTAATTAATATCATCTTCATCTTTTGTTATTGCTTGCCCTAAAAAAATGAAAAAACAATGATATCTTCGGTTGGAGGTGGAGTTCCATCATCAAAAATTTCTGGTCAACAATTACAACATGTTCAAAACATACATTAATTAATATGAAAAACAACGAGCATCATCGCCTCCTGCAAATGCCAGTGTAACCATCCGTCATTTCCTCTTTAGCACACATGAACGCAATGCATGAATCAAGCGAAGTGCGACGTTACGACCCATCTGTAATCCCTCTTCAGGGTACCTTACGCAGACTTAATCGTTTGTCCCATTTATTATGAGTTATGGGGTGTGCAAAGTCAAGGAGCGTGCTATTTCAGCGACTGTATTTGTGTATTGCTGGGGGTGGCATCACTTATTATGAGAACGCACCCTTCTTCCTCTCGTTGACATACGCTTTTGCGGTATTCATAATCTGGATGTATTCTTTCTATTACTTCATCTATAGAACGCCGGTGGTTGGTTTTACGGATTTGGGGAGTGAAGTTTTTTGCGGTAATAGTTTTATTTGAGTGTATTGTGAGTCACTATGGGGTATCTCATAGGAGTTTACCACACGCTCAAGCTTCATATCAGTTCAGCCTGCACAAACGGGCTTTAACACAAAAAAGGTGCATTAATTAATTAATTCTTGACCATAACTTAGTTGCAGGAGAGTAGTAGGCAATGGAAGAGAGTTGGCAATGGCGATCATTCTGAAATAACAAAACCAAATGCGAATACTGTATTTAGCTCTAAGGTCCAGGAATGCGCGGACACCATTGAGGAAATTACTGAATGCTCTCCGTTAAAAAAATTTAGAAAAGTACTGACTGTAGGTCAGGAGCTTTATTCTGATTCTGAAATTATGAGAATGTATCTCATCTCTTTCGGGAGATAGTAGGATACTGCCGGGCGGATATCCTCAAGTCAAACCCAATAGATTAAGACGATTTTTGATTGGATATTCTAAAATTATAAAGATTTACGCTATTCTACCAAAACAAGGGCGCAAAGGTAGCATTTGAATACGCTGCAGCTGTGATGCCGAGACTCAACATTTGATACCCATTGGACGAGTGAGGCTAGCTAAACAATATTTCTATGCGGAAACCCGAAGCGAAGACTAGCATTATTAGAGTTACAGCCTCCTGCAGCACTGAAGTTCAACAATTCTACAAGCTACCAAAGGAACTGACGGGCAAATACAAATTTTCACCAAGAAATATTCATCAATTGAAGACCGAAGCCGGGATTCGGCAAGAAAAACCGAACCCATATCTACCGCACAATTTTTATGCGATATATACAGGGTCTTTCAAAACGAGGAACCTCACCCATATTTATACGGGAAACATACTACTGAACGTATTTTCATGAAATTCAGCACTTATAAGTATATTCAGCACTTATAAGTATTTCACGATGCTGATGAAATCTAAAATATTTTCAAGGCATGAGCACCTCCGGTTTTTCCGGAAATGACGTCAACTTCCGTTTTTCAAATTACAACACCATTTTTTTATTGCAGAAATAGATTCCTTAGAAAATTTCAAGTTATTTTGATGTAACATTTTTCAGTTTTGGTTGGAAAATTCTCTCTGAGTGGGAAAATTCGAAAAAAAAATCGAAAATAGAGCTCCGCTGAAACAAGAATAACTTCAAGGTTTTTGGATGGAAAATTTTCATTTTTGGGATTTTTCAAGATGTACTAATGATGTATCCACTTTAAAAATCGAAATCGCGATTCATGATACAGGGGGTGAAAAAATCGCTTTCAAAGTTAGGGATGACAAAATCGTGAAAAATCATTTTTTTCGAATTAGAACCTCATTTTTTTATGGCAGATGGAATCTACGTTAAAAATAATGTTAAAAGTATGCATCACACCCTTGCCTGAAGTGGATGTTTTCTAAGTTATTCACAAAAAACTGTTTTTCGTCTTGAATTTTCAGCTATTTCTTCTCCCTTCACGCCAAAAAGATGAAATTTTCAGGAACTGTTACTTAAACCATGTTTTAGATTTCACTACCCTAATATGCAAGAGAAAAAAGTTACAGGTTGTTTCTAAATAGATGTCGAATTTGGATTCGAATTTGTATCGGAAACCTCTTTATTTCAACTAATCGGCCATCGGTTTCTCTCCAGTGATAAATAAATAATTCTTTATGAACCTAATGCAAAAACTTACCATGTTTTACATTCTTTTTTTTAATGATAGATAACATTAATTACATCTGCCAAATTCCTCTTTATTCAGTACCATTTTGTGTTTACTATTAATTTGGTGATAATTCGTATTAATTTATCGTTATAAAATCGATCACTATGCCTAATTTTACCAATGAAGATTATTTAAATCTCATTCTACTTCATGGAGAATGTAATAAAGTTGTAGATAGAACGATTCGACTGTTCATTGAGAGATTTCCTGACCGACCCAGACCAACGAGAGATACCATTAACAGAACCATGACAAACTTGAGAAATGTAGGATCTTTCGTTAAAAAAACTATACACAGAGAAAAAAGTGTAGTAGAAGATGAGATCAACGATATTACAGTTCTTGCATATTTTCGTGCGAATCCTCAAAATTCTCTCAAAGATGCCGAGATTGCTCTGGGATTATCTCAATCGAGTGTTTGGAGAATATTTAAAAAACATAAAATGCACCCATATAAATTCAATAGGGCATTTGAAGGAAACTGATTTCGTCAGGAGAACAGAGTTTTGCGAAGCTATGATGATTCGATTTCAAGAGAATGAAATATGACTGTATAATTTGGACAGATGAATCTAAATTCACAAAGAATGGTTCTTTCAATAGGCATAACAGTCATTATTGGGATGAAGAGAACAACCACCACTTCAGACAATGGAACTTTCAAGAGACCTGGAGTTTCAACGTTTTTTGCTCCATCAAAAATAATACAATTCTCGATGTTCACATTTATGATCTTTAACTGGTAAGATAAAAAACTACACATGTTTGCATTATTTAAAGAATGTTCTCCCTTAGGAGATAGATATTCTGACATATTGACTCAAATAATTGAGCCGCTAGTACAGAACCATAATGACTTATGGTATCAACAAGATGGCGCGCCTCCACACAATTCACTCAATGTATCAAATATCCTATACAGGCTATTTGAAGATCGATGGTTGGCGAACAATGGTCCACATCTTTGGCCACCACGTTCTCCCGATTTAACTCCTTTAGACTATTATGTTTGGGGTAGGATAAAAAATATTGTTTACTCAACTCCCCTGACTGATAAAGAGGACTGCATAGAACGAGTCAGAAATGCGTTCAGGTTTGTTTAGATTTTTAGATTCATAGTTTTGAAACTCAATTTGGTTTTTAAACACTTTTGCAGATCTCTTCCTCCCGATGAAATAAGAAGAGCAACGCACGAAGCATTCATGAGACGTATAAATAAATGTCTAGAAATTAACGGTCAAAACTTTGAGCATCTCCTCTAGTTATAACTGCGAGAGTTTGCCATGGTTCTCCTAATACTAACTTGAAGTCGGTTTCAAGAAGGGCTGAAAAATCTACAGCATGGTTCAAATAACAGTTCCTGAAAATTACATCTTTTTGGCGTGAAGGGAAAAGAAATAGCTGAAAATTCAAGACGAAAAGCAGTTTTTTGTGAATAACAATCCACTTTAGGGGTGATGCATACACTCACATTATTTTTTAACGTAGATTCAATATCTGCCATAAAAAAATGGGGTTCTAATTTGAAAAAAATGATTTTTCACGATTTTGTCATCCCTAACTTTGAAAGCGATTTTTTCACCCCCTGTATCATAAATCGCGATTTCGATTTTCAAAGTGGATACATCAATCTTACATCTTGAAAAATCCCAAAAATGAAAATTTTCCATCCAAAAACCTCGAAGTTATTCTTGTGTCAGCGGAGCTCTATTTTCGATTTTTTTTTCGAATTTTCCCACTCAGAGAGAATTTTCCAACCAAAACTGAAAAATGTTACATCAAAATAACTTGAAATTTTCTAAGGAATCTATGCAATAAAATAATGGTGTTCTAATTTGAAAAACGGAAGTTGACGTCATTTCGGGAAAAACCGGAGGGTGCTCATACCTTGAAAATATTTTAGATTCCATCAGCATCGTGAAATACTTATAAGTCTGAATTTCATGAAAATACGTTCAGTATTTTGTATAAATATGGGTGAGGTTCCTCGTGAAAGACCCTGTATATCTCCACTATCCACATACTATTGCCAACCGATGTTGACGATGGTAGTCAAACTTATTTTTTAAATCGTGTTTATTGTACCAAAATTAGTAAACTCATGAGATAAGTTGATCTCAGTAGATATTTGAGAATGTGAACATTATATTAGAATAGTGCACCGAATAGTTGATTTATAAACATATTCTTATTCTTGTTTTTGCTTAAATGATCCCCATTGCCTCTATTTCCCCTATTGTAATTCTCATTTACCTATTATGTCATTTTTTATCTCCTATAGGTATATTTCAGTCATCGTATATTGCTTCATTATTCTTCAAGGAGGTTTTTGTTGCCTTAACATTTTTGTCCTTCGCTATAAGACCCAAACTTAAACACAATCCATTTTTTTGGTCTAATCGTTGTGTTTCATTCATCATTTTGTCCCTTACCTATTTTTCATCTCTGTTATCGCGAATCTGAATTATTACTAGTAACATACGGAGTGCAAGCCATCCGGTACAATCACATCAAATGGCAAAATTTCCTATCTGAAATCCATCAGAATCCAAGGGTGAAGTTAGTTTCATATAGGAAACGTTTGCCATTTTTTCAAAGGAAACACTGGTGAATGTTACATCCTAAACTGAGTTTTAAAAAATGTACGGAATTAAATGTATGCGATTTTCATGACCCTCCGGCAGACTAGATGAAAATGTATAGTAGCAGTCATTCTTTGAAAATATAGAGCAATAAATTCGATTTGTTGAATGAAATCGACCCTGCTTGGCACAATTATAATGACTTCTTCTACAACCATCATTGAAACTTCCAAAATACAACAGCTGTAAATTTGTCGGTTCCTGCAGCTCTTTCGCTTACTGTCCCCATTTACAAGTTCCACATGCCTCATTGACATTCACAAGGTGACAGAGCCTGTAATGAATTAGTATCATAATGGAATGTTTGAAGGCTTAATCCAGATAACTGGCTTTTTAAAGTTGACTGGATAACGCCAACAAGTTGTGTTAAGAACATATATCAATTAGCTATCAGTTAAATGTACGCGAAGTTGCTTTCATTTGATATTCAATTAATTGAAAATGAATTATTCATTTATGTAATCGAAGTTGCAAAGGATGTAGAGTATCGCCTTCCGGAATGTATAAGTGAGTACTAAACAAATAAGATATGCAAGTGTTTTGACATAGCGGAGGAATTAAATTGAATGAACGAAATCATAAAAACGCACATATATAACATTATCACGTACTACACTTGATTGATGGATTTTCATAGTTAATTCGAATTGAAGTACGTAATCAATTTGATGATTATTTTTATTTGATTTTTTTTATGTTTATTAGTTATAAGTTATTTTTTATCAGTATTGGCATACTTATCAATTATCTAAATATTAGTAGATATTAGTAGTTATATGTATTATGTAGATATTTGGCAGTAATTCTAGTTTGAATTTTATAAATCTATTTACAACGTGTCTGCACCTTAATAGTTGAGTAAAAGATTTAAAGTGGGTATTCAGTATTTATTATAATTTTGTTATGATTTATTTCCATTTGTTTCATTTCGATATCCTATCCGATAAATAAATATGACTTATAAAGTTCAGTTCTTGCTTGGTTCCCAATACCTACCTTAAAATAAAACATGAATGGAAATGCCTCACGGGGCGCCAAAATCTTTTATTGCACACAGGCGCCAGTTGCCCTTGTAGGGGCCCTGTACAAATTGTTTTGCAAAAATAAATCAGATATTCTAAAATTACGAATTTTTGAGCAGAATTTTGATCCAATTTCCCATAAACGTCTAGTAAGCACTCTAACTTGAAACGCCTTGTATAATGTTTACTGAAATTGTGTATCTGAAACAGGCCGATAAAAAAGTTCCGCGACACTATTCTAAAACTATTGTTTTAAACATTCTAGACAAAATTATACGTTATATGTACCTTTGAACGTTTGACTTACGACAACAAATGTTAGCTGGGGTTGGTGAGAGGGAGTCATACAATTCGGTATATGACATGAAAGCCTAGGGAAAAAACTATTAAAAGAAAATCCCTGGCTCTCTGCTTAAGTATATATTTGAGGAACTTCTTTCTACAAGAGAAGTTTTCTATTACAATAATAAACACAGAAGCTTCTACAAGTTGCACATATCGAATCTGAAAATAAAGACAAAAATAGAAAAAAGAGTTGAATACAAAATATACGTATCAAATTTGTTTGAAATTTATAACTCATTCCAAGAAAGAATCGGAAATTTTTTAAAGATAATGATCACATTGAAGAACGTGTAATACCAGAACGGTTTACGTGACTTCAATCTGGGAATTCTATTTTGTGGAATGTATCAAATAATGAGAATTAAATTAGGAAAAAAATGATATTTGTTCCAAGAATTCAGAGCTGCAGTCTGTCTGAATATGGGGAGGCTCAATGTTATATGAAACTGGTAACCAATGAACCGGTGTAGATCTAATGGTGCCAGTAATTATTCTCGTGGATATATTCAATTATGCATCGATTTTTTGTGTATGTGCACTATAAATTATAAATAATGCTCAGTTGCAGAAATGACTAAGGCTTGATAGAGATGCTGTGCGAAGAGTGGAAGCATCAGCACCCCAAGATAATTTCCGAAGAATATTCCTAGTTTCCAGTTTTAAGCTCAGATCATCTAAATGTGCCTTGTAATTGAGAAATGAATCAAATTTAACTCCTAAGTATTCAGGATAGAAATTATGTTCGATAGGAAAGTTTAAGCTAATTTCCTATATTTTTCATGATTACTCAGATGGAAACTAGATACCTTTGTTTTGTTGAGATTAGGACATAATTGTCACTCAATAAAATAATTTTTTTAACTTTCCAAATCAGATGAAAGAATGTTTTCCAGAGTAGAGAAATCCGAATGCTTGTAAGCAATAGCAATGTCATCAGATTAAACAAATTTCTGAGTTGATGTGGGTAAATCACTGAGTTATAAATTGATGAGTAAAGGAATTAGAACTGATTCATGTGAAAGACAGTTTTTCAATGTTTTGATATTGCTCCTCTTATTGTCAACAAAAACTCGATAACAAATGTTCTAGTAGTCTTACTATTTTCCCATACTTCATATGGGTATATATGTACAATATAGTATGTGCATAAAATTCATATCAGTTCAGTATATTTCTTTGAATATCAGAAAATGTAAAACCTGCTGATTATGTTCCACTTGGATTCGAACCGTAGTCACCCGACGGAGAATTATCAGTCTCACGCTTTTGACAACAGTTCGGAAACTTCATGTTACTTGCAAGAATAACACAGACAAATACTAGCGAGTAATTATTCAAAATATTTTAAACGATCTCATCTCCAGAAATATAGCTTTGTTGAGAACATAAATATTATTTATTTATTCAAATGATAAGAATGAATCATAACAAAAAAGTTTAGAATTAGTTCGAATTTTTTTTCTCATTACTCCGAAACTACTTGGTCGATTTGGCTGAATAAACGAACAGATATGAGATCTTCATCCCTTGACCCCTACCCTGAAAATTTCATCGCTTTAGCTCATTCCGTTTGAACAGAAGGACAAACGGACAGAAATAATTTTGACCACCAATACTTCATCACCTTCGGCACAGTTGTAACCTCAAAATTCTTTCAACTTTACCTAACCTGAATAGAAAAAAAGTAGTTTCTTTCAACCTAGCATCTTGTTATGACTAAAAACAACGCAGTAGTCCAATACTCTCTCTCTATAATTCTCAATATACTATTGAATTAATAATCTTATTATAACCTAATTCTTTCTTCTTCGCGACAAGCATATCAATGCATTTTGACAAATCTCTGGGGCATCCTCTATCTTCGAATCGTAATGCGCTATCTCTTGGATCTCTCAGTTGAATCTCAAGTCGTTCGTATATAATGCGAAATGCCAATTGACGTATTGTTTGCAGGCGGTAAAATACCTGCCGCTGCATTGCAGTCGCCTGGGTGGTCCGGCCACAGAAATTGATTGACATGTGACAGATGACAGAAGAATCCATACCTAGCCAAACTAATTGTATACGGTAGCTTATATGGATTGGATGTTATAGTTGTTCAAGTAGTTTTTGCCTCCTGAAAATTGAATAGTTTACAAGATGATTTATTCATGTGTGACAGTCTTTTAAGTGGGTTAACCGTAATCTTAATTAAATCATTGAGTTTTCGTGGATAGAACAGAAAGGATTTCATGGTCAAGAAAAGTTGAAAGCTTTGCTTATTAACTGTGTATTCGAAAGGATTGTGATGGAGTTAACATTGATTAGTTTGCATTTGCCAAATAAAATGTTGAACTTTGATTCTCACTAATGTATGATTAAGTACACAGAATGATTTTCAAGACGCACAAGTTTAGGCACTTTATAAATTTCTCTCGACAATGGTCTCCAAAAGAGAAAAGAAGCTGATTAATAAAAATAAATTTGCAATGCATTTTTGCTGATATTTACAATACTCAAATAAATAGTTCAATAATGAATGGCCAAATAATGAGATAAAAAGGTGAAGTATAAAAAGGAAAGGATAATAAAAGCAATAGGATGAAATCGGAGAAAGGAAAGGATAGACAGTAGAAAGATGAGAAGAAGAAAACTGTTCAAGAAGAAATTTCATGATGGAGGAGATCTCAAGAAAATTAACTTCTTTTGAATCAAGCTGCTAATCGAGTTCCTAATATGAAATGAATAAGATTATGAAGAAATATCTGTAGATGATATGGAATCTCTGGTCACAAAATAAAATTGAATTTCTGTGAATTTATTTAATCAGTTTATCATTACTATATAATAATGAAGTCATGATGTTTAAAAGTGTATTAAGTGACCTAAATATTAACATCTCGTATACTTTATCATAACTATACAGGGTGAGTCTTTGACTGCTACACTCATTTCAACCATAAATCAAAGGAACAATTTTTTTCTTTGCCATTTTTTGGAATTCGGCTCAAAAGTTATAAGGCATATTGAAATTTTATAATTTCCACGAAATGGAGTAAACTATTCATATTAAACACACTTGCTCTATTCTATTGGGTCTTTGAGTTAATGCATCACCAACTCGTAAAATTATCAAGAGTTACAGTGAAAAGGGTAGTTACGAAACACATTCTAGCATTTTCTGTACGCTTCCATAATTCAGACGAGTATATTATTTCACAATTATCACTTTATGTATATGCAGGGCCGGATTAAACTCTTTTTCGCCCCTAGGCCAAAAACAAGTTGCCGCCCCTATGAGTAAAGAGAATTTTAAAAATTCAAATTTTTTTAATACGTGATTTTCGCAGAAATTGGTAAAGACAATTTTCTATCTGGAAATAAAACAATCTAATGTTTCAGAGTGTATATTTCATAGTAAAAAATTACAGCTTTCATAATCAAACTAATAATGGTTTTCTTCTTGCCTTCTTTTCCGCAAATTGTTGCAACACTGCTTCGAAGTCTAATTTTTTCAACAATTCAGCTTCAATGCACAAAACGGCCAGAGAACTCAAACGCTCTTGAGACATGCTAGATCGCAAATAGGATAAAATTCGCTTCAATGCTGGTGTGGAGTCGACGCTTATTGAATAGTATTTGGCTTCTGTAACTTCCTGATCAATTGATTTTAGAACTTCTGTAGCCATAATTTGGATAATTTCTTCACAAATCGATGATGACAAGTAAGAGACGTTCCCTCTGCCTTGATTTCCGTGCTTTTCAATGTGATCAGCAAGAAAAGGGTCAAATTCAGCTAGAAATTCGAATAGCATCATATAATTGCCATTACGTAGACTACCAAATACTTTCGTCGAACCCCTGAATGAAAGTCCTCTTGATGCCAATGCTTGCTCGCTACAACAACTCGCTTTAAAATTTCTCTCCAGTACTGTACTTCCCGCTTGTATTCTTTAACATGAAGTGCATCTACCTGGCCAGCTGCTTTTTGCCTTTGGAGTAAAATTAGGACACAATTTTTGTGATTCTGTGAATTCTCGTGCTGTTCAATAGTAATAGGATATTTCCAATCATTAAATCCGGTAGATGCAAATGGACCTTTTCCATTGAATAAATGGCATGGCAGACAGTAGAGACGTCCTGTGCTGGCAGAGTAGATCAAGAAATCGCGAGTGTGAGTCTCGGCATTTTTCAATCGGGTTTTAAACAATCCATTGTTCTTTGAGACGAACGGGTGAGAACAGGTGGGAACAGATAAATTCAAAACGATTTCGTTAAGTGCATAGATAAGTGAAAGTAAGGTTATGTTGTACATCATGGACATTGAACTCTAAATACCATATAGGTATTCATACAGAGTTCAATGATCATGGATCATATCATGGATAGTGTTAAAAAGATATTGAATAAGTTATTGTGTTATTAATACGGTGGAAATACTTTAGAAATTACAAATATTAAAATTGAACAATTTTTTTGGTCATAAATAAATAAACATAAACATATCCATATAAATAACTGTAAATATAATTTATATGTAATGAAATATTTAAAGAAATGATTTAATTTAATTATAATTTGAAATTTCAATACATGTAGTAGTGGTCATCAGTGGAGAAATTATTTTTGTTAGTTCATATCTGGATAAACTGTGAATTTTTCTGTTATTTCATTATAATTTTGGTGGAAACTGTGTTCAGAAAATTTTATATAATAGAATTAGGTAATTGTATATGGAACTGGTGGCATTTGGGAAATAAATAAAAATATTTTCTAACAATTTTCATAGCTTTGTAATTATTTTTTAGATATGAATTGTTTTAACAAGTCGTTGTGTTCTTGAAAGAGATTATTCCTCCTTGAATCACCGATGACTTGAATTTACCGCTTCTTCTGTTGTACCTTGTACCATCTCTAGATCAGGAACCGTAAGAACAGTAACGAACAGTTCCGAAATCAAGTGTTCCGACCACACGAACGACAAGGAACTCCTGTTCCGTCCCAGAAGAACGGGTGGGAACCACAAATTACCAAAAATTACAGTTCCGAACTGCCACGCGAACAAACCTAATTTATATTACATTAACATACACAAACATTCGCACAAGCGCCCTGCACCGCCTAAACGAAACAGCACACGCAGGCACGGTAGAAAGAGTGGGGCATATTATTCCCTCTCCTACTCCTCGATCTTACGCTTTTTCGATCACAATCACGTGACCCTGACGCGAGTTTGGATGTTTTTACCCATACAAGAGAGTGCTCAGCGCCGCTAAACAAGTTTTCACTTCAAAAATAATACATTGTGCTCCCTGAACTACGCATGCCTCTGTACATTTGTTAACATTGTTTAATTAGTCCATAACCACACAACCTTTATTACAAAAATTTTTTGTATATGCAGTATCAACCATGATGAGGACTGGGGCATTAATATTGAATAAACCTGTATATGTAGAGTTTAGATTTCGTCGACATTTTTTTACTAAACCCTAATTGAACTATATTGCAGTCAATCTTTTTTATTGTCCTCCAACTTTCTATACAAATTCTACAATAATAATAATTCTAAATTATAACATGTAGTTTCAATTTATGTGATGAAATAATGAAAAACTTTCTTAAGATTATATAATTCCACACACCTTAAACGTCTTGTTGACAAACCCCATTCCGGTATCACCAACCAGCACAGATCGATGAAGATAGAAAGATTATCATTACCTTGATTCTCTACAACCTCGATTGTCTACCCAAATCTAACACAATCCGTGTCAAGCATCATTTCTATCTCATTCTTCGACCTCAACCGACCGGCGTCAAAGTAAATCTGCCATGTAAACATTCTAATAATATGAAAAGACATCCAACGAGATAAGATCGGGTGGACCGGAGTCCCGAAGTCATTTCGCTTTCTTTGGTCCTTCGGACAGATCTTATCAGATGATCGAAATCAGATCGCAGTCGAGGCAGAAAGCTGAGCATCATCCCATGGAAAAAAGAGTGTTTATAATTCCATTGTGTGCTGATTTGACGCCGATCTGATATACCAAACAATCCTCGGATTTTTCAGCTCCACCTTTTGGGATTCATCGTGGTCCATTGAGATTCAATACGGTCCTTATTGTTATTGGGGGTGTTGGGTAATTAATGGTGTTTTATACAGCGCGTCGGGTCTACGGAAAGGAGTGGTTTCGGTTAAGGCTGTCAATTCATGAGGAGGAACAAACTTAAAAAAAATTGAAAAGCACTGACGGCAGATCAGTGGCTATTGCGCGTTTGATCTGGAGTACTCTGGACTGCAACTAATACATCCGCCCCAATGAATGAACCAAACCATATCTAAAATTGAAATTAACTTATTACAGTTTTCGATGCTCAAATTTCCTTCCTCTAAAAACTCTTTTCAGTGCGTTTCAAAATTTTGACAACATGAATTATAAGACGTAAATGAACTATTTCGATTTATTTCCCGCCTACTAAATCTAAGTTAATGAGTCCGACCGATGTCTTCGAATACATATTTATGAAAGCATGGAGAATCGAAATCGCTGAGGAATTTTTTGTCATTTCTCTATTCCGATTTTACGAAATATTCGTAATTTTTGACGAATAATTTGGACTTTTTCTACCAGTTTCAGGCGAATGGAGAGGTGTCAGGAAATTTCCTTTAGTTTCGTTTTCGAACGCCGCGCCAAAGTTTCAATGAGCCAATAGCCTACAGGGAACGTGATTGTCAACGAAATTATCAAACATTAACTTCAACTTGAGTGATTAACATTAAATTTAACATGTGTGACTGCTTCTCGTTCTTGAGTAAATAAAAAATAATGATATCTTCTAGTGGAAGAAAGTTAAGACAGTGAAATTTGAGAATATTCAAGATTTAAATAACGCCCATTCATGCACAAATTTCTTTTAAATAGGTCAGATGTCTTATGAGGTTTGAAGGATTAAAAACTGTTTTGTTGATCATTCAACACTATACTACATCGTCCAATGAAATCGCTCAATTTTTGAAAACGGACCAATAGAAACAAATTGTATCTGAAAACACTCAACCTCACAGTGTTTTCACTTTTAGAAATTTGTTTTTATGAAATGCCTAATTTGCATAGGAATATTAATACGCCCGGATAGCTTTGGACGTTGGAGGATGTAGCGGTCGTCATGGTTACGATAAACAAGCAGTTGTTAGCGAAAACTTCAACAGCACATTTGGCAGTTCTGTCAGTTTATTTTCGTATTTTACCATAAAGTAGATAAAAATGAAACGTTTTGGGACTTGTAATATTACTTCAATTGAGGAAAGTGTGAAGAAAAGTGTGCCGCTTAATACAGTGAGGTCAAAATCCTACATTTGGAAACAATTTGAAGAATTCTGTGCTGCCCGGGAATACCTTGTAAATGAAAAAACAAGTTTGTCAGAGCTCAATAATATTATGCTAGACTGGGCTTTCAATATGAAGAAAAGAAATGGATCAGACTACAAGGAAAATGTCGTAAAAACCTTGTGGAATAATACTGCCAAACAGCGGCAAAAATTCTATTCCAAATGGGGCGTTAGGTTCGATCCATTCACAGACGTGGCTTTTAAAACGGCGCGGGATGCACGAAATGCCAAGTGGACCCTGAGAAAAGAAAAGTTAGTGCCAAGACGCTGTCCTTGGTGCAACACAAAAAGATGGTCAACTTATGTAAAGAAGATCATGTCATGAACAAAAAATTTTATTTTATTGTTGCATTGTAGCTTGCTTGGCGCGGAGGAGAGGGTTCATCATGCCTAATTTCGCATTTCCAATTCGAAATTGAAAACGATGGTAATCCCACGGGCCGAATTGCCTACAATCCGATATTTTCTAAAACAAGACAAGGTGTTGCCCAAAAATGTGCGGAAACCAAATGGCTGACCATTATTGAAGAAGATATGTGAGGTTATATAAGCTACTTGTATCCAAAAGAACTGCAACATAACCACTGAAAGACTATTCCTTACTCCACATAAGAATTGGAAATATGGTTCATGGTTCAAAAACTCCCCAGTCGGTCCCAATACGATAGCTAAATGGACAAAAGAATCGGCAGAACACATTGGCATCAACACAACCAAGTCGAAGATAACCAACCACTCGCATCGAGCTACTGCTGTCAGCCAATTAGCCAAAGCAGGGATTGGCGAGGAACAGCTGATAAAGATCACAAGCCATTCTTCTGCAGCGCCAGTGAAACCGTATCTCAAACTGGACCAACAACATCACAAAAAAATAATCACAGCCATAAGAAATGAAAAAAATGTCCTTCAAGAAACAACATCAGTATCTACTTCATCATTCGAAAATAATGCTCGTACTGTGTATAATAATTGTACTATCAATAATTATTATTTTGAGAATAAAGATGAATAATTTGTTGTTATGCTTCTATCTGGTTATTTTTTAATAAAAAACTATTTTTTATTTCGTTTGATTTAAATTGTTGAATGATCTTTCCAAATAGAAACACAAAATAGAACACTCTGTCGTTTTTTGAAAATTATACAAATTCCACTCAACAAAGTGATAACCTTGTTTCGTGAAACTTAAACGCATAATTCCCAAAAAACAAGAGTGTTTCCAAAAAATTCTCACCTCTAGTAGTATTACCCTTGAAAATTTTTTGAGAATTTTCTAGCTTGTTGATTTCCTTAAATTGCATGCCTAATTGTTTCAACAATATTCGATTATCGGCCAAGTAACAACTTGATCCGATGCATATTATAGGAATTATAGCGAAAATCGAATTTCCGATGCCGATGCTTGTAAATTTCAATAAACAATATACAAAAATTTAGGTAGGAAAGGTAAATTGGGTGAATCCACTAGTAGTAGAAGGAAATCAATGAAGATGGTATTTGCCGACACGTGTTTCTGCTGATTGGTTTCGTCAGGGTATCTCCTCATTCCTAAGGTTACCTTGCCCTGACGAAGCCAATCAGCAGAAACACGTGTCGGCAAGTACCATCTTCATTTATTTCCTTCTGCTACTTGTGGATTCACCCGATATACCTTTCCTTCTTTTTTTTTGTATATTGTTTATTTCGAATTTCGCATTCGTGTTGGAATAGATGCCCATTCCGCAACTTATTTTAGAATATACTATTATCTGTTCGTTGGCATTCGTGTTGGAATTGCCTTCTGCAACGAGTATTAGACGATATTTTATCTATTTCAGTCAAGAATTGTGAGAAATTTATTGGAATTCAATGAAAAATTCAGATTATACCTTCTAGTGCCTTTTGTTTTTTATTTTCGCAGTTGGTGTGACTGATTTACGAAAATTAACAGGTTATAGAATTTGAATAGTGCGTTCAAATCTCTACATGGTTTAATATTGACAATTGACATGCAATGGACGCGTGTTGACATTCGAAAGGATAGGATGTCAGCGTTGTCAACCAGAAAACGAAAAATTTAACTAAAAACAATGCTAGTAATGAGTTCATTACAGCACTGTTTTCAGTACGTAATGAACTCATTACGACACTGAAATAGAGAAAATCTATTTCGACCACAGAATCCTAGTCAGTGAGTCCAAACAAAACGATGGATTCCATTCTTTCCCAAATATACGAAAAATACAGACATTTGGACACATCTATAAACACTATGTTCAAGTGAACAAGGGCTCCAAAAAATATAGGCGAATTGATAACATCCCCCTTTCTTAGAAAATCGATTAAAACACTCAACAATAAGATTTAGAACGATAGAAAATATGACGGGTATCACCCTGTAAATCGTCTTTATATTGACATGGGGAACCTTGTAACAGGTCCCCAGTTCCTCATTCCCAAAACAGATGAGTTCCAACCGATCTGCTTATGACCGTGTTAATGGAGTGGGTGGAGTCCTTCATTCATTACATGTCCGAACCAGATATACTAGTCACGCGTCCCAAGGCTGCCCGTGAAGTGTGCATGTGTACATTGGGCTTAATAAGGGATTTCATATGAATTACTCTTGCCTTACTGACTTCAAATTATATCTACCGTGCGGTGATTGGCAGGATCCTTTTATGATTAAGATTAGTTTTTATGAATCGTCTGCATATGAAATTAAATAAGGGAGCAAAGTAAATATTTACCCAAAGAGAAATGATTATTCTATGAGGAGTAGGAAGGAATAATGTTCTGACCCGATCGATACTATTTTAAGAAATGTTGAAATCAAGGATGGGTTCTAAAAATTTAAATCAAGTTGGTTACATTACATACTGCTGTACTCTGATTATTTTTATTTAGTCATTCGGTTTGCTATGACTTGATTTTCTTGGCTTGGTTCCTTGTAATTGTAATAAAAAAATTTTTTGAACTACGACAACTTATTTGTGATGCAGTTCAATCATGTAGAATTATTATTTGTGCATCTTCTATCCAGCGTTTTAACGCATCTTTTGTTGTTTGTAAGGCAAAAATTTGCTTTTGAAAAAATTGACAAAATCAGATAATTCTTCAGTTCTCACTGATATGAGTCAAATTGACAGAACTACGAAAACTAGATAAAATTCGACTTATCTGTTGTTTGTAGACTTCTTTAAACTATGAACAATCGGCCTGAAACTTCCAGCAACTCAACTGAAGGTGCACTTGAAATAAAATAAAATTTGGGTGAGAGGGTGAGAAAATCTCTTTAGATGCAATTAACCACTGAACCATTTTTTGCTTCCATTGACCACATAATCTAAATTGCCATTTGTTGTATTCAATTTTGATGATGTCTTGCACCTTGTTCAGTATCCAAACCCAGAATATTATTTCAATATAAATAGAGAAAGAGATTTCAATCATTCGCAAAGGTACTTAAGTATTAATATCTAAAAACACTGTTTTCTTTGATGAATAAGACGAATTTTTCATTCATATCGTAACATATACACAATCTAACATTAAGCTTTTGTAGACATCGACAGACAAATAACAATTATATCACAAAGGCGGGAATAGATGCATGGCCAAGACACCAGTTCTGCAATACCACAAATCATATTTCCCCCTCGAATGGAAAATAGGAAGTCTGAAGTCCCTTGTTATAGATATATAAATAATTTTCGGTTGATCAACCTCGTCAGAGAAGAGGAAACAGTTATGAATAAAGTGGGGGACCTTTCTCCGGATTTCGCTCGTCCAAGGGATGCAAGGCAATATTCGATCCTTTTACTTTCCCATTTCAAACCCCCAAAAAAGAATATAGTGATGTCAACTGCAGTTCTAGCTTCTTCCCAGGGTTGATATTATTCTGTGCCCTTTTTCGGAGACTCCTGCAGAGCAATTATCTTGTAATATAATTAATAATTTAATAGAAGACGATATTTTTCAAACCAAAATATGATTTCGTCTACAAAGGATGATCATTTAAAGAACACATAGATACATCTCTTTACATATAATCCTAGATATAAATGAGCTAGAGTTTGCCTATTTTCAAAATAGGTTAACTGTCCAAATACACTGATCAACAATTACTAGGGATCACTTATAACTTCACTTCATTTGTATTTATTTCAAATTATCTCGTGAATATCTGTACATTATATGTTCTCTAAGGAAAAATTAAGATGTTTTGAATTGATTTTATCAAATTTTTCCCCACTTCATCGGCTCTTGTTCACAAAATCGATTATTATCTGTAGGCTGTTACAGGTGGAGTGAAAAGCAATGTGGTATTTGTTATTAAATCTGTTTTTTTTCTCTAGTTCAAACACATAAGGTGACAATAATTGAAGAAATGAGAACAATATCAGTTTATCAGTCATGCCGAGAAGACGTTCGGCTCCTGTGCAACTGGACCAAATCATACGGTGGATACAGGAAGGTTTGTCCCAGTGAGAAGTGTCCCGGCGGTAGAACGTTTCGCAAAGTGTCATGAGTCGGCCTTGGAATAGGTTCATCCAAAACCCGTACGTGGTCATCACCTTGTCGTGGTGTACGGGCTTATGTAGCTGTAATAAGCGACGAACCAAGAATGACCATACCCCTTAATCCCTTCCCATCCAGGGCTCTGTCTAGGTGGGGCTTAGGTCGTGATTCATTTGCCACCATCCTAGGTTCGCCACCTAGAGACACTGGAGACAAGGCCAGCAAGCAAAGTTGTCGAACGACTAGCTAGAGGAAGTGGTACGATATGGCTGCTGGCTTAATCCTATTACTAGGCGAGAGGATGAGCCCCGTCTCTCCCCCCTAGTTCTTAACGGGCCTGGCATAGGTCTGGGGAGTACAGTCCTAGCGCTATCACAACCTCGGAGCCAAGTCCTCGAGTATCACCAGGGCCATACAAACGTACTGCCGGGAGCCGCATGGCCGAAGGCTGGACGGGGCCAGGACCTTCAGAGGATCTATACCTGGGCTCTCCTAGTTCCGTAACCAGAGCCAGGTGAACACGGAACGGCCAACCAGAGTTAGTTGACCCTCCACGAGTTCTTCGTGAAGATAACGGAACAGTTCCGGCGCGCAATACAAGCTCTTCCTCACATCCCCGAATTCCCAGTGAGTGTTTGAGTGAGTGCGTGGGTCGCACATATACTGCACACGCAGTGAATGTTCCGCCCCTAATTGCAACACGCCAGTATGAGTCGGTGTCCTTGGGACTCTAACTGGAGAGGGTTGTGGTAGGAAAATAGGAAGGGGGTTATAGTGGGTCCCACACGAACCTGTCAGTTACTAATCCCAAGTGGCTGCCAGGGAAGGCATGAGGAGTTCCCCCTGCCTAGGCGGAAAAAAAAAGTTTCATCCAAAACGACTCAGTACAGTACAAACAGCTGCCCAAGATCGTCTTTTGATCCTCAATGCTAGGAGAAATCCCACTTACCCGGCGTCGCGGCTCAATAGATCACTGAGAGTTGCTACAGGAGTTCTAATTTCGAACCAGACTGTAAGACGGCGACTACATGTTCGTGGTTTGAGAGCACGTAGGAGGGTACAACATCCCCGTTTGAATAGGGAACACCAGGTTCATCGACGGCAACGGGCTGAGGAGCACCGCAATTGGACAGTTGAAGATTGAAGCCGATGTTTATTTACGGATGAGTCTAGATTTCGTTTGGTCAACTCCGATGGAGTATTCTTGCTTGGAGGGAAAGAGGTAGAAGGTATGCAGAACAATTTATAGTACCACAACAGCTTTTGGCGGAGGTTCTATATGTGTAGGGGAGGCATTTGTTTGAACCAACGCACAGAGTTGGTTGTTCTGCAGAACACCACAATGACCAGCCAGAGATATCACGATATGATTATTGAACCCATAATTGTTCCGTTTGCGGCTGCCTTGGGCGAGAATTTCATTTTAATTGACGATAATGCCCGTCCACACCGTAGTGGTCTGGTTATAAAGCGTCAGAAACTCATGCTATTGATAGGATGAACTGGCCAGCTCGCTCTCCAGACATGAATTGCATCGAACATGTCTGGTCTGAGATGTCTAGATAATTGTCAACCTTAGAACAACCGATCAATAACCTGGAGGACCTTTCTAACGCTTTACGGGATATTTGGACGAAATTGCCCCAAATTTTGTAAATCGTTTGATTGAAAGTATACCTCGTAGGGTAGAATGCTTGAGACGAGCTCGTGGGGGACCAACTAGGTACTAGCTTAACCGAAACTTCAGCCTTATTGTGTTTTCATCATAAAATTTTTATGTTTTTCGAACACAGAATTTTGAGTGTTCCTAATAAAGTCTCTCCAACTTTCGATTTTTCCATTCTTTTCTCAAGTGAACCATATTATCAACTGAAAATACTCTGATATGTAGTAAATTTATAATCTTGGAGCGATTATTTCAGATATAAATTTAGAAAAAGTAAGTGATCCCTATCAATTGTTGAGCAGTGTATTAGGATGGAAAAAAACAAATCCATTATTTTGTTGACTCATGGCTATATCTCTGTTTGTATTTGTCGCATCTGGTCAAACTTTTTTCTTCGAAAAGAAGAATTCATGTTCTAGAAAAACATATTTTGTCATTGTTGTAATTGAACGATTCAGTTGTGTGTTAGAGAGTTAAAGATGGAGATGAACAAAGGAAAAATTTGGTACATTTTGAAATTTTGCTTTGATAAAGGGGAGAATGCAAGTCAGGTGGATGCAAATGTTAATAATGTGCCACGTACTGGAAGGCCTGCCGTCAAATGTTTTGGTGCCGCACAAGTGGTCGGAAAAAACTTGATGGATCGAGTTTCCATCTGCGATTCCTAGGCCAAACGGAACAAAATCGATCCATCTCTGAAGTGGTTCGTTACTGGTGTCGAGGAATGGGTTATATACGACAATGTCAAGCGAAAACCTTCATAACGAAGGCCGGTAAAGGCTCTCAAGTGATGCCCAAACAAGAATTGACGGCTAGGAATGTTTTGCTGTGTATTTGGAATTGGGTCATCTTCTTTGAGCAACTGCTCAATAGCCAGACGCTTTATTCGGATTTCTACTGCTAGCAATTAGACAGATTGAAAGCAGTAATTGATCAGAAGAGATCAGAATTAGCAAGAAGGAGAGGTGTCGTATTCCATCAGGACAACGCCAGACCTTGGCGGAGAAATAGAATTTTTCGATGATCCTGTAAATCGAGAAATGACGTTATTAGTGTACGTTGAAAAATAATAGTACATTGTTTACCGGGTAGGAAAAGCTTAACATTCCTGGACGACTGTGAAGATTGCTAAGTCGAGGCGCAAGCAACACAAAGTCCAGGAATGTGGCTTTTCCTACGAGGTAAACATACTATTTTTCCGCAAATCGTTTAAAATTCGACAGATATTGATTGATTTGAAAAAAAACACGATAATTTTATTCCCAAATAAATGGTGCTTTGAAATTCCTAATAAAATTACTTGGGTTACTATGGAAACGTATTGAGGTTGAATTGTCAAACTTGACGCTTATAAATTTAATTGCTGGTGTTCTCGAAAGTAAAATGATAAGTGATGATGAAATTTCCATTCCTGGGACTCCTCCAGAGCTGGTTGAGGCAGTGAATACTGCTTCATTAGAATTATTGCCAAAGAAATCAAGAGAAAAGTACGAAAATGCATACAGACGTTTTATGGATTATCGCATGAGTAAAAATACGAGATCTTTCTCAGAAAATGTTGTAATGGCATACTTCCTAGACCTTTGTTTAAAGATGAAATCTTCAACATTATGGGCCAATTATTCAATGCTGAAGTCAACCCTTGCACTTAAACACAATGTAGATATATCTACATACTCAAAACATCGTTCTTTATTGAAACGGCAAGCTCTAGGTTATAGGGCAAAGAAATCTAAAGATTTTAACGATGGAAGAAATTGAAAAATTTATCCAGGAAGCTCCAGATAAAGAAAATTTAATTATTAAGGTAATTTACAAGTTTTTAATTTCTATTTAGATTATAGCTTTATTTATTTTTAGGTGGCTGTAATATTTGGTATTTCTGGGGCCTGTAGAATGGATGAGTTAGTCCATATGACTGTACACGATATAGAAGACTTAGAATCTAACTTTTTAATCAGCATACCTGATTCGAAAACAAACAAACCAAGATCATTTGTAATTAATCAGATCTACTTGAATGTTTATCGAAAGTATGTTTCGTTAAGACCAGAAAATATGAACAGTGACCGATTTTTCTTTAAATATCAAAACGGAAAGGGTTGTAGACAAGTGGTAGGAATTCATCAATTTAGAAAAATGCCCAAAATAGTTGCTACTTATTTGAACTTGGTAAATCCGACAGAATATACTGGTAACTGCTTTCGTCGGTCTTCTGCAACAATATTGGTCGACTCTGGTGCCGACATAAGTCTAGTTTAAAGAGGCATGGCGGATGGAAGTCATCAAACGTTGCTGAAGGATATATCGAAGAATCGCTCAACAATAAGGTTGAGGTGGCAAATAAAATTTTCACAGTACAAAATATTCAACAAAATGACCCTTCCACCCTGCATGTTGTCCAAAATGTTTCTCATAGTTCTAAGAGTGTTCCTCCAATGTTCAATAATTGTACTAACTGTCAAATTACTGTAAATATAACAAATTGATCTTAAAAATGTATTCAGCAATGACTTGATGTTTTCAAAATATAAATTAATTCCTTATAAGCAATGTGTTTTCTATCATTTATGTAGAACACTAACAACATTACGGAAATATCATTTCCTTACAGTAAGGAAGTCCTGACTTTTTCTTCAAGAAATTTTGACAGGAATATCAAAATTTCCTGGCGATTTTCGGAAAAATATTTTTTTTACTTGGAGTTGTTTATCTGCTTTTGCACATTCCTTTTGATACTTATTTACGTTCGAATTCTATTATACTTTTCTCGAGAACTGAAATCTTATATTTCAGTAACTGATTATTTTAATTTAGAACTTGATTTTTATCCTCTAATTCTTGAATAATTTTGATCAAATTTAATTTGGTTCATTCAATTGAAATCGTTTGTTTCATTCCAGTTGACATGTCATTTGTATGGTCAATAATACAATCTTCAGATACTACGAATTTTTTTTCCGATTCACAACAAGCTAGAGATGATTCGGTGCCGATTTTTGCACCTTTCATTCTTGTGATAAAAGGTATTTGGCATCAAAGTGCAGAGCGTTTGTAACATATCATTCTCTTCGTCCGCCATCAGTTATGTATGGCGTATTGCACAAATGCGGTGCAACAAATTGCTATAAAATTTTGTAATAATTGAAGGCAATTCGTTTCTTGGTCCCCAAAGTCCATGATTCGAGTAAACATCTTCTGACATAACATGCACTCCTTTAGTGATATTGTTAAATATTTATTCACTACGCATTCTATATAATTTTCTAAGTTTTTTCATGTAATTCAGAGTCATATATCACAATTACAGACAGTTCGTACGAGAAATAAGCGTGCAAAAGGGGTATTTTCTTCTTATCATCGTTTATAAGGTTTTAAACTCTTATATGGACACTCGAACTGTATGAAACATTTTTATTCCAAAAGGCAGAATCATTAAATTTTTTCCCAAAAGAAACTGCCATGCTATAATAGTTATTATCAACATCGGCATTTCGAAATTCTACAAAAACTATCAGACCCCAGTTTCGAAATTAATTGTTGACTTTATCTAACATAATTCCGATTCTGTATTCCAGTCCAGCAGCCTGATCTGATTTCAAATTTGATGGCTCTCTTTTTATCGGTGGAAAAAGAAGATACAGTCGGTCGCCCGAAGCAGACGACTTGTTGAAATTTCAAATGTGTATGTTTCTATATCCCATTAAGTTTTCGACAAAACGGATTATGTTTTGGCCGTATCGTCTGTTGAATATATGAATTCTTATGCCGATCCAGCTGTTTCACACCTTGTTCATCGTTCTGCTTTTTTGTCGAGATCGATTTCTAACATGGTCGAATTCAAGCCGACCCTTAAAACGTTGTATCAGTAATGAAGAAAAATAAATCAAGATTTCAAGACGGTGTCATGAATTATATATAAAATTACAAAATTTTTAATCTATACCGACGTTATTGATACCCTTAAATTTCAGCTTTGTATTATTTTATCGTAAGGATCTATGAGTTTATTATAGACGTGCAAACATGGAAAAATCTCATTTCATCGACAACCCTAGATGATGATTATCTATTATTGGCAAACTGTCGAAAATATAAATTCAAAAAATTTTCGTTTGTTTTATACCAGATTCCTCCTTAAGAAGATCTCAATTATAATTGCTTGATGTTATTACTAGCTAGCGATTTATTCATAATTTAGACCTGAATAAATAAGTAATTTAAAAAGGCAGGAGCTTACTGGAGGGAAGATATCAATTTCGGCATGATAAACCATATTTTGATACAAGAAAGGAATCTACCAAATTTTGTGAAAATGCTTGATAATTTTTGAAAAATTTCGAATTTTTACTTTTATTCTTATTAATACAGGGTGTCTCAAGTTCGAGTGACTATTAGACGTTTCTGGAGAACTAGACTTATTTGAAATCTGAAAATTGGGATTATGATATTGTTCTCTACAGAGCTAAAATATTTTCGAAGCCCAAAAACTTCCGGTTATACAGGCGAGAAAACAATTTTTTTTCCAGTTTTCCATTCCTGGTATGAACGAGTATTCAATAGTGAATACATTTCTGTTAAAACCATTGTATTAAATCGAATAGTTTTAAAAATATCCAAAAAAACTGAAAAAAAAAGTCAAATATGTTCAGTCAGTAATATGTTCAATATTCTTATTTTAAATATCCTGAGCGTAAACCGTTTTTACAACATCGAAGAGGAAGGATGTGAAAAGGTCATGCATCTTTTGGATGTCAAAAATATCATTACAAGGTGTTTCAAATTTTGTGTTGAAAATTGTGATCTTAAATTGGCCTTCTGTTTTTCAAATTAGAACCCTATTTTTTTATAATTTTGTTGGATTTTGCGGTCAAAAATAATGATAGTTTTCTCACATGATTATGCTCCTAAATTCTATAATTTCTGAGTTATTTGAGATTTTCTGGATTTATGTAGTACGTAGAGTATAGGTACCTTCTTTCGTTGGGTTTTAGAAGTGTTTTTGGGCTTGGTACAAAACCAAAGGAGAACTGTGGGTGGTTATTTCTAATTTAAGATATAGATTTGATGGTTTTTTTTCATTCATTGTGGAAGTGGTTTCAGTATTACACTGTTGTAAGTTGTCGAATGACGTTTCAAACTTTCATGTTGTCAAATAGTTGATACTGCAATTTTTATCAGAGGCCATACATGAAAAGAAGTTCAAGTGAAAGTTACGACAACGCTCTCTTTTTCAACTTGATAATTTGATAGAAGAAGGAATGCAGATGGAGCTTCTCTTTATCATCATATATTCTTCAAACACCATGGGAAATTACTCAAATTGGAGAATATTTGTGTTTAAGGTTTTTCATATTCTTCATTATATATTATCTTTCATTAAACTAAAAATTGTTCTTCATTATGAATGTTGTAGTGAGGACAGGAATTCTGGTCCGTTTCCATAGGTGAGTCCATAGGCGATGTTGCCATAAAGGGATGTACAACAATTACATCCCATCTTATATTGCTGTTCCAGTCATGATTGAGACTTTCAATAAGGGAGTCAAAGCAAATGAAACAGTTCTGCATACATCATTATTCTGGATTTGTTAGGAAGTTGATTCACAATTTTGTCAGACATCTTATGTAAGGATATCGTAGGTTCATCTTGAACGGGAATTAATTTGGATCTTGTGTAAGTGAAGCAAGTATCAATATTTCATATTCCAAGTATGGTTGGATCATATTACTTAATGACCCAATCGTGATTTCTGATGCTCAATATCAGTGGCTAGTTGTTGTTCTTCGTAAATATCCACCCCATGAATTTTTGCATTCTATGAAGTCGTTCCATTATCTGTTACACTATCATTTTGATCTCGCCATTGTATGATAATTTCTTTTCGAAGAATCCGCATCCGAACAGTGGAATATAGCAATACTTGTTGTCCACGAAGGCTGACGTGTCCTCGAGATCACAAGAAGATTGGCTTTCGGCCCATTGTTGATAATCTACGAGTACTAGAAGCATAGTTCACGTTTACGTGCTCAAGAATTTCAGTTGCGATTAATTTTTCAACGAGGAATTGGTAAAAAGGAGGTCAATATACAACCTCGTTTAGGTGTTGACGAGAAATTGTTGATGATGGAATTATTATGTGGTCAATAGCTATAATCTATTATTACTTTCCTTTCTACCGTTTCAACAAACATCTTCTGTACTTAGCCTTTACAAAAGCTGACAAAATTTTTCTACTTTCATAAATGTCAAATATGCAAACTACAAAAATTGGATAAAAAATTAACACTTGTCTGTGGTTTGAAAACTTTTTCAAGTTACATAAAACAATTGGCCTCCAAATTTCTGGCATCTCAATTGATGATGCACTCATATGGGATGGGTTTTTCTTCTTGGAAAATTATAGATGTTTCGTTCCATTTTATCAGGTGATTTTCATCCACAGCATGTTGGACCAAATTGGAACTATAGGTGCCTAACACTTAAGAGACGTTCTGATGTTCTTTCATTACACTTCATCACCAGTAACAATCCGAAGCAAAACTGATTTTCATTCGTGTCTTTGGAGCAAAATTTCACAATTGTTGTTACGGTTTTCCCACTGTATTTCATTCAATTCATGTGGCACCTATTTTACACACTTTTGGATCTTTTCCATAGCTTTTAAACGGTCAGAAATTATTTGTTGTGCAACATTAAACATTTTTGCCATGTGCTTTTGATTCGAAGTGTCATATCAATCCAATATCGTTTGCAATTCAGTGTGTTCAAACTTTTTTGGTCGTTTTCATTCGAATTCAGTTCTTTTTTTTTCAATTTAATTTATATCAATACGTTAGCGTTAAAACCACAAAAGAAGAATTAAGGAATGCTTGTATTTGAAACATCTTATTATTAAAAGAGTTATTCGAACTGATACGGCCCCATTTAAAAACAACGTTTTTCAATCTTAAGCCTGAAGAAATTGTTGAGTAATGTTGCATTTTCAAACAACGACCGAATCAAAACTGTTGAATACTGCATTTTCATACCAAGTAAAGGAATACGGTACAAAAACAAGAAATTCTTGCTGTAAATTATCTAATAACTTTTTCTGCAACATGCTCCGGATCCTCATACCGACTGACCGGACTCATTGAAAGCCATCATTTCAATAGCAGCAGGACACCTTCTATCGGTGTTGGATCTGAAAAACACCGATTCGATTTGATTTAACAGCTCGGCTTTATTAAATATTGAAACAGCGGTGACTAAAAAGTAATACCATTAACTGTTTTACAATTCAGCCCACAGCTGAACGTTTTATAGAGGCTGTAACTCATTGAGAAAAAAACAGCCATTTTCAAGCCTGATACGGCAGTAATCTCTTTTCTATTCTGATGGACAAGAATGAAAATTTAGATCTAGATGCAAAGCAATATATAATATATATATATATATAGTGATGAATTTTATTTGGGTACTTGGCAATGTCGGGAATGATCAATAATCAAAATTGTAAAACATTATATCTCGAACTTTTTTGCAGTTTTGCAGTTATAGAGGAAATTATCTATCTCACGTTTAGCTGATTTTTTAATAATTAGGCTGAGTACCTACTAACCCACCTGGGGGATGCAGGTGAATGTGGCATAAGCAGTAGATGACAGTTGATCTCTCTAGACGTTATTGCCAAATTTGACATCAATCCTATGTCTAGTTTCCCAGGTATAAATTACTCACAGAAAACTCGGCTGGAACTCGCCTAGCCCCCCATGGGGGTGCAAGTTAGAGATAACTAACGAAATATTTTATTGTCTATATGTATGATAGCATTCTCACGTTTGGTTGATTTTTTATGAATTTTTAATAATAAGGCTGAGTACCTACTGACCTCCCTGGGGGATGCAAATGAATGTGGCATATGCAGGAATTCTGAGTTAATGCTTCTGGATGATACTCAGGGCTATTCACTAACTCAAGTTGCTTTCGCCGTGGCTATCCAAAGCAACTCGTATAACAACTTTCGATAGCCACTGCTACCCTTTTTTGGTATTCTCTAACTAACCATTAACAACTGTTGTTATCATAACAACTTTTTGTGAAGATAGTTATGGCAACACCGCAAAATAGTTCAAATGTCCGTTTTCTCGATTCAACCATAGACAAATGATATGGATTTGTCTGTGGAATAAGCACAACCTTCAAAATCACGAAAAATGACCGTTAAAGAAATTTGGGAAAATATTTCAATTATTTTCGAGGAATCTGTACTGTAACTATGGAAGAAGGATGAGGTTATATAAAAGACCATTTTCGGTATTTTTAATTTAACATCTCTTATTTCAGACATAACAGGTTTAAAAAGGCAAGCAATGAAGATATCAATTTATGATGAATTTCCTGAGCGAACATAAAGTGATGATGAAAGTAAAACTATCGCCAGCTGAATCAGTAAAAGTTGGAGAGCTGTGAATGCAACTCACAAAAGAGTTGAATGATATGAAGACAGGGTTAAGCCTTTGCAGCAGTGGCGCATTTACCCTACAATACTCTATATTAATACCTTTGTAATTCCAAATTCATTAAAAAGTTCATTTGCAATAAAAATGTCATTCTTATTCGATTAAAACTTCTAATTGTTCACATGAAAAAAAAAAAAAAAAACAATAAACAAATAGTAGCCTACAAGAGTGGTTATATAGGGATAGCCACTAGTCGTTATGCATAGTAACTTTCATAACCACTTTCTTGAATAGTGAATACCGATTTCGCGCTTAGCAACTGACCTTGAATATGACCACGATTTTCGGTGGCTATTCATAGCAACTTGAGTTAGTGAATAGCCCTGACTGTCTTATTTGACCTCAATCCTATGTCTTGTTTCCCAGGTATGAATTACTCACAGAAAACTCAGCTAGTTCTCGAGATACTCGTATCTGCTTGAATAATAATTAAGCCGTTATTTTAGCCCACATGGGGTAGTCAGAGATAACTACTGAAATATTTTTTTGTCAAATTCTGCAAGAGTATGATAGCATTTTCACGTTTGATTGGTTTTTTATGAATTTTTAATAATCAGGCTGAGTACCTACTGCCCCCGTGGGGGTGTAAGTAAATGTGGCATAAGAAGTAACTGCCAGTTTATCTTCCTGGACGCTATTGCCAAATTTGACATCAGTTCTATGTCTAGTTTGCTAGATACGAATTTTTTATTGAAAACTCGTCCGTCATTCGGCATATTCGACCCGGGGGTGCTATGGAATGAGTGCTGGTGATGATTACAACGTGAAAATAGAAAAATCTCAAATTATCTTGGCGAATCAGAATTATTTGCATCGCTATCCGGCCAATATTCCAGTAGCGTACGAAAAATTCTGTACAATATATGTAAATCCCTGAGATTTGTGGAAGACCGTTTTTCAATGTTTTGAAATTGCTACTTTTATTGTCAACAAAAACACGAAACCTTCTATCAGATAACATATTTTCTGATAACTTGGCTTTTGTTGCATAACAATAAACAGTGCATTTTGTTTTGTAAAGATTTTAACAGGAGAATCGATCCATGATATTGGCAGTAAAATATTCATTTGTTGATGACAAATTTTTGATGATGAACTAATTGCAGAATTATTATTTGGACCACCATCTCCAATTGTTCTTGCTAACACCGTTTTGACAGAAATCTTCTGTCGTTTTAAGAGCAAAAAATATCTTTTGAAAAAGCTGACAGTATATGAAACTTTTTCTATTTTCATTAAGCGTCTAATTGACTGAACTCTGAAAACTAGATCAAATTCGTACTCATCTGTGGTTTGAAGACTTCTTCAAGTTATATCGAACAATTGGCCTAAAACTTGAAGTAACTCAATTAATGATGCACTTATAGAGTTATAAGCAATATTCATTCATAATTATTGCTTCTCGATTTTTTTATAGGTTTCTCTTCTTTGGATATGATAGATGTATCATTCCATTTCATCATATGACTCTCATTTACAGCATATTGAACCAACTTGGATCTATCGGTGTATGACAGTCGAGAAAGCTCTTGATTCTCTTTTATTCTTACTTTCAAGAGACTTTTTGTTTCTCAGATATAAGATCTTCCGCATTCGTATGGTATCTCATATATGCTATCTTTGATTCTCATTAACAGGTTTAACTTTTGTAAGATTAGCCCTGATGTTATTGACCGTGGTAGTTATGCCGTATTTGTTCTAATTTTCTTCATTTTTTTGACACATCTTTCACATCAGGAATATCTCACTTATGCTTTGTCCCATATTTCTTCTGTTGTGTCATTATGGAGTTTTTCCCTCTTTCCAATTTTTTTTCTTAATTTTTATATTGTAAGGTAGAGCATATATTTGTTGCTCCATCATACTATCATTTCGCCACTTCCAATTTAGTACTAATTCGATTTTTGGAATCAAAATGGAATGGCTATTTACCTTTTCGATTTTCATTGTGAGTTTAATAGATTCTTCTTGATTATTAAGATATTGAAGGAGTACATCTAAAGTTTTCATTCCATGTTCCCAAATGATGAAAGTATTATCTACATATCTCTTCCATGTTTTGGGTTTTAAGTATTATACAGGATGGCCCGGGAGATTGACGTTTAAAATAAAATACATTCCTCGAGTCATGGTGTATAGCCTGAATACCCTGTATATCAATTCCCAATTAAAGAGAACAATATTGTTTATTCATTCAAGCTTGGTATTAGTCAATACGCCAAGCTTGCAATATATTATGTAGAACACCAATATACTGGTTCAATGAATTATGAATAGAATAGAATCAATCGTATAAAGATACCCAAATGATCAAGTAGTTATTTATTCATTACATTGCGATCCTGCCCAAAATTTAAAAAGTTAACAACTACATAGATTATACCTATATTATGATTCAAAAAAAAAGTTCTAAAGGTACCGACTACATGAATGGTAAAATTTTTAAAAAATTAAAATGCGATCTTCCCACTCGTAGGACACGAAACAAGACGTGACAGAAAATGGTGCAGTGAATTCAAATTTTATAGTGCAGGAGAGCGAATACTACATAGCGAAAGATGTTAAGATTGTACTGTTCATTATACTGGCAATACTGGAGATGGATATGGTTTTCAAACTATATATGGCTTACAAATATGTAGAGACGCATTAGAAGGAATCTCGAAGTATCCCTGGGCTCTGTTGCGGCAGTATAGACAAGAGTGCTACATTGTGTGAGTGAACTATTCAGGAACAACAATAAGCTTTTGAACCCAACATTCACTATACCTTGTTAAAGAAATTAATTGATGACTCTCATTTTACTTAATGTTGAATATTCAATTAACAGTTCTATGTTTAAGGTCCAAGGATGGAAATGCCATCATAGATATTACAATTATTGTTTAATGGTTATAGTATAATAATCTAGTAAGTAATATGCCTACCGATGTCACAGGTTCGTGAATACTACAAACAATGAGCTGAAATTAAAGTTAGATCAGGTAACAGTTTCATTGAAAAATACAACCAAAAGAATTTAGAGGAAAGAATTTCCCAAAATAGAGGCAACAAGGGCGGATATTAGAGATGACGTGGTAAGTTTATTCAACGAGTTGACTCAGACTTTGAGAGACACTTGGGATACTTTAGATAAAGTAGATAAGCGTATTTGCGAAACTTCTTTCCTTAATAGTAGAAACAAAGTAGTACGCTCATTTCAAGTACTGGGAGTCAAGATTAAAGTTCCAACTTCATGCCTAGAAAAAATTGATCCACTAGTTTCAAACGAGGACTCGGAAATGAAAAACCCATTGGAAATTATGGCCACTGCAGGGAGTGATTTTTTCAACTTGGCGTATTGACTAATATCAAGCCTGAATGAATAAACAATATTGTTCTCTTCAATTTATATACAGGGTGTTCAGGGTTCACACATTTATTGGTCGTTAGTATATCTGAAAATTCCGAACAAAGTGCTAGTACATCTTTCTTGGCATAGAATGGTATGTTTTTATTGAGTTCACTCATTAATTGCGATATTCGGTCATTTTTTTCATTTTCTTTACTGTAAATATGAAATTCATTTAAATTTCTTGTTTCTATTTTGGGAGTATTGACGAGTGCATCCTCTAATGTTGTGTTTACTATACGGACAAGTGCATTCGATGGAGTTCTAATGGTTCTTCCTACGAATATTCCGGGTGCAAGTTCCTTATTCATGACTAACCTATCCTCGGTTATATTGTCTAAACAGCGAATGTTTCCAACAACTTCGCATCGAGCTGGAATGAAAACTCGATTTTCTGCAGGGCCATTTAAAATTGGTATAGTTATTTGGTATCCATTCCCCTGACTCTCATAGTTCAATTGCCGTAACCGATAGCAACGTTATACTTTGTAAGAAAATCTCTATCCAAAATTCCGTCACCTAGTATAGGAAAATCGTCGTTGACTACGTGAAAATCATGTTTTAGATCGTATTCTTTGACTGAAATTAATTTTCTACAATTTGTGGTGTAATCGTCGGTGTGTTTTTAGGGGGGTTCGAACTCAGTAACATGCTACAGGGTAATTTTTGATACAATTAAATTATGTTTAGTGTCATTCCATGCGGTTTGTAGTCTATATTTCATTTCAAAAGGATAATCAACAAAATTATACAATGGTTCAATGTTTTCTACGTTTGAAGGTATGTGACTCATTTTACCGAATACAAGTTCAAATGGTGTATTTCCGTCAACGGAATTTCGGCATCTGCTTTATTAATTTCCGTTGTGGATCTGCTAGTTCTTCTGTACCGAAGAAGTGGACGTATATATCGCATATAGATGTACGTTATAGATAGTGTGGCTAACTCAGAGATTCCTATCACTGTGGTTGTAGCAAGAGGGTGTGAAAAATGTCTCCAAATATGTGACTTTGGTTCCTCTTCGTTCATGATAATCTTTGTTAGATTTGCAGAGATGTTGTCCATTGCTGTCTCGGGATCGATGAGGTTTTCATTGGAATGATTCGAGTTCCCTTGCCATAAGATCAATGGGATTGTCTTACTGAACTTCGTTGTTGATTTCATCTCATTTGTGAACCCCGCTCAAAGAATTATATTTTGCGTTCTGAGTAGACAGTCTGCTCCTATATGAATTGTGCCAGTTCCATTGATGGTTATTTCTTTTCGTTTTCCTCCGCATAATTCTGATATAGTGGAGGGTTGGTTGGAAATGAACATCCACGTATTTGGTTTGAGTAGTTCTGTAATGTGACGCCGGTGAATAAAACGAACATTTTGACGTCTTTACTCAAGTGTTTCCAATTTACCATGATGACCGATTTCCTATAAGTGGGTCGATATGCAATAATAACAAATGTTGTAGTAATAACAATTAATGCATTGTGTTCAATTTTAATAACAATGGTTGGTATTTAGGTAATCAGGTTGGTTGACGAAATTAGATTAGCAAAACAAAATTTCTCTACACCCTCCCTTTCTGAGGAACGATCTGCACTATGGCAACTTATGAAGATCAGTCACCTAGAGTGAGAAGATTATGTACAATCTTTAAAATTTAAACTTTTATTTGAATTACAACCTAATCAACGATTATCATAAATTTCTATTAGGTAAAATCTGATTCAGTTAAAGTATAGAAGTATTTCTACTTATCAAATATTTCCTTACCTAAAGGTAGCTACCATCCTTACTGCTAACAGTTTTATAATTATACATCAGAATGACTACACACTACTATATATATCTGGAACCTTAACTATTGTATTTCTTAATTCTATTTTTATGCACAGTACTGTGCCTTCCATATTCATCAATAATTATACAATTAGGCCCTTCCGCAGAGACAACTGCATAGGGACCTTTCCACTAAGGGTAAAATTTTTGCCTGGCTTCATTTGTAATGAGAACGCGGTCTCCCATCTTAATATTTAATTGGGCTGAATCTTTCGAGACAATTTCTAGCTCTGTTCTGGGCGAATTGTAACCTAGAGCGTATTTGTTGGTCATACGTCTTCAATATTATAAATAGGATCTATTTGATTATTCCAGCATATGTCCGAGCTAAGCCTATCTTTTAAGGAATCATAATTATCAATCGAATTGTAAAGTTTTACCTGGTTCGTTATTTGCACCGATTCAGCACTGTTTTCGCTTTTGTGTCATGTTCGATATGTTCGACATTGACCTTGTAACGGCGAGAATTTGAGAAGTGTTATTATTTATCCCCTTAAGGTCATCAATGTTTATCCGGGACAATGCGTCTGCACAAAAGTTTTGTTTACCTTTTATATATCTCTTCCAAATCTAATCGCATACGTGTTAATTTAGAATTTGGATCTTTCATGGAAAATAAATAAACCAAAGGTTTTTATCAAATATTTTTGTCCGTACAAATAGCACCGAAAATGTTTGACAGCCCAATGAATCGCTGTGAGCTGTTTAAGAATTGTAGGTTTATGTGATTCTCCTTTAGTAAACGCTTTGGATCCATAAGAAATTGGAAGATCTTGCCCTTCAATAATTTGAGAGAGCACAGCTCCACATGCTATATCTGAATTATTGGTGGTCAAAATGAATTGTTTTGTATGGTCTGGATATTTCAGAATTTGTGGTTTGATGAGAGCTTCTTCAAGTTTAACAAAAGATTCTTGACATAATTTGGTCCAGCTAAATAGGTTACCTTTTCTTGTTAACTGATTTAATGGTTGCGTTATTTCCGCAAAACGAGGAATAAAACTTCGGTAATAATTACAGATCACGACAAATCTTTTAACTTCATCTGCATTTGTTGGTGTTGGATATTTATTAATTACTTCGAATTTAGAATCGTCCGGCAGAATTCCCTTGTCTGGAATTTTATGGCCTAAAAATTTCCGACAAGTTTCAAAAACTTCATTCAAATTTTTCAAATGATGGACCTCAGATAATCCTATTACAATTAGATCGTTCATGGAAAGGAATGCTTTTTCTGCAGTTAGTCCTGCGAAAGCGATCGTCATCATCCTTTGAAAACAATTGGGACTTACGGATAAGCCAAAGGGTATCCGTGTAAACCTGTGGGAAGCTGATTCAGTACTAAATGAAGTTATATCACAGGAATCTACATCTAGTTCAGTTTGATGAAATCCTGAGTATAAGTCAATAACAGAAAACCATTTTATTTATTATTATTAACTGTCAAAATATCGTCTTTGAATTCAAATTCAAATTCAAAATTTTTGATTGTATTGTAGCGGCACTCTGTCAGCTCACGCTGTCCCAAAAGTATAAACTCCGGCATAATCTGTCTTAATGTTGTAGACGTTAAAGTCATCAAAACTTATTATTTCCAACTGAATATTTTTCAAAACAACATTTTCGAAGGTCGTATTCAAGATTTTTACAAGACCTTCTCTTGGGGACACGACCGTTCGTGCAATGAAGACTTCTGGTAAAGGTTGCTTACTCAACACTAATACATTTTCCGAAATATTTTTAAGCGATGTAATTTGCCTAATTACTTCACACCGTGGTGGTATATGGATTTGGATTTCCTCAACTCTGCTTAGAATAGGAATTATGAGATTTTTATTAGAGTATCTGAGATTCAGTGTCCACCGACCTTAATCTAAATTAGCGCTATATTCGATAAGAAAATCCCTACCAAGTATTCCATCTCCAGGGATTGGAAAATCGTGATACGTGAAAATTATGATCAATATCTTGATTATCTACACATATAGCTGTATTGATTACACCTAAAGATTTTGTCAGTCCCTCAGTTACGCCTTTAATATCATTTATTTTTGAATTATTGCTGGAATTATGAGAAACAATTTTTCCTACTTTCAATATAGAAACATCAGCTCCGGTATCCACTAACAAAGTAACCTTTATTTGTGTTTTCGTCGTTTTAACGACTACAAAATTCGAGAGGGATGAATCTAACTGGTAAACATTTGCTCTGTCTCCCCCAATCGGTTCGATTGGGGGTCCGATTGGTTTTCCTGGTTGGACCCCTCCAAAAATCTGACATTAGTATTACTATGTCTATAACCTCTGTTATAGTAGAAGTAAGTTCTTCTGAGTCTGCTCCTATATGAATTGTGCCAGTTCCATTGATGGTGATTTCTTTTCGTTTTCCTCCGCATAATTCTGATATAGTGGAGGGTTGGTTGGAAATGAACATCCACGTATTTGGTTTGAGTAGTTCTGTAATGTGACGCCGGTGAATAAAACGAAAGTAGATGTAACTGTTTCTGATGTCTTTACTTAAGTGTTTCCAATTTAGCATGATGACAAATTTACTATAAGTGGGTCGATATGTGATAATAACAAATGTTGTAATAATAAAAATTAATGCATTGTGTTCAATTTTAATAACAATGACTGGTATTAAGGTAATCAGGTTGGTTGACGAAATTAGATTAGCAAAACAAAATATCTCTACAATACATTTTGGAAATTTGCAAAATAGGCAGTTCTCACCATCTCATAGGTGCCACATTTTTTCAGTCTTCTCAATAAATAGAGCATCCTTGATAACCTGAAACATACAAGGTCCACATGGGAGCTCCAATCCAATCTGTTGTCCAGAACCATACCCAAAAAATTCTCATATTCTCGACATTGTCTCGTGCCAAATACCAAACTTGTTGTTTTTTTCTTGTTCAACTTCAAAAGATTTCTCGAGAACCATTCTTCTACCTCTGTCAGAACCAGTTCCCTCTTTCGTAGAAGGGCCTCCATACATTTTGATGCAATCATAACAGAAGTGTCATCACAATAAATGCATAACCCGTCGCAATGCCAAAAACCCATATCATTTATATAGATCAAAAAAAGTACTGGTCTCAAAATTGACCCCTGGGGAACACCACAGTCAATCCTCTTCTCTTCTTCTCTTACCTTTCCAATTAACCTGTTGGTATCTGTTCTGAGAGGTTGCCTATGACAGTTTTCTCTTTTTGAGCCTGCATAAAACTTTCAGTAACTATTACTAAAAAATTAAACTACGATTGTCATTATGAGAATTAGATGGATAAGTATAAAGTGTGATGTACCCTGCTGGGGTACAGGTTCAGCCAATCGTTTACACAGTTGGGGATGACGAATAACACTCAGCACACTAACTGAGGGTGTTTATTGTACAGGAGATATTAATTACAATCATTAAAGCTGAATGATGCAAGTTCCGATGATGATTCTCCCCATCCAGACAAATGCTTTCTATTTATACTACATTGTTCATCTGGTGGTCATAACACGTAATGTGTTGACAAAATATGATTGGCATTGTATATAAATAAATGAAACAATTATTGTTTTTAACTCTGAGACATGTCTAGTGAATCTAGTAAGGTCTAAAAACACGCATGAAAATATACAGGATATTCATACTACACCGTCCTTCTTGGATAGAAAAAACTGGGAGTTTTTTTTTTATATAAAAATACAAAAATATTTTTTTTTTTGGCTTATCTATAACTTATTATCTATATATACTATACATATCTACTATTTACATCAGTCTCTTAATTCTAATCACTTGATAATCTTTATTAGTTTTCGAGAAATACAATTTCACTCTGTTCTTATGCACTTCTTTGAGTTTATTTTTGTCCGTTTTCACAATAATGTTAGGGTTTCGCACTTCCACTATTTCGTAGGGACCGTTGAATAAGGGGTCAAGTTTATTGTCAATGTCCTTATTATTCAAGAGCACCTTATCTCCTACTTTATAGTTAATTTCATTACATTTTTTGTCGAAACTCTCTTTTCTTTTCAATTTTGCCTTTACCAAGTTTTCTCTAGCATCTCTCCATGCCGTTTGCAATCTATACTTTAGTTCAATAGGATAGTTGTCAAAATTGTAGATTGGATCTACCTGGCATTTTAAATTTTGGGGAAATTTACTAGGTTTTCCGAAAACTAATTCGTGAGGAGTATATCGAGTTGAAGAGTTAACGGTATTGTTATATGAAAAGCACCAGAACGGAATCCAATTACTCCAGTTGTTACTTTCCTTAGCTGCGTGCATACGAAGGAAAGCTCCTAAGTGTTTATGCGAATTTTCAAGCGCACCTAGTGTTTCGTGGTGATAAGCTGTTGAATTGAAACGCTTAATTTCGAGCAATTCACACGATTCACTAAATATTCTTGATAAGAATTCTGTGCCTTGGTCTGTAACAACTTCAGATGGTATACCATACCTTAAAACAAAGTTTTGAATAAAAGATTTTGAAACTATTTCTGCTTCTTTGTTTGGTAGAGGGTAACACTCTACGAATTTGGTTAAGTCGCATTGAATTGTGAGTACATATTTATTATTTTCGATATCGGTTGGTAATGGACCTACGAGATCTAAAAAAATTTTCTGAAAAGCAGACGAAGCTGTGGTAGTGATTGTCATAGGTTCTTTCCTAGGTAAGGAATGTTTATGACGTTGACAATCATCACACTTCTTTACAAATTTTCCAACATCGGATCTTAAGCCATTCCAAAAATATTCTCTTTTGATATTGTTAAACATGCGTTCGATACCTGCGTGTCCGCCGGTGGGGAGAATATGAAAATCATTTAGTATTATTTGCCTTAGTTCTCTGTCCTCGATTCGCGTTACATCTCTTATTGCATTAATTTTTAATGATGTTCCTAGAATTTCATTTTTATAATTTGTCAACATATTCAAAAATTTTTATTGCTAGCTAGCTTTATGAGGTACAATTCTAATATATTATTTTCTGCGCATAATTTTTCCAGTTTCCTCAACGATGTACCTAAGTCGTACGCTGATCGGATGTCCTGGTTAATGAAAATAATTTGTGAATTCACATTATATATTAAATTCTCATTGTAATCCTCTGAATGTTGATTTTTCAAATTACGAAATTCTTTTTCTGAAAGTGGTCTCAACTCAACACTTTCTGCTGGACGTTTTAAAACTTCGACGACAACAGGGTGATCAATTACTTTGCCATCGGAGGCATTCGTCTCGTGTTGTTTAGAACCTACTTCCTTTTTAATTCGAGATCTCGTCATGACGCTTATGTTTCCAACTATCCCGTTCGTCATTTCTTTGAGTTCTTCTGAATCTATTTTAATACGCTATAAGGCATCTGCTGTGACATTTTCTGAACCTTTTACATAATGAACCGTGAAGTCATATTCCTCTAGAATCAAACGGAATTTGGTTAGTCTACTAGACGGATTAGTCATATTAAACAGATAGATCAGTGGTCTATGATCGGTTAAGATTTTAAATTTCCGTCCATACAAATAAGGTCTGAAGTGTTTGACTGACCAAACTATTGCTAATAGCTCTTTTTCAATTGTACAATAGTTCTTTTCTGCTGGATTCAAACTCCGCGACGCGAAGGCTATTGGATGGTCATTTGAATTTGATAAAACTGAACCTAACGCAAATCCACTTGCGTCCGTTCTTAGGGTGAATACGTTATTTTCTGAAAAATCTGGATATTGAAGAATAGGCGCTTCCAGTAGGACTTGCCTTAAGGTTTGAAATGCGTTTTCGCAATCTTTCGTCCATTCGAAAACTTTTCCTTTGCGTGACAAATTGTTCAAAGGTTGAGCAATTGCTGCAAAATTTTTATGAATTTCCTATAATAATTAGCCAATGCAACAAAACGTTTTACTTCCTCCGCGCTAGTGGGTACAGGATATCGTGAAATAGCATCAATTTTTTCTGGATCTGGCGAAATGCCTTTATCCGATATGATATGACCTAGATACAACATTTCCTTTTTCAAGAACTTACATTTACTAGGATTTAATTTCAAATTAACCTCTCTCAGGCGTTGTAATACTTTGACTAAATTTTGATTGTGATTTTGCAAAGAATGTCCAAAGACTATTAGATCATCTAAATAAATAAAACATGAATCGTAATTTAAACCTGACATAGCTATTGTCATAAGCCTTGAGAATGAGCTGGGGCTTGTTTTCAGTCCCATTCCTAGTCTCTTCATCTGATATTGACCTCTTTCGGTTGTAAATGCTGTATATGGTCGGCTATCGGGGTGTAGTTCTAACTGATAATATCCCTGCGCTAAATCTAGATGAGAAAAGTAAACTGCTCCTGACAATGAATCTAGTATTTCAGTAATGTTTGGTAATGGAAATTTATCATCCTTAATTTGCTTGTTCAATAATCGGTAATCTACTACTACCCGAAATTTCTTAACTCCATTTTGATCCGGTTTCTTTGGTACAATTAGTAACGGTGAGGACCATACAGATTTGGCTTCCTCTATAATTCCGTCTTGTAGCATTTTGTCTACTTGCTTATGAATTTCATCCTTCTGTGAATGAGGTAACCTATACGGTTTAACATAAATTGGTTGAGCTTCTGGTTTGAGTAAAATTTTCTGTCGGTATAAATTAGTAACAGTTAACGGATCACCGTCCACGTGAAAAATATCTGCATATTTGGCACAAATTTTCTGTACGGCAGTTATTTCTTCTCTATTCAATGATTTCATATTAATTGAATCTAATATTTCATCTACTCTTTGAACGGATATTTCATTCCTACCATAATTTATAACGTCGAAATTTAAAAGACTCTCAAGTTTTGGAAGAAAAATTTTCAGCTTCACTTCTCTATCGTTCACATTCAACAATCTAATTGGAATCATATTATTTTGGGTTTTGCAATCATCCCCGCGATGATAACGCCTTCACATATTTGTTCGTTTAAAATGACACAATCTTCTGTTTCCTTAGTATGGCAGTAATGAATTATTTCGCATCTAGGTGGTATAATAGTATAATGTTCAGCTTTGGATTCCAATGGTATATTAATTTCTTTATTATTATTCCTTAGTTTTAAAATGAAATTTTCATAATCAATTACTGCATTGTATTTCTTGAAAAAATCTGATCCCAGTACACCTTGTATACTGAATCAAAGGACTTAATTACTGAAAAACTGTGAGTAAATCTTACATTTTTGAAAAGAATTGAAATGCTTGCGGAGCCCATGGATGCTGTGGACCCGGCTATACCTTTAATTTCTATTTTTCCTTCAGTATCTAAATATTCTCGTTTAGCTAAATATTCGGGAAATATACAACTAATACTTGCACCTGTATCAATTAAAAATTTAATTCCTTATTGTCATACGTCACTGAGACATAATTTAAAGCATTTAAATTGTAACTAACATGAGCGTTGGTCACGAAAAAATTTTTCTCCTACGTGATTTTGTTCCAAGACAGATTTCGTGCCCTCGTCTGCGAAATATGCTTTCTGTTGTTTCTTGTATTGATTGTTATTGTTTTTAAATTGGCTACGAGACCTGTGACCCTGACTTTGCCCACTAAGCGGCGTCTTAGAATTTTGTTTGTTATTATATTTACCGCGGTCAGGACCTTGATAGGAATGGTTACGGTTAGAACTTCTTTTCTGATTAAAATCATTCCGTGTCGTATTGAACTGTTTCATATGGAAAGCCTTTTGACTACTAGTTTGAGCTGTATTCTTAACAAGTTCCTCTTCCCTAGCTGATGCCACAGCATCTTTAAGTGTGCTGAAATTTCTTGCCTTAATAATCGTCCTGATTTCCGTATTCCGTAATCCATTGGAAAAAGCGCTCAAAGCAATTTTTTCATTAACGTTCGCTAAAACAGGTAATGCTTCTGGTGCATTATCTGCTTGCGCGATTGTTAAATCGAGAGACAGTTGTTCAACGAGTTTGGCAAAATCTTCTATAGTTCTATCGGCTTGTTTTACATTATGGAGTTGGGCTGATAATGCTCCCGGTGCTTTTTAGTTATAAGAGTTTTCTCATATCTAGCATCAAATCTTCAACTTTCTGATACTCTTTCTTTAACCTTAATTTTGCATTTGTAGTTAATTTAATTTTTAGCACATAATTAATCAAAGATTTTTACCTGGCTCATCGAGCATATCTTTATATAATTCAATGGCGTCGAGTAATTGCAATACCGATTCTTCCGAGCTAGTTATTGATGGCAGTAAAGAGGATGCCGTCCTCAAGTCAAATTTTTCAGTCATAATTAATTTTCCTGAATTACGTTTATCCTCAATCAATTTGGATCTTTCTTGAAGCAATTTTCTAGCTTCTACAAGTGAATTTTGTATGATTGTTTGGTTAGGACTAGATGCTTCGAGAAAATTTGATTCCGACTTGACAATTTCATTTAATTTGTTAAATTTGTACTCTAATATGTTTAGTTCATCTAAAAATTTATTGACTCTGTCGACCCGTTCCCTACGATCACGTGGCTCTTTTTTGATATTTTCGAGGAATTTTTGGGACACACCGCACAACTCAGCAAATTGTTCATTGTATTCCATGGACCATAATAACAAGGAAAGGAAAAAAAAACTCTTACGGGTTTCCTTTACACTAAGTCCTGGTGGCTCCTCCTGATTTCCTGTTGTACCTTCTTCTCGATCGCTTTCTTAGCCTTCCAATAGAGGTACATTACTGCGCCAACACATCCTAGCAGGAATGCTATTATTCCGAGGATTTCTGGGATCGATAAGGTCTTGCCTGTGTCTGCAATTGCTGAAGTGGCTGCGCTGTTCCCTGTTTGGGCAATGATTACTTCCTCTTGCTTAGACTGCCCTGATCCCATCTTGGTTTTGTGGTGGACTGCGACCTCTCACTGGATGAATATACCCATATTTATAATGCTGCTGACCATCTGGACCTCTACTCGTGTAGGACTGGCAGGATCGCCATGTAGCGTACCTGGCTGGGGGTACTCGGTTCGGCCAATCGTTTACACGATTGAGGGATGGTGAATAACACTCAGCACTCTCACGGAAGGGTGTTTATTTTACAGGAGATATTCATTACACTTCAACGAGGTACACATGAATGAAATGATCAAAGAACATTGTCTGTGTCTTGAATGAATGTCGAGTTCGAATTCCCAGACAATATCATAACTATTTATACTATATTGTTTATATTGTCTGTCTATTATTCAACACGTAATGTATTGATAAAACAAGGTTGACATTGTATACAATTAAATAAAATGATTATCGGTCCTTGCTCGCCGGCACGTGCCAGCGGATGTAACCCTGATTCTAAGGGCGCACATGCAATCATACAGGCTGCTTATACTACACCGGCAATAATCACACATCCAGCGACCATCATCAGCACTGAATTTGCGCCACCATTGTTACTAGCTTGTGCGATGATCACTTCCTCTTTTGATTTACTGGATCCCATATTTAACTTCACAGTACCATTTCAGCATGTAACTAGCAGGATTGCCATGTGGTGTAATCGTCGCGACGATTACACCACACACACCGACGAGTCGGTGTGTTTTCAGGGGTTCTAACTCAGTAACATGCTTACTTGCAGTCCCGATTCTGATCAGTGACCGCACACTCATTATTTATATTTCCTAACACCTAAATTCCTATACCTACTTAATTAATGCTAACATCTATATTTCGCAAGAAATATGTTATGGATTTCGACAATTCAATATTGTTAACTTAACCTGATTTTAATCTTATCCAGATTAGATTTATCCCATGCGATTCCATCACCCAACACCCAATGATACGGTGGGTTCATTCCTCGAAGGTTACTCGCTTTTGAATTATCTACGAATATGTCTGACCGTATCTTACCCCCTTTGAAAATTGGAATATCAGCACCTGTGTCGACAAAATACATATTTTTCATTCTTGTCATTTCATTCGTAAGAATAACTATATTTGAACGGCAAAATTCCTATGTTAGCACAAATTTTGTCTAAGCTGAATCGTTTCGCCAGTGGGAAAAAATTGGGTCAATTTAAGAATGATTTTGAATGATGTCTTATTTACACAGAACACTGTAAATGAATTCAGGGAAGTAGGTCAAAATATTTTAAAAAATGTTGAAGTTGTACTTTGTAGCCCGCGAAGAGTTATTAAGGATAAAGAAGAACAACATCAATTGATGACAAAATTTCATGACAATCCTGCCTACGGTGGTCATAGTGGACAAAAAATTTGAAATCTCACTATTTTTGGAAAGGCATGTCGCGCGATGTAGCTAAATACACAAGAGAGTGTCATAAGTGCCAAATCAATAAAAAAGGAAAAGGTCTACACTCCCACACATCAAAGAGCTTTTGACATTGTATCCATTGATACAATAGGTCCGTTTCAAAAATCAAACATTGGAAATTTTTATCCTGTAACTATTCAATGCAAACTGATGAAATATGTAACCATCATACCAATTGTCGATAAAGAAGCCAAAACTGTAGCGAGGCCAATAGTAGATGACTTTGTTCTAATATACAGCCCCATTAAGGAGGTTAGAACTGACATGAGAACCGAATATAAAAACGAAGTATTCACAAATGTCATTAAATTGTTAAATTCCAGTCATAAAACTTCAACAGCTCACCACAGCCAAGCTATAGGCGGGTGTGAAAGGAATCATCGTGTCCTAAATGAATTTATACGAATGTATGCAAACGAAACACTTACAGACTGGGATTTCTGGATCACACATTTTGCATTCTGCTATAATACTACTCCAAGCACTTATCTATACACCTTTTGAACTAGTCTTCGCAAGAAAAGCAAATCTAGATGCTGAATTTTTCACAGAAGTTCGCATAGATCCAGTATAAAAAAGATCTTTGACCAGGAAACTTGTTACAGACTTCAGTTTGCCTTGAATAGAACTAAAAATTTCCTAGATAGAGTAAAGAAGCAGCGAAATCAAAATTAGACCAAAAATCAAACAATTTAAGTTTGGTTCCTGGTGATCTCGTGCTGACGTCAAACGAAGATAGAAAAAAATTGAATTCATGGTTTGGAAGATGACAAGGGTAGGCATATTACCATGCATAAAATAGAGTGAAAAAATATTTCCCTGCGCATTAAAGAGGTATACCTATCGACTATTTTTATGTCCCCGAAGGTTGCAACCACCCTATTATCTATTGATGAACTTTTGTATTATTTATTAAATTACTCCTTATCATGTTATTTTATTATTCAAGTATAATCGTAGGATTATTACAATCTCTAGTTTTAGTTGAAGCGATACCTAATTGTTGTAGATAGTTAATAGTTATTTTAGATGTATTGAGCTGTAATAGTTATGTCTTTATTTCTTAATTTGATTGCTTGTTCCACAATTTATATTCGTGGATGTCCTTGCAAACGGCCGTTGCAACGGACATCTTCAGGAAGGGGAGGTGTAAAGCCTGAGCACCCTGTATATCAATTCCCAATTAAAGAGAACCATATTGTTTACTCATTCATGCTTTGTATTAGTCAATACGCCAAGCTTGCAATAAATTATGTAGAACACCAATATCCTGGTTCAATGAATTATGAATAGAATAGAATTAATCGAATAAAGATACCCAAATGATCAAGTAGTTATTTATTAATTACAGTGGGGTATCCGAAATACCCCATGTATGTTCCGTGATTATTCACGGTTTTCGAGTTATAATTATTCTTAGAAAATTTCAGAACTTTTGTCGTCGATCAGGTAAAAAAATTCTGAAAAAAAAGTATACAACTATTTAGACTTTATTCTTTTGCAATGAAATTTCCATAATTTTTACTTTGATACGTAAAATAATCAGCTTTGAAACTTCAATAGTTTAATAAAAATTGGTCTCAAAAGAAAAAAATACTTCAAGTGGATCAAGATCAAAACTATGAAACATAAATAAAAATTTTTTATACTTTACTTGATATTTAGGGATTCATCAATTGAAATCTATATTTCTGATCAAAAGATCATACTCATGTATTCGTCAACAACGCTTCGGGCTTGATAAAGGGTTGAAGAATAAATGAGTATGATCTTTTGATCAGAAATATAGATTTCAATTGATGAATCCCTGAAAATTCATCTGTTATAAATTTAATAAATAAATTTGGCAAAACCACCTCTTACTCAAGAAATTTGTTACCTAATTTAAGTTTATTTTGGTCAATGATTGAATGGAAAAAAATTCTAACACACCAAATCTTAGCTTATTTGTAGTAATCTTGAATAGTTAATAAGTGAATTTAGCCTTAATAATCATAAAAAGACAAAAAATATTCAAGAATTTCCACCTTGGTGAATTTGATGGAGGATTGTAGCAAAAACAGCCCATTAAGTACTACTTATTTTAAATGATCCTGATTGCTGAGAGTTAAGTGCATTTTATAGGTATATTTTGTTTGAAGTTTATGATTTGAATAAAATAATAGATTGTCTATTGATAAATGTGTTTTTCTTTTGTTTATGCATAGGTGATCCCCATCAACTACAGCTGCCTTAGCAGTCATCTAATTATTCATTCAAATAATCTATATTGTTGTTTTACTTTTGGATATATAAATCTTCAGTAAATAATTCACCAAAGCTGAATGCTCCAGTCCAATTAGACATGCCATTCGATATCGTCATATCGCTCGAAATCCCTGAACCTAAACTCGAGGTTACCTGTGCATACACCAATTTGCATCAGCAGTCACAGTATTGAAGTTGCATCAACCGAGTCTGTGTCTTGCTGACGATTTCTCTTCTGTGGTCCCCCACAACATTGTCGCGGTCTCCATGACGACACACTCGCAGCGGGAGGCGGGGCAATCGATACCACCCCATCATTTCCTGGCCCATCAACCGTCAAATGCAACACATACACTTTCACCCTCTTTGAGTGAAGTTGGGAGGCATTGCAGGCACCAAAAACGCAGAACTCATAACTGTTGCTAGCTACTAAGAATTGATTCGGATTGAGGAACAACCGTTTCATTTGACTTCCTAAAACAAGGAACTTCTGATTGAGAGAACGGAGAATAAAAAGACCAAAGAAGAAAAAAACTGAGCAAAACTTACAAATCAAATTTGTTTTAAATTTAAACCACATTTCGTGAAAATGTAGGAAACATCATGAATAGCCCTAAAACCATATATGTATATGGGACAATAATTGATGAGATGAGATGAGGTATTGTTTCCTCTGCCTCTCCACATTGACTACTTGCGCTTGATACTGAACTTTGTCCTAATCGAGTAATTTTTGATTCTCAATTTTATAGCTTATTTTCGGTCAAACTAATTCGTTTTAATTGGGAGTTTTCATCAAATTCATCTGGAATAAGCAAACGTAGGTAACGCTCTGCTCAGAATTAAATTTGTTCATTTACATAGACCGTGAATAACACAATTGAAATATTGGCTTCTGCTGCCCAGCGATACGCACCCTGGGTACACAAATCGATAGTAATTAACACTAGATTAAATTGATTATTTGCATGTCTTTTTCAGTCAAGTATGTTGCAACTATGATTAAATTTTCCATTTGGAAACAAATTGAACAGGTATTTACAACTTGAATTGTGGTGACTGCAATTCCACATATACAGGGTTGGGATATAGTTTGGCACCAAATTAATATCTTTGAAACGAAACGGGCGATATTTTTGAAATTTGGCAGCTGAGTGTAATGGACCACAATGCATCTGATGAGCATATTTTCATCAATGAGATACTTCCGGATTAACCGAAAATGACAAAAAAAATTTTCATTTAAATGGGACTTTTTAAAAATATTAGTCTATGGAGATTGCAAATATAGTAATTCTATAATTCCTGCTTCTCGAATCAGACCAACTTATTTCCAATATTTTCGTACCACTCCTTCTCATATTATTTTCGCGAATAAATTAGTTGGTATATGGTATGATGAATGGTGGGATGTGATTCACTGGGTTGTAAATATCATTTTGGGACGACCCGGGGGTGTGGTAGACCAACTCATTAACACTGAGGGTCACGGGTCATTTCGCTTGTCATCACCGCAGATGAAGTGTGAAAGACCTAATGAGCATGGGTTCACACCTGGTTAAGAATGGATGCGTTATCGGCCGAAGAAGAGTGATTAGTTTGATTGGTTTTCTATGGTTTAATGGTCTTCTTGTGTACGGGTAAGATTATTGAGATTTTGGTTAACCTTCTACAGAAATAATGAGAGTCTGAAAAATGCTATGTTAATTTCCCTTCGGATTGTTTTAATAATCATTCATTACGTTACTGTCGATGAGGATCAATTTCAAGGAGTTTTATATAGGGTGGTACAACGAAACTTAAAACATCAACTCCTGTACTTCATGAAGAAAAACTGGACAAATTCCCAGATACGTCAATTTTTGAGTAGAAAGGAAACACCATTTACCCTCTTTCATCTCTGTAACAGCATTGGCATGTTAACATGTCTCTGGAGAAGACTGTCAGATTTTAGAAGTTTTCACTAGTCAAGGCAGTTTCTAAACAATGTTTGGTTTATGTATTGGGGCCTTTATTGAGAGTCTACAGGGTGATTTGTCCGAATCAACCGATTTTTCTTTATTTATAACTTTGATACGGCTTGATCAACATTGATGAAATTTTAAGTGTAAAGCAATGTGATTATCTACTTTCAATATTTTCAACACTTTTTAAAAAATACAAGATGTGGATTGTGATGAGTTCAAATTAAATTTGCATGTCGAAAAAACACCCTGTATATTAAATTTCCAAAGATTCGCTACCTGCTTCATATCATGACATAAGTTTACAATACTGAAGCGTTTTTATTGTTTTTGGCCCATGCCCAGTTTTCCTAATAATGCTGTGTAAGTACTTCCACCTCAAGTGAAATCGTGTTGACTGTTTGATAAGATATTAAATTGTACAAAAATTCAGCATTCGATCTACAAGGAGTTTTTCAAAAATTTTAGCAAAGGATATTATCAAGCTTATTGGTCTGTAGTTAGAAAAATCATCAGGATTGCTTCACTAGTGTTGCTCCATCATCAACAATATCTCGTCATCAACTAATCATTTATGATTTTCCATCGTAAGTCCTATTTTCAGCTCTCTCAATAAGTGTGTTGTTTGATGTCCTCCTTTAGGAGCACAGCATGTTGTCATATGCTCTCTTCTTTGCTTTCCTATACAAATCCAAATATTCGGGATTGCATCTGATTGGATGAATAGTATATCCAATTCATTTCTAAGCGGTTGAAGTTCTTTGGTAACTCCCCTTTTCGTTCTCTTGTTCAGGTCTATAATTATAAGTGGAAAGGCAACATTCATTCTGGAAATTCTCGAAAAATTATTTCCACATTTCATTAACATCAGTCTCACATAATTGATATAAACTTGACCAATCAGTATCTTCAAGTAGTGCTTTGAAAACCAGATGATTTTCCTCTGTGTATTGCCTGATTTGCTTTTTGTATGGTATTAAGCTGTGAAGGGGAGAACTAGTACCAAAAATAAATTTCTGACCTGAATGATCCGATAGGTGTTCTTCAACGATCATGGTGTTCCCATCAACGTTTGTAATAATATTGTCAAGGCATGTAGCTGTGGTGGCCTAAGGATCTCTCAATCTCACGATAGGTCACATGACGATCTTGCAATATCAGTTGGCATACAGCATCAACATCGTATGAGATGTAGTTACATCATTGAAATAAAGCTGAAGAAAAATAGTATAAGAAAAGTATATTTGGTTATTGTTCATTTGAAATATATATCACTCGATTCCCTCATATTCTCTATGTCATCTGTCATCTGTATCACAATGTTCCATAGTTCAGAAAGATTTTGAATCAAGCACTCAAAAGCTTCTGATCACATTTCAATGCTTTTCTGTATTTTTTTGGCTAATCTTTCATTTATTCGCCCTTGTGGCTTCAGGATGTTCTGTATATATCATTCAAGATGTATAAAAATGCCTTAATCAGCTCATTCTCATTGGGTTTGTTGAAATATCATGCCTAGGGCATATCATGATAGTCTTTTCAGTATTTTCACCAATCCTAAGATGTCTAGAATAATGGTGTTTGCTCTGATTAGATTTTGTTTTACAGATTTGGCGACAAGAGGACTTATTTTGGCTTCTCGTAGATGCAGCAACATAGTATTCAAGTAAAATTGACAGGCCTTATATCAGTTTCACGCTCTACTTGAATATATCTAGTGAAAAACAGCAATGGTGTGAATTTTTCAGTTCAGTTCCACAAAAAAAAATGTTTCGTATACTACGAAATGTACATGAAATATCTTGTAAGTTTCGAGATGATTTGGCCCTCAGTTAAACGTCATAGTAAACAATCCCCTTATCCCAAGATTTGAAATGACGTTTCCCTCCAGGTGCATACACCTCAGACATCTAAAATAATTCTAGATATATTTCTAGACCAGTATTTTAGACTTTCTTATTCTTCGTAAGATGTCTAAACTATTGTACTATATTCTAGATATCTTACTTCAATTCTATGAGCTGACATCTAACTTCAGTTTGAAAATGACGGGTCCATACTACAAAAGGACAAAAGTTAAATTTGATTGTGATCTAGATAATGTTTTTAGCAAAAAATCTGCAGTTTAGCTGAGTAATGAAAGAATTCTGAAAAATTGATAAACTGAAAAATGCAACCTGAAAACGAAGTTCCAACGAAGATATAAAATGAGCAGGTTTGAATTCATTAATTCATGTTGTATATTTTCAATTCTGAGCTATTTCAAGTAACCCAGGACAAGATATTGCAAACGACATCTCGAGCTCCATTCAGAGTGTGATCCGTAGGAAAATCTGCCCATCCAGCCCTGTTGAAAGACGTAGTTCGACTTCACGCAGATTGAGAATTCCTGATAAACCAAAATCACAAAATTTGAGCATCTGGGGATTCTTGAAGGGTTTTGTTGGAAAGGATATATCACATTTGTCCTTACCGATTAACTTCAATGAACCATTATCCTTATTGCAACGAATAACTGAAGAGTTAGAGTACGGTGAACTCCTGGATAAAGCTGCAAGGTGAAGAAATATTCATACATTATTCATCATCATTATCGCTATGAGAATGGTGAAAATTTTATTTCAGTTGTACCTGTCCATATGAGCAGCTGGCATATTTGGCAGTGTTCATAATTTCTGGGTATTCGAGTAGCACCAGAATAACTAAACCCTTCAGACCTCTCCTTGGAGAGACCTTCGAATTTGACAGAATGGAAGACCTTGGCTGGAGAATTCTTTCTGAGCAGGTGAGGATAATATAGAGTACATCGACGATGTAAAAGGTTTTTGCTAGCAAAAATGTTTTGATCTTGCTCCTGAATGTCTAAAAGCAAGCTTGTTGAACAGAGTGGCAGCGCTGAAGTCCGGACAACGCTGAGATCTACTCAGTCTAACGTAATCCTTAAGGATAGAGAGCCTGCTTCTGGTGTCGTGTTAATGGATATCGGACAGCGTAGAATAGTTGTTGCTATTTTTGTGAACGTAAACAAGACTCTCAAGTTTAAAAAGGGAGGGAAAATTAAGCAGTTTGAGTTCACTAAAGACGTGCTTACAACAGTCACGGTCTGCCAGCCCGCCCAAGACCCTGATTGCCTGTCTGTGTAGTCCAAAAGTAACCTCAGCTTGAGCACAATTACCACATACTAGGACCCCATATCTAATATGCTACCAAAGCAATATACGCAGTCCTCAGCACCCAGGTGGATAGAGTGCCACAGGGCAAATATGTTGCTGCTCCGCCGAGAAGCCAAATGATCAACCTGAAATGCCCACGTAAGAAATGCATCCAGGTGCACACCCAAAAATTTAACTGTATTCGGTCTAGGCAGGTTACTCATATCTCTCAGACTGAAGATCATTATTTATGTTTTTCCTCGTTCACGCAAAGACAATTTTACACAAACCAGTCTGATGCTCTAGACTGAACCGACCTGGACAAATCCTCAAGGCATTGCAGGTCCGTCGACTCAATGACAAGGGTGGTGTCGTCAACGAAGATAATCGACTCCGCATCAGTTATAAAGTCAGAGAAGTCATTAACATCGATGATAAAAAGAATGGGTTCAAGCGTAGAACCCGGTCTTGATGGGTCTAACATCGGATACCTCACACCCCGTCGCTAAAACCTGGGATCTTTCACTAAAGAATGACCCAACCTGGCGCAGAGCTACCTCGTCGAAACCATACTGTTGTAGTTTGTAGAAAAGCCTGAAACAAGAAACGCAGTCAAAGGCCTTTGTTATATCGGTGCATGATGCTTGATAGTATTTTTTATTCTCGAAACAGTCCACAGCACTGTCACACGATTGTCAAATTTTTGCCAAAATTTATAATCTCCTTTTAGAGTGATTCAATCATTCCAAATTTTCTCTAGCACCACCGGTGATTCATCGAGACCTTCCAAATATGCTTCGATTTCGGCAGCAATTCTTCGTCTGAGCTTAATCCCTGTCATCAAGCATTTTTTTGAGTTCTGAGAAGAGCCAGTATTCACTGGCGGACAGATCTAAAGGATACGGTGTTTTCATTGACTTTCGACATGGTGCATTATGTTAATAATGATCAATTATTTTTCAAATGAGTTCCTTGTTTGTGCAAACTTGTCCTTTAAACGATCCAACAAGGTGATACATAGTTCCTGTTAATTGTTTCTCCAAGTTTCATGTAGTCAATGCTTGCAATTATTCTATGCGTATAACAAAATAGAGTCGAATTCCTTCTCAGAAGATGTTTGAGTCTTCAGGACGATTGTCTACTGCTGCACGTCACACGAACAACATAATATAATCGCCTTCAATTTAAATTACATTTAATCTTGTCGCCAAATATTTTGTGTTTTACAGTCCAAAGTCTACTTTTACAATTCCTCAACGGCTTTTAGATTATGCTACGCAGTCTTCCTTCACTTACTTCGTGATACTGAATTACATAAGGATAATTTTCTTTTTCATTGTATACGGAGTACAAGTAGATATTTCAAACTTTTCCATTGCTATTTGAAATTAATTCATTTCAGATCTCTCACCGACCCCCAAAGATGGCACATCATTGCGAAGGAAATGGTTGGAACTTTTCACAAGAGTTTTCCTTCGAGACCAAGTTCATTGGTAACGATATACAAGTAAGAATTATCGACAAGGGAATTCAGCAACTTGTCGATTTTAAGTTATATTTATTTACACCTATTTATTACATAACACTTATAGGCAATAGCCAATATTGAAAATGTCACCAAAAAATTCATCAACTTAAGCCACTGTAGTTCTAGAAATAATAAACCAAAAGTCATGAATTTTTTAATGTTACCTTGCGAAAGTTGGCACTTGATAAATCATATGGATATTTTGTTAGTGGTACCATCTGGTAGGTAGGCAGGGGACTTATTCACCGATGTAGTAAGTGACGCTGAGTAATCTTCCTAATGATTATAAGTTAAACACTATTGTAACGATACTGACTTTAGCTCTTGCCTCGCATGCCACTTCAAGGGATTAGGATAGCATTAAATGAAATTACGAATTATGTAGCCGGTCGGATCATGACAATCGGTCCGTAATGAAGACCAAAACTGTCATATAGAAAGGCAAGATACAGAAGCTCTAGAATAATCTATATATTCTCCAAGGATCATCATCATGATAAATACCAAAGGTCTGAATAGCCCAGAGAGAGTTGTTCTACGAGCGTTGCAGACACGTATTCTGTGATAATTTGTGAATATAAATTTTCTCTGTACATAAATTATTATTTTGAGTGGTTTAAATAAACTTGTTACTGAAAATAGGATTTATTATTGACTGAAAACTATACAATATCAAATTCATAGGTTACACCAACTGGAGAAGCGTATGTCGATTTCAAAGGGGGAAATTCATACAAGTGGAACAAGATCCTCACTACTGTGCATAATTTCATACTTGGAAGCGTTTGGATAGACCATGTAGGTAAGAGAGGCCCTTTTCTCAATTCAACACCTTGAAATCAATTGCTTCCCAAGGTGTTGTTGAAATAGTTGGACGAGGCAAAACCGAAGGAATAATGTGCCGGCTGGAGTTCATACCTTATGCAGGCAACTCAATGTGGAAAATCGCTAGGAAAGATGTCAGGAAGGTGAAGGGTGAAGTTTTGGATGTAAACGGAATGAAGAAATGGAAAATCGAAGGTATGTCTGATCGCTAGAAATTAAAACGTTGATCAATTCAGTCGTTGAGTCTGCAAGAAGTTCTTCATTCGACATAAAAGTCCTAGATGATCATGGTTAGATGTTTTCACTCGATCATGTTACACACTATCCAATTCTGTCAGCTGGTTAACTCTTATCATACTAAAGAAAACCTCATTATGATCATTTTTAATTTCAGGCAGTTGCGATGATCATGTAGAAATATCCAAAATACTGGGAGAAGAGAATAATACTTTGCTATATGACCAACCAAGGTTAGCTTGGAAGTGCAACGTTCTACCTGATGGTTCGGAGAATTACTACAGGTGAATAAGTAGAAAAAAAGTTTTCGAATTAAGAATAAGGTCAAAAATAAAAAACTACGAGTATTGCTCTCCATATTTCTGGCTTAACTGTGAAAACACCAAAAATTTCCATCAAAAATTGCTTTATTGCTATTCAAAATATGCGCCCTCAGGATAGATTCACATTTGCCTGAGTTCAAACCTATTAACGAAACACTTTGACTCTATCGTATTTTTATCAGTTTCAGTACTTTTGCATGTCAGTTGAACGAGCCAGAAGAAGGAGTTGCACCAACCGATTCTAGGTACAGACCTGATCAGAGATTCATGGAAGATGGAAATTGGGATGCAGCTAATGAAGAAAAAATTCGACTTGAGGAAAAACAGAGACAAACGATAAAGACACGATTAGAGAATGAGGGTAAGTTCTAGTTGATATAAAATATAAAGATAGCAAATTTGAAATTATAGATTCAGAAATGAATGTTCATCATCCCGTTTGGTTCAATCCAGTTATCAGAGATGACGGTAGTCTCATCCATAAATTCAATGGACAATATTGGATAAGGAAGGAAGAGCAAGATTGGTCGAAATGTCCAGATATATTTTAGTTCTCATGCTGTCATGATCGTATCAAATGTATTCCGAATATATTAAACTCCACCTTGTAACTGAAACAGATATATCCATTTATGTACTCTGATCGAGTTATTCTGTTCATATTTCATTAATTAAGTTCATGTATAATCGTGAGTGAATAAATTCACCTTAAACGATTCTTTGGTTTCAATTATTCAAAGATAGGTAAGTCGAGAAATTTGTTCAACAAAACCTCGCTTCATATTCGAGTACTGAAAATACCAAATTTTGAACGATTAGAGGTCGATTTTAAAAGTGTCTAGCTGACCATTTTATGGGTTTGAAATTTTCGGAATATCCTCTGATTCTGACTCACCGGAGATAGTTTTCAATGCATTGTTTAAGTTCTTCTGCATGTAAAATTAAATTGGTTTCATTTTCAACGGCCGCTCCAAAAAAAAACTCTAAGTTTTGTGATTGCTTAAGTCTCTTAAGTAAATGAAAAAATAATTATATATTCTGGTGAAAGAAAGCTACGACAATGAAATTTGAGGATTCATAAGATACCAATATAGTCCATACATGCACAAATCTTTGTTGAGATACTTCCAATCTGTTATGAGCTAGAAAGATTAAAAAAAAACACCGGTAGCACTCCGGGAGTGCCGGCAGAAGTGAAAACTTCAATATAAACGTTGTGCATTTTTGATATTTTGGAATGGTTAGAGAATAATTTTGTATGAATTGCTTTCATTATCAGTATAAAAGTGCTATTATTTATGTGGTGGAATACAATATTCATTTATTGCGCTATCGTACACAAAAATGACAATAGGTTTGTTCGGGTGGCAGTTCCCAGTTGTACTGGGGTCACAGAGAAGCAGGTTCTGTAACTCTTGGAATCGTCGCAAGTTGTTCTATGACACGAACGGGTGAGAACAGGTGGGAACAGATAATTTCAAAACGATTTCGTTAAGTGCATAGATAAGTGAAAGTAAGGTTATGTTGTACATCAGGGACATTGAACTCTAAATACCATATAGGTATTCATATAGAGTTCAATGATCATGGATCATATCATGGATAGTGTTAAAAAGATATTGAATAAGTTATTGTGTTATTAATACGGTGGAAATACTTTAGAAATTACAAATATTAAAATGGAACAATTTTTTTGTCATAAATAAATAAACATAAACATATCCATATAAATAACTGTAAATATAATTTATATGTAATGAAATATTTAAAGAAATGATTTAATTTAATTATTATTTGAAATTTCAATACATGTAGTAGTGGTCGTCAGTGGAGAAATTATTTTTGTTAGTTCATATCTGAATAAACCGTGAATTTTTCTGTTATTTCATTGTAATTTTGGTGGAAACTGTGTACAGAAAATTTTATATAATAGAATTAGGTAATTATATATGGAACTGGTGGCATTTAGGAAATAAATAAAAATATTTTCTAACAATTTTCATAGCTTTGTAATTATTTTTAGATAAGAATTGTTTTAACAAGTCGTTGTGTTCTTGAAAGAGGTCATTCCTCCGTTTCCTTCCTAAATTTTCAATACATTTTTAGTGGTTAAAAAATAAAGATACTACAATCACGAAATAACAAAAATAAATATATAGTATATAAATAAGAAATATCGTATATATAAATAATATAAAATAATTATCTTACATACTTTGATCAACAATTATGCAATTGTTTTATTCATCTATTGCAAATGATCCTTCCTCTTCTTTGAGATAACAAAAATTTTGAGAAGCTATTATAACGAATTGATTAAAAATTTATACTCCCACAACATCAAATATACTCAAAAACAGCTATGCGAATATCCTAGTCACCAAATATATAACTTAATTGCCAATTAGAACTACTGAAAATTTGAATCACCGATGATTTAAATTTACCGCTTCTTCTGTTGTACCTTGTACCATCTCTAGATCAGGAACCGTAAGAACAGTAACGAACAGTTCCGAAATCAAGTGTTCCGACCACACGAACGACAAGGAACTCCTGTTCCGTCCCAGACGAACGGGTGGGAACCACAAATTACCAAAAATTACAGTTCGGAATTGCCACGCGAACAAACCTAATTTATATTACATTAACATACACAAACATTCGCACAGGCGCCCTGCACCGCCTAAACGAAACAGCACACGCAGGCACGGTAGAAAGAGTGTGGGATATTATTCCCTCTCCTACTCCTCGATCTTACGCTTTTTCGATCACAATCACGTGACCCTGACGCGAGTTTGGATGTTTTTACCCATACAAGAGAGTGCTCAGCGCCGCTAAAGAAGTTTTCACTTCAAAAAATTAGGGAATTGTTAAAATAATTTCTAGCGTATTGATTTCTGCGTAATTTTGCATTGATTCCAACCTCTTTCAAATAATTTCCAAACTACAACTCCGATCCGATGGATATTCTAGGAGTTATTGAGGAAACCAAATTTCAGATGCTCACAACACTTGAACCTTTGGACGGCTTTGGCCCAATACCGTACTTGCCAGAGATATTGTGACAATTAACCTATTCTGAAAATATGAAAACTCTAGCTCATATCTTTCGGAAGATATAGTCTAGGACTTTACATCGAATGATGGTGCTCTAGAATAACCTTTTATCAGGTTTCAGTGTACAAAATGAGATTGAGAGAGATCAATAATATCTCATATTTCTCTGGCCATCGTCTCTCCTCTCAAGAACCCCTCACTCTCTGACTTTATGGACAGGTGGGTCGATCATCAATCAATATACTAGTCATATCATCAATAACTCTAATAGTACCGTGAATCCAGAATGAGAATGTTTTATGCTGGAACAATACACTCCATTATAGTCGAAGGTGGGTCGGTCGAAACGGAAAAAAGAACTATGAAAAAGACGATTGTTAAACAATTAATTATCTGAATGATATCCGAAATTAAAACATGCCAGATTATCTCGATCTTTTTGTGATCGGTTAATGATTTTTTATCAGTGTCGGTCGAAGGGGATACCTTTCAATGATTACTCTGGGTGATGAGTTATGTTTTGTTGATCTGCAACAAGAGAAATGATATTCGTTTTGGAATTGTTAACCATGGACGAAGACCTTCGGACAGAAATTCCTCTCTATGTGAAAATTGATGATCCGATCGAAATTTTATTACGAAGCAGATAATTTTTTTCTTCGATGACACATACAGAACTTCAACATATTTTGCGCCAGCTCAGATATTTTCCCCTTATTGAGGGGAAATTTAATTAAGGAGGCAATAAAACAAATATTGAAAAATGAGTGAGAGATCATGTCTGGTCTACTGTGGTTATATTGGTTGCCATTTCAATTTGTTTAATCTACAGTGCATGTCAGAATTATGGAACAAATTCCATCTCATGAAAAAATTAATAGAGTTAAACTGTTCAACTAAAGTATTTATAGCTACAATTCCTGAAATTTTTAGAAATAATAAAGTTTCTTTTGTTTTGAGATCAATGCAGAGGAAATTGTAACGGGCAAATTCACCAATGGCAATTAGTTCGGAAATCTCCTCTAAATGTGGGATCGAGGTCTGCATAGTACGATCTCTGTGTTTCTGTCTAACGCACATGAGTCAGAAGTGGGGTCGACTCCAATTAACCTTCAATTAATTAATTTCGATTCTGGATCAATTCTCGTGTGAAAATGTTGGAAAGTGCATGTATTGGTCTTTCTCGAATTGAAATTCAGTCTCACATAGAGACTTGGCGAACAGTTTTATAACTATCGGTAAGTCCTGTTTTTGATCCGATAAGGTTATTCAATTTTAAATGTCGTGTTTAATTCTTTTATGTACAGGGATGGCAGAGATTCCGTGCATTCATTGTCGGACCGCCATTTTTAGTTCTCCATATATTTTTCAAAGAGATATCTGATGAATCAGCTCACCTTCGTAACTGTTTCAATATTTGTGCTATACTTTGTTGCTCAATGATTAGTTTTATTTGTTTCTCAGTTTCTTGATTTCCCTGATGAATTTTCTATCGAATTATCTGTAGCATAGAGTTCTTTTTTTGAACACATGGATATTTTTTCTTCTCTTGAATTATCGTTTTGTGAGTCAATACATTCATCGCTGGAAACTGTAAAACATTATCGGCTCGAAAATGTATGAAATTGATTTCCACAGCCAAATTTGCCAGAGTAGAAAATTTACCGAAGAACTGAAACAAATCTGAGTTTGAGTACCTTGCCGAGGCTGAACAAATTTGCCGAAGTTGAATTTTGCGGCGTAATAACAGATGTTTTCCTGAGGGACTGGAGAACTGCGGAAGGAAATAATGTTTATAATTAATGGGTAAAATATAAACAATCACCTTCTATACAGGCCTGCAAAATGTTTTAAGGAGAAGACTTTGAAAAATTAATTGTTCAAAGACGTTTTTAGTATGTTCACTTTGTCATAACTCTTTTACTTTGAGACAATGGTACTTGCATCATCTCATAAATACAAGGCGAAATGCAATTTTCTAAGTTCAACAATCTACGACCGATTGAACAGAAATAAATTTCGAAAAATGGAATGGAAATTTTTTTTTTGTATCAAACGAATTACTAATTGAAGTTAATAAAGTAGTACTCGAAGAGTAACAGTCTAACCTCCCCATATCTTAATCTGACACGCTCAAATAGGTAAATCCAATTTTTTCATTTGAGTTCCCCAACAATAATAGATAGCACGCTGTACGCAGAGATGAACAAACGAACATAAAGACAACCAATGACAAATTATCGCCGATTCCACAATAAAACCAAGGAAACACGTCATCTTTGAAATTTGACCGTGCCTTACATTCATTAATATCCTATCTTGAACGTGGACAAAATAAATAACCACTTATAAAAAACCAGTCCACTAAATTAATACCATACATTCCCTCGGTTATTTATCTCTCTCGTGTGTTGGCAATACGTTACATGTATTAATCCAATAAATAAATATGGCCACTATAAATTGCCCCTTGTCCGAGCCATCGGAAAAGGCCCAAGTTATTTATAATCCAATTATGGGAAAGATGGGAGGGAAAAGAAACATGGAGGATTTTTTGGGGTAATGCCCACGAAAATTCAGATGATTTACGACGAAAATTGGAAAGATTCTGTTGTGTTACTACTTATGAGTGGTCTCTCTTATTGAGAAAGAAATAGGGTATTCCAAATTACTACACCAATCAGCAGAATAGTCTTGTGATTCTGTCTGTTGTCTGTTGTGATCACTGTTGAACGATATCCTCATTTGATCGTTTGTATATAAGTACAGTGCATGTCAAAATCATGGAGCAAATTCATATTCTCAGAAAAAAAATAATGGACAACAAAACCCTGAAATCCTGAAGATCATTTCATCATATTTTTATACATTTTTTAAGGATTTTTGCTAAACCCTGTACCATACCTGTAACCCTCTAAATTTTTTGAATAGAGAAAGGTGGGTCATGTGATATTTTATTGGCTTTTTGGTATCTGCTTTACAGGCGTGCATAAATTTTCAAAAAAATTTTTTTAAATATTAGTCAGTTCACAGAGGATTTAAGTATTTTCACTTTGTCATATTTCATTTACTTTAGAACGATGGTACATGATGAAATTTATCACATGATAAATGTCGACCATATCAGTTTGGCTCATGCACAACTTTCAACCCCTACGAACCCTTTAATGGAAAAAAACTAGAATGGCATTAGAAATTTATTTCGGCATTGAAGTACCTCCCGGAGAATCATTGTACATTACAATACAGGGTCTTTCACGAGCGGGAAAATTCGAAAAAAACGAAAATAGAGCTCCGCTGAAACAAGAATAACTTCGAGGTTTTTGGATAGAAAATTTTCATTTTTGTGATTTTTCAAGATGTAAGATTGATGTATCCACTTTAAAATTCGAAATTGCGATTCATGATACAGGGGTGCAAAAATCGCTTTCAAAGTTAGGGATGACAAAATCGTGAAAAATCAATTTTTTCAAATTAGAACCCCATTTTTTTATGGCAGATATTGAATTTACGTTAAAAAATAATGTGAGTGTATGCATCACACCCTTGCCCTAAAGTTATTCCTAGTTATCCCTAGAGTTATTCACAAAAACTATTTTTCGTCTTGAATTTTCAGCTATTTCTTTTCCCTTCAGGCCAAAAAGATGAAATTTTCAGGAACTGTTACTTAAACCATGTTTTAGATTTTACTACTCTAATATACAAGAGAAAAAAACTTACAGGTTGTTCCTAAATAGATGGCGAATTTGGATTCGAATTTGTATCGGAAACCTCTTTATTTCAACTAATCGGCCATCGGTTTTCTCTCCAGTGATAAATAAATAATTCCTTATGAACCATATGCAAAAACTTACCATGTTTTACATTCCCTTTTTTAATGATAGATATCATTTATTACATCTGCCAAATTCCTCTTTATTCAGTAGCATTTTGTGTTTACTATTAATTTGGTGATAATTCGTATTAAATTATAAAATCGATCACTATGTCTAATTTTACCAATGAAGATTATTTAAATCTCATTCTACTTCATGGAGAATGTAATAAAGTTGTAGATAGAATGATTCGACTGTTCATTGAGAGGTGTCTGACCAACCCAGACCAACGAGAGATACCATTAACAGAACCATTACAAATTTGAGAAATATCGGATCTTTCGGTTAAGAAAACTATATACAGAGAAAAAAATGTAGTAGAAGATGAGAACAACGAAATTACAGTTCTTGCATATTTTCGTGTGAATCCTCAAAATTCAATTTTTTTCAATTTAGTTTTTCTGCATTCTCGTCGCTGCCGCACCGATAATGAAATTCAAGTTCCATTTTCGATTCAAAAACAAATTTTTCCCTTTCGAGAAATGCATTCTGTGGTCCTTTATGGCGATCCCAACATATTTCAATTTTAGGTAGACGTGCATAGGCTTCGGGGCTTGGACCTTTAGCAAGATTAATGATTCTGTAGATCTGATACGATAAAGTAATGAAGTATTGTGTTCGAAATAACTTATTCCGATCGCTTGGGACAAATCAGCCTACAATGGCTTAGCCATTGTAGGTATAACAGTGTAGAAAAACACATTGTAAGCTTGAACAACTCGATTCGATATTTTATGTATGTAGCCTGTTTCGACAAAATCGATTGAGATTGCTGTTATTAAAAGACGTTCGATTTAAGTTTATTAGGGTTATCGGGAGAATTTTACATATTGACATGGTTTAGATGTGTTTGAGATACTTGTAAAATAGTGACTATCCTATTACAAGAAACTTTTATAGAAATTTAAATAATATTGGTAGTTATGAACCAAATGTTAGTATTAAAGAAGGAGAGAATTGACTACAACATTAATTCTTAAATTTCAACTACTATACATATACATACATACTATACATATCCAGCAAGTCAACGGAATAGTTATAAGGGATGTGAGTAACATTTACCTGTCGAGGATGAGTTTGTATTAAAATACGATTAAAAATCTAAAATACCTCGTGACAAACATAGGTTAACTCACCAATCCCACGTCGTTTTTCCAAACAAATACGCCACTCCGCTAAAGCGCAAAAATCTCACCAACGAACAAACCAAACCAACATGATAAGATTTCTCTCAGGGCTTCAGTTAAAATCCTGTTCAGATCCGCAAAATTGCGATTAATTACTCCAGGATATTCCAACCAAAAATGCGGAAAGAACGACGTAATTGACAACGTACGAGATAAGCTGGTAAACTACTGCAACTAACACCACCAGTTCGGTCTGCAGGTACTAACTAGAGCGGGAATTTTGAAACCGTGACAACTTCCGTTTTTCAAATTACAACACCATTTTTTTATTGCAGAAATATATTAGAAAATTTCAAGTTATTTTGATGTAACATTTTTCAGTTTTGGTTGGAAAATTCTCTCTGAGCGGGAAAATTCGAAAAAAAAATCGAAAATAGAGCTCCGCTGAAACAAGAATAACTTCGAGGTTTTTGGATGGAAAATTTTCATTTTTGTGATTTTTCAAGATGTAAGATTGATGTATCCACTTTAAAAATTGAAATCGCGATTCATGATACAGGGGATGAAAAAATCGCTTTCAAATTTAGGGATGACAAAATCGTGAAAAATCAATTTTTTCAAATTAGAACCCCATTTTTTATGGCAGATATTGAATCTACGTTAAAAAATAATGTGAGTGTATGCATCACACCCTTGCCCTAAAGTGGATATTTTCTGAGTTATTCACAAAAAACTGTTTTTCGTCTTGAATTTTCAGCTATTTCTTTTCCCTTCACGGCAAAAAGATGAAATTTTCAGGAACTGTTACTTAAACCATGTTTTAGATTTTACTACCCTTATATGCAAGAGAAAAAAGTTACAGGTTGTTCCTAAATAGATGGCGAATTTGGATTCGAATTTGTATCGGAAACCTCTTTATTTCAACTAATCGGCCATCGGTTTTCTCTCCAGTGATAAATAAATAATTCCTTATGAACCATATGCAAACACTTACCATGTTTTACATTCTTTTTTTTAATGATAGATATCATTAATTACATCTGCCAAATTCCTCTTTATTCAGTAGCATTTTGTGTTTACTATTAATTTGGTGATAATTCGTATTAAATTATAAAATCGATCACTATGCCTAATTTTACCAATGAAGATTATTTAAACCTCATTCTACTTCATGGAGAATGTAATAAAGTTGTAGATAGAACGATTCGACTGTTCATTGAGAGGTGTCCTGACCGACCCAGACCAACGAGAGATACCATTAACAGAACTATTACAAATTTGAGAAATATCGGATCTTTCGTTAAGAAAACTATACACAGAGAAAAAAATGTAGTAGAAGATGAGAACAATGAAATTACAGTTCTTGCATATTTTCGTGTGAATCCTCAAAATTCATTTTTTCGGCAACCGTCCGGGAAGTACCCACTTTCCGGACGCTTTTTCTTTGAGAAAGAAGCCTTTCCCGGCCTAGTCCGGGAAGTACGTACTTCCCGGACTAGGCCGGGAAGAATCACGTCGTTTTGATCATAGTAAATATGAAAATCTTGGTAGGTATATTTTTGATAAATGAAGTTACCATAGCACTGAGAAAACGGCTGACAGTTCATATAAAATTAGTTGTCAAGAATTTGCATGTTTTCTGATCGCAATCCCAATCCGCATTAAAATATGGAAAGCAGCAGTGATAGTGACAATGAAAATGTGCCTTGGGAAATTTCCAATATAGCAGCCGCTGCTACAGCACAATTATTGCCTGAAAAATCAAAATCAAGGTATGAAAACGTGTATGATTCGTTCACGAAATGGATGGAGATGAAGCAATGCAAAATTATAACAGAGGATGTAATGTTGGCCTATTTGGCGCATAAATCAGAAACAGTCAAATCCTCCACTCTGTGGAGCATGTACTCTATGTTGAAAAGTACCATTTTAGTAAAGAAATGTGAACATAGCCATTTTCCCAAAAATTCTCGCATTTCTTAAAAGGAAGAATGTTGGTTACAAAGCCAAAAAATCAGAAGTTTTCAGCAGTGAACAGATCAGCAAATTCATTAGAGAAGCGGATAATGATACATATCTAATGCTGAAGGTGATTTTAACAAAATATTACGATTGTAGGATATAAAAGTATCAACTTACTTTTCAGGTAGCAACAATTATTGGGTTAGCTGGCGCGTGCAGAAGAGAAGAACTGACAAAAATGTCGATTGATTTAATAAACGATAAGGAAGACATGTTGCTTGTGAAAATACCGGATTCCAAAACACATATTGAGAGAACTTTTGTTGTAATTGGGCAAGAAAACCTGCTGTTGTATAGACAATATTTATCTTTACGGCCATCTCATACTCCACACAACAGATTATTCGTGAATTACAAAAAGGAAAATGTTCGATTCAGCCTGTTGGTATCCACACTTTCGGGAGTCTCGGAATGAAAATCGCAGAGTTTTTACATTTACCCAATCCTAAAAATTACACAGGCCATAGCATTCGTCGAACTTCGGCGACGTTATTTGCTGACAATGGTGGAAACATCACAAATTTGAAGAGACACGGTGGCTGGAAGTCTACCAATGTGGCTGAAGGATATATAGATAATTCCCTTGAAAACAAAATTAAAATTGCCAAGACCATTCAAAAATCACCAGAAGAAAATAATCGATGCGAAACGGAAACTTTGCCATCTTGTTGTGGCTTCAACAAAAGGAATTTAAATATACCAGGCATTTCAAACAAATTGAATCCCTTCAATATCAGTAATTGCTCGAATTTTAATATAAATATTAATATAAATAAGAATTAGAATGTTTCTGTTAATATGTGATATTTTCTGTTCTGTTTAATTTAAATAAGAATTAAAATATATAAAAAAGAAATGTGTCGTCTCATTGATTTGTTATTCTAGACGGTTGCCGAAAAAATATTGTACGCAACACGCCCGAAAATGGTTTTTTTGGACTCATAGACTTCTAGGACTCGCTTGCGCTCGTCCTAGAATTTTGTCTATTCGTCCAAAAAAACCCTATTTTCCGGACTTGTTACGTAAATTACTATTTTTTTTCAATTTAGTTTTTCTGCATTCTCGTCGCTGCCGCACCGATAATGAAATTCAAGTTCCATTTTCGATTCAAAAACAAATTTTTCCCTTTCGAGAAATGCATTCTGTGGTCCTTTATGGGGATCCCAACATATTTCAATTTTAGGTAGACGTGCATAGGCTTCGGGGCTTGGACCTTTAGCAAGATTAATGATGCTGTAGATCTGATACGATAAAGTAATGAAGTATTGTGTTCGAAATAACTTATTCCGATCGCTTGGGACAAATCAGCCTACAATGGCTTAGCCATTGTAGGTATAACAGTGTAGAAAAACACATTGTAAGCTTGAACAACTCGATTCGATATTTTATGTATGCCTGTTTCGACAAAATCGATTGAGATTGCTGTTATTAAAAGACGTTCGATTTAAGTTTATTAGGGTTATCAGGAGAATTTTACATATTGACATGGTTTAGATGTGTTTGAGATACTTGTAAAATAGTGACTATCCTATTACAAGAAACTTTTATAGAAATTTAAATAATATTGGTAGTTATGAACCAAATGTTAGTATTAAAGAAGGAGAGAATTGACTACAACATTAATTCTTAAATTTCAACTACATATCCAGCAAGTCAACGGAATAGTTATAAGGGATGTGAGTAACATTTACCTGTCGAGGATGAGTTTGTATTGTGAAAAAGTTCGAGACTGGTAAGATACTCACATCCCGTATAGTATATAACATTTTCCCCCTCGTTATTTTATATGTTCAAAATAAAATGCCAGATATAATAATTTTAGATTTTCAAGGGTAATACCACTAGAGGTGAGAATTTTTTGAGAACATTCTTGTTTTTTGGGAATTATGGGTTTAAATTTCACGAAACAAAGTTATCCTTAAAATACCACTAGCCGAAGGCAAGTGGTATTTCGGGAACTTTGAACTTTGTTGAGTGAAATTTGTATAATTTTCAAAAAACGATAGAGTGTTCTCAAAAAAAATTCGAATCTCGTGTGGTATTTGGAAGATCATTCAACAATATAAATCAAACGAAATAAAAAATAGTTTTTCATTCAAAAATAACCAGATAGAAGCATAACAACAAATTATTCATCTTTATTCTCAAAATAATAATTATTGATAGTACAATTATTATACACATTACGAGCAATATTTTCGAATGATGAAGTAGATACTGATGTTGTTTCTTGAAGGACATTTTTTTCATTCCTTATGGCTGTGATTATTTTTTTGTGATGTTGTTGGTCCAGTTGGAGATACGGTTTCACTGACGCTGCAGAAGAATGGCCTGTTATCTTTATCAGCTGTTCCTCGCCAATCCCTGCTTGGGCAAATCGGCTGACAGCTCGATACGAGTGGTTGGTTATCTACGACTTGGTTGTTTTGATGCCAATGAGTTCTGCCGATTCTTTTGTCCATTTAGCTATCGTATTGGGACCGACTGGGGAGTTTTTGAACCATGAACCATATTTCCAATTCTTATGTGGAGTAAGGAATAGTCTTTCAGTGGTTATGTTTGCAGTTCTTTTGGATACAAGTAGCTTATATAACCTCACCAGGCAAATATCTTCTTCAATATTGGGAGTCAGCCATTTCGTTTCCGCACATTTTTGGGCACCACCTTGTCTTGTTTTAGAAAATATCGGATTGTAGGCAATTCGGCCCGTGGGATTACCATCGTTTTCTATTTCGAATTGGAAATGCGAAATTAGGCATGATGAACCCTCTCCTCCGCGCCAAGAAAGCTCCAATGCAGCAATAAAATAAAATTTTCTGTTCAAACCGTCTGGATTATCTTCTTTACATAAGTTGACCATCTTTTTGTGTTGCTCCAAAGAAAGCTCCTTGGCACTAACTTTTCTTCTCTCAGGGTCCACTTGCAAATTACGCCTCTTGGCATTTCGTGCATCCCGCTCCGTTTTAAAAGCCACATCTGTGAATGGATCGAACCTAACGCCCCATTCGGAATAGAATTTTTCCTGCAGCTGTTTGGCAGTATTATTCCACAAGGTTTTTATGACACTTTCCTTGTAGTCTGATCCATCTCTTTTTTTCATATTGAAAGCCCAGTCTAGCATAATATTATTGAGCTCTGACAAACTTGCTTTTTCATTTACAAGGTATTCCCGGGCAGCACAAAATTCTTCAAATTGTTTCCAAATGTAGGATCTTGACTTCACTGTATTAAGCGGCACACTTTTCTTCACACTTTTCTCAATTGAAGTAATATTACAATTCCCAAAACGTTTCATTTTTATCTACTTTATGGTAAAATACGAAAATAAACTGACAGAACTGCCAAATGTGCTGTTGAAGTTATCGCTAACAACTGCTTGTTTATCGTAACCATGACGACCGCTACTTCCACCAACGGCCAAAGCTATCCGGACGTATTAATATTCCTATGCAAATTAGGCATTTGATAAAAACAAAGTGAAAACACTGTGAGGTTGAGTGTTTTCAGATACAGTTTGTTTCTATTGGTCCTTTTTCAAAAATTGAGCGATTTCATTGGACGATGTAGTATAGTGTTGAATGATCATTATCATTACATTCGATAGCATTCTCATTAAATAATGGCGTCCGCGGTAGCCGTGCTAGAGCAGAAAGCAGGTTTTATTTTATCAACAATATCAAATAGAGAATTAGTAGAAGTTTGAAGAAGTCGACTTGTTTGATTATGTGTGGACGAAGTGGATGTTTCAAATATAGAGAGATCAGCGAATATTACTTGTTGATCTCAACTTCCGGAAAAGTAGAAAAAAATATGTGTAGCAGCATATAAATCCATTAAGAATTGGTGCCTAACCAAGACCTTATGTTTAGCGTAGTTCCATGAAAAGGGTGCTTCAATAAAGTCCCCATCAAGCTTATGGTGTGAGTATTCGATGATAAGATCTTTCTGATGTTCACCTAAACAGAGTGCTTATAGATTTGTTATAGCTTGAATATTCATTCACAAGTAGCTCAACAAGAGCGCGAAAGCCATCTGACCTCACGTCAGTGCTTTCTAAATTTTTTAACTAATCGATCGATTCAAGAAAGAATATTTCCCTTTCTTAAAATTACGATGCATTAGAAGTTGCATAATAAGGATCTGTTCTGGACCGGGGAGGGGAAGTGTAAATGGAAATTCACCCTGTATAAAGAATACACATTTCTATCATATCGGAGCATATCTTCACTTGATGGTGATCGAACCTGAACTGAATATAGCCGGTTGTCTTCATAGCTGTAGATGTGTCAGTCCGTAGACTACTGAGTGAACCATTAAAGTGGGGTACGCCCGATGTGATGGAGGGCCGTAAGACAAAAGGGGATCGGCCAATGGCGTCTGATTGCTCAAGGCATCCAATGGAGTTACATGCTGATTCACACCTGTCCATAGTGAGCAGAAGTGTGTTATTGTTTCAGACAACAATAAACCATTTTATCTGTGAGATTATCTGGGTTTCTAATTTCATCATTGAAGACGTTGGTATACTGGGTGGTAGTTTCAACTACAATAATTAGAGACAATCTGTCTGGCGAAATATCTATCTCTATTGTGAGGTTAGAATAACAACAACTTTAAAAAATGTCACCGCATACAAAATTGACGATTCTAACGTAAAAACATCGACAAAAATTATTTAAAAAAGCACTGCATTGAAGGTGATACTAATACAACCGCCACGATGAATGAACAAAGCTATATTCCTAATTAAAAACAACTACTCAATATTCCTTCAGTTTTGTTCGAAGCTCGAATGCCCCAGAGTAAAAGTTACTTCCGTCACTATCATTTTATACGCCTACTTCAGCAGTTTCTTCAAAATTCTTATCATTTAATTGACTCCTTGATATTTTGCAAGCTGATCTGTTGTTTACTTCATTGGTAGATGTATTGATACTGACATATTGACAGGTTTATCGGGTGTCCAAAGCTGAGTGGCCCATTGAATTATTATGGAAAATATTCATGCAAAACATTTAAAGATTTTTAGATCAATATGGAGTTAAAGGTACATTTCTGAAATACTTTCGAATTTCCAGTGTTGCCATATGTTTGGAAATTTGGCAACAGCTTTCTCATTTTAAATTGGACACCCCGTATTTTTATTTTTTTTATGATTCTCCATAAAAAATCAGATCAGTTTGATTTTCTTTCGTAAATCAATCTGTTTTTCTATAATAAATTATTTTTAAAAATTTTAAATCAAATTTAAGTCACAAAAATTACCTTATTTCGCTAAATCTTCAAGATTTCTATTCGAAATTCGGCATGATCTCAGATGGAAGTTTGATCTGCGCCAGCGTTCTCGAATCTTAGTTCTCAGTTATACAGATTGGTCAAAAATAATTACCACTTGTCATGAAACAAAATTGTGAAAAATTCTATTTTTTTCAAATTAGATACGCAGTATGTATTTTCATTTTCATAATGACAATAATCCACTCTACAATTCCTTCATACATTTCCCTATACTCTTCTTGTTCAAATTATGAGTTACCTCCTTTTATTGAATTTCAGGGTATTTATACAAAAACTTCTGCAAAATACTTGGAATACTTGTTGATTATCATGTGAATTTGAATAATGGATTTCTATAGATCGAGTTGATTTACAGATATGTAGATTCATAGACAACTTAGAGAGCATAGAGAAAATATCAATGAAGAGAAATTAAGGCATATTGAATCAATGTGTAATTCAATAAATGCAGATAACTTACAATTCACACAATATTGAGCGAAATATAGCCCCATATTCCTACCTCTCAGATTTACTTTAAATTTGTTTTGAATAATTCATAAATCAGAAACCGTTATAGATAGATATAGTGAAGTGAAGTAAATTAATTTAAGTTTATTATGGAACATCATAAAAATATGGAAATACAGGGTGTCCCATTTGAAATAACAAAGCTATTGCCAAATTTGCCCACATCTGGCAACACTGGAAATTAAAATGTATTTCAGTAATTCTTATCTTAGATAACCTGATATTGACCTGAAATATTTTGCATGAATAGTTTCCATGACAATTCAATGGGCCACCCACTCTGGGATTCCCTTTATACACTAGAAAATCTGTATCAGTTATTGTGAGTGAAAAACCAAATATTTAAAACCTGGATGGGGTCAATTTGATTCCTCGTCTATGATTGCCTGTCCTGAAGTAAATGAAAAAAAATTATATCTGATAGAAAAAAGCTACGCCAATAAAATTTGAGAATATGTAAGATAACAATAACAACATAAATGCACAAATTTTTGATTAAAAACAACGGATATCTATAAAGTATTGGAGCAAACATTTTTAGGAATATTTATGAACATTTTCTAGAATATCGATTTGGACGAAATTTTGCGAGCCTATTTATGTCCACCCCTATCAAATACCATCCAGGTTACAATTCGATTAGATGAATATTCTAGGAGTCCAATATCTTACGGGGTATAAAGTATTGAAAAAAAAATTTTTTTTCAAATTTTTGAATATTTTCTAGAGTTTTGTTTTCTGTGAAATTTTGCAAACCTATATGTTTCAACTTGATACAGAAATCATTCAAGTACAACTTGAGGGAGTTATAACGGAAACCAATATTCAGATCCTCATAACTCCTGAATCTTAGTATGGATTTGGCCCGAGGTATTCATTCGTCCGATCTACCCTGAAAATTTCAGCTGTCTAGCTCATTCCATTCCTACGTAATCGTGCCCACGGATGGACGGGCGGACAATATTGATTTGACCATAGATTCATCATCAGCGAGTCCTTTCGATTGATACTCTTTAAGCCAAATATTCGAAAAATACCGACAATTGGGTAAATCTATAATCACTCTGTTCAGGTTAACAAGAGCGTCAAGAAGGTTCACTGACACCTCTAAATCTAGCACTGAAATTTATATTGGTGAAAAATATATCGAAAAATAGATACTTTCTTGAAGTTTCTCATGTCTGTATATTAACATCAAATCGAATTTTGAGTCTTCAAACTTCACGCTTTTGCTTGTCTTAAATAAAATTATATCTTATTAGTTTCATGACAAGTCATCTTATTAGTTTAGCGGCAAGTCAATTTGTGGTTGCAAAATGGCGAACGCGCAAGGTTACTAACGTTAGATGCATTATATTCAATACAAATTTTATTTAGAGCCTAATATTACACAAGAATGAAAAAATCTCTATTAGTTCGTATAGAAAAATATCATTAGTGAAAGACAAGCATATATTTGCTTAATAACATGTTGAGAAGTATGCATTAAAATGTCCAGAGTAGGTATATTATTGAGGGTAGTAGCTAATTTTCCTCGAATAGAATAGATTCGGTTTGACTTTCTGATAAAGAACCTGTAGTCAAATTCAAGTATGCTTGGCTGGCCGTATACTCTCTTCCAAAGGAGATGAACTAGAATTTGTATATTTTCAGAATTGGTTAACTGTTGGTTAACTGTCCAAAAGGTTCGATCAAATTTTTTATTAGGCTGAATTCGTTAAATAGTTCAGCAGTTAAGTCGGTCGCATACTTATACGACATTTGTTTTCGATCTGTCGAAGACATTTCTCAGACACGTCGCTACATACAAATGTAGAAATCAAAAATTTCTCATTTAGCAAATCAGCACATCCTGTCATCGGATAAAGATGCCAAAAACCAGAACCTTACCTGTTTCGTTCAGCTCTTTTCCTACATAGTTACATGTTTTTTAAAATACTTGGCAATTAGAATAATTTTCATCTTGAAATTGGAACATTCAGTATCGTATGAAAATTGTAGCCGACAAGTCTAATCTTGTCTGCGATGCATCTGTTTGATGTATGAATCGTTGTAATAATTCCTTTGTTATAAATGAAGCCACACGTCTGCGACATGTCTTTGAAATATCGGAAACAAATGTATAAGTATGAAGCCAGCCTTATAAGTATATGAAATTTGGTTTCCTCAACATCTCCCAGAATATCCATTCTATCGATCTGAAACTTGAAAATCGTTTGAATATCGATGAAAGAAAAATTTCGTGCAAATCTTCGGTCTAGATAATCTTCAAAAAATTCCGTATATATTTATTTTAAATATTTGACTCCTCGTCAATATACGTTGAATCTCAACATTAAAGTGTGAAATTATGGGGTTTATTTGCGTATTCTGAAATTTCATAATTTATTTATTTATTTTATTTATTTATGAATAGGAACCCTTACAGGAAAATATCCTACTTACAAGGGTTCACAGAATAAAAACAAGAATTTTACAAGAAGAAAATAAGAAAACAATAAGTAGGTATACAAGCAGCTCCAAATTTAAAGATCAACAAACTCTGATCTGAACAAAAAAAAATTAAATTCAACAGTAGAAAAAGCACAGAAAATCCCATCTTACGGAATGCAGAATAAACAAGAGTTAATACTTCTCCTAAAACTAGCCATCGATACATCAAATATGTCAATTTTACCCAAATATGTATTATAAAACCGCATCATCCTCAAAAAGGCAGAGTTGTAAAACAATGAGGTGCAAGAAACGAAGAAAAGCGTCCTCTGTCGGGTGTTGACGCTCGGAATATTGAATGTTATAAAATTAATAAGTGGAAAATTGAAATTGTTACTCAAAATTCGATAAAGAAAAATTCCATCAGAGACCATTCTCCTCCGGTCCAGTGTGGCAATTTTCGGTTAGGTAATTACAAATATTTAGAAAAAACAATGGGTCACTAGAAATAAGCGCGCAAAAGCGATCAAAAAAGCCGTCATCATTTCTATTGCCGAATCGTCCGCTTCCTGTCAGATCCCAAAACACGCTGAAATGTTAAAATTGAAGATCCGCACCCCCTTGTTCGGACTCCCTGGGCCTCAGCAGATGTTCCCGGCGTGCATTGTTGTCTCCCAGTGGGGGCCCTTTGTCCAATCACACGCCTCGCGCTGTCTGCCACCATCCCGCTCTCCAGAGTTCGAATTGTCTGGTAATATCGCGAATCTAACATCAGGTGAGCGAAGCTCCCGCTATTCTAAGAAATATGATTAAATGTATATCATATCCGTCCCTATTAAATGGACCCTTGAATCTCTCGCATTTTGATGGTACATTTGTCCCAACTTATTGTTTTCTTTTGTTGCGGCTTATTACGTTAGATGATGGGTCGGAAATGGTGGACATATTTCTTCGTTTTTTACGGATTGCGGAACGGTAAATTAGGTATCAGAGAGACTAAGGTTCGTATTCAATCAGCGATCAGCGATCTATCGTTTTGCCCAGGTGACTGTAATTTTCGAATATCGGGCATATAACGATCTCAATCAATTGCATTCGACGATTTTAAAAAATATATACATTTTCCACATAAGGACTATCTCATTCTTAGGCAATCCATAATATGTTTATTGAATTTTTTGTTGTAAACCTGAATTCATTTTTATTAGTCTCTTTCTTATGAAGTCTGAAAGTACATAAAATTATTCATTTCACATTAATTTCATTTATTTTTCATAGTGTATTTCGATTGCATTGTAATTTCAAAGTATTCTAATAAAAAATGTTGAATCCTCTAGAAAATTTTTATTCTTTCAATCGTTCGTGTGCTAGCGATACTGAAGGTTCTACTCTTTATGCTCAGTTTCTGAATAATTTGTATACATGGCTGAATGTTACGATTTTTCGAAATTTGTAATAACAGCTTTTTTTCCCTAATCATTTAGCATAAGCCTGAATGTCTCATTTATTTATTTATGAAAATGGGATACAAACAGGTTACGCCCAAAAAAGCATCCACTTAAGACTAACAAAAATATTAAAAGTGTTAACAAAAGTGAGCCGTTACTCGGAAAAATTTCACATTTTCACGAGAAAAATGTATATGCACATATATTTTCGCTATGATAAGAAAAAGGAGGACAACAAAACACAGACAAAAAATGCACTCTCAGTTGCCCCTACAAGAAGGCCAAAATAAACCACGAAAGAGAAAACCAGGATCGAGAACAAAAAATTTCTACCTATGTTAGTTCTGAAAGCCCCACTATGAAGCAGTTGCCTATTTCTGGTTTGTCTTGATGGCACATGATAATGCACAAATGATGTCATCTCTGGGGTATCGTAATAGTTCCTCAACACCCGTACAGAAAAACCAGATTGGAAACTATCCTCCGCTGCTCCAAAAGTTGTATACCATAACCACTGCGGATCGCACCTATTCCCAATGTAACATATTGTCCAATCATCCTTAAGTGAAGGAACCGGATAAATTATTCTGAAGTCTCTCAAACCGCAACTTATGCACACTATAGTAAGGGGATCATTCAACACTGCCATAACTAAGCTTACTCAAGGCGAAGGAATTATACAAAGATCTTATTGCTGCCTCAACTTGGAAGTCTCTGCACAATCTACACAGGAAACCCAACATCTTATTTGAAGCTGACATGACAAAATCAAAGTGGGCATGGAAATGAAGTTTACGAGTCGAAGACTACACCAAGATCTTTAATTTGCTCCACTCTATCGACGATATTCTGATCCAATTGATATTCATAATCGATACTTTTAAATTTCCCGGTGAAAGAAATAGAAGCACACTTTTTGTAGTTAATTTTTAAATAATTCTTAGAGCAGTAAACCGAGAACCCCTCGAGATCTTCCTGAATCTTAAGACAATCTTCAACAAAAATTATTCTCCTGAATATTTTCAAGTCATCGGCATATAGGAGAACTAGACAGTGTTGGAAACAGTCACCAATGTCATTGATGAAAATAAAAAACAGCAGGGACCTAGATGCGAACCCTGGGGAACTCCCGAGGTAACCACGAATGGCGAAGACAGGTAATCGTTCGCACTGACAAGCTGACAAGAAGACAACCACCTCAAAAGATCTCCCCGAACACCAATCGCAGCCAACTTCTCCAACAAAACATCATGGTCAACCTTATCGAACGCCTTACTGAAATCCGAATAAAACGATTCCACCTGAACTTCATCATCTAAAGCACTGAAAATATATTCGGCATAAATTGCCAGGTTGGTCTCAATGGAACGCTTCGAATAAAACCCATGCTGACACTCCAAAATTGACGATCTCACACTGGAAAATAAGATATCATAAACAATACTCTCAAAAACCTTACCAAAAAACGTCAATTTACTGATTCCACGGTAATTGCTGACATCACTCATATCACCTGAATTCTTGTAAATAGGAACCAGCAAGGCAGGCTTCCACATTACTGGAAATGTCCCAGATTGGATTGATTTATTGAAGATTTGGCAAAAAACGACGGATACTCATCAAAGCCTGCTCCCTTACTCTCATCCAAAGATTTCAACTTATTTTCAACCAACTAGGAAGTGAAAACCAATGTACTTAATAAATCGTTGTGACCAGAATGCGGAATATTCTGATGGACACCTCTATAAGGCTCATATACCGAACGGAAATAAGATGAAAAAAGTTGACATATATCATTACCTCCTTCAGCTACAGAATCATTATATTTCATTGTGCAGGGTAAACTTGTATCTCTTTTACAATTGGATACATAGTCCCAACATTTTTTCGTGTGTGTTCTTATTTGTTCTTGTACATTACTTAGGTATAGACTATAATCAGCATGAATGAGTTCTTTACTTAGCCTTCTCAAATATTTAAACTTTTCATAATAATATGGGTTACAAAACTCATGAACGGTATATTTCAGTGCACCGTTACCATGCATGCTTGAGAAAATTTAAAATTCCCGCTGCTATGGTAATTCAAATTTCCCGCCGGTTCGTTCTTGTACTACCCAACATTGCGACCAATTTGTGTTACCAAAAATTAGTTAGGAGTTTTCATTTCTTGTATATAAGTGTTCTGTGCTTTACACGTTGCATATTTATCTAACAGAGTAAAAACAAACCAAACCTAACTATTCCATATACAGAGTGTAATCAAGAGTGTAGCAAATAATAAATGTCAGTCGATAATTTTTCCTCTGCTATTTCTTCAATGAAATAAGAGTTATATCACAACCTTCCCCAACTATGGATGATGATTTCCCTTTGAATGGGTTCCATATCAGACTTCAAACATCAGAAGATCTGAAAAATCATCACTTGGACCGCAAGACGAATCCTCCTTGCAGATTGGCGACAAATTTTGTGTATTAGATTTGAATATAGAATGTATTTCTAAGGACAAGAGTGATTATATTTCTAAACTAGCAAAGGACTATGTTGTTGAGATTATTCTCCTTCAAGAGATACATACGGATACTAAAAAAAATCTTCGTGAAAGAGAAACCATAAAAGGTTATGTATTCATTGATTATCTGCTTATTAAAATTTACGGTTAAGCTTGTTATCTTAAAAAATCCTAGATTCACAATATTGAGTTAATCCAAAAAGGCAAATTTGAGGGTGTTTTCTTTATCTCTTTCAAATTTTGTATTGTTGTTATTCAGTTCTTTTTTCTGCTTTTGTCTTTTTATTTCCAGATTCGATGTGGACAACTTGAAGAAGTCTCTGTCTCCATCAATAGAAGACTACTCTTGAAGAAAGAAGTCCCTTAAATATATTTCAGCTTATCTTTGTACTTTCACACTAAGGCGGGGAGCCAGGGTTTTTTTTTACTGGGGTTTTTTCCCTAGGCTTTTATGTCATACGCCGAATTGTATGACACCCCGTCACTAACCCCTGATCTACGAGTATATGCTTTATTGTTTGCTAACTAAATATTGTAAGCCAAAAGTTCAAAAGAATAAATATATACATATAATATATTATAATCTTGTTCCTATTTATAAGAACTCTGGTAGTAAATATCTTGTTGACAACTATCGTGGAGTTGGCAAATTGTCGGTCTTCGCGAAATTGTTCGAGTGTCTTGTTTTGGATGTGTTATTTTACTCTCTGAAATCGTCGATACTGGAAAATCAGCATGGATGTTGTTGGTCGTGGTATTAAAACGAATTTGTTGATTTACACTGAATTTATCTCGGGCGCCTTAGATGGTCGGTGTCAGGTAGATTCGGTATACACTGATTTCAGTAAGGCTTTTGATGGAGTTGATCACAATTTACTTTTGTCCAAGCTTGCTGGAGTCGGTGTGCATGGGGATCTCCTCAGGTGGTTCTCCTCTTATCTTTATAAGCAAACCCATCTGGTGAATGTCAGTGGGTTTAGGTCAGCGCCGTTCATAGTAACATCTGGGGTACCCCAGGGGTCTCATTTGGGACCGATACTATTTTTAATATTCCTGAACGATATAGGAGATTGTTTCAAATTTGTTCACTTTTTACTTTTCGCAGATGATTCGAAGATGTTTGGAGTGATCAAGCCGGTGAGGGAGTGTGTGGAGTTTCAGAGGGATCTTGACGCGTTTACAGATTATTATTATTATTAATGTGAAAGCTTTTCAGGTATTTGGATATGTATATTCAGATATTCCTCTTTTACATCAAAAACACCGACGTTTCGGTCTCAGATCGGACCTTTATCAAGGCTACAAAAATAAAAACAGATTAAAACTAGAACATGACTAATTTCACAAGATTTACATTATTGATTCTACAGGAATCGAGTCATCACAACAAAAACATATATCAATCTGTTCCACCGTATTCCTTCTAAAATGGCCATGCATTCAGGTCTATTCTCTATTTCTCCACTTCAACATTCCAGAACCTTCACAATAACGTGGAAAAAACACCGAAAATTTATGGGTTAGGATCATAGAGTACGTTTAAAATTCTTTTGACAAGGGAGCACAGAAGTCATCAAACATAATCATGATTATTTTCTTAAAGGAACTAATAGACTGTTATATATGGTGTTGAGTCTATTGACGTCTTCTCTATAATTCACTGTTTTGTTTAGTGTTATGTGAATCATTTCACTTATGTTTCTTCTATAGTTGTTGTTTTCATGGTCCAGTATTGTCGTTCCTTCGAAATTGAATTTGTGTCCTTCTTTGAATGTATGTGAAGTCAGAGCAGTTTTCTCTCTATGTGTGATGTTGTTGGAGTCTGTTTTATGTTGTCTAATTCTGTCTTTCAACAGCTGCTTTGTCTGTCCGATGTAGGTCTTGTCGCAGTTCGAGCATGGGATGTTATACACCACTGATGATTGCAAATTTGTTGGTACACTATCCTTCAACTGTGTGAAGTATTTCTTTGTTGTGGTCTTATTGTAGAAGGCACATGTGTAATTAATCCTCTTAAAGATCCTGGAAATTTTCTGTGAAAGTCCAGGTATGAAAGGAATCTGCAGTATTGTGTAGTTTCTTTGTCTTTCTGTTGAATGTTGTTTCTCGTACACATTACTTTTTCTTTGGTCTTATTTGCAACACGTTGGATGATATATTTTGGGTAGTTGTTTTACCTTAAAATTTTGCAAACCTTCTGTGTAGTCTCTTCTCTAAATTTGCTGTCACTCAATGATAATGCTCTGTACATCAGGCTGATTGCAGTGTTGACTTTTTGGGTGTTACTATGGTTGCTGTAGTAGTTTACAATCCTATTTGAATTTATAGTTTTCGTGTACCAACAGGTCGTCAAATTGGTCTCTTCTCTGGTTATTAAAAGGTCTAAGAAAGGAATTTTGTTTTCATTTTCATCTTCTATAGTGAACTTTATATTAGGGTGGTATGAGTTGAACAGGTCCAATATGGTTTGTCTCATTTCCAAGGGAATCAACATCAGAGTGTCGTCAACATAAAGTAGCATTAAAAGAATGCGAAAAGTTAATCTATCGCAGACAAAGTCAAACAGGTCATTCATAACCAAATTTGCGAAGGAGGTACTAGCAGGTGCTCCCATTGCAGTTCCAGTTAATTGTTGGTAAAATTTGTTATTGAAACTAAAATATCCTCCTTCAAAACATAATTCAATCAGTGATATGAAGGTAGTTTTGTCCAGAGTAGTAAAATTCTTGATATAGTTCCATCTTTTGTGTGCAACTCTGATTACCAGGTCCTTGGAAATATTTGTAAACAGGGAAACCACATCTAGTGATATAAGAATATAGCCTTTTGGTACCACAATATTATTATTATTATTAGAGAATCGAAGAATTGAATGAGATTTGATTTTCATATATAAAATCATGAATAACTTCTACAATTCACCTGAATTGACTTCCATGGTCCTGTATCACGTCCCTACGAGAACGTTTAGAAATAGGAAATTACTTTTTCAAGGTAGATTCAATACGAATCTTGGCAGAAATTCGCCTATCATGAGAATGTCTAACTTATTTTATCAATATTGTAATGATTTAGATCCATTTAATGTTAATTTAAGATCATTTAAGCGGAGTATCAGGGGTGTTTTCCTTCACTGATTATTTTTGTTGTTTCATATTGTATTGTGACTTTGTACACCATAGGAATTAAAATTTAAGTGTTTTAGTGTATTAGAGGATACTTTTTTGGGAGTATTCCTGTTTGTATCCCGAAATTGAATAAATAAGTAAATAAATAAAATATATCAAATTTGCATGGAACACGGGGTGACTAAATGAACATAGTATAATTACATAACAGTACGAATCAGGGTCACCCCGTACATCTCGAGGAAACCTGTTGCCCTCTCATACCCTCGCGTAATTATTAGCGAACACAGCAACCGCGAAAACGAACCACCGATATAACTTCTTAATTTAATCAACAGGTTTTTAATTGCCATAAACCGCGTTGTTTTAATAACGGCTGGGGCGAGCTCCTAATGAAACATCCACAGGGGGTCGTTGTATGTTTTTAATCGCCCCCCCACCGGCTGGAATAAAGCCGCAGGACATATTTTCCCAATTTCCGCCTCTTCATCCGTAAAATATCGCAATTTCTTCGATATAGATACATCCACATCGAAAGTTAACTTACGATCGGAAACGCAAATCAGATTTTTATATAGGATGATTTCAAGAAACATCATCTTTTTAGCTACCATTAATGCCCACTTGCATCTTTAATTTCAAACATGTTCGGGGCACAAATTCTCTGGCACCACAGATTAATTTTAAGCCTTATTATATGGCTTACGAAAGACTTAACCCTTAACGCCCTTTTTAACATTCAAAAACTTCATCTCCAAATATTTATTGCTGTCAGTTGGTCAGTGTTGTGATTCAATAATGGGAAGTATGGATCTTGTCAATCGGTGGAATGAATTCGACGACATATATTTTGATCTGAAGTCAGTGCATTTCTACATTTTTAGTGCTCTTGTTAAGCTGTACACAGTACTTGTAGATTTGCCCAAATGTCTGTATTTTAAAAATATTTAGGTGGAGGTTGTATCAATCGTATTGTTCGGAGTCATTGATGATGAATCCGTGATCCAAATCAATTCTGTCCGAACGGAATTAGCTGAAAGGATTAAATATTCAGGAGAGGCTCGAGGGATGAATATCTCGGTTGAGTACATAGTTCAGCCAAATTGACCAAGTAGTTTCTGAGTAATGAGGAAATGTATTATTTCTCTGAGTTCTTCTTGCAAGTAACATCAAGCTTTCGTGATGTGATGGTCTAAAGCGTAATGCAGGGCATACCCGCTACGGTAGACCGGAGAGGAAAACTGTACAGGTACACCTGCGCAGGTCGACTGGAGCGTGTGTGTCGTAGTTTTTCAAGCTTGCACAGGTCACCGGAGCAAATTCGAGATTCGACTCGGTCTAGTGGGACCATACGGTCGCTGCTAACGAACACAGGACCCGTCCGGTTTACCGGAACGTCCCTACACACGAGGCAGACCTGCGCAGGTATACCTGTTCCCTGCATAAGACTGACAATTCTCCGGCAACTGGGACACAATTTTCAAACTTTTCATTTTCTGAATGATATTCAGAAAAATATTGAACTGATATGAATTTTATGTACAGGGTGTTCCACATTGAAAATCTATCAACATCAGTCCCAACTGATAAAGTAATGCCGGAGGTACAATTTGTTAAAAATTGGATTATTACTAGTAATTTAACAAGAACGCCAAAATGATCTGAACCCACATCAGTGCGTTTCTAAATTTTTCAATTTCTAGATTGTATCATCCCTAATTGGAAACCATTTAGTATTGATTAATATTTTAATCTTCCATTCTCAGCTGTGTTGTTCAACGCATATCAAAACAATTTCTTCAATACCCCTCGAAAGAGAGACCAGCGGGGGTTCCTTAAATGAATTGACGTTGAAAATACGACCCCGAATCCACATTAACAAGCAAAAATTTACACCGACACAAGAGCACCATATTTGATAAAGAAAATTGTCAGTGAGATTTAATAAGATGCTCATGGTTCCGACATACCAACTTTAAGACATTAAATTCAGCGGGAATTTCCTTCATAAATGTTGACGATAAGCCGTGAGCGTATTAAACATACATTTAACAGCTATATGAGATGTGATTTTCTCGACTTTATAACTTGCTCGATAGAACATAGTAGGCGTGCATAAATTTCGAAAACATCTGCTTCTTTTACATTGATGGTCTTATTCTACGTATATATTATTATGTTTTGATTGAAACAAAATATTTTCCTACTCTAAAATCTAGCCAAAATAGATTAAGCTTCTGAATTTGCACAGGTTTATAATATATATATATATATTCTTTTGAACTTTTGGCTTACAATATTTAGTTAGCAAACAATAAAGCATATAGATCAGGAGTTAGTGACGGGGCGTCAAACAATTCGGCGTATCACATAAAAGCCTAGGGAAAAAACCCAGTAAAAAAAACCCTGGCTCCCCGCCTAAGTGTGAAAGTACAAAAATAAGCTGAAATATATTTTAGGGACTTCTTTCTTCAAGAGTGGTCTTCTATTGATTGAGACAGAGACTTCTTCAAATTGCCCACATCGAATCTGGAAATGAACGGACAAAAGCAGAAAAAAGAACTGAATAACAAAAATAAAAATTTGAAAGAGATAAAGAAAACACCCTCAAATTCGCCTTTTTGGATTAACTCGATATTGTATTAACATAACAAGCTAAACCGTAAATTTTACTAAGGAGATAATCAATGAATACATAACCTTTTATGGTTCCTCTTTCACGAAGATTGTTTTTAGTATCCGTATGTGTCTCTTGAAGAAGAATAATCTCAGCAACATAGTCCTTTGCAAGTTTAGAAATATAATCACTCTTGTCCTTAGAAATACATTCTATATTCAAATCTAATACACAAAATTTGTCGCCAATCTGCAAGGAGGATTCTTCGAATCGGGTCTTGCGGTCCAAGTGATGATTTTTCAGATCTTCTAATGTTTGAAGTCTGCTATGGAACCCATTCAAAGGGAAATCATCATCCATAGTTGAGGAAGGTTGTGATATAACACTTATTTCATTGAAAAAATAGCAGAGGAAAAATTATCGAATATGAAAAACCCCAGCCCAACATCTTCAAAAGAGAGTATACTGCTGGAGGGCTGGACAAATTCAAGTTTGACCCTGGATTCTTCATCAGGAAGTCAAACCCAATGGATTAACACCACTTTCGGCTCTATATTCGAAAATTACAAACATTTGGGCTAGACTGTTCTACAAGAGCGCAAAAAATAATCACATGATGCGAATCATCTATATTTTAGGTTTTTATTCATTTTTTTGAATATAGGATGGCTTATGGTTATCAGGAATAAGGGTTCGAAAACTTTATTATATCCCTTTCGATGTGTATCATATATCTTTCGCAGAGAAACAGGTAGGAAAAATTCCCATTGTTGAAGAAATTCCCATGGTTATTTTCATTTCATGAATGAAATAACTTTATCATAAAAATACACCTATATCTTCTAGGGATTGTATGTTTACGAAATTTCAGAATATGCAGACTATCAATAACCTAAACATATGACCAAGTGTTTGTTGAAATCTGGTGAACAAAGCTCAAACATGCAAAACACCATGAAAAAAACTATAACATGCTGTTTAGGGCTAAAAAATTGAGGGAAAAGAACCATCATGGATTTTCAATGGACCAACTTGAAACCAACGCGCAAAATTTGGGGGTGGGAATACCAATTTCACGTATAATTGAGGAGTATAAGTCAAAAAAATTGTTTCCATTTTATTTTAGAGCAAAAACTGAGAAGAATCTACCAGTTTTAAAATCGTATCAGTGAAATCTCTCTAAATCCAAATTTATGTACGATGTCGTCTTGCTGTTTTAATTCAACTTAATCCCAATGTAGCGAAATTAAAAAGTGTCCCCATCTTGTTGCTGTATTCTTCCAAATTGAATTATACAGTGTGTGTTTCAGTAACTGAGAACCGAGCGAGGATGCTGAAACACAGAGATGGACTCAGGGATTCTTTTACTTTCATTCAGCATGTCCATCTGTACTTCCATGGCATTTTCTCTGCCTTCGGCAAAGAGTTTGTACCACTTGAAAACATTCTTTTAGAGACAAAGTGGACTCGCCGAATGCCACTGTTAACATTTCAAGTACCTTGGAACACTTTAGTCGTTTTTCAACGTAAAATTCATTACATATTCATCCATCCATTTTGTTCGAGTAAAAAATCGAAGATCACGAAAACATGACTGTTTGTCGACAACAAACTACTACAAACTATTGGCTGAAAATGCCAACATATGATATATGGTGCGCGTCAAAATTATGGAACAAATTCATTATATAAAAAGAAAAATATGTTCGTAGCTTTCAAATTTGATCAAATATTTCTAAAAATAATCTGTAACTCAAAACCTAACTGGTTAGGATAGATATAGCGAATTTAAAACAAATTAAATCAATTATTTATGGAGAGCAATGAGAAAAGGAAAATACTGGGTGTCCCATTTGAAACAACAAAGCTGTGCCAAATTTAAAAAATTCACCTTATATAACTTAATGTTAATCAACAAAATTTAAAATTCTATGAATTAATAATATTCATAGTAATTCAATAGGAATCACACAACCGATATACTGATGGAATTATTGATTCGACCTAAAAGGAAATTATATTGATGAATAACAATCAATTTTGGCAAAAACGTACTTTTTAAAGCTTTTTAAATATTCCTTTCTGATTTATTCAAATGAAATAACCTTTAGGAGGAAGAATATCAATAATAGGTAATACATCTTAAAGAGTCATATTAAATTTGCTACGGTTTTCAAAGGCATAGTGACGAAACTACAATCCAAACTCTAGTCCTGCCCTGCAGTGATCTCCTTGTAATGGGGCGGATAAAGTTGAGAAAATCAGGGGTAGGTGACTGATGGGGATTGATATATCGCGGCTTTAAAGAGTTATTAGACCGTTGTTTGCCATTCTATTTAACCCTTAATGAATTTTCAGAATCTAATAATGGTGATAAACCGAGATAACCCCATTCCTGTTAGTCACGTGTTAAATATACCCTCGGGTGTGCTCTATAAATAATTCAAGGAAAATTATGTGGGAGCCTTAGGGGGGAATCCTTATGGAATCAAAGCAGAATATTGAAAATATGATGCGATTACCACGTCAATCGGTTTTTGCGCGCTTATTTCTATTGGAGCAGTGACTAAATAAACGGAGTATATATGGTATACTCATTAAATTGGGTTAAGTCCCATCTGATTGATTACTTTAAATATCATTAATTAGCACTTATTTCAAAATTTTTCCCCGGACTCTGGAACTGTATGATACTAAAACAACGTCCACAATTAATGTAAAAAAATTGACAAACCTACATTATAAAATGAAAATAAACATTCACAGTTTTACAAGGCTATATTAATATGGTGAATCGCTGAATTTTGATGATATTTTGAAAATATTTAAAAAATCATTTTAAAAAATAATCTTAGGGAAAAGTAGAACGCCCAACAGTGAATCAACTTATAAAGAAGAAGCGGAAATTATGGACCTAGCTCAACTTTATAAATTCGAGACTCTGATGGATAATAACAAAAACAAAAAAGATATAACACATTCTACTCACATGTATGACACGAGAAATAAAGGTGTTTGACCCACTACTATATGAGCGGAAAAGACAATTGGCCAACAAAATAATCAAAACTTTACTCCAAGAATATTAAGAATTATTCCCGAAATTGTAAAAAATTGTGATCAGTTTAATTTCAAACTAAAAAAGTGGATGAAAGACACCGAAAGATCACTACTCTACAACGTTATAAACTCTAAATAAGGATGGAAAAAATATATGATTACATATTATACCACTTATCTGAATATTGACAAACTACTGAATGACTTAAAGGAAAAAAATTGTCTCAAATTGTGATATAATATCCAGATATGATGGATTACTTGAATTGTAGCACTGAACCTGGGCTGGACACTATTGAATTGAGGTAGACCGAAACTGGAATAATATTGTGTAGCAACTTACCTGCACTCTAGGGTTAATGTAAAGTTCTGAAATATTTGTCACTAAACTCCAAGAAAACCATTCAATTTGGTTTTCTCAATTTTTTTGTATATTCACATCATTGTGTTCTATTAATTATTGTAATGATTCTTCCAAATTTTGATGATGAATTTATATTATTATTATTATATTATCGTGACGGTTGTATTCGTATCTATAACAACGCGCAAAAGCTCCTTCCTGATCTCAGGACAGTACTTTACTAAACTTTGCAATTTTGATGATGTCTAGTGTCAGCATAATGACAGATATTCCAGAAATGGCATCTTATGGGAATATTAATGGTAAAATATGTACTCGATGCATATCTTTTATTTATTCAAATATTAAATTTTAGAAAAATACCTATTGGTATAAATTAGATAACTTATTATTGTTATAGATACACAAAGCATCAGCATCCTCATGTTGACTGATCTGTAAAATTGGTTTAAAAATGTGTTGTTCCAATAAAGCACGTTCTTAATATAATTTGTATATTTGTTGTAGCCATTCTTTTATTGCAAATTTATATTTCTGAAAATAATATTGAGCGAATTTATCATGAGTTAATAACCATTGTTTAACACCACTGATAGAATTTCATGGAATTTAGAAATATTTATAGCTAAAAGATCATGACAACAAGCTTTCAGATGTATAAGATTATAAGACGAGTTGGCATATCCATAATTGTGGAATCAAATTCATTTGTTCGAAATTGTACAGAATCCTAGAATGAATATTTGAATCAATTTCTTCCAGAGTTTATTTTTCGCTTATTTTCATTTGCAACTTTGGAAGTATCTTCTAAATAGTACTAAATGTCACTGAAGATATAGTGATATCCTCAACATTCCTATTACTTGCGACAAATAAGAAATAGAAATTCAACAAGAATAAAATTCTCAATATAACATAAATCATGATACACATATCGATTATTTATATAATAAATAATAACTTCAGAATACTTGAAATTATATAGGTATTCATTGATACATAAAAAACACATAAAAAATTAAGAACAATATTTAACATTTAGAACAAATACTAGAATAAAGTGCAATTATATCACAGAGGTCTCTGATATCTAACATGAACCAGAGTTATTCCGAAAAATCTGACAACTCTAGACTACTCAATAAAAATTGATAATCTTGTCCTACAGCATGGCTTGATAACAAACATTGTGCTTCTTCGCACCAATCTTTACATTTGGGAACTGTAAACCAAATCAAAGTAAAACAAGCCAAACAACATGTACCAAATACATAAAACGCCAAATAAATTTCATTCAAACAATTCAACCAAGTGAAGAAAACAGTGATCAAAGCGGCTATCAAACTATAATACGTATAAATCAAGGCCAGACATTTGGATTTGATATTCCTCGAATACATGCGATTCATGTATATATAAGGAATATTATGTAAACCTAAACCGTAGAAAATTATGTAGATTAAAAGAGCAGCAACAGGTATAGTTGACAGAATGGATGAATATATTCTAAGGTTCATACTTTGAAAATATAATCCAAGTGATATGAGAGCCACTGCTGAGATCATGAGAGAATACAACAGCACGTTTTTTCCACTCTTTGCGTCAGTAATGAGCGAACTGAAGATTGCCATAGCGAGGAGGAGGCAGAACATTATTAAAGACAAACTGGTGTCGAATGAAAATTGGTAATCTGTTCTTCCCAGAACTATGTTTATAAAGAATATAATTGGTGTGATTCCTGCCAATTGCTGTGCTGATACTAGTGTTAAACCTATAGCTAGGTTGGTTCTTATTGGTGCAGAGAAAACTTTTCCAAGGTCTAATTCCGAATCCCCTCTAGAAAGAACCTGATCCTTCAGCTTTTCATACTCATCATCTATATCCTCTTTACTTCTAGAGAATCTCAAAGCTTCCCTTGCCTGCTTCAGTTGATTTTTTGAAAGGAGGAAATAAGGGCTTTCCGGAACTAAAGCTAAGCTCCCTATTGGTAAAAGAATGATTATGGAAGCAATAACTGCAGTTTCAAATAATGAGTGAAAACTAGCTATAAAATTGATTAAAAAAATTCCAATAGCAAAACTTATCGGATACAACGAATAGTATTTCCTCTTTGTATTAACACAATTACAAACATCATCTATATAAATTGGAAAAGAGGTGTATATACAGCTGTCCGAAATGCCTGCCAGTATTCTTGCAAACAAAAGCACTTCGAAGGTGTTTGCAGCACTGATAAATATCCATGAAGCTAGGTAAGGATAAAATGAAAACATTATAGCCCTCTTAGGACCGATAATGCTAGCTGCTGAGAAGGACAAAGGCACTGTTAACAGAGTCCCGAAGAATGGTGCAATGGCTAGCCATGTGCCTTGCCATGGTGTCAGATGGATGGCTGTGTTGTTGCTCAAAGGATTCAGAAGATGTGGTAAGGTTGCTGATGGCCAACCATAGACCATGCCACTGCTGATGACATTGAGGGAACCTGAAATATAAAGGTCATAATGGGAATTATATTCATCATGATTTACAGAGTGCTTAATTAATCATACGAATCCTGATCCTGAAATATACAGAGGGTCTCAAGAAAGTTGAAGTCACCAAAGATATCATCAACATTTGTTGAGGGGAGCTCAGAAAAAAATGGTAAGAAATTGGTGTTGAGTTCTTGATTTATAATAAGTAATTTACAATTTTTTTTTTTAAATTTTGGAATAGAGATCTTTGAAGAGGAGGATATATATTGAAAAAATAACCAATCCCCGAAACTGCTTCTCCATTAGTAATAATTTTTATTTAACGTTGAAAATTGCCGTCCGTGGGCCATATTGAGGTTGAGTGAATTACGTCACGAGTCAGTGGTTTACAACACAATGTTTTTAAGAGTATATAGGAAAGATTCAAAAATCCAAAAGAATTGAATATAACTGAACATTTAAAAGAACTGATTCCAAGTGGAATTTTTTATTTAAGTTTTTTTTTTTAAATCTAGAACTTTGTAAATCAACTTTCTCCGGGACTTCCTCAATCATTGTTGATTAAAACAGTCTAGAAAACACAGACGTAAAGTCAGATGGCTTCAGTGCTCTTGTTAAGCTACTTGCGAGTAGCTGTCTAATTTCAAAAGCACACCTCACCCATATAATGATGGAAATCATATTTAAACTCTTTCCGGATTCGAACCGAGGACCTCTAGGCGGAAACTAAAACACGTAACCAACATACTATAACCTTATTTAGTAATTGTGGGACTCAATGATACATATGATATGTCAAGTGATTATCCAAATTTTGAAAGATCATATCTCGGGCAGTAGTTTGTCGAGAATAAAAATTGTCAAAGTCTTTGTATGGTAGTACCGAGTTAGTAGAAAAATGTTATTCAGGAAAAGTAATTGAAAAAAATGTTTTTTCATTGCTCCGAAGCTACTAAGCCGATTTGACCCTGAATATTGAACTCGGCCGAGATATTCATTCCCCGAGACCGAACAAAACGATTCATTTTCACCCAAATATTAAAAATATATAGATAATAATGGCCAATCTATAAGTTCGAAGAACAAGAGAGCTAAAAAGTTGTTAAAAAATTGCTTCATGTTTTTTCGTATAGCCTCTCTTCATACAAATAAAACGAATTAGTGAAATAAAAGTTCAAATAAATTTAATACTTCGCTTATATTAATGTTTTTTTTTCATTGAAAATGAAAATTCATCGTAATCTTGTGAAATTTTTTTCGTTTTTCACAAACTTACCATTTTCATGTCAACAAAAACATTTATTAACTGAAAAAAAATCATATATCCATTTATTGATAATTTTTTTTATAAACAATAGAACTATTTCAATATTTCGAAAAAAAACTTTTTTGAGTTATTTATAATAAAATAATAACTTCTTAATAATAATTTCTAGTCGTTAACAATAGTTTTTTTGATATTTTATTTGAATAATTATTTGAGAAAACTACTTTTTAAATGATAATTAACAGTTTGTTGGTTTGTAGTGAACCGTGAATTATGATTAATAAAAATTTCCCCACTAACTATATTCAAAATATAAATATGAAAAAATTAATAGACGATCAAAAATTAGTAGAAAAAAAAATTTAATCACGAATAACAGTTCTTTGAGACTTTGTGAAAAAAATTCTTCAGAAATATTGAATCATCCCATTCATTTGTGAAAAATTCATGAAAAGTGGAGAAGAAATTTTTTTCATCCCTAATCCTTAATGAATGTGAGAAAAGATTTCTCATAAGGAAAATATTTTTTTTGTTAAATTAAAAATATTAATTATACACAATCTTATTTAATGGATTTACAACAAAGGCTTCGCACGAAACGAAATGATTCAATTATTTATATAATTCACAATGTTCAAGGAAGTCCCGGAAAAACTTGTGAATAGACAAAGGTCTAGTTGATTGGATGATTAACTTTGATTAAAAAATTTAACGAGAATCAGTTCTTTGAAGTATTTAGATATATTTTTTAGATTTTCAAATCTACTACATGGATCCTAAAAATATTTGATTGGAAAAAAGAGCACCCCTCGTATATAGTTAGAGCTTAGAGTTTAAAATTGATTATTCTATACTCTGTTGACAGGAGCTTGTTGGTTTATTATCCGAAATAATTTCTTCAAGGATCTTCTTATCATGATGTCGTTGAAAGTGATAGTTCATTTATTATTAATTCCACTCAATGAATAACTACCACTCTAAATAAGTAAAAGTATAAAAGGTATGTGACAAATCCTGATAGTAGACCAATTTAAAACTCGTACAAATATGAAAACATTATCATAAACAAGATCAAACCAGACAACCTCCCATTACTTTAGACAGGTAATAAAGAGAATTTTTTATAGAAAAAAAATCTACTAAAATGCCACGTGCCATTTGAAATTAACACAAAAATAAATTGGATGTGTTGGCAATGCAAATTTCTTTTGAATATCGGGAATCATTTTGAGTAATGATGATAGATAACGTATTCGCTTCCATCATTTCTGTATTTTTGCTAGTCTTATCCCACCTTATTCAAAAGAATTGAAATCAACATTTTTTTTTTCAATCAAATATTAGACCTTCTCAAAAAGGTAAAGTGACAGCAATCTAACTGATTGTCTGTCGATGCTCCCTAGGAAATACTCATAGATAAATAAACTCCAAATCCACAAAACATCAGCTCCCTGAAGTACTCATTAATTCATATTGATAAACCGGTATTCGATAAAATCTGTAAGTTTAGGTAAGTCTTTGAAAAATATAAAAGTTAAATTAAATTATTTTATTCCAATATTGCAACTCACCAAATGCTAATGCTATAAAGTGAATCACATCTTCACTACGCACCATTTTATTATTTGTTTACGGTTCCTAAATTTTTTTTTCAAATCATGTTACTGTGAATATTATATAGATATATAATATATATAGAAAATAATGAATATACGAATCAGCTATTCTGTCCGCATTCGATTTCAGAATGAATATAGACTTCTGTTATCGACAACAAGGAAATTTTGAATAATCGATATATTATTAGTTATCTCTAATGAAGGCTGGTTTGAAATATGCATAATAGACTTGAATAGAAAATTGGGGAACTTTTAGGTTCAACAATCTTATGATTTCAAATATTCATTATAAATATTAAACGAGAATAACTCAGTACTTATACAGGGTGTCCTGAAAGACAACGATAACCTTGTGCCAGGCCATGATGGTACATCACTTATGAATAAAATAAGAACAAAATCCATGTCACTTAACAAAGCTATACTATAAATCTCTTGAAGTAGTTTGAAATGGGACACCAATAGACGCATTTTTTTTCGTACTCTAAACAATTAGGTTCAAATTGATTATTTTCATTGTAATCCAAATATCAGTACTATCGAGCTATCGAACATACAGAAATGAAAGTAACATTATTGTAATCTAAGTAAAATATTTGGAGATATAATTCAAAAAACTATTGTCTGTTAAATTTGACACTGCATGTTGGAACAATAGCCTTGGCAATTTTTTGTAAATGGCGAAATTAGTCTAGATTATATATACATACGAAAAATTCTTGAAATTATTAATTTTGACTGTATGTCGATCATATATAAACTTAGCATAGGTTTTCAGTGACATGAATTTTTTTTTATGTTTGGGCGTCTTCCTATCTGATAGACTTGTTATGGCTTTTTACCATAAGATTACCATAAGAAATTTGAGAATGTTCTTAATATCAATAGCCTCGCTATACTCACAAGATTTTGTGGACCTCTGATGAATATGTTATGAGATATCAAGTATTTACAGATACGTTTAGAAATAAAAAAATTGAGCTCAACGATTCCCACGAAATTGTGCATACCTATTTATTTCGACCACATTGAAAGAACTGTCAAGTTATATATTGATCAGATGGATATTCTAGTAGTTATTGAGAGGACAAATTTCAGATCCTCCTAACTGCTGTGATGGGTAGTTGCCAATAAAATAGTGTTCTGTGGTTTTTTGTTGTTTTGATTCTGTTTGAAACAGTTATTTGTAGCTTTCTTCAGGAAAAAATGTGGAAAATATTGCAAGGGTAATTTCGATAATTTGAAATTATTCAATATGACATAATTATGGTCAGAAAATGCATTCTAATCTTTCTTGTTTATTAACTTTTTGTAGTAATTGATTCCTCGCTTATCCCATGGTGAAACATAGTTCGATATTAATTAACAAAAATTGAATAAAAACACTTGACTGTACGTTTCACAAATTTTATTTAAAGCATCGTTGACATGCATGTTTCGGGTTTAATCCCATTTTTAAAACAAAAGTTTTGACATGCATGTCAACGATGCTTTAAATGAAATTTGTGAAACGTACAGTCAAGTGTTTTTATTCAATTTTTGTTAATTAATATTAACTTTTAGGTTCCAGTTTCAATATTGATGGAATTTTAATTATACATGCATCGTAAAAAATTTTCAGAAATATTATAACAAAGTGAAAATATATTATCTCCTAAGATTGTGAACCAGGTGGAATCGGTGTATGAAATAAAGATGTGAAAAAACTTCTAGGAGACTGGGTTCGAAGTTTTCAAAACTCATATGAGCTTAATTTGAAGCATTCCTATGTTAGAATAGATATATTTTGGTGAACACTGAAAGTCTGAAGCTATAACGAACCAGCTTTTCATAAAGACAAGTCTCCAATTCAACATCTTTTTCTCTATGTATTATGGAATATTACTCTGGGTTAAATATTAAACAAAGTGCCAGATATCATCAATAATGAATACAGCAAAAGGCAATTTAGATTTTATGGTGAATGTAAGACAAAAATTGTTCAGTGGTTAATTTCATCTATAGTGTTTACTGATGGACCCATAGACTGAAGAGATTTTCCCAACCTTTTGTAGAAATATTTTATAAAGAAAGACATAAAATATAACAACATTGACCAAATCCGATTATTCAATCAATTCAGCACAGAGTTGCATTTGGGAAAATCAGAAAATTTGGACAAAATTATATCGATTTAATTCTTTTCAACTTCAAATATCTGAAGAATGGTGCAATTTAGGAAAAAATATAAGGAATGATTTTATCGGCAAAAACGACAAACGATTCTAGAAAGTACAAGATACGGACCTTTACTTCAAGTGATATTTGTTTTTCATGCAATTTAACCAATCTGTACAGTAGTAGTGAGAAACCCACAAGAAATGGAATTAATCTATGGATGCCAAAATATGCATGACTGTTATCAAAAACCTTTTACAAGAGGTCATTTCAATTGATATTGTCGTTTGAATATTACAGATGAACATGCAGTTTTTTTATAAAATTTCAACACTTTATATCTTTTGAACGGGGACCAAATTTGGAAAAATTTTTTGTGAAGAAATTGTTTCTTTTGACGCCATGAATCTATGGTTAAAATTAACTCAGTGGTCAATGACTCACCCTGTATAACGGACATGGTCTAATAATAGACTTGACTAAGATATTCGGAAAACCAACTTATTCCAAAAAAATATGAAATCTCTATCTCATCCCTTTCGGATGATAGATAATATAGGGACGGCCGGCCCGACATACTCAAGTTTGACTTTTTAAGCATGAAGTCAAATCCAATAACAGATATTTGGACAAAACGATAGCACGCAATTCCACTAAGAACGAAAAACAAAAGTCAACCCGAGTACATGACATGAATGAAATGCTGAACCAGGTTTTCTTCACCATGTTGAATGTTTAGAATTTTTCATTTATATACAGGGTGATTCCGAAGGAGACCGTCAGATTTTATGTGAAGTATACACTAGTCAAGGCAGTTTCGAAACAATGTTTGGTTTATGGTTGGGGGCCTTTAATGAGAGTCTATAGGGTGATTTGTCCGATACGACCGATTTTTCTTTTATTCATAACTTTGGTATGGCTTGATCAATCTTGATGAAATTTTCAGTGTAGAACAATATGATTATCTTCTTTCAATAATTCCAACACAACAGGTGATTTCTCACATTCAATGCAAAGTGAGGTGGTGCTCTGTCATGCTGAAAGTACATAGAGCGGATATGTACATTTTCCAATAGATTTGGTAAAATATTTTCCAAAAAATCTAGGTAAATTTCACCATTTAATCTTTCCGCAAAATGTGAGGGCCAACTAAATTTCCGTCTATTGTTCCAAGCCAAATATTGGCAGAAAATCTGTGTTGTGTATTATGACTTTTCTTCAAATGCGGGTTATCTCTTGCCAATTCGTAGGAATTTCGGATATTAAAAATTCCATTCTTAGTGAAAATAGCCTCGTCGCTGAATGGAATACGAAAAATAGTGACTAATAACCCAGCGACAAAATTGTAATCGTTGGGTCAGATCTTGTGGCAACAGTTCTGGCACCTTTTGCACTATTTATCATACATTCGTGATTCAATATTTTACATACCATAATGCCATAAGTGAGTACAATTTTGAACGAAACTACTATGTTTTAGGAATATTCGCTTCATAGAAAACCGGAAGTGTGCCGAAAATCACCTGAATAATGACTCAATTTTATGTTATCCATAATTTTGCCTTTCATATGTTTCGAATGTTTATTCTGTATTTGTAGTAGTAGTATGTAGATTTTTTTGGTTCACGTACGAATAAAGAAATTTTTTGAATTAAATGATTTTATACATCTGAATATGAGCGATCAAAAATGAATTTCGAATTTGGAAAATTTATTTTAGGACTCGGGAAGAGCTTTGTATTATTGGACGATACAGCTTTACCATCTAGTTCAGAATATTCTCAATGCCTTGGAGCGAAAAAACGATATTGTTCATTTTTGAAAAATTTTTCTAGGAAAAATGGACGTGTGTCAAAAAAAATAAAAACGCTCCAGTAATGTAAACTTATGGTTGAATCTGAAGCATGTAGAAAATTTCTGAAAACGGAATATACAGGGTATTTTTTCAACCTGCATACTTAATCCGAACTTATCATAATTCCCATTCTGTATTTTTGAAAAAATGTTGGAATTATTGAAAGAAGATAATCATATTGTTCTACACTGAAAATTTCATCAAGATTGATCTAGCCATACCAAAGTTATGAATAAAAGAAAAATCGGTCGAATCGGACAAATCACCCTGTAGACTCTCAATGAAGGCCCCGAACCAAAAACCCAACATTGTTCCGAAACTATATTGACTACTGTATACTTCACCTTAAATCTGACGGTCTCCTCCGGAATCACCCTGTATAAGCATTTTCCTATTCCTTCATACATACATACTCAAATATTCTCCGGGACGAGTAGGATATTGAAAGTGTGTAAAGATCTAACTCACTTTTATTTTCTTGCTAACAATTATTCACATGTTTTCAAAGTATAACATATTCTTTTCATCTCTTCCTCATCTTCTCATTTGATCCCCTGAATGAAAAACACAGTTAAAATAAATTTGATCCTATTTTATTCGTTCTTCTTCTTTATTTTCATTGTTTTGCTTAGCGAATTTTCTTCCAGTTTTCAATAACGACTGGATTTCTTCCAAAGTTATACCTTTTGTTTCAGGTACAAATACAAATATCAAACTGGCACCAATAAAACAACAGGTTGCGAATGTATAAAAAGCAAAATAAGACCCTATAGAAGTACTAACTACTTGAAAATATTTGGACACAATAGAAGCCAATGCAGCGAAATATAGATCTCCAAAACATATGGCTGCCGCCTTGATATTGGTGGGAAACAGTTCACCAAGCATGAGTATGGGTATATTTTGTAGTCCAAATCCGTAAAATATCACATACACTATAAACGCCGTTATAGGAATATAACTCCATCGAGTTAAATCAGCACCCTCTTGGATCATTTGGAAATAAACTCCTTCAACCATAAGAGCCACACCTGCACCGAACGATGACCATAGAAGGAGCATTCTTCTTCCTGTCCAATCAACTATTGCTGAGCCTACCACAGACATCACGAGTTGTACTCCAAAAAATAACATTGTACCCACTGTTACTGAGTATTGACTACCAGATTCTTGCAAGATAACTGATATGTAGAATATCAGTGCTGTTATTCCTGAAAACTGCTGCGTTGCTCTTAGTAACATCATTATGAGCAATGCTTTCCTATTGGATGGCACTAAAAATACATCTTTGAAAGTTCCTTTGCTCTCTTCCTTTTGGGATCTAACAGCTTCACTCATTCTTTCCACTTCTTCGTTGACTTCATCAGTGCCTCGAAGTTCTTCCAAAACTGCTCGCGCCTCTTCCTTTTTGTCTTTCATCAAGAGATAGTAAGGACTTTCAGGCATAAAAAGCATGCCTGCAAAGGACGTAATAGGAAGAATCGTGCATAACAAAGCAGCTACAGGCACAGAAAAAAACACTTCCAAAAGATTAATGAGAAGAACACCCGATATCAAACATACCGGTATACTGGAACAAAGCAAACCACGCACTTTGGGCTTAGCTATCTCCCCGATATAAATGGGGGCTGAAGTGAACAAACAACCATCTGATATGCCTGACACCATCCTTCCAAATATGAGCATATTAGGGTTTGTGGTGAATGCGACAGTCAACCATGAAGTCATATATGGGAAGAAGGTGAACAAAATCATTCGTCTCCTTCCAACGAGGTCCAAGCTCAAGCCAGCTAGCGGTGAACCTATAATAGCTCCAACTAATGGACCTATGGCTGCCCAAGAACCTTCCGAAGGAGAAACATGAACATTTACCGATGTATCAGTGGAGTTGAGGAGGTGTGGTAAAGAACCAGATGGCCACCCATATCCTAGACCACTTGTGATGATATTCAGGGAAGCTGCAAAAAAGGAATTCATGAAATATACGAATTATTAACAAAATTAAGTACATGGGTTGAAATGGGCTAGAACAAAGGAATTCTTGGTGTGGTCCCTGGGCAAGGAATATGATATTTCGGATATTTCGAAGAGAATTTTGAGGGTGGAAAAAGTGAATGACCACAATAATTCTGTTGAGCTGGCTTTTCAGGCGCTTATTTCTAGCGGAACAACGAACTAGAGGTCTGTTGAAATACAAAATTATCTACCGGATCCATCACTTACTTAAAGAACGTTTCGCTAATATTAAAACAAAGGATTTTGAGAAATAACGAAAGAATGGTCAAGCTAGAAAAATCCGAAGAAACCTGAAGAACTTTTTTCAAAATTGAAAAGCAAAAATACACTTCCTTCATCATGATATTAGTCCATAGAAATAGTTTTTCGAAACTTAGCAGTTGAGGAAATTCTACATGCCAGAAAAATCTCCTATCTCAGATTTGAACAACAGCAAAATATGGCAATCAAATTAAGTGTATACAGGGTGAACCACGACGAACTGCATCGATCGATATCTCAGAAACTGAATGTAGGAATAATTTGAAATTTTGGGAACTTGCCAGATGTCTTGGGACCTATAGAGCTAAAATATTTTCATCTATTGGACACTTCCGGTTATACCGGAAATAGACCCTAAGTCGCTTATTTCAAATGGGATACCCTATATATTATTACATTTTTGGATTCTACTTAACATTCTAGGCAGATTTCATGTATCATGTTCTATCCTAAGTCTGAGCGTTTTTGACATATTCAGGTTTTTATGTCAAAATTACGATTGCAAGCCCTAACTTAATTAGCAATTGCTCCTATAAGGAAGCCCTTTTTACTTACTTTGCGCTAGATGTCTTGTTGAAAAGGACCTACTTCAATAGATTTTGTATAATACTTGGACAAATAATCAAACAGAGTGTTCAAAAAAAAAAAGATCTAGAATGAGATTGAGAAAACTGACAAAACTCGATTTTTTCAAATGGAAACCCCCATTTTTATTATTTTGTAGCATTAATCATCAAAAATGAAGGTAACTTTGTATGAGGTTATCTTTACCAAAAATTTGAAGTTTTCGAAATATTGCCATTTAATATTTTTCTATGGCGGTTTTGCATTTAATGTGAAAACAATTAGATCTAGGATAAGCACGTTTATATTTGACATCTTATTTATTATTTATGGACAATGTGAAAAAGTTATTTCAAGAACCTGTGATACATTTCTTACCCGATATCCTCATAAACAAAAACCATCACCAAATACTGTTAAACGAATTATAGAAAACTTCAAGAATTTTGGATCCGTAAAGGCCAAAATGTACAAAAAGAAACCAGTTGTTGACAATGAAAATATTGAAATAGCAACTTTGGGATATTTTGAAGCATATCCAACAAAATCTTCAAGGCAAGTAGCATTAGAATCAGGATTATCTCAATCGTCAGTTCTAAGAATTTTACATAAACACAAATATCATCCCTATGCAATTTCATTAGTGCAGCAGTTGAATGAAATTGATTTTCCAAGAAGAATGGAATTCTGTGAATTCATAATACTTCGTTCACAAGAAGATTTTTCTTTTTGGATAATAGCATTTGGACCGACGAAGCCAAATTTACAAAGAATGGTGTTTTTAATCGACGTAATTGCCATCATTGGAGTGAAAGAAATGTACACCCATTTAGGGAACACATTTTTCAAGAATCTTGGCAATTTAACGTTTATTGTGCAGTAAGAAATGGCGATTCCATAGAAGATTTAAGAAGACATATAGTGAACGAATGTTGTCAAATCACTCCAGAAATGCTGCAAAATGTACGCCATCGTTTCGAACAAAACTTATTTCATTGTATGGAAGCTAATGGTGAACAATTTGAATATTTAATTAATTGATGTGAGTTTTTGATAAATTATTTACTTTACTTTGAAAAGTCTTATTTCTTAGATCAATACTTCAAATCATTCTGATACCGTACAGTTGGAGAATGATTTCAGTGAATAAAACAGCTAGTTGAACATCTGACCCTAGTAGCATTAACACGTACGGTATGACTTCATTTGCCCAGTGGTAGATGTTTTGCAATTTCAAATACAAGTACGGAAATTTTGGTGTTTCGGAAGCACGAAATGTCAATTATTCGCAAAAAATTAATTTAAGTGATAAAATTAACTAACGCATGAATATTTCGAGAACTAATGCATAAAATGAAAAAACAATTACTGTGCTGAAATCAGTATAAAAATACCTTTGAATTGAGGTATCACTCACTCCATCTTCCCTATTCAAAAAATTGGGGTGGGGTTGTAGCAGCAAGGGTTGAAGCGCTATGCGTCCGTAACCTACATCTTAAGTTGCCCCCCTCGAAACACAACTCGACCTGTCCGAGCATTTCTATCGAAAAAACTGTATATCTTTGTGGGGAATATTTTGAAAAACAATGAAGCAATTTTCGATCATTAATATTGGTAATGTTCTTTAATCCCGAAATATGAAAGGCAACCCTCGTGTCTTTTGAAGGAGATGAGCTGATGTTTTCATTTTTTTAAAAATAGGTTTATTGTCCAAAGATCTTGGTCAAGTTTGTTAGTGAGCCACTTTTTCACTATTTCAGCAGTTTTGAGCATCTGAATTTTGGTTTCTTCAAAAAATTCTGGAATATCTATTCGATCAATCTGTAACTTGGAAGATTTCTGAAAGAGGTTGAGTCGAACAGATTTGGAAAATTTCGTAGAAATCGTCAAGCTAGAAAATTAAAAAAATCCTTAGTTATTTTTTTTTCACTTGATATTCATCAGAGATCCACAAAATTTTGAATTTGAATTGAGTTTATTAATATTCAGAACATCCTTCAACATTGTACCACTTTATTGTTAGAAACAATGAGTTTCCCAAATTTTTCAAGATTTCGGAACGTAAAATACAATATTTTTTATTGGGAATCTTGTTTGAGAGCATCGATATTGATATATCTGTTTTAATTCTTATCAAATTTTGAGATTTGTCGAGAATCTCCTTCCTCCTTGAGAACATATCAATAAATTGAATTTGTACTTCAATAAATGAGGTATTTCAAAGCCCAAAAGCTTATTGGAAGGATGATATCAATTATTTTGCTTGATTCTTCAGAAATGGTAATTTGAGCTTTGAAACAAATTGAAAGGGAATTGTGAGTGATATTCTTAATTTATTATTTGAGTTTGTTCATTCATTGTGTGGATTGAAATACTGCGAAAGCTAAACATTTGCAATAAATGGTATAATTATTGAAACAACAATTATTGAACAACAATCTCTGTTTACCAATTATACATCAATTCTTCATAAAAAATATATATATAGCCAAAGTCCTGGTCTGAAGTAGTTTAATGTAGTGCACGTAAAGAAAATTAGATATTTCAGAAGTTCGATTTACAAATTATCGCTTTTGTGTAATTTGTTTTTTAGTATATGGTATTTCAAAGGACAAGTGTTTGCCTGTTTATCGATTGTTCAATTACCCTGATTATGTTGCCATATGCATTCAAGTAATTGTATTTTGAAGTAGTGCAGTTTCAAGTGGAACTAAATTGTGGCTGAAATTAAACTAAAGGAAAAAGAGAAGGCAATTTGAGCTTCGAACAAAACTGATGGAGAAATGTCAGTGTTTATTTTGATATTACGATGTAGATTTACTCTTTAATTCATTGTGTTGTTTGGTTTAGTATTACTTCAGAACAAGTGCACAAAAGCTTCTGACTTAACGTCAGATCTTCTAAATTCAGATAACATTTTCTTTAGCTATTCAGGACAAACCTTTGAAAATGACAGATGAAGTTGAAAATGTCAAATTTTGACATGTCTCAGATTTTTTTTATACCAGTTCCACATTTACTTGTAAGGGAGGAAATAGTTTTTACTGACGTTTTCTTTCATATCTACTCTGAACTGTATGGCACTATGTTATAATAACTTATTTCAATTCTCCATCCGACACAGGCACTACTATTCGACAATTGAAATATTGTAAGTTCAAGAATAAGTAAATCAATAAATTAAACTAGAAACTCACCGAAAAACACTGCTAAATATTGTACAATTTCAGTACCAGCAAATATGGAACACATTTTCGTCTAAACCACTACAGACGACCGTATGTAAACACCTCCAGAACTTCGTTGAACCAGGAAATTGTAATTTTCGAAAATCACGATTTACCTTCTTCTCCCATGGTTGCCAACCAAACTGACAATCCTTATCTGCGGTTTGAACGATTTTTCATGTGTTACAGTTATCCTGGGATCGATTAGCATATACTGTTATTATTTTTATTAATTATATAGACTCGAGACATTTGATCTATTGGAAACAATGCGTATAACTAAAGTTTCTGTGAGAACTGCCAGTGTATATTTATTTACGTTTGCCAGCTCGATCGTGATGAAGTTTGTGGGGTCGCCACCCTTGTCCCACGGCCGCCATCTTGAAAATAGGGGTTGAAATGGTATTTACGATATATCTCTTAAACTATTTATTTTATAAAAAAATTTATAGACATTTTTGTTGCAAATTAAATTCTCTACAACTTTGCTTCAGTAACTTTTGTCGTAGAACTATAAATAAAAAGTTATAAGCGAAAATCTCCGGAAATTTGAAAAAAATTTATATTTTTCGATGTAACTTTTTTTTTTTTTATCATTTTACGAAAAAATGATGTCTGACCATTTTTGTACATCGTTTTTTGAGGAACAACTTTTATTCGCATCATTTTTTCATTAAGTAAATAGCTAAGGTTTACAGCTCTCCGAAGTGAGTACTATTTTTCAGTACTCAGGTTTTATGTACGGAGATGTCATTGCAAATAACTTGCTGTTTCTTCATGCTTTTTCCGGATGTGACACAACTTCAGCTCCTTACAATATCGGTAAAATGAAATTTGTGAAAACCCTAGAGAAACATTTAGAGTTTGCAAGTGCTTTGTTTCTCAACAAGAGAGTTGACCCTGCTTTGCTCACTGTAATTGGTAAACGTTTTTTTACCTCTTTATACGGTGGTAATAAATCTCTTGACAGCCTAAGATACAAACAATTCGCCAAGGCAGTGACAAAAAGTACATTTAACTTATCCTCACTTCCTCCAACACAAGACACAGCTCGATTTCATACTTTCCGAGTCTACCATCAGGTCCAGTCGTGGCTTGGTAATTATAAAGATCCTGAAGACTGGGGCTGGAAAAATGTGAAAAATTATTGATGCCAGTGCAGAACTCTAAACCTCCAGCACCCCTGAGCTTCTAAAATTGATCTTTTGCAAATGCAAAGCGATGTGTGGATGCCGAAAACCAGGAATGAAATGTTCTGCAGTGTGCTTCCATTGTTCTGGAGAGACTTGCAGCAACGTAATGGAACTCTCAGATTTAATAAATGAAAATGACTTTGACGATGAACCGCCAACATTAACACCCCTTCCTTCTCCAGTTCTCCCACTGGTATTTAATTCAGAAAGCCGATCAGATGCTGAGCCGCAGCCTGGTCCATCGAAACGACTGAGGACGGAGTAGCTCTAATTTAGAAAATCACCGTGGATTAGGCCTATTGGGGATACCAAGTAAAAAAAAACGCGCCTCTAGACTCTACCTCGTGGGTGGTGGGGAAAAGAGTCAATAATTAATTATTAATAATATTGCAAAATTTGTAATTAAAAAGTTATAATAATGAAGTAAAAAAAAAAGAAAAAAAAAAACAATAACTGATGACATGTTATAGGTACACACGTATAATATAGGTATAGTTAAGAGTACTGAAAAATAGTACTCACTTCGGAGCGCTGTAAAACCTTAGTTATTGACTTAATGAAAAAATGATGCGAATAAAAGTTGTTCCTCAAAAAACGATGTACAAAAATGGTCAGACATCATTTTTTCGTAAAATGATAAAAAAAGTTACATCGAAAAATATAAATTTTTTCTCAAATTTCCGGAGATTTTCGCTTATAACTTTTTATTTATAGTTCTACGACAAAAAGTTACTGGAGCAAAGTTGTAGAGAATTTAATTTGCAACAAAAATGTCTAAAAATTTTTTTATAAAATAAATAGTTTAAGAGATATATCGTAAATACCATTTCAACCCCTATTTTCAAGATGGCGGCCGTGGGACAAGGGCGGCGACCCCACAAACTTGGTTTTAGCTTTACACTGACCCCCCCTACACATCAAAAAAATAAAATTGAGTCCTCTAAAAAACGCAAGGTAAAGCCTAAAAAATGTAACATTTCAATGGACTAGTGTAACTTCAGAGAAATGCAGTTGCTAGTGTTTTTTTTTTTATTTGAAAAAGATTCCTTCAAACCCGTTTGCGAGAAGATAGGGGTGTAATTCGAAGAAATATAATTTACGGATAATTTCATAATGAGTAGTTTGCCTAGGGATTACCTGTAGATGTTTGTAGTGAGGTAGAGAAAATTACACTAAGGTCATCTGAATTTTATACAGAAAACTTATCATTGTGTACAAGGTCTTCTATCTCAAACAAGCCATTATAAATTTTCCCGAAACTTCAAAACAAATTTTTTAAGGACATTTCTTGACAAATATTCAGTCTTGAAAGAGCAAACGCCTGTCACAATTTTTTTCAGTTTTATTGGAGCCTAGACTTCCTTTCCCTGTCAAATTGATGTCATATAAAATTTGTATCTTTCTCCTTTGAAATACATTATTTATTCAAGTTCAAATTGTGAAAAAATTTTCTGCTGTCAACTAAACCATATTGATTATTATTAGGATCTTCTTGGGAAGAAAGTCTAACATTTTTATGTTAGTGGAAACATACTAAAAATTGTTGATTATTTTGACAATTTATACAACGAAGATAATCTCAATCTATGGTTGACAATAAAATGAAAATTATTATATTCTTCACATATAGAAAACTCATAACATCTCAGAAGGTACAATGCTGAAATTTAAAGATGTTCTGAATATCAATATCCACGATATTAATTCAAAATTTTGTTTGATAGAATAGAGCATAAATTGTAACTGGAAATGAATAATTCATTTTCAAGAATTTAAGATGAAACAGTTTGTATAGCATATTGAAGAATTTCAACTGATCAAATATTAAAGCTGTTATTCATTCATTTTTTAATTTATTCTGAAACTGATAGTATCGTATCGTAGTTAGTAGTTCCTACCTTTGAATTTCAATACATGAGAGTTTATACTTTCGAATTAATAAACGAATGGAATATACACGTTTCATTCACCATTGAGAAGAAACTTTCAAGTAGGTATGCCTTCTTAATTTACATTGATCTGTAAAAAAGGAAAATTTTTTCATATCATTTGTAAAAGGTGAATTTCCCGATTGCGATTTCTTCGGAAATCTTTGCTAAAAATGGAATCGAGGCCGGCATAGTACGATCTCTGTGTTTCTGTGACGTTCATGATAGAGAAGTGGGGTTGACTTCGATCGAGCTTCGTCGATTCTGCATCATTTCTCGTGTTGAAATGTTAGAAACTACATGTGTCTATCTTGTGTAATGATCTTTCTCGAATTGAAATTGAGTTTCAAATAGAGAGTTTGTCTTGGCGAACAGTTTTATAAGGTTCGGTTAGTCCAGTTTTTCATGAGACAAGTTTTATTCAATTTAAATTGTCGTATTTAATTGTTTTAAGTACAGGAGACGGCAATGGTCTCGTGTATTCTTTTTCAGATCGCCATATTTAGATCCCCACGTATCTTTCGAAAAGAAATCTGATGAATCAACTTACCATCCTTTTGTTTCAATAATCGTGCTCTACTTTGTTGCTCAGTGATTAGTTTTTTTTTCGTTTCTCAGTTTCTAAATTTCCCTAATGAATTTTTCATCGATTTATCTGTACCATTGTGTTCTTCTTTTGAACACATAGTTATTTTTTCTTTTCTTAAATTATTATCGTTTAGTGAGTTCAGGGATCGCTGAAAACTGTGGAACATTATCGTTTCGAGAACTTATGAAATTGATTTTCAGCCCAAAGCCTACCGGAGTAGAAACTTTACTGAAAAATTGAACAAATTTGCCGGAGTAAAAAACTTACCGAAGGGTTGAACAAAATTTGCCGGAGTTGGAAATTTACCGAAGAACTGAATCAAATCTGGCGGAATTAGAATATTACCGAATTTGACATACCTTGCCGAGGCCGAATTTTACTACGTACTAACAGTTGTTTCCCAGAGGGCTGGAGAACTCAGAGAATAAATAGTTTTTATTGGGAAATTTGTCTACAGGGTAGAAGACTTAAGACCCATTTTCGACATTAGACTCATCCCGAACACCCAGGATGGTTTTATGGTCCTGTTATCGCATGAATCGTGACTCAAGACAGACAAGATAAGTTCTAGCAATAATTGTAGACATCACCCGTTGATTTTTGTAGCCAGAAATTAATCATTTCCACTTGCAACTTTGGACAATTTAACATTTGTACATACTGTAAATATCTAGTATATATATATATCATATATAGTAGTGTCAATCTATTAGTATGAGTATCTATATTTTGGGCACGAATTATTGTACTTGCTATAGATACAATAAAACACCTCAAATATATTGAGAAGAGTAGAGCAGTAAAAGGCGTGCAAAAGCTGCTGACATCACGCCAGTGCCTTTCAACATATCTATATTCGAACTCAAATCCTGACAAAACGTGGTTCCGAAAACACAGGATCACCTTCAATTTTCCTTTCAAATTTCCGTTTTCCTACCCTTAGCCTTGAAAAATGAGTGGTTTTAAGAAAAAACCAATTTATTTGTGCATATTGGACTTTAGGTAAATAAATACAAATCGTTTTCGATTGACCGCTTATTGTTTGCGAAGAAGGGGCTTATTGCCTGATAGAGAATAACGACTTTTACCGAAGAAATGGACTTGTTTATTCAATCAATACTGAGGAAATACGCACATCCAGTGTTATAATTCGTATTTATTGAATTCTCATCAAGAAAAATCATAATGGTTATCTATTTCTCCTCCGTGCTTTGCCTTTGTCCTTGTAATTATTCCCAGCGAATGAATTCCATAAAAAAAAATTTGCTCCAGGTGAGGCTCGAACTCACAACCCCGGCATTGCTCACGCTTACTGATTATAAGTACCGTGCGCTAACCAATTGCGCCACTGGAGCGTTGGGAACAAGCGCCAAATATTGCTTTTTCAAACAGACGTTGGCTGAAATATTTACTATTTAGATTCAATTCAGACGAATTACATTTTTAGTTGTTATATTAATTTTAGACGTATTCATAACAGAATTAGACAAACCACTAGATATGTATTTCAGATTCTTATTGTCGATCTAATGAACAAATTAATTCCATATACTGACTGACTTCCAAGTATACATAACTACTGGTTTATTGTTTAGAAACCTGATGACACCCGAGTTACATAGCAATTAAGAAATTATAAAAATTTCATTCTTATCTCTCATTGAATTTATTCCATTTCAAATTAATCCAATCATGGATTTTCGAAGACGGGTGAATCTATGAGAAATAAATATTAATTACCTTTTATTAATTTGGTTATTGAGTTTTTTACTAGTTTTATTTCGAAATGACGTTAATAGGACAACATGCTACTAAAATTATGTGGTATAGCTAATTCGGTTCGGGATTATATGTACAACATTGTGCGTAAAATCTACATTAGTACATTTGAAGTTTCAAAAGTTACAAACAATTAAAGATGGTAAATAGGAGTTTTAAGTTTTTTACTAATTATTAGTAAGACAATAATTTTTTGGGATTTTGGAAAAAAAGACCCTGAAAGAGGAGGAAACATACTAAAAAAGAATTCGGATCTCCGAAACTTTTTCTCTATTATTAATAATTTTAATTTCACGTTGAAAATTGCTGCCCCTGTGCCATTTGTAGGTTGATAACGTCGTTGCAAATTAGTAAGTTACAATACAAAATTTTTAGGGTTTGTATAGTTGATTTGAAAATCTAGAAAAATACAGGGTGTAACTAAATAATTGTAAAATATTTAAGGAAAAAATGATAGGATCTTTCATATAAAGAAACTTCATTGGAGCTTCCCTTGTTAAGATACAGCCCCTCAAAGGGAGTACATAAAATTTGTATAACAATTTTTTTCACAAGTACCAAAAAAGTTACAATATTGAAATTAACCTAACGTTTCCTAGTAGCAAAAAGACACTTATCCAGGTATTTATTTGGTTTACCCCATTGTTGTAAGGGTGAGAAACGCAACCCCTAAAGTTTATTTCCAATGTAACTTTTTGTCTTATTATTTGTTTGCCATTTAAAAATTTATTTCCGATAGCGTGTTTCATTCTAAACAAAAAATGTCTCATGAGTTTTTTGCCCAAAATAAACCAGTTCGCAGCAAAAAACTATTTTACAAACAACTACAGAGATAAGTACATCGTCATAGACAAACTGGATTTATTTATTTATTTATTTAATTACACCAATCTACAGTCTAGACCAATTACAGATTGGAAATAAACAGAAAGTAACAAAAACAAACTCGTAAAAATTAATATTCATACAAATGCAAACCCAAATGAACTAAAATATTTATTTTTATTTTATTTATTTATTATTTATTATTATTGTGTAGTTAGTACCTACATTAAACGACTAAATGGTAAAAAACTAATTTATTAATAACAGAAATCACAACACGTAGAAATCATATTAAATGTTCAATACATATGTCTACCTTCAGACAGACAGAACTTTTGAATTTTTAGTATACTAATCCAATTTTTCGAACAATAATCTAGAATTAATCCCGAATCGAATGATATCCATTACATAATTTCAGTAAAAATATGTCATTTCAAACTCATTAACTACACTGAAAAAAACACGATATAATTGGTAACAAACACTTGTTTCAGAAATGTTTTGTTGTCAACATTCGGCATTATTCACATAAAATAATTTGTATTCATAATTTCCAGAATCCTCAATTTGATTTGTTTATAAAACGTAAAATCCTTATTTGACGAATATTTTGTAGATTCTAATATTCTCAATTGAAACTTACTAAATTATGTACCATAACTCCCTTTAAAATTTACTCATTACCTGATATTACTTATTTTGTTATTCGCTAATGGGGATTGGTAATTATTAGAATATGGAGCTGTAAGACCTACCCCCTTGTGCAAATAACGGTACACGCAGTCACGTAGACTTACGGTTAAAATGATTCTGTTCAAGGATCACCAATTCTAACTTGTTCAATTTTCTAGTAATCCAATGTTTTAATATTATCATTTAAAATGATAATAAGCATAAATCAATCGCAACAAAATATTTCATAGATTTTTTTCTCAAATATTGGGTTGTTCGGAAAGTCATTTCGTTTTTTTGGGGAATATGAAAGACAGTTTTCGTATAACGAATGAATATTTTATTGAATTATATATTGGCCATTCTGGTCCAACACCTTTTGCCATCTTTCTGGCAGTTACATAATTCCCCTCTCACAAAAGTTTCGGTCCTTGCTGGCAAAAAACTGGTTTAGGTGGTTTTTGACATCTTCATTTGAGGTAAAGGTTATGCCATCAAAAAAATTCTACAGGGATCGGAACAAATAGTAGTCGGAAGGCGCCAGATCTGGAGAATATGGTGGATGTTGCAGTTCGTCCCATTCAAGCTTTAGAAGTTTTTGGCGAGTGACCAAACTTGTGTGAGGTCTCGCATTATCCTGGTGGAACACTACAACCTTCATGTTGATTAATTCGGGCCTCTTCTCTTTAAGTGAATCATTCAATTTGTCCAGCTAATGACAATAGATTTCTGAATTAATCGTTGTATTGTCCTCAACTCAAAAAAAACTATTCCTTTGACATCCCACCATACGGAGAGCATCACCTTTTTTTGGTGAATGTTGGCTTTTGACACGCTTTGAGCCGGTTCATCTTTTCTGCTCCATAACCTCTTGCGTTTAACATTGTTGTGTACAACCAATTTTTCGTCCCCAGGAATAATCCGCTTCAAAAATGGATCATTTTCTTGAAGTTTGAGGAGCGAATCACACGCGTCAACGGGACGACAAAAATTTCGCTCCTCAAGGACAAGGGGCACCCACACATCGAGCTTCGAGGTTAAGCCCATGCCTTTCAAATGGCCATAAACAGTCGAATTCGACAAATTTAATCTCTCACCGATCTCTCGTGTGGTTATTCGCCGATTTGCATCAACTAATGCCTTTATCGCATCTTTGTCAGCTTCGACCGGCCGTGGTGCATCTTCGACATCAAAATTGCCGGATCGAAATTTTGCAAACCAGTTCTGGCACTGGCGTACTGTTAACACGCCTTCTCCATACACATCCGTCAATTTTTTTCTCGCTTGGACACCATTTTTACCTTTTCTGAAGTAAAAATGTAAAATATGGCGAAAATGCTGCCTGCTTATTGCTCTCCATATTTAAAAGGCCACCAACCAAAAACTACTGAGTAGAATTAAAAGAACTTTTTCACACACAAGCTTTGCAATATCAGCTCTCAAGACATATATATAATGGTTATGCGGCTTAAGTGTGAAGTTGGTTTCGAAAAAACGTAATTAAGTCCTCTGACAGAAAAAAATTAAATTACTTTCCGAACAACCTTATAGAAGCTTACATTCAATTTCATCATCCTTGGAATATTATTATGCATGTTCAAAATTATTTTTACGCTTCGCGTCAGAAAACTTATTAATTCGCTTTCAAAATTGCTTACTCTAATCTAAAATGCGAAAGGGATATTCTCGTTTGATTAAAAAGCGTTTCGGTTCGATATGATTCCAAGTTATTAACAATCTTCTAGCACGCGAACAACTCAGATATTGCTGATGCATAACAAATATAGTGCTGGTCTCTTTATAATTCCCACCTCACATTAAAAGCTTTGATAGCCTCGAAGACGTTCAATGATTTATTCAGTTCATGTTCTCTGCATGATATTTTTGTCTTGGGCATTGAAAAGAATATACACAGTTTTTTTTTATTTCAATGGAATGAGACACAACGAATGCAAGAATAGATATAACAAACTATTCACTCAACAAAATGCTAAAAATAAAGGTACAAGTCAATGAAACCACAAATTGCGATTAGATGCAAAACCGAAAATATATTCGATGAAATGTACTGAAAAACTAGATTAATCTGGATAATTTATGAATGTAACAGTAATTCATTGAACAAAATAACATAAGACCTAGGTCTGGAGCCCCATCTAATTTTGCAAGCAGTGAACGAAGCACACGTATTAATTTCTGTTACTAGTTCTGCAAAAGTGAAATAATACATATATAACTGTATAACTATTTATACCTCTTGACGAAAAATCAATTTCAACATCAGTAACAAATGAATTTCATTCATTTTATTTGTTTAACACAAGAAAATCCATAAAAGAATTAATTATAACAATCATAACAATTTTCCCAGTCAATTTCCATAACCGTTTTTTTCGCTTGAACTGGATATTATTTGAGAGGTACATATTGTGTAAAATATATTACCAAATTCTTTGTTTCGCTATGCAATTTTTTTTCACGGAATTTTGAACATATCCCTCCTCAACAGATCCACATTTCCAACCCCCTCGTTTGGTGAGGGGGTATTCGGCGTTGCGTCCTCAAGGCGTTCTTAAGTTCTTCGTAGGTTTTCTTCCTTTGTATCTGGTGGAAATACTTTTAGTGGAAATTTCAACAATAGCATTTCCATTTTGTTACTAAATAAAGAAATAAAATATGATTTGACTTTTCATATTTCCCTTGGGAAATATGAGTGTGTTATGACACATGGTAACTAAGGCGATATCTATTATAATAATATGATGCATAGTAAGATCTAGCGCCTAAACCAATAAACCGATTTGCATCAATTTTTTTTTTAAATCAACGGTAGGCATCTAAACTGATGCAGAAAAATAATAACAAGTGCCAATCATCTATAATTTCTCTAAAAAACACAAAAAACTTAAAAATTAAGGGTGTTTGGCATGTTTTCGCTGTAGATGGCGCCACCACTCAACAAATTTTTACTGATATGGGTTTTAATTTCTTCTTTTTGCACTCCGAGTCACCATTACCAGGTCCAGTGTAAAATTTTAAAATTTTAATTTACAATGGAGACACGACGACGAGGCAGATCAGTGGGTTCTCGAAACGCTACCCGGACAACCCGAACTGAAAGAAACCGACGCCGCGTTCATAACAATAATTACGCAATGCGATCAGTATTTGTAGCGAGAAGGGCTCCGGTTGAAGACGATATTCCCGCGTTTTCTGTCGGCGAAATGAGCGAATCGTGTCAATTTTTCAATGCTCTGCTTTCTAGGGGCGAAAAAGGGCGAGATGGATTCAGCCAGTGCTGCCAGAAAGGCAAAGTTTTAATGAGCGAGCAGATGCAATTGAAAGAAGTACCAGCTTTGCTCAGAGAACTTTACCCAGGAAAAGATGAATTTCCAAAACAATATACGCCAGTATAACAGTGCCTTTGCGTTTGCTTCCCAAAAAGTTAGCTTGCATCAACTGGCCCTTATTCATTTTGTCTGTATGGAACATCATACACCAGAATTGGTTCCATTATTCCGCAACCTGGAAACACGCCCAGATTCTGTCAACTTTACACACTTGATACTCAGCAACATAGATTCCAACACCCAGCTAACCAAGGATGCAATCCAGTGACAATGCTTCGACTAGATGAAATGCTTCATGTCGCAAAGCTATAGCTGAAAAACGTGAATTACCAGATATTCGAATGGTTTATGCACGTACCGACTTCGATCCTAGAAGATACAATTTACCGACAGGAGACCATGTTGCACCAATATTTGAGGCGAAAATGGAGAACCACCAGAACATATTGATTTTGCGGTTCATGCAAAAAATGGACCATTGCAAACAATATCAAATCTTAGCCCACGCATGGATCCAATGGCGTACCCACTACTTTTTCCGAACGCCGAATTTGGTTTCAGCCCAACATAAGCCACAGAAACGAACGTGCAACAGCCCAGCGTAACCGTTTGACCATGCTTCAATACTACGCTTATCGAATTGCCGTAAGACCGGGGTTTAGTGCATTACACAGTGCGGAAAAATTGTTTCAGCAGTACGTTTTCTGCAGGGGTGGAAAGTCAGTTCAAAACGACTGTACCTCGTTTTGGGCTTATTTTGGTTAAGTTGGATTCACTACACGTATGTAAATCAATCAGAAAATAGAATGAAAATTGTGGAAGGGATCGAAGGAATTTCTGGGAATTTCCTACCGTAATGGCGGACAAGAAGAAAGCATGAATAATAAAAGTCATTTTTAATAATTCGTCGCATGGCTATAAATACGGACTCTCTCAAATTTCCGTTCTTTCTGGCTTTGGCGATATTGTAGAGTGAATCTTTTGGACTTTCAGTATCGAATCGTGAATTTTAAAATGGGTTTCAATTGTTGTGTTGAAAGATGTTCAACCAAATATGGTAAAATGCGTGGATACCATTTCCGTAGATTTCCACAAAGTAGAGAGGTGAGTGTAACAAATGATTACAAATTATTTATCCTCGTATATTTATATTTATTTAAAACTTTTTAGGTATTGGAGAAGTGGTTAACAAAAATTGGGAGAGAAGACTTGAAGGCAAAATCTTCAAGAGAACTTTATGACAATTACAGGGTTTGTGATGAGCATTTTACGCCTGACGATTATATTCCTGCTAATAACAAAGCAGGAAGTATCCATAAACTAGATGTTGAACCCTCATTATTTCTAAATCTTGCTGACTCAGGTTTGTTTCTTGTTTTATTAATTGCAATTTTCATACATAAAAGTCTTACTTGGCTATATTATAAACAAGACATTATTTGAGAATCTTTTATAGATGAATTAACATGGAATCGTGAAACGTACACAATATTTCATAAGTCTACTCTTTTCAGAAGCCACTGAACAAATATTGGAACCTAGGGTAGTGGCCTCAGAGATAGAAATACAGAGTGTCAAAGAACCAGGTACTTCGGAAATGGAAACCGAGGCAGTAGGTCAGCTATCTCCTGTGGAATATCTGTTAGAAGGAAGTATGTTGTAATTTTATGCCATTGATTATTGTTGTAGAAATTTGTTATGTATTATTTAAGAACTGAAACTGTTTTAGCCCATCGAAGAAATTTTGAAATTTTTCAAGCTTGCACAAAGCTTTCGTATACATACTTTGCCAAAAAATTTTCACTATTTATATTTCGATTTCTCATTATAGTGGCCTCAGAGATAGAAATACCCAGTGTGGAAGAGCCAGGTACTTTGGAAATAGAAACTGAGGCAGTAGGTCAGCTGTCTCCTGTGGAAGATCTGGTAGTAAGAAGTATGTTGAAATTTTATGCCATTGATGTTGTAGCAATTTGTTATGTGAATTCTTCACAATTCTTTGAGGTTAATTATTAACAATTTGTGTTTCATGTACCAGGTTATTGGTCTCTTTACCAGATCTTCGAAAGTTTGTTCGATTAATCAAGAAAACATAATAATTTTTTTAAATGCATTTTTTCTAGTATGTTTGTAGATGCCAAATTATTTTTCATATCTCATTAATTGTAATGTAACCATGTCTCAATGAAAGTATAACACATTATTTTTGGAATCGATAACATTCACTGTGTTATGAAATAATTGTGTATTATCCATATTTTCAGATTTATTTGCTGTAATCGTATTGTATGATCTCAGGCCTACCAATATTTGTTTTCGTTGATTTAATTTTTTCTGTGTGAATTCTTCACAATTCTAATTCTTTGAGGTAAAATGGATTATTAACAATTAGTGTTTCATGTACCTGGTTTTTGGTCTCTTTATCATATCCTTGAAAGTGTGTTCGATTAATTAAGAAAACATAATTATTTTGTTAAATGAATTTTTTCTAGTATGCGTTCATTTGCGCATTCACAAAAATCTGCTAGAGTTGCCGATCTATATACTTTTATTTATCTATGGTTTGCTGTTCATACGCCAATCAAGAAAGTAATAACTTAAATTCGATAAGATAGATAATGATAATTATAGGGGGGCATTTGCTAATAACGACCGCGCCCTTCCTTCCTTGCGCCCGTGGCGACACGGACTTTTCTACTAGTAGCTCAATATTGGTTCAATCAGAAAAAAATCAAATAATTCTTTATCAAACTCGTGATACTGTCTACTGATATGAAATGGTTCGTCCCTTTCGGCATTCTTATCTAGAAAAACATCTAAATGATTTCAACATTTTTGCCTATTCATTTTTAAATTATGAGAAAAACTCGAATTCATCAGTAACGCTGCCACCCTGTCTGCCGAAATGAAAGATGGATATAGAGAATGCGCAACTATTTGGAAGATCCTTTTGTCCGAAGGACCAGCATACACCTGTGCTTGTCTCCATTTGAAAAACGATGCGAGTTAAAACAATTTATCACCACAATAGGGACTTTATTCCTTGCATAAGTGCGATGAATGGAAATCATTCAAGCCCTTTTGTCCGTTTCGGCCAAGGGTATTGTCACTTTTCACGACATGGGAATGTTGGTCATGCATGAAAATATCCGAATTTGGCTGAGGAGCTATTAATCATTAGGTGATATCTGTAGTGTGATACCACTGATACTCTGTTTTTCTATTTCGATTTCTTTGTGTTTTGGCTGTTTCTGGCCTCTTGAAATGGTTCGAACTGAACGAAAAACTACACTACTAACAAAACAACTTCGGGTGTTTTTTAAGGATGATAAAACCACATACAGGGTTGGGATAAAGTTTGTCACCAAATTAATATCTTTAAAACGAAACGGGCGATAATTTTGAAATTTGGCAGCTGAGTATAATATTCGTATTATACGTCCTAGTAACTTTTGTAGAGAATTTTGTCAGGATGAATTCGAATCGAACCCCTTGAACATCGATGATTACGAATTATCATCTTATATTGACATTTGACGTGTGTTTAAATTTGATAGGAATTCAGGTGCTGACAACCATAAAATGAAAAATAATACTAGAAAGAATGCAGTGAATAACAAAAACACATGACACTTGTGAATTATTAACTGATCTTCTATGGGTACAGAGTGTTCCCAAGGTTTTGAAAGAATATTCATTGAATTTTTTTAGATGCAATCAATTCGACTCTACGTACACCATAAATCCAGAATATCTCAAATAACTCAGAAATTATTGAATTTAGGAGCATAATCGTATCAGAAAACTATCATTATTTTTGACCGCAGAATCCAACACAATTATAAAAAAATAGGGTTGAAGACAACATCAAGTTATGGCCAATTTAAGATCACAATTTTCAACACAAAATTTGAAACACCCTGTGATGATATTTTTGAAATCCAAAAGATGCATGACCTTTTCACATCCTTCCTCTTCGATGCTGTAAAAACGGTTTACGCTCAGGATATTTAAAATAAGAATAATGAATATATTACTGACTGAACATATTTGACTTTTTTACAGTTTTTTAGATATTTTGAAAACTATTCGATTTAATACAATGGTTTTAACAGAAATGTATTCACTATTGAATACTCGATCATACCAGGAATGGAAAACTTGAAAAAAAATTTTTTCGTCGAATTTATTTTCACTCCCTGTATAACCGGAAGTTTTTGGGCTTCGAAAATAGTTTAGCTCTGTAGAGAACTTCGAACAATATCATAATCCCAATTTTCAGATTTCAAATATGTGTAGTTCTCCAGAAACATCTAAAAGGCACACCCTGTATATTGACAGATGCTGTGAATTACATGAATGACATCAAATCTCATCTATTTTAGAAATATTCGCTTATAACTGAGATCCTTTGCAATAATAGGTGTAGAACAAAGTGATATTAAGACAAGTAGATTTTTCTTATAGAAGACTAAAAAAACCTTATTTTTGGTTATTTTTTTATTTAGGGTATGGGTTTGTTCATTCTTTAACATTCTTCATGTCGTTTGTTTCTGTATAGCAATGTTCCAGAGTCTGAAAAGAGACAAGCGCGCTAAACTTCCAGACATTGCTTTCATTCGTTCTTTATTCAAGTACTTACGTTACAAAATTTATACTCACGACCGACAACATGCGCGATATGTCGAAATGAAAAGTAAAAGTTTGCAGCGGCCTATTGAATTTTGTCTGAGAAGTCAAAATTTCTTTTGGATTTGCGAAAAAGATTACTGATTCATCGACAGAGCGGGCCGTAAATAATTATAGCCAGAAAAGTAAACAATTACCAAGGAAATCCATCGTACCCAACCCTAACTAGAAAATAAAATCCCCATGAAATATATGCAGATCCTTGCTGTTTAATCTGCTGTTTTCCGCCCCATATTACGACAGTCATGTTCAGCTTGTCAGTGAAGCCTACAACACTGGTTCATAATCTCGTGAAGTTGTTATGGAACGAATACATTAAACATCGAATGTTGGCTTCAATCAAAAAAGGATTACATTAAGTCCCTGTAATTCGATTCATACGTACTTGGAATTTCCATCGATTATTTGTCCCATTTGTAATCATAGAAAATGTCTACTTATGTGCTTAACTTTACCTTTTCTTTCATCGATATTGTAGATTCAGTCATTTCAACGCCCATGGTACTTTTGAGAATGATGACTCTTGATTTTCTGTTGTTATTCATCACTCCTATCTTTCATTTTATGGTATCCATCTTCCACGTGGTTAAGAGTTCAATGTATTTGAATTTTTTGTGTCCTTGTGAGGTCTTACCTAAAACGACACAACCCGCAATATTCGATTTAGTAATGAATTTTCATGTTTATTTTGTTCTGTCTCAGAAAACAGTAATTTTTTTTCTTTATTTCAGTGTCATAATGAGTTCATTACAATACTAAAAACTGTGCTGTAATGAACTCATTACAGCATTGTTTTTAGTTATATTTGTCGTTTTGTGGTTGACAACAATGACATCATGTTTTTGTAATGAGCTCAGGAAATGACCAGTATTTAGTATTTGAACGACAGATGGGTGGTGCTTACGATTTAATTGTCGGCACTGTAAAAAGGAGGAGGCGACAAGACGATCAAGTTTCTGATTGGTCAGCGTCTTATCACACTAAATGCCTTTGTTTTAGAATTGAATCAACAGGTTTTTGTTATAATCTCAGAAAATGATCAGAATCTAGAAGTTAAACGCCAGATGGGCGGGGCTTTAGATCCTTGTGTTGGCACTGTATAAAGAAGGGGGAACAAGAGACGAGGAGGTTTCTGATTGGACAGCGACTTATCTTGCTAAATGCTCTTCTTTTAGTACTGAATCATCATGTTTTTGTAATGATCTCAGGAAATGACCAGTATTTAGTATTTGAACGACAGATGGGTGGTGCTTACGATTTAATTGTCGGCACTGTAAAAAGGAGGAGGCGACAAGGCGCTCAGGTTTCAGATTGGTCAGCGTCTTCTCATACTAAATGCCCTTGTTTTAGTATTGAATCATCATGTTTTTGTTATAATCTCAGGAAATGATCAGGATTTAGAAGTTAAACGCCAGATGGGCGGGGCTTTAGATCCTTGTGTTGGCACTGTATGAAGAAGGAGGGACAAGAGACGATGAGGTTTCTGATTGGACAGCGACTTATCTAGCTAAATGCTCTTCTTTTAGTACTGAATCATCATGTTTTTGTAATGATCTCAGAAAATGACCAAAATTTAGTAGTTGAACGACAGATGGGTGGTGCTTACGATCTAATTGTCGGCAGTGTAAAAAGCGGGAGGCGACAAGACGCTCAGGTTTCAGATTGGTTAGCGTCTTCTCATACTAAATGCCCTTGTTTTAGTATTGAATCATCATGTTTTTGTTATAATCTCCGGAAATTATCAAAATTTAGAAGTTAAACGCCAGATGGGCGGGGCTTTAGATCCTTGTGTTGGCATTGTATAAAGAAAGGGGACAAGAGACGAGGAGGTTTCTGATTGAACAGCGACTTATCTTCCTAATTGCTCTTCTTTTAGTACTGAATCATCATGTTTTTGTAATGATCTCAGGAAATGACCAGAATTTAGTAGTTGAACGACAGGTGGGTGGTGCTTACGATCTAATTGTCGGCACTGTAAAAGGAGGAGGCGACAAGGCGCTCAGGTTTCAGATTGGTCAGCGTCTTATCTTAGTAAATGCCCTTGTTTTAGTATTGAATCATCATGTTTTTGTTATAATCTCCGGAAATTATCAAAATTTAGTCGTTGAACGCCAGATGGGCGAGGCTTTAGATCCTTGTGTTGGCATTGTATAAAGAAGGGGGGACAAGAGACGAGGAGGTTTCAGATTGGACAGCGACTTATCTTGCTAAATGCTCTTCTTTTAGTACTGAATCATCATGTTTTTGTAATGATCTCAGGAAATGACCAGAATTTAGTAGTTGAACGACAGATGGGTGGTGCTTACGATCTAATTGTCGGCACTGTAAAAAGGGGGAGGCGACAAGACGCTCAGGTTTCAGATTGGTCAGCGTCTTATCATACTAAATGCCCTTGTTTTAGTATTGAATCATCATGTTTTTGTTATAATCTCAGGAAATGATCAGAATTTAGAAGTTAAACGCCAGATGGGCGAGGCTTTAGATCCTTGTGTTGGCATTGTATAAAGAAGGGGGGACAAGAGACGAGGAGGTTTCAGATTGGACAGCGACTTATCTTGCTAAATGCTCTTCTTTTAGTACTGAATCATCATGTTTTTGTAATGATCTCAGGAAATGACCAGAATTTAGTAGTTGAACGACAGATGGGTGGCGCTCACGATCTAATTGTCAGCACTGTAAAAAGGGGGAGGCGACAAGACTGAGCGGTGTCAGTTTGGTCGGCGTCTTATCTTTTTAAATGCCCTTGTTTTAGTACTGAATCATCATGTTTTTGTTATAATCTCAGGAAATTATCAAAATTTAGTCGTTGAACGACAGATTGGCGGGTCTTAAGATCTCATTGTCGGCACTGTAAAAAGGGGGAGGCGACAATAGACGATCAGGTTTCTGATTGATCAACGTCTTATCTGGTAAAAGCCTTCGTTTGAGTACTGAATCATCATGATTATGTAATAATCTCAGGAATTGACCAGAATATAGAAGATGAACGATAGATTGGCGGGGCTTAAGATCTCATTTATGACACTGTATGAAAGGGTGCCAACAAGACGATCAGGTTTCTGATTGGCCAGCGCCTCATCTGGCTGAATGCCCTTGTTTTAGTATTGAATCATCATGTTTTTGTAATAATCAGGAAATGGTCAGAATTTAGTAGTTCAACGACAGATGGGCGAGGCTTGAGATTTTATTGTCGGCACTGTAAAAAGGGGACGGCCACAATAGACAATCAGATTTCTGATTGGCCAGCGACTTATCTAGCTTAATGCTATTGTTTGGTAGTGAACCACCATGTTTTTATCTCAGGAAATGATCGGAATGTAGTAGCCAAACGACAAGCGCAAATGGGCGGGGCTTGAGATACTGTTGTAGGAGACTATAGACGAAAAGAATTCTGATTGGCCAGTGACTTATGTTGATAAAAACCCTTGTTTCAGTACTGAATCATTTTTGGCACTCTTGTTCACCCGAATAGAGTGCCCAAATGTCTGTAATTTTCGAATATCGAGCCTAAAATCGTCTCAATCGATTGGGTTCTACTCGCCTATGAAGAATCCGTGGCGAAAGTTGAGTCTGTTCAGCAGGCCGTATCCTCTCTAGCATTCAAACGAGACGAGCTAGAGTTTTCATATTTTCAGAACAAAATTTAGGGACAATTATGAGTAGTTATTTTTAATTTGAGATATAGGTTTGTTCATTCATTAGGCGTTCATATTTGCATCACATATAAAGATTGGGTCAGCCTGATATTCAAATTGCTGTCTTAAAAGAGGATTAGCTTTTTTTCTCAACAATCGACAATAAAAATGTATCGATTCTTTCAGCCATACATGTAGATATAAATTTCTCAGATTCAACATAATTTTACTTTTCAACATTCTCCACTGACAATCAGCATAACATCAACACACAAGCGACCTCTACGCTTATGCAATTTCGATGGACACTTTTTGATCAGCTGTTCTATAACAGTGATCCCTGCTTAAATCTAACCCTCATAAGTGAATTTTTCGCTTCATCTTCATCGATTAAAATTATTCAAACCATCGAAAATAGCACCAAACATCTAAGATGATTAAAATACTGTTGTATACACTTCGCATAACTTGAATGTAATTCCATCATGTTGTAACAAGGGGATTGTTTCCTATGACGTTTAGGTGAGGGCACAATCATACAAATCAGTCATAAATATTGATTTCATTCATTCATTTCAAAGACGTCAAGGACTCTTTGACATTTTGAATTACAGAATTCTTCATTTCGAAATTTGCAGGATATTTCAAAAAATTTTCGTTGTCTGTGTGCAATTCTTCTTCTGAAACTGAATTGAAGAATTCACTATATTGCTGCATACCACCATATATACTCAAATCTAAAGCGCAAAACTAATTAATGAGTTGTTAGTTTGACGTTTTTCTGTGTGGTGACATCTAGTGAAAAGCAAAGGAGTCCCCTTGACGGCAAACCTGTAAAACAATCATGCATACACATTTTAGGCATCTTGAGAGTATCCTGCAAGTGCAAGTGGAAATGCATAATTTCGAACATTGCTTGACGAAATTGAAATGAAAAAATTTTAAAATTATATTTTAGACATATTGGAGATGAACTGCATGGTGGCGCCCTCACGTATAGGACAGTCCTTGTATCTCTGGACAATGTAGCCAGTGCCATCTTTATTTTATCGTATTAAATGGAGATTTTGCGAATATGGAAATCAGTGACCTTCCCATCCTGAAGTACTTGAAAAATTCGTAGGTCGTTTATTTCTACCCTTATTAAAGGCGTAGGTAAAATAAGCGATCACTGACAAGTAACGGAGATTTGTCAGTTGCAGCTGCCGGATTTCAATTATGACAGCTGGATGATTGTTACAAAAATAGATGTATGAATATGTACTTCTCAAACTGATCCTACCGAATTTTTCTGTATGTCGCATTTCCTGGTTTAGGATAAAAACGGACTTACATTTATTTCCATACCAAAACATGTCTGCAAACGCAAATCCACTTCAATTTGAAGATGCCTTTGTTACGGATATAAATCAGAAAATGAAAGTACCAGATAAAATTAGTTTCAACCCCGATGCAAACGGTATTTCCAGGCCTGACTGGTCAAAAGATAGCATAAATATGCAAGTTCCAGAAAGAATTTTGGTTGCTGGGCATCATCAACACCTTGGTTAGTTGAGTATCAATAACAGTTAATACATACTTTCTGATATGAAATCTTTATAAACATGTTCCCGAATTCCAATTTTTTTCATTTTATCATTATACAAATTCACAATGATGGTATTCCTACTGGATATTATAGGTACTCGAGCTCCTCCAAGAGAAATAGCATACGATAAGAGTATTATAGTTACTGAACCTTATCCAGGAGATGTAAGAGTCGCAACACCGCCTCGAACCTTAACTTTAGATAAGTATCCATACCCCGATCCTCAGGATTATGTAGAAGATGAAGAAACTTTCAGTACTCAGACGAAGTCAAGCCATCCAAATGATCTAGAATTTGTTGTGAACAGTAATAGACCCGCCACTCCACCTATTGGAGGTAATATTTATACTTCTAAATATCTGAAGATTATTTCTGCATTTAATTATGCTTTCAGCAAATTGGGCAGGAGCTGGTGATTCTATAACAGTCCCTGATGAGGTTCAGCATTTACGTAGACAATTGGCCAAATTGAATAGACGAGTCATGTCTTTGGAATTGGAAAACATAAACAGATTACAGAGGGAAAAATTTGTGTTAGGATTTGGAGTCGCCTACTTTCTATTAAAATTTGTTGTTTGGATGAGTAAAGATTGAGAGAGAAGGATTTGGTTCAATCGAATTGAATGGAATTGCAACAGTCGACTTACTAGTTCTAAGAAAAAATTTCTCTTTAGCTATACATATTGTCATAGTGATTTAATTGAATTTTTCTGTTGAAAACATTCTTATATATATCGCATTTCAACAAAATATTTGTTTTTTTACGTAACATGATCCTATATACATTTTAACATCTTTGAGTTCATTGTTTGCATTTCATATTGTAAAGAACCTATTTTATGCAAATAAAATGTAGTTCTATATGTGGGAATAATAAAGATGAACTTTGTATATACCAACTGAAAGTTCCTTCTACCAGTAACAATTTACTCATAATCAAAAAGTTTTATTTCACTAAAGCATACAATTATACTATAAGATATTCATGAAAAATTTGTTGGTCTAGGCCTAAGGATTAACTTTCCTGTATCATCACATGACATGTTAAAATCACTTAAGACTTCTCTAGTTCTCGATGTAATAATTGAGGCAGCAACTACTCTTTTCTGAACTCCCAGAAGTACTATTATTAGGAACATTAACGTTGCTACTATAAAAAAGGGGTGATTTGCTAAAGATTGAGAAAATGGAACCACTCTAGTTTCAGGATCCATCAACCACTGTCCAGCCCCAACTGCTACACAAGCTGAGACAACTATCAATACAATTCTCCATCTGGTTGTTGATGGATGTAAACATGCTATAACTTCAGTAAGTCTCCTTTCAAAGGCCTTGAGATCGTCACAGTTTGTTTGTTCTAAAGACATGCTCAAATATGAGGAAAGTAATGTTGTTATTCTTTGGATATATCACTGGCTAAAACGTTAACAGCTCTTGAAACCATTATCTAACCTAAAATACGGAATCCACTTTAGTAATGTCCCTTCGTTCAAATTCACTTATTTAACAGATTTAATGTATCTATTTCTTTTCATATAGTGATTTGTAAATTATTAGCATCAATTATCTGCATGTATACCGGGAAATTCCATTTTTTAACTGGAAATAATTGGCCTGAGTGGTAAATATTTCTAATTCTATGCTTTTGCTTAAGTATTCTGCAGACAACCTTGGTGATCTGTGTTCTGTTGAAATGGAGTCCTTAAATCTTATTGCTTATGGCATTTATTTTATTTTCAATACTACTATGAGATTGTATTATTTTCAATGTGCAATAAATAGCATTAGTATATTTGTCCGCATTGATGAATTAAAATAAGCCGAGACGTTTCTTCTATGGTCGCATGCTGAGATTCCAGATTGTGAACATTTTCCCAATATTCCGAGATTGTGTTGATTGAATTTTTTTGGAGAATGCTTTAGAAAGGATGTGGTAAGTTTATTTCAGCTTTATGGATCACTTCGGTCAATAACAAAATTTTTTGCAAGAACTTATTTTTATTCATCAATATAATTAAATAATTCCAACCTTTCATTAGCCTTTCGATGCCACCGGTGTAGAATGATTTATCGAGACCATCAAAATATGCTTCAAATTCGGCAATCACTTCTTGATCTGAGCCAAATATCTTTTTGTGTTCTGCGAAAAGCCAGTAGTCACTGGTGTCGAGAATCTGGTGGATGTGGTAGCAACTTGAAACTCGATCCTACATTTTGAGGCTGTTTTTATTGGTACAATGTCTTGGTGAAAGAGCCTCTTCATCTTCAAAAGAGGCTTTTCTGGAAAATTCGACCTTTAAAGGGTCCGATAAACCGTCATAATAGTTGCTGTTCGTTGTTTTTCCATGTTACAAGTACCCAATCAATGAATAAAATTCCATGCGCATCTCAAAATACAGAGGCCATCACCTTCCCAGCCAATGTTTGGGTCTTTGGATGCATAATATTTTCGCGTGAACGTTTCCAAACAGCTTTTTGAATCATCTACTCGTTGTTGGTTTTTGCCTGGTGTGAGCAAACGCGGCATCCATTTGGCAAACAGCTTTTTCATATCCAAATGTTCATGTATGACGGTGAAATACTGCCTTTTGATTACCACATAGTATAGGCTATCTATTGCAATTTCACTTTGCGATTGCCAATGATGTTTTTCAAGGTTTTTTCAATGTTTTTGAGGAATAACTGCCTTATATGGCTGCCAGGACGTTCAGCACCATCGGTGTTTGTACGACCACATTTGAAATAATGGTTATTAAAACTGTATTTTCTTCCCGACAAGAAAGAAAAACTAAACTGAAGGTTTAAGAAATATTCAAAAGATTTTACGCAAAATAATAAATATTTCCATATTGTAACTATGATATCGGTTCGCTACTCGTCAGCGGTAGCTTCTTCAGAGGATTACATTTTCAAATAACTGTTTTATTATTTTGTGTACAATATACAGAATAAAATGAATTTCCATCAAGTAGAGACAACTCAAATCAACTGTTTAAGAAATAGTTGTGCTAACTGTAATGCTTTATAGTCATTGAATTGTACCGCCTTTATAGGCCTTACGCCTTCCGTTGATATATACTATATACCAAACATAAGTCAATACACAGTATAGGGTATCTATACTGTGGTCAATATAACCAATTTTAATTTTAGACGCCCTGGGACATTTGGCAACTCGCAACTTCGGATAAAACTAAAACCATAGAATTACAAATTTTATTCAATTTTTAAGAACATTTTGGGAAGCAAAGATTGAAATCAAATAAATACTCGCTTCTCAAAAGTTTTTCATAGTACCAAAGAAAGAATGGATTGTTTACTAAACATTTGTCGAACGTGTTTAACAGAAAAAGGGGATTTTCGATCAGTTTTTGTTGCAGAGGAATCTTCAGGTTTAAACCTACATCTTGCTGAAATGTTGATGGCTTGTTCATCCATACAGGTATTATTCTGGTTGTCCTCTTATCTCTCAACAGTGATTAATATTTTCGAATTATAGGTGACTTTCGGAGATGGTCTTCCTGAGCAAATATGTGAACCTTGTGCTGAAAAAACTATATCTTTGTTTTTATTTAAACTAAAATGTGAGGAAAGCGATTCACGATTGAGAAATCAACTTGGGAAATCTCCTCTAAAAGATGATTGTATTTCCTTACCATTTGATAATGATACTCTTATTTCAGAATCATCACCTACTCCTTCAGTTGATATCAAAGATGAATTTGTTATTCACAGTTCGAATGATAATGATAAGCTTCAGTTTTTTGATCATGAATTTGAAGGGCTGAATAAAAGTCATGAAAATGATGAATGTAATAAAGTGAAATTTTATAAATGTGCTGTGTGCCCTAAAGTTTATAATAGGTCATCTAATCTCCAAAGACATGAGAAATTCCATATGAATGATGAGATGTTCAGATGTGAGTTATGTGAAAAGAAATTTACTAGAAAAGATTTACTTGAGAGACATAAGTTAGCGCATGCCAAAAAAAATAATGAGGAACTAGATAGGCAAACATCAGAATCTCAGGACTACTTAGGAAATGAAGAATCACTGGAATTGAAAGAGCTAAACGAGGATGGTGTCGATGATGGACTTGATACGAAGACAAAAGACCCTAAGAAAAAATGCAAAGTTAAAGAAACAAAGAAGAAAAATAGTGATATACCTTGTAAAATTTGTAATAAAATGTTTGTAAAGCAGAGTGATTTAAAGAGACATAGTAAAACACATTTAACTGAAAGGCCTTACCAATGTGACATATGCTCAAGATCATTTTATAGACCAGAATTGTTTCGAAATCATATGAATACACATACTGGAAATAAGCCACATGTATGTAGTATCTGTAAGAAAGGTTGGTGTTACATTTTATAATCTCTTAAGGTATTTTAATTTTTTTTTTAAAGTTATGGAAGCCTGATGATTTACTGCTTGGTTCTATATTTTAAGGTTTCAATCAGATCTCCAATTTGAAGGATCATATGAGGACACATAATGGAGAGAAGCCCTTTCTCTGCTCTATTTGTGGTAAAGGATTTAATCAGTTGGGTAACCTCAGGCAACATACTGTGAGACATAGTGGAATTAAATCTCACATTTGCAATATGTGTGGGAATGCTTTTGCCAGTAAGGGAGAACTTTCTGCCCACCTTAGAAAGCATACTGGTAATTTTCTTAGATGTATATTATATTCCAACATATCCATGTGTTTTATGGCGAATAAAATATGGAATGTAACGCTTTGAAGCGTTTAGTTTACTCGTGAACGGGATCAACGCTATTAAATTGTTTTGAATACAAGTTGAGAATAGGTTCGTGAGCTACAAAGGTTTTCCCAACAGCATAACACATAACTTTAATTATTCAAAATTGCTCTTGATTGTATGCCATCTGATTAACACAAAATCTTAATAAGGGTTGATAGAATACCTTTAAAACAGCATGCAAGGCAATTCAATCCATAAACAATTGATGATGTTGCAATTGTGATCAGTTTCAATCCCGTTATATTGTACTTCATTGCAGAATTGAGTAACTGCAACATGCTTCTGAACTTAGTCGTAGTTACGATGCATTACTATACTCAATATTACATTAGAAAGGAGACGATGGCTATCATATCAATATACCAATAGATTGATTAACAAACAGCACTAAGGCAAACACATTATACTTGTGGTGTGAATCATGTTTTTTACATGGCCATTTTACATGCTGTCTGTTCCAGAGTCTGTTCCTCTGGTTGTTTTTTATTCATGGTCAAACTGGAACAACAACAAACTGGTTTATCCAAATGTTTTGGATTGAGTTTAAAAATAACTAGCAGTTGAAAAAATATTTTTTTGTTTGAATTAATGATTTTGCTCTTTTAACTAAATTTTTTCGTTATTTCACTTTATATGTAGCGAAACTTGCACTACGCCGCTAGTAATAAATAATATTTTGCTCTTGTAGGTGCTAGACCCTTTGTATGTTCGATTTGTCAGCATGGTTTCACAACTTCCAGTTCTTTGACGAAACACAGGAGAACACATTCGGGTGAAAAGCCTTACGAGTGTGATGTTTGCCATATGAAATTTTCTCGAAATGGTATATTGTCAAGACATAAAAGAATACATACTGGGGAAAAGCCATATGCTTGCATTCATTGTGATAAAGCTTTCTCTCAATCTAATGATCTCAACTCACATCTGAGGATACACACAGGTAAAATTAATCAAATTAGATGAGCACTGTACAGTTATATGAAGTAGAGTGATGTTGATGAGAAAATTTGATTATGGAACTTGTGTAGAATTATTATTTGGGTAATAAACACCATCTTTAATTGTTCTTGCTAGCAACGTTTCAACAGAGATTTTTTTTATTTATAAAATACAAATGTTGCATCAACCATTCAGGTTATTAGCAACAATGGTTGTATACTATATACAGTTGAACAGATTGGTATTCTTAAGATATTGTATATTTGGTGATTGATCTACACTCAAAATATCCGACAAACATACACTTGATAAAAGAAGTCTTTGGTTCGAGTATTTTGGGCATTCTGTTAACACATGTTTGATGGTAATGATAGTGCGGCATAGTTCGCATCATGGGGGTGGTTCATGCTTAAGAAGATATCCATGTGATATGTTTGTATGGCCGAGACGAAGACAAGTCACTTTAATTTGGTACTGGCGATTTGATGGGTAACATTGCCACTTCTGGTGGGTTGGTTTTATATCGCGGAGTTTTGAAACACATTGAGTCCATTTGGATTGCCACAAGGTTGTTATTATGCTCTTGATATAGCTCTTCACAATAGAGATCTTTCTCTACCGTTTTCAAGGCTTTTTTGTCCTTGAATAATAAATAACAATAAAAGATGATGGTTACTTCCAAAATAATAATTGTACAAGTAGAGTTACGTAGAAAACTAGTGACTTCATTGTAAGTTGTGGAAAGTATTATAGGTAGTGATTGCAGTGGCTTTGAAATTTTCTAATTCTGCATTTTTCTATGCAGAATCAAGACATTTATAATTCTAGCTGAGGAATTGGGGTTCTTCTTCAGGTTAAAGCTTTTCATTAAAATTCACAACAATATTGTTATTTAGATCATACAATTACATTCAAAATATTCTAAAAGATTCTAATTATTATTCCAGGTGAAAAACCATTCATTTGTGATCAGTGCGGCCAGGCGTTTAGACAATCCTCAGCACTTAAAACACACAAGAGAGTACATATAAAATTTGTATTTCGTTCACAACCTGATGATGAAACAAGATTTTTGCCCCATTCTGATATGGAAGTAGCAACTATTCCAGAGACGAAATACGATTTTGTAAATAATACATGGACCTGCATAAAAAATTCAAGTAATTCAACAAATGTATGACTGGGGGAAATCATTTAATATTCATGGTTGATGCTGATGAAGCCAGGGAGAATTTTATGTAAACACTAATTTTTGGTATAATGTGTGTCCTGCAGATAGGCAGACTAGCATAAACAAACAAGTGTTTTGTCATGATCATGATCGATATTGAAAATACAATAAAACTGACTCTTGTTGACAATTTGTTCATAGAGTTGAGAGTTGAACACAGGTAAAATAATCGATCCAATCAAAAAATTGATAAAAGTTTCATAAGTATTTGTCAGTTTGACTTTTATTTTATGGTTAATGAATTTCATGAAATCTATAATGTATTATGGATTTTAAAAAAATGTGAGGTCGGAGCTTTTGTGTGCTTGTTCTCTGGGTGGTACAATCCCAACACAATTTACATATATGGGTCTGGAAAACGTAGTCGGAAACACTGCGGTTTACGTGTATTATTCGAGTTCAATTCTAGTCCAGTGGAACAGCGGAAGAATAGAAACCTCAGTGCGATTTGATATCGAATGAGCGGATGGTCTAGTTTAATGGCAGTCGGAATCAGTAACACTCCCGAAGCGCGACGTGATGGGTGTTCTCATGTCCGTTGAAAATGAATACAATTTTATACCACTCTTATCGGAGGAATTAATTTGCCTCAATGAATGACACAAATAATTTCCTGTGAAAATTAGTGTTCAGGTCTTTTTCACCATAACTGGTTTGAAAATAAAAAAAAATTTAACGAAAAACAAAATACATTCTACGTAATAAGAAATTGAAAAAACAAAAATATTCTATGAAAATAAAACAAAATCGAAATTGAAGATCGACAAATTCATATTAAATGTTCAAATAATCCACCTTGTTGTGCTAAACATTAGCCAAATCTATTATAAAGAGATAATCTCATATCTCTAAGAAGATTTGGCGTACTTAATATTTTGGCACAAAGTTGGATTATTTTGTACCTTAATTCAGTAATATCGAAAGACAGTATTTATTCAAAATTTATCAATTTTTCGAGTGGATTGACAATTTTGCCAATGAGTAATTGTTGATTTCTGTCAGGTACGCTGTTTTGAAGTGTTTCAATGTTGAAACGGAAGAGGTATTATTGAGATCTGTGAGAATTATAATAAATATATTTACACATCTGATTGTTTTATTGTGCCGAAATGTATATAAAGCTTAGAGTGACTGAAGAAATACGTGACCGTGGCTTTCGAAAGGGGTCTGTATGAAACAAATTCAGATGCAGCACCGCCACTAGGCATGAATGTGGTATACAAGCGTTTTTATGTGGTCAGTCTGCGCAGCCGGGTAATTGCCACCTTAGCAGAGCTGCATTTCAAGATATCGTGGGGAAGAGTGATTGAAGTAGATGAACGAAATAGCCATGGTATAGACTGAATGAAGGACATCAAAAGTTTCGCTGGAAGTGGATATGGAGGCGAATATTGTCCTCATTTTTCTGTCAGCATCAACCGCTTCCTATCAAAACATGTCTTAAAATGGTCAATTCTATCGCGTCGAGATCACTAATCAAAAAGGAGCTTGAAAATGCGCCGAGAATTATTTTATCAAAGATACTCGCAGAAAAGTTCATTCCATAGCCATTTGTCTATAGAGGAAACTAAATAGCCGACATAGTCCTGAACAATTGGACAGATTTGACCCAAAATAACGTACTTGACCGGGATATTTGGACAGTTAACCTATTCTGAAAATATGAAAACTTAAGCTCATCTCCTTTGGATGATTGTGAGTATACGACCAGACTGGCACACTCAGTTTGATCCTGTGTTTTTTATCAGGAACTCAAACCCAATCCTTTTAGACCATTTTCGACTCGATATTCGAAAATTACTGACATTTGGACAAAACGATAGCACTGGCGTACCTGTTTTTTAAGCCAAACAATACCAATTTGTATAAACATTAAATATGTAGATAACTAAGTAAAAGATTTAAATGTTTCCACAATTGTGAACTGACTTTAATGGAATATAATATCGAATGAATCAAGCTTAACTCAATCGAAATTTTTCGATGAATAGGTACAAAAATATAATTTTCATTTTGTGTTGAAATTATTCATCCATTTTTTAATCTATGTCAATAACATTACGGTTCAACCAGAGACAACTCTCTGCTTTCAACAAGGGCCGGTTGTTCAATCAGGGATGATCTCGGGATCTAGGTTGATTCGTGGATTAGTAGTTTTTGTCGGTTGTTCAATGAAGGATCAAGAGAAAATACCGGCTTAAGCAGGGCCCCCGTAAGGGCTACTGGCGCCTGTGTGCCAAACAGGATTTTGGCGCCCCTTACGGCATTTCGGAATATCTTTTTTATGGTAGGTAGGTACTTGAAATAAAGCAAATAACTGAACATTAAAAGTCATTTATTTGTAGACTAAACTATGAAAAGGAAATAATAATAATAAATTCTTGTTCACACTCATTTTAAAGCATTTACTTAACTAATGGGGTACATACAACAAAAATTTGTATTATACAACAAAACACTTGACAAAATATATATACACTTGTTGCCCGGTCCAGTAAACTATCAAGTTTGAAACGCCTCTGGTGTTGCATCGCTTTTATAGCTCCCGGCATTATTCATGTCTGAACAGGAAAAATCAAGAAACTACCGCCTGACATGCTCTTGCAAGTATCCGCCCGCTTCGCCGTGCATCCCGCAAAACGGTATTATTTTATATCTAGGGTTATAGTACGCAAAACGTACTTTTTTAAAAGAAAGGTGGAAGAAAGTGTCTCGCACGAAAGTTATGTGCTAATTATTTTATTTTGAACTAGGCTTTCGCTCACGAGTCGTGGCTTCGTACCTACATATTTTTATATGTCTTTAATTTTTGCGCGTTTGATACAGCATCATTCAGCAGTTTCATAGTTTCCCACAATATGCTGGTATTTCTTCACAAGGTCAACTAAAACTGTTTCTTCACCTGAAGTGAAATTTGTACTTCTATTCTTAGTTCCATCCATTTTAATTTGCGAACACATTTATCAGATTGAACAATAATTTTTAACTCTCAACTTCTTTTAGTTTTCGGAGTTTTTAATTTAAATCGTCAACACATAGAAAAGACATTCTTTTTCAAAAGGAGAAAAAAGAGGTGTTCTATGGTTAGACTGATCGATTTTTGCCAAACCTACTAGTGGATTTGGTAATCCGGTGTTAATTTTACCTTTAACAACGAGCAACTTCTTAATCCAGATTTAACACTGATCCCGGGATTCCATAACACCGGGATTAATCCCCAATTGAACAACCGACCTTAATTGATATTTTCTTATGCTCTGCGCCACTGCGAAAATAAATAAACATAACCTTAATTTCATTTCTTTATTTATCAATAAAGATTCTCTCTCATAATGCTGAGTATTGATAACTTCGAATGATGGATGCGCCACTTTTAGTAAATCCTGATGTCGATTATAATAAGGTAATAATGTTATTATGGAAAAACTCATTATATGAATTTCACCTTTTAGGCACCCCCCATCCAACAGAAACGTATAATTGCCTTTATTAATCACTTTATCATGAATACAGTATCACTTTTAAACACCTTTGCTCAATCCTGTGAATCAAGGTTGATGGAATTCGAATTTAAATTGACCAAAGTAGATGCGTCATTAAAAATTTTAGAATCGCAAGTAGGGTAGGATGAATTGATTGAAAATCCCACTAAACTCAATTTTTCAGCTGTCCTCAATACCAGATGAAAATTTGATAGCTGGTATCAAGGAATCCAATGCTGAATATGATTTGGTGGAAATAGAAAAGTCTCCCGTCTCAGGTGAAAATCCTAACACAGAAACAAATCCTTTAGATGAAATACCTCAAAAACCCAAATATAGCGAGGATCCCTTGTACAGTAAATATTTCAAAATGGTACAAGTGGGTGTTCCTGTAGAAGGAGTAAAATTGAAAATGAGAAATGATGGACTTGATCCAGATATTTTAAACGAATTATGAAACACTATATAAATTGTGATTACGATCTGCAAATCATAAAAATGGATTAAATTGAAATGAGCAACATTCTTAGACAAAGTAACTAGTGCATTAACTATAAGCCATATTTATTAAGGTTTCTGTTAGCACTTACATATATATAAAATAAAGGTTATTACAATCAACAATTCTTTTTAACTTCAATAAAATTGTGAGATGATTAATACTTAAATCTCTTCTCCTGTCTTTATCAAGTGCAAAGCCTTATTTAAATTATCAATAGCTGTTTTGAAATCCTCATAATCAAGAGCAGATTCTGCAAATTTGCAAAATTTCTGTGCTCTTTTGATTTTATCTGGTGATAAAACTGCATGATCACTAGATGTTGATGTTGGCTGAGATGGAGGATTTGGATTCACAACTGGTACGTAAGGAGATGGTGTAGGTGGTGTGACAAAAGGCTGAGGGACAACTGGTGGTGGTTCTATAGGGAAAAATGGTGTGCTAATATCTTTTGGGAGTGAATCTGTACCAGTTGGGCCAGCTTGGGCATTATTTGTGTTGTCATCATTATCCAAATCAGATCTATGAACAACATTATCTAAATTTTCATCTGGACCACCTGGTATGGGTATATCTCCAACCTTAAGGCAGTTGTGAATGTAAGCTGCCTTCCACTTAGCATATTTACGTTTGCTCTGAATATCTTCAGAGAGTACACCAAATTGTTCAAGGACATCCATAAGAATGCCTGCTGTATAAAATGCTTTGATTGTATTCCTAGAAATATGTTTATGTTCATATAATGATTATGAGCCAAAGAGTTCAAGCTCACTTGTTGAAATTTGAAGCTCTATCCTGAGTATCTCCATAGGAAAACAATTGTAACGCATATTCTTCTATCAGAGCTTGAGCAGTTGTTTCGCTGGTAATACCATCGTTATTCATATTTGCTTTTTTTGTTGACTCCATCCAATCCATCAGAGCAATTAATAACTTTGAAACAGAATCAGGTTTTTTCCCAGGTACCAGCTGTATTGCTCTCTGACAAGCAAACATTCTGGCTGTAAAGAATTGTTAAAATGATTTCAAGTTGCTGTTCTGCACATAAATATTTTATTCAACTAACTGAGGAAATATTAATTAAAAATACTTCTTCCTTTGCATTATATAAATTGCTCAGAATTAATATGGAAAATATCACGAATATTCACCCCAATAAGCAACAACGATATTTCTTTCCTCATGTTCTTCAGCCACCTTCAAAAAGTGAGCTATCGATTTCACTTCAGGTGGAACTGGTGGAAATTGCATGTTTGCCTTGTTATTGAATAAAATTTAGTTAAATCTTTAGCAAAAAACTACTTTGATCAGAGTAATAAGATTGTTTTTCTCAGGAATTAATTAAGATGTCAATCATCGAATCGTGTATTGTCAGATTATTGATTTTTCTGCAAATGAATCCGCATTTCTATGCCAGTAGTTCATTTCCCTACCAAAACATAGAATAGAAATAGAATATAAACCGATATTTGGAGCATGAAAATAAATTAAAGGTTATAACTGTTACAAATATTATCATTACGTAAACAATCTTCAAGAATGGCCAATATTTTGAAGAAAAGTACTGGACTCACTGGTTTGAAAGTCTGTCGAAATCCTCATCATGTTCTAGGAGTACTCTACTCAAAAATACTGAATGCTTTGAATAAGATGCCTCAAGACGCCGCCTATAGAAAATACACAGAGGAACTCATAAATCACAGGGCTTGTATTATAAAAAATACTCCTGATGTTGCTGAAATTGAAAAAAAAATTGGTTGTGGACAAGTTGAAGAATTGATTGTCCAAGCTGAAAATGAACTGATACTAGCTAGGAAAATACTTACTTGGAATCCATGGAATCCACTTGTAGAAAAACCTCCAGCAAATCAGTGGTCCTGGCCTCCCGCGAACCCATAAAACATTTCAAATGATTAATTCTTCCCTCTGAATAATTAATATTCTTAGTAATCAAGAATTTATATATATAGAAACCCTAATATTGATTAATAAAATATTCAATAATATTCAGTTCATTTATTCTTATGATTCTGAACGGAATGAGCCAGAGCTGAAATTTTCAAGGTACGCTGGAGCAACAAATATCTCAGTTGAGTATGTTTTTCGGCCACATCCTCCCATTAGTTTTCAAGTAAAAAATTTTGTTGGTTTGCTCAAAGCTGAAGCAAAATTTTATAATTACCCGATTGTACTGAAGATTTACTATTTCGGCTATAATGTGAAACAATTATATTTGAGCTGAAGCAAAAATTTTATAATTACCAAGATCAAATGTACTGGAGAAAGATTTACTATTTTGGTATTATAATGACCTGCAAACAGTTGGTGATACTTCCGCTTATACAGTGTGTGAAATAAGTTGGTGAAAAAAATTTTTCAACATTCTTACTTACCTGAACACAGTGCTCTGAAATTTGATTTATATCTTCAGAGTGAATCGGTTGTCAATAAATCCTCTTTGAAGATTTAGTATGTAAATGGATTAATTTTAAGTAATGCCTTTGTGATCTAAAAAGAAACAATTCCAAACAACTCGCTTCAGTAGTGCGAGTAAGTCACGATTAACATATAATATCTTAGAGAAGATCGAACTTGTCGGAGATATAAGGCAACTAATTTCTGGTTGCTCATAGCTGCTGAACTTTTCAACGGATTTGGCCCAATAACGAACTTGACCAACATATTTTGACAATAAATCTATTCTGAAAATATGAAAACTCTGCCTTATCTCCGTTGGAAAATATAAAGTGTACAGCAGGCCGGACATATTTAAATTTGATCACTGATTCTTCGTTTGTAAGTGGCACCCAATCGACTGAAACTATTTTCTGCTCCATATGTGAAAATAAAACATTTGGTCCAAACAAAAGAACGCACTTCTACTATTTTTCTGAACTAGAATAAACACGCAAAATAAAAATTTTAGAAATATTAATCTATTTCACCCAATAACAACAAACTTAGCTGTTATATATTATGGTAATTTGAGATAACTATGGTTATTTGCTGAAAAAGTTGAATAAAATGATTTTAATATTATTTTTTATTATAAATATTATTACAATACTAGTATGTATATTACAAAACAAATGATACAAATTTAATAAATAATGTGTTATCAGCCGATCAATGTTGAGATATGATGAAAAAAATGATAAAATGGATGGCACAACATTGAGATAAATTAAGGCAAGATGGTTTTATTGGATAAACTCCAGAAATCATTGACTAAGAAAGTTACAGGAGAACCAAATAATCAGAAGGAACTTTACTTCCCAAAAACCTTTCTGAAATTTTCACTGGTTTTCAAAAACAATATTATCTTATCTTCAAACATTTTTTAATGAACATCTGGTTATGGCACTCATTGATTTTTTGTTGAATATTATACCACATAATTTTATGTCCTCTGTATATGGAAATAGAAGTAGATAGAACCTTTGAACATTTAATAGTTCGAATATGTCAATTCAAATAATTAAGGGAAAGTATTCATATTTACTATGTTAGAAAATCAATAATCCCAGATAATTCAATAATGTAAAAAAAAGAAAAAAAATGATCATCTATTTAAAAATATACTGCAAATATTTACAACTTTCTGTCTGAATGCACACAAGGTACTGAAGCTCTTATTGAAAAAAAATGTTAAAATTAATTCATCCAATCAACTTACAATTAATTGCACTGGATATGAAAATTTCATACAAAAGAATAAACACTAAAAAAATTTTCGTACATATTCCCTTTCTTTTGGTGATTCGAACTTGGAAGAAACAAGATGTAATTTTCTTACACAGCCCTAGTCTTTTTTTTTTGTTGAAACAAATTTTATTTTGTAATTTTGTTAAATATCTTTCATGACGAATCGGCTTAAAGGTAAAGGACGGAATTGGAAACATTACTCATCTAGAAACTCGGAAAAAAATAAAATTGAAAGAAAATCCTGTACATATATACAAATTTTGTGAAATTTCTCAAGGTCCCTACTTTACCTGAGTTATACAATCAAAATGGTTTGATGTCTTTCCTTGATATGTTCATAAAATCAATGAAATATTTGGTGAATTATACAGAGTCTTCAAAAAGAGACTACCTATGAATTAATCAGTCTCATATGGGTAAACACAATTAAATATAGTGAAAAGATATCATTGGTTTTGAATGTGAAACTATGAAGATAGACTTGAGAATATAAATCTAATTATCAGAATGTGACAATCAGAAATATGTAATAGAATTTCCAAGACACCTGTTGATAAGTTCGATATGTAAATAATTTATTATTGTTTTCAAATAATGTTCTATAAGCTTTTTCTACTCAATTAATACCTTGAACTCTTAACATGGTTAAAATCTAAATTTTCAATTGTCACAATTTGATGATGAATATCTTTTTTGAAAGGTACAATTAGTGATTTTGTTTTCCATGCTGTAAATATACCGATGAAATGAAGTTGGATGAACATTAGGTACAAATAAATAATAAGGTCGTAATCATTTGAAAACTCAGACACATCTTGTCAATTTTAGGAACCTTGCTAAAAAATCATATTATTACTTAACTCTCCATTAAAATTGAGTTGCTGACTCACTCAATAAAGGACACAGCCTTTGAATTCAACATCAATCCAAGTCTGGGAACACGTGAAAATATTGCAAAAATAACTTTTTCCTTTCATGAAATTTTAGAATATCACTTAGTCTATTTATGCATTACATGAACACATTGAATTGCTACATTTTAGTCAACTCAGTATTACACATTCTCTGAAAGAATGGAATGTTATGAAATGACTAATAAAACTCAATCTGTCAATTGACGAGATGCACATTTGAATAAAAGAATAAATAAATAAAAATTGAGGCGGTCTTTTAAATGAAGATGTGAAACTAGTAGGTATATTGATTATCCAATTTCAACTATTCCCAAAAAGAGTTTTTATGTTATTAATGTACTATTGCCCTACAGCGTTAAATGTGTTTCATTGTCTATCATACCAAATGTACCAAAAAAGAAAGTTTTATTTCATATGTGAGAAAGTTTGATTTTTAAATAGTATTATGAGCTTTACCTTCAATAATTCAGTAAGCAACATACAGAAGATCAATTTTCAAGGACTGATATTTTTTTCTGTTTTCTAATCTCGAGATAAAAAATGCAAACCACATATTTTGTGCCGCCATTCCGTTTAGAGAACATTTTTTTTTTGATAACCAACAAGTAAAAAGCTCGAGATAGGTGAAATTATCGATTTTGATATATTTCTGTAGCAAATAAAAACAAAATATTCATAAAAAAAGGTTAACATACCCACTACATATTTTCGGATTTCTGAAGTAGTAAGATTCTTATATTTGTTAACAGTGTTACCATTCATTCTTGTTTTGCAAATTAAGAGAAGTTATCACAATATTTCCACATGTTGACCAAATTTCAATCCGAATCACCCTGTACACATCTTATATCTTGATCAAGAAACTCGATATGCTACTGAGGGTTTTTCGCCTCTGTCAAATACTCGAGTGGTTCATTTTCGAGAGATAAATCTTGGGCGGTCGTCAGTCGAACATGATCTGCATTAACGAGTTGACTTCCTTGAAGGCCGCTCCCACGTTACCTGGTGCGCTCTGTTTTTTCGCTATGAGCGTGCGCAGACTGAGCAAAACCTCGTGGCACTTGATCGATTTCCTGTAACGTTCCTCACGTGGTATATCCACTCCAAAGCTACCTGCCGGCGATTGGACGTTGTTTTTTATCACAGGACCAAAATGCCTCAGTATTAGCTTGACAGTATTGAGGCCCGTTAGGATGTATCTGGATATAAATAATCATCATTGGAATTATAAACATGACAACTCATAGCTTGGGCTGACAACTGCAAGAAACCTGGTTCGGATTAATTATGACCAATATAAATATGCGTGATTGATTTGAGTTAAGCCTAATTTAGACATATTGCACATGACTATTGGTACCGTAAATAGGTTTCATGCAGCCTTCAGTAATCAATATTTCAGGTCAAATCTACAGAGAGCGTATGAAATTCAAACAGCATATTCTCCATGCATAATTAGGATCAAAATTACATTTTTACAATCTAAGGCAATTGCATTGAAAATTTGTTACTACCTATTATTTTATTCATTTGATTTTGTATTCACTTTTTTCATATTTATTTGAGTTTTATTCAATTTAATATTTTATTATTGCAAATCGGCATTAGGCACACATAAAAAGAACACGAACTGTTTTATGGCATCAGTTAAAAATTAAGATACTTACGTTTCATATTTGGTCAGAAGGAGCTCTTCAACTTTTGGAAGGATACATACACACAAATCCAAACTCCATATCGAACTAGAAAAAAAAAAGGGTTTTTGTAAAACAAAATTGGAGAAATAAGAGAAAATGTAATTACTGATTTGAAGTCAGTATGCTTTGGCGCTCTTGTATAACTAAAGGGTGATTCATTTAGAGGTACTCTTTGTGGTGGGGATTTTATTGCAGATCGCGCATGCGTCGTGTAAACTGAAGTAGTATTCTTGTTCAGTAGTGTCTGACATTTCATAATGAAACTACTTAGCCCGGCACAGCGTCTACCAATTGTTCAGCTTCATTACGTAAATGGGCTTTCTCCGATTCATGTGTATCAGGCACTTAGAACGACTTACGGTCTACATAATCGGTCTACCGAATGCTCAATTCGATATACTATAACTAAGTTTGAGTATCAATATTTGTTATTGGATAATACTCGAGCAAATAGACAACATCCAGCTCGTAGTGAAGAGAATATAGTGGCGATGGGGGAGAGTGTACATACTGACCCAGAAGTGTCGATTCGTCGCCGTCCTCAACTGCTTGGCCTTTCGTATTCCAGGACTTGGCGAATTTTACGTAAGAATCTTTCTTTGAAAGCTTACAAAATTCAATTAGTTTAAGAACTGAAGCCTACTGACCTACCGAATCGTTTAGGTTTTAGTCGTTGGGCTCTTGACATGCTTCGACTAAAGTTTTATTCACTGATGAGGCCAATTTTTGGCTTAATAGGTTCGTGAAAAAACAAGATGCCCGAATCTGGGGTGATGAACAACCCGAAGAGTCTCGAGAATTGCCGTTAAAACCAGAAAAAACAACTGTTTGCGCCACATCGAAAATGAGGAAGAAATTATATTTAAAAAATAATTGTAAAAAATGGTTCTTTTATTTGTTTATAAAGATTATAGAATAAAATCGTTTTTATTAATTTTTTTTATTTAAAAAAAAGTACCTCTAAATGAATCAGCCTTTACATGCTAGTGATTATTAAATCACATAAGAGTGAGATCGGTAAGGCACATCAAAGTGGAGATCTTGTATACCTTAATTCTCACAAATAAATTTTTTTTTATGTACTCACTATCTTTCATTGAGCACTCCCAATATGTCTACAATGACGTGCAAATCTCCCATTGCGACGGCCATCTCCAGAGCCGCCTTGATGTCTTTATTCCTAAATTCGTTGGCTACTAAATTCAGACTTCTTTGCCTGCTGGCTATCACAGATATCATGGGTTCGTGACCGCTCATAATTTCTTTCAGAAGCTCTGCTTCCGATATGTCGGCCATTTGATCGGGAAAACTGAGCCTAGGGTGATTCTTCTGTAAAATGAAAAGTCCTACTTGATATCATGTGGATTATGAGGACGTCAAAAGCAACATTTGCTATGATGTGAGGGACAACAATCAGCATTACGGAGGTAGGAGTAGGTAGTATGATACAAATCCATATAAATGAAACTCAATGTTTTAAAGAAAAACTAGAACTAGGAACATTGTTAGATTGTGAAAACACATGATCTGTTTAAATACATATGCTTATGTCAATGCAAAATCCAGAGTGGATTTTTTGTATAGGTACTGTGCATATTTCCAGAAAATTGTCTCGATATGCGGCAACTCTTGGTAAAGATTTACATGCTATTATATAGGATTCAAATATTCAAAGCGTTCCCGCAACACTCCTACGGGCCGATACTTGGTTCTGTCAGTTGTAATTGATCATTCACATCACTAGTAACACTTGATTTTGGTCTTCTTGATATGCAAACAAGTCTTAGTTTAGATTTGCACGCTATTATAAAATCCAAGGAATCAGATTTTTAAAGTGTTTCCGAAACTCTCCTATGGTCCAACATTGGGTTCTGTCAGTTACAAACAATCATTCACGTCACCAGACACACCTAGAACTTTGTCTCGATATGCGACAACTCTTAGTTTAGACTCTAACAGAAGATATTTGGGTATTCGGGATAAAGGGCTATTTTAATAAAAAAAACCATAGGCGAATTAACCTATATTTGAAGCTGAGGTGGCACCCTTTAACAGGATGCTAAAAATTAATAGAAAAAAAAAACATTTTTGTGAGCTATCACAGTACAACTAAAAAGAAAAGTGAAACTCAACAACTAGTTAGGGATTCAACAGCGAGTTTGTTAGTTGTAAGTAAATTAATGTTTCATACAATCAATCCTTAACCAGTTGGTGAGTTTTACTTTTTGTTGTTGTACTGTGGTAGCCAACAAAAATGTTTTTTTTTTTTAATATTTTTTAACATCCAGCTGTATCCTAGCTCCGAAATATAGGTGAATTAGGCAATGGTTTTTTGATTCAAATAGCCCTTTATGCTCAGTACTCAAATATATTTTATTAAAGTTTATTAAATATGGCATCACTCTCTACTCACGTGGATTTTTAGAATAGGTTTCTTAGTTTAGATTTGTACTATATTATAAAACCAAAGAGTTCACATTTTCATAGTGTTTACGAACACACACTAGCTTTGTCCCAATGCATTGGCCTAGGTGAGGATTCATAGGGAACTTTAGGAATCGCAGGCATTCTGCATTGTAGCTCTATTCGAGGATATCTATTTTTTATCTGTCCTATATTTTTTGCTTCTGATATGGGTGTAGGTGATTTGCACACCCCTTACTATTTCATTATTATTTGTTGTTATAATAGTCTCTTCTGGTAAGATGTGGGGCTTGTGAATAACTTCAGTTATGTTGACAGTACATTGAACTAACACACATGTTTTGCAACAAATAGTACTACTGTATGTATTATATTATATCTCTGTGTACTAATCTCTGCCATGGCCATTAGGTAAATTTCGATTATAGGTACTGTATGTATTGTTTATATTATAATAGATTCCTGTGTACTAATCTCCGTCAAGGTCAGTACATAAAATTCGATTATAATTTCTGTATTTAATGTTTGCATTATATTATAAGCTTGTCTACTATTCTGGGTTTTCCAAATTTATTTTTGATGAAATTAATTTAAGTGTTTGAATTTTTGTTATATTTGTGCGTAGAGATCGAACGGTGTGTATCAGTTTAGAGTAAATGTGCTTGAAGGTTTTTTAAAAGTTATTTTTGTGTTTTATGTCGTTATACTCGTTTATTTAAAGACTAATAATATAACTTTTCAGTTATTGAAGTAAGCTTCAATTATTTTGAATAACAAAACTCTCATATTAAGTAAAATCTTCCCCTCACTCATTCACCGTCCTAAAGTTTCAAAATCTAACAGTTAATTTGCATTATAAATTTTATTACTTCAATTCTGTCAAGCGTCAACGTTCCTAGTTCCCACCTACCTCGCCCTCGTTACGCTACACCGCCTCAACAACCCGTTGTCTGTACTAGTACAAATTTTGTCCCGACATTGTATCGTGTCCTGAAAGTTAGACCCCCCTCGCCTCATTTGAAGTGTTACAATGTAGTACCGCTTCAGTAGAAAAATGAGGCACCGTTATAAACTCAATTTTAAGACGTGTACTACCCAACACTACTAATGTCATACAGAAACTTCGAATAATCAAAAATACTCAACGCGAACAATTTAAATGAGAATTTCCGGATACTTTTTGTGTAAGATACATTCATCATAATGAATATATTCTTAATAAGCAAACTAGTACCCAACTAGAAATTGTAATAATTTCCATCTGACCTCAAAACAATAAAATCTTCTGATGGTGTTTATCTACAGGCAGCCACCTTTGATCATGTACTTCACCTAATACAAAAAATTACTTACTGGAAGAAAATCGTCTATATTCAACCCCACTGGTCTGTCCAAGGCTCCTGGGATGATCTCATCCCGTTTAACCGGCTCGTCGGGCGACAGCTTGGAGGGAATATAAATATCTGACGTCCTGCCGCTTAGGACAGGAATGACCTCTGGCTCTTGCACCGCAGTCCTCGCCACATTTATCGCCGGTATAGATTCCCGAACCTTCGAGAACGAACCCCTTCTGTAAACGTTCCTGGCCTGGTTTTGGTTATTATTCTTAGAGGCCGTCACTTCAGACAGCCTAGGCGTCTTCTGGCTGCCGCCGTTCTTGGTCACGTTCGCCTCCGATACGCTGTGTCTGATGTTGAAGTTGTTCTTCGGAGCGACCCTGTTGTCGTCCTGACAACTGGTCTGTCTGCTGATCGGTAACACCGGTTTTTTCTTGGGCACCAGCATGTTGGTTTTGTTTATGTTGGGCAGGAAGTTTTCGTGTTCGTCCTGCCCTTTGGCCATCTTGTTATTGTCGTAGATCTGGTCGAGGTTCGATTTTGAACGACAATACTGATTGATTGGCGTGTGAGAATTTCGATAGTTGTTGATGGTGTTGTCGAGCGATAGGGCCTCGAAGCTGTCCATCATGAGTAGCTTTTGTGGTTGGGTGGGATCTGGAATGAAAGAATCTTTAGCCAATCAATTTTCAAAGGGCGAAATCAATGTTTAGATGTACCTAAGTCATATAATTCTAATTAGTTGCTCCAATTCAAGTAATGTTGTGCCGAGTTGTAAATTACAATTCTATTTTATATTTCTGGGGCTTTTTGGATACAGCTAAATCACCACTTTTAATTTGTACCTAAAGATTTGATTTCATATATACATTGTGCCAAGAAAAAAAGTACCATGTATAAAGCAACGCGATAGAGGGCCATAAATTATGAAAATAAGGTCGTAAGAATATACAGGTGTTCTGATTTGATTCAGACAAACTGAAATGGGTGATAGATCACATCATTTTAAGCAAAAAAGTTCCTATGAACATCTCGTTTCCGAAATAGAGGGTGTAAAAGTTGTAAAAATAATTCGCGTTATTTCAATATCTTTAGACTGCTTCGAAATAATTTCATTAAATTTCGTATATAGATGTTTTTTTGGGAGGATAAATTCAAATTTGTGGTCGCATTAGTTATATTTTCTAGAGGGCGCCACCAGCAACCATTTCAACCCATGCAAACCGTTGCAAGTTGTGCTTCCCTGTACACCGCTTTGGAGTATTCTCTCATCGAAGTCGCTAGAAGCAACCGTTTCAGAGAAAAATGCATTTAAAGCCAAAGGGTCACAAAACTTCTCCGAAAATTATTCCCATTCAAATATATAATTTTAAATTATTACAAATTTGTTTCTACATATTTTAGAGATTACAATAATATAGATTTGGCTTTAAATGCGTTTTTCACTGCAACGGTTGCTCCTAGCGACTTGAATATGGTATACTTTTTTCAACTAGAAAAGTCAGGGGAATCGATTTTTCTTGTCCAAAATGACGTACAGGGTAGCACAAAAAAGTTGCAACGGTTTAAAGGGGACAACATGATTTCCAGTGGCACCCTCTAGAAAATACAACAAAATCGACCACAAATTTGAATTTTTCACCCCAAAAAATCCCCATACCATATTTCATACAATTATTTCGAATTATTTTTTTAACTTTTACACCCTGCATCTCGGAAACGACGCATTTCCGGACATATATTTATTTAAACTTTTTTGCTTAAAATGATGTGATCTATTACCCATTTCAGTTTGTCAGAAATAAATCAGAACACCCTGTATATCCAAAACTGCTTCCTTTAAGAAATAAAGATTAGGTTCATTTCTATTTGATTTTTTTTTAATAACTTTAGACAAAAACAAAATGCGGTATGCGAGGGTTTTGTATGATGCCGAATCCAAATATCCATATTTAAATCAACCCTAACTTTTTTGCCTTACACTGTTTGGCATTCTGGACTAACTTTTTTTCTTCAACAAGGTATACTTTGTTGAAGTCGCTAGGACCAATGGTTTCCGATAAAAACCTATAAAAAGTTATGATGCACGCAAATTGTCCAGAAGAGATAAAGTAACCTACTTACAATAACAACCATTTTTGTAAGCAGTTTAAAAAAACAGCAAGGAATTGAATCAAAATCTTAACCAAGAACAGAAAATAATGAAAATGGCTGACGAATGAAATTAAATAAAAACTAACTATATATATATTTAATAACTATTTATATATTTAACATTTGTAAAACTAACTTGTAATAATTGTTATGGGTATTTTGTGTTCTTGGTTAAGTTTTTAATCGATTTACTTGTCGTTTTCTTTAACTGCTTTAAAAAATGGTTCAATATACATTTGAAGAATACAGAGAAATGGTTATGTGTTATGGAGAAGCTCGATCAAATTTTTCCTAAGCTCAGCGTATCTATCGAGCGGATACGGCGGATTTCTATTGTTCGAACATTTAATGATGTACGTAGGTTTTTGGGAGAAAATGGATGTTTTGAGAAACCAAAGATCAATAGTGGAGTTTTGAGAACTAGTCGTTCTGTTCAAAACGAAGAAACCGTTTTGCAAGTGGTAGAAAATAATCCAAGAATAAGCACCAGAAAGATAAGTTCAACCATTCCTAATATCAACTAGAAAAACACTTAGAGAACAGCTTCTTTACACGTTTAATTTTCAAAAAATTCATCATTTATTAGAATATAATTTTTTACCTCGCTTACAATATTGCAAGTGGTTACAAAATCAAAGACAAAATTTTCTATTATTAATTTTATATTCGGATGAAGCGGGTTATAGTCGCGATGGTGTTTTAAACTTGCATAATCCGCACTATTGCTGTGATAAAAACCATAACCAAACCATGATAAGGAATCATCAGTATAGGTTTTCCATTAATGTGTGGGCAGGTATAATCGGTAATTACCTACTGGGCCCATTTCGATTACTCAATCGATTAACAGGCGAACTGTATCGTAAAATTTTGGAAAATGAGCTGAATACATTATTGGAAGATGGGCATAGTTGCAAGAAAGCACTTCATGCATGATGGTGCATCAGCTCACTTCTAACGTGTAGCAAGGGAATATACAGTGTGAGCCATATTCTCTTATGGAGTTTTATAGTTGGTGTAAGAGATAGTTAAATGCGTTGAATGGACTTTACAGTATAATTAAGAAATAAAATGTACTGGACGAATTCAACCTTTATTGTGCAAATATTTTGTAACAAGAAGTTATTGAATTAATAAACATTATTATCATTATTTTATTATTATTATTATGAATATTCACGAAGAAGATTTGGAAATGCGTGGATTGGTCGAGGAGGTCGATTTAGTAATTTGGAAGTTTATGAAAAATGAAGTATATGCCATAGAAATCAATACTGAAGAACAGTTATGGAACAGACTTATTGAATGTGCCGAAAGAGTTCGTAATAATCCAGGTATATTGGAAAAGTGCATGCAAGCAGAAGGCCTGCAATTCGAAAATTTTCTAAATACTTTTTGGTTTTTTGTTAATTTATCTGTCTTTTGCTAATGTTATTAAGATTCAATTATTGAAGTGATTGGTCCTTAAGTAAGTAGGTTACTCTGGTGATTCAGGACAATTTGAGTGAATTATAACTTTTCGATGCGTTTTTACCGGAAACCGTTGGTTCTAGCGACTTCAATAACGTATACCTTTTTGAACGAAAAAAGATAGATGAATCGCTTTTTCTAGTCCAGAATGACATACAGTGTAAGGCAAAAAAGTTAGGAATCCTGCGTGTGACGCCCTCTAGTAGAAATCTAAAAACTAATAAGATATTTGGATTCTGCATCATACAAAATCCCCCGCATACCACATTTTGTCTTCTTTGTTTGAAGATATTAGAAAGAAAAACCCAATAATAGAACATTGTTTACCGGGTAGGAAAGCTTAACATTCCTGGACTGATGAACAGAGTCCAGGAATGTGGCTTTTCCTACGAGGTAAACATACTATTTTTCCGCAAATCGTTTAAAATTCGACAGATATCGATTGATTAAAAAAAAACGCGATAATTTTATTCACAAATAAATGGTGCTTTGAAATTCCTAATAAAATTACTTGCGTTACTATGGAAACGTATTGAGGTTGAATTGTCAAACTTGACGCTTATAAATTTAATTCTTGTTCTCGAAAGTAAAATGATAAGTGATGATGAAATTTCCATTCCTGGGACTCCTCCAGAGCTGGTTGAGGCAGTGAATACTGCTTCATTAGAATTATCAAAGAAATCAAGAGAAAAGTACGAAAATGCATACAGACGTTTTATGGATTATCGCATGAGTAAAAATACGAGTTCTTTCTCTGACAATGTTGTAATGGCATACTTCCTAGACCTTTGTTTAAAGATGAAATCTTCAACATTATGGGCCAATTATTCAATGCTGAAGTCAACCCTTGCACTTAAACACAATGTAGATATATCTACATACTCAAAACTTCGTTCTTTATTGAAACGGCAAGCTCAAGGTTATAGGGCAAAGAAATCTAAGATTTTAACGAAGGAAGAAATTGAAAAATTTATCCAGGAAGCTCCAGATAAAGAAAATTTAATGATTAAGGTAATTTACAAGTTTTCAATTTCTATTTAGATTATAGCTTTATTTATTTTTAGGTGGCTATAATATTTGGTATTTCTGGGGCCTGTAGAATGGATGAGTTAGTTCGAATGACTGTACACGATATAGAAGACTTAGAATCTAAGCTTTTAATCAGCATACCTGAATCGAAAACCAACAAACCAAGATCATTTGTAATTTTAATCAGATCTACTTGAATGTTTATCGAAAGTATGTTTCGTTAAGACCAGTAAATATGAACAGTGACCGATTTTTCTTTAAACATCAAAGCGGAAAGGGTTGTAGACAAGTGGTAGGAATTCATCAATTTAGAAAAATGCCCAAAATAGTTGCTACTTATTTGAACTTGGTAAATCCGACATAATATACTGGTCACTGTTGTCGGTCTTCTGCAACAATATTGGTTGACTCTGGTGCCGACATAACTAGTTTAAAGAGGCATGGCGGATGGAAGTAATCAAACGTTGCTGAAGGATATATCGAAGAATCGCTTAACAATAAGGTTGAGGTGGCAAATAAAATTTTCACAGTATAAAATAGTCAACAAAATGACCTTTCCACACTGCATGTTGTCCAAAATGTTTCTCATAGTTCTAAGAGTGTTCCTCCAATGTTCAATAATTGTACTAACTGTCAAATTACTGTAAATATAACAAATTGATCTTAAAAATGTATTCAGCAATGACTTGATGTTTTCAAAATATAAATTAATTCCTTATAAGCAATGTGTTTTCTATCATTTATGTAGAACACTAACAACTGTACGGAAATATCATTTCCTTACAGTAAGGAAGTCCTGACGTTTTTTTCAATAAATTTTGACAGAAATGTCAAATTTCCTATGATTTGCGGAAAAAGAATATACTTCAACACTGTATTTCACAAAGGAAGCAGTTTCAGACATATATTTATATGTCCCTCTATCGCGTGGCACTATGCATGGTACTCCTTTCCTTGACCTCCTGTATACTACAACTGAAATAAGAAAATGAAATCAATGTTGTATTGTGTGTATTTATACTTGATTTACATGGTTGCGCTCTCATGTAAATGCCCTAGGAATCTACTCCCTTGTCCCTAGTTTTGGAATGAAGCTTCCATTCAAATTATGGGATTAGTAAAACTATACACGAGCATTTTAGACATATGATTAACATAAAATAATCATACAATACTCTGCAATAATTATTAAAAGCTGTCCCATTGATGGTTACAATGTCGAAAATGGTAATTAAGCGAGATATAACTAACGCATTGTTAAAGTGACAAGATATTGTTTATCGGAGAAATAAATAATGTATCAGGCCGCAGCTGTTCTTGCATCAGTAATAATGGTAATATTTATTCCTTTGTTATGCAATATACCTAATTAAATGACATACCTGAATAGTCGTGTTCTGGTGGCGAATGTACAAGCGGTGGTGTTCTTACAACTGCAAATAAAAAGTCCTATTATTCTTGATGAAAATAAGTGATTAAAAACAAAGTATACATTTAAATCAAGATATATTGAACAAGATTTTACTACCAGTATTACTTCTCATAAAGTTTTCATAGAATCATAGAAATTTTCATTGAATCTCTTCCTCGGAAAGTTGTCAAAATCTCTAACTATCCAGTAATTCAAACTTCGAATCTTACCGAGCTTGGAAATTTTTTTTATACACAACTTGTTTAGCATCTCTAAAAGTTGCCAATTATTTTGTTATACCCTCAGATTCTCTTGGAACCCGATTATATTGTATTACATAATCAGTTTACAAAGTACTCGTTTCTCCGTTAACAAGATTACAATTAGAAGCAAGTAATTTGATAATAGGGGCAACAAGATTATCACCAAAAAATAGACGCCCCATATTTGTTACCATATTCGGAATAGATACATATAAATTCAATACAACTGAAAACAACAACTGCTTATCAGCGTCCCTAATGGAATAGATAGATTGATAAAAAATTTAATCCCTAAACACAACATGACTTTTAACCATAAATTGCAGCCATACAAAATGAAATTACATAGAATACCTTCAATGGAATTTTTTCAGAAGATATACGACGGGGAATGATTACTTGGGCTATTTCTACCATTAAAAATTGGGAAATTCTCAAACAATTCTATCTTTTTTCAAAGAAAACGAAGATGTCTTATCGAAACATTGGTATGAAAAAAAAACAATAGCATAAATAAATATATACTGAGCAATTCTGATTGTTTCGTTGTTTCAATTTTATTCAGACTCTTCCAAGTCAATGGCCATGTGTTGTTCTATGTCTTTTTCTTATTTTTCCCTCATCTCGAATGTTTAACAATTGCTCAAATGAAGGTGAATCGTCAGTATCTTCTATCAAAATCACATTTACCTTCCTCTGTTGTTTTTAAATCAACATTTTATCAAGACTGATCTTGGTAACTTGTACATGCAGGAGAACAAGACAATCCTACTTTTTTGCAGCCACATTTGCCACTGTAGCCTTTCTTACAATTGCAGAAAATGGTGTTAAGAAGTTTTTCTAGAGCGGGTGGTAGTTAAGTTGAAATCATTTCCAAATAATTATTTATTGATTTCCATCCCCAGTGTTCGAGGTTCAATTGATTACCTAGCCACCTCTAAACTTGTTAATTCAGTCGATACAAATTCCGAATCGCTAATTTCCGATGACAGTTCTACTTGTTTTTTGTCACGTGTATTTTCAGGAAAGTTTGAACATCGGAATTTTCTATACAAACTCCATAAAAAGCAAGAAGAAAGTAAATTCGTTGGGTAATTATTGTTTGACGTAAATAATCCTGTTCTTAAAATACTTTCGCTCAGTCAATTAAATCTTGTTTTTCAAATAATTTTATAACAGAAGTTTCACAGATTGCAGATGTAAAGGGTCATTCAACAAGAATTTTGTGTCCAGTCTATTTCGGCTAACACATCACAGATTTTGAGTTTTTAAGCTGCAATCGATTCGATTAGTTCCGTATAAACTCTGTCCTTAAGATAGCCCCACAAAAAATAATCCAGCGGTGTTTAAATCACACGATCTGGCTGGACATTTAACTGCTGAATTTCGTGAAATTATGCGATCAGCAAATTTGGTTTGCAATAAATTGACCGTCATTGGCTGTGTGACAAGTCTTGTTGAAACCACAGGTCAGTGATATCCATGTCATCAATGAAAATTGAGCCGTTAATATCTCGCGATAGCATGATGATTTTTTCAGCATAACCAGCTGGTTGTTCCAGAATGACTTGAGCAAATCTACGGCAATGCGAATGGTCGGTAGGGGTTGAATTTTGTAAGGCTTTAAAACCAAATCCTTATACAAAATTCGCCATGTGGTTGTTGGGGATAACCACAGTTGTTGGAGAACGTCGCGAAATTGACAAATTTGGATCTTCTTCAATACTGTAGCACAGTATAGATACCGACCAGTAGTAGCACTCCGTGGATTGTTTTAGTCTGACTCGCGCATTTCGCTGGGATTCTAACCTCATATTTTGGTCCTTGTTCATTGTTTTCATCAATAATTCTAAGATGTCTGGAATAATGTCATTTTAATTATTTTAGACAGCTTAAATAATTACTTTGTACAATTAATTCGTTTAATATTTAGAAGAATATAATTTTTTTTGAGATCTATTTAAAATTCAAAGAAGAAGTTGAAGAAAAAAATACAACCTAATCTATAATTCAGTGGAATTTCTTTGAGTCAAAATCTACCATGAACCAGCTAAGCTCATTTATTTAATCATTTATTTTCATTCCAGTAAGTTTCTGTTTCAATTTTGTGTTATTTTCAAATCAATTCCAAAATGATTAACAATTGTAGCGTATACCACAGCAAAAACAATAGTTTCAATAATCCAAAACTTTTTTCTCAATACCATTAGACACCGACAGGTGAGTGATACATATAGTATTGTAGAAAATGTTGTTTATTAAAAGCTCCGTTATTTGAGTAGTGCTTCATTCAATTAGTTGAGATATCAGGAACCAATGGAATTTTAGCAGATTTACGCCTACAGCAGGCTTAGTATGGTCGTCATTTCTTTGAGATTAGTTGAGATATCAGGAACCAATGGAAAAAAAAAGCTCGAGAATGTGCTATCAGTTTTCTTCTACTTCTACAGTAGTAGTGCCCACTCAGTACAATTAATTAGAGTTCATAAAATGTAAAATTCAATTATCGTAGCACTGAATTGTAGGTTCTTTCAAATTTTGTTGTTTTGAATGAAATTTCGTGTGTTGACTTGTTGCTAACTCTGGAAAAGGCTAATGAAGACTCTGCTTGATCGAAAACCCAATTGTAGGAAAGGTACAAAGGGTTTGAAAACGAGATTCAACTCCATCAAAGAAAATTCATAGAAGTAGCTGAATGCCATCCCTGAAAACGCCTATAATAAAAGCTTTCATGATAGGAAAAAATGTTGGCACATTGGCTTCAAATGGGATATATTCAGAAGATACAATAAATATTGAAGAAGTTTAATATTTTTGCGTTTGATTTCAAACTTGCGAATCCTTTTTGTCGGAGGGTATAAACTTAACGAACCTATCTTATGGATCTACAACGCAATACCAGTCAGAACACAAACGTTTCGGAAACAAATAAATTGACAAAAGTTTAATCAATGTACTGACGTGAAGTCAGTATGCTTCAATTCAACATCAATCAAAAAAACATTACGTGAATAATAACAGTATATGACCTCAAAGCAGAAAAACGTTCACAAAAACATAACGAACGCGTCTTGAAGAAAAATTAAGAACACGAGCCACATGCGGCGATCAATAAAAACGAAAATTCGTGTGGAGAAAGTGGTAACATTTTCTTGACACCATTTCGCATCGGGTTGGTAAAGGGTCTTCTAATCAGAGTACGGATCAGACACGCAACACAATCGCGGCAAATTCGGCCGGCAAGAATGACACAATGGAACAACGGCCGCGGATCTCACACGATAATTTGGAAAATGCGGACCATTTCTTCGGCATTGTACCATAATGGGCATGGGAATCGAGTTCGAAATAATCGGTTAGATACTACCGTTACCGCTACTGCGATTCCGTTTCCTGAAAACGGGTGTTTGCGGCTTAGGCACGTCCGATGCAGCGGTTTTCGAGCGATTTTTGATTGTTTCGATGGAACAATTGAAATATGATGCGATTGGCACCATAAACCGGTTGGGTTTCCCGGTCATAACGATATCAACAAGGTTTTTACACGCTTAATCATCACATTTTGTCCAAATAGCATTAATACGAGAATAGAATGATAAGTAACCGTGTTTGGAAAGAAAAGTCATCATACCTATTTAATTCTCAACACAGCATCCTTCAAGCTCGATGCACTTAGCCTAGCTTTTCATGACTTCCAAAAAAATATGATTTTTTGAACTTTGCAAAATAGGCATATGTTTCCACGATGACCTCAACATTTGACGTAAACCGGTTTCTGACAAGCCATTTTTTCATGTTTGGGAAGAAAAAGAAGATCTGCCAGATCTGAATGAGCCGCTTCGTTGTGGTGGAGGAGCAATTTTGTTCGGTACGGAATGATGGATCGTCGGGCAGTCGAAGATTTTTTCATAGTTTAATTTCCTATGGTGTCATCTAACTTCATCTCGAAAATTAAAATGTTCTATCGAGTAGTTTCCGAGATATTAAAAGTTTCTATATAGGTCGGAAAATGCCCGAATTATAATAGGGAAGAGAAAAATTTCACTTGCACTATATTCCTACAACCTCTTCCCTTCCTAATGCCAAATTTCAATTCATTCCTGTTGATATTTCTCGAGAATTCCGCCTATTTACTGAATAATTTGAATCAACCCGCACGCCAATGACCATGCCGTTCGGGTATTTCCGACAATCGGTCTGCTGGCATTTGGTCTGCCAAGATCACACCCGTCACTATTTTAGACATCTTATCTATAGGCTACAATGATCTATGATTCACATTGATATGTTGGCCTATTGAGCTGTCGGCTTTACTAGTAACTAGTTGATGTATCTGAATCAGTCAATATATCCCAATCTAAAATGAGGAATATAAAGAAAAAATTACACATTCAGGAGATCAGCTCCTACTTTAGAACATGTATCACATCCATTCAATATAGATGAATTGAGGGCTGCAACCAAATCTACCAAATCTCGAAAAGCAGCAGGTTTTGACGGAATTTATCCAGAATTCATCAAACATTCAAGAAAAAAGGCCTCTTATTGGTTATTGTCTTTCTATGGCAATATTCTGAATTCAGGAAACTTTCCTTCCGAATTTCGTAAGGCTAATGTAAAGGGTATTTTGAAATGAGGAAAAAATCCTTGTGATCCTAGTAGTTATCGACCCATCAGTTTATTGAGTGTTCCTTTCAAGATATTAGAAAGGTTAATTCTTTGTAGAATTGAATCTTCTATAGAAAATGCTCTACAAAATTTCCAGGGAGGCTTTAAGAAAAATAGAAATTGTTCAGATCAGGTTCTCAGCCTTACAACTTTCATAGAATCAGGCTTCAATGATAGGTTGAAAACAGGAGCTGCTTTCATTGATTTATCTTCGGCATATGACACTGCGTGGAAAGATGGATTAATTTTCAAACTCTATACCCATCTGAAGTGTGGGAAAATGGTACGATTATTACAAAATATGTTATCTGATAGAAGATTTCGTGTTTTTATTGACAATAAGAGTAGCAATTTCAAAACATTGAAAAACGGTATTCCTCAAGGATCAGTTTTAGCTCCTTTACTTTTCAATTTATATCTAAGTGATTTACCCACGACATCATCTCAGGTTTGTTTATGCCAACGACATTGCTATTGCTTACCAACATTCGGATTTCCATACTCTGGAAAACATACTGTCATCTGATTAGGAGATTTAAAAGAATTATTTTATTGAGTGGCGATTATGTCCAAATCCCAACAAAACAGAGGTATCTTGTTTCCATCTGAATAATCACTTATAATACCACAAGAGCTTCAAAATTATCGGGAAATACCAGATAATTTTGAAGCTCGTGTGGTATTCGGGGGATTATTTTTCTGTCCCAAATGTCGGCCAATAGAATTGCACCATGAGACAAAATGTACAGTTAACAAATAAGAATTTCATAATGAATAAAACAACATTTAATTAAGAATCAGGGTAGTGCAATTAAAAATACAATTGTTGTAAACATTGGTGCATGTTTTCTTCAAGTCTGAGTTCTCGGTAATGGTCCCAGAAGAGGTAGATGGCATGAGGTTTATGCTGTTGATGGCATTTTCTGCAGTAGGCTTACTCCTTCGCAGTTTCTGGACAATTAATTCGTGGTGTTCCTGGTCGAGTTGGAGATACAGCTTGATGGAGTTACTGTTGGCATGCCCAGTTATTTTGATTATCTGCTGCTCTCCCAGGCCCGATTTCGCTAGATTGGAGACGGCTGTTGCACGACTGGAGTGATTGGTGATTTTTTTGTTACCAAGGTCAAGCCCAGCTTTTTGTGCTGACTCCTTAACCCACTTTGAAATCGTGTTTTGGCCTACTGGAGAATCCTTGTACCACCTAGCGCCTGGAACTTTATTCCAGAATGGATTTTGGGTCAGGAATACTCTGTCGCTCTTGATATTGACATCTCTCTTCTCTCTCAATTTCTGGAACACTCTCACTGGGCACTTGTCAGGGATTTCCCGATTCTCCACCAGCCACTTGCTGTCTGATAATTTTTTATCACCACCTTGTGTGGTCTTGCTGAAAATTGGATTGTATTCAATTCTCCCAGTTGTTTCCCCGTCATTTTGCTGTTCTGTGTTGAAGTGATGTATTCACGCCATGATGCCCTCACCACCTCTCCAAGCCAATTCCACTGATATTATCATGAATAATTTTTTCTGGAGGCCATCAGGAGTTTCCTCGTCCCATACAGTGGTCATTGCATCCCAATCTTTTTCCTCCAACGTTGCTGTACTTGTCCTCCGTTTTTCCGGAATAGATTGTAAAGCCTTACGCTTGGCATCACGAGCTCCTCGAGCGGTCTCGAATGCAGGATCCGAAAATGGGTTGATTTTGATGTCGAAATCGTTCAAATACTTTTCTTGAAGTAATTTAGCAGTCTGATTCCACATTGTTTTTATTGTACCTTCCTTATAGTCTTCTCCATCCATTTTCTTCATATTGTAAGCGTAATCTTTCATAATGTTTGCCAATTGCGCTTCACTCGTTTCAGCACTCAATGTGTATTCCCTCTCAGTACAAAAAGTAGTAAATTGGTTCCAAACTGTTTTTTTTGCCTTCTCCGTATTAATGGGAACATTTCCTTTGACTTTTTTATCGATGGTGGACAGAGAACAAACTCCAAATCGACTCATTTTCATGCAAAATCTCCAATTTTCACAATTGAATTCAACCTGTCAGTTTGACGTGTGCTTAATTTGACTGGATCATGTTTTGTTTATATATAGCAACTACCAGAGAAAATTTTCAAAAAATTATCAGTATAATACCATGTAGGTTGTACCACGTGACGTCGAATGGTGCAATTCTATTGGTCGATATTTGGGTCGGAAAAATAATCATGAAAAATACCGGAAATTAGCTGTGACTTTCAATGATTCTCCTATCGAACATAATTTCTATCCAAAATACTAAGAAGTTAAATTAGACACATCTCTCAATTACAAGGCTCATTCAAATAATGAGCCTTAAACTGAAAACTAGGAATAATATATTCTTCATAAATTAGCTGGATCGTCTTGGGGTGATGATGTAGAAACTTCAAATACTCACGTGATCTGCCCTTGAAGATTTCTTCGTAGTCGTGAAGGTTTGTTATATTGGCTGAATTGTCATCGTCCGGATCCGTGCCTGAGGTGCTCTCCTCGATCGTCTTGGACAACGATTGAGTCTTGAGAGTCACCGGTCTCTCTGCCTTGGAGAAGCTTCTCCTACCGCTTGTGTTCGGCGCGAAAGGACTGGACACCGTTTCCGTCGTCTTGGCAAGGGGTTTAACCTTTGTCAGGTCAACCACGTAAATCTGCACGTTGGTCAGGTGGAAAGAAACTCCTATCTGGAAGAGAACAAGAGTAAGATGAAAATAGTTATTTGCGCACCAAGTGTGTTATAGATGTTAGGCCCGAAGACCGAAAACGCTCAGTGGCCGGGAAAAACGGCCACATCGCGTTCTGGCTGTCTTCGAACGCACAGAACGCGTTTTGGTTGTTTTTAAACGCTCGCAACGCGTTCTGGTAATTGTTAAACAGCCGGAACGCGTTTTGTCAATTGTTCAACGCTCACAACGCGTTCTTAATGTTCGACTTGTATTATTTGCCGATTTCTACCTGCGTAGGATAAAATTTATATTGTCCCTCATAAAACAAAGTTGAAAATTGAAATACAATTCAATTATTGACAACTACAATTGGATACCAAAGATGGCTTCGGTTTTTCTTGCCGAATCATTTCAACAATATTAAATTTCTTATAATTGTTTTTCAGTTCTAGGAAGAAAGTAACACTAATAAACTTATATTGTCGAGCATATAATATATAAATGCATGAATTAAAAAGCGAAAAGTTCTTTATTGAACAAATGAATTTCAATTTATTTTCTACAAATCCAACTTATTGTGGAGAACAAAACAAACTTGAATTTATAACTCTTTTAATTACTTTATTAGAAACAATTCAATTATTGAAAACTACAATTAAATACAAACGACGGGTTTTTCCGAACTTTTGTGTACTTTAAATAGGTACGTTACTTATTTTTACAAGAACTGTTTGAATGACATTTCGAATTACATAGTACATTTAAATTGTATCCGTAAAGTATGGAACAAATTCATTTTTAGCTAATCAGACCATTTTAAGAAATAATCCTGAAACACATCGATTTTTATTTTAATTTACCTTATTTTAAAATAATAATCTAATATACAGCGTGAATTATTTTCGAGTAATGACATCACCGTCATTTTTTTCAAATTGAACTATTTCGTCTCCATTTCCGGATTACTCTAGCTGAGCTGATTCCAAAAATGTATCACATGTTGATTCCAATAGGTACAGGGTCGACAAATATACAATAGTTTTGTATGTGCTCAGTGCTCATAAAGAAATGCTAGACCACAAGTACCAAACATGTTCAGACACAACTTATTTTTATTATTCTAAACATGTAAAAACTACAGGGTCTTACATTTGAACCAATTACCGTTAGACAAACGCGTTCCGGCTGTTTAACAATTACCAGAACGCGTTGCGAGCGTTTAAAAACAGCCAAAACGCGTTCTGTGCGTTCGAAGGCAGCCAGAACGCGATGTGGCCGTTTTTTCCGGCCACTGAGCGTTTTCGGTCTTCGGGCCTAACATACAGATCATAACGCCCGAAAATATTCGGTCCGAGGGATGAATGATGTACGATGGGCGTTATGATCTCGTACATGATTTTATTTTTCACGAGGAAATCATTTTTTTACAATAAAAATCGATTGTTCCTGTGATTCTCATCCCATTCAACTTCTAGTTGTAACCATGGCATTTGTTAAAGTTTCGAAGTTCGTTTTGCAGTCTTCATAGAAGTGAATATCGTTATTGTTTTCTTCGAGAAGAAATAATGGAAATGAGTAATTTTTCAGATATAATATATAAAAATATAAAAAATAATATATAATATAAAATAATATAATAGAAATCAATGAAAGTTGAGAAATAAAATTATTTTCATAGATGAGACCGTGTTGTTGGCGTATTTTCAAGAATTGGTATGCTATTTTACTTTTCATTTTGTTTATGCACTTAATTTTTTTAATTTCACTGTGAAAAATACTTTCATTTTAAAAACTACACTGATGAAAATATCAATATTTCTAAATTCTTCCGACTAGTAGCGTCCTTTTAGTTATTTATGTACCTAGTGCGTTATATGGATCCTAACGCCCGGAGGGAAACATTCGGCCCGAGGGATGAATCTTGCCCGATGGGCGTTAGGATCTAATAACGCTCGTAGTGCATACAAGATTTTATTTTTCACGAATATATCATTTAATTACAATAAAATTCCATTGCTCCTATGATTTTTTTTCCATTTAACTTTCAGTAATAACCATGGCATTTGTTAATATTTTGAAGCTTGTTATTGCTGTCATCATTTTATTAGGTGAATGTCATTACTGTTTTCGTTGTGAAGATTTAAAGAAATAACAGAAATGAAACTCGAAACTTAAATCGGTATGTCAAACGAAGAAAAAATAGGAGTGTTCGGGCGTGAAAGTGAAAGTCGTGTTGCCTACGTGGTACGCTTCCGGGGTGTTATTATCCAAGTGCTGGCGACTTCGCGGATATTGGCGAAAGCATTTTCTCGCTTGAATATGCGCGAATCTAAGTAGGATGACGTCACTTTTTGTTTATGAAGCGGCCATCTTAAGATAATCCGCCGGAAAGTGAGGAACGTTATATTTTTAAAAGTTTTTGAGAATTCAAGATTACATAATTTCACCGAGGAAAGTGATATTCATCTGTTTAATTTCATCTCTTTAATTGCCGAAAGTGGGGTTGAGCAACTACCGGAGAGAGGCCCCTTTGGAGCCCTATTACAAACTTTGATTCATCATCACAACGTCAGTGCAAGTGAGGGGTATCCTTGACTCCATCCCTTAAAACCCCTTTTTCAGTTGCCGATTCATCGTTGTCAGTTGTGAGCTACACCACTCTGGGGTAAGTGCTTTCCTTTAGCTGGTTGCTCAATCTTATTAATCATTTCATCTGAAATCGATCAGCCGCAATTTAATTGCAGCGGTTGATGCTGGTTAGAAAATTTTCATTTTATCTTTTCTTTCTCAAACAACGAGTGGGCCTAATAATCCAAAACGCCCGCAAAAAGCCATAGGGCGTTATGAGTGTATTTATAGCAGACGTTTCTAAGGTAAAATAAACAGATAATGTAAAAGTAAAAATTAATAAGATTATAGTCGCATAGACAAAGTTTCGCGCTGTTTTGTCGAGTTTAACAGTGATTGGCTTCTCTGTGTCTAGATGAAAGTTTATTTTAATTTATAGACACAAACTCACTACAAAAATATTTGCTCTTGTAATAATTCGGGTTTTAGACGTTTATCGGCCCCTTTGAAGAATTTATTTTAGAAATCATGCTGAATAATTTCAACAAAATCACTGTGGAAATGACCATCAGCCAGAAAAATAACAAAGGTGAGGAAACATCATGACACACCCCGACTAATATGGCTGGACCATAAGCAAACGCATGTAAAAACTTCTGGAAATTTTTTGGCCAGCAGAATCTTTTTCTACCCTTGGCCTAAATAATGAACGGAACAATGATTTATATTGGCTTCGTGATTCAAACTTCATTACAAAGAATAATAATTTTTTTAGGTTAACATATGCTGAATATTTTCACAGGAGTATTAATTTATAGCCAAAAATGACTGGTGACAGCTGCAAGAAATGTTCCAACATCAGAACTGTAGTTATTCTCAGCTACACGCAAACTTCTCTCGTAAAATCATCCATTACACATGGACAAGGTAGATTAACCTCATTGAGGAGAACTCATTTTCAGCCCTAAAAACTGTTCAAGGCATATGAAGAAGTTGAAATAAGACATCATTTCACCGTTCACGTTTTTTCACATTGCACGTGACTCTAGCGGTATCACAATGACGTGTTTCCGCTTTTTTTCCGACGGGTTTTTTCTCGAAAACGAACGTAATAAAACTAGTCTTGAATTACAAGTAAATCTCTATCATTGTCTGAATAAATTATTATTAACAGTCTGTATACCTGCCGGTTCTACTAGGTAAGATTGAATTTGATAGGAAAATTTGCATGAATGAACATAATACCGACTGTTTTATCGAGGATACTGCAAGGGCATGAAATATATATGCAACTACTAATAATACGCTATTTATCAGTGAAAAAATCGTTGAAACTATTAGATTTTAGAGTCTTTTCCCGTACCCTGGACCGTAATACAAGCGCCACGACGAATGAACAAACCTATGTCTCAAATTGAAAATTACTACTCACAGCTATCCTTTAGTTTTGCCCAAAGCTCAGATTCCCTTCTAAAAATCAATCAAAAGTAAGCATATAAACTGCATTGCTAATTGGGAAAACTGTAAGTAGTTATTTTTAATTTGAGATAAAAATTTGACCTTACGTCGGTGCTATCCTAAATTTTGACGGCATACATTATTACACCCTAAATGAACCATTTCGAAGAATTTTACCCCAACTGAAACTGAATTAATAAGTTCGACAGATGTCAATCAAATACATATCTGCGATAGCCTCGAGAATTGAAATTTCTACGATCTTTGTGACATTTCTCTTTTTCGATTTTACAAAAAATCCATATATTCAGACGAATTTGGGACATATTGAACTTCCTTCGAGCATTTAAGGGTGCTTTAGACAGTTTTGAGAAAATGATTCTTCTAGAAAAAATGACTTAACAAAACTTCTGAATTTCATAATCTATCCCCAGTAGTGTTGAAGATGGTAAAAAAATTTGTTCCGAATAGGTTTTGACAAGAGAAAACATGAGAAACTACTTGAATATCATAACTTTGAAATTTGTATTCTATGAATTTTTAAAAATTGGAATTTACAGGTTCAGAATAGGATTTAGAATAGAACACAACCTTAGACATTAGTGGGACCAGCATACATTCAATATTCAATCGCTCAATAAAGGCTCGTGTCGATTGGTCGAATGAAACGCTCCAAAAATACGATGGCGATGTTTCGAAGCACGTCTATGACATAAATCATATTTAATATATTAATATTTATTAATATTTCTGTCCTTAGGTTGGATTGGGTTAGTCGCCGCTAACTTGACCCTACCGTCTTTCGAGATTCAACTGTCTCTGCTGTTGGAAGTGTCTGTGCCGCGTTGTTCAGTTTTTAAATTTGTATTTTTTGTTTTTGTTACTTTTATCGACTTTTTGCTACTGTTGTTTTAATTTTGGTTGTTGATATGCCTAATTTCACCAACGTTGGCTTGATAAATCCTTTGAGCTGCACGAGCAACACCATCGGCCTTGCCATATGCCATCACCATATCAGCATACTCAGCGTTGGTGAAATTAGGCATATCAACAACCAAAATTAAAACAACAGTAGCAAAAAGTCGATAAAAGTAACAAAAACAAAAAATACAAATTTAAAAACTGAACAACGCGGCACAGACACTTCCAACAGCAGAGACAGTTGAATCTCGAATGACGGTAGGGTCAAGTCAGCGGCGACTAACCCAATCCAACCTAAGGACAGAAATAGTAATAATAATTCACACGCGTCTAAAACGGGCAGGTAAAATTTCCTTGCTCGCTGTGTTGTATCGAAATCCGTACTTTTATTTAGGTGCGACTTTCTTCACTCTTCTGACTAAAACCTTATTTGCAGTATTATTTTTTTATTTACTTACGTAAATAGCATATGGTTAGCAACGTTATAAACCAAAGAACATTTTAAAATAAAACTAAGTTTGTAATAGCTGTAACTTTTCTTTAAATTTCAATAGGAGTGGAGATGTTTGCATACTTTCATAATTTTTTTTTAATAAAAGGCCCACGTGTTAATTTCTGTGGTGTTATCTGTAACAATAAATACGTTTTTTTCTTAAACACACACACACACACACACACACACACACACACGTAGACTTAATACAATAAAAAAATGCATGTTAAAGCACACGCAAAAAAAAAGTTATGGGGCTTCGAAGGGTACATTTTGGGTAATTTAGAAAAACCTAATAAAAAAATCATACCTCCGTAAACTGTAATACTAAGGACCCAGGTTCCAAGACTGAAAAGGTAGCAAATGACCCTACCAACGCCCCAAAAAATTTGACGGTCTATGTGCCGAACACCCTGTATATAAAATGGGTATTTTTCCATCTCTAATAATACTTGTGGTTTTTCTAGGAAAAAATCTTTATAAGGAAATTAGTTCCTAATTGTTTTCAGTTAAAAATCGAGGATTAGAGAAATTGGGTCACATTAGCATCACTAAGTTTCTAGAAGAAACATAGTTCAGTCAATCTGTCGTAAATTAAATAGTTGAAGGAAAAAATTTCCACACTAGTGAAAGTTGTTTTTATTGTTGTAAGATGAGGTAAATAAGCTACCTTGAAGATGGGCATTTAAAATTTTACTGCGTTTTTTAAAAACTCAAAAAAACTGAAAAAATTTTGAAATCGTTTTTCTCGAAAAATATACATTTACAGGAAAATTTATTAAACAAAAAATGTAGAGGACGTTGCGATCTACAATTAATGTCGTTGACGCTATGCTGTACAACAGGAAGTGCGCACTGTAGGTGGCGCTAAAGGTGGGAAATAAGTGTTTTCTATGTTTTTACCCTGAAAAAATTATTTTTATGCATAAATGTAAATGGAAAAGTTGTTCCTCTGAATGTTACTAACAACTTTTATTTAAACTTTTTTATACGACTTACCGTTTTAGATCAGCAGCTTCGAAGCTATTCAAATTCCGATAATTCAGTTGCACGCAGTATGCGAACTCATCTTGATACACATATGAATAAAATTACAATTATTTATATTGTTTTTGATAACATTTTAACATTTTGAAATAGTTTTTAAAAATTTGTTATTCATTACTATATGTTTTGAACAAATTGATGTAACATGATACTTTGTGTTGTTAAAAGATTTATATTTTTGATTGTTATTAATGTTACTAACTTTTTCAAACTTAATACTTTTTCCAATATATTCATAAGTACATCAGTTTGTTTAAAACATATAGTAATGAATAACAAATTTTTAAAAACTATTTCAAAATGTTAAAATGTTATCAAAAACAATATAAATAATTGTAATTTTATTCATATGTGTATCAAGATGAGTTCGCATACTGCGTGCAAACTGAATTATCGGAATTTGAATAGCTTCGGCAGCTGCTGCTCTAAAACGGTAAGTCGTATAAAAAAGTTTAAATAAAAGTTGTTAGTAACATTCAGAGGAACAACTTTTCCATTTACATTTATGCATAAAAATAATTTTTTCAGGGTAAAAACATAGAAAACACTTATTTCCCACCTTTAGCGCCACCTACAGTGCGCACTTCCTGTTGTACAGCATAGCGTCCATGACATTAATTGTAGATCGCAACGTCCTCTACATTTTTGTTTAATAAATTTTCCTGTAAATGTATATTTTTCGAGAAAAACGATTTCAAAATTTTTTTTCAGTTTTTTGAGTTTTTAAAAACGCAGTAAAATTTTAAATGCCCATCTTCAAGGTAGCTCATTTACCTCATCTTACAACAATAAAAACAACTTTTACCAGTGTGGATATTTTTTCCGAGGTCCATTGACAGATTGACTGAACTAACACGCAATAAGATGTGTAGGCAAATTGAAGATATAAACATCATTCAGAAAAAACGAGAGTGCTAATTAAAATTTGAAATAATTATGAAGTTTACAATGCATAATCGTCGATGTATCGGATAATTGTGACATTCGGTTATTTGAAGGTTACACGTGACGTGATCGATTTCATAGATAACATTAGATTAACCATAAAAGTTGGAATCATTACGGACATTCGAAGTATTCCATCTTACCGATATGGTCATCATTGAGGCTGGATTGATTCCCAGTGAAATGATTCATTTAATAACTACCAGCTTCGAGGTATGATACAAAGAGAATTTCAAACCCATTTGTGAGACGAAATTAAGACTTTTGCGGTTTTTGTTATGAGATATTTATAGAGAATATTGACTTTGAATTATCGTCAAGAGTACCAAGCTCTATGAGCGTTAAATAACTTGACACTTATTTCAGCAATTTTCGATAAAAAATCGTTCTACTTCATCGAGCAAGTACCCAAAAAATAGGCAACAGATATTTTAAAAAATACAGAAAAGCAACGACGTGAGCTTGGGAGCGCTTGTTTTGAAGTTTCTATGCTGACTCCGGAACAGTGCCGTACAAAAACAACGGAGATAGACAATATAAAAAATATTTTTGTATATTTCACGATGTAACTCGTATATAATTAATTTTTGGGCAATGACCATCATCTATTATTGAGTAGATAGGATCTCTAACAGAACTAGTAAAGCATTGATAAGAGAAGATCATAATCGATTCAACAAAGTAAGATTACTTTAAACCTGTTAGAACCTAAGATGTGATATAAAATCAAAAACGAATGCAGGAGTCTATTAAAATATTCTGGGTGCTGTAAAACATAGCTATGAAAGAATTGATGAAAAACAGAAACAAATTTAAGAAAGGAAACATCAGAAACTCATGCTGGATTCGAGAACATATGAACCTTTGGATCATTCAAAAACAGTAATCAATTTATCAGGTAAACATCTAGGTGAAGAACAATTATTTCTTCTCAACAAAGGTTTTAAATAGCTCCTAAAGTGATACCAAAACTGGAAATCAGGTTAGCAGAGGAAGATACAGCACTAAATATTCGAAATCCTGAGAAAGCTGAAGAAAGCTCTAGAATGTTGAGTTATCTCGACAGATTTCAGATAATTAATCCCGCACAACATGGCTTTAAAAGTGGACATTCATCCCAGTCGGCAGCAATTAAATCTTACGAGTCTGTTTATAAATGTTTGGATGGAAACTTGTGGTGGGTCTGTTCTTTGATTTATCATCGGCATTTAATACACTGTCCTTTGAATTTATACTGGATAAGTGCCATAATCTAGGTTTCAGAAGCATTTTTCTCGAATGGTTGCGCAGTTACCCTACTGAAAGAACTATGTCGTTTAGGATTGGAAAGAGTTATTCTGAAGCTCAAGGTATCGGCCTTGGAGTTCCTCAGGGGTTCCTCACTTTTATTTATTTTGTTTATAAATGATCATTCTTCACATTTGAGTCGCTTCCTCTTAACGCTTTTTGCTGACGACAGTTCAGTGTTGATTTCTGGCAGGAGCCTTGGGGGGCTCCAGGAGACCTGTGAGTGTATTATGCAAGCATTTGTGAGCTGGTGTCGAGCTTACAACTTAATGATAAATGTTGTAAAGACCGTATGTGTTCATTTTGCTCATAAAAATAAAGAATTATGGTCATTTACGTTTGGATGTGGAATTGATAACATTACATCATCAGAGTCCAATAAATTTCTAGGAATTTATGTAGATAGGTATTTAAGGTGGACAACCTTATCTCAAATAACTCAGAAATTATTGAATTTAGGAGCATAATCATGTGAGGAAACTATCACTATTTTTGACCGCAGAATCCAACACAATTAAAAAAAAATAGGGTTTTAATTTAAAAAACATAAGTTATGGCCAATTTAAAATCACAATTTTCAACACAAAATTTGAAACACCCTGTGATGATATTTTTGAAATCAAAAAGATGCATGATATTTTCACATCCTTCCTCTTCGATGTTGTAAAAACGGTTTACGCTCAGGAGATTTAAAATAAGAAAAATGAACATATAACTGACTGAACATATTTGACTTTTTTTCCAGTTTTTTTAGATATTTTGGAATCTATTCGATTTAATACAATGGTTCTAACAAAAATTTAGTCACTATTGAATACTCGATCATATCAGGAATGGAAAACTTGAAAAAATTTTTTCATCGTCGAATTTATTTTCACTCCCTGTATAACCGAAAGTTTTTGGGCTTCGAAAATATTTTAGCTCTGTAGAGAACTTTGCACAATATCATAATCCCAATTTTCAGATTTCAAATATGTCTAGTTCTCCAGAAACGTCTAATAGGCACTCGAACTTGAGTCACCCTGTAGTAAAACCCAAATTATGGAAGAGATATGTAGATGATACTTCCATCATTTGGCAACATGGAATGAACACTATAGATGGATTCGTTCAAAATCTCAACAATCAAGAAGAATCTATTAAATTCACAAATAAAATTGATAAAGATAAACAACTCTCACTTTTAGATCTACTTGTTCATAAACAAAATGGAATCCCAGTGTGTAAAAAAACACAGGTAAATATCTACATGTTAATTACAACCATCAACTGAATACTAAATTGGGAATAAGAAATGTTTGTATGATAGAGCAACAAATATATGCTCTACCAAACGAAATAAAAAAAGAGGAAATTAATAACATTACATAAACACACAGAAGTAATTGCTATGTCAAAAAGATATTGGAAAGAACGAAATAAAAACAGAATATAAGCTTGAACTCCATAATGACACAAAAATCATGAAAAGCGCCATTTCTTATGTGCAAGGTTTATCAGAAGAAATTAAAAGAATTGGAAATAAATATGACATAACAACTCCTCCTAGACACAAGATACCATCTGGGCTTATCCAACAAAAGTTAAACTCGATAATGAACATCAAAGAACGAAGAATTGCATATGAGATATGGGAAACAAAACTACCTTTAAAAGTAAGGATAAAACTACATCACAAACTTTTTCAAGTGTTAGACACCGATAGATTCAAGAGTCGTCTAACATGCTGTAAATGAAAGTCATCATATCCAAAGAAGACAAACCTACAAGATGAAAAATCAAAGAGACAGATTTATGAAAATCGCTTTTAATCTCATAAGTGCATAATCAATTGAGTTGTCAGAAGTTTAAAAGCCAATCGTTCTAATTAACTTGAAGAAGTCTTTAAACCATAGATAAGCACAAATTTGGTCTAGTTTTCAGAGTTCTGTCAATCTTGACATACAATGAAATTTGAAAAATTTTCAAATATTGCCAAAGCTATTTTTTGTCTTGAAAATAACAGAATATGTCAGTCGGAACGTTGGGAATAAGAACAATAAGAAATGATGGTTATTTCCGAATAATAATTCTTCACGAGTTCAATCATCAACAATTTATTCTGAAAATATGGAAACTCTATCTTCTATCCTTCGATAGAGAGTAAATGGCCGGACAGACGGACGGATATACTCAAGTTTAGCCATGGATTATTATTCATTTGGAAGTCTAACCCCATCGATTGAGACCATTTTGGCTCGAAAATTACAGAGATTTGGGCAAAACGGTAGCATGCTGCTCTACTAGTTCAATGAATTAGAAAAATTTGAAAATATTCAAACAGGTGCTGCTTTCATCAAAGCTACCGAAACGTTGGTAACACAGGCTGGAAATATCCAAATGATCATACATCAAATACAGGTGTTCAAATCGTAATGACCTTACTTGGACATTTGAGACTCAAAAATTAACACTCCGCAATGAAATTTCAATTACGAAGGTTCACTTACTAACAAAATATCGCTGAGAGCATTCATTTGTACTAGAAGTCCGAAAAACAATAAACGAAAGTTTGCTCGATAAATAAAAGGAATTCGCTGGTAGGTGTTGAGACGACCTCGCGGCTATTTGATCAGTAAAAAGTGGTCCAACGTGACATCGTTTTCACCTCATTCCTACAATAATCATCATTAGATTTCTTAGATTTCATATTTATGTTTTTCTTCGGATCCAGATTAGATTCAGGCGTTCGGGTATTTGAGAGAGTGTACTGGGTGTGCCACTCTTTGACTGTTTCATTGATCATTTTAACGATAGATTCCTGAGAGCAAAAGAAAGATATTTATTAAGATTTTATATTATTCAGAGAATTTACTCGTTCAAGCTTCAATTATACGTCAAAACATGCCCCCCAAAAAAAAATTACACTCTGTTACTTCGGATAAGCTACTAGAACGATTTCAATCTCATATCCCAATTTCTAACACAACCTGTATCCCAGGGAATTCAGGAATGGCATTAATATTTCACGAAATTCAAGTCGACGAATAAAAAAATTTCTTATTCAATTCATGAACCAAAATTAGCCCTTCCTTAGTCGATCGTTTATTTAGAAATCGATTTCCTGCGATTTCACGTATATCCGTGAATTCCTCATTAGCATTTCAGAGAGAATTAATGATGAATTATCATCAATTACTACTAATTCGCACTATGAAATCTGTAATCGCCAAGTCTGAAAGTCTTGAAATAATTGGCCCTCTAAATAGAACCCAGAATACCACCTGGACCGTGTATCTAGCTTCTTCTTTATTTTTTTATCATCGAAAATAGAACAGAAAGATACTTCATGGAATTAATTGGTACGGTTAATGGCACCCAAAGCATATTATTTATAGAGCTTAACTACCAATCAGAGAAATCCTTTCGGTTAGACAATTCATTCAGATGTGTTATAGAGAGTATAATTTTCTTTCACACGTCTCATAAGGATTAAATAACACTTTTTTCGGATAATAGTACAGATCTATGTGTTTCAAAATTATAGAACAATGGAATTGCATATTATTGTTGATTTCAGATGTATTAATAATATATTTTCCCTGACAATTGTTAACGTAGCACGGGAAAATGTGGTTTGTGACATTTCAATATTAATCCTTTCTCTTTCAAGCGTTTGTAAAGAGATCATATACTATAAATAATAGTATATGCAGACTTTAGACGAATTTTGGCGCTGTAATCAAAGCCAACCTATGGTTACTCCAGCGGTGACGTGATGGTAACATGATAGTTACCCGCGGCATTTCTGACAGATCACAGTGTTTCAATTTTGAACAGTTATGTTTTGATGAGGAATATCTTCACATTTTTAATTGTAAAAGCGGGGGAATTACTATTGCATGATTTTTACTGGTGAATAACTGTCTAAAGACGGGAGAATACTTCTAATTAAAGAAAAATGAGAATCATAAAATAGTCTCATCGAAGTATACAAATCTTGACAAGACAATTTTTCTTTCACATTTACCTAACCTATTATAATAATATAATGCATAGTAAGGTCTAGCGCCTAAACCAATCAACCGATTTGCATCAATTTTTTTTTAAATTAACGGTAGGCATCTAAACTGTAACAACAAATAATAACAAGTGCCAAACATCTATAATTTCTCTAAAAAACACAAAGAAATTAAAAATTAAGGGTGTTTGGCCTGTTTTCGCTGTAGATGGCGCCACCGCTCAACAAATTTTTACTGGTATGGGCTTTAATTTCTTCTTCTTGCACTCCAAGTCACCAGTACCGTCATATAACTCATTAAAAACATTTGTAAATTGATTAACTTTTGTGTATTTAAATTATAACATGTGACTTATAAATCATACGGTAACATTGCGAGAAGAGGAAAAACACTTTATTTCTGTTGTTTTATGTAGGCTTTCATTAAAAGGGTGAAGTGGATTTTTGTGAATAAAATAATTCGTGAATTTGCAATAGTTAAAAATTTAAAATTTTGTTATTTGAATAAAATTACCTTAAGTGAAAGTTGAACTGTTAGGGCGAGTTAAAAAAGGTTCAAGAGTACTATCTGAGTTGGTCAGGATGTGAGCATTTGAATACTTTTATAACAATTTATATTTTATATAACGTGCTTGAAAATATAAGATGGAAACTGCGATTTTGAAAAAGTTTCATTTTAAAAGTAATTGTTAAACTCAATAACTCAATAATAATTATAATTAACATCTATAATTTCAGCTTTGACTTTCAAAAAGGAAAGACGTATTTTGACGAACTTGATTTTAAGTTGGATTTTAAGCTTATTTTAATTTCCAAACCTACCGAGTAAGTTAATTTAGAAAATTATAATTGAAAAAGATATTAAAAACCCAAATTTGGATGGTTATTCTCCATTTTGAGTAAAAATTGAAAACGGGTCACGTCCGATTTTTCAATTTTGAGGTAGGTCCAGTATAAAATTTTAAAATTTTAATTTACAATGGAGACACGACGACGAGGCAGACCAGTGGGTTCTCGAAACGCTACCCGGACAACCCGAACTGAAAGAAACCGACGCCGCGTTCATAACAATAGTTATGCAATGCGATCAGTATTTGTAGCGAGAAGGGCTCCGGTTGAAGACGAAATCCCCGCGTTTTCAGTCGGCGAAATGAGCGAATCGTGTCAATTTTGCAATGCTCTGCATTTTAGGGGTGAAAAAGGGCGAGATGGATTCAGCCAGTGCTGCCAGAAAGGCAAAGTTGTAATGAGCGAGCAGATGCAATTGAAAGAAGCACCAGCTTTGCTCAGAGAACTTTACACAGGAACAGATGAAGAAAACAATATACGCCAGTATAACAGTGCCTTTGCGTTTGCTTCCCAAAAAGTTAGCTAAAGAGAATTTGCATAAACTGCCCCTTATTCATTATGTCTGCATGGAACATCATACAGCAGAATTGGTTCCATTATTCCGCAACCTGGAAACACGCCCAGATTCTGTCAATTTTACACACTTGATACTAATGAAGCTCTGCAACATAGATTCCAACACCCAGCTAAACAAGGATGCAATACAGTGACAATGCTTCGACTAGATGAAATGCTTCGTGAAAATAACCCATTTGCAAGCGCCTTTTACACAATGGGAGATAGATTACGAGAAGAACGTCGCAAAGCTATTGCTGAAAATCGTGAATTACCAGTCATTCGAATGGTTTTTGCGCGTACAGACAAGGATCCTAGAAGATACAATTTGCCGACAGGAGACAGTGTTGCAACAATATTTGTCGGCAAAAATGGGGAACCGCCAGAACATATTGATTTTGCGGTTCATGCAAAAAATGGACCATTGCAAACAATATCAAATCTTAGCCCACGCATGGATCCAATGGCGTACCCACTACTTTTTCCGAACGACGAATTTGGTTTCAGCCTCAACATAAGCCACAGAAACGAACGTGCAACAGTCCAGCGTAACCGTTTGACCATGCTTCAATACTACGCTTATCGAATTGCCGTAAGACCGGGGTAAAGTGCAATACACAGTGCGGGAAAATTGTTTCAGCAGTACGTTTGCAATCAAGAAAGTAATAACTTGAATTGGATAAGACAGAATCAGCCAAAATTAAGAACAGAAAGGTATCAAGGTTTAATGGATTATGTAGAACAAGAAGCGCAGCAGAAAAATGTTCCTCCAGGAAGAGTTATTATCTTGCCATCAAGCTATAAAGGAAGTCCACGGAACATTACAGACATATTACAGAAGGCTGTTTTGACATCGCCGCTTTTGGCGTTTCAGTTGGGCGTCGGAAAGCTTTTTTGGGCATTTTTTTAAACACGTCTTCACTCGATGAAAGCTAGACACAAAATGAGATGAACGGCTGCTTATAGGGGGGTATTTGCTAATAACGACCGTGCGCTTCCTTACTTGCGCCCGTGGCGTCACGGGCTTTTCCACTAGTATAAATAATATAAAAATTCATCTTTGCAAACCAAGAAATTTTGTACTTGTAACAGTTTGTACTATTTTATTCTCAAGAACTAGGAGTTTCCGACGAAATAAGACTAAGCTTGTTTTCAGACATGCAATGCAGCTGTTAATCGCTAATTTCTTTGGCTTGTATCATATCATGGAGCATTGGTTCTCAACAGAAGAGTTTTAGACTATAACCTTTGGATGGAGTTTATTAAAGATGATTTTGCACAGCCCCACAGCTACCTTACGTTCAGACAGGTTGAATCAACACCTTATACGGTAGCAGTTTATTCTGGATGTTCAATTTAGATCTCATTCCAATAAGCCAAGTGCATTTTCCGAACTTTCATGTCCACTGGTTTCGTTTTAACTTCTATATGTTTTTGCCATGTGAGTCGCTGGTCCAGGGCAGTCCGAAGTATTTGACATTTTGCCTTGTGGGTATAGTAATGCTGTTTAGTGTTGAGCTGGGATAGGTGTTGATGTATCAATTGAAAGAGGAATTCATTGAATGAATGAACGAGAACTATCGCCTTCAAGCATCAAAACGGGGTTAAAATAACAACATATCCTTCATTATCAGGTATTTGCATATCAGTAAATCTCAGAAATACCGCAGGTGAAGTGGACGCGAAATTCTCATTATTCATAACTTCCTCATACGTATGTCTGTTGCACGTTGGTATTTACGTCACGGACCACACGCGAACATACTTTAACACAATTACATACATCTATCGGGACAATTACGAATATTGCACACCGTGGCGAGAGGCGAGTTCACTGACGTATGCATTCGTTTTAATGATATTTTGCATAAACAAACATAATCGAGAGTGAAAGTATGCACCAGAAGTGATAAATATGAGTTCAGAATCGGTAACGCATCGATGCCTTCATCTGGATTCGAATGACCGTCAGTGAACCCTGTTATCGTTTGGCCTTTTCCCTTTGCCGACAAGAGAATACCTAATAATTATTAATAATAATAATTATTGTCATGTAGAAAAAGGTGGCTTCGTAAGTAGGAGGGAACATATTTTCAGAATGATAGCAATATGGAGAAATTGAAAAGCAACGAATGCCAAAATTGCTTATGAAACTGTTTCTACCATATGCAAAAGTGTACCGATCTTTATGAGAAATATTGTGAATAACAATATTATCATTATCGATGATAAATTTCTGTTCTTTGTTGCCAAAACCCTAACTATAAATAGTGGCCCTCGTATCCTTGATGAATTCGATGAAATATCCTAATGCGTTCCCAACTCAACAATGGACTTCAATATGGTATCAAGTCATCCCCATTCACTAAAAATAATCCTTTCAAGTGACCATCCTTTCGCACAGGGTCTGCCGATGAACCCGGAAATGTGAAATCCACATTTTCGAAGTTCGTTGCCTTCGTTTCCCAGGCAACACGCCCGTGCATTATTAAAAAGTCAGCATTTCATCCCCAAAGGTCAAAGCCACCTTTCACAACACATCTTCCATTAGTCACAGAGAACGTTAACTCGTTAGTCATAATCGTAAATCGAGCACAAATGAGGTCATCAGGGATTTTGGTAAACAACCCCCTATGGAAAATTTGTCCACTCGATATGTCGCACTGAGAGGGTTCATGGTCGGCCGAGGTTTCAGCTTGTAAATGACCATTGGAAGAATTGATGATAATATGTCGAAATGTAGTTTTGATTCATCGAATAATATTGAGCAATATCGCCTTAGTTACCTTGAGTAATAACACTGATTTGCAAAGGGGAAATATGAGACGTCATATCGTATACTCTTCTTGGGGCAATATGATATCGGGTGTCCCAAGGTGGGTGGCCTATTAAATTGATATGGAAACTATTCATGCCAACTATTTCAAATTTTGTAGATCAATATAAGGTTATCTGAGGTACATTTCTGAAATACTGTCAGATTTCCAGTGTTGCTAGATTTATGGACACTTGGCAACAGTTTTCTTATTTCAAATCAGACACTCCGCATTTCTATTTTTTTAAGATTGTCCAGAAAAAATTAAAATAATTCGTTTGACTTTCCTACATCAATTCTCAACTGTTTTTGTGTTCTAAATTATTTTGAATCGAATTTGATAGTCACAAAATTGGCTATATTTCGCTAAATCTTCGAGATTTCAATTCTAAATTTGGCATGATTTTAGATGAAAGTTGAATTTTTCAGTTATACAGAGTGGCCAAAAAAGAATGATCACTTGCCAAGTAACAAAAATGTAGAAAACTCTGTTTTTTCAAATTAGATACCTATCTTGTTAGGATATTGAGTTATTTGCATTTATTGAATCTTAGGGTATTTAAACAAAAACTATTGCAAATCACTCGGAATACTTGTTTGTCATGTAAACGTGAATGATAGATTTCTATTGATCGAGTCGAATCAAGATATGTCGATTTATAGTCGACTTAGAGAGCACAGAGAAAATATCGATACAAAGAAATTAAGGCATATTAAATCAATCTGAAATGCAATAAATGCAGATAACTTAGAATTCACACAAGACAGGTATAGGAAAATATACAGGGTGTTCTGATTTGATTCCAACAAATTGAAATGGGTGATAGATCACATCATTTTAAGCAAAAAAAGTTCCAATAAACATGGGTCCGGAAATGCTTCGTTTCCGTGATACACGGTGTTAAAGTTGAAAAAATAATTCGTGTTTTCTTGAATATCTTTCGGCTGATTCCAAATAATTGCATGAAAGTTGGTACATGGAGGTTTTTTGAGGTGAGAAATTTAAATTATTGGTCGATTTTTTGGATTTTCTAGAGGGCGCCACTGGCAATCAATTCGTCTCCTTTAAACCATTGCAACTTTTTTGTGCTACCCTGTACGTCATTTTGGACTAGGAAAATCGATTTACCTAGCTTTTCTAATTATTACCTTATTCAAGTCGCTAGGACCAACGGTTTCCGAGAAAAACGCATTTAAAGCTTATGATTCATACCAATTTTCATAGTGAATTTTCAAATATTAATAGTTTTTCTAGTTGAAAAAGGTATACCTTTTCAGGGAAAAACGCATTTGAAGCCAAATTCATATTATTGTTATCTCTAAAACATGTAGAAACAAATAAGTAATAATTTTAAATTAAATATTTGAATGGGAATAATTTTCGGAGAAGTTTTGTGACCCTTTGGCTCTAAATGCATTTTTCTCTGAAACGGTTGCTCCTAGCATCTATGAGGTATACGTTTCTTAAGTAAAAAAGATGAGAGAATCGATTTTTTGAGTCCAAAGCGGTGTTCAGGGTAGCACAAAGAAGTTGCAATGGTTTACATGGGTTGATATGGTTGCCGGTGGCGCTCTCTAGAGAATACAACTAAAACGACCACAAATTTGAATTTGTCGTTCCAAAAAACATCTGTATACGAAATTTCATGAAAGGATTTCCAAGCAATCAAAAGATATTAATGAAAACCCGAATTATTTTTTTAATTCTAACACCCTGTATCTCAGAAACGAAGCATTTCCAGACTCATGTTTAGAGGAACTTTTTTGTTCACAATAATGTCATCTATCACCCATTTCTGTTTGTCGAAAACAAATCAGAACAACCTGTATAATATAGGAACGATATAAAATAAAACCCTAGTTTTGAAATATAACGAACTTTGAGTTTATATCCGTTCCACAATTTACAGAATTGACAAGTGTCTTAATGAATCTGAATAGTATGATATTAGTGTTCTATTAGACTGAAAATTATCCAGAGTATAACACTGAGGAAGAACGATAATTGTGAACTCTGACGATCTACTTCAATTGGGTGACAAATTTCATCAGACACAAGTCTCAACGTGAATGAGCCATGACAAAGTCCACATACTGAAAACTTCTATGAACTAACAAATTTTTCAAAAAAAAAAACAACTTTTTTTTCTTGAAAACTTCTGCACGCATGTAAAGAAGATATAAAGACTTTGCCAAAAAAGTTCCACATGACCAACTTCAATTCAAAAAATTGGTACAAAGAAATCCTTGAATAATGGATAAAAACTAGTGGAAAAGCCCCTGTCGTTATAAGCAGCGGTTCATGTCATTTTGTGTCTAGCTTTCATCGAGCGAAGACGTGTTTAAAAAAATGCCCAAAAAACTTTCCGACGCCCAACTGAAACGCCAACAGCGGCGATTTCAAAACAGCCTTCTGAACAGAGGCAATTGGAGCAACTGCAGAAAGAAAACGTGGAACGCGCTAAAAAGAAAAGGGAGCTTCAGGAAAATCAGATGAAAACTCCTGTTATTCGTGCACGAAACCTGGAGGTGTACGAATATAGCACAGGGCTACAACCGCCAAATTACAATTGTTCGGTTTGCCTAGAGATGCAATGTAAATGCATTAAATCTTAGGCTACTGTAAGCGGATTTTTCACGGTTTTTGCCGCATAATAAATTAAAAACTTCCTCAACTACAGCTCAGACATTGGCGATTCTCTTAAGCTAACTTTTTGGGAAGCAAAGGCACTGCTATACTGGCGTATATTGTTTTGGAAATTCTTCGATTCTTCATCTGTTCCTGTGTAAAGTTCTCTGAGCAAAGCTGGTGCTTCTTTCAATTGCATCTTTCTGGCAGCACTGGCTGAATCCATCTCGCCCTTTTTCACCCCTAAAATGCAGAGCATTGCAAAATTGACACGATTCGCTCATTCCGCCGACAGAAAACGCGGGAATTCAAAGACCATCTGACAAAAACAGCTGCTAAATAAAGAACACGTAATAATATAATACAGAGACTGTGCGCTACAACTTCAGCATCCACCCTGAGATCCTCTGCACTGGGCTTAGATTTAGATTATCCATTAAAGCCAAACCATGCGCGCTATATCAGGGACAATAAAGCCAACACACACAATATGGCTGCCTATTCTTAGCAACATTGCTCCCCCCAATCTACGTCGAGAACATGCCCTCGTTAGAGAGTTTAATAAAATTATGAGCAACCCTCAGCTGCAAGTTCATAATGATGTTCCAGATATCCAAGGACGAAATCGACTTCGATCAAGACATCCCCCATTAAAGATTGCTCATTTGCTACAACAAAACAACTTGGACATAAATGAGAGATGGAGAGAGAAATGGAAAGAGGAAGTTGCCCCAACGTATCACAATATGCCGTGCATCACCAACATACCTGCAGGATTCGATCTTCCTCGTCGAACTCGGACATCGCTTAATCGAATCAGATCGAACTGCGAAGACACAGAGTACAAGAATGTCCAATAAGAGCATATACAGGCAATTCAGACGATTTTCTAATGACAACACAGAAGGCAATTGAGTATATATCAAGATTAGACATCTGTTTATAAAATGGCCCACCATATCTATCTGTATTTGCACTTCTTTAATTGTGTTATTGTTAAGTACTGTCCGATATATTATACAATTTTGTATATTTGTATGTACCCTATTGTTAGTAATGTGAACTGTGATATAAGCCATACTCTAAAAAAATAAATTTATAATGGGAGATGCATATAAGTGAAGTATGTTTGAGATTATCCAGTACATGTTATTATGGAATTAAAATCGTGTCTCAATATATGAATGGTGGCACTTTGAAATATTATACCGTGCTTATTTCGATGCAATTATCAGATTCGGAATAATTTTCTGGGGTAGTAATTTTAGGCTCCAATCTGTGTTTGTAGCGCAAAAAAGAATTACAAGAACTATATGCAAAATAAAGTAAAGAGACTCATGCAGAGGCATATTTAGAAGTCTCAATAAAATGACTGTGTATGCTATATATATATATTTATGAATGTTTACTGATGGTTTTCAAGAATATAAATAAGTTTGATAGTGGAATCATCCATAATTATAATACTAGGACACAACATGTATTATATCCCTATCCCTAACTATCTTTGAGTGATTAGGTAGTTTGCTTTAAAAAACGAACCATTTTATTGGCGTGGTGTCCACAAATTGCCAGAGAAATGGTCGAAATGTGTAGAAAACAATAGCCAACTTAGAACGAAATGTTTATTACTTTCCATTAATAATTAGTGTTTTAGTTACACAAAAAAACGCTCATTTCATACCGGTTTACCTGATATTACCGAGTAGTTATTCAAACTTTGAAAGATCACATCTCGAAAGCTAAAATAGTATGAATGTAGAATTCACTCGATTGACATGAAAGATACAGCGTTTCGCAAAATTCTTTTCCGAGAACATTCGAAATGAGATCTCCGATTAGAATGCAACATTTGCTTGGTATAAAGACGCAGGAAATAGGAAAGGGTCATCATCCGGAGGTAAATAGAACGAAAACAATTTGTAGATGGGTGTATCCGCCGATAGGCAGATTAAATCTCGACGACCCGATAAGTGGTCAAGGCTCATTGATAATATACGCTCGGTGGAAATTCATACTTAAGCAGTGGTGAGGCAGAAGCCGGAAATTATCAGTGATGAATCAATTCGACTGCCATACATATCATTCGTAATTTGCTCATTCAGGGTTCGCCTATTAAATTGCATATTAATTAATAGTGAAAGACGGCTCAAGCTAAATGATCTAAGCTAATTTTTCGAGAATCTTGTCCTTATTCGTGATGTTTTATGATTTTTTTTCATTTGTATAAGCTAAATTGATGAAAACAAATCTTTTTCACAGCTTCCTAGAGTTGCTTCAAACTTTGGAACACTCTCAAAATCTTGTATAAATTGATCATTTTTCATTTTCTGACTCCATTCCCTGCAAACTAATAAAATTGCGACCGAAGTTGTCAAAAATTAGTAAGGACGATTCTCCTTGATAACGGGTGGTCCATCTAGTGTTTGGAATTTGAACTACCGATTATTTGACATTATAAACGTCAACTATTCTTTTTGACGTGACTAATATTTAGTTGAAAGTTTGAAGTTTACGAAATGGGACGCTATTCGCTTGAAGAAAGTTGGGAAATATTAAAAACTTATTTCCAAAGTGGTGAGTCTTCTACTCAAACTGTGAGAAATTTAAGAAAAAAATTCGACAAAAAAAATGTTCCAAAAACCCAATTTGTGGATCAATTTGTGGAGCGTGTTCGTGAAACCGGAATGTTGGTGGATAAATCAACACGTGTACGTACACGTCCTGTCCGTTCAACCGAAAATATTGCTGCTGTGGCTGAAAGTGTGCGTGAACAACCATCAACATCAGTTCGCCATCGTTCTCAACAATTGGACATTTCACGCACTTCTTTGATGCGAATTTTGCGTAAAGATCTTGCCATGAAGCCGTATAAAGTTCAATTGGTGCAACAGCTAAAGCCAATTGACCATCCGAGTCGTCTACGGTTCGCAAATTGGGCGGAAAATTGTTTGGCGGAGGATAACGAATTTTATCGAAAAATCATCTTTTCGGACGAAGCTCATTTCCACCTCGGTGGTTATGTTAATAAGCAAAATTGTCGCATCTGGGGCACAGAAAACCCGCACGTCGTCATAGAGAAGCCAATGCACCCACAACGAGTGACTGTTTGGAGCGGACTTTGGTCTGGCGGCATCATCGGTCCATTTTCTTTGAAAATGAAGCAGAAATCGCCGTAACCGTCAATGCCGAGCGCTACCGCGCAATGTTGAACGATTGGTTCTTTCAAGAAATTGAAGCTAACGACTTGGACGATGTTTGGTTTCAACAGGACGGTCCAACGAGCCATACAGCACACGCCACAATCGATGTTTTACGCCGCATTTTCGGAAATCGAATAATCAGCAGAAATGCTGATGTGAATTGGCCACCAAGAAGCTGCGATCTGACGCCATTGGATTATTATCTTTGGGGAGCGGTGAAAGATAAGTGTTACGCCAACAATCCAGAAACAATTCAAGACCTCAAGACCGAAATTCGAGCTGCTATTGGTGAAATAGAGCCCCAAACAATCGAAAATGTATTAAAAAATTGGCTGGAACGAATAGGCTACTGCCAAGTCAGCCGTGGTGGTCATTTGGCCGAAATTATTTTTCATAAATAAATGTCATGAACCAACCTTTTAAATAAATGTTCAACCATTGGAAAATATTGAGCAGTTTTTTTTTATAGCAAAATTAAATTCCAATTTTTAAATGGGCCACCCATTATTAGTGTTCTGTGGTTCTAAGTGTTACAACACCCTCTCTATTTGCCAGATCTAACCCCCAGTGACTTCTATATCTTTTCTAGGCTCAAGGAACATCTCCGAAGCCAGAAATTTGAATATGATGGCGAAGTGGTGGCAGCTGTCAATACATAAGCAGAATCAACATAAAAATTTTTTCACAGGAATTCTAGGCATAGAAAAATGTTCAACTAAAGGCATTCACTCTAGGCAAAGAAATGATTTCTGCAACTACCGTGTATTATTCAGATCATCGTTACTCGTAAATCATTTCATAACGCGCAAAAATAACGTGCGCATGTGCAGAGTCGACTCACAACAGAAACTCACCAGCTGATTCTGCGCCGCCGCCATGTCGCTAACCTTGCCCCAGTCGACAAATAGAGTGTCGTGCACCGTGGTCGGTTCCCATGACAACACCTTCATGTAGTCCGACTGTCCCGCGAACAGGCACCTGCCGTCCGGATGGAAACTGAGGCTCCGAACCGAGCCCGCATCTCGCTCGCGCGACACAACCTCGAAGTTCTCGAGGTCGTAGATCAGCGCGGAACGGTCGCGCGAACCGCTCGCGAGCAGGAACTCGAACGGATGGTACTGGACGCACGACACCGGTGCCGCGTGTTCGGTGAACTCCTTGATGACTCGTCCGACACGCAGGTCCCATATCTTGACGGTGGCGTCGTCGCCGCCTGACGCAATCCAGTTGCCGTCAGGGCTGAACTTTAGGCTGTTGACGGTGGCGTTGTGCTCGCCGTAGCTCAGGATGCTACCTGCAACAAGAAGGAATCATTTCAATAAAAAACTAGAATGGATACACAAATCGAGAAAAAACATCCACCGAACTGCATAATTGCAGAAAAGAATTCATATAGAATGAACTAATGTAGAAATTCATATAGGCCGAATGTAACCCTGCCTGGAAAATCCTATTGACAGAAAGGAACATTTGCAGAAAAAAAAAAAGCTGAAAGATCTTCGCTGTACAAGATTGCGATCTCCAATAAAATAACCAAAGAATACTATAAGAATGATTAAAGATCTTTTTTTTTTCCATGTTACCAACAATAATACTCGAACAATGTTATTATCAAATTACTCAACTCATTTAAATTTTTAAACTGTTTTATCAAAGGCTTACTTATATCGAATTTGTCGTTAATATTCAAATATAGGCCAAATAACAAAAGAAAACTCATTTTAGAGTTCTTGGTCAAGACAGTGGCGGCGTAAAGGGGGGGGGCGGTCCGCCCCGGGTGCCAAGCATCAAGGGGTGACAACACGGTGACAAAGAAATACCAACTCTGTCACGCAGATAGTAGCCGCTGGCGCATCGCGGGCGGAAGGGGATATCATTCTTTTCCTGGCACGCCAAAATCTTCCTCTAAGAGGACATAGAGAAGGGATTTCATCAGACAATAGAGGGAACATTTTAGAATTAGTTAATCTATTGTCAAAATATGATCCAGTGCTAAAAGAGCACAAAATTAGAATTGAACATGCTATCGCCTGTACAAAAAGTAAACGGGTAGATTCTTATTTGTCTAAAGACATTCAAAATGAGTTCGTCAGTCTTTTGGGGAGAGAAGTGAAGAATAACATTTTGGACGACATAAAGAAAGCTAAATATTTTGGAATTATTTTCGATAGTACACCAGACATATCACATGTTGATCAGATGAGTTATGTAATCAGATATGTTCATATTGAAGGCGATCAAGTTGAAGTGAAGGAATAGGTTTCTTTTATAGCTGGAAAGACTGCAATCGAACTTACGGAAAATATCCTTACGCAGTTAAAGAGTGATAACTTGGACATTCATCTATGTCGGGCTCAAGGATATGATAACGCTGCAACCATGGCAGGAGTTCATGGTGGTGTGCAATCTATCATTAAGGAACACAATCCTAAAGCTTTGTTTATGCCTTGTGCTAATTATTCGCTAAATCTATGTGGGGTGCACTCTTTCATGAGTGTTAGTTCAAGTGTAACATTTTTGGAACAGTAGAAAGAGTTTACACGTTCTTTTCGTCATCCACACATAAATGGGAAATTCTAATGAAAAGTGTAGGCGTATCGGTCAAAAGACTAGTAGAGACAAGATGGAGTGCTCATCACGATGCTGTTAAGTCATTGAAGAATAATTTTGAGAAACTTGTATCAACACTCGAAGAGATGTGTGATTCCAGAAGCAGCAGAGAAAACGTCGATACAAGAGAAGCAGCATCCACACTCTTACCAGCTTTATGTGACTTCAGTTTTTATGCTACCTCTCTTTTTGGTGTGAAATCCTAGAAGAAGTTAATCAGACACAAAAGTATATCCAAACATCTGGACTATCGCTGGAAAAGTGTGTTATAAAAATTAAAGCCCTAAAAATTTTTCTTCAAACTCAAAGTGTACAAATAGTGGAAAGAGCTATTTCCTACGCAACTGGGAAATGTGAGGACTTGGATTTCTCCGTTGAAAGAAGAGGAAGGAGGAGATTCCGAAAACGAATGCCAGGAGAAATGTCCCAAGATGTTGGACTAACATTGCCAGAAGAGTTGCATAGAGCTATGTTAGAATGTCTTGATAGATTTTACGAAGAACTAGAGCATCGCTACAAAGCAATGGATGATATTCTCATAACATTTGGTGTTGTTCAGTCTGAAACTCTACTTACGTCAACAGAAGAAGAACTTCGTGATAAAGTTCCAAATCTTACAAAAATTTATGATGAATTTTCTGCAGAGGACATTATTTTGGAGATTTTACGACTGAGGCGCCACTTGGAAGCCGCCAGCATTTCTCTTCAAGAAGCGATCCAATGGACTACCTTGGAGCTTTTGAAATTTATTGTAAAATGGGACTATTCTGAGTCTGTTCCAAGTCTAGCTCAATGATTTTTTTAACTATTTGTGTTTCGGTGGCTACTTGTGAAAGAAGTTTCTCAAAATTAAAGTTAATAAAATCTTACTTAAGATCTACAATGAGCCAAACACGACTTTCCAGTCTATCCATATTGTCCATTGAAAAGGAGAGGAAAGTAAATTTTGATAATGTCATTGAGTATTTTAGCAAAATAAAGTCACGTAAACACGTTTAATATTTGTCGTTTTATTTTGAGGGTGCTCGATAGAAAGTCGCCCCGGGTGCCAACCTATGCTACGGCGCCACTGGGTCAAGATGATGTGGAGCTCTGTTATACCAAGATGGAGGAAGCACTTGGGCCTTTTTCACGTCAACGATTCAATGACTTTGAGAATTCTATCGTTCAAAAAAAGGCGGGACTAATAAGAGAAGGATATATCTCTTTCTCTTCTCCAAATTCGAATTCAAACCGCGAAACAATGGCTATCAGAATTAACGTTTATTTTCAGCTTTTTTTTCAACAACAATTCAATTTGTATGTATATATAGAAGTGTATTAATTCAATAAATTCATTTATGATAAATTGAAGCGCTCCTTAATATATCAAATTTTTTTGTTGACATATAATATGTCTGGTGAGTATTTCATCTGTATATCTCTATGCAGGAAAAAGTTTGCACAAATACTTTTCAAATAAGATGAAGAAATGCCTACAGAAGCATACCTAATCAAAATGCCAAAATTATGCCACTTAAATGAAGGAAATAAGCCCCACTAAACTATTTTGCCTTTTCAAAAGTATAACATCTCTACTTTATCATTTTTATTCGACAATATTTGTTGTACATGCAGCTGATACAGATAAATATGGACAAAAAAAAATGGGAAATTTGAATGGTTGATGATGCCAGATGATCAGTTTGTCAATTATATTCCATCACACGAAGAAATATTAATCTCGAATATGAAAGCCGCTGCCACTACATCTCTTCATCAAATGCTAATCCAAAAGCTGAGAACTAACCCTTTCCATCATCCTTGCTCTTTTTTTCTCTACGAATATATGCTAAATTTGTTTATAAAAATGAGAATTTTTTACATAATGAACATACAATGTACAATAGAACAATAAAATGGTAATTCTACGTGATTGAACGGACTGACCTTCAAAACGCGTTTGCGATTGTGCGATGGATCGCTGAAATCAGTAAACCAACGAACGGCGCGTGCGCCTTTACTCAATACCATCCACCAACATCTCTTACCTTTCCTCCTGCTGTCCCACATCTTAATCGTGCTGTCTGCACTCCCGGAAGCCATATAATCGCTGTTCGGGTGGAAATCTATTGTCTTGATGGCATACTTGTGTCCGGTCATGGTCCTGAGCAGTTTGGCAGCCTCCAGATCCCACACCTTGAGCGCGCCTGACGTTGAACCAGCGCAGACCTGCTCCTCCAGATGGTTGAACTGGACGCATTCTACCGGCGTTGTGTGACCGCTCAAGCTCATGAAGCAAGTGCTCTTGCCCACCGCCCATAAATTCACCTTTTTGTCATCGCCGCCTGTCACTAGCACCCTGCCCGACTTGTGTCCCAGAGACACGCAGTTCACGTTCGAATCGTGAGCCGTGAAATCCTCTGAAAATTATAACAATTATTAAACCACGCAGATATAAATAGTTTTTTGTTAGTTAGACACGGGAAATGGCGACATAAAATACGTCATGTGAAAAACGTGGATTTTCAAGACTGATGCAACAAATACTTAGCGACTGCCCTTTATTAAGGGACTATACACCAGAACCAAGGAATAGTAGAAGCAATCGACTTCCCTAGGCGAACGTGCTCCGAAGAAGGCAAAGACCGGATAAGTTAGGGCTACTCTTTTTTTAGCATACATTAATTTTACCCCGATGCCGAAGATCTCGACCAATCAGCCATTTAATTCAAATTTATACTTTTGCTAAGAAGTAATTATTGGATATTTTTGTTAGCGTTAGCAACGTGTTGATATTTGAAAATTGCAGTAAGAGTAATTTTTATTATCTTTCATCATGGACGGAGAAAAGTAAGTATTTATCTATTATTTTGTAGAAAATGCACTCAACCAATTAATTTGGAAACTTTAATTTTCAGGGATAAACTGAGTTCTCAAATTTGTTCAAAACAATTATCTTCTGCTTCGACGAAATATCGTCATATGCGGAATATTCATCATCAAGATCTTATTCCAAAGCAATTAAAGCACTTAAAATGCCCAATTTGCCCAGAAGAAAAGAAAATTGCTCTTGAGTCCCATAATGCTTTGGATATTCATTTAGAGCAAATTCATTCCATCAACATCATAACATTACAGTTGACTTTTAAAAACGAAGAAGAATTTGAGGCTTCGCGAGCATTGGAGAATAGAAGTGTCGATTACATAAAACGAAGATATGGGAAAAGCAGTGATGGATTAGTAATTTATTTTGAATGTAATCGCAGTAATTATTCAGGTTTGTTTCTTTATGTTTCCCACTAGTTTGATGTAATGAGTTCGTTAGAAATCATGGTGATATTAGGAATCCGTTAAACTTCCAGGATATGTAAGTCAATGTAGCAAACGCAGCATGAAAACTGGAGGAAGTATCAGAATATCTGGGTTCTGCCCTTCTAGAATTCTTGTGAAGATAAGTCGTACAGGTAAGTTTTTTAGTTATTCATTTGTGTTCAACTTGAAATATGATCCAATATTTCATTTGTATGTTTTAGCTGTGAATGTAACATTCGTAGAAACACATGTAGGTCATGAGGATGAACTACACTCTAAACGTTTGAGTAAGGATCATCAGAAATTGATTGCTGATGAATTGGAAGTTGGAATTACAAAAGAGAGCATTTTACAGGATTCTAAAAATGTTACAGAAGAAAAACTGCAAAGAATTAATGTACTCGCAAAGGCAGATCTTTCTTATATTATTCGAAAATTCAATATTGAAGAAACGAAAACATGATGATGACATGCTACGGCTTTAAAAGTTAAATTAGATTAATCTAATAAAATTTCTAATTTTTCCATAGATTCTGACAGTAAATTTCAAGTAAGTCTTTGTGATAAGTCAGACATGTGTTTTTCATAGTAGTTGATTGTAGATGGAGTTAAACCAAAGCATTATGAAACTTAAAGCGTTGCATGAGAGTGATATTTGACGTATAATGTAATTGATTGATGAAGCACATGATTTGACACATGGTACTGGTGCAACTTGAAGAAAAAGAAAAATGGAGAAACAATTATATTTCCCAAAACATAGTAGTTGAATTTAATATTTTGTATTTTCTTTCTCTTCCAAGATAGTTTATTCAATAAATTTGATTCAAAGGTGTTGAGGTAGCAGTTCTGTAAGCTTATTCAGTGAAGATCAGTTTAAAAAAGGGGAAATTGATCTCATATGTGGGTTTTGCCGCTGCTTGATAGATGGAGGTGCTAGGATTTTGATGAAGCATGTTTAACTTAAAATTATCATTCACCATTTGACTAAGCAAAAATTGAATTTTCTCTCCAATCTAAGAATTATACTCCATTTTTATTTGAACAGAATGTAAATATCAATAAAAGCCATGAAAAATATCAGCACCTTCGAAATAATGCATATTCCAACAAACCTGATCCTGTAAAGAAAACAATGAGTGTAATATATTGATACTGACTTTTTAGTGTTGCTTCAAGTGCCTTATGGTAAATAAGATATTTCAATAAATTTAAAACTGAAAATAGTATATGTGGTCATACTATTTGGTACGTTCACATATGCACGATTTATCCTTGTTTGTAACTCACAACATATCATTTTATTTGAAATGCTGCAATGAGTAATGAAAGTTTGAGTGTTTTGTTCAAATATACTGTGAAACATTTCAATTTGTTTTATTGTCGTGAATTGGAAATGTGCATTAAATTAATTATACTACCGATATTGGCTTTTCATCAACAGATTCATGCTTATGCTGACCTAATAAAAAAATCATACCTCCGTAACCGCAATACTAAGGACCCAGGTTCCAAGACTGAAGAGGTAGCAAATGACCCTACCAACGCCCCACTTCTATTGAAATTTAAAAAATTTGACGGTCCATGTGCCGAACACCTGTATGTAACGAAAAGGAGACTACAAATCTCCATAAAAACGTTGTTTCCAATACGTTATTGCTGAATTTACATCACTGGGCACCTAAAGATGAGAATCCTCACGTGAAAAAGGCAAATGAGTTTTCAACAAAAAAGTGTTAACGTTAGGCTGGTGTGATAGCTAGATCGGGCCACATCAGTTTATCAACTGCAAGTAGCGTGCCGTTGCAGAGTATTGGCTTTAGATGCGGATTGCTTTTCTAATGGACAACTATATATTGCGTGTTCCCGAGTCGGCAAATTAGATAATCTTTATACCTACGCAGACAGTGGAGATACAAAAAATATTGTATATATACTAGTATTGCAAAATTAAACTTATATGATGTGTATTCTTTGTTTTGTTTCTCATCTCGCAACCATTCAATGTGCCACAGCGAAGCTAGTTCTTTCATAAATTTTTATAAATAAAAATAAAGATTTCAATGAAGCTGATGAAAGTTTGATACACTCCTCCTATTTGTTATGCCATCTCTGTAATGATATTCTGGTAGCAAGGTAGAAGGTTATTTTTCAGGATTGCTATTTAATTATATAAAAAATTATTAAACAATTATAGTTCAAGTACTCGAGGGACATGGTGTCGTGGTTTCGGAAAGTTGGTAGAAAGAAAAGGAGGTTATATGATATCTGTACCTTCATCAGTGAGAAATGCGTCCATAGCTCTTTGAAGATGTAAAAAAAAATACAAAGTACTGCCGTAAGGTCGGACGACTTTGGCGCTCTTGTTAAACTGCTTTCGAGTAATTTTTCAATCTTTGGGAAATCATCATCTCATCTCCAAAATATTATTGTTTGTCAGAGACTGTGCATATTAGAAAGCATTCAGAAATAGTTCATCTGATAACAGGTATGATTCATATCTGAATAAATCTAATGAGCATGATAAAACTGCATTATGAAAATAATGTATTTCGAAGAGAGTAATTCGAAAAAAGATTATTTTGTTACTTCGAAACTACTAGGTGGATTTCATCGAAAAACCTTCGAATATAACCTCATATTTCAGTTCTCTATATCATTCTGTAGGAGTCTTTGTACTCACTAACTGACAAAATCGATTTCATCTAATACTATTGATACAAATATTGAAAATTTAAATATATTCGGGCAAATTTGAGAACACTATGTGTATAAGAACAAAAGCGTCGAAAAAATTTTTTGACGAACTTATTTCACACCCTCTATATAACCCGAAATGCCATGACATCAAGAATATTTTAGCTCTGAAGAATATTTCAAATAGATCCAATTCTGTATAAACGCCTATTAGACATCATTATGAAACAGCTTGTATAATATAACACATAATGTAACATAACACAAGATGAAAGCACTTAGTTTTGATCAGGAGATCAAGACCACTAAATATATGCTCTTGTGAGCATATTATTTTTAAAACAGTTTTTTTTCGGTTATTAGCCTTGAATTGATTTTCTGCAAACGAATAGGAAGGAAGAAAAAACATGTTATGTTAACAATAAAAGTTGGACCTATTGCTTAACTTTCAGGGTCGTGATATATTTTTATTGAAATGAAATGTAAACATCACTCAAGGTAGGTGAATATTTCGCGTATTAATTACCAGATTGAGTAGCTGTTCTTTGTTTCTTCATGAAATCATCACAAAATAATACTGAGGCAGTTGCATATTAATTGTGAAAAAACATTCACTGCAAGGGACGAAGAACTTGAATGCCATCATTTGGCAATAAGAATGCCCTAAAATAGCACTGTGATTCATTCAAATTTCCAGGAGTTAATCCCGATAGAACGCACTGATTTGAATATGATACAAAATATTAAAAACAAATAGTTGTTGAACTTATGAATGATTTTATGGTAAATACACTTACGTAGTCTCCATGATCTTTTATTAGTTGATGCCATTTCCTAAAGTTATCTTCAGAATTGAAAAAACGTACATTTCACAAACTATCACTTCTTACTGGAAAAACACATTTTCACAAATGCCACTTGAAAACTTGCTCAAAACACCTGCTCGAAATCCTTGAGGCTACCTTATAGAGTTTCGACTGTCAGCTTAGGTGAACAAATAAGCATTCAACCAAGACTCAGGTTGGTGAAATTGAAAGAAAGATAAGAAAAAAATTTTTTTTAATTATATAGCGCCAGGATGCCCGGTCAATTTATCTAATAGTTCGAAATTTAAACTCTGTCTCATTAACTTTCAATTAAATTTAAGGTAACAGCAACACAATGCGATAAGAAAATATTAGAATTAGAAACAATACACAATGCACGAATGACCGATGTCAACCGTTTGTGCTTCAGTCAAAATTTGACATAGGATTGACAAATCAATCACACCGAAGTCAGTTGTGATCACAGAAACCATAAGTGTGAACTTATTCTCGGTTTTACAGCAACGCTTTTTACGAGTTTACCATATCCTATAAATTCACGCGCAGCGTTGTCGAATCTATTTATTTTTCAGAATGGCATACGGTGAAGTATTTTCAATGAGCCTCGATATAAAACAAAAAGTTGGCGTCTTCAAATAATTGCTGAATTGATTTACCATTTAATTTGAATTGAATTTCGACTGTCAGTCTATATTCCATTAAGTAGTTTTTTCTTCCCGCAAAATACTTAGTGATCCGAAATAATTCATTCGACCGAATATTCGTTTATTAATGCTGTATTACAATAAAGTTTTTACATTCTACAAAATTGTAATTTTTACTTATATATTTTTGAAACTAATGTATAGGTTTGGCCAGACCGCTAGAGAGTCTCGGCGTAATCGCACCACTCGTAAAAAGCATTGTTGGAACACCGTGGATAAGTTCACACAAAGAATCTCTTTTTTCAGTAGTCGTAGTTCCAATCTACAGTAATCGTAGAAAATTTGAGATCTGATAACTTTATTACAAACTTCAACTTCAAATAATTCAAGAGGTTACTTTCAGAAAAAAGTCAACTTCCGTCCAGCACAACTGGATAACAAGCCTAAAACTGTTGATTGTTATGTTAAATTGGGGTGACGTGTACTTGATATAACTAATGATAATCCTTATCAAATCTTCTAGTTATTGGCATTCATGAGAAATCCATACCTATCTTTCTTTTATATTTTACAGAATCATTAAACATGGAAGTAACGAATTCTTCTAATGGATATCGAGGGGATATTAGGGAATTAATGTTGTTAATTCTCACTCCTCAATGCTTTGACATCTATTTTTACGATTTCAACTTTTTCCACAGTGAGTGTATAAAAATATGAGTCATAAGAACTTCACCCCAACACTGCTTGTTTTAGAACCTTGTTTCCTGTCTACACTGAGCACAGGATTAGGCATTGGCATTACACTAGGATCAATATTTGTGAAATTCCCACAAATACTCAAAATTTATAATGCTAAAACTGCTAAAGGAATAAGTTTAGCAACTGTTACACTGGATCAAACTGTTATAACTCTATATGCTAGCTATAATTGGATAAAGGGATTCCCATTAAGTGCTTGGGCTGATACTGGATTTTTATCTCTGCAAACATTAGCTATTGCATTCCTCTTATTGTATTATGACCACTCCCCAGCAAAAGCATATGTATATGCCATTGTATATCTCATATTGAGTGCACTTTGTTGTTTCGTGGTTCCAGTAGATGTGTTGTGGGCTCTCCAAGGTGTAAATATTCCCTTACTTTTGATCGGCAGAGTTATACAAGTGATGACAAATTATAAAAACCAAAGCACAGGGCAATTATCAGCAGTTACATGTGCACTTCTCTTTTTCGGATCCTTGGCTAGAATATTCACTTCAGTTCAAGAAACTGGGGATACTATGGTTATTCTGACAAATGTGTCTTCCTTCTTTGCTAACTTAGTGATTATTGTTCAGATCCTATACTACTGGCGATCAGATGTAGTTGCCAAAAAAATTGACTGAAAATTTTGGATTTTTTCTCCTTATAGCACAAATAGTTTGGACTTCTATGTAAAACTACTCATTGTTGGGAATTGTTTGTACAATTTAAGGATTTCAATTTAGGTTAAATCAGTAGTGATTGTGTTAAACTTGAATTTAAGGATTTCAATGTAGATTAAATGAATTAAACAGTGATTGATTGTAAACTTGAATCAAATAGAAATCAAGGTCTTTCTAGTTGTAGTTGATAAACCTGATAACTATCTTCCTTGAAACATCAATTCTGCTCTTGTTATTTAGTTGTTATTTGTTAGGAAGCACCCGGTATAAAGGGTAATTAAAATATCTTCAAACTCGCAAACACAATTTAAAACTACCATGTGATAATCTACCATAAAGACGAATTTTGGCGATGTAACTAACTACAATCGTGGTTACTGGAGTAACTCAAATATTCGCGATCTTAACATGTAACTATGACATATCTATGACGTCACACAAACTACACGTAACCTACCTGGAAAGCAGGGTTAGATGTTGTGGTTACTATCTCATCTGATATTGAAATGGAAGTATTTTTCGTATTGGTTGTAGACCAACTAAGAAATTATTGAATCATATGTTGATCAACAAACCCTTTAAATTTATTTAATTTGCAAAATAGGGATCAAAGGATTCAATTACGCATGTTATGAATAATAAATAACCATTCATTTGAATATTTGTGGGGTTCTTGGAACTTATTTTTTTGACTTGAGAATAAAATCCAACGTTCGATCAAACATATGTTGAAGAATCAATTAGGAAATAAATTGAAAAATTTTCTCTAACGAAAAGATAAGTACGCATCGAAAACTCAAGGTTCAGAAGAATTCAACTTCTGAATTATCACCGCAAATCGGCTAATAAATAAAAACCTTTCATGTAGGGTACGGAAAAGAAATGTTGACACAACAAAACCAGTTGTTTTGTAATTACCACAGTATAGATACCCTATACCATGGACTACCTACTCTAAACTGTGATACAACTAACTATGACGTCACTATTAGGGTAACCTTAGTTAATTCTGGTTATAGCGCCAAAATTCGTCTTAAACAACGTTGAACTACGATTTGAATGACAAACGACAAGTTCTCAAGGAAAGTCTTGACATTTTTTTGTACTCGAAAATCATAGAACTGTGAGAAAGAAAATTTTTAGAAGATTTGGTCTGAAGAGAAAATCACACATTCCAACCAAAGCCTGCACATTTTTCATCCTGCTGAACCCTTAACATATTATTGAGAACATAGGTACTTATCTATAATGCTTATTAATTGCAAATTCAACACATGAGCATATACTTATGAAAATATATATATGCACGTGAGATGCACATAACCAAACAGATCTAAAAAAAAATTATTTTTAGGGAAATGTCTGCTAGCCAAGTGTTCAGCCGTATTGGGCAGTTAGGCCTTGGGTTGGCTCTCGCCGGGGGAGTTGTTAATTCTGCTCTCTATAACGGTAAACGATCATCTGCAGAATTTATCATTTCGGATTTTGAACCAATTTTCTCATTACAGTTGATGGAGGTCACAGAGCAGTTATTTTCGATCGATTCACTGGTATTAAGAAAACAGTTGTTGGCGAGGGCACACATTTCTTTATTCCATGGGTGCAAAGACCAATTATTTTCGACGTAAGGTCAAGACCTAGAAACGTTCCTGTGATAACAGGAAGTAAAGGTATGATACTTGAAAATTCAACACATTTCAAAGTTATGATTGGGAATTGTTTCTTTCAGATTTACAAAATGTCAACATAACACTCAGAATCTTATTCAGGCCTGTTCCTGACGAACTACCAAAAATTTATACAATTCTTGGTCAGGATTATGAAGAGAGGGTTTTACCATCCATCACAACAGAAGTTCTAAAAGCTGTAGTAGCTCAGTTCGATGCTGGAGAACTCATCACTCAACGTGACCTTGTTTCACAGAAGGTCAGTGATGATTTAACTGAAAGGGCTTCACAATTCGGTGTTATTTTGGATGATATATCTATTACACATTTGACCTTCGGAAGAGAATTCACACAGGCTGTTGAATTGAAACAAGTCGCTCAACAGGAGGCCGAAAAAGCAAGGTTTTTGGTAGAAAAAGCTGAACAGAGCAAAAAGGCAGCCGTTATTTCAGCTGAAGGAGATGCGCAAGCTGCTACATTACTTGCTAAAGCATTTGGAGATGCAGGTGAAGGTTTGGTCGAACTGAGGAGGATAGAAGCAGCAGAAGATATAGCTTACCAGCTTTCAAGATCTCGACAAGTGGCCTATTTACCTAGTGGACAGAATTTACTCTTCAATGTGCCTACTCCTGGAAACTAAAAATTATGCGATAATATCGTAAACAAGATTTGTGAGGTACTGTGATTAGTGGAAAGACTACCAAGTAAAAGATACTTCTGTAACTGTTTTGTATTTGTTTTCAGATAAGAAGTGGTCACATTTTTTGCTCTGGTAAATTAATCCTTAACATAGCAATTATTGTTAAGTTATAAAATATACTTTCATAATCATTAAATATTTTATGTTTCTAGTCCTATAATAATAAAAGTTGATAATAATATAATACTTATAATACTTAAAACTAATTTGGTATCAAGTGCATTACTGTTGCTGAAGTATTCTCTTAGTTGAAGTATTCAGTATTGACTTTTTTAGGAGCAATTTCTTTCAAATATTCTGTATATGAAGTCAAAAGTTCATCCATCTTGTATCCAACTGGAGTATTAAAAAGAAGCTTTCTGCCCTTTACATAGTTTCCAGCTTTCACTTGGAAGTAGTTATTTCCAGATGACCAATTATTAAGTTCGGAGTACTCCAATATTTCAAGTATATCCTAGAAGGAAATATTTTTATTTCAATAAAAAGACATAAATTTTTTTTTATAACTTCATATGGAGAACATATAGATGTTCTCCAATTATTCACAGCTTAACACCACATCGAGTCAGTTCTCAATCCTATGTTGTGTAGATTGAAACAATTAGAATTTAGGCTGTTACAATATTCTTAATTTTATATTGAATGATGTTGCAAAATCTTTAATATACTAAGATTAAAAAAAATTTAACAACCAAAGACTTGGGATTGAGGAACAAGTTCAGGTAGTTAGTGTCTACTGCATAGTGGAATATGAAGTATTTCAAATTTGTGCATGTATTCATGTTATTGATATCTTATATTTTCTCAAATTTCATTGTCATAGCTTTCTATTACGAGAAGATATAAGTTTTCTCATTAACTTTAATGCAGAGTCAGAGAAGTTAATTTGAGGTTGTCTGAATTGACAACCTAAAATCTTGCACTGAGAAATTCTGTATGTAGCGCTTTTTAGGATTCTGTTGAGGTTTCAGAAGATTTGGTTCCAAAGAATTAATTTATTTTTTTCACTTTCCCCAAATTTTCATGCATTTTGGAAGGATTTTTGTTGCATCCTGTGCCATCTCCTGCAACCCTCTAAATGTTTTGAATAGGAAAACTGGGTCATGTTATACTGTTTTGGCAAGGTCTCTTTGCCTCCTTTACAGGCTTGCAAAATTTTAAATACATTTTTTTTTAATTAGTAAGTTCAAAGAGGTTTTCAGAATGCGCTTTCATTATCGCATCCACGACGATAGTGGTCATTTTGAACATTTAATTAAACTTATCTTGAAATACACAATAATTCTCTGGATGGTACTTCAATGGCGAAATAAATTTGCAATGTCACTCCAATTCTTTCTTTCCATTAAAGGGTTCATAGGGGTTTGAAGTTGTGCATGAACAAAACTGCATTGGTCGATTTTCATTCGGTGACAAATTTCATCAGGTACCATCGTCTCAAAGTATATATATATATTTTTTTGAACTTTTGGCTGACAATATTTAGTAAGCAAACAATAAAGCATATAGATCAGGGGTTAGTGACGGGGTGTCATACAATTCGGCGTATGGCATAAAAGCCTAGGGAAGAAACCCCAGTAAAAAAAACCCTGGCTCCCTGTCTAAGTGTGAAAATACAAAAATAAGCTGAAATATATTTTAGGGCCTTCTTTCTTCAAGAGTGGTCTTCTATTGATGGAGACAAAGACTTCTTCAAGTTGCTCACATCGAATCTGGAAATAAAAAGACAAAAGCAGAAAAAAGAACTGAATAACAAAAATACGTTTGAAATTTATAACCCATTCCAAGAAAGAGTCGGAAACATCATGAATAGCCCTAAAACTATCTTGAAATTTATATATGGGACAACTATTGATGAGATGAGGTATTCTTTCTTCTGCTTCTTCACATTCACAACTTGCGCTAGGAAGTGAGTTCCATCTAAATAGCATGTTGTTGGTATGACCATGACCTGTTCTCAAACGATTAAGAACTGTCCAAATTTTTCTTGGAAGATCAAAATCAGGAACTTTTTCAGAAAGTTCAGAAACGAGATACTTATTGAACATTTCAGTAAAGTTTCACTCAGTCTTCCATAATTCTTTATCACTTGATATTGAAGAACGTATTATGCCATTTTGTGGAATATATGAAATAATTGGGAATAAATTGGGAAACGAATGATATTTGTTCCAAGAATTCAGAGCTGCAGTCTGTCTGTGAATATGTGGAGGGACAATGTTAGACAAAACTGGTAACCAATGAACCAGTGTAGATCTTATGGTACTAGTAATTATTCTCATGGATGTATTCAATTGTGCATCAATTTTTTGTGTATGTGCACTATTAAACCAAACAGAGCAACAATACTCAGCTGCAGAAAAACTAGGGCTAGAGATGCTGTTGCGATATTCTCGCAACAAAGGACAGTTCTTGGAATTTGGGACAGCGGCCGTTACTTCCAAGAACGCCTTCTGTCGGACGGAATTTTGGAATTCCCTAAATTTAGCTACCTGAACTTTTGTACACGTCCGAACTCTTTCAGTTATTAAAATTCATTCTGTCTACACTTCTCAAGGTAGTCACTTCTAGAAGTAAATTCTCTCTCAAGACGCTCTCGTGCACAGTATCTTCAAGTAAGTTCTCTTATCAATTTACTTTTCACGAGGCCATAACGGCACTCAGAACTACAAGTTCCTCTAAAGATCTCTCAAAATAATCTGTTTTCGGGTCAGTTAGTTACCCTAGTTCATGTGTATGTGAATTACTCAGTTGAAATTTCTCGTAAAAAGAAAAAGGTTGTGAATTGTGAACCTGTGACGCAATTACATATCGCCAAGGCACAATTCATCAGTGGAAGTTTGAGAAGCTTTATCCAAAGCGCCTGCACCTTATTCAGAGAAATCTACCCTCGAGAATTCAGCAGAGCTGTGGTGAACTCCAAACAACAAATAAGGTCAGATCTCTTTATCATTTATATTACCAGAAGTGCCTAGATTGAGCAAAGAGGTTCAAATCCTTGGTTATTATAGACACCTAAAAACTCTTTCTGTGAGTGTAATCTCAAGTGCCGAACATTGTGTAACTATTCTTATCTGTGAATACATAATTCTATTATAACTACAAACTTGTTTTTATTCACCTTGCAAACATCTTTTCTACCAAAGATAATTTTTGGATCTACTGTTTTAGTATAACCAGCGACTCAGGAAGTCCGCTGCCCTTCATTAAGCGGGTGATTATTATTATTTCTAATTTTGTACCCGCACAGATGCTGTGCGAAGAGTGAAAGCATCAGCACCCCAAGATGATCCAGCTAATTTCTGAACAATATTATTCCTAGTTTTCAGTTTTAGGCTCGGATCATTTAAATGAGCCTTGTAATTGAAAAACGAATCTAACTATAACACCTAAGTATTTTGGATAGAAATTATGTTTGATAGGAGAATCATTGAAAGTTACAATCGTCTCAAAGTAAATGTGCCATAACAAACCTGAAACCTCATTGAACAAATGAAAATTTCTGCACACTTGTAAAGACAATACAAAGGCCTTGCCCCAAAAAAATACCACATGACAAGGGTGCAACAAAAATTCTTCAGCAATGCATACTAATTTGGCAAAAGTGAATCGAAAATTGACCTGTTTCAGTATTTAATAGCCAAATATTTTTCTTCTGAGGAAATGAATTTGTTTCATAATTTTGACGCACATTGTATGGGGTATTTCAAAGGATGATTGCTTATTGGAAGAAATATATTCTAAATGGTTTTTCCATGGACAAGATATACGTATTTCTGATTGGTTTTTAAGAGGTAGGGATTTGAGCTTCGAGCGACACTGAATGAAAACTCTTAGTTTTTAATTTGAGATATAGTTTTGTTCATGCATTATAGCGGTTGTGTTAGTATCCGGTTAAAGGCTTCAGAACACGTGCCCAAAAGCTTCTGAGAGAAAATTATTCTTACCTTAGTTTCTGGATGAATAATATTTACACCTTTCTTATTGATAGCAATAACTCTCCTCTCCTTACTCCTACCATTTTCTGTAACATCGAAGAATGTAGATCCAAACGTTGGCCATTCATATAAAACTTTCAAGAATTCCAATTTAGCTGCCTCAACTGTCATATCCGCTTTGTATTTATCAATGATTGAATTCCTCCATTCTCTCAGGCTAGACGCCTTCAACAAATCCTTCGGTATTATTTCCTTCAGGAAGTTTTCGTTGATTTTGTGCAGGTTATTATTAATTTTGTCACTCTTCACTCTGGTTATAAGGGCGGCCAGTCTTATGGCGTCTTGCTTGCTGCATTTATGGTAACCCAAGAGATATTTCTGCACTTCCTGGGAATAGTAGAACATTTCGTCAGCCACTGGATCCTGACCTGGTATCGCATTCATCCATATCCTTTTCATGAAGAATATGTTGTAGTCGATTTGAAGACTAGCTACATCTAAAACAAGTATTCATTTTTTAAATATGCTTACCCTTACAAAGTCAGTGTGATGACTTCATTGTAAGATTATGTGATTGACAAATTAGGAATATATGAGTTCTATTGCACCTTGAACGAATTCTACAATACACCTCAAATCCTGTAAAACGAGCTAGATAGGTCTTTCTAGTTTCAAACGCTTTAATAAGGTTTGCAAGGCTCCTTATTTGGGTGTACCTATTATTGATGATATAGGTAGTATGACAAAAAAAGTATCCGTAAATTTGAAATAAAACGCAAAAATATTGAACTTCTTCAATATTTATTCAATGTTCTTCAAAATATAGTCAATTTGAAGCCAAACACACGTACCAACGTTTTTCCAATCATGGAAATATTTTGTATATACGCTTTCTGGAATGACCTTCAGCTCCTTCTGTGAATTTTCTTTCATGGCGTCTATGCAGTCCAATATAATAATAATAATAATACGTTTATTGTGATATTATAAATTCCCTACAAAAACTATCCACTCTCATATATTGCAAACGGGCTCACATCAGTATAACTGTTATTACTGTGATACCGAAAAATCTTACAAATATGTAACAAATAATTACAAAAACTCTAAAAACGAATTTATCCACGTTCCCCATCCGCGCCAACAAAACTCATCATGGATTGTACACCCCGAGAGAGAAAGACACAAAATTTCAGACAGTAAGTAACCTCAAGATTCACACCATGCACCAGAAGAGAGGCGCAGTTTACGATAATTGGACTTAAACACCTTCGGTTTGCAGGACTTGACATGTGCAGGTCGAAATAAGGCAGTTCTAAAAACAGGTGGAGAAATCATACCCCTGAACCTTACATTTACATTATGCACATCCGACCTGAAACGTATTTTGTTATACAAATACGGTGGTGTCAAAGCATATCGAACGAAATAAAACTGCAGAGTGTAGCTCACGTCTCTGCTCCATATTCAGCCAATTGCAGCATTTCAACTTATGAATGACTGGCTCATACTTTCTAACCTAACGGCTTAAATAAAGCGAAGACACGCACGCTGGACCTGTTGGTCTCTCACCTTGTCCTCAACGCGCAAGCAGGACCATACATCCCGTCACAAAAGTTAAAATGACTTAAAACGAGGGAGTCAGTAAGCAATATTTTCAGCTTCTGCGGTAGGAAATGCCTATGGGGGTAAAGACCCCTCAATGCAGTGTAGGCCCTCTGAACACATAATGATATATGCTCAGTGAACCGAAGTTTAACGTCTAGAATGATTCCCAAATTCCTAGCCGACTCAACGGCTGCAATTTCACTGCCATCGACTCTCAATTTCAACCCTCTCGCGACCTCAGAAGCTTTACTGCCAAAGACAAGAACCTTTGTTTTATTAGGATTCAGCATTAGATCATGCAATCTGTTGACAAGCGATCAAGATCAGAATTTATCTCCCGATTTGCTCTAACAATATCCGAAGCCACAAAAGAATACAACAGTTGTGTGTCATCGGCATACCGAAAGTCAGTACAAAACTCAAGTCCACTAGTAATGAAGATAGTATATATACAAAAAAGAATAGGCGCAAGCACCGAACTCTGTGGGACCCCACATTTGACAGTGCCAGTTTCAGACCTTCCCGAGGAAGTCTCCACATACTGACACCGATCTCGAAGGTAATCACGCATTAACTCAATGGCAGATGAAGAGAATCCGATGTGCCTCAACACTGCAATAAGTATCTGATTGTTCACTCTATCGAGCGCTTTAGAATAATCTAATAATGTCAAAACACAAACTTCACCCGAATCCACTTTGGATACTATAGAGTCGACAACATCAAGAAGAGCAGTGCAACAACCAAACCCTCTCCTGAAACCTGACTGTCGCGCCGGCAAGATATTATACTTTTCCAGATGAGACCTCACTATACTCCCTAATACTCTCTCAAAAATCTTTGCACAAGGCGATATTATAGATATCGGACGAACATCGTTGAAGGTGGTAGGTTTATTCACCTTTGGAAGAGGTAACACTCTCGATATTTTCCAATCCCCAGGAAACTTCGAACCCAGAATGCAGCTATTAAAAATGTTGGTCAAAAACTTTAATATATGGGGGCTACAACGGATCAACATTCAATCCATCCGGGCCAGTCGCATCTCATTATTTCTGAAACTTCCTCCTCATTTGTCAGCGTGAAAAAGAACTCCTCACTGAACAAAGTGAATTTTTTTGATTACTGACCGATCAATCGCACTTTGATCCTGAACGACGTTGAAGAACCATTTGTTCAGTTCCTCCCGAAGATCTATGTCTGCTGGCATTTTTTGTCGATGACCTATCATATACGTTGAGTTCCGCAATTTTTTTCCACGGGGACCTGGGACTCCCGCCGTCCCCCACTGAATATTGTAGATAAGCCATTGTTTCTCGATTCGCGGCGGCTGACGTCTCATTCCGAATTTTCCTATAATTCTCCCAGTTTTGTGACGTTCTATCGCGTTGAAATCTGTGAAGTGCTCCATGTTTGAGGCGAGTCATAATCTGAATCGTGGATGTGAACCAAGGCTTGAAATTTCCTCGACAGTTAATAATTCTAATGGGCGCCAATTGATCAAAAAGATCTAGCATTAAACGATTGAAGTGGTCCACTTTATCATCAATATCAACTATGTATACTATATTCTCAAACGGAGTAGCCATCAAGTGATATGGTTTTCCGGCGCGGTATTTTCAGTCTGGAGAAAAGAAAAAATCACTTGGAGCTAGATCAGGCGAATAAGGTAGCTAGTCGATGGTATTTATCGAGTATTTGGTCTTAAAATAATGGTAATCGTGGCTCAGTGAGGTTTGTTATCGTTATGCAAAATTCACGAATTGTTTTGCCACAAATTCGGCCGACTCAAAACAGTTAAATAATCTTTTTTGACCGTTTGATCTTGCAGAACAAATGCATGATTAACCACACCACGAATATCTTAGAAAACAAGAAACATCGTTTTGATTTTCGAACGACAGTTTCGGCTCATTTTTCCCACCTATTATGATCATAGTTTGCTATTATCCAGGTAATATTTTTCAATCCAAGATTGGGCTTAAAGGGTGTTTTTCTCATCAAAAAGCAATCTTAATAAAAATACGAAATTGCTTTGAGTCCATTTAAAAATCACAAGACTTTCGTCACATAAACTCTGTAACTCGATGAAGAATAATCCAAACTTCTTGAATCTTTTGAAGGTCGGTACTTTGGAAAAATCATATGGATGTTTTGCTAATGGCGTCATCTGGTATGCAGGCCCGGGACTTATTGACTGATGTACTCGTAGTATTTCTTATTCCATAATGATGCTAAAATTTACAGAAACCCGTTTAACGCGTCGATTTTTTCTAGATTAAATGAGCAACCATTAAGAGATAGGATGGTTCGAATCCTCAAAATTGAACAAGAGAGAAGGGTTGAATTATAATTCATGAGAAAGTTCTTGGAAACAACCCAAAATGTAGTTTCTTTTGAAATAACACAAATATTCCTAAAAAATCTACAAAGACCACTAGAACGTATACCTGTTTGGTTCTTATAAATGATCGAGCTTTAAGTTTCAATTACCTAATTTCTACTTTTTTTTTTATTTCAACAAATACTCACTGTTCCAAGTTGGCATCTGCTTTCTGAACCAATCCATAATCTCGTGTAAGAAATCGTAGAAGAACTCGTTGTTGGGAATACTGAAAACCTTCCTCTCTATGTGTATTACCAAGCTGTAACCGTCTACGTTCTGGAGATCCAACCTACGTCCAATTTCTCGACAGAGATCGGAAGCCCTGGTCATTGAATCTACTTCGAAAGCTTCATCTGTGTCGTTAGGGAAGTAGATTTTGTGGAATATCTGGAGACTCTTCTGCTGTATAGCTTCTACCTGTAATATTACCAAAGTTCTCGAGTATATTTGACAAAATGAGTGTTTTCTAAATGAGATTTGTGGGTATTTATTGAAATTTGGCCACTTCTGTACATGAAAATAATTGAATCTGAAATATTTAGAGAGTTCATATTGTTCATTTGTTTAGTGGAGGGAATTGCCGGAGTATTATTTGTCTGGATAAAGTTTTTGCAGTCACCAGAGAGTTTACCTCGAGGAGGAGGATGTCAGGTTACCTGTTCGGGGTAGTTAGAAAATAATTAATTTTGATTTATAGAGAATATTGTAAAATTTAACTCCACTCTACAATTTCATACTTTTTTTGAGTTAATGTGATAATTCCACAATGTGGCTGAAGAGAAAGCATACCTCGAAGGTGTATGGAGCATGTTTGCGTGGACCAACTTTCAGTGTTCTCTGCAGCCTCTGAAGACAAGGTTCGACGAAGGGATGCTGTCGGGATTTTAAAAATTTCTTCAATTCACCGTACAGGTTCTGACTGGGCACGTAGAGCCCTGTTATGAGGTACATCAGCTCCCATCCCTTTTCTTCGCTGCCAAACAGCCTATTGAAAGTAAGCTGTTTCATGATCTGACAGTAGATCTCATCTCGTAGAGCTTCCTGTCTTAGTGGAGGGCTAAATATCTCATCTGTGTACTCATTAGGGTATCTCGCTTTGGGCGCCGGTAAGTCTTCCATGTATTTCAAAATGGCGGTGAAGCAGGCACATGCGTCTCTCGATAAATCATTGTCGGAGAGTAGTTTCTGCAGCAGGGGTTGGTGCATTGGTTCATTTGTATACTTCCATAACTCATTGCCTGAGATTCTTCTAACTGCAACTAGAACCTGAAATATGGTGTAAAGGATGAGATAGAAGGTAGAAGTAAACTATGACACATCCAATGGTTGACATTGTGTTCAGCACTAATGGGCATGTACAGGGTGCGGCAAAGAGGACGGACGTTTTTAAGATAGTTGGTACTCTCCCCCTCCGTCTACGTGAGAGGTGGGGAGGGTGCTGTTTGACTCGTGAGTTTCTAACATTGTTTTACCAGTTGTAATCATGGAGCTTTGGACAGAAAATTACCGTTTTTCGCCTATGATTGTATCGTCCGGACTCCTGCAAATGTTGAACGCGTTTGACAGGGTTTTCTTCTGAGTCTGACCGCGACGAATGAAATTCGCACGTGAAATAAAAACCCTGATGATCAAAATGAGGATCTCATTTTATTCGTGAGTGACAAAGCCTACTTTTACCTAAACAGAATGGTTAACCTTTTTTCCAGGTTTGGCGATGTTAATTTGCCTCCTCGGTCTCCAGATTGATTCATACGCGTTTTTTTTATTGGGACACCTCAAGGCTAGGCTTTACCAAAACGAGTATAGAATTCTGGACGATTTGAAGGATGCAATTTGCGTTGAAGTCGCCCACGTTAAGAGAACGATTTTAGAGAAAGCCTACGCTCACTTCCAAAAATGCCTCCAGTTCTGCATTAACAATTTCGGCCACTAATGCCCGTTGTGATTATTCACACTTGACTATCTCAAATGCTATTTTCTTACCAACCTGATTCCATTAATAAATTCTTTTCTAAGGAAAGCTTAACTATTTTATGATTTTTTTTAAAACCGTTGGTCCTTCTTGCCGCACCCTGTATGAAAAAAAAAATATGTACCGATTTCCTTTGGGTGATCCTCCTACTCGACCTAAAATGATCTTCGGCATATGATGCTAAAGTATAAGTCCTCGTTATCTGAGCCTGGGATATTTCTTGATGGACCACTTTCTCCGATACAACACCTTTCCTCTTGAAAGCTGCCAGTATTTCCGGTTTCGGTTGACTCAAACACGGCAGTATGTGTGTAAACTCGGTTGGAAAATCACCAGTTACACCATTGCATTCCCCATACCCCCAAGAAGTGTTCATTATATCTTTTCCGGTGGTATTAATAAGAACAATCAGATCTCCTTTCCTGAATGCGATAAAGGACTCAGCATTTGTCGGATGTCTATAATCCTGCACGGCTACCAGATATTTCGATCGCTTTTTGAGTCCATCTATCAGTTCTTGTATTAATTCGGAGATGCTCTTCCCGTCTGGACTATCGAAGGCGTAATCTTCGTTTTTCGCAGAAGAAAGATGAATCCTTTGCAACACCGGATGGTTAATCGGCTCGTATCTGACAGAAGAAATTTCGGCGAAGGTCATTTCCAATATGATTTGCTCTTGATCGTCTATCATGTAAATTCCAGTACTATTTATAGCGATAACGCACTTTTTCTTCGCCAGTTCTGGACCAGAAGATTGGATCGCTTCGAAGTACCTAGAAAATAGTATAGGCCACGAAATTTTAGCGAATTTTACTATAGTTTCCTTAGCCTTTTCTGGCGGTACTTTCTGTTTGACGCATGACAACAAGAAGAACGCGTCTTTGATCTTTGTTTTCCATTCGTTCAGATCATTATTTGTGGACTTGATCAGGTATGTTGGGAGGTATTCTCCAAGTCTGGAATCTAAGATCTTCGGGTTGAATTGACCACCGTTGTCGACGTAGTACTGTGTGGCTAGCAGGGTTGCCAAGTCTCCTTCATTCCGGCACTTATACTCGCCATGCCTAAGCCCTCTTATAACTTGATGGTAGATTAGATTGTTCGCGATGTTGTCTTCTGGCGTGTACATCCATGGCGTGAAAATTTCTTTCCGGAAGATGAGTTTCCAATTGGCTGATTTCTCCACGTCTCCCATTTCTTTACCGTATTGTTCGCATTGAGATATTGCGTCCATCAGATGATCGTCGCCACTACCTATAGACATAATCTGTAACAAAAATAATCATATTGAATTCATATCGGAAAAATCTTATTCAATAAACCTTCAACTAACCTTGTCTCTTATCGATATCAACAAAGAAAACCCAAAAGTATCAACCAAACCCAGTTTCTTGTAGATATCTTCGCATACCTCTCTGGCAGTGCTGGAAGAATCTATCTCCAAAGTTTCCACGTGATCATCCATGAAAGCCACTTGGACGTGAATCGGTTTCTTGTCTTTAGAGGCCATCAGTTCAAGCCAACTGGGAGGTTCAGTTCTGCAACCGTTTCTGTGAGTACGATCTAGTTTTTCTTCGCAGAAAGTGCTGTAACCGGGTGGTCCGTCTCGAATGAAGGCTCTAAGATAGTTCATAAATCTTTCTGAAGGGGGGAAGCAGCCGATGCAAAGGGCCAGAAGGATCCAACCACGAGCTCTAGACACTTTGCTGGGATTTGAGGTTAGTTGCTTGCAGATCTGGCAGAATATCTCGTCTCTGAAACGATCAGGTCTTCTCAGATCAGTTCATTCAAAGCAAAAGTTGAATATTTTTTTCAATGCTGCTGACCAAAATTTTTATCAACAAGAATTTGGAATGACCATGGGTTTACCTCTGACTTCTTCCTTTAGCTGATTTAAATATGGAAAATTTTGAACAAAATGCTCTCGACCAATATATCCTGAAGCCCAAATTATGGAAGAGATATGTAGATGATACTTTCATCGTTTATCAAAATGGAATTATCACTATAGATAGATTCCTTATCATCTTAACAATCAAGAAGAGTCTATTAAATTCACAATGCAAATCGAGTACCAGAAACAACTTCCATTTTTGGATGTACTTGTTCATAAACAACATGGAATCTCAAAACAATAATTCTAAATCTTTTTCAATATCAGTAAATATCAAACTTTCGAAATATTCAAAAGGAACATTAAATGATCTAAATACAGTACATTGACAAAACTATCAATCTGATAGAGATAAATAGAAAGAGTAGCTCTTTCAATGAGCAAAGAGGAAAATATACTTGGCGTCTGGATTCACCTATACCCTGTATACTTAATCAAGTTCGATATTTCTGCGTTGTTTGTCGAATTGACCCTGAGAAGTCTCACAGATCGACCTTCGAAATTGTAAGTCATGGTACCACCAATCACATTTGGATCACAATCCAGCTGTCAAGGTATTTTGGGACAATCCAGTTTTTATGCTGATGCTAGGTTCAGAACGTTTAACTAAATGTATTCACTTGTTAGGAGACCATGTAGAAAAAAAATTACATATTTAACTTAAGCTACTGGGTTTTATTTTGAATATCATTACTTTTGGACCTCCCCCCTCGTAGATCAACCCTTTTTCCTCGAATAATCACCGCAAAATTTCAATATTATCTTACAGCTGTTACACCAATTTGTTTGAACTTAACAGAAGTTATGCAAATTTGATGGCATTTAAATGAAATATTTCTCAAACAATACACTTCGATGATTTGTAAAGTAGAACTCACCTAAGCTCAGGACGAAGAATGCCATGGCCAATGATGAAATGAATCTTCTCCAAATTATTAGTTCTCTTGCTACTAATCCAATCCTTATAGTTTTCTGCAGCGAACGTATCCTCCACCAACCCTTGTCTCAGATCTTCCAGCAATTTATGTTTTCTTTTCAAAGTCATACTGATCAGTTTCTGCCTTTGCATTTTGGTCATCGTAGCTATTTTCTCTTCGTGTTTCAGAATTTGCTGCCAAACAATTCGTTCTAAACCCCTTAAACCTCAAAGGAAATGTTGCCTTACCTTGTATTCTTTCCTGTTGACAAAACTTCGCCCTAGGGTCTCTTTAAGATTGGTCATGACTGGTTCTTTTATCCTTTGGGAGTTCTCAAACTTGGGTTCAGGGGCGTCTCCCATGAATCTGAGGATCATTATGAAAATTGTCTGAGATGCGAGTACGTCATCTGGTGTTGGTAGGTCCAAAAGTGCTTCCTTGAGTGGTTTTTTGGAATATATAGGACTTGTATTCCGGGCGAAATAGGTGGCTGCGAATATTTTGAAGGTGTATCCAGATAGATCTTCTCTAATTTGCTTCTGCTTCACCTTCGGTTCCTCTTGAATCTCTTCCTGTGAACACAGAAAAGGACAATTATTTTAATGAAGCTGGTTTGTATAATTGTTGAAAGCGAAATTCGAAATTAATGTATGCACATACTAAAATCAGCTGAGCTTCCTCAGTGTCACTTGATGAATTAAGATTCTTCAAGAACCCCAATGCATCGTCTATAACTTTTTCCGGTTCCGCTTGTTGTTCTTTGATGGCATATTCCCTGTTTAATTCTTGCAGTCTCTCCTTCATTCTTCGTTCTGCTACTTGTTTATAGTTTCTTTCACCTGATTGTTTCAATGAAAGTTCATCTAGCTTCCTTTGTTGAATAGCTTTATAGATTTGGCCCATTTGAGAATGCGCTCTTGCCAGGTAGCCCCTGCAGATTGCTTCCAATGCAATAGTTCTCTTTCTCAGTTTCACATAGTCGTAGTTCACTTCTCTTACTTTTACTCGTACTTGAAGTCTCTGATAACCATTGCGAATGATCAGGTACCTAAGATGAAACATTATATTATATTAGCGAACGTTTGTACAGATACTTGGATGTTGTAAAATCTTAGCCTAAAACGTTAAAATGAATTCTGATCACAATATTATTAATTACATTTTCGAAAAATCCACATTAATCGGCGAATACTGAAGATATAAGAAAAAGAGTTTGATGTGATCTTCTACAATCCTAATAGCAGTTCGGTCATATACCTAACTTTTTAACTGATTCATTTAAACAGATGGATAACGCTGACTTTCTTTTGCAAATAATGTCTTTCTCAACATAAAAAAAAATTCCCTCATCTGAATATAAAAGCTGATTGAAATACGTCAAGAAAAAATTGTTCTACAACACACATCACCTTTGCCTGTATCCTCTTGCCCTCCAGTACTTCTGGAATACAATAGCTGCTTCTCTCTGCTTCAGGAACCACCTTCTCCACAACCATCCTCTTATGGCTTTCTGGAGCACAACTATATACTTAGCAAGGATCTCAGATCTGCTCTTTTCCAAAAATTCGTTGTCCTGGTGCTTCAAGAAAAGTTTCGTATGTCCCATCTGGAAATCTTCTCCCCTCACAAAGATCTCACTGCAAATCTTATTCGAGGACTCTTTGCAATCGCCCTTATTGGAGGGTGCAATAGCCCTTCCCAAGTACCTGAACCTGTCTACGAACTCCTTGTAAGTGTAGCGTATAGGGTAACCAGCTTGCCTGATTTTTGCCGTTTCCATCATACCTGAGTATCTCAGTTGTCGACAACACAGCGCTCTGTCGAAAATCTGAAAGCATCAACTATAATAGGCTTATACCGAAGACATGATTAGAATCAGAATCAGAATTCCCTCGTAGGAACATATCAATTTGGTTGGAAAATATTACATTCTATATTTTAGATGGATATTTAAGAGTAATCGAAATTTTTTTTTTAGATTTTTATACGGCCAAGAAATACTTGATTTTCATTACTTTTGGATCACTCTTCATATATTGATAACAATAAAAACTAATTAGTCAAAACTCTATTAGGGTCGCGGAAACCAAAGCGCTTACCTTAGGCTGTTTTTGCTCGTTAGGTTTGATACACCTTACGAAGAACGGATGACATGAATTCAGAGTTTTCATGAGTACGTCAAGTGAGCTTCTGAATTTCGAAGACAACGTCGCCATCTTCTTACCACTTGTTTCTTTGGTATCATCATCGAATAGTTTTCGCAATACATCGTTTGTAGATGATAAGGCCAGCTGCTTCAGGTCATGACTAAAAGTATCTCGGTTCTTTTCCAGGAAACCTTAATCGAAAATTAAATTCAATGTATGAAATCAATTAATCGATTGATACATGGGATATTGAAACAAGAGGCAGTGGCAAAGAAAAGCAGTGGATGTAAAATCATGCCCACCACATTTTGTGCTAATCTCATCAATGATTTACGTACGTCGCAGTGTATACAAGAGTTAGCTGTAATACATCTTTCAAGTCATGAATCAATACCATATTGTAGAATAAGGTTGGAATTAATTTTTAAATCAAGCTTCTGATGCCATTGCCAGCTTGTAAAGGGTGCTGCAGAGAGGACGGACGTTTTTGAGATGGGTCTACGATAGTGGTGGGGAGGATACGTTTGACTCATGAGTTTTAAACTCAGACTAAAGGTTCTAAATATTGTTTTACTAATTGTCGCCATGGAGTCTTGGACGGTGGAGCACCGCCTTTTTGCCTACGATTTTTGTCTGAAATAATGAGTCAGTCACCGTCGTATGCAGTAAGTTTCCCCTCTAAACACCGTCTCTCGTTTGGTTGAACCACTTCGTAGGACTGATGAACTGGTTAACAAAAGAAAGAGAGGAGCTCCGCGAACAGTTCGAACTCCCTAAAATGTTGAAAAAGTGTGTCAAGCCTTGCTTCGCAGTTCTACTCGATTCACCCAAGTTCAGAAAGCGATGTTGGACAGAGTCTATACGAACTTCCAAGACCGCCTCCAGTCCGTCATCCAGGATTTCGGACACCACATGCATGATAAAATTTTCACACTTTCAAAATGAACTATTTTATGATTTTTTGAAAACGCCCTTTGTCGCATCGTGTATTTATAATAATAATAATAATATATTTTATTTCCGGTAAAGTGTATACATATAATACAGTGATCACTCAAGATGAAACAGGGTCATAGACAATTTTACTCTAATTATATCATGTAGACTAGGAAGTCTTCTACACTATATGGTTCAATGTTAAGTAGCTGCTTGAAAATGAATTTCTTGTTTTGTTGTAGGGTACATTCTCTTCCCAATTTATGTGCTATCTTGTTATAATATCGAATGCCCTATATGCAGGTCCTTTTTCGGTGAGACTAAGTCTGTGCTGCGGGAATTTTATGGCTGTTGTTCCTGTATTATAATTACTTTGTGTTTTCTCTTCAAAGTAATGCATATTTTTAAAAGTGAAAATCAAGCATTGCTGAATATGTATAGCTGGTGCAGTTAATAAATCATTATTTTTAAATATTCCCCTACACGACTCCATTCTCTTCTTTTTCCAGATTATACGTATTGCTCTCTTTTGCACCTTCAGAACTCTGTCCAAGTTATGTGAGCTACCATAGAACATGATGCCATACCTCATCTTCGATTCCAATACTGCTTGGTAAATGGTTTTCATGGACACAGAGTCCAGGTATTTACTGAGTACCCCAAGTGAGTAGCAAATAGAACTCAATTGAGCACAAAGGTTGGTGATGTGTACACTCCAATCAAGAGTTTCCTCGAGTTTGAGACCCAGGAAATTACAACACCTAATCAGACTCAGAGAGGAGTTGCAAAGTTGAATATTTGCTGGTGTTTGAAAACCTGAATGAAATATTTTGAATAGCACAGCATTTGTTTTTTTTCAGCTTTCATGCATAAACCATTTGCTTCAAACCATTCGCCTGCTTGCAGTAGGATTGATTTTAGCAGTTTACACGTTTCTGGGAATGTCTTGGCCATGACTGTGAAGTTTGTGTCATCTGCTTAATTCAACATTTTGATACTTGTTCCATCAAATATGGTATATAGATCATTTAAAAATATGATCAATATGATGGGACCTAAAATGCTTCCTTGTGGTACTCCTAGTTCTGGTCTAGTCGACCTCAGTTGTAGTTTGCGTATGTTACAATGCAAAAAAAAAAATTAACAAAGAGTTTGCCTCAACGAAATTCCGTGTGCTGACTCGTTGCGTAGGCTGAAACAGGTTTACGAAAACTTTGTTTTATCGAAAACCCACGTGTTCGTCATGCCATGTTTGATTTTGGTGAATCAATTGAGCATGTGTCTAGGTCGCTGAATTTTTTCAAAAATACTATCGAAAAATCAGCGCAAAAGTCGAAAATAAGACGATGCTCATTGTTTTCTTGGATATTTGTGAACTCGTTCCGCAGGTTCAAACGGTCAATAAGGACTTCTATTTAACTGCTTTCTCCAGATTGAAATTACTGCTTCGGGGAGGCTGATCTGACTTCATAGACGTCATAAAGGAAAATTCGCAGAAGGAGCTGAAGGTCATACCTGAGAGAGCCTATAAAAATGGAATGATTTTCGATCCCCTGTCTTTACTTGGCATCGAATATTTTATTCACTGCTCCGTCAAATAAATGATCAAGTTAATAATCTGTAACCTACATTGGATGTTAAGTTCACTACGAATACCCATCAGATTGACCACGTTTTTGTTAGAAAACCCCAGTTCTTACCATCAACATCGTAAACAACAACTCCGGCAAAGTGTTGGATTCCAAAGGAGGGAGTCCTTTCAGACTTTGGTTTCAAGTAGTGCTTTTTTGTCTGATGGTTAGAGTGTAGCTTGTCCAACATTGTCCTATCAGAGCCTTTCGGAAATTTACTCTCTTCGTCTATGAGAGACATGACGGACAGGTGTTTCAAACCGATGAGATCTAGGACTTCCTGGTTGTCAACAAAGCTTATGTTCTTCCAGGATATACCTTCGCTGGTGTAATAATCTTGCTCAAGCCTGAATATATGGTGAACGAAGAACTGTTGTAGGTTTTCGTTGGCGTAGTTTATGCACAGCTGTTCGAAACTGTTGAGGTTGAAGTTTTCGAAACCTGCAAGAGTTAAAATAACATGTTATTTGAGAAAAACTTGGTCAGTTATTTGACAAAATTTTTTTTCATTTTGGGTTATAATAAAATAATAAATATATAATAAAAATAAAATATATTTTTAGGTCAAGCACAATTGAAGAACCCACAATATCAACGGAACCTTTAAGGTGCAAACTGGCTAAGTAATGTGCTTCGTTCACAGAGACGAGACCCCACAGCCTTGTAATAAAAAGACAGATGAGGACAACTGAAATAAAAACCCTGCGTACCATATCCGTTTACCATCAGGCAGACCGCCAAAAAGATGGCAGTCAATTTCAATGCAATGAATCTGATTACCCAAACAAAGAGGCAAAATGCATTAGCGAAGAAGAAGAAAACACTTTATAAACAAATATGCACGAAGTACAACAACTATGTGCGGAAATTGTGGGCAGTAACAATACTGAAATTCATTTTGGATTGAATCTTTCAATAGATTACTGGTTTGGAGTTGGACTTGGGAGTTATTATATTGAGGGATTTGTAGATTTCATTGAGGTCATACTTGAGGTTAATAGCCCGCCAAATAGAATCAAAAACGATTCTGAGCCAACAAATTCTGAAAATTCATCTTGCAGATAACAGAAGTAATAGATTCCGAAGTGCATAGTATGAAGAATATAACGTTTTAGAATTGGGGCAGCAAATTGGGAAGCCGAGTGTCACCATTATTCAAAGAATACTTAATCATTTTTACAAGGAAACGAAAATAAAATGCAACTAAAGCATGCCTTGAATAATTGACCGCAAGATAAAAGTCAATTCTAATAAGTTACAAACCGAAAATATCCAAGACTCCTATGGACAACTTCGAAGATCCTCTAGACTTGCTGATGGCCAGGTTGATCTTCTCTACGATCCTTATGAACAGCTGTCCATAAACCCCTTTGACGAAGGCGTTTTTCGATTCCGAGGCTTGCTCCTTCGACAGGTTGGTCTTCACGGTATCCCCATGCGCAAATATTGTTTTTCTTGTAAGAGCAGCATTCAGAACGTTCCTATTTGTACCAAGCAGTTTGGCAACCTTCTCTGCCGCACCAGCATCGGCAATTTCCGAAGAATCCGAATTTGATGCGCTTCCAGCCTTGAATTTCAAGTTTCCCAAATGCAAGATACTAGCCAGAATCTGGAAAATGTTAGAAATTTCATCGCTCTCGAAATTCAGTACGTTCATGGCGTTCACGATGCTCGTGAATTCTTCTTCTTCGTCTACGCCGTCCAATTTTAAGGTTTTGCCTCCGTTCAAGTATGAGTAAGTCGATGCTTCTCCGAGATCTAATTTTTTCTTTTCTTCTTTGTCGAGGCCGGCGCAGAGGCAGTAGAATATGTGGTAGTTTCTTTCTCCCTCATTCTGCGAAATAATTCTGCTTTTTTCTAGAAGATACTGCTCGATTTCTGCGCATTCAATTGCTCCATTTGAGTCGAATTTTATGTTTATATATTTGCCGAATCTGGATGAATTGTCGTTTCGGACCGTTTTGGCGTTGCCGAAAGCTTCGAGTATAGGGTTTGCTTCTAGAATCTGCTGCTCTATCCAGCTGTGTTTGCCGCTCGAGGACGCAAGGTACTGAAGAATCAGCTTGGTGCTCTCGGTTTTGCCTGCGCCACTTTCACCACTGTAAAAATTGAAATCAGAAATAAGTAAGAATGAAAGTGAATGGCTGAAAATATTTCTGAGGTCAACGGAATACTATTTAAGGACTAATTATGTGTACATAATAATTAGCTTATTTATCTAAAGAGGACATAATGATAGCCCATAGTCACAAAATTGCGTAATTCTATCGCGGTATTTTTCTAGATTGTAAATGAAAATTTTGAATAGCCCATATCAAATAATGGCTGAAATAACATACCTAATAACTATACATTGATTCGTCTTGTCCTTCTTCATGGCGCTGTAGCTATTGTCTCCAATTGCAAATATATGAGGAGACAGTTCATCAAATTTTCTGTCCTTATACTGGTTCATTATAGCATTGGTATAAATAGGCAGGATCTCATAAGGATTTACGGCAACCAAGAGTGATCCTGTGTATGTCTGAAAGGTAGAAAAAATTCAAAAACTCATGTGAAATGGAAATTTTTGGGCGAGCTCGTTGATATAAGTTATTTCATTGTACCCAAGAAGCAACCACTGGGAAATTATGGACAGGAAGAAAAAATGGTTAGGTAAAGTGTGTCAACCGGGAATTTTTACTACTTTGTTTTGCCGTCAACGTAAGGGCTTCAAAAATTAGCAATGACTCGTATCAATGCTAACAGCATTGGAGTATTGAGGTTCTTTGTCAAAACATGGCGCGTTTTTAGTGCACAACAAAGAGCAAAGCTCAACGGTTGGTTAAAACTAGCGCAGTTTTCATGCACCTTTTCCTTATTTTAGTGCATAATTGAATGAAGGTATTTGAACGCGCAATCATGTTGCACATAAAAAGACGCATCATTTATACGCATCATAAGACACAGAAAATCTACGATGTTGAAAATTCTAAGGTAAATTATTATGGGTTTCTAACGCGCTTCAAATCATACGCGTCAAATGCTGGCCAAAAAAGTGTACAATGTTGACGGTTTTTCTCAAAAGTTGTATTAATGCATTTTTAACATCGCGCTGAGTCGATGACCAGGGGAAATTTCTCTCTTCGGAAAGGTACTGAAAGAAGACCACGCCAGCAACCGTCGGCACTGCTACGTATCGATGCCCTCCTCTTGGTCGCGCATAAAGGTGACAAGAGGAGGGAGACCCAGACAGGGCAATAAAATGCTAGTTACTGGAGCATTCAGCCAGTCTCTCTTTGTCTTCAAGACTGGATCGACGCGACTTGCAGTTCAAGTCTAAAACGGGTCTGAATCCTGACTAAGTAGTTCAGTCATTTCAGATTGTATCCTCGCCATGAACTGGTTCGGTTTGTCGTAACCGGACCTGTCGAAGCAAACAAAAATTGAATTTGTTGGGATTATTATTCAGATTAAAGATTATGGTGTTGGAATTGATTGAAGGTAGAATATCATTGGTTGAATACTTTTGTTGGACTGACCTCATTGTTGATTTTAGATTTGTAATATGAGAATTAACCGATTTGTTTTAGTGACACCGAGATCGTTGGGATTTTATTGAATAGAATATGTTTTTGGTTATTTTAGAATTTTATTGATACCTCCAATATACACCCACCTCATTCTCCACTGGACACTACCTAGTCTTGAACTTGGGGTTTCCGTTTTACTACACGGAGTAGTTCAATGATAACAGTGACGCCCTCGGAGGTAAAATAGTCTGTTATAAAAGTCTTTGGGTTGCTGTCGGAACCACAAAAGAACATGTTTTTTGACGTCTTGGTTGTCTTCAAAAACCTGTCCCCGAAACCTGTCCCCGCAAATGGTTTTTAAGCTGTCCAAAGAGATGGAAATCGCATCGGCCAAATCGGGGATATAAGAAGGTATTCCTTTTCTCCAGAAGTTCCACGGTTAGGTGAGCGGTAAAGGAGGACACATTGTCTTGATGAAAAATGAGGACTTTCGTGATCAATCCCAAACGTTTTTTTCTGATAGCCAGTCTCACCTATTGTCATTTATCTCACCATAAGAAGTAGCATTTACTGTACGCCTGTCTTCCAAATAATGGCAATAAATAGTCCCGTACAAGTGCCAGAACACCGTGAGTAGCATCTTGTTGGCTGACGGAGTTTTCTCGCAGCAGAGACTACAGACAATTCCAAAACATGCTCTGCCGTTTCGAATCAGGCTCGTAATGACTGAAATACGCCTAATCACTGATTATAACACGTTGTAAAGAAGATTCACCCTCTTCGTCAAACCTCTGTTTGAGTTCTGAACCGTTAACCGTTACCAAGTCGCTACCAGGAATAATTACCCCTCCACCTCACTTTTTTCGTTTACTTATTCCAATTCCTATTCCTACAAACTTACATAAATCTGTTGATGCTTGTATCTCTTGTGGAGGTTAGAAAGAATAGAAAACTCTTGGAGATCTCCCAGATTTATCATATCCTCCACACCTTTGATGCTAGAGGTGTGCATTTGTTTAAGGATCTGGTCGGTTGGTACCGTTGTTTCTCGACCATCATCATCTATTACCCTGGTCTTCTTTGCATCAATAGCTGTGATCTTCGCTCCGATTGGAATTTCAAATTCGGCTTTGGTGTTGGATCCAACCCAAACATGGTCACCCTGAAAAATACAATGTATACACTATGTTGCAGTATAGATGACACCTATTTAATCATTGCTTGTCAACATTGACGCGCGTCACACATTCAAATGCGATTTGTTCTGTTATCGCCACATTATTGAAGTTTCATTGTACTTCTCCGTTTAATGTCGGTACATTTTTTGCGGAATTGGGCAACATATATTTTTACCGATCTATAAAATGATATATGCTCAGGTTCTATGAGTAGAAAACGCAAATTTTCTCCATTCTTAAAAAACACTTAAAAACAAAGTTAAATGGCACCAGATCAAATGAGACGGCTCTAAAAATAATTTTGTTTCATGTAATGAAATGAACTGACTGTAGTTGAGTACTCAACAGTTAACTCGATGAAAGAGAAACGGAAAATTTGTGCTACAAACCGAGATTGTTTTGCTGCCCCGCATTTTTTTTCTCTGGATATCATCAGAGTTATAAATATCGATCCATTCTTTCTTTTATCTTCATGTACAAGGAAACTGCTCAGAACATCTCTTTTTGCCTTGAGTTCAGAATGATTGATGTCGGAAGATTCGTATCTACTCACAACGACAAATTTAAGAGCCATGTTTTTGTCTTCAATCCAATTGTTGTATTTTGAAAAAACTTGTCACTAGTACATGTTCACATTAAAGCGGAATGATTGAAGTTTATCAGATAGTAAAAAACATAGTGAGTTATACTTTATCGACGCATAATGAATTGAATTGAAATTCCTTTTACAAGTCTTGCAGTTATCAATTTCCGATAAGCGAAACCGTACTTTAGATATCAAGATAGCAATCGATTTTTGCGTGATTCGATTATCAACGTCCCCTCGTTGATTGCCTTTGTTTTTATCTCAGTTTTATATATTTTTCATCAACGGAAAACCCAAAAAAAATAAGGCGATATAGAATCATATTTAAAAGAAAAAGATTCAGAGAAGAGACGGTGTTTCAACTTTGAATTCTATGATCTAGGAATTAGTAAGGTTAACCAATTCGAATTGTTTTCGTCTTCAGATTTATTTATTTTTATTCAATAATTGATTATTTGTTACTGAAAGACGAAATAATGAAGAGAAGCTTAACTTTCGTAACTGGTAACGCAAAGAAATTGGAAGAACTTATTCAAATACTTGGACCATCTTTCCCTAGAGAAATAATCAGCGCCAAAGTTGATCTGCCAGAATTGCAGGGAGATATAGATGAAATTTGTAAAAAAAAGTGTTTAGAAGCTAGTTCATTTGTTAACGCACCCGTAATAGTAGAAGATACATGTCTTTGTTTCAATGCTCTAAAAGGCTTACCAGGTCCCTATATAAAATGGTTTTTAGGCAATTTAGGACCAGAAGGGTTGTATAAACTTCTTGCGGGTTTTGAAGATAAAAGTGCACAAGCTGTATGTACATTTGCTTATCACTCTGGTACGTTCTTGTAACTGATTGACCATTTGAATTAAACTATATTTTTTCAGGTGTTGTGAATGATGAAGTTATATTATTCAAAGGAATCACAGATGGTGAAATTGTGGAACCAAGAGGACCCAGAGATTTTGGGTGGGATCCTTGCTTTCAACCTGTTGGTTATTCAAAGACTTACGCTGAAATGCCAAAAGTAGAAAAAAATAAAATATCACACAGATTCAAAGCCTTGGATTTGCTCAGAAATCACTTTTGTAAAGAATTGATCGAATCGAGTGGTGAACAATAAATGTAAACCAATTATGTTGAGTTTTTTATTTCCTTGACATCAGAGTACTGTCCTTATTGTCAATTTCTTAGTCTGAAAGTACATTACACGATAGTAACTGCAGAAGTATGTGCTATTTGGTATTTGCAAAGGGTTAATTTTTGATGAATGCACAATTTACAATTTTAATGAACGTTATGAGTGTAATTTTTGCGTATTGTGGGTTAAAGAAAGTCTCAATTTATGGAAAGGTGTAGAGTGTGCTATACCACTTATTATTCTTATTAGTTTCTGTTTTCTAGTCGAAGTGAGATTGACTGCCTGATTATTAAATCTTTTAATTTCTGTTCCTTGAAGAAATGCCAAGCAATTTGGGCGTCTAAACAAGTTGAAACATGTGCAACAATCATTTACATAGTCAACAATTTCTTTGAATTTCAGAGAATAACTCGATATGTTAAAAATTGTCTCAAACAAATTCGCCCCACGTTTTTCGGAAAATGTTTCAATAACTATGCGAAATAGATAAATTAGAGTATGCTATGCGATAACAAATAATACATAGTCTAAAAAAGGAACAACAATTCCGAAGAACCAGCGTAATTTCGTTGGCGCGAGTTAGTCAGGTGTGGGAAAGAACAGTCGGATGAAGAGTTGTTCCAAGACAAATTTTCACAGAGCATTCACATGAAATGGTGTAGTTACGATATACGTTCCACATGAAATAATTACTACGCTTTGATAGGAAAAGTCTACACTGCCCAACAGGAAAAAGTTCAAGATTTTTTTCTATAACTTCGCAAGTTGCGGCCAATCTGAAAAAATGAAAAATACTTTCGGGAAGTCACTAGCTATACGTTCCACATGAAATAATTACTACGCTTTGATATGGAAAAATTCTAAACTGCCCAACATGAAAAAAGTTCAAGATTTTTTTTCGTTAATTTCGCAAGTTGCGGCCAATGTGAAAAAAATACTTTCTGACAGTCTTCAGATATACGTTCCTCATGAAATAATTACTATTACTACGCTTTGATAGGGAAAAATTCTACACTGCCCATCATGAAAAAATTCCAGATTTTTTACACTAATGCTATAACATCGAAATTTGACCATCTGTTCAAGTAAATAAAAACTCGACAGTAGACCATAAAAATTTCGGCATAACCACTTTGTGAAAGATGTGTTTTCTACCTATCACAAAGGAGAGTAATAAAATCATCAAACGAACTGTCGAAAATTTTTCATGTTGGGTAGTGTAGAATTATTTTTTTCTTTATCAAAGCGTAGTAATTATTTCATGTGGAACGTATAGCTGGAGACTGTCAGAAAGTATTTTTCAGCGTAGTTTTTCAGAACGGCCGCAACTTGCAAAATTATAGAAAAAATCTTGAAATAACGAAAAAAAGTCATCTTTTCATGTTGGGTAGTGTAGAATTTTTCTCTATCAAAGCGTAGTAATTATTTCATGTGAAACGTATAGCTGGAGACTGTCAGAAAGTATTTTTCATTTTTTCAGATTGGCCGCAACTTGCGAAATTAACGAAAAAAAATCTTGAACTTTTTTAATTTTGGGTAGTGTAGAATTCTTCCATATCAAAGCGTAGTAATCATTTCATGTGGAACGTATAGCTGGAGACTGTCAGAAAGTATTTTTCATTTTTTCAGATTGGCCGCAACTTGCGAAATTAACGAAAAAAAATCTTGAACATTTTTCATGTTGGGTAGTGTAGAATTTTTCTCTATCAAGCGTAGTAAAATATTTCATGTGGAACGTATAGCTGGAGACTGTCAGAAAGTATTTTTCATTTTTTCAGATTGGCCGCAACTTGCGAAATTAACGAAAAAAAATCTTGAACATTTTTCATGTTGGGTAGTGTAGAATTTTTCTCTATCAAAGCGTAGTAATTATTTCATGTGGAACGTATAGCTGGAGACTGTCAGAAAGTATTTTTCATTTTCAGAACGGCCGCAACTTGCAAAATTATAGAAAAATCTTGAAATTTTTTCATGTTGGGTAGTGTAGAATTTTCTCTATCAAAGCGTAGTAATTATTTCATGTGGAACGTATAGCTGGAGACTGTCAGAAAGTATTTTTCATTTTTTCAGATTGGCCGCAACTTGCGAAATCAACGAAAAAAAATCTAGAACATTTTTCATGTTGGGCAGTTTAGAATTCTTCCCTATCAAAGCGTAGTAATTATTTCATGTGGAACGTATAGCTGGAGACTGTCAGAAAGTATTTTTCATTTTTTCAGAACGGTCGCAACTTGCAAAATTATAGAAAAAAAATCTTGAAATTTTTTCATGTTGGGTAGTGTAGAATTTTTCTCTATCAAAGCGTAGTAATTATTTCATGTGGAACGTATAGCTGGAGACTGTCAGAAAGTATTTTTCATTTTTTTAGATTGGCCGCAACTTGCGAAATTAACGAAAAAAAATCTTGAACTTTTTAAATTTTGGGTAGTGTAGAATTCTTCCATATCAAAGCGTAGTAATTATTTCATGTGGAACGTATAGCTGGAGACTGTCAGAAAGTATTTTTTTTTTTTTCAGAACGGCCGCAACTTGCAAAATTATAGAAAAAAAATCTTGAAATTTTTTCATGTTGGGTAGTGTAGAATTTTTCTCTATCAAAGCGTAGTAATTATTTCATGTGGAACGTATAGCTGGAGACTGTCAGAAAGTATTTTTCATTTTTTCAGATTAGCCACAACTTGCGAAATTAACGAAAAAATCTTGAACTTTTTAAATTTTGGGTAGTGTAGAATTCTTCCATATCAAAGCGTAGTAATTATTTCATGTGGAACGTATAGCTGGAGACTGTCAGAAAGTATTTTCAGTGTAGAATTTTTTCAGATTGGCCACAACTTGCGAAATTAACGCAAAATATATAAAAAAAATCTTGAACTTTTTAAATTTTGGGTAGTGTAGAATTCTTCCATATCAAAGCGTAGTAATTATTTCATGTGGAACGTATAGCTGGAGACTGTCAGAAAGTATTTTTTTTTTCAGAACGGCCGCAACTTGCAAAATTATAGAAAAAATCTTGAAATTTTTTCATGTTGGGTAGTGTAGAATTTTTCTCTATCAAAGCGTAGTAATTATTTCATGTGGAACGTATAGCTGGAGACTGTCAGAAAGTATTTTCATTTTTTCAGATTGGCCACAACTTGCGAAATTAACGAAAAAAATCTTGAACTTTTTTAATTTTGGGTAGTGTAGAATTCTTCCATATCAAAGCGTAGTAATTATTTCATGTGGAACGGATAGGATCGTCTTGTATTTCTATGATCTTATGTATGGTAGTTCTATTAAATCACTGTCTGACGGAACTAAAACGAATGTCAAATGAAACTCAATGTTTATTTTGTGCCGGAATACTAATCTTTCGTTTAAAAATTGAAACATCAGGTTGTGAAATGTGATAGAAGTTTAAATAATTAAAAATGCACTAGTAATTCTATTCCTGCTCTATGTTAATTTTTCAGTAATTTACAATGATTTTCTTATATTCAATTCTAACTTTCTTAATTCTTACTATTTCGGGATCCTTTGGAAAAAGAGTTGTTCCTTTCAGCAAAAATATACTTGAGGAACCCGCTTGTTCACAATTGGTGCGGTATTGTGATAGGAACAGTATAAATCAAAACACTTTCAGTGATATAGAGACTCTAGAATGTGTCCAAAACATGAGTCCCGTTCAGTTGAAGAATTTGACTGTTGATTGCCAACACATCATTTGGTCTCATGGAAAGGAACTCATAAAAAATGAGAATGTTTTCCATTTATTAGAACCGCATTGTTCAAAAGATTTATCCCAATTAAATTGTAAGTGGACGGATGAGACTTTTTATTTGAGGTGTATTGTAGATAGCAAAGAGAATATTCATGGGGAGGATTGTTTTAAAGCAGTCGATCACTTAGAAAGTATAGTTTTTCAAGATTTTCGCCTTTTACCATCTTTCCTGAAGGAATGCTCAGAGGATATCACTAAATTAAGATGTGGCAGAATTGATGCCTATAGTTCTTCACAAGCTCAAACAGTTGTATGTCTTCAGATCAATATTCAGAATATAAGTAATTCTTGTAAGAGAGAGGTTCTGAGCCTAACTGAAATTCAAGCCAATAATTTCAAAATGGATCAAGAATTATATGCAGCTTGTAAAGAAGATCATTTAAGATATTGTTCACAATTTATTGCTGGAGGTGGAAGAGTTTTTCATTGTTTAATGCAACAAGATCAGGCAAAACTATCATCATTGTGTATTGCAAATTTATTTAGGAGACAAAAATTGATATCTCAAGATTATAAAATCAGTAAAGGTCTGATGAGGGCATGCAGAGAGGATATAAGACGAACCCATTGCCGTAAACAAACATCTAGTGATAAAAATATTAGACTTGCTCAAATACTTTTGTGCTTGGAAGGCGTTTTGAAAAATGGAAGTAAGGTAGATCACGATTGTGAAAAAGAAATGTTGGAACATAGAAAAATGCTAATGGCCGATTATAGACTATCCCCAGAAATTGTAAACGATTGTAAGTTGGAAATAAAAACGTTGTGTTTTGGCGTAGAAGTTGGAGGTAAAACTATACATTGCTTGATGGAGAATGCTAGATTATCCAAACATAACAAAAGGAAGGTTTCTGATACCTGCATGAGGGCAGTGAGTAATATGCATTTCAAATCAGATTAACGTATTGAAATAATTATTTTTAGTTGGAAACATTGATAAGAGAAACAGATGCTGGTGAAGATTGGAGAGTGGATCCAGTTCTTTACCAAGCTTGCTATCCTGTAGTACAAACTCTATGTAGGGATATTAAAGGGGGGGATGCTAGAGTTATGTCTTGCCTAATGGACAACATAGGAGATGAACACATGTTAGATTCATGTGAGGATGCATTAATGCAAATTCAGTATTTTGTTGCAAGGGACTTCAAGCTAGACCCTCAGTTGTATAGAGCATGCAAAGATCATGCCATTAATGTTTGTCATGCTAGTAGATCCTGGGCCAATGAGATAAACCCTTCACTTGACAGTCAAGTTCTACCATGTCTTTATAGGTAACACGATGTTTAAATAGTAATTCCTTTCTTAACCTCAAAAATATGTGATAATGACTGTGTTCAGCAGACTCGACAGTTGCATTATGGTTGTCGCATTTCTATGTGTTCTTCTCCGAACGATACACTCAATTTGAAACATGTTGGGTAGCTTTGTCATTTTGAGGAGCATAAATATTTTCTGTTCAGTATCGGTAACATGTTAAAAGTCTGACAGATTTCAAATATAAGGAGCTAATTAGTGGGGGGTGACCATTTTGGTTTATTTTTCCAAAAATTCAGTGGATTTTTTTATATTTTATTCTTCAGATAAAGGAATATGATATTGAAAAAAGGTATAAATAGTTTTGTTTGGGCTCACTGATGAAGATGCTGAGGTCAAAATCGATTCTGTCTGTCCGTCTTTAGGCACTATAACGTCCGAACAGAATGAATTAGAGAGCTGAAATTTTCATTGAGGATTGAGGAATGAATATCTCAGACGAGTTCATTATTAGGTCAAATCAGATCTGTAGTTTTGGAGTAATGAAAAAAAATTTTTTTTCTTAGATTCTTGAGTAAAATTTTTCTTTTTATCTTTTTATACAGTACTATAATACAAATACATTGACTCCAATTTTATGATGGTTTTTTCTAGATATGCCTACTTGGAAGACAGTGAAAATCTTCAGTTGAGTAAAAACTGCCTGCAAGAAGTAAAGAGAGTAATGAAACAAAGAGCACAAAGTGTTGACCTATACCCAGAAATAGAAGAACCTTGTTTAGAAGACCTCTCAGAATTCTGTTACGATAAAACTAGAAAAGGAGAAGAAATGATGTGCCTTCAAAAAAATATGGATAATCTGTCCCAGAAATGCCAAAAGGCAGTCGATACTTTTACAGAAATAGAAGGTAGAAATGTTGAGCTAAATCATTACATAATGAGCCATTGCAGATACCAACTGAAACATCTGTGTGATTTCAAGAAAGACGAAGGTGAAAAAATGGACTGTCTTATTGCTCACAAAAACGATCCAATGATAAAGGAGAAACCCGCTTGTAGGGCTAGCATAGAGCACTTTCAAATAATATCCTTAAAGAATTATAGGTACTCTTTCAAGTTTAAACAGGCTTGCAAGAAACATGCAATCAGATTTTGTCCCAATCCTAAATCTTTTGTGGACGTTATAAGATGTTTGAGTGAGAAGATCACAAATGATACTATAAAAGGAGAGAGGAGTGTCATACCAAAAGAATGCAGGCAGCAGGTGAAAGCTCAGTTGTTCCAGCAAAGAGAAAATATTGATTTTAATCCTAAGTTAAAGGCTGCTTGTGAGCAAGACATTCAATCATATTGCTCGCACATTGAACATGGAAATGCACAGGTTAGTTAGTTTGTTTTGTGATCTTCTAATATCTCTGGATTATGATTATATATATATTTTTCTGGGAAAGTAGCGGAGAACTTAATCTTCAATTAAGGATATTTCGAAGATTTTTGATCATGGTTTTTTTTATGTTATGTTGGTACATATATCGAGTGTCCCAAGGTGGGTGGCCTATTAAAGTTTTATGGAAAATATTCATGAAAAATAAATCAAATTTTGTAGATTATTATGTTATCTAAGATACATTTCTGAATTAATTTCAAATTTCCAGTTGCCAGATGTAAAGAAAATTGGCAACAGCTTTGTTATTTTGAATGGGACACACCCCATATTTCTATTATTTTTTAAGATTCTCCATAAAAAATTGAATCATTTTATTTTATTTTCCTATATCTCTCGTTGATAATTTTTGAGTAATAAATTATTTTTCTAAAGTTCAAATCAAATTTGAGTCACTAAAATGGCAATATTTCGCTCAATATTCGAGATTTGAGTGTGCAATTTGGCATGGCCTCAGTAATTAATTGATCTGCGCCACCGTTTCCAGATTTTTGTTGTCAGTTAGACATACAAGTGAAAAAACTTACCATATGTTAACTCACAAAATTGTGAAACACTTTGGTATTTCAAATTAAATAACCAGTATGTTTTTTGATTTTAAGAATGAAAAATACCCACTCTACAATTTTTCTCTACATTTACCTATACTTATCTTGTTTGAATTCTAAGTTGTCTGAATTTATGATATATTCATATATATATATGATATATTCATATCATTCATACAAAATCTCATCCAGAACACTTGGAATACTTGCGGTTAGTCGTGTAAACTTGAATGATAGTTTTCTATCCTTTTTCAATTCGAACACCCAATATGTGTTTTCATTTTCAGAATGGAAAAAAACCCACTCTAAAATTTTTCTATATACTTCACTTGTTTGGACTCTCAGTTATCTGCGTTCATTGAATTTCAGATTGATTTGATATGCCTTAATTTCCTTCTATTGATATTTTCTCTGTGCTCTCTCTGTCATCTATATATCGACATATCTATGACTCGACTACATGCATAGAAAATCATTATTCAAATTTACACGAGAAACAAGTATATATATATATTTTATAGGTATTGGAATGTCTTCAGTCAGTATTCAAAAAGCTGTCGGACAAATGTGAGAAAGAAGTATTCAAGATTAAAAAACAGGAAATAACAGATAATTCCGTTGACTATGCTTTGATGACTATGTGTGCAGATACTATAAACATTTTCTGTCCTCATCAGGATAAAGATAATGTTCTTGAATGTTTGAAGGTGACCATCATATACCCAAACTGAGATCCGCTAATTAAAAATTAACTTGATTTCTAGAAAAATAAAGATGAATCTGGTTTCAATAAGAAATGTCGAATTATCGTACTACACAGGATGGCTGAGCAAGACACCAATTATAACCTCAATCCATCTCTACAAGAACATTGCAAAGCAGATATGAATAAATTTTGTAAAAAAGTAGTTAAGCATGATGCAAGCTTCTATAATAACACTATGGATTGTCTTAAAAAAGCATTCAAAGAATTCAAACTTTCTGACAAATGTGAAAAAGAGATGGCTCATATTTTGAGGGAACAGGTAGGACAGTTATCAAAATTGGTATAATGTGTTATTTCTTCTGTTCTGACTGTGTAGTCGTTCATTTATACTAGAATAACATTTCTACAGGCTTTAGATATAAACCTCAACCCTCTCCTGAGAGCAGTTTGTAAAACCGAATTGGATACTGTATGCCAAGTTGATGAACATGAAAACATCGAAGAATGCTTGAAAAAAGCTCTGATAGCAAAGAAAATACCAACACCAATGTGCCAGAATGAGGTTGCAAATATGATTGAAGAATCTCAAGCCGATATTCAAGTAGATCCACCTTTACAACAAGCATGTGCTTTGGATCTGATCAAGTATTGCGGAGATGTGCCTCAAGGAAATGGACGACGTAAGTTTCTTAAAATAGTTGAACGAATCAATTAATTTTTGAGATTTTCTCATTCAATTGAAATGGACCTCGTTTTTAAGTTTACAAAAAGTTTCGTTTAAGTAAACGAAAATTAACCTCAAATTTTTTTCATTATCATTATGGACGCCGAATTGACGTTGCATGTTGACAGATCAAGTCGGCATCAGTTACGTCACTTCTGTCAAATTTCAACCTATTGAAACATCCTCTGCATTAGTAGGGGGTCTGTATCTGCTAGGATCATGGTTGTTGTGTTCATCTGATGGGAGTTTATTGAAATAAATGTGACAACAGATGATGTTTGAATAGCTTTAATTGAATGAAAAAATAATAACAACTTTGAAATTTATCTATTTCCACATAAATCTTCTTGTCTTTTCTACTGAATCCATAGAAAATATGGAGCATTAGCGGCTCCTTCCAAATATCATGTGACCTCATAAAAATCTAATAGAATCACTATTTGGGTAATAAACATCATCTATTATTCTTCTTCTTTCCAACTTTTCAACAGACATATTCTGTCATTTTCAAGGTAAGGATTAGCTTTAACAAAAGCTGGAAATTTGAGAAAATTTTTCAATTTTGTCAAAAGTCAAATAGACAGATTACGAAAACTAGATAAAAAATTAGGACTTATCTGTAGTTTGAAGACGACTTCAAATTACATTGAACAATTGGCCTCCAAATCTCGTTTTCGTAGTATCTATTTGACATTTATGAAAGTTATAAATATTTTTCTTGCCAGCTTTTGTTAAAGCTAATCCTCACCTTGAAAATGACAGAAGATGTCTGTTGAAACTTTGAGAAAAGGAACAATAATTGATGATGGTTATTGCCGAAATAATCCATTTAATTAATTATATACGAGTTCCATCATCAAGAATTTCTCATCGACCATTAAAAGAAACTGTTGTAAGAAACGTTCCTCTGTTGAATGAACAACGAAAGTATGCCTATGAGAATATTGTATATCACGGAACATCATAATACACTTCTTTTTTAATCATAGATAACTATTCGAATTGAATAGTCATCGTTAACACATAAAAAAATATATAAAAATAAGGTTTCAGTCAGCTTCCGGTCGGGTATAACCTAAAGCTGTAGAGGACATGAAATATATCAGGGAAAAATATCATTGTTTCACAAAAATGTTTTAAATGAAAGAAGTCGTCGACGTAAATCTTTCTGCCATCCAAGACAATCAGGCTGAACTAAGGTGCCTTGCCACGTTTTTTATTAACTATTGTCTCGAGTAAAATTTCGATATTTTCATCAATATTTTTATTTCACCGTATATGATATAATATTTTTTATTAATTCATTCCTAGACATAAGGTGTTTGAAATCATTGAAAGAAAGTTCCCCCAAGAAGCTGTCCACAGATTGTCGGGAAATGCTTGGCAGAAGACTAGAAATGTATGAGAATGCAGCACAGGTAATAATTACAAATACTTGATTTAATCATACAAAGTTTTAAGTTTGGAGTGTATTTTTGTTTCTTTTGAACTCTTTTTCTGTAGAAAACGATATTCCCCGCCAATTTTAAATTGTTATCGAATACATTTGAGATGTTCATTTCATTTTGTATAATTTTCTGCATTCTTTGCCTTTTTGAAGTCAAACTTCAAAAGACCTAAAAGTTTTCCAACAAGGCAGTGCTCTAAAACATAAATAATTAAAGTTGAAATTCAAGGCAGGAGGCATGAAATGGATGTCTGCACTTGTGGCCAAAGAACCACACTCCGGATATTCCTGGTGTTTCTAAAAATAATTCTGCCATTTGAGAAGCATAAGAAACACTATTCATAAAAGTATAAAATTTTTCGCATAATATCCTATTTGAAATAAGAAAGCAAGAAGAACATTGCCATATAAAGGGTAGGAAAGTAAATCCACAGCAAAAGAGTTAACTTTTTCTTGATGGTATATGTTGTTATCAAGGTCACATGTATCCATCTGTCCAAAAAATTACAAAATACACTGAATTTCCTAGTATGACTAGATAACTTCAATTTTGGTTTACTCTTATATGTGATTTGCGGAGACCAAGCCAAGGAACAGAATGAAAAATATATATTAAATTGATGTTCTGCTCCATTTGATATCAGATAAAATTAAAAATAATAGACATTTGAGTAATATGTTAATGATCGGTTTTTTTTATCTCTATATTGAATCATAAAAACAAATCCATTTATGGGATGAACCAATTGGCACAATGGCACAAATGGTTGCATGTGAGCTCATATTTAATCAGTTTGTGTTATTCAACCTTTTTGACATTTTGCAGCATGCCCCACCAGAAAATCTCCATCAACTTTATTACCAAGTAGTTAGCTCTCCGTCAAAGCATTATTTCTATTTAGTGATACTTGGTTATATTGGTGCTATATTTGTCGTGGGAATGTTTTGTGGAAGAGTGTCCAGAAGGAATATGCTGATTAAAAACAAATAATACTGGCAGAATATTTGAAAACGATTGGAAAGCCAAAGTGTTAATATAGTTTAGAAAAAACAGAAAGGGGCAGAATATTTTCTTACTTTTAGACTCCTAAGGAATTTGGATGATGTGCTTTTGTGATTTTTAATAAGATAGGTGATAGTCTGAAATTTTTTGAGTGCCGATCATATTTTAATTTATTGTATTTTTTTATTGGACTATCGAATGAAATTTTTTATGACTCCAGAAAAAATTGCAGCTAAATTATTTTTTTCTTAATACTCAGAAAAAACTGCTATTTTCTAATAGATCACTTTAATTCAGCGTTCCATAATTTTCTGTATATAAGGTTTTTCACTTGTCACTCGTATTTTATGTCGTGTCAGTTTTTTACATTGTGAATTAACTGAAGAGATAAATCGATGATAAGAAATAATAATACAGTCAAATTTTCAAACCGAATAAGCATTGTATTGGAAATAATTTACTTTCTCTCAATATTTTCTGATATATAACTTCGATATCACTGAAAGTTTTATAAAAAAAAAGAGTTAAAAGCTATATGAAGTTCTATTATAAGGATTATGTATATAATAAAGTTTTACGACATTTATCGGAGTGTTTCAATTCTTTACATGATTTCCATTCCAGTATTTCTGCTTTTACTCTCTATAGATAACTCATATCAGCCCCAAAAACCTCTAGGTGAATTTAACTCTACGCATATTTTGTCCCTGTAACTGCCCGAGGCCAATTTCGGTACCGTATTGACAATTAATAGGGATTGAAGAATTTCATTTTTTGCGTTTTCAAAAGCTAATTTACCTTGAGGACAGTTGAAGAAAGGCTGTTCACCTGAAAACATCGCAGCCGTGAGCCACACTGCTGAAGAAGATCCAAATATGTCAATTACTCGACGCTCTCAACAACTAGGGTTATCCCAAACCACCACATGGCAAATTTTGCATAAGGATTTGACTTTGAAGCCTTACAAAATTCAACTAGTGCAGGAATTGAAGACGACCGACCATTCACATTGCAGTAGATTCGCTCAATTCATTCTGGAATAACCCGCTGGTTTTTCTGAAAAAATCATTTTTTCAGACGAAGCCCATTTTCATTTTTCAGGGTACGTCAACAAGCAAAATTGCCGCATTTGGGCTTCTGAAAATTCTATAGCGATTATTGAGAAGTCTTTGCATGCTCAACATATCACTGTATGGTGGGCTATGAGCAGTGGCGGATCGTGACAGTATAGTATAGTGAGGCACATATGAAAAAAAAATTAATAATGTAATATATATATAGGGTTTACGTGGCGAACAAAGTTTATATAGTGAACTCTACTTCGTCAGTTGCATAATAAATATATTAAAAAAATTTTCTTCACTAATGCTTGAAATTTTTGATGAATCCTCAAATTATTTATATACATATTACTTTATTTTATTCAGCAAAAAAAGCCATTAATTTAATTGTCCCAATATATCATGAGGTTATTTTTCGATATGCTAAATTACTCAAAAATATGAAAACCATTATTATGCAGTTGTACAGCAAGAACCAACGTGGAGGTGTAGAGCATTCCTGCAACGTGTGGGATGGGAATGAAGGAAATCGGATCAGATCAAGTTGGAAATTTTCAAAATAACGAAATAAACTCTAAATAAATAAAATAAATTCTGAAAAAAATTAACACTGAATAAAAAAAATGAAAAGGCAGTGTAAAATAGGATTTATTCTGAAAGTTATAAATGAAAATTATTCTAAATTGAGTTCTCAATATTAAAATTTTATGTAAATCAATGGAATTCTACGATTTTTCTGATCAGCGAAATGATCTATAACCTTGTCAATAAAAATATTTTCGTCCTGTGATATTATGAATCCTTTTTCGATCGAAATTTTAGCCATATTACTCAGCCGCGCCTGCCCAGTTGTATTCCTAATATAATTTTTAATCCTTTTCAACTCCCAGAACTAACATCATAAAATCCCATGAAGCGCTCAACAAGTTGGTCATCTATTACATAACGAAAAATGACTGATAACTGGGAATGACAGCGTATGTCAGTTGATTTGTTTATTCACAACAAAAGCAACCGAATCAATTAATTCATTTTGAATGGTTTTAGATGTACCAGAAAATACCGATTTACTGTTGGTGTCATTTTCTAAAAAGAATTTTAAATTCGTGTCAAATTTACTAACAAGAACTGCCAATTTTTTGAAATTTCCGCGATTTAAAAACTCATTCGATTCATCGTGCCCCCTAAAAGGTAACTCTTGCATACAGAGGTTCAGAATTTTTTTGATGAGGCACTGCCTCATAGGACAAGCCGCCACTGGCTATGAGGGTGAAAATGCGGTAACGGTCAATGGATCACGCTATCGCGAGACGTTGACAATTCAATTTTAGCCTATCATTGACGACATGGATATCACTAGCATGTTGTTCCAACAAGACGGCGCCACTTGTCATACAGCCAATGAGACGATCAATTTATTGCAAACCAAATTTGCTGATCGCATAATTTCACGAAATTCAACTGTTATATGGCCAGTCAGATCGTGTGATTTAACACACTGGATAATTTTTGTAGGGCCATCTTAAAGACAAAGTGTATACGGAGACAATCGAATCCATTGCAGCCTTAAAACTCAAAATCTGTGATGTGATAGCCGAAAAAGACCTGACATTTTGCCAAAAGTGATTAAAAATTTCGATGAAAGACTTTAGTTCTGTCAGCACAGACGTGGTAGACATTTGCCAGATATCATTTTTCATTAATAATTGCCGAACTTTTCTTTTTGTAATACAATAAAAATTTGTCATCAACATTTTTTGTTTTATTTTGTTTTAAAAAACAAAGTTCTTGATGAAAGACCCTTTACTTAGTTGCCCCCGCAACAAGCTCAGGTTTCGTTTCTCCGTCACTCGGGAGGAAGTCAAGAGGCGGTCCTCCATATTGTCCCACATAACTACAACAACTGGTGGTTTCAGGTAGCCTAGTGTCAAAGGGACTACAAGGCTGCTGGCTCCGGCTCTCAAATATAAAAGAAAATAAAAAATTTCAACTGTGGCACAGCGCATACACCGAGCAATTGTGTTTACCAAGGACGAAACGGTTAAGCAGAGAAAAGAAAATGTGAATTCAATTAAAAACGAGTGGACTGTAATATTCTTTTGGATTCGCTAATTTCCATAGTTATTAAGACACTTTGTACTGATAAAAACAAATCTAAAGCAAGCCCCTAATACTAAGGCTGACAAGTGAATAGAGAATCGAAAATGTCAAGACTCACCTGATGTGAACAGGTGTTAGTACGATTTAGTTTGTTCTCCGAGGCCGCTATTTATTGAATCGTCTGTTGGTACTGAGCTAGTTGACTCGTCACTGGTTGCTGGGCTACTGATCTTAATGATCAGGTTGGTAGTCGCTCGGTGAAAAAATGACCGATAGACTTCTATGTACCTGAAGTAGAGAGGAGCCCATAGATAGTTGTTTTAATTCTGCATTACTATGGTTGACGCTTGGCAATTGATCTCAAAGCGCAAGTCAGCAAGAACAATGTTAGAACATAGGCCTAAATCATTAAGACTATTCCGCGTACGGTAGAGTTACATCGTAGTCCACGTATTAAACCAAATAGGAAAAAGAAAGAAAGAAAATATATACATATATAAAAATGAGAACACAACAAAATGATAACCTGCAAGTGCTTTTTTTTTCACTTTTTTTCCAAAACCCCGATAGTCAGAGTAAGAGAGTAACTTATTTTGACTAAATTCATTCCAATATGTTTTTTGATCGAAATTATACGCAAGCTAGTTAAAACGTTTAATTTGTCGTAAATTTGTGCATCAGAGAGTCGAACCCAATCGATTGAGACCATTGACGACTCAATGTTTAAAAATTATGTTTGAAACAATAACACAAGTCCGCCTATGAACGTGCTTGCAAAAAAGGAAATTCTAATTGCTGAAACCTTTGTGAGATGCCTTTTTTCTTGTACTTCATTGTGTTTTTAACGGAGCACATAAAAGGGTACAATAGAGAAACATTTCATCATCAAAACAAATGATTTTTATAACTCGCCTATTGAATCCCTTGTAAATCATATGCCTTGAAGTAATTGTAATCATGTCGAGATTTTAGTATTAAAAGAGAACGTTCTTCGATAGATTATCAGCAGAAAGATGCAATCATTTTTCATAATTCTCTTATTTGCGGTCTTGGCAGTGTTGGTAAGTTTTTCATCATTTCTTTTTTTTTTAATGAGTTCCGTATATTAGCTAGAAACTCATGTCATCAGTAGCGAAATGACAAGTTTTGTAAGATTTCATGGAACTGAATGCGGCGAGTTTTTATGCTCTTGTTCCTAGGTTACAATTCTATCGGCTTGCCCAAATGTCTTTAGTTTTCGATAATCCAGCCGTTAAATGGTGTCAAACTTAAATAATTGGAATCACATACCTAATACGGAATCGGTGAGGTCATACTTGAATATGTCAAGCGTCCGACTGACTCTATAGGTATATATGTTAGGCCCGAAGACCGAAAACGCTCAGTGGCCGGAAAAAACGTCCACATCGCGTTCTGGCTGTTTTCGAATGCACAGAACGCGTTTTGGTTGTTTTTGAACGCTCGCAACGCGTTCTGGTAATTGTTTAACAGCCGGAACGCGTTTGTCTAACAGCAATTGGTTCAAATGTAAGACCCCCTGTTTTTTACATTTTAGAATAATAAAAATAAGTTGTTTCTGAACATGTTTGGTACTTGTGGTCTAGCATTTCTTTATGAGCACTGAGCACATACAAAACTATTGTATATTAGTCGACCCTCTACCTATTGGAATCAACATGTGATACATTTTTGGAATCAGCTCAGCTAGAGTAATCCGGAAATGGAGACAAAATAGTTCAATTTAAAAAAATGACGGTGATGTCATTACTCGAAAATAATTCACGCTGTATATTAGATTATTATTTTTAAAATAAGGTAAATTAAAATAAAAATCGATATGTTTCAGGAAAAATTCTAAAAATGATTACAATCATTACACAGCAAACGCGATACCTCTAAATAACGACAAAGTGAAAACCCTATTTCCCGCTTCGATTAACTCGAATGAAAACCTGAGGCCAGCCTCTAATTCCTCGAGAAGCCGCCTTCAAAGCCGTAGATATGTTCTCACCGCTTCGACGCAGATAACCCGCTGGACATCGCAGAAACGAAACGATCTCAGATCGGCTAAGATCGCGCAGAGGCCAGCCTCGGATTAATAGAACGGCTTTCCATTACGTTCTCGTAATTGAGGAGTGATTGAAAGGGAATGAAGAAAATACGATTCAGAATTTTTTCCATACTTTATGAGGTACAATTTAAATGTACCATGTAATTCGAAATGTCATTCAAACAGTTCTTGTGAAAATAAAGTAACGCTGATTTTCCTATTTAAAGTACTCAAAAGTTGAATGGGACAAAAAGTAGGAGCCAGATACATCATCTAAGCGATTACCTATTTAAAGTAGCTTCACCAAAAGTTCAAAAATTCCTACTCGAATGTGTGAAATCGTTTTGTTCTCCAAAATAATTGTAGTTTTCAATAATTGAATTGTTTCTGATAAAGTAATAAAAGAGTTATAAATTCAAGTTTGTTTGTTCTCCACAATAAGTTGGATTTGTAGAAAATAAATTGAAATTCATTTGTTCAATAAAGAACTTTTCGCTCTTTCATTCATGCATTTATATATTTTATGCTCGACAATATAAGTTTATTAGTGTAACTTTCTTCCTAGAACTGAAAAACAATTATAAGAAATTCAATATTGTTGAAATGATTCGGCAAGAAAAACCGAACCCATCTTTGGTATCCAATTGTAGTTGTCAATAATTGAATTGTATTTCAATTTTGTTTTATGAGGGACAATATGAATTTTATCCTACGCAGGTATAAAGCGGCAAATAATACAAGTCGAACATTAAGAACGCGTTGTGAGCGTTCAACAATTGACAAAACGCGTTCCGGCTGTTTAACAATTACCAGAACGCGTTGCGAGCGTCTAAAACAGCCAAAACGCGTTCTTGTGCGTCCGAAGGCAGCCAGAACGCGATGTGGCCGTTTTTCCGGCCACTGAGCGTTTTCGGTCTTCGGGCTAACATCTATACTATAACTTTGGAAGGAGTTAGATAGAGCATAGATTTAAATAATATCTGGGCTGACTTCGTAATTGGGCCAAATCAGTCGAATAGGCAGTTATGAACATCTCAAATTTTATTTCCATTATGAACCATAAAATATCCAATTTGTTACTTAGAAAAGAATTGAATAAGATAGAAACAATTAATATTTCATGGTGCATCTAATAGGCCTTCAGTGCAAAGAATGTTTCTGAAAAGCAAAACTAACGCCAATTCGAGTATAATTTCTCAGAAATTACCCACAGGACGTTACTTCTGCTGTCTACCTCCATTTTTTTTTGTTATTATTCACATGGGGAAAAATTTTAAGATTCTCGAGAAACTAATCAAGTATTTTTGGGAATTCTGATATATCTGAGGTTTTCACTACAAAATGGCGTTTTTGATTCTTTGAAATTAATTAATATGTCGAATGGAAATAGTAAGTTTTCAGTTTTCTTTCAAAACCTGCTAGGAGGACAATAATCGTGTACATTCCCAACAAATACTGTACATAAAAACCTCATGAATATAGTCAAATTATGTGGAAATCGACCATTTTAGATATCAACAAGACTGCATTCATGGTATGTTAAAAGTAGCCTTTCCAATAATGTTCTCCTAATAATTTTCTGAAGTGATTAAGGGATTCTGGAAGTAATGAAGTATTATATTCAGTGTAATTACATTGCTTGGATTTTTTTACATTATGTTTTCAGTTAGGATGATTTCATTAAGGGTGTTTTTATGTATTATTACTCGAAACTATATACATCAGAAACATTGACGTAAAAGCTAGGCTAGAATAGCGATTTGTCCATTCAGTAGTAGACATACCTATATTAACTGAATTGGTGAATTATTCCATGAATGTTGATTGTTCAGTCCGTAAGTACGAAGATATTTTAGGGATGAAATTTTGTATTTGTTTAAAACATAAAGTCTTCAATTTCCGAGCAAATTCGTATTAGAATCATATAATTTTCGGGAACAAGCTCTTAAAAGCTTTTGTGACACCAGAACAGTGTTTTTCTGAATTTTGAAGAAGTAACAGTAAATGTGAAGTTATTGATACAAGTCATTTTTCATCGGTAATTTCCAAAAAAAAGGCATTTTTGGATTCAGGATTCAGCTTATGAAAAATTTAGAACTTGTGATGAGAGCCTTACGAAATTCGGAAGGAAAGTTTCCTGACTTCAGAATATTGTTATAGAAAGACAATAACCAAGACAAGGCCTTTTTTCCTAAATGTTTGATGAATTCTGGATAAATTCCGTCAAAACCTGCTGATTTTCGAGATTTCGTAGATTTGGTTGCAACCCTCAATTCATCTATATTGAATGGATGTGACACATGTTCTAAAGTAGGAGCTGATCTCCTGAATATGTGTAATTTTGTTTTCATATTCCTCATTTTAGATTGGGATATATTGACTAATTCAGATACATCATCTAGGCGGCGAGCGATTAATCTTGGATCAAAGGGGAGTAGCTTCACCTAATTTTCTCAATATATCCCATGAACTCCTACTCGAATGTGTGAAATTCATTTTTGATATAACGATAAAAAGTTGGATTTCGCTTGTGAATATTTGATTTTTCATTAGCGAGTATTGTAAATGATGATATAAGAAACAAGTAATTCACGAAAAAGTGTTCACAACCAGTATATTTCCACTAACCCCTCTTCTTTTTGCAGGCCATCGTGAATGGTCAACTATTACCTTCAATGCCTGTTACCGATTCTCTGGTAGGCGAGCAGGATGATGAAAATTTAAGGAGACGCTTAGCTAAACTCCTGGCGAAGGCAATATTGTAGAAACTATGTAATCGATGAAATATGAAGATTTATTCTGATCCTACGTTAACGACTTCTTATCACATTGATTTTTCTGTAAAAAATTATATTGTGCAGAATGATGTAATTTTTGAATAATTAAATAGTATCATCAAATAACTGATTTATTTACACCACTCGACAATTCACGAAGTAGGATTTATATGTACTCATGTTTTTCAACAGATGGAACTGTAAGTAAAAAATCTGTATACCAACATTTAGTGCCATCCTTTTAACGACGTCTGTTAAAATTTATAAATGATCAAGAATGAATTATTACTAAAACATATCTTAGAGTTCTACCCTTGGTTGAAGATCACATTAAAGCCAAATCTTTATATCTGGAGTCAGTGTTGTAGTTAGTTTTATTAATTAATTACTTGTCATTCTTTTCGAAAGAAAAGGAGGCGAATGTTATTGTAGAGGACTCAGATTACTGCCTTGAGGTACCTCGGATGTTACAGACATTAATTATGAGTTGTAAAACCTGATGAATTAATCAAAACTAGGATAAGATATGACCCATAAGTCGCAGAGCATCGTAGCGTCGCTGGCGACACTCCTATGTGTCCTGTCGTTGTCACAGCAATCCTGTGTGTATTAGGATTATTTCAACTTCAATTGAAAAGATAGGGGTCAGAGGAAATATTGTTTACATACTCTGATTGGACGAGAAGCTGTCGTCAGTGACGCTATGAAGCTATGAGAACCAGCTTTTATGATGAATATGAATAAATAAATTGAAAGTTAGGAAGTTCCTGAATCATTTTATCGTAGAGAAAATAGACCATGATAATAATGAAAACACAGAAATGTATCAGAAATCTTCGACTATCATTAAGAATTATATTGAACGGTCACAGAGCTCTACCGAAACTATACCTTTGAGACAAGATGAGTACATTAAAACCTTGGGTAGATTATTAATGAAAATTGTGAATAGTAGAGTACCTAGATTACTGCCTTGAGGTACCCCGGATATTTCATAAGATGAAGACTGTACGTATGAAGCGCATGCTTCGAGAATGCAAGCATACCTAACCTGTCCAGTAATATAATAATAAATCTTTATTTCAGAACGAAAACAGAACAGTGCTATGGAAAAAGTTGAAATCAAAAAAAAAGTTTTACATAAAAATTTATACCCACTTTACAATCAGTATAAAATCATACAGCATAAATTATTTAGTAACATGAACAGCAGCCTTTGCTAAATATATACAAAAAACAAATAAAAATCAATGTTTGTTCAGAAACTCCGTAATATTATAAAAACATTCAGTAACTAAATAGCGCTCAAGTTTCCTCTTAAAAATTTGGACACTCTGGGAGTTCCTGATGCCCACATCGAGACCATTGAAAAGTCTTGGGCCGAGAGCACCAGATAAATTGAAGCTCATCTCCATGTTTTCAAAGGCGGATAACCACCGCATAAATCACCGTCATACAGATCGAGTAGTCCTCTCTCAATCCAAGGAAAAACATTCGAAAAGTTCTGGTCCATCTTGTTGTTCGCAGATTGCACATGGGTCCTCCTCTGTTTTGCCGATCCTTTTGGTGAAACTGCCAAATGATCCATGGCCCGTGAGGAACTGGGTGAAATAATAATGGTTTTTTCCATGTTTACTTTAAACCCAGGATTTGACCTTTGGAATTAATTTTCGTGTCCATACTGCCGTTGTTCGCTCTCGAGATCATCTCTTCTGCCACTTTCTCAGTGATCTTCATGGGGCAATCCTTCGGTTTCTGGCCAGGCGACTACCGACTGTTTAAAGATCTATCATGATGTCAATTGGCAAGAATCACTGATATAATTTGAGCTGCTTCTGTAGACACCGTCCGGTATGCTGAGCATACTCTTAACAGGTGTCTTCATTTGTAGTGAGATCAGGGATTTTTTATGTTTTTCTACACTTAATGCCCCTTTCCACCTTGGAGCAGCGTAAACTATCGTTCCATGGATTATAGAACATAAAGCCATTCTCTTATAATATTTTAGTCCACCAATGTTCGGCATGAGCTTGTAGAAGCATTATGTCTGTTTGTTTATCTTCTCTTGTAGTTCATTTATGTGTCCTGCGAAATTGAGGTGCTTACGGATCGTAACTCCAAGACATTTTATTTACTTGCATTCAGCCAGGTTTATCCCATTTAGGGATCTATTCATGTTTTTTTTTCTTGCTCTTTTGATCACTAATAACTCTGACTTCTGTACCGCGACCTCGAACCTTTTTCTCTTCATCCATTTTATTATTTTCTCAAACGATCGTGTGATCCTCCTTTTGATGTCTTCCTAATTCTCTCCCTCCACCATAAGTAATAGGTCAACCGCATAAGCAATGATCTCTATTCCCTTGTCATATGACAATTCAAGTACTTCGTCGTACGGCAGGTTCCACATAGTTGGACCGATTATTGATCCTTGGGGCATTCCGATGGCACATCTGTGCCTGATGTTTCCTGTGACTATAAACTTATATTCGAAATAGTTTCTTATTGTTTTTATTAGATATGGAGAGATGCCCTTTGCTTCCATGGTCTTGATGATGTCATCCCATTGCACTGTTTGAAAGCATTTTTGACGTTAATAGTAACTATGACGAACCATCTTTTTTGTGAGTTAGTGACTCTTTGCTTCAGTTGTAGGATTGCTGTTGTTATTGGTCTCTTTTCTCTGAAGTCATACTGTCTGTTCGATACCGCTCGCTTTTCCACTATTTCTTCATTAAGTCTATTTCCAAGTAGTTTTTCGTAAATTTTTCCCGCTACATTCAAGAGGCATATAGGTCTATATAACGATGGTAAGCTCGGATTCTTGCCTTGTTTTGGAATTAATACTGCTTTCGCCATCTTCCAGTAATTTGAAAACACAAAATTTTGGAGAAGTTTGTTCTAAAAATCTAACATCTTCTGTGGTTCTTTGGTATATGCCAGTTATATTATCTCCCCTGTTATATGGTCGGGGCCGGGTACTTTTCTGAATTTTATAGAATCTAGGGTTTGTCTCAGTTCTTCGTGTTTAAATGCTTCAAACTATAGTTGTTGAAATCCTGACTTAGTATAGGTTTCCACGAGGTTGAAAAAAAGAGTCATCAGGATTTTACTTATCTCTTGTCACTAATTTATATCCCTGACCCCATATATTCTCATCTAAGTCATTCAATAAATTCCTCTACTGCTCACGCTTTGCTCTGCGAATTTTTTTCTCAAAATTTCTCCTGAGCTCCTTCATCTCTTAGGTTTTCCGTCAAGGAGGGATTCTCTGTGTTTCTTGCTATTTTGTGGTATCTGCGTTCGGTCTTCATATAAGTTTTCCGAGATTCTTCTAAGTCAGAGCTCCATCAGTATGGGACCGTTTTAACATTGGCTCTATTCCTGATAACAGCTTCCTTATACGCTGATCGCACATTTTCATAGAAGTTTCCGTTTTTGCCTTTTAGTTTGTTCACGAAGATATCATTTCTCACCTTGGTCAGTCGCAAACTGTACATTTTTGTTCTTCTCGCTGCAAGGATGTCATAGTATATGTATACTGGACATGTTTCTAGTCCAAGTCCAGCCATTCAATCGATGATTCTTCGGAATCTGATCTTCTGAAACCGCAGTGGCACCCTTCGAATCTGTATCTGTTTAGTTAGGGTAGTTGCCCAAATTTGACAAAAAAAATGTAAAACTTAGCTTATGGTTGTGAAACCGGACGAATTGATCGAAACAATGAGAAGACATGAACCTAATGATAAATATGAACCAATAAAATGAAAATTAAGAAGTTCTTGAATCATGTAATCATACAGAGGACGGATCATGATTGTAATGAATGCATATATTGGGTAATATATCAGAAACCTTCGATTATTAATTATAGTTTTATTAAACGTGCACAAAGCCTTATGGAAACCAAACCTTTGAGCGTATCACGTTCCGATAATAAAAAAGTCTTTTTTTTCCGATTTCATATTTAAGATCTAAAGTTCAGCTGAAAAGCTAGTTTCAATACCAAAATGAAGCAATCTTCTGTGGTTGTACTTCTGTTTGTTTTTTTCATTGCTGTGGTAAGTTCTTGTGATGATTTATAAATCATGACTATTGAAGTAGCTAACCTGATAATATTGCTTTCGAATAAAATAAACTTTCTAATGTTTAAAAAATTTTCATTTCATTGAAAGTTCCGTCACGTTATCGGGTCCAGTGTTCCGCCTTTTTTGAGATAACTATTTTCTCCGATGAATTGCCATGTTCTTAATGCCAGAATTTACCTAAGTAAAACTAAAATTAGTCAAAGTACAGAATATTGCATAAAGCTGAAAGAAATTCGAAATTATGGCTCACTCCGGGTCAGGTCAGGGTACTTTACCCCAAAAATTGCAAAGTGCCAAAATCAAACGAGTTACTTCGTTAAATGGGCTATTACAATTTGAATAAGATATTATATATCAATGTGGATTACAATCTGCAAAAAACTGTAATGTAAAAAAAAAATCTCATATGTTTATAATGATCAAATATTCAAAAAAATTAAACTACAAAATAATGAACGGAAACTACTCTCACCATCGCCAGAATGTTATCAATTCGAAAGTTCCTCCAACAGAAACCATAAATGAAATTATGTAGAAATTACCAAACATAAATTAGGAAGCATTAGGACTGGAACTTAATTAATAATGTGAATAAGTGTTTAGAGGTTTCTTTTCGGTCAAAATTTCAGAGACTCAATAAGACAAAATGCCGACGTTTCGATTTTATTTTAAAATCGTCTTCAGGGCTCTAAAATAAATGACAACTTAATAGTAAAAACAAGTAAAAATTCAAAGAAACGGAGAACAGAATTGAATAAGAACATTAATCAGACTAATAAAGTAATAAATATGCTTAAAAATATCTTTGAAATTATCACACAAATACATAAAATAATGGGAAGCTACTCACATTGTCATTTGGTCTCTATTGTCAATTCGAAAATTGAAAACAACGAGGATGAAATAATAAAAGACATCCTATACAGGTGACTGAATTAAACGAAATAAACGCACCAAAGGAAAATGAACCGGATGGATGACATTCAGTGTTAATCATCTGATAACTATCAAATAAGAAAAACGAAATAATGTGTACGTAAACTCAAGGGAACATGAAACAAAAAAAAATCTATGTCTTGTATTCTCTGTATGAGGTCAAAATAGGCCGTATTCAAGTTATCAATATCGCTCCTCTTGTTAACAGAATTTGCATCTTTTTAATTTCACAGAATAATCTTTTTTTTTTTAAGTTGTTTTGAGTATCTAAAACAGTGACACCTTCAAAATTAAAAGAGTGTAATATATTTAAACTATGTTCAGCTAATGCTGTGTTATTATCTATATTTTTAATGGGATTGTGAATATTAACACAGTCTCTTTTGTGGTCAGTTATCCTAGTTTTAAGATATCTGTTCGTCTGACCTATGTATACCTTGTTGCAGTCACGGCAAGGTATTTAAGAATATAGATAATAACACAGCATCAGCTGAACATAGTTTAAATACGTTACACTCTTTCAATTTTGAAGGTGTCACTGTTTTAGATACTCAAAACAACTTAAAAAAAAGATTGTTCTGTGAAATGCTTGAAATTAAAAAAGATGCAAATTCTGTTAACAAGAGGAGCGATATTGATAACTTGAATACGGCCTATTTTGACCTCATACAGAGAATACAAGACTTATAACATCCATAGATTTGTTTTGTTTCATGTTCCCTTGAGTTTACGTACACATTATTTCGTTTTTCTTATTTGATAGTTATCAGATGATTAACACTGAATGTCATCCATCCGGTTCATTTTCCTTTGGTGCGTTTATTTCGTACAATTCAGTCAGCTGTATAGGATGTCTTTTATTATTTCATCCTCGTTGTTTTAAATTTTCGAATTGACAATAGAGACCAACTGGCAATGTGAGTAGCTTCCAATTATTATATGTATTTGTGTGATAATTTCAAAGATATTTTTAAGCATATTTATTACTTTATTAGTCTGATTAATGTTCTTATTCAATTCTGTTCTCTGTTTCTTTGAATTTTTACTTGTTTTTACTATTAAGTTGTCATTTATTTTAGAGCCCTGAAGATGATTTTAAAATAAAATCGAAACGTCGGCATTTTGTCTTATTGAGTCTCTGAAATTTTGACCGAAAAGAAACCTCTAAACACTTATTCACATTGATACCAAGGTCATCAAAAATATCAAAATTAATTAATAATAATATACTTATTTACATGAAAAATCACAAGATTCTCACTGCATGAAAAAAATTCACTAAGGAATATTTTTAATAAGGAGAGTTTTCAATGTTTTCTTGAGGTTATGCAAGTTCGTCAACATTTTCACATTATTTGGAAGAGAGTTGAACAGTTCAATAAGATGGATATTTCTCAATAATTGCTAACCTATGCAATGGAAAATGTTGTTGATAGATCGTGTTGGATAGTGATGCTTAGAAGTATGAATTGTAAACTTTTCCCTATTCTTCATTAAGAACATCAAACATTCAAATATATAAAGGGCATACAAAGTCATACAATTCTTTTCTCTGAATACTCCTCTATAGGACTCTGAACTTCATATGGAAAATGATTCTCATAATTTTTATCTGTATTTTTAAGATAGAGTCAAGGGAGGGGAAAGCTAATGCCTTCTCCACAGTGGGCCTTCTGATGTTCGAGTGATTGCTGTGGATTTGTGTGGGTCTTGCACCCACTAAACCGCCCTGCTCTTTTCTCAGGTATCAACGCCACCTGGAAAAAGGCTGCAAAGCCCGATCATCAGGTGGATACCACGGTTTGTACCTCTTCAATCTCTCTCTCTGCGTTCTCGGCCCTCTCTTTCTTTCTTTTTCACACATAATCATAGATCTTGTTCCAGGTTTCAGAGTTTTCAAGCATGCTTGGGATAATTTCCTACATCTTCGGTAATTCTTCTATCTCATGCATCAAATCTTCTCTTTCAACATTCCATCTATTGCAGTCATAAAACACATGTTCGGGCCCATCTTGTTCCTAGAATGCACAATGGTCCTCCTATGTTTTGCCGATTTTTTTTGGTGAAAATGCCAAATGAGCCATGGCCCGTGAGGAACTGGGTGAAATAATTGTTTTTTCTATGTTTATATTTAAACCCAGGATTTGACATTTGGACACTTGCTTTAATTTTCCTGTCCTTACCGTCGTTGTTCGCTCTGAGATCATCACTGCTACCACTTTTTCATTGATTTTGATCAGGCCATCCTTCGGTTTCTGGCCAGGCCATTGCCGACTGTATACAGAAAGCAGACTTCTTCTATCATGATATTAATTGGCATAAATCCTGCTATAATTTGAGCTGCTTCTGCCGACACCGTCCAGTATGCTGAGCATACTCTTAGCAGGGGTTTCCTTTCAGTGCTGAACACTAGAATTGCGGTTTTGTCTTCATTCATGAGAAATCTTTTAGAACAGAGTCAATTTTTCACTATTGCAAATATCTCATCCGCTTTTTTCTGATACTTACAAAATCATTACCCTCCAATAAAATATTGGTGTCATCAACGAAACAAGTAATGAGGACGAACAAGGCTTCAATCAAAAGACATAAATTATTCATTAAGAGAATAAACAATACTGGACCGAGTGTTCTTCCTTGAGGTACGCCAATATTCACCTCTATCTGATCTGACATCACACCATCTACTTGAACTGATAACTTCTGATGGCGACCTCCAACGTAAGACTCAAACAACAACATTTTTGCCACACCGCGAATTTCCATATTCTTTAACTTTTGGAGCAGGTAAGAATGGTTCACACAATCATAAGCTCTTGACTGATCAATAAATAAACCCAATCTGAGTTTATCTTCTTAAATTGAGCGAATTATTTCCTGAGTAAACTACAAGACTTTACCAGCATCAAAGGAATTTCATCATAACCACTACAATTTTTATTTTTGAATTTCTTAACAATTTCTGTGATTTCCTCAGGTGTAACAGGTTTTATAATAAAAATTTCCTGTAAATTGGGTAAAATATCGATGAAAGGAATATGAAGTATTTTGTCTATCAATTGGGGAACGGGCATTTTAAAAAATTCTGAAAATTTAGAGGACACTTCAGATGGTGATCGTTTTTGATTAAATATAATTGACATCATGTGAATGAAATTTTAACTTGTTCAGTTCAATGATCTTTAGATTCTATTGATGACTCATTTACTTTGTGAAAGTCCATCTTAATTATTAAACGAAACAAGTATTTTGTCTAATTTTCACTTTATTTGTAAATAATAATACTATAAACCAATATTTTCACCCCAGAGAATGAATAAAATTATCATTTCATGTTTGCAGAATACTGTGAATGCATGGTATTATGAATTAAGTATGCCAGTAGATCCAAACTATCCGGACGGTGGAGTTGGCGGTGCTTTATCGGTAAGTATTTCATCCTAGGGTCTTGAATTCAACCACTTAATACTAATTTCCTACACTTCTTGGCAAGAAAAAAATCAAACTGATAAAATTAAACTTACTACCCTGAGATCTAAATGACCACAGATAAAGAATAACATATGAATGAAATTGCTTAGGATCCTAATGACTGTTACGTTATTTCAAAAATAGTAAGATTACTCGTGATAATTGAGATCAATAATCATCTCTCCCAAGCCCACGTTCACCTAAAAAATAAAAACGTTGTTGCTATATTACGATTTTTAAACATAATTCCTGATAACATCGAATGCTTTACAGTATGCATATAACCAGAGGAGGCATTGCAAAACCACCACAACAACCAGAGGAACAACAACTTCAACTACAACTACTCCTTCAACAACAACTACTCAGAAACGGCGAGTAGGATAAAACAAATACTTTCAGGAAAAGCCCGACGTTGGAGTGATATCTTAAATTTTGAACCCAATCAGGAACTAATAAATCATTTAATTTCATGAAATGAACTTCATTATATAAGAAGATAAATAATACAAGGTTAACAAACTGACCCATGGCGTCCGATCTCCATCGGGATTTTTTTGGTTTAAATATTATCGTACAAGCTGGGCTTTCACCAAGGTTACATGGTTAAATTATTTATTTGTTTCTTCAAAAACACAATATTAATCAAGGAAGTTTATTTTATCAAGTCACTAACTTGTTTGAATCGCTGCAATTCATGAAAACAAAATGAATTTTTGCATCAGAAATAGTTTCCGATTTATCTCTAGACTTTAACAAAAAATCTCTTTATTCTTTGACGATCGAAAATCACTAGATTCAGGATAAATTCCTACACCTGGCAACCTTGCCTTCTTGATACTTCATATCTCTGTAAAAGTTTAGTGGTACAGAGACATGCGCAGTAAATACATAAACAATGCGTACTAAATATCGTTGTCACCTTTTTGCCTCACTACTCCTAAAAGTCGAATGATAACTTGTCTTGCTCTGACAAAGAGCATAAACTACTATCTCATGTTATGACATTTTTCATTATAAACAATGGAAACGCCTACTCTTTTAAATAAAAAAGTATTAGGTGTTTTTATTGAAACGTGGTATATACTCAATAAAATTACAAAATAATATTTTTATATGCAAAAAATGGGCAAGTGTTGCACTATTTGGCAATCTTGAATAAATAGGCCATCTGTAGGAAAAACTCGTCATGGGTAGTGTGGTTCATTTTTTCCAACATAGGGATGTGAAAAAAAATTATAATAATTTTTTAATCGAAACTCATCAAATTTTAATCTAGTTAACAATGACTTACTTTAATTTGTGGTTGTTATTGATATTTGAAATTATATTTTAAGAAATCTTTATAAAATTGTGTCAATTTTAAACTTTCTATTATCGCTTCATTATTTGACGAATGTTTTTCGTATTCTATTCATGACTGATTTAAATTGATCTCTCGCCTGTACTAGGTTATCGTTGAGTTAAGAGACACTCTGTACACATATGCCGTTCAAAAACTTAATGAGCTTGTGTTAAATCAAAGAATCGAGTGTTCTTAGTAGGTTCTTTTATTGAGTTCAAACGCCAGTTACTGCACTGCTCATTTTAACTCAAAATTTAACGGTACCACATGTCAATCCCCAGAACATTTTTCACGAAGAACTTCGCTTTCACTTGATGGGTTCATAAAAACAGAATTCTTGTGAGTTCTTTTATTCTTGAGTATATACATTCATAATAAAATAACTTTTATGTAAAATTCATAAAATAACCCAATATAAATTAAATATTCGCAAATGGTTCTTATGCATAAATTTGTAAAATATCATTTGAATATTCAATAAAAAATAGAAGGAGTTTTAAGTAAAAGCTGCCTACGAAGATATGTAGAATAATTGAAATTTTTACAACTGTTGTAAAATAGATTAAGGCACTTTTGTATTGCAAGCAGGAATGAATTTCACAGTCTATCCTTTGTTAATACTGAACATTAAATAATACTTTCGAGATACTGGAATCTGGAGTTACTCTTTGATAGAAATATTACATTTACAAAATTTTCAATAAATTAAATTAATATTGTCAACAGATTTCACAGAAATATTTGGATTAAAACAAAGTTATTAAAGAGACATCTTACTTCTCTGGTGATATCTCAATAGAATCTTCATCTGCTAATTGCGCTAGTTTTTTCTTCAGCTTGCTCTGCGTAATGTTACTGATAACCTCCATCCACCTAAACAGATATTAATTTTTTTAAATACCAAACACGAATAAAAATCGAAATATACGGACCTGTTGAAAGTGTATTCTGATTCGGATCGGAAGAAATACACATGATTTTTATATTGCAGCTTGAAAACAAAGTCTTTATAAATAGCATCCTCTGCAGTTGGCAAACCAATCGTGTACCCTAGAAGAGGCAATGAAGCCAGAGGAAATTCATCGAAACAACCCTTGTAGAAGAATAGACAGAAATTTGTAAATACCACCCATAGTTTCTGCCACCCGTTACTACTTTTGAATTTTCTCAATAGAAAACCTGATAACTGATTCTGAAAAAAAATTTTATATTAATTTTCGCTAATAAACAAATAAATTTCAATACGTTGTACGAACAGAAATTGATGAGTTCTACTGAATATGTTTGTGATTGTATTGATATTGATGTTTTTTATGAGAGTCATGTACGAGAATACAACACACCTTATCTCTGCAAACAGTAAGTAAAAATAAGAATAAACATATCACACATCATTTTCGATTTCATCGAAATAAAACGAATTTTGTGATAATAAATATTAGTTCAGAAAATAGTGTTTCATACCAGAAAGTAAAAAAAAGGAAATTTTCATATCTCTTTCCCTTGAAATTATTAGGAGTCCATCAATAACAAAAAGAAACAGATTTTCATTCCTATCTGAAGAAACAAATACATCGGGAACAATATGAACAATTCCAGAACCTTAATCTATTTTTATACACAGATACGAAAAAAATTAACATCAGTGATAGCTGACAAAGAATTTTATAAGAAAACTTTAACAGATAACAATGCCATGGTGAACTTAACAAATCCTGCAACAGAAGTTTGGTAAGATTCCTTAGAGATGCAAGAATAGTTTTCCACACCTACCAATTAAAACAAGAGAGAGAGTTTATCGGATGGTTATCAGACACTACAGCGTTCCTGTTTATGGGATACAAAAAGAAATTGAAAAATCAGGCCATAAAGTCAGAAACATAGTCAACATCAGAAATTATGCAACAAAAAATACACTCTCTCTATTTTCTGTAGACACGGAGCCCAGAGAAAACAACAATGATATTTACAAGAAAGAATTCCTCTCATGTATACAAATTTGAATAGAATCTCCCAGAAAAAAACGAGAAATCATACAATGCAGATATCAAGAATCGCCCACACAAAAACCCATTGCAATAGTCCATTTATGTGCGTTAAATGCGGTAAACAGCACGCTTCGAAGGTCAAGTCTACAAACAACTCGTTTCAAGTAATCAAAAAAGTGAAAGACAACATAATACATCTTGACCTACCGACGGTTCTAAATAATCCAAAACCAAGCTAGAATCAGCACACCAAAGATGTCCTAGGCTGAAACAAACGAGAAACCAATACACAACAACTACCTACTCTAATTTAAAATTCAAATTATTTAGAAATGATGATATAACTTTCCTCAGATCTCGAATACATAATGACACAACTTATTAAATAGAACTAGATCATATTGGATCTACTAACATATTCATCAAATGGCTAAGTTTATATGTATATGAAGAGCAATAGGGAAATGGCAGAGATCACAGAATCCGCTTGACAAGACAATACGGAATCAACTCACCAGAAGAATACATGAAACACTGGAACCATATAAGAATTTTCAATTCCAACACTATTCAGAGAATATAAATGATGAAAATAGGTACAGTATGGAAAGCTAAGAAGAAATTCAAAAGATCCAATTGAGGAAATCTCCAATGAAAATGACCTATGGAGAATGGGCTGCCTCAGATGAAGAAAAATGGAATACATTTGTCCAACATCTTGCACATGTCTTCACACCAAATGATCTTTATCCCGCTATCAGCGATGCAAAAGTTGATACTTGTCTTGATGTTCCATATCAGATTAGAAATCCTTAGAAATTAAACTTTCACGCCATCAGAAGTAGCCAATGATATAAGAAGACAGAAAAACAAGAAGGCTCCTAAATACTCACAAATACAAATAAATACAAATTTCAATAAATATTATACAAAGAAAAAAAATATTTTTTATAAGGCATAATTATTATTATTATGAGTAATTGTCAAAACATTCTTATGTGTTCAACTCAATATATTTTCAACTCCACTTACTTCAACTACAAGGAGTTCATCTTTCATTCCAGTGCTAGTGCTACGATGCCAACAAACGTGTACAGTAGTATTACTTCTTTGGGCTGTTGCTTTAGTCTGAGTTCCAACATCATTACCACACTGATCAATCAACTCTTCAGAGGAGCCTGTAAAAAATTTGGTCTCTAGAGATATCGGAAATAATATTTATCGTGAAATTATTTATGGCCAATAACACAAAGAGTTGGATGATACATATAGTCCATTCAAGATATATTGCCATCATAGCAAGCCTCGAAAGTGTAGTCGGTGCTTTATTTCTGGGCAGGGCAGAACATCAGTGTTCGGCGAGGACTGACCAGAACGCTCTAATGAGGTGACACTGGACGATATGATCGATAAAATCTATGATTTCGTGTTGGCCGACCGCCGAGTGAAGATGCTCAACATTTCATATGAGTGAAATATAAGTACCATACAAGTTCACTAGATGATTTAATTTCAATAAATACTTACTATAACTTTTCAAACTGAGGTAATTCGTATTGGTATCACTTTTGTCTTTTGCTTCTTGTATGGCTGCTTTAAGATCACTTTTCCATCGTTCTTTATCCTCATGAGAGTTTGCTGCCACAATTAAAGACCTGCTTCCTCCTAAAAGAATCACAAACAAGTATGAAGAATTCCTCCTTGCAATTTTTAACCCTCAAGTCTGCAAATATTTATGTCTAACAAAAACATTACTAACCATAAATGATAAATCCACAACTAGCCAATTCTCCTTCTGGTTCCTCTATCAGTATACCCCTGAGAGGCATATGGCCGTGTACTTTAAACTGAAGAGTAGCCTGAGACCGAGATGTATAAAGCAGAATATCGGAAAACTAAAAGATCCAACTGAATAAAACTATTTACTTCATCGATAATTCATTTTGACCTACCAGAAAGAACATCCTTTGTTGATAACCCTTTTTAGAATATTTCAGCAGGCACCCTTGCCTAATGAACTTCCTGCCAGGTTGGTACAGATTGTCAAATCCTACAACATCTTTTTGTAACTCGCACAGAGTTGAAATGTTCTCGGATTCTTCCAAGATTTCCGGTACTGGGTCTATGATCGCCTTGAGACAATTGGCCACAGTCAGGCAATCACTTCGATCAGGATGATTAGGTCCGTAATATTTCAATAGTCCTGAAGCACAATTCAAAAGAAGTCTTCATAATCAGATCAAAAAAAATTTCTACATATTCATTTGGAATTTAGGAAACAGCGTCAATAAATTTATGTTTTGAACCTGGAGTTACATAGAGTTGTGATTCAAAGGCTATAATATATTATCTAAAATTTAAAAGAATACGTTATTCAAGTGACTTTGATAAACAGTAAATTGAAGATAAATTTTTTTCTAAAGAATGAAATATATGGTCTTAAAACTTCTGCATTTGAAACGCAGTTTTTTGAGTACAAATTATGTAGCACAAAACCACTACAGAATTAGTGAAATACTCAGATATGGGTTGATAAAATGTATGGTGCGCAAAGCAGTACAAACTTTGACAACATAAAAAAAACTTTACAAAGCTGAAATCGTTTTGTGAACTTTATAAATACTGTTCCCATTTATGATACTTATCCATCGACGTATTCTTTTTATTTTATCATTATTCTTATTCTATAAGAAGAGACAAGACCAGTCTTCAACACAATGGTGCAATGAAAACAAAAGCGTGTCTGCGAACAATGTAAAAAAATTAATGCCCTAGTTCTTTTTAATATGTAAATACATCTCGTGGCATATCTTCAAAAGATAGCCACGCAAATAATTTTCGTTCTAGGTAAACATATCTGGAAGAAAACATCCAAAGAGAACATGTAGAGTCCTCTGGGTGACAATAAGGTTGATTTAGGATATGAAACAGCAGAACAAGAAAAATCTTAAGCTATTCATGCTTTTAAAATCATTTATAAAGACTTATTTTTCTGTGTAAAAAAAATGAATGAAGACTTACGATTTATAAGGGACCGATACTGAATCAACCTGTGCAGAGGTCTCAACACGAAGGTTGTAAAGGGCAAATAACACACTTTTTGAGTTTCGAATTCTCTATAAATCTGCTCAAATGTTGGATTCTGCTTGAAAGCAGAGTCCAGATGTTCCAATACGTTGATATGTTCATCCATATATTCTTGGTAAAGCTGAAAAGTGAAATTTCTCAATAAAATCTTAGTTTTTCTTAAATAAGTATTACCGGTATCAATGGAGGTAGGTGAGCAAGAAGAACGTCAGCAATTTTTCCTTGAGAAGACTTCCAACCACCTTTACAATCCCAACCATGTATCCTGTTCTCCAGATCCTTTAGGAGAAAACCATGAGCCTCTGCCAGAGGTTTTATCAATGTCAGCAGTGATTCACACTCTTCCAGAGCAACTTTGCCTACGTCATCTCTGAACCACTAAAATGAAGAAAAAAGTGATGGAAGAATATAAATGTCAAATTCAATTGTCATAACACCAAATTCTGTATATTTAAGAAGACAATGTGAACAAATGATTTTTTTAATAGATCTATGGCTTCAACCTACTACACTGATGACGTCCAAATCTTTCTTGTAAGTGATCTCGGTCATATAAATCTCTTTGGCCATATAATATCCCTTCTCAACAAACTTGTGTTTCTTCTTCACTTCTCCCTCTATATCTGCTATGATTGTAGTGGTGTTACCCCTAATATCTCTGTTGGCGTTTAAACTGTTCATTAACTGCTCCTTTTCGAAATTTCTAATAGGACTCAAATTATCTGCCTTCTCCAAATCGTAGTGACCGTTTGAGGCGTTCAGAGACAGATCGGACATCCTTTCGTTCGGTGTTCTATTCGTAGGCGTTGAGGTTAGATACGAGAGGTTGTTGTTCAGTTGTGATAAGTGATTTCCATTGACAGTTAACGATGTCAACTTGTTACTACCTGTAAAATCAAGAATTGAGTTAATATTATGCTTTTCCATCAAATTTGAAACATGCAAGAATTGAATGAATTCAACAGTGCAGAGTGATCGAATATGCTTATTTACAGGGGAACTCATAACACATTTTATTTGCAACCCTGTATAAAAACCTGAGATTGTAAACGTGTCAAAATTATAACAAAATAACAAAAAATTTACATCTAACTCAATCTAAATTTCACAATACCTAACCAATACATGCATGCAACAAATATCTCACCTATTATCCCATGAAAATTTTATATATTTTCAAAAGGATGAATGCATGTAAACTCTTATCAATAAGCAAATTTTATTTTATTCCAATTCAAATGTAATGCATTACATGGTCAATATTTCAATAAGTATCTCTAACACTAAAAAAATCGCCAAACATAGGTAAACATTACCTTTGATAAAAAAATTTCAATTCGTTTAAACTAACTTCACATTCAACAATTTTTCAATTAATCGAGTTAACAAACAACAACTACCTCGGGATTTAGAGAAAACAAATCAATATCCATTCATATCATAAGGTAGAAAAACATTGGCATAGTCGTAAAAAATTTGTTGTGTACGTTTTCATCATCAACTCATGAGCAGCAGATTGAGGTTGAAGGAGAGAAATATTTACAAATTTTGATATTCAACTCTTTGAAACGATTTCTTTGAGACATTGATTTTATCAACTTCTACTACAGGGAAATAACAAAAATTTTAATACTCGAAAAGTCATCATAGATTAATATCGACATTAAATATTTATGAATAAGTTGAAAGAATAAGTCATTTTCCTTTAACTGATTATTTTTAATTAATGTATCATGTTTACTATCAATTATTGAGTATTCCAATTTTTTTCGGTATTGCAACAGCTAATTTATTATTTTTTCATTATTAATATAATTAATACATTATTACTTTTAGTTTATCACTAAGAATTTTACCAGATAGTACAAAACTAATATTTTGTCAAATTCTGGAAGCATAAATGACATTAAACTTAAGTCCATTTCTCAAATTTACTATAAACTTATCCCCTTCAGTAGAATGTATTATTTATTGTTGTCATTTCCCTTATTTTCCTTCAAACATTTTCTACAGACTTTGATAACACGCAATCAGGTGTTGATTGATCACAAGGTTCATCTTAAACTAGTCTAAATAATGAAAAACTTTGGGCAAAATATTATTAAGGATTTTATGAGTTTCAAACCATTGTAAAGAGTTCAAGAAAAAATATATGTACATAAATTACAGAAGTGTAAAAATGTAGAGGAAAAAAATTTGATTCAACAAAATTCGAGTAGTATTCAATTTATTCTATTCATACATGAGGTAAGAATATTATTTGAATGTGAAACATAACAATCAACGATCAATAAACGTTATCACTATATTGACTACAAAACATGTAGGCCTACGTTCGTTTTTATGTTATTTTAGAAAAATTTCAAACGCAAAAAATAATAACTTTCAAGAGTAATATGAATATATATGAATATATTCGCATACACGCCAAATCAATGGAAGAACACACCAAACATCATTTAAAAAAAATATTTTCTAGTTAAAGATTTTTATTTGGCAGCTGATGAAAGTATTGAATAACCAATGCAATTATTATTAAACAAAAATTTAAACCTTTCCATCAGATTTCAAAGTTACACTAGTTCAATTCCAGATTTTCAAAAACGTATGCATGTCAATAATCTCTCCGTGATTCACAAAAATTGGCTAGAAAAGCGAGCACGTAGCAGACTTTTTCTATAAGTAGTTATCCGGATATCCTTCATTTCACGCGTGACTCATTACATATGTACCTACTTTTATCAAAAGTTCTTGAGCGAGGAAGTTTTCTCACATATTTGTACTCAAAGTCCATCATGCAATTCGTATCCAATAATATAGTATAAATATGATCACTTCTTGTTTTGAAGATTATTCGAATTTTTGATGAATATGATATATTTATATGACCCTCATCTCCTTAGCTTTCAGAAAAATATAACTTTTTCAGTGTTGACTAGTTCCAACAAAATTGATTGTTTCGGAAGTAGAAAAATTTCTACAACTCAAAATACCAAAAAAATCCAAGTAATTATAGATTCTTGGATCATGCTTCACTGGGCTCAAATTGTTTTGAATAATATCTAATATAACCGCTACGAAGGACTATGTCGAATTACTACACTGTATAATGAAGACGAAGAAATTTGTCCATTGAAATATCAAATATTAATTTGTAAAAACAATTCAAAAAGCTTTTCATGCCAATTATTGGTTAAAGAAAAATGCGAAAACCATAACAGTAAATTACCAATGAAAGCTTACCAACATATGAACTAGTTTAACTCTGTTAGTGAAGAGATTTATGAAATTAAAAATAACGATAAAAATATATTTCGAATTATTCTTCTCGATTTGGCACTGATAATTTTTTTTCATTAAGATTCCGTTGGATTCAAAGTTAACGAATTGAGAAAGACTTAATCTTTCAAGTTCCTTAATTATATTTACCGTAAATACGTCATACAAAATTCTTACATTCACACGAATATGATGCGTTAAATTACAAGGATATCCAATAATCTGGAAAGCGGATAAAAAACCGGAATCACAAAGATGTCAGAAATTGTGAAAAATAACTAGAGGATTCAATCGCTAGTTAATGTGCATCGTCGATTATAATAATAAATTGATTCACGAGGATGAGATTTACGAAAAAAAATACGATTAGTACTACAACTTGTACTATTTCAAATATTTATGTATATATTTACAATCAGTCTTTGGGAATAACCTAAATCAACAAAAATGCTCATTCATTAGTTGGATAAAAAACGATCCCAAAAGTTTCACTAATACTTGTATATCGATAAAATTTGATTATTTTTCTTTACAACAATAGCCATCGCAAACTCAATCTTAGAGAGGATTCTCAGTATACTTTCGAAATTGATCTGATTTGTCATTGTGGAGATTCAAAACGTTAATAAATATTTTGGCACACATTTGCTCCGTTGGAAAATTTCTTTTGCTTTGAGACAGTTATTCATAAGTGCATTATCACAATATGCATTGAGCAATACTTTTGTGAAATCTTTTCATTAGTATCATCTATTTCTTTTTGGTATGAGACATCTCCAATGTGCGAAAACAGTTCAAACTTTTTTTTGCTAAATAACTCTCTTATATACAAAGTGATGATCAGCACTCCGATTCATTCGTTACCTTGTACATTAGATTAATCGAAACGAAACGGTTTTTCGAATACTTTTCAAAAGTAACCCTGTTTCAGAATGTTGTTCTAGAACTCAATATCAAGCCAAAACAGGGTCAAAGAATTTGATATCATCATGGGAAAAATTAGAAAAAAAATCTATCCCATGCAGTTCGAAGAATTTTGGGTATTTAAGAAAATACCTAGCAATATAGTCGAGCTCTAACTATTTTTGGTCATTGTGGTCAATTTCCCTCATTTGTGTTGATTTAAACTTTGTCACTAGATAACATTTCTGAAATCATAGTCAAAAGTAGTGACACAATTGATCCAAGTTTCCTAAAATCAATACTAGCTGTTATACTACGCATCTAAAATTTTCAAAATTTGTTTGTTCACTTTGAAAGGTTCTTTTAAAAATTTACCAGAATGCTTTTTCAAGTGCCATTAAAAGTTGGCGCAATTAGGACTATAAAATGGTAATTTCCCACACATTTTACTAAGTTGAAATATTTTTTATTCACAGCTCTTGGTAGGTTCTTAATTTTAGAGTAAAATGGTGAGAGAGGTGGATAGTGGACATGTTTGTTATGAGCTAGAGAGACAGGTAATGACGCTATTTTTACTAAATTCAAAAAAAGTAGGTAAACCAAATAAAATACTGAAAAACTAACAAGTATTGTACCATTCCACAGTCCTGATTGAATTTGGCAACTTTTAATGGTAGTTGAAATTGGCACTAGCATACATTATTTTTTTGAAGGAGGGCCTTTCAATGTCGACCAATTCTGAAAATTTTAATTTCCTAATTCAACAAATAGTCTTAGTTCTAGAACACTTGTGGAAATTGCCATTATTTCTGACTGTGATTCTAGAGTTTCTTTTGGATTTTTGAAACTTGAACTTGAAAGTGGTGAGTTTTATCGAAAAAGGTACCCATAATCAAAGTTGTAGATCTTAAAATCCTCCTTATTTTCTAATAGTTACTATTCCTAAAATATCACGATCGTAAGTGTACTGTCCGCCAACTCCACTAACTAACAATTTTAAGATAAATTTGAGGAAATTAATATTGGAATTGATTAGTGGGTTAATTATTGTTTTGATTTTTCAATCAGAATCATACTTTCGAAAGTCAACTCCAACATGTCTTCTTCGTTTGCTTTTTCTTCCTTTTCGTCTTGCTGGATGTTCATAAATTGTTCAAATGTGGCCGAGTCATTGGTCTACTCATCAACATAACACAAATCTTTCTCTATTATATTCAACTGATTACTTTTCCGACCCAAATATCGACCAATAGAATTGCACCATTCGACGTCACGTGGTACAACCTATATGGTATTATACTGATAATTTTTTTAAAATTTTCTCTGGTAGTTGCTATATATAAACAAAACATGATCCAGTCAAATTAAGCACAAGTCAAACTGATAGGTTGAATTCAATTGTGAAAATTGGAGATTTTGCATGAAAATGAGTTGATTTGGAGTTTGTTCTCTGTCCACCATCGATAAAAAAGTCAAAGGAAATGTTCCCATTAATACGGAGAAGGCAAAAAAAACAGTTTGGAACCAATTTACTACTTTTTGTACTGAGAGGGAATACACATTGATTGCTGAAACGAGTGAAGAGCAATTGGCAAACATTATGAAAGATTACGCTTACAATATGAAGAACATGGATGGAGAAGACTATAAGGAAGGTACAATAAAAACAATGTGGAATCAGACTGCCAAATTACTTCAAGAAAAGTATTTGAACGATTTCGACATCAAAATCAACCCATTTTCGGATGCTGCATTCAAGACCGCTCGAGGAGCTCGTGATGCCAAGCGTAAGGCTTTACAATCTATTCCGGAAAAACGGAGGGCAAGTGCAGCAGCGTTGGAGGAAAAAGATTGGGATGCAATGACCACTGTTTGGGACGAGGAAACTCCTGATGGCCTCCAGAAAAAATTATTCATGATAATATCAGTGGAATTGGCTTGGAGAGGTGGTGAGGGCAGCATGGCGTCAATACATCACTTCAAGACAGAACAGCGAAATGACGGGGAAACAACTGGGAGAATTGAATACAATCCAATTTTCAGCAAGACCACACAAGGTGGTGATAAAAATTATCAGACAGCAAGTGGCTGGTGGAGAATCAGGAAATCCCTGACAAGTGCCCAGTGAGACTGTTCCAGAAATTGAGAGAGAAGAGAGATGTCAATATCAAGAGCGACAGACTATTCCTGACCCAAAATCCATTCTGGAATAAAGTTCCAGGCGCTAGGTGGTACAAGAATTCCTCAGTAGGCCAAAACATGATTTCAAAGTGGGTTAAGGAGTCAGCACAAAAAGCTGGGCTTGACCTTGGTAAAAAAAAAATCACCAATCACTCCAGTCGTGCAACAGCCGTCTCCAATCTAGCGAAATCGGGCCTGGGAGAGCAGCAGATAATCAAAATAACTGGACATGCCAACAGTAACTCCATCAAGCCGTATCTCCAACTCGACCAGGAACACCACGAATTAATTGTCAAGAAACTGCGAAGGAGTGAGCCTACTGCAGAAAATGCCATCAACAGCATAAACCTCATGCCATCTACCTCTTCTGGGACCATTACCGATAACTCTGACTTGAAGAAAACATGCACCAATGTTTACAACAATTGTATTTTTAATTGCACTACCCTGATTCTTAATTAAATGTTGTTTTATTCATTATGAAATTCTTATTTGTTAACTGTACATTTCGTCTCATGGTGCAATTCTATTGGCCGACATTTGGGACAGAAAAATAATCCCCGAATACCACACGAGCTTCAAAATTATCTGGTATTTCCCCCGAGCTCTTGTGGTATTATAAGTGAATATTTGTAAACCTTTTTGCAGCCACATTTGGAACTACAAAATTTTTCACAAAAGCAAAAATATAGTATTAAGGAAGTGGGGGGTAAGGTTTGAATCGGTTCCAAAGCATTATCTATCAATTTCGAGTTTCCTAGGATCAGTTGATTGCCTAGTCATATTTGAACTTGGAAAAGTCAAAAAAATCTGAACCTTTTTCCACAAGTACTTATAGCTTCTGGTTCTGTGCTATGTCATAAAACTGCTCATATAACTTGAATAACTTCATCAAAACCATGTTAAGTGACTTCAGCATCTCTTGGATTGAACTAATGTACAATTCAACAACTCAACCGGCATACTCAAAATATTATCTGCCGAAGTCCCACTTTATTATACATTATTGCCTGGTTGGCACCACCTAACTGTCCCTTTCCAACGAACTTAAGTTATCAACTCAATTACTGAGGTCAGACGTTCTGTTGTTCATCCTCAAAATCGTCCTCTAACAGTGGAGGAGGTATAAGACTCAAATCAAAACCTTCCTCATATTTCTCTTCATCATCCTTCTCCATCCTGAATATGTCTGAACCGCTCTGGGAATCACCGTCTGGATAATAACCCTCCTCCAATACATCCCTGTATCCAATCAGCTGATGATCCTGTGGGAAAACGTCCTCATATTGGAACCTAGCAGCCATCTCTTCCATATTCCTGTTTCTGAGGTATTCGTTATATTCTTCGCATGCGCTATCGTGCTCTACATATATGTATTCGTCTACCGTGTAATATTCTTTATCAGATTTTGGTTTTCTTTGCGCCTGCGTCTGTCTTCTCCTCCTATAACCCCTCCGGTCTCTTTCAGTCTTGCATTTGGGAGATTCTAAAGAACTTGTTGAATCGTTCTCGCTCGGGGGGCTTTTGGCTTGAAAGAGGCATTTCGAGATAGGTTTCCTGTGGGTTCTAGTTAGAGGAACTGTAGCCGTCTTATTTAAAGCAACTGGACTAGTACTAGCTAAAGGAGTTGACTCAGAACTCAAACTACTTGAATAATAAGGAGAACATTTGGATAACCTTAAATTTTTATTTTCCTTCGTACTGTCCACGCTTTTTCCTTGGTACTTCTGGAAAGTAATCTGTCTATCTTTATCGTATCTTTGCTGAGTATGTACTGTCGTCTTATGTTCCGAACTACTTGATTTTTCTGTATCTGAAAGCATCGGTATTTTGACCGGTCTCTCAGTCGACTTGGTGAAATTCTTTATACCAAGGGGTAGGTTTATCAAACTTTCAGGTGAAATAAGCTCCACGCTCTCTGTTAAATCTTTAGGTAACGTTGGTGTCGTTAAACTCTTAGAATCGGATCTATCGGATAAGGTAGCTAAACGTTCAGTCAACGTACTTTCGGTGGCTGACGTACTCAATTTTTGAAACTGCAAGCTTGAACTTTGACCTTTTAAAGCGTTACTGTTACTCGACCACTCCGAAATAGACTGCGCTATATCCGTTAAAGAATTCTCCTCGCTTTTCAATCCCGAGCTGCTCTTAGTGGTGCCACTGTTACTAGATAAATTCTGAAATTTCACGGTGTTGGTACTATTCGACCACTCCGAGAAACTTAAAGCGATTGAGGTGTCCTCAGAGTGTGAACTATGCGTGCATTTTGTCGGTCTAAGCGCGAACCTTACAGTACCATCTTCTAAATTTGTACCCATAGAACTTGTGCATTCCTCATCGGAATAGGAAGCCCTCTTCGTGTCTTTACGACTAGAATGAGATGATTCGTCGGAGGTCGTGCTCCTCCTAAGCACAGTCGGTGGCCTCAATTCGTGTCTAGAAGGTCCCTCCGACGCGTCAACAAATACGTCGTCGTTCAAATTCGACAAATTGTTGTCGTCCGAATTCGATTCATCAGAAGTACCAGATTTTCTTGGAAGCACAATTTTCACACCGCTTATTTCAGCGCTCAAACTCTCAGAAAGACTTCCACTCATTTGCTCAGTAGCAACGTTCTCGTAAGTGTGTGTTTTTTCAGTATCCAAATCGATAGTTCGGTTTTCGTTGTCGGAGTTGGAACCTTCTTGTGTGCTTTTCGATAGGGAATCCACGGTGACCATGCATGGTTCTTCTGCCGGCGTTACAAAGTATGATTCAACTTTACCTTCGACTGGTTCGATAACACTACTTGGAGGACTAGGCCACTGTTCAGAATCTTGACTCTTCAAGGAGAAAGAATTTCTGAGTCCGAATGTTTTGGGTATGACTTGGCGGGTAGTCAGGCAGACCTGAGTAGTTAGTTGGGATGTGTCTGAACTCGGAAGCTCATGCAGAGCCATCAATTTTTTCTGTGCCTCGCCAGGGATCTCAGGCAACGGCCATTCTTCACTCTCTTGACTGCTAGATCCTTGTTTGTCCTCTTTGCCTTCTGGTTCAAAACATTCCTCGTCTATTATGGTGTCATCTGAACCTTGCCTTCGTAATTTCAAACCCCTTTCCGAAGTTATAATTTCGATATCGTCCATTGATAGCTCCGCCATTTCGGCAGACGTCCTACGATCGTCCGAGATCTGCCTCTGTAGTAGATTACTAATGTTCGGTATTTGTTCATATTCGCACTTCAGAATGGCTTTTTTCTCCTCAGATACACGTTTTTTACTTTTTTCCGATAGCTGCGCTGCGTTGCTTGGCGATCCAGAACTGAAACTACCTTGCTGATGGCTCAAATCGTTGGATTCGTCGTTTAAACTGTCACTTCCAGTGCTGGCCTTGGTAGATTCGTCTTCAAGACTAGATTTTTCAGAATTAGTGCTTCTCTCTGATATCCTAGATAATGTTCGGGATAAAAATCCGGTTTGAACAGTGGTCATTTGTAGGTTAATACTGACAGCTTCTTGCAAATTCGATGTTAAGCTTTGATAGTTGTTGAAATTGTTCGCGAAATTCGCCAAATCTTCGGGTATTTCGGTATCGTCTTGCGTCGGAGTGACATCTTCGGATTTGAAGACGTCGCTTCCTTGTATGAAATTCCCAGAGTTATCTCTGCACATGAAATATTCTTTTTCTTGATCAGATGGTAGAAGGCCATCATCGAAACTCTCGGATCCTGAACTGTCCAAAGGGAATGGTTTCCAAGTGGAACTCAACTCCCTAGGGATATCTTCCGATTTCTGCAATCTAGCCGCAGCTCCAAGACTTCCCGAACTAGATTCTGTGTCTAAGGAAGTCCTAGATTCCGTAGACAATTTCTCGATAGAATGAAGAGACCTATGACCGTTTCCCCTACCATTCTTTGTGAATTCAAGGTAAGAATCATCCAGGGAAGATAAACTTCCTTTATCGCCTGAAGAAAGTTTCTTAGCTAGTTTTCTATGGAGTTTTTGGGAGAGTTCGGATTCGTTAGACCATTTCTGTTCGAAAGGATAAGGTTTCCTTGATTTCAAAGCCATCTCGAGATTGCTATCTTGAATAGGTGGAAAATCTCTAGGTATCTCATAGGCATCATCAGAACTAGACTTTTCGTCTCTTTGGAAATCTTCGTCCATAGTAAATGTTCTTCCGATAACCGACATTCTCGGACTTCTGGGGCTCCTAGGTCCATCTGGTGAAGTCTTGTCGTGTTTTGCAAAAAGTTCAGGTTGGCTGAGTCCAACGACCCTGCCCATTGAACAACTCAGGCTGGATTCATCATCTTTTGCGTTATTCGGACTGAGTTCTTTCTCACCGCTTGTCCAGCTGCCGGTGGTGTCGCTAGATCTGGACTGGTCGGAATTCCTCTTCAACAAGTCCATTTTCAGCGTTTTCACTTGCAAGGTATCTTTGTCTTCTTTCTTATCAGGCACTTCATTATCCATGTCGAATGAAGATTCTGTACCGACGAACTCTTCACATTCCATGGTCATCCAAGAAGCGGTATCCTCAGATCTACTCCTTTCCAAACTTAAATTGAGTAGAGCTTCTTTACCTGATGGTTTAACTGATAAAAGATTTTTATCGATTTCTTGAGTTTCCTGTTTGATATCACTGACTTCAGTTAAAGATTCATTGCTGGTTTTCATAATGAGATCTTTTACCAAGTCTGGTTTCGAATCAAGACTCATCTTTCTCTTCTCCAATTTCTTTTTGATGAATTTTCCAACCGTGTTTGACGCTTTGTGAAGTTCTAGAGTCAACTGACGATCTTTTTCTGATCTATTGGAAGAACTGGCGGAATCGTCAATATATTTCACGTCCAACGAGTTACCCAAGCTAATTTTGTCAACGCTTTGAGAATCTGATGAGCTAAGGTTTTCCATTTTAGCAATATCGGGTGGTTTTTCACAGATATCCCCCTGAAAAAAATCGTCGGATTTAATTACTGCTATATCCTCCAGGTTCTTACGCTTGTCTTTGCTTTTATCGTCAACAGACAACCAAACATCTAAACTGGTGCCTTCTAACACTACTTTATCTACATCTTCAGCTTCTTTCTTCGAATTATCTACATCTTTGGTTTCGGCAACACAAGTAAAATCGAATTCAGAATCACTTCTCCTTCTATCATCCAGATCTAAACTCTTACCTAACCTTTGAATTTTTACGTTATCCACTTCGCTATCAGTTAGGTCCAGTTCAAGGCTTTTGGTGAACTTATCGATTTTTTTGTCTAATTTTTTCGGCGATTTGGTAATTATTATAGCTTCTTCTATTGGAACAGCAGTGTTGTCTATGGTGTTAATACTTATCTCAAGTTTCCCATGTCTTTCTCTAACAGTTTCTTCAACTTGGGGGAAAACAGGTAAAGTATCTTTTACCGGACTTTTCAAAGATTTGGTTTGCTTGATCGCGGTTTCGTACAGCATTTGTTGTTTTTCTCTTCGCTTCGATATGTCTGTGTCGCTTTCTTCTTGCGATTTAGACCTCTCTTTACTGGACGTTCGTTTGAGTTCGAGTTTTTCCAGAGATTTCGGTCGATCTTTAGGTAGTTGTCTTTTCGTTGGTTCAGTTTCTTGGCTTTTTGATCTTTTTATTTCAGGTACAGCTAAAGATAATTCAGATTCTTTCTTCAAGTCTGAAGTAGAGACCTCTTTCTTCTTCTCTTGTTGATACTTTGTAGTGTCTGGTTGCCTTCCTATAGGTGGCTTAGATGAGACTGGAGTCATTTGTTTTGACGATGTTCTAGTTGGAGGTGTAGGTTTGGTTTTGGTCTTATTTGGGTCCTCTTTACCTTTTTGATGAACTAAACCTTTACTCCTTCCTTTGCTCAATGATCTGGTAGCCACCGTAGTTTTTTGGAGTTTCTTACTCTTCGGTGGTACATCTGGAACTGTTTGGTCTCTATCTACTTTAGGAGGTTTTTCTGGAACAACCAAAGTAGGCGAATATTCCTTTTCGTCACTTTTATCGTCCATCTTTTCATCTTGCGATGTTGTTTCTTCTGGATGAGATTCTTTGGCCGTTTCTGTTTCAGATTCAGTACCTCTACTTTCAAACATATCTTGATTATCTTCCTCTACAGTATCATCTTTACTGGAAAATGCGTTTAATGGTGGAAGTTTGCTGACAGAAATCACTGGAGCGTCTAAGCTGATGGCTCTGCGACCAGACAAGGGAGATTCCGTTGCTTGCTGTTTCTGTAACATCGAAAAGGCTGAGCCTTCTGATAAATTAAGTCTAGCATGTGCAAAAAGGAGGGGGCTCTGGCATTTTCTCTGCATTGACGGAGACATTATTTCGGTTAGAGTGGTTCTAGAAGGTACCCTAAGATTTTTTATATCATTCTCAATTTCAGCTTGTAACAGTAATTTTTCTTTCTTAATCGCATCCTCGTCGATGTTGGTAGCATTGACTAAATCTTCTATCAATGTGTGATCTTCTAGAGATTTATCATCAGATTCATGTAAAGTTGTCAACACATCAGGAGTTGGTTCAGCAAAGACCGGCTGCATGTCTGATGTTTTTATGTTGAAATCATCTTCTGAGCTAGGAATTGAGATAGATCTTTCAGAAATCCTTCGGAGTTCAGATTGTGTAGGTTCCAAACCATTTTCTAATGCTTTTTCAGTCTTCTTTCTAGTTTGGGGAGGTGAACCTTCAACTTCAGTCGAAGACATAGTGTATTGCAAATACTTCCTCTCAGATTCAAACTTGAGGATGGACTCCATTTCTTTGCGCATTTGAGGTGGAGAAAACTCCATTCTAGTTGGCGTGGCTTCGGCGCTGCCAAATACATCATCTGAATCTAAAGACTCATCATCAGAACTGAAAGACGTTATTCTTACCTTGGTTTTGTTAGTTTTTGAACATTTACCCTTTCCAGGTTGCATTCTTGGTTTAATTATCCTCTTCGGCTTACAAGTCGATTTTATTTTATCTTTTACCGTTTGTTTCTTCAATTCTTCTTTAGTTTCTTGAACAACTGGCTCTTCAGATTCCTCTATTTTAACCTTGACTTCAATTTTTTTAGGTATTTCTTTTGGTTGTTGGAATTTAGGTTGCGGCTTAGAACTTTCTGTTTTCGAACTAGTGGGTGAATCGCTTTCGATTTGACTAAGTTTAGAGTTCAACGTTTCCAAAAGAATAGGATCGATATGAGTAATGTCTCTTTTAGGACTAGAAAGATGTTGAATTGGTTTTTCGGTTTTATCTACTTCTAGAGTAACCGGATCGATTTTTGATAAGTCGATGTTCTGAGTGAAAAGAAATGAAGTTTCAGCTTCTTTCTTAGTGGGGCTCTTCTGTTTAATTTTTTGCGTTTCTTCAATAAGTTTGGGGCTTTTTGGAGCTTTATTTGTATCATCTTTAGATGCTGTTCCGTTTATAATGTGGCGTTTGTGCAAAACGTAAGGTATGTCGTTGTTCTTTGGCGGTAAGTTAATGAAATCTGATTGAGTCTTTGCGCCAAATTCTTCAAACTGCTCCTTAGGAACTTCAAATTTAATCTTTTGACCTTCAACCTCTCTTTTGAGAATATCAAAGTGACCAAATTCGGCTGAGGGCATTTCAAAATGGGAGCCCCGGTATTTCATGATGGGCGGAGCACTCGGTATTTGTTTATACAAGTAATCGTCATCACTGGATTCTGCTGGAGTGAGATCAATAGATTTTTGGTGCATAAGGAGCAATCTACGAGCACCCAAGTTTGACTTTTGCCTAGATAAAGAATTAGGATCAGATTTCGTTCTCTCTATTGGTTGATGAAGTAGCAGTTCCCTGCACTTCCTAGGTTCAATTTCGAGGAAATCTTGAAATCCGCTTCTATTATTTGGAATTAAATCTAGATCAGGCACTACTCTGCAGGCACTATCGTTCTTTCGTATTGATTGTATTTTATCTTCGTCAAAACTAAAAATGTTACTTTCAGAATCTGTAGATTTATCCGTGCTTGGTTTGGATGACGACCAATCTAATATTTCCGTTGGCATACCTCGTATGTTCTCCGGCCAAATATGGGTAGTTTTTGCTTTTGGGGTTACAGTTGTTTGCGTCGGAGTCACGCTAGATTCCGAACTACAAACAGGTTCAATTTCGCAAGGGATTATTTGAGGGCCATACAACGTATCTACTTCTGCCTTGCTGTCTTGGATTCGCGGCTTCAATGTGCCATAATTTCTTTCGAAGACTATCTTTCGATCGTAGTCGTGCTTGTATTTTTCGTCATATTTAGAAGAGGCATCATAATATTCGCTGTGAGATTCGAAACTAGACGTACGCGAATCGGTCACTTCACGAGATTTGAAATATTCAAGATCGTCCGCACTCTTATTCCTCCTGATTGTTTTCTTGGTTTCGTATTCATTTTTTGATTCTTGGCTGGAGGTTCTGGATCCAAGGCTGCGTTCCTTGCTGAATTTCCTCAGACTCTCTCTGCTTGATTTCGAAGTTTTCGATTCGTAATAATCACTCTTAGATTCCAAGCTCGATTGTCTGGAGCTCTGCTTGAACGTTTTGTAAAAACTACCATCTGATTTTCTTGGAATCTTTTCTCTTGGAAAATCCCTAGGATCTTCAGTCATAAACGTGTGTACATCTGAACTACTCTTGCATTTTATATGTTTCACACCATCGGAGTCGGTGTCCGAAGGGAGATAGTTGCCGGAATCCAAAGAACAACTCCTAGAATTTATCTTGGGCTTTTTAAACTTAACTTCTTCTGGATTACTATAGTCATCATCCGATTTTTCCAATAGTTCATAACTGTCGTGTGACAAATCTTCTTGAGAATCTTTCAAATCGTAGTTTCCGGGATCTTCCATGGATTCTTGGGAGTAAAGAGTAGTACCTGGGTAACTACTCGAATAAACTTTTTGATCAGACATTATGATATCTTGGTGGATCTCCAAGTCATTTTCGCGCGAAATTGTCGAATAAATCAGCTTATGATCGTCATACCTAGTAATTGGAGACTCTAACTTATGTTCGAAGGAATCAGACAAATCTTCATCTGGTTGTTTCTTTCTCGATCTACGTTTAGCCTGACCGGTTTCTTCGAAACTGTAATCATAAAGGTCTTTACAACTGGCGCTCCGTTGCGTGAAACGTTTCGGCCTGGTGAAAGAGGGATAAGAGTGATCTGTGCTTTGAGTAAAAGATTGAGCGGAATTTTTGCGCATCTCGACGTCGTTTTGAGATTGAGTTTGCGATGGACATTGGTGGTGCGCGAACATGGCGGTCTTATCGAGAGAACCCTCCGATTTGACCAGATTATTAGAGGGCGTCTTGGTAGCAATGATGGGAATGGTACCTGTATCTGTCTTGTGAACCGCTGCTTCGTGAACGTCTTGTTGGGGCGTGTTGTAAGAGGGTCTCCGTGCATCCAACGATCCTGAAATTTGAGAGTTAAGATTATGAGAAAATTTCAAGATGGTTTCTTTCTTGGAATGGGTTATAAATTTCAAACGAATATGATACGTAATTTTATTATTCAGTTCTACTTTCTGCTTTTGTCTTTTTATTTCCAGATTCGATGTGGGCAACTTGAAGAAGTCTCTGTCTCCATCAAAAGAAGACCACTCTTGAAGAAAGAAGTTCTCAAAATATATTTCAGCTTATTTTTGTACTTTCACACTTAGGCGGGGAGCCACGGTTTTTTTTAATTGGGGTTTTTTCCCTAGGCTTTTATGTGATACGCCGAATTGTATGACACCCCGTGACTAACCCCTGATCAATATGCTTTATTGTTTGCTAACTAAATATTGTAAGCCAAAAGTTTAAATGAATATATAAATATATATATGAGAACTGATATGATAAATTAACTTTATTCTTGGCAGTTCTTATTTGGCAGTCCTGAAATAGAGATGCCGAAAATTCATCGATGCAAAATTATTCGACGAAGAAACGTGTTTTAATTGTTGAATAATTTTACAGAAATCAATCCTCCATTACTGTGACGATGAGGAAGTTACGTAAAATTTATGGGTGAAACAACACAGATAATTCGGTTCTAAGCAATGAAAAACCTTCAAATTATTCATCATGCATCCATTAAAACTAATAGTGCAAGGAGGAATCATTAAACCTTAAACTTAAAAATTAAAACAGAGTAACGGTAACTGTCAACAGGGAGCAATCTCGTGATATGATTGAAAACTTTTTAACGTCACATCGTTACTATGCTATAGGCTTGATTAACATGCTGTATCAACAGAGCAACATCGCATACTGCCAGGATTACGGTGGAAATACTGCGAGAATTTCTGATATTCTTCTTTTATTTGGCTGAAGGACTTACATTAATGGCCATTTGATAGCGTCTATCAATAAAAAAGAGATATCTATCTATTTTTTCTTTTATTATTCCTTGTTTTCTACAGATTCTTCAGTGGTTCAGAATTACGCATGCAGCGTAAGTATGTGAAAAATGTGTTGAAAATCCCTTCCATCAAGGAATCCGTCGCCTACCATAGATCATTTTATCGCAAACCGCCATATTCCGTAGAGTGTGAAATTATTGGCATTTACTTTAATCTATTAAATAGCACTAAGGAAAAAACATCTTGTGTGAAGTGTAGCTTCCATTAGACGTGCTTCGCCACCAAGATTGGAAAAGACTCCCTGAAGGGTCCTTCGAAGACTAGCAGAAAACCCATTAAAAACTGTAACATCAGGATTTTGAAGCTCCAACAATATCACCCTATATTTGATACGTTTCTGCTCCACCCATAGAATTTCATAAAGAAAAACCCCGTGCCTCGTATCATACAGTATGCAGTGCAGTTCTATGTTAAATATCCTCGTCCGCAAGTTGTCAAGAACACCTGAGAAGAGATTCCTTTGTTGTTCAAGTCTAGTCGCCATTATGATTATTAGAGAACTAGATTGATTAGTTTAGTTTTGGAACGGCGAAAAGATCATTTAGGGTTCAGTTAAAGAATAGTTCGAAGTGATGTATGATCTGGTAAGCTTTGAGTTCTATTATTAATTGTGCACTCTTATATATTCTGGAAGAAGAAAAAAAATGCTATATCCATTTGCTTGAATGCTTTGTTTAACTCAAAGTCATTGTAAACAGTATCAATGATATTGTATCATGATAACAGCTATTTATTGATCCATTGCAGTTGTACTGTTTTCTGTTAGATTTCTGGTAGATACCTTGAGCTACCCTTCCATGTCACCGTTCCAGCTCGAATTAATGCTTGTTATATAGGATAGGAGGATATCGTCTCACCAGTGTAACCCAAGTTACTCAAGGGCTTAAGCCCCTACGATGGATCTAGAATAAGTCATCAGTACACTGCAGTCATCTGCGCGCGAATTTTATTGAAAATAACCATATTTTCCAAGAAAGCAACGCCCTGTACCAGCGAGTTTTTGTATTTTCAATTGAATATTTTCATTATTAATCGCGAAATGCCGAACTGAATTTATATAAATACTTGAATAGCGTTTAACGCTAATAGCCCGTGTCGTTATATCATCTTCCATGTCTGTGTAATATCAAAATAAAGTGTTACCTGTTTTCCTGCACTCTGTGTCTGTGTCCGTCGCATTTCGCGTACGGGTCGGCGAACTGTCCGGCGACGGCGATCGCGTCGTCGGAGGAGAGGAGGCCGAGCTCGTCGTCCTCGGAGGTGCAGGTAGCCGAGTTTCGGTGCGTTCGCCTCGGTGGTCCGAGTTCCAGGTCGTAGGTATGGCGCGATGGCGATAGGCTGACTTCGTCGTCGGAGAAACCGGATGGTCCGCCGCTGACGCTGCCGCCACCGGCCATCCCGTCGAGCCCAGAGACGCTGAGAGTTTGGCTGCTTCCGCTGGAAAGAGGCGGGCTCAGAAAAGAATTTTGGGTGATGGTTTTGTTAGGAGATTGAAACCGGGACTTCGATCGTGGAAATCCATATATTAGACATTTAGTATTGTGGATATCAAATGAAATCCACTGGAAATTGGAGCAAAAATGACTGTGGTATTCTCTCTCTACTGCGCATGCGCAAACATGCATTAGGATAGATTTGTGAATGCGCAGTTTGTACTATCCATCATGGCCTACCATCATAGTTAAAAGAGAAGATGGTTAGTTACTCGCAGTACTATGTATTTGATAGGGCTTCCCACTGCCATCTATCAGAACACTTACCAGAAGGGTAAACTCCGATTTTCAAATGGAATGGTGTGTTTATTAATAAATTTTACGTTGAATATAGAAAATAGCGTCATAAAATATGACTGAAAAATTTTTGGAGATGGTCACATCTGAGGCAATATGGTTTGAAAGCAAAACATCCATGAATATTCATTAAAGTGTCAACAAATATTTCTTCGACCAAAATATCAATGCGTGAAGACTTTCAGGGGCAGTACACAATGAACTTGAAATAAAGAAAATTAGGATATTTAAAACCTTTGCCATATTTTCATTATAACGTATTTATTTTTATTCAATACATAAAGCTATATTTCAAAACTAATCATCATGGAAATTTCTGTGGTATTATGATATCTGACGTGAAATAATAAATGATTGGGTCTAGAGACACCTATCGGTCACTAGATACCACGCTCCGCTTTCAAACTCATAATGGAGTTCATTAGATCTGGCCCTCTTTAATAGCGTTTTCTGCTTCTCCAGTGCCGATCTGACATCAGGTCAAATCAAGCAGAAAACGCAATCAACACTCGGTGTACTACAGATTTAACGAGTTTGAATCTATTTATGCGTATTTTTAACTTCTTTTTATCTTTTGATTTTGAAACTTCATTCAACTTGTGCAATGTTATACTGTTTTTTTATTAATTTTACGTTCTTTAGAACAGCGTATTCTATAAAGCAAAGATCAATTTTTTATTACAATTGTTTTGTAAGGAAATAATGAACTGTGCAATTGGAAGAATTATTGAATTAATCGTCACTGATGAATATATAAAACCATATAGTTTTGAAGAATTTTATATAAACTACATAGGATTATTATGATTCAACATATCCCTTCAGCTTTCTCAATATTCGAAAAATGTAAATATTCAATAGAAAATGAAAATTCTAAAAACTTCACACAAACAGCAAAAAGGAATTTTTGATTTTATCAATATTTTCCGCCAAATTTGAACTGGAATTGATGCAACGACTCCTATAGCCAGTGTCGAAAAGGGTGCAGTAGGTGCACACTGAGAGCAATCCAGGCGTAAGCAGAAAACAGGTACTCTGTAGAAGTTCACACCGAAAAGATAAGAGGAAAACGACACATCAGAACGGTGCAGCACTGGTGCACACCAAGGCAAGAAGCAGAACACGCCATAAGAGTGGCGTCATCTAGTGATGTTGCTCATCATTCTCCAAGAAAATTAGTACTGGAGTAACCAACTATCTTACCATTAAACTATGCTACTATGTTCACACTCACGGTATTGCAATAATAAGTATATGGCAACAATCTAAGTTCAAACCGCTTGGGACCACTGATACATCGAATTTAATTAATGAATTGCAAAACAATACAGTTTATTCAATGTACGAATTGAGTTAAGGAGAACAATGATGAACTTCAGGCTGTAGAATGACCGAATATAAAAATTAGACAATTCATCCAGGATATACCCATCAGGTTTCCCAATTCCCTTATGAATTATTATGAAAACTATAAATGCAAATAATTTGAAATTTTGTAGATCAACACATGGTAATGTAAGGTACACTTTCGAAATACTTTCAAGCTGCAACAGCTCTGTTATTTTGAATGGAACATCCTCATAGTAATTTTTTTATGTTTCTGCTGGAAGAATTTAATTAATGTTTATTTTCACTATATTTATCTTTATTCATTCCGGTTTTTGACTTTTTCAGAAATGTTTGAGAGTTACGAAAATGACTAGATTTTGCTAAATATTCGAGATTTTAGTTCAAAATTTGGTTTCAGATTTTAGATAATAGTTTGATCTGCGCCACTGTTTACGAATTTTAGTTTCAGGTATTCAGAGTGGTCGAAGGAACCATTTGTAAACTCACAAAATTGTAGAAACTGTTTCGATATACCCAAAATCAAAACACAATAGTAATAACGAAGAAATTAATCAATTCCTTCCGTGTAAAACAAATTCAAGATGATTCTCCTTACCTCACCCTTCATTTTTAATGTTTGGTATTCAAAACGTCAAAAAACACATGCAGGGGAAAAGAAATACCTACCGCTCAAGTTGGTATCGGCAAGTGGCAACAGTGGGTGGGCTGAAATGCTGTTGCCCACAGCGTTGGAGTGCATATTCGTCGCGCTAGAATGGGCGCTTGAATGCCGGAACGAAGCCGACCTAAACAAAGGAAAGAGGAGTGAGATAAACGGTTGTTTTCCAACGATTCGGGTCTTTCTTCTATTCTCTATATTCAGACGTCGTTTCTATATTTTGATTCCGAACAATGGTCGATGGAAATGAGGAGGAAGGGAGCCAGAGCAAATGAAAGGTTTTTTCTCAATTGTACTTTTTAATATGAGTGACAACTGCTTTTATTCTTCAACACTTCCGAAATAATACATTATCAGACATGCCGTCAGTTCACACTTAACTACCCCCGAGAAAAAATTACCGTCTACATTTTGAATTGAATGTATAGAAAAATTCATTATGATTCGTTTTTTATTTTGAGGTTTCATTAGAAATGGAAAGGATGAGGTGTGCCCATATCGATAACATAGAAGTGGTGGAGATTCGAGATTGGATTGATAAGTACCCGTGTTTGACAACAAAGAAGCTATAAGAAAAAATGTGTATACCATCTCTAAGTGTCATCCTTCAACCGAGGTGTGTCAAAATTTCGCACCAATTCATCAAGTTCATTATTTGCCGACATTTCATATTAAATAATTTTGTGTTATTTAAAAAATTGAAAAAGAGCAATATCGTTAGGTGATTCGATTCTTGTATTTGGAAGGGTAGGCGTGCGAGGAAATCAAAGAATGGTTGGTAGATGTTTAAAAGTCACCTTCGATGACAACCATCAGTAATTGGTTGAATAGACGCGTTCGGCAATAGAATTCGAGAGCGGATTAGCGAATGGATTTTTTAGTCACGTGACCACAGATTGTACAGTTATCAGTAACATACAAACAATACAAGAGAGCCTTTTGCTCTCTGTTCTACTATTTATTTGATTTCTCCTAAGCGGATGCGCATAACTTAACTTTTACTTTGTCATTATCCTTTTGTTGTTTCACGATTCTGATTCTTGAAACATATTCAACCTTTCCTTCAAATGTATCAATTTGTTCTCACGCGATATGTTTCGCAAACTTTCACTGCTTTATGTGTATAAAAATTTCAAAACTTCTACTTCTAATATTTTCAACTATTAACGGGTTTTCAACACTAGACAAATATAAAAAGTCTGAGAATCTAAGTGACACTAAAATAATAGAGGTTGAATTCTGTGGCAGTAGTCTATGCTCTGTAGATGAAATCGCTTTGCACGGACTAAATACTCTGAGCAAAACGATCGTCATCCGATTAATCAGATGCTTCTTGCCAAACTATCCACAAGTGTTCTCAACTCCATCTGGATCCGAGCGATCCGAGGTAATCACCGAACGCGCCTAATGAATTCAAAGGGGATCGAACATCAGTGTTCGACGAGGACCGCCCAGGACGTCGGAATGAGGTGACTACGGATAATATGGTCGGTTTAATCCGTGATAACGTGTAGGCCGATCGCCGAGTGAAGATTGGAGATTGCTGAGATACTGAACATTTCATACGAATGCGAGCACAATATTTTACATCAACATTTGAAGATGATGAAGCTATCGGCAAGACGAGTTCCCCCGTTCGCTGACAGTGGATCAAAAACATAATCGTGTGAAAACTTCGAAGAACTGTCTGCACTTATTTACTGTAAGGATTCGTAACCGTTGACGAAACCTGGATCCACCACGGTACACCACAAATCAAAGAACAGTCGAAGGCGATTATAGTCCCTGTTTTTATGGGATTCCCGTGAAATAATCCTCATTGACTACTTGGAACAAGGAAAGACGATAATAAGGCAATACCACAGTGAATTATAGGGTCGATTTGATGCCACATTCAAGGAAAAAAGCACCCTTCCGTACCGACCAAAATTACTCTTCCATCACGACAACGCACCGGTTCATTCATCAGCAATCGCCACTGCAAAATTGGTAGAATTGGACTAGGAATTGCTACCTCACCCACCATATTCACCAGATTTGGCACCGTGTGACTTCTTTTTGTTTCGAAATGTAAATAAATGGAAAGCGGTTCACATCAAACATCAAAGATAGCTGCTTCTCTGTCACCAAATAAGGCGTTCCATGTGCACTCAGATCTACTCTAATCCTTTTCAGTAAACTCGTTTCCCTTCATAGAGGGCGAGAAGTTCAAGACCCGGGGTCACACGGACCTGACTGGAAAGCGACTTTTGTTGACTAAAAAAATATGAAAAATTCCAAAACATTGACATTTCCCTCCAAACAAGGGTACTTAACAATCCATCTAAATATTTTTTCAGTAAAAAAATTTGAATTGCACAGAAACCACAAAGTTTTTTCACAGAATATGAATTAGTTTGAACAGAAACCACAAAGTTCAAAAAGTTACAAAATTTTACCGGTCACAGGTAACATGGTTGTGAAAACTTTATTTTTTTTTTTAGCCTTTTATTTGTTGCTTCCTCTCTGGCTGAATGTAAGGGATTGTAATTTGTTGTGAGTTTATAGGCATACATTTGTAATAATAATATTCCTTATGTTAAGCAATCAACAATTCTGAGAAGCCGAAATCATAACGGCACGAATTCTGAACTATTAAAGAATATAGATTATATCCTAGGTCTAATATTCTCCACCAAAATCAATACAGTTTTATCTCCTTCATAACCTACTGATCATTTTCTAGAAACTGAAAACAGTGTAGATTAAAAAAGAAAGTTAAAACATTAATTTTTGCACATTGAGTAACCATGCAGTGCACATTAGATGAGAATATTTATTCCAAATACAGAAACGACACTTCAGAACAATAATTCAATTTATCCCTTCCTCCTTCCATTGTTTTTCCAACGATTCAAGAATTTGCCTTCGATTTTCAAATTACTACATAAAACATGCTACAAAATTTTGAACTGACCATTCCATCACAATGCGAACAATCCTCATAAGTAATAAGTTGAAAACCTCGAAAAATTTACTTACAATCTTCAACACATATTTCAGCACAAATTGAGTTCAATCTATTAAGTACCAAGGATACTGCTAAAATGAGATCAGGCTTGAAAAATAGGATGAATGCTTTATGGTTATTATATATCTTGCTTTATACTCTTTTATACAGTTGTATTCAGTCAGTAGACCGTGAAGAAAGGGAACATGGAATGAATATTTAGTCAGTTTGCACAAAAGAGTGAGTCATTCAGCATCCGTAAAAAGATATCAACAGTTAATCTGAAATCATCAAATCAGATAACTTCTAAATATTTCTGATACATCTAGATTTTTAACTGTTGAAAACATCAATATATAGTGTGGAAAAATAGCTTTTTGAGGAAGGTTCACCGATAAATCATATCTAACATTTATGACGGAATAATCAATTCATAATGATCAAAGGTTTATTGAAATTAGAAAGCGCAAGTGATAGAAAGCTCTGAATAGCTGAACAGTCTACAAGAAGTTTATTAGTTAGGTAAAAAAATGTGGTCAAAATAAGAAAACTTACCTTTGGAATGCCTGCCGCTTAACATAATTATCCCTAACGAATTCTATGATCTGTTTTTGAGTCTTTCCACTATACCTGTGAAATAAAAAAAATCATACAAATTGTGAATTATAACAATAAAATAATAAATAATTGAGAAGTACAGAAAATCTGCATAATCAGAATCTACTCCGATTTACAATTTTCAACTGAAAAGTTATAGAAAACATGATTCTGAACGTAAGTCATGTTATAACTAACAATTTGAATATTAGTCGTATTTTGCAAGAAAGCCATGTATGCTCTGTTCGTTTTTAATAAGTCACTCAGGGTGCCATAGATATTCGACTAATTTCACTATTTATTTAGAAAAGTAAGGTTAGGTTTGGTATTATCCTGTCAGATTAATACCCACTGTTGTCATTATCTCAAAATGATTTCGTTCAAAATGATGAAAATATATAAATGATTAGAACTCTGAAGATAACTTGTTTATGTACTTAATGCAAATCTATGACCCATCGAAATGGAATTGGATTGATGTTTCGTAGGTGGAGATCGATGAAAGCAATCAATAAGAAAAAGATTGTTTCAATATTACAAATAATTAAGAAAAGCAGCTTCAATAAGTAACGGTAGACCTAAAGATGTAGCACATTTAATTGAAACAAAGTAGAGCACTTCAATTCTAGAAAGATGAAGTTTTGATTGGCTTCAATTTGTGTAGCAACCGCTTCCTAGATATTTGCTGGTTGAAAGATACGCATTTTTCATAAAATTTGGTTAACAAGTGCTGAAAACAAGCTTTTTTTGGCTTCGAAGTAAAAGTTGGAATAAAGTACAGAGTTGAGTTGACAACCGGCAACGTCCTGATTCGAAGTATTGTGAAGCAATGCACCTTCACCAATGCGAGAAACTTGGGTCATGGCTAGACGAGTGAATAAATAAAAAAAATGAACAGTGTACATGAAATATAAAATCTGAGAAGGTGGGTAAGTACTGATGTGATGTCAGAAGCTGTATCACATTTGTTCTCTCAAGACAGATAATTTTAACATGAATTTGTTAGTTATGTTATGAACAGATAAAGATTATGAATTGCAATCAATATAATGATAAATCAACAAATTGTGTGCATGTAGGTGGATCTTCTAGTGAGCAGATACATATATCAGCTCTGCTAGCTTGGAGGATTTAAATACCAACTATGGGTTAGACAATTCAATATAAAATTTATTAATATTGAAATTGGCCTAATTGAGCATTGTTCAACAATGTCAAGTTACTAAATTTTGTCTGTTTTTTAAAAAAATTCGATTGCTCCTGACAATCTAAAATATAGCTAAAGTAAGTGTAAATCCCTGAATTTCAATAAAAATGGCGATCTCGTAGTACTAAGATTTAGGTATTGAAAGAAAATATCAGAACAAATTTCATTTGTCATACCTAAATGAACTACCCCGTGATAAAACCCTTGTTTTATGACGTGCTACATTCTTTACCGATGAACACCGGAAGAAACCATGGTTCTCAACGCATTTCTTCCAGAAATTTTTACACTCATTTCTTCCTTCAAACAGGAATTCAACGGCATCTTTGTAAAAACCCTGAAAATACACGAAAATTATAAATAATTTCGAAATATTTGTCAAATATTTGATTTGAGCTTACATATCCTTCAGGGTGGAGCTTAATCAAGAATCTTTTCCTCTTGAATGATATTTTCCTAATTTTAGCCCATGAAAACGTATTGATCTTGGTGTAATTTTGAAAAACAAGTATACCCATATGAGCGACAGCCAAATTGAGTGGTATATTTTCATGGTCTTTAGCTGGGTGCATTTTTATTCCATAAAGCTCACATCTCCTTGCAGTTTCCAAAAGATTTAGATCCGCTTCTGCTGGCGATTGACCTCTGAAATAAGAGACATTTCATTTACATTTCAAAGGTACTAGTCTAATTTATTTAAAAATATCCCTTATTTTCATTGCTGAAATATGTACATTTAACGAATATTCTCTACATATGAGATTGACACAAAAGTGGCTTATGATGTATGCAGTATAGATATTACAACTAAGGTTGTTTCTATGCAATTAAATGGATTTCATAAAGATCGAATGATTCACAGAAAATTTAAGAGAATTTTTTTTATTTATTCAAGAGCAGAAATCCTTTTAAAAAACATTTAAAATTATAAAGTGATTCAAGCAATAATAACTTTACCTATTATTATAAAAAAAACATTATAAAATAGAAAATATACAAAAATTAGCAAGGAACAATCATCCAAAACAACTATAGTCCTATAATCTCCGACTGATCCCCGTCAGCTTCGAAAACGCATCATTGAATATATCAATCCCCATAGTGTCAAACCCATTAGTGTGTTCATTATCCTTGGAGTAGAAAAAAAGAATGCATAATTGATCCTTGACAGTTCCGGCCAGAATAATTCCACCCTCCTCGTGCGTTTAAGCGGAAAATTCAAATTGAACCTTGCCATCAATTCAGGCAAGTAATTAGACAACGATAAATCTTTATCCTGATCTCAACGAAGGCAAATCGCATATACAGTAATAATAATAATAACTGTCACTTACTGAACAGAGTCAAAGGCTGTCAACCCTCAGCCTTATACATTTAGTTACATCAATGTGGCAAAAAAAAGGTTAATTATTATATTTGTGTATTCTGGGTGGGTTTGCTGCTGTATCTCTGTGGAACATGCCATATGTATCCTCCCGTTCTTTGACCCGATTAAAAAAATCTGCCATTCAAGATTTTCAATCTTTCTGTTATTGGCTGTATTTTAGTCCTTCTGTAGAGTAGTTCATTGGGTGGATCGTATAATTTATTGAGGGGGTGTCTCATTCGTGTTATTATTCTACGTGATGTTCTCTCAGCTACCTCTAGATTTTTTAAAACTGAATTTGGGGCATTTGCACATAATGTATGTCCCTACTCAAGAATTGGTCTGCAAACTGTTTTGTATATTTTTGTGGCATTCATGTAACATTGTCTGATCCTGGGGCACTGTTCTTACTTTTGGAAAGAACATTGTAGTGTTCTTGTAAAATTTTGACATTTTCATTTTGGTGGGTACTGTCAGCATTCTTGAATAAACTTTCATACCAGGTGTTTACTTTGGTTTCTTCGTCATAGTCATATTGCTAAAAGAAGTATATCGGCAGAAAATCTTCTGGATCTCTCTAAGGCGGATCGCACATATAGGTTCTTGAGAAATTAAGCAATGGAATTTTCATTTACACTACTTGAGATGAAATTTTGATTTTAGAAAAAATGTTATGAGCGAAATAGACGATAAGCAACAAACCTGAATGTTACAAGGCAGAAATTTTATCTGCTAAAATTTCATCTCGAGTAGTATTAGACATTACTATTTCACGAGAAAATATATGTCGTACAGTAATATGTCACATATGAGAAACATGTATAAGGAATATGTTCAAATTAATTTTTGAAGTAAATGTTATAGTTGTTATAGTTAATTATTAAGCGTTTGTTCCTTTAAACTATAGCAGACGCAATCCCATCTGATGAAAGATTTGTCACTTCTTGTTCTGTTCTGTGATTATTTTGATTGGCGGCAGATTCATAATTGAAAAATTTAATATTTTCAATAAATTCAGTGAAATTTTCCAGAAAATAATTTGAAGTTCACTCAGAAGAAGGTAATGAGTGTTATTGGAGCATACTCCGAGTAAGTGTCTAAAAGGATGTGAGAATGACATAAAAATAAATTACTCACGCATGTTTCTTGTGGTTCTCCATTATCTTCCTTTCCATTTCGTGATCCTGGGAAGGGATGAACTTGAAGATAGACAGGTACGTATGGTCTGGATAGTCCTCTGTCACAAAATCACCGCATTCCGCCTGCACGATGTAACTAGCCATCAGAGCGGCAGTGTTCTCATTGCACTGCATCACCCCCTGTGCCAAATCTCTTTTGACTTGAAGACAGAATAGATACCTAGTGAACTCCTCCTCCAGCTGGCCTGGGTCAGGTGTATAAAATTTGACGCAAAAATACAGTATCGGGTCCACCAGGGAAAGGCCCAATTGACGAGATAGGGGTTTTTGAAGATCCAACCAGTACTGAAAAGATCATAGCGAATTTAGGAAAAGAAAGCAAACAGTGACTGTGTAGATAGGAATATTTTTACATCAGATTTTTAGAACGCAATCTTCTCAAAATGAAAACTTCAATTATATCAAAATGCAAATACAGCAAAGTACCTTGCAAGTGTTAAAAATTTGCAATATAAACTGCTGCTTCTTTTGATTGCTTTGGTATTCAAATTTGGATTTTCACAGATTCGAAAGAGAGTGGCCAGAGCATTAATTTCTGTTAGGTATCTCTAGGCATCTCCGAGGAACAGGGGCTTTAGGAAATATGATAAGACTCTTACAGAGGATGGAAAAACCATAACGGTCAATCATCAAATTTATGTTTTCAGATGGGATGAATTTAAACTCAAATAAAAGAGTTAATGCGACAGAAACAAATGGTGAACGTCTGGTTCCAACAAAACAAGGATTGCATAATATATAATATAATGCTACAATTTCAATGATCTTGCCCAGTACATAATGCTCTAGTTTCATTGACCTAGGAGGGTTGATGTGAGGTGGGCGCATTCTCCGAAATTAAGCTTTCGAGATTTTTCTTGAGGTGAAAGTCTTTCAAACACCCGCCTAATAACTTGGAAGAACTCAGGAAGTGAATTTAGCAGATATTTGGCGTTATAACAGCCGAAATAAATAAAAATGAAGCGAAAAATTTCCTTAATCGTCTTAATCACAGTTTCTAAGCTTGATACATAAAACGCCGTATCAATTGAAAAAAAAAACAAACACAAGAATCATAAGATGACTAATGTGAGAAAATATTTATTAATAGACTCACTCTTGTTCCTGCAGTATCAGCATATTCTAATCCAAAATAGTCAGCTTCTAAGAGATGTAGTTGCTTGCATACTTGATCGAAAAGTACTTTTCCTATTGCTTTAGCCTGAAAAAAGATTTGAAATCAATTCATATCAAGAATATAAAGAAAGTATTTCAAGACAAATATTTGAAAAAATGTTATAGATGATTCGATCAATCATATATAATTAGCACTCAAAAAAGTAACACATCGGTTAATAAGTTTTGGACCTATGTAGGAAAAGAATTTTTTGTCAAAACTTATTAATTTCACCAGTATAATTTCCTTTTAGAACGATACATTCATTTCAACATTTCTCTAGCTTTTCGATACCAACAATGTAAAATGATTTACTCTCTTATAGAAGAGTATTCAGAAATTTGAAATAAAATATAAATATATCAAACTTCACCAGTTTTGATATGTTATTGGTCATATAATCTAACAATTGATTTAGTGATTATTCTGCCTGCAACAGGATTCTAACAGATAGCTATATATGTTGACTGGATTGAGTAAATATTCGATAGATGGCGCTTGGTTAAAAATACATACGTTTCATATAAGATACAATTTAGTAGCATAACCACCACACGTTTATGATTATATTATTAATAATTATCTTTGAAGATGATACTAAGTTCACTGGGTCATCTAGTTGTGAAATGAAATTATTATTCCACTTTTATACGTATTTTCTGGACAAACCTCCTATTTTGTAGATACTGCATAACAAAATGTGATTAAAAAAGAAATAATACAAACTCACTTGAATTTGGAAGATTGTCACGGTGTCATCTAACATTTGTATTCTGATTGCCAGCATTTTGCCACCCTTCTTGGGGGTGGGAGGTGGTGTTCTGCTGCCTCCACCATCTACTCCAGCGGGGGTCGAGAGAGAGTGATGCATTCCCCCACCTCCTAGCCCGCTAGCAGTAGATAGTTGACCAGTCGATCCATGATTACTGTGCGCGTCCATCGTGCATGGGTGATTTTAAAGGTAACTGTGACAGTCACAAAGTAGCTAACTGTAAAAAATTAGATAAGATTAACTAAACAAAGTCATAAGATATATACACTGACAAAGAAACTGCAACACCCAGAAGGAGCTGTTTGAATTCTGTTTTTTTTTTTTTTGTAAAACTGATAGTATGGCAATGAGTAAATGATTGAAAATTAAAGAATAAAAATGAAGGGTGCACAATTTTTCTTATTAAACCGATATAATCTATAAACTTCCCAACAGATCTTGGCATTGATGCAATAAAATGGTCTATTTCTTCTTGAGGGATATTATCCCAAGCTACCTGTTGTTCATGTCCCAAAGCAGTCAAAGTACGCGGGGGCTGGGGTTCATTTCCAAGCCTTCTACCCTTGAAGTCTTTCTCAAACATGCTCCATTGGCGAAAGATCGAGGATCTGGCCGACATTTGTCAAAGATTCGTATTTATCAATTTTATAGAATTATAAATCAGTATCAGTTGGGGTGATCTTCGAATATTGAGCAGAAAAGGGTCTCGATAGTTTAAGTTTGACATCCTGATGAAGAATGTATTATATCCGATCGATAATATACTCTCAATCGTCTGAAGAAAATAAGCTAGAGTTTTCATATTTTCAGAATAAGTTAGTGCTCCGAATATCTCGGTCAAGTTGATTATTGGTCCGAATCAAACGAATCCGAAAAACCCATGAGCTAAATATATTTTTAAAAATTCCGATTTTTTTTGGAAATATTCCATAACTCATAAGGTATTTGTAGGACTTGAATAAAAAATTATTCATTTATGGAGGTTATTTATATAATACATATTCATAGTCGTAGAGTAAAATGAAGAGAATATAACAAGCTTTTTTGACAATTGTAAAAGCTACTGTCAAGAACATTTGTTCACACCTAAAAATATATGAACTCACGTTTACCAGTGCAGTTTCCTCCATGTTTCAACATATTTTCTTCACAGAATTATATCAATTTATATGTTTATTCTTTATTTTTGGCGGCGGTTCCAGAGTCCTGAAAAAGACTTTTTGCTAGCAAAAAACTACATGTTTCAATATTTTTTTCAGGAGGATCAATTTAACGAATTCCTTCTTTGAAAAATACATTTTATGTTTTTCAGGAGGATCAAGCGAACAGAAATGAATCCCATAAAAAGGGGAAACAGCTGTTGACTGATTACTGCTGCCGAATCTATTTTTAAAGTTACGTTCTCCATTTGGTCACGTACTTGTTATTTTTTTACGATATTTTATGTTTCATTCATTCAAAAAAATTCAAATAGGTCGTATCATGCATTCCGTTGAAAATTGTTATTCTCTATTGTTTTACTTATATTTTTTACGTATAGCATGCTGTTAAAATAAGAATTAATTTATCGTGATATTTCATGTGTTTGCATCGTGTTTTAATCAATTATACAGTATAAACTTGGTGATGAATCCTGCTACGACCATAAGAAAGTGTGGGCGACCTTTGCCGGTATAGGATGTTGGCAAAAAGAAACTATTATGATGACAAGTAAAAGAGGATAATCAATATGGAAATAAAACTATGTTGGTAGAAAAAAAATCTAAAAAAACAACCAAAGAGTAGCTTTTGCAATAGTGAAACTTTTTCATTTTCAATATTTCATGTTGAAAAATAATTTTCAAGGTGTTTTTTTATAACTAATCTAACCTGACCAAGGAACATGTAAAACATACAGGATGAGTCTTTGAAGTCGAAAGAAATATTTTCTTCCTACATCGTTTTTCCAAATTTGGCCCTTTTCAAACGATATAAGGATGTTGAAATGAAATGATAATCATGCATATTTGGCATTAACAGATTTATTCCATTTCCACTGGTTTTCTCACTATTACTCTAAAGATTGGTTAAATTGCATGAAAAACAAATATCACTTCAACTAAAGGTTAATATCTTGTACTTACTAGAAGCGTTAGTCATTTGAGCAGATATAATCATTCCCTATCAATTTTCCTAAATTGGGCCATTTTTGAGATATTCAAAGGAAAAAGAGATCAAACCGATAAAATTTAGTCCAAATTTTCTAATTTCTCGAATCCAACTCTGAGCTGAAATGATCCAATAATCAGATTTGTTTAATATTGCCATACTTTAGGTCTTTCGGTATAAAATATTATTTCTACAAAAGGTTGAGGAAACTCTTCAGTTTATGATTTCCACCACTAAACACTAGAAATGAAATTAACCACTGAAAAATCTATCCCAGTGTAATATTCCATACAAAATAGAGAAAAAGATTTCCATCACGCACATAGGTACTTAATTATATTTTCATGATGAGCGTTCAAATACGTAATATATTTTCTTTCAAAACCTGTTGAATTAGGGACTGATCCTTATGAAAAGCTGATGAAGTTATATCAATTTTATTTTCGAAACCAGTCTCCACGAGTTTTTTCACATCTTTATTTCATACACCGATACAACCTGGTATGCAAAGTAAGGAGATAATATTATTTGACTTTGTTATAATATTGTATCAGTTCAGTACCATTAAGGTATAAACCATAAACAAGAAAGATTAAAATGCATTTTCTCATTTTATATTGAATTCGATCTTCACTACGACAAAAAAATGAAAAAAAAAAAAATACAGTAAGATGAAACCCATTAGAAAAGCAAGGGAATATGATCAAATTGAAAGGAAAAATAAATAACGGCCGATCCGAGTTCGGGAAGTGGGAGGGGGTGAGTTTTTAAGGGTAAAAAATGGTTTATCTTGATTTCCGGCAAAACTACAAGTCCTATGGAAAAAAGTTAAATGGCAAAGTTGTAGGCAATAAAAAGATCTACAACTTCTGTATATGCAGATTTTTCACATTACCTCAAAATTTAGGTGAAAAATTCAAAAAACCAAGTTTTTGGTTTTTTATTTATATCTTTTTCAAAAAAAATTTTTTCTACGAAATTTGGTGAAAACTTACCTTATTATGTCCCAAATACACTGTAATTTATTTGATTAAAATTATTTATTTTTTCGTTTCATTTTAATTTAATATCAAAAAACCACCCTAATTTTCAATCGAAAATTCTGACGTCAAAATATCAGCTTTTTTCAAAAAGTTTGGGGGCTTTTTGTTCGTTGAGATATCTACTTTCTGATGGTGTAAAGAAAAATATACATTACTATAGGAAATATTCTTAACCTCCTCGTAGAAAAATTCTAGTATTCCAGAGTTCGATTATCAGAACCATACAAAAATACCATTTTCGCAAGAAAAATTTTTATCTAACGAGAAAAACAAGGACAAAATAATTAAAAGTTTAATGAAAACATTACAATCACAAGGATTTTCCTGTAAACAAGTTGAAGAAGATGCTGATGCCGACATAATTAAGACATCGATAGAAGTTGCCAGAGATACCAATAAAACTGTTATAGGTGTGGGTCAAGATATTGATCTTTTGGTTCTTTTAAATCAATTAAATTCAAATAATCATCACATTTTTTTTTCTCAAACCAGGCTTTGGAAATGGAAAGGATCTATTTTTCACGTCTAATAGTTTCGAACACGAATCCTTCAAAAATGTTGTTGCATTTCTGCATTGTTTTTCTGGTTGCGATACATCTGGATTTGCCGGAAAAGGAAAGAAAAGTATTGTTAATTCTATATTAGACGCGAAAAATTTGTCAAATTTGGCCAATGTTTTTTACAAAAAAGATGAAAGTAAATAAAATATAAAAAAAATGGATTACAATCAATCAAATCTATTTATAAATGTAAAAAAGAAAAAATAACACTGAATCAATTAAGGTTTCAAAAATATCAATTGGCAAAAATTAAATCATTCTTTATTTTGGCAAACCACCCACAGAACCAACATTGTTACAGAGCATATTATCAGCTTCAAACTTGGTTGGGTAACGAATTGACAGCAACAGATTGGGGCTGGAAGCAACATCAGCATGGTATTATGCCCAAATTTACAGAAAAGGATTTAATTCCGGAAGTATTGCTCAAAACTATTTGCTGCAGCTGTGAAACTTGATGTAACAATTTAAAATATGGCTGCCGAAAACATGGTTTAAAATGCACTAATTTATGCACTAATTGTCATGGTTCTGAGAATCGCTCCAATATGGACGAAAAAATCTACGAGGAAGTAAATGCTTCAGATGAAATTATTGATGAAGAACCAATGCAGACTGGAAATAACATTGGAGACGAAGATGGTGGTCTTGAAGATTTCGACGATCAACTAGAGTTGGAAAGATTTGTCGAATCTGACGATGAAGAAATGCATCCAAAGAGACAAAAACGAATGAGTAACTGATTAGAATTTCAAATAACGTATTTATAAATAACAAGATTAACGTTTTTAAAAAAAAATTTAATGAATAACGTAATCAGAATTAAGTTTCTAAATTCAATAGTACGATTTACATGTACATTTATTTTGTATGAGATTTTCTATGACATTAATGTAATTCGAGTAAAATAAATAAACTTTTTAACTAAAAAAAATTGCGGCAATCACATTTTTTTGATGAAATTGTACATAACGATTAAAAATAAATTTTCGAATTTGAGGATTTTTCAATTTTTTGCATTTTCTAAGAATATTTCCTATAGTAATGTGTATTTTTCTTTACACCATCAGAAAGAAGATATTTCAACGAACAAAAAGCGCCCAAACTTTTTGAAAAAAGCTGATATTTTGACGTCAGAATTTTCGATTGAAAATTAGGGTGCTTTTTTGATATTAAATTAAAATGAAGCGAAAAAATAAATATTTTTAATCAAATAAATTACAGTGTATTTGGGACATAATAAGGTAAGTTTTCACCAAATTTCGTAGAAAAAAATTTTTTTTGAAAAAGTTATAAATAAAAAACCAAAAACTTGGATTTTTGAATTTTTCACCTAAATTTTGAGGTTATGTGAAAAATCTGCAAATACAAAAGTTGTAGATCTTTTTATTGCCTTCATCTTTGCCATTCAACTTTTTTCCATAGGACTCGTAGTTTTGCCGGAAATCAAGTTAAACCATTTTTTACCCTTAAAAACTCACCCCCTCCCACTTCCCGAACTCGGATAGACCGTAATTTATTTTTCCTTTCAATTTGATCATATTCCCCTCCTTTTCTAATGGGTTTCATCCTACTGTAATTTTTTTTTTGTTTCAAAAATTATCTACCCTGGTTTATATGGTGAATCAATTGGGCATGCAGCGCCTCGCCGCCTGGCTCGTTCCGTTAGACCTAAATTTTCGTCAAAAACAGAACCGGATGCAGGTATCTACAGACATGTTGGATCGTGCGAATTGTGATCCCACGATCATAGGGAGGGTCATAACAGGTGACGAGACATGGGTCTATGATACGACACACAAACGAGCCAACAATCATTCGGATAGGTGGAAAAAATGAACCGAAATCGAAAAAAAGTCGTTCAAAAATCTACATGTGGTTCATCATGAATTCGCCCCGCAAGGTTAAACGGCCAATAAGGACAAACTTCCGGATTTGTGGCAAAACACTTCGTGGATTTTGCATGACGATAACGAACCATCTAATCGAGCGAAGATAATTAACGATTTAAAGACCAAGCACAAAATAAATATAATCGACCAGCCCCCTTATTCTCCTGATCTAGCTCCGTGTGACTTTTTTTTATCTCTAGACACCATAAAAAAAATTCGCAGGAGAAGGGCATTCCTGAAAACGTCAATAAAAAATGTTCCATTTCCATGGTTGGAAAAAATGGTGGCGCATGTATATCGCTTCGAATGGTGCATATTTTAGTTTAATATTTTTGCATTTTACTTTAAATTCCCGGATACTTCTTTGTCAGAGTATCACCTTTGACAGTTATCTTTTGAAGGTTGGTACTCTCGAAAACTCATATGATTATATCGTTAGTGACGCCATCTGGTAGTTAGTATTAATCGTATTAGTTAGTATTCATCCCAAATGGAACAATCGTACCAAAATGAAAATCTATTCAGAATCCAAAAATGTAAAAGCCTATATAGAAGGGTTAGACTGGGATATTTTCGTCCTAGACCAGTGCCGAAGTATTTAAAAATGGTAAAAAATTAAAGCGGGTGATCAGAGTACGTAAGTAGAGGGGGGGGTTAAAGCCTCGGTTAAAGCTAACAAACGGTTTATCGATTTCCAGCAAAACTAGAAGTTCTACGGAAAAAATGCAATCACACAGTTGTAGGTAATAAAAAGACCTACAACTTTTGTAACTACACTTTTTTCACATAACCTGAAAATTTAAGTGAAAAATTTAAATAAGCAAGACCTACCCGACTTTTTTAAAACGGTGATATTTAGATAGAAAATAAAGGTGTTTGTGTGATATTAAGTCAAAATAGTGTAAAAAAGGTGATATTTTGATAGACAATAAGAGTGTTTGTGCAAAATTAGGTCAAAATAAGATACAAAAATTGTATTTTGAATCAAAAAAATTATAGTGTCGTTAGAACCTAAAAAGATGAGTATTTACCAAATTACGTGATAAATATATTTTTTTTGCATAAGTATTAGGTGTACAAATAAGTTTAAGCGGTTTTTTATAAAAAATTAGGAATTTATTGTAAAGGAAAAGTACATTACGTTTTATTCAAAGTATTTTCCATCATTTGCCACTACTTTTCCCCATCTTTCTGGCAACATTCGGATACCCCGTCGAAAAAACTCTTCATCTTTTGACGCTATCCACAAATCTACCCAATTTTTGGTATCTTCATATGATGTGAAGCGCTGCTCAGACAGACCATGTGCCATCGACCGGAACAGATGATAATCAGAAGGGGCTAAGTCTGGTGAATACGGCGGGTGGGGTAAAACTTCCCAGTTGAGTGTTTCCAAGTATGTTTTTACCGGCGCCGCAACATGTGGACGAGCATTATCGTGTAAAAGAATAATTTTGTCGTGTCTGGAGTAGTAATGGGCGCGTTTTTCCTTAAGTGCCCGACTCAATCTCATCAATTGTGTTCGGTAGAGAGCTCCAGTAATGGTTTCGCTTGGTTTCAGCAATTCATAATACACGACACCAAGCTGATCCCACCAAATACACAGCATGAGTTTTTTTCCATGAATATTCGGCTTAGCTGTCGATGTTGATGGTTCGCCGGGCTTAACCCATGACTTTCTCTTCTTTGGATTATCGTAGTGAATCCATTTTTCGTCACCAGTGACTATACGATCCAAAAAACTCTTTTTTTTATTCCTGGTAAGCAGCATTTCACTCATGCATAATCGGCGTTCAACGTCTCTCGGCTTTAGTTCATATGGAACCCAATTTCCTTGTTTTTGAATCATTCCTAACGATTTTAAACGATGTGAAATTGCTTGTTGAGTCACTTGTAGAGTAAGTGCAAGTTCTTTTTGCGTTTGGGACGAATCTTCCTCCAATAGTGCTTCTAATTCCATGTCTTCGTACACTTTCGGCCTTCCACTGCGTTCTTTGTCTTTAACGTCAAACTCACCGTTCTTAAACTTTTGAAACCATTCCTGACAACTTCTCTCACTTAAAGCAGCTTCACCATATGCTTCTAGAAGCAATCGATGCGCCTCAGCTGCAGATTTTTTCACATTAAAGAAGTAAATCAAAAGTTCCCGCAAATGATGCTTATTCGGAATAAAACTTGACATTTTTGCACGAAAAGAATTACGTGATGCTGATACGGAATCACTAGTACTTTAAGGTTATGGTGTTGCCAGATGACTAAACTTGGGATATTACGTTTTACATCTGACAATTTCTCCATAACCTTCTGGTGGGGCCATCTTTTGACAAACCGCGGAAACTTATTTGTACACCTAATAACAACAACTTGAATAATTAAATTTCCCACATAAATTTTGAGGTTATGTTGAAAAATTGTATTCACTAAAATTGTAGGTCTTTTCATAACCTACAACTTTGTCATTCAATTTTTCTTCCTTAGGACTTGTAGTTTTGCCGGAAATCGAGATAAACCGTTTTCTACCCTTAAAAACACCTTCCTTCCACTTCCCGAACTCAGAAGGCCTGTAAATTATTTTTTCCTTCATTTTTGTTACATTCTTGTTTTTTTTTAACAGGTTTCATCCTACTATAACTTTTTTGGTTCATAAATTATCCGTCCTGGTATGTCCTCCCTGATAAAGATAACACTTTGAAGATGAACATTCTCCGTTTACCGTTCATTAGAGACAAGAAAGATTACCTTAATCCCTCAATTGAAAATCTGTAGTCAATGCAAAAAACACCGGAAGAGGTAGCCAGTGAGACTTCTTGGAATGTGCCATTATTAACATTCAGTATTTTTATACATGCTCAACAATAACAGTTTAAAGTGCACTCAAGATACAATACATTTTTTGTATAATAAGGGATTAAAAACATTGAACAATCGTGTACCTACTGCATGAATATTGAACCTGACTTTGAACTTTGTCAATGTAAATTATTACCTATTGAATTTTCGCACGAGTTACCTACAATAGAGAAAGCATAGATGACATCTTAAAACAAACAAGTGATTATGTAGAAAGATGGGACATTAGAATCATATCGATATTTCATCGTTACCTGTAATCTTTGAGCAAACAATTAGAGGAAAGATAATGTAGATGTCATCGGAATGTTGAATCAACTCGATACTTTACAATTCATTAAGTAAAAAATCAGAATTATTCAACTCAACTGAAAAATGTATTCGTTTATCTTTTGATCTTGTGCTTTACAGTTAGAGATTCCATGAATCACATAAGTTTACAATTAGGAAAACAGTTTCAAGTATTCAAATTTCGTATGGCCAATAAACCTTGATATATCATAAAACACTGTGCCATGAATACATTTATAAATGTCAATAGTTTTCTCTTCAGGCGGTTATGATTTGTATACAAACGGAATTTTATTTATTTATTTATAAAGATGAATTGCCCCTCCTAATTATGAATAGTATATTCATGGTTGAAAACAAAGCAAGATCTACGCATTTTCCAGCGATTCGCATAGCTGTGGAAAATGATACAGTAATACTGGCTTTTGAAAATGTAATATCCGTGAAGGTTAAAAAGAATTATATCAAATATCTAATATAAAAGTCAACCCACCCATGGAAAATGGTCATTGATCCCTCTTATTCGCAGGGTAAAAGGATGGTGTTAACAATGTTGATAAACTACCACTTATAGTCTAGAACTCACATTCATATTAGATTAATAATGTTGTTTCTTTCCAATATGTGCACTGAACATTCATAAACTCAAAAACAGCACAATTCACAAAAACACATACGCCATGACACCGTAACGTTGCTGACTGTCGAGTGACATGACAGCAAAGGCGAATAAACACGAAACGAGCGAAAATGACAGGGCGTCTGACTTTAATTACGGCAGCAACCCACAATACTTACAGCTGTGCTGAATTGCAACGAAGAACAGTATCATTTTTGCGAGGTTGTGCCCACCTAGTGGAACAAAGTGGTATCGTTTCGTCCAAATGTCTGTAATATGGACCCGAAAATGGTTTTAATCAATTGGGTCCATCGTCCTGATGGAGAATCCGTCTGGAGTTAGTCCAGTCGGCCAACTACTATCTATCTTGCAAGGGGAGATGAGCTAGAATTACCACATTATCAAAATTAGTTGAGTTTCCAGAAATTCTGGTAAAGTTGGCTATTGAACAAAATCTGTCGAATAGTTGAGCAGTTATGAGCCTGTAAAATTTGGTTTTCTCCATAAGTTCAAGTATATCCTTCCCATAAATTTGTAACCTGAAAATCGTTTAAATAGCGTTGAAAAAAACAGTTTAGGAGATTTCGTGAAGATAAAAAACTCATAAGATATTCGTTGGTTCTCAACAAAAACTTGTGCTTATAAGGAGGTTATTGATTTCCTTTATATTTCAAATTTTCATCTTGACAAGTAAACCCACGAGATAAACGAGTTTGTTTATTTGAAGAAGTCACAGAAATTCATTGAATGTAGGTTACCTACATTTTAATTCCTACCATCAACTAAATACTAAATTGGGAGGGGGCAACAAGTTTTTATGAAAGGGCAACAAATATATGCTCTACCCAACAAGGAAAAAATGACGAAATAAATAAGATCACAAAAACTCTCAGAAGTAATAGTAATCCTAAAAAGATATTGAGCGAAACGAATAACAGAAAATCAACTTGAACCCAATACAACGTAAAAAGATATGCAACAAACTATAAAAAGCGTCATTCCTTATGTGAAAGGTTTATCAGAAAAAATGAGAAGAACTGGAAAAAGGTACGACATAACAACCTCATTTAAGACACAATACAGGGTGTCTCAAGTTCGAGTGCCTATTAGACGTTTCTGGAGAACTAGAGATATTTGAAATCTGAATATTGGGATTATGATATTGTTCGAAGTTCTCTACGGAGCTAAAATATTTTCGAAGCCCAAAAACTTCCGGTTATACAGGGAGTGAAAATAAATTCGACGAAAAAATTGTTTTTCAAGTTTTCCATTCCTGGTATGATCGAGTATTCAATAGTGAACACATTTCTGTTAAAACCATTGTATTAAATCGAATAGTTTCCAAAATATTAAAAAAAAACTGGAAAAAAAGTCAAATATATTCAGTCAGTAATATGTTCATTATTCTTATTTTAAATATCCTGAGCGTAAACCGTTTTTACGACATCGAAGAGGAAGGATGTGAAAAGGTCATGCATCTTTCGGATTTCAAAAATATCATCACAGGGTGTTTCAAATTTTGTGTTGAAAATTGTGATCTTAAATTGGCCATAACTTCTGTTTTTCAAATTAGTACCCTATTTTTTTATAATTGTGTTGGATTTTGCGGTTAAAAATAATGATAGTTTCCTCACATGATTATGCTCCTAAATTCAATAATTTCTGAGTTATTTGAGATTTTCTGGATTTATGTAGAACGTAGAGTCAAATTCTTCGAATCTGATTCATAAGATATTCTGTGAACATAAAAGATAAAACATCCCATTTATAATTCACAAGTGTCAGACAGGTCTTATTGTTAGTCGTTATGAAATTTTTTGATTTCACAAAATGAATCGTTGCTATTCTAGTAATGAGATTTTGGATTTATTTCTTATAATTGTATTTTTTCAATTGTATATGCAATACACATTCAAATGCACTTAATGATATTATTTATTTCAAATCCATGGTGGATGACACAAAATGTTGTGTATCCAATGAGAAGTATTTACAATTTCTGAAAAGATGTTTCAAACTTTCCAAATTTTGAAATGTAAGAGCCCCTAAAGAATACAAAAAAGGGCGGTTGATGAAATCAATATTTCGACTTATTTCGAAGCGAATGAGAATTCATCTCTTCAATAGGAAACACATTAAATAGATTCGCTACTTCAGTACACCGAATTATGATTATAAATAAATTATGATAATAAAAATAATAATAAGTTTCAAAACTCAAATTAACAAAATAAATGATCAGGTAAGAGTTTCAATATGGTAACCATTTTGTTCCACACACTTTCGAATACGTCTTGAAACACCTCGGTTAGTCGCTCGCTCAATAGGAGATTCATAGACTATGTTTTTTATTCTACCTCATAAATAAAAATCTAAGGGAGTAAGATCGGGAGATCGTGGAGGCCAAAACAGTGAAGAACGGCGTCCGATCCATCGATTACCAAACATTGCATTCAGTTCTTCAGACACCTCGTGCGAACTATGTTCCGGAGCCCCATCCAATTGATAATATGCGGTACTCAACAGCAGTTCGTCCAAAAACTCAGAAACAAAATTTCTCAGGATTTCCAAAAATTTGTCTGTATTTAAATTTTCTTCATAAATGTAGTACCGCACTTTATTGTTCATCGAAAGCGCAAACACATTAAAACTAAATTTGTTCTGGGAGTTTCTTTGTCTTTTTCTATGAGGATTATCACTTCTTCAGATGTGGCAATTTTTTCTATTAAATAGTCCTTCATTATTGAAATTTGTCTGTCCAAATGATCTTTTTCAAAAAATTTTCATCATTTTCAAGTTTTTCTAATATTCCTCTACAAAAATTTAACCTTTTTATGTAGTCACCTGGTTCTAATGCATGAACTTTCTCATATTTGTAGTCATGCATGTTGTGTTTTTTCAAAATTCGGTGCACTGAATTTCTGTCTAAATCGATTTCATGAGCTGCACTTCGAATAGTATGAATGCATTTTCATTCGCTTCGAAATAAGTCAAAATACTAATTTCATTTTCCTCATCATCAACTACCCTTCTTTTGTATTCTTTAGGGGCTCTTACACATCTAAAACTTTGAAAGTTTGAAACATATTCAACATATTGAAATCCAGAAAATCTCAAATAACTCAGAAATTATTGAATTTAGGAGCATAATCAGGTGAGAAAGCTATCCTTATTTTTGACCGCAGAATCCAACACAATTATAAATAATAGGGTTCTAATTTGAAAAACAGAAGTTATGGCCAATTTAAGATCACAATTTTCTACGCAAAATTTGAAACACCCTGTGATGATATTTTTGAAATCTAAAAGATGCATGACCTTTTCACATCCTTCCTCTTCGATGTGGTAAAAACGGTTTACGCTCAGAATATTTAAAATAAGAATAATGAACATATTACTGACTGAACATATTTGACTTTTTTCCAGTTTTTTTTAGATATTTTGAAAACTATTCGCTTCAATACAATGGATTTAACAGAAATATATTCACTATTGAATACTCGATCATACCAGGAATGGAAAATTTGAAAAAATTTTTTTCGTCGAATTTATTTTCACTCCCTGTATATCCGGAAGTTTTTGGGCTTCGAATATATTTTAGCTCTGTAGAGAACTTCGAACAATATCATAATCCCAATTTTAAGATTTCAAATATGTCTAGTTTTCCAGAAACGTCTAATAGGCACTCGAACTTGAGACACCCTGTATATTATTGACCTTGCACTATTTTATATTGTTCAGATGACTTTCATAATTCAATTATTATTTTTTATATTACTTTCGACCATTTTGAACCCATAGCCGTTGACTTTTATTCCTATTCTGTCGCTCTTGTTGTTTTACACTCTTTCGCTTGATTTTTGTACTTTGTCTTTCATTGTGGAACTCTTTACGATTTCTTCATAATTTTTATTATTTATAGCTTCACTTTTGTGATTTATACTCCTGAGAATGAGCTGAATTAGGTCGAAACATGTAGAATACTAAATAAAATCGCACATTTAATAATTTTTAATTTGAATTTGATTCCTTCACATTCTTTGCGACAGTTGTATACATGTTGTTATACATTTCGTTTCTCCAGAAATCGTTTACTTATCCCTTGGACCATTCCTTTATAAATTATTATTCCAATTCATTCGATTTGTTTCGTCAGGTTGAAAATAAAAAGATCATTCCGATAGTACAAATTTATTTAGAATTCAATAAAAAGTTTTCCATATAGATCCTTTATGATCAACAATATTAAATTTGATAGTTAAAAACCCATACATGTATTAATTACCTAATCGATCATAAGACGATACATCAACTTCATAAAACAATTAGAATGATTCTTATCAAGTGCTTCTTCTGATATAAGCACAAGTAGATCAAAAAAACAACAATTTCTCAAAGACCAGAAAGTGAAATTCGCATCGTCATCAAAAGGTTTTTCCAGAATAATTCATCAAACAGGAAAAAAATTATAACAACTTCATCGCCAACTTTAGATGTAGATCGATGAACTTCGAATAATTTCACATTCGAAAACAGGTGTTTTTCGGAATCAAAAACACTACAAATGATTCGTTGAAGATAAATTTGAAGAATGAAAATATAAGTTCAAAAAGCTTACTTAAATTTATCTAAAATTATTCACAAATATAACAGTGAAAGTAAGTAACTTCATTTCAAAAATGATTCGGAAAAATACAATAAAATAATTCGCAATTGTCGATTTCTCAACATTGAATATATATTCATCAATAGAATAAATAACAAACAATTAAAACTTACATCTATAAATAATGAGAAAAATGTAATATACGAAAAAACTGGAAAGTAAAATATTTTTTAACAATAATCTTGTAACTTTCTATTAATTTTCCTCGTTTTTTCGTATTTCCTCTCCTCATTTTGCTAACGAATAGCATCGATAAAATTTGAAAACTCCAACAGCAAAATGATTTCAACATATCTGATAAAATAAAGGACAACATAAGGTCTTGCAGCATTGAAATTTCTTCACAAATAGGAAAGAAATATACACAAAACTTCAGAATATCACGCTTGACCTAGCGTTGTAGTAAAGTGTAAAAATATGTCTTAATTATAATATTACTTGTAGGCAAAGACGCTGGTGGACAATTCAGAAATTAGAGAAATTCGGTAGGAATATTTCAAAAATTACGTCTAAAAGAATATCGAGTTATACATATATGATATTCGCATATAAACGTCAATAAATTCAAGAATAACCACAACATTTAGTTTGTATAGGTATATTTGTATATAAATATTTCATCAAAAGGTAAAAATTTCAATAAGTTTAAAAACGTTGATTATAGAAAACAATTGATCTTGATGAAACACTTTTTCTCAGAATAAATCACGAATTTGAACAAAGGCACTTTTAATTCCCATTTTGAAACTTATCATCGAAGATATCAACAATAAATACTTTAATTATTTTGAGTAATCATTCACACAAAGATTAATATAAAAATTATAAAAATTTCATCAGTTTGAAGCTACAATTATGATAAACGTCATTGAGGACATCTTTTATTGATAGTGAATAACACGATGTGAACGACTTGCCCATAAACGTTACTTATTTTTTTCAAGTTCGAACGTATTGGTCGATCAGAAAACAGTTTTATGAAAATCGTAGAAAATTTTTTCAGCAAAAGCCCTTACTAGATACGTACAGTAAAGACGAGTTAAGGCAGATTAGTGTGAAATGTCGTTTCTGAATCATCCACCTTTGAAGTTTCGCACGATTATATGAATCTCCAATTCTTCTAGTCATAATGTCTGATAAAAAAAGCGTCCACTCATGACGCAAAACCTGTACTATGTCAGTAACTTGATGAACATGATGGCAAGACACACGTTGACGAAAAGTACTATGATAACCAGCTGTTGTCTGTATATCCAATCCTGCAACATATTCAAAATTATTCAGAGTTATATAGCAATAATGACAATTATATAACAGATCGCAAATGATTTTATCCTATTTTTAAGTGGCCTGGGGTTGTTAAAATACATTAGAGCAGCGCGACAAACGCGCCGTTTTTCTGCTACAATATGGAGCGTGCGCAACATTCAAAAAAGAACAAGAATTGCTGAAAATTGCTGGCCATGGCAATGAAAATTCTATAAATCCATATTTGAATCTCGATCAAGAACATCACAACAAGATCATTAATATTATGCGTGGTAATAGATCTTCTATAGTAGAGAACAACAACGAATCTAAAGATGAGTTGAATTGAATTAATGGTACTTTCATTAACTATATTTTTAATAAATGAAAGGTTGTCAAAAAATATTTTGCCAAATGTCCCTCGGATATTAACAAATGCCTCATAATTTTGTGAAAAATTTCTCAAGCTCATCCTATGCCATCGGGTTGTCACCAAGGATTTCGATTTTCATAAAATTATCTCGTCTTTTTTTAATATTCCAGGGATGTAACTACTAAAAGTGCTACAAGTGAGCAAAACCATGGTTTCAGACATCTTAGTCATCCCTCAAGGCCACTGTTTCAGTTCGAACCAAACAGAGCTATTTTACTTGAAATTCACATTCATTGACTCAGCGTGCCTGCGACACTCATTGTGAGGGATGATTATCAATAATCAATACGGCCCTAAGGTTATTGAGTAAAAATACTATAAAATATGGGTATATGTTCTGCATATGTCGTTCTTGCTGAATCCAGTTTATATTTACTTTTCCCAGGAGATCCATTTTTTGGAAGTTCTTATTCTCAAGTGGGCTGACTTGAGGTACCACCCATTTTGTTTTACTCAAATGGTCGTTAGAAGTCTTCTAGGATTTACAAAATGGGGGATAAAAGTTTGTTTTTAGTTTCCTGAGAGATTATATTTCTTCAAGATAAACATTGATTGGTTTATGAGAATTACATAAATCTTCATTGTTTTTTTACTAAAAAAAGTCCTCTACATACCTTAACTTGAGGGCTGACCAGCCATAAAAGCGGATTTGCTTTTAATCGTTCTTTCTCGTCTATCTGTCTTCGGACCTCTTCTCGTCTTGCCGATCCTAAAGCTGAAACTTCTTCTCTGCTCATCTGATACGTGGCCCTTGGAAGTTCTTGAACATCTGGCAGCGACTTCTTGCGCGCCAGAGAAGTCTGCGTTACTAAATTCTGTAAAAATGTCATAACGTTACCTAAAAAATTCGAAACATGCAAAAAAGTATTCGTGTTATAACAATGACGCCATCACAACATTCAGAAGTAGAATTTTCAGATTGTGTTTTAATTTCTAACAACATTAATTAAAATCCTTGACATCTAAGGAATCATTTTTTGCTTTCCTAGTACCACAAATTTAAATTTATCATCCCAGAAAACCCTTATATACGAAATTTCATGAAAGTATTTCGAAACAGTCTGAATATATTAAAGAAAACGTGAATTATTCATTCAACTGTAACCCCGTGTATCTCGGAAACGAAGTATTTCCGGACTCATGTTCATAGGAACTTTTTTGCTTGAAATGATGTGATATATCAGCCATTGCAGTTTGTCCGAAACATATCTGAACATTCATACATTTACATCTTTCAATTGAAAGCATAAAAATATTTTTATGATAAAGCAACAGAACAAAACAAAAATTAATAACAGCACGAAAACGTTCAGAAGTAATTTTCTTTATTTATTTACAATTAATACCACCAACCATCACATGCAAGCGATGTTTAATGTGGAATATAAGTTAATTAATTCTACAGAGACATGGAAATTGAAAACTTCTGCACTATGTCATCAGGTAGTTCCTCAATAATTTCTTGAAATTCTGGAAATTCACATCAAGGTTCTTGAATGGAAGTTTATTGTATTCCTGGGTACTGGCGTACACTGGAGATCATCTGGCGAGTTCGGTTCTTATCTTTTTTAATAATAAATTGCACCTATTCCTTGCTTCATAGGCATGAAAGTTGCCAACTTGTTACAATAGAGCTTCAATTTTTGTCAGCTTATTTTTTATTTTGTAAATGAGTTTGCACTGATTTGATATTTTGAGCTGATCAAACTTGAGAACTGGAACCAACTTGTAGAGTTCTGTAGTTAGAGTGTCATAATTTATGCCATAGAGGGTTTTTAGTACTTTATTCTGACCTCTCTGGATTCTGGCCCTGTTGAACTTTGAAGTGTTTCCCCATATTACTGATAAGAAGCTCAATGTCGACTGAATGTGAGCAAAGTACAGGATCTTCCTTGAATCATAGGAAGAATATCAGTGAGCTGTCTGAAGGCACCAGTTAATCCTGACAATCTCCTCACCATGCCATCCACATGAGAGCTGGCCCTTGGATACCCATCTTTTTAATAAACCTTTTATATTGATGGTATCAAATGCTTTATTGAGATCCACAAAGACTCCAATCACATCCTCCCCCTCATCCAACCTTTCTATGATGTACTCTACCAGATCAACAGCTGTACCCTCTGTTGAACTATTATTTTGACATCCATATTAAGATCCTGAAAACTTGAACAACATGATTTCAATTATTTTTCGCAGTATTTTTGAGAAAACTGATGTTATGGATATTGGTCGATAGTTGCCTGGTTCTAGTTTGTTACCCTTATTATGTATTACTTTTACTATAGATATTTTACACCTCTCCGGGAAGGTGCCATTTTTAATACATTTATTTAACAAATATACCAGTGGTGATTTTAAAGTGTGATATATTTTGAGAAGATCCTGTATGGTGACATTATCTGGGCCTGGTGAGCATTTTTTTTTTGATAGATGATATAATCCCTTTTACCTCGTGTTCACTTGTTGGATGGAGCAGAATGGTTTTGTCATTTGTTAATTCAGATATAGGAATCCTTGGTTTTTTGAAGTTTTTTGCTATATTTACGAAGTAATCATTGAATATATTAGCTATTGATTTTTTTTGTTGAATAGGTTATATTATTATGCTTTGGTATAATTGGAATAGATTTCTTTTTGATTTTATTTGGTAAAATGTAATTTATTATCGTCCATAATTTTTTTGTATTATTTTCTGTGTTCTTAAGTTTATTTATGTAATAACGTGCTTTGGCCTTCTTTATAGCTTTGTTTGTGAGAAGTTTCAGCTTCCTGAACGCTTGTAAACAATAATTAGAGTTAGAATGTGTCAAGGCTCTCTTGTATAGTTTATCTCTTCTTTTAATTAGAGATTTCAAGTGTTGATTAAACCAGTGATTATTATTCTTTATTATAATTTTCTTTCTCTTTGTAGAGTTGGTTTTGCAGAACTCACAATGTCTATTAACTGGTCTAATGGTTTTAGTCTGGTTCTAGCCAATTCTGTGCTTATGATATCATTATAATGATAATTTTTTAAAATGGCTCTCCCTTCAAGATATTGAAAAAATCGAAACAAATAAGACAAAACCAATCCATGGTACAACACAAACTCATTCAAGACGAAACATAAAAACCATCACCTTATGTGAAAGGTTTATCAGAAATATAAATACGATATAACATCTGTATCAAGACACAGCTCCAACCTTACAAAAGTTAAACCCTATAATAAAAACCAAAGAATGAAAAGTTGGATATATATATAATAACTTGCGAATATCTTATATCGGAGAAACAAAACGCCATTTGAAAGTAAGAATAGAAGAATATCAGAAGCTTTCTCAAATGCTGGACACCAATAAATCGAAGTTGGCCCAACATGCTGTAAATAAGAATGAACAGAAAAAATAGAATAATACATCTATAACATCCAGAGAAGAAAAATTTACAAGAAGAAAAAAAGGAGCAGCTTTTATGAAAATAGTGAGTACAAATTTGATTTGATTGCATGAGTTCTGTCAATCTTGATGATAAATGGAAATTAAAAGTTTCAAACATTTTCTACTTTTTCAAAAGCTTATTTACTTCGAAAATGATAAATGATCTCTTTCTGAGCGTTGGAAGGAAGAAAGAAACAGATGGTGGATATAGCCAAAATAATCATTCTACATCCTTCCAGCTGGTTTAGTAGTTACGAGTATTAATGATTGCTACATTTCTCGATTTTAGAATTAGCCAACAATTTAATATGGATTATCCCTAGCCCTAGCCGCTTTTGAATTTAATTTTTCTTGGATTAAAAGAAATGCTCAGAAGTTATATTGAGAGAACATTTTTGAAGTGTAGTAAATTCTGTCAGATCATCTTGTTTTTGTTGATAACATCCAAAAAGGCGAATAGTCCTTCGTATATTTAGACTTTTTCTGGGTATCAACATGCTTTTGAATTCTTGAAATGATCGTGCTATGAGATATCCAGTTCAAAACCCACATCCTCTTTTTTACGCCAACATTCTTAAAAATGACGAAGTCGTTTTATTTCAGTAACTGACCAGCGCTCGTTAAATTTTCTGGAGCAACGAGATCTTATCGAAGGTCGACTTAAAGCAGGACATTGACTCCCACTCAATTTCACAATTCACAGCAGAACCTAGGCATAATAAAATTACCTTCTAAATGGCAACGAGTAAGTGAAAAAATGGATGCATATTTGAGCATTAACGAATGATTGTAACTATGTTAAATAAAGCCCCAAAAGTTAAGTAAAAATAATGGATTCTTTTTCCCACCTAATATTTTGATTGAAAAAAAAAACGAAAATGTTAGCTTTATTATACTCGCCTGCGACAATGTCATAATATTGTCACAGGGCGAGTCGCCAACTACTTTATTAATTTTAAGCATAGATTTTTGAGACCAATAGAAACACTTTTTTCCTATACCATTTTTTCAAAATCGGCCCGTTAAAAAAATTCTGGGTATTGAAATTTCATAAAAAAATTGTTTTTTGCTTGAATTTGATCCGAATGAATTCAAATTCAGCAAAAGGCTTCAAACAAATGGGACACACTTTTCAAATTGAACTCATTTGCTCTAGCCTCTAAGGTCTTTGAGTTAATACATCACAAACTCCAACCTACTACATAATAGGCAGTTACGAAACAAATCCTAGCATATTTTTTATGCTTGAAAATTTGAAAGGAATTCATTATTCCACATTTATCCACCTGAAATGAAACGTTTCCAAGCTATTAGATGTTGAAGTTTGAAAATAATTGTGATAATTGCTCTTTCTACTGGATCCAACTCTGATCAGAAAAAAACTCAGCCAAAGAAACTGCACGTTCCCACAGTTGATACTTTTTCGAAATTGGTATCATCATTGGCAATTTTGAATTTGAATTCGTCGCTCGAAGTTCCTATTATGGAACTCTATAATACCCCGACTGTGACACTTGCAAGGTCGGCCGAGAACCCTTGGCCATCGGCCGTGTCTATGTGAAACGGCAGGCGGGTGAAATTGTTTATTATTATCGATGTTTATTGCAAATATCAAATTAAAAATTGTAATTCAATATCCGACATCATATATGTTTATCCTAAATTTGAGATAGAAAGAGAAATCATTATGTATTTAAAATTTTGTCACGTATCCTGTTAATAATTGAAATTTTCACCCTCAAATCTCAAATGACTATTATCATAAGTACTTGAATATTATTTCAATTTCAGAAAAAAGTGTATTCGTACTGTATGGAATAAATTTTGTGATTTTCTGACCATAAGAATTCAACTTAGTAACTGTAAATAGTAAAACAGCAATCCACGACTTGTTTATTTTTCAAAGACTAGGTCGGCCAAGATACCCTTGGGGAGGGAGTATATGAGAATTGCATTGCGTGTGTTTAAACTTTGATTATCAGAGTTCAGTTCACTAGGTCAGTAGTTTGTAGTAGATGCTAGTGTGTAGGGCTTAGAGTTGTACGAGTTTTCGTTCGTTTTCGGTTATAAGTTGAATGTGAGGGATCCCGATGGCAAGTGTAAGAGAGGTAGTATCAAATTGCGGTGATTTGATTAGTTTTTTAGTAGATAACAGGTTTTCCATTATTAGAATAATTCTAATTGACAGCGTTCACAACACGATGAATATGATTTTAATTTTACTAAGTTTTAAGATGAATTGTTGGACAGTTATACATTTTAGATATGATTGTCACTGTATTTGTAACATGTAAACTTGAAAAAGGCTCAATGTACGACGAAACATATGTAGTAAAGTATTAATAAAAAATAGATGGAATCCTAATTTTAATCCAGTGCTCTAATCCCAAGAAAATTGCTTCTAAATTATATATATACCTATATATATATATGCTTGGTCTGGCCGACCCACTCCTAGATGGCACGAGCCGTCACTGATATTGTAAAATATCCAGAAAACCACGTGGAATAAAGAAAAAATTCGAACAGCATAAACCTAGCACAATTAAGCAGAGCAAACATTTTTTCGAAAATCAAAATGTGTTTGGCTGACTTCAAGCCCATAATAAAGTTGCATCCACTAACTCCAGTACGCAATCAACAGAGTCAAAGAAGAATGAACTAAAAAAAACTCAAATCCAAAGTTTACTTAATCAGCAATGACCTCTATGGGCGGAGTATCGATCCAGCTTTCGCTTGCTCTCCTGGCCATCAGGGCCGGAGAGAAGAGAAGGTCCTCCTCATCATCTTCCTGATACCAATTCATGTTGGGAAATTCCAAGGCACAAGGGATTCACACCGCACTCATACTCCCGGACACCGCACTGAATTTGACCGTGAGACGTGGCCGTGGCGTTCTGAGATTTTCGAGAGCGTTGCCAAATTTCGAAAAAACGAACCGGGAAAGCGGTTACGTCTGGATTCTGGATCAGACAGGGAGATATAAATGGAGAATTTCCTGGTGTTGTTGATCTTACAAAGGTGATATGACAGGTGATCAGAAAGCATGATTGCCATTTTGACAATCACAAAAGTCTCGCTCGAAAATCTTTCAACGAGAAAATCATCTGCAAACCAGTATTTGTTGGCATCTTTCGATCTTTAGAACAACAAGTTTTAAACCAGAGGAGAAAAACAAGATCTGATACCCCATTATCATTCTCTTTTCCATAGAGACTAACAAGAGTGGTACTCATTTTTACCTAACTTATTTTGTTATCGAGTTATAATTGGAAAAACGGTGATATAAAAAAAATTTCAAACCTCCTCACATACAGATGTTTCAGCTCTGAAATCAAAACATTATACAGGGACTTTTTCACGGAGAATCGAATACCATACTCCTCTTTTTTACACCATTAAATTATTATTAATTATTACTCAGAAAATATCCACTTTAGGGCAAGGGTGTGATGCATATACTCACATTATTTTTTAACGTAGATTCAATATCTGCCATAAAAAAATGAGGTTCTAATTTGAAAAAATTGATTTTTCACGATTTTGTCATCCCTAATTTTGAAAGAGATTTTTTCACCCCCTGTATCATGAATCGCGATTTCGATTTTTGAAATGGATACATCAATCTTACATCTTGAGAAATCCCAAAAATGAAAATTTTCCATCCAAAAACCTCGAAGTTATTCTTGTTTCAGCGGAGCTCTATTTTCGATTTTTTTTTCGAATTTTCCTGCTCAGAGAGAATTTTCCAACCAAAACTGAAAAATGTTACTTCAAAATAACTTGAAATTTTCTAAGGAATCTGTTTCTGCAATAAAAAAATGGTGTTGTAATTTGAAAAACGGAAGTTGACGTCATTTCCGGAAAAACCGGAGGTGCTCATGCCTTGAAAATATTTTAGATTTCATCAGCATCGTGGAATACTTATAAGTGCTGAATTTCATGAAAATACGTTCAGTAGTTTCCCGTATAAATATGGGTGAGGTTCCTTGTGAAAGACCCTGTATAGTAGGTGTGTCCTTGGTTTTGTCAGTTTTTTAATCATAGTTTCAGGGTAGTGGTTATCCATCAATAGTTCTTTTACCTCCTATAGTGTTTTTTCTCGTAATATTGGTGATCTAATATCAAATTTGAAAAACAGAAGTTATGGCCAATTTAAGATCACAATTTTCAACACAAAATTTGAAACACCTTGAGATGATATTTTTGAAATCCAAAAGATGCATGACCTTTTCACATCCTTCCTCTTCGATGTTGTAGAAACGGTTTACGCTCAGGATATTTGAAATATCCAAAAATATCCAAAATCAATTTTTGATAATTTTTCAAAAGGTTTTTTACTTTTCCTCCTTGATAAAGATAGAAGTCTATCGAAACGTCGGAAAACATTACATCCACAATAGATGATGGTAATAGCCCAAATAATCATTCAACAAGGAAGATATTTACAAGATAAAATTTCTCTCAAATGAAAAAAATTCAATAGAAGCTCCTACAAAAAATTAGAAATCATACAACTAGTGCGTTGTATGATTTCTATAATACTCTATTTTACATAATCAAGAATACAGCCACAGAAAAACCTATTTCAATAGTTCATTATGTTGTACCAAGCCAAAAACATCAGGTACTTGAGCCTTATGTGAAGGTAGTCACCCAGCAAAAATTTTTTAAATTATTTATTTGTGTTCAGATCTATATCTTCGTATTGGAACACCCTGTATATATGAAAATAATTTTAAAGAATGTTTCCGATTACAAAAAATATTACAAAAAACATATCTTCATATACTCCCTTAAAGTGAGCATCGCGTCAATGGTGAACCACTTTACATACATGCATGTTATAACATTCGAAGCAGATTAGATAGTGTTTTCATATTTCAAAGTAGATTAATTGTCAGAATATTAGGGATAAGTCTGTAGTTCAGCAAAATTTATTCGATGGTTCAGCAATTATGAACAACAAGAGTTTGCTCTACCTAATAACTCTGAAGATATCCAGCTGATGATCAATTCGTGATTTGGGAAAGGTTTCCATTACATGAAACTATGAAACAAAGTAGTGAGGAAAATTTCCTGTAAATCATAACTCATAACTCTAGAAAAATCGATCATTGTTAAATAATATCAATGTAATAATTCGTTCAGTGTATCTCACTTTCCTCATCTGGATCACTTAGGTTGTGGATTAAATGTTTACCTAAAGTAAAACGGAACCGGTGCATTCGCCATTTAGAAACTACAACTGAATTATAGCTTGAACTTCTTATATCAACATTGAATTTTCTAGCTGTTGTTAATGTTACCGAATGTAATACAGAAGGAGGATATGTCGTTCCTAGAGAAAAAAATTAGTTTCTTCTTCATCAAAAAACAAACTTTATAACACAAAGATAAACAAACGTTCATGTTCATAGTACATTAAACTTAAAAGTAAAATATTCATATTTTGAAAAAACTGAAAACCGAATTCTTGAAGAACTGAAAAGTTCGAAATAATTTTAAAATATGCTTAGCAAAATATTGAACGGAAAAGTTAGTCCAGCCGCAGACCAATTGTGCACTGATACAATTTTTCAATGATAGTAATAATCTCAATTCATAATTGACTAAAGCATATTTTGAGAATTATTTTTAAGTTTTGTATTCTGTTTTCTTCAGAATACTACTATTAGTTTATTTTTTATCATACATTTTATTGATTTGAATATTTTGGAAGCAATGAATTTAGGTGAATTATTCAAAAGTATGTCATAATCTTCCCGAAAATAGTCTCATCCCATTGGATTCGACTTCCTGAATAAAAATACAGGGTTAAACTTGAGTATGCCCGGTCGGTAGTATACTCTTTATCTCCCGAAAGAGATAAGCTAGAGTTTTCATATTTTTAGAACAGGTTAACTGTCCAAATACCTTGGTCAAATTCGTGATTGGGACAAATCCGTTCAATGGTTCAGGAGTTATGAGCATTCGAAATTTGGCTTCATCTATGAATCCTAAAATATCTATCGGATGAAGTTATAACGGGGAAGATATTTGAATTAGGTTGAAACAAATAGGCTTGCAAAGTTTCGTAGAAATTTCCAAAAAATTTCACTACTTGATACTTCATAAGATATCCGACGTATTCAAATACAAGTTTGTGCATGTAGAGATACTTTCTGATGAGAATCTGTTTTCAAATTTGAGTATATCCGGATGTATTGCTTCCGAAGGATATGAGCTATAGTTTTCCATATTTTCAGAATAGGTTCATTGTCTAACTATCTCGGTGAAGTTCGTTATTTGGACAAATCCGTGGAATAATTCAGCAGTTTTGAGTACTTGAAATTTGGTTTTCTCAATATCCCTTCGAATATCCACCTGACGAATTTTTACTTGGCAGATATTTGAATGTAGACCTAACAATTACTCGGCCTACTCAAGCAAAGATAACGTCAAAAAAAATCAAGAAAATTGTGTTTGAAACTAGTCATGCCAGTGATGAAGATATAGCTCGTGAAACCATTCGTTTGATTTTGGTGAACCAATTGAGTATTGAGCATCATCGAACCTCGATTATTAACGATTCTAAGACCAAATACTCGATAAATATTATCGAACAACCACCTCATTTATTTGATCTAGCTCCATGTAACTTTTTTGCAGGGCTGAAATTACCGCTCCGGTAGATTTAATTAAGAAAAAATCACATAAGGAAGTGGAAGTCATCCCCAAAGGTGCTTATAAAAAATGTTTCCACTATTAAAAAAAACGTTGGCACGCGTGTATTGCTCAAATGAAGCATATAGATTCAATTAATTTTGAAGGAGTTTAATGTTTTATAGATAGATAGAACCCAGGAGATAAAAGCAGACCTCCTTCAACGAAAGATAAAGTTTGAATGATCAAGTATTTTCGGCTCTCTATAACTGTCAGTTCAGATCAGTTTTCAACATCTTGAATTTAGAAATATCCTCCAATAGAGCTCTACAAAAATACTGAGGTGCAGTTTCCCCCAACAAAAATAAACCCTCGATAAATTACCTGATTTTGCTTTTCTGTTTCGTCATAAAGTTATCATGTTCAAGGCCAAATCAAATCAGATTACGAGGTCTTCATCATAAAATCAAATTCAAACGTTCAGAACCAATTGGTCTCAAGAATTCCAAAACAAATACATGCTGCAGCCAAGAACACGCAATCAAATAATAACAACGTATAATGGCTATAGGTATATTTATCAAAGCTGCGTTCAGAAATAAAAAGATAATCGCCAACAATAAATCCGGACAATAAAACTTCCAACACCCACACCCGATTGTTGAATGGATTCTACCGTGAAATTCGAAAACGTGACAACATTGTAATACCCGAGCGACGCTTTTAGATACTCGACGGTCCCCACCACGTACGGCGTCGTTATATGAACGCACGCTGAATTTGTAACCATATTGGCAGATACTAAAGGATGAATTTGTAACTATTGTTTCTTGAACGGAGATGAGTCATTTTCCAGTTGGCGATTCGCCTTCGACTATGACGAAAATTGAAAAAAATAATTTCTGGACACCAAATAATAGCATTATGACGGTTTAGCGGACTTCAGGAAGGATGACAGTGATTTATTTTTATTGGTGGATGACGACCAGGTCTATTATTATTCATTCTTTAGTTAAGAATTCGACGAATGTGGACACCATTAATTAATTATAAGATGTCTATTAACAATCATTTTTGCTTGCTTGTTCCAAGTAGACAGAGTGAAATCGTTTTGGAATATCCGGAATTCGAGCCAAAAATCGTATCGATTGACTACTTTCGTCTTCCTGATGAAGAATCCGTGATCAAACTTTTCGACGCAGATAAGCCAAATTAGTACTCGTAGTAGTAGAATTATTTGTAGAAGAGGTATATCGTTGAATTCACAAGTAGCAGAAGGAAATGAACAAAGATGGTACTTGCTTATTTTGTCTTCTACCTTACAATCCTGACGAAGGCAATCAGCAGAAACACGTTCATTTTCTCCTGCTACATGTGGATTCACCCGATATACCTTTCCTACATATATTTGATGTACACGATGAATATAGTGTTTAAATGGAATTTTTGTATTCTGCGTTTATTGAATATGCAAAAATTCATGCAAAAAAATTGGAATACTGGTTGTTTGTCGTGTTAACTGGAATAATGATTTTCTATGCATCTATTCGAGTCATAGATATGTCGACATAGACTACATAGAGAGCACAGAGAAAATACCAATAGTAAGAAATTAAGGGATTTCAAATCAATTTGAAATTCGATAAACGCAGATTAGACCGGGGTAGATAATTTTTTGAAAAAAAAAAAATTACAGTAGGATGAAACCCATTAGAAAAAGGAGAGGAATATGATCAAATTGAAAGGAAAAATAAATTACAGCCGATCCGTGTTCGGGAAGTGGGAGGGGTGAGTTTTTAAGGGTAAAAAATGGTTTATCTTGATTTCCGGCAAAACTACAAGTCCTATGGAAAAAGTTAAATGGCAAAGTTGAAGGCAATAAAAAAGATCTACAACTTTTGTATTTGCAGATTTTTCACATTACCTCAAAATTTAGGTGATAAATTCAAAAACCAAGTTTTTGGTTTTTTATTTATATCTTTTTCAAAAATTTTTTTTCTAGAAATTTGGTGAAAACTCACCTTATTATGTCCCAAATACACTGTAATTTATTTGATTGAAAATATTCATTTTTCGCTTCATTTTAATTTAATATCAAAAGCAGCACCTAATTTTCAATCGAAAATTCTGACGTCAAAATATCAGCTCTTTTCAAAAAGTTTGGGGACTTTTTGTTCGTTGAAATATCTACTTTCTGATGGTGTAAAGAAAAATATACATTACTATAGGAAATATTCTTAGAAAATGCAAAAAATTGAAAAAACCTCAAATTCGAAAATTTTTTTTTAATCATTATGTACAATTTCATCAAAAAAATGTGATTGCTGCAATTTTTTTAGTTAAAAAGTTTATTTATTTTACTCGAATTACATTCATGTCATAGAAAATCTCATATAAAATGAATATAGGGTAAAGATGCCTATTATGAGATACCATTTCCATTTTTGGGTATAAAAAAACTGTTACATTTAAAGCTTTCTAAGATATACTTTTAGATAGAAAATTCAATGTACTTTAAATGTATATTAGCTATTTTAGGCTAAATTATATTATTTTTGGCTATGCTGTAAAAGTGAAAAATATCAGAAAAAATTCCAAGGCAAAGGGCGCCTATTATGAGATATTAGGGGGTTCTAAATATAAGATACTATCTTATATTAGGTTCCATAAATTTTAGGGGTCAACAAACAAAAAAAAACAATATTAACCTCATAATCACATTTTTATTGTAGGTAATTTATTAATTAAATATTAAGACAAATCAGTCTTAGCAGTTTGGTACATTAATTATTAAATTTTACACTAACATCAGTCTTCAAAATTTTTACTTTACTTAAACTTAACAAAGATTTGAGCAGAACTCAGTTATCATAATAAAAATTAGCATTTTTAATAAAATTTTAAAATAAAGGTTATCAAACAAAGAGAATATAATAAACAATAAAAAAATTAAAATCTTTTCTAAATTATTTTTTAGTCTTACCATGTCTTACACATCTAAACATAATGAACACAAAAAACGATTCGATGCTACATCTCCACAATCTTCATGAGCCCATTTAAAACAACTATCACATTTGGCCCATTTTTCTCCTCTTGTATCCTGCGAAAAGTTACCGCTACAGTAGGGACATTCAGCATCATATTCATCCCCACTGCTATCTGCCAACTCAGGCATGTCATCGTCTTCGGAACTGGAACTAACTTCTTCAGCTTTTTTCTTTTTAATAGGTTTTTTTTTTCATTGTCTGCTGTTTTTTAACTGATTGTTTCTTCTGTCCTTTCTTATTTTCTTTTTCTTGTTTTTTATTTAGGGATTCTTCTAATGACTTCTTATACGGAGATGCCGTGATTATAGAAGCTGCTCCAGTTCGGGTTTTCTTAGAAGAAGAATTGTTCTTAGGTAGCCTGGGCACTGGCTTAAGTGCAAACGGGGAGACAGAAGACGATGTACTGGGTACTGGATTGTCATAAACACTAGCTGTTGAGGCTGTTTTAGAAGATGCTAATCCTTGGTACTCATCTGAAGGATTGTCATTTGTAATTCCGCTATTGGGTAAGATTTCAGTTGGCTCTGATTGGTTTTCAATCGAAGTAAGCACACAACTAGTATCTTCCAGATCTGCGTTCTCGTCATTTCTCTGAACATTAAGTAAATCTTGCTCTTCATCCCCATCATTAAAGATTGAAAACTCTTCGTCTGTAAAAATATGTCGATTGCACGGAAATAACCCAGCTTTGCGAAAACCGTTAACGGAGTTGGTCATGGTAGCAGCTTTTTCATAAGCCGCACCAAACAATCTAGCCACATATTTGTTTGTTAGAGTGCGCCCTGAATTATTACGCAGCCAAGTTTCAATTTCTTGGGAGTAGTAAGCTTTTAGTGGCTTCATAAATGCTACATCCATTGGTTGCATTCTATGAGTGCAGTGTGGCGGTAAACAAACTATAATTACGTTGTTGTCTCGAGCTAAATTAATAAGATCGATGTTTCTCGTGTGTGTGTAGTGGCCATCTAAAACCAATAAAACTGGATCATCTTTACTTGGCTTTGTAAAGTTGATAAAATGCTGAAACCACTTTGTGAATAGGTGTGTCTGGATCCAGCCTGACGGATGACAATCGCCAATGGAACCTGCTGGTGCACCATCCATTAGGTCTTGAGCCATATTTTTCCTTGGGAAAACTATTAATGGAGGCACGTAGGTACCACAAGCGTTCATACAGGTCACTATGGTCATGAGCTTTCCTCTTTCCAGGGATGTCAACGCACCGACCTGTTTTTTGCCTTTCATACTGACAACTTTGGAACGTTTATGTTGAACTACTGTTATTCCTGTCTCGTCAACGTTGTATACCCTATGTGGAGCGGATTTTATCTTATCAAGTTCAGGCTCGTACAAATCAAAAAAGTTGGCGACTGCAACTGGATTAAATCCTTTACTCTAGCAGCAGAAACTGCTTCAGGTGTCCTAATAGATAATGTAGGATGTCTCCTCAAAAATCCACGAAGCCATTTTTTACCAGCAGAAGCTTTAGTAACACTGAAGGGATGCCTCAAATTATTTTTAATTGCCAATTGAAACGCCATGTATTTAATGTCCTGCAGACGTAAGCCATAAAATCTTCTATCCATTTCTTTGCAATAGCTTTCCAGCTCGGCTTCTAAATCAATAGGCAAGGCTGGCCGTCTTCCCATACGAACCTGGACAAGATCTTCTGCGCGGACATCCTTTTCACATAGCGCTCAAGGGTACCCTTAGGAACACCAAATTGTTTCGCTGCTCTTAAGTAACCCATTTCTTTTCTTCGTACTGCATTCACAGCCTGTATCATGGCAGCGTGGTCCCAGGTCTTTCTTTTGATGGGAGACATCTAAAATAAAAAAATATACGGTTTAACCCAACACCCATGATAATTGTTCTTTTTGTGTACCATAATATGAGATATCTCAATTTAGGAACCCTAGCATATCTCATATTAGGAAAACAACAGTTTTAGAAAATGGCTGGCGTTTTTTTGTTTCCAAAAGAAAATACAATTTAACTGCATTCATAACTTAAAATTTACCATATAAGCTACAAACAAAACATAAATTAAATGCGTTTAACGTAATAATAAAGTTGTTACGTACCTTGTAAACATTTGATGAAAAATATTTGGTTTAACGATGTTGAAATAACCAACACGCACACGTTCTTACATTGCCGTTAGCCGGCGCGAACTGACAGACGTTTAGCACTGTTGATGTGTCAATCCGAGCCACACTAGCGCCAAATGACTGACGTGAGTAGTTTGACCAATATCTTCCTATCTCATATTTAGCGCCTATCTCATATTAGGCATCTTTACCCTACATGTAAATCGTACTATTGAATTTAGAAACTTAATTCTGATTACGCTATTCATTAAGTTTTTTTAAAAACGTTAATCTTGTTTTTTATTGGTGGATGACGACCAGGTCTATTATTATTCATTCTTTAGTTAAGAATTCGACGAATGTGGACACCATTAATTAATTATAAGATGTCTATTAACATTCACATATTATCATTTTTGCGTGCTTGTTTCAAGTAGACAGAGTGGATTTGTTTTGGAATATCCGGAATTTGAGCCAAAACTCATATCGATTGACTGGGTTCGTCTTCCTGATGAAGAATCCGTGATCAAACTTTTCGACGCAGATAAGCCAAATTAGTACTCGTAGTAGTAGAATTATTTGTAGAAATGGTATATCATAATCATAATCAGGTGAATTCACAAGTAGCAGAAGGAAATGAACAAAGATGGTACTTGCTTATTTTGTCTTCTACCTTACCCTGACGAAGGCAATCAAGAGAAACACGTGTCGACAAGTTCCATCTTCGTTCATTTCCTCATGCTACATGTGGATTCACCCGATATGCCTTTCCTACATATATTTGATGTACACGATGAATATAGTGTTTAAATGGAATTTTTTGTATTCTGCGTTTATTGAATTTCGAATTTTATATGCAAAAAAAATGGAATACTTGTTGTTTGTCGTGTAAACTTGAATAATGATTTTCTATGCATCTATTCGAGTGATAGATATGTCGACATAGACTACATAGAGAGCACAGAGAAAATACCAATAGTAAGAAATTAAGGGATTTCAAATCAATTTGAAATTCGATAAACGCAGATTAGACCGGGGTAGATAATTTTTGAAAAAAAAAAAATTACAGTAGGATGAAACCCATTAGAAAAGGAGGGGAATATGATCAAATTGAAAGGAAAAATAAATTACGGTCGATCCGAGTTCGGGAAGTGGGACAGGGGTGAGTTTTTAAGGGTAAAAATAGTTTATCTTGATTTCCGGCAAAATTACAAGTCCTATGGAAAAAAAGTTAAATGGCAAAGTTGTAGGCAATAAAAAGATCTACAATTTTTGTATTTGCAGATTTTTCACATTACCTCAAAATTTAGGTGATAAATTCAAAAAAAGTTTTGGTTTTTTATTTATATCTTTTTCAAAAAAATTTTTTTCTAGAAATTTGGTGAGAACTCACCTTATTATGTCCCAAATACACTGTAATTTATTTGATTAAAAATATTCATTTTTTCGCTTCATTTTAATTTAATATCTAAAAAAGCACCCTAATTTTCAATCGAAAATAATGACGTCAAAATATCAGCTTTTTCAAAAAGTTTGGGGGCTTTTGTTCGTTGAAATATCTACTTTCTAATGGTGTAAAGAAAACTATACATTACTATAGGAAATATTCTTAGAAAATGCAAAAAATTGAAAAAACCTCAAATTCGAAAATTTTTTTTTAATCATTATGTACAATTTCATCAAAAAAATGCGATTGCTGCAATTTTTTTCGTTAAAAAGTTTATTTATTTTACTCGAATTACATTCATGTCATAGAAAATCTCATACAAAATAAATATACATGTAAATCGTACTATTGAATTTAGAAACTTAATACTGATTACGCTATTTATTAAATTTTTTTTTAAAAACGTTAATCTTGTTATTTATAAATACGTTATTTGAAATTCTAAACAGTTACTCTTTCGTTTTTGTCTCTTTCGAGGCATTTCTTCATCGTCAGATTCGACAAATCTTTCCAACTCTAGTTGATCGTCGAAATCTTCAAGACCACCATCTTCGTCTCCAATGTTATTTCCAGTCTGCATTGGTTCTTCATCAATAATTTCATCTGAATCATTTACTTCCTCGTAGATTTTTTCGTCCATATTGGAGCAATTCTCAGAACCATGACAATTAGTGCATAAATTTGTTGTTACATCCAGTTTCACAGCTGCAGCAAATAGTTTTGAGCAATACTTCCGGAATTAAATCCTTTTCTGTAAATTTGGGCATAATACCATGCTGATGTTGCTTCCAGCCCCAATCTGTTGCTGTCAATTCGTTACCCAAACAAGTTTGAATCTGATAATATGCTCTGTAAAAATGTTGTTCTGCTGCTCCTTCTGTGGGTGGGAGGTTTGCCAAAATAAAGGATGATTTAATTTTTGCCAATTGATATTTTTGAAACCTTAATTGATTCAGTGTTATTTTTTCTTTTTTACATTTATAAATAGATTTGATTAATTGTAATCCATTTTTTTTTATATTTTCTTTACTTTCATCTTTTTTGTAAAAAACATTGGCCAAATTTGACAAACTTTTCGCGTCTAATATAGAATTAACGATACTTTTCCTTCCTTTTCCGGCAAATCCAGATGTTGTATCGCAACCAGAAAAACAATGCAGAAATGCAACAACATTTTTGAAGGATTTGTGTTTGAAACTATTAGACGTGAAAAATAGATCCTTTCCATTTCCAAAGCCTGGTTTGAGAAAATAAATGTCATGATTATTTGAATTCAATTGATTTAAAAGAACCAAAAGATCAATATCTTGACCCACAACTATAACAGTTTTATTGGTATCTCTGGCAACTTCTATCGAGGTCTTAATTATGTCGGCATCAGCATCTTCTTCAACTCGTTTACAGGAAAATCCTTGTGACTGTAATGTTTTCATTAAAACATTAAAATTATTTTGTCCTTGTTTTTCTCGTTAGATAAAAATTTTTCTTGCGAAAATGGTATTTTTGTATAGTTCTGATAATCGAACTCTGGAATACTGTCTGAGGTTTTTCTACGACTACGTTCTCCTCTTTTAGTTGAAGTAGCTGCTGGTACTGTTGAGACAGTAGCTGATTTTTTAATCTCGGGGTACCCATCAAAGACAATATAACTGCTTGCTGCGTAATATTTTTCTACATAGCGCAAATATTTATTAATGATCTCTTCTACCGTTAAAAAATTTCTGTAGTATTTGTAAATCAGCTACATCTCTTTTTATTCGATATTCCCTTGAATCAATGTGTTGCTCTGTACTTGTAAAAGAAACATTACAAAAATCTTCCATTTCATTGCAAATTTCGACAAGTATGATCATTGTTAACACGAATTTTGTTAGAACACTTTCAGACATACCACGACCATGTGTAAGTCCACCCTGAGTTTTCATAGATCTCATCAAAACTTTTTTCGTTTATCAATAAAACATGAAATCCTGCGTTTTTTGAGTTATTAAAGTGTAAATTTTAATAAATACCTCAAAATTTTACATAATGATTGAAAAAAAAATTCTGAATTTGAGGTTTTTCAATTTTTTGCATTTTCTAAGAATATTTCCTATAGTAATGTATATTTTTATTCACACGATCAGAAAGTAGATATTTCAACGAACAAAAAGCCCCCAAACTTTTTGAAAAAAGCTGATATTTTGACGTCAGAATGTTCGATTGAAAATTGAGGTGCTTTTTTGATATTAAATTAAAATGAAGCAAAAAAATGAATATTTTTAATCAAATAAATTACAGTGTATTTGGGACATAATAAAGTAAGTTTTCACCAAATTTCGTAGGAAAAAAAAAATTTTTGAAAAAGATAAGATAAATAAAAAACCAAAAACTTAGTTTTTTGAATTTTTCACCTAAATTTTGAGGTTATGTGAAGAATCTGCATACACAAAAGTTGTAGATCTTTTTATTGCCTACAACTTTGCTATTTAACTTTTTTCCATAGGACTTGTAGTTTTGCCGGAAATCAAGATAAACCATTTTTTACCCCCTCCCACTTTCCGAACTCGGATCGACCGTAATTTATTTTTCCTTTCATTTTGAGCATATTTCCTTGGTTTTCTAATAGGTTTCATCCTACTGTAATTTTTTTTCATTTTTTACCATTTTTGTAGGCTTTGACCCTGGTCTAGATAGCTTAGAGTCCAAACAAGATAGGTATTATAATAAAATATAATATAGAAAAATTGTAGAATGGATTTTTTTCATTTTAGAATTAGATTCATACTGGGTTTTCGAATTGAAAGAACATAGAAAACCATTATTCAAGTGTACCCAACAAACAAGTATGTATTCTTATTGCATTGCAGGAGTTTTTGTGCTAATAATGTGAATTGTAATACATGCAGATGCAGATAATGTAGAATCCAAAAAAGATAGGTATTCTGAAAATGAAAACATATACTGAGCGTTCAATTCGAAAAAACAGAGGTTTTTACAATTCTGTGAGTTAATGAATGGTTTTTGTTCACTACTCTGTATAACTGAGAACTAAGGTAGGGTTAAGGTGGCACAGACCAACCTATTATCTAAGGTCATGATGAATTTCGAACTGAAATCTCGAATATTTAGCGATTAAGTCATTTTCATGCCTCTCAAATATGATTTAAAATTTTTGAAAATAATTTATTACTCAACAACCGTTTGCGATAGATAAAGAAAAATAAAATAATTTAATTTTTTAAGGAGAATCATAAAATCCCATTCAAAATTACAAAGCTGTTGCCAAATTCGCATACATCTGGCAGACACTGGAAATTTGAAAGTATTTTAAGAATATAGTGATATACAAAATTTGAATTATATTTCTTGAAAAGTTTCCATAATGATTTAATAGGCCACCTTGGGACACCCGATATATGTCTTCAATTAACCTGAATTCCGTTTCTGAGATCAAAAAAACATTATATATATACAAACATCAATGCACAGGAGAGAATCTGCAAAGAAACTGAAGTTGAACGTAAAATTAATGCGAGAAAGTTACATTATCCGGGTGCGTGAGGCAGGGGAAGGCAGAAGAAGACAAATTTCCTGTCTGTTTAATCTGAGAGAGTAGTAGATGCAGTTTGAAACATTATTTCAAAGCAAGTATTTCTAAAGTAATGTAGTAATGGTAGTAGCCAATTCCTGTATCGGAGATGGCACTTGAAGAAGAAAGCCAGTGTTAGACTCACCTTAGCAGCAGGAGGAGACACTCCTCCTCCCCCTCCACCACCACCACCGGGAATGAATAGACTCTCTGTCCTCTTTGGCTGATTAGGCGAAGGAATGATATCCTGCCCCAAACCTCTCTTCCTTAAGATAATTTCCTCGAATGGGGCGCCACCATTGCTCATGACGTTACTTTCCATCGAAACATTCGACATATTCAAACCACCATTCCGATTCTGGAAATTGTTTGGAGTTACGGGGGTAGTGCTGCGTGCTATCGAGGGAGCCCTAATGGTTCTGTCTGGGGTCTCACTCGGTTTGTTCATCGTCCTGTCGATGCTAGCTTGACGCGACCCGGATGCTGAAAGCCTGCCGGTGGCTCTGGAATATCGATCGACGCTCGAGTCTCGACTAGGCGGTCGTTTATAGTGATCGAAATGGTCTATCGAAGATTGCTGACTGATATTTCCTGAAAAAGAGAAGACCTATATGAAGTCATCACTCTTGACATATATCGTTACCTGTTATTCAGACACTGTGATTTTAAATCACCGATTGGTGTGATGATATATGATTAGAAAAACAGTAATGGTGATTTCTTACTTTCGCAAAGTAATGTGAACGTTTGCGGCGTTCGGTGGAGGGAAAAAAAGCAATTAGATCAGGCAAGTTGAGAAGTAAATATGGAATTGCCTTCTTCTATTGAGCGCCTATTTGTGGAGAAGACAAGAAGGAACCACTGCATTCATGTTCCCAAGACGAATTAAGATGGAAATTGATTAGTGTGAGAATTAAAATTTAACTAAGCCTTGGATACCAAGATCAGGCAGGAGAAGATGTGTAGGTAGTACACATATGTGTTATCATACGAAACCTTACGAATGTGAGAGACCGAACAACACTCTGTAAAACTTCGAAGAAAAACTGGGTATGTCTAATGTTGAGAACCCCTAATATCAGGTATACCAGATAAATTGGTAAAGATGAAGAAATATTGGACCTGGATACATGCATTAGTTTTTCCGATAAATGCTTCATTACATCGCATCAAAATTACTACATAGATATTACTCCAATCATTTCGGTTGAAGTGGCAGGTCATGTCAGATTTACTCTCTCTGAGGGCACTGATCAACAAGAAATAAGTATATGTTGAATCTGGTGGCCTCGCAGGCCACGAAATGGTACCAAGTCACGATATAGCTAAGAGATAAAGTTAACGTAGACGTTAAAGGTTACTGGTGCGTTCAGAGACTAGACAGATATGTAAGATGAAATTACGTCATGCGGTATTAGCGTTGTGCGTTATTTACATCTTTTGAGATAACGTACGGTATTAAAATTACCGTGTCATGTAAATTACGAACGGATAACGTAACACGTTATACTTAATTAGAGTCGGTTTCTCATTATGCTCATTCATACTTTCGAATTGAAATATGTTTTGAAACACAAAAGAGCCATATTTTGGAAGTTTCGAAACAGTGTGGTAAACTCATTAATTAAGAATTTAAATTATAAGTAGTTAGAATTATGCGCATGGTATGACCACAGACACTTATTAGAGAGCTTTTTTTCTTCTTATAATTCAGCATACAGAACGCCATTTTTCTACATATAATTTAACGTCGTTGATTCCGTTAAACCGTTTCTTCTATAGCACTACCTGAACACTAAATAGCGCATGACGTGAATAACGGATTGCGCTAATAGCTTATGACGTTATTTCATATTCCATATCTCTCTACTTTCTTTTCAAAATAAAGATCGTTAGATTTCAAAAGAGAGACTCCGGTTCCTTTCGTAACAAGCAAAATGTTCTCCTTTTGCGAATATTGACAATGAATTAATCTAATTGATAATAATTTAATAATAATTTCTACTAGAATAGCTTTCTATCAATTTGTCGAAATATCTGTTATTTTCAACTATTGAACCGACAATGATCTCAATCGATTGGGTTTCTGATGACTTTCTGATGAAGAATACAGGGTCGAGTATGTCCGTCCGGCCTACTATATACTCTCTATCATTCAAAGGAGATGAGCTAAAGTTTACATGTTTTCAGAATAGGTTATTGGGCCAAATCCATCGAATGGTTCAGATGCTATGAGCATCTGGTTTTCCCGATGAATCTGAGAATATCCATCTGATCAATTTTTAACTTGAGAGAGGATTGAATGAGGTTTAAATGAAGAAGTTTACCATATTTCGTGGATATCGTTCATAAAAAGATTTAAAAAAATTCTTAAAAATTTCTTTTTTTCTTTTATATTTACATCAAGGTTATTGATATCCAGGAAATCCTTTAAGATCAGAAATGTTTCATTGTTTTTAAAGTGGATAGGCTTTTCGATATGGGAAGACGTTTAATGATTAAAACTTTTGATATCATGAGAAACCTAGATGACTTATTAGACATCGATGATTCAAAGCTCCTTCAAAAAATTTTGCGAATAGGATTCGACCTTCGAACAGAACATTTCATTTCGAACTTTGGTGATACTATCCTGTGATTGTGATATTGGAATAAGAAATATTTCGATTCAGAGAGATTTTTATGAAAATCGAAAAAGAGGTAAAAAATATCGCTGCACAATAAAGGAGAGAAATCAGCAGAAATTTTGGTGGTAGGGCATCCAAATCAAAAAGCACGAATTCCATAAAATTTTTAAATCTCTCATATCCCTTAATCTACTAACAAAGATCACACAAAAAAGTGGGTTATTGTCCGAGGAATTTTAACCATAATTGAAAAAACAAGCTATACTTTATTTTTCTAAATTCTTTGAGATCTATGAAGCTTGGCAAAAATATTTGTCAGTAAATTCACATACACCATTACCTTTACCTTTGAGAGTTGGTCAGAATGAATTAATTCTAGAAAATTGTTTTTCCATTGTGGCAGTTCTATCAGGATCACACTTTCCAGAGTACAGAAAAAAATACTTCAGAATAAGTGCATCGAAGCTTCTGACCTCACGTCATTCTATTCTACATTTTTCATTTGATTTCAATAGTTGAGATGATAGGTATATGAGGGAAGATAAAATTTGGAAATATCTGAAGCCATCTTCGTCTTATTGGGTATGATCAAATTCTTGATTTTTAAATTTACAGGAATGACTACAGAAAGAAATACTGCCATTCGCTAAGGGGCTATTTGCTTTTAATGAAAGCACTTAAGTTTAACTGCTCTAAAAAAATAAGTCATAATCCAGTGAGTCAACAACAGAAAAAGAACATTTTCAAAAATGAAACCAACTATCACAAAAACAGAAGTGAAACTATGCCAAGCTGGACTAAAAAAAATAACTTCGTTCTGAATAGCAGGTCATTTTGTATGATTTTCAATGGAATTGCTGATCAACTAGCAGGGTATACAAAAGTGACTTACTCCATTCAATCATTTTTATTCGGGGCTACCAAGCAATGGAAGAAAGAAATGGAAGCAAAGAAGTAGGTTATGTGCTGTCAAAGGGCTAAACAAGAAAAATGAGCGAAAATGGAAATAAGAAAGGGAAGGAATGAGGATATATTTCCATTGGAAATATCACTTTCAATGATTCCTAAAGTTGTTTTTATTTATGCCTTTCTGAAAGAATAGCAAAGATAAACAAATGAATTCCATCTATTGTCTGATGCATCAGAAGACAGTGTCAATGATAAAAAATCAACCTATTCATTACAGATGAGAAAATTTTCATAAAAATTTTATGTAGAAGTTCTAATGCGAAGCATGAATCAGAGCTTGTGGCAGACACACCTACAGTTAGCTCATCTGAAGTTATTCGTAAAACATAAACTAATACTCCCTCAGTGAGGATTTTATAAGAGCATTTAACTATTCTTGAACCAAGATAACAATAAATTGGATATGAACAGCTTAGAGCAAAAACTTCTGATATTAATGTTTCCATTTTCAAAAACTTCATCAAATTTCTGATAGTTGAATAGACTTAAATTTTTCGATTGATTAGAAAATAATGATCCTTCTAAAAAGTGATTTAGGAGCTCAAGCTTGTTTCAAGTTCAAATTTAAGCGATGAAGAAAAACTTATGAATCCTTCCAGGATTGATGGCGTATAGTGAATATGTGGAGTTCTCTAAGTTGATGCAATGGATTGAAGGAATTAAAACGAAATTTAGATGTGGGAAATAATCTTGTTAGCCACAGCAAAAAGAATGACACACCTAAATAAGGCCTATCTCTCGACACCCGCGACATTTTTCTCATCAGACTACTCCCGTGGTTGTCCGAATTGTGGTTTTCCATCCCTATCGAGTTTCTGGGTTTTGCCAGATAATCGTTGTTCATCTTATCGATATTATTTGGAATTTGCGGTCCAAACTCGTGCACATGATTCTTCATAACTCCTTGCCTACCGTAAGGGTTACCACTGTCTGTAACACTTATCGAATTCAACCTATTCTGATGATGGTGTGGATACTGCTGAGGATTCTGATACTGCTGTGGATTCTGATACTGCTGCTGATTTTGATACTGCTGCGGGTTCTGGTACTGCTGCTGATTCTGGTACTGCTGTTGATTCTGGTGCTGTTGTTGGTGTTGATATTGTTGCTGATAATGATACGGTTGCTCGTTTGGTATCCGATCCTGATAGTTATTTATGGAATTACCAATGGGATTGGTTTTTGGAATTGAATTCATCTGCGAATAGTCGTTTTGTTTGGGTTCATCGTTTGGTGCGTTGCTATTGGTCGTGGTCTCCATTTCGTTGTTGTGTCTGCCACGGGCTGTCATCTGTCGCTGACGCAGCTTCTCGAGTCCAGGCTGTTTGAAGTCAGGGGCGTATTGTTTCGCTACCGCTAAGGCTAAGTCCGAGTCATCTCTAGCCTGCGCAGCGGCTTGGTCGGCCTGAAAAACGTTAAGTTGTAATTCATAGTAGATATCAGTTCTATAATAGATCGAAGAAGGTTCATTTCTCTAAAAAATTTTGCTCAGATGACAAAGTAAGGTAGAAGAGACAATTTATGTATGAATGAAGTCACCTTAAAATGGAAAGATATATAAATGAATTGTGGAAAGAGTTCATCGGTTGATATTTCAGAATAACCGTTTTTCTCTGTACTAACGCGATGGATATAAGAGGGTAGACACAATTGAAGTAATTACCATTCCACATTGAATTGATAGACTCTTCTTCCCACTCTCATTGTTGCAACGCAACAACGTATCTCTTATTCTCTCACTCATTATCTAATTTTCATTTCCTACCACATTCAATCTTGTTGCTAAGAGTGTTATACTTAATATTCAATGTGGATCTTTCTGTTTACTGTTTACATCTACTTTCTTTCTTTAATGAGTTTCGTTAGTTGGGACATAGTGAACGGGCTTTTGATGTCGAAACTGACCATGAAGTCTTGGTAGAAGATGTATTGTTCACATATGGTTCCTATCGAATGATCTGTATTTTTGATCAATGCTAAATTACTACCTCTTAGTGGAGACACAACTTTGAGAAGGAATCAATAGTTGATAGGGAGAATTGAAAAATTGAAAATATGCTGCGATTTTTAACAAAGTAATGTTGCCATGAATCGGGATTTCTCATAATAAATCTATCGTGATATAATATTCTTAGAAAGCTCTACTCATTCTCAAGTTAGGAATACTTGGATAAATTCTGATTTTATTAATAAGTTATGCTTATTTGAGTATTTTCACATTTTAAAATGATTCTTTTTTTCTCATTGCGGTAGGTTGGTAACCAGGTGATGTTTCCTTCCTCGGAAAGGTTCTGAAAGCCAGCCCACGCCAGCAACCGTCGGCAGTGCCACGTCTCGATGCCCCACTCTTGATCGCGTATGAACGTGACTAAAGGTGGGAAATCCAGACATGGCTATGAAATGCAAGGGACTGGTTACGCCCAGACCCAGTCCTGAACGGGCCTGAAACCCTCGAGGTGATCAGTTCAGTATTTAGAACGAGATGAACAGATTCGGTTTGTCGTAGCCAGACCTTTCGAAACAAACATAATAGAATTAGTCGGGATTATTAATTGGGATATTTTTACCGCTTTTTACCGAATTTGCACAGTATCTAAATAGGCCGATAAAATATTATGGTGTAAGAATTGATCGAAGTGTAGAATATATTTGTTGTAGAGTTTTATATTAGCAATGTACGACTGAATCTATTTGTTTTAGAGAGACCGATATGATCCAGCTGGGGATTGTCGTTTCACTACACGAAAGAATTCGATTATAAGAGTGACGCCTGAGCAGTTTAAACAAATTACAAGGGCGTTGCAATTTTAATCGCTATTTAGCGATTCAACCTATATCTATTCTTATTTAATGGATATTTGTGGAAAAATGTTGATGTTATTTTAAACGATATTGGTCGCTCGAATTTTATTACATAATTTTCGTGACACATTCAGGCTTAAGTGTATAGTGAAGCTTGGTGAATTGTTTTCTTTGTTAACAAAGTCTTGGACTGATTTTTTCTCTCAATTTTTATGATTGTTCGTAATGTTTTATATATGATTTTTATCAGTTTTACTGCTTCCTGTGTGTTTCACCCACTTCTTATTGTTGCTATTCGGAGCTTGCAATTGCAGATGAAGTACTCTAGATCTAACCACCTTTGATTTTTAGACGGTGTGCTCATATGCATGAACTTGAATGTTGTCGTTTGTAAATTTTAAATGAAGAATCAAGAGAAATAAATAGAATAGCAAATAATGAGAATAAAGAAAGATAGTCTACCTGTTCAGCCTTCCCCCTCGCTGTGGCAGTCCTTGTGATAGCGATATCAGCCTTTTGAAGTGCAATCTTTGATGCCCTTTGAGCAGAGTTCACAGCTCCCTCAATGCGTTCACGGAATTTGGCAGAACGCATTAGGAAAAGTTTCCTTTTCGACGAAGTGACCAGTACGTTATTCTTGTACTTGCCCTCTTCCTTGTCGCCATTCGCGAATGTCGTTACGCCGTAACCATATTTCTTGTTCGCGAACCATTCTCCCTCGTATTTGAGGCCGTCCGAACGTTCGCTCACTCCATATCCGGATCTTTTATCGTTCTTCCACTCCCCCATGTAGGTCTCTGTCACGTTCGGATCCATTTGCTCGTCCTGGAAACAATTTATGTTTTACAAGAACATTAACAGTAAAGGTTATTAGGGAATTAAGGGTCTAATAACTGGCAACGAGCGTTGACTCAAGTTGTGCATATTGAACTGAATGTTACCGGAAAACATGTGACTTTTAGCGTGAAAGAGCTACTCGGACATTAGATTGATGAAAAAGAATGCAGCATGAACCTGCAATAAAAGCAATCATAGTAATAGTAAAATGAACAATAAACCGCTATATTGATGACTATTGCGGGAAGGCTAATTCTCTCGCGAACGCAAAACTCATCTGGGCAGATTTTTCTCTGGCCTAATGAGATGATTGAATTGATACTCCAAGAAATATTTACTATTAAGTATATTCTTTCAACTAAGCCTATTATGCCATATATGGAGCCATCAAAACAGATAATATCAAGCTCGATACAATAATAGTTGTTATAAATGATGTATAAAAAATATATGTACTCACCTCTACAACAAAACTAGCGTTGGAGTCTGAAGGAATGGAATTGTTTGTGAATCCGGACTGCATAGAATCCGTACTCATCCAGGAAGAGCTAGAGCCTGCCGATCGTATACTTCCCGTTGTACCTGCTCTCTTGCCCTCTAGATCGCCTGTGCTGCGTTGCTTTTTCAATTTGAGACCCTGAAATTAATATCGAAAAGTGAAACTGTACAAGATGGGGGTGAGAGAAACAGAATTTTGTACTCATAGGGCCCGCCCCTCTTGTTCTGATTTTGCTGATGCAAGGCATACACGTTCAGGTTGATCGGAGAGGAAAACTGTTTAGGTATACCTGCACAGGTCTGCCCCGTGAGTGGAAACGTTCCGGTAAACCGAACGGATCGTGTGTTCGTTAGCGGCGACCGTAAGGTGCCACCAGATCGAGTCCAATTTCATATTTGCTCCGGTGACCTGTGCAAGCTGGAAAAACGCGCAGGTAGATCTGTACAGTTTTTCCTCTCCGTTGGACCGGTGCGTTTATGCCCTGCATAAGTTTTAAGCCTAAGTCTAAACTATTCACCTAGTTACTATCATCACTTCATCGGAACAGAAGATCTGCTACGTAATCTTTCTAGTATACTTGTAGATGACAAATTTAGAATGAGGTTGAAAGCCCAGCCGCATCGAATCCCCTTCCGAAGCGTATTTCTATATTTTGGATGAAAAATGCCGAAAATTAAGAAAAATAATCCTTCCACGCTCAAGTAGATGTGTTAGATCTATTTTAAGGGGGAGCAACAAAACCAATAACAACCAACACGAACTATGGCTCTTTTGGCCCATTCGAGATGGATTACTAATTGTAGATTCCTCGGACACTCAGTAATCTAGAGGATACCATTAAGAAACATTAAAAACACGTTGCTGTAGGATTCCAATTAGATGAATTCAAAAAAATAATACATGCTATGACCTAAAATCGAACATTCTTAAAATTCTCGGTGTGGTACGTGGAATTCAACAACAACAGTAGAGTAACTTTATTCTAGCGTCAGTCTTCTATTACTGAGCGAAAGTGGGATGTGTACAAGTCGGCTGTTTGATTGTTTATCCTTCAAGATACATCTGTTTTAGTTTTAATATTCTCATCCTTCTGGCGCAAAGTGTGGTACAAACATTCGAGAAGGTTCTATGGGTGCTCAAGAGACTACTTGAAGGACCAAAAGACACTATGGGTTATCAAGAGCCTTCTTGGATGACCCAATTCTGTGTGCCCTATTCAAAATGTAACTTTCTTCACAGATTAAATAGTTAACACGACTCTATCAATAAATTTGGTAACACTGAAATTAAGAGTCATACTTTAAATGACCTGAGTGGTCAAATATTTTGTTGGTAGCCAGATTCATCTGTTCGATGAAAAGCAAAATGGCTCGAATAAAACTGTTATGATACATTTCAACCCTCAAATTGGAATTAATGCTTTAAATTGCTTCAGTGGCCAAATGACTTGCCAGGAGAGTTTCTTTTTGATTAATAATTTTATCTGTTCGATGAATCACACAAGGGATCGAAGATTTGCATCATGTACGACGTCGATTCTAAACGATTTAACCATTAATTGTCAAAAAATCACTGATAAATATGTTGCAAATCTATGCAAGCTAAGAAGATATTACCATAAGAATTCCCTTCTTTATATTTCCAGATCCCAGCGATCTCCTCCTGACCTGAGGCTCAGCGCTATTCTTTTTCAACACGAAACCACCCCTCGCATCTTCTCTCCTATCCCTCTTTTCTACTGCCTCTGCAGGAGCAGCATTTCCGACATCTGAGCTCCTAAGTGAGGTGAGCGATGATCTGATATTCTTGTTCGCCCTGTATTTTGACGCTTTGCCGAATGGCGCGCTCGTCCTGATACCGTAGCCATGTCGCATACCGCGCATCCATTGTCCCTGATATGTTCCTGAAAAATAGAAAGAACCATTTCAAAGAATAGCATATTTTGAATTTCAGCTAAAAATAATTGATTTCTGACTTTTTATAGTGGCACAACGTTTTTGAGTTTGGAAACTTTGCATTTTATTTCGGGAAATTCTAGCTAGTAGAATAACTTAGATTTTTTGTTCCAGTTTATAAAAAAAGGTTATCCTGCATATATCGCAAACTATCGTCCGATTTCCATGTTGAGTAAGTACATTCTCGAAAGTTTTGGAACGCATTGTCCATCAATGATACTATACTTGGAAAAGTTCCACACTTTGAGTGACAGCCAACATGGATTTCGCAAGGGTCGCTCAACACAAACATCATCATATGACTTTATAAATGTGGTGTGTAAATGTTTGGAGGACAGCCTACATGTAGCAGTTTTTCTTTCATATTCAGGTATCGCAACCCAGATTTTCGAAATAAAACTCAAATCATTCCAAAACAGTCAAAAAATGAATGTTTTTCCAAAGAAGTAACCACAATTTTATATGTTTGAAGATAGAATTTCATTTCAAACATAAATATGTAAAAAATATGGGGCGGCCCATAAGAAAAAATACAAGTTTATGTAATAGATTCAAAATTAAATTTTTTAATAAAAAACTAGGAAGGAAAAATAGAAAAACTACTTGTATCTTTCAAGCAACTTAAGATATCAATGTGCATTTTCTCATAATATTGACCACGTATCATGTAGGATATTTTTCCCTAACTCTTTTTGAAGTTGATATTTCCTATCAAAAGTGTCCAATTTAGAACACTCTGACTCTGTACTCTACAACTTTCTTCATTTTGAATAATTCTTATACAACTAAGTAAAACGTTATGTGAAGTGTTGACTTGAATAAAACTGAAAACAAGAACTGAAGAGTTAACAATACGTAAACAAGCATAAATAAAGATGATTTTATACTTTTATCTGCTCCAGATGCTACTGGTCGTTATTCCCATAATAATGGACTCAAATGAAAAGATGGTTGCACAGATTTTCCGATTTGAAAAATGATCTAATGCGGTAAAACGTCAACCCATAATCAAAAAGCATCACTAGTTCCGTAAGCAAAAGTGGGAATAGTTGTCCATCAGATGGAACGAATCAGGGAAAGTTAAACTCGATGTGTACGGATATACAAGGTTGAGTTATTTTTATGTCACAACTTTCAGCAAGACCAGTCGAAGTTACGTCATTTCATTCATCGGATTCGTGCAAACACAGGGTAATCGAACGATCTTTATCGCGATTTCTGGCAACTTAATGGATATATCGATTTTGGGATATTTCCAGGGTGGGTTTGCTTGATTTAGCTATTGAAGGTACGCATTTAAATATATCACTGAGGATCAAACGACCTACATAGCCACTCGAAAGATGCCTTAAGCCATAAAACATTTCTGACCCAATAGATACGACACGTGCTGCATATTATAAATAATCAGAAATGAATAGTTCGTATTTCGATAGCTAGAATATTTCATATATCGATATGAGAGAGAACACGTGAATTCCTATATATATAGTAAGTTTATGGGAATGTAGACTACCTAAATGATGATGTCACAACCTCTCTACGCTCTCGACATCTTTCCTTACAAACTCAGCAATGCATATAATCTGCCATAGGACATTTTTCCAACGAAATTTTTGCAGTGCAGAGCGAAAAATATGCCATTACGGTCATTCCACATAAATTCTCTACAGATTTCATTGAAGACATTGTTGGTAAGTTACTTATTTGTCAAAGATATAATATATGTTGTTAAAGTTGTGTGAGCTTATGTCCTAGTCAGGTCACATAGTTGATTAATAATGTTATGATATTTCTACATCAATTGCATCAAGAAACATAGGATAAAGGGCAAAATGATAGCTATGAACAAATTCCTTTTGTGAACCCCACCCGGCTCTTTCGCCATTTTGTCGACTGTGATAAAAACTCAACGTTTCGTGGCTTTTGACAATTTGTTGAATTGAACATGGTAATCAATATATATATATATACAGAATATAAAATGATTCAACCTAGCACTTTCCAGAATATCAAATATCATCCACGCAACTGACTATCGAACTTTCCAAATAGTTCCTTTGATATTGTAACGAAAAAAAAACTCAGAAGAGCACTTTGTGAGGCAGGAACTTATACGCCTTTATTCTAGATTTTTTTCACTTATTCTGGAACAATGTGTTATAAATACTACCACCACGATGAATGAACAAACCTATATCTAAAGTTAAAAATAACTATCCATAGTTTTCCTTAAGTTTTGTTTTAGGCTCAAATTTCCTTCTGCATTAGAGGTCAGTGCTTTCCTGAATGTCCCAGTTCATTATTCTAACGTAATGAAACATTTAGATTCTTTAAACTGAAACAGCATTAATTAGTCCGACCGATTTCAATCGAATACGTATCTGTGAAAGCATATTAGACGGATCTGACACAATAACGAAATCGACCGGGATATTTGAACATTTATCCTATTCTGAAAATATGAAAACTCTAGCTCATCTCTATTGGAATATAGAGCGTATACGGCCGTATATACTGGAGTTTGGCCCTGTATTCTTCATTAGGAAGTCGAACCCCATAGATTCAGACTATTTTCCGCTCGATATTCGAAAATTACAGAAATTTGAACAAAACGATAGCACGCTGTTCTACTAGAACTAGAAAGGAATTGAAAGGGGCTCAAAAAGCCTCTTTTTTATTAAAGTAAATCTCGAGTGTGAGTGTGTAAAATAAGACACTAATAGTTATTCTTTCCAAATATAATAAAGGCTGCAAGCAGGTAAATGTTTGCTTGGAACGTTAAAAATTAGAGAAAAGCAAATTTCTAATACCATTTTTCTCAATGAAAATAAGATTTTTCCTCTCAAAGATTTTTTCACTATCTACATGGTTTAATATTGACAATTGACATACAATGGACGCTTGTTGACATTCGAAAGGATAGGATGTCAGTGTTGTCAACCACAAAACGAAAAATATAACTAAAAATAATGTGTAATGAGTTCATTATAGAACTGTTTTTAGTACTGTAATGAACTCATTACGACAGTGAAATAGAGAAACTAATTTTATTGCGTAAAAATATCCAGCAAAATGAAAAATAAACGGAAATATTCTGAAAACTGAAAGAAGTCAAGCAGAAGTTCATGTTTAGTAATTAATCTATCAAAACACACCTTTCTTTTTCAAAAAGCCATTAGCACTTACCGTCATCTGCGTATGTTTCTGAACCATAGCCATCTTGTAATCCGTTTGCCCAAGTGCCCTCATATTTAGCAGTAGAAGTGTTTGATTGTCTTATTCCGTATCTTCCTTTGAAGCCTTGCGTCCATTCCCCTCTGTATATCCATCTACCTCTCGTCTCAACACCAAGTCCGTGCCTTTTTCCATTCTGCCATTGTCCTTCAAAACAGCTTCCGCTGAAAAAAAAAATTCTTTGGTCCCAGTCTTTCAAGTATTTTTCTGTACCACAGACGAGCCATTTGCATCCAAGTTATTATATTTGGAAGTATTACAGTTTTGAGTGGAACAAGATTGGGGCGGAAATCAAACTGAAGGAAAACAGAGTTATTATTAACAGAGAGGTTATTTGTAATTCAAGATATTTTAATTTGGACTTGAATATATAAGGTACAAGTTCAAGTGCTTAGTGGAAGGAAGATATTCTAATTTTTTATTGGTGAGAATTTATTTTTAATTTGAGATATATGTACGTTCAATCATCGTGGCGATTGTATTAGTACCATACAAAAATATTTTTGACAACAAGACTTTTTTTTCTGAATGGTTACACATTGCTGCTCAAGTAAATACCGGAAAGTAAAAGGAGATATCTCAATTTTGAAGTTTCGAAGAACGCAATTTTTTCTTCCATTCTTCATCTGTCAGAATTTGATAATATGTTGTTTGTTGTTTCTCGTTTTACCAATGTAGTTTCTGTTCATCATCTTGGCAGGTGGATAGTTTAACATAACAATGCTAAGTTTATGTGAAAAGCATTTCAATGAAGACGTAGACTTTCATATTGAGTCAACATTTGCAATTTGGCTCAAGTGGTGGATAACCGAGCAAAATTGGAATTTTGCTGAAGAGAAGAATAAGAATAGATGGAAATATAAAAACTTGAAATATCCTTAAATGTTCATTTTGATTCTTTATCATTGATTTCAGTATTCTATTTGTACTTATGTTTATTTCAACAAAAATTCAACTTCTTCCCCAACACTATTTCTAATACAATGTTCTTTTGTTGTTAAAAAGAAACTGCTAATTTTTGTCACTTGAAATTTAATGAAATTGAGAATGATAATAAAAAATAATACCATTAATTTTCAATTCTATTTATCTGAAATAATCACTAGGCCTCTATGACAAACATGTCTAAAATACTGGTGTGTGCCGTTGTCATATTTTGAATGGAAATGTCATTATGAATTTTGCGACAAGAGGACTATTTTTTTCCCAAATGTCTGTAATTTCTGAATATCGAGCTGAAAATGATCGGCATCGGTTGGATTCGACTCGTGATGAAGAAACGGTGGTCCAATTTGAAAATGTTTGGCTGAACATTCTCTATCTTCCGAAAGAGATGAGATAGAGATTCCATATTAATAGAATTAGTTTATTATCCAAATATAAGTCAAGTTAGTTATTGAGCCAGACCTGTCCGATAGCTCAACAATTATGAATCTGAAATTCGGTTATAATTGATGACACTCGACTACAACAACTTATATATGGTATAGAAATGTGGAAAGAATGCCAGATCGAAGAATTTGCTGAACTGTAAGTTTACTCAACTTCCATTTAAGATATATGTTTATTGATTCTTTCACACTATTGTGCTGGCTGATTTTGAATCGCACTCCAGATCTCACGTCAGTGCTTTCACTACGAATAATAAAAAATTTTATATTAAATTATAATTGCAAATAAAAAGTCCTCAGGATTTCAATATTTTATAACTCGAAAGAAAATTTAATGGACTACCCCTACAGCGAGCGACAGTAGGCACTGAGAATTAGTTCCAATTTTCGTATTGCTATACGTTGGACGGCGCAAAATAGGGTCAAATATTTTAGAAGCGTATAGTCCAGTAAAGGACGGGCTGAAATCACTTTTTCTCGGAAAGAGCTGCATTTTTGATATATTGATTGTTGTAAAGAGAGAAACATATGGTCAAAAATGCAGGTGTTAAAATTTTTGGAACATTGAAAAATTCTTGAAAATATAACAAAAAATACGGATTTTCTGATATTTTCGCGAATGAGAAGGTTTAGTAAGAAAAAGTTTCGAACAAAAGTTGTAGAGCGGAAAATTCTAGTCCAAATTATGTACTTTATCGTTCTCGAAAGTGAATTTGTATACTGATAAACAGCGTATTTCTTTAGTGGCGCAATACCAACGAATTTTAAATTTGGCGCTCGATGAAATGACTACCTGAAGGCTGAACCAAACATCTGGTAGATATTTACCAGAGTTTTATGTTGCATTTATTACATCGAACCCTAGCAGTTGAGTTGGTTGGAAACGGACAGTTTGGGTACAACGATGTTCGGTTTTCTAATCTGATTTATCTGTTTTCTATGGTAGCATTTAACGGCCTCTTTTAAAAGTCACGCTATCTTCCTGACATCGGTGTAAAGCTCTCTATGATCGTTGCACCGCATCAAAATCAAGTTTTAAAACTATTCAAAGCTTGTGTGGATCGAGTTCGAAAGGATTTAACTGGAAAACCGGATATCTACATCTGAAACTTCACAATTTTCAAGAAAATGCAGCGAATTTACTACAATCTATGAAAAAATTCTTTCAGGCTAACATGCTAGGCATGACCGATTTTAGTTTTACTCCTCTTGACACACCTGTATTTCAATACCACGGTTTCTAATAGTTCGATCTTTGTCAAAAACAATTATTAAAATGGAACTACAAACAAACCTAACAAGTCGGTCAAGTTCGTTAACTGTTAGAAGCCGACTGCGCGCTCTATAAATACGTCCGATTCTTTCCTCGAGCCTTCTTAAAATATTAAACGGATCTAGCTTAATCTCAGTATTGAGTGAATTAGAACCTGAATATCTAAGGCACGTTAGATTTTTGAAGCCCTGAAATCATTGTCCTGTAAAATTTGGGGGTGATGCTCCCTAGTGGAACAGCTATCTATCATTTTACCTAATTGTAATTTTCGAATATCCGATAGAGAATGTTTGAAACCAATTGTAATCGTCATATGATGAAAATTTTATTGAATTCCATATGATAATTTTGCTTTATCGTATTCTCCTCTATTTGAGAGCTAAATTGGCTATACAGCATGGCGGAGGCTTATGCTGCCTCTATTTGGTTCATATCTTTCAGTGTTCTTTCATTTTCAGTGCTGTTATCTACAAAATAAATCCATAATTGAGATCATTAAAAGGAGAACTGAAAGTGAATTGCTATTGAATAAGTGTTTGTTTTAGAGTTGATTTATTTTTGCGCGCTTATTCCAGTTGTAGTGCATCAAACTAGCCGAACAACGTGCTACGTTTTTTCACAAATCTCTGTAATTTTCGAATATCGAACCAAATATTGCCTCAGTGGATTGGGTTTGACTCTCTGGTGAAAAACCCATAGTCAAACAAGATGAGTCAGAATTTTCATATTCTAAAAATAGGTCAAGTTCGTTGTTGGACCCTATCCGTCGAATAGTTCATCAGATGTTAGGATCATCTGAAATTTGGTTTCCTAGATAATTACCTGATTATCCATTCGATCAACTTAAAGGTACCTTAGAAGATTTGTGATTCATATTGAAACGAACAGGTTTCCATCATTCCTAGAAGATCGTAACGATATAATTTTTTTTTTATTCCCAAATATTTTTTTTAAATACTTGATATCTCGTAAAATTAGAGATCCCATAGTTCTTGAATATATATTGAGGTTATTAATATACAGAAAATTATCGGTCTTTCGGTAATAATCCATCTATTTGTAAGGAACTAGACGTCTTCCTTGTTTGAAAATCTGGGAACATAAAAAATATCGTAAGTGGCAACCCTCCACCTGATCTCAATAATAACACTGGTCAGTGGTTTTGGTGCCGAAGATTTTGGGGATGATTTCATATGAATTTGATGCCCTGAATTCAAATATGCTATTAGTTTTTGCCTGTCAGTCCGAATTTTTAAGATATCAACATTTCTGTGAATTATACATTACACTATTTTAAAAGAAAAACCATACTTTAAAGAAACAAATTAATAAAGGAATTTTTATTATCTTTTCTAACCCAGTGTTGCGCTTTGTCTCTGCTATCCCAGAGGCACAAGAAACAAGGATACTTGGTGTGGCCACTTTGCTGTCCAAGGAGAAAGTTTACCATTTTTAAGTCTACACAAATCACCCATTGGTGTTCATGATACTTTATTTTTTCCAAAACCAAAGCTATGTTGTCATATTGCTCTTTCATTTTCGTTGAGTGAGCAATTGGTATTGAGCTATATTTGTTCCCATTATGTAGAAGAACACATTTCAAACTTCGCTTTGAGCTGTCAATAAATAGGCGCCAATCATCCGGAAAATATTCAGGAAGACCCATTTTTACCAGGAGTTCTCTAATAGCATGGCAAAATACAAGATTTTGTTCTTCAGAGAAAAAAAGTAACAGATCTTTCTCCCTTGTGCGATAAAATGTAATTTTCGTTCCTGGTTCAAGTAAATTTTTTTCCTTCAACCTGGAAGCTAGTAATTCAGAAGCTTCTTTCGACAGGTTGAGATCTCTAGTGAGGTCATTTAATTCATCTTGGTTGACAGTGGGGAATTGATGACATCGTCACCTTCAGTAGTGTTAGATTTCTGATCAGAGAGACATGTGTCCTCACAGAGCTGCTGAAAAGTTGGAATTGGCACTTCTTCTGAGTGAGGGATAGGGCGTCTTGCAGAGACTAAATCTGCATAAGTCCACTTGTTACGGTTATTTCGATTGATTCCAGTAATATTTACTAGGCAGAAATAACAGTCATCGAAGTGATTTTTGGTTCTCTCCAAACCATGGGTATTCCGAATTTCAGACATTTCCTTTTCCCGGTAGTCCACTGTCATAAATGCTCTGTACAAGTTTTAGAGACAATGTGTGGTGCCCAGGTTTTATCCTGATCACCAAGCTTAACACCAAAATATCCAAGATAAACCCTCTTTACAAAGTCACTAATAGTTTTTCTGTTTTCCGCATATGCAGCAAAAATATCAGGATGATGTACACAGCTTCTTCTACTTGAACTCATTTCAATTCAACAACACAAATACAACAATTGACATTAACAATCTACTTTTTAGATTTATTTTTCAACAACTCGTTACTAAAGAGAAATTTCATATGACGCTAAGTTCTATCTATCTGCACCGCGGGAATTCACAAACTATCCTCAACTCTCAACTGCAGTTGAAGTTCACTTCAGACTGGACAGCTCCATATATCGGATTTCTATGGAACTAACTGGATGACACTAAGTAGAATTAAATCCCACTTTTGTTAACAGTTTGTCAACCAATCAGTTATATATCTCATATTGTTAGTCTTCTATTTGTAATAAATGAATTAAAATAATAATTATAATAAATATTATTTATTTAAATTCAATTTGTTACAAATAAAGACTGACAATAGAGAAAATGTACAAGAATCTATCACTTGTATAAATTTTACAACACTCATACTTGAAATTATTAAATTGGAAAAAGCATTGATAGATAAGTGAATTTATCTAAAAATCTAGAGCTGATACAGAAAAACTGCTATCACATTTAGATTCAGCAATTAAAATATCGTTAAAATCAGCTCAAAAATTCTATGCCTGTGTAATCAATTTGACGATAATATTTTGAATAATATAATTGAATAAATGAACTATTTCAACGGACAAAAACTTACTGGAAGGATCATGACAATTCCTATAAGATTCTCGATGGAAAAGATATACCGAGGCAATTTAAACTTAAAAAAAACTGAATGAAAACTGTAAGTGGTTGTTTCTAATTTGAGATATAAATTTGTTGATTCTTTTACATTAATTCTGGTGGTTTTTTAAGTAACACGCGAAACAACCCTTGGCTGCACTTATTGTTTGTGAACGTACTGAAATTCTATATACTTATTCGCCTTCAAATCAGAACATTTTGAGAAATGTGCTGCACTAATGAGAAAGTCAATTACATATATAAAACAATTCAGAAAAGCAGTGACTTGAGATCAGGAGCTTTTGGAGGCTTGTTCTAGATTCTTTCTCCGTACTCCGAAACAATGTGATACAAATACAACCGCCACAATGAGAGAACAAACCTTTTCTACGAAAACTTGCAAGCACATTTTTTTCAACGTAATTAAAATATCTTCCAAGTTACAACTTCTTTCGATGGATATTCTAGGAGTTATAAGGAAACATATTTCAGATGCTCATCGTCTTTGGACTTAGGATGAGAGAGCATATACGGCCGGACATACTCAAGTTTGACCCTGTATCCTTCATCAGGAAATCAAATCCAATCGATTGAGAACATTTACGGCTCGATATTCGAAAAATAAACATTGAGATTTGACATATATTGATTGCCCCTTTCAATAAATTGTGGAGCACTGAAATAAAAATATACCTTACTTGCTTATTTTAAATATAAAGCAACGGATACAAGAATAATAACTCTGTATTTCTATTTTATTTTCCGGATAAAATTTTAGCAGTATATTGTATTGAAATAACTTCTAAAGCCTACTTTGAGGTCATCAATTTTTTGATGGCCTATCATTCGAGTCAGTATGCGTTCAATCTGCTCTAACCAATAATGACAGTATTCACAAATTGGTATGTCCCACCCACTTCTCCGCAAATGTTATGTACCAACAAATAATTGAAAAATTATTATGTGTTAAGTGAAAACGGGAAACTTGCAAAGTCAAGGTGAGTATCCAGATGAACCATCGTTTAACGTGAAATATCTGTTTTCGCATGTCGACTGTTTTTAAACACTTTGTCTTGAACCTAAACAAGAGGTTCAAGTTTATTAAAACATGTATGATATCCAGACATAATCGAATTATTCGGATCAATTAGTTAATTGGATGACTTCCAGAGCTCAGCCGTATCATCATATTCAATCAGGACAAAATGCGAGAATATTCAGAAATTTTTGATGAGTTATCAGTTATATATGAAATTTGGGAAAATAGACCACAGCTGTTCGAATATTTTCAACATACAACTCGATACTTACTACGCTAATAATTTGATTTTACATTCATGATGTTTCCGATTCTTTCTTGGAATAGGTTATAAATTTCAAACAAATATGATACGTTTATTTAGTTATTCAGTACTTTTTTCTGCTTTTGTCTTTTTATTTCCAGATTCGATGTGGGTAACTTGAAGAAGTCTCTGTCTCCATCAAAAGAAGACCACTCTTGAAGAAAAAAGTCCCTAAAATATATTTCAGCTTATTTTTGTACTTTCACACTTAGGCGGGGAGCCAGGGTTTTTTTTACTGGGGTTTGAGCCTAAAACTGAAAACTAGGAATAATATTTTTCAGAAATTAGCTGGATCATCTTGGGGTGCTGATGCTTCCACTTTTTGCACATTATCACTAGCCTTAGTTTTTTGTGCAGCTGAGTATTGTTGTTCTGTTTGGTTTAATAGTTCACATACACCAAAAACCGATGCGCAATTGAATACATCCATGAAAATGATTACTGACACTATAAGACCTCCACATGTTCATTGGTTACCAGTTTTGTCTAACATTGTCCCTCCCCATATTCGCAGACAGACCGCAACTCTGAATTCTTGCAGCAAATATCATTCTTTTCCTAATTTATGTCCAATTATTTCATATATTCCACAAAATAGAATTCCCAGATTGAAGTTACGTAAACCATTCTGGTATAATACGGTCATCAATATGAACATTAGCGATAAAGAATTATGGGAGATTGAGTAGAACTCTTATGAAATGTTCAATAAAATCTCATCTCTGAAAAAATTCCGGGTTTTGATCTTCTAAGAAAAATTTGGACAGGTCTTAATCGTTTGAAAACAGGTCATTCAGTTGTGAATGTGGATATGCAGAAGAAACAATACCTTATCTCATCAATAATTGTTCCATATACAGGGTGTCTCAAGTTCGAGTGTCGAATAGTTTTCAAAATATCTAGAAAAAACTGATTAAAAAAAGTCAAATATGTTCAGACTGTAATATGTTCATTATTCTTATTTTAAATATCCTGGGCATAAACCGTTTTCACAACATCGAAGAGGAAGGATGTGAAAAGGTCATGCATCTTTTGGATTTCAAAAATATCATCACAGGGTGTTTCAAATTTTGTGTTGACAATTGTGATCTTAAATTGGCCATAACTTCTGTTTTTCAAATTGGAACCCTATTTTTTTATAATCGTGTTGGATTCTGCGGTCAAAAATAATGATAGTTTTCTCACATGATTATGCTCCTAAATTCAATAATTTCTGAGTTATTTGAGATTTTCTGGATTTATGTAGTACTTTCGGACGAGTATTCCATTATTGTAAAGAACATGGGCAATATCCTAGTAAGGCAGATAGGCCTACTCAAAATGAAATTTCGATTCAAATTGTTGAACGGGTGAAATTAGTACCGAATTAGGAATTTCTCAGAGCAAAGTGAGCAAGACTTTGAAGAAAGAACAATTCCACCCATACCACTACCAAAAGGTGCAAGAACTGTTGCCACAAGATCTGCCCCAACGATTACAATTTTGTCGCTGGGTTATTAGTCACCAACGAACTATTTTTCGTATTCTATTCAGCGACGAGGCTATGTTCACTAAGAATGGAATTTTTAATATCCACAATTCCCACGAATGGGCAAGAGACAACCCGCATTTGAAGAAGAGTCATAAAACACAACACAGATTTTCTGCCAATATTTGGCTTGGAACAATAGACGGAAATTTAGTTGGCCCTCACATTTTTGCGGAAAGATTAAATGGTGAAATTTACCTAGATTTTTTGGAAAATATTTCACCAAATCTATTGGAAAAATTACATATCCGCTCTATGTACTTTCAGCATGACGGAGCACCACCTCACTTTGCATTGAATGTGAGAAATCACCTGGATGTAAATTATCCGAACAGATGGATTGGTCGTGGAGGCCCTATTGCTTGGCCACAAAGATCGCCTGATTTGAACCCTTTAGACTATTTTGTGTGGGGATATCTGAAAACAAGAGTTTATAAGGTTGAAATTAGAAGTAGAGAACACCTAGTTGAAAGGAGTTTCGAGGAATGTAATATCTTGAAGCAAAATCAATCCCTCATTAGAAGGTCAATTGGAAATTTAATAAAAAGGTCTGGAATATGTATTCAAAAAGGGGAAATCATTTCGAACATTCTATGTAAATTTTGTGTTAATCCTTAGTTTTGCCGTTCATGATATGTTTCGAATATTTATTCTGTATAAGTTGTAGATTTTTTGGTTTAAGTAGGTAGGTTTAAAGATATTTTCTGGCTTAAATGATTTTATACATCAGAATATAAGTGATTAAAAATGAATTTCGAATTTGGAAGAACTACTTTAGGACTGAGGAAGAGCTTTGTATCATTGGACTCGACACCGGTTTACATTCTAGTTCAGAATATCTTCACTGCCTTGGAGCGAAATAACGATATTGTTTATCCTTGAAAATTTTTTCTAGGAAAACTGGAGGTGTGCCAAAAAAATAAAAACGCTCCAGTAATATAAACTTATGATAGAATCTAAAGCATGTAGAAAATTTTTGAAAACGGAATGTACAGGGTGTTTTTTCAACCTGCAAACTTAATCTGAACTTATCATAATTCCCACCCTGTATTTTTGAGAAAGTGTTGGAATTATTGAAAGAAGATAATCATATTGTTCTACACTGAAAACATCATCAAGATTAATCAAGCCATACCAAAGTTCTGAATAAAAGAAAAATCGGTCGAATCGGACAAATCACCCTGTAGACTCTCATTAAAGGCCCCAAACCATAAACCAAACATTGTTTCGAAACTGCCTTGACTAGTGTATACTTCACCTAAAATCTGACGGTCTCCTCCGGAATCACCCTGTATAGTAGATTAAAAAATCTGAAAAAATTGTAATATGATCTTAACACTTCAAAGAACCGATTCTTGTTGAATTTTATTATTACGATTAATTTACGAATGAATTAGACATTTCTAAACTAACAACTTTTTCCGAGATTTCCTTAATCATTGTGATTTTAAAAAAATATGGATAATTGCCATCAAAATTTATTTCGTTTGGTGGAGCCTTTCTTGAATATACATTAAATGAAATATTGTGATAAAATTTTGAGTATATTCAATATTCTATTTATAATAATAAGTTATATGAATTTTTTCTCATTTGTCACTTACAAACCAGTATTATGTTGAAAAAAGACATTCATTAGCTAAAAGAATCAATCTTTATTAATAATTACTTTTGATCGTTCATGAACATTTTTTTTTCTCTATTGTTTGATGATTAGTTAGAAAAACTTTTTTATCATAATTAACAGTTCTCTACATTCTAAGAAATAAAAAAATTTTTTACTGATAATTTATTTATTCATTGAAAAAACAATTTGTCATGAACAAATGGTCAACAATTATCTCTTTTTTACTCATATTTTCAAAAATTACAAAAACGTCCCAGTGGTTCACAATACCGAAAACAATTATTTGCATTTCTTTTTTTTTTATAAAAAATTGAAATATATTATCGATGAAAAAAAATTTTTTTTTCGATCATTAAGGATTTGGGGACCAACTTTTTCCAAAAATGGTCAAAAGGATAATTTTTTGATAGTTAATAATTGTCTCTTGTTAACATTAAAACGGTCAGTGAGAATAGAGAAGAATTTTTTCAACATATACTGAAATTTCTGTTTTGTGAAATTGAAAGAACGATTGAAAACAAAGTATTGAATTTATTAAAACTATTATCTTATTTTATACAAGGAAGGCTCCACGAAGCGAAAAAGTCTTGATGGCAATTATACTTTAATTTTCAAATTTACAATGTGTAAGGAAGTCCCGGAAAATTTGTTAATTCACGAAGGTCTAATTTATTGGAAAATTAGCTTCAATAAAAAATTTCAAAGGGAATCACTTCGTTGAAGTATTTAGATCAAATTACAATTTTCTCAGATTTTTAAAACTACTACTACTTATACTAATATTTATTTTGAAAAAAATCTTTATTGTAACTCACTAACTTGATACGCCATACGCACAAACTCAATATGGCCTGCGGAGGGCAATTTTAAATTTGAATTAATATGATTAATTATGGAGGTACAGATTCCAGGATTGGATCATTTTGTTAACAATTGTTTTTCAAAAATCCAAAGATCATTAAATTACTATGGATAAGTAAAAAAACTCACACCATGTTTTTTACATCTTAAATTGTTTATAACTTTTGAAATTTTCAGTGTGCTATACAATTTTTTAGCACAATGATCAAGAAATAATCCAGAGCCGAATGATATGTATTACATAATTTTAGTAGTAGTACCTTAAATTAACATCATTTCAAACTCATTTACTAGTCTAAATACACTCAAGATTATATTTATACTTAATTATTCCAAATATTTTTTTTTCAGTGTTAAATAGATAGAATACTTTAATCTAAGGACACTCAAGTCATAATTATTTCATTATTTACATGTTTTATATTCATAAGAAGAATTAAAGTTCGAATAATAACATTATACTTAATGAATCGATAAAGCCGTGGAATTTGTAGGTCCATCAGTTGCTGGACAAAATGGGTCCTTGTAGTTCTGAATCAAATCAGTCAATGTCTTCATGAAATACTGGAATAGACAGGACTTCTCGGTAGAATTGAACAAAGGTGCCTTCAGGCAGACGGTTTCTGGAGGAGCTGGACTCCCCATTCTGAAACACGCAGCCAACAAAAGGGAAAGAAACAGCACCAGACCGAAATAACCCATTGCGTTCTACGATTTCCAATTATTGAACTTTCACTTTATACTAGGAAGATCGTGACATTGAGGAAAATTACGTAGCCATGACCTTTCGTGTTACAATTTTCCACAGTACGAGAAAGTTGATGAATTTGATAGAAAATCGTGAATTTGAAGACCGAAGGTTTCACGTAGGTGGACAAAACAATCCATTTTTAGGAATTACGAATTCGAAATCGTGGATAGATGAAAAATTTGTGAATTGTCGCAAAGATTCACCTTGAAGAGGTTAAAAACATCAAGTATCTGATAAGAGAATTCAATATTCCAATGTTTAACTCTTGAATAATATTTTGTACTATACCTTTCGAATGAATTGAGTAAATACATTCAATTAAAGACTGACCGAGGATAAAACTATTTCATCTAAGTTCGTTAGCAAATAAAATCTATTAAGTGATTTTGATATGCTTATTTGCAATTTGCAATGCTAATATCTCGGAAAATGTTTTGCAAATTGAGAACTTGTGCGAAATAGCGAAGAATTTTCACGTGTTGATGAAAATTGTTGGTATATTGAATTGCCCTCCAAACTTCCGGCAATTCAATTAAAGTGCACTTATGAGAGCTATGTTTTTTATCCTCACATTCAAGGTGCTCTTTGTTTCTCCGATACAAGATCTTCCGCACTCTTATGATATCTCATATACAGGGTGATTCCGGAGGAGACCGTCAGATTTTAGGTGAAGTATACACTAGTCAAGGCAGTTTCGAAACAATGTTTGGTTTATTGTTGGGGGCCTTTAATGAGAGTCTATAGGGTGATTTGTCCGATTCGACCGATTTTTCTTTTATTCATAACCTTGGTATGGCTTGATCAATCTTAATGAAATTTTCAGTGTAGAACAATATGATTACTTCTTCTTTCGATAATTCAAACACTTTCTCAAAAATATAGTGTGGGAATTAAGATAAGTTCAGATTAAGTTTGCAGGTTGAAAAAACCCCTGTACATTCCGTTTTCAAAAATTTTCTACATGCTCCAGATTCTATCATAAGTTTACATTTCTGGAGCGTTTTTATTTTTTTTGGCACACATCCAGTTTTCCTAGAAAAATTTTTCAAGGATGAACAATATCGTTATTTCGCTCCAAGGCAGTGAGGATATTCTGAACTAGAATGTAAACCGGTGTCGTCCAATGATACAAAGCTCTTCCTGAGTCCTAAAGTAGTTCTTACAAATTCAAAATTCATATTTAATCACTCATATTCTGATGTATAAAATCATTTAATCCAGAAAATATCTTTATACCTACCTACTTAAACCAAAAAATCTACAACTTATACAGAATAAACATTCGAAACATATCATGAACGGCAAAACTAAGGATTAACACAAAATTTACATAGAATGTTCGAAATGATTTCCCCTTTTTTGAATACATATTCGAGACCTTATTATTAAATTTCCTATTGACCTTCTAATGAGGGATTGATATTGCTTCAAGATATTACATTCCTCGAAAATCCTTTCAACTAGGTGTTCTCTACTTCTAATTTCAACCTTATAAACTCTTGTTTTCAGATATCCCCACACAAAATAGTCTAAAGGATTCAAATCAGGCGATTTTGTGGCCAAGCAATAGGGCCTCCACAACCAATCCATCTGTTCGGATAATTTACATCCAGGTGATTTCTCACATTCAATGCAAAGTGAGGTGGTGTTCCTTCATGCTGAAAGTACATAGAGCGGATATGTACATTTTCCAATAGATTTGGTAAAATATTTTCCAAAAAATCTAGGTAAATTTCACCATTTAATCTTTCCGCAAATATGTGAGGGCCAACTAAATTTCCTTCTATTGTTCTAAGCCAAATATTGGCAGAAAATCTGTGTTGTGTATTATGGCTCTTCTTCAAATGCGGGTTGTCTCTTGCCCATTCGTGGGAATTGTGGATATTAAAAATTCCATTCTTAGTGAATATAGCCTCGTCGCTGAATAGAATACGAAAAATAGTTCGTTGGTGACTTATAACCCAGCGACAAAATTGTAATGGTTGGGGCAGATCTTGTGGCAACAGTTCTTGCACCTTTTGGTAGTGGTATGGGTGGAATTATTCTTTCTTCAAATTTTTGCTCACTTTGCTCTGCGAAATTCCTAATTCGGTACTAATTTGACGAGTACTAATAGACGGTTCCTCCTCCACCCGTTCAATAATTAGAATCGAAAGTTCATTTTGAGTAGGCCTATCAATGTGCTCTGCCTTACTAGGATATTGCCCATGTTCTTTAGAATAATGGAATACTCGTCCGAAAGTACATTTATTTGGTTGACGTCGGTTGGGAAATCGTCTATGGTATTCCATTTTGGCTTCATTTCCATTTCCGTTACAAAATCATAAACAAAAATCATATCCGCATGAGTAAATAATTGAGGCATGTTGAAATACACTTCTTGTGACAGATTATTTATTAAATATTCTCATTCTGTGGTTCACTGTGATGGTAACCATGGATCTTGAAGAACTTGATATAAATAGAGATTTAATTTTCATGGAGAATTTTTAATTTCATTAAAGCCATTTATCTTAAATTCGTGATTCAATATTTTACATACCATAAGGCCATAAGTGAGTACATTTTTTAACGAAACTACTATGTTTTAGGAATATTCGCTTCATAGAAAACCGGAAGTGTGCCGAAAATCACCTGAATAATGACTCAATTGTATGATAATCCATAATTTTGCCTTTCATATGTTTCGAATCTTTATTCTGTATTTGTAGTAGTAGTATGTAGATTTTTTTGGTTCACGTATGTATAAAGAAATTTTTTGAATTAAATGATTTTATACATCTGAATATGAGCGATCAAAAATGAATTTCGAATTTGGAAAATTTATTTTAGGACGACACAGCTTTCCATCTAGTTCAGAATATTCTCAATGCCTTGGAGCGAAAAAAACGATATTGTTCATCTTTGAAAAATTTTTCTAGGAAAACTGGATGTGTGCCAAAAAAAATAAAAACGCTCCAGTAATGTAAACTTATGATAGAATCTGGAGCATGTAGAAAATTTTTGAAAACGGAATGTACAGGGTGTTTTTTCAACCTCCAAACTTAATGTGAACTTATCATAATTCCCACCATGTATTTTTGAGAAAGTGTTTGAATTATTGAAAGAAGATAATCATATGGTTTTACACTGAAAATTTCATCAAGATTGATCAAGCCATACCAAAATTATGAATAAAAAAAAAATCGGTCGAATCGGACAAATCACCCTATAGACTCTCAACCCCCAACAATAAACCAAACATTGTTTCGAAACTGCCTTGACTAGTCTATACTTCACCTAAAATCTGACGATCTCCTCCGGAATCACCCTGTATAGAGTTCTTCGTTATTTGATTCTCATTATCGGGTTTAACTTTTGTTGGATCAGCTCTTATACTATCTTATGTCTTGAAAGCGGTTGTTATGTTTCTTCTTAAATTTTTCTGATAAACCTTTCGCATAAGGAATGATGCTTTCTATAGTTTGTTGCATATCTTTTTACGTTGTATTGGGTTCAAGTTGATTTTCTTTTTCTTTTCAATATCTTTAAAAAAAAACCTTACTTTTGAGTGTTTTTGTGTTTTTTTTATTTCCTTTTTTTTTTTGGGTCAGGAAATATAAGATTTGTAAAATGTTATATAAATACGTGAAATGAATATTCCTTTACGACCCATTGCGAGTTCTAGGAATTCACAAAAATTGGCTAAGTTTCTTCTGGAAATTATATCTCACATAAAAATTATTTAACATTCATGATTAAGAATACAAGAGATTTCATCGACATAATGAGAAACCAAGAGATCGATAAAGAAGACATCATGTTTAGCTTCGACGTTACGAACTTGTTCACCAATGTCTCAACAGATAAACCTTTAACAATCCTAAGAAAAAAAGCTTGATGGATTCCTACAATGGCAAAATGACAAATGACAAAATTCCAGAAGATATGTAGTGCTCATTTCGCAGGAAATGCCAAATGTAATATACCTGATTGCCCGTCTTATAACCCAACGATTTTTCCAAAGGATAGTTCAGTTTCAGTTATCTATGTCCGATCTTATTTTACTTATTTCAGATGTATAAAAAGTGGATAATTCCACTATGAGAGTGGAGAGATTTGAAAGAAAAACAGCAAGATCAAGAAGAAAGGATGAGTCAAAGGAAGGATCTATTGTTTAATCTTTAATTGAAATAGGTAATAATAATCATTCAGTGCAAGTGGAAAGAGGCCAGAAGGAATTTTCATGTCAAACTGATCCATAAGATTCAGATGATGATATATTTTTATTTGAGAGTAATTTCATGGGAAATAGTGCGGAAGAAATGTCTGCCGTGGCAATTCAATGTAATATTGCCGATAAGACCAAATTATTTGTTTGTAAAAACGACAAATGTGTTGGCATCGATGAACCTATTAAATGTATGGGCTTCCATGGTATTGAATCTTTAAAATGTTATGAAGAGTTGAAGTGTATTGCTGGTATTGTCTTCGATAGATTCAATTTTAGCTTACAGCGACCATGGAAATTGTAAACACAATGTTGAAAATAGATTGTTACTTTTTTTGATGAAAATTATACTTGGCTTATCATTTATGTCACTAGAAGTTTTATTTCAACTATATTCATCGAGTTGCCAAACAATTTTTTTCTTCTCTTTTGGAAGAACAAGCACAAAAACAAAAATATTCATATTTTGGCATAGTCGAGAAGTGTGGTTACGGTTATTTCAACATTGTAAGGTAGCAATCGAAGTTTGTCTCGTTACTTTGGAAGTAATGAAACCAGTCCGCTCTATAATGTTGTAAACATGACCAGCTTTCTTCAAAGCCAGTCCTTTTTCTTCATTTCCTTTGGAGAAATGACCAAAATTTATTTTCAAAAATCCAAATGATCTCTCAATATCCATCCTTCTTCTGGTTAAACTCACAAAAATACTTTCCAAAACAACTGAAAAGTTCTAGGAAATCTAATGTTATTACTGATCTATTGACAATTCTTTCACAACAAATATGCTGAAAGTTGCCACCAGATGTCTCTTTTCAGATTTACGCAAACCGCCTATTGGACAAATCAGTCATGATTCTGTTTCCTTGAAAAGTGTCTTGCCATATAAATTATATAACCATTTTCGTATGACCCATTCGCAATTAACATAGAGTGAAGAGAAATTATTCTTTATTTATAGCAATGATTTCAGTCATACTATTCAATACCCAAAAATTAACCCAATTCTGTTTCATCAACCATCATACAAGACATTCACATTTTCCAACTGAACTGATACCCAGTACGAAATCAATTTGTTTACAAATAAGAGTTACGCAGAGAACCTTCTATTGTTTATTCTTTGTATTGTCATTAGAAAGGCATGCACATAGACGTTTTCGTACACAAAAACAATATCAACTTCAAATATCTATTTATACAAATGCATACGGAAAATATTTCAATTCTTGTTTTTTCCGATACATCTTTTGAGAGGAAAGAATCTCATCGGAATAAGGAAGATATGTTATGATTTCAATTTACGTGATTTAAACGAAAGGTGAAAATATAACACGCCCGCTATGATATATATAAACCAAGAATCAACTTCACCTTGCATTAAAGGATAAGTAATCGATCGTTAAGTCACGCACTTATTAAAAATACAATCATTTTGGATCGAGAGATCATCAAACACAAAAATGAAGCTAGCGCAGACGGCCGCGTTTGCAGTTTTCGCGGCGGTTTTTTTATTGCACTCGAGTGAAATGAAGTGTGCGCCTGCTTGTGAAGATGGTTGGTGGACCAAGATCAAACCCTCCGAGAAATCTTGTATGTTAGGACATCTGGTGGAAATATTATCACATTTACTGAGCAGTAGTCAACCCTGCACGTGTAAGAAAATCGAACAAGTAAACTCAACTACAGAGCGTCCATTCAAGAGTTTCACAGAAGCTCTTATTTCTGAAAGTGCCTCATCAACAGAAAAACACTCTACTCATGATCCTGATTATTATGACGACGATGCCCTGGCATTAGGATGGTCAGAAGGTGAACCTGCACCAAAAGAAAATTCCACCATCAAAGACCTCAGTCAAAACAGTGATACAACAGAATCAGACGAAGTTTCCATCAGGACAAACCGTTCAACTACTCAGATAGAAAAAGATATCGGAAAGATCGATCATGGTACCCCGCAAACTACAGAGGTGAATGATTCGAATCACCCAGTCGACCCTGATCAACCAAAACTAGATTCAGTATCGACAACATTCAGAAACGACCAAAGGGTTTCGTTAGATGATACCAACATACTTTCTACAGAAACAAGTGAGTCTTCAGAATCAACAAAAGCAAGTGAGTATCCACACTTAAAAAATAGTTCCACTTCACCAAGTGCAACAACATCAGAACCTACTTACGTTATTATAAATGGAACTCCTTCTCTGATCCATAATGAAGAAAATAATTCGGATCCAAAGTCTAGCTTGAAGCCAATAACAGAAGATCCCGATCAGTTATCTGACTCTTCATCACGAGAAAATTCCGCATCATCTTCAACTGAATCTAATAGATCTGATGAAATACTGTCTGTCACCAAAGAAAACTTATCAGATTCATTGAATTCTTCCTCACATAGGAAAACACTAAAGGATCCCAATGATAATGATCACTATACAACGACAAAAGTTGGCAGTAACGAGCTCTCATCTGATTCCAATACATTTTCCGATGCGAATCACACAACACCCAAAACATATTCATCTGAACAAGGCAAGAATGAAGATCGGGACCCAGAAGTTACAGATACAACGTCATCGTCTACCAACAAAAACAAAAAAGATTATGATATAAACTTCGATTCTACCCCAATTGCAGAATCTTCGATAAGCCCTCTGGCTAAAACCTCATCGTCTCCTGATAACAAAGAAGTTTCAACGCAGCTGAACGAAAGTGATGCTTCAGATTATTTAACAACAGAGAACTCTTCAGAAGAAATAGTCACTTCAAAGAAAGTAATTGAAACAACTACGATTGATGAAAGAAAATTTAGTTCAGATTCATCAGAAACTGCAAATTCTTCTGGTACGACAGATTTAGTTAGAGATGAATCTTCGAGCCAATTTACTACAAAATCTAATGAAATTCAAGCTACAGATGAAAATACACACAGTGTTACGTCCAAAATATTAGAATCTGATGGATCTAGTGAATCAGGTAAAACAACAGGAAGTCCTGTAGAAAATAATGATACTTCAACTGGAAGAAGTGAAACCACTTTAGCTGAAAATGAATACAAATCATTTCAATCAGATGAATCGAGTACTTCAGGTGAATCCACAGAAAATTCATCGAACCCTCCGAACCTGGGAAGTGAAACAACCCTAATCGATCATGAAACACACACTACAGATGATATAACATATTCTCGAACATCTGATTCGAATGAATCCAATAATTCACAAAGTACAACAGAAAATCTACCAATTACTATAGAAAATCATACATCGCACAATTATGAAACCACTGGCTCTTCACAAACTCCGACATCAGATGAATCAAGATCTACAGATAATTTTTCGGCTGACGGAAGTGATTCCGCAACTATTCAAGATGACAGTATTATCAGTACAAACAGTGACTCCCATCAAACTTCGAACTCAGATAAATCAAATTCCAACAGTGATTCAAATAAGATCAACACTACAACCAATGAAAACGGACCAACAACCTTGTCCAATGGAATTAGTATCGTATCTCAAACTTTAAAATCTGAAGAATCAAGCCATTCAGATCATTCCACAGAAAATTCATCGGAAAGAAATAGGATATCAACAGAAGAAAGCGTTTCAACAACAGAGTGTAATGACGTACAATCAACTGTTAATCCTGGAAGTAGTACTCTGTCTCAAAGTTCAGAATCGAATGAATCCAACTCGTCAGATGGCTCCACAGAAAATTCATCGGAAAGAAATAGGATATCAATAGAAGAAAGCGTTTCAACAACAGTCTGTAATGACGTACAATCAACTGTTAATCTTGGAAGTAGTACTCTGTCTCAAAGTTCAGAATCGAATGAATCCAACTCGTCAGATGGCTCCACAGAAAATTCATCGGAAAGGAATAGGATATCAACAGAAGAAAGCGTTTCAACAACAGAGTGTAATGACGTACAATCAACTGTTAATCCTGGAAGTAGTACTCTGTCTCAAAGTTCAGAATCGAATGAATCCAACTCGTCAGATGGCTCCACAGAAAATTCATCGGAAAGAAATAGGATATCAACAGAAGAAAGCGTTTCAACAACAGTCTGTAATGACGTACAATCAACTGTTAATCTTGGAAGTAGTACTCTGTCTCAAAGTTCAGAATCGAATGAATCCAACTCGTCAGATGGCTCCACAGAAAATTCATCGGAAAGGAATAGGATATCAACAGAAGAAAGCGTTTCAACAACAGTCTGTAATGATGTACAATCAACTGTTAATCCTGGAAGTAGTACTGTGTCCCAAAGTTCAGAATCGAATGAATCCAACTCGTCAGATGGCTCCACAGAAAATTCATCGGAAAGGAATAGGATATCAACAGAAGAAAGCGTTTCAACAACAGTATGTAATGATGTACAATCAACTGTTAATCCTGGAAGTAGTACTCTGTCTCAAAGTTCAGAATCGAATGAATCCAACTCGTCAGATGGCTCCACAGAAAATTCATCGGAAAGGAATAGGATATCAACAGAAGAAAGCGTTTCAACAACAGTCTGTAATGACGTACAATCAACTGTTAATCTTGGAAGTAGTACTCTGTCTCAAAGTTCAGAATCGAATGAATCCAACTCGTCAGATGGCTCCACAGAAAACTCAACGCGAAAGGCAATAACTTCACCAACAATTATTCATTCCACGACCTCAAATTATGAGGATCTGATAAAAACTGAATATGCAAGTGAACCTACTCAATTATTAGGATCAAAGGAGTCAAGTACTGATTCAACAGAAAATCCATCCAAAAAAATAAGTGCAACAACTCAAGAAAACGAATCAACAACTCTCTTTGATGATACAAAACCAACTATTTCTATTGCAATCAGTGCCTCCACTCAAATATCAGGAGCAGAACAGTCGAGTAGTTCAGAATATTCAACAGAATATTCAGCAGAAAACCACCCGATTTCGAGTGAAAAAAGTCAACTAACTACCGTCGGATCTGATAATCCAATTACACCTGATTATGGAAGCGAATCATCTACAAATAATTCAACAGAAAATTCATCAGAAAGAATAAGTAGTACATCTGATAAAACCGAATCAACAACTAATTTCCATGAAATAAAAACTGTGGGCAGTTTTTCTCAAACTTCAGAATCAGATGAGCCAAATACCATAGATTCTGAAACAGCTGATTATGGAACTGAATCAGCATTTACATCAGAATCAAATGACCCCCGCATCTTAGAATTCTCAATGTCTGATAATTGGGAAGACGTTATAAGTACTACAATCAGAAATGATTCTACGAGTATTTCTACAACAGAAAATGAATCAATTTCAGAGAACTCAAGCGATAATTCGTCTCAAACTTCAAAGTCAGAAGAACCTGGTAATTCAACTACAGAAAGTCAACGTTCTACACCCAGTAGCACAACAGAGTGTACTACTCCTTCGTACAGCCATTCGACAATGCCTTCAAGAACTGAATCACCACATACTGAAGGAACTAGAAGTACTACTAATATACGCAGTACCACTGAAGGAGATGATTATGAAACAAGTTCACGAGCAACCACCACCTCAAGTACTAATATTTCCACAGAGGCTACCTCCGGTACGTACCAAACAACTTTAGGTACATCGAGTACAGAATGTATTCCGGATGTAACTTCAACTACCGATTCTACTTGGAATAGGACGACACACAATCCAACAGTTTCGACATCTCTCCAAACCGAAAAAGGTACCTATGTCTGAAAAAGTTATTTAACTGTATGATTCATTTGGTGATTTATATTTCATCCAACTCCGTGGTAATCTAAATATATCTCTATTCCAAAATGACAATGTTTCTCATAAATTAATTGAAATTAAGTTAATGACGCAGTTATCTCTACATTCATAAACATCGCTACTTGCTTTTTTTTCTAGTAAAGTTCACAGAATTAACTAATAACGTTTCCATTTATGTAGTTTTCTTTAATAATTGAATCATATTCTCCAAAACAATCTTTTTTGTAATTCAATAAATAAACTTAGTTGTCTACATATCGAATTCCAGTTCTTTTTATGCAATCACACAATACATTCACATTAAAAATTGCGTTTTCTCCATATTTCAAGTTCATTCGCATAAATTTTCAATTTAGGTATGGGGTTTGTAGCAAAAACCCTTCCCTTTTTATTTCACATATTTCAAGTTCAAAATCACATTATAGGTATTAGTTCAAATGTTTTATTTTGAAAAGGTAACGTTTATAACCTACCTTTGAATTTCAAAATATAAAAGTTTTCTAAAAACTAGTCAAAATACACGTAGTAGGTGTTATGCTATCGAATTAAAAACAAAATGAAAATATTCACGTTTAATTCACCAATAAGAAGAAACTTTCAAGTACGCCTTCGTAATTTTCATTGATCCTTAGACAAGGTGAAATTTTTCATAACATTTAAATTCTCAATGATGATAATGATTTCGAAAAAAAAGAACTGTTACAACGTGGAATTATTTTGGCTCAGAATTTTTTATTTCAGTCAGGGTCGGATCCAGGAAAAGAGCAATTTTTGACCGAAGATCAAATCATTCATCGTCGAATATCTTGGGAACGGTACATTTTACTAAGTTAAATATAATAAATTCTTCTAAAATGTTCGAGCATACAAAAGATGCTAAGAAGTGTTTCGTAACGGCTTATTTTATAGCAAGTTTTGAAGATTTTACAAGTTGATGGTGAATTAACTTGATCACCTTAGAGGATATAGCAAGTTCATTTAATAGTGTGTCCCATTTTGAGAATTGACCGCAATTTTTTTCTATTTTAATCAATTGTTTCAGGAACTGATTGCACAACAGATCAGACCAATGGAGGAACTACAACAACTGTGCATTCTAAATCTGGTAATTCATTAATCTTTTACTGTTTTACTCAAAGTTAAAAATTAGGAATAAGTATAAAATTGCGCCATTCCTTTTTTTCATATCAGCACAAGTCTGCACAAATATGCAGAAGCTGATATTCCAGTTTATTCGTAAGCCAGCCTGATTTTTTTCTAGAAGTTTGACACCAGAACTTCTCACATGCCTAGCACAATTTTTCCACATATTTTGATAGAAAAAAAAACGTGGGGGCTGACTATATCGGCTGTCCCAAGGTGGGTGACCTATTGAATTATCTTGGAAAATATTCACGCAGATTAATTTTCAAAAATTCTAATTTCAAGGATTAATACCTAGATTGAAATACTTTCAAATTTCCAGTGTGGCCAGATGCATGGAAATTCGGAAACAGCTTTGCTATTTTAAATGTAACACCCAGTATTTCTATTTCTTTCATGATTCTCCATAAAAAATCGAATTAACTTATCTCACTTTCCTATATCTATGTTCAATTGTTCTTCAGTTATGAATTGATTTTGAAAATTTCAAATAAAATTTGAGAGTCATAAAGATAGCTTTATACTCAATACGCGAAATGTCGGTTCGAAATTTGCTATGATCTTAGATAATAGTGTGATCTGCGACATCGTTAGTTGTCTGTTATACAGAGTGGTAAAAAAATTGCCATTTGTCAGCTCAAAAACTTGTTTATTCAAATTATACACCTAGTATATTTTCTCATTTTCAAAATGAGAACAACCCACTATTAAATTTTGCTATACATTTCATTCACCTATCTTGTTTAGAATATAAACGTTTATTGAATTCCAGATTATTTATACAAAAACTCCTGCAGAACGCTTGGAATGCTTGTTTGTCAAGTGAACTTGGGTAATGTTTTTGTATGGATTGAGTTGAGTCATAAATATGTCGATTTACAGACGACTTAGAGATCACAGAGAAAATATCAATACAACGAAATTAAGGCATATAAAGTCAATCTAAAATTCAATAAACGCAGATAATTTAGAATTCACACAAGATATGTATACGAAAATTTACAGAAAAATTGTGAAGTGTTGCCACTCTGAAAATGAAAACATACTGGGTGTCAAATTTGAAGAAAAAGATAGTTTTTTACAATTTAGTGAGTTGATAAATGGTAATTTTTTACCACTGTGTATAACTGCTGCAATGATATCCATTGTCATTTTGACTGTGACAGAATTTTCACTAAAATGTTGGCGTATTCAAGAATAACCGTGGAAATTGTATAAATTACGCCATTTAGGTGTAATATAAGCTTTATTCGGGTTTCACGTACTGACTGTTCCAGAACCATTAGGAGATTGCGTATTTATTATGCGGATGTGCGCATTTCCTATTGGCTTCCAATCCTGATTGTTCTAGAATAGTCGAATGGTGAACCCGAATGTACCTATGGTAGTTCAAATTGGATCAGAAGAATATTGCTACATTTCAGATACTTGTGGATTAACTTCTACCGAAGACGTTAGTAGCAGCTCTGAAACGTCCGAATGTTCTACCTCAGAGGAAAGTAAAGGACCAAAACCAAGAATATTATTGGTTCCAGTGGTAGAATATAAGGGACCTTGTTTGACGGAGAAGGAATTCAGAAAATATTTATATAAAATATTCGATTCTGCCAAGACGAAAGTAAAATGTGTAAGATTGTGAAAGAATATAATTTAGATGCATATTTATTTATTTATATCTTTATTTATTCAATCAACTGTCTGTATTTATTCAAAAGAGAAATATATTATTTATTACCCAGTATTAATTTCTTGATTATTCGAGATTTTAATGGATTAGGAATAAAAATGTAAAAAACACTTATGATAAGTTAGGATCTATTGCACGCTTGTTCTTAAATGTCCTTTTGGACTCCGGGACAGTGTGAAACAACTATGAATGTGATAGAATCAAGTAACTTATATCCAAGTCCTAGCAAGAATTTCTGAGGTAGGGATAAGAAAACCTTCTGCGTCTTTTCACAATAATGAGCTACTATTAAAAAATTTCAAATATTCAATATGTCACGCAAATTCATATCATCACCATTTTTTTTTTCGCCCTTATTTCATTTCGTACTTCGAGAAATAGAAATAAAACGCTTTCAGTGTTCTGGGGGGTAATTAACATCCTACTCCCCCTATAGGACTGTCATAACATTGGACCTTAAGCCCCGCCCATCTGCCATCTTCATTAGGCCTAAATGATACGTGCTTTTTATAAACATTCGAATGGATTTCGTTAGTGAAAAATAGTAAATATACTCGGCATTTGTTATTGGCACATTCAGTGCTTCTCTTAAGGCTTGCAGTTATATCCGATTAGCATCACTCGAATCGAATTTTTCAAGCTACAACAAATCAAATTGGGAAATTCTTCGAAACGCAAACCGTCAATCAAGCATAATCATACATTCACATTTTGCTCGGGTAGCTCTCATCGTAAATTCAACATATTCTGATAAGCGAAACACTAAATAATACGTCAGATTGGCATCTACAAATGAATACATTCCAGATCGTTGCCATAAATTTGCGTCCATCGATTAAACGTGATCCTCCAGCTACTAATCGAGGCTTCCGTGAATGGTTACTAACTTTAGAAACATTCCATCGTTTTGAGTGCAAGAAATTTGGTATAGGATTCCTCTTGTGAATAACCAGGGAAGCTGATAATAGATTCAACAATAATAAATTAAATCAGATAAGATCTGGCAACCTCCGGCAGTGTGATTTGGTATGAGATCCAAACGGCGTCTAAAAACCACGTTGCCAGATATCGCCTGATTTTCGGGCATTGCCAGAGGATTCCGTTAACAGGAAAAGCATGAGTCAAATTGAATGCATGCGAGAATCATTTTGTTGATTCGTCATCTCTGTGATCGTATTTCCTGTGAATTGTCCGAGAAATCGCTATTAATATTTTCGTCGCATCGATTTGCATTTTTCTGTATATTCAGTGAATGCCGATCCTTTGGCATTTTTCCGTTACTCACTCAATAATAAGTATGAGAAAATACACACAGCATCTGCCATCAAAACATTCTTATTCGCGGATTATACGAGGGGCCACTGGGACTATGATTCCAAGGTCTCCACCACCTGAGGGCATCTTTCTCCAGAAATATCAATTCAATCGACTGATTCTTGAATAATTGAGAGAGGTCGTACAGGTAGCAAAGTTTAGGGATTCCCAAAATTCCGTCCGACAGAAGGCATTCTTGGAAGTAGCGGCCGCTACCCCAAATTCCAAAAACTGTGCTTTAGTTAATAGTTTATGTTTATACTGGCTTACCTAGGTATACATATATCAATGTGCACCCCTCAGAAGCTAATTCAAGCTTGTGCGAGTTAGATTAACCAGTGTGTGTTCTCTGTAGGCTTTGTTACTAGGTCCTTACGCCACATTAATTTTAGACCCAACAGTAAATGGTGGCCGCATACCGAAACCTAGAATATTTTTTCCTAGCCCCGGACTTGAACCTACGATATTTCGAGTTTCCATGTCATAGGTCAAGGCTTTATTTCACTAAGCTATGAGACACGTTCTTGTGAAGCTCCCACCGAATATTATCTATTCCCAAACTCAAAAAAAGAACTTCCTGAGAAGTAAAAGATGCAGTTTCTGCGTATTCTTCAGACAAAGATTAAACATAAATAATATATATAGATATGTTATCTAAAAACTATATAAAGTTTGCAGGTGACTACATATTGTCACGGTTTCAAAATTCCCGCTCTAGTTAGTACCTGCAAACCGAACTGGTGGCGTTGGTCGCAGTGGTTTGCCAGCTTTTCTCGTACGTTTTCGATCGACGCCGTTGTCGGTGGTCTTTTTCTGTGACGTAGGTTGTCAATTACATCGTTCTTCCCGCATTTTTGGTTGAAATGTCCTGGAGTAATTAATCGCAATTTTGCGGATCTGAACAGGGTTTTAACTGAAGCCCTGAGAGAAATCTTATCATGTTGGTTTGGTTTGTTCGTTGGTGAGATTTTTGCGCTTTAGCGGAGTGGCGTATTTGTTTGGAAAAACGACGTGGGATTGGTGAGTTAACCTATGTTTGTCACGAGATATTTTAGATTTTTGTTCGTATTTTAGCATCATTCTGCTTCGAATTGGGAATTATTATTGTACCGTTGCGAGGTACCGCAGATTCTGAACTGTCTTTGAAGTCTTCGAGCTGTTTGTCTGGGCTGTCTTTGAGTTGCCGTCGAGCTGCCGTGGAAGCTGTCTTTGGGGACCTCCACCAGATTTCGCCATCTAAGATATCACACCTGTCGTCTACCCAGGGCGCATTGCTGTGAGAGGTTGTACTACGTTGGCCCAGGAATATATTTGAGCCCAGTTTCCATCTACGAGACTGTGAGAATGATTATGGTTTGAGAAACTATATCCGTTTGTACTTCAGTCAAGCCACGACCTAGACTGTTATAGAAAGTTAGTCTGTAAAATTTGGTTGAGATTGATTGGTATCAAAGAGGCCCAATTCAGTGAATACTGTTTGGTGCATGGGACCCGACCTGTCGAGAAGGTCGCTTGGATATAAGTAGGGGGCTATCTGTGGCGGTTACCATCGAGGCTCTGAGTATATGCCTTGAGGTGATGTTACTGTTTGTTTAGTAAGAGATAGAGCATTGTATCGAATGTTCGGGTTATGAAGTAGGAACTGGTTAGTGGTCTACCTTCTGTAGGATATATTCTCGTTTGAGGGACCTTGTGTATTTCATTTGGGCTCATTATGTTGTTAAATAATTGCTCTATATTCTTTCTGGCCAGCCACTGCCTCCCGCTTGTGTGATCGGGCTCGTTTGGCATCCTGAGAGTGCGTTCGTTATTTTCTCTCTTTTGCGACCCTGAGATCTTTAGTGTACTTTACTCTTTTTTTTCTTTGTATTATCATAAAAGAGAGTGGCGCCCCTTTATAAGTAGTCTCAGCTCTAGAGCTAGCCGAGGAGGTACTTTGTGCACTCTCTGGAGTCGAGTGGGTTTGGTGACAATATATTGAAACGGAAGAGTAATTCTGCATTTTTATTTCTATTTCTCACCCCACATTCCGAAAACATGAAAACGTTTCCCCGTCATACACCAAATTTTATAGCATCCCATCACCAATCACAGCATACACTACATTATATTGTTTGCTACAAATATTCTAAGCCAAAAGTCGAAAGAATATATATTTCTTAATTTTGCTGCGGTTTTTTTTATTGTTAGATATTGTGGTAAGAATCAAAATATTCTGTCTTTTATTCATCATAGAAATAGTGTGAATAAAAATGTATGTATCGAAGTTACCTCAATCAAAATATACAACTGTTTTAGTTATTCTTAGATCATAATTAAACATTTTTTAGTCTGACAATTTTCACAATTTTTTCCAGAATCCAACGTTATGTGAACGATTTTCAACTATCAAACCGATCTGATGGATATTCCAGGAGTTATAGAGGAAAACAAATTTCAGATGCTGATGACTGCTGAACTGTTCGACGGATTCGCCCTAGTAACGAACTCGGCCAAAGTATTTAGATAATTATCTCTATCTGAAAATATAAAAACTATAGCTCATCTACTTCAGAACATATACCCAATTTATACGGAAGACCGGACGTACTCACGTCTGACCACGGATTAGTCCTCACTAAGTCGAACCCAATCGATTGAGATCATTTTTGGATCGACATTCGAAAAGCTATAGCATGCCATTTAAACGAATTAGGAACAAAAGCGCAAAACACAGAAGTCCGAAATAAATTTATTATCTATGATTTATTCTATTTAAAAACCATACACAACGACTAGATGCAAACATCGGGAGACTCTGCCTCTCCATTTTCCAAGGTTTCACGTTGGGCCGAGGAGGTTGATGAGTATACTGGTAACATACACGGAAGATGAACATCAAGGACACCAATCCACGTCATCACTGAAGACGTGTGTATGTCATAAACATAGAGGATAGCGTGATGCGTAATCAGACACATGGCTGAGATGACAACGAATCTCTTATGGCAACGGTCAAAGATTTTTGACCAACGAATAGCATATGAAGGAAGTCTCTGGGCGGTGAATACCGAGAAGGTTAACACACGAGCAAAAAAAAACAGTTTACATTTCAAGGGTTAATTTCAAGTTCCAAATCAGAAACAAAAATGCAGTTATATCTTGTCCGGCAAACCGACGCCGTAATAATTCAAAGTCTCAAGTTCGGCAGAATTTGTTACGGCGTAGGGTGTGGTGCTAAAGGGATTATTATTGTGGAGTACTTGGGATAGGGGGCTGCTCTTACTACTACACATACCAAAAAAAGAAGATATCAGGAGGTTATTAAAAATAAAGGCGCGACAAACTGCGAGTTGAGGTAGTTTTTCACCAAGACAACGGCTAACAAAGCCACAGTTGAAGTGGAGATTATTCAAGAAAAAAGGCTCGTCCACTATTAGCTCTATCAGCCAGATCTAGCTCCTAGTGACTCTATCTCTTTGCTCGATTCGAAGGACACCTCCGAGACCAGAAATTCAAAGATCATAGCGAGGTGATGGTACATGTTGAGGCATTTCGGAAGAGTTAACATAAAGATATTTTACTAAGGCAATCCTTAGTTTAGAAAAACGTTTAACTGGAAGTATTGACTTGTTTGGAGACTATATAAAAAAATTTATTATTTTTGTATCTTAAACTACCTCGTATTATTTTAATTGCCTATCCTCACTTTCGGATCATCCCTCGTAGAATTCATTTTTGAAACAACGAAACGTTGTGTTTCAACATCCTGTATTATGCTAGACGATATATCAAATATACATTCGCAATGACCTAGCATAAATTGTCTCAGATGGTTATTACAAAATTGGGTTTTTTCCGTTAAGAAATAAACAGCGTCCTTGAAATCCTGACACAAATTCCTGCATCGTTTTGGTGTGTATTGGGAATCTCATAATACTTAAATTCATGTTGTCCAATTCATTCTAATATATGTAGAGTTTTAAAGGAACGAGCGTTTCTCCTACAATCACCGGTTGCCAAAACTTACCACAAAAATGCAACAATTGCTCAGAAAAAAGAATCATATATGTGATTTGGGCCAATAAACCTATAAATATCTCGATAATGGTGCATTGTTTTGCTACTTGGACAGTGTAGAACCAAGAAACCTACAGTGATCATACTCCTAACACTGACTTTAGACTCGGAAAACAGAGATTTGTGCAAACATTTCATAAATATTTCGAAAACACTGATGAATCTCACGTTTAACAAGCACGTATTCCAAAAGAATTAATCCTTTTCAAGTTAGAACTCAGCTGTGGAAAACTTAGTCGTGATACTCTTGGGATTTAAAATAATTAAATACATCATTTATACTTCCGAAAAAAAATTTCTGGTACTGAAGTTCCTGATTTTGGAACGAAAGAATTAGTTTTGAGAATTTTCGCACGATTTCTGGCAACACAGTTCAAAGCAACACAAATCCAAGCGCAGCTCGCTGTCTCGAATCAGTGTAACGTTACCTCGGCCAATTATAGACCCCAGAAACTTCGAATCCGTAATGCCAGGATCCTGAGTAGGCTCCCTGTCCCTTAGGTCCAGTGCAAACCCCGTTGCCGTGTGCTTTTCCCTCCTCCCAGCCGCCGCAATAAGTGCCACCGTCATCGAAGTCGAACCTGCCTCCGTTAACCTGGCTCTTTGTGCTGGCCGTGCCCGTGGCCCCCGTGGCCGCCGGACTTGGTCCCTCTTGATTATTTTGCATTATCACTGTACACTGTTACGTAAGAGAGCGACACGCCGAACCTTCGGTCTTTTTGGGTACGTGAAGGTCGCCATCAGCTTCGGACGCCAGGCATCGCGATCTAGACGCTGCCGTCGCGGGACTGACGACGACGCTTGTCGACGCCCGGGACGCAGGCTCGTTGGGAAGCACAGTTGCCAAGTCGGGAGGCTGATTGGGTTAAGGTTATGCTGTGGAGAGATATGCGTTCTTACGTTTACGCACTTGGAAAAACATTACGATGTTGCGTGCGGTCGTTAGTCCCTGGCGTTAGAATTCTCTCAGTAGGCATTGAATTCTTTAACACGGGAAAAATTCAAATAATATTTCCTCCGAAATATACTTGAGATGATTTCACAAAATTGTTGAAACTAAACTATATAAATCTTGAAAGGCACTGACGTGTACTCGAGAGCTTTTGCAAGCTCGCTTTCTGAGTTCTATAAAGAATATCATTGAAGTTATATCATAACTGAATACCGGGTGTCGTGCCGCGAAGGTACACTAATTTGTTTTGCCGCCATTTTGGTAAACAATAGTCTTGAGCACACATATTAGGTGTACAAATAAGTTTCCGCGGTTTTTATAAAAATTAGGAATTTATTGTAAAGGAAAAGTACCTTACGTTTTATTCAAAGTATTTTCCATCATTTGCCACTACTTTTCCCCATCTTTCTGGCAACATTCGGATACCCCGTCGCAAAACTCTTCATCTTTTGACGCTATCCACAAATCTACCCAATTTTGGTGTCTTCATATGATGTGAAGCGCTGCTCAGACAGACCATGTGCCATCGACCGGAACAGATGATAATCAGAAGGGGCTAAGTCTGGTGAATACGGCGGGTGGGGTAAAACTTTCCAGTTGAGTGTTTCCAAGTATGTTTTTACCGGCGCCGCAACATGTGGACGAGCATTATCGTGTAAAAGAATAATTTTGTCGTGTCTGGAGTAGTAATGGGCGCGTTTTTCCTTAAGTGCCCGACTCTATCTCATCAATTGTGTTCGGTAGAGAGCTCCAGTAATGGTTTCGCTTGGTTTCAGCAATTCATAATACACGACACCAAGCTGATCCCACCAAATACACAGCATGAGTTTTTTCCATGAATATTCGGCTTAGCTGTCGATGTTGATGGTTCGCCGGGCTTAACCCATGACTTTCTCTTCTTTGGATTATCGTAGTGAATCCATTTTTCGTCACCAGTGACTATACGATGCAAAAACTCTTTTTTATTTCTGGCAAGCAGCATTTCATTCATGCATAATCGGCGTTCAACGTCTCTCGGCTTTAGTTCATATAGAACCCAATTTCCTTGTTTTTGAATCATTCCTAACGATTTTAAACGATGTGAAATTGCTTGTTGAGTCACTTGTAGAGTAAGTGCAAGTTCTTTTGCGTTTGGGACGAATCTTCCTCCAATAGTGATTCTAATTCCATGTCTTCGTACACTTTCGGCCTTCCACTGCGTTCTTTGTCTTTAACGTCAAACTCACCGTTCTTAAACTTTTGAAACCATTCCTGACAACTTCTCTCACTCAAAGCAGCTTCACCATATGCTTCTAGAAGCAATCGATGCGCCTCAGCTGCAGATTTTTCACATTAAAGAAGTAAATCAAAAGTTCCCGCAAATGATGCTTATTCGGAATAAAACTTGACATTTTTGCACGAAAAAATTACGTGATGCTGATACGGAATCACTAGTACTTTAAGGTTATGGTGTTGCCAGATGACTAAACTTGGGATATTACGTTTTACATCTAACAATTTCTCCATAACCTTCTGGTGGGGCCATCTTTTGACAAACCGCGGAAACTTATTTGTACACCTAATACTTTTATTTATCTATGGTCTTGACACTTCATATTTGCTAGTCGTGAAGTAGAGATGTGGAAAATTCATAATGGAAAATTATTCTGTTAAACAACAATTTTAATCGATAAAATATTTCATCAAAATCAATGAATAATTACCGTGGCAATTAGAAAGTTACGTAACAATTTTTTTAAGAAACATCGTGCCAACAAGACTCACTATTTATCGTGTAGTGAATGATTTCGAAGAAAATGGGATTGAAGGTGATTAAGGCCTGGTTTCGCTAGTGCGTCCGACGCATGCAGTGACTTCAGAAAGTTGCTGCACCGTCTTTCGGATAGACTGCTACTTCGGAACTACAAAAAAATGGTTTCGCTTCAGCGTCCGACGCAGCAGCACTGTAATCACAGTATAGTGACCAAGCAGTAGTCGCACTTCGTGCATTTTGAACTGAAATCGCTTACACCAAAGAGATCTCGTGCATTCCTCCCTGCGCATCTAATCTTATCGACCGCGAATTTAAAAATTGATTAGAAAAGGTTATTTGCGTTATCTGAAAACTTAAATATTTTGATTTAAGCTGGTAATAAGTTTTCACAGTGATATTTAGAATGTATGTTCAGTCTATATTCATATAAAAATTATGACTCCGCTCATAATGTAACCGTAAATGTAATCACATTTCCTCATTAACAGAACGACGCATTCAATAAAAGATATATTGTTTTATTGTGGTTTTAATATCACTTTGAAAGAAACAGTAATTAGTGATGAAATTTACTCAATAGTATACTCAGGTACGGCCTCTGAAACTTTTTAAAATGTGTTAAAAATCATAGGTATCTTAGATTTGTACGTGAAATGACTCATTAAAATTTTTCTAAACGAAGATTGAGTTGAAGAATAGGTATTATATGGAAAAATAAGTAGTTGGTGGTTGAAAGCATCGAATGTGTTTAGTATAAAATCCTCAATACTTAAATATACTAAAACATTAATCTTCGAGTCCATGAAAAATAACTTTCTTTTTATATTGAATTGTTTCGAACACTTTTTTTCAATGAATTCTGTGATGATTTAGTGAAAAGAGGAATTTGATTATGGAATTCTAGAATTAGTGGCAAGTTTTAGCGAGGGACCTGAACTGATCTTGAGTGAAAAGCGGGGAAAGGGGGGGAGGTGAGGTTTAGATCGTTTCCATTCGAAGATTTAGTGTGAAAAACTCTTTCCGGGAGGGGGGTTAATTACCTCCAGTAGACCAATCCCCCCCCCCCCCGTAATTACTCTAAATACTCCCCTGCGCTGAATATGCTGAGTGTTCTCTAGAAAGGGTTCCCTCATTAGGGTGGGAGAAAAGAAAATAAAAAACCTATTGAATTATTGTTATATATATATTTTTTATATTATATTATTGTTATTTCTATTTATAAAATTGAAAATCATATAGGTAGATTCACACTCAAATATTTATTTAAAAAGTTTCACGCTTCTGCATACGTATGCAGTAGGCGTAAACCTCCTGAAATTCCATTGGTTCCTGATATCTCAAGTAATCGTAAAGAAATGACTGTACTACTCACGCAGTAGGCGTAAACCTCCTGAAATTCTATTGATTGCTGATCAACTAATCGTAAAGAAATGACGACAGTAAGCATATACCTCCTGGAATTCTATTGGTTCCTGATAACTAAAATAATCGTAAAGAAATGACGACAGTAGGCGTAAACCTCCTGAAATTCCATTGGTTCCTGATATCTCAGCTAATTGAATGAAGCACTACTCAAATAACGGAGCTTATAATAAACAACATTTTCTACAATGCTATATATATCACTCACCTGTAGGTGTCTAATGGTATTGAGAAAGAAGAAAGTTTGGGATTATTGAAACTACTGTTTTTGCAGTTGTATACGCTACAATTCTTAATCATTTTGGAATTAATTTGAAAATAACCCAAAATTGAAACAGAATACTTACTGGAATGAAAATAAATTTTGTTCTTCAACTTCTTCTTTGAATTTCAAATAGATCTCAAAAAATATTATATTCGTCTAAATAGTAAACGAATTAATTATACAAAGGAATTATTTAAGATGTCTAAATTAATAATAATGACATTATTCCAACCATCTTAGAATTATTGATGAAAACAATGAACAAGGACCAAAATATTGAAAATATGAGGTTAGAATCCCTGCCAGATGCGCGAGTCAGACTTGGTGCACAGACCAGTAATCTAGATTACTGATATGTACAATGTTAATACCAAAGAAAAAAACCGTGCTCAAAATTACGTAAAGCTCTGTGACCTGAATTGTTTAACCTCCAAAATAATTTTTTTAAATCTTTAAAATGACTAAGATGATCTTGAGAGGATTTCCCATTTTAATTCGATCTCCAATTATACCTTTAAATAACAGTCGCATCAAATTTTCCGTAAGTAGATATTTATTCACAAACCCAAGGCATCAACTAATTATAAATACACATACAGAATGTTACTTCGAATACTGAAGTTTGTACTTCTAAATACCAAAGGATTTTCTCAGGCATTCAACCAACCGGTAGTGTACACTTGGGAAATTATGTAGGCGCAATAATACCTTGGAAAAAATTACAAGATGACAAAAATATGATTCTGGAAATTGCCGACCTCCATTCAATAACATTACCTCAGGTACAAATTTATATTATTTCTGTGAATTATTATTGCCTGATATCCATACTCCATAGGATCCACAAATTTTATCTAAAAGTATTCTGAATATTGCTGCTACTATTTTAGCATGTGGTATAAGTGCAGAAAAAGTGCTGATATTTCAACAGTCTTCAGTTTTAACACACGCCGAATTATCATGGATATTAGGTTGTATTTGCACAATGGCAAGGTTTGTTTTTCTCCCAATCATCAGTAAAATATAACCTGAAGCAATATGTTGATTTTTTCAGATTATCCCATCTACCAGCTTTCAAAGAAAAGTCCTCTGTTCTGAAAGATGTACCAGTTGGATTATTTCTTTACCCAGTCCTTCAAGCAGCAGATATTTTAGCTTATAAGTAGGTTTTTTAATAAATCATAGTCTGTTTTCTTTACTTTTTAAAGAGCTACACATGTTCCAGTTGGTGATGATCAATCTCAACACATTCAACTCACTCAGACTTTGGCAAGGATGTTCAATAAGAGATTTGGCCAATGTTTTCCCATTCCACAAACAATTATTACAGGTAATGTATGAAATTTGGAAATATATAAAAGTAAATAGTAAATGATTTCAGATAATGCATATTCTAGATTGAAGAGCTTAAGGGATCCTGAGAAGAAAATGTCCAAATCTGACCCGGATCCCAGAAGCAGAATATCTCTTCTAGATAGGCCTGAGGAAATACATGAGAAATTGAAGAAAGCTGTCACAGACTTTAATTCTAAGGTAACAAAGAAATTCATGGAGCTAAAAAACAGTCATAGCAATTAACAGATGCAAACTATTAACAAGATATCTGGATAACTACAAAAACAGCTGTTCAATTGCTGCTTCCCAGTCTCAAAATAAGTGCTCCTGGTGCATTCCGATCTACTCTTTTTTTCTCTAGTAAACTCGTTTTTCTTCATAAAGAGGGTGAGAAGTACCAAAAGTTCAAGCCCTGGGGTCACATGCACCTGACTGGAAAGCGACTAATAATAAATTGTTTTGAATTTTTGACATCACTTTCCTGATAATTTGAGTGAACCAGCATTCAATGTTTTAGAGACTGATACTTCAAAGTAAATAAACTCCTAAACATTTCAGTGTTGATGTAATGAATTGAAGTAATCAAATTTTCAACTAATAATTAATTCCTTCAACACATCAGTAAATTTGTTCTGTATGAAAATAATACCACAAAAAATTAGTTGTGCTTGTGGTTGAAAGTTGAAAATTTGGAGTTATAAATGAAGACAATATCATAAAATAACCTCATTGGATATGAAATTATTAGTGTGTTCACATAAAAGATGAAATGTCAAATTTACAAATGTACAAATTTAGCTTTTCTTCAGACAACTACATCGCATTCTGTGAACTTTTCAACCAGAATTGAGGATATGTAGCAATTTAAAAGGGCTGACCATTCTAAAATGTGAACATCTATTGTTGCCATTGTCTTGCCAGAGTCAATTTATGTTCACCAACATATGGTTTAATTCTAGTTTCACCAAGATTGCGTTCAATTAATTGAATTGTTTTAACCTAAAATAGTGAATATTAGCTGATATTCATTTATGCGTGCTTATTCTAGTAGAACAATGTGTTATCGTTTTTCCCAAATGTCAAATGGATACGGAGTTATAAGCATCTGAAATGTGGTTTCCACTTTAACTCCTAAAATATCCATTGGATCCAGTAGTAACTTGGAAGAAATTTAAATGAGGTTGAATCAAATAGGCTTGTGAAATTTGAAGAAATTGACACACTAGAAAATTTTAAAAGTTACCAAAAAAAAAGTTTTTTCAATTCTTAATACTAGTGTTGGATAGTGCATGTCTTAAAATTGAGTTTGTAAGTGGTGCCTCATTTTTATACTGGCCGTTTATGACGCGATACGATGTCGGGATAAAATTTGTACTAGTATAGACGATGGGGTAAGAACTAGGAACGTTGATGGTCTGTCTCACTTCAAATATGTAAGGAGGAAGGCAACGTTAACAGTCGACAGAATTGAAGTAATAAAAGAGGCAAAATTTAGAATGCAAATTAATTGTTGGATTTTGAAATTTTAGGACGTGAAGCGAGTGAAGGGAAGATGAATATGAGGGATTTGGTATTCAAAATAATCAAGCTAACCCTGATTATATATTCTCATGTAATTAAAAAAATTTAAGTTTCTTATCATAACATACGCACTTTTCTCGTTTGTTTTAGAACAAACTGTTTTTATAAAAATGTATCCAATTATTAGTAATTTGGGCTGAATTCTTTTTGTGGGACTTCATTATGCCGAAAAAGATATATTGCTTATTTATAGCTCATCGCAATTCGCAATTTAAACACTTATAAGGGTCATTCATTGAGTATTACCATTCTGAAAATTTCATCTTTATAGTTTATCTTTTGTGTTAATTTGGGCGATAAGAAACTGAATATTTCGCCCTTTGATAATAATAACAACTCATTCAATTTTTTGTCGAATCGACTTTTCATGTCTTCTAATTTTTGACGAACAGAATTCCTAATAATAATTAACATTTTTAAATCGGAAAAAGTAACACTATAATGTCATGACTAATGAGATACTGGTACAAAAATAGCAGGTAGTAATCGAGAGCTTAGCGTTTTATTCCTTCTCTAAAGAATCAATATTTTCATACAATCATCGAAAACAAAATTGTTTTTCTGTTGAGTTCAAAGGAACTCCTCAGTACATACCCTCAACCCTAATTTGCTTCTGCTCTCTGTAGTTTTTGTACCGGTGACCAGGACTTATCCCTCTCCTCTTTGTATTTGTCGCATGACTCGCGTGGTCCTTATCGAGGCGAAGTGGGACATTTGAAGCAGACTACCTATAGTTAGGCAACTCTGGCATGAATTTTGGTTCCGATTTCGAGAGCTCAACTTACAGCGCTATCTTTAGTCATTCCCTAGTTGATTACAGATTCCATTCGTACAACGTTCCGTCTCGTGGCGCCCTCTAGTGCATTTTATATGAGTTATCAAAGGATTCCACGCAAGCGCAGGTTAAATCCCATATTTTTATTGGATTTTAAAACATATACATTTGAAATGACCATTATTTTAATCTGCAGAAGATTGTCACAATTTCAATAAAAAATATCATTTGATCCGAAAATTGTGACAATTTGCAGCAGATTAAAAGAATTATGGTCATTTCAAATATATGTGCCCTTCAAATCGAAGAACTAATCTTTAGAGGATGAAAGAAAATAAACAAAAATAAACTTTGGAAATATATATATATAATGCAGTAAATAATCAATTTACAAAAATTTCAATATCGAGGAAAGAATAAAGGAACCAACAATAATTATGCAACGATCACTCATCAAATTATAAAAATTCATTAAAAGAGTAATTAGAATATTAGTGACAAATATATCAATTTGAGCATGAAATGCATTAGATTTATACTTTTATGACAGAAACAATTTTCTTTTTCTTTTAGATACTTTTTCGGATGTCATCTTCATTATTGGATCATAAGATCTTGTTTTTTTCCCGATAAAATTTTATTAATAGTTCTGTGATAAAAGTACAGAATTAATTTCATGGCAAAATCAATAAACTTATTAACTGAAATTCCATGAATTTGACGTTTCAACGGTAAATCTCACATTTCCGTTGAAGTATTCTAGGAATCTTCTGATAAACGATTTTTATGAAATCCACTATTAGTGGAATACCCAAAACTATGATCATTGACCATGAGCAGTTCACTTATATATAAATACCTTGTTGCCTCAAGTTTCTTCAGGAGTTCTGGAAGGTAGAAAAAATATGTCATCATTATGAGGGCGGCTTACATAATCTGAAAGATTATTGAAATTACAAAATGATAATCATAGGGAGTAGAATGAATTACTTGACCAATTAAATGTTGGTAGAGCAAATCTTTTAGCTTTCCATGTGGGTCTATACAATCCATATGAAAATGCTTTATGCAAATAACGCTTTTGGATGAATGAAGACATGGATTTCTGATTCTTTTCAACCAAACATTTCTAACACCCTCAACTTGTGTAATGAAAAACCTAGAAAGAAAACAGTGTTAGAAACTGTCCCAAATTTTTACTAATCAGAAATTATTACACGAATATGAAATTGCTACAGAAAATATTAATTCACATTACATTTTTAGTGAGTTAATCCAAAACCACTACTTATATGAATGCAACACATACTTTTTGACATTACTATCACTGTAGCAATTGGGAACACAGCAAGAATAAACCATTTCAATTAAATTAAATTGAATAAGTTGAAAATGAATACATCTCTAGCTGAATAACACTACTTTTTGAATAAAAAATAAGTAGTCTATGTATGGAATAAACCTTGAAGACGACATGGGAATAAAAAATGGCGTTGGCATAGATAACATGAAAGTTCATGCTCGTCAAAGAATAGTTTCTTATTCGTCATAAAGTCCATCAAGACCGAGATCCGATAAAATCCGTTTTTACCGATCACTAGGTACTGAGAATTCCTAATTTACCGATCCGCTTTGGGAATGACTAAAGATGTCTCTGCCGCTCGTCGAAGAAAAACGTGACCACCTTTGTAGTAGGCGAGTTCCCACCCCCTGATTTGCACTGAGGTGGTACATTGTATAAAAATGAACCGCTCTTACATTTCCGCGTCGTGTACGGGACAAATGAGCCGCCTCTTGTAAGAGGTACCTAACACTATTTCATACCTCAGATATCCATTCTATTTAAACAAAAATTTTTGCATGTATGTGATATCCTAACATATTCTCAAATGTCATCATCATAGCTTCCTTTTATCATCAGATAAAAATGTTTGATCATTAACTTAAGGGCAAGCAAACACCAAAATTACTTAATAGCAGGTTGTCAAAATTGACAAGCCAAATTCTTGGTCTGAAAAAGTTTTATGTAGCGCTCGTAAAAGGCATGTACACATTTCAGAAGATTCGATTCTGAAGAATCATCACTTTTGTGTAATTTGAAAAAATAAGGTACATATTTCAAAGGTGTTTGCTTGTCCGAAATTCTGGTATGATGATGAAAGAATACCTTGTTTATCGATCAATCAATTTTCCCAATAATGTTGCCATATGCATTGGAGATTTATATATTTGTGATTTGGATTTTTATTGGTTTTTAGGAGAAATGAATTTGAGCTTCGAAGAAAGCTTAAAGAAAGCTGAGTAGTAATTTTTAATTTGAGATTTAGGTTTGTTCCTTCATCTCGGCGGTTGTATTAGTATCACACTGCGCCAAGACAAGGGAAAAGACTAGAACAAGTGTGCAGAAGCTCCTGACCTGACGTCAGTACTATTCTAGTTTTTCAAAATTTACCTTAATAATTTCTGCCTTAGGTAACTATTTTTTCCTTATTTGTAGATTTCTTTTGATCCTGAAAAACGACCTGGAGTATCAAACTTGATCAGTATACATTCTATAGTTTCCAATAAGCGAATAGATGAAATATGCAATGAATCAAAAGGATTGAATACTGTTCAGTGAGTTATTTGTCTTTATGTAGAATTGTATCTCGATGAGTGGAACTCCCAGGAACCACAACATATGTTTGCTACATCAAACATTTTGATGAGTTGATGATCATTAGTTGGGAATGAGAGACAATAGAATATTTTTACATTTGATGAAAAACACCAATCCATAAAATTGCTATTGGCTATTTTGATCAAATTGTAGAATTCCAACAAGAATGCAAAATTCGAAATTATTTCGTAACTTGTTGAAATTATAGCATTGCCAACCAAAAAAAAAGTTCTCTTCATTAGTTATTCATATTACTGTTGAAAATATAAATTGTTGTTCCATTAAAACGCCGTGCTTACTGATATTCATATTGCAGGTATAAATCTTTGGTTGCAGATGAAGTGATTGCACACTTGAAACCAATTCAAGCAGAGTATAAGCGATTAATTTCTGAGGAAGGTTACCTTTATGAAATTTTACAGCGAGGTGCAGATGAAGCAAGACAGATTTCAAGTGAAACATTGAAAGAGGTTAAAAGAAAAATTGGTTTTTCATATAATGTAGAGAAACCTTCACTTGCCATCTCAAGTATGTAAATAAAGATACAATCTCAATATTTTCTGATCTATCATACATTTCACCCCTCTATTGCTATTCTTAAACTGGACAATGGGCTATTCATTAAATAATCAATTTTGAGAAACCAGGTTGATCACTCGCTGTTCGCAAAGTTCATTTAGTGAATTTCACTGTGTTAATTATTTTAGTTCTCTGGTTCATTGGGATTTTGCTATCGATCCATACGATCTGGGGAATAATTGTTCCTAGTCAGTCAGTAAGGGGCGCATTTTGTAACTATTGCGTCTTTTTCAACCAGCACCCGAATATTTGAATTCCAAATGAAAGTAATCATTTATGCAACCCTATCGAATGAGTATTTTTTTGAGAACGACATCAATGATGATTAATATTTGGGACTGGCTTATTTTGATTTGATCGTTCGCAAATGAAACATTTCCTAAGTTGAACTGATACTTACTGGAAGGTTTGAAGGGTCAATATCTCGGTCGAGTTCGTTATTGGGTGAAATCGATTTAGTAAATAATTTTTCTTCAAATCATAATTCTGAAATGAAATAATGAATGATGATATTGAATAATAATGAGGTGCTTTTTTACAACTACAAGTATCGTCACTAAGGTAGGCAAGAACTTGACATGTCTACCTACGACAAGTGACGGCTTATCAGTGACTCCAAGGACGGATTTCAAAAAATAATCGAGGGAAGCAATGGTTATTTTGATCAAATTGTAGAATTCCAACAAGAATGCAAAATTGAAATTATTTAGTAACTTGTTGAAATTATAGCATTGCCAACCAAAAAAAGTTCTCTTCATTAGTTATTCATATTACTGTTGAAAATATAAATTTTTGTTCCATTAAAACGCCGTGCTTACTGATATTCATATTGCAGGTATAAATCTTTGGTTGCAGATGAAGTGATTGCACACTTGAAACCAATTCAAGCAGAGTATAAGCGATTAATTTCTGAGGAAGGTTACCTTTATGAAATTTTACAGAGAGGTGCAGATGAAGCAAGACAGATTTCTAGTGAAACGTTGAAAGAGGTTAAAAAGAAAAATTGGTTTTTCATATAATGTAGAGAAACCTTCACTTGCCATCTCAAGTATGTAAATAAAGATACAATCTCAATATTTTCTGATCTATCATACATTTCACCCTCTATTGCTATTCTTAAACTGGACAATGGGCTATTCATTAAATAATCAATTTTGAGAAACCAGGTTGATCACTCGCTGTTCATAAAGTTCATTTAGTGAATTTCACTGTGTTAATTATTTTAGTTCTCTGGTTCATTGGGATTTTTGCATACGATCTGGGGAATAATTGTTCCTAGTCAGTCAGTAAGGGGCGCATTTTGTAACTATTGCGTCTTTTTCAACCAGCACCCGAATATTTGAATTCCAAATGAAAGTAATCATTTATGCAACCCTATCGAATGAGTATTTTTTGAGAACGACATCAATGATGATTAATAATTGGGACTGGCTTATTTTGATTTGATCGTTCGCAAATGACACATTTCCTAAGTTGAACTGATACTTACTGGAAGGTTTGAAGGGTCAATATCTCGGTCGAGTTCGTTATTGGGTGAAATCGATTTAGTAAATAATTTTCTTCAAATCATAATTCTGAAATGAAATAATGAATGATGATATTCAATAATAATGAGGTGCTTTTTACAACTACAACAAGTGACGGCTTATCAGTAACTGCAAGGACGGCCCAAAAATAATCGGGAAGCAAAAAAGATTTTCATAGAAATTTATTTTGAATGATTGATTCAATATTCAAATCTCCTGAAATTACTTTGTATCTTTTCCTCTGCCCTCTATATATCTCATATTTCAACTTGCCACATTCAAGTACACCTTATTCCAATCAACATGACATGACACCCGAACAATTTTATAACCCAAGTACCCTCATCTGTGCTTTTACCGTACACGTCGACCAGCCGAGCTACGGCTTTTAGTAATGGTTTTATCTAACACTCTAACACATACGTCGTTCCGAAGTTCCCAGTGTAATTCCCTACATTAGATCGCTGCATTATACATACAAAGTAGGCCGAAGCGAACATGCCTAGCCTATCCGCTAAAGAGAGCGGCAGCGTTACCATTGTTTCTTCTTATTAATATATATTTCAAATATCGAATTGAAAATTTTATTTGAATATCCGACATCTTCAAGCGTTTCCCATAAAGAAAAATTAATATGTTCCTATTTCACATTTTATGACGATCGTGTTATCAATCGAGATTTTCATCCCTCATCTCATATCAGTATTCCCATGAAATATCAATCCTTGAATCTTAGAGACATTTACTGATATTTCGAGCATAACAATTCGTTGATAATAGTTGTAAGTAGCAAAACAATAGCGTCTTTTTAAAGCGTTCGGATCAACCAGGCGATCTACGAGTATGGAGGAGTATCGTGAAAGCATCTTCATATATTCTTTAATGTTTACTGCAACACTCTGACCTCTGTGTCATGAAATAATAAGAAGGGGTTTAGGTGTTTATCGTTTTGTTTCCTTGACTTGATAAGTTTTTCAGTAGAGAATAAGTTTTACACATTTTCATATGACGACTAAAAATTTCTTGAAGAGTTTCCTGTTCCAAGACTTCCTTTGCAACAGTTAATAATAAATAGTTTATTATAAATTATACAAGATAATTTAATTGTTTTCTAGGCAATTTTCACGCATCTGTGGTGGATTTGATAGATGTATGAGATTTTATATAATTTTGAATTTTTCCAAAATACGGACAATTAGTTTTGATATTTAATGAGTATCTACATTTTATATAATGTAAAGAATGACAAAACTTTTACAGTAATTCATTCAAAAATTTCAACATGTGTAATTTATAATAGATCATTCAATACAGTTTTTTCAGAAGATTTAAAAAATATACGGAGTGTCCTATTCGTCACTGGATACGAAAGGCCCCGCCTTGAAATCCTAGCGGCCCCCTATCTCAAATATCACAAGAATAAAACTCCCTTGAGTCTATTGTATGGCGCACACTATGAAAGCCAGACTGGTGAAGTCCATTGCCTGTGCCAGGGACTAAATATACATATTGGTTGATTTTTTATGAATTTTTAATAATTAGGCTCAGTACCTACTGACCCCCCCCCTGGGGGGTGCAAGTGAATGTGTCATATGCAGAAATTATGAGTTGATGCTTCTGGATGTTATTGTCTAATTTGACCTCGATCCTTTGTCTAGTTTCCCAAGTATGAATTACCCACAGCAAACTCGGCTAGCCCCCCCAGGGGGTGCAAATGGAAGTGAGTCATAAAATTATTCTGTGTATATAGAGAGACGAATAAATACCAAATTTCGTGTCGATTCTATGACTAGTTCTCGAGATATTCGTATCTGCTTGAATAATCATTAAGCCGTTATTTTAGCCCCCCATGGGGTTGCAAGTCAGAGATAACTACTGAATTATTTTTTTTTGTCAATATATAGATAATTCTGCGGGAGTATGATAGCATTCTTACGTTTGATTGATTTTTTATGAATTTTTAATAATCAGGCTGAGTACCTACTGACCCCCCTGGAGGGTGCAAGTAAATGTGGCATAAGAAGTAATTGTCAGTTTATCATCGTGGACGCTATTGCCAAATTTGACATCAATCCTTTTTCCAGTTTGCCAGATAAGAATTTTTTTATTGAAAACTCGTCCGTCATTCAGCATATTCGACCCGGGGGTGCTATGGAATGAGTGCTGGTAATGGATTTATCATGGGCCATCGTCGTAGAGAACGTACCGTATCCAGATTCCAACGTGAAAATAGAAAAATCTCAAATTATCTCGGCGAATCAAAATTGTTTGCATCGCTATCCGGCCAATATTCCAGTGGCGTACGAAAAATTCTGTACAAAACTCGGCTATCTTACTCGGTTGTTTTCACATCAGTTAATTAGGAATGAAAAAAATCGAAAACCTACTTTGATGACCTGTTCGTAACGGCTGTCCTCACGATGTGTTATGGACCGCTGAGCGATAACAATGGTTGCAATACTCACTGTCATATCTGCAACTTCCAAGGAAACTCTAGACACAGCCATACCGTACGATACGGGCTCCGCTGTATCTGATTAGGTCGCAATAACTCGTTCGCCTGATTCCGTGAAGAGCAGCTCTGCTGAGGTGTCCGCTGGGTAATTCTATGATCATTATTAATGATAATGTGTTTATGTTGCTGTACTCAAGTGATTTTTACTTATTTTCATCTGTTTAACCTGTTTTTTTTTTAAATTAGTGCATTACACAACTTATAACGAAACACACATAAGCCTTATCGTCTTCCTCTTTGGTACCAAAATTCCTTATTTGAAGATATGATCAAAATGATTGATCATGATATATTATCTTTTGATACAATCTGATTCTAAAGTTGATGAAAATCTTTATAGCTCAGGTAGGTAACATATTTAAGTTTAACGCGAATTTCTCTCGTCTACTTATTACAGAATTTAATGTTGGGATCACTTTTCGGAAGTTACTACTTTAATAGAAAAAATCCTTATAATTATCGAAAAATAGTCAGTTGGCCGATGTGCAAGTTAGTGGATCTATTGAAAATTCTGTCGAACTGGCAACCATGTCTATTTAAATATCTCTCAATGTTAACCTAAAATATTCGTTGACATTTTGCTCAAGTCTCCGTATCTATGGTCTCCGTTACTGAGGCATGATAAGAATTTTCGTGTACTTTAGCTGTATGTTTTTTTTTCAATAAAATGACAAGATATTGTGTAGTAACTGGCTGTGGGCATGATAGGACTGAAGAAGGTATTCGCTTATATTCAATTCCTCCTGAATGGAGTGGAGATTTGTATTCACCTGATTTGAAGGAATTAGCTAGGGAACGTAGAGCCTTATGGATTTATGCTATTAATGGTGATTTTGTCTCTGATAAGAATCTTGAACAAGAAAAGGTTTGTAGCAAACACTTCGTTACGGGTATGTCATACATGGTTAATAATTTAACGAAATTTTGATTATGGACGTTATTAGGAAAGCCTGCTCCCTTATTGAATAGATACCATCCTGATTGGGTTCCATCTCTCAATTTGGGCAATATTTTGAAAAAACAGGTGAGCTATGATAATTGCAACTTTTTGAACTTATGACGTATCTTATGAAGTTTGAGGTTAACTGTCATCTGTTAAAGTGCCAAATTTTAAGGTGAAATTTGATGTTTATCATTATAATTTTCCTGGTTGTTTAAATCTGAATTCCTATTCAAAATGCAGTCCCTTTATTCTGGTAATTTTCCTGAAATTCTCGTTAGGAATGAAGAGAATTTGTGCATTAGAGCTCGTTGAAATTATAAATGAAGCTGACAGTTTGAGGTTATGATCTAACATCACTGAAAGCACTAAAAAAATATCATGAAAGTAAAACTGCACTTATTTTCGCCTCATTCCGATCATATTTATTCTGTAACAATTAATATTAATTCTATAATACTATATTAAAAAATCCAGTTATAGTTCAGATTATATACTGGAGTTATATATATGAAATAATTCATTCATATTGATTCACTTTCACAATAACAAACATTATTTTATTATAATGGATATTGAAAACACATTACTAGCTTTCATTATTTATTTGACTTCCACTCTCAGTGGAATGTTTTAGATTCCTATCCATTCTCAAAACTACACAGAATTCCAACAGGCGTTATACAATCTATACGAATTCATCAAAAATACATGCTAGGAGTGGAAGTAGCAATAAATCCAATCGATTGTTTACGATTGGGTTATTTCTTAAAGAGCGCACTTATTTCTGACTGTTACCAAATCCGATTTTCTACTTGTTTATCCATTTCAATACTTCAATTTTATCAATATCTATAACTTCTACATGAAAGGAAAACAACAGATTTATTGGATTTATATTGATATTATGCAACCTGTTGTAATTCTTAGAGCAACAAAGATACATGCCACAACACTCACTAAGGGGATATCACATTTGAAGAGCGGAAGCATGCATGGACTAAGTATAGAATCAGGGGGTTTCAAGAAATTTTGCTGCTATCTATGTTGCAAAACGAGTCTATAATTAGGATTTTCAAATTTGCATATAACTTGAATTTAACGACATTGTCGCTTGTATCGTTCTTGCTTCAAGGTCTTCAATTTACTTAATTAATTTTAAATCTCTAGCTTCATTTTAGAAAAACAATGTAACCAAATTTTAGTCCCCACATTTTAGGGGTGATATTTCAGAAAAGGGTGGTCCGAGTAAATTTTGTTATACGAAAGACCCATCCTAACTTCATATGAGCAATCACTTCCTGAAGTTTGTTGAATAATTCTAGGAACACCCTGTATAGTTGACATTTAACAGTGTAATATCAATAACTTTAAATAATACATAGATTGAAAGAAAACTTCAAAGTAGTTCAATAGCTGAAACAATATTGAAATCCCTTGAGTTGCAATTACATATATTCTTTTTTGGAAGATTCTGATTACATGAAACTTGACTTTCAGAGGCCGAGTCATGAGGAGGAAGGTGATCTACCTAAAATGAGTTCGAACACTTCAGAGATGATTTCTTTGAATAGAGATGAGAAATGTTCAAGAAATAGTAAGGATATATCATTGTCTGATCTAATAAATAATTCTCGCTGCAATGATGAAAGTTCATCCTCATCTACAATAACAGCAACATCATCTACATCTCTATATGGAAAAGATGAATCCAGTAGTACCACTCCGTTATTTGAGGATGGTGGTAGTGTTGCTTCCAAAAAACCTTATGGAAAGATATTTGTTTCGAAAAGTATTTTCAAAACCAATCCTAGAGAAGAAATTTCTTGCCGACCTATGATACCTCTCAATTCTCTTGAAAATATAAACTGTACCTCTCAGAATGTGAAAATAGTGAGACCTCAACAATCCTGTATGAATCAAAAATCAATTCCAAAACAGAATTCCACAAAAACACAAGTGGGGAATGAAACTGCCAAATCAAAACCTCTGAAAAAGATGAGGACAGTTTTGCCCAAGAAGACACAAAATGTATTAATTGCTAATACCGGAGTTAAAAAGTCAGTTAAATTTTTTACCTTAAATGTACCTCAAACAAAAAAAGTGAGAATTTTAAAAGAACAGAGGGTGTTTGTAAAAGATTCATCAAATATTGATTATGATGGAAAAAAAGATGCAACAATTGGGCAGAACAATACTGTCCTTGATGAGGATGATCCTCTGTACATTCCCTCTTTAGTAAAAAAAATAGCTATACCAAATTTGCCCGAAATGAAAAAAATCCAATCTATTACAACCATTAAAAATGTTGAAGTTAAACAGCTAAATAAAAACAAATTACACAAAATTTGCTCTTCCTCATCAATATCCGGAGCTCATGAAAAAACACAACCTTTTGAAATGAAAGGAGGACCTATTAATCCGGAACATTCTGTTGTGAAAAGTTATGCAGTCCAAAATAAGGCAGCTAAAGTACCTAATAAAAAGCATAGTTCATTGAAGAACAACAGAAAAGAGGCAAAAACAGAGTCATCTGCCAAAAAAAGTCTACCAAAGTGTACTTTGCATATGAAATCTGACAACTGTAGAAATTTCTTCATTAAAAATTCTGCTTGGGATTATTTAGAACCTACATTTACAGGATTCAATGAAAGAGAAAATAGAATTTCTGAGAAGTGTTCCACCTATTTTGATCAAACATTTAGTACTTTCAACAGGAAGCAATACCAAGAGGAGCATAATTACTCAGATAATTCATTAATTTATAATGAAAAAATAGAATATCTAGATGAGAATGGAGAATTAATACGCAATAGGAGCTTAGGTAAAAGGAAATTTAGAGAAGTATCGTCTTATACATTGCCTCCTACCAAGAAATGTAAAATTGTTATTGAAAGGAATGAAAAGGTAGAAGAAAGAGTGAAGAATTATATATTAGAGAAAGAGCTAAATTTGTTAGTATGTGACCATCTTCTTTTCACCTCAGAAGATGCTAAGAAACCATTAATCATTGTCAACAAACTCAATTTCAATATCCTTAAGATTAATGAGTCTTTGGTTGAACATTCAAGAATAATTTATGTAAAAGAGATTGATGAGAAATTCCCTAAAAAATTACTTGAAAATTCATTTCTCATTGCACAGATCAAAAAAAGAAGTATCACATTGATATCTCCAATAGCTCTGAAATTTTTTTTCTCAAATTAATATGTTGTGATTGATACATTTTGTGTATCATACATTTTCAGTATGAAAAGACTTTATATTTTATTATTATTTATTACTTTTTGTATTTTTCATTATGTTTGGTGTTACATTTTATTTTGTATATTATGGTCTATCAATTTTGAGAGAAATAACTATACATATGAATGAGTCAGCTACTAATATGTATGTTGGTGTCTTGAAGAAATTCATTATATTTTTTGGCAATATATGTATGTTTTCTGTTCTGTTATTGGACATTTATTCATTCTTTTGATCTAAGATAACCACAATTCTGAGGAGTAATTGGCGCCAAGGAGTGCTGGTAATTAGAAATTAATACTTTTCTAGAGGAGGAATAGAGTGTTGAGGAACATAAATACAGTAATTGGATAATCATAGTGGAAATAAATTATGCAACAGCAGTATACAAACTGAAGTCAATCTTAGCATTCCACAATCTAGAAAGACAAATATGTAAAAGGTGCCTCCTGTAGGATATGTTGAAACAAGGGTTGCTCTAGATATTTTTGGAAACTCTGTTGCCGCTAACTTAGAGCTTTCTCTTTAAATGCGCCAGCAGCTATGGCTATGTACACAGTCTCTACTTACGGAACTCTACCAAACTTAATAGGTTTCTTTTTTATGTGCCAATCGCAAAGTTATTCATCCTCATCTTGACAGCTCCACAGCAGATGATGCCCCTTATGGGATAGTTCTGAATATTGCTTCAGCATAAGAGGTTCAATCCCATGTCAGGCCAACTGAGGGACATTCTTTATATTATCTTCAGTTTAAGACTACATTTCATGTACTGCATTAGCTATTAGTGGAAGGATAACGGAATGGGGTAAATAGCAAGCAATAAAAACACATATGCGAACTGAACCTAGGCGATCAGACATGTTACTACAACAAGCCACTACTATAAAGAAATGCCACAAGCAAATCCAGTACCTCTAGTTTGTCTAGAAAAAGTACAATCATATACATCGCCAGGTAGAGGATTGTTGTGCAATGAAAGTGCAGTATACAATCCACTGTTGAGTAATTTTTACAACCGAAAAATAGCCTAACTCTCGCAGGCAATTAAATTCGAATCCTAAGTCCTATCCTGTGAAGATGGGATGGCGTAAGGCAGTGCCCGAAACTTAAGCGGAAGATGACCGTGCAAAATCGACGCGGTCCATTAATTTTCGAGAACCAAGGATCATCTCGAAAGAAACTACGTGTGGTATAGAGCGCATAGATCTCAGAAATGGTTGAACCAGGTAAACTGGTATCTGCTTAGATTGGCCAACATATCAGCAATATCATTACCATGTATATGAGTGGTTAGGGACGCAGAGGCACCTCAACACAACACCAGCACTCCCAGCCTGGTGCTGAGTTTGAACGTTCTTACCGTGACACAATCCCTATTGGAGTTGAAATCGACGATTTAAGAGTTTCTAACACATTCAATGAGTCTGACACAATCAAAGCATTTGAAACGCATTCCCACTGCTTCAATTTTTGCGGTGTATATGGACCAGTAATCTGGTAAGCGGGCCGGCATCTTCAACAGGGTTTCTAGCAAAACACACCATAACCTGCGGAATCCGGAGATCAGAACAGCGACCCATTTGTAACGACTACTCGATGTTGAGAAAATTTTTCCGCCAACAACGCAGAAAACTTGAGGACTCGAAATTGAACATTTTTGAAGGTTCGAATTAAGAACAAAAACTCCGATGAGTCTAGCCTGAAGTGGAATGTCATAAAATGGAATGTTCTATATGGCAATTATCAGATTTCTCATGGTAGACAGGTCGGAAAATGCCTGAATGTGAGGTGGTATGGTCGCACACACCCAAAGGTCACCATGATGGCCAATCATGTTTCTAACTGCGTGGTTCGCCACCTGAGGGATCTTTGACACATACTTAAAAGCCAGCCACCTATGTCTGTATGACAGAGGTTATTGTGCTACCTCGTAGATAATAACATTACTTGAAGTAGACAGCATGCAAGGACATAACCGCGCGTAGGACAGCGTATTGCGCTCTAGGCATTCCAAGTTTGATTTAGAGCATCTCCCATAAAAAAAGCTCGCCTAGTCTGAATGTGGTAGAGCAACCTTTTAGTATGTTCTAATTGATACGGCAGAGCTACACCTCATGACGTGCGGACAGGTGATGTGCACATAAGCAGATCCGCGATACCGCGACAGATCAAGGTACGGAAGATATAGGCGTCTAGAGTGTCATTTAGAGTTGCAGATGTGGGAGCGAGAGTTGCAGCCATTTTTGTGTCTCAACCAACTGCTTTCGCACACATCGTGAAGACAACCGTTCCCATCACGTCGAGGTCACCAATGTAGGTTTTCTTTACCTACGCGTTTTCTCCCTGGCGCACACATTCGGACTCTTCAGTATGGCTTGTGTGCGCCATGCTATAGAAGCTGTTCTTTGTGATAATTGAGAATGTGAGCTGCCGGGATTCGAACCCGGCGACTTATGAAGGATCGCCACAATTGCAATCAATGGTTTTTAGAGCTTCAGTCCACTTTTATTTATCAATCAATTGAATTATTCGTAGTTTCTATGAACTATTTTAATTGTGTTTATAAGTACAACGACGAACTTCTTAACTTAGCTGCCGTAGCAGTTAAGTTAAGAAAAAGAACAAATTAAAAAGACAGTGGCAGAAAGAATGGCCTACCGCTCGAAAGCAAGCAACACATCGCAACGTTGCTTCAATAGTGTTATAATTCAAAATATGGCGATTTTGAGTTATAGTTATCACTGGATTCAGAATAAAAGCTCGTTCAATCTCAAAAAACCGTTCTTACTTGACGGAATTCAGTGGCCACCAGACAGCAGTTGAATTGGTGTAAGAGGGTTGCCTTTTATATTGCGAGATTGGAAAACAAAATCAAATATTAATCATCGAAAATCGCATTATTCTTTTTCAAAATATTACCCATTAAGGTCTATACACTTTGCTTGCGTTTGAACCAATTGTCGGAGCACTTTTGCCACTGTGATTAAGATATCTCCAGAACCTGCATTCTGAACGCATCAACCACTTCTTCAGGTGTCGAAAAACGTTGACCTCTCATTTTATCTTTTGAGTACGGGAATAAAAAGAAGTCATTCGGTGCCATGTCAGGACTATACGGCGGATGACTCATCAAATCGATGTTTTGAGTGCTCAAAAATGCAGTTGTTTGAGCCGATGTATGAAAGCTCGCATTGTCGGGTGAAAGGTGATCCGTTTTCGGTGGTTTTTGGTAGTGGAAGGCAACTGCCAAACAAATGGTTGTGTACCACCATTGAGTATAAATCTACCTAGAGGGGAAACGCAGTTCAAAGAAATGAAGGCAGAAATTCTTCCTGTAAAGTGGCGGTCTCAAGCGTATAAACACGGCAACCTTTATTTCATTGTATTTATGGTTGCAGCGACTTGGTCTCCCTGTCTGAGCCAGGGTCGGATTTATTCGACATCACCTCTCAGAATATTTTATTATTTAGATATATTGACTTACTGTCCAATGATCTGTGTATATTTAGATGACGATTTTAATGAATGAATTATGCGTATATTGTTGGTGATATCAAATACGTGAAGTGAATTTAGATCAGTTACGCATGTACACAAGAAAATTGTATGTAACATATATAATTGAATGAGCAATAAATGGACCAAGTTCTTATTTTATCACCCTAATTCTGAGGAACAACTGGCTTATTTCTCAAATATTTTTTATCCTCTGTATTGAGGCAAAAAAAAAAATTGATAGTTTTGGCGCACAGTTAAGTGCGGAAAAATTTCTGAAATGAATCTGGAGCAGTTCAGGTGAACGATAAAGAAAAGAACGTGAAATGTTTAGGTGTATTCGGATGTTTGAAGCAACAGAAACAAAATATTCATAGTGAAATTTGACGTTTTCTCGTTTTTTCGCATCAAATTCGTCTATTTACGAAGATCTCCCGTAATGAAATATTTTTAATTAATAATGGTAACTTATTACCTCCTTCTAAGAATCGATGAGGATAAATTCTTAGGATGACTACATAATAATTTTTTCAATGAGTAAAAAAAACGATACTTCAAAATCACACTATATTTCCTTGGGTTCGTAATTAGTGGAATCCTGCACTGAGAATCTGTAAGGATAGCGCAAATGGTACTTTTGTTTATTTCATTATTTGAAGAATAGATCCTGAAAAACATTTTTCATTACGCCAAAATCACTTCATAATGACTTCAGGCTAGATATTCATACTACAAACATAAAACAGTGTTCTCTTTAGATTTTTTTATTTATTTTATTCCGTTTTACCTTTGTGAGCATTTCGTTACTTTAGATGAGTTGCAAAACTATATCAGACTAAGATTAGTACCTGCTATGGAATAACCTACCATGGTATAAAATTATTTCCTGTAATTAGTAATATTTGCATAATCTATATATATATAACCATTATTCAATATTTATGTTTTTGTTTACATGATTAAAACAAATACTCTGATTATAAAAACCAAAAATTTACGCATGTTCAGTAATTAATTATAGTCTAAACAGAATAGATTCATATTAATCATCTAACAAAAATTTTTTTATTAAAGAACAGCTCGTAGGTTTTTCAGAAGCAAATTTAGGTGATGAAACAATTCTTCAAGCAAGTATAATTGCACACCTAAATCTGGGAATACTTGTAATCTATCCAAGTAAATTGTTATTGGGATTCAGTACAGAAAATAATCATCAAGCAAAGTAACATCATCTTAAAATAGATATTCGAAGTGACATCATTCATTGTTGTTGAAGATTTCGAAAAAGAATTTCATATTTTTAACAGTATGATATCAAGAGACCTGTTCACTGGTCTCTGCCAAGGAGAAAAAACTTCAGAAATATCAGTGTTTGGAAAAACATAGATGATTTTTTCTGGTTTGTAGTGAAAAAAAAGCAATGTGACAACCTCATGCCTTGGAAGTTTTCATAGAAATGATGGTTTTCATGATTTGGAAATCTTAAGAAAAAAATTACAAATGTATGATGATAACATCATAATTTTGAGGTTTTTTTGGAATTTCTCACTAAAAAAGAATGGTTTATAATCTTGAAGTAGAAAGAATTATGGTAGAACATCATTTTTATGGTGTTGAATTTTTTTTACCAGAAAATTAATATTTTGTATCTTCCTTCTGAATATGGAGCTCATTGGATGAAACATGAGAGAGTGAATCATTTTTTAGAGGGAAAATAATGTTTTTAAACAATTCAGATTCGATAGTGGGTGCTGTGGAAGGTATTTTTCATTCATACTAAACTGGACTACAGAGGGGTATTTGCCCAATGTGAAAACTTAAAATGCTTATAACTTTTTAACGCAGCTGAATGTGGAAAAAAAGTGTTTCTTTTGATCTCAAGAACCTATGATTAAAATTAACGCAGTGGTCAAAGACTCATCCTAAGGTATACCTAGAGAGCCATTTAAAAATATCAAGTTGATAACGTCACAATTTTCAGAAATAACCTGTATACAAACTTTCATGTGAATAAAGTTTATTCAAAAAACTTTTACTGCATAATATAATCGTATCTATCATAATTATTTTTGTTTTTTGAAAGAGTCATTTGAATTGAATGTTTTATGTTACTCCTAAACTACTGGTTCAATTTGGCTCCATAACAAACTTATCCATCCCTAAATACTACCTTGAAAATTTCAGCTCTCTAGCTCACCGTTGGACAGACAGAATTGATATTGACCAAAAAATAAAGCCTCTGATTTTTGAATGATACAGTTAAATGGACAAAACTATAAAACTCAATGGTTAATAAGAGCATTAAAAGAATTAATTAAAGTGACTTTTTTAAAAATTTTAATTAGGTATAATTAATATTATAAATAAATACAATATATACACAATATAAATATTTAGTTAATGACTTTTTAATCTTTTGTGGAAATATAACTTTCCAAAAACTTCTCAACATCATTGATTAGGTTCAGGATGTTAACAAGAACTGCTTTCTTTTCAGGAAATTGTTGAAAAATATAATCCTCAAGTTCTTCAGATTCATCTCTCTGTAGTCTTTTTCTCAATCTATCATTATTTAGTGATAATATTTTCAAACAAACGAAACTTATATAATTTTGAATAATAGGCTTGAATACCAAGTTTGTTGCATCCAATTCAAAAGTTTTTATCAAGTATTTCATATTAGTTAATACATCTGTAGAGTCATAATTTATATAGTCCAATAAAAATTGAACACTTCTCTTCAGTGAATCATACAGAATCTTTTGCCTGAGACCATTTGGAGAATCTTCGTCACTTGAAGGAGTGAAATGGGGATCATGATTAGGGTTTTCAATTTTATTGGTTCTCAATGTACCAAAGTTTTTATCATCACTTTCATGAAGTTGTCCACTGAAGAATGTTTTCACTTTAATGTCAAATTCTTTATTTTCATTCTTGAGTTGGTTATAATCGGGTATTGGTCTGAGGTTATTCTTCAAAAGTAACGGTTCAATTTTATCCTCAAAAACTTCTTGTTCACATAATTTTCTGCATATCGATACATACTTTTCTTGCTGATCAAGCTCCAATTTGTTCACTTTTAGTTTTTCAAAATGCTCTGATAGTTTATTTTCATCCAACTTTGCTTTTATTTTATCCTCACCATGAACGAACATAAGAGTTTCCAAAGTTATCCATCTATTGAAAACAATTTTTAGAGAGTTTTCTATAGCAGCTGTATCTTTTGATAAAAACTTCAATTCCATCAAAGACTTTCTACCCATCAATTTCTTTTTTTGCTCAACTTGTTTTTCCAGAGGGCCACCTTCACTCTTCCCCACATTTAGTGGCAAAGGATCAATTAATAAACTTATACGTTTCTGTTGCTTGTCTTTTATTTTATTTGCAATACTCTTCAAATTTTTAATCGGAGCTTTCTCACAACGCTGGATCTGATTTGAACTCCTAAATACTTTTTTAACTTCTTTTACATTATGATTAACATTCTGGCCATGACCTTGAGTAATTTCTGTTTTGGAATTTGTACTATTCTCTGTTCCGAATTTCGTATGTTCTTCAGAATTGACATTCATAGAACTTATATCACAGTTGGATTCAGTAATTTCCAAGTGATCATTCTTACACTTTTCAGATTCTTCAATAATTTGCTCCATAACATTGTATCTCTTATTCTGATTGACCATATCAATAGGCTTTTCTATTCCAGGATCATTTTGTCCTTTATTTAATGCAGAAATTGATAACTTTGTATCACCAATATCATCTAGGGAAAGTTTAGCAAATGATGAAATAGTAGTAAATTCTCTAGTCTTCTCTGCTCTCTTGGATTTTATGTTAATTCCATCTGCATTGCAGGATGTTGAAGTTTTCGTTAGAAGAGTATATTTAGGTGGTTCTTCTAAATCCCGCAACCATAGTGGGCTATCTACAATTTGTGACTTTATATGGTTGTTTGCATTAAAACAAAAAATACTGCAAAAGTTGCCATATTCATCCAAGTCATAAACTTTTTTGGCATTACTCAGTATTTTGTATCTACACTTTGGCTTTGATATTATATTCTTGCACAAAGGATATCCACATAAATTGAGAAGAGCTCTTTCTTCAGAAATATCTTGATAATAAGAGCTATTTAAATGGAATAAAACCTTAAGGAATATATCAGTAGTAACACTTCTTTCAATTAAAAGATTTACAATTCCCAAAGCTCTTCTTTCACAAATCTTCCTCTTTTGATTCAATGTAAGAGTATCTTCAACATTGCAATTTCCACTTGCTTTAATTTCTTCCGAAATAGATAAATAATCTTCAAGGGAGTCGTGCTCCATTTCAGCGAGTATATCTTAATCTGGATATCAAATTTGTATCCTCCAAAATTGATAATTTATACCAAAGAATGGAAGTAAATGTTAGTTAACAACATACACTATTTATCTGTTTACAACTTTTCTCTGTTTTGTGATCATACTGATCATCTGTTCATATACCTAAGGTTAGGTCATAGAACGCCATAAAGTTCTTCTTCTATTAACTTTCTGTGGCTGCTGAAATATCCTAAGTAATTTTGAATTAACAAAGGTGCAAAAATTACAAAATTAGTCTTCTGGCTGCTGACATACTCTAGCCATAAAGTAATTACATATAAGCTTCATTCGGGTTCAAATTCTGACTGTTTCAGAACCATCAGAAGCATGCGCATTTTAGTGTTCGGTGTCCATAAACTGAACATTGCCGTTATGGTTATGCTCTATGCTTGTTAATAATTGTCATTTTGAATTTGAGTTTCAACGTTTTGAAACGTGCTGACCATCTTGAATTATATTTCATTATATTATTTGAAATTACCGCCATCAAAACAGAGATCGATTCTGTATTCAATACTCTGCTATAAATAATTGACGCTCTATGAAATGCGCATGTGTCAAAAAAACTCGCCCACTATTATATGCCCTTAATTTGTCTTAGTTATAAGATAATCTTATACACTTATAAGATAATCTAATCTAATTATTTAATATGTATATATGAAATTTGTCCAAAAAATTAATTGAATTTATATTTCTATGAATTTGTCCCTAGAAGTTGAACACTTTACCGGTACCGGAAAAAGTTACGGAATGAGTACGAACGAAAGCATTAAATTCCTATGGTTCAACTTTTACGGTACCGGTACCAACCAGTATAAACGAGCCCTAAGACATTTTCTTCCTCATGAGCGTTTTGAAATATTGGAGTCATGAAAGTGAGGTACATAATCGCAATTTATTAAGAATATTACAATAAATCAACGAATTTATTCAGCTATTGTTGATTTTCGTAACAATCCCCTAACTTTATACGAATTTATCTAGATGTCAGATGGGCGGGGCTTATGGTTCAATTGTCATGGATTTGTTTAAGTCACTGTCACGTACGGTGAATAACAAGAGGGAAGCGAAATTAGAGATTCTCGTCTTTGATTGGTCCTCGTGATTTCGGTATATTTTATCTGGATTGGATACGTTTTTCATTGGTCAGAATCATTAAATACCTGGATTTCTATGTTATAGTATTAAGTCCATGTGTTTTCGGTATATTTCATCTTAGAATTGGCATTCTGACGTTTCGAATTTCTTGTTAGGTCAATTCCGATAAAGGATAAGACATTTTATTCCTCGTGACCGTTTTGAAATATTGGAGTCATGAAAGTGAGGTACATAATTGCAATTCATTAAGAATATTACAATAAATCAACAATTTCATTCAGCTATTGGTGAGTTTCGTAACAATCCCCTAAATTTATACGAATTTATCAAGATGTCAGATGGGCGGGGCTTATGGTTCAATTGTCATGGATTTGTTTGAGTCACTGTCACGTACGGTGAATAACAGGAGAGAAGCGAAATTAGAGATTCTCGTCTTTGATTGGTCCTCGTGATTTCGGTATATTTTATCTTGATTGGATTCGTTTTTCATTGGTCAGAATCATTAAAATCCTGGATTTCTTTGTTATAGAATTGAATCCACGTGTTTTTGGTATATTTCATCTTAGAATTGGCATTTTGAAGTTTCGATTTTCTTGTTATGGCAATTCCGATTAAGGATAAGACATTTTCTTCCTCGTGACCGTTTTGAAATATTGGAGTCATGAAAGTGAGGTACATAATTGCAATTCATTACGAATATTAGAATAAATCAACAATTTCATTCAGCTATTGTTGATTTTCGTAACAATTCCTTAATTTTATAAGAATTTATGAAGATGTTAGATGGGCGGGGCTTATGATTCAATAGTCATGGATTTGTTTAAGTCAGTGTCGCGTACGGTGAATAACAAGAGAGAAGCGAAATTAGAGATTCTCGTCTTTGATTGGTCCTTGTGATTTCGGTATATTTTATCTTGATTGGATACGTTTTTCATTGGTCAGAATCATTAAATACCTGGATTTCTTTGTTATAGAATTGAATCCGTGTTTTTGGTATATTTCATCTAGAATTGGCATTTTGAAGTTTCGATTTTCTTGTTATGGCAATTCCGATTAAGGATAAGACATTTTCTTCCTCGTGACCGTTTTGAAATATTGAGTCATGAAAGTGAGGTACATAATTGCAATTCATTACGAATATTAGAATAAATCAACAATTTCATTCAGCTATTGTTGTTTTTCGTAACAATACGAATTTACCTTAAGTTTATACGAATTTATCATGACGAAATTAGCCTCATGAGAATGTTATAATTTTGAGATATTTGATTCTATAAGAGTTTGGGTGAAGTGTCTACCAAACCTCACAAATTTTCTCTTGATTTCATTGATTGAATTTTGCTATTTTTTCTTGATTTGTTGATTGAATTACGCTGTTTTTTGGATAGGAATTTATTTTGAACTTGAATTGTTTAATTTAATTCTCGAGTTATATTTGAAATTTCATATTTAATTTTCTCTTGAATTGGATTTAATTTGAAAATTATGGATATTGAAAAACTGAAAAGAAAACGTTCAGCTGTAAAGGGCACTTTAACTAGGATTGAAAATTTTCTCAATAACTTGGATATAGAGATAGATATCAATGAATTTTCACTCTGGGAATCTCTGCTTATACAAGCTTACGAAAATATAGTGACATTCAGGAAGAAATAGAAATGTTGGATGAGGAAGATGATGATAGAAATGAAACTGAATATAAGTATATTTCTCTTTTGGCTAAAATTAGAAAACTTAGTGGTCAAATTAAAAACGAGAAAGTACAATATTTCAAAACGTACTTCAAACATCTATGAATGAATCTTCTGGCTCAAAGGTTCATTTGCCAAGCATTAGCATTCCGTTATTTACTGGAAAACATTCTGAGTGGAATTCATTCAAAAATCTTTTTGATGCTATTGTTCACAATAACGAGAGTCTTAGTGACGTTCAAAAATTCACTTATCTGAAATCTAGTTTAAAAATGAACCATTAACTTTGGTTCAGGATTTATTGCTAACTAATGAAAATTACGAAGTGGCACTTGATATTCTTTGCAAGCGGTATGATGATCAATTAATTACAATAAATATGCACTTGAGTGGTTTGCTCTGAAATCAACTCAATCACGAAAGGAGATTCAAAAATTTAAGGCAATTTATTACAAAGGTCCGGCAAAGTTTCAATTCACTACAAGCTCTCAAATTGCCAGTACACAATTGGGATGTTGTTTTGGTTTTTCTCTTGAGTAAAAAATTGGATTTTCAAACACAAAGGGCTTATGAGTTAGAAAGAGACTCTTCCGCATTACCCACTTTTCAAGGTTTCTTAGAATTTGTGGAAAAAAGATGTCGTGCTCTGGAAAATATATCCTCTTTAGATACGAGGGTTAGTCAAAAGGTAGTGAACTTCGTATCGGATAATCAAAACCAAACATCACGTAAAATATATGTGGAAAAATCTCGTCAAAGTTGTTCATTTTGCAAATTAAAAGGTCATTCAATTTATTCATGCGATAAATTCAAGAATGTATCTTTAGAGAAGAGACGGGACTTCGTCCGACTGAATCGATTGTGTTATAACTGTTTAGGTTCGAAACATACTGTTACTAATTGTGAGTCGGGTGGCTGTCGTAAATGTAACAAAAGGCATAATACTCTTCTTTGCCAAGGTTTTAGTTCCGATAAAAAATCGCACTCAACTGGAGTTATCGACAAAACTGTCGATAGCATTCCTTGTACTAGTGATACTCAGCTGAGATCATCCATTGCGGATAATTCCATATTTCCAGCTACTGTCGGTTCTAGCCATGTTGGAAACTTTAAAACTGAGGTTCGAAATGTCATATTGGCTACTGCTATAGTTAATATTTTTGATGAAAGGAAAAAGGGTAGTGGCACGAGCATTACTAGATTCTGGAAGTCAAATGTCATTCATCACCACCACTTTAGCTCAAAATTAGGTCTCAAGAGCTTTTATAAAGTTCACAACATTAGTGGTATATCAGGAACAGTAACGAAAGCTTCAAAGATGATGACAATTGATATAGAATCGATGCATTTTCCTAAAACATTCCAACTGACTTGTTCTATATTGGAGAATATTACCACAAAATTACCCCAGGTACCGATAAATAGAAGCAATTTTAAGGTCCCCGATAACATCAGTCTCGCTGACAGTAATTTCTATATTCCTGAAAAAATCGATTTACTCATTGAGCCGATTTATACTTTGAATTGTTGATTCCAGAAATAATAAGATTGGGAAGTGGACAACCTGTATTACATAATTCATATCTTGGTTGGCTTGTGGCAGGCCAAACGCCCTCAACATCAAAGTACGCTTCTCATTGCGCATTTCTCAATGCATATAGTCCATATTCACACTCTGAGGAAATAAGTTTGAATGAGCTCATACCCAGGTTTTGGCAATTAGAGGAAATATCGAATGAGCGTTCATTATCGAAGGAAGATAGAATTTGCGAAGAGTACTTTCGTAATTCAGTCATCAGATTGAATGATGGATCTTTTCAGGTTAATATTCCATTCTTATCTGCAGAACATACTCAGAAGTTGGGTGACTCATTTCAATCAGCTTTAAGGAGATTCGTATCCTTAGAAAAGAAGTTTCAGCAGGATCCAGAATATATGAAGGGTTATATAGCATTCATTAATGAATACGTCAACTTGGGCCATGCTAAATATGTCGACTTTGATTCTGACAATCCTGAAACCTATAAAAATAAAAATTTTTGCCCCATCACGGTATTCTAAAGGAAAGCAACACTTCTACGCCTCTCAGAGTGGTATTTGATGCATCTATGAGAACAACATCTGGATTTTCCCTAAACGACATTATACTGAAAGGGTTTCTTACACAACCTGGATTTATTCTGATATCCTTATTCGCTTTAGACTGTTTAAGTATGTGTTGACTACGGATATTCAAAGGATGTTTCGTATGATCCAGATTTCTCCTGAGCACAGACCATTTCAGAACATTTTATGGCGGGAAAATTCCACAACTCCACTTAAATGCCTTGAGTTACAAACCGTAACCTATGGTACCAGATGTGCTCCATTTTTAGCAACCCGTTGCATTAAAAAACTGGCTCTGGATGAAAAATTGAAATATCCATTAGCTTCTAAATCACTTTTGGATCAATGCTATATGGATGATATTTTGACCGGTACTGATAATTTAGCCGAATTAAAAATTTTGAAGACACAATTAATTGAACTTCTAAGGTCGTACGGGTTTGAATTGCATAAATGGCATTCTAATTGCGTGGAATTTAATGAGAGTACATGCGATTCGTTGGTGTCAATTTCTGATGATAATTTCTCCAATAAAGTATTGGGTATTTCATGGAATACCAGCTTAGATATGTTTCAAATTTCGACACCGTCGAATTATTCCTCAGATTCGAAAACAAAAAGACAAGTCCTGTCATCTATTGCTCAAATTTATGACCCTTTAGGATTAGTTGCTCCTGCGTAGTTATCGCAAAAATGATTATGCAGGAGATTTGGCTGAAAAGCTCAACTGGGACTCTGAACTAAGTCCACAGCTATTGGGAAAATGGCGCAAATTTGCAACCAATTTGGCAGACCTCTCAAATATTCCTATTTCACGCTACGTTTTCAGAAGTGGACAAATTACCTCAGTACAACTTCACGGGTTTGCAGATGCATCCACAAAGGCATATGGCGCATGCGCATATATTAGGCTCTGTATGACGATGGAAAAGTTTCCAGTAATTTATTGTGCGCAAAATCTCGAGTAGCTCCCCTAAAAACAATATCTTTGCCGAGACTTGAACTATGTGCAGCACTTCTGCTGTCAAAACTCATTCATAAAATGAAAAGAGTTATACAATGTCCAGTAGAGCAGATATATTTGTGGACTGACTCTAAAATTGTCTTGTGCTGGTTGCAATCACCTTCAAACCGGTGGCAGACCTTTGTTGCAAATAGAGTGTCTGAAGTACAAGAATTAACTGGTGATTGTATATGGTCACACATTAACTCAGCGGATAATCCAGCAGATCACTTATCACGAGGTGTATCTCCAAATGACTTGGGTAATTGTTCTAACTGGTGGACAGGTCCTGCAATTTTGAAAGGTGATTTCTCAATAAAAGGAAATCTCAACCAAATCACCGATTCTGAACCTGTAGAAAATGTCCCTGAACTTAGAAAAATTTCATCGATGACAACTACTATCAACACAGATACTGAACGTTTGGAACAATTTCCGTTCAATAGATTTTCCAAATATTTCAGGTTGGTGAGATGTATTTCGTTCTGTTTGAGGTTTTATAAAAATTGCCGCGATAAAAGTAACAGACAGCTTGGTCCCCTTTCAGTTTCAGAAATTAAAAGTGCGGAAATAGTGTTGATCAAAATGATTCAGAGGAACATTTTGAAAATGAAATTGAATGTATTAAAAATCAGACAATATTTAAGGGAACCCACCTCTCGAATTTGAATCTTTTTATTGATAAGGATGGGATAATAAGACTTAATACCAGACTTGCAATCGCGCCTATAAAATTTGACCGCAGATTTCCCATTCTTTTACCTGCAAAAAATAATGTTGTTAGAATGTTGATTACTTCAGAACATCTCAAATTGTTACATGCCGGACCATACACAGTTTTAGCAAATTTACGGCTTAAATATTGGATAATTCACGGAATACGAGAAGTAAAATCAGCGCTAAAAGGATGTGTCATATGTTTCAGATTTAACACTCGAACTCGTGAACAAATAATGGGAAATATTCCTTCAGATCGAGTAACGATTGCTAAACCCTTTCAGCGAGTTGGAATAGATTATTCTGGTCCTTTGTTAATAAAGGAATCTCGCTTAAGACGGTCAATAGTTTCAAAATCGTATATTGCACTTTTCATATGTATGGTTACGAAAGCCGTACATATCGAGTTAGTTTCTAACTTAAGTACATCGGCATTTATACATACACTCAAACGATTTATCGCTCGTCGGGGTTGTCCTGAAATAATATGGAGCGATAATGGCAGCAATTTTCGAGGCGCTGCTAGTGAGTTGAAGGAAATCAATAAATTCCTTAAGAGTGAAAAATTTTGCGGAATTTTCGATTTCTTGAGTGTAAAGAAGATAACTTGGAAATTTATACCTCCAAATAGTCCCCATTGGGGTGGACTATGGGAGGCTAACATTAAGTCTATGAAAAATCATTTAAAGAGGGCATTTGGAGGATCAGTGTTGTCGTTTGAAGAACAGCTGACTTGCCTAGCCCAGATTGAAGCCGTCTTGAACTCTCGGCCATTGTGTGCAATTTCTAGTGACCCAGATGATTTCAACTGCTTGACTCCAGGCCATTTTCTGATAGGCCAGCCGTTGATGGCTTTGCCGGAGGCGGATATCACGGATATACCTGATAATAGGTTGAAGTATTGGAGTTTGTCTCAGAAAATTTCTCAGAAGTTTTGGAAAAGGTGGTCAGTTGAATACTTGCACCAGCTGCAGACTAGATCCAAATGGCATCAGTCGGTAGCTGATGTGAAGGAAAACACTTTGGTTCTCATTAAGGAGGATAACCTACCTCCTTTGAAATGGCCCCTTGCAAGGATAATCAAGGTGCTCCCAGGTTCCGATGGTAGAGTACGTATCGTTGAATTGAAAACAAAAGGTGGAAATTTTGTTCGACCTATCACAAAACTTTGTCCACTGCCCATTAATTGATTTCATTTGAAGCGAACAAGATGTCAGATGGGCGGGGCTTATGGTTCAATAGTCATGGGTTTGTTTAAATATTGTCAGTGTCACCTACGGTGAATAACAAGAGAGAAGCGAAATTAGAGATTCTCGGCTTTGATTGGTCCTCGTGATTTCGGTATATTTGTTTATATTTTGATTGGATAAGATTTTTATTGGTCAAAATCATTAAATAGATGGAATTTCTTTGTTATAGTACTGAGTCCACGTGTTTTCGGTATATTTCATCTTAGAATTGGCATTTTGAAGTTTCGAATTTCTTGTTAGGTCAATTCCGATTAAGGATAAGACATTTTCTTCCTCGTGACCGTTTTGAAATATTGGAGTCATGAAAGTGATGTACATAATTGCAATTCATTAAGAATATTACAATAAATCAACAATTTCATTCAGCTATTGTTGATTTTCGTAACAATCCCCTAAATTTATACGAATTTATCAAGATGTCAGATGGGCGGGGCTTATGGTTCAATTGTCATGGATTTGTTTGAGTCACTGTCACGTACGGTGAATAACAGGAGAGAAGCGAAATTAGAGATTCTCGTCTTTGATTGGTCCTCGTGATTTCGGTATATTTTATCTTGATTGGATAAGATTTTTATTGGTCAAAATCATTAAATAGATGGTTTTCTTTGTTTTAGTACTGAGTCCACGTGTTTTCGGTATATTTCATCTTAGAATTGGCATTTTGAAGTTTCGAATTTCTTGTAAGGGGAATTCCGATAAAGGATAAGACATTTTATTCCTCGTGACCGTTTTGAAATATTGGAGTCATGAAAGTGAGGTACATAATTGCAATTCATTAAGAATATTACAATAAATCAACAATTTCATTCAGCTATTGGTGATTTTCGTAACAATCCCCTAAATTTATACGAATTTATCAAGATGTCAGATGGGCGGGGCTCATGGTTCAATTGTCATGGATTTGTTTGAGTCACTGTCACGTACGGTGAATAACAAGAGAGAAGCGAAATTAGAGATTCTCGTCTTTGATTGGTCCTCGTGATTTCGGTATATTTTATCTGGATTGGATACGTTTTTCATTGGTCAGAATCATTGAATACCTGGATTTATATGTTATAGTATGGAGTCCACGTGTTTTCGGAATATTTCATCTTAGAATTGGCATTTTGAAGTTTCGAATTTCTTGTTAGGGCAATTCCGATAAAGAATAAGACATATTCTTCCCCATGACCGTTTTGAAATATTGGAGTCATGAAAGTGATGTACATAATTGCAATTCATTAAGAATATTACAATAAATCAACAATTTCATTCAGCTATTGTTGATTTTCGTAACAATCCCTTAAATTTATACGAATTTACCAAGATGTCAGATGGGCGGGGCTTATGGTTCAATTGTCATGGATTTGTTTGAGTCACTGTCACGTACGGAGAATAACAGGAGAGAAGCGAAATTAGAGATTCTCGTCTTTGATTGGTTCTCGTGATTTCGGTAGATTTTATCTTGATTGGATACGTTTTTCATTGGTCAGAATCATTAAATACCTGGATTTCTTTGATTTAGTATGGAGTCCACGTGTTTTCGGTATATTTCATCTTAGAATTGGCATTTTGAAGTTTCGAATTTCTTGTTAAGGCAATTCCGATAATTGATAAGACATTTTCTTTCTCATGACCGTTTTGAAATATTGGAGTCATGAAAGTGAAGTACATAATTGCAATTCATTAATAATATTACAATAAATCAACAAATTTATTCAGCTTTTGTTGATTTTCGTAACAATCCCCTAAGTTTATACGAATTTACCACGATGTCAGATGGGCGAGGCTTAATGTTGTCATGGATTTGTTTGAGTCACTGTCACGTACGGTGAATAACAAGAGAGTAGCGAAATTAGAGATTCTCGTGTTTGATTAGTCCTCGTGATTTCGGTATATATAGAATCATATCAAAAAGCATAACATAGTATTACATTAGTCAAACTCTGGCAAGTGTTGGAAGACAAAAATATTCCACCATTGTATATTGATACTGTGAGAGAATTATACAGAAATATGACGAGTTGAACTAAGGACTTCGACAAGGATGCTGCATAGCACCTATCTGTACTGTTCAAAATTTATTTGGAGGGAGGTTTGAAAGAATGGAGGAAAAAGTGTGGATCTGTGGGTGTTACAGTAGGAGATTATGAATTATATAGCTCACACTTTGCAGATGACCAAATAATATTCGCGGAAGATCAAAATGATGTCTACTACATGCTTAGGAAAATAGATGAGGAATATAGGAAGGGAGTTAAGAATCAATTCATCAAAAACAGAGTATGTAGGGAGTAAAGGAAACAATTTAGAACTATGAGGTAGCATAAAAAAAAAATACACAAGAAATAACATCTAGACATCAATTGTAGTAGAAGAGGAAGACCTAGAAAGTCCTGGACACAAGAGGTGAACTGCGCGGTGGATGATGACTGGAAGGATCGTCGGCGTTGGAAACTAGGATGATAAATATTCCCACAGTTCATATTTTGCCATCAAAGAGAACTTATTTTTTTGTTTTCCATTAAACTGAAAATTAAATAAATCACATAAAGTGAGGGTTATTGGGTATGAAATAATATGAGTTGAAATGAAAACATTTTTATTTCCATTAAACTGTTTGGCACAACTGTAACATTAGTATAATTTGGATGTGGAAATTTCTAAGGACCCCATGTTTCTCCTTATCAAAACTGCAGTAACAAAAAACATTTCAAGTGTTGAATCTACATCCAGTCTCATTAGTTGAGAAAAACATGCAAAAAGTTACATTGCATTGAATCCACCATTTGAATAGTAGCCATTAATACCAATATTCACTATGAGGCATTACTGGAAACTAAACCACACATTAAAACAACATAGGTGCATTTTTCCTACTGGATTGTGTAAACCACTTGGAGGTTGTGAGAATCTATCATTATAGGGGTAATTCGATTAATAACAGGAAGAGATGAAAATGAATTCAAGCAAAATTTGATTGCCAAGTTCATATATAGTTAGAACACAGCACAAAATTTTTAGGACGGAATTAGGCTCAAACGTTTCATGAAGCTGAAGCTTTTTTTTTTAATTTTGATTTGTAGCAGCATAGTTTGTGCATATACTAAATCTAAAATCTAATTATAGCAAAAAGGAAGTGAGTAGTTTTAAATACTTGAAATGGAACTTAATAACCATCTTCATTGATTGTAACCAATTTAATGACGAAATTATGCGCAAACGATGTCTAATTCTGAAGTATATTCGATGTAGATTGAAATCGGAAAACACTAACAAAATATTTACTTATTGATCAGTGTGCGCGACAATGTTGGTCATTGTATCCAGCAGATATACTTTTAGTTGCCACAGATCAGATATTCATTTGTTCTCATGCTTTTGACTCAAATAGGCAGCATTCTTGTTGAATTGCAGTTGAAATAAAATCTTTGAATCAGTTAGGTCCTATCTGTTACAGAAAAAAAAAAACAATGAATGTAGCTACTGAGATGTATTAGAGCTGAAATGAATTTCCATTGACCTTGGATTAAGGATTTCAGAACACACAAAAGACTAAAAGATTTACAACCAAAACTTTCAACGATCAACTGTTGCTGATGAATAAACACATCTCTACAATAATTAAATTAATAGCGTTTGTCCAGGCAATGAACAACATATTTGGCTAAGTGATCTAGCAAAGATATTGATTAAAAAAGAAAAAAAAAATAAAGCTTAAAGAAAAACTAAAGTCGATCTGCTGAAACCATTAATAGTTTCGAAAAATCATTTTCATAAAGGCACTTGAAACCACTTCAATATCGAGTGCAACAAAACCACTATTGAGCAGTGTTAATAATATCAGGAATTGAAGTTTTCATCTAAATTGAATCCAAATACATGATTTTCAATGATCATATGAACTCTCAAATTACTCGAGAGTCTAACAAGCTTCAAAGTATTTAAGATGTAATGTGTTGGAAGTTATGTAAATGTCCAAAGTGATTATCATTATCAACTACCTTCAAGAAATCTCGAAGGCAATTCATAAATTGTATTCCTTTCAAGGAAGTTTCAGAATGAATTCTTTAATTGTGCAACCTCTTATTTGTGTTAAATTTTGACGAAATTTGGAGAAGGAAAATCAGAGAAATCTATATATATTCAGAATCTCATATTTTTTCCATATATATAAACTCCTTGCTCTCAATAAAGTAAACCATAAACATTTTCTATATGTTATTCATCTAATGGAGATGGTGTATAAGTTCCTTCTCAACTGTACCTTAAAGTTAAAAAGGTTTCAGCGATTGCATAAAGTTTTATCAACTATAGAAATTTTGCATTTTTATAGGAACTTTGGAGGTATATAAAAGGCTTTGCCGATAATTGAAGACGAATTAATAAGAAAAATATTCAGTTCACATGAAACATAACATCAATCAGCAAATCCTACCAAAATTGTCGATGGATGAAATTATCTAAAAACTGTTCCATACAAAATTCAATATAAAGCTACTTTATGCCTATATTTATATATATTCAACTTTATAAAAATTTTTGGGTTTATGCTAAATGGTCTTTTTCATCACTAGAACAATATCAAGGATCATAGTAACAAATGTGCAATGTACAAGTATGTACTACAATTTTATCAATATACATAAATGTATAGTCCAATAAAGCTTAATGTCAAAGTAGTTATATACAAATATACAAACTATAACAATCCTGCTGAGTACAAAACTAAACAAAACGATTAATCTCTCTCAAAAACCTTTGACTAATTACAGTCTACTAGGATCAAGTTTTCAACTTACTAGAGAGTCTAAAATAATGAAGATCACATATCACTCTTGCAACACTCGATTGATTCATTTAAAACAATAACAATTATTTAAATAGCATAGTATAGTATTTGAGCTTTTTATCACAATAAAAAACATTCCTTTTTATAAAAAATATTTGCACAAACAATAAATATTCAGACTAAAGAAATGACTCTTCACAGTGTAACTGTGCTTAGACAATTAGTTAACAATAATTAGATTATCCATTAAAAAACATTCCCATCACGAAATTCAACGAATAGGGTAAATTACATCATCACCTGACTGAATGTCCATCCTACGAGGAGGATAACGTTAAAACATTTAAATGCTTCAAGTGAACAAAAAAAAAAATATAAATAAGTAACCAGGCTTTATGTCAAGTTTTTAAAACTTAATTAGTTATTTCTCTGTCGAGATTGGTGTCCTTTTATCATGTAATTTACTCAGAGTCTTTGCAAAATTATCTAAAGTAACTTGAGAAACACCATCTACTGATGTTTCTGAAGACGACGTTGAATTACGGTTTCTAGAATTCGTGGGTACTTTGAGGGGATTTCTCAATTTGGACAGTCTTCTATTCAATTTGACTAGCTGCTCTTGCAGCTGATTGTATTTTTGTAGGTCGAGTCCCATTTTTTTAGCTTTGTTATGAAGCACCAGAAGCTTTTGACGGTCCGTAACACTGGGAAGTATGTACTCCTGTAAAAAGTAAGAAATCCAAAGTCGATATCATTAGACGATGTTGGGAAAGCTTTTTGGCTATTGTACATCTTATCAAATAGAAACAGTTGTATCCATTTTGAATCCTTCAATATATTCCTTGAACATATTTCATGTGATCTTGACAAAAATTCTGAAGCATGATATGCATGATTTTAGCTAAGACAAACTACTGTATTGAAGTCATAATAGTATATTCTAAAACACGTTGCAGAATGGGCACCTATTCCAACACGAATGCGAAATTCGAAAACGAGTGACGAAGGAGGGAGTTTTTGAACGCATGAGTGTTGGAATTGCCTTCTGCAACCAGTATTAGACGATATTTTCTCTATTTCAGTCAAGAATTGTGAGAAATTTATTGGATTTCAATGAAAAATTCAAATTATTCCTCCTAGTGCCTTTTGTATTTTATTTTCGCAGTTGGTGTGACTGATACGAAAATTGACAGATTATAAAATTTGAATAGTGCGTTCACATTTCTACATGGGTCAATATTGACAATTGACATGCAATGGACGCGTGTTGACTTTCGAAAGGATAGGATATCAGCACTGTTTTTAGTACTGTAATGTTCTCATTACGACACTGAAATAGAGAAAAAATCTTTACTATCCGAATGTATCAATCAGAAGTAAATTTACCTCAAACAATTACATTGATAGGGACATTTTTAGGACGTGATTGAATAAAACTTACCTCTTTAGTTAGAACATAGTAGGAGTACATTGCCATAGCTGTTCCATAAGTAACGAAGTAGGTGACAGGTTCCATGATGTCCCAGGAGTATTCCCACCAAGTTAGCCTTGCCAAAATTCCAAATTGAACGGACATGAAACCTAAACCAGACCATGAGAGCCAATTCCCTCTTTTTTCCGCTATTGTTTCTAATTCTCTCAATTGCTAAATAAGAAATCGATATTACAATAATTATTTTTCATCATTTGGGGGTGAAGTTTGTTTTGTGTAGAAATGTGAAAAAGGGAAGCATCAAATTTTGAACTTGCATCTGTAGGTTTCAACATGTGCCGAGGTTAGATGTTGAGGTGCGTGAACATTTAGAGCTGCAAGGCAAACGCGCGGCAGCGCACGCGTGGCTCTAGCGCCGTTTTTCTGTTGCCATACGTACAAGTGCAACACGTAAACCTGACCTGTATAAATCTAGACGAGCAGCGCACTAATTTATACGCACCTCCACATTAGAGCCGCACTATGATACTTATGATCGCATCCACCTCAAATATCTCTTAGAGATTTTAAGCGTGGGCGTCACATATATCTATGGTTCCTCCGGCGGTTAGTGAAAGATTAGCTGATTATTTCGCGGTGAATTTACTTTTTTAATTTCTTGATAAGTGGATACAGATATTGGTGAGCAATGTGGCAGTTGTGAAATTCAGACGTGATCTTAATGAAGCAATCTTTGAAAAAGCTCATTTTATATTAGAGAGAATGTTTGAAGAAAATATTAGAAGCATATGGAATATAACGATTTATTTCATGATTATTTGATCCAAATTAGGTATTATGAAAAAGTTCTAATCAGACCACAAACATCAAATTAATGGGAAACCTTAAAAATTTGATTTTTTGGAAGAAAAAACGTCTTTCAAGTAAAGATTTACTCACATCTTCGAATGGTAACAACTCCTGTTTCACGGTCTCGATTTCTCTGACAATTTCATTTTCTTTTTGTACATTATGCTCTTCAATGTTGAGGACATCATACAACTGATGCACCATATTTTTTATGTCGGCCAACCTGAAAAAAGGTCATAAAAACCGAATCAATACAAAGGTCATCACCATCTCAAGACTACTTCTATTTTTGAGCACAGTCGGTGGAAAATTAATGGAAATGGTTCATTTACGGTGATATAGTATGTTATAAAAATTGAGAAGCCGAATTCATGTTTTGAAAAAATTTAATGTACCGCTCGTGAAATTCATGTAGGGGTTTCCGAAGATTAATCGCTTTTGTGTTAATTAAATTTTAACATATCTGGTATGATAATGAAAGAAGACTTTATTCAGCGATAGATTAAGCTCTTGACCTCACGTCATTGCTTTTCTAAATTTTTATATTAAGTTGGGGAGAAACATATCTATTATTTTGTCGACACATGGCTTTTGCTGACCTATATCTCTGTTTGTATATGTCACATCTGGTCAAACTTTTTTTCTTTTAAACGAAGAACTTAGCAACATCTACTTGGTCATTGTGGTGTATAGACCCACTATGGGATAAGAAACACACTGTATGTGTATTCAATAATTTGTTATGATTACTAAAAATGCGCTGTCTAGGTCATTTATAAATATGTTTTCACTTGTTTTTAACTTTTATTCATTATTGATATAGATTTATTGATTTTACTTCACCTCTTGACCTCTTCCCCCGTTAATCGTTCCTGTTTGGGACAACTGACGTTGTACGTTTTGTCGTTGATTAGCAGCTTGAAGTCGTCCTCCAGAAGAGTCTCAATGGTGTTAGAAGATGCTATCCGCGTATCGTCAACTGAACGACAGATGGCCGTGTCGATTCCCTTGTCCTCCTTCTTGAGCATTTCCAGGAAGTCGCCTACCGTGTTCGAGATAGGTTTTAAGGTAAAAACGCATCGCTCTCTTCGGCTGGGCAAAGGCACCGTCACTTGGGGGAGTCCCCGGTGGTATTCCACTGTCACATCTGAAAAAAAAATCCAAATGAAATATCTCCTGTGACCGACATTTTCAAGTGTATTGACTGTTTCTGGGTCCAAAAATTACAAGTTTTTACAACATGGGCCGAAAAGTCTTGGGCTTAATACATAGATGGCGCTAGTTCTATTGCAGTGACCTTTTTTCAGTTAATACTGACCTTCAAATGACGGCTGTTCAAATTTCAGTCATTCTATTCATTAGTTTGTGCTACTTTTGATCACATATGGCAAAAAAAATCATAACTCAATCAAAACAATGGCAAAACTACATGAATTGACTTCGAATGGCTCCCGCATTCGTCAGATTTGGCTCCCTGAGACTGCTGGCTGTTCACCGACCTTGAAAAAAATGCTCGCCGGTGAGAAATTTCGCATGAATGAAGAGGTTCTTGCTGAAACTGAGGCCTATATTGAGGCAGAAGATAAATTGTTCTTCAGAAGTGATATTGAAATGTAAAAGCGGCGCTGGAATGATTGCGTTGCTCTTGCTGGAGATCACGTTGATGAATAAAGCTAATTTTGTACTAAAAACACTGTATTTTCTGAAAATATGAAAACGCTAGCTCATCTTCTTGGGATGATAGAGAGTATACGACCAGACGAACATACTCAAGTTTCAGGTACTGCTAACTCATGAAACGTTGAACGGATTTGGCCCAATAAGGAAACTTGACTAAGATATTCGGACAGTCAACCTATTTTGAAAACTCTAGCTCATCTCTTTTGGAAGATAGATAGTATACGGCCGGCCGATATTCGATAATTGGAGATATTTGAGCAGATACAACAGACAGGAGGTCGAACATGATCTTCACCCAACCTAGTTTCAGTTATGGACTTCATCTCGGCGGAACAGGAAACTCGCCGACAAGCGGAACTCCTAACCTGCAATGTTACACTGACAGAACTCATGTAATACGGTCTTAAACAATGAACTCAGCGAATTTCACTTGAAACTGTTACATTATTTCCTGCATATTTGGATAGGACAGAGATGTTTTCAGACATCTTAGATAGAACACTCCTTAAAAATTCTGCTCGCGCCATTGTCTGAATATGTTTTTGAAAACCGTCTAGTTATTTTGTAGCGGAGTTAAACAAAGTCTCCTTTGAGGTAATCAATGGTAGCATCTCCCACTCAAAAATATACCGAACGTAACACAATAGGTTTTTTTCGGGTTCACCTTCTAAGTATTCCAGAACCATCAGGAGTTTGCGTATTTATTATGCGCATATGCTTATTTCCTGTTTGCGCACAATTCTGATGGTTCTAGAATAGTCAAATCGTGAACCCGAATGATCCTAATATTATTTCATTGAACAGAACCATAACATTCATTCAATCACCTATTATGTCAGAACACTCGGAACGTATTTCGTCGGATATAATCATCATAGGTTGCATTTGCATCAAAATTCCTGCATATTCGCACCTTGCCAGATAGAGGAATTACGTTGGCTGTCGCCGGATATTGAACAATTCGAAAACGCTGCATGGAAATGTGCTCATACTGCCTTATTCAATATGGCGAAACGATATTGCTGAATACATTACATACATCACTGGAACGCTGCAATAAATTGCATATCTCAGACTGTAACACCATTTTCGATATGGAAGGAAGTGATTTATCTGGCAAAGTACTCTCTTAAAAACTTTGTTGAATGCTTCAGACAGAATGAGCTGAAAGAAACGCAAAAAATTTTCATCTTTGATTATCAGTTTTATGGGCCCGTGTTTATTTTTCTCAACTTTTTCTAATATACTAGATATAAATACTAGATAAGTTATTCATGATTGATTCACAACATATGGTAAATAGATCAATGTTACTGATATCCAAAAAATCCTTCAATCTCTTCAATATATAAAGACGTTTATTAATATAAAATTTCGATCATTATTATCAATTATTGAAACATTCAAAGTTCCTTCAACGAATACGCCAAATAAAATTTTTCCATTGTTAATTTGACTTTTTGTGTTATTATCGTCTGATTGTGATATAGAAATAAGAAATATTTTGATCCAGAGAAATTTTTATGAAACTCGAAAAAGGGGTGAAGAAAATCACTGGAGAATAAAAAAGAGAATCAGCAAAACTTTTACTCGCCATATTTTATGTCTTTATTAAATATTTCTACAAAAGGTTGGGGAAATCTCTCCTGTCTATGGTTCCACCACTAAACACTATTGATGAAATCAACCACTGAACAATTTTTGTCTTATATTCACTACAAAATCTAAATTGCCATTTGCTGTATTCATTATTAATGATGTCTAGCACCTTGTTTAATATTGAATCCAGAGTAATATTCCATAATACATAGAGAAAAAGATTTCCATCACTCACATAGGTACTTCGGTATATTCTCATGACCGTTGAAATAGGTAATGTATTTTCAGTCAGGAACTGATAAATTGAAGACTTGTCTTTATGAAGAGCTGTTTCTAAAGAAAGCTAAATGAAGCTATAAATAGCTTCAGACTTTCAGGGTTCATCAAATTATATCTATTCTAACATAAGAATGCTTCAAATTAAGCTCATATGAATTTTAAAAACTTCGAACCCAGTCTCCTAGATTTGTTTTGTACCTTTATAGAAGTTTTTTCACATCTTTATTTCATACATATTTCATTCAACCTGGTTTACAACCTTAGGAGATAATAGAATTTGACTTAGTATTGACTTAATATTTCTGAATGGTTGTTATAATGAATGGTTAATTGAAATTCAATCAATATTGAAACTGGACGCTATAGGCTCATAGATTCAATAGAAATGTATTTTCTGACCATAATCATTTCATACTGAATTGAATAATTTCAAACTATCATAATTATTATTATTATTTTATTATATTTTTCACATTTTTTTAAGGTACAAATAACTGTTGACAGTATGACAGTTTCAAACAGAATCAAAACAACAAGGAACCACAAAACACTATTTTATTTCGAACTACCCACCACAGAGACGTTATAATATTTTAATGTGATAGTATTTCACTCTAGTTATTCTAAAGAAAATTATGTAATTATATATTATCAATAATTGTTGCAGATATTATCTTTCATTATAAAAAAAAACTTGGCAATTATTATTTTTTTTCTCTCCTGGGGTTTGGTAATAAATTAATATTCTATGGTAAGGTATTAATATTTAACATAATCTATGAATAACCATTATTCAATATTTCTGTTTTGTTAACATAATTAAAACAGATATTCTGATTATAAAAACCAAAAATTTACGCATGTTCAGTAATTAATTATAGTCTAAAATTTTTCAGAATCAAGTTTAGGTGATCAAACTCAATTTCTTCAAGCAATTGCACACCTAAATCTGGAAATACTTGTAATCTATCCAAGTAAATTGTTATTGGGATTCAGTACAGAAAATAATCATCAAGCAAAGTAACATCACTTTAAAATAATTATTCGTAGTGACATCATTCATTGTTGTTAAAGATTTTCATATTTTTAACAGTATGATATCAAGAGACCTCATAGACCTGTTCACTGGTCTCTGTCAAGGAGAAGAAATTTCAGAAATATCAGTCTTTGGAAAATAAAAGATGATTTTTTTTTGACTTTGAGTGAAAGAAAAGCACAGTGACAACCTCTTGCCTTGAAAGTTTTCATAGAAATGATGGTTTTCATGATTTGGAAATTTTAAAAAGAAAATTACAAATGTATGATGATAACATCCAATAATTCTGAGTTTTTTTTTGGAATTTCTCACTAGAAAGAGATGGTTTATAATCTAAACTAGAAAGAAATTATAGTATAACAACAAAAATCTATGTTTATGGTGTTTTTACCAGAAAATTAGTATTTTGTATCTTCCTTCTGGATATGGACCTCATCGGATGAAACATGAGTGAGTGAATCATGTTTTAGAGGAAAATAATACTTTAAACTATTCAGATTCATTAGTGGATGCTGTGGAAAGTAATTTTCATTCAAACTAAACTGGACTACAGAGGGGTATTTGCCCAATGTGAAAACTTAAAATGCTTATAACTTTTTAACGCAGGTGAATATGGAAAAACCGTAATGGAAAAAGTGTTTCTTTTGATCTCGAGAACCTATGGTTCAAATTAACGCAGTGGTCAAAGACTCACCCTATATATAAAAATTTTTAATTAATTAATTAGGTTCTCTAATGGTTTTATCAATTGGCATGGATCTATTTCTGATGTACCATGGCTTCTCGGTACCTGGTTACCATTAAGTTTCGGGACATCCTGTTTTTTAATATCAACATCCTATTATTTTGCTTTCAAAAATGACCAAAGGCAGTCTATTTTGATTCAAATAACTTTTTGCAATGATTATGATGAAAAGTTTTCTCCAATGAATCATCATCTGAATTCGATCATTTCACTTTCTGAATAGAATTCGAAAAGATATAATTTTGATATATAATAATTTCCATATAGTCCAATATTTATGTAAATTAATTCAAAACTGTTCCTAACGAGTGAGAGTATCTGTTAGAAATGAAATAATGTCGGTTATTGGCCAAACAGAGTTCGTTCACAGTATCTTCCTTTCTATTTCACACTCCAATTCCAGTTCCTCTGATATCAAGAAATAATATTGTGCTCTTAGAAACAATGGGATTTCAATGTATAGAGAAAAGAAGAAGATTAAAAATAAATATGGAAAAACACTGACGCCAGATAGAGGATCCTATGCGCGCTTGTTTTAAAGTATTTTTCCGTATTTTAGCCCAGCGTGATACTGATAGAACCGCCACAATGAATAAATATTCCTCCAGAATTTTATCATTCTGATGAATGATGTGAGTGAATCGAGTTGTTAACGACAGATTGTTGATGATGGAACTCGTATAGAATTGTTATTTGGGCCATAAACAAGGTATCCGATCCTCATAGTGGTTTAGCAAAAACTTTTTTTCTTGATGGATCAAAGAGAATATTTTCATTCTTATTACAATATCAAACATTTCAAGAAAACAACAGAAAAATTAATTAGAAAATTATACAAATATAATTCATCAAGAGAAAATCAGATAATCAACCAACAAATGGTTACTCGACTAGAAACACAGCCTGCGCTATGAGGGCGCATCTGCATGCATAAATACTCGCATGAATTGTCCATAATTAGAAAAATTCGTTCAGAATAAGCAATGAGAAATATTTCGTTATCTGAGATATGGAATCGCGCGAAACTTGTCAGTTTTTAATAATCAAAGCCTCAATATTCACATCCGAGTGATTAAACAGGCCAGTATTCTCTATTCAGAGAGCGTGCAAAGAGACTCGATTAATCATGTTGATTGTGCTGCCAGCTCGAATTATGTGCATATAAAAACGTACAGAGAATGCAAACTGTATCAAAGATCGATAATCCGCTCTGTTGAATTTTCAAATTTATGGAAATACCTAAACTTTTCCTGAATAGGTAATTACGGAATTTCATCAACGGTACTGGGTATTGGAGCGATAGGCTCATAATCGAGAAAATCCCATGATGGAAAGGGCTATTCAACATTTTTGTACATCAACATTTTAACGTGTCTCGATACAATAATTCAGAACAAGCACGCTGAAGTAATAGGTAATTAAAATACTCTGCGTGTCACTAGATGGTGTTAATAGTCATATTTTGGGCAACAATGATTCGACTGTATTAAACTAACACGTGTTTGAAAGGTGACATTTTGAGCAATATTTTTCGCGAAGACAATTCTGTAATTCGTTGATTCTAAAATGAGAGAAATTTCCGAAAAAATACGCCGATTATAAAAAAGGTAAAGGAGCTGCAAAAACATGCCGAAAAATTTGTGTGGTTCACGGTGAGGATGCTGTTAGTGAACGCCGAAATAAGGATTGGTTTACTGGATTTCGTTCCGGAAATTTTGTTATCAAAGATGCTCGCTCTGGTCGGCCAGTCACAAAAAAAGCATGAATGAAATTCTGCATTTTTATTTTCGGGATGAAGTTAGATGACAATAAAGGAAACCCAATAGTGAAAGAATTTTCGACTGCCCGACGGTCCATCATGTGGTTTTTTCCGATATATATGTATACACTGTAAAAAATAAAATTCTGCGCTCAAACTCCTCAGGAGTTTGAGAATTTTTTTTTTCAATCAAACCATTTTAATTTGAATTAATCTAAAATTGATTACGCCAAATGAACTATAGTATTTTTCTTGATTAAAACAACCTAGTTGATTATAGAGAACAGCTAAAACCTTCGCCTGAAACTTTTTACATTTCAGCGAAATGAAAGAAACAACTGATTCAACATAAACATACAATTACAAGAAATTGTTTATGCACTTGTCTCAATATCCATAATTGATTGATACAAATACATTATTCTAAATAGGTTTTAACGAAACCATTCGTTCGTTTCATTTTTATTTGTTCAATAGAACGAAGGTACTGTTGTCGTAAATTCTGTCAGTTGATGCAACGACTACAGTTTCTTGAGACAAGAATCTCATGAGATTATATTATTCGCCTCATTTACTTGAAGAAAACTATAAATATTTGAATAAAATTGAACATATAATTGTTGCAATATGAAGTGACATTTGTGAAAAAAATATTGCGTAATTGATTTAATAAAACGAATTAATTGTAGCAATTTTTTTATATTGGCTGCAATTAAATCAAAACTCTATCTCTTTTATATTAAATATATCCCATTTAAATGCAATTATTTGTGCATTTTACTCACAATATTGTTATATCCGGTGATAAAGATGACATGGAATACATGATGCGCAAGCTAATTAAAGAATATGAGAAGTGGGGCTTAAATGTCAACTTAGAGAAAACCAAATATCTTTGTGTTGGTGGAGAACCGGGTGATCTGGTATTGGATGATGACATGGATGAGATGATAACCCACTGCCTGGACTATAGCTTTTGTAGCGGCACTCTGTCAGCGGCAGGGGAGTGTATAGGGATCTCTTGGCGGCACTCTATATAGCCACGCATAGCTTAGTTCACAGCGCTTCGGTGGCCTTGAGGTTTGCGCTCAAGTTTCACACCGACTAGGTACTAGGTGCCGGGTTCAACTTCCGGGGGCTCCCTTAAAACTTCTAACCCCTGCGTCTATGGCATGGCGCACACAAGCCATACTGATGAGTCCAAATGTGTGCGCCAGGGACGAAACGCATAAGTAGGGATAAATTCCTTCGATTCTACATTGGTGACCCCGACGTGATGGGAACGGTTATCTTTACGACGTGTCTTGGAAAAGCAGACGGTTGACGCTTGAGGTATACTCGCTCCCTCTGTAACTACCAACGAAACTCTAGACGCCTCTCCCATTCCGTACAATATTCATGGTCTGCCGCGGTATTGCGGTATTTATTAATATAAAAGAGAAATTATTGTTCTGTGAAGAAAAATAATGATTACATACAAATGTTTTTTTTTTTTGCTAGTGTCAAAAACCCTTCAATTTAGCTCAAATCAATCAGTTTCTTAACCCAAGAAACTTTCACTTGACATAAGAGATACTATCATTTTTATCGACTGAATTCTCGACCCATTCAACTAAAAATCGAGTTTCAGTGAAATGTAATATTTATTTACATGAAACCAAAATTTTTATTCTACGAAAAGTATCAATAGTTACATACTAATTAATATTACCGTTGGATCAAATTTTTTTACCACCTGAGTCAAAAACTCTGAGCTTGGTTGAAACTAATCAGTTTCTTAACTCAAGAAACTTTTATTTAGGGTAAACGCCATTCTCAACCGTAGAGGGCGGTAGGGTCAAGTACTTTATGCATTTGGCTGTATTCAAACGTACGGAGTACTTGAGACGAAGTTGGATGACACCATAGAGACTTCAACTATGAAAAAATTTTCGACTGCCCGACGGTCCATCATATGGTTTTTCCGATATATATATATATATAGCATTTTCCAATATCTCGGAAACCTCTCGGTAGAACATTTTTATTTTTGGGATGAAGTTGGATGACGCCATAGAGACTTCAACTATGAAAAAATTTTCGACTGCCCGACGGTCCATCATGTGGTTTTTCCGATATATTAATGTTTTGGCAGGAATAATCGGTAATTTTTTTATTGGATCTCGTATTGCGCCACGATTGAATGGTAAACTTTATTTACAGTTCCTTCTGATCGCTTTTCTGGATGTAATAGAACATTTGCCACTGAAACCCGCCAAAGCATGTATTTTATGTATGATGGAACCCTACCTCACTTTAGCGTTGCTGTACGGGACCACCTGAATAACGTCTATCGAAACCGTTGGATAGGAAGAGGAGGTCCCATTACCTAGCCTAACGCCAATGGATTTTCACCAGTGGGGTCACCTCAAAGCCTTGGTTTATTCCTCTCCGGTTAATACGAGGGAGGAACTTTTACCGAGAATCACATTTCATTGTGATGCGATAAGGAACATGCTGCGGTTTTGTGGCGAGTACAGCAGTCCTCTATTTGTCGTGCCCGCGAGTTATCAGAGTTCACGGAGTACATATTGAACCCGCTTATGAAGTTTTTAATTGATTATTTCTAATTGGCGTATTTCGGTTCAATCGTTGCAAGCTAAGGATTTTCCAATTTGAAATTAACTAATTCTGGTAGTTATGTAGTTGAACTGTCTAAACTTATTATTATTATATTAAAAATAATTTATTGCTTGATTTTCGTGAATATTATTTTTTAGTTGGGTTTTAAATAATTCCTAGAAAAACATCGCTTTATTTTATGAAAAAAATTTTTATTTTCTGGGACAAAACGGTATTTTTTAAAATCTAGTAATAACCTAAACTGAAAAGTTTCTGTTTCTTGAATGTCTTTCGTATCACACTTTGCTGCAGAAGGAAGAATTAGAAATCATGGGTTCACTTTAATAAAAACATTAATTCTTTTATTTATTTTTTTATCGAAATCGGTTAAATTTATTTTCCTGGACACCCTGTATATGGGACAAACATTGATGAGATGAGGTATTGTTTTTTTTCTTGGAAGATCAAAACCCGGAATTTTTTCAGAAGGATCAATCTTCTATAATTCTTTATCGCTAATGTTCATTTTGAATAATGTTTTATTCCAGAATAGTTTATCTGGGAATTATATTTTGTGGAATGTATGAAATAATTAGAAATAAATTAGGAACATAATGATATTTGCTCCAAAAATCCAGAGCTGCAGTCAGTCTGCGAATATGGGGAGGGACAATGTTAGACAAAACTGGTAACCAATGAACCGGTGTAGATCTTATGGTGCCAGTTATTATTCTCGTGGATGTATTCAATTGTGCGTCGATTTTTTGTGCTGATACACTATTAAACGAAACAGAGCAACAATACTCAGCTGCAGAAAAGACTAAGGCTAGAGATGCTGTGCGAAGAGTGGAGGCATCAGCCCCCAAGATGATCCAGCTAATTTATAAAGAATATTATTCCTAGTTTTCAGTTTTAGGCTAAGATCATTTAAAATAGCCTTGTAATTGAGAGATCAATCTAATTTAACTCCCAAGTATTTAGGATAGAAATTATGTTCGATATTATTCAGATGGAAACAAGATACCTCTGTTTTGTTGGATTGGCACATAATCGCCACTCAAAAAAACAATTCTTTGAAATCTCTAAATCAGATATAGTATGGAGTATGGAAATCCGAATGCTGGTAAGCAATAGCAATCTCATTAGCATAAGCAAATTTCTGAGATGATAAAGTGAAAAATGAAGGCGCTAGAAGTGATCCTTTTGGAATACCGTTTTTCAAAAAGAAAACCGCTACAGAAAATGTCATCAGAAAATGCAAGAACATGCCAACTAATTGACAGAAGATCCATTCAACTCAAGAAGATTGAAATGGACCTGGCGAAACGACTTAACACACTTATCAGAACTAAAAATCCATCAATGTGTATTAGTACACATAGAACACATCTACTAAATACTTTTCGAGAGTAGAATTGTGAATTTCAATAAATACTACACAAAAAAAAATTCATTTCAATTCAGATACTGATTTCAATGATGTAGGTACAGTTCAACACTTACAGGTTAAGGTAAATAGAAGAGAAGCGTGGTATAAGAAATTTACTAATTTCAAACTGACCTATAAAAGCAACTATATTGAAGTAACAGATAAGAGATAATAATAATTCAACACCAGATATACTCATTATAAAATTACACTAGATATTTGTCTGAAATCCGGTGTGACTAATGTAAAACGATGATCGCATTGTTCTGATCAGTGAAAACAAATAATACTTATGCCCCGCTCATCTGTCATATGATAGGCTAAATTCTAAACAATTTGTGAGATTATTACGAATACCTTAAATTTAGGAATTTATCGGATGGATATGTAGGGAGTAAATGAGGAAACCCAATTTCAGATGCTGAACTATTCGATGGATTTTGCCAATAACGAGCTTCATGTAGACATTTGTGCAATTAACTCATTCTGAAAATATGAATACTGTAACTCATATACTTCGGACTAAACGATGGCACGCTTAACCACTAGGAACAAGCGCGCAAAAATTAACAAATAAGATTTTATTCAAAATGAACTACACGTTCGAGTTGCGTTTAAACAAGGCAGTTTTCGTTTTCTGTTCGAATTCAACTGCATAACGTTTCTAGTTTATTTCTGGGGCTTACACATTGTATAACGGACGGACAGATCCAAGTGCAAACATCACTTATTTATCGACTCGCTACGCCTTTTGGTCCTCCCGTTTACGACCAATATACCGAGGAACGGTTAAACGTAGTTACCGCTATCCTTTAGATGGGTTATTATTGTATCGAAATTTGGTCATTGAATATTTTCATTCCATCAGAGGGTCATGTAATATTACAACAATGACTATAACTGTCCTATGAATGGTTTAGACTTAGACTAATGGTTATAACTTCGATTGAAATAAATACTCATCAACTATAAAGTTACACGATCAATTCCCTTGAAATTGTTTTTATTGAGACCGTGTGAATCGAATCGTGCATTTTGTATGAATGTTTTTGGTCGCTCGTCAAACTTGAGTATGTCTGTCCGGCCGGCAACTCTCTATCTTCGGAAGAATATGAAGAGTTTTCAGATTAGGTAAATTTTCAAAAGTCTCGGTCAACTTCGTTATTGCGGCAAATACGTCGAATGGTTTAGGAGGAATGAGGATCTAAAATTTGCTTTCTTCAATAAATTCTAGAATATTCATTAGTTCAATTTGTAACTAATTCCATGTCTTCGTACACTTTCGGCCTTCCACTGCGTCAAACTCAACCGTTCTTAAACATTTTTGAAACCATTCCTGACAATTCTCTCACTTAAAGCAGCTTCACCATATGCTTCTAGAAGCAATCGATGCGCCTCAGCTGCATTTTTTTCACATTAAAAAAGTAAATCAAAAGTTCTGCAAATGATGCTTATTCGGAATAAACTTGACATTTTGCACGAAAAATTTACGTGATGCTGATACGGAATCACTAGTACTTTAAGGTTATGGTGTTGCCAGATGACTAAACTTGGGATATTACGTTTTACATCTGACAATTTCTCCATAACCTTCTGGTGGAAGACCATCTTTTGACAAACCCCGGAAACTTATTTGTACACCTAATATAAAGGTTATGCGGCTTAAGTGTGAAGTTGGTTTCGAAAAAAACGTAATTAAGTCCTCTGACGGGAAAAAACGAAATTACTTTCCGAACAACCCAATAATTACAATTCAAAATTACTCTGATTCGTCAATTCCTTTAAATTTTCGACTATCACCATCTAGAGGAATGAGAGTTTTGTGACGAAGTGACGAATGTTAAACTAATAAAGTATCCACTTGTTTGCCTTTCTCCTAATAAGGAATGCAAAAATAAGTGTACATATGCAAGTAGGTGAGCTTTATGAAATTTTACGTCTGACCACGGGATCTACTGGGATAAAAATAACAAGCGCGCAAAAACTTTCATTTTCCTCCATAGCATATTACATTGTAGGTTCGCATAAACATAGTCAACGTTTCACCATATACACTCACACACACAGAACCATCCTCCGTGTCAGTTTTCTTCACACGAAGACCGTTTCTTCTTCAGTCACCTCCGGTTACTCGGTGGGTTCCAATCCGGGCGAAATTTATATTATATCAATTAATTCTTTATCGGTTCCGTGCGACAAAATAAATTCAAATCGCATTCTTGAGAGTTAGAAGCCTGTTTTCAGTTCTTATGTGCGAAATATTAGTTAGATGGATCGTACGACATCCACACTGTAGATAAGCTCAGTATCAGGGTGGTGATATTCAGTTCCTCGCTTTTGTTTTTGTGCCAAAATAGGTACAGGACACAGTTCCAATTATCCTCATGGGGTTGTGCACGAAGGGCAAGCCCAGCTCTGGATGTCCGAGGATAAAGTACCCAAACGCCAAGGTCAAAAGGAAAAAAGGTAGTTTATTGTGAGCTTTGTTAATTTAAGAATTTGATTTTGAAAGAAACACGGTAGCCTTTGTACCCTTCTACAGTCTGCATATAAGTAAAATACACTCACATTAATTCAATGTTATCGTTGCTTACATGTTCATTTTTAAATAAATAATAAACTTGAAATTTTCACAGACTTGTTTTTAACACCAATTGATGCGCCAACACTGTGGCTTCATCAGGTACCACATTTTTCCAAAAGTGCTCTTCAACCCCATCCAAATTTTGTGTTACAATTTGGGCAGTTTCATACTTATATGAGGATAAAATACTGAATAATTCATTTCCTCCCAGAAGTTGCTGAAATGAAATTTCGACTCAAATTGTTGAACGGGTGGAGGAGGAACCGTTTATTAGTACTTGTCAAATTAGTACCGAATTAGGATTTTCGCAGAGCAAAGTGAGCAAGACTTTGAAGAAAGAACAATTCCACCCATACCACTACCAAAAGGTGCAAGAACTGTTGCCACAAGATCTGCCCCAACGATTACAATTTTGTCGCTGGGTTATTAGTCACCAACGAACTATTTTTCGTATTCTATTCAGCGACGAGGCTATGTTCACTAAGAATAGAATTTTTAATATCCACAATTCCCACGAATGGGCAAGAGACAACCCGCATTTGAAGAAGAGTCATAATGCACAACACAGATTTTCTGTCAATATTTGGCTTGGAACAATTTAGTTGGCCCTCACATTTTTGCAGAAAGATTAAATGGTGAAATTTACCTAGATTTTTTGGAAAATATTTCACCAAATCTATTGGACAATGTACATATCCGCTCTATGTACTTTCAGCATGACGGAGCACCACCTCACTTTGCATTGAATGTGAGAAATCACATGGATGTAAATTATCCGAACAGATGGTTTGGTCGTGGAGACCCTATTGCCTGGCCACAAAGATCGCCTGATTTGAACCCTTTAGACTATTTTGTGTGGGGATATCAGAAAACAAGAGTTTATAAGATTGAAATTAGAAGTAAAGAACACCTAGTTGAAAGGATTTTCGAGGAATGTAATATATTGAAGCAAAATCAATCCCTCATTAGAAGGTCAATTGGAAATTTAATAAAAAGCTCTCGAATATATATTAAAAAAGGGGAAATCATTTCTAACATTCTAAGTGTATTTTGTGTTATTCCTTAGTTTTGCCGTTTATGATATGTTTCGAATGTTTATTTTGTATAAGTTGTAGATTTTTTGGTTTAAGTAAGTAGGTATAAAGATATTTTCTGGATTGAATGATTTTACACATCAGAATATGAGTGATTGAATATGAATTTCGCATTTAGAAGAACTACTTTAGGACTCAGGAAGAGCTTTGTATCATTGGACGACACCGGTTTACATTCAGAATATCCTCACTGCCTTGGAGCGAAATAACGATATTGTTCATCCTTGAAAATTTTTTCTAGGAAAACTGGATGTGTGCCAAATAAAATAAAAACGCTCCAGTAATGTAAACTTATGATAGAATCTGAAGCATGTAGAAAATTTCTGAAAACGGAATATACAGGGTGTTTTTTCAACCTGCAAACTTAATCTGAACTTATCATAATTCCCATTCTGAATTTTTGAAAAAATGTTGGAATTATTGAAAGAAGATAATGATATTGTTCTACACTGAAAATTTCATTAAGATTGATCAAGCCATACCAATGTTATGAATAAAAGAAAAATCGGTCGAATCGGACAAATCACCCAATAGACTCTCATTAAAGGCCCCAACCATAAACCAAACATTGTTTGGAAACTGCCTTGACTAGTGTAGACTTCACCTAAAATCTGACGGTCTCCTCCGGAATCACCCTGTATATGTTTAAGTGAAAATATTCATAATTTGGAGAAACCTTGGTGATACACTTTTAGGAAAATTATTCTAAAGATTCTAAATCAACTTTAAAATATCGGAAATGATAACTATATCTTATTCTACTTTTTCATCATCGATATGATTGGTTTATGGATATTTTCTGAATCATACGTTACCAGAAAACTCGAACGAAATTGATAGTAAAATTTGTCTAAATTTCTAGAAACTCTAAATCAATTCAAAAATCCACGGATCAAATTTCATTTTTCTGAAATTATATTATTAGGAATATACATGATATTTAATCTAAAATAACAAAGGTACAAGAAGTTTCACAATATCGATATGTTAACAAAATAAACTGCTGAAATAATCTCAAGTGAATTTTCGAAACTGAATCAAGTGCTCCAAATTCATCAAACGATAAACCTTACTTGAATAACTACTGTATTTATATCAAATAATGTTCGTTATTGTATGTATATTGTATATTGGATGGTGACAGTGATGAGATAATAACCCACTGCCTGGACTATAACTATCTCGGAGAGATTTTTGACTCAACTGGAACGGACAATAGGGAAATAGAGAGAAGGATAACAACGGCAAAAAAGGCAATATCCTGTCTCAATGGCATACTATGGAACAAGAATATCACAAAGAAAAGAAAGTTCAATATATATGAGACATTGGTAAAGTCCAGTCTGTTATATGGTTCTGAGAATTGGAGATTAACCGAGAAATACAAGAGGAGATTGCAAGCAGTTGAAATGGATGCAATACGGAGGTCATTAATGATTTCAAGGGGGACAGAATTAGGAATGATGTTATTAGGGATATGATGGGTATTGAAGGAACCATAATGGATGATATCGAAGGGAGGCAGTTAACCTGGTATGGCCACATACAACGTATGTCAGAAACAAGACTCCCGAAGCAGGTAATGAACTGGCAGCCAGCAGAACGTAGGAAAAGAGGAAGGCCGAAAACTAACTAACTGGAAGCAGGGTGTAGTTAAGGCCATGAGTACTAGAGACCTGCAAGAATTTGATTGGGAGAATAGGCAAAGATGGAGGCAAGGCGTCGGACAACGTCGGAAGACGTTCTGAACCCGACATATATATATATATATATTGTATGTTAAACTAATCAGGTTGTTACAAAACTCCCTTCTTTATCAACAAAAGATATTATTTTATAGAACTGATAGGTATCCATAAAAAATTCTTTTACATGTAGCGTTGTTTACTGCATTCATTCTGATGCGATCTTACTCTTATAGCGTGTCGGTATGTATTGTTTGTACAAAATGGATCAATATTTTCAATTTAATGAATTCAAGAGTACAAAAAATATATGATAGCTCTACAGATACTATATATCTCCTTTAGCTGCCTAGATAAGTTTATTATTTGCCGCAAATGCCAAAAAAATTACAAACACCGACCACAATAATACAGTATCCTCACGCTTGATGAACGTTTGCTTCGTGTGAACGAACATGGCGAACTGCAAAAAATGAAACAACCCGAATTCGGAAAGCATCATATTTAAAACAAACGAAAGTGCTGAATAAACTTAACACACATAATATATACAGGATGTTAAGTGATTCGAAATGATAGTTCGTAGTAGTTATACTAGACATATTTCTTTTTGGAGAAAGAATTAGATGAGAATCGGTTGAAAAAATTAGTCAACAATAATTCGGATAACCTTCAAAATATACAGTTTGAAGTCTGAATTTTTTTTTATTTCTTTTTTTTTACGAGATAATTGCGTATAATTCTAAAAAAGCGTTATGGACTCAGAGTGGAAATGTGTATTAAAACTTCTTTACTTAATGTAATGAAATTTTACAAGATATTAAGAAATTTCACCGCAAATCCTAGCAAGTACCTACCGGATCTTCGAATTCCAACTTATCGATGAACTATGACACCTGCTCAGTTTCTCAATAATGTTTTTTTTTAATTCGTGGAGGAATTATTGACATGCATATCTTTTCGAGAAGGTAATGAAATTGGGAAAGATTTCCTTGAAATGAAATTTGTATCCCAGATTCAAAATACTTTCTTCGAGTTATTCTCAATTTGTTCAGCAAGATATTTGGGTCGATTCTGATCGCATATTGTTATAATATTGCTAAATCTACAACATTGTTATTATTACAAAATATAAAAATATGACTGACCGAACAAACATTCTGTTTCAACGTTTTAGGCAAGATGACCTTTAGGCATAGCAATATTGCCGGAAAATCATCGAATGTTTGAGCTGACAACACTGTATTAAACTCATAGAGGGAAAGGTTTTACAGTAGTAATAACTACAGGGTGTCTCAAGTTCGAGTGCCTATTAGACGTTTCTGGAAAACTAGACATATTTGAAATCTGAAAATTGGGATTATGATATTGTTCGAAGCCCAAAAACCTCCGGTTATACAGGGAGTGAAAATAAATCCGACGAAAAAATTTTTTTCAAGTTTTCCATTCCTGGTATGATCGAGTATTCAATAGTGAATACATTTCTGTTAAAACCATTGTATTAAATTGAATAGTTTTCAAAATATCCAAAAAAACTGGAAAAATGTCAAATATGTTCATTATTCTTATTTTAAATATCCTGAGCGTAAACCGTTTTTACAACATAGAAGAGGAAGTATGTGGAAAGGTCATGCATCTTTTGGATTTCAAAAATATCATCACAGGGTGTTTCAAATTTTGTGTTGAAAATTGTGATCTTAAATTGGCCATAACTTCTGTTTTTCAAATTAGAACCCTATTTTTTTTTTAAATTGTGTTGGATTCTGCGGTCAAAAATAAAGATAGTTTTCTCACATGATTATGCTACTAAAGTCAATAATTTCTGAGTTATTTGAGATTTTCTGGATTTATGGTGTACGTAGAGTCAAATTGATTCCATCTAAAAAAATTCAATGAATATTCTTTCGAAACCATGGGAACACTCTGTACCCATAGAAGATAAATTATCTGTTAATAATTCACAAGTGTCAAGTGTTATTGTTATTCGTTATCTTCATTTCTCGATTTAACAAAATGAACCGTTATTCTAATTACGAAATTCTGGATCTATTTTATAAACATGGTGAATTTGACAGAATTATTAGTAGAACCTGCCGGGCATTCAACGAGAAGTATCCCCATTTACCTTCCATGGCGAAGAAGATCTTTAGAAAATATGTTTCAAACTTTTGGATGTTTAAGAGCCTCTAAAGAATACAAAAGAAGGGTAGTTGAAGATGAGGAAAATGAAATTAGTGTTTTGACTTATTTCGAAGCGAATGAAAATGCATCTATTCGAAGGCAGCTCAAGAAATCGATTTAGACAAAAATTCAGTGCACCGAATTTTGAAAAAACACAACATGCATGACTACAAATACGAGAAAGTTCATGCATTAGAACCAGGTGACTAAATAAGAAGGTTAAATTTTTGTAGAGGAATATTAGAAAAACTTGAAAATGATGAAAATTTTTTGAAAAAGATGATTCGGACAGACGAAGCAAAATTCAATAATGAAGGACTATTTAATAGAAAGAATTGCCACATTTGGAGAAGTGTAAATCCTCATAGAAAAAGACAAAGAAACCCCCAGAACAAGTTTAGTTTTAATGTGTTTGCTCTTTTGATGAACAATAAAGTGTGGTACTACATTTATGAAGAAAATTTAAATACGTAAATATATATTTTTATAACCATTTTGCTATTTCCAAACAGATCGACCTGATTATGAAGAAAACAGCCATTTATGACCAATCATATCTCATGCTATCTAATTTTTCAGTAAATAATTGTTCGCAAGAAATTATATCACTTCCTTCTGCTTGAAAACAATTTTCATTGAATATTAAGCATAGTCTGGTTTTAACAGAAATAATTAACTTCGATACCAAAACAGGAATTTTCGAACCATCTTTTAATAGACTTAACGTCGAATTACTAAACACTCTGTATATATAAGCGTCAGACTACATAACCTACAGATCTTAGCACGAGTCCTGGAACGGAAGTGAAAAATACAATATAGGCCCTTCAATTGGAAACAACAAAATTAGTTGCTGTCTGATTAGCATTTGCATAAAATGAGTCATCTCAGACCAAGGGTATGAGGAAAATGATATTCCCATAATTCCTTTGTTAGGATGCCGGACAAGGTTTTTGAGGACAGGGGGAAATTCAAAATCAGATAATAGCAAGTACCAGAAGCGTGACGATGTGCTTCCACGCTGATTATACCTACGGATTTGTAAAACAGTCGTTCTTTATCTGACACCGTTATATGATCGAAAATACCCAGTTTTGTTATTAGCAAATATACCATCGGATACTGTTTGAATGTGCTGCTAGTTAGTCGGTGTCATATTCACAATGTGAGTATTTTATATAATTTGCATACCAAGGAAATAAAGAATGGTTCAAATTCCTAACGTGAGATAGAGAGGTTTTGCGCGCTTTCTTTCTAAATGATACGATCCCAACCCAAACATTGAAGACGATATACAACAATCAAGTACCAATCAGGTCTCGATTTTTTGACAACGCATTATTTTCTTATGATGAATTAATTTTGTGTTTTAGCTAGTAAAAAAAATTACTTTGTAATAACTATTTTAATTAATTTGCTACGTTCTGTCACTGACCTGCAACATCTTCAGGCCTGGGTGTGCATAAATCTTGAATCTTGGTTGAAGTGTTGGAAAATTTGTGTATAATAAAATAAAAAAGAGAGGATGAAACTTTTGTGTTTGTGTTCAATTCATGCCTTTAGTAAAAGATGAGATTTGACAGGGTCTTAAAGTTTTCAAATCATTTTGTCCATGTCAGAAATTTGTATTTATTGTACAAAAAAATTTTATGTAGACCCAGACCTGAATATGCTGCAGATCAGTAGCGAAAGGTAGCAGATTGATAAAAATAGTAATAATAGAGTAATTTTTCTTACTGGATAAATTCCAAAAATAATTTATCATAAGGAAACAACCAAGTACAAAATTCCGATTCTAAAATATTCTAACACATGATCAATGAAAAATATATACAGGGTGGCCATTTGAAAACGAAACAGAAGAGATTACAGACGAAATAAGTTTTTTCGATAGAAATGCTCGGACAGGTCGATTTCTGTTTCGAGGGGGACATCTTAAGATGGGGTGAGTGATGCCTCAATCTAAAGGTATTTTTATACTGATTTCAGAACAGTTATTGTTTTTTCCCCAGACCCTTGTCGGCTCGATATTAGAAAATTACTGACGTTTGGGCAAAATTATAGCATGCTGTTCTAGTAGGGACAAGCGCAAAAAATGGTATGAACTAACTGATCTTGTAAATGATTCTTCTAATAGAGCTACAGAGAAAACAGTGGAAAATATACCTTACCTTGTAGCTTATTTGTGTTAATCCCTTTGTATTATTTGATGACTAAATTTTCCAATACTTGGAAAGAATGTAAAAACAAAGGATTTACTGTCATTTTTAACATTGCCACAGTATAAGAAGTACTAAAATAACGTAGTGAACTGAAGTAACAAGATATATTTCAAACTAACAAATCATATTGCTGAAAATCAATGAATAGGATATCAGCTTTGGGAACATTGCTGTGATAGCCAATATATTTTACTAACATATTACTATCTCCAAACACAATTTACCTACATATGTTTCTTGAGCGTAATAACAATATCCAATCCAATAGATACATTTCATCAACTACCGTCATTAAATATTATGCATCTGCTTTCTTCATGCAATATTTATTCAATCTTAATATTACGCCTGAATTAAACACATTAGAATCGATTAATTACCTCATCAAAGAGATACTATATTCTTCAACAAATCGTTCGCGTCTTCCGGAAATTTATGGAAATAGAAATAAGAGTGAAAGTATCCGATTTAAAAATAACGTTTCATTCATTTGATTAATATCAGTTGATGTTTCCTCCTACAGATGTTCTGAATCGAATAGAATTAAACTAGTCGAGTGTTTTTAGGAAAGTGTGTATTGATGAAATCAATTTAAAAAGTGCACTTTCGCCTAAGAAGTGCCAAGTAGAATCCAATTAATTTGACGAAAAAGAGAAAATCAATAATAATGCAACAAACAGCTCGAAGAAACAACCCACTTCCTTTTAGCAATATTAATGGCCATTAGCACAATTTCTGTTGAGTACAGAGTAGCCAGATTTCGATTCCTTACTTCATCTACTACCTTATAAGAGATTTCTTTTTTCTCTATTAAAATAAAACTAAATTATTGTCCGCCCTGAAAATATGTGCCACAACAAATTCAATGACAGAGAATTCTCCACAGAATTTTCCAATTATTTTCTGCCTTTATCTACACAATTCCGACGAAGTTCTATTTTTTATCTGTTATATTGTAGAGAATTCACAAATAAGAGGTTCTTGAGAATTGAAAAATTAGTTTTGGAAATATAGAAAGTCAATTTGTTTATAGAACAATATATATAATAATATAGAATTATAGAAATAGAGAGAGAGAGAAAGAAAAAACACAACGATAAAATTTCTTTTTTTTTTTTGTTAAATTTAAGGAAATATTTAATCAAATTACTAAATTTATTCAAATTTTTATTACAGTTCTTATTTTATTGGTATACAAGAAAAACTTCACGAAGCGAAAACATTTTTATGGCAATTATTCAAACATTTTTGCCTTTACAATGATTAAGGAAGAAGTTGTTAATTGACAAAGGTGCAGTTGATTGAAAAGTTAACATTAATAAAAACTCAGTTCTTTGGAGTATTCAGATTATATTATATTGTTTTCAGATTTTTACATCTACTGAGTATACCCTAAAAAAATGTTTAGTTATATCTTACTAATTTGCGACGCCAAGCGTTCAACCACAATACGGCGCACGGACGGCAATTATTAATGTTAAATTATTAATATCAATAATATAGTTAAGGTTTCGAGGATAGAAACTTTATTTTAGTAAATATCCATATGAGTTGTCGTGAGCGCCAACCAACAAACTATTTCTGTCAAAATTTCATAACTTTTGGTTTATTATTTATCAAGATGCAGTCGTTCAAATTACACTTTTTTGAGAATTCAAAATTGATGGTTTCAAGGCAACTTCGTACGTTGATATGTCATTGCTTCTTGAATAAAAGAAAATAAAAAACATAGTTCAAACCCAGGCTTGGAAATATGCTACTGCTGCCACTCTCATTATCAAAATTTACTGAGAATGCTCGTATTCGAGTATCATTATTTTATTCACAGTTGCTGCATATCGATTATTGGTCATAAGGTATAAGGTGATTTGAAGAGCATATCCGAAAAAAAGTGCTCTGCTAGATGGATATCTCGAAATGGCGTGTCCATGTATAGCACGCAAAATAGAGGCCCTTTTCGAATATCTTAAGATTAGATCTGGATTCTTAGTATGCTGCCCTATTCTTTCATTCCTCCACTTAGAATATTTATAGCGGTACATTATACGACCCCACATTTTCTTATTTTCAAATCGTTTATTATGCAGGTTAAACACAGACTTCTTTACAACTCTACCTAGAGACGGCTGTGGGTTAAATCTTAGATATGTACTGTGGAGTAATTTTCCTGTTAGTAGTGAACAAAATTTTGAAAGCAGACGTAGGATCAGCGGTTCCTACGCGTTTGTACTATGCTGAAATTTCGGAACGTTGAATATGTCAACATTCTTCGTATATTATACAGGTTATTTCAAGATTCGGTGCCTAAGAGGCGTTTCTAGGGAACTGGACCTATTCAAGCTTTTAGATATGAAAATAGGGATTATGATATTGTTTTGAATTCAGGGTTCATCAAATTATATCTATTTTAACATAGGAATGCATCAAATTAAGCTCATATGAGTTTTAAAAACTTCGAACCCAGTCTCCTAGATTTGTTTTGCAGCTTTATAGAAGTTATTTCACATCTTTATTTCGAACACCGATTCAACCTGGTTCACAAACTTAGAAGATAATAGAATTAGACTTAGTTTTAATATTTCTGGATGTTTGTTATGATGCATGGTTAATTAAAATTCTATCAATATTGAAACTGGAAGCTATAGGCTCATAAACTAGAAAGATTAGAATAGAATTTCTGACCATAATCATTTCATACTGAATTGAATAATTTCAAACTATCGAAATTATCGTTACAATCTTTTCTACATATTTTTTGAAGATACAAATAACTGTTGACAGTTTCAAACAGAATAAAAAAAAACAAGGAACCACAGAACACTATTTAATTGGGAACTACCCACAACAGAGACGTTATAATAACATTTTAATGTGATTTTAATGTGATAATAATTCACTCTAGTTATTCTGAGGAAATTATAACTAAAGATCAATAATGGTTACAGATATTATCTTTCATTTAAAAAAACTATGCAATTATTAATTTTTTTCTCTCCTGGGGTTCGGTATTCTATGGTAAGGTATTCAAATTTGACATAATGTATGAATAACCATCATTCAATATTTATGTTTTTGTTTACATAATCAAAACAAATACTCTGATTATAAAAATCATATTTTTAACAGTATGATATCAAGAGACCTCATAGACCTGTTCACTGGTCTCTGTCAAGGAGAAGAAACTTCAGAAATATCAGTGCTTGGAAAATCATGATTTTTTCTCGCTTTGAGTGAAAAAAAAAGCAATGTGACAACCTCATGCCTTGGAAGTTTTAATAGAAAGGATGGTTTTCATGATTTGGAAAATTTGGAAAATTACAAATGTATGATGATAACATCCAATCATTCTGAGGTTTTTTTTTGGAATTTCTCACTAGAAAGGGATGGTTTATGAAGTTGCAGTAGAAATAAATTATGGTAGAACAACGAAAATCTATGTTTATAGTGTTGAATTTTTTTACCAGAAAATTAGTATTTTGTATCTTCCTTCTAAATATGGACCTCATCGGATGAAACATGAGTGACTGAATCATTTTTTAGAAGGAAAAATTATGTTTTTAACAATTCAGGTTCAATAGTGGATGCTGTGGAAGGTATTTTTCATTCAAACTAAACTGGACTACAGAGGGGTATTTGGCCAATGTGAAAACTCAAGATGCTTATAACTTTTTAACGCAGCTGAATATAGAAAAACCGTAATGGAAAAAGTGTTTCTTCTGATCTCAAGAACCTATGGTTAAAATTAACGCAGTGGTCAAATACTCACCTTGTATATCTTCCAAACTTCATTTTTATATATCTAATAATTCCAGAGATATTTACTTGATTCCACACATTTGCCCATCACTGTATATACTGAATATATGAAAGCATTTCAAAAAACTCACCTTTATCCCTTTCAACTGCATAAAATCTTGAAAAATAAACACGAACAGTTGAGGTAGGTTTAAGAATGAACCTGACGCACTTGAACATTTTAGCAGTGAAGTCAACAAAATTTTCTGAGAAACACCCACATAACGTCACTCATTACAAGTCATGTCAAAAAAGATGAAACGAGTAGGTACTCTACGAAAGGAATCCTCTTATCAGCAGGTTATATATATTTGAGCAATCATTTTGCGGAGTAAACTCATTGTCATTGTGTAAATATACAAGTGGGTCCACTCAAGCACTTGATGTTTTCATATTATCCTATATAATATCTAAATTGAAACATAGAGATTATAACGTTAAACTTATCTATTTTTTTGCAGTGCATAACTACCTCTGTACATTGTCATTCTGTTTAACTCAATGAAGACGAACGAAGACGCGAAGCGAAGGGAGACAACATAATCTCGAGCTAAAATCTAATACTTTTTTCCCTTGTATATTAAATAACTATTTTAAACAATTCCGAAGAATGTAATGGCTATTAGGAAAGAAGCCCAAATTGAACCTTTAAAATAAATTTCTCATTTACAAAGCGATTGGGATTGAGCTAAAGGATCAAATATTCAAATCATCCATATAGATTTAAATCTAAAATACTACGTCCATGGTTTATGCCCCTTGGTATTTCTCCAACCACACCATCCAGGAGGATTTAAGAGTCCCATATGTCACCACAGAAATAGAAAATCACTCGAGAAAATATCAGAAGGTACAAGGACATGCCAACCAACTGATCGACCAATCGAGGATAAAAAGTACCTGGCCAAACGATCTTACTAGCTAATCATAACTATGAATCCATCAATGTTTAATACTTCCTCTTAGTCTGTACGTACAACACATGTACTCAATACTTTTGAAAGTACATAGGAAATCTCAATAAAATCAATACAAAAAAAATTCCGACGGAGTTCTAGGTCTGTCTGGTGATACGAATGATAGAATGTGACTGACAGAACCCAGTGCCGGATCCTAGGAGAGATTTGGGAATACTTTGAAAATTTGAACTCCCAAATTTCATTATATTGTGTAGGTAATGTATTTTCTGTCAGGATCTGTTAACTTGGAGACTTGTCTTTATGAAGAGCTGGTTCTTTATAGCTTCAGACTTTCAGGGTCCATCAAATTATATCTATTCTAACATTGGAATGCTTCAAATTAAGCTCATATGAGTTTTAAAAACTTCGAATCCAGTTTTAATATTTTAATATTTCTGAATGGTTAATTAAAATTCAATCAATATTGAAATTGGAAGCTACAGGCTCATAAACATGAAAGATTGGAATAGAATGGATTTTCTGACCATAATCATTTCATACTGAATTGAATAATTTCAAACTATCGTAATTATCCTTACAATATTTTCCACATTTCTTTTGAAGAAAGGTACAAATAACTGTGGACAGTATGACAGTATCAAACAGAATCAAAACAACAAGGAACTACAGAACACTATTTCATTGGGAACTACCCACCACAGAGACGTTATAATAACATTTTAATGTGATAATAATTCACTCTAGTTATTCTGAGGAAAATTATAACTGAAGAACAATAATGGTCACAGATATTATCATTTCATTTAAAAAAACTTTGCAATTATTAATTTTTCCTCTCCTGGGGTTCGGTAATAAATTAATATTCTATGGTAAGGTATTAAAATTTGACATAATCAATGAATAACCATTATTCAATATTTATGTTTTTGTCTACGTAATTAAAACAGATACTCTGATTATAAAAACCAAAAATTTATGCATGTTCTATAATCAGTAATTATAGTCTAAACAGAATAGATTCATATTAATGATTTAACAAAAAAATTTTTATTAAAGAACACCTAGTTGATTTTTCAGAATCAAATTCAGGTGATCAAACTCAATTTCTTGAAGCAAGTATAACTGCACACCTAAATCTGGGAATACTTGTAATCTATCCAAGTTAATTGTTATTGGAATTCAGTACAGAAAATAATCATCAAGCGAAAAAACATCATTTTAAAATAATTATTTGTAGTGACATCATTCATTGTTGTTGGAGATTTCGAAAAAGATATTCATATTTTTAACAGTATGATATCAAGAGACCTCATAGACCTGTTCACTGGTCAATACTCAAGAAAGTCTGTCAAGGAGAAGAAACTTCAGATATATCAGTGTTTGGAAAATCATAGATGATTTTTTCTGGCTTTGAGTGAAAAAAAAGCACAGTGACAACCTCTTGCCTTGGAAGTTTTTAAAGAAATGATGGTTTTCATGATTTGGAAATTTTAAGAAGAAAATTATAAATGTATGATGATAACATCCAATAATTCTGAGGTTTTTTTGGAACTTCTCACTAGAAAGAAATTATAGTAGAACAACAAAAATCTATGTTTATGGTGTTGAATTTTGTTCACCAGGAAATTAGTATTTTGTATCTTCCTTCTGGATATGGACCTCATCGGATGAAACATGAGTGAATCATTTTTTAGAGGAAAATAATGTTTTTAAACAATTCATATTCGTTAGTGGATGCTGTGGAAGGTATTTATCATTCAAACTAAACTGAAATACAGAGGGGTATTTGCCCAATGTGAAAACTTAAAATGCTTATAACTTTTTAACGAGGCTGAATATGGAAAAACCGTAATGGAAAAAGTGTTTCTTTTGATCTCAAGATTGGTTAAAATTTAAGCAGTGGTCTAAGACTCACCCTGTATATTGAGATCGAGTTTTTTTTGCAAAGCAACCGCAAAAAAAATTAAGGCAATCAATTATCGTAGATGAACGTCATAAGTAGATTTTTGAATGATTAATGATTCCATTTATGTCAGTCCGTAAGTTTAACCTTTAACTACTCGCGTCTTTAAATATAACACTAGTACTCGCATGGTGTATTTTGTACACCATCACCAAAAAGTGCTGAAAAATCGTTAAAGGATCTCATATGTTTTCGAAAAATGCTAGATTTGTTACACCAATGTTTATTTAATAATAAGGATTATAAAAAATGTATTAAAAACAATAACTAAAAATCGGAAAACAAGTAAAAAACCAAAATAAACTAAAAGAAAAATTTGGCAAAGGACTACTCGCTGGCATCCTCATCATCGGCAACGTTACTGCAGTCAGGACAAGTAATTATGCTAATTGAATGTTCTTTACATACTGGTTTGCGACATGTATGACACGAAATTGTTGTAACTCTGTTTTTCTGCCTTCCACAACAAAAGCATCTTCCTCGTATTCTTGCTGGAGATTCTTCTTCGTGTTCCTCTCGAGGAGGTTTGTACTTATTTAGAAAACGTTGAATATCCGAAGGTAATGTCTTTATGGTAGCTCTTTCTGAAAGGTGTTGCTTCATCAAAGATAGCGCCAATTCTTTCAGAAAAACTCTCCTGTATTTGTGTCCATCCTTGATGTGTATGGCGTTATATAATATTTGACTATTTATACCTGCAATGTTCACCAGTTGAAAAAATAGAACTAAAGGCCATCTTCTCGTTCTTCTGACAACGGAGTACGTGCCACACATTTTGTCCACAGTATCGACGCCTCCTTTATATCTGTTATAGTCCATTATAATGTCTGGTTTATTGGTTACAGGGTGAACTGAAGCATCACAATGCATGGTAGAAAGCAAAATTACAGCTTTATTTTTTTTGGGAGCATAAGACACAATAGTGACGTCTTTTTGAAATCCAAAGATGGACGAGCCAGGTGCTCTCGTTTTATTTGGTAGAAATTCTGCTGGCAATTCCTTTTTGTTTTTTTTCAATGTTCCAACAATTGTGACTTTATCTTCCAAAAGCTCCTTTGCCAAGGGATAACTTGTGTACCAATTGTCGCACGTTAAATTTCTGTTTTTTCCTTTCCACGGCTGAAGCAAACGGTGAGTAATTGCAGTTGGTGTATTTGAATTTTTGTATTGCCCTTCTGGTTGTTGACCACAATAAACCTCTAAGTTGCTCACATAAAATGTTCTGGAGTCACATAAAACGAACACTTTTAATCCATACTTGGCAGGTTTATTGGGGATGTATTGGATAAAACTGCACCTACCTCTAAAGGGTATCAACATTTCATCAATCGTGACATGTTCTCCCAAATTATAATTATCATTGCAGTTGTGTACAAAACGGTCAAGAATAAATCGGATAGCGGCCAGTTTATCAGTTGCTTTTCTCTCACGTCTAGTACTTCTGTCGTCAAACCTAATTGCCGTTAGCAAAAAAAGAAATCTGTTATAACTCATAGAAGCTCTAAATATTTCTGATCCAGTTCCATCAGCTGTCCACAACTCCAGAAAATGTGTATGGTTCTGCTTTCTGCTTCCTGTTAGAATAAGCAATCCTATTAAAGCTAATATTTCCGATTTCGAGGTATTTTTAGCATCTCTTGGCCGATGATAATTTGTTCGTAATCTTGCAATTTCTAGGTTTGTATATTGAACAATATTTTCTACCATGTCATCAGTAAAAATTTGTCGAAAGCACTTTTCTCATTGGTTATATCTCGTGCACAATGTTTAGGGCCAGGAAAAATTTTTACAATATTTTTTTATTAGTTTTGCTAAATCTACTCAAAATTGGACACTTCTTCCACACCATTCTTTGTTTCTTGTCTCTAGACTCGAAATGTTCTTCTTCACTAGTCCCATTTGCATTTTCTCTTCACCATCTGTCTGGGAGAATTCTTCTTCCGACTCTGTATTATGCTCACTCTCCTCTACAACTTCATCTTCGGACGTCCCTGAATCTCCTCCAACTTCTTCTTCACATTCTTCGTCACATAAAGCGCGAGCTATAGCCTCCAGTTCATTTTCGGTTAGACATTTTGGATCTCTAACTGGTACCCTATCCCTACAAAATTGATTTAATGTAATTAAAAAAAGTCGTTGTTGTTTTTATAAACAAAGTAAATGTGGTAAATCAAGTATTTTATGCCAAACAACCAGATTGAAATATTTTAATTTATACTCACATAACTCCTCGCGTGGTGTACTCCGTACACCAAACCGAACGACTCTGGGTTTCACTCTGAATAAGTATATTATCACTAGAGCTGTCGCAGCGAGACTGAGGGTGGTTGTAGTGGGCACTTCAATTATAGGTTAGGTGGAACCGTATGGGAAGGGGTCTCTATTTAAGAAGAACAGGAGCATTTTTAGTGCAAGTGGTGTATATTTTACACCGGCGCGAGTAGTTAAAGGTTAAATATAATAATATATGGACGAAATTTTGAAGTTTGTCATAATATAACGTTTTCAATGTTAAAACGATTTGTGTTAAAATCGTAGAACAAAAGCGTGAAAGTCCCTGATCTCATCACAGAGCTCCCAATATTTCTTTTATTCAATTGCGATGTAATAAACATTAAAAATATAAACATGTTTCTACCAAGTTTTTCAAATTCAATTCACTAATTCGAATCGGTAAAAAGAAATTAATTCCTGCGTAACATTGAGCGTCATACATAATTGAATGGCGTAAAACCTGTATTATTCCAATGCGGACAATTTCATAATTGGATGTCTAAAGTTTGTGGTTATACGTAATTAAACGAATCGTGAAAATTTCATAGTCTGCAGTTCCAGCCTACTTCGTTCGGAGGGAATGCTGAGTTGTGCAAAGGCTCCAATCAACAAGAACATTTTTTAATTGAGATGAATGAAAATGAGGATTTTTATGAAACTCTCAACAATTACATTAGGTTGAATGGTAAAATATAGAATTCAGATTTGTGAAATGAAAACAGTCAAGAAATATCAGGTGTACAAATAAGTTTCCGCGGTTTTTTATAAAAAATTAAGAATTTATTGTAAAGGAAAAGTACATTACGTTTTATTCGAAGTATTTTCCATCATTTATTGTCAAATTTTCTTTTCCCCATCTTTCTGGCAACATTCGGATACCTCGTCGAAAAAACTCTTCATCTTTTGACGCTATCCACAAATCTACCCAATTTTTGTTGTCTTCATATGATGTGAAGCGCTGCTCAGACAGACCATGTGCCATCGACCGGAACAGATCATAATCAGAAGGGGCTAAGTCTGGTGAATACGGCGGGTGGGGTAAAACTTTCCAGTTGAGTGTTTCCAAGTATGTTTTTACCGGCGCCGCAACATGTGGACGAGCATTATCGTGTAAAAGAATAATTTTGTCGTGTCTGGAGTAGTAATGGGCGCGTTTTTCCTTAAGTGCCCGACTCAATCTCATCAATTGTGTTCAGTAGAGAGCTCCAGTAATGGTTTCGCTTGGTTTCAGAAATTAATAATACACGACACCAAGTTGATCCCACCAAATACACAGCATGAGTTTTTTCCATGAATATTCGGCTTAGCTGTCGATGTTGATGGTTCGCCGGGCTTAACCCATGACTTTCTCTTCTTTGGATTATCGTAGTGAATCCATTTTTCGTCACCAGTGACTATACGATGCAAAAAAACTCTTTTTTATTCCTGGCAAGCAGCATTTCACTCATGCATAATCGGCCTTCAACGTCTCTCGGCTTTAGTTCATATGGAACCCAATTTCCTTGTTTTTGAATCATTCCTAACGATTTTAAACGATGTGAAATTGCTTGTTGAGTCACTTGTAGAGTAAGTGCAAGTTCTTTTGCGTTTGGGACGAATCTTCCTCCAATAGTGCTTCTAATTCCATGTCTTCGTACACTTTCGGCCTTCCACTGCGTTCTTTGTCTTTAACGTCAAACTCACCGTTCTTAAACTTTTGAAACCATTCCTGACAACTTCTCTCACTTAAAGCAGCTTCACCATATGCTTCTAGAAGCAATCGATGCGCCTCAGCTGCAGATTTTTTCACATTAAAGAAGTAAATCGAAAGTTCCCGCAAATGATGCTTATTCGGAATAAAACTTGACATTTTTGCACGAAAAAAATTACGTGATGCTGATACGGAATCACTAGTACTTTAAGATTATGGTGTTGCCAGATGACTTAACTTGAGATATTACGTTTTACATCTGACCATTTCTCCATAACCTTCTGGTGGGGCCATCTTTTGACAAACCGCGGAAACTTATTTGTACACCTAATATGTCCAAAAAATCCTAAAACCTACAATAATATTACACTGCGGATGAATATTTGATGTAACTCATAAAATGACTAAATGTTGTGCGAACTGAAATCAAACCATGGGGGACACGAGTTTCATCAAATATTCAACGGCTTTATTATGTATGGAAAACATTGCCTTAGAATACACAACAAATGGTGACGGTTATCGATTAAAAATAAATATTTTTCAGAGGACAGAAATAATTGATGTCGGGGAAAAATAATGATGCTTCTGTTAACGTCTTCAACCATTTCTTTGAGCAGATGTTCAATTCGCAGGACCTAGCTGTTGGCCAAGAGCAAACTATATTCAGAATGTAATCAGCGGAGAGACCTTATCGATTTTGTCTGCCTCCATATTATATAGGGCAGTCTTCGAGTACTTGGATGCCGAGCCCTTTCCTAGTTTCTACAGAAAATTAATATTTATCTTCTTGCATCGACATCGAAATTCTAAATGATCCGATACGAGCGGAACATTTTCAAGCATCATAAAGATGTGTTCGGTGTAAACTAACATTTCGGAATTATTAGAAGGTATATAGTATAAATAAAAGAAATATCTGTAAGTTGATGGTTTGGTAGTAGCAATATAAGATGTCTAAATTATTGGTTTATGCACTTCGCAAAATTTGAGGGGAAACTAATTCCAAATGTTGAGACAAGGGGATTGTTTCCTAAGACATTAACGTCTTTCATAAATATTTGACAGATCTTTGGTTCTATTAATTCATTTCAACGTAGTCAAGGAATTTTTGACATTTTGCACAGCAGGATTCTTCATTTCGAAACTTGCAGGATATTTTATTAAATTTTAGTTGACTATGAACAATTTTCTTGGGGAACCGATTTGAAAAATTCACTACATTGCTGTATATCACCTGATATATTCAAATCCAAAGCACGAAATTGATAAGAGAATTACCGAAGAAGCAGATTCCCCTCGATTTCCCACCTCAAGGAATTTCCCCTTAATCGCGAATGCGCTGAACATCTCAAGGAGTCTCGTCCTGGCCCACAAGATGCTTCAGGATTCGTTTCGAGGATCAAATTATATTCATAGAATTATTTGAGACGACATGATATGCTAGCGAGCAAGGGAAAAATGGCGTCACTTGTTTGATATAAAAATAGCGGAAATTTTAATGAGTACTGATAAAAAAATACTTGAAGGGTATGGGTGTCGTTTTACTGCATTATTCAAATAATGAGTAATTTAATGAAGTACACGAAGCTGATGAAAAATTAAACAAATATCAAAATTTGAGTGAAAACGCGTTCCAATATGGTGGAACTTATCCCATTTTTGTAGACTCTTGTTATCTCTGCATTATTCTACCTTGATTGTAACAACCAATCACTAGTTTTCCGTAGTGATCTTTTAGACAAGAGCACAGTATGAAACTTTTTGAAATCAATACTCTAGAAATTTTTTTATACTGCAGATTTATGGGGCAGATGCAATCAAAATTTACCTGTGACACTCAGTTTCAGATCATCGATTCATATCCAGCACATCCCAGAGTTGGGTGACTTCTTAATTGGCAATTACTCAGAAGTGATGAATTTCCTCTTAAATGTGACTAATTACTCATCGATTGATATCCTAGTTTGAAGGCATGTACACAGGACTGAAAAAGTAAGGGTTCGACTTATGGCATGAAAATAGGGCACTTATCAATGTTTCAGCACTGTGTGTTGGGTTAGCACTGAGCACAGTGTCCCTTTTATGTAGAGGTAGTATTCCAAAATTGTGATCATTAAAAATGAGCAACATCCGAATATTGAAATTACAATAATTCATCACTTGATAGCAAATAAGATAATAGATTTCAAATCGAAATATTGACTTTACCTTACTTTCTATATTCCTTGTTTTCGAGACTTCTTTGAATTATATTTTGACTCAAAACGAAAGCTGGTTGGAGATCATAAATGAATCTGGTTTAGTCTGACCAAGAGATATCGCTATCTCTAGCATACAGAGTATGAGGTAAAATTAAGTTTTCAGTTTTCTCATGTTGGATGTAAAAAGTATTACTTGAACTTCGAACTTGTGAACTCAAAACTTATTGGATGTTTCTACACCTTAGAAATTATTAATGAGTGACTTTTAACTATAGTAAGAGTAATAACAGCTATCGCGAAGTTCATTAGAGTGGAATAATGTGGCATGAATGCAATTCAAGCTGATCCCAAGTTGCATGAAGGAAATATTTTATGTTTCTTATAATTCAAAAATTATAAAAAATATAAATTATCAATTAAGTCGACCCTATCAATAGGCAGGCAATATTTGTGCAATAATTTCTAAGCAACACAATCTGTAGTAATTAATGGATCGAAATTGATGAAAATGCGCCAATTATTTCAATAATATTGCTTGTACTTGCTCCATATATTCAGTATTTCTCAATGTCACTAATTGGAATTGTTAGATATCCGGTAGGTACACAAATTCCAGTCAATTTGTTCTTCCTTTCAGTATGCGTGCTCTATGATTCACTTCTGTGGAGGATATCCAGTGATAGGGTGAAAAGGCAGAAGCTTCAAAGCTGCCGATGTATGAAAGTGTTGATTAGTTCCTTGAAGGTGCCCCATACCGCTCAAAACTGTAATTGTTGAAAATTTCGCCTAGGCTTTATGGCTTTGTCATAAATTGCTCGATATTTTCTCTTGTTGAAATCGACAATGCTTTAGTTGTTCATGCAAGCGCACCTTGAAGGTGCGCTATAGGAGCAAATTTTTGGGTCAATAATTTCTCCTCAGCAAAGAATATGTCTGAAGAAATAAATAGAGCAATTTCAAAATATGCGGCAGTTATTCCGATAATATATTATTGCTCAATACTATAGTTGCTGAACACTGTATTGAATTACTGCTTGTTGAAGTCATAAATTGTTAAATTTTTTCTCTGGCCGAAATGGACTATCATTGCTATGAGTGGAGCAATCTTTATTGCCATCAATGTGCACCTTCAAGCTGCATTATAAAGGCAATTATTTGAGCAATCATTGCTCGCCAATGCGAATATATCAATCTAGATAATAAATGAAGCGATATAGAACGACTCCAAAAAAAATTATGCAGTTAATCTGTTCATCGTATGCACTCATTCATTCTACGGGTACTAGAATGGGTTCCATAGCAGACTTCAAACATCAGAAGATCTGAAAAATCATCACTGGGACCGCAAGACCCGATTCGAAGAATCCTACTTGCAGATTGGCGACAAATTTTGTGTATAGATTTGAATATAGGGGGTATTTCTAAAGACAAGAGTAATTATATTTCTAAACTACCAAAGGACTATGCTGTTGAGATTATTCTCCTTCAAGGGACACATACGGATACTAAAAAAAATATCTTCGTGAAAGAGGAACCATAAAAGGTTATGTATTCATTAATTATTTCCTTAGTAAAATTTGCTGTTTAGCTTGTTATGTTGAAAAATCCTAGATTCACAATATTGAGTTAATCCAAAAAGGCGAATTTGAGAGTGTTTTCTTTATCTATTTCAAATTTTGTATTGTTGTTATTCAGTTCTTTTTTCTGCTTTTGTCTTTTTATTTCGAAATTCGATGTAGGCAACTTGAAGAAGTCTCTGTCTCCATCAATAGAAGACCACTCTTGAAGAAAGGTCCCTAAAATATATTTCAGCTTATTTTTGTACTTTCACACTTAGGCGGGGAGCCAGGGTTTTTTTTTACTGGTTTTTTTCCCTAGGCTTTTATGTCATACGCCGAATTGTATGACACCACGTCACCCTCCCCTGATCTATATGCTTTATTGTTTGCTAACTAAATATTGTAAGCCAAAAGTTCAAAAGAGTATATATACGGGTACTATGTCTCGCTATTGCTAGGATATCTAGCGATTAAAGCAACTCCAGCGTCGCTGGAGTATACAAGTGTCGGTTAGTTCCTTAAAGTTGCCTCAATTTACTCCATAGTGCTCGACGCTATAATTGCTGAACGTTGTAAAAAATTGATGCTTGTTGGCGTTATAATAAATTATTTAATATTTTCTCTCATCGAAATCGACAAACCTTAGCGCACATTTAAACTGCGTTATACTTGCAATTTTTGAGCAATAATTTGATAATCTGGAAAAATAATTGGAGCGATATGAAACTACTTCAATAAAATGAAGCTGTAATTCCAAAGATATTGCATGTATTTCTCAATGTCGCTGAAATGAATAGCTGAATATTTAGTGGTGGGTATAGAAATTTTAGTTAATTTGATCTTCATCTCATATGCATTCATTCTGTGGTAACTTTGTTTCGCCAGGATATGGAGCGATCGTATTGAAATAAAGTGTCTAGTGTTTTGAAATTGGTCCACGTGACTCAATAACCTCTTAATACTGTAATGGCTAAACATTTTGACTAGTTATTACTTTTAGGCGTTGTCATAAATAGCTCGATATTTCTTCTCTTCGAAATCGACAACCATTGCTCATAAGGAAGCAATTTATTTTCCCCTTCATCCGAACAACAAGAGCGACAATCGCTCGGCAACAGGAATATAAATAATGGAGTAACGAATGGAGCAATTTTAATATAATGTGGTGATGTTGCATGTAATTGCTCAATATATTCCGTACTGCTCAATGTCGCTGATCAATTGCTCAATATACAGTATTATTGTTGTAGGTACGTCTCGTTTTCGCAGGAATAGCAAGGGATCGGTCCCAAAGCCGCTGATGTATGGAAATGTTGCCTTTTAATTATTCAATGTTTTCATTTTACGAAATCAATTCCTTATAATGAAGTTTTTTGTCTGAAAGAGGAATATCATGCAACTCAAAGCTAGTGATCTCAGAACTCCTTCGAAATTATTTTCAATAAGGTCCGCTTGTTGTAACCTTTAGGCAGCTAATACGAGAAATAACAAATAGATTATCCCAGATTAGCCGCCGTTGAGAGATCATCACTTATTGAACAACCGGTTCTGAATGGATTAGGTTTACTCATACTGAAATGATGAAGTTATCAACTTACCTTGTGTGGTGTAAGTCGAATTTTACATTGTTGCATGCAATTGGTATTTCTTATACTTCGATGCATACACGTATGATCTTAGAGGTTTCTCTAAATCATTTTCTTAACACATCTTGAGCATGAGGACCACTATTTCGAAATCTTTAATGGAAAAGTTTCACTCTGTAGATTTTGAATTGTTTCATAGCACGTTCCATACATAAAATTACGACCTTCCACGTGCATAATCTCCGAACCTACCAACCAATCCTGATGGATGTATTCAATAGCGCATTAACCATCGATTGTCATCGTTGAGATCCAGCCATAGTCACATATTAATTCACAGAATATCAGCAAACAAAAGTTATTCAGTTGGTTGTCTCGGATCGCTTAAAACGTTTTCGCTTAATTAAGCAATGTGAGCGAAAAGACAACATTCTCGCACACAATACCTGCCTGATAATAAATTACTCAAACAGATCATCTTTTGGACCATTAGCGAACACACAATAATAATAATCAGCAGAGTTGCTTTCGAGGACGTATGTTTTCTGTTTTTTAACGTGTTCGTCAAGCGATTTGCTGAGGTGAGTACCGAAATATCGATTCGTCCTTTCAATTTAATTTTCTTGTTGTTGGTTTGTTGAGAGCATTCATGGCGTAATTTGGGTGAGTTTTATGATGCACATCTTTACGCTTTAATTTACATCAGGTTGAAGTATCAAATTAGAACGAAAATTAATTAGGCCGACCTACAGAAAGCTTTGAGCCATGTTTAATTACACCTCAAACTGTAGCACAATAGGAAACTCAGGTCTTTCTTCAATTATGGTAATCATTTCGATTATTTCATCAGGCATAAAACGAAAAACAATTATGAATAACAGTGGTGCGTGGTGTGAAACTTTTGCTCGTCCTGGAGTTTGAAACGAATTTAAAAACGATATTGAAATCAAATAACACGTCGGGCTCGGATAGAAAAACATGCCGAAATTAATTTTATTCATCAATGTGATATTTTTAAGTTACACAATTATTTCAACGTTTCTCTAGCTTATCTATACCACGAGTGTAGAACGATTAATCCATTCATAATAAGCTCAAATTCCGTAATCACTCCTTCATCTGAGCCAAATCTCTTTCCATTGAGCATTTTTTTTTTTAGTTCTGCGAAAAGCCAGTACTCCCTGGGGGCCAGATATGGAGGTTAAGTACCAAATCGAAACTTACTTTCAACAATTTTGCGGCTGTTTGTATTGATTTGTGACACGGTCTTTGTAAAACAGGACCTTCTTTTCATCTTCAAATGAGGCCTTTTCTCGGCAATTTAGGCTTCAAATTAAGCTCATATGAGTTTTAAAACTTCGAACCCAATCTCCTAGATTTGTGTTGTAAGTTTATAGAAGTTTTTTCACATCTTTATTTCATACACCGATTCAACCTTGTTCACAAACTTAGGAGATAATAGAATTTGACTTAGTTTTAATATTTCTGAATGTTTGTTATGATGCATGTATAATTAAAATTCCATAAAAATCCATAATCATTTCACACTGAATTGAATAATTTCAAATTATCTAAATTATCCTTGCAATATTTTCCACAATTTTTTTAAGAAAGCTACAAATAACTGTTGAGAGTTTAAAACAGAATCGTAACAACAAGGAACCACAGAACACTATTTTATTGGGAACTACTAACCACAGAGACGTTAAAATATCATTTTAATGTGGAAATTATTCCCTCTTATCATTCCGAGAACAATTATAACTGAATATCAATAATAGTTACAGATATTATCTTTCATTAAAAAAAATTTTGCAATTATAAATTTTTTCTCTCCTGGGATTCGGTATTAAATTAATATTCTATGGTAAGGTATTAAAATTTGACATAATCTATGAATAACCATTCTTCTATATTATGTGTTTGTTTACATAATTGAAAAAAATACTCGGATTATAAAAACCAAGAATTTACGCATGTTCAGGTCATGTTCTGTAATTATGTAATTATAATCTAAACAGAATAGCTTCATATCAATGATCTAACACCTAGTTGGTTTTTCACAAACAAATTTAGGTGATCAAACTCATATATGATTTTTTCTGGCTTTGAGTGAAAAAAAGCAATGTGACAACCTCATCCCTTGGAAATTTTCATAGAAATGATGGTTCTCATGATTTGGAAATCTTAAGAAGAAAATTACAAATGAATGATGATAACATTCAATAATTTTGAGGTTTTTTGGAATTTCTCACTAGAAAGGGATGGTTTATAATCTTGTAGTAGAAAGAAATTATGGTAGAACAACAAAAATCTGTGTTTATAGTGTTGAATTTTTTTTACCAGAAAATTAGTATTTTGTATCTTTCTTCTCAATACGGACCTCATCTTGAAACATGAGTAAGTGAATCATTTCTTAGAGGAAAAATAATGTTTTTAAACAAATCAGACTCAATAAAGGAGGTTGTGGAAGGTAATTTTCATTCAAACTGAACTGGGCTACAGAGGGGTATTTGCCCGATGTGAAAACTCAAGATGCTTATAACTTTTTAACGCAGCTGAATATGGAAAAACGGTATGGGAAAAAATGTTTCTTTTGATCTCAAGAACCTATAGTTAAAAATAACGAAGTGGTCAAAGACTCACCCTGTATATATAATAGTTGCAGTTGATTGTTTTTCCATGTTTCAAATAGTCAATTAATGAAATTCCAGACGTATCCTAAAATGCATATGCCATTACGTTCCCAGTCGATGTTTGAGCCTTTGTACAGTTGATGACGAGATATTGTTGATGATGGAGCTCGTGTTGAATGATTATTTGGGCTATTACCATCATCTACCATAACTTTGTACAGTTATTTCCGTCCGAGAATTTGTGAAATTAATAAATTTTCTGAAATTTGTTCAAGATTTTCCAAAACTCTGAATTATATGATTATTTCCATATTTTTAGATCATAAATTCAACATTATTGCCATATTTCTTATTTTCCATAAATATCAAAGATTTCTATCGGTTTTATTTTCTATATCCTAGTTTGAGCCTGTACATTCCAAAACGTCTTAATAATTCATAGAATACAAATGTATGTATTCAAGAATTTTCTTATGTTTTGAATGTTAAATAGATGTGGAACAGAGGAATCCCTTCGATTAAAGGCAGTATTGTCTAAAAATATACTGAGTAATTGTTTCAATTAACTCCAACACTAGGAGGATAGAATATAAAATTCAGGACATTTGTGATAAATTTTCTATAATATTAAATTTCCTCAAAACGGGTTGAAGCACCTTTGAATATATATATATATATATACTAGAAGAAATTTTGATATGTACATTATCCATTTATTTCAGTGTAGAAACATGGAGCGGTACATAATATCAGGGTAAAATATTTGCTAAAATTTCTCCTCGAAGATCAATTCCACAAGTATTCACTTTGGGAACGAACAAAGTTCTTCGAAGCATTATGGATCATATAATTTTTTATAGTTACTTTCAAGATCAACAGACATTTCGTATGATTTATTTTTACTCAATAAATTCCGGAGAAAGCTGCATCAAAAATTCAATTACCATTTTCAAAATATCCATTTGTTTTAGAGAAAGAACCTATCAAGTTGATGGTTTTGTTTCCTTTCATAGAATAGAGTATAAATGGGTAATTTCAATATTTCACACATATCTTCCTAAATTGTGCCGTTTCTCAGATATTCGATGTTGAAAGATTTGAAATTTGGAAAAAAAAGAGAAAATTGCTCTTTTTCTGGATCCGACCCTGACCGGAAAAAATTAATGAGCTGAAATAATTCACGTTGCCATAGATCTTTCCTTTTCGAAATCATAATCATCATTGCGAATTTTTAATTTGAATGATATGAAAAATTTTAACTTGTTTATGGATCAAAAAATTCAGAGGGCAAACTTTAAAGTTTCATCTTAATAATGAATTAAACGACCACATTTCTCTAGTTTTGAATTCGATGGCATAACACTCGCTTTGTGTTTTTGACATTTTTTAGAAACTTTCAGTTTTTCAGTTCCAATTTTACTAGCATCATAAATATTTCCTTTTCAAGTACTTCAAATTAGACAAAACCAAATGCATGCCAAAATTTCAGACCGCCTTCAAATGGGCATTGCCGGGATTAATCGAAATTCTTTCAAATCCGGCGTGTTCGCCTCATCTGCATTGGAAATTCCAGATTTAGAGCGCGTCTGGAGTAATGAGCGAAATAAGCAAAAAAAAGCGCTAATTGACCGAGATTCTTTGGACCGTCTCGCGACCATCGGCAGTTGGAACATTGTCGAACGTAATAATAGCCCCTTAATGGGAGTAATTAAATTATAGTATTCCATAGCGGTAATTATCGTTTGTTCTACATGGGGATCGCGCACGAATGACTTATTACATTATTGCAAATGTAACTATCGTGCCACTAATTTTTAATCGTTATGGTTATAAACCGGGGTAATGGGAACAGGCTCTTTCGGATTATTATCATTCAATATTGGAACGTCCCTTTCAGGATATTATCGTATCAGTTTATTAATTGCTCGTTTTTCTACCAACAGTTTCCTAATTTGAAGGAGTAATTTCGTTTAAATTTCTTCCGTTCTCGAGTGTGTCGAGGAAATTTTTCATGCTGCATTTTGGATTTTGCAAAAATTTTGAATAAAAACTCTGAAAGAAAAAAAGGTGCATGTTTGGTTATTGATCATATACAGGGTCTTTCGAGAGGAACCTCACCCATATTTATACGGGAAACTACTGAACGTATTTTCATGAAATTCATCACTTAAAAGTATTTCACGATGCTGATGAAATCTAGAATATTTTCAAGGCATGAGCACCTCAGGTTTTTTCGGAAATGACGTCAACTTTCGTTTTTCAAATTACAACACCATTTTCTTATTACAGAAATAGATTCCTTAGACAATTTCAAGTTATTTTGGTGTAACATTTTTCAGTTTTGGTTGGAAAATTCTCTCTGAGCGGGAAAATTCCAAAAATAAAGTCAAAAATAGAGCTCCGCTGAAACAAGAATAACTTCGAGGTTTTTGGATGGAAAATTTTCATTTTGGGATTTTTCAAGATGTAAGATTGATGTATCCACTTTAAAAATCGAAATCGCGATTCATGATACAGGGGGAAAAAATCGCTTTCAAAGTTAGGGATGACAAAATCGCGAAAAATCAAATTTTTCAAATAAGAACCCCATTTTTATGGCAGATATTGAATCTACGTTAAATAATAATGTGAGTGTATGCATCACACCCTTGCCCTAAAGTGGATATTTTCTGAGTTATTCACAAAAAACTGTTTTTCGTCTTGAATTTTCAGCTATTTCTTTTCCATTCACACCAAAAAGATGAAATTTTCAGGAACTGTTATTTGAACCATGCTGTAGATTTTTCACCCCTTCTTGAAACCGACTTCAAGTTACTATTAGGAGAACCATGGCAAACTCTCGCAGTTATAACTAAAGAAGATACTAAAGAAGGTTTGGCCGTTGATTTCTAGACATTTATTTATACGTCTCAGGAATGCTTCGTGCGTTGCTCTTCTTATTTCATCGGGAGGAAGAGATCTGCAAAAGTGTTTAAAAACCAAATTGAGTTTCGAAACTTTGAATCTAAATAAACAAAATTTATGCAGTCCTTTTCATCAGTCAGGAGAGTTGAGTAGACAATATTTTTTATCCTACCCCAAACATAATAGTCTAAAGGAGTTAAATTATACAGTCCAAAAAGTTTTCATTCTCTTGAAATCGAATCATCATAGCTTCGCAAAACTCTGTTCTCCTGACGAAATCAGTTTCCTTCAAATGCTGTACCCTATTGAATTTATATGGGTGCATTTTTTGTTTTTGGCGCTCTTGTTCACCTGAACAGAGTGCTTATCAATTTGCCCAAATGTCTGTGACTTTCGAATTTTTGGGCAAAAGTGGTATCAATCGTTTTTTTGGACCTACTGATGAATAATCCGTGGTCAAAATCGATTCTGTCCGTCCGTCCGTCCGTTCCGTGAACACGATAACCCTCGAACGGATGAAGTTAGAGAGTTGAAACTTTCAGAATAGGTTTGAGGTATAAATATCTCGGCTAAGTTCGTTATTCGGTCATATCGGCCGAATAGGTTCGGAGTAACAAAAAAATTTTTTTTCAAATGAAACTGTTCAAATAAAAAATTTTTATGGTACAGTTTTATCAGACGTATACAAAAATACCACTCTCGACTTCGACAAGCTAATAGTTCTGGAGATATGATTTTTCAAAATTTAAATAATTGTAAGTGGTTAACAAGAGCGCCTAAGCCAACTGACCTCACGTCAGTGCTTTCTATTTTTTTAATATTCTCCAAATACTCGATTGAGATAATCCCAGAGCAATCTCGGCATCTTTGAGAGAATTTTGAGGGTGCACACGAAAATATGCAAGAACTGTAATTTGTTGTTCTCATCTTCTACTACACTTTCTTCTCTGTGTATAGTTTTCTTAACGAAAGATCCGACATTTCTCATGTTTGTCATGGTTCTGTTGATGGTATCTCTCGTTGGTCTGGGTCGGTCAGGAAACCTCTCAATGAACAGTCGAATCGTTCTATCTACAACTTTATTACATTCTCCATGAAGTAGAATGAGATTTAAATAATCTTCATTGGTAAAATTAGGCATAGTGATCTATTTTATAACTTAATACGAATTATCACCAAATTAATAGTTAACACAAAATGCTACTGAATAAAGAGGAATTTGGCAGATGTAATTAATGATATCTATCATTAAAAAAAAGAATGTAAAACATGGTAAGTTTTTGCATATGGTTCATAAGGAATTATTTATTTATCACTGGAGAGAAAACCGATGGCCGATTAGTTGAAATAAAGAGGTTTACGATACAAATTCGAATCCAAATTCTATTTAGGAACAACCTGTAACTTTTTTCTCTTGCATATTAGGGTAGTAAAATCTAAAACATGGTGTAAGAAACAGTTCCTGAAAATTTCATCTTTTTGGCGTGAAGGGAAAAGAAATAGCTGAAAATTCAAGACGAAAAACAGTTTTTTGTGAATAACTCAGAAAATATCCACTTTAGGGCAAGGGTGTGATGCATACACTCACATTATTTTTTAACGTAGATTCAATATCTGCCATAAAAAAATGGGGTTCTAATTTGAAAAAAATGATTTTTCACGATTTTGTCATCCCTAACTTTGAAAGCGATACATCAATCTTACATCTTGAAAAATTCCAAAAATGAAAATCTCGAATTTATTCTTGTTTCAGCGGAGCTCTATTTTCGATTTTTTTTTTCGAATTTTCCCGCTCAGAGAGAATTTTCCAACCAAAACTGAAAAATGTTACACCAAAATAACTTGAAATTGTCTAAGGAATCTATTTCTGTAATAATTTCTGACGCCATTTCCGGAAAAACCGGAGGTGTTCATGCCTTGAAAATATTTTAGATTTCATCAGCATCGTGAAATACTTATAAGTGATGAATTTCATGAAAATACGTTCAGTAGTTTCCCGTATAAATATGGGTGAGGTTCCTCGTGAAAGACCCTGTATATTTCACTGATCACATACTACTCCAATCTCGTTAGTTCAATAAAGTATTCATTTTGCGTACAAGTACTGATTTGAACTAGATATATACAAGAATTTTTATTAAATTGAAAAAGGAATTGCTAGGGTTTAATCAACAGATCATCATAAAATTTGCTCACATTTTCCTAAAATTACAACGTGCAAAAAGTGATAGTGCACTCTGAGGGAGTGAATGTACAATAAAAATAAGATGGCAAGCGGCTCAGCATGTCACTTGGGGAGAAAAGGTCTAAGTTCATAAAAAGCTAACATAAAATCTATTTACGATGCTTTTCACGCATAAAAACAATGAAAACACAGATATTGATTCCTTTTGCCACACCTATTCATCTGCTTTACAACGTGAACATCAAGTATTTTCTTTAGATGATACGAAACCAACATTTAAATTGTTCCAAGATTGAGATATTCTCTCATTTGTCTAACAATCTTCGTATTACTAATTGATATTCCTTCAACTACATCCAAACGGTTTGCCTGTTAGCAATTGATTAGGTTTATATTTTAGATACGCTTTAATATTTCGGAATTGGACAACCCAAGTGTTGCAATCTGCCAACTGACAGCTCCATCGTGAAGCTTGACATTCTTGAGGTTATAGGTAGTCAAAACGTTCTGACATACAAGCGCTATTTGTGATTGTTTACAGTAACTTATTATTATTACACTACAATAAGGGTGGAGGTTAAACCTATGCACTCAATAAAGAACTAATATATACAATGCATGCCAGAAAGTATACAAATTCAAGCACTTCTCCATCGGTCGAACCTGTTCTTGAACCTGTTGACAATATCAGCATTCACCACTTCATCCGGGAGACGATTCCAAACGTCGAAAATTCTGTTAGGTAGGAAGTTCATCCGGCAGGTGGTCTTAAACGATTCCTTGGCAAGTTTGAAACTATGTCCGCGAAGATGGTTCGTATTTAAAGGAAATAAATTTTTAAGGTCTACACCAAAGAGTCCATGCGTAGCCCTAAAAGCCACTATCATGTCATCCCTGGCACGCCGGTCCTCAAAACCAGGAAAACGTAATTCTTGTGCACCATCTCTGGATAGACTCAAGAAGCTGTAAGTCAGATTTTAGAGCCACTCACCAAACTGGCCCGGCGTACTCCAGAATAGGCCTCACGTAGGTTGTGTACAGCAATTTGGCAGTCTGTATATTACAACCCCTGAAGGACCGCTGAATGAGGTAGGCGGCCTTCTTAGCTCTACTGCAAGTCTCCGACCATTCAAGATCAGAATTGACGATCACCCCAAGATGACGATGGCTCCGGGCCACAGTAAGAGGCTCTCCAGCCAGCATATAAGGAAATTTGGGGTTATTTCTGCCGAGGTGCAGTACGCAGAACTTGCTGATGTTGAGAGGCAGCAACCAGAGAGCAATTCTATCCAGGTCAGACTGTATAATTTGGCATCGTCGGCGAACAGGAGACACTTGGAGATCAACGACTGTGGACTTCTCGCCCAAAAAATGGAATTTAATCGATAACCGTTCCGTGTGATTATTTTTTTAAATTTAAACGTGGATTAACTCAACAACAGTGCATCGATGAATTGTATTCAATTTTTGACGATGAAGCTCCATCAAGGACCAATGTTTATCGATGGTATGGTGAATTCAACTGAAGTCCTAGTTCACTCCAAGAAGAATTTCGGAAGGTCGTTCAAAATCAGTTGATGTTTCGAAATCCATTGATGCTGAGCGTCAACTGATATGGCGAGATCGTCATGTGACCTATCGTGAGATTGAGGCATTAGTAGGACTAGCATACATTCAATATTGCATGAACATGCAAAAAGTTCCTCTCGATTGGTCGAATTGATCGCGGTGCTTCGAAGCATGTCTATGACATCGTGACAGGTGATTGATTGTTAGCCTGAAAGTAAACAGCGGTCGACTTTGTGGGTGTTTCAAGATGAGTCAAATCCAACAAAAGTTGCTCGCGCACGAAGCAAATGGTCATCTGTTTTTACGGAAATCGTACCACTAGGTCAAAGCAGAACAGTCAATTCTGAGTGGTACACAACCATTTGTTTTCCAGTTGTCTTCCAAGAAATCAGGAAAACCAACCGCCGAAGATGGGTCATCCTTCACCTTGACAATGCGATCTCTCACAAATCGGCTCAAACAATAGCATTTTTGAGCACTCAAAACACCGATTTGATGAGTCATCTGCCGTATAGTCCTGATATGGCACCGATTGACTTCCGTACGTAAAAAATAAAAAAGAAGTCAACGTTTTTCGACACCTGACAAAGCGGTTGATGCGTTCAGAATGCATGTTTTGGAGATACCTCAGAGTGCAAAAGTGCTTCAACAATTGATTCGATCGCATGCAAAAGTGTATAGATCTTAATGGGGAATATTTTGAAAAACATTCAAGCGATTTTCGATGATTAATATTTGTTTTTGTCCTCTAATTCCGAAATATAGAAGGCAAGCCTCGTTTTGAGGAAACAACATTCCAAACACTCAAAACTGAGAAGCCATTAGGCGGGCTTGGCCCAATAACGAACTTCACTGAGGTAATAAACTATAATAATGGAAATATTAAATCACTAACTTATCTCCTTAGAATTTTAATGCACCCAGAAGGGCATACTCAACTTTAAAAATGGACCCTTCATCACGGAGTCCAACATAATCGTTTGAGACTACTCTCGATATTTCAAAATAAGAGACTTTGGGGCGAAATGATGGCTACCTATTCCACCAGGAATAAGTACCTTAAGTGGAATTTGAGAAAATGTTTTTTTTTTTACTTCAGGAAACCAAGGTCAAACTCAATATAGAAGTCATAATCTCACACAGTATGAATTGATAGATAGAATTCAATTGACGAATAATTTGTGATAGTCACATAAAAAATCTTGACATGAAAGATCAGACCGGAAGGAACTATGAGATATTCGAAGAAAAATTGGCAAACAATACATCAACATCCTGTTGCCGGCAAGGTCGAAAGAAAATTCGTATATACTTCCTGAATCAATTCATCTACTCTACCTTGAAGAATGAAATTATTTTCGATTTCATTACTTTTAATGCAAAAACAAGTTGAAGCATAATTTTGTTTAATAATGGGACAGGGTCAAGAATGATCGACCTTGATTCTTGAAATTACTTTGACAACTAGAAGATAATAGTATGCTCGATTGTTTGGGTAATTCCTTCTGAATTTCGACTAAAGAGGGACATATCGCAAAATTTCGGTACTTCTTCCCTGTTGCTATATCTGTAGTGATTGCTCTTGAGAACAGTTGAACCAGTGATCAGGTATTTTGAGGATGTATAAGTTTCACTCAATTGTTATACAGGGTAAGTCCTTGAAAACTACTCTGAAAATATATGTTCATGAGGTTGAAAAGCATTTTTCCTCAACTATTAGGCAAATGTATTTCAGAAAATACAAGATGTTGCAATATAGGATTATTGTTCGGGCAATAACCATCATCTATTATTGTTCTTGTAACCAACGTTTTATGAGACATCTTCTGTCGTTCTCAAGTTATAATTAGCATTCACAAAAGTTGTTGATTTCACAAAAAATTGCAACTTTCATAATTTATAAAATATACAATGCAATAAAATATTTACAAAAAAATTTTCCTAAAACATGATTATTTTCATATCTATAGTTCCGAACCTACTATTGATGAAAATAATAAAAGATATGATGAGATGCTGCATAATTACCAGCTGAATCTATCACAAACAATTCTCAATTTTTATTAGTATGACCAAAAATTATATTCAAATTCAATGTTTTTGTACAACCGCGGAGTACTGCAATTTATGTCAAGTTCAAAAATCAAAATCAGACTGATTCTATGGCTCAGGTAGAGGGATGGGCAATATAAATTTCTGTGCCCTTGTCTGTCCTCTAGCTCAGGCAGTTGTAATATTCAACAATATCTGAAGTTTGTAAACGCCACTTTCAACCATGTAGATTAGCAAAATACCCCTATGTGCGATGGTACCTGATGAAATTTGTCACCGAATGAAGTCTTGCACAACTGTCTTTAATAACACTAGTACGCTGTAAGCCTATCCTTTACTTGACCTAAAAATTGTTGAGGTTTTAGTGTTCCAAAATGAGTGTCTTATGCTATCTTGCTTTCAGAGCAGCTATAGAAGGGTGCATTAACAACCTCAGACTTGATAACCACGCCAAAGAACGCCAACAATCCAGAAGGCCGTCCAACTTTCAATTAGATCGGTCCACGTACTCTAAGCCTGCCAAGGAAAAGTTAAAATACCAAAAACGCAGCCTAGAGAACGTTTCAAACATAAGAGTAGATGCAAGCAAAGAGGAATATCCACCATCCCTGAGAAGATGCCGCAGTTTAGCATTAACAAGAGAGGACGTCTTCAATAGCTTGGAGATCAGCAACGATGGAAGGCCCAGCAGGAGGGCTCAACTCATTCCAAGGGTGAAACTGCACACAAAGACTGTTAGAGATCAAAGGTAAAAAGTTTCAAGTAATAATCAGATAACAAACTTATATAATGGGTTCTGTTCAAATTCAATTACATCAAATCAAAAAATCACACATGTTCAACATTTGAGAACTCCAGGCAATTCCAATGAACCTGAAATTTCTGTGGTGTAGTTGTCTACTTCAGCCTGTTTTGTGGCTGTGTGAATTTATTTGTGAGTAAATAGCGCACTTGAAATTTTGAAAATTCGATCGCGGTGCTTTGAAGCACATCTAGACATCGTCACAAATGATCAACCTTCACCACGATACATCGGCTCAAACAACTGCATTTTTGAGCACTCAAAAATTCGATCCGCCGTATAGTCCTGTTTGATACCAAATGACTAAATGATTAATATTTGTTTTGTTCTCTAATCCCGAAATATAGAAGGCAACTCTCGTAGAAGCTTCATCGTGATTGACCAAAAAGAAATAAAACTTGTGTCTGCAAGGCCATAGTTTACCATAATTTAACTAGCGCATCCGCCACATCGCACATCCATTATTGAAAATTGATTCTAAGATTCACAATATTCGATTTCTCATAAGATATTCGTCGGATCTAAACAAAAAATTGTGCATTCACGGAGTTTATTGATATATTTCATATTTTTAAATTTTATATTCGGACAGTAAACCCAAGATTTAGGAGATTCTTTATCAAATCCAGTTGACTAATGGAACAGCATTCTATTTTATGAAAATGCTTTATGATTCGGGATTAAATAAATATAATAATGTCTTAATCTTCTATACTAATGAAAAAATTCAAAGATAAAAACAATTCCATATTTTTTGGCAATTATAAACAGGCCATAACTTTGAAATAATTGGTCGTACAAAAAATTATGGAATGTAAATTGTAGTTCCAAGTGACTAATTTGGAATTAGAACTTTAAAATTTTGTAGTATCAGTGTATTTTGAGTAATCTTAGAAATACCAGAGACAAAAAAATTTTCAAAATTTTTTTCTGATCTACGAGGGTATGAGAATTTTTTTCATTCATTAGGTTTCAATTGCTTTTTTTTATAGATCTTGATATGTCTATTTCTTGCCGAGAAATCGGTCTTCAAATAGAAAAGGATCCCTTTGTCTTTGATTGTCAATAGCTCAGCTAAATGATCGCACTGATAGTTGGAGATGGGTTTCAGAAAATTGAATAAATATCCTCTAACTAGTCGTTGCCTTTCGGAAAGAAAAGTTTTTTGTTTTCATCACATGAATGTAAAAATGCAACAGAAAATGCCTAATGGTGTTTTTTTGGAAAATCAAGCCCTGAATTGAAAATATTGAGGAAACGAATAATGTTAAGTGTGCCTTTCAGATTCAGATAATCTACAAGTTTTGTTATTTTTAATTCAAGATATTTGATCTTTGATTTTTTTATATTGCCTACCTCAGTTGGTTTTGTATCGTACCGACTTGGGAAATACTCTAGAACACGCAGGCCAAAGCTCACGTCAGTGTAATTCTAAAATTATCTAAGATTAAAATATTTTTCTCCCGGAACATCTCTGCATTCACAAGAATAGAACAATTCCATATTTTTACCCGATAGTCTCACATTCGTTCTTGAATGACGACTAACTACCAAAATTTCTTCAGTTCCAGGCAAGGATCATACCGCGCAAGCAACGAGGACATCTATTCCAGACCCAGCAGATCGAAGCCACTTCCCGACAACCGCCAACATCATCCCAGAACTCTACGTCAAAACAGCGTCCCTCCAGACAAGTCCAAACGCATAGAAGAGAACGAATACGACAGTTTAGAGTACCACCAAACCATAGATCGACCGCAGGAAACAGCACAGAGTCTGAAGTTACCCAATTACTACCCGGACTCCATCTACGAATCAGACAACACGGAATATACATCAACCGCGGACAACTACTCGATCCGTCAGAAGTTTTTTTCCTGCGACAATCTATCCAACCAGAATTTTCTACCAGAGCCGGAAAGTATTTCGTACGACGAGAACATCGTACTCAGCAAGAACAGACCCCTGTACAGCTCCCTGCAAGACGCCGTCTTCGAAAAACCGAAAACCATAAGGAGCCCGGCGGTTATAAAACCTGAGGAGTACTTTTCGGCATCCTCCAGCAGATCAGAACAGAGCGTTGGCTCCGAAAGAAAAGAAACGAAGATAGAAGCTGAAAAAGAAGAGGAAAAACCATCACCACAAGTTTATGCGTCCGTCGAAGTAAACCCCGTTTACGAACAGGTTGATCGCACGCCCGAACTAAAAGAAAAGGAGTGCGCAGAACCATCGGCACCAGAACACGCCACCAAACTAGAAATCTCCTATTTCGAAGACGAATCCCTTCCAGAGGAATCCAAAACCGTGATAAGAATAGACGCAAGTCTCTCAACGGACGAAGAAACTAAAGATTCCGTACCACCAAAGAAAGAACAGAAACACAGTCATAAATATCTGAGGGAATTCTTGGAAAGTCAGAAAGGATCGAAAAAACCCCTGCAGAACTTTTTAAGTAAGAAGTTTCCAAATCTATCGCGTAGGAATTCGAAGGAAAAAGAAACGAACCTGATCGACAACAACTTTTACTCACTGCCCGACTTGGCGGCCTGCAAAAATTTGAAAAAGTGCGATAAAATCGATAGAAAATTGAGGAAGTGCGATAAAACGTCAAAATCTGGGGAATCTGACGACAGATTCATTGTTAACATTGGAAAGCATTTCGACGTCACGGCCAATGGTAACATGCCCGTTGATTTTGAGCTGAAAATAGCCAAAATACCGAAGAAAAAGAAATCACGTGACAAAGATAAACCAGAGGCTCTAATACAAGCTATACAAGATCTTAAAAAATCACTTGGGGAGAACCAAGAGAAAATAGACACTAAACCAGAAATAATTGCAGTCCAACGAAAATCAACAGAAGAAAGGAGAATAATGGAAAATAACCAAACAGACGCCGAATACCATGATAAACTCGATACTATGCGAAATTACTGGAAAAAACTGACAAAAAACGATGATGATACACAAAGGAACGAAACGAAGACCGACAATGAAGAAATAAGAACAAAAGTAGAAGAAGTAAAGAAGAAATTCGAAACAAACCCAGAAAGTAAAGAACAATTCAATATTGTGAAAAAAACCAAAGAAATATTCGAGAACAAGGCGGAAAGAAGAATAGGCAAAGTCAGCTCATTAAAAACTTCCAAAGGAATTTTTGAAAATCCCATATTCGAGAAGGAAAATCCTTTTGAAAGTTTGAATCCTAACGCAGTTGAAGTCATAGAATCTCGAACAGAACCTAAAGAAAACGATGATCAAATCAAAACGAACAACACACTAGATAGTAGTAGATGTAGTCCAGTTTCAAAGTCACTCAGTGTTACATATCCCGAGTTCGACCACGTGCGATACAGAGTGGTGAAATCGAATCTTTTCCAAAAACAAATATTCGCGAACTACGAAAAAGAATCACAATTCGACGGTCTCATGCAATACTTGCAAGATTACAGTTTTCAAGAATTGCTCATGGACAATAACATTGTTATAATAGAACCTATAAGAACAACTTTGATTCGCGAAAGTAATAATAAATATCATCAATCTGCCTCGAGGAATATTACTCCGTTGCTGCACACGAATATAGAAAAGAAGAACGAAAAGAATTCATTGAAAAAACATTTTTTCTTTCACCCAATAAGGGTGAACAAAGAGGTGAATGATGACGAATTACCAAACCCTGATACTGTTAAACAAGTGAGGCAAATGTTCGAGAAGAAGCAAACCAATCAAGAACAGAAACAACCGGAATATAATGGAGATAAAAAGAATGGCAGAAAACACTCGGTAGATGTTAGCGACGAATCCTGGGATTCGTTTGATGAAGAAGCTTGTTGTGAACAACAGTACATTACAGAAGATATGATGGAAAAAATAAGGAAATACGGAACAACCATTACGTATTACGGAGGAAGGATAGTAAGGAAACAATCTAGTCAAGAGAGCCTAACCAACGTAATCTTAGAAGAAATAAAAAACAACGATTTACACAATAACAGATACGAGGACGGAAAAACAGACGAAAATCAAAGGTTGAGATTCAAACTAGTGAAGTCCAACAGTTGTAGCAGTAGAATGGAATTAGTGGGAACCAAAAACTTATCTTTTGCGAAACAAAAATACAAAGACAAACATGAGAAAGTCAAAAAACAACTGGAAGAAGAGCGACAAAAGAAAATAACTTGCAATAACAACAATGACGAGAAAATATTGAACAAAAACGAAATCAACGAAAACTTAAAAGAACAGAGAATCGTAAAACAAGATGACGGACACAAAATCTATACGAAATGGGGCGAATCCAAAAAGGAACAAACAATATACGGAATAAAATTGAACGAAAAAGCAAATGATACCAAAGTATTGCACGATTACCATTCGAATTTTGAAAAATACAAAGACAACGGAAACATAATTGAGGAAATGGACTTCGAACCGTTCGAAGTTGCTTGAATTTTTTCGGATATGGGTTTATACGTAAAATACTAGGTATTTCTCAATTATATTTATATTTCAACACACAATCTTGATACTGTAAATAAAGTTGAATGTGTGTAAATTTCTTGAATAAATTCAATCGAGTTTCCAATTTCATTGAAACGTCCCTACCATAACAGTTACAATATTATTTTTAATTCTTTTAAAAGATTTTCAATTTCAGCATGTTGGGAAAATAAGAATACAGATATGTTCTCTATGTCAAATTCCAATAATAATTCAATACAACGAATAAAAATATTATGATAGATTGAATAATCACTTATAATACCACAAGAGCTTCAAAATTATCAGGTATTTCCCGATAGGTTCGTTGCAAACAATGAAGGAGTCAAGTTTTCAGGTTAAAAAATCACGAGCGAGAAGCGCGAGTGATTTTTCCTGAAAAACTTGACGATTTTATTTGTTTGCAGGGAACCTATCGGGAAATACCAGATAATTTTGAAGCTCGTGTGGTATTCGGGGGATTATTTTTCTGTCCCAAATGTCGGCCAATAGAATTGCACCATGAGACGAAATGTACAATTAACAAATAAGAATTTCATAATGAATAAAACAACATTTAATTAAGAATCAGGGTAGTGCAATTAAAAATACAATTGTTGTAAACATTGGTGCATGTTTTCTTCAAGTCAGAGTTATCGGTAATGGTCCCAGAAGAGGTAGATGGCATGAGGTTTATGCTGTTGATGGCATTTTCTGCAGTAGGCTCACTCCTTCGCAGTTTCTCGACAATTAATTCGTGGTGTTCCTGGTCGAGTTGGAGATACGGCTTGATGGAGTTACTGTTGGCATGTCCAGTTATTTTGATTATCTGCTGCTCTTCCAGGCCCGATTTCGCTAGATTGGAGACGGCTGTTGCACGACTGGAGTGATTGGTGATTTTTTTGTTACCAAGGTCAAGCCCAGCTTTTTGTGCTGACTCCTTAACCCACTTTGAAATCGTGTTTTGGCCTACTGGGGAATCCTTGTACCACCTAGCGCCTGGAACTTTATTCCAGAATGGATTTTGGGTCAGGAATAGTCTGTCGCTCTTGATATTGACATCTCTCTTCTCTCTCAATTTCTGGAACAGTCTCACTGGGCACTTGTCAGGATTTCCCGATTCTCCACAAGCCACTTGCTGTCTGATAATTTTTATCACCACCTTGTGTGGTCTTGCTGAAAATTGGATTGTATTCAATTCTCCCAGTTGTTTCCGTCATTTCACTGTTCTGCCTTGAAGTGATGTATTGACGCCATGCTGCCCTCACCACCTCTCCAAGCCAATTCCACTGATATTATCATGAATATTTTTTCTGGAGGCCATCAGGAGTTTCCTCGTCCCAAACAGTGGTCATTGCATCCCAATCTTTTTCCTCCAACGCTGCTGCACTTGCCCTCCGTTTTTCCGGAATAGATTGTAAAGCCTTACGCTTGGCATCACGAGCTCCTCGAGCGGTCTTGAATGCAGCATCCGAAAATGGGTTGATTTTGATGTCCAAATCGTTCAAATACTTTTCTTGAAGTAATTTGGCAGTCTGATTCCACATTGTTTTTATTGTACCTTCCTTATAGTCTTCTCCATCCATTTTCTTCATATTGTAAGCGTAATCTTTCATAATGTTTGCCAATTGCGCTTCACTCGTTTCAGCACTCAATGTGTATTCCCTCTCAGTACAAAAAATAGTAAATTGGTTCCAAACTGTTTTTTTTTGCCTTCTCCGTATTAATGGGAACATTTCCTTTGACTTTTTATCGATTGTGGACAGAGAACAAACTCCAAATCGACTCATTTTCATGCAAAATCTCCAATTTTCACAATTGAATTCAACCTGTCAGTTTGACGTGTGCTTAATTTGACTGGATCATGTTTTGTTTATATATAGCAACTACCAGAGAAAATTTTCAAAAAATTATCAGTCTAATACCATGTAGGTTGTACCACGTGACGTCGAATGGTGCAATTCTATTGGTCGATATTTGGGTCGGAAAAATAATCAGATTAAAATCCAAATTGATCTCTGTAGGTATTGAAATGAAAAATATCGAACCCGATATTTTTGTACTCGTAACAGAATGTTTCATCAGAAACTAAAATAATATACAAGATGTTCCATTGCTGATTTTAAAAATGAAATTACTTCTGGTTAAACCGGAAGTTCACAATTCTTAAAAAATATGAAAACATATAAGCCATCTACTGCAGTATCCATCTTCCAAATTTCATTTTGATATATCTAATGCACTTGGTTCCACACATTTGCCAATCACTGTATATGTTCATTCTTTTCAGAGTAAAAACATTGATATGAAATATCATTTACATAGTGCATATTGAATAATTATACCTGATGAAATAATGAAAGTTTTTCTTAGTTTTCGAGTTAAAATTTTTTTGTGTATTTTTAATGATTTCTACGAGCGAGGACATCACTATATTTTTTCGTAGTGGGTAAGTGTTCTGCGGAGTTCTTTATGATATGATTGTCTTGAATTGTTTCAATAAAAAAATTACTCAGCTTCCCAAAGTTACTCAAAAAAAAAGGATTGAAAAGGAAATTCAGATTTCAGTAGGATTAACACAAACATTCGACTTCATTTTAAAAATACAAAAAGGAGTTTCCATAGCTTGTGGCTAAGTTTAAAAACTTGGCATACTGTTCAACTACCAAAATCATGAAAAAAATAATAATAATTCGGTTTTGATTGGCCTTCGAAGGCGGATAGGCTAAAAACCGCATAATTCGAAATTAATAATCAAAATTCAAATTCACTGATGATGTCGACTGAGTTGTCACACCAACTACCAACTAGCATGTATAAACCGAATGTTTTATTCAACTTTAACAGTATTTCACTGAACTTGTTTGAAATAGAAAAAAAATCATCTCGCTGTAGAAGGCAATTCTCATATTCATGCTTCTTCCTCTTTGGCTTTCGAATTTTGTATTCAGTTAGAATAGGAACTCATTCTGCAACTTGTTTTAGTATATTCCTTAATTAATTCTCCCTTACACAAAATAAAAGAGACGATGCCTGGCATTCCATTTTCATCCGCAATCGAGAAAGATGCCCGCATAGCATTTCGTATCTGAAATAATTCCAGTCAACATACGAGTATGCATTCTTGAAAAGTCCGTGATTATGATATCATTCAGAATTCTGTATTACGACTAAGTCCCGTAAACATTTTTTTTTTCGTTCATTCGTCTTGGACATTCATTCGACTGCAGCAGCGATGAAGAGATAAATCACACAAAAAATCTTGGCAAGAACGTATATTAGGTGTTATAAAATTAAACCACGACATATTTTTAGTTTCAGAGACAAGATGATCTGGAAACTGATGTACTTATATTTTTTTCGACGTCACAACTAAAAGCAGATTATGTCAGTCCACAATAGACAGAAAATGCCTGAGAAGAAATTCTACATATTATCACGTTGCGCATGTGCAGTATGGAAGCGAATGGTGCATTGCGGTTATCTATTTCTGAGGCATTATCTATCTTCCTTTGTTTTCGAGTTTTAAGCCAAAATTGAGATTTTGACAATATCAACATCCATCATCACTTCTGGTAGTGTCTAAACTGGACTCGTAATGATCATAACCATCATAAATACTTTATCTCTATTTCAATTTCGTAAAGAGTTCATAACCGTACTAAAAACAGTGCAGTAATGAGTACATTACTGATGATTAAATAGATTGGGACAGATAATTCTTAAGCTAAAATCCTCGGTTCTAACCCGGGCGGAATCAAATTTACAAATCAGACATTTTTAGGTGACATTATACAAATATTTACTTGATATGAAATGAATTCGATGCGTAAACCCTATTGCACAGATGATTTACTATTTTTGCAATAATGGCTCACACAACAAAGAAAGATTACGGTGTATTAGTCCAGTCAAAATGATGGAGAAATCGGGTTTTTCGCCTATACGGCTGATTTTATATGGAAATAATCAGAAAAAAGCGTAGAAAACTGTGGGCAAAGTACAAAAAATTCCAAACACCGGGAAGGGGGTGAAAAAACTACCCCAAAATACGATTTTTCGGTTGAATTTCGGAAATATCAAAAAAAGTTTCAAACAAAAGTTATAGAGCGGAAAATTCTAGTCCAAATTATGTACTTTATCGTTCTCGAAAGTGAATTTGTATACTGATAAACAGCGTATTTCTTTATTTGCGCAACAACAACGAATTTTAAATTTGGCGCTCGATGAAATGACTACCTGAACGCTGAACCGAACTTCTGGCAGATATTTGCCAGGGTTGGACTCTCGTCTCGTTTTGTTTTGTATTTATTACATCGAACCCATGATACTAGGACTTAGTCCTAGTATCATGCATCGAACCCTAGACTATAATTTTAAGTTGTATCGGAAACCGACAGTTTATATCTGCTAGATGTTCGGTTTAGCTTTCTTTTCAGGTAGACATTTCATCGAGCGCCAAATTTAAAATTTGTTATTGCGCAAATAAAGAAATACGCTGTTTATCAGTATATAAATTCACTTTCGAGAACGATAAAGGACATAATTTGGACTAGAATTTTCCGCTCTACAACTTTTGTTTGAAACTTTTTTTGATATTTCCGCAATTTAACCGAAAAATCGTATTTTGGGGTAGTTTTTCATGTTTTTCACCCCCTTCCCAGTGTTTGGAAATTTTTTTACTTTGCCCACAGTTTTCTACGTTCTTTTCTGATTATTTCCATATAAAATCAGCCGTATAGGCGAAAAACCCGATTTCAGCATCATTTTGACTGGACTAGTTTGGGTAAAACGATGTTCGGTATTTGATGTGCTAGCGAATGCGATATAGATTCTTCAATGGAGGCTAGAAGTGATTTGAAAAATAGAAAAGTCAAAAATTGGATAAATTTTAAAAAGGAAATTTTGTAATTTGACGAATCTGAAATTCAATTTTTTCAGTTTTTTTTTTCTCATTGTTTTCAGTTATATTTTTCGTTTTGTGGTTGACAACACCGACATCCTATCCTTTCGAATGTCAACATGCGTCCATTGCATGTCAATTGTCAATGTAGAGATTTGAACGCACTATTGAAATTCCATGATCTGTCAATTTTCATATCAGTCACACCAACTGCGAAAATAAAATACAAAAGGCACTAGGAGGTATAATCTGAATTTTTCATTGAATTCCAATAAATTTCGCACAATTCTTGATTGAAAATTCGTTTTGGAATAGGTGCACATTCTACAACTCGTTTTAGAATATACTATTTTTCGAAAAAGCTACGGCAAGGCGTAGCAACCTCGTTGCACGTTCCACGTTGGTAAAAATTTTTTGGTAGCTGTTATTTCTGAGATTGCCCAAAAACCACTGATGCTACAGAATTTTCAAGTTATAGTCTACAATTTTCTTTATCTTTTCATTTTGTGGTACATAAAATGAAGAGAGAAATTGAAGCTGAATAATTAAGGTTTAGATTTTCATAGTGCATGAGGAAAAAAAATATTACCACGATCCGTAGATCAAAATGAAGACATTGAAAAAAATTTTGAAATTTGGTATTTCTGAAATTACTCAAAAGCCACTGAGCTCCAATTTTTTTTTCCTACCAGCATTTATATGGAAGTTATGGCCTGTTGAAAATCATCCAAAAATTTGGATTTTTTTTAACGTTAAAATTTTTCCAGTAGTGTATATGAATTATACCTGTTAGGCTCAGCCATAAAGTACGTCACACGTGAAGGAGATCAAAAAATCATGAAATTCGTGTGACGTACTTTATGGATGGCCCCTTATCAAAACAACAATTATGGTGTGCTGAACATTCAACACGTCTATATCTAAAAGATATTTGGTAGATTTGATTTTTCAAAGTTTGAATATTAACTCGCACTGACTTTAAAAGGGCGCCTAAGTCATCTGATCTCACATCAATGCTATTTAATTTTTGTCAGAGCAATTCGCTTTGAAAACGATTGACGATGTTTACTGAAACATCATTTAGAAGATCATAAATAATAGATGGTGGAAATGGCTCAAACAATAACTCCATTCTTTCTCGGTGCCCATGGCAATTCCAACCGAACTACAAATTCAAATAATATTCATATTTACTTCCGGAGTATGAAAACCTTGAGCGTGATGTATCTCATTAAGTTTGAATACCGAAGGGTAAACAGCAACTATTGATTTCATTCGAAAACATCAAACTTCCGCCGGTAAAATATTTATAATTGAATTCGAAGTAACTTTAAGAAGTTTGGTTTTCCTCCTAGGTTCGCTTAAATGTACTGATGGTATCAACGACCTGCTCTCATTTTCCCCTTTGATTAAGGCAGGATGCAAAACCGCCGACTGAGATTAGTGGAACGTTTTGAAAGGGATTCAATGTCGGCGTTATCGCCTATTATATTATACTTTATTGCATGATTGGTCGAAATCATTTTTGTATTCTTGAAGCGGCAAATACCATGGATCATTGAATCAAAGAAATAATGGGTCCTCTTAACTGCACCATAATTCATTATTCAATACATAAGAGAGTGAATGGATCGAAAAATTGGGAATCCAAAAATTCATACAGGGATAAATTCCTGGGAATTCAAGAGAATTCATGAAGAATTCAATAATCCCTTAACTGCATCAGAACTCATTATTAAATAGAGTAACGATAAATCAATGGTAAAAACCATGGAGTATATGTCGTGCAAAGTTTCGCATTTATAACACTCACTCATGATCATCAAAATAGAACTGGTACTTCCCATAATTTCAAAGAGCTAAAATTCCGTACAGAGTTAGGGTTTAAGGGCCAAATAGAGAGAAAATTATAAAAACTAGATAACCGAAGATCCGGAGTACCTGGTGACCCTGGTTAGAAACAACATCCCCCATCCAAACTATTAGAGATTGACATGTTCTCAAATCGTGTAATCAGCCTAAAAAAAATTATAAACTCGAATGGGCAAAATGAACTATTGCTACTGTACAAGAATCAGAACCGGAAAAAAAGAAAAGAAAGATTTATGGTAAATGAAGGAGTCAATCGTACGTAAATGGATCTTTATTGATAAAATTTGCTCTACATGTTTCGCCTTGTTAGGGCATCTTCAGGAGCTCTGTAAAATGGAGAAAATATGAAAACATGAAACATGAACATGAAAACATGAAATAAAATACTACAACACTGTGACATTTTCAAGAACTTACTCGTCAAGATTATACAGGTTGACATAAACATAAACCTTTCCGGTTATTATAAAATTCAGATTTAGGAGAACAAGCACACTTTTCAGACAAAGCTGATTCTTAGTAAAACTTTTCCAATGGTGAATTTCAATCGTTCAAATGACAGCGTCAGTTTCATTTTATGGTTAACATTGACAATTGACATTATTGACAAAGGCGTGAGGTGAGAAGTGACGCAAGTAATGGGTGTGTTCGGAAATTTCACAAACGCAGTAATCAAATTAAACTTTCAAATATAGGATGATAGCTGAGGTGTGATTCCGTTTGAGTGTTTAAACATTTGTTTTGGTGTGTTTTCAAATTTTTGGCTATCTCATAAATTTCCATAAGGTCAAGTTTGTTGCCCTTATCCAAATTGTGTAAAAGAGTAACATTTTCTGACTCATCAAATTCATGTTCGTTTATTCTTAAGTGTCGTCCAAAAGAACTCTTGTCTTTGTAGTTCCTTATATGTTCAGATATTCTAGTCCCCAGAGCTCTAAACGTCTTTCCTATATAAAATTTGTCACAGGTTTTACAGTTTAATTTGTATACGCCATTCTTCTCCAGTATGGGTGTTTTATCCTTGCAATTAAGTAGATGGCTATGGAGACAATTATTAGCTTTAAAGACTATTTCAATATTGTGTTTTTCAAAAATTTTTTAATTGGGTAGCACATATTTCCGTAAAATGGCAATGAGAATCTTCCAATTACTTGTTTTTAGCATCTGGGGACTGATCATTTCGGTGTGACTCATTGTGCAATTTCAAAAACTTCTTCATCAGCAGTCTGTCCACCACGTCTGAAGTGTAACCATTTTTGTAAGCTACATATTTGATTATCTGTAATTCCCTGTTGAAACTGTCTCTGCTCAACGGTAAATGTAACATTCTGTGGACATAAGAGTTTAGAGCAGCAAACTTATGGCATGCTGGGTGGTTTGAGCTCTCATTGATGGTTGCTACAGTTTGGGATTCCTTTCTGTGTACATCCACAGATACTTTGTTATGGTCCAAGGTAAGAGTTAAATCCAGGAAATTAATCTGGTTGAAACCAATTTCCAAGGTGAAGTGGATGTTTTCATGCAGAGTGTTAAACAAATTCAACAATACCCAAGCTAGATCTGTGCTGCCAGTGAATATTATTAGGATGTCATCAACATATCTGTAGTATTTGAAAATGTGTTTTATTATGGGTGTTTTCAAACTAAATAAGACCTTTTCCAAATTATCCATGAAAATTTCTGCCATGAGAGAAGATGGAGGTGCTCCCATAGGCAAGCCCATCTCCAATTTATATATTTCATTGTTGAACTGGCAAAAGTTCTGTTCCAAAGATAGCTTGAGTAGACCTAGGATGTCCTTTCTCAGTTCAGGGTTGACGTTTTTCTTAAGTAGCTCTTTCTCGATCAGTGAAACACATTCAACAGGGGATTGAAGTGAATAGGTTTTTAGCATCAAGTGATATTAACTTGGCCCCCTCTGGGATCTGTAAGTCTTTCAATGATTCTGCTAATTTAATACTATTCTTTATGCTGTATGTGGGTATGAACTCCGTTAATTCCTTCAACTCTTCGTTTAGAAACTGGCTTATTTTGTATACAGGTGTGTTTACGTAACTTACTACTGGTCTTATGGGTGCGTTAACCTTATGCAGTTTTGGGAGGCCATATAACTTAGGGACCTTTGGGTTTGGGTGGATCAACTTTCTGTATTTACTGTAGTTATTCTCAAACTCTTCTGATAATTTGAAGTTTTTTACTTTATTAATAAGAATTGAAGTGGGGTTGTTGTTCAATCTGGTGAAGCCGTTATCATTCAAGAATTCCTCCACTTTACTGACATAAAGGCTCCTCTCTAACACCACTAAGCATGCACCTTTGTCGGCTTTCACTACTGTTAAATTATTCTCTCTGATTTTCTTCTTGATGTTGTTAATGTCTTTTTAATGTCTTTTGCCAGTTCAACAATGAAATATATAAATTGGAGATGGGCTTGCCTATGGGAGCACCTCCATCTTCTCTCATGGCAGAAATTTTCATGGATAATTTGGAAAAGGTCTTATTTAGTTTGAAAACACCCATAATAAAACACATTTTCAAATACTACAGATATGTTGATGACATCCTAATAATATTCACTGGCAGCACAGATCTAGCTTGGGTATTGTTGAATTTGTTTAACACTCTGCATGAAAACATCCACTTCACCTTGGAAATTGGTTTCAACCAGATTAATTTCCTGGATTTAACTCTTACCTTGGACCATAACAAAGTATCTGTGGATGTACACAGAAAGGAATCCCAAACTGTAGCAACCATCAATGAGAGCTCAAACCACCCAGCATGCCATAAGTTTGCTGCTCTAAACTCTTATGTCCACAGAATGTTACATTTACCGTTGAGCAGAGACAGTTTCAACAGGGAATTACAGATAATCAAATATGTAGCTTACAAAAATGGTTACACTTCAGACGTGGTGGACAGACTGCTGATGAAGAAGTTTTGAAATTGCACAATGAGTCACACCGAAATGATCAGTCCCCAGATGCTAAAAACAAGTAATTGGAAGATTCTCATTGCCATTTTACGGAAATATGTGCTACCCAATTAAAAAAATTTTTGAAAAACACAATATTGAAATAGTCTTTAAAGCTAATAATTGTCTCCATAGCCATCTACTTAATTGCAAGGATAAAACACCCATACTGGAGAAGAATGGCGTATACAAATTAAACTGTAAAACCTGTGACAAATTTTATATAGGAAAGACGTTTAGAGCTCTGGGGACTAGAATATCTGAACATATAAGGAACTACAAAGACAAGAGTTCTTTTGGACGACACTTAAGAATAAACGAACATGAATTTGATGAGTCAGAAAATGTTACTCTTTTACACAATTTGGATAAGGGCAACAAACTTGACCTTATGGAAATTTATGAGATAGCCAAAAATTTGAAAACACACCAAAACAAATGTTTAAACACTCAAACGGAATCACACCTCAGCTATCATCCTATATTTGAAAGTTTAATTTGATTACTGCGTTTGTGAAATTTCCGAACACACCCATTACTTGCGTCACTTCTCACCTCACGCCTTTGTCAATAATGTCAATTGTCAATGTTAACCATAAAATGAAACTGACGCTGTCATTTGAACGATTGAAATTCACCATTGGAAAAGTTTTACTAAGAATCAGCTTTGTCTGAAAAGTGTGCTTGTTCTCCTAAATCTGAATTTTATAATAACCGGAAAGGTTTATGTTTATGTCAACCTGTATAATCTTGACGAGTAAGTTCTTGAAAATGTCACAGTGTTGTAGTATTTTATTTCATGTTTTCATGTTCATGTTTCATGTTTTCATATTTTCTCCATTTTACAGAGCTCCTGAAGATGCCCTAACAAGGCGAAACATGTAGAGCAAATTTTATCAATAAAGATCCATTTACGTACGATTGACTCCTTCATTTACCATAGTATTCAAAATGGATTATGGCCACTTGGTTAGTAGTTTATTAAAAGAAAGATTTGTATTTATAATAAAACTTCTTCCAAAAAGAAAAAGTGTGTCAAATAAGAAAATTAAAAAATTATATACGATAATAAATCAATATGCTCCAGTTTTTACAAAAACTCAAATCCAACCAAAAACATTCTGTAAAAGAAGAAACCAAATCTCGATGGAGCCATTTGTTCCTCTCTAAAAAGTAATGAGATCTAGACAAAGGCGTGCCAAGTCTAAGTATCCTTTCTGCGATCTCTTAATTATTATATTTAATATTGTGTGACTTGGCGAATTTGAGGGTGTTTTCTTTATCTCCTTCAAATTTTGTATTTGTGTTATTAAGTTCTTTTTCTGCTTTTGTCTTTTTATTTCCAGATTCGATGTGAGCAACTTGAAGAAGTCTCTGTTTCCATCAATAGAAGACCACTTTTGAAGAAAGAAGTCCCTAAAGTATATTTCAGCATATTTTTGTACTTTCACACTTAGGCGGGGAGCCAGGGTTTTTTTTACTGGGGTTTTTTCCCTAGGCTTTTATGTGATACGTCGAATTGTAAGACACCCCGTCACTTGCCCCTGATCTATATGCTTTATTGTTTGCTAACTAAATATTGTAAGCCAAAAGTTCAAAAGAATATATATATATATATATCACACCTGCTCATTCATCAGCAGTCGCCACTAGAAAATTGGTGAATATGGGCTATGAATTCCTACCTCACCCACCATTTTCACCAGATCTGGCACCGCTTGATTTATATTTGTTTCCAAACATGAAAACAGGCTCGGTGGAAAGCGGTTCACGTCAAACTAGGGGGTTATAGCAGACACGGAGGTTCATTTTCAGAGTTCGAAAAATCGTATTCCTTTGGAAGGCATGAAATAAATATGATTATTTTTCCGACCCAAATATCGACCAATAGAATTGCACCATTCGACGTCACGTGGTACAACCTACATGGTATTATACTGATTATTTTTCCGATCCAAATATCGACCAATAGAATTGCACCATTCGACGTCACGTGGTACAACCTACATGGTATTATACTGATAATTTTTTGAAAATTTTCTCTGGTAGTTGCTATATATAAACAAAACATGATCCAGTCAAATTAAGCACAAGTCAAATTGACAGGTTGAATTCAATTGTGAAAATTGGAGATTTTGCATGAAAATGAGTCGATTTGAAGTTTGTTCTCTGTCCACCATCGATAAAAGAGTCAAAGGAAATAATCCCATTAATACGGAGAAGGCAAAAAAAACAGTTTGGAACCAATTTACTACTTTTTGTACTGAGAGGGAATACACATTGAGTGCTGAAACGAGTGAAGCGCAATTGGCAAACATTATGGAAGATTACGCTTACAATATGAAGAAAATGGATGGAGAAGACTATAAGGAAGGTACAATAAAAACAATGTGGAATCAGACTGCCAAATTACTTCAAGAAAAGTATTTGAACGATTTCGACATGGACGGGGAAACAACTGGGAGAATTGAATACAATCCAATTTTCAGCAAGACCACACAAGGTGGTGATAAAAAATTATCAGACAGCAAGTGGCTGGTGGAGAATCGGGAAATCCCTGACAAGTGCTCAGTGAGACTGTTCCAGAAATTGAGAGAGAAGAGAGATGTCAATATCAAGAGCTACAGACTATTCCAGACCCAAAATCCATTCTGGAATAAAGTTCCAGGCGCTAGGTGGTACAAGGATTCCCCAGTAGGCCAAAACACGATTTCAAAGTGGGTTAAGGAGTCAGCACAAAAAGCTGGGCTTGACCTTGGTAACAAAAAAATCACCAATCACTCCAGTCGTGCAACAGCCGTCTCCAATCTAGCGAAATCGGGCCTGGGAGAGCAGCAGATAATCAAAATAACTGGACATGCCAACAGTAACTCCATCAAGCCGTATCTCCAACTCGACCAGGAACACCACGAATTAATTGTCAAGAAACTGCGAAGGAGTGAGCCTACTGCAGAAAATGCCATCAACAGCATAAACCTCATGCCATCTACCTCTTCTAGGACCATTACCGATAACTCTGACTTGAAGAAAACATGCACCAATGTTTACAACAATTGTATTTTTAATTGCACTACCCTGATTCTTAATTAAATGTTGTTTTATTCATTATGAAATTCTTATTTGTACATTTCGTCTCATGGTGCAATTCTATTGGCCGACATTTGGGACAGAAAAATAATCCCCCGAATACCACACGAGCTTCAAAATTATCTGGTATTTCCCGATAATTTTGAAGCTATTGTGGTATTATAAGTGAGAATTTCCAAAAAATTAACTTTCCTTCCCAAACACGGGCACTTGCCGTTTTTCGCCTCATATCTTCAATTCAAAACTGCGTACCTATATAAAACTTATCAATTTGACGTAAATATTTTGTGATGCCATCTGGCGGGAAGAAAATTAAAGTTTCCTCTTAAATCCAAACTTGTGAGATAAAATCTTATCAGTGCATACACCATTATAATGATGTTTAGGATATCATACACGACTGGCCCCGGGCCAGTCCAAATTCAACCAGTGTGGGGGGAAGTTAATGAGACCCGATGCCTGTTGTTTGTATGTAATTTCTCAGTTGCCTTTCGCTTCGACTCAAATCCAAAGGGTCTTTAGCCATTCAGCTCTCTCGTGTATTGCCGTCTTTAAACGTCCTATTTTTCACCTACCTCCAGTTTATGAAGTATGGATTAGTAGAGGTTGGGTTTCATAAACGTTGATTGCTTAACCAACTGCTTGATCGAGCAATTCTATGCCCAAGATTGCGTGAAATGGAAATTTCATGAGTCAATCTGACAAATTCTTATTCCCTGACACTCGATCAATGATCTTTATGGAATCCATATATAGATATCTATAATTTTTGAATCTATACTAAAATAACATGGGAAGCGATTCTAAAAGGTTAGGTCGAAGTAATTAATTATTATTTGGGCTATATCCAATCAATATCATATTGTTCTCCTTCATACCTGAGCTTTTGAAAAGGAGAAAATGTTTCAATTTTCGTTGTCAAGACTAACAGAACTTTACAATTTCAATCTGGAAATCAACTATAAATGCCAAAACGGTGGGATTTTAAATTTCACCCAGCCGAGCTAAGTTAACTGTTATAACATTCGATTGTTTGACTGACTAGTCTCCAATCAGAACTTAGTAATATACACAATAAAAAAGTTTTCAGTGAAATTCGCTGACCATCTGCGGCTAGCATGATAAGAGGCAGTTGACAAAACTTCCCGCGTCGTCCTAATAGGATATCCGGGCATGAATGACAGCATGGGCTTATCCTTTCATCTAAATTCGGCCTATATATGACTCACCACATGCCCGAAATTCTCCTATATTCGCACGCTATACGGTATTTCCCATTCCAGAGATGTCCACAGCTGTATAATATAAGCTTCATTCGGGTTCGTATTTTCCTGACGGTTCTAGGACAGTCCTCAGGGTGCGCAGAACTGATGCGTAATAGCTGAGGATTTTTGATCATTTTGGACCATTCTTGGACAGTCAAAAATTATCAGAGAAATGCAGAACCCGAACAGCAAAATGAGGATTAAAAATGGAGAGAGATAGGTACGGTTTTAGAGGTTCTTTGTTTAATTGCGCCTGCCAGACAACAACTTTCAAGCACTTGGTTGTTTTTTCATTTGTGTTTACGAATATTCGTCAGGAAATGTTTGACAAATAATATCTTGTATGAAGGTAATGAGTGATGTTTCTGTAATAAGCTGTATTAATACGTTAATTATATTGTTTCCAGGCTTTCACTTACTGTGTGAATAAATAAGAAAAGCATTAAGAATAAGAGACAAAACTAATTGTGGTTGGGAGTCGAGTTTTATTTTGGAGTTCTTAATCTTACAATCCATAAAAATGAATGACTAAATAAGATGGAAAGAAGAATTATTTGTACCTAGATGTTTAGAGAATATAAAACTAGGTGATTTTTTCTTCCCCATTAAATGGAAAATTAATACAATGGGTATTAGAAAGAATAGTGGCCAATTATCCTTATTGCTTACTTCAGGTTAAACATTGATATAACCTGCAACAAAATGGATATTCTCTTGTGGAGTGTACAGAAAAATATGCAGAGAGGTTGAACAGTTACTCAAAATTCATAATGCCAAAATATCACCAAGTGTATCCATGTGTAAAATCTAGTCATTGTACTCCGTAGTGCTACTTTTTGCAATAATCGAACCTTTCCAATTTCTTTTCAGAGCTGTTTTTTGTAAGATATTGGAACTTATTAAAAAATAATGATTGCAAAGTATATTTCAGCAAATCAATTTTGATATTAAAAATAGTAGATAGCATGTATAGCAATATATGTGTTTATGTTTGTGATTCTATTTAATCAACTGATTTAAGAGTTTCAAATGCTCTTTTAATACATTATAACAGAATTTTGATTTGTCATATTTGCAGTTTCAGGATTGTCGATTCCTAAAATATGTTTATTGGGGTATACCTAATTTTCAAGAATTGGATTCAAAACGAAAGAATGTTTATTTCAATCGACAAAAGTATTGAAGGTATCATAGTAAATTGGGTGAAGATATCTCAACATATAATGTATGTTGAAAGAACTCATTTCAACCCTGAAATCTGTTTGATAAATTACACAAGGGATCGAACACTAATGTAATGGATTTTGAAGAAACTGGTTGTTTGTATTTATTAGATGTAAATAATTGGTATATCAAGCTGGTAAAGGGATTGTGTTTGAACATCTGTAAAGTTTTTAGCTTTTCATGTGAGTGTTTCACCTTGTCCAGACCTATGGGGGAGTGCTGAAATTAATTATTCAAATTCTTTTTTGTATGTGTATGTGTTTATATGAATCTGTTATCTGTTTGGCATCAGTGCTTCAAATCAAGCATTGCTCTACAGTTTATGTATCGGAAGAAAAATTCTTGTTTATATGATCTTTCTTGTTGAATATTCTGATAGTTTCTTGGTGCCTTATATAAGAAAAATTGTTTATAGAACTAATATCTGTTCTGTTTTGGCATGGGTACACTAGTGATCTATCATCACAGAGTTGGTTTTCTTTGAAACTCAGATGTGTTGTGGAAAATTCAGTCGAGCTGATACTGAATCTATATTTCCTAGAATTAATTTTTATTGTGAATATTAGTCTATATATAATTGTGCTCTATTTGATAAAAAATCAATGAATAATTTTGCATTGTATTCAGCCTCATGAAATCAGTTCATTGTATTTATGTATTTCAAGGTGAATCTCGTGACATTTAAATTTGTTGTATTACCCATAAATAAAAAAGCTTCTTCATCTTTGCAGGAAATCTTATTTCATACCCACTATATCAAATCAATTTATAGCTAAAATCTAAATTAATTCAATGATGTGATAATAACTAGTTATACAGATCTGAACGTGAAAATATTTCCAAAACATTATTGAACGCAAAGTAAAATTGGTAAATCAGTTAACCATACAATTTACCTATATAGGTAAGGGATTGCTCTGAATTCTGAAGTAGTTAATATTTCAGTTTATACTATCAATAATATTCATGTGTTAATGCAACCACTGTCTGAATATGGGTGATGCAACAAAGCACAGAAACTAGATCTATCGAAATGTTTTGTTTGATACAGATTCACTGTTCAGTATTAATCAGGTGGGATTATATATATATATTTTGAGAATTTTAATAATGATAAGTAATTTGAATTGCGCTATTATAGTACTCAACTGTTTCTAACAACATTAAATTTTTGGTTTGTCGATGAAAATTTGATTAAACATTATTCTAACTATGGAAAACAATTTCATGCAGACAGTTCGCTAAGAATTTCATTGATAATCAGGTTGCTGATAAATAAACTGAGATTCTCATTTCGTTTCATCAAAAATTTGAATTTTTGTAATATACCTAGATACATGCGCACATTACCTTTTTGAATATAATGGTTTCAAATTGTTAATTTAAAAGGAGCTTTTAATGCAATTGGTAGTAAACTTTGATGTAAAGGGAAATCTTGATTTATTTCTCGTGTAAAATTACGAATTTACCACAAATTGCGTTTTCAAGTGATCGTTGTTTAAGGGTTGGTAGCATTTGTAGTCCGCAAAATATCCTGAACTGATACTTGCTCTCGAGTAGGTACCGATTTTGACTGTACTGGAACTGTACTGGGATTGTACTGAAAAAACCCGAACAGCGAACCAATTTGAAAATTTGGTCCAAAGTTTGTCAGAGAAAACCCGAACAAGTTGAATTTGGCAAAATGCGCAAACTCGTAGGACTATTTGAATCGGTTACAGCAGAAAATTTCAATTTAATTCTCCTGTTCATATAAGCCATAAATTGAAAGAAAAGCAAATAGATTAATGAATACGTCAATATTGAATCATAATGCACATTTTTAATATTGCCGATTTGTTGACGAGAGCTGAAAAAATTCCTTTTAATAAAGCTATTTTTCACATACCTACTTAAAAATAGTTAAGGAATTCGAAAAGATTATTTAGAAAACTTGAATCATTGTAATAAATAAAGTTGTACTAGTTCTTGCAATTTGAATTGGACAACTCAAGGAAATAAAGAAAACTCATAATCCTGCCCCCAAAAACCTTTTATATTATTAATTAATAATCATTTAACTTAATACCAATTTATTCATGATTTGAAACCATCTATGTTTAGATTTGTTTATATCTGTTAACGGATGTAGAAAAAATTCAAACATTTCAAATTACGAAATAAATTGGTTAACTCCTCCCTCCTAAGGCGGTTCTACGGCAAAATCCTAAAATGGTCCTGAGGATAGTCCCAGAACCGTCAGAAAATAATCAGAAAAAATCCTGATATAACCTTGAACATCGGACTACTCGGTTCGAAATTAGTCAGAGAAAACCCGAACACCGAACTCTGAAATGCGCATGATTCTGATGGTTCTGGAACAGTCAGAATTTGAACCCGAATGAAGCTATTATGTACATGGTGAAAATTTGTCAAGCTGGGAGGTTCAGATCCAGAGAAGCAAGCCAGAAGAAGGTTGAAGCGATATTATTTCATTAATTTGCGGAAGCACGCTCATAACAACTGAGAAATGGTTATTTAATTATGCCACACGTTGTTTGACAATTTTATTACCTTGAGGGCTAATGATGTCATTTGTCCATTTGTTTTTGTTTGGAATAAACTCATTTATTGGAGCATTCATTGTTTGAGAAGGTTATTGAATAAAAGGTATTTCTTGAAGTGGTAAAACTTTGAATTGACATTTATGTTTCACGAATATTTTCCGGCATATGTCTACAACGACAACCTCTGAGAAACCGCATTCGACCAGACCGATTTTGGTTAATCTCTTCGAATGATTCCTTATTCAATAATTCAAACGAGTTATTACAGTTTCCAAAGCGTCTTTTGTTTATGTTTTATCAGCATGAGGTATAGCACCATCTGGTTTGAATCAAAACATCAATCTGTATGATAAATATGTTTTTATATAGTTCTGATTGGCGTGACCAGTAATTTTCAGCTATTGTTCTTCTTCTACACTACTTTTTGCCTTCTTGTCTCTTACATTCGAGCCAATTGCTAGATTTAGTAAACCCATTTATGAAGTACAAAGTGGTGCGATTCCATCCTAGAGATAAAATGTCGCAGTTCTTGGAAAAACATAAACATATAGACAAATGACTTATATAAGACGCACCAGGATAATTATCGTATAACGTGTACAAAACTAAATAACAAGTAGTGAGGTTATGCGTCAAATTTGAAAACGATATTTGCTGGCTTAAAATAAAGAATATTTCTTTTAAACAAAGTTTAAGACAATTCCTTCCTCACGAGGAACAGAAAAAAACAATTGATGAAAATTAAAAAAACTTTTCAACTCGAATGATGATTTACGTTACACAACTTTAAGTTTTCATGAAAAATTATAATTTTGAGACATTTTAAGCATACTTGAAGTTTTCTTGAAAGCTCAAACCATAAACGAATAATGATTATGAAAAAATTGTACGATATTTGGGTTTCCGATTGCGTTTTCAATTTGACGACATAACTAATAATAATAATAATAAGATCAAACTGTACATAGATTAATTTTGTTATTGACGAAGGCAAAATCAAAAAATTACCGAGTACGTTGGTGGGATCATTTTCCATTAAAGGGGCGGTAACCTGTGTTTGAGTCGTTTGTTGGCTTATACCAGAGCTTCCTACCACATCTGAGAATAAAAATTTGAAATCTTAAAATAATACCAAACATGATTATTTCTAATGGATATACCATATCGTGACAATTTATTTTTATTGAACAACATGGCTATTCACGGGCGAATTCTTTGGAACGCCGAGAAAAATCTCTCGACCATTTTGAATGCAGAATGCAATTTCCTTAGGAGGGACAAATAAGAACAACTAAATGACCTAGGAGTACCTTTTCAATATAGTTTAATGAAACATCACTTCAGATAGTTGGTGCAGCTCCAATATCAGGTAACCGTAACATTCTTGGAAAAAATGAAAACTGCAAAACTTACTTCCGGGTGACGAAAAATATTTAAAAATATTTCACAATCCTGTAGAGGCACCTTAAACACGTCAAAATGAGACTTGTTTGAACATATCTCCTGTAACGCTAACATGAGGTAGAACACGCCTCTAAATTTAAGCAGAGAGGTTTCTTGACCTGAATCTAATTAAATTTCCCGAAAGTAGGCAGAAAACTGGACAGAAAAAGTATTCTCCAAAATTTCTGTCTTCAGAACCATTCAAATGTAAGTACGATAAGTCAGTTTGAAGTTAAGGCGCAGGTATGCAACCCGTATAACACCAACGTGCAAATAGTTGGGAAAACTGTCATTTGAAGGTTTCAATATCGTTTCGATCAACGCGATTCACAAATTTTCAAATAGCTTTATTGATTCTTGTGGAAGTTACAGCGATTTTTGTAATTTTTTTCACAAAGTTTGCGGGCTCTACCTCAAAATTTGAGCGATTGCAAACATATGTTTATAAGGGAAAAAGTTCTCATTTTGACATGCACAATATAACCCTATAACGTTGTTGAAACATTTTTCAATAGCATATTCAGGTTGAAAAGTCATTGGTGAAATCTGAAAAACTAAATTTTACATGCACTAAGCGATATCCATGAATTTTATTAACAATCCCAATAAGCGAATTTCCAATTACAATTAGGTAGTTCAGAATAAGTCTGCAAAGGAATTATAAGAAAATTCAGATTTTATCGGTAAGCTCAAATGTCCGGTAAACCAGTAAACTGCCTAAATGACTAAATTATAAAATACAACAAAAATATAAGAGTACGATCAATGGTAACAATATCTTCTTCAACAACATTATTACACAAATAAATTCTGATTCCTGTATTCCTTGAATTTCTTCAGTAAACCAAACATTGAATTATTCAATATTTACTCTCCATAAATTCTTACTGCTTGATTAAAAATACCTTCTTCCTTTTGATCCTATAAATGAATTAAAGCTTGAATAAATCACCTATTTAATTGTGTATTCTTTAAATCTTGGCCAGATTTCAAACAAACATTATTGATTTCATTCAGATGCTGTATTTCATCGACAGCAATAAACACACTAATATGCCCTGTGTTAAATACAAATAACTCGAGCAAAGGATTGTATTATTTGGAACAGCCCATTCCTATTATTATACGACATGATGATGATTTCCAATAGGATCATAAATCTCCTGGACAAATGACAAAATTGTCAAAAACACTTACCATCTTCATCTGAGTCACTGTCATCTGAAGACGATGAAGATGGTTCTTGTTCAACTTGCTTATTTTTGTCTGTACCATCATATCCCATGATGGGAGTCCTAAAGTGTCTCACCAATTTTAAATGGAAATGCTGAAAAAAAGTTAATTTCAACGTGAGTACATCATTAAGAAGGCATCTAGTTTTAATATCTTCAGGTTTCGTTATCTAAGAAAAGGGGTTGTTGGAAGGATGAAATACCTAAAAGGTTCAATGATTAACCAGACAGGAAGCAAGTCCTCAAAATATAGATAATGTAGTTCAGTCGTATAGGCTGGGGAATGTTAATAAGTAATTATTTTAAGCGACCCAATCAGATATTTATGCTCTCATGTATTGATACCATTAGATTTCTTTTGATCATAAGATAAAGATCCATTACATTGGAATCATCTGAAGACTTTGCTATATAAAATGACTGGGGGGGAATTATAAGTATAAATTATCAATTATTCATTAATTGTACAGGATAAAAATCAGGCAACTCTAATATTTTGGAAGTACTCAATAGGAAACCAAGTAGATCATCAAGTAAACAAGCACAGGTTAACAAACCCTGTAACAGACAATCAACCAGTGCCATAGGAAAACTTCGAAAAATCAATTTTCACTTGTAGCTATAAAAATAAATTTATGAATGAATAACCTTCAAGTTTACAGTCAGAACTGGAGATGTCAAGATTGAACCATGAATTCAATTGATAGGATGATGAAAAGTGGGTTTAACCCCTCTAAAATATAAAATATTCCCGGCAAGGTGTTTGAGAGGAAGATCAATGGATCAAGCTGAATTAAATGACTGATTAAGTTAGATGGTACTTACGCTATTCAATACCACACAATTTTTCAGTGAAACATTCCTAGAAACCGACGATAAATCCTTATTTACGAGGAGCCGTAAACGACAAAACACCCGTGGTATCGCCATTTTCAACGAACTGTCATTTTCTCTTCGGTGCCCCAATTTTCCGATTCTGTCAGGAAAATTCTCCGCACTAAGCGCGTATGATTGCGCATTCCACATCCAAATTGACATCAGAGGACGGCGGATGTAGGTTAGTTTATTCGAAATCGAAACGAACTCCCATATTGAGGTTATATTTTTGGAAAATAAATAATATCGACGACATGCTGCAGAAACAAAGAGTAAATTACTCTAATCATAGACTCTACTTATTAGCAGAAATCAGACTTTTCTAGTAGCACTTATTTTCAAATTATGTTATGAATATTTAAGAGTTTTCAGTTTGAGAGAATTCTGTAATTTGGAAGTATCAGAAAAAGATCGTTAACAAATTAAATGAATACCTATTTGAACCATTGTTTTTTGAACTATACATCAATTTAATTTACCGATGTTTTCAACCATTAATAATAGATAACCCTATTTGTTTGCAGTAACGAAAAATAAATAAATAACCACTAAACCAGAAGGTCTAGCAATTAAAAAAAATTATTTCGTTTAATTCTTGATGTACCTCTGAATCCTTGAAATTATGTTATTGCTATAAAAAAAATCTTTTGAATTATAACCTAAAATAGATCAGTATGGTATGACCATAGAATATTTCCCTAGATGAAACTAGAGTGTTTTTCTCTGGCAATGAGGAGCTTAGTCACTAAACATGATAAAATACATTAGTTTTCTCATTAAAAAAGTTATTTTTATTGGCATGGAGTTGAAATAATATGTGGTAAACTATTTTTGAAACATTTTAGACACTCATGGTATCTACGAGGGAAGGTCTAAAATTTCAATCACTTGGAAACATTTGAGAAATCGCATCTCCAAACATTTCAGTTGACGAAATTGTGAATAATATGAAGGAATTCACAATCAGTAATCGCATCCCTGAAGGATAAATATCATTAAAATCTTTCGAAGCTATGATGAAAATCTCGATTTTTCTAACTCGTTTCGTACGCCAGAAGCATATATTCTTCGGAAATTCGAACGTTCTAATATTTTCTTGTTTCTGAAATTCTGGGTTTATATAATTTTCTAATATTTAAGAATGAGAACCAGTCACTGAACACAATTAAATAATATTATTATTGGAACTCTTTATTGCTGCTGATGTTTTACAATCTATTTTATACAATATGCAATGGGTGGGCATATCGCGAAGCGATGTCTTCCTGCCAACCTTCAATCGTAGCTCAAGAATAACAATTATTTTACATGAAAAATTATTGAAATAATTTTGAAGAATATAATATAAAATCTAATAATCTAATAACTCCTGCTATGGATGGAAATGGATTAGGAAGGAAAAAGGAGAAGATATCCACGACATAACACATAAAGAGAAAAATGTCCTTCAACTGATCGTGTTTGTGTATTTCGGGTATTTTTTCAGACTCACTTTGAACGATGAGAAAGTTGGCCTTCGAGTTATCTCCACAGGTATGCGATTCCAGAGTTGTGGAAATCTCACCGAAAAACTGTTATTGACATAGTTGGTTGAGTGAGCTGGTATTCTTAAAATTTGACTGTCGAGTGATCTAGTCTGATGATTCTCACTCCCCAGTGGTCTGACACCACAGTACAGATAAGCTGGCTCGCGACTGTTCAAGACCTTATAGCCCATGAGCATCATATGCCAATTGCGACGTTGCCGGATAGGCAGAAGGCCAAGAGCATCTCTGAACTGGCTGACGTGATCGTATTTCCTCAAATTGTAAACGAACTTGATACCTGCATTCTGCAGGCGATCAAGTCTGTCTAACTGGCTTGCTGTGAGACCCATCAAGGCAATATCCGCATAATCCAAAATCGGGAGTAAGAGCGCAAAAACAGCGTCCTCCTCGTCTGAAATGGCAGAAAGTTCTTCAAAAGCCGAAGCTGATGAAGGCATTGGTAGAACTTCTTACTCGTGATAGCAATTTGGGGGTTCCAGGACAGCGTCTCATCGATTATTAAACCCAGACTCCTCACCTCCGAGGAGTAGGGAATCTTCTCACCGCAGAGAACTATTCGATGAGCGTGTCTATCCACAATGTTCAAGTATCTCTTCGCACCAATGATGATTGCTTGCGTTTTCGTAGTGTTCAGAACAAGACCCATGCGCGAAGCCGCGTCGGCAACTGCCGAAAGATCTCTGTTCAAAAGTTGGACAGCCTGTGCGAACTCCTCAACGCGGGTCCGAACTTAGATCTGTAAATCATCGGCATAAAAGTGAAAACTACAATGGACAAGATCAGCCAACGAAGATATATAAAGTGAGAACAGAAGCGGACCCAGAACGCTCCCCTGCGGAACTCCAGCAACCGTCTCCACCCATTCAGAGGAGTTGTCACCTAAACTGACCGATATTTTACGTCCCCGGATATATGAATTGAAAAAAGCAAGGGAACGGTCAGAAAATCCCATCAAGCGCAATTTACTCAAAAGAATATCGAAGTCAATCGAGTCAAAAGCTTTGCTAAAGTCCAAAAGTACCAAAATGGTTAGCATTTTATTATCCATTGCCTGGCTTACGTCGTCCGTGATTTTAGTGAGCGCAGTTGCAGTGCTGTATCCCTGGCGGAACCCTGATTGAAATCTATTATGAAGGGAATGGTCATTCAAGTAGTTCAAGATCTGAGAGTAAAGGAGCCTCTCAAAGACCTTCGACAATGTAGGTAGTATCGATATTGGTCTGAAATCCTGAGGCAGGTCAATATCTTGATCTAATTCAAATGAATTAATATTTTATGTCTTCAGGTCAGAAACAATTCAAACAATTGCTTCTGAATGAATCAAGGAAACTTGAAAAACCGAAATGAAGATTTCCTCACAAGAAAAACCATCGAATACATAAAATAAAGTCAAAAGTATCTTGTCAAATTTCTACAATAAACAAAAATCAATCTTGACGATGACAATTTTTGTTTCTTGCAGTGTCAAAAGTTATATTTCATCATTCACGAATATGCATTGAATAAACCTATAATAATTCCTTTGAAACCAAGTTCATAAAACTGTGTTTGTCCCCTAAAAATTTTAGTATAGGCCAATTTTATTTGTTCATCTAATGTGGACAGCATGTCATCTTACGTCAATAGAAAGACACGTGTCTTCACCTCACCCGGATCCACCAAGGTCATCCAGAAAAGATCGGAATCAAGACTTAAGAACATTAGATCAGCTACTGATAACAGAGCATGGACAGACTGCGTGGAAGAGCGAAGACAGTATATTTTGGAATTGATCAAGTCGAAGGCAGGGGTAAGATAGTAGTGTACTAGAAATTATAGTGATGATCCGGACGTTATTGAATCTTATTTAATATTTTATTTCTGAGGTAGGTATTTTATTTCTGAACATTTCAAGGTGAAGGTATATCATCTAAATATTGATCTGACAGTAAACCACAAAACAGTGTGGCAAGTAACTTAAGATTTAGATTTATGAACCGCAGAAACTTGCTTGCGTTCCTGAATATTTTAGAAAATTAAAGTCTATTAAAGTCTACCAAAATCATCTTCTGGGACTCTATAACCATAAATGTCTGCTTCTTCCTGGTCGTCTCTAGCCTTCTACTTTACTTTGTAGGTTAGCTGCAATAACTATTATTTGTTATTTCTCAAGACATGACCAAAATATTGGAGCTTTCGTTGTTTAATGATGATTACAACTTCGATGATTTTTTAGATCTTCAGTGATTTGGTCTTTTAGCTCAATTATTTATTATAAGTTTTTGAAGTATTCAGTGCAGTCTACTCTTGCCTGCTTCATCTTACCGATAAGGATTTGGAGTTCTTTCATACTACTTGCGAACACAGCCGGGTAATTGGCAAATCTGATCTCACTGATCAGATTGCTTTTTATAAAGTAAAAGCTGTAAGATCGGATTCAACTTCTTTCATGGAGTTATTGTAAGGTCTACGTCAGATGAATACCAAAATGAAGGCGGAGTCGAGAATTCGGCCTTCTATAATAACTGGCATTTCACTTGCATAGAAGGGTATATAAGGATTAACGACAACTAGATCTCACAATGGGAAATGTGAGGAAATATTTATTCTAAATTCAGTGGAAGCTGCCAATAACATTTGAAAACAATATCAGCCAAAAGTCAGCCACGGCTACGAATACAGGACAATTTTGAGGTCTAGAATCGACATTGGGCTACTGGCTTAGACCCCATCTATGACGTGGCCCCAAAGGAAGAAGCCACAAGGAGTTGAATAATTTCTGATGCAATGTCGGATCATTTCGATGTAATTTGAGATTCCAGTCCGCTGGATCAGAACGCTCTTGATGAATGGTCATTTCTTTGAAACCCAAGTCTTTGAGCGAAATATGGTATTATAGCATTCGGTTCCATATGTCATGGCCGGTCTATTGCGACACTGTACACTAGTCCTTTGATGCACAAGGGCATCTGATTAATTACCTAAAGGGAAGGCGGTGTGTTCTCTCCACTTCATCAAATCAGTGTTTATGGGATGGGTAACATCAGGATTTATTGAACCATCTTAAATAATGATTAATACCATATACCTCAAATAGTCCATCTTTTTGATATGTGTATTTTGCAAATATATAATTGGTGTATCTGTTGTGGGAGTCAGTACAGTTGTGCATGTACTCAGTTTTATCCCTGCCTATTTGAACACCCGCTGTTCCAAAGCTTTCTATAATGCACTCACATGGTCGCTACTAATGACAGCATCATTGGTATAAATAAATCCAAGTAGGTTGCTAACAGACAATGTTTCATCCAGAAATGTAGAAAAGCAGTAACGTTACACTGTAAAAATAGTTCCTCATCTCAAACCATATTAATTTGTCTCAAGTACTCCGTACGTTTGAATACAGCCAAATGCATAAAGGACTTGACCCTACCGCCCTCTACGGTTGAGAATGGCGTTTACCCTAAATAAAAGTTTCTTGAGCTAAGAAACTGATTAGTTTCAACCAAGCTCAGAGTTATTGACTCAGGTGGTAAAAAATTTGATCCAACGGTAATATTAATTAGTATGTAACTATTGATACTTTTCGTAGAATAAAAATTTTGGTTTCATGTAAATAAATATTACATTTCACTGAAACTCGATTTGTAGTTGATTTAAAGGATCTTAGTTGAATGGGTCGAGAATTCAGTCGATAAAAATGATAGTATCTCTTATGTCAAGTGAAAGTTTCTTGGGTTAAGAAACTGATTGATTTGAGCTAAATTGAAGGGTTTTGACACTAGCAAAGGAATAATTTGATAAAAAAAAAAACATTTGTATGTAATCATTATTTTTCTTCACAGAACAATAATTTCTCTTTTTATTAATAAATACCGGAATACCGCGGCAGACCATGAATATTGTACGGAATGGGAAAGGCGTCTAGAGTTTCGTTGGAAGTTGTAGGAATTTATCCCTACTTATGCGTTTCGTCCCTGACTCATCAGTAAGGCTTGTGTGCGCCATGCCATAGACGCAGTGGTTAGAAGTTTTGAGGAGCCGCCGGGAGTTGAACCCGGCACCTAGTACCTAATCGGTGTGAAACTTGAGCGCAAACCTCTAGGCTACCGAAGCGCTGTGAACTAAGCTATGCGTGGCTATATAGAGTGCCGCCAAGTGATCCCTATACACTCCCCTGCCGCTACAATAGCTATAGTCCAGGCAGTGGGTTATCATCTCATCCCTGTCATCATCCAATACCAGATCACCCGGTTCTCCACCAACACAAAGATATTTGGTTTCTCTAAGTTGACATTTAAGCCCCACTTCTCGTATTCTTTAATTAGCTTGCGCATCATGTATCCCATGTCATCTTTATCACCGAATACAACAATATTGTGAGTAAAATGCACAAATAATTGCATTTAAATGGGATGTATTTAATATAAAAGAGATAGAGTTTTGATTTAATTGCAGCCAATATAAAAAAATTGCTACAATTAATTCGTTTTATTAAATCAATTACGCAATATTTTTTTTACAAATGTCACTTCATATTGCAACAATTATATGTTCAATTTTATTCAAATATTTATAGTTTTCTTCAAGTAAATGAGGCGAATAATATAATCTCACGAGATTCTTGTCTCAAGAAACTGTAGTCGTTGCATCAACTGACAGAATTTACGACAACCGTACCTTCGTTCTATTGAACAAATAAAAATGAAACGAACGAATGGTTTCGTTAAAACCTATTTAGAATAATGTATTTGTATCAATCAATTATGGATATTGAGACAAGTGCATAAACAATTTCTTGTAATTGTATGTTTATGTTGAATCAGTTGTTTCTTTCATTTCGCTGAAATGTGAAAAGTTTCAAGCGAATGTTTTAGCTGTTCTCTATAATCAACTAGGTTGTTTTAATCAAGAAAAATAGTTCATTTGGAGTAATCAATTTTAGATTAATTCAAATTAAAATGGTTTGATTGAAAAAAAAATTCTCAAACTCCTGAGGAGTTTGAGCGCAGAATTTTATTTTTACAGTGTAGCTCAGGAGCTTTTACGCGCTTGTTCTAAAGTAGCCCCAGTACAAAGAGTACCGTCATTGGTTAGACATATGAGAATAACGGAAAGCAGGAATGCATTAAAAATTTGTATTCAATAACAATCACTGTCATATCGATATAAAATATTTTAAGTGCTGAAGTGTTGCCAGTAGTAAACTCAAATTTGGCAACTACTTTTTTGATTAAAATGCTTTATCTTGCTCTATTCAAATATGTGGGGCTATCCATTGAAGTTTTTTCCCTTATTACCGTTATCATTATGTTAATGATATTTCTGAGAGTTTGGTTATTTGATGCTAATCCTTCATCTTTACGGTTCCTCGAATATTTTCAAACATTGGATAAGCATTGATATTGTCTTATCAATATTACGTATTTTTCACAAAATTCTACATATATAATGGAAATAACTAACAATTTTTATTTCCAGGGATTGTCTCTAGGAAAATACATACCTATTGAAGTGATCATTGATTGTTTACTGGCCAATAAGAATGCTCAAATAGAAGAACTGCAACGTCAGCTTGCTGCTTATAGGAAACTAAAGTTAACTGATGAACAACTCAAACAACTAGGAATGGCAGGAAATGATTTAATTACTACATCGGTAAGATTTGTAACGTTTTTCGCTCTTCAAAGAAGCACAATGAAGTCCCTCACAGTGAAAAAATATCATAAAACCATAACCCTTTAAAAGTAGGAAGAATTGAAATCGGGAGATTCAGTGGGTCATGGCACCTGGATTCTTAATCCTCTTCATCTGGCAAATGTTTGATTTGAATATTACCAACAGCAAGTGTTTGGTTGTTTCAATAGATAATTTGTAAACCTGAAATCGCTCGTATCTCCAACAGTTCATTTATGGAAATACGTCATATAATATGAGGTGTTGTAATTGTTAAAATTTACAGGCTTTATTTTAAATCCAATTCTATAAGCCTTCGTAAGCACAAGTAAATGACTTACTTAACACCGAATGCTGATCACATTATTATGTTATTCGAATGGTAAGAAGAGCCAAATTAAGTGTGAACAAACATTTTTTACCTCCAAATGCTCAGAAATAACAGCCATTTTTTTCATTCACACAATTATTCAGTTAAAAATTAATACGAAATTATTTTTCAACTGTTTAATGCATATTTATTTCCTTTGAAGTTTTTTCAAGTTGATTCTTTTTTGTCGAGTGTCTTATTTTGGCAAATTTGTTTTTTGTTTCATTCAAACATGTGATATGTTAATTTTTCCTCAATCGACTTTCTTTACTTGTGAGACCTTGCACCAATGGTGACTTCGATTGAAGGTTAAATTACGTTACTTTTCGCTTCGATATTCAATCAACAATTTGAAATGTCTATCATTTTTAGAGCCCTGGTGGGGATAGTAATAAGAAACATATTGATAAAGGAGAATCAGCGGAAGTAGAGTCTTTGACGAAAGAGACTCAAGTAGTAGTAGCACCGCCTGAAGAGAAAACAGAAGAAGAAGAGAAGAAGGTAAGTTATCCTACCATATATTTTTCACTTTTTTTAGGGGTGATGAGCTCTAATCAATAGTACTCTGTATACTACAATTAAATCCTGAGCCATGTGAAATATTCAATCTGAAGTAAGAATAAAAAATTATTGATATCAAATTATCGACACTAACACTAACACCAACAACAATAACACCAACAATAGCAATAATACTAGTTTAATGAACTAGAAGAAGCTCGCAAAAACATTGTTTAAATTTCTTAATTATTGATTATGCTTTGAAGTCTTCCCTGGTTAGAGTCCATAATCAACGATAAAAACATAAGAATCATATAAAATGCATACATTTCTAAGGTTTCGAATGCACAGACTTGGCATCTTTTCTTCTCAAAATAAATTGGAAAATCTCACTCTATCCTTTGATGAAACACCCTATATCATCTGATCAATCCTGAAAACTCTTTTATTTCAGAACACTGGGGACTTACCTTTGGATCAGAATACTGAAGACTCACCTTTGCTTCAGGACACTGAAGACTTACCTTTGCTTCAGAACAGTGAAGACTTACCAGTGGTTCAGAACACTGGAGACTTACCTTTGCTTCCGAACGCTGAAGACTTACCTTTACGCAGTGAATTCCAAAAAATAGTTGTCGGAGATCAAAGTTTAGGTAAACAGAAGGATGTTAACTTTTCCACATTTGGTATAATTTTTTTTATTTGCAACTAGAAATTGCGAAAAATGAAGCCGAAAAGACAGAAAGTGATGATGATCAGTTCGTTGATATTGTGAATGAAGACATAGAGAAAAGAGTTGTGGAACCTTTGTTGGCCACGAAAGACCCCAATAAAGACAAGGACAACATCATATCTTCCTTAGAGAAACAATTAGAGGTAAAATTATCTCCTCTATGTAAGAAGGACCAAAATTCCTCACATAAGAGAATTTAGTGTTGGGTACTTCTTACAAGACTATTTAGTCCTGTAAACTTTAGAGAAATGTAAGAGCGGAAAATTTTTAAAAAAATTAGCACCTTAATTGAACTCTCACACTACGCCTCGAAGCCTCGGACCTCGATTCGATGAGGCCCAAAAGGCAGACAGAGGTAAATGAGGAAATTTACTATATACCTACTGAATTATGGAAGTGTTTCATGGTTTCATAATTCATTGAATTACGGTTTGTTGCGTCTTTGAAACGCAGGAAATAATGAGCGACGAATTTTTTATATGAACTTTACTTCAAAATGAAAGTATTTCGTATGAAAACAATCACAACACTACATAAATATTCCAAGTTATGAAGACGGTTTATTTTTCTATACTAATTCTACACCCATTCACAATTTAACTCAACTTTAAAATGATGGCTTACAGAAAATTCCCTGTTGCTGTGATAATATCGCTCTCCAAATTTTTGCACTAAACTAAAAACATTGTCTAAATTCTTTCCATAGGAGTTGATAGGCTTATTGCATCCTGAACAGCCGCAACGCCTCGCCCCATTTGAAATGGTACAGTGTATCGCTTCAGTACAAAAATGAGGCACCTCTTACAGAATCAATTTTAAGACTTGTACTACCCAATACTGTAAGAAACCGTTGCTGAATATTGTTACAACATGATTTAATTATTCATTTCTCCTCTCTCAATTCAATTATTCATTTATATTTTCGTTCAAGGAACAAAAACGTGCGAATCGACTAGCAGATAGAGCCCTGCGCCAATTGGAGGATATCGATAAAATCCTGCGCAACACTAACAAAATCCGTTGCAACATGACTTGCAGAGCTCCTTGTCAGCCATGTCCCACCATGTCGAAACAGTTGAACGAAATGGACAATAAAAAACAAAGACTGAACGACCTCATGGCGGAGAGAGACGAACTTAGGATGAGAATTTCAGAATTGGAGAAACAACTGGCTGGATCGTCTCCGAGCGGAGGGCAACATCCAGATATTACTGCAGATGAACTACTTAAGAGGCTTGACAAAGTTGTTGGGTCAGTAGATATACATATATTCATAAGCATAATATAGCGAGGTAACCATTTTTTTAACTAGAAAGCAGTGACGGTTCGTCAGGGTAAGGGTCGGCCGGGCCGACCCAAACGCAACCGAAAAAGAGAAGGTGAAAATAAATATTTTTTTAATCGAAACTTATGAAAAATTAATAGCAATATTTAAATCTCGAGAAATTCCCTTACTATATTTTCCTCTGCCCTCTATATATCTCATATTTCCACTCAACACATCGAAGTACACATTATTTCGGTCAAACACCTCAAATAATTTTTATTCCAAGTTGCCGCATCTGTCCTTAACGTAATAACGCAGCTCAGCCAGCCGAGCCACAGCTTTCAGCTTATGATTTCATCTAACACATACGTCGCTCGAAGTTCCTATTATGGAACTCTACAATACCTCGACTGTGACACTTGCGAGGTCGGTCGAGAAGGCTTGTCCCTATGTGAAACGGCAGGCGGGTGAAATTGTTTATTATTATCGATGTTTATTTCAAATATCAAATTAAAAATTGTAATTTAATATCCGACATCTTCATATGTTTATCCTAAATTTGAGATAGAAAGAGAAATAATTATGTATTTAAAATTTTGTCACGTATCCTGTTAATAATTGAAATTTTCTCCCTCAAATCTCAAATGACTATTATCATAAGCACTTGAATATTATTTCAATTTCAGAAAAAGTGTATTCGTAGAGTATGGAATAAATTTTGTGATTTTCTGACCATAAAAATTAATTCTTAGTAACTGTAAATAGCAAAACAGCAACCCACGACTTGTTTATTTTTCAAAGACTAGGTATATGAGAATTGCATTGCATTGTGTGTTTACACTTTGATTATCAGAGTTCAGTTCACTAGGTCAGTAGTTTGGAGTAACATGTTAGTGTGTAGGGCTTAGGGTTGTACGAGTTTTCGTTCGTTTTCGGTTACAAGTTGAATGTGAGTGATCCAGATGGCAAGTGTAGGAGAGGTAGTATCAAATTGCGGTGATTTGATTAGTTTTTTAGTAGATAACAGATTTTCCACAATTAGAATAATTCTAATTGACAGCGTTCACAACATGATGAATATGATTTTAATTTTACTTTTAGTTTCAAGATGAATTGTTGGACAGTTATACATTTTAGATATGATTGTCACTGTATTTGTAACATGTAAACTTGAAAAAGGCTCAATGTACGCCGAAACATATGTAGTAAAGTATGAATAAAAAAAAGATGAAATCCTAATTTTAATCCAGTGCTCTAATCCCAAGAAAATTGATTCTAAATCATATATATACATATAAAGTATATGAGAAAAGGTTAATGTCATAAGTCCAAAATAATTGAACATTTCAAAGCGGGCTGATTGAAACAATGTCAAGAGAATTGGTTGAAGAACGTGTCGTCATCGATCACAAGTAGCAGGTAGACTATAGTTTCGGAATTATTATTCCTCATCAGTGTCGCTTAACTTGATTGATAATGACGACCAATAATGAATCCACAGACCTTATCTCAGACTGGACAGAACATTGGAACTATATACACCATCATATGCCATCTAGCGGTCAAACGTCTGTGATTCTCTCCAAACCAGTTCCATAAGACATCCTCAACGTTTTGAATGATTGTTTGGGCTATTACCATCATCTATTGTGGATGTAATGATTTCCGACGTTTCGATAGACATCAAGGAGAAAAGTAAGAAACCTTTTGAAAATTATCAATATTCAAAAAGTCAATATTGACAGAAGTCATGAAAGAAAATGAACGATGTTATATACTCATCAGTGATATGATGATCTATTTAAGTTGGATCGAACTATCGGCGTCCAAACTTCTGGCAGATCTATAGATGGAGCACTTATGGAATCAGGTGTTATTTTCATAAATGCTGCTTCTTTGATTTCTCTTGCAAGTTTTTCTTCATTGGATATTATTGATGCTTCATCCCACTTTATACGATGATTCTCATCTACAGCATTTTGGACCATCCTGGATTTGTCGCTGTCTAGTACTCGTAGAAGCTTCTGATGTTCTTTTATTCGTACATTCAGAGGGCGTTTAGTTTCTCCGATGTAAGATCTTCCGCACTCGCAAGGTAATTCATATATGCAGTTCTTTGTCCTTTGTGTCTCATTATTAGGCTTAACCTTTGTAAGTTTAGCTCTGATAGTGTCTTGAGTTTTGAATGCAGTCGTTATGTTGTATCTATTTCCAATTCTTCTCATTTTCTCCGACAAACCTTTTACATAAGGAATTACGGTTTTAATGGTCTGATTTATATCTGTTGGTTCAGGTTGACTTTCTCTTGTTCGTTTAGCTTTTTCTAATATCTTTTTGGGGTAGCCATTGCTTCTAAGAGTTTTCGAGATGTTATTTATTTCTTCATTTTGGTCTTCTTCAGTGCAACAAATATTTATTGCTCTATCAAATAAACATTTTGCTACTCCCAATTTAGTGTTTAGTTGGTGGTTTGAATCAAAATGTAGATATTGTCCTGTGTTCGTTGGCTTTTTATACACAGTGGTTCTTGGGATTCCATTTTGTTTATGTACGAGTACATCTAAGAATGGAAGTTGTCTGTCTTTCTCGATTTCAATTGTGAATTTAATTGATTCCTCTTGATTGTTTAGATATTGAAGGAATCCATCTATAGTGTCTCTTCCATGTTGTCAAATAATGAAAGTATCATCTACATATCTTATCCACAGTTTGGGTTTAAGTGCATATTTTGCTAATGCCTTCTGTTCGAAAATTTATGAAAATAACACATGATTCCATAAGTGCTCCATCTATAGATCTGCCAGAAGTTTGGACGCCGATAGTTCGATCCAACTTAAAAAGATCATCATATCACAGATGAGTATATAACATTTTCTTTCATGACTTCTTCTGTCAATATTGATTGATTTTGAAAATTGATATTCTATCTATCGAAACGTCGGAAATCATTACATCCACAATAGATGATGGTAATAGCCCAAACAATCATTCAACACGAGCTCCATCATCAACAATATCTCGTCATCAATCCTCAACGTTTTATTCTTTTCTCCTGAAAGTATACTTTGCCTTGATTGACGCATTTTTAATGTACTTCGGAGGTTGAAATTCACCCTCTGCCGATCTTTCTTCGGAACTATTAATATTACTGTTAGATAAATTGAAATTACTTGATGGCCCTTATTTTATGATGGGCTGTGTGCTATATACTATGATAGTTTTGTGCCAGAACCAGTTGGTTAAAACGATTAATCTATGTTGCAGGTTAGAATCAAAGGTGCAAGATTTAGTCGATCAACTTCAAGAAGAAGATATTACCTGCAATACAGCCGTGCAGACGCTGGTACCTAAAGACAAAGATACCCAGAAGTTGCAGTCTAAAATTGCACAACTCGAGAATGAGCTGGAGAATTCAAAATGGTTGAAAATGGATAATGCTAAATTACAGATGAAGATACAAGAACTATTGCATCTAGAGAGAGACCAAGGTACTCTAGATATACTACAAACCGCAAACAAATACTTAACGAACAGGACTCAGTTAACTGTGCTGGGAAGTGGTGAAATTACTGAATCGAAAGTTCGCTCCAGCGTGCCTAGGGGGTAGATATTGGCCCCCCTTCTTTTCTCACTTTAATGTAGTCCAGTAAAGGAAGGGCTGAAATCACTTTTTCTCGGAAAGAGCTGCATTTTTGATATGTTGATTGTTATAAAGAGAGAAACATATGGTCAAAAATGCAGGTGTCAAAATTTTCAGGAACATTGAAAAATTCTTGAAAATATAGAAAAAATAGGGTTTTTCTGATATTTTCGCGAATGAGAAGGTTTAGTAAGAAAAAGTTTTGTCACAAACAACTATTCGTATTTTTATTATTCAGTATTCACTTCATTGGCTTTTGGCAAGGAACCAAATGGAAAAAGGGCCTAATGCGAATCTACTTAATATCATCTAACCATAATAAAACTAATGATAATAAAGCCCTTGAATTATACAAAAACCATAATCATTATTACGTTATGAATTCAACATTGTGACGAAAAATGTATTCTCAAAGGATATCCTGTAATGAAATCAAAACTAATGATATATTTCATCCAAAGACGACCTCAAGAGGAAGATGGGAACGATGGAAAGAGAATACAAAACGAAATACGATGATTTGTGTAGGATGGAATCTGAATGTAATGCTTTACGGAACCAACTGTCCAATTTTAAGCTTATCCAGAAGGAGAGAGACATGCTGAAAAGGCAGGTTGGCGATTTGGAATGCTGTGTAGCAGATCTGGAAAGCGAGATAAAGAGGTTGGTGGAACACATCGACAGGTTAACGGATGGTCGAGATGATCAACAGGTAAAATAGAGATAGGTTATAGATATAGAAAGATTGCCGATGCATTGTAGGTCAAGTGTAGTTTTACGTTTATTTCTGTCAAAATGATTCAATTTGAATCTATTATTAATCTTAGGTTAACTTCCGAACGTGTGAGGAAGAAATTATTTGGTAATTGCTTCAAATTGTTTTTCATTTCTCTCCAAGATGAGGTAATTCTTTCCATTGAAAATAACGAATCTGTTTTTCGCATCGATAAAATTTTCCGTTTCAAAAATCCGAAATAGAAATTTCAAATAAATGTTTACAGGCCAAAATACAAAATGCTATGTCAGGCATAAGGGCAGAACTTGAGAGTAAAAATCTGCTTATACAGAAGGCCGAAGAAAAACTGGCCACCTTACAGGAAGAATTGGAAAAGTCCATACACGGAGTGAAAAGTGAAGCATTGAGTTACAAAATGAAGATTGAAGAATTAGAAAAGGAAGTATCCCAGTTGAAAAATACCCTGAAAGAAAGTAATAAGAAGATCGTTGATTTGGAACGGGTTAAAAAAGAACTTTCTGATGATTCAAAACTGAAGAATTTGAAGCAAGATCTGGATAATTCGATCAAACAGAACGAGAAGCTACAAAAGGAATTGGAAAAATTAATTATGTACAAGAACAACGACAGCTCTATGAAAAGAATCATCCAACAATCTAGATCAGCTATAAAAAGAGTAAGAGAAGAAATAGATAGGCAGTACAAAGAATGGGAGATGGGATCCGGAGAAAACTATGAAAAAGTCGAAGAATTGCAAGAAATAATTGCAACTTTAGAAGCGGAAATATTCCAGATAAAACAAATTAACGACGAGCTGAAAAGTGCGTTAGATAATCAAAAAACATGTAATTGCTTAGCAGGTTTGGAAAACAAAACTTTGAAAAAACACACGACGGAGATACAGAATATGGCAAAGCATCAGGTTGAGGAACTCCTGCAGCACCTGAAGAAGGCTCAGTTTAGAATCATAGAACTGGAGGAAATGGTAGGCGATAGGAGAAATGCTAAATTGCAACCAGAAACTAAAGACAGTGAGATCTCATGCGAATGCGATAAGCAGGAACTCGAGCGATTAATGCAAGAGAATGAAGCTTTGAAACAGATGTTGAAAGAAGAAAAACCAGATAACGAAATATCAGACTTAGGAAAACCGCCTCAATTAGCAACCGACCAAGATCTCCTAAAAGAAATAGAAAGGTTAAAAAACGAAATATCTTCTTTAGAAAGCGATAAAGTGAAGTTAGAAAAAGAAAACGACAACCTCAAAACTAAATCTCTCTTCAGTGGATCGAAAGAAATTATACCAGATCAAAACCTCTCAAATGAAAAAGAAAGATTGGAAAAGCTATGTGCAAAAGAAAGAGAAGAAATTGATCAGCTGAAAAAAGAATTAGAAAGTCTCAAGGAACAACTAACCAAAGAAGGAAGAAACGGAGAAGATTTGAGAATGAAAAATAAAGAATTGAAAGATGTCTTATCTGAAATGGAAAACATAAAGAAACAACTCATCGAATGTCTTGAAAGGGAAAAGGCAGAAAACAAGCTGATTTCATCTTCCCAAGTGATATTAGAATCGGAAAATCAAAATTTGAAAACCAGTGCAGCAGAAATTGAGAAACTGAAGAAGCAACTTACGGATTGTTTGGAGAATGAGAGGAAAATCAACGCAGAGAAAACCAAGGCAGAGGATTCGCTGAAAAAAGAATTAGAAAAACTGAAAGCAGCTCTAGAAGAGGTAGAAAAAGTGAAGAAGCAACTTGCAGAATGTTTAGAAAAGGAGAAAACTGAAAGCGCTCAGAAATCATTAACTGGAGATGAACTGAAAAAAGAAAACGAAAACTACAAAAGCGAAATTGGAGATTTGGAAAAAATCAGAAGACAATTGACAGAATGCTTGGAGAGGGAGAAAAAGAACAGCGATCAAAAAACCCTAGTTGAAAACGAACTGAGGAAAGATAATGAAACACTAAAAAATACTTTAGAAGAAATGGAAAAACTGAAAAAACAACTCACAGAATGTTTGGAAAAAGAAAAGGCCAACACTGCTCAGGAGTTGTCCACAAGTAATGAACTGAAGAATGGGAATGAAAAGTTAAAAAAAGAATTGGACGAAATGGATAAAATAAAAAAACAACTTGCAGACTGTCTAGAAAGGGAGAAAGCAAACAGTGCTATGAAAACGGCAACTAGTGACGAATTGAAGAAAGAAAATGAAAACTTAAAGAAAGAATTAGAAGAAATGCATAAGATTAAAAAACAATTGACGGAATGCTTGGAAAGAGAGAAAGCTACTAATACCACCAAGTTGTCATCTAGTGAAGAACTAAAGAAAGAGAATGAAAATTTAAAGAGGGAACTGAATGAAATAGAAAATATCAAGAAGAAGCTTGCAGATTGTTTGGAAAGAGAAAAAGCTAACAGCGCACAAAAATCTTCAACTGGTGACGAACTGAAAAAAGAAAATGACAAGTTGAATCAAGAATTGGAAGAAATGCAAAAGATGAAGAAACAATTGGCAGAATGTTTAGAAAGGGAGAAAGCAAGCAATGCCATAAAATCGTCATCTGGTGAGGAGATGAAGAAAGAAAACGAGAATTTAAAGAAAGCATTAGAAGAGATGGAAAAAATAAAAAAAAAGCTCACAGATTGTTTAGAAAGAGAGAAATCCAACAACGCCCAAAAATCTTCAACCGGTGACGAGATAAAAAAAGAAAATGACCAATTGAAGAACGAATTAGAGGAAATGCAAAAGATTAAAAAACAATTGACTGAATGTTTGGAAAGAGAGAAATCCCATAATGCTCAGAAATTGTCATCCAGTAATGATCTGCAGAAAGAAAATGATAGGTTGAAGAAAGAATTGGAAGAAATGGGAAAGATGAAGAAACAACTTTCTGATTGTTTAGAAAGAGAGAAAGACAACAATGCCCAGAAATCCTCAGCAAGTGAAGAGCTAAAGAGAGAAACCGAACAGTTGAGTAAAGAGAACGAAAAATTGAAAAAAGAACTTGGAGAAATCGAAAAGCTTAAGAGACAACTAACCGAATGTTTGGATAGAGAGAAAGCTAACAATACCCAGAAGACCTCTTCAGGGGATGAATTGATGAAGGAAAACGAAAAGTTGAAAAAAGAATTGGGAGAAATTGAAAAGGTAAAGAAACAACTTGCAGATTGCTTGGAAAGAGAAAAGGCAAACAACGCTCAAAAATTGTCATCAAGTGACGAACTCAAGAAAGAAAACGAAAAGTTAGAGAAACAAGTTGGAGAATTGGAAAAGATTAAAAAACAACTGACAGACTGTTTGGAAAGGGAGAAATCCAACAAATCCCAAAAATCCGCATCTAGTGATGAGCTACAGAAAGAAAACGAAAAGCTGAAAAAGGAATTGGAGGAAATGGGAAAGATAAAGAAACTACTTTCTGATTGTTTAGAAAGAGAGAAAGACAACAACGCCCAAAAATCTTCTGCAAGTGAGGAATTGAAGAACGAGAATCAGAAAATGCATAAAGAGAATGAGAAGTTGAAAAAAGAATTAGGAGAATTGGAAAAGATGAAGAAACAACTATCTGAATGTTTAGAAAGGGAAAAAGCTAACAGTTCCCAAAAAGCTTCATCCAGTGATGAATTCAGAAAAGAGAACGAAAAATTGAAAAAAGAATTAGGAGAAGTTGAAAAAATGAAGAAGCAACTCGCAGATTGTTTAGAGAGAGAGAAAGCCAACAATGCCCAAAAGCCTTCCGTTAATGATGAACTGAAAAAAGAGAATGAGAGGTTGAAGAAGGAATTGGAGGAGATTGGTAAGATAAAAAAGCAACTAACAGAATGTTTAGAACGAGAAAAAAACAACACAGCACAAAAATCCTCTGCGAGTGACGAGCTGAAGAAGGAAAACGAAAAGTTGCGGAAAGAATTAGGGGAAATTGAAAAAATAAAGAAACAACTCACAGACTGTTTAGAAAGAGAGAAAGCCAATAACGCCCAAAAGCCTTCAGCCAATGATGAAATGAAGAAAGAGAACGAGAGGCTGAAGAAACAACTAGAGGAAAGAGAAAAGGCCAATAACGCCCAAAAGTCCCAAGCAAATGATGAACTAAAGAGAGAGAACGATAAATTGAAGAAACAATTAGAGGAAATAGATAAGATAAAGAAACAACTAACGGAATGTTTGGAGAGAGAGAAATCAAACAGTTCTAAAAAGACACTACATGAAGAAGAACTCAGAAAAGAAAATGAAAAATTGAAGAATTCTGTGAAGGAAATTGAAGACCTCAAGAAAAAGTTAGCAGATTGCCTGGAAAACGAAAAGAACATAGGGAAAAACGCGGATGCTGCGAAGAAGGATAATGACGTTTTGAAGGGAAAATTGAAAGAGCTAGCTGATATGAAGGCAGAGTTGAACGCCTGTCTAGAAAGAGAAAAACGAGCTAGAGGCGAGGCAGAAGAGGCTCGAAAACAATTAGAAAATGCCAGTAGCGGAAAAACGGATTCAAACGTTCTTTCGACGAAAATCAATCAGCTCCAAAAACAACTAGATGACTGCTTGGCTAGGGAAAAAAAAATAATGGAGAAGGAATCTTTCCAAAGCGCTATCCAGGCTTTACCGAGCGACATGGAAAAAATAGATAATGACAATAAGAGAATGGCTAAAGAGCTCGATGACCTAAGAAAGAAACTATCGGACGCTCAGAAGAAACTAGCAGATAAAAAAGATGGCGACATGGTTTCAAAAGTTGGAGGAAAAAAAACTGAAACGTCGGACGAACTGGAAAGTTTGCGAAAGCAAAATGCCTTATTGGAGGATGAGATCGAAAGACTGAAAGGGGAGATAGAACGATTGAAGGATGCACAAACGACGCGGGTAAAGAGATCCCTTGGTCAACCACCAAGGTCAGCATTATCGGGAGAAAAAAAAGAAAAGTTAACTGAGGACCAGGCAGTTCTTCCGGAAGATGTCGCTGAGAAAGAATCCTCTATTGGTGAGAATACATTATATGCATGCATTTATTACCATTATATTTTTCAATTTGGGAATTTATCAATTGAAGGTACTAAATGGCAATTTCCATTCACTTTCGTGCATTTTTCGCTATTCACAAATACGACACTGTTCAGGAACTACTCTATTAGTTATTAGATATAGCGGTGTGATACCTGCAATGCCCTAATTTGACACGTTCTCTCACCTCCTGTGTTCTACACGCAGGCAATTCTCTGTATTTTGTCGAAGGCTACTAATCCATATGCGAATATAACTTTCACAAAGACGATGTTAACCCATTGCAGCATTTTTGGATTATAAGCCCAATTTTTCAGCTGCGTTGCCTGCATAACATGATAATTCTTATTGCCCTTCCGATCGCAGTATCATATTCATTCGTTAGAAGCTTGTCCAGTGTTATTTACAGCTATTCAACTCCAAATTTTCGCTTCTTGAAAGGATTCTTTTCCGTCTGAACTTGGTAGGGTTGATGTTCAGCCCTACTGACACTCACAACTGCTCTATAATTCTCAGCCCCTCTGGCAAAGTCGCATAGTACTCCCGAGTTTACCTTGACAACTCAAGGCAGTGCCATTCGCTGTACTACACATTCAAACTATAGTCTAACCCAAGCTTTCTCAACTCAATAACAGGGGATATTCATCCTAGGCTTTCATAATAGCTGTTTATTCTGCCATTGGCAGCGACTGTTGTTTATTGCCTTCGTGTTTTTAACTTGGTGACTGATTGAAAAGCGTAAAATAGGCTTCTTCTCTAGCCTGCCTTCACATTGCTTTACAATCAGGTTCAATTACATACCGATAGTGAGATGGACTGATTTACTCAGAGTTCAATAAAAGGGACATCTTTAGCTGTGCTGACAGAAAGTTGGTCTATTATCTCATGAAGGTTAATGATCATTGGAATCAAAAAGTTAAGGTTTTTCCCAAATGCAATCAAAGAAACGCGCAAATCAAATGAAAATCTTCATGTCCGCTTTTTGGGCTGTTCAGTCCAATTTCTATCGACCATCTGCTACTCGGATGAAAAATATAATTAATGATCATGAAACAATGAAATGAAATAATGAGCTGTTCAATTAAATTAATGCATGCATACAATGAGAAAAACTTCGTGAATCACTTTAGCGCTAAATGCTGATACGAAAACGCTTTCAGCTTCTGAAGAAGCTACCAAAGAGGAGCTTGAAGCCGAGATTGAAAGACTCCTCGGACGACTGCGCGATATGAAATTAGAATACGATAAAACCATCAGAAATCTCAAAGAACAATACGATCGTGATGTGAGTAACCTCAAAAAGGCGAACCAAAAGGGCATAGACGAGCTACAGAGGAGGCATTCGCAGCAGTTGGAGAATATTGAGCAAAGGCATGATTCTCTTATACAGGATCTTAAAGACGAGGTCAGGAAGAGCATGGACATCCCAGTCAGGGATACTTCGTCCAAGAAAGACGTAAATCTAATTCAGCATGGTATCAAAAGAGTACCTAAAGTTAACAAATATTTCAGAGAGTCCTGTCGGCACATACATTTTGCGTGTGCTCTGAGATGCCGAGAGTAGTGCCTATAATAACCACGATCGGCGCCGAAATAGGGGTGCACGAAGTGGATAGTCCGTATGATAGACCCGATAGATGGCCGAAGCCGAGGAAACTCAAAGATAGTGCAATAAACGATTTATTGTACAAGGCCATCAGCTTAGGAATGGAGGTTAGTTTACCCTTCAAGGAAGGTTTGACCCACGAGTTGTTAGCATCGATTTTATCCAGGCAAATTAGATTAAAAATGGTTTGGTATCGAAAAATTCGTTTGAGAATCAGGTACCTCCAAATTGATTTACTTCATTTTCGTCTTCTTTTGAATCCCATTAAAAGAGCTTCTGATACACGAACAAAAGGTGATATGCATATTTGCTTGTTTTTGGGTAGAGTAAACGAGGTTTCATATTTGCTAGTTATCAAACTGTAAAGGGATTGGAGTTCTCGATAGCTGATAACAAATTCAGAGTTGTTAAAAAAAATTAAATATTATCACAGGTATGATATTTTGCTGATGAAATTTCTCGATTGTTGCAGTTGATGTTCTTATTTGTCGATCCTTTCATGACTCCAAGGATGGTCCCTTAAAATTTCACAACATTTCAAACTAGATTAGAATAGAATTTTATCTAACCTTTCCCAAAATTTCTGATCGGTACTCTGTACCTTAAAGGGGGCATCACATTACAGGCCAAGAGGACACTTTGTTTTTTCCGACACAATTCGATAAAATCTTGGACCTTCCTCAATTTTTGTTTTATTGTTAGTAACCTTTTTCAACAATATTGAGAGGATTCTTCGAATTAATGCTTAGGTCAATTGCATGAAAAAGGTCGGATAAAAACTCATAATCATAAATAAGATGTTAACTTATAATTTGATTGTCTTCAACCGATGTAAACAATTTATTATTTTGCCATATCACCTACGAATACTTTTACAAATTCGTTGTCAGCTCTCGTCCTCTTATATGTGGGAACTACGAGGGCCCTTCAATTAGTAAATGGAGAAGTTAGCTGCAGAAAACTAATCTAGGTAGAGGCTTCGTAGCGTTATATGTCATGGCTACATATCGGACAAATAATTGAGAGCGGATATTCGCAGAAAACATACGGCATTGATCACGAAATGCGTTATTTTTCACCAATACAATGCGCCTTTCCAACGCACTCGCCTTACCACATAACTTTTGAAAAATTTGGGTTGCTACGCACTCCCAACCCCTACAGCCCCGATTTAGTGCCATGCGATTTCCTCTTCTTTTAACAGCTGAAAAGCCATTTGCGCGGAAAGGTTTTTGAAGATAAGAAACATGTTCTTTTGTGGTTCTGACAGCAACCCAAAGAAACCTCTGTGCGAACATGATATCAGGATGGAAAAATTGTATATCTAAGTCTAGAGGGAGATTATGTTGAGCAGTTAATGTGATTTCTATATGCATTTTCACGCTTTTTATGGCAGTTTTTCCGTTTACTAATAGAAGAACCCTCGTATTATACTATATATATGAGGAGAATGCTTTTTTTGGGGTTACATTACTGAGACCGACTTTATTTCAAAGAAAATCTAATTTGCCTGTGATATTATTCAACACTCATTTTGAGTCTTTTCTCTTTTTCCTTTTACCAAAATTTCTATCTATTTACAAATGCAATACATTTCAAACAAGTACTGAGTTTTTTGGATTATATTTAAACAATCTCCTTAAATATATATGCTAGTCATTAAAATTGCTCTGCCTGAAAACTCCATTGCCAGTTCAACTACTATATCAAAATATATTGAAAGTTATTCTAACAAAATTTAAAGTATATCAATATCGAAAAAATTCAATTGGAAATTCGCTACATTTGAAAACAATCTTATATTAACTTGTGTATACGAGAGGTTTTTTATATGATGGACCTAAATGACAGTTTGAAACATACCTTTCATAACATAAGTTATATTCATTTTTTTCTATTTCTTACAAAAGAATCTTTCTCGAATCATTCTCTTACTTTTTCTCAACCTTTAATGATGCCATAACCATTTCTTTTAGATCTCTTACGAGTTTCAAGCCAGATTCCCACGATTCTGAATTTAATTGTTTACCGAGAATGAATCTTTTCAATGATGGAATTACCTCATCTTACTATATCGATTTTATTCCAATATTTATAACTTAAATACCGAAAATAATACCATTAAAACTATCGAAACTGAAAGAATTTCAAGGATCATAAGAACGAATATATATATATTCGTCGTAATTCCATAGTTGAAGAGGATCAGTCGAACGAAACGTTGAATAAGGCTTGAATACTCAGTTTTCGTTCGGATATATTCGAAATGAAACTGAAGGGATTTGTAGAAATTAACGTTGGAAGAACTGGAAATCATTCAGACAGAATTGTTAGAAGCGATGAAAAAAATTAAAGGCAACATGCCGAGATCGATGCTTAGGTCAACGGTAGAAGATTCTACTGCTCTGATGAACAGGATAGAGGAATTGAAGGACACTCTGGAAAAGAAACAAAGAAACGCTAAACAAAAAGGTAAGACAAATTTTTTCAACTAACACAACTGAACAACAACAAAAACAACATTCTTAAATATTTGAATCTAAGTGAGATCCGTATAGCGCTGTAGTACTCGGTTAAAAAAAAAGGAATGCTATCCGCTATGGATCACCAATTTGTAAATGGTTTTCCAATAGAGAGTTCACTAATACTTGAACTGTCACTGTCAATTTATGATATTCTTAATTTTTGAGAGGATCTAAGGCCAAGTTATAAGAGAAACACATTCTCAACTTTTTCATTGCTCACAAATATTTTTTGTTTTACTGAACTTACAAATACCCGATATCCTTCTTGGACACCTTGTATGACGTCAATTATGCCAACTTCCAAGTAAAAAACTATGATCAGGTCTATCGTATCAACCGTGATATAAAAAAATTCACCCTACTGAATAAATTGACAGTTAATTGGGTTTGACGACTAAGGCCAAGTTATACGAGAAACACATTCAACAAAAAGGCCGTCGTTTCGATTTATTTAAAATCTTTATCAAGGCACTGGAAAAAAACGATACATTTTAAAAATACAGTAACAAATTTCAAAAAGATTAAAATGACCAAACATATAAAAAACAAATATAAAGAATACAAATATCATACAAGTCAGTAAGTTACTCACATTGTAGGGTGGCTTCTCTTGTTATTAAAGAAAAAATATCGTTAGATATTTTGTAAATTAATTGAATGGATGAAACGTAGTATGTCATGATACAGCTCGCTATACACTGGTTAAGAACAAATGTTAAAATTTAAAATTTACCAACATGCAAACAAAAAGATGCAGAGGATGAGTCATGAGTAATATGTGGGTATGAAAACAACAAAAGTCTGTAATAATGAAATCATTTGATTTATATTATATGTAGATTCCTAATTTTATTAATAATGTTGAAATAGAAAGTATTGAGATTCTCGATGTCCGTTCGTTTATTAATAGAATTGTCATCCTTTTTAATTGCCAACATTTCCGCAAATAATCTTTTTTTAATATTATCTTATTGTCCAAGTATGCTAACTTTTTCAAAATCAAAAGAGTGAAGCTCTTTGAAGGAGTGTTCTGCCAGAGCAGTGTTGTTTTCTTTTACCTTGGCTGGGTTATGAATATTGACTCAGTCTCTTTTGTGCTGTGTTATTCGTGTTTTTAAATATCTCCCAGTCTGCCCTATGTATACTTTATTACAATCTTTGCACGGAATCTTATAAATTACATTGGATCTCCATGGTATTATTTTACCACATAATTATATCCTTATATCCCTTGATGCTACCTCACTTTTTACAACTTTACCTACAGAACTTGCAATTGAATTAATCAGAAAGTATTGACCGCATGAGTGGAACCACATACTAAACTATCTATGGATCTGTTCTTGATGTTGTTTGAATTTTCGGTTAATGGTAGTTATTTCAGCCATAATAATGAGTACTTTCGGCAAACTTTCGGTTTGGGCATGGGCAATTGCTTGGCTCCAATTGTCTCGGATATAGTTATGTCTGAGTTACAGAGTGTTGCCCTTTCTCGCCTGCCCTTTGAGGTACCAGTTTTCAAAAGGTTTGTGGATGACATTTTCACATCAATACCGGAAGGACACGTTCACACAATTTTAAACTCTTTTAATTCCTTCCACCCACGCCTTCAATTCACGGTTGAAGTAGAGAAAGATAATGGGTTGTCATTCTTGGATGTACTAGTTATAAGAACGGGCACTGCACTAAAAACTGATTGGTATCAAAACCAACCTTTTCTGAAAGATTTTTGAACTTTAACTCCCACCACCCTTTTATACATAAAATTAATCTCATCAAAAATTTGAAATATCGAGCTTTGAAACTGGCTAGTCCAGAATTTCATAATAATAACTTTGAAAAAATTAAAACATTTCTAACCAAAAATAATTACCCTTTAGCACTTGTTACCGGAGTTCTTAATAAAAATCAACAACACCCTGAAATAATAACATAGGATACAATCAGACCTAGGTTTTTCAAAATTCCATATGTTCCTGGCATATCAGAAAAGATAGGTAAATTATTAAATACTGAAACCATTAATATAGCCTATAAACCCTATAATACAATAAAAACAATTCTACACTTATTTAAAATCCAAGACGTCCTCACAATGGAGATCCAATGTAATTTATAAGATTCCGTGCAAAGATTGTAATAAAGTATACATAGGGCAGACTGGGAGATATTTAAAACACGAATAACAGAGTACAAAAGAGACTGTGTCAATATTCATAACCCAGCCAAGGTAAAAGAAAACAACACCGCTCTGGCAGAACACTCCTTCAAAGAGCTTCACTCTTTTGATTTTGAAAAAGTTAGCATACTTGGACAACAAGATAATATCTAAAAAAAGATTATTTGGGGAAATGTTGGCAATTAAAAAGGATGACAATTCTATTAATAAACAAACGGACATCGAGAATCTCAATACTTCCTATTTCAACATTATTAATAAAATTAGGAATCTACATATAATATAAATCAAATGATTTCATTATTACAGACTTTGCTGTTTTCATACCTACATATTACTCATGACTCATCCTCTGCATCTTTTTGTTTGCATGTTGGTAAATTTTAAATTTTAACATTTGTTCTTAACCAGTGTATAGCGAGCTGTATCATGACATACTACGTTTCATCCATTCAATTAATTTACGAAATATCTAACGATATTTTTTCTTTAATAACAAGAGAAGCCACCCTACAATGTGAGTAACTTACTGTCTTGTATGATATTTGTATTCTTTATATTTGTTTTTTATATGTTTGGTCATTTTAATCTTTTTGAAATTTGTCACTGTATTTTAAAATGTATCGTTTTTTTCCAGTGCCTTGATAAAGATTTTAAATAAATCGAAACGTCGGCCTTTTTGTTGAATGTGTTTCTCGTATAACTTGGCCTTAGTCGTCAAACCCAATTAACTGTCAATTTATTCAGTAGGGTGAATTTTTTTATATCACGGTTGATACGATAGACCTGATCATAGTTTTTTACTTGGAAGTTGGCATAATTGACGTCATACAAGGTGTCCAAGAAGGATATCGGGTATTTGTAAGTTCAGTAAAACAAAAAATATTTGTGAGCAATGAAAAAGTTTATTTTTTATTATGAACATATGAATTGGAGAGTTTGAAAAGATGATGTTATCCAAATGATGACCGTTGCGTTGCTGGCACTCTTCTAAATGGGAACGAAGATTGTCGTTAACACATCGACACATAGCTATTGATATTGCTGCCACTTTTGACCTGATTTTTTACTTCAACTGATTTAGATTCGTCGAATTATTTTGATAAAGTTTACTTTTAAGGTATCCCAAGCAGAATTAGTCAAGCGGGCTTGTGGGAGGCCAGTTGATGACTTTATTAGGAAATAATTCATTAACAACTTCCATTGAATCATTTAAGGATGGCAAGTTGCCCCATCTTGCTGGAACCACCTTCTTGAGTTGAAACCTGCACACTCCTGCAACTCTGGGACCAAAAATTTTCGCAACATTTCGCAATAACGGTCACTGGTCACATTAATTGCTCGAAATTGCTAAACTAGTACCTTTCACCACAAGAAAAACTGGACAGGACATCTGCGTGGAACCAGTTAACGGAGTTTCTTCTTTAAAGATATTGGCACGACAAGGGCCTTTGAAAATTAAATGAAAACGAAATAGAAAATTAACAATGAAATTCTGATAAGAAAAAATGACTCGAAAGAAGATCGAATGCTGGAGCACTGCCTACCTGGTTTCACAGTACGGCTGAATTCCCTGTCCATACACTCGCGAGCGATAATAGTTACTTTTTTCACCAGAGTTCTAATTTGTAGAAATTAACGAGAAAATTCATTCATTGCGAAGAAAGTGTTGCACTACGATGTGTGGATGAACGACGACTTCGTTCTTTTTCTTTGTTCGACATAGGTCATATGCTCCAACATATGTTGCGCGTTAATCGTAAGGTGAAATGAACATATACGTGGGCCGCACGAAACGACCAAGCAACTTGGAATAAAATGTATGAACTCAACTAATAACAATGAGTTGCAGTAACAGATATATTGCATAGAGAAACGACTCCAGAAAAACTAGCAGAAATATTAGATGACTGTGCTTTTAATATGAAGAAAAAAACGAAGAAGATGATAAAAAATCCTCTGACTCAAGAATTGAATAGATAGACCATTTGAAGCGACGTAAGTTTTCCGATTGGGCTTTGGAAAAAATGCGCGAAGATGATCAATGTCATCGCAAAATCATCACGAAGCTGATTTTTGGCTCAATGAGATCGTCAAAAAGCAAAATATGCTTGATTGGTCGCATGAAAATCCACATATGCCTCATGAAACACCATCTTATCCACAAAAAATTACTGTTAGGTTCGGTTTGCATGCCTGCATCGTCATAAGGCCATATTCGTTCGTTGACGATAATGATCGTTGCGTTACTAAGGATGGTAATCGTTATTGCGCTATAATAACCGATGATTTATGGCCAGAATAAGAAGAACAGGGCATAGACAACAAGCCGACGACGATCAAAGAGCTCAGGGCCAACATTAAGAACGTAACAGCAGCTGTTTCGACCCAAATGAGTGGTTGAATCTTCGTTAATTGGGTAGAATGCATCAAACGTGCAAGCATCATTCTGAAAAAACTTTACGAACGTCTTAAAATCGTTGAAATATCCAAAATATCAAGTTCACAACTGGGCACTAGACCAACAAACAATTTGCTTCCAGTTTAACCAATCACATCTAATTTATTTTCAATAGTACGTACCTAGGCAATCTTATAATTGAAATTTAAAAATCACCTTCCTTAACTATAAGAACTGTTTTGATTTTTTTGGATTCTATTCTACTCATTTACAGTGGTATCTCTACATTTGTCCATACGATCAATGGAACAGAAAATATTGGAAACTAGAAACGTTCTTGAGAGAGAAAAAGAGCACAATGCTGAGCTGAAAACGAGACTGATGGCCATGGAAAGAGATTCTCAGCTAATGCAAGTGGACAGGGATCTGATGAAGCAGCGAACCAATCTCCAGGAGCAGGAGATCGCTAAATTACAGTTAAAATATTTCCTAAATTTTTATACTCACATTAGAGAAGTTTCTAAAACTACTGCCGTTCATCGCTGCTCAGCTTCTTTCTTACGTTATCTGCCTCATCCCCTTTTTATAGATTCTTCACCAGAATTGGCCTTAACATCTACTTCTTTCAAGATTTATCCATTACCATACCTTCGAAGCTTATCTATTTTCCTGGTTTGGCGATGTCTATATTTGTCATGATCCAGTTTGGATACAATATGTTATATCTTCTCAAAAATATGAACTTCCAGGAAAAACAAATTGAAAAAAGTTTCAATCATAATATAATAATGGTAAAAGTTTAATTACCACTATTCGTGAAGTTCCTTCGACTTCAGGTCGAAATTCGTAAACTGGGAAAAGGATAATAAAAAAATTTGAAAGTACCTACTGGTTCGATCAGTAATGTTGTGACACCCTTTTGTAAGTGATCGATCAAACTTGCTCAATTATAGGCGCCGTGGAATCCAAGCCGCAAACATGCAGAAAACGTAAAGTATTTTCATGAGAGACCCAACTGCACATTGAACCAATCCACAATTGCGTAAGCAACAGAACCCCAATCGCTCTCCCAAAGTACCGCATCACACGGCTCGGCCATCGTTCCGGTACGACCATGAGAGACTCAACCGAGTACCAAATCGAAGATCCATGCCAGCTTGTGCTCGTGACCTACCCCGACCATGGAAAAACTCAGGTCGGGTTCAAGGTCAGATGGTAACAAGCGGTGCACACCACGATCATCTCGGAAAGCCCAACCTTAGGGTACGTACAGAGTGGAGTCGTCATGTATACTGATAACCTGATCCGTCGCTTACTCCCCTGTTTGATGTGTGTACCCATACCGATAACAAGCTATGCTCCACTGTGCGCGGGCTCATAGAGATAATTTTTACATAGCATTAAGCGACCTTGATTCTGTACGTACCCTTAGGTAGTGAAGGTAAGGTTAGAAGCACTCTTCGTAGCTGCCGTTTGACGACACCCCTTGTCCACCTACCTGAATTCCGGCTCTCGTGTTATCCTCCCTAGACTCTCATCCTACCTTATAATATGGATAATGTGGGGCTTTTTTTGAATACTCGATCTTATATTTTGTGTCCGAACGCTCTAACACGTGTTATCCGAGGCCTAACTGCCAAACGCCCCTCCGCCAAAGACTCTCGATTATCATTATCATTACCAATATCAGGAATTACAGACTTATTTCGATGTAATTAAACGATAATGTGAAAGCACGATACAAGCTCGTAAAGGTTGAATACTCGATCTATAATATAAAAATGAATTTGTGTTGGTAAGCGAACACCTGGACTGCCAAATCTTTTTTAAAATGTTCGTTGAAGTTCAAGGAACGACGAGAAAAATTAGAATTATTTCCGGAAAACCCTAAAATAATACAAATTATTTGTAACTGGAGAGAAGCTGTCAACGTTTAATTGCTTGAAAAGATGACGTTAACCAGAATTTCTAAACCGCTGGAAAGATCTCACAATCTTCAATTAAAGGTTGGACGGTGGTTATAATGTTGAGAAATATACCAACCGCGTCATTGCAACGGTACACGGTTAGCGATAAAAAAATTACCAATGTGAATAGCAACTATCAGGAATTAAAGGAGAACATGACCGCGCATCCCAATTTCAACTGACGTGTATTTGATTAAACAAACAGCAGTCGTAATATTCTAAACAAGTCCCAGGGGCAATTATTAAGTGTTTGTGGTATTAATCTAGAAAACCCATGTCATGGTCAATTGTATGTTGCCTGTTCCCGTGTTGGAAAACCATGATCCTTTATCTATGCGCCAGGTAATCAAACAAAAACATCGTATACTACAAAGCACTACAATGATAAATATAATAATTATGATTCACATGATCAACTCAAACAGGAGAATTTTTTTTAAAATACGTAGGCACAAAAACTGTCACATTACAAATCTTTTGACAGGACGAAGTCTGTCGGGTCAGCTAGTATAAGAATATTTTCAGACCTCTGTAACTTCCGGTTACCAGAAACTGACTACTACTTCTTTATGAAAGAATGGAACACCAGGGGTCGAAAAATCAACGATTTAAAATCCTTTGAATCTCTCTCCCTTTGCTATATCAATTTCTATTTTATCTGCGTCTTCAACTAAGCACCTCATGCCAAAATCTATTGGAAACGAATCTTACACAAAATATTCTAGTTAAATAATAGAAACAATTATTCTTATGAACAAAACTAGCTAACTCCTCTGCTCATATTTTCAGGAGGACCTGTCATTGCAAAAAACACAAAAAGAAAAACCCGGAAGCAGAACAGGCGAAGAAGAAAACTGTGAAAAGATCCAGAAAAGATTCTTTCAGTATCGATAGTACTGAGGTATTTAATAAACAATGAGTAGTTTCGGATGACATCACTATGAAATTTATTTCAACTAGTTTAAGGATGTGAAAATTCATTCTTCTGCTTCTTAAATATTTCATGTGTTTTCTTTATTTTTCAGATATGGGAACAGCGAATTCCGACTATGAAGAAAAGGTCTGCGTCTACACCTGTTTCCGGTGGGCGGTCACCACTTCATATACCGCCGGTATATTCTTATTTTTTATTACTGAACAAAGTGCCATAATGGTTTAACAAGTTTTCACTTCGCGTTCAAATTAAATCAATTTTCACTTATATCGGGTGTCCCAAGGTGGCCTATCGAATGGAAACTATTCATGCAAAAATTTAAAATTTTGTAGATCAACTTAAGGTATGTAAGGTTCATTTTTTATGTTTCCACATCTCCAGTGTTGCCAGATGTATGCTTATTTGGCAACAGCTTTGTTATTTTGAATGGGACATCCGTATTTCTATTTTTTTCATGATTCTTCGAAATACATTAAATTTATTTTCACTTCCTTATATGTATCCTCAACGGTTTTTGAGTTATAAATCATTTTTACACGTTTTAGATATGATTTGAGAGTTACGAAAAGGACTATATTTCGCTTAATATTTCAGATCTAAGTTCGAAATTTGACATGACCTTAGATAATAGATTGATGGTAGCATTACTGAAAATTAGTTTTCAGTTAAATAGAGTGGGCAAAAAAATTTCATTTTTTGTTTGGGACGATTCACTTGCCTTCGACCGTTTTGGCTTGATATTGTCGTATGTGATCAATTTTTTGTCTCCAGTCACCATCCGCTTCAAGAATGGGTCGAGTTCGTTCCGTTTCAGCAGTATATCGCAGGCGTTGATTTGGTCCAGAAGGTTTTTTTGCGTCAAATCAAATTTGCTCCGAGAATTCAGAGCTGTAGTCTGTCTGCGAACATGGGGAGGGACAATGTTAGACAAAACCAATGAAGCGGTGTAGATCTTATGGTGCCAGTAATTATTCTCATGGATGTATTCAATTGTGCATCAATTTTTTGTGTATGTGCACTATTTAACCAAATAGAGCAACAATACTCAGCTGCAGAAAAGACTAGGGCTAGAGATGCTGTGCGAAGAATGGGAGCATCAGCACCCCAGGATGATCCAGCTAATTTCTAAGGAATATTATTTCTAGTTTTCAGTTTCAAGCTCAGATCATCTGAATGAGCCTTGTAATTGAGAGATGAATCTAATTCAGCTTCTAACTATTTAGGATAGAAATTATGTTTGATAGGAGAATAATTGAAAGTTACAGCTAATTTTCTATATTTCTCATGATTATTCAGATGGAAACAAGAAACCTTTGTTTTGTTTTTTGTCTCGTAGTAATTCCATTATAATTCTGGTAGTATGCGCTGTGCCACAGTTTTGATGATTCCACATTTTGAAACACCCTCCATTCCAAAAAACACCGAACTTAAAAAAAATAGTACCACTAGTGTCATCTGTTGCAATATTTAACCCGTAGATGGCTTAGGGCTCGTTTATACTAGCCAGTACCGTATTCCGTAAGCCGTTACTGTCTTCCGTATTCTGTAGCCGTTCATACTGGCCGTTAACTTATCCTTAAACAGAACATAGAGGTTATGGATTTTGCTCTATGCTTGTTAATAAATGTCTTTTTGAATTTAACTTTCAATGTTTTGAAACGTGCTGACCATCTTGAATTATAATTTATTATATTATTTGAAATTACCGCCATCAAAACAGAAATAGATTCTGTATTCAATACTCTGATATAAATAATTGACGCTCTATGGAATGCACATGTGTCAAAAAAACTCGCCTTCTATTACATTCCCTTAATTTGTCTTACTTACAAGATAGTCTTATACACTTATAAGATAATCTAATCTAATTATCTAATATAAGTATATATGTAATGTAACCGGTACCGGAAAAAGTTACGGAATGAGTATGAACGAAAGCATTGAATTCCTGTGATTCAACCTTTACGGTAACGGTACCGGCCAGTATAAACGAGCCCTTAGTCCCTCCTTAACAACTATTATAAATTTCATAACTTTTGGATGCATACAGCAAAAGTTATTGCGTTTCACACGTCAGTGTGTTTTGTACATAGGTCGGAAAATGAGTTTCAAAGAAAGAGATGCAATTGATTTTTGTGTTAAACTTGGTGAAACTTTTACTAAAATGTAACAAATGCTACAAAATGTATATGATGATGATTTTCAATCACTTACACAAGTTTATGAGCGGTTCAGGTGATTCAAATCGGGTACAGACGCTGGATGATGACGAAAGATCAGGCCCTTCCAGTAACGAATTAATGAAAGAGAACGTGAATTCATGAAAAATTACAAAAAATCCTGGGCGGAAGTTATTGAAATGGAACTGAGTATTACTCAAACCATGCCATACCGCATTTTGACCAATGTTTCGGGCCTAAGAAGATTAATTCGCGTCACCGAAGACCAAGAAGTTGTTCGACTTGAGTATTGCAAAGACATCGTTAAAAGTGCTCGGAATTATTGAAACTTCTTGAAATCGATTGTAACTGCTGACGAGACGTGGTGTTTTGAATATGAGCCCCAAACAAAGCGACAAAATGTTGAATAGAGAGCGCCAGATGAAGAAAGATCCAAAGTAAAGTCGCCTGGTGAAGTCAAAAGGTTATGCTGAATTGATTTTACGATTCAAAAGGAATTATCCACAAAGAATTTGTTCCAGCCGGCCATACAGTCACTGGAGAGTTTTATTTGGGCGTCATGAAGCGTTTGCTGGCAAGAATTCGTGTTATTCGGCCAGAATACGAGTATCGGCAGTTGGTCGATAATGCACCATAACATCGTTCGCGACTCATAACTGAATTTTTGGTCAAAAATCGAGTTATTCCTTTGCATCATTAGCCCTATTCACTAGATCTGGCTCCGTGCGACTTCTATCTGTTCCCTAAACTGCATTTGGCGATGAAAGGAAAGTATCGATTGAGGCCAAAGAGAAGGCGACGAGCAACGTCCTAAAGACCATTCCAATTGAGGACATCAGATTCATTTGACAACTTGTTCGAGCTTGCAAATTTGTGTATCGATGCACAATAAGCATACATTGATTGATAAAAATGATTTGTTCCAAATTGTACATCAGTTTTTGTTTTTTTTAAAGGTTCGGTTTCTTTTGGAATCGAGTGTGCAATGCCCAAAGCGTGTAGTGTTCTTTAAGAAGCTCCTTGTGTCAACTGAATCTTAAATGGAAACAAATGCAAAATTTTGGCCAATGTTGTTTGAAGATCAAGCTCCTGAGCAAGGCGTCGTATTGAGGTTGATGGATTGTTCTGAACACTTTCTTGAATGGCACTATGATTTTGAATTTCATTGTGCTCCATGCTTGGGCCTATCAACTATAGTTCCTCTCTCGAAATCATTCACTACACGACAAATAGTGCGTCTTGTTGGCACATAGTTTCTCCAAAAAATTCCACGTAACTTTCTCTTCGACTTAGTAATTGATTTTGACAAAATATTCTAACGATTAAAATATATTACTTTACTGAATAATTTTCCATTACGAATTTTCCACGTCTCTACTCTACGACAGCCGAATATGAACTTTCAACACAAAAATAACGGCAAAACAAAGTAGTATACATTTCCGGTAGTAGCGGCTTATTCTGCAATGTATCAGAATTCAAAGTTATTGTATTTAAAGTACTGTTTGCAATTTTTCATTAAAATTCCGTTTCAGATAAATCCACTCATGTCATCCGACGATAGTCGAAGGAGAAAACGTGAAAAACAAGGTGTATGTTCTTGCCATATATCCCGTGCGGAAAAATAGAATACATGACTTCGTGATTTGGTGAAAATATAATATGTTGTATTACGTCAAAAGGAATAAAATCCTTCAGCATCATACACTTTTTTATTTAAAATATCGATTTGTTCTCGAAATCTGTGCATCAGATTCGAAAATGTTTCTTGATCACAGAACAAATCCACTATTCTATGTTTTAACATTTAAGAATTTCGAAATTTCCAGTCAATCTGTCAGTTTTATTCAGGAAACGTTTTAAATGGGATAATTCGTATTCGGTTATGAAGGATCGAGAATAGAAACAGAAAATGGAGTCACAAATTTTAGAACAGATCGCCTACGCACTGATAAAGAGTGAGCAACTCATTTGAATTATTGCATACAAATTCCTACAATACTAACTTTGAGCAGGTTCCAAATTACAAAAATTGTTCCTGCAGTGGTTGAATTTGAATGATACAGAAAAAAAAGTTTTGACTCAATTAGTTTCAAATGTGATTCCTCAAAACAGAAATTGTTATTTTCTTTCAATCATGAAAGGCTTTCAGTTATGGAATGATCTACAGGATAATGAAGGTGAGTAGAGTTTTTGGTTTCAAGAAGAGAATTTCAATTTTGAATTCGTCTCAAAATTTCACAAGTAAAAGGTCATTAACATATCCATTTAAAATTTTCGGTGACCTGCAATATATTGTCTATGTAACCCTTTCACAATTATAAATCTCTGTATAAAGGCCCTATCATACTAGTAATTCGTGATCTGAAGAATCGCGTCAAAATCTAGAGCAAATCCAGTTTTGACGCCTACCGACAGAACGGACGAAATTTTAATGGATAGGATTCTCCATTAAAATGGGCGAAACTTGCCCTAATTACCACTGGCCGCAATGGTCGTGTCAGCGCCATTGACGTTATATCAATACTAATACAATACAATACAATAATAGATACTACGTCAATGATCAGCGCTTGCGATTACCTTTTGGACTAGCTAAAAAATTCACCATTTCCATCAAAAAGGAGTTATAGTTCTATGGGTAGGTATTACTAGAATGTTCCTCTGAGGCTTAAGCTTTGAATCAACTTTTAAACCCGGTCCATGGTCGGGAAAATGACCATTTATCACTCTAGTAGTACCCATAGAAATATACCTATTTAATAGTTATTCACATCATACCACCTCGCTGGCAAAAATCATTAAAAATTTAGAAAAGCACTGAAGTAAGGGCAGGAGCTTTTGCGCACTTATTCTGGAGTCTCTTCCTGTACAAACTTTGAAACAGTGTGACACTAATACATCCACCACTATGAATGAATAAGCTTATACAGGGTGGCCATTTGAAAATGAAACAGACGAGATTACAGACGAAATAAGTTTTTTCGATAGAAATGCTCGAACAGGTCGATTTCTGTTTCGAGGGGGACAAATTAAGATGTAGGTTACGGACGCATAGCGCTTCAACCCTTGCTGCTACAACCCCCACCCCCAATTTTTGAATAGGAAAGATGGGGTAAGTGATACCTCAATTCAAAGGTATTTTTATACTGATTTCAGCACAGTAATTGTTTTTTCATTTTATGCATTAGCTCTCGAAATATTCTTAACTAAGTATTTGAAAATGAAGTGGTGTTTTCATGGCAGTTGTAGTGTTTTTTTGTGAAAAATCGACATTTTGAGCTTCAAAACATACTTCCTATCAACATGTTTATCTAAATGTCGTTGATTGAAGAATTCTGCGGTTCTATTTGCACATTGATTGTTTGCAAAAAAAGTGAAATTATTTCCACCCGCTCTGCAATTGAATAAACCATGTCGAACAAAGAGTTAGAACACATACAAGTCTCGATTCAAAACTAAGAATAATTCACATGTCAAAGAACTTAATGATCTGTTCGTAATAAATAAAAAATTATCGATTCTCATTTTTTTGAAAAAGATATGAATTCAATAATCAACAAAATGAAAACATATTGAAGCCAACTGAGAAAACACTTCATAATTGAGTCGGAAATCGTTTCACGAATTGGTACTGGAATATTTATGTGGCATCATTAATGATTTGATTTTCTTACCTGGTAATCTGATTAGAGATATGTACGGCTCAAAACCACGAAGGTGGCGAATTCCAGGTTTGCAATTTGAGCATAAAATGTTAAAAGCAATAGCTAATTGAAAGAGTAAAAATGTTTGGTTTATTATTAAACTTCGTATCTTTAGAAGCGGCGCGCGCAAATTTCTTAATTTTTCAAATTACAACGATTTTAAGGAAACTTGAAAGTAAAAATCGTCATTTCGGGAACGTACCTAAATATTTATTTTTAAATATAATGTTTGAAGAAATCAATAACATATTATTCTTTTTAATAACAATCTACTATATTTTTTCAAATGGAAATGGAAATTTGGTGAATAGACACGGATATTTATGAAAATCATCAAATTGAAAATTAAAAAGTGGCCGAGTTTTAAATTTCAAGCACCAAATTGAAAATGTAACAAAATATAGATGATTTGAAAAGTAAAATCAGATACTACTAAGATATTAACTTCATTATTTTCGTATGTGCATATTTACTTATTCAATAATATTCGAAATTATTGTGAAAAAGACATAAAGAAGTGGAGTTCCCGGAAAGACTAAGGTGTTCCCGGAATGATTAAGGTGTTCACTGAATGATGCTGTTGGTTTTTTTTTTACAGGTAATGGTATTTTTGAGTAATAAATACAAATATTATTTTTTGTATTCATGTTTAGAAATATTATTTGTTGTAATATTATAATAAAACAACATAGAATTCAAAAATTATATTGTTACTGCAACTTATTATTTTAGTTAAATTTGTTAGTTTCATTCATTTCTCTTCCAAGTTGCTTGCTCGGTTCAATGGTAATACACTCTGTATATGTTCATTTCATTTTCCGATTAACGCGTAACATATGTTGGAGCATATGACCTATGTCGAACAACGAGTACTGAAACGGCGTTCATCCGATGAAGTACAAAACAGTTTTCTTGGAAATAAATAACTTTCTCGTTAAAATCTACAAATTCGAAGTCTAGTGAAAAAGTGACTATTCTCGCCCGTGAGTGCCTGGACAAGTTCATTCAGCCGTACTGTGAAACCAGGTAGGCAGAAGTCGATACTCCAGCATTCGCATTTTCTTTCGAGTCATTATTTCATATTTTCAGAATTTCATTATTAATTTTTCTTTCGTTTTCTCTTACTTTTCAAATGCCCTTGTCGTGCCATATATTCTTAAACAAAACTGGTAACAACTTCTAAATACTTTTTCCAAACTCAACATAGAACAAGTTAAAAAAAATAATAACATTATTAACATTTCTCAAATATATCAACATTGAAATTAAAATTGTAATATTCGTGATTGTTTTCCACTCTTACTGACGGTGTAGGTAATATTTTCAAAATTTGTTCGAATGTCACCAAGAGACATCTTTTGGCTCCAGCTTAAATATCTTTGCAGTACTGCGTACAGATCTCAGGAAAGTGACTTTGACTTTTCCGTCAAATTTCTCTCTCTTTTGAGTTTTTCTTTAATGTTGCTGACTTTGTTTTCAATTGAGCTGATAATACTTCACTGAATAACAGTTGCTTGCGTACTTCACGAGGTACTGGAACCGGTATATATTTGATTAAGTGATTCACTTTTGTATTGGGGCTCATTTGGCATTGTGCATTTTTTTTCTGTCTTTTCCCTTCTGCTAATTCTTTTATTCAATGACCTAATCTTAAGTCTCATTTCATTTATTATATCTTGTTGTTTTTTTATTGTTCTGTATGCTTTTCCTCTGTCCTTTTTCACACTTTTTCTTCCGCGATGTTTTCTCACCGAGTTTTGGGGAGTCTTCACTAGCTCCGTATCAGAAGACGGAAGAGTATTGCTGACTACATTTTCTAACATCTTTTTTTTTGTCTGTATATTTCTTTGAAGCTTGTTTCCAATGTTTTCTTTGCCTACGTAATTCCCGTTCTGTCATATCTGCTGCTTTCTTTACCTTATTTTCAGCTTTCTTTTTCTGGTAGTACTCCCTATCTTTAGCACGTTTCATTTCTTTTTGTTCCTCTGTCATTTTGTCCAAAAACTTTCGCTTTCTTGCATTAGCTTTTTCTCTATGTTTCAAATAAGCTGAACTATTTTATTGGTTTTCTTCTTTTTATCATTTTCGTTTTGCTCCATTTTTAATGGAAACAAAAGAAAATCTTTGAATCCTAACAGGCTATTTACCAAATATTAATTTAGGGATGATGAATCATAGCAGAAGCCACTACATCAATCCGAGAACGTGTCATCATACCCGGGAACGTTCTCGTAATGACTGTTCCCGAAATGACGTTTTGGCAATTTCGCGCCTACAATTCTGATGCTCGCCATCTTAGACATATTATTTCTAGGGTATTGTGAAGTTAACAAAGGTAGTTTTACAGAAAACTTGTTAATTAATTGTTATTTTAGTATAATTTACTATTACAGCCGTTCCCGTGATGACGTATAATTAAGGTACGGTCAAAAATACATGAACATAACAGTACTTACCACTTAAATTATTATTTATTCGTGCACAAAACGAATGACAGCCACCTCACAACTAAAGCACACTAGCGTTGCAAGTCGCGTTCAAGATCTAAAAGTTGTCACTAACTGATGCTGAGTTCTCGGATATGACGTTTGATTTCTGGGACAAACTTTTAACAAATGCTGTGCTTTAAATTACTTTATTTTCTCTATTTCGTCTTCGAATAATAATTGTTTAGGAAACAAACAAACTCTTATGAGCAGAGAGAATATAGATAGTATGATTTTACTACTTGTTAATGTAAGTTGAATTTTGGAGTTTTCATTTTGGACGCGTTCCAAAATTTTAGGTACAGATACATCCAATTGATTACGATCGTATGGAATTCTTATATACTGGTATTCATTCGTATGTTTTATTTCACGAGCTTGGAAACCGAATTCGCCACCTTCGTGGTTTTGAGCCGTACGTATTTGGACTTTTTGGAGATTTCTATCGATCAAGTGTTACCGCATGTTATTGGAAATACTGCAAATTATATCGAAGATAATTTAGATTGAGTTTCAGCAAGATTGAACTCCTTCGCAATGCGCTTTGTTTGTTCGACATCTTGATTAAATATTTCTATGTCAGTGGATTGGAGGAAGGAAGCCACAGTCATGGGTGTTTTGAAGCTCAAAATGACGATTTTTCACAAAAAAACACTACAAGTGCCATGAAAACACCACTTCATTTTCAAATACTTAGTTAAGAATATTTCGAGAACTAATGCATAAAATGAAAAATTAATTACTGTGCTGAAATCAGTATAAAAATACCTTTGAACTGAGGTATCACTCACCTCATCTTCCTTATTCAAAATTTGGGGGCGAGGGTTGTAGTAGCAAGGGTTGAAGCGCTATGCGTCCGTAACCTACATCTTAAGTCCCCCTCGAAACAGAAATCGACCTGTCCGAGCATTTCTATCGAAAAAACTTATTTCGTCTGTAATCTCGTCTGTTTCGTTTTCAAATGGCCACCCTGTATATCAAATCAATAATAACTACTCACAATTTTTATTAAGTTTAGTTCGAAGCTCAAATTTCCTCCTAAAAACCAATGAAAACTAGACACATCAACTCCATCAACCATTTAGAATATCTTTCTATCACTTAGCTCTTGTCCTTTGAAATTCCTCATATAATTAACTTCGAATTTCAAATATCTTGAAATGAAAATAACCAAACAAACAATTTTCCCTAAGTTTCATTTCAGCCATAATACTGTTCGAATCAAAACTGTAGTACTTCAAAATACAATCACTCGAATGCATATGGTAAACAAAATCAGGAAAATTACTCTATCGGCCAACGAGGTCTTCTTTCGTCATCATACTAGGCCGATTCAGCTGAATAACGATCCAAGATATTCATCCATCGAGCCTGCCCTAAACATTTCATCCTTTTAGGTCTTTCCGTTCGGATGTAATCGTGTAATCGGACATCAGAGAGTCTTTACCAGACGATTACCACTTTTACCCAAATATTCGAAAAATACAGACATTTTAGCAAATCTTCAAGTACTGTGCTCATGTAAACAACAAAAATACATATAATATGTGTAGGGTAAAGCAGATAGTGCTGCTTTTTTGAAAGCCCAACAGATTACAAGGGGCGCAGCGTTTCATTCGTTTATTATTACCTCAGATTAGTGCTGCGTGCCCCAAAAGTTATTCAACTCGATGATTGAGCAATTCTATGCCTGATATTCCCTGAATTCGGGATTCCATTGGTTAATCCGACATATCTGTTGAAGTATTCTGTGGATCTTTCAATATTTACCATCTTTATGAAACCCACTATTAATCTGAGTACTATAACTCATAACCTGAGAGGGGTGGACCAGATAATCAGATTGTATTATTTGCCTCTGGTGTGAATCAAACCAAAGTTCATCAGCATCTACTATAGCCGACTAGGTATCTCTTAACACCCAACCACTGCGGTATGTTAAGGGTTCCAAGTTTGAGAAGAACCAATTAGAAGTGTGAAGCTTTTGTGTAACCCCAAAAAAATCCAATTATTTGATGCATTTACTTTTCATAACCACTCAATTATTTTACAGGAGCTTGCGGTTTCAACGACAACCCTACAGATTATGAACTATGTTCAGAGGAGGAGAAATTTCTTTTCAGCATAGTTTTGATTATGAATGTTATTATGAAGGAAATGGTACAAAAAAATATGATGCTACGAGAAATTGAAAATTTTGGTGGATTCAGAGGTCCACAAAAATTAATTAATAAGAAAAACAATATAGTTGACTGCTATCATTGCAACTTGATCAAAACCGAAAAATGTGAGAATGCAAATTAATGATACGCAATGAGTGAAAATGGTTTAATAGAAAATTAAAAACAAGTAATTTTAATATATATATATATTAATTATCCTACTTTATACAAATCCTCAAAACAGTGATTGATAATATTATAAGCCCATATCATTAGGCAACATAAAACATTATTTCATGATTTCCTTGTCAAAAAACAGAAAATATACATCATGCTCATTCACAATCTTGAACATAACAATTAACTCTTTCCCAAATCAAATATTTTATGAACTCGGAACTTCAGTTATCAATAAACCATAGCTCCTTTAAAGGAAATTACAAATAATCAGTTTGTTCTCAAAATTAAACCACTTCTCAACACTATTTCCTATTAGATGGAGTTAACAACTGCGTCATTGTCATAGCATCAGGAAATAATGCATGGTAATTGACTATGGGCACATATGCAGCCGTTATGACTCTGCCGGCGAACCATCTGCCATGCAAGGAGTTGACTGAAGCAACAGCTGTTGAAATAGATATGCACTTTACATACACATTACCTTGGGGTGAACCCTTATCAACATATGCATGTAACACTCCACCATGTTTATTGCATTCTTCTATCACATCATCCCGGATTTCCACTTCCCAATTTGGATTGGACTCACTGGAAAAAAAAAATTATCAATATTCAAAATGTTTGAAATTACACAATCCTGTCATCCATGCTTTTGGTCATAGAGTATAGAATTAATAGGAGAGAGCATATTGGGATTTTCCGTTGTTCAAACGGCTCCAGATTCTAGGCTAGGAACTTCGATTGACTCATCTGTTAGGGATTCTCAGCCAAGTCCCCCCCAAAATCTATGTCAAGAGTTCATGTCTTTTTATGACTAATAAAAATAGGTTAATAGAGAGGGAAATTGTTCGCAGTAAAACTTTTTGCACTAACTTAAATTTAAGAATGAGAAATTTGAAAAGCAAATTATTCAATTACTGATTCGTTTCCTTCAACCGGAAGCCTAATTAATTAATTAAAATCCAATTTAAAAAAATACTAAGGTATACCAGAAAACCCCTCAGAAATGAACCTGGACACATAAAATTATTATTTACAACTCAAGTCAACATTACTTGAATCGGAGCAAAGAACAAGAGTTCGCGTCTTCAGGAAAGATGCTAATCTTGAAAGGAGTATAGGAGAATATATTTTGGTGTCAATTCGAATTTTTTATGTGAAAGATCCAATTATTTTCGTGAAAGATTTTATCTAAGAAAAAAATTGGATTGGTCTACGAGTATAACCTTTCAGATTCTCACTTTTGACTTTATGCTCCCTCCTGGTATTTTATACACTGTGCTTATTTTTAACATAAAAGCTGTCAAATATTAAATGCACTCACCTCGAAGGATCAAACATGTTGCTCAACATAAAACACTGGGTGGCTATGGGTGGGGTACTTTGCGCCTGAACTCTGGGTACTATTGGCTGTCCAGTAGCAATGCTGAGAGCGTTCGCAGCAGCTGGAGGAACTTGCATGCCAGCACCCTCTGCGAGTTTGAACATCAATTGCAAACGACCAGTGGCGCCGAGATCGATGCCGGACCGATCTAATTCGTCAGAATCCAAAATTGATGGACCCTGTTGCTGTTGTAGGTCCATTCGTTCAGTCACGTTGCCAACTTTGATAGGTCTTCCAGCTAGTTCATAACCATTCAACTGTTCCAAAGCCTTTTTGGCATCATCACAATTGTGATACTGTAAAAAAATTTCAGTAACAATAAATTGGAAGAACAAAATTTCGGAAAATTTTTTACCATTTTGAATATATCTATTATATACTTTTATCGCGGGATAAACGCAATAATACATAAGAGGCAATGGTGAGTAATCAATTTTCAGACACTGAAGCATTAAAATAATTGAATTGTCTGAAACAAATTGCAGAATAAAATATTAAAAATCAAACAAGAAATTGCCAACAATGAAAGATAGGGTTTTGAATAACAAACTAATTGAATGAATGAATTCCTTGAATCAAATTATTTTCCCTTAACGTCAAATTATCTTTGGTTGTTGCAATATAGCTTACTAACATAGATCGTAACTTCAATGTAATAAAATTGCTTACTGGTGTGTATCATTCGCTTCAATTGATTTACAAAATTTACACTTTTTCAGTGTGTGTAATGAATCAGTTCTCAAGAAATGATACTGCATATAATCCTGCAGATAGCCAGTCTCAATTCACTGTCAATAAGAAGTGATATTCACTGTCTTCCAATAATGGCAATAAATATGCCCGTTTATGTTCCAGAACACCTTTATCGCCGCAGGATAGACTCGGCCGTTTCGATTCCGCCTCGTAATGGCGGAACCACGTCTTATCACTGGTTATAATATGTTGTGAAGAGAACTCACCCTCTTCGTCAAACCGTTGTTCAAGCTCTGAACAGATTCCTAAATGATTTTCTCTGTGAAGTGGCAACAACATTTCGGAAACTCATCTCCCGCACGATTTTTTAAATTTAAGGGGCATAAATAATTTTATGTACTGTACCGACGCTAGCACCTAACTCTGATGATATTTTGTTGATAATAATGCGAAAATCCACTAAAATCAGCCGTTTAACGTTTTCTTTTCAAATCTGGAGTTGAAATCTCGATTGGTCGCCCACTGTGCTGTTCCGTCTCGACACTTCGACGGTCGTTTTTTAATGATCGACCCACGGATAAAAACGAATTCATACATGGAGTCATCCTTCCGCATATCAAGGTTCAGCACTTTCTGAAAGCAAAAAAGAATCATGCCGCACTGCTCGTCGTACATACTTCTCTCCAGTGGGCGTACCACAGGTTTAGCCTCACTGAAACGAAACCTACGAGACATTTCGACAAAACAATCGCATTGATGTGTAGCCAAGACATATACTAACCCAGCAATACGTTACCAAGCCATAACCTGGAATAGTTTCCCTTGCAGCTCACTTTTTCGGCTTACTTATTGAAGGATTCTCGCATGTGCTGCTACCAATTGCTACCTTTCAATTTCAAAACATTTTTCATCATCCAATATCAGAACACATAGAGAAACAATATCATAATTCACAATTTAGCAAATTAATAATATAATATGATCTATAATACTTACAGTTACAAATCCATAACCCTTAGAACGCCCTGTCTCCGGATCCATTATCAATTGGATGTTCTCAATCTTGCCGAAAGGTTCAAATATGGATTGCAGCATATCTTCTGTGATGTTGAAGTGCAGAGATCCTACATAAAGTCTCATTGGACCAGTCATTCCCTTTGGCATCATATTGGGCATAGAGTTACCCATACGGTTCTTTTCGGCTTGTGTATGTTGTACGATGATTGGTATACCCAGCAATTTCTGACCAGATAGTCCTAAAGCCTGTGAAAGAAAAAAAATTGCTAAATTAATGGAGATTCTATGTAGTGAAGCTATCAAGTCTGAAGAACTGCATTACTTGTCTATGCTATTAAGTTAACTAATTTCAATGGACCAACAAATATGATTGAGGAAAGCCCCGAGTTAAAATGCAATATTTCATTCAAAAATTTTACATTTGAAACAAAAAATTATAATGAATTACCTTAACATGCAAAAAAAATTTAAAACAATAAATTATCTGCTAATGTGAAAAATATTTTGAAAAATAATTAGGGAAATAAAAACTTGATTAATAAATCGAAGTAAAAATCTTCATTGAAAAATTATAGATAATTCAAAAATATTCACTTTTTTTGCATAACTTGAGCATAATGTTTCAGTGATCATACTTTCTAATTTTAGAGTCTTTCGACTGAAATATTCAACAGTTGAAGTATGCCTGCAAGTCAAGTAATCGGCTTTTTTATAATGACAGTCATTTATTCCCATCCTTTATTCAATAGAGGGAATGGAAAATGGAAGATTGTACAAATACAATACAAAGCTACAAACATTAGTAATAGCTGCTGCATATTTTAAATAACATGGTTTGTTGCATTTGAAATAGAAAAAAGAATAAGCTGTAAATTACCCATTGCGATGTAACTTAGGGAAACAAAATTCTTGCTTCAAGCTAGAAGAAAATAACCAAATTGCATGTAATTAACCTGAAAGAAAACCCAATATAAATGCAGTAATAATAATAATTAAAAGAAAATTGGTAATTAGACAGGTTGAAGTTTGATTTCTCCATGTCAAGAGAAAGACAATAAGACGAGAAAAACCTTATTTCAAATGAACATTTTGATGTTTCAGTAAGACTAACTATGAGAGATGGCGAAATCTGATACTCAATTCTCAGTGTACTTTTTTGAGATGAATAAATAAAAATGTGATTTTTCTCAATTTTTTTTTTATCAAAGGGTTATAGCAAAAACAGAGAGAATAATATTTGTTGACACTATTAAACTATCGACACATACAGAAATGTGCACAATTTTTGATATCCATCAGACGCAGGTTGTTTTTTTTAATGAACTTAGAAGCTTGTTCTGCATTCCAAACTTACAAAATAGACTGTGGAACTTTGCAGAGTCACTGAGTTAGATGTTATAAGCAGTGTGAAGTGATCAGTCAGAGATTTATGAACTGATAACCAACTTTCATTCACTTGTAATTTATAACAGTTCTTTAAATGGAACAATGCTTCCTTCAAATAGCAAGAAGTGACTTCAACCAGTGATCATTACAGAAGTAGAAGAATACCTTCCTATTCAGGTCTCCCTAAAACTTGTTTCTTAATCATGATACTGAGCAAGTGGAGCTTTTTATTCTCAAACCTATCAGAAAAAAAATATGTGTAATAAAAAATAGAAATTTTTCAACTAGCTTTCATAAAAATATAGTTCTCAATTTATTATTCTCATAACATGAAGTTCACAAACTGAATTTGTGATCAATTAAGTATTCAAACCACATGAAGAAACTTCATTGCTTCAAATTTGTGAACCTCAAATAACGAAATAACTCAAAAACATTGAAGATCCAACAATTGTGTGATTATCTGGGTTTAAAAAAATAGATATCAACACAAAAAACAACTGGACTACTTCCAATTGGTGGTTTGTTTGGTTGGCAAAACTAACATATTTATTATATTATAGAATTGAATTATATTTCTCTTTTTCTGGCCAACTTCAAATTGATCTTCACTCAATTGGATACCAAAAATCCTTCATACCATTACATTAGAATTGATTTTTATCCTTGTATGTTATAGATATTTGTTTTTAAATTATTTATAAAAGAATGTGTGTTTTAGAGAACATTTGCATTTGAAACAAAACTGTAAGGTTGGATATTGTTGATTTAAGATTTGATATTGTTAATTTTTTTCACATTATCTATTTCCGGAGACGGAACAGTTCCTTTTATCATGTAAGTGCTTTTCTACATTATTCATTTAACCCAATTATTTATAACTACAACAGGGGCCAAAAGTTCGTGGAGTGAAACAGATTGAGTTGGTATATGTGCACTATCTTAAGGTCAGTTGTTCAATCAAGGATGATCTCTGGATCTATGTTGATTCATGGATTAGTAGTTTTGGTCGGTTGTTCAATATAGAATCAAGAGAAAACAGCACCTTAAACCGGGATTAACTCAAGTGGGGGAAGCTCCACCATTTATGGAGAAAATTCTCGGTTTATAACCTTACTTTTGACATAAACAATAAATGTTGTATGTTTAGGCTGAAACCCACATTTTATAGGTGAAACATAATGCCTCAACTTCTTACGTGAATTTTTATATAGTAGAAAACTATTCATTTTCCTTGAATGTAAAATTTTCCTGAATTTATAAAAAGTAATATTCTTCCATACAATTTAATCAGTGACGATTTCCATCACATGGCAATTATAATTTATATATATAATTAATGTGACAAGTATTTTTTTGAATGATGATAAAAAAAGAAAAGAATTGGGAGGACAAATTTAATTGCATTTCATTATTATTCCTCAACTGGCTACTTTTGTTAAAATTTATGGAATGGCATGAATAACCCTAAGCTCGAGACCTAGAACTCAAATGAAAAAAAATATAAATATAGATGTACATTTTTTGTAACTTAAAATGAATAAAAATATGTTAAATAGCGTTACGAATATTTTAATGATTCTTATCTGATTTGCGTAACCTCCAATCAATTTTCAATTTCATATTTTAATCATACACAAATGTTATCGTATACAAGAGATTCTCTCCTTTGTTCAAAAGTTGAACTTATCAATTTTTGCTTTGTTTCCAAACCTATGGATTAGATATTCCTGTGTTAATTTCACATTGAATAAAGATAAACTTCTTAATCCAGAGTTCTTGGGATTCCATAACACTGGGATTAATCTTCAATTGAACAACCGGCTCTTATTGGCCCATAACTAGTATACAGGGTGAGTCCTTGACCATTGCGTTAATTTTAACCATAGATTCTTGACGTCAAAAGAAACATTTTCTTCCTATAACATTTTTCCAAATTTGGCCCCGTTCAAAAGATATAGGGTGTTGAAATTTCATTCATTTATTCCACTTCTTGTGGGTTTCTCACTACTACTCTACAGATTGGTTAAATTGCATAAAAAACAAATATCGCTTGATCTTTTCTCCAAAATTGCACCATTCTTGAGATATTTGAAGTTGAAAGGAATTGAATCGATATAATTTTGTTCAAATTTTCTGATTTTCCCAAATCCAACTCTGTGCTGAAATTATTCAATAATCAGATTTGTTCAATGTTGCCATATTTTATGTCTTTATTAAATATTTCTACAAAAGGTTGGGGGAAATCTCTCCAGTCTATGGTTCCACCACTAAACACTATAGATGAAATTAATCACTGAACAATTTTTGTCTTACTTTCACCACAAAATCTAAATTGCCAATTGCTGTATTCATTGTTAGTGATGTCTATCACCTTGTTTAATATTTAATCCAGAATAATATTCCATAATAAATAGAGAAAGTTTTCCATCACTCTTCGGTATATTTTGACCATTGAAATAGGTAAAGTATTTTCTGTCAGGACCTGTTAAATTGAAGACTTGTCTTTATGAAGAGCTGGTTTTTATAGCTTCAGGCTTTCAGGGTTCATCAAATTATATCTATTCTAACATAGGAATGCTGCAAAATTGAGCTCATATGAGTAGAATTTAAAAACTTGAACCCAGTCTCCTAGATTTGTTTTATACCTTTATTATCTTTATTTCATACAAATAACTGTTGACAGTTTCCGATTCAACCTTGTTCACAAACTTAGGAGATAATAGAATATGACTTAGTTTTGATATTTCTGAATTGAATGTTTGAATATTAATTTTTTCTCTCCTGGTGTTTGGTAATAAATTAATATTCTATGGTAAGGTATTGAAATTTGACATAATCTATGAATAACCATTATTATTACAGAATAGATTCATATTAATGATTTAACAAAAAATTTTTTATTAAAGAACACCTAGTTGATTTTTCAAAATCAAATTTAGGTATTTCTTCAAAAAAGTATAATTGCACACCTAAATCTGGAAATACTTGTAATCTATCCAGGCAAATTGTTATTGGGATTCAGTACAGAAAATAATCATCAAGCAAAGTAACATTACTTTAAAATGATTATTCGTAGAGACATCATTCATTGTCGATGAAGATTTCGAAAAAGTTTTTCATATTTTTAACCGTATCAAGAGACCTCATAGACTGGTGTCTCTGTCAAGGAGAAGAAACTTCAGAAATATCAGTGTTTGGAAAATCTTAGATGATTTTTTCTGGCTTTGAGTGAAAAAAAAAAAGCACAGTGACAACGTCTTGCCTTGGAAGTTTTCATAGAAATGATGGTTTTCATGATTTGGAAATTTTAAGAAGAAAATTACAAATGTATGATGATAACACCCAATAATTCTGAGGTTTTTTTGGAATTTCTCACTAGAAAGGCATGGTTTATAATCTTGAAGTAGAAAGAAAATATGGTAGAACAACAAAAATCTGTGTTTATGGTGTTGAATTTTTTTTACCAGAAAATTAATATTTTGTATCTTCCTTCTGGATATGGACCTGATCGGATGAAACATGAGCAAGTGAATAATTTCATAGAGGGAAAATAATGTTTATAAACAATTCAGATTAAATAGTGGATGCTGTGGAAGGTAATTTTCATTCAAACTAAACTGGACTACAGAGGGGTATTTGCCCAATGTGAAAACTTAAAATGCTTATAACTTTTCAACGAATTTGAATATAGAAAAACCGTAATGGAAAAAGTGTTTCTTTTGATCTCAAGAACCTATGGTTAAAATTAATGCAGTGGTCAAAGACTCACCCTGTATATTAGAAAACTATTCATTTTCCTTGAATGTAAAATTTTCCTGAATTAATAAAAAGTAATATTCTTCCATACAATTTAATCAGTGACGATTTCTGTCACATGGCAATTATAATCTATGTATATAATTAATGTGACAAGTATTTTTTTAAATGATGATAAAAAAAGAAAAGAATTGGGAGGACAAATTTAATTGCATTTTATTATTATTCCTCAACTGGCTACTTTTCTTTAAATTTATGGAATGGCATGAATAACCCTAAGCTCGAGACCTAGAACTCAAATGAAAAAAAATATATATATAGATGTACATTTTTTGTTACTTAAAATGAATAAATATATGTTGAATAGCGTTAGGAATATTTTAATGATTCTCATCTGATTCACGTAACCTCCAATCAATTTTCAATTACATATTTTCATCATACACAAATGTTATCGTATACAAGAGATTCTCTTCTTTGTTCAAAAGTTGAACTTATCAATTTTTGCTTTGTTTCCAAACCTATGGATTAGATATTCCTGTGTTAATTTCACATTGAATAAAGATAAACTTATTAATCCAGAGTTCTCGGGATTCCATAACACTGGGATTAATCTTCAATTGAACAACCGGTTCTTATTGACCCATAATTAGTATATAAACTGAGCGGTATTCGTTTCCGAATACTAACCTTACAAACAAGTCACTCTAGATGAAAACAAAAACTATGGAGAAAATTGAACACCATGCTGTAACAAAATTGCTTACCAAGCAGGGAAAAATGCTCAGACCATTTTGAAGAAACGGAATCTGTTTATTAGCACTACATTTGACAAGAATATGTGAACATACACCTCAATTATCGAGCAGATGCAACGCAAGAGCCGCCGCTAAACTTTATCGTGAACGATTTCCAAATTTAGAGGGCAATCCGGATCACCGCCTGTTTATTAATTTGTACTATTCATTCATAGAGGGCGGCTATTTCGCTAATGAAATGCGGGTAGGAGGTAGACCTCGCTTTCATTAAAAGAAAGAACTGTTGTAAGAGGTTGCACATGACCCAATCCAAATAAAAAACACCTTGATCATAATTGTTAGTGAATATTAAAAAGTTTCAACCTAAAAACCACCTGTTGACTATACTACTTCACTCAACCCAATAATGAGACACCTGTTAATAAAAAAAATTATTGAAATTCAAAGTGACTACTGGAGTTTTTTTGAATAATGAAAACAACACTGAATTGCTTAGCAGCTCATTGAATTATAAATTATGCAAACTATCCAAAAGAATCTACGCAAGTGTGATAGCTAAATTTAAAATATCCAACATCTGCCTAACTGTTGAAGCACCAAAAAAACACACTACACAATTTCAACACTAACAGAAGACTTACCAGAGCAACGCTTTCTGGATCCTTGAACTCGATGTAGGCGATTCCCTTGAACCGCCGCGTTTTATTACACATTATCAGTCTCACATCCCTGACTTTACCAACTGAGCTAAAGAACTCTTCCAAATCCCTGGCACGAATGCGTTGGGAAAGTTGCATCGCAAACACGGTACGCGCATCTCTCTCTTCGGGGCTCAATTCTTCAAGAGGTGACCCTGATCTTGCTCGAAATGGGGACCTTTTACGACCGAAGGGAGGAGCTTTGTGTAGAGATGGACTGCGCTTCCTAGAGCGAGACCTACGTCTACGTTCTTTGCTGAAACTTCTTCTACGGCGTTCTCTGAAAATTAAAAATGAATTCTTTTAGGGAAAGGAGTTTCATTACTACTTTCATACTTCAAGTTGCACATCGAGTACATTATGGCGTCCTCAGATATTAAGGCATTTATAAAAAAGAGAGGTTTATCACTCCCCATAAGTATTGAATCTGAAGAAAATTAAGCAATTAAGAGTGGATTTATTGATTTTCATTTACTTCTTGACTCTTAACCATCCCAAAGGAAAAACAATAACAAATCGTGAACTGTCTGCTCAATATATATTCTTGTCAAAGCAAACCTTGAAAGTGTAGTCGGCGCTTTATTTCTGATTACAAAAGTTACTAAAATGTTCTGCACTAGAAACATGGAAATAAATTATAACGTGATTTTTTCCCATCGTATCTTATCAATAATTAATGGAAATAAAAAAGTAATGGTGAGAAAACACCACAAATAACGTTTTCATTATAGCTTTAACTCATAGTTACCTTATTGGGCTAATCTTCTTATCACGAGACTTTGATCTTCTTCTGGAATACCTATCTCTAGATTTAGACCTTTTATCTCTAGATTTAGAACGGCGATCTCTAGATCTAGACACGTGATCTTTAGATCTTGATCTTTTGTCTCTAGATCTAGATTTTCTCTCTCTAGATTTAGACGTCCTATCTCGTGATCTAGATTTCCTATCTTTGGATCTGGACTTCCTGTCTCTAGACCTAGAAATTCTTTCTCTGGACTTGGATCTTCGCCGATCTCTAGACATCTTTCTATCCTTACTCCGGCTTCTTTTTCTATCGGAATCATACTTAGACCTCTTCCTGTCCTTGGAACGGGTCCGACTGCGTTTCTTGCTACGGGAAATCAATAAAAGGAATCAGTAAAATGAAGTATTTTCAAAATTTCAGTATTTGAATAAAAAAATTTTTAAACTAAATCAATTTCAGTATTTTGTAAAAACGAAATATTGAAACTATTACAAAGTTCACATTATCAAAGCCAATCTTTCGGCATTAAAATGCAGTAATCTTTGCTCATTCATCGGCAGAAAAAATATTCAGATATCTTATTACACAAAAAGTACTAAAATGCGTATTTTAGATATTTTCCATCTAAATTTAATGATCAAAATTGATTCTTTAGCCAATCCTTTATAGCAAAAATTAAATTCTACTGCTACTACCCTATTAGCCAAATTATTATAATTAAAACTTACTCAGAATATTTGTCCTTCTTGGAAAGTCCATTTTCTTTTGATTTTCCATTCAGCTCTTCCTACGAACAGCAACAAAGTGAGCAGGGCCAGGCAGGGATGGCAAAAAAACAGAAAAGATTAGTAAAATTAGTCAAAACAATCTAACGCCTCAGAAAAAAAATAAGTCTTGCTCTTACATTACTCATTGTATTTAATGAATTCAAATATGAATATAACTTTTCTATCCAAAATACAGATGAATAGATATTAACTTCATGAAGATAATTAAACTGAAAGTAATGAAAGAGTAAGTACATAATGATGTGGAAAGAACATTTGCTCCTTCTGGCGTTGGCTAGAACCATAGTAACATTCGGTCAATACCAAAGTAATAGTCCTTTTTCAACAGTCTAGCCGCAACTAGACTTACCGTGTTGTAGACAAAGACAAAGGAACTAGGGTTGCTTTACTTGATCCAGATTCAATACTTCTGAAAAAATACACCGAGTGAGACGAAATTCCAAGGAGGTACCTTAAATTGACAGACACCATAATAAATGTCAACAGTTGATGCTTCTGGTATTATTTAAACACTGTATGATACCCATAATATGTTTATTTATAAGAATACTAATATGATTCTAGTTGTTAACCGCAAATAACAAGTAATCAAGAAATTTCAATGCGTAGAATCATTACCTTTTCGAATATGAATAAATTTCAAGAATTCATCAATATTCAAAGTACAGTAAAATACAGGATTTCAACAATATCTACTCTTCTTTAAAGCACTCTCATTGTGATGTTTTAAATGCTAGATCATCGTGTAACATGGTAAGTACAGAAAAATAAATTTTAAAAAATGATTAATTTCGAAACTATCAAAAATGTCGAAGCAAAATGTCACACGCTGATATAAACTGTTAACATGTTCACATTTGTTTTGTAAGCCAAAAGTTCAAAAGAATATATATATATATATGTTACAAAATGTCATAAAAGGTCTTATAACACCAGTGTAAAGAGCATCTATAAAATGGAAAAAAAAAAATAAAAGTAATGAATCCATTATTAAATCATTACTTATTTTTTAACTGAAAACTAAATATGAGTATATAACCAGAAAACTTCAACTATCTTCCAAAATTATGGTATGCATTATTCAATCTGCAGTCAAATTTTTTATTAGTCAATATCAAATCTGATTATTTTTCCTTCCTAAAATTCAGTTAATAATTTGAGGAGAAAATGAACATATTGTTAATCCAGAAAGATTTTTGTTAACATTACTGATTAGAAGATTCAAGATTTCAGATCATAGGACTCAATTTCCAAATATGCATATACAGGGTGAGTTGACTACTACATAAGGTTTAACCATAGATTTCGAGAACTTCGAGATACATATGACTTAACTGCTGAAATGTCGACTTACGTGATTTCTAAATAATCGTGTCCTGTGTCGACAAGGAACATCACGTTCATAGCTGTGTTACTCAGAAAGTTTCATGAATCTATTCATTCATTGCACATGTACAAGACAAAAACAATAGATTAGGAGTCCCGAACCCGAACATTCATTTTGGATTTTATTGCTATTATTTCAGGGATTCTCATGTAAGACGTCATTATATTTTACTAACTACGACATACAGAGTCTCCTTTTCGAAATTCAAGTTATGAGTATAAATATGTATCATTAAGACTTCATAGGGGAATCACATTTTGTTCGAATAACAGTCTAAATAATTCGAGATATCGCGTATTTAGGTGTTCAGCGGAAGGGAATGGCAATTTTTTTCGACTTACTGAGGATTTGGACTTAACAAGGTTCAAGTTATAGACATTCCACTGTATTCTTTTTTTTTTTCACCCCTGCTGAGAACTGGGTGAAGTAGGTGCTTTTTCTAGGGCTCAGGCATCTGTTTTAGATCAATTTCATAAACAGAGTGATTAACCACTATTGCATACTAGATGTTAATGGAAAATCGATCAAAATTTTCCCAAAGAAGTTTGGAAATTATTTCTCATTGAAATCTAGACCTCCAATTATACCAGAAACTAACAATTACTTTTTCATTTCAAATTGTACAGCTAGTTATATATTAACCCATCTTTCAAATATTTCATTTTCAAATATTTCAAGCAGAGGCAAAATTTAAAAAAAATAGTTTTTGGTGTTACCTCAAGAATCTATGGTTAAAATTATTGAAACAGTCAAAGATCAACCTGTATAATGAAACTTAATCTCACATAGAGTTTATCAAAGGTACAATATACCAATCTTCAATAAAATATGATCTTAATATTAAAGGAGTTCTTCCTCAACATGTTCTAATAAATAATTTTAAACAAGATCCATCTATTGAATCAAAACCCAACAGCAAGTACCCAAAAATAATAATCGTTTTACATTTCGAATGCACTTCTCTCCACGCTAGTTAAAATTGAGTTGAAAGCTTGAATGGCAGTTCTCAGGGATGATGGCCAAGTTGTCCATGAAACTCCAACCCTATGGCGAGAAATTACCCATCAGCATCACATATGATTATCGAACATGAACTGATTTACATATAAAGTTTAAATACAATATGACAATGACAAGTTCCATTATATGAAAAACCTATAAATTTATGAGTAGGTATTTAAAACTAAGGAGATCTGTACCTGATTTTGTGGGAAGTCGCCGAATGCCAGAAAATACCTCATACGTCTAAAATATAAAATTAGGAAGTGATGTAAGAGAGTGTTCTAATTGCTAACAAATCAAGTAATGTACATGGTAATCATCTCAAACATATAGTTATTATGTATGAATAGAGGATTACCATAATCATTACAAAATCAAAACAACAATAAATTCTACCTAAATTGCACGGAGAAAAGAATATTACTCACGTCTTTTCTGTAGGGAGCTTCCAACATTGCTTCAACGTCGATATCTTCCGCCATTTCTATAATCGAACAGAATTTAATAATCACAAATCCTTTCCCGAATGATTACTCAGAGTACCTTCGAGCGACTATGCTTGATTAGCACCGAAAGATAAAAAATTCTACAAAACAATCCACTGAACACCAAATGCAATAGCAAATTGTAATAACTATTTTAATTATTGACTTCTTTTCCTAATGTAAGATGTCGATAACGAAAATGGACGCTTGCTTGCATTAGTAATGTCAAAAATATGACAGCAACTAGGGATGGGACATCATTATCGGTGTTTCAGTATCGATGTCGATGTAAAAACTGATTTTCAACATTGATGCTGACATCATAGATATAGAAAATAGTTTTCTTTATCTATGGCTGACATGGATGTTGTGGATAGAATATTCAACATCGGTGTCTCGATGTTTTATATATATTTAGGGCTCGTTTATACTGGCCGGTACCGTATTCCGTAATAATTTCAGTAGTCGTTCATACTGGCCGTTAACTTAAAACTTAAAAACTCGCCCACTATTACATGCCCTTAATTTGTCTTACTTATAAGATAATCTTGTACCCTCATAAGATAATCTAATCTAATTATCTAATATACAATATATGTAATTTGTCCAAATAATTATATGAATATATATTTTTATGAATTTGTCCCTAGAAGTTCAACACTTTACCGGTACCGGAAAAAGTTACGGAATGAGTATGAACGAAAGCATTAAATTCCTATGGTTCAACTTTTACGGTACCGGTTACGACACCGGTACCAGCCAGTATAAACGAGCCCTTACATGTCCCTAATTTGTCTTAGGGCTCTTTTATACTGGCCGGTACTGGCATATGTTTCTCTCTTTACAACAATCAACGTATCAAAAATGCAGCTCTTTCCGAGAAAAAGTGATTTCAGCCCTTCCTTTACCGGACTAATCTACATACATGGAAATAACACTGATTCCCATATTTTGATGAACATCCACATTTGCTACCCATTTCAAAATTTGAAATTCAATGCTGTTTCAAAAGAATCACTCTGCAATAACTCAGGAGCCAAATATACTGATATTTTGTGGAAATTCATATTTATAGCCAAGATGAACAAATTACTAACAGTAAGTTTTATTGTTCATGCTTAGTTGTCCGACATTATGTCAGAAAATCCTTTGTTCCCTTCCAGAATGTTTCATTCTATTTTCTGATTGGCCGATCTCGATTGACAATCTTGGGACACGTTATTATCGGCAAAAACATTGTAACAAATTCTATGATCCTGATTACTCTTTATTCATGGACCAAGCTTTTGGAAATACTCAGAGATATAGAGTGGGAAGAATACGCTTCGACCACTGCGCATCCAAAAATGGTGCCTAAATTCTTATGTCAAATTTCGTCCATTTTTATACTTTCGTAGTCAGCTGTTCTAGGTTGACATACTTGTCAGGTGAATTAGAAATTGCTCGAATTTTACATTGTGCTGATAGATACTTTCAACATGTCTTGTATTGTTGAAACGTGTAAAACCTATAAAACAAAGAAGGTCGAGGGAATTTCATTTTATACGTAAGTTTTTATTGAAATTATCCGACTGATCATACCGCATGGCATTGTTCATCTGCTCAGTGGCGTGTTGTTCACTTTCCACAGTAATATGATTCTTTTTAGTTTCCCCAGATCAGTTGATATGAGGACAGTTTGGACTGATATTCTGAGTATAGATTCTGAAGCTAAAGATTTATCTGAGAAACTGATATGCTCTATACATTTCATTTTCTTTTTAATTTTATACCAACTATCCCTCAGATACACTGCTTTCTACGCCAATGAACCGAAAGTATAAAAATGGCGGACGAAAAATTAGCCACTTCGGGCATCTCGAAGATCATTCTCCCCACTCTATATCTCTGGAAATACTCTGTCCATCCATTTTTGAGTTAGAAACCGAAGAATGCATTGTTTTTCTTATAAGGAACAGCACGATAAGTACTAAGAGGAGATCCGCAATTTTGAATAAATCTTTCACTATGATGTTCACCAGATCACGCCATGGTGTACACTGAAAACGGCACGTAGGCAGCTACTCAAGGACACGCTTCCCACAACTCTGCTCCTTCTACTGTCCGCATCTCGTTACTTTGTAATCGGGGAGTTTTTTCTGTCGGACCTTGCATTCTGCAGCAGATTAGAGGTGGAAATTTGGAAATAATTTTTTTAGTTTGACTTGTACAATTTTCGTAATCAAGAAGCACAGAAGGAAAAAGAAAGGTGATAGTGCCCCTATTTTCGATTATTGTCCTGTCACCTTATTTTCAAGGTCAGGTCAATTCATTTCATAAGTCTCCATCTTTATTGAATTATTGTAACAATGAGGAAAACCTGAAAATATTGCACTGTGTTCGAGATTCGGGTGTTATTTCGGTTTGCAATTTCAATTTTGAAGATTTGCAACTTTAATTTTAAGTAACATATTGTTTATATCTCATTTAAACGCTGACAAATTTTGGGTTTCGTGATGCAAAATTCTTCAAATTGGACGGATGTTTTTCTGTTCCTTGGTCAGTTTCAACTTAGAGTATGCAACCAATATTTGGTCCTCATTTTACAGATGTGTGTTGAACCTGGTGAGATAGTGCAAATAAAGATTTTCCTCTTTCTGATATTTAAACCACGAATTGCTCAGTAGATAATCTAAATAGTCTTTCGTCTAGATGAATGGGACAAGGTAGAAGGGTATTTTATTTACACAATAACGGGGTGACCACGTCGGGTTCACCATTGTAGGTTAAATATATTCTTGTTTTCCCTCACTGTAAAAAATAAAATTCTGCGCTCAAACTCCTCAGGAGTTTGAGAATTTTTTTTTCAATCAAACCATTTTAATTTGAATTAATCTAAAATTGATTACTCCAAATGAACTATTTTTCTTGATTAAAACAACCTAGTTGATTATAGAGAACAGCTAAAACATTCGCCTGAAACTTTTCACATTTCAGCGAAATGAAAGAAACAACTGATTCAACATAAACATACAATTACAAGAAATTGTTTATGCACTTGTCTCAATATCCATAATTGATTGATACAAATACATTATTCTAAATAGGTTTTAACGAAACCATTCGTTCGTTTCATTTTTATTTGTTCAATAGAACGAAGGTACGGTTGTCGTAAATTCTGTCAGTTGATGCAACGACTACAGTTTCTTGAGACAAGAATCTCGTGAGATTATATTATTCGCCTCATTTACTTGAAGAAAACTATAAATATTTGAATAAAATTGAACATATAATTGTTGCAATATGAAGTGACATTTGTAAAAAAATATTGCGTAATTGATTTAATAAAACGAATTAATTGTAGCAATTTTTTATATTGGCTGCAATTAAATCAAAACTCAATCTCTTTTATATTAAATATATCCCATTTAAATGCAATTATTTGTGCATTTTACTCACAATATTGTTGTATTCGGTGATAAAGATGACATGGAATACATGATGCGCAAGCTAATTAAAGAATACGAGAAGTGGGGCTTAAATGTCAACTTAGAGAAAACCAAATATCTTTGTGTTGGTGGAGAACCGGGTGATCTGGTATTGGATGATGACAGGGATGAGATGATAACCCACTGCCTGGACTATAGCTATTGTAGCGGCAGGGGAGTGTATAGGGATCTCTTGGCGGCACTCTATATAGCCACGCATAGCTTAGTTCACAGCGCTTCGGTGGCCTAGAGGTTTGCGCTCAAGTTTCACACCGACTAGGTACTAGGTGCCGGGTTCAACTCCCGGCGGCTCCCTCAAAACTTCTAAGCCCTGCGTCTATGGCATGGCGCACACAAGCCATACTGATGAGTACAAAGGAGTGCGCCAGGGACGAAACGCATAAGTAGGGATAAATTCCTTCGATTCTACATTGGTGACCCCGACGTGATGGGAACGGTTGTCTTTACGACGTGTCTTGGAAAAGCAGACGGTTGACGCTTGAGGTATACTCGCTCCCTCTCTGCAACTACCAACGAAACTCTAGACGCCTTTCCCATTCCGTACAATATTCATGGTCTGCCGCGGTATTGCGGTATTTATTAATAAAAGAGAAATTATTGTTCTGTGAAGAAAAATAATGATTACATACAAATTTTTTTTTTTGTTTTATCAAATTATTCCTTTGCTAGTGTCAAAAACCCTTCAATTTAGCTCAAATCAATCAGTTTCTTAACCAAGAAACTTTCACTTGACATAAGAGAGATATCATTTTTATCGACTGAATTCTCGACCCATTCAACTAAGATCCTTTAAATCAACTACAAATCGAGTTTCAGTGAAATGTAATATTTATTTACATGAAACCAAAATTTTTATTCTACGAAAAGTATCAATAGTTACATACTAATTAATATTACCGTTGGATCAAATTTTTTTACCACCTGAGTCAATAACTCTGAGCTTGGTTGAAACTAATCAGTTTCTTAGCTCAAGAAACTTTTATTTAGGGTAAACGCCATTCTCAACCGTAGAGGGCGGTAGGGTCAAGTACTTTACGCATTTGGCTGTATTCAAACGTACGGAGTACTTGAGACAAATTAATATGGTTTGAGATGAGGAACTATTTTTTACAGTGCTGCTTATGTATTTCGTCTCTGTCTCACACAGAAAGTGCCAGTGTCACTTTTTAAATGTGTGCTCCTTGTCACAAACGATGGGAATTCATTCATTATTGTAATTATAATATGGGAGACTCTGGAATTTGAATATGATACCTGTTGTATCCTAAGTAAACCACTTTCACAACCAGGCTACCTTAGATAAGCCACTTGTGGTTATGCGGAGCCATATAAAGGACCTCCCACCTTGTGAAACTTGACATTGAAAGATTTTTCGATAGACTTCTATATTTTGTTAAGAATCAAGACACTTCAATAATTGTCATATAATTTTGAATGACTTTTTTTTACTTTAATTGTAATCATTTTATTATTTTATTAAATCAATCGATACGATGAGAAGAAGTACCAAAAAATCTTTAAGTAGTAGAATATCTAATACCACCGCGAGGGAATCTTTATCCTCAAAATTACAAGCATGTCCTTGCAATGAATTCAAAAATATAAATAACTCATCAATATCTGAACCGTGCTCATGCTTGGAAATTGACCTACAAAAGGAACTCATTCTATTTTTCTACAATACAATAATGATGGATCACCATCTTGATGAATATTCATTCGAAAGAGAAGATGATTTAACAGTATACGAAGGATTTTCTGACACGAAAAGAATCGGTATGAATAGAATGGGTGAAACACCAAAACAGAAAAGTACTGAAAGGAAAGATTTGCGAAAGCTTTCGCGTGAGGAGAGAAGCAATACGTTGATTGGTGTCAGCGGCAGTGAAGTAATTATAAAAAAGAATAAAGGAAGAACGTCAACAACCTCACTGAGAGGAAACAATTTAGTGCAATCAAAAAGTCGTATCAGTACAAGTGAGTATATTGTAATTAAACATTATAACAGAAAACTATATTTTTTCAGTGTTAGTTTTTGAATTATTTTATCGAAAGAATGAAAAATATTATGAATAAAACTAACTACAACCCTGGAGTCAGACGGACTCCAGACACAAAGATTAGGCTATTTCATGTGATCGTCTAGCATGGGTAGGTCTCTACGTTTTGTTTTTAGTATTATAATAATTCGGATTCGTGATAATTGAGATTAGTTAAAAAAAGATGGGAATCGAAGATGTTGAATAAAACACAATGGTTACGACCAAACGATCAATTTTCCTTATTTAGGATTGTTGTTTCTTTGAACTGAAACAACACTTGCTTGAAGGTTTAGGCAACTGAACGACCAGACTCAGAACGTTCAAGGGATGTCTTAACTCCACAGTTGCCGAAGAGGTTTATTGATCAAACTCTTTTGGTATCAGAGCATTTTCTAGGTCCCTTGTTACGTCAATTGTTTCTAGCCAGTCAGCAGATTTTGGTCGGTCAGCGACTCGCTCGGCGTGATCCACTTTTAATTGTTTAATAATTTGAATGGAATTTGCCATGTTATCGAAGATGAATATTTTTTAGGATTATGTTTAAATTTTGAACATGTTTCGTTTAAACGAATAATCGAGGATATTTGGCGAGGATTCTCGGTTAGTCGATTTCATATTCGCATATTCGTATTCGTTTCGTTGGGCTTTGGGTTTTTTGCGCGCTTTGATTTTTTTGTGTGCTTTCGGGTTTTTTGCGAGCTTTCGGTTTTTGTGCGCTTTGGGTTTTTTTGGGCGCTTTGGGCTTTGGGCGCTTTGGGTTTTTGTGTGCTTTCGGGTTTTTTTGCGCGCTTTCAGTATTTTGCACGCTTTCGTTTTTTTGCGCGCTTTCGGTTTTTTTGCAATTTCAAGATTTATTTGATACTTACGCATTCGAGGATTTATCCTCGAATAATAATCTGAGTATTTGAATACTCGGTTTCCGAGTATCCGAGTATTGAAATAATCCGAGCATGCCCATCACTAAAATATATTCTTGTTTTCCTGCTTATGTATTTCGTCTCTGTCTCACACAGAAAGTGCCAGTGTCACTTTTTAAATGTGTGCTCCTTGTCACAAACGATGGGAATTCATTCATTATTGTAATTATAATATGGGAGACTCAGGAATTTGAATATGATACCTGTTGTATCCTAAGTAAACCACTTTCACAACCAGGCTACCTTAGATAAGCCACTTGTGGTTATGCGGAGCCATATAAAGGACCTCCCACCTTGTGAAACTTGACATTGAAAGATTTTTCGATAGACTTCTATATTTTGTTAAGAATCAAGACACTTCAATAATTGTCATATAATTTTGAATGACTTTTTTTTACTTTAATTGTAATCATTTTATTATTTTATTAAATCAATCGATACGATGAGAAGAAGTACCAAAAATCTTTAAGTAGTAGAATATCTAATACCACCGCGAGGGAATCTTTATCCTCAAAATTACAAGCATGTCCTTGCAATGAATTCAAAAATATAAATAACTCATCAATATCTGAACCGTGCTCATGCTTGAAATTGACCTACAAAAGGAACTCATTCTATTTTTCTACAATACAATAATGATGGATCACCATCTTGATGAATATTCATTCGAAAGAGAAGATGATTTAACAGTATACGAAGGATTTTCTGACACGAAAAGAATCGGTATGAATAGAATGGGTGAAACACCAAAACAGAAAAGTACTGAAAGGAAAGATTTGCGAAAGCTTTCGCGTGAGGAGAGAAGCAATACGTTGATTGGTGTCAGCGGCAGTGAAGTAATTATAAAAAAGAATAAAGGAAGAACGTCAACAACCTCACTGAGAGGAAACAATTTAGTGCAATCAAAAAGTCGTATCAGTACAAGTGAGTATATTGTAATTAAACATTATAACAGAAAACTATATTTTTTCAGTGTTAGTTTTTGAATTATTTTATCGAAAGAATGAAAAATATTATGAATAAAACTAACTACAACCCTGGAGTCAGACGGACTCCAGACACAAAGATTAGGCTATTTCATGTGATCGTCTAGCATGGGTAGGTCTCTACGTTTTGTTTTTAGTATTATAATAATTCGGATTCGTGATAATTGAGATTAGTTAAAAAAAGATGGGAATCGAAGATGTTGAATAAAACACAATGGTTACGACCAAACGATCAATTTTCCTTATTTAGGATTGTTGTTTCTTTGAACTGAAACAACACTTGCTTGAAGGTTTAGGCAACTGAACGACCAGACTCAGAACGTTCAAGGGATGTCTTAACTCCACAGTTGCCGAAGAGGTTTATTGATCAAACTCGTTTGGTATCAGAGTACGCACAGAGAAATAGAGTGGGGAGAATGATCTTCGAGATGCGCGAAGTGGCTAATTTTTCGTCCGCCATTTTTATACTTTCGGTTCATTGGCGTAGAAAGCAGTGTATCTGAGGGATAGTTGGTATAAAATTAAAAAGCAAATGAAATGTATAGAGCATATCAATTTCTTAGATAAATCTATAGCTTCAGAATCTATACTCAGAATATCAGTCCAAACTGCCGTCATATCAACTGATTTTGGGAAACTAAAAAGAATCATATTACTGTGGAAAGTGAACAAACACGCCACTGAGCAGATAAACAATGCCATGCGATATAATCAGTCGTATAATTTCAATAAAAACTTACGTATAAAATGATATTCCCTCGACCTTCTTTGTTTTATAGTTTTCATACGTTTAAACAATACAAGACATGTTGAAAGTATCGAAGTATCTATAAGCACAAATTAAAATTCCAGCAATTTCTAACTTTCCTACAAGTATGTCAACCTAGAACAGCTGACTACGAAAGTATAAAAATGGTGGAAATTTGACATAAGAATTTAGCCACCAATTTTGGATGCGCAGTGGTCGGGGCATATTCTCCCACTCTATATCTCTGGATACGCAGCGCAGGAGCAGATATGTCAATTTGCACAATTCTGCACATGCACATAGGATGTCAAGAATGTGATGCAAAATTAACGGAGCGTTGGCCTAGATTATGTTACGGACTTTCTTTCCAATTTCTACATTTCTACTTGCTATGTATCCGAGTACGATTTCTGGAAACACCACAAGGAGTTGGCTCACGGTCAAAAAAAAAGAAGAGACCTCACCAGGGGGATGAGCTCTCATTATACCTGTCAAATCCAGTGGCACCATTGAAGAGCAACCCATTTGCGGAATGGGATGAAATGAAACAAATATTTCCGTCATTGTACAAATATGCAATTCAGTATTTGATTGTTGTTGCTACATCGGTGCCAAGTGAAAGCCTATTTTCCAAGGCAGGAGCAACAATATCAAAGTCCAGAAACAGACTGTCCCCAACCTAACTGGAGCAATTACTGTTTTTAGAAAATTTGGATGCAAAAGATTTTTTTGTTTAATATTTTGACATGTATATTTGGAATAAACAGAATGAAGATCTATCCTAACAATCTTTTTCTTATTGGTTCTATAAATAAAATATATATAACGTACTTCGATATTCATAATTTGATTTTCAAAAAATTATTCAATTCACTCCTGAACTGAATACACCATAGCTGGTTTAGAGAGATCTGAAAACAAATTGAAAAATTAACATCAAACATATTAGCAATACCTCTGCTAACTTTCAATCAATAAATCAGTGTTATTGTCAAAATAGCAGTATATAGATAAGCTTAAGCCATTTTCCTTTATGAATTTCTACGAAATCTTAAATGTATCGGTATGAGTAAGAGTAGGTATCGATACTTTGGTTCCGATACATGAGTAGGTATCGAAACATGATTCGAGTACTACTTATATGAATAGGTATCGATACCTTGATGGTATCGGAACATCCCTAATCAGAGCATTTTCTAGGTCCCTTGTTACGTCAATTGTTTCTAGCCAATCAGCAGATTTTGGTCGGTCAGCGACTCGCTCGGCGTGATCCACTTTTAATTGTTTAATAATTTGAATGGAATTGGCCATGTTATCGAAGATGAATATTTTTTAGGATTATGTTTGAATTTTGAACATTACTCCCAAGGCCGAAAATGCTACAGGCTAGGATGTTGGAACTCCAGTGTTGGCAATCTGTTACTTCTACTGTCCTATTTCCTAATTAATGTCCTATTTCTAAACTATGACCCTCGATTGAATGCTTTATTGGGCATGGTCAGGAGTGGGTGCTGACGTCCGGAGTTGGTCTCTCGTCTGGCGTTTTGTTTTGGCTTCGGTGTAAAGCTGTTCGAGGTCGAAACATTGCTGGCGTGGTTTTGACCTCGGTGTGATTTCTGTCAACGGAATTTTGGCTTCTGCTTCATTTGTTTTCGTGGTGGATCTGCTACTTCCTCTATACCGAAGAAGTGGTCGTATATATCGCATGCAGATGTACGTTATAGCTATATAGCTAAGAAAACTGGATCCGTCCTCTAAGATAACTGATTTCTCAATTATGTTTACGTCTGAGTATTAAACAGTAAATTTATTATTTAATGCTAGATAAATATGGATGAAGAGGGCAGTTTCAGAGATATTTTATTATTTCAACGTGAAAAAGGAGGTGATGCTGACGAATCACTTAGGCTTGAATATTTCTCCAGTAGGAAGCGAAGAAGCAGAAAACGGTAATAAAAATATTGCTGTTTCACCATAGGTGCGGATATCGTTTCAAGCTAAACATTTCTGTTTTTATCAACGTAGTATTTTATCAGTCACATTTTGAAGTGGATTCAAAGACACAAGGTCTCAGAGGGAAACCACAAATCATAATTATTTTTTCTATAAAATATTCTATACACAAATTTCAAAAGCCTGAGATTGGTTCTCTCAAATAATTCAATCAACTCGACCTGAATGAATGTCAGGGAATAAGATTTGATCTTTGACTACAAGAATAACATAACGCATATCATCAGATACCTGATGGATGTTCAAAATGAGACAAATCATTGAAGACAGAACTATTACAATCTTTTTCGTAAATCATTTCCTCAGATTAAATTTGAGAATAACGAAAATGACTATATGAAAAATATATGTTTTAGCAAAACATATTTTGTCATTGTTTTGACTAAATGATTAAGTTTTGTTAGAGCGACAAAGATGGAGGTGAACAAAGATAAAATTCGGTACATTTTAAAATTTTGCTTTGATAAAGGGGAGAATGCAAGGCAGGCGGCTGCAAATGTAAATAATGTTTATGGCCCAAATACTGTAACAACAACAACGCGCGCAGTTTCGCTGATTCCGTTCCGATAATTTTGATGTGAAGGATGCACTACGCACTGGCAGAATGTTGATAAAATATTGAAAATGATCGAAGTAGACTGGCATGAGAGCTGCCCCAACATCACTCAGGAGCTGAAGATGGACCATAAAACAGTTCTAAACCAATTGCATAAGACGGGCTTCCAAAAGGAAGCTTAATGTTTGAGTACCGCAGGAGTTGTCGGAAAAAATTTCTTAGCCAAACGGAACAAAGTCGATCCATTTCTGACGAAGCTGGTTACTGGTGACGGAAAATGGGTCATTACTCCCAAGGCCGAAAATGCTACAGGCTAGGATGTTGGAACTCCAGTGTTGGCAATCTGGTACTTCTACTGTCCTATTTCCTAATTAATGTCCTATTTCTAAATTGTGTGACCCTCGATTGAATGCTTTATTGGGCATGGTCAGGAGTGGGTGCTGACGTCCGGAGTTGGTCTCTCGTCTGGCGTTTTGTTTTGGCTTCGGTATAAAGCTGTTCGAGGTCGAAACATTGCTGGCGTGGTTTTGACCTCGGTGTGATTTCTGTCAACGGAATTTTGGCTTCTGCTTCATTTGTTTTCGTGGTGGATCTGCTACTTCCTCTATACCGAAGAAGTGGTCGTATATATCGCATGCAGATGTACGTTATAGCTAGTGTGGCTATCGCAGAGATTTTGAACCACGTAGGTCCATTCCACCATAATGTATTTTTCTGGAGTTTACTTGGTAGCGCGCCTCTGGATAGTAAATCCGCTGGATTCTCCTCCGATTTCACGTAGTTCCATTGAACTTGACCTAGTAAGCGATGAACTTCGTTGACTCGGTTGACTATGAAGTTGTTTCTTTGAACTGAAACAACACTTGCTTGAAGGTTTGAGGCAACTGAACGACCAGACTCAGAACGTTCAAGGGATGTCTTAACTCCACAGTTGCCGAAGAGGTTTATTGATCAAACTCTTTTGGTATCAGAGCATTTTCTAGGTCCTTGTTACGTCAAGTTACGTGTTTCTAGCCAGTCAGCAGATTTCGGTCGGTCAGCGACTCGCTCGGCGTGATCCACTTTTAATTGTTTAATAATTTGAATGGAATTTGCCATGTTATCGAAGATGAATATTTTTAGGATTATGTTTGAATTTCGAACAAGGATCTTAAATGGAGAGGAAAAGCCTTAGGCAACAAAAAACCCCTTGATCTGATTTATTTTTATTTCATTCAACAACAAAGTGATACTTACAGGTGCAAATCCAAAAACAGTATGCACAAGTTCAAATGCTTTTATTAAATATAATTATACATTCATCAAAACACTTCACAATAAATTAAATGAAAAGAAACATATTTCCCTAAAAGTACCATCCCATCATAATGCTACTGACGAAAGACCTTCCCTCAACCGTCTTTTTAGACGACCAATAGAGAACCTAAACTAATAGACGTCACAAGAACGACATGCTCTATAGATGATGAATATAATAATGATAAAATATTACAAGATGAAATTTGAAGATTTAATCTACGAGGGTCGCCTTTGCTCTACAACAGTGCATCGATGCTCTATCAAGAACAAGTATTTATTGATGGTATTCACCATTCAACCGAGGCCGTAGACGAATTTCGTGGAGGTCGTTCGAAAACCATTGATGCTGTGCGCAAACCATTAGAAATATAGATATCTTCATAGAATTTTGTAATTTTCAAACGCTCAGTAACTGAGTGGTTAGCTGCTCTGGCCTCTTTATTCTTTCTACATTGGTGAAGTATTGAGGATTTGTAAATCCTAAATGTGACTAGCTATGAAGTATATTTGGTGGCAGAAAGTTGATGACAACCATCGAGATATAATATTTATCTCTATGATGAGAACACATCCAATATACTTATTTCTATTGTATTTCCTTTGAACAAGTTATGAATTTTATCCAAAGTAACCTGTTATTGACCGCTGTCGCCATACCGGTAACTGTCTTGGTTGGTAGTGGATACTTGAGTATACATAAATAACTGTGAAGCGAATCCATGTACTCTCTGATTCATTTGTTTGAAAAGAATGAACGTCAAAAAGTATTTTTGCAAAATGAGTGACACAAGTTTGAAATCGCCTCAAGATTTCAAATCACGAAGCGATGCTCCTTCTAGGTGCCATTCGAGTTTCAGAAGCTGTACTCTAAACAGTTTCAAAATTAACAAACATCAATTCCATAAAAAATGTGGCTGTAATATTTTGAAGCTCCAGGATACTGATGAGTGCGACTGTATACATTGTGATTTAGATAAAGAACTAAAGCTCTACTTTTTCGACTTGCTAATGAAAGAGTGTTGCTTGGACCATTACGAGGTGATATCTAAACACTATAATCAGAATCAAGGGCGGATCCAAGGGAAAATCATGAGAGCACTGTTTGTATAAGTGAGCACCAAGAGTTGGAACCAATCTGACCCATTGTTTAGATAAAATGTTGATTATTAGTAATATTTCTTACTGTGGGCCATCAAATATTCCAACTTTCACTTTTTCCGTTCTAATTCCAGGTGATTTGTCAGTATTTGAAACAAAGCCTATCTTGATTTATTACCTTCAAAAATTGATATGCAAAGGTGGTAATATCATCCTCTTTTTCTCAATAAAACGTTAATGAAGCATATTTTGTCCTCCGACAGTCAAAACATTTCTCCAAAGCCAATGTTTGGTGGTCCAGTGTTGATTCTTAGCTCCACTGCCTTAGCGACGTGAAAAACAAGGAAATTTTGTATATCTTCTTTGTTGGTAAGAAATAGGTTGACTATTTTTAGATCGTTGCAAATGGACCTCTGATGTTCTTATTCTTGTTTCTGGTTAAACCGACAATTAGTATTGAGCCAAATTGGATATCTTTGTGTAAATCGTCGTGTTATTCAAGATATGTCCATTTGGGTCTATTTTTACGATTAATACTTTCTTCTTTTAATCAAACAAAAGCAGCAATCATCATAATAGTTTCCTTGTTGTTTCCACGTCTTTGGTATTTCAAACTTGAGGCATCTAATGGATGAGAGAAACTTTTGTATATTTAGGTACTACACTGTCTGCAAGAGCGGTGAGGTTTTATTTCCACAACATTTCTGATTAGGACTAGCAGAGATAGCGCTTCTCTATATTCATAAATATATTCCTTTGGATATTGAAGAATTAAGAAAATATTTCTTAAGAATTGATTTAGTCGACTGATTTAAGTTTCAAGTAGTTTTGAGAAGGGACAGATGTGGGCCCTCAAGTATAAACTTTCCATTTGAACTACCTGACAAGAAAGAAAACTGGATCCGTCCTCGAAGATAACTGATTTCTCAATTATGTTGACATCTGAGTATTAAACAGTAAATTTATTATTTAATGCTAGATAAACATGGATGAAGAGGGCAGTTTCAGAGATATTTTATTATTTCAACGTGAAAAAAAAGGAGGTGATGCTGATGAATCACTTAGGCTTGAATATTTCTCCAGTAGGAAGCGAAGAAGCAGAAAACGGTAATAAAAAATATTGCTGTTTCACCATAGACGCGGATATCGTTTCAAGCTAAACAACATTTCTGTTTTTTATCAACACAGTATTTTAAAAGTCACATTTTGAAGTGGATTCAAAGACACAAGGTCTCAGAGGGTAATCACAAATCATAATTATTTTTTCTATATAAAATTCTATACACAAATTTTAAAAGCCTGAGATTGGGATGTGTAGGTGAATGGGTTCAAGTATGTAATAAAAATATACCATGTTTGGCCATTCACATTTTTAATAAATTTCTGGTTCTCGTAAATAACTCAATCAACTAGACCTGAATGAATGTTTGGAAATAAGATTTGATCTTTGACTACAAGAATAACATAACTCATATCATCAGATCCCTGTTGGGTGTTCAAAATGGGACAAATCATTAAAGACAAAACTATTATAATCTTGTTTCATAAATCATTTCGTCAGATTAAATTTGAGAATCACAAAAATGACTATATGTAGAGTATATGTTCTAGCAAAACATATTTTGTCATTGTTTTGACTGAATGATTTAGTTGTTTGTTAGAGCGACAAAGATGGAGGTGAACAAAGATAAAATTCGTTACGTTTTACAATTTTGCTTTGATAAACAGGAGAATGCAAGGCAGGTGGCTGCAAATGTAAATAATGTTTATGGCCCAAATACTGTAACAGCCTATCACGCGTAGTGTTTTGTTATTATTTTTCTTACCACTCTGTATAACTGACAATTAAGATTCGAAAACAGCGGCGCAGACCAAACAATGACTGAAGATCATGCCAAATTTCGAAGTGAAATCTCAAATATTCATCAGAATAGTCCTTTTCGTTACTCAAATTTGATTTTAGATGTCTAAGAATAATTTATGATTAAAAAACTGTTGAAGATAGATAAAGGGAAGTAAAGTAAATTTTTGAACTTTTTATGGAGTATCATAAAAAAAAAGCTCTTGCTGAATTTACATGAATCTAGCAACACTGGAAATTTTAGAGTATTTCAGAAATGTACATTGCATCCTTATATTGATTCATACATTTAGAAATATTTTGTATAATTTGTTTCCATAATAATTTAATAGGCCACACACCTTGGGACACCTGACTGTATTCCATGTAAGACTCAAATGAATTAATACATTAACTTTACTTTAGCGAAGGCACATATTTTTGTCACCATATCAACCAATTCGAATCATTAAATTTCGCTTCAATTGTGGAAAGATGATGAATTTAACGAAATTATGAATAATCCTGAAATATCACATGTTCCACAACATGTAATTTATTTGTTCATTACAAATCTTCTTCAATACCCTATGTGCTTTGAAAAGATTTCACAATGCAATCCCAATAGAACTTTGATCCGAACATTTTTCTGCTCAACCCAGTCCGTGGTGAAACAACATTTATATAAAATCCAACGATTTTTCGAGAGACGTGAAATGGTTCGAGAATGATATAAAAATGATAATTGTTAGTTTTGATTCGAGCTCTGAAGAAGATATCAAAATCGGTCATAGGTTGTCATCTTTGCCGAAAAGAAGTCATAAGGAATATCAAAGTAGGTCTGGTAGCATTAAGGAACCAGATAGGAGAGATTCCCCGCCAAACGGAAAAAGAGAAGGCAGAAGAGGAAGTTCACTGAACAAAGTTAGAAAAACTTCCAATGATAGCGGTAGAAGAAAAAGTGAAAGCTTGTCTAATAAGACATCGAAAACCTTAGGTTGGTAATTATGTATGCATCTTTTACATTGTTATAACAGAAACGATACGTGGATAAACAGTTTATATACCTAGATATCTAAGCGGTTCTTTGGGACATCTCCGCATAGATAACTCAAGTCGTCTGAGGAATATATATGAACGACGTCTTCAAATCCATTTCGATTTCTCAGCACTTGATTAATTTTTCATAATTTTCAAGTGAAAGTAAAAGTCCAAAGTGAATGAAAACGTTTCGCATCCCTATCCGATCAACTGTCCAGTGGGATAAGACAAATATTCTACTGTACACTTTACTACAAAGGCGATGCATAAGTTCTTTTTTGATTCATATCAGTTCTTATTTGAGTGGAAGAATGAATTATGTGTTTTATAATGCCTTCAAATACTTCGAATATGAGCTCGAGATATGGGTGCCTCAGGATTCTAATTTAGGTCCGTTGTTGTTCAACATCTTCACAGACAATCTGTTACCATGTAATTAGGAAATTTCCAGTTAGGTAAAATAAAGTATATTCTAGACCTACTGTACTCCTATGCTATGAATTACTAGAAATGAAAAAAACCTAAATTTAACCACGAATAATTTTTAGTTAACAGTCTGCAACCAATAACCGAAGATAATCAGGCAGTATCTAAGGTTGCTACGGCCGAAAAATTGTTATCCACGACAACTTTTGATGTTGACTGGTTGGTGAGAAGAGAAGAAAAGTACGCCAAGATAAAATTCAAGAATGGCAACAGTTACGAGGGTGAAGTACTCGATAAACTGCCCCATGGTTTTGGCACTTTCTTATGGGCAGATGGTACAGTTTATGAGGTAGTTATAAAAAGAAACATGAATACATTAAAGTTTGATTGTTAATACTTAGGCTCTATACAATCAACCCAGGTTCAACTCTAAGGTAGTACTAATATTGAATAAAAACTAATCATTATTTCCTGTATTGTGGCTGTATTGAACAGTGGGGTTCTCTAAATTTAATTTGGCAATTTCTAAATCTAATTTTCTTTTCTCTATGTAATTTTTAACTGTATTCACATTTTGGTAAACTGTGACAAAATGAGATAAGCTGTCTGAAATTCTTTCAAAATGTTGTTAGTCTGAAAATACGATGTTTTCAGTTCCTCACCAACAATATTTAGGGAATTTGAAGGAGCAACCAATTTTCTTCGCTGGCTTTATTTTGTGAGGTACTTTTTCCCGAATCTGTACAGAAGAATATGGATTCTTTAGAATTATTAATAGTAGAATCATTCAAAGCCGAGCTGGTGGATGCTGTATTGTGGGATGGATCAAAGTACCAATTATGTGGGTCATTTTCATCGTCCACAACGAAAGCAGTTTCATTTTGTTGAGTTGTCAAGATTCACTTTTCAAGTATCCTAAACCTCCAATACACTACACCAGAGGAGTACCCGTTACAGTTATTCTCCCCCAACCCTCTAGCCAACGTTCCCCTAAGGGGGTTAACCCACCGCCACCACCCTTCTGGCGAGTTGAATTTTTCAATCTTTGAATCGCTATTGCATAAAATAATGATTACACACCATGATAATCAAAAAACATTAATGTATTACCTTTCTCCATGTGACACAAGGTAATGCAGGACCACGGACTTCTGCATTTAGTTTTTTAGTCAATACCTCCCACTTTTTCTCACCATCCTCGACAGTAGGATTCATTGTACTACTCATAAATATATAATCATTCACTATCAAATCCAACTATAATTCGTACTGTTCATTCAGAGTGTTAATTCTCGTGCTGAAAAAAAAAAGGTTTGAAGTAGAGGACTTGATAATAAAATATACTTTTACCTTGATTGTTCCATTTTGATTTTCAAATGATTTCTTATCGCTTCACTATTCACACTTACTATAGTTTACTTGAATTCTGTAGCACTTCACAGACAAATAGGTCTTCTGATTGCGATAAAGTATTCATAAATCAATTTATAATTTATATATTCTCTATGAAGATCTATCGCCGTATTGACCTAGGCGATTAATTGATCCGGGATCTTATTGCCCTTTTTGTGTATTCTCCAAACAACTAAACTAAATAACTAAAGAGATTTTTTTATTCTGCAGAAAATTTTGCTATCAGTTTGTAGGTTGAATTTCTTTTTTGTTGATGAATCTGAATGTACTCGAAATTACTTTCGGAAATATTTGGAGAGGCGTTTTACCAAACCAAGTGTATGACCAGTAGCAATTCGTATTCACGTAAATGGTTTTTTTTGTTTTTAAGGGAGAATTCCAAGAAGGTTCCCCAACAGGAAGGGGTAGAATGGAACTACAGGATATGACCGAATACACTGGAATATTTTATAAAGGTTTATTCCATGGAAAAGGAGTGTATAATATTAGGAACACCAATATGATATACAGCGGAAATTGGAAGTATGGAAAGAAACACGGTTGGCATAAATATACCAGTGTCTATATTACTTTCTCTATTTCTTTATCGTAATGAGTTAATTACAGTACTCAGTACCTACTAAAGCTGTGCTGTGATGAGCTCATTACAGTATTATTTCTGGTATATTTTTATTTTCTTGTAGTCAGCACTAGCATTCCTATCAAATTCAAACACATGTTCAATGTCAACATTAGATGTTCGAGACGTACGATTCAAATTCAAAATCCTTAATCTTACAACTTCCGTAAGTCCCGCTAACTGCTGAGATACTATAAATTAAAAAATAACTAGGATGTACAAAAACAATTTTCAGAAGGCAATTAAAACACTTGTGTATTATAACCAGATCTTTCTTTGTTATTGATATGTGCGCTATAGAATCATGTTGCCTACTTTCTTGAATAAACAATTTACACATATTTTTGAAGAAGACATCTTTTAGAAAAGGCATCAAGTAGTCTTTATTTCTAAAAACTATTTGTAGCATACCTATACTTTAATGCACAGGTTTGTAAAACAAATATGAATTCTCCTTTATGAAGGGCCAACAAGAATGTACAATGAAGGTAAAACCGCCCAAGATTAAAAAAACCTTTTGAAGGTGATTACAGCAATGCACGATGAGTGAAATATAGCTGTGAGAAATAAACAATGGCATAATATACGTATGAAAATTAAAACATATAATCAGAACAAAACAGAAAAATTATAATAGAAATAATGAACTGGAGGTAGTGTAAGATGAAATAAAATGTATCTTATGTTTCATCAACTTACAGTACTATTTATGTAATTCATATCAGTTTCAGAGCTCGGATAAGCTAACTACTGGAAGGTTGCTCCTATTAATTTTTGTCTTCCTACAGAGCAATATTTTTAGTGATACAATTGGTATTTCTCATAATGTAACCAGTAATTTTTTCCACATATGGGTGACTTGATCTTTCGCAATTTTTTTCGGGCATTCTGACGAGTTGATTAAACCAAGGGATGTAACGTTGTATATTTTTTTAATTTAAAATCACCAAAAAAAAATGAAAAAATATTCTCTTATTACACTTGACTTGAAATTATGCGATGTTAATCAGAGATTCTTCTCTTCATCTGCATTAAACTCCAATTTTTCTATCCAGTTGGTGGAAACTCAATATGTTCTTGAATAAACTTTACTATTGCTGGCAATCCAAACATGTTCTGTGACAGGTTATGGCTGGTTACTATATGAACCTTCCGTATGGTACGAAGGTGAGTTTAAAGATGATCTAAGGCATGGAGATGGTTTCTTCAAGTTCAAGGATGGAAGCTGTTACCAAGGGCAGTATTCGAAGAACATGAGAGAAGGTAGAGGTGCTATGCGTTGGTCAAATAATGATGTGAGTTCATAAATTATTTTGATTTCCTCTTGAGTTACTCTGTATATTTCTATTATTCTTTAATTTTCTTGAGAGCGCAAAGCAGTTTCTTCAATTTGGAAAATGATCTTCAGAAAATAATGAGGAAATGTTCATACACGTTCCATTAAATTGCGCAACATTTTTTATTGAAAATTCAATATTGTTTAATAATAATCACACCAATTATCATTATTCAATTAAATAGAAAGTTTTTTATTCTATCTTTATTCATTTGGAATTGTGAACTTTTTCATTTCATTACTATGGGTTTTCAGTAAATATTTTTTCATAAGTGGGGTGGCTATTCCCATCGAATTCATATCAGAAAAAAATTGGACATTTGATAGCATCATTTGTAGGATAGTCCTTTCAGCATCAAATGAGTGAAAATAAGTTTAATAAAATTGAATAAATGAAATGTGCTCTTCAAAGCACGTAAGAATATTTTCTGATTCGATATCTTTTGCGAATCAAACTTTTCAATTTCGAAAAACACAAATTATCGATACTTATAATGACATTTTTTGACGTGAAAACGTTTTATAATTCTATGGAACCGGCTGCACACACGAAAAAACATGACTCATTCGCTCTGAGGCTTTCCTTCAAGTCTTGAAGTGCAAGCGAGATCATGTAACGAGCGACAAAGATGCACAATCGACCTCCGCGTTTGACAGCGTTCGACATCTGTCTCTCTCGTACTTGAATGAGCGATGCGTCCGCGTGGACAGCTGCTATACAATGATACATTTACGTGTTTTCGTCAAGTATGAATAGTATTGAAAAGTGAATGTGGTATCAATTGTTTATAGCAAAGATAATTGCGGCGATAAAGGTAATGATTCCGTCTATATTAAATCTATATTCAGTGATATCTTGTCGAATATATCATTAAAATATATAGAATCAGTCCGAAAGTGCAGCGATTGTAGGTTATGCTATAATTGACAAAACTTTATCAATAAGCTAACAGAATTATTTCACGATGATAAAAAATCAATTGATTTACTATTCGATTCAAATAATTATCGAGGGTAGCTATGATATCAAAAATTAAAATATCATTGTTAAATTTTCCACATATAATAACATCTGAAATGACAGGTTGGTCCAGCTAGCCGTACAAGGGAATAATTTTCTCCTATATCAAACACATTGATGCTGGCTTTGTAAAAGCTTGAGTTACAAAAATTTTAATGATGTTTTCAAATTTTAAATTTCAAATTTGAGATTTATGAACAATAATTTAACCACAGTTTATTCTTATAATTAATTATTCGAAATTATTACCTTTTTAAAACAAATTACAATTAAACTTGCAAAAATAATTAAGTAGCTAATTGTACAACAATTTTATTAAATATACTTACTGAAAGAAATAATGTCAATACAAAATTTGTTATTATAAAATAATAAATCAAAAATTAATTAAATTTTAATAGTCGAGTAAAAAATAAACAATGAATTTTGTACAAGTATTTTGAATATTTAAAATGAGTTTCTGAACTAAGAATTTTATGAAAGAATAAAACCATTTCATCAATATTTTCTTATGACGTCACGTTCAATTATGGTCAGTAAACCGACTTTTCACACAATTCATGTTTTTTCAGTCACTTGACTCATAGTGAATTGTCCATAGAAATAAGAAATCGTGATAGAATTGAAAATAATGGAGATATTTTAGAGAATCATCAGCCACCCTGTTCATTGGGTGACTATGTCACTAATGAATTATGCGCAAGAAAGTTCAGTGAAGTGATTTGATACCTTGGTTACAAAATGGCGGAGGTGTCAGTTAGTCGAAATGTATTCGGTACTGACACACATTGGCGAAGGAGCCGGTCTGGAATCAAACTCTATTGCGCTTATAAAATTATGGCGGAAGCAATTGTGCAAATGATGAAGAATCAGAGGAAAACATTTGTTGTACGGAACTTCATTGCCTACATAGCTAAAATAAATGTAGAGTGTAGGGATAAGGAGTGGTGTAGCTAGGTAACTCAAGGTATTGCGATCTGAATTTTTGATAGGTGTGGGTTCAGTCAACTTGCTCTTGGGACCAGGGTAGAATATCCATATTTCAAGTGAAGATGAAATATTTTTAAATCAAATCGATCTCGGAATAAATTACAAACATCATGAATAATGGAAATGATTCTAAATCATCTCAAAAATAATACTCCATTATCGAGAATGTCAGATTTTTAATGTTCGGCAACCTGAAGTAAATATATTATTTTTGTATTTGTTGAACAGATCTACATAGGCGAATGGTCTGAGGGACTCATAAATGGTTTTGGAGAGTACTCTTGGAGGACGGAATTCCAAAATTTTATTTCTTTTCCGGTACAGCATCATTACAAAGGGTCCTGGGTTAAAGGAAAGAGAACAGGCACAGGTAAGACAGTTAATGTTTGAGTATTCTGAATTTGTAATATGTTTAATCGTTTTTCTAAAATGTTGATCGTTCTCAATAATTACCTTCATTTGAAGGCTTCCAAATCCCAAAGAATTAATGAACTCAAACCTACTGGCCATCATTTCCAGATCTTTAATCCATAAGAGTTTCATTCAATCTTCCATAATAATTGTTTATTAGTAGCTCATGTTCATACTGAAAAAACTGTTATACCTTAAGGGTATACACGACTTGAATGTCATTACCGTTTAGAAGCAACCTTTCTTTAAGTAGTTCAATATTCCTATAACTTTATTCTAAAATTGATGTACCAAATGATTCAAAACAGGTGTTATGTTTTTCGGCAACGAAAACGGTTCCAAGATGGCCGGTTTCTTCCAGGACAACTTCAAACACGGAGCTGCCGTTGTGATGTGTGGCAATGGTAAGAGCATAGAGAAGAATCCTCTATTCCTCAACGACAAACCACTTCACACAACCACGTTATCGAACGAAGACATAGCCAAAGAGAGTTCCTCGTTTACCTTGAATGAACAGGTTCTTCAATCAATCATTAAAAACGACTCGTCGGACAAGCATAGTTCTTCAAAAAACAAACTAGCCTCGTTACTAGAACATCCTATGCATGAAAAAGAAGCTTTGTGTTCGCCTACTGGTGAGTTATTTGCAGTAAAAGACTTATAGCGTTTTCTGTTTGTTAACCTGGTGCGCACTAGTGCTGGACCGTGCAGGTGTGTCGTTTTCTGCTTACTTGTACCAAATTTTTCAGAGTAGGTGTTTTCTGCTTACGTTTAGATCGCCCTCAGTGTGCACCCATTACACCTTTTTCAGCACTGGCTATTGGAGTCGGTCCATAAATTTCTATGCAAATATGGCTGACAATACAGGGTCTTTCACGCGGAACTTCACCCATATTTATACGGGAAACAACTGGAACGTATTTTCATGAAATTCGGCACTCATAAGTATTTCACGATGCTGATGAAATCTAAAATATTTTCAAGGTATGAGCACCTCCGGTTTTTCCGGAAATGACGTCAACTTCCGTTTTTCAAATTACAACACCATTTTTTTATTGCAGAAATAGATTCCTTAGAAAATTTCAAGTTAGTTTGATGTAACATTTTTCAGTTTTGGTTGTAAAATTCTCTCTGAGCGGGAAAATTCGAAAAAAAAATCGAAAATAGAGCTCCGCTGAAACAAGAATAACGTCTAGGTTTTTGGATGGAAAATTTTCATTTTTGGGATTTTTCAAGATGTAAGATTGATGTATCCTGATGTGGACCATTGTTCGCCAACCATTGATCTTCAAATAGCCTGTATAGGATATTTGACACATTGAGTGAATTGTGTGGAGGCGCGCCATCTTGTTGATACCATAAGTCATTATGGTTCTGTACTAGCGGCTCAATTATTTGATTCAATATGTCAGAATATCTATCTCCTGAGGGAGAACATTCTTTTAATAATGCAAACATGTGTAGTGTTCTATCTTGCTAGTTAAAGTCCCATCATAAATGTGAACATCGAGAATTGCATTATTTTTGATGGCGCAAAAAACATTGAAACTCCAGGTCTCTTGAAAGTTCCATTGTCTGAAGTGGTGGTTGTTCTCTTCATCCCAATAATGATTGTTATGCCTATTGAAAGAACCATTCTTTGTGAATTTAGATTCATCTGTCCAAATTATACAGTCCAAAAAGTCTTCATTCTCTTGAAATCTAATCATCATAGCTTCGCAAAACTCTGTTTTCCTGACGAAATCAGTTTCCTTCAAATGCTGTACCCTATTGAATTTATATGGGTGCATTTTATGTTTTTTTTTTTAATATTCTTCAAACACTCGATTGAGATAATCCCAGAGCAATCTCAGCATCTTTGAGAGAATTTTGAGGATTCACACGAAAATATGCAAGAACTTAATTTCGTTGTTCTCATCTTCTACTACACTTTTTTCTCTGTGTATAGTTTTCTTAACGAAAGATCCGACATTTCTCAAGTTTGTCATGGTTCTGTTAATGGTATCTCTCGTTGGTCTAGGTCGGTCAGGAAACCTCTCAATGAACAGTCGAATCGTTCTATCTACAACTTTATTACATTCTCCATGAAGTAGAATGAGATTTAAATAATCTTCATTGGTAAAATTAGGCATAGTGATCGATTTTATAACTTAATACGAATTATCACCAAATTAATAGTAAACACAAAATGCTACTGAATAAAGAGGAATTTGGCAGATGTAATTAATGATATCTATCATTAAAAAAAAAAAAGAATGTAAAACATGGTTTTGCATATTTCCGATACAAATTCGAATGCAAATTTGCCATCTATTTAGGAACAACCTATAACTTTTTTCTCTTGCATATTAGGGTAGTAAAATCTAAGGCATGGTTCAAATAACAGTTCCTGAAAATTTCATCTTTTTGGCGTGAAGCGAAAAGAAATAGCTGAAAATTCAAGACGAAAAACAGTTTTTTGTGAATAACTCAGAAAATATCCACTTGAGGGCAAGGGTGTGATGCATACATATGCTGTTTTTATAAAATTTTTCAAAACTACTTGATATTATATATACATCAATGACGATTAATTCAATATTTTTATTCACTTCCCAGTTTCTTTTTTCTTTATGAAACAATTGTAATAAAAAACTTATTTTTGCTTTATAGAAAATACACTGTCCGAATGAGCGACAAATTAATAAAAAAACATTATAACGTTCCACTATTTGAATTCAGCTCCAAAATACAAAGGTAGAACGAAATAAGGGGAAAATATTCATAAATAGATTCAAAATCATTAAATCTGGAGTAGATACACTGAGTTTCGATTTCGTTTTCCACTTGATTTGACCTGATGTCAATTCCTCCGATAACTCGTAAAAGTGCATGACGACAGTTGATCCACTCAGTGCAGATCGACACTGGCGAAGCAGAAAACGCTATTATATTAATATTGTAGGAAATTCATCAGAACGAAATCCAGCAACCAAAAATTTCAACAAACTTGATTCCGAAAATGTTAAGAACGTGAACTTCTAGATTTTGATAACGATTCCAAACGGAATGAAATTATTCCAGAAAAATATAAGGCTGTAGTCATAGGAGCTATCTTGTTCGCCAGGCTTTATTTCATTCTCAATATTTTCTAATTTGTATGCAGAAATCCAGATCAACTCACCAGCAGACGAAATAGAATTGTTTTTCTACATCGAAAAAGCTATGGGCATGTACGTGAACGCCTTTGATACTATACAGTTTGACATCGAATCAATTGATTCTTGGTAAGTAATGAAAATAAAATTTATCAATCATTCCCGCAGTTTAAAATTTAAAAAGATTTCTAAACTTAGAAACTCAAAATATACAACAAAAAAAGTAATACCACATGAAAAAGCACGAAAAACGAACATCAAATTTAATGAATCTTACAAAGGCTGCTTAAAGATTTCTGTGTATCCCCGAAGATTCTTTCTGCTGAGCTAGAATAGGTGCTCCCATCTCGACACTTCCAATGAAGTTATGCCAAAAATTCGCCTCAAAGTTTGGTAGTCAAGTCGATTTGATGCAACGAAAGATATCCTCGCACACCATCTCTGGACAGATCTCAATGACGTTTTATCTACTTGGATGGCTGTTCACCAAGCCGGTCCAGTGCACTCTAAAATTGGCCCCAAACAGCTCTCATATAACAGCTCCATTATCTAGAGGTTGCATGAGTGGAAAGACCTCTGCAACATGTAAGGGGTTCCCCTCTGATCTGAGTTACAGGAGGGGAAGAGACCTTAATCTCTCTGCTTCTCAACAACAACGAGAGGTTGGTCAGAAAGTGTGTAAAGAACACGAACGATGTAACTGCAACCATTTCTCCATTGCGTTACTGTGTCGAAGCCGAATTTGAGCTGATTCGTATTCAATGATAGGATCCCGTCTATTTTTGTGTCATCAGAACACCTTGGGTATGAGGTGAGAAAGATCAGCGGTATATAACAGGAATAATATCAGCCAGAGCACCGACTCTTGGGATGCACCTCTCAAAACTTTACTGCTTGTGAATGAAAAAGCATAGTAAAGCCTCAACCTCAATGTTATCCGACTCAAAAACGATTCAATTCAGGACAACAAGCGTTGTCCCACGTATGTGGGAAACCAGTTCAAAAGCTTTCGAGAAGTCTAAATATATTATGTCCGAAGATTTATTATTTGGGCAATAACCACCATCTCCCATTGTTCTTACTACCAACATTTCGAAACACATCTTCAGTCGTTTTCAAGGCAAAAAAAATAGCTGTTAAAAAAGCTGACAATATTTGAAAACTTTTTAATTTTAATTTTAGATAGTCAAGTGTCTGTATAGATACTCAGAATCAATCATATGCTCAGTTTTAGTGAAAGCCTGAATACATCTAAATTGCAATTATCTAAGTGGAATCTGATGACGATGACTAACAGCGTGTGTTACTCCAAGATGAAGCAGGAAATTCAAGGAAAGACCTCTTTGTATCAGAACCTTCCGATTTACAACAAATCAGACAGTCGATTTCAATCAACTGTTAAAAATGAAGAAAAGTATCTCCGGAATGTTATAACACGTTATCTGCCAAAATTGGTGGAGGTTTATTATCATTATGCTACCATTACTTCTCCGAAGAAAGTGAGTGCATAATACATTCATATTTTTTATTAGTTCCTTCCCGATACAGAATACATCATCTATTCTAGCCCATAGGTTGACATGGACAGTCATATATTCATCAGTATTTTCTTGTAGTCCGGTCAAGTTCGACCAAATAACAGAGGTGAGGTTACCAAAATTCGCATAGAGCTGAAAATTGGTAGAGATGGTCAGAATACCATTAGAAAGAAAGGGTGAAAAGTCCCCAAAAATCCCATTGTTGCTAAAAAAGTTATTCAAGGTTAAAGGTCGCGAAAATGGGTTTTTCGCTTTTTTCAACCAAACGGTGAGTTTTATCATAAAAATAGCTCAGACATAAATTGTAGATCGTGTCATTATCTACAAAAATTATCTCCATACTTTTTTTCGTGAGAGTTACCGTTTCCGAGATATGAGCGAAGAAAGTTGTATGCTCCATAAAATGCGTAAGTACGCCACGTTCATTCGTCACTGGTGCCGTAATGCGAGTTGAATTCTTTTTCTTTCGGTATATTAACTTAAAAAAATCATTAAATAATTTACTAGTTTTTTTGAATGCTCGAACTCCAGCTGACAGAACAATTTATTTTTTAAAACCTGGAAAATCTCAACATCAGTCCGAAATATATTCATCCCAAAGTTTATCTGCATTTGCAAAGTGCCAAAATCACATTTTGTTTCTCCACGCTATAAGTGGCTGCGATACAACATCTGCATTTTACAGGAGAGGTAAAATGTCTGTTTTTAAAATGTTTGAGAAACAAGATTTACTTGATTGTGCCGAAGTTTTTAAAAATAATAAGTCTACTCCAAAAGACATAATTATTCATGGAATTCGCTTTCTTCTTGCTATGTAAGGAGCTCCAAAAAAAAATTACCTGCATTGATAAATTCCGTGTCTTTTGTCAAAAATACTCGTAACAAAAAGCAAGTGCAATTGGCTTCTCTTCCTCCAACCTCGGTTCTGCACAACATCTTCGGGTATATTATGAAGTTCAAGTGTGGTTTGGTAATCAATTAGACCCAAAAGACTGGGGTTGGATGTTGATTGATAATGCATTAGAAACTGTCCAAACTTTACTTCCACCTGCACCGGAAAAACTCCTCAACACCATTTTTTGCAATTGTAAAAAAGGATGTAATGCCAAATGAGGCTGCAAAAAAGTTGGGTTGTTTTGTTCCTTAGCCTGTACAAGTTGTCAAGGCCAGCTTTGTTCTAATGCTGAATCTCCATTAGAAATGGACTCATTTCATATAAACGATGAGACATCCGATCCATCGCTTTTGGACGAGTTTATTTTCACTCAGCTCGAATAAGAAGACGAAGAACAAGAAGAAACAGATGTAATAAATGATTATAATTCGGACCAATAATTTTATCACATTCTTTACCATTACGAACAATTTTTTTTATTATTTATTAGTACAGATCGGTTCGTGGAATAGGCCTACCGGGGAAACCACGTTAAAAAAAAACGCGTCCAGTACACTACCTCACAGGTGACGTGGAAACGTGTACATTTTATGGAGCATACAACTTTCTTCGCTCATATCTCGGAAACGGCGACTCTCACGAAAGAAAGTATGAAGACAATTTTTGTAGATAATTGCACGATCTACAATTTATGTTTGAGCTATTTTTATGATAAAACTCACCGTTTGGCTGAAAAAAAGCGAAAACCCATTTTCGCGACCTTTGACCTTGAATAACTTTTTTAGCAACAATAGGATTTTTGGGGACTTTTTACCCTTTCTTTCTAATGGTATCCTGACCATCTCTACCAATTTTCAGCTCTATGCGAATTTTGGTAACCTGGTATGTATACTTTGACCGGACTATTGCCTCTGTCGGCAAGGTGTAGTATGAACACTACAAACATTCAACGCACTGCATTTTCTCAGGTTTATTTCAAGCATTACATGATCCGTATGTTCCTGTGGCAGTTGTATATGGATATTGACATCACGAACATTGGTATATCACTTGTCGAGATCGACAGGCTACTTGATGAAAATCCCTCAAGTTTCGTTGAATCCTGCCATCATCCCTTTGAACACATATATTTCTATCAATTCATCCAATCCTTACTGGGAACATCGTTGCTAGTTCACTATAAGAGCAAGGAAGAGGTACATTCAGGGGAAGGACTGGTGCCTCATATATTTCAAAAATTCTTGTTGGAGAAAGTCTTCCCACAAGCTGGAGCACATAAAGGTTTTAGCATATTTTTAGCAAATAGAAAATTATCTAATGGGTTTTTCAATAAGAGCTTACATTTTGATGAGCTTTCTACCAACGCAACTTGTCACTTTTACAGATATCTAAGGTAAAGTCTCGACACTTTGACTGCCATTATTGAACTTATCGACACATGAATCGAAGCTTGATGGATTCATACATGAAGTGCCGTACTGTACAATAATCCTCCGGTATATTTCACACGGTTTAACATTTTCTGTGACCAAAAAACGAAACACGCAATGATGTTTGTCATATATTCTTTTCTTCAGTGGAGGTACCACAAATTTGGGCTCACTGATACGATACCAACAAAACATCAACACCGGTATGTAGTCAAGACATATACTAACCCAACAATACAGTTATCAAGCCACTACCTGAAATAGTTCTCCCTCCAACTCACTTTTTCCATTTACCTTTTGAAGGACCCTCTTGTATATGTAGGACAACACAATCAGAAAATTAAGTTTCTCTGATATTAAAGAAACGAGATTTCATATTAATTTTTACAAGAAATTATTAATGTAGTCAATACTTACCAATCATTGTTCATCTTCTTCTCATATCAAGACTACGGATTAATAGCTCACTTTAAATGAATGATTTTCTTAATACTTAACAATTTATTAAAATCAATCTGAAACCTCTTCTTGGAGAACCTATTAGCCCTTCTGGCTGCTTTGTTACTTTGTTAAGCATTCAGATTAGATAAAAGAACCGTTATAAAATTATTTCAGGAAGATGTTTGTTTGAATACAAGGATGTCCTGTCGATAAAGAACGTATACGCCTTGTACTTGAAACTTGGACAACCTCATACAGCAAGAACTTTTCTGAATGCAACCTCCACGAAAAAAAAACATGATCCTCCTTGTTATAAATCATGGCATGACAAAAAATGTCAATCAGTGTCTTGTACTCTTGGGCAAAATGTGAACATCATGGGACATAACTTTTTGTACATACCAGGTAAATTGAAATCATCGGTATAAACATAATCAATTTAGAACAATATATTCCTGATACGAGATTTTCTTCAAAACCTACATGGACTTGTTTGATGAGCATTCATGACATGCCAGATAAGTCAATAAATTTAGTTATTTTATTTTATAGGAAATGGCTAACGCGCAATTTTCACATACAGAGTGTTAACCACACACTGTTTTTCTTCAGTTTTGTTCATGCCCAAACTTCTTTCTCTAGAAAAAAAAAGTTTTTTCGATCGATAATCATATGGAAATTGATATTCTTCTTCCAGTAAGCTCTTGTTCTTTGGAATATCTTATTTGTTCAAGTCCAAATCAGGAAAGCATTGCCTCAAAGCAATTTTTATTTAGATCTTCTTGATGTGATGTGATGATGTGTGAAATGAAATACTTCAGGGGAATCACGAAAAATTTTTATTGATTATATTGCCAGTTTCTCCAACAAAAAATCTATGATTGTTAGAATAGAACTCATCAAGTTCATTATGATCATTATATCCATTAATTTTACTCACAAGGTAGGATGTGTTATGGTAAAATCAATGAAGATTTACCAACTTCAATCTATCAACATTCGATTTGTACCATTTTACACTTGAAGAAGTTGAAACAGATACATTCTCAAATTTATCCTATAAATTTCTGTAACTTCAATAAATAAAAAACCTCCATCGAAGGTTTAATGTACGAAGATGAATTTTCAAAATATGCGATAAATTAAAAAGCTCCATATATGCACAAATTCTTGAGGACATCCCGCTTTCAGTGTTTAGCCAAGTACCAGTACCTAACTTAATTTCGTAAAGGTTTTGCTTTTTCTACTAGCTTTATTTTAAACACTTATTGTATTTCACAGATATTTATTATAATATTTATCCGTGGTTATTCATTAGATCTGGTTTTCGTTTCAACATCAATGTTGTATGTTTGAGTGTATATGATATGGTAACTGAAGTTACCACTAGGCAACTGTATGAGGAGATAGTGAAGAATAGGAGTGAGTTAAAAAATTGTATAGAAGCTAGCGAGACTCGGTTACTCCTGAAGTTTGAATCATTGAATAAAAAAATCAGAACATTGGAAAAAGAATATTCGGAGCTGAAGAATAGATAGATAAATCTTCTTTATTTCAAGTTTCATATAAAAATTACACGGCATTTGTAGTTTGTATTGATTGAATAACAAAATTGGTTCGATAAGTGAACGAAAAATTCATATTTATATGCATATTTTAAATTATATTTTTCCTCTACAGAACAGAGCGACATTAACGAGGCTACAGAAAAATATATGCATATACCTGACGACGTAGATCCCTTTTTCCAAGACCTGAGTACATTCCGTGTTCTTGGTCCTAAAATGATTGTCAAATGCCTTAGTTCAGTGTGTCCGCCTATTTTGAAGAACGGCATTCTATGCAATATGAATTATCTTATGACATTCTTAGAATTTTACGAGGTCTTGATATGTTGCGCACTTCTTATGGTAGCTAGAAATCGGAAAATGAAAGAAGTGCTCGACAAGGTGATTTCATCCAAGACAATAAGGGCAGAGGAAGATGAAATTCAGGTGGACGATTTGAGGAAATCTTCTGGAAAATTGAAGAAAAAGAAGTGATTTTATGTAAATTTTTATCTGTAGTGTTGTATGTATAAAAATAAATATAATCATAGTAATAATAATAATAAGGCCTTTATTTCTTGACAGAAACCTTAGAGGAAGTTCACCCATGGGTGTTCTACCACTTAGCCCTTGTTATACATGAGAGAAAAAAAAATATATGCAATCTATTACCAACAATATAAAGAACAAAAATAGTGCAAAAATAAAAATGCAAGATACAACAGCAATCTGCCCTCCTACTCTGCAGGAGACTGAAAGGTCTCAATGAGCAAGTAGGTACTCTCTACATTTAATCCTGAATTTGTTATATTCAAGCTGTTTCAAATTTGACGGGATTACATTATACAGCTCACAGATGTTGTACCTAAAACTTCTCTGAATTGTGGAATTTCTATGGTGAGTACAAGTGAGTAGATTTCTATACCTAATATTGATAGTGTGGACATCAGCTCTGAATTGCAACCTATTGAAGAGATAAGGTGGTTTCCTCTTCTTTATTAACTTCTGGAATGTACAAAGAGCATGATAATTGAAACTAACTCTCATAAGAAACCAACTCAATTCCACTAACTTATGGGATACATGTTCGAATTTTGTAATCCTGAAGATAAATACTATGCAGCTCTTTTGCACTGGTTTTATTCGACCAAGTGTGTCCCGATCCAAGCAAAAACTGTAGACAGGAGAGCAATAATTGAATTGAGACAAAACTAGGGTCTCACACAAAAGCTTTTTAACGTATATAGGTAAGTATCATCTATGGGGATACAACACTCTCAAAGCCCCATAAGCTCTACCGACTGTACCCTGTCCGTGTTCCCGAAATCTTGAAGAATCATCAATAATAAAACCCAAATTTCGTGCACTATCAATAAATCCAATAATAGCATTCGCTACACTTGGTTTGAGAATTTCTTTAACCAATTTCCTGTTATTTTTGGATCCGAATGCGAGTGCAAAAGATTTTTTTGCATTCAAACACAAACCATGTCTTCCAGCAATGTCCCACAATCGATGCAAGTCCTCATTCAGTCTGATGGCAGTACTGCTTAGTTCCCTAATGGAAAATTCGATGAACAGCTGGAAGTCATCAGCAAACATATGCATAAATAGCAGAGGCCCAAGAACTGAACTCTGAGTAACCCCATTTAACAAGTTCTTAGCTTGGTAAATTTAAACGTAGTTAAATGTTCAATAAAAATGGCAATCAGGCGCTGCTCTCCTTCCCTCCTCGGGTATCCAAGGCAGTCCACGCCAACAACCGTTGGCAGTATTACGTTTCGATGCCTCATTCTTGGTATCTGATGACGGTGACATGAGGTGGGACACCCAGACAGGGGTTTAAAATGCTAGTTTATGCAGCAAGCAAACGAGTCCGTCTTCGCGACTGGTTCCACCCAGACGATTCGGTCTTCAGGACTGGATCCACGCGACTTGCAGTTCAAGTCCTAAACGGATCTATATCCTTAGAGGTGACCAGTTCAGTCTTGGCGCTAGGGAGTTCTAAATTGAGTGGTTGAATCTATTTTGGATGGTTCCAGGTCTCTGCGAGTTGGTAGAGTAGACTTTTACTGTCGGAAATAAGTTTCAAGGATTTTCCGTATCTTAGCTGTGGTTTGCTGAGCTGAGTGGTCATCTATTCTTTAAGATGGTGGCTCTTAGTATATTGTTACAATAAAAAAAACTGCGATTAAATTCAATATCAATTTATTCACACTTTTGATATAAAAGCAAATTTGCATCAATAGTAGTATTTTAACCATAAAAATTCAATTGATTTTTGTAACATTTTACATCCAGTTCCTTGCCATAACTGATTTATTAAAAAAAAACTTTGCAGTTCAACAATTAACAATGAAGCAATCAGATTTGAATACAGAATTAATATTTACAAATAAAAATTTATTACTTTCGATAGAAAATCATAGATTATCACAGTTGAAGCTTGTACTCTTATTTTATGGAGAAAATATAAATTTTATCCAACGGAAAATCAGGTACACCCACGTTAACCCACATTAAATATATCAAAGGAGTTAAAAACAGTTAATTGAAGATATTTTTCCATTGTTTTGAATGTGTATATGTTTCTTAATTTTCCCAAAAATGACGCAAGCATATTATTTCTGGTTAGTTTCATTTTGACCTCATCACGTAACACAAATCTATTATATTTGATTTCAGTGAATGTAACAACTACATCGATTTGCCTGATTCCTTTGGAGCTTTGGAGTTAATGACTGGCATATCACTTATTCATATGTATGCTTTGAAGTCAACAAAAATGTAGATCTTCAATGAGAAAGGTCAGACTTTTTAAGTTTCCCAATATTGTCCCATATATCGCATAATTTTTGGCGCGTTTGTTTTTAGTCAATTAAATTAGTAGAACAGCTTGCTCAAATGTCTGTAATTTCTATAGTAGACGTTCGAATATACTATCTACCAGAATTTAATAATTTATAAAAAAAATACTTAAACAGTTTTTGAGTTTATCAATGTGAAATTAAATATATACTCTGATGCATTCAATTCAGAGCATTGATCAGAATATGGAATTCTTGAACATGCATGCGATTATTAACTGAAGTTGGGAGAATCTCTCTTTGGTTCAAAGCAACTAGTACTTCAAAATTCAAAAATTTGTAGGAAGAAGGTCAAAACTAATGACTAGCCATGGGAGATATTTGACATTGCAATGCTCTCTCTGCTGCTAATCTAAATGATCTGAAATTGAAGTACCATTGATATCAATTCATGCCCTTATTCAAAACTTGGTGTAATACAATAACTGAAATCATTATAAGTAATATAAATAGAGTACTAAAAAACACTAGGAGTGGCAAGGAAGAAGGTAAGTAAGCAGACAACTATGAAACTTCCTTGTAAGGATATTCCTGAACTCATCTTATGTGATTCGTTGTATTTGAATCAATATAACATAAATCTGCAAATATCTATTTGAACGTAATTTTGTGCAGTAAATTGAAATAATGAAATGAAACTTTCTGCTGCGATTTGTTCAATAACCAACAGATAAGATAACACGATTGCAGATTAATTCATTGAATGTTATTCCTTTTAAATGTACATTAACCTCCTCAAAAAAAAATTATTTCAGTTTTTATTTCATATAATTTTGCAAAACGATAATGATTAAAATACAGCACTATAAAGTGCTTTCACTAAAAAAAAGCCATGAAAATATAAAATTACAACAAAATTGATAAGGCATATTTTTTCTATAATATTTGATCAAATGTTGTCGGGATCTATTAGGCTATGTATCAGTAGGCATTCGGCTTTATGGGTGACTCAGAGCCAAGTAGAGTACCTATCAATTTGTTCCTATTCGAACTAGCTAATCTCCATACTTTAGACTCTAAGCAAGGCACCTGTCTGTATGTATGTAGCATTATAATAGTTTGTCTAAACATTGATTAAATTCCTTTATCATGAATTCTCCCTTGAAGTATTGTTGATGAGTCTCAATCAAGTTTGAAAGAAAGTGTGGTAGGGGCATTAGTGTCTCACGAAGTTTTTTTACTTCATGACCTTGTTTTGGGAAACAGGGCAACACCTGACCTACATTGATAGGATGTTTTTCATACAAAGATACTGAAGTTTCGTAGTTAATAACTCTGTAAATGCCATACCTAAAGATGATAACCATTGACGTTCTTTTTTCTTAAATATAATTAAATAAAACTGTAAAACAAACTATGATAAAATTTTTTTTATAGGCACTGTTTCTTTCCATAACCAATTAATAGCCTGAATTTGTCCCTGCTTTTCTAAGACTGGTCCTAGAATATCTCTACAGTGTTGATGGTATTTATTCACTATCTCTATCTCCTTATCGGTCATCAAATTGATATCAATCATTTTGGTTTGCTTAGGGCACAAGGTGATGGTTTCGAAAGTCAAGAATCCCTTATTGTTGAAATTATGAGGTAAATTTGCTGGCACAATCTGCACGATGTCTTCTAACCTTATTCCAAAGTTACCATCTTCATAAAAACCTGGTTCATTTGATAGAAACATATTTGGTTCTAACCCAGGATCTTCGGGATATGGCCTCCAAGATATTCCCATGGGGCCTTCGTGAACATTTAAAAAGGAACCAATTCCGTGGCTTGTTCCATGACTGTAATCTAAGCCTACCTCCCAAAGAAACTGCCTAGCAAAAGAATCTAAATAATTACCTTTTATTTTGAAAGGAAAAACTGCGTTTCCAAGTTTCAGTTGACCTTTCAAAACCCTGGTAAAACATTCTTTCTCATGATTTGTAGGAGTTCCGAAGTGAACAGTCCTTGTAACATCAGTGGTGCCATCTTTGAATTGTGCCCCAGAATCACACAGGTATAAGCTATTGGTTGTTATAGGTCTGTCGCTGGCTTTTGTCGGTTGGTAATGGATTATTGCACCATTTGGTCCACTACTGCTGATGGTGGGGAAACTGAGACCCATAAAATCATCTTGTAGCTTTCTGAATTCCTCCAGTTTTTCAGCTCCTGAAATCTCTGTTACTCCTCCCTTTGGGACATTCTCTTCAAGCCATGCGAAGTAACAACAAAGTGCCGCTCCATCTTTTATGTGTGCATTACGCATACCTTGAACTTCCACAGGATTTTTTACAGCTTTCATTAGCGTAGTTGGACATATTTCAATGTGTTTATTGGACTTAGGTAAGAGGTTGTAAAGATGATAATTGATGCTTTCAGAAAACCACACCTTTTCTTCAGAGCAGTTCTTTAAATATTCATCAACATCCTCATAGGGATGTATGCTATACGAAAATCTACCAATTTCTTCAGTGAGGTGTTTATTCACTTCTGGACCTATCTGATTCAAATCGATGAATATCGCTACCTCAGTTTGTTTTATCACTAGATATGCGAAGAATAAAGGATTATAAGCAATATCTGAGCCTCTTAAATTCAGAGTCCAGGCTATGTCATCCAAAGTGGATATCACTAGCATTTTGCAATTCTTTTCTTTCATATCACGTACAACCACTTCCAATTTATCAGCTATAGTTTTCCCAGTGTACTTTAATTCCAGAGGAAAAATTTTATTTGACGGTCTAGCTGGTTTATCATCCCAGAGAAGCGAGATCAAATTGGTTGAAACAGGAACAAGTTTATGACCAGATGAAACCAGTGGCCTATTAATAGAATTCCATCTCAACAACATAAACAACCTGGGATCTACTCCAACATTTGAACCATCGGGAAGATTTTTACACAACCAGGTAGCTGAAAAGTTAAATCTTTGAAAATATTAATAATAATGAGAAGTTTTTATGACGGAACTTGTATTTAAGGCAATTACTATCATCTCTCATTAAGTCTGTCAAAACAATAGAAAGAAGGACAATAAGAGATTACAGTTATTGACCAATATTAATTCTACGTATTCATATTAATTGAACTTCATGACATGGATTTAATTTTTCGAATAATCTATATTATAACCACTTTCAAAATTGCATTTAAAATGAGTGCAATGTGATATTGATCATGACCTCAATATCATTTCGAATACAGTACAATCGCATTAATTTGAACAGAACAAATTCAGCCCTGGTTGATGGCCATTTTTGTTCATTATTGGCAATAAATAACTGTTACCACTACTACAAATTATGGCTTGTCCATATATCAAGAACTCAATTATTGTTTTATATCAACATTACAAGATGGTTTTAGGGCTATCACAACTATGCTGAAGCTTTCTGCTTTGTGCTCGAGAAACCACTCTAAGAAGTTTGGTGCTCCCAACCCATGTGCTTTTATACAATGAGCCATTGATAAATCTTGTAATTAAATGAACCACCAAATATGAATTGTTCTACTGCTTATGTTTAGGAAACTTTAACGTGTGTGTTTAGCAGCGGTCACAATTTTTTTAGGATGTGCAAGTTTTTCACTTCCCCTTATAATGAAATACTTACAATTATGATGATATATAGTAAGAAAATTTTCTTAATCAACAAACATAAGGTAAACACCCAGGAAAGATACTCCCTCTCATCACCTATGCAATTTATTGCTCACATGATTAGATATTTGAAAGAATCAAACTTTTCACAGTAATAGTTGCAGACTGCACAAGTGAGTGTTGGTATCGAGAATTGAGATCTGTAGCGTTTTAAATAAATATGTTTAACTCACATCAGTTGATATCAAGCTAATTTCAATCCACTTGCTATGAGCTATAAGTCAAATTATTTAAAGGAAAAAATTGGCCTTTCAAAATAAAATTATTATGAAAGAAAATTCAAAACCAACTGTTCAAATTCTACTCACAAATTGAAGGTGTGTTCGATTCTCCTTCTTTCATAAGTGTCCAATTTTCATCTAATTGCTGGGACGCTTGCAAATAATATCGACCGTCTGTCCAAAGACAAGCAGTATCATGAGTTACAACAGCAGTTCCAGCTGAACCGGTAAATCCCGAAATGAAGGCCCTATATTGATCACAATCTGCAATGTATTCACTAGAATGTGCGTCACTTGAGGGAATGATATAAGCATGAAGGGGCTCCTTAACATATTTAGTATTTAGCATCAGTTCACGCAGTTGCCTTAGCAGATGCTTAGTAACTTTAGGAGGCATCTTTTTTAATTGAAAAAACTTGTAGAGTATTCTCAGACTAAAATAAAAGATTATTTTATCTCATTGGATTTTCAGCTGATATCAATAAATAATCCAAGTACTTAACCTTAAATCCACTCAAGCTGACAGCTCACAGATAACAGATAAATCGAATTTTCGAACTAATTTTGGATATATAATTCATCTGAAATACTTTTATTGCGTGAATATTCCAAATTTTGTAGAGTAAATGTTTGTCAAATTCACATATTAATTTGTTTTCCGTAACACATAAACTAATTAATAAAAGCAGATTGCACATTAGAGGCCCGAGTTTTTTTGGAAGAGTTATAAATAGCGGTAAAAGATCGTAGTCCTGATCAACTGACATTTACATCCTGGAAAATTTCCAGACAGAATAAACTTTGACCAAAATTGTTGCGTAGTTTGTACTTTGCTGAGTTATTGATTGAGAAGTTGAATTCAGCAACTTCTCAGCTCAATTTCAATAAATAAGTTAATCTTTTTGTAAATTTGATATCGGATTACGTATCATATGTAGAAAATAAGGAGAGAGCCGGTGTTGTTAGAGTGCGATAAGTTAAAAAAAGTGTTTAAAATGTGGAGGTCTTCGCTATTGTTGCTGTTATTCACTCCAGAATTTCACATATGTGGATTAAAAACTATGTTTCCAATGTGCAATAAAAGAACTATTCCCGAAATAAACTATCAGTGATACAAACCATATTTCGGATCGTTATCAAGCAACATTCCTATAAATGGCAGCAGTTTTAAGAAGAAAAGCATCTCATCCTTCCAGAAGACGCATTGCTGCTGTATCATTTCTATCAAATATATCACTTGATGGTACGGCAGACTCTCTTGTACTATATTCTAATTTTAAAGGACCTTGAAGCATTTGTTGGGTGTTCAACCAAAATACTTTTCTGAAATGTAATCAATTGATCTGAAAATAGATCCCAAGAATTATTCTTTTAATGCGTGGGAAGTATTAATTCTTTGGTAGCCAAAAGTTCTCAAAATTTGGTGAACTTATTTAGCTATATGTAGGCGTTTTAAGAACATTGTATTTAATTTATGATTCTAGATTAATATTTTATCATATTCTGTTTTGTGAAAGACTTTAGATTCAACCATTTCCATATTATACCTATTCCTTTCTGTAGGTTGGGTAGGTATAATAATTTCATGCAAATGAAATATTTTTTGTTTAGTCAAAATTGTCAGACCATTCTATTCTCTTGAATGTAGTTACTTAAGAAAACATTAAAAACAAACTTCATAAGTGTTCTTTTCCTCAGGTACCTACAAGGATACCAAACTAACTTTGCTTTCTGGGAACAATTTTGTCCAGAAAAAAACCGAACATACTCCTTGTTCTGAGGAATTATTGAGTGAAGAACATGATGTTTTTGACAAAGCTTTCAACTATACTACAAATGCTCAGGTGAAAAGATCAGATCTAGATATAACCAAGAGCCGTTTCAAAAAGGCTAGGAATGCTGATGCACATTCTCTAAGCTCGGACTCTGATTGTGTTGTAACACCCACAAGACTGGCTGTTGATGACAGCAATAGGAGTTTACGAGAAAGGTGAGATGGTAAATAATTTTAATTTATTTCAGAAGGAGACAAAGGAATGCTGTTAAGATTCGAGAATATAAGAGATATCTACAAGTGTGGAAAATATATAATAAATTTTTGGCGCTTGATTCTCATAGATGTAATGTGATATGTGATGGCTATATGAAATACACAAAAACAATAATTATAACGATTCTAATAATCCTCAATAACAGATTTTATGACCCAAACAAAGAAATGGTCAGAAATTTGTTAATTATGTCCTATATAAAATTCAAGCCTTCTCTAAACAGATGACAATGGGTAGATATTTAATTTACTTGAACAGATTGGGTTTAAATATCTCATAAACTAATACATTTGGAGATGTTAATTGGTTGTGAAGAAGTAGCCTATATGTTTCTAACTTCAAATTTCGTATATCTAATGGTTATAGAAACTTTGAAGAAGGCAAATTTGGAATGTATTGTACAAAATGATGAAATTAATCAGTAGCCCAACAGTAGAATTCCCTTTATTCAAGACTTTGGAAATATTTATTGAAAATGTTTAGGCATATTGAACTTTTTAATTCCAGTCTTCAATTAGGCAAGCATTTTAATACTTCAATAAATGTTTCCTCATTTATTTGTTGTGCAGGTCTGATGGAAGGGAAAAAGGACATAGTAGAAAAAGAACCACATCAGGAAACCGGCCATTATCTTCTTTCGGGGATGGTCTTGACCCTTTCATTTCCCTTGGTATTGAACGACATGTTGGTCAGGTGAGTTCGAATAATGGAATAAACAAAAACATCGTTTTTGTCCATATGGTATTGTAGCATAGGGTTTTTGATTATATAAATGTTGGTATAAATAAATAATTATATGGAACTTATTATTCATTAATTATTAATAGGAGACCTCCTTTGGATATCTTCTTGTACCCACAAAACGCAATGAAGATTCCAAAGATAAATACGAAGCTTCCCTTGACGATTCATTTGAATCAAATCATTCAAGTTCATCAAAAGGAAAAAGGAATCAGACTGCTAGGTAAGAATAGAAAGCTATTTGCATAACAATAGTTACAATGGATTTATGTAAACAACACCAGGTTCCTTGAAGAGTGCTTAGATATGATTCATATTTCAGTAACATATCAAAATAGGATAGATAAGCAACAAATAATATTTTCAGTTATGTTTTATAGTGATACTTCCAACAGTTTTTGATTTGAAGATATGCTATTATTTATTCTCATTATGGAGATTGCAAAAACTCATCAAAATTTTTATTTGCTGATTTGATAGTTTGCGATTCAAATTTGTTAACTCTAATTCACTATATTTTTTTTTTATAAAAACTCATGCTTTATAAGCTGAATATGACAAATATAACACCAAATTTGGGATTCTTTCTGTACTTTGGAACTAATATAATGTATTTAAGCATTGTATTAATGATTATCAGAGAAAGTATCCGATAATTATTTTTTCAATATACTAATCTATCCTTGTAGTTCGTGGATCCACAACCAAGTAGAATTTCATACAAATATTCACCGTTATTTCTATTTGGTTCCAACAAAATGGTAGGTTTCAAATGGAAAACTTGTGGCTCAAACTCTTATATCTTCAAAAAGTTGAACCAATAATAAAAAAAAAAAAATCATGAATTCACTCATTTATTAACGTTTGTTCTTGACCATCCTCATTCTTCTAGGCGTCTTTCCTTAGAACCAGAAAATGATACAGTATTCATGGCTGGTTCTACTCCTCCAGAAGATAGAGGTTTCAATTCGTCAGCCTATAGACCCAATATGTTGGACGACCCGGACCTAGTAGCTGAGAAACACAGAACTCAGCAGAGTTTTTCTTCTTATATGACATCTGTGATTGACAACTTCAAACCATCGGATCTGAAAAAGGATCTCAGGAGAAGTTTCCTCAAAAAGACCAAATTGAGAATCAATCAGACAAATTCATGGGAGAGAGAAACAAAAACTCAGCTGTGTTATAATTAGATCTGCTTTGAATGAAAACATAGATGTCAGATAAAATAATCATATATTGTATGTTCTGGTTTTTTGACCAAATTGAGAAGGTAAGACTTATCATCTTCAGAGGCTAAGATAAAATAACGTTCGATTTTATTTTAAATGACTCTAAAATAAATGACAAGTTAACAGTAAAAACAAGTAAAGATTCAAAGAACCAGAGAACAGAATTGAATAAGAACATAAATCAGACTGATAAATTAATAAACATGCTTGAAAATATCTTTGAAATTATCACACAATTACATACAATAATAGGAAGCTACTCACATTGTCAGTTGGTCTCTATTGTCAATTTAAAAATTAAAAACAACGAGGATGAATAAATAAAGGACATCTCATACAGCTGACTGAATTGTACGAAATAAACGCACCAAAGGAAAATGAACAGGATGGATGACATTCAGTGTTAATCATTTGATAACTATCAATTAAGAAAAACGAAATAATGTGTACGTAAACTCAAGGGAACATGAAACAAAACAAATCTATGGATGTTATAAGTCTTGCATTCTCTGTATGAGGTCAAAATAGGCCGTATTCAAGTTATCAATATCGCTCCTCTTGTTAATAGAATTTGCATCTTCTCTAATTTCTAGCATTTCACAGAACAATCTTTTTTTTAAGTTGTTGAGTATCCAAAACAGTGACACCCTCAAAATTAAAAGAGTGTAACGTATTTAAACTATGCTCAGCTAATGCTGTGTTATTATCTTTATTTTTAATGGGATTGTGAATATTAACACAGTCTCTTTTGTATTCGGCTATCCTATTTTTAAGATATCTGTTCGTCTGACCTATGTATACCTTGTCGCAGTCACGGCAAGGTATTTTATAAACGACATTTGATTTTGAGTCTGATGCAGTTTTTGACTTTAATCTGGAATAAAATGTTTTAACAGATTTAAGTCAAAAACTGCATCAGGCAGTTCAATTGTCCTCCAACCACTCGATAGCTTTTGAGTATAGGTAATTTCATTCAAATTAATTTCGGAAAAAAAATTCAATATAGAACCAAGTTTTCTAGGGTTAATTCATTATATCACCAGTAAATCTGATAACATGTCAAAATTGGTGAGGTTGGAATAAGTTAACACCATAACTTGTGTTGTAACATGTCTTAATTTATTTTTTCAGTTTAAAAAGAGAAATGAGGAAAATAGCGAAGATGGAGAACAATATGGATCTTGCGACAGTTGCCCAAGCTTATGTCTATTTCGAAAAGTTAGTTTTAAAAGGCATAATCAATAAGCAGAATCGCAAATTGTGTGCTGGAGCCAGTCTTATTTTATCAGCCAAGCTCAACGATGTGAAAGGAGATACTCTGAAAGGCTTGTTGGAAAGGACAGAAAATATCTTCAGATTGAACCGAAAAGAAATGGTTATGACTGAGTTCGCAGTGTTGGTTGCACTAGAATTTGGTTTACATATACCATATTCTGAAATCTGTCCACATTACCGCAGATTACTACATGATTCTTGACGTTTAAGTAAACATTTATACTTCAGGCAGTATTCAACTTGATCTAATGTATCATTCCTGTATCTAAGAGCAATAAATTTGTGTAGCACTACCTGACATTTCTTCATTTTTCATTGCTCTACCTATGTAAATTTATCTCTGGATAAATAATATCATGTGGTGTCCATGGTTAGATGCCTGTTCTATTTCAAATTCAAATCCCACTGGAAGCAAGTGCTCTACTGTAGAAGGGGGTGGGGTGTAAATGAGGTAAATACACCCACCCCCAGAACACTGAAAGCGTTTCATTTCTGAAAGTGGTCCAATTTCCATCATTGACATGTTTGAGTCAGTGTATACGTAACTAGGGTGACAAACAAGAGTGTATCATCTTTAAGAGAAACTCTTCGAGACGTCAGATATTCAAACAAAATTTTCAATTCGATATTTTGAATAGGCATTTATAATAAGAAACAATAGTTACCGCTGCCACTTTCTTTAGAGGGTAAGTTATTTTTAGATTATCTAAAGTACGTCTCTGAAATACTTTCAAGTTTTCAGTGTTGCTAGATGTACAGAAATTTGGCAACAGCTTTGTTATTCTAAGTTCTATTTTTTCTATGATTCTCCATAAAAAATTCAATTAACCCACTTCAGTTTACTACATCTTTCTTTAAGAGTTTTTGAGTTATAAATTATTTTAAATCGAATTTGAGAGTTTAGACTATATTTCGCTCAATATTTGAGATTTCAGTTCGAAATTTGGCAAGATCTTAGGTAGTAGTTTGATCTGCGCTACCGTTTTATTATCTTAGTTATCAGTTATACAGAGTAGTAAAAATTACCATTTGGCAACTCACAAAATTATAAAAACCTTTTTTTTCAAATTACCCTGAAAAATTCCGCTGTCTAGCTCATTCGGACGTAATTGTGCCCTCGGACACAATTGATTTTGACCACGGATTTTTCAGCAGTGAGCTCTTACGAAACGATTGATACCACTTTTGCCTAGACATTTAGGCAAATCCATAAGCACTCTGTTCAGCGCCAAAACGTCATAGAAAATGATCAATAGAGATAAAATGCCAAATCTTTCAAAAACCTGTTAAATCAAAGATGTCTAGAATATTATTTTAGACATCTCAGTAAAATCTTAGGTGTCTAAAATCATTCTAGACATCCTAGTCAAATTATTTCAGAAAGGTCCAATAAATGGATTTGAAAAAATATTATGTGACATACTTCTCTCAAACAAGTAATGAAGTAATTAAAACATCAAATTTTTAGTGTATTTCTGAACCCTTGAAGCTCTATGCAAAAAAACAATATAATGAGAAAGTAAAAATTAATTCTTATGAGATAAATTTCCAATCTAGACCATTTGATAACGATGTTCGGAAACCAAAATTGAATTGGTTTTTACCACATTACAAACAACTTGGTAATCATGATTGTCCAACTTGGGTCACTACAACACAAGATATGTTGTCCCAGCCTTTCACTCACAAGGAAACGCCAAATCCAAACAAGAAGTTCTTGAATTACTATACTTTTCATGAGTAAGTAGTTGATAGAATTTATTTTTAACATGGAAAATAGGCTTCCTGAAAATTGAATCTACATTGATTTTTTTGTAGCTTATTATATTAGCTCTTACTCATTTCAAAGCTTTGTTTTATAGTCATACATTGTGATTTAGAATATGTTGTACTTTTAGTGAACTACAATACCTAGAAAACAAAAAAAGTCCCTGCCCTTCGGAATTTGCAGTAAATGAGTATATTACAACCATGCAAAGCAGTTATAAGCTCCAGGGAGGTTTGAAGATGGAGAGAGTAAGTCACTGGACATTCAGGAAAAATTGAGAACAGCCTTAAATAGTATTGAGATAAATCATAATTTATAGCATTATGAGAAATTCATAACAACTATTATTTTGTTGACAAGAAATTTTTGATGATGGATCTTGTGTAGATTCTTATCTGATCTATATACATCATCTCTTATTGTTCTTGCTACAAACGTTTTCATATCGATAGTATCTATCCAATTAAGGACATCAAGTGATGGAATGGAACTAGAAAGTATAATAACCACGAAATCAATTAAACAAAAAGTTGCAGACATTTGAGCAAAAAGATATCACGCTGTTTTAGTAGTTTAATGGATTATAACAAGCGCGCAAAAACATTTTTTCCTAGCGACAATCCTGCCGCTATAATTTTGCCATCTGTCATCGAGGTTTACTCATTGGGCCGCAGAATTAACTTGCGTGGTGGAGTTGAATCAAATTCTAGAAACCTGTTTTTGTAGATTCATATTATTTTGTTTTTTTTCAGCTAGCTATGGCCAAAACTCCCTTCTTCAGAAATAGACGATTCCGAGTAGAGAATCCAAGAGAAAGCCAAAATAAATTCTTTGATGATGATCAAACTAAAGAAATAGAGTTGCTCCAGAAATACAAACCAAACCGACAAATTTCTTATAATTTCATGACTGGCTTAATGAGCGACAACAGCCCTGTATCAACAGACTAACATGAAAATTGAAATAATATTGAAGATTCAATCGTATTAACAGAATTGAAAAAAATAATAAAGGTATTTGCATCAATTTATATTTTTGAGAAATGTGGAGCTTACAGAATATTCAAATGTTTCACTCTTTATATACACTTTAAAATAAGAAATAGAGAAAAGAGGGTATATGTTTCATAATAAAAATACAATTTCCTTTCAAAAAACATTCTATTTTTGTTTTCTCATAACTTTGTTCACATCAAAATTGCAAATTTTTTGGTAGATACCTTTTGAATAAAATGACTAACCTCAAAAAGATCAATGCAACAAGGAGAATTAACAGAGAAATCGTCCATTTGTTCATCGAATTTGAGACTTGAATACCAGAAATTTCGCCCTTCTTCAGAGGTTTTGTTAGTCCTGGCATTTTCAGTTTAGTAGGTTTCGCCTTCATGGAAAACTTACTGCATTCTTCTATCTTAACAGTGACCAATTTGCCCATATAATGATCTTCCATAGGGATCAACACTTGCTCGTAAAACTTATTATGACCAACATAGTGCTTTTTATCATGTGAAATTTCTGTAACAAGTATTTCTTGAATTTCTCCCACTTTATGACCATAAGGTTCATAACTGTTAAAAAGATTGGTCAAACGTTTTGTTCTTTCCTTGACTTCTTGAGGTGGTATCCGTGTCATACGAGCAGCAGGGGTTCCAGGACGTGGATAAAATTGGTTTATGAATAGGCTAGGAAACTTGTATTTTTCACATAGACTCATGGTTTCATCGAAATTTTTATCTGTTTCTGTTGGGAACCCACAAATTATATCTGTAGCTATTGTAATTCCCGGTACTCTGAAATAAATACGAATGAATTGTTAAGGGTCACTCACTATTACGGATAAGAAGACATCAGATAGACAATGAACTAAGTTAAATTGACAGAATGAGAGCAAAGTGAAAACTCCGCAATAATAGCAATCATAGTTATGGCAAATTTATATGATAAACCACTATATTTTGAAATGTGGAACTGTCTTTTGACCTTGGAAATTTTAGGAATATTTCTTTGATGGTAACTGCTGTACTCACTCTTGTTTCAAAAAGTTAACTACATGTTCAAAATCAGCTCGACAGTACTGCCTTTTCATATCAGCCAAGACTTCATCGCTACCAGATTGTACAGGTACATGGAGAAATGCATACACCTTATGATGTGTCATTATCTTTGCAATTTCTTCAAGATGCTCAAGAATATATGGGGGATTTGTCATGCCAAGTCTTAATCTGCAACCGTCAGGAATTACTTCTACTAACTGCCATAAGAGTTCTGGTAGGGACGTACCAATATCTCTCCCATAGGTACCTGAAACCCGAGTACTTTCAGTTTATAAAAAAAAACGTCGAATACGGTTCACAATTGGGCTGTTATGTAGCTAACACCTAAAAAGGAAACTGATACGGTTGTTGTTGTTACTGTCCTTTATTGCAAGCAATTGACCATCGACCTGAGGTCCTTCAGCCTATTAAAATACATAATATAACAATAAATTTTGTAAAAATTTTAACATTGTTTATAAGAGTTTCTGTTGGATGCTTTCTATCAGAAATTCTTACTCAAGTATATATTAAATGAATGCTGATGATGTAACTTTCAAATATTTTCAAGGAACTACATATTTTTCTTGTTTTTTCAGTGCAATATCACTCCATCAGAGTGCATAGAGTTATTTGGTTTAACCAGAATCACATAATTATGATTGAGTTCTATATTTACTAGATGTAGCCCAGATAACTTACCAGTATCTTCAGAAGTAAGCCAGATCTCTACTACACCTTCCTCAAAAGCTTGCTTAGCCCTTGCCACAATTTCTTCTGGGGGATAACTACCTAAATTACCTCTTGCATGCTTTGTTTTGCAGTAAGTGCACTCATTCAAACATCCTGTATTGATAGCTATTATTTCTATCAAAGGATTCCTTCTTATTTTAGGAAGTAATAATGAGGCCCCACCCATTTTTTTACCACCACGTTTTTTTGTGCCTAACATAACAACCTGGAAATGGCATATTATTATTATTAATAAACATAAAATTTTCCTCATCACCTACAGTATTTCCTTTGAGTGTTTCCTCAACAGCCTCCACAACTCTGTCAATTTGTTGTACGCCAATAATACTCAGTCCTTGGATAAAATTTGCTTTTGGTGCACCTTGTGGTACACAACCAGCTACAATTATATGCTTACCTAGTTTCTTTGCAGCATTTATTTCATTTCTGCAATAAACTATATTAATATTAACTGAGGACAGTCTGATCAATATACAAAGTTTCAAGATGCAACATGTATCCCTACCGAAAATGATCTTCTGCAGGATTCTTGACAGTGCAACTATTCAGAAGCCAAAGGTCAGCCAATTCCTTGTCTTCTGTTGTGATTCTATATCCATATTCAGCTAATTGACCAGCCATATATTCTGAATCAGAACTATTATGAGCACAACCCCAAGTTTTAACATAAATGCATTGCGTTCCTGGAATATTATCTCCGACAGCACTTTCAATGGGTTCTGATGGTTCAGAAAGCTGAAAGAACAATTTACTAATCCAAAATATTTAAATGATATCAGGACCTACTTTTTTAACAGTTTTGGGTTTTTTATTTTTGAATTTTGATTTTGGAACAACACTCAGGGTTGAAACTAAATCTTCAATATCGTCAATTATTTCACTACATGGAGCAGATGTGAATTCCTCCATATTCAAGGAGAGATGGTTGTATATCGAGTATAAAATAAATTCAATTCAATTCCTTCGTGTTCAAAATATGTTCTAGGTTAGTGAATGAAACCAGGAAGCATAGATTAAAAAGAATCTCTTTAAGATATGCCAAGGAGCATTCACATTAGAAAAAGAGGATAAATCTGTGCTCATCAATTTATTAGGTAACTGTTCTGTGCCTCGATAACATTGTTGCCGAGTATACCAATTTTTCGCAATCTGAGAATCAAAGGGCCACAAATACCGAAACCTGAAACATATTTATTGATTTTTCAATAAATACATGAACTTAATCGATAGCTTATATATATAAAATATCCCTAAAGAAAAATTTCTCAAAATCTTATACCCCATAAGATATAGGACGTATTTAAACAAAAATTTGTATGTGTATGGACGTTATTGATTTCTCGCATACTCTCAAATTTTATTATTGTAGCTTTTTTCCACCAGAGGATATGATTATTTTGTTATTTACTCAAGAGAAAAGATAAACGTCAAAACGTCCGTCAGAAATTTCAGATACTTTCCCAGATACGCATTCGATTTACATCGGTCGGACTTATAGATGCAGTTTCAGTAGGGGGAAAATTAATCGAAATGTTTCATTACGGTGACATAATGTACCATATCAAAATTAAGAAAAGCACTTACGTGTGTTTTATCAAGTATGTTTCATCAAAAAAGTACCTCAGAGCAAAGTTGTAGATCTTAAAATTTGTGTCATTTCTACCGATATTGACTGTGATTGAGTTCAGAAGTCCGGCAACGGTGCACGACGCTCAGTATGAGCGCGGTCAGTTACATTGATCGCTTCGCTGAAAGAAATCCAAAGAAATCTTCACTGCTTAGCTTTTGAAGTTGACTTTGTGATAATTCGATACGAAAATTGGGAACAAAGTGGTTAATTCTGGGTGTTTGATACTAATGGATTCAGGTAATTTGATCTACAATAATTCATAATCATATTTTTAGTTTCATGCACCTTTAAGGTAATGACAATAACCTTATATTCGAGAAATTTCACCACGCCGAAAATGTTTGCACTTCGCCATTTTGTTCGTTGAATTGTTGAGTTTAAATAATTGATTTCTTTCACATTGAAAGAGCATTGTTGGTTTCCCATCAATATTTTTTTGTAGGACTTTTTGAAGGATTTAATATTGAAGAAGGGTTATTCTCGCAATATATTTTTATTTAATGCACTATTAGATGATACATGACTCATTAAAACATCCAACTTTCAGTTGAGACAGTGGTGTTTGATAATCTGTTTTGAATTTTAGATTAGGCTTTCATTGTTAATAGCATTTTGTCCAAAAATCTACTATTTCTAAAGACAAGCTGACACTATTCAATTGAAAATTTCACTGGTAGTGAAAAATGAAGAAAAAAAAATCATTTCAACCTTTAATGCAGTATGAAGATATTGTGTGTCTCTGTTATTTTCCAGCTGAAACGTGAAATTTTATAGTCTTCCATTCATTGTTTCTACATGAATAATCTTTATGTACATTGTGTCACAGGATGGTGCAATCAAGAAAGTTTAATTAGATTATAAATGGGTATTCAATTAAGTAATGGAATTTGTTGGACAGTTGTCCTGTTTACTATGCTAGAAGTTTGAGGCAGTTTTCATAGGAAAACTGCGTAAATAGCCGAATTGTTTACCAAATTTGTCACACCCTGATTATTTTCTCTGGGTATCATGAAACAATGCATAGATCCAAAGTTTACAATGAAGGCATGTTTTAAAGAATTTCACTGTCCAAATGATATTGAAAATGATTCCCAGATCAATCCAATAAATTGATCTTCAAGCAATGATGTGCTCCGAGCAATGAGGAAGATATTTACAGTAGATGCTTCGTTAAATCATGGAAACATAACTGACAAAATTGATGAAACTAATGTATCTATGAAAATTAAAACTTGATCAAACATTATTTTGATTTTAAACTATTAGGGGTGTTTCAAGGGTAAGAATCTTGTCTCTAATGAATGAATCTTTAAAACATAAGAGTAATTAATAGAAGTCAGGTATTTGGGAAGAATTTTTGAGAAAATAAGGGATGAATGAAAAAAAGTTAAATGATAGGTTAACGACTGGAATATAATTTTTTGCACCTACATTTCATCATCAAAATTTATAATATTGATTCTGTAAAAAAAATTGTAAATTACATCTCTTATTTAGTCTTGCCCCTTTTCTTGGGATGTCTCTTCTTCTAGGGACATCCTGTGTTTATTATGTTTCTAAAAATAATATTTTCTTTCTTTAGGCAATTGGAACTCAATTAATTGAAATCCCACATGGACACTATGGATCCATCACAGATAACTAGATGTCTAAATTTTCATGGACAACAACTCCAGAAACTATGGGAATCTGAGCGTGGTGAACATGACCTTCCCAAAAGAAATGTAAAAGATTTGAACTTCCAAGTATATAGTCAGAGACAAAAATCTCTGAGCTTTCAAGATCGTGCCAAGCGACTCAAAGTCCATCAATTCATTGTGAAAAATGCAGAGACCTTATTTGCCAATGATAATGACTTATTGTATGGAAAAACAATCACTAAAGATGATAACATCTCCGAAGAGACATACGCTGTTATGCCACCTCTGGAGTTATACATTAATGTTGATAAGCAAAAACGATTAGAGTATTTCTTTGAGGTATTAACTTGAAACCATTTTGGTAATATTTACGCTAAAAATGTTATAATTTTCAGAATGTGAAGATTGGAGATTTGATTTTGGGTACTATTGTAAGCAAAACACAGGCTGGAATGATGTTGAAGGTTCTTTGTACTACAGGATTAAACGCTGCTATTCGTTATGTGGCTGATATTAATGTCAAAGTAAGTTATTTTGGTTTGCTTTGTATATTTTGTACAGAATTTTACTTCTATTGATTAGGGATACATTTTATGCCATGCTATATGTATAAAAATTTCATAAATGGGTCCAATATAGGAAGTGTTGATGTTGAGTTGAATAAGCTTTTCATCATTGGTTTTATGTTCAATCAGATGCAAGCACAACTACATTTTCTCAGTGTTGTTCCTCTAATTATGATTTTCTGATATTGTATAATGTATCCCACTCTAATGTCTAGGTAGGGTTATTTGTTGTTGTTACTTGCTCCTTTCTGGGTGAAATGAATATATTTGGGGTATACAAGAGGTGATCCAAAAGCAATGACAATCAGGTTTTGACCAAAATAAAATAAAAAAAAATTTGTTGTTACTCATACACTCGGACAAAAAAGAATCCAGAAATTCATATTCAACTTGCCTGTGTTGAGGATTTTTAGGTATTAGTAGTTGCTGTAGGTTGGTAGGAGTGTCTGTAATTACAATGCCAAACAAACATGAGCATGATGAGTCAAATAATTTGTTTATGACAGCTGTTGAAAACAAGTCAACCTCAATGGTTGTCTGCAAATGTAACCATGAAAAAAAATATTGAACAAAGAGTTTGTTTCAAATTTTGTGTTTTGAACGAAATTCATTGCAGACTTGTTTTAAATGCTGGAAAAGGCTTTTCTCCAGAGTGAAATTACAACTTCGGCGAACCAGATTTGACTCCATAGACACATTAAAAGAGAATTCGCAGGAGCTGACTGCATATCCGTGAAAGTGGAGTAGGTCAAATAGTATAGCTGAGATAACAGAGATTTCTTATGGTATTGTTCAAAAAAATTTGGTCAACGAATTATACATAAAGAAGGTCCTGTGTATTGTGTTGACAGACAAGGAAAAAAGGAGTTGATATTTCAGGGGTTGATATTTCAGGGGTTGATCACAAGAAGGTCCTAACTGATGAAGAAAATCTTTTGTCACGTTTGTGACCATATAAGAGACCTGGGTCCTCCATTTTGCCCGGAAAGCTCTCACTAAGCAGACCAAATGAGGTTGCAGGAGGTCATTAACGAAAAAAGGCGCGTCAAACTGTAAGATCACAAAACCAAAATTGTGTTGGTTGCCACAGAATTTGAACTCCTAACCTTCACTCAACACCCCCCCACCCCTTATTTGCCATATTTAGCCACCAGTCTATCTTTTTTCTGTCTCAAAGTATATCGAGATTCTTGGAGGTAAAAAATTTGAAGATTATAGCAATGAGAGGGCAGCTGTCAAGGCATTTTGGGAGAGTCAAGATGAAGTTTTTTTTTTATGATGGAATCCTAGCTTTAGCTTTCACTAAATGTGTTGACTTGTTAGGAGACTAGAAAAATTAATTATGTTTGTAACTACTGTGTATAATTTTGATTTTCATTACTTCTGGATCATCCCCTGTAGATAGGACACCTCAGTAATTGAAATAATCTGTTTGAGACTTTCTATTCGATATTTTTGAAGCTTTATCTTGAACTTTTAGCGCCTTTATTCGCTCAAACAGAGTGCTTATTTTCCAAAATGTCTGTATTTTTCGATTATTTGGACAAAAGTGGTATCAATTGTTTAATCCGTGAATAAAATCGATTCCAGTCATGACTTACGGATGGGCTAGAGAGCTGAAATTTTCAGATTATGATTGTGGAATTAATGTACTGGGTGTACCATTTGAAATAAGAAAGTAGTAGTCGGCTTCCGATATAACTAGAGGTCTGAAAATATATAAGGGGGGAAGATCATAGTCCCAAACCACAATTCAGATCAGTTTTCCAAAAACTAATAGGCCAATGTTGGGAAACACCATGTATTTGAGGGATTATTCTTAGCTGATAATGTCTTTCCTTCAATTTATCCATTTTTTTTGACCCAACAGCTAATGAGCCTTGTTGAGTACTGGTACCATCTTTTTCCAACCATAGGCTATTCTATTGCAGCTTTATGAACTTGCGTTCTGATTTTACCAAAATGGTATGAAATAAGTGAATTAAAAGTATGATTTTTTATGGATCTTTTATAGTCTCAAGAATTTAAACGCATTTGTCGCAAGGAAAAAACACTTTACATTTGTGTTGAATTGAGCTGCTTTTTTAAATTGAAGCCAGTCCGATTATTACTAATTATAAAACTTGGAATTTCTTTTGTCCTGCTTCCTCTCTTATTTCACCTAAACGATTATTGTTCTTTCACATATTAACAAACTTTAGTTCCATCCCTAACAATAATTGTATACTAACAATAAATTCTTGTCTGTTTTATTACATAACTCAAAACCTCCCGTAAGGAGTGGCGAATGCACTGGAAAGAGGCGTTCGAAGAATGAAATAGGTCGGTGATTTCGCGAACAAGAGCCGGGTTAGTAAGGCAACTGCCTCTTGCGTCGCTCCCCGGCCTCGGCAACATTTTTTTGAAAATTCTTGGAACACTCCTATTTATTTCAATACAGTCAAAAAATTCCTGACTTTTTGGGGATAAGATACTCAGCTCATACAGCTAGCTCCCACTAGCTAATGCTAAGAAATTTTCTCCTGACTATACTTCTTACACCTCTCTACAGTCAGGACGTAGGTTGTGGCTATAGCTGCATAAGATTGAAAAGTCTGAAAAATGTGTACTCCCATTTATATCTTGTGCCAATATTAAGCGAAGATCTTGAACCAAAGATTTTGCATGTTATGATCTCAATAATGTGAAAAAACAAATACTCTTCAAGAAAGTAAGTTTGTTTTTATTTCACAATTACTTATCACTCATAATTCTTAACTTAATCTTGTCCAAGTGCTAATATCATTCCTACTACTACAAATGATATATTGTGCTATTGTATTTATTTGTATTTAATTTTTCAGAAGTGCTAGGCAATCTATATTTCTCTTTTGGCAGAAAGACCCCGTCAGTTTGCTTAGGATAGTTTCAAAATGTTATTTTCTGTCTCTCATTTCTTTATTGGTAAATGGTGAATTTTTTATTGTCATAAAGTCAAGTTTTCCTCAGTTATTTTTGCTAATCCTCTGGGGGTATGGTGATGAACTAATTTTATATGTCTGTTAAATGATCTCATATTGTTGACTTTTTATTGAATGAAAAATTGACATTTTAGACAACCACCAATGAGTTGAAAAATGAAAAATATAAGAGATGACATCATAGGATTTAATGAAAATAAGGTTTATATACAAAATTTGTGGGAATTGATCATTTTAAATATGGAAAACGAAGCTATTCCACATGTTCAATCTAAAGAATTGACTCTAATCGAGAACATAATATGAGGTAATTGTTAAGATTTATCTGATCCATTTTTTACCTTGAGCTGTGAGGTTATTTTAATCTGGAATTATCCCAAGAGGTTAAATGAAGTAAGTAGCACATGATAGTGAAAATAAATGCGGCAATCTCAATACGATTCCAGTTGCCCAAAAAAAAATCTATTCTTTCACTCTTATCCATGTAATCCTTCATCTAAATGACTGATTTTTCATTTAAGGAGAGTTGAAAATTGCTATACCTTTTGTCACTCATTTGTAAAAAAATTTGATTCCTACCAGTAAGATTATTTTCTGTATAGGCATTCTGTCCCGTGGCCAATATCATTCCTGCAATTGACAAGAAAGGTGTGGCTAGAACTTACATGATGAACGATTCGGTGTGCTGTGAAGTTCTCGAAGTAATACCAGATTCCGACAAAATGGTCTGCGGAATGAAAGGAACTACCAGAGGTCCTAACGACCCAGAGATACAACCTGCTCTTGGTCTCATCAGTGCTGATGATTTTCCTGTGGTCTACAAGTAAGTTCTTAATGTTTGAACCCTGATTCAGTTAAATTACGTTTAGTATAGGATCCCGTTACAGAACAACCTTCACCAGTTGATGGATGAAAGGAATGTTCATTCTAAATGCTAATGTGCTGTTTAAAAAATTTCAGTCCAGAATATAAGAAACACTCGAAAAAATGGTTTTTTAAATTTCACTGGTTTTGTTAAGGGACAAATTCCATATCAATTGAATTTATCAAAACCTATGGAATGTGCCAACATTAATATGTTGATAATAACTTGCACTGATCTAGGTTATGGAAAATGATGCACAGCATGTTGAAGTATCAGGTTTGGACGAAAATACATTTAAAACATTGTTGCAACGTATCAAGATGTCCTGTTTGCTCTCCTACTCTATGCCATTCGCTTTATTCACCCGACTTAGCCCCCTGCGGCTTCTTTCTGTTCTTGAAATGCAAAATGTTGTTTTGGGGGTGTGGAACCCATCAAGACTGCCACGATACAGCAATGGAAGAGCTTCACTTCTGAAGACTTTCAGCGATCTTATCAACAACGTCTTTGGCAGAAGTGTATTTTGTTATCGAGAGAGTACTCTGAAGGGAACCATATTGAAATACCTGAATAATTGATAAATGAAATTAATATTTAATTTTTTACGTATTTTCCAGACAAACTTAGTATATCGCTATCCGTAATTTTTAAGAAAAAATGCATGTACACTTTTTATGGACAAGCTACACATAGATGTAATGCTGTTTTTTTTTTATGGAATGGTTCAAAGAAACCTCTCAGTTGCACATTTTCACTTGCAGCTTGTTTCACATGTCTAAAATTGATATCTAGAAACTCAGGACCGATTTGTGTTAAATAATGTAATACCATCTGCGTTATGAAACAATTTTTTTTTTTTACTCCAATTCATTAACCAGAAGGGTCAAATTTGCTAATACAGATGTGTGACATAAAGAGTAGATACTCTTGGGATATACTATCAATTGATGTGGAATTCTGCTCTTCACTAAATCGATGAAATATTGAAAAGAATTTTTTTGTGAATCATATTCTGGAATAGAATTTTTTGAATAACCAATTTGGCATATCTTATCAAATTAAACGTAAAATAGTGTTCGTCCATTGAACTGCTTGGTATTGGTTGTTCTTTAGGGGAATCTTAGACTAATACACAAAATTGTCTTCACATTAAATGTGAATTTTATTTTCATCTTCCTAGCATTTTCAGATTTAGGCAAAGAAGATTTCTCAAATAATAATAAAGGAGTCTATACTTCAAAACATAACGCACCTCCAGACATCCTACTAAATTTTATCTTTTTTTTGAAGGTCATGTATTATTTGACTCATAAGTTCAATGTGTATACTTGTATAAGCTTGATTAAGTGTGCATAGGAGAATTGTAGGATTATTGTTACAATTGTCTGCACACAACAGATACACTGGTGTTTTGCACAATGCACAAAGTTGATTAAAAAAAAGGAGAGACCGGTGTAATTTAGTTCTGGCGGGTTTTTACAGGTGAGACTTCGTCCTATAAATGTACATAATCTAATTTGATTCTTACACGATGTTATGTGCTGTTGGTGAACATTCTTCTTATCGAAACATGTCTTCCACAGTATTCTCGATGAAAACCCAGAGCTCATTAATAACAGTATAAAATTATATGTGGAATGTTTGAAATGTCCGATTAAATATAACTTAAAGGAGAAAAACATTTTTAATGCAACACCAATTTCATTGTTAACATTCTAATATATTTCAAGATGGAATGATTATCGTTTGACAGCATCCATTTTAGATGATGGTTTCATGTTTGGTATGTATGTTTAATTTTAGGGGCTTCTATTACAGTGATTGTGAGCCAGAAATTTGAAAATGTTTAAATTTTCTCAGCTCAGGATTATTTTCAAAGACTCTGAAATAATAAATATGAGGATGGATAATTTTAATTTTCAGAAAAGCCCAGGAAAACAAGAATGAGCCCTTTAACAGTGTTATGGAAAAGTCCATCGGATTCAACAACCCTAACAATATCTCCTATTTGGCAGATCAAATGAACATTAATCAACACATATCGTTCATGCGAGGTTTGAGGTAAGACGCTTTAAATTTGTTACCAATGTTACATTATACAGTTGGTTTGCTAACCATAAAATTGTAAGCCAAAATTCTTATTATTCTTATTATTTTTTACACAGGGGCAGATTTCCCGAAAATGAATATTCTAACGAACTCCGCCAAATGCAAGCCAGCAAATGGGCTTACAAGAACGTTGCTGATGGAATAGATCATTTCAAAGCTGGAAAACATATAGAAGCATTCCAATGTTTGAATAAAGCTTTGAGCATAGATCCCAAAAACGTTGAAGGTCTGGTGGCCAGAGGAGCGCTATATGCAAACAGCGGTAATTTTCAGAAAGCCATTGAGGATTTTGAAGCTGCTCTCAAGTTGAATTCAAGCCATGCAAATGCCAGGAAGTATATGGGAGAGACATTGGTAGCTCTTGGAAGGAGTTACGAAGAGGACAACAAGATAGAGGAAGCGAAGAAAGCCTATCAGAGCTGCCTGAGCCTGATACCTTTTCATGAGGAGGCCAAAAACTCATTAGAGTTCTTGAGAACGAAAAATCAATCAAAGAATCTCATTGAGCCCACCGATTTACTTTTGCCAAATTTATCAGTGGCGGCTAAGTCATCAGAGGTGAATGATGCATTGAAACAACTTCTCAACAAAGATGAAGAAGAGAAAAAAGACAAGAAAAAGAAGAAGAAAAACAAGAAGCGCAAAAGTAGACGTCGCTCAAGTTCTAGTTCAAGTTCTAGCTCTTCGGGAAGCGACAGCTCAAGCAGCGATTCCTCGAGCAGCAGTGACTCCAGCTCAAGCTCCGGCGATTCAGACTTTAAGAAAAGGAAGAAGCGCCACTCCAGGTCTCGCAGGAAGAAAGAGAACTCTCTGAGTCCTCTGAGCAAAAGGATGGCTATGATGGATCAAAGCAATGATACACCTACAACAAATTTCAATTTTAACAAACCGGCAACTTCTTTCGATTTCTCATTCGAACAACCTCAAACAAGCGCTAAACCTGAAGAAATGGACTATGAGACAAAAGTTCGAGCATTCATTAAAGAGACCAAAGGTGACTCTGACTATGAAGAGAAGGTAAGAAAGTTTTTGCAGGAGAGTTCGAAATGGAAGAAAGAAAAGGAGGATGACGAAAAAAAGAAGAAGAAAAAGAAAGATAAGAAAAAAAAAGATTCCAAGAAGAAAAAGAAGGATAAGAAGTCAAAACGTAAAGGCTTCGATATATCTGATTTGGATGATCACAAAAAGCTTCGAGATGCAATCAAGAAGGAATTAAGTAGGGAAAAAAGGGCTAAAAAACACGCAGTGTTGGACGATGACGAATATTTCCTTCAGAAGTCTGGATATTCTAAAAAGTATGTTTTTTATGTTTGTTGGTTTCATTACTAAATTATTCTTCTTGTAGATTCATCGAGAGTTTGCCAGATTTGGAAGAATTGGAAACTAAATTGCACGCCTATTATGAATTGGAGAAAGTTTCTAAAGGGTGAGTTACAGTTGCTATTTTGTGTACTTTTATTGCAATGATGTTTGAACTAACAACTGAAAATGCAACATGCTGAGATAATTTGGGATTGGAATGAAGCTATCTGTTAATTTTTTGTCATTTCTTTGTTTTATTTCAATAGTTTTTCAATATATACTCTACAGGAGTGAGTTTCTGAGCACTGGGTTAATTTTAATAACAGATTCCTGGAGCCAAAAGAAACATTTTTTCCTTACCACTTTCTCCAATTCTGTCCGTTGCAAAGTGAGCAATGTAAGGTTCTAAAGTGGGCTATTAGCCAAACCACTCGATTCCTTTCGAGATTACATAAAACATTCAGCTTTTGTTTTATGATACTCTTCAAAATTGTGGAGACATACTTTTTTATGCACCGTATTTCTGTTTAGACCACCAAAGTGTAATAAGTGTTTAAGTTAAAACTTTATACTGGGATCATGATGTTGGTGAATAATTGTTGTATTGAATTGTTATATTGTTATTATTATTCTTAAAATAGCTGATATTAGGAGTGCTCATTTCAGTAAACACACACACACATACATATATAATTATTTTTCAATCTAAAACTTCATTCTTCTCTAGTCGAGAGGTCAGTGAAAGTCCAAAACGATCGCTTTTGGACTCCCCTTCGCCAACAAGGGAACAAAAGGCAAGGCAAGCGGTGGCAGAAGCAGCTGCATCTGCAGGCTCCAAATGGAAAATGCAGATTGGACCTGGAGTACCAGCTTCTGCTAGGTTCAAAAAGAAGGCAGAGAGGGAGGAATGGATTGAGGAACAACAACAATTGGTAAGAATTAGCTTGATTTTGTCAAATTCATTTTATATGCTGATCAACAAAATTTCCTGAATCGCTGAACTCATCTAAATGTATTGCTAATAGGAGTTGAAGCGAAAAGGGCCATCAGTCGATTATGAAGACTTGCCGTCCAAAAAAATGGCAAGATCGTCTGTGGAAAAAAGCGTAAGCGTTCGAAAGGCAATGGCAATGAAAGAGCCACCGATGAAGAAACCAGAATCACCGAAGAAGGCAAAGAAAGCTCCATCTCCAGCACCTAAGCCGGTGGTCTCAGCTGGACAAGTGGTGTTAGACAAATTCGGGAACTTCAGATTAATGACGCCACCCGAAATGAAGAAGGCAGGTGGTAGAGATCCTCCATTACCGCCAGGTGCGCCACCAATCACTAAAGCTGCTCCCTCAGGTACTTGGCTCAGACGTTTTGAGCATGCTTGCTTAACTCAAATTTTCAATTGGTGTCATGTTTCACAAGTCAACTTCAAGTTTTTTTTCTCAGTCTGATACAGGGTGATTCAGAACGTTGGCATAATAGTTTTTGGTGAGCTTATCTTAATTTGAGCTGAAAATTTGTATCATGCGGTTTGGGATTATGATTGTCTTCCCTGAAATATTTGCAGGCCTCTACAGCTTCCTGTTGTACCCGAAACCGAGTACTACTTATTCATTTCAAAGGGCACATTCAGGATATTAAATCATATAATATCATTTAAATATAAATAGTTATTGGGATTTTCTGATGAAACAAAAATGTAAATCCTCTACAATTCAATTCTACCAAAAGGTAGTATTATAAGACTTTTTGTGGTATAGACCTAAAATTATACATTCATGAGGAGATTATGAACTTGGACAACTCAAATCTATCATACCTCAAAAATTTCAAATTAAAACCTATATTTTTAATCCTTCAATAAACACATCCTAGCATTTTTTGTATGCCTCAAGAAGAGTTATGATAAATATGAGTTCTCCAAGTTCGTGAACACATTTTAGGTTCATACCTCAAACAGTCTACTATATATTGGCAGAATTGAATATTGTGAATGTATTTTGGAAAAATCATTTCTCTGTGTGATAATCCAAAATGAATATTTCCACATGACTCATTAACTGGTGGAGCTAATGATTTATAATATGCTGGGTGTGGCATTTGAAGGAAGAAATCAGTTATCATCTGGAAGCTGTAGAGGACTGAAAATATTTCATGAATATAGAGCCATTATCTTAAACCACAACACAAAATTCTCAGTTTAATATTCCGATTAGTTTTCGATGAACTTTTAACAAGCCATCACCCTGTATTCCATTAAATTCAACGCAAGTTTAGCCTTTTAGATGAAACATCGTTGAAAAGTTATTTTGGTTTTCAAAATACCCCTAACTTTCATCTAAGCATATACACACAATAAATTTCTACTCACAGTTTTATAGATGGATCTGTGTGAAGTATTAAGTATATTATAAGCTCAATGATGGTGGATCAGTAACAAGGCTATGATTGGTGAATCTGAGATGATTTCTTGATGATGGCTAATCCAAGAAATAACAGATAATCCTGAATTATCTGCCATCAAGAGATCATCCTTGATCTAATACCAGCCTTTATTCATTGAGCAAGTCTCCATCCCTGTTAGAGAAAACAATTTCCTGAGCATATTTTGCATATGCAAAAAAGTGTAACTGATTCGATAAGGGAAAAATCATTTCTGAGAATTCCATGACAGGTTCATTTGAAATAAAATAACTTTAAAACAATAGAGATTTATATATGTACATATCTCTTAATTTTTTTTTTCATTAAAATATCGAAATGCTTATTGATGTGAAATATCTATCTCTGGAATTTTTCAATAAGTAGATTTCAATTTTGCGGGATTTCATTGATGATTAGTTAATTTATTTGTGGAATGACTTGCATGAATGTAATTTTGCACCTGCTTGAAACTTCTGAGCTTACCTGAATTGCTATAATATTTTTTTTATTTTTTCCAATAACCCAAACACTTGATTTATAAGATTTCATTTCTGCACAGTTAACAATGAATTCTAAGTTCTTTTATTCTTTGGAAAATGCTGAATGTAGTGTTTTCTGAGGATATATCTTTTTAATAGTTCAATTAGCTGCATATGTAGTTGGAATTCTAACTCTTGCATTTTGGAACTGTTCCAAGTATTATAGAAGTCGAAATATTGCTATTATGAATCCTCATACCTTTATTGGTATGGGGACATCAAGGTAAGTCTTGGGTCACATTCTAGTTGAACATTCACTCAATATCAACATCATTTATAAGCAATAGGTAGTCTATGCAATCACTTCTGTCCAAAATCAAAAGGATCCAAAGCTTTTATAATAGCCTTTTCATGTGACAATCCTGATGAATAAACATTTGGTATGCTGAGTTGAAGCCTGCTGAAAATATGTATTTCAAATGAATGTTTGGCTGTACAAGGACAACCTGCTATCACTTTCTATTTTATTTTGAGAGTACTCTATTAGTCATTTTCACTGGTCTGAGAAATTTTTCAGCACACCAACAGTGATTGAACCAGCATAATTACAATTTATAAAATGTCATATTTGATTACCGAAACACCAAATAGTAGTTTTTTTGTGCTTTTGAAACTTGCAACTACTCATTTTGAAATGACGATTTTTCCTTATCAAGGTCTTTCTCAATAACTCTGAAATTGTGTTCAAATCAAGTATAGGATTCATTTAAGTAACTGTTCTGTTTTTTTACATAGAATTTAATCAAAGAATAAAAAATTATATGTTCTGATTTGAAAGTCATAATTATGGTGAAGTTGATTTGTCCAAGATCATGATCTCCCCATCAACACTGTACATTTGAGGTTCATACCACAGACAACTTTATGATACCTGGCAGAATTAACTATTATGAGGGTTTTAGGAAAAATTTTCTTCTGCGGAAACGTTGAAAAAATGCGGATTCTCTATTCTTCACTAGTTTCCTATTTATATAGACCCAATAACTCGAAAACTGTTGAGTTTTTGCCAAGTTATAATATATTGCTGAAATAGTCATCGAAAGAGGTATCTAATGACGCCATAATATGATGGGTGCCAGATATGAAATAAGACTTTATCAGTCAGTTTCTGGTGTATAGTTTGAATGGCATCTCCTACAGATCATAATATATTATGTAAATTTCCATTAATTCAATATAGAACTTACCAACATTAATGAAAATAAACAATTTTGTAAATTATTGGTGCTGTGATGTAATGGCAGAGTGAATATCTCCAGATTCCTATTTTTATCATGAAACAGCAACCCTCGATGTTGACTCAAACAAATTTCTCACAATAAACAACATTTTAAATGCTTTACATATGAAACTGCTCATTTGCACATTAAACTTCAATTTTCCACCTAAAATCAGGGCTAGTTGAAAGTACTATTCAGTGTGATCAAAATGTCGATTTCAAATATCAGTTTGAAATAATTATGATTACTGGGATCATCAGAAGAAGAAAAGGATTGATGAAACAGGTAGCTTAATGTCAGTTTCCTTCAAAAAGTGACAAATAAAATTTCTAGGGTGACATATTGAAATTAAAAGATGCAAAAAAAGCTGATCAATCAAACAAGAGGTACGAATTTCCTTTCATTTTGAAATTCTGAGTGGAATAATCTGATGCTGAGAAATGATAACTGTCAACCATCCTATGTAATTAAGTACATGATATATTCAAAGTAATTCAATTTGATATTTCGGCGCTCTTATTTGGTGACACTTCGGTTTTTATAACAAGACTGAGCAGTTTTCCTCAATAGGGTGAGTCTCATTATTTTTGTGGTAAAATGGGGCAATCTTTTTTCTGTTAATGTATAGAGCATAGTTCCATCTCTCTAGGTTCACCATATTTCAATTCAAACTATTGTCTAAGATCGTAGTCTGAAAGAATTTAAGGTTAGGAGAGAAGCATATACAATTTTACTTTCATAATGCAAGTTTTCTCAATCAGGCTTTCAATTGAGAACCTAAATAAGTTTTCAATTTGGATATAATTTTATGGCTTCCTAAATTGATGGCAGGATTCCTTTTCTGTAGATAAATTAAGTTGTTTTGGTTACTCTTCATAGTTCTTGATTTGACATCTTCATAATGTAGAGATTTTTTTTGGCAGAAACTTGAAATATGGATGTGTTACACATACTGCAAGTTGATAACATTATTCAATCTTTATGCTTCCTGAACTGTAGAGTGTCTTTGTCATAATTCTAATTGGTGAGAGGTAATTTAAAGCTGAGATGTTAACATTCATTCTGCCAAAAAGTCTTTCTTGCACTGATGTGACTTTTGTGTGTTTCGATTTTATATGCTGTCAGAAATGTAAGTCATCTGGATTATACCATATAGTTCTTTATCATTCTTGTGGTTATATCATCATTACCAGGGGCGTTTCGGATGTTTTCTTTTGAACTTTTTTCATTGCAAAGATTTTCACATAAAATGCCATATGGAAATGCTCTGCTCAATGAGGTAATGCTCATTGATATTGAGTATAGGGAAGCTACCTTACATGAAATTGTTATTAGATTTGGCCTAGGAAATCTTACTTTTCGGAACCTTGTGTATAAGTTATATATTATATATTCTTCATTGTAGATATAGTCACCTTAAAAACTCTCCATTTACTTTCTAAATTGATTACAACATCAAATATATTGCACTAGAACTGAATTTCTAAAAAGATTATTTGTAAATATTTACCTCAATTTTTTCGCTAAATCTCTTCAGTGTTCTCACAGAAAACTGAACCTGCCATTTTCTATTACCTATGAAATTTTTTTACTGTACTTTAAAATATTCTACAGGTCGTCGGCCACCAGAACCCCCTGGCCGCCCAAGGTCGGATAGCCGTTCACCTATTCGCAAATCGAGATCTCGCGATAAATATAGCCGCTCGAGGTCATCCAGCGAATCTAGGTCAAGGTCAAGGAGCTACCGAAGTCGTTCACGTTCATACTATAGCCGATCCAGATCTCGTTCTGGAAGTTATTACTCTCGAAGTAGGTCAAGGTCCAGGAGCTACTCTGGCGACAGAAGACACTACAGGAGAGGTGGTTTTAGGGGTCGTTTCAACGACCGCGGTACCTACTACAAACCTAGGTTCCAAAATCCAAGGATAAGAGGCGGCAGAGGCGGATATTACAACAGGGATAATAGGTATTATGAGTTTTCTTGCTTGGACTGTAAATTTTGTTTTTGACATTGGCAACACTGAATGTTGTAGGCGCCGTATGTCACATGTTCTCTTGATTTTACTTTCAATTATTTTGAAGATTAAGTTGAATTCCTTATAGGATTCTTTGAAATTGAAACACCCAGTAACTATTAAGTAATGACAACAATTTATAAGTTTCTGAGATTTAGGTTAATGATTGCTTTGAATTTTACATTAACCACATATTCCTCATGTGATGACTGATTTTACCTTGAGATATTTCATCTCACTATTTGTACATAGTAAGTCTCATGTAGGTTGAATCAGATGATTTAGCGCAGTGCAATATCGGTGGTGTTTTGGTTGTTTCCTGTCAAGGATGTAACGGGTCAATCTAAAAGTCACCGGCTTACCATAGTTTTTATCCAATCATCTTTTCAACACCAATTTTGTAGGATGATTTATCCTTTGCCACAAAATAGGGCTCGTTTCGCCGATTCACCTCTTCATTCCACGAAAATGTCTTCTGAGAAGGCATTCCTTTTAGATCTGAGAACAGGAAATAGTCGTTGGCGGTCAGATCTGGGGTATACTGTGAATGAGGAAGCAATTCAAAATCCAATTAATGAATTTCTGCCATCCTTTTCACTTCTGAGACGATGCATTATCTTGGCGAAGAAACAGCACTTTCTTTGTCTTCAAACGCGGCCACCGACTGTGGCATTTTCCCACGCTTTGGAGCTGGTTCATCGAGTGTGGTTCATTGGATGAATGTCTATTGGACTTCCGAGTGAAATGATGGAGCCATGTTAAATTCGTTATCAGGTTATTACGTTTAATCACCTCCAAACACCGCTCCGAATCATCAACTCGTTGTTGTTTTCGGTCAAAAGCGAGGTCGAGAGGCACCCACTTTGCATGTCATGCAAAATCGAGTAATCATATCGACACAATTTGCCATCTTTTACCCAAATACTGCCGATTATGGCGAATATTTTCGCGTAAACGTCACTTAACAGTTATATAGAAGTCCTTATTGATGTTGTGACCTTGCGAAACGAATTCATGATGAACCACACCACAAGTATTGAAGAAAACAGCATGGCCTTGATTCTCGAACGACTTTTGCGAGGTTTTTTCGGTTTCGTCGTTTTTTCCCCACTCATTCCTATGATTTGTGAGTCGCCCCAGCATTTACAACCAGTCAGCACACGAAAAATTTCGTTCAAAATACAAAATTTGAAACAAACTCTGTTCAATATTTTTTTCTATTCCATTCACAGACTAACACTTAAGTTAACCAACATCTGTTGTAAACAAAAATTGAGAGAACAAGTTGACAAATATCACACGCAGTCGTAAGATACAGCAAGATTAATTTACTGGAGAAACATTTCATTTTATCTTATCAGGTCATTGTCATAATTACTTCTATTCAATTGATAAAATTATCACATCTGAGAAAAAATAAAATTTGTTTGTGTTACTAATGCAATACTTACAAGTTTTTGTATCTATTCATTAACAACACTTAACCATTGAAGATATTTTGTATGTGTAAGGACTGCTTTACATTCAGCATGTTTTGAATCGTTGGTATTCAAATAGATTCAGTCAGACAAGCATTGTCATGTTTAGTGATACTATCGATGTTTTTTGCATAGCATAAAATATTCCTTTATTTTTATCCTTGCATAATACTTTGTGTTATTCTTTCGTTCCAATAGTCAATTTTTTCAATCTCTTCAGATTCAGTATTAGAATTTGGAACAATATTTGAATACCAGCGTGCTTGATGTTTAGTGCAATGATTGTCGTCTGTTTGTTTGCTTGTAATTCAATCCTTACAAAAATAACTTCAATATTTATCCAAAATAGGACTCAGGCACAAACGCACAATCGTAATTTCAGAGGTCGAGGACGTCCCTATGGCAATAATAACGGTTATTACAATAACAGGGGTATGAGGCGTCAACCACGTGGCAGATTCCCACCAAGGGGTGGTTATAGGGATTACAGGGACAGACGACATGATAGAAGTCGCTCAAGAGATCGCAGCAGATCCTATAGCAGAACTCCCGATTCTGATTCTGGAAATGATGCGATGAAGAAGGTTAATAATGAAAAAGACAAGATTAACAAGTATCTTAACAATGACGGAAACAATGTTAAGCATGAAGGTCCTTTATCTGAAGGTGAAGATAGGGACGATTATACCACAACTACCAGTGCCCCAGGTACTAATGACAAGTTGATCGATAGAGAAGCCTTTGATGGGAAGTGGGCAGAGAAAAAGGAAGCACCTGGTGAAGAAAATGATGGAGCCAATAATATTCCATCAGAAACAAACATTGAGGAAATGGATAAATTTTTGAATAAGGTTAAAAAGGATAAGAAAGAAGAAATGTTGGAAAGGAATAAGGATTTATTGAAGAATAAAACTTGAAGTAATTATTTGCACATTTTGAGGTTTTTTGTTGATGACTGATTACTACTTTTTAAATTAATATGAATACAGTATGAATTAGTGCATTTCTCTTGATCAAATGTATGGTATCAATAAATTTATTGTTTCAAATATTGACGTATTATTGGTAGCACCAACAGTAATATTAATATGGATTTTCCTAAACATATCGCAATGCTTAGACAACAATAATAGGAAAAGGAACAATTACTACCTAAGTGAACTAATTTTCAGGCTGCAACATATGCACTGGCCATTTGCATAGTGCCACAAGGGCTATATAATGATAAAAGGTACTATGAATGTATGTCCTAAGTTACTTCCTTTAAGAAATACAGGGTGTTGAAGTTAATTTTTTTATTTTAATAACTGGATAAAGAGGTAATAATTGAACAAAATGTGGTATGCAGGGGTTTTGTATGAATTAATTCCTTGCTGTTTCTTTTAAACTCTTTCAACAATGGTATTCTAAGTAGGTTACTTTGGTGCTTCTGGACAATTGCTGCGTGCATCATAACTTATTGATGCATTTTTACCGGAAACTGTTGCTTCCTAGCGACTTCAACAAAGTATACCTTTGAGAGAAAAAACAGGTAGAGGAATCGATTTGTCTGGTCCAGAATGACACTAAAAAGTTTGATTTAAATGTGGAAGAATCCTGTATGTGCCGTGCCCATTAGTAATCTAAAATCCAATAGGATATTTGGATTCTGCATCAAACAAACAAAATCAAATATAAAAATATACTTCAACACCCTGCATTTCTTAAAGGAAGCAGTTTCGGACATAGACCTTTTTTTTATATTTTATGGCTCTCGATCGCGTAGCACTCTGCATGGTCCATTTTTCCTTGACACCCTGTATAAAGCAGGTCAATTGATTTTCTGTAAGCAATGTTATAACATTTCTATTCACTAAGCATTGAAAAATTTTCATGGAAAGTGCCCCATCAAAGTTCACAAATCATTGAAATGTATTTTCAGTCACTGATCTTTTAGAGCACTTCCTGAAATTTATGGCCCAGTAGCCTGGGTCTCCCACGTTCCTTATTATCCTAGGCAAGGCTGTACATTTGGCCGACGCTTTTTGCATGACGTGATCTGAGAAATTCGTATTTTTGGCGAGGACCACCCCTAGATATTTGAGCTGTGGTTTAGCCTTCACTTATTTCCATCTCTCTCATACCGTCTATGATGCATTCCCATCTTGCTGTGTTGAAGGCATTTTTAATATGTATGGCTACCAACACGCACCATTTAGGCTTCCCTACCTTTATCCTTTCCTTTACCTCTAGTATGGCCGTAACTGGATTTTTTCTTTGGAAGCCATGTTGATTTGGTGATAGGGGTTTTTTTCATCTCCAGTTCCTCTTCCAGTCTGTTCACAATTAAACTTTCATATAGTTTTGCGAGGGTGTTTATTAGGCAAATCGGTCTATAACTATGGAAGTGGTTCGGGCCCCTTACTTCTTTTGGTAGCAGAACCGCTGTTGGAAATTTTTGCTAGGAGGTCATTCATTATGTTCAGGACTGCTGATGGGGCCATCTGTTAGGACCTCGACGGTAAAATCATTGGGACCAGGGGCTTTTCTGTTCCGCATTTTCCTCACCGCTGCCTTAAGTTCCCTCTTCGTGAATGGTTCCTTTTGTAGATGAGATAATCGGGATATCCTTAATATTTCCCTACACTTTTAAAATTTATTTTCTTCTCTTCCCTGATATTCTGACTCCGGGCGCACGTCGCATTGTCCGGTGACAATTCTGTACCCTTCACCCCAGATATGGTCCATAAATCCTTCCAGCATTTCGGTCCGTTGTTTTCTTTTTGCATTTCTTATGAGCTTCTTCAATGTCCTTGCCTCCTTCACTTCTTCTAGATACCGATTTGACTCCACACCCGGCTCTTCTCCCTTGTCATCTATACTGTATATATCTGTTTCTGCTCGTCTTTATTCCACCAGAACGGCTTTTTTTGCGGTGTCTGTTTTTTCTCGAAACTACAGTTTTTTAAAGCACTTATCAGTCTGTATGTTCCAATTTTTTTTTGTTTTCAGATAAACTTTCAATTGTTGCCTAATTTTTCTTTTCTCGTTACAATTTCAAAATTTACGTGACCATGATGTGTACGGTTTCTCATACTTCACTTTCCAGCTTCTTATGTTTTAGCCTTTAAAAATTTCTTCAGAACAGAGCGTGACATCAATATGACTCATAGAGTACTTATATCCACTACATCGAAAACCTAAATCTTGCCTTGGGCGCCTTCGAACCACGCGACGGCCCTGCATGTGAAGTTACCTATTTTTTTTCCTTTTTGTTTTCTGCCTTCTAATTATCAATAATTCAACAACAAAATCACACATTGAAAAATCCTTTTGTTCATAAAAAATACATTTGATTTATGGGCTTTTATTTACAAATCAAGGCTGAAGAATATATTCACATGACAATATACGAACATACATTTTAGCTACATTTATTATTCAACATAAATAAATTCATTATAATTCTTTGTAACAAAAAATAAAACTTGAACATATTAACCTAAAGGAGTAAAATTAATAGTATTGATTTCAATATATATAAATAGTGTGATAGCAGAACCTCAAACTGAAACATTTTCACATTGTAGAATACCCTCATCAAATAGGTAGATTTCTGAAAAAATAGTCTCTGAATATTCAGATGATTGGAGAGGCTATACTGTAATCATTTATCTATACTACCCCACATTATAAAATACCAGAACCTTAAAATTATTTGAATGAATATACAGGGAATATATAAAAAACCTGGTTACAAAAGTGGGAAAATGTGAGGTATTTTACAAAACTTTCACAATATACAAAATCCTAGATAAGTTTAAAAAAAATGTACACCAGAAAATTGTGAAGAAATCAGTTCCATTCAAACAGTAATAATTATTTTGACAGAAGTGAATTTGAGCCACTGAAAGAAATTTTTTGAGAGGAAGGTGCTCAATATTGCGTCAGTCTGACGTTATTCCAGCTACACTTTGTTCTCTACTATCTAGTTATGGAAAAAAATAAGTACTGCCAATACAAATGTTAGTGAATGTACCTTAAAAAACATGCAAAGTATCATATACATTGTTCATAATTGGAAACAAAAATGTTCACTCAATTATTACTCAAAAATATCGTAAACTTAAAACTGTAACGTATTATCAAAAAAGCATATATTTCAAAGGCGTCTCTTCTGAAGATATGGTAATCAACAATATTGTATTAGAAAAACTTTCAGAACTACATTTGGCCCATTCAAAGTGTTGAGAGTGATATTAAAATACCTAACACTGGATTGAATTTTTATGTTGATAACATCACATACCTTAAAATTTGAGTTTACGATAAATTTAAAATCATTTTTCTGAAGCATTTCCACCGCCGAAAAATCTCTAAAATATTCCTAAATCTAAAATTTCAAAATGAATCAATAAGGCCACTGTGGCATCATGAAAAAACACGTAAAAACCATTGGTGAATAAGTTATGGTCACAGTATACTGTCATAACCCCAGAATAGCGTAAATCCATATAAAAATTGTTAATTACAAAGCATTCTAAAAACGACCCAATAGAATAATAAAATTAATAGTAATAAACGTTGGTACGTCATTTTTTTATATTTTATATCAAATTTCAACATACTGACAACATAAATAAGTAAAACAATATACACAACTGTATAAAAACAAGGTTTCCAAATCAAATATAAAAATAAATGAACAAATATCAACTTTGAATTTCTCAAAGCTTAACACAAAGATCTAATAAATAAAATAACATAAATTGTTTCTATTATAACACAAAAAAAAATTGCTCTACTTTGCAAATTTTCAGTAGGGTTCTTAGACTAGATTTAATTTCAATATCAAAAATCGTTAAGCTTAAATTTAGCACATAATGCCTTGAAAACCTTGTCTTGTTTAAATAATCTCCATTTCATTCGAAACAATCTCACAAATATGTGCAATTGTTCAACTTGAATTGATTATCTTTATCCTCATTTCACTCTATTATGTTGAATTATTTACATCATAGATTAATTTTCAAAGATATGAAATGGATAAGGTTTAATAATATGGCCAATTTAAAAATCAAATGATATGCAGTCTTCAAATCACATAAGGGGCAAAGAAGGTTACGTTACTAATCTCTTCCTTAAGTATTTGTTCTCTTGATTGACGATGCAATAAAATAATTGCTATGCACTTCGGGTATAATGATCTTCCCCTAGTCCAACTTGTGAAATTTTATGATGCGAAATAAAACACTCGTAAACATGAAATTTTGTCATGAAGTGGAAGATAAAAATTCTGTTTTTCTTTATTGGGTATTTGAATATGAAATTCAAATTCAAAACGTCAGTATTGTCATTGAAAAACTTTTGCAAGCCTTGTTTTGTTGATATCAATAAAATAGGTATATTATAAAAAAATAATTTCTGTATTTGGGATGATGTGCATCAATTAGAATATTTATACAAAGTGGTAAAAACATATCTAATAGCGATATTTTTGGTCTTCAGAAGTGTTGATCACTTATACAATTGAAACCAAGTCCATGACTATGCATTTGTAGAAAATAATTTAAAATGCTTGCATCAAACTGTATACCAACAAAAACTGAATTTGAATTTTCTAATCAGCCAAAAGCATGTGAAACCACAGGCACTTATCTTTTGACTCACTTGTGGAACTGTTTTTATATTAATTCAGTAGTATTCTTCATTTCATGTCCCCTGTGAGATAATTTCTCAAAAAGTTTTGATCGAATTCCCAGGTCAAAATTTACCACATAAAATATAAAAAAGTCAGCTGATTGGGACAAAAGAGCTGATTATAATATATATGTATATTATATATAAATATGTATAGATATGGTACACAAATTACATATTTACAAGTAATGCACTGCATTACCGGCGCCATAGAAAAATTTTCGGGTAATCTTAAAACACAACATTCATAATTTCACCCACAGCCTCAAAGTTTTGCTACGTATTTGCTGAAACATGATTGATTGGAAAATTCGTAGATAAGGAATTAGCAGATGAGCCATTGGCCTGTGGTCCACCGTTGTTATAAGGATGATTTGAGTTGCACAGCACCATGTATACATTGTCAATTTTGCTCAGCTTTTCGAAGAAAGGTATCAAGTCAAGCAGTTCAGAGTCATTCATGTCATCAAACCAACTAGCTACTGGTACCTGAATGAAAATATCTAATTAAATCAAGTTCAACAACTCAGATCAAAGCAACCATACAATTCCTCAAATATTATGAACTGTACTCAATTATTTAAAACTATATTGATATAATCCTGTCTACTGTTTATGTGATATTGTGTCAACGGTCATACCTATCGAGACATGTTGATTTAAATATATAAATAAATCAAGTATCCGAATAGTTTTACACCTTAAAAATTCCATCTCTGACATTTGGTTCTTACTTAAAAGAAATTCATTTTAAATCATTTCAGAATTAGAATAAATATGAAAATTATTTCCCATGAAATTCTTGATTTTTATAAAATTTGGCAACTAAGTAATTTCAAATATTCATTCCATAATGAATCACTAAATTAATAAAAAAAAAATTGTTTGTGTCATGAGTATGTTGTCTATATTAATTTACACATATTTTTTTAAATCTCTGGAAATTCGCATTACATACACACCAAGACTTGAGTCATCAAATGATTCTTCTTGAACCATTAGCAATACTGGTATGAAAATTTTCTAAGAAATGTACTTACAGCATTATCTGGATGGAATACATATGAAGCAGGTGAGTTATCCACAATAATTATCTTTTGCAACTCCCTACCAAGTCTGTTCAAATCTTTTACATAATTGCCTCTATAAAAGACACAACTCTCTCGAAATAATCTAGTTCGGAAAACTCCCCATTGATCCAACAGATCAGCAACAGGATCAGCATATTTAGCTAGTGATGCAGTGAATAGCACACACTCATATAATTCTCCCATTCTCTTCAAGAATTCGTCTACATGTGGTCTTTTAAGCACATATACCTGATGCACAATTCCATCTATTTCAACAGGCACAACAAAATCTGCATTACTTATTGGCTGAAATGAAAAAAATAATAAGTAATGATACATTAATATTTCACAAACATTATAAAACTCACCTTAAAACTACTATGAACTAAGGTTTCATCTAAATCTATCACCATACACTTTTTATGCATATCCTGGTGTCGTACCGTAGGCAACAAGAAGGAGTCCCTGCCAGAAATATACTGTCTATATGGTGATTCAAGACCTTCTTGTGAGCTTTCATTTTTGATTTTTCCACCCAAACAGCACAGTAAAGATCTGAGAAATCCTCCAGAATTGAGTTTCTTTCTTGTTTTTGGCTCCTGGATTTTTTCCTCTGATATGTCATTTTCATCATTTGGCAGTGTTTCTGGAAAATTAAAACTGCGATTCTAAACAAGCTGAAATGCAGCGATAAAGTACTATTCAAAATAATAAGCAAATTCGAACACCTGGTAGTTCAAAAAGGTTGAAAAAGTGTGCTTCACTGTAGCTCTTTGATTGATGTGTAATAAGGTTTCCATTGGGGATTCTGTTAAGCATTCTGGTTGAAATATAGTAGTTTTAGAAAAAATGCAAGGATGAATATATCAAATTAAAAATCATTTAAGGTCAGGTAAACAATTTTCCTATTGGAATTTCCAGATTAAATAGGTGAGAAAACCTCACTTCCAGGGTCTGGCTCAAGGTTAGCTACTTTACTAGAGCTAGTCTAATCAACAGCTTGTTTGTTGATCAGTGAAACGCCATTTCCAAAACGAATTTATAAATACTGATAAGTGTGATAAGAGCAAGCAATTCAAAAACACCAAATTTAGCATAAGTCCACCTCTAAATTTAGTCAAACCTTCACTATCGTAGAAAGGAAATTATAATTTAAACGAAAAAAAGAAAAAGCTGTCAACCGATATTTACCTTTTTCGGGAGGATAATTGTTCAATTGTTTATCTTCCCTAGATACTTGAGTAATAATGGACGAAGCGTCCATTTAAACATTTGCTTTTTTTGAACTGAGAACTATTTGTTGTTCAACAATTGTTTTTCCTACACCATAAACACTTAAAAAGTCAACTTTTTGAAACACCTTTTTGCAAATGGCAGATAATCTTTTCATAGGTACAGATTTGCTTAGGAATCTGCATTATCGGCTGATTCATAGTAGAGTTCTATAAAAATAGCCAAATTTTTAAGGAAGAAGAACTGGTTCAAAAAACCCTGACGTAACAAATATTCGGTTGTGCTGTTGTTTCGGATTTTCGGTAGATGTAGAACATGGATTAAAATCTCTTCAATCTATGATGTAAAATTCTACAAAGGCAAACTAATGAAATTCATTAGCTAAGAGATCGTCAGCATGCTTAATACTGAATATCAAACCTCTTACTGTCCTACTACTGTTCAGGTTGGCCCTTTGTTAGTTTTCCTTAGCTATGAAAGTTAAAGTATTGACTCGTGAGCAAATTTTGCTTATTGTCTACAAATTCGGCAATTTTGCTAATTTGAGAAGGTTGTGCAGAATTATGAGTTTTTTCAGACTGTCAATAGGTACTGATTGGAACACTAGAGGGCAAGTGATGTAATGGGATAGAATTCTGCAAATACGATAATAAATTTTTCTTTGCGACAATATAATTTTGAAAGAGAATCTGTCCTTAATGTATATTTTTTAGAGGTTTTACATTCCTTGTAGTGACAATTCTGAATTATTTTTAACGAATAACGTAAAATAATTATACATATATGAATATAATATGTTATAGTTACTTCTATACTACCATCCAGGCACCATCTATCATGTTTCACGTCATCTTTATGAAGCAATTTAAAGCTATAGGTGCATGCCTTTGTTTCAGTACGAATTATGAGGACCATATTCACTGTAAACTAGATGAAACATGAACGCGTCAAGATAATTATCATAGAATTGGTCAGATTTCATTTTCATCTTTAGAATAGTATGATGTCCTCAAATTTTTCAATAGGTTGCCGTTCCTCTATGAACGAGCGGAGTTTCTTTGTGACCTCCTTTGGTAACACTGATCTGTGGTTTATATCTATGATTTTATTATAAACAAAAAATAATAAATAATAATCAAAGTTTTTCTGAAGATTTTCAATTTCAAAGTTAAATTTTGTTTTCAGTGGGTTTTCAGTCTTCATAGAAAAAAATATATATGATGAAAAGAACAATAAATGTGCAAAGTCAAAGATAATTGCAGAAGTTTAATCTCAATTATTTTATATTAGGAGTATTAAAATAATGGATCATTGTGAAAAACCTTATGTTGATTCACTGAGATTTGATCTTAATTTAAACCAAGATAGAGTACCTATCCTATCAGATATTTCATATGAACATTTTTATGAGAATTACCTTAAGAGAAATATTCCTTGTTTAATCACGTCAGTAGGAAATGATTGGAACTCTTCTAAATTATGGTGTCAAAATGGGAAACCGAATTACAATTATCTTGAATCTAAATATGGTGATTCAGTTATAACGGTACACCATTGTAGCGAGAAATTTTTTGATTCTCATAAAACATCAACAATGAAATTTAAAGATTATATTAGATATTGGGTACAATATAGTTTAAAAGAAGACAAAGAAGGAATGGAATTATTGTATCTTAAAGATTGGCATCTAAAAAATGAATGCAAAGATGATGAATTTTATCAGGTGCCAGAATACTTTACTTCTGACTGGTTAAATGAGTATTTGGTGGCCAATAATAAGGATGATTATAGATTTGTTTATATGGGTCCTGCAGGATCATGGTTTGTTATGAAGCTTTCCTGATAGTTCACAATGACCTTATTTATTATGTTGAAGGACTCCTTTACATAAAGATGTGATGAATACTTTTAGCTGGTCCGTGAATATATGTGGCTATAAAAAGTGGATATTATTTCCTCCAGGAGAAGAAACATCTTTAATGAATGAGGGTGGGCAACTTCCCTCTAATGTGGAGAACCTTCCAGAAAATATCAAATATTTCATTGTGATGCAGCACCCTGGTGATGCTTTGTTTGTACCGTCACAATGGTATCATCAAGTTTGGAATTTAGATGATACTATATCCATCAATCATAATTGGGCGAATGCTTGTAATATTACTTACATGAAATCAAGTATATCACAAGGCCTATTAGAAATAAAGAAAGAATTGGAGCACATATATCAAGATAACAGTTATCTGAGTGAATGCCAAGATATTCTACGATGCCATGTGGGAATGAATAGCCAGGATTTCTTTGAATTCATCAATTTCATTGTTTTCAAAAGGATAGAGGAATATAAAAGGCTCTCTAGTGAAGAGTCTTTAAAAGGAATACTTGTTTTTGAATTGAGACAAATTGAAAGAATATTATCAAATAGTTGGTCAATTGGTCCTGCTCAAGATGAAGATGCAAAAAAATTAAAGCAATATATTGAATCTGTGTTGATACATTAAACAATAGTGTATTTTTCTAGAAAATTGTAATAATCTTTGGAAAAATATATGATAATTTGTTTGACATGCATTTTTGTGGTTGTGTCTTGGTTTGATTCCTTGAATTTTTCCCAGATAATTTATTCTGAGCGCATTTTTACTTGAAAAGATGGTATTGTTTGCGGGATGTCTTTATGAGGGTATTTCCAGGTGATTACTACCTGTCCGAGTCTTTTTGGGGTTCTTGTTCACATGAATTTGGGAAAAGTGTTTTGTTTGGATTAACTGATTGAAACTTCGTGGTTAGAATCGTTCATCCTTCCGTCCGTAAGCACCATTAAGTTAGAATTCAATGAACTAGAGAACTGAAATTTTCAGGGTCGATTTTTGAAATTAATATCTGGGTTAAGTTCATTATTTGACCAAATCGGGCCAGTAGTATCGGCATGACGAAAATAAATATAGTTTAAAAAAAGCGTAACGTATCGAATAACTGGATATAGTTATAGCATATAGTTGTATCAAGTATTACCGAGAAAAACTGTGTGTCACAAATATTTTCTATTATTTCTGATTTGACTTTATCGGATTAGATTTGAATCAATTCATTTTGTAGAGCAGTGCTAAGATACCTTTGATTCTCCTGGTCACTGTTCAATAAATCCTACAACACATGGTCATACGACGCGACGTTGAAAAGTTTGAAAGTAGTACAAGATATAAAAAATTTATCGATAAATTTATTTGAATTTTCATTTGACGACCGGGCCCCCCGCACCGCGAGATCTGCGGGTGTGTACGTTACGCCACTGCCTATCTGAAAATGTACTTTATGTATACCGTGGGCGTCGAAAAATTCATTTTCTTTGAAGAAAAATATTTGGCAACAAAATCCTGATGCAGGTCAATTTTTGTTCCACTTTTACCACTAAAGGAAAAACGTCAGATATTTCAGATTTTATATTCACCCTTAGAATGGGTGCTATAGTTTCACAAATTAAACCCGGATTTATCTCTTTAATTTCACTATCGAGTCCAAAGACATGTTATTTTTCTTCGCCTTTCTCTCTATTTTTCCTATCTTCTGCTTCAAAATTTTGTTTTCCTCTTCAGTAGCCCTGAGTCGCCTTTGTAGTTCCTCCACTTTTTGCAATACTCTAATACTCTTGTTTCACTTATTTGGATAGTCTCATTTAGTTCTGTTCTATTTTTTCGGATTTTCTTCAGAATATTTTAGATACTATTTTCGTCTCCTGACATCATACAAGACTGGTATTGTGTGGTATGCTTTAAATATTTGTCACCTCGTAATCTTCAGATGTTTTGAGTTTTTTCAGTTTGTAATGATTCGAGTTGTATCCAGAACAGTATACACTAAAGTCTTGATTTTAGAAAAGGTACAAAATCAAACGAAAAATGTAAAACTACATAAGTAAAAAAAAAAAACGAAGGGATAAAACTTCATAAGGGTCGAAACCTGGTATTAAAAATAATTTAATGATAACGGTGATCGATATAATATAAAAGAGTAAAAGGTTATAAATATGAAAATGGTTAGAAAAGGGGGGGATTTCTAATACAAAAGAGTTACAACTGAAAGAAAGGAGGTTGCAATGAACTGCATAAGATTGAATTAATTCACAAAGATAGAATGTCATGAGAAACTCATGAAAAAAATCTTAAAAAACAATTAATTACTCAGTCATGCCAATGATCTGAAATGGTTATTTCAAAATACTTTAAGGGTCTCCTCAGACACTAACAATTCCAGAATGAGCAATGAAGTAAATCAATGGAAGGATTAGAATAAATATAATAAACGAATGCAAATGAGTTAGAAATTCATACATGTTATATTTACAAATCAATACTGCCATTCAGCTGATAGAACACACACAAGAGGATGTAAATTATAAGAAATAAATTGAAGAAACCAATATTGCTACTTAGTTGGGAGAAGACAAAGAGGAGTATTATAATTAAAAGCACACTACAAGGAACAAATCGAAAAAATACTCCAAAGAGATCAAACAATGTCTGTTCTATACCAGTCCTCTTTCACGATTATTCTTAATTATCAATTAATCCCTTTATCAGCTTATTTTTCAATGGTAATCCATTGATTGACCAGTTCGACAGCTCCATTTTTGCGCTTGTCCTAGTTTATTAAACTAGTAGAGCAGGGTGCTATGGAATTGCCCAACTGTCTTGAAAATCGAACCGAAAATGGTCTCAATAGTTTCGATTTCCCGATAAAGAATCCGTTTCTTTCAAGATAAAATATCAACATTCATTGAAATTTCAATAGGGCTTTGAAAATACTTTATGATTCGGACATAGATAATTCTAATATAATGTCTGAATATCTACTTTGAAATTTCATTGAATGAGATGTCCTAATTCTGTGTGAGGATATTAGTAAGATGATACGAGTATATTGCAGTTTTAAGTGGAATAGTGTGGTAGCTGAAATCAGACTGAAGGAAAACTTTAAGTTTGATTATTTTTAATTCTAGATACTTGTTATTTTATTTTTCACTTGTACATTATATGTTTATTTTACCTTAGAAAGGGTTGCTATAAATACACTCATTATGCCCGTGGGCATTTTAGCGTGCATTATGGATCATAACGCTCGCTCGTTGTGCGAGAAGCAAAATAAGCTAGAAAGAAATTATTTCTTTCGCATAATTTTAATACTAAAACAACGACAACTCAACAAACGAAAACAAAGTTTTCTTAAATTTTTTTTTCTTAATTAAAATTAAAAGTGCAGTTTTCGAATTTTCCGGAAAAATTCTCCAATCGTGAATCTTGGGATGTTTTCGAAACCTGAGGAGCGAAAACTTGACCACAAGTACTTGGAAGTTCGTTCACAAGAGAACCACTAGAGAATTCATGAGAATCTGTTACCGAATTCACAATCATCGTCGATATTTTGTTTTTGGAAAAAATGCTCTGCTCTATGTAACCTTCCGCCACAGATGCACTCTTCCATCTTCCGTGTATTTTTAACGTTTCATATGATGCACCAGCCTCAGTTAAAAGAGTTGCTGAAGTCCGTCTCAAACAATGTCCTATATATTCATTTGCATTATCCAATTTTAAGTATTTGGCAATCATCGAATGCACACTTCCTATGGTATTTTTGCCAACAGGTTGGATGGTGCACCGACCATTTCGGAACGTGAGGAAAAATCTAGGATTCTTCACTCCACTGGGTCTCAAGGTTATATATTTTCTGACCAGCCCCAAAGCTCCTATTTTTTCTTCCTCTACAATGCTAAATCCTTTTGACATACCGGTTTTAGTTTCGGGTATTTTAACAAGTAAACAGCTACCCTTATCTTCTATATCTTTGATAGACATTTTCACTAATTCATCTCTCCTTAGTCCTCCAAAAACACCCATTATTAGAACTACTTTATGAAGAAGATGAATTTCATCAGGAGCTTTATTGATGAATGTATGAACTTGTTCTGCTGTCAAAACTTGGGATTTCTTCGGAATATATCCTTTAGATTTCATTTTTAAAAACGCTACTAGCCGGGAGAATTGTGAAATATTGATATTTTCATTGACAATCAGTGTAGATTTCAAAATAGAATATTTCGTCCACAATGACGCAGGACAAAATTTTTCAGACTGAAATAAAAAAAATTACCCACACATGAACAAAATGAAAAATAAAATAGCATACCAATTCTTGAAAGTACGCCAATAACACTGTTTCATCTATAGCAATTATTTCATTTTTCAACTTCCATTGATGGTATGTTTCATAATCCTTGTCGTAGACGAGTCTGGATTTTTCTGGTAATAAATTATTTGCAGCTTTGGTTGCATTTTCAATTATATTATTTGGCAAATTGCTATTCATTTCTGTTATTTCTTTAAATCTTCACAACGAAAACAGTAATGATATTCATTTAATAAATAATGACAGCAATAACGAACTTCAAAATATTAATAAATACTACTGAAAGTTAAATGGAAAAAAAATTATAGGAGCAATCGAATTTTATTGTAATTAAATGATATATTCGTGAAAAATAAAATCTTGTATGCACCACGAGCGTTAATAGATCCTAACGCCCATTGGGCAACATTCATCCCTCGGGCCAAAGGCCCTCGGGCCGAATGTTTCCCTCCGGGCGTTAGGATCAATATAACGCACTAGGTACATAAATAACTATTATATTGCCTATCTCCGTAGTTTTTATATGTTCGAGAGTCAGGGAAAAGATTTTAGAACAAACGCATGAAAGCTTAAAAATAATTAATTAAATCATTCTATGGGTACTTTTTGTGTTAGTTAATAGATATAAAAGAACAATGAAGCATCAGTTTTGAAAGGCATTTGGATGGATTTATTATATAACTCGGAAAAGTTGATAAATCTCTTCTTCAATTTTCACATAAGGCTAATCTAGAATGGTAGTTTTCCGTTAGAAATCAATATTTTATCTTGTACAAAGATATGGCAGCCTGATATAGAATTATCTGGTCAATACCGAATACCGCAGAAGGGTAATATCGTGATTGTTAAGCGTTTTTGCCAGACAATTTTTATTTTTTGCTAGTTCGATCTTAGTAGTTGATCTTTAAATTTTTCCATGTTTCGTAAGTACCTTTTAAATCATGATAAAACAATTTAAGGCTATTGGAATTGATTATCTTATGAAAATTGTATTGCTTTCAATAAGACTGTAAGGTTTTGTCTAATAGTATCACTTATTGCTTCAAAAAATTTCATTTCATAAGATATCCGTTGTATTCAAGCAAAAATTTGTGCATATATGGACGTTATTGCTATCTTAAAAATTTTCAAATTTCATTGTAGGAGCTTTCTTTCATCAGAAGATATAATTACTTTTTCATTTATTTAAGGGTAAGGAATCACAGAAGTTGAAGATAATATTAATTAATTACGTTGACATTTACATTCCGTGTCGAATAATGACTCATTGAAAGAGAAACTAGAGTATATTTCCCATCTCTTGGCACCTCCCCCCTTATTCACCTTAAACATATTGTAACATTTTTCCTAAACAATATTGTACAACAACAAGTCCTAAATCAATTTATTTATTCACACCACGTCAATCAATAATTTATGTACAGAATTTATATTTACAATGAACAGATGCTGTCGGCAAGTTCTACAATAAATTAACTCTTCCGGTAGCTCACTAATGTTTTTATACTGCTAATTGACATTCTGGAGTGCTCAGGAACTATCCAGGTGTTTCGCGAATATTCCATATGGCCTCTTTGTATTTTGCTAGGCGATTCATCCCTCTTGGCAATGGGTCTTCACGAATATTGGCGAATAGGTCCTGAGCTTGCGGTATTCATTGGATGTGTTACCACATTCGTTCTTTCCAGCTGGTCATCGTCCATGGCAAGTACGTTGCTCAATTCTTCAAAGTGATGTTTGAGAAAGTCCATACCGGTCGGATCCATTTTTCCAGGTTGTGATCTAGTCACCGGCATTCAGAATTTTTCAGACCGATTTTAAGAGTAGGTTTCACTCTATTTTGGTAAATACCCCACTCCTGACACCAATGTAACGTTTTTCCTAAACAATATTATGAAACAGCAAGTCCTCATTCAACTAATTTATTTAAACCACTTCAAATAATGATTTATATTTACAATGAACACGTGCTGTCAGCAAGTTATAAAATCAACTAACTCTTCCGATAACTCACTAATGTTTTTATATCGCAAAAGGATATTCTGGAGTGCCCAGGAACTATCCAGATGTTTCTCGAATATTCCATGAGGTTTCTTAGTACATCATAAACTGTTAAATTTTTACTGGAAGTAAATGTCATGCATATCGTAACTGACGGTTCTCCAGCTTATATCGGCGCACGCCACCCGCCTCTTATCGCTTCTTTAATCACTTTGTCGGTATCAAGCGAAATCAGGTCCGTATACGATTTGATAGCGAGCGAATCCCCTCATCTCGCCAGTGGTACTTTGATGAATGTTAACATATTCGATGACCATTGGTAGTATTTGAATTTGGGAAGTCATATGTTGTGGTATGGATATGCAGAGAAAGTGAGTCTGGCTCCAGTCTCCAAGATGTACATGGCGCTTTTTCTGGACATGTCTGGAAGGATCATCACATTCTTTGTTAAGACTGGCAGCCTCCTTCAAGACAGTCCTTTTGCTGAGAGGCAGCAACCTTGAAACCGGCCCACAGTTGCACTTGAGGTCTTGATTCTCTGAGATTACCATGCGTCAATAATGACTAGCTCGCACCACTGGAACAATGATTATTACTTTGAGTTATAGGTTCGTTCATTCTTCGTGGCGGTTGCATTAGTATCACACTATTCCAGAGTACAGGAAAAGAGTCTAGAACAAGCACGCAAAAGCTACTGACGTCAGTGATTTTCTAAATTTTCATTTTGTTTATTGCACCAAAATTAGTAAACTGATGTGATGAAAGTTGATCGCATTGATAATTAAGAAATTGAAGTTTATGATTAAAATAGAACAATAAATGGTTGATTCATTAAATATTTTTATTTTAGCTTAAGTGATCCCTATTACCTACAACTCTCATTGAACGAATTTAGTGAATTATTCAAAATTTGTTGCTTGCTGATTTTCGCTTAAATATACAAACTCCTACGATTGAATATTATCCAGATGTTAGCAAAACGACTAATCAATCAAGTCTATATTTCCTGAGCTATTGAGGAAGTCAATTCTCAGATGCTCACAACTTCTGAATTATTGGACGGACTTGGCCCAAAACGAACTCAAACAAGAGATTCAAACAATTAACCTATTCTGAAAGTATCAACTTTAGACCACGTTCTTCGAATATTATTACTTATACGGCCAGACATACTTCAGTCTGACCATGGATTTCTCATCAGGGAACCGAATCCAATCGTTTGATACAATTTTCGGTTCGATATTTTAAAATTACAGGTGTTGGGCAATCTTATGTTTTGGAATACATTATTCAATTTTTGTTTAGATCTCATGCCTTTATTCGATGGACGAATTTAACATAAGGAAAAGTCAAAGAGAAGAAATCCTCGAAATTTACAATGAATGTCTCCAAGAAGATGACCAGATCACAAAAATTTATCAAGGTAACTCTCTTGAAACTTCTTCCATCCAGATTACCACCAAAATGAATATTTTCAACCTTGCAGCTGATTTTGCGACGGTATTCAAAAAAGGGCTTATGTACAAGGGAATATACTGGCCCTCTTTGACGAACAGCTTTCACTGCAAAAAGTTAGAATTGGCATACCTAAGATATTCTCATAGGCAGAGGCAAAAAGCACTGATTATAGTTAATATTGTTGATTTCGTACTGAAGGTGAGTAAACATTTATGTTTATTTAACAGCTTCTAGAGAATCGAAAAGAATAATATATAGAAAATCATTGATGTGAGACCAGGAGCTTTTGAACTCTTGTTCTCTAAATGATACTATACTAACACGAGTTTCAATTATAAGTATATTATATCAAAATATGAATAACATGAAGCTTAAAATAATTTCACTAAAAATTGATAGAAAAAGAATTTTAGGTTGTGCTCATCTTACTGTGGATATATTTGCCACCGAAGAATAAAGACTCTGTAATTGTTCAGCCCGATCACATAATATGGTCGGCCAGCTCAATGTCTATCAATATGGCAGTCTGTGTTTTGGGATGGTGGAAATGCTTCGCAAATAATTACCTTCATTGGGCAGCTATGAGTACATGGCTTTTACTGACAATGCAGAGTAAGTACCATGTTGGATTTTCAACTTCTTCCTACCCCAATATTCAATATTTTATCTGTATAACAAATATATATATATTCTTATCAGGTCGATCTAAATACGTAGTACTCTCGTTCTGGCCAAACGACAGTAATTTTTGAATATTGATCTGAAAATGGTCTCAATATTGAATATTTCATAATAGTTATTTGTATAACCAAACCTGATTCACACAATATTTCGTCTAATTATGAATAGGATGTGACTATTTGAATTGAAATTGAAAGTATACCGAAACGTTCATACAAGTGTTAAGTGAATTCGGAGATATTTATTTTATTTGTTTTTTATTTGTAAACGTCAGTTTCCAAAAACTTAATCAAGAAAGTTTATTTATTAACTCACTAACTTGTAAAACTTGTAACGCCCTTTCGAGCAGTTCCTTTATTTAAGTAGACTCGGGCGCCAGACTATTTGCTTCTGAGGGCGTCACCCTCACCTTTCGAGCTCCTCCGGAATGTCCAGAAGCTCGAGCCTAGGCAGACTCCAGGGGAGAATGAAGTGGGTAGCTATTGGAGGTGGAGGTTTCACCAATAAAATACTCTCTATTCATACCAAATAAACAAACATTCCAAAATAATAGGTCGCACAGTCCTTAAAACAAATCAACAGTTCATATCAGGTACAACAGTCCTTAATCTATATCACAAAATCTTCATAGTCCTTAACCTCTAAAAACCCAAGTCCCAAATCTACTTGTCAATCACCACAAGTCCAACACGAACCTCAGCGCGCAGCAGCCCACGCCACGGATAACTTCGGTCTCAGCACGATTGAGCTTAGCCCATCTCGGTACCCAGATGTCGGATCCGCAATACCTGCTAAAGGACTCGTTAAGGACGTGATGCCCTGAACGCCCTCCTGCAGCCGTCGTTCGGTCTCAACGATCGAACCTCACACTCACCTCCTGGAATCTCGTCCTCCACAAGTGGTCCTCCGGTCCCCTCTCTATAACCCTTTCCTACCTTGGTATGTCTGCCTACCACTGAACTCACTACCAGCACTCACAACACTGGCTGGACCCTCCCCACTAAACGGTGGAGGTTGGAGTTCCGCGCCGCACGAGGAACTGCCGTTCCAATGCTCGACTCGCCTATAAGTACCATTCTCGGCTTCCCCACCAACATACGTCGTGCTCACTGCAGATGGAGGTGGGAATGATCGGTCGGTGTCCCCACCGTTCAGCGTGATCTCGCTGGATTCGATAGAGGTCAACAGGTTTACGCCACGTAAACAAAACTACTTCGTTACAAACTGACAGTTAACTTTTCAAGTATTATTTACATTAGAATATTTTGTTTTATCGTCATATATGTTGAAAATGATGGTACAATTGTTATTTACAGTAACACAGATTTTTGATGATGAACCATCTGTTGACTAAGAAACTGAACTCGAGGACTGCAGAACATTTGTACTCTCCTTACTGCCAAATATTTTGCTAGACATTTCGATTTTTTGTTGACCGAATCATCGACATAACTCATCGCAATTTCGGTGCTCTTCCACCCACCTGCACGCTTTAGTGCTAAAATATCTCCACCCGAATCCGTAACCATAGTGGCTTCAGTTCTGCGAAAAGAGTATATAACTCTGGGTCTTTTAAACCTAAATATTTCGCTATCAGCTTTGAGACACCAACAATATTGAGCTGGCCAGCATTAAGGGAATTGCACTTTCCATGTCGGTATAAAAAAATATATATATATAAAAAAATCTTAGGCCTTCTGTTCCAGGAGGCCGAAGATTTACATATTTTCTGTATAATATGCAGGGCTTGAAGCTGCAGCCATCATAGGTTATGGTAAATCTTCTTGTTGTTAAATTTTTTGTTTGCCGCAATGTTACAATAACGTATTTTCCCATATCTTCTACATAATTCTTGTTTAAGGAGAGAATTTCATCACATCGACAACATTCAAAAATCCCAAATATTGTTACAATTTTCGCCAGCAACCACTGGTCATCAGGAGCATGTAAAAGAAATTGTTCAGCCTCTTCTTTACTTAATACCTTGGCCTTTTTGGAGTATAACGTTCATTTTTTCGTTTTAGAAACGCTATTACCTTTTGAAATCTGCAAATGACAACTAAACGTCACATTTTTCAATAAATATTTTAAGGAAAACAAACCTGTGAACAGTGGCCACAGCGCCAAAGGAAAAAATCAAGAGGTGTGATGTGTCATGATCTAGCCAAAAAATTCACTGGTCCAAAGCGTAAAATGATCTGCTCGCCGAAATGCTCTCGCAGTAAAGCCATGGTTTCACGGGCTGTATGGCAAGTGGCACCATCTTCTTGAAACCACATTTCGTCGAGACCACGGGCTTCAATTTCAGGCAACAAATAGTCTGTGATCATCGTGCGATAACGGTCACCATTCAAGTAGCATTCCGGCCATCCTCTGTTTTGAAGAAATATGGACCGATCATTCCATCGGCCCAGAAACCACATCAAACAGTTGTATTTTTCTGGATTCAACGGCAATTATTGATACTCTTTGGGTTGTTCATCATCCCAGATTCGGGCATTTTATTTGTTCACGAACTCATTAACCCAAAAATGGGCCTCATCAGTGAACAAAACTTTTGTCGAAAAGAGTGGATCTTCTGGAAGCTTGTCAAGAGCCTAACGACTAAAATTTAAACTATTCGGTAGGTCGGTCGGCTTCAGTTCTTAAACTAATTGAATTTTGTAAAAGTCGTTGAATACGAAAGGCCAAGCTGTTGAGAACGGCGACGAATCGACACTTCAGGGTCATCACGTACACTCTTCCCCACCGCCGCTATATTCTCTTCACTACGAGCTAATGTTGTCGAGTATTATCCAATAACGAATATCGAGTTTCAAAGTTAGTGATGGTAGAGCTAATTGAGCGTTCGGTAGGTCGATTATGTGGACCCTAAGTCACTCTAAGTACCCGATACACATTAATTGGAGAACACCCATTTTCGCAATAAAACTGAACAATTTGTAGACCCTGTGCCTGGCTAAGTTGTTCCATTAAGAAATGTCAGATACTACTGATCAAAAATACCACTTCAGTTTACACGACGCATGTGCTACTGCAACTAAATCCCCATCACAAAGAGTACCTTTAAATAAATCACCCTTCACAACAGACTTGAAGACACTCGATAACCCAAGGTACCTACAAGGATAGATTAATTAATTCCCCAAGTACTAATATCATCTAATTGCATCTAATATAGATCCTGTGAAATTTTCCATATCTTATTTAATATTTCCAGAGGCATAGCACTAATCTTCACCATCATTTATGATCAATCAACCAGTGATATACAGTGGCTGTTATTCCAATATATGATATTTCAAGCATGAGTGGCTAAATGTGCAAACCACACAATTCTTTATTATCGAAGTTCTACCCATAAAAGGTAAATTCGTTATGAAACACACAGGGATCAATATAACTACAATGAATCATGCTGCCATGCTGCAATAACGATGATATTGTTTACAATGAATTTAAGTTCAAAAACACATTCCAGTAAATGGATATAAGATTTAGTTATTCTTTCACCACAATATCTACAAAGGGCTTAATTAACAAGCTTACGAAATTTAATAACAATCACTATTCAAACTATTTTCAACTGAACTCTATAGAAACTATAGATCATTCCACTATCTAAAATTACCAAACGTTCTTGTATCTAGCAACGCTTTGAATAATCTAATAATGGTGCCTCACAATAAAGAAACACCTTTTCTGACGCCTTCCTAACAGCTCGCGCAGAGGGACATCAAAACATAGAACTACCCAGCTTGTTCATGGTATAAAGGAATGTCCGATAACTAAGACAGAGGCGTATCAAGTGTAGGGTGAAATTGCATTTGATTTCTGGAGCTTCGAAATCCTAGAATGTTAAAACTTTATTTGTCAACATTAGAAAAATAGCTATTACTTAAGTCCAAATGACGTTACTTTTGCTTATCATCCAAATAGTCACATGTTTTGTAGTGGCTTCAATTCATTTTTCCTTATTCATTTATACTAGGTTAACTTGATATTCTGGAAGTTTTTTCTAATTTACAGGTTTTATTGGAAGAGGAATTGGGTTCGAAAAAAAAGTGGAGTTGGTCTGGTATTGTCTTTTCATCATTTTCGTCCTTTATGCCATGCTTCCACTTCCGTTGAGATGGTGCATGATCGCAGGTTTTCTAACAGCTTTAGGCCATCTTTTTATCGTTACAATGGAAATGTTCGTGTCACAGGACGATTGTGTAATGTATCAATTTTTTTTCACTATTTTCAATACAATTTATCAAATCTTATCAAAGTTTTAGTTACAAAGCAGAATTGAATAATACTCAATTTCAACGATAGATAACCAGGTCAAATAATACATTATTTTATTCCAATTTTTTTCAAATTCTACTGCCCTAATAAGGTTAAATTTAATTATATTGAATTCGATAGAAAAATGCTCAAGTTATAAAAGAATTGAGGTTTCAAATTGGGCTAAGCCATCACTGGAGAACTTTCGAAATTAAAAAAAAAAATAGAACTTTTTACTTATGATTGCCCATAAAATTGTAGAGATATATTTTTCCAATGAGTAATATTCATGATAAAAACATATATTCATTTCACTTTGTAGAATGTTACATAATTTTCCAATCCAATACATTATTTCAGCTGAAAATCATACTGAAATACTTGGTTGAAGATTTCCAGCAGAGCATTTTATTCACAATTTAATAAAAAATTTCATAAACAAATACTAATATTCAACCTCAACTTTTCCAGCAATCTGAATTCTACGATTGTTTCTTATTCCTTAGATCATCATATTAAGGCTATTGCCTTATTCTTTAATTTTCATAAAGATCACAGATCTGTTTATTTTTCTATATCGTATTTGAACCTTTAAATCCAAAGGCTATAATAATTCATAGAATATAAATATCAAAGTTTTGATATTCCAGAAGTCTCTCATGTCTAAATAGGTTTCCAACAGAGGAATCAGTTGGATGCAAGATAGTATTGTCAAAACTAATTCGAAAAAAAAAATTTATTACACTTTAACAATAATAAGGATGGATAATGAAACTCTGAACATTTTTGATCTTCATTATTGTACAAGAATAATTTTCATAAATGAATCTCGTAAATGCATCCATTATCAATCGGGTTGGCAAAAATTTGGAGGCCAATTTTTCGAAGTAACTTGAAGAAGTATTGAAACAACAATACAAATTTGATCTAGTTTTCAGAATTCCGTCAATCTTGACACTAAATAAAAATTGAAAATTTGTCGAATATTGTCAGCTTTTTTAAAAGCTAATTTTTTCCCTGGAAAACGACAGAAGATTTCTAAACGTTGGTAGCAAAAACAATTTGAGATAATGATTATTGGCAATAAATTATTGCCCAACTTATAATTCTAAACCAAAACAATATTGTAGAGTTATGATTATGTTGTTAGTTCTTGTTATGTTGGATATTGAAGATGCTTTAGTTGACTGTTCGATCGGATTTATAGCGTTTCCCAAAGATTTCTGTCATTTTACGAACCCGAAAGAGCAGCTTATTCCGCTTTTTTTCGGGCATAAGCGCTCACAATTTCCGGTGCGTCCTGTTCAATTCGATTTGCCTAATTGCAAAATTTCGAACAATAATTTTGGTTTCAGGAAGATTTACGTACGGATGAAAAAGTAAGAAGGATTTGCGCTAACGCAACATTATACATGGCTGTAAATTTTGCTGGAATGTATACAAAGTATCTGACGGATAGAGGCCAGAGAAGAGCTTTTCTTGAAACTCATCGATCTATGGGTACAAGGTTCAGAACGCAATTTGAAAATGAAAAACAGGAGAAATTACTTCTATCAGGTAAGAGTTGAAAAAATACATTCAGTTGAAGGATCCACTGACAAAATTGTCTTGAATCTTGTTTTGATGACAAAACACTGAGCTTACTTAAATTACTTAAAATTACCCAAAAAAGGCTCGAAAGTTAAAACTTAAGTTTTTATGAGATTTATTCAAACATTCAACACTATTTTTTAAAATACAAAAAGGAGTTCACCTAGTTTCTGGGAAAGTTTATAAACTCTGCATGTTTCTGAACTACCAGAATCGTAAAGAAAAAATAGTACTTAATTAGCCTACTTTATTGTAATTGGACTTCGAAGGCTAAAAATCACTGAAATCACGGTTAACGCGCGTTTCAGTGGTTTTACTTACTTTTTATCATTATTATGGTAAATTAAAATAAGAATGAAGTCAAAGTAATGGAATTCCTTAGCAAATAACTGTAGCATGTTATAATTTTATAATAACTTCGGTTTCACCACTGAGATTTAAAATGTGAGCAAGAATTTAACTCAAAATCGCTAGTTGGAAAATTATCTGTTTTTTGATAACAAATAAAAAGCACAAATTACTGAAAAATTACTATTAACTACAGTAAATTTTCAAACCTCCTTCCTCCAATCTTAATATACAATCGATAACATTTTAGAAAGTTATGCTTTAATTTTAATTGTTTCGTACCGCATAGTGACAGGGCGCGAGTTATATTAAGCGAAGCGGTGAGTTTTTCAAAAAACTTTATCCGATGCAAATACACGTGAATGGTATCAAAACTATGTCAAGACTAATATAAAATGTTCTAAGTTCTAAATTTATTCTAAAGGAAAACTACATCTTCGACGTATTCATATATTCAGCGAGATACCCACGGGAAGGTGATATCTTGCAGTATCATCGTTCTGTGATATACAGGGTGGCCATTTGAAAATGAATCAGACGAGATTACAGACGAAATAAGTTTTTTCGAGAGAAATGCTCGGACAGGTCGATTTCTGTTTCGAGGGGGACAACTTAATATGTAGGATATAGACGCTTGCTGCTACAACCCCAACCCCCAAGTTTTGATTAAAGAAGATGGGGAGAGTGATACCTCAATTTAAAGGTATTTTTATACTGATTTCAGCACAGTAATTGTTTTTTCATTTTATGCATTAGTTCTCGAAATATTCAAGCGTTAGTTAATTTTATCACTTAAATTAATTTTTTGCGATTAATTGACATTTCGTGTTTCCGAAGCACCAAAATTTCCGTACTTGTATTTGAGAATGCAAAGCATCTACCACTGGGCAAATGAAGTCATAAGTAGGGTCAGATGTTCGACTAGCTGTTTTATTCACTGAAATCATTCTCCAACTGTACGGTATTAAAACGATTCGAAGTATTGATCTAAGAAATAAGACTTTTCAAAGTAAAGTAAATAATTTATCAAAATCTCACATCAATTAATTATATATTCAAATTGTTCACCATTAGCTTCCATACAATGAAACAAGTTTTGTTCGAAACGATGGCGCACATTTTGCAGCATTTCTGGAGTGATTATTGACGACATTCGTTCACTATACGTCTTCTTAAATCTTCTATGGAATCGGACTGTGTTGAGTAAATTTTACTCTTCAAGTTGTCCCAAAGAAAGAAATCTAGTAGTGACAGATCTGGCGATCTGGCTGACCATTCAGCCGATTTGGAAATTTTTGATCCAGATATTCTCGAACTGGTGAGGCGTAGTGTGGAGGAGCTCCATCCTGCTGAAACACAATCGATTCTCATTTTTTGAAAAAGATATGAATTCAATAATCAACAAAATGAAAACATATTGAAGTCAACTGAGAAAACACTTCCTAATTAAGTCGGAAATCGTCTCACGAATTGGGACTGGAATATTTCTGTGGCATCATTAATGATTTGATTTTCTTACCTGGTAATCTGATTAGAGATTCGTACGTATTTGGACTTTTTGGAGATTTCTATCGATCAAGTGTTACCGCATGTTATTGGAAATACTGCAAATACGCTTTGTTTGTTCGACATCTTGATTAAAGATTTCTATGTCAGTGGATTGGAGGAAGCAAGCCACAGTCATGGTTGTTTTGAAGCTCAAAATGTCGATTTTTCACAAAAAAACACTACAAGTGCCATGAAAACACTACTTCATTTTCAAATACTTAGTTAAGAATATTTCGAGAACTAATGCATAAAATGAAAAAACAGTTACTGTGCTGAAATCAGTATAAAAATACCTTTCAATTGAGGTATCACTCGCCCCATCTTCCTTATTCAAAATTTGGGGGTGAGGGTTGTAGTAGCAAGGGTTGAAGCGCTATGCGTTCGTAACCTACATCATAAGTTGTCCCCCTCGAAACAGAAATCGACCTATGCGAGCATTTTCATCGAAAAAATTTATTTCGTCTGTAATCTTGTCTGTTTCGTTTTCAAATGGCCACCCTGTATAACTCGCGCCATGTTATTGGAAAATCATCATTTGTCGTTTCTGGAGATCGAAATCTAAAATTCCAGTGGGCTTTGTTTGTTTTTTTGTTATTTAGTAATCGTTTCCATCCAAGCTGGCCGGCAATATAAGGGGTATAAATTAATTCTCCGTTTAGAACACCAGACCAGAGGTTCACACTAAAGTTTGTTTGAAAATTTAACGCCCTTGCCCAATGTGGTTTATTTTACAGGAATTTCAATTAACATTAATTTAAAATTATATTTTTATATTTAATTTACCATAACAATGATGAACAGCAGATAAAGTAATTTTTAATGCACTAATTTTTAGCATATCCTTTTCCGAAGACCGATAATAACAAAATAGACTTATTCAGTTCTATTTTTTTATGATTTCGATAGTTTTCAAGCTTATCTAAAAGCTATGGAAGCTTATTTTAAATTGAAGTTGAATGTTTGAGTAAATCATATTGAAAATTAAAGTTTCAACTTTCAAGCCCTTTTTGAGTAAATTATTCAGGATATTTTAAACATCCATCAAATATCATTATGGAAAAAGTAATATACTTATATTATTTCCTATAAATGCTATTACATACACATTCGAGAAAGATCAGATCAAAATGTAAATTTTTTCTCCCTTATGAAATCACAAAATAATTATAAAATGAACAGAATGGGATTACCAAATCCAAACATTCATGTCATGAGTTTTTTTTAGTCGCTAATTATTTGAAATGAAATTAAATAAAATAAATTACCTCAAAATTCTGCCCCATTATTCAAAATTTTGTGATAGATGAAGTATACAACTAGGGTTAAAAGCTGAGCAGAATAAATAAATACTTAACTCTATACAAAGAAATCAGTTTTGGAGCCATCTAGCTTGTGAGAAGCACAGTATACTCACCACAGTCGTTTGAGTACACGAGGTTACTGACAAGCTTGATAGCTTTTCTGTTTGTAAAGTCACCCAGTCTAGTACAAAGTCAATGTAGTATAAGGCTTCATTTTCACTTCAATTCTCAGTCTTTTACATGATCTTATTTTCTCAGTGTTGCCCGACTTTGTTGCAAGAGAAATGATAAAGGATATAGAAATAGAAGAGGAAGGTGGTCCATTTCACAAGATCTACATTCATAGATATGAAAATGTGAGCATTTTGTTCGCTGATATAAAAGGATTTACCGGTGAGTTCATTGAAAATATGTGATTGATGAAAGTGTAAAAAAGTTTTTTCAAGCATTGGCAAGTAGATGCACCGCTTACGAGTTGGTTAAGGTACTTAATGACTTGTTTGCAAGATTCGACAGATTGGCAGACGTAAGTACACATAACAAATATCGATGTGAAATAGGTACCTATTATTTTCTAATGGATCATCAAAACGGCCTGACAAATATGATCATATATTAGTCTATCTCCAATAAATAAGCATGACTGCGGAGAATCCTAATCTAAAATAAATAAAAAAAAATAGAAAGCACTGACGTGAGGTCAGATTGCTTTGGCGCTGTTTTTGAGCTACTTGCGAGTAAATATTTAAACCATAACAAATCTATAAGCACTCTGATCAGGTGAACATATGGGACAATGTGATGCAAATATGAACGCCTAATGAATGAACAAACCTATATCTGAAATTAAAAATAACTACTCATAATTTTCCCCAAGTTTCGTTCGAAGCTATAATTCCCTTCCCCTGAAAACTTAAGTCAGTGCTTTTCTGAATTTTGACAACGTATATTATTTCAGCCACTGAGATTGAATTCTATCTCTGTGATTTCCCGTTATGAAAATTTTGATTAATATTACGCCAACTGACACTGATTAATGAGCCCGGTATCTGTCAATCGAATATCGATCTGTAATGACCATCGTTCAGAGAAAATCACCGGGACTTATGTCATTTCTCTTGAGTAAATGAAAAAAATGATCATATCTCCAGATGGAAAAGAGCTACGACAATGAAATTTGAGGATAAATAAGATATCGATCACCTCAATATATTCACGAATTTATATTGAAATCCGAAAAATATCTTATGAGGTAGTGAGTATTGAAAATTTTTTTTTTGGGAATTTTTTTTTTTGGGAATTTTCAACAACAAATTTTTCAGCCTAACGATTTCTGAGAAATTTTGCGAGCCGATTTGTTCCAGCCTCTCTCAACAATATTTCAAGTATCAACTTGATCGGATGGATATTCACCTTCTGAGCAATGAATAATCTGTGGCTACTGGTGGAATTACCGAAGAGAATTATATTATAGGAAAGATGACAGTACACAATCCCATAATACACGCTCAAAAGGGAGCTGAGCGGCATTGTGTGGAGTAAACGTGATATCGCATAAAACGATTTGTTCAATCGCCTACAAAGACAATCCACATGCACATCCCAGCGAAGGAACTGATCGATATGTACACCCAGAAATTTAACTGCATTTTTGGACTGGATTTTGATGTTTCTTAGTCCTAATTCAATATTTCTTATCGAGCTTATATTGGCGCCAAAATGCAAACATTCAGTTTTTGACACATTTGCCATAAGGCCGTTTCTGTCACACCAGTCCACAAATTTTTCCATAAGGCAATGCAGGTATGTCAGTAAGTCCTCAAAAGTATTAGCTGTCAGAATGAAAGACACGTCATCAGCGAACAAAATTAACATATTGGCACCCATACACTCCGGCAAGTCGTTCACGAACAGAAGAAATAACAGTGGTCCCAGAACAGAACCCTGTGGAACACCATGATTCATATCATAAACTCCGGAGAAAGAATTTTCAACCTTTGTTCTTACAGTCCTGCCCATCAGAAAACTCTGCAACCAGTCCGCAAAAACACCCCTAAAACCCAATCGATATAGTTTCTCGCGCAGAAAGGTGTAGTTCAGAGAATCAAAAGCCCTCGAGAGGTCAAAAATAAACCGGCAACGTGTTTACCCGAGTCAAGGGACGAATACACATACTCTGACAATGAGCTAGCAGCCGACTGGGTCGACCTACCCTTTCTAAATCCATGTTGCGAGTCCGTGATAACATTGAATTTATCCAAGAACCCCAGCATTCTATCACATACCACCCTCTCAAATACCTTAGAGAAGACACCAAGGATAGATATAGGCCGATAATTAATCATATCAGCAGGGTTATTCTTTTTTAGAATTGGCAAGACTAGAGCAGTCTTCATGGCTGTGGGAAATTTACCTGTAGTGACAGATAAATTTATAAGATGAGCAAGAGTCCCAGAAACACAAGGTGATATAAATTTCAATACTCTCATGGAAATGCCGTCTAGTCCTGTACACTTTTTTTGTTCTGAAAGGATGTAATCACAGAAGAAATCTCTTCAGCTGTTACCGGCCTGAAGAAAAATGTTCGATCAACGTATGAAGGTACAGTGCAGTCTGTAGAGATATCACGTCCAAAACGCTTCCTCAATTGGTCTTCAGTTACAGTAGCAAAATAATTTCCAAAAACTTCCGCAACAACGGATGGATCAGAATATACTACCTCATCTAGTTCTAGGGATATTTTAGCCACATTTGCTGGTTTTCTACCAGTCTCTTCAGCAACGAGCCTCCAGACCGTCCTGGCACGATTCATTGAATTTGAAATTAAGTCTTCATGAAAACTTAATTTAGCTGTTCCGCTTATACTCAATGGCCATCCTGCTAGTTCTCATATTGGCATAGAGCCAATAGAGATTTTTCAAATCCCTGCTTGCTTTTCTCACATCTGCAGTGATCCATCGCTTTGGTTTACCACGACCAGTGTGGGGAATCCTCAGTGGACAACAATTGTCAAATTCAAATAAAATCAATTGCATAAAGTTATGAAAACTATTGTCAACGTTATTGTCAAAATAAACATCCGCAAAATCATATTTTGACAAATTTTCTACCATTTTATTTAAATTCTCATCAGATATATCCCTAATCTTAACATTAATTTCTTTCCCTGGATTATGCAAATCAAAAGGTTCACTAAAACTTAACGATAAAGCCGAGTGATCACCAATATTTGCCTCAAAAACTTTAGTCAAATTTTGACCCTTGTCAAGATTTGTGAGAATATAATCTACTTTTGATCTGGATGTAACTCCATTCTTATTGGTGAACACACGAGTCGGTAATACCGATGTGACTTTCAATTCGAAACTAGTCATTAAATCTAATAAGCCCTGCCTTAAGACGCATCTCTCACTCAAGTAGTCAACATTGAAATCACCACAGATGAATAAGTAAGATTTTTTGCGCAGGAGAAAAATAAGCAAATAATAAAAATTTTCTGTGAAGATCTGAAAATCACCACTGGGTGGACGATAAACACTCAAAAAGCAGATTCTGCAATTCTCACGAACGATTTCAACTCCACAACATTCAAAATGTAGTTCAACAGAGAACCGATCTAGCGGCAATACACGGAACTCACCAATATCATCCCTCCCAAAGATCACCGTTCCTCCGTGCTGGTGATTCACGCGGCAGAAAGATGCAAGCTGGTTGTAACCTCGTAATGACATGCTTATCAACTTCTCCCCCACACACCAATGCTCAGCAATGCTCACCAGTTGTGGACGTTCGTCATGCAGTAGGACCTCTAACTGCTCCATTTTATTAGAAATACTCTGAACATTGAGCTGAATCAGTTTGAAAGATTGAGAGCACCACAAATAACATGTTCTTAGATGAAGTATACAACTAGGGTTAAAAGCTGAGCAGAATAAATAAATACTTAACTCTATACAAAGAAATCAGTTTTGGAGCCATCTAGCTTGTGAGAAGCACAGTATACTCACCACAGTCGTTTGAGTACACGAGGTTACTGACAAGCTTGATAGCTTTTCTGTTTGTAAAGTCACCCAGTCTAGTACAAAGTCAATGTAGTATAAGGCTTCATTTTCACTTCAATTCTCAGTCTTTTACATGATCTTATTTTCTCAGTGTTGCCCGACTTTGTTGCAAGAGAAATGATAAAGGATATAGAAATAGAAGAGGAAGGTGGTCCATTTCACAAGATCTACATTCATAGATATGAAAATGTGAGCATTTTGTTCGCTGATATAAAAGGATTTACCGGTGAGTTCATTGAAAATATGTGATTGATGAAAGTGTAAAAAGTTTTTTCAAGCATTGGCAAGTAGATGCACCGCTTTTGAGTTGGTTAAGGTACTTAATGACTTGTTTGCAAGATTCGACAGATTGGCAGACGTAAGTACATAACAAATATCGATGTGAAATAGGTACCTATTATTTTCTACTGGATCATCAAAACGGCCTGACAAATATGATCATATATTAGTCTATCTCCAAAAAATTAGCATGACTGCCGAGAATTCTAATCTAAAATAAATATTTAAAAAGAAAGCACTGACGTGAGGTCAGATTGCTTTGGCCCTCTTGTTGAGCTACTTGCGAGTAAATATTCAAACCATAACAAATCTATAAGCACTCTGATCAGGTGAACCATTGTCTTTTTCCCGTAATATGGGACAATGTGATACAAATATGAACGCCTAATGAATGAACAAACCTATATCTCAAATTAAAAATAACTACTCATAATTTTTCCCAAGTTTCATTCGAAGCTATAATTCCCTTCTCCTAAAAACTTACGTCAGTGCTTTTCTGAATTTTAACAACATATATTATTTCAGCCATCGAGATTGAATTCTATCTCTATTATTTCCCGTTAAGAAAAATTTTGATTAATATTACGCCAACTGACACTGATTAATGAGCCCGGTATTCGTCAATCGAATATCGATCTGTGATAGCCATCGTTCGAAGAAAATCATTGGTATTTCATGTCATTTCTCTTTTCTCTTGAGTAAATGATCATATCTTAAAATGAAAAAAAACTACGACAATGAAATTTGAGGATGAGTAAGATATCGATCACCTCAATATATTCACGAATTTTTTATTGAAATCCGAAAAATGTCTTATGAGATATTGAGTATTAAAAATTTTTTTTGGGAATTTTCAACAAATTTTTCAGCCTAACGATTTCTGAGAAATTTTGCGAGCCGATTTGTTCCAGCCTCTCTCAACAATATTTCAAGTATCAACTTGATCGGATGGATATTAATATTATTTATCGTTATTATTAATAACGAACTTGACCGAGATATTTGGACAATTAACCTATTCTGAAAATCTGAAAACTCTAGCTCATCTCGTTTGGATACTAGAGAGCATACGGTCGGCACGACAGACTCAACTTTCGCCACGGATTCTTCATCGGGGAGTCGAACCCAATCGATTAAGACCATTTTCGGCTCGATATTCGAAAATTACAGGCACTCTGTTCGGGTGAACAAGAGCGCCAAAAAGATAATGATTGATTGTTTTGCCAAATCAAGTGTCTGCCTAGTACAGAAAGAATATTAAACAACACAACCAATATGAAACTTGATCTATAAAAAATAACGAGAAATACTGGGAATGATAAAATCTTAAAGAACAATTTTGCAAAAATGTATTCATCACATGAATGTTATAAAATTTTCTTCATTTCTATTCAATTGCTAATGAGATTTTCCGACATTTCAGGAAAACCACTGCCTTAGGATCAAACTTTTAGGAGACTGCTACTATTGCGTTTCTGGGCTTCCAGAAGCCAGGCCGGATCATGCCCATTGCAGTGTAGAAATGGGCTTGCATATGATCAAAGCTATCAGAGATGTGAGGCATTCTACTCAGGTGATTTATTATTTAACTACAAGGTGTCTCACTTAATAGTGTACACCCCCAATAACTCAACAACGAATCACAATTCGTGAAAACACTCAAAGAGATCAATTTTTGATGACATGGGGATATCATCTGATATGCAAAGTTTGTTTTTAGTCGCGACTTCCTGGAGAAGGTTGCAACCCCAACAGGAATAGGGAAAATGGGTTGAAAAAAATAATAGTCTTTATTTTAAATGAACAACTACATTTCGAAAAATATCGTACTTGGAATAAAATAGTGACATTCTAGCAACTTCTCGAGCAGTGGTTGATAGATTGGTTTTTCCAAGTTTCTTTCAGCTCTGAAGTGTGGAGAAGTGTTGTAGTATTTTACACAGGCGTAGTCGGAGTCTCGTTCTGTTAGCCTGTGAACTGGAAATTTTAAATGACTTGTTCTGGTGTGATGGCCACTGTTTGATTTTCCTTCGAAGAGTTCTCTATTTTTGAAAATGAAGATGTTGCGGGAGGCCCTTTTCTGTAACACAGCTATTCTTTGATTGACATACTGCCTGGTATATTACTTTCTTCGAGTGGCAATCTAGGTATTTTTCGAGCACTCCTAATGAGTAGCAGATGGCGACCAATCTTTTTCCTAGTTCTGTGATATTTCATTTCAGTTTAGATTTACAATTATGTATAGTCCTCAAAATTTTATTATTTTCATTAGTGGCAGGTTGTAATTCGCTATATTCAGCTGTTGTGGTGTATTGAGTCTAGAGTTGGGTGTTTTGAATATTATAATAGCATTTGTTTTCTCAGTATTCATGCATATTCCGTTAGTTTGGAACCACTCTATCAGTTTGCAGAGGGTAATGTTCGAAAGAGCTGCTACCTCAGGGAATGTTTGGGCCTTCAAAGAGACACTAGTATCATCTACATAGGTCAAAATTGAAATGTTTGTATCCATGGCTTTTTTATTGATGTCGTTTGTGAAGATAATGAATATATGGACCCAAGTGAGCCGCCTTGCTGAATTCCCAGTTCTATCATTTTCTAGTTGGGTGCTGATTGTGTTTTATCTTTACTACTTAGCACCTTTTGAGAGCGTGATTGTAGATAAATTTCAAACCCCCTTAATTCTGCCCCTCAGTTTTGTGAGGATGTAGTGATTTTATAGACTATCGAATACTTTTGATAGATCTAGAAAAATAGTCAACTATTGCAGAATTCTCTAAGGCTCTTAAGATGTTCAAATGAAGTCAAAGATAGTAGTTTGAGTAGATTTCCCGTTGATGTAGCCATGTTGGGTCGGTGATAGGATGTTATATTCTGTGATGAATGTTATCAGTTGATTGATGGCTTACTACTAGCTCAAGAGAAGGCTGGTAGGAGACTTATAGGTATGTAGTGTTTCTATTAACTCAAGTTTTTCCTTCTTGTGCACAGGTATAACAATCGCCTTTTTAGTAGGTCTGGAAAGATGACATGTGTCAAGGAATTATTCACAATATGGGTAATGGGCTCAACTATCACATGTATACATTCTTTACCCTGGAAGTAGCTTTGTAACACTCCGTTCCCTCTATGAACACAAACTCCTAGTTCATAAAAATTTGAATCCATGCATACATATGTGCAACAAAACTATCCAATTTCCCTATTCAAAATCCTGATGCGGCTGCAACGCTCTCCAGAGGGTTGCTAGTATAAATAAGCTTTGTGACCCAGACTATGTCCTCCTGTCATAAAAAATCGATGTGTCTGAGGATTTTCACCAATTCTGATACGTTGTTGAGTTATTGAGGCTGGACAATTTCAAAGAAGACACCGTTCATAAGAAAAATTCAACCAACAGAAATAAATTTGTTATTAACTTTTGCATTTAGAGTGGCGAACCATATTCTGGTAAAATACAATTACCCTTTATGAAATTATTTTCTGTTTATGCTCTCTCAACGTGTGATATTAGAGATCTTTCGTAAAGACCAAATATATTCTGATTGGGAATAACCACTTCTGATTGGTTATCTTGAACAAAATATGTTTGTTCTTTACGTAAGAACATCCCTAATAATGCAACTCGACTAACTTCCCTTTTCTCTAAAAATCTGTATCATTTTTGTGAAATTTATTCCCTTTAATATTTTTGTATAGGTGGATTTAAAAATGAGAATCGGCATACATTCAGGTTTTGTCCTTTGCGGAGTTTTGGGATTGCGAAAATGGCAGTTTGATATCTGGTCCTCCGACGTCCACCTTGCTAATCACATGGAGTCAGGAGGCCAAGAAGAGTAAGTAATTCTTTATTGTTTCGATGTAAATTTATCAATAATCTAGACTAAGACATAGCGATGCTACAAATGGAGAAGAATAAGTGCAGATATCCCGCTGGGGTTGTTTGCAACCACAGTCAAATTTTTCAGGCTATTGACCCTCATCAAAGTGGCGCAAATGTGTGAAGATGGAAGAATACTTGATTGAAAAAATTTCACATTTGCAGGTTCGATCGATAGAACCTGAATTCGAGGTCAACATCCAATTTAATCACGGAGGCAGCTATAGCTACCTGCGTCTCATCGGAGTCCAGGAAAATGAACAAGAATAAGTATTTATTCTTGGATCAGACGCAGGTAGCTATAGCTGCCTCCCTGTTGAAAATGGATGATGCTCTGGAATTCAGGGTGCTCCAATCGAAACCGTAGATGTACAGCTAACTTTATTTGTTGATTCCCATGTTTTGATTTATATTTTCATCATGTGTTCTTCCACCTTTACAACACGTGTCTGCGGTTATAAACAACCTTAGAGGGAAATGCCCACTAATTCTTCTCGTTTGTATTTATGGATTATCATATGATATTTCTTTTTTATTACAGCCGCGTTCATATTTCTGAAGCCACTTTAAGATGTTTGGATGGGGCGTATGAAGTTGAACCAGGCAATGGGGCAGAGAGAGATAATTATTTGAGAGATCGTAATGTTACCACTTACTTAATTAAACAGGTAGAACCGATGAGGAACCGATCGAAATTTGCTGCGATATCTAAGTAAGAAAGATTTTGTATTAATTGAAAATTGTGAAAATGCAGTTTACCGAATATATACAGCAGTAATAAAAACAGGCGAAATTCGTGGATTGAAATAGTCCTTTATAGCTAAACCACCCTCATGATGTGTTCGTGAGCCCTTGAGGAGACCCTTGATTCTATAGTTGCCATCAACTAGTTTACCCTCCTCTAGAAGCCGAGTTCGCTTGGTACTATCAGGTATAGGTTTAAGCTTAGCAGTTCATGTGCAATGCCTGTTATTTTTGCGTCTCATATATGAGAATCTAGTAGGGTGCAAGTGTTCCAAGTAGCAGAAGTAAAGGACACGAATCTTTTTCAATTATCATTTGATTGGCTCTAGCAGCTCCTGATGAATTTGTTTTGCCAAAACTATAGATCTCTGTAATATTCCTGCAACTTCATGTGACTGTAACCGGAAGTATTACGCGTCACTCCCGGTATGATTACAAGGAATATTTCTAAATGACTCAGAGGGTCTGCGATAATAAGCACTTCTGTAAGGTGGTGCACGTAACCGTTCTGTAGCTAATAGATAATAGGTTGTCAAAATCTCACTTCCGCTTTTTTGCTCTTTATTCAATGCTCTATAAAAAGTGTTACAATGATCGGATTTAGTTCAAATATACGCCGTTTTGTTTGACAATCTGTCTCCATCTAGACGGCAACTTCATAATACCTTTCTCGTAGAAGCCCCCCTCCTTATTTGCAAAGAAATCGGAGACCCACTGTTCACGAGCCTTTTTTGAGTTCAACTTTACACCACCAAGGGCGTTCGCCATAGACAGAAACAGGTGGTAATCACTTGGCGCTATGTCGGGCTATTTGGTAGAAGCGATAAAACCTCCCATCCGAGCTCTCGTAGCTTCTGACGAGTCATCAACGAAGTGTGTTGTCCTGGTGGAACACTACACCCTTTCTGCAGGTCAATTCTGGACGCTTCTGGGCAATTGTCTGCTTCAAGCGGTCCAGTTGTTCACAGAAGATGGTACAATTAAGCGTCTGGCCAAATAGGAACAGCTCATAGTGGATGATTCTCTTCCAATCCCACCAAACACACAGCAAAACCTTCCTGGCTGTCAAACCCGGCTTGGCCACTGTTTGGGACGATTCACGATTTAGATCGTTTCCATTCGAAGATTTAGCTTGAAAAACTCTTTCCTGGGGGGGAGTTAATTACCCCCAGTACACCCCCCCCAGTAAATATTTCCCTGCGCTAAATATGCTGAGTGTTCTCTAGAAAGGGTTCCCTCAATATGGTGGGAAAAAAATAAAAAACCTATTGAATTATTGCTATACATATATTATATTGTCGTTATTTCTATTTATAAAATTGAAAATCATATAGATACATACTCCAATATTTATCTAAAAAAATTTCACTCTTCTGCATACGCATGTAGTAGGCGTAAACCTCCAGATATTCTATTGGTTCCTGATATCTCAACTAATCGTGAGGAAATGACGATTATACTAAGCCTGCTGTAGGCGTAAATCTGCTAAAATTCCATTGGTTCCTGATATCTCAACTTATCGTGAAGAAATGACGACAATAGGCGTAAACCGCCTGAAATTACATTGGTTCCTGATATCTCAACTAATCGTAAAGAAATGACGACAATAGGCGTAAACCGCCTGAAATTACATTGGTTCCTGATATCTCAACTAATCGTAAAGAAATGACGACAGTAGGCGTAAACCCCCTTCTGGCAGAAGAAAAGTCCGAATCATGAATTATTTTGATAAAATAGCACGCAGTTCTACTATTTTTTTTTTGTAGCAGCAGACACAACTGCAGAAACACCTGCACTGTTTTTATCATATACTGTTATTGAAACTCTGTTTTATTTATTAATCGATGATTTGGTGTTGATTCAGTAACTATTTATTGATTAGCAATAAATTTGCTACAAAACTTTCAAGCTTTTTCTACGCCTTTCTCTAAGTAAATATTTTCATGAACATTTTTGGTAGGTTTTGGAAAGATAATGGACCCACTTCAGAGAACAATTCAGGTAATACTCAATATCAAGGAACATCCAGAATTTCCATTACTCAAGAAAAAAGCGATAGTGGCATTCAGCATAGCATTGCTTTAGATGACGAAAACATAACAGACTGGACACCAGAAATTCCGTTTGAAAATGTAAGTATAATTCTCAGTAACATATTTTTCGGGTAGAGTAAGTCAGTATGTTTGCCTACAAAATAAAAATTTTGGAGCTGATTTTAACTACATTTTTATTGCTGAATCTAAATATGATAGCAGTTTTTCTATATCAGCTCTAGATTTTTAAATAAATTCACTTATCTATCAATGCCTTTTCCTAATTAATACTTTCAAGTATGAGTCTTGTGAAATTTATACAAGATATAGATTCTCGTTTATTTTCCTTATTGTCAGTCTTCATTTGTAACAAATTGAATTTAAAATAATAATATTTATTATAATTATTATTTTAATTCATTTATTACAAATAGAAGACTAACAATATGAGATATATAACTGATTGGATGACAAACTGTTAACAAGTGGGATTTAATCCTATTTAGTGTCATCCAGTTAGTTCCATAGAAATCCGATATATGGACCTCAGTCTGAAGTGAACTTCAACTGCAATTGAGAGTTGAGGTTAGTTTGTGAATTCCCGCGGTACAGATAGATAGAACTTAACCTCATATGAAATTTCTCTTTAGTAACGAGTTGTTGAAAAGTAAATCTAAAAAGTAGATTGTTATTGTGAATTGTTGTATTTGTGTTGTTGAATAGAAATGAGTTCAAGTAGAAGAAGCTGTGTACATCATCCTGATATTTTTTGCTACATATGCGGAGAATACACGTTCTTGGAAAACAGAAAAACTATTAGTGACTTTGTAAAGAGGGATTATCTTGGATATTTTGGTATTAAGCTTGGTGATCGGGATAAAACCTGGGCACCACATATTGTCTGTAAAACTGTACCAATGGTTTGGAGAGAACCAAAAAATCACTTCGATGACTGTTATTTCTGCCTAGTAAATATTACTGGAATCAATCGAAATAACCGTTGTGGACTTATGCCGGTTTAGTCTCTGCAAGACGCCCTATCCCTCACTCAGAAGAAGTGCCAACTCCAACTTTTCAGCAGCTACCAGAACTCATGTATCTCTGATCAGAATTCTGACACTACTGAAGGTGACCGTGATTTTGAAACGATGTCATCAATTCCCCAATATTTCAACCAAGATGAGTTAAATGATCTCACTAGAGATCACAACCTGTCGAAAAAAGCTTCTGAATTACTAGCTTCCAGGTTGAAGGAAAGAAATTTACTTGAACCAGGAACTAAAATTACATTTTATCGCACAAGGGAGAATCTGCTACCTTTTTTCTCTGAAGAACAAAATCTTGTATTTTGCTATGCTATTAGAGAACTCCTGGTAAAAATGGGTCTTCCTGAGTATTTTCCGGATGATTGGCGCCTATTTATTGACAGCTCAAAGCGAAGTTTGAAATGTGTTCTTCTACATAATGGGAACAAATATGGCTCAATACCAATTGCTCACTCAACGAAAATGAAAGAGCAATATGACAACATAGCTTTGGTTTTGGAAAAAATAAAGTATCATGAATACCAATGGATGATTTGTGTAGACTTAAAAATGGTAAACTTTCTCCTTGGACAGCAAAGTGGCCACACCAAGTATCCTTGTTTCCTGTTCCTCTGGAATAGCAGAGACAAAACGCAACACTGGGTTAGAAAAGAGTGGCCTAGAAGAGAAAACATGGATGTTGGGGAAAAAAATATCATCAATGATCCTTCAGTTTCGCGAGAGAAAATCATGTTTCCACCCCTGCATATCAAGCTGGGTCTAATGAAGCAGTTTGTAAAGGCTCTTGTTAAGAATGGATCATGCTTTGCATATATAGGGAAAGAAATGCCTCAGCTGAGTAAGGAAAAAATTAAAGCAGGAATATTTGATGGCCCACAAATAAGACAGCTGATTAAAGACCCTGACTTCATAAATTCAATGATTGAGATTGAACAAAATGCCTGGAATTCATTTGTTTCAGTTGTCCAAAATTTTCTGGGTAAACACAAAGCTGAAAACTATGTTGAATTAGTCAATGAGATGCTGAATAATTTCAGATCACTTGGGTGTATCAAGTACATTAAGGTGCACTATTTACACAGCCACTTAGACCGTTTTCCTGATAATTTAGACGACATCAGTGGGGAGCAGGGTGAAAGATTTCACCAAGATATCAAATGTATGGAGGATCGCTATCAAGGAAGATGGGATACTCACATGATGGCAGATTTCTGCTGGTCTTTAAAACGGGATTGCTCTAAAATACATTGAAGAATGTCACGCAAAAGAAGTTTCCGAAATGTTTAGTGAGTAATTGGTTTAAATGACGACTTTTCCTGTTTTCTATAGTATATAATGAATAATATCTGTAATATCTGTGTAATATAATAAAAATTCCTTTATTAATTTGTTTCTTTAAACCATGGTTTTTCCTTTAAAATACAACAAAAATGTTGATATCTTAAAAATTCGAGCTGACAGGTAAAAACTAATAGCATATTTGAATTCAGGGCATCAAATTCATATGAAATCACCCCCAAAATCTTCGACGCCAAAACCACTGTTGAGCAGTGTTATATAATGCAATATTCTTGGCGTTTAATTTTCGATTCACATTATTTATATTTCTGAATTATGCTAAACCATTTGCTGGATTAGGCTCCTAGAGATATTTCAAGAATAAGCTTATTCTGAAAATACGAATATAAATTCTTAATCAATTTTCGGCTCGATATTCCAAAATTACAGATATTTAGGTATAGCGACAGCACCCTGTTCCACGAGAAACAACGCACAAAAACAAACTTTCTCTCACTGAATCCTGTTCTTTCAGCTTCATCATTCTCTGTCCGGCAACGTTGACGATGACCTTGAGTCTCTGAACGATTTCCACTCTAAAGGAAGATATAACGTGAGCTCAGACGATTTTTATCAGAAAAGGGGCAAATCTGATCCCGAAAATCTAGAGTCTGGTCAGAGAGTTGACGACATATTGGACCACAGCATCGAGATCGAAAGCAATAAAAGAATGAGGAGTGCTAATGTGAACCCTTGGACTTTGAGGTTCAAAGATATCAAAATGGAGAAGAAGGTTAAAATACAAGTGTTTCTCCTTCTGAGATTCTGAAATGTTTTTGAGAAAATGGAGATGAAGCAATACGGAATATATGGTGCAACTTCCAGTAATATTGTCGAAATAATAATAGCAATTTTCGAAATTGCGCCATTAATTGATCCTGATTGCTTCATCCGTGTTGCAGAGCAATCACTGCTAAAAAAATGCTCAAATAGGGGTAACTTTAGTGGCAATTGTACTTTTCTCTGCATTGTCAATTATATTTTAATATCGTCAAGTTTTACCGAATGATGATAAATTTTTTTTTTGGGTCCCATAGTTCAGTCAAATCAGAGAGGATATGTTCAAATCCAATATGTTATGTTGTCTCATTATCTGGATCTTCGTTGTTGTATGCCAACTGATAATCTTCAAGCCGACGTAAGTGTAAAAATTTCTTCATAATACAAAAAACAAACAATATTTCATATACAGGGTGAGCCTTTGACCACTGCGTTAATTTTAACCATAGGTTCTTGAGATCAAAAGAAACACTTTTTCCATTACGGTTATAACGCCCTTACGTACAGTTCCTTTATTAGTAAACTCGGGTGCCAGACTATTTGCTTCCGAGGGCGTCACCCTCACCTATCGAGCTCCTCCGGAATGTCCAGAAGCTCGAACCTAGGCGCATGCGCAAACCACCGCGCGTCCACCCGCGATGACGACAGGGCCGAGGTCGAACCAAGTGCCTGCCGCCGAGCAGCCCACGCCACGGAAAACTTCGGTCTAAGCACGATTGAGTTTCCTCATCTCGTACATCAACGTCAGCTCCGCGAGATGGACAGCAGGAGACCGCCAAGGTAAAACGGCCCACAACCTAGGGATGATTGAGTTTCCTCATCTCGGCACCCAGATGTCGGATACGCAATACCGGCTAAAGGACACAGCCGACACCCGTGACGAATCCCGCACCCTCAAAGATCGGGTCAACCCAGTGCCTGCCGCGCAACAGCCCACGTCACGGAAAGCTTCGGTCTAAGCACGATTGAGTTTCCTCATCTCGTACATCAACGTCAGCCCCGAGAGATGGACAGCAGGAGTCCGCCGAGGTAAAACAGCCCACAACCTAGGGACGATTGAGTTTCCTCATCTCGGCACCCAGATGTCGGATACGCAATACCGGCTAAAGGACACAGCCGACACCCGTGACGAATCCCGCACCCTCAAAGATCGGGTCAACCCAGTGCCTGCCGCGCAACAGCCCACGTCACGGAAAGCTTCGGTCTAAGCACGATTGAGTTTCCTCATCTCGTACATCAAGGTCAGCACCGAGAGATGGACAGCAGGAGTCCGCCGAGGTAAAACGGCCCACAACCTAGGAACGATTGAGTTTCTTCATCTCGGCACCCAGATGTCGGATCCGCAATACCGGCTAGAGGACCCAGCCGACACCCGTGACGAACCCGTGCCTCTAAGGGGTCGGGTCGACAAACGACAACAGGGGGGGGGGCACCACACGACCGTCACCGCGCAGCAGCCCACGTCACGGAAAACTTCGGTCTAAGCACGATTGAGTTTCCTCATCTCGTACATCAACGTCAGCTCCGAGAGATGGACAGCAGGAGTCCGCCGAGGTAAAACGGTCAACCACCTAGGGACTATTGAGTTTCCTCATCTCGGCACCCAGATGTCGGATACGCAATACCCAGTGCCTGTCGCGCAACAGCCCACGTCACGGAAAGCTTCGGTCTAAGCACGATTGCGTTTCCTCATCTCGTACATCAACGTCAGCCCCGAGAGATGGACAGCAGGAGTCCGCCGAGGTAAAACAGCCCACAACCTAGGGACGATTGAGTTTCTTCATCTCGTCACCCAGATGTCGGATCCGCAATACCGGCTAGAGGACCCAGCCGACACCCGTGACGAACCCGTGCCCTCAAGGGGTCGGGTCGACAAACGTGGGGGCACCACACGACCCTCACCGCGCAGCAGCCCACGTCACGGAAAACTTCGGTCTAAACACGATTGAGTTTCCTCATCTCGTACATCAACGTCAGCTCCGAGAGATGGACACCAGGAGTCCGCCGATGTAAAACGGTCAACCACCTAGGGACGATTGAGCTTTGCCCATCTCGGCACCCAGATGTCGGATCCGCAATACCGGCTAAAGGACTCGTAAAGGACGTGATGCCCTGAACGCCCTCCTGCAGCCGTCGTTCGGTCTCAACGATCGAACCTCACACTCACCTCTTGGAATCTCGTCCTCCGCAAGTGGTCCTCCGGTCCCCTCTCTATACCCCTTTCCTACTTTGGTATGTCTGCCTACCACTGAATTCACCACCAGCACTACCAACACTGGCTGGACCCTCCCCACTAAACAGTGGACGATTGTTTGCTTCGCGTCGCGCCGAGCGAGGAACTGCCGTTCCCGGCGCTTGACTCGCCTATAAGTACCATTCTCGGCCTCCCCACCAACATGCGCCGTGTGCACTGCAGGTCGAGGTGGGAACATCCGGTCGGTCTCCCCACTGTTCAGCGTGATCTCGCTGGATTCGATCGAGGTCAACAGGTTTACGCCACGTAAACAAAACTATTTCGTTATATGGTTTTTCCAAATTCAGCTGCGTTAAAAAGTTATAAGCATTTTTAGTTTTCACGTTGGGCAAATACCCCTCTGCAGTCTAGTTGAGTTTGAATGAAAAATACCTTCCACAGCATCCACTAATGAATCTGAATTGTTTAAAAACATTATTTTTTCCTCTAAGAAATGATTCACTCTCTCATGCCGCTCATGTGAAATTCAGCCATATGCTAGATCATTAAGGTAAATAAAAAAGCTGTTATAAATTTTCATCATATTATAGTTATTCTGGTATTTAGGAATATAATTAAAGAATATTTTATCATATAAAATTAATTCCAAATCTGAACAGACTACCAAATTCATTGAATTCAGATCAGGCATAATTAAATTGATATGAATGAAAGCTCAGTTATTAAATAATATGATGAAAGTAATGAACAAAATGAATAGTAAACGTGAAATGAAGACGAGAAAAACAAAGGGTACTGAAGATACAAAAATAAATGAAAGAACAATACTTTACCTATATTCGCAATGAAATGAACTAAAAAAAAAACAAAAGAGTGCGTGTAACATTCACACGCGATCAAAGTAAAACTTCTTTGGTATTGTATGAGATGGCAATTAAGTTAAAAATCAATACATATATAAAAATTTAAAAAAGCATTTATTGATAATGTAACACTAGTAATACATACATTAATTAACTTCGACTACTGTACATTTGAATACAATAATTTAATTACCATCATACTTCGAATATGATATGATTGGTGTTTATATTGTGTGGTACAAAATTAGGAATAATAATAATCACCCGCTCAATGAGAGAGAAGCGTACTTCCTGAGTCGCTGGTTATACTATAACAGAAGATCCAAAAATTATCTTTGGTAGAAAAGATGTTTGCAAGGTGAATAAAAAAAAACAAGTTTGTAGTTATTATGTATTCACAGATCACAGATAAGAAGAATTAAACAATGTTCGGCACTTGAGTTTATACTCGGAAAGAGGTTTTAAATTGTCTACAAAATCCAAGTATTTGAACTTCTTTGCTCAATCTTGGGCACTTCTGGTAATACTAAACAATAAAGAGATCTGAATTTATTTGTTGTTTTGGAAATCACCACAGCTCTGCTCTAATCGTCGAGATGTAGCGACACAACCTTTTTCTTTTACGTGGAGAATTTCAACTGAGTAATTCACATACACAATGAAATAGGGTAGTTAACTGACCCGACCGGAGAAAAATGCATAAAACAGATTATATTAAGAGATTTCAAGAGGAACTTGTAATTCTGAGTGCCGTTATAGACTGGTGAGAGTAAATTGGTAAAGTAGACTTACTGGTAGAACTGACCACCTTGGTAGTTAAACGAGAACTGTACAGAGAGAAGGTTCTTGAATAATTGAGAAAGGTCGGAGAAAGTACAGGTAGCTGAGCTTAGGGATTCCCGAAATTCCGTCCGATAGAAGGCATTTTTGGAAGTAAAGGCCGCTGCCCCAAATTCCAAGAACTGTCCTTTGTTGCGAGAATATCGCAAAATATATTATGTATTGATTTTAACTTAATTTCCATCTCGTACAATGCTAAAGAAGTTTTAGTTCAATCGCGTGTGAACGTTATATGCACTCTTTTTTATTTCAGGAATCTATTGCCGGAAATAATGAAATAATCAAATTATCTCCCACTACATGACTTTATTTGATTCATATAACCTTTCTCAATATGAAGAAGCTTATAAAATTAACATATTTATAACTCTGTAGGGGAGAGTACGTCATCATTGGTTTGTTTTTCACTACGACAGTACTTATTGCAACTTTCATCATAGTAATGGCAGAGGAGTTCCATCAATTTCCAGAATATCTTCGAAACATCTCACGCACCCTAGTCCATAACAGAAGTTCTAGAACAGCCTTTATATGCGGAGTTATTGTTTTGATGGCCATTACGAGTTCCTTTGCTTTAATCGGAAAAAATCGATCTTTTTTCGGAAATGATACGATGGAAAATGGTAATCATTATTTTTTTATTTTTGTTCTGTTCTTTAGGTTTATATCAATTATATATATAATTATATTATAAATATTATATATATATATATATATTATATATTATATTATATATATAATTATATCAATTGTAGGATAATACAACCTGTGCGAATGAAAGGTTCAAGCAGAGGTTAATGTCAGGGATTATCATACAATCCAGCATATGTGGAACTATAATTTGGGTAATAACCACCATCCCTTATATTTCTTTTCTATTTCATCTATCGTGTGCATGGCAAACAATTTACACCTTTAAAAAATCTGAAAACATTTCTCAATTTTCAAGATTGACTGAATTCTGAGACTAGATCAAATTTTTACTTATCTGTGGTTTGTGGACTTCAGATTAGAAAACCGAAGATCGTTTTACCCAAACTATCCGTTTTCAATCAACTCAACATTATATGTTAGGGTTCGATGTAATAAATGCAACGCAACAAAACGAAACAAGAGTCCAAATCTGGCGAATATCTGCCAGATGTTTGGTTCAGCGTTCAGGTAGTCATTTCATCGAGCGCCAAATTTAAAATTCGTTGGTAATGCGCTACTAAAGAAATACGCTGTTTATAAGTATACAAATTCACTTTCGAGAACGATAAAGTACATAATTTGGACTAGAATTTTTCGCTCTACAACTTTTGTTCGAAACTTTTTCTTACTAAACCTTCTCATTCGCGAAAATATCAGAAAATCTGTATTTTTTTCGATATTTTCAAGAATTCTTCAATGTTCCGGAAAATTTTGACACCTGCATTTTTGACCATATGTTTCTCTCTTTATAACAATCAATATATCAAAAATGCAGCTCTTTTCGAGAGAAAGTGATTTCAGCCCTTCCTTTACTGGACTAAAATATCGCATTCAATCCCAAAAGTGTACCATCAATTGAGTTGCCGTAAGTTTGGAGACCAATTGTTCAAAGTAACTTGAAGAAGTCTTTAATCTGTAGATAACTAAAAATTTGATCTATTTCTGTCAATCTTGACACTTAATGAAAATTGAAAAATGTTCAAATATCGTCAGTTTTTTTAAACCTAATTTTTTCCCTGAAAACGATAGAAGCTGTCTGTCAACACGTTGGTAGCAAAAACAATAAGAGTTGGTGGTTATTGCACAAATAATGATTTCAAACCATGCCTTTTATATAAATAAAAATTATAATTATGAAAACATGATTTTATTTAGATTTTCAACAATTTCCAAAATATTTTCTAGCTTGTTCATACTTTTTTTTTCAGATCTACAACAACACAGAATGTTACGATCGCCAATATTTCCAGAATCTACTAACAGATTAACACTGAACATATCGGTGAATGTGAACGATAAAATCAACGTCGAATACAACAATATCTTCAACAACAGTACAATCAATAATCTACTAAACGATCTGGTCATTAAAACCCAATATTTACAATCCTTGACTGATAGATCCCAAGAAGTTCTTTTAGATATGCAGACAACACTAGAGAAATTCCAAGGAACCCATAATTTCAAATATGAAACGGAGAACATCTCGAATAAACGGGGTAGATCAAGGATCAAAAGGGATGCAGAGGACTGTCAGGAGAGTCAAGATATGTGGCGAGAAGATTCTATGGAATACATGATATTTACATGGGTATTGTGTTTAATAGCATTGGCTGCGGCATTGAAATTATACTATTTGGTGAAACTCCTTCTGGCTTTGTTAATGGTTAGCGCCTATTCTGCGTGCGTCATCATTTTCTATTATGTCTTCAGAACGAATACGAAAAATAAGTGAGTTTTTCAATGTTCAAGTACCTAGCTGAAATCAATTTTGAAATAGATAATAAGACATATAAACGGTGATATTGTCGAGCTCATCTAAATCCAGAATCTAGGTAGGTTTATTTGTAGCCAACATCCAGTGACGGCTCGTGCCCTCTAGGAGTGGGTCGGCCAGACCACGCATATATATATATGTATATATATAATTTAGAAGCAATTTTCTTGGGATTAGAGCACTGGATTGAAATAGGATTTCATCTTTTTTTCATTAATACTTTACTATATATTTTTCGGCTTACATTGAGCTTTTTTCAAGTTTACATGTTACAAATACAGTGACAATCATATCTAAAATGTATAACTGTCCAACAATTCATCTTAAAACTTAGTAAAATTAAAATCATATTCATCATGTTGTGAACGTTGTCAATTAGAATTATTCTAATAATGGAAAACCTGTTATCTACTAAAAATCTTATCAAATCACCGCAATTTGATACTACCTCTCTTACACTTGCCATATGGATCACTCACATTCAACTTGTAACCGAAAACGAACGAAAACTCGTACAACCCTAAGCCCTACACACTAACATCTTACTCCAAACTACTGACCTAGTTAACTGAACTCTGATAAATCAAAGTGTAAACACACGCAATGCAATTCTCATATACTCCCTCCCCAAGGGTATCTTGGCCGACCAAGTCTTTGAAAAATAAACAAGTCGTGGGTCGCTGTTTTGCTATTTACAGTTACTAAGAATGAATTTTTATGGTCAGAAAATCACAAAATTTATTCCATACAGTACGAATACATTTTTTTCTGGAATTGAAATAATATTCAAGTACTTATGATAATAGTCATTTGAAATTTGGATCTATCTCAAATTTAGGATAAACATATGAAGATGTCGGATATTGAATTACAATTTTTAATTTGATATTTTCACCTTCTCTTTTTCGGTTGCGTTTGGGTCGGCCGGTCTGCCTACCCTGACGAGCCGTCACCACCCACATCTTTGAATCCATTTTGTGCTGCTTTGAACCAACATACAAGGTGTTCAGAAAGGGTATCGGGTATTTTTTTGCGCCATATTCGAACGAGGCGTCTGAAAGGCGCCGGAAGGGGTTCGTCATTTTTTGGAGTTTTAGACACGATGGAATTACTCGGGGACGTATCGCGTCTTTTGCGTAAGAGCGTATTATTGTAATGATGATTCAGTAGGGACTGCTCAACGTCTCTATCGTGCGGAATATCGTTCACACCCCGAGCCAAGTGACGATAGCATTAGGAAATGGATCAGGATGTTCGAGAATTCAAGCGTGACAATTAAAATTCAAAACTCTGGTCATCCTCTTTCAGTTCACGATGAAGAAACAATTGAAGAGCCGGGGAAAGAGAACTGTGAAGCTATTCGAGCTAACACTAGTCGAGTGGAGTGGTATCCTCAAGGTGAAGTTATAGAGCGCCCTTGTCTGACGGACCCCATCCCCTAGAAGACAAAGACCATCATACAGGTACCCAGGCTCGCGAGAGCTCAACACCTTGAACCCCAGCAAAAGAAGATGCCAAATTCGACGTTGTTTGATGGGTAGCAATCCCATATTTTGCCTGTATTGACTTATATGATCAAATTTCTAATGTTGTAAACAAATCGTACACCTGCATTTTGTAAACGCTCCAGTTTCATCAGCTGTGTGGTTGTGAGACCCATATAGGCTACGTCCGCATAATCGAGTATAGGAAGTACGAGAGAGAAGAATAATGTTTTCCTGGTTTCGAAGGGCAAGAAGTTCTTTAAAAGTCGGAGTTGATGCAAGACATGGAAGACTCTTGAACTGATAGAGGCAATCTGACTATTCCAGGATAAAGTCTCGTCCAATAAGATACCAAGGTTTCTAACCTCATTGGAGTAGGGAACAACAGCATCTTTGAGGACAATTTTGTTATTTACTTTGTCAATCAAACCCAAGTTTCTTTTAGTACCACTAATGATCGACTTAGTTTTGGTGGTATTTAGAGTCAGTCCTATGCTCTCAGCGACGACAGAGAGTCGTATGAGATTCCTGTTTAGGTTTTCGATAGTAGCTGTGAAATTCTCAACGGAAGTGTGGATATATGTTTGTGGATCATCTGCGAAAAGGTGAAATTTAATATCCAAGGAGTCAGTCAGTGAGGAGACGTAAACAGAAAATAAAAGAGGACCCAACACGCTTCCCTGCGGAACACCCGAAAACGTGGTCACCCAATCAGAGGAGACGCCACCCATCTCAACAGATACTTCGCGATCCCTCACATAAGAGTAGAAGAAGGTTATGATATGCTCAGCAAAACCCAGCAGAAACAGCTTGGCTAAAAGTGTATTAAAGTCGAGAGAGTCGAAGGCCTTACTAAAGTCTAAGAGTACTAAAACAATGAGTAGTTTTTTATCAATGGCAACGCTGATATCATCAGTTATTTTAGTAGAAGCAGTTTATGTTGCGAAATTGTTTGGTCCTAGAGTTGCAGGAGTTTGCAGTTTTCAACTCAAGAACGTGGTTTCAGCAAGATGGTGCCACTTGCCATACAACAAATGATTCAATGGAAGTTGTTAACGAATTTATCCCTAATAAAGTCATTCCGCGAAGAGGTAACATCAACTGGCCTCCCAGAAGCCCGGACCTTAGCCCGCTTGACTATTTTGTATGGGGATACCTTAAAAATAAGATTTATCAAAATATTCCGACGAATCTAACCCAGTTGAAGCAAAACATCAGGTCAGAAATGGCAGCAATATCAATAACTATGTGTTAACGTGCTATTGCCAATCCTCGTTTGCGTTTAGAGGAGTGCCAGCAACGCAACGGTCATCATTTGGATATCATAATCTTTTCCAAATAATTCGCCAATTCATATGTTAATAATAAACAATAAACTCTTTTAGTGCTCACAAATATTTTTTATTTTATTGAACTTACAAATACCCGATACCCTTTCTGGACACCTTGTATATTTGAATCAAACATTGGTCACTCGTCAAATCAAATAGATTTCGATCAATCAGTTACACCCAGTGTATTCGCCATTTTGTAACTATGAAGGTTGATCTACGCGGAGCATCATTACACGCCAAGTGCCTGACCTGAAGCGAATTTAGTGGTCTCAATAACTCCTTAAATATTCTTCGGACCATGTTATAACTTACCTATATATTCAAATGAGGTTAAAGCAAGTAGGGTCGCGAAAAAAATATCCAAAAATATTTTTGCTATGTACTTCATAGCTCATAAAATATTCATAGGATTCAAACAAAAATTTCGTGCATGTATGGTTATTTATATAATACATAATTTCAATCGATTATGTTGTCTATCCCTTCTTTCTTATCAGAGGTCTCTAATTCCTCAAATCCAGTATTAATACTGTCACAGATTGATGCGTTTGATTTAAAGAACAGTTTAGAAAAAATTGAAAAACTAGTATCGATACTAGACACCTACCTTGACGGGAATTACAATGAGCTGATGGTCGACCTCCACGCCAAAGTTAGGTGTAGAGTTCCTGGGGTAGCTACCCTTAATAGGAAGATCTGGTTTAGGGAGGTTGCACTTGAAAGCACTCGAACTTATAAAGAATCTCGAAATTTATATATTGTCGAACACAGTTTGAAATAGTTCAAAATAAAAATTATATTCTTGGGAAAATTGTCTATAAATCAAAATAAGAATTGAGAGATCGAAAGATTGTGGACAATGAATACAAATGGGCGTGAAAATATGCAATCAATGAGGAATTAAACATTCTCATTTATGGGATGGTCACATTCAAACAAAATATCAACTTTCCCGAATAGAAATATATTAAAAACAATTAACCAAAAATGTACATGAAACCTAATCAAATACTGTTTTGCTTAGCGAGTGCGTACCTCTCAGGTCTCAGATGTTAATCCTATTGGTGATTTTCTTCTTGATGGTAGCGTACCATGCGCGCCTTGTGGAGGTTTCCTCACGACTAGATTTTCTATGGAAGCAGCAGGCAGAATCTGAACTGCAGGATATGTTACTAACAAGAAGCAACAATACAAAACTACTGAAAAATATCCTTCCAAACCATGTTGCTCACCATTATTTGAGTAGTGAAAGGAATAGCGATGTAAGATGAACTTGTTTGAAGTTTTTTTTCGTTATTTACCCTAAATTTTTCTAGGAGCTTTATTCTCAGTACAGAGAGGAAGTGGGGGTTATGTTTGCCAGTATCCCAAATTTCACAGAATTTTATTCAGAGCACGTGAATAAAGGTGTTGAGTGCATAAGGCTGTTGAACGAAATTATTGGTTAGTATTTGAGGAACAAGAAATTATATTAAGTTATAGCTGACCAATAATTTTTACGTGTAATTGTTGAAAAAAAATTTATTGAAATTTTTCCGAAATGATAAAAGTTTTGAATTCCTTTGTTGCAGTGATTCTTCTAAATGTCTCTGCATTTTCAAATACTGATAAATATAAGGAAGAAATTCAGTCAATTTTCTTCACACCTAGGAAGATCTTTAGGCTTAAAAGAACAAAAGCCTTCATTTTGATAACTTATGTAATATTGACTCATAGCTGGATCTCTCAGAATGTCACTAATTATTATTACTATTATTCAATTGAATTATTTTCAGCGGATTTCGATGAGCTTTTGGACGAGGAAAGATTTAGTTCGATTGAAAAGATCAAAACAGTGAGTGCAACTGCAACTTACATGGCAGCATCAGGATTGAATCCTACACAAGATCAGAACAGAAATAGTGTGAGTACTAAATTAAATTAATAATATAGTACAATCGCGATAACGTGAACAGGATAAAATCAGGGTTGTTCACAAAATAGAGGTCATGTTATCGAAGATCACTGAAATAAAAGCAACAACATATTGCTAAACAGATTTATTATCTGAAAGAACTAAAATACATTCTAATCTAAGATTCACAATGGTTGAAAAAATTGTGAGATCTTAGTTTGCATCTTTCTGGCAGAAACACTATTCAAGATTGCCTTCTCTTGTATATTGAAGTACTGAGATGTCGCTTATATCAACACCATTTTGAGTAGTTGAATAGCTTCATGGTGACTAATAGTTGATGGTTCTCGTTCTACACCAGCAATTTCAACGTCATCTGATATGCTATCTTCATCACTCTCGTCGATGTGGTTGGATAGTGTGTCCATATTCCAGGTTTCAATTTCTTGCGAAGAAATATCGATTTAAAATTGACAGTACCTACATATATTAGTAGACAAATAATTGAATGTCAGAACAAAAAACTTACTGCACCTATAGCTTCCAACAAAGTCATAGTATCCTTTGCAATATCATGGATCTTATTGTTCCATCTTTGCTTCAAAACACTCAACGGCAGGTCATCTTCATTTGTATTTGGTTAGGCCATTATGTTATGCCAGCACTTGGATATCATATGTGCATCTAATTTCTGCCATGCTGCTGTTAAAGTTAGCATTACTTCTCTTAATGACAATTTCTTTTGGGCACTTCCAATAGGCTTATTGGTATTGAGAATGGAACTGAGTAAACTGTTACGATAATATAGTTTCACAAGTCTAAGAATATTTTGATCCATTGGCTAAATCAGAGGAGTAGGGGCTTAAACATAACGAAAATTTTACCATTGTTAGCTCTCAATTCTTTGACAGGTGGTTGAGAGGGAGCATTGTCTAAAAGCAACACTGCTTTCTCTTCTAGTCCCTGGCCCTATAAGAATGATCGAACCTAAAATTGGAAAAAGACGCTAAAAGCATGCATAGAGTTGCAAAAAATGTTGTACTCACTTCAGGAACAAACTGTTGAAAGAACTAGTGTTCAAATATTTCACCAGTCATCCAAGCAATTTCTGTGTGCCTGTAGATTAGAGGATTAACAAAATTTTTGAAATTTTCAGTCTTTCCTATTACAATGGAGTCAATTTATGCAGGCCTTTCAGGTAGCAGTTGCCAGTAGAGGCAGTTTTCAGTCAGCATTATACAGCTGATTTTCATTAAAATCAATTTCCTGAGTTATCTGCATCAACCTTCGTTTGAATGGATCAACAAGCTCGAGCTGAGACGATGGTATTTCGGGAACTTTGTCGCCCGTTATTTTTAAAAAACGATGAAGTAGATACTGATGTTGTTTCTTGAAGGACATTTTTTCATTCCTTATGGCTGTGATTATTTTTTGTGATGTTGTTGGTCCAGTTTGGTTTTTGACGCTGCAGAAGAAATGTTGAACCATTATCAGCTGAAATATACTGGAGGATGACGGCACAGCATGGTACTTTATGTATAAATTCCTCCGAAGTTGTCCATTTCTTCGTATTGGGTAGACCAATTTTGAAAAACGGTATTTCCAAACTGTCGAGACGGAACAAAGTAGTATGTTTGCAAGAGAAGTTTCAATTCCGGCGTCACCGGGCAAAAAATGTTGAACAGCTGATTTTGCTCAATTGGGCACCCCATCACTATCGACAAAATATCATTCAAATTAGGTGTTTGCGTCGGATCAATACATAAAATTATTCATGATACGTTAAATTTTCAAAAAATATGCTTCAAATGAGTTCAAAAAATGTTGTCGCCTGTTTACAAAGCAAAAATCGCTTAGGAATCTCATCAGAGCTTCAATTGAACGGTTGGCCTATTATTAACAAGTATTATATCAATGATGAACCTTGGGTCCACGTTATAGAGATGTGAATGTAAAAATAATGTTGTTGGAACGAGCGCGTATTCATAACGCGATTTACAGTATAAATACAGGGTGTTTCAAAAAAGGTGTGTCCTGCTCTCTAGGATAGGTAGAAAACTATAATCTACTGCTGCACATATTTATCCACATCTGTTCATTCGAAAAAAATTATAACTTTTCGGGTTTGGAGAGTACGTAAACTCTTCTTTTCATCAATTGATTTTTCCATAAATAATAATAATATTTTCTTTAACCTCCAAGGGCCGCAATAAATTAGCCAGTGGGCTGCTGGTTGAACACCCTAGCTCTAGATAATCTTAGGGGTTCAGTGTTGTGATTGTTGAAATAATACATTTACAGATTCTCTTACTACACCTTGCAGAACTTAGTTTCCTCTATGATGATGAAAGAGAATAAAGAACTTTATCATTCATGATGATCATCGATAATGTTTTCATATTGTTTAGCTAATCTTACCATTCAAAGAATATTTTAATTAGTTCAATTCGTTTCGTATTTTTGTTTATTTCAGACTAATCCCCATTTTGATAACACCGATCACCTATGTGCTCTCATAGATTTCGCTCTTTTACTTCGTGAAAAACTAGATTATATCAACGAAGATTCCTTCAACAACTTTGGCCTTAGAGTTGGCATCTCTTGTGGTCCTTTGATTTGCGGTGTCATCGGCGCTAGAAAACCGGTATTTGACATCTGGGGTAACACTGTCAACGAGGCTTCTCGCATGGACTCCACTGGAATAATTGGGCACATACAGGTGCCCAAACAGACCGCTCTGGTAATTATAATCTGAATATTGATGTTTTATTATATAAATCAGTGAATATCAAGTAAACCGCTATTTTGTCTGGTTGTTATTTCACTAACTCAATATAATATTTAGTCTTAATCTAGAATCTCTTCTTTCGAACGTTTTCAAAGGGTCCGTCAGAAAGAACGAATGTTTTTCAAAGGGGTAGTCCATCAGGCGGGGAACGTTGAACGCGTGTTTGCCTAATATCGGTTACTATCGGACTAAATATTTTAACGATTAAAACACGATTCTTCGCCGAATATTTTTCCATAATAAATTTACTACTACTTCACTACTTTACTAAATGGTGGCAATACAAAGTAGTATATACCTTCCCACCAAAATCCAGTAATATCGTAATATTATTATTACAAATATAAGAGTTGAGACATAAGTCTATAAATTCAAAAGAAATCTAAATTGGATATTAAAAATTAAAATTCTTACATACTGAATTAAAAACTATGATGACATGACAAAATTAACAAAACAACTGATTAACGGCTCTCCATCTGTCGAAGGAAGTCTTAAAACAGTTGATCGAAGGGGCTTCCAGGTGTTGAACACTCTATTAGAGAGAAAGTTTTGGCTTTGTGTTGTTCTAAAACTCTTCTTCGAAAGCTTATAGCTTTGTCCTCTAAAATGACCTGAATTCAGCCTAAATATCCCATTGATCCCCTCTAGAAAATGTAGGTCAGAAGTAAATCCCGTCTCTCTAGTCGATCGCGGAAGCTGGTAAGTTTAAATATTTTTAGTCGACGTGCATAAGGAGACTGCCAGCCTCGGAGATGAAATATTTATAGATCTTTGTGTCATCGGCGAACATTGAGCATGTAGAAGTGAATATCAAAAATAATAAGGGACCCAATCCCTATCCCTGTGGTACCCCAGAAGTAACTGAAGTAAATTATGAATATTCTTCTACATATTTTTTTATATTCTTGTCAATGCTATAGGTAATGCTTGTCTCATTAATCCATTTGTTGCATTTATCCAATAGCAAACTCCAGATTTCAAGAGAAATTTCAATATTCTAATTGTCATAAGATTTTCAGATTCTAAGTGTTAGAGGCTATAACATCACGTTGAGAGGGGTAATTGAAGTGAAAGGAAAAGGACCTATGGAGACTTATTTTATAGCTGGTAGACAGTTAGGAAAACCACCTATTTTCCAAAGGCAACCAAGCTATCACAACAGTCTAAATGATGTTATGTATAACTGGGCTCAGTCTAAAAAGAGGCAAATTAGTAATAATTGTAAGTTGAAATCAGCCTGTGGGAACGAAATGTAAGAGACTACATTTATTTTGCCTTGAACACTAACAGACTCAGTCACTTCTCGATTCTTGTTGTCAAGTTGTGACCAGTCTGTGATTTCAAAAGTGAGAACACATTTGGCATTTTTCAACTTACTCAATGGGCGTATATGCTTGTAGAAATCGTATCATTCAGAGAACAAGCTCTTAGTCGGTGCTTCTCAACCATTACTTGACATCAGTCTCAACTTTAAAGAGATAATTTCATACTCTCCACTTTTCTTTGCAGCGGGCATATCTAATGGGAGAGCAAAGTTACAATACAAGAGCCGAGACAGAAAAAATTCAATTCATAGTTCCTTGAGAGTATCCCAACGGACTGCAGCAAATCCAGTCAGGAGGAATACAACTAGAACCAATCAGAAAACGGCAAATATGAAGTAAGAGTGATATTCTTGATTATGAAATATTATTAAAATAATAACAAACTAATCTACCTAATAAAAGTATGAAATCACTCTTCCAAATTATCGACAGTTTTACTTCTACATGATAAGTTTTTTTGTGTAGATCTCCACAGAATGCTAGAAGGCTTGCTACCATAGGAAAAAGTAAAGATAACAGTATTTATGGTTTTGTTTATCAAGAAACAAAGTCAAACAGGAAGAAAAAAATTTCAAGGTCAGCACCTCATACTCCCGTTAAAACTCCTTCGGTAAGTAATTCTGTATCGAGGTTCTAATCATTACGAACATCGTGTTCAGTCATTGACGGTTGGTTTCAGTTTAGCCTTTAACCGAAGTTTCCTTTTTTCTTTCAATTGTAGTCATTTATATTTGGTAAGAAATACGTTGAGGTCAACATAGACTACTCATAATTTTATTTGGAGGGTGTTGGCTTTTTAGCTAGAATCCGATCTGCCTCTTACGATAAATTTTCCTCCAGCATGGTTCATATCTCAGATTTTTTAGCCCATTTTATTGTATTAAATTGTTAGGGAATTGTTTTGTTGTAATGAAAAACAGTTTTCGTTAAATGAGCAAATACTTTATTAATTTAAATATTGGCAATTCTAGTTCAGCATATTTTGCCATATCTTAAGTAGTGAAGGATCGTAAGTTATCCCTACTTATGCGTTTATTTTATGTGATATTCAGTGATATACTGACGGTCTTGATTTTTTCAAGATTCAACATCAACTATCGGATTCCTCTATAGATATATCGAAGAAAAGAACCAATAAAATAGTTCAGGGATCGTCGGCCATAAACAGAAGCACCTTCTCGACAACAGAGAGACGCCGAAAACTTGCAGATCCAGGAACCTACACTGTTGTACCTGTGCATACTATAAGTCGTACGTTGACATTGCAGAAAAAATCGACTTATTATGTAGGTATTACAAAAGAGAAAGTAAGCGACATTAAATCAGAGGAAGGGCGGTCTTCGGAGAACAATTGATTATGTTGGTAATCTGACAGGTGTATTAGGGTGAAGGTTACCTTTTAATGGTGCACGATGCTTCTCATTCTTGAAAAGAACAAGATATTTATACAATCAGAAGCTCAGAACACATGTATGATTTTGTGAAGAAAGTTTCATTATAACAGATATACTGAAATGATAAATGAATATTTTTGATGTCAAATAGTTCGTATTTAATAATTTAAGATTTGGTTAGCATTGGAATTTCTGTAAGGACCATGGTAAAGTTTATTTTATTTTTATAAGAGACCATGTGAAGTTTTCCATTGATTATTACATTTTTTGTTACTTGGTTGATGTGTGTCTATTTTGTAGAAATAAAGGAGAGATAATACAATTGATTTTTGATTAATGCCATCGACTATTGTAGGCTGTAAAAGATGATATGTATTTTCATTGCTCTGAAAACTACTCTTTGAAATTGCTTCATTGCGGAGATGCCATCAATATAATTCGTGTATTCAGCAGTGTTTTTCTCAACTGGTCTACCCCGTATGCTGACAATTCCCATGAAATAATCAATGAATACATCATAACACATGTTGCTCAAAACAAATGGTTCTTTGAGCCCTCCTAATCTTTTAAATGCCCAGTAGGGAACATCTTAATCTATAGAATACAGGGTTCGTGGTTAAACAAAATAATGCGTAGTGCGTTCAACCGTATATCTAGATCTGGAGCGGTCTGCTTGAATTAAAACTATTTTAACATCCCAGGATTTTGTGGTTCCAAAAATCGATTCCAATTTCATCCTACGCTTGATACGCTTCTGGTATTCATCGAATCTTTGAGAAATATTCCATGCGCTTCATTACAATAAAAGCTGAGTGTAGTTCTATATATACAGGGTGTAACTAAATAAGTGTAAAATATTTAAGGAGGTGATTCCTTATCGAAAAAAAGATGGGATATTTCATATAAAGAAACTTCATTGTATCATCCCTTGTTGAGATACAGCCCCTCAAAGGGAGTACGTAAAATTTGTAAAACAATTTTTTTCACAAGCACCACAAAAGTTACAATATTGAAATTAACCTAACGTTTTTTACTAGCAAAAAGACACTTATCCAGTTATTTATTTGGTTAACCCCATGGTTGTAAGGGTGGGAAACGCAACCCCTAAAGTTTATTTCCAATGTAACCCTTTGTCTTATTATTTGTTTACCATTTAAAAATTTATTTCCGATAGCCTGTTTCATTCTAAACAAGAAATGAATATGGAATTTTTTGCCCAAAATAAACCAGTTCGCAGAAAAAATTAATTTAATTACAACTACAGAGATAGGTACATCGTCATAAATGCGAACTGGATTTATTATTATTCTGTAGTTAGTACCTGCATTAAACGATTAAATGGTAAAAAACAAAACTAATTTATGAATAACAAAACACAGAACACGTAGAAATCATATTAAATGTTCAGACATCAAGCATGCGTCTAGACGTCGGCGCATTGAGCCACGTATTCGCTCAAATATTCCTGACTCTCTGATTATCTTGCACGCATCGAATTAATATTTTCTGTAGCAGTTTCATATTCCTGTAGTAGTTTTTCATTACACAAGTTGAGGGTGTTAGAAATGTTTGGTTGGAAAGAATCAGAAATCCATGTTTTCATTCATCCAAAAGTGTTATTTGCATAAAGCATTTTCATATGGATTGTATAGACCCTCATGGAAAGCTGAAAAGATTTGCTCTACCAACACTTAATTTGCCAAGTAATTCATTCTACTCCCTATGATTATCATTTTTGTAATTTCAATAATCTTTCAGGTTATGTAAGCATATTTTGTCTACCCTCCAGAACTCCTGAAGAAACTTTGAGGCAACAAGGTATTTATATATAAGTGAACTGCTCATGGTCATTGATTATAGTTTTGGGTATTCCACTTATAGTAGGTTTCATAAAAATCGTCTATCAGAAGATTCCTAGAATACTTCAACGGATATGTGAGATTTACCGTTGAAACGCCAAATTCAAGGAATTTCAGTTAATAAGTTTATTGATTTTGCCATGATATTATTTCTGTACTTTTATGACAGAACTAATGATAACGTAAGATGGCGCTATAAGTTGAGCTCTTTCTAGTCATACGGTTTCTCAAGTCCTCTACATCGCGAACAGGAGTACGATAAATCAAATGCTGTAAATGGCCCCAAATAGAGAAATTGAGAGGATTGAGATCCGGGGATTGAGCGGGTCAGTTCTGTAGTCCTCCTCAACCTATCCAGTGATTCGGATACGTTTCAGTTAAATGCTGATGTGCAACTTGACTAAAATGGGCGGGAGCCCCATCATGCATAAAAAACACATCCTTTCTGACGCCCAAAGGTACTTCCTCCAGCAATACTGGGTGCACTTCTCTTAAAAATTGAACGTATGCCTCGCCATTTAATCGGAGAGGTAGAATACTCTGATTTTATTCGCGTTTTTTCGTGTTTTTTGCAAGTTTTTGGGTATTTCTGTTTACAGGATGTCTTTTATGAATAAAATATACTTGATTGATATACAGAGTGTCTCATATGTTCTTGTTTTCTACAAGTTCTCGGTTCTACGTTCAGGATGTCTTGTGTGAATGAAATATTATGGATTGATATGGAGGGTGACCAATGTTGTACATTCCTATCACCTAGTTTTATTAACGCTCTTTCGTGTTTTTAGCAAGTTTTTGGGGTTTCGGAGTTCTTCGGGCGAATAAAAGTAGGTGGTGCAACTCATATGGGACAGCCTGCATATTAATCAATAACTATTCATTGATATTAGACCTCCATTATGGACTATTTCTTATAGCTTCACCTTGAAATCTTTTAGCATTATATATATATATATATATCAACAAGGGGTTTCTTGTTGCCTAAGGATGTTGATATTGATATCTAAGAAAATGGTCATAAATATTGGCATATTGAACTTAAAACCAATATTTATAATAAGACTTTCAACAATTTATTTACAAAAAAATCAACATTTTATTTCACATTATCGTATTGCCTATGACTAATCCACTCATGCTGGACTGGAGTAGTGCTAGTACTAGATTCTGAGGATTCTGCTTGATTGGGGGCAGTAGAATCATAATCCGATTTATCGAGTAACTCATTATGGTATGCCACTGTGCTGCCACTATCTGGAATTGAGATTAAGATATGAAATTTTTTAATTGGTCATTTGTTTGTTAATCAACTAAAAAATGATTTAGGGCACTTGCCCACGAGGCGAAATCACATGTTTACTGAATGCCTGTCATTTGCCTTTGCACTATGGTAGGTACTGTTTGACATTTCGAACAACGTAACTGTTTGGAGGAGAAAAAAAATAGAATAACTGCTAACACGATTAACGTCATTTTGACGTCGGTTCTTAGAAATTCAATAATCAGTTTCAGGGTAGTTTAAGCGTTTTAGAGAGAATATAATCGCAAAGAGATTATCGTAAATAGATTAAACTTTAAAACATTGATTGGCAGATGGCCGGAATTATACTCACCTAGTTGTGTATACGTTACATCTGAATTTACTAGTGAGATACTCGCATATTCTGGGTTCTGATGATGCATACATGATGGGTCCTGATTAAAGTAAGTGGGATAAGATACACTGGCAAGATTGGTCAACGGAGGGTGCTGATATCCACGCATAGCATAGGATGGCGAAGAAGGTATCGACCAACAGTTGAGAGATGGTCCCACGATGGTGGTTGCTGGTTGGGGAGACAGAGGTGTCCAGCTGGTGTATGTGTTTACGTTGTTGAAAGAGCAGCTCTGGATGTGCTCAGGTGGAGTATAATCTAGAAAGTTTCGTCATAAGGAATCTGACGTGACTCAATAAACACAATGAAAATTTTGAATATGTTAAATCTGCTTAAGTTACCACTACTACCTACAGCATTGACCGAGTTAATGACAGCGGTTACCAGGTGGTTACTTTTGATAGAATTTATTTACGTAACGCTTGTCATTTTTCATATCATAATAGTACCTATATTCTAATACAAGTTGCAGAATGGGCACCTATTCCAACACGAATGCGAGTTTTTGAACGCATGAGTGTTGGAATTGTCTTCTGCAACGAGTATTACACGATATTTTCTCTATTTAAGTCAAGAATTGTGAGAAATTCATTGGAATTCAATGAAAATTTCAGATTATACCTCCTAGTGCCTTTTGTGTTTTAATTTCGCAGTTGGTGTGACTGATACGAAAATTGACACATTATAGAATTTGAATAGTGCGTGTTAATCTCTATATGGTTTAATATTGACAATTGACATGCAATGGACGCGTTGACATTCGAAAGGATAGGTCAGTGTTGTCATCTTCCACACATAAAGATTCTGCTCCGGTATCTTCCTCTTCATCCTCCCCTACATGCTTGCAGATACCCTGATTCTGACCTGCTGATCTTGTCATACAACTACTATTGAAGATTTCTTCGCATCCGTAGCACCTAGCACCTTCTACAACCCTCTTCTTGCAAAATGCACACTCGTTTGCGCTAATTTTCTCGGATTTGCCGGAGCCAATCTCCACATCTTCTTCACTTTCGGCCATCTTGTACCTACTTCCTCCCAATCCAAGGACTCTATCTAAGCGTACGCATAGGTCGTGATTCCTTTGCGAACACCCCTAGGCCTCGCCACCTAGAGAAGCTGGAGACAGAGTCAGCAAGCAAAGTTGCCGAACGACTGGCACGAGAGAGCGGCGTGATAACTACGGCTCCCTCGGCCCCTCGAGTCCCAGACTGGGGGTAGACCCGAGGAGTACTGCTAGGGTCACATGATAGGAACAACTATGACTTACTTGGCCACGACTGATAGCTCATTCCGATTACTAGGCGAGAGGAGAAGGAGTCTCGATTCTCCCCCCCTGGTTCATTACGTGTCGGCATAGATCTGGGGAGCACAGTCGTGGCGATATCAGAGAAACTATGACCTACCCGGCCCCTCAGGTCTGTACTCCCAGCCCTGAGGGAGACCCGAGAGGTAACGTTAATGTTTGACCGAAACAGTAACCTCGTAGCCAAGTCCTCGAGCCAACAGGGCCATAAAACCGTACTGTCGGGCGCCGCATGCTCGAAGGCTGGGCGGGGTCAGGACCTTCCAGGATCTATACCCAGGGCTCCGAGTTCCGTAACCAGAGCAGGGTGAACACGGAACTTTCGGAACAGAGTTAGTTGACCCTCACGAGTTCTTCGTGTAGACAACGGAACCGTTCTAGAGCGCAATACAAGCTCTTCCTCACATCCCCAAATTCCCAGTGAGTGTTTGAGCGAGTGCGTGGGTGCCACATATACTGCTCGCGCAGTGGTGTTCCGCCCGATGCAACTGCCAGTTTTATGAGTCGGTTCCCAGGGACTCTAACTGGAGGGTGTTGCGGTAAGAGTAGGAGGGGGTTTTAGTGGGTGAAAGTCCCATACGAACCTGACAGCACTGAATCCCCAGTGGCCTGCAGGGAAGGCATGAGGAGTTCCCCCTGCCTAGGGCGGCAAAAAAAAATCAACCACTGAACCCTGAGGAATCCCATGCAACACGTTCTAAGCTTTGGGAATTTCAGTATTCAACTTCACAATTTGTGAACGTCCCCTCAGGTAAGATACAAAAAAGACTGAAATCCCACCACCGGCATCCCACAAGACCTCAGTAACGCAAGTAGAATATTATGCCTTACCGTGTAGAAAGCTTTACTGAATTCTTGTAGAAGTAAATATATAACGTATTCAGAAATCAACTCAAATTCTACAGAAATGAATAATAGGTACCTGTAGGGGATGGTGAGTTCGGCGAGGACCTCTGCTTCTGAACAGTTGGATAAGGCGACAATCTATGCGATCTCTTCGAAATTGACGGACTTGACACCGAAGAATAAATCGGTTGATGCTGCAAAAACCAAGAACCATCTGTAAAAAACATAATTTTTTCTTCATTGATATAGTATTCAAATTTAAAACTACTTACACTGGTACTGACTATGTTCAGGAGAATAGCTATTCGAGAATTCCTTTTGACTATAGGAAATTTCAGGGCGATCCTTGGCATCCAGGAAGGCTTTGGCGAAAGGATTATATTTGATTTTCAAGGAGGTGACTTCTTCATTCTGATAGGCTGTGACTGCTATAAATTGCGTTTCGGGAAACGGAAAAGTCACAACTTTCCTTGGTTCAGTTCCTACTTTCACAAGGTGAACTCTGGGCTCGTATTTGTGTAAGGAATTAAGCATTATTTGACCATTTCCATTCGATTTGTTCGTTAATTTTACCTGGAATATATTTATAGTTGACTTGAGAATCAACGCATCTTGCTCACTTCGAAATACAATATAAAATATCTACATCTACAATGTAAAACGAAAATTAATGTGTTTGTCATCTACCCTATTATATGCTGAACAATATGTTCCATTTCCTTCGATTAACTGTCCAAAATAGTTGGTCAAAATTATCTGAGCGTAAATAAAAAATAACTCAAAACTACAGAATAAATTCTCACTTTGGCAAAACTGATGGATTCCTTCATCCAGTGTGCGCCAAAGTTTGGAGATTCAGGATGAATGTAGATGGCATTGGGAGGTGCCACTTCTGCCTTTCCTCCTGGGACCCACTCTCCATTCACATATTTCCACCTGTGAGAGTCCATTTGTACAAATTCTAAGAGCACGGTGTACATCGCTTTGGGGTCCAATCCAGTTGTTGTGATTTTTACTACTGGGAACATTCTTCTGTGATCAAAGTAACCGTCAGTTGATTTTTATCTGTGATAATAATTCTAGGTACCTCTTTTGTTAAGAGGCACATAGTAATCAATATCTACAAATTCATGAGAATAAAGGGGTTCAAGGACATAATACATGTATAAAATATATGCTGATTACATCGTCAAACTGTAGTTCATTTAAATTATTTAAATGAATCCTAGTTATAGAAATATTAATCATTTGACATCATCATCGGTGGTAACTTTTTTAACCCGTAGCCCTCTTTTTTCATTTTTAGAAATGTGTGATAACCATTTAGGACCAGATCCAGGCTATAGCAACTGCTTGCGCGTAAAATCTGTTCATAGCGTAGATTCGAAGCATTCTGTTGCTAGGGTTGCAGAAGGAAAATCCGGTGTATTACCCTATGTATATCAATAAATCCCAGAAAATCTATTAGCTTGTCGAGTTTGTGTGAAGTTGAATCATTTAACAACAATTGTTTGTTTATTTTTACATTCAATTGATTTATTTTCATTTTTTATTTTTCGGAGATATATGGATGACCTATATTGAATTAGAAGTCATCATTTGAAATAAATTTAAGAAATTGAAATAAACAAATTTTTGGATACGTGCTCGTTACTCAGTTGGTGTATTAAATCTTCAGATGAATAAACATTTTCAGAATTTGTCTCACTAGGGGATTTTTGTGAAATTTAGGTGAGATATACAAGGTGTTCTGATTTGTTTCCGACAAACTGAAATGGGTGATAAATCACATCATTTTAAGCAAAAAGTGTCTTTGAACATGGGTCCGGAAATGCTTCGTTTCAGAGATTCAGGGTGTTGAAGTTGAAGAAATAATTCGTGTTTACTTTATCTTTCGACTGATTCCAAATAATTACATGAAACTTGGTACATAGGGGTTTTTTGAGGTGAAAATTTCAAATTTGTGGTCAATTTGGTTGTATTTTCAGGAGGGAACCACTAGCGATCATTTCGCCCCCTTCAAACCGTTGCGACTTTTTTGTGCTACCCTGTACGTCATTTTGGACTAGAAATGGACATACCCAACACGGTAAGTAAACATACTTCTAACTTGGATAGCTTGAATCTTACCTTCCGTTCTTCGTGACTATCATTTCATTTGTGAAACATCTGAACCTCAACCATAAATCCTTGTCTTCTAAATTCACCACCAGATCTTTCTCTGAGTGGTCACCTTTTGTTCTTGTCGACGGTGATATATCCAATTCTACAGCTGATAAGATATGTTGAGCCATCGAAAACCTGTTGATTCATTTGGAAAAATAAATTTTTGAGTTTAATGAAATTGGTTTCAATAATATAAGAGATTATTGTCACGGACAGCATGTCTTTGACTGTTAAATTTATTTCAGCTGACTATTTCTGTTATCAAAAGGTACACGTTTATTCTACAACTTTCTTTAAAATATGCCTCCGTTTGAAACCTACATATGGATGGAAAATTTTGCGGAACGTCATCTAATTCAGCTGAAATCTTTACATCATTTTGATTTTTCATCTTTCATATGAAAATATAATATGAAGTCGTTTAAAAGTTTATTTCGATCATTCAATTTATACTTTTTCTGCAAGTCATTCGAATTTGAAGTGTATATGTATTTTAAACCATACAGAAAATTAATTCCTCTCAAAAAAATTCTCACTTATAATACCACAAGATCTTCAAAATTATCGGGTATTTCCCGATAGGTTCGTTGCAAAAAAATGAAGGAGTCAAGTTTTTCAGGTTAAAAAATTTTTTCCTGAAAAACTTGACGATTTTATTTGTTCGCAGGGAACCTATCGGGAAATACCAGATAATTTTGAAGCTCGTGTGATATTCGGGGGATTATTTTTCTGTCCTAAATGTCGGCCAATAGAATTGCACCATGAGACGAAATGTACAGTTAACAAATAAAAATTTCATAATGAATAAAACAATATTTAATTAAGAATCAGGGTAGTGCAATTAAAAATACAATTGTTGTAAACATTGGTGCATGTTTTCTTCAAGTCAGAGTTATCGGTAATGGTCCCAGAAGAGGTAGATGGCATGAGGTTTATGCTGTTGATGGCATTTTCTGCAGTAGGCTCACTCCTTCGCAGTTTCTTGACAATTAATTCTTGGTGTTCCTGGTCGAGTTGGAGATACGGCTTGATGGAGTTACTGTTGGCATGTCCAGTTATTTTGATTATCTGCTGCTCTCTCAGGCCCGATTTCGCTAGATTGGAGACGGCTGTTGCACGACTGGAGTGATTGGTGATTTTTTTGTTACCAAGGTCAAGCCCAGCTTTTTGTGCTGACTCCTTAACCCACTTTGAAATAGTGTTTTGGCCTACTGGGGAATCCTTGTACCACCTAACGCCTGGAACTTTATTCCAGAATGGATTTTGGGTCAGGAATAGTCTGTCGCTCTTGATATTGACATCTCTCTTCTCTCTCAATTTCTGGAACAGTCTCACTGGGCACTTGTCAGGGATTTCCCGATTCTCCACCAGCCACTTGCTGTCTGATAATTTTTTATCACCACCTTGTGTGGTCTTGCTGAAAATTGGATTGTATTCAATTCTCCCAGTTGTTTCCCCATCATTTCGCTGTTCTGCCTTGAAGTGATGTATTGACGTCATGCTGCCTTCACCACCTCTCCAAGCAATTCCACTGATATTATCATGAATAATTTTTTCTGGAGGCCATCAGGAGTTTCCTCGTCCCAAACAGTGGTCATTGCATCCCAATCTTTTTCCTCCAACGCTGCTGCACTTGCCCTCCGTTTTTCCGGAATAGATTGTAAAACCTTACGCTTGGCATCACGAGCTCCTCGAGCGGTCTTGAATGCAGCATCCGAAAATGGGTTGATTTTGATGTTGAAATCGTTCAAATACTTTTCTTCAAGTAATTTGGCAGTCTGATTCCACATTGTTTTTATTGTACCTTCCTTATAGTCTTCTCCATCCATTTTCTTCATATTGTAAACGTAATCTTTCATAATGTTTGCCAATTGCGCTTCACTCGTTTCAGCACTCAATGTGTATTCCCTCTCAGTACAAAAAGTAGTAAATTGGTTCCAAACTGTTTTTTTTTGCCTTCTCCGTATTAATGGGAACATTTCCTTTGACTTTTTTATCGATGGTGGACAAACTCCAAATCGACTAATTTTCATGCAAAATCTCCAATTTTCACAATTGAATTCAACCGGTCAGTTTGACGTGTGCTTAATTTGACTGGATCATGTTTTGTTTATATATAGCAACTACCAGAGAAAATTTTCAAAAAATTATCAGTATAATACCATGTAGGTTGTACCACGTGACGTCGAATGGTGCAATTCTATTGGTCGATATTTGGGTCGGAAAAATAATCTATAAAATTTAAATTATTCTCCTCCACCTCTGACTAGTAAAAACCGTATTAACTTGATATTTTCATGGTTCCGTTGTTCAATGATGGAATTGAACCAATATTTCCTTTAAAAAACTTGTTTGAAATATTATAAATGTTTTCATTAGACGATGTGTTCATCGAGAAATTAAAAAAAACTCCCATTGAATCAGTGCTGCCTTCAATAAAATAGGCTATTAATAAGTTATTTCATTTTATTGCATCTATTTCGGCTTTTCAACCGAAAGTTGTCACGGTCCTCATTTGAATAATAATGAAAATATATGCCAACAACAGGACTAATTATTTGTTCAAGTAACAATGTTTTATTGATTTTGGTTCAACAATTCAAACTCCTTGCTCAACTCCTAATGAAGAGACGTTTCTTTTTTATTCGCTTAGATATCTACCAATCATTGTGTTTATGCTCTATTCAGTTATAAAACACCTAATGTCACCTTTAAAACTTCAATAGAATTTGATAATAAAATCTAAATTCGGAATTCAAGGGTCATTCAGATTATCATTGAGAGTAGTATTGAACATCGAAGGATAATAAAAGCAATGAAGAACAAGGATTTCACTAAAAATATGTAGGTATTCAGGTATTCTTTTGGAACTGGTTGGATGAGATTTTGCAACGGAATTAAAAGTGAATTTTCTCATGAGATCTTAAGTTATCCAATTAGTCGGTTATGTAGAGAAAATTAAATTAATAGTCTAATTGAACTTTATTCTGGATATGTATTACGGCAAGTTTCAAACAACTAAAAACCTACTACAATTATTCTATTCTAATTCTAGTCTTATTCATCTAATATCACTGCTTACTTTCTCAGTAAACATATTCCAAGGAGCTCTCTTCAAATTTCAACGTGACCTGTTCCATTATTATGCAAACTAAAGCAAAGTTACATAAGCTTCAACAGGCTACGCTAAAAAAACTCCCCGAATTTGACGTTTTGTGAAGAGGTGTTCACAAGGCTCTACGTAATAGGTCTAGTTGATGAGTTTAAAATAATTTTAATATAATTTTAATTAGAGAAAGTATTACTAAAATTATGTGATATAGCTCATCATTGTTCTTAAATACAGGGCCGGATTAAGGGTGTCGTAGGCCCTAGGCACTCCAGCAGCGTAAGCCCCGAAATAATAAATATTTTTTAACTGAAATTGACCGCTAATATTGAGTAATAATTTTGTTGTAGATATAAATCCGAAAATGTGATGATGCGGTATAATAACATTATTTTATTTTGGGATTTTAATGTTTTTATTTTTCATAGAGCCATTTTCAATAGCCATAATTCCAGAATTGAGTTTATCTGCAACAATGCAACTTTTATATCTACCAAATTCCATGCAGAATTCCAGGGTTTTAGTACATGAACATGACAAGACATTAGCCGCCGGGAAAACCTCTCGGACGGGCACATGCGTTTGACACAGTTGGCCACGTTTCCATGCCCACTACCAAACGCTTCCGCGCGATCGAGAGGTTTTCCCTGCTGCTAAGGTCTTTTGTTTTAGTAGCTCAGTTGTGTAATAAGTTAATATGTAAACACTACGATAGAGCGTGTATGCCTGTGCTTGTATTTAATCACACTCAACCCCAAGTCAATCTTTAGTTTAAAAACTGGAAGTTAAATTTATTATAAGTAAGGTAAGTAAAGGAAAGTTGTTTTTATACTCTACTTATTTCAACTATTACTTATTTTACTTATTTCTACTTTTTTTTAGCGAAAAATGTCTGATGGATATAAAAGAAAATACCAAAGTGGACATGAAAAACGCAAAATGAAAGAGAAAGTGAGTGAGTCGCTTAGTAAAATCAAAGGTTCTTTATTGAAATATGTTAACACTTCTAAGGAGACAGAAGATAATGCAGATGCGGTAGATATTTCCTCGATCGAGGTTAGACCTAAAGAAGCTGAGGCTTGTTGGGACTCGTAAGAATGTTCAACCAATAAAACTGAGAATGTCACAGCAAACGAGGCTGACGGGGGTTTACGAAATTTTAACGACGCTTCCAAGCAGGTGGTGCCTGAATCACTACCAACTACATCAGCCTCAAGTATTTTCAGTTCTGATCCAGCACGGTAGACAACCATAAGCGCAGATCTTATCGATTACTTCTTTCGTAATCACCCTGTGCAGAAATTGGATATAAATTTTAAGTTATACGCCACTAAATTTGGCGAAAAAATGAGATGTCCATCACAAGATTATTTTTTCAGAAAACTGAACAACAATGATATTATAAAAAGGGACTGGTTGATGTTTTCCGAATCTACTGGCAAGTTTTTTTGTTATAAATGTATTTTGTTCAAATCGGACCTACCTGGAAATCCAAACCTGTGTAACAAATTCCTTACAGGCTTTAATGACTGGAAAAACGCACATTCGAGAATTTCAAGTCATGAAGTGTCAAAAAAACATTTTGCATCTATTTCTGCTTTAGTGAACTACCAACAAACTAGAAAAATTGATGAGACGTTTGATATTGTCAAGGAAAAAGAAAGCACATATTGGACAACGGTTTTAAGAAGAGTAGTGGAAGTAATTAAGTTTTTGGCCGAAAGGGGACTAGCGTTTAGAGGCGATAATGAAGTACATGGTAATCCTAGTAATGGCAATTTTCTTGGGTGTATCGATCTCTTAGCCAAATTTGATCCGTTTCTAGAAGAAAATGTAAGAAGATACGGTAATCCAGGCCGCGGAAAAGTATCATATTTATCCTCCACAACGTATGAAGAACTAATAATTTTACTGGGGTCAAAAGTATTGGAAAAAATAGTTACAGAAATCAAAGAAGCCAAGTATTATGGAATCACTGTAGATTCTACACCTGACGTTAGCCATACGGATCAACTCTCCATAGTTGTTAGATGTCTCAAAAACTGGAGATATATATAAAAGATTTTTGATGTTTGTTAAAATAGAGAAACATGATGCCAAGTTTTAGAAAATCAGGGAATAGACCCAAAATTTGGCAGATGTCAGTCTTATGACAATGCGGCTAATATGAGCGGAGTGTATTCGGGAGTACAAACTAGATTTAGGGAAATCAACAGCGCAGCCACTTGGGTACCATGTGGAGCTCACAGTCTTAATCTAGTTGGCACAGCGGCGGCAGAAATTTTTTGAAATTTTGCAATCGCTCTACAATTTCTTTGCAGCGTTCCCTCAAAGATGGTCTAAATTAAGGTCTTTGGGAAGTAAAATTTCTGTAAAAAGACTTTCAGAGACCAGATGTTCAGCACGTTATGAGGCTGTAAAAGCATTATGTGCCCATTATGATGATATACGTGGTATTCTTACAAATATTTCAACTAGTGAAGGTATGAAACCTACAACAGTGATTGAGGCACAAACCTTAATCCATCAAATGAATACTTTGGAGATGGTATTACTCACAGTTATTTGGGAAGATCTACTAAAACACGTCCAGAATTGAAAGAATCCGAAACTAGAGCTCGTAAGAGAAAACGACAGTTCGATGAAGGGCCAGATGAGACTCCCTCTCGCAGTGCCAAAGATTCCTTTAAGATTAATGTTTTTTTATTTAAATATTTGAACATCGAAAATGTCGCTCGCGGCATTAAAAGTTAAAATCCATTAAGAATGGTTATTTTAAGAAGTGGAGTTAATTTTTTAACTTATAATTAATCATCTAATAATTAAATGTGATTTTGAAAAAAGGATCCTGAAAAAAAACGAAATTTAAAAATGAAAGTATCAATCCCCGAAACTGTCTTTCATTTTAATTTAACGTTGAAAATTGCTGTCCGCACGACATATTAAGGGTTCACTAGTTCGTTACCATAGAATATTTTTGTAGAGTATACATGGTAGATTTAAAAATCTAAAAAAATTGTAATGTGATCTAAATACTTCAAAGACTGATTTCCGTTGAAATTAGTTATTAAATTTGAATTTTCAATAAACTATACCATTGTAAATTAACAAATTTTTCCGGGACTTCCTAAATTATCTGAAAATAAAAATTTATATGAGTAAAATAACAAAATTTATTCGCTTCGTATAGCTCTTCTTGTATACCCATAATGTGAAATAGTGTGGTAAAAGTATGAATGAATACAATACTTTGTTTTTGTTGTCAATTGTCACTGTAATGTTGTAGTTTTTTTGTTTGTGTATCACTTACTAACACTTATTAACTAAAATTATTTTTTCCATTTGTTCATAAATTTTTTTATTAACATGTGGGTTTTTTTCAATATTTCTGAAATTTTTTTTACAAAATTCCAAGAGACTGTTATTTATGATTAAAAAAATTGTTAGTAAAAAAATTCTTTGTTGTAAATTTGTGTAAATCTGTCAATTATGAATTTAAAAAAAACAAAACTCATCAATATAATCATTTGAACAATAAAAGATGAAAAAACTCAATTCTAACACTTGATGGCTTTTATTTAAAAAAATTATTTTCTATTGATTATAAATAACATCTTTTTTGTTTGTTTTTTACTTAAGGTAAAACTGACAAATTTCCATAACATTATAGTAAATATTCTTTTTTGTTAAATTAAAAAAATTCAGAAAGCACTGACGTGAGATCAGATTGCTTTGGCGCTCTTGTTGAGCTACTTGAGAGTAAATATTCAAACCATAACAAATCTGTAAGCACTCTGATCGCTTGAATAATAGTCCTTTCCCGTACTGTGATGCAAATATGAACGCCTAATGAATGAACAAACCTATATCTCAAATTGAAAATAACTACTCATAATTTTCCCCAAGTTTTGTTCGAAGCTAGAATTCCCTTTTCCTAAAAACTTATGTCAGTGCTTTTCTGAATTTTGACAACGTATATTATGTCAGCCACCGAGATTGAATTCTATCTCTATGATTTCCCGATATGAAAAATTTTGATTAATATTACGCCAACTGACACTGATTAATGAGTCTGGCATTTGTCAATCGAATATCGATCTGTGATTGGCATCGTTCAAAGAAAATCATGGGGACGTATGTCATTTCTCTTTTCTCTTGAGTAAATTGAAAAAATTATCATATCTTTATATGGAAAAGAGCTACGACAATGAAATTTGAGGATAAGTAAGATATCGATCACCTCAATATATTCACGAATTTTTATTGAAATCCGAAGAATATCTTATAAGATAGTCAGAATACAAAAATTTTTTTTTGGGAATTTCTTAAAAATTTTCTAGCGTGACGATTTCTCCGAAATTTCGGTAGCTGTTTTGTTTCAGCCTCCCTCAACAATATTTCAAGTATCAATTTGATCGGATGGATGTTCTAGTAGTTATTGAGGAAACAAAATTTGAGATGCTCATAACTACTGAACCATCTGACCGATTTGGCCCAATAACGAACTTGACCGAGATATTTGGACAATTAACCTATTCTGAAAATATGAAAACTGTAGCTGATTCCTTTTGGATGCTAGAGTGGATACGGTCGGCCGGACAGACTCAACATTCGCCACGAATTCTTCATCAGGGAGTCGAACCCAATCGATTGAGACCATTTTCGGCTCGATATTCCAAAATTACAGACATTCGGGCAAAATGATAGGCACTCTGTTCGGGTGAACAAGAGCGCCAAAAAATGATTTTAAGCAAAGTATTGAATGTACTCAAACTTTTATCACACTATCTTATTTTATGGGTATACAAGAAATGCTTAACTAAGCTAAAACATTTTATGGCAATTATATCAATATATGTTACAATGATTAAGGACGTCCCGCAAAAAGTATTTAATTTACAGAGTTCTACTTTATTGTAAAATCAACATTGAAGGAAAATTTCAAATGGAATCAGTTCTTTGGAGTGTTCATCAGATCATATTACAGTTTTTCTAAATGTTTGACTCTACTATATATTCTGAAAAATGTTTCATGGAAACTAAATAACTTGTGATCCCATATCCCATACGCGCAATGATTAATAATGAAGGTACAGTTTCCAGAATTGGAAATCTTTCAATAAATGTCCTCCTCTTTCTGGATCTTTTTCAAAATTTGAAAAAAAAATTATGAAACTACTTATTATAAGTAGAAAACTCAACACCATTTTTTTACCATCATAAATTGTTTATAACTTTTGAAATATTCAATGTAATAATACAATTTTAAGCAGAATGATGTAGACCTAATTCAGAATCGAATGAGTTGTATTACATAATTTTAGTGATAGTGTCTCGAATCAACATCATTTCAAACTCATTAACTATAATAATTGAAAGATTTAGAAAAGCACCAATGAGAAATATTGAAGGAGATAAAAGGGGGCTGATCTGCGTTGGACAATCGATGACTCAAAGGTGAATGTCGGGATAAATATTGACTTGGGCATGATATAAAAGTTTCTAGCAAGATTGAAATGCTAATTCCTCAGTTGTAAGAGTCTCTTTTCAGTCAAATGCGTATGACGCCGGGTCTTGAACTCTTTATGCTTCTCACCCTCTTTATGAAGGGCTACGAGTTTACTGGAAAGGGCTAAAGTAGATAGGAACGCACTAGGAGCGCTACCGTGCCGCCATATTTGATGACTGGGAAGCAGCTAAGAGAAATTTGAGAAATCAAAATCGATCTAATCTAGTTTCTCATTTTCGTTCTTTATCTGCAAATTTTCAACCTGGGGAAGTTTTTCATTGCATATAAATCACTTTATGAAGCTATGGTTAAGTTTTTAGGTAGTTGAGAAAAAACTTTTGACGCTCACTGTACGTCTTTGGTTTTCGGTTGTTTACCTTTCAACCGCAGGTAGATTCTACATGGACCATACGGTCATCATAACTCTCTTATTGACATAACCATTACCAGGCCATACATTGGCCGTTTCATAATCTTTGTCGTTCGGAATGGGCGTGATTTCAATCCCAGCTAATGGAGGTTTACTCATACTCGATTCTTATTCTTTCCGACTAAGCCCCATAGTTATATTGGTGCGCATCAACGAGTAACAGTTTGATCAATCAGAAAGATATTTAGAAATAAATTGTTCATTTTAAAAATATTTTTCTCCTATTTTAGGAAAAATGACAGTATTTCTCATGCGCAAATCTCAACATTCCAGAATAGTGGGCAGTTGCTGATCAATTAATAAGTAACAGTGCGGTTATATTCTTACCGTACTGCTGTAGCGTACGGTAATGTTACAAATGAGTTATTACAATAAAATGAAACAAAGTACGGTTTTAATTTTTATATTGATAAAGTTGTTATAAAAACAAATTTTTAAATATATCCAGCATTTACCAAATGTGTTGCCAATGATCTTCGGAAACGATGTCCTTGATATTCTGTCGCCGATTGGCAACTGTAAATAACTCGCACCACTGTAGAATTTGAAAAAAAAATAGGATTTTCAAAATCATTAGGTCTAGTTTAAACGTACTTTCTATATTATATATGTCTGATCCCACAAGTGCACCATCTACTGAGTTACTGGAAGCTTGGAGGCCGAAGTAATTTGAAGAAGTCGTTGAGCCACATATAAGTACAAATTTGATCAAGTCACAGAGTTCTATCTATCTTGGCACTAAATGATAATTGAAGGGTTTGAAACGATAGATATTACTATCAAAGCATTGATAGCAAGAACAATAAGAGATGGTGGTTTTTACCCAAATAATAATTCTACAAGAGTTCTATCATAAAAAATTTGATGGATCCTATTGGATGTTTGTTTGTACCTATGTAGATAAGAAAATTCAAATAAAGCATCTTCCTGATTATGGAAATATGAAAAGTACAAATATTGTTACTCAATGAGCCTCCAAAATGATTCGTAAATAAACAACTTCATATTTTTCTTTATAATTATCATATTGCAGAAACCCATACTAATCGAATAGCTGCAAGACATTATTTGATAAATCTCTCGTTATTTGGAAGTAGGTATACAAAGTGAGATCAATAGATAATGTGATATGATTTGGTGAGAAACGTTCAGAAGAGTTTTCTTATAAAGGGAATTCAAGTTAATTTTGTAATCCAGACATATAATATATTAACTTATATTATATTAGTTCCTAATGAATCGGTGGCCAAACTTGAGTATGCCCGACAGTATACTCTTTATCTTCCGAAGGAGATGAGTCACATTTTCAGAATAGGTTAATTGTCCAAATACAGAGTGTCTCAAGTTCGAGTGCCTATTAGACGTTTCTGGAGAACTAGACATATTTCAAATCTGCAAATTGGGATTATGATATTGTTCGAAGTCCTCTACAGAGCTAAAATATTTTCGAAGCCCAAAAACTTCCGGTTATACAGGGAGTGAAAATAAATTCGACGAAAAATTTTTTTTTCAAGTTTTCCATTCCTGGTATGATCGAGTATTCAATAGTGAATACTTTTCTGTTAAAACCATTGTATACAATCGAATAGTTTTCAAAATATCCAAAAAAAAATTGGAAAAAAGTAAATATGTTCAGTCAGTAATATGTTCATTATTCTTATTTTAAATATCCTGAGCGTAAACCGTTTTTACAACATCGAAGAGGAAGGATGTGAAAAGGTCATGCATCTTTTGGATTTCAAAAATATCATCACAGGGTGTTTCAAATTTTGTGTTGCAAATTGTGATCTTGAATTGGCCATAACTTCTGTTTTTCAAATTAGAACCCTATATTTTTATAATTGTGTTGGATTCTGCGGTTAAAAATAATGATAGTTTTCTCACATGATTATGCTCCTAAATTCAATAATTTCTGAGTTATTTATTTATTATAATATTATTATAAATTTATTGCATCTAAAATAATTCAATGAATATTCTTTCAAAATCATGGGAACACTCTATACCCATAGAAGATAAATTATCTGTTAATAATTCACAAGTGTCAGGTGTTATTGTTATTCGTTATCTTCATTTCTCGATTTAACAAAATGAACCGTTATTCTAATTACGAAATTCTGGATCTATATTATATACATGGTGAATGTGATTATTAGTAGAACCTACCGGGCTTTCAACGAGAAGTATCCCCATTTACCTTCCATGACGGAGACGATCTTTAGAAAATATGTTTCAAAGTAAAAAGAAATAAACAGCTGTAAGAAAGAAAACTACAGTTTCCCAAAGCAATGAACACAATACTCGTAAGGATTCATTGCTAAAACGAAGAATTTTGGCTATGTAATGCCGGATTGCGTGGTTGTAGGTCAGATTTTACCACATGATTCCGTATAACCAATGAAAAATTTGTGAGACTTCAATCAAGACGTGATGATCCGTACATCTGCCATGTAATTGATGAATTCGAAACAATTGTTTATATATTTATAAAAAACTCCAATGATGAATATGTTCGTGATTTATTGTGTGTTATTTGAAATATATTGCGGTTCTTCACAATATTTTCATTAGTGATAAATTGAAACAGTAACATGATTTTAAATAACCTTGTATCGAAAGGTTTTTTTTCTACTTCTTTTTGATTTGTTTATACTCATATCATATGTGAATATCCAGTGTACCTCGTGTCAATGACATAGATAATAATAATATATCTTTGTTTACCCAACAGGAAAATCCCAATTACAGGGTAATTTCAGTATACAAAATCAATACAAAAATAATAATACATTCAGTTCACTACGAACAAACTCAAAAATAATCAATGATAAACAATGGTCACCGAATCTATGTCGAGTGCAAGCCTATCAACACTTTACAAATACGACTTACTGGTGCACGCTCGAACATGTTTGTATGGGCCGCTGGCAAATAGAAGGTTTTGCCCTTGCTGTTAGTTTTGGAACATTCAGTGTCATCTTTTATAGCAGGTAGGATGAATCAACTCCGCCGGTAAAGACCTTCTGTGCAAATCTCGAACACTGTTCCTCATGCATACAAACTTGAGACCTAATCCTTATCTCGCTCATCACATCAGAAAGATCTGTTCCCCTCCCAGGGTATAGGCCATTCGACCATATGACAGATACTTCATAAACCTTCTCTGTATACCCTCCAGGCGGAAGATGTGACACTCATAGATTGGAAACCATATTTAATGTGCGCACTTCAATTTACTAATAACAACCATAAAATATAAGTTTCTCCAAGTTGACAAATCATCAAATTATTTACTGCATCTCAACACAAAGCCTAAAGTACGACTAGCTGAAGCGCATTATTATTCCATATATGAAACGAAGCTGAAGGTAGCGTCAAACAACACACCTAGGTCCCGCATTTGCTCTTGTACAACAATAAAGCTGTCCGCAACATGATATTCACATATCAATGGATGCGTTTGCCTTGTGAAAGTAACCTTAAAGCACTTGACCATATTAAACATTAGCCATGCACCAGAGATAAACGAACTCCAAGGAAGATTGAAGCAGAACCGCATCAGCCATATCACATATCCTGACGTATGACTTAAAGTCATCTGCTAGAGCCGGACACCTGAGTCTGATCAGGATATCGTTGATTCAAATAATGAATAATGAAGGTCCCAAGTTGGAACCCTGGGACACGCCACAAGTAAGAGTATAAAGAGAAGATCTGTAGCCATTATAATATACATAATTGTTACGATCCGTCAGGTATGAATCGATCAGCCTCACATATTCCGGACATAATCCGAGAGACGAGAGCCTCCTCAGAAGAATATTGTGGTCGACAGTGTCAATCGCCTTCGAAACGTCAGTGTAAACCACGTCGACCTGAGCTCCATCTTCAAGCACTCGGCAATGTATTGGGAGACCGTTGAAAGATTGGTGACACGAACCCGTGCTGCCGTGAAGACAAATGTGGAGAAACACTGTAATATATATCCCTGTATATAAATAATCTCATCTTCTTCTTCTAATGCATATTCACTAATGAATGTTTGCGACCACACGATTCATTTCTATTCCGTCTCTAGCTGTATGTATTAGGCTTTCCATTGTTCGCAAGCCTGTCCACTGTCTTATGTTACGTAGCCATGACATCCTCTTTCTTCCCATTCCTCTCCTTCCTTCAATCTTTCCCTCGATAATCAATTGTAGAAGCTGATATTTCGGGTTTCGCATTATATGCCCTAGGTATGCAGTTTTTCTTTTTTTGATCGTCAGCAGCAATTCACGTTCTTTATTTATTCTTCGTAGGACATTTTCGTTGGTCACTCGGGCCGTCCATGGGATTTTTAGTATTCTGCGATATACCCACATCTCGAAGGCTTCTATTTTATTCATTGTGACCACCTTTATTGTCCAGCTCTCCACACCGTACAGTAACACCGACCAAATGTAACACCTCACAAATCTCATTCTCAGGTTTAGGTTAAAGTCCGCATTGGTAAGAATACGTTTAAATTTCATGAATGTGTTGCGGGCATTTTCTATACGACATTTTATTTCCAGGTCAGATGTCCAGTCTTCAGTAAGCCATACTCCAAGGTATTTAAACTTATTTACACGCTCAATTAATGACCCATCAGATGTTAGTTTTGCATTATTGAGTCTGTCTGGTTGACGAGTAATAACCATATATTTTGTTTTTTTTGGCATTTATTTTAAGGCCCATTCTCTCGCTGTGTTGTCCTACTACGTCGACAAGGTATTGAAGATCATTCATATTGTCAGCAATTAAGACCGTGTCGTCTGCGTAGCGAATGTTATTAATCCATGTTCCGTTGACTTTAATACCCCTCTCAACGTCCTCAAGTGCCCCTTGGAAGATGTTCTCAGAATACAAATTTAATAACAGAGGTGAGAGAACACACCCTTGCCGGACTCCTCTGCAGATTTCAACATTATGTTTGCTTTGTTCTCCATCGATCTTTATGTGAGCAGATTGTTTCAGATAGAGATTTTCAATGCAGCGAATATCTTTGCCGTCTATATCCATTTGCCTCAGAATTGTTAGTAATTTATGATGTTGAACTCTGTCAAAGGCCTTTTGCAAAGTTTGATAAGACCGAAATGGGTCTATAGTTCCTTAGAGGTACTATCTTCATTTTTGAAAACAAAGACAACGCGTGCTCTCTTCCATTTGTTAGGAAAGCAACAGGATTTCAAACTCATATTTATTATCAATGTCAAAGGTTTGGCGAGTGTAGAGCAATAGTCTCTTATGAAGAATTTGGAATACCATAATCTCCAGCTGTTATTTTATTAGGAAATTTTCCCATTATCAATCTCACCTCCTCTTCCGACACCACCGGCAACAGGACCGGTGGAAGCTGACCATAGATGTAGAGTTAAGATTAAATAAAGAAAAACCTAATATGAAAGTATGAAAACTCCCTTGGAAAATGGAGAGTATACGGTCGGCAGGCGTACTCAAGTTTGACTCTGATCTATTCACACCATTTTATCCTCGATATTAGAAAGTAACAGACATTTGCGAAAAATGAAACTACGCTTTTCCGCTAGTTTAATGAACTAAAATAAAAGAGCAAAAAAGTCCCATTTCTTTTCATGCATTTACTCTACGAAAATAATGAAATTTCAGAATATGCCACATATCTATCAATAACCTCCATAAATGTACTTCTTGCTGAGCTCCGACGATATCTTAAGAATTATTTCGAAAAATAATTTTCGTAATTCTTAAAAAATTTCCACAATTGTTTTTTCTTTTTGCGCGCCCGTTCTATTTGAAGTATCTGCTACCGGTTTGTCCTAATGTCTGTTATTTTCTAATATAGAGTCAAAAATATTCTTAATCGATTGGGTTTGACTTCCTGATGAAGAATATAAGGTCAAACTTGACCATTTTCGGTGAAATAATATTTGTTATCAAAATTCAGACAAACACTCTCGTGGGTTTTCAGGAGAGGGGGATTTGAGCTACGAACAAAACTTGGATTCGACTATAACTGGTTATTTTTAATTTGACCTAACGTCAGTGTTTTTCTAAGTTTTTTCAAATGATTTTCATGATTCAAATTGATCAGATGATATTGAGGAAATCAAATTTCAGATGCTCGTAACTGCTGAACTACTCGACGGATTCGACTCATTAACGAACTTGAGCGAGATATTCGGACAATTAACCTATTTTGAGAATATGAAGAGTTTGGTTTATTTCCTCGGGATAATAAGGAGTATACGGCCGGGCATACTAAAGCTCGATCACGGATTCTCCAACAGGAAGTCGAACTCAATCGATTGAGCCCATTTTCGGCGAGATATTCGAAAATTACAGAAATTTGGCTTATACGATAGATCGCTATTCTACTTGTTTGATGAACTGGAACGAGCGATTCAAAAAGATCTTTTTCGTACTTCCGGGCCTAAAGTGACAACTTCACTCCCTTGTGACAGGTACTAAAGTGTCACATTTAATCCCTCCGGGATTAAATATTGACGAGACTCCCGGAACGATTAAATCACAAACAAACGAATTTAAGGGATATTTTATTGAAAAATACAATTAATTAGAATGGTATTTAACGTTAATATTCAAATTAATATTGTGACAGTTCGTGATATTGACCAGTCTTTCCTGGGTTAATGCAGCAGGTAACTGACGAGTAACAGATAGGTCCTTATCATATTGAACTGCTGTTTGTTTCGGAGATCCAGCGGAAACAGGAAGCGAGAATGAGGACTGTGGCATAACTATAGTGGACGAATCGGCGACTTGACCAAATATTTTATCTGAAATTTTTTGTTTATTTTTAATAGACGATTCAATATATCCCTCGGCCACGTTGGAGGATTTCCATTCTCCATGTCTCTTCAGCACGTCTATTGTTGCTCCCGAATCAGCTAACAAAGACGCAGATGTGCGTCTAAAACAATGTCCCGTATAAGACGTCGCATTTTCTAATTTCAAGAAAGCTGCTATTTGCCGTTGAAATGTACCAAACATGTTTTTTCCTACTACTCGCGTAGTACATTCTTTGTTGATGTATTGAACAAAAAATTTTGAATGAGGTGTCCCTGTCTTTCGCAATGCCACATATTTTCGAAATATCGCCACAAAACTGATGGCACTGTTTTCTGAATTTTTTATCACAAAATTTCGGTCAATTTTATTTTTGGTGTTTCTAATCGCAATTAGGAAGGAATTGCCCAAATCTCTCACATCGTCGATTTCTAAATCAACCAACTCTTTTCCACGACAAGCTCCCGCAACGCCCAAAATAAGTGCAACCAACAAAAAAATTGATTTCTTAAAATTTCTGAATATAAACACATTGCCAAATTTACCTTAAGCATTAAATATTTATCATCCGGAGCCTCCCGTAAGAACTGATCTACCTGCTTAAAACCCTCATTTCTTCTGTTCAAAAAAGCTAATAATTTTGGAAATTTACTTATATCAATATCTTCTCTAATGTTAATAACCGATTTCAGCATTGAGTAATGTGCCCAGAGCGTTGAGGCACAAACCGCTTTTGATTTATCATTGAAGTAGACTAACAGCGCATTTTCAGTAGGTTGTCTCACATTTTTTAAGCGGCACCACTTTTTAAAAGCATCGTACTGCTGCTCGTATAGTTTTCTAGATTTCGGTGGTAACAATTCTTCACCTACTTCGGCTGCTCTTTTATCAATATCAGATACACCTTCTTCACTCATGATACCAATAATTATCAATAACAATGTTTCTTTACAATGACACTAGTAATGACAATGTTTCTAAATTATAATTGTCACAACGCAATGTTACTATGGTAACTTATTTTTAAGACAGTTTATCAAATGAGTTGAAGAGAGAAAAAACTGCTTGAAATTATTGAAATAATTAATAAAATCATACCGGAAGTACGAAAAGTATCGTATATACCTTGCGACTGAAGTACATTTAATCCTTCAGGTAAATTATGGCCCTCCCTGCGGATTTACCTTCAGGATTAAATGTACTACCCATGTCAGTCCCGCGGTATATAATATACTATTATTTCCTTTCTTTTTTAAGGTAGGTGTTGAAAGCCTTCGAAAACAAATACCATACTCATTTAATTATCCATATCTGATGATTGATCAAATCATAAGGAGGAAATATATTAGTACTGTATTGTAATATATAGATTTGTAGGAACTGAGCCAAGAATCTCAACTAAAATTGATAACTCACTCAATAAAAAGAGAACAATATGGTAAAAATATGCTTGTATTCGCTATAAAAAAGTTCCAGTTTCCTGAATTATCAATTTGTACCAGACAAAACACCTATTTACTTTTCCCAGTATCCACCTACCTTTATTCCTTTTTTTAACATGTATATCCAGAGGGAAAATCACACCAGTATGTCAAAAACACTGACAAGTGTCTAATCGAAGATTAAATAATGAACTAAAAATGTAAATCAATAAACTGATTGGTCACTAAGCACCATCTCGTTACTTCGGTCAATCTACTCATTCACATACTTGTTTATATTTCGCACTAATTTGTGAAGCACTCACCATGTATGTCATCCGCGATTAACAGGTCCTTGTGGTACACCTGCACGCAGTTGAAGATGGCCACGCCTATCCCATCTTCGATTGGTGCTGTTGCTGGACCATGATGGTACCAGTTCGACCACTGGGCTCCTCCACCGACTTCCCAAAATGTTTTCATGGTGTTTGTTTGCTACTTAGTGCATGGAGGAATTTCTCGAGACCTGCTTGGGAAGGTAACCATAATACATATTTTTCGTGATATTGCTTGGGTCAATATCAGGCGCCTACTTGACTGTATTCCGTTGAAAGAGACTCATTGAGTTTTTTCATTTCTTCAATAGACTCAAAATAGTTTAATTGATTTGGATCTCTCTATTTCTGGATGATGACGCAATTTATACGCGCTTGGTATTGTTGGACAATCTAGTAGGACAGCTTGCTATCGTTTGGCTCAAATGTCTGTTGTTTTCGAATGTCGAGCCGAAAATGGTCTAAATTTATTGGGTTCGAATTCCTGTTGATCTGTGATCAAATTTGAGTACAGAGCTTTCCAACGTTCTAATCTCAAGTGTGTTAAATAGCCGCTGTAGGAAAAACGAACGTTAGTTGACACTAAATGCTGTATTATTTTATCATTTTTTTAATGAAAGTTTTAAGGTGAAACGAATTAATTTATATTTTGTAATTGCTTTTTCATTATAATGGTTGTTGAAAAAAAGGAAGACTGTTGAAAAGGTTAATTCTAATGTATTTCAATTCATTATTATATTTTAAATTTCCGTATCAAATAATTGAAGCTTTGAAAATGCTAGTATTAATTAGGGTAAGAATTGAAGGAGATAACATACAATCTGATTCCTATTTTCTATCTTAATGGATGATAATGACAATTGACAAATTTCTTCAAATTTCTTGTACCAATGTTGAATGTGGAATCCCAGTCTGATTATTCTTTGTTATTGTCTCTAAGTATTAGATCAGAACGCTAAATAATTGTGACTACTTTAATAAAAGAAAATCTTACAGAGAAACTCCATAATTTAGTGAAATGTCTTCATTTACAATGGTAGGTACAACTGGTGGTTGAACGAAGCACATGAAATATATACAATTTCGATCAGATTTGGTTACTCACTTTTTGTGCTCAAAAGAGACATTGGCACAATGTCATGAAGAATTGAAAAGTTTTGCATCACAGATACAATCGCACGCTATACATGGATTCATGCTGATATTAATTCATGATGTATAAGCATAGTTCATCTTTCCAAAAGATCTATTAAATGCCTTATCTCATATTTCACTATATCTCTTGTCTTGCGTCGTCTTTGTAGATTTAGCTTACTTTCAGCATGTAATAAAATAACAAATTATTTTTTCTCTTCAATGTAACGCTTATACCTTTTTCAGATCTATCAATTAACATATTAATCCCTTTGAAAAAACTGTTTGATCTTTATCTGAAAAATACTTAACTGTTCTCTTCATTATTAATATCCGTTTGACTTCCTTTTGAATGAAAATTTTAATCAGGCAATGGTTTCACACTAGTTTCTTGTAGGTATAAGCATCATTCACCTCTCCAAAATATCTATTAAATGCCTTATCTCATATTTCACTATATATCTTGTCTTGTGTCGTTTTTGTAGATTTAGTTTCTTTCAACATCTCCTAAAGATGAATTAACATACTAGGGACGTTTTCAAATTAGCGGAATGGGGGTAAAGAATAGAAATAAAATAAAAACTTATTTTTTCTCTTCAATGTAACGCTTATACCTTTTTCAGATCTTTCAATTAACATATTAATCCCTTTGAAAAAACTGTTCGATCTTTATCTGAAGAATAGTCAACAGTTCTTTTCATTTTAAATATCGGTTTGACCAGCTTTAGCATGAAAATTTGAATCAGGCAATGGTTTCAAACTAGTTTCTTGTAGGTATAAGCATAGTTGACCTCTCGAAAAGATCTATTAAATGCCTTATCTCATATTTCACTATATCTCTTGTCGTGCGTCGTTTTTGTAGATTTAGCTTATATGACAGAAGTCATGAAAGAAAAATGAACAATGTTATATACTCATCTGTGATATGATGATCTTTTTAAGTTGGATCGAACTATCGGTGTCCAAACTTCTGGCAGATCTATAGATGGAACACTTATGGAATCTGGTGTTATTTTCATAAATGCTGCTTCTTTGATTTTTCTTCTTGCAAGTTTTTCTTCTTTGGATATTATTGATGCTTCATCCCATTTTATACGATGATTCTCATCTACAGCATGTTGGACTAACCTGGATTTGTCGCTGTCTAGTACTCGTAGAAGCTTCTGATGTTCTTTTATTCGTACATTCAGAGGGCGTTTAGTTTCTCCGATGTAAGATCTTCCGCACTCGCAAGGTAATTCATATATGCAGTTCTTTGTCTTTTGTGTCTCATTATTAGGCTTAACTTTTGTAAGTTTAGCTCTGATAGTGTCTTGAGTTTTGAATGCAGTCGTTATGTTATATCTATTTCCAATTCTTCTCATTTTCTCCGACAAACCTTTTACATAAGGAATTACGGTTTTAATGGTCTGATTTATATCTGTTGGTTCAGGTTGACTTTCTCTTGTTCGTTTAGCTTTTTCTAATATCTTTTTGGGGTAGCCATTGATTCTAAGAGTTTTCGAGATGTTGTTTATTTCTTCATTTTGGTCTTCTTCAGTGCAACAAATATTTATTGCTCTATCAAATAAACATTTTGCTACTCCCAATTTAGTGTTTAGTTGGTGGTTTGACTCAAAATGTAGATATTGTCCTGTGTTCTGGTTCTTCATTCATAGGGTGAGTTTCAACATTTATTTGTTATTTAGAATCATTTAATTTGGCACAATTGTTAATCATGAATTTGTTTATATTATTTTATCATGTAATTAAAATGTTTATAATTGTTAATTCGTCATTTTTCCGGACTCTGAAAAATAATTTTCACCCAAAGATAAAAGTACAATGTATATTATTTATTGTTTCTAGTTGTTCACCAAGGCTTCTTTTTATGCTCGAAGTTGTATTATTGTTTTAGCCTGATGATGGAGCAAAAGTTTCGGACTTAATCTATAATCATTAAGTAATTCACTAATTTTCACAAATAAAACTGTTTACATTCTAATAAACGCATTCATTTTTGATTGATATTCAGAACATCTTTGAATTTTAGCATTGTACTATCTTATTTTGGTAATCTAGGCGTTTTCAATAACAATGAACAAGCTAATTATTTTTAAGGGCAGTAATTTAAGAGGTCCTTACTACTGTATATCGTATTGAATTTTCATTGAATTATATTAAGTAGTAGTAATAGTTATTCAAGAAAAATTGATATCCAGTGTCGTCCTTCAGGAGACTGTACTTCCGTAGGGAGGGCCGCTCGGAAAATAATTTATGGGAACTTGTCATCTAATTTTTTTATGACCTACCTGAATCCGAAATATCTCCCACATTATTCCGGACGCCCTGTATAAAATTGAGTAGGCTGAATTACACAATAATATGTATAGATCTACGTTCTCTGTAAGTATTATTACATTGTATGGAAAGTTGAATATTTATCCTCTATACCTCTAAGAGAAAAGAATATAATGGGTCGCAGTTGATATCATCCGTAATGCTCCATTTATTTTTCCTATACCCCTTACTGTTAAAAATTCAAATATCACCAGTTATGACCACCCTGTGAAGCAAAATGAAAAAACGACCCATGACTAAGTTTTCGTCACTTCCCGGAACAAAAACTTACGGATGCTGAGGTTATCAACTAAATCATAAACCTTAAATAAAAAAAAACCTCACAAAGCTTCCGAACCTTTACTGGTCCAACCCTATTAGTGGCTCCAGTATTTATTGATGTATAATATTTGCTCAAGCTTTACTTACCTGTACCAGATTATGCGTGTGGTCCTGTTCAAATTGATACACAAGAAATCTACATACCTGAGACAAGGAATAAAAAATGGTCCAAATTATTGGGGTCGAATTCTCGAACTGTATTTTGAAAACCAAAATTAAGGGGAAGAATTGAAGAAATTTTGAGAGCATTTACGATTCCTGGATTCATAAAGTTGTTATTATGAGATGACAAGTTTATAGGAACATATTTGGTTTATTCAAATAGTATCGCGATTTTTAATTTCCGCGGCATATGTACTTGATTTTTGTGTCCTTGGTTTGGTGATCTGTCCCTTACGTATGCTCACAAGCTGTTGTGTTTGGATGCCTTATGAGTCATCTGCGATTTTTACCTATTCTAATTAATCTCTATCATTTTTTATGTCATTAACCAAATAAATTGTGTGGACGCATTCCGTTAACCTTGTTTCCTATTAAAACTTTGGTTTCCTACAGAATTTATTTGGAATTTTGTCACACTTGTTATTGATATTGCAATAGACTTATTGGTGGAGGAAATTTTCAATATGTGTAGGGGATTTTAGGGGATAATAATTGTGGATGAAGAATATGATAAGCCACTGTTATTTCTTGAATTTTTCGTTATTCGGCCACATTGGCCCAGTAATATATAACATAACAAGATTAACCGTAAATTCTACTCAGGAGATAATCGATAAATACGTAAACTTTTATAGTTCCTCTTTCACGAAGATTTTTTTCAGTATCCGTATGTGTCTCTTGATGGAGAATAATCTCTTTCCTTAGTCCTCTGCTAATTTAGAAACATAATCACTCTTGTCCTTATAAATACCTTCTATATTCATATTCAATACACAAAATTTGTTGCCAATCTGCAACGACGATTCTGCGAATCTGGTCTTGCGGTCCAAGTGACGATTTTTAGATCTTCTGATGTTTGAAGTCTGCTTTGGAACCCATTCAAATGGAAATCATCATCCATACTATGAGAATGTTGGGAAAAAAACCTTTTTCTAAATACTCTCATCAAATAAATTTTTATCTTAATGCAGTTTGTCATACTCGTTAGTTCTTATTTAGATATTAATCATAGCTGTTCTCAAATCAACTATTTTGGCGTGCTAAATACGAACAATTAATCTGGCGAATAAACATTTTGAAGATGTAATTTTTCCATATTCGTATAACTACTCGCAAATATTTCAATAAAAGCCATTAAACTACAAATCAGTGCTATCGAAATTTTTCAAATTATCATCAGTTTGGCAAAGCAGAAAAAGGGTTTACGAATAATTCGAAGGTGGAACGTCCAAAAAACGAATTTATTGAAACATAATGAACAACAGCGGCAACATTTTATTAGACACAGTACCTAATGCTACCCACCTGAAGAAATGGAAAACAGGTATCTCCTGCAATAACCTTTAATATCTTTATTAGTCTGCAATCGGCGTCTTTGATCTGACGAAGAAGTGTCTGCCGACTGCTTTTATTGAAGCCATACGTGGGCTAGAGGAAGAATATCATTCAATAAAACTAACTGAAATTTGTGTTTGATTATTTTTGTACTTAGGCCTTGAAATCAAAGACTGTACACATAATCTGTAATAGATGGTTCTCAAATGAGGCAAGAAATGAATTTCCATATTTCCATGAGTTATACACATCTCATACAAAAACGAATGCCTGTCTATTTCACATTCCTGCAGAATTCGATCTGAAATATTCAACCATTAAGGTATTGTCTATAGAAATATACAATTAGAAAGAGATTTATAGGATTACCTTTCTTTCTAGTAAAAACACACAAAATCTCATTACGAAGCGTTGAAAGTAATTGGAAGGTGAAAAGACTTTTAAAAACACTTCTGGTGGAACCATTCATTATTGTATCATCTGGATACATGTTTTGGCATTCGTCATTATCAGACCAAAGACTGATTTTTGTTAGCTTCCGAAGTCAAATAGTTAAAAGTAATCATGCATCTAGTCCAGAAGTATAAAAATGAACAAAATTGCAGGCACAGGATCCATATTATCAGAACCTGACAAAAATCGGACTTTGGTTTGATAATGGCTAATGCCGAAACATGTAACCAGATGATTCAATAATAAATGGTTGAACCAGAAAACCACAAAATACTCTTGACCTTCCAATTTCTACCTAATAATCAATTCTTTATTAAACAAAAGCTTAAAATTTTCCTATATTTTTAATTTTTATTGTTTCACACCACAATTGTTTCATCAAACACTGTAGTTTCATCAAGTATTACGTTTTTAATTAATTATAATTCAATCATCAATTGTTGAGTAAAACATTAAAAATGTGTGTAAATTTTAAGCTTATTATTTATTTGAAAATGAATTTCTATCAAGTAAGCACCGATACAATTAAATAATTCGGAGTTTGTTAAACCATACATATTACATAAAAAAAAGTGGAAAAGCTCTGACGTGAGGTCTAGATATTTTGAGCGTTTGTTATAAAACCCTTTCCCGAATTCAAGATCAGTATGTTGAACAAATCATGAAAGCATTGACGTGAAATCAGGAGCTTTTGCGCTTTTGTTCCCGTACTCTGGATAAGTGTGATACTGATACAACCGCTACAATGAATGAACAAACCGCTATCTCAAATTATTTCTGTTTGAAGCTCAAATTACCTTCTCCTATAAACCAATTTGAAGTAGGCATATAAACTCCATCGAAAACCATCTAGAATATCGTTCTTCCAGTAAGCTATTCTTCTTTTAAATACCTCATATAATCATTCCAAATTACAAATATCTTGAATTGAAAATAACTAATCCTTTAATTTCTTTTCAACCATGATCCCTTTCCACTCTAAACTGTACTACATAAAATCACTTGAATCACTTTAATGCATATGATTACATAATTAGGAAAATTTATTTATCGGTAGGCAAGTTCTTCTTTCATCATCATATATATATGGCGACAAATTTTGTGTATTGGATTTGAATATAGAGGGTATTTCTAAGGACAAGAGTGCTTATATTTCTAAATTAGCGAAGGTCTATAGTGCTGAGATTATTCTCCTTCAAGGGACACATGCGGATACTGAAAAAAATCTTAGTGAAAGAGGAACCATAAAAGGTTATGTCATCATTGATTATCTCCTTAGTAAAATTTACGGTTTAGCTTGTTATGTTAAAAAACCGTTGATTCACAATATCGAGTGAATCAAAAAAAGCGAATTTGAGGGTGTTTTCTTTATCTCTTTCAAATTTTGTAATATTTTTATCGTTAATACTTATAAACCTCCAAATCCTATTTGGCTAAGAAATTTGGAAATGAATCTTCCTCACATTCAATTTATTGCGGTGATTTTAATTCTCACCGCGTAATGTGGGGTTATAATAATAATGATAGAAGTGGAATAGCTTTAGCTGACTGGATGGAAGATAATGGAAAAGATGTACCTTCTTTTCATTCTTCTCGATGGAATAGAGGCTACAAGCCTGATCTCTGCCTAGTGTCTTGTGACAATACTTGCAAACCGCTTCCTGTAAAGCGTGAAATTTTAGGAGTTTTCCTCATAGCCAACATAGGCCTACACTGTTGACTTCAAGAAGTTTAATTCAATATTCAGAATGTTTAAGAAGACCTCGTTGGAATTTCAAGAAAGCGAATTGGATTGAATTTGCTAAGAAGGTAGACAGTGATATTAGATGGATTAAACCCACTCACGATAACTATCACAGATTCTTAGGTGTTGTGAAAGTCGCAGTAAAAGAGTTCGTTCCAAGAGGTTTCCGGAAAGATTATATTCCAGGTTGGTCGAATGAAACCGATAATTTGTACAAGGACTATCAAAAATCACCATCCGTTGATAAATGTGAAAGGCTTATGAATTCTATGAATACAAGCCGAAAGGAGAAATGGGATAGTGTTGTATCAAAAATGAATTTCACACATTCGAGTAGAAGTTCATGGGATATATTCAGAAAATTAGGTGAAGCTACTCCCCTGGCCTCATCATCATCAAAAATTGATCCAAGTTTACACCGCCTAGTTAATGTATCTGAATCAGTCAATATATCCCAATCTAAAATGAGGAATATGAAGAAAAAATTACACAAATTCAGGAGGCTCCTACTTTAGAAGTGTGTCACATCCATTCAATATGGATGAGTTGAGGGCTGCAATCAAATCTACCAAATTTTGAAAGGCAGCAGGTTTTGACGGAATTTATCCAGAATTCATCAAACATTTAGGAAAAAAGGCCTTGTCTAAAGTAATAGGTATTTTGAAACGAGGAAACATTCCTTGTGATCCTAGTAGTTATCGACCCATTAGTTTAATGAGTGTTCCTTTCAAGATTTTGGAAAGGCTAATTCTTTTTAGAATTGAATCTTCTATAGAAAATACTCTAGATAATTTCCAGGGAGGCTTTAGGAAAATAGAAATTGTTCAGATCAGGTTCTCAGCCCTACAACTTTCATAGAATTAGGCTTCAATGTTAGGTTGAAAACAGGAGCTGCTTTCATTGAGTTATCTTCGGCATATGACACTGTGTGGAAATATGGATTAATTTTCAAACTCTATACCCTTCTGAAGTGTGGGAAAAAGCTAATTCAAAGATAAAATAACCGGAAACACGAGAAAGTTAGCCATAAAAATCTTGACGAACTGAGACAAAACATGTAAGTATAATTTTATAAAAATAAAAAGAATTTACTTCAAATATGATCATTTATTAAAGAAATAAATATAATACAATAACATTTATACAACTTATAATTCACACATTCATAATCTTGGGAACGCAATTCAAGATTAAACCAAGTTATTAAAGAAATTGCATTCCCAAATTCACAGACAATGTGAGGAAGTGGCATAATATGACACTTTTATAGTTACATATAAATATATATTTGGCTATCTTCGTGGTCCAATAATGCAGTCGGTTGATAGTGGCGTAGCTTATAGGATATAGAAATGGCAAGAAATAACAAGCAGATTTATCGGAATCATTTCCTTAACACATCGCTTGATTCCGTTCAGATCAGGTTGAGGTCAATCATTTGAGAAATATCTGAAAAGAATAAATGATTAAGGAAACTAAATGTTTTTCGTTTGTATTTATTATGCATATTTCTTAAATTCAACTCGTGTCAGCTGCTTTCTATCAGATAAGAGTTTTTGAGATGTGATACATTAAGACTGCATCAGATTAACGGTGCAATCAACACTAATCAATAAGGGTGTTTCAATTTAACATCATATTTTATTTTATCCTTCTACTTTGAAAATTATTTTGCGATGATCAGACGTTGGTAAAATTTTGGAAATTGAATTTGGAATAGTTGAGTTGTTATTATTATTAAGTTAAGAGTCTTCAAAGACCTTTTTAACCAGTGAGTGTAATATCCTTTTACATAGATTGCTCTTAATCTTACTGATTTAACTAATAAACTAAATGTGTATGAAATATTACACTTGAATAAGTATCAATAAACAAGAATGTACGAATATTCACGAATGCTCACAAATATTTGCAAATGTGCAAGCACATTCACGAATGTTTCATATAGAATGTTGTTTACCTGCGTAAGAGAGCAAGAAGTTTAGCAAATTAACCCAAAACAGATAGTAAATTTGTGGCAATTGTTGCATCGCTTGAAGGAAACTGTGAAAGTGTTACCAACCTAGTATCTGTAGCCGTTGCCGTTTCCATTGCCGTTTCCATTGCCCCCAGGCCTGCCACTTCCGTAGCCGTTTCCGTTTTGACCTCCATTAGCGGCTTCAGCAGCTGCGTTTTCTTCGAGAGACTTGAGGATCTCTGGTGGGATTGGAGGTGGTGTTGGGAGATGGTCTCCCTTGGGAACGAAACCATTTTCATCAGCAGTGTATTCAATCTTGATCTCGGTACCGTCTGGAGCAGTGTAGGAGAAGGAGCCTACAGCAGATTGGATGCCTTCTTCACCACCTGGTTTCAGTTCTCCTTCTTCTTGAGCCTTGATGCCATTACTGGTTTCGTAACTGGAAAGAAATATTCAAACATTTGCAAATTGTCTGCTGTCTATTGCTCCTTAATTAGCACCAACCTGTATTTATAACTTCCGTCTCCGTTATTTTCGTATTCCTGTGAGATAATTGTTGCTGATGCATCAGGCGATGCTCCTCCTTGTCCACCGCCTGGTGGTCCGTAAGTGGAACCTGGTCTTCTTCCGTTTCCACCTAATAATAATCATTATTAAAATGAGATGTGAGAATATGATAATAGGCTTTGAGAGAGATAAAATGAATTCTTATTTCTTTTGAGGAAAACATATCGGTCATTAATTAATAACTTGTCATGCTCGTGAAATTTGTATCGACCCTTTTAATGTTTTTCGTAATTTGATTTTTGTCTTTATGATTAGTGAAGACTGCTTTAAAAATATTCAGAATGTTTGGAAGTTAAAGTATACGTGTACTAAATATTTGTTGTGTTGTAACTATTCCGTTTAGCGTTTCATACATCTTTGAATATTTCATGATATCATATTCTGACAATAACAAAATTGAGTCACGAAACTTCGTTTTCAGACAAAAGTAGTCTTCGAACCTTTTTTTTTTCGACTATGATGAGATAATTCACCTTCCTTAAGGTATTATAAGATACGATTCCGAAGAGTTGTCGCTTGGATACTTCGACGCATTCGTGTCGGAATAGGTGCCTATTCTGCAACTTGTTTTAGAATATACTATTATCGAATTAAGAAGCCGTAACCAGAAACAGCCGAAATAACTCGATCGAAGGTAGCTGTTAGAAATAGGCAACGCATATGAGACACCCTGTATATAATTGATTCGCAGTGGGTGCTTTTTCACATAAAAACCAAAAGAATATCGTTTCAACTCCATCGATTCGCGCTTGGTGAATTTTACAAAGGTAAAATAAAAATTATTCGATAAAGGTCTAAAGGTGTAAACATCACTCTGTTCCTCGCCGATTACTTCGAATTTTGTTCCATTCGTTCACGCATAAACTAAGTGGGTCCGATTTACGTCTAGAATATGACATAAGATCTACATAAGATTAGAATGTCAACGACAATTGTCATTGCAGAGTAGGAATCGACAGGGGTAAATGAATTGGCTAGGGATTGCAAAACTGGTTCTATGCTTGGTAAATTTTTGAATTTCATAAATACATATAGTAGACTGTTAAACTATGAAAGAATACCTCACCAGAGCTCTTACGAATCCTATGAATTGAAGAAATTTCAAAATATTATACGAGATATGGGTTAATATTGTAATTGGAATGATCTGACAAAGTTCAGTGAACGTCGGACGTGACTGATGATCTGGAAATTTGTGTTTGAGTCGAAGTAAGCTATTTTCAGCAATTAATTTAAAATATGGTATGAATAGCCCTATCCAAACGTCCGATTCTTGGGAAGACACATATGAAAACGAATTTTCCTGATCGTGCCAGTGGAAAAAGCCTTTTTAATTATACCGGACCATCTTTCCAGAAAAACCGGGAAATCGGTGTTTTGGATAAATTATTCTGAAAATGTTAGCGTGGCCGTAAAGGCATGTGGAATGTACATAACGAAAGGCCGTCTTAAGAACTTTACGGTGCTCGCTTCGCTAGCAAGATCACTTTTCCTTTCTACCCCTAAATATAGCATTTTAAACCCCTCGCCAACCGAAAGTTTTTGATCTCCTTCGGTGGTTACCTGTATCGAACCAGAGAAATATTCCTTATTGTTTTTAATATATTGGGCTCATTTCAACAAAAGATCGTGATAAATTCAGATGCGTTCATTTTTAGCTTTGTGTCAGTTTCTTAAGTATCTCACTGTTCCAAAATCCAGGAACAATTCAGAACAGGCGCTCAAAAGCTCGTGATCTCATTTCGGTGAGTTTCTAAATTTTTTTAAACGAATTTGGGAAAATTGTTCGGAAAAAAAATGTTTCATTTAATCTCAAGAATCTATGAATTAACTCATACTGTGTTATAAATTTAAATACAATTGATGTACTTTGTGTTAAGCTTTTTGTTGGGACAAATGTATCAGTCCATTTGATATTGTTGTATATTCCTCCTGCAACAAATCATGCTAGATATGATGAATTATTTGAATTTTTGGAAAGCTTCGAGAACATTGACATCACTATTGTGTTGGGCGATTTCAATATTTCTGAATTACAGAATGGTCGTGAAACTGATGGGTCATCAAATTTAATACTGGGATATAGAATATTTGAAAGCTTCTGTAATTTCACCCAAAATAACTTGATTAGAATAGTAATAACAGGTTGTTGGATTTGGACTCATCAATGTCGCATTCGTGTTGGAATAGGTGCCTATTCTGCAACTTGTTTTAGAATATACTTTTATCGAATTAAAAAGCCGTAAGCAGAAACAGCCGAAATAACTCGATCGAAGGTAGCTCTTAGAAATAGGCAACGCATATGAGACACCCTGTATATAATTGATTTGGAGTGGGTGCTTTTTCCACAAAAAAAAAACGAAAGATATCGTTTCAACTCCATCGATTCGCGCTTGGTGAATTTTACAAAGGTAAAATAAAAATAATTCGATAAAGGTGTAAACATGAACAGAGTGCCTCGCCGATTGTTTCGAATTTCGTTCCATTCGTTCACGCATAAACTAAGTGAGTCCGATTTACGTCTAGAATATGACATAAGAATCTACATAAGATTAGAATGTCAACGACAATTGTCATTGCAGAGTAGGAATCGACAGGGGTGAAATGAATTGGCTAGGGATTGCAAAACTGGTTCTATGCTGGGTAAATTTTTGAATTTCATAAATACATATCGTAGACTGCTAAACTATAAGAGAATACTTCACCAGGGCTCTTACGAATCCTATGAATTGAAGAAATTTCAAAATATTTTACGAGATATGGGTTAATATTGTAATTGGAATGATCTGACAAAGTTCTGTGAACGTCGGACGTGACTGATGATCTGGAAATTTGTGTTTGAGTCGAAGTAAGCTATTTTCAGCAATTAATTTAAAATATTTTTACTTGCGATTGGATGGTATGAATAGCCCTATCCAAACGTCCGATTCTTGGGAAGACACATATGAAAACGAATTTTCCTGATCGTGCCAGTGGAAAAAGCCTTTTTTAATTATACCGGACCATCTTTCCAGAAAAACCGGGAAATCGGTGTTTTGGATAAATTATTCTGAAAATGTTAGCCTGGCCGTAAAGGCATGTGTAATGTACATAACGAAAGGCCGTCTTAAGAACTTTACGGTGCTCGCTTCGCTAGCAAGATCACTTTTCCCTTTCTACCTCTAAATATAGCATTTCTAAACCCCTCGCCAACCGAAAGTTTTTTGATCTCCTTCGGTGGTTACCTGTATCGAACCACAGAAATATTCCTTATTGTTTTTAATATATTGGGATCATTTCCAACAAAAGGTCGTGATAAATTCAGATGCGTCCATTTTTAATTCCCGGGAATAACTTATTCTCATAACCTTTTTCCGTATTTCAGAAAAACAATGTTGCTATTAACAAATATTCAGATCATAGAGGATCTTTATCTACATCCTTCGTGTTCCACATTTTTCACGTTTAACCCAGTGGCATTGGAATTGTTGCAATTGCCTGCTCTCCAATTGTATGGAAATAGATCAGTGACTCAATAAATCGAGTGTAAACAGCATGCTTCTCGGGTACTTGACATAACTCAACATCTCCGGTAAGGTGCTTCTTCAGTGTTCGTGATAGGTGACTGTTCTCGTACAGATCTGCGGAATTCGGACCATTACCATAGGTGGTAAGGATCCTTCATTTCACAAGTGATGATACAGCTGATTTGTTAGATTGACTACCCATATGTATGAACTCTACAAGGTATAAGAGAGTGATTATAATTCTTCAGCTGTCTTTGGAATTGCTTGAACGAGTTATAGAGAAAAAACTTGTAGAATAGATGTCTTCGAGAATTACACCACCGTTGTTATATCCACGGTTAATTGTGGGGTTTAATTATTCCTTTGACAATCTTGTAATGTATGTGTATGATGCCATTGATAAGATCACCTTTGGTCCAATTAAGGACTGCTGTCATTGGGTAAGATATAATAATTAAATGATTAACCATATCAGTGATTTTCTTTTATGTCGTTCTTTCTCAATAGAGAGTATCTTTTCAAGACGAAGAATTGATCGCAGATCTTTAGAAAAAATAATACAAAATGGCATGCAATAAACAAAATTACGTGTTCTAATTTTGACACAAAAAGTAAAATTTTTGAAACACAGTGAAACGTCATATTTCAACTTGTATCTAGTTGCATGAAGTAAATCGAAATGGTTGAAAAATGCGTTAATCTAAGGTCATCAAATGTTAAGCGTGATAGATTTTTTGTCAAATATTTGAGTGGAAGATGTGAAATGCGACCTGTAGATGTGGAATGGGAACTGTTTTCTGCTGTCATCGACTACTCTGCTTACGGATTCAAGAGTTGATTGGCTGAGAATCAAACAGCATGGAGGAGCATGAAAGTCTAATACGGTTGCTAAAAGTTATGTGGAGATTTCCATAATTACTAACAAAATATTCCTACAAACATTCTTGGAGGAAATTACATGGACAACACAAAAACCTTTGTTACCAAATGCGGTCAGTATCACTAATTGTCCAAATTGTGTAATTAATAATTGTTATAAATAATTTTCCTATTTACGTGTTGAAGTTAAAAGATTGATATATCTATTGATCATCATAGTACATCATTTTTAATGACATACAGGTATAAAACTACATATTTCAAGTAGTTTAGTCTTACAATGATTCTGTTTCTTTCACAATCAATGGCTAGATTTACTGTTCATCGCCAGTTGCATTTTAAAATGTCGATGTGTTTTGAAAAAAAATCACTTTATTTGTCGAAATCAGAAAAAGTTATTTGTTATACTAGGTAACTATAGTTCTATATTCAGGATGTTGAGAAATATCTGGGAAATATTTTGGGATGTGATGCATTTCCCAAATATATGGATAGTTCTCAGTATAAAACTTTTTCGAATTCACCACATCTACTACTCACTTATAAAATCTTGAATTCGAATTTTCTTATTTTCTTATTTGTGAATTTGATATCTTTTAATTTTACAGAATGTAATTATTCGATTATTCATAGCGTAGTTGGCTTTAAAATTGAGATTGAAAACTCAACCACTATGGAAAACCACTGAATAAGGTCTTAAAATTTTTCACTGTTTTTTCAAACCCTATATGGTTGATATACTCAAGCAATGAAGATATGTGTGAGGAATCCTAGAATATCCAAGACTATATTTCAATCTCACTCAATATAAAAATCATAACGTGTTATTTTATATTATTTCCTAGCATCAGAATAACTTTTTTTCTCGAATATTATGAATCTCTCTATTCATTATATCTGGATATTGAAGTTACTACTGTCTTACCTGCCCCGTTTCCATTGCCTCCTGGTCTGTATGGGGGTGGTATACCATTGCCTCCAGCCCCATCAGCGCCGTTTGGTGGTAAGTAGGTGTTATCTAACCTTGCAGCAGAACATACCGCTATGAGAACCAAATTTGCAATTAACTGAAAAGAAAATTGAATTATTGAATGATAATGATGAACAGTTGAGGTTGAATCTGCCCAATTCAGGGAAATTTATGTTGATATCATCGTCGTAACCTTGGTGTTTGAAACAGAGTTCTGATCGATCCTGCTTTTTTGTGAATTGGCGTTGTTGTAAATTGGTCTTGGTTTCATGATATTGTAGAAACCAAATTACAGATGCTGATTACTATTAGTCTGATTACACTCAATCACAGACTTAGCTGAGAAATTCGGTTACTCAATTCCTTCTGAAAACTTTGAAACTCTAGTTCATCGTCGAACATACTCGACTTTGAATAGGAAAACAAAAGCTTTATTAGGGGGTCGAATCCAACCGTTCTACCGCCATTTTTAGACTTTTGGGCAAAATTAAAAACTTGTGAGTAAAATTTAAATAGAGGAGGAGTTGTTTTCGAATGATTGGGTTTTAAATAGCAGTATATGGGCTCACCCGGTATGAGAGCAAGATTTTTCAAAAAAATTAGCTTACCAGCCTCATCATCCCTTTGTTTTCTTCTCAGATCACTAGAAGTGGTGAACTGTACTGATATCAGAATTGACTTGTGGACCTTTTATACATGAATCAGTGACAATCCCACTACAGAATATCGATCTGTATGACAGTAAAACGAGATCATCTTCAATAAAAATACTTGAGATGAGACTATCTAATGTGAATGAGACTGAAAAGGTAAGAGTGCATAGAGAAAGGATTCACTCTACGGTGATGCACCTGATGCAATGCATAACACCTTCAGATCGATATTCGTGAAATATTGGATTCCGACATAATGGGTTCGATAACGACCGAATTTTGAATATTTGCTTGGAAACTCAAATTCATAATGAATTCAGGGAAGTGGTGAAGAAGAAAATCGGTTTTTTTTTCATAAAATGTTGAATGATACTGCTTCAGCTCTAATAATGGATTTTTTCATTTACTCCTTCTCTTTCTTACTACATTCTACATTTTATTTTTTTTTTATTTGTAATTGAAGGCATCGACTGCTTGGGTCATTAGCCTTGTACAGATTTAGACATTTTACATACAATAAGTTATTTTGAAATGTATAAATCAACTGTACAGAAATTATTGAAGTACATAATAATACACAATACTCAAGTACAATAGATTTAGTCGGTGCTCTAGTTGACAGTTCAAAAGCATGTGCAAATAAACATGTGTATAAACATAATTACACGTGTATAAACAATAATGTGTAAATAAATTCTATAAAAAATATATATTTGAAACAAGGGCAATGCATTGATTTATGTATACCTATCAAGTGTTGAGAAATATGCGTCACAACTTGTCGTATAAACGAATGCTCTTCAAAAATTTAATGGTGTTCAAAATACTCTCCATTTCATCTAAATTTGGCTCTTTTGGTATGTTGAACTGTGTGCGTTCATTTGCGTATTTAGGGCACTCATATAAAATATGGAAGATGCTTTGATCTATGTGACATAATTCACATTTTGGCCTCTCTTCCTTTTTAAAAATGTAGAGGTGAGTAAGGGCGGTGTGACCAATACGTAGACGATGTATTCTTATCATGTCAAGTCTAGGCAATGTTATAGCTATATAAGGAGACCGAACATCTTTCTTAAAAATCTTCAGCTTATCATTTCGAATATTCCATGTTCTTTGCCATTCAGAGGAAATACATTGCTTCACTGAATTGACTAAATCAGTGGTCTTTACAGTTTCCACATTTTTTTCACCTACGGCAGCAGCAGTTTTGGCTGCTCGATCAGCTGCCTCGTTACCTTTTATATTTGCTAAAAGATCAAATGACTACAGACTATAACGTATCTAAACTAATGACAAAATTGAAGGATACAAAATTTCAAAGTTTTGGGCGATTTTCAACAGGACATAATTTCGAAAGAAATGGTCGTATGAAAAATAAAAAAAATTTATTATTGACGTGAGGTCAGATTGCTTTGGCGCTCTTGTTGAGCTAGTTGAGAGTAGATATTCAAACTATAACAAATCTATAAGCATTCTCTTCAGATGAACCAGAGTTACTCTGAAACAAAGTGATAAATACAAACGAATAGCTTTATCTCGAATCAAAAATAACTTTTCATAGTTTTCCTTGGGTTTCATTCAAAGCTTAAATTCTCTTCTCCTAAAAACCTATGTCAGTGCTTTTCTAAATCTTGACAACGTGTACCATTTCACTGTTATAAAAACATTTCGATTACTTTTCCCCCAACTGACACGGATAAGTAAGTCAGGCCCATGCCAATGGAATACGTAGCATAGCATAGAATACTTTTGGTGAACTTTTTGTCATTACCCAAAAATTCTAAAAATACAGACATGGTGACAATTCTATAAGCACTCTGTTCAGGTGAACAAGGGCGCCAAAAAGAGAAATGGTAGCTCTAAATGTCTAGTTTTTGTAGGGAGGTGTTTGAGTAATCTCAGCAATACCAGCGACAAAAAGGACTTTGATACGTCCATTTCCTTTCGAGATATTGGTCTTCAAATGGGAAAAAAAAAATTTTTTCTTGATTCTCAATATCGTAGTGATCAATGATCGCACAGAAAGTAAAAGGAGGGTTTCAGAAAATTGAAAAAATATCCTTCAACGCCTGGCCATTGCATTTTCGAAACCATAATTTCTTTCCATTAAATGAATTCAAAAATGTGACAAACAAAGGTGATTTTTTGGAAAATCAAGCATTTAGCAGCTCTAATAATGGATTTTTCATTTACTCCTTCTCTTTTTTACTACATTCTTCATTTTATTTTTTTTTATTTGTAATTGAAGGCATCGACTGCTTGGGTCATTAGCCTTGTACAGATTTAGACATTTTACATACAATAAGTTATTTTGAAATGTATAAATCAACTGTACAGAAATTATTGAAGTACATAATAATACACAATACACAACAATACTCAAGTACAATAGATTTAGTCGGTGCTCTAGTAGACAGTTCAAAAGCATGTGCAAATAAACATGTGTATAAACATAATTACACGTGTATAAACAATAATGTGTAAATAAATTCTATAAAAAATATATAATTGAAACAAGGGCAATGCATTGATTTATGTATACCTATCAAGTGTTGAGAAATATGCGTCACAACTTGTCGTATAAACGAATGCTCTTCAAAAATTTAATGGTGTTCAAAATACTCTCCTTTTCATCTAAATTTGGCTCTTTTGGTATGTTGAACTGTGTGCGTTCATTTGCGTATTTAGGACACTCATATAAAATATGGAAGATGCTTTGATCTATGTGACATAATTCACATTTTGGCCTCTCTTCCTTTTTAAAAATGTAGAGGTGAGTAAGGGCGGTGTGACCAATACGTAGACGATGTATTCTTATCATGTCAAGTCTAGGCAATGTTATAGCTATATAAGGAGACCGAACATCTTTCTTAAAAAGCTTCAGCTTATCATTTCGAATATTCCATGTTCTTTGCCATTCAGAGGAAATACATTGCTTCACTGAATTGACTAAATCAGTGGTCTTTACAGTTTCCACATTTTTTTCACCTACGGCAGCAGCAGTTTTGGCTGCTCGATCAGCTGCCTCGTTACCTTTTATATTTGCTAAAAGACCAAATGACTACAGACTATAACGTATCTAAATTAATGACAAAATTGAAGGATACAAAATTTCAAAGTTTTGGGCGATTTTCAACAGGACATAATTTCGAAAGAAATGGTCGTATGAAAATAAAAAAATTATTATTGACGTGAGGTCAGATTGCTTTGGCGCTCTTGTTGAGCTAGTTGAGAGTAGATATTCAAACTATAACAAATATATAAGCATTCTCTTCAGATGAACCAGAGTTACTCTGAAACAAAGTGATATAAATACAAACGAATAGCTTTATCTCGAATCAAAAATAACTTTTCATAGTTTTCCTTGGGTTTCATTCAAAGCTTAAATTCTCTTCTCCTAAAAACCTATGTCAGTGCTTTTCTAAATCTTGACAACGTGTACCATTTCACTGTTATAAAAACATTTCGATTACTTTTCCCCAACTGACACGGATAAGTAAGTCAGGCCCATGTCAATGGAATACGTAGCATAGCATAGAATACTTTTGGCGAACTTTTTTGTCATTACCAAAAATTCTAAAAATACAGACATGGTGACAATTCTATAAGCACTCTGTTCAGGTGAACAAGGGCGCCAAAAAGAGAAATGGTAGCTCTAAATGTCTAGTTTTTTTATTGAAACTGCCAAATTTTGTAGGGAGGTTTTTGAGTAATCTCAGCAATACCAGCGACAAAAGGACTTTGATACGTCCATTTCCTTTCGAGATATTGGTCTTCAAATGGGAGGATTTTTTTTTCCTTGATTCTCAATATCGTAGTGACCAATGATCGCACAGAAAGTAAAAGGAGGGTTTCAGAAAATTGAAAAATATGCTTCAACGGCTGGCCATTGCTTTTTCGAAACCATAATTTCTTTCCATTAAATTAATTCAAAAATGTGACAAACAAAGGTTATTGGTGATTTTTTGGAAAATCAAGCATTTAGATCAAATGCTTGATATTGATGAATATTGAGGAAACTAATACTTAATGTTGATTGTGCTTTTTACTATTTAAATTGTCTACAAAAACCCAACCAAATTAATCAATCCAGCCATAATTTTTGTTTCACTCGATCGAATTTTGGCAAAAATTAAAAGATTAAAGGAGATTTTTACTCTGAAAAGTTCATCATCTTTAACAAAATGGGAAAAACTTTTGAATTTTAACCACATTTTTAAGATAAAGATAGAGAGTGATTGATTTACAACAATTTAAGAAGAAATCCAAAAATTTTTCTGGCAATTTTTGTCGAACATGGTTTTTTCCGGAACTACTTCAGGAAATTTAAGAAACCAATACCCTATAGATTTTTAACGTGCTTTCGACGCTACATTACATGATTTTATTGATATCTCGTTTATTAAATTTCAAAAAGTCAATCCCTAAGTATTTCGTATGAATATCAGATATTTTTCAGTATAACTCTGAGGATTCCGCAAGATCCCGTCTGAGGACACCTAATTTGTCTTCTTTTCGTTAATGATTTGCGGAATCATCTCATTGTTGAATGGAGCATTATATTTGCAGACGATACGTCTTTCGCAATATCTGCTAAAACAAGAGATGAATTGACTCAAAATCGTCAATTAAATTCAAATTCAAAGTTGTACTTATCGGTAGCTTAAAAACTTGTTTAAGTTTCTACGAACAATCGGGCTCCAAACTACCGGTAAGTCAGTTGGTGGTGCACTTATTGGATTAAGAGCGATTTGCATAAATACTGCCTTCTTGATTTTTCTTTTAGTAGGTTTTAGTAGGTCCTCTTTGGAGAAGTCTCGTTCTATTTTATCTGATGATTCTCAAACAGCATGTTAGACCAACTTGAATCTATTGGTGTCTAACACTTGAAAAAGCTCCCGATGTTAATCTATTTTTTTCAAGGGGCCTTTTGTTTTTTTGATATAAGATCTACCTTATTCGCATAGTATCTGATATATGCAATTCATAGTTATTTGATTTTCATTATCAGATTTAACTTTTGTTAGATTAGCCCTGATAGTATCACTGTATAGATACCAACCAGTAGACGCACTCCGTGGATTTTCTTACACCAAGTCTGACTCACGTATCTCGCAGGGTGTCTAACCTCATATTTTGTTTTCATCAATAATTCTAAGATGCCTGGAATAATGTCATTATTATTATTATTTTAGACATCTTAAATAATTCCTTTGTATAATTAATTCGTTTAATATTTAGAAGAATATAATTTTTTTGAGATCTATTTAAAATTCAAAGAAGAAGTTGAAAAAAATACAATACAACCTAACTCATAATTCAGTGGAATTTCACTGTCAAAATCTACCATAAACCAGCAAATCTCATTTATTTAATCATTTATTTTCTTTCCAGTAAGTATTCTGTTGCAATTTTGGGTTATTTTCAAATTAATTCCAAAATGATTAAGAATTGTAGCGTATACAACTGCAAAAACAGTAGTTTCAATAATCCCAAACTTTCTTCTTTCTCAATACCATTAGACACCAACAGGTGAGTGATACATATAGTATTGAAGAAAATGTTGTTTATTAAAAGATCCGTTATTTGAGTAGTGCTTCATTCAATTAGTTTAGATATCAGGAACCAATGGAATTTCAGGAGGTGTACGCCTACTGTCGTCATTTCTTTACGATTCGTTGAGATATCAGGAACCAATGAAATTTCAGCAGATTTACGCCTATAGCAGGCTTAGTATAGTCGTCATTTTTTACGAGTAGTTGAAATATCAGGAACCAATGGAATTTCAGGAGGTTTACGCCTACTGCATGCGTATGCAGAAGAATCAAATTTTTTTAGATAAATATTTGAGTGTGTATCTATATGATTTTCAATTTTATAAATAGAAATAACGATAACATGATATATATACAACAATAATTCAGTAAGTTATTTATTTTTTTCCCACCATAATGAGGGAACCCTTTCTAGAGAACACTCAGCATATTTAGCGCAGGGGAGTATTTACGCTGGAGGGGTGTACTGGGGGTAATTAGCCCCCCTCCTTTTCCCGCTTTTCACTCAAGATCAGTTCAGGTCCCTCGCTAAAACTTGCCACTAATTCTAGAATCCAATAATCAAATTCCTCTTTTCATACATTGAATATAGTAAAAAATAGTATCAGTTCAAACTAAATCAACACAGAATTCATTGAAAAAAATTGTTCGAAACAATTCAATATAAAAATAAAGTCATTTTTCATGGACTCGAAGATTAATGTTTCAGTGAAATTTAAGTATCGAGGATTTTATATTAAACACATTCGATGCTTTCAACCACCAACTACTTATTTTTCCATATAATACCTGCTCTTGAACTCAATCTTCGCTTAGAAAAATTTTAATGAGTCATTTCACTTACAAATCTAAAGTACCTATGATTTTTAACACATTTCAAAAAGTTTCAGAGGCTGTTCCTGAGTAAACTATTGAGTAAATTTCATCACTAATTACTGTTTCTTTCAAAGTGATATTAAAACCACAATAAAACAATATATCTTTTATTGAATGCGTTTTGTTAATGAGGAAATGTGATTACATTTACGGTTACATTATGAGCGGAGTCATAATTTTTATATGAATATAGACTAAAAAATGGTCCATACACTCTAAATATCACTGTGAAAACTTATTACCAGCTTAAATCAAAATATTTAAGTTTTCAGATAACGCAAATAACCTAAGATTAGATGCACAGGGAGGAATGCGCAAGATGCTTTTGTGTAAGCAATTTCAGTTCAAAATTCACGGAGTGCGACTACTGCTTGGTCTCTATACTGTGATATAGTATCCTGTGTTCTGAAGGCGGTTGTGTTAACGTATTAATTTCGAATTATTCTCATTATTTCTGATAAACCTTTACAATATCCTTTTTGGAAAATTTGATTGAGTGTTTTCTGATGTTATTTAATTCCTCAAATTTTATCTTGTTGGGTAGAGGATATATTTATTGCCCTATCAAATAAACATTTTGCCACTCCAAATTCAGTATTCACTTGATGGTTGGAATCAAAATATAGTCATTGACCCGTGTTTTTGTAGAAAGTTGTTTATTTTTCTCGATTTCCATTGTAAATTCAATGGATACTTCTTGATTGTTATGATGTTCAAGGAATCCATCTAGTGTTCATTCCATGTTGCCAAATGATGAATGTATCATTTACATATGGCTTCCATAGTTTAGGCATTTAGACAAATTAAAAGCAAGTTGTTCCACTATAGAAACAAGCATGCAAAAAAGATATTCCGAATCTTTGAGAGCAACCCTCGTAGTTAGACCCTGAAAACAAAGATTCTTTTTCATGTCATCTCGTAATGAACCCAACGCAGAGGATTATACGAGATTCGAATCTTAAAATGCATGAAACAATTATAAATTCCCTAAAATGGAGACTATTCTGGTTGACGAAGGATGAAAAAAAGCAATTACTAGCATTCCAATTGTAGCATTACATAATTTGCACTGGAGATGCTCGCATTGGGAACACATAAACCAATCCGAAATGATTGAATGGACATTGAATTACGTTGCGCAAGGCTGCAGACGTGTTGAACACGGCGTTAGCAATAACCTTCTATAAAAAAACGTCTCAATTGTTTTATATTCGAGTTCAAATGAAGCTCCAAATCGTAAACGACATTCAATGTAAAAAAAAATGCTCGAATGTTCAGAATTGCATTTTTCAGGCTGCAGGCTGTACAGAGTACCATGAACAAAATGGAATAAAGTTTATTAATCTGCTTGAATAAACTTCTAAACAAACTATGAGTTATGCATCCTGATAATCAACCTAGATTCCTTCAGGGTAATAAACATGAAACTATACAGGGGATGTGGTGTGTCTTTGACTACTACACTTTTCGTTGTTCTCTTATTAACTAACCACTCACACTTTCCCTTCAGTCTTATTTGAACACCAAACTTCTTCCTCTTAAATTTAAAAGAAAACCATCTTTTGCTTTATGAAGGAAGGCAGGCTACTAGAAAGCAATTGGCCCCTCTACCTTCGGAATTCCCTTCTTACTTACATCGCTCTACTCACAACTCAATATTTCTTTTAAACCCCACGCAAACCCACAAAACCTACCTCCCGCACCATCAATAAGGCTCCACTAAAGAGGAAACAGAGAACTATGGGATATGATAAGGTCGCCCACTCCAGGCCCACTCCGAGTAACAATAATTTTTAATTCTTCAACCTCTAGTTGTTCTACTTCTTCAGAGCTTGACTGGAGCATGGTAATCCTCTTTCAGGCTTCACTTAACCTTCTCTTACATTAATATATTTACAATAGAAAATAAAAAATAATCTCATGGAAGTATTTACCCTGTATGATTTCTGATAGAATAACAGTATTTGATTTTCAGGGTTTAATATTATTCAAAATATAATAAAAATTGGTGACGTTTCTAGCAGTGCCCTTTTTTTCTAGCCTGTAAAAAACATTAAACACAATGTAAAAAACAGTAAGAACAAACAAACAATTTATAAGTATTATAAAGTCCTAAAATACTTTGTAGGATAGAGATCTAATTCTATTTATTACCTTCTAAATAATTTATTTTAAGTTATTTCCCAATTTTTAGTGTAAACTGAATATTATGGTGAAAACTATTTAAGTCATTAATTTCCCTTTGTATTCCATTTTCTGATGTTATCATTAAACAAGCATCCACATATCTTTTGTAAATTGTATTGTAATGTAATGTACATACATTTAATTATGACAAAACTGTAGTGTTAGACCGAGAAACAAATAATCATGAAAAATGAACAGGAGCACCGTCATGCATTAACCACAATTCTCGTCGTAGCGTAAGAGGTATATCTTCCAATAACAAGGGCAAATCGTTTTCTAAAAAATGTCTGTATGTATTGACCTGTTAGCCGACCTGGCAAGAAGAAAGGACCAATCAAATCATCACCAATATTACCACCCCAAACATTTAGTGAAAATTGCTGTTGAAAATGTGTTTCTACCAGGGCCGGATTTAGATTCTGTGGGGCCCATACAACAAATCATTATGAAAGCCTCGAATTATTTTCAAAATAAAATGGATGATCTTTTAAAGTAGGGTTTTCAAAATACATAATTTATCGAGAAACCAAGATTCTTTTATTATTTAACAAAAATAGTATGAAAAAACAATAATTGAATGGCATTAAATGAACGGAACCTTCCTAGCTTTTTTTGGCTGAAAAATCGTCAATTATTTCAGTAAAATCCAGTTCACGGAGTAAATCGCTCTCAATGCTTAGGAGAGTAAGCTTTGAGAGACGATTTTGTCCCATAGTCGTTCTGAGTCTATTTTTGATGATTTTCATTTTCGAAAATGATCGCTACAGTGCAATTGGATACCATAAGAACCAAATACATTCTCAACGCGATTTCGATGTTTGGGAATGTAGCTAGACACGCGTATTATGCCTAACGCTTCCCTTACGTAAAATTGAACAGTGGGCCGCCATACGCCTGCCTGAGCGTGAGCGCTTGCGCGGCACGTTTAATTAGTTTATGTTCACTCATCGAATACCACAACAGAAATTATTGTCCAGTAGAAGACTTTCGTCTTTTTTTTTCATCATGATTTAATTACATTATAAAAAATATTGAAGGAAAATTTTTTACTAGTGTTTCCTAGTTGAAATTTAAAATTTTTCCGAATTTTCTTGAGTGGTGGCCCATTTTGTGGGGGCCCTATTTTGTGGAGGCCCCGGGCAGTTGCCCCTGTCGCCCCCTAAATCCGGCTCTGGTTTCTACATATCCATGCAGATTCTCCTCAGCCCATACCTGTTCATTATGAAAATTGATAATTGAAGTCCTTGAGAAGCAGGGAGGAGTAAAAATTTCATAGCAAATGAGAATCGGATAAGAAGATATGAGAATTTGATGCGTTCTTCCGGACTCACTCTGTACATAATTTCATGTGTAAATTTGATTTTCAGCAATTATATTCTTTCATATGAAAATTGGTGTTTTATTTTAAGTAGGTATATTCATATTAACACTTAGTTGAGTCACTCTCAATGTAAATTGTTAATGATAATATAATATTAATATAAAAAAACAACTCGAATTATCAGGACTATCATTACCACTCCAGTATATTGAGCGGCCTTATGAAAAATTTTAAATTCTCGAAACATTTAACTTCCTGCAAACGCAAAACATGGCGTCCGTTGTTCTACAGATTATATAGAATAATTCAAATTCACTTCTGCCACATACCAATGCTCTATGATTTCAAGTAGTTTTGTTTTAGTAGTTCTAAAACACCGTAACTCAAATGTCTCACTCTTTAGATCTACTGTCAGGCTGACAGATCTCATGTTTATATTTTTTTGATATGAAAAGTATTATTTGCATCTTATAATTAATTAATTGTAAATTGTTCTCATTTTTCATTTTGCTTCGAAAATTCTCGTTAATTAATAGGAAGCAAATTGCAATCTTAATTTTGAAAGTTTTCAATAATTTTATGTGAATTCTAAATTATGGCAGAAATTCTAGTATCAGAATGGATGGAAGAATTCGAGGCATTAACTGAAAGTGAAATTCATACGTACTCGGCAGAACAAGAACACAATCATGAAGTAATGATAGCGTTATTTGATGTACTTTCAGAACCCACAAAATACAAGTTTGATACTGTGAGTAACGGATGACATCACCCTAACAATATCTTACAATATTGCTTTGTAGATGATTGATGGAATCTGTCGTCAGTTATTAGATTTTTACCGATCAGGAGAAAAACAACTGAAAAGATTTACTTTACAGTATATACCAGTATTAGTTTTTTTACATTTAAGTGACAGAACATTATCTTCTATTCAAACACTTCTAGTCAGTTTGTATAATTTAGAGGTAGGTTCTGATTCTTTTAATTACATCGAGATTGAGGATATGCATTTCACAGATCATTGATGCTAAAGGTCAACCAAAAACAATAACATTCAGATTGCCAAGTATAGCTCAATCCAGTATTTACCATGATGCAACAAATTTAGAACCTTCATTTATTGCTGAAAATTCATTAAGGAGATGGGAAGAATGTAATAACAAACTTGTCAGTTGGGGACCTCTACCACAAGTAGAATGTTTGAATGCCCAGAATCGACATAGAGTGTTAACTGCTCTGGTTTTCTTATATAATCAAAATCTATCAAATGCTCTGGCACAGGGTATTGAATACACATGTAGAGGAATTTCAAGGTATTTGATTTGTCTACCTGCATGTTCAATTTTATGTGTGTAATTCTTGTTTGTAACATTTATAGATTGGTTACCCAAGGCTTTCAAACAAATAAATCTGGAAGAAACTCAGCAAATAGTGATACTGATAGTGTTTCTGCACAGTCATCCTCATCCTCAGTTCGTAGAATTCCTGTGACAAGCCAGTTTTTGATTGAATTAATCAATATTGTGTACCATGCCATGTCGAGGGGGATAAATGCTGGACAAGTAGCTCTAAATGATATTATTCAAAGGGCCTCCTATGAAACATTCCCAGGTACTTCAGCTTCTATATATATATTTCTAAAATAGTATTATCTTTGAAAATGTATTCGGCCATTGAATGTCTTTGCTTAACAAGGTTAGGACACTAAGGTATGTTATAAGTAATAATTCATATTGGTGATGACTGAGATCAGTGCAAAAGAGGTTAAATAAAACATAACAGTTGGATCCAAATGATGAACTCTCCCTTGTTTTGGATGTAAAAGATGGGGAAAAAACAAAATCAATATACTCCTAAGTCTGAATGATTGACAGACAATAACATACGACATTTTATCAAAAGATAAAATACTACAATAAACATGGATATTCTTCATTAAAATACCTATGATGGTATAAAAGACATAGGATATAGTGTGGAGAAACAGTCAAGAAATTCTTGGATTAATTGAACATGTTGAACATAATATGATCATACAATTAAGAATATCAGATATTCAATCATATTCTGAACAAATAAACACTAGTCACTGGAATTCCAACTTTATACTGTGCATTTAACGATCTCAACTGAATAAACCTCATCGAGGCCACTAACTTAAACAAAGAGGAAACACCCATGCTTGTTTTCTAAAACAATGTACTACCTTTCTTTCTGCCTAATCACTACCCCTGTCTCTTCTCAATGCTGGTTCAATTCAGCCATCAGGGTTGTGTAAAAAGTATTTATTTTTGTAAATATTAAATCCTGCGATGTTACAATATCTTTTTTTAAAATATTTCTTCAATCTATCCTCAGATGTGCTCTTGGCTGCAAATGCTGTGAAAAATCTTTTACAATATTCACCAACAGTTGCTGCCACTCCGAGGTCTTCACATAGTCAAAATATATCGAAATCAATGATAACGAACGCATCATTCAGAACAAAGAAATTACCAGGTAAACATTTTTTTTGTTTTTAGCAGCTTTGGTAAATGTTTTTGCAATACATACTTGCAGATTATATTTTTATGTGAGCAGTCGTGAAGTACTTACGGTTGAATTAGTAGCCTTCTTTTTTTTCAGAACCAAGGTACTATTATCACTAATCATTCAAATTAAATAACTTTTTTCTATTGCAGATGATACACTAAATAATTCAGAATTAAAGAGACGTAATGAAGTTTTTGATAGACAAAACATTTAATATACCCTGCAGAGGAGAAGATGAATACTTATATTTTTGGGGGCAAAAATTTCACCCAAACTTAACTGAAAAGATATTGAATTCCATAAAATGTTCATAAAATTTATTCTTGGAAACTGACAACTGAAATAAAATTACTTTTGTGATATTTTCAAGTGATTATTATGATCATAAAAGCACTATTCTCTAAATTTGAAATCGATGAAATTGAATGAAATATTGTTGTGAATTGATTTTTCCATAACCTTTTATATTTGGAGGCTACAGGTTCTCTGAATACTACGAATTTAGCATCTCAGTTTCTAATCTTGAGATGTCATTTGACTGCAATATTTTGTTAAAATTCAAGCTAAGTAGCTTTGCGTTGCCTTAACTGTTACTGAACTCATATTTTTCCTTTTCCTCAAGATATTACATTGTAAAGAATTTTCAATTCACATATGAAACTACGATTTTTCTTCCAGATGACATTCCTATTCAGGACGAACACCACCAAGATCCTCTGGACTCTATAACAGAAGAACAGGAAGAGACTGAGAAGTCAAAGACGAAGGGCTCAGTGAGTGCTTTGAAAGGACACTTGCCGAAGTTACCAGGCCTCAGTAAAAAGCATAAAGAAAAAAATAAACCTTCCGATGTTGAAATGGTCACTGCTAGTGGAGACATGCCTGATATCAGTGCAGATTTCAACAATACCGTTCACATAAGTGCTGTTTAGTTTTCCGATGGATAGGTATAGCGAGGTATTTCTATGTGTGGGTTATGATCATTATCTAATTGTTTATGAAACTCGGATATATGAGACTAATACTCAATAGATTTTCTGTAGGAAGGTGTATGTTCCCATGTTTTACATAATATGTATGTTGAATTTTTATAAAAAATGGTTTATGTATATTATTAAGATGTTACCGAGATGTGATTCTCTATAAAGGATTATCCGTGATATTAACATAGTTTCATTTCAAAAATGTTTTGGTGATTATGTTATTCATGATAAATCGAAAGTGTGGAGCAAGAAAAGACTATTGATGAAATAGATGAAAAAATAAAAACTCTAGGAAATTCATCAATTTCACCAGAGAGAATTGAAATAATTTCCACAAAATAGTATAAGAAATATTAAACGAAAATAATCTCGAATACATACAGCGGAACAATAAGTTATAGAACATTCGAAAAGAAATGAATCCTAAATGCAGCGTTCCTATTGGAGGAACTGAATTACGGTCGAAAAATTGTTTAAGTCCGAACCCATGAACCGAGATCATCATTCACTTCTATATGGCGCCCACATCATGAGGACCATAATCATCCGGACTACAAGTCGAGCATGGCGCACACTGATGAGTCCAATGTGTGTGTAACAGGGACGAAACGCGTAGGCATGGAGTACCTACAAAATAATTCAATATCAAATATATTTAAAATATCACAGTATATTTGCATGAATATGGTCATTTTCACCACGTGATATATTGTGACCAATGAAAAATGATACCTTCAAAGTTGAACGATCATTGAGATTTACTCCCCGCCCATCAGCCATATTATCGCTTAATTCGAAACAATTTATTAGACAATTACAGAAACTACCAATGAATGAATTAATTAGAGATTTATTGTGTAATTCTAAATATATTTTCACTCCACACATTATTTTCATTTGTAATGAATTGAAAGAAACAAGATTAAATAAAAAGTATAACAGTTGTAAGAAAGAATATCAATGTTTTTTAACACAAAGGACACATTAAACATGAACCATTACTAGAACGAAGAAATTTAGCAATTTAACGGCGGTTTGCGTTGATTTGGGTCAGACTTCGTAATATCGAAAGGACACAAAATATTTAAGTCTTCTAACCTTTCAATGCTTGTCTTATTTTCAATAAAATTGATAATTTCTTTTGTTTTCAATTTTGCCTCCTGCTGGGCGTAAAAGGAATCAAAAATAGTGAATTGCTGTCACCAACGTTATTATAGATTAATAAAAGCAAAACAAAATTGGCGAAAATCCGATAATTAATCGATATATCGATTAGATATACGTTAAGATTAAAAGGGGTCAATATCTCATGTTTTTAGTTCGATACCCATACCTACTTTCACCTTTTTTTCATTAATTATATTCATTTATAGGCGCCTGTTTATAGTGGCACAACGAGAAATTTTTTTAACCAGTTCCTTCCAATTTAGTCAAGTTCGTTGTTGGTCAAAATTTACACGTCTTAACAAATCCGAAGTGCCCAAATATCTGGATTAAATTCGCTATTGGGCCAGTTTCGTCGAATACCTAATCAACTTGTTTTGTTTGTTTAGTTAGCAACCAATAAAGCATATAGATCAGGGGTTAGTGACGGGGTGTCATACAATTCGGCGTATCACATAAAAGCCTTGGGAAAAAATCCCAGTAAAAAAAACCCTGACTCCCCGCCTGAGTGTGAAAGTACAAAAATAAGCTGAAATATATTTGAGATTTCTTTCTTCAAGAGTGGTCTTCTTTAGATGGAGACAGAGACTTCTTCAGGTTGCCCACATCGAATCTGGAAATAAAAAGACAAAAGCAGAAAAAAGAACTGAATTACAAAAATACGTATCATATTCGTTTGATATTTATAACCCATTCCGAGAAAGAAACGGAAACATCATGAATGGCCCTAAAACCACCTTGAAATTTATGGGACTACTATTGATGAGATGTGGTATTGTTTCTCCTGCTTCTCCACATTCACAACTTGCGCTAGGAACTGAGTTCCATCTAAATAGCATGCTATTGGTACGACCATGACCTGTTCTCAAACGATTAAGAACTGTCCAAATTTTTCTTGGGAGATCAAAAACAGGAACTTTTTCAGAAGCATCAGAAACGAGATACTTATTGAACATTTTGTAAGAGTTCCACTCAGTCTTCCATAATTCTTTATCACTTATGTTGATATTGAAGAACGTATTATGCCATAATGGATTACGTGACTTCAATCTGGGAATTCTATTTTGTGGAATATATGAAAAGTAAAGGAGTTAAAACTGATCTTTGAGGAAGACCGTTTTCTTACTCTTATTGTCAATAAAAACACGAAATCTTCTATCAGATAACATATTTTCTAATAATCCTATTATTTTCCCACACTTCAGATGGGTATAGAGCCTGAAAATTAATCCATATTTCCACACAGTGTCATATGCCGAAGATAAATCAATGAAAGCAGCTCCTGTTTTCAACCTATCATTGAAGCCTGATTCTATGAAAGTTGTAAGGCTGAGAACCTGATCTGAACAATTTCTATTGTTCTTAAAGCCTCCCAGGAAATTTTGTTGAACATTTTCTATAGAAGATTCAATTCTAAAAAGAATTAACATTTCTAATATCTTGAAAGAAACACTAAATAAACTGACGGGTGGATAACTACTAACTTGTTGAATAATATTGACAAATGAAAATCATTGGTCAACAGAAATTGTGGAAAATTTCCAAAATCTCCTTTAAAATACGGGATATATAAAATATTCAACAAATGTTGGGTGTATATGCAGCTGATAAATAATCTGAATATCCTGAATGCGATAAATTTTCAGGGACTAAAACTAAGTTTTGATATAATGTCTTCAATTGTCCTATAAATTCTAGTTAGGATTAATAGTTGTCGAAGTTTTCAACATTTTCTCTTTCACATAACGGTTCAAATCTACAGATAAAGTAATCAATTGGAAAAATGTTGCCCAGCTTTGATTTACTATGCAATAATTAGATACATTTTTGATAACGACGCTATCAATTCAAAACCTATTCACCTGGAATAACAAAAAAAATTGTAATTATCGATTATTTATGTGTTTATATCTGGAACATTTCAATGAACAATAGATAGATATGATGCTACCTGAATTCTTCCGAGATATTAATCAAAGGAAATATATCAGATCGTATTTACGATAATTTGAAACAATAAATTAAAATGATTCTGCCCATTCCGATTATTAATGTTTTTGCGTTCATCAAGGAATATTTTGTGTTGTGCAATGAAACTTTTTTTGCTCTGCGTCTTCTTAATTGGAGTTTCGGCAGATACATCTGCTGTGAACAATGAAGCAAAACTGCAAGGTTAGTTGTTTGCTTTGATTTCGAAGGATTTATTGCATTATCTACCTTCCAGGAATGGCACCCTTGGATGGAATATCCGATATTATTGCTGGAATAATAAAGGGCGTTCTGGATAATATGAGAACAATCATTCCTGAACCTCTAAATTTGCCCAAATTGAATATTTCCTTGCCATTCGACAACTTAGCCAAGTAAGTGACTTGCTCTTAGTTGAGGAGCTTTGAAGATTATTCGACAGAATTTGTAAAAATTTGATAGGAAATGAACTTCTCAAGTATTTGAGGCAATAGTGTTGATATACAGTCTATCAAGACGATAGTACGAATGTTATCTAACGACTCGAAATAAATCCCGCGACACAGCATCTTCCAAAAAGTTACATTATCTTTGATATTTCAGATTAAATCGAACGTTTTTGTATATTTTTAAATCTTAGTGCTTAATATACGATTTTCGAATTAATAATTATTTTTGATATTTTTTATACAAGACATGACTGTAATCATATTGTTCACTTCACTATCCGCATTCGTAAAAACTATTCGCTCGGAATGTGTGGGTTTTTGTCAAATACTGAATTATCAGAAAGTATTCGTGAGATTCTGAATATTATCAAATTTATAATAGTTAATCGATTCTAAAAATATGAAAACTCTATCTCGGCTCGAAATTCGAAAAATACAGAAATTTTGGCCAAACGCTGTTCTACTAGCGCAGAACCGACTTTCCACAACTTCATATCTAGTAATAAAATTTCTACTAGTTCACTATGTAAATCATCCCCCGTAGTAGTGATTATGTTCAAGACGGTCAAGTTTCCGAATCAACCTATAGATTTGGAAGGAATCATCAAAATACCTCACAATTATAATGTTTCAGTGGCAGTTTCGTTTTGAATGACCTGGTCGAAATTGGAGCAAGAAATTTCAACGCTTCAACAGTCAAGACCAATATTCTCAACAGTACAGTGAATGTTGTGTTAGATATCCCAAGTATAAACGTCAACACCAATTATTTTGCCAACTTGCTGTTCGGTTCAATTCTGCCAATGTATGGTGAAGGACCTGCTAAGTAAGTGTTCACATGTTCACATAAGACTACATTCTAAAATATATTCAAAAGGCTTCCACTTATACTTCGGAATGACTGATGGTTCGTTGGATGAGTGCAAAAGAGGTGGTAGAAAACAAATTAACTCGAATTTTCATATAAGTTAAACATTCGGCCACATGTTGGAATAAATGGAGCATTATCGTCGCATAATTGCCGTAATTTTTTGAAATTCCCCCATATTGTGGCATTAATTACTCCATATTGTTCCATTCTAGTTTTCTGGCAACTACTGCTGTAAAAATTTCCATATGCACTTATACGTGCAATTTTTCAAGCAATAATCCCGGCCGGTTGAGTGAAAAAGCGTGCTGCGCCTTCAAAAGTGCACTATGTTCACCATCTGGGCTTCCATCAATCCAATTAATACGCCTTACATAAATTGCAGGATGAACATAATATTATGTAACGTTTTTCAGTCAACAAACAACAAAAAACAAGTACTTTTCACAATGACTAACTTATTTAAACCACTTAAAATAATAATTCATCTACAGAGAAAATTTAGATTCACAAGTTGTAAATACGTGTCCGCAAATTTCTTCGAATAATTCTATCCGGTCTATTAAGACATCTGGTTTAAATACAGTGATGGGCAAATGTGTGAAACCAAGTAATTCTGGAGTTATTATATCATAGATATGAAAATGAAATTTGGAAGATGGATAGGTACTGCAATAGATTGCCTATTTGTTTTTATATTTTTTAACAATTTTGAATTTTCGGTTTTACCGGAATGGCAATTTTAAAATTTGCAATGCAAAACCCAGAAAAACAAGAAGATTGGCAGAACTCATTGATCTTATGAAACATCAGTGCTTCCTAGAGAGTTATGAGCAAGATGCATCTACTGGGTGATTTGAAAAACCATGAATGAATGAAACATTTTATTACGAGTACAAAAATACCGGGTTCGATATTTTTCAATTCAATACCAACCGAGATAATAATAGAAAAGTAACAATTTCTGTTGCAATAATAAGAAAAAAGACGCATCACGTCATGACGACCAGCCATTTAGGTGATGCCGGAGATGGTGAAACCACTGGCAACTCCTATCCCAGTTGTGGGCGAAACCGCAGATGGAAATCACATAACAACGCGACCAGGAAAGAATCAGTCATTCCGAATTATAAAACTTTTTTTTCGAAATAAGCACTAACAACTTATTCATTTTCACAGCATTCGATTGAAAAACTTGAGCTTCAATTTGACATCAAAGTACACCTTGAACATTTTCAAGTTGCAGATGCAAATCAAAAATACTTCCCTCTTGATTTCATTAGGAGATGCTGTTGTAAGTATTCATTCAAATAATCTCACAGGATTTCTCAGAAATAACGCAGAATTTGTATACTTTTGTACAAGTACTAGTAACTATTCAATATTTATTCCCTGCATCTAGCTCCTGCACAAGAAAATATCCGCAAAATACATTTTAAAACAAATTTTTAAGATGTGCATTAATTTTATCATTTTTTGTCTTATACAAGGGATATAACTGAAAGTTGCGCGTAGAGAAGATGTGAGATTCGTTATATTAATTACATACATTCTTTATATGCAATTAATTAGATATAATTTGAACCTCATAGTTCCGCTTACAACCACTATTTTTTCTCAGGAAAGACCTTTCAGCGTCCACTAGGAAAACAAAATTTTAAAAGTAATTCAGGATTGAAAGACTCATATGAGAAAACATCATTATACCTCTAAAGAATGTTCAGAAGATTAGACCGAAGTGCAACTTCCTGTTCTCTGCTTTATACTACCAATTTCAAATGAAATATTTGTCAACTCAAAATATATATCAGGTGTCCCAAGGTGTGTTACCTATTAAATTATTATGGAAACTGTTCATGCAATATATTTCAAATTTTGTTGATCAATATAAGGTTATCTAAGGTTCATTTCTGAAAGACTTTCAAATTTACAGTGTTGCTAGATGTGTGGGAATTTGGCAACAGCTTTCTTATTTTAAATGGGACACCTCGTAATTTTTTGATTCTCCATAAAAATTCGTTTTACTTTCCTTGATCAATCTTCAACTGTCTTTGTGCTATAATTTATTTCGAAAAATTTTTAGTCAAATTTAAGTCACAAAAACAACTATATTTCGCTCAATATTCTAGATTTCAATTCAAAATTAGTCATGATCTTAGATGAAAGTCTGATCTGTGTCATCGTTTTCGTATTTTAAATGAGAGTTATACACAGTGGTCGAAAAAAATCCCAACTTTTGAAGTCACAAAATTGTAAAAACTCTGTTTTTTCAAATTAGACACCCAGTGTATTTTTTCATTTTTTCAACTAAGATTCGAAAACGATTGCTGAGATCAAACTATTATATGAGATCATGCCAAATTTCGAATTGAAATATCGAAAATTGAGCGAAATAGGTATAACAATTTTCCTAACTTTAAAATTTGATTAGAATTTATTTTTAAATAATTTATAACCGTTACAGATATAAAGAGTAAAATAAAGTAAATTAATGGAAGTTTTCTATTAAGAATCTTCAAAAAATAGAAAATCTCATTTAAAATAGCAAACTGTCGCCAAATTCGCCTACATATGGCATAACTAGAAATTCGAGTAATTCAGAAATCCACCTTAGATAACCTACTATGATATTAATCTAAAAAGCTTGAAATATTTTGCATGAATAGTTTTCATAATAATTCAATACGCCACTCACCTTTGGACACCCGATATAAGTAATGAAAGAGATTTGTTTTTGTCTTTTTTTCAATCTGATTTAATTTTCTTTTTGATTATTCATGGTATCAAAGATAATTCTCAATTACATATCTTTTCAGTTTGATATTCATGGTATGATCAACAATGAAGCTTTCAGCATTCTGGTCAGTCAAATCCTAGATGATACTGTTGACACATTCATCAACAAACATAATGTATTGATCTCAAAGATTATAAGTCCGATAATCGAAGTTGTAGTGAACAAAGTTCTTTCTGGCGGTGGTAATAAGAAACCAGATTCCTTGATCTACGGAGTACCCTCAAAACTGGAAGAGATTGAAATCATGGAGCTGAGGAACATGTTTTTCGATGAAATAATGAAACATCCACAAATATCAAAGTTTATTTCGTTGTGAAAATAATTTGAATTGTTCTTTATTAAATTGTTATAATTTTTTTTTCAATTACTTCAGACCTTGATGCGTTGAACACTTTGACTAATGATTGCATAAGGGTGGACTCAAAATATACCGGATAAACCACGCGCAAAACCTTATGAAATAGTTTCAAGATTGTTCAACAAGATAAAGGAATAAAGTTTTGCATATGAAATGAGAAACTTTTTGACCATTTTTTTGTTGATGTTATGATTACTCTGCATATTCCAGAGTTGAATTTTTGTTGTGTAAGTATCAGTAATAGATCCGTATACTTAGAAAATATTATCTAAACCGCTGGCGTAACTGGTTTCTACATCAAATGCTATTACAGAAAAATCCACGTTTCCAATTTTCGCCAGCATCTCGTGACTTGGAAGTTTGTAAGGCCGCCATTCAATTGTAGGTACCTTAGGCCGCGCCCATCTGCAATCTTGTTGAATTTTAATCAATTTATGGAATTTTTACGAAAAACAACAATAATTGAATGTTTGTTGATTTATTGTGATATTAGAAATCAAATCCTATTAGGACCCTCACTTTTATGTAAAACAGTTATGAGGAAGAAATGTCCTGTGTCGAAATTGCTCTTACAAATAATTCGAAAGTACAAAATGCTAATTTAAAGATAAAATATGCTGAAAACACGAGGATTCAGTACTAAAACAAAGAAATCAGAAAGATAATGGCACTGACAACAAGAATTCTGACCATCTGTCGCCATAATCTTATCAATAAAAATAGCTACGCCTTGAATGACTCAAATACACTGCTCAACAATTGATAGGGATCACTTACTTTTTCTAAATTTATTTCTGAAATATTCGCTCCAAGATTATAAATTTAGTCAGATATCAGAGTATTTTCAGTTGATAATATGGTTCACTTGAGAAAAGAATGAAAAAATGGAAAGTTGGAGAGAAAAAAAAGACTTTATTAGGAACACTCAAAATTCTGTGTTTGAATAACATAAAATTTTATGATGAAACCACAAGAAGGCTGAAGTTTCGGTTAAGCTAGTACCTAGTTGGTCCCCCACGAGTTCGTCTCAAGCATTCTACCCTACGAGGCATACGATTTACAAAATTTTGGGGCAAATTCGTCCAAATATTCCGTAAGGCGTTAGAAAGGTCCTCCAGTTTATTGATCGGTTGTTCTAAGGTTGACAATTGTCTAGACATCTCAGGCCAGACATGTTCGATGCAATTCATGTCTGGAGAGAGAGCTGGCCAGTCTATCCTATCAATAGCATGAGTTTCTAGCGCTTCATTCACCAGACAACTACGGTGTGGACGGGCATTATCGTCAATTAAAATGAAATTCTCGCCCAAGGCAGCCGCAAACGGAACAATTATGGGTTCAATAATCATATCGTGATATCTCTGGCTGGTCATAGTCGTGTTCTGCAGAACAACCAACTCTGTGCGTTGGTGCAAACAAATGCCTCCCCATACACATATAGAACCTCCGCCAAAAGCTGTTGTGGGTACCATAAACTGTTCTGCATACCTTCGACCCCTTTCCCTCCAAGCAAGAATACGTCCATTGGAGTTGACCAAACGAAATCTAGACTCATCCGTAAATAAATATCGGCCCCAATCTTCAACTGTCCAATTGCGGTGCTTCTCTGCCCATTGCCGTCGATGGACCCGGTGTTTCAAACAGGGATGTTGTACCCTCCTACGTGCTCTCAAACCACGAACATGTAGTCGTCGTCTTACAGTCTGGTTCGAAATTAGAACTCCTGTTGCAACTCTCAGTGATCTATTGAGCCGCGACGCCGGGTAAGTGGGATTTCTCCTAGCATTGAGGATCAAAAGACGATCTTGGGCAGCTGTTGTACTGCGCTGCCGACCTCCCCCATGAACATAAGCTACTGAGTCGTTTTGGATGAACCTATTCCAAGCCCGACTCACGACACTTTGCGAAACATTCAACCGCCGGGACACTTCTCGCTGGGACAAACCTTCCTATATCCACCGTATGATTTGGTCCAGTTGCACAGGAGCCAAACGTCTTCTCGGCATGACTGATAAGCTGATATTGTTCTCATTTCTTCAATTATTGTCACCTTATGTGTTTGAACGAGAGAAAAAAACAGATTTTATAACAAATACCACATTGCTTTTCACTCCACCTGTAACAGCCTACAGATAATAATCGATTTTGTGAACAAGAGCCGATGAAGTGAGGAAAAATTTGATATAATCAACTCAAAACATCTCAATTTTTCCTTAGAGAACATATAATGTACAGATATTCACGAGATAACTTGAAAAAAATACAAATGAAGAGAAGTTCATAAGTGATCCCTAGCAATTGTTGATCAGTGTATATCAATGTTGCTAACTGGATCTCAAGCCCCGCCGATCTGTCATCTTATTTGCTAAATTCTAATCAATTTACGAGATCAGAAGAAAAAACATAACTTCATATTTCGAAATCACTTGAAGCAATGTACGTCACTTTCATGGTTTCAAGGATGCAAAACAGTTAAGAGGATGAACGATGACCCGCATTGGTTTACATTATCGCATCCAATAATTCAGACGAATCGGAGAAACGGCCGCCGTATCGATATTGTCCAATGGGAGACCAGTCGTATCATCGTGAGCAGTTCAAATTGTTTCTAGAAATCAGGTTCACTTAATGCGTATGGATTTAAGCTTTTTCCAGCGAAACATTGTCGCCGCATTTTATTAGCATATCATCGTTAATTAATATTAGTTCTCAAATCCACGGATTGAGCATATTCGATTCGATAGTAGTATTATTTACAATTTTATTGTTTGTTTTCATTAATAGCACATGGGAATCCCGATTCTTTTTAACAGCCGACGCATATGACGACCGGTTTAACTCATCTAAATCGGCGTGCAACTGATTGCTACGGCATCCCAAAATGTGTTCCCGTGGAAATCTTTCGAAGTTTTCAACATATTATTAGTGAATTCTAACTCAGACACATACTTTTCCAACAGAATCTTTTCATGGGTCAAGCATTCAATCTTCTTTAGCTGAAAAACACATTCTGTATCTGAATATGGGGGATGAATTTGTGACTACTCGTAACACCTTCTACAGCGTTATTTTTGTCCTCATAAACTATTTTTCCAATAGCATTCAAGCACTTATCATAAACAACACTTCACAACCTTCAGTTTTACATCTAATATTATTAGAACCAATAAATTTAGAACAAAATCGACACTTATTGTCGGTAAGATCGGATGTTGAACCGCCTGCCATGACGGTCAACTTCAAACTCAACTTCAGTTCAGCTACTTGAAAAATACTATACAACCACTTCAAAAATTAGCCAGAACGAATTATATGATTGATTTTGTGGGTGTTTCCTCAGATTCTGCAAAAGCAATATTGAAATAATACAATTTAAAATGTACAGCATTTATTTGTGCATTCACTGTTATAATTATTACTTAAAAGGGTTCTCCATCGATGAAATTATTGTGAAAAATAAATCGCATTATTGTACGAATCATATATACAAAATAAAGACTAGTATTAATTATAGAAGCTTAAGTATATGCTCCTATTATAAATTTCAATGAGAATCATATAATTATAATTATAAGAGTTGTCTCTGAAAAAATATGTATACCAAAGAATTATTGAGAACATATACTTGAGCAAGGTCATCACTGTTGCTGTACATCAAAAGTAAAAAAAAAATATCAGCGATATGTTCTACAGACCATAAAATGTCCTCCGAAAACGAAGAGAGTATCAAAATATACATTGCAAACTAAACTAGAAGAAAACAAATGGTTTCCATTACACTTACACATTCTTTACAAACTTTTTATACATACAAAATCATTTTCGATGGTCATTTTACGTGACCGAATTAAATGTCTGAATTATCGATCATTAAACCTATTTGGCATAACAATGAAAAGAAGTTATTTGCTTCACCTGAGTATATCAATTGTTCGAAAGGCTTTTCAGATCAGTATTTCCCAATTCAAGGAGATCATAAATAATCAATATTTTTTTGTTTGTGCAACAGAATTACATACTCAGAACAACAATTTCTTGGATATGTATCTGAATATTCAAAACAAACGTTTTGAGGCAAATTCTAACTTTTTCAGGATATAATGAACATTTTCAAAAATTACTATTTAGTCTACTAACTACAAGATATTTAATACAGTCTTACTAAAACATAACAAGCACAACCTTTGGTGAAAACTTTACTGAATCACACTCAATGTGTCAAGTCAAATTCTTAATACCTAATAATGAATCCTGCTGCCTTTTTCACTAGTACAAACAATGAAACTCACATTTCAGCTATAATTCATATGCTGAATTCTGTTCTAATCATATATAAGGATAATATCAGTATGTTGAGTATCCTCAGAAATACGAATATATCGAACCAAATTACACTGGTAAAAATTAAAGTTAGCTTACATACTTTACAACACTACTATCACTTGCTTTTTTGTTCATTTGGTATAAATCATATATTGGATAAAAAGTAATGTCATGGTTTCATTATCGCGTCAATAAAAATAAAACTATTTCTAATATGTTAATTCACAATAACATTATGCGTCTTGGTTACTTGTTTACTTAAGTATTGGCAAATTTCGAAATATATTTAATTTTTGTGCATAATTCAAGACAAAATTAACTAATAACGAGAAATTTATTCTATTCGTAGCAAATGTATGGAATGTAATTTGATAAGGTTCATTCAAATATGCTACTTATCAATTCATTCTGTAGGAATCCGAAAAATTAAATCAAAAAAACCAAATGAGAGAAATTTATACTTTTCAGCAATTCGTTTATGCAACCTTTCATAAACGAAGAAATTTCATGAATATTAAACTCTGTTTAATATTCTTAAACAAAAAAAGAATTGTCAACTTAAAATATATAAACCAAAAATAAAGATCACCTTCCATACAATTGAATAAATTATGGATTGAGAATTTCAGACACTTGCATAGTTATTCATATGATTTGTATGTTTTACCAATACCAAGTAAATCATTTCTAAAATTATAAAATAGTTTTCACATGTATTATAATTCCAAAATAGTCGGCAATAGAGTTGAAATTATATCACAACACAAACCTAAATGTCGAATTTTGACATTGGACAAAAATAAGTATAAGTGAATGGAAACAGTTCACATACAAAGTCTTAGATTGCTATTAGAGAGCTGGTTCTTTCAGACTATCACAAATTAACATCAGTGAGTTGACAGCTCTTTGAATATTTCTTTCTTCTTAAGAATTGTTTTGTGCATCGGCAGTGCGTTGGCTGCGTACACAAGACAAACTTTGAGTATTACTGAGACTTCAGGAGCTGCAGATATGTTAATAAGGGGCGAAACGGTTATAGCTGCTACGGTATACTGCTGCCTGAAACAAGTAATACATCATCTTTATTGGAGAACAAGATGTTACTGAAGTATATTTGATCAAATGACACATAATTAAAATAAAAAAAAAAATTGAGTGACATTCTTAATTTTGATTTTTGTATTAAGTAAAATATGCAAGTGACATATCAGCAAACTATTTTTTCAGAAGCTTTTGTTACTTGCAATATACATGTATAAGTCTGTGGTTAGATGCAACATGTTAATGACAACATGACACAGCAAAGATTCCATACTTAAAATGCGAACACAATCCAGACCAAGGAACTTGGAAAAAGGAGCAAAATCAAAGCAGCTACTACTTGAAAGACCATTGCAAATAGCGAATATCCAAAGTGAAAAATATGATGGTTAGGTTGCATCTTGCAGTTCAATCTTCAACCAGATGAGCTAATGGTCCAAGATCCCAGAGGAATATGACAATACCTGTGTATTTGCTAAGGTAATTTGTTTCATATTCGGGTATGGCAACCCAGCCACAAAATGAATGTTTTCAAAGTAACAGCTACTATATATATTTGAAAAGAGAATTTCATTTCGAACACGAATATGTAAAAAATTTATGGTGGTCAATATTATAGCATCAAAACCATATTTGTGTAAGATAAACAAGGAATATCATAAAACGAGGAGCCTGCAGTATTAATTCACAGAAACAAGAAATATTCAAAAATAAACAAGTTATGGGGTTGGGTCAGAAATGCACGAAATTGATAAACACCTTGTATCTTTCGAACAAGTCAATAGATCAATGTGCAGATTTCGGAACACGAAAATCGACCTCGTAGCAAGTAGGCTAGTTTTTCTTACTCGTGTACAATTTGGACCACTCTGTACAAAATAGCGTATTCCAGTTGAAATGCATACCAATCACGTTTTTTTTTATCATTTAATAGCTTAAACATAATTCAATCTTACCCCATATCCTGCCATGGGCCCGATTCCATGTCCCAAATACGGATCAGCATAGTCCCTTCCATATCCTGCAACAGCTGCGTAGCCAGCGACAGGCTGAGCCGCTCCGGCATACCTCGCCGCAACAGCCGTGTAGGTGGCAGCAGCAGCGTAACTAGCCTGTTGAGCAGTCGACAGAGGAGTTTTTAGTAGTGGTGCAGCGGCGGCGGCAGCCTAAAACAGAGCCATGCTGGAGCCATGCACATTTAAAGCAATCTAATGCCGGTTATAAAGAGTGTTACAAGATAACTGCGAACATTTTTAGGTGATTGTTCGTCCAAAAATAGGTATAGCTTGCTAAATAAAACATCCATTTCGCTAACCTTGCACTGAGAGATTACACTTGGTAGTTTCAATTCGTTACAGTTATGATTTTTTTATCTAGTTTAGATAATAGATAAGCAGTGTTCATTGTAACTTTGTGCCCTCGAAAGACAGTCGAATGGCCCGAGGCCGTTAGGGCTGGAGCCTGATCAAAATGCAACTGGCTTCGGGCCTCATTAACTTTCCCCCACACTAGTCCAATTTAGACTTGCTCGGGGCCGTTTGGCGTGACGGCTCTGTCGTGTAAAACCGGCTGAACAGATCTACTCTCGCCATGTTCTTTACAGGTCTTCTTCTTGTTTCAGATGTCTGATGAAATTCAATATTTAGAAAGTATTCGCCGAGGCTACTTTTCCAATAATTACCCCACAAGTTTGTCAATTTCGAAAAAAAATATTTTTTGAAATTATAGTCCATTCAAGATAGTGTCCTGAAAAATCGGAATTAGGGGCAATAACAAGTCTAGATACATTTCAAGTTGTTTGTACTGAAAATCACTAACTGGTTGGTTGGTTCTTGATCAAGAAACTTGACTTTAAGATAGTCTATAATTATTATATAGCCCTTGGTGGTGTAAAGTTGAACTCAAAAGAGGCTTGTGAAAAGTGGCTGTCCGAGTTCTCTGCAAATAAGGAAACAGATTATCGAACAAAACGGCTCATGTTTGAACTAAATCCGATCACTGTAACTTTACTTTATAAAGTATTGAATAAAGAGCAAAAAAGCGGAAGGGAGATATTTGACAACCTATTAATATCACTCATTAAATTGATTAAAAGCACACTTTATTCGTATTATATCGTAAAATGTAATTTTCAAACAAACAAATGTAAATGTGGATTCATTGTGGGCTTCAATACTCTGATAGGCAACTAAGTCCTCTACTCTATGGGATTGTAAATCTTAAGATTTTGGATTTTTTTATCTAAGACTGATTAACATGTTCTGAAATGTACTAAAAAGAAACCTTTCGTATTTCTGCTTATTTTGGTACCAGAGTTATTTACTTCCAGGAAAGTATTTCTTGTGGACACAACTAAAATATATTGAACGTTGCCTATCAAGCAGAATATCCAACTTTTGTTTTCTCTATTATCAATAATGATTTATTCAACTTTTCCAATTGACTTCAGGGTATCGACAATAATATTTATGATTGTTTCACTAATTGAACTTGGAAATGTATTCCACCAAAATCTTTGGTTGAAATACATTCATGACTTGGAGGATATCATTTCGAATGCACAACAGATATACATAAATATTTCGAGTCTTCAATTAATTATTCATAAGTTAGGATCGGAATGAAAAAAGAAGTTATAATTTATTTCTATGATTCAAGCTCATACCATTTAAGTAAACTTTTGTAATTGGAAATAAAGCACATACTACACTCTCAAGCGGTGATGACAATATATCTTGAATGGACTTAGTTGATGATTATCTGTAAAGCTTTCTAATAAATTAGAAGAAAAAACAGATATATTAACACAAATTATTCGGGAAAAACAGAAATGTCAAGTCTTCTAAGTAGAATATTTTTCGATTATTTCGCCATAACTCTAGGTGCAATGATGAAACACTATAACCAATTCAAATTGAAATTGAAAATTAATAATCAACGAATTTATAAAGGGATTGGTTTTCCCCTAGGTAGTTTTATTGTAAGATTTTGTCAGACAGAAAGTAATATCGAGAAAATGGGCTCAATCTTCCAAGGGATATAACTCAAGTCAGGTTATCGAAATTTTTTCTATCCTATTTTTGGGCAAGGAACGACCACCTAAAGTAAATTAGTTATTTTTAAAACCTTGTACTTATGTGTATGGATTGAACATACATGTAAAGGTAGTGTATAGGTTGGTTGAAGTTCAAAGTTTCGTGTACGACGCATCGGCAAATCCAATAAAACGAATGAATGAAACTTTTCCTGAACCTGACTGTGAGAAAATTTCGAGTACAAAAATTCAGACCGAATGGGAATTTGTCGTACACGATACTACGTAACAAACAAACACACTTAGATGATTCAACTAAATGAAAACATCCAACAATATATGGAAACTAGAAGATATATGTTAACATATTTGTTTCACATCCAAGAAAATATGATTTTCTATCGACGAATTCATTCAAGTTTTTCGCAGAAATATTATGTCAATAGAGTTCAAAAGTCAAGATTTTCAGATGAGAACCACTTATTTTTTTCAAATTCATTGAAATTTGGCGAAAATAATAGGGTGCTTTCGTTAAGGCGATGAATATGAAAAAATTAGAACTTAGGAATGACATTCGTGGTTCCCACGTTTCCCATATTTTGATCCTTGTGATTTCTTTCTGTGTACCTCAAGAACGAGATCTTCAAACATGGCCCTAGGACTATTACTTGAAGGAGCCAATCAAGGCATTTTCCATGATTTAAATAATAAACTTTTTATTTTTTCTTTTTCATCTGCTTGAGTAAGGCATTTTGTCTGTTTTGTCCGGGCTATCAGATGAATTGCTCTCCTGAAATCGATTGTCAAATGTCCCTATCTTTTTGGCCTCTTTCTTATGGGCGTTTCTCATTTCTATCGAGACTCTATCGTCGTATTGAGATATTTATTCCATTATCTCCTGACCTCACGGGAAAAAATCCATGGGAGTTAAATCAGGACTACTCCAATTCAAGTCACCTCCCCTGGAGATCAATTTGCCTTTGAATATTTTCTTTTCCAGTCTTGAATTCTTGCACCATTTAAATTTTTTAGTTCAATGATGGTGATGTCTTCTATTGCCTTATGGATCACTTGATATTCTCATCGAGTTCGTTTTCGCTACAGAGATATTTATGTTGTATCTCTCTACGATTTTTTAAAATGTGCACAATAGACGTTGCATATCGCCCTCAGATATTGTTACAGAGTGCAATCAAGGCCCCATACCCTAATGGCTTGTATGATGCAGTGGCGGCGTAGCATAGGTTGGCACCCGGGGCGACTTTCTATCGAGCACCCTCAAAATAAAACGACAAATATTAAACGTGACTTTATTTTGCTAAAATACTCAATGACATTATCAAAATTTACTTTCCTCTCCTTTTCAACGGACAATATGGATAGACTGGAAAGTCGTGTTTGGCTCATTGTAGATCTTAAGTAAGATTATATTAACTTTAATTTTGAGAAACTTCTTTCACAAGTAGCCACCGAAACACAAATATTTAAAAAAAATCTTAGACATAGAGATAGACTTGGAACAGACTCAGAATAGTCCCATTTTACAATAAATTTCAGAAGCTCCAAGGTAGTCCATTGGATCGCTCCTTGAAGAGAAATGCTGGCGGCTTCCAAGTGGCGCCTCAGTCGTAAAATCTCCAAAATAATGTCCTCTGCAGAAAATTCATCATAGATTTTTGTAAGATTTGGAACTTTATCACGAAGTTCTTCTTCTGTTGACGTAAGTAGAGTTTCAGACTGAACAACACCAAATGTTATGAGAATATCATCCATTGCTTTGTAGCGATGCTCTAGTTCTTCGTAAAATCTATCAAGACATTCTAACATAGCTCTATGCAACTCTTCTGGCAATGTTAGTCCAACATCTTGGGACATTCCTCCTGGCATTCGTTTTCGGAATCTCCTCCTTCCTCTTCTTTCAACGGAGATATCCAAGTCCTCACATTTCTCAGTTGCGTAGGAAATAGCTCTTTCCACTATTTGTATACGTTGAGTTTGAAGAAAAATTTTTAGGGCTTTAATTTTTATAACACACTTTTCCAGCGATAGTCCAGATGTTTGGATATACTTTTGTGTCTGATTAACTTCTTCTAGGATTTCACACCAAAAAGAGAGGTAGCATAAAAAACTGAAGTCACATAAAGCTGGTAAGAGTGTGGATGCTGCTTCTCTTGTATCGACGTTTTCTCTGCTGCTTCTGGGATCACACATCTCTTCGAGTGTTGATACAAGTTTCTCAAAATTATTCTTCAATGACTTAACAGCATCGTGATGAGCACTCCATCTTGTCTCTACTAGTCTTTTGATCGATACGTCTACACTTTTCATTAGAATTTCCCATCTATGTGTGGATGACGAAAAGAACGTGTAAACTCTTTCTACTGTTCCAAAAAATGTTACACTTGAACCAACACTTATGAAAGAGTGCACCCCACATGGATTTAGCGAATGATTAGCAGAAGGCATAAACAAAGCTTTAGGATTGTGTTCCTTAATGATAGATGGCACACCACCATGAACTCCATGAACGGCTGGGGGAGGGAGGGACCGAAATAAGTTGCCCCTTCCGCCCGCGATGCGCCAGCGGCTACTATCTGCGTGACAGAGTTGGTATTTCTTTGTCACCGTGTTGTCACCCCTTGATGCTTGGCACCCGGGGCGGACCGCCCCCACCGTCCCCCCCTTTACGCCGCCACTGGTATGATGTCCATTACCATATTGAACAACCTAAGCTGTCTCCCTAGAGGATTCCTGTGCTCGTCTTCATTATTGATGTTGTTAGCTTCTTATCGGCCCTTAATATGGTGTTGTCGGTATTGGACCTTTAATTAATTGAATGAATTCTCTGGGTACCTTTTTCCCTTGAAAATACTCAAACCGATGGAACTCCTTATACCGGTTAGCGTAAAACTGACGCGACGCTCACTTTCAGGTAGTAAATGAAGATATTTTGAAAATATTTTTTTGGTTGTGTGTAGGGTCATCAGAAGACTAATTTAAAATGATTTTCATAACAGGGTGTCCCTATACAAAGATATAGATCAAAATTGCATTTTTTCAAATGTGACACCCTATACAGGATGTCCCGGTTACTGTATATCAGTTCTAGCATTTTCCAATTTTGTGGTGATTCTTTTTTAAACGTAATCCTAAATAACCACGCTATTGATTACAGTCACAAATCCATTGATAGGTACAATTGTTTTATTTTTTATTTTCTCTTTTATTATTTTTTATAATTTTTTTGTTTTTTTATTTCTGCTAGAACTGGTATAACCTAGCAAATCGCCAAGTAATCGCTTGACGTTCAGTTACGGGAGATATATATGAACTTCAAAATAGAATGACAAGCTTGAATTGTGATGAGTTCTTTGAGATAAATCTGCACAATTAATGCTTCATTTAAGAGAAAATCGAGAAAACTTGAAAAAACGGGGTTTTTCTTAAAAAGCAAAAGGGAAACCAATTGAGCCAGCAATAAAGGCAAAAATTAGAAACGTAGGCAGTGTTTTTGTTATTGTCACTGCTGTGTGAACTTGGTCTATATCTTTATATTGGAGCATCCTGTATACATGAATATAATTTTAAACTGTGCTTCTGATTACCCTACCACATGACAAATATTTTCAAAATATCTTCATTTACTCCATAAAAGTAAGCGTCGTGTGAGTGGTGAGCCACTCGGTATGTCCACGAATCGAACAAATGCAGTTTTATTGTAATCTACTAATTCAAAAGTTGTTTTTGTTTCACATGAGTCACAAATAACTGATACCTTTTCTGGATACCATGTCTTTAAGAGATTCAATTTGGGACAGCCTGTACAGCAGTATTTTCGAATCATAGAGCTTGATATAAACTTTAATGATCAGGCAAAAGATATACAGACCGTGTCCATTCCAAGAACACAAGATCCCTCACACATCGAAAACACCCGACGTGAAAAGAAACCTCACCTGTAACCTGTAGTTCGGGTCAGCGGCGTGCGCCGCCAGGAAGGGGTCATAATACACGTTTCCGTCCACCGGCAGCGTATTCAGGACAGGCGCGTAGCCGTGCAACGTGCCTGCTAGCGGAGTGGGATGACGGCCAAAGGCGGCGGCGGCTGCAGCAGCCGCCGCCGGATAAGCTGCCCTCGCTCGCCCCCGCTGTATGGCAGCCACGCCAGCGCGCAGCGTCGCAGCATCCGCCCACTGCATCACCGGGACTGAAACAGAAAATTATCAATTCTTAAGTGGCACAGGGAGAACGAGTCTCGATTGATTTCGAGGGTGTGTCGACAAGGGTGGAAAGCGTGGGTGGCGGAGGGTCAGGATACGCTCACCTTGCTCCTTCCCAATTTTCTGGAGCGATGGTTTTGAAACTGGTGTTGCCAGAGGCATCGGCTGGAGTTTCTCATTCATGGACATGATATTGTAGCTTATGGAGTAAATATTTATTGTTTTGAAACTCATTCGAATTCTGGTTTTCTTCGGACGGAATTAAGTAGAAAGATTATGTATACTAAATATAGACAAGCCCAGGGGGCTTTTGAGAGCTTGCGCTAATGAATTTACATGGACGTAGGAATAGTTTTCCGTGAATTATTATTACGTTTAATTTTCTCGGACAATTATCTTATTTTGGGGTACCAAATTGAAGACGTATTTCAATTCCTGATGATTGTTCTGTCAAAAAATTTCACCTTTGTAATATTTCTGCAGCTGTGCATGAGTAAAGCGTCTCACTTGTAATTCTCATTTCTGTGAGAGACAGTTTGATCGTGATTATATTGGGTATAATTAAATAAAATGTTTGGATTTTAAATAGCGCTAATAAGGTTTAGGTATAATACTATATACTAATTGCATGTATAAATGAGATATATAAGTACATAGTTTTTTTTTTAATTTATTATCGAGTCTTAAAAATGTACCTTGCTTGGATGTAATAACCTTCGATTTTGGAATGAAAATTTTGTTATCTTACAGTATAGTAACTACGTAAAAAGATATAAGAACTAAAATGGGATAAATACCACTTAAAAATTAAATTAAGAATACTATCTACATTATAATTCATCTTTTATCATTCCAAAACTCATTACTCATTTATACATGCAATATGTATATAGTATTACACCTAATCTTCATTACCGCTATATGAAATACAAACGTTTTCACAAGATTTACATTTTATTTAATTACTCTCAAAAAAAATCACGATCACACTAAACAGAAATGAGAATTGCCCATACATAGTTATTCTATTATAAATATATAAATTTTTTTAGGGTTATTTTTCGGGCGTCGACATAACTATCGAATTTTAATGCTACCCTTACCGCATATCACTAATAAGGTAGTTTTTTAGCATATGTAAATATATCCATGAGCTTAAGCCTCATTAAAATTTCTACAAATACTTCAAAGAACGAACACATTTATGCCGACGGAAATAACAAAGGACGCTGGAATTAGTGGGTCTTAAAAAATATGCACTAGAAACATCTGGCTTCCAAATTCCCAATTGGTATTCGGATCTAACATTTTTGCGTAAAGAGAAATTTTGAAATTTCATGTTCAAATATTGGTATAATTCTAAAGGCCACGGAAATTGATTTAATTTGAGTTGAATAAAATATTAGTTGAAAATATAGTCGATCATTTCAATCGTTGCTGCTTGGTAGTTTATTATAATTAAAACTATTTTGTTTTTTTTTTTGTATGTATTTTATACCAAGATGCTGGTATAAAACACAGAAAGTAAAAACCACAATAGCTTTGTTGAAAATGCTTTAATAGGGGGGTTTATCAAATGATTGTGATATGTTTTTGTACAGATTTTAATCAATGATAATAATATAATAAAATTCTTATTCTGATTTTATTTTATATTCTTCAAATTCCAACCATTTCGAACTGGTAAATTAAATTAATTCTATTTTAAATTGTATTTACGAATCTTCACAAAAATTGGCAGGCTCTTTACTCTCAACGTTATTTAGACGATTTTCAAGTTTCAAATCGATCGGATGTTCATCTCGTGCGGGGTGCCCCAGGGTTCTTTCTTGGGTCCTCTGTTGTTTATAGTTTATACCCATGGATTTTGGAAATACAAATGAGTTTTGTGAGGTTCATTTTTATTGTGACGATACACAACTTTATTTCAGTTTGAATGCTATGCTGTTGATGTACTGGAAGAACTGAATAAGATTAATCGAGATTTACAAGATATCAAAGAGATGTCAGAACAACATAACCTTAACTTGTCAATGGAAGCAAAGCTAAGGCGATTTTTTATGGTAGTCAGTAGGATGTGATATGTTAGAAATAGTGTAGTGAGTTTGTTATTGGTACGGAGAAGATTCCTGTTGTTAAAACTGTACGTAATTTGGGTTTGTTGATGGATCATTCTTTTCGCTACAGATTACATATCTCAGGATGCATAGGAAGATCAATGCATGCCGTAAGATTCATATCATATCTCCTTCTAAACATAATTTATCTATTTTTGAGAGGTCATTCTGTTTCAGCATGTATAGGCTATACAACAAATATATTACCAATGGCTGGCATAGTCTTCCGGTAGCTTCCTTCAGAAAGAGAATAAAAGATTTGTTATTATCTGAACAGTGTCAGTCCAGTAGCTGACGCACTTTTACCTGCACTTGTTTTCGCTCCTTCATAGCACTGTAGCCGATTCAGAATGTATTTATTTTTTTTTCACTTCATCGTAGTTTTTTAACCTTTTGTATTATACTGCATGAAGTAGCATGAACTTGAATCAGAATTTGAGTGGAAGAGCAGAGAGTGGCTCCTCGTGTTACAATCTGAACTCCGCACTGTGATTGTACATTGTTTTTGTATTAGGAATAAATGTATTGATAATTTGGATTCAATAAAGTCATTATTATTATATTCTAGGAAACCAAAGATGCCCATAACTGCTGAAACATTCGACGAATTAGAATCTATAAAATACTTGATTGAGATATTTGGATAGTTTTCCTATTCTGAATATGAAAATTCTAGCTCGTCCTCTATCTATTTCCAATTCTTCTCATTCTTTCCGACAAACCTTTTACATAAGGAATTACGGTTTTAATGGTCCGATTTATATCTGTTGGTTCAGGTTGACTTTCTCTTGTTCGTCTAGCTTTTTTTAATATCTTTTTGGGGTAGCCATTGCTTCTAAGAGTTTTCGAGATGTTATTTATTTCTTCATTTTGGTCTTCTTCAGTGCAACAAATATTTATTGCTCTATCAAATAAACATTTTGCTACTCCCAATTTAGTGTTTAGTTGGTGGTTTGAATCAAAATGTAGATATTGTCCTGTGTTCGTTGGCTTTTTATACACAGTGGTTTTTGGGATTTCATTTTGTTTATGTACGAGTACATCTAAGAATGGAAGTTGTCTGTCTTTCTCGATTTCCATTGTGAATTTAATTGATTCCTCTTGATTGTTTAGATATTGAAGGAATCCATCTATAGTGTCTCTTCCCTGTTGCCAAATAATGAAAGTATCATCTACATATCTTTTCCACAGTTTTGGTTTAAGTAGATATTTTTCTAATGCCTTTCGTTCGAAAATTTCCATGTATAAATCAGCTAAAATTGGTGATAGTGGTGAACCCATGGCCATTCCAAATTCTTGTTGATAAAAGATGTCTCCAAATTGGAAATATGTTGTTTCAATACAAATAGAAAGCATTTCCATAATAGCATTCACGCTTAGTGTAGTTCCTTCACTAAGGGTTTGATCTTCTTCAAGCTTTTTCCTATGATAAGTGTTTTATCTGTCGGAATTTTAGTGAACAAACTGGTGATGTCGAAGCTGACCATAACGTCTTCTTCCATGATTTCTTGATGTCTCATTATTTCTATGAAGTGTTTCGTGTTTCTTATCATGTTGAATTACTTTTTAATGGTGATATAATTTTCAGCAGAAATTTAGCCAATTGGTGGCATGCTGAATTTCTTGAACTCACAATTGGTCTTAGAGGAATATGTGCTTTGTGTATTTTTGGTAGACCATATAAATGTGGTGGTTTACTGAAGTGAGGTGTAAGTCTTGATCTAACGAATTGATCTGGAAATTCAATTCGATGATTTTGTAAATCTTGTTTTCAACTGTGGTGGTAGGGTCCTTTTTTAGTCTTTTGTATTTTCCTGCTTCTAATAATTCATTGATTTTTTGATTATAAGAGCCAACATCTAGAATTACAGTGGCGTTTCCTTTGTCTGTTGGAAGTATCTTTATGGAACTATCCGAGTTAAGATCTTTTAATGCCCACTGTTCAGCTTTATTTATATTGGGTAGAGGTGTTTTGTTATTCCTGTCTAACAAGGTTCTGATTTTCCATCTGTACTCTTCGGCTTTTTCAGGTTCACGAATTTTCTGTGCAGTTTCTTCTGCCGCCAACATGATTTCTATTTTTGGTATCGTCTTAGGGGCTATAGAGAACTTGAGACCCTTGTTGAGGAGAGATATCTGATCTTCACTTAAGTTCTTATTAGATAAATTGATCACGGTTTTTGAATGATCTAAGGGTTCATATTTTCTTGACTCCTTCATAAGTTTCTCCATTTTCTTTTTTTGGACAGAAGTTTGGACGCCGATAGTTCGATCCAACTTAAAAAGATCATCATATCACAGATGAGTACATAACATCGTTCATTTTCTTTCATGACTTCTGTCAATATTGACTTTTTTGAAAATTGATAATTTTCAAAAGGTTTTTCACTTTTCCTCCTTGATAAAGATAGAAGATGTCTATCAAAACGTCGGAAAACATTACATCCACAATAGATGATGGTAATAGCCCAAACAATCATTCAAGACGAGCTCCATCATCAACAATATCTCGTCATCAAATATACCAACATATCGTATTTTTTGTTATTTGGAATATTTTGGGCCATAAAGAATTATTAACGGATTGACTATTTTTAATCTTAAGAGAAAACTATGACAAATTAACAACAGTTATTAAAATCAGAGGCCAGATTTAATTAAAAATGAATAGAAAAGCAGGAAAAAGGATTAATTTTGTTATCATGCAATATTCGTGTAATTAGTGACATTAGATCATTTTTGAAATCAGTAAAAATTTTGTAGCATACATCCTTCCCATTTCCCAAAAATGCCTGTAGAATGTAACAACAGATTTCGAGTAACAGTTCAAACAAACGAGTTATTCAGCTTTATTGAAAATGACAATTTCTCAATCTTCGTTCATAAGTCAAAATCTATGAACAGTAAGATGAAGCTGTTATCATATTCGGATTATTCAGAAAAAAGAACTGAAGAATGTGTTATCAGTTTTCTTTTAACTGCTATAGTTATCGAGATCCCTTCAGCAGACAACTTTTATAATGCACACAAAGGCAAAAGATGATACATTATTTTGATAATAGTCTAAAAAATACCTATTGAAGATAATGATGAGGTACAATTTCTGGATATTCTTGTAAATTCTTGGTAATTGGCAACACTGCTTTCCAGGTCTTCCCAACAGGGGATTTATATCCGAACAACTTGCTGGAATTGGCGGACGTCGATAAAAATTTAACGATTGAATGCGAAAGGTTTTTTTACGATCGCTGGGAGAACAAGGAATGAAACCATCGGCAATCAGCCCCAGATGGCGTTTCTAACCTAGTTAGGTATTCTGGTGCAATCTTCTTAGTAATTCGCTGGATCCTTAATTCGAGGAGCACTTAGAATACGAAGCCTGAAAGCTAATAATAAATATCCAACTTTCAATAAAATACACACTGACATGAATTTATTTGTTGCTTAAAAATTGACTTCAGGTTTTTTTTATTTCTCTCTGTGTTTATTTCTTCTGTTTCTATTTCAGAAAAACCATATCAAGATCAATAAAAATTTTTAATGAACATTGAATTTTCTGTTCTCTTCGATTTCTTCATTCTTGCCTTGATTTCATGTTGAATTTCATTGTAAGTTTTTTACTGATTAAGATAGCAAACTCCCAAATTTTCTTGTTCTTTATTGATCAAACGATATGTTGAGTTTTGTTCACTTGAACAGAGTGCCTACAGATTTGTCCAAGTGTCTGTATTTTTCGAATATTTGGGTAAAAGTGATATCAACGTTTGGTAAGGACTAGCCGATGAAGCAACATGACCAAAATCAATTTCGTCCGTCCGTACACACGATTACGTTCGAACGGAATGCGTTAGGGGGTTGAAATTTATAGGGTAGGTCGGAGAAATGAATATCTCAGACGAGTTCGTTATTGGGCAAAATCCGTCAGAGTACTTAACAGTGGTAACTTTTATAACTCCTATAATCGGATGAACTTGTGACTTGAAAGATATCTGAACTAGGTTGAAACAAATAGGCTCGCAAAATTTTACTAAAATCGACAAGCCAAAAATTTTAAAAAAATTCCAACAGGAGATAAGATATCGGATATGTCGTAGCTTCTTTCCACCTGAAGATATAATTATTTCTTAGATTCAAATTGGTGATGCAAAATTGTGTTTTTAAAGGTTTAAATGGTGGTAGCAGAAAGAATTTGTTTCGAAACGTTGGCGTTTGTTACAAATTAACAATAAACGAATGTCCAAAAATCCCGATAAATTTCATTTGTAAACAATCATTGTGTCCGAAACAAAAAAAAAATATCTTCAAAATATAGATACAGTGTGCAACGCCACTTGAACGATGATGAAAAATGTGAGCTAAAGTATATTTCATATGTTGATTCATTCATTCCGTCAGTAAACGTATTCTTCATTCTAATCACTAAGATCATTACAAAAGCTCGAATATCTAGCGTTTTCACAGGTATCATAATTATTTTGAATTATTCATCCTTTCATATACTGAATCACTAAAAAGTGGATCTCTTGGCAAGGTTAAAGTAATTTAAGTAAATTACGGAAATGGCGTTCCAGCAACCCATGATTTCCGTGGAATTTCGCAGTTCAAAATATTTACGAGGCTATAGTTTCCAGTCGACTCAAGATGCACTCAAATCATATATTCACGAGATTTCTCATTCGAAGCTATACGATCGCCTTCTTCGATTAAACTATTTTAGTTTACCAACACACCTACTCTCCTTATATTAAAATGTATGAAAGCCTTAACGCAAGGTAAAGAGCTTTTCTCTATTTCAGTGTCGTAACGAGTTCATTACAGCACTAAACTGTGCTGTAATGAACTCATTACAGCATTGTTTTTAGTTATATTTTTCGTTTTGTGGTTGACAACACTGACATCCTATTCCTTCGAATGTCAACACGCGTCAATTGCATGTCAATTGTCAATATTAAACCATGTAGTGATTTGAACGCACTATTCAAATTCTATAATCTGCCAATTTTCGTATCAGTCACACCAACTGCGAAAATGAAATACGAAAGGCACTAGGAGGTATAATCTGAATTTTTCATTGTATTCCATGCGTTCAATTCGCATTCGTGTTGGAATTGCCTTCTGCAACGAGTATTAGACGATATTTTTTCTATTTCAGTGAAAAATTGTGAGAAATTTATTGAAATTCAATGAAAAATTCAGATTGTACTTCCTAGTGCCATTCGTATTTTATTTTCGAAGTTGGTGTGATTGATTATTGAATTTGAATTCAGCATCCCAATGAAGAACTGTAAAAAGTTCCAAACATAGATGATGATGACGCTTGATCATTCATACCTGCCAGATAGTGTCAGTAGTGTATACAGGGTGAGTCTTTGACCACTGCGTTAATTTTAACAATAGATTCTTGACGTCAAAAGAAACATTTTCTTCCTATAACATTTTTTCAAATTTGGCCCCGTTCAAAAGATATAGTGTGTTGAAATTTCATAAAAAATTGCATTTTCACCTGTAATATTCAAACGACAACATCAATTGAAATGATCTCGTGTAGAAGGTTTTTGATAACAGTCATGCATGTTTTGGCATCAATAGATTTATTCCATTTCTTGTGGGTTTTCACTACTACTCTACAGATTGGTTTCATAAAAACAAATAACGTTTGAACTAAAGGTCCGTATCTTGTACTTCCTGGAATCATTAGCCTTTTTTGCAGATAAAATCATTCTTCATCTTTTCTCCTAAATTACACCATTCTTGGATATTAGAAGTTGAAAGGAATTGAATCGATAATTTTGTCCAAATTTTCCCAAATCCAACTCTGTGTTGAAATGATTCAATAATCAGATTTGTTCAATGTTGCCAAATTTTATGTCTTTATTAAATATTTCTACAAAAGGTTGGGGAAATCTCTCCAGTCTATGGTTCCACCACTAAACACTATAGATGAAATTAACCACTGAACAATTTTTGTCTTACATTAACCACAAAATCTAAATTGCCATTTGCTGTATTCATTATTAATGATGTCTAGCACCTTGTTTGATATTTAATCCAGAGTAATATTCCATAATAAATAGAGAAAAAGTTTTCCATCACTCACATAGGTACTTCGGTATATTGTCGTAATAAGCGTTGAAATAGGTAATGTATTTTCTGTCAGGACCTGTTGAATTGAAGACTTGTCTTTATGAAGAGCTGGTTCTTTATAGCTTCAGACTTTCAGGGTCCATCAAATTATATCTATTCTAACATAGGAATGCTTCAAATTAAGCTCATATGAGTTTTAAAAACTTCGAACCCAGTCTCCTAGATTTGTTTTGTACCTTTATAGAAGTTTTTTCACATCTTTATTTCATACACCGATTTATGATTTTTTATATTGAGTTGACAATAAATGCTGAAATGACAAACTACAGTGAAAAAATTCAGGAAAGACCTATCTTAATCACTTGAATTTAGTCGCATATATTTTATATTTTTTGTGTGTTCTTTTGATATCATGGCAAAACTGAATTTATCCTATTATTCTTTTATGTCCTTAAGAACATATTTTTTTGAGGTCAAGAACCTCTATCTCACTGATGCATCTACCCATTCGATACCAAATATCCATTCAAGCTTTCGCTACACAGGGCACTTAAAATTAGTAAGTTATTCGATCGGAATTTTTATTTTAAGACCAGAAGTTAATATAAACTCAACATATGCCGTCAAGTGCTCTTTATTCCTAGATACAAGGTTGAACGTTGGATAAATTGAACTTGAACAAATAATCTAACGTCAATGACGCACCAATTGTATCTATTTCATCTCACCGATAATATGTTTGTATTGTAATCTATTCGAGTGAACAAGAATCGTAAAACAAATTTCAATGTATTCGAGATGGGTACGATATCAATAAAATAGTGCTTTTCTCGATCTGATCTAAAGATATTGATGTACGAGGACGTCGTAATAGACATATTCCGACAATAACAGCATTTCCTGAACAAATTATTCATTATTATTTAGGAAGTAAAAAGAACCTCTTATAAATTCAGAGTTTGTGCGCCTAATACATTCTGGTACCGGGCGAGAGGGCAATGTACGGGTGGACATACTTCAATGTTTAAGGACTACAACTTTTAAAGCAGAGGAGATAGACAAAATCTGATACCTCAATCTCAAATAACTCAGAAATTAATGAATTTAGGAGCATAATCATGTGAGAAAACTATCATTATTTTTGACCGCAGAATCCAACACAATTATAAAAAATAAGGTTCTAAATTGAAAAACAGAAGTTATGGCGAATTTAAGATCATAATTTTTTACACAAAACTTGAAACACCCTGTGATAATATTTTTGAAATCCAAAAGATGCATGACCTTTCCATATCCTTCCTCTTCGATGTTGTAAAAACGGTTTACGCTCAGGATATTTAAAATAAAAATAATGAACATATTTGACATTTTTTCCAGTTTTTTTGGATATTTTGAAAACTATTCAATTTAATACAATGGTTTTAACAGAAATGTATTCACTATTGAATACTCGATCATACCACGAATGGAAAACTTGAAAAAAATTTTTTCGTCGAATTCATTTTCACTCCCTGTTTTTTGGGCTTCGAAAATATTTTAGCTCTGTAGAGAACTTCGAACAATATCATAATCCCAATTTTCAGATTTCAAATATGTCTAGTTCTCCAGAAACGTCTAATAGGCACTCGAACTTGAGACACCCTGTATATTGAGTGTAATCCGTAGTGTATCAACAAATCCCAGTATTTGAAGTCGTCAAATAGAAAATGGAACAAGGCGTGCTATCGTTCTGCCCAAATGTCTGTAACAATAGTGAGTATAAAATGTCATAAATCTATTGAATAAAACTTCATGTAGAATGTTCTGATAGATCATTTCCTTGTAGATACATATTAGGTTGACTTTTCATGGAATTTTGAGGAAAGCAATTGGTCAAAAACTACATCCAACTAATGCCAACGTTTCGTAGTTATATTTCTACTTCTTCAGGGCTACAAAAGAGAAACTTTTTTTTCACAGAGATCGAATATGGTTCAAGTACATCTGATATAAAAATTGAATAATGGATTAAAGCATGGTTCCAAAATAAACATATACAACAAACGGTAACAAAATCGTACAATTGAAGCTATATATTAAAATTACATTTATTCGAATTTATTTGTTATTTTTTCTTTTTCTATTTGGATTTGACAGAAACACATATTTAAAATCGAAAAAACCTTACCAAAGTCGAACTTATGTTTTACACACAAAGGATCTTAATATTAGTTTGTTGAGCAAATTGAAAAGGAACTTATGGGGAAACTTTGGAAAACTCCGTCTAAAATGTTTTTGAGACAAATTGCAAAACATCACAATAACGTGTTACGGTCAATGAGTGTTCCGAAACTGAAATATTTATTTCTATCTTAACCTGTTCAACAACAGGTGGAGTCTAGAATATGTTGTTAAAAAGTTGAATTCCTCAATTCACAACCCTCCGGGACCAAGACTGATTCGATGGAGGACACGAATTCAAATGAATTTTTTACATTATATGGAGAGGTTTGACGTGACTTGACTCATTATTTTATGTACGTAACATGATATGTTATAAGAAGGCGAGTTTATGCAGCTTACTATCGGTCTTAAATTTAAAGAGGGCTTATGGACTTTTCTGGGACCATATAGTTTAGGTGGGGTTGCGTTGTATTATATAATAACATATTAGATCTTTTCAAAAACAAATATTCATAACAGTGAATTGAGGAATTCAACTTTTTAACAACATATTCTCGACTCCACCTGTTGTTGAACAGGTTAAGATAGAAATAAATATTTCAGTTTCGGAACACTCATTGACCGTAACACGTTATTGTGATGTTTTGCAATTTGTCTCAAAAACATTTTAGACGGAGTTTTCCAAAGTTTCCCCATAAGTTCCTTTTCAATTTGCTCAACAAACTAATATTAAGATCCTTTGTGTGTAAAACATAAGTTCGACTTTGGTAAGGTTTTTTCGATTTTAAATATGTGTTTCTGTCAAATCCAAATAGAAAAAGAAAAAATAACAAATAAATTCGAATAAATGTAATTTTAATAGTTTCAATTGTACGATTTTGTTACCGTTTGTTGTATATGTTTATTTTGGATCATGTTTTAAACCATTATTCTATTTTTATATCAGATGTACTTGTACCATATTCGATCTCTGTGAAAAAAAAATTCTCTTTTGTGGCCCTGAAGAAGTAGAAATATATCTACGAAATGTTGGCATTAGTTGAATGTAGTTTTTGACCAATTGCTTTCCTCAAAATTCCATGAAAACTCAACCTTCATGTAGAATAATAAGAACCCTCGGCACGATGTTATAAGGAAAACTGGCTGACCCTAATCACAATGACAGATCAGAGGTGGTATATCTAGAGAACTCAAAGCATGGATGCCTCTCCTTTGTCAGACACATTTTTACTATGATTTAAGAAAAATTAAGGTACTCACCTGATGGAAGTGCTGGTGGCTTTTTCGTTTGTACTCTTGCAGTGGCATTATTTACCTATGGGAAAATTTTTTATTGGTATGTGAAAAACTCATTTCAATGCAACCATCTGTTTTGATCTATTTGAATATGTTTCTTAAAATTTTTATTTCGAAAACAGATAACTGCATCAAAAGTAGCAAAGACGATTTACCATCTTCTGAGAAAAGAGCCTTAGGCAAAGCTTAAGTAGATCCCTAGGAGCATTGTGAAAACAGTATTTCTCACCATAACAGTAATCAGGGTTCGCGACAGTCACAAATTGACTTCGCTGGATTCACTTAGAAATTCGAACTGCGAATTCAAGATAACTAGAAATTTTTCACTACGATTCGTTAATTTTAATTTTCAGATGGGAATAGGTGACAAATAATATCGTTGTGTAATATAATAATGAGGTTTGACTATTGTAAATATTGGTCGTGCTGAAGTTGAAATTAAGGAGTTTACCGGAGTTCCTACCATGAAAAATATGCTTGATATTATCGATTGGTATTTTATTGAATGTTTCGGTTGTTATCTTGTTCAGTATTTATTTTGCATAAATTATTTTTGGGTTACAGTCAATAAAAAATTACTTTTTATTTATTTTTCACAAACTGCTACGTTTCGTCACTGATTTGCAGAAACTTCAGGCAGAAATAATGTGGTAAAGAGCTCGATACACTCAACAGCATTAATTGAACCATTTCGCACAAATTCAAAATATGCATGAGAGATTATTGAAGATATAATAATATTTCAACAATTCAAGTTACAATTTTCATACAGGGTGGAAACCACTCACGGAATAAAATGCTTTATATAAATATAACAGGAAATTATAAGAAATGCTGAGTAACATCAATTTTTGAATTCGGGTGTTGGTTAATTAAAATGTACAGGTGGATTTTTCTCAATGGGACAATTTGTATATTTGTATATTTTTGAAATCCCCTCAATGAACTGATTTGAACCAACTACATATATTGAATGATATTTTAATAATTATGCATGGTGAAATTTTTTTTAAGGATTAGTGATGAAATTCAAAGTCCCTAATAGGTTTTATTCAATTTTAATATTTTTTTACAACGTGACTGACAATTAGTTAGACTAAATTTTTGCTAATTTAAAAAATTACCAATAATTCCAAAATTTGACCCCTGGAGAATTCATAATAGATCATTTAATACAGTTTGTTGAAATCACTTCAATGATAGGATTTCAAATATAGAAGGTGTCCCATTGAAAAAAAGGACACAGTATGGCCCACGCGAATCACTCTGTTTAAATTTATGTTCAAAAGTTGTCTCAGCAATATTTATAATTTTCTGAAATAATGATCTATATAATTTTATACCATTAGTGGTTTCCAAACTGTATTATGAATTTATCACGATCAGTTCATATTTCATAATAGAAATATTGGGTAGCTTTCAAATGGAATTGTTATGGGAGCAAACCAGAAGAATAAAATAATTTTGAAGACATGAACATCCATTCTATAAAAACCAACGGACACTACATTCTCCTAGATAAATTATGACAAACACGTTTTAAATAACCCAAAAAATAAATAACTGACCAAAATATTTCAATTTTTCATTAATTATCTCAACAATGGCGTCTACAGGGGAAAAACAAAAGTTTTCAGAAATCGAAGAACACAATCAAATCAACATTTTCAGAAATATATTAGATAAAACTAAATCCACATTTTCAAGAGTTTTCCTATAGTTTTCTTAATCCTTATTTATTTGTATGTTGTTTTGTTTCTATATATTATGAAAAATACTATCAATCATAAATTTTTTGAGTGAAATATTCTCATTACCTTGAATGTTTTCATTAAGTTAATTCTCAATGTACCTGTTATAATCTACAGGGTAAAATAGTTAATATGGCAATTTTCGGATACGGACATTATTATTAATTAATGTCGCAAACACATTTTCCAGATGGGCGTTCAAAACAAGAGATGATTTCAACAGAAGGTTCAATCATTTACACAGTACACGTCTATTTCAATGATATTATATGTCAGCTATTTATTAAATCATAATATATCGAACAGCATGTTAAAACGATTTGTGAGAATATCTGTTACACAATGCTCATTTGGAATATCACTGGAATGAACAAATGACATTGATAAGCTTCATTAACAACTCCTATCAAAAGCCATTAAGAAATGAATAACCAACAAATAATTAGAGTTGTCAAATTGGGTTACAAAATGAATTTAAATTATCGTTCATTTTAGTGATTACTTAAGGCTTTTTTGGATTCAATTATGGTTAAAACGGCATACCACAAACTGCTCAAACTAAAGAACTTCAAATAAATGAATTTCTATAGCTGGGTGATTTTTTCTTCTCAACAATTACAGTCAATAATAAAAAAAAATAAATATCAAGAAAAATAAGTGATCGATTTATCTAATCTCATATAAATCAAAATTAAGTTCAAATAGTCTTCTTAACGCACATCTCAGAAATTGTTTGAACTGTACTTTTGTTTGTGATAAACCGTATTATCCATTTGGAAGGAACGATAACCATGAACTGATTGTTCTTATTTCGAACCAGAAACTGAAGAATATTTGAGAAGACAAATAAATCAAGGATAATACAACAAAAGTAAAATTCTTGCACAAAATAACATTACTATATTTTCCATGGATTACACTTAATTTAAGAGGTTAAATTCCATGATGAAGAACATAAAAATTAAAATTTTTAGTTGATGCAATAATGAATAGGCAACATCAGATAGGTAAAAAGCTCTTTATTAAAAAAAAAAAAACAGAAAATTGGTGAAATAATGAACTGAAGGAATGAAAAGAGCCGAATATATTCTGTAATATTTCTTTAGACAGGGCATTGCAGTGAAACGAAATGAATTCGTTAAATGATCTCTTCCCTTTTTTAACAAATTTTCGGAATGGATTTAATTTTCTTAATGTTTTTGAAACTAGTACCTACTGATATAATTATTTTTATTCGCAGGATATTTATATATGATTTTTTTTTTAATGCCTATAATGAAGCTGATCCCTATTGCATCTGCTAATTAGTAAGAGGAAAGAGGTCTGATAAAAAGATTTGGCGAAATACATGTAACCGATGGAACACCAAGAATAGAAACACACAAATTCCATCCATCTATTGATTGAATTTACACATTATTAGAGTTTGAAACCGATGAAGTGAGATCATCAATAAATAAAGCACATACGACCGAACTCCATTCAAATTCTACATTCTATAAATTAGAAATAATTAGGACAATGAACAAGTCTATTAATAATATCACATAATTTTCTCACGGTTAGTCTGTAGGGGAAAAGGTTCTTTAGTTTTTTCACGAAATAAATCACAGATAGCCAAGTCTGATGACCCAGAAGCGAAACTTGCAGAGCATTTTGATCGTCACCCAGAACAACCATTAAACGTCGCCTAGTGTTCAAGATGGCTTCATTATGTTTAACCAAACTTTTTCGACTGCAATGCATCCAGGTTTAGAAAAAATATCACCGAAAGAATCAGTTTTCACTCTGATACTTCTAGGCATAGTCAAATTTCAAAGAAACTCGTTATTTAATGAATAAATGGGTCCTCCTATGCCGTTGTGCAGCTTAAGCAAGTAAGGTTGTATTTTACTTGGGTATGACGGAGTACAAGGAATGCAGTGTGGCTAGTACTACCCCTAAGTCGTCTATTATTACTTTGAATAAATCAAGTACTCATATTCTACAACCAGAGTGGGTTTGATGGCCTGAAAAATTTTGTTTTATTTCCCCTCAGGTGAAATGCTGCGTGGATTCCACCCTTACACTTAGCGGCAGAGACCAGATTCTATTGTAATGAAATTTTTATTTTACTGTTACGCATCGCTGTGAAAGATACTAAGATCATCTTAGAGTACCATCCCTATTTTTCTTCGCAGTATCCAACGCAATCATAAAAAATAGAGTTCTAATTTGAAAAAAAAAAAAAAGTTTTAGCCAATTTGGGATCACAGTATCCAACACAAAATTTACCATGATTAGAACAGTTTTCGCTCAGTTGAGCCTCTCTTAAGCAAATATTTTGTATGGTCTGGATCTTAATAAAGATAATGTCTGGAGTTTGCTCTTTTCGTTCTTATTGGGTAGAGAAAGCCTTTATTTCTCTAATGTGGGAGTTGAAGTTCAATTTTACGTCTAGAGTTACCCCTGGGTATTTAGCTGTTATCTTCCATAGAATCAGGATGTTCTTTGACATTTTTTTCATCAATTTGCTGCCAGTTTTTCTATGATAGAATAACAAAACGCTACTTTTTTATGGGTATATTTTTAGTTCTCCATTACTGAACCATTAATCACTCGTGTTGCAATGTTCCTGTAATCTTCTCTCGATTGCGGTGGTAATCTTTGAGCTTGCGAGAATTGTTAGGGTCTTCTGCCAAAGTGGCTGCTATTGTCTCACTTCTTTTGGTATATCTGAGGTGTAGGTATATCATATAACGGACGGGTCCTAAAATTGAACCTTGTGGGACTCCTGCTTCGACGTCTCTCTCTTCTGATGTTTCTTTTTTAAGGTGCACTCTGAATTTGCTCTTTTCTACGTAGGATTTGATAAGTCTGATTAGTTTTTTTTGAGATTTGTGATTCGATCATTCTATAAAGTAAGCCATTGTGCCAAACTTGATCAAAAACTTTCGACACGTCCAAAAATATGGCTCCTGTTTTCTTTTCTTTTTTTTTTCCTCTATTTATGTATTGAACTGATGAGTTACTTGTACTGAAACCGAATTGTTCTTCTGGTTTTTTTTTTTATTTTCCTCCGTTGCCCTTCGTAATCTGTTGTGAATAACCTTATGATTTTTCAAGTTCTTCTGTCTTCTTAGAAAATACTCGAGATATACTATGGCGTTAATTATGTTGACGACTTTTTCATTCTTGGCATTTGCTTTAGTGTGGTGTTGTTGATTTGATTGGTTTCTCTTCTTAGTACACAGTGTAGTTCTTTAGATTTTAAATTCAATCAAAATTTAAAAAGATTGATGAGCTATATTATTCATCTCATCTCATCATTTTCAGAGTAAAAGCTCTATGTCTTCTTCATCTGCCTCTTTCATATAAAAATCTTCATTCGAATTGAAATTTGCCTCATTAGTTAATATTCAACAGATATTTGTCGATCATGCAAGAAAATAAAACGCCCCCCAGTATTTCTCTCAATAATGTTGGAGAAATTGACTCGTTTCAAATTGTGCTCGTTTGAATTATTATAAGGAATCTGTTGCCCACCCTCTCTAGAAGAAGGTGACTCTTCTTGTAGAGGCACGCGAACGCTTCTAGAAGAATTCAGTGTGTATGCTGGGATAAAGTGCATTGCTTTCCAATACAGCAGAATCAAGAACAAACCCAGGTTCTCCGCCATCGATTTGCAACCTCTGTGTGTCTCTTTTGACATTATTGATTTCTCCAACAAACATAAACGATAAAAATAGTTTGTTTCTATATTAGCTGAAATAAATATTATAAAATTTAAAAAAATATTACAATCTTATGTAAATTTGTGTATATCATGACAATAATAGTGTATTAAATGTTCTTAAGATTTATTCAAATCAGACCTCTTCACTTAAATTTCAGACAGAAATAACCTCAATGTTTCTATCTTTACGGTTCATCTTCAGGCATAATGGTTATCGATCCTTGCCATTGAATATGTGACTTGAGTTAACTTAAGGCTAGTAAGTATGTTTTACGTGCCGTTTGCGGCAGACGTCACGTGACGGCCCCCCGGCGAGGACCGTCACGTGACGCCTCTGGCCTTACCCACTTACCTCCTCGGCGGCCCGTGTATGGGGAGACGGGAAGGGATACGGAACGATCTGACTTGTGTCTAGCGCGGGTGGTTCTTTCGGTGCTTGGCTTATTTTACTTGGCCGTAAAGAAGCCGTCGCTAAAGAACGTACAACAGATTGGAGAACCGTTTTTGTAATGATTTGTAGTTTGTTGTTTCTTTCTGTTTATTGACTTTATTTTTAGTGCAATACGGTATGATGCTCGGTTGAGATACTCGGGGTTACTCGTTGTCGCTACATTCAGTCAAGTTAAAAATTTTTTGCTGCGAAAGTTTTTTTCAGTTTCACCCTTTCCGGATAAATCATTAAATAACCTTCAATATGGGTCCAGGGTACCCCTTGTCTCTCTCCTATCAGTTAATTTTTGGTTGTGTTCAGAATCAACGTTGGTTGAAGAGTCCGGTCTAAGATGTCGTTTTTCTCTTTCTTTATCAGCCGTTTTGGATGGTCAACTTCGACTTGTATTTAAAATTTCTTTCAGTATAATGAAACGAGAGTAAGCTCAAATATTTTACAATATATAGGGTTTTTCAATAAGCACTTGACTGTTTTCCAAAATAAAATGTTAACCATTTGAAATAGTCCAAAAACTTTTGTCGATTGTAAAGTCAAATACCCGGACAAACATTCATGCTCACTTGCACCGACGAATCTAAGTCTGACTTAGCGCCATCTTCAATTGTAAGTGAAGTTTGAGACACAAATTATCCGGCACTACAGATTAAGTGAAGGGTAAGTTCTTCTCATTTTAAGCCGTCATCTTTTAAGACTTAACCCTAAGTCCATAAACATAACCTCCAAATATTTATTTCTGAGAGTTGGACAATATTTGATTTTGGCTTTCCAAGACATTTGGAATATACTAGAACTGATCACAATGGATATATGGTCAAATTGGCATTTTTGAGTCAATTTTGGTAGACAAAACAAAGCACTCAGCTTATGTTATCTTTAATTAAAAGATTTTTATTATTAAAATAATTTCTCAATATTTAGAACCTAATAGATTGCAGGGGTGAGGATAAGCTCAACTCAAATTTAGGGCAAAACTTTGCTAAGTCTGTCTTATTCATAAAATGGTGCAAGTGGGCATCAGTCATATCGTACGAGGGTGTATTATTTCAGACGTCCATTGCGCCGAACGGTTTGAGGGCACTCCGAGCGACGTCTGACATCGATTCTGAACGCAGCCATTATATTCAATAGCATTCTTGAAATCGGTCGAAAATATGGTGACTTGAAATTCTAAGCGGTTAAAGAAGGATATGGAATCATTAAACTTCATGTTCAATTATATCAAACAATTATTGTCTAGTAAGTTTCCAAAACACCCTATATATTTTGAATATGGAAATAAAAGCTCATTCAATTTACAATCATACTTTTCATAAAAATTCAACAAACTAACTAAAGGAGTTGCATGTCTATGACAAAGATAATCAAAGTGAATTTTTTATTGGTGAAAATTACACTACATTAAATATAAGGTTATTATTTCCGGAAGGTAAATGTTTAATTTTCTTGGTCAACTCTGAAAATTTGCTGTTGTCTCTCATTCATCGATAGTTGAATATTGAATTACTGAAAAGGTGATAATGTATTCAATTCATAGCGGTTTTCAGCACGAAATAAGAGAATTCAACATTGAAGGTTGTGCTAAGTTACTTTTTTTATTGCTTTCTTATTAGATCAATTAGGATTTAACTGAATTTAAAAATACTTAATCGTATTCATGAATTCATGTACTTATGACATTTAAATGTCAATACAAAGTAGATTAGATTACTCAGCTCTTGTAAAAAGTTATGGCAAAGTCAAAGATAGATAAGATCCTACTAAGAATAAAATTCCTTATATGATATGAATTTTTACCACAAAACAGCATTTGTTCGGAGCAAAAAAATTCGAAGTCTAAATGAAAATTTGGACCAAAAAAATTTTAAACTTTAAAGCGAAAGAAAATTTGAAATTTGGAAAGAATGAATTGTGAAAAACAATTTTCTATCGACTTATCTTCATTTGATCTGAAAGTTCTCCAATTATCCTATGCATTTCTTGAAATGGATTGCTTGTGATATCTTTTTGACGCCATTAGAAATCTGGGTAAACCTATATTTCTTTGGGAGTGAACCCTCTCGTATCCAAGCGAGCATCACGACCTCAGCCATGTAAAATCCATGTAAAGATGAAAAAGATTGAGAAAAAAAAATGTAAAATGTAGTAACAAGAGAGATGTGTGTGCGGCAAAAGAACGTCAAAACAACACGTGTGAAGCGGGGAGGTGCTACCGGTTAGTCACTAAAGCCAGCAAGCCAGCCACACGGGGGTTTTGACCTTTTTTTACCGGGGAGGGACACGGGACAGGCCAGTGCTACACGTAGAAATAAAGTTCATGCACACCTCTATTTTTCTTCCCTCAACCACGGTGCCGTGAAGTCGATCTCGTGCGCGCTCTGCATCAGCACTATTTGCGAATGTTACAAAACCGAACCCCTGCATGCAGAGACAGACAAAACATGCATTATAAACAGCTCTCGTCAAACTTTAACGTGCAATTACATGATGACGTTAGACATTTTAGACATGCTTCTCTCTAGAAGCTTATTCATTCAACACACGCTCTATATTTTGGCCTTGTATGATTATGTGTTGTTCATGTTTTACTTTTTTGTTGTTGTTGTTAGATATATATTACTACTTTACATTGTTAAGCCGATGACAAAGGAAGGGGCAATGTGTACCATGAACTGACGATGTCTGATATCCGTGGCTCTTCCTGCTTCTGTTTTACACCTATATCTATAAACGGTGATCTACGAAGGTTCAGGCACAAACTCAAAGTTGCCAGTTGTATTCAAACGCACAGAGATTCAAAGGTTTTGCATCACCTGGTTTTAACATGTTAAAAAACATTCATGAGAATAATTACTTGTTTGTATGTTCATTGTTGTAAAAGAGTAGTAGTCATGTACATACTAGTTGTCGAATTCTGTAGGCACATATCATAATAAACATGAATCGCCGAGTAAAATCCCCAAAATGGTGGCTTTAGTTGAAGACGGCCATTTGCGAAGATTTATGGCCGACAGAAAAGGCATTTCTCAAAATGATGCCTCTAGCACATAGAATCGCCACCTATAGACTAATTCTGGAAGTGCCAGCTAGAGGTCGTAGCAGGCGTGCTACAAATCAAGAGTAGAATTGCTATATAGGCGGTTTGCATATTTGTATGTGGCGACCTCGGTGGCGGAATTCGACATTTTTGTGGTGAAAGAATTCAAATTCGCTGTCATTTCCCTGTGTTTTACATATTGATTTGGGGCATAATTTCTGATTCTTTTGTGGTTGAAGCGTACTTAAGAGTTTATGCAATTGTTGATTTACAAACCTCAATATCGAAAATGAATGCTGAAGGCCTAGGAGTATAATCTTCTTCACGTATTCAGTGTTGGGTAGTTGGTTGCAACAATGCTTATTATAACATAGACAATTCTATTAAATTCTATTTTTTCCTAATGAATGGTTTGAGAAAGAACGGAAGCAGATATGGATTAATAGAGTTAGAAGAGTTTGGTAAGGATATCTGATTGATTGGAGATGTTATCATAATCTCATTCATTCAAAACTTTAGTAATGATGGTACTTCCAAGCAATGGCAACCGACAAAATTCCAGAAGATATGTAGTGCTCATTTCGTAGGAAATGCCAAAACTAATATACCTGATTGCCCGTCTTGTAACCCAACGATTTTTCCAAATGTTAGTTCAGTTTCAGTTATCTATGTCCGATCTCATTTTACTTATTTCAGATGTATGAAAAAGCGGATAATTCCACTATGGGAGTGGAGAGATTTGAAAGAAAAACAGCAAGATCAAGAAGAAAGGATGAGTCAAAGAAAGGATCTATTGTTGAATCTTTAATTGAAATAGGTAATAATAATCATTCAGTGCAAGTGGAAAGAAAGAATTTTCATGTCAAACTGATCCATAAGATTCAGATGATGATATATTTTTATTTGAGAGTAATTTCATGGGAGATAGTGCGGAAGAAATGTCTGCCGTGGCAATTCAATGTAATATTGCCGATAAGACCAAATTATTTGTTAGTAAAAACGACAAATGTGTTGGCATCGATGAACCTATCAAATGTATGAGCTTCCATGGTATTAAATCTTTAAAATGTGATGAAGAGTTGAATTGTATTACTGGTATTGTCTTCGATAGATTCAATTTTAGCTTACAGCGGCCATGGAAATTGTAAACTCAATGTTGAAAATAGATTGTTACTTTTTTGATGAAAATTAAACTTGGCTTATCATTTGTGTAACTAGAAGTTTTATTTCAACTATATTCATCGAGTTGCCAAACAATTTTTTTCTTCTCTTTTGGAAAAACAAGTTCAAAAAACAAAAATTTTCATATTTTGGCATAGTAGAGAAGTGTGGTTACGGTTATTTCAACATTGTAAGGTAGCAAATTTATCGAAGTTTGTCTCGTTACTTTGGAAGTAATGAAACCAGTCCACTCTATAATGTTATAAACATGACCAGCTTTCTTCAAAGCCAGTCCTTTTTCTTCATTTCCTTTGGAGAAATGACCAAATTTTTTTTTCAAAAATCCAAATGATCTCTCAATATCCATCCTTCTTCTGGGTAAACTCACAAAAATACTATCCAAAACAACTGAAAAGTTCTAGGAAATCTAATGTTATTACCGATCTATTGACAATTCTTTCACAACAAATATGCTGACAGTCGCCACCAGATGTCACTTTTCAGATTTACGCAAACCGCCTATACACTATGACAAAAGAATATCCAGAAATCATTTATATTGTCGGGTTGGGTATTAGAGTAACTATATGTTGGTAGGACTGTCCGTAATTACTATGAGCGCCGTCTGTCAACTAGTTACGACAGCTATTGAAACCAGTCTAACTCAGTAGTAGTCTGCGGAGGTTGCAACGGAAAAAAAACACTGAAAAAGATTAGATAAATATTGAAGATGTTCAATATTCTTGCGTTTTATTTCGAAGTTCCAAATAATTTATTGTCAGAGAGTAAGATAGATAATGTATAGAAATCCTACCAGTCCGATTCCAGCACTCAAGAGGGACGTCGGACATGCATTTGGAGTTCGTCTGTCGGTCTCAACACTAGAAAGACGTTTGAGATGTCGGTGACCAGTTGACTATAAATTGAGCACAGAGTTCGACGCCTGCGGTAGACTAAAAAGCAGGATTTGTCTGGAAAGTGATAGTTGACGAATTCGTGTTTGGAGAGATGCTCAACTTACTCATGCTTGACCAACATTGGCCGAATGAAGTGCTATATCTTGATATTATGTGCGAGAGGTGTACGGAGTAAATCTACGGTGGAGACGTACTGTTGGAGATAATTTTGAGTTTAAGGATGACAGCGTCATAGCACATTGAGCCAGAGCCATTTGTAAATGGCTTCATTTTCCCGCTGATATAAACCCAATAGAACATGCTTGGGGCATGGTCTACAGGGCCGTTTTCAGTCGAAAAAATACTTGTAATTGTTGAGACAGATGGCAGATTACGACAATCCCTTCCTTGAACTACAATAATGTTGAATGAAACATAATGTTTATTTTGTTTAGAATATTTTTGTTGAAGCGAAAATAATTTTAAAAAAAATGTTATTTTTTTCGAAAGAAGCAATCAACCAACGCGAAGTATACATAGTATTTCGATTATGATATTATAACTTATTAGACGAAAATGCTAATGATGCAAAACTATTGAATCTCTGTATTTTCAATGAATAAGCAGATGATTCCATATTTGAACTTTCATATCAGTTAGATATTTAATCTATGTGAATATCAAGATCATTGTTCTTAGGATTTTGAGTTATATCGGATATTCGGCTACAAGGAATGCGTCGAGCATTCAACTGTATCATAAAGTAGAAGTGTATCAAGAAATTGTTCATCTATAAAAAATTGCTGATATCAGTGCAGAACATTGTATCACCACTTCAAAACAAACTTTAAGATCCAAACTGAAAGATGGTGAGGATATTAATCAGACGTCACCATTCAGATACTTAAGTATTAGTTTGACAAACTATGGGAATGTGTAAACCGAATTGATCGTATGTTTCAACAACATGATCTGGTAGAACTGAGATCTCCAAGTGGAAACAAAAACCAATTTTACAAGATGAAATCAGATCATTATCTACAAGAGACCAGACACATCAAATTCCAGACAACTCTTGGAGACTACAGACACGTTTTTCAAGACGATTACTTGGCATAGCATTAAAAGATAAAAAAGAAAGTGCACATTTCTATAACATATGCAAGGTGGAGAATACTAAATAGTGGGTGAAACTAAGAGAAGTGATATGAAACAAACCAACACAAGAAAACTGTCGGAGGACAGATTGGTGACAACTACGAGAGCTAGAACATCAAGTTGGCGACGAAATGTTTACCGTCTTGGACACAGATGGGACGATGAAATCGGCCAAATATGTTGTGAATTCTTTATAAAGAACAGAACAATCGTTTGGCCAGCATAAAATACCCCTATTCATAAAAGAACGTTTGAAATAAAAATTATTATACCTGTTATAAATGTTGAAGATAATTCACCATATTTCAACTTAGATTTTTAAACCGATAAAAATTTTTTCGAATAGTTCAAATATGAAATCATTCATTATTCACAGTCTGCAGCAAAATTAAAAATTGAGCAATTGACAGAATTTCTCTTGGCTAAATTAACTTCACCCTACATTTTCAAGGTGTACCAAAAATCGTAAAAAATATCCACAACCTAGATGATGACAGCAATTTTCTACCGATTGGTGGAAGAACAAAAGAAGTACTATTCTTTTCAGAGATTAAAAGACTAATTGAATTGCAATTTTCTAGGATCTGGGCGATTTTACTGAGAACTGCATGGAACATAATTGAATCATAGGGTTTCTTATGCATAAAGGTTCATCCTGGTCTAAGTTACATCCCCACCAACTTATTTAACCTGCAGGCTGGATCAGACCTGAGCTGTCAACTTGATCCTTAACAGATTATGAACTTCCCAAAAAATAATTGAGTACCACCAAAACTGACTGAGAAAAATTAAACCCAAAAGTAAATAAAAAACAAAATGAAAATAAGAAACTAAACAAAGGTCTGTAAAAATTATTGGAACATCCTTGAATCAATCTACCAAAATAAATGAAATTGAAAAAATAACATAATGAAACAAGATTTCACAAAAGCATGGCGGTTACAGAGATAAAAAATCAACATACATTCTGTTATGAATAGCCCCAACAAGTAAAAATCCAATGTCAGTCAAATATTAACTTATTCTATTCATTTCCAATGGTTCGACTGTAAATAGTTCTCTAACAGAGCACATCTGAAAACCAGTGGCATCGTCAGTTCAAGTGGCAGACGATGTGTCCAGGCCGTATAATATGTACACTAGATGTCTGCCAAAAAGCCCATAAACCGTCACAAATACTCGTCAACTCTGATGTTAACTGCACAAAGCAGACGAGAATTCAGTAAGATCAATTGAAGATTACACGAACATAGTACTAAGGATCTATTTAAGCAATAAATGGAACTAGAATATCAATACTATAATTAATGATTACTGCTGAATTATGAATTTAGAGCCTTTACTATTATACACATAGTCAGTTACCTGATCGCTTTTAATCAACTGTAAATCGGATAATCTTCAAATGCTCATGGCCTATTCTAACCGAACAAATCGGCAACAACGTATTTCGAGATGGGTATCATGGAAAAGTCCAAAAGCTCTTTCACCAAAAATCCAACACAGAGCAAGAAGTTCAATAACAAGGAACAGTTCATTGAGAATTTCAAGGCTTCAATAACAACAAAATATTCGTTGGAAAATTTAACTCAAAATTCTCATATCTTCACGATACAAGCAGTAGAATATTAAACAAATTCAATTATAACAGTATCTCGACAATCTCAGTGAAATTTACTCCAAAATGAATTAATCACAACATTTTTGTTGAATTTAATTGAAATCTGCTTGTATCGTGGCTCAAATTCGGGTTGGTAATTACTATGAAGCAAGTTCATGTTTATTATAGTTGCTACAGAAAATATGTAAATATCACTACGCCATCATAATGTCAAATGTTTTAGTAAGTCATCAAAATTGCACTTGTACATGAGTATGTATGTATTTATATACCTATATAATTCTTTCATTTATAGGTATATATCCACATGCAAAACAAGAATTTTTTAAATCTTGATATTTCACTTCAACAAAAGTTTGTTTCGTTTTTTACCTCTTCACCCAAACATACAATATGAAATATATATTTTGATTATAATATTTTTTTATTTCTATTTTAGGTACCAAAAAATTGAATCACTTGTTTCGGTGAAAGAGTACGTTACCTTGGCTTTAGCTAGAATTAAAAAGTTTTAATACAACACATAAAGTTTCGTATTATTAAATTATAATTCAGATTTGAACAAATTTTAAATTAAGTCCAGAGAAACAATTTACATACATGGAAATTGATGAACTAAAGTATATTCCCATTAAAAATTCATATGTTGAATTAATTCATTTTTCATAAAAAAATATTCAATCGATTTTGATCGTACTAATTTGATTGATTCAATTTTTCTTGAGTATCTCATAAAAAATTCTTCAAGTACTTAGAAAAACAATTGAGAACAGGTTAATTCAAACCTCAAGGCATATTAATCAAATCCTCAAATCAAATAATAAACTTGCCACATCTCAAGTTTTGTCTTAGAAAATTCATGCCAAGACTTTAATATAACACATATTATCTACATTTAAAATTGCAGAATTCATAAGTGTTCACTAACTAGCTTCATTTACATTTCAAGAGCCTCAGAAAAGCACAACAGCTTCTAAATGGACAGGATGTAGAAAATATCAGTCAATTATTGGGTTATTGATCAAAAATGAAGAAAAAAAAAGGTACTCGGTGCAACGTCAAATAAAAGGTTTATCCTACTGATAAAAACGGTTGAAATGGTCGATCCAATTCCATTGTTGAAGTGAAATAAATATATGTATCACAGTTTATATCGAGTGAAGAGCCTATGTAGCTTTGCTGCTATAAACCTAAGGTGTCTCAAATGTTATTCGTCACTTGAGTTGTAAGCCACTAGTCAAGCCAAGAGGATGTGCGTAGTCAAAAACGATGTAATAACTCCACCGTGCAATCATTTTCCTCAGCTTACATGCAAGTAACAGAACAAATCTATGAGATAACATGTTCATAAAAATTCGTTGTTGTATCGAGCACCTTGTTAACAATTGCAAACACTTTTCAACGTCTTTCAACATCTACTCAGATCAAAAAAGCCTTCTCTTCAGTTCAAATGAACTACTAACAACCTGAATGCAGTTACTAAATAAAGGTCGAATAATTAGCAAGTACTCATTTTCCCGTTTGCATTCTAAATTTTGAGATTTCTTAGAATCAGCACTGGTCTCATATCATAGGGTCTCTAAGGGGTCGCCGCTAGATCTTGATTCCTTCCCTGACCCTTCCCTATTGAGTATAAATCTACCTAGAAGGGAAACGCAGTTCAAAGAAATGAAACCAAAAATTCTACCGTTAAGTGGCAGTCTCAAGCGTGTAAACACGGTATCCTGATTCATTGTATTTATGGTTGCAGCGACTTGGTCTCCATGTTTGAGCTGGTCTGAGTCAGGGACGGATTTATTCGACATCACCTCTCAGAATATTTTATTATTTAGATATATTGCCTTACTGTCCAATGATCTGTGTATATTTAGATGACGATTTTAATGAATGAATTATGAGCATATTGTTGGTGATATCAAACACGTGAAGTGAATTTAGATCAGTTACGCATGTACACAAGAAAATTGTATGTAACATATATATTTGAATTAGCAATAAATGGACCAAGTTCTTATTTGTTTACGTTACATTCATTGTGAATAAACCCTCACGATTTTCATTTTTAAGTTGAAAATGATAGCCGAATATAAACGTGCCATTTCAGTTCGAAATCTTATGTTCGTTCAAAGAAGTGAAGTGAAAGTCTATAAAAACACAAGTATAATATATAAAATCATAACTGAGAAGATCCAATGACATAACATACATGGGAGAAATTCGGATAAATCATGATATGAGGGATTCAATTTATAATGCTACTATCTTAGTTCAGAAGAACAAATATCGAAATAAAATAACTATAAATCTTCAAGAAGAACAACATATTTTCTGAAGCCGGCCCTGGCCATCGTCTAATAGTTCGGTAACCCTTCGTTAGATGCTGTAAAGAACAAATACATTTATTTCCAGAAACATACAGTCCATCTACAAACCAGAAATCGTACTAGTAAATTTCTGGCTTCATTTCTTTAAACTGCGTTTTTCCTCTAGGTAGATTTAAACTCAATGATCGAATATAGTCTTATAGAATTGCCCAAACCTCTGTCCGTCCGTCCGTAGGCACGATTGTATCCGAACGAAAAGAGCTTGCGAGCTGAAATTCTCAGGGTGAATTTGAGAAATGAATATATATAATCCCGAATAAAATTCATCTTGTGTTCTATCTTACAAATACAATTTTACCTAATTTAATCTCGACAACGTAATATTAACTACTCGGTGAGATATGTAGCCAAAGTCCCAATTATCAACTACCCAGATAAGCGTTGGGATTATTTACCTTGGTTCCCGCCCAGAGGTCACGGTTCGAAACCGGACCTCTGCCTAATTTGAATTCCAGCATTTTTTGGGTGATTTTCAATAGTAGTTCATGAAGATTGAGACAATTATCTTCAGTGGTTTTGACTTAACATAAATGAGTAAAAAACTACCTAAACTAAAAATAAATTTCACGCATATACCCTATTTTATTGATGATTCAATATTTTGGCTATAATGGCTTCCCCATAAAGAAATATATACTGTAGCGGAACTTTTTGTAGGTCTTTTTAAGATAGACATTTCACAACATTATTCAGGCTACAGCGCTTAATTCGAAAGGTATAAAGGAATATCGTAAGATAATTTTGTGGTTGAAATTATTAATTTTCCAAATGCATTTTGAAATTATAAATATATCGATTTCGCAAAAAAAAGCAAAATAAGAAAAATCGAAATTCGCCCATGCTGTAACAATCATGTGGAAATAAATTTGTTTGAGCGTAATTCAAATACTATTATTTAGGTTTATCGAAGAATCGTTTGCTACTGAAAGTATCTAGTTAAACCCATTGGCAAATATCTTGCAGCTGATTCGACCAACAAACAAAATTTCACCTATAATTCTAAACATAAAGAGAAGGCGTATAAAAACAAATTAATGATGAATTAATTACTTCTGACAAAGCTTTGTGAAAATGCACAGTCCTCAAGGCTAAAAAAGTGTTAACAACTTCAATGGAACATCAATAAAAAAAATTTGCATGTTAGCAACCATCTAACCAGGAAACAAAACTAAATGAATGGACAAATGTACAAACGGAAAACAAGTTCAAGAAACAGAATCCAGCGCAACTATCAAATAGACAATAGGAAGGATTTTCAATAAATTTTTTTAAATATCAAAATTGCGGAAATGTTTATTTTAATACTGATCCTTTGTTTACGCATTGATTTAATATTTGAAAACAAAATGCCAGGAGACACGAATGACCGTGAAAATATTTCGTTCAGATATTCTTTATGTGCACACCGATAAAAGAATGAATAAAAATATAGCAAGTATAGTGAATAAATTATCACGTTAATTTCTTAATATACTCAATATATATCTTGAAGTAAATCAACAATATCTGAAATTCAGAAGCAATGTTTCATTTCTACCATATTATGGTCATAAACATTTGCTAATGGCAAAATAAAACCAGAGATTATATGCACGAGGCAAAATATAGAACAAAAAAATTAATATATCCTTCAAACAATTTTCATTAGTTTTATATTTGAAGTAAAATATAATTTCCAGATACATACAAGTTAAGTTAAAGAGTTGCGCTGGATTCAAGAAAAATTATTAGTCGAAAAATTCAAGACAATACATGGCTTGTTATTGCAGGAAGCCGATTGGAAGACAAAATGAGATAAAAAAGAAAAATCAGAAGCTGGTGATAGTTGAAAACAATGTTAAAACAATTAAACAATAGAACTACTAATGAAAATAAAAAAAAATTCTGAAATGAAATACAAATAACAGTAGAAAGTTTGTGATGATTTTAAAAACGTTTAATAGCAACATAGCTGGCTCCAATATGAAATTGCGAATCATTTATAGATCATCATGTGTTCAACATACCTTAGATCCTCTTTCGTTGAATATAATTTCTACGTCGAGAATTGGGCCAAATTGCTGAAAAATAGTGAATACATTAGAGGAAAATTTCAAAATATAATGAATATACAGGGTGGGAATTTTAACCATAGATTCTTGACGTCAAAAGAAACATTTTCTTCCTATAACATTTTTCCATATTTGGCCCCATTCGAATGATGAAATTTCATAAAAAAAATTGCATTTTCACCTGTAATATTCAAACAACAATATCAATTGACATGATTCCTTATAGAAGGTTTTTGATAACACTCGTGCATATTTTGGCATTATTAGATTTATTCCATTACTTGTGGGTTTCTCACTACTACCCTACAGATTGCTTAAATTGCATGACAAACAAATATCGCTTGAACTAAAGGTCCGCATCTTGTACAGGGTGCGGCAGAGAGGACGGACGTTTTTGAGATGGGTAGTACCGAACCCCTCCATCTACGAGAGTGGTGGGGATGGTGTCGTTTGACTCTTGAGTTCCTAGCATTGTGCGTGTTTCAGTTATCATGGAGCCTTGGACGGTGGAACATCGCATTTTCGCCTATGATTGTTTCGTCCGAAATAACGAATCAGTTACCCTCGTACAGCGTGAGTTTCGTCGCCACTTCAACATTCACCGGGATAGACCTGGTCCCTCTCGAAACACCATCCTTCGTTGGGTTGAATCAGTTCGCACTCGTGGTGAAATGATCAACAGAAGACCAAGAGGAGCTCCGCGAACAGTTCGAACTCCTGAAAATGTTGAAATCGTTCGTCAAGCCTTTCTTCGCAGTCCGACTCGATCTGCCAACATGCTGCTGCAGTTCGCCTCAGTGATCGTTCGGTAAGGCGAATTTTACATTATGATCTCCGCTTTCACCCCTACAAATTGGCCATTGTGCAACAGTTACAGCCCAGAGATTATGCACAACGAATAAACTTCGCACGTCAGATGGAAGCACTGATCGATCAAAATGATAACCTCTATTTGTTCATGAGTGACGAAGCCCACGAAGGCTAGAGTATACAGACACAAGCCTCGAACTCTGGACGAATTGAAGAACGCAATTCGCGTGGAAGTCGCCCAAGTTGAGGGAGCAATGTTGGAGAGAGTCTATGCGAACTTCCAAGAACGCCTCCAGCACTGCATCAACGATTTCGGCCACCACATGCCTGAGGTTATTTTCCGCACTTGACTTTCTCAAATGCTATTTTCTTGTGAACCTTATTGCATCAATAAATTTGTTTTTGAGTAAGAATTAACTGTTTTATGACTTTTTAAAAACCGTCCGTCCTCTCTGCCGCACCCTGTACTTCCTGGAATCATTAGCCTTTTTTGCAGATAAAATCATTCTTCATCTTTTCTCCTAAATTTCTTGCGATATGCATATGTATAACTGATATTCTGGCATCAATAGATTTATTCCATTTCTTGTGGGTTTCTCACTACTACTGTACAGATTGGTTAAATTGTACTTCCTAGAATCATCAGTCCTTTTTGCAGATAAAATCATTCTTAATCTTTTTTCCTAAATTGCACCAATTATGAGATATTTGAAGTTGAAAAAGGAATCAAATCGATATAATCATCTGATGAAACATGAGTGAGTGAATCATTTCTTAGAGGGAAAATAATGTTTTTAAACAATTCAGATTCAATGGTGGATAATGTGTAAGCTAATTTTCATTTACACTAAACTGGACTACAGAGGGGTATTTGCCCAATGTGAAAACTTAAAATGCTTATATCTTGTTAAGCAGCTGTATATGGAAAAACCGTATAGGAAAAACGTGTTTCTTTTGATCTCAAGAACCTATGGTTTAAATTACTCTACCGCGCAGTTGAACTAATTTCGTTATGTTGGACTTCCTCTCGATTTCTGAAGATTGATGACAGAATTGTCAGCATTCTAGGTCATCCACATTTATTAGTGAGTCATATTAGAATCGAATAGTTTAATTTTTGTCGAAATATTTTAATGTCATAGTTTACTCGCAATTGATGTCACTTTCTGTTGGCAACATGTTGGAATTGCACGCTGAAATCATTGCCGATCAGGTATGTTCCGCACCATTCATCCTCTGTAGTGTTCCCAGTTTTATATAATTGCCCTCCCTCTAAACAGTTTCTAAGGTGGAATTCATCATCGAAGTCTAACATTTTTTTACCGATCTTGTTTTTATGTATATTCAATACTGGTATCTCTCCCACTGGAGGATTATTGGAAAGTATTTCGCTCAGATTACACTTGAAACATGCAAAATTCTCGTGGAACTCTTGTAACTGTGTGCACCGTATCATACTGGGTATATATCCCTTGCGTTTTATTTACCATCTTTGATAATCACCAATCTACGTTATCAAGAACCTTAATTATTACTTATAACATAGAATCCAATCCTAGCTAAACTATCACATTAAATGGCAACATTTCATACCTGAAGTCCGTCAAACTTCAGAGTTGTATTGGTTATATTTCAATATTATTTGTCATTTTTTTAAAAGGAGAAGTGGGAAATACTACAACTCTGAAAAATTAAACAAAAATAAATACGCACCCCAAACATCGCCCGAAGATCCGGGTCTCTAAATCGGAAAGGAATGTTGGAAACATGAAGCCTCTTCGGTTGGTTCTTGGTCGGATCAGATACTCCGTTCGTGGTTCCTTCTGCACCTTCTGAGTTCGACGCCGTCGTTCCGGAGACAGTTCCGTTTTCCCCCTCTACTTGCTGCTGCTGTTGACCCTCCTTGAAACATTGCTGTTGAGCCTGCTGAGCCGGACTATGTCCCAGGTTCACCTGCTGTGCTTCCGAAGTCGCTATGGTGGGTTGCGGTGGCGGCGGAGTAAAGGGTGGCCCGGCGCCAGGCGGCGCTGCTGTCGCCCCCGACGTCGGTTGCGGAAGAAGGGCCACCGTCGCTTTATCCGCTTCCGTCTTTACATCGCCATTTTGTGTAGCGAAGGCGGCCGGACCTGCTGCGCCGAACGGGGGAGTCATGCCGGCCTGGACCATGTGCTGAAAGAGAAATTAACGTTCATTCAAGAAATAATATGGTCGGAAATTCTGAAAATGGTTCAGGAGATGCCGAATTCACCCACAAAAACTCAGTAGAATTCAAAGGTTAACTGTATGGTTTTCAGCGCTATTTTAAACCTTGATTAGGTCTCGAGAGATACTACAAGAGATAAGCAATGATGAGGAACTGCAGCCAATATGTAGAGAGACGGTGCAAACTCTCAAGCCTCTTAAGGGCCGTAGACAGTAATGGGCCGAGCGGAAACGAGCAGCGATTGCTCTAGATTGATGCGGGTTTTTATATTGCACGCCCTGGGTATGTATACCAATAGAAAAACAACGCGGGGACCACGCGTATAATGCCAATCCAAAGCGTTAAATGCATCGGAAAAGCGGAAGAAGAGGTGATGGGTAAATATGTGGAACCAAGTAAAAATCAGATATTTGTTTCAATGAGAAAAGGATGTTATACCAATAATAATGAAAAATAATATTAATCGAACGACCGCGACAGTTACGATACAATATATTTTTCATAAAATGTTGATTAGAAACCAAAAAATGGTTCTAGGCCTAAGCTAAATCGACTTAAATCACAAGATCTCGGTGTCCAATCGAGAGATATCACGGTCCAGGAACTTTACTCAAAAAAAATCGATGGTTACGTTGCTCTTGTGGCACGTAGAGCTGTCTTGTTAAAAGTAAACGACCAAATTAAGAATTTTAACCATCTTAAGAGTTTCATTTTGACTCGTGTACAGTTTTATTGATGGCTTGACTTCTGCTTGTCAAGTTCGACAGCTACTTAAATGGCAGGCTATTCAAAATAAATAACATATCTTAATGGAGAACCAGATACCAAAATAAGGTAAATAAGTGAAAACCTACGAAAAATTCAAGAGGTGATCTCTTGAAAAAAGGCGTAGGGTTTTATCAGTTTATCAGATCGTTATTTTCAATCACCTTTTTAATATCATACTGGATGTAATAACAAATAATTCCATCTCTATATAAGGCAACCATAAATAAGGCTATCCTAAGGATCAGAGATAAATAGGTTTCGAATAAGTTGGATCAATTGAAAAGCTCAAATAAAATCTACATCACAAGTGTCAAGATAATTTCGATGACCTCAAAGTAATTGCATACGTACAGAAAACAATAGCCTCAATAATCAATCATAATATTTGAAATCTGGTTCAAGACTAAAACTTTCCAGAAGTCTGACAAATAGATAGTAAATGTTGTATTGATATTTTTCAAGTGTTTAAAAATGTCGACGTTTCAGGAATATTATGAATTTTGTGTTTCTCAGCCTTTATTATATTCTTGACTGCTATAAACCCTTAATGATAATGATAATAATGAAATTTTGAGAACAATGTCATGAAGCTTTCCCGCTTTAGTGGAATCACTCGCGAGTAATTATTCAAATTTTGAAAAATCACTTCTCCGAAATGTTATAGTTTATCAGGGACGTGTTAACTGTTCCAGTGAACAAGCACACCAAAATAGTTTATTCGATATGATTCATACCTAATTGAGAACTAATGATTGAAATTAAACTGCGTAAAAAAAAATTGAGGAGAAATTATATGTTTTTTCGAAAAAGCAGAAATATTCAAAACATCAAACCACCCCTCACATTTCAGTTCTTTATATCATTCCCATTGTGACAGAATCAAGTTAAGCTGATGAGATTGATACCAATTTGACGCAAAATTCTAGAATAACGAATATACAGTACCAAAAATACCACGAGAAAGTGACACTGGAGATAGATTGGCATTAGGTCTATCAGATAGAATCAACATGACCTCAGTAAGAGTCCGCTAGTTTTCTAGTTTTCCACTTTTGTGTATTTTTTAAAAATCTCCAGTTTTCGGTCTTTTATCGCCTAGCATTGCTAGAAATTACTTCAAACTCATGTTTTTTTTTTACCTAGGCTATCCTGAATAGTTGAATGAATCAGATGAATAATAGAGTCAGAATATTGTTTAACTGAGAAGAGACTTGAACTCGAAACACCCTGTATAATGTATAGCGAAAATGTGGGTCTTGAATAGATTCACAGTACACCTTCCTCAGCTGTTCAACCATTTCAGTAAAAATAGTAAATCTTTGGAGTATACATAAAATTAATTTTCAGTCAAAATATAATTGATCATTCAACACTAAACTACATCGTCCATCGTCAATTTTTGAAAACGGACCAATAGAAACAAACTGTATCTGAAAACACTCAACCTCACAGTGTTTTCACGTTTAGAAATTTGTTTTTATCAAATGCCTAATTTGCATAGGAATATTAATACGTCCGGATAGCTTTGGCCGTTGGTAGAAGGAGCGGTCGTCATGGTTACGATAAACAAGCATTTGTTAGCGATAACTTCAACAGCATATTTGGCAGTGCTGTCAGTTTATTTTCGTATTTTACCATAAAGTAGATAAAAATGAAACGTTTTGGGAATTGTAATATTACTTCAATTGAGGAAAGTGTGAAGAAGAGTGTGCCGCTTAATACAGTGAAGTCAAGATCCTACATTTGGAAACAATTTGAAGAATTCAGTGCTGCCCGGAAATACCTTGTAAATGAAAAAACAAGTTTGTCAGAGCTCAATAATATTATGCCAGACTGGGCTTTCAATATTAAGAAAAGAGATGGATCAGACAACAAGGAAAGTGTCGTAAAAACTTTGTGGAATAATGCTGCCAAACAGCTGCAGGAAAAATTCTATTCCGTATGGGGCGTTAGGTTCGATCCATTCACAGACGTGGCTTTTAAAACGGCGCGGGATGCACGAAATGCCAAGAGCCGTATTTTGCAAGTGGACCCTGAGAAAAGAAAAGTTAGTGCCAAGGCGCTGTCTTGGGAGCAACACAAAAAGATGGTCAACTTATGTAAAGAAGATAATCCAGACGGTTTGAACAGAAAATTTTATTTTATTGCTGCACATGCCCAAAAATGTGCGGAAACGAAATGGCCGACTCCCAATATTGAAGAAGATATTTGCCCGGTGAGGTTATATAAGCTACTTGTATCCAAAAGAACTGCAAACATAACCACTGAAAGACTATTCCTTACTCCGCATAAGAATTGGAAATATGGTTCATGGTTCAAAAACTCCCCAGTCGGTCCCAATACGATAGCTAAATGGACAAAAGAATCGGCAGAACTCATTGGCATCAACACAACCAAGTCGAAGATAACCAACCACTCGCATCGAGCTACTGCTGTCAGCCAATTAGCCAAAGCAGGGATTGGCGAGGAACAGCTGATAAAGATAACAAGCCATTCTTCTGCAGCGTCAGTGAAACCGTATCTCCAACTGGACCAACAACATCACAAAAAAATAATCAAAGCCATAAGGAATGAAAAAAATGTCCTTCAAGAAACAACATCAGTATCTACTTCATCACTCGAAAATAATGCTGGTAATGTGTATAATAATTGTACTATCAATAATTATTATTTTGAGAATAAAGATGAATAAATTGTTGTTATGCTTCTATCTGGTTATTTTTGAATAAAAAACTATTTTTTATTTCGTTCGATTTATATTGTTTAATGATCTTTCCAAATACCACACGAGATTCGAATTTTTTTTGAGAACACTGTCGTTTTTTGAAAATTATTCAAATTTCACTCAACAAAGTGATCCCGAAATACCACTCGCCTTTGGCTCGTGGTATTTTAAGGATAACTTTGTTTCGTGAAATTTAAACGCATAATTCCCAAAAAACAAGAGTGTTCTCAAAAAATTCTCACCTCTAGGTATTGCCCTTGAAAATTGAGTCGAATAAAAATCAGTTGGCCTTTTGTTCGGATTTTTAAACAGTTTAAGCGGATCCTATTTTTGAAATTTATGGTTCTTGGCGAAACAGTTATGTATATTGGGTTAGTTTAATGATAAGCCCTAAATAATTTTATTAAAACGGCCAACTTGTGAAAGTTCTCAACTACGGAACACCCTTTGGAACCAATACAATATATGTGGCAATATTCAGATGATTTCGATAATGGCAATTAAAGCCTTCATTTTTATACAAAAATAATGGATTTCTTTTTACAATAGCTCATTATCACTTCATAATTCCACTCCAAACATTCCTCAACAAAGTTACAATTGTCTGATGATCTCAAGTGCATTGACTCATTTACAAATATGACCTTCCTCAAAAGGTAAACATCGCATATCCCCGAAGGTTACGATGTTATTGAAATATTGGTAGTGAACTCGAACGCTTTTGTGCGAAAGTGATAATACATGTATATCGAATAGCGTTCTACAATTATGTACAGGGTGAGCAAAATTAGGATAATGGAAATTTGCTATGTCGATGAGATTTAGCCATAATAGGATATATGCTAGTTTTTGAGGAGAGGGAAGATATTACTCCTGATAGGAGTACTTTGTCATTTTTTGTAACTTATGGGCAATGAGTACTTCAGTCTTGGGCTGGCTGGCGCTGCAAAATTCATCTACATGAGTTTTGGCCTTTACGGAAAGTTAAATAGTAACTTTACGATAACATGAAATTCAGTTTGATCGTTATGCACCCGATCGAACTTTTGGACCATACTTCTTTGAAAATGCTGCTAGTGATGCTGTAACTGTAAATGGTGATCGTTATCGTAACATGATAACTGAGATTTTGTGGCTTGGACTAAATGCTATTGATTAAGAGGATATATGGTTTTAACAGGATGCTACAACACCTCATTTTCCTTATGAAACTCGATTTATTGAATGAAATATTTCTTGAAAGAGTTGCAGGAAATGGTGATGTTAATTGGCCACAAAGATCGTGAGATTTAACACCATTGGACAACCATCTCTGGGGTTACGTGAAAAGGCAAGTTTATAAAAAAGGATTAATTTAGTCGTGTCATTGGAGAGATAGAGCCTCAACTATGCCAAGATGTCATCCAAAATTTTACGAAAGAATGGACCACGGTAGAGCAGCAAGAGGTGATTATATGGCTGATATTGTTATTCTGTATAATGGTCATACTATAATATTTTACTTTCAATAAAAATTCATTCAATTTCATGAATATCCTGAGTTTTTTATTTTACTTAAAATAATTTAGTCCTTATTGAAAAACCCTTTAGATTAGTGCCTTTGGACCAACTAGGCCCGCTCTATTGTCAAGGATTATATCAGAACTATCAAGAATCCCATACTTAAAAATCAATTTTTTAGACCCAAGAGAATGAGAGAATGGGCAGTAGAAATGTTTGATGGACTATATGTTTATTTTGTTATTTTCTGCAGAAAAACTACTAACCAACACATTCTAAATAATCTCATGGCCTGGTATACATGCAACATCACGGACAATTAGATATTGATTTTGAAAACGATTATGTTGGTGATGATTAGTCTCATGAGATCACATCAATTACTGGCCTTAGATTTTTCATGAAGAGTTCATCAATTTCAATCATATTGAAGGAGAAGTGAAAGTAAATTACAATGTATCGATATTGTTTTATTATTTTTCGATTGTAAACCTCGGATAGAGAAGCGATAAAGAGGTCAAGATTGGGTCTTATGGAATGATGACGATCTCAAATCATGCAACAAGCATCTCATTGTCACTCGTGAATATCAAATATTCAACCAGAGTACTAATTATAATACACTGATCAACAATTGCTAGGGATCACTTATGAAATTCTCTTCATTTGTATTTTTTTCAAGTTATCTCGTGAATATCTGTACATTATATGTTCTCTAAGGAAAAATTAAGATGTTTTGAGTTGATTATATCAAATTTTTCCTCACTTCATCGGCTCTTGTTCACAAAATCGATTATTATCAGTAGGCTGTTACAGGTGGAGTGAGAAGCAATGTGGTATTTGTTATTAAATCTGTTTTTTTCTCTAATTCAAACACATAAGGTGTCAATAATTGAAGAAATGAGAACAATATCAGCTTATCACTCATGCCGAGAAGACGTTTGACTCCTGTGCAATTGGACCAAATCATACGGTGGATACAGGAAGGTTTGTCCCAGCGAGAAGTGTCCCGGCGGTTGAATGTTTCGCAAAGTGTCGTGAGTCGGGCTTGGAATAGGTTCATCCAAAACGACTCAGTAGATTAAGTTCATGGGGAGGTCGGCAGCGCAGTACAACAGCTGCCCAAGATCGTCTTTTGATCCTCAATGCTATGAGAAATCCCACTTACCCGGCGTCGCAGCTCAATAGATCACTGAGAGTTGCAACAGGAGTTTTAATTTCGAACCAGAGTGTAAGACGACGACTACATGTTCGTGGTTTGAGAGCACGTAGGAGGGTACAACATCCCCGTTTGAATAGGGAACCCCGGGTTCATCGACGGCAATGGGCTGACGAGCACCGCAATTGGACAGTTGAAGATTGGAGCCGATGTTCATTTACGGATGAGTCTAGATTTCGTTTGGTCAACTCCGATGGACGTATTCTTGCTTGGAGGGAAAGAGGTCTAAGGTATGCAAAACAGTTTATGGTTCCCAACGGCTTTTGGCGGAGGTTGTATATGTGTATGGGGAGGCATTTGTTTGAACCAACGCAAGGTGTTGGTTGTTCTGCAGGACACCACAATGACCAGCCAGAGATATCACGATATGATTATTGAACCCATAATTGTTCAGTTTGTGGCTGCCTTGGGCGAGAATTTCATTTTAATTGACGATAATGCCCGTCCACACCGTAGTCGTCTCGTTAATGAAGCGCTAGAAACTCATGTATTGATAGGATGAACTGGCCAGCTCGCTCTCCAGACATGAATTTAATCGAACATGTCTGGTCTGAGATATCTAGACAATTGTCAACCTTAGAATAACCGATCAATAACCTGGAGGACCTTTCTAACGCTTTATGGGATATTTGGACGAATTTGCCCCAAAACTTTATAAATCGTTTGATTGAAAGTATGCCTCATAGGGTAGAATGCTTGAGACGAGCTCGTGGGGGACCAACTAGGTACTAGCTTAACCGAAACTTCAGCTTTCTTGTGGTTTCATCATAAAATTTTTATGTTATTCAAACACAGAATTTTGAGTGTTCCTAATAAAGACTTTTTTCTCTCCAACTTTCCATTTTTTCATTCTTTTCTCAAGTGAACCGTGTTATCAACTGAAAATACTCTGATATCTGACTAAATTTATAATCTTGGAGCGAATATTTCAGAAATAAATTTAGAAAAAGTAAGTGATCCCTATCAATTGTTGAGCAGTGTATTTATAACTTCTTCATCAGTAGTACGTTTCTGCTCGCTTGTTTCTAATGAAACAGCACTCAATCGTTTTACTGTAATATGTCTGAGGTGCTACTCCAAGTCTAGAATGGTTTCAAACAATTGGTTTTGACTTACTGATCGAGATCAATCAAGTAAATGCGTCCTGCCGGTCGTGTTTGTAATAAATTTCGAATGAATTAACTAAAGTTTCAAAATACAGGGTGGCCGGACGATTGACGTCCGAAAAAAAACAGGTACCACATGTCATAGGGTAATCGAATCACCCCCATGTATGTTATCTTCAAATTAAAAAAAAAAAAGTACAAGACTTTCCTGATATTTTTTGTAGTAAATAGATCGCCAGGAATTGTACTTTCATACATAAAATAACCAGCATCGTTACTTTGATAAAAATTATGGAAATGTTGGTCTCAAGTGAGAAAGTTACGTATTTTGGATCATGATCTAAATTTTCGAATTCAAATTAAAAATGTAAATAGGTTACTTCATGGTTTCTTAGTAGGCTTAAAAACTCAGCTTTCAGAATCATAAATAAAAAATGGTAGTCAACAGTCTACTTTCGGTAGAATTAGCCTTCAAAGTCAGCGAGTTGGAAAAAATCAAAGAACTAAACGTTTACTCCAAAATAAAAAGCGCTTCGTAGATTTTGCAGCCACATTAAAGCATATAATTCACGTTAAGGCGTAATTTAGTACAAAAGCCTTCATTAAAGGCGTCCACTATTTGATTTTTCGATCATTCTCTAATATCATTCGCTTCAATAGAAAATACAAGGTGTGTCCAATTCGGCCATAATTACAAAATAATTCATCAGCTCATTCTTTCTCATCGTTTGAACCAAACCTACACAATTTCAGTACAGTAGAGTCGAGCTTGTTATTATAGTTATTTTAAATTGCTTAATTAATCATTCAACACGAGACACGTGAGAGCAACAAGTTGAGGATGCCTTTCCGTTCATCAGCAAGTAGGGAATTAACTTTGAAACCGAACACCACTCGGGGGGGCTTCTGTCTGTAACGTTCACATTCAAAGCGGTTTGTAGTGTTTTAAACTGTTGAAATGTGCTATATGTTTCATTTCATCGATGACGACAATCTGGTTTGTTCAAGATTACGACCCATTAGACAGCTGAGCTAATATTATGAAGATAGTATAGCTACGCTTTTGTTTGTTTGTAAATATCTACTAGACAGTTGATGACGAGATATTTCCGATTATGGAATTCGTGTAGAATGATTATTTCTGGTATTTCCATCATCTATCATTAGGCTAGTTACATACACATCGATTTTGGACGTACGATAAAAGTTCGTACGACCAAATTCCAATAGTGGCGCAAAGAAATGATTGTGTCTTTACACACACATCGATTCTCAAAAGTTATCGTACGGACGCCGTGTTGCGGTCGTCCAATGTCTCGACTATACACGACCGCCGTCTAGTGGTCGTGATAACAGTGGCGCATGTAATCAAAACGGCGTCTTCACACACATCGAATTTCGTTCGTACGACCGAAGTTCGCTTGGCTTTACTAGTTGCGATTTAACCGCCATCAGAGAAGAAAGTAATGCAGTGTGTTCGGTGAAATTATTTAGTTTTTTCTCATACAATTCATCAAAGCTTGCTGTTGACATTCTAAAATAATTAAAAAACTTTTCTTCGTCACTTCGAAATTGTTCATAAAGCTTGAGAGAAATCCCTGCATCCAATCTTCTCTGATTAATAGGATGAACCCACTGACTCCTGGTTTTACGCCTTCGCCTACGCCACCCACATAGCAAGAACACGAATCTTGAAAGGGTTCATGCTGACAAGCAACTGAAGCGAATCATCAAAAAATTAAAAAGCACTGACATGAGATCAGATTGCTTTGGCGCTCTTGTTGAGCTACTTGCGAGTAAATATTCAAACCATAACAAATCTATAAGCATTCTTATTACCTGAACAATAGTCTTTTCCCGTGCTATGGGACAATGTGATGCAAATATGAACGCCTAATGAATGAACAAACGAAGCTATAATTCCGTTTTCCAAAAAACTTAGGTCAGTGCTTTTCTGAATTTTGACAACGTATAATATTTCAGCCACCGAGATTGAATTCTATCTCTATGATTTCCCGTTATGAAAAATTTTGATTAACATTACGCCAACTGACACTGATTAATGAGCCCGGCATTTGTCAATCAAATATCGATCTGTGATGGCCATCGTTCAAAGAAAATCATCGGGACGTATGTCATTTCTCTTTTCTCTTGAGTAAATGAAAAAAATGATCATATCTTTAGATGGAAAAGAGCTACCTCAATTAAATTTGAGGAAAAGTAAGATATCGATCACCTCAATATACTCACGAATTTTTATTGAAATCCGAAAAATATCTTATGAGAGAGTGAGTATTGAAAAATTTTTTTTGGGAATTTTTTAAAAATTTTCTAGCGTGACGATTTCTGCGAAATTTTGCAAGCCGTTTTGTTGCAGCCTCCCTCAACAATATTTCAAGTATCAACTTGATCGGATGGATATTCTAGTAGTTATTGAGGAAACAAAATTTCAGATGCTCATAACTACTGAACCATCCGACGGATTTGGCCCAATAACGAACTTGACCGAGATATTTGGACAATTAACCTATTCTGAAAATATTAAAACTCTAGCTCATCTCTTTTGGATGATAGAGAGGATACGGCCGGCCCGCCGGACAGACTCAACTTTCGCCACGGATTCTTCATCGGGGAGTCAAACCCAATCGATTGAGACCATTTTCGGCTCGATATTCCAAAATTACAGACAGTCGGGCAAAATGATAGGCACTCTGTTCAAGTGAACAAGAGCGCCAAAAATGTACGTCCACGATACAAAATCGACAGGTCTGAAAGCTACTTTAAATTTTGGACGTACGATAAATGTTCGTACGACCTTTTATCGTACGTCCAAAATCGATGTGTATGTAACCAGCCTTAATGTCCTTACCAACATATCCATAGACATCTCTTATCGCTCTCAAGGTATATTTCCATAGAAAATTTCACGATTTTCATGTAATGAAGATAGAACATAATACTACATGGATCAATAAGTCCCGAGACTTACCCTGAGATGGCGCTCGTAGTAAACCAGTAACCACGTCTTTCTAGAGAACTCACCATTGCTTGAAACGTGTCAAAATTTTAAATCGATCGGACCAGAAACAGCTGAGTTATCGAGGTTGGAGTAAAGTCGTTTTGTAGTTTGTTTAAAAAATGGAAAAAATCGAGTTTCGTGTTCTGATAAAACATTGTTTTATCATGGATAAAAACACCGTGCAGCGAAACAATGGATTGAAAAATGTTACACGGACTCTTGCCCATCAAAAGCAACGATTTGTCGGTGGTTTACCGGGTTTAAACGTGGTCGTACCGACACAAATGATGCGAAACGCTCGGGTATACCAGTGGAAGCCGTTACACCGGAAAATGTGAGTGAAGCGACAAAAATTATAATGAAAGATCGCAAACTGAAGCTCCGTGAGATTGCTGAGATGACACAGATATCATATGGATGTGTATTTACTATCCTTCATGAAAAATTGAGAATGAAAAACGGTTTTTCCAAGTGGGTGCCGCGATTACTTTCGATGGAACAAAAATAGCAACGAGTCGATGATTCAGAAAGCTGTTTATTGCTATTTACCCGCAACAAAAAATATTTCTTGCGTCGTTACGTGACCATGGACGAAACATGGATACATCACTACACTCCAGAGTAGAAGCGTCAGACATCTGAGTGGCGCACAGCTGGCGAAAGCCGTCCGAAGCGCCCGGAAACGCGGAACATCATGGCGTCAGTTTTTTGGGATACGCATGGCGTGATTTTCATTGACTACCTCGAAAAAGGTAAATCGATCAACAGTGATTATTATATTGAATTGCTGGTGCGTTTGAAGGAGGAAATCGCAAAAAAATAACCGCACATGCAGAGAAAAAAAATCCTTTTCCACCAAGACCCTGTAACAAGTCGATGAAAACAATGGCAAAATTGAACGAATTGGGCTTTGATCTGCTTCCCCACCCCCAGACTCGCCAGATGTAGCCCTCAGTGATTACTGACTGATTTGGCTCAAATGAGGAGGTCATCGCTAAAACTGAACCTTATTTTGAAGCGAAAGATAATTTTTTTTATAAACATGGTATTGAAAAATTGGGAAAGCGTTGGAACGATTGTGTCACCCTAGAAACTGATTATGTTGATGAATAAAAAAAAATTTTGTTCCCATTGTTAGTCTCAGGACTTATTGATCCATGTGTTATGTCGCTAGAATCGTTGGGAAGAAGGATCTCAATAATATCGAAAAGAAATGGATGAGGGAACTAGCCCAAATAATTCTATATCTAGTACCGCATCCGCTAAACTGAAATATATCAAGATTAATTAATGAAGATGAGATTTCCTTTTTTTCTCAGAAACATAAATTTTCGAAAACCAAAAAACATTTATTTGGGCAATAACCACCATCTCATATTGTTCATCTCATGAACTGAGAAATAGTTAAATATAATACATGTCATCCATGCGTTTTTACTGTTTCGGTAAACAAGAGGGTTGTTGAAGTTCTTGAAACATCTCGGATTCTTCGTTTTACCAATGACAGATGGTTTGATTCTGTGCGAGCCCGAAGCGTTTGTACAGCCTAAAAATTTACATACCAGATGCAGTTTCCTCAGCTCAGGACGCATGAGTTTTATCTGGTAGCAATCGCCAGTATAATCCTGTTTCATCAGCATTGTAAATCTGATGTTCATAAAATCCATGGTCTCGAATGACTCTCTTCAATCTTTCTTTGAATGGGGCAACGAGGTTTTGGCTGACTTAAAAGTTTCTCCCCTGTTATTTTCAAGAATCTAACACCATAACGTTCTTTGAAGCGCAGAAGCCATCCGTCGCTCGCTTTGAAATCAGAAATATTAAAACTTGCACATAAATTCAAAGCTTTCTGTTTTATAAGCTCTCCAGAAACCGGCATATATTTCTTTCTCGTTGGGCTAGGAACCATTTATAGAGCTGAATTTCCATTTCTGGCAATTCTGCCTTCTTCAGGGTGCATTTCTTTGTCGATTTAAATGTATTGCTGACTCTCTCGAGAATTTGCCTTTTTTTTGTTTTTTATAGAACAAACCGTTGACTTAGCAATCCTATATTTCTTCGCCAGTAAGGTAACATTCAGGCCTTTATTGATCTCTTCTAGGACTTGAGCTTTCTCATGAAGAGATAAACATCTTGATTTTCCACTCACTTTCACCATTTTCTTTGCTTTAGTACTCTTTGGAACAAAAATGCGAGATAAATCGTGAAAACCTATTCATCCCTTCGAATAAAGTTGACAAGTTCTAACAAGTTCATATTAACGAAATTATATTCTGTTCATATTACAGAGTAGTAAATACAAAAAATGTTGGGTTCACATTACGGAGTGGTTCATACTAACGCATGTTCATATTAACGCGATTGTACTATATATTAATTGTCCAAATATCTCGGTCAAGTTCGTTATTCGGTTTCCTTCTCCTAAATATCCATCGGATCAAGTTGTAACTTTAAAGAGATTGAAACAAATAGGTTTGCAAATTTTGTAGAAATCGACAAGCTGAAAAATTTTCGAAAAATTCCCAAAAAAAATGTGATACCACACATTTTCTTAAAGTTCGTTGTAGTAGCTTTATTCTACCAAAAAATATTATACTCCAGGAAATCCAATCTCTTGGCACGCCCCACTTGCCACAAACTTATAAAAAAAAGCACCAAAATATTCGTCTGAAAATACGAATTATTTATTAAATTGGAAAAGAGAAATGCCAAAAACAGAAATTTCAATGCTCGATGCTTTCACAGATACGTATTCGATAGACACATTATTATCATTGTTATAGTAAATTAAGCTTAAAAATACCATTTTAAATTGAAAATTGAAATTTAGGTGAAGTAACTTGTAATAAATAAAAAATTACATTGATGATAACATCCATCTGAGAAAACGCGCCCAGAGATGCCTCGACCACCAATTAAAAACTCAGGATTCCGTTGATATTGCTCATCACAATTAATTTTCATGCCAACCAATTGAACAAAGAAAATTAAACGCTGCGAAATCAACACAAAGCACGTTCTGACGGAAGGATGGATGGGCAGGAAGACGCATTGTATAAAAGGAGGGAGCGTGACTGGTTTTCAGAATGACTGCATAATTAGGAATCCCCAGTGTCACATTCATGGGTCCTCCAATCAAATTCAGCGAAAGACATTCCATATTCCTTTCTTAGACTTCGACAGCTACTCTAGGTGAATATGCATAATAATTTATGATAGGAGAAGTCGAAAAGCACGTGACATTAACGTTGATCTTGGCACCTCATGTAGCACTGAAGTTGCCAATGAAGATAGCTGAATGTACAATAAGTGAGATGTGCACGAGGTGAATTGGATATTCAAGCAGTGCAATAAACATGATTGAGGAAATATACAGGATAGTTTTTTTCAATACCAGGATTTCAAAAGTCGATCGAAAAACTGACAGAGAAGCTGCAACACTCAGAAGGAGCTGTTTTTTCTTGGTAAAACATAGATTGTGCAGCAAAGAGTAAATGATTTAAATTGGAATATTTAGAAAAAACCGCTTTCGCTCGATTGTTCTAGAATATTCTCCCATACTCTGGAACAATGCGATACTAATACAACCTCCACGATGAATAATCAAAGCTACACTCACGGGCACAATCAACCTCCCACTTATATAATAATAGGAACCGTGGGTTATCAGGGAGGGTCACAAATGGTTTGAAGAGGTATCTCTTACGAAGCTCGTATCGATCTTGTGGTGTTTGATAGAGGCATTGTGAACGCTCAAGGAAACGTGGAGGAAGTCTGAAGACCACGTTTTACCTTTTGCATCATTTATTGGGGAACAATTTAGATAAATGGACGATAATGCTCAATGCCATACCGCAAGATCCGTCGCTCAATACCTCGATGAGGTCGGGATTCAAATTTTACCATGGCCGGTACGCAATCCCAATCTTCACCCAATTGAGCGCATTTGAAAAAGCTAAAATGACGTGTCCGAGTAAGAGTACCAGACTCTACAACCCTAGGAGGGCTCAAGACAGCTGCGGTAGAGGAGTGGCACAATATCCCTCAGTCGGATATTCAAGACATCATCGATAGATTGCCAAATCTGCTACAAGAAGTCATTAGGACCCAGGGTTGTACCGCCCAATATTAATATTTGAACTGATTTGAATTAGTAAAATTTTCAATATCGGTTTTAAGCATTTTCTTTTTTAATAAACAGGTGTGTTCAAGTCCTTTGTGGTTTTATTTATCCTTAATAGGTGTTTTTAACATAACCTCCATCGAATGTGGTCAAAGTTTGACCATTACTGGAAACTGAAAGAAATACAAGGTGGGCGGTTAATTGTGCCTGAGACTGTATATCCCAGATTCAGAATATAAATTGAAATTTCTGATGGGCTTTTTGAAATGCCTTTTTTATGATTTTAGTTAAATTAGTATTTTCCGACTAATAATTTGGGGCTTTTTCTATAAGTTTGAGGTAAATAGGGGCCACGAGATGGGAAATTTCCTGTAGTTCCTTTTTCAACTACCGCCCCAAAGTTTCAATGAGCTGAGATTCGACCCGGAACGTAAATGTCGACGTAATTAATTAACATCAAATCTAACTTCTGTGATTGCTTACCATTAAGTAAATAAAAAAATAATCATATCTTCTTGTAAAAGAATGCAATAACAGTAAAAAAGGATATATAAGATATCAATAATTATATAATATAATAATTCTATTTTCTCCATACTTCACAATTTCTTGCCGATTGACTTTTTTGTTCGACGATAGTTCAAAGAATAATGACCTGATAACGATCAAACTTAGTATTTATACTAACAACGAGATACCTAATTCTTAAAAATTTTGGTGATTACCCTCACTCGTCATGTTCCAACCCAATAATTAGATCTCTTTGAAATTCCCGTGTACACGAGCTCTAGGCATTTTAACAACTAAACATCAACTTTGAGTAACAAAAATGATCATGATCGAACTTTCACGCATTCTCCAAATTTTATTGCTTTCTATATTATCTATGTTTTGCAAAAAAAAAATTGAAGAGCTCATTCTGGGTGTTGCAGCTTCTTTGTCAGTTAGTATATTTCAGCCCAATGGTTGCAATTTTTAAGCAGAGCCACACATACAGCCTTTAAGTTCAAGCCATGATCGCTCCATGTACTCGTAGCTTTACGTAGTAACAGTTTTTGAAACACCCTGTATTTGTTCAGAATCCAATCTCCCATAAATAAATATGACTCCGTTAACTAACTACATAGACGAAAATATCTTCAGGAAGATATAAATATGAAATCGATAGTCGGACGGAACTTTATGAAGACAGCCTAATGAAAGGTGTAACTTACAGATATTTGATTCATCGGTTATCAGGAAACCTTCACAATGTTTGCTAATCTAACGTTAAATTCATATCTGGACTGAACCGATTCTATTTATAAACGTATACTCATTCATCGACGAATTCTACCAACATGTGCCATTTCCTTGCTTAGAAGCACGAGCAAAATGTGTTCAAACACATGCTTACCAAGAGGACATCAAAGAACATTGACACTGGTAGAGGAGACGCGATCCTACGAGTTAATAGCTCATTTGAGTATATTGATACCAAGGGCCGCTACAGAAATTATAAATTAGTTATTACGGGGGTAAATATTGCGCGTTGGTCTAGTTGAACACCATGATATCGTTTTAGGTTTAATTTTATCGGTGCTTATTAGACCGAAATTCATTTTCAAATAAATAAGCTTGAAATTACCACATATTTTTAACGTTTTACTCAATTGTTTCGTCAAACACTGTGGCTTTTTCAGGTGTTAGAGTTTGAATGAGAGTGAAGTACATTAGCAGTTTTTTCAGGAAGATAGGTCAACATCTGTTTGTTCATTCAAAAGGATGTGTTTATTTCTCGGGCTTATAAATGAGTTAATCTGGAACTTTGTATTTTCAGTTACGTAACCACGTTGATGTTCCTGTATTCGTTCATTAAAAGATCTTCCGAAAGAGATGAGCTTGAATTTTCAGAATAGATTAAGGCCCGTTTGCACCAACCACACTAGCGTTAAGCGTCCCTTAAAATGAATCCTTAACTTAAATTGCGTTGCACCAACTGTTAAGCGGCACTTAAATCCCTTAAGCGAGCCTTAAATTTAAGTGCTCATGCATGGTCACTTAACTATTTAAGGACGGATTCTACCCATAGAGCAAAGGTAAATGTATATTCATCTATGATTCTAACCTGAAATAATTTGATTTGTTTGGTTTTCCAAATATTTGTCTAGTATTTCTTTGTGATTTTCGAACAAATGTGATGAGACTAAAATAATATTAATTGTAAAATATACTTCGAAAAACGCTATTAACTTGTATGATGGACTTCTTTAATGAATTTGATGCATTTTATGACGACTTGGAAATAGAAATTGTGGAAAGAGGATTTCCTAGGCGTATATACGTATAAAGTCTTAAAACCATATCGGGCTTGTTTATTTATATATTAATTTATAAACAAATATTTCTGCCATAGAGTAGACGAAATATTTAAACCTTCTTTAACCACAGAACATCAAATATTGCGTGTAGCCAATGAAATCGCTTTATTGATCTAGGGAGAAATGAAATACTGAAATGTCACTAGATTGAGAAAGTTGAGCGTCGCTTAGTTAAGTTTCTGTTAAGTGACAGTCGTGGAACTGGAGATGAATTTAAGCGACCCTTACCTTCAAGCGACATTTTAAGAGGCGTTGGTGCAAACGGACTAACTTCCTGAAATCCGACAATGGATTCCATTGATAATTAAGGTTTCCTCATATCACAATTAATTCCCTAAATGACCTCAGGTGGTGCGACAACCCCGCGTTTGGTTTATGTCAAACTCCATATTTTTTTGGTCGAAGTTTTCAGTCCGCTGTTACTCTTCCTGATGCCCGACAATGGATTCCATTGATAATTAAGGATTCCACTTGTCACCTCCTAAATAACCTCAGATGGTGTTACAACCCCTCGTTTGGTTTCTGACAAACTCCATAATTTCTTTAGTGGAAATTTTCAAAGCCTTTCGTAACCTCCCTGAACGTACAACACCAAGTGTACGCCAATGGATTACGCCGAACATTTTCCATTATGAGTAATATCATAAATATCGAATTCAATCTCATCACAATATAATTGAATATGGCTAAGTAAATTTCGTAACATTAATCGTTAGATTCTTATTCACCCCTAATTTGAACTGAAAAAAAATTCAACCATATCGCACGATTGTTTGTATTATAATCGAAAATTCCTTTATTATCAGATAATTCAATTCTTTCAGATACGTTTTCGAGTAACATCGGTCGGACTTATAAATTCAGTTTTACTTAGGGGAAAATTAATCGAAATAATTGATTTACGGTAAAATAATGTATGTTGTCGAAATTTAGAAAAGCATTGACGTGGATTTTTTGGAGAAGGGAGAAGGAATTTAAGCTTAAGGAAAACTATGAGTACCTAGTTATTTTTAATTTGAGGTATGTTTGTTTATTCATCGTGGCGGGTTTATTAGTATCGCATCGTTCTACTCATTTAAAATACATTTCAAGAAAATATCGGATATTGAATCTAAAAGGTTCCACTCGGTAGATCATACCAGCATTAAAATGATATCAGGGAATGAATGAAAACCACAAACGGAAATGTAAGTACTGATTAAGTATGGCAAAGCAGGTTTCTTTGCGAATTTCTGTAGGTGCATGTTAATTGATTCAATAGAATGAAAAATACCAATCATCAAAACTTTGTACAAGAGTGCAAATATAAAAATAATAATACAATTTTTTTTATCATCAGGTGTTTCCTTAATTTTTTCGACCATTTTCGAGGCTGTTCTAATTATCTTCTTGTTGCATTGTTTTGGTGAAAGAGCGCCTTTTTCTACTTCAAATTAAGCCTTTTCTGGACAACTTCGCCCTTCAATCAATACAACAATAATAATAGTCGCTATTGAATGTTTTTTTATCCGCAAAGTAATCAAACACCCTTGCCAACTCCCATTGGAAAAAAGGACCCACGTTTTTACTTTTTTTGCCGGTACGATTATTCTGCGGCGCTAGTATCGCCGCTTTAGTCTATGTTCTGGACTCCACTCTTCTATGAGCCATCGACATAACCTTAGTTTCTTTGCCTTGGAAGTTTTCATAGAAATGATGGTTTTCATGATTTGGAAGTTTTAAGAAGAAAATTACAAATGTATGATGATAACATCCAATAATGTTTTTTTGGAATTTCTCACTAGAAAGGGATGCTTAATAATCTTGAAGTATAAAGAAATTATAGTAGAACAACAAAAATCTATGTTTATGGTGTTGAATTTCTTTTACCAGAAAATTAGTATTTTGTATCTTCCTTCTGGATATGGACCTCATCGGATGAAACATGAGTGATTGAATCATTTTTTAGAGGGAAAATAATGTTTTTAAACAATTCAGATTCATTAGTGGATGCTGTGGAAGGTATTTTTCATTCAAACTAAACTGGTCTACAGAGGGGTATTTGCCCAATGTGAAAACTTGAAATGCTTATAACTTTTTAATGCAGCTGAATATGGAAAAACCGTAATGGAAAAAGTGTTTCTTTTGATCTCAAGAACCTATGGTTAAAATTAACGCAGTGGTCTCAAAGACTCACCCTGTATAGTATGTGTATGTATTTATGTCTATATGAGTGGTTTGTTTTATTTTCAGTTTCTTTGAATTCTTTGAATAATATTCTTCAAATTTATTATAAATTTATTTATGCTGAATTGATTATTATTAAATTATGTTTGGGCAATCAGGGCGTCTAGCATCATCTACGTGTCTACGATTACGTTTAAAATCGGCAAAATCTTTGTTTAATGCTCATTTTCGATAGGGCAGAGTCGGGTTAACATTTCTCAAGCCAAACTTGTGCTTGAACGGTGTTATTTTTCCCAATGCAATGATATATCAACACACAAAATTAATTTGATTACGTCATTTTTTAAAATAGCGTCCTTTATAAACCACTTTAACTCGATAAATAATAAACCAAAAATCATGAAATTTTGGCAGTAATTTCCTAAATCTAACTTTTCTTGAATGAATTTCCTACTACGTATTTTTGATACTTTTCTCAAATATGACTTGTCTCAAATACTTCTTGAGATGTTGGCGAAAAACCAAAACCCGTATTCTTTTGTTCACCTTTGCAATTTTTGAGAGAAATCCTTGAATTTCCACAAAAACCATTTACGTGTCATTCAGAATCGAATCAAAACCTTGACCAAATTTTCGGAGAAAACAAACAGGATTTAAGCGAAACAGCACTCATTTACTCACTGCATACCTACCTAATATGAATTATCTAACAAAACAAATAACAATTCAAACCCAGATCCCAAAATGTGATATTATTACCATCTTAAGAATAATATTGCCAAAGAATTGATCTGAGGTGATAATAGGTTGTGAATAGTAATAATGAAAGCATTAAATTGCAATAAAAACGAAACATCTTAGATTGTTTTGGAGAGGTCAAGGTCATATATGTTTATCCTAAGGTTTTCACAATCAACGTGAGATAATCTTTGCAAATCGTTTTTATTATGTTAAGTCTACAAGAGAACAACTAAATTCCTAACATGCCTTTGTTCAGATGGAATTTCAATTTGGGCTGTCCTGAATATTTACAATAAAAAACGTGTGAAATGAAAATAATAGCTCCTTTTGTAGATTTTCAAACAGCTTTGTCTGTAACATTGATAATCAACAAGTAACAAGTTCTTTGATCTGTGTCAATATAAGACCTATCATAGAATTTGTCACAGAATGTCATTGAGATAACCTAACCAAAATCTTAATTTCATGACTATTTATTTACAGAAGAGAATTCGAAATACGACTAATCATATCGATATAATATTTCCAAAACCATCTCAGTATTGATGCAGAGAAATTAAATCAAGAATTAAAAATGAATACGTAAATGCCAAAATTATTTATTAAAAATTCAACCACGATGACATGAAAATGTTCAATGCATCAAATATTTTCAAATTGATCAATAAGTTGATATCGCAATAAATCTCGTGGGTCATTCAATATTATACTTGGATAGCACGAACAGAACAAAGAGATGGTTGAATAGAAATCAATTGAGCCTTGACTCCCGTTTGAACAATCAAGACGATTTAAAATAATCAAAGGAGATAAATAATGTTAAATGACAAGATAATCGAATGCAGTTAAACTTCGGAGCTCCAGTTGCACACGTTACACTGAATACCCTGTATATCATTAATCTCGAGTCAAAAGCAGGTAAGAAATGTTCAGAACGAGGGTTTGAATCATTCAGTGTGACGATACAAAAATACAAAGCTATAAATGATTCGTAGTCTATGACCACATAAAATAGGCTTTTATTTACGAATTAGTTAAAGCTCCACTGACGAAACTAATTTATATTATAAATATCTTTTACTTACTGGATAATATACCCCTTGAGGGGGTAAAAAAAAGGCTCCTGCACCCCACAGTTTGACTGATTAAAAGAACTCTGCACAAACTATGAAAATCACGAATTCCTTATTCGAAGAGACATATACACACAATCAACCTCAGAAAATCCTGTAGTGTCTAAAGTTTAATTAATAATAACAACGCCTTCAATAAAACTGTTCGACAGTACGGCAACCCTGCCTCGTTATTTTCCACTGAACGAACGAAAACACCCAGCCACAGTGCAAGAAAAATTTGTACGGGCCAGTCGAGAAAGACAACATGAATCGGTTAACTGAAGTAAGAAGGAGAACCACTACATGTGGTGGGGTACTCAGTCGATCGATGAACTGAACATTGCGCGCGCAGTGCAAGCAACGATTTCGGATGCTGAGAGATGACGCTTCCCAGAAATTTAACCCTAGTTGTTCTGCTTGTATTCTTTTTTTCATCCTTGTTCGTCTTGTGGCTAGTCTAGTCTTCTGAATTATTGAAGATTGCGAAGAATTGGGGTCTGGGAGTCGACATCAAAGAGAGATATTGTAAGCGGCAATCAAGGCTGCTGGATTTATGCGAAAATTTTTCATTTCAAAATTGATATTTAGATATTTTTCCAATTGGAGTTAGTGTAGAATTAGTATAATGAACCAAAAGAGCAGTTTCAAAAGTTGTGATTGTTAGGTTGCCTGCATTTGGTGCAGGTGTAAGATGATACCTAAGCTAGAATTAGTACAATGGTAAATAATCCTTATTATCTTGAGAGCGACCGGATAATTTTGGGCTCTTTTTATTTCTAATAGGAACCGCAAGCAATGTTGTCCCAAAAACTATCTGTGAGGTATCACACACGTTTATCAACAAGAAAAATCACCAAAACTTGCTTAAAGCTAAAGTGAATGAAAAGTTATAACATTGGTTAGAATCTGAATAAATTTGCAGTGTCCGCATGTTGGGAGAATCATCGAAGAGTTCTCTGCAAAGGATGGGAGGTTCTGCTATGCAACACATTTCAAGTCGGCAAAGGGGGTAAATTGGTAAATCTGAACTCTAATTCAAGCGTCACATTTGGCGCACTCGTTCATCTGAGTTGAGATCTCTTGAATGACACCAGTATGCACTCTTCGATTCTCTTCGTTAGATGTCACTACAAAGTATTTATATCAAATTATGACAGTTTCGCTCTTTAGATTGTTTATATATTCATTATAAATATTATATATTTATTACATAAACGATGATTTGTATTTATTTATCGGGCTAAATATAGGAATGCGAATTTTTCAATTCAGTCCTGCGAGAAAATTGCTCATACTCAATAAAATTTGCTTGAAATATCCTGCAAGTTTTGAAATGAAGAACTCTGTGAAGTAAAATGTCAAACATTCTGTCAAGCCACCGGTGGTGTATTCACTCTAGGGGCAATCGGGGCTAGTACCCAGGGCGGTAAAATTTGGAAAGTGAGAAAACATTTTCTATACAATTTATTATTAACTTCTTTTCAATAAACATTTTATCTTTCAAGAAATATAATTTATGCATTATGTATTAAATTAAAATTTTGTATATTAAAACATAGGAAATTTAAATGAAGCCTATTCAAATAGTTCTATTAATTTATTTCCATAATGATTTGAAAAAATTAAAGTGGATATTCTTATTTTCTGGAATTGATAAATTGATGTAGTTATTTTGAAGAATTAAAACTATTTTCAATTTATGTATGTCTTTCTAATAACAGAACTTACATTGATTAATGAATTTTTCTAGAATTGAAGAACTATCCAATAACAATTATCACTTATAATACCACAAGAGCTTCAAAATTATCGGGAAATACCAGATAATTTTGAAGCTCGTGTGGTATTCGGGGGATTATTTTTCTGTCCCAAATGTCAGCCAATAGAATTGCACCATGAGACGAAATGTACAGTTAACAAATAAGAATTTCATAATGAATAAAACAACATTTAATTAAGAATCAGGGTAGTGCAATTAAAAATACAATTGTTGTAAACATTGGTGCATGTTTTCTTCAAGTCAGAGTTATCGGTAATGGTCCCAGAAGAGGTAGATGTCATGAGGTTTATGCTGTTGATGGCATTTTCTGCAGTAGGCTCACTCCTTCGCAGTTTCTTGACAATTAATTCGTGGTGTTCCTGGTCGAGTTGGAGATACGGCTTGATGGAGTTACGTTGGCATGTCCAGTTATTTTGATTATCTGCTGCTCTCCCAGGCCCGATTTCGCTAGATTGGAGACGGCTGTTGCACGACTGGAGTGATTGGTGATTTTTTGTTACCAAGGTCAAGCCCAGCTTTTTGTGCTGACTCCTTAACCCACTTTGAAATCGTGTTTTGGCCTACTGGGGAATCCTTGTACCACCTAGCGCCTGGAACTTTATTCCAGAATGGATTTTGGGTCAGGAATAGTCTGTCGATCGTGATATTGACATCTCTCTTCTCTCTCAATTTCTGGAACAGTCTCACTGGGCACTTGTCAGGATTTCCCGATTCTCCACCAGCCACTTGCTGTCTGATAATTTTTATCACCACCTTGTGTGGTCTTGCTGAAAATTGGATTGTATTCAATTCTCCCAGTTGTTTCCCCGTCATTTCGCTGTTCTGCCTTGAAGTGATGTATTGACGCCATGCTGCCCTCACCACCTCTCCAAGCCAATTCCACTGATATTATCATGAATAATTTTTTCTGGAGGCCATCAGGAGTTTCCTCGTCCCAAACAGTGGTCATTGCATCCCAATCTTTTTCCTCCAACGCTGCTGCACTTGCCCTCCGTTTTTCCGGAATAGATTGTAAAGCCTTACGCTTGGCATCACGAGCTCCTCGAGCGGTCTTGAATGCAGCATCCGAAAATGGGTTGATTTTGATGTCGAAATCGTTCAAATACTTTTATTGAAGTAATTTGGCAGTCTGATTCCACATTGTTTTTATTGTACCTTCCTTATAGTCTTCTCCATCCATTTTCTTCATATTGTAAGCGTAATCTTTCATAATGTTTGCCAATTGCGCTTCACTCGTTTCAGCACTCAATGTGTATTCCCTCTCAGTACAAAAAGTAGTAAATTGGTTCCAAACTGTTTTTTTTGCCTTCTCCGTATTAATGGGAACATTTCCTTTGACTTTTTTATCGATGGTGGACAGAGAACAAACTCCAAATCGACTCATTTTCATGCAAAATCTCCAATTTTCACAATTGAATTCAACCTGCCAGTTTGACGTGTGCTTAATTTGACTGGATCATGTTTTGTTTATATATAGCAACTATCAGAGAAAATTTTCAAAAAATTATCAGTATAATACCATGTAGTTTGTACCACGTGACGTCGAATGGTGCAATTCTATTGGTCGATATTTGGATCGGAAAAATAATCTATTTTAATTTAAAAGAACAATTTGATATTTTTGATTCAAATCAACTGTCAACTACACATGCTGCCACCTACAGTATAGAAATGTAACAAGGTTTCTGCAATATAGTTTAGATGAATCTAACCTGCAATCGACTATTACACTCGGTTTCCAAAGATAGAAATCGCTTATTGAATATTTATAATTTTAGCCGTAACAAACTGTATCGCAGAACCATCGTTTTCTTGTTCAAAACGATTTATAAATTACTCAAGTTGTACGATGGGTGCAAATAGACTCAGGCCCGTTTGCACCAACCACACTACACTTAGCCTTAAGCATCCCTTAAAATGAATCCTTAACTTCAATTGCGTTGCACCAACTGATAAGCGGCATTTAAATCCCTTATACGAGCCTTAAATTTAAGTGCTCATGCATGGCCACTTAACTATTTAAGGGCGGATTCTACCCATAGATCAAACGTAAATGTACATTTATTTTGGTATTTATCTATGATTCTAACCTAAAATAATTTGATTTGTTTGGTTTTCCAAATATTTGTCTAGTATTTCTTTGTGATTTTCGAACAAATGTGATGTGAATAAAATAATATTAATCGTAATTGTAATATATACTTCGAACAACGCTATTAACTTGTATAATGGACTTCTTTAATGAGTTTGATGCATTTCATGACGACTTGGAAATAATAGAAATTTTGGAAAGAGGATTTCCTAGGCGTATATACGTATAAAGTCTTTAATTAAAACCATATCGGGTTTGTTTATTTGTATATTAATTTATAAACAAATATTTCTGCCATATGTACAATAACATTGTATTTACTATTTTTATTTCTTAAAAATTGTGCTGACTGCAATTTCAACGGTTCGATATTTCATTATATAGTAAGTGTTCATCCCTCCTTTATACTATCAACAAATTTTATAAACTGAAATATCATGTTAAAGTTCAAAAGAGTATTTTTTTGTATCCAAGACTCGCTTAGTTTTTATAGCGTTTTTTTAAAAACAAAACATTCTGTGATTTTTTCCTAAAAATTTTAGTTCAAACTTTAAGTTCTCTAAAAAATCAATTTGACTAATTGAATGAGTATGATAATGATTTCGGATTTTTTAGCGACATATTGAGATTAAGCGATAGCGATCTTTTGAAAAGTTGTTCAGTACTTGAAGAACGACTGACACATTAGGATAATAACGATATATATTCCGATGACTGCTTCAATGAAATTAAAGCTTTAAAGTTGTTTTCATTGTCTGATGATTCTGCTATTTTACAACGACCATTTGAAAACAATTCAATCTTCCACACTTCCAAACGCAAGCATTTTAGTTAGAATTATTCTGGCATTGCCTTATCTCTAGCTTCTGGCGAGCAATCATTTTTCAAGTTAAAAATAATTTACGATAGACAATGCTTCCAGAAAAATTGTCTGGACTATCAACACTAGTAGTTGAACCAGAAATTTTTTATAGTATCATATATATATATATAAAGTATCACTACTGGAATAGCTTCTTCTAATTTTTCTATTACACCTAGCTATCATCTTTACTTGATTTCATAACGTACTTACCTAGTTATTAGTTATTTCGTTATTATTTATGAATTATAATAATTATGATTTATTAATTATTTGTTATTTATGAAAATATCTAAGTATTAGTAGATAGTAGAAGTTATATGTATTATGTAGACATTTGGTAATATTTTTTTTATTTTATCTTGAAAAAAATGTAAGTTATGTACAGAGTGCGGCAAAAGTCAGTTTACACTGTCTGGTACTCACGCATGCGCGTATTCTCGGCTAGTATAGTATCTAGGGTGGAAGGGGGCAGCTGAAACGTAGCGAGTTGAGTTGTCCGCGTGTTGTAGTGTAGTTACGTTTACAGTGCGTTCGTTGCCATGGCTGTGCGTGTTAAGTACGCGAAAGAAAAACGTATTTGTTTGCTCATTTCTTACCTGACGGAGAGTATGCTGAAATTTTCGAAGAATTTCGCCAGCGCTTTCCAAATAAGCTAGTTCCCATCAGACAAATGGTGCATAAACTCTATTGTAAATTCGTAAGTACTGGCTCCGTAGTCACGCGCCGCGTTCGGGTCGCACTGCTAATGTTTTCGTAAAATTTGTTTTACCGTGACTAAACGATGCCGCATGTGTGTTTAAGAGGGGGGGGGGGGTACATAAAATGTGAGGCTAGAAGTAATTATTGATGTTATATTTTTCCCGAAAATAAATTTATCTGCAATTAGTTTTGCTTGTTTTCTCTCATATGCAAAACGCAAACTGACTTTTGCCGCACCTTGTATATATATAAACAATGTGTATGTACTCTATTAGTTAAGGAAAATGTTTAAAATAGGTGTGGCTAAGAATTTATTAATTTACTTTGTTATGATTTCGTTATGATTGTTTTATTTTGATATGTTACCCTGCAAATAAATATGACTTTTATATTTCTGTTTCTTGCTCGATTTCAATTACCTACTCTCAAAAAAACATGACCTGAAATGCCTCAAGGGGAGCCAAATTCTTTTTTTGCACACAGGAGCTAGTAGCCCTTGTGGGGGGGCCTGGAGAAACTTTGTATGAATACAGTACAAGGAAAAGGTTCAAGATACCTGGAGAAAAATGGTACTGTAGAGATTGCCTTCGGACAGGAAACAATAGAAGCAGGTAAAAGAAAAACTGGTTTGGACGAGTCAAAACCGGTTTGGTTAGCTTTTTGAACGGAAACAACGGGCTATTAAGGCCTGTTTGCACCAACCACACTTAGCGTTAAAAATTACTTAAAATTAAATTACTTAAAGTCCTTAACTTCAATTGCGTTGCACCAATTGTTAAGCGACACTTAAATCCCTTAAACGAGCCTTGAATTTAAGTGCTCATTCATGGCCACTTAACTATTTAAGGGCGGATTCAACCCATAGATCAAAGGTAAATGTAGCTATATTTATTTTGGTATTTATCCAAAATTCTTACCTGAAATAATTTGATTTGTTTGGTTTTCCACTCAGACTAAATTCTATTTCAATAGTCTTAGGTTTTCCAAATATTTGTCTAGTATTTCTTTGTGATTTTCGAACAAATGTGATGTGACTAAAATAATATTATAATTGTAATATATACTTCGAACAACGCTATTAACTTGTATGATGGACTTCTTTAATGAATTTGATACATTTCATGACGACTTGGAAATAGTAGAAATTGTGGAAAGAGAATTTCCTAGGCGTCTATACGTATAAAGTGTTTAATTAAAACCATATCGGGCTTGGTTATTTATATATTAATTTATAAACAAATATTTCTGCCATAGAATAAATGAAATATTTAAAACTTCTTTAACCACAGAACATCAAGTATTTCGTGTAGCCAATGAAATCGCTTTATTGATCTAGGGAGAAATGAAATACTGAAATGTCACTAGATTGAGAAAGTTAAGCGTCGCTTAGTTAAGTTTCTGTTATGTGACAGTCGTGCAACTGGAGATGAGTTTAAGCGACCCTTAACTTCAAGCTGCACTTAGCTAAGCGACATTTTAAGGGGCGTTGGTGCAAACGGGCCTTAGTTATTTTCATGAAAGCTTGCATCTTTGACCAATTGAGCTCATGCTTGAGAAAGCTTCCGATATTTCCTTAATAAAATTTTTAGGCAATTTCAAGTTTCTGCCTTGTTAACTCTTAGAAGTGTTCAATTTAGGTATATAGTATGCTTAAGTAAGTCTCCCTAATTGTTCACATAGAAATGACTGAAAGAATAAAAAATTAAGTTCCTAATATGAAAATCTTTAGTTATGATGAATTCGATTAGTTCAGTCTTATAATATTATGTATTGGCAAAATTTAATATTATTAATATTCTTTTGGAAAAAGGTTTTCTGCAGAAATATTAGAAAAAATATATAAGTCCTCGTCTCCACATAGATTCTAAATCGAAAATTGTTCAAATTTTTTCCAAGTATTGGTATATTACTGGAATTGTCATCAAATAAGGTATCTATTGTAGTTTCCAGTACAACCGGGAGCTGAAAATACTTAAGGGATGAGGATCATTAACCCACACTCCTAAGTGCAAGTTATCAGCACAAATTTCACAAACGTCCAATAAGCTATCGGCGTGAAAGACTGTATAGAAGATATAGTGAATTGTGAAATATGGAATAGTCCCATTCTGGAAAGATTCAGGTAAAAATACATTTCATCCATACAAAATTTATTAAACATAGTAGAAAACAATTATTGCATTTCGTGATAGAATAAACAAAGCTTAAAGATTAAAGAAAAACAACAAACTGATAACATTCAAATAAATATTAAAAAAAAAGTTAAAAGTATTATTTGAGAAGAACAAAATATAGTACTTCTGATAATAGCACAAGTTTAACGTTATTAGAATATTCAAGAACAAACGAATTTTTCAACTACAAAATAATCTCAATTTTCATTAGATATAAATCTCTGCATGATTACTTTTCTAGGACTACCAATAGATTTCTATTACAAATAGATGGGCTCTGTGCATAGCCGGTCCTAAAACAGTCACCAGGTACTTTAAATTTCAATAAAGTTTCGTACCAGAAGCATTCTTTGGTTATAAGGAACAAATTATTGCAAACATTGAGTTTTTGTCGTAAATAAATTATTTCAATCTGATATATATACATACAGTAACATGATTGGTCCTTACTGATTGTTATGTTAGCACCATGTCTTTTATATCACATGATAATTCAACTAAAATGGTCAGTCACAAGTGAATAATATGTGGGGACAAATCACATTAATTATCATCAAAAAGCAACATTACATATAACCAACTAAAATTAGCTACTCAATTAATTATATACTTTCTCCTTCGAAATAATGACTAAATGAGTGTTGGTTGAGCGTTACTAGTAAGGGAGTCAAGTAGAAAAATGAAACGATAAGTTAACATTGGAGAAGTCACCTCTGTAACATCAAACTTCATCTTCATCAGTGGATTTGTCATCTTCATTCAGAGCCTTTCTGATATTCTCTCGGTCGATCAAGTATTGCTTACCATTGAAATATTTGATGTTCTGAAATCAATATACAATTTCAATTAGTAATAGAGAAAATTTATGAAAACTTCACTATGAAAGAATTATCAATGGGAGATGATTTAATTTAATAATCATGTTACGAGATTGGATTGATAAGTACCCGTGTTTGGCAACAGAGGTAACTATAGGTACAAAATCTGTATACCATCTTTCAAACGACGTCTGTCAAAATTTCGCACCAATTAATAGATTGGTTTTGATTTGCCGACATTTCATAGTGTTTTTTTTTTGGAAAAATGAAACAAGAGCAATTTCGTTCAATAATTCGATTCCTTTATTTGGAAGGGACTGCGTGCGAGGAAATAAAATTCAGTTGGTAGTTGTTTACGAGAAGTGCACACCTTCGATGACGACCATCAGATATTCCTTCAATGAATTCAAAAGGGGCCAAACATCAGTAGTCGGCGAGGACCGCCCAACACATCCAAATGAGGTGACTATGGATGATATAGTCGATAACATCCATGACCAATCGCCGAGTGAAGATAAGAGAAATTGGTGAGATGCTAAACATTTGATACCAACGCGTAACAATATTTTACAACAGCATTTGGAGAGGCAGCAATCTGAATGATGGGTTCCCGGTTTGCTCACAGTGAACCATAAACGAAATGGTGTGACAACTTCGAAGAACTATCTAATAATAATAATAACGTTTATTTCGAAAAATCCAAAAAAGAAAAAAAATTAAACTCGATAATTTAATTACATAGAAGCATTTAGGCCCGTCTGCACCAACCACGCTTAGCGTTAAGCGTCCCTTGAAATGAATCCCCAACTTAAATGGCGTTGCACCAACTGTTAGCGGCACTTAAATCCCTTAAGCGAGCTTTGAATTTAAGTGCTCATTCATGGCCACTGAACTATGAAAGGGCGGATTCTACCCATAGATCAAAGGTAAATATATATTTATCTATGATTCTAACCTTAAATAATTTGATTTGTTTGGTTTTCCACTCAGACTAAAGTCTATTTCTATAGTCTAAGCTAAGGTTTTCCAAATATTTGTCTAGTATTTCTTTGTGATTTTTGAACAAATGTGATGTGACTAAAATAATATTAATTGTAATATATACTTCGAACAACGCTATTAACTTGTATGATTGACTTCTTTTATGAATTTGATGCATTTCATGAACACCATATCTTGTGAGATCTAAAAGAAGTCCCACTACATGATCTTTTTCCTCCAAAGCTTGCAAAATTTTCTCTGTGAACTCAAAAATTGCAGTTTCCTCTCCCTTTCAAATATGCACGCTGGTGCTTGTAAAGCAAACCATTTGTTACAAAGTACTCCATTCATCTGCTACTCATACATTTCTCAAAAACTTTTGAGAATCTAGGTGATAAACTTGTGGGCCTATGATTTTCAATCTCTGTAACATTCCCTTTCTTGTGCAGCGGTTTAACTTTTGCGAATTTTAACGCATCTGGAAAAATTCCTGATTCAAAAGATGACTTTATTGCATAAGTTAATGGTGTACTTATCTCCTGAATGCAAAATTTTATGAGTGATGTTGAAACTTCATCATAGCCACTGCTCTGCTTATTTTTGAGGGTTTTTACTAAGGCTATTATTTCTTCCTCTGTTATTTTTTTGAACCGCGTGGACCTATCCGCTTGTTCAAAATAAGGAACATGATTTTCTTCGATGGAATGGGGCACCATGTTCACTGCTGAGGTTAAAAAATATTCATTGAATCTGTCTGCAGTATCCTTTCCGTCACCTTCTTCTTGTATATCTCTAGGAGCATTCGATACCTTCTTTATTCTATTTATTATTGACCATGTTTTTAGATTTATTATCAGATTCATCTATATTGAATTGGTAATATGCACCCTTTTTCCTAACATTTTCTAATAAGTTTGTTTTGCATCCTTATATTGCCTTCTAAAAGCTGCATTCACAGAGCTAATAACATATAAAATGTCCAGTTGCCTTTTGCATTCTTGAATATCAGGGTCCATCATGTTCTGTTTGAACGGTTTCTTCCTCAGTTGTATCTTCTTCATTGGAAAGCTCATATCAAAGTAGTATCGGAATATACTGTAAAAACTTTCCCACACTTCATTTGCATCAATCAACCCATAAAAACTTTGGACCAATCTGCTCTGCTCAGTCTGTTCTTAAAATCTGCATGTTACATTCATTAAATATTCTATGTGAACAAAATGATCTGTTACAACAAAAACCAAGGAACAATTGAAGGAGTAGACTTCTCCAGGCAAAGGTGCTCCCAAGTCCTAAAAGTCAATAACAGAGCAATACAACAGTGAATTATAAAATCGATTTGATGCCGCCTTCGATGAACCGAACAAAATAGCTCTTCCATCATGAAAACACACCTGTCATTCATCAGCAGTCGCCACTGCAATGTTGGTCGAATTGAGCCACAAATTGCTACCATATCCACCATATTCACATGATCTGGGACCATGTTACTTTTTTTGTTTCCAAAGATGAGTTCAAAAAATCATATTTTTTGGAAGGCAAGAAAAAGTTGGAATTTCGATGAGCAAAGGGTATCTATCTAAAAAGAGACTATGTTGAGAAATAAAATTTAAAAATTGACTTTTCTTTCCAATCACGGGTACTTATCAATCAATCCTAGTATATAATGGAAGAAGCACAAGTGATCTTCATAACATCACAAAATATTCGTTTAGTGTTATCAGCAAAATATTCTGAATACAAATCTGAATTGTTAGCCACTCACCTGCCTAACCAAAACCGGATAGTCAGCGGAAATATTGTCCCAGTTTGGTGGTGTTTGCAGACACATCGGAGACATGGCCAAATTTGCCATATCTTCAATCGAATATGTCAATCGTTGATTCTCCTTTTTTGGAGTCGCTTTATCATCCTTTTTCGGACTCGTTTTAGCCTCATTTTTCGGAGTCGTTTCGGAGGTGGATGCAGTGTTTCCACGAAGAATGTCTTCGATGGATATATAGGGCTTTCTCAATTTCGATATGCTGTCTGGAGGAAGTATGGGATCAGTAGGAAAAATTACTCTATCTATGCTGTTTCACTATCACTTCTCAGTTCAAGAGTATCGCCATTTTTGTATTCAATAATAGATGACATTTTTATTTTTACTGTTTCGTTCAAATAAATTACCGTATTTACTGAATTTCATAACTAAATTGCCATAATGGCACATCATTAAAACAGATACAATGCTGCCCTTCCTTCATTTACCCTTTCAGACTCATAGAGCAGTATATTACCTTATAGTAGAAGTAGGAGTCTTATGTAGTCAGTACAAGATAATATATTGTCATCAAGGGGTATACGAAAAATCGAGATTAAGATGGCAACGGCTGATCTAGGTACATTCCAAGTTGCAGAATTCAACTTGTTCGTAATGAAAATCACTACCTGCTGCTAAACTGTCATTTGGTTCTTGACCTAACGTTAATCGATCATTTTCCCATGTTTACATATTGTTAATATTATTGATTTTGAGCATATTGTTGGAGAAGTTAGACTATGGTTTGAATATTTCCGCAGCTATATGGTATTATAAAATGTCTGAAATTCATTTACCGTAAACAGCCGGATTTTTGGATTTCGCATGACGATAACGCACCATCTCATGGAGCCATGATTATTAAAGATTTTAAGACCAACCACTGATAATATCATCGAACAGCCACTTTATTCGCCCGATCTAGCTCCGTGTGACTTTTTTTTTTTAGATTGAAAGTACTGCTCCAGTAACCACATTTGACCGCATACACGCCATAAAAGAAGATTCGCAGAAGAAGGTGAAGCCCTTCTCTGAAAGAGCCTTAAAATATGCTTCCATGATAAGAAAAAACGTTGGCACATGTGTATTCCTTCAAATGGAGCATATTTTGAAGAAGATCCAATATATACATTGAAGAAGTTTTATAGTTTTGCGTTTTATTCCAAATTTCCAGATACTTTTTTGTCGGAGATACTCTCCAACCTTCTTTTGGTGGGCAGTCTTCAAACTAAACTGAAGAAAAACTATGTGTGGTTATTTCTAATCTGAGATAAATGTTTGTGGCTTTGTCATTTTCATTGTTACAGAGTCCGGGTACCTGTCTGAGCTTTCCTGCATTTTTTTAATGCCTCAATGAACTTGCGACCTGACATTTTATAATTGGTTAAGAGGTCCATGACTTCATAAAGAAATGCGGGATTTATGCATGTTTTTGTGTTAATAAGGGAAAAATTTTGCAATATTAGAAAAAGCTAACATATTAAGTATTAGAATGGACCGGTTGCCACATACAAAAACCCTTATAAATTCCACAATTCTTTATTTCAATCATCATCGTATTTGAAATGAGTCACATTTGATATTAGACTAATTTCCTAAGTTATCATCATGTTGATTTACCTGTTTCGCTTTCTTCTGACTGCTGCTTCTCTTCGCTGCCTAGAACTGGGGTAGGTTGTGGAGATGGTGGGGTAGAGCGATCTACCCCTGTGAGATCATTGAAAGAGGTGCTAATTCGTGGTAAAGATTCGTAGCTGTAGAATTGTCTTATGTCGTTAAGCGTCTCACCGGAGAAGTATTCGTCCAAGACTAACTTACATGTCTGCAAAATAATATTTAATATACAGTGCGCGTCAAAATTATGGTAAAGTCATTAAATTCAGAAAGAAAATATTTGGTAGCAAATATGGAATGGCCAGCAAGAAGTCCAGATCTCAATCCGATTGAGCAGGCTTGGGACAACCTCAATAGAAGGCTGAGAAGTTCAGAAAATCATCCAGCTACTCTTAATGACTTAGGAATCCAACTCAGAGAAATTTGGGAAGGCTTTGATCAGAACATTTTAAAATCACTCATTTTGAGTATGAACCGTCGTTGCCGAGCTGTTATTAATGCAAGGGGTGGAAATACCAAGTATTACATCACTTATCAGCATTCCAGTATTTTGAAAATTGTTTATTTCTCTTCTTTCACATAAGATTCACATAAGTTTTGCAGGCCTCAAGGGGGGCGGTAATAGACTAAGAAAAAAGGGGAGTGATATAGGCTTGAGGGGTATTTTGAAATTTCATTTAGCTTCGAAGCCTTATTTCACCCTAAACAACAACTTTTGAAAATCAACTCATGGTATCATCAACAAATGAATTGAATAAGCAATTTATTACTTTGAGTAATAATTCTGTGCAAAGACGAATTGATGAAATGGCTGAAAACATTGAAGAATCTTTGTGCGATCACCTGAGGACAAGTCAATTCTCAATTCAGCTCGATGAGTCCACTTTACCAACTAATGAAGCATTGTTGTTGTCTTACGTGAGGTTTATTAAAGATGAGAAAATATGTGAAGAACTATTATTTGCTAGAAATTTAGAGACCGATACAAAAGGTGAAACCATATTCAATACATTGGAAAAGTTTTGCGATGAGAAAGGGATTCCTTTGAAAAATATTATTTCAGTTGCTACGGATGGCGCTCCGGCTATGACAGGGTGCCATAAAGGCTTCATAGCGTACTTAAAAAATAAAATTTCAGATGTCCTTGCTGTACATTGCGTAATTCGCAGACAATAATTGGTTGCTAGAAACTTGAGTGAACTACTATTTCAATCTCTGCAATATGTCTACAACGCAGTCAATAAAATCCGTAACAGCTCTTTGAATGATAGATTATTTGATCAACTTTGTGTTACTAATACGAGGATTTCAACCGCTTAGTGTTTCAAGAGGTAACTGTCTGACTCGATTTTACAACCTGTTCAACTCTGCGATAGAGTTCTTGGGAACCAAAGATACAGAATTGCACAACAAACGTATTATATCAAAGGATGAAGGAACTTACACAGACCTGTATAAATTGTTCAACGACATGAATATCCAACTGGAAGGCGATGAACTGAATTTAATCAAAACAAAAAACATCGTTGCTGCTACACAAAAAGAATATGGACAGACATGAGTTTCACAATTTTCCGAACTTTACAACAGTATGCTGCAATAACAATGATTTATTTGCCTACTGTCAACATTTGGAAGTCCTCCACACTGACTTCACATTGACATTTTGAACTTGCAATTTTGGCTACAAAAACCATGTGTTACTATGAAAAGTTGGTCTTTCAATGAATCTTACATATATTACCATCGACTTCAGTTAATACTGTCTTAGCTTGGTCTTTGTTATAATTTCGGATCACCACAAATTATTCTTTGTACCACATATCAATCAATAAAATAAAACAATAAAAATCAAAACCAAAAATGAAAGATGAAAGATTTCGATAGATTAACCGTCAAAATCCAGGATTGTGGTTCGTCAGAAACTCACCCTAACCAAATCCAGGTTTCTTCCCGCTAATACGATGTGGTGATGTCCCACAACGACGCTGTATTTATACTCCTCTTCATGATTGTATTCGTCGTAGTTGATGGCGTTCCTTATAATCCTCGAGATCCTCGCTGAAGGAGGTAAGGCGCTATCATCTGAAGCCGAGGAATTTATGCTCGAACTTGACCCTGTCAAAGGTGCACCTATGCTCATGCCATGATCTCTTATAGGTGAAGCATTACGTCTGATCGTATCCTCCATTATCTGTTTAGCTAGGCTGAAAATTGAAAAGCGAATGGTGATGAAAAATCGCTAGTTTTCAAGCGGATATTTTTTTAAGAAATTCACGACCGATACGATCATTTTTTGTTAGCCACAGAGTTATCCAAGACTTGAGATTTTTGGGCTGGTACCCTTGCTTTCCGACATTTGTTCCGAAAACTTCGGATCACGACGTTGCCAAGTGTCATTTCGATACCGTGAAAAAAAATAACCCTAGAGGTCATCGGATGTCGAAAAATTTTTTAACTATCTTCACAAGAAACGGAATAGTATTTGATTTTAAGATGCCAAAAATAATATCTGACGACTAGTAACTCAATATCAAAATATGCCATCTTGTAATGAGACAGTATTTAGGAGTTTAGAATTTATTTAATTGTGTGGAACTTTTACTCAAGATGTTGTTTTTTGTTGATAGAAGTTTTATTATAGATTAATGATAGCACATTATCGATCGAAAAGATATAATTAAAAAAATGAAGGGAACACTTTTAACTGGGAGAGGCAGTAGGCATCAAAGGCATTTAGTAGTTATGAGCATCTGAAATTTTGTTTCCTCAATAACTACTAGAATATCCATCCGATCAAGTTGATACTTGAAATATTATTGAGGGAGGCTGCAATAAAATGGCTCGCAGAAATCGTCACGCTAGAAAATTTTTAAAAAAATCCCAACAAAAAATTTTTCAATACCCACTATCTCACAAGATATTTTTCGGATTTCAATAAAAATTCGTGAATATATTGAGGTGATCGATATCTTACTTATCCTAAAATTTCATTGTCGTAGCTCTTTTCCATCTAAAGATATGATCATTTTTTTCATTTACTCAAGAGAAAAGAGAAATGACATATGTCCCTTCATTATGCCGTGAATTTTTGACAGCTGTTGTGCTTGGATGTGTTTTTGAATTATCTACGATTTTGGCCTTTTACTTTTGTGTGATTAACAGAATGAAGTTTTGCAAGTAGTAGAATGATAATCTAATTAGCAAATGACACTCAACAACACCTAAGGAACGATCTTTTGTGAAAGAATAGAACACATTTCTAAAAAATCAAATAATTCTTTTGAATGACGATAAAATATGTTTATTTGTAATTTTCCACCATGGTTGCAACTATATCATGACATTCTTTCTACACACAATTCCACAAACAAACAAAATATTAGCACTGAAATATACTTAGTTTCGGTCATTGGGGATTTTTCTTTTCTCTAACCAGATTCCCAGATATTTCCGAAAAAATATATAATGCGCCACTGCGTACTTTTAGAAAAATAAAGTTTTTAACAACTGAAATAATCTGAATTACGTATATATCGAGTTTTGCCCTTAGAATTTTTCCCCTTCAAGTGTACAACTACAAACAAAATTCGATTTGTCTTGGCATTTTTAACGAACGTGGCCATTTTATCCGTGAATTTGTTTCATTCTCAAATGACCACCTTATTGAAAAAAAAATTAATTAGCTTAAGGAGTTTTTCCAATATTAATTAGCAGTGGCGACGATAAATCGAAAATATAATTTTTCTTAAAAAATGTCAAAACGCTATTTGCTACATATTCAAATATTTCATGATAGTCATAAAACACACTATATGTAGGAAAATAAATTACCAGATACTTTCTTCGTTAGCTCCAGTGATTTGCACAAGTCTTTCTTTAGCACCAGGACTCACTGTAAATGTAGGATACATATAAAATATTGAAAAATTATGAAAAACAATCCATAAGCTTAGTTACAAAAGCAGCTTGTTATTAACAGTGTTATCGACTGAAATATTTCATGTATTGTTAAAATATTAAACTTCCTAAAATGCATCACAGAAGTTGTATGTGTAAGAACAAATTTTATATCGTCTAATGAGAATAACAATATCGTTATCTGATTTATTATTATCTATTCAAATTTAAAAAACTTATTTCAATCGTTACTTTGATTCCGTAATTTATTTCTACTTGAATGTTATGAAATGATTAAAAATAACCTTTCCTGTCTTGAGCTCTAAGTATGACACAGTATGTAGAAATTTCATGCACTGCATAAACTCAGTTCAAGATAAAAATTTTAAAAACTGAAAAAAGTTAACGAATTGCAACAATTAGATACTAACCTCAGGTCAGTAAGTGAAAAAAGTAAAGGTAAAAATTGTTCTCGATCACCTGCAAAACATCGACGGCTATGGAGTAAAAGTTAAATGGCAGATGGAAAGATCAAACATTTTTGTATGGAATGAATTTTATAACTTTCAAATCAAATCATTTTCTTAATATTGACATTGTCCTGTACGAAAAACAGATTAGAAAGTTCAAATAACTAGACTAGAGTGTGTTCAACTGCATAAAATAATATTTACATTCCAAAATAATATTAAAATGTAACGATACCAAAATAAACAAGAATACGAACTTAGGCAACTAATACTTGATATTCGTAAGTTTCTTTTATGTTAATTTTATTACATTGTGTGTTCCAAATGAAATTGTTAGTTGATACAGTTAAACACACCCTAGTCTAGTTATTCAATTTCATGTTTTCCGTACAGATCAATTTTGATATTGAAAAATTGATTTAATTTGAAAGTAATAAAATTCATATATTTATTTTTTTTTTCATTGGTTGTTATATAATTTCCTATTAATATACATTTTGTATATCTAGTTTATTGTTAATGCCAGATTGGAATGAAAAATCAATACCCTTTTCATTTCAGAGCCCGAAAGAGTATTTATGAAAGAATCGCAACGTGTTTTTTTTTCTTCAAAGTCACAGTTCAAATACCATTAACTACTGGATTAATATGAAAAATTTATGTTTTGAATGCAAAATGAAAGTAATGGAGAGTTTGAATCATAAAAACTTCGTGATATCGTTATTGGTAATAGAAAAACTAAAATGTTGATTGTTTGAATTTTTCATATAAATTTAGAAACCTATTGAACTTTCTTCCATAGAACTTGTTTAGCACGTAATCGAGCTAAAACGTTTAGTGTCCTGAAAAGCCGCAGTTAACTCAGATCGCCTATAAATTATTTTATCTTTTTTTCAAATTATATTATGAGTTTTATTCACTAATTATTTTTGATTTTTCATTTCTTAAGACTTGCTTATTGAATCATGCCTGTAATCTGAGACGCCCTTTGTGTGCTAAGTTTGAAATATCAAGATTCAAGCAATACATTTGTAGTATAGAGAAGAAGCAAACGGCCAACACATAGAAAATCAGTATCAAAATATGCATAACCTGTAGTTAGAGGTTAGAAAGAATTAGATAATGCTCTAACTAATAAGTCTCGCTCTTTTACCTCTCTGAAAGGAAATGATAGTTTCACTAAGCTCCTCTATCATATGTACCCTTCTTCCTTTGATCCCCATCACTACAATAAATAAAAAATTTACAAGAACTCACCGACGGTGCAAGAGATAATCATGTATTAAGGGTTCACGTATATTAATTATGTACTAAAGGAAATCGCATAAACAATTGACGAACATCCAAATAACTATGGCAATTCATATAAACTGAAAACTTCAGTGAACAATAAATAAACAAACCAGATATTACATACCAATTATTAATTTTCAGCTCTGAGCACAAGTCGTTGTGAGATATAAAACTGCAATGAACGTTGAAACAGTTATGGCAATTCAAATCTCATGAGCAACATATGTTTATATACTTTTTCAAACATCATACGAATCGATAATTCTTTTTTAAGCTGGAGAATAGTTCAGGAATTCGATGTCATTGAACATGAAAACTAAAATTGGAACAATCAGAATATAAATAACAAAATACTAAATATTTAGTATTTTGGTTAATTTTCACTCCATTTGTGGAAGTCAAAATTAGAAAAATACTTGTTTCTTTTGAAATTTAGATGGATTTTCACAAAATAAACGAGTCATCAATAGAATGTATTTAATCAGAATATACTATGCGCGTCAAAATTATGGAAGAAATTCATTTTCTCAGAAGAAAATTAATTGAAAACAAAATCCTGAAACAGGTCGATTATTGTTTCACTTTAACCAAATTTCATGCATTTTTTTAGAATTTCCGTTGCACCCTGTGCCATCCCTAATAATAATTAATATAATAATAATTAATAGGAAAAGTGAGTCATGTTCTTTTATGGCAAGGTTTTTATATATTCTTTGCAGGCGTGCATAAATTCTCAAGAGAAAATTTTTTTTTCGAAAAATTAGTTAGTTCAAAGAGGGTTTCAGTATGTGCACTCTGACGATGGTACCTGAGGAAATTTGTCACCGAACGAACGTTGACAGTTACAGTTTTGTTCATGCATAACCGACTTTCATTCGGTACCAAATTTCATCAGGTATCATTGTCTCAAAGTAATTGAACCATGACAAAGTGCACATATGAAAACCTCTTTGAACTTATTTGGAAAAAAAGTTGTCCCATACCCCAACCTTCTGAATTTTTTGAATAGGGAAAGTTTGTCATGTGGTACTTTTTTGGCAAGGTCTTGTCTTTTTACGGGTGTGCATAAATGTTCAAGAAAAAACATTTTTTTGAAAAATTGGTTAGTTCAAAGGTTTTCAATATGTGCTCTTTGTCATTGCTCATTAAGTTTGAGACGATGGTACTAGATGAAATTTGTCACCCAATGAATGTATCACAGTTTTGTTCATGCATGGGAATTTTTTCAATGTCACTCCATTTTTTTTTCTTCATTAAAGGGTTCGTAGGGTTGAAAGTTGTGAATGAACAAAACTGTAATTGTCGACTTTTATTGGGTAACAAATTTTATCTGGTACCATCGTCTCAAACTAAATGAGCCATGACTAAGTGCACATACTGAAAACCTATTTGGACTAATTTAAAAAAAATTCTTGAAAATTTCTGTAAGCCTGTAAAAAGATACATAGATCTTACCAGAAAAATACCATATGACCCACTTTCTCTAATTCAAAAAATTTACAGGGTTGATGGGTATGGCACAGGGTGCAACAAAAAGCCTTCATAAATGCATAAAAATTTGGTGAAAGCGAAAAAAATTGACATGTTTCAGGATTTAGTTTCCCAATATTTTTGTTTCTGAGAAAATAGATCTATTCCATGAACCGTGGTCCAAAACATTCTATCGAAATTATTCATCATCATTCATAATTGGAATAACAATTTTTTGAAACACGAAAATTCACATTGCAAGAACGATGATGATTATCGAATTGAGTTTTTCTTTTTTGTGGAGATATTTTTCTAAGGGTCATGCTCGCTTAGGAAAAATTATGAAATTGTTAAGTTTCGCTATGTTATTAAAAATTGACTTACCTTGTCTCATAAATATTTTTTAATTTAAGGCTAAGCGAATTGCAAGACGAAAATAGACAATTTTCAAAATTTTCCAGTAGGAATCTCGAAAATTTGACCTAAGAAAAATTTCAGAAAGTAATAATTCAACAATTATCGTTCTTGAAGTTCCAAAAATTTTCTGACGGATTATAGGCACAGTCTCCCCTCTTATTCAACTAATAATAAAAAAATCATTGATTAAAGTCGCCAGAAGAATTTCTTGACAGCAAATGATTATTCCTTGTTCTATTCAACCAACATTTTGTAAATTGTTTATTTTCATTTTTAGTATTAGCTGTACAAATAAGTTTCCGCGGTTTTTTATAAAAAATTAGGAATTTATTGTAAAGGAAAAGTACATTACGTTTTATTCAAGGTATTTTCCATCATTTGCCACTACTTTTCCCCATCTTTCTGGCAACATTCGGATACCCCGTCGAAAAAACTCTTCATCTTTTGACGCTATCCACAAATCTACCCAATTTTTGGTGTCTTCATATGATGTGAAGCGCTGCTCAGACAGACCATGTGCCATCGACCGGAACAGATGATAATCAGAAGGGGCTAAGTCTGGTGAATACGGCGGGTGGGGTAAAACTTCCCAGTTGAGTGTTTCCAAGTATGTTTTTACCGGCGCCGCAACATGTGGACGAGCATTATCGTGTAAAAGAATAATTTTGTCGTGTCTGGAGTAGTAATGGGCGCGTTTTTCCTTAAGTGCCTGACTCAATCTCATCAATTGTGTTCGGTAGAGAGCTCCAGTAATGGTTTCGCTTGGTTTCAGCAATTCATAATACACGACACCAAGCTGATCCCACCAAATACACAGCATTAGTTTTTTTCCATGAATATTCGGCTTAGCTGTCGAGGTTGTTGGTTCGCCGGGCTTAACCCAAGACTTTGTGTTCTTTGGATTATCGTAGTGAATCCATTTTTCGTCACCAGTGACTATACGATGCAAAAAACTCTTTTTTTTTTATTCCTGGCAAGCAGCATTTCACTCATGCATAATCGGCGTTCAACGTCTCTCGGCTTTAGTTCATATGGAACCCAATTTCCTTGTTTTTGAATCATTCCTAACGATTTTAAACGATGTGAAATTGCTTGTTGAGTCACTTGTAGAGTAAGTGCAAGTTCTTTTTGCGTTTGGGACGAATCTTCCTCCAATAGTGCTTCTAATTCCATGTCTTCGTACACTTTCGGCCTTCCACTGCGTTCTTTGTCTTTAACGTCAAACTCACCGTTCTTAAACTTTTGAAACCATTCCTGACAACTTCTTCTAGAAGCAATCGATGCGCCTCAGCTGCAGATTTTTTCACATTAAAGAAGTAAATCAAAAGTTCTCGCAAATGATGCTTATTCGGAATAAAACTTGACATTTTTGCACCAAAAAAATTACGTGATGCTGATAGGGAATCACTAGTACTTTAAGGTTATGGTGTTGCCAGACGACTAAACTTGGGATATTACGTTTTACATCTGACAATTTCTCCATAACCTTCTGGTGGGGCCATCTTTTGACAAACCGCGGAAACTTATTTGTACACCTGATAATTTCAAATGATTTGGTCATTGAAGGTCCGAAGATGCTAACCGTAGTACTCGTTTCTTTGTTTATTTTCTACCATCTGCTAATTATTTGAGATTTCAATTCGAAATTGGGCATGACCTCAGATAATATTTTTATCTGTGTCGCCGTTTTCAAATCTTAGTTGTCAGTAAATGATAAAAATTTTTGTCAATGTAATTCCTTAGTATCTATCTATGTAACGGTTTTTGAATTATAAATTAATTTTAGAACTTCAAGATACAATTTGAGTTACGAAAACGTAATAATATAATTGAGATTTCAAATAACAGTTTCATCTGTGCTACCGTTTCGAATCTCAGTTTTCTTTCATTGAGTGGCCAAATAAAAATTTCCATTTGTGAAATTGTAAGAAAAACTCCGTGTTTTCAAATAAGGCACCCTGTACGTATTTCTCAGAAGGAGAACAAGACACTCGAGAATTTTTCCATACAATTCCCTATACATATCTTGCTTGGATTATAAGTTATCTTCGTTGACAAATGGTAATTCTTTTTTGTCCTCTCTGTATGGGAGTAAATGAAGATTCAAAGCAATAGCGTAGATCAAACTATCATCTGAAATCTAAACTATTGAGCGAAATATAAAAGTTTTCGTAACTCTCAGATTTGATCTAAAAGTTCTAAAAATAATTCATAACTCAAAGCCCGTTGAAGGTAGATAAATGGAAGTGAATTAATTTAATTTTTTATAAAGAATCTAAACTAAATAGAAATAAAGGATGACTCATCTAAAATAACAAAGTTGTTACCAAATTTGCATGCATCGGGCAACACTGGAAATTCGTATGTAATTCAAAAATGTACTCTACAAAACCTTATATTGATAAAAAAACTTTGATATTTTATGCAAGAATAGTGTACATAATAATTCAATAGGTCACCCAATATATATGCTACGTTTGTTTATCCAAATAAGATGCATCTTATACGAGGTCTGTAAAATAAGTAATGACACTGATTCTTTTTTATTTTTAATACAAAAATAATTACAATGCAATATTGTCACCTTCAAAATAACTTCCTTCTGAGGCCACACAGCGCTGGAGACGTTTCTTCCACTCCTTATAGCAGTACAGGAACTCCGATACTGAAATAACCTTCAGCTGGTCGGTTACAGCCGCTTGAATTTTTTCAACTGTCCCAAAATGATTTCCCTTGAGGTAATTTTTCAACTTTGGGGAGAGAAAAAAAATTTCACAAGGACTGAAATCGGGCGAATAAGGAGGGTGCGGACCTACAGGAATGTTTTTACTGGCCAAAAACTCGTTTATTGAAATGGTTTTTTGCAGCTTTTTCTCATCCCAAATTCATTGGTCAAAATTTGATGAACGTTGGTGTGAGTAAAATTCAACTCTTCCCCTATCATTCTGACCGTCAACCGACGATCTGAACGCACAAGATCCCGGATTCAGTCGACATTTTCATCGGTTCTTGAAGATGAAGGCCTTCCGCTTCGTGGTTCATCTTCAATCGACTCTTTTCCTTCTGAAAATGCCTTAAACCACCGAAAAACCTGGGCCCGTGACAAATCCGTAGACCTGCTGAAGTTGAAGAAGAGTTTCCGTTGCACTGCGCCCAGGTCTGAAGCAAAACCTGATAGCACATTGTTGCTATCAACATTGATCGATGTCATTCATTTTTAGAACACAACAGAAAAAACTGTTTCAAAAACAATCGCTACGCACAACCACATGACTTGAGCGAGATAAACTCGCACTGTAAGTGGAGCACATGTTCCTCTACCGGCCCAGTATGCCTCGCGCTTCCAGTGTGGCCAGATCAAACGCAACGTTGCCAGTCTCATTACTTAATTTACAGACCTCTTACATCTCAAGCGTTTGTTTATACACTTTTTTCGGATCTTTTACATCTGAAGTAGCGTTTGTCTTTATCAGATGGGATGATTCAGATCACGTTTTTCACATCCGGATCTCAAACGAGATGTAAACAAAGAATTCTTAGCCATTTTCGAATTTCTGAGGACATAACCAATATCTTTGGCTAGCGATCAGGTTGTGTTCTGTCAAACGATTCTTAATAAATATAAATAACAAATAATACTTATAAATAATTACACGCTTAAACTTCAACTAGCCAAAGATATTCTTCGATTATTTAATATCTTCGGTGTTAGCAGAAACTAACCTCAACAAGTCTTGTTTTTGTAAACATCCAATAACTGTCAAGCGCGTTTGTTTAAAATGTTTTATGATCACATCTACGTCACGGCACCAAAAAATCTCAAGATGCATCCGATGTGAATGAACAAACGTATCAATAGAGAAAATAATTTAGGTCTGTGAGATAAGAATATAGGTAGCAAAAGATCGGTTTACAAGGAGCAATATCTTACATTGGGCGAAACTCCTTGAAAGAGAAATGTTGACAAAGAAGACACATGTTCTAAAAACAAAATGGGTCTCTTTACAAGATAAGGATGTAGGTAGCAATAGTTGTGTGAACCTACAGAATAAAAATATTGCTTTTGCAGAGGGCTCAAGTGTAAGAAAGCAGTGGCCGCCAGATGTTGTTTCCATTAGAATAATTCGGAAATGAGCAGACCTTCGCTTAATTTCTTTCTTTGGGTTCAGTTTAAGAATATTTATCTTTAAGTTGGGATCCTATTAAGGTAAACCACCACAAAATTTTGGCCTGAAAATATACCTGGCATGAAATCTAACAACTCTACGTTTTTTTCGGACATAGGAAAACTATTAGGTTGGAGAAAATGAAATCCATTATTTTCTCGACACATGGCTTTAGTGACCTGTTTGCATGTGTCGTATCTGGTCTATCTTTTTTTCTTTGAAAAGAAGAATTTATGTTCTAGCAAAACATATGTTGACATTGTTGTGACTGACCTATTTAGTTGTATGTTAGAGAGTTCAAGATGGAGGTGAACAAAGAAAAATTTTACAATTTTGCTTTGATAAAGGAGAGAATACAACAGCCGTTCGGTAATTTTTATGTGAAAGATGCAACACGCACTGGAAGGCCTGTCGTCAAGAATGGTGATAGAATATCAGGAGCTGAAGATGGAAGATGTAAGACAGTTCTAAACCATTTGCGTAAGGCCGGCTTCAAAACTTCAAACGTTTTTTTATGGATTGTTTACATCTGCGACTCCTTGGCCAAACGGAACAAAATCGATCTTTTCTGAAGAGGCTGAGTACTAGTGACGAGAAATGGGTCACATATGATCAACGTCAAGCGAAAACGTTCATGGTCGAAGGCCGGTGAAGCAGCTCAAGCAGTGGCCAAACAAGGTTTTCAACAAGTTCTGCTGTGTATTTGGTGGGATTGAAAAGGGTCATCTACTACTACCAAATGGCCAGGCGCTTATATCTCTACCAGCAGCAATTAGAACGATTGAAAGCAGCAATTGATCAGTCTTTGATGACCCACATGAAGTATTGGGACCTTGGTTGGGAGGTTCTTATTCATCCGCCTTATAGTCCAGATCTGGCATCATTTATTTTTATCCATGTCTAATACTCTTGGTGGTGTAAAATTTTCCTGAAGAGGAGATTGTGAAAAATGGTTATCTAATTTTGTTACTAATAGGGACAAGAAGAAGAAATCATGAGAGTGGTATCTGATATGAAAGGAAAAAATGTAGCAGGACATATATGGATTATCTGTCTGTTTGCTGAAGAGTTGCATACACTGCCTGGCAGAACCGTTGTCAACCCTCGTAAATCGCTCTTTTGAGGGGGGCTACTTCCCGGATGAGTTCAAGCTCATGAAAATAATACCTGTGCATAAGAAAGGTGACAAAGACCAAAACAATTATAGACCAATAGCGATACTTCCAGCAATATCTAAAATATTTGAGGCACTCATCAAGTCAAGAATTATATCATTTCTGGAAGAGAATAATCTGCTCAAGAACAGACAACATGGATTTAGAAGAACGAGATCCACTTCTACTGCACTGGTCCAAATTATGGAATTTTTCATTAAGGCATTGGACTACTCTGAGGAGGCCATATTGACCTGCATGGACCTCAGCAAAGATTTCAACTGTGTCAGTCAGAGCAGGCTCTTACACAAATTGGAGTATATTGGTATTGGGGGCACAGCATTGGATTTCCTGAAATCCTATCTTGGAAACCGTAGACAGATTGTGGATCTGAATGGAAGTGAGTCATCTACCAGAGAAACAACGGCAGGTATCAATAAACGGACCAATCTTATTCCTCATTTATATCGATGACCTTGTGGATAATGTGAATGAAGAGGTGCTTTTCGCTGACGATATATCATTCCTGAATAGAACAAATGGTAGAAAGTTACTGCAGGAAAAGTAAAAAAATTCTGTGAACGAAGCTGTTCATTGATTCAATTGAAAGTAAATGCCGACAAAACACAGGAACTTCTAATAACTACAAAGTTCTACAACATGGGTAATATCAACCTACTTGGAGTAACTTTTGGCGGTAATCTGACGTGGACAGAACATATAAATAAGTTGTCTGGAAAGCTTTCAACTGCAAGATCTATGAACAAATTTATTACACCCACAGATCAACTGAGGACGACGCAGAATACATACACTTTCCACGGAGTGAAAATGTATGATAAACTAGGGTTACTTTTAGAAAGTGGTAAGGTCCCTTCTTGTAAGGAATGCTTTTTATTCAATGGAGGAATTTATGTCTCATCAGTTTTAGAGCGTTGCATTGAAATCTATATTATATACATTTATTATATATGTCTATATATTCTAAAGTACTTCTTAACTCTAAAGTGTTTTAACATGTTTAAAACTATTACCTATTACTTGTATATCTTTAACATACCCTGTAAAATCTTGGGTTGAAAGAAACATTTATTTTCTCTCAAACATCGAATGTTCTTATTCATAGCAATAGATATAGTGTAGAACTGTATTTATAAATATATTCTAAGTCTACTTCTGAAGTGAAATCAATGAATCATTTGAATTTTTTCATGCTCGTGTGTGACTCGGGCAGGTGCAATATGGAAAATCGACTGAACCCAAGCCAGACTCGGGTAAAAGTATCATAAGGTGAAAATACTCTCTCAATATTTCTAGAACTATTACCACTAATGCATTTGAATAAAGATGTCATGATTTGAATACTTAATAATGAAATAAATTACAGAAAATTAATGTTCAAAACCAACTAACAAGTTGTAAATTATATAACATTCAACAGTTTTGTGCTGTGTGCTGACAGAACCTGATATGGAAATGAATTATAGGTTGATGAATACTTTACCGAACTCATTATTAAATTATTTTGAAAACAAGCCAAAGCACACCTACTCTTCGAAGTTGATATTGTCATTTTGGACATAATCTTAGTACCACAGAATTAATGTATGATTTCTTATAGGTAATTTGACATTATTGAGTATTTTTCATCCAACTTGCTGAATAATTTGAACATCAAATTGGACATGTCATTGAATTGCCTGATAGTGAATATTTTCTACAAAAAAAAGACATGATTTTCTCTTGCATATCTCATTTCCCAAACATTCCTCAAAATCTTTTTACTCAAACAGTTCCCGAAATTCAATTTAAAATATGTGTATATTACCATTTGCACCATTCACTTAAACTTGAAGTATTAAAATTCTCCAAAATAAATTTAATAGTCATGAAGGTTTTTAGTTTATTTGAAGTCAAAAAATCCTCAAGTTAGGTCTGTTTCCAATATCAATAAAGCCTAATTGTCATTAATAGCAGAAGGTAACTGTTAAACAAATCACAAAAACTATGTCAACATAGATTGGATAAAAAACTTGAGGTTATGAAGCATTTCCAGTGAATTGATCTTTTCGCGAAGGAAACACAATCCCTCAATCTTTTTCTGTTCTCATGGAATATCAGAATTCGCAGATATTAAAATGAAGGCCTGGCCTCGCATGTGATAGGTTTTTCTATTGGATTGTGAAAAATTACTTGTTGAATGGACTAACGGTTGCCTCTGAAGACAATTGAAAACCATAGGAAATTAGAAAACTCACATTTCAAAGAAATAGTCACATTCTTAATATTAAAATAAAACATATAAAGGGTGATTGACAGAAATAACAGATCAATAAGAATATTATACAAGTTGAGCATGAAAATTTTGGTAACTCTACAGAGAATTCTCCGACTTCTCTTACTCTGGTCATAAATTTTAATTGAAATGAAACAATGCAAATGGAGCTTGAAGATAAATGTTTGTCTCCATAGCACTTACCTTTTCCAGAATCTGCATTCTTGATGACCACTTCATCCTTGCAGTATTTTTTACCAGGAATTCTGGTAGGTTTGGAAAATTTTCCTGATGATTTCAAAACCTCCCCTGGACTCAACATTGGAGATGATGGAGAGAGTGTAATGGATGTCAGAGAATCAGACAAGCTATTTGTTGACTCCATCATTGAGTCATTCTTTCAAGATATAAAAAAATTACAATTTTACAGAGTAGACATTCAAGCCTATATGTATGATTATCTCATTTAAATTTGAAAATAACGAGATATGAAGTTAATATAATTTAAACTTAGCTCTACTGACCTGCGCATACTGATTCAACCTTTTTCTATAATACTGATTCATTCCTTCTGTACCCTTCCATCCTTTTGCTCTAAGCTCAATCAGTTCTAGCAAATGTAATCGAGAAAGTTGGTCAACTCCTGTGTCTTCTTGAGCCTTGTCTCTGAATACATTGAAAGCATGGTTCAACTGATCTGTGTACAACATTTCTAGATAAGCACCGTATACCTACAAAAATGAGAAAACTTTGAACCTATCTTAATTACGTTAGGGAATTGAAAAAAATTTAATATTCAAAAACTTTTGCAAAGAGATGAATTCTAAACATATATATTTTGAAAGAATCACAAATACAAACCTTCAAATGTTGACATAAATTCATAATGTTTTCTCTATACGACACATTAGGGTCGTTTAGATTTGAGGATAGCGCTGCTGCCAGTTGATCGACAGCCTGCATGACACTCTGGACTGAAGCAGAAGAGAATTGTAAATAACACTCATAGAATAGGTTCACTAATTAAGATATAGCAAAGAAAATATTACCTGTGCTCAAGACACCATCACTTCTCAGCTTATTAGCTAACAGCTGAGCCTGGCTCTGCGATTTCATGAGTTCCATTTTTTTGGGAAGTTTGAGCCGTGAAGATATGCTCAGAGACATAGTGCTTAAACACAAAGAGCTGACCACCCCTATATCCTAAAAAAAAAATGTTCTGTATTTTTCAGTGAGTCACTTGGAGATTAATAATAGAGGCATTCATGTAAAACAGTGTACATTAGAAGTTGAAGTAAAAGTAAGAAGGAAGTGGAAAGTTAATGATGAAAACAGTTACGTTTCTTTTTCCTCCTCACCTTAAATTGTTTTTTATTCTATTTATGAAAGTACTGAAGTAGGACGAAAACTGAAGTTTGATCTGAAGTAAGCATAGAACAGTAACAACGTCAAAACTCAACCTAAGTGAAGCGGCGGGCTGAGCTAGCCGCGGCAATTCACGAATTCGTCCGATTAACCAGAGGCATTTTTAGAGGTGGGCGAATACGAATGATCGGCATAACTGATTATTTCAGTACTACTAATTTTAATAATCGATTATGGAATTAGTTACTACTAGGTTTTCATAATCGAATGATTTCACAATCGAATGATATTAGTAGTTAGAACAACTTTTGGCATTTTATGATAATATAGCCATTTTATAAATATTCAATATTCTATAGGAGCACATTTAACGCAATATATTCATTATCCTTTGATAAGCAGAAAATCTACCCTTACAAAAAAAAATCAATTCTCCACAAAGCACTCTAAATTGAAAAACCCTATATAATGTATACTGAAATGGTTTATTTGAAATAGAACGAGACAAAGTCCCGCCACACCATAAGTCTTTCTTTTATATTCAAACCATTATAGTCTAAATGGTACACCAATACAATAGGATAATTGCATGAAATTCATTTAAGTTTCATTATAATTCACTTCAGTCCCATTATAATTTATCAATGTCGCCCACAAAATTCCATATTCACGTATTTAATTGCGACCGGATCGAACTGTTTCAACCTATTCATCAATAAGACATGACATGTAGCTAAAAATTATAAGATCGACAAAGACAAATTCTAGCAGGTAATTATTCAAACTTTGAAAAATCATATATCCGAAATATTAGTCTTTCGAAACAGAAATGGAGTGTAATTTGAAATAATATTTCAGAAACTGCTGGGCTTATTTGAGCGAATAACGAAATCACCGAGATATTCATTTGTCAAATCTACCCCAAAAATGTCATCTCTCTAGATCATTCCGTTCGGACGTAATCGTGCGAATGGACGGAATGAATGTATTTTGCTTACGGATTTTTCATCAATTAGTCCTAACTAAACGATTAATACTACTCTTATCCAAATATTCGAAAAATATAGACACTTGGGCAAATCTAGGCACTCTGTTCAGGCGAACAAGAGCGCCAAAAAAAGATAATGCTCTCTGATAGTCCCAACGAATACGTACCAAATAATTAAACATAAATAAATAAAAGTATAAGTAAGTATAAGTAATTTAACATCCTGTGCAGTATCCAGCATGACTTCTTATCGCTTTTCGAGACTGGGTATATTTTACGGACGCCACTGGCCGATCGGATAAAATCGAGTATTATTATCTGTTAGTTCAGTCAGCCGTCTTCAATTGATTATGAGGACAATGTAGGTAGTCTATGGGACAAAGGACCTACGCCAGAGATCAAAATAATTTGAAAAAAGTCTCAGAAAGCTTATGTTCTCTTTATTTGTGATTACTGATCTGTGCATTTGTTCATAGACGGTCTCAGAAGCTTAGAACTTCGGATAAATTTCGATCTGTGACTCAGTCACGTAATTTAGAAATCGAGTTTATTTTGTCGGCAGTGAATTTTCGAATTTATAGTTTTTTGTATTATCGTTATTGAGTTGAAAGTGTCGTCAGGTAAAATTTGTGCGAATACTATGATGGGAATAGTAATCTACAAACTTCTGAACTCAGGTTTATTGCGACAGTGCTATTGAATTGAAAATAATATTGATAAATTCCACCTGTGTTTTGAGACTACATTGTTATTCAATGTTTTTCGTCCAATACGTGATTATTCGAGACTTTTTGCGCTAACGACTTTGTGAAAATAATAGTGCTCAGTGAAAAGAACTACTAAAGAAAGTAATTTTCTTACCTCAAAAACGATTCTTTTTGTTTGTGCAGGGACTTACTATTCAGAAATGAAGATCTAAGTTAATTCAAGGAGTATGCCAAATGTTTGAGAAAACAGTGATGAAGCAAGTATTATATTGTGTTATATAGAATAAGATTTTTCAACCTTTGTTGATATTGAAGGAATGGATTTGGAAAACAAACAAACCATCCCTAGTTGAGTAGAATAAATAATTCAAGAAAAATTTACATGAAACACATAGGATAGAGCATTTCTAATGTACTTCACAACTAATCATTAATGAACTGCTCCTTAGCAATTTTATTATTTTGACAAAATGGCGACTTCAAAGGAAAAAATGATTGGTATGAAATTATCACCTTGTTCTTCTAAAACAGAAATGGGATATAAAATTGAATCTGACCAACTTTTTAAAGATGAAGGTTTTGAATTCACTGTACCTCCTGAAGTCCCTGTATTTCACCCCACAGAAGAAGAATTTGCAGACCCCTTAGCATATATTGGAAAAATTCGTCCTATTGCTGAGAATACTGGTATATGTAAGATAAAACCACCTGCCAACTGGCAGCCTCCTTTTGCGGTTGATGTAGATAAATTGAGATTCACTCCTAGAATCCAAAGGTTGAATGAATTAGAAGCTAAAACTAGAATCAAATTGAATTTTCTAGATCAGATAGCTAAATTTTGGGAATTGCAAGGTTCCTCTCTCAAAATTCCTATGGTAGAAAAAAGAGCATTAGATCTATACACTTTGCATAGAGTTGTGCAACTTGAAGGTGGGTTTGAATCAGCTTCTAGGGATAGAAAATGGTCAAAAATTGCTATTCGTTTAGGATATCCTGCAGGTAAAAGCATTGGTACAATTTTAAAACAGCATTATGAAAGATTATTGTTCCCATTTGACGTTTTCAAGCAAGGAAAAACAATGGAAATCAAAGTGGACTTGGATATTCCTGAACGTAATGAAAAAACTGATAAGGATTATAAACCTCATGGCATTGTTGGCAGAATGGCCATAAAACCTCCATGTGAGAATAAAGCTAGACGTTCCAAAAGATTCGAGAATCAGAACAATGACGAGGAAAAACCAAAAATAGAAGATGATGATGATGATGCAGATAGTAAAGAATTGAAAAGACTTCAAATTCATGGAGCTGGTCCTAAGATGGCCGGTTACAATGATAAAAAGAAGAGATCTAAGAATGTGAACACGGAATTCGACCCATTAGCTAAATATGTATGTCACAATTGCAGTAGAGGTGATTCAGAGGAATTCATGTTATTGTGTGATGGATGTGATGATAGTTATCATACGTTTTGCTTGATGCCTCCATTATCCGATGTTCCCAAAGGAGATTGGCGCTGTCCAAAATGTGTAGCAGAAGAAGTATCAAAGCCTATGGAAGCATTTGGATTTGAACAAGCTCAAAGAGAATATACGTTACAGCAATTTGGAGAAATGGCTGATCAATTCAAATCAGACTATTTCAATATGCCAGTACATATGGTTCCTTTGCCAATGGTGGAAAAAGAATTCTGGAGGATTGTTTCATCCATTGATGAGGATGTTACAGTAGAATATGGGGCAGATCTTCATACAATGGACCATGGTTCCGGGTTTCCAACAAAGACTTCAATTAATTTATATCCAGGTGATAAAGAGTATGCTGATTCTGGATGGAATTTGAACAATCTCCCTGTCCTAGAAGGTTCCGTATTGGGATACATCAATGCAGATATTTCTGGGATGAAAGTGCCTTGGATGTATGTTGGGATGTGTTTTGCAACTTTCTGTTGGCATAATGAAGATCATTGGAGTTATTCTATCAATTATTTGCATTGGGGAGAAGCCAAAACTTGGTATGGTGTTCCTGGCAGCAAAGCCGAATTATTTGAGGAAACGATGAAATCAGCAGCCCCTGAGCTTTTTCATTCTCAGCCTGATCTGTTGCATCAGCTGGTGACAATTATGAACCCAAATGTACTAATGAATGCTGGAGTTCCTGTATATCGTACTGATCAATGTGCTGGGGAATTTGTAGTTACTTTCCCAAGAGCTTACCATGCAGGATTTAATCAAGGATATAACTTTGCAGAAGCTGTTAATTTTGCACCTGCAGATTGGCTTCGTATGGGTAGAGAATGTATTCTCCATTACTCGCACCTGAGAAGATTCTGCGTCTTTTCTCATGATGAACTTGTTTGTAAAATGGCCCTTGTACCAGATAAATTGGACATTACAATAGCTGCTGCTACATATCAAGACATGTTGCACATGGTAGATATAGAAAAGAAACTACGTAAAAACTTACTGGAATGGGGTGTGACGAACGCTGAAAGGGAAGCTTTTGAATTGCTCCCAGATGATGAGAGGCAATGTGAAATTTGCAAAACGACATGTTTTTTATCTGCTTTAACATGTACTTGCACCAATGTTTTAGTTTGTTTGAGACATTTTGAAGATCTATGCAAGTGTACTCCAGCTGCTCATACCTTGAGGTATCGTTACACATTGGATGAACTTCCTGTTATGTTGAAAGGATTAAAATTGAAAGCTGAATCATTTGATCATTGGGTAAACCGTGTAAAAGATGCTTTAGATCTCAATACTCCTAAAACCTTATCTTTGACTGAATTGAAAGCATTATTGAATGAAGCAAATGGAAAGAAGTTCCCTAAATCTGACTTGCTCCAAACGCTTACCAATGCTGTGGTGGATGCTGAAAAGTGCGCCAGTGTAATTCATCAACTTGATTTGAATAAGATAAGGACCAGAACAAGAAATTCCACCGATAACAAGTACAAACTAACAATTGAAGAATTGACTCTATTTTGTGAGGAACTGGACAGCCTAGCTTGCCATTTGGATGAAAGTAAGAACATTAAAATGTTACTTCAACAAACTAAAGCTTTTGAGAAGGAAAGCAAAAGACTGCTTCAGAGTAAACTCTCAGAATGTCTTGTTCCGGACTTGGAGAACTGTTATAATTTAGGAAACTCTTTGTGTATTGAACTGCCAGCATTAAAACAAATTGCTGTTAGAATAAAACAAGCATCTTGGTTGAAAGATGTGCTTTCATATAAGAAGAGATCTGAAGTTTTAGCGATTGATTCTATTAATAGCTTGATCAAAGGAGGTATGGAATTACCACCCCATCCTGAAATGGAAGAAGAACTTGGCATTCTTCAAGGCCTCCTGATAGCCAGTCAGGAATGGGAAACAAAAGCACAAGCCGTTTTGAAAGACAAAGGTAATGATGTACTGATTGAAGTGGACAAACTTCTTGCCGAAGCAGCAGCCATTAATGCCTACCTACCAACTGAAGAATATTTGTTCGATGCCATAAACAAGGCTAGGGATTGGTTGAGATTACAAGAAGATATGAATTCGGCAGAATATTATCCTTATTACGATGATATGGAAGATTTAGTCAAGAAAGGACGTGCTTTGCCTTTATATCTTGTTGAAGTCAACCGTTTAGCCACCTACCTCGAATCAGCTTTCTCATGGAAAGAGAAAACAAGTAAGGTGTTCTTAAGAAAAAATTCCACTATAACCCTATTGGAGGCACTAAGCCCCAGAAGCCAAATAAATCCTTCAAAACAAAAGAAAAAAAGTAGCGATGACCCTGATCCTCTGGAAGGCGCTGATCCCAATTCCTTCGTAACAGTTTTCAAACAGGCAGAAGAGACTGAAATGGATCTCATTAGGAATTTTAGAAAAGAGAACTCTGCAAAAAGCTTAGACCCCAACGACTGTGCGTCCTTTTGTACATGTCAGAGGAACGCCTTTGGACTAATGATGCAATGTGAATTGTGCAAAGATTGGTTTCACTCTGTATGTGTTCAACTTCCAAAGATAGCTACCACAAGTTTCAAGGGTAATTTTACAGTAGCAGCTATGCATTTTGGTTTCAAAGACTGCAAATTCCTATGTCCTAACTGCTCTAGAACCAAGAGGCCAAGACTAGATGTTATACTTGGATTGTTGATGTCTCTTCAAAAATTATATTGCAGGTTGCCAGAAGGTGAGGCCTTGCAATGTCTCACAGAAAGAGCAATGAATTGGCAAGATAGAGCAAGGAATCTACTGCAAAATCCTGAATTGACGGCAGCTACAACGGTGTTGAACAACTTCAACAAGAGGTTCTTAGAAGCTGCGGCTAAACAAAGAACAGAAGAAATTATATCTAGTGAACTGAAAAAGGCTTGTAAAAACCCAGACCTTCAACAGAAAGTGACCGAAATTGCGCATAAGAGCGGTGTAGGTTTGGAATCCTCTTTAGACTCTGATGATTCTAAGGAATGCACATCTAGTTCGGTTCAAGAAGATCATATAGATGAGCATGCCTACTCGTTACATCTACCCAAAATCAATGAAGACGAATTCAGAGTTCACATAAGCTCTGAGCTGAGCTTGCAGATTGCAGAGTTATTGATGGAAGGTGATTTACTGGAAGTGCACCTAGATGAAACATTGCAATTATGGAAGATTCTCCAGTCCACTCGGAACCCAGAGAAGGAACCGATACTAATAGATTTTGACCAGCAATCATTGTCAACACCTGTGAAAAGAGGCAGAAAAAGAAGATCTGAAGAGTGCGAGGCAGCAAGAAAGCTGAAAAATATCAAATCAAACTTCACCAAAAAACCTGGGGAGAAGAAAATCCGAGAAAAGAGAGAGAAACCGGGTAGAAAAAAGAATAGTGAAAAATCCAAACAGAAAATATCTACAGAATCCGACGATGAGGACGAAGATGACCAGTATGCTAGATGTGCTGCAAATAATTGTCAAGTACCTACTGGCAATGTAGATTGGGTACAATGTGATGGTGGTTGTGAGCTTTGGTTCCACATGGCTTGTGTTGGACTGTCTGCAGGGGACATAAATGAAGACGAAGATTATATTTGTATGTTATGTTCTCAATCTTTTGAAAACCTGAATACAAATGAAAGTAGCAGATCTAATAGTCCGCCTTCACCAGATTCAACGCAACCTTCAACTTCCAAAGACACTAACTAAATTCGTTTTCATAAAAAAAATTGACGTATTAAAAAATGCAGGGGGTAACTAAGGACTTTAGTGAAAATTTATTTAAACTATGTGCGCAGACCTTGCACAATTTTTATATTCCAGTGATGTTTCCATTCCACCCTGTATTTTACCTTTAGTTTATATTCGAGTCGTAATAATAGTACAATCTTCTGTATCAATTTTTTCATATTCAGTTATGACGAATGAAATCACCTGTATTTAAATTTTACCTGTTTTACATTATATTTTTCCATGTCATATTCCATTTTTCTGTTAAGTTGTACATTTGTTATATATATAAAAGTAGTTCTAATTTTTCGCCACCAAAAATTTTTCAAATCCCAAATTTATTTTTTGATAGAAAAATATTTATGTATCATATCCATAATTTTATTTTAGTTCTTATTTAGATCTGTGCAACTGAACTGTAATTTTTAATGTTCGAACGTGATGCAAAATAATGTGTCGGAACGAGTGAATGAATGAATTTGACTTATATTATCCATATGTTTGAGTTGATATATATATATATGTGCGATTGATAAAAGATGCTGTATATATAGAATCGCTATTTATATTTGTAAGTAAAATTAAATTGGTTCCAAATTCATTACTTTTTTTATACCTTGCATGCAAAAAAATCTCTTAAGGTGAGCTCGGGACCTCCGCTACCCCTCATTGGCTGTACCATATAATTCTATAGATTTATATTTAATTTCAAATGACAATCGATCTAATAGATCAAGTTATAATAAACTTGAAAATGGAAATGGTCATTCAGGTTATGAGTTTGAAATTGAACTTAACAACTATTTTTTTTATGCCTTTTTTATCAATCGAATACATTGATACTATTTTTGTTTCCGACAAGATCCCACAAAGATATATTTCATATTATCACTAAAAAAATTATAATTTGTTGGAAATTGATTTTATACCCTTTTGAAACTGATTGATAATTTAACTATAATGGCTTACATCTAAAAGAAACTTTTTGTCGGTCTATTAAGATAAATGTTTTCAGTACACATTATACAGTGTCTTTCACGAGGAACCTCACCCATATTTATACGGGAAACTACTGACCGTATTTTCATGAAATTTATCACTTGTAAGTATTTCATGATGCTGATGAAATCTAAAATATTTTCAAGGCATGAGCACCTCCAGTGTTTCCGGAAATGACGTCAACTTCCGTTTTTCAAATTAGAACACCATTTTTATTGCAGAAATAGATTCCTTAGAAAATTTCAAGTTATTCTGATGTAACATTTTTCAGTTTTGGTTGGAAAATTCGAAAAAAAAATCAAAAATAGAGCTCCGCTGAAACAAGAATAACTTCGATGTTTTTGGATAGAAAATTTTCATTTTTGGGATTTTTCAAGATGTAAGATTGATGTATCCACTTTAAAAATCGAAATCGCGATTCATGATACAGTGGGTGAAAAAATCGCTTTCAAAGTTAGGGATGACAAAATCGTGAAAAATCAATTTTTTCAAATTAGAACCCCATTTTTTTATGGCAGATATTGAATCTACGTTAAAAAATAATGTCAGTGTATGCATCACACCCTTGCCCTAAAGTGGATATTTTATGAGTTATTCACAAAAAACTGTTTTTCGTCTTGAATTTTCAGCTATTTCTTTTCCCTTCACGCCAAAAAGATGAAATTTTCAGGAACTGTTATTTGAACCATGTTTTAGATTTTACTACCCTAATATGCAAGAGAAAAAAGTTACAGGTTGTTCCTAAATAGACGGCTAATTTGGATTCGAATTTGTATCGGAAGCCTCTTTATTTCAACTAATCGGATTTCTCTCCAGTGATAAATAAATAATTCCTTATGAACCATATGCAAAAACTTGCCATGTTTTACATTCTTTTTTTTTAATGATAGATATCATTAATTACATCTGCCAAGTTCCTCTTTATTCAGTAGCATTTTGTGTTTACTATTAATTTGGTGATAATTCGTATTAAGTTATAAAATCGATCACTATGCCTAATTTTACCAATGAAGATTCATAATATGTAATCATGATTAAAAAAATAATAATCATTAAGTCGTTATTTTAGCCCCCCAAGGTGTTGCAAGTCAGAGATAACTACTGAATTATTTTTTTGTCGACATGTAGATGATTCTGCAGGAGTTTGATGGCATTCTCATGTATGGTTGATTTTTTATGATTTTTTAAAAATCAGGCCGAGTATCTATTGACCCCCTGGGGGTGCAAGTGAATGTGGCATATGCAGAAATTGTGAGTTGATGCTTCTTAATGTTATTGTGATATTTGACCTCAATCCTATGTCTAGTTTCCCAGGTATGAATTACTCAGAGAAAACTCGGCTGGAGTTCGGCTAGCCCCCCCAGGGGGTGCAAGTGGAAATGAGTAATAAAGTTATTCTTTGTATTAAGAGAAAAGAATTAATACCAAATTTCGTGTCGATTCTATGTCTAGTTCTCGAGATATTCGTATCTGCTTGAATAGTCATTAAGCCGTTATTTTAGCCCCCCAAGGGGTTGCAATTCAGAGATAACTACTGATTTATTTTTTTGTCGTAATGTAGATGGATCTGCAGGAGTTTGATGGCGTTCTCTTTTATGGTTGATTTTTTATGAATTTTTAAAAATCAGGCCGAGTACCTATTGACCCCCTGGGGGGTGCAAGTGAATGTGGCATATGCAGAAATTATGAGTTGATGCTTCTGGATGGTATTGTGGAATTTGACCTCAATCCTATGTCTAATTTCCCAGGTATGAATTACTCACAGAAAACTCGACTGGAACTCGGCTAGCCCCTCCCTGGTGGTGCAAGTGGTAGTGAAACACAAAGTTATTTTGTGTATATAGAAAGAAGATCAAATACCGAATTTCGTGTCGATTCTATGTCTAGTTCTCGAGATATTCGAATCTGCTTGAATAGTCATTAAGCCGTTATTTTAGCACCCCAAGGGGTTGCAAGTCAGAGATAACTACTGAGTTATTTTTTTGTCGATATGTAGATAATTCTGCAGGAGCTTGATGGCATTCTCATGTATGGTTGATTTTTTATGAATTTTTAAAAATCAAGCCGAAAACCTACTGACCCCCTGGGGGGTGCAAGTGAATAGGGCATATGCTGAAACTGTGGGTTGATGCTTCTCAATGTTATTGTGAAATTTGACCTCAATCCTATGTCTAGTCCCAGGTATGAATTACTCACAGAAAACTTGGCTGAAACTCGGCTAGACCACACAAACCCCCTCCCCCTCCCCCAAGGGGTGCAAGTGGAAGTGATTCATAGAGTTATTATCTGTATTTAGAGAGAAGAATAAATACCAAATTTCGCGTCGATTCTATGTCTAGTTCTCGAGATATTCTTATCTGCTTTAATAATCATTAAGCCGTTATTTTAGTCCCCCAAGGGGTTGCAAGTCAGAGATATCTACTTAATAATTTTTTTATCGACAGGTTGATAATTGTTACAGGAGTTTGATGTTCATTCTCAAATTAATTTCCAATTTTTTGGCATATATTTATGAATTTTAAAAAATCAGGCCTGTCTACCTTTTGTATGTGCTTATTACATTTTTGAAAAAAGATTCACTTCAAGTAGGTAAAATATTATAAGAATGATATAATTTGCTGAAGCATATACTTTATTTTTCAATGGAATCATTAGAATTCAGTTAAAATCCAAAAAAAATTATTTGTTCAGAAAAAGGAAGGGATAAATAAATATTGATGGTGATGATTAATGAATGAAATAACAAGATACACAACTATCCATTTTGAATTCACTTCTTTCACAACAAATGTTATGCTGCGTTCCCACGACAGTTAACCACGCTAGTCAACTTTCGTTCGTGACACTACGAAAGTGTGAATTTATAAAACGTTCACACGGTTGGGGGTTCGTGGCGTTCACGCCTCGCGTTTCGACTTTAGTCACCATCGAAACATCGATCATGAATGATCTAGTTGTTGAAAGTTGTGCTGTTTTAAGTTCATTTTTTGCTACTATCTTAGCAAAAAGCTGGAGTGCTTACAGGACACAATTACAAGAAAACGAAAAAGACGTTTTTGGGTTAGAGAATGGAGACAGCGAAGAAATATGTTAGGAGCGTCATCAAACTTGGTTAGTATGGAACTAAAAGCAATTTTCCAGAAGATTTTAGAGAAACCTACTGCGAATGACTGCATTTCAGTTTGAATACCTCTTATCGCGTGTTACAAATAAAATTTCAAAATCTAACACTAACATGAGACAAGCAATTAGTGCAAAAACAAAATTAGAGGTGACGTTACGTTACGTTACGGACGAATAAAACTGTTCATCTGATCAAACCAAAATACTTTTGGCTTGTATATGTCATCTGTACCTTTTCCAGACCTTGCACTGTCTGAGATATTTTTAACTCCTGACAGAAAGATTCTTAAATTTTTGAATTTTGCTACAACTTCTTTTGGTCCAAATCCAAGAATATCTAATTCATGACTTATTCTCTTTGCTGCGGCTGCTCGTAAATCTCTATCACGGTATTCCTCTAAACTTGGATCATATAACACCTTTTCCATCGAATATAACTCCAAAAAACGCGTAGTTTCACTGTCGTTGAACTTAATAATTCCACGTTGCTGTGACGACATCTTGGCTTTACGAACGGTATATCACGACTGAAAATCAAACAGGTTTGATCTATCCACGCTTGAGTCGTGCGCTGTTCCTCACGAAAGCAAGTTTAACGACTATGCATTCACACAGAAGTGTATTTCACGAAAGCGTGGTTCACTGTCGTGATTAACGCCTCGTGGGAACGCAGCATTAGGTTATATATCAGGAATCTTGACAGAGAATAACTAACAGATGAGTCACACCTGGTTCCCTAAGATGGCCGTTTCCGTTCACAAGATTTTCAAAGAAAGAACCCGGTGTGCTCCTTCCTGGTATTTTATATTCTATGTATGTGGTACCAACAAGATGGCTGCCCAGCGCATTATGCGCGCACGGTACGCGAGTTTCTCGATCGAGAATACCCCGATAGGTGGATCGGGCGAGGTGGTACAATTTCGTGGCCTGCCCGCTCGCCCGATTTAAATCCCATAGATTTCTTTTACTGGGGAACGATAAAGGAAAAAGTGTACTCTAAACCCATTCAAGATTTAGACGAGCTACGACAAGGAATTTGGGAAGCCGCTGAAAACATTAACTCGAGAAGATACGCTCGTCTTATTACACGGTCATTTTTAAGGAGATGCAGAGCTTGCATTGCAGCTGAAGGCAAACAGTTTGAACATTTGATGTAAATTCTTAATGTAATTAAATTAAAATCATTACTGTGGAAATGTAATAACTGAATTTTATTTTAAACTTGCACCTAAACCTAACAAATTCCTTATTAACCCATGGTTATTACTCTTATGACAAGATGGCGGCTCTGTCTCACTTACATTGTCGAAATGGCATGTACTTGTGCCTGTAAATTGTGGACTTAAAAACGCCTTGGCTGTATTGCAAATAATTTATCTAATTAAATAAAATTGTTATTTCCTAAATTAAGAAGTACTTAGCAAGTATTATACCATTTTGATGATTGACTAAATGCACAATCTTTTAAAGTTACTTGGAAATAGTGTAGTACATTTTTTTACGGTACAGTCGGTTAAAGTTGGGTGATGTAATTATTTTAAATTAATGGTGGCCAAATCCAACATTTAATTTAAAATTGAGGCAGCTATGGTTGAATTTTGAATTGTATTTTAAAGAAGGGTTATTCATGGTTATAATAAAAAAAAAGTTTCAGGAAAAGTTAATATTTGTAGCCACAGGACTTGAAAGATCATCACAGGGTGTCAGTTTTTCTAATTTTTTTAATAGTTATAATTCAGAAGGGTGCATGACAAGCATTTTTTTATATTTTTCTATTAACTATCATGACCCATCGCCCGTTTTCGGCTTGACGTTGATTTCTGGGACACCCTGTATGTGCATAAAATTCTACATAAATTACCATCTATATGCAGATTAACTAACTTTTAATTAATTAATTTTAGTTAATTAAATTAACTATTTTTCTTGTGGAGCTATATTGAAAAATTCACTACATTGCTGTATTTCACCTCATTAATTCAAATCTAAAGCACGAAACTGATATTTCAATTTGAAAAAGGGCTTGGATCGGAGTTCACCAAGGGCGCTCCCCTGTGGGTCCTTCATTGGTAACTGGAAACAGGGCCGCGCCGACCATGTGTCCAACTTAAAAGATTTATTATCTGTATTATTTATCTTTAAACTATGATCGGGGTATTAGCAATTATCCCTAGGAAGACCAATCTTCTGCTTGAAATCAGTTATGATTTTTTCTGTGTGAATGTTCTTAATTTCTGTGTTCTGGATAATATAACCTGTAAATTATAGTTTTGCGAAGGATAAACATTAATCAAAACACATTCCTCGACTGGTTGAGGTGATTAACAAATCTAATTCTTTATATACCATCACTCAAATTTTTGGGCATTTTGATGGAAATGTAATATTGTTTAGTTGATTAGAGTGTTTTATTTCGAAGCGCGAAAAAATGTTGAAAACAGCTTCTAAACCAGTGGACGTTCAGGTCTGTGACAATTATTTTAAAACTTTAAAAAGTTTTATATCTTGTCTTTGAATTGCAGGATCTTCATTTCAAATTGCAATGTCGCCTGAAAGTTTTCAATAAAGAGGATGGCAAATTTCAGCGTAATACAAGTTTAGTAGCTTGTGCTAACCGATATGGTTTGGTTTTTGTTGGGTGTTCATCAGTTTTGAAAGGTGAATAACAGTTAGATGTGAAATGAATATTTTATTTTAAATTTCTTCAATATTTCAGTTTATCGCTTTGAGAATATTGAAGATACTTCTTCAACAAAAGCTACAACAAATTGTCCAAGGAGAGAACTGAATCTCAATTTACAGCCTTATCATATTTCTGTTAATTGTGATGATACAATATTAGCAGTTATCATTGAGAAGAATGAGTGTCTAACAGTTATATTTTATGATGTATTATCTTTTTATAGGGAACAAATAGTTGTTTTAAATGAAATAAGACTCACTAGTACACCTGGTGTGGAAGTCCTTCAGTGTAACTGGCATCCCACTATAAACAATATTTTCACTGAGTGTAAATCAGATGGTACACTTGGTGAGTGATTTGAATGAACTCAACCTAAATCAATTCAAAGTATTGTTAATTTTTAGGTCTGTATGAACTGAAAGATAAATCTTTTGATGTTAAAAAATTACCAGCTGAGTCCAGAGCTTCTTGCTTTTGTTGGAGTCCTAAAGGCAAACAGATTGCTGTTGGATCGCAAAATGGAAAAATTATTCACTATAAGCCAGATCTTAAAGCAGTCAAAAGCATAGATGCACCTCCTTTTGAAAGACCCCATAGTATAATTTCTTTACAATGGATATCAAATTATCAATTTGTTGGCATTTTCAAAATGTTGGAAGAATCAGATCAGGAATGTTGTGTGGTCCTGATTGATGCTCCTAAAACAGGAAATACGGTCTTCACCAACTTTTATGATATTTGCTACAGTAGTGGGAATTTGAGGCAGCCTCAATATTACATAATAACAGAACAGCATTGGTAAGAAATTTAAGTGTTAAGTTTCATTATATACTGTATATTTTTGCTTCACAAATTTTTTGATCACAAATCTAGTTGTTTCCATTTCTTCACAAATTTACTGTACCTGAAGGTGACTATAAAAATTGCTCATCTCTAACCTTATAAATTTGCCACTAAATTTGTGTACTTTCAGGAATATTCTTTTGGTAGCATCAGCAAATGGAATGGAGGTAGCTGTTATGTCTGGTTCGGGAGAAACTTGGACCCAATGGATACTTCCCGATTCTTCAAGAGCTGAACTTCCTCTGGACGAAAATCAAGATGAAACTTTTCCTCTCGGAATGGCATTGGTCACTAGCTCAACAAAGCCAGTTCTTTGGGGAGAATCTTATATTCAACCTGCTCCCAGTCTAATTTTACTCTCCCATGAGGGTATCTTGTGTTCTTTCAGAATGATCAATTTGAAGGATGGAGCGCCAAGTGTGAATTCACCTCCAGAAAAAATTAACGATATGAGTGGCTTGAAATATTTCATTTCTCCAAATGTAGAAGAGATCAAAAATGAACAAGTGGTAGTTTCAAATGAAGTAAGTAGTTTGTGAAACTTTGGCAACTAAGATAAGGCACTGTACTCTATCCCCAGAGCCACATGCTACACTTGCTTATTCTGTCTATGGGCTGCACTACTAACACTGTACAATCTAATCACAATTTTTGAGTAATACAAAACTTACTTGATTACAAGAGATGTGTAGTAAAGAAACGACAAACTATCTCCATGATCACTAGTGTGCCCATGCCAAAACAGAACAGATTTTACTTCTATAATCATTTTTTCTTATAATTACATATACATACAAAAAAGAATTTGACGAATGAATTTCAGCACTCTCTCATCAAGTCTCTGGATAAAGTCAAACACTTACATGAAAACCTAAAAAAAGTTTTGGAAACTTGTCATCTTATTTTTTAATGCTCTATCTTAATCCGAGAGATATCTCACATTTTCCCGTACACCCTGTATATAATCGAAATACTCTTTAATTGTTCTTGAACTATATCAGCTAAAATAGAAGATATACATTGCCACTCCAATTTTTTGTGGATAAAAAATGTCTTCAAATTGAAAATATGCTGTTTCAATGCAAATAGAAAGCATTTCCATTATTTCATTTACGCTAAGTGTCGTTGTTCATTTAATGTTTCATCATCCTCAAGACGGTGGATATTGCCCGTATTATAATTTTACATGAGTTATTATTATCAATTCACTATGATTAATGCGTTTTTTTCCGATTTTCAGAATAGGCAGCTTCCAACCGTCACGGAACTACCTTCACCAAGTCAAACGAACCAAAATGTTACAGTCCAGCCGTCCAGTGCACCAGTCTTCAGTTCTTCTCCATCTGCACTTAGTAGCTACCGTCCCGTAAGTCGTCTCAATTCTTTCTCTGGAATTTTCTAGAAAATATTGTTCTTCCGAAAGTTACATAATTCACAGCATGGCTTCATAAAAAGTCTGAGACCTCTACTTTGTACTTGTTTTCTTGTGTGGGTTATGCTAGATATACATAACAGGTCAATTAAAACGTCTTCGGCCTACCATAGGCACATTTCTTTTTGGTAAAATTAGTTTTATATTTTTATTACATCATTCTGTTTAAGGGTGATACACTGATTACAGCAACCCTACAGGAATGCATAAATATTTAAGTCTTCAATTAATTATTTATAAGATGATGGTGAAACAAAATGAGGTTATAATTAATTTCCTTGATTCAAGCACAGAATTTTTTAGTAACTCGTTATATATTTTGAACAGACTATTGTTTTTGCAATGGATATATTTGTATTCTATTTATATTGTGCAGATGCCAACTACTCCATTGTCGACTACAACAACACCCAAGCAATCTTTTCCTACAAATCTGTTTGGTAACGATATCACCATCACTCCTGTCAGAAACAAGAATGCCCAGCAACCACCTACGTCTACAGCTGCTATGGGTACAGCCCTTTTGTCTAACATACTTCCTTCAGAGAGTGCTAACCAGTTTATAAACCAGAATCCTGCTCAGAGAAAGGAACCCATGACTTCAAGCTTACCGCCAGAGCATCGTCTCGCGCCTGCCCAAGCATTAGGTAAAAAATGTTTAAATATTGGCTTTAAAAAGGCACCTCGTTTCTTAGAAGTATTATTGAAAAAACTGAGTGTAGCCATTTTCATGATTTTCAATATTTTACATACAGGTATTCAAAACAAAAGCACTCCACCAAAACTTCCCATATCAATGGTGAATTTAACCCAAACTAATAGCACAACTAACACATACAGAGAAGTAGTTGAAAATGAATCTCAAGATATTGAACTAATGTTGACCAAAATGATTGAGATGGAGTGCTCTGCATTGGATGAAGAAGTTCGCAATTTGATAATGCAAGGACAATACCTGAGAATCAATATAAGTAATGATGAAATGGATCAAATTGTATTTCAGACAGAGGGTATCAAAGAGTTTCTCAATGAGTTGGTTGAAACATGCGAAATCCAATCTTCAGAGGTGGGTTGATCAATGGACAAACATAACACTTCAAGAAAAAATGTTTATTAATGAATTAATTGTGTTGTCCTTGTTGTAAAACGTTTAAAATTTATTGCAGATTCATACTTTGAAACAAACTTCCCTTCAATGTTGGGCGTGGTTAGAAGAAGCTAGGTCCAGATATGAAGAAAACCAAAACATAGAGTTGAAAGGATTGTTGAAATCAAAACCATTAGATTCTGTTTCAGAAAAACACCTCTCTTCCTTAAAACAAATGCAATTCTATCTGAACTCACAACTTACCCAGTGCCATAAATCACTGGATGATCAATGGGAGAAGTTTCAAGATTTTTGTCGCAAAACTAATAGAGTTCAGTTACCAACAATGGAAGCCATTTTTCAAACAATGGTGAAGCAGAATGCTGTTCTACAGAAGCATGTAAGATTTGGTATATAGACAAACAAATTTCCACTTCGAAAAATAATTTTGCCACATAATATTTTTTTTACTGATATTTTCAATGTGAGTCAATTTTAAACTCATTCATATAACTTTTTCAGAATTATATATTGAAAGATATCACCAGTCAGGTTAAGGGAAAGATGAAGGCTTCTAATCAAGCTGCTCTATTCAATCCTCTGGATAAAAAAGATAATCCAATACCTAGCTTCCACAATTTGAAGTTAGAACCGGAGAATATATACCATATATACCATCAAAAGGTGCTCAAGAGGGTGAAGTCTTTACCAGCAAACAAAGTAAATCATTTGAGGAGAATGCTTCATAATAGGGATGTACCACATGTTTCCGTCAAATCCCAGATGTCCACTTCTCTTCTGAATACAAGTTTGAAATTTGAAAACAGTGCTTTGAAAACACCAACTGGAAGAAGAAAAGAGAGTGGAATGACTAGGGATCCAGGTCTTTCCCCCCTAAATATAACATCTGCGCCACAAATTTCTAGTACGCCCCTGTCAGCTTTTGTAAATAAAAACGTTCCAACTGGAAAAGCTGAATCGACAAGCAGATTTAGAACTGAATTACAGGGAACTCTTTTGTCTTCTACTCAAAAATTTAATGCAGAGAATAATGACAGGCAATTGACTATCCAAGAACAAATTCCTTCATTGAGAACCTCGAGTAAAGATATTGGTGGAAATTACTTGGGAACAAAAAATGTTGCTTCTTTACCTACATCTGAACTCTTTTCTTCAGTTCCAATTACAACTTCAAAGAACCAATACCACGTTCAAACTTCACAACCATTTGTATCTACAGTTCAATCTATTTCAAGTGTGAACTCACAGGCAACTGGTGCTAATTTACCAATTTCGAAAATAAATGTTTCCATTCCCAACACTTTGAGCACTGCATCATCTATATTTTCATTTCTAACACCTAAACCAATGTCTGCCTCTTCTGGTCAATTGCTTGGTCGTAATACAAGCATTAATACAAGCAGTAACTTTTCATCTCCTCAAAACACTTTTCATTTTGGGGCTCCTTCAACAAACAATGGTGTAAGTTCTTTTAATAAAAGTGGTGGAAACACTCTGAAAAGTCTTATTACTGAAGCAAATATAGGAGAAGTTTTGAAGACAACTACCTCAAACACTGCTGTTACTTCTTTATTGCAGGCCACTAGAACAAGTGTTTCAATAGCACCTGGAAGTGGTACAGTCTCAACAACTGGTTCATCCTCACCTGCTGCTACAACAGCCAATAGAACATCTCTTTTCAATTCCTCTACTAATAAAGGACCTTCAACATTGCAATCAGCATTTGCTTCCTCTGCTACATTATCATCAAACGTTGTATCAGTAGCTGCAGCAGCAGGAAAGAGTGAATCAACCTCCAATAACACAATTTCTATTATTGGAAACCGTGTTCAGCCATTATCTTCTAACAATACTGTTGTTGGTAGCTCAAATGGATTTTTCACTTCTAAGAGTACAGTAGCAAGTAGCATTCCAGCACAAATAACTACCGCATCCATATTTGGTACTCAAGTGACAAGCAGTAGTACAATAGGAAGCTCAGCAACACAAAAAGTCGATATAGTCAGACAGACACTTGGTACGTCGCCAACAGTTAGCAGCTCAAGTGATAGTTCCCTTTTGAGTCAGATGCTTGATACTACAACAACAAAAGCTAGTTTTCCACCAACTACTTCAATATTCGGTGCTTCTATTTCAAGCAGTGGAACAACATTTACTTCCACTATATCTAGTCAACCTCCAAGTGTTCCATCATCTGATTCCTCTTCACTTAAAAGTACTCCATCCGCCTTATTTGGTTCTTTAGTTGGAAATAGTGTGTTTGCTTCCAGTCAATCTCCTAGTGTTACATCAAGTAGTACCACTACGATAGGGAATAGTTCTACTTCCATATTTGGTTCTCCACCAACAAACAACAGTGGTATTTTTGGTCAAATTCAGCCTGTCAGTGTTCCAGCCACAGCCAGTACTTTTGTAACAACCACTTCTTCCTCCAACTTCAGTTCTTTAGCTTCAACCGGTGGAGATATATTTAGTGCCGTTGTTCCAAATCAACAAATCAGTGCTGCAAGCACAGGAACTGGCCCTGTAACAACCACTTCTTCAATATTCAGATCTTCAGCTTCAAACAGTGAGGGTATTTTTAGTGCCGCTGTTCCAGGTCAACCTATCAGTGCTTCATCCATAGGAAGTGGCTCTGTAGCAAACACATCTTCATCAATATTTGGATCTACAGCTTCAAGCAGTGGGAGTATTTTCAGTGCCGCAGTTTCAAATCAACCTATTACTGCTTCATCCACAGGAGGCGGCTCTGTAACTAGCACTTCTTCACCAATATTTGGATCTTCAACCAGTGGAAGCATTTTCAGTGCTGCTGTTTCAAGTCAGCCTATTAGTGCCCCATCCACAGCTACTATTTCTGTAGCTAGTACTTCTTCTTTGACATTTGGTTCCTCTTCAATATCAGGCACTTCGACTTCAAATAGCGGAGGTAGTCTTATTAGTTCTGCTCCTTCAAGTAAACCCGCTAGTAGTACTTCTTCCTCGATGATTAATTCAAGTGGTGGAGGTATCTTTGGAGGTGCTGTTCAATCTACAACTTGTACCTCGACAGCAAGTACTTCGGCGTCGATCTTTGGATCATCGGGTACCAGTGGAAGTCTCTTTGGCACTACGGTATTAGCTGCACCCACTGGTAGCTCATCTGTACCAAGTAGTTCATCTTCAATATTTGGTTCATCAGTTTCAAACAGCGGAAGTATTTTTGCTACATCCACACAAGGAGTATCAGTTTCCAATTCATCCATATTTGGTTCGTCTGCTTCATCAAGCGGAACGATATCCACGAGTGGAAAATCGATATTTGGCTCTCCACCAACTTTATTTGGCGCTTCCGGGCCTGGTACAACCCCTTCTTTTAGCACCACAACTACTTCATCCCCTTTTGGAGCTCCACCTTTTAGTGCTACGTCCGGAAATTCAATATTTGGTAACGTAACAACAAGTAGTTCACTATTCGGTAATAAGGCTACATTTGGATCGACCTCAGAGGCTAGTTCACCATTTGGTGCTACAGTAACATCTTCAACATCTTTCGGTGGAGCAACTAATTCTCGGTCAGTGTTCGGACAAGCCTCCCCATTTGTTGCTTCATCAACTGTCACCTCTTCATTTGGAAGTGCCCCAACCAATGCGCAATCTCCTTTTGGAGGTACTAGCTCTCCATTTGGAAACACCACTCCTGTAGTGTGTTCACCGTTTGGAAGTAAACAAACCTTCGGAACTGGCTTTAATGCAGAGAATGCTAATACGCAAGCGTCGTCTCCCTTTGGTCAGGCAAGCGTCTTTGGAACTACTTCTTCTGGATCGGCGTTTGGTGCTTTCACACAGTCGAAAAGTACTGAAGGATCCTTTGGTTTTGGCAGTTTGAACGTGGGCGGTGCTAACCAAGGCCCCTTCTCGAAATCCGAAGAGAACAAATCACCATTCAGCGGACCTACATTCAATCCTCCCGCCTCAAGCGGATCGCTTTTCGGTTCGCCCACATTTGGAAACAGCAATGTTGGCGGTGGCCTTTTCAGGCAGTCCGCCTTCGGGGGCGACTCATCGTTCGGCAGTGCACAGCAGTCCGCGGGTCCGTTTAGTGTAGGTGGTGGATCAATCGCCCAGACAGGTTTCGGGGTATCCCAGCAGAATCAGCCAAAAACCTCTGCGTTTGGAGCGGCTCCCACTTTCGGAGGATCGCCGGCATTCGGGGCTGCCCCGACTTTTGGAGGAGCGCCGGCTTTTGGAAGTACATCGCCATTTGGAGGGGCAAGCAAAGTTTTTGGATCTCCTACTTCGACCTCAGGTGGTGAGTTCTGTATTTTAATGGTGATTATTATTGACTTCAAGAATTTTTTTTCCTACCCTTCTGAAATCGTTGATTCGCTTGGTATTTACGAAGTTGGATTGTTAAGTACCCGTATTTAGCAACAGAGAGAACTGTAGGTAAAAAAAAATCTGTACACCATCTTTTAGTGCTATCCTTTAAACGATGTCTGTCAAATTTCGCAACAATTTAGAGTGGTTGTGATTAGCCGTTAGTGTTATTTTGAAAAATAGAAAAAGAGCAATATCGTTCAATGATCCGATAGTTTCATTTGAAAGAAATCAAAGATCGATTGGTAACTGTTTACTAGGACCGTGCACCCATCAGAATTTGGAAAATCACTGGGCTAAGTGTATCTAGCTAAAAGAAGACTATAATGAGAAATAAATTCCTAAACGACTCGACTTTTCTTTCGAAACACGGGTACTTATCCATTATCTCGTAAAGATAGACAAAATCACAGAAAATGGAGTAACTAGCGATTTATCATCGTGGACTTTAATCTATTATATACAGTGATTTTTTAGGATATCCATCCTCAATTCACATCCAAAATGTCTATAATTTCTATTTGTTGCAGGTAATCTTTTTGGATCATATAGTCAACAGAGTTCTGGTTTTGGAAGTTTCGGAAGTCAAAGCTCAATGGGTTTCGGCAATTTGGGACAACAGTCTAATACTGCCAGTGAAAATCCTCAGCAAGGTACGGGTTTCGGAACTTTTGCAAGCCAAAACACTATTGGTTTTGGAAATCTAGCTCAACAAACAAATGGTTCAGGACAGAGCGCATTTTCTGGGTATGTAAATTTCTGAACAGTTGCTAAAATTTGGCCAGTTTCTATTTTCCAAGGCAATTATTTTTTTTTTAAATCAAGAAATAATGAGAATCAATAAGTAATATTTGATGAACATTCACTAAGATGTCTCAAATATCGTAGCAAATCTTCTACAACTATTGTCGAGTGCCTTCTTCCAGAGAATTCTTCAAATAAATCAGTTATATTTTGGGCAGGAATTTTTTTATGATGGAATTAGTTTAGAATGATTATTTGAGGTATATCCACCATCAGATTTCGATATTTTTCCTACCAATGTTTCAACGGATATCTTCTATCGTTCTAAAGGTAAATTAGCTTTTTATAAAAAAATTAGAAAGTATGAGCTGAGGTCAGATGTCTTGGTAGAAATTATCCATTGACTTAATCTATAGAAATATAACATTATTGAAAAAATATGATATATATATATGTATTTGTATCATTGAAGTGCATCATAAAAAAATTATTTGAGGAGTGTAATTTGAAAAAAAAAAGATTTTCTCATTACTCAGATACTACTAGGTCGATTTGGCTGAATAACCATAATCCCTGCCATCACTTCGCTACCATCTTCAAATTTCTGGCCCTAGAAGTGTTTTTTGAGCCCAGGAAAGAGATAAAAGTCCCCTAAGTTTTGATCTGAAGAATAGAGTGGGTGCTCAAGTATTTTGAATCCTTCTTGTAATGCAGCCAGTGCCAGTGCGTTATCTTGGTGAAATAGCACCCCAGCTCGTAGTTTGCCGCGCCTGTTTTCTTAATGACCTCCTGTGATCTTCTTATTTGGTCTTAATAGTTAGGATCCATGATAGTAGTTTTTTTTCCAAGTATTGGACCATAAAAATTCCTTTGGCGTCCTAAAAAACGTATTCCGTAACCTTTGTCGCCCAACTCCAGACTTTGAACCTAAACGAAAATGTACTACGTCGTTTGTGGAGGTTTGCCATGTATTCGATTTATTTTTATAAAAACAACATGGTTTTGTTGCTTTCTAACAATTTTTCAGAAAAGAAAAATGCACTTGATGCATTGAAAATATTTTATGAAATTCATGATATTAAAATACTCCTGTACATTTTAAAGGATTCTTTCTGTTTCAGAAATTCTTCGTTTTCAAGTTGGCGATGAGGAAATAACATAATTAAGGCAAAAGAAATAGATATGTATTTTTTACAATAAATGATTGAAACCAGAGTTATTGACTCCTCTGTACAGAAATATATCTTTGTGATGAATTAAGATTTTAATGTTAATTCGTAACGTGGATCTGTTTTTTTTAGGATTAAATAAAATACATTAGGTAATCGAAATTTTATGAAATATGCTTATTGAACCTATTCTCAAACTAATTTTATTTTAGACTTCGATTACTAAAACTTGAACAGTAATACACAATCTGAAACGAATATCTTCATCTCTGAATAAAATCAATTTTCATGAAAGGGGTGAATGAAATAGTTACACCAAGGATATGAGTATAAAAATATTTATTAAAGATATGAATAAATATTTGATTATATGCAAACAGTAAAAATTTCAAATTTATTCAACTTTCACTAAATAATTCATAAACTTTATGTGCAAATTCAGTATTTACATTTATTTCTCCATACAAATAAATTTCAGCCTTAACTTACAAGTTAGAGTAAAATTTTTTGGCTTGTCTTAAATAAAAATTAACAAATTCTTAAAGGACCATTCTTTAGGAACCAAAATGTAAAAAAAAATCTTTAAGAATTCTTCAGCACCCTTAATTTATCGAAAAGTGGCGATATCTGATAAACCACAAATGAAACTTATGCAGAAATAAAATCAGTAATATAATAATAACTCTTGTAACAGCTCAATATTGACAAATTGATTTCCATTCTTCCATTAATGGATAGTAGTTACAGCCTTATTGAAAATGTGCATTCTGAAATAAGAAGATTAAAAAATCTCAAGAGACTGAAGAACACAGTAACAAAACTAATACTGCATAAAGATCACTCAATAATTATAAATATAACATGGTTTGATGGAAATAAATAACATATGGTGTACACTTTGGACAACTTGAATGATATCTACACTACAAACATAGCAAGAATCTATACATAAAATATATAACATTGTCAAATTTGATTTGATATTTGAAACAAAAAAAAATTGTTTCATTTAATCACTTTTATTACTTAAATTACCTGAAGATGTACAACTGCCTATTCGTCTCACCAATGGATGGTGATTAACACTCGTCAGTGATCTTTTTGCAGTTTCTTTCACAGGGATAATTTTTTCCCTGATGAAATTAACTGTTTCTTTAAGGAAGTTCCATAGATTGCTGCAGATGTCATCAAGGGTTTCATACTCATTTGGTATAATACCTTCAACTCCGCTTTCAAAGTAGGAGAATAATGGAAACCATATTTTTGTTCGGTTTGAATCCCTCTGCATTAGAGCTTGATTATTGGAAAGAGTATGATAGTAAAGGAATAGTCTGCTTGTTATGTAGAAAGCCACGAAAACGTCAATCGAATAATGCTCGTGAGCAGCTAAAATGAAGAAGATTCCAAACATATTCAACATCCAAGAAATGGTGTGGACGTAGTATATTGGACGAGGAGTATCTGAAATAAAAAAAATTTTCATGTTGATGGTTTTAAAAATATGTGTATTTGAGGATGTGAATTTATAATATTTGGGAATTAATCTTAAGTGCAGTGAAAACAATGGTCTCTTACATCAGTTTTGCAACAAAGCCTACTTATGTGGTTGTTTAGGTTCCATGTACATTTTTTGTTTTCAATATATTTCTTTTAGTGAAAGTTGTCTTTCAATTAAGAAAATATTTAATCTAAATGGGACCATCCAGAAAATGAGAATGTTTGTTCTATCTAAGTTATTAATTGTACATGTTCACCATGTTTATTGGTACGAGACACATATGTGTGAGAGACAATTTTGGATTCATGAATTGTTCCTAAGTGCAATTTTAAGTAATTAATTAAAGCATTTTTCCATTCAGTTCTCATTTTCAGTTATAGACAATTTTCTCAAGAATATATTTCATTATATATATATTGTTATAGTTATTATGGGATATTGGATTTCTACAAGGCTAATGAGCCGCCAAGGATTGAAGTTGATATTATTGTTGACATTTATTGTATTTATGTGTTTTTATGCCTGATATCATTTTCAAATATTCAAATATTGGTCGGTGATTTATCAATCTTCTGGAAGCGTGAATAACCGCTGACGAATTCGTCGATATGTGTGGAAAGGGAACAAGTTTTCATTATTATGTTCCGAAGCTCTGTAGCGAAAACCTCGCAGTATTAAGAGAATAAAAGTTTTGCTCACTAAAGTAGTTTTATTACAACCAAGTTGTAACAATATATTAATAATTGCCTCCAATTTCAGATTGTTTTTTATATATCGGGATTATAGTTGGCTGCGTATGCTGAAGAATCAGGGGCAATTTACCATATATTTGTACGACATGGAAAACTTCCGCTTTCTTGTATAGCTCTCCAGTTGGATACATCTTTTCTAAATATAATTTTCAGGATCCATTTCTGAATAACTTCCAATTCTCTACAGTAGATGTCTGCTAAACCACCCCAACTTATATGGCATAATTGAAATGTGATACCACCAACACATAATATACCCGTTTAAGTTCCTGTAAGTCTCATGTCTCTGAAAAATTGGAACTTGGGAAGCAGCCTTCGAACTTCTTTGTCGATACATTCAGAATGTACGTCCCCAAATATTTAGTGTTGTCAGTTCTAATATTTTAATATTGTCTACGTTCAAACTATAAAAATAATAAAATTGTTTCATTTATCGTATGAACAACTAGTCAATTATTCATAAGAGTAAGACGATTCAACAAAGCAAGATTACTTAAAACTTACCGACAATCTAAGATATAATATAGAATCAGAAACGAATGGTGAATATCTATGAAAATATTTATGAACAACAGAAACAAATTCAAAAAAGGAACCATGAGAAACTAATGAAGAATTCGAGAACAAATGATCATTTGGATCATTCAAAAACAGTAATCAATTCATCAAAAGAAACAGCACTAAAAATTCAAAACTCTGAGAAAGCTGAAGATGGAAAATCAGAATATATTAGATAAAAACAACCGATGCCGCGTTCATAACAATAATTACGCAATGCGATCAGTATTTGTAGCGAGAAGAGGTCCGGTTGAAGACGAAATTTCCGCGTTTTCTGTCGGCGAAATGAGCGAATCGTGTCAATTTTGCAATGCTCTGCGTTTTAGGGGTGAAAAAGGGCGAGATGGATTCAGCCAGTGCTGCCAGAAAGGCAAAGTTGTAATGAGAGAGCAGATGCAATTGAAAGAAGTACCAGCTTTGCTCAGAGAACTTTACACAGGAGCAGATGAAGAATCGAAGAATTTCCAAAACAATATACGCCAGTATAACTTTGCGTTTGCTTCCCAAAAAGTTAGCTTAAGAGAATTTGCATCAACTGGCCCTTATTCATTTTGTCTGCATGGAATATCATACAGCAGAATGGGTTCCATTATTCCGCAACCTGGAAACACGCCCAGATTCTGTCAACTTTACACGCTTGATACTAATGAAGCTCTGCAACATAGATTCCAACACCCAGCTAACCAAGGATGCAATCCAGTGGCAATGCTTCGACTAGATGAAATGCTTCGTGAAAATAACCCATTTGCAAGCGCTTTTTACACAATGGGAGAAAGATTACGAGAAGAACGTCGCAAAGCTATAGCTGAAAATCGTGAATTACCAGATATTTGAATTGGTTTTTGCGCGTACAGACAACGATCCTAGAAGATACAATTTGCCGACAGGAGACAGTGTTGCAACAATACGGCTGCTTATAGGGGGCCATTTGCTAATAATAACCGCGCGCTTCCTTACTTGCGCCCGTGGTGACACGGGCTTTTCCACTAGTTTAGTTATACATATAATAATTTAGTGTCAATTCATTCGACGCTAAAAAGTTTATTAATAATTTCCAATTTTTCAATGTTTTCTCTTTCATGCTTCTCAACCTTGAGCTCGTATAAAATGACAGTATCCTCAGCGGAGCTAATAATGTCATACTCCATTTGAATGGCAAACAAATTACTGATACATATGAAAAATAAAACAGGTCCTAGTACTGAACTTTGAGGTACTCCATAATTGCGTCCTGTTTAGCAAAATTTAGCAATACCTCTTCAGCACATAATCTCCAATTTTTCTAGAAGTAGTTTGTTTAATAGCGGGCAAAAAAATATTTCTACTGAAAACAAGAAATTCTGGTAGAAGTTTAGACATGTTTACGACGATATTATACGAATGTTTGCGGTAGAAACGAAATTCTGACATGAAGTTGCTGATGGGATTATAAAAATGCACATGTTTGAGTGAGATTAAATATATTTCATGCCTGATCGCATTTAAAGACAATTAACATCGATAATTCATATGAACATACTTTAAATACAAGTCCTTGAAGTCAATAATGCTGTCTTGGAGAATAGCCAGCCAATTGCAACGACAATAATTCAATTAATGACACTTTCTTGAAGGTGTACAATAATATCGATTCTAAAAATAGTGAAGGTGATTAATTCATTTCTAATCATTCCATTTTTATCGTTTAAACATTTATAAGATGAATATTGCTCTATGGTAAATATTTCATCTCGAAATCAATTAATTAATTACCGTCTAATTTTACGATGCAAACACGTATTTATTTGGAAGTTATGATATTTGAATTGCATCGTGAAAGATGCATGTTCCAATACTTAATGGAATATACAGGATGGCCATTCGAAAACGAAATAGAACAATTTGAATTTGTTGAGATCTCCGAGAAAGATAGATTTTTGTGTGGAGGGGACACTTTGTGAAGCACAATTCATCAGTGAAATAAAACGGAAAAGCAGATCCACATTCATTTCAAGACAAAAAAAATAACAACTCGCATTTGCTTTTTTATTGTAGACCTAATAATGGCTTCGATCGCATTCGGATTGAAGATATCTATTGTCAGGGAAAAGGGTACAGAGAGAATATATTCAATTAATAAGAGAGCTCAATAATGACAAAACCATCAAGTAAAGAATTGATAAGAAGCTAACCACATCAATAGAAAAGAGCACAGGAATCCGCCAGTTAGTCTAAGGGTTCTTTTATACTGACTGGTACCTCAAGTCCTCATATTATTCCCTTAAGAATTTCAGGTCTCGTTCATACCGGCTGGTATACCATAAACTGAAGAAATATGGTTGTTTCATGCTATATACTCTATGATATCATAACATAGAGTTCAAACTGATGAAGATCTTTGTTGTTTATGGTTTTCATTTTCATCAGCTTTGTGTTACTAATGACGAGGATTTCAACCGTTTGCTGTTTCATACAGAAGATTGTAGGTTATCACGAGGTAACTGTCAGACTCGATTTTACAACCTGTCCAACTTTGTGATAGAGTTCTTGGAAACCAAAGATACAGAATTGCAAAACAAACTTATTACATCAAAGAATGAAGAAGCTTACACAGACCTGTATAACATTTGGAAAACCTCCACATTGACTTCACCGAACGATACCAGGACATTTTGAACTAGGAAATACCACAGTGGGTGTTGAATCCGTTTTCATATGTCAACACAGCCATGTCGCTTCAGCTAGAGGAAGAACTTATATAATTGACAACAAACGAGGAAATATAAAGCAAGTTAAAAATGATTACCAAGAATTTTGGTTACAAAAACCGAACCCTCAAATGTACCGTGGATTGTGCTCAATCGTTCAACGATTCTTGATTGCTTTCCATCGTCATATTTGTGTGAACGCGGATTTAGTGCTGTGGCAAGACTGCTTACCAAGAAAAGAAATCGTTTGAATGTTACCGTACTTGCGACTGTTCTTGAGCAACAACAAACGTATTAAAGAGTATCAGATTCATCCTGTACATCAGTCTTCTTTTTTATTTATTCATTTATCATTATTCTTTATACTCTTTTTATTATTCTTTTTTTTATATCAGGATCGATTACATTAATTTTGAAAATATACTTCATTTGAACATTACGTTTCAATAATCATTCTTAGTGGCAGGTGAAGACTATAATGCAGGGCATACCCACTACGGTCGACCGGAGAGGAAAACTTTACAAGTATACCTGCTCAAGTCTGCCTCGTGTGTGGGGACGTTCCGGTAAACAGGACGGGTTGAGAATGAGAATTGATATTTATGCGGATATTCGGTGACAATAATCAATAAAGGAAATAACCGCTCCTTACGATAAAAGGATTGATAAACATGGAAAACGATTAATTTTGCATCAATTCAGTTGAATATTCCGCATCAATTAATTCTCATTCACTCTGCCCGTAACAAAAACTGGATGAAATAAAGAATTCTTGAAAGCACTAACGTAAGGTCAGCAAATTGACGTACATGTTATTAGGTTTTAATAAACATTAGTGCGAACATTGAATACTTAGTAAATTAATCAGTAAACATATAGGGTGAACAGGGGGACAAGCCTTATATCAGTTTCGTCGCTTTCAAATTGAATATATCAAAATTGTTCATAGTGCATAAAATACCCTTCAAGTTTCGTTATGAAGAATTCTGTAATGCAAAATGTCAATGATTCATGGACGAGGTTGAAATGAACGAACGAAATCAAAGATATGTCAAATATTCATCAATGATTTGGATAATTGCGCACTCACTTAAACGTGATAGGAAACAATCCCATTGTCTCAAGATATGGAATGACGTTTTCATTCTAATTTGGGGAAGTGTATACACCAGTATTTTAGACATCCTCTTCAAATTTCGAAATGAAGAAGTCTGTAATGCAATATCTCAAACATTTTTGACGACGTTGAAATGAATGAATAAAATCAAAGATTTTTCAAATATTAATGTTTGATTTGTTGCGTCCTCGTGATAGGTATCAATCACCTTTTCCCAAGATTTGCAACGACGTTTCCATTTAAGTTATGTGAAATGTATACATCAGTATTTTAGATATATTACCGCATACCCATATGAGATCTATGACCATTAGAATACTTACATTCGGTGATGAAAAAATTGAGCATGGTCAGAGCGACCGTGTGCCCGCTAAACATGTAGTCGCCGCAAGTTCGAACGCCCTGGATGGACATGCCTGCACCACGCCATATGAAGTAGGCCCTGGACAGTTTGGAAGCGAGATCTTGGCTGATGAGGGGTTGCGGAGTGCACTGGAGATGGGCGCCCGGTACGCTCAGAGACGTGATCAACATGGTCACACAGCGCAACAAGAACACCGTGCCGGAAAGGGCAAAAAACCTCCTCATCAAGATAAACCTGTAAATATTTCAATTATATTCAACAATAAATTAGGACACGTATAATACGGTATATATCTCAGGTTAGGGTGGACATTTGAAAACTAAACAAAGGTATTTGGGGCGAATTGGCCACATTCGCTGATAACGATGATGGAATTATGTTTGGAGCGGGAATAATTTTTGAACTAATGATTCAATCGTGGCCGCGTTCAGCAGACTCAACAGTTGCGGAACTGTTGTGACATTTCTATGGTTGGTCTGCTGAACGATACGCGATTGGTCTGCGGAACCTGTTAGGTAGAAGTCGCCATTTCGTGGAGCATAATTTTTTTCCGCTCAGTATCGGTAACATGTTGGACGTTTGACAGTTGTGACATAGATTTTGAATATAAGGAGCATTATTGCCATGTTGCCATTTAGGTTTTTTCTTCATGAGTAGATATCATGTCAAAACTTCAGTGGATTTTTTTACGCTTTATTTTTCAGGAAAGCTAAAGAGTGTGTTTTGAGCGCCCTCCAACGTATAGCAATACGAAAATCGGAACTAATACTCAGCGATCGTTCCTGTAGGCTATATTCTACGGCCGCTCGCTTTGTCAAAATGTGATATGTTTTCTGTTGTTCCTCGTTATACTATTGTAGTTTCTGTTTTTCTTCCTTGCTGGTGGTAACCTTAATATAACAATACTATATGTAGGAAAGGTATATCGGTTGAATCCACAAGTAGCAAAGGAAATGTACGAAGATGGTACTTACCGACACGGGTTTCTGCTGATTCGCTTCGCCAGGGCAAGGTAACCTTAGGAATAAGGAGATGGTTAGAAGACAGAATAGATAATAGGAGTACACAAACAGGAGCGAGCGACGAATTTATATCTTCAACACTAGGTCCTCTCATTCGGAGAAAAATCTAACACATTGACATGAAGGAAGCATAAGCCAACTGTCTGATGTAACTTTAACCCAGGATTAGTAAAATTCAAACACTATATTCATCGTGGATATCAAATATATGTAGGAAAGCTATATCGGGTGAATCCACAAGTAGCAGAAGGAAATGAACAATGATGACTTGCCGAAACGTGTTTTTGCTGATTGGCTTCGTCCGGGCAAGGTGACCTTAGGAATAATAATATGGTTAGAAAACAGAATAGATAATAGGAGTACACAAACAGGAGCGAGCGACCAATGTATATCTTCAACACAAGGACCTCTCATTTGGAGGAAAATCTAGCCCTGACGAAGCCAATCAGCAAAAACACGTGTCGGCAAGTACCATCATTGTTCATTTCCTTCTGCTACTTGTGGATTCACCCGATATACCTTTCCTACATATATTTGATCTCCACGATGAATATAGTGTTTGAATTTCATTAATCCTGGGTTAGAGTTACATCATACAGGTTGCTTATTCTTCTTTCATGTCAATGTGTTAGATTTCCTCCAAATGAGAGGTCCTAGTGTTGAAGACATAAATTGGTCGCACGCTCCTGTTTGTGTATTCCTATTATCTATTCTGTGTTCTAACCATCTCCTTATTCCTGAGGTTACCTTGCCTGACGAAGCCAATCAGCAGAAACACGTGTCGGCAAGTATCATCTTCGTTCATTTCCTTCTGCTGCTTGTGGATTAACCCGATATACCTTTCCTACATATATTTGATCTCCACGATGAATATAGTGTTTGAATAACAATACTATGTTCAATGAAAATGTAGACGTTCTTATTAGTCAACTGTTGTAATTTGCCTCAAGTGGTGGATAACCAAGCCAAATAGGAAGTTTGCTGTGGAGAAAACGAAGAATTCTTCAACAAGAAGAAAATATGAAAACTTGAAGAATTTGTAAATGTTCATTTTGATTCTTTAGCGTTGATTTCAATATTCTAGTTGTACTTATGTTCGTTTCAATAAAAATTCACCTCCTTCTCCAACACTATTTCTCTAAATAATTCCCACTACAATGTTTTTTGTCTGCCAAGTTAAAAAGCAATTTTTTCACTTTAAATCTTATGAAATTGAGAATTATAATAAAAAAAAACCAAGAATTTTTTATTCTTATTATGTGAATAATCACTAGTGTTCACCATAAATGATGATAAATTTTATATTAAATTATTATAATTGCACGATCGCTGAGAATTAGTTCCGATTTCCGTGGAGCTTCTATTCATTTAATTTTCTATGATAACGGTATTGTCGGGTTAGAATATGTCTTGGCTACACATTGGTGCACTTGTTTTGCCGAAATGTCTTGTGAGCCTAAAACTGTGGCCCTCCACCGAAGAAGAGAGAAAAGTACATATGATGAACAGCACGGCGTGATCCGTTTTTGCTCGCAGAAAATTTTAAACTATGGTTGTCAATCTTTTGGGATAAATGCTGTGTTTGGATGTGGATAGTTGTACCGGCGTCAAAAATGGAATAATGTATTTAATTTTATTTCAAGAACTAACAGGCGTTCTTGTAGAAAGCCTCTGTTCATGCATGTATATTTGCATTATTTAGAGAATATTGTGTTAGGCTATGTTGGAAACAAATAAACTATTATTATTATTTAACTACACTTTTGACTAATTTCTGGCAGTAAAAAAAACCCTGGCTCCCCGCATAATATAGTAGCATACCGTGATAAGTGTATCATAATTTTTTTCAATAAAGTGAAAATGTGGAAGATATTTATCCGTATTCCACTGTATATCACCCAGATAATGCTAGAATTGAACATTTGGTTTCGACTGGTACGGACCAAGAACTTCTGGACGAGATACAGGAGCTTAGTCGCTATGCCATAAGTTAAAGGTTCTTATTGATATAAATCCTAGCAAGTAATTACAATAATTACAAAAGATAATATCTGGAAATATTAGATCCTCGGAATTAAAAATAGTATCAATCTTATTTATCAATATTTGTATGATAAAAGTGCATAACAAGAAAAATTTTATATGCGAAGTATAATTTGAAAAAAAAAATGGAAAAAACCGTTTACATTAAAATATGGTACGACTCAATTTGCATTATTACATAATTATTTCAATAGCCGAGATCTATATTCAATGGAAAACAAATAAAGCAATCATTCTTGTTTACGCCGGTCAAAGTACATTTTACTTTACAATGTCAACGTTCTGGACAATTATGAGATTAGATTAGACTATTAGACGCACGGAAAAGTAGTCATCATTATGAATCACTGTAAGTCTTCCTTGAAATCCTAACAAAAAAAAAAAAATATTAGCTTACACCTTCTGATATTGGTTAAAATACAGGGGCGTAAGTACCACCGTATCACTGTAAATACAGCGTGTTTTGCTAAAATGCCTGTAATATTCTAGCATCGAGCCGAAAATGGCCTCGATTGATAGGGTTCGACTTCCTGGTCAAACTTCAGTATGTCTTACCAGCGGTATTCTCTCTAGTTTTCAAAGGAGAAAAGCTAGAGTTTTCATATTTACAATTTAAGATATAGGTTCGTTGATTCTTTACATTTAAAGTGGCGGTTGATTTAGTATGCCACCGTTTCAGAGTCCAAGCATATATTTTAGAAAAACACCAAAGCTCCTGATCTTACGTCAGTGCTTTTATATACTTTTTTTCCTTATACGTTTGATAATCGCAGATTTGTTTGGGTTTAGTTCAAGATATCTAGAATAGTTTACAACTATTTTCTCTACTTCAGTGTCGTAATGAGTTCATTACAGTACTAAAAACAGTGCTGTAATGAACTCATTACAGCATTGTTTTTAGTTATTCGGTGTACAAATAAGTTTCCGCGGTTTGTCAAAAGATGGCCCCACCAGAAGGTTATGGAGAAATTGTCAGATGTAAAACGTAATATCCCAAGTTTAGTCATCTGGCAACACCATAACCTTAAAGTACTAGTGATTCCGTATCAGCATCACGTAATTTTTTCGTGCAAAAATGTCAAGTTTCATTCCGAATAAGCATAATTTGCGGGAACTTTTGATTTACTTCTTTAATGTGAAAAATCTGCAGCTGAGGCGCATCGATTGCTTCTAGAAGCATATGGTGAAGCTGCTTTAAGTGAGAGAAGTTGTCAGGAATGGTTTCAAAAGTTTAAGAACGGTGAGTTTGACGTTAAAGACAAAGAACGCAGTGGAAGGCCAAAAGTGTACGAAGACATGGAATTAGAAGCACTATTGGAGGAAGATTCGTCCCAAACGCAAAAAGAACTTGCACTTCCTCTACAAGTGACTCAACAAGCAATTTCACATCGTTTAAAATCGTTAGGAATGATTCAAAACAAGGAAATTGGGTTCCATATGAACTAAAGCCGAGAGACGTTGAACGCCGATTATGCATGAGTGAAATGCTGCTTGCCAGGAATAAAAAAGAGAGTTTTTGCATCGTATAGTCACTGGTGACGAAAAATGGATTCACTACGATAATCCAAAGAAGGGAAAGTCATGGGTTAAGCCCGGCGAACCATCAACATCGACAGCTAAGCTGAATATTCATGGAAAAAACTCATGCTGTGTATTTGGTGGGATCAGCTTGGTGTCGTGTATTATGAATTGCTGTAACCAAGCGAAACCATTACTGGAGCTCTCTACCGAACACAATTGATGAGATTGAGTCGGGCACTTAAGGAAAACGCGCGCATTACTACTTCAGACACGACAAAATTATTCTTTACACGATAATGCTCGTCCACATGTTGCGGCGCCGGTAAAAACATACTTGGAAACACTCAACTGGGAAGTTTTACCCAACCCGCCGTATTCACCAGACTTAGCCCCTTTCTGATTATCATCTGTTCCGGTCGATGACACATGGTCTGTCTGAGCAGCGCTTCACATCATATGAAGACACCAAAAATTGAGTAGATTTGTGGATAGCGTCAAAAGATGAAGAGTTTTTTCGACGGGGTTTCGAATGTTGCCAGAAAGATGGGCAAAAGTAGTGGCAAATGATGGAAAATACTTTGAATAAAACGTAATGTACTTTTCCTTTACAATAAATTCCTAATTTTTATAAAAACCGCGGAAACTTATTTGTACACCTAATATATTTTTCGTTTTGTGGTTGACAACACTGACATCCTATCCTTTCGACTGTCAACACGCGTCCATTGCATGTCAATTGTCAATATTAAACCATGTAGAGATATGAACGCACTATTCAAATTCTTAATCTGTCAATTTTCGTATCAGTCACACCAACTGCGAAAATAAAATACAAAATGCACTAGGAAGTATAATCTGAATTTTTCATTGAATTCCAATAAATTTCTCACAATTCTTGACTGAAATAGAGAAAATATCGTCTAATACTCGTTGCAGAAGGGAATACCAACACTCATGCGTTCAATCGCATTCGTGTTGGAATAGGTGCCCATTCTGCAACTTGTTTTAGAATATACTATTAGACATTTTAGTTTTATTCTATAGTTTCGGAATTTACTATGAGTTAATTCATCGTTCCTGATAAGCAACGGTAATTATTAAATTAAATGCATAATGTTTTTGCTCACATGTTTCGATACACAGTGTCATCTTCAGAGGGAGTAAGTGTGTATCGAAACATATGCAAGCATAAGCTTGAATAAGTGGTGTAATTTGGAGCATTAAATTTAATTCCTATTGCTTATCAGCATCTTACTTTCGTTCTAAGGACATCATAGTGTATAGAATTATTCTATAGTCTGTATAGGAAATGATAATCATCGAGTACCGTGAAATTGACGTAAGAAAGACGGAACCTACGTCAAAGATTTTGGTATGGTTATAGATCACAGAAATCAGCAATCTAAATAAATTCATGTCATACACAAATGATCTTTATCTACCAAATGGTCAGGTCCAAGGTACCTTGCAATCTATCACGCTCAAGTACATTTTTCTCTCTTGGGTATTATAAATCATTTCAAATAACATGATATGAAATATTATAGTTGTGATCGAGGGCTTAGTCATTTTGAAGTTTGTTTTCAGAAGTTCTGTGATCCATACGTCATTTTTATAACTTAAATTTGAATTTTTCAATATTTCTGATGTGCAAATCTACTAATATATGACGAAATATTATTTTTTTTATCTGTTTTCATGAGGAACACATCAGAATAAAAGATACAGCTGAGTTTTCTTTATCATCCAAACACTCGACTGAAAGTTCACTGAAATGATCTATTATGATAAAAATATTTTTAACCCGCATTCTATGAATTCAAATGAAGAAATAATGAAATCATGATATCAAATACTTTTCATCATTAAATCTGAATAAAAAGGGTCAACAAAGAAATACCAGAACAAAGTTTATTTTGATAAAGAATCTGTGCAGGATAATCCTGATGTTATCAGATGGAGATATTCATATATGATAAGAGAAACTCTTCAAGTTTTTTATTTAGGTATTATGCTATTTTGAAACCAATAAAAAAGCAATCTGGGCAAGAGTCCTCAGAATAATTTTTGTTTTCTTATAATACTATTCAACATCAGAAATCTTTCAGGTACCTATTTGTTGTGGCGGTTTTGGGAAAAAAATTGATAATGAATTTTTAACAATATTCAATTAGCGGTAGTTCTTTCAATAAAATGTTATTTGTTGTTGTTTATTTTTTGCTCCAACCAAATCACGCACATTGAAATACCTCAAGCAGTCTGAAATGAATTCACTAACAATCTTGTCGATTTTTTTTTCGAAAACCGCGCATCGGCCAAATGAAAATTTATCCTAAATTAAATAGCGAAAAATCACTATTTTTTCATCTGCAAAAATACACCAAATATTCGAAAATAACAAATTTTGATCACATCTCCAGAAATATAACTTTGTTGAGAACAAAAATGGTATTATTTATGTATTTGTATGATGAAAATGCATCATAAAAAAAATTTGAATGAGAAGTGAAATTCGAAAAAAAAATTTTTCTCATTACTGTGAACTAAAATGTCGATTTGTTTGAATAACGAACTTTTTCAAGATATTCATCGCTCAAGTCTAACCTGAAAATTTACTCCCTTTAACTCATTCTCTTCGGACGTAATGGTGCATACAGACAGAATTGATTTTTATCACGGATTCTTCATCAGTGAGTCCAAACAAAATGATTGAGTCCATTTTTACAGAAAAATTTAAAAAACACATTGTTCAGGTGAACAGGAGCGCCAAAAAAAAATTAGTTATGAAAAAGGCCATAATCAGTATGTTGGAAATGTGAGGATAGATAACATAACATTACAAAATAAAGTACTCACCGATGTTTGTGGAAGAATAACACAAATAACCACATAGTGAATAAAAAGGTACCAGTAACCTCACACATATCAAAGGCCCATGGTATATGTGGTACATTATCTAAAAATATATCTGGAAGAGGTGGATACTTTTGCATATCAGGTACTCTTTCATGAACAATAACCATGACAAATGCAGTTATCCATGTAACAACAACTAAGTACAAAAATGCTATCAATGCTTTAATTTTCTCAGGTTTTAATTTTTGAATTCTACCATCCTCTGATACTGGTGGAGACACTCGTTCCGTTTCCATAAATTCACTATACTCATTTCTTTGGTAATGATTGTGAGTAAGATAACTAGAGCTTGGATGGTCTAGTAATCCTAAATGTAGCAATAAACTTTGGTTTTCTTTTTGTAAAGCTCTACAAGATATATATAAACATTTTCTATCCCTTAATGGTAATTTATTGAGCGGTTCTTGAGTAAAATCTGCTTCATTAAGAGCTAATAAACATTTCCCATTTATTCTGTTTATTTCACAAAGATTCTTAATAACCTCTTTGTCGAATCCTTCTTTATCCAACCATATCGAAGTATCTTCCACACTCCAGTCAACAATACTTTTAGGACCATCCATTTTTTATTTTTTATATATAACAATAAGGAAGTACTAATTAATTTTTTTCATTGTTAACTATGTTACACAAATATGCAAAATAGAATAGAACTTTGACTATAGAATGATTTCTATTGTCTATGGAATAGGAGCACTAACAATGAACACTATCAATAACATAAACATGACTACTCAAGTATTTGAGAATACTTTGTTCTTAACGAAGCACATATGAATAACTAGTTAATATGTTCAAAAATATGAGAGACAACCTCTAAAATATATGTACTATCATTTGGCGTTTTGAGAATAAATAAAACGATGAAAGTTCATGTGTGATTATGACGTTCATATCTATGGATATACCATAGATAGGAGTATCTAAAAAAAAATTTTTTTCAATCTGATTATTTTTATTTTCATTTACAGTTTCTAATAATCATATAACTCCACATTGATATCTTAACAAGATCAAAGTTACATAGATTAAAAATTCTTGCGATATCTTGGAACAGAGTTCACCACGAACTCTGTCGGCCTGGTAAGAAATTAAATAAGACCGAGGGCGGGATAATCATGATATCTAAAATTTGAAAGCAGAGTTAGCTACATGTTGTTTATATTAGATCGAAAACTTTCTGATTTTGTTGACTTTTTTGATAAGTTATAATGCTGGTAATTCAATTGTAAAAGGGTGTTTAATGAGCTTTAAAGGGGTGTATTTGTATTTAAATAACTTCTACTGGACCACATATGGGTCTTAGAGCTAACGCGCACTGGTGATTTTTGTCACGGTAACGGCGACCGTTTCGTCACTATTATCAAGTCCGTGAATAGGTATGGAGTTACGCGCATGTTTTTTTTTCTCTTTATATGTGCCGCCAACAGCTATGGTTATGCGCACAGTCTCTACGTAGTATTATCTTTGTTTATATACAGTCCTATCAAACAATCTCATTCAGTGCAATAAATAATGAAAACGTGAAAATCCCTCCACCGCGATGATAAGAAGCTGTCTGCGTTTCGGATATCTAAAAACGGAAACAGCTGGGCTTTCTGCCAGCTGGAAATGTTCGTTTTCAGTGAAGTGAATAATGAAATGGAGGAATATTGTACCCGCCACTGATCCAGCTAGCAGCCGGCGCCTCGGGCATCTTCGGTTTTTGGCAGCTGGCGGCTGGCAGCGGTTTTTAGGGATGTTCCGATACCATCAAGGTATCGATACCTACTCATATAAGTAGTACACGAACCATGTTTCGATACCTACTCATGTATCGGAACCAAAGTATCGATACCTACTCTTACTCCTATCGATACATTTAAGATTTCATAGAAATTCAAAAAGGAAAATGGCTTAAGCTTATCTATATACTGCTATTTTAACAATAACACTGATTTATTGATTGAAAGTTAGAAGAGGTATTGCTAATATGTTTGATGTTAATTTTTCAATTTGTTTTCAGATCCCTCTAAACCAGCTATGCTGTATTCAGTTCAGGAGTGAATTGAATATTTTTTTTATGAATATAAATATTATATTCTTGCGCTCTCGATGAACTGTAGGAATAATGGATGAACCTTCTTAGCTTAGACACGCTTAAACGCTTTGAACAGAAATCAGGATTTAACCGATAAATCACTCGAGAATACGAAGAATTTAGAATACACTTACAACAATTTGAACACGAGGAAATGTTGTACTCTGACTAGTCAGTGTAACAACAATACAACAAACGGTCACTACGACTTTTGGAATTACCAAACTGACCCTAGACCCACAACCTAACAGCAAGTAGAAATGCGTTAATTTTGCATCACATTCTTGACATTCTATGTGTATTGCGAATTTCGCAAATTGACATCTCTGTTCCCGCGCTGTGTATCTTGCGGTTAAAATGGAAACCAGAAACCAATGTCAAAATTTGAGTACAATTCGATTCGATACCAAGTACTTTTCTTTCGATACCAAGTAGGTATCGCAAAATTGATTCGATGCTAAAAGTACTTGGTATCGAAACAAAAGTATCGAGTACCTACTTGTATTTACTTGTATCGGAACATCCCTAGCGGTTTTCACACAGCTTAAATAACTAGTATACGTCCATGAGATTAATCTATGGTCAATGATCTGTGGTTATGTCGCCAAAATTCGTCTTATTTATTTTTAAACTGGAATATTAGTTGAAATAACATAAATTTTGAAATCGTTATTTAATCAATTATTGGCTGATAATTATATATAATTAATAATATCAATATGAACTTATTACCTAAAACAAGGGAAGAATTCAGTAACACTGATTATTGGGACTCATTTTTCAAAAAAAGGGGTTCAAAATCATTTGAATGGTAAGTACTGAAAAATATTATTTGTCTGAAACTTATTCTGTATTTTAAGGTATGGTGAATTTCATGACCTTTTCTCTTATTTGAATAAATATATCAAACCAAATGATAAAATTCTTATAACTGGATGCGGCAATTCTGATCTAGGGGCTAATCTTTATGATGGGGGATTTGAGTAAGAATAAGTTTTGAAATTGAATACTGGAATGAGATATGCATTGTTGATAAGATTCTTTACTAATAATCACTTTTTTTAAGACAAATAACTAACATCGATACTTCAGAAGTTGTAATTAAGCAAATGAAGCAAAAATATGTTGAAAAAAATTTTATGGCCTACCTCAAAATGGACGCAATGGATACTTTGTTTGAAAATGAAAGTTTCAATGTAGTACTTGATAAAGGTATATATGAAAAAACTCCGTAACAATTGTTTTCTTTACGGAGGACTATTTTCAGGAACTTTGGATGCTTTAATGCCAGATTCAAATGAATCAACGATAAAGAGAATAAAAAAATATTTTGAAGAAATTAACAGAATAACTAAATTTGGAGGTAGATATATCTGTATTTCATTATTGCAGAAACACATCCTTGAATTTATACTTGAATATTTCACCAGTAACAGTTGGATCTTTAGGGTAATTAGATGTTTGGAAGCTGAACAAACTGCAGTAAGCAATGGAGAAAAGTTAACTCCCGTTTTTATTGTGATTTGTACAAAGTTCAAATCATTACCCCAAGAGGTTTGTATATAAGACAATACTGGATATTAAAAATTTCATAATAGATAATTTTATTTGTAGATTCTTGAGGTCAACATGGGTTCAAACAATAAAATGCAAAGGTTTGATTCAAAAGATGAAGTGGTTGAAACTGTAAACAACATTCAGAGGGCCTTAATGATTTGTTCTACTTTACAGCAAAAATCAATTGAAACAGAAAATGATGTTAGTTTTGATTTATTTGATGGTTCCAATTTAAAGTATACAGTTTATGTAGTTGACATTGTTCCTGATAAAAAAAACTTCCCATTCGCTGCCTTTATTGTTCCCCAAGGAAGGTGAGAATTAATTAGATATGAAACAATTCTGCTTGTATATTTTTATCCCTAAGCTTCTTTCAGTTTCAATATTTCTCCTTTGTCACCAGTTGAAGATTTTAGAGTAACAATAATACAAGCTATAATCTTGTCAAAATCCAGTTATATTCAAATTTATCATCTAGTTAAGTGGATATTGGGAGGTAATACTCTCCTATAATGATGCTTTCAACCTTATATTGCACTAAAATACAAAACAGAGGCCTGATCCCTTGACCATACTCCCAGCTGTTTTGTAGCCCCCTAATTGAGTTGTGTCTGAAATTGATGGGGCATTTTCAATTCAATTGAAAGGGTTGTAACAGTTTCAAATACCTAAACTCATTTTTCAGAGAGTCTGAATGGTTATTTTCAACTAAGAGTGGTAGGCAAAAATTGGCCTCCATGTCAGGATGTAACAGGTTACTGGTAGTAACAATGCACAGAGGAGGAAAGTATGGAACATTTGATGATATACAGAATGAATTAGGTGACATAATTCGTGATCTCACACCAGCCAGTAGTAAAAAACAGAAGGTAATAGTTTGTTGCTATGAGGTTTGCCTATCAATCAATAAAATAACTTAATAAATTGGAAGCGTAATAAGGGAAAGTACTAAAATAGTTTCATTTGTCATTAAAAAATGGTTCTATATTTCAGGTACCTTGTTTATCTCTAGGAGCAGATGGAATAGGTTATCGTAAAATATTACATGAAGGGTCAACCTCAACATCTGGAGGATATATAGTTGAAGATGTGGAAGTGGACAAAAAGAAATTCAGAAGGCTTTACTTTCGATCAAATCTACTAGTCATACAATCCGAAGCAAGGTTATCAACCCACAAAAATCGAAAAGGTTTGTAAATTCAGAAAGTTCTTAATTGAATACAGTCAAATCGAATACAATAAATAAAATTGCAAAGAGTTTCACTCTACTTTGAACTAAAGTTTGATAGTGAACATCAATGAATCTTATGCTTTGTTTTATAGTGTAACTTTGAAAAATGTTTCACCTCATTTTGCATACAGATATGTTTACGATAAGATTTGCATCTTAGCTTTATCTCAAATCAAATGATATTGGTAACTAGTAATGAATTATACAATCAGCATTGCACTCACTTTGATAGAACTTCATGAAACAGTGGCGCCAACTGGTGACAATAGATATATGCCCTATTAATTCCAAAAATTTGTTGATCAATATTAGGTTATCTAAGGTATATTTGTATTTGTGTTCAAATTTCCAGTGTTACAAGATGTATGGAAATTTGGCAACACCTTTATTTCAAATGGGACACCTCGTATTTCTATTCTCAATAAGAATTTGAATTAATTTATTTTACTTTCCTATATGTATTTTTAACAGTTTTTGAGTTATAAATTATTTTTTTAGAATTCGAATCAAATTTGAATTTCAGTGGGACTGGCCTTTGGAGAATACGTCGTCCAATAGCACCATAACTTTTCTACAGGATTTTGTGAAAAGTTGCATTTTTCATAGTTTGTTTACAAAGAGGTTATGTTAAACAAGTCCCTTATTCTATGAATCAGCCGATGGGTTCCGAAATAATACTTTTTAATTTTTCTTCTTCAATTAAAATGACAGACAAGTAAATCAGTTCAAATTCGCAAATAACCGAATAGGCGAATCAGCGGGCTTAATTGTACATAATAAGTAGCAAAAGCCTTCACCACCAGAGATGAAACCGCGATTTACTCTGGCAAATCAGAAATTTTCTTCTTAGTATTTGATAAAACATATCGCGGGTTTTAATGGAGTTTACTCTCAACCCTATATTCTATATATAATTATTCATTACTAGATTTAATTGAATATTCTTTACATGGGATCTGAATTTCAGGAATTATAAGAGACACCTTAAATTTGTCGTACTTAACATGCACGCATCACTTCTATATGGCATTGTCAGTTTCGATAGCATGTGAAAACAAGAAAAAAGCTTGTGTTGCTGTGTTGGGTGTGGGTGGAGGAGGATTATGTTCTTTCCTTAAAAAATTCCTACCAAAAATTGAGATAGTTGGAGTTGAGATTGATCCCGAAATAGTCGAAATAGCAGTCAAATGGTTTGGACTACAAAGAGGCGAAAATCTAGAACTGAGGGTTCAAGATGGACTGCAGTATTTGAATGAACTTAGTGATAAAGGTAAAAATTCTGTTGAAAGAAAGGGAATATTTTAAATAAACTCCATTTCAGGAAAAATGCTGGACGCTATTTTGTTTGATGTTGACAATAAAGATTCTTCGATAGGAATGAGCTGTCCACCAAAAGAATTTCTAGAAGATGAAGTCCTTAACAACATAAATAAAATTATTGGGAAAGAGGGTAAATAACTGTTTCTGTATAATTTTTGAACAAAACTAATATTTTTTCCACTATTTTGTTTTTTTAATTTTGTTCCAGGTCTTTTCATTCTGAACATGGTTTTGAGGGATGAGTCATTACATTTGCCCCTTCTCAATCGTCTAAAAGAAAAGTTTAGTATGATTTCGTCTCTGAAGAATGAGGAGGAATTGAATGAAGTATTTATTTGTAGTAACAGATCTGCAAACCTTTCAAAAGACCAATTATCTTCTGCTGTAAATAAATTGAACAGTTATTTCAAGAAGAATAACAATTCTGAACAAATCATTGATTTAGATCAAGATGTTTTGTTAAAATATACCAGTATTGTTTGAAATTGGCTTTTTTATTTGTTTGATTATATATATATATATATGTGTAAGAACCTGAGCAGTGGGGAAAAGTTGACTGCAATATGTACTTCAGATTACCTCAACTATTATAGCTAAAGAAGCCTGTGAAATCTTCATCTTGTGAAGAACTTCTAGCAACCTTCAAATTGCTACTAAAATCAATGATCCCAGATTATCCATCAGATCAAGTTGGTAGCAGAGAAGATGTTTCAATGAGATTGAAATGAATACGTTTGGAATATGTAGTGGAAATCGTGGCACTAGAAATTTTTGGCGCTCTTGTTCACCCGAACAGAGTGCCTATCATTTTGCCCGAATGTCTGTAATTTTGGAATATCGAGCCGAAAATGGTCTCAATCGATTGGGTTCGACTCCCTGATGAAGAATTCGTGGCGAAAGTTGAGTCTGTCCGGCCGGCCGGCCGGCCGTATCCTCTCTAGCATCCAAAAGGAATCAGCTAGAGTTTTCATATTTTCAGAATAGGTTAATTGTCCAAATATCTCGGTCAAGTTCGTTATTGGGCCAAATCCGTCGGATGGTTCAGTAGTTATGAGCATCTGAAATTTTGTTTCCTCAATAACTACTAGAATATCCATCCGATCAAGTTGATACTTGGAATGTTATTGAGGGACGTTGAAACGAAACGGCTTGCAAAATTTCGCAGAAATCGTCACGCTAGAAAATTTTTAAAAAATTCCCAAAAAAAAAATTTTCAATACTCAATATCTCCTAAGACTTCATTTAGATTCAAATAAAAATCCGTATATTAATTGAGGTTACCGATATCTTACTCATCCTCAAATTTCATTGTCGTAGCTCTCCCCCTTCTGAAGATATGATAATTTTTTTCATTTACTCAAGAGAAAAATAGAAATGTCATGAAGTCCGAGCTTTGTCATTGAAAGATTTGCCATCACAGATCGATATTCTTTTGACAATTAGCGGACCTAGATATCAGTGTCAGTTGGCATAATATCAATCAAAATTTTCATAGAATTCATAGAGGTAGAATTCGATGTCGATGACGTTGTCAAAATTCAGAAAAGCACAGACGTAATATTAATCAAGAAATTTTTTATCATAGAGAAAGAATTTGATGGCGTTGTCAAAACTCAGAAAAGCAATGACGTAAGTTTTTAGGAGAAGTATAGAACAAAATTTGGTGAAAATTATGAGTAGTTATTTTCAAATTGAGATAAAGGTTTGTTTATTCATTAGGCTTTCATATTTACATCACATTGTCCCATAGTACGGAAAAGGACTATTGTTCTTTCGATCAGAGAGCTTATAGATTTGTTAAGGTTTGAATATTTACTCGCAAGTAGGTCACCAAGAGCGCCAAAGCAATCTGACCTCACGTCAGTGCTTTCTAATTTTTTTTAATTCCGCTTTGACTCGATTTTTATCTCTTCTTCTAAGATAGATATATTCATGTATCATCAGACCATGTTCTGTGATCAACATTATCATAACCATAGATCTAGAATATCTATGATCATAACATCTACATAGATCAGAGCATAGAGTAAAGATATCTTTACTCTATGGATCAGAAATATATCTCTGACATAGATATATCTTAGGGCTCGTTCATACTGGCCGTTAACTGAATATAGAGGTTATGGATTATGCTCTATGCTTGTTAATAATTATCATTTTGAATTTGAGTTTCAATGTTTTGAAACGTGCTGACCATCTTGAATTATATTTTATTAACATTATTTGAAATTACCGCCATCAAAACAGAGATCGATATCTTTGGCGTTAACCGTTTATAGATAACTGGTCTGTGCCTTTCTAACCTCAAAAACTTTGTTTATGTTGATATTAGACGTAAACAATGTCCCAAGAATCAAAAATTTCGCTTCACCTGGACGTAAATAATGGAATGGATAGGTAAGTTCTGAAATTTTCTTATATAACTCATGTGTATATGAGTAAATATTGAAAATCTGTATCTTTGACTGTGAATAATGATTTTCTTTTTAGAGTAACTGAATTAGTCCAAACTAGGCTGATTGAATGTGGTTGGAGAGACCAAGTAAGATTAGCTTGCCGTAAGGCAATCACAGATTGTAAAGATAAACAAGTACCAACAGTGGATGAGCTCATAGCAACTATTACACCCAAAGCTAGAAGCATTGTGCCAGATTCAGTTAAACGAGAACTATTACATGAATTAGAAATTATTTTAATTAATGTAGACAGAACTGGTTACGCTAAAAATTTCTGATTCATATATTATATGGTATTAACATAGGTTTATGTGTTTCTTTCAATGTCAAATTATAGAATTTTCAGTAAATTGTATTAGGGTATTAAACCTCAGAGGTATTGAATATGAAGTTTAAAAGAAAAGTATTTTCTTTTAATTTCTTTTTTGAAATTTTTCTCAGAATTAACTGAAACAAACTTAACCTAATCAACGTGAAAAAAAAGTTAACAGAAAATTCCCATCAGAAGGCGCTCACTGAGGATGAGGAAAAGCCGATCTCAGTGGCATGACCAATCACGTTTACCTCATCTACGTCATACATGTCCAGAAGTGAAAACAGCTATGAGTGACATCGATCCCCCATGACCACAAAGGCTCAAAAAGTTTATTCTAATTTGGGGATAGAGGTTGATCTCCCACTGCTCTTAACGTGTTAAAAATATCTGGCAAAATCAATTTCTCTTTTTTAAGGAGAAAATTTTTTTATTCAAAGTAATTCTAATAATGATTTTTACTCTTACTGAATGCTCTTCTGTATGCTGCAGTTGATCTGGTGCTAATTTTATTGGGGAGACCATTTTGAAGTACTTATAATTGGATGGAACACAAAAAATTACAGGAGTAGATTAATTTTTTATGTTATATCTAAATCTTAATGCAGATTTCCCTCAAACTTCAAAAGAGTAACTTTTTGCTCAATGGCTAATAAATTTGCCGTTTTATTATCTGGGAGAAATCCTTTTTTCCATCTAAATAATTGGGAAACTCAAATATTGTCAAAATTTATTGACACATCAATTACCCAATTGAAAATAAGAAAAATTGATTGAGTAACATAAAATTACATAAAACTCATTCTTATTTCATTTACAATTCTTGATAATAAAACATTACTAATTACAAATAAAACTAGTGAAAAAGGTGACGAATATTTACAATAATGAGTGATATATTGAATTCACAACTGAACTCAGATCATATCTTTCTCTCTAAAAAGCACCTCGACTTTGTCCACCTTTTCTTTGTGCACCTCTCCCTCTGCTCATTTCAAGGACTCCTCTTCCTCTCGACCTACCTCTTGGACCTCCTCTCATCATACCTCTTCTGCCTCTCTGACTTCTAAAATGGTCATTTGCAGCATTTCGAAAATTGTCATCAATTGGACCACCTCTGAAATTATCTGAATTTGGTGGACCCCCTCTAAAATTATCAGAATTAGGCGGGGGACCTCTAAATTTATCATTATTTGGTAGTCCACTTCTGAAATTTTCATTGTTAGGGTCACTTCTGAAGCCATCATTATTAGATGGTGGACCTCTGAATTTGTCATTACTTGATGGGGCACCCCTGAATTCATTGTTAGGGGGACCACTTCTAAAATTATCTCCTCTGAATCCATCATTATTCAAAGGTCCTCGGAAATTGTCATTGATAGGGGCTCTAAAATTATTATCCTTGTTTATACCATATAATCTATCACTTGGAGGTCCTCCTCTGAAATTATCGGGGCCCCTAAAGTTGTTTGGTGAATTATTCCATCGAGAGTCTTTTTGTCCAAAATTACCACCTCCCCTTGGAATCTGAGGAGGTCCTCTGAAATTTCTGTTGCCGCCAAATTGATTATTTTGACCATTTCTATGCCAATCGGCCTGTTCTTCGTAATAGTCCTCATCATACCCTGTTTCATTTTCGTAAGGTTCTCTGAAATCTTCATCCTCCATAAACTCGTTGTCATACTGTCTGAAATCCTCATCTTGGGACGGAATATTACCCTGGTTTCTCATGTCAAAATCTCTTTGTCTGAAATCAACATCAGGACCACGAGTTTTCATGAAATCTACATCCATTCTCATATCCTTATCCTTTGCATTTTTCATCCAGAAATCATTATCACTGTTTCCAAAGAGACCAGAATTATTCTGGGAAACAACCCCAGTAGTTTCCGGTATTTTACCTTGACCTTCTTCTTTATCTGAAGGATCTATAAGATAATCTTCTTCATTGTCATATTTGACTGGTAAAACACCTTGGAGTTCTTTAATTTCTCCTGAATCGATGAATTTCTGTAGAGCCTCTGGTCCATCAGCTATGGCTTGTTCTAGTTTAGATCCCGCTAAATCAAGAGAAACACAGTTCAGAATTATATGATAATATATGGTTTCAGTCAACTCACCTTCCACGGGAATCAATGTGTTATAAATTATTATAGCATTAGGGGTTATTTTTTCTAGTGGTACTACCCCAGGAGCATTTTCAACGAGGTGATTAAGAACTTCTGTAATGGATCCTGGGTTATCATCTGTAAAACACATAATTTCAATGAAATGGTTATTTTATAATGAATGAAAATGAGCTTTGGAATAGGTAGAAATCGTAGACAACTGGAAACACATTCAAGCACAACAGCTGTCAAAAATTAACTAAAGAAACGAAAGCTGAGCTTGTCAGAATAAGTAAGGGCATGAGCACTAATATAACATTCGTGATACTATTTAAGCAGATCTCCTATTATTTGATCTCTCATAAAGAGATGGCGAAAATCATTCAATAAATATTTCAAATTTATGTTTTTACTATAAACAGTTGTATTCTTACCAACTGCTCCGGTTTCATTCCACTGAGCTTGGAAATTGCGTGGTATGGGTTTACTGAAGGGCACTTTTTTCGGCTTAATCTTGTCTTCATTAGTAACACTTCCTAACATATCCAAGTCAAGGCCAGGAATTGTTTCATTAGCATCGGAGATAAGCGAAGTTATATCAACTTTATCTTCGGGCCCCATACCGGGTATGACAGAAGATGGTTCCTCAACAGCTGCAAATTTATTAATGATTAGAAGAATTCAAATTTAGAGGTGAATTATTATAATTAAATATATTTTGAAGATTTTTTCACTTCCAATCAATCCATCAAAATTAGGGAATTGAATAAAAAGGAGTAATTAATGAACTAAACATAAATGTAAGTTCTTCTCACCTGCTATATCTAGATCCTCTAATCCTGCTATGCCCCCAGGAAGGGTGTTGAGGTTGTATTTATCACGCATAAGATCGCCTGGTCGATTTCTTGTCCAGAACTTGCTCGTATGATCATTTGAACCAGAACATAAAATATGACCTAGAGGATGCCAGGCTAAAGTCCAAACAATGCTGTCATGAGCTTGTTCAATGGCACCCACCTCTTTATCAGCTCTGAAAATAATTAAATATGCTTATTTGATCTAAACAAAAGAAATTCATGACTGAAAAAGTTTAGTATAATTTTGTTAGTTTGAAATTATACAGTGCGCGTCAAAATTATGGATCAAATTCAGTTTCTCAGAAGAAAAATATTTGGCGACAAAATCCTTTCACTTTTACGGAATTTTTACGCATTTCTAAAGGATTTTTGATGCCCCCTGTGCGATCCTCGTCAACCCTCTAATTTATTTTAATTGGGAAAGTGGGTCATATGATACTTTTTGTGGCAAGCTCTTTGTATCTTCTTTACATTCATGCATGATCTTTCAAGAAAACATTTTTTTATAAAAAATTTGTTCAAAGAGGTTTTTAGTTTGTGCAATCCGTCATGGCTCATTTACTTTGAGACGATGATAGAAAGATAATTGCAATCTACATTATTGCGAGTGAGGAATACCCTGAAGGAATGTCATTATATTATTTTCAGAGATGATTTTATCTTACCCAACATTCCAGAACATAATGGATCCATCTGACCCTCCGCTAGCAAATAGACCCTCGTGAACAGGATGCCAGGCAACACTTGAAGCTTCTTTTTTGTGTCCTCTGAAAGTTTGAACCTCTTGCGAAAGATTTCTCAAGTCAAATAATTTCAAAAGATGATCTCTTGATGCAGTTATCAGCCAGTTGCCATTTTCATTCCATTTCAAATCCATAACTGTCAATTTGTGGGCATGCCTGAAAAAAAGCATTAGTCAGTTGTGAGACCACTGAATTCCAAGCTAGAATTCAAATTCACATTTCATTATTCAAGCTAAAATATTCCAAATAAAAAAAAATTATGCAATGAAGTATCTAATGTGCCATTGGAAATAGGAAAGTAGAAGTCAATTTCCAGTATAACCTGACATACAGATTACAGAACTGCAGAAGATCAACATGAAGATGATCATCCAACCAATCACGGGATTTGGAATGATCTACAAATATGAAATGCCTCTGGTGCTCTCTGATCTGCTCTAGCCTTTTCTAGTATACGGTTAAGCACTTGCTCTACCTCCCCCTTTCCCCTTAAGGAATCGAATTTATAGTAATAATAATAACTTTATTTGCTACATATATATAAAAAAATTCACAGCTCATATAAACACAAATAAAGTAAGTAGCTATCTGTTATTCTGTACCTATGCAGCTCTTCTATCAGTATTAAACTACAGACCATGAAGGAATCCCTTTTTTATGGTTTAAGTTCACTGAAGAATTGAACCGATCTCATATATCAACCATCATCTTTGCCAGGCTATTTGATTTTTGTTTTGATGATATGTAGAATATGAGGGTAAATTATGACATGTTAAGTTAAGTTAATTCAATTTGTCAGGTGCTTCCTGTCTCATAGGAAAAAAGCACTAGAGCTTTGAGCCCCAGGGTCACATGCACTTGACTGGGAAGTGACTATAATCGGACATTTTCTACATTTCAGTGTTCTATGTAAATTAAAGAATTTTCTCTAACGATAGATTATTATTGGGTAAATTTTTTACTTACAAAGTAGCTAAGGATTGCCCAGACTTGGGATCCCATAACTTTATTGGCTGCTGGTTGTCTTTACTGCCTGAAACAATCAAACTCTTTTGGGGATGCCACTGAACGCATTTCACATCTGCACCATGACCTAAAATAATTGAAGGTTCATTAATTTTTTCTCTTTATGTGTTATAATGAAATGATTTGAAAAATTATATATGTAATAACTGAAATAATTCAAATTTCAATAACAAATATACATATAGGTATTGTATTGTATATGTGAAGTAAAAAATTATGTAAATAAAAATTATCTGTCTTCAGCTGGCTGAATTGCTTGATGATGCCATCATATTGCATATAATATGCCATGACAGCCACGTTATAGAGGATTCTTTAAGAAGAATATTTTTACCGATAAATTTCATTTTATTTCACAAATAATTTATTTATCGTATATAATTCCGAAAAGATCTTATCAGCAAAAGTTTCACTCACTGGTATAGTTAGTTTAATTCGAATTGCTTCATAGCTGGTTTAATAAAACAAAACATTTCATATTTTGAGAGCTGATTAAAAACTTAATAATAAATAAAAAATTTCATGCAAACATGCATCCGAAAATGAGCCATGTTGGAGGTTTATGGAAAACTATTTGGAATTAAGAGCTTAAAATTTGTATGTTTCAGTTTAAGAAAATGATCTTCATCCCTTAATTATTTTCAGACTTCTACAGCTTCCGGTTACACCAGAAACTTTCTTATTTTAAATGGCGCACCCAATATATTATGGCATCATTAGATACAACATTTGATGAAAATTCCAGTAATATGTCATTAAATTGGCCAAAACTCAGTAGTTTTCGAGTTATTGGGATTCATGTCAGTAAAATGGTAAAGAGAAGGGCCCACATTTTTTATTTAAGCAAAAAATTTTTTTTCCAAAAAACCTTCACTATATTCTGCAAATTCTTAGACACATAAGACAGTTTGCGGTATGGACCTGAAGTAATAGGGAGGATATCATCAACTTGGACATCTCAAATTTATGATATCTCAAGCTATGCACTGCTTTACACAAAAAAAAATCTACTGCAACGAACTTACTGGATTTCTGCCATGAGGTTTTCAATATTTCATGCTAATTGGGGTGTACCTCATGGCTCGAACTTGGGTTTGTTACTGTTTTTGGTTTTTTTAATTATTTCCTACAGTGCCTGAGGTACCGTAAATGATTTTGTCAGGGTCCAAGCAGATAACATTGCCATTCAACAATGGAGTGTAAGGAATAATTTGCCCTTTAATAATGTGTTGTACTGTCCTGCTCCAGAAAATACACATTGCTGGGAGTTGGAAATTATGTGGAGGGCAGAGAGTTAATTAGAGATGAGAATATGACAGATTTAGTTAGGTGCGGAGTACAACTTAAAACTCTGGTTCAAATCACATGTTGAGGCATTGTAAGAACTTCAAGAAGATAGAAACCATTATATTGTTATTAATGATTGTCAGATCTCAGCTCAAATATTGCTCTGTGGTGTTGCACCAGGCGCCCCTTTTGTTATGTCGGGTTTCCACCCAAGTTATGGCAAATTTTTATCGAATCAGATATCTAGTAATGTACTGGCTGTGCCATTTTAAATAAGCAAGTCAATTTGAAGTATAACCGCAAGCTGTAGAGGTCTGAGAATAATTTAGGGATCATTATCTTAAATGCCAACCTAAAAATTTTCATCTTAAATTTGGACTAGTGTTTCATAAACGTGTGATAGACCATTGCCATGAATCACCCTGTATTATTGATCAAAAAACTACTCACTTACCTCTTAAAATTTTTTCTTCCTGATAACGGAAAAAGTCCCAAATCCTTAATGTCCCATCATCAGAACAAGTGACAAACTTGGTATCGGAGGGGCTGAAGCTAAATAAAATAATTTTTTGTCATTAACTATCATTAGGAGAATAGAATAAGAAAAAGATAAAAATAAAGAATGCAGATTACAGATTTTCCCGTCAGATACAAAAAAAATTGTACTTGATGAAACATGTTCAGCTTATTGCATTAGCCAGGGCAAGGCAATATCTAGATCGCTTCCATTGCACTCCATGTAATGGATTTCTTACTATGAAGAAGCCAAATAGCAGAAACATATATCACAATTAAGATTTGGATAACATGGGAGTGATCTACCTGCTGATTTTCAGGTCACAAATTAATGTCGAATAGGAAGATAATCAATTTGAAACAACTAAATGAATCATATACTTATACTAATAGGTGTCAAACCCAAATTCACAATAAATTACACTTCAACCCCTAATAAGCAATGCAAATTTTAGAGCTAAATTCACTGAAAACAGTTTCTGGAATTTCACTCTGCAATAAAACTTCAAAATTATATTTTCGTAGTATATACATATACTAAATGGTTAATAAAGTTCACCAAATGCACCATCGAATGTTTTCGTGATAATACACTGTAGGACACACGAAAATATGAGGTGTAGAATTGTTTGATTACGCCAATCATTTCAATACTATTGAGAAAAAAAACATATTTTCTTAAGAATAGAATAAACTATCAATAACATATATCCACAAAGAGAAATCACATTTGAATTAAGGTATGAATGACTGTAAACCCTACTTCAACCTAATCTCTCAGACTTTTTCAGCATATCAAATCGCAGATGTTTTACATTTTTCAAAGTTTTTGAAAAAAATAAGCTGATTTAACCCAACTTACCTTAAGCAACAGTTTTAATAACAGAGCTCTGGGATATGAAAGTTGAGTTAGTAAGAACTTATTTATTAAGATCAGCCACAAAATTTTGTATTTGACAGGTTTAATTTTAGTTTCACTACAGTTATTACCAAATGCAAATATATCTTGGAAAAACTATGATTTTGGTCATAAGGAAGGATGAATGATAACATTTGACATTGGATATGACCTGTAAATCACTTTAGTTGTTCTGGTTACTGAAACCCTAAGAACCTTTTCATAAAGTAGCATGAAATTGTATTAACCCAAATGACTGACATATATGAAGCATATTCAATATGCTTCCAATATTACCTTCATTTGTTGATTGAAAAATATATAAAACAAGTTTTGTTTATTAATGTATAACTGTTTTTTGATGGGAAAACCACTGTGGACGCCAAATAAAGGCTTCACATTCAGACTCTGCCTAGTCCATCACCAGAGTTTACAGTTGATATGCTAACCCTGACAATGTTCTCCTCTGCTTGCAAAATTCAGCATTTGCTTACGCAATCATCATGAAAGTTCACAAAATGGATTTATAGTGTTCATAAATTATTGAAATTTACATTAAATCAAAAGTGAGAATAACAAAACATTGAATAAACTCAGTGCATACATGAAAGAAAACCTATTTTGACGAAGATATTGCTCTTTGATTAAAATCAACCGAAATCGAAAAAATCAATCTGTTCAATCATCCTTCTTACTCAAAATATCTGTCCTCTAGTTGTTACGAACTTTTTGCAGTAAACAAAAGAATGCTCAACAGAAACAAATTTTGATCGTAATCGCCATGATTGAAATCTATCTACAGAATATTAATTAAAAATTAGAAAAAATATGACGTAGGTCAGGAGGTTTGGTGCTTGTTCTGAATCAGCCGGCAGGACAAGTTTGACCACAGATACTTTATTTGGAAGTCAAACCCAATGATTTAATACCACTTTGGCTCGATTTTCGAAATTTACAGACATTTAGGTAGTTTTCTGAACTAGGACAGCTTGTAAAAAGAAACTTTTATCTCTTCTCGTGGTTTTACTCTATGAAGATGAAATTTCAGAATACTCAATATATCAATTCTTCATGAATTTGATGATTCAACGAATATGTTATGAATAATCGAATATCTTCAAAAAAATTTTCTAGCTTGAATATTTCCACAAAATTTAGCAGACACTTTCTTTCAATGTTATTCGAATCATTTTCGAGTTTCAGATGCTCATAACTCCTGAGCTATTCAACGGATTTGGCCCAATAACGAACCCAGATATTTGGGCAATAAACCTATTTTGCAAATATGAAAACTAGCTAATCTCGTTGGAAAAATAAAAGAGTACACGGCTGGCCGGACATACTCAAATTTGAACACGGATTTTTTTCGTTTGGACAAAACGTAAACACGTTGTTGTATTAGTTTTTCAAGTCAGAAAAGAGCAAAAAATTTCTTTTTTATTGGAAGTTCGAAAACACAATAATTACACAATGTATATAGAAAATTCATTTCTTAAAGGAAAACAATGTTTTTGTCAAAACTATGAATTGCCTTGCAATACCAAATGAATGGAACAAACACATTAGTGAAAGAACTGATGGATAGTCAAAATACTTGAAAAATTTCCAGAGGAGATCTAAAGAGACTGATAAAGTAAACAGAGAAGAAATGAGGATAGTAGAGGTAGTTGGCTTCCTGCCTGAAGAAAAATGGATTTTTACTTGAAAAACTAAGGTTACTTGTGAATACTTTCAATAGTAGATTGGGATGAAAAGGCTAAACCTCCAATTAATTGGATACTGTAGTAATTTCACAAGTTATATCAGAAAATAAAGTGGGTATTAATAAAATCTGGGATTGCACAAACAAATCCAACATAGCTATGATACAAAGAACTCAATGTGGATAGTCATTGAGGTTTTAAATGGTGACAGAAGTCACCAAATATAGAGACACAAATCTATCTGTAAGAATGCAATAATTTTCAATTATATGGTGTTACTAACACCAAGAAAACTAGAGGCACTAGCCAGCTGATTGAACGAAATGAGTTCCTCTGATAGAAGAGAAGGCTTTCCTGTTACTATTTTATTACTTTGGTAACATATTAACATATACATGTTGTAAGTTCAATGATACTTAAAGAAGTTTATTGTATATTATCACATAAATAAATTAACTCTGTCAACTAAAAACATATTAAATCATTTGATAATAACCAATAACTTTGTTGCCAAATATTCCAATGTCCCATTCTCTGTAATTGTTATCTAGGTATGTATCAAAGGAGTTAAGAGGATGTTAACAACAGATTGCAGAGGTTGTTAACATCCAACAACTCACATGATAGATAATTTTGTTCCATACTGTAACAAATCATTACCTCCCCATATTATCCTGTTTTAACGTATAAGTATGAAATGAAATTATCTATAACGTTAGTTATTGGATGTTAAAAACCTTAGGTACCTCAGCAATCCCTTGGCATTGCTGTCTGTTATTTTAACATTTTTGGATCAATTATTACTTTGTATTTGTAAAAAAACTTAAAATTTAATTCAAAGAGTAATACTTGATGCAAAAATATTGAAATATATAGGATGTTCCATTTGAAATAGCTTTTGTTCTATAAGCGGGCATATCCCCATTTTCGAAGAGACTAGCAATTAATCGAAAAAGAAACTTTCAAAATTGAAAAAAAGCACTGCCCGACACTTTGATGGTAATAAAATCCAAGGTCATTGAATCTCCAAATATCAAATAATAAACCCTAATAAATTCTGTAAAATATTATTACTGATTATCAGGACATATTGGCAAAAATTTTATTTATCAAGTAAAAAGATCAAATTTAGGTGTGGTATTTGATTAGATGCTTAGTTCAATTTCTAACTTTTTTCAATTAATATGCTGGCTTCACTATAAAGTTTCATCTATACAGGAACTCCTAAAAATAATGAAAAAGACTAACCTGAGTTTGACAACGAATCTGTTATATTTCCGTATACTATTCATACTGTGTATCTCAAGAACCTGCTAAAAAAATGTTCACAACAACTGAAATGCTGAAGATATTCACTGATTGAAAAATAATGAAAAAAAAATAGTTTCTTTAAATTCAATATTTCATACACAAAATTATTGATTAAAATATGTAGATTGGCATTTATCAAGAAATCGTCTCTTAAGCTGTGATCAGTATAATACAAACGATGGAAATAAAATGCTGCAGTACTGTGAATTATTTTATTTCATTGCCTCCGAGAAATAAAACAAGATCTTGTTTCAAACTTTTTTATTGTTACAAGCCTGATCAAAACCGGAAGGGCAATAAATGAAAAACGCAATCTTAAACATCTTCCCAAAGGAATATCAGTATTGCATTTGAAAAGATATTTGAGATTGTCTCCGAAATTCCATTTAAAAAACGAATTTATTAAAAAAAGTGCTACATCACGTATACATATCACAGTTAGTTATTCAATATCACAGCATCAGTCAATTGGAATATTGTACTTATTACCTCTTAATTTCATAATCAAACATCGCAATCCTACTTTGAGCATTATCCACACAACCAAATGCGCAAAGTATTATGTTTTGGCCAACTATTTGAAATGTAATGGACGAAAATGAAAGGAATATCCGAAGAAATATTTTCATCAGTTATGAAAATTAAAAATATACATCTCCATCAAATAGAAGTGCACTTTGATGTGTGGACTCAATCTTTGAATTAGTCTAAATACTTTTTCAGGAAGGGGAAGGTGTAATTTATTGAGTATAGCATTTACATGATTAAATAATACGAAGAATAGTTGTAGATACCTTATGCCTCGCAGCGCTTCTTTATGAGCTTGAAACATCTTCACGTTGTTCATATTGGACTGCCAGTACTTAACATAACCCGCATGATCTCCAGTAACCATCCAGCTGTCATTATGACTCCATACCATTGTTCGGACAGGGCTGTCATGTGCCTGAAAGATAACAAACTAACTTTACATACCAGTTAAAAGAGAGAAAAAGTATCTGTAAGGCAACCATGCTAAATTTCATTTGTGGAGAGAACGATTCTTAATTCTTTTTTTCAAGAATAGAGAGATTGAAAAAACAAATATGAATAATACCAGTATACAACACACTTATAAATTACAAATATTCTGATTGTACCACAGTATAGACAATCTTGAAAATATCAACTGAATTCCTTACTCTCTGGCGGACTCGCATTTCAAGGCGCAAACGGTAATGATATGATTAGTGCTTTTTTCCTGGATATTTAATCTTTTTAGAGATTAAAATAATTTCTACTTGGTTTGCCCGATTTTTGAGGTTTAATCAATTAAAATGGAATATCCAGAGTATTCTTTGATTACGAATCATTACAACCATATATTTTGTGTGGATATATTAATTCATTTGATTACTCAAATAGCCATTACTTCCAAAACTCAACTCATTTCTAGGAATTTATTAAACCAATTTTAATGAAGCTTGATTTTTTTTGTATAGGAAAATCATTCTTCATTTTAAGTATTCCGATTGTTTTATGTATATTTTCCGTTCCCCTGTATACACCTTGAGATTCGAAGTCGTTGTTTCAGTTTTTCGGTGAGAAAAAAAGGCCTGAAAACATAAATTTCTCTTCGCTAGAGTCCGATAGATCTGTTTTTGCGCGATAGACCGAGGTCGAAGATGATTTTGGGCGACAAATGCCGCATCTGTGTGTGTCCGTTTCCTCTCCCCACCGGGAGAGTGTAAGAGTGTAAAGGGGGATGTTGCCCCAGATTAGAATTAATTCAGATTCAGATTCATTCCGATTGAGATTTGTGGTAGATTATTAATTATAGTTCCAGATTCAGATAATTCAGATTCAGATTAGGATTATTAAAGAGCGTGGTAGATTATTCCGTTAAGAATTATTAAGATTAAGATTTGTGGTAGATTTTAAGATGGGTAATTTTGTTCAGTTTTCAGTTTTTAGTTAGATTCAGTATTTACAGGAGTTTATTTTATTTTTGTTATTCAATAGTGGCGATTTTAGTTTGTCTCATCAGTGCACAGAGTGTGGTTTTGCCGGACGTCGGTGTCCTGAACGACGAAAGAAAGGAAAAAGTGAGTAAACGAATAACCCCATTGCCGAGGCCCCTTTATTTCAGTTTCATCAAAGTCGCCTGTTTTTCCGAGTTCGATTTCATTCCTGTTGCAGGAGTTCTGTAGACTTCCTCTCCACGTGGGCAGTTAGCAACCCTCCGTCTGTGGGTAGTAGTTATTCTTGGCTCTTCTCGCGAGCCAGTAAAATTTTTATTCAGATTGCCGTCAATCACAATTTGTTGCGTCCTGTTCGCGAGAAGGTAGCGTTCGCAGCCAGATTGATTTTGAATTAGAATTAATCCATTTTTATGCATTTCACTTGTAATTGTTAATGTCCTTAGAAAGTGTTATTTTCACAAGTATAACTGAATTCTTGCGTTATGTTTAAATTTTTACAGTAGATCACCGAATTGATTTATTTTCACCTTCATACTTTCAGTTTAAATCTGTTATTTTGCTGAAAGATAGTTGATTCCTTACCTTATTTGTATTCAACATACCAAGGTGATTTTCTGTACTTATATATCGAATTAATTTATTTTCACCTTTCATACTGTCAGTTTAAATCTGTTATTTTGCTGAAATATAGTTGATTCCTTAAGTTATTTGTATTCAACATACCGAGGTGATTTTCTGTAATTATATACCGAATTAATATATTTTCACATTTCATGCTGTCAGTTTAAATCTATTATTTTGTTGAAATATAGCTGATTACTTACGTTATTTTTATTCAACATACTGAGGGAATTTTCTGTACATATATTCCGAATAAATTATATTAAATTTTTGCCTATTTGATTGCTCAAATTATCGCTAATAGCTTAGATAAAACCGAACTCTGTCTTCGACTAGAAGCTACCTTGGTAGGTTTGCTATTCTCCCTGATAAGCAAAGAATAGCTGGCGCCCGAATAATATATAATAGGTAAAAAAGGGTGTTACACAATATAAATTGAAATTCAATAAACCGAATGAAAAATCCAAAGATATGGAAATGCATTGAAAACTTGTGTGTTGTTCTCATTCTGAAAATGAAGAAACATACTGGGTGTCTAATTTGAAAATTCAAAGTATTTTACAATTTTGTGAGTAGACATTTGGTAAAGTTTTTTTACCATTCTATACAACTGATAACCAACATTCGCAAATAGGGACGCAGATCAAACTGTTATTAAAGGTCATGCCAAATTTCGCACTGAAATCTCTAATATTGGGCGAAATATATTTTCGTGAATTTGATTTAACATTTTTGAAAACTCAAACTATTAAAGATAGATAAAGGCAAATGAAGTAAATTAATTCAAGTTTTTCATGGAGAATTATAAAATACTAGTGGAAAAGCCCGTGTCGCCACAAATGCAAGTAAGGAAGCGCGCGGTCGTTATTAGCAAATGCCCCCCTATAAGCAGCCGTTCATGTTATTTTGTGTTCCATCGAGTGAAGACGCGTTTAAAAAAATGCCCAAAAAACTTTCCGCCAACAGCGGCGATGTCAAAACAGCCTTCTGAAAAAAGAAGCAAAAAGAAGAAGAGCAGAGGCAATTGGAGCAACTGCAGAAGGAAAACGTGGAACGCGCGAAAAAGGGAGCTTCTGGAAAATCAGATGAAAGCTCCTGTTTTTCGTGCACGAAACCTGGAGGTGTACGAATATAGCACAGGGCTACAACCGCCAAATTACAATTTTTCGGTGTGCCTAGAGATGCAATGTAAATGCATTAAATCTTAGGCTACTGCAAGCGGATTATTCACGGTTTTTGCCGCATAATAAATTAAAAACTACCTCAACTACAGCTCAGACCTTGGCTCATTCCAATTTTGCCTTTCTGGCAGCACTGGCTGAATCCATCTCGCCCTTTTTCACCCTTAAAATTCAGAGCATTGCAAAATTAACACGATTCGCTCATTTCGTCGACAGAAAACGCGGGAATTTCGTCTTCAACCGAAGCCCTTCTCGCTACAAATACTGATTGCATTGCGTAATTATTGTTATGAACTCGGCGTCGGTTTCTTTCAGTTCGGGTTGTCCGGGTAGCGTTCGAGAACCCACTGGTCTGCCTCGTTGTCGTGTCTCCATTGTAAATTAAAATTTTAAAATTTTACACAGGACCTAACTCAAAATTGAAAAATCGGACGTGACCCGTTTTCAATTTTTACCTAAAAATGGAGAATAACCATCCAAATTTGGGTTTTCAATATCTTTTTCAATTATAATTTTCTAAATTAACTTACTCAGTAGGTTTGGAAATTAAAATAAACTTAAAATCAAGCTCGTCAAAACACGTGTTACCATATGATTTATGTCACATGTTATAATTTAAATACAAATGAAGTTAATCAAATTTACACCTCTTAGTTTTCATGTTGTATCTGAGCCGGAAAAACATAAATAATATCATCATCTGTATGCTCGATTGAGCAGACCATAGTTACCAAACGATTGTCAACAATTTGTTTTTTTAAATGTATCTTGACATCTTTGGCATCTTTGTTTATTTCAGCAATATAATCTGACCAAAAAAATCGATTTGTAAGATTGTTTAATGGGTCTGAATAAACAAATCGAGTTCCACTGAAAAAAAATGGAATCGATTTTCAAAGTCTTCAAATACCCTGGTTTAATTAAAATTCACTTCACCCTTTTGAATTGAAAGCCTACATAAAACAACTGAAATAAAGTGTTTTTCCTCTTCTAACAATGTTACCATATGATTTATAAGTCCGATGTTATAATTTAAATACAAATAAAGTTTATCAAATTTACATTTTTTTTTTAATGACTTATATGACGGTAATGGTGACTTGGAGTGCAAGAAGAAAAAATTAAAGCCCATATCAGTAAAAATTTGTTCAGCGGTGGCGCCATCTACAGCGAAAACATGCCAAACACTCTTAATTTTCAAGTTTTTTGTGTTTTTTAGAGGAATTATAAATGTTTGGCACTTGTTATTATTTTTCTGCATCAGTTTAGATGACTACCGTTAATTTAAAAAAAAATTGATGCAAATCAGTTGATTGGTCTATTCTCATAATAGAAGAAACAACTACCCATTTAAAATAACAAAGCTGTTCCCAAATTTGAATACATCTGGCAACACTGGAAATGTATTTCAGAAATGTACCTTATATAACCTAATATTGATCTACAAAATTAATCAAATAGTTTCCATAATAATTTAATATATCACCCGATATATTATTGCATAGGATTTTAATTATAACCGAAAATTTTTAAAGAAAAAAAACAGGCAGAAACAAAAAACAAGGGTATACAGATTTTCAAAAAATGTTTCCCACCCAGTAGTAGCATCACATGTTAGTTATAAAAGCAGAAATCGATCGCCAAAGTAGAAATTAAACAAGTGTTTTTTGTTTCTGCCAGTCTTCTTGCCATACATGAATAACATACAACGGAAGCATACATTGCTAAAAAAAAAAGAAGAAAATAAACTTTATTGGCATACGACTGAAGTCTTCCAGGTTTAAAATAAAATTACCAACTACAATAATTAATAATTAGTGTTCCGAAAAGTTTTCAAATACAGATAACATTTTATGTTATCTGTATTTGAATTTAATATTATTTATTCTTATAACTCAATGAATCTTCCAAGCTATATGGTATATTCCCATAGGATAAAACTTGATAAAGCCATATTAGAAATGACAAACAATCTTATTTTGCAAAAGATAGGATGACTAGTAGTAATAAGCAATAAATATTTTAGAAACTTCTAAGTATTACCTCCTGGTTTGTACCATTTATCATTTGTAAGTCCATTCTATGAAGTTCTGTGACTTCACTATAAAAAAAAACTCCTATATCTTTTCTCTATTAAGATGAAATGTCCGGCACCGAGCCGGTCCCGAACATGCCGGATTATCAGACTTCTACTGTAATTTATAAAGTACTCTCAAGGTCACTGGAGGATTCTACAGGATTATCGGAATTTTTATATGGGTATGACCAAAATTACGAAGATAAATCATGGTATGCTTTCAAAGATAATGGTATTCGTCATTCAATAAATTTTTCATGCAATAATACTTCCAAATCACTTACCTGTAAAATAGTTTCAAAATTAAAAGTTAACCCATTCCATAATGTAAATTCTCCTGAGCTGGCTCCAGTTACTAATCTCCTTCCCTCGGGAGTCCAAGCCATACAAAATATTGGACACCTCATTTTATTTGTAGCTGTTTTAACAAATCGCGTTGTGACACAATTGATTGGATTATCAGGATAACTAGGGGGTGGCATCATATCAGGATAATACATAACATCAGGTTGTAATGCTCTTCTGTCCCTGTGATCTCTTTGCCAAATTCGATTCTGCATGAAAACATAACAATGTTACATTTTTATTACACATTATACCTACACTAGAAGATCAAAAAAATTAATAAAATTACCTCTAATTCATTAATGATTGCCGAATTATAATCAACAGTTTTTCTCATTACGCTTTTTCTTAGCCTCTTGCCATCGAAATCTTCCAAAGTCATATTTCCAAGTGGCCCTGGTAAGGGTCGTTGAAAATTCATAAACGGTTTAAACTGGGGCCGATTAACATACCCTAGAAAATAGGATTAATATATTACCACTCTACATTACCTAAAAATTCCGATACCTACCTTGAATTGGGGGTACAACTATATTCGGAGGTGGCCCATTTAAATTGGGGGGTGGCATGGCCAAATTCGGTTGAGCAAATTCCATATTTTCCGATTTATTATCTCGAATCAGAAATATGGTTCAATATCAACGTAAATTTAATGAAACGGTTCGTCACCCTTTGAAACTATACATCGTTGCGAATTCGCCCTACTCTCTAGTTTTACGAATTATGGTACTTTCGAGAAAAGTAGGTAAAATTATTAGCAGAAACAAATTTTATTTAATTTATTGGTGTTTAATTATCCAATTATGATTACTTCTTACAGGAATAATCAATTCTACGTCAGCTTTTCAAACAATATGGAAGTCGAACTGAGTGAGAAAGACAACCGATATGTAACCATAGAATTTTCAAAAGTTTACAACCATAGATAAATAAAAGTTCTTTTTACAACAGAACATCATAAATCAATTCCAAGCGAAAGACCGATCATTGTTGGTCATCTTTCTGGTCCTACTAGTGGTCATTTCATTACATCTTGTGCCATAAGCAATGACCGCTAGAAAGACCAGAATAATGAGCGGTCTTTCGCTTGAAACAGGCTATACTTAGGACTTCATTAAATAATATGTGAACACCCAATAATAGCACTATTTCTTCTTCAGTGTATTAGGTGTTCTATGGTGGCAACCTCTGTCGCCATGTTTTGAGTTTGCAAGCTTTGAAATCTTGGCGGGAATAATAAATCATTAAAAATCTTTAAATTTATTCAAAGAATTAAATCCTGAATAGCATCTAAAATTTATCGATACATGAATAATACTAGATTATCCTTTATTGAGCAAGCTATCAACAGATATTATAAACATCATTGACTGTGTTTCGACTACCTCAGAGTAAGAATTCACTGTAATCTCAAAGAAGTGATACAGCAAGTGTATTAAGCCGCCACATTATTACCTCAAACATTTGATTAGATATAAAATGAAACTGGCAATACCTCCAAAGTATTTTCAGTTCCTCAGAACATTTTAATAAATTAAGAGAACAATATTTTTGAAAGCAAGTATAAACAAAGTCGTCTAAAGCTTCTAAGTTTATTTCGACAGATACATCAAATAATTATATGGATATTATTTAATTAAGTCGAGTGAGCGATTGTATAGACTTGAGTCAGGTATACCGTGTGGACGATATTTTGTGATTATTTTCTACGTCTCGTTACAATTTGCGTTGGTAAGAAATTAAAAATTTTATATTTACATTTCGACGAAAAGTGGATAGAATTGTCGCACTCAGGAGAGTGTAATGACATTATTCAACTTGAAAATATGAACCAGGTAGAAATTGAGAGTACTTCTGACTACAGGGGTACTCAAAATTATACATCTACCAGAGAAACAAATTTGACATCCTCAACTAACTCTTATGCAAATGCCGTTTCATCCTTCTAATTTCACGCAATTGAAGAAGTTAAAATACATGAATGAAAATAGTTCTGCCGAAAGATATAATTTTCATATCCAAAAATTCGAACAACCGTGTCTGCATTTATCTATCCAACCAAACAGTGGTGGTCGCAAGCGGTCATCCCTCCAATACTTACCACATGGATCAATAAGTCTCGAGACTAACCCAGAGATGGCGTTCGTAGTAAACCAGTAACCACGTTTTTCTAGAGTGCTAACCTTTGCTTGGAACGTGTCGAAATTTTAAGTCGATCGGACCAGAAACAGCTGAGTTCGTGGTTGGAGTAAATTCGTTTTGTAGTTTGTTTAAAAATGGAAAAACCGAGTTTCGTGTTCTGATAAAACATTGTTTTTTAATGGGTAAAAACACCGTGCAAGCGAAACAATGGATTGAAAAATGTTACCCGGACTCTTGTCCATCCAAAGCAACGGTTTGTAGGTGGTTTGCCTAGTTTAAACGTGGTCGTACCGACACAAATGACGCGGAATGCTCGAGTAGACCTGTGGAAGCCGTTAAATCGGAAAATGTGAATGAAGTGACAAAAATTATAACGAAAGAAGATGAAGTGATGCTCCGTGAGATTGCTGAGATGACACATATATCATATGGAAGTGTATTTACTATCCTTCATGAAAAATTAAGCATGAAATAGGTTTTTTCCAAGTGCGTGCCGCGATTCCATTCGATGGAACAAAAACAGCAACGAGTCGATGATTCAGAAAGCTGTTTATCGCTATTTACTCGCAACAAAAAAGATTTCTTGCGTCGTTAAGTGACCATGGACAAAACATGGATACATCACTACACTCCAGAGTCGAAACGGCAGTCATCTGAGTGGCGCACAGCTGGCGAAAGCCGTCCGAAGCGCACGAAACTCAGCAGTCAGCTAGCAAAGTCAGTTTTTTGGGATACGCATGGCGTGATTTTCATTGACTACCTCGAAAAAGGTAAATCGATCAACAGTGATTATTATATTGACTTGCTGGTGCGTTTGAAGGAGGAAATCGCAAAAAAACTAACGCACATGTTAGAATTTAGCTACCAATTTTGGATGCGCAGTGGTCGAAGCGTATTCTCCCCACTCTACATCTCTGGTATAAATAAAAGGTTCATTCGGGTTCACAATTAGACTTTTCTAAAACCATCAGGATTGTGCGCAAATAGGGAATGCGCATAATAAATAAGCAAAAAGACTCAGAAAGTGACCCCGAATTAAGCTATAGAATGTGCTTCAGCCAAATTTTCATTCAAAATGTAACACTTGAAAAAGCCACAATGTTTGGTGAAATAAGTGTGAAATATGTGGAAACTTCAGGCATATTATTAACTCAAAAATTCTAATGTTCAATTTCTATGTAAAACGTCAAAAAATAGACTTGGATACAAGTAATCATTTATATCAATTTTGATTTAGGAATTGGTATAAAATATGAGTTGTCCATGCTGGAATAACTCACCAAGTTGTCCTCAATATTGGGAGAACCAAGAAAAATATTCACAAATATATCACATTTTGAGGAAACTTACCGAATTATTAGAATCTGAATTATCCTCTTGTATGACTGGTCGAGAATTCGAGCTTTTTGTGCACTATTTTGGAATGGAACCTAAAGCTCACGTAAATAATAATTTGTAATTTTAACAAGAAACCATTGAAATACAACGTTATATTTACAGTTCGTGAACGACTTACCATTTGTGTGCAGATTACTGGAACTCCTTCCCGAAAAAATGTATGAAAATGAAGTTTTCGAGGAATATTATGAAAAATATCTTCAGTTATGTGGCGTACCACCTTTAATGGTGCGCTCATCAGAGTCTCTTACTTGTGATGAAGATTTGAAAGAGTTTTTTTCAGTTTTAGGTGAGCTTTGCAATCTCATTTCTTATACTCCGTCCGTCCACAAATGACCCTATATTGCAATATAATCCTAGACATTATGAATCTTTCAATTCATAAAGCAGAGCAGTGTCACTTGTGTGTGTTGGATCTGCGAGGTATACTCGTAGATAGAATGAATGATCAGTATGTCGGAGGTATAATATATAATATAAGTTCCCAAAATAATTAAATTATTTGTCAAGTTCGTTCGAGAAATCCGCCCCAAATTTCAAAAAGCGGTGATCCATACCTTGAGTTTTGTGCATGCGCAGCAGTCATTCATCCTGACATCAATTTTGTGTGCGTTTGAAATCACATTCACAATATAGGTTTGATACATATATGTTACTCATAACTTATAAGAACAATACTGTGTATTTAATAAAAACTTGGATGCCAACATAAGCTTTTAGGCCGAATTTTGGCGGTGCAATCTTTCGAAAGATTCCGTGTCTTTCAAAAGATTCGTATTTTAGCGTTGCAACGGTGACGTCACACGCAAAATCTTTCGAAAGATCTTTCAATCTTTTGAAAGAACATTTTTGGGTAGTTGGAATGTTTTGTAAATATGTCAAATGTCAATTATGGCGGATAATTTGAATTTTGCTTATGATTGTAATTTTTAATATTGCATTGAAAAAGCTAAGCACACGTTTATATTTATTGTTGAAGTAATGGCGAAATAAATAAGAATGTGATTATTTACAATAATTCTGTGATTCAAGAAATGGGGTTTGCCATGCTTTGCCGGATGTCTGCCTTTTTCGTTTTAGTATTTCTGAAAGTAGTCATTTTATTGAATCAAAACTTCCAGATATTTTAAGTATGTATCAAATACAAATTGTTTTCGGCTTCTAACTGGATGCGGATACGTGATACGTTGTCAATAACAGAAATAACTGCATCCTCCATTTTAAGGAGGATTAATTCTTGAACATTAAAAATGTAAATTAAATTCTCTATACAATTTCTAACAATCGCAATATACTCTTAAAGCGCTAATAACGAACTACTCCTATCAGAGATAACCACTGCAATGGGTATTGAAAAACTAACCTAAAATCTACAACACAGATTTTAAATTTCGCGGCTTCTATGACGTCACCAGTTCAAAAGATACCGTTTTAGCGAGTATTGAACCCATGACGTCACAGCAAAAATCTTTTGAAAGATCTTTCGAAAGATTGCACCGCCAAAATTCGGCCTTAAACGCCTTCAAACATGTAGGATAGTCTTAACTGCGCATGCGCAAAAAAGTACCCAAATGCCGTGTTCGGAAACTCGAATCGCTCATTCGGAAGGAATGTGATTTATATTGAAATGCACAGGTGTAAATTATGCTTGATGCACTGGTAATAATATTAAAAAAAATACAGGTAAACAACCATCCAAAGGTTATTCCCCGAAAAAATTATATGACTCATCAAGTTTGCTCGAAAAATGAGCACAAAATGCCAAAAAGCGTTGATCCTGACCTTCAAGTTGTTGAAGATGTTACTTATATTGTTATTTTTTTCTTCCCAATGAAACCATTTCACTTAAAATTTCAGTTCACTCAAGTTGATCTTATATGAGCTTTCTTCCTTAACAAACTGTTTTTTTTTCAGGCGGGCTGCTGTTTTACTTGAAGAAAGAAAGGCAAAGAGGCATTCTTTTAGAATCCATAACGAGAATTTTATCAAAGAATCCAGAATATCCTCGTTGTTATGTTTCCCTTTTAAAATTGCACGAATCAGCAGCTCAAAGTTTACTACCTAATATAATAGGCAAATTCTTGTCGTTTGCCTCCGATGATATGTACCAGAAGCTCTTGAGGATTAGTATTCTCCTTGCAGACGCATCAAATCTAGCATGTGAGGCGTTAAGGTTTTTTTTTTTAAATATTTTTAATATGAGAACGTTTATGTTTTTCTTAATACACTGAGCAAAATTAAGTGTAGTCACAGAAGCCATTGAATAATTTGGTGAAATTGCAGTGTGGAAGGATCGTGAATTCGTCCTCAGAAAAAAGAAATAACACAGCGATCAATTATGAACACATAATTCAAGTAAATATCAGTTATGACAGTAAATGACTAGCAAGGATGATGGCGACTAAAGCAATAACTAACTATTACACATTAAAAGAAAGTGAACCCAAATAAAACACAAGAAATAATAACATGTAAAACACTATACAGTAATATAACGATGCTATTATCAGATCGGACAATACTAGAGAAGCATGTCATGCAAGGCATTTCGCTGTTCTTTAACAGGATATTTGTGATTATTTTTCCGACCCAAATATCGACCAATAGAATTGCACCATTCGACGTCACGTGGTACAACCTACATGGTATTATACTGATAATTTTTTGAAAATTTTCTCTGGTAGTTGCTATATATAAACAAAACATGATCCAGTCAAATTAAGCACACGTCAAACTGACAGGTTGAATTCAATTGTGAAAATTGGAGATTTTGCATGAAAATGAGTCGATTTGGAGTTTGTTCTCGGTAATCTTGACTTTCATACCGGTGGATTGTGGGCGGCGCTTAAAATGAGCAGCAACGTTGCCAGATCGTACATTTAGTCGGGGTATTTGAAGAATGACTTATTTTGCGGTAATATTTAACGTTCTTGAACTGACTGTAAATATTCAATATTTGATAGTTCATATTGGTAATAAGTTACTTTCGAAGTGGTTCTATCATATAACAAAAGCTTAATTTACCTAATCACCCCGGACCAAATATCAAAAATACAAATCTAGACTAACCTAATAACCTGACAAAAAAACCATGTGATATATAAAAATTGGGCGATAAACTGCAAACTAACCTAATTATCTGATCCTTTCTATTAATTCATGAATAATTTTCATTAAATCGCCAGTCAAATATCGTTGAAAAAAAAACCCTTTCATTTTCTAAGGACTAATATAGATTTCCCAAGATATAATTATTGCACAATCTGGCAACAAAATGCTGGTGGCACATGCGCAATTCTGGTCAATAAATCCCACCGGTATAAAAGTCAAGATTACCTTGTTCTCTGTCCACCATCGATAAAAAAGTCAAAGGAAATGTATTAATACGGAGAAGGCAAAAAAACAGTTTGGAACCAATTTACTACTTTTTGTACTGAGAGGGAATACACATTGAGTGCTGAAACGAGTGAAGCGCAATTGGCAAACATTATGAAAGATTACGCTTACAATATGAAGAAAATGGATGGAGAAGACTATAAGGAAGGTACAATAAAAACAACGTGGAATCAGACTGCCAAATTACTTCAAGAAAAGTATTTGAACGATTTCGACATCAAAATCAACCCATTTTCGGATGCTGCATTCAAGACCGCTCGAGGAGCTCGTGAAGCCAAGCGTAAGGCTTAACAATCTATTCCGGAAAAACGGAGGGCAAGTGCAGCAGCGTTGGAGGAAAAAGATTGGGATGCAATGACCACTGTTTGGGACGAGGAAACTCCTGATGGCCTCCAGAAAAAATTATTCATGATAATATCAGTGGAATTGGCTTGGAGAGGTGGTGAGGGCAGCATGGCGTCAATACATCACTTCAAGGCAGAACAGCGAAATGACGGGGAAACAACTGGGAGAATTGATACAATCCAATTTTCAGCAAGGCCACATAAGGTGGTGATAAAAAATTATCAGACAGCAAGTGGCTGGTGGAGAATCGGGAAATCCCTGACAAGTGCCCAGTGAGACTGTTCCAGAAATTGAGAGAGAAGAGAGATGTCAATATCAAGAGCGACAGACTATTCCTGACCCAAAATCCATTCTGGAATAAAGTTCCAGGCGCTAGGTGGTACAAGGATTCCCCAGTAGGCCAAAACACGATTTCAAAGTGGGTTAAGGAGTCAGCACAAAAAGCTGGGCTTGACCTTGGTAACAAAAAAATCACCAATCACTCCAGTCGTGCAACAGCCGTCTCCAATCTAGTGAAATCGGGCCTGGGAGAGCAGCAGATAATCAAAATAACTGGACATGCCAACAGTAACTCCATCAAGCCGTATCTCCAACTCGACCAGGAACACCACGAATTAATTGTCAAGAAACTGCGAAGGAGTGAGCCTACTGCAGAAAATGCCATCAACAGCATAAACCTCATGCCATCTACCTCTTCTGGGACCATTACCTATAACTCTGACTTGAAGAAAACATGCACCAATGTTTATAACAATTGTATTTTTAATTGCACTACCCTGATTCTTAATTAAATGTTTTTTTATTCATTATGAAATTCTTATTTGTCAACTGTACATTTCGTCTCATGGTGCAATTCTATTGGCCGACATTTGGGACAGAAAAATAATCCCCCGAATACCACACGAGCTTCAAAATTATCTGGTATTTCCCGATAGGTTCCTGCAACAAATAAAATCGTCAAGTTTTCAGGAAAAATCACTGCGCTTCGCGCTCGTGATTTTTTAACGTGAAAAACTTGACTCCTTCATTTGTTTGCAACGAACCTATCGGGAAATACCCGATAATTTTGAAGCTCTTGTGGTATTATAAGTGAATATTTTGAGTGTAGGATTCCGTGGAGCTCCATCTATTGGCAGTATTCTGTAGCATACCTGGGTATAGTTAAAGAGGGTAGCGAAGTTTTGAGATTTATATAGTTTGTTGCGCCATCTGTTCACGGTATTGGGTTACTATGCATCTTTTTCATTGTAACTCTTTGAGGTTGATATGGATAACTACACACTCACTTGCCAGTGATAATGGTCCAATAAATCTAGAAATCTGTGAAATTTATTGAAAAACGAAATTTTCTTCCGTATCTGGTTCGTTGGTTGTGGTTCTGATGTGATTGTGTCTGGGGTTGTTGTTCTGTTACTATCTTTTCATTGATAATGTAAGCTGACTTAAATCTGTCTATCGATACTGTTGTTTTTTTTCCATTAATGTTGATGGTTAGGGTTTTTTTGCTACGCCTTATTACTTGGTATGGGCCGTTGTATGGTAATTGAAGGCATTTCATTGTCATCATGTCACACAAAAACTTTATGAGCGGTTGATAGGTTTCTGAATATACTATTTTTTCTTTCGCCGTGACGAGTTCCATTCACAGGTCTGATTTTGCGAATTTGGTCTCTGAGATTGGTGATGAAGTCTGAAGTGTTATCAAACTCTCTCAGGTGGATTTGAGTTCTTCTCGCCAAGGCAGTTCGTATTACGACAAATATGGTAGGTAAAGTTTCTGTCCATCGGTCGTTTCGATGAGATTTGATTACTACTTTCAATTGACGGTGGACACGTTCCACCATTCCATTTGCTGCTGGATGGTACGCGGTAGTATGGATGTGATTCGTACCTGTCAACTTGCTGAGTTCATTGAACAAGCATGATTCGAACTGTTTTCCTTGACCAGTGGTGATACAGAGTGGTGTACCAAATCCAGTGAGTGTAGAATTCCTTGGAGACAGTTGTCTCTTCTTGATTTATCATCGGAATGGTCTTTGACCATCGGGTAAACCTATCGACGTAGATGAGACTGTATTGGAATCCTTCAGAATGTGACATGATCAGGATGTCTAGGTTAACACGTTCGAATCGCTTTGTTGGTGGAGAGAATGATTCGAGTGGGGTTCCGACGTGTCGTGTGATTTTTTATCGTTGGCACTTTCTTGCCAATTCTTGCCAATTTCTTGCAGTCTGCGACAATGGGCGGCCAGATGAATCGTTGTTTGATCATTTTCGTGGGGGCATTGATACCTGGACGTGCCAGTCTGTGGATAGTGTCAAAAGCTGCTTTGCGCAATGGCTTTGTGATTTACGAGCGTGCTTGTGGTGTTGATATGTCACAATACACGAGGGTGTTCGATCCATGTGGTTTCAACCTTTGAAGACTAAGTTCGGGGTTATTGTGTATGTATCCTTGTAATTCGTCATCTTCTCGTTGCTACTCAGCAAGGGCTTGAAAGATTAGAGTAGCTTTGAGTTCGTCTATTCGGGAAAGCGCATCTGCGACGAAATTGTCTCTTCCACCTATCTGGCGTATATCTGTAGAGAACTGAGATATGTAGTCTAAGTGACGAAATTGGCGAGGTGAGCACTTCTCTGGTTTCTGTTGGAATGCAAATATCAACGGTTTGTAGTCCGTAAAAATTGTGAAGTTTCGCGTTTCTACCATGTGTTGAAAGTGTTTGATAGCAAGGTAGATAGAAAGCACTCGGTCATATGCGCCATAAAAAGTTTCAGGTTATGTGAGCCTCTTGGAGAAGAATGTATCTTACACTAGTTGTTGGAGAGTGGCTCCAATGCCATCGAAGTTTTTGGTGTCCACGTTGTCTTCTCTTTTAGGTTCGGTGCCAGCATGTCATTTAGTGATGCCAGTGTGACCGTAGAAGTTTACCATACATAGCAAACGTCGTAGTTCTTTCGCTGTTGATGGTTGTCTGTAGTTTGAGATGACCTGGACTCTATAAGGTAATGATTTTGTCCCATCAGCGGAAATCAGATAACCCAGAAATTTTACTTCTGGCTGGCCAAACACACACTTGGTTGGGTTGAGTACAATTGAGTAGTTGCGTAATCTGTTTCTTTTCGGACGATGAGGCAATCAATAGGTCGTCGATGTAGGAAATACAGGAATTCAAGGCTCGTTGTACCTCATCTATGAATTGTTGAAAGGTCTAGGCAGTATTCATTAGTCCGAACGACAAGAAAAGGAATTCAATAAGTACAAAGGGTGTGGTGATTGCTGGTTTATGGACATCTTCTTTGGAAACCGTAATCTGGTTAAATGCTCAGACTAGGTCGAGTGTAAAAAGGCTCTCTTTCCTCGGAGAATGTGAGTGAAGTCTTTAATATGCCTTACTGGATATTGGTCGGGAATGCTTCGGGCGTTGAGCGCACGGTAGTCTCCGAATGGCCTCAATTGTTCGGGGAAAGATGCAGTGGTGATGACCGTGGGCTGTTGGAAGAACGGGCGATTCTAATTCGCAGCATGACTTAACTTCTCTGGAGCCTTCTATTCGCTCATCGCATTCTGAAAGAGTAACATCTCCCTTTCCGATAGAATAATTTTTAATTAGATATTCATTATAACAGATTGTGACGCCTTTTTTGGTTTTGCTCAAACTGTTCAGACGCCAGACTATTTTGCCTCCAATGGCGTCACCCTTATCATCGAGCCAGTAGTGAAACGGAAATCCTGAGGTGTCCATCTCGAGGATCCAGTCTCAGAAGACTGAACTAATCACTTTGAGGGGTCCGTTTAGGGTTCAAACTGCAGGTCACGTGGATCCAGTTCTGAAGACCGAAACGTCTGAGTTGAATCAGTCATGAAGACCAAGTCGACTGATTGCTCGCATTTTATGCTTGTCTGGGTCTCCCACCTCTTGTCATCATCATCTATCACTGCAGACGATTGCTGACGTTGGCTCCCTTAGGTACCTTTCCGAGAAGGTAAAAATAGCCTGATCATAGACTCAGCGCGATTGCATCACTGTAAGATAAGCAAGAGATTACATAGTATAAAGGAAAAAGCAATCAGGAGAGTTCTGAGGTTTGGAGTAAGTCACCACAAGTACAGCCAATTTCAAAGATAGAGTGATAGGAAAGGAATCAGAATCTAGCGGCGCTGACTGCTGTTAAGAAGGTCTGCGATTCCTTAGTCCCCATAAAGATCAGTGCTGACACAGAACGTCAAAGCAGTTTGTTCTGACCTTCATGCCCTCTTAATCCAGATTCTAAGAAATCTCATACTGTACATCGATCTCAACACTTCCTAAATCATAAATAACATGGAGATTCAGCAGTAAAAATAACCTATAAAGTACTCTCTTCTGCATCCAACTACAACTGTCTACGTTCCCAATTCTTATATTTCTAAAATCTATAATCAAGTCCATTCACATGGGTACCCAATTGCCATCTCTTAATTGAAAGGTGAACAGGTCTAGTAGGTATTTATTAGCAATTATAACCTGAGAGGAAGAATAATTAGTAGTCGTAGACTACCACAATGAGTAGTGAAAACTGAAAAGGAAAAACATGAACATTGTCGGAGAATTAAAGATTATATCAACAAAAAGAACAATTTCAAACTGAGCACCAATATACACCTAAATCAGTGTTCCATCAGGGGTGTGTCAAAGATAGGGTAAAAGGGGCATTAGTTTTTAAATATCCTGGGATATTACAAATATCAACTTATGATTATAAATAAGGAATGAATTGATAGATCGAAATAAAATTTCTAGTGTGATCATATAAAAGATGTACCTAATATAAAAGTGACATAATTAAAGCTCTACTATTGAGAATTAGATGAAGCTCTGCAAAATTTTCAATCACATATATGTCATTTGTTTTTGGAGGTCATAAGATGATTGAAGAAGGTGCCGTGGATTCTCTTCTCACGCATTTGGACCCTACATGTAAATCAAGAACTTCGAATATTCTAACATTACCTGTAGTGAAACCTTGTCATTACGAAGAATTTTCTGTTTTGATTTGGTTAATGTTCAAGAGTTTGAAGGGGTGTAGTGCTGAAAAAATTCGAAATCTTCCTTCTCCATCTAGACCCGCCTTTTGGTAAGTAAAAAAATCCAGCAAGAAAATAGGAAACATTTTTTATTAGTTTATCCAAAAAAAAGGTGACGGTTTACTTGCCAAATACCTGAGTAGAAAAAAAAACTGTGACAGAGGTTTCTCCTTGAAGCTCCTCGGTTAATGATCATACAGGCAATTTGTCGACAACTGATCAATCTTTGGAATTTTTATCTTGATTATCTCTTTTTCAGGAGCTTAAGATCTGCTCTCAAGTTCTTCAGTACAACTAAGTGGAGTAAAATTGATAGGAACAACATTGTTGCTATACTCTTGAAGATAGTCGAGATATTCAATACTACGGAATTTATCCAATCGGGTTTAATCAAAGGTAATCAACAATTAGAATAAAAAATTCAATGGAATTTTTACAAGGTATCATGATACACTTATATTAGAGGAAACCTTGATATAGCTCGAGTCTTTGACTATTAACTGTTTTCATTCTAATTGTAGATTATTCTCATCGTTTACAGTATTTTTTTAGACATGATCTCTACTGATCCTTGGTAATTTTATTAGTGGGTTACATTTCTTTCTTGTTATATGTGATCTTGATGAATGTTCAAAATTACTACCTTCAGCAGTTAACTTGAGTGTCCGCTGGTTTATGGATTCTGGCTCTTGCGCTAAAAGGCCAGGCAAAAGTCGACAAATACCATTGTACGGGAATCAAGCCCGACTTTAGTTATTTTCACTAATACTTTAGTAAAATTAGTACCTTCTATTGAAGCCATTCTAGAATTTAAAAATATTTCGAATTATCTTTGCTATTTAGCGAATTTTATATTTTCATTTCAGATATTATAGAACTCAATCTCGTCGTGGAAAATGCTGGTATGAATTCAGATTGGTCTGAAATTCAAATTACTCCCTGTATGGAAGATTTTGTCTTTGCTCGTTTATTGTTGATGTTTATTTATTATTTTAGTAGACCTGAGTATTTTGGAGCACTTCATGTGAGTATTTCAGATTAGTCAAATGATAGGGGAAAAACTAACTAGATGAACAACCCCCTCGATTTTAAGTCCCAAGAAGGGCCAACTGGTTACTCAAATTTTAGTGTTCCGATGGTTTTAAACATTTTTAAAACTTACAGTTTCTTCGAGATACAAACGTTATTGGTTTGAAAATGAAATTTTTGACTCAGAGACAACCGGTTAACTGGCATAAGGATCATTTGGGTAAATTGATTTGTATTTGTTTGGGCGTACTTGCACACACTGGTCGATACACGATTGAGGTCATTCTCGCAGAGAAGGGGATAATAAAGTGAGTGTAAAAATATTCTGATAGATTACATTTTTTTGAATTCAGAACTCATAACTGTAACTGAAAAGAACCTTTCAACTTTTCAACACTACTGAACAAAAATGATCTCTTTTACCCATGCTTCTTTTCGAGCACAACGTACTTCCATTGTTTGCCCCCGCACCAGTAATAAAGAACTATCCTTCTCTTATTCTGATTTGGACAGCATCTCGACGTAGGTTCAATTTACCCACCCGGTACGTCTCAATGGAAAGGGTGAAAGGGATGTTCGTTTTTGAAAATATAAAATTGAAATGTTATGTGGTGTCATGAAGTCCCTGAATTTCTTAATGATAGGATAATGAAGGTACAAGGCAATATCTCTGCCTATGCGTGACTTATTGGAGATTCATCGTAGGTGCAGGAGCCCTTGAGTAACTTATGTTACTCCAAAATAACAACACATCTTCCTATCCTAGATAACAAGCATTAAGGTAGTTATTACTATCAGACTTCGAAACTTGTGATTACTTAAGACCATCAATCATACCAACACGAACTACAAAATCCTGGGATGTTACAACACAGCATTAAAATTCTTTAGGAGCGTTAAAAGTTTAACACTGCCATTGATAGCACTGCTGCGTTAAAAGTTCCTGGGGAGGATAAATAGAAAGAGACAGAGAGAGAGTGATTATCTTTACCTGTTACAAGCCAGCAAGAACGTTAGCAACGAGTTGCTTCCAATATTCCACCACCAGGAAAAGGGAAAAACATATACACAAGGGTAGAAAGTGGGAGACAGGTGTCGATAGATCCCAAGCCCATGCTCGTGTTATCTCAACTTGTAGCGAAGTAAACAGTGTGAGCTTCGGGGAAGTTGCTGAAATTCGTACTTGTTCAATTTGAATCTATAATATTCATTATTTAATTTTTCTTCCTCAAGTTTTATTTGAAACACATAATAATTCATAAGCGTACTTAGTATCTTTTATTTTATATTTATTTTTATATTGGTTTTAATATTTAAGCAATAATATTCACTCTTATATTTGATTACACTGATTATTTGATTATTCTAGTAAGCATTTTCGTATTTCATTCCAACTAGGTTCATGGAAGTAATGGACAAGAAACATAACATAGATGTTTATCTTTCCTCACTAAGATCAGTTATTATAATAACAAGAATGGATAGGATCAAGTCTAAGATGATACTGAATAGAATCTTAGATATAAGAGGTCACGTCACATTTATAGGTAAGTAGAAAATGCTGTTATCTGTTTCCTCCTTCAGATATACGAGGATGGATTGATATTTATCAATAAAATATATATCAATACCAGATCTGGTGAATACGGTGGGTAGTTAACAATTCGTAGCCCAGTTCCACTAATTTTGCAGTGGCTGTTGAATGAGTGTTGTCGTGGTGGAAGAGCAATTTTCTTCGGTACCGTAGGATGCGTCAAATCGATCTAATAATTCACTGTAGTATCGCCCTGTTATTGTCTTTCCGGTTTCCAAGTAGGCAATGAGGACTTCGCTTTTATGGAGCACGTTCGTCTGAAGAAGTCCACTGCTTCGACGTTCCTTGGGTTCTGGTTTATAGTGGTGGATCCAGGTTTTGTCAACGGCCAGGAATCACCGCAGAAACTGGTTTGGATTGGCTTTAAATAAGTGCAGACAGTCCTTTGAAGTTGTCACATGATTTCATCCCCAAATGTTGATGTAAAATATTTTGCACGAGTTTGTATGAATCTCAGAAATCTCTCAAATCTTCACTCGACAATCGGTCAATACGATATAATGGATTTTATCGGCCATATCATCTTTAATTTAGTTGCACGCATTCTCTTCCAAATACAGGAATTGAATCACTCAACGATATTGGATTCGATATTTTGACAGACGTCTTCTGAAAGATGCTACTAGAAGATGGTGTACAGATTTTTACTTGCAGTTTCCTCGGGTGCAAAATACGGGTACTTATCATTCCAACCTCGTATGTGTGTATTATTCACCAAACCAAACTTAACAATGCGGAGGACCAAGCAGAACAATGCTTTTGCAGCTGAACTGATCTTTATGTATTGAAAATTTAGAGCATATGGTTTGTACACAGAATGAATTTCATCCGGATGAGTGATATTTGAGATTCCGTCCATATCCATGATAATTCATGAACGTATTGTGTAAAGAATTCAAATTCTTATTTATATATAATTTTTATTATTCTTATTACATAATTAACGTGCAATTGTTTTGATAAGAAGCGAATTCAAGTTGATACATTTACTATCTCAATTTCAATTGCATACAAACCTTTTTTGCACAAATGTCTTTAATTTTCGAATATCGGGACGAACCTTGTCTGATGAAGAATACAGAATCAAACTTGAGTATGTCTATCCAGCCCGCCGTATAAACAAATTATAATGAAACTTGCTAGATATTGGTAGCTTTCGAATATTCCATTATTTATTATTATATATTATTTCGAATATGCCATTATTTAAGCCCCCCATGATGTTGCAAGCAGGATATAGGTAGGTAATGAAATATTTTTTTATGCGTTTAGTGATAATTCTTTGAAAAGAAGTGCTTTCATTTCTGGTTGATTTTTTATGAATATTTTATTATTTTGGTGAATACCAACTGACCCCCTGGGGGTTGTAAGTGGATGAGACATATACAGTATTTATGGGGTGGTTTTACTGAATATGTGTACCGAATTTGAAATCAATTCTACGTATAGTTTGGTCGTTATGAATTTTTTCAATAAAAACTTGGCTGAAACTCGGCTAGCCTCCCAGACGGTGTAAGGGAAAGTGAGTCATATATAATCTTGAATATCATGAGTCACAAATTATAACCAAATTTGGTATTGTTTCTATGTCAAGTTCTTGAGATATTGACAGCTTTTCGAATATTACTTATACCGTTATTTCAGCCCCCTAAAGGGTTGCAAAAATATTTATTTGACTAAAATTTTAATGAATATTAGGTTAATGTTAATGAAAATCATTAAAACATTCAATTAAAAAAAGTCTTAACAGTTAACCTGTTTGTTTTAATACAAACTGTTCTTATAAAAATTTATCCAATTATCGATGATTATCTATTATTATTATAATCTATAAATATAAACTTAATACCATACTAATTCAGTTCAGGGATAACTGAGCATTTTGCTCTTTGTCTGAATAATAAATATTCTGGTACAATGATTGAACGAAATTGCTTTTCTGCTGATTTCAAAATCGAAACCCCCACAAAATCTTTGCATATTCGGTTAGAGGAGCCAAAGATGCCAACAGTAATTCCATAATTTATAATGATTTCTGTGTAGTAAGTATCACGAAAAACTTTCATTCTTTCATTTGCCTCGTTCTTGGTCTGGCCACCGGCAGGTCCTGTCCTTTGCCTCTTTCGGATCTCTTGGTCGTGTTCTCCTCGATCGCCTCTTGACACTTGAGGCCCGAGATTACAAGGCACAGTATGACAGAGGTACCCAACACTACCCAGGAAGTCGACCCCAATCGATTGGGTCCATTTTCGGATGGATATTCGAACATTTCAGATATTTGGGCAAAACGATATCATTCTGTTTTTTCAAATGAACTAGGAAGAAGCATGAAAAAACCAAACTTTAATTTTTTTGTAGATTACTGCGTAAGAATTTTAGCAAAGGACGTTCTGGATTTTAAAGACCAATTGTCAGTATCTTATTCCTTCGCAATATTAGAAAATCTGTTCAAGAGCAAGTCTACACTGGCAAATACGCAACTGATAGATCTTGCCATCAATTTTCTGAAAAGAATAAGATCTCCTTTGGAACAAGATCCATTCATAATACCACAGCTTCCAATAACGATTATATCGTGCCTCTGGAATATTCTTTTATGCGATGAGCAAAACCTGAGACAGTTCATCCGACACGAAGGAGTCTATATATGTTTGGATCTGGCAGAGGTGAAAGAATAAATATGTTCAGTCAATATAAAAATTTATGGAGTTTATTTCAGACTTGTGTTTGGCCTGTGAAGGTGGTTGCTTTCGGTCTATTAACCGAAGTTTGCGAAGAATGTTCTGCATTACCATTTTTCATCACTTGGAGAGGAAAGAAACACCAAAAAATACTCCCATTTTTATTGGAAATTTTCAGAGAAGAGAATCAGATATTAGGCGTTCAGCTTACACCAGATGGACTCATTAAGGGTACTCATTAAGACATCCAGCTCAAGATTTTGTTCGAATTGTGCTTCATATGTTTTTTTTTTATTTTGAAAACGTGGGACGTAATGTAATTTTGTAAGACTATTTCTTGGTACAACAATTCGGAAACTACCAAAGAGCATGATTTTGCAAGGGCGCCGATTTAATTCGTGTCTGAGTTGGGAGACAAGAACCACGAATAACTTATTTGTGTTCATTCGATTATTAAGAACACATAACTTGAGATTTTGAAATGTTGTTTATTAACACTGTTTATAGATTTACACTGATAGACACAACTTATTACACACTTAGTGGTTGGTTTGAGGACACTCGACGTAGGAATACTTGATAATTTTAACAATTTTGCAGAACGAAAGGAAATTTATGTATCAGCACAGCGAAATGAAGTGGACTGTATTGGAATGCGTGATTGAATTTGAATGCGTAAATGAATGAGAATGAGTGACTGAATCTGAATGATTGACTCGGAATGCGAATGCTAGACTGATCTTACTGACTTGGAATGCCTTTTTGGATGTGTTCCGACTATTTGAGCGGGCTTTTAGAATGCCCATATATGGTCATATCGGTGTACGATTTTTCGTGAGTGAAACCAAAGACCACATATGGTACTGTATTCTTGGAAACTTAAGGGAGATTGAACAAAGGCGGCGCCAGGATATTTGTCGCCAGCTTGAATTTGTGGATGTTTGACGCCTTTTTAAATGTGGTATTCGAACATTATGTGTGCCACACTTTATGACTTCTGCAGGTATATTCCAGGTCCAGAAGCTTTTTGTTTTTTGCGATTCCCTTTCACTTCTCCAACTGTGAGCCTTTTCGGTGGAGCTGTAACTCTTTTTGATGTCCATATCTCAGGTTCCATCCTTTTGTGGAGTAATTATTATTCGAAGATATGTTTGTAATCTTTATATGATTCTTGGTTATTGTTATTACGCATACTGGGGTTATCTCTTATATGCCTCGTTCTTTTCCTAAGACTTTTCTTTTCCTCTAGAAATCCCAAGCCCCCTGGGTTCTTGGCTATAGGGGGCTATAGCCAATGAATCAATTCCTTTATATTCACAACATTCCTGAGGTTGCAGATGCAGAAATTTTAGGAGTCTTTATTTTTACATTCAGCAGACCCCCTTTTATTCTGTGATTTTGACTTGACAACCTCTCAACGTAGGTCTAATTCACCAACCAGGGAGTCCTCAAAAGTAGGGTGAGAGGGGAATTAATTTCTGAAAATATGAAACCATATGATGCTACAGTACATCGTCGTATTTTCAATCATTCACCTCAAATATCTGTAGAAACAACTGTTGAACCCTTAAAAAAATTTACAGATGTAGAGCAGCCCCTTATGGGTGTCGACCAATATGAATATATTTGCAATGCCAAAAATACTCTAGAAGATAGTCCATCCATTTCCGATATTGTTGGCAGTTGCAGACCTAAGATATATGCAATTTTGGATATTATAACTAATGTTCACGAGGATCAAGTGAAGATGGCAAACGAAATATATAAAATGTGGAATCAAGATTTGAGCCTGGAGGATCAGGTGATATTTCGAGTTATATTGATGTGATATAAATTCTAAAATCTATTCCAATTCTTTTTGAATCAATTTCGTAATCTGATCAAGAAGTACTATTTGGTACAAAGTAAGACTAATGGCCTTTTCTGCTTATCTTTGGGGTGCGAACTTTTACAGAGTACCTGAGTACCATTGGTTAAATATTTTTCAATGAATGGTCGGGAACTTTATCTACCGTTATAGTTTGTTATTCAAAGTGTAAATTATTTCAGATAACAAAAGTTGTTGTAGAAAACTATTTTGCGCTGAAACTGGGAGAAGTTTGGGAAGAGCTGCAAATACATTTTGAAAGATGTGGTGTCAGACCCCTGGCTAACGACTTCGAAATGTTATCGTTGGTACTCAATCGAGCTAAGAAATGGGGAGCTTTTATTCAAGATTCTCAAAGAGAAATTATCAGAGTTAATCGAGAAAAAGTAAGATATGAAAAAGTAAATGTATTTAATGTTGCAAGTTTCCACCTGCATATTTGTTTTCTCCTCATACTTCTTCGAGTATACGAGTATCACGCTAGAAGCTGTTGAGACACCAGGGAATTTACGCAACTAGTTTTTACATTGTTGGAGAAAGGTGCGACTTGATGAATAATGTTATCAGAGTTTCTTTTCTCAAATTACAATAAAATGAAACTCAACATTATTCATATTTTCTGATTGATCATTTCCTTGTGAAGACATATTGAAATCGATTCTCACAGAATTTTAGGAATGTAGGTTGTCAAAAAACGACATCCAGTCAAAGTCAACGTTTTGTTTATTACACATTGTACAAACAATTCTCAAAATAATATTTAAATTCGAATTCAAAACGATTCTAACATGAACTTCAAATATATACAGGGTTGGGATGAAGTTTGGCACCAAATGAATATCTTTAAAACGAAACGGGTGATATTTTTGAAATTTGGCAGCTGAATGTAACGGACCACAAGGCATCTGATGAACATATTTTCATTAATGAGATACATCCGGTTTAACCGGATGATGAATTTTTTATTTAGATGGGACACCCTGTATATTTCTGCAGATTCTGTAAGTGCACCTTGTTTCGGATCTGTTCATATCGGGTTCCATGTAAAAATTCTCTGTAAAAAGAAGAAATTCAGTCTTTTTGTACATTTGAGAAAAAAATCCATTCAAATAAATAAATCATTGTTATTTGTGTCAATAGTGAGAAATGAAACGATACAATACCTTGTAGTAGATAACTCATTCTGCTTTTCATGACGTATTTTTTATGAAAATCTATAAAAATAAGAAATACAGTACTTTTACTAGTAGAAAAAATTTATTAAAAATCATTTTAAATGTTTGAAGTGCTTGCCATTCACCTCCTGACAATATGCCAGTCTATTAACAACTTTTCTCGAGACTTCTCCATGTATTAATGCATATTCATCAAGAATCCGTTGTCTCAATTCCTGCAAGCATGCTGGTCGATAAATATAAACACGTGATTTTAGATAACCCCAAAGAAAAAAGTCTAATGGGCTGAGATCTGGAGAACGAGCAGGCCACCCTATGCGTCCTCTACGTCCAATCCATCGATTTGGAAAAGTAGCATCTAGAAACCTTTAACAGTGTTTTGCAGCTATATTGCCAAGATTAAATAGAAGTTGCTATAGTTGTTTAGCAAGAGGGCACAAACTATCGACTACAGGCACCAAGCATTAGATTTGTTACTCTTGCATTTTCGAAATTTTGAAATGTATTCCATTATGACCTCGAGTATTTAAGTTATCTATATTGGCATTTTCAGGAAATCATCAAGGAAAATTTATTATACATGGACTTGAGAGAGGCTCGTCTCGGCCAAGCATTAGGAGCATATAGTGAATTGGACTATATTGCAAGATGCACAAGAGAATTATACAGAATTCGGTCGAAAAGAAGACATAATTTACATTTGTTGGAAAAACCAGTTGAGAAATCAGATCCGAATATACTATATCATACCACCTTCATGTACGAAATCATGGTTAATGTGAGTGAAAATTCTATAACTGAACTGCATTGTACAGGATAGTCGTATTTCTTTGGTTTAGTACAGAAACTCTCGAATTATAAAAGATAGAGAAGAAGAAATAGAGGCGTTCTCTTTTTAAAACAGAAATTCTTCGAACTAGATGGCAATTCAAGCATAACTGGATGTAGTGTCTGTATTATTCAAACAATACTTTCAAAATAAAAACAGATGTTTACCTTTGAGCCACCAAGGACATATCTCATTCAAACCGACATCGAGGACACCTTTTCATTTTTCCATTATTTCCGTAATTTCTAGTGTCGAACTTCGTCTACATACCATTCACCTTAATTCTAGATTAAATTTCACAGATAAAATCAATTTCATATTAAAAACGGTGGTTTTTACCTCTCAGGCCCAATTCATTATTAGAACAGCGTTCTATTTTTTTGTCAAATGTCTCTAATTTTCGGATATCAAGCTGAAACTGGTCTCAATCGATATGAGATGAGATAAACTTTCTAATTAAAAATTCGTGGACAAACTTGAGTATTTCTGGCCATATACTCTCTATCTTCCGAATGATATCAGCTGGAGTTTTCATATTTTCAGAATAGGATGATTGTCCAAATATTTAGTTATTGAGCCAAATCCGTCGAATAATTCAACTCTACTGAGCAATTGCAATTTGGTTTTCTCAATAATTCTTACAATATCCATCTGATCGATTTGAAACTTGAAAATCGTTTGAATAAAAAAAAATTTTTGGAAATATTCGATTCCTTGTAAGTATAGTTAGTTTTCTTTGCGTTGAATTACTTATACAGGATAAGTCTTTGACTAATATATTAATTTTAATAATAGATTCCTCAAATAAAAAAAAAACTTTTCCCTGAACCATTTCAGTTCCATTTGAAATTCATAAGCGTTTCAAATTTTTTAATTGAGCTGATATATGGGAAGGGAAATTTGAATGAAATAAGCAACTATAGACCAATATCAATTCTTAGTATTTTTTCTAAAGTTTTTGAGAAAGTCATTTTCCGGAGAATGATGTCATATTTGAGTAAGTTCAATATCCTCCATAAAGCTCAGCACGGTTTCAGAGTTGGCTGCTCTACTCAGACTGCCGCACTCAAGTTTGTTGAATCAATTTACGAATGTTTGGAATCAAATTTGCACGTGTCAGGATTTTTTCGACCTGTCTTGTGTATTTGATAAAAATAATGTCTTTCGTGTATACTTACCTTATTTTTTTAATTCTAGCCAATTTTTGATCAAGTTCTCCATATAGCTAACATAAATTACCAACCACAAACATCTACCGAAACAAAAGGTCCGTTAACTCCAAGAATGAAAAAAGCAATGCAGAAGTACCAAAAATTGAAGTTCGTAGATATGCCAACAGTTGCTGATGATCAGTTATGGGGTCTATCACCGATGAAATCTGTATCAACAAATAATTTTTTTCATATTTTAAGTATATTCAGCAGCTATTGTGATATGAATTTCCTTTGAGGATTGCCACGAAATGCCAGATTTTCACCTATAAGGGAGTATCTTTATTAAAGAAACTGAATGAAAAATAAAGAAAAAAGTTATTCGATATTTAATTTACATTTCAATTTAACCATTTTCCAAAATCAATGAATCATCAACCTGAAGTGATTTAAAAATAAGGAACTAGATCCCACCCTAGTAAAAAAAACCCTGGCTCCCCACCTAAGTGTGAAAGTACAAAATAAGCTGAAATATATTTTAGGGACTTCTTTCTTCAAGAGTGGTCGTCTATTGATGGAGACAGAGACTTCTTCAAGTTGCCCACATCGAATCTGGAAATAAAAGACAAAAAGCAGAAAAAGAACTGAATAACAAAAATACGTATCATATTCGTTTGAAATTTATAACCCATTCCAAGAAAGAACCGGAAACATCATGAATAACCCTAAAACCATCTTGAAATTATGGGACAACTATTGATGAGATGAGGTATTGTTTCTTCTGCTTCTCCACATTCACAACTTGCGCTAGGAACTGAGATCCATCTGAATAGCATGCTATTGGTACGACCATGACCTGTTTTCAAAGGATTAAGAACTGTCCAAATTTTTCTTAGAAGATTAAAACCAGGAATTTTTTCAGAAGGATCAGAAGCGAGATACTTATTGAACATTTCGTAAGAGTTCCCTCAGTCTTCCATAATTCTTTATCACCTATGTTCATATTGAAGAACGTATTATGGCATAATGGTTTATGTGACTTCAATCTGGGAATTCTATGTTGTGGAATATATGAAATAATTGGGGATACATTTGGAAAAGAATAACATTTGATCCAAGAATCTGCTGCAGTCTGTCTGCGAATATGGGGAGGGACAATGTTGGACAAAACTGGTAACCAATGAACCGGTGTAGATCTTATGGTGCCAGTAATTATTCTCATGGATGTATTCAATTGTGCATCAATTTTTGTGTATGTGCAATATTAAACCAAACAGAACTCAGATCATTTAAATGAGTCTGTAATTGAAAGATGAATCTAATTTAACTCCTAAGTATTTTGGATAGAAATTATGTTCGATAGAGAATCATTGAAAGTTACAGCTAATTTCCTATATTTTTCATGATTATTCAGATGGAAACAAGAGTACCTCTGTTTTGTTAGGATTTGGACATAATCGCCACTCAATAAAATAATTCTTTAAAATTTCCAAATCAGATGACAGTATGCTTTCCAGAGTATGGCAATCCGAATGTTGGTAAGCAATAGCAATGTCGTCAGCATAAACAAATTTCTTATTTACAGGGTGATTAAATAATATCATGTGTTTTAGTCAAATTTTAACGTCTTCTGTGGGCAATGCCAGGTCGCTCCGGCATATAAAAACAATAAAGCCTTGTAGCCTAGTATCTCTTGAGTATTTTGTTTTTTTATAGTTATTAGTTTATAAACTTCGGTCCGGCGGTTCTTCTCGGTTTTTGTGTATCATTCAATTATTTGCTTAATTTTTTTAATTTTGTTAAATTGTTGCCGCATTAAACGGTCGTCTGTTTGGTTTGTAGATTATGCTCACTCAGATGGTTTGCTGAAGGCATTTAAATAAGAATAAACTTTGAACACAATAAAAAAGCGAAAAAACTTAAGAAAACGGGTAAAATTAAACTCAAAACAGTGCCACAATTATTGAAATTGATGATTATTGACATTAACAATTTATTTGTTAACAGTGACAACTATAAACCCCAGTACCACTTGACTGAAAATATTCATTATCAATATATTGTATGAAATGCAAGATGTTATAAAAATGTGAATATCTCTGGAAGGGTATAGTTAAATTGTTTTTAAATAAAAGCAAAATACTCAGAAACATCAGGCTACATCACTGCATATTATTTAGAAGCCTCAGGTATCTAGTATTGCACACAGAAGGTGTTAATCTGTAATGAAAAAAACCGAAAAATTTAAACGCATGATGCATTTTTTTTTTGAACATCTCATTATAGTATGATATTCGCCAATAAAAGAGCTACAATTAAAAACGAACATTCAAATCGGACAAATGGTTGCGAAGATATTCATGGCTAATGCATAAAATAAGAGTTTATATAATGTTGAAGATCTCTGGACGATTCCAAGATAAATTGATTAAAAAAAAAAATACTCAAGAGATACTAGGCTACAACGCTTCATTGTTTTTATATGCCTCAGCAACCTGCCATTGCCCACGTTAAAATTTGACTAAAAACATGACATTATTTAAACGCCCTGTATAACATGAAGACTCTATTTTTTGGACTTCTGTTTAACGAAGGAAATTCGCCAATAACAGAGCTAAAATTAAAAAAACAAACATTGAAATCCGACTAAAGATTGGAAAGATATCATTAAAAATAATGTCTTTCGTGTATACTTATCTTATTTTTTTTTATTTTAGCCAATTTTCGATCAAGTTCTCCATATAGCTAACATAAATTACCAACCACAAACATCTACCGAAACAAAAGGTCCGTTAACTCCAAGAATGAAAAAAGCAATGCAGAAGTACCAAAAATTGAAGTTCGTAGATATGCCAACAGTTGCTGATGATCAGTTATGGGGGTCTATCACCGATGAAATCTGTATCAACAAATAATTTTTTTCATATCTTAAGTATATTCAACAGCTATTGTGATATGAATTTCCTTTGAGGATTGACACGAAATGCCAGATTTTCACCTATAAGGGAGTATCGTTATTAAAAAAATTGAATGAAAAAATAAAGAAAAAAGGTTATTCGATATTTAATTTATATTTCAATTCAACCATTTTCCAAAATCAATGAAGCATCAACCTGAAGTGGTTTAATAAGTAAGGAACTAGATCCCACCCTATCCAATGAACAGGTATTGCGCGCTTCTTCCTAGTGAAACAGCGAGCTATCGTTTTACCCAAATGTCTGTTATTTTTAAATATCGAGCCGTGAGTGATCTTTAACGATAGGGTTTGACTTCCTGAAAAAGAATCCGAGGTCAAATTTAAGTATGTAAGGCCTCCGGCCGTACCTTCTGTATCTTTTGGAAAAAACTACTTAGAGTTTTCATATTTTCAGAATAGACCATTGTAAATTAATTGATATAATTATTTTAGGTGGATGATGTAATGAAAGTTTTTGTGCTATAACGTCGTGCTTATTGATTTTGTCATACCTAACTTACTCCTTTTTATTGATTTTAAAGTCAATGGTATAGTTATTTGATTAGGATTCAGAATTGCCCCTTAAAATAATCTGACTGAGCAAATTTCTGCGATCTTAATTCTATAATTGGAATTTCCTCTTCTATATATAAACTATACTGATGGAAAAAATTACCGCGCCACCTAAAATTTCGTTAAATTTTAATAATTGATATCTTCCCAATCTTTAGTCGGATTTTAATGTTTTTTGTTCCATTGTAGCTGTGTTACTGTTGAATTTCCTCCATTAAAGCTAAGATATTCATGGCTAATGCTTAAAATACAAGAGTTGACAAAATGTTGAAGATCTCTGAACGATTCCAAGATAAATTGATTTAAAAAAAACAAAATATTCAAGAGATACTAGGCTACAACGCTTCATTGTTTTTATATGCCTTAGCAACCTGGCATTGCCCACAGAAGACGTCAAAATTTTACTAAAAAACATGATATTATTTAAACGCCCCGTACAACATGAAGATTCTATTTTTGGGACTTCTGTTTAACGAAGGAAATTCGCCAATAACAGAGCTACAATTGAAAAAACAAACATTGAAATCCGACTAAAGATTGGGAAGATATCAATTTAACGAAAATTTAGGTGGTGCGCTAATTTTGTCCATCAGTATATAATTCATCACTGATTTAGTGCGACAAAACGGAAATGAAAGAAATTTTTGATGTAAGTAGTCAAGGTAAGTTTCATCGATATATAAAACAGAATATCTTGTATGCAAAATAATCGAAATAGGTCAGAAAATAACCTGAAATAGAGATGGAATTTTCGAATGAAATTCATGGTTTCATTTACTCAACAAATCATTTTACTGTTATACAATGTTTTGAAATTCCGCCACCCTAGCGCTGACAGCGCTTTGAAATAATCCTGATAAGTAGCGTATTCTGATGATTATTTGTGTAACCAGCGCCACACTCATTTTATCGACATTCTAAACTGCACTAAACCGAAGGGTCACTTCAGAATTGACTATTCTGTGAATATTTAAGGCAACTTAACTCAGAGATATAGAAAACATTCTATGTCTATGACTTAAGTAGCCTGTGCTCTTGACTAAATCGGTCCCGCAATGCGCAAGTCGACCGAACTGACTTATCTTAGCGTATTGACAGTTGTCCTATAATTTTCAGTGTTCTATTATGTTTCTTGTGTTGTGTTATGTATAAGTTGATTCAGTTTGATGAAAATGTCTAAATTAATTTTTAATGCGAGTTTATTCTATTTATATTTGTGTATTTTATCGGAAAATGTTGGCGTTGCATCATCAGATGGTATGTAATCTATGAAAAGTAATTTATTATTAGGTCAATCATAACAGATTGCTTGCTGGAATAGCATGATTATAAAATCGGAATGAGATTCGGTATCCCTTTTACATGAAATTTGCGATGTGCAAATTTTCTTCTGTTAGTCAATTTATTACTTCGAGAATTTTTGACAGTTAATACTACGTGTTGATCATTTATTATATTTAATGATTTATTTGCAAGTGAGCGTTGACGTGCATTAAAGTTTTCATTGGATTATGCCATATTTAAAGCAATTTAAACGATCACAAACTATGAATTCGTATAAAAAGTGCTTTATTCAAATACGGCTTTCAAAAAACATTTAAGTACGTATATGGATTATTGTTATTATTAGTACTGTCAATTCGTAGTCTCACAGGAGTACACCGTTAGTCCGTCAGAATATAAAGGAATCATTTTTTGCCCGTATAATTAACATAATGTAAATATAATGGCAACGACAGATTAAATAGCTGAACTTGGTTAGGGATCCCTAAATAAAAACTTCCTTCTCGTTTTTTTCATTCTGATGTGAAAGTACCTAGACCATTTAAGTTTTTGCTTGGTTGCCTTTAGATTCGGTTTAATGTTTATTTGATCGGTCACGGACTTTCACAACAGTTCCCAAAATTGATATAATAGAAAAGAGTCTAATAATCTAAGTCTACATTGATGAACTCTTTAAAAGTACCGTACCTAAGTTATCCTGAGGTTATATCTGTACGTGGTATTGAAAACATGATTCCCAACCCCAGCCTACAGTAAAAAAAAATTCACATTCACCATTAAGTGCCATTAAGTCTGTTTAAGGTAATGTCTCTTGGTCGGTAAAAACAAAAGTTCCTGTATTGGTAAAAAAAGTCTATCGGTGATTAACATAATCTACTTAACAATATTTTTTCCTACACCATTGGCATTCTTTCTAAGTTGAATTAATTACTCTCTGAATTATTTTCCTCGAGTAGCCATTATTTTATTTATTTTTTGAATCTCTTTATTTTTTTGCGTGCAATCAAAAGTTTAATTCTCACGCGACAAATCAAGCAGGTGCCTATGATCATCTGTAAACTTTGAATAATTGAAATATCCAATGGTGGACAGTTCTTTTATAAAGTTTTTTTTATTTCGGGTAAAAACACTTGTGGCTATTATTTATGAACGGTGAAATTACAATTGAATCGTTATTGCATAAATATTTCTTCGAATTGATTGTTTTTCAATTGGTGAATATCGCATCGCAATAAACACATTACCGACAACTTCTTAGAAAGTTTTGATTTTGTACAAAAGTCTGTTATCACAATTTGGGTATTGCCCGTTATTGCGATCTTTTCTTCGGAAATTCCTACTCGAATGAATCGAAAAATTTTGATTAACCCGAAAAATTCTTGGTATTTCCAACATCCATTCAGAGGTCATCATAGTATGAAACAATTACAACCAATCATGTCAACATTACACTAATAATTGTAGTCAGTGCAATTATCCATCACTATGGCAACATCATTGAGCTTTACAACTCTTCGTTCTGAATTATTTATTTATTTATCTTCACTTTACATACACCAAAAGTAATTTCATGAGTTCTCAATAATTCGCTGAATTCACAATCTAGAAATATCAGATATAATAATATAAGGAAAAATAACAACAAAGCAAACTCTGACATCACCGCATTGCGGACCTTTGGTTTGTCAAGCATACTTGATGCTTGACAAACAACAAAGGATGTATATCATCGATGTTGCCTCCTTATACACTGTTGATTGTTTATTTTAATGTTTTTTTAAATAATGAAAAGTTTGACGTGGCTGAATTCATCAGCTGTCAATTGTTCTTAGCCTGAAGAAGATGATAAAAGTCGTCGAAACTTCGCTTTAGAACAAAGAGTTTTATTGGTTCCTTTACCCAGAATTGTACAGCAAGTAAAATTTTTGGGAACGAGAATTTAAATTGCCAAAGTAAGTAAGAATCAAAACTCACAACTTAAAATCAATATAACAAGAACAAACACCATGTGAACCCCTAATTCACCTAATAAATGTTTCCATAAAATATAGTGTTGTCCCAGACCTGCTTAAGGAAGCATTGATAAAACCGGTGTACAAGAAATGCGAACCGGACCAACCACAGAGCTATAGACCAATAAGTCTCCTACAAACATTCTCCGAAATACTAGAACTAACTATTTCATCTCAGCTTGTATCATACCTAGTACAAGAAAAAATTTTATCACCTTCACAACATGTATACGTCAAAGGGAAGTTTACGCAGACAGGAATCTTAGACGCTCTGGAAGATTCAAATGTGACAGTTGGGTTGATGTTGGACCTATCGAAGGCATTCGATACCCTGTTCCATGATCTCATCCTACAAAAATTACAAGCCTATGGAATAAAGGAAAAAGAACTGAAGCGGTTTAAATCGTACCTAACCAACCGTAGACAAGGAGTAATGATCTCTCAGAATGAGAACCAAATAATATCGCGGGCAGAATTCACAGAACTAGGAGTACCACAAGGGAGCATTTTAGGTACAATTATATTCATCATATTTTTAAATGATCTATATACCATATTTGATGCAACAAGTATCAGAATGTTGAATTATTCAGTTGACACTAACTTCACAGTCATGGCCAAGATATTCCCAGAAACGTGTAAATTGGTAAAATCAACCCTACTGCAAGCAGGCGAATGGTTTGAAGCAAATGGTTTATGCATGAATGCTGAAAAAACAAATGCAGTGCTATTCAAAACAGCTCATTCAGGTTTTCAAACACCAGCAAATATTCAACTCTGCAACTCCTCTCTGAGTCTGATTAGGTGTTTTAGTTTCCTGGGTCTCAAACTGGAGGAAACTCTTGATTGGAGTGAACACATCACCAACCTTTGTGCTCAATTGAGTTCCATCTGCTACTCACTTGAGGTACTCAGTAAATACCTGGACTCTATGTTAATGAAAACCATTTACCAAGCAGTATGGCATAATGTTCTATATGGTAGCTCACATAACTTGGACAGAGTGCTGAAGATGCAAAAGAGCAGCAATACGTATAATCTGGAAGATGAAGAGAATGGAGTCGTGTAGGGGAATATTAAAAAAAATGATTTATTAACTGCACCAGCTATACATATTCAGGAATGCTTGACTTTCACTTTAAAAAATATGTTTTACTTTGGAGAGAAAACACCAAGTAATCCTAATACAAGAACAACAGCAATAAAATTCCCGCAACACAGACTTAGCCCCACCGAAAAAGGATCTGCATTCGATATTATAACAAGATGGCACATAAATTAGGAAGATAATGTACCCTACAACAATACAAGAAATTCATTTTCAAGCTGCTACTTAAAATTGAACCATAGTGTACAGTGTAGATGACTTCCTAGCCTACATGATATATGAGAGTAATAGTATATTATATACCGCAGGACTGAAGTAGTACATTTAATCCTGAAGGTAAATGTCCCGTATAAGACGTCGCCATTTCTAATTTCAAGAAAGCTGCTATTTGCCGTGGAAATGTACCAAACATGTTTTTTCCTACTACTCGCGTTGTACATTCTTTGTTGATGTATTGAACAAAAATTTTTGAATGAGGTGTCCCTGTCTTTCGCAATGCCACATATTTTCGAAATATCGCCACAAAACTGATGGCACTGTTTTCTGAATTTTTGATCACAAAATTTCGGTCAATTTTATTTTTGGTGTTTCTTATCGCAATTAGGAAGGAATCGCCCAAATCTCTCACGATTCGATTTCTAAATAAACCAACTCTTTTCCACGACAAGCTCCGGCAACGCCCAAAATAAGTGCAACCTACAAAAAAATTGACTTCTTAAAATTTCTGAATATAAACACATTTCCAAATTTAAGCATTAAATATTTATCATCCGGAGCCTCCCGTAAGAACTGATGTACCTGCTCAGACGTGAGAATTCTTGACTTCTTTGGCTTAAATCACTCATTTCTTCTCTTCAAAAAAGCTAATAATTTTGGAAATTTACTTATATCAATATCTTCTCTAATGTTAATAACCGATTTCAGCATTGAGTAATGTGCCCAGAGAGTTGAGGCACAAACCGCTTTTGATTTATCATTGAAGTAGATTAACAGCGCATTTTCAGTAGTATAGGTTGTCTCACATTTTTTAAGCGGCACCACTTTTTAAAAGCATCGTACTGCTGCTCGTATAGTTTTCTAGATTTCGGTGGTAACAATTCTGCACCTACTTCGGCTGCTCTTTTATCAATATCAGATACACCTTCTTCACTCATGATACCAATAATTATCAATAACAATGTTTCTTTACAATGACACAAGTAATGACAATGTTTCTAAATTATAATTGTCATAACGCAATGTTACTATGGTAACTTATTTTAAAGACAGTTTATTAAATGAGTTGAAGAGAGAAAAAACTGATTGAAATTATTGAAATAATTAATAAAATCATACCGGAAGTACGAAAAGTATCGTATATACCTTGCGACTACTTCAGTCCCGCGGTATATAATATACTATTATGAACCTGTTTCATCTCGAGTGTTCATTGTATTACATGTATACACTTTACCTGAAATAAAATTACATATGCTACAGTTATTTTACAGAAATTTCAAATATATTTAATTCAAATTAATATTTTCAAGCTTAATTTATCATAACAATGGTAAAAATTAGATGAAATCATTGAGACACGCTTTGATAGTTCTTCAATAATTTATAGCCTACCCGCCTTCAAAATTTGAAGGCCGATACCAACAAAAATGGGCTGATTAAGTATAATCTTTTTATTATTTCGGTTGTTTAGATGCATGCGGAGTTTTTAAACTGACCCAGATGCTATGGAAACCATTTTTTGTATTTTCAAAATGAAGTTGAATGTTTTCGTAAATTTATTAAAACTAGAGTTTTAATTCTCAAGTCAATCATGTCACCAACAAAAAGATTGCAGAATACCTACTATAAAAAAACATACGTACTTTTGAAACGTCGCTGGATTGAATCATTGAAAATGCACACAAAAAAAATTATAACTCGAAAACTAAGAAATCATCAGGTATTTTCGGATACCCCAGGTGCAGGGAATCTAAGTTTGTTGGAGTCACTGATTGAACCATCCTATGCATAGGTTGACTCGATGATGGAACATCTTTATTTTGAAATTCAAAATAAAAAATGTTCAAATGGGTGGAAAAAAATATTCAAATTCATTTATAATTAAATTGATGGCACCTCGGACCTTCCAGCCTGAAGCCAATGTATTGATATTCATTCCATGACGTGATTAATGTCATTTCCGCTTATGTTAATGATGTAGGCAAATTCATTCTGGAAATTATGTTTTATGAGTTTCTTCACATGAACTTCATCGATGTTTAGTTATTGAACAGGAAAAGATAAGCTATAATGTATTCGTTGTATTTCTTCCACTATCGGTAACTAGTTGATTAACTTATAAACAAATATTGAATGTAGATATAATCCGATAGATTGTTTGATTGTACAGTGATAAGCCAGGTCAGTTTCGGCTTTATTAAAATAATGCATTCCAGATGGTCTGACGATTCATTGGAAAATATATTCGATGAAAATGAGTGTTATTCTGAAACTATAAAAACTCTAGCTCATCATCGTTCGGGTGATAGAGACTATACGGCCGGCCGGACGGACATACTCAATTTTGACCACGGATTCTTCATTAGCAAATTAAATCCAAGTGATTGAGACCATATTCGGATGGATATTCGAAAATTACAGGCATTTGGACAGAATGATATCACGCTGCTCCTCTAGGAACAAGCGTGAAAAAAGTAATATCCTTGTCATGTTCTCTTTCTTCGAGTAACATAAATCACTGAAAACTTTTTTCAACAAATTACACTGATCAACAATTGCTAGGGATCACTTATGAACTTTTCTTCATTTGTATTTTTTTCAAGTTATCTCGTGAATATCTGTACATTATATGTTCTCTAAGGAAAAATCAAGATGTTTTGAGTTGATTATATCAAATTTTTCCTCCCTTCATCGGCTCTTGTTCACAAAATCCATTATTATCTGTAGGCTGTTACAGGTGGAGTGAAACGCAATGTGGTATTTGTTATTAAATCTGTTTTTTCTCTCATTTAAACACATAAGGTGACAATAATTGAAGAAATGAGAACAATATCAGCTTATCAGTCATGCCGAGAAGACGTTTGGCTCCTGTGCAACTGGACCAAATCATACGGTGGATACAGGAAGGTTTGTCCCAGCGAGAAGTGTCCCGGCGGTTGAATGTTTCGCAAAGTGTCGTGAGTCGGGCTTGGAATAGGTTCATCCAAAACGACTCAGTAGCTTATGGGGGAGGTCGGCAGCGCAGTACAACAGCTGCCCAAGATCGTCTTTGATCCTCAATGCTAGGAGAAATCCCACTTACCCGGCGTCGCGGCTCAATAGATCACTGAGAGTTGCAACAGGAGTTCAAATTTCGAACCAGACTGTAAGACGACGACTTCATGTTCGTTGTTTTGAGTGCTCGTAGGGGGTACAACATCCCCGTTTGAATAGGGAACACCGGGTTCATCGACGGCAATGGGCTGAGAAGCACCGCAATCGGACAGTTGGAGATTGGATCCGATGTTTATTTACGGATGAGTCTAGATTTCGTTTGGTCAACTCCGATGGACGTATTCTTGCTTGGAGGAAAGAGGTGGAAAGTATGCAGAACAGTTTATGGTACCCACAACAGCTTTTGGCGGAGGTTCTATATGTGTATGGGGAAGCATTTGTTTGAATCAACGCACAGAGTTGGTTGTTCTGCAGAACACCACAATGACCAGCCAGAGATATCACGATATGATTACTGAACCCATAACTGTTCCTTTTGTGGCTGCCTTGGGCGAGAATTTCATTTTAATTGACGATAATGCACGTCCACACATTAGTCGTCTGGTTAATGAAGTGCTAGAAACTCATACTATTGATAGGATGGACTGGCCAGCTCGCTCTCCAGACATGAATTGCATCGAATATGTCTGGTCTGAGATGTCTAGACAATTGTCAACCTTAAAACAACCGATCAATAACCTGGAGGACCTTTCTAACGCTTTACGGGATATTTGGACGAATTTGCCCCAAAATTGTATAAATCGTTTGATTGAAAGTATGCCTCGTAGGGTAGAATGCTTGAGACGACCTCGTGGGGACCAACTAGGTACTAGCTTAACTGAAACTTCAGCCTTCTTGTGGTTTCATTATAAATTTTTATGTTATTCAAACACAGAATTTTGAGTGTGCCTAATAAAGTCTTTTTTTTCTCTCCAACTTTCCATTATTTCATTCTTTTCTCAAGTGAACCATATTATCAACTGAAAATACTCTGATATCTGACTAAATTTATAATCTTGGAGCGAATATTTCAGAAATAAATTTAGAAAAAGTAAGTGATCCCTATCAATTTTTGAGCAGTGTAAAATAAAATGATGTATGCATTGTTTATCCAAATGTTGTTAGAAAACCTAAAGGTAAAAAAATGACTACTTCAGTAAGTTATAGTTTCAATTCAAAGGCATTGTAATAAAATCGAAGTTCAATATTCCATTAGTAAATATTTGGAAATACTAAAAATCATAGTGACTTCACGCCAAAGCTATCATACTCATAAAATTTTCCATTAATATAAAGCGAAACAAGAAGTTGGTCATTAGAATACTGAAGATTCGGTTTGTGGAATGAAAATGTATTAATAACGACCAATAATTTATGAATTATTTGGATGATTTATTTTCTATTAGTCTGAGATCCCGCTATAGAACGACCTTCACCGAGCTGTGTAATGGATAAAACCATTTTATATTTAATTTTGTATGTCAACAAATATATTGTGAATGGTTTGTCTGGAAAATTTCATTTCAGAAAATGATTAAATCATAGAAAAAAAATTTCTGAAATATTTCACTGTGGTTAATAAATAAATTCCATACAAATCGAGAGTACGAAATCCATGTAATATTCAAATATTAGGTTGACTATTTTATTTTCGTCATAACTATCGGGTAGTATGGTACAATTAGGTTGAAATGGTAGAAGTAACTTGCAATGGTCTGCTGAATGAATAAATATTAAATAAAAAATAAAGATTATTTAATTACGATTCCGATAGTATAGGTTTGTCTGCGAACAATCAGTCCCGACTTCCAGTTGTAAAATTAAAAGTTACTGACAGGTCATGGATCAATGTATTTATGTTTTTAGTCTAACAAGAAATATGTAACGTCTATGGGATGCCTGTTTACATACAGATTCAAAACCCACGAATAAAATAATAATGTTGATATAGGCAAACCATATCAAATAGCCATAATAAAAAATTCAACTATGTTGAGAGAATCACCCCGTATACGAACGGAGTGTTGTGAATATTTGATGATCAATATCAATATTAAGCAAATATTTGCTTTGTGTAATGCTACCTTTAGTATGAAATCATACCAAGCCCTCAATAGCTCTTGACTTTACGTCAGCTCTTTTAAGCATTTTTTCCTATCGACTAAGGATTTTCCAGTATTGCAAAATTTGTATTATTCATTGCGATTATATATATCGCTAACAGAATAACAATGTGTCATAACGCCAATTAACATTATAGCAACAAAGGATAAATATATGAACAATTATCGCTTAGTTAACTTGAAATATTTCTGTATCGAAAAAATTTCTTATCTTCATGAAAATGATGATAGGGACTATGAACTGGTTAGTAAAGAACGATTGCCTATGAAACGTCTGCAAAAAATTATTTTGGATTTATATTCAAGGTTTTTGAATTTATGGTAGTTCTTTGACCACTTATTTAACCACGAATTAGTAATATCCAGAAAAACATCTTCATCATTTTGAAAATGTGGAAGAGATATCTCCAAGAATTTCTCTATATTAAACTAGCTGACCCGACAGACTTCGTCCTGTCAAAAAGATTTGTAATGTGGCAGTTTTTGTGCCTACGTATTTTAAAAAATTCTCCTGACAAGAACCGTCACCCTGGTGATAGGGCGTTGTGAAAAAAAATAATTAAATAAAACATATATAAGGATTTAAAAGTAAGTAATCGCTTTATTGTTAATCATGTGAATCATAATTATTATTATTATCATTTCGTATACGATGTTTTTTGTTTGATTACCTGGCGCATAGATAAACAAATGTGATGGTTTTCCAACACGGGAACAGGCAACATACAATTGACCATGTGAGAAACATGGGTTTTCTAGATTAATACCATAAACACTTAATGATTTCCCCTGGGACTTGTTTATAGTCATAGTCGTTTAAACTCAAATGGCACATCAGTCGGAATCATTGGGATGCGCAGTATGAGAACATCTTCTCCTTTATACTTTCCTTTGAGTATAGTTGCTTCTATCACATTGTTTAGGAATTCTTTTATCGCTAACCGTGTACCGTTGCAAAGACGCGGTTGGTTGATATTTCGCAACATTATAACGACCGATCCAACCTTTAATTGAAGATTGTGAGGTGGCAATCCTGGCAAATCCAGCGAGTTTAAAAATTCCGGTGGATAGTTGACTACATCATCTTGATTAGTAGCCGAATCAACTGATTTATATATCCTCAATTCGCCTGTAATTTGTTCTTGAATTTTGAAATTTAATTCATTTACATCTATGTTTTTTGCAGCCAGTATAGCTCTTTCGCTCAATCAATCATGGTTTCTGTAATTTTGAGAAACATCTGGAAACACCTTCTGAATAAGTTCATCTTTTGATCGAGTTAACTGACAAAAACTTTGAGGAAAGTTAATGCAGCCAGTCAACATGTCTATAGGAAATTTGCCATTACCAATGTCAATGAGTTGTTTAGAGAATATGTTAAGGATTGGTCATTTTGCAACTCGACACGCATATTCTTGCTTAAATGAAGTACTTTGACATGTTTCCACAAATTGGAGGACTTTAGACATGCATTGAGTTCATCAGCTGGCGTTGATTGTGGAATCACTGGCAAAGTTTGACGAAAATCTCCTGCTAATAAAATTATTGCACCACCAAATCGGTTATTATTGCTCCGTAGATCTTTTTTTTTTCACGTTCATCTCCGTCGTCACGTACTTGTGCAGTACGATTAGATCGGTAATTAGCTTGGTTTGTAGCATTTCTGGTTCTTCTACCTAAATTGCTTCGTCTTACAGGAGGCATATCAAATATAAATTATTTTTTCACTATCACGAACTAAACAAACACTAACTAACTAAACACTCTGCACAAAACACGATATACGAATTTGTTTCGTGTATCAGTTGACAAAAGCAAACTCAGTAGATTAGGTAACAGACAACTTTTTTTTTTTTTTAAATTTGATATGACTTGAAGTCAAATCCTTTTAAGCCGTACGAATTGTTTTATTTATTTAAAATTTGGATATTAAAAATAATAAAACACTGTTGGTAACGCGATTTTTGTTTGACTGATGTAATGACGTGGAAACTGATGAATTTTATCTAGCGTGCCGAAACTAATAAATACAAAAGAAACGCGAGTTTCGGAACACGACATTAAACTCCTCCAACTATGTATTCTGTGCTCCAACGCACACACGCACATTGTTTTGATAGATATGATCTTTGACGTTAGGAACACACCTACATTGCTTAGACAACAGTGAGTGCTTGTAATTTAATATGAACTTTATACCATAGCAATAAAGCTCAAATTGACTACGTTTTAGTTACAAATCATTTTTATGGGAAAAAGAAAAGGGCTATTTTTAGGGTTTTTCCAGCAATAATTCTAATTTTTCTCGCCGTAAAAACTATCCTTGAACTTCAACGAACATTTTAAAAAAAGATTTGGCCAAATTGGTCCAGGCGTTGTTGAGTTATGCGCTTACAAACACATTTTGCGATTCATTTTTATATTATAGAAATCGCACTACTATTTCAAAAGTGACACAACTCAAAAATCGATGTTGTCGAGTAATGACGATTAAAATAACAACAAATTTGCGATAATGAACAAAAACAATGAGAGGTGTTAAGACATTGATAGGTCTAATCATTCTAGATTAAGTTTATCTATTAGGTGTACAAATAAGTTTCAGCGGTTTTTTATAAAAAATTAGGAATTTATTGTAAAGGAAAAGTATATTACGTTTTATTCAAAGTATTTTCCATCATTTGCCACTACTTTTCCCCATCTTTCTGGCAACATTCGGATACCCCGTCGAAAAAACTCTTCATCTTTTGACGCTATCCACAAATCTACCCAATTTTTGGTGTCTTCATATGATGTGAAGCGCTGCTCAGACAGACCATGTGCCATCGACCGGAACAGATGATAATCAGAAGGGGCTTAGTCTGGTGAATACGGCGGGTGGGGTAAAACTTCCCAGTTGAGTGTTTCCAAGTATGTTTTTACCGGCGCCGCAACATGTGGATGAGCATTATCGTATAAAAGAATAATTTTGTCGTGTCTGGAGTAGTAATGGGCGCGTTTTTCTTTAAGTGCCCGACTCAATCTCATCAATTGTGTTCGGTAGAGAGCTCCAGTAATGGTTTCGCTTGGTTTCAGCAATTCATAATACACAACACCAAGCTGATCCCACCAAATACACAGTATGAGTTTTTTCCATGAATATTCGGCTTAGCTGTCGATGTTGATGGTTCGCCGGGCTTAACCCATGACTTTCTCTTCTTTTGATTATCGTAGTGAATCCATTTTTCGTCACCAGTGACTATACGATGCAAAAAACTCTTTTTTTATTCCTGGCAAGCAGCATTTCACTCATGCATAATCGGCGTTCAACGTCTCTCGGCTTTAGTTCATATGGAACCCAATTTCCTTGTTTTTGAATCATTCCTAACGATTTTAAACGATGTGAAATTGCTTGTTGAGTCACTTGTAGAGTAAGTGCAAGTTCTTTTTGCGTTTGGGACGAATCTTCCTCCAATAGTGCTTCTAATTCCATGTCTTCGTACACTTTCGGCCTTCCACTGCGTTCTTTGTCTTTAACGTCAAACTCACCGTTCTTAAACTTTTGAAACCATTCCTGACAACTTCTCTCACTTAAAGCAACTTCACCATATGCTTCTAGAAGCAATCGATGCGCCTCAGCTGCAGATTTTTTCACATTAAGGAAGTAAATCAAAAGTTCCCGCAAATGATGCTTATTCGGAATAAAACTTGACATTTTTGCACGAAAAAAATTACGTGATGCTGATACGGAATCACTAGTACTTTAAGGTTATGGTGTTACCAGATGACTAAACTTGGGATATTACGTTTTACATCTGACAATTTCTCCATAACCTTCTGGTGGGGCCATCTTTTGGCAAACCGCGGAAACTTATTTGTACACCTAATATATCTGTGGTTCTCATTCCCTGGGAGATATTCTAATCACATGCAATATGTCCGCTCGTTGTTTCACATGCAGTTATTGTCGATTCTGACAGTCAAGCATTCCGATTCTGTGGTTTCCTCTGATTCTGTGAAATTATCACTCGAATATAAGGCCCTTGTAGCGATGTCAGCTTTTATAGTAGAGTTAATAAGCTCAAAATGACGCAAATAGGACATTAGTTATGGTATTACAGTAATATTCAGTTTTTAACTTATATTTAGTAAAATGAACTCGAAACTATACCTCCATTATTAATAATCAATAATTTCAATTTAAAGTTGAAAATTGCCGTCCGTGCACCATATTGTGGTTGAACGCATGGCGTCGGAAGTTAGTTACATATAATATTATTTTTTTGGTGAATGAAGTAGGTTTGAAAATCTAAAATTTTTTTAATATACTCTTGAAGCTTCAAATAAATGATTCCCATCGAAAATTTTATCAGAATTAATATTTCAATATACTACACCTATGTCAATTAACAACTTTTCCGGGACTTCCTCAATCTTTGCAAATATAAAAAATTGGATAATTACTAAAAATTTTTTTCGCTTCGTAAACCGTTCTTGTATGCACATCAAATAAAATAAAAGTGTGATAAAAGTTCAAATAAATTCAATATTTTTTTAACTAAGCAAAAACATAAAATTCATGGTAATGTGGTGAAAATGTTTTTTTTATTTGTTACTTGACGTTAACATGAGACATTGTATTACATATAAAATAATGTATCTCCATTTGTTCACTCATTTTTCAAGAATAAATACTTTATCTATATTATTAAATTTTGTTTATTCTTAAAAAACTGTTATTTATGATTGGAACAAAATATCCTTGATAATAATAATAATTCGTTTATGAGTGTTTCTATCATATTTTTATAGATTAAGTTTTAAACAATTAGTTAAAAATTATTTTTTCAGTTATAGATGACTTTCTTCTCAAAATTAATTATCAAATTTATTTTCCATTAACAATTTTATTGTTTATTATATGAAAAATTTGTTATAAAAAAATTATTTAGTTTTTTTTATTTTTTTTTGATAATTTCATAAAAGTTCCTCTGTATCAAATTACGGAAAAAATTATTTCGCAAATAATCAATTGAAAAAAATTAATAAATATATTTATTATTAATATTTTGGGGCGTTTTTGTATATCTCAAAACATTCAGAAAAGTAAATGAAGAAAAGTTAATAATTTGTTTATTACGAATTTTTATGTAGGTTAAAATGACATTGTAAATGAAAAATAAATTTTTGTTTGTTAATTTGTAGATAACTGTCAATTATGATTTAAAAAATATTCTCAACTAATTAATTTAAAAAAGAAATATGAAAACGATTGAAAACTATTGTTAAGGAAACAATTTTAATCGTAAATATATTCTTAAAACATTTGTAACATTTTGTTAATATAAAAACGATAAGTAAGATTCAAATGAGAGAAATAATTTTTTTTCACATAAATACAAGAATTTTTTTGTAAATGCATGGCGATACCATGCGCTTACTTAGGTATGTCGCACGGTCGGCAATGTTCAATTAATTTAAAATTATTAATAATGGAGGTACAGATTTGAGGATTAGAACTTATTTTTTGAAATTTCTTCCTCTTTGAGGATATTATACCAAAAACCAAAAACATTATCAGTTCACTAATAATAAAAAGAAGGAAAAATTTAAACACCACTCTTTAACCATATTCAATTGTTGATAACTTTTAAAATTTTAAATTTTTTTCGCTCAAAGGTTTGGACACAATCTAAAATTGAATGTGCTGTAGCACATAATTTTTGTAAATGTATGTCCTATTAACGTTATTTCAAACACATTAACTAGACTATTAGGAATGTAAATTCTGATCAGTTCTAAGGAATAGCCTTAGTCAGGTTGATCTACTGTATCACAATCTTTATTAAGTTGATAACATAACTCCATGATATGAATGTTATTTAAAACGAATATTCATTTATTCGAATTTAAATAAATTCGGTTAAAATAATGCACGGTGCCCCTCGAACCATCGCGTAAAAATAGAACATGTACGTATTACGTATGAGTTGCACTCAAATGTGATAAATATATTTTATTAAATGAAATCATACTTCTCACTCTGATATAGAAACAGTCGCAGATCTCTCGATATTATGTATATTCATGATGAATATCAATAAAAACAAACGAAAGGCCTAACTTTGACCTTGATATTCGAATAATAAGTTGAGATATATAAACAAGGTTGATGTAATTCAACGGTGTTGATCTGATCTCAGTCGAATTCCTGAATTACTTGCAGTTATTCGATAAAAGGGATACTGCAACTTTCGATCTACAGTGTGATACAACTAAATGGAATGAATTCTGCAATGAACAATGAACATGCGCATTCGTGTTGAAATAGGTGCCCATTCTGTTTTAGAATAGACTATTGTTGCTCACAAATATTTTTTGTTTTCTCGAAATACCCGATACCCTTTCTCGACACCTTGTACATGGGGTTTGGAGTTGCATTTAAAATATGAAATTTAGTATTAAAAACTATTACATGACACACCCTATTTTTTTTATTTAGTTCACAAATATTTTTTATTTTATTGAACATACAAATACCCCAGCAAACATATTCACATTCAATGAAAGTTATGGTATTTCTTATAGAAATGTCTTCAAATATAATTAATTAATCATATTAATTTTCTAAAAAAAAACTTATAATTACTCAAGTAAATAACACATCAAAACATTTAATCTGAAGATCATTTAAAAACAGGTCGAAAAAATTTAAATTTGCATTATTTTCCGCGAAACCGGAATTCGACGAATCGGAATTTTTTTACATTATTTCGATTGTTTCTTTGAAATATTTTTGGTGAATCACCCTGTATATTTTCACTACTTCCTCACTACAGAAATTATGTGCTATGCATAATAATAGAACCAGTCTTCCTTTATCATATTCTTCCTTGGTCTGGCGTCATGTCGAATCTGAGATCATTGGACTAAGCTTTAGTGAACAAGGCAGAAAGAAAAGAAGAAAAACGAGTTCGCATAATTTGTAACTATTTTTTTAATCATCGGAGTTTCCAATAGCAACGATTAATCTTCGAATAATTGCCCGATACTCGTGTTATTTACTAGTGAAATAATATTGTACTCTCCGCTATTCATTCGAACAAAAAATTAAGGTTACTTCGAAAAGCACGGTTGGGATAGAGTGGGAACCACAGCCTTTCTTAGCGTACTCTCTTAAGGGAGCTGTGGTGAAACTAAGTAAATATCTTATTAACTGATTAAGAATCCGTGGTCGAAATCGATTCTGTTCGTTCTTAGACACGACTACGTCCAAACGTATGAGCTAGAGAGATGAAATTTTCAAGGTAGGTTTGGAGTATGAATATCTAGGATAAGGTCGTTATTCTGCTTAATCGGCCTACTAGTTTCGAAGTAATGATAATTTCAAATTAATTAATGGAGGAATTGAACAATTCAATTGTCGATGTGAAAGACTGGTGTTTTAAGAATAACTTGAAGTTAAATACTTATGAGGCAGAATGTGTAATTTTTCAGAACTCTAGATTAAAAATTGAATCATCAAATAGGATACCATTGGAGGACACTAGTGTAAAAATTACTAGTTTTATTAAATTTTTAGCTATATATGTATTTGTTGACAGCGAGTTGAAATGGAGAAATCATGTGGATTATTTGAACTAAACATTAATTTTTTCATTGTACGAAATTAATGTTTTAAAAGTCAGTAGATATTTCTATAGTGAGAGTTGTATATTTTGCATGTTTTCAATCTAACTTATCTTATGATATTTTGTGTTGATGAAACAGTTCGTTTTCATCTAGCCTTTTTGTAAAACAAAAAATGATTATAGTATTATTATTTTCTATGAAATACTGGCAAACATGCAGGGGTGTTTTTCGCTCCTATAAGATACATACTCTAACTGTAGTATATATACATGTATAATTATTTAAAGTTTCTAATAAGTACAACATAAAGAGTGGTTTGAAAAGTTCAAAAATAATAATGTGAAAACAAGGAAAGAGTAATCAATATCTTTATTCAGTACACTCTTTAAGCGTCACCTACAATAATGCAATGTATATGTACCTAAAGTTATATAATGCTTTACCGAAGTAATTTTGTGATGTAAATAGAGAAATTTTATTTATAAAGAAATTAAACGAATATTTTATAAGATTTGAACCATATATGTGGAAGATTTTTTTTGATTTCTGTAAGAGGAAAAGAAGTGAAATTCTTCAAGGGATGCTTTTGTTGGACATTTATTCTTGTACAATTTTTTTATGATATAAAGGTTATTATTATTAAAATTATCTCGGTCAAGTTCGGTATTAGACCAAATCCGTTAAATGGTACATACAAGTTATGAGCATCTGAGATTTGGTTTCTTCAATAGATCCCCCTGATCAATTTGTATATTAGAAGAGATATGATCTTTCAAAGTTTCAATAATAAATGGCTAGGATTTGTGTTTGTAAATGTTATAACTTGCAGCTAAAACGCGAAATGAAGTGGCGTATTATTTGATAGGTACTTATAATGCGAAAATATTTCGATATGGATCTTTCTACAAGAAACTTGACATCAATTACAAATAGATGTCCACAATTATAACATAAATAACCTCTTATTGTGAAGATTGAACTATTCAAACCATCGTGCAGACTTCATATGTTTAATTTTGCCGTATTATGTATGTATGTATGTATTATTTGTTTCAGCTGTCCACTTCTATGAAGTGAAACCAATAAGGCAGTCTTCCCACATATCATTTGAATATCTCACAGATAGAGACCATCATATAGAAAAGAGACAAATTTCGGAAAATAAAACCAAACCATTGATTGAGATCAAAAGTGGAAATTTTTCTTCACAGCTGGTAAGACATACTTTATTTTATGATTATTGTAATTTATTCTTCAACGTTGAAAGAATACTTTTCCGTATTTAAAACTAGACAATATGCGTATATACAAGATTATCTAATAAGGACATAACATTTTTTTTCAAAATAAAATGCAATTCATTTGAGATATTTCAGAAATTTTACTCTGAAAACAATAGTACCACATCATAAATATCACCTGAATTCCATTCAACATATGTTAAACGTATGTTCAAGAATTCAACCCACTATCGAATTGCCAATTCCATTCGTACAACCCCAAACGAACATTTTCCATTATGAGGAATATCATAAATATCGAATTTAATAAATATCATACAATACACCTTTCTATAAGTTTCAAGTAATTTCGTAACAGTAACCATTGGATTTTCTTAAATCTACTTTGATCTAAAAAAACAAAATCAACCATCTCGCATGATTGTCTGTATGATAATCAAGATTGCCTTTATTATCTGATAATTCAACAAGGCAACAGCTTTAGTTCAGAATCGAATCATTCCATAGAGCAAATTCTCAGCCGAGATCAGTAATTAGGGGAAACCTGCTAAGCGTCCGCTACGCGTTAAAACTGTGGATGAGATACGATGCTGGATTCACTGCCCTAGGCCACATTCTCATTGGGAGGTGCTAAGTAAATTGGACAAATACACAAAAATTGAAAGTTTGATATTATTTTATTATCAGATTTTAGGAAGGCCTGGGTCTTCCTGACATCCAAACGTCGTCACTGTGTGTAATCCGCAAAATATAAAAGTTGGTACCTTTCGATACGTGTTTCATAAGTTTTCTTCGAAATATAGGTGTCTAAGGGGTCGAAACAAAAATTTATCACCGATTTATCTTGTTTTCTTATTGCTCAATTTTCCTTCCATTTTATTGATTTCGATTTAAATTAGCAGAAACACTTATCTGCAAGTTCCTTATGTAATTTCTTTCTGCTCCTTTATGGAATTATTAATGTATCGTTTTTCAAAAAATGCTTTTGACATTTTTACAATAGGCTCTGTCTTTACAAAACATCTGGGAATGCCGATTCCGAATCAAACTCAATTTAGGAAAAATACGAAAAGCCATCTACAAAGTGAAATAATTAAGCTGAAGAAAAAATTGAGAATCACTTGGAATTAAAAGATGAGGTCATTACGAATCCTTGTCGACCAATGTAGACCACGGGATACAACGTGAGGTAAACAGGTTGCACGATACTGAAGACGAAGTAGCAATGCTGAAAACCGGACTCTGAAATAGACAAATCCAAGAATGGGCGGATTTACAGGGTGACCAATTACTGACTTCAACAATATTTTGAGACTTCTCGAATATGAGGGTATCCGAAAATACCCGAATTGGAATTCTTGTTAGCTTTCGAGTAATAATTTTTTGTTCGTATTTTTAATGATTTATGCTAGAGAGGTTTCAAAAAATTAATATCTTTTTTTGAAGTAGGTATTTTGCAGTTTTATTTTCTTTACATGGTTGTCAAGAAAGTTGATCTACTGAAAAAAAGTAACTCAGCATCCTGAAACTACTTGAAGTGCCTCAAAGAAGGCTTGAAAGTTGGAAATTTAGTTTTTATTTGGATTTACTCAAACTTTCAACTTCAATTTGAAAATGCAAAATCGAGTTTCCATAGCTTCTGGCTCAGTTGAGAAACTCCGCATGCTTCTAAATTAGCAAAAGTTATCAGAAAAATAGTACTTAATCCTATTTTTGTTGTAATTGGTCTTCGAAGCCAAATAGGCTAATAATAAATGAAACATTATTGAATCGTGTTTCAATCATTTTAATTAATTTTAATTTTAAATATAATTTAATTGAAATTCCTGTGAAATAACTGTAGCATGTGTAATCTTAGTTGGGAAATTTACTGTTTTTTGATAATTAATAAAAAGGACTGTTTATTACAGTAGGTTTTCAAATCTCCTTCTTCCAATCTGAATACACAATCGACAACGTCTTAAAAAGTTTTGTTTGAATCTAAAACAAAATTGTTGACGTCACTCATTGACCACCCTGTATGATCTTTCGATTATTATTAGTCCGATCAATTTAGACATTCGAAGTTACATAAAGTCCCAACAAGCTGAATTTCTGTGAAGTTGTTCAAAACATAAATATAAATCATGTCTAGAAGTTCCCCATCATTCCCCTGTAAGGAAAAAAAATTAATTCAAGGTCAAAGGTCAAAAATGCGTTTTTCGCGATTTATCATAAGAGTTCCTGAGACAAAATTGTAGATCATAAAATTATCTATAAAAATGTATCAATACTAAGAAAAAAAGTATTGATACATTTTTATAGATAATTTTATGATCTACAATTTTTGTCTGAGGTACTTTTATGATAAAACTTACCGTTTTGCTGAAAATCGCGATAAACTCATTTTTTTGACCTTTGATCTTGAATTAAATTTTCTCCTGGGGAATGATGGGGAACTTATAGACATTATTTATAATTATGTTTTGAACAACTTCACAGAAATTCAGCTTGTTGAAACTTTATGTAACTTTACTCTCATTTTTTGGTCTAAATTGACCGGACTATATGGACGATATAATTTTTTACAATCAAAACAATTGACACTGCAGCACTAGTTTTCCCAATTTTGAAATCGTTATAAAATAATCTACTGAACTGTATATAGTCCGTCATCTCTGTGCACGATAAAATAAAAAAAAAAGGTAATAGATAAATTTTTTATTTTGTAGAATGAAACTAAGGCATCTGAAACCAAAGAGCCTCCTAAAATCTTCCCTAAGGATGCTCCGAGGCTTAATGTGGTGAGTATTCACTAGTTCATTCTTATCCTTATTCGTGCTTGCATAACATTTATTTTCGAATCGATCCTCAAACTCAAAACAAAAAATGATTTGGAAATTCTCATTTAAATTGCTAGCTTTGTGTATTTGAAGTTTCCGTCTGTCAAATAGTTTGTTCACGACACAGTTGAAACCAGGCAACCTCAATGGTAGTCTGCGAATGTTACAGTGGAAAGAAATATTGAACAAAAAGTTTGTATCAAATGTTGCGTTTTGAACAAAATTTCGTGTGCTGACTCGTTGCGCATGCTGAAGAAGGCTTATGGAGCATCTGTTTTATCGAAAACCCAAGTGTACGAATGGTACAAAGGTTTCGGAAACGGTCTGGAGGTCCTCGAAGATTTGCCTTGTTCAGGACGACCGTTGATCTCTTCAACCAACGATAACGTCGACAAAATCAAGAAAATTGTGCTCGAAAATCGTTATGCCAGTGCTAAAAATACTCTCAACTCTCAACATCTCTCGTTGAGCCTCTCGTTTAGGTTAGGCGAACCAATTGGACATGCAGCGCGTCGCCGCTTGGCTAGTTCCGTTAGAGCTGCATTTACTTCAACTGGTCTTAATGTAGGTAGCTGCAGATAAGCTGGTTCGTGAGAATTCAAGTGCAATTGGCCGGATCATAACTGCTGACGAGACATGGGTCTAGGAATACGACACATAAACGGCCAACAATCATCATAATGGATGAAAAAATTGAGCCGGAAAAAATTGAAAGCTGGAATTGAAAATACCTTGTTCGTGTAGTTTCTCAAAGTTCCGCAAGATCAAACGGTCAATAAGGACTTTTATTCAATTATTTTGGGACCTTTGCGTAAAAATAGACGATGCTAGAATTGTTGCATTCTTGGAATATTGTTGTTGGAGCCAAAAAGTAATAATTTCAAAACGAAACACTATAAATACTATCTATCAGCCACCTTATTCGTCTGTTCTAGCTCATGTGACGTTTTTCTATTCTCCAGACCGAAATTACCGCTCAAAGAAACCAGATTTGATTCCATAGACGCCTTAAAAGAAAATTCACAGAAGTAGCTAAAGGCCATCTCTGAGAGCGCCTATAAAAAATGTTTTCATGTTCATTCATTCATTTTTAAAATTGGAAACAGCTTTGTGGTGCTCTGGACTATCTTGAGTAATATTCGTTAATTTTTATCTTAATGCTTCCGTTCCTTCAGATATTTTATATTATATTTTAGATATAAGCTGGTACCTTCAATCACCTCATTTCTATAGTCATTAATATCAGTGTTATCCAAGAAAAAAAATCATTTCAGACTGCTACCACGTTACCCCAGGCACCTATTGCCAAAGAGAGAAGAAGGAACCCAGTAGAAGAGCCTCCTAGATTGCTAGGTGTAAATGGAACAGGACAGAGGAAGGAATATCCTTCTGCAGCAACGTCAACGACAAAACCAACTGTGATACTTACTACTCGTGAACCAGATGATGTAGGCGGCAATAATAGTGCAACTGCAAATAATTTTGATATTATTAACAATATTTTTATATCGAAGTTTACCGATAAAGATTTGAACAAAACTCTTGCGCAGCACAACATCACCAATGAAACTATAACGGTAAGTTGTCGTCCAGGGAGGTATTTCTTCCAGAATTTCGAACGTCTTCAGATGCCAAGATTTGAACCCTTTGAATTATTTTCTGTGGGGTCACTTGATAGTCGCTAGTTTACAAAATTCTAGTCCAAAATAAATAAGATCTAGAAAATGCCATTATTGATCAGACGCAAGGTATATTCAAAGGAGTTGTAAACATTAAGCAAAACACTAAGTTCATATTTGAGTTTCATATCATCAATATACCCAGGATCCCGAATTTTGTCCAATTGCTAAATTACTTATTAAAAATATGATAATTGTTGTGAGAGGCGTAGAGTTAACATCCAGTTCGATTTCCAGGAAAGTTATTACTACTACAATACTACCTTACTCACTGACCACCGTATTGCCAAGTTATTTTGGGTCAACTTGAGCGAAAGTGAAAATTCTACAACACACAAGGTGTTATCATCAGCTCACCGAAGAGCAGCTGTAAGTTATCATTATTATTTATTCGATAAGAGTTCAGATAATCATGTTATGCTACTCAAAAAATATTTGTGACATTCTATGAATTTTTTTCAGACTGTTACTCTATCTTTTGATTTCCCATTTTATGGGCACCTTATAAAAAATGTAACCATAGCAACTGGTGGCTTCCTCTATACAGGGGATTATGTACATGCTTGGTTGGCAGCTACTCAATACATAGCACCTCTTATGGCTAATTTTGATACAAGCCTTTCGAATGACAGTTTTGTACGTTATATGGACAATGGTATGTATATGAATCAGAAGAAAACATAAACTGAAGTTTTAAATTGGAGTTTGTAATTCTCAAAATTTTTTTTTTATTTTTAAAAATAAAGTGACACTTTTCAAAACTCATCGACATAACGAGTTACGAAAAGTAAAATATTTCGCAATTGGTGATGAAAAGTAAATTTCGCCATTGATTGAGAAAAAAAACATAATCATTGTTAATGAACGTTAAGACTTAACTACTTGAACTGTATGTACTTCGATACCTATAAGTCATTAAAATTGACGTACTACACATTATGAAAATCAACAGATCTATTATTTAGGTACTTTTAACGAGTGAATGGTGAAATCATTTATAAATATTAATTTCCCAATATGTTTTTTTGTGTAGCATCAATTTGGGGACTGTCATGTTTTTTTACTCCAAGAACATGCGTCGTAATCTTTTGTTTATTAATTATGGAATTATCCTGTTCCCGTATTAGGCTTCCATCCTCCATGCTGTTTGATTCTCAGCAAATTAACTCCAGAATCTGCAAGTAGAGTAGTCAATTCACGCTGAAAACAGTGACCAGTATACAAAGAGGGATTTGGCAACTTTAAAAACAGGGTGATCATTTTCGGCAAATTGCCGAAGGTGTTAATAGCTACAGGTTTCTCTTCACATCATCTATTGAAATATTTAACAAAAAATCATTTGATGGCCTTAGATTAACGATTAACGTATTTTTCAACCACATCTTTGCAGTTTATACCGTCAAAAGCTCCAGCGGTTATAACAACTTCTCGGCATACATTCGTCTTGGCGTAAGGCATGGGAACTTTCACAAATTCCTTCTGAAGCACAACGTTTTCTACGTGAAGAAGCAAGCTCCAGCAACTCCAACGATCAATGCCACCTTATTCATCAATGTTACTCATCGAAAGTTTCTTTCAGAAAGTAGGGAATGTTTTCTTCACTCAAAACTTTTAACTTTTCAGGAGTTAACTTTCAGAATATAGTTTTAAAAATGCCAGTTAATTTGGATACTCCCTTATGTCAAATTTCTCTAATTATTGCCCGACAAGGTCGAATTCTTCATTCCCTGTTTTTCTGAAGTTGTTCATTGTCTTGATCTTTCAAATTTGTTATCGATATCATTCTATTTCAGGTACAGCATTCACAGTGGTGTGGGAAAAAGTGGCATTGAAGGATAGAGCGGACGAAGGTGAATTCACTTTCCAAACAACGTTACATAAAAACGGCGATATTGTTTTTGTTTATAAAAACGTGCCAACGATAATAGAAAATATCAAAGACGATCAGCATCCGGTGAAAATTGGATTATCAGATGCATATATTATTGACAGTACTCTTTTCTGTAAGTTGTATGTCATTGTGAGTTATTTTTTTCTATGTGTGATTTTTCAGTTTTACGGAGAAAAACCATTTATGAATATCATAGGGTTAATTTCCAAAAGGAAGATATCAATAATGGAACTGTGATATTCTTGAAAGCTTTACCTACATGTCTTGATGCCAATGATTGCACGACTTGTTTGACGAAGGATTTGTCTTCCTTTCAGGTGAGTTTTACGTAATAGCAATATTGGTTTTTTTTCTACATGACAAGTTTGACCAAGCGACAAATTTGTGTAGATCCACCCAGTAGTTCTTTAGTTTAATTCGTCAATGAACATTTAGAATTTTGAAATAATACTCATTGAATACAGAGATAAAATAATACAATAATAAATGAAATCATTTGAAATTCATCATCTGTGATTGAATAATTCATAATTATTCATACTAACTGAATCCATAAAACATAATATTGTAACAAATTGATAGGTGACCGGTCTGTCACATATATTATGACGAGCAGTATATGGCGGCTCGTGACAATATAGTATGGTGAGGCACATATGAAAAAATTTTAATAATGTGAAATATATATATATATATATATATATATAGGTTTACGTGGCGAATATAATATATATTAGGTTTACGTGGCGAACAAAGTTTATATAGTGAACTCTACTTCGTCAGTTGCATAATAAATATATTAAAAAAATTTTCTTCACTAATGCTTGGAATTTTTGATGAATCCTCAAATTATTTATATACATATTACTTTATTTTATTCAGCAAAAAAAGCCATTAATTTAATTGTCCCAATATATTATGAGCTTATTTTTCGATATACTAAATTGCTCAAAAATATGAAAACCATTATTATGCAGCTGTACAGCAAGAACCAACGTGGAGGTGTAGAGCATTCCTGCCACGTGTGGGATGGGAATGAAGGAAATCGGATCAGATCAAGTTGGAAATTTTCAAAATAACGAAATAAACTCTAAATAAATAAAATAAACTCTGAAAAAAATTAACACTGAATAAAAAAATTAAAAAGGCAGTGTAAAATAGGATTTATTCTGAAAGTTATAAATGAAAATTATTCTAAATTGAGTTCTCAATATTAAAATTTTTTGTAAATCAATGGAATTCTACGATTTTTCTGATCAGCGAAATGATCTATAACCTTGTCAATAAAAATATTTTCGTCCTGTGATTTTATGAATCCTTTTTCGATCGAAATTTTAGCCATATTACTCAGCCGCGCCTGTCCAGTTGTATTCCTAATATAATTTTTAATCCTTTTCAACGCAGAGAAACTTCTTTCTGTGGAAGCAGTTGTCAAATTTTCCGAATTTTGAAGATAAAAATTGAAATAGATCATCAGCAGAACGCCCAGAACTAACATCATAAAATCCCATGAAGCGCTCAACAAGTTGGTCATCTATTACATAACGAAAAATGACTGATAACTGGGAATGACAGCTTATGTCAGTTGTTTCATCAACTTGCCAAGAAAAAAACAATGATTGTGAAATTTCGTCCTCGATTTGTTTATTCACAACAAAAGCAACCGAATCAATTAATTCATTTTGAATGGTTTTAGATGTACCAGAAAATACCGATTTACTGTTGGTGTCATTTTCTAAAAAGGTTTTTAAATTCGTGTCAAATTTACTAACAAGAACTACCAATTCTTTGAAATTTCCGCGATTTAAAGACTCATTCGATTCATCGTGCCCCCTAAAGGTAACTCTTGCATACAGAGGTGCATCGTAATATCTATTAAACTTCTTAGAATTTGTCGATTTTCTTTGACTTTAGCATTGAAATTTTCAATTTCTATTTGACGCGCATTGTCTATTGCTGTGGCGATATTTTGTTTTTGCTTTCTCATAACGGTAAGCTTGCAATTAGATGAAATATGCTGAGCACTTTTATTGTGTAGCGATAGACCCCGAGATAAATTTTTCAAATCACTAAAACCACTTTTCGACCAAACTCTGTCGGAATTTCTATTAGTTGCTGAGAATAAAATGCACGGCCAACAAAATATTTTTTTCAAAGTAATACTTCCAGTAAGCCAGTCGTACTTGTCATACCACGTATTTTGGAATCCCTGATTTGATTTACCGACCCCACCACTAGACACTAGAGATTTCCTCAAATCTGGAACAGGTCGCTTAACTTCCTTAATTAAATATAATTTATCATCATACGAATGAGTCGAAAAATGTTGCTTATTTATTAAAAATTAACAATATCACAAGTACACTGAACATGTTCCTTAGGAATTTCAAAAGATTTACTATTACTAGGTCCCGCTGAATCCATTTCGCGATCTGGTAGTCACTTTCGATAAAAAAGATTTATATTTCAGAAAAAATTCACCTAAAAATGATTATAATCATACGCGATACACAGCAAACGCGATACCTCTAAATAACGACAAAGTGAACTAACCCTATTTCTCTATTTCCCGCTTCCCGATTAACTCGAATAAAAACCTGAGGCCAGCCTCTAATTCCTCGAGAAGCCGCCTTCAAAGCCGTAGATATGTTCTCACCGCTTCGACGCAGATAACCCGCTGGACATCGCAGAAACGAAACGATCTCAGATCGGCTAAGATCGCGCAGAGGCCAGCCTCGGATTAATCCTAGAACGGCTTTCCATTACGTTCTCGTAGGTCATCGAAGTATGACACGCTAATTCAGTCAAAGAAGCCTGCGTTAGGCATGCCTCCAACCGTTTATTCAAAGAGGATTTGATTTGTTATGAATATACAAGGAACGTGAGATTGGGAAAAATATTGAGGAAAAAGTGATGATGAAAGGGAATGAAGAAATATACGGTTCAGAATTTTTTTGATGAGGCACTGCCTCACCTGCCTCATAGGACAAGCCGCCACTGAAAAAAAGCTTGATATACTGAATTATATAATATTGATTTACTTAAGCCTTAATAATTCAGTTCGATTTCATTCAAGTTAAGAGAGTTCTGATTATTTTGTAGTGGAAGTCTTGCAAATATCAAATTTTTTCTAGGAAACATGATATCACTTATTTCTTCTTATTTCAGTGTGTTTGGTGTCCAGCTCTCAAAAGATGTTCAAGTGGTGTAGATCGTCATCGCCAAGAATGGATCATGAAAGGTTGCGATCAAATGAGATTTAAAAACGTGACGTATTGCTCACGTCCAAACTCGCACGATGCAGATGAAAGTAATTCTGCTTATATTCACGACTCAGTTATTTACAAAAATTTAACTGAAGTCAATACTTCGTTCAGCAAACAATCAAATATTGTGGCCACACAACCAAATAATATAGGAATCTCAGGTGTTCTTGCTATCATGATTCTAATGACAATGATAGTTGCCATCTCAATGTGGATATTTTACGCTTACAGAAACCCACATACAACTAGTGGTCAGATGTTGATAAGGGTGAGTTTTTGTGTCAGATAATATTAAATAAATATTCTTTTAATTTCTAATTAAGCTATCAGGCATCCAAATAACACAGCTTAAAGATAGATATGAACCAGCTAACCTTGATAAGTTAGAGCTTGAGCTCGTTCAGCTAAGCTAAATCCAATATTGTTTATTGTACTCTGACTAAGTTTCTTCATGTGCCGGTACAAATCTGCTTATGTTAGGCATGTGTTTTGTTCGTTAAAAATAGTTAACCAACACGACTTTGTTTTATAAATATAGTATATTCTTGTTTTGTTTTTCAGTACCGACCTACTCAGTGGAGATGGAAGAGGGGAGAAGCTAGATACACAGCCGCTACTATACATATGTAGTTAAAAGATCAAATTCGAAAAAAAAAGGTTGTGCTTTTTAATATGTCATTCCTTGAGTGAACAATAAAAGAAAGAATAAAAAAATCATTGAGATTGACTAGTAGGTTGTAGAAAAAATAATTTTTTCTTTATATAATTTTCATGCCATTGCAAGAATGATACGTAGCATATCTTTTTAATACCATTGGCGTTTTTTCTAGATTGATTCACGAATAATTTATATTTTCAAAGCAATATATTCGGCACAATTGTATGAACTCAGCTAATAAGTAATATAAAAGACTCTGTGATAAATTGATTATCGTCCAAATTTTAATGTTTATGGATTTCTCTATTCAGGGATTTGTAACTCTATATAAGTTTTTGTAACTGATTGAATTAGTATTTAAAATGTATGTAAATAATATATATGACATCAAATTAACTATCTTTCCTTGGGTTTTCAATTAATATCTATTCTCCTCCACCAATACATCAATCATTTAATCAGTTTTTATCAGTATTGATATCGCCAGTGCAGGTTTTCAATGAGTAAAAAATAACTCAAGTAAACATCTCGATGAATAAATGTTGGGAGCTAAAAGTTCCAATCAGAAAAATTAACTTTACTATACAATCAGTGCATTCCATACCAGGGCGGTAGCTGCAGGGGTAGCTTATTCCTACCGAGAAGATTCTAAATTAATTTGAAAGGTGCCAAGTAGATCTCGTATGATCGAGTAACTTTTACTTTACAGTGATCCATATCGATCGCACGTATTTTCAATGGAAAAGGCACATAGTAACCAAATACTGCCAACAGAAAATATAAACCACTACTTCGCCGCCCTTTCAATACACCCAGGGGATGATATGCTACCGAGTACAGTCAATAGATGTAATTATCATAAAGTGCACGAGGATTCATTACTGAAACGAAATAATTATGCATTTTAATGGCTGATTCGCCTATTTAGATCAGACCTCGTAAAGGATGAAAAAATTTTTAATATATTCAACTTATATTAACCAGATTTTCTCTTAATGGTATAAAGACTCAATAATTTATAACCTATTAATGAAAACAAAAGGAATTGTTCATTTTATTTCATCTTCTAGATACAGATAACAACAATGTATCTACAGTTCAACAGCTATAAACTGATGTTAAAAGGAAGAAAGTCTCTGACATAAAGGTGCAGAGAAAAAATTTTCTTATTGAATAAACCTATTGAACCAACAGATAAATATAATTCTACACCAGATATATTATATTACGACATAGGATAGTTTAATTAAAATGGTGATTTTTATTACTTGATCCTGTGTGACCATTGAAAAATAATAACCGCATTGTATTTAACTGTGAGTACAATTATTAAGACTTACACCACTTCTATGGAATTGCTGTATTCGAAACAATTTGTTAGATAATAACAAAACATCCAATTCAAACAATTTGTTAGATAATAATAATATTAAAAATAAAACAGCTGTTGTAAGAAATTTACAGTGTTCTAAGGTGAAGAACACAACAAAGATGAGAATTCATTACTTAAACAAAGAATTGTAGCAACTTAATGGCTGATTGCGTCAATTTAAATATCAAGCTCTCGCACCCTTCCTCAAATTAACCAGAGGTTCATTTAATGTTAATAATTGTCTGTCTATTGAATTTTACCAAGTCTGTATATCTGGAAAACTTTCAATTAGTTGTTATGACTATGAAGGAATAGGGACTCTAATGAACAAAATCGTAGATTTAGTGGTTGGGTCTGTAATCCTTTTCTAAAATACAGATCAAATTTACATTTTATTTCAAATAAAATAACAATTCATAAGTAACAGTTCTATTTTAGTAAATATAGTATGGAATTGTCCAAATTTATTTTAATATATATACATAAATCAAGAATTGAATATGAAGAAAGTAGGATACTCAGTGCATGAATTCTACTTTTATGCTTTTCTACTTGCCCATAAAGGATCCAAAGAACTGAAAGGATCATCTTTCAATGCAGTTTCAACAGTTTTTTCTTCCTTCATTTCTTCAGAGGATGATGTGTTTTCTGTGTATAGCAGAAACAAAGAAAATATTAGCTCAAAAATATGAATATTTTTAGTAGAATATATAATGTAAAAGTATAACTTACCATTATTCGAAACCAATTGTTTCATATAAGCTAAAAATGCAATATAGATAAATTTCAAGTGTTCCCTGTCCCTCAAAACGTTCCGGCGATACGAGGTTATTTTATTTGCTAGAGAAGTTAAATCGGGTAGAATCGCATCATTTGTAGCCTGCAAAAGTGCACAAAGCAATAAACATGCCACCCCACTTCTACCAATTCCAGAAGCACAATGAACCAATATAGGGTTGGAGTACAATTTTTGCTGCTGGTAAAGATTTATGAATTCTTTCACAAAGCAGATTAGTGGATTCGGAGAAGTTGGTAATAAACTGAAAAAAATAGAAAGAATTGAACATTTAGGCAGACATGGGAAATCGGATTCATTAATAGTACAGCACCCCAGTGCTGGACCCAGTAAGAATCTGTTTGCATAATGACATTAATATTATAGGAATGAGAATCTTGATAACGTATGCAAGGCATTCAGGATTGTAAATATTACCAGAAATTAGCTGTAAATTATTTTGATATGATTGATTGAATAATATAACTAGCAGCTATATATTTATTTGCCGATGGACTTATCCAACATAAGATGGCGTCGGCCGACAAACAAGATCTGTTACCATAGCAACCAAAGAATCTGATCATACATCAAAGAAATTTTCCTTTAATCTATGGTTCTGATCATGGATAACCTCACTTATATTAGCTACGTTTGTTTATCCACATCGGATGCATCTTGAGATGTCTCAGATCTTTTGGTGCCGTGACGCAGATGTGATCCTAGAACATTTTAAACAAACGCTCATGACAGTTACTGGATGTAAACAAAAACAAGACTTTTTGAGGTTAGTATTCTGCTAACCTCAAAGATATTGAATAATTGTATATCTTTGGCTAGTTGAAGTTCAAAAGTGTTATTATTTATAAATATTATTTGTTATATATACTTATTTTGAAATACTGTTTATAAATATCATAGGTATCTCCAGGTAAGCACGTGAAGCTATTTACCATTGCTTTAATCATATTGAAAGTATATTGAAATTATTATCAAGTATTTATATATGGTTTACTACAGTGCAATTGTTTTATATATTATTCAGAAAAACTGAACAGATCATGACATCCAAATACTTAAGTAGCTTATAAAGTTCTCTCTGTTGTAGAAATGGAAACTGATCAAGTATTAGAAATAGCGACAGTTGCTATAGCCGTAGTGGGTGAAGCATTGCAACTGCTAGTTGATTCCAGTGAAGATGAAGATGAAAGAGAAATTATTGAGAAAATGAGAATTTCTTCGAGATCACCATTCCAAATTTTAGTGATGAACAGTTCAGAAGAAACTTTCGTATAAAACCAGACACATTTGAAATCTTATATGTACTTTTGAGTCAAATTCACCAAAGACATCAAACAGAAGGATCTCAATTAGGACAGCCTCCAATACCACTTGAGAAGAAACTTCTGATTTGCTTATGGTATATGGCAAATGTTGAAAGTCACAGGTGAAGTTGTCGATAATCATCTGACATTTATTTCAACTAATTTGATAATCATTTCACAGGGGTGTAAGTGATCGATTTGGAGTTTCCAAGTGGACTTGTTGGTCAAGCTGCAATTTAATTTTCAGTTTACTTTCCAAACTTAATCGTCAAAGTGGAATCATATCCTTCCCTCTGGTCGGAGAGCTCTTCAAATAATCAATGAATTTGAAACTATCAACGGTTTTCCGGGTAAGTTTTTCAGTAAGTTATATTTGTGGTAAATCAATAATTTTTAGGGATACTTGGAGCAATTGATGGTTGCCACATAAGAATTGAGAAGCCTAAAGATCATGGAAACTCATACATTAATCGCAAAGGTTTTCCATCAGTACTCCTTCAAGGTATTTGCGATAGGCAAAAAAGGTTTCTGCATGTATATGCCGGAGAACCAGGCAGCATTCATGACTATCGCCTTTATACAAAGTCAGATATATATAGAAAGATTCTAAGTAACCAGATTGACTTTCCAAACAATTCTCACTTGATTGGGGATTTAGCCTACAAGCTTTCTAAATCACTTATGGTAGGGTACAAAGATAACGGACAGCTTATTGATCCACAAAAGCTTTTCAATAAAATGCTTAGTGAGAATAGAATTGTCATTGAAAACGCTTTTGGGTTGCTGAAATGTCGGTGGAGAAGACTGAAGATGTTGGAAACTAAAAGAATGGACTTGATACCACAAATAATATATAGTTGCTGCATATTGCATAACTTTGCTATTGATCAAAATGATATTATCAATGTTGAAAACCAAGCTGAAGGGGATTCAGAAGAAGTCTTGGAAGAAGAAAATAACGATGAGCAAGCTGGGTTGAAGAGGGACAATCTGAAGAATTTGTTTTATATGAGAAGTCTTGAATAAACAGTTGTTTCTTTATATTTGTTTTTTTTCCCGTGAGAGGTAAAAAATAAAACAAATTCTAATCTTCTTCATGATATCACAAATTATAATGAGATAACAATTATTCTCGATAAATGCTATGAAAAATATACAAAAAAAAAACAAATCTATTGTCTCAATAGTAGCTTTATTTTTTAATAATAATAAATTAGTTTTATATTATACATATATGTGTTATTTTCTTGAATCCTTCAAGAGGCCTATTAGGGTATCGATACTACCCTGCAGCTTGTCTAATTTCTGCATTTTTTGTTGGTGTCGCCTCTCAATCCCATCTTCCTTCCTCTTTCTTTTTCTTTCCATTGAGGACACGATGTTAGGTGCACTCAAGTTAGTATCAGAATTACTTTTGTTCGGGTTATTATTGATATTGAGCCCTTCAATGCTGCTGCATGTGGCAGGCGCCACTATTTCGGGCTTTTTGTGCAACAACTCGTTCATTGCATCGAAGTATTTCCATATCACTCTTCCTGTTCCTGTTGTTTCTATGGTTTTTTTATAATTCTTATACCTATTCAACAAATACTTCCATTTGGTCTCGACTTGCAGTCCAGTGATCTTTCGCTCAAAAACATTAGTAAGCTTTAAAGCGATATTTTCATAAACTTTTTTTTTTCTAAATGTTTGCAGACGGTCCCAGTTTGTTTTGATCTCATTAATTAAATAGAGATCAGATTGATCACACCAGACCTTCTTCTCTTGGTGTTCTGGAAGAAATAACAAATATATATTGAACAGTTGTATGAAAAATTTGCAAATAATTATATATCTATAAAATGAATAATTAAAGATTGCAACGACAATATTGATATTTTAGGAGAGGAAGGAGTAAATATTCAAGACTTACAGAATAATTAATGTTTTTAGCTTTAAAAAGATTCATTACCTTCTGCTTGTAGGTTATCACTCATGTTAAAATTTTCTTCAGCTCGTTTGTATGAGATTCTCTCAATTTTAAGACTTTCAAGGAACTGCCAGGTAGACATACTGTCATTATTTCAGGTCTCCCTGTTCCAGCATTGCTTCCAAATAATTTAAAAGGTATTTATCATCTAAAACAAAATTAACATAATCAATTCATCAAGGAGGAATCAACGTTAATATCATATCATAAATTATTATATCTAAATTAGCTTACCATTATTCAGCCTATCTACTATCTCTGGGATCTCTTCCACTTCAAGAATTTTACCATTGATCATAATTGTGAAATACATTTTCAGAAAATTTGTTACTCGAGTTAATCGTTTGATATAAGCGTTTTAACTAACCTGGTTTTAACTGACACAACACACCGTGATCGCTAGCAAAAGATATTGGTTATGTCCACAGAAATTGAAAATATCATAGAACTATTTGTTTACATCTCGTACATCTCGTTTCAGATTCAGATGTGAAAAATGTGATCTGAAGCATCCCATCTGGTAATGACAAACGCTACTTCAGATGTAAAAGATCCGAAAAATGTGGTTAAACAAACGCTTGAGATGTAAAAGATGCATCCGATGTGGATAAACAAACGTAGCAATTACTAAATAGAAGAAATATATGAAAATATAAAGCAATAACAGTGTTTATATTTCCCTGAGTCAGTAAACTGATTTATTAAGACTTTTTGAGTCAAGAGATGAAGAGTGCATTTCAATTCATAACACAAACCAACTGAGTTTTGTTTATTGGCACATGCCATATGCAATATTTGATCTGACAATGCTCTAGATAGGTCCATTGTATTCCTAGAATGCTAAATAAATGAAGTCAGTCAATATTTTATTGTAACGTAGCAAGCATACATACTAAAAAAACTACTACATCTCTTGCATATGTCCTCAATTTTTTCCTATTATTGAATCTCACAAAACAACGAATTAAGATAAATAAATCACATTATGACAACCAAATATTCGCTCACCTTTCAGACCAATCTGTGAATTGTAGTTGTATGATAGTTGTTGATTGCTTTTTTTCAGGAATGTTTATTGAAATTAATCTTTCAATCCAATGACTTTTAATGCTGATACTTTGTAGGCATATAGTCATATTTGAAATATACAAATCCCTTCCTTTTTCTTGTGGCCAATATATATCTTGGATCTAAAAATGAAATCATTAAAATAGGGTTTTACAATAAAAAATTTTGATTAAAATATACCTCATTGTTTGTAATAAGACACATAATGAATTTTATGTTTTGCTCAATAACCATTGTCCAAAAATCAACTATAGTATTTTGAAGTGGTGCTTGAGTAATTATTATGGGTGGAACAAATGTTGATACATCCTAAAAAATAAAAATTTTATTAACTTTAACAAACCCTATTGAACACATTGAGAGTTATCGAGGAAGAACTTAAAATAAGGGAAATACGCAATTTCTTACTTAAATGGTCTGTGATTTTTGAAAGCACAGAAATAAACTACAACATTGGAGTATGATGATTGAACTTGCAATATTATGAAATGCATTTAATTATACCTTGGGATTACTGGACTAAGATAGAATAGTGAAAATGTCAAACATAACCTCCTAACACTACTTCAGCAACGCCCTCTTTCTTTAAAGCAGAGTTGGCAAAAATAATTAGAAAATTTATGGCATATTGCTGAAAATGTCATCAAATGAGGTATCCAATGATGCTATAATATAACGGATGTGCTGTTTGAAATGTCAAAGTAGTAATCGGTTTCCAGGTTAACTGAAACGTTTACAAGTCTGAAAATGATTTATGAGTAAAGATCATAATCTCAAGGAGGAACTTTCAAGCTCAAAAGCCTGCTTAGTTGTTCATAAACGTCTAATAAGAGATTGACGTGAGTCACCCTAATTTACAGAATAAATGAAATAATTATTACCTGAATGTAAGAGGCATTGATATAATCATCCTCTGTTGACTTTAATACAACCCTAGAATGATCATACGGCAGAATATCAGGAAAACGATTCTTCATTGGATAACATCTAGCAACAGATATATTTTTTCGCATTCCATCACAATCTTGAGAATCTTGTATCTCTTTCCATTTCAGGTCCAAATTGGTCGAACCAATCAAGGTTCTATAGTTCAAAAGTTCCACAAACTTCTCATATTTATCCATTTCATTGGTAAACAATTTTTTAACACTTTCATTATCTAGTGGTTGGCTTGGTAAGGTCTTTTGGATATTTGAAGTTTGTTGAAGCTGCACTTTTTTAGAACCATCTACAATTTCAGGAGGAATAGAAGTACCAGAAGCAGTCTTTTGGTTAGTAACTGAAACATCTTGTTGCTCGATTTTCTTTGGTTCAATGGTTTTAAGCTCAGGCTCAAGGGGTAATTGACTTATTGAGAAATCTAAACCCGAAAGCAAATCTATGGTTGAAGATTGTTTTCTCGGTTCTGAAGATACTGGAATTATATTATTAGATTGAGTCGCACTAGGAATATATGAATATTTGCCTGTGTCCATAACCTGCTGAGACTGAGGTGAAGTCAACCCTCCGGTACTGGAAGCAGTATTATTAGGATGGTAAGAATAGTTCATTCCAGCTTGAGTGTACATGTAACTTGGATTATACTGATTAGGAGCAATAAGTGACCCGGCACCCACATATCCCTCACTGTATTGAGATTGATTGAAGGAAGAAGTACCATACTCTGAAGTAGGTACCATATTTTGATTTGAGACATTGAAGGGTGTAGCCGAATTAAAATTTTGCATTGGCACATTACTAGAATTATTCAAAAAATTCGTTGGATTAGAGAAATTATTCTGTGGATCATAAGAATAATATGTATCAGATTGAATTTGATTAGTTGGATAAGTCTGAGCTGTTCCATATGAACTGCTATATATTCCACTTATTTGTTCTGGTTGAGAAGTGACCTCAGTGCCATAGTATCTATTGCTTTGTACTGTGGCTAAGTTTGATGACTGATAGTTTTGGGACATAGCGTAACCACTTGCATAAAAATTATTAGGTGGGTTCTGCCCTTCCTGCAAATTTGTGGATTCAGGCATTCCTTGACCAACTTGTTGATAATGTGTTGGGATGTAAGAACTGAAGTGAGTATTATAAGATTGCGGTGTTGAACCAGCCATTGCAGAAATTGATTCATAATAGGTTTTATCTGATTGAACATTCGTTAAACTCATAGGAGCAACAGAATTATTTGCAAGATTCTGTGGGAAACCACCAGTGGCTGAAGAATTCATCTGATTGAAGCCAGCATCTGTAGTGTGAGGTTTTCCGAATGTGCCAGCTGCAGGGTTCATACTGTTACTGCTTGCTGGATTTATATGGCTCGGATCACTAGGAGCAGGGCTGACAAAATTTTTATTTCCTAGGTTGGTTTGGTTCATTGCGCCTGGGGCACTTTGAAAATAACAATTTGATGATTTTGGTTGATTAGATGCTGATAGAGGGGGCAAATCAGTTTTATTCATAGAAGTGTTGGGATAATTGTAATAATTGTAACTTTGATTCTCATACTGCTGATAAGGTGTAAAAGAACTACTACCCTTATTACTTAGTGATAGCGCATTTAGTCTCTTTTCTAGCATCTGGTCGGCGTCACTAGTATAGCTGGCTGATGGTTGTGTGTGAGAACCAACTACAAACTGATTCGACATGCCTCCTGAGGCTAAATATCGACCTTGACCATCCACCACATGCTGGCTAGAAAATTTATCATTGCCTTTAGTTAATTCGGAATTTCGGTCTTGCATATATCGTGTATTCAAAGGCAATCTACCAGTCGAATCATAAGAAACAGTAGATACGTCGTTTATTTCAGATCCAAGTGGAGTAGGTCGAACGCCTGGAGGCCAAATTTGAGTTTCATTTGTATTAGGTAGAGTTCCCATGAAATTAGCTACAGTATAGCTTTGTCCAGCAACCGGTTTAGGGACACTTTTCTTTTTCATGGAGTCCAAATAATCTTTAAGCTTTGGAGCAGTTGATTCTGTAGTGGTTATTTCAGCTTTGGCGGAAGGAGCTATCTTAGACAATACTTGCTCGCGTTCCTCCTGTTGCACTTTACAGGCGCTTTTTACTCTTTGAAGTAGTTTATTGACGTTAGTCTCAAGCTTGTTATAAAATTCAATTCCTTTGTTTGCCTTGGAGAGTAAATCTTCATAGCTCTCATAAGAAGAAATTAAGGAGTTTATCATAGATTGCCTTTTTGTAACAATCCCTTGTAGATATCTGCGAGTGTTTGAAAACTTAGCATATGCATCAATGAATGCCCTAATTATATTGTCTTGCGCTGTTGTATTCTGCTCAATCAAAGTTGTCTGAAAATTAAAATAACAAATGAATGTAAACTATTGTACCTTCAAGATTTTTTAGAACTAGTACCAAAGATTGTATTCAAACTAATAATTTCGTTTTAAATTTTGATTCGCAATATATTTTGTAGTAATTGACAACAACCCTTCATTGATAATTATACAGGATATCCTAGAACTCAACGCCAAACTTAAACGAGGGAATAGAATTTATTAAAACCAACATACGAGAAATCAAAAAAAAATTTATCCCATATAGTTAAAAATTATGAGCATTTGAGAAAAAACAGAAATATGGCCAAATTGACCATTTTTGGGTTATTGTGGTAAATTTTTATCACTTTTGTTCATTTAAACTTTCTCCCTAAATAACATTTCTAGAATAACAGTTTAAAATAGCGACTCAATTGCCCTAAATTTCCTGAAATTAAGACTATTTGTTAAACAACAAATTTAAAATTTTCAAAATTCATTTAATCAGAATTGCAAAATGGTACAATACTTGTTAGTTCCATACTAAATGAAAACAAGGAAACAATTAAAAACTAACCTGATTTTTGCGAACACATTTTACTCAGTTAAAATGTTTTTTATTCTCACAAGCTCCTCCTATTTCTTTATTTTACGTGTAATGGTCATGTCATCCCCTTTCGGTTTGACATAGAGTTCTGGGATACCTTATTGTTCTTGCTACCAACTTTTGGATAGACTAATATTATTGTTTTCGAGGAAATTTGGCTATCAAAGAAGCTGAAAATTTTCATTGATTGTCAAGATTGACAGAATTCTGAAACTAGATCCAATCTAGTTTGAATTGACAAAAAAAGAAGATATCTATCAAAACGTTGGTAGCAAGGACAATAAGAGATGGTGGATATAGCCCAAATAATAATTCTACACAAGATAATTCAAGTTGCAATTAGTAAATTTAATCTTACCAAACCCTTATGCTTTTCAAGTTCTTTGGCAAAAATGTCCTCAATATTGCGATTTGCTTCTTTTGTCACTAAAACACGAGTGATATCATCAGAATGCAGGGCATCTCTTAACTGTGCCCACAATACACTTCTCTGGGTCTTCATTTCCTCCACTTTGCTTAGTAGCATCTCAATTTCCTTCAGAGCAGGCTCATCAATATTAGCTAAAAGTGAATAGCAAACATAAAACATAATCTTCCTAAGAAAACAGAAATGATGACTTTTACTTAATGTTGCAGTTAACAAATAAATGACTAATGAAATTTAAGAAAACTTCGAAATTTATACAAACAAGTTTCTGCCTGATTTGCAATGACTAGAAACTTTTTAGATATTGATTAAATGAAAGAGAATGGCTCTTATATTGATTAATCTTTTATTTAATTAATTAACAATACCCTCTTTCCTGGAAATCATTCACTACACAATAAACAGTGCATCCTTTTCGTTGTTTCTCTGAGTAATCTCAAGTGACTTTATCATCGTCACAGTAATGAATGATTGATTTTCAAACAATATTTTAAAGATTACAACACATTGCTTTAAATGAAATGGTAATTATTGAGAAAAGATAATGTGTTATACCACAAGGATGCAGAAATTATGAGAAATGGATGGAAGGTTGTATGTCTGCTGACTGGCTTCTTCGGGGCAAGGCTACAAAGAAATCAGGATAGGATAGAATGAATGAACAATAAAAAGAACGACAACAGACGATATGACAGAAGCAACTTCCAATTTGTGGCTTCAACTGTAGATACCTCCGGATTTTGGAGGGACTAAGATATGAGAGGATAAGTATTAGATCTTACGGTCAGGCATTTTAACAGAGGGCATATTCAGATGAAGCTGATTCAAAGGTTGAGATAACGTCTTCAAATTCCCAACATGAGTAACCATTGCTCTGTGCAGATTCTGATTAGATTCATTAGCTTTATTATGTGCTTCCTTATATTTTGCCGCCTCTCTAGATAAATCTGTTGCTATTATACTAGGTGGCCTCTCTCCAACCAACCGTTGGTATTCTTTTTCTGACTGCTCTTCTTCCTGAAAACATAATGATTAGATGAGGAAAATGAAATTTGCCCGGAAATATGACAACAAAAGGAATTACACACTCCGAACAATATAAGAAAATGCTTACGAGTTTCGACATCTTTAATTAGAAACATAATATGAGCATTAAAGATATGGAAATTCATAAACATTTCCATAAATTGCACAGAGTGTGTAATTCCTTCTGTTGTAATGGCTAGATTATATAGAAATATAGGAATCTCCTTATGCTTATGTAATAAGAAATTTAGACCTATCCCATAATATCCACATTTTATTTTTTCAAATCTTCAATACTCTCCTCTGACCACAAAAAAAGTTTATTTCAAGATGAAAGGAAGAAAGAACTCGCCTTCAATAAATTATCAATGTCACTAAGTAACGATTCGACATCATGAAAACTGTTAGACAATTTAGTCATTGAACTTATCAAATCTTGAATTGCATTAGGCCTTGCAGATAAAGCCGCAGCTCGGTCGACAATCTCCTGGGGTATTCCTGTTGCCTGTCTCATCTGAAAAACAGTATTAGCCACAATGTAAATATAAAAAAAATGCATAATTGAAGACCTTACATCATTCAAAAAGTCAATTTGCAATGACGACATGAATTCCGCCAATTTTTGGTCCTTGTTTTCTATCATTTCGCCATATTGTCTCAAAAGATTAGCCTTTTTTTCGCTGTAAAGTGATGATGACTCGTGTGCTTCCATTGGTATCAATCTTGCGAATAGGTCAGGTCCAGAGACCTAGATTTAAAAAATTCAATCAATTGCAGAAATGACTTTTATTTGATCAATATGCATTACAGTGCAACCTTAATATAACGAACTTCAATATAACGATTTCTTAGATGTAATGAATTTTTCATAATCCCCTTGAATTGTCCAGAAGTGTCAATGTAAAATATATCTCTACATTACGAACATTTCTTGTGAACAACCTCTTTATAACGAATTTTCAACTAACAAGACAAAGTATAAATACCTCTAATTAACGAATTCTGTCAACCCAAAACTTTTATAAAAAGTAGTCACCAATGAATGTGTTTCGACACAGTTTGTTTTTTACGTAAAACAATCATTCTTGTGGTGAGAACACGTGTGATCCTTCCTATTGTCGAAGATTAAAATGGCTCAGAAACTTGAGAGGAATTCCTTATTGGTCGCAGAAAAGCGAAACATAATTGACTATGTTGACAAAAATCCTATGATGAAAAAATTAGCCATAGCTAATAAGTTCAAGATTTCCGCAAGTACATTGGCTACAATTTTAAAATAAGTTTTTCGGAAGAAAGTTGTTGCCTGCAAAAAGTAGGAGATTAAAATCATGCGAATTCAAAGACGTAGACGAATATGTGCTGGAAGTGGTTGAAACAGTGTTGAGATAAAAAAAAAATCACAATCGGAGGCCCTTTCCTCAGGAAAAGACTCAGCAGTTCGCAGTAGAATTGAGGCATGAAAAGTTCCGCGCTAGCAAGTGTGGCTTCAAAATTTCAAAAACGAAACCAGATTGTTTTTCAAAAAATATACGGTGAAAGTGGTAGTGTTGATGAAAAAGTATGTGATGATTGGAAAGACAAACTGGCAGAGCTGACCGCCGTATACGATCCCGAAGACATTTTTAACGCCGATGAAACTGGACGATTCTATAAATGTCTACCTGACAAAACCTTATCATTCAAAGGCGATGAATGTACTGGCGGAAAAACAGTACACTCCGCTTAACAGTGCTACTAAGAACAAATTGTACTGGGACCTACAAACTCATCATCGGAAAATATCAAAAACCGCTATGTTTTAAAAATGTCAAAAATCTGTCAACAGATCACATGTCCAACCTCAAGGCTTGAATGACCAGTATTGCTCTTTGCAATTGACTTAAAAATCTGGATCAAGAACAATACAAGAAAATCCTAATGTTCATCGAAATTGTACTGCACTCAGAGAAATTCCTAACCTGAAAAATATTAAAGTTGAGTACTTGCCTCCAAATACCACTCCTAAACTACAACCACTAGACCAAGACATCATCCATAAGCTTCAAAAAGCATTATAGGAAGTTGTCAGACGATTTTTTGCTGATCTTGAACGCCAAATTGACGTTTTACAAGCCATGTGGATGACCGCCAAAGCTTGGAATCAAGTCACTGAAAAGACCATTGCAAACTGCTACAAGAAAAGTGGGTTTAAAGTAACATGTGAGTAACTGAGGACAATTTACCACTTGGAGAACTTGCTAGGACCTGGCATAGAGTTCAAGAAGAATTGGACCTTCAAGAGATTGAGTTCGAAGACTTTGTTACCCTCGATAATGATTTAGCCGTCTGAGGAGAACTGAAATCATCACATCGGTGTTGCCAGTAACTAATGCAGAAGCAGATAAAGACTAGGAAGAAATTGATGCGCAAAACAACACAATAAAAGTACGAATAAAAGAACATCAGAAGCTTCTACGAGTACTAGACAGCGACAAATCCAGATGAGAATCATCGTATAAAATGGGATGAAGCATCAATAATATCCAAAGAAGAAAAACTTGCAAGAAGAAAAATCAAAGAAGCAGCATTTATGAAAATAACACCAGATTCCATAAGTGCTCCATCTATAGATCTGCCAGAAGTTTGGACGCCGATAGTTCGATCCAACTTAAAAAGATCATCATATCACAGATGAGTATATAACATTGTTCATTTTTCTTTCATGACTTCTGTCATATTGACTTTTTGAAAATTGATAAGTTTGAAGGTTTTTACTTTTCCCCTTGATAAAGATAGAAGATGTCTATCGAAACGTCGGAAAACATTACATCCACAATAGATGATGGTAATAGCCCAAATAATCATTCAACACGAGCTCCATCATCAACAATATCTCGTCATCAACAATAAAAGACGCTTACAATGCTTTAAATATAATAAAATCTGTATTCTTCAACAAGGAGATTACACTGCGGTTTGTATGTGATAACTTTTACCGGTACTAAATAGACAATTATTTGTGACTTTTTTCTCATCAAAATAAACAAAATTGAGAAAAAGCTACTATTGTTAATTGTTACCTACCTAAGTGTTTTCAAATAGAAAATATACCTACGTACAGTTTGAAATTGACATTACTTCTGGTAAAACAGGAAGTTCAAAATTGTTAAAAGATATGAAAACAAATTGGCAATCTACTGCAGTATCCATGTTCCAAATTTCATTTTGATATCTTTAATATGTAATTCCAGAGATATTTACTTGGTTCCATCGTAAATTCATAGATTCATTCATAGATGTGTTAATTACCTCTATATCACTTATACTGAATGGGATTCCTTTAACTAGGGAAGCTCCTTTCACTTCGGGAAAAGTATCTTTATTAGGAATTTCTTCATGATAAATGAAGTCGTTCTCATTTTTGGCAGCCTTTTTCTTTCCCTCAACAAAGTCCGATGTGAAAGCCAATGCCTCTGTGATATCCTTAAAGCAATATTGATATGCAGTATGATCAGTATGTATATGATCTCATAAAACAAATAAGTATTCAGTTATTTATGCCTACCTGCTTTTTTTCAAGTCCAACCGAAAGTTTTCTGGCTTCTTCCAACTGTTCCGCTGCAGCTTGATAAAGAGCCACTCGTTCTCCCATCTTTTGCAACTCCTCTGCCTGTTGACCTTGATATAGAAGGGTGATGCATTTGTGATAGGCTACTTTGAAATTCAAATATTTGACCCATTCCTTGAACACAGCTACCTGAACGTAATCGCTATAGTTATTTTCATCTATACCCCCTTGCAGAATAATTTGCGCCTTCTTATAATAATCGACAACTTGAACTGCCACTTTGGCTGTAAAAATAGTCAATAAATGTAGTCAATAATTTAATTCAAGAAAATGCAATTTGTCGTTCCCAAAAATAATAATAATATACTTTATTTCACGTAAAGTGTATACATCTAATACAGTGAACACTCGAGATGAAATAGGGTCATAAACAATTTTACTCTCATTATTTTATGTAGGCTAGTAAGTCTTCTACACTATATGGTACACTATATGTTAAGTAGCAGCTTGAAAATGAGTTTCTTGAATTGTTGTAGGGTACATTCATGTGCAATCTTGTTATAATATCGAATGCACCTATATGCAGGTCCTTTTTCGGTGAGACTAAGTCTGTGCTGCGGGAATTTTATTGCTGTTCTTGTATTATGATTATTTGGTGTTTTTTCTTCAAAGTAATGCATATTTTTAAAAGTAAAAATCAAGCATTCCTGAATTTGTATAGCTGTTGCGGTTAATAAATCTTTTTTTTTAAATATTCCCCTACACGACTCCATTGTCTTCATCTTCAGATTGATCTTCCAGATTATATTTATATGTATTGCTCTCTTTTGCATCTTCAGCACTTTGTATATGAGCTACCATAGAACATGATGCCACACCTCATCTCCGATTCCAATACTGCTTGGTAAATGGTTTTCATTGACATAGAGTCCAGGTATTTACTGAGTACCCCAAGTGAGTAGCAAATAGAACTCAATTGAGCAAAAAGTTTGGTTCACTCCAATCAAGCGTTTCCTCCAGTTTGAGACCCAGAAAATTACAACACCTAATCAGACTCGGGGAGGAGTTGCAAAGTCGAATATTTTTGTAGTGTTTGAAAACCTGAATGAGCTGTTTTGAATAGCACTGCATTTGTTTTTTCAGTATTCATGCATAAACCATTTGCTTCAAAACTTACTCTACAGTTATGGGTAAAGGAACCAATGAAACTCTTCGTTCTAAAGTAGTGTTTTGATTAACTTTATCATATTCTTCAGGCTCAAGAACAACTGACAGCTAATGAAATCAGCCATATTAAACTTTTCCTTATGTGAAAGAATATCAAACAATAATCAATCAACAACATGCAACATTGGTGAATTACATTCTTCCTTGATGATGAAGTATGTACTTCATGGATGTATATCATCGATGTTGCCTCCCTAGACATTTGTTGATTGTTTAATGTTCTTTCACATACATGTGCATGTTACAAGTTTTCCATATATTATGAAGACATAAAGAATTCTATGTCTATGTTTAAAAGTAACACTGTCTATGTTTGACAAATTGTCATCAAGACTTAATCTTAAATCTTTCATGCTTCCACTGATGAGTGTCATATCAGACATTCTCCTCAATAATAATCACTTTGACGATAACATATAGATGGCAAAAATTTTTCTGTAATTTCGACTTGAATCAGTGATGTATTCCAAAGGACAAGAGCTTATATAGACAATGCAATATATCAATTCCTATATGATCTTCGATGGAGAAGCATTCATCATTGTGGCGGTTCTTTTAGTATTACACTGTCCCAAAGCACAGAAAATTACTACTATGAGCATGCAAGAGCTCCTGACCTCCCTTCAGTGCTTTTCTAGATTCATTCTTTTTCACGTTTGTATGTTGGATTAATGTCACTTGTGAAGTATCACGTTTTTAAAATATTTTATTGTAATCTAACTAATAGTACTTATATTTTGTTATTTCAACATATTTGCCCTTGTGAACTTATGTGCTATTCCATTGATACAGATGGTTATGTTATAATATTTGACTAATACAAAACACACATAGTAAAGCAATTAATTGGAGTAAAATGATTAATTGGATAATGCTTGATTTGACTGAAGCCATATATGTACAGAAAAAAAATTAATAAAGGAAATATGACTTTACCAATTATAGATGCTTTCCTATTATCCATCATGCTTTTTTCTAAAATACATTCTTGGGCCTGGGCTAGACATACCAATTCCATGAAGTGCACAATTTCAACAGCTGATATATATGTTACCATTTGATAATAAGTCTCTCGTAAAACCTGCAATCACAGGAATAATACTTCACTACCCAATATTGCAATTCTACTACTTTGCCAATTCCTTTGAAGACTTATAGTGGGTTTCATAAATCTTGTTCATTGAATAATTCCCAGAATCCTTCAATGAATTATTGAATTGATCAATAGAATTATTTTGGGTATAAAATTTATATCAATATTTTTAAACCCAGCATTAATGTCTGATTTCAAAAATTGAAAAGTAAACTTCCAAATGGTCAACATACTTGAAAAGCCCAAGCGGCACACTGAAAATGTGTACATGCTATTTTCATTCCATCTGGGGTAACCCTTTGATCTTCTGCTCCTAACTGAGTATGCAAAGCTCCTATATTGTATAGAACACACATCAGTTCAAATCTTATATCTGGTATTGTACAAGCCATTGTTGAATAATTGTCTTGCCTGTAAACCATAAAATTAAGTTTATATAAAACACCCCAATTATATCAAAATAAATCAGAAAGACTTCATTTTGAATAAAATTTTTTCATTTGACCCATTAAAATATTTTAACTGTGAGATCTCATATTAAAATTTATTAGGAAAGTATTAAGACACTGAACACACCATGAAAAGTACACTGCAGCTGGTTGTAGTTCTTCCATAGGAAATCGTGATTTCAAGAAGTGCAATTGACAATAGTACTTCTTTAACAGTTGGATTCCTTCTACATCAGTTGTGGGCCTGACTGCTCCACCTCTCAAACTTTCCAAGTTATGTATTTCATTATTATAGGAATCAGGTTCTTCTCCATAAAATTGGGCAATATACTTCAAAGACAACAGAACAATTAACACCAGTTATTTCAATCATGTATTGAAAAAAATACACATATTTCCCTTAGCAACTAACGATATAACGAGATCAAAGTAAATATTATTGAATTATCACATATATACAGTTTATAGAAAATTCAACGAGATTTGAATAACTAACCTGCTTCAAAGCATCACCGAAGGAGGCCTTCTCCGTAGATACCTTCAATCGAAAACTTATCATAGGAAGACGGGGTACTGCTTCCATTTTCAAGAATCTTGATATATTAAAATACTGGATTACAAGACAAACATTAGAGACATTAAATTACTGTGTACCAGGAAGAAAAAGGAAAATTCTCACGTAGTTGACGTGTACATCAGTTTTAATGTAATGTATTTTTTTAAATCACTGAAAACCTTTCATTGCAGTAATTAGATTTTGTCCAGAAACATTGATGAGTAATCCAAAATAATTGAAATCAATCATAACATTTATTTATCAATCAAAGATCATGAGATCAATGTCAAATTTGACATCAGTTTGTTTACGTCGATTTGAAGCATAGAAAGGTCTTTGAATTTTGAAATAAATTGATTGAATTAATGAAAGTTCATAATTTACTAAAACGAACGCAGAAATAAGCTTATTCGATTATTGCAATAAAAATATGTATAAGTTCGGAAAAAATCATTTCAGTTCACTGGATGGATAAATGGCAAGGGTTTTTATTTTTTTTATGGTCTAATGAAAATTACCCATGTGTGCTAGTGAAGACAGCAGGCTGGGCCAGTAGCTGAAATCCGATCGACCAGTGGCGTCGAGAAGAATACAGTGCCGCGAAAAGTTATTGAATGGAACAGCGTTTACGTTCGATAAGGAGGTATAAAGTCTTAATTGGAATGTTATGCTGTTGTGGAATGATGGAGCTGATTTTTAGAATGTTCAAACGACTACTCTACCTTGATTTTTTATAGAATCCTTCCAGAGATCATAACGGATTATTGATTTCGAACAATTTTCAACAATACGCTATGGCTAGCAACTGCCATTAGCAATCAATAATATATTAAGGCAGTTTATCAGATACTTTCAATTGGAATCTATTACGATAATAAAGTCTTTTTGATGTCCTAGACAAACATTTTAGATAATATAATACCACCACATAAAAAAATTTCGGGAATTTATTTGACTCTTTTGCAAGTGGGTGTTGTTTTGAAAAAGTTTTCTGAAGGTTTCTATGAACACGCTTCATGTAATGTCCTTATTATCTTTTGATAGGCAAAAAACTACACTACCAAAGATAAAAAAAATTAAGATTGTTTTTCGACACTATTTTGTATGCCAACTGTGGTTTCTTCTAGCCATGGCATTTTGTGAAAAGCTATACCAAATTAAAAATCTGTTATTACCAAAATATCATTTAATTCCAAATAAAACTCGATTCCTTCTGATCGAAGATAAACGCAGTTAATGCCATCGTATTTACGTGGCACCGCATTTTTCGAGCACGCCACTGGTCGACCGGATATCTTCGGGAATTTTAGATGCTGACTATCAGCCATAGATAAATAAAAATGTATATATATATATATAAAAGGAAAGTTAATGTCATAAGCTTTTATTTATCTATGGTCGTAGGACAATATATATATGCTGATCACCTGGGAATGAAAAGTAGGGTTTTCTTTTTGGAAAAATTATCTATTTTAAAATTTGGATTGATTCCATGTCTAACGAGCGTTTATAAATTTTGAAAAAAAAACCTGAAATTTTCATCCAAAATAAAAATTTTGAAACTAAAGTAATAAACGTGTCCCCAACTTGTTTTGCTTCAAATGAGAGGAGTTGGTTTTAAGAACTCTGGTGGATTCTACTTTCGTTATTAAATCAAACATACCACTGGTTATAAATTTGGTTAGTGATGACGAGCGAAGATGAAGTACGTGAAAGACATAAACAGGAAAAGAAAGACCTCCATGCAAAAATTCAATCTATGAAGAGAAGTGTTCCAAAGGGAGATAAAAAGAAGAAAAAAGAAACAACTGAAAAAATCGCCGAACTCGAGAAAGAATTAGAGGATAAACATAATGAAGAACTCAGAATATTCCAAATTGATAATGAATCGGGACCTTCTGAAGGAGTAGAAGCTGATTTAGATATTGAGGATCATATAATTGAAATAAAACCTACAGAGAAAGCCACACGTATATCCAGAGCACAAAGAAGAAGAGATAAGAAAGCTTTAGAGGAAGCTGAAAGGGAGAAAAGAATATTGGAAGAGAGTGAAAAATGTAAAAATGGCCCCAAAACTGTAGAACTGAACACAATTAAAGATGTGTTAAAAGAAATGGGATTAGCTTTACATGATGTAGCAGCAGATGGAAACTGTTTATATTGTGCTGTTAATCATCAACTTGAATCAAAAAATCAAGAATCTTATTCAGTAACTAAGCTAAGGAAATTAACTGCAAATTATATGAAAGAAAATAAAGATGACTTCATTCCATTCATGTATAAAGATTCTGGAGAACCAGTTAGTGAAACTTATTTTGATGAATATTGCAAGGAAGTGGCTTCTACAAAACTTTGGGGTGGTCAGCTTGAATTAAAAGCATTATCGAATATTCTCAAATGTCCTATTAAAGTAATTCAGGCTAGTGGTCCGCCTACAGTATTGGGAGAAGATTTTACTGGGCCAGCATTAATTTTAACTTATCATCGTTATTTATACAGCCTAGGTGAACATTATAATTCCACAGTTGATTTGAGTAGAGATGAATAAATAGTTGAATTATATTCCTGGTGATATGGTCTTGATTGTCAAGTATAGATTCAAGATGTATATTGAAAGCTATATATTCACTTACCTGAAAAGAGAAAAGTATTGATCTTCATAATGGAAATGAGTTATTGAAGATATAAATTTGTAAACAGTTGAGAGCAAAACCCCTAATGACAATTAAAAATACTAACCTCATCCTTGTTTTCACCATTTATCTTTAGTTTTCCTTCATCTCTCAGAATTGAATAAAAATTGTAATGCCTTATCTAGTTTTTATCAGTTATGTCAGAGGCAGGCCTTAGAAAACATACATTTGTGTCAAGTGGGTTAATAAAACTCATTTAATACGTTATAAATTGCTATAGGGAAAAGGAGGGGCCTTACTTACACTTCACCGAAGAAATAATATTCTCAAAATTAATTAAATATTTATTTACATTTGCAATAAAATAGCTTCATATATTTATTTTTATCAAAAATTGTGTAAGACACTTGTGGTTGAATTATATTTGTCGAGAGTTTTTGATACTTAATAATAGTTTTTACTCATTTGAATTAAATTTTCACTGTGAAAACAAAAAGGAACACAAAAGTAGTACGGTTGAAGTGGAATGATCAGGATTGATTAAAAAATAATCATTTTATAGTGTGCTCCCGACTCACTCTTTTTTTTTCGAAGGTATTTAAAAATTAATAATTTATTGGGGATAGAATTTCTTTGACTTATCCTTTGACATATCCAGCAAGGTTTGAGAAGGTTCGAAAGGTTTTCCATAATCTGCAGAAAATTCAGACATTTTTCTCACAATTCTGTCTGCGCCATAGTAATCCACCCATCTGAACGGTCCTCCAGTAAATGGTGGGAAACCTAGTCCAAATACTGCTCCTACATCACCTTCCAAAGGACTGGCCAAAATTTTTTCCTCTAAACATAAAACAGCTTCATTCACAAATCTCAATACCATTCTTAATTGTCTGTCTTCATCCAAAGTGGAACCCTTGGGTTGAGCACTGTATCTTTTCACTATTTCAAGTGCATCAGGGTTGACTTCTCTTCGCTTGCTGCCAGTCTCGTATACGAAAATACCTTTGCCTGATTTCCTTCCAAGAAAGCCAGCTTTTACCATATCCTTCATTATTCCCAAGTCACCTCCTCCAAATCTTTCGCCAAATGCCTGCAGTGAAATATTTTTTGTTGGTCAGTGCACTCAGATTTAACAGGAAGGTATTAATATACATATAAACTTCTGACAAGCGGTACGTCCTTCAACAAATTAAATCTGAACACTTGCAAGAAGGTATATGATGAAGATCAGATTGAATATCAATTTCGTTTAAAATAGTGTTATATACAGTTTATTTCTTACAAGATTACTCTGCCAAAGCTATTAGACATAAACATGATTAATAAATTATGCTATAAAACAAAAAAAAATTTGAGCTTGTTTACATTATACTCTTGTAAAACTTTGAAAATACACCATTGGCGCTGACATTATTTCAAAAGGTCCCAATAGTTTTTCAATTGAAGAAAATGACGTGAATTCAGATCAAATTCTTAGAAGTGGAAAGAAAAATGAAGCAAAATATTCAAGTACCTTCAGACAATTAAGGCATAACTTCTTAAGACGTTATTTGTGTATTCAGTTTGGAGGTAAGAGTTTCGAAAATTTATTACAATAAATATAAATTTTTCATTATTTTGTGCTTTTCATTTGTTATAAAAATAATTAGAAGTAATTTCTTATCCAGCCATTTTGATATTTATACTTGCACACATTTCAATTTTTTGTGTTGAAACCGAAATTATTATAAAATTACACATTGCTTGAGTTATGTTACAGGTATTTCAATTAAATTTAATTTAAAATTATAATTTCAAATTCTTTTTACTCATCATCCAATTTGGAATGCAAATAATATAATTGACTAACCTTGAATAGATCAGGACCAATGTGTGATGCCACATCAATTCCTACTTCGTCAGCAAGTGTAGCAGCGCCCACAGGAAAACCGAAAGTCTTGGTTAACTTGTCCAGATCTTTTGGGTCCACACCTTCTTGCAACAGTCTTACAGATTCAGCCATCATTGCCGAAAGGATTCTTGTAGTATAAAATCCAGGACCGTCTCCGACAGTAATGACGACTTTTCCTTGTTTTAAACCTACATCAACGGCTATCGCTGTGGTGTCTTTGCTAGTTTGATCAGTTGTTATGATTTCAAGCAGCTGCATTTTCTCCACAGGAGAAAAGTAATGCATACCTGAGGAAAATTCCACAAAATCAGAGATCTCATACCACAAAAATTAGGATCAAGTTTCCATTGGAGTTGAAATTACATTTATATTGGTTAATAGCTGACCCGACAGACGTCTTGTCTGAACAATGATTACTTAAAACATACTATATTCATGGTAGAGATTAAATATATGTTTAAAAAGTATTACATCCGAATGATGGCGTCCAGCAACGATGCATTGACGGAGGCGATTTCGGAACTTTCTGCAGCAATACGACTGATTTCGATCGGTATAGCGCCAATTTCCTCCTTAATTCTTTCTGTTACTCTTCTAAAGTGTGAGGCCAATGTTTGAAGACCATTTTTTCAAGGTATCCCCCACGAAAAAATGGCAAATGCTCAAATCCGGTGTACGTGCGGGCAAACTCAGATCGCCCCTAAGAGAGACAAGGTGCGTAGGGGACATCTGCCTCAATTTCGTCATTGAAACTCGAGCAGTATGAGCCGTAATCCCGACCTGTTGGAATCAGATCTCCCCCAAATCTATTTCTTCCATTAACTCTTCTGAGGCTCAAAAACATTGTCCAACATGAAAACGTAAAGATGAGCATTTTCCGGTGTTCTGGCCGTTTTAGTTCTTCATAAACCCCTAGGTTTCAGTGTGGAACCAGTTTCATCAAATGTACTGGACCCAATTCGCGATTTCATTACGATGAGGGACGCTATCATGACGCGAAAGGTTAAAGTGCACCCGGAAAGCTCGCAGAGTTGCGAAGAAAATCGATCGTTTTCGAAAAAAGTTCGGACGCAAAGCCCCGTTGTTCAATAGACCAAACCATGGTAATGACTAACAATGGCATGGCCTGCCCGACAAAATAAAACTGTCGTGATAGGATTACCACCACACCGGAAGTACGAACCTTCCAAAATTGTACTGTTTGATTTTCCCGACCTTGTATATTGAACGGCAACTTGTGAGAAGAATATGCATAATTTTCTGCAAGGTTATAAACTGAAGGGTAGGAACATCTACACACAGAAAAAGACTCAACTTCCTTGAGCACCTTATGTTTTATGTTGCGATGACTAGAGCATTTTTGAAGCTCTTATAATTTTAGGTTCCAAAAGAAACACAAGCTGAAACACAGCACAGAGAAATTTCAATTTCTCCATGATAATGAAATAATTTTTAAAAAGAAGATACAAATTATTGTTAGATCTTGCGGAACTAAAAATTATTGTAATAGATCAGCTTACTTTGTATCATTGACTATGTCAGCATTTTTGAAGCTCTTATAATTTAAAGTAGGTTCCAAATTTGCTAGAAATCTGTCTTTTTCCAAGCTGAAAGAAAAATTGCCAACCTCAATGCAACAGATCACATTCAAAAATATTTCTCAGGTTCATAAAGCAAGAATATACAAGTAGTTAGAGAATTAAATAATAACAATGGGTATTTTCTAATAACCTTAGGAGCGAGGATTCTAAAAAAAATGTAGACGTTATTAATTGGATGTCCTTGTATATGCATACTATTGAGACTTTCATATTACAATAACACAAGCTAATTTTTCAAATAAATAGCGCTAGAATATGGTGCTCATCCTTTTTGTTCAACAATTTAGGAAAAAAAACCAATGGTACCAAAATTTGTGCTTGAAAAAAATAAAAATTTTATCTCACCCCAAATATTTCTTGCGTTTGACAGCTGTATCCAGAGTTTTCTGAATCTGTTCAACTCCCCTATCCAAGCCTGCCTGCTGGCTATCTTTCAATATCACCTTATAACCTTTGTCAACTGAAACATTCGCAATTCCGGCTCCCATCAAACCAGCTCCAAGCACAGCTAAGTTTTTGACTTCTTTAGATCCTTTTCCAAATCTATTCTTCTTGCATGCGGTTTGACCTAAGAAAAGATTGACAAGACCTCTGCTTTGTGGAGTCATCGCAAGTTGACCAAATGCCTCAGATTCGGCTCTGTATCCGGCCTCTTTACCTTTGTCCAAACCAGTTCTTATAACTTCTAAAATCTATAAGGAAATATTTTCAAACGGTATAACCCCGAAAATGATTAAAGAAATATTTTAAAATGGTACAACCCCATGGCTTGCATATTCAATGGTTAATTCAATGTTAAGATCGAAGCACTGGCGGAAATTGCTAAAAATAGGAGAGATTATCTTGATATTGAAACCAGGACAAATGAAGTCTCATCATACTGTCCTATAAGCTTATCGAAAATTCTGGAAAGCCAAGTATTCAATAAAGAGTGGCTTGATGAATGATTACACAAAATTAAGACAATTCTACTTCATTAATATCCCATTTTAAGGTCATATCTCACAGATAGGGTGTCAAAGTAGGCGAAGCAAGATCCAAAAACATTCTCATAAAAGCAGGGGTGTCCTTGGTTCATATCTATATTTATTGTATGCCTCTGATCTACCAACATTGTCAGATAAAACTATTGGAACTTTGGCTGGGGATATAGCTGTTTCAGCCTCTGATAAGGATCCCTCAATTGCAACCAAGCTGCTCCAAGACCACTTGAATTTACTAGTGACATGGCAAGGAAATAGAAAATTAAGATAAATGAAAAGAAATCTAATCAAGTTGATTTCACTTCAAGAAGGGAATCCTTCCCACCAGTGCACATTAATAATAAAAAAATTACCAAGGGAGAAATCAGTCAAATACATAGGGTGTCCTTTGGACACCTCACTGACTTGAAAAGAACACATTAAGAAGAATAGAAAAGAAATTGATCACATAATTAGAGAAATACATTGGCTACTAGGAAGAAGATCAAATCTTTTATTAGAAAATAGGATTTTGTTGTTCAAAACCATTATACCAATATGGTCCTATGGAAAAGAAATTTGGGGCTGTACGAGCAAATCAAGCATAGCTATTATACAAAGATTTCAATCGAAAGCTATCCGAATGATGGCTTGGTATGTTAAATGTTAAATATGTTTCAAATCAATTGCTACAAAAAAATCTAAGAACACCATACGTCCATGAAGTCATAAAAATATAAGAACAAAACATCACACAAGGTTGGGAGCACTAAAACATGCTTCTGCAATCACTTCTATCAGACAACTAGTTAAGAAGATTGAGAAGAGTATGGCCAGCTAACTAACTGAAGAACTAGAAGATTCTCTCAATGCTCTCTCAATTTTTTAATGCTAATAAATCAGCTCATAGAATGTATGTTCTGATTGCCGATGAAAATAAATGATTAAATAAAATCTGGGAAAAGAGATTATGATTTTCTTACCTTCAATGGAGCAGGATATAATCCGCCTGTAAGTTTCATAACTTGATTTTTGGCCTTATTGAAAATTTGATCTTTAACCCAGTTATATTGAAGGGCAAAGTTCAAGGCTTTATCTGTAAGTCCTTTTTTAGTTCTATCTACTTTAAGTTTTCCATTAGCTAATTGTTTGGCTACTTCGATGGCTACCTTCTCAAGTTGTTTTTGAGTAGTGGTGTCAGGAGTTCCTAAACCAGGACCGAGGGGATCCACCAAGAGATCTACAAGACCCATTTTCTTGGCCCTATCTGCCTTTAATGTTTTACCTGTCAGAGTCATGTCTAAGGCATTTGGCACGGATACAAGAGGATGCAGACGTTGCGTACCACCAGCACCTAGGAGTTGGTTAATAACAAAAAAATGAGAATGATTTTTCATTTAATACAACATATACCGACAAAGAATCTGCTAGAAGGAGCTAGTTGAATTTTATTTTTTTTTTTGTAAAACACAGATAGTAGGTACAGCAAATATCAAGTTAAAAAATGGTTACCAAGGATTTTGGCCACAAAAACCGATCCCTCAAATTCACCCTGGATTGTGGTCAATCGTTCAACGATTCTTGATTGCATTCCCATCGTCATATTTGTGTGAACGCCCATTTAGTGCTGTGGAAATACTGCTTACCAAGAAAAGAAATCGTTTGAATGATACCGAACGTGGCGACTTGCGACTGTTTTAGAGTAAATGGGAATATGGATTCTTTTCATTTTGTCGAAGATCTGATTAATGTCAATATTCCAGATGACAAATGAACTCGCGATTGATCTTATTAGAAAGTATTGGGCCAAAGTAGAACCACACACTCGTCTGACTGCTGATGACTTCATTCAATTGTTCGAGTTTTGTGTTAATAACGGTTTTTTTTTCAAATTTCAATCATTTACTCCTCGCTATACTATCTATGTTTCACAGAAAAAAAATAAAATTTAATCAGCTCATTCTGATCGTTGTAGTAACTTACGAATTTAGTATTTAAATCTAGGGGAATACAGTTTACAACACGAAACAAAAATTGAGATGCCAATAAGCAAATGATTTGTGATGTTTAAAGCAAAATATCATTTTACCTGGTAATAATCCCAGCATCACTTCAGGTAATCCTAAACCAGTCTTTTTATCTTTCACCGCAATCCTATAATGACAAGCCATAGCAACCTCCAAGCCGCCGCCCAGACAAGACCCTCTTATGGCGGCTACAATGGGTTTTTGAGATCTCTCGATGTCATCCAATATTTTTTTACCATCTTGAGATAGGTGGGTACCTTCATCTTGACTCTTGCATTTGGACAGCATTGTTATGTCCGCTCCCGCAATGAAGCAGGTTGGTTTTGCTGATATAAGAACAGCACCCTGAATCTGAGAATTGTTTTGAACTTCTTTTAATAGCGCATCTATTTCATTTGTAGTTTCTTCACTCATGGAATTCACCTAGAAAAAAATGGAAATACCCTACATAAAGAACAACAAAACTTGAATGTTTCATTGACCTTACAAAGGAATTTAATCTTATCAGCTAGCAAATGTCTTGAGTATTCCCAAAAAAAAAGGTACCAAGAGAATACATTAAAATAATTTTAATGTTGACATCACCAAATTGCATTCGCGACAGGGTATTTTGTAACCGCTGGGCTGAAACGGTATTTTGTGAATACTATTTCAGTCGGTATCAAGTATTTAGTTTAGGATTGAAAACTTAGGCAAGATGACTACTGGTTGCTTTCGCTGGAGTTTTGGGCGTTCTTAGCACAGTATAGGGACCAAGCAGTAGTTGCACTCCGTGGATTTTGAACTGAAATCGCTTACACCAAAAGGAACTCGCGCATTCCTCCCTGGGCATCTAATCTTATCGACCGCGAATTTGAAAATTGATTAGAAAAGGTTATTTGCGTTATCTGAAAACTTAAATATTTTGATTTAAGCTGGTAATAAGTTTTTACAGTGATATTTAGAGTGTATGGGACCATTGTTTAGTCTATATTCATATTAAAATGATGACTCCGCTCATAACGTAACCGTAAATGTAATAACATTTCCTCATTAACACAACGCATTCAATAAAAGATATATTGTTTTATTGTAGTTTTAATATCACCTTGAAAGAAACAGTAATTAATGATAAAATTTACTCAATAGTAAACTCAGGAACAGCCTATGAAACTTTTTGAAATGTGTTAAAAAAAAGTTGAAGAGTAGGTATTATATGGAAAAATAAGTAGTTGGTGGTTGAAAGCATCGAATGTGTTTAATATAAAATCCTCAATACTTAAATTTCACTGAAACATTTATCTTCGAGTCCATGAAAAATAACTTTCTTTTTATATTGAATTGTTTCGAACAATTTTTTTCAATGAATTCTGTGTTGATTTAGTTTGAACTGATACTATTTTTTACTATATTCAATTTATGAAAATAGGAATTTGATTATGGAATTCTAGAATTAGTGGCAAGTTTTAGCGCGGGAACTGAACTGATTTTCAGTGAAAAGCGGGGAAAGGGGGAGGGGGGAGGTTTAGATCGTTTCCATTCAAAGATTTAGCGTGAAAAACTCTTTCCTGGGGGGGTTAATTACCCCCAGTACACCATCCCGTAAATATTCCTCTGCGATAAATATGCTGAGTGTTCTCTAGAAAGGGTTCCCTCATTATGGGGGGATAAAAATGAAAAACTTATTGAATTATTGTTATATATATTATATTATTGTTATTTCTATTTATAAAATTGAAAATCATATAGATACACACTCAAATATTTATTTAAAAAAATTTCACTCTTCTGCATACACATGCAGTAGGCGTAAACCTCCTGAAATTCCATTGGTTCCTGATATCTCGACTAATCGTAAAGAAATGACGACTATACTAAGCCTGCTGTAGGCGTAAATCTGCTAAAATTCCATTGGTTCCTGATATCTCAACTTATCGTAAAGAAATGACGACAGTAGGCGTAAACCTCCTTAAATTCCATTGGTTCCTGATATCTCAACTAATTGAATGAAGCACTACTCAAATAACGGAGCAGAATCTCAGAATCTTAATTAGATTTTTAAAGATAATTTTCCAAGTTATTCCCTTGGAAATGCTTTCACCATATTGTGGAAAAGTGATTCGGAGAATTATCTTATTATTTAATTTATTGTAACTGGACTCGACTGAAAAGAAACTTTCATATGAGGGGTGAATTATTGAAAGTTTTTTTGGCATGGCTTAAATAATTTCATTTGAGAATTTCCGTGAATATGCATCCACCATTTTTATATTTTTTAATATTATTCAAATACTTTTTTTTGCATGGCTTGTATGATTTTATTTGAAAATTAATTTTCAGAATAATTTTAGTGAAAATGCCTGCGCTATTTTTATATTTGTAGTGTTATCGAAATTTTCACAAAATGGTTTGTGTAGTTTTATTACTGTACTTTTCTGTGTGAGAGTAATTTTCGTGAAAGTGCCTCAGCCATCTTTATATTTTTGCATGGGATTAATTTCATTATTCAAAATTTATTTTATAATTGAATTCACGTAAATCATTATGGCATAATACGTTCTTCAATATGGACATAAGTGATAAAGAATAATGGAAGACCGAGTGGAACTCTTACGAAATGTTCCCTAAGTATCTCGTTTCTGATCCTTCTGAAAAAATTCCTGGTTTTGATCTTCCTAGAAAAATTTGGACAGTTCTTAATCGTTTGAGCACAGGTCATGGTCGTACCAATAGCATGCTATTCAGATGTAACTCAGTTTCAGCGCCAGTTGTGAATGTGGAGAAACAATACCTCATCTCATCAATAGTTGTCCCATATATGAATTTCAAGATGGTTTTAGGGCTATTCATGATGTTTCCTATTCTTTCTTGGAATGTGTTATAAATTTCAAACGAATACGTGGCGTATTTTTATTATTCAGTTCTTTTTTCTGCTTTTGTGTTTTTATTTTCAGATTCGATGTGGGCAACTTGAAGAAGTCTCTGTCTGCATCAATAGAAGACCACTCTTGAAGAAAGAAGTCCCTAAAATATATTTCAGCTAATTTTTGTATTTTCACACTTAGGCGGGGAGCCAGGGTTTTTTCCCTAGGCTTTCATGTGATACGCCGAATTGTATGACACCCCGTCAGTAATCCCTGATCTATATGCTTTATTGTTTGCTAACTAAATATTGTAAGCCAAAAGTTCAAAAGAATATATATCAGAGTTATTTATTCATGCATGGAATGATAGCCCATTTTTGACGTGACAACGTCTTATAAATTGGTTTGCCGGGTGACACTTCAAGAAACTGCGTTACGCTCCGCTCACGTTATGCGCTCACAATGAAAGCGAGTGAGAGGCACGCGTCCCTTCCACTCGAGCACAGTTAGCGAGAGAGACAGAGCGAGAGAGAGAGAGAGTGAGAGAGATAGGCATACACACCGGTTCATGTCTTGCGTTGTCACGTAAAACTTTCGCCCGTATATCGACTTTACAGGCAACCAATTTTTAATAGTTTCAGTATTTAAATGCTTGCTTCAATTGCATTTTTTTATACTTTTGTTTTGTCTTGAGATTTTTTTTTTTGAACAAAGAAATGATGACGCGAGTGTTTTGAAGCCTATTTTGTTGCTTCAGAGACGGAAGTTAAGAAATTATCTCGATGGCATATTGTTTATTGTTTTAATGTCTTTCAGTTTTTCCCTGAGTTTTTCTTCAAAGTTCAATTTTGGCAATTCCAAATAGTAAATATACCATATTCCACTGCTTTTTCTGCCCGAACGAGCCAGAGACGTTAATGTTGAGTTTGAGGAACCAGGACTTTGACTGCTTGAAGGAAAAACGTCACACAACATCAATTGCCTTTTAATTGGCATACACCATCAGCCGGGACCCCCATTATAAAAGGGAAAAATTGTAAAAATTTTGTAAAACAAAAATTTTTAGATTTATTTGTATATTTGATATTTTTTCTTGAATATCAACTCCATTTTCTCATCAAATTTGTATGTCTGTAAATATTTATCTATTAACTAATTCTGGTACCAAATCAACTGTTTGATGTAATTTGTAAAGGAAATACTTGTGTAAATAAACGAGTGACTTGTTCGTCTTTGAGTCTGTCTTTTCCATTTTTGAGAATTGCGTATTCAGGCTCACGGCCCAGTTGAAACCGAATGAGGTTGGTAATGAAATTAATTGTAATTATCTAAAAGATTATTACAGTTCTCTAAACCACTTTTGAAGGGCAACAAAACCACTGTTGATCAGTGCAATACTTCAATTTTGAGGTGGTAATTGAAATTTGTATTTTTAGATTCTGCATCTCTTCAACTGAAATCTCTTCAGAATAATCATTCATTAGTGTTAGAGGCTGACATTGAAAAATAACTGCAAAATGAAATTTAGATTTTATTGCAAACATAAAATGTAGACATTTAAAACAGGAAATTTCTGATTATAAAATAGAACAGTAGAACATACACTTTGAAAAATATCATAAAAATAATAAAAAAAAACATGTAGAACTAGGTGTATTCAGTCAGTTTGGATTTGAAATCATCAATATATTCTTTAGTTACTAGTAATTGAGATATAGTATCGTCTATTAATTGTTCAAAGTTGTTAACATAAGTATTCTTATCATATGAATATCCATTGGTCATATTCAGTAATTTCTGTCCTTTTTTTTCTATTTCAACTAATTTGACTAACATGTTTCGATGGTTATCGACTAATTTATTTTCTGCATCTTGTAACCCATTGGTATATTTCAGTTCCACATCATCATCATCATCATCATCAACATCCACTATACATGGTTGGTCTGAGGGAAGATTCATTCTACTATTGGTTGCAGTTGACTCATTGCTATCACCAGAACCAAGTTCTTTCACCCGATCAGCATAACGTAATGTATTCAAAGTATTTTCACATGATCCATTACCAGGGGATACCATCGCTATCATACAAGTTCTAGAATTATTACCCACAAATGAGTCTCGTAGCACCTGTGTTAATTTGCTTACTCTGAATGGAAGATGGGCTCCCTTCCGCCCCATAGCTCTTATACATTCTTTTAAGGCTAAAAGTGATTTATTGATTTCACCTCCTTCTAGTCTTGTCTGCCTATCAGCAGAAAATGTATCTGCACCTCTTTCATTTCCTGCCAGGTCTATCAAAGACAATTTTCCATGTACTGAGTCATTTGTCCTGAGGAAGATTTGAAAAACAGCATGAGACCGGGAAGAATTTGCATTGGCAGAGGTTTGACCAGATGTACGCAAAATATCACCCTTATGGATTAAATTCATCACCTCATTGGTACTTGATACATGTTTTTCAGTAAGACCAACAACTTGAACTTGTTGCTTACCATCTTCTAGAATCTTTAAGGTAGCTTTAGAATTTAATAAGTCAAGAACCTTCCCTGAATATATCTCGAAGAAACTGCATGATACAAATAAATCTAAATGTTTATATTTGGCTGATTTGATCCCTCTAAAGACATCTGCAATGGCTAAGGAATAAATTCCTTGATCGGATCCTTTAGCATCTCCGCTCATTGTATATGTTTTACCAGAGCCAGTCTGACCATATGCGAAACATGTAGCAAATCCACCTTCAAACAGTGTTTTCACTAAAGGCTGTGCTGTATATTTGTACACGACTGAATTGTTACAATTATCATCAAATGTAAAATCAAATCTGAAGTTATGATTATCAATGTACCTTGTCAAATCCACTTTTGTCTTGGGTTCATGAACAATTAAATTATTCTTTTTTGGAACAGAAATTATATCTACTTCACTTTTATTCTTTTCAAATTTATTTAAAGGACGTTTCCTAACACAAACCCTAATTAAATGATCCTCAACAGCATCATCTGTCACCAAAGGACTGAAAACTAGTTTAGATCTCTCTTCAGCAACCATAGCAGCCAGTTTTGAGTTCAATTTATTCTGAACTTTCTTATTTACTGTATTCAACTCTTTAGGTGCTAATGACTTCTTTGCACGCTTATCAGTTTTAGATTTATCAACTTTGCTGCTCAAATCTTGAGTAAGTGAATTATTACACTTTTGGTCTTTGAGTTGAGATCTTGTCGTAATCAATTCTGGAATGACTTCAGGTGTTTCCAATACACTAGAAATTGGAGTTAGTCGCTTTCGTCCAAAGGTGGTCTTTCTATGATTAATCGGGATACTTTTCTTAGCTAAATTGTTAACACCTTGGGAAATCATTTTTGTCATGTCTGGTAAAGAGTTCTCATTTATAAGTAACTTTGGGTTAAGTTGCGCAGCTACACGCAAATCCAGGTCTTTTCCCTTGGTTTCCCCGTCCTCAAACCATTCTACTCGAACAAAGTTTTTCTCTTGATTGATGGATACTACGATAGCAGGATGAATTCTGCCATCACTTCGGTTAATATTAATGGTTTGACCAGCTTCAATGGACTTCGTTTCCATTTTGGCAAATACTAGCCCGTTTAACAATTAATATTCACGCTATTGATAACTGATTAATGAATTTGGAGTCTCAGAAACTGTCATCACATAACTTGATCACATCACATGTACATGAAACTTTTTTGATAGATCGACCTTACCTTCAAATTCGAAAATGAACACAGAATCGAGTTAAAAGACCGTTGATTGTGTCATCTGTCAGAAATGATATTGACATTTCTTGCTCTTTATATCACTGACCGGCGCTCTCTTTCGTTTAATTTTGAATTTTTTCTATTCAATCCCAGGAAAATAGTGTTACTTGATCTGAAGTATCAATGATAGCTCAAAAATATTTGTATAATTATTTTGGTAGACATTTTGTATGAACGTAAGATCAAATTTGAAGGTGAATATATTCTAACTTTCATTATCATATCAAAACCAGTCGCGAGGAGGAATCTAGACTATTCAGTGAAAGAAAACATATTTAATTTTACTCGACTTAATACCTACCATATTAATTAAAATTGACTTTTTCAACGCAAGGATGATGAAATTCTTAAAATTTCAAGCAGGTATTTGAAGGAGATGAATCATTATTTCTATTATTTACTCCTTCTAAGTGTTTTAAGACAGGTTCAAGAATGAAATTTGCTTTATTGAAAAACGTTTTCTAATATAAACATGAAACCTTACCTTTGATCCTTGTTGATCTAGAATTATCACTCCAATATTATCAACAACCTTAAGCCTAGAATTTTTAAATTCTTTGGTGGACATTGTCCGAACTGAAAAAGAAATTTTTGGGTAAAAGAATGAAGAGCAACGGAGGGCCCGTTTTATTAGATTCGGATAGGAATCATTACCTGAAATAAAGCGATTCATATTACTTGGCGAGATTTTCCTCAAAGTTCCAAATAATCTAAACGAAGACATTCTGTCCTTTTTTTAAGTAGCACTGGGTGGAGTAAGAAAAAACAATTTCAACTAGGGAAGATTGGAAGCAAGCCGGACTCTGGCTTACAGTTTGGACTTTGTTCTAATCTAAACTTTTCTTTCCCTTCAATCACAAATCAGAATGAAAATTGACAACCCAATTAACCTCTTATAATGGAACTGTCAAAAGCAGAGCGAAGGTGGCGCCAAGTGCTAAATTCCGAATTCACCCGAAACGCGTGTGAACTTACATCAGTGGTGGAGAACATTTTTTCTTATTCATTGGTATTTGGGATTTGAGAAAAATTGGAAATAAGATGATCCAGCTAATTTCTGAAGAATATTATTCCTAGTTCAGTTTTAGGCTCAGAGATCATCTAAATAAGCGAATAATTGAGAGATGAATCTAATTTAACTCCTAAGTATTTTGGATAGAAATTATGTTCGATAGGTAAATCATTGAAAATTACAGCTTATCAGCTATATTTTTCATGATTATTCAGATAAACAAGGTACCCTTGTTGGGATTGGACATAATCGCCATCCAATAAAATAATTCTTCAAAATTTCCAAATCAGAAGATAGTAAGTTTTTTAGATCATGAAATCCGAATGTTGGTAAGCAATGGCAATATCGTTAGCATAAACAAATTTCTGAGATGATGTCGAAGGTAAATCACTGAGATATAAATTGAAAAGTAAAGGAGCTAGAACTGATCCTTGAGGAAGACTGTTTTCATTGTTTTGAAATTGCTACTCTTATTGTCAATAAAAACATGAAACCTTCTATATCAGATAACATATTTTCTAATAATCTTACCATTTTCTAACACTTCAGATGGGTATAGAGTTTGAAAATTAATCCATCTTTCCACACAGTGTCATATGACGAAGATAAATCAATGAAAGCAGCTCTTGTTCTCAACCTATTATTGAAGCCTAATTCTATGAAAGTTGTAAGGCTGATAACCTGATCTGAAAAATTTCTATTTTTTCCCAAAGCCTCCCTCCCTGAAAATTTTATGGAGCATTTTCTATAGAAGATTCCATTCTAAAAAGAATTAACCTTTCTAATATCTTTAAAGGAACACTCAATAAACTGATTGGTCGATAACTACTAGGATCACAAAGATTTTTCGTAGTTTCAAAATACCTATTACTTTAGTTTTTTCGAAATTCGGAAGGAAAGTTTCCTGAATTCAGAATATTATTATAGAATGACAATATCCAAGACAAGGCCTTCTTTCCTAAATGTTTGATGAATTCAGGATAAATTCCTGCTGCTTTTCGAGATTTGGTAGACTAGATTGCAAGCCTCAATTCATCTATATTGAATGGATGTGACACATGTTCTAAAGTAGGAGCTGATCTCCTCAATATGTGTAATTTCTTCTTCATATTCTTCATTTTCGATTGGGATATATTAACTGATTCAGATACATCAACTAGGGGGCGAGCGATTAATTTTGGATCAATTTTTGCTAATGATGGGACAAAGGGAGTAGCTTTACCTAATTTTCTCAATATATCCCATGAACTCCTACTCCAATGTGTAAAATTCATTTTTGATACCACAGTATCCCATTTCTCGTTTCGGCTTGTATTGATAGAATTCATAAGCCTTTCACATTTATCAACGGATGGTGATTTTTGATAGTCCTTATACAAATTATCTGTTTCTTTCGACCAACCTGGAATATAATTTTTCCGGAAACCTCTTGGAACGAACTTTTTTGCTGCTGCTTTCACAACACCAGATTAACTCGATATTGTAAATTAAGGATTTTTTAACATAACAAGAGAATAATCTCTGCACCATAATCCTCTGCTAATTTGGAAATATAATCACTATTGTCCTTAGAAATACCCTCTATATTCAAGTCCAATACACAAAAACACCGATTGAAACCATCACAGACATTTCGGCAAAACGATAGTATGTTGTTCTACTACTAAACTAAACTGGACTACAGAGGGTATTTGCCCAATGTGAAAACTTAAAATGCTTATAACTTTTTAACGCAGCTGAACATGGAAAAACGGTAATGGAAAAAGTATTTCTTTTGATCTCAAGAACCTATGGTTAAAATTAACGCAGTGGTTAAAGACTCACCCTGTATATATGTTATTTGTTCAAATAATCCTATGAATATATATTTCTATGAATTTGTTCCTAGAAGTTGAATACTTTACCGGTACCGGAAAAAGTTACGGAATGGGTATGAACGAAAGCATTCCTATGGTTCAACTTTTAAGGAAACTGAACCGGTACCGGCCAGTATAAATGAGCCCTCACTCTTTGATTGTAGCATTGTATTGAAGATTATTGAGGTTAATTCTGTACCTGGAAAATTACCTGACATACCTACTGGGCAATTATAATGTGCTTATTGTCCCTATTGTATGTAATGGATTATACCTAAAATTTACATTTTTCAATTCGGAATAGTAAAGCAAGTATAAAAGCAAGTTGATTGAAGCAACTGCCGTTACTTCGGTTGAGGCGTCTCAACTATTGAATTTCGTAGCGAATTCAATCATTTATTTAAGTGTATCCAAAACGAACCATGGACGAAGAAACTACAGTTTGGTGTGGGAACTTGTCAAATGAAGTAACAAAGAACTATTACATGAACTTTTTTTACAAGTAGCTCCTTTGCAGCGAGTAACACTATGTCAAGCAGCGGAAGGAACAAAGTCGAACCATGCTTTCGTAACTTTCATACATAAAGTTTCAGTGAATTATGCGGTTGAGGCATTGAATGGCGTACATTTATTCAATAAGGCTTTAGTGATCAAACCAAGATCTAGTGATAAATCAAGTGGAAATAACAACAGCTGTATCGAGAAAGCCCCACGAAGAAGGAACTGGTCTGAAACTTGTTTTAAACCCGAAGTATTGAAGTTTTGTCCAAGTGATAACGATTCAATTTGCAAGAAAAGATTCAGAAATCAAGCGAATTAAGGTGAGTTAGACCAACGCCATATGGGAAAAAAAAATTGTACATCCAACCGTTCAAATAATTTCTCTAAACGGGAATCATTCTTTACAAATTCTGAGCCAGTAAACATCGCGAGGAATGCTTCTGTTGAGCATCCAAATGTTTTAAACACAGGTCCAACCAAATTTGTAGATCGAAGAAATAACCGATCCAATCTTATATACATATCAGAACATTCAAGAAATAACATCATAGATAACAGAGTGAGAGAAAAATACCAGGAAGAAATCATATGAATATTCACGTTGAAGGTGTACCATTCATAAAGAATGGGAAGCAAATGGAACAACGAAGAAATGCTTCAACTGAAAATGTTAACTATTTTGATCGAAGAACCAATAAATTATCTGACCGTAGAAATGGACGTGATTCTAAACCTTATTCAAGAGGACATCATAACCGCAGTTAGGAACGGAAAAGGTAGAATTATTCAAGGTTTGGTGATTTTCATTGCTCGATTTCCCCATTTTTGTTTGTTTGTGAATATATCTGTATTAGTTTATAGTTTATAAAATCTTCTACTGTAAAGTTAATGAATTTTTAAATTATTTTCTTAACCCTTACCTACAATATGTTAAAGTGAATCTTCAACTTTGCCTTAGAAACTCCTGAAAGGTTTTCCAATGAGGACTCGACAAGAAAATGCAAACCATTTCATATATTTCAAAAACTTTATTGTAGGGTTGAATTGGAACTCGACTTTGTTCATATTGTTAGTGCGGGCAAGTTTATAGCGGTCAATTCGTTAGAACTTATTTCCGATAACTCGGCCACACGTTTAGACCGAAACGGCTGCTATTTTGAATTTAATGTTGGTTCTGAACCCTTCCAACATTGTCGAGTTGGTGGCATAGACCTATGACTTGACATAGCCTCAAAGAAAAAGTCTACAGGTGTTGAATAGCACGAACGAGGCGGCCAATTTACTTGTCCAGTTCTTGAAATAACACTTTTTCAAATTTTTCTCTTCAATAAATCGATTGTAACGTGTGCTGTGTTGCAATCTCCTGTTAGGTGCGTTCAAGCTGGCTGGTAACTGATGCTTTAAGGCCTTACGCTATTCCCTTCATTTAAGAATTTCAGGGCTCGTTCATACTGGCTGGTAAATTATTCTTCAAATCGAAGAAATATGGTTATGTCTTATGCTCTATGACATCAGAGCATAGAGTACTATAAATGTTCAATAAATGTAAAAATATACTTAATTTGATTCATATTCTATGATATGCAATCTTCTTCTGCTGTTAATTCGCTTTCCGCTAAACCTCTTCTGCTTAATTTTGAAATTACTCCCATAAAAATCACGCCGTATACGCTCTATGTGCATGTGTCAAAAATACTGACTAAAATGGGGATGCCTTTAATAGGGTATACCGTAATAAAGTATCCCTTTAGATTGTTGTCAAATTTGGTCTATTGAAACGCTTAATTGAGTCTCTATTCAAAATGAAATTTCCGTTTATTTTACAGCCTCAATAGTTTTCTGTGGTGTCATTTGGGAAAAGAATAAATGAATGATTTTATTATTTGTGAAGTTAGTATTACATATATTATGTATTCTACGTCATTAATAATCATATTCTTAACTAAACCAATTCATTTACAAAATATCTCAAAAATGTAAACAATTTTATTCGGGCCATAGAATATAACAGGAGAAATGTCAAAATAAGGTGAACCTTAATAAAAAAAGGTCATCCCTTATTTGGGCCAAGATAAGGATTCCCTTATTATCTATTACAATAATATGATGCATAGTAAGGTCTAGCGCCTAAACCAATCAACCGATTTGCATCAATTTTTTAAAATTAACGGTAGGCATCTTAACTGATGTAGAAAAATAATAACAAGTGCCAAACATCTATAATTTCTCTAAAAACACAAAAAACTTATAAATTAAGGGTGTTTGGCATGTTTTCTCTGTAGATGGCGCCACCGCTCAACAAATTTTCACTGATATCGGCTTTAATTTCTTCTTCTTGCCCTCCAAGTCACCATTACCGTCATATAACTCATTAAAAACATTTGTAAATTTGATTAACTTTATTTGTGTTTAAATTATAACATGTGACTTATAAATCATATGGTAACATTGCTAGAAGAGGAAAAACAGTTTATTTCAGTTGTTTTATGTAGCCTTTCAATTTAAATGGGTGAAGTGAATTTTAATTAAACCAGGGCATTTGAAGATTTTGAAAATCGATTCCATTTTTTCAGTGGAACTCGATTTGTTTATTCAGACCCATTAAACAATCTTACAAATCGATTTTTTTGGTCAAATTATATTGCTGAAATAAACGAAGATGCCAAAAAGTCAAGATACATTTAAGAAAACAAATTGTTGACAATAGTTTGGTAACTATGGTCTGCTCAATCAAGCATACAGATGATGATATTATTTATGTTGTTCCGGCTCAGATACAACATGAAAACTAAGAGGTGTAAATTTGATTAACTTTATTTGTATTTAAATTATAACATGTGACTTATAAATCATATGATAACATTGCTAGAAGAGGAAAAACTTTATTTCAGTTGTTTTATGTAGGCTTTCAATTTAAAAGGGCAAAGGGAATTTTTTTGAATAAAATAATTTGTGAATTTGCAATAGTTAAAAATTTCAAATTTTGTTATTTGAATAAAATTACCTCAAGTGAAAGTTGAAATGTTAGGGCGAGTTAAAAAGGTTCAAGAGTACTACCTGAGTTGATCAGAAAGTGAGCATTCGAATAATTTTATAACAAGTTATGTTTTATATAACGTGCTTGAAAATATAGGATAGAAACTGTGGTTTTGAAAAATTTCATTTCAAAAGTAATTGTCAAACTTAATAACGTCTAATAATTATAATAAACATCTATAATATCAGCTTTGACTTTCAAAGAGGAAAGACGTGTTTTGACGAGCTTGATTTTAAGTTTCATTTCAAGCTTATATTAATTTCCAAACCTACCGAGTAAGTTAATTTAGAAAATTATAAATGAACAAGATATTGAAAACCCAAATTTGGATGGTTATTCTCCATTTTTGGGTAAAATTGAAAACGGGTCACTTCGATTTTTCAATTTTGAGTTAGGTCCAGTGTAAAATTTCAAAATTTTAATTTACAATGGAGACACGACGACGAGGCAGACCAGTGGGTTCTCGAAACGCTACCCGGACAACCCGAACTGAAAGAAACCGACGCCGCGTTCATAACAATAATTACACAATGCGATCAGTATTTCTAGCGAGAAAGGTTCCGGTTGAAGACGAAATTCTCGCGTTTTTGTCGGCGAAATGGGCGAATCGTGTCAATTTTGCAATGCTCTGACAGAAAGGCAAAGTTGTAATTAGCGAGCAGATGCAATTGAAACAAGTATCAGTTTTGCTCAGAGAACTTTTCATAGGAACAGATGAAGAATCAAAGAATTTCCAAAACAATATACGCCAGTATAATAGTGCCTTTGCGTTTGCTTCCCAAAAAGTTAGCTTGCGAGAGTTTGCATCAACTGGCCCTTATTCAATTTGTCTGCATGGAACATCATACAGCAGAATTGGTTCCATTATTCCGCAACCTGTTTTGGCTTCGATTTGCGACTCAAATCACGTTAGAATGTGAAAGAAACTTCAGAGTTTTCTATCTCTCTTCAATGCACAAGATCATACCAGAGATATAGAGTGGGGAGAATGATCTTGGAGATGCGCTAAGTGGCTAATTTTACGTCCGCCATTTTTATACTTTCGGTTCATTGGCGTAGAAATCAGTGTATCTGAGGGATGTTGGTATGAAAATTAAAATGAAATGAATAGAGCATATCAATTTCTTGGATAAATCTATAGCTTCAGAATCTATACTCAGAATATCAGTCCAAACTGTCCTCATATCAACTGATTTTGGGATATTAAAAATATAATAATTTCAATAAAAACTTACGTATGAAATGATATTCCCTCGACCTTCTTTGTTTTATAGTTTCTACACGTTTTAACAATACGAGACATATTGAAAGTATCGAAGTATCTATCAGCACAATGTAAAATTCGAGCAGTTTCTACCTCACCTAGAACAGCTGACTAAGAAAGTATAAAAATGGTCGAAATTTGACATAAGAATTTAGCCACCAATTTTGGTTGCGCAGTTATCGAAGCGTATTCTCTCCATTCTATATCTCTGGATCATACCTGTGTTTTTCTAGCATGGGTTATAACGTATAATATGCTACGCTATCCGCTAGTACATTGCGTGATCCGGTAATGTTAATACTGCAAGTTATTCAGAATCGTGAAATACGCATGCGCTCCACCGTGAATAACGTACAACTCTAATAGCGCTTGACGTTTCATTTTCCATATTTCTATTGATTGCCAGGAAACGAAAACTAGTAATAATTTATTAGTATAGCTTGCAACAATAAGTATAGCTCTATGGTTTATTATTTCGTTCCTTACGAAATTATGAAACATCATTGAAAGAAAACTTGTTCATTGGCTATAATGCTTTCGTGTTATGTAATGTACATTTCAACTAAGGTTTTATTAACTCTTCAAATGAGTCGAGTATCACAATAAATAACAAAGTTATTATAATCAATAAATTAAAAATATTCACAATACTACTCTATACTATGTGTTGAGCATCACACAGAGAAGTGATGTAAGCCGAGTAGACCAACAGAAAAAATAGTGAGTCCAAGAGATACTCCTATAAATGTCCACTTCAGAATATTTACAAGGCCGAGAGTATTATATAGTAATGAATTGAGGAGCTCCAATCCACTATCTGGTAAATCCAATCCCTGAAAAATAAACGCAAATAAGAAGAATAACAGAAGTTGTTTCATGCCTCATTTTAATTTTTTTTCAAAATAGTGACAAAAGAACAAAGTGTTACGAATTCCTACTAAATTACTGAAAATCTGCTGGAGGAATTAGAGAATTGACTTTTCAAACAATTTCTGAAAAACTGAATTCAAAATAGCAACACTAACCTCATCTATCCAACATAATGGTAGGACGGTTCGAGCAAAATTTCTGCTAGATTTAAATGCATCGACTGGGCGTAGTATAAGATTCATCTGCACTCTTTTATTGACTTGAAGTGGTATACCAGTATACTGAAAATAACATATTCTTTTATAATTCAAACTTATTTTGTTAAAATCAAAACATACTATATTCAGCGTGGTGTAGAAAAAAATGTAGAAAAGGTATATCGGGCGAACACACAAGTAGCAGAAGGAAATGAATGAAGATGGTACTTACCGACACGTGTTTCTGCTGATTGGCTCCGTCAAGGCAAGGTAACCTTAGGAATAAGAAGGTGGTTATAGAAGACAAAAGAGTCAAGTACATTCTTCGTTCATTTCCTTTTTGCTACTTGTGCATTCACCCAATATACCCTTTCTACTTATTTTGTTAGTTCTACATAGGAATATAATTTCTATACTTAAGTGTCGTAATAAGTTCATTATAGTACTAAAAACAGTGCTGTGATGAACTCATTTCACCATTGTTTCTAGTACTATTTTTCATTTTATGGTTGTCAGCACTTCATAGTCATATCATATATAAACAAACGTCAATTGTCAATATATGATGATAATTCGAAACCATCGATGTTCAAGGGGTTCGATTTAATTTCAAACTCGGTATTTTTTAACTTTCGTCAGTCATGTCATCTGCCAAGATTAAAGACAAAAGTCACTAGGATGTACAATACGAAATCTTCATCAAATCAATTTGAGCTTTTCTTCACGAAATGTTTCTGATGTAGAGAAAATGTCCTTTAAATGACGTTGCAGAAGGCAATTCCAACACTCATGAATTTGGCATTCGTGTCGAAATATGAACCCATTCTGCAACTTGATTTAGAATAAAACCTGCAATTAAAATCAAATATTCTATTCTGCTGTAATGTTGGCTGGCTTGAATCAATAAGAAACACAAGTTCAATTCAATTCTTAATGAATCTGAAATTCAATAGCACCCTAAATTCTTTTATTTTTAGCCTACTAGTTAGTGATTGCAAAACAACAATTTATGGAATGCGAAAATTGATCTCATAAGGACATTTTCGCTCTATATAACTGATGAAGAGTATATGTTTTTAGGCACATTTGTCAACTGATGTGAAAACAGCCGAGTAAGATAGCTGAGTTTTGTGGAGAATTTTTCATATTCCTCTGGAATATTGGCCGGATAGCTATGCAAATAATTTTGATTCGCCGAGATAATTTGAGATTTTTCTATTTTACGTTATTATCTGGTTATGGTACGTTCCCTTCGAAGATATGCCGAACCACGGACGAGTTTTCAATGAAAAAAATCATATCTATCATATCTAGCAAACTAGACATAGGATGGTGGTCAAATGTGGCATTAACATCCAGAAGGACCGACTCATAATTACTGCATATTCCACATTTACTTGCACCCCCCAGTAGGGTCAGTAGGTACTTAGCCCCCCATGGGAGTGCAGTTCAACTGAAATATTTTTTTGTCAATATGTTGATAATTCTGCAGAAGTATGGTAGCATTCCCATGTTTGGTTGATTTTTTATGAATTTTCAAATGTTACGCTGAGTACCTACTGCTCCCTTGGGGGGTGCAAGTAAATATAGTATATGCACTAATTATGGGTTAGTGTTTCTGGATGTCAATACCAAATTTGTTCGTTTTAGAGTAATGATTTTTTTTTCTAAATTACACTTCTCGAATAAAATTTTCTTATGATGCAGCTCTATCATACAAATATATTGATACGATTATATTTTCGACCACTCGACAATCTAACTTTACGGATATATCAAAGTTTGAATGATTACTTGCTATATGTATCAAAAAGTACCACAATTATCATCTTCCTGGTAGATTGTGGTGGTTATGTGTCCTGGTTTCCGTCCAGATATCCAAGCTCAGATTGTCATATAATTCGTTATACTCTACAGACTTTGAATTTATGAGAAACATGGACAGTTTCAGTTATTTATTTATATTATACCAAATTTTAGAATTTTTGGTTAAAAATTGTTCTCATTCAAATGATCTGAAAGATGCTAACATCAACATATTTGGGAACTCTCACCTTATCAAGAAGGATTCGCAGCTTGTGCTTTTCTGGATCTGGATTCATACCTGTTAAATTCTGCAAATATTTCTCATTGGCATTCAAGAAATGAGGAAGAGATACCGTTACAGGCAGATCTGAAAATGAACCAAATAATAATTTAAATATATAAAACCTCAAGAAATTAGAACAATTGTTGTTGAAGGGGGCCTAGGAAAAAATCCGTTTTTCACCATAATGTTTCTGAAAAATTAATAGCCTCCGCCGTTAAGTTCATATTGCAACTATACATACCTACAGTGCGCGTCAAAATAATGGAATTGAAAATTTCTGTGCGCCTGTAAAGAAGTTACAAAGACCTTATCGTATTCGTTTTCGTGATATGGTGTATTCTTAGTACCTCAAGATAGATTAGGACTAGTCTATTTGCACTTATAATCAGTGGCAATACCTCCACTCTTACTTTTTACTTGTTAAAAATTCTGCTCAGTGGATTGTTTTCGTTCCGTTTAAATACTTACTCAAACATGGATAAATATCTATCATTCCATCCAAAAAGCATGATGGGTTTCCTTTTCATCTTTCGTTCCTTTCACCAAGTTGCAATAGCAATCATCTGCCGGATCAGGGGTTGAGGCATAGAATATGGTTGGTTTTGGTTCATAGACGAACCCTTCGATATCATGGTATGTGGATGATCCATTGTTGTAGAGCTTGACATTCCTGAAAATAGTATATTATATACCGCGGGACTGAAGTAGTACATTTAATCCTGAAGGTAAAGTTTATGGCTCGACCGCAGGGAGGGCCATAATAAATTTTAGTACATTTAATCCTGAAGGTAAAGTTTATGGCTCGACCGCAGGAGGGCCATAATTTACCTGAAGGATTAAATGTACTTCAGTCGCAAGGTATATACGATACTTTTCGTACTTCCGGTATGATTTTATTAATTATTTCAATAATTTCAATCAGTTTTTCTCTTTTCAACTCATTTAATAAACTGTCTTTAAAATAAGTTACCATAGTAACATTGCATTGTGACAATTATAATTTAGAAACATTGTCATTACTAGTGTCATTGTAAAGAAACATTGTTATTGATAATTATTGGTATCATGAGTGAAGAAGGTGTATCTGATATTGATAAAAGAGCAGCCGAAGTAGGTGAAGAATTGTTACCACCGAAGTCTAGAAAACTATACGAGCAGCAGTACGATGCTTTTAAAAAGTGGTGCCGCTTAAAAATGTGAGACAACCTACTGAAAATGCGCTGTTAGTCTACTTCAATGATAAATCAAAAGCGGTTTGTGCCTCAACTCTTTGGGCATATTACTCAATGCTGAAATCGGTTATTAACATTAGAGAAGATATTGATATAAGTAAATTTCCAGAATTATTAGCTTTTTTGAAGAGAAGAAATGAGGATTTAAGCCAAAGAAGTCAAGAATTCTCACGTCTGAGCAGGTACATCAGTTCTTACGGGAGGCTCCGGATGATAAATATTTAATGCTTAAATTTGGAAATGTGTTTATATTCAGAAATTTTAAGAAGTCAATTTTTTTGTAGGTTGCACTTATTTTGGGCGTTGCCGGAGCTTGTCGTGGAAAAGAGTTGGTTTATTTAGAAATCGAATCGTGAGAGATTTGGGCGATTCCTTCCTAATTGCGATTAGAAACACCAAAAATAAAATTGACCGAAATTTTGTGATCAAAAATTCAGAAAACAGTGCCATCAGTTTTGTGGCGATATTTCGAAAATATGTGGCATTGCGAAAGACAGGGACACCTCATTCAAAATTTTTTGTTCAATACATCAACAAAGAATGTACTACGCGAGTAGTAGGAAAAAACATGTTTGGTACATTTCCACGGCAAATAGCAGCTTTCTTGAAATTAGAAAATGCTACGTCTTATACGGGACATTGTTTTAGACGCACATCTGCGTCTTTGTTAGCTGATTCGGGAGCAACAATAGACGTGCTGGAGAGACATGGAGGATGGAAATCCTCCAACGTTGGCGAGGGATATATTGAATCGTCTATTAAAAATAAACGAAAAATTTCAGATAAAATATTTTGGTCAAGTCGCCGATTCGTCCACTATAGTTATGCCACAGTCCTCATTCTCGCTTCCTGTTTCCGCAGGATCTTCGAAACAAACACCAGTTCAATATGATAAGGACCTATCTGTTACTCGTCAGTTACCTGCTGCATTAACCCAGGAAAGACTGGTCAATATGACGAACTGTCACAATATTAATTTGAATATTAACGTTAATTACCATTCTAATTAATTGTATTTTTCAATAAAATATCCCTTAAATTCGTTTGTTTGTGATTTAATCGTTCCGGGAGTCTCGTCAATATTTAATCCCGGAGGGATTAAATATGACACTTTAGTACCTGTCACAAGGGAGTGAAGTTGTCACTTTAGGCCCGGAAGTACGAAAAATATTATTTCCTTCAGATAATTCTTTCAGCTTTACAACCAACGGTGAATTTTGATGATTCTCTTCTCAAAAGTTTTTATATCTTATATACATAGGAGTTAAATTAGATTCACATCCACTTTCAAAGCTCATTTAGATGATACGCGACTGAAATTGAGAACTAGGAGTTATAGAATGGAATAGAAATATTGTTCAGAACTAAGCTGGATTATCTTGGGATGCTGATGCATCCATTCTAAGCGCAGCATCCATAACCTTAGTCTTTTGTGCATCTGAGCACCATTATGCTTACTAGTACCGTTTTATGCATAAGACAGACTTAGTTGAGATTTTGAGATGTGCGTTAAATTTGATTGGGGCTTACCGTTCTCATCGCTTCCACCGTACTCTGAGTAGAAAGGGTTTAGTAAAACACGTGTTAAGGAATGATGTATCTGGCAACTCCGCTAAGTTCCATGATTTTGTCGATTTCTGTAGTTGAAATTTTTTACTATAAAATATCTGTGAGATTCAAAGGACGCAAATTTATTATGAGAGCAAAGAAAAAAAAATCAAAGAACAATAGCAATGAAAAAATGGGTCAGTGATATGGTACATATACTTTAAAAATCTACTCCATTGAACTGAAGACGTAGAGAGACTAAATTCAGAACAGTAATATGAATATGGCTAACTGAAGGAGACCGATCAAGGATTTATAGAATAATAAACTTAAATTGAGAAAAAATTTGAGGCTACAGGGTGGAAGGGCCATCAATAATATTCCACACCGAATTTCGAGCTTTGTGATGGAATAACGTAAAAACGCCATAGACAACGTATAGATGGGAAACTCTCTCAATTAATATTTCGAGAAATTGAGCCGATTTTAACTTCTTAAACAGCCACATGAGGCGCTCGCATCTCTGTTTACGTTGCTTGCCACGCCATTAAGAAAGTGACAAAATGTCTAATTTATTTTATGTTTACAATAATTTATTCAATTTTCTCAATCATTTACCAATACATATTTATGAATAATAAAATGGAAAAAATACCACCTTTAAAACCTAAATGCTGTGTTCCAAATTGTGAGGATAGAAGCTGTATACGACACAGTTTTCCTAATCCAGAAAAATATCCGAGTCTGTAAAATGTGTGGTTTTACATTTTAGTGACATTTTTTCTAACCCCATGGGATTCTTGAAATTTTTCTGTAAATACACTGCTCAACAATTGATAGGGATCACTTACTTTTTCTAAATTTATTTATGAAATATTCGCTCCAAGATTATAAATTTAGTCAGATACCAGAGTATTTTCAGTTGATAATATGGTTCACTTGAGAAAAGAATGAAAAAATGGAAAGTTGGAGAGAAAAAAAGACCTTATTAGGAACACTCAAAATTCTGTGTTTGAATAACATAAAAATTTTATGATGAAACCACAAGAAGGCTGAAGTTTTGGTTAAGCTTGTACCTAGTTGGTCCCCACTAGGTCGTCTAAAGCATTCTACCCTACGAGGCATACTTTCAATCAAACGATTTATACAATTTTGTGGCAAATTCGTCCAAATATCCCGTAAAGCGTTAGAAAGGTCCTCCAGGTTATTGATCGGTTGTTCTAAGGTTGACAATTGTCTAGACATCTCAGACCAGACATGTTTGATGCAATTCATGTCTGGAGAGCGAGCTGGCCAGTCCATCCTATAAATAGCATGAGTTTCTAGCGCTTCATTAACAAGACGACTACGGTGTGGACGGGCATTATCTTCAATTAAAATAAAATTTTCGCCCAAGGCAGCCGCAAACGGAAAAATTATGGGTTCAATAATCATATCGTGATATCTCTGGCTGGTCATTGTGGTGTTCTGCAGAACAACCAACTTTGTGCGTTGGTTCAAACAAATGCCTCCCCATACACATATAGAACCTGCGTCAAATGGAGTTGTGGGTACCATAAACTGTTCTGCATACCTTCGACCTCTTTCCTCCAAGCAAGAATAAGTCCATCGGAGTTGACCCAACGAAATCAAGACTCATCCATAAATAAACATCGGCTCCAATCTTCAACTGTCCAATTGCGGTGCTCCTCAGCCCATTGCCGTCGATGAACCCGGTGTTCCCTAGACAAACGGGGATGTTGTACCCTCCTACGTGCTCTCAAACCACGAACATGTAGTCGTCGTCTTACAGTTTGGTTCGAAATTAGAACTCCTGTTGCAACTCTCAGTGATCTATTGAGTCGCGACGCCGGGTAAGTGGGATTTCTCGTAGCATTGAGGATCAAAAGACGATCTTGGGCAGCTGTTGTACTGCGCTGCCGATCTCCCCATGAACATAAGCTATTGAGTCGTTTTGAATGAATCTATTCCAAGCCCGACTCACGACACTTTGCGAAACATTCAACCGCCGGGACACTTCTCGCTGGGACAAAACTTCCTGTATCCACCGTATGATTTGATCCAGTTGCACAGGAGCCAAACGTCTTCTAGGCATGACTAATAAGCTGATATTGTTCTCATTTCTTCAATTATTGTCACCTTATGTGTTTGAACGAGAGAAAAAACAGATTTAATAACAAATACCACATTGCTTTTCACTCCACCTGTAACAACCTACAGATAATAATCGATTTTGTGAACAAGAGACGATGAAGTGAGGAAAAATTTGATATAATCAATTCAAAACATCTTAATTTTTCCTTAGAGAACATATAATGTACAGATATATTCACGAGATAACTTGAAAAGAATACAAATGAAGAGAAGTTCATAAGTAATCCCTAGCAATTGTTGATCAGTGTATTTAGCAGTAATTCAGTTACAAGCGCACGTTGTGAATTTATAGAACCTGAAGAATTGATACTTTACATCACATTTAAGAAATTATATAATCGATATGTTATTAATTAAAGAATGTGAAATTTTATTGAATTATTTAACTAAAATGCTACCTGCATATGTCTGTTGAATAAATTAAGGCTTCGTAATCTTCAGTCAGATGGGGAGGATATAATGTTCCATCTGTTCCCTTAATTTCATTACAGGAATTATTCAGTAGACTTTGGTTCCAATTAGAAGTGTAAGTATCATAGTTCCAACGATCGATATTGCCAACGTTAGCAATATTTGGGATACCAGTGTTCACTTCATATACACCATCAAATTCAATTTGTCTCTGAAGAAGCAAACAAAATAATTTAAATAAAGAACAGTAAAGAAATACAACTGATTTGAGGGCCACAACGTATATTTCGGCCCTAGTTAAAAAAAAAAAAAAAAACAATAAATTCATCTTCGGGATCACAGATTATATGGATTAGAAATACATATATAATAAATATTATAAAATATGATGTAGTATATTAAAAATTTCAGGAGTTGTTAACAATTGAAGATGGTTAAAAGTGTTGTTGAATTATTTACTTATAATTACTAGAAAATTTACTAAAACAAAAGTTTGATCTTTGAAACTGTACATAATTATAGATAATTTCAACAATATAAATTTTAATCAGTTTAATTCAATATTGAAAATTTCTGTCCGTGCGCCATTTTGAGAATGAGCTCATGGCGTTCCAAATTAGTAAGTCACAATAATTTTTTTAAGGACATATATGGTAGATTTAAAATTAAATCAAATTATAATATAAAGAAGAATACTTTGAAGAACCGAATTCCGTTGCAATTTTTCATTAAATTTAATTTTGACTAAATGAGACTGGTCAATCGACAACTATTTCCGGGACTTCCTTAACATCGTGAATTAAAAAAATATTTGAATAATTGCCATAAGATTTTTTCACTTCGCGAAGTTTTTTTTGTATGTCCATTAAATTAGGTAATGTGATAAAATTTTGAATAACTTCAATACTTTTTTTATTAGTTAAAAAAATGAAAGAAATTTTTGCATTACTTACTTTTTCTTGTTAAAATTGAATTTCATCAACTAAAACAAAAATTAAATTTTTTTTCATTAACAAATGAACCACTTCAATATCGACAATTTTTCTTACAAATTCACAAAGATCTAGTATTCAAGATTAAAAAAATTTCTTCCTAAATAATAATTTTAAATCTTTATAATGGTTTTTTCCATTTTTTTTCCATTTTGTATAAATAAATGCTAGAACATCATAAGTGACAGTTTCCTTAGAATAGATAAACAAAATACTTTTTTATTAAAGATTTCATTGTCAATTATATCAACAATTTGTTGAAAACAAATAATTTCATCCTTTTAGTATGTTAGTTTAAAAAATTGTAGAAACGTTTTTTGGTCCAATTTTATCTGTTATTCTGTAGAGAACTGTCATTTATAATTAAGAAAAATGTCTTTCCTAATTATTTAATTAATAGAAATATGGAAAACAACCTTCATAAATAATTAAAAGTAAGTATTACCGAGTTTTTTTTTTTCATAATCATAAAGAACAAATACTTGAAAATTTGGAGAAAAAGGGAATCAAAAACATTAAAATATAATTTTTTCAATCAATAAATGTCTTTTGTTTAGAGAAATACGATGAGCAAGTCACAGATAAAAAAATCACAACATTACGGTCAATTTTTCTCTTTCTGTTAAATAAAAAAATCATAAACAAAGTATTGCATTTATTTAAACTTTTATCACACTTATTTTTTGGGCCCATGTAACTGTAAATGTAATCACATTTTCTCATTAACAAAACGCATTCAATAAACGATATATTGTTTTATTGTATTTTAATATCACTTTGAAAGAAACAGTAATTAGTGATAAAATTTACTCAGGAACAGCCTCTGAAACTTTTTGGAATGTGTACTTTAGGTTTGTAAATGAAATGACTCATTAAAATTTTTTTAAACGAAGATTGAGTTGAAGAGTAGGTATTATATGGAATTCATTATGGTACTAAGTACCATAATGAAATTATATAAGGAAAACATGTAATGGTTTGATCAAAAAGTTTATTCAAAATGCATTACTATGTACAAAACTATTTATTATAAATGGTAAAAGAACAATTGGTTGTTGGCACCAAAAATTGCTTCTGATATTTTTTCTTTTTGCTCTTTCGAATTTTCGATGTAACCTTCATCGACAGTATTGCTTTTCCATCCGCCATGGCGTTTCACGGTACACAGATCAGCTCCAGAATCAGCCAAAAATGAAGCAGACGATCGCCGAAAACAATGTCCGGTATATTCTTCAGGGCGAGGTAAATTCAAGAAAGTGGCAATAACTTTTGGCATTTTACCAAAGGCATGTATTCCAACGGGTTGTTTTGTGCATTTCTTATTTCTATAAGTGACAAAAAAACGTAGATGGTTTGTATCCTGGGATATTTCCCGAAGTTACAAAAAATATTACCTTTTTTGTTTTGTTTTTGTATTCGGTAATGTAATTCTAAAAACGGATCCTTCATCTATTACATTTTCAACAAGCATATTTGTCAATTCCTCTCTTCTGCATGCTCCACTTAGTCCAATTATCATGGCAACTTTATTAAATAAGTATGTATCATCTGATGCTTCCGTTAAAAACTTTGTAACATCTTGTTTAGTAAAAATTTTGGATTTTTAGCTCTGTAACCTTCTGATTTACGTTTTAGTAATGCAACCAGCTGTAGGTACTTACTAATATCGACGTTTTTTCTTGTTGATAAAATACTTCTTATCATCGAATAATACGATCAGAGAGAAGATGGTTTCCTTTCCTTAGATAAGCATTCAAAGTAAGCCAACAATACTTTTTCATGAGTGATATTCTTGATTTTTTTAGCAGAACACCATTCTTGGTACCGATTAAACACCATTTCATATACACTCCGTGATATTTCCGGCAAAAAGGAGTCCGCGATATTTCTTGACATTTCCAAATCAGAAGGTAAACTATCAGCTTCAGAATCACTCATTTTTAAATTATATTAAATTTTCCTGACAATAATTATTGAGTTTGACAGCGAAAATAAATATTGCCGTTACATCTTGATGACGTTGTCAAGGAAATGGCAAAGCACAGCTCACTCACCTACTAATATTTGAAACTACACAATACTTACTCCTTTAAAAATAGTTGTCATTGTGACATGTTGAAAATGCAGTTTTTAATGTTTCGAAAAGGTATTGATATAAATGTCATCAGATAAAATTTTGTATGTAATATGAATCATATATATATATATATTCTTTTGAACTTTTGGCTTACAATATTTAGTTAGCAAACAATAAAGCATAGAGATCAGGGGGTAGTGACGGGGTGTGATACAATTCGGCGTATCACATAAAAGCCTAGGAAAAAACCCCAGTAAAAAAAAAAACCCTGGCTCCCCGCCTTAGTGTGAAAGTACAAAAATAAGCTGAAATATATTTTAGGGACTTCTTTCTTCAAGAGTGGTCTTCTATTGATGGAGATAGAGACTTCTTCAAGTTGCCCACATCGAATCTGGAAATGAAAAGACAAAAGCAGAAAAAGAATTGAATAACAAAAATACAAAATTTGAAAGATGTAAAGAAAACACCCTATAATCTATGAATACACAACCTTTTATGGTTCCTCTTCAACAAAGATTTTTTGTAGTATCCGTATGTATCTCTTGAAGGAGAATAATCTCAGCACCATAGTCCTTTGGAAGTTTAGGAATATAATCACTCTTGTCCTTAGAAATACCCTCTATATTCAAATCTAATACACACAATTTGTCGCCAATCTGCAAGGAGGATTCTTCGAATCGGGTCTTGCGGTGCAAGTGATGATTTTTCAGATCTTCTGATGTTTGAAGTCTGCTATGGAACCCACTCAAAGAGAAATCATCATCCATAGTTGGGGAAGGTTGTGATATAACACTTATTTCATTGAAAAAATAGCAGAGGAAAAAATTATCGAACCGGCATGTGGCATCTCCTGACATCGCCCAAATCATTTAAAACCATCTACCGAAAGCTGGATACAATAAAAAGCTTGATGTTTGGGTGCCGCATGATTTAACGCAAAAAAACCTTCTGGACCAGATCACATACGACAATATCAAGCGAAAACGGTCGTGGTCGAAGGCAGGTGAATCGCCCCAAACAGTGGCCAAGCCGGGATTGACGGCCAGGAAGGTTTTGCTGTGTGTTTGGTGGAATTGGAAGGGAATCATCCACTATGAGCTGCTCCCATGTTGCCAGACGCTTAATTCTACCATCTACTGCGAACAAATGGACCGCTTGAAGCAGGCAATCGACCAGAAGAGTCCAGAATTGGCCAATAGGAAGGGTGTAATGTTCCACCAGAACAACGCCAGACCACACTCGTCAGAAGCTACGAGAGCTCGGATGGGAGGTTTTATCGCATCGACCATATAGCCTGGACATAGCGCCAAGTGATTGCCACCTGTTCCTGTCCATGGCGAACGCCATTGGTGGTGTAAAGTTGAACTCAAAATGGGCTTGTGAAAAGTGGCTGTCCGAGTTCTTTGTAAATAAGGAGGGGGACTTCTACGAGGGAGGTATTATGAAGTTGCCGTCTAGATGGAAACTGATTATCGAACACAAAATGGCTTATATTTGAACTAAATCCGATCACTGTTACACTTTTTATAAAGCATTGAATAAAGAGTAATAAAGCGGAGGAGAGATATTTGATAACCTATTATTAAAAGGTAAATAAAATCAGGTCAACTTGTTTAACTCACGTAATTGAATAATGAAAACTTCATGTAATGTTCTCCATCCTTATTCACTTCCTCAATAACTTTTGATATCTGCAAGAAAGGACAAACGAACCGACAACCCTCAAATATATACTTGTAGTCGCAAATCCTGATTCCTTCAAATAATATATTTTTGACTGGATAATCTTTCAACACATATGGAGTGTTGTTGAACATTTTATTCAAACAGCTTTCAACAACACCTTGGAGCCTATCAAAGCCTTTATCATGTACAACTTGCATAAATGCCTGAAAAAAAAATTCTGATCAATTAAAGCCCAAATGGTTTCAAGAGTGATTTGCATGGTAGAAATACAAAAGTATGATCTTTAAATTTCTTATTTTCTTCCGTATCTGCACATCTAATCTGTGACGTCATCGGAGTCGCAAAACTGTAAACAATACTTTGAGATTGATATTATGGCAGTAAAATAGTTTTTCTACAAGCGTGCACTTTCATTCTTTTTCCATTTCTTCTCATTCCATTACCGCACGCGAATGCGTACGCTTTTTCTAAAGAATAAACTGAATAATGATATATCTATCTCTATGCCACCGACGACGTTACTATGGAAACGGCATGTGAATAAGAATTAATACATTGTCATTATATTATGAAATTGTGTTTAAATATAAATAATATCAACTCGAATTAAATCAGTACGCTCCGGTAAAATGGATACTTCGGGATCTGATGATGGCCTGCCCGAAGAAATATTAGCAGCTTCTTATGAAGCGAGTTTAAATTTTTTACTGGCCAAGTCGAAGATAAAATATGAGAAGCAATATTCAGAATTCATTGATTGGTGTAATTCCAAAAAGGTTCAACCGAGGAAGGAGGAAGTGTTTTCGGCGTATTTTTTGGAAATGTCCAAAATTTGGAGACCAAACACATTATGGTCCTGATATTCAATGATAAAGAGTATTTGTAAACTGAAACAGGATTTGGATATTGGAAAATTCCATAAATTAACTGCCTTCATTACGACGGAATATAGGATTTCGTCCAAAAAAGGCCAAAACTTTTAATGAAGAGGAAATAACAAAATTCATGAGTGAGGCATCTGATGAAATTTACTTGATGATGAAGTTGGTAACAATTTTTGGATTAGCTGGTGCCTGCAGACGAGAGGAACTTACAAAACTCACCATCGACGATATAGATGATAAAGGAGACTTGATCATCGTTAATATTAAGGACTCAAAAAATCATTCACCAAGATCGTTTGTAATATCCCAATACACCAATAATGGATATTTTCTGAACATATACAGAAAATATATGAATTTACGTCCAAAAGAAATAACTCATCGCCGAATTTTCATAAAGTATAATCGGAGAAAATGTAAGATTCAACCTGTCGGAATCAATACAATAGGAAAAATACCTTCCGAAATTGCAGCTTACTTACGCCTACAAAATCCGGAATTATACACAGGACACAGTTTTAGGCGCTCCTCGGCTACTTTCCTAGCCAATTGTGGAGAAGGTATCACAAATATTAAACGTTTAGGAGGATGGAAGTCAACTGCTGTTACTGAGGGATACTTGGAAGAATCTATTAACCAGAAAAAAAATGTCCACTAAAATTCTTAATTTGAATGGTTCTTCCTCTTCAAACTATAATACAGAATCATTACCTTCCGAAGAGCCTTCGAACAATATGATGACAAATATTCAACGTTTTGCTTCTTCCTCTTCAAACTGTAATACAGAATCATTATCTTCCAAGGAGCAGCTGACTTCGACCAATATGATAGCTTCTGTTATAAATTTGCATAACGCGACCAACTGCACGTTTACAATAAATATAAATAATAACTGAATATTTCTAATGAATATATTGATAATAATGGGAAGAAACAGAATGTACATAGATTCCTTATCAAAATTCATTTTTATGTGCTGTTAGTCTAGTTTTCTTTTCAATTAATGAAGAATTTATGAATATTATTACAGTTTAAATTTATTTCATAGGCTTGTAGTCTCTATGGACCGAACGTCAACGATGAGAGTACAATGGTAACGACTTGTCAGAGACTTTTGTCATTCATGTGTATTTAGAATGATCAATTCACATTTGATCTGTGTATTGAAATCGATCTCGTATAAGCGCTTGTAGAAAAAATATTGTTCCTAACTCGTGCGGAAAGTGTTTTTCCCTCACTCAACTGCTTACCCGAACTCCGTTTCGCATCGTTCGGGTAACGGCAGTTTCGTGCGGGAAAATATCACTTTCCGCACTTGTTAGGAAAATAACTATTTCTAACATGATTGATATTGAGAAAGTAGAATGAATTAATGTTGATTAGTTAGAATAACACCTTATTACCTTTATTTACAGCCAAAATCCCTAATCTAACGAAATGCTTCGTTTTGCGACTGAAATGACGTCAGAATATGAGAGAGACTTCCGAGTTTTCTATCTACCTTCAAAGCGCAATATCATAGGTGTGTTTTTCTACCATGAGTGTTTCTTCATCTACATAGTAATCGTCCTTTTAATGACCAGATAGAATAAGTAGAGGGTAGTTCTAGGAAAAAGGGCAGAAAAATATCTCCACTCTTCTCACGGTGTTGTGAAGAAGGAATTTAATAAATTCGAAAAGCACTGGCGTGGGTCAATTAGGGCTTGTGCGGTCTTGTTTGAAGTATATTCCCGGATTTTTGAACACTGATATAAAAAAAAAACAATGAATTTATGAAACATATACAGGGTGCGGCAAAAGTCAGTCGTTCCGTCAAATCATTTACCATGAACCATACCGTTTTGCTTTTATAATCCGATCTATTGATAAGTTCAGTAAGAAATTTTAATATGGTATTCCTTATTAATGAGTTATACCCGCATTTGGCCTTCTTGTACAAATAATATGTGCTCTGACACTTTACATTTGAGTAAACTGAGTGTAACCAATGCAAATCCATTAGGTGACACTTCCGAAGTGATCCAACTATTTACTTTACGAGCGTTACTGGTCAATCTTACAATCGGACAACATGACACAAAAGTACCATGAATCACATAAACGAATGGTTGAAAACATTCATCACCATCAGTGATGTTACAAATGGCATGAAAATCATGAATTGATATATAAAATACAAAATTGTTGTGATTTTATTGACTCAAGTTTCCGATCAGCTTTGAACCACCTGTGTATTTGAAGTTTGCTATTTTATTCCACCAAGATGTACTATGGTATCTAGGTGGAACACATCCATTTAATATAGATGAATTGAAGGCTGCAATTAAGTCCACCAAATCTCGAAAAGCAGCAGGTTTGACGGAATTTATCCTGAATTCATCCAACATTTAGGAAAAAGGCCTTGTCTTGGTTATTGTCTTTCTATAACAATATTCTGAATTCAGGAAACTTTCCTTCGGAATTTCGTAAGGCTAAAGTAATAGGTATTTTGAAACGAGGAAAAAATCCTTGTGATCCTATTAGTTATCGACCAATCAGTTTATTGAGTGTTCCTTTTAAGATATAAGAAAGGTTAATTCTTTTTAAAATTGAATCTTCTATAAAAAATGCCTCACAAAATTTCCAGGGGGGCTTTAGGAAAAACAGAAATTGTTCAGATCAATTTCTCAGCCTTACAACTTTCATAGAATTAGGCTTCAATGATGGGTTGAAAACAGGAGCTGCTTTCATTGATTGATCTTCGGCATATGACTCTGGGTGGAAAGATGGATTAATTTTCAAACTCTATACCCATCTTAGATGTGGGAAAATGGTGAGATTATTAGAATATGTACATGTTATCTGATAGAAGGTTTCCTGTTTTTGCTTACAATAAGAGTAGCAATTAGATAACATTGAAAAAAGGTCTTCCACAAGGATCAGTCATAGCTCCTTTACTTTTCAATTTATATCTCAGTGATTTTCCCATGACATCATCTCAGAAATTTGTTTATACTGATGATATTGCTATTGCTTACCAGAATTCGGATTTCCATACTCTGGAAAACATACTATCATCTGATTTGGAAAATTTAAAGAACTATTTTATTGAGTGGCGATTATTTCCAAATCCCAACAAAATAGAGGTATCTTGTTTCTATCTGAATAATCATGAAAAATATTGGAAATTAGCTGTAACTCTCTATAATTCACCTATTGAACATTATTTCTTTCCTAAATATTTAGGGGTTAAATAAGATTCATCTCTCAATTACAAGGCTAATTTAGGTAATCTGAGCCTTAAACTGAAAACTAGGAACAATATTCTTCAGAAATTAGCAGTATCATCTTGGGGTGCTGATGCTTCCACTCTTCGCACAGCATCTCTAGTTTCAGTCTTTTCTGCAGCTGAGTATTGTTGCTCTGTTTGGTTTAATAGTGCACATACACAAAAAATTGATGCACAATTGAATGAATCCATTAGAATGATTACTGGTACCATAAAATCTACACCGGTTTATTGGTTGCCAGTTTTGTCTAACATTGTCCCTCCCCATATTCGCAGACAGACTGCAGCTCTGAATTCTTGGAACAAATATTCTAGTCGAAATTGATTTCTCGCTCCCTTGACGAAACCTGATTTCACAAATTTGTGAAACGTACAGTCAATTGTTTGATTTTGGTCAATTTTCGTTAATAAATATCATTCTTTTCCTAATTTATTTCCAATTATTTCATACATTCCACAAAATAGAATTCCAAAATTGAAGTCACGTATACCATTCTGGAATAATACGTTCTTCAATATGATCATTAGATATAAAGAATAATGAAAGATTGCGTGGAACTCTTACGAAATGTTCAATAAGTATCTCATTTCTGATCCTTCTGAAAAAATTTCGGGTTTTGATCTTCCAAGAAAATTTGGACAGTTCTTAATCGTTTCAGAACAGGTCATGGTCGTACCAATAGCGTGCTATTCAGATGGAACTCAGTTCCAAGCGCAAGTTATGAATGTGGGTATTCATCTCATGAATAATTGTCCCATATATAAATTTCAAGATGGGTGTACGGCTATTCGTGATGTTTTCGATTCTTTCTTGGAATGGGATATAAATTTCAAACAAATTTGATACGAATTTGTTGTATTCAGTTGTTTTTTCTGCTTTTGTCCTTTCATTTTCAGATTCGATATGTGCAACTTGAAGAAGCCTCTGTGTTTATTAATGCAAGACCACTGCTTAAGAAAGGAGTCACTCAAATACCAATTGTTTTCAAATTAGAACCCCATTTTTTATGGCAGATACTGAATCTACGTGAAAAAATAATGTGAGTGGATGCATCACACCCTTGGCCTAAAGTGGATATTTTCTGAGTTATTCACAAAAAACTGTTTTTCGTCTTGAATTTTCAGCTATTTCTTTTCCCTTCACGCCAAAAAGATGAAATTTTCAGGAATTCACCATTAGCTTCCATACAATGAAATAAGTTTTGTACGAAACGATGGCGCACATTTTGCAGCATTTCTGGAGTGATTTGACGACATTCGTTCACTATACGCCTTCTTAAATCTTCTATGGAATCGGGCTGTGTAGAGTTAATTTTACTCTTCAAGTGGCCCCAAAGAAAGAAATCTAGTGGTGACAGATCTGGCAATCTGGCTGGCCATTCAGTGGGACCCCTTCTTCCAATCCACCGATTTGGAAATCTTTGATCCAGATATTATCGAACTGGTAAGGCGTAGTGTGGAGGTGCTCCATCCTGCAGAAACACAATCTGATCTTCCACATAATTTCCAGTATTGTTTTCAAAAATTTCCGTCAAAATTGGATCAATGTGTCATGGTTGTTTTGAAGACCAAATGTCGATTTTTCACAAAAAAACACTACAAGTGCCATGAAAACGCCACTTCATTTTCAAATACTTAGTTAGGAATATTTCAAGAATTAATGCATAAATTGGAAAAAAAATTACTGTGCTGAAATCAGTATAAAAATACCTTTCAAATGAGGTATTACTCACCCCATCTTCCCTATTCAAAATTTGGGGGCGAGGGAGATCGACCTGTCCGAACATTTCTATCGAAAAAATTTATTTCGTCTGTTTCGTTTTCAAATGGCCACCCTGTATAATATAAAAACAGCTCAGCTGAAAAGTTACCATAACTATATAATGATACGCACATACGTTAATTATTCACATAATTAAAATCATAAAACTTTTTGGAAAACTAGAACTGGTGGTTTATGAATTCATCTACAGAATAGAAGGCGTTTTTTAAAAACCGTGTTATACATTCATTTTCGAATTATATCAGGTGTTCCAATGGGGACTTGACAACTTTGAATTCAATTTGTGAACGCATCGTTAGACCAATCTTTGAACTGTCAACGTTTGCAAGTTATAAAATTTACTACCGAAATTCGGAGTCGGTGACCGCAACTTCAAGAGCCTACGTAACAATCGGTTTATTGAAGCAGACATTTGGTGAGCGTGTAATTTCGAGAAACGGCCCGTCGATTGGCCGCCTCGTTCGTGTGATTTGACGCCTCTGGACTATTTTCTTTGGGCTACGTCATGTCACTGGTCTTTGGCAACAAGTCGACGACATTGCATGAGCTCAGAGACAACATTAAACGCGAAATAGCGTGTTGTGATCTTAAATTGGCCATAACTTCTGTTTTTCAAATTAGAACCCTATTTTTTTATAATTGTGTTGGATTCTGCGGTCAAAAATAATGATAGTTTTCTCACATGATTATGCTCCTAAATTCAATAATTTCTGAGTTATTTGAGATTTTCTGGATTTATGGTGTACGTAGTGTCAAATTGATTGCATCTAAAAAAATTCAATGAATATTCTTTCGAAACCATGGGAACACTCTGTACCTGTGAAGATAAATTATCTGTTAATAATTCACACAAGTGTTAGGTGTTATTTTTATTTGTTATCTTCATTTCTCGATTGAACAAAATGAACCGTTATTCTAATTACGAAATTCTGGATCTATTTTATATACATGGTGAATGTGACAGAATTATTAGTAGAACCTGTCGGGCCTTCAACGAGAAGTATCCCCATTTACCTTCCATGACGGAGAAGATCTTTAGAAAATATGTTTCAAAATTTCAAACTTTTGGATGTGTAAGAGCCCCTGAAGAATACAAAAGAAGGGTAGTTGATGATGAGGAAAATGAAATTAGTGTTTTGACTTATTTCGAAGCGAATGAAAATGCATCTATTGAAAGTGCAGCTCATGGAATCTCCAGAAAATCACAAATAACTCAGAAATTATTGAATTTAGGGGCATAATCATGTGAGAAAACTATAATTATTTTTGAGCGCAGAATCCAACACAATTATAAAAAAATAGGGTTCTAATTTGAAAAACAGAAGTTATGGTCAATTTAAGATCACAATTTTCAACACAAAATTTGAAACACCCTGTGATGATATTTTTGAAATCCAAAAGACGCATGACCTCTTCATATCCTTCCTCTTCGATGTTGTAAAAACGGTTTACGCTCAGGATATTTAAAATAAGAATAATAAACATATTACTGACTGAACATATTTGACGTTTTTCGATTTAATACAATGGTTTTAAACAAAAAATTTAAAAATGTTTTTTTCGTCGAATTTATTTTCACACCCTGTATAACCGGAAGTTTTTGGGCTTCGAAAATATTTTAGCTCTGTTGAGAACTTCGAACAATATCATAATCCCAATTTTCAGATTTCAAGTTCTCCAGAAACGTCTAATAGGTACTCGAACTTGAGACACCCTGTATATGGGGAATTTCACAAGAACAAGAGCTTAGTGAAGAAAAATATTCTGAATGGATTTCGATGGATTTGTATGCCTTATTTTGATGTGTTTTTGGGTGAAGACAATTGGAGCTTCGAACTAAGTAGGATAACTAGGAGTAGTTATTTTTTAAAGAGATGTTGGTTGTTCATTCATCGTTGCGGTTGTATTAGTATCGCACTGTTTCAGTACGCGAAAAGACTTTATATCAAGAGCGCAAAAGTTCCCGACCTCACGTCAGTGCTTTCATATTTTCTTTTTTATAGTGTCTGTAATAAATTTTGTGAAAAGATGTGATATTATTCGTTAGAGTTTTCGAACAGAATCTGTGAAACAACAATCTTGTTTAAGTAATTATATTCGATTATTAAAATTTTGAAAAGAGCGTAAACATTGCTTCATTCTATGGTTGCATCGTTTTCTGGTTTTAGCGGTTCGATGGCCGCGAAAATAACAACACCGCAATATCCTGATTTCTTCTTCCGAGCAATTCTCGTGACAAGTGGGTTTGCTTCAACCAACAAGAACTCTCGCGGTTTCCATTATCAAGAATATCTCGACATCAAATAAATTCATATTTACCACATATGCAGGATTGATCATGGTAATTGTGTCATTATAGTGCACATCTGGTCCGCTTCTTGATTGATTGAAATAAAACTGTTGTTGCCGTCCTAATGTGATTGAATTATTATCATTGTATATGATTTGTTTCCGATCCATGATTTCACTGCAAATGAAAATATGTTGAAGATATAAAACAGAAAGGAATTATAGCAGAGGACGAATGTTGTTCTCCCTGAAAATTGTGAATTTGGGTGGAAACACTTTTTCACATTTTCCAATTTTCCTCCAGGGGAAGATCTAAAACTAAAATTTTTAAGATACAATAAAAGCGAAATAAATTGTTTTCCGCAAATCGCCAGGAAATTTCGACATTCCTGTCAAAATTTCTTGAAGAAAAAGTCAGGACTTACTGTAAGGAAATGTCATTTCCTTACTGTAAAGAAATGATATTTCCGTACAGTTGTTAGTGTTCTACATAAATGATAGAAAACACATTGCTTATAAGGAATTAATTTATATTTTGAAAACATCAAGTCATTGCTGAATACATTTTTAAGATCAATTTGTTATATTTACAGTAATTTGACAGTTAGTACAATTATTGAACATTGGAGGAACACTCTTAGAACTATGAGAAACATTTTGGACAACATGCAGGGTGGAAGGGTCATTTTGTTGAATATTTTGTACTGTGAAAATTTTATTTGCCACCTCAACCTTATTGTTAAGCGATTCTTCGATATATCCTTCAGCAACGTTTGATGACTTCCATCCGCCATGCCTCTTTAAACTAGTTACGTCGGCACCAGAGTCAACCAATATTGTTGCAGAAGACCGACGAAAGCAGTGACCAGTATATTCTGTCGGATTTACCAAGTTCAAATAAGTAGCAACTATTTTGGGCATTTTTCTAAATTGATGAATTCCTACCACTTGTCTACAACCCTTTCCGCTTTGATATTTAAAGAAAAATCGGTCACTGTTCATATTTTCTGGTCTTAACGAAACATACTTTCGATAAACATTCAAGTAGATCTGATTAATTACAAATGATCTTGGTTTTCGAATCAGGTATGCTGATTAAAAGCTTAGATTCTAAGTCTTCTATATCGTGTACAGTCATTCGGACTAATTCATCCATTCTACAGGCCCCAGAAATACCAAATATTACAGCCACCTGAAAAATAAATAAAGCTATAATCTAAATAGAAATTTAAAACCTGTAAATTACCTTAATCATTAAATTTTCTTTATCTGGAGCTTCCTGGATAAATTTTTCGATTTCTTCCTTCGTTAAAATCTTAGATTTCTTTGCCCTATAACCTTGAGCTTGCCGTTTCAATAAAGAACGATGCCAATCACAATAAATTTAGGTTGAACGATTAAATACCGTGACAAAATATTGGAGTAAATGGATATAATACGTTAATCTCACCAAAATATCATAGGAACCTAAATGTTGTTCCAGCTTAACAATTTCTAAACAAAATAAATGAGGAAGTCAATAAAATTCGGGGACATATCCCCAATACTAACCAAAACCTCCAATTGCTTGTTCGAGCCCCAGTTACTTGTTTTTTTTTTTCATCACAACATAACCTTGATAACTTGTAACACCGAACTACCCTTCTCTTCTCCTTGTTCAATTTGCCGACCAGTCGCGGCGTCGGAAGGTTAGGGTAAAAGAGAAATTTCGTTTTGAAATATAAAATTCGGTTATGTTACAATAGGTGAATTGTCAATGTTTTTGAACACATTTTGAACTTTCAATCATTAAATTCATAGAGCATCTAAATGGGCACGAAAAAAATGAATCATAATGGTAATAACCCACTCCAATTTCAAAATATCATATTAAATGACCCAACATTAGCAATTTTAATAAAAAAAATAGAAGTCCTTATCTCGAAAACGATTAGATTTAGAGTAAGGTGTTCTCCTAGTGAAATCAGTCGGAAAAGATGGTATATTCAAAATCAAAATTTTAAATTCGGGTTTCACAAAAAGAGTTTGACTGTTAAAAACATACAAGGATTTCTTTCAAATTTTGTTGTTGAACTTGCCAATTCTCAATTGCTAAATTTAAACATAAAATATAGTCTACACTTAATACCTATACTTACTCAAAAACATATGGTCCTTGTTCTCGAAGAATAGGCTTGGCTCCATTGTGTACAACGTCCTCAACATTATCAACAGCAAAGAGGGTAACGTTGAATGAAATATTGAAAGGCAAATGTTTGAATCTGTGCCATTGATCCGTTCCACGTACTAGTCGTATATTCTGAAAAATTTGTTATTGTTGATTTCATCCACCAATATATTTGATATATCGAGGTTATTGATATCCACAACATCCCTGAGTTTTCCAGATATGAATATGTCCTAACCTGAAGACTGTTAATTTCACTGACAACCTGAATTAAAATATTCTATTACCGAAAATTGGTCAAAACAAGTTTTTCCATAACAGAAATCCTCTATAAGGCTATAAGGTGTCCTAAATTCGTTGTCTAGTGAGAGGATCTCAGAAACCCTACAGCTAGAACAGGTATGGGCAACCTTTAACATGTTGAGGGCCAAACTTTAGCGTGCAAATAGGTTCGCCGTTTAAAAGTGCTTAGTGCTGTTCGCATTTATAAGTACTTCCAAAAGCACAAATCAATCTTCTTGCGAATTTTCTAAGCTGCGGAAAATTGTCTTCTTCAAGATACTAAACGCCATTTTTTAGTGAGGAGAATTGTCACCAAACCCACTCGGCTCCAGAGAGTGCACAAAGTACCTCCTCGGCTAGCTCTAGAGCTGAGACTTATAAAGGGGGCGCCACTCTGTTTTATGATAATACAAAGAAAAAAAAGAGGAAAGTACACTAAAGATCTCAGGATCGCAAAAGAGAGAAAATAACGAACGCACTCTCAGGATGCCAAACGAGCCCGATCACACAAGCGGGAGGTAGTGGCTGGTAGAAAGAATATAGAGCAATTATTTAATAATATAATGAGCCCAAATGAAATACACAAGGTCCCTCAAACGAGGATATATCTTACAGAAGGTAGATCACTAACTAGTTCTTACTTCACAACCCGAATATTCGATATAATGCTCTTACTAAACAAACAGTAATATCACCCCAAGGTATATACTTAGAGCCTCGATGGTAATCGTTACAAATAGCTTTTTACTTTTATCTAAGCGACCTTCTCGATAGGTCGGGTTTTATGTACTAAACAGTATTCACTGAATTGGGCCTCTTTGATACTAATCAATCTTAACTAAATTCTACAGACTAACCTTCTATAACAGTCTAGGTCGTGGCTTGACTGAAGTACAAAAGGATATAGTTTCTCAACCCACAATTATTCTCACAGTCTCGTAGATGGAAACTGGGCTCAAATATATTCCTGGGCCAACGTAGTACAATTTCTCACAGTAATGCGCCCTGGGTAGACGACAGGTGTGGTATCTTAGATGGCGAAATCTGGTGGAGGTCCCCAAAGACAGCTCCCACGGCAGCTCGACGGTAATTCAAAGACAGCCTAGACAAAAAGCTCGAAGACTTCAAAGACAGTTCAGAATCTGCGGTACCTCGCAACGGTACAATAATAATTCCCAATTCGAAGCAGAATGATGCTAAAATACGAACAAAAACCTAAAATACCTCGTGACACACATAGGTTAACTCACCAATCCCACGTCGTTTTTCCAAACAAATATGCCACTCCGCTAAAGCGCAAAAATCTCACCAACGAACAAACCAAACCAACATGATAAGATTTCTCTCAGGGCTTCAGTTAAAATCGTGTTCAGATCCGCAAAATTGCGATTAATTACTCCAGGACATTTCAGCCAAATATGCGGGAAGAACGATGTAATTGACAACCTACGTCACATGATGACAGAAAAGGACCACCGACAACGGCGTCCATCGAAACGTACGAGATAAGCTGGCAAACTACTGCGACTAACGCCACCAGTTCGGTTTGCAGGTACTAACTGGAGCGGGAATTTTGAAACCGTGACAGAATAGATCATCAGAATGATTCTCAAGTGCTAGGATTCGATAGATCCACATAAGTATTTATTTAATCAATACATAATGAGAACTAGAACTGCTATTATTCGTTCAATGAAAAAGGAATACTTCGATTGACGATAAGATAATGTCTGTAACAATAATTTATGATAAAAATAGAACTATCAAGTTGCATTCTAATCAGTATGTATGGAAAAACATCTTTCCTGATATAAACAATCAAGGTATTGCTCTGATTTAAATAGGTGTAGGATGCACCCTTTTATCAAGTTATTAAGATCTCAAGTGAAGCATAATAAATTGGAATTTCTAATCTATCGGGAAGTGTATGTTTATCACTTTGCAAAGCATTTTTCCTGTGATTGAAATCACAATGATGTTGAGAATAAAAAAAGGCCCTGAGGTGAGGAAAGAAGTTTTCGTGCATGTTATATAAATGATTCCATCTTGACACAAACTTATACGTAGGTACATGGAAGTCTTTGTGTTAAAACCAAATTTGCAGTTGCATTGATAAGTATCAGTGTTTGGCAAATGTAGGTATGAAATCTGTACAGTGACTTTATAGAAGACAGTAGCGACAATGTCGTTAGCGATTTGATTGGTTCCGCCATTAACGGTAGAAATTTCATTGTTTACCTTTGAATATTGTCAGCCAAAAGTTCAAAAGAATATATATTTACCTTTCAATAAAGAACCTATGTTCTTAGTTGTTTACCTAGCTTGCCGTGCTGTTTTACACGCTGTTACTGCAACTTATTAGTTAAATTAAATTTTGTTGAATTCATTCATTTCTATTCCGAGTTGTTTGCTCGATTCAATAATGATACACTCTGTATATGTTCATTTCATTTTCCGCGTAACATATGTTGGGGCATATGACCTATGTCGAAACGAGTACTGAAACGGCGTTCATCCGATCAAGTACAAAACAGTTTTCTTGGAAATAAATAACTTTCTCGTTAAATCTACAAATTTGAACTCTAGTGAAAAAGTGACTATTCTCTCCCGTGAGTGCCTGGACAAGTTCATTCAGCCGTACTGTGAAACCAGGTAGGCAGAAGTCGATACTCCAGCATTCGCATTTTCTTTCGAGTCATTATTTCATATTTTCAGAATATCATTATCAGTTTTTCTTTCGTTTTCTTTTACTTTTCAAAGGCCCTTGTCGCTTTAAAGCGTTTTCTTCAATTTCCTCATCGTATTAGTTCAATTTGGAGCATTTCATTACATTTGTGAATATCTACATTTTAATTCTGAAGAAGACATATCATTTAGTTTATCTTTAAACTATAAAGTTTTATCTCACACCGTTATTAATGCATACCAGTTTGGACTATTGTTTACATTCATCTGAGGAAGGGTTAAAAGTAGCAAGGTGAGTGTTATTGAGATTATAACACTCACTAAGTTAGAAATCCTATGCTGAAATGTAATTTATTAATATAGAAATTTAGCTGAATAGTGTACAAAGTTACAATATATTTAAATGTCATAAGGAGAAATTCAAGTTATGGATAGGTTCATATTTTTCATAGGTGAATTAACTCAGAAGCAATGCCTGGTTGTGCAGCAATTTGTTGTTCCAATACCTCAGAAAAAGCTTTGGTTCTGAAATGTTTTTCCAAAGATCTCAAGCGTAGGAAAAAATGAGCAATTAAAATGAAGCGAGACAAATGATTTCCAACCGACTCTTCACAAGGTATTTTATTTCAATATTTTCTATTTCGTTTATAACTCTATAATTATACTGTTTATTTCTGGCTTCATAATTTATAATTTCAATATCCTGAACTTGGATTGTGGGTATATTTGTTCCAAATTTCAGGTACATTTTTCTTCTAAGATGTGGGAAAAAGTGACTGTAGATGGAAAAAAAGTTGAAAAGAATTGCAGTGCCTGATGTTTTTGTGTTCACCAAAAATGTACCAACTCGTGAAGTACCAGCTATGAAAACGAATGCTTTGAAGTTCATTGCCTGAACTCAACTTGAAGACCCAGTTCCTAGTACATCTGGTTACTCATGTACCTTGCTTTCGGTTAGTTCCTCAAACATTTCAGAAGGTGCTTTAGAGTCTTCCATCAATATATCACAGCACATCTCCATGATACTGTTAACTGACTTTTGCCGCACTCTGTATATACATGGTGAGTTTTTGACCACTGCGTTAATTTTAACCGTAGATTCTTGGGATCAAAAGAATCACTTTTTCCCATATTCAGCTACATTGAAAAGTTATTACCATTTTAAGTTTTCACATTGGGCAAATACCCCTCTGTGGTCCAGTTTAGTTTGAATGAAAATTACCTTCCACAGCATCCACTATTGAATCTGGATTGTTTAAAAATATTATTTTTCCTCTAAGAAAGGATTTACTCACTCATGTTTTATTAGATGATTACATGGATTTAATTCCTGTCAACTTCAAATATCTCAAAATGGTGAAATTTAGGAAACAAAAGATGAGGAATGATTTTATCTGCAAAAATACTAATAATTCTAGGAAGTACATGATAAGGACCTTTATTTCAAGTGATATTCGTTTTTCATGGAATTTAAGCAATCTATACAGTAGTAGTGAGAAACCCACAAGAAATAGAATAAATCTATTGATGCCAAAATATGCATGACTGTTATCAAAAACCTCCCACAAGAGATCATTTCAATTGATATCGACCTTTGAATATTACAGGTGAAAATGCACTTTTTTATGAAATTTCATCATTGAACGGGGCCAAATTTGGAAAAATGTTATAGGAAGAAAATGTTTTTTTTGACGTCAAGAATCTATGATTGAAATTAACGCAGTGGTCAAAGACTCACCCTGTATACTAATTTAGTATCAATAAAGTTCATCAACTAATCAGCTAAGCATCATTAAAATATTTTTAAAGTTGCTGAAATTGACCACTATCAGTTTCCATATAATGATGCAATTAATTTCTGTGGTGTTTTTCATAAGGGTGACGCCTTAAGAATCTTCAGAATTGTGTGGATTTTATAGTTGAAATTGAAATGCTCTGTATATCAGATAATATAAATATTTAATTGAAAACGAGTAACTAGGAGTATATTCCAGTTCAGCTACATTTTTCTAATAATATTTACGTTAGATTGGTAGAATTGAATTTAAAAAGAGCTTTTCGACTTTCAAAAATGAATCAAAAAATTTGGCATTGACTAGAATATCATATGAAAGAAGGCTCACAAATTGTTTTACCCATTTTTTCCTTATCATCATTTTTTGGTAGAAGTTCCTACAGTAAAAGATATCTCAAACACTAGTGCTTCATGTTAGGATCTATTATTTCCCGCCGACCGTTATTGGCGGCTTATAGCCTATTGTCGCCACTGTCTGTATAAAGTCACTATATCTGTATGCCATTTTTTCGTGCCATCCCTAAAACGAATTCCGTCAAAATTCATATTTTACATGCCATTTGGAGATGAAGAAGTTATCGACAAGATGGGTTTCCGTTTGCTGACAGTGGACCAAAAACGAAATCATCTGACGAGTCAGTAGGACTGGCCGCATCTATTTAATGACAATCCAAACCAGTTTCTGCGGCGATTTGTAACCATTGATGAAAACTGGATACACCACCAGAAATCAAAGAACAATTGAAGGAGAATTAATTCTCCAGGCGATCGTGATCTGATGAAGGCGAAGGCGGTGGTGCCATCAGTCGGAAAGGATATGGCCACTGTTTTTAGGGATTGCAAGGAATAATCCTCTTTGAATACTTAGAAAAGGGTAAGATAATAACATGGCAATAGTGAAGTGAGTTATTGGATCAATTTGACGCATTCCGGGAAAAATACACCCTTCCGTACCGAACAAAATTGCTCTTCAACCACAACAACACACTTCATTAGCAGATGCCACATCAAAATTGGTCTTATTGGACTACGAATTGCTACCTCACCAACCATATTCAGCAGATCTGGCACTGTGTGACTTTTTTTTTATATATATTTGATATACTGAAACGATGGCCTATTTTGCAGAGTTCAAGAAATCATGTTGTAAGGCTTGAAAAAGTTTGAATATCTCTGGGCTAAGTACATCAAGCTAAAAAAGACTATGTTTGAAAACTAAATATGAAAAATGGCAAAAAAATGGTTTACATTTTGAAATACAAGCGCTTATCAATCCATCCTCTCGCATAGAAGATGTCTGGGTTTTTATAGGAAAAAGGTGAAACGTTCCAACAAAACCAATTTCTGTAAACGATACCAACAAGTTTCGATTTCAATCGAAGGCTAATTAAACATTGAAGGATTAGTTTGTTACCTAGACGACCAATATGACATAATGAATTTAAACGAGTTAACAGACATTTATTTTGAATAAAGCGTAAACCATACATACAGTTCTCCTTCAGTTTCGTGTCTATCTATACAGGGTGTCAGCCGGGCAGGTTCACTAGGAAGGATCGATAAGTACCCATGTTTGGAAAGAAAAGGGAATTTTTCATATTTAGTTCTCAACTTAATCTCCTTTTAGATTGATACACTCTACCCAGCGATATTCCAACTTTTTCATTCTTTTCCAAAAAAATATGATTTCTCGAACTTTGCAAAATGGGCCTTTCAACGCTGGCTCCTCGTTAAACGTGAACCGCTCTCCGACGAGCCATTTTTCATGTTTGGAAACAGAAATAATTTACATGGAGCCAGATGTGGTGAATATGGTGGTCGAGGTAGCAATGCGATGGTGCGTTGTTGTGGTGGAAGAGCAATTTCGTTGGGTGTTTTTCCTTGAATGCGGCGTCAAATGATGCTTATAATTCACTGTAGTTTTGTCTTGTTATTGTCTTTTCATTTTGCAAGTAGTCAATGAGGATTATTCTTTCGGAATCTCAAAAAACAGTGGCCAAAACTTTTTCGACCGATGGCGCGGTCTTCGCCTTCTTCGGAGCACTTTCATCTGGAGATGTTCAGTGTGGAGCAGTTGAATCCTTGGTTTCTGGAGTATAATGGTGGATCCACGTGTTGACAACGAATAAGAATCGCAGCATGAACTGGTTTGGATTGGCATTAAATAGGTGCAGACAGTCCTTCGAAATTGTCACATGATTTCCATTTTGATCCACAGTCTGCAAACATGGAATCCATCTTCCGATAGCTTCTTCATCTCCAAATGTTGATGTAAAATATTGTGCAAGCGTTCGTATGACATGTTACGCGTCTCAACAATCTCTAATATTTACTCGGCGATTGGCCAACACGATATCATGCATTTTATCGAACATTTGCATACAGATTTTTAAGCTACAGTTTTTCTGTTGCCGACAACGGAATCTTATCAATCCCACGGCGTATTTAGGACGGCAAGGCATACTCAAGTTTATCGGGAATTCAAACCAAATCGATTGAGACCATTTTCGGTTGGATATTTGTAAATTACAGATATTTGGGCAAAACGATAACATACTGTTCTATTAGTTTTTGAACTAGAATGAGCGTGCAAAAAAAAATACAGAAAGATGGAACATTCAAGGAATATCGATGCTAGAAGTCATTTCAATTCCCAATTTGTCTAGCCCAGAAGATTTGGGATATCCTCAACATCATTAGGGCATTATTATCTCTGGAAATCGGGAGAGGAATCAATCGAATTCTTTAACTTACCTTGTCTATTTGGCTATCAATTGTCAAAGGTACTATCACAAAACTTAACAAAATAGAGAACAAAAGCAGAGAAGCTGAACTCACTGCTAAAGTTATCAGTCTTATTTTTGTGAAAAATGGATGCATATTATTTAAGTTTAACCGATTTTTGTTAACAGGTGCCGAGAAACAGATGACGGAACTACTAATTTGATGGATAGGAGAAGTTTGGTATTTTTGTTCTGGATATCTTATCATCAAATATCAGATCAAAATATTCGATTGCTCCTGTATTCAATAAATAAATTATGCAGTTATCTGAAGCACGTGTAAAGAATCTAATGAGGTGCTTGAGGTGGCACCGACCATCTAGATATATAGTATAATCGAGCCGCTTCACAGCTTATTTGAACATAAAGGCATAATTTTTTATGCAGCGTTTTTATTGGTAATTTATCTCAAAACAAAGCATTATTTAGGCTAGGTGCAACTGCAAATTTATTCTATTGCTATGCTGATCGAATAAGCTAACTTACACAGGTACAGGTGTACTACAACTTAGAGCTATGTAGGAAAATGGCGAGGTGATTTTAGGAACTTTTTCGCGCTTTTTACAGATTGCGATACAAAAAAAAAACGACAAGAATAATGTAAAAGATTCATCATACACATGTGTATCTACAAATAAACGATTATAAATACCTTGTAGTTCTTTAAACTAAAAACTCTTATTTTAATAACACCTTCTTTATTATTGCATAGGATCTGCTTTGTAATCAAATATTTTTAAACAGATGACATTTGATGTCATTGTATTATTAAATGCATATCTCAAATAATAAAGTAAATTCAAATTTGTCTAATTTGTTTTTAGAATTATCAATGAATGTTAAAATTTTTTCGAAAATTATGATTATAAGAAATTGTAGATTTACAAGCTACAATGAATTGATTTATACCCTTTAGGGTAGATGTAGGTAATGGAAATTAATGAGCAAAAACAGTAATAAAAACACGAACCATTTATTGTTCCATTTGAATCATGAACTTCTTATTTCATAATTATTGACTTTCATTACGTACTCTCGACAGAAAAGTATCCTGAAATTTGAAATTAAACCCAAAAACATTATTTGTAATTTACTACTTGATATCTTTTAAGATATTCGAACCAAATGAAGACAATTTGGAATGGATATCGCAGACATTGCTATTGAGAATAGCTTTGAAATTCAGTTTTGTACCATTTCAATTCAAGAAGTTATAAGTTCTTCATATTTGAAGATATTTAATGAGTAAAAGTTTTTATTAGATAAACAGGCATGGAGTACAATAATCAACGTTCATCGATGAGTCAAAAATTTTTTTTTCACTCATTGATTTTTCAAAAAGCTAACAGCCTTTGGAGATAAAATTTAGCAGTAAATGATATATTCGGAAGCTGTACTTGAATGTATAAGGCATTTTAAAGAACAAAACTCACTTAAAAGAGTATATTAATTGCGATATGATCTTCGATGAAGAAGATGTACTTTTGTTATTTTCAAAAGAATGAAACTTGAAATTCGAACAAAAGTGAAATCAAACTGTGAATGGTTATTTATTAATTAAGATATATATAGGTTTGTTGATACTTAAACACTCATTATGGCGGGAGTTTTAGTATCACACTATTTCAGAGTGCGAGCAATATCTTGTACCTTACGTAAGTGCTTTTCATTTACAGTTATTCGAACGACTTTCAACTTTACAACTTGATCGCATAGATTTTCTAGTTAATCAAGAAACTAAATATCAGTTGCTTATAACTGCTGAATTATTCGATGGATTTCGCCCAATATCAAATTTGATCAAGTTATTGTCCATTTAACCTGTAAAAATTAAAATTGTAGGTATCTCCTTCGGAAGATGTTAAGAGAGCGTAAGATATTTTGAACTCACCTTACTGCTTATTGATATTTTTTCAAATAAAAATATGATGAAGGAATAATTCACTATATTCTGGATTTTATGAAACGAGGTAGAGAAAATTTCACTATCGTAAGTTGAGCAAACAAACATTGGAATCTCATTTTGAAGTTCATCCGATTATAGGAAAATTGTTCCGTAACAATCAATCATTATCATCGAAATAATACCTTCAAAAGATAACAATTGAAGGTTATCATACTTTTGATCTTGTTTTGATATACATACCGACTTAAGCAAAATATATAGAATCTAAACAGCGATAATGTCGGACAGTGATATAAATGCATCAAGGCAATTTTGCGCTCGACTTCTTTCAGGTATATTATCAAGTTCAGAATTCAGCTTGGTAATCGATTAGACCCAAAAAGACTGGGGTTGGATGTTGATTGATAATGCATTAGAACCTGTCCAAACTTTACTTTACCTGCACCGGAAAAACTCCTCAACACCATTTTTGCAATTGTAAAGGATGTAATGCCAATATTAATGGCTGCAAAAAAGTTGGGTTGTTTTGTTCCTTAACCTGTACAAGTTGTCAAGGCCAGCTTTGTTCTAATGCTGAATCTCCCATTAGAAGGACTCATTTTCATATAAACGACAGAGACATCGATCCATCGCTTTTGGACAGTTTATTTTCACTCAGCTCGAAGAGAAGAACAGATGTAATAAATACAACTTTCTTCGCTCATATCTCAGGAAACGGCGACTCTCACGAAAAAAAGTATGGAGACAATTTTTTTGTGAATAATTGCACGATCTACAATTTATGTCTGAGCTATTTTATGATAAAAGTCACCGTTTGGCTGAAAAAAAGCGAAAAACCCATTTTCGCGACCTTTAACTGCTGAATAACTTTTAGCAGCAATGGGATTTTTAGGGACTTTGCACCCTTTCTTTCTAATGGTGCTCTGACCATCTCTGCAATTTTCAGCTCTATGCGAATTTTGTTAACCTCACCTCTGTTATTTGGTCTAGCTTGACCGGACTATCTAGCACGCTGTCACTCAAAAATGACCTCAAACGATCGATGGCCGTTCTACTGAAGAGAGAGGTTGGTAAAGAGGATAATAACTCTCCTCGAATACTAAAGGGATGTTGTTTTATTCATCCATCTATCAAATGAATATAGCAGAAATTACCAAAAAACTTTAACGAAGTTGTTCAGAGTCACAATTTGTCTGTAAGTCTCAATATATTTTCTTTCAGCCGTTCTTGAACTTGGACTTACTCTTTATCCTTCAGGCAGTCAAAGGAGAAATCCAGAAGTGCTTAGGAAGGACAATCTATGAATAATAATAGTGAGAGGTTTGACAAGAATAAACACTGTGAAATCCTTAAAGAGAAAAAATGAATTCTGTCAGAGCCTGCTGTCATATTTGCTTTGCATCTTTTGAGGTACTCAAGAATAATATATTTCGTTATCTCCGGGATAGTCCAAGTTTGCAGTGTTACATGAATGAATTTTGGAAAAAATTATACAAAAGGCATCGACCTTTATGTTTTGGGAGACCAGTATGCAGAAGTGACCCCCATGGTTCATTAAATTCAGAATGGAAGATTATATGACAGGTCTGCCTGAGCACTCTTGAGAAGTTAATGCCGGAAACCATACTCTATTTCTCTTTCTAGATCTCTGCGTGTCCACTATATTGAATTCCAGAAAATGCATCCTATGTTGAAACGTTCTGACTCACATTTCATTATAACCTAAAAAATTGTCAAGCTCTACGATAAGAGCAGTCAGTTGGTGAAGTGCAACACTGGGGTTATCCAATTCAAGAGAAATAAAGACAACCCTCCTATTCTCTCCTTTATGCCTTTAAAAAGCTGAAATATTCTCGAAAAAAAAATTGAGTTTTTGTTTACCTCAATAGAGTGCTCCTCAAATTTTCCAGAGAATATTTGAATATTTTGGTTAAAACTGGAACCAATACTTTTGGCTAAAACCAGGTACGAGTAGTCCATGAGCACATTACCCCCAGACAGAGCTGATCACGAGAACAGATTATAGTAAGCTCGACAGTTAAAATATTTCGGTTTATTTAGTTATTCGGTCGAATTGGCCTAGCAGTTTGATGAAAAAAACTTTCCACTCAGAATTACACCTTGCAAATTAAATATTTATCACTAAACGGTTTCTTCATTTCATGGACATACGGCATTCTGCCCTCAGGATTTCAGATGGTAGATCGAAAATATATATCTCGTTATATCTCTAGAACAGTTGATTTCATAGGAAGTCTGGTTCATGAAGGTTCTATAGAAGACCTATTGAAAACAGTAAATGGACATACGTTATTCACCTACTCCTTGATTTCGCCCAATATCAAATTTGATCAAGTTATTGTCCATTTAACCTGTAAAATTAAAATTGTAGGTATCTCCTTCGGAAGATGTTAAGAGAGCGTAAGATATTTTGAACTCACCTTACTGCTTATTGATATTTTTTCAAATAAAAAATATGATGAAGGAATAATTCACTATATTCTGGATTTTATGAAACGAGGTAGAGAAAATTTCACTATCGTAAGTTGAGCAAACAAACATTGGAATCTCATTTTGAAGTTCATCCGATTATAGGAAAATTGTTCCGTAACAATCAATCATTATCATCGAAATAATACCTTCAAAAGATAACAATTGAAGGTTATCATACTTTTGATCTTGTTTTGATATACATACCGACTTAAGCAAAATATATAGAATCTAAACAGCGATAATGTCGGACAGTGATATAAATGCATCAAGGCAATTTTTGCGCTCGACTTCTAGCACGCTGAACGATCAATGGCCGTTCTACTGGGGAGTGGTTGGTAAAGGGGTTAATAACTCCTCTCTACCCGAATACAAAAAGGATTTTATTTTTATTCATCCATCTATGAAATGAATATAACGAAATTACCAACAAAATTCCTTGTGTGATGAAATCACAAATAGAATCAACAATAGCCAAATACATTAAGAATCTTATCCTCCAGACCTTTCATCTGATCAGTCACTAGTCTAGATAACCCTTCAGATAATACCCAAATCGTATGAAATTAAATCATAACTAACAACGGAGAAAACCAATTGAGCTAAGGTCCAGAAAAACTCGTGAAAGAAGCAGATATGACTATAATCTTAAAAACGCCCGATGAAATAGAAACAACTGCATGCAACCTAACAAAAATGATACAAAAAGCAAAATTCGGAAACTGCCGGTAGAAAAACGAAGAGCAGAAGGAAAATAGCAAATATCACGGAATGATGCCTTACAATTTTTCTTCTTCCCAGTGACGTCCAGTGAGATTTCATGCATCATTAGCAACTTGAAAGCTGATGGCAGCGTGGGTCCGGATTTGATTTCTCCGAGAATTTTGAAACTGCTATCTCCTTTGATATCTGAACATGTGGCATTTCTCATCAATGAATCTGTTTCGGCAAGCATCTTTCCATCTATCCTTAAAGAAGCAAGGATTATACCAATTCACAAAAAGGATGATATTCATGATATTGCTAATTACCGCTTAATTTCCATCCTTAGCCAATTGTCTAAGATATGCGAAAAAGTAATCTACGGAAGAGTATACAATTACCTTGAAAAATTTTCAATTCTCTCAAGTTGTCAGCATGGCTTTAGATGTGGAAGATCAACCCAGACCGCTTGCTGTGAGTTTCTAGAGTTCGTGTATTCTTCTGTGGATGAAGGTGCTCACGTGGTGGGGATATTCTTCGATCTTTCTAGAGCGTTTGATACTCTGCAGCATGAATTTATATTGGAAAAGCTGTATCAATTGGGTTTTAGAGGATTTTTCTGGATTGGGTGAAGAGCTTTCTGAGTCATCGGAGAATTTACGTCCGGCTCAATGATTCCAATTCCAGCAAATACCAAACCAACCTTGGAGTTCCACAAGGTTCGGTTCTTGGGCCTCTTTTATTTATTCTATTTATGAACGATTTGCCGGACCACATTTTATCCTGCATCCTGATACTCTTCATGGACGACACCTTGATTGCAATTAGAGCAGGAAGTCTGGAGGAGCTAAAGATAATGTGTGAATCTGTAATCCAATCTTTCAAAAATTGGTGTCATCGTAACAACCTGATTATAAATTTGACCAAAACTTACATTCTCAAGTTCCAAAACCGCACAACTCCGTCTAATGAATCTGTACTATTTCACCATTCCGAGGGGTATCTTGAGTCCACCGATTGAGTTAAATTCCTTGGCATTTATGTTGATAACAACCTTAGATGGACCAATCAAACTGATGAAATTTGTAAAAAGTTGAACAAATCCTTTTATGCTATATCGCGACTCAAAAGTGCTCTCCTGTAGATGCCTTATTGGGTATTTATTACAGTATGGTATACAGACACCTGAATTATAGTGTAGTTCTGTGGGGATCATCGGTTGGGGTAGGCCGTGTCTTCGTCTGTCAAAAGAAGATTTTAAGGCTCATTTTTATCTTAAACCTTTAGATTCCTGCCGTCCACTATTTAGCAAATTTAAAATCCTGACATTCCATGTATTTTCATTTTAAACTGCTTATTGTACATTCATAAAAATATACAATATTTGAAAAAATGTTCAGATTTTCACAATTATGAAACCAGGCATGAAAATGATTTATGCATTTCTGGGCATCATACAACAAAGTACGAATCAGCACCTTCTTACTTAGGAGCGGAGCTCTACAATCATTTACCAAATATAATCAGATCATTGAATCTGAGACAATTCAAGAAAGAAGTTAAGTCGTTGTTGATTCAAGGTACCTACTATAGTGTTGAGAATACCTCTCCGTAAGTTCTTTAAACTAAAAACTCTTATTTTAATAACACCTTCTTTATTATTGCATAGGATCTGCTTTGTAATCAAATATTTTTAAACAGATGACATTTGATGTCATTGTATTATTAAATGCATATCTCAAATAATAAAGTAAATTTAAATACATTAAATTGTCTAATTTGTTTTTAGAATTATCAATGAATGTTAAATTTTTTTCCAAAATTATGAATATAAGAAATTGTAGATTTACAAGCTACAATGAATTGATTTATACCCTTTAGGGTAGATGTAGGTAATGGAAATTACTGAGCAAAAACAGTAATAAAAACACGAACTATTTATTGTTCCATTTGAATCATGAACTTCTTATTACTTAATTATCAACTTTCATTACGTACTCTCGACAGAAAAGTATCCTGAAATTTGAAATTAAACACAAAAATATTATTTCTTATTTATTACTTGATATCTTTTAAGATATTCGAACCAAATGAAGACAATTTAGAATGGATATCGCAGACATTGCTATTGTTTTGTACCATTTCAATTCAAGAAGCTATAAATTCTTCATATTAGAAGATATTTATTGACTAAAAGTTTTATTAGATAAACAGGCATGGATTACAATAATCAACGTTCATCGATGAGTCAAAAATATTTTTCATTCATTGATTTTTCAAAAAGCTAACAGGCTTTGGAGATGAAATTTAGCAGTAAATGATATATCCGGAGCTGTACTTGAATGTATAAGGCATTAAATATAAAGCACAAAAACTCACTCAAAAGAATATATTAATTGCGATATAATCTTCGATGAAGAAGATGTACTTTTATTATTGAAGTTTTCAAAAGAATGAAACTTGAAATTCGAACAAAAGTGAAATCAAACTGTGAATGGTTATTTATTAATTAAGATATAAATAGGTTTGTTGATACTTTCACACTCATTATGGCGGGGGTTTTAGTATCACACTATTTCAGAGTGCAAGCAATAGCTTGTACCTTACGTCAGTGCTACAGTAATTCGAACGACTTTCAACTTTACAACTTGATCGCATAGATTTTCTAGTTAATCAAGAAACCAAATATCAGTTGCTTATAACTACTGAATTATTCGATGGATTTCGCCCAATGACGAATTTGATCAAGTTATTGTCCATTTAACCTGCAAATATTAAAATCGAGGTTATCTGCTTCGGAAGATCTTAAGAGAGCGTAAGACATTTTGAACTCACCTTACTGCTTATTGATATTTTTTCAAATAAAAAATATGATGAAGGAATAATTTACTATATTCTGAATTTTATGAAACGAGGCAGAGAAAATTTCACTCTCGTAAGTTGAGCAAACAAACATTGGAATCTCATTTCGAAGTTCACCTGATTATAGGAAACTTGTTCCGTAACAATCAATCATTATCATCGAAATAATACCTTCAAAAGATAACAATTGAAGGTTATCATACTTTTGATCTTGTTTTGATATACATACGGACTTAAGCAAAATATATAGAATCTGAACAGCGATAATGTCGGACAGTGATATAAATGCATCAAGGCAATTTTTGCGCTCGACTTCTTAGTCCGGTCAAAGTATACATACCAGGTTACCAAAATTCGCATAGAGCTGAAAATTGGTAGAGATGGTCAGGATACCATTAGAAAGAAAGGGTGAAAAGTCCCCAAAAATCCCATTGTTGCTAAAAAAGTTATTCAAGGTCAGAGATCGCGAAAATGGTTTTTTTTTCAGCCAAACGGTGAGTTTTATCATAAAAATAGCTCAGACATAAATTGTAGATCGTGCAATTATCTACAAAAATTGTCTCCATACTTTTTTTCGTGAGAGTCACCGTTTCCGAGATATGAGCTAAGAAAGTTGTATGCTCCATAAAATGCATAAGTACGCCACGTTCATTCGTCACTGGCGCCGTAATGCGAGTTGAATTCTTTTTCTTTCGGTATATTAACTTTAAAAAAATCAATATTAACTTAAAAGAAACTAAGTCCATTGCCTTCTACGCCAGTGCAACCTTGAAGTCTGTTTTTAAAATGTTTGAGAAACAAGATTTACTTGATTGTGCCGAAGTTTTTAAAAATAATAAGTCTACTCCAAAAGACATAATTAATCATGGAATTTGCTTTCTTCTTGCCAAGTACGGAGCTCCCAAAAAAATTACCTGCATTGATAAGTTCCGTTACGTGTCTTTTGTCAAAAAAACTCGTAACAAAAAGCAAGTGCAATTGGCTTCTCTTCCTCCAACCTCGGCTTCTGCACAACATCTTCTTCGGGTATATTATCAAGTTCAAGTGTGGCTTGGTAATCGATTAGACCCAAAAGACTGGGGTTGGATGTTGATTGATAATGCATTAGAACCTGTCCAAACTTTACTTCCACCTGCACCGGAAAAACTCCTCAACACCATTTTTGCAATTGTAAAAGGATGTAATGCCAAATGTGGCTGCAAAAAAGTTGGGTTGTTTTGTTCCTTAACCTGTACAAGTTGTCAAGGCCAGCTTTGTTCTAATGCTGAATCTCCATTAGAAGAGGACTCATTTCATATAAACGACGAGACATCCGATCCATCGCTTTTGGACGAGTTTATTTTCACTCAGCTCGAAGAAGAAACAGATGTAATAAATACAACTTTCTTCGCTCATATCTCGGAAACGGCGACTCTCACGAAAAAAAGTATGGAGACAATTTTTGTAGATAATTGCACGATCTACAATTTATGTCTGAGCTATTTTTATGATAAAAGTCACCGTTTGGCTGAAAAAAGCGAAAAACCCATTTTCGCGACCTTTAACCTTGAATAACTTTTTTAGCAGCAATGGGATTTTTAGGGACTTTTCACCCTTTCTTTCTAATGGTATCCTGACCATCTCTACCAATTTTTAGCTCTATGCGAATTTTGGTAACCTCACCTCTGTTATTTGGTCTAACTTGACCGGACTATCTAGCACGCTGTCACTCCGAAAATGACCTCAAACGATCGATGGCCGTTCTACTGAAGAGAGGTTGGTAAAGGGGATAATAACTCCTCTCTCCTCGAATACTAAAGGGATGTTATTTTTATTCATCCATCTATCAAATGAATATAACGAAATTACCAAAAAAACTTTGCTGAAGTTGTTCAGAATCACAATTTGTCTGTAGGTCTCAATATATTTTCTTTAGCCGTTCTTGAACGGACTTACTCTTTTATCCTTCCAGGCAGTCGGAAAATCAAGTGTAGGAAGGGACAATCTATGAATAATAGTGAGAGGTTTGACAAGAATAAACGCACAATCCCTTAAAAGAAAAAAAAATGAATTCTGTCAGAGCCTGCTGTCATATTTGCTTTGCATCTTTTGAGGTACTCAAGAACAATATATTTCGTTATCTCCGGGATAGTCAAAGTTTGCGTGTTACATGAATGAATTTTGGAAAAATTATACAAAGGCATCGACTATGTTTTGGGGGCCGGTAATGAAGTGACCCCCATAGTTCATTGATTCAAGAATGGAAGATTATATGACAGGTCTGCCTGAGCCTCTTGAGAAGTTAATGCGAGCCATATCTATTTCTCTTTCTAGATCTCTGCGTATCCCACTATATTAATTCCAGAAAATGCATCCCTATGTTAAAACGTTCTGACTCTGACTAAGTATAACCTAAAAATTGTCAAGCTCTACGATAGAGCAGTCAGTTGGCAGATTGCAACACTGGGGTTATCCAATTCAAAGAAATAAAAGACAACCCTCCTATTCTCCTTTATACTTTAAAGAAAGCTGAAATATTCTCGAAAAAAAAAATTGAGTTTTTGTTTACCTCAATAGAGTGCTCTCAAATTTTCCAGAATATTTGAATATTTTGGTTAAAACTGGAACCAATACTTTTGGCTAAAACCGAATTTGATGGTCCGTGAGCACGATGACCCCCGAACGGAATGATCTTGAGAACAGATTATAGTAAGCTCGACAGTTAAAATATTTCGGTTTATTTAGTTATTCGGTCGAATTGGCCTAGCAGTTTGATGAAAAAAAACTTTTTCGAATTACACCTTGCAAATTAAATATTTATCACTAAGCGGTTTCTTCATTTCATGGACATACGGCATTCACCTACTCCTCAGGGATTTCGAATGGTAGATCGAAAAATATATATCTCGTTATATCTCTAGAACAGTTGATTTCATGGGCGATCTAGTTCATGAGTTCTATAGAAGACCTATTGAAAACAGTAAATGGACATACGTTATTCACCTATTTATTTTTACAAACATCTTATTTCAGAGTCTAATAGGTTTTTAGGACGCTCGAGTAACTATCAATTGAGCATCGTGGGTTCATCAACAGCCACCTAAAGAGTCCCTGACCTTACCAAAGTATTCTGAAAGTTTCGCACTAAAAGTTAGAAATGCGATCGAAACCTTTGACCTAGAAAATGGTAAAAAATCACCGAGTATAAACAAAACATGTAGTATTTTAAATCGCAAAGATCTCCAAGCAGATTCACAATGTTATCGGATTCGGAAACTTCAATAACAGGTATTCTTTCACCTCGATAGCCTATTGTGAACCTTATGGAGAAGGGAATAGAATCGCAGTTGCATGACTCATTCAATGGAACAACGTAGCAGGTCGTCCAGTCAGGTGTGTTTACCTGTTACTTCGAACCATGGTACTGTGAAGTAGCTTTTTCAACATTCCGGTTACGTCCTCTACTTAGGAAATGTGTTATACCTTGTCGTGATATCGAAACAATCAATTATGATGTGTAAAGTGTCATTTTTCCTCTTGTTCGTCATTTTAGCGAACAAATTTTGGATATCTTGTGCCATAACAGTAGACGGTGTTCAATGCGGTCAAAGAAAATGTGGGATAGGTGATTTCTGTTCGGAACACGATGGAATTTGCAAGCCCTGTGCATCCATCTGTACAAAAGAGCATCATAATTTCGAAGAGCCGGAATGCAATAAGAACTGTCAAGGTATGTTTGCAATAATAAAAAAAAATCGATTCAATTGCAAAAGGTGTTGACCTGTCGATTTAAAGTTTTATAAGCCTGTATCATGATTATAAATAACCAATGAATAAATTGGGAAAAACCACAACAGCAATTATTACTGTCAGTATCAAGTATCGAAGATAGTACCTATTATTCATTCAACTGAAAAATCACGAGCCAACAAGGTTTTATTATATTGCTCGACAGCTAAATTAGAGATAGTCGAGTAGTTGGAAATTTTAATCTTCAAAGTATAAATAAAAGATCTTATCAATTGTGAAGTTACACACTGAGGAGGTTAAACGAAATATATAGGTAGTTATTGCCCGATAGCACAGAAGTATAGACTTTTGCCAAATTCGGAATGTAGAAATCTTGAAAAATTAAAAAAATCTAAGGCATCCTTTGAATCAAACATTTTTTCTTTTTCATACGACGGTCATTTCTTCAACTAGATTGAATTGTATTAATACCACATATTTGTAAAATCAGAGGAAACAATCAAGAAGGAATTTGCAGAAAAACGCAGCGACTATCAGTTTTCGATTCTGAAATGAGGTCCATTAAAGTAATTAGCCCCATCTTATGCTTGTATTGCATTGGCATGCCATTGCATTTTCTTTACCGTTCTAAATTTTGCCCCAATCTTTTCTGATATGTTTCCTTCTTATTTGAATGACAAATTTCTATAAGTTCATTTATTCAACCGCAGTTTTATATAGGTAACATATATTTAAGTTTGTTTCATTTTCTAAATATACAATATAGACAGTGTAGATCATTACTATGTCACATGGAATATTTTGGTTATTTTTACAAAGTTCAAGCTTATTTAAGAAAGCCCTTATTACATTACACTGGTCAACAATGGTTTTGACTTTTTGATTTCATATGAATTTGATGCCCTGAATTCAAATGCAGATGCTATTAGTTTTTGCCTGTTAGCTCGAATTTTTAAGATATCAACATTTTTGTGAATCATACATTACACAATTTTAAAAGAAAAACCATGGTTTAAAGAAACAAATTAATAAAGGAATTTTTATTATATTACAGAGATAATACAGATATTATTCATTATATACTGTAAAAAACAGAAAAAGTCATCATTTTAACCAATTACTCACTAAACATTTCGGAAACTTCTTTTTCGTGACATTCTTGAATGTATTTTAGAACAATACCGTTTTAAAGACCAGCAGTAATCTGCCATCATGTGAGTATCCCATCTTCCTTGATAGCGATCCTCCATACATTTGATATCTTGCTATTCACTAATGTCGCCTAAATTATCAGGAAAACGGTCTAAGTGGCTGTATAAATAGTGCACCTTAATGCTCATGTTACACCCAAGTGATCTGAAATTATTCAGCATCTCATTGACTAATTCAACATAGTTTCCAGCTTTGTTTACCCAGAAAATTTTGGACAACTGAAACAAATGAATTCCAGGCATTTTGTTCAATCTCAATCATTTAATTTATGAAGTCAGGGTCTTTAATCAGATGTCTTATTTGTGGGCCATCAAATATTCCTGCCTTAATTATTTCCTTACTCAGCTGAGGCATTTTTTCCCCTATATATGCAAAGTATGATCCAAGAGCCTTTACAAACTGCTGCATTAGACCCAGATTGATATGCAGGGGTGGACACATGATTTTCACTCGCGGAACTAAAGGATCATTGATGATATTCTTTCCCCATCATCCCTGTTTTCTCTTCTAGGCCACTCTTTTTCTAACCCAGTGTTGCGTTTTGTTTCTGCTATCCCAGAGGCACAAGAAACAAGGATACTTGGTGTGGCCACTTTGCTGTCCAAGGAGAAAGTTTACCATTTTTAATTCTACACAAATATCCCATTGGTGATCATGATACTTTATTTTTTCCAAAACCAAAGCTATGTTGTCATATTGCTCTTTCATTTTCGTTGAGTGAGCAATTGCTACTGAGCCATATTTGCTCCCATTATGTAGAAGAACACATTTCAAACTTCGCTTTAAGCTGGCAATAAATAGGCGCCAATGATCCGGAAAATTTTCAGGAAGACCCATTTTTACCAGGAGTTCTCTAATAGCATGGCAAAATAGAAGATTTAGTTCTTCGGAGAAAAAAGGTAGCCGATCTTTCTCCCTTGTGAGATAAAATGTAATTTTCGTTCCTGGTTCAAGGAAATTTTTTTCCTTCAACCTGGAAGCTAGTAATTCATAAGCTTCTTTCTACAGGTTGAGATCTCTAGTGAAGTCATTTAACTCATCTTGGTTGAAACATTGGGGAATTGGTGACATCGTTTCAAAATCACTGTTACCTTCAGTAGTGTCAGAATTCTGATCAGAGAGACATGTGTCCTTACAGAGTTCTGGTAGCTGCTGAAAAGTTGGAATTGGCACTTCTTCTGAGTGAGAGATAGGGCGTCTTGCAGAGACTAAATCTGCATAAGTCCTCTTGTTACGGTTATTTCCATTGATTCCAGTAATATTTACTAGGAAGAAAGAACAGTCATCGAAGTGATTTTTGGTTCTCAGCCAAACCAAGTTTTCTGTTCTGTTTCCAAGAACGTGTATTCTCCGCATATGTAGCAAAAAATATCAGGATGATGTACACAGCTTCTTCTACTTGAACTCATTTCTATTCAACAACACAAATACAACAATTCACATTAACAAACTACTTTTTAGATTTACTTTTCAACAACTCGTTACTAAAGAGAAATTTCATATGACGCTAAGTTCTATCTATCTGCATCGCGGGAATTCACAAACTAACTCTCAACTGCAGTTGAAGTTCACTTCAGACTGGACAGCTCAATATATCGGATTTCTATGGAACTAACTGGATGACACTAAATAGGATTAAATCCCACTTGTTAACAGTTTGTCAACCAATCAGTTATATATCTCATATTGTTAGTCTTCTATTTGTAATAAATGAATTAAAATAATAATTATAATAAATTTTATTATTTTAAATTCAATTTGTTACAAATGAAGACTGACAATAAGAGAAATATACAAGAATCTATCTCTTGTATAAATTTGAAATTTTTAACTATTTCAAATTCACAAATTATTTTATTCACAAAAATTCACTTCACCCTTTTGAATTGAAAGCATACATAAAACAACTGAAATAAAATGTTTCTCCTTATCTAGCAATGTTACCATATGATTTATAAGTCACATGTTATAATACAAATGTTAAATACAAATAAAGTTAATCAAATTTACACCTCTTAGTTTTCATGTTGTATCTGAGCCGGACAAACATAAATAATATCATCATCTGTATGCTTGATTGAGCAGACCATAGTTACCAAACTATTGTCAACAATTTGTTTTTTAAATGTATCCTGACTTTTTTGGCATCTTCGTTTATTTCAGCAATGTAGTTTGACCAAAAAAATCGATTTGTGAGATTGTTTAATGGGTCTGAATAAACAAATCGAGTTCCACTGAAAAAAATGGAATCGATTGATTAAGTCTTCAAATACTTCACCCTTTTAAATTAAAAGTCTACATAAAACAACTGAAATAAAGTGTTTTTCCTCTTCTAGCAATGTTACCATATGATTTATAAGTCACATGTTATAATTTAAATACAAATAAAGGTAATCAAACTTACGAATGTTTTTAATGAGTTATATGACGGTAATGGTGACTTGGAGTGCAAGAAGAAGAAATTAAAGCCCATATCAGTAAAAATTTGTTGAGCGGTGGCGCCATCTACAGCGAAAACATGCCAAACACCCTTAATTTTTCAGTTTTTTGTGTTTTTTAGAGAAATTATAGATGTTTGGCACTTGTTATTATTTTTCTGCATCAGTTTAGAATTTAGATGCCTACCGTTAATTTTAAAAAAAATTGATGCAAATCGGTTGATTGGTTTAGGTGCTAGACCTTACTATGCATCATATTATTATAATGGATTTCCAAAGTATGCACTCCAACTTAAGACATTTTTTATTCCACTCAACCATAATACTTTTCCATGAATTTTATTTCTTCGCAGATTATCTCCACAACCTGAGGTATATGCAGAAAAATGAAGCTGGTTCACCTTCAGAGGACTTGGAAAAGTTAAAAGGTAATTATCTTATTATACAGAATGAAAAACTATAACAGAACAAGAAAATATTTCGAGATTAATAGATAACATACAATTTATTTATATTCACTTAAATAAGCAGCTTTGAAAAATACTATTTCAGGGGAAGTACGAAGATTGTCAAACATGATAACTACAACACTAGCCTTCGTTTGCATCATGATGGTCATCCTTCTCGTTGTGTTAAGCTTTCAATGTTATCGATGGAAAGTTAAAAAGAACATTACTCTCGCCAACTTGAAGTCGAAACTTTTCAAGGTGAGTTGATTTTGAAGTATTAGAACCATCTTTCGTCCGATTCCATCAACAAGTTGAGCATTTTTGACAATTATGGCAGCCGTGATGAATGACGTTCGAAAAGGCTCCTTTATTTCAAGATATTGATATTAAGAACCTGTTCAGGATGTCTTCAATGACACTACAATACAAATATAACTTGCAACATATTGAAATCACTATAAAAATATATGGAAGATGATAAAGAAACTGCAACACCCGGAAGGAGCTGTTTGAATTTTGCATAGTTCTTGTTGAAACATAGATACTATAGCTACGAATAAATGATTGAAATTTGGAGAAAACAATGGTGAAGGTTTTTATATCGAATAATTTTCTGTTACTTTATTATTGTAGTCTATGTTTAGTTGTTATTAAAATGCCTACAGTACGTGTATTAGGAGTTTATCGTCAAAGTGAATGTAAAAGTGGACGAATTATTGGTCAACAGTAGAAGGGGTTCTCGTTTCGAGAAATCACTAATCATATGAACAGGAATCCAACTACTGTTATGGGCACCGGGCACCATACATTTCGTATTTTTCCGCCCATTTTAATCGCCACAATTAGTGTAGGCGTTCAAAACCGAAATGTATGGCACCAAATCGTCGTGTTTAATTGAAGATTATGTCTGTTACCTCCTGATTTTGGAAGCTCCGATCAAAATCGTGGCGATTAGAGACGTAGAATCATTATTCGGATCGACGTGTTTGAGCCATTTACGCCCGATAGTCCGGTCATTTTAGATATTTTAAACCCCAATCTGCAGAAAAATTCCTAGTGAGCTGAATTTTATTATACACCTTTATTACGGCATTGTTATGAAGATGGACATTGATATCATGCTAAAATAGTTATAAAGGTCAAAAGGTTACAAAATCGGTTTTTCACAAATATCTCTTGATCTATTGCTTAGAGGTCAATTAAGTTCATCATAAAAATTATTTCTCGTGAAATTGTCTACAAAAATTTTTCATGCATTTTTCTGTAGAATTAACCGTTTTTGGAGTAGAGCACCGAGAAAGCGAATATATTATAACAATGCACTCGTTTCCTCACCACCTTCGAGGTAGAATGCAGGGCGCATTTTTTCACGGTTTTCCTCGTAGGCATAATCCATAATATGTAATAAGAGTTTTTTTTTTAATTAAGAGTGAATAATTTTTATTTGAATACAAAAAATACAGGAGAATTAACTTTTGTATTCAATTTTTTTAACATTAATTGTCGATATCTTCAGTTTCTGTGTCATCAACAGTTGCTGGCAAAACGTCGAGTGGACTTATACCTATATTTAAACCAAGATCTTCATCATTTTCAATGCGCTTAAGCATGACTGGCCTCGGCAATGTCCACAAACTTCCGAACATCTTAATCCAATTTTTCTGCATCCACATTTGCCGCTGCAACCTTTGGTATGTTATTTATGATACATTTCATATTGTCATTCACAAATTTAATAATTATTATCAAATAATTTCGAAACAAACACTGTTGTTATTTTGATGGTTACTCTGATACCAGTAAAAATATCAAAGCGATGGAACAACTAAGACTGTTGTTTTTACATCTTGTGGAGTTCACTTCAATGAATCGATGGAAGTTCCTATCAGGCAAGAAAAATTCTTATCTAATCGATTTAACAGAAGAAAATTGATTGAAATGCTTATTAGGAAGTTCGAAGAAGTTAGTATTGCTACAAGACAATCACGTGATGATGTTGACGTTTTATTAGTTGAAACATAGATTGAAAAATCAATAAATAATATTAGAATTATTGTTGAAGAAGACATAAATCTGTTGGTACTTCTCATCGCACGTACACAAATACTTGATCAACCACATTGCTCTCGAGATGTCATTATAATTACAGATGTTGTAGCTCTGCTAAACTAACAAGGCAAAGTACAGCTGTAAAATTTCCATTATTACCACCTACTTCTTCAGCAGCAGCTCAACACCATATTTATCGAATGTATTATCAAATACAAACCTGGCTAGGACAAGAAATTGATCCAGAAAAGTGGGGTTGGGAGTTGAAAAGTAAATACTGCAGCCAATAACAAATTTATTATCACCAGCACACGATAATCTACTAAACACAATCTTCTGTAATTGTTCAAATGGGTGCAGCGGCAAATGTGGATACAGAAAAATGGATTGAGATGTTCAAGAAGTTTGTGGACATTGCCGTGAAGGCGATTGAACAACATATCATTAACAAACTTAGAAAAAAGTGTGTTTTTCTTTTCTGCAAATTTCAATACTTTACTACTTGCTTTGTTTTTTATGTTTCACAAAATAAAATATATATATTTCAACAGTTCCTTCTTGAGATTCTAGTTTCTTTGTCAGTAAGTTAACATGAGAAATACACTGAAATACAGAGATAGAAATACAGTAATTGTTGAGGATACTGAGATAGATATTGAATAAATGATAAGTTGAAGTCAATTTTGGAAAACTTGAAGCGATTTTTTCGATTTTTGACTCTGTGGCAGCTTTCACTTGATTGATTGCAGTTTTAGTTAACACTTTACAACCGTAAACCCATAATTTGTCACCAGTTATGGTGAAATTCGGTTCGTCACGGATCGAGTTCAATATGCCCTGAGCAATATTACCGCGATACTGATTTTGCTCGAAATTGAGCTAATTTTGGAGCGACACGACTCATTGGCTAAAATCTAAAAATTATAAATATTTGCAGCTTGAAATTGAATAGAGGAAAGATGGTTATTAGATTGATTATTTTGCAATGCGGACTTAGAAACCGAAGTTGAAGGTTATCAATGTGTTTAGTGTATCGAATTGATAAACTACGTTTAACTCCAACTTAGCAACGGGCCGTAAGTGCCTCAAATTATCACAAGGTTATGTTTTGTGAACTCCTTGAGTACTATGATAATGATGCATTGAAACCCAAAATTGCAGTAAATTGTTAGAAATATTGATTGTGGAATGGGAATAATAGTCAAAATAATTTTTTAGTTTAATGCAGTTCAATGATTAAAAGAACCGACAAGAGTCATTTCCTTTTTGTGAATCGAAATGAAGTTGCAACTGCACATTCCAAGCCTACGTCGGTTTCAATATTTTTGGCATGTAATATAGTTAATCACCAAACATAATACCTAGGAACATGAAACGATGACTCTCCTCCGGGAAGATTGTATAACAATTTCAATTCAATGCATAAGTCGAGGAAATAGTTCGATGAATAAGTATGCGTTAAATAAACATGAAGGAAGGAAATTATATGGTATTGCATCCTCTTTTCAATACAACATAGTTGCAAATAAATTAAGGAAAGCACAGACGTGAGGTCAGGAACTTTGCCTGCTTGTTTTTAAGTCTTTTCCCGTACCCTCTCACTGTGATACTAATACACTACAGCAGGGCTTCCCGAACTGTGCGTCGCGACGCCCTGGGGCGTTGCGGGACTATTCCAGGAGTCGTGACGTGATTTACATAAATTGGCATTGAGAGTTTTGTTACCATTTGCGACTTCGTACTTGTGCGAAACAGGTTTTTCTGCAGTTGCAGTAATAAAGAACAAGTACAGAGTACAGATCAAAACTAAATTTAGAGAAAGAGATGAGAGTGGCAATATCGAAACTTGAGCCCCGATTTGAAAAGCTATGCTCAGAAAAGCAAGCACATCCTTCTCATTAATAGCCAGCCAACAAAGTCAAATAATTATTTCCTTTCATTTTCTTTCTTGAGTTTGTTATTTCTTATTTTCTAATAAAAAACTATAAATGTATTTCGAGTTTTTCTTACAATTTATTACTAGGTTAGTAGGTACTACAACTGATAGATTACTTATTGGCTAGCTACGGGGAAGAGGCGTCGCAAAAGACTGTCAAATTGCCAAGGGCGTCACAGTAAAAATAAGTTTGGGAAGCCCTGCACTACAGTAATTATTTCCTTAAACTCAATAGTATATGTTTTCAAAGGAGTCAAAATTCTTAATATGGTATAGTACGTGAAAAATATTCCATTTTGTGACAGAAATATGAAGTTGAAATCAATGTTGTATACACCCACTCCTAATGAATATTCAAAAATTGTATTGGAATTTCTGAATCTTCCACTAATTTTATTATCATTTTCAGAGAAAAGAAAAACCTGCAGACGTCGAGAACCCTTCCAATAATAAGAAACCAGATTTACGACTAGATATCACCAATATGTCATCAGTATCAGATCATAGCCCAAAAACAGCTATGACATCTGTAAGCACAAGGAGGCCAGCAGAAGATAGTGCCTTGGACTACGCTTATGACAATCATGCGATGACTTCAAGCCCTCAGTGATTTCTCAATTCCCGCTAATTTTCATTTGGTGCTACCTTGAATAAGAATGAAGAGAGAAATAAAATGAGTGATTGCTCACTCGGAAAAGAATGCTCAATTCGGCATTAAAACTTATTCAATGATCATATTTTGAAATTGAGTTTTGTTTGAGACTCTTAAGAGATTTCTCTCTACAATAACTCTCGAATTATTTTAGAGTCTATTTATTCTGAGTCATAATTTAAGTAAGCAATAAGCCTTTATTATAATTAAGTCTCCCTTAATATTAGGCTGAAATTTAGGGTTATAGGAACCTGAGTGCTCACTATTGTCATTTTTTAAAACTTGATACTAATTCAGCTTCGGATCGAATTTTGAAACATTTTCGCTTTAAAAATTTTTTTATAAAAATTAAGAATCTTAATTTTTATTGAAAACTTCATTATGGATTTTGAAAAGAATAATCGTTCTATTTTTTGATTCACCTTTCATTTTGGAATGGTATAAAATTCTCTTCAGATGATTTGTTTTCAATTAAACAGTAGTACCTGAGGTATAAATTAAAATACAAGGAAAAACTGTATGTTTCATAAATATTTTCGTCGCCAAATTACCTCGAAATAACAGAGATATCAACTTTATTAAATTTTGACTATTATGTCACTTTTTTTTGGAAATGTTGAAACCATTATGTTTTCTACTACGTTATCTATCATGGATAGTACGAGGTTTATCGGTAACATTGAAATGTTTAAGTTACCACACTATGCTGAGCTGAAAAAAGTTCGTTGTTATTCTCAATAATGAATGAGTTATTTCGAAAAAAAAATTTTAACCGAACCTGATATATCAAAATTCGATTGGTTTCTATTGAATATTCATGTTTAGATTATGGAAATAGTGAGAAATCTAATTCAGATAAACCTGTATACCACTTTGGATCTGAACATAAGTATATAAAATCTTCTTGAAGATTTTCAAAAAGCTTATTTGAAGATTTATGTCCTTCTCTAGTCTTTTCATTCCCTCCTAATTATACGGTTCCATTTATTTCTGCAGCAACAGATCCATTGATCATATACTACAGTACACATAATGAAATCCTCATTTTCAACGATTTTATAGAAATACCGTAGTTTTATTGGCAAAGAAATAATAGCGAAACCTGACATCAATGTTCTTGTCTGCAAAAAAAACTTAACAGGTGAATTCTCCAAAATGGGATATGAAAAAGAAATTGTGATAAAGCTTGTACTTAAAATGGTGCCATTTGTACTTAAGACCATTCAGATTGATAAATCACCATTGATATTTAACTGAAAAATGTTTCTATTTCACCTCGGAAATTAATTGTATCAATGCATAGAGGAACTCAATAGCCTGTCAACTAAATGACTTATTATGGTATTTGGGAAAACTATTGCAGAGTGTTTCAGTTTATTATAATATTTTTCCCTTTTAATCGAGAACAATTCACTGTTCTATGAAGAATATTATGAAACTAAATACTATGGTAATGTTTTATGAAACATATCCAGTAAAGAGCTCTAAGAAATTTTGAGTACTTTTTAAATTTATTCTATTGATATTTAGCAGAGGATATTGGATGTCAGTTGAATTTCAAGGATCATAATCGACAATCAGATTGTTTTTTGAGTTTTATTCTTAAAATTTTCAACAATTTGAGTTCAATGTTCACCATATTTTATTATGTAAGAATTTGAAATTCTGGTTTAAATCATCATTGAAATGAAGCTCCTCGATGAAATGTGATATGTGGAGTTGCAATAAGTTTGTTAAATTGAAAATATTTGTGTATGTTATTGTAGTCCGTCCTCATGTTACTAAGATGAGATTATTTTGATTGCATATTGATTTAAATCTAGATTAAGATAAAAATGATTGTTATGAGATAGAGTATGTCGAGATGTAGTTGGAAATCTCAACTTGAAATATGTTAAATAAAAATGAAAATCGTACTGACATTTACTTTATATATAAAAACATTTGAATTGGTAGTAAACTAATGAGTTGTAACTTTCCAGAGCATCTCAATCTTTCTAAAAATGGATTTTATAATAGAAAATTAAAATTGATCCGAAAAATCCCATAAATGAAGGATTGGCTAATTATGCTCGAAAAGGAATAAATTCAGGTTTTATTTTTCTTGGTCAAAATTATTGCGATAATTCTTTTGGGAGACCCAGGTTTTAGAAAAAAATATTGTTTTAAATTGAGAGGTCTATCCATGGATGGAATATTTCGAATTTATTTGGTCAGTCTCCCCACAAATGACAAAGTTATTTTAAATTCATATTATGATTGTAAGATCTTAGATTCCACAAAAGAAGATTCAATTTACTTTTGTTCGCTTATTCCTAGTTCATTTAACTTGTTGGACAGAGTGCAATTATTTTGCCCAAATGTTTATAACTTTCGAACCAGTTGATCGTACAAATATTTCAGTCAAATTTGTTATTGGGCAGAATCACTCGAAGAGTTATCTATCCGATCGATTTGAAACTTGATAATCGAAATAGTTTGAATAATGTTGAAAGAAATAAATCTGCCTAATTTTTTGATGATCATCTGACTGAATTCATTTCATTCCAAAAATGTCATTAGGAAACATCAATTTCTCGTGAGATATTCGTTGGATCTGAACAAAATTTTGAGTATATTGAAATCTTCCGTATTCTGAAATTCATTTCTCCAGAGTGAACCCACTAGAAGATAAAGGCTTCCTTTAGATGATGATGAAGTTCTCAGAATAAGGTACCGTTTTACGCTCTTGATCGAGAATATATATCAAGGTTTCTTTAAAAACTCCGAGATATCGGCACTCAAAAGTTCCTATGGTTCAAATCCCGTCTATTCAAAAGTCTAAGACCTCGAGCATTTGGTGAATGATTATTATTATTATTAGGAATAAATCCTAGATGGCGCAGTCACCTATTCTACAGATAATATTAACCTACGAAAGACAGCTGTTAAAATTTCATCTCATTTCATTCATAAGTTTGTGGTTTATTTTACTAAGAGTGGATCAAAACAATTTCGTGCTTTAATTTTAGACTTCTTCTTGATGGATAAAAGTACCGTTCTAGCGAAGCAATGGCTTGAAAAGTGTTAATTTGGTTATGTATTTGGTATGGTCGTAGAAATACCGATGATGCAGAACGCAGGAGACGTTCAAATGAGGTGATAACACAAGAAAACATAAAAAAGGTCTACACAATCATTTTGAATGATCGAAAAGTCAAGTTGCGTCAGTTAGCTGACTTCGAAGGGTTCCCAAAGAACGTGCTGACTTTATATTGCATCAGTATTTGACTATGAGAAAGCTCTATTCAAAGTGGGTGCCGGGTTTGCTCACTGTTGACCAAAAACGAGAACCTGTTGACGATTCTAAGCAGTTTTTGTTTAAACGTAACAAACTGGAATTTTGGCGTCGATATGTCACAATGGATGAAACATGGATCCATCACTTCACTCCGGAATCAAAACGATCGTCATTTGAGTGGACAGCAACTGGTGAACCTCGTCCAATCGGCTGGAAAGGTTTGGTTTGGTATTCTGGGATGTGTCTATCTAAATCATGGAACAAATTCATTTTTTCAGAATGATAATGTAATGATTATCCTCACATAACAGTGCTTTAGAAGCAGATCCCTAATTGGATTCTAGTAATTTTCGTTCCACTATAAATATTTTTGGAATACATCTTTGATCTCTCAGCCTTAGGAAGATGAGAAATAAACCACCGAAATTTCATCGTCATAGAGATCTAGGATTTCATTGCTCCTTTAACCGATATCTCCATTCTCAGATCCCTAATGCATAGAGTAAAGATACCAAGAGTGGAAACGAAGCGACCACAGTCCATCAGCGCCATCTCGTGGTTCAGTACCCGAACCAAAAAAATATGCTCTAATTTACTAAGGCCATTAGGAGAGAAACATGAAAAATTTGTAGTTTTGCTTTCACGTGGTATTTCTTTGGTTATGTTATGTTATTGTTATGAGGCATGAGGATCAGTATACAATCATAGATTAATTGATAATTTGATAAAATGTAAGTATAAGTTCAGTTAATAATGAGATACGACTTTCGAGCAGAGGTCACGTAAATAAATATTCAAAGATGCCTACCGGATCAACTTGTATGATAAAAACTGTAGGAAAAGTAAAAAGACGATCCTTAATTATCATTATTCCAGTTACCGAAGAGAAAGGATGTGTAAGTGTTGACGCATTTAAAAAAATTACATATTTATTTGGTTCATAGGTATAACTAATATACTCTGTACTTTCAGCGCTGAAAAGTGGATACAATTTGCAGGTCGTAGGAACGTAGACCTGAGTAAAAATTATGTGATATGTAGTGATCATTTCTTGAGTGAGCAGTACAATTGTATCCAGCCTCGAAAATTGTTGTTATCAGGAAGCCAAATATGTCGTAATATTCTAGTGGAAAAAGAAAAACACCTGACAGGAGAACACCAAATTTTCATATACTTCAAACAAGGAGAAGCAATAGATCCTGAAAAAGGTTTATTGTTTGCTACTGAGGAGCTTTTCAAGTACATTCAAAAGCTGGAAGTAATTCATAATGAATATTTCCCGGAGCTCCTATGTAGTAAAAATAATATTATATAAGAATTAGTGGAGATTGTCAAGAAGCACGAAATAGGATTCACACTGTGTTCCTCTGAATCCTCAGATAATTTTTACAGTTATTTATGACGGTCAGGTGCCATTAGGGGTTCGCTTCATCAATGACGAAAAGAAGAAGAGGGTAACTACGGAAAATCAAAAAACATTTGTCATGAATAAACAACCCTGATGCTATTTGTAATCCACTGATAATTAATTATTTATGAGTTATTACTATGTAATAGTAATTTTCACTATTTTCATCTAATGATTATGTAAATATGGAATTTGTTAGGAAATTCTTTTAATTGTATTTCATAAAATTATTATACTCTAGTATTGATCGCTGATAAATGTTATGTATCTATCCATTATTATTCATTCCAATTGATTCAAAACAATGTTTTGTAGAAGAATAACATACTCGTCACAAAATATGCCATTATATATTTACGTTTTGTTATTTTTTCAAGCTCCAAAATTATTTATTCATGTTCTATTTTCTTATGGATCATCCATTAAAATTTAATGAATCAAAAGCGTGTTTCATATTTATTCTATCAGTACAGTCCATTTCTTAAAAAGTTCTGCCGAGAGAAAACATCCTGAGCCTTAATCAAAAGAAATGCTTTCTTTTGAGTTCAGGATGTTTTTCTGGGCACTAAAAAAATCTTATTTCATTTCGTATAAAATAGGAATACCATTTGAATTTCGCGCCTTTTCTAACTATAGAGTGAACCTATGTCTACTCTATGGTTCTAATTACAGGTTTCAGCTCCCCTGATGCCTCAGAACCCGAAACACTACCAAAATCGTGGTCGTTTTTAGCACTAGAATTAGTTCCTCGTTTCCACTCTTGGTATCTTTACTCTATGCCCTAATGGTTTGAAAAGTTTTACCTGAATAGTTTATTACAATTTAAGCTATTGCAAACCAGATGCCGCTGCGTGTTATCACCTCAATATTGTACTGAAAGGTGGATTCTGAGCTTGTTATTATTATGTTTCAGTTTTTGCGCTTTCTTGCCTCAAAATCTGTAATTTTTCAAATTCTAGCCGAAGATGGCCTCAATCGATTGGGTTCGACTTCCTTATAAGAATCCATGGTCGCATTTGAGTATGTATCCAGCCCCAAATTAGACGACTAAAAGTACAAATTTTTCGAAAAATCGGAAAGGAGAAATGTCAAATAGGCCGTAAGAAACTTCTATTCATGATGCTTTAACGATACGTATTCGATTGAGATCGGTCGGACTCACTAATTCAGTTATTTTCTATTTGAGATAAAGATTTGTTCCATTATCTTGGTCTTTCTAAATTTTTGATATAAGATATATTATGTTTGTTGATTCTTTCATATTCTTTGTGGCTGCCGTTCCGGAGTCCAAGTAAATATTTTAGAACATGGGCGTAAAAGCTCTTGGGAGAGTTCTCTACATTTTTTTTATGAGAATATTGATATAGGATACCTAGAATACACTGGATTATTTTTCAGCTTTCAGTAGAAGCATTAAAAAGCGTATAACCCTATTTTATTCTTCATATGTCGCCAAAATTTGTGTGCATATGAAGGTTATTGGAATTTCATCACCGTAGCTCCCTATACTGAAACATCAGCCTTGAAAATATTATAAAATTTCAGGTTGTCACAATGACCCCAAGGCGATCATTTTCAGCCTCTCGTCAAGTACAGATGATACTTGGGTTCTTTGTAGAGAAGCGTCAAAGGTCTCCTAATCCAAAACATCTGTAGCGGAACCTAATATTTTGACATGCAATGGACAAATTATATTTTGGAGTGGAAATAATCTTTTGTTCTGGCACGAGCTCCTTGAAATTTATCCATATGTAGGTCAAAATATTGATCAAACAGAACAGCATGAGACATGGTTCATGAAATGGTTGTAAAATTTATAGATGAGGAGCTGTGAAAAGGCCATTTGTAGATGCTTTAACACTAATTTTTGTGTATTATGTGTTCTCATGCCGAAACATGAAATCATCTGTTTGGGAATTCAGAAGAGTAATTGTGAAAAGTTGGTACCTGTTTCTTTATAATGTCTCATTCACTATGAATGCACATTGCGCCCTTGTTCTAGTTCATTAAAATAGTAGATCAACGTGCTATCGTTCTGCCAAAATGTCATATCAGTTCATATTAGACAAATGTTACAATCTTGGATTCAGGGGAATATTTAATGACTGGATTCGAAGTTATCTTGAGGGTAGAGTTGCATCTGTTAGAGTTCAGAATTATTCATCCAGTAAACATAATTTGAATTTGGGTGTACCTCAGGGCACTGTCTTGGGACCGCTTTTGTTTTTGATATTTATCAAGGATCTGCCTGAGAATTTGGTGAATTTGATAAGTCTAAAACTCGTCGAGAACTGTGGAAAATACTAAGAGCAATCATGTTTGCTGATGATTTTTCATTAGCCGTTACTGCGGATACTTTGGAGGAACTGCAGGTGTTGGGCGATTTGTTGGTTCATTGCTTCGTTGAATGGTGCCATGTTAATGCTATCATGATAAATCTGAACAAGACCGAATGCATTTACTTCTCCATTGCGAATAATGATAGTACTCTTGTAGTTCGGCATTCAGATTCTGCCATTACATCAAGGTACTGCACGAAGTTCCTAGGTATAAATATCGAACACTTGAAGTGGGATTCACACGTTGATGAAGTATGTAAAAAGCTTTATAGTTCTTATTATGCTTTAAGTCGAGTCAGGTATCTGCTTCCCTTGTGTTTACTTATGAATATATACTATAGTTTAGTATTTAGTCACCTATCGTATAATATCATGTTATGGTGTAATTCGATAGATATTGGTAGAGTCTTTATTATTCAAAAGAGAATTTTGCGTATGATATTCAACGTGTCTCCACGATCCTCTTGTAGACCAATTTTCCTAGAAAATAGGATATTGACACTGGCTTCCATTTTTTAGATGTTTGGTTTTTGCCAAGGAAAATGAGGATAGTCTTGTGAAATTGTCAAGCTTTCATTTCCATAACACTAGGAATAAGAAAATATTGTCAATTCCAAAACATAGAACATCAAAATACGAAATGTCACCTAAGTATCAGTGCATTAAGATGTTTAACCACCTACCTAGTAGCATTGAGTCGCTTAACTCCATTAAATTCAAAAAAGTTGATAAGTCTTTTCCTAAAGAAGTGTTTTTATAGCGTTAATGAGTACTATAATGATAGTTTTGAAAATGTCTGAATTTTTATTATTTTTGCATTTGTGACTTGTCCTATACATACCTTGTTATGTCTAAAAGGATTAATAAATTATTATTATTATTATTATTATCCAAATATTTAAGTCGACTTCGTTATTGGGCCAAGTCTGAATTTTTTTTTGTAAATACTCGATATATCATAAGATATTTATCAGCGATTTACAAAATTTTGTATGTATATCGATTAAGAAAATATTCGGAACTTCCTCAAATTTCAGCATTGTATTATATTATTATAAAAAGTTAGTGGTAGTCCATATTTTTTCGAAATTCAATCCCTTCATCAATCTATATATGATCGTCTTAAAAATTTCTTTTTAAAACATGAATGAACATACAAAATTTTCAGAAAAGCTTTCAGTATTTGATAATTTAGTATAGCAGCTTCCTCCAAAAGAAGATATCAATAATAATCGCTTTGAGGATAAAATTCATCCTGGCAGTTGATTGTTCGTAATTTGGACTTGAATAAGGTCTTTCAAAGGATATGAGCTCAATGGAAGAAATATATCAGTATCTATATGATTTTCGATTGAACAGATATACTTTATTTTCCTTACTTTTTGAGAGATGAGAATTTGATGATCTCAAGGGGCTCGACATTCTGATGAAGAATCTATGATAAAACTCGAGTGTGCCCGGTCGAATGCTCTATCTTCCGAAGATCTGCTAGAATGTTTAAATTTTCAGAATGGGTTAGTTATCCACATATCTCATTCAAGTTAGATATTGGGTCTAATATGTCGAATATTTGAGCAGTTGTGGGAATCTGAAATTTGATTTCCTCAATAACTCCTACATACGATCGGTTTGTATCTTGAAAGAATTAAATAAATTTGAAAAAAAAAAAAATTTGAGGAATTTCGTGCAAATCGCAACATTAGATGTACCTCATAAAAATTCAGAATTCTCTAAATCATTTAAAATCGCATACAATATTCATCAGAGATCCTGGAAATTTCAAATGTATATTGATTTTTATTTATTTATTCAATTTCGGGATGCAAACAGGAATGAAAAAAAAGTATCCTCTTATACACTAAAACCCTTAAACTTTAATTTGTATGGTCTACAAAAGTCCCAATACAACATGAATCAACAATAATAATTCAGAATATCCCTTAATTTCAAAATTGTACTATCTTCTTGTAAAAAGTTACTGGTTTTCTATATAATATGAAGTCGTCCAAAGCTGAAAATATGTTGATTTTATTTTTAGATATATATTCTTTTGAACTTTTGGCTTACAATATTCAGTTAGCAATCAATAAAGCATATAGATCAGGGGTTAGTAACGGGGTGTCATACAATTCGGCGTATCACATAAAAGCCTAGGGAAAAAACCCCAGTAAAAAAAACTCTAGCTCCCCGCCTAAGTGTGAAAGTAGAAAAATAAGCTGAAATACATTTTAGGGACTTCTTTCTTCAAGAGTGGTCTTCTATTGATGAAAACAAAAACCTCTTCAATTTGTCCATATCGAATCTGGAAAAAAAGAACAGCAGAAAAAGAACTGAATTACAAAAATACAAAATTTGAAAGAGATAAAGAAAACACCCCCAAATTCGCTTTTTTGGATTAGCTCGATATTGTGAATCAAGGATTTTTTAACATAACAAGCTAAAACGTAAATTTTACTGAGGAGATAATCAATGAATACATAACCTTTTATGGTTCCTCCTTCACGAAGATTATTTTTTTACTATCCGTATATGTGTATATGTGAGAATAATCTCAGCACCATAGTCCTTTGCTAGTTTAGAAATATAATCACCCTTGACCCTCTATATTCAAATCTAATACACAAAATTTGTCGCCAATCTGCAAGGAGGATTCTTCGAATCGGGTCTTGCGGTCCAAGGGATGATTTTCAGAATTGAATACATACCAGTGAAAGAATCGAGCATTGATATTTCTGACGGACTTTATAACATTTCCTTTTTTTCTTTAGTAAATGAAGAAATAATGATAGTTTCTGGTGCAAGGAAGCTTCGACAATGAAATTTGAGAATATGAAAGATACCAACAACGTCCATTCTTGCACAAATTTTTATTGAAATACGTCCGCTATTTTATGAGGAACTGACAACTCAAAAACTGCTGTTCACTCCATATATGACACAAGAGCATTTTTAAATCTTCAATTCACAGAACTCGAAAATTCCAAAAATCACCGTTCCACGAGTATAAGGGCATTAAACTTTTTGATCACTTGCTTGAAAGATTTAAGGCACTGTTTTTACCTCTTTGAGTTGCCGAAAGTTTGGAGGCCAATTATACTATCTTTAAAAAGTCTTCAAACCACAGATAAGTACTAATTACATCTAGTTTTCGGAGTTCTGTCAATTTGACACTTATTGGTAAAATCGGAGAAGTTTTTTGAGTTTTTTGAAAGCTAATTTTTTGTATTAAAAACGATAGATTTCTGTCTGAACGTTGGGAAGATGAACAATCAGAGAAGGTGGTTATAATACTACACAAATGCCATCGACAAAAATTTCTAGTGCATAAGCATATGTCCCTATATATATTATTTTTTGTTCCTCCAAGCCCGATGAACAACACCATTAGAGAAAGAAAAATTATTTCGCTATGCAGGTGTCAACCATTGTACTCTACTTTCAATTTTCATGATCTGTTTACCTGTAGTTCTTCACTGATATGCAACAAAGCGAAACGAAGCAATTTAAGATTTGGTTGTGTTTTTAATTTTGTCATGGTTTGGAACTCACTCTGATTACCAAGTGGCACAAATTTCTTCAAGTAAACTCAAACCTCATATTAAAAAGCATTAGGATGAATTCGTTGAAAGGATGAAAATTATTATTTATTTTACGCATTTTGTGAGTTAGTTCTTAAGGGACAGCAGGTTGTCGAAGAACACGAATTTTCTAATTTTGGCTCGCTAGTTGTTAGAGAAGCAACGGGCTATCGTTTTGGTCTAGATGTCTGTTATTTTCTATTACAAAGCCGAAAATGTTCTCAAGTGATTGGGTTTAACTCGGTGATTCACAATTCATTCTCAAATTTGAGTATGTGTAACCGGCCGTATATGCAATAACATTCAAAGGAGATTAGCTGGGATTTTAATTTTCACAGAATAGAATAAGTGTCCGAACAGCTAGAGGACAGCAAGCCATCGTTTCGCCTAAGTGTCTGTAGAGTAAACTCATGATGTGTTGAAGTCACACTAGCTCATAGAATAAAGTTAAAAATGCATATTACTTTGTCATGATTTTCTACTTAATTGATAAATGGTACCAACCGAAAGGTTATAAATTAAATTTATAAATGCGAAGGAGTTTGTGATTGAAATAGAACTAAATAAAAACTATAACTGTTTGATATTGTAAATATAGCTCGAGGATAAAAAAAATCCAAATTTTTTCGCGATTTTTAATAGCTCATAAATAATTTCAAGGAGAATGATCGTATGAAAAATTAAAGGGAAAATGTAGCTCCATGTGTCAAGTTCCTGGTTTGAGACTTAAAAATTACCAGTGCAAAGTGAAAGAAGCATAAATCCGACTGCGCAACCTCCATGTGGTATGCTTTGGTTAGTGCTTATGTCGGCAGCTATGATTTTCCTAAACCTTTCAAAAAAATAGTTTTTCCTGTAATTTTCTTTTTTGAAAACTTAATTTCTGTCTGCAGTGAAAATGAAGAAACAGCTTAGAAAATTTTTATTCTCATTTTGTTGAAGGTTATGAGCTCTTCACAGCAAAAAATCGTGATGCTTTAATTCATTCCGGAATTTCATTCAGTGAAACAAAACTGGATAGAGTATTTTGGCTCTTCCTAGGGTTGATGAGACATATTGAACTCCAAAAGGCACCTTTAACATTATCAGTTTCCTCAATATTTTCGATCCAGGGCTTGAGTTTTCAAAAAATTTCCAATAGCATTTTTTCTGACATTTTAGAACTCATGTGATGAAAGGAACAAAATTTTTTTTGAATAATGCATTGGTCAGGTATTGAGGGACGTTTAATCAAGTTTTTGAAACCTACCTCTAACTTTCTGTGCTATCATTGGTTGCTGCGATATCGATAATCAAAGACAAAATTATCCTTTCCCATTTAGAGACCGATATCGCGGCAGGAACTGAACGTATAATCTATAATATAAAAATGAATCGCAAAATGTGTTGGTAAGCGCATAACTTAACAACGCCTGGACCAGTTTGGCCAAATCTTTTTTTTTAAATGTTCGTTGAAGCTCAAGGATGGTTTTTACGGCGAGAAAAATTAGAATTATTGCTGGAAAAACCCTAAAAATAGCCATTTTTTTTCCCATACAAATGATTTGTAACTAAAACGTAGTCAATTTGAGCTTTGAAACTCTTATGAAAGTAACAAATGATGAAACTGAAGAGATTTACTTCTTAGATGCACCTGGTGGTACAGGAAAAACTTTTTTGACTTCATTAATATTAGCAACAATTCGCTCACAAAATAAAATTGCACTTGCATTCGCTTCGTCGGGAATCGCAGCAACTTTGCTTGAAGGTGGCCGAACAGCCCATTCAGCACTAAAATTACCATTAAATATGCAAAGCAATGAAACTCCAACCTGCAACGTTTCGAAGAACTCTGCAATGGCAAAGGTTTTGCAGCAATGTAAATTGATTGTTTGGGATGAATGCACGATGGCACATAAAAAACCTTTGGAGGCTTTAGACAGAACCTTAAAAGATCTACGGAACAATAATAACCGATTTGGTGGTGCAATGATTTTATTAGCAGGAGATTTTCGTCAAACATTGCCAGTGATTCCACGATCAACGCCAGCTGATGAACTCAATGCATGTCCAAAGTCCTCCAATTTGTGGAAACATGTCAAAGTACTTCATTAAAGCAAGAATATGCTTGTCGAGTTGCAAAATGACCAATCTGGAAACATATTCTCTAAACAACTCATTAACATTGGTAATGGCAAATTTCCTATAGACATGTTGACTGGCTGCATTAACTTTCCTCAAAGTTTTTGTCAGTTAATTCGATCAAAAGATGAACTTATTCAGAAAGTGTTTCCAGATGTTTCTCAAAATTACAGAAACCATGATTGGTTGAGCGAACGAGCTATACTGGCTGCAAAAAACATAGATGTAAATGAATTAAATTGCAAAATTCAAGAACAAATTACAGGCGAATTGAGAATATATAAATCAGTTGATTCGGCTACTAATCAAGATGATGTAGTCAACTATCCACCGGAATTTTTAAACTCGCTGGATTTGCCAGGATTGCCACCTCACAATCTTCAATTTAAGGTTGGATCGGTGGTTATAATGTTGCGAAATATCAACCAACCGCGTCTTTGCAACGGTACACGGTTAGCGATAAAAAAATTACTAAACAATGTGATAGAAGCAACTATACTCAAAGGAAAGTATAAAAGAGAAGATGTTCTCATACCGCGCATCCCAACGATTCCGACTGATGTGCCATTTGAGTTTAAACGACTACAGTTTCCAGTGCGGCTTTCTTTTGCTATGACTATAAACAAGTCCCAGGGGAAACCATTAAGTGTTTGTGGTATTAATCTAGAAAACCCATGTTTCTCACATGGTCAATTGTATGTTGCCTGTTCCCGTGTTGGAAAACCATCAGATTTGTTTATCTATGCGCCAGGTAATCAAACAAAAAACATCGTATACCACAAAGCACTACAATGATAATAATAATAATTATGATTCACATTATTAACAATGAAGCGATTACTTACTTTTAAATCCTTATATATGTTTTATTTAATTATTTTTTATTCACAACGCCCTATCACCAGGGTGACGGTTCTGTTCAGGAGATTTTTTTTAAATACGTAGGCACAAAAACTGCCACATTACAAATCTTTTTGACAGGACGAAGTCTGTCGGGTCAGCTAGTAATCTATAAAAAAAACATTCCAAGCTGAATGAACAAGGTATCCGACCCTCATAGTGGCCACGCAAAAAAAATTCCTGGCACGTTGATAAAAAATACTGAAAAATTTTGAAATTTTTTTTTTCTTACTGGTATCGGTAAGATTTCTCAAAAACATTTTATATGTCCTTAATTCATTTTGGTACAATTTTATTCATCCTTGGGGCAATATATTCATTGTGTATTTGTCCTAGTCTTTTCTTTGTTTCTGGTTTCTGATTGTTATTTTTCTGCTTATCGTTTAGTAACTATGTTTTCTTGTTGTAATGGTAATTTTCCTTTGGTGAATCTTCATAATGATTATCAGCGCGTAAATTTAATTTATGATATATTGTAGATATTGATTGAGAAGATTGTGAGTTTTGCTCTATTTATGATTTTGAGAATATGGCTTTGTAGAAAATCTAGATTTCTTTTTTTGCATTCTAAAACAATTACTCATGTTATTGTACTCTTCGAGCTGCCAAAGCACTAATGAATCCAAATAGTTCCGAGATGTTTTAGAGATATTATATACACTCTGCTATTTACTTTGAAGAGCCTGTTCGAATAAAGATTGAACAAGTGAGGCCCAAGCACGGTACCTTGATGCACCCCGAAGTTATAACACATGTTCGTTTCAGGCAAGTATTTTCCGAAGTTACAGAGATTCTTCCGAACTGTTAACGTGCTTAACCTTGCATAACGTAATGACCTCTGTTTCCAAGTCAGTGTGTCGATGAAATCGAAGTTATTTACAAGAATAAGACATAACAGTAAAAATTACCACAACGGGAGACGGAGGAGAACAAATTGGTTAGCAATGATTCATACAATTCGACTTTAACCGTACGGTACCTACCTACTGATCGAAATGGTGCAACATTCAGCAATTATTTCGGCAAGAACTGGCAGATCTGCTTCGTGATGGTGCCAGATATGAGTATAAGTGGAATTTAATCATTGAGTTCACTTTTAAAGCAAACCTGCTGGGTAACTTCGATGCACCTTCTTGGAAGTGAGTTTTTTGGTTAATGATGTTGAAAGATTCGGAGATCCGCATCTTTGGACGAATTAGGTCAAACTTCGGCCTGGTTTTGGGGAAGTAAGATCATGAGTTTGAAGTGAGCTTAATATACATTGAGTTGAACTGTTATAGGTTTGATCTGCTTCGTGCCATTCAATCCTAAGCGGTTTGTTCTGAGTATAAAGGATGTTACAATAAGAGCGCTACCTTCAACTATCCTTAGGTCATTTGACACGTGACATATCGAAATTTGACAGAAGAGTGTTAGTTAACATGGATAATTACACGGTGGAACAACTTCTCATAGTGGACGAAAATTATTATCAACATGGTTGAAGTTTATGGCCATTATTCTTCAAGCGCATAAAATATCCTGTCAAAAAAATTTTCCTAATTCAACTACTGTAGAATGAACAAGCAAAAATTATGAAGTATTGATTTGGTTAGTGATGTGAATTACGCGAGAGTTTGATTGAAAGACCAGAGACGTCAATTTGCCATCGCACACAAGAACTGGTAATTTTAACTGGCAATTTGTTCTGAAAATTCACAACTGTATGCCCACAGAATTCAACAGACTCGACAACTTCTGCTAGCATGTATATATATATATATATATTCTTTTGACCTTTTTGCTTACAATATTTAGTTAGCAAACAATAAAGCATATAGATCAGGGGTTAGTGACGGGGTGTCATACAATTCGGCTTATGACATAAAAACCTTGGGAAAAACACCCAGTAAAAAACCCTGGATCCCCGCCAAAGTGTGAAAGTACAAAAATAAACTGAAATTTATTTGAGGGCCTTCTTTCTTCAAAAGTGGTCTTCTATTGATGGAGACAGAGACTTCTTCCAGTTGGTATTGTTTCTTCTGCTTCTCCACATTCACAACTTGCGCTTGGAACTGAGTTCCATCTGAATAGCATGCTATTGGTACGACCGTGACCTGTTCTCAAACGATTAAGAACTGTCCAAATTTTTCTTGGAAGTTCAAAACCAGGAATTTTTTCAGGAGGATCAGAAACGAGATACTTATTGAACATTTCGTAAAACTTCCACTCAGTCAGTAAGTTTTTGTAACCATAAATAATGCACCGACTATAACTTCGATGACAATTTATCTAGAATGGACACTATAATGTCATTACTTTCTAAAGCATAATTTGCACACCCCTATTGATAAACTCTTGAGCGTGGATTCAATTCAATTTATATGGCTTCTAGATAACAATACCATATAGAAGCACATTTTTGCGATTAATGGAGCGGGCAACAACCAGGTGGAGAAAGTTCTTTCGAATTTGATACACCTAAGTGGATAGAACTCTTCACTTGATGACATTGACTGAATCATTCTTGGTTGATAGTGAAGATAATTACTTATTTCTTATACATTCAAGGAATAACGAAGGTCATAAGCGAATTTAACGAGGCAGTCCTTCGTAACTGTTTTATGTTTGTTTCCACTTGATCCATTTGCAGTTTCGAAAAACGGTTGAATAAACATTTAAAGAGAAGTTGGCGAAGTTTCGTAATAACCGTCAAGCTATATGAAACTTAAATAGTGACTCCAAAAACACTACTCTTCGACAACCGTGTAGAGTAACAAATAATGAGACGACACATTTATTTCATTTATATTTTAATTCTTATTTATCATGAAATTAGAGCAATTACATATATTCAAAGGATTCAATTTGTTTGAAACGTCTGGTATATTTAAATTCCTTATGTTGAAGTCAGAACGAGACGGCAAAGTTACCGTTTCACATCGATTGTTTTCTTCTGATGATTTTTGAATGGTCTTGGCAATTTTAATTATGTTCTCAATTGAATTATCTATATATCCTTCAGCTACATTAGTAGATTTCCAGCCACCGTGTCTCTTCAAATTTGTGGTATTTCTACCATTGTCAGCAAATGATGTCGCCGAAGTCCGACGAATTCTATGATCCCTGTAAATTTTAGGTTTGGGTAATTATAAAAATACTGTGATTTTCATACCAAGAATTCCAAAAGTGTGGATACCAACAGGCTGAATTGAACATTTTCGATGTTTGTAATTCAAGAATAATTTGTTATTGGAGTATAAGATGGTCGCAAAGATAAATATTTCCTATACAACAGAAGGTTTTCTTGCCCAATTACTGCGAAAGTTCTTTCAATATGAGTTTTGGAATCCGGCTAACCCGAAAATGTTTGCTACCTAAAATTTAATTTATCCTTTTATATCCTACAAATGTAATATTTTGTTAAAATAACCTTCCGCATTAGATATGTTTCATTATCAGCTTCCCTGATGAATTTGCTTCTCTGCTCACTGCTGAAGACTTCCCAGTTTTTGGCCAATATTCTTCTTTTTGAAAAATGTGAAACCTTCTATCAGATAGCATATTTTCTAATATTCCTACCATTTTCCCACACTTCAGATGGATATAGAGTTTGAAAATTAATCCATCTTTCCACACTGTGTCATATGCCGAAGATAAATCAATGAAAGCAGCTCCTGTTTTCAACCTATCATTGAATCCTGATTCTATGAAAGTTGTAAGGCTGAGAACCTGATCTGAACAATTTCTATTTTTCCTAAAGCCTCCCTGGAAATGTTGTAGAGCATTTTCTATAGAAGATTCAATTCTAAAAGAAATTAACCTTTCTAATATCTTGAAAGGAACACTGTACTGGATATTTCACTAGGGACAGGATCCGTGGGAGTCGCCAAACACACTGGTCGAAGGTCGTCCAAAAACAAGCCGTTCAAATGTCGATATAGAGTGTCAGTGACAATCCAGGAATCTCAATTCGGAGTTGTGGAGAGGAATTGCAAATTTCAAAAAGCTCTCTACATCGTATACCCACTAAAGATCTGTATCTCCATGCTTACAAAATTCGATTAACGCAACAATTGAAGCCCAATGACAATGCATAGCGAAGAAAGTGTGTTGAATGGATTATTAAGCAACAAAAAAAATGAATAATTTTTCGAGCAAAATCATCCTGAGTGATGAAGCACATTTTCACCTTGATGCCTTTGTTAGTTGCTGAAATTGTCGCTTTTGGGGAGCTGAAAACTCACATGTGATTGTCGAAAAACAAATGCACTGTTTGGTGTCATTTTGGGCTGAAGGCATGATTGGACCATCCTTTTTTTAAAATGAGGCTGGTCAAGCAGTGAGTGTTACTAGTGCTCGATATCACGACATGATAAGACACTCATTTTTGTCGAAATTGTTTGATATTGATGTGGCAACATGTGGTTTTAACAAGACGGTAGGTACATCAATAACTGCATTAGATATTTTCATGTCGTGTACTCTGTCGTTTCGGTGATCCCCTAGATCGTGTCATTCAACATCATTAGATTTTTTTATGGGGTTATTTAAAATCGCGTCTACGTCATTAAACTAACAACCACGAGTGCATTAAAGGAGGAGATTCAACGTTGCATCAACGAAATTCGGTCACATTTATGTAGAACGGTCATGGAAAATTTCGACAAACAAATGTGTATGTAAGACAAAGCCGCGGAGGTCATTTTCTCGATATTCCATAAATAAAAAAATTACAATCAATAGACTGAAAAGAGTGTTTTCTATTTAAGTCAAATCTTGCGTTAAATTGGGGACACCCTTATGAAAGATTTAGAAGGTGTAGAGAGAATGGCACAGAGAGCAAAATACATCCTTCAAAAATGCATAATAAATTGGTAAAAATGAAAGGAAATCTCGTTTCAGGATTATGTTTTAAAATATTAAAAAAAAAATGAATATCTATGATCTATAATTTTGATACACTCTGTATTGCTGAATAATGGACTGAATAATTGTTTTAAGAATAATTAATTATATTGAAATAATTGTTTACGCTACAATATACCCATTATTTTGATAAATTGAGGTTAACAACAAAATTCAGCAAATTAAATTCAAAAATTTTAAGAGCATCATCGTCATACACTATCATTAATAAACAAATCCAATATTCATTATCTCTAATTATTGTCCCCATGGTATGATCCAGCGCAAATATTAAGGAGCACTTGCAAGCTAAAATTCGGTCAAAAGTTGAGTCGGCAAAACGACAAATAATTCTTCAGCTCACCTGTCTTGACTTCGATCTACTAAAACTAACCATAAAAACGTTGAAAAAGATATATGGGCAGGTTCCTTACAACTAAGATAAAGAAATTAACTTCGGTTACCCCAATCTCACCGCAATTTTGGTTTTAGCTCTTGGAATTGCCACCTCGTGACGAAGTAAATTGGTTTACCTGTACATTACAGAGACAATATCACAATGGACTAAATAGACTATAACAAAGTGATCGTAAAAATCTACAGGTACGCTTTGTTTGGATTGTAAAATGCAAGGTTGAACGTAGGTAACGCGTTGTTGAATTCTGCGATTTTTCATGGTTTTCAAAAGATGAAACGGATGCTTCAAGACGTATAGCCAGTTCCTGATTGAATATTAGTCCAGCAATATATTTACAGCAATTACTAGAAATCAGTTTAGATCTCTCGACAATTAGTTCTATAAATAACTCGTTATTGACAAGAAAATTTTGATGATGGAATTCTTGTAGAATTATTATTTGGGCAAAAACCTGCATCTCTTATTGTTCTTATTACTAACGCTTCGACAGACATCTTCTCTCGGTTTCAGAGCCAAAAATTAGCTTTAAAAAAGGTGACAATAATTGAGCATTTTTCAATTTTCACTTATATTGTATTGTTGTATTATTTTCAAAAAGTTGATAATTTTCAAAAGGTTTTTTGCTTTTCCTCCTTGATAAAGATAGAAGATGTCTATCGAACGTCGGAAAACCACAATAGATGATGGTAATAGCCCAAACAATCATTCAACAATACCTCATCTCATCAATAGTTGTCCCATATATAAATTTCAGGATGGTTTTAGGGCTATTCATGTTTCCAACTCTTTCTTGGAATGGGTTATAAATTTCAAACGAATATGATACGTATTTTTGTTATTAAGTTATTTTTTCTGCTTTTGTCTTTTTATTTCCAGGTTCAATGTAAGCACCTTGAAGAAGTCTCTGTCTCCATCAATAGAAGACCTCTCTTGAAAATAGAAGTCCCTGAAATATATTTCAGCTTATTTTTGTATTTTCACACTAAGACGGGGAGCCAGGGTTTTTTTTACTGGGGTTTTTTCCCTAGGCTTTTATGTCATACGCCGAATTGTATGACACCCCGTCACTAACCCCTGATCTATATGCTTTATTGTTTGCTAACTAAATATTGCCAGCCAAAAGTTCAAAAGAATATATATATATGTGAATATTCACCACGTTATTTTCCATGAATAATTCATGAGTATATACTAAGTTCTGCAGGGGTGGAGTGGTAATAGAGAGAGAAGGGATGAGAGAAATAAGAGAAAACAGGAGAAAGAGAGGTATTATAAACTACTCGCTTGTGTATATGACAGTTACTCCTGCGCACGTCTCATTTAACGGTTTTATTCCACGGATTTTTTCTTACGGTTTTACTATCACTTTTTTTTTCAATTCGGTCGCGCAGCAAAATTCCTATCTCCTCCTGACCTGTCGTAAGGAACTTCGTTCCAATAAAAAAGTTAAATAAATTGAATCTCAACGAGTTTTAGCTAATAAAATTGTTAGTTAAGTTTGACAGTCAAATATTGAAAAAAATGTACCACAGTAGTACCATTAGTGAGTTCTCGGCGAGAAAAATGTTATTCCAAATTTTTTGCAAACGGAGAAATTAATCGAAATGACTTATCAAAACATTTTGATGTCTTTCTAAATGTGGAGAAGATGCTCAAATTGCATCCCTCCGTCAAGAATACAAGATCGTTGTTGCCACAGAAATGACTGCTTTACCCGGAGTACATATCTTCTCGCTTTCATTATTTTATTTTCAGATTTAAGTGGAATTGTCAAAATAAAGGTGTTTTATTGTTATAATGTTACCGAATTTCTAATATATATTTTTCGGTAGCATTCCTTAGAAAAACGATTCATATTAAACGCACCTAGTCCTCCATCTGAACATCAGATAAAGTACTTCAAATTCACAAGATTGATTACCTGCGTTCTGCGTTCAGCACTATGAATACATGAAATAATTTTTTATGCATGCATCCAAACTGACCTTAATGGTATTCTTATCAAGCTCGCAATTCAGTATCCAGTTATGCTTCGCGATTTTACTTTTACTTGTGCTCTGAATTGAAATAATAACAATTAAATAATTAACTGAACCGATTTCACTTTGTACATCAGATCTATTAATATGATCAATCCACATGCATTGACGAAGACGTACGTCTAATGATGTCGCAATCAATATGAATGTAATTAATCTGCCTCTTTTGAAAATACGTTGATATTGTTCGAGTTTGACTGACATTAGTTTTAATGTGAGTTTTAGTATAAGAATACAACCATGTCAGTTTTTTATAAAAATTTAATTTTCCAAAACCAGAGATTCCAGTATTCAAACTATAAATTGTTCGTTTGCACCTGCAGCTCTTCTACTTCTTCATCTCTTGTATTGATTCATATTTGTCTTGACCTGAAGAAGCCAATAAGTAGAAATACATAACAGCAAGCGTATAAAAATAATTCCTATTTCTGCTTCTAGAAATTTCTGGGGAACAGCCCGTGAATACTTTCTTGACTATATTTGAATTCAAGTATTTATAAACTTCTACAATTGAAAATAAATAAATGGTACGATTATTAGAAAATATGTTATCTGATAGAAGGTTTCGTGTTCTTATTGATAATAAGAGTAGCAATTTCAAAACATTGAAAAACGGTCTCCCTCAAGGATCAGTTTTAGCTTCTTTACTTTTCAATTTATATCTAAGTGATTTACCCACGACATCATCTCAGAAATTAGTTTATGCTGACGACATTGCTTACCAACATTCGGATTTCCATACTCTGGAAAACATACTGTCATCTGATTTGGAAATTTTAAAGAATTATTTTATTGAGTGGCGATTATGTCCAAATCCCAACAAAACAGAGGTATCTTGTTTCCATCTGAAGAATCATGAAAAATATAGGAAATTAGCTGTAACTTTCAATGATTCTCCTATCGAACATAATTTCCATCCAAAATACTTAGGAGTTAAATTAGACTCATCTCTCAATTACAAGGCTCATTTAAATGATCTGAGCCTAAAACTCTAAACTAGGAATAATATTGTTCAGAAATTAGCTGGATCGTCTTGGGGTGCGATGCTTCCACTCTTCGCACAGCATCTCTAACCCTGGTTTTTTCTGCAGCTGAGTATTGTTGCTCTGTTTGGTTTAATAGTGCACATACACAAAAAATTGATGCACAATTGAATACATCCATGAGAATAATTACTGGCACCATAAGATCAACACCGGTTCATTCGTTACCAGTTTTGTCTAACATTGTTCCTCCCCATATTCGCAGACAGACTGCAGCTCTGAATTCTTGGAACAAATATCATTCTTTTCCCAATTTATTCCCAATTATTTCATATTTTCCACAAAATAGAATTCCCAGATTGAAGTCACGTAAACCATTATGGCATAATACGTTCTTCAATATGAACATAAGTGATAAAGAATTATGGAAAACTGAGTGGAACTCTTACGAAATGTTCAATAAGTATCTCTTTTCTGATTCTTCCGAAAAAGTTTCTGGTTTTGATCTTCCAAGAAAAATTTGGACAGCTCTTAATCGTTTGAGAACAGGTCATTGTCGTACCAATAGCATGCTATTTAGATGGAACCCAGCTAGCGCAAGTTGTGAATGTGGAGAAGCAGAAGAAACAATACCTCATCTCATCAATAGTTGTCCCATATATAAATTTCAGGATGGTTTTAGGGCTATTCATGATGTTTCCGACTCTTTTTTGGAATGGGTTATAAATTTCAAAAGAATATGATACGTATTTTTGTTATTCAGTTCTTTTTTCTGCTTTTGCCTTTTTATTTCCAGATTCTATGTGAACAACTTGAAGAAGTCTCTGTCTCCATCAATAGAAGACCACTCTTGACGAAGGAAGTCCCTGAAATATATTTCAGCTTATTTTTGTATTTACACTTAGACGGTGAGCCAGGGTTTTTTTTACTGGGGTTTTTTCCCTAGGCTTTTATGTCATACGCCGAATTGTATGACACCCCGTCACTAACCCCTGATCTATATGCTTTATTGTTTGCTAACTAAATATTGACAGCCAAAAGTTCAAAAGAATATATATATCACCCATAGTTTTACTTCAGATTTGTTTGAAGCTCGATTTGCCCTCTCTGAAAATCCAACAAAGTAGGTTTATCAATTTTTCCATCAACAATCTGGTCCTTGGGAACACCTGATATAATAGATGATTAAAAAATTCTCCGCGTTTTTTGGCGCCCTTGTTGACCCGAACAGAGTGCCTATCATTTTGCCCAAATGTCTGTAATTTTGGAATATCGAGCCGAAAATGGTCTCAATTGGGTTCGACTTCTTGATGAAGAATTCGTGACAAAAGTTGAGTTTGTCCGGCCGTTGTCAAATTGACTCCTCGTCTGTAGTTATGGGTTAACTTCTGTAAGTGCCTGCCCTTAACTAAATAAATCGAATGAAATTTGGGAATATTTAAGATTTCAATAACATCCATTCATGCACAAATTTTTGTTTAAATACGACGAATATCTTATGAGATATAGACTATTAAAAAAACTTTCTTGAGAATTTTTTAAAAATATTCTAATTCTAAGCATTCAAAATACTTCAAATTTATAACTTGAACCAATATTTAGATGCTCATAACTCCTGAACAATTGGACGGATTTAGCCCAATAACCTACTCAACAGAGATATTTGGACAATTAACCTAGTCTGAAAATATGTAAACTCTAGCTTTTTCGGAATATAGATAGGGTACGGCCGACCAGCGGGAGGGTCATATTCAAGTTTGACCCTAGATTTTTCATCAAGACGTCAAACCCAATCGATTGAGGCTGTTTTCGAGTCGATATTCCAAAAATTACAAACATCCATACTAAACGATAGCATGAAGTTCCACTAGGGGAAGCTCGCAAAAAGTATAAACGAAATAGTATACCTTCTTGGCGGACACCTATATATGATATTCCAATAAGTTACACTCTTCAACGTCACTCATCAAAACTCTATGCATCAATCAACCAAGGATGAGATCAAGAATTCCATCTGCTACAAGAACCTACTTTGTTTATTTAGTTGATGGAATTCGAGTCCTACTTATGCCAGCATCTTCATGACCCGAGTACACGGTTCTTCAATCTATCTCTCCTACGGATAGGCTCATACAAATGGTTCGCTAAGTTATAATTTATTTCTTTATTACCCATTCAATTGAGTACGAACAATGAAAATGAATCGTAAAATTTTTCTGGTTTTGCTATTCCCTACCCACTCCCATTTCGGTAAAGATTTTGTCTGGAATCAATAAACGCAGCTGAGTTGTAAAATAACAATTTTTCTTCCTGTTATTTCTTTGCACTTTAGTAAATTCAAACTAGCATCTGTATTTTTATTGTTTGATTGATGAATTGATCTAACGGTTACTGGATATCTTCCATTTATAGTCGTATATAGTATAGAGAACGTGAAGAACTTAAAATTATTGAGTGATTATAATGACCGAACAAAATGTATGTACAGGTCGAGTCTATGGCTACCACATAAATTGTAACCACAGATTTTTGAGTCCAAAAGAAATACTTTTATTTAATACCATTTTTGGAAATCCGGTTTCGTTTCAAATAAACAGGGTGTTGAAATTTCATAAAACAAATTATGGACTCAATACTATAACAAATAAATTAAGGTATTTAATGATTCTGACCAATGAAAAACGTATCCAATCAAGATAAAATATATCGAAATCACGAGGACCAATCAAAGACGAGAATCTCTAATTTCGCTACTCTCTTGTTATTCACCGTACGTGACAGTGACTCAAACAAATCCATGCAATTGAACCTTAAGCCCCGCCTATCTGACATCTTGGTAAATTCGTATAAATTTAGGGGATTGTTACGAAAATCAACAATAGCTGAATAAATTTGTTGATTTATTGTAATATTCTTGATGAATTGCAATTATGTATCTCACTTTCGTGACTCTAATATTTCAAAACGGTCATGAGGAAGAAAATGACTTATCCTTTATCGGGATTGCCCTAAAAAGAAATTCGAAAGTTCAAAATGCCAAGTCTAAGATGAAATATCCGAAAACACGTGGACTCAATACTATAACAAAAAATCCAGGTATTTAATGATTCTGACCAATGAAAAATGTATCCAGTCACGATAAAATATACCGAAATCACTAGGACCAATCAAAGAGGAGAATCCCTAATTTCGCTTCTCTCTTGTTATTCACTGTATGTGACAGTGACTCAAACAAATCCATGACAATTGAACCTTAAGCCCCGCCCATCTGACATCTTGGTAAATTCATATAAATTTAGGGCATTGCTACGAAAATCGACACTAGCTGAATAAATTTGTTAATTTATTGTAATATTCTTAATGAATTAAAAAAATTGGTCATTTCTGGTTAAACCGGAAGTATCTCTTTAATGAAAATATGCTGATTAAATGCATTGTGGTCCATTACACTCAGCTGTCAAATTTCAAAATTATCGTCGGTTCCGTTTCAAATATATTAACTTGGTGTCAAATTTTATCCCAACCCTGTATAAGGCATTTCGAAAGACAAGAGCTTTTTAAATCAAAGATAATCTAAATGTTTTTTAATGGAGTCAATATGCCTACTTTTTATTGTTTTTTAGGAGAATTTGAGCTTTAGAAAACTTAAGGAAAACTATGAGTAGTTTTGATTTGAGATATAGTTGTGTTCATTCATTGTGGCGTTGCTTATTGCCCTGGTGCGCACTAGTGCTCTACCGTTAGGGTGTGTCGTTTTCCGCTTATCTTTTCTGTGTGAACTCTTATAGACTACCGGTTTTCTGCTTACACCTGGATCGCTCTCGGTGTGCACCCAGTGCACCTTTTTCGACACTGGCTATAGGAGACGGTTTCCAGTTCAGATAAGGCGGAAAATATTGACGAAACCAAATGTTTCCGTTTTGCTGTTCGTGGGGTGTTTGTAGAAATTTCATCTTCTATTGAAGTTTTACATTTTTTTAAAAATGAGAAAGTAGGCAGGATATGTTGAATCAGAAGAAAAAATAGTCCGAAGAACGAATGATTTGTGCTACTTATGTAGATTATATAAAATTTTCATCTTCTATTGAAGATTCATTGGGTTTTATTTCTAGAAACAAATATATCCACACAAAGAAGTCCAGAGTAGTCACATCAGGCGACAAGGGAAGTCAACCAGCATCACCATTTCTTGAAATAACCTGTTGTGGGAAGAGATGTCGCAATAATTCCATCAAAATCCTTGATCCATGCAATGGATCCTTGTTAATACCCTTAGGATAATTGAGCCTTATGCATGCTGATATGGCGTTAAGAACTGTTCAATTATATCACGATATTGATCCCCATTGACAGTAAAGTAAAGTAAGGTCCAATGATTCCTCCTGATCAAATTACACACCAGGTTTTCAGGTGTAATGGGTGCACATAACTCACTCTTCTGTTTATTCACATATCTTTTAAATGGAAATGTACTTTGTCACACATTACGTCTTTTTGATGAAAATCGGGGTTGTCCTAAACTACCTGTAACATCCTATTGACATATTATGTAGGTCAGCGTTAATAGTCGAAGCTCTTGTGTCAACTGTATCTTGAATGGAAACAAATGTAAATACTTGTGCAAAATTGTGACCAAAGTTGTTTTTCGACAATCAGGTTCAGTCGTTCGATTGAGGTTCATTGATTGTTATGAACACATTCTTGAACAGCAGAAATGTTTTCAGCCGATTTTGCAGAACGTTGTGGTCATGCTAGGGCCTAACAGCTACAGTCCCTTCCGTTTCGTAATCATTCATTACACGCGAAATAGAGTTTCTTTGCGGTACGTTGTTTCTTTCAAAAAATATCTCGTAACTTTCTCATCAACACAGTAATCGATGATTGATTTTGAGAAAAGGCTTCAACGAAAAAAATATTTTTGCACGATAAATTTTCCACGTCTCTACGACTGCCAAATATGAACTGTTAAAACTAAGACTATTGTATTTCAAAATGGCAGTAAAACAAAGTAGAATAACTACCCGGCGGACACCCGTTATCGTTTAGCTACTGATGAAAATGTTCTGTAAGGCCCAATGAAATTGGGGGATATAAGTGTTCAAATAAAATACGTATCAAAACCAATTTACTTTCATTATAATCATTATCTATATCATACATCATTGTTGACAAAACGATCCGCTACTCAAATGTCCGGAAACAAAATATTTAATGGGGTAATAGTAGGTGGCTAACATGCAACTAACGTTCATCCATTCAATCACTGATGGCCCAGTTTTGAAACTCCTCAATCAACCTATATCCTACACCTGATATCGTACCCCACGACAGATGTCAACATTCGAGATTACTGTTAAATGGGTGCAGGTAGATTGTGCTCTTTTTTCGGGTCATCGCAAGAAGCACTATAACATGTTTTAATGAAAGGCTTGTTTTTATGATATATAATTTAACAGTAAAATCAAGGATACCAACCAGATTTCGGCAAGCTGTCGGTGCCCCAAATACCGCAAGGGTTGGATTATTGGAAGCAGTTTATGTGCTTTACGGTTAAATAGGTCGAACCGAAAATGAACCGTTAACTATTTGAAGAGGGTTGAAACGTTATGACGAAATTTCTGGATGTGAATCAATTTTACAATATACCATTTCTTCTTTTTTGCAGAAAGTAATACAATATATGCATTTGTTGGAAAGTTTGAACAGAGGTTAAGGTAATGTGGTAACATAAAATTCGGCCAACGATGCAAGACATAAGGAACAAAATTCAGTAGACAAACCTGGTCTCTCAGATAAACGAATTGTAATGTTCACGAAATTTGCTGAAATCTTCAATGTTAAAGGACAGAGAAAATAACTGATTAAAAAATATAGAAAAGTACTGACGTGAGGTAAGGAGCTTTTGTGAACGTGTTCTCAACTCTTTTCCTGGATTGTGGAAGTGTGATACTAAAACAATCGTTACAAGGATTGTAAAAGAATTCAAAAACCTATATTTTAAATTACCATTCATAGTTTTTTCAAATTTTCAAACTTCTTTCTTTTGAAAAAGGTAGGTATCTATTTTTCACAGAAAATCATGTGAAATTTGATCTTTTCTCCAGTAGGCTCTTCTCCTTTGAAATACCTCATTTAATCAACTGTAAGTTATAAAATAATCGTCAAATCGATCAGATGGGAAGAGTTTAGAAATTAACCCATTTAACACCTAATCCGAATAATATAGTCTATGAAAACAGCATCTCTTTTCAATCTACTATATATATATTTATATATTGGCGGGGATCCTACAGCCTATGCTGCATCCCGCATTTTGATCTTCACACCTCCCTATTCTTCCAATCTTCCTCCTCGATGGCTCGATCTCTCATATTTTTCTTAATCCCTTCTATCCACTGCGTTATCGGTCTTCCTCTTCTTCTCATGTTCTCTGGTATGTACCTTAAAGCTATCTTGGGCCATCTCGTCTCCTCCATTCTCATCACATGCCCATACCATGATAGCTGCCTCGTTTCTACGCTTTTCGCTGTTGTTAATATCCGCCCAGTTTTCCTTCTAATGTCTTCATTTCTAATATGTTGCAGTCTGGATGTATTGCATGACCCCCTCAAGAAATCCATTTCCACTGTGTCTATCATCCTTCTCTCCCTCTCTGAGAGTTGTCAGCATTCACACCCGTAAGTCAAAATTGGGTCTGCAATCGATGCGTAGATAGTCATCTCTGTTTGAAGTTTTATTCTGGTTGACCAAAGTAACGAGTTTAGTAAACAGATTGCCTTCTTTCCTAACTGGGCCCTGTTTGCTATACCATTTTTTGATGTTCCATCTTTCGAAATGATGCTTCCTAAGTATTTGACCTGGTTACATTTTTCAGATTATGGATTTGCAGATCGGGGTCTTCTTCTTGTTGGTCTCCTACTTTTAAATATTCAGATTTGTTCAGGGTGATGGTCAGACCCCATGCTTCAAATTCTCCTTTCAACTTTCTGAACATATAGTCAGCATCATTCTCGTCATTAGTTACGATAACTTGGTCATCGGCGAATAGGAGGGTTGATAGACATTCATCATTCATTTGTATTCCCATTTCTACTGTTTTCCTTCTCAAGTTATAAATAGCTTCTTGGATATATATTCTGAACAATGTAGGTGATAAGCTGCATCCCTGCTTAAGCCCCTTTGTTGTGTGTAATTTTTCTGATTGAGTGTTCCCCATTTTTACCAGGCTCTTACTGTCCTTGTACATATTCCATATGGTGCCTACATACGTTTTCCTCAGGCCAACCCTTGTCAATACTTCGAAAAGTTTCATTAAAGGTATCGTGTCGTATGCTTTTTCAAGATCAACAAATACGAGGTGGGTAGACAGACTACGAGACCTTCGTTTTTCTAATATTTGTTGTAATACAAATATGTTGTCAACACATGATCTTCCAGCACGAAACCCTGGCTCCTCTTCTATATCTTCAATGTCTTGTTCGATTCTCTGTTTTATTATTCGGCCGTACAATTTCCCCACTGAGTTAGTCATACTTATACCCCTATAATTTTGACATACCCTTTAGTCGCCTTTTTTATGAATATAGCTTATGTGTGCTATATTCCATTCTTCTGGAATGTTATCACCGTCCAGTGAGCACTTATTGGACAGATTTGCCAGATTTTCAAGTAGTATACTCGGCTCATACTTGACCAACTCAATGTGCATATTTCCTGTCCAGCAGCCTTTCCATTCTTTGACTTCATTAGAGAGAGCTTTCTTTATTTCTGCTACCGTTACTTCTTTTATTTCTCGGTCTCGGGGCGTTTCTATGTCCATGTTTATTATTTTGAATTCTTTTCTGTTTTTTGTAAGTAACGCCTTATAGTGATCTACAGCTTCTTGAGTCTATCCAGAGATGGTGCACAAGAATTCCGTTTTCCTGGTTATCTCCACCAAGCTACAAGGAGAGGATGGGGTTGTTTGGGCTGACCAGTTTCGAGGACCGGCGTGCCAGGGGTGACATAATAGTGGCTTTTAGGGCTACGCATGGATTCTTTGGTGTAGACCTTAAACATCTATTTCCTTTAAATATTAACCATCTTCGCGGACATAGTTTCAAACTTGGCAAAGAATCGTTTAAGACCATCTGCCAAATGAACTTCCAACCTAACACAATTTTTGACGTTTGTAATTGTCTCCCGGATGAAGTGGTGAATGCTGATACTGTCAACAGGTTCAAGGACAGGTTCGACCGATGGAGAAGTGCTTGAATTTGTATACTTTCTTGCAAGCATTATATATATTAGTTCTGTATTGAGTGCATAGGTTTAACCTCCACTCTTATTGTAGTGTAATTATAATAATACTTATATCTATCCAAAAAGCTATTGGAAATAGCAGACAAAATAGCACAATATCAGCGTGAACCCCATAATGATGATAGGTATTAGTGGGACCAGTATACATTCAATATTGCATGAACATTTGCTCCAAAAATACGATCGCGGTGGTTAGAAGCACGTCTATGACATGGTGACACGTGATGAATCGTGGATTTACATGTGTTAGCCCGAAAGTAAATAGCAGTCGAGTGTATGGGTGTTTCAATTTGAGCCAAAAGAGAAAAAAAGTTACTCGCAAACTGGACATGTCGCAATCGCACACCAAGAACATCGCAAAACAATCAATTCTGACTGGTACAAAACCATTTGTTCGCCAGTTGTCTTCCAAGAAATCAGAAAAACCAACCGCTGAAAACGGATCATGCTTCACGGCTCAAACAACTGCATTTTTGAGCACTCAGAACATCGATTTGATGAGTCATCCACCGTATAGTCCTTACTTTACACCGAATGACTTCTTTATATTACCTTACGTAAAAAATAAAATGAGAGGTCAATTTTTCGACACGAAGCAGTTGATGCGTTCAGAATGCATCTTTTGGAGATCACAGTGGCGAAAGTGCTTTGAAAATTGGTTCAAACGTATTCAAAAGTGTATAGATCTTAATGGGGAATATTTTTAAAAAGAATAAAGCTATTTTCGATGATTAATATTTGATTGATAGATTGATCAATAAGAGATTATAGTTATTGCCCAAATAATAATTCTACAAGATTTTCATTATAAAAAAACTTCTCGTATGAAAAAACTAAATTATTTCAATTGAGATTTGCACATTTGATATCTAACCCATAACTGTTGTTAGGAGTGAATATTTTAAATTTTTTTGATGAATCTAATTTGTTCCTAACATAATATACAAAATATGAGAAATGTTGAGATAATTATTGAGGCATAGTCAGCATCATTACCTCGTTTCAACGGAAATATGATTCTACGGTAACCTTCCAGTGCAATTTTTTGTCATAATAACCCTTGTCGCTCAAGTCACAATTGGTAATAAATCAAGCCGTGATGCTTATTCGTAGATAACACGAAAAGAGGACAATAAAATGGTACACAATAATATCGGAATCATACAAAGGATTGAAGCAGGGTCGGTCGGGGTGCTATAAAACAACCACTAAATGGCTCCAGGTACACTCAGGATTGCACTGATACAGTTACCCCCCGATGTAGATGTGGTGTAAATCGAAGTCCTCAAAAACCGTGCCCAATTGAAGCTACTGTCCTCGCCTGTAATGGCTACCACCAAAAAGTATAATTTTGAGTAGGCGGTTTGTTATTTTGTCATTTCCGAAATGCTACCATGAAAGTGAGACAAATCTGAATAAACAAACATTGTTCACATTCAGGTGGAACAAATTTGTATTTGGATGTAACGAAGCCGAAGTCCAAATATTCTATTTTATCTTACGTGTTACGGAAATGGTTTTCTTTGATTTTGTTTGAAAGCAACCGTGTTGGAGGTGGTTTCGGGTGTCTTTAAAATAATCAAAATTTCTACGCTTAAAATCATTGCCTGCTGATGAATACATTAGGCAGATTTACCTTGTAGTTGGTGATACCTTCAGTTGAATCGATTGAATTTATTTTAATTATATAACGAGTTGCTTATTGGGCCGCTACTACATCGCGAATGTTATCATTTCATGAAAATTTGAATTAATTTACTTCCGGGGAAATGCAGTGAGAAGTTTTTATTTTGGGTACCAAAGTTTCATGGAATTTTGTAGAAAAAACAACATTCTAAGTATGTACTGATGGCGTATGTTGCTGAATTCGCTAAAACAATGAAATCTTCGACGTTGTGGGCACATTATTTCATGTCTATTAAAAATAATATTAATATTGCCTAGTTCCAAAAACTGAGAACATTTTTAAAACGTCGAGTTATAAGATACAAACCCAAAAAAAACTCCAAATTTTAACCCATGAACAAGTTCAGAAATTCAATTTAGAGTAGAGGCCTAAGAAGACATATTTGCATCTCTAACCCTAGTTTTTTCTCTGCAGCTGGGTATTGTTGCTCTGTTTGGTTTAATAGTGCACATACAAAAAATTGATGTACAATGGAATACATCCATGAGGATAATTACTGGCAATAACTCTACACCGGTTCATTGGTTACCAGTTCTATCTAACATTGTCCCTCCCCATATTCGCAGACAGACTGCAGCTCTGAATTCTTGGAACTAATATCATTCTTTTCCCAATTTATTTTCAATTATTTCATATATTCCACAAAATAGAATTCCCAGATTGAAGCCACGTAAACCATTATGGCATAATACGTTCTTCAATATCAACATAAGTGATAAAGAATTATGGAAGACTGAACTACCAAGAAAAATTTGGACAGTTCTAAATCGTTTGAGTACAGGTCATGGTCTTGCCAATAGCATGCTATTCAGATGGAACTCACTTCCAAGCGCAAGTTGTGAATGTGGAGAAGCAGAAGAAACAATACCTCATCTCATCAATAGTTGTCCCATGGAATGGGTTATAAATTTCAAACGAATATGATACTTATTTTTGTTATTCAGTTCTTTTTTCTGCTTCTTCATTCAGTAGAAACTTGAAAAAAATTCAAACTTCAACACTATGTATCTCGAAAACGTAACGTTTGCGACCCCATGTTCATGGGACTTTTTTTCTTAAACTTACTTAAGGAATCTCCTCTTTTCGTTTGTACGTTCAATTTAGGAACACCCTGTATACTAATATTATTTGATGAAAAATTTTTTCATTAGAAATTATGCGAGCAACAAAAAATCTATTATTGTTTTAGCATCCCTTCATTAAATAATAAACTGAATAATATCATGTCTCTATGCACCGAATTCCATCGAAAAGTTAGTATGGAAATGACATGTGAATTATTCATTGTTATTCGTGTGAAATTTCTTTAATATATCAATCGAATTGAATTTGACAGTTTCTTGAAATTTCGGCTCAAATAGTTCAGTCTATTTGGAAATGACCCTCCGAAAAATGACATACCGGAATTCGACTTGATAAATAGTTAGGGGGGCATAAAATAATGTTAATGCTAGATTTCCGAAGTGATTCAAATTGCTGATTTTGAGAAAATCCAAAAATATTTTGAAACGCGTTTTTCTCACAATCTATGGGTTTTAGAGAAAAATTTATTGAACAAAAAATATAGAGGACATTGTAAACTACATTTCATCTCATGGAAGTGAAGTCGTCCGACTCAAATTACAAAAAGTAGGTGGCGCTAAAGTATCAAAAAATTGGTTTTTGGCATTTTCGTTGTAAATAAATAATTTTTTCATAAAACTATAAATAAGAAAGTTGTTTGTCTCAAAATTTGCCACAGTTTATATTCAACTAATTTTTTTACCTTACCTTACATTAGAGCTAGAGCGTGCCGAAGTGTAAAAATGGTACATTATTATTTGCCGCGCCAATGCGCGTATTCCGTAAACTTCATTTTATTTTTTATTTTTAGATTAATTGACCATAATATTTAATTGATATTAATATGTTGAATCATAGTTCAGATAAACAATTGTTAATAGTACCCTTTTATTGCAGCTTGTTGTAAACGGTCAACATTGAGTTGCAACAAATGTAACAGAAGATAGTAGTGAAAGATTGACACAAAATGTGTAGACTAATTTTTTTAATTAAAAATGTTTACCTATTAATTTATTAATTTCAAAAATAAAAGTTTACATTTTGTGATTAGATCATTGCAATTTTAATTTAACCTTTTGGTCAACATTTTTGCTAGCTTATTGGTTCTTTGTATAACTTCTATAAAGTCATTATTGTAATTAATTACATCAAGTACTATGTAATTTCAATGCAAAATTAGATCATTGCAAACATAATTTAACTTTTTGGTCAACACTCTTGCAACATTATTGGTTATTTTTATAACTTGAAGTCACGATTTTAATTAATTTAATTTAATTTCTTTTTGAAGTAAGATAAATAGTACGGTAAGTTTTACAAAAATATTGTTTGAATAAAAAATGTGACAAATTTTGAGACGAACAACTTTCTCATTTACAGTTTTATAAAAAATTATTTATTTACAACGAAAATCCCAAAAAACCAATTTTTAATACTTTAGCGCCACCTACTTTTTGTAATTTGAGTCGGACCCCTTCACTTCCATGAGATGAAATGTAGTTTACGATGTCCTCTACATTTTTTGTTCAATAAATTTTCTCTAAAACCCATAGATTGTGAGAAAAACGCGTTTCATAATATTTTTGGATTTTCTCAAAATCAGCAATTTGGATCACTTCGGAAATCTAGCATTAACATTATTTTATGCCCCCTAACGATTTATCAAGTCAAATTCCGGTATGTCATTTTCGGAGACACCCTATTTTATCGTGCTAAATATCCTGTACTGTAAATGGATACAGGGTGAGTCTTTGATTACTATATTAATTTTAACCAAGAGACTAGAAGAAATATTTTTTCCCAGTTTTTTCAAATTCAGCTCCTTTCAGAAGATACAGTTGAAATTTCATTAAAATAAGTGGTTTTTGATTATATTTTCGTAATGAATATTCCAAATGTCCTAGTAGAGAATTCAGGAGGATCACATTCAGCGGATAAACACCACAGGTTCTCAGCTGGCGGATCCCCGATAGTGCACAATATTGAGGAAGAGTAATTGTACTTCGAAATTTATTATCAAAACACATAATTTCGAAATTGTGGCAAATTGTCTCATTGATAGACTATGTCTAGAAGACACGATGGTGCTGATTGCCAGATTTCAATCAAGAGAACATAGGGAAACCCCATCATGTTGATAATACAAATCAGGCTCTATATCGAAGAGCTTGTAATGGCCTGTTTATGGCTAAAATTATGCTCTTAAAATTCCATAAAATATTCTGCAGTTGTTATGCTAAAGTATTATTGATGTATTTTTAAGATTGTTATCGTTTCAGTAAACTCTATCCTGAGTTAGGAATTCTAGACAAGTGTAGTTCTTTCAACGAGGAAGATTCTGGAGATTGAATGCTTCTATTTGCATTAAGTTTATTCCAGAGTTAATGACTGCATCTATTTATGATACACAAAATTTTATTCAATGATGTAAAAAGATTTTTTTCATTGTTTCACGGAATTGAAACGGAATCGAAAGAAATACTGATTTTTGGTCAGAAGCTTATGAGACCTTTTTTGCAAGCGATCCAATTCTATCCAGAACTTCATTTCATAACAAGGAATATCTTAATGTATATGACATTTTATATTTTTCTTATTTACTTTTTGGTGTGATTTCACACGCTTCTTCTTAGAAGAAGAAATTTAGCTAGAATTTTCAAATTTTCTGAATGCGTACAAGGCTTCAAATATCTCAGTTAAGTTTGATATGAGGCCAAATCCGTTGAATATTTCGGCAGTTAAAAGAAAGTATAAAAAAAAATCTATTGAAGATATTGGGCTTACACATATACAATAATTAAATAGGATTTAATCAGCTTCTTTAAGGCTTCTGATGGGAATTGGGAATTTGTGGTCTGAACAAAATTGAAGGAGACTGTGAATGGTTATTATTTATTTGAGATATAGGTGCGTTCATTCGTTGTGGCAGTTGTATTAGTATCACAATGTTCCAGAATACCTGAAAAGACTTATGAACAAGGACGTAAAAGCTCCTGGCCTCACGTCAGTGATTTTCTACAAGTTTATCAATTACAATATGTTAGTGTTGAAGTGACATGAAAATGAGATTTTCTAAGTAATTTCCGACGTTTTCACTTTTTTATACAAATAATGTTGAAAATGAATTTTTGAATTCTACAATGTCAGGAAGTCGTGACCCATTAGAGGTTACCGATTGTTGTAAACTTCATCATAAACTTTTCTGGTTTTTGGGGATTATCCTATGTGACAACCCTAAAAGCATCTAGATAATTTCAAGAAAGGAATATATTGACCCAAACAAACGATCCAAATTGGATTATGGAGCAATAGTATACTCTACAGCTAGATCGTCCTTATTGAAATCTCTTGATGTTATTCAAACCACAGCCATAAGAATTGCAATGGGAGCTTTCTGTATCAGTCCTAACGACAGTCTCCTCGTCGAAGCAGGGGAACCACCACTAGAATTACGTCGACTCAACTTACTACTAAAATACTCAACCAAAATTTCTGCCAATAGAAACAACCCAAGTTATCGCCATACATTCTCGAATCGCTTCTCTGCAAAATTTGAACAATATAGCAAATCATCAGTACCTCTCTATACCAGCATCAATAGGATCGAAAATAACCCAGTCACTTATCAAAGTATTCTACCAGTAAACATAAAAACGCCCCCTCCATGGACGATTCCTCTTCCAGAGTTCAATACCTACCTCACTAAATTCTCAAAGCATGAGACTCCATCTATAATCATTAGAACAGCCTTCTTTGAAGTGGCATCCAGATACACCAATTATTGTCACATATACACCGATGCATCTAAATCTGAAGAATACGTAAGAGCCGCAGTAATCACAGAATCGGGAAATTATTGCTACGATCTACCACTGGAATCAAGTGTTTACACAGGAGAACTGTTCGCCATTGAAAAAGCTCTCGATCACTGCAGGAAAGCAGACAAAAATGTCGTCATTTTCACGGACTCCCTAAGTGCTATACAAGGTATTAAACAGCTCTACCCAAAAAACGCCCTATTACGCATCATAAAAGCTAGATTAGGAGAACTGTCAAACTTAGGTACACGGGTGGCTATTATTTGGGTCCCTTCTCACGTTGGTATACCTGGAAATGAAGCAGCTGATACCATAGCCAGAAACATCAACTCAGAAACTCCACAGCACCGGATCTCTCGAGTGCCATATGAAGATATGACGTCAAATATCAGAATTTTTTGCAGAAACATATGGAAGGAACGATGGCAAATCACTGAAAATAACAAACTTAAGACTATCAACCCCAACATGAATCTAGTCAACTATGTAGGAATGCAACGGAAACATCAGATAATATTAACACGACTGAGAATTGGCCATACTAGGTATACCCATCAATATCTTCTCAAAAATGAAAACCCCAAAAGATGTCTAACGTGTAATGAGGTGGTTACCGTGCGACACTTCATGACAGAGTGCCCCGACCTCCGGGAGAAGTATAAATCCTCAGAACTACCAGAGAACTTCGAAGATGCTTTGGATCCAAGAAATATTGAATACATGCTGAAATATCTGAAATCCATTAAAATACTTTGTGAAATCTAGGAAGTTTATACTAATAACACATTGTATATATTATACTGTACCGCCGCTAATAACCTATGTGGTTGATGCGGATTTTCTGAATAAAAAAAAAAAAAACGACCTTTTGAATATTCACAAATTGTGGACCGTACCTAAGAATCATAAAATGCAGAAACATAAGAAAATAAGAAATCATAAGAAGGATGTTGAATTCTTGGAAATAGTGTTAAAAATTCTTATTTTTCTGTAATAACAATTCGTCGAACAATGTTATTTACTATTTAGAACACAAGAGGATTGGAGCATTCTATTTATTCATATTTATGTAGGTAAAACTTTAGTTTATTTGTAGACGGTGAGTAGGATTACCATAACGTAGATAATTCATTGGACCTTTCATTTGAGCACATATATATCTGACTGCTGCTATGGCTGACAAAAGTTGTAACATTTCTATAGTTATTTGGTCTTTACCATGATAGAAAAACACAGGTATAATCTTTATTTTTTCTTATTTTCGGCAGTATTTGCGCGTCTCATCTTTGACGTCATCTGAGTCGCAAAACAATAAACCACCTTGAGTCTGAGGTTAATATCATGTCTGTAAAATATTTTTTTCGCATGATTTTAATATCAAGAAAGTAAAATTAATTACCGTTGATTAGTGAGGGAATACCTTATTACCTTTATTTACAGACAAATCTCTAATCTAACCCAATGCTTCGTTTTGTAACATGTGGGAGAAACTTCTAAGTTTTTTATCTCTCTTCAGTGCACAATATCATACCTGTATTTTTCTATCATGGTCGTTCCCTACAAACAGAATAGCCGCGTTCAGTAGACTCAACAGTTTGCGGAACATTGTTGAGTAGCCTTCGCTATTTTCGAAATTGTGGCAAATCGACTCCTTGATAGACTATGTCTAGAAGATACAAAAGTGCTGATTGTCAGATTTCAATCAAGGGAAACCCCATCATGTTGATAATATAAATTAGGTTCTATATCGAAGAGCCTGTAATGGCCTGTTTATGGCTAAAATTATGCTCTTAACATTCCAACAAATATTCTGCAGTTGTTATGCTAAAGTATTGTTGATGTATTTTTAAGATTGTTGTCGTTTCAGTAAACTCTATTCTGAGTTATGAATTCTGGACAAGTGTAGTTCTTTCAACGAGGAAGATTCTGGAGATTGAATGCTTCTATTTGCATTGAGTTTATTCCAGACTTCATGACTGCATCTATTAAGAATACACAAAATTTTATTCAATGAAGTGAAAAGATTTTTTTCATTGTTTCACGGAATTGAAATGGAATCGAAAGAAATACTGAATTTTTGGTCAGAAGCTATTGAGTCCTTTTTTGCAAGCGATTCAATTCTATCTAGAAATCATATGGAAATAAATTATTTTCTTTGTTTTTTCTCACCAATCATTGATTACTTCCAGTTCAACTTCAATATCAGCGATGTAAATGACATTGTTAATTGTAAATTTTGTAAATTAAATGATCACAGCCATTTCATAACAAGGACGTCTCGGGCAGCGCCTTTCATCAAATTCAACGAACATACAAAGAATAGTTGCGATGATTTTCAAAATCTCAATAATTAGAATATGTAGTTGATGATGAATTACGTATTAAATATTATGAATAATAATCTATATACTTCTTTCCTATTCCTTGTTTCATTAGGTATTACAAGAAGTTTTTTGTGATACGTAGAAGGATGTCTTAATGTACATGACATTTTATATTTTTCTTATTTATTTTTTTGTGTGATTTAACGTACTTCTACTTAGTAGAAAAGCTACTTTCCCCAAGTAACTGAAATTTAGCTAGAATTTTCAAATTTTCAGAATGCGTTCAATGTTTCAAATATCTCAGTCAAGTTTGATATGAGGCTAAATCCGCTGAATATTTCGGCAGTTCCAATTGTAAGGAGTTTGTTTTTCTCAATAAAGGAGGGTACTGATATCTTTCATATTATGAAATCTCATCACCCATGAGACGATATAGGAGTTTTTTCATATGATGACGTCAGAGAAGTTCATTGAATAAACTGAAGAATGAACTTCTATGAATAACGAATGGTACAAATTGAAAGTTAATTCACTGAATATTGAATTGTGTATATATACGAAATAATTTTTGCTAATAACCTATTGAAAATAAATATGAAAAAAATTTATTAAACATTGACATTTATTAAAGGACTTTGACAAGATTTATCCACAGTTTGAGAGATTCATTGAGTTATATGAATGACATCAAATACCCTATACGTTTGAAATGGATATTAAATGAGATCTTATGCAATAATATACAGGGTCTTTCAGGAGGAATACGTGAAACTATTGAACGTATTTTCATGAAATTCAGCACTTATAAGTATTTCACGATGCTGATGAAATCTAAAATATTTTCAAGGCATGAGCACCTCCGGTTTTTCCGGAAATGACGTCAACATCCGTTTTTCAAATTGGAACACCATTTTTTTATTGCAGAAATAGGTTCCTTAGAAAATTTCAAGTTATTTTGATATAATATTTTTCAGTTTTGGTTGGAAAATTCTCTCTGAGCGGGAAAATTCGAAAGAAAAATCGAAAATAGAGCTCCGCTGAAACAAGAATAACTTCGAGGTTTTTGGATGGAAAATTTTCATTTTTGGGATTTTTCAAGATGTAAGATTTATGTATCCACTTTGGAAATCGAAATCACAATTCATGATACAGGGGGTGAAAAAATCGCTTTCAAAGTTAGGGATGACAAAATCGTGAAAAATCAGTTTTTTCAAACTAGAACCCCATTTTTTATGGCAGATATTGAATCTACGTTAAAAAATAATGTGAGTGTATGCATCACACCCTTGCCCTAAAGTGGATATTTTCTGAGTTATTCACAAAAAACTGTTTTTCGTCTTGAATTTTCAGCGTTTTCTTTTCCCTTCACGCCAAAAAGATGAAATTTTCAGGAACTGTTATTTGAACCATTATTTTTCACCCCTTCTTGAAACCCAATTCAAGTTACTATTAGGAGAACCATGGCAAACACTCGCAGTTATAACTAGAGAAGATGGTCAAAGTTTTGATATTGGGCTCACACATATACTATACAATAATTAAATAGGATTAAATCAGCTTCTTTAAGGCTTCTGATGGGAATTGGGAATTTGTGGTCTGAACAAAATTGAAGGAGACTGTGAATGGTTATTATTTATTTGACATATAGGTGCGTTCATTCGTTGTGGCAGTTGTATTAGTATCACAATGTTCCAGAATATGTCAGTGATTTTCTACAAGTTCATCAATTACAATATGTTAGTGTTGAAGTCACGAAAATGAGTTTTTTTAAGTAATTTCCGACGTTTTCACTTTTTTATACAAATAATGTTGAAGAATATTTGAATTCTACAATGTCAGGAGGTCATGACCCATTAGAGGTTATTGATTGTTGTAAACTTCATCATAAACTTTTCTGGTTTTTGGGGATTATCCTATGTGACAACCATAAAAGCATCTAAATAATTTCAAGAAAGGAATATATTGACCCAAACAAATGACCTTTTGAACATTCACAAATTGTGGACCGTAGCGAAGAATCATAAAATGCAGAAACATGAGAAAAATTCTAGGAAAAAGGAACTCATAAGAAGGATGTTGAATTCTTGGAAAGAAGGCGTGTTAAAAATTCTTATTGTTCTGTAATAACAATTCGCCAAACAATTTTATTTACTATTTAGAACACAAAGGATTGGAGCATTCTATTTATTCAAATTTATGTAGGTAAAACTTTAGTTTACTTGTAGACGGTGAGTAGGATTACCGTAACGTAGATAATTTATTGGACCTTTCATTTGAAAACATATAATCTTACTGCTGCTATGGCTGACAAAAGTTATAACATTTCTATAGTTATTTGGTCTTTACCATGATAGAAAATCACAGGTATAATCTTTATATTTCTTATTTTCGGCGGTATTTGCGCGTCTCATCTTTGACGTCATCTGAGTCGCAAAACAATAAACCACCTTGAGTCTGAGGTTAATATCATGTCTGTAAAATATTTATTTAGCATGATTTTAATATCAAGAAAGTAAAATTAATTACCGTTGATTAGTGAGGGAATACCTTATTACCTTTATTTACAGACAAATCCCTAATCTAACCCAATGCTTCGTTTTGTAACATGTGGGAGAAACCTCCAAGTTTTCTATTTCTCTTCAGTGCGCAATATCATACCTGTGTTTTTCTATCATGGTCATTACCTAAAAACAGAATGGCCGCTTTCGGTAGACTCAACAGTTTGCGGAACATGTTGAGTAGCGGTAGCTATTTTGAGCATACATTTTTTCCGTTCAGTATCGGTAACAGGCTGGAAGTTTAACAGTTGTCAATAAGTCCATATGTGGATACCTTCTCAAAGATTCAGTGGGTTTATTTTATGCTTTATTATTCAGGAAAGGCAGAGAAACATGAATGTGATTTTAAAAAAATATGCATATTCGTTAAAGAAAAATGTGAAGGATTTTTGACAGAAGAGAAACGAATTATTTTATTAAATGTAGTACACATTTCGAAAAAATATGTTCAACTTTATAAGTTAATATTCTTATGATATCTCGCTATTTAAAAGACATGACTATAACTATGAATGGATTTCCACCAATAAGATATTACTCTTTATACATCAACAAATTGAAATCAAATCGGCTTATAATTGAAAATATAAAATTCTATTCACCTTTGGCACTTATGCCATCTCTGAAATCTCCTAAAAATTTTTTTCATGATCGAAAAAAACGTTGGCACATGTTTGTCGCTTCAAATAGAGCATATTTTGAAGAAGATCCAATAAATATTGAGGAAGATTAATATTTTTGCGTTTTATTTCAAATTTTTGATATTTTTTTGTCAGAGAATACTATACATTCTTCGATGCACATTAACAAAATGTCCTAGACGATCATAGAATTGGAAACCAGACAGAATATGGGTCGATAGTCTGGTTGCATTTACCCCACACCACAACCAGATCCGATGCTCATTAATGGAGTGAACGAACTGATACATGGTTGTTAGCTGTTCTCTTTCGAAATCTAGGAAGTCCGCGGCCTCACAAGGACGTCAGTCTTAGGTTCTTTCACCTTTAATTCCACACTTATGTAACTCTGTTTACATCAACATTGCTACCGTCTTTTATGAGAATATGACGAATTTTTACCGTCTTCCACTTCGCAAAACCTTTCAGAACGAACAGGTGAAATCAAAGAGATGTTGAGGTCTCTTGTAACAACATATAATTTCAATTTAAGTCGATTTCATTATGTAAATAACACTGGTCTGCAATGGAACCTTTAAAAAACGTTGTCAAAAATATGATAATTCAATCCCCTTTCGCCGATTTTCTCCATCACGTCTAGATTTCGTGATATAAATATCGAGCCGAAAATGGCTTCAATTGATTGGATTTGACTACTTGATGAAGAATATATGGTCGAACTTGAGTATGCCCGTATGGCCATATAGTCACTATCACATGAAGGAGATAAGGTTGAGTTTTCATATTTCCAGAATAGGTTTGTTTTTCAAATATTTCGGACTAGTTTATTATTGGGCCAAATCCGTCAAATAGTTCAGATGGTAAAACATCTGAAATTTGATTTCCTCGATGAATCTTTGAATATCCATTTGATCAATTTATGACTTGGAAGAGGTTTTAATAAGTTTGGGACAAATGTGTTGACGAAATTTCATGGAAGTCGTCAAGCTAAGTTGTCTTTAAATCGACAAATCTGTGACTCCGCTCGATCTGAAAAAACCATTTTTCAAGTTTACATGACAAACAACTAGCAATCCAAGTGTTCAGCAGAAGTTTTTGTTTAGATAACTTGAGATTCAATAAACGTATATAACTCAAAATCTAAACAAGATAGGTATAGGGAAATGTATAGAGAAATTGTAGAGTGGATTGTTGTCATTCTGAAAATGTGGGTATCTAATTTAAAACATTTAGAAAGCACTGACGTGAGGTCATATTGCTTTGGCGCTCTTGTTGAGCTACTTGCTAGTAAATATTCAAGCCAAACAAATCTATAAGCACTCTGATCACGTGAACAATATTCTTTTCCTATACTATGGGACAATGTGATGCAAATATGAACGCCTAATGAAAAAACCTATATCTCGAATTAAAAATAACTACTCATAATTTTTGTTCGAAAACTTATGTCAGTGCTTTTCTGAATTTTGACAACGTATATTATTTTAGCCACCGAGATTGAATTCTATCTCTATGATTTCCCGTTATGAAAAATTTTGTTTAATATTACGCCAACTGACACTGATTAATGAGCCCGGCATTTGTCAATCGAATATCGATCTATGATGGCCATCGTTCAAAGAAAATCATCGGGACGTATGTCATTTCTCTTTTCTCTTGAGTAAATTAAATAAATGATCAAATCTTTAGATGAAAAAGAGCTAAGACACTGAAATTTAAGGATAAGTAAGATATCGATCACCTCAATATATTTACGGATTTTTCTTGAAATCCGAAAAATATCTTATGAGATAGTGAGAATTAAAAATTTTTTTTGGGAATTTTTAAAAATTTTCTAGCGTGACGATTTCTGCGAAATTTTGCGAGCTGTTTTGTTGCAGCCTCCCTCAACAATATTTCAAGTATCAATTTGATCGGATGGATATTCTAGTAGTTATTGAGGAAACAAAATTTCAGATGCTCATAACTACTGAACCATCCGACGGATTTGGCCCAATAACGAACTTGACCGAGATATTTGGACAATTAACTTATTCTGAAAATATGAAAACTCTAGCTGATTCCTTTTGGATGCTAGAGAGGATACGGCCGGACAAACTCAACTTTCGCCACGAATTCTTCATCAGAGTCGAACCCAATCGGTTGAGACCATTTTCGGCTCGATTTTCCAAAATTACAGACATTCGGGCAAAATGTTCGGGTGAACAAGAGCGCCAAAAACAGAGTTTCTTACAATTTCGTTACTTGACAAATGGTAATTTGTTTCGATCACTCTGTATAACTCACGACTAGAATTTGAAAACAGTGGCGTAGATCAAACTTTCATCTAAGATCATGCGAAATTTCATATTGAAATCTCGAATATTGAGTGAAATATAGCCATTTTGTGACTCTCTAATTTGATTTAAAATTTTAAAAATAATTCATATCACGAGAACAGTTGAAAATTAATTTAGGATAGTAAAATTAATCTATTAAATTTTTCTGGAGAATCATAAAAAATAGAACATGGGGTGTGATATTCAAAATAAGAAAGGTGTTGAAAATTTTCCACTCTCCTAGCAACACAGGAAATTTGAAAGTATTTCAGAAATGAATCTTAGATTCAGACATTCAGAGGAAATGTGCTCACTTTATTTTTCAATGTAATTATACAGGGTCTTTCACGAGGATTCTCACCCACATTTATACGGGAAACTACTGAACGTATTTTCATGAAATTCAGCACTTATACAGTGTGGAACAGCCAAATGGAATAAATTCGATAACGGATAAATGAGAGCGAACCGAAACAGTTGAAGATAAGTATAGGACATTGTACATGATTTATGTCTAGAATTTTCTGAAGAATCCAAAAATTAATAATATATAGGGGCTTGCATTTAAAATAAGAAAGTGGGTATTGGCCACTGTCACATAACGCACCCTATATAATTTTTTTGTTTGTTAAAAATGCTCAGTTAAAAATACAAATCGACGTGTCCAAGCGTTTTTCCAAACACGCTCTCATTTATCCGTTATCGAATTTATTCCATTTGGCTTTTCCACACTGTATGTATTTCACGATGCTGATAAAATCTAAAATATTTTCAAGGCATGAGCACCTCCGGTTTTTCCGGAAATGACGTCAACTTCCGTTTTCAAATTACAACACCATTTTTTATTGAAGAAATAGATTCCTTAGAAAATTTCAAGTTATTTTGATGTAACATTTTTCAGTTTTGGTTGGAAAATTCTCTCTGAGCGGGAAAATTCGAAAAACAAATCGAAAATAGAGCTCCGCTGAAACAAGAATAACTTCGAGGCTTTTGGATGGAAAATTTTCATTTTTGGGATTTTTCAAGATGTAAAATTGATGTATCCACTTTAAAAATCGAAATCGCGATTCATGATACAGGGGTGAAAAAATCGCTTTCAAAGTTAGGGATGACAAAATCGTGAAAAATTTTTTCAAATTAGAACCCCATTTTTTATGGCAGATATTGAATCGACGTTAAAAATAATGTGAGTGTATGCATCACACCCTTACCCTAAAGTGGATATTTCCTGAGTTATTCACAAAAACTGTTTTTCGTCTTGAATTTTCAGCTATTTCTTTTCCCTTCACGTCAAAAAGATGAAATTTTCAGGAACTGCTATTTGAACCATGCTGTAGATTTTTCACCCCTTCTTGAAACCGACTTCATGTTACTATTAGGAGAACCATGGCAAACTCTAGCAGTTATAACCAGAGAAGATGCTCAAAGTTTTGACCGTTAATTTCTAGATATTTATTTATACGTCTCAGGAATGCTTCGTGCATTGCTCTTCTTATTTCATCGGGAGGAAGAGATCTGCAAAGGTGTTTAAAAACCAAATTGAGTTTCAAAACTATGAATCTAACATTTTAAACAAACCTGAACGCATTTCTGACTCGTTCTATGCAGTCCTCTTTATCAGTCAGGGAGTTGAGTAGACAATATTTTTATCCTACCCCAAACATAATAGTCGAAAGGAGTTAAATCGGGAGAACGTGGTGGCCAAGGATGTGGACTTTTGTTCGCCAAACATCGATCTTCAAATAGCCTGTATAGGATATTTGACACATTGAGTCAATTGTGTGTGGAGGCGCGCCATCTTGTTGATACCATAAGTCATTATGGTTCTGTACTAGCGGCTCAATTATTTGAGTCAATATGTCAGAATATCTATCTCCTAAGGAGAACATTCTTCAAATAATGTAAACATGTGTAGTGTTCTATCTTACCAGTTAAAGTCCCATAATAAATGTGAACATCGAGAATTGCATTATTTTTGATGGCGCAAAAAACATTGAAACTCCAGGTCTCTTGAAAGTTCCATTGTCTGAAGTGGTGGTTGTTCTCTTCATCCCAATAATGACTGTTATGCCTATTGAAAGAACCATTCTTTGTGAATTTAGATTCATCTGTCCAAATTATAGAGTCCAAAAAGTTTTCATTCTCTTGAAATCGAATCATCATAGCTTCGCAAAACTCTGTTCTCCTGACGAAATCAGTTTCCTTCAAATGCTGTACCCTATTGAATTTATATGGGTGCATTTTATGTTTTTTTAATATTCTCCAAACACTCGATTGAGAGAATCCCAAAGCAATCTCGGCATCTTTGAGAGAATTTTGAGGATTCACACGAAAATATACAAGAACTGTAATTTCGTTGTTCTCATCTTCTACTACACTTTTATCTCTGTGTATAGTTTTCTTAACGAAAGATCCGACATTTCTCAAGTTTGTCATGGTTCTGTTAATGGTATCTCTCGTTGGTCTGGGTCGGTCAGCAAACCTCTCAATGAACAGTCGAATCGTTCTTCTAAAACTTTATTACATTCTTCATGAAGTAGAATGAAATTTAAATAATTTTCATTGGTAAAATTAGGCATAGTGATCGATTTTTTAACTTAATACAAATTATCACCGAATTATTAGTAAACACAAAATGCTACTGGATAAAAAGGAAATTGGCAGATGTAATTAATGATATCTATCATTAAAAAAAGAATGTAAAACCTGGTAAGTTTTCGCATATGGTTCATAAGGAATTATTTATTTATCACTGTAGAGAAAACCGATGGCCGATTAGTTGAAATAAAGAGGTTTCCGATACAAATTTGAATCCAAATTCGCCATCTATTTAGGAACAACCTGTAACTTTTTTTCTCTTGCATATTAGGGTAGTAAAATCTAAAACATGGTTTAAGTAACAGTTCCTGAAAATTTCATCTTTTTTGGCGTGAAGGAAAAGAAATAGCTTAAAATTAAAGAGGAAAAACAGTTTTTGTGAATAACTCAGAAAATATCCTCTTCAGGGCAAGGATGTGATGCATACACTCACATTATTTTTTAACGTAGATTCAATATCTGCCACAAAAATGGGGTTCTAATTTGAAAAAATTGATTTTTAACGATTTTGTCATCCCTAATTTTGAAAGCGATTTTTTCACCCCCTGTATCATGAATCGCGATTTCGATTTTTAAAGTGGATACATGAATCTTACATCTTGAAAAATCCCAAAAGTGAAAATTTTCAATCCAAAAACCTCGAAGTTATTCTTGTTTCAGCGGAGCTCTATTTTCGATTATTTTTTCGAAATTTCCCGCTCAGAGAGAATTTTCCAACCAAAACTGAAAAATGTTACATCAAAATAACTTGAAATTTTCTAAGGAATCTATTTCTGCAATAAAAAAATGGTGTTGTAATTTGAAAAACGGAAGTTGACGTCATTTCCGGAAAAACCGGAGGCGCTCATGCCTTGAAAATATTTTAGATTTCATTAGCATCGTGAAATACTTATAAGTGCTGAATTTCATGAAAATACGTTCAGTAGTTTCCCGTGAGGGTGAGGTTCATCGTGAAAGACCCGTATAATTTATTGGTTTTCCCAACAGCAATGCTTCGTTTGATTTGTTTTGATACTTATTGAGAAGTTGATTTAGAATATGCTGAACTACATCTTGGTCATCAAGAGCAATATTCAAGAATAAGTATTCATATCACCTAAATCAAGTATTCGAAGATATAAAGCGAAATATTTAAAGAGAGAACATAAATTACTATTATCTGACATCTTATAAGTAGCACAGACAGCAATTATCATGGATATTGCTTCTGTTCAGTATTGATCTAATGCTATCTACTACTTGAAGAATAATTGCATTATTTCTACTTGTTCTTGGGAAAGAATTAGCGAACCAGTAAGTATTTCGTATTGAGAATACTTGCAGGTATGTTCCTTTTCACAGATTCTAGGTGAAACGATTAAGCTATACAGGATGATAACTTCATGTTTGTATTGTATTTTTTTCCTTCAATCCCCCACGAATAGCAAAGAAAACAATAAGCATGATCTACTTTTGTGAGATATTTTCATTATCGGCTCATTTTTTCCCACCCATTTTGATGATTTGCTCGTTTTTGTCTCGTATTTACAGACCCATGGCTCGTCACCAGTTAATATCCGTCCCATGAACGTGGGATCAGAATTCGCACGATCCAGCATGTCTCTTGAATTTTTCTTTGGGGCTATGTGAAGTCCAAAGTCTACATGGACAAGCCGGTTACGATTGAGGTATTGGAGGCCAATATTACTCGAGTCATTGGTGAAATATCACCCGAAATACTCAGAGGAGTCATCCAAAATTGAAACTATCGCATCTTGTTAACCGTAGTTGAGGTAGGCATTTGAAAGAAATTATCTTTAGAAAATAATTGTAACAATAATATTAATTATTATTAATTTCAGTGAAGAATGGTTCTTTTATTTATTAGTAAAGATTACAAAATAAAATTGTTGTTGTGTACTCTTATTATCTATTTCGTCTTCTTAACATCTCCTTATTGCTAAGGTTACCTTGCCCTAACAAAGCCAATCAGCAGAAACACGTGTCGGCAAGTACCATCTTCATTTATTTCCTTCTGCTACTTGTGGATTCACTTGATATACCTTTCCTACATATATTTGATCTCCACGATGAATATAGTGTTTGAATTTTATTAATCCTGGGTTAGAGTTACATCATACAGGTTGCTTATGCTTCCTTCATGTCAATGCGTTAGATTTTCCTCCGAATGAGAGGTCTTAGTGTTGAAGACATAAATTGGTCGCTCGCTCCTGTTTGTGTGTACTCCTATTATCTATTTTGTTTTCTTAACATCTCCTTATTGCTAAGGTTACCTTGCCCTAACAAAGCCAATCAGCAGAAACACGTGTCGGCAAGTACCATCTTCATTTATTTCCTTCTGCTACTTGTGGATTCACTTGATATATCTTTCCTACATAAAATTGTTTTTATTAATTTTTCTTTATTAAAAAAAAGTACCTCTAAATAATTACCCTTACAAGCTCTGCATTTCTGCGAGGGCAATTTTATGCCGGGTCTAGCAATCCTAGTGATGAACCATTGGAATTGGATGTTTAAAATTCAGATGTGGAAACATGCTCAGCCTCGTCAATTTCTCGTTCGAAAGGGAGAAATTATTTAATAAATGTTTATCTTTTTTTTATCTATTGTTGCAAAATGATCGTTTGATGATCTTCTGCATTCTTCAATACTTGCAGAATCGTATTTAGAAATATGGAATTTTTGCTGTTTCAGATTTGTTAGTTATGATTGCTGTGCATGAAATACTAGATATATAGGACGATTTTTTTAAACTCAAGGTCAAGTCAGCTGCTACGCGACCTCAGGTAGCCCTAGAATTCCATCACTTTATACGTCGAATAGTTCAGGAGTTATGAGCTTCTGAAATTTGGTTTCCTCAATAACTCCTTGAATATCCATCGGATAGACCGCGATAGCTTCTGATCTCCCGTCAGTGCCTTTCTTAATTTTTGGCGCTCTTGTTCACCCGAACAGAGTGCCTATCATTTTGCCCGAATGTCTGTAATTTTGGAATATCGAGCCGAAAAGGGTCTCAATCGATTGGGTTCGAGTCCCCTGATGGAGAATTCGTGGCGAAAGTTGAGTCTGTCCGGCCGTATCCTCTCTAGCATCCAAAAGGAATCAGCTAGAGTTTTTCATATTTTCAGAATAGGTTAATTGTCCAAATATGTCGGTCAAGTTCGTTATTGCGCCAAATCCGTCGGATGGTTCAGTAGTTATGAGCATCTGAAATTTTGTTTCCTCAATAACAACTAGAATATCCATCCGATCAAATTGATACTTGAAATATTGATGAGGGAGGCTGCAACAAATTAGCTCGCAAAATTTCGCAGAAATCGTCATACTAGAACATTTTAAAAAATTCCCAAAAACAAATTTTTTAATCCTTACTATCTCATAAGATATTTTTCGGATTCCAATAAAAATTCATGAATATATTGAGGTGATCGATATCTTACTTATCCTCAAATTTCATTGTCGTAGCTCTTCTCCATCTAAAGATATGAGGATTTTTTAATTTACTCAAGAGAAGAGTAAAATGACATACGTCCCGATGATTTTCTTTGAACGATGGCCATCACAGATCGATATTCGATTGACAAATGCCAGGCTCATTAATCAGTGTCAGTTGGCGTAATATTAATCAAAATTTTTCATAACGGGAAATCATAGAGATAGAATTCAATCTCGGTGGCTGAAATAATATACGTTGTCAAAATTCAGAAAAGCACTGACATAAGTTTTTAGGAAAAGGGAATTATAGTTTCGAACAAAACTTGGGGAAAATTATGAGTAGTTATTTTTAATTTGAGATATAGGTTTGTTCATTCATTAGGCGTTCATATTTGCATCACATTGTCCCATAGTACAGGAAAAGACTATTGTTCACGTGATCAGAGTGCTTATAGATTTGTTATGGTTTGAATATTTACTCGCAAGTAGCTCAACAAGAGCGCCAAATTTTTCTAATTAACTTTTAATAATCAAATTCACTCTATATAGTTCGAACGTGTATAAATTGGGATAATGAAAAAGTTACAGAAATTGAAAAAGTTAAAATATTGGTCCCACCGAATCAGAAATACAGGGTTGGGATAAAATTTGGCCCCAAGTTAATATATTTGAAACGTAAAGGACGGTAATTTTGAAATTTGGCATCTGAGTGTAGTGGACCACAATGAATTTGATGAGCATATTTTCATTAATGAGATACTTCCGGTTTAACCGGAAATGACTAATAGGCTAATAGGCCCATTTTTCATAAACGGAAATATTAAATGGAAAAAAGTATCTAGATTTACTAAATAATCAAATCATTCCTGCACCCCAACAGATCGGTTAGTTACCACCGAACTTTTGGTCCAACAAGATGGAGCACCTCCTCACTATGATGGACGGGTTCGGAATTTTCTAGATGCTACTTTTCCAAATCGATGGATTGGACGTAGAAGACGCATAAAATTAAAAAAAATAAACATTTAAAATGTTCGAAGTTGAATTATTTTCAATAAATTTTTTCTACTAGTAAAAGCCTTATATTTTCACATGGAACCCGTAATGGACAGATCCGAAACAAGGTGTACTTTCAGAATCTGCAGATCTCAGCCCATTAGAAATAAAATTTCTTTGTCAAGTTATCTAAATCATCATTAATGTTGCTCACCAGCATGCTTGCAGGAATTGAGACAACGGATTCTTGAAATGATGTGCATTAATACATGTCAGAAGTTTTCCCAGAAAAGTTACTCAAGAATTTGTTAATCACAACTCAACTATATTGATTTCAGAAGGTGAACGTAGCAAGCACTAAGAACATTTAAAATGATCATTTTGCATAATTATTTTCGAAGATTTTTCTACTTGCAAAAGGCCTGTATTTTTGTTTTACAATAGATTTTATAGAAAATTACGTATTTGAAAAGCAGAAAGAGTGAGTTATCTTCTAAAATAACAAAGTATTTTCTGTTTTATTTCCTTCACCACATGATACTAAAAAAATCTTCGTTGAAGAGGAACAATAAAAGGTTATGTATTAATTGATTATCTAATTAGTAAAATTTATGGTTTAGCTTGTTATGTTAAAAAATTCTTGATTCACAATATCGAGTTAATGGATTTTAGTTTTTTTATCTCTTATTAAATTTTGTATTTTTGAAAAGACTGAATTTCTTTTTACACAGAGAATTTTCACATGGAACCCGTTATGGACAGTTTCCGAAACAAGATGTACTTTCAGAATCTGCAAAAATTTACAGTGTGTCACACTTTAAATTTTTTTTTTTGTCATTTCCGGTTGAACGCGGAAGTATCTCATTAATGATTGTTTGCTAACGAAATATGCTCATCAGATACACTGTGTCCCATCACACTCACTGCCAAATTTCAAAAATATCGCCCGTTTCGTTTTAAAGATATTAATTTGATGCCAAACTTTATACCATCCCTAGATATTATATTATATTAGAGTTATATTAATTATAAGATATATATATATATTTTACCACCGACATCTCATGATCATACAGGTATGTGCACTTGTGCGAAAGAAGAAATGGCATTCTCATTGATTCTCTGTATATTAAAAATTCTTCGAGTATCTGTCAGACAGAAGAGATTCCCACCATCGAACGAAAAGTGGGTTACCTACAATATGGATTTACAACGGGTACTGTTATTCTTGTAGAGGGGCATCCGAATCCAACGACTGCAAGAAGGACCATCAAAGTCGACTAGTGCGTCTGTATCCAATCACGAGCATCGTTGTACCATAGAGTTTTGTCAGCCACCCCATCGGTACTGCCCTTTTGGTACTCGCGCAGAATCTGCACTACCTCCCAATTCGAAGGTGTAATCGAAGAACGGAACTGACATCAGTTGAATATTTTTACGAATAAGGGTAGTTACCCCTTATCAAGTGAGCACGTGTGTTGTGATCGATGCCTTTGGATTATGTGTTTTCGCTAATTATCAACTGAGTGCTGTGTTTAAAAAAAATGTGAACAAGTTGTGACTTTTGACAATTTATTGGAGAACTGTTATTTTCTAGAACAGGAATATTTTCGATTTTTTTTCTACCAAGTGGAGAATCGATAAAATTTTTACTTTTATCGGTGGTAAGTGTAATGTAGTTTAGAGTTCAACTATTGGTTCAGTTCACAATTGAACGTTTCGTTCCCTGCCGTTGACCTACCTTGACAGTGTTTCGGAGTTTAAAGGAGTGAAGGACAACTTGTTTTCAGTTTATGTTGGATGAATGGGAAATAGTCAGTGACCTTTCCTCCTTGGTAACCTGCATTCGGCAGTTTAATGTTTGGATTGACACAGATTCTTGAAATTTAAATGACGGAAAATTTTTTAAAATTTATGACTGTTTGCATCTGAAATTCGATTCAAGCCAGGTTTTGGGAATGACCCGACCTTCTGAATATTTGTTGTGTGGTATGGAGAATTTGAAATATTGTAGATGCATTTGAATCCACGAACATGAACATGAACCGCCTGAAAAACCGTTTCGAAAAAAAGGAACAATGAGTTCTAAAATTTTTTTCGACAATAATTTGAAGCATCTAGCTCGATTTAGCCTGCTGGGTTACTACGGGAAAATGATTTTTTATTATAAACTTTTTTGAACGAACACATATTACCTAAGTATGCATTTCGACAATTTTTGAAATTTTGCGCAACTTCATTATTGAGAATCGTGTAGTCTACAAATCCAAAATTACTTTTTGAATTGCAGGTATAATATTAATAGATTAAATTGTTATCAACTATTCAAATTTTTGGGCTGATGACAAACACGTACTTAGGGGGGAACATCAATTAACATTATTCGGAAACTTTGCTGGCGAAACAGGAAATTTGATGGCATAAGTAATAGACTAAATTTTGTGGTTTGCATTATGTTTGAGATATACTTTGATAAGAACAGCTGATGAGGAAGGTATCTCAAAAGGAACTAGGTTCTTCGAGAAATAATCTTTTGTGTTCGGTATTTTTGCAAGTATTCAAATTCATATACAGTCCCGAGATTCCGAGCAAAATGATTTACAATATCGATTTAGAATAAATTATGAGCCTAGGCGCATATACGCTTCTATTATAGCTAAATAGCCCACTGGGGAATGAACATTAGGTTTTTCGGTCATCGGAAACAAACCTAATTGTAAACTAATAGGTCTGTTCAGTTCGTATAACGATGCTAAACTACTTAGTTGAAAGATAAAAAGCCATTTTAAAGTATTTACTTTAGAAGTGACTCTCAATTGATGCAAAAGATTCCAGAGGGTGCTTTTTCAGCAAAACTTGAGGAAGGTCTTCATATTACTTTTTGTTCAACATAATTTTTTCTCCTAGTTACAGACCTTCCAACAACTTATTTTCATTTTAATTAAGAAGATTGTAATCGAGCGGACAACTGATTCTAGTAAAACTTTTTATGATATGACATAAACTGACAGCAGCCTACTTTATTTTTTAATAAATTATATCCCCTCTGTGAATCAATGGAAAAAGAGCTTGAAAAGTATCTGTTTTTATTTGCGATCAAACTAGCAATTTTCAAGAGGACAGATCAAGATATGAAAAACTTGCGGATCCAAATTTGTCTCTTTAAATCAATATTTAAATAGCGGAACACAGGCTCATTTAAAAGTTAAAATATTATAGGGGTTGTTGTTTTTTCAGCCCCTTTTGATTACATTTGAGAGTGAACATAAACACTCAAGAGATGCCATTACCATTTTCATCAGTTATCTGCTAAATTCCATTCTTTGAATTTTTTTGAATTATATATAAGTATATTAAATAAAATTTTTTTTAACCTAATTTTGAAGGTTTATGACTTGCACGGATAGAAGTGATGAAAAAAAATTAAATAGAGACAAGTTTTTGCTAAAGAATCACTGCTCAAAAGATCTCACAAAGATCTTCGTTTTTAACAGATGTAATTTTCATTGATAAATTACCAAGGAGGAGATACTTCAGAGGATTAAATCACCTAATTCTTATTTAACTCTAGAACAGCGCTGCTCTATATTAATTTTCCTATTTGATGGCATGGACTCTCACCTTCTTAGATATGGCTCTATTATGATCATATTTAATATTCATCTGATTTTGAGGAGTAATCTTTTGTACGAACCAACTTGAGTTATAATATCACAAGACTATATAACAATCTTGTTATTAGTCACCAAATAATTAAAATAAGAGGTCAGATTAATCGGAACCTCTATTTCAGATTTCAAGGGGATGATTCAACTTTTGTATTAGTCCTTCATTTCCTACGGTCTGACTAGGCGAAACTTCAATCTAGAAAACGAGAATATGCGACGTTTCTTACTCAATGCATTTCTTGCCTACAGAGACGCGAAATGGCACAATATACTAGTGACATTGAGTGGAAGTCGGTAGTAATGTCACTTGAATAATTACGGCTTATTCAAATTGAATTTATATCTAACTGAAGAAATCGAAGATGAATATAGTATTCAACTCGCGGTATGGTCATAACACACTTGATGATGCTTGCTTTTTGTGCACGATGTAATATTCCTGACTAATTTTAGCACTCGATGAATACACTTATATAATTTTTTTTTCTTTGAAAGAGAGAGACAGAGAGAAAAGTATGTTACCATTCAAGACCCCGAAACTGCGTTGAAGATTTTTATATGCTCACAAAGTGACCAAGATTTTATTTTAGATGAGGATACATTGTCTCATATGTTCGAACAATTGAACAGTTAAACTGATATTGAGAATCAACATAACTCTCAGATAGTGCCTCAGTGATTCCCTGATATCTAAATTCAATAAGTTCTTCTCTCTTTGGTTAATGCAACTGTAACATGGCGTGACTGAAGGTTGAAATTACGTAAAAGATTCGAAGAAATGTTCCTCAATATTTTGTTAATTTGTCTCCTTGAAGGATTCGATATTTTTATTCGTTCTCAGAAGTGAACAGGTGAAAGATGATTCAAGTCCAAGAAATTAAAGATATTATGCAGCCATTTGTCCCCGATGATTTACCTAAATTCAATTATTGCTGGTTTCAAGCAAGAAATTTTAATTATTTCCTTCTCAAATACACTAACTTGGGGCCCAAATGCAACAACCCATTCAAATGCATTTAATATCCCATTTTTGAAGATCCATTTGCATGGTTGATGCATGTAAGTCATTATCCATAATTCAACAAGTAATTATTTAGACTGGACCTACATTTTATGCATTTCCATAGTAAACTTTGGCTGTAGTAGATCAAAAGGTTTGCGAAGTACACATGTATTCAAATATTCTCTTGTGAATGAATAGGATTTGCATGTTTATGCAATGGTTGTTTTATTCGGAGGGTGGCTCGAATAATTATGAAATGCGCAATCATTTAAATATATTAATCAAACGTTGAACTTTATCGGTTGCCCGAGTAATCACCTAAAACAATATTTTCGCCATGTTTTAGTCTTAGTGGTATTTAGTAGCGGATGACAAATTTTAAAGGTGAGACCCGAAAAATAGTAAAATATGTAATAAACTTATTGTAAATCTTTACTTTTAAATGAACTTGACAATGGTCTTCACTCAATGTATGACAAATATGACAACAGATTCTTCGTAATGACTGCAGACATTTCTTTTTGACTCATTGGCAAAAGAATTATTTGTGAAGGAGATTTGTTCGGAATTCACCGGCAAGATATCCGCTCATTAGCTTGAAGATTCTGAACTTTTTATGTCATCTAATCTCCGATTGTAAATCCTTCAATGTATAACCTTGTAAAAATCAAACTTGAATAGAATAGAATAAAATAGAATAATTTATTTATCCTGATAGACATTTTACAATGTATTGGACATGTCAGATCTATCAAAATAATACATAGCTATGAATAGAGAAAAAGGAAAAAACAAAACAAACTTATTTTAAAGAATTGAAATACATTTGACGAAATCATAGGTACTTTTGCTATTATTTTCATCCTTTACAACAGCTTTCAAATAAAGGATTGAAAACAATAGGATTTGAATTGAATTGAAGATACAGGTACCTAAACCTCGGACAAACGACCCGTGTGAAGTTAGCAGCCTAAAGTTAGCAGCCTTTAGAAATCTCCAATTGATTTTTCAAGAAAAAAAGAACCAGATGAGTTTATATCTTAACGTTTAATGTGGATTATGATCCTCTAGAGTCTCTTCAACAATCTTGAGTATTTTTATTCTAGTATTAGTTAATCAGAATCATTATACCTACTACTACATAAGATGAAAATAAATAATGATCTAGGATAGATGACCAATGAATGTAATTCACTCTCTTCCAAACTGTTTGACTTATACTATTTCAGATTATTCTTACTTTTCCTAATCACCCTTATACGTCGGGATGGATAGTGCTCAAGTTCAAAGTGGCCAAAAGGGTTGAAGAAAAAGATGATTCACCTTGAAAATTTAGTATGTTGAAGACAATGAAATGTTCTTCGCGAAAAATACGCCGGAAATCACAAGCTGTTTGTATATCGGAAAATTCGTACTCAGTCCAATTACTCTTATAGATTGGGATGGATAGTGCTCAAGTTCACAGTTGCCGAAGGGGTTGAAGAAAAAGATGTTTCACGCTGAAAATTTAGTATGTTGAAGGGAATGAAATGTTCTTCCCGGAAAATGAGCCGGAAATCACTTACAGCCGTCGTTATATCGGAGAATTTTCTACTTTGCCCAATTACCCTTATACGTCGGGATGGATGGTGCAGGGGATCAAAGTTGCCGAAAAGGTTGATGGAAGAGATGATTCACCCTGATAATTTAGTATGCTGGTGTAAATGTAATATTTTTCCAGAAAAATGAGTGTTATCCCTACTTATGCGTTTCGTCCCTGGCGCACACATTTGGACTCATCAGTATGGCTTGTGTGCGCCATGCCATCCATGAAACATCTTTTTCTTCAACCCTTTCGGAAACTTCGATCTGTAGCAGTATCCGTTCTCCCATACGAAAAGTACGAATTTTCCGAAATAGTTTTAGTTAAGCAGTTTGGAAGAGAGCGAATACATCCCATCCCGTTGGTGTATCCCTGAATTATATTCAATTCCAAGTCTTCATTTTGATAAATCATTATTTTCGTACGCTTAAACAAGATCTTTTTCATATGCGTTTCGAATCTGTAATATAATAATTCTGATTTACTGATATTTAATATATAAGTACTAAAGATTGTTGAAGAAACTTCAGAGGATCATAATCCGCATGAAACTATAAGATCTAAACCGCTCTGATCATTTTTCTTGAAATATCAGTTGGAGATTTCAATACTTTCCAAAGGTGTGCGCATAAACTATGTTCCGGCTCTTACGACCCAACAGCCAGAATTTCAATTTCGGCTTCTATCTTCCCACGGCTGGACAAAGGGCCAGGCCAGCACCTTTTCCGCGCTTATGTTTAGTGGAACAGCGAGCTATTGTTTGTTCAAATGTCCATATTATTGGAAAAACAAGTGCAGAGTAATCTCAAACAATTATATTAGACTGTTCTATATCTATCGTCATAATATAGAGTGCGGCTAAAGTTAGTTTACACTGTCTGGTATTCATGCATGCGCCTATTCTCGGCCAGTATCGTACCTAGGACAGAAGGAGGCAGCTGAAACGTAGCGAGTTGAGTTGTCCGCATGTAGTAGTGTTATTGTGTAGGTTTACAGTGTGGCTCCGCGTGTAAAGTCCACGAAAAAAAAAAGTGTTTGTTTGCTCCCTTACCTAAGATTGACGGAAATTATGCTGAAATTTTGGAAGAATTTCGCCAGCGCTTTGCAAATAAGCAAATTCGCTCCAGAAAAATGATGCACGAACTGTATCGTAAATTCGTAATGGCTCCGTAGTCGACGCTCCGGATTGTTCTTTTTGTTTTACCGTGACTAAACGATGCCGCATGTGTGTTGAAGTGGGGGCAATCAATTTGAACATAAAATGTGAGGTCACAAGTAATTATTGATGTTATATTCTTCTCGAAAATAAATTTATATGCAATTATTTTCTCTCATTTGCAAAACGCGTATTGCTGTCCCTGTATGTAATGTCAATATTGAATAATTGTGTCCCATCAGAGAAAAAAATGTAGAAAACTACTGTCGTGATGTCATAGGCCTTTTCGTGCATATTCTGAACCGGCTGGCTAGGACATACTCAAGTTTTACCACGGATTCTTCATCAGGAAGTAGAACACAATCGATTGAGACTATTAATCTATTAATTTCAGATTACGCAATATATCAATAAACTCCATGAATTCACAATTTTTTGTTAAGATTTGAGCAATATCTTAGGAGTAATCGAATATTCCAGAAAAAAAAAAGTATGGAAATTTAATATCTGAAAATATTCTCAAAATCTGACAGACTCCTTTTTTTCAACTTTATTCAAACGATTTCCATGATTTAAATCGATCAGATGGATATTCTGTGCTGCCCGGAAATACCTTTTAAATGAAAAAACAAGTTTGTCAGAGCTCAATAATATTATGCTAGACTGGGCTTTCAATATGAAGGAAAAGAAGGATCAGACTATACGGAAAGTGTCGTAAAGACCTTGTGGAATAATACTGCCAAACAGCTGCAGGAAAAAATCTACTCCGAATGGGGCGTTAGGTTCGATTCATTCACAGACGTGAATTTTAAAACGGCGCGGGATGCACGAAATGCCGAGAGGCGTATCACTTTAAGTGGACCCTGAGAAAAGAAAAGTTAGTGCCAAGGCGCTGTCTTTGGAGCAACACAAAAAGATGGTCAACTTATGTAAAGAAGATAATCCAGACGGTTTGAACAGAAAATTTTATTTTATTGCTGCATTGGAGCTCGCTTGACGCGGAGGAGAGGGTTCATCATGCCTAATTTACGAATGAAAAAACGATGGTAATCCCACAGGACAAATTGCCTACAATCCAATATTTTCTAAAACAAGACAAGGTGGTACCCAAAATGTGCGGAAACGAAATGGCTGACTCCCAATATTGAAGAAGATATTTGTCCGGTGAGGTTATATAAGCTACTTGTATCCAAAAGAACTGCAAACATAACCACTGAAAGACTATTCCTTACTCCACATAAGAATTGGAAATATGGTTAATGGTTCAAAAACTCCCCAGTCGGTCCCAATACGATAGCTAAATGCAGACAAAAGAATCGGCAGAACTCATTGGCATCAACACAACCAAGTCTAAGATAACCAACCACTCGCATCGAGCTACTGCTGTCAGCCAATTAGCCAAAGCAGGGATTGGCGAGGAACAGCTGATAATGATAACAGGTCGTTCTCCTACAGCGTCAGTGAAACCAACTGGACCAACAACATCACAAAAAAATAATAACAGCCATAAGGAATGAAAAAAATGTTTTAAGAAACAACATCAGTATCTACTTCATCATTCGAAAATAATGCTCGTAATGTGTATAATAATTGTACTATCAATAATTATTATTTTGAGAATAAAGATAATTTGTTGTTATGCTTCTATCTGGTTATTTTTGAATAAAAAACAATTTTTTTTTCGTTTGATTAATATTGTTGAATGATCTTTCCAAATACCACACGAGATTCAAATTTTTTTTTGAGAACACTGTCGTTTTTTGAAAATTATACAAATTTCACTCAACAAAGTGATCCCGATATACCACTCGCCTTCGATAACTTTGTTTCGTGAAATTTAAACGCATAATTCCCAAAAAACAAGAGTGTTCTCAAAAACTTCTCACCTCTAGTGGTATTACCCTTGAAAATTTCAATTTATACTCTCCGACAAAGAAGTATCCGGATATTTGGAATAAGAAGCAAAAAATACTTCTTCAATATTCATTGAATATCCCTCGAAATATGATCTATTTGAAGCGATTCACATGTGCAAACGTTTCTCCCATAATGAAAACATTTTTATAGGTGCTTTCAGGAATGGCTTTCAGCTCCTACTACGAGTTTCTTTATGTGGTCTATAGAGTCGAATCTGGTACCTCGAAGAGTTAATTTCATTTAGAAAAAAATCACATGGAGCTAGATCAGGCGAGGGAGTTGGCTGGTCGATGATATATATCGAGTTTCCTCTTAAAATCGTTAATAATTGAGATGATACGTTATCGTTATGTATAATTCTCGAATTGTTTTGCCACAAGTCCAGCGGTTTCCGTCGAAATTTTTACTGAAACATCTCAAAAGAGTTGAACAGAAGACCTCATTGGACATTTCACTTTGCGGAACGAATTCATGATGCGTGGTGTTCATACCGAGGAAAACAATAAGTATCGTCTTGATTTTAGAACTACTTTAGCGAATTTTTTTCGGTTTTGGTTCATTTTTTTTCAACCGTGCCAATTATTTTTAGCTAATTTTGTGTCGTATTCATAGACTCATGTCTCGTTACTAGTTATAGTCATTGCCATGAACGCGGGTTCAGAATTTGCACGATCCAACATGTTTGCCTACCTTCATCCGATACTGTTTTTGAAGAAAATTCAGCTCTAACGAAACTAGCTGAGCGACGACGCTGTGCATGCCAAATTTTGAGATCACGAGCCATCTCCTGGAAGGACGGCTTTCGGGAACGATTTCCTTGTTTTTTTCTACCATTTCGTTGGTTGAAGAGATCGACAGGTCGTCCTGAACGAGGCAAATCTTCGACGATCTACGACTGTTTTCAATGGCTTTGTAACTACAATTCCAACTCTTGGGTTTACGATAAAATAGTGTCCATAAGCATTAGCAAATATCAAAACATAAATTTTGAGACAACCTCTTTGTTCAATATTTTCGACTGTTGTGATATTCGCAAACTACGTCTAATTACTTTTGGATGTATTAGATTTTTATGTCCATTCAAAATAATAAGTCACCGTAAATTGGAAGTAAAATTACCTTTTATTAATACGGTAAAATGGGCTCGAACTCGCATCAAAAAGAGTCGAATAACGCACATCGTTATGTCCTAGATTCCAGTTGAAAATGTTTTGGACAACGGTTTTGCAGTAATTGCTTCGTCGAATGAATAATACGCCGGAATTAGTGTTTGTTCGTTGCCTCTGACCATCGAATAGCCAAACTGAGGAGAGTAATGACTTCAAAAAATTACCCAAATGTACATCATAACGTTGTAACGGTTCCTCATTATATTCCTTACTAGATGCGTGGTTGTGTTATCTTAACGAGAAGATGTTACTATCTATAATTCTGAGAGGTTGGATCTAGTGGTTCTTCACCTACGGTTATTGAATAAGTTTAATCACGGCGTTGGAAACTCGCGTGAAATATTAATTAAAATTTGAATTGAACATTAATTCAGTCGGGTTTCTTTTACATCCTCACGAAATTTTTACATGGGCTTGGGAGGAACTGATGCAGTAACATTCATTGGAAGTGTTCACTATTTGTGTCATGGAATAATAAAAACTAGACCCAGTACGTTAACATTCTATTGAGAAACAATACTAGACTTTTTATTTATACTATTGCCAACTTTATTCGACGTTCAGCTGAATTTGCCATGTTTTCGAATAGAGAAGTAAAGTAGCTACACTCTGGTAAAAGTTATAGACTGATGTTGAAATGAAGAAACAATTTTCTGAAATTAAAAATTTTCTAATTTCAAACCTATGAAAGTGAAATGGAGAAAGATTATTTTACAACAGATATATTTTAACATCTCACAGGACAGTTGGTGATTTTCACCACGTGATCCTGTGTCAAATGATAATCACATTGTGTTGCACTGTGAGTACAATTAAGACTTAACCCAACCCCATTTGCCCTGTGATTGCTGTATTCGAAACAATTTTTTGGATGAATAAAAGTAATCCAATGAATGAATCACCAAAGAATATATGAAAATTATTAAATTCAAATTGGTGATCCAAAATTGTATTTTTAAAGATTTAAATGGTGGTAGCAGAATCAAAAACGTAAACTATATCATTTATATAGAGGATAATGGGAGGATACAATTGTTTAGTCTATCCCTGAAGATGGAAAAATATAATTCCGAAACGTCGGCGAACTGACTTACTATAATTTTCCCGTTTTTGATCCTGCTACCACCATTTAAACCTTAAAAAATATACTAAAATGTTCATTTAAATTGCCCTCGTTCAGTATTTTTAAGTATTTGAAGTTACTGTATGTTGGTAGAAAATAACGTAAAAATTATTTACCTCCAGTACCTGCTGAATTTCTTCAGGGCTCAGTCTTCTACAGAAGGCCTGCAACTTGAGCACCTTGGATCCATGGATCCACATGGATCCATGAAGAGCCATAGCTAGCCTTATACCGCTGCGGAACACCGTGGTGAATGTTTTTTTATCGGCACAGTTCGAAACAATATTTTTGCGTGCTTTTAGGAATGAAACGGTCGGACAATTTTTTGAATTTATGGATGTAGCGTGAAATACATCTTTTGATATCGGAGGCTGCTTCAAAATGGAAAACTGTGGCATTGGAAGAATTCACTCGAACTAAACACTATGTATGAACTGTTGGATGGAAAATGAGGCATATAAAAATGTTGCTGATGTTGAAAAAAAAATTGTAATAGAAGAAGTGAATATTATATCTACGAATCTGTCATAATAACACAATGTCTGGGTAATTTATTTACAATGTCCGACAGTGGACGCATGTAGTGTGGTAGTGTGGCTCTAGCTCTGCTAAAACAGCTCTAGCTAAACAGTCGAAAACAACATTATTCGGCAATTTCCTCCAAAAAAACACAACGTGCTCACTATTTTTTCTATTTCATCATCATTGATCTGTTTATGGGAGTTCAGGATATTATCTTGACCTTTTGAATTGTACTTTCAAATGATTTAAATTCCATTCGTCAACCCCAAGTGCACGTCAATGGATTACGCCGAAAATTTTCCATTATTTTTACTCATCCTGTTTATCGAATTTAATCTCATCACAATACAATATGAAAATGGCTTCCTAAAATTTCGTAACATCAGGGATTGGATTCTTATTCACCCCTACTTTGGACTGAAAATTCGAAATCAATCATATCGTAAATTTTTTTGGTGCCTAGAATTTTTGAGCAGATTTTAACTATATTTTTATTGCCGAATCTAAATATGATAGCAGTTTTTCTGTATCAGCTCTAGATTTTTAGATAAATTCACTTATCTTTCAATGCTTTTTCCTATTTAATACTTTCAAGTATGAGTGTTGTGAAATTTATACAAAAGATGGATTCTTGTATATTTTCCTTATTGTCAGTCTTCATTTGTAACAAATTGAATTCAAAATAATAATATTTATTATAATTATTATTTTAATTCATTTATTACAAATAGAAGACTAACAATATGAGATATATATCTGATTGGTTGACAAACTGTTAACAAGTGAGATTTAATCCTATTTAGTGTCATCCATTTGGAGACAACCAAAAAATCACTTCGAACACTGTTATTTCTGCCTAGTAAATATTACTGGAATCAATCGAAATAACCGTAACAAGTGGACTTATGCAGATTTAATCTCTGCAAGACGCCCTATCCCTCACTCAGAAGAAGTGCCAATTCCAACTTTTCAGCAGCTACTAGAACTCTGTTAGGACAGATGCCTCTCTGATCAGAATTCTGACACTACTGAAGGTGACAGTGATTTTGAAACGATGTCATCAATTCCCCAATGTTTCAACCAAAATGAGTTAAATGACCTCACTAGAGATCTCAACCTGTCGAAAGAAGCTTCTGAATTACTAGCTTCCAGGTTGAAGGAAAAAAATTGACTTGAACCAGGAACGAAAATTACATTTTATCGCACAAGGGAGAGATATCTGCTACCTTTTTCTCTGAAGAACAAAATCTTGTATTTTGCCATGCTATTAGAGAACTCCTAGTAAAAATGGTTCTTCCTGAATATTTTCCGGATGATTGGCGCCTATTTATTGACAGCTCAAAGCGAAGTTTGAAATGTGTTCTTCTACATAATAGGAACAAATATGGCTCAATACCAATTGCTCACTCAACGAAAATGAAAGAGCAATATGACAACATAGCTTTGGTTTTGGAAAAAATAAAATATCATGAACACCAATGGGTGATTTGTGTAGACTTAAAAATGGTAAACTTTCTCCTTGGACAGCAAAGTGGCCACACCAAGCAGAGACAAAACGCAACACTGGGTTAGAAAAAAGTGGCCTAGAAGAGAAAACATGGATATTGGGGGAAAGAATATCATCAATGATCCTTTAGTTCCGAGAGAGAAAATCATGTTTCCACCTCTGCATGTCAAGCTGGGTCTAATGAAACAGTTTGTAAAGGCTCTTGATAAAAATGGATCATGCATTTTAACGAAATTCTCCATAATCCGAATTTTGCTCATATATGTTGTCCACTCAAAATCGATATTTTTTTATGCTTTGTTATTTATATAAGGTTTCAATCCAGTCTACCGTACCCCTTGACGAAATTATTAATATAGAAAGAACATTTGATAAGTTGTGTACTAGTAAGAACCTCTTAAATTACGACCCTTTAATTAAAATAAGTTTTTTTATGTCAACAGGGGCGGACTAGGTTGTACAATTTAATGCTTACATTTTCTACTCCCTGTATAAAAAAGTAGGAAAAACCAAATTTGGATATCTTGAACATTAAGTTAATAGAAAGGTATTCTTGTCTATCATCGACAAAATGAACCGTTTTAGAAAAACAAAATGAAAAAGTAATTAATTTTTTTCATTCTAATCAAAAGAAACATGGAGTCTATTTTGGTACGAAGGTTATTAAAGGAAGTGATTCTTTTCAATGATAATAAAAAAAGTAGAAAAAAGTTCATTTTATCTACGATAAAGGAGAGTACCTTATTTTAGATCAATATTCAAGGTAATCAAATTTTTTTTCTTACTTCATGTTGAAAATGTAAGCATTGAAATGTAAAACCTAGTCCGCCTCTAATTAAGTAAGAGAGTTACTATTAATTTAAGGGCAGTATTTTAACAGGCGCCTACTACTGTTCAACATATCGAATATTATTTAAATCATATCAGGTTGGTTGAAATTTATTCCAGTAGAATGGATTTCAATTCACGTCTTTCAGTAGGCCGAAGGAAGGCCACTAGAAAAAAATTATGGAAACTTGACATCAGTATTTTATGTTTCATTTGAATCCGAGAGATTTACCACATTTTCCCGGTCACCCTGTATAAAAACAAAAAGAAAACTTTTATCTTGAAACAATTTCACCAAGCATATTTCCATAATATTCTAATGAAACATAAAATGATTTTGGAATTATTAGTTTTATTGCTAGATATTTGTGTCGATATTTAAATAAAGTTTACTTCATCAGTTAAACAATAAGATGCTCCGAAAAAAATCTTTATTACTGAAATATGTGTCGTTTTTTCTTAGATATGGAGTTCGGATCAATGATCTCCAAATTCAAGTGATTGCAAGCGGCTTGACTGGATTCTATTAAGCCCTTTGTGCATCATCATTGGATTCACCTTCGGGCCAGTGTCAGTAACCGACCTGGTATTCGAGGAGAATTATCAACTGAAATAGGTAGTATGTGTACCACCACAATCGGGTGTTCTCTTAGTGCAGTATTGTTTTGATACCTGAGCTCCTTGTTTTTTATAATTTAAGCGTGTTTGATGTCAAAGAACTCAACTTGGATGAAAGATAAATAAATGATTGATAAATGCAACTAAAAGAGTAATAAATTCTGAGATATGTATGTACCTATTGAACACCGATCATTGATTCAATATAGCAGAATGAGATTTTCAGTTCACGATGAACTGAAAAAAATTTCCTATTTTTTATTAACCGTGGTGGATTCCACCCAAAAATAAAATGCCGAAAAGTTTTTAATTTTTTTTGGGCTCTTGTTCTTATCTTTTTTGTACTCTGGAACAGTGTTATACTAATACAACCGCCACAATAAATGAGCAAACCTATTTCTAAAATTAAAAGTTATAACTCACAGTTTTCCTCAAGTTTTGTTCAAAGCACAAATTCCCTTCGCCTCAAAACCAATCACAAATAGGTATATCAACTCCATCGAAATATCTTCTTCTCAATAATTCCTTTGAAACACCCTATATATTCAAATTAAAATTACACAAAACGATGATTTTTGGTATCTTTGCAAAACTCCATCTCAAATTTACCAGCATTTTTTTACACTACTTATATATTTCACAGTAAATGAATCATTTCGATCAATCGAAAGAATCTGAGTTAACAACTTCGACCGATGTTTGAATTTTTTAAGTTAAAAAACTTTATAAAAAATAATTTCAGAGCCTTCAATGACGAAGCGGTAATTTGGATCGCATAAATAGGGTATATTTTAGGATTATACTCAAGCCTGTTGAGATATATGTGAGAGCTTTATGAACAAGTTTGCTTAAAACTAGGAGTGGTATCAGAGATTTATACAATACTGTATATACGACCGTTTGACCAATAGGAGATTAGTTATGCACAAAACAAACTCATTTGAATTGTTTACATGCTTTCTCTTGTATTTGAATAGACTTAAGAAATTTTTACAGCTTTATTTGTACCAAGAAACTCAGGAAATAATAGGTTGGGAAAAAGACATCCTTTATTTTTACTTTTGGGGTTTTAGTAGCATAGTTACAACCATTCGTTAATGCTGGAATATGCACCCATTTTTCCATTTACTTGTTGCCATTTAGATGGTAATTTCATTATGCCCCGTTCCCGAAACGTCTTGTCTTATTAGTGAAATATTGAGATTGAGAGCCAATTTACGCAATCTTGTCTTGAGAAAAACTTTACACCACCAAGAGCGTTAGACATGAACAAAAATAAATCATAATCGGACTAATTGCCAAATCTGGACTATATTATGTATTCAATAAGAATTTGGTATGGTGGCCTCCAGATGAATTCGATGAAAATCTACTAAACTGAGACATGTTGGGTCACTCAAGCTCTATAGTAGCATCCACCCTTCCTATGACGCCAGGCTGTTTTCAATTTACCCAGCTCTGCCGAACGGCGCTCTAGTACTTAGTGACCTTATTGATACATTTCGTGAGTTGAATTGCTATTTTGGTGACGAAATTCCGAACTTGAAACCAATAGCTAGTTCCCCGAGGGAACAATTCAAAACATAACCGTGACAAATGTATCTTTAAAAGAACGTTTGGGATCTGCGGTCAGCTGATGTTGCTGAGTCACTTCAAGAAGTCTCCTTCAAGAATATACAGGACAAATAGAGGTCAAATTAGATCTCTTGTACAAGGTTAACCCATATATGCCCATAAAACACCGTTAAAATCGAAGTATTTTTCTGATATTTTGCATTAATGTGACCTAACGAAAATTAATAAATTTTTGAAGAAAACCTTGTAATGGTATTTTAGAACAACACTTGTCTCTTTCAAGAAGCACAATGGGCAAAAGTTACCTTTAATAGACTTATAATATAAAAAATTTGTTATGAGGAATTAATTCTCATTACTGAATAGTACCCCACAAGAATGAATTATTATATCAGGAAAAAATAACTCCGAATGAAGTTCATGAAATGGTGAAGAAACTCAAGAACCGAAAAGCACCTAGACCCGATGACATCAGTAATGAAATGCCAAAGAATGGTTGCATAGACTCGGAAAATGCACAAACCATACTGAACTGTTTGAGCAAACTCTTGAACAAGATCATATCAACAAGAATATACAAAAAAAATCATTGTCAACTAAGAACAGCAAGGATTCAGGCTCAACAAATCAACAGTAGATGCAATATTTAACTTAAGACGAATTGTTGAAAAATCATTAGAGTTTGATAAACCTGCATATCTCTGCTTTGTGGACCTTATCACAGCATTCGATTGAGTGCGGCTGCTGAACGCTTTGAAAGTTCTGATGGAATACAAAATGGACCCTAAATACATAAAAGTCATTAAACACCTCAACAAAGATAACAAAATATAAATTTAAACTAAACACGGCTTGACCGAAAATATACCCATACTATCAGGAATTCGCCAAGGCGATATCCTCATCCCGAACCAATTCAACCTGGTTAAGAATGAAATAATAGCAAGTGTCAACAAAACTAAGGGAGGATTTAGATGGAGCCTAGGGCACCAAAGATTTTGTGTTATGCGGACGATGCTATTTTAATGGCGGAAAATGAAGATCTACAATGCTATACGATGCAATGTACATACCTGGGAGTGGAAATATCGAGCTGCAAAAACCTACAACATGAAATACGACCCAGGTGTATAATGCATCATGAATATCTGGATACCTGAAAGAAATGATATGGAAGAATAAACATATGCCACAGAAACCCATGCTGAAACTTCCGAAATAAAGAGGCAAACAGTACGGAGTTGAAAATTCTACGAACAATAAAGAGAATAAATAACAGCGGAACCAGGGAAGGAGCTAGGTTATACGGGAAGAACTTGAGGTGGAGGATGTTGGTCGGTTTTTACGATCGAAAGGTTGAAATATGAGAGATCACGTGGAGATAATAGGCAATGATCGATGGGCAAAATGGGCGAAGGACGAAAGACCAAATTCAAGGCGTACTCTTGGCCAATCACCGAGAGATGGCATGAAAGTTAGACGTCCACATAACAAGACGCTGGATGAACAGAATAGGACAAGACATAGTTTTAGCATGGTGAAGAAGAAGATTATTATAAAAGGATATCGTTCGCTATCTGAACTATACTTCTTAAAATGGGTTGTGCGTTGATCTATTAGGTGTACAAATAAGTTTCCGCGGTTTGTCAAAAGATGGCCCCACCAGAAGGTTATGGAGAAATTGTCAGATGTAAAACGTAATATCCCAAGTTTAGTCATCTGGCAACACCATAACCTTAAAGTACTAGTGATTCCGTATCAGCATCACGTAATTTTTTTCGTGCAAAAATGTCAAGTTTTATTCCGAATAAGCATCATTTGCGGGAACTTTTTTTTGATTTACTTCTTTAATGTGAAAAAATCTGCAGCTGAGGCGCATCGATTGCTTCTAGAAGCATATGGTGAAGCTGCTTTAAGTGAGAGAAGTTGTCAGGAATGGTTTCAAAAGTTTAAGAACGGTGAGTTTGACGTTAAAGACAAAGAACGCAGTGGAAGGCCGAAAGTGTACGAAGACATGGAATTAGAAGCACTATTGGAGGAAGATTCGTCCCAAACGCAAAAAGAACTTGCACTTACTCTACAAGTGACTCAACAAGCAATTTCACATCGTTTAAAATCGTTAGGAATGATTCAAAAACAAGGAAATTGGGTTCCATATGAACTAAAGCCGAGAGACGTTGAACGCCGATTATGCATGAGTGAAATGCTGCTTGCCAGGAATAAAAAAAAGAGTTTTTTGCATCGTATAGTTACTGGTGACGAAAAATGGATTCACTACGATAATCCAAAGAAGAGAAAGTCATGGGTTAAGCCCGGCGAACCATCAACATCGACAGCTAAGCCGAATATTCATGGAACAAAACTCATGCTGTGTATTTGGTGGGATCAGCTTGGTGTCGTGTATTATGAATTGCTGAAACCAAGCGAAACCATTACTGGAGCTCTCTACCGAACACAATTGATGAGATTGAGTCGGGCACTTAAGGAAAAACGCGCCCATTACTACTCCAGACACGACAAAATTATTCATTTACACGATAATGCTCGTCCACATGTTGCGGCGCCGGTAAAAACATACTTGGAAACACTCAACTGGGAAGTTTTACCCCACCCGCCGTATTCACCAGACTTAGCCCCTTCTGATTATCATCTGTTCCGGTCGATGGCACATGGTCTGTCTGAGCAGCGCTTCACATCATATGAAGACACCAAAAATTGGGTAGATTTGTGGATAGCGTCAAAAGATGAAGAGTTTTTTCGACGGGGTATCCGAATGTTGCCAGAAAGATGGGGAAAAGTAGTGACAAATGATGGATAATACTTTGAATAAAACGTAATGTACTTTTCCTTTACAGTAAATTCCTAATTTTTTATAAAAAACCGCGGAAACTTATTTGTACACCTAATATATGATGTATAGAAAATTGTTCAAATTTCTTCAGGTTGACTTTTAACAGAATCCTACAAATGTCATTATAGAAGGACGGTGGGCACATAAATGAATAAAAAGCTATATCTAAAACAGAATTTTAATTGAGGGCGATGATATGATCAAAGAGCACCGTAGTTGCATACAGATCTGATATCAAGGTCTTTGTGCTTTTTTTGCTATAATTTTTCAGGGAATTCTGTAGAATTCTCTGTCGTCACCAGAGGTTCTTACTGAAGATCCATATTTGATGTGTCAATCTGTTGAAAATATTCCCGAAACAGTTTAAATATAGACCATCCCCGGCTTTTTCCGCTCTGCAGAATCAAGACCACGACGGCTCCAGTAAATCGCCGCATTGCCCATTTTGGTATCATCCAGATGACCATTGGAGCGCCGCGTACCATCACACTTCGTCGAACCTGGTAAAATTAATGCGACAAAGTGAGAGTTTATTTCGCGGTAAACGCGTAGATTTTACCGTTGCAAATCCTACCCGTCGGCATTGTCATCCGAGTAGTCTCAATCTCTCAACCGGAAGATCAGAGCCGGTACGGGGATTCCGTCGGAGCGGGGCAAATCGTACCCGGAGTTGCCGCTGACGGAGGTGGGGGAATTGGACCATTGACCTACTTTTGCGACTACATGTGCGCCTAAGCAGCCTCAATCCCCGAGGCGCTTTACGATTGTGATGCTTGATGGAACAAAGGAATTCTTTGGTGATTTTATGATTCCACTTCATGGTTCTTCTTGTCTTCTTTTCGTTGTTTTATTACCCACGGTTGTTTCTCATCGACGTATCGGGGATCTGCTATTGATCAACTGGCAAATGAATGACATAAAACATGTACTTGAGATGTTGACTTCACTTACCACGATTAAGCATATTACTTCTTCAATATTCTGAATGGTTGAAGATTAACACTCTTCTTCTTCGACAGCCTTACTGCATCCACTCCTTGACATAGGACTCCTCTTGAATTTGCGCCTACCCTCTCTTACTTGAAAACATTAAAAAGAACATTTTTGCCTGTTTCTTAGTAGCACAACAGAAAGCTATAGTTTTGCCCAAATTGCAGCAATTTTCGGATATCCAGGAGATGGTCTCAATCGATTTGATTTTCTGCCAAAAAATGTTGAACGAAAGGAGTCAATCGCATTTCGTAAAAACTAAAGGCATAAAAAAAATTCTGAAAACTTTGATCTTACATATTCTGAAATATAATGTTGAATTATTATTTGGGCTATTACCATCATCTATTGTGGATGTAATGTTTTCCGACGTTTCGATAGACATCTTTATCAAGGATCAAAAAGAAAAGTAAAAATCAATTTTCAAAAAGTCAATATGACAGAAGTCATGAAAGAAAAATGAACAATGTTATATACTCATCTGTGATATGATGATCTTTTTAAGTTGAATCGAACTATCGGCGTCCAAACTTCTGGCAGATCTATAGATGGAGCACTTATGGAATCTGGTGTTATTTTCATAAATGCTGCTTCTTTGATTTTTCTTCTTGCAAGTTTTTCTTCTTTGGATATTATTGATGCTTCATCCCATTTTATACGATGATTCTCATCTACAGCATGTTGGACCAACCTGGATTTGTCGCTGTCTAGTACTCGTAGAAGCTTCTGATGTTCTTTTATTCGTACATTCAGAGGGCGTTTAGTTTCTCCGATGAAAGATCTTCCGCACTCGCAAGGTAATTCATATATGCAGTTCTTTGTCCTTTGTGTCTCATTATTAGGCTTAACTTTTGTAAGTTTAGCTCTGATAGTGTCTTGAGTTTTGAATGCAGTCGTTATGTTGTATCTATTTCAATTCTTCTCATTTTCTCCGACAAACCTTTTACATAAGGAATTACGGTTTTAATGGTCTGATTTATATCTGTTGTTTCAGGTTGACTTTCTCTTGTTCGTTTAGCTTTTTCTAATATCTTTTGGGGTAGCCATTGCTTCTAAGAGTTTTCGAGATGTTATTTATTTCTTCATTTTGGTCTTCTTCAGTGCAACAAATATTTATTGCTCTATCAAATAAACATTTTGCTACTCCCAATTTAGTGTTTAGTTGGTGGTTTGACTCAAAATGTAGATATTGTCCTGTGTTCGTTGGCTTTTTATACACAGTGGTTCTTGGGATTCCATTTTGTTTATGTACGAGTACATCTAAGAATGGAAGTTGTCTGTCCTTCTCGATTTCAATTGTGAATTTAATTGATTCCTCTTGATTGTTTAGATATTGAAGGAATCCATCTATAGTGTCTCTTCCATGTTGCCAAATAATGAAAGTATCATCTACATATCTTTTCCACAGTTTGGGTTTAAGTACATATTTTTCTAATGCCTTCTGTTCGAAAATTTCCATATATAAATCAGCTAAAATTGGTGATAGTGGTGAACCCATGGCCATTCCGAATTCTTGTTGATAAAAGATGTCTTCGAATTGGAAATATGTTGTTTCACTAAGGGTTTGATCTTCTTCAAGCTTTTTCCTAACTATGATAAGTGTTTTATCTGTCGGAATATTAGTGAACAAACTGGTGATGTCGAAGCTGACCATAACGTATTCTTCCATGATTTCTTGATGTTTCATTATTTCTATGAAGTGTTTCGTGTTTCTTATCATCGATGTTGAATTACTTTTTAATGGCGATATAATTTTCAGCAGAAATTTAGCCAATTGGTGGCATGCTGAATTTCTTGAACTCACAATTGGTCTTAGAGGAATATTTGCTTTGTGTATTTTTGGTAGACATATAAATGTGGTGGTTTACTGAAGTGAGGTGTAAGTCTTGATCTAACGAATTGATCTGGAAATTCATTTCGATATTTATAAAGGATTTTGTTAATCTTGTTTTCAACTGTGGTGGTAGGGTCCTTTTTTAATCTTTCATATTTTCCTGCTTCTAATAATTCATTGATTTTTTGATTATAAGAGCCAACATCTAGAATTACAGTGGCGTTTCTTTGTCTGCTGGAAGTATCTTTATGGAACTATCCGATTTAAGATCTTTTAATGCCCTCTGTTCAGCTTTATTTATATTGAGTAGAGGTGTTTTGTTATTCCTGTCTAACAAGGTTCTGATTTTCTATCTGTACTCTTCGGCTTTTTCAGGTTCTCGAATTTTCTGTGCAGTTTCTTCTGCCGCCAACATGATTTCAATTTTTGGTATCGTCTTAGGGGCTATAGAGAACTTGAGACCCTTGTTGAGGAGAGATATCTGATCTTCACTTAAGTTCTTATTAGATAAATTGATCACGATTTTTGAATGATTTAAGGGTTCATATTTTCTTGACTCCTTCATAAGTTTCTCCATTTTCCTTTTTTGGACTTGTTTTTGTTGTTCATATATTCTTTCATAGCTATGTTTAATAGCTCCCAGAATATTTTCATAATCTTCAGCATTAGTTTTTGAGGTTAAGGTTCTCGCATGTTGTAAGTAATTTGGCTTTGTTGAATCGATGTTGATTCAGTCTTTCTCTCATAAGGGCTTGACTTGTCCGTTTTGAAATCCTATCTGCTCTATAACTTTTGACAGGAAGTTTCACTCTGAGACCTTTAGGAATTAGGTTTCGATCTCTTGCAAGATGGATGAATGTCAAATGGTTGCATTCCTTTGCCAATTTTTTGCTGGTTCTTTCATAACTTCTAACTTCTTGAAATTACATTACATCCACAATAGATGATGGTAATAGCCCAAATAATCATTCAACACGAGCTCCATCATCAACAATATTTCGTCATCAACTGAAATATAATATTCGTATGTGTGAAATCACAAGACGATAAGGAGGTTTTTTTGTGTGATGAAGTCACAGAAGTTCATGGACTAAATTCAAGAAAAGATATTTATTTTTCATGAACTTCTACGAATGAAACATGGTACAAATCGAAAGGCGCTCCATTGAAGTTTTTGAATCTTTAATGGTTATTACCATTAATCGTCTTTTTCTTTCAGAAACGAATATTAAAGTTAATTGATACTCCTAACCGGAATTTGACACGATTCATTCTATTGGAATATTAATTCTGACAAAAAAGAATCTCTCAATTTTCATTTGAATTGCTTGCGCTAAGTATTTTTAAGTATTTAAAGTTTCTGGCTATTGGTAGGATTATCTGCAATTACTATGCCAAACATGAGTAAGGTCTACCAACTAGTTTGCTCACGACAGCTATCGAAACCAGTCAATTTTAGTGGTAGTCTGCGAATGCAACAATAAAAAAATATTGAACAAAGAGTTTGAATTGAATTTTCTCTTTTGAACGATATTTCGAGTTCTACCTCGTTACGAATGCTGGCAAAGGCTTATATAGACTTGATTTCGTTCAGGGCGACCTTCGTCCTCTTCAACAAACAATAACGTAGAAAAATCAAAGAAATTGAGCTAGAAAATCATCATGCCAGTATCAGAGAGATACCTCGTGATCTCAACATCTCTCATATCACCGTTCGTTTGATTATGGTGACCAATTGGGCATGCAGCGCCTCGACACTAGGCTCGTTTCGTTATAGACCAGGGTAGATAATTTTTGAAACCAAAAAAAATTACAGTAGGATGAAACCCATTAGAAAGGAGAGGAATATGATCAAATTGAAAGGAAAAATAAATTACGGTCGATCCGAGTTCGGGAAGTGGGAGGGGGTGAGTTTTAAGGGTAAAAAATGGTTTATCTTGATTTCCGGCAAAACTACAAGTCTTATGGAAAAAAGTTAAATAGCAAAGTTGTAGGCAATAAAAAGATCTACAACTTTTGTATTTGCAGATTTTTCACATAACCTCAAAATTTAGGTGAAAATTTCAAAAAACCTAGTTTTTGGTTTTTTATTTATATCTTCTTCAAAATAATTTTTTTTTCTACGAAATTTCGTGAAAACTTACCTTATTATGTCCCAAATAAACTGTAATTTATTAGATTCATTTTTTCGCTTCATTTTAATTCAATATCAAAAAAGCACCCTAATTTTCAATCGAAAATTCTGACGTCAAAATATCAGCTTTTTTCAAAAAGTTTGGGGGCTTCTTGTTTGTTGAAATATCTACTTTCTGATGGTGTAAAGAAAAATATACATTACTATAGGAAATGTTCTTAGAAAATGCAAAAAATTGAAAAAACCTCAAATTCGAAAATTTTTTTTAATCATTATGTACAATTTCATCAAAAAAATGTGATTGCTGCAAGTTTTTTTAGTTAAAAAGTTTATTTATTTTACTCGAATTATATTCATGTCATAGAAAATCTCATACAAAATGAATATACATGTAAATTGTACTATTGAATTTAGAAACTTAATTCTGATTACGCTATTCATTAAATTTTTTTTTTAAAACGTTAATCTTGTTATTTATAAATACGTTATTTGAAATTCTAATCAGTTACTCATTCGTTTTTGTCTCTTTGGAGGCATTCCTTCATCGTCAGATTCGACAAATCTTCCCAACTCTAGTTGATCGTCGAAATCTTCAAGACCACCAACTTCGTCTCCAATGTTATTTCCAGTCTGCATTGGTTCTTCATCAATAATTTCATCTGAATCATTCACTTCCTCGTAGATTTTATTTTTTATTAGAGCTGAATTTGATTCAAAATCAGTGATGCAGGTAGCTGCAGACATGCTGGATCGTACATGCTGGATCATAGGTAACAAAGCATGAATATGAAAACGATACACAAACGAGCAATAATCATCGGAATCGTGAAAACTCTAGCTCCAGGCATATTCAAGTTTAGCCCCAGATTCTTCGTCAGGAAGTCGGACATTTGGGATAAACTGTAGCACACTACAGAACGAAAGCACTGTGTTTTTTACTTGTTTAATTAACTAGAGAATTAGAACGAGTGCGTAAGTGCGTACAAGGTATATAAATCAAAAAACATTCAGAATTAATTTGGATTACTTATTCCAAGAAGAAATTATCTCGTCATCAACAAAGATATGTCTTTAATCAACATATTGGTGAATAACAGGTTCAAAATCATCAAGAAATTGACGTCATATTATGTAATATAGCTTCATATTTTGAGGATTTAGTTTTTTCTGTGTGTGAGTCATCATACTCGATACTCTATAACGATAGAATGTTGTATAGTAATGAACACGGGTTCTCCACGTTCAACTGAACGCACATCCTCGATCCATGTCTTGGTAAAATTACGAAATTGTTTCACTGGGAATGCTAATTGTTAATGACTCCTTCCTTTACGCAACTGTTAGTGTTCGAGGAACTTCATACATAATCCATGGTTTTCCCAAAATGATTACCAAACTGCAAATTTGGTTTCAGTATTCCAATCCGAAGGTACAACATCAATTGTTGAAAAATCTTAATGTACTTGATTTTGTTCGTTTCATATATATTTGTGATTTTTAAGTATTGCTAAGATGAGGATATGATTGATGAAGAATTCAATGTCCATATTTTTTGTTTATTACGCACTGGATTATTTTGGTTGTATAAAATATATTTTTGAACGATATTTTCATTCAAGATTTTTAATCATACTAGTTTTCAGTATAAAATTCAGGTGTCAAAAGAAGTACATGCTTTTTAAATAAGGTCGGTTATCTATTTATGCGGTAAAATATCTATGTACTTTCTAATACAGAATGAAATATAAGCTACTTTGGTGCTTTTGTAATGAAGAAGGATTGAACCTCGAATCCAAAAAGTTTTCTTCAGGTTTGAGCGCCTCGGTTACTCGTGAAAAGTAATTTTGCAGGTTACATCGATAAACAAAAACTCAAGAGGTCATTCCTTGAACTATTTTAAGGATACTAATCCTTATATATGTATTATATATATTATACATATATCACATTTTGACCATCTTTGAAAAAGCATTTCTTGAGAAGATATAGAAGTCCTATAGAAAAAAGTTAAATAGCAAAGTTGTAGGCAATAAAAAGATCTACAACTTTTGTATTTGCAGATTTTTCACATAACCGCAAAATTTAGGTGAAAATTTCAAAAAACCAAGTTTTTGGTTTTTTATTTATATCTTTTCCAAAATAATTTTTTTTTCTACGAAATTTCGTGAAAACTTACCTTATTATGTCCCAAATACACTGTAATTTATTAGATTAAAAATATTCATTTTTTCGCTTCATTTTAATTCAATATCAAAAAAGCACCCTAATTTTCAATCGAAAATTCTGACGTCAAAATATCAGCTTTTTTCAAAAAGTTTGGGGGCTTTTTGTTCGTTGAAATATCTACTTTCTGATGGTGTAAAGAAAAATATACATTACTATAGGAAATGTTTTTAGCAAATGCAAAATTGAAAAAACCTCAAATTCGAAAATTTTTTTTTAATCATTATGTACAATTTCATCAAAAAATGTGATTAAGGTAATTTTTTAGTTAAAAGTGTATTTATTTTACTCGAATTACATTCATGTCATAGAAAATCTCATACAAAATAAATATACATGTAAATCGTACTATTGAATTTAGAAACTTAATTCTGATTACGCTATCCATTAATTTTTTTTTAAAAACGTTAATCTTGTTATTTATAAATACGTTATTTGAAATTCTAATCTGTTACTCATTCGTTTTTGTCTCTTTGGAGGCATTCCTTCATCGTCAGATTCGACAAATCTTTACCAAACTGCAAATTTGGTTTCAGTATTCCAATCCGAAGGTACAACATCAATTGTTGAAAAATTTTAATGCACTTGATTTTGTTCGTTTCATATATATTTGTGATTTTTAAGTATTGCTAAGATGAGGATATGATTGATGAAGAATTCAATGTCCATATTTTTTGTTTATTACGCACTGGATTATTTTGGTTGTATAAAATATATTTTTGAACGATATTTTCATTCAAGATTTTTAATCATACTAGTTTTCAGTATAAAATTCAGGTGTCAAAAGAAGTACATGCTTTTTAAATAAGGTCGGTTATCTATTTATGCGGTAAAATATCTATGTACTTTCTAATACAGAATGAAATATAAGCTACTTTGGTGCTTTTGTAATGAAGAAGGATTGAACCTCGAATCCAAAAAGTTTTCTTCAGGTTTGAGCGCCTCGGTTACTCGTGAAAAGTAATTTTGCAGGTTACATCGATAAACAAAAACAGGTCATTCCTTGAACTATTTTAAGGATACTAATATGTCATATATTTAACGATCTTTCACAAAAGCATTTCTTGAGAAGATAAGGGCAAAAACCTTAAGATAGACTATGAAGGGAATATAGTTGCCTCTGATGGTACTCGTAGAATTTGGTTGTTTTGAGGCTCTTTCTGTTATTTATTTCAGTAGACATATTTACTGTCATTTTCAAAGCAATTCACATCGCATACCGAAACGTTGGTCATAAGAACATCGATAATAGGTTAGGTATGGAAATGGCCCACACTAAATATTCATTTTAAGTTAATGAGTATTAAAGAGATATGAAGAAAAGTATCTTCAAATTTGAATTTATTGAATTTGTTGCTTCGAATGATAAATCTTTTTTTCGAAGATTTTTACTATTATTAGGTGTACAAATAAGTTTCCGCGGTTTGTCAAAAGATGGCCCCACCAGAAGGTTATGGAGAAATTGTCAGATGTAAAACGTAATATCCCAAGTTTAGTCATCTGGCAACACCATAACCTTAAAGTACTAGTGATTCCGTATCAGCATCACGTAATTTTTTCCTGCAAAATGTCAAGTTTTATTCCGAATAAGCATCATTTGCGGGAACTTTTGATTTACTTCTTTAATGTGAAAAATCTGCAGCTGAGGCGCATCAATTGCTTCTAGAAGCATATGCTGAAGCTGCTTTAAGTAAGAGAAGTTGTCAGGAATGGTTTCAAAAGTTTAAGAACGGTGAGTTTGACGTTAAAGACAAAGAACGCAGTGGAAGGCCGAAAGTGTACGAAGACATGGAATTAGAAGCACTATTGGAGGAAGATTCGTCCCAAACGCAAAAGAACTTGCACTTACTCTACAAGTGACTCAACAAGCAATTTCACATCGTTTAAAATCGTTAGGAATGATTCAAAAACAAGGAAATTGGGTTCCATATGAACTAAAGTCGAGAGACGTTGGACGCCGATTATGCATGAGTGAAATGCTGCTTGCCAGGAATAAAAAAAGAGATTTTTGCATCGTATAGTCACTGGTGAAGAAAAATGGATTCACTACGATAATCCAAAGAAGAGAAAGTCATGGGTTAAGCCCGGCGAACCATCAACATCGACAGCTAAGCCGAATATTCATGGAAAAAACTAATGCTGTGTATTTGGTGGGATCAGCTTGGTGTCGTGTATTATGAATTGCTGAAACCAAGCGAAACCATTACTGGAGCTCTCTACCGAACACAATTGATGAGATTGAGTCGGGCACTTAAGGAAAAACGCGCCCATTACTACTCCAGACACGACAAAATTATTCTTTTACACGATAATGCTCGTCCACATGTTGCGGCGCCGGTAAAAACATACTTGGAAATGCTCAACTGGGAAGTTTTACCCCACCCGCCGTATTCACCAGACTTAGCCCCTTCTGATTATCATCTGTTCCGGTCGATGGCACATGGTCTGTCTGAGCAGCGCTTCACATCATATGAAGACACCAAAAATTGGGTAGATTTGTGGATAGCGTCAAAAGATGAAGAGTTTTTTCGACGGGGTATCCGAATGTTGCCAGAAAGATGGGGAAAAGTAGTGGCAAATGATGGAAAATACTTTGAATAAAACGTAATGTACTTTTCCTTTACAATAAATTCCTAATTTTTATAAAAAACCGCGGCAACTTATTTGTACACCTAATAGAAAAATATTATTTACAACGAATGCACAGGACGTCGTTTTTTTTTTTAATTTCCATCAAATCCATAAAAGTATAAAAAGTGAATCTTGGAAATGAACAATACCTAACGAAAGGATGAGATATCTCAAAACATAAGAAAATTTGTGTAGTTTTTCTAATTACATTTTTTTCATTGATCACTTGTAATATGTTTCAAGAGCAATTAAATTTTTTCAAGGGTTCTATATTCTATATGTTGGATCACGGTCAATGGTAGGTTTCAGGAAATGGGAAGTTTGATTTTTTTCTAATTACACAATAAAAGTGATTGATTGTTATCAATTGATTCGAAATAATCTAAACTTATCATCAAAGTATCATAGCTAACAATTTTGATAGAACATCCTGTATATTTTAGCCCTTTTGAATCAGAAAGTAATCGATCTTTTGCCAAAATTTTTCTGATGATTCCCCAGTTAATACTAATGAAAAATATACTAAAATATTTTTTTATTTTGAAATTTTTGTAATTTTTAAAACGGTCCAGAAAAAGAAGAAAGGTGAATAACTCTTCTATAACCAATGTTAACTTAATAAGTAATGAAAACATAAAACATTTTTCGTTTGTGTGTTTGATGAGAACTATCGTTTATGATTTTGGAAAATTTTAATTGATTGTTTTAACCGTCCAGAAAGTATTGAAAATTATTATTCACAATTGTTTTTTAATAAACGACAGTTCTTTAAGTGATTGTGGAGAAAGATCCATTCGTTTATAAAAAAAAATTCTAACGAATGCCGTTTGTTTACATAAGACTGTAAGTGAAAAATGAAAAAAATTCTCATTATATAAAAAAAGCATTGCATTAATTAACACTCTAACACACATTGCTATTATATTTATGGGTATACAAGAAAGGCTTTATGAAGAGAACAAAATGTATTGCAATCATTTTAATTTTTTTTTTCAATTTACGCTGATCAAGGAAAACGTTTTTAATGTCTAGTTTATTGAAATCAACATTAATAAAAGATTCCAACAGGAATCAGTTCAGTGAACGGTTAACCTTATATTGTAATTTATCCAGTTTTTTATATCCACTAAATGTTACCTGAAAAAAATTATTCAACTTTTTAACTTTATTTTCTTAAATTAACAATTTCCAACGTTAAATTCAAATTATTTATAATAGAGGTACAGATTCGGGATTGGAACTTTCGTTTAGTAAATTTTCTTCTCTTTCATGATCTCCTTTCCAAAATCCAAAGAGGTTTTTTATTTACTAATTATAAGTAAAGAACTTGAAACTTTTGGAATTCGTATGTACTAATCCAATTTTGTTGCACAATGACTTTGATATAATCTCAAATCAAATGACTTATATAGCATAATTTCAGTAAAAGTTGATATCATTTTGAAGTCATTAACTACGAACAAAATCGTTACGATCTAGATCGAATAAATGATAACATTCTTTCAAAATCGGTCCTCACCAATTTCTTCCTAAGGACCTTAAAACCTTAAAAAATCAATGAACCTAAACCTTGAAATCCAATGGCATGATTCTCCTTTTACGGAATGATGGATTCAAATTCATGTCATAGAATAAGTTGAACGTTTAAACATTATTTACATGCACTAAAAATCATCAATATTTAACGACCGTGTTCTGCTAGACGGTTCATACTTTGATGATCCTTACCAACAGTGGAAATAAAAGAGAAAGTGTTAGCTAGTTTTTCAGTCAACTTAAACGAGGCAATGAATTCTAAACCTGCTCCTCTCGATCCGTTTTCACATTTCAAAGAAAAACGAATAAAATTGTAAATGTTTTATTACTTACTACTTCTTCTTGTGTTAACACATTTCTCCAATGACTAAGAGGTCCTGTGGCGCAACGGATAACGCGTCTGACTACGGATCAGAAGATTCCAGGTTCGAATCCTGGCAGGATCGGTAAACTTTTTCCTAATTTTGTTTATTCTGTTCATCCATTTATACATTAGAATTGACTCGATCGATTGGGATCGACTGCCTGATGAAGAATTCGTGGTTTAATATGTTTATCTCCAGCCATATACTGTCTATCTACCGAACAGCGTGCGATTCATTTGACCAAATTTCGTTTATTTTCTAATATCTATCCGGAAATGATCTCAATGGATAGGATTTGACTTCCTGATGAAGAATACAGGGAAAACTTGAGTATGACAGTCTGGCCGGTGGGCCGTATACTCTCTTTGTTCTGGAAGAGAGAATTTCAATATTTTCTGTTGAATTATCACTGTTAAGTTCGTTATTGGGCCGAATCTGTCCAATGGTTCAGGAGTTATGAGCGCCTGAAATGTTGTTTCCGCCTTGAACATTAATCGGATCAAGTTGTAACTTGAAGATATTTGAATAATTTTGAAATAAATAGGCTCGCAAATTTTCGCAGAAATCGACACGTTAAAAAAATTGCTTTCAATACTTTATACCTCATAAGATATTTAAACAAAAATTTGTGAATGTATGGATGTTATTGATATCTTACATATTTACAAATTTCATTGTAATATCTTCCTTTCATCTGAAGATATAATTTTGTCGGTTACACAAGTGAAAAGAGAAATGTCAAAAAGTTCGTCACAATTTTCAATTCCTGTTGGTTTCACTGATACGTATTCGATTGACATCGGTCAGATTTATTAATGCAATTTCAGAAATTACCGAAAATTATCGAAATGGTTCATTACGGTGATATAATGTAAGTTGCCAAAATTGCCAAAATTAAGAAAAACACTGGCACGGGTTCTTAGGAAAAGGCAATTTGAGCGGCACCCAAACATCAAGTTTTTTTTTGTATCCTGCCTTCTGCAGATGGTTTTAAATGTTTTGGTGACTAACTCCCATCTCCTGGGTGATGTCACGAGATGCCACATGCCGGTCTAACTCGATATATGCCATGATTTGATCGGTATTTGTCGTCACAGGTCTTCCTCCGGCTGGCTTATCCATAGTGTCTTTTTCACCGGCTCTGAATCGTCGAAACCATTCCTCCGCGGTTCGAACTGATGAAGTACCACCCCCCAAAACACCATTAATCTTACGGAAAGTTTCTCTAGCAGATTTGCCTTTAACGAAGGAAAACTTTAAAATAGCGCGAATTTCGGCGTTAGTAAACTCTATGTTTACACGTCTATAACTGTTGAACGCAATATCCAAACTAATCATGCATAGCGTCGTTTTGTAGGTTATGTCAAGACCTTTCAAATTATGTATAGTTGCCAGTTACAAGCTCTATAGGCTTTGTGCATAGCTGCGAAATTTAAATGACAAAAAGGCTGAAGGGAGATATTTGGCAACCTTTTGAAATAGGTTATTTTTAATTTGATAAATAGGTTTGTTCATTCATCGTGGCGGTTGTATCACATTGTGCGGAGATTTTGGATTCAGCCTGAAGCTCAGGAAACTTCTTTTTATATTTTCAAATTGAAGTTGAAAACTGAAGTTTTCAACCCGTTTTGAGCTATTTCGGGATGCTGGGTTGTTTTATCAATAAAACAACATTCAAGCCAATCATAGGACTGCAGAATACTTACTACGATGAAATATATAAATATTTGAAACCTAGCTGGCAGAAAGTATTGAAATAACACAAAAAATAATTTCGAAAACTGAAAAAAAACGCGGAATATACATCGGGTAATTTCAGAAACACCTAGGTGCGAGGAATCTTGAACAATTGTTAACAGCACTAATAGGAACACCCTGTACATGGAAGGCTTATGATACCTTCCAACAACAAATGTTGCATGTAGCATACTTCAGTGACCCCTTTACATTCAAGTAATACACTTACTTCTGAATTGAGATCTTTCTTCTCATCAATTAACAAACAATGAATTCACGCACTGAGACATAAAAGTTTGGATTGTATGACTACTCAGGCGTGGAATAACGGGTAGGTGTTAGCATTTTTCTTCAGTCAAAAGTAACAGATTAATTCTTTCGATAGAACCGTTAATGGCTTTAGGTTTTCTGGTCGATATGAACAACTACTTGGAATAAAGGAATAATCGTCTCTTATTGTCTCGTGACCAAATTCATTTAAGTTTTAATCGAATGCAATAGTTTATTCTATCAGCCTTTCATTTCGAGCTATTTCGGCGAGTCCTCTCTCCATTGACATGTTCATTCATGCTCTCTTTCTTCCTCTAGCCCACTTTACAACATTACCGAACCTGCATAATACTCTGATATGGGTATTTGTCAGTGTGTCCCATAACGGATATATAGGGTACGGAGGGTATTCAATTCAATAGTTCCTATGTATTTTGGTTATGGTCCTGCCAGACTTCGTCGTTTGTGGCGCAAGTAATCGCAGGACTTACGCAACATCTTATACAAAATGAGTCTGACTACTACATTAATTTTAAACAAAGATTCTTAACACCAAAAGAAACACTTAGTATAGTAGGCTACGTTCAACAGATATTGAAATTTCATTAATAATGTGTTTTGCTTATATGTTCGTGACGGATTAAAAATTTTGCAAAAGGTTTGAAACAAATGGAACTAATTGTTCAGATAAGACACACTTGCTCTATCGTCGTAGATCTTTGAAATATTGAAAACTTACTACAAAATAGGCAGTTACGAAACTTATCCTAGCATTTTTTGTACTAGTGGAAAAGCCCGTGTCGCCACGGGCGCAATTAAGGAAGCGAGCGGTCGTTATTAGCAGTTATTAGCAACCGTTGTCCCAAAAACTTTCCGACGTCCAACTGAAACGCCAACAGCGGCGATTTCAAAACAGCCTGAACAGGCTGAAACCAAATTCGCCGGTCGGAAAAAGTGGTGGGTACGCCATTGGATCCATGCGTGGGCTAAGATTTGATATTGTTCCATTTTTTGCATGAACCGCAAAATCAATATGTTCTGGCGGTTCTCCATTTTCGCCGACAAAATTGTTGCAACACTGTCTCCTGTATGCAAATTGTATCTTCTAGGATCGTTGTCTGTATGATGTTCCATGCAGATAAAATGAGTAAGGGCCAGTTGATGCAAATTCTCTTGAGCTAACTTTTTGGGAAGCAAACGCAAAGGCACTGTTATACTGGCGTATAATGTTTTGGAAATTCTTCGATTCTTCATCTGTTCCTGTGTAAAGCTCTCTGAGCAAAGCTGGTACTTCTTTCAATTGCATCTGCTCGCTCATTACAACTTTTGCCTTTCTGGCAGCACTGGCTGAATCCATGTCGCCCTTTTTCACCCCTAAAATGCAGACCATTGCAAAATTGACACGATTCGCTCATTTCGCCGACAGTAAACGCTGGAATTTCGTCTTCAACCGGAGCCCTTCTCGCTACTAATACTGATCGCATGGCATAATTATTGTTATGAACGCGGCGTCGGTTTCTTTCAGTTCGGGTCGTCCGGGTAGCGTTTCGAGAACCCACTGGTCTGCCTCGTCGTCATGTCTCCATTGTAAATTGAAATTTCAAAATTTTACACTGGACCTAACTCAAAATTGAAAAATCGGAAGGGACCCGTTTTCAATTTTACCCAAAAATGGAGAATAACCATCCAAATATTGGTTTTCAATACCTTTTTCAATTATTATTTTCTAAATTAACTTACTCGGTAGGTTTGGAAATTAAAATAAGCTTAAAATCAAACTTAAAATCAAGCTCGTCAAAATACGTCTTTCCTCTTTGAAAGTCAAAGCTGAAATTATAGATGTTTATTATAATTATTGAACTTTATTAAGTTTGACAATTACTTCTAAAATGAAACTTTTTCAAAATCGCAGTTTCCACCTTATATTTTCAAGCATGTTATATAAAATATAAATTGTTATAAAAGTATTCAAATGCTCACTTTCTGACCAACTCAGGTAGTACTCTTGAAACTTTTCTAACTCGCCCTAACAGTTCAACTTTCACTTAAGGTAATTTTATTCAAATAACAAAATTTGAAATTTTTAACAATTGCAAATTCACAAATTATTTTATATATATATATATATATATATGTAGATGATACTTTCATTATTTGGCAACATGGAAGAGACACTATAGATGGATTCCTTCAATATCTAAACAATCAAGAGGAATCAATTAAATTCACAATTGAAATCGAGAAGGACAGGCAACTTCCATTCTTAGATGTACTCGTACATAAACAAAATGGAATCCCAAGAACCCCTGTGTATAAAAAGCCAACGAACACAGGACAATATCTACATTTTGATTCAAACCACCAACTAAACACTAAATTGGGAGTGGCAAAATGTTTATTTGATAGAGCAATAAATATTTGTTGCACTGAAGAAGACCAAAATGAAGAAATAAATAACATCTCGAAAACTCTTAGAAGCAATGGCTACCCCAAAAGATATTAGAAAAAGCTAAACGAACAAGAGAAAGTCAACCTGAACCAACAGATATAAATCAGACCATTAAAACCGTAATTCCTTATGTAAAAGAAAACTATGTCAGTTCTCGTTTCATTGATCCTGCTACCACCAATTAAGCCTTTGAAAATATAATTTTGGATCACTAATTTGAATTTAAGACTTATGTAAAAGGTTTGTCGGAGAAAATGAGAAGAATTGGAAATAGATACAACATAACGACTGCATTCAAAACTCAAGACACTATCAGAGCTAAACTTACAAAAGTTAAGCCTAATAATGAGACACAAAGGACAAAGAACTGCATATATGAATTACCTTGCGAGTGCGGAAGATCTTACATCGGAGAAACTAAACGCCCTCTGAATGTACGAATAAAAGAACATCAGAAGCTTCTACGAGTACTAGACAGCGACAAATCCAGGTTAGTCCAACATGCTGTAGATGAGAATCATCGTATAAAATGGGATGAAGCATCAATAATATCCAAAGAAGAAAAACTTGCAAGAAGAAAAATCAAAGAAGCAGCATTTATGAAAATAACACCTGATTCCATAAGTGCTCCATCTATAGATCTACCAGAAGTTTCGACACCGATAGTTCGATCCAACTTAAAAAGATCATCATATCACAGATGAGTATATAACATCGTTCATTTTTCTTTCATGACTTCTGTCAATATTTATTTTTTGAAAATTGATAATTTTCAAAAGGTTTCTTACTTTTCTCCTTGATCAAGATAGAAGATGTCTATCGAAACGTCGGAAAACATTACATCCACAATAGATGATGGTAATAGCCCAAACAATCATTCAACACGAGCTCCATCATCAACAATATCTCATCACCAATTATTTTATTCACAAAAATTCACTTCACCCTTTTAAAATGAAAGCCTACATAAAACAACTGAAATAAAGTGTTTTTCCTCTTCTAGCAATGTTACCATATGATTTAGAAGTCACATGTTATAATTTAAATACAAGTGAAGTTAATCAAATTTACAAAGGTTTTTAATGAGTTATATGAGGGTGATGGTGACTTGGATTGCAAGAAGAAAGCCCATATCAGTAAAAACTTGTTTAGCGGTGGCGCCATCTACAGCGAAAACATGCCAAACACCCTTAATTTTTAAGTTTTTTGTGTTTTTTAGAGAAATTATAGATGTTTGGCACTTGTTATTATTTTTATGCATCAGTTTAGATGCCTACCGTTAATTTTAAAAAAATTTGATGCAAATCGGTTGATTGGTTTAGGCGCTAGACCTTACTATGCATCATATTATTATAATAGACGCTTGATCATTTTATAAGAATTATTCTAGATTCATCTACCTGGAATATACTGTTTCCAAGATATTCTATGTTGAACGATTTGAAATGTGGATAAAAATTGAGAAAATTGCTCTTTTTCCTGGATCCGATCCTGGCCGGAAAGAAATCATTAAGCCGAAATAATTCCAGGTTGCCACAGATCTTTTTTTCGAAATCATTATCATCATTGAGTTTTTAATTTGAATGATTTCATCTTGTCAATGGAAGAATAACAATTAAGAAGGCATTTTTAAAAGTTCCTTCTTAATTGTGAATTAAACGTTAGTATTTATTATAACTATTCACCTTGTGAATTCGAACAATTTTGCAGAAATATCCTTTTTTTGGTATTTTTGAAGGTAGTTTATAAACTTCCTGGTTACCGTTTTATAGAAAAACAAATGAACTACTTACTATGAGACGAACATAGATCTACCGAATTTCAAAAAACTAAGTTTCAGAATCTATTCTCGAATTGAATGAATACGTACAATTTGCTTTGTTATTTAATCAGCTTCAATTCTGTGATATCTAATACTAAATATTCAATCCCGAATTTTTAAAAATATATAATCTATTTCCAGTTACAATTCATATCAGATAATCTTGAAGATAATTTAAAAAAATAATCAAATGATTCATATTACCCTGATCTTATTTTTATGTTCATGAATACATAATGGAATTTCTTCGAGTATTTAGGGGGGCTTCGAACAGCGTCAAGGAAAGTGAATCTACTTGTAGAAAAATGATGATCAAAAACGTACTGAATTTCATAATCCTCACTAGAGCTTAACTATATTAATTTTTTTTACGAATAGACTTTGAAAATAGTGCATGACTGCCTATCATCGCATTAATTCCTTTGTTGGGAACCTACTTCGACTTCAAAACATGTGATACTTGAATATTTCATAAATTTGTATTCTATGAAGGAATAAATCATTTTGGACTTTGAAGGTTCAAAATAAAATATAGATAAAGCAGGTAGAAACATTTGATATTTATGAACAGTAAAAAACATAGCAATAGTAATGAAATTATAATCTGAAGTTACATAATTCAGAGTATTACAAAAATTGATGATAGATATAAGTATTTTTTACGGAATGCCCAGTTGAAATGTTAACAAAATTTCACCAATATCCGGATGTCACTAACCAAGGAATTTAGTAATATTTTCAGGTGACAGTTTTAAGATAGGTACATATTTCACCGAAATTGATAGAATATGTTATTGTTGTGTTAATCTTTCAGTCATGTTTAATTTCATACGAAACTTCAATATTGGAGTCAAATTCGGTTCTGTGAAATGAAGGCATGAGGTACCACGTGGTAGTTTTTCTAAATTGCAACCAAACTGTTTAAGTCCTGATGACGGACCCAATATAAGGTCCGAAATATAAACCATAGAATAGCAAATGTTGTGACTACATAAAAAAAATAGCCCGAATTCTGTACCAGCCCTCCAATTCTATTAGATGTTACAGCAATATATTAAAATAATTGTCGGTATGCTTTTTCTATGATAATACTTGGGATCATCAGCAGAGGAAATGATTAAACTCTTTTATGTATTGCTGGAGCTTTCGAGTTATATTTATAAATACAATTCATGGCTTTATAATGAGCTTACAAATATTGATCATCCTTAGGAGTTATAAATTCATCTAACCTAACCTAACCTAAATATTTCACTTGAAGGTTGTTTTTTTTTGAGCAATTTTGACCATCTATTTCTGCCTCTAACTCTAACTCTAATGAATTTGAATGAAGCATGCTTTGGTTTTCAATCTAATTTCTTATGTTGAATTGTACAAGCCATTCTGAAAAAGTACAAATCAATTAATAAAATAAAAAAATTGACTATAATAGTAGTACGCCTTCGATTGGGGTATCTTTGTCAGCATTTTGAAGGTGATCTAAAGTTAATTTAGCTTTGAATGTTTTTATAGCACGAATTTTCGGCATTTACAATAACCCTATAACACGTTTTGACCAAAGTTACACTGTAAAAAATAGTTCCTCATCTCAAACCATATTAATTTGTCTCAAGTACTCGGTACGTTTGAATACAGCCAAATGCATAAAGTACTTGACCCTACCGCCCTCTACGGTTGAGAATGGCGTTTACCCTAAATAAAAGTTTCTTGAGTTAAGAAACTGATTATATTAGTTTCAACCAAGCTCAGAGTTTTTGACTCAGGTGGTAAAAAAATTTGATCCAACGGTAATATTAATTAGTATGTAACTATTGATACTTTTCGAAGAATACAAATTTTGGTTTCATGTAAATAAATATTACATTTCACTGAAACTCGATTTGTAGTTGATTTAAAGGATCTTAGTTGAATGGGTCGAGAATTCAGTCGATAAAAATGATAATATCTCTTACCTCACGAGATTCTTGTCTCAAGAAACTGTAGTCGTTGCATCAACTGACAGAATTTACGACAACCGTACCTTCGTTCTATTGAACAAATAAAAATGAAACGAACGAATGGTTTCGTTAAAACCTTACTAGAATAATGTATTTGTATCAATCAATTATGGATATTGAGACAAGTGCATAAACAATTTCTTGTAATTGTATGTTTATGTTGAATCAGTTGTTTCTTTCATTTCGCTGAAATGTAAAACGTTTCAGGCGAATGTTTTAGCTGTTCTCTATAATCAACTAGGTTGTTTTAATCAAGAAAAATAGTTCATTTGGCGTAATCAATTTTAGATTAATTCAAATTAAAATGGTTTGATTGAAAAAAAAATTCTCAAACTCCTGAGGAGTTTGAGCGCAGAATTTTATATTTTACAGTGTAGTAAAAGTGAGCTGTGGGGATCACTATGTATGAAACTATGATCACCGGACTTCAATTACCCACATGGGGCAAAAAAATACACCTGACAACAAATTTCAAGTTATAATAACAAAATGGCTGCTGGATTACAAGCTGAAATGTTGCGACTATTACATATTAGAATTACAGAATTAAATACTCATTATTATGTGACTTACCTTAGTACCTATCAAGTCAAAATACTCAGATTAAAATGGCGCAACAACTACAGACGCCCTTTAACCAGAAATGCGTCTTGCGAACCTAGCCAGCATTAGTCATATACATCTAAACAATAAAAGAAAATTGAACCAACACTCCCTCCCACAACCATAAACATTATCAAAGTCTAAGACAGAACCTGAACATTTTATATCCCTATCATTTGAAGACTGATATACTGAAGATTTCTTGCATTTTCGATCAGAAACAATCATAGAAACTGAAATAAAATCTTTCGCATCATAAAATTCCACAGAAATAAATGTTTCATGCCGATATGAGACAAACAAAATTAAGTTAATCCTTGATTCAGAAAATAGTTAAAGAATCCTCCATTTTATTAGATCCCTTCAAAGATGTTAATGCGGAGCTGTATTTGTTGAAATAAGAGAAACTTTATTAAAAGACAGATTCTTCGATAACTCTCTATTGATTGGACATAATTACCTCACAGTGAGTATTGAAATTATAGGTGAGTTTACTTAATTGAATTTTTCGAAAATTATCGGTAACATCTGGGGAATGAAAACCAAATTAAATAAGCAGACACCAGAACAAGTAAACTCTATTCTTTGTTCTGTGCGAATACGCCAAGATCGGGGTATTAAAATAAACAATACCATCAGAGTAGGCCACAGAATGAGACCAATGAGCTTCACTTTCAATTAACGGTTAAAGTATTCACTCTTCGACGTGACTGTGGGTACCGCTAAGGTAACACTCAACTGGAGCTGATAATACGTTGTTCTGTCAAATGAGTTATACTAACACTTTCTATCGTGGTTCTGAAAAATGAGAGAGTCATTCATTTGCATAAATTGTCATTTTGATTTTCATGCAGAAATTTGCCATTGTTTTTTTCCTATACGTCTTCTTGCTCAAATCCTTTCTGACCGTGTATGAAAGATTAAAAAAGAACACATTCAGCCTTTGAAGCAAGTGAAGACGTTTCAGTTGATGAAACCAACATATTCATACATATCATGGGCTAGTAAGTAAACGACGGTGGTATTTATATTTATTGCTACAATATAAAAGTTTTCAAACAATGATATAATGGAGCATTTCGATATAGCCCATCTGACAGCCTTCATGTGGAAACGCAAGAGATCCCCCTCAAATTCCGCCGACAACAATTTCTTCTCTCGTATGCTTCTAAGATGCTTGCCATACCAAACCATCCTGTACATGATCTGATAAAGACATCACTAACAACTCTACACCCTATGACGACACCGCCAATCCTACAACTTATACAGCAACACTCAGAATCTGTTGATCTTCACTCTGTGGCTCCCATGATTTACTCGAAACATACCCCCTGGTGCAGACACCTTCGAATCTCAATACAACCTTACAACAGTTCAATAAACAGGAAACCCATGCCTCGATTTTAAAACAATCTCTCCTGGAATTGAAGAACAACGAAAAATTTGATGAAGAATTCTTCACTGATGCATCCGCAAATGAACACGGAGTTGCATGCTCAATAACCAACAGGCTCAATGATCCAATAGCATTGAAGCTTCCATCTACATGTAGCATTCATACTGGTGAATTGTTCGCAATATACATGTCACTATTCTGCACCATGACGCCAGTCCACCATATTGCAGTCTTCACGGATACATTGTCGTCAATTCAAGCGATATCCAACATCTACTTTAAGAACCCACTTGTACAAAAAATTCATGAACGATGTCATTCACTCAAAACCAACAAAGACATCTCCACAACCATAACTTGGATACCATCTCATGTGGACATAGAAGGAAATGAAGCTGCAGACAAATCCGCGAAAATAGCACTATCCTCTGGCCTTCCCATCACAAACATTCAACTGCATTCAGACTTCAAAACGACGATAAAGCTGAAATCCCTTCATGACTGGCAAACCCAGTGGAATAGCAGCAACAGCAAGCTACACGCAATTCAAGCCAAAATCAACTCCCCTATAAAAATCAACCTAAATAGAAAAGATAAAATTGTAATCAGAAGATTAAGAATAGCCCATACCAGGGTTATACACGGTTACTTGATGTCATCAGAAGAACCTCCTACATGCGAGTACTGCCAAGGAACTCTCTTAACAGTGGAAAACCTTCTGACTTCTTGTCCAAATTATGATGAAGCCCGTCACAGAATAGGTCTTAAAGACAACTTAAAGGACATCCTCGACTCAGCACCCCAAATTGAAGCTGCTCTAAAATTTCTCAAAGAATGCCGACTATTCAATTCCATATAATAGTTGCGTCGATAGTACGTTTTAAATTTTTTCCTTGTATCCAATATAGCACTCACTTCCGCAATGTATCATTATAGTACTGTACATGTGTCAATGGCCTAGTTGTCGAGACACAATAATTTAAATAAATAAACAATGATATCAAATAATTTCAACCAACAGATTCTGGGGCTGAATTTGAAAATAAATATATTTTGTATAAGAAGAATGAGTAAATTCCAAAGCAAGTCTTGCAGTATCAAGCATTTTATGAGACTCAAAGGTTGGCTTCATAAAGATTATTCATGGAATGATTCACAGAATACTTCGACAAAATTGTCAGATGGATCAATCGAATTTCCAATTCAAGAATATGCTATGAAACCCAGCCTGAAACTCTTCATAATTCTTGATATAATTAAAGTACTGATAATGTTTTTGACGAAATTTTTATTGAAATAGTAAAATGGGCTTTTAACCCATAAACTCAACATTACTAAAAAAAATTAACAAATATTAAGAGCTCAATAGTTACTGGAAGGAAAAATAAAAGGAAACTGAAAGGACTGATTAAAACTTAAAAACCCAGACACCTTTAAATCCTCCATCCAGAAAGATCGCACTGAACCAAATTAGTTTCGGCACTGAATATGTAGATTCAACTTTTAATGGAATCCACATGACGAACATTCACCACACTTGACGGAGATGAAGTTTCCACTTTCCGCAAACTCTATTGAGCAAACGGTGTGCTGCGTGCTTCTGAGATCCTGCTTCGCCAATTTATAAGCATGTCCAAGGAGGGTATGTCGTGCTACATTTAATCAGATGTTCCAAATCGGCTACCACAATGAAATTTGAAAATATTTAAGATGTCAATAAGATTTTTCAAGAATTTTTTAGCGTCGACTTTTACGAAATTCAAACATCTTTTAAGTTACAACTCTATTCTAAAATATTGGAAACTCTAGCTCATCAAAATATCTGAAATTGACAATTATCTTACACTTCTGAAAAAGTATCAGAATAGACTTCTTCAATTTAATACGTCCAGCTCATATTTCTCGGAAGATTAATTGTATATGTGCGGCCAGCTGACCAAACATACTCAAGTTTGACCCTGTACCTTACCTCAGGAAGTCAAACCCATTTCAATTTCGATATTCGAAAATACAGTTACTTAGGCAAAACGACAGCATGCTATTTTAATAGATCTATTTTGATAGATCAAGCATGCAAAATGGCACAAGCAATGCGAATGCGCTGTCTGTTGGTTTACTCATTGCTCAATGATTTTTCCACGATCTATGGGATACCTGGGAGCGTCTATCTTATTTCTTTTATAATGGAACACTAAATCAATGCGTGCAGAAATCCATCGACATTTTTTTGCCCGTCCTACAAAACTACAAAGCTAGGCGAACAAAAAAGTAACAGGAAAAAATCGGGGCAAGTAGTTCGATATACGAGTTTTAATTTGCAAAGTGCCGTATGCAAACCATTTTCCTCGATCCATCCTCCTATCGGTTCTTCAAAGCTCTGCTTCAATACTGACAGCACCGACGTAGAAGCAGTAGATTGGTTTCTAAAGCTTTTTGTATAAAAGCCCTGGCCTACTGCCAGGAGCTTTTGAGCGCTAGTTCTTAAGTCTTTTTCCGCACTCTTGAACAGTGTGATAGTAAAACAACTGCCTCAATGAATGTGAAAGATTCAAGTAACCTTTTTCTTGAATCAAAAATAAGAACGAAAAGTTTTCCTTCAGTTTTGTAAAATGCTAAAACTTGTACACCAAAAGAATCATTTATATTTCCTTCCAGTAAGCTTTTGTACTTATTTATTCTATTCTGACTTTAGAAAAAATCATCTTCTTTCAAATGAATCTTATAGTTGATATTATTATTGAGAACCTCTTAAAGAGGAAGGTTTATATGAAAACGATTTTAACGATTCGGCAATCAAATTCGTTTTCTCTTTAGTCTATGAGAAATTCCTATAAGTATATAAGTATAAAATTACAGATTATACAAAATGTGATAAACCTCCATATATTTACATTTTTTTGTGAGATCCGATGAATATCTTATGTGTAATCTAATATTTATAAAAAAATTAAATTTTGGAATTCTCTCAAAATTTTCAAGCCTGACTTTCGAGTTACAAATCGATGGATAACAAACCAATTTTGAAAATATGAAAGCCCGAGCTAATTTCAAATTTTACAAATAACTTGAATTAAAAATAACCAAAATATCAGTTTTCCTTTAGTTTTGTTTCAGACACAATCCTGTTCCACTTGAAACTGTTTGAAAATATAATCAATTTAATGCATATGGCAACAAAATCAGGAAAATTTATTTATTGGTAAACAAATTCTACACTCTACCAGAATTGCGGACGTGCAAACACTATATTTTTGAAATATATTCTACAAAGTCGACAAAAGCCAGTTTAGTGTCTGGTATTCACGCATGCGCGTATTCTCGGCCAGGCCGGAAAGAGGCAGCTGAAACGAATCGAGTTGGTTGCGTGTGTAGAGAACGAAAAACGAACGTGTTTGTTTGCTCACTTCTTACCTAAAACTTGACGGAAATTATGCTGAAATTTCACCAGCGCTTTCCAAATAACCAAATTTCCACCAGACAAATGGTTTATAAACTGTATCGTAAATTCGTAAGGTCGCCCTGCTAATTTTTTCGTAAAATTTGTTTTACTGTGACTAAACGATGCCGCATGTGTGTTAAATAGGGGGGAAAACAATTCGAATATAAAATGTGAGGCCACAAGCAATTATTGATGTTTTATTTTTCTTGAAAATAAATTTATTTGCAATACTTTCGCTTGTTTCTCCTCGTATGCAAAACGGTAAACTGACTCTTGCCAAACCCTGTATATTGAAAACCAAATAACGCAAAAGCAATGATCATTTGGAATTGAATTTTCTGTAACCTCTGAATGACTTTTCGATCATAACATTAAACTTTTTTACAATACGAATTTGGCTTGTCAATTTTGACAACATACATAATTTCACCGTAAATGACGATTTCGAATAATTTTCCACCAACTGAAACTGAATTGGTAAGTCCGACAGATGTTGATCGAATACGTATTAATTTCCTATTGTTTCGTTTTATTGAGGATAGAGTCGATACGGAAAGAAGAAAATATTTCTATCACAATATCAAATACACTCATACATATCTATCAAACATTAAATATAACAAAAGGCATGTAGAATGAGTGTAACTACTTGCACCACCCAATAACGAACTTGAGCGAGATATAAGGACAGTTAACTTATTCTGAAAATATGATACCTCTAGCTCATCTCCTATGGAAGATAAAGAGCTTACGGCCGGACATACTCAAGTTTGGATCTGTATCAGTAAGCCGAAGCCATTTTCGTCTCGCTATGAGAAAACTACAGACATTTGGTCAAAACGATAGCACGACGTTCGATTATAATAAGCGCGCAAAAATATAAAACCGAAGTTTCCATCAAGTATCCGGAGAAAAATATATATCTCTATAATTTTTCCTGTCGGTTGATGGAAGAACTGGTACGTACCATCGAGATGTTGGTACCGCTGAGCAATGGAGGGAACCAGTCTGCTTTAATGGTCTGACGGAAGTGTGTTACCAGAACGAACGACTGTTCTCCTACTCTGTCGGTATCAACATAAACAAATGAGTAACGGGACTTTTCACTTCCACTATTAACATCTCGATGGCTGGCACGTCAGTAGCGGAGAAAAAATTGGAACAGCTCCAAGGTTGTATATGCAGCTGGCTTTTTCATGCTCCAAATTACCTCTGAATTTGGTCTTTAGGAAATGACGTACTTGTTGAATCTGCAACAAGGTTGCGTGAGGACTTATTGTTATCTTTACTGAATACAGGTCGGCAGTTTTGATGGTCATTATTTAAAAGAACTCGAAGAACGCGAGATATTTGTGAATGAGTCGAATAACAGCGATGTCCATAAATATGGCTGTAACTTGAAAGAGGGTGTTTTCTTTGTCATCGTCTACCAAACTCAAAAACTGTATACCTATGACCACCAACACGTTGATGATTAGTGTTGATATTTGGGGTATACCCCAACAAGTAATTACACATGATGAGTACCCAGAATCTGAGACTGAAGTAAACAAAATATTACAGTATTATAGTGAGATCCATAGAATATTTCATCAAACTCTTATTATTCTCATACAAAATTCGGTATGTAGTAAAATTTAAAGGGAGTCATGTTCTTTTTATGTTTATTGATTAGTTCTTGAGATCTAAGCCATGTTCCGATTCCTATTCTCCACTGGTCCCCATTTCTTGACAGGTTATCAGATCCTCTCTGATGTCTTTATGCATGCTTTCTTTCCAGCCCTTTCAAAGTCGACCACGTCTTCTGCTTCCTTGTGACGCCTAGTATGTGGTCTACTAGTATTGCCTCTCATTCGGTATTTTCTTCTCCTGTCCGATCCAGTTCTCTCCTTCGTGCCGCTATGTACTCTTTTATTTAGTCGTTGGGTACACTTTTCAGTCTGGATCCTTCAGCCGCCGTTCTTCAGAAATCCATTTCCTGGGCTCTGAGTATCCTGAGGGTTCGATCTCTCAATTGATATAACTGACAACTGAGAATATGTTGAGACTTATTTCTCTTAAATCGCCACAGTTTGCTCCGAGTATACCTTTAACCACAAGAGTGACGAACTCCCACCCTGTTTTGGACTCTTACGGATGTTTTCAATAACGTATTGAAGATTACGGGTAGATAGCTATCCCCGATTTGTCTGTCTATCTATCTTTGTCGCTATATCTCTGTGTTTAGCATTTCACAAATATGGTTTAACCTTACTATCCATGGAAAAGAAAATATCGTCTAATACTAGTTGCAGAAGCCAATTCCAACACTGCCCATTCTGCAACTTGTTTTAGAATATACTATTATTTCAGCACTGCCTTGTTAGTCACTTTGTTTTCAACCAACCAGACAGTCGCGGCAATATAACGTTTCTGATTGGTCGGCGCCGTTGTCGTGTAAAATTCCTTTATTTTAACACTGCCCTGTTGGTCACTTTGTTTTCAACCAACAGACAGTCGCGGCAATATCACGTTTCTGATATAATAAAAATAAATAATAAATATAAAATAAATCGAAACTGCACCAGCGTAAAACGTTTACTATTTTTGCCAACCCATCGATACATGTTTCAAAATGGTGCAGTTATTATTCTTATGACTATTTTTTTTGAAAAGTTTTAGAAAAGAAATAAACACGAACGTTATTTTGACGTCTATCTATATACCTCCTGTAGGTGGAGAAGCGGTTAATTTAGTTAAACCAATGTCTGAGAGAGAGAAGATCGGTGTTGATGGATCTTTACCCTCATTCATGAAGGAAGAAATATTGCCTCATTTTGTATACGAAATAATTTCGGAACTATTAGTTTCTATGGTTATATGCCTTCTATAAGAATAAAAAACGGGTTCTGGATCAGTCGAAACCTATATGCAAATTCATAATTATTCAAAATATTCATGTGGTCAACACGTTCATCACAAACTTTTCACTTGATCGTCTTTTCAGAATAGCTTTCTTCATCGAAATCATTAATCATGCGTAATAATTTCACATCCAATCTTCTGAACACTACAATAAAGAAATTCCAAAACTAATGTCTAACAGATCTCCGTCGTTAATGGTCGAACTTGGCTGGTAAACAATTTCACCTACTATAGATCCTTTTTGACATTAATGGTAAACCTCAAATCGAAGTTTCTATCTTTCTATATTTAATAAAAAACTACTATCCTCTTCAACAGCGACCACACAAATTATACAACACCAAAAATTCATCAAACAAAAAGAGAACCCAGTTACATTCATACCAATACCATACGTACCTATCTGAAAAAAAAATATGCTCAGAAACCACACCTGCGAATTAACCACCTATATAGCAAATTAAAATCATCAACGACGATAAACGAAACATCGCATGTGATATATAAAATCAATTGTAATGATTGTGAGGGCGTATACATAAGAAGAACGGAATAAATATTGAAGACTAGATTGAAAGGACACAAGTACTCACAAACACAAAATCGAGAATAAACACACATTCAATTATGACGAGACAGTATTGTTGGACCGACCAACCAAATGAAAAACTTGAGTTTCTCCGGATGATCCGTACAAAACAAAATGAGAATTCCAATAATGACAGCGCAGATATCAGAATATATTAGGTGTACAAATAAGTTTCCGCGGTTTTTTTATAAAAATTAGGAATTTATTGTAAAGGAAAAGTACGTTACGTTTTATTCAAAGTATTTTCCATCATTTGCCACTACTTTTCCCCATCTTTCTGGCAACATTCGGATACCCCGTCGAAAAAACTCTTCATCTTTTGACGCTATCCACAAATCTACCCAATTTTTGGTGTCTTCATATGATGTGAAGCGCTGCTCAGACAGACCATGTGCCATCGACCGGAACAGATGATAATCAGAAGGGCTAAGTCTGGTGAATACGGCGGGTGGGGTAAAACTTCCCAGTTGAGTGTTTCCAAGTATGTTTTTACCGGCGCCGCAACATGTGGACGAGCATTATCGTGTAAAAGAATAATTTTGTCGTGTCTGGAGTAGTAATGGGCACGTTTTCCTTAAGTGCCAGACTCAATCTCATCAATTGTGTTCGGTAGAGAGCTCCAGTAATGGTTTCGCTTGGTTTCAGCAATTCATAATACACGACACCAAGCTGATCCCACCAAATACACAGCATGAGTTTTTTCCATGAATATTTGGCTTAGCTGTCGATGTTGATGGTTCGCCGGGCTTAACCCATGACTTTCTCTTCTTTGGATTATCGTAGTGAATCCATTTTTCGTCACCAGTGACTATACGATGCAAAAACTCTTTTTTATTCCTGGCAAGCAGCATTTCACTCATGCATAATCGGCGTTCAACGTCTCTCGGCTTTAGTTCATATGGAACCCAATTTCCTTGTTTTTGAATCATTCCTAACGATTTTAAACGATGTGAAATTGCTTGTTGAGTCACTTGTAGAGTAAGTGCAAGTTCTTTTTGCGTTTGGGACGAATCTTCCTCCAGTAGTGCTTCTAATTCCATGTCTTCATACACTTTCGGCCTTCCACTGCGTTTTTGTCTTTAACGTCAAACTCACCGTTCTTAAACTTTTGAAACCATTCCTGACAATTTCTCTCACTTAAAGCAGCTTCACCATATGCTTCTAGAAGCAATCGATGCGCCTCAGCTGCAGATTTTTCACATTAAAGAAGTAAATCAAAAGTTCCCGCAAATGATGCTTATTCGAAATAAAACTTGTCATTTTTGCACGAAAAAATTACGTGATGCTGATACGGAATCACTAGTAATTTAAGGTTATGGTGTTGCCAGATTACTAAACTTGGGATATTACGTTTTACATCTGACAATTTCTCCATAACCTTCTGGTGGGGCCATCTTTTGACAAACCACGGAAACTTATTTGTACACCTTATACATGTAATATTGGTTATTCTTCAATCCAAAAATTATTGGGAATTAGAAATAAAAACTCAATTGCGTTTCATCTGTAAACAAAAGTTTTTTTAATCACATTATCTACAAAATAACTTGAAACTAATTTTCATACCTGTAAACCAAGGAAACAACATTTACAACTTTTATTCACATATGATTCAATAAACCAAAACTATTCCAATCCAATAATCAACTTGGCGAGGAGAAGGAAACTCCTCTGTCACAGAGTTCCGGCTGCTCGGTCGATATCACTGAACACTATTATGTCGATATGCTCGATCTATGTGCTCAGTCTTTGGGGCGGCAGAATTCAAAATTAAGGAAGGCAATGACTCACATATTTATGGGTCTTGTTTTTCTTTATATACACAACATCTATTCAATTCTTTTGTACAATCTAAAATGAACAGACCAACAGAGATCACGAAGAATAAAAAATCAAAGTTGACGTGACACATCTAATTTCAACTGACATCATGTACCCCAATGATATCCAACCAAATAAGTTGGGAAAAGACAAAATATGTTATTTCCGAATGTAATATCAGAATTAGATATCTGTTCAACTGAATATTTTTCAGTGTACGATACTGGTCGATTGTTGTATGTTTTGATAATTGTAATATTGTGTTTGATGTTTTTTATTGGCTGGAAAAAGGACACTACCCAAAACGTCGCCAAAATGCATTATGTTATTATTGAAATTATACCCAGCACATCAAATAATATTTCATCATTAGATTCAATTAATTTCAACTGTTTCAGTTTTTCCGTTGTATCTGCTAGAAGTAGGTTGATTGATTATTTTTAATTGTAAATTATCTATTGATTCACATTGAGTTGTGTAGGAATTTGATGTGGTGAAGACTAAGTTTCAGAAACGTTTGACATGATTTTGTATTTTCGCAATGTAGTAGAAATGATATTCCATATTTCGGTTTTGCAGTTTTCGTTTTGAGGTTCCAGAGTTATTGTAAGGCTTGTGTGGCGTTTGTAGAATATCTGTTTTACATAAATTTCAGAATGATGTTGTTTGTCTTCATTTTTCTCTCAGCTTGATTCACACTCTTAATATCACAAAGTATAAATCAACATTTTAATACCTACTTTTTTGTTACAGAGACCGAAATGTGGCTCAGCCTCAAGATTTTCAAATATATTCTAACCAAATCAGACGGAAATTAGTATTCGACTAGAAGATCCTAATGATGGCGACCATGAAATTTCCCAACATCTCTTCTGCGACTAGTATGGCCATCAGTGGTAATGGAGCGCACGTCGAAGAAGTGGACTTATACTCCTGTTGGCAGAGTTCTGGCACTGACGAGTATATGGACACCAATAAGCTAATTTTAGAAGGTGCCATCACCAACCTAGGTTCTGATCGGATTTTGATGAACGGAGGTCTAACTGAAGACGACTATGATATCGACACCAAACCTAGTTTAGATACGTATGACAATATACTAACTACCAGCAACAACAGCTTAGCCGAGCTTAAACCCCTTCCCCCTTTTACTGGGTACACCGCAAACTTGAGTATCAATGGTATACAAGGTCATCACTACCATACGATATCGCAAAGTGTGCCTGAAGACAATAACAATAATTACAACAGCTACAATGAACAAAACGTCGTTTCTAGTTCTACATGTGGCAATATTAATGAAGCCTGTGATGAAATGTTTTCTAGTGATGACAATGGAAACGTCAGTTATATTAATCCAGATTCAGCATCTGGATCCAATTACGTTGCATACAGCCCAGCTGACGCGACAGAAGTTAAAACAGAGATGGGCCCTTACGACATGTCCCAACTAGGCATGGATATTTTTGGTTTTATCGATACAACCATGGTTCATACGACTGGTAGTCATAATCCAGAGAGTGAAGGTACGTCTAGGGGAAGTTGGACAGATATTGACCATTTGATAGATGCAGCTTGTGATGGACAAACTAGAAACTTAATAGGACAAGATGGTCTTCCTGAATATATAATGCCATCATCACCTCCGACTGATTTCGCTGGTAGCAGTACGACGGTCGATTATAATATTAGGCCACATCAGCAGAATAACTCCACGCTTCAGAGCCTACTGAGTAACTCGTTCATGCCATTACTCCAGAATAGACTGCAAAACGGACCAATCGTCAAACAAGAATCTCCCACTTCTACCAATTATGGTTCCGACATGATATCAGCATCGAGTCCTCCTGCCAATGTGGTATCAACCACTGACAATCTTATGTTGACTGTTAATGGTAGATTCATCAACCAGTATCCTCAAGTACATAGTATGGAAGATCACAGAATGAGGTCTCCAGACATGCACCATAACTACCCACACACCACCACTACAACGCCAACTATAAACAAAAAAGGTCGGAATAAATCCCATAAGAGGCAATCACAAAATTCTGCTGTGTACAGGGATACAACATCAGGGGTAGTAGGCAAGGAGAAACCTGTCCACAGATGTTCGATATGCACTCGAGGGTTCCTGAATAAGTCGAATATCAAGGTCCATATGAGAACACACACGGGAGAGAAGCCGTTCAGATGCGAGACCTGTTCGAAGTCCTTTCGCCAAAAAGCACATCTTCTGAAGCATCAACAAATACATAAAAGAATTGGTCGAGATTAGAGGAGGTAGTCGAGTGGCTAGATTATGATCTGAAAAATGTTGAATGGGTGAGAAATTTTAATGTTTACTTTTAATTTCGTGTTGCAACTGATCAACTGATTATTATTTTTCCAATACACTGAATTGCGACAAGAAGTCGAACTTTATTTTTGATTACCCAAGTTTCAATGAGAATTTTCAATAAGGTTACCAAAGCAGAACTGATCGCATCATAAACTCTGATTCTGAAAAAAAATCGAAAATCTCTGAAATTCGGAATATTGAAGCAGATACCTCATTTTCTTAAGAATCATTCTATACACTCACTCGAACTTTTTGCTTTCAGACCATTTTAAAATTTTATTGGGAGAATGGGTAATGAGAAATAATTTTTTGACCGAAATCGAAGAATTCAAAGAGTTGACTGATTAATATGAAGCAACACAGCAAATTTTCTCTCTGAATTGAACTATTTAAGATAACGCTTTGTCGGTGGAACAGTTTTATGTTTTATTACATTCAAAACTCAGAATTTATCACAAAATCAATCAATCTTTATGTCAATAAATAATAAGATTCAGATTTTCACAAATTTGTGGAAACCTGAATCTTATTATTTATTTGAAAACTAATTTCCACCAAGTAAACACAGATACAAGTAAACAATCATTATGATTTTGCTTAGGCTAGTAAACAAAAATGTGAACATAAAAAATTTAATGAAATTCAAAGTTGAAAATATTGCATTTCGATATGGAATAGGTTCTAACTCTCATTGTATATATATTTGTTCTGTAAATATATGTATATCAAATTCATCTGATCTGGCTATTTAGTTTTCTCGTAATGGAAATTGAAGTATTTCCCTCAACTTCTAATTCTCTAAAACTGATAATATTATCGAAGAATCATCAATATGTATACTTTATGAATCCAGAAAAAAATTGAAACATCGAAATTAGCAACCCTTCTGAAATATGCCACCGTTTGAATATACAGGGTGGCCGGACGATTGACGTCCATAAAAATAACAGGTCCCTCTTGTCATGACGTATTCGATGAGGAATATTACCACGTTTTTACAGTTGTTTCGGTTCTCAGTATACAAAATGAAGAAATATGGAGTACAATTAAATGTTGTTTTTATTAAAAATAAAAATTTATCGACTATTTTAACGAAGAAAATTCTTATTATTATAATTTTATTGTAAAAATTTATGTTTCATTTTTTATCAATTATTTCATTTTCTATTCCTATTTTTTACTAATTTACAAAGAATAACATAGAGAAAATAAGGAAAATGAGCGGTTAGTCATAAGGCTTCATTTGACAGCAGTGCAATTGAGTTTTTCATGAAATAATAATCTCTCTGTGAATTTATGGAGAAAAAGTTTGAGTATTTCATTATTTGTGATCACTTTTTTTACTAGGAAAATAGGGGCGCATTCAAAATTTCTGATATAAGAAGGGCTTATTTTTGCTAAATACAGGGTGGCTAGACGATTGACGTCCAAAACAGAAAACAGGGCCCTCTTGTCATAAGGTATTTTCCTAGTAAAAAAAGTCATTTACTAATCAAAGAATAACATAGAGAAAATAAGGAAAATAAGCGGTTAGTCATAAGGCTTCATTTGACAGCAGTGCAATTGAGTTTTTCAATAATAATCTCTCTGTGAATTTATGGTGAAAGAGTTTGAGTATTTTATTATTTGTGATTAATCCAACAGTTTTATGAGAAGAGATCAGGGAATAATGAAGTTGCACATGGAGTCTGTCATTTCAAATAACTTTTTTTAAGGAAAATACCCGTTAACAAGAGGGACCTGTTTTCTTTTTTAGACGTCATTCGTCCGGCCACCCTGTATTTAGCAAAAATAAGCCCTTCTTATATCAGAAATTTTGAATGCGCCCCTATTTTCCTAGTAAAAAAGTGATTTGAAATGACAGACTCCATCTGCAACTTCATTATTTCCTGATCTCTTCTCATAAAACTGTTAGATTAATCACAAATAATAAAATACTCAAACTTTTTCTTCATAAATTCAAAGAGAGATTATTATTTCATGAAAAACTCAATTGCACTGCTGTGAAATGAAGCCTTATGACTAACAGTGATTAATCCAACAGTTTTATGAGAAGAGATCAGGGAATAAGGATTTGCAGATGGAGTCTGTCATTTCAAATAACTTTTTTTAAGGAAAATACCCCTTGACAAGAGGGACCTGTTTTCTTTTTTGGAAGTCATTCGTCCGGCCACCCTGTATTTAGCAAAAATAAGCCCTTCTTATATCAGAAATTTTGAATGCGCCCCTATTTTCCTAGTAAAAAAGTGATTTGAAATGACAGACTCCATCTGCAACTTCATTATTCCCTGATCTCTTCTCATAAAACTGTTGGATTAATCACAAATAATAAAACACTCAAACTTTTTCTCCATAAATTCACAGAGAGATTATTATTTCATGAAAAACTCAATTGCACTGCTGTGAAATGAAGCCTTATGACTAACAGTGATTAATCCAACAGTTTTATGAGAAGAGATCAGGGAATAATGATTTGCAGATGGAGTCTGTCATTTCAAAGAACTTTTTTTAAGGAAAATCCCCTTGACAAGAGGGACCTGTTTTCTTTTTTGGACGTCATATCAGAAATTTTGAATGCCCTTCTTATATCAGAAATTTTGAATGCGCCCCTATTTTCCTAGTAAAAAAAGTGATTTGAAATGACAGACTCCATCTGCAACTTCATTATTCCCTGATCTCTTTTCATAAAACTGTTGGATTAATCAAGGTTGGTCATAAAGTTTCATTTGACAGCAGTACAATTGAGTTTTTCATGAAATAATAATCTCTCTGTGAATTTATGGAGAAAAAGTTTGAGTGTTTTATTATTTGTGATTAATCCAACAGTTTTATGAGAAGAGATGAGAAATAATGAAGTTGCAGATGGAGTCTGTCATTTCAAATCACTTTCCCAAAAAGAAAACAGGTCCCTCTTGTCAAGGGGTATTTTCCTTAAAAAGTTATTTGAAATGACAGACTCCATCTGCAACTTCATTATTCCCTGATCTCTTCTCATAAAACTGTTAGATTAATCACAAATAATAAAATACTCAAACTTTTTCTTCATAAATTCAAAGAGAGATTATTATTTCATGAAAAACTCAATTACACTGCTGTCAAATGAAGCCTTATGACTAACCGCTCATTCTCCTTATTGTCCCTATGTTATTTTTTGATTAGTGAAAAAATAGAAATAATTGAGAAAATGAGATAGTATATTACACAAATGCCAAAATGGTAGACATAAATTTACAATTAAACTATTATAATAAGAATGTTCTTCGTTAAAATGGTCGCAGCGGAAAAATTTTTATTTTCAATTAGAGCAACATTCTGCTATTTCCCAATTAATTGAACTCCATATTACTTCATTTTGTATACTGAGAACCGAAACAACCGTAGAAACGTGGTAATATTCCTCATCGAATTTTTATTTGCTTCATTAACAACTCCTTGTACAAAATTGAAAAAATCTTTGATTATCTTTGTAAATTGTTTCTGCAAGGGGAATTTTTATGAATAAAATTCAAAAGAAATTTTTCCTGGAACCATGTCGAAAAGTATTTCGAATCCGTTTCAGCCAATGCCAAATACCTCAAGATTTATATATTTATTCCATTTTTTCATCTTGGACTCACAAGATGAGAAAATGATCCAGAAAAAGGTCATCATCAGGGCACGGCATTCACGAGAAAACCTTTCTGCAAGTGTCGAGACTACTTTTCTGTCAAGTCATGATATATTTTATAATTTTTCCAGAATAACAGATGAATTTGATAACGCCATATTTCAAAAGCAATTTTTTACATTCATCTACAAGATTTCAAGATATTTTTCATCCTTCAATAATTTTCAACTAATTATAATATATCCGTTTTCAGTCGAAGCCAAAGTGTGCCTTGAATCGACATTGAGTACCGAATTCTAATCCCCATAATCTTTGTAAAATTTATTACAATTTTATATCACATCGTATGGTTGTACTTAATGATCGATAAGTATCCTGTGGACATGTGCAATTCTATCCGAAAATAGTTAACGATATCGCATTAAAACTAATCTCTAATTTCCAGAAAAATAAAAACACTCCCCATCCCAAATTATATACTTCTTCCCATAAAATTATTGTTTTTTATTATCACAAATATGCGAATTGAATATTTATTCACTGTGGTGGTTATTTTTACTTCTTTCAATTCTTGTACATTGTTTGTAAATAATTTTACTCTATTCAGTTACTGAACTCTTTCTTTTATTGCTTGTATTCTGTTTCGGAATTATCTATCATTCAGAAAAAAAGTAGAAATTTATGTCCTTTAAGAGATTATATTTGAGAAAATAATTTCAACTTCCTCAGGTCTCTAATGCACTTTTGTGATAGGAAGATACTTAATATTTAAGTGTAGTATTTGTAATTTTACAAAATCTGTTTATATTTTTATATGTAAATCTTTTGACGATTCGTTGGTTATTCAAAGGACAATCTGTATATTTTGTATGAAAGTAACTTATTTATTTATGAAATGAATGAAAACTATGCATCCATGCTTGATGATTCCTCTAAGCCTACAGATCTCAATAATTACCAAGACATTATATTTCGGGGGACATCCAATTCATACCTCTATTTTTTGTGATAACTCCTATGAATACTCCGAAATTATTCTATTCGATGAAATCATAAATTGTCATGAATTCATCACACTCGCCCAACGAGAGCTGAATTCAGAAGTTGAAATTTCATAAAATAACATTCGAGTTTTTATGTTAATTTGGAACTAAGTCCGTCCATTTCTTTGAGAATTGAATCATTTTCAATGAATGCTGAACATTTGTCACACAGAATAGAGAGAGTGAAGTTGCATTATTTATTATATAATATTTAGACTAATGTCATTTGTCCCTGCGTCATAATTGAGGTGAATAAATTTGTTCAATTCTGTAATTTATTAAACGTTTGGTTCAAATTGACTGGCGAAAGGAGAGTTGGATGCTTTAATTTGTTGTAGATTAATTGTTGATTATGTTGATAAGAGTTGTAATATAGCAGAAGTTTTTAATACAAAATTGAAATGGATAAGCCAGTTTTTCATTTTCCCTCCTGAGCACTGAAGGTAACTTAATAAATTAATTTGGAAATATGAAAACTCAGACATGCTTAGGTATCAATTTTTCATTTTGAGGGGACATATTCTTTTCCTTTGTTCTTCAGCTTGAATTACAGCGTTAACAGTGTCCATGTAATAAAACGAAATATAATTTAGTTTGAGTACATTAATTGTGTGTTTAATGTAATTATTGTTGATTTTTTTTTTTATTTTATTTTCATACTTATCCACCAAAAATTTCAGTATGTGTAAGTTTTTTTTATTTCTTAAAACTTGAATTATATCTACAATATATTATGAATATTCATAATTAACAGTTTTTGTCTGTACATACATCGCTGAAATTGATAAAATGAAATTATTTCCCACTAAAATCAAATTGAAAAATAAAATGTTCGGAAGAAGTAATGAAATTCGCTTAGCAATTGTGAGTGCCATTTTTCAACACTAAGCTAGTCGAAAATTTTATTAGATATGAAATAATGACAAAACTGTTCCAATACAAAATAAATGAAAGAAAAAATCTTATTCAAAGCGATTTTGTACATATCAACATTTCCTGATATTGGAATTGTTTCACAAACAAAATTGTATGATTATATGTATAAGAAATGCTTCGAGAAAATGCTGATTCCTAGATAAGTAAAACCTGTCATGGCTCTCGAAAAGGTAAGTCCGATGTTTTTTCCTTATGGTGATTGTTTTTTCTGTGTGATGTTTTTTATTCCATAGAAATCTTTCAGTCATTGTTTTTACTCACAGCTGAATATTTTTGACGCTCTTGTTCTTCGAACAGAGAAATTATATTATATGTTATTTTACCTAAATATTTGTATTTTTCGAATATTTGGGTAGAAAAGATATAAATTGTTCTATTTGGACTTACCGATAAAGAATAAATATCAATTCTATTCTTACGTTTGGAAGATTGCCTCCGTCTGGATTGATTTAGAAATGAAACTTTTAGAATGTGATCGAAGGATGAATATCTCGAATGAGTTTGTTATTTGGCCAGTCAGCCTTGCAGTTTTGGAGTAAGGAGAAGAAAGAACCATATTATAATATTTTCTTTAGAGTGTGTTTATTGGAGTTTGATGAAAATGTTTTATGTATATCTCGCTAATAATGAAAAATATTCAAATATCACCATTAATGAAAATTCATTTGAACAGGAAAATTCATCATTGACAAAGAATCATTTTGGTGACTATTGCCACAAATTTTTTGTTGTGCGGAGTTAAGCTGTTTCAAAATGATGATTTCACATTTACTTTATAACCCTTCAGCTGATAACGACAATCAAATTGGTGATTCATTAATAATAATATGTATAAACACAGACGAAACTACTTATGGAATCAAATTCTTTATACCATTAATTTAGAAAATTATAGAAATAGTCCAGACACATCAGGTTTTGAATGCAGATGAACGTTATTTGAATATAAATGGAATTTTATTGAACGGATGTGCCATACAGTTTTAAAAAATATTTACTTAATGGTCTATTCTGCATAATACAGGATGGAATTTCGGATTGAATTACCCTGTGATTATTGGTTTTACGTTAGCTAAAATATAGGTAAGTATCTACATATCAAAAATAATTTTCAGTCGTATTTTGAAAAAATTCAATATTAAATGAAACTTGCCCCAAAAAAATTCAGTCTGTATAGTTGATAAAAAGCTATTTAGTACAGTTTGTTAAAATCTGTTATCCAAAAAAATATACAAATATACAGGATGTCCAATTGAAAAAAAGAAAACGATTATAGCAGACTTTCGCAAATCAACCATGAAATTTTAATTCATGTTAAAATAACGCATATCAGACTGAAAAAGTTGAAGACTCCAGCATTTTTTATAATTTTTAAAAATAATGACATGAGGAATTTTACTCCGTAAGCAGTTTAATACTGTAGAATGCTCAGAGAAATCGTGGACTTCTAGGTAAGTGATGACCTTTCTTGTCTCTCTCTCTCTCTCTCTCCATGTTCGATGATTTCTTCTTCATATTTTATTTTTTCTATTAGATTTATTGTATTTCTGTAATTTATATGTACTTATTGTTCTATTGGAATGTTATTTTTTTATCGTTTCAGAGTTGATTATTTTTTCGAAAGATATTCATTGAAATCAATGGGAATGCTTAATGTATATCTTGATAATATTGAAAGATATTCAAATGTTATCTTGATTAAGAATTAAGATTCCAGTTCAACATGAGAATTCATCAATAATCCATTTTGTTGACTTTGCATCAAATTATCTTTGGAATGCATGTATAATTGAAAGTGTACAAAAAAAATTTATAACTATGTTGTTATTGGCAAAAAAATTTATGGTTGTGTATTATTATACGATGCGTTTCAAAATTATGGAACCAATCAATTTTCCTAGAAGAAAAATATTTGGCACCAAAATCCTGAAACAGTTTGCTCTTTGTTTCGTTTTCACCAAATTTTGATGCATTTTTTTGATGGTTTTTTGATGCACCCTATGTGATTCCCCTTTTAAATGTTTTGAATAGGGAATATGTGGTACTGTACAGAAATTATAAAAAAAATCTGAAAAAGTAGTTATTTCAAAGTGGTTTTAAGTATGTGCATTTTTTCATTTACTTTGACTCTGATGAAAGTCTACCCCTACAACTTTCAAACTCTTTCATGAAGAACCATTATCTCGAAGTCAATGAGCCCTGACCAAGTGCACATACTGAAAATTTTTCAGAACTAATAAATTTTTTTTTAAATATCTGCACTCCTGTAAAGAAGACCTTGCCAAAAAAGTATGGCATGACCCTTTTTCCCATAAATATTTAGTTTATCGGGATAACACAGAGTGCAACAAAAATCCTTCAAAATGCAAAAAATTTTGTAGAAGTGAAACCAAAATTGACCTGTTTCAGGATTTCGTTGCCAAAAGTTTTTCCACTGAGAAAATGAACTTGTTCCATAATTTTGACGCGCACTGTATATGCTTGTTTCAATGTAACACTGAAGGGTTGGGTTTATTGGTGTGAAGCCTTAATTTCCGAAATGCACTTTTAAGAATAGGTGTTGAATACGGTCATCTTGAGGGGTTGACCACCTAAACTAAATATGAGATTTTCGTAGATGATTAATGGTTTCGTCAGCTGTGTGGCAAGTAACAAGTTCCTTGATCATAATGTCACAACAACATGTTTAGCAGTTGTTGAGTTTTGTGATGTTCACACCATGTAACGGTTTCTATGGCCAGTAACAGTTTGAGAATTACCTGAAGTAATTGAGGCGGGGTTGACACCACTAATTTGTTGGTTGACAGGGATATTTCAATAAAAATCTAGGGGGTGCTTCTCAAAGTTCAAAAACATGTAGAACAGCATGCTATCGTTCTGCTCAATTGTCTGTAATTTTCGAATACTGAACCATTAATGGTATTAATAGACTAGGTTTTATTTCCTGATAAAAACTCCGGGGTTGAGCCGTATACTCTCTATTATCCGAAAGAGATGAGCTTGAGTGTGTACATTTTCAGAATGGGTTAGTTGTCGAAATATCTCCATCAAGATCGTTAATAGGAACAATTCGTAGTTCAACAGATACGAGCATATCAAATTTGGTTTCCTCAATGAGTCCTAAAATATCCTTCGGATCAATTTGAAAGATGACGTTGAAAGAAATAGATTTGCAGAATTTTGTAGAAAGCGACAAGCTAGACCATTTTGAAAAAAAATCATAATTTTCTTTAATATCCCGTAAGACACTCATTAGAGATCCACAAAATTTGAAGGGTAATTGATATCCAGTACATCCTTGAATTTCAGCATTGTATCTTATTTTAACAAGCTATAATTCTTCAATATATGAAGACGTTCAATCATAAAAAAAATATTTCATAGAGAAGCCTAGATATGTTCTCTTATTGAGTTGCTCAATTGGTTCTTTATCGAGATAGATGATTTATACCTTCAAGGAATCTCTTAATGGATTTTTTAAAGATAATAATAAAGAAAATGTCGTGCTCTGAACTTAAACAAATAAGGTATTTCAAAAAACTAGAACTTACTGAAGGGGGATATATTCCTATTTCTATACGAAAAAAACAATTTTTCGGTGGATTTTAAAAAATTTAAGCTTAAAGCAGCACTGAATGAAAAATGTGAGTGGTTATTTTTTATTTAATGAAGGTTTATTGATTCTTGCACAGTTATTGTGGACTTTGGTTCTTTTGTATTACACTGTCCAAGGGTCTGAGAAGACTCGAAAGTCGCAAAAGCTTCTGACCCCACGTTAGTGCTTTGCTATATTTATTTTGTCATTTGAGTGTCAAATCTGCAATTTGAATGCTGTTGTTTATAATTAGCCCACTCACGATGCATAGAGGACAATATAACTTTAATTACCTATAAAAATGAAATGTTGAAAATCACAGACTTGAGGTAAAGGGTTTTGACACGCTTTTCTTCAAATAATAGGGATCATATCGGAAATTTAGATAAAACAATATGTGTGGAATTATTATTTAGGCTAAATCCCAACGACTCTTATTGTTCTTGCTACCAACATTTTAATATAAATAAATCATTTAAAAATGTTTCAATTATAATCATTTGTAAAAACTGTCGGTAAAATTTTTAATTGTCTGTGGTTTGAAGACTTTTTTAATTTCGAAGAACGATCGGCCTCCAAACCTCCGGCAAATATATTGATGGACCATTGAGATCAGGTGGGACTTTTATGAAAACTCTTTCTTTACTTTTCCTAACCCATTTTATCTGAGGATTCTCATTCACAACATGTTGGACCAATTTCGATCTATTAGTCTCCAACACCAATGATGTTTCTGATGATCAAATAAATTAATTGAACTCGTCATTCTTGAAGTGTGGAAATAAGTTGATGAAAAATTGAATATAATAGTTATACGCTTTCGAAAACTTCTTCATGGATAAAACATATGTATTGAAGATACTTCAATCGAAATTGGTCGACTATTATAGTCAATTTTTTTATTTCTATCAACTTATTTGCACCTTTCAAGAATGACTTGTTTAATTCACCTATTTGATATTATTGGAATATTTCCACTTGAGTGAATTTCATTCTTTCACAACTCAATTCTATAGAAAATCATAGAATGCAATTATAATTTTCTGTGTTCGATTTGGTGAAGCAAAAAAATTACTCTGAGCAAATTTTGAGGTTAGTCATTTCAACACTGATTCATTTCAAAGTGGTAAGTATCTATATATCCTTCAGCCACATTGGTAGACTTCCAGCCACCGTGTCTCTTCAAATTTGTGATGTTTCCACCATTGTCAGCAAATAACGTCGCCGAAGTTCGACGAATGCTATAGCCTGTGTAATTTTAGGATTGGGTAAATGTAAAAACTCTGCGATTTTCATTCCGAGACTCCCGAAAGTGTGGATACCAACAGGCTGAATCGAACATTTTCCTTTTTTTGTAATTCACGAATAATCTGTTGTGTGGAGTATGAGATGGCCGTAAAGATAAATATTGTCTATACAACAGCAGGTTTTCTTGCCCAATTACAACAAAAGTTCTCTCAATATGTGTTTTGGAATCCGGTATTTTCACAAGCAACATGTCTTCCTTATCGTTTATTAAATCAATCGACATTTTTGTCAGTTCTTCTCTTCTGCACGCGCCGGCTAACCCAATAATTGTTGCTACCTGAAAAGTAAGTTGATACTTTTATATCCTACAATCGTAATATTTTGAAAAATAGTTTTCCACATATCACGCAGTGAGTATTTAATCAAGAGTTATTCAAATTATTATAATTACAATATAATAAAGCATGAATACCTGATGAGAGTAAGCCAAAAACTGTCAAAGCCGAACCCCATGTAGTATTGAATTTCATTGTTTGATTGATTTTTCTGTAGTTTTTTGAATTGTTTGATCTTATGATAAGAATGAAAAATTCTATCTTTTATTCTTAATGAAACTGGAATAATAAACGTATGTATTGAAGATACTTCTGATTATGTATTAATCTTTCTTTCAAAGGATGCTTTGTTTCTCCAACAGCTGAGGAGCTGTTGAATTCGATCCGTGATGACCCAAACGTGCTCCAGAGGGTCATAACTGGTGACGAATTGTGAGCTCATAGATACGACATGAAACTAAAGCTAAATAAATGTAATGGAAGCTGCTGCATGTGCCAAGTCCGAAAAATACGGCGCAAGTTTAATAGAACATGATAGTACAGGAGGAATTTGCGCATGAGTACACGAAGCTATTCCACCTCAATCTCTTATACGATTCGCTACAAATCACCACACCAATGATGAGAATGCATGTTGCCTTGGGGTAACTCGGTGCCATATTGTTTGTACAATTACAAGGAATTGTTATTTTTCAACCATATGTTTTTAAATTTTTGTTGAAATAGAGAGTCCTTTGACTTATTATGATAAATTTGGAATTTTTGAAGATTGAAGCAAAATTCGGAAAATTTTGATCCATGAACAATTTATTGAATTCATCAAATAAAATTGCTAATTACTGGTTTTTAGTCAACATCAACACTATAATGGTGACACTGCTACTGTTTTCCCCACTTGGTCCCACGTAAATATTTTCTGTTCCCAAAACTTGAAAGGCCCATGGAAAGAGGACGCTACTCTACGATTGATGAGATAAAGACGTATGGACGAAGGATCTGAACAATATTACTAAAAATGATTTTTTAAGCGCTTCTAGGATTGGAAACAACTTAGATAGAAGACTAGATACAACGGAACTTGGAACCAAAATTTCCGAATCGTCCAGATAAGCTGAGAATGCAAGCTTTGTTCGCCATATGTATGCACACACGTGAAACCAGACAAAATAAACTCGTTAAGAAAACGATCAGTATTATGATGTCCTCAATTTGCAGGCTTCTACGTCCGACATGTGGGAAGTATGTCCGCATTGTAGACCCTCCTGCACGCCTCTGGCTATCAGAAGTAAGCCGCGTTCCACTTTTAACGTGTTTGAATATCAGACCCGGCACACCGAAAACGTTCGTCTGCACGATCGTGATATTTTTAATTGTGAATAAGTAGTTCCTTCCTTTGCGAGAGAGCCGAATTTCGAGGTGGGCCAGATCTCGATTCAGATCTAGAATAGGAAATTGACGAGTTTGAGAATTCGATTGCCCGGATACTTGTTGAATCGATAATATACTCTGTGGATTGTGTTTCGACTGTGAACCCATAATACAAATATCTTGAATTAAAAATTACAAACTCGCAGTTTTCTTTAGGTTTCATTTCTGCCACTATCCTGTTTCACCTGTAACTGTACAACACAAAATAATAATCAATTGATTCACTTGAAAGCATATGGCAATATAATCAGGAAGAAAAGGTCTTCTTTCAACCTCATACCAGAATATCAGACGAGCAAACACTCGTCCTTTGAAATACCTTATACAAGGTTAGGATAAAGTTTGGCACCAAATTAATATCTTTAAAACGAAACGGGCGATATTTCTGAAATTTGGCAGCTGAGTGTAATGGACCACAATGCATCTGGTTTAACCAGAAATGACAAAAATATTTTATTTAAATGGACACCCTATATATTTCTGCAGATTCTGAAAGTGCACCTTGTTTCGGATCTGTCCATATCGGGTTCCATGTAAAAATTCTCTGTAAAAAGAAGAAATTCAGTCTTTTTTTACATTTGAGAAAAATCCATTCAAATAAATAAATCGTTGTTATTTGTATGATAAGTGAGAAATAAAACGAAATACTTTGAAGTGGATAACTCTTTCTGCTTTTCATGACGTATTTTCTATGAAAATCTATAAAAAAAAGGAGGAATAGAGGGCGTTTACTAGTAGAAAAATTTAATTAAAAATGATTAAAACAAATCATTTTAAATGTTCGAAGTGCTTGCCATTCATCTCCTGACAATATGCCAGTCTATTAACAAATTCTTGAGTAACTTTTCTCAAGACTTCTTTCTCCATGTATTAATGCACATTCATCAAGAATCCGTTGTCTCAATTCCTGCAAGCATGCTGGTCGATTAACATAAACATATGATTTTAGAAAACTCCAAAGAAAACAGTCTAATGGGCTGAGATCTGGAGAACGAGAAGGCCACTTTATGCGTCTTCTTCGTCCAATCCATCGATTTGGAAAAGTAGCATCTAGAAAATTTCGAGCCCGTCTATCATAGTGAGGCGGTGCTCCATCCTGTTGGACCAAACGTTCGGTGGTAACTGCCCGATCTGTTGGAGTGCAGGAATGATTTGATTATTCAATAAATTTAGATACTTTTCTCCATTTAAGTTTCCGTTTATGAATAATGGGTCTATTTGCCTATTTTGTACAATTCCCATTTAAACATTCAACTTTTCTGGTCTCTGGGTTTGTGCTTCATCAATCCAATGAGCATTTTCAGTTGACCAATATCTTGAGTTATGGCGGTTAACCGTTACATTCAAACAAAAAGTTGCCTCATCAGAAAACACTACATTGAAAGCAAAACGTTCGTCGTCATTACAGATGTTCATTAGCCGTTCACAAAATTCGAGCCGTCGATCAAAATCATCCTCTGACAATTTTTGAACTAATCGTACCTTAAACGGATAATAATTTTCCTTTTTTAATATTTTTCCTACGGAACGTCGACTTATGCCGTAGTTCCGCTCCAGAATTATGGTAGAAGTTTGAGGTGATTCCTCTAAATCAATGGCAATATTTTGCCTTGTTTCGTTACGTCCCGTGGTCGTTACGTCCCAGATCTTGGCAAATCCTTAACCATTCCAGATGCATTAAAACGTTGTAAAGTTCTAGTAACTGTTGATTCTTAATTTTGAGTGATCTATTTGGTCCAATAATAAACCCTGGTCTTGTATGATAAATATTATATGGTAACTTTTTAACCTATTGATAAAGATTTTAAATAAATCGAAACGTCGGCCTTTTTGTTGAATTCTCTTATAACTTGGCCTTAGATCCTCTCAAAATTAAGAATATCATAAGCTTATCTAATAATAGTTAGTATACGGCCGGATATTCACAATTTCGACCCTGGATTTTTCACCAGGAAGTCAAATCCAATCGATCGAGACCACTTTCGCGAGTAGGATGGAAAAACTGTCAAGCATGAGCGCGGTAAAGTTTGAACTGGGGGCCCTGTAGTAGACTTTTATTTAGCGTGAAGACACCAATAAAACCATGCAGAAGTAATAATGAGACCATCACTCATCCTATCACTTGATCTAACAAGCTAGAAGATTCTGACTTTATCCTCATATACAAGACAAATTCTTCCACAAGGTATACTGGCCGTAAAACGATGCATGCCATCCAATATTGCTGGTCAGAGATTACGCAGGGGAACCCTGTAGCACCAACGATTGGTCGAACTTATGTGATCTAGAGCTGCCGGCTAGAGGTGCGAAAGATTTTTGCACTTAGAGTTCATATGTGCTGACCAAAACAAATCTCAGTGATCACTAGTGAGATCAACATGTTGTGGGGTAGACTCTAGGTACTTCCCCTCAATCAGATATTGAATCTATGAATGAAGCCTTAAACTGAGAACAACTCAACATTTATCCACGATGATAGAGAGAAGCCGCACCCGGCACTATTGATCTAACCTGATTAGGTTATTTTATAGGATCTGAAGAAATCCTGCTTTATGAAAGGCCTTGATGTCATCAGCATACATAGAGGAGAAGGATGAAAACATGGCAGGTAGGTCTGATTCATACGCAAAGAACACAAAGCTTTGTGGTATTCCACTGGCATTTGCTTCAATTCAGTTAATGATCCATCAACTTCAACCGAAAAATATCTTCTAACAACAAAGGAACGCTGCTACTGCAAAACTCCCACGCTTTGCTCCAAGAATTTCGAGTTTGAAAAGTAAACGATTCGGGAACATACACAGGTATAATAGCAGGGTCAATGGTACAATGCTGGAGACATTCCAGCAAACATTTGGTAACTGAATGTCCGGTTAGGAATCCATTTTGTTGTTGGGGAATAATACCGTTCTCATTTGAAACTGAAACAACTTACTGGACATACTTTTCTTAGCAATCTTGGGGAGGAAATGCAACAGACTGATAGAACGGTAATTGCTGGGAAACAGAATTACCCTTCAGAAAACGGCAGTAATTCGAGATGGAAGCTCGTATGTGGAGAAAGATAACCTGATGACCATGGTTATGGGAAATGATAGACTCAAGGAGCACATCTTCACTAATACGTTATATATCTAATCCAGGTTAGACAAATCCAACTTAGATATGATTTGATGAAGCCTCCATTCTCTTGGCACATGAGAGTTTTATAAGGTGACATTGTAATATTCACTCCTTTTCACTAATGAATAATATTATGAAAAAATATTAACTACTAGCTGGAGTTAGAATGACTCACGATTAAATGATTTGGCTATTTCATGTGATCGTCCAGCAAGGGTAGATTCGTGATGATAGAGATTAAGGGAAAATGGTTGGGAAACAAAGATGGTATATGAAACCAAATGGTTAGAGCCAAACGATCAACTCTATATTCAGGGTCTGAAAAATATAAGAAAAAAGTCTAGGCCACAAAAAGCCCCTTACGATAATAATCGCGAGTACTCTCATCACTTTACAGAATGATAATAAATATATAAATATAAATAAATAACAGTACGGAAACATAGGCAAAATATGCCACAAAACAGCTGTAAATAAAAAATAGACAACCTACACAAAAATGATAGGAAGAAAACCTAGAAATTAATTAAAAAAAGATCTCTCATCACTTTATATAACAATAACCTTCCACATACTACATCTACTCCATATGAAGCATATTAGCAAATCTACTTGTTAGCAATTATATATGTTTCTATCTCTGAACCCATCTAGGAATTCCGTAACTTCCATAGATTGATTTATGTTGTTAGCTTACAGCAGTGCATTATTATTAAATTTGCCATCATATCTTTCTGTTTTTCCCCACATCTCACAAAATGAAGCATTGGGTTAGATTAGGGATTTGGTTTTAAATAAAGGTAATAAGGTATTCCCTCACTAATCAACGTTAATTAATTCTACTTTCTTGATATTAAAACCGTGCTAAAAAAATATTTTTCAGACATGATATTAACCTCAAACTCAAGGTTGTTTATTGTTTTGAAACTCAGATGACGTCACAGATGAGACGCGCAAATACCGCCGAAAATAAGAAATATAAAGATTATACCTGTGTTTTTCTATCATGGTAAAGACCAAATAACTATAGAAATGTTACAACTTTTGTCAGCCATAGCAGCAGTCAGATATGCGTTTTCAAATGAAAGGTGCAATAAATTATCTACGTTACGATAATCCTACTATAATCTACAAATAAACTAAAGTTTTACCTACATAAATATGAATAAATAGAATGCTCCTATCCTTTGTTTTCTAAATAGTAAATAACATTGTTCGACGAATTGTTATTACAGAACAATTTTTAACACTCTTTCTTTCCAAGAATTCAACATCCTTCTTATGATTTCTTCTTTCATAAAATTTTTCTCATGTTTCTGCATTTTATGATTCTTAGGTACGGTCCAAAATTCGTGAATATTCAAAAGGTCATTTGTTTGGGTCAATATATTCCTTTCTTCAAATTATCTAGATGCTTTTAGGGTTGTCACATAGGATAATCCCCAAAAACCAGAAAAGTTTATGATGAGGTTTACAACAATCGATAAACTCTAATGGGTCATGACTTCCTGACATTGTAGAATTCAAAATTTTATTTTCAACATTATTTGTATAAACAAGTGAAAACGTCGGAAATTACTCAAAGAACTCATTTTCGCGTTACTTTAACACTAACATAATGTAATTGATCTCACTGACGTGAGGCCAGGGGCTTCTACATCCTTGTTCTTAAGCTTTTTCGGTATTCTGGAACATTGTGATACTAATACAACTGCCACAACGAGCCCAAATTCCCAATTCCCATCGGAAAGAAGGTATATCTACCTTAAAGGACCTGATTTATTCCTATTTAATTATTGTATATATGTAAACCCAATATCTTCAATAGATAGAGCAGTACATTAAACTTTCTTAGAGCACGATATTTGGCCTGCTAGAATGACAACTTCAAATAAGCTGGAGAAGAATGCAAAAATAACTATCCATAATTTTATGAACTTCTGTAACTTAAGTAAATGTAAAACTTCTATATGTTCTCATGATAGAATGTTACGATAATGCGACTTGAGAATATGTAAAATATCATTAACTTACATATATGCTAGAATTTTTGTCGAAAGCCGATTTATGTCTTATGAGATATCAAGTACTTACAATTTTTTTTTGTTTCAATCTCTTTCAAACATCAATTCACAACTTGATCGATAGGAGTTGTCGGGAAAACCAAATCACAGCTGCTGATAACTGCTGAAACAGGAGACGGATTAGACTCATTAACAAACTTGACAGAGATAATAGAACAATAAACCTATTATGAGAATATAAAAACTCATCTCTTTAGGAAGGTACAGAGTATACAGTCGGTCGTAAGGACGGACTTACTCAAATTTGAATACGGATCTTCATCAGTTAGTCGATCCCAATCGATTGAGACCAGTTTCGGATGTTCAACTGGTTTTCGACTCTCTTGTTCACCTGAACAGAGTACTTATACGTTTGCTCAAATGTCTGTATTCTTTGAATATTTGGATAAAAGTTGTATTAATAGTTTCGTGAATACTCGCTGATGAAGAATCCGTGATCAAAATCTATTCTGTCCGTTCGTTCGTACGCATGATTGCGTCCGAATGGAATGAGCTAGCGAGGTGACATTTTCAGAGTAGGTCGGAGGAATAAATATCTCGAACGAGTTCGTTATTGAGCCAAATCCATCCAGTTATTCACAAGTAATAAGTATCTGAAAATTGTTTTCTTATATAGCTCCTAGAATATCCATCGGATCATGTTGTACCTTTCTTTATGAAATTCTATCACTAAAACAGAAACAATTCTAGCATAGGGTAAAATTGAACTTGATTTTTAGAACCTTATTACGAGCTCCAAGTACAAACTTAAGTTAGATGTTATGTGGTCGCCACACACAATAACCTCGATTAAGTTCAAACTTTTCGATACACAAATCTACAATTTCAATTCAGTTATCGTTATTTTAAGTTTAATTATATGTAACCCCAAAAATTAGGGGGTGCTATGCGTTAAACCTATACATTTCCCCTTTATACCGAATTTTCCATAATTTTTTCGATTTGACATGCCCCAGATAGGTGTAATCGCCGTGCTGTAAAAAAGTTGAGAATTTATTATTAGTGATATCCGATAAGAGCCCGTACTTATAAGGAATAAAATTTGTTCCGTTACTCAATTGGTATTTACGTACGCCTGTTCTCGCGGTAATTACAGGATAATCCATAAATGACATGCTTTCTGAAATCAATACTTAGCTCGCACCTCAATAATTATACTCATTCACGTCCACTGATGCCCAAATATTTCAAGAGTCCAAGATACTCGTAACTTTTAAAGTATTGAAAGCTAGAGTGACACTATTTCATTTTTTCCTCGAGTTCAAGATTTCAGTATGGAAAGGGACTAAAGATTTTTCGTCCGCTAACCAAATAGGTTTTCGAATATCATGAGCGCCTACTTTAGATTTCAGCGAGCTCATTTATTTTCTCCGCCTGAAAGTTAGTCTAGTTAATTCCTTCAAAACGACGTTAATATGACATTCTTTCATTGAAATTATATCTCATTCGATTCAGAATTCTATCTAGAGCATAGTACGATAGTACATTAAAAATTTCAAAAATTTTAAACAAATTTATAGAATTGCCGTCCGTTCGCTTTATTGAGGTTGAGCGCATGGTAGAGCATGTTAGTAAGTAACAATAAAAAAAAATTATTTTTGGGGTATAGCTAAAAGATTAAAAATCTAAAAAAATTATAAAATATTCTAAAATCTTCGGAGAAGTTATGCCCTTATGATTTCTTATTTTAGTTAATTCACCAATAAATAATACGTATCAACAGCACAGCTTTTTCCGTACTTCTTTAACCATTGTTAATAAAAACAGTATTTGAATAACTAGCAAATAAATTTTTCGCTTCGTGGGGCCGGTCTTGTATACCCATGAAATGAAATTTGATAAAAGTTTGAATGAATTCAATGCTTTGTATAGGCAGTGATGGGCAAATGTGTGGAATCAAGTAAATATCTCTGAAGTTATTATAGATATCAAAATAAAATTCAGAAGATGGATATAGCAGAAAAATTCCTATATTTTCATATTTTTTAACAATTTTGAACTTATGTTTTTACCGGAAGTAATGACGATTTTAAAATTTGCAACGGAACATCTTATGTTATTTATATATTTTATTTATTATTATATATTATTATATATCTTTACATTATTTTAGGTTTTGATGAAACATTTTAATAAGAGTACAAATATATCGGGTTTGATATTTTTCATTTCAATACCTACCATGATATTAACAGAAAAGTAACTAAAGGAAGGAAAATCTTAATGGTATCTAGTAGTCCATGAAATTCATTGCAGAGGTGACAGTAGTTATAAAAAAGACATTTATTAATTGAAACAAAAATTTATTTTCATTTGTTTTTGAATTTTTCACGAACCAAATCTCAATATTTCAAAAATTTTTCATTATAATAATTTTTGATCGTTTGTAAACGTTTTTTGCATATTTCTGTTGTAAAGTAATTACTTGAGATATATTTTGGATGAAATCAAAACCGACCAGTCTCTTTACTTCAGAAAACAAAATTATTTCATTGTTTGTGGTATAAAGAATTCGTTATAAAAAAATAACTACTTTCTTTTCCTTTTTATTCCGATATTTTTAAGAATTTCAAAAACGTCATTGTGCATCATATATTATATCATATCGAAAAAAAATTATTCAATTATTAGTTTTCGGTATTTTCAGCCAAAGGGACATTTTTACAATTTGAGAAAATAAATAAAAATAAGTAGAAAAATTGTTTATTATAAATCATTCGCATAATAAACATTAAAGTGTTGGAATTCAGCAATCTCACGGGAGAGATGGCGTAAGTATTAATTGTCGTCACTGCTCAACACAACGTGGTTATCATTTTTCATTGGTCACACACGATCACGTGGTAAAAACTTTCAGACGAATATTCTGTTTGACTTCATAGTATATCTGAAGTTTATTCATTCTTATTTCTATTATGTTCTGTAATTAAAGTTGCTCTTATAAGTAGGTTTGAAATTGGTAATTTTTTCTGCTGTGCTTTTCTGACAGTGAACTACTTTTTAACCTAAGCCTATAAGTATAGAACTGTACCTACATTGTTGTAATTAGTAGCTTCAGGTTTAAATAAAATGAACAATTTGTTTTTCCCCATTGAAACATTGTTCATCTTTGATACCATTAAATGGGCCTATGGTTAATTCGCAGAAAGTTTGCTAGACTTTAATATATTCAAATTGTTTGTGTCCCTTCGATTTTACTAGGTCTGACCAAAAAGCACGTCAGCCGCTATTTAATTGCTAAATTTTTTCTTAAGCTTAATCGTAGGTCTTGAACTGCACCTGCAATGTTTTAATTAATATTTTTGAAATAGAATAAATTCTACTATTTCTTTTGTCTTCATTAATATATTGTTCATCCTTGCTTCCTTTAAAAGGACCTTTGGTCTATTCGCAAAAGGTTTTAGTTTTTTAAATCGTGTTATTTTTTTAATCATAAATAAGTATTATATGTAGAGTCGCAATATATTTCGAATAACACTAAATCTTGAGCATATTTATTCATTGGATTTTTTGAATATCGAATAAATTGCTTCCTGATTAGCAATCATGTGGCTGATGGGCGGGGCCTTGAGTGTCGTCAACTATTCAACACAATGTAGTTATAACTTTTCATTGGTCTCACCGGATCACGTGGCAAAATCGCCATTTTCAGAAAATATCCTGCGTGATTTTCAAGTAAATTGGAGTTGAATTATTCTCATCTTTTATCTGTTTCGTCAATATAGTTGCCTCTATAGGAAGGTTGAAATATTAGGATAAGGTACAGTTCTGTCAAAAATATGTCGTGAAAAAATGAAAATATTGGTTGTAATTATAGCATGGGAAGAATGTAAATATGTAGGCACTGAAATGAGGTAAGGAACATAAATATCGCAATTTCCTGGACTCTGTAAGACTGTGATACTGAAACAATCGTCACTATGACTGTGAAAGTGCCAACAACCTATTTCTTAAATAAAAAATATCCACTAAATTTTCCTTCAGTTGTTTCCGAAGCCCAAACTTCCTTCTCCTGAAAACCCCGCTAAAAAAAGTTTTATATTTCCCATCTAAAATCATGGAGAAATTGAAATCTTTCTTCCAGTAAGAAGAATATTTGACTTATAGTCGCAATAAAATTAACTAAAAAAATTTTGAGAATCATAACATGGTATCAACTATGAATATGAATTAGAAGTATAGCATAAAGAATTGATAGAAAGAGGTGAGTCTTCAATATTACTAGCACGTAAACAATAGAAAGAATAAAAATTATTTAAAGATTCGAGGTTTTCGATTAGAATACTTTGAAATTACTTGGAAATTACTTGGAAAAACAGTATAAATATGAATGTGAAATCTAATGAATTCTCCCACTTCATAGGAAATGAATTAATAAACAACAAAAAAATTAAAAGAACATTGTAGAAAAACAGTCATTTTACATGAAAAAACTTATGCTACATATACAACACTTATTAACAATAAAAAAAATTTATGGCTATAAAAAATACTATTTTATATAGAAACCGTTAATATTTTATATGATTTTTAACTTAATTGCCATCTCGTACAATGCCAAAGAAGTTTTACTTCAATTGCATGTGAACGCAACACGCACTCTTTTTATCACGATAACTCGCAAAGCTATTCATTTCAACCTCCTCCAAACACATTCCAAGTTGCAAATTGATCAGATTTATTGGGGAAATCAAAGTTCCGATGTTCATAACTGCAGAACTATTCGATGGGTTCGGCCCAATAGCCCACTCAACTAGGATATTTGGACCATTAACCTATTTAAAGAGATGAAATCTTTAGCTCATCGTTTTTGGAAGAAACATAGATTCTTCATCAGGAAGATAGATTCAGATTATTATCGCTCAATATTCCAAAATAACAGATATTTGGGCAAAACCAGAACTCGCTGTTCCACTAGGAAATAGCGTGCATAAATGAGAGGAACATGTGAACTTAACAAGCTTTGATGAAAATTTTGAATCGATCGGAATCTCATGGTCTTTATGAATATTCTCCCGAATTAATTATTAAACACTTTCGAATCATTAGAAAAACTGCCCAATTAATGCATCCAAACGTTCCACCACTTCACAATAACAAGAGATGAATGAATATAAAAAACGAATGAAGTCGACCAAATTCTGAGCGCATCCTAAAGAGCAGAGAAACTTTCTCGCGACCTAGATAAAAATCGGCGTCTCTATCAACGAAAATTCGTTAAAACATCAGGCAATCTTGTCAACGAGCAATTTTAACATTACAAGATTATAGTCTAATGGAGAACTACTGTATTGAGGAGAAACTTATTGACCTTGTTTCTTGACCTAGAAATTTAGACATACATACGAGCAAGGCCGTTAGCATTTAGGCTGAAACGAGAACACGGTTGAGCATGCGCGAAGTTTATGCCAATTCAGCACGTGGTACCAGAAGAGCTTGAAATGTATGCAGCATGGATACAAGATGAGGACCATTAGTTTTATACTTTCCCTTTTGGCGAATACAATTCGTATATTCGCATCACATACTATACAAGAATATGAAATGGAACAGGCGAACAGGTGAACTGAACATTTCAACACAAATTTTCATTTTTGCAAGCCAGCTATCACTGAAAACACGGTATCCTGTTGCCATAGGTGTGTTATCAAAGAGTAGAAACAAGAGGGTGCACTCTGTCAAATTAGTACTGAAAATTTTGTTCACGTATTTCGAAGCGAAACCACAGAATCGCAAAAACGATTCCTCCCTTGACTCAAAACCCCATAAGAGCAATGTAAATCGAGGCCATACCAATGAAATCACATTTCGTTATCACGTGCAATAAGATAGCCAATCGGTTCCTAGTTTCTGTAGCAAGAATCTAAACAGAAAAGGATTTTAATCGACATGAAGATGAATTTGGAAAAACCATTTTTTATTTATTAGGAAATATGAAAGCACTTTTCTTTCATCACAAGTGTTTCTGAACGACTTACTTCAGCAATCAATACGCAATTTCGTGAGTAGCAATATTTCCACTGTTAATTTGTATTTTCATCATTTGCAATCTATTTTATTTTATTACTAAAAGATCTTATAATTTAAAGCTACAACAATTCAACTGAGAAAATTGTAAAAGTTCACACCTTTTAAAATTTTAGGTCATTGCCATACAACTTTGAGGAAGAGTTGAATAACAGAACATTTATTTCCTGTGGAATATGTGTGAAGACCAGAGAGAAACAAGAAAATATCATTTGACACAATGGACGAATTAAATAGTAATGTTACCCACATATAGTTCAACTAATACAGTTTTGTAAACAAACGAATAAGAAATACCCTTTTTCAAAAGCGTATGAGAAGAAGAAATTTTCTTTTAATTGATCTTATTATATGTGGATGAAAATTGTTTGATAAGCATTTCTTAAAAGTTTTCAAGTATTTCCCAATACAAGAATGTAAGAACAATGTATACTATATTTTCATCAAAATTTTAATGGAACCATTATATTATGTTTGCAAGTTAGAAGTCCTTTGATTATTGATGACAAACTTCTTACGAAGAAGTTTATTCCTGTCTTATGAATTGTTTCACCGATTTCAAAGTTACACAAAATAAGCTGACGAATAATTGTAATAATAAAAGTTTGTGAATGTTGCTGATCAAATTTTTTACCAATTCCAGACAATAATTTCACTTTCATGTATTGAATGTCTAAATAATTGACTAAAACAAGAGTGCAACAAATAAAAAGGAAATTTTCTTTATAATTCATTTAATATAGTTACATTAAAAGTTGAAGAAATTCGTTAAAAATTTGTAGTCAAGTTTCCTTCAGCATTATCAATCTTTGTTATATAATTATCTCGGTTCCATCTTAAGCATTCTCAGAACATAAAAAAAACATAAACGAACAATTTCCTATTCTATAAAAATATTCATACATACAAAGGGATCAGATCCCTGAACTTGATATCCAGTTGAACGGTAACTTTTGGAAGAAAACACTGAGAAATATTAACTTAACATCATTTGTGCTGCAGTATATTGAGCTTTCTAATTTTTTTATTTTTCCTTTTGTTACATTCATCACTCTGTAAATTTTGATTTGCATACTTCATTATGTAAAAAATTCTCATTTTTAAAAACAAATTTAGCATATATTTGTAGGGAAACTGAGCAAGGATGATGAAAAGGGATAGTTCTCAGCTTTTGGATTAGCAGTTGATGAGGAGATGTAGTGGCAGCGGCTTTCATGTTTTGTGATGTTTGCACATTGCAGTTTACCATTATTGTGGAACATGTTTGAGTTCCCTTATCAATTCCTATTCCATCGGTTTGTGTACCTATATCAAAGCTTTTCGGTCTCTTAAACAGGTTTAAAGTAGAAACAGCCGTTTTATTTAAGTAGCGGCCAGTCATTAAATAAGGTTCGAAGTGATCACTGCAAATCCTGTTTCCTTAGAATTGTCGCATCGCTGCAGGCCAATTTCCATTGCAGGGCTCGTTGAGGGTCATCTGAACTGGGAAATCTAAAGAATCTCACACCCGAAACATTCGAACAGTACTTAACTGAACATCTTCCCTTGGTTTCACTCATTTTATCTACAAACCAGACTTCTCTGCAGAGCTATGAAAATGCTTAATACAATTATGAAATCCCGTGCGGAATGAAATTCTTAATTTTCTATACAAAATCAGCGATAACTTTTACTCCATATATCACACTATCATTAAAAATTTTCGAATGGAGGGAAAAGAATTCATAGACAAGTTATATAAAATATGCCATTTAATTCAAAGGTTTTGATTAAATTAAGGATCTGCTATGAAGGGCTTCGAAGGGTATATTTTGGGTAATTTAGAAAACCCTAATAAAAAAATCATACCTCCGTAACCGTATTACTAAGGACCCAGGTTCCAAGACTGAAAAGGTAGCAAATGACCCTACCAACGCCCCAAAAAAATTTGACGGTCCATGTGCCGAAAACCCTGTATATCACCGAAATAAAGGTGCAAAAATTCGGCCCTCTTGGAATATTCCTCCAGATGAAACCTAGATGGACTATTGTTCTAATCCTGTTAATTAGTACAACAGGGAGTTATTTCATTTGCTCTGATGCAATAAGAAAGTTTGGTCGAACCTGAGGACTTAAGTTGTGGATTTCTTCATTAAAAACTTGGTCCTTCATTTTTCCAACAGATATGTAGTTAGCTGAGTGATGAATATTTTGAAACTTTTTACCCTAGAGCTGTTTTCCAACTTTTAGTCACTTGTTCCTACTAGAACATAATTTTCTTGGATCAAGCACCCCACGCTTCTTTCTCAATTTTACTGGTATGTTTTATATGATATTGTCATAAATTGAGTTTTAAAATTATTTCAAATTTTTTTAGCCCGAAATTCTTTATTGGCGTAGTTTTTTTTAAACTATATTTATTTCTGATAAACCTTTTACATAAGGAATGCCATTTTTTATCGTTCGTCCCATATCTGCTTGTGTTGTATAATGGGCTTATAGCTGATTTTGTTCTATTTATTTCTCTATTTCCAATATCTTTTTGGAAAAGCCATTACTTCTAAGTGTTTTTGTGATGTTATTTATTTCATTGTTTTCTTCTTAGATAGAGCATATATTCGTTGCTCGTAGTATAAACATGTCGCCACTGCAAATTTAGTATGAAGTTTTTGGTTGGAGTTTAAATGTAGAAATTGATCTGTGTTTGTTGGTTGTTTGGTACACACTGGCTCTTGGCATTTTAATCTGTTTATGAACAAGTAGATCTTAAAATGCGAATTGTTTGTCTTTCTCGATATTCATTGTGAATTTAATAGATTCCTCTTGATTGTTGAGATGTTGAAGGAATCCACCTATAATGTTCATTACATGTTGCCAAATCATAAAAGTGTCATGTAAAACATATCTTTTCAATAATTTTATTATTATCATCCAAATATTTCCTATCAACAATCATAAATGACAGTCTAATGAAATCAAAAAACAAGAAAAAACTTAAAATGAAGTATTTATTCAGGGAATAGAACTCATTCTGCTACAATTGTGCTTTCACAGTTTTTTCAAACAATGTCAATATTTCAATATCCCAAACACTACTAGGTGAGTGATTGAATATTTTGAAACTTATCACTCCTAAGCTGTTTTAACCAATTTGTTAATTCAGAAGAATAATTTCATCGAATAGCCTTTATGTCATTTTCTTGTCCTATTCTGATTTTATCCAAAGTGTTAGGAGAAAGTTTTCCTAGAAATTATAAAATTTTACGTATAAGAGCACGTAACAAAACATATAGGACATCAAGGTGGATTAAATAAATTTGTTTTCTTCAGTGCTCTCTTTCGACATTTTCCGTGTCATTTACCCCTTTTCTTCGATAAAAATGTTCGACATTCTGATTGCCATGATCAAGGATTGTGGCAATAAAACACGTCGCAGCTAATTCATCATAGCAATAATCGTCAGGAGAAAGTGCATGCGAGTCGACATAAGGCTAGCAAGAAGTAGACTGAATCCATCCGTAACCGCTAAAGCAATATCATTTGCCATATGCTCAATAAAGATGAAAAAAGTAGGACAATCTTTTAAATGGAAAAAAGCGTTGATCATTCATTTTATCTTTGGATACGCACGCTGATAATTTTGCCTGAAATAAACAAAAATCATTAATTTACTGATATAAAAGGAAGCAAGGATCACTAAGCAGGTATTTTTCAAGTCTTGGTAAAACTAATGTTGCCAGGATCAATCGGACATTTCCATTGATGAGTTTGACATTCTTAGGCATAATTTCACTGAGAACGTTTTTGTTCTTCTTATAGTTTAGAAAACTATTGGAACAACGTCCCAATTTTGCCCTAATGCATGTAATTTCCAAATATTGAGCTGAAAAAAGTCTCAATTGATTGGGTTCGACTTCCAGCCGTCCGTATACTCTTTATTATCCAAAGGTTATGAACTAGGTTTTTCATATTTTCAGAATGAGTTGATTATCCAAATATCTCGCTCAAGTTGGTTATTCTGCGAGATCCGTCTAACGGTTCATAGTAATTATAAGCATCATAAATAACTCCTAGAATATCCATTTGATCGAATTGTAACTTGAAAAATATTTGAATGCGGTTGAAACGAATAGGCTTGCAGAATTTTGTAGAAATCGACGCTCTAGATAATTTCACAAAAAATTCCCGAGAAAGTCTTTTTTAATATCTCATAAAATATTCAAGGATTTCTACGATTATTTTTCCGACCCAAATATCGACCAATAGAATTGCACCATTCGACGTCACGTGGTACAACCTACATGGCTTTATACTGATAATTTTTTGAAAATTTTCTCTGGTAGTTGCTATATATAAACAAAACATGATCCAGTCAAATTAAGCACACGTCAAACTGACAGGTTGAATTCAATTGTGAAAATTGGAGATTTTGCATGAAAATGAGTCGATTTGGAGTTTGTTCTCTGTCCACCATCGATAAAAAAGTCAAAGGAAATGTTCCCATTAATACGGAGAAGGCAAAAAAACAGTTTGGAACCAATTTACTACTTTGTACTGAGAGGGAATACACATTGAGTGCTGAAACGAGTGAAGCGGAATTGGCAAACATTATGAAAGATTACGCTTACAATATGAAAAAAATGGATGGAGAAGACTATAAGGAAGGTACAATAAAAACAATGTGGAATCAGACTGCCAAATTACTTCAAGAAAAGTATTTGAACGATTTCGACATCAAAATCAACCCATTTTCGGATGCTGCATTCAAGACCGCTCGAGGAGCTCGTGATGCCAAGCGTAAGGCTTTACAATCTATTCCGGAAAAACGGAGGGCAAGTGCAGCAGCGTTGGAGGAAAAAGATTGGGATGCAATGACCACTGTTTGGGACGAAGAAACTCCTGATGGCCTCCAGAAAAATTATTCATGATAATATCAGTGGAATTGGCTTGGAGAGGTGGTGAGGGCAGCATGGCGTCAATACATCACTTCAAGGCAGAACAGCGAAATGACGGGGAAACAACTGGGAGAATTGAATACAATCCAATTTTCAGCAAGACCACACAAGGTGGTGATAAAAATTATCAGACAGCAAGTGGCTGGTGGAGAATCGGGAAATCCCTGACAAGTGCCCAGTGAGACTGTTCCAGAAATTGAGAGAGAAGAGAGATGTCAATATCAAGAGCGACAGACTATTCCTGACCCAAAATCCATTCTGGAATGAAGTTCCAGGCGCTAGGTGGTACAAGGATTCCCCAGTAGGCCAAAACACGATTTCAAAGTGGGTTAAGGAGTCAGCACAAAAAGCTGGGCTTGACCTTGGTAACAAAAAATCACCAATCACTCCAGTCGTGCAACAGCCGTCTCCAATCTAGCGAAATCGGGCCTGGGAGAGCAGCAGATAATCAAAATAACTGGACATGCCAACAGTAACTCCATCAAGCCGTATCTCCAACTCGACCAGGAACACCACGAATTAATTGTCAAGAAACTGCGAAGGAGTGAGCCTACTGCAGAAAATGCCATCAACAGCATAAACCTCATGCCATCTACCTCTTCTGGGACCATTACCGATAACTCTGACTTGAAGAAAACATGCACCAATGTTTACAACAATTGTATTTTTAATTGCACTACCCTGATTCTTAATTAAATGTTGTTTTATTCATTATGAAATTCTTATTTGTTAACTGTACATTTCGTCTCATGGTGCAATTCTATTGGCCGACATTTGGGACAGAAAAATAATCCCCCGAATACCACACGAGCTTCAAAATTATCTGGTATTTCCCGATAGGTTCCCTGCAAACAAATGAAGGAGTCAAGTTTTTCAGGTTAAAAAATCACTCGCGCTTCGCGCTCGTGATTTTTAACCTGAAAACTTGACGAGTCATTGTTTGCAACGAACCTATCGGGAAATACCCGATAATATTGAAGCTCTTGTGGTATTATAAGTGAAAATTTGTCCCGTAGACGCAACCGAAAAGAAAATATATGATTTTTATTTTTAACGAAATTAAAGAATTAGCAGAAGTGCATATTAAGTTAAGAAGGGATATTACTTTCTCAACTTCCACGAATTATGAATGGTACAAGTTGTTAACAAATTCAAGTTTGTTTATCTTCATTGATTATATCTTAACGTATTCTATTTTTGAGAGGTAAACATAGAAATTCTGGACATAATAAATTATACTATGAATTCGATAAATTATCAATATTGACAAAAATTTTTTTTTATGATTCGTATGAAGCGTTCCCATTATCTGTATAAGTGCAGTAGAACAATAATCAGGATACCTTACTAGTTGGCGAGATCATTTGCTTAATAACTTAAGGCTTATTGATTCTAACTTGTCTTAATCTACTTTCTGAACTGAAACTCTTATTAGTTTGACGGTCAGACTTATTTTGGTATAAAATGGTGCACAATGTTAAAAAGTGACACATTAGACAAATTGAAAAATGATGCTGATGGCAAATTACTTTCACTTCAATACGACATAAGAAAAGATAAAATGAGAAGGTGATTTGTTTCCAGAACTAGCTGAATGTAAAAGCTATCAATGCCTGAGATTAATTGAAATCTGCTATTATGGACCAGGTTCTCGTGAATCCTTACAGAAAGCAGAATATGCTGCAATGAAAGAGAATTTCATTCCTGGTTTATTGAACAACGAAGCGATTATATTCGTGTTTCGTTAAAAAATCTAGAGGAAGGAGGTGGACAACTGCTCTAGAATTTATTTATTTATTTCATCAATCAGGAATCCCAACAGGAGAACCCGATTACAGGGATACACTAAATAATAGGTACACTAGAAAAAATTATGTGAACTTAATTCTTACAATCCGCATTGAACTTAATCCTAACAACTACATATTTACAAAATCTCGACAAAAAGAAAAAAAAGCAAAATTACACTCAATAATTCCTACATAAATATTCATACAATTTCCTCCTAAAAACGAACAATGATGTACTGAATATATCAATGCTCTGAAGGTGCCAGTTATAAAATCGCATCAACCTCAAAAAAACCGATTGGTAAAACAAAGATGTACGTGCTCTAGGTAGAAAAAAGAGGTTTCTGCGACGACCAGAAAAAACGGAGACAATAAATAAGATTTCGCTGATCAGTGGAAAATCGAAGTGGCCATTTACAATTCGGTACAATAAAGTTTGGTCAAAAATTATTCTCTCATGCTCCAGGCTTATCATCTTATATAATTAGTCCCAGCATTTATTGATACAGATTTTCGAGTCTCTACTCTAACTAGGATTTGAATATATAAGATATTTCAAAGCACAGCAGCTTTCTAACAAATCGAATGCTATATGATTTTCTACGCCAAATTAGGAAATAGTGTGAGAAGTTTGTCGATTATTTCACATTAGTTGTGGCATTGTTCCAGAGTCCGGGAAAAGATTTTAGAACAAGCGTCAAAGAAGACCTCACCTCACCAGAGTAAGTTTTTTCATTCGAGCAGAAATTGTTTTATTACTACTAGCTTATTTATATTATTGAGAAGCTTAGATGCTGTTGAAATTGGCAATTCACTTTTAAACTGAGCTTAATCATATATATCTACTTAGTAGAAGTCAATACATGGCTATTGATGGAGAGTTCACTTCAGAGGATGTGGACTGCACGTCTTGCGTTTTCCGGAGTCCGTACCTGGATCCGCTCTTCTTTTTAATTTACGTTAATTGTGAACGAGCTGTTTTCAGATATTTTTCTTTTCTCATGTATGCAGATGATTTGAAATTATATTTTTCATATCAGAAATTGCGATAGTTCAGAAGGAACTGGATTCATTTGCAGAATTCTGCACACTTAAGATTATTTATTTTGGAATATTAACAAATGTCACGTCATCTCATTTGAATGAAATTTATTCTATTCATATATATAGATCAATGTTATATATTCTAGATTGAGCAAACCGATACGACGCTGTTCTAGTAAGAACGGGCGCACAAAAAGGGATTTCGAGAGAAATAAAAGGAACACATTATGTCAACATATTTATTAAATTCAGTAAAACATTTTCATTGTATATACAAACAGATTTTTATAAAAAGTTAAGTACTTAATAACGAGGAGAAAATAAATAAGTTAATAAAATTTTAAATAATGTTTCGTTCTACATGGAACTCAAATACCTCCGAAGCTCTTCTTGTGTATCGAATATCATCACGTGGAATGGGGATCCTGGAACCAACTCTCCGGCCCATTTTACCTCCACCCTATAATCACCTGGTTCTGTCGGATCAAACTGTAGATATGAAAAAAAAATACATATTAGAGAAGAATTAAATATTTCTGATAAAAATTTCTTTCATTTACCTTACAGAGTATGGTTCTATCTTTCTGACTTTCACGTTGCATTTCAACCCTAAATGCTCCTTTTGGTCCTCTTACTCTAACAGTTAATTGTCCTGCCCCTGCTCCCCTGGTATCACAAATAAACCTAGACTGGAACGTAGCCAGAACTCCGTCTTCTATGCCAGGACCATAAACTTTAACCTTTAGAAAATAAAAAAAAATTGATTTGCCCATCTCTATCATAACTATTTTCAATGATAAAGTTCATATTGAAACAAAAAACAATGTTCTTTGAGTTAGAGAGAACTGTCAATAATGGGTACTTTCAGCTCAAAGAAATTACCATACACAACATCTACATCTGCTCCGTGACAAAAAAAAAGAAAATATATTACTCTAATATAGTAACTAATAGTTTCAAGAATTGTAGAGTTTCACAGTCAGGAATTGTTTCTGAATATTTGTATTTCTACAGAAAAATATTGATTAATTTAATTCAATTCGACGCAAGTCGATAAAAAATATTGAAGACCAGATAGGTGAGCCCAGGAGCGCTTTATTTATAAAAAATAAGACCCGAACACAAATTGAAAAACGTATATTATAACCATATATGACGAGATGCCGTCTCATGAATCTATTAATCTTTCTGGAGGACTAACATCAATGAAATCATAAATTTTTGAAAAATATACATCTGACGTCCATATAAATGTATGTATGTCATGCCTCAGATTTCAACTGGAGCTCATATAATTTCAACTAGAAAACAAATTGTAAATAATGTGGGCCGTTGAAAAACTACATACAACTAATGTGTTACGTAGATATATTTCTACTTTTCCAGGGCCAGGTTGAACTTATATTCAACAAAAGTCCTAACATGAGCAAATTGGATCATCTTTTTGGTCTTAAACACAAGGTCAACCATGCCCGAAGAACTATATATCTACGAAATGTAGGCATTAGTTGGATGTACTTTTTTGGCAGCTCATATTCTTTAAATTCTGTGAAAATCGATCTCAACACTGCAGTAATATTATATTTTTGTCATAACTAAAATATCCTCTTTATGTGCAGTGTGACTGAAACCTCAAACTTCTTCACCACCAAATGACTGAAGCACTCGATTTGGTTCACTTACCTTACTTGCGTCTGGAGCTCCAGAAACCCTCAATGTGAAAGGAGAACCTGGTACATGTTGTCCAGCATATTTTATCGTTAGAGCATGTCTGCCTGGTTCTTGTGGCTTTACGTTCAAAGTGAATGTAGCATCGCCATGGTCATATAGTTCACAATATGCCACTTTTCTTGGCCCCGAGCAATGAGCGGTTAATTCACCTGGACCTGCCCTTCTGGTGTCGATCCAAGACCTTATTTCGTTTCCAACAACGCCGTGCTTTAATCCTTCACCCGAACACAACACCTGAAAGGATATCTTGGTAAGGATATTTGTTTGATTGGAGATGTTATCATAATTTCATTCATTCAAAAATTCAACGATTTTTTCAAAGGTTAGTTCAGTTTCAGTTATCTGTGTTCGATATCATTTTACTTATTTCAGATGTATAAAAGAGTTGATAATTCCATTATGGGAGTGGAGCCCGATCAAGTAGAAAAGATGTGTCCAAGGAAGAATCTATTGTTTAATCATTACTTGAAAGAGTTGATGGTAATCGAAAGAGGCCAGAAGGAAATTTCATGTCAAACTGATCCATACAATTCAGATGATGACATATTTTTATTTGAGAGATTTCATGGGCTATAGTGCCGAGGGAATGTTTATTGTGGCAATTCAATGTATTATTGCCGATAAGATCAAATTATTTGTTGGTAAAAACGACAAATGTGTGTGCATGGATGAACCTATCGAATGTATGGGCTTCCATGGTATTAAAACTTTAAACTGTTATGAAGAGTTGAACTGTATTGCTGGTATTGTCTTCGATAGTTTCAATTTTCTTGTTTCAATTTTAGCTTACAGCGGCCATGAAAATTGTAAACTCAATGTTGAAAATAGATACTTTTTTGATGAAAATTAAACTTGGCTTATTATTTGTGTCAGTAGAAGTTTTATTTCAAATACATTCATCAAGTTGACAAAGAATTTTTTCTTCTCTTTTGGAAGAAAAGTCGAGAAGTGTGCTTACGGTTATTTAAACATTATAAGGTGGCAAATTTATCGGAGTTTGTCTCGTTACTTTGGAAGTAATGAAACCAGTCCGCTCCATAATGTTGTGAACATGACCGGCTTTCTGCAAAGCTAGTTCTTTTTCATCATTTCCTTTGGAAAAATGACCAAAATTTATTTCCAAAAACCCAAATGATCTTTCAATATCCATCCTTCTTCTGGGTAAACTCACAAAAATACTTTCCAAAACAACTGAAAAGTTCTAAGAAATCTAGTGTTATAACTAACCTATTGACAAGTCTTTCCCAGAAAAAATGCCGAAAGTCGCCACCAGATGTCTCATTTCAGATTTATGCAAACCGCCTATAGCTGCTTGCTGCATAATGTTTTTCTACATAGCTAAGATATTTAAAGAAACCTTACAACTTTCTCAAAATATTGTAGATGTCTTATTAAATAATACGTGATTTGGCATTTAATTATAGTATTTCGATTTGCATGTTTTTGTTAATCAATGTAAAATAGAATCTTACGTTTTTCAACTAACTGTAAAATTTACTAAATAGCTTAAAATTGTATATAATGATCAAAAAGAAATTGGATTTAAGTTTTTGTCTTTTCTTTGCATTTTCTGAAAACATTTTACAGAATGCATATATTTCTTTACATTATCAGAAAGTCGAGATTTCAACGAACAAAATCTCCTCGACTTTTTTAGAAAAGCTTATATTTTGATGAGAGGATTTTCAATAGAAAATAAGGGTTTTCTTTCGATATTAAGTCAAAATGGGGTGAAGAAACAAATATTTCGAATCAAAAGATTACAGTATCCTTAGAACATAAATAGGTAAGTATTTACCCAATCCTCTCTTCTAGCAGTGTTTTATTAGGTATTCTTTCTCATGTTACATTTTTGTTTATTGTGGTTTATTTTGGAATAGTCGTATTGATTTGAAACGTATGGCATACCTTAGATGCATCAGCTCCTCCTTTCGCCTCTACCACCAATGGACACCCTTTAACAGGTCTACCAGCCCATAAGACTTCCAGCAGATACTGTCCAGGTGTAGGTATTTTATAAGCTGCTCTCCATATTCTTTCACCAGCCATTGAAATCATTACAGGTACAGGTTCATTAGTTTCAGAATCATACATCGATACATCCGGGACACCTGGAAAAATATATAATGAAATAAGTTTCCATGTGTAGAATAGTAAGGGTGAACGAATTCGTTGTTCAGTGGAAATTTTGTAGGATATTTGAGCTGAAAAGTTCATTTTTGTGAAAACTACACTTTCCATTATCAGTTGTCAAGAGGTTTCCAAGATCTCTAAATGAATAATCATTTAGCCCTTCTCCCATATTCAACTCTAAGGGGGTTGGTCATTCAAATCTTGAGTATTAATTCGACGTTAATAGAGAAATTTTTTATTTATTATTGGAGAAGAAATGTGATAGGGATGAATTTTCTGATATAGAACAGCTAGTATGCTTATAATGAAGTTTGAACAGCTTCCCCATTGCATTCAAACAAACCGGACGACTACTAATCAGTATTACCCTACCATTTGCGCATGCATGACGGCTATAGAATCAAATCAATCATATCAAAGAAAGTTTTCCCGAAATTCCTCCATATCACTGGCTATGCCTGTATATCTGGATTTACACCCCAGCTCATCAAATTCTCCACCGAAAATTTAGAAATGGCATAGAACATTCGACAATAAAGGGACGAAACTTACCGGTGCCAGATTTGGATCCATCGATAGTGAAACTCGTGAGTTCACCACACTGAGCTTGTGATAATCCTCTTCCAGTTAGGACCACTTGATCGCCAAGACTTACAACACTTTTCGGTGCATCAGGCAGTGGTATATTTTCAAACAAGACTTTCAATTCATATTCTCCAGAGTCGAAGCCTTCACCTGATATGTCGTATCTGAATCTCGTTCCTGATTTTTCTCCTGTTATTTTTCTACCGTCTATCTTGAGTTCTAGATTTCCAGGTCCGGCATTGCCTATATCGAAAGCAATTTTAATCGGTAGCCTTATTTTTCCGCTGTCGTCCAAATACTGATCCCAACCTCCGATCACTCTCACTGCTGTGGGGTTTATTATTTTTGGTCTGAAAGGTGACCCTGCCAACTGCGAGAAAAATTATTGGATCAATTACAAGCATAGTTTATCTACTGCATTACTGTATTATAATTCATTGGTTTAATTAGCAGAAATTCCTTTTTATAAGTAAAACTAAAGCAAAATAGAATACTCACATCATTGGCTCCGATACCAACAACAATATCATATATTCCCACCCATTTTGGAGTATATGATACTATATACTCTCCAGGTTTCGGACTTTGGATGTGGGCTTCAATGATACCTTCAACAGCTTCGACTTGAACCCGTGGCTGAACTGGACTTGTTATAGTGAAAGATGTCCGTTCTCCAACCAAACCTCTCTCTAGACCCTTACCAACAGCTCTTGGCGGAGGAGTCGGTCCAACTGGCCCAACACCTAATGCTAGTGGAGAACCTCTAACTGGGAGTCCTCCGTAGGAAATGGTGACTTGATAAAGTCCAGGAATAGATGGAAGAAAAGAAATTTGCGTCAGATCATCCCCCAGATCTAATTTCGTCACAGGCAGAAATAGTCCTGTTGGATTGGTGACTTGGACATCTAATTCTGCATTTCCAGCTTTTTTTGTTGATACTGAGACAAAAATTAGTTATTCAGATAACTAAGAAGCATTTAAACTTACCATTGAATTGTATAGCTTCTCCTACGTTGCCTTGTATATGCGGGATCTCCGTGATTTTTACCGCATCCAAATCGAATGCTTGACAAGTAAATGGACTGCCATTGAGCGATTTAGCTTGGTGTAGTACCTCGATCTTATGAGGACCACTCTCACGAGCTGTGAATTCTGCCTGCAATTTTCCAGTCTTAGTTTGATAACATCTCACAGGTACAGCAGTTCCATTTGGACCACTTATTACAACATCGAATTCTCTTGCCATTCGACCGAGGGTATCGATGTTGAACTGGGTGACTTTACCAACTCTTGCTTGATATAACCCTATTCCACCAGCCCAAGGCTCAGTACCGGGTCCTTTGACAGGAATTTCTAATACATTGAATTTGGGAATACCGTTGAAAAAGAGAGCAACTCTATGAGGAGCAGAACACATTGGATGAAATACGATTTCCCAAATATAAGGACTACTTTGTGATTGCCTTACACTGTGAGCGACTTCTCTATTAGCAATTTTAACATTAGCTGTGAGTTTTCCTACCCCTGCTCGGCCTATATTGACTGCAATGACTGCTGGTCTATGTGAGATAGCTTCTGGTAAATCTATAACATCGATCTTTGACGTGTCGAACACATTTATAGAACGAGTAGCCACTATTTCATGACCTTTGCAAATTTGTACTCTATAGGTACCTACTTGAGTAACCGTAAATTCTGCTTTAGAATTGTTGACAGTGTACTTGACATGATGATTGTTTGGATCCGATATTTCGAGTTTGTGGTTTTCGGAAGGGAGGTCTATTAAAGCTATAGAACCATTTTGAACAGATTGTGTTACTTCCACCACCGTGCAATGGAAAGGGCTTCCAATGACTGACATTTCGTTGAAAGTTATGTTAACAAAGTGATCTTCGGAAGTTTGAGGGACAAAAGTAACGTCGTAAAGACCTCTGGCACAAGCTACAACTTCTGCTTTTATTGTGGTATGTTGTGTTGATACCACGAGCTCTAGGGTACCTTCGCCAGCTTGTGCAGCATCAACGCTGAATGTGACAGGTTTGCCAACTTCAGCAGTACCAATATCACGTAAACTAAGATCAGTTATAACTTTAGCGATGTCTGCAGCTTTCCTTCCAGGCAAACCAGAAACGATTACTTTGTTCACATCGTATACATTGCAACTGAACGGAGATCCTATGACATGTTGATCATTGATGAGGATCGCAACAGAGTGGCGACCTACAACTTCTGGTACAAATTTGGCTATATAAAGATCTCCAGTTGAAATGAGTTTTACAGGAATTATTTTTCCAGTAGGAGCAGTTGTGATCACCTGAGGTTCGACTCCTGAAACATAATATGGAGTAAAGAACTAATGGAACCGTTGCACTATATAATCTTTGAATCTACCTGATATTCCCTCAATTTTTATTTCCGCAGCGTGTCCAACAGCAGCCATTTCGATTCCAGATCCAGAAACTGGTATTCTTGGTTGGGTATTTCCAGGTAAAACTTTACAGTTGAAAGGTGATCCAGGTACAGGATGACCATTGAACCTTGAAATATATGTAAAAATGAGAAAAAATATACAAAAATAAAAAAATAATGCTCTATTGTTAATGAGAACTTATGATGTGATCGATATATGTTATCAAACATTGTTTCGGTTCACCTTCCAGTAACGTCATGCAATGACGACATGAAATCTTCCTCGTTCATTGAATGAAGAATAATCGAATTGCTTCCAGTTTTTTGAAAAGAAATGACGACATCAATAGCACCTCAGAATAGAAAAGAAGACAATCTGGACACTACCGGTACTCTTAATACTAACTTCTCAATTTTGAGTAGGCAAATTGAGATTAAACTGGGGCCAGGGGAATAAGTGCTTCGAAAATTCTAAAGAAATATGAGTTGAAACTCAACAGTTTAAGGAAACAGCCTCAAATTCAATCGAGTGATGGAAAGAAGATATTTTCTAGACAGAAATCAGAGGGAGTAAATTCCAAATAGAATTATTCGAGAATATAGAGAAGAGTAAACTATTGCTTCAAAACCAGCTTTTTTATCAGTTCAGATTCTATCAATGATATTATTAAAACGGTTGACACTTTCTCACCTTACGCTTAAAGTGTGTGTTGCAGCTTCGGTCGGTTTAAAATTAACTTTGAATCTTGCATTTCCTTCGCTTTGTACAAAGTTAGGCACATTTCTCCCAGCAACCGCTACGATGATCTCTAGATTTCCAGCACCAGCTTGTGAAGCGTTTATACTGAATGATACCGGCTTGCCTACTACCCCATCATTTATATCTGTTACAGTGACCCTATTGGCATCATACGCTTTAACCAAGAAAGGACTACCTTCCACATGACCACCAGGTAACTTCACCTCCACGCTGTGATCACCAACATCAATTGGAGAAAATGAGATTTCAAATTTCCCTGGATGTCCAGCTTGAGGCAATACCTTAAAAAATGAGACCATTATTTGAACTAGTACAAGAAGCAGACTGATAAAACAAACCTGTGCAGGTATCTGTCGTCTGGCAGGTCCTAATATTTCGACTGTTGGGGGGTTAGAGCTCTCCACTCCAAAAATACATGTTTTACCAACTGATATTTTGTCTAAAGTTTCAGGAGCTAATACTCTCGCAGCAGGAGCAACAAGGCATTTGAAAGGACTACCTGGTACATCTTGTCCATTGAAGCGAAGGTCAACAGAGTGGGAAGTAGCTTCTCTTGGTGTGAAGGATATGGCGTAGGTGTGTGGACCTTGAGCTTGAGCAGAAGTTGGTACTCTGCCACCGTTGACAGTTACCTCGAGATTGCCAGGCCCAGCTTGGCTGGTTTCAACTGAAAAATTTTTGATACCATAGCATAGTCAACTTAACCTTGGACATAGATTTAAAATCGGTTACGGAAATTAACTCAAAACGCAACCTATTAACATATATTCTTTCAAGAGCGATGTAATACCTGTGTTTCAGCCGTTTATTAGGATTTTTCTCCAGCGGGCTTTTTTTCCGGTTTGAGAACAAGCACAATTTTCCGAAGGAAAAATCTAGAGATTATGAAGTATACGAAAGGGTAAACGTATATTTGAGCTCCTTTGGTACATCAATTACTATATGGTATAAAGTAGTACAGAAAAACTCACCTAGGAAAGTAATGGGTTTTCCAACCACCCCACTACCGGGTTCTTTTACCCTGATAGCTTGAACATCATAAACTTTGGCTGCATAAGGGCTTCCCACAGTTGGCACATCGTTGACAGATACGTTAATTCTATGTTCTCCGACTACTCTAGGTGTGAATTCAGCTCTAAACTGGCCATTGCCTATCGACTGAACATGGGTAGGTATAGCTTGTCCACCAGGTCCTAGTTTATTTAGGTAATAGGTTTATGTTTAGTTTTTTATTTTTTTGTTAGAATCTGATTTTTATTTAAGGAATCCGGGAAAGAGGGATTAGAGTGAAGTGAAAATGGTTTTAGAGTTGGTTAAGAATGCCATATTAGACTTAAGCTCATTTGATATGAAATAACAAAATTAAATTTTCATTTTCAATGACAATTATGGTATCAGATACCAAATCTATATCCGAAGCAATTGGATCACTTCACACTTTCATGATAAAACAAATACAAGTTACTGACTACTTCAAATTAAAGTTTTCATTAAATTGTTCCACTCTACTTATCATATGATACCAGGTGTTCTCCACATTTTGAATGGTTCAGGCAATTACACAGAATCTTTAAAAACTAATGGAGACTAGGGAATTGAAATTCATTGAGATTTTACATTGCGATCATTAAAATATAATCAAAACGATTTGAACAACTTAAGAACAAAATAACTTAACAACTTAAAGAAAAGTTATCTACCAACTTCGTCATAAAATTTGACTTTAACGGTACTTTAAAATATCTTCTCAGCAGGTAATCACTATTATCGAAACTTGTCAGATGTCATGAGTCATGACATGACAACAGAGACAAATGATACTTGAAAATTTGGAAAACGTTTTTAGTCCTTCCCATTAGAGAATCTTTAGAAATGATTATAAAGGCACAGGTGACTACAGGAACGAAATCAGAATCCTATCATATCATACAATTTCAATATTGACAGTCATAGAAGACAGTCAACAAATCGTGTGGCTAGATTTATAAATGCGTTTGACTTTGCTAAGGGAGTCGCATAATTAGAAAATTCCTTAAGTCTCACTGAAATGAATAAAATATTGTCAACATTGACTATGTCAAACAGGCCAAAATATAATTCTCAATATTGTTCGACATCTAAATCAAATGTAAAAAATATGCCTATTATTTTATTCAAGTCTCTTATTTTTTTATGAAATTTCTTGTTGTTGGTGAGAATCGAAATTAGAAAGTAACCAGCAATATTCTCACCCATTTTTAGTTTGTATAAATGTACAGTGTGGAAACCACTTATGGAATAAATTTTTTTTATCATTATTTTGGGACATTAGGAAAAATGCTGGGACACATCAGCTCCAGAATTCAGGTGTCCGTTATTTGAATATATGGGTTATTCGCGCAGGTTTGCCATATTTTATAAGTATATTTGTATATTTTTGAAATTTTCTTACTGATTCCAAGAAATTGTATCGATTGATCTATTATAAATTATTCAGGTTGAAAGTTTTAAATGTAATACTTAGGACATATTGTTTTTTTTTCCATTAGCTGAAATGTAGGTACTCATCAAAAATCGATACTAATTGTCAGACATACTATGGTAAAATTCAAAATTAAATAAAACCTGGTACGTCCAAGATTTTTATCACAAATGCCTTAGTTATTAAAAAGTAAAAAACGAGGAAATTATGTAGATTGTTGAAATCAGTTCATTATTTGATTTAATCAAGACATAAATACACAAGGTGTCTCATTTGAAAAAAGGACACCGAATATGGTAGATTCGCATGAAGAACCTTGCACATTTGAATCTACATGTTCAAATAATGCATACATGAATTAAAAATTTGACGTGTATCAGGCTTTTTATTATTTTTTGAATGGTTTCTACACTATGGAAGTAAATGAGTCCAAAATTGTTTCAACAAACTTTGAAAAATTCAAACTCCGATAACGATCACACAAATATTTTTTTGCTCTTTGATTACGTATTCAGTTTTCAAAAAAGTGTTATTTTCAATTTTTGATTCAAGAATGAATGCGTCAAAAGTCCATGTTAAGTGCTGCCATCAACAGAATTATAGGCCTATTTCAATTATGCATTTGGAGCCCTCAATACAGTCCAATTGCAGTTTCCTCAATCAATTCGATTCAGTTTTTTTGTGGATAATGAGGGTCGAATAAACAACGAGCTCTGCTACAAGTTTTATATCAATAATGATCATTCGTTATTTCAAATTGAATTTTGATGTCTCATACAAGATCGGCTTGCAATACCTGAGAAAAATTTTGTCAATAAAGAAAGGAATACAAAAATAATTATGCGGTAATCACTTAGCCCAATTGAAGGCTTTTTCTTATTTATTTTCAACTAGAAAAAAATTCGCTGCCACTAGTTTCAATTCCAAAATTCTTGAGATTCCAATTTGTCATCTGCAATATTGCAATATTCAATATTCTCAGCAACTCAGGAAATTCTCTTCCTACTTGTTCAAGCAGCAACAGTGAAAATTGAGAATAAAAAAATTCAATGAGAAGTATCTAGCTACAACCCCCTTTTCAATTATGTGAGTAGTATTATTAACAGAAGGGAGCATATTTGGCTTTTACTTTGTTAAACATAGGGAACGCCAACCACTCTCTATTCTATGCTATGAAATTAGAGTGACTTTTTGGTTAGGAATTTTCAGCCAACTCTCCATCAAAATCTCTGTCGAAAGATGATCAGCGTTGCCAATAGTCAGAAAACTATATCGATAGAAATATCTTCCAAAAATCAGTAGATTAGAGAGGGTAATTATGGAATTATGATTTTTTTCATTAACTTGAATTTCACAATGAGTAATAGTATTATTTAAATACTAACTGTTTCATTTTCTTTACTAACAACCTAATATATGAATAAAATCTTTAGATACAAACTAAAGATGCTGATTTAGAAATACCAAAAAAGTTGTCACATAAAATAACAATTCACAATTTATCTCAACATTATTTGAATCGGAGCAACGAACATGAACGCGATACATCTCCATTAAACTTCGAGAGTTCACGTCTTCGGGGGTCATTTTGATCTTAAAACGGGTATAGGAAAATATGATTTGATGCCGATTCGAAATTTTTTGGGGAAGATACAATTATTTTGGTGAGAGGTTTATTTTGACATAAGTAGATTACAAAAACTTTTAGGTATATCATTACTCAATTTGAATTAGTTTATGCGCATGAACCTTTCAGATTCCCGCTTTTAGTCTTTGTGCTCCCTCCTATTAATTTATACTCTGTGTATAGGGTATTATTCGTAGAAGTTTATATGCCATCAATAATAGATTCCTTCAAAGAAGCGTAGCTATTAAAAAGGAGAAATTGGGCACTGACTAGTTTGTCTCTTTGCTTCCTACTATGATCCAGAAACTAGGAATCAAAAAATAGAATGCTGTCAAGACTAAGTAGAGCTCTTTTTGGACTATAAAAATAGTCGAAACTATAATGCAGAACGATAATAATTTTGTTGCATATAATTTACAGAAGTGATTGGTGCCGAGTAAAAGACCAAACCAAATTTTTTTCAGAGATACTTGCCGTGGAATGTATTATAACTCCTATTATATATGTGGGCAACTTTTCATCATTCAGAAAATATTGAAATTTGCAACAGTTAGTCGAAGTGAAGTTCACTACAGCTAAAATACGACAGTGATATTTCTAATAAATCTGTTGTTTTCTTTCATCCATAACTATAAAAACGAATTCATGAATAGTAGAGTGGAATTTCAAATATGAATTGAACTAGTGTTTTCATATACCAATATGATGATCAATTGCGAAAATAGTTTCTAAATTTTATAAGAAGTATCTTCCGTGTAATTGTACTCAAGGATTAATATGTCTATATCTACAAAACATACAAAAAATCTACGAAAATCCATCACCATCAAGCAAGAATAAACCAAGAAACAGTAAATAAATCGGTAATCTGATCCCTTAACTTGAAGTAATGTAAGGTATGCCATTCCTGTTTGTGGTTTGGAAAATAAAATAAATTGTATATTTTAAAAAACTGAAATATTTTATGTTACGCAAACTACGAATTCTGTACTTCGTTCTGAGAGTTGTTAAAGAATGAAATTGGCGTCTTTAATATTTTACCAATAACTCATCGTCGAATAATTCACTAGTTTTCTTCTTGATTCCAAGTATATTATTAGTTGTTTACAGATTTGAATTTGTTACTAATTCATGTTCATAATCCTAACGCTGAAATTCGAATGTGTATTTTGCCAGCACATAGTAATGAAAAAAATATTTTCAAATTGAACTGAAATTAAAAGAAGTACAGAATTCGTCGTTCATCATGTTATAAACGTGAAATTCTTATCTAGATCAATGAAATTTTTCATTCATAAAAGCTCACTTACTTCAATAACCTATAACATTGAATGAGGAGAAAATTTGTGGTAATTATCATAAATTTTGAACCCTGTATTACTCAGTTGGTAGACTGATGATGCATGTTCTCAAAAATTAATAGAAAATGAGACTCAACCAGTTTTAAATCTAGAAGTAGAACACCGCACAAAATTTTTATCAGCAAGTTCTGTTCATCGTCAATTTCAAACTAATGAAAAGAGGATGATATGAGTTCATAACATTCATTTTAATCATTTCCTGGAGAAAAAGAATCAATTTCTTCATATACTTCTCAACAAAATTTATAACAGATTTTAACTTGAAAATAAGGCTAATTCATTCCAAGAAATCGAGTATAGTTTGTGGAAGAAGGGCATTTGATAGCCATTTGAATTGATTGAATCAGTGATAACCACGATAACATATATATTTTTTAAATCTCAATTTATATGTTGAACTAAACTTGGCAGTCGAGTACTGACCCTGAATATAATTTTTCCAGTCTGAATATAATAATATCGAAAATAAAGCGTAATGCTTGCTCAAGTAAAATCATTCTGAAATTCAATCATTAACTCTTACCAATAATTTTGAGCAGTAAAAAAGGGTATATCGTAATTTTCCAATAAAAATAAGAAAGTAATCTATTATTTTTTAGTGGAAGAACAAAGTATGACACTTATGACGCCCTGAATCATTCAGTTTTTTAATCGGAAGCTATATTCTGCGTGAGCATTCGAATATACACCTAGTTGAAATAATGAATTTGAGATGATTGCAAGAAAGACCAACCTAAGTTTTTCCTACCAATTTTTTTTTAGCATTTGCATTGTTTGATTGTTTCGGGTGAGTTATGGAATAATTTTGAATTTCTGTATACGTATTAAGAAATTTACCTTAAAACTCCACTTGAAAAATGCTCTGATTGAAAAAAGTTCTATTCTGATTAATGTTTTATCTCCTCTCATCAACGTTCACGTAATTTGAAAATCAATAGCTCTACAACTCCTCCATTATTTCTATTTGCATGAACTTATTATTTACAACAATTTCATAAACCACATAATGAAGCGATTATTTAATACCCAAGAGCTCTCTTTTATACAACCTGACATAATCCAGACAAGAATCCATTTATTACATGATCATTGAATTATCGCAGTGAAAGCGATTGTTTATATTTCTTTTTTCCGCTTAATATGGCAATTCTCAAGAATATTAGTAGAAGATTGAGGAAAGGAGGAAGGTTTCATTCAATACAAGAGTCGACGATGACCTGGAAATGAAAAAAGAATGTGCTGTAAAAGTAATGAATATAGAGGAGGATGAAGGAAAAATGATCGAGACATGCTGTATATTTTACTAAATTACAATCCAAGAGTACAATTTCACTTCAGATTATTCAATACTATTCGGCATTCTGTACAGGAAATAAATCAATGCCAACAGGAAACGAAGCTACCTTAAATAATAATGTTCGGTTATTGTTTTGAATTGAAATGTGAGTCAGATCTGAAAATGAATAATATTTTTGAATTATTCTCTAATGAACGAATAAATCCATTATTCGACATGTGTCTTGGGGTTGTCATGGATTTTTTCCATCTTCGAATAGAAAGACCAATGAAAAATCTATCCATTAAAATATTATCCAATTATACAGGTAGTCCAATTAATGACGCCAATATATTTTTTTCAGATTCCTCGCACCTGGAGGTATAATGTTTTTGGTGTATTTTTAATAATTTCTTACAGCGAGGTTTCAAAAATTCATATCTTTTTTCATAGTGGGTATTCTGAAGTTTCTTTCTGAACCACCATATTCTTGAATGTTTTTCTCGTAAAATAACTTAAGTTTTTTGATATTACTTGAAGTTACTCAAAAAAGTCTTGATAGTAGGAATTTTAATTTTCAGTAGGATTTACTAGAACATTCAACTTCAATTTAAAAATGTGAAAAGTTTCCATAGCTTCTGGCTAAGTTCAAATACTCAGTATGTTGATGAACTACCAAAATCATAGAAAAGATATGTGATTGCCCTTCGAAGGCGAACAGGCTAAAAATCATTGAAACACGATTAAAGCGCATTTCAATCATTTCATCATTGTTATGGTTATTTTAACTGAATAATGCACATTTGAATAAAATTTGATTAAAAATTCAGTAGAATAACTGTACCATTGTTATGGTAACTTAAACCTTATAATACACATTTGAATTAAATTCGATTAAAATTTCTGTAGAATACTGTAGCATAGGTAACATTATGATAATTTCGATTTCACCAATAAAATTGAAAATGCTGCTAGCAAGAATAAAAACCGAAATGGCTTATTCTTCGTTTCAAGTTGGCATCCACAAATAAAACAGGAACCCCAAATCACCAACGTGAATTTTAATTTTCTCACCCTCAACATTAACCTCGATATCCTCCAATTTTCCAGGATGATTTATCAGGAGACTACTTGGTTTGTGAACAGGTCCGGGCCCTGGAAGCGTCACTGTTGGACCAGATCCCCCACCACCGACCCCAACAATAAGTGGGCAACCTACTACTGGTCTTTTGTTAAACGCAACATTCACCACGTGATCACAAGCTTCACCAGGCACAAAACTGACTGCGAACCTAGCATTTCCTTGCGGATGGACCTGGGTTGGAATGTTCAAACCTCTAGCTGATATTGTGATCTCAAGATTTCCCTCGCCTGCTTCACTTGCGTCTACTGAGAAGGTGACAGGTCTACCTACAATTCCTCTAGCTACAGTGCCTACTGTTACCCTGTTCGAGTCAAAGGCTTTGGATAGAAAAGGTGTGCCTTGAACAGGTCTTCCATTATATTCCACACTGATTTGATGAGCACCAACTTGTATAGGAGTGAATTCTGCTGTGAATCCGGAATGTATGTCTCCAGTAACTTTTACTGGTAGTTCTCCGTGTGGACTTCTAACAGCAACGGCAAGTTCTGCCGCACCTCCGCCTGCTACTCCCATATGGAAAGAGCTCGGTTGGTTCACCGGTATCAATTCCAAATGGTTCAAACTTAGGGTAACCCTACTGGTATCAGTCACAGTGCATACAAATGGGCATCCTCTAACTGTTTCTCCGTTGAATTTGATGTCTATGAGGTGTGGTTTTACTTGATCTGGTGTGAAAGAGACTAAACATCTACCCCCTCCAACAACTTGAACATGATTTGGTACCTCTCCCTCGTTTATTGAGATCTCCAGTTGTCCTTCGCCCGCTTGGCTTGCATCCACTGAAACAAATCTGAGTTAAGATAATATTGGAAATTTGAATGAACTATAGCAGCTTGTGAGGATTGTGAACATATTAAACCTCAAGTTTTCCAATAAGAGAAATAATCGAAAATCTATAGTAATGACGAGTAATACTCTGACTTAATGAGATTTTCTGCTATAATTGTGAAGTTCAATGAGTTTGGTGGGACCGTAACCGGGTGAAGACACTTAACTATTGTATGATGGATTTATCAGTAAGCAAAATATGATTTCAACAAAAATTCGTGTTGTATGGAGCTTATTGAATATTCTTAAATTTTATATTCCTGGAGTCGTTCCACCTAGGAAGACACAGAAATTCATAAAATATACATACGCATGGATGGATATTTTTGCTTGTTTTACTTAAGATGTAATTGTCTGACAAGTCTAGCCAAAAGTCCTTCCATTATGGAACAGATTCATTTCCTCAAAAAAAAAAATATTTGGAAACAAAATACTGAAACGGGTCGATTTTTGTTCCACCTTTACCAAATGTTTTTCAATTTTTGAAGGATTTTTTTGCACTTTATCCCATCGACATATCATGCCCCGCATTTTTTTTAATAAAGAGAGTGGGTCATGTGGTACTCTTTTGTCAAGATCTTTGAATATTCTTTACGGGCGTGCAGAAATTTTCAAGAAGTTAGTTCAAAAAGGTTTTCAGTATGTGAACTTTGTCATGGCTAATTTATTTCGAAACGATGTTATCTCATGAATTTTGTCACCGAAGTTATACATGGACAAAATTGTAATGGCCGACCTTCATTCAGTGACAAATTTCATCAGGTGCTTTCGTCACAAAATGAATGAGCGCATGACGAAGTGTTCATACTGAAAACCTCTTTGAACTAAAAAATTTTTGCACGCCTGTAACGAAGATACAAAGACCTTAACAAAAAAGTACCACATGACCCAATTTCTTCTTCAAAAAATTTAGAGTAATTGATGGGGATGGCACAGGGTGCAACAAAAATTCTTCACAAATGATAAAAACATATCATATAAGTGAAACAAAAATTGACCTGTTTCAGGATTTTCTTGCCAAATATTTTTCCCCAAAGAAAATGAATCTGGAGTTGAATATATAAGTTATTTCTAAGGGTAAGAGAATAGGGAAGAAAGATATCACTTTCTAAATGCTTTTTAATGGAGTTGACGTATCTACTTTAGGTTGGTTTTCAAGAAAAGGAATTAGTGCTTCGTACAAACTGAAGTGACCAGACATCTTTATGGCAAATCGACCACAGCTAATTCATAAGTATTTTGATAGTAATTCAACAATATACGTTCTTGAAATACCTCAAATGGGTTGTTGCATTTGTCAAGACCATATGAGAAAACCCCATATAAGGCCCTTTTGAGTTCACAATAATTCAGCTATCCTTGTACCGTCAACATATTTATTAATTTGTCTATAATAATCAAATTTTTTCGCTTCCTCTGATTGTATGTGTTCTGTTCACCTGAAATTTACAGTATTTTCATGCACAGTTGAAGTTGTCAGATGAAGCAGCTAGAGTTGCCTTCAAACTTGAGATTGTTATTGTGTTCCCTACTAAAATCGCTACTTAGATTAGTCTGATGTCATGACATGAAATTATGGAAAATGATGATTAGAATGTAGTACGTTGTTACGAAAATATCTCTTTAGGTGCCGACACAGGAATAACTGCACAAGTAACATTTTTCTCTTCTTTTGTTTCGTGTGTTCAAATCGTGGATTCCATATCACCTGAATTTTTTAGTATCCAATCTTTTCAATCATAGTTTTTTGAGACTGCATAACAGTAATTCTTGTCTCTAAATGAACATGGAAACAAAATTCATCTACAATTAAATCTGTCTCCGATTCGCGAATGCATTGTTTTAAACCAAAGGCGTGACAAGGATACACAGAGTACATATAAACTTGTTGTCAAACTGACCTTTAAAATCCTCCACTCCATCATAGCATTTTACATCAACAACAAATCACAAAACTTCATAAAAACGAACACATTCTACGGGTTAAACCTGAGCATATCGATGGTACACAAAAACTAACTGCATCCACTGAATTTGATGGAGATACCTCTGTTTTCCGCTCTACATGGTTACTGAGCAGCTTAATTAAAGGAAAGATGTATTTTAACAAAGGTGATGGCGAAATATTACGTTTGTTGGATTTACGGTTCGAACTGATCAGGAGAAATGAGCATTGCAGTGATCGACTGGCATGATAAATATCTAGAGACATAATTAATTTTGTAGAACAATTATAAAAAAAGATTTCCATTGTTAGGTTGATGAACTGTTCCAAGATCGAAAAATCTACAAATATTAATAAATGAACGGAAATAATCTATTCATCACATTATAGATCAGTGAATATCCATGAATATATTTCACGACACATTATGCGCTTAATAAATTTCTGTGCCATAAATCAAGCTCTTGGTACTTAACCGTTCTGTAAACGAGGTTTGATCAGTTGGTTTACTTATCTTGGTTCGGATACTCATCTGACACCAGACTCTCCGAGAATCATGTCTTTTGTGAAATGATTATTAGAGTTTTATCAATCATCTGTTATAGTTTAAAATTTTTCAATTTTCAGCAATTGAAAAGAATGTCAGCGCTATGGAATTCGATGAAATCTTTCCTCATTTACGGTTTGAACTTCTTCAAGTTAGATCGAGTAATCAGCCTCCAAACTTCATTTATGGAGCACTTATGAAATATTCCTTTCGTGATTTTTGATCTTGTGAGATTCTCTTCCTTTGTTATTGAAGGTCCATCACACCATTTCATCAGGTGATTCTTGTTCGCAGCTTGTTGTTCGATCTATCGGTATCCAGCACTTGAGAATACTTCTGATGTTCTTTTTCCTCATTGGCATTGTATTTCATATCCTCCATTCTTTGATTTTCATTGTACGATTTCACGTTTATCAGGTTAGATCTGATAGTATCTTGAATGCTGTTGTTTTAACATATTGATTTCTTATTCATTTCATTTTAGATAAATCTTTTACACAAGGAATGATGGATTTTATGGATTGTGTTATGTGAGTTCGAAGTGTATCAATAGGGGATTCAAGATGGTTTTGTCTAGTTTCCTCATTTAGCTTTTACAAAAGCTAATTCACCTTGAGAATGGAAAAGGATGTACATCGAAAAGTTAGTAAGAAAGAGAACTATAAGAGATGGTGAATTGGGATATGGTGAGTTATATATCGCATTATGCGCTTTTCTAGATATATTCGAGGCCTTTGATAGCACAACCCATGTGTCTGTCAGAAAAACACTAGTAAGGCGAAAGGAGTAAACAAAATCGATATAAAATGAATGTGTAATGTATTGAAGACAAGGGCAGCTGGGAAACTGGTGGACAATCAAACCTCATGTGATAAAACCACCTCAAACACGGAACACCTCAAGCACGAGTAATATCTGCCCTACTATGAAGCCTGTAGTGAAAGAGCTACTGCACAAGCTAACGGAGCTTGGCGTCGAGTGTATAGGCAATGCAGATTTTAATAACTTAAGTGAGAGTTCAATATTTTGACCCACTCTGTAATTTGCTACAGAGGGGCTCAGAAATTATTGAGCAGTGGTGCTTGTCAGTGGGGCTCCATACAAACCCAACCAAGACCAAACTAATTTCCTGTACTGGGAAAAGCTTTTGTGAATAAGCATGTTAAAATAACTGCTTGTAAACCAATTGCTCAGCTAATGGCTTGCAGAAATCTATCCGGTAGTACCTGGTGCGATGGATGTACGTCATGATTGTGAAATCAATAACTACGTATGAGGCAGAAGTCTGGTTTACTAAAGCACGGTAGACATACACGAGGAAAATACTATACAAAGTACAAAGATTAGCCTGTGTTTGCATTACTGGAGCTATGAGAACATGCGTAACTAGAACACTGGAGGTCATTACGGATCTCACTCCTCTAGATCGGTTGGTCAACAGGGTAGCCCATGAGGATATTGTTAAAATATATAGGTAAGGTACCGGTGGTGAGAGAATCAAAAGTCAGAGAGCTTGGTCCTCTCTGAACAAATACATCTCATCAGCGAACTTAACCAAGTGATGTTATGATGAAAAAAGTAAGCATTGCTATGAAGTACGATGCTATGTAAATATGTGAAAAAAGAGATTGAAAAAAGAATATACTACCTACTTCAATTCCAAAGTATATACAATAAAATAGTATATAGATGGTTCTAAAACCACGATAGGGGTCAGCGCTGTAGTGTAAGGGAAGACAACTGAGTGCACTCTATCGTTAGGATTCTTGGGTACAAATACTTGCAATCGAAAGATGGATAGATATAAATATGGAACAGAAGGATCTAGAATGTGATTTAGTTATCCAATCTAATAGTCAACCATCACAGATCTGAGCTTCTATGGCATGGATTCAAAGCTACTATGGGAGAACCGAAGAAACCTCAATGAAGTTCCCTTTAGTCTGGGTTCCGGGTCACACAGGAAACGCGGAGGTCTACATTTCAGCCAGGAAGGGAACAAAAACGCCACTACTTGGCCGAGAACCTGTCTGTGGTATCGCAGACGCACCTGCATGAAAGAGTGTTTGGAAAAAAATGTAATGAAGGAGAAAGATTCAGGAGGAATTTTCCAGTAATGGATCATTCTAAAAAGTTCCTTTGGGACTGCAATAATCATGAGATACCTGGACCTCACTAAAAATAAGTTATGCCTCACAGGTTTCCTCACCGGAAATCATCTCCATAGGAAGCATATAATGAAAATGGGCTTATCAGAAACTGACAAGTGCAGATTCTGTGGAGAGGAAGAAGTGCCTCTCATTCTCCTTCTTATACATGTAGAATGCGTCACCATTGTAAAGCTACGCAATGAATGTCTAGTACAGGAGATCTATAGGAGAAACGAGGCTTTAACCTCCTTGAAACTCTCCAAAATAGGGTAGTTCATTGGAGCTCTGGAGCTGGAGAGCGAGCTGTAGACAGCGCGGATGGAAAAAGCAGCTCTGATAGAGGGTAGAATATACCTTAAGGTCACAGTGGAAAGTAATCACCTCCACAATCTACACAAGTTTCATTATAAAAAATTTTTCGTCCTCAATATTATCTATTGACGTATATTTGAAGCTTGGGAGAGGAACCCCCTTGGTAGTAGCTTTTCTTAGAGCATGACTAGCAGTAGAGCTGAGAACGCAGCTCACCCGTCGAGGTTTCACCCTCTAGCCTGAGCATAGGCTTTCAACCACTACCACCGCTAGTCCTACCTCATTAGGGGCAGTATCCAGTCTACAAGCTCGTCCGACTATGGGCATGGACTGCCCCCCTCTTCCCATGTCATCAATTATAGTGTTATTGGAATCGAACATGCAACGGATTACATTACCTACTCCATTTTGAACCTTGGGATACGAGCCTGAGTCGAGCTCCACAATAAGATTCCTAGCCAATCGCGTCTCCCTCTAATTTGTAGCTTAGGATTTGTCACAAATACATCGCTTCTACCTCCGGCCAAAAACTGAGGATTCCCTAGCGAACTAGATGGCCCCCGACTCCACCAGGAGTGGACTTTGGGGCTGACCTCTTAGATTGTCTTAGTATACCTGGAAGCAGGTACTTAAGCCCTACACCACTACAAGGTGACGATCCGCGTAGGGTGGTTCGATAGATAGTTGGGATCTCTCACAGTTACATCGTTTTAACCACGTTTTGCAACTGCGTCTTTATGACATCTACAATTTTGCTTGGGTTATCCGCCAATTTGCCAGTTTCTACAAACTATATCACCATCTCTTGTTCTTGTCACTACAAGAGTTTAGATAGACATATTTTATCAAAATAATTCTTAGAAGAAATAGCTACCTCAAAAAAAAAATTGGAAAGGGCGAAACAGATAAGGCCGAATCAACCTGAAACACATCTAGAAGGCAACATTTATGAAAATCACTTCTGATCCTATATTAATTCTCCTACAAAGGACTTGCCATCAGTTGGGAGGCCGGTATACATGAGTAAAAATTTTATCTTAGTTCCAAGTTCTGTCTCAAATAATCATCTTAAATAAGGAACTAGATGGAAATCAAAAGAATAATAAAAAATGCTTTTCTATGCCTTTTTGGAATACTGAAATATGTAATCAGATGTGTTAACTGGTTATTTAGATCCAATAAATCAGCATCATATGACATTAACAAATAGAAACTTTCCAAACACGCGCTACTGAGAAAAGATCACAGATTATACCCTCGTAAATAGTTCTCAATCCTCACAAAGAATTACCAGAATGAAAAAAAAATGATACCTACCTCTGAACTGAACTGGTTGACCTACAACACCTCCGCTTACATCAGCCACTTGAATAAGACCAGCGTCATATACTTTAGCCACCAGAGGCCCAGACGGTAGCTTTTCTCCATTCACAGTGACCTCTATCAAATGAGTACCAACCTCGGTAGGTACGAATTCAACACTCTGAACTCCAGTTCTGTTACCTGGTAAGACTCTAGCTTGAAGAGCTCTTTTGCTCGGTGATATAACAAGTACAACCAAGTCATCTGGGGCTACATTAGTACTTGTGATTATTTCAAAGATGGCGGAGGTGTTGGCAGGTACCAGTCTCACAGATTCGCCAATGATGGATATATTTGATGTGGACATAATGTTCACGTGCCAGGGACTCCCTTTAACAAAATTATTATTAAGTTGATATTGATAAAATATGTGATGTTTTTACTATTTTCGAGGAAACCTCTGTTGCGCACCTAGAGTGAACTGAAAGTGCCCCACTTTTAATTTTAATCGTAATGCGTGGTTGAGTGCGGCTCGTAGCGTTGCCAGTGACAATCCCCACCCCTTGCTATACTTAGAATAGTCACAGCAATCCTATGTAGAGTTGCATTACTTCAACTACAAAAGAGGTATATCGCGACAGTTTTTGAGATCCAGAAACTAATAGAAAGGGGCAAGAGGAATTATTGTAAATATTCTCTGATTGGCTGAGGTACTGTCATCTGCAACAGTACGAGCTTTTGAGAACCAGGCTTAACAGTTGAAGAAGCGTGAGTCCATTATTTTTACACCTGAAACATCATACAAGATGCTTTCAGTTGAATAAAGCCATAATTGTATTTGATTTTAAGCTACAGTGTCACACGCTCCAGGACAACAGAGGCCAAACTCGATAGTAGAGTATGCTTGAGTTGTGGATTTCTAAAGTGAAAACTAAATGTTGGAATATTCATTCAATTTGCCCATTTTCTAATTTATGATAAAAAGACTATGCAATTATCATTTTTTTAATTCCTTCGATGTGAAAGAACAAAATGGTTCATTGTATGGCAAAGTAGATCTTTATGTCTGAAGTAGTTGATCGAAATATAATATATATACATATCGTGTTGACCAAGAAAATGTGAAAATTTTAATTAGTCGTTAATATTTATAATATTATTATTGATTAAATTGCAGAAATCAGACCCAAATGTAAATATGTTCGTTTTAGGTTTTCGCACATCTGATTATTAGGAGATTCGTCATATTTGTCAATATGATTTGCTATTAGGCTTCATCATTTTCCATCTTAGAAGAATTTCATATAAACCATAATATATTCAAGAGTTCATAATATCATGAACAATTCCGAAAATACAGTTGTTCAAAAATTGATATAATTTTTATATTTCCGCATTGAATTTGAAAATCGTACGCATAAAAAAAAGTTCAAGTTCAAAATAAGCAATGTAAGTTATCATCGTTCGATACCGACGCATTATGACAAAGGTTTGATTATATAAGACGATTAGAAATCTTCAGAACTTATAGTTATTTCCAATAGCATGTGGTTAATTAATAGTCATGAATTATTCATCGAAAGTTTTTCTATATAGAGCTCTGAAAAATTTATAACTCTCATTTTATCACACCAGACTAATTCTTAGACCATCGATACTAAACATGCAATATCGAATAATTAATTGTTCAATTGAAGAGGATCAAATGAAAGTGATTCTCTTATTAATTCTCGGTATGAGGTCTTGAACAATTTTATATCTTAATCAGAAGAAAACGATTGATTGCTTGGGCCAATAGAATATTTATTGCTACAATTAAAAGACCACGGACGGCACAGAGTGGAAAAAAAACCTTTCCAATGAAATACAAGGTGTTTTAAATCTACTGCCTAACATATATTTCTAGAGAACTGAACAGGAATTGAGATGACATTGGTCAACTTTGTCTACAAAGTTCAAATATTTTTGAAACCTAAGCACGCTTGATTGTACAAGGTGTCAAATAAAATTTCAGTGTTTATTTTACTAATACTGCCCTTATCAATACGATCAAGTATTAATTTCTCGCAATCCACAGTGTTAAATTCGTCCAGATCATTTTTGAAAAATTTGACCTAACAAAAGTGCGCTTTTTCTTAGCGCAACTGCAAGCTCTCGTTTTGCCCAAATGTCTGCAGTTTTGGGATATGGAGATCGGTGATTTAATGTTGTCGTTACACTCAACATTGTGTATGCAGGGCCCAATGTGAAATAAATTTTTTTATGACAACTACGATCTTTAGGGAATATATTTTAATCATACCAGAATTTCCATAGGTTTAAAAACAATTTTAATATTCATAAGTCAGCAAGTCTTGCAAATGTTTGTTTTCATAAACAGAACTTGCTTTGTAAGGGGAAATGTCGACCACTCAGATTAGCTACAAGATGATGACATTGGTAACTTTAAGATGAGACATTTTCATCAATTAATGATATGGAATCAGAAATTTAAATCGATTGCTCATCATAAATCTGCTTGGAACGATTCCTTCTTGGCTTCAATTTGTTACAGTTACTGGAAGTACTTGACAGTTTATCAATTTAACCCAGATTCAAGTTATTTGACGGAGAAGCTAATTGAAAATAAGAAAATATAGCAGTTGTTTAATCTAGGACGCGAGCAGCGAAATTTGATTGGATTTTAGTGGATTTTGTTTTTCTAAAGACAGTTTCAAATTTGGCAAAAATAAAAAAGAATAGAAAGATTACAAAAACGGCAAAAATTCAGTGGACCATAAATTTTTGAACATTACATTTATGTACAGTACTGCATTGCTTCAGTTTCTTGAACAATCTCGAAGTTTCTCGAGGATAATAATTTTCCACTTCTTCTTTTTATATCGGGTGATCCAATGCCATGGTCTCTCAGACAACTTATATGAATTTTGAACTGAAAATTTACATATAAGGATTTGAAACTAAGATCTCTATCTTTAAAATACTTGCAGACTTCTAAAACTTCCGGTAAACTTAAAACTGACTTGATCTCCTCTCTTTTCAGTAGATTATAGTATCGTCAGTTAGATTATTTGATGTAATTTTCCGCAAAATCTAATTTCTTGTTCCAAAAAAAAAGGATTATAGGGCACATATGTTTCTGAAAATTTTTGCAAAAAAGAGAAATTTTGTCGAAAAACTTTTTATATCTTTGATTAAAGAATACGTATAGTATTCGATGACTATTCGCTGTGTGAGCTTGAAATGTACAGGATGTTCATGAGATAAGCATGAAATTGGACAGATTGAACGTAACAGCGGTCAAGATTCTCAAATTACCACCAATATTTTTTTTCTTCAGTCAATTCAACATATCGACATAAGGGATTATTTCAGCCAACCCTTTGCATAAAGAGGAACTTTCGAAGGTAAACGAGGAAAAACGTGAGATAAGGAAAGCTAAATTCCAAACTTATTGGAAGGAGTCAGTTACTGTTTAGAACACAGAATGAATCCAAAATTGAAACAATTATATTCTATCTGTAGGGACCTGATTAACCAACAAATTTTCGAAACGATATGAGAGATTTGAACATAACATAACCTAGTTACTCCTTCTTTTTGTCTTACAAACACATCGATACCATTTTACACCATCAAATAGTATGTACCGAAGTTTGAGTAATTTTTCACTAGAATTTGTTTTTGTGAATTTTATAGTTTTTAAGTAGCTTGGGTCGAATATTTCAATGCATTAGGGCATCTTGTACTCGGTTCTCTCACAGAGCAATCACGATTCAAATCCAAACGCAAATAAAAATTCAATTCAGTCATTTTATTGGTGACATTTAGTAAGTATGCTAGAGATCCGAACAAATTCAACTTCAGATTTTAATTTGACTCTATTTTAAAACAATTGATTTTGAACTGAAAAATATTTGAACGGAATTTGAATTTTATGCATAGAACCGATTTTACTGAAAATTTCTGTTCAGGCTATGATGGCTTTCACATAAAATAAATATATAAGTTCTCACCTAACTATTCATAGAACTATTTAAGGACATATTTTCACTTCACATTATACAGGGTATCAGTTCAAGCCTATTTGACATTAATCGAAACTCAATCTATAAGGAATTTCGAAATTGAGATTTGGATATTTTTAGCTGAAGTTTGTCAATAACATTTTGGGATTCTCTTGTTCCCCCAAACTGAATTCTCTCAAATTTAACCAAATTTTGTGTAATATTTTAATCTTTGGGCAAATCAGCCATCATCTGTATTAACTTCAATCGATTATGTCCGTCCGTGAGCACAATGACTTTCGAACGGAATGATCTAAGGAACTGAAATATGAGGGTTGGTTTGAATAACCCGACGTATTTAGTTATTGGGTCAAGTCGGCCTAGTAGGCCTCTCTTCGAATTATTCACTTCAAATTGAATTTTTTCTCATTAATTTTAATTCAATAATCGTTATCGAATCAACTATTTTGGTATGCTTGTTAACTTGAACAGTTACCAAGCCCTTGGCGAACAAAAATTTTGGGATATGTGATTTTTCAAAGTTTGACTGATAACTCGCAAGTGGTTTAACGAGCGTCATAGCCTAACGTCAGTGCTTTCTGAATTTTTTCACTCAATTTGAAACTACCGAATGGCATTCTCAAAGATTCGATATATCGAATACGAAAACATTTTGACCTAGGAACACCTTGTTGAACTAACTAAACAAATAATAGTCAAGTGACAAAAAAGTGATCAGAAACACTTGTGACCAATGTCAGAACTCATTACCCCTTAGGTGTCGGGAAACTTCTAATGCCCAGATTATTTTGACTACAGTGTTTTGTATTTCAGATAGTGATTCACAAAAATGTTGTTAATTCAATTCATTTTAGAATGATTCGAAACTCGTTAAGAGAAATGTGAATTCTTGAGCCAGTATTTGACACTCCTTCCTCGAATTATACGAGACTTCTTTTAACTTCCGCACAAGATTCTTGATACCATTGCAATTTTCACTAAGCAATACTACTTTTATTGCTTGTTTGTATTTAGAAGAAAATTGATTTCTACACACTCGCACCCTTCCTGAAGGAAGGAATGCAATAAAAACGATTTCTTTTCGCAGTACTCCGACAACAATGGAGCAATCAAAGGCGTATTCGACTTCAATACAAATTTCAATGATTGACCTCGAATCTTGAAATAAACAATTCCCACAATTTTGCACACTGGTTGAATATTCCAACATATGGGTTTCACTCATGAATAAAATAATCTCAGTCCAAAACACTGTTGTAAACATTACCTGACACTCTTTTACAAACACCTTCTAATGAACGATTACACTTTACTGTAACACACAAAAAGAACACAGTCGCTGGGCCCGTCAACAAATGAAACGTTTATTGCGCTAATTTACCCGATTCAACAACAATTAAAATACAGACTTCACGGATGAAGTCGATGTTATAAGTCTGACTTGGATGGAATATCGAGAAAACGATCAAGAATAAAATACAGGCGGGGGGAGCAACATTCCTCGTTCAACCAACATTCTGCAGGTAGTACTGCTTGAAAGTTCAACTCACCTGACCGCTAGGTACCATTGGGTTCTAAGATGCCATAGTCGTAGGTCACAGATGGGATGTGGGCTGCCTTTTCCAATTGATCTTCGAAATTTTCACTTACCTTGGTGATTCCAACAGATGTATCGAGATAGTTCATACCAGATGTTAATTAAATCTTTGTCAGTACTTTATGGATGTTGAAATACCGAGTTCAGTTAATTAGGGTTCTTCATTCCCCTATTTGAATGAATCCAATCGTTTTATTGGGACCTCTCATATGTTCTTGTAATTTTTTCAAATATGACTATAGAGCCAGGTACCATGTAGAATAGACTATATAAGTTAAATTAAGTATGGTTAGTTATCACCAATAAAATGTTACTACGTATTCCAAATTGCTTGATTTCGCTCTTTCTGGTACTTGAATATTAGAAAAGAAAACCGGTGAAACGCAGCTATAGATACAATTATTCTATTAACTGAAGCTGTTTCAGGATTTCTATAATACTTGATTATACAGGGTGTTCTGAAACTCAACGATAATAATCTAGTATGCGCTGACGCGAGGTAAGGTGCGTATATTGAATAGTCTTTTCCCGAACTCTGGAATAGCATGTCCCTCATTTATTATTATTCATATCATTTATTTAAATTCAAATCCAAAGATGAATATCAACGACATCTTCTCAGGTAGGAAGGAAATTCTTGGATATCTAACAATTTGATTAATACGTAAACATAGGGTTACTAATATGACCTCAAACGAAGCAGGCAATCAAAATTTATAACATTTATGTTCCGGAATCTTGATCAATTGTGGTGAATTCATAGCTTCTTACAATAAGATGGTACAATGCATAAATTCAAGAGTATTGTGAAAAACAATAACCACGATAAACATTAGAAATTTTGTAGATCTCTGATGAATATCCTTTTCGAATTTTCTGACGATTCAAACGAAATTTTGCAAGCTTATGCGTTTCAACATCATCTAGTAATTTTCCAGAATTCAAATTAATGAATCGGATATTCCAGGTGTTATTGAGTATACCAAATTTCAGATCCTCATAACTGCTAAATTAGTCGACAGATTTGGCTCAATAAAAAACTTGACCGAGATACAAGGTGTGTCCGCAAATTAAGTTCCTCGGATTATTTCACATTAAAAATACTGGTTTTATTGCAGAGAAAAGTAGGAATTTTTTGGGAAAGTTCAATCTTTTTTTTTATTTTTCTACATAATCGCCGTTGTGTTTGATGCACTTCTGCATTCGAGGCACCCACTTCTTTAGGCCTGAGTCATAGAACTGTGCCTGTCCTTGTAGAAACGTTACAACCGCGTTTTGTACCTCTACTTCTGCCTGGAATTGGGTTTTTCTTCAACTCGAGAAAAATATGAAAGTCACTTGGTGTCAGGGCCTATCAACTCCTATAGAAAGAATTTTGACAATTTTGTTCTTAGTTTAGTGTGAAAATTTATAGGGCGCTAGTATCGCAGCAACAGGGAATTTTCTTGCCTCATCATTTAAAGGTTATGTTAAATCAAAAATAGGTGTAGAACTAGGTTGTCTCTGTGTAGAACAAAGACGTTATATAGGTCTTTGATGTAGAACTAGTGTAGAAAAACAAACTGTCTACGAGACTTTGAACTTTCATGTACTGTTGTGGTTATTTATAGACAAATGATCCAAAAAAACTCGCCTGCATGTTTCATTGAAATAAAACACAAACTATTTGCAATTTTTCAAGCTGTTTTTTTTTATTAAAAGTATAATCTATTATTTCTCAATGACTTTCCGACATGTTGCTGGTGTTATTTCACGAATTGCAACTTGAATGTTGTTCATTAGATCATTAATTGTTTGTGGCTTCTTAGCATACCCTCGACTTTTCATAAAACCCCACAAAAAGAATTTAATGGTGTTAGAACACATGACCTTGGAGGCCAATTGAAATCTGCATTTCGTGAAATTACACGTTGAGGAAATTGATGTTTCGGTTCATTTTCAACACTTTCACTAACAAAAGCAATATTTTCATTTGTGCGTACAGTTTTTGGTCTTCCACTTTTTGGTTTATCAGTAACACAACCAGTTTCTTCGAATTTTTTCACTAATCTTTGCATTGAAGATTGATTTGGTCGATTATTTACATCAAAAAAATCAGGAATTTTGCGATGTGTATTTTTTAAAGAACGCCCATTTTTATAATAACTTTGAATGATGTAAACGCGTTGTTGCAATGTGTACCTGTCCATGGTTGGAACTGTAAAAATTATATAGTGCTAACATCTAGGCGTCACATTTGGATGACTCTTTACTTCAATTTTGGAGTAAAGTTTATATTTCTAATTCGAAGCTCATTATTTCTTTGTTGGTAAGTTAATTTGTTCCCATGATTATCCAATAAAGTAAATAAATGATGAACAAAGAACGTATATGAGATCCCAATAATAACTTGAAATGAAAATTTCAGTTAGTACGACCTATTATTCAGTAAGGCGCATTTTAGTGATGATTTTCATGTAGTCTGACCCTTTTCAGTCATTCCGAAACGAACTGGTGCTATCATTTTACGAGTACATCTTAGATATATTCTTCAACGTTATAAAGAAATATCTGCTTATTTAGAAATTTGAAATACCTAAATGAGAATGTTGATTTCACTTCAATACACAGTGTATGTCTTCCGACTGCCAATCTACTAGATTAAGTCAACTGACCACTAAATTTTTAAATCAACCTTTATGACATACAGTAATAAATAAATGTAATAAATCCCTTAACATCGAGTTTCAATTTTTTTAGGCCATAACCATTAGAAGATAACCCTAAAGTTACTCACCGGGAACAGTTTCACCATTGAACTTTATGTCTACACGATGTGGAAGTGCTTGGTGTGGGGTAAAAGCAGCTTTGAAACGCTGACCTCCCAAACTCCTTACACTGGAAGTAACCCGTCCTCCCTCTACAAGGATCTCTAAATCACCTGAACCAGCACCACTCCCATCAACTAGAAAACAGATGAGATAACTTTGATTAAGATCGCTTCGTTACTGCTTTTATGAATATACATATTAAAGAGGGTTACCAGTTAATATCGAATGTAAATATGACCCCGCATAACCTATATTATAATAAGGTTTACAAATTAGCTATACCGATGAAAGCTAAAAAAAATCTTATTAAAATATCCTCTGGACCAGGCGGTATTTTTGAAAATGTTTTAGGTGCTTTATAGACAAACGACGACATTGTTACTTGAGATTTTCCTGGTAGGAGAGATGTAGGCAATGGGAGACAGTTGGCAATTGGCAATGGTGATCACCTTAAAATCAACAGAATTTTTCTATGGGGAAAGCTGCAAAGATGATGAGCATTCCAATTGCCAGTCTTCACCAGCTTCGTCGTCTTCGGATCACGTTCGCCTGGGGAAGTCCACTGCTTCGACTACTCATGGGTTTCTGGTTTACAGTGCTGGACCCAAGTTTCGTCAATGGTTACGAATCGCCGCAGAAACTGGTTTGGATTGGCCCCAAATAGGAGCAGACAGTTTTCACACGATTTAGTTTATGGTCCACGGTCGGCAAACAGGAAACCCATTCAGCTCATAACTTTTTCGTCATCAAATATTGATTAAATTATTATGTACGAGTTTGTATGAAATGTTCAGCATCTCAGTAATCTCTAATATTCACTTCGTCCAACACGATATCATGGATTTTATTGATCATATCATCCGTAGTCACCTTATTCGGACGTCCTCGTTGAACACTGATGTTTGGCCCTGTTTGAATGCATTGAACAATATCTGACAGTCGTCATCGAAGGTGCACGGTCCTCTTAAACAGCAACCAACCGATCTATGATTTTCTTGCACTCCTTCCTTCCGCAATACAGTATCAATCAAACCACAGAACGACATTGCTCTTTTCTATTTTTCAAAATGACACGATATTGTTTAATATCAAATGTCGGCAAATCGAAACCACTCGATGAATTGTTGCGAAATTTTGACAGACGTCGTTTGACGGATGACACTGAAAAATGATATACAGATTGTTGGACTACCATTTCCTCTGTAGGTAAACATGGGTATTTATCTAACTAACCTCGTATTCAGTCTTGAGATGAAGAAGAATTGGAGAACATCAATAAGAAAATGGCCAACGTATTCTCTGGTTGTATTCCCAATGTTTCACTAGGAAAAACCTGAACCAGCAGAAAAAAATTGCTAGGAGACCCCGGCTGATGGCGCTAAGAGGAGAAGACCCCTTAAATCAGGATGGCCTTGCAAAGACCACATAACTGAGGATGGCCTTGCCGAGAAGCCTTTATTAAATAGAGTACACAAATTTTTTCGACTCACGAATTACTGCAATACTGCAATTTCAATACGGGAATAAAATATTTTGAACCCCAAAATTAGGGACAAAGATTCTCACAATTGAGATCGATTTCCATTCGAATGGAGAAGAACACACACATACATTTGAGTTCACTGCATAGTCTGAGGAAGCAGGGTCTTTCTTTTCTACCTTGAAAGCTAGACGAACTGCTTAAAAAGAGACCAACTCAGGTTTCAAAGAGAAACCTCGCCATATGGAATTTGAGAAAAGGCAGTAGCAGATAAAGAAATGGCGTTCCAAGAAGCTATGCAAACACCACTACTTATCTGATAAACAAAAAGCATTCAACATCAAGAGGACCACAAACAAATCTGCATTACACGAAGAGTTGTTCAGCAAACGTAACGGTTTCAATTCAGAATTGCTTTAATCCAGGAACCCTTGTATCACCACGGGAGGCCAAATCAAGCGATAGCTCGCCGTTCTACTAGTAGCCAATGTGCAAAAATAATAATTCATAGAGATCATAGCAAGCCTAACTTTGGTACCTACCAATACGTCAGAAAACTTACCTAGAGATTGAAAACTATTCTTAACACAATTTTCCACACAAGCCGCTGTCACTAAGTTAGGAAATTCTTTAAAACCCTAAAAATTCTTAATAAATCATTACATCAACTCATCTATAATTCCAGTTACTAGATCTGATAGCTCAAGTGTAGCATCAAACTGTGACTGTGTAATTCTGTGATATCATACGTTGGAACACTTATTTTGTAACGTCAATGTCAAATCAAGGTCCACTTTTGATGTTTAATCATTTACAAAGGCCCTGTATTAATTCTAGAACCAATTTATATCCTCTTACTCTCAAATTCCACAGGTTGTCCTAAAACTCCATCAGGAACAGGTTGGACTTTAACCGCTGATGCTCCCATTCCTTTGGACGAAACCCTATACGCTGGAGATCTTCGACCATATTGCTCAGTACTGTAATTTTGATGATAATTCTGACTCGAAATGTTCTTTTCTGTGACGTATCTTGAACTTTCTTCAGTTCTCCTTCTGTTGAGTTCGGTGTTTAATTGTGCTTCGGTCAAATTGGCAAGTGATTCTAAACTTCGTTCAGATAGTACGTTTCTCGTCTTGTTCATGACGTCCCAGAGGTCCCTCCTGGATGTACCTTCATGATTTTCTATTGATGATACCTTGATGATAGGTGATGTATCCACCCCTACATCATTTCTATGATCGTAACCAGTGCTATACGTGCGTACTTCCGAGTAATTTCTATCGTGTCTGGTATTGTAGGACAACTCAGGGCTAGCGCGTTCAAATTTTGGACTTCTTGACTCACTGATGTACATCGAGGACATCTTATTCGAGGTGAAGTTCTCGAGTTCCGACGATTTCTTGGCAAAGCTTGGACTGGATGTGTCGAAGCGCCTCTCGTTCAGTTTTTTGCTGGTAATATAATCTGGACTATCCCTACCCACATTGGTATGGTTCCTGTGGGGACTGAAATTTGGACTTTGAGATCTAAAAAGATGCATAAATTATAAAACATTACTATTTTGTTTCACATATGGAAAGTAGTTCGATTAAACCTTTTTACTCACCTCCGTGGATAGGAAGGACTTTGAGGTCGAGGCGAACGTGACGTCATTTGCCTCTCCATAACACTCTTCTTGTGATACTCCTGAGCATACTTTTGTGTATCACTCAAGATTGGACTAGAGTTTTCTCGGTAATGTGTGTAATTGGCATTCCTAGATGTATTCAGAGCAGTCAGATGTTGGACTGTGATGGGACTCGAACTCGACAGCCTGGTTCCAGTAGGGCTCTGCCTGTATGTAGCATTCGGACTAGAATTACTTTTATGGCGTTTTTGGGTGCCAACTCTCATCATGAATGGAGATCCTTTCACGTCGTATCCGTTGAAATAAACATAAACCTGAAAAACATGAATACATATCATTCTAACTAGAGTGTTATCGTAATACCTAATGAACTATTTAGCGTTCAGACATGATCTCCAAGTGAAAATCCTCTTTGAAGCATTCCTTAATTATATGATTTGTTTCGAGTTTTATCTCTTCAAATGATCTCGAAAACAGGGTGTATCTTTAACTACCCCATTAATTTTAATCATGAGGCCCGACGTGTTCTCAAACTTGTTCTATATTGGAAGAGTAGTCAGAATACCTACCCTATGTTTGCCAGCATCCAGAGGTGTGAAATGAATTCTGTAATGAAATCCGTCATCGTCAACTTTTTCCAACCTACAGTGCACCGATTTCTTATCATGCACAATGTCAGCAAACACTTCACCAGGCACACCAACTCCACGACAGTCCAAATCGATGCTGTGAGGAACCAAAGGTAGAGCTCCCTCTAGGTTGAGTACTTGAATCCCATTCGGATCGAAGACAGAACAAGTAAATGGGCCTCCCTATGAAACGGTTTTGCAATAAGTCTCAAAATATAAGCGAAAAACTTAGAACACACTGACATGGGGTCATATGGCTTTAACCCTTTTGTTAACCTACTTCCGAATAATTACTCAATCTCATAATCACATAAATGTCCAAATTAGAACTAATAAAAAATGCTTAGTGAAAAATAGTTAATTTGAAGAGAGTAATTCGAAGAAAGATTCATTTTTTGTTAAATCAAAACAACTGAATAAGCCGAGAAATTAAAATCGTCAAAACTACCCCATTTAGTAGTCAAGATCATCAGTCCATTAGTCACAGTGCTCACAGACGGACAGAATCTCTTTTAGCTAATACTAATTTTATCCAGAAAATAAGAAATTTCAAATATTCTGGAAAATATGTAGCAAGAAGTAAGCAAGATTTGAGAATATTTTAGTTCTGTAAAGTTTTACCAATAAAATCAGAATCTAAGTTTTCAGGTTTCAAATAGACTAGAACTTGTAACACACGTTTTGCAATAAGTCTCAAAATATAAGCGAAAAACTTAGAACACACTGACATGGGGTCAAATGGCTTTAGCCCTTTTGTTAAGCTACTTCGAATAATTACTCAATCTCATAATCACATAAATGTCCAAATTAGAACTAATAAAAAATGCTTAGTGAAAAATAGTTAATTTGAAGAGAGTAATTCGAAGAAAGATTCATTTTTTGTTAAATCAAAACAACTGAATAAGCCGAGAAATTAAAATCGTCAAAACTACCCCATTTAGTAGTCAAGATCATCAGTCCATTAGTCACAGTGCTCACAGACGGACAGAATCTCTTTTAGCTAATACTAATTTTATCCAGAAAATAAGAAATTTCAAATATTCTGGAAAATATGTAGCAAGAAGTAAGCAAGATTTGAGAATATTTTAGTTCTGTAAAGTTTTACCAATAAAATCAGAATCTAAGTTTTCAGGTTTCAAATAGACTAGAACTTGTAACACACTCCATGATGTAGTGAAAATATCTAGGGGGTAGCCATAATATCCCAAATATTGAATCATCACTAGAATAGAGTGCATTACGCATAAAATTTATCTGCAATTCACATAATTTTTTTTAGTTAATAAGGTCAAGTAAAAAGGCTAAAGCTAAGATATATATAAAACTTTTGTTAGACCGGTATTGACAAACGCTCTAGAAACAAGAGCAGACAGCAAAAAAACTAAAAATATCATTCGAACAATTGAAATGAAAGTGCTCAGAAATATCTCGGGTTACACATTAAGAGATAGGAAAATAAATACTATCATGAGGCACGAATGTCAAGTAGAAGACATTGCCAGGTGGAGACGTAAGCTTAGAAGAGCTTGGAATGATCATGTGGACAGGATGGCTTCGAAAAGACTAGCAAAAATCGCTAGATATAGTATACCACCGACACGACACCCCTTAGGAGCACCCCCAAAGAGATAGCTGTATTACTGATCATCAATATCTCAAGAAAATTGAGAGTTAGAAAACACAGGCTGAGGGCCTATGATATGTGGAAGAAAAAGAAGTAAAAACCACTTAGGAGACTTGTCAGGATTGCCAAGACGTACTGAATGTCATCCCCCATTATGCTAGAATCCAAATCAGATTTTATCCTGTTTCACACCGAGGACCTCTGCGTGAAAATCAAGGCACATAACCACTGCATTAAACCAGCTAGTTGATAACTGTACTAATGAGTTCATAGAATAAATTTAATGATTAGTTACTTATACTCATATTCGATTCTTCTTATAATGATAACTTCCCATGAATAAGGTATATATATATTTTTTAATTTTCGAGTTACAAAATATGAATAAGGTAAAACAAACAAATTGGAAACATACCTGAATTTGTCTCCCCTGATATGTTATTTCAATTCTCCACTCTCCTGGTTCATCCGGTTTGAAGGTGGCACTATTTGTTTCATCGATAGTTGTCAAAGGACAATTTAAAGGCCTACCGGACGGACTGAACGCTGTAACAAGAATATCCTCCCTCTTCGGATGTCCAGTTGTGTTCACTAGGACTTGAACCAAAGAACCCAAGGCGCATGGAGCTATTCCTGGTGGTGCTACCTCAACTAATGCTGGTAAAACTCGGAAATGATGGCCTCCAATTACTTCTTCGCCATCGTAATTAACAATTATTTCGTATACTCCTATTTTGTTGGGTACAAATGTGCCATGACCCTTATTGAGGTTCTTGAGTTTATATGTTTTATTGTCTGGACCTTGTATATCGACAGATACTGAAGAATAGGAGAGCTGGGAATCCAACAGTGCTACTTGGAAATGAGTCTGAAAAGCATGGATTAGAATTATATCGGTAGGAATCTCTGTATGTACACAATGAAGCGTATCGGAATACGTCAGAGAACGTATTAAAACCGTCTGATAGTTTATTGAATAAAAATAACCAATGTTTGAAAAAATACGTCACAGAAGACGCGAGCCTTAGACCGCTCTGCCAACGAAGGCATTGTAAAAAGTGGGATCTTTTCACAGTAATAAGCCACTCACGCTTAAAGAATGAGAGTTACAAAATGGCATACATACAAGTGAAGCTAATATAAGTCTAATTGTTCATGTCCCAAGAATATTTTGAGATATATATGTTAAAAGTTGAACTATTATGAAAACTGTAAAATTTCCTCTGCTAAGACCACATCTCATTGAAATTCGAATAAAAGTTATTCAGATATAGTCAACTAAATACCTAAATAAAATGTTCACTGAACAGAATTGGCTAAAAATTTTCCGATATATAACAACAATTTTGGTCTGCTCGATATTTCTCTGCTTCGAAAGAATTTCAATTCGACATCCAAAATGCGTGAGAAGTTGTATTTTGGGTAGGTTTTTTTTCTTACCGGTTCGCCAACCCTTCCAGATGTTGAATTCAATGCAACATTCACCAGGTCATGGAGAGGGGGCCTTTCAGGAACCCATTGAAAATTAGCGGCGTATGCCATCACACCTAAATGCTCCACATGCTTATCTGATAGGTCCTTAGCTGACAAAATTGGATGAACACCTACCAAAGAAAAACATGACAATGCCATCCACTTTTTAATTTAATAAATGACTAACAATAACATTTCGCTGAAACGAAATGAAAATGAAGGTAACTCCCAGTTCGTTCGAAAATTAAGTGAATTCGTTTGAATGCATGGTTAATTTGTTTCAACCTGTCGTCAGTTATCAGTTCAAGGTCTATATTACTCATACAATGATACCTTCAATAAATATATAGTACAGGATGTTCGAGTGTAAATTACCTGCATGTCTTCATTTGAAGATTTTCAGATATACGAAAAGTGATTAAAAAAATTGCAGTTCGGACTTCTTGTTAATAAATATGCAGAACTGGATATTGGTACATATAAAAATTACCAAAAAGATTTCAGACAAGTTGAGAAGAGCTTATCGGTTTTTTCAAATTCTCAAATCAATCCGGATAGAACAAAGTAAATATTTTCGAATCCTCCTTTCATCAAACACTCACCAATTCTTTTTCCTGCCTCTAGTGCCTGCTGCCAGTTCGACTCCCAATAAATAGGATCACTCTTCAACTTTTCTGGGGCTGCTGCAGATCCTCCTAATGATCGAATCATTTCACTAGCAACTTTTCCGTCATTCCAGTCGTCCTAGAAATAAGAAATGATGAAATATTCAATGTAATATGATTTTCCTGATACTTGCTGAAAGTTTGAAATTTTTAATATCTGTTATCATGTTATCAAAAACAAAGTACGAGGGCCATTCAGAAACTAACCTCCGATTGGTCACTGTGCATTCACGCGCTCAGCAGGTCAGTCGGCATCAATCCGTAGTCGAGTGAACATCGTACCTGCGCTAGTTTAGTTTTTGTGGCAGTTTGAAATGTGTGCTGCAATAGAAAATCCTGCCAAATGTGAGGTGCGTGCTGTTATAAGGTTTTAACAGCCAAAGGATACTCTGCAGCAGCTATTCATCGTGAGCTTTGTGCCGTGTACGGACCAAAATTTATGAGTGAAGGAGTTGTCCATGAATGGGTACGTTTATTTAAAAGTGGACGAGAAAACGTTCATGATGAAGAGAGGAGTGGTAGACCATCATTGGTGACTGACGAACTCGTTCAGACAGTTGATGCAAAAGTTCGTGAAAATCGACGTTTCACAATGGCGGAGTTGTCTACTAAGTTTCCACAGATTTTTAAGACTCTTTTGTACGAGATAGTGACAGCAAGATTGGGTTACCGTAAGTTCTGTGCACGATGGGTGCCTCAAGGCACAAGCGGGTGATTTTTATGCAGAAGGAATTTCAAAGCTTGTGAAGAGATACGATAAGTGCCTCAATCGTAATGGAGACTATGTCGAAAAATAGTGCAAAGATGTAGTTGTAAGATGTATATATTAAAATATTTTTACTTAACTTAGTGTATTTTTTCAATTAACTGGAGGTTAGTTTCTGAACGGCCCTCGTATATATTTATTTGAATGATGATGAGTACAAAAGAGAGGGCACGAGGCTGAAGGTATTTCAAAATCAACTATGGCATTGGGAAATTAAATTCTCTTGCTTTATGACAGTGCTTGTGAGAATTTCAAGAGAGATATGAATTATTCCCAAAGTATATGTTTGTTTCATTGAAGGATTTCTGTGATAAGAAGATGAATGTCAGAGCTAAGACGATTCAAGCTTGGTTGGAGAAAGTCTGGCGCCCAACGTGGAGATTCTACAAGTTTTTTTATCTGTCAAATCTGGTTTTTCTGGGTGTTAATAACGAAAGTTGAGATGACTGAAAAAGTGATCTAGGCACTGATTACATTTGGTTTTCCAAATCGAAGGGTTCTCGTGAAATTTTTTACTTTCTTTGGAGGCAGAGCATAGCAGCTAATAATTATCTTAAATAGTGGAAATATCGTGGTAGGAAATAACGAACACAAAAATTAACATTATTTCCTTATACGAGGATTGCCTTTTATAAATCGAGGATAGAGATCAAAGACAAATATTGATCATTGAAAATCACTTTTTTTTGAGCGATTGACAAATTGTGTCGGATCCAACGCGAACCAATTTTTTGACGGTCAAATGTTCATGCGATATTGAATGAATGCTGGTACCACTATTGCCTAAGGTTGTTTCATTCCCACGATAGGTCACATGACGATCTTCCAACATCAATTGGTGCACAGCATCAACTGATTTTGGACGACCTTCACGAAATTCGTCCTGAAGTGAACTATGACTTAAGTTGAGTTCACCATAACATCGATGAACACTGGTCCTTTATTGAACTTCATCCTCAAAAATTGAATTAAGTTCATCGATGCACTCTAATTGAGTTAATCCACGTCGAAGGTTGTAAAAAAGAAATGCACGAAAATGTTCACGATTTAATTCCAGTTTTATGGCGAGATGAATCTTTTAAAGTACTGTAAACAACACAAATTGCGCTCATATGTCAAAACGTTCTGACTACATATAACCTCAAAATGTCAAGCTTTACGATAGAGCTGTCAGTTGGCAGATTGAACCACTAGGGTTATCCAATCCCGAAGTATAAAAGGTAGCCCTCGTCAGGTCTTCATCGGTGTTATAATGTCTTAATCGGTATTTTCTTCAGTATTTGTAGTTTGTATAATTAGAATTAAATTAGAAACTATTTTTACTCACTGTGAAATTATTAATTCTCCTTTCTAACCTTGAGTTAACCCATTTTAATGTGGCCTGGAAACCAGGCGATCCAGGCTTCATGAAATAGGATAAGTAAGTCATGCCTGACAGTTCATCTAACCAAGGTGACGCCAAATACTCTGGTTCTAAGACAGCTGGTATTCCTAAATCTTTTTGAGCAATTCCCATGGCACGTCGACAGTTTTCAATGCTATTATTTTTATCTGAAAAAAACAAGATAGAAAAATTGATGATTATTTATGAATCTTTTTACCTAAAGATTTCCAATGTGGAAACAACCCCGGTCGACAATAGTCGACTAGAGCTGAAAGCAATATTCCTGAGTTCCAATCTGTCGTCAAGTTATTCACCTTGCATTCTGGCAACACTGCTTGTAACCAGCTCAACATTAATTTCCTGGGTGGAAATTTGGATCGTCCAATTTGATATCTGACTATGAGGGACCATATAAGACCAAGAATGAGTTTGAGGTTGCCGTTCACAATGTCGACATTACCTGTGAAATTTTGAATACATATAAATAAGAATAAATACACGTAACTCGTGAAAATTCAAAATTCTCGATACAATAGAAGAGAACTCATATAAACAGGGCCAGTTATATCTTTCTCTACCCGTTCACCTTCTATTTTTTATCACCAGATCAATACGAATATTTCGTTGTTTTTTTTTGCATACTCCTATCCAAATATTCCATTAATTCTATGCAGTCGCTGAGGCTAACTGTTATGTTGCATCATTTACAAGAGAGTATATTACCTGAGGTTCCGAAGTTTTTCAAATGCAGTAATAAATACTAAAATGTGAGAATATCGAGGGAATCCACTTCTAATGAAATAGACAAAGAAGTTCGTTAAATAGGCACCGGAAATCATTCATCTTATAACCAAGGTGAGATGATGTTGGAGTATATTAAAGAAGAATATGTAATAATTTCCGGAAATCGTATTTTACATTGATAGATAATGACTATAACAATTGTTTTCTGCTTTGGACATTGCAAATCTTGGGACATGGGGATTTTTTCCTATGACGTTCACGGGAGGGCACAACCATGCAAATCATTCGTTTCAACGTCATAAGGGAATGACTGACATTGTGCATTAGAGAATTCCTCATTTCGAAACTTCATGCAATTCTTTTTTAAATATAAACAATTTCTCTTGTGGAACTGAATTGGAGAATTCACTACATTGCTGTTTTTTATCTGATACTTTCATTTCTAAAGCGCGAAACTGATATAGGGTTTGTCAATTTGACGTAAATTCTGTGAGGCGACATCTAATGAAAAGCAAAGGAAAGAATCCTCATATCGCCAAACATGTAAAACAAAATCGAATCAGTGCACACACCATTATTCAAAACATCCTACGCAAACTGTTCTCGATTCTATGCTATGAACTTCGAGTAATTAATCGGTCAGGAATTTTCAGCCCACTCTTCGCCAAAATCTCTGTCAAAAGTCCATATGGGCCGAAATATCAGAATCAAAAATCGGCAGATTATATCAAATTTTACAATGAGATATTGAAATATAGTATTATTCAGGTGTACCTTTGAAGCCCTCAGAAATGAACCAGGTCACATAAAATTATAATTTACTATTACTTGAATCGGAGCAACTAACAATAAATCGCAAGAGTTTGCGTCTTCGGAAGTCATTCTGATCCTAAAAGGGGTATAGGAGAAATACATTTAGACGTCGATTCTAATTTTTTCGTCTTGAAGATTCGATTATTTTAGTGAAATATTTTTTTTATATTATATTTAAGAAACTAAGAAAACGATAGATTTCCATAATTTTTCGGTATATTGGCAGATGACTCCAAATTGGTAGAAACACCCATTAATCGGTAATATCGTCTAGATTATGTTCATAACGGATTATACAATTTGAATTAGTTTATGCGCATGAACCTTTCCGATTCCCACGTTTATGCTCTTTCTTGTTATTCTATATTCTATACCAACTCTGTGATTTCAATAATATTTGTGATTTTTTGAAAGATAAATGGGAAATTTTATAGTATGAATACTTGGTGACGACTTCATTCAATAAGTCATGAGAAATTGTGAATGTGTGAATCCAACCAAAAACACGCTGTAAAATAGTATATTATATACCGCGGGACTGAAGTAGTACCTACATTTAATCCTGAAGGTAAAGTTTATGGCCCGACCGCAGGGAGGGCCATAATTTACCTGAAGAATTAAATGTACTTCAGTCGCAAGGTATATACGATACTTTTCGTACTTCCGGTATGATTTTATTAATTATTTCAATAATTTCAATCAGTTTTTTCTCTCTTCAACTCATTTAATAAACTGTCTTTAAAATAAGTTACCATAGTAACATTGCGTTGTGACAATTATAATTTAGAAACATTGTCATTACTAGTGTCATAATAAAAAAACATTGTTATTGATAATTATTGGTATCATGAGTGAAGAAGGTGTATCTGATATTGATAAAAGAGCAGCCGAAGTAGGTGAAGAATTGTTACCACCGAAATCTAGAAAACTATACGAGCAGAAGTACGATGCTTTTAAAAAGTGGTGCCGCTTAAAAAATGTGAGACAACCTACTGAAAATGCGCTGTTAGTCTACTTCAATGATAAATCAAAAGCGGTTTGTGCCTCAACTCTCTGGGTACATTACTCAATGCTGAAATCGGTTATTAACATTAGGGAAGATATTGATATAAGTAAATTTCCAAAATTATTAGCTTTTTTGAAGAGAAGAAATGAGGGATTTAAGCCAAAGAAGTCAAGAATTCTCACGTCTGAGCAGGTAGATCAGTTCTTACTGGAGGCTCCAGATGATAAATATTAAATGCTTAGGGTAAATTTGGAAATGTGTTTATATTCAGAAATTTTAAGAAATCAATTTTTTTGTAGGTTGCACTTATTTTGGGCGTTGCGGGAGCTTGTCGTGGAAAGAGTTGGTTGATTTAGAAATCGACGATGTGAGAGATTTCGGCGATTCCTTCCTAATTGCGATTAGAAACACCAAAAATAAAATTGACCGAAATTTTGTGATCAAAAATTCAGAAAACAGTGCCATCTGTTTTGTGGCGATATTTCGATAATATGTGGCATTGCGAAAGACAGGGACACCTCATTCAAAATTTTTTGTTCAATACATCAACAAAGAATGTACTACGCGAGTAGTAGGAAGAAACATGTTTGGTACATTTCAACGGCAAATAGCAGCTTTCTTGAAATTAAAAAATGCGACCTCTTATATGGGACATTGTTTTAGACGCACATCTGCGTCTTTGTTAGCTGATTCGGGAGCAACAATAGACGTGCTGAAGAGACAGGAGGATTTCCATCCTCCAACGTGGCCGAGGGATATATTGAATCGTCTATTAAAAATAAACAAAAAATTTCAGATAAAATATTTGGTCAAGTCGCCGATTCGTCCACTATAGTTATGCCACAGTCCTCATTCTTGCTTCCTGTTTCCGCAGGATCTTCGAAACAAACACCAGTTCAATATGATAAGGACCTATCTGTTACTCGTCAGTTACCTGCTGCATTAACCCAGGAAAGACTGGTCAATATGACGATCTGTCACAATATTAATTTGAATATTAACGTTAATTACCATTCTAATTAATTGTATTTTTTCATAAAATATCCCTTAAATTCGTTTGTTTGTGATTTAATCGTTCCGGGAGTTTCGTCAATATTTAATCGGAGGGATTAAATGTGACACTTTAGTACCTGTCACAAGGGAGTGAAGTTGTCACTTTAGGCCCGGAAGTACGAAAAAGACTTTATTAGGAACACTCAAAATTCTGTGTTTGAATAACATAAAAATTTTATGATGAAACCACAAGAAGGCTGAAATTTCGGTTAAGCTAGTACCTAGTTGGTCGCCCACGAGCTCGTCTTAAGCATTCTACCCTACGCGGCATACTTTCAATCAAACGATTTATAAAATTTTGGGGCAAATTCGTCCAAATATCCAGTAAAGCATTAGAAAGGTCCTCCAGGTTATTGATCGGTTGTTCTAAGGTTGACAATTGTCTAGACATCTCAGGCCCGACATGTTCGTGGCAATTCATGTATGGAGAGCGAGCTGGCCAGTCCATCCTATCAATAGCATGAGTTTCTAGCGCTTCATTAACCAGACGACTACGGTGTGGACGGGCATTATCTTCAATTAAAATAAAATTTTCGCCCAAGGCAGCCGCAAACGGAAAAATTATGGGTTCAATAATCATATCGTGATATCTCTGGCTGGTCGTTGTGGTGTTCTGCAGAACAACCAACTCTGTGCGTTGGTTCAAACAAATACCTCCCCATACACTTTTAGAACCTCCGCCAAAAGCTGTTGTGGGAACCATAAACTGTTCTGCAAAGCTTCGACCTCTTTCCCTCCAAGCAAGAATACGTCCATCGGAGTTGACCAAACGAAATCTAGACTCATCCGTAAATGAACATCGGCTCCAATCTTCAACTGTCCAATTGCGGTGCTCCTCAGCCCATTGCCGTCGATGAACTCTATAATTTATTTGAGTGGTGATATCAAATTAATATCAAAAGATCTCATCCAGCTGTTCATGGGTCAGTACTCAAGAAATATGATTTTGAAAATGAATTCCAACTTTGTTATGGCTGAGTTTTTCCATGATGATTTGTCAATGCCTACTGAAAAATCTAACAAAATAACATGGCTTCTACCTACTGTAAACTCACAGTAAACGTTAGTAAGAATTGCACATCTCATTTTGTTGTTAATTGAAAGTTTAAATATGAATTATTCTATGAAAATCTAAGCGGGGTAACCTGAGCCACAACCCCCCAAAAAACGGTCCCATAAATAGTAGCGCGAAAACTTTTTTAGCAACAATGAGATTTTTGGGGACTTTTCACCCTTTCTTTCTAATGGTATCCTGACCATCTCTACCAATTTTCAGCTCTATGCGAGGTAACCTCACCTCTGTTATTTGGTCTAACTTGACCGGACTATCAGGAACAAACGTACGAAAACAAACATTATATACAAAGAAAATATGCCTACTCATATACCAATAGAGTTTTATCACAGAATGTATATGAAGCATTCAATAAAGAAAATATTTTTCTTCAGGGCAATAGTGAAACAAGTAAAAGAAACTTTTTATTTTTCGAATATTTTTCCATTTTGACTTATAAATCTAATTGATGATACTCATTGTTTTGGAGATTTACTCTGAACGTAATTAATGTTCTTCACAATATCTATATAGTCGCTCTCCTTCATGGCCTCTCTTGGATAATCTGCTAATCTGAAAGCCCCAGAGGTCTCTACTTGAAAGTGCGTAGATACAAGAGAAATTTCTGTTATCACAAATAAAGGAGCGTAAAATAAGCTACTGTAGTGAATCTTATATGATAACGAGTGAAAATGAAAAATATCACCGAAACCGTGGATTCCACAGCAAAATCCATAACCTGTGAAACGAAACTCCGTCGGATAAAACTCAGAAATCATGTAGAAAGCAAAAAAAGTTGCGTTTTCAGTTAGCGTCACCATTACAACCAAAAAAATTTCAACAACAATGCTATTCATACGCGGATTGAAGAACAACATCGCACTGAGAGAGCTTGTAACAATGAAAAATACCATAATTGTCCTTCCTCTTCCAACAACAGACATCAGAACCAACGTCAAAACAGTCCAAAACCCCATTAAAACACCAGAATCAAGCAGTTCTTTCAGCAGAAAATGCGTTATGTTCCTTGAAAACTTGGTTCTCACTAAAAATGTCACGGAAGATGTACAGAAGATCGTAATCATCTGGATCATCAACCTCTTGCGGAAAACTGGCATAGTGAAGTTCTTCAGATGGGGCCACAGCTTTCTCTTGCGGATTTTTGATGGTTCATCCGGTCTATCTTCACCCAGAATCTTGTAAGCCCTTCTTTTGTCACCAGAGAAATATAACCATCTAGGAGATTCATGAATCCAATATATAGGAACAACCATGAGGACACACATCACAGCGTTAACGTACAAGGTATATCTCCAGTTTTTTGTGGTGCTGTATAATATATACTCTGAGAAACGCCCAAGTGTTATACCTTCATGAAGCAAAAGAGCTACTTTCCTCCTTCCACCAACACTGGTGGATTCAATAAAAATAACGAAAACTGTATAAAACAATATCATACTGCTCCCGATCAAAAATCTTCCCATTATGGCAGAAACAACATGTGGTATTATTGACAGGAGTATTCCACATGAGAACAAGCCACTGCAAAGCAAAAAAGCTGTCTTTCTTCCATAGAAATCTCCTACAATTCCTATGGGTAGACTAAGTATAAACTGACCATATTTAAGTGAGATATCCAGCATACGTTTTACGTTTACAGGTTGGCAATAAATGTTCATAAAATCGTTTGCATTTTCCACCTCTCCAATATCATCAAACTCTTCTTTAATCTTTATTACAAGTTCTTGAGGACATGATTGTTCCAGAGCGTTTGGTGAGTCCGAAATAGCCTCCATCAAAGCATCGTATTTATAACCATGTTGTTCAATCAATTTCTTATAATCTCTTCGATCGTAATGGCAATGCTGAGCGAATTCATCTTCTTGAAATCGCACGGTTAAGTTCAATATTTGTTCATAAGAAAAATGACCTTCCAGTTCTGGTACAGCACATCTTGAAATTTTTGGATGCTGGAAAATAACCATAAAGACTTTCGAATGACTCACAGCTCCCACCCACAGTGTCATCAGAAATACTGGTACAATCGTTCGAGTGAATTTAGCACCAAGGGAATTAGTAAAGTCATGCTCTTCGGGAGTTTTGAGCCTTCCATAAACATGATGAACGTGTCCAAGGAGAGCTTCAGTCGAACTAGCTGGTATCCTGGAGAGAGGTTTGGTTCCAGGCATGACTATAAGATTGAGGTTAAGAAGATTTTAATTTCAAGCCATTTCAAGCACTTTGAGTCAAATTGACAGATTCATGATGCACAATTTTTTTTCATTCTGAAGGTTTTAATCACAGAGTAATGTAACAGATCAAGAAGTTGTTTGGTAATACTTTGATACCCTTATTATCAGATATGCGAGGGAATCCGTGATATGGACAGATCCTTCAACAAGTCCCGGTGAGAGTCATTGTCCTTCGCATCTATTAGAGAATTTTTGTGCTCTGATCGGGTTAGACCTTTGCAGTTGAAGATGATGTGGGATGTAGTTTCTTTCTTTCTTTGAGTTGTGCGACTGACTGGACGAAGTTATCGAACCTATCTCGATTCTAAGGCTTATCATAGAGTCACACAAGCGACTTATATTGTAACGAAGTAGTTTTGTTTGCGTGGCAGAAACCCGTTGACCTCGATCGAATCTAGCGAGATCACGCTGAACGGTGGGGACACCGACCGATCATTCCCACCTCCATCTGCAGTGCGCACGACGTATGTTGGTGGGGGGACCGAGAATGGTACTTATAGGCGAGTCGAGCACTGGAACGGCAGTTCCTCGTACGGCGCGGAACTCAAAATAAGAGGAAAGCCTCTACCGTTTAGTGGGGAGGGTCCAGCCAGTGTTGTTAGTGCTGGTAGTGAGTTCACTGGTAGGCAGACATACCAAGGTAGGAAAGGGGTATAGAGAGGGGACCGGAGGACCACTTGTGGAGGACGAGATTCCAGGAGGTGAGTGTGAGGTTCGATCGTTGAGACCGAACGACGGCTGCAGGAGGGCGTTCAGGCATCACGTCCTTTACGAGTCCTTTAGCCGGTATTGCGGAACCGACATCTGGGTGCCGAGATGGGCTAAGCTCAATCGTCCCTAGGTGGTTGGACCTTTTTACCTCGGCGGACTCCTGCTGTCCATCTCTCGGAGCTGACGAAAGGGAAGAAACAATCTCACCGTCTGGAGTTGAGACTTATCGAGCAGTTCTTACCTTTCGGTCAATTCTGATCAAGAGAATTTTGTTATGGTATTTTCTTCTTGGGATTTCGGAAAAATGCAGGAAGTATCAGAAAATTTACCTCTGAGCGGAAACCAGGACACATAACCAATACTAACTGTACAGTGGGGTTCCGAAATGTAATGGCTTTCGAAATCTTCAAAGCCCTTTCGATATACTCCGAGATCTTCCAAAATGAACGGAAACTATGCTAAATGTGCAGGGAGCTTCTGAAAACAGCAGAGGGCTTTCAAAATGTTGAAGGGGCTTGCGAAATGAATAAGGGGCATCGAAAATATAAGCGTATATTGATCAACTCAAATTCTTCGAAAATAAAAAATTCGACAATCTCCATCAAGAGTCCTTACTTTTGAACTTCTTCCTAGGGGAACGGCGTGCTATCGTTTTGCTCAAATGTCTTTGATTTTCCAATATCAATCATTGTGTTTAATGTCAAAGTTTTGACACGCCTTTCAGTTTCTGAATAATGAATTAATTTGGATGATTACAAAAATTGCCATCAATCTATGAATGATTGAATGTTTTTGATACCTTAAATATGTTTGTTTCATACAAATGCGTCAAAACCTGATGGTGGTAGCATAAATATCCAATCTCCCATATCTTCCTAATCATATTCATCCATTTAAAGATTTTTATAAGACCTCCTATAGACACACATATTTTTTTCAGAGCTCTTCTTCGCACCATTTTCGAATGATAATTAATGATGAATCAAAAGTAGTCCAAATAATCGGGTTTTTTTTTATTTGTGTCAAGGCTTATCATTTTCCGATCTTACACCTCATAGTGTTGTGAGAATCACTTATTTCGATTACTATTTACGGAAGTTTACCTTCTAATTGGAATGAACGTGGGAATGTGGCATCCCACATAAAGATAGAAACTAGAACAATCATAATTGAAAGCCAGCGCTCAACACAATTCTTATGATCATTCTTAATGTGATAGGTAATGAGGATGATAATTATAAATCATCTCGATAAAATCCGGAGCATGAAGACAATTATTATTCATTATTACAACCGTAATTTCTTAAAGGTCGCGAGATAGATCATTTTATGAATTTGCTGTGTAAAAACACCCACTATAGGATTACTGAATGGTTCATCTCCTTGTGTTCTACGAATTAATTTGGTGTAGAATGATTATTTGGGCTATATCCACTACCTCTAATTGTTCTTCCTCCTATCACCGTTTCGGTAGACATCTACAATCGCTCTCAAGGTATATTAGCTTCTGAAAGAATGCATTTGAATGCATACAACAAAAGTTATTGCGTTTCAAATGTCAGTGTGTTTTGTACATCGGTCGGAAAATGAGTTTCAATGAGCTGCAATTGATTTTTGTGCTAAACTTAGTAAACCGTTTACTGAAACGCACCAAATGCTGCGATAGTATATAACATTACTAGCAAGGTAAGAGGGTTTTTACTGGCGAATGGAGTTACCTCCTTGAGCCAGTAAAACCCGTTACCTTGCGTGTATTGTTTTATACTTTGTTTCTCATTTGTCAAAATGTCAGATGAATTCCAAAAAAATATCAATTATTTGTCGCAAATGTCGTAAGTTATGGAAGCGTTGCCATGAACATGTCTGTTTATTTGTCTCTACCATTGTACTCACGCTTTTTACTACCACACCACGTACCTAAGACAAAAAGGCATTTGGGCAAATCTATAATCTAAAAAAAGGGAGATCATTTAAGAAAATCTTTACCTTGAATGAACAGTTTAAGAGTTGTCGAGAAAGAACATGAAGGCCTTGATTTCTGAATGGAAGTCGTCTATGACTGCCAAACGCACAGAAAAAACAAAAATTCAGTGTTGTGATAATTTAATGTTTTTTCGCTAACTCCAAATAACTCGAAAACCGTTGAGTTTTGCATAACTTATGGATATCGATATGGATATCTAATGATGCTATGTTAGACTGGGTGTGCATTTGCAACAAAAAAGTATTACATTGTTAGTTTCTTGTACAATCAAAGCTGTATAAGTATGAATATTTCAGGGATCATTCAACACTATACCTACTACATTGTCCAATGAAATCGATCAATTTTTGAAAACGGACCAATAGAAACAAACTGTATATGAAAACACTCAACCTCACAGTGTTTTCACTTTTAGAAATTTGTTTTTATCAAATGCCTAATTTGCATAGGAATATTAATACATCCGGATAGCTTTGGCCGTTGGTGGAAGTAGCGGTCGTCATGGTTACGATAAACAAGCAGTTGTTAGCGATACTTCAACAGCACATTTGGCAGTTCTGTCAGATTATTTTCGTATTTTACCATAAAGTAGATAAAAATGAAACGTTTTGGGAATTGTAATATTACTTCAATTGAGGAAAGTGTGAAGAAAAGTGTGCTGCTTAATAAAGTGAAGTCAAGATCTTATATTTGGAAACAATTTGAAGAATTCTGTGCTGCCCGGGAATACCTTGTAAATGAAAAAAACAAGTTTGTCAGAGCTCAATAATATTATGCTAGACTGGGCTTTCAATATGAAGGAAAGAGATGGATCAGACTACAAGGAAAGTGTCGTAAAAACCTTGTGGAATAATACTGCCAAACAGCTGCAGGAAAAATTCTATTCCGAATGGGGCGTTAGGTTCGATCCATTCACAGACGTGGCTTTTAAAACGGCGTGGGATGCACGAAATGCCAAGAGGCGTATTTTGCAAGTGGACCCTGAGAAAAGAAAAGTTAGTGCCAAGGCGCTGTCTTTGGAGCAATACAAAAAGATGCTCAACTTATGTAAAGAAGATAATCCAGACGGTTTGAACAGAAAATTTCATTTTATTGCTGCATTGGAGCTTGCTTGGCGCGGAGGAGAGGGTTCATCATGCCTAATTTCGCATTTCCAATTCGAAATTGAAAACGATGGTGATCCCACGGGCCGAATTGCCTACAATCCGATATTTTCTAAAACAAGACAAGGTGGTGCCCAAATATGTGCGGAAACGAAATGGCTGACTCCCAATATTGAAGAAGATATTTGCCCGGTGAGGTTATATAAGCTACTTGTATCCAAAAGAACTGCAAACATAACCACTGAAAGACTATTCCTTACTCCACATAAGAATTGGAAATATGGTTCATGGTTCAAAAACTCCTAGTTGGTCCCAATACGATAACTAAATGAACAAAAGAATCGGCAGAACTCATTGGCATCAACACAACCAAGTCGAAGATAACCAACCACTAGCATCGAGCTACTGCTGTCAGCCAATTAGCCAAAGCAGGGATTGGCGAAGAACAACTGATAAAGATAACAGGCCATTCTTCTGCAGCGTCTGTGAAACCGTATCTCCAACTGGACCGACAACATCACAAAAAGATAATCACAGCCATAAGGAATGAAAAAATGTCCTTCAAGAAACAACATCAGTATCTATTTCATCATTCGAAAATAATGCTCGTAATGTGTATAATAATTGTACTATCAATAATTATTATTTTGGGAATAAAGATGAATAATTTGTTGTTATGCTTCTATCTGGTTAATTTTGAATGAAAACTATTTTTATTTCGTTTGATTTATATTGTTGAATGATCTTTCCAAATACCACACGAGATTCGAATTTTTTTTGAGAACACTCAGTCGTTTTTTGAAAATTATACAAATTTCACTCAACAAAGTGATCCCGAAATACCACTCGACTTCGGCTAGTGGTATTTTAAGGATAACTTCGTGGAAATTAAACGCATAATTCCCAAAAAACAAGGGTGTTCTCAAAAAATTCTCACCTCTAGTGGTATTACCCTTGATAATGTTCAAACATGTTTCAAACCACAACGTAAAATGTTTCAGCGCGAAATTTCGATAAGCTCTCTATAAACATAAATAATCGCCGTGAATCAGTCTGTATAGTGGATGTACCTTTGAAATAAATGAATAGGTTCTGATACACCAAGTAGATTGAATAGGTCAACAAAAGTCTTACAGAGATTATTGTCAATTCCTAACAAGCAATTTTTCAGTTGAAAATTCTTGAGTAGAAACAATAGGACATCATTGTAAATCACAGAGTATCGGAATGTGCTATATTCACTCAATGCAGAATGATTATTTAAAAAAAAAAGTCGTGTACCAACTTCAAAAGGGCACCGCCCAATGTTTGATCATCATCTTACCTATGTTGACTAATTTGACACCATCCTGTTCGATTGCATTTAACGCACATGTAACATTTTCAAGGTAATGATGCTGATTGGCCGGTTTCTTATTCCATGCAGGTTTAATCGGACGTCCTTGCAGAGCTTCCACAAGTGCACACAACCTCACTCCCGAACCAAGGTCTTGAGACAAGTCTGCAACCCTCAAATGTTGTGGTAGGTATTCGTTCACCCAATTCCTAAACGTATTCGCCTGTATCTCCACCCAGACATCCTCGTTCCCTTTTATTTGCATACCTCTAGCAGCATGTCCTTCAGGACTCCGGGCCAATAATCCACTATGCGAAATCTTTCCTTCCATTTTCACGAAATATTGAGAACGCAAGGCACGAAACTACAAACAAACACTGTAACGTTACATTAGAATTCACAGATGTTAAAAAGCACTTTGCATTTATCAGTTTCTTGCGACACTCCGTAGCTAATCGAAAATCGCGTTTGTGTAAACAATTAACTTGGTTTTCGATGGCACTGTTTTATTCAGTCTTGAGTTAAGCTGTGTTATTGTGTTGAGACTGGGAGGTATTGTTGATTTCGGTCAAGCGAGCTGGTTTAAGGTGGGGTTATGTAAGATTTAGAGACCGTGCACCTATCTATAGGTATGGTGAGGCCAGCTCTGTTACAGGGAATAACTTTGATGTTACGTGCTTGATAGGTGGGAGAATAATTGAATACGTAGTCTATAGCGACATTGGATGACGGTTTGTTGTCAGATTGTTCCTAATTCATATGAGTAGTTCGTTGGATGACGATTAAGTGGGAGACCTTATTAGGAAACTGAATATTTCATTTCTTGTGTATTATAACACATTGTCGTTTATGACTGTTTCCCGCTTGAGCTACCGTTTGAATCTCCAATCATTTCAAACAATTCTCTGTTAGAATAAGAAAGAACGAAATACGGAGTTAAGTAATTGAATATTTCCGCAGAAAAAATTAACACATTCAAATTACGCACCAATTTGATTGAAGAAGAATGCCACTTATACTCTCTTCCAATGATAAAGTGCTTTTCAAATTCATTCTATAGTTCTTCTAGCTACTTACATACCTACCTACTATATACAGAAGTCCCGAAACTCAATGTTTTCCTGGTACCTAGCGAAAGACGACGATACATCAGTTATAAATAAAATAAGAAAATATTGAAAAGCTACTTGAGAGTAATTATTCTAACTTTCAAAAATTGCATCTCTGCGGTAATCTATTGGGTTCCTCAAGGTGGGCCTATTAAATTATTATGGAAACTATTGATGCAAAATATTTCAAATTTGTAGATCAATATTAGACTGTCTATGGTACATTTTTGATAACTTTTCCTCTACTATTTTTAAATGAAATAAGTGTTATATCACAACCTTCCCCAACTATGGATGATGAATAGTTGATCCCTTTGAATGGGTTCCATAGCAGACTTCTAACATAAAAAGATCTTAAAAATTCTCACTTGGACCGCAAGATCCGATTCGAAGAATCCTTGCAGAATTTTGTGTATTAGATTTGAATATAGAGGGTATTTCTAAGGACAAGAGTGATTATATTTCTAAACTAGCAAAGGACTATGGTGCTGAGATGATTCTCCTTCAGGAGACACATACTGATACTAAAAAAATCTTCGTGAAAGAGGAACCATAAAAGGTTATGTATTCATTGATTATCTCCTTAGTAAAATTTACGGTTTAGCTTGTTATGTTAAAAATCCTAGATTCACAATATCGAGTTAATCCAAAAAGGCGAATATGAGGGTGTTTTCTTTATTTCTTGCAAATTTTGTATTTTTGTTATTCAGTTCTTTTTTCTGCTTTTGTTTTTTTATTTCCAGATTCGATGTGGGCAACTTGAAGAAGTCTCTGTCTCCATCAATAGAAGACCACTTTTGAAGAATGAAGTCCCTCAAATATATTTCAGCTTATTTTTGTACTTTCACACTTAGGCGGGCAGCCAGGTTTTTTTTTTTACTAGGGTTTTCCCTAGGCTTTTATGGCATACGCCGAATTGTATGACACCCCGTCACTAACCCCTGATTTATATGCTTTATTGTTTGCTAACTAAATATTGTAAGCCAAAAGTCAAAAGAATATATATATTTTTGATATACTTTCAAATTTCCAGTTTTGCCAGGTTTTTGGAAATTTGGCATCAGCTTTATTATTTCAATGGATAGTGCATATATTTATTTCTCTACCATATAAAAATTTCATTTGTTTCTCATTTGTAAACGTCGGTTTCAAAAACAATATTAATCAAGAAAGTTTATTTTATAAAGTCACTAACTTGTAAAACTGACAGTTAACTTGCAAAATTTTTACAAGTTAGTAGTATTATTTACATTAGAAAATTTTGTTTTATCGTCATATATGTTGAAAATCGTGGTACAATTGTTATTTTCAGTAACACAGACTTTTGATGATGAAAGAGTTGATACTGATTAAGATGAATCATCTGTTAACTCAGAAACTGCTGAACTCGAGGATTGCATAACATTTGTACTCTCCTTACTACCTCCTTACTTTGCTAGACTTTTCGATTTTTTGTTGACCGAATCATAGACATAACTCATGGCAATTTCGGTGCTCTTCCACCCTCCTGCACGCTTTAGTGCTAAAATATCTCCACCCGAATCCGCAACCATAGTGGCTTCAATTCTGCGAAAAGGGTGTATAACTCTGGGTCTTTTAAACCTAAATATTTCGCCATTTGCTTCGGGACACCACCAATAGTGTGCTGGCCAGTATTAAGGGAAATGCACTTTCCATGTCGGTTTGTCTAAAAACATCTTAGGCCTTCTATTCCCGGAGGCCGAAGATTTACATATTTTATGTATAATATGCAGGGCTTAAAGCTGCAGCAATCGTCGGTTATGGTGAATCTTCTTGATGTTAAATTTTTTGTTTGCCGCAATGTCACAATAAAGTATTTTCCTATATCTTCTACATCATTCATGTTTAAGGAGAGAATTTCGTACATCGACAACATCCAAAATTCTCAAATATTGTTACAATTTTCGCCAGCAACCACTGGTCATCAGTAGCATGTGAAAGAAATTGTTCAGCCTCTTCTTTACTTAAACCAAGGCCTTTTTGACGTATAACGCTCATTTTTTTCGTTTCAGAAACGCTGTTACCTTTTTGAAATTTGCAAATGACAACTAAACGTTATATTTTTCAATAAATTTTTTAAGGAAAACAAACCTGCGAACAGGGCATTTTCTTTCATTTCCAAGCAGCTTTTCAGTATAGACCTTTTTACCGATTAAGTATTAGGGCTGAATCTAGCTGATTGTTGATTCAAGTAGACCAACAAAACATCTTCAGTTACCCCAATCACACTATTTTTGCAGGTAATAAACTTGAAGCTACACTGCTGGCTGCCTCAATAATTTCTTTTGGTACATTCATTTTCGCTTTCGCCAAAACAAATGTAAAGAAAAATAAACAGACATGTTCATGGCAACGCTTCCATAGCTTACGACATTTGCGACAAATTATTGAGATTTTTTGGAATTTATCTAACCTTTTTACAAATGAGAAAAAAAAAATATAAAACAATACAAGCAAGGTAACGGGTTTTACTGGCTCAAGGAGGTAACTGACTCGCCTGCGGCTCGTCAGTTATATCCTCCATTCGCCAGTAAAAACCCTCTTACCTTGCTAGTAATGTTATATACTATTGCCACTCCCAATTTAGTATTTAGTTGATGGTTGAAATTGAAATGAATAAGAACAAGAATAAGTTTATTACATCCCTTCAGACAAACAACCATTGTATGGGACAAGTCGAGTGGTTCTACAAATAAAAATACAAATTCATTTAAAACTGAAATAACAATTTGAAGTTATATAAAATTAGAAAAACGAAACTCAAAATTCTCCATTGATTGAATTTGAAATCCAAAAATTCCCCAACACTATAATAGCAGTTGATCAACCGAAACTTCTCAAATTCTCTTTTAAAAATATTATAATGCAATATCTTGAATCTCTCCGGCAAGTGATTAAAAAAATTAATGCCGTAATACAATGGTGATTTTTGGAATTTTGAAGTCCTGTGAATTGGATATTCAAAAGTGCTCTTGTGTCATATTTATGGAACTCACAGCATTTTTCGAGATTTTCAGAGTACTTCTTAACAAATAAAAGAGTGTTCAACATAAAGATGCAAGGAAAACTTAATATTTTGTGTTGTATAAACTCCCGGGTCCATATCGAATATAAGGCGTATCATTTTCTTCTGAGCAATGAAAACATCTTCTGATAATGATGCACTTCCCCATAATATTATATATTATAGCTCATATGACAATATGCCAGCGAATAATAAACTACTAACAGTGATTGTCTAGGTAGAACATTTTTCATTTTTTCAGAGCATAAAATGAGCTGTTTGGTTTTCTACAGACTGAATTCGCTTGCTTCTGCCAATTCAATTGTTCATCAATTAAAATGCCCAAAAATCTCACGTGATCTGATGCTTTGATGTTGATAGTAGGGAGAGTCAATTCAAACTCACCCACCGAGCACCTTGTTTTGAAAAAATCAAATCGGTCTTGTTGACATTCAATATTATTGAATTTTGGAGGCACCATTCTAGGAAAGAACCAATAAGGATCTCACATATTTTCCTAAGTTCCAATGTAGATATTGACCTGCGTTTGTTGGTTTTTTATATACACTGGTTCTTGGGATTCAATTTTTTTATGAACAAGTACATCTAGAAATGGAAGTTGTTTATATTTCTCGATTTCCATTGTGAAATTAATAGATTCTTCTTGATTGATAAGATGTTGAAGGAATCGTCTATAGTGTTCATTCCTTGTTGCCAAATGATGAAAGCATCATCTATATATCTTTTCCATAATTTGGGTTTTAGTATACATATATCCATCAGGAGCTTTTTGTTCGAAGTTCTTCATATATAAATAAGCTAAAATGAAGACAGAGGTGATGAGATGAACCCATGGCCATTCAAAATTCTTGTATATAAAAAATGTCTTCAAATTGGAAGTATGTTGTTTCGATGCAAGTGGAGAGCATTTCTATTATTGCATTCACGCTAAGTGAATGCAATAATAGCGTTTGATCATCTTCAAGCTTTTTTCTTACGATTGTAAGTGCTTTATTCGTTGGGACATTGGTGAACAAAATCGCAACATCGAAGCCAACAATATGTCTTCTTCAAAGATCTATTGGTTTCATATTATGTCGATAAAATCTTTATTATTTTCAATCATAAATGTTGAATGATTTTTTATGGGAGAAACTCAGCCAATTGTGGATATGATTAATTCTTGGAACTCACAATGGATCTTAAAGATTCATTGTAATTAGGTAAACCGTATAGATGTGGAGGTTCACTGTAGTGTAGTGTTAGCCTCGATCTAACTTATGGATCAGAAAATTGAAAGTTATACCTGTGTATAAGAATTGTGATCAAGAGGATTGTAGCAGTTATCGTCCCATCTCACACATTCCGACGTTTTTTAAGATTTTGGATACTGTTATAAAGAGACGTCTAGTAGACTATTTTGAAAAATTACAATTTTTTGTAAAAGAACAACATGGTTATCTAAGGGGACGAGCTGTTCTAACTGCGGTGAATAGTATACTGCAGAGAATAATCAAGGGTCAAGATGAGATGGAGCAATTGATGCTGATCTACTGTGATCTGTTAAAGGATTTTGACACGGTGGATCATCGTAACCTTCTGGAAAAATTATATTTCTACGCAATTAGAGGTGTAGTAATGGATCTTATGAAGTCATATTTGGAGGATATGAGGCAACCTGTGAAATGGGAAAGATAGAAAGAAAAACTTGTATGAAGTCCCTCAAGGATCAATATTGGAACCAATATTTTTCATTATTTATGTTAAAAATATGATTTGTAACATCAATAGTGCCCGTCTTTATGCTGACGACACCACTATCTTTCTAAAGGAGCCTACGCTTGAGTACCTGGGAGGAAGGGAAGAGACACTTATGTAAAATACAGTTTTGTGGACGTCCAATAAACTCAAATTCAACGAGGAGAAAACACAAAGCCTTGTTTTCAATCAGAAACCTGAGTCTGAACTGGTTGAGGCATATTGAAGAACTAACTAAGAAACTCACCTCTGCAATCTTCAGTCTGAAAACCATCAGGTCGGTGGTCACTGTGGAATCGCTGAAATCTGTTTACTACGCCTTTTTTCACAGTCGTGTCATGTATAATGTTCTGGGGGTCAACACGTGGAAGTAAGAGCTTTTTAATACCGAGTATTTTACAATTTTGTGAGTTGATAAATAGCAATTTTTTTGACTACTCTATAAATACTCTTATATAAAAATTTTGAAAGCACTGACGTGAGGTCAGATTGCTTTGGCGCTCTTGTTGAGCTACTTATGAGTAAATATTCAAACCATAACAAATCTATACGCACTCTGATCAGGTGAACAATAGTCTTTTCCCGTACTATGGGACAATGTGATGCAAATATGAACGCCTAATGAATGAACAAACCTATATCTCAAATTAAAAATTACTATTCGTAATTTTCCTCAAGTTTTGTTCGAAGCTATAATTCCCTTTTCCTAAAAACTTACGTTAGTGCTTTTCTGAATTTTGACAACGTATATTATTTCAGCCACCGAGATTGAATTCTATCTGTATCATTTCCCATTATGAAAAATTTTGATTAATATCTTATGAGATAGTGCGGATTAAAAAATTTTTTGGAAATTTTTAAAAATTTTCTAGCGTGACGATTTCTGCGAAATTTTGCGAGCCGTTTTGTTGCCGCCTCCTCAACAATATTTCAAGTATCAACTTGATCGGATGGATATTCTAGTAGTTATTGAGGAAACAAAATTTCATATGCTCATAACTACTGAACAATCCGACGGATTCGACCCAATAACGAACTTGACTGAGATATTTGGACAATTAACCCATTCTGAAAATATGAAAACTCTAGCTCATCTCTTTTGGATGCCTGAGAGGATACGGCAGGCCGGCCGGACAGACTCAACTTTCGCCACGGATTCTTCATCGGGAGTCGAACCCAATCGATTGAGACCATTTTCGGCTCGATATTCCAAAATTACAGACATTCGGGCAAATGATATGCACTCTGTTCGGGTGAACAAGAGCGCCAAAAATAAATTCGAATTAAAAACCATATATATAGCAAATTTCATGGCTCAGATTCGATTTATAATTGAGAACAACCGTTTATGATATAGGAAAAATAAAAATATGTCACCATATCAAAAAGTACCTGCAGATTGTGGCGCTTGTTAATCGCTTAAGTTCAATTGATGACCCTGATAACGTTTATTTGCAATAAACAAAACATTGGGTTTAATTTAAAACTAACCTTTGTCCCTATATTTTTTAAGAGCTTGAAGATCCAACAAACTAATTTCACAGCAATTACTAATCTTCTAATTGGTTTTCTCTTGAACTAAACATTTCTATTGATAACTAGATAAAATAATACAGTTTTGGAGTTTTTTTTTATTACATATACATATAAGTCAAACATTATAAAATAAATGTACATTAAATAGAAAATATATAATTATACACAAAGATACCTATATTGCTTAATCTCACATAAATTTAATCAATATTACAGTTGCTATGTAACAAAAACTGAGCACATCAACCTCATTTTGAATTTCACAATATCCTATAAATAAGACATTCAATTCAGTTTTAGTAAAATAATTTGCATGGCAAATAAACATGTATAAAATTCCAATATGAAAGTAAATAAAAAATTTCTTGAAACACAATAATGCGTTCCAGAAGCATACCAAGAACAAAGTCATAGTAAGAGAATAAGGGTGCTTTTCATTAAATCAAAAAATTTAACTAAAAAAGTACTAATTGAACTGTTTTTCCGAAAGATTCATTTTGATTGTGAGGTATGTTCGAATACTCCAGTAGTTGGCTTTTTTCATACTTAATTCAATTAAATATTAGCTGTTTTTCAAAAATTTCATTTTTATTTTAAAACTGAGATAATCATATTGAAAATACTACAAATTTGCATAAATATTTGTGCAAACTGTAGATCAAACTAACGATTGTTATATTTTTATTATCGACAAGCCCTATTCTCTTAATTTATTTCAATCCAAAAATAAAAAAATTTTGAAAATAAAACAAAGTAAGCAAATCAACCGATCAATACCAAATGAAAGAAATGATGTAAAATTTTCATAATAATTATTTAGTGAATATTTATTATGAAACTAACAAATGCTTGACAATTTACTGAGTTTTTATCAATTTTCAATCTGCAAAAATCACTCTAACTTTCTCATTCAAATTAATTAAGATACTGACTTTCTAACCTTTTAGAATTTTTTGAAGAAGGAAGTGATTGTTTTGCTACTACTAGCTGCTTTCAGTCTAGCTTTATCCTTAGAACTTAATGTTTTAGGTTTAGGTTCTGGTTTACTTAAATCTAAAACATTAGAAGTGCTACTTTTATTCTCATCCTCGATCTTTATCTTTTTCGCATCAGGCTGTGTTTGATTGCTCAAACTTTTACGTTTCAAATTATTATCTTCTGGAAGATTTAAATATTTTAGTAACTTTGAACTTAGATCTTCCATAAGATAATCTGAAACTATTCCATGGGCATACTTCAAATATGCGTCACTATCGAATGCCTCAGCTTTTACTTTGATAAACGTCGTTGATACTGCACCTGCTCCCACATCGATATTTTTCTGTTTAAGAATGTCAGCAACCCTCTCAGTTTTCTTCTTCAACCAGGACAGAGTTTTCTCTTCGTTGTACTTGAAAGCATTGAGTTCTTCATCACCCTGGGAAAAACAAAAACTTCAATCAATTTTATAGGTGTCTTTTACGGGGGAGTCTCAAAGTTGATGAAAGATTCAAAGTGAGGGTTTCTAGATCTATATTTTTCATTAGATCATAAGTACATAGTAAAGAGATTGCAACGGGCCAAAATCTGGCTAGACTACTGTCAGTTCTCTCCACCAATTCCATTAGATCCTTACTGTTTTATACAATAAACCTTCCAAAATGAGCTTTTTCTATCTGTGGGCAGTTAAATATTACAGCTTTCAATTTTTCTGTGCTAACTCCAGGAAATTCATCAGAGAAGTATTTGAAGTGAAGCCCATCTTGATTCAAAACCTTCAAAGTCCCAATTTAAAATGGATAGGTGGTAATATTTTTCATTCTCTTCTAATCCAAGGTTGATGAATTCCATTTTGTTCTCCTTGAGTCAAAACATTTCTCAAAGGCCAATGTTTTGTGATCAGATGTCAATTCTCAGCTTTACTGTCCCAGAGACATGAAAAACTTTGTTGACATAGAAGAATTTTTGATTGAGAATTTTCAGATCCATGCAAATGAATTTAATATCTTATTTTCATGTTCTTCATATTTTAGTTTTTCTAATACCCAGAATACGGTTTCATATTCTCCTTCAATTGTATCTACTAGTTAAATAGGCAATCGGTATTGGGTCAAATTTGTTAGTGTTGTGTAAAAGAACACATTTCATACTATGTTTAGTACCGTTAATTAAAAGGTGCCATTTAGCTAAACCCATATTTGCTATAAGGCATTTTAATTCTTTACGAAACAACTGGTATAGAAATCAACAATTTTATGGTCTTGCCATGTATACTAAAGGATAAGATTGTAATTTATAGAAGGCTATTCCGATTTGGGAATTCCAATGACTATTTTCATATAATTAACTAACTTCACTTGATTGTTTTGCATTTTGTTTTGAACTCGGCACATCCACATCACCTTTTAATAGGCACCAAAAATTTTTTGTTTATTGTTCTATGTTTTTTTGCCAATTGTTGAGTTGTTTACATGCTAATGGTGATTTAATAATGTATTATTTATGAAAGTAATTATCATTTTTCAGGTCACCCCATGATGTCGTTTACAATAAATACGAATAAAAATATACTCTATCTCGGGTAAAGTTTATATATTCAATGGAGTGACAGATGGAGATTAAATAGGGTCAAAAATAATTGTATTCTGATATACCAGATAGTATAAGTTATAAGTCTTCAACTCTATGGTACACTGTGAAGAAGAAACTTGAAAATATATTTCTTATATTGTTGTGAGGTCTGTTCTCTTTTCAATATATGAGCTATCTTTTTGTATATGTCTATATTCATGTTCTTTTTCTGTAAGGGTTTGTCTCTGCTGTGGTAATTTCAGCGCTGTCGTTCTTTTATTACAATTTCTTGTTGTTTTTTCTACAAAGTAGTATTTTTTTTATAAATGAAAATCAGGCTTTCCTGAATATATATGACAGATATTATAATCAAAGATCCTGTCCCCAGTAAGAGACCTAAATGTGTCTGATTGCATCTAATATCTATATTAAAAAGTAATGTTTCTAGTGGAGAACTGTATCAATTATTTGAAGAAAGCGACTTCAATCCTTGCACTAGAAGGTTATGGGATAGACAACCTAATTCACATCAAAGATCCACAAAAATAACTACACGAATCCACCCTGTCACAAGCTGTTTAATCAAGGATTAAATTCTAAGAAAAATGAATATTTAATGATTTTAATGATTTAATGATTGAACTCATTCATTTCCTACAATTGTATATAAGAGGGATTCCCTTATTAAACCTGAAATTAGTAGTATTAAGATAAAAGCACATTGCAATTTTATATTACTTTTCTTTAAATTAAATTTTGGACCTATCTGAATATTAATTTGTTTATATGTTACGCAACAACTCTTAGGACCCTTTGTAGGACCATTGGAGATTAATAACGCAAGAAAAGAACTTGTATTAAGAATGGAAGAGTAGAGAATTAAGAATTTTCAAAATAAATTCACTCACCTTACGATCTGCAATTAAGTTCAGATATTTGAGCCCACTAGACTTTAGGAGTCTTTCTGTTTCTGGATATTCTTCATCTTTCAGCAGATGATCCAGGGGTATTGCTTGATTAATGCAGTGTTTCCTTAGATATGGAAGAACTGGAAGAAGAATGAAATATAATTTTTCAATCAAATATCCAAAAGATAAATCAATTTAATCTGCTTTAAGACAATTTGAATAAAACAGGAGCCATAAATACAACAAGCAACAACAATAAATTATCATACTTTCCACCAAAAATAACTTTCATAGAAATTTCAATGAAAAACTCTGCAGACAATAAAAACTAATATCAATAAGTGTCTCATTTGGGACAAAAAGCATATTATATATTGAATATAATCTTGAAATCATAGATATAAAACTTACAAATGAAATAAAAGTTGAGATTGATTTGGAAATCACTAATATTCAAGAATACCTAAATACAAACCTAGAAATATGGGGTCAATTGGTGAAGAAAGCTGCATTCTCCCATCATGTTTAACAGTCTCTTCAATGAACCATGATCTTTTTCCTTCATTGAATGTGATAATCTCTTGAACGGAATTATTTGCTGGAGAAAACAGGAAATAAGCCGATACCCCAGAGTTAGGATGCCTTAAATTCACGATATCTGGGGTCCCAGTACCGGTATATTGGTCTGATAGCTCCAGAGCTTCACCTGAAAATCGAAAAATAACATTGAGCTGTGTAAAAAATAAATACACCAATGGAAAATTAATCGTGAGGGAAATTATTTCTCACCTTTCAGTAAAAACACCCATGAATTAGTTGGGTTTTGAATGTTTTTGATGCATTTTTTCGGTGAACTTTTAACACGGGGCATTTTAAAAAAAAATCTACGACGAACTTTAGAACGGATGTATATTTTTAACTCACTGAAAGCATTCTTGTATGACTTATTTGATGGTAATTGACGATTTCCCTGTAAAAGAGATTAACGTTTTCCCACAAAAAAATTGTTTTGTTTTCTGAATGGACAGTAGTGAAATTGCAGACATCTGTTTCTTGGAGCAATCGACCTATCTAGCTCCCTCTAGAGGAAAAATAGTCATACAAACACGGCTAGCAGTAGATGTCTGCTGAAGAATTGAGATACCTGTAGTAAAATGTAAGAATTTGAATGAATATACATTAATTATCTTAACTTTACAAAAAATGTTAAACTCGTCATTATGTTGTCGGAAAAATGACGAAAGGTTCGAACATTATTTATTCATATTATAGTAAGTTCCTAGGAAGAATCACCAAATAAAAAAAGAAAGTTCAAGTTTTCAATAAGAGGTGGCGAAGAGTATCCTAAGTGAAAAAAATGAATATAAGCATTAACGGGAGGTCAGCATCTTTTGCGCGCTTGTTATGAAAGCAATTTCCCTGATGATGAAATTTTGCGATTCAGAAACTTCTTTTAGACGCCCCGTTCCGAATATGGCGCGAAAACAAATACCTGATACCCTGTCTGTTCACCCGGAGGTCATTATTTTTATGAGTAATATATGCAAGTGCTATTACTATAAAAAACAGAATCATGAATACAGTAAAGAACTAATAATAGCACCTAACCTACAGTTGTATCTTATTACATTAATTTGTACAATTTTTGTAAATAATTTTTTAATATTATTTCATTTTTCTAGAGGAATATCGAATCAATATAACACATTTCGGGTGTCCTATTAAATTATTACAGAAACTATTAATGCGGTTGGAAATTTCTTCAATCAACTATGGCTCCCGGCGGCTCACAGATGTTTTTATATAATGATAGCGCTTGGAGAACTTTCCAAACTAAGAGTCTATGTGTTTCTCGAATCACATCTTCATAAAATGTGATATTTTATTGCCCTTGATGTTTATCATTTGCAAAGCAGAATAATCCGAGATGTAATTAATCGGCACTTCAGTCTCTGTCGTCGCGCCATTCCGTTTAATAGGTCTTCCTCAATCCCTTTGTCGTCATCATGCGAATCAGATCGGTATTCGATTTTCTTACAATATTTTGTTTGGATTCTAAGTTATCTGAGTTTGATGAATTTCTGATTATTTATACAAAAACCTCTACAGAATACTTCGAATACTTATTTCATGTAAACTTAATTGGTTTTTTGTGAATCGAGTTGAGTCGTAGATATGCCAATCTATAGACCACATACGACTGTTTTCAATAACCTATATAACCTCCAATTCTACCTGCTGATAATTAGGGATGTAACGGAGGTAATTACTTCGGAACCGAATGCGGAGTCGGAGTTTTTGAATTCCATTTATCGGAGTCGGAACCGAATGCGAAGTCGGAACTGGAGGCGGGGTCAGACGAAAAAGATCACGTTTTTGATATTGAACTACAAAATTCAAAACAAATATCTATAACTTTAACGTGTCCGTATCAAACTAACACCATTATAACCAAATATTAACTTACAAAGATGGAGTACTCCGGCCTTTTTCTCGTCAACGATTCAATGACCTTGAGAATTCTATCGTTGAAAAAAGGGGCGGGAGTTACAAGAGAAGGATATATCTCTCTCTCTCTTCTCCAAATTCGAATTTAAACCGCGAAACAATTCACCGGGTATTTCTGAAAATCATAGCAGATCCTTGATTTAATCAAAACCTTTGAATTAAATGGTATTTTTATATAACTTGTCTATGAATTCTTTTCCCTCCATTCGAAAATTTTTAATAATGTGTGTGATATATGGAGTAAAAGTTATCGCTGATTTTGTATAGAAAATTTAGAATTTCATTCCGCACGGGTTTTCATATTTGGATTAAGCTTTTTCATAGCTCTGCAGAGAAGTCTGGTTTGTAGATAAAATGAGTGAAACCAAGGGAAGATGTTCAGTTAAGTACTGTTCGAATGTTTCGGGTGTGAGATTCTTTAGATTTCCCAGTTCAGATGACCCTCAACGAGCCCTGCAATGGAAATTGGCCTGCAGCGATGCGACAATTCTGAGGAAACAGGATTTGCAGTGATCACTTCGAACCTTATTTAATGACTGGCCGCTACTTAAATAAAACGGCTGTTCCTACTTTGAACCTGTTTAAGAGACCGAAAAGCTTTGATATAGGTACACAAACCGATGGAATACAAATCGACAAGGGAACTCAAACATGTTCCACAAATGGTAAACTGCAATGTGCAAACATCACAAAACATGAAAGCCGCTGCCACTACATCTCCTCATCAACTGCTAATCCAAAAGCTGAGAACTATCCCATTTCATCATTCTTGCTCAGTTTCCCTACAAATATATGCTAAATTTGTTTTTAAAAATGAGAATTTTTTACATAATGAAGTATGCAAATCAAAATTTACAGAGTGATGCATTCAAAAGAGGCAAAATATAAAAATTAGAAAGTTCAATATACTGCAGCACAAATGATGTTAAGTTAATATTTCTCAGTGTTTTCTTCCAAAAGTGACCGTTCAACTGGATATCAAGTTCAGGATCTGATCCTTTGTATCTATGAATATTTTTATAGAATAGGAAATTGCTCTTTTATGTTTTTTTTTATGTTCTGAGAATGCTTAAGACGGAACCGAGATAATTATATAACAAAGATTGATAATGCTGAAGGAAACTTGACTACAAATTTTTAATGAATTTCTTTAACTTTTGATATAACTATATTAAATGAATTATAAAGAAAATTTCCTTTTTATTTGTTGCCCTCTTGTTTTAGCCCATTATTCAGACATTCAATACATGAAAGTGAAATTATTGTCTGGAATTGGTAAAAATTTGATCAGCAAAATTCACAAACTTTTATGATTACAATTACTCGTCAGCTTATTTTGTGTAACTTTGAAATTGGTGAAACAATTCATAAGACAGGAATTAACTTCTTCGTAAGAAGTTTGTCATCAATAATCAAAGGACTTCTAACTTGGAAACATAATATAATGGTTCCATTAAAATTTTGATGAAAATATATTATACATTATTCTTACATTCTTGTATTAGGAAATACTTGAAAATTTTTAAGAAATGCTTATAAAACAATTTTCATCCACATATAATAAGATCAATTAAAAGAAAATTTCTTCTTCTCATACGATTTTGAAAAAGGATATTTCTTATTCGTTTGTTTACAAAACTGCAGTATTAGTTGAACTATATGTGAGTAACATTACTATTTAATTCATCCATTGTGTCAAATGATATTTTCTTGTTTCTTATGAATTCTCTCTGGTCTTCACACATATTCCACAGGAAATAAATGTTCTGCTATTGAACTCTTCCTCAAAGTTGTATGGCAATGACCTAAAATTTTAGAAGATGTGAACTTTGGTTAATTTGCAGTTTAGGGACCCGACATAGATATACAAATTTTTATACTTGCAATCGATTCTACATGATGTTTTCATACTACTGACTTTTACAATTTTCTCAGTTGAATTGTTGTAGCTTAAAATTATAAGATGTTTTAGTAATAAATTAAAATAGATTGCAAATGATGAAAATACAAATTAACAGTGAAATATTGCTACTAAAGAAATTGCGTATTGGTTGCTGAAGTAAGTCGTTCAGAAACACTTGTGATGAAAGAAAAGTGCTTTCATATTTCCTAATAAATAAAAAATGGTTTTTCCAAATTCATCTTCATGTCGATTAAAATCCTTTTCTGTTTAGATTCTTGCTACAGAAACTAGGAACCGATTGGCTATCTTATTGCACGTGATAACGAAATGTGATTTCATTGGTGTTGCCTCGATTTACATTGCTCTTATGGGATTTTGAGTCAAGGAGGAATCGTTTTATGCGATTCTGTGGTTTCGCTTCGAAATACGTGAACACAATAATCAGTACTAATTTGACAGAGTGCACCCTCTTGTTTCTACTCTTTGTTATAACAGTCGACGTACGCCGCTATTGTATCGTCCTCCGATTAAGACCTCCGATTATAACCTCCGGTTTGCAAGTTTCGGAACCGAAGTCGGAACCGAAGGTGTGATAAATCGGAAGTTCCGACTTATCGGAGTCGAAGTCGAAGCTCCGTAACATCCCTACTGATAATGATTCGCACTGGCCATTCCCATCCTATCCCTTCTTCCGAAAAGAGGCGAATTTTAATTTGAGGTTCGTTCATTCATCGTGGTGGTTGTATCAGCATCACATTGTCCTAGTACGGGAGAAGGCTCTAGAAAAGGCGCGCAAATGCTTCTGCCTTCACGACAGTGCTTTCCTAAATTTTTATTGCTAGGAACGGAAATATAAATAGTTGCCCTCGTGCTTCACCCCAGTTCATATAGCACGACCACTTCATACCCAGCTAAATTCAATATCACTATCTTTCATCTCTTCCGTACATTTTCTGCCTTAAGGCTTTGTCACTCGCCCAATATGACATCTTATAAATTGTCTATCTCAGATGACCATCTAATCTAATTCGGTACGCTTTCCTGAAAAAACTAGTCTCTGAGGATTAGAATGAAAATCTTGTTGGAAGATCTTATCGACACTTTCGGGTGGTAATTCGATTTTCAAGGAGAGAAGAGCAGGATACGAGAGATGCTTACGTTTGGCAAAATTTGGTCAGATGGATAAATTTAAATATTAGATCGTTTAGTGTCTTAACTGTTAAGTGAATGAGGAATATCTAGACCGTTGATAATAATATAGGTTCGTCCTAACAAAGGAAATACCCCAACAATTAGTAATTGAACTAAATTGTTAATTTTACTTCGCATAATCAAGTATATATATTCTTTTGAACTTTTGGCTTACAACATTTAGTTGTAGTAATGTAACTGACGATATATTTCGGGCCGCTGATGAGGGTAAGGTTACAGCTTTGGCTTTGCTGGATTTCACTAAGGCATTCGACACAATCCAGCACCAACTACTCTTGGCAATTCTCCACTACATAGGACTTAGTATATATATATATTCTTTTGAACTTTTGGCTTACAACATTTAGTTAGCAAACAATAAAGCATATAAATCAGGGGTTAGTGACGGGGTGGCATACAATTCGGCGTATCACATAAAAGCCTAGGGAAAAAACACCAGTAAAAAAACCCTGACAGTTGATTTCAACGTTTTGAAAGAATTAATTCAAATAAATTTTTTTTTATTAATTCATTAGTTTATCTTTATTTCGGGGATGTGTACATTGAATAGTTTTTTTTTCCTGTATATGGGCTTATTTGAGTTTATATACCTCAACTCTAATTGTATTGTTAATAATAATAATAATAATAAATCTTCCACTGTTAAATGAACAACAGAAATATGTATTTGAAACTAAGAAATGAAGAAACTGGAGGGATTTACTTCTTAGATGCACCTAGTGATACAGGAAAAACTTTTTTGACTTCATTAATATTAGCAACAATTCGCTCACAAAATAAAATTGCACTTGCACTCACTTCGTCGGGAATCGCAGCAACTTTGCTTTAAGGTGGTCGAACAGCCCATTCAGCACTAAAATTGCCATTAAATATGCAAAGCAATGAAACTCCAACCTGCAACGTTTCGAAGAACTCTGCAATGGCAAAGGTTTTGCAGCAATGTAAATTGATTGTTTGGGATGAATGCACGATGCACATAAAAAATCTTTGGAGGCTTTAGACAGAACCTTAAAAGATCTACGGAGTAATAATAATCGATTTGGTGGTGCAATGATTTTATTAGCAGGAGATTTTCGTCAAACATTGCCAGTGATTTCACGATCAACGCCAGCTGATGAACTCAATGCATGTCTAAAGTCCTCCAATTTGTGGAAACATGTCAAAGTACTTCATTTAAGCAAGAATAAACGTGTCGAGTTACAAAATGACCAATCTGGAAACATATTCTCTAAACAACTCATTGACATTGGTAATGGCAAATTTCCTATAGACATGTTGACTGGCTGCAGTAACTTTCCTCAAAGTTTTTGTCAGTTAACTCGAGCAAAAGATGAACTTATTCAGAAGGTGTTTCCAGATGTTTCTCAAAATTACAGAAACCATGATTGGTTGAGCGAACGAGCTATACTGGCTGCAAAAACGTATAGATGTAAATGAATTAAATTTCAAAATTCAAGAACAAATTACAGGCGAATTGAGGATATATAAATCAGTTGATTCGGCTACTAATCAAGATGATGTAGTCAACTATCCTCCGGAATTTTTAAACTCGCTGGATTTACCAGGATTGCCACCTCACAATCTTCAATTAAAGGTTGGATCTGTGGTTATAATGTTGTGAAATATCAACCAACCGCGTCTTTGCAACGGTACACGGTTAGCGATAAAAAAATTACTAAACAATGTGATAGAAACAACTATACTCAAAGGAAATATAAAGGAGAAGATTTTCTCATACTTCGCATCCCAATGATTCCGACTGATGTGCCATTTGAGTTTAAACGACTACAGTTTCCAGTGCGGCTTGCTTTTGCTATGACTATAAACAAGTCCCAGGGGCAATCATTAAGTGTTTGTGGTATTAATCTAGAAAACCCATGTTTCTCACATGGTCAATTGTATGTTGCCTGTTCCCGTGTTGGAAAACCATCAGATTTGTTTATCTATGCGCCAGGTAATCAAACAAAAAACATCGAATACCATAAAGCACTACAATGATAATAATAATAATTATGATTCACATGATTAACAATAAAGTGATTACTTACTTTTAAATCCTTATATATGTTTTATTTAATTATTTTTTATTCACAACGCCCTATCACCAGGGTGACGGTTCTGTTCAGGAGAATTTTTTAAAATACGTAGGCACAAAAACTGCCACATTACAAATCTTTTCAACAGGACGAAGTCTGTCGGGTCAGCTAGTAGTTGATAAAATCACAGATGCTTATAGAATATGTTTTGATTTTTGAACAGGATCTATCGGTGTTCCAAGGTGCAGAAAGACACTTTAAAACAAGTATTTTTCAACATTTTTTGTAGTCTTCTAATATTCGAATCATTATATTTCAGGGCAGATCCTTTGGACTTAATCGACTAGGGTGAATTGATTCGCTGAAATTAAATTTCCACCATGACCAGCGAAAAAGACATCTTCTTGGATTCGATGTGCAGTGAAGCATCCGGAAAAAATTCGAAATGAGCTTTTTTTAAATAAGAAAACGATAAATTCTCGATCAGATCTAGCGCTAGCTTGTGGTTGGAATCATGACTGTGGGGGTTTGTCAAAATTTATGACCGAAATGAGTGCAAGGAGACGCCATAATCGCGAATGGTAAAAAAGATAACACAATCGGATTTGCACTCCGCTGCGGAGGAGTGAAATAGACGATGACGCATCCTTGCGTTTTCTCTTTCTTTCGATTTGTTATATGTGTTTCCGAGTATCCTGATGTAAGTGAAGCTGTATGTACAGAGTGAGCGTTTAAATGGGAGAATATGTAATATATTTTTATGGACATTCAGTACTAGGAAATAAAAATTTCATTGAAACTCTCATTTTTTAAATGGGTGAAGCTGTATTTTATTTTCCTTAATCGGTAAAGCTTTTTCTTTTGATTTCAAATATATATTTTTATTGAGGTTATCTTTGGATGAATATTGCAAATCTCGACTGAAATCGCATGTAGACTTACTTTTGTTCTATAAAAATGTGATTATTTCACTCATGTTACATAAGAACTTTCAAATAAATTGATAAAGTTGAAAATAGAGAAGAATATTAATTTCTTTATTTTCATTCCCTTGAACAGTCCTGGGTTTTCGTTTTATTAACCCACTATTCAGTAAACGTTTTTATAAATTTACAAAAGTTTTCTCGTTAGGAAATCTTTTGTGTGGGTAAAGTCGGCTATAATCTCAATAGTCGGTTTTGATTCGTTTTTATAAAAACTAAGACAATATAGAGTTTTTCTTCCAATATTAAAACATTTTCAACTCTCAAAAAAGAAATTCGAATGAAATGACAAACAGGAAAATTTAATATAATAGTAGGTATACAGGGTCTTTGACGAGGAACCTTACCCATATTTATACGGGAAACTACTGAACGTATTTTCATGAAATTCAGCACTTATAAGTATTTCATGATGCTGATGAAATCTAAAATATTTTCAAGGCATGAGCACCGGTTTTTCCGGTTTTTCCGTTTTTCAAATTAGAACACCATTTTTTCTATTGCAGAAATAGATTCCTTAGAAAATTTCAAGTTATTTTGATGCAACATTTTTCAGTTTTGGTTGGAAAATTCTCTCTGAGCGGGAAAATTCGAAAAAAAAAAAAAAAATCGCTGAAACAAAATAGAGCTCCCCTGGGAAACAAGAATAATCGCGATTCATGATACAGGGGTGAAAAAATAGCTTTCAAAGTTAGAGATGACAAAATCGTGAAAAATCAATTTTTTCAAATTAGAACCCCATTTTTTTATGGCAGATATTGAATCAACGTTAAAAATAATGTGAGTGTATGCATCACACCCTTGCCCTAAAGTCGATATTTTCTGAGTTATTCACAAAAAACTGTTTTTCGTCTTGAATTTTCAGCTCTTTCTTTTCCTTCACGCCAAAAGATGAAATTTTCAGGAACTGTTACTTAAACCATGTTTTAGATTTTACTACCCTAATATGCAAGAGAAAAAAAGTTACAGGTTGTTCCTAAATGGATGGCAAATTTGGATTCGAATTTGTATCGGAAACCCCTTTATTTCAACTAATCTGCCATCGGTTTCTCTCCAGTGATATATAAATAATTTCTTATGAACCATATACAAAAACTTACTATGTTTTACATTTTTTTTTAATGATAGATATCATTAATCACATCAGCCAAATTCCTCTTTATTCAGTAGCATTTTGTGTTTACTATTAATTTGGTGATAATTCGTATATTAAGTTAAAAAATCGATCACTATGCCTAATTTTACCAATGAAAATTATTTAAATCTCATTCTACTTCATGGAGAATGTAATAAAGTTGTAGATAGAACGATTCGACTGTACATTGAGAGGTTTCTGACCGACCCAGACCAACGAGAGATACCATTAACAGAACCATGACAAACTTGAGAAATGTTGGATCTTTCGTTAAGAAAACTATACACAGAGAAAAAAGTGTAGTAGAAGACGAGAACAACGAAATTACAGTTCTTGCATATTTTCGTGTGAATCCTCAAAATTCCCTCAAAGATGTCGAGATTGCTCTGGGATTATCTCAATCGAGTGTTTGGAGAATATTGAAAAAACATAAAATGCACCCATATAAATTCAATAGGGTACAGCATTTGAAGGAAACTGATTTCATCAGAAGAACAGAGTTTTGCGAAGCTATGATGATTCGATTTCAAGAGAATGAAAACTTTTTGGACTGTATAATTTGGACAGATGAATCTAAATTCACAAAGAATGGTTCTTTCAATAGGCATAACTAACATTAATGGGATGAAGAGAACAACCACCACTTCAGACAATGGAACTTTCAAGAGACCTGGAGTTTCAAAGTTTTTTGCGCCATCAAAAATAATGCAATTCTCGATGTTCACATTTATGATGGGACTTTAACTGGTAAGATAGAACACTACACATGTTTGCATTATTTAAAGAATGTTCTCCCTTAGGAGATAGATATTCTGACATATTGACTCAAATAATTGAGCCGCTAGTACAGAACCATAATGACTTATGGTATCAACAAGATGGCGCGCCTCCACACAATTCACTCAATGTGTCGAATATCCTATACAGGCTATTTGAAGATCGATGGTTGGCGAACAATGGTCCACATCTTTAGCCTCCACGTTCTCCCGATTTAACTCCTTTAGACTATTATGTTTAGGGTAGGATAAAAAATATTGTCTACTCAACTCCCCTGATAAAGAGGACTGCATAGAACGAGTCAGAAATGCGTTCAGGTTTGTTTCGATTTTTAGATTATAGTTTTGAAACTCGATTTGGTTTCTAAACACTTTTGCAGATCTCTTCCTCCCGATGAAATAAGAATTATAGAAATTAACGATCAAAACCTTGAGCATCTTCTCTAGTTATAACTGCGAGAGTTTGCCATGGTTCTCCTAATAGTAACTTGAAGTCGGTTTCAAGAAGGGGTGAAAAATCTAGATCATGGTTCAAATAACAGTTCCTGAAAATTTCAACTTTTTGGCGTGAGTGGCAGTTTTTTGTGAATAACTCAGAAAATATCCACTTAAGGGCAAGGGTGTGATGCATACACTCACATTATTTTTTAACGTAGATTCAATATCTGCCATAAAAAAATGGGGTTCTAATTTGAAAAAATTGATTTTTCACGATTTTGTCATCCCTAACTTTGAAAGCGATTTTTTCACCCCCTGTATCGTGAATCGCGATTTCGAATCTTAAAGTGGATACATCAATTTTACATCTGGAAAAATCCCAAAAATGAAAATTTTCCATCCAAAAACCTCGAAGTTATTCTTGTTTCAGCGGAGCTCTATTTTCGATTTTTTTTCGAATTTTCCCGCTCAGAGAGAATTTTCCAACCAAAACTGAAAAATGTTACATCGAAATTACTTGAAATTTTCTAAGGAATCTATTTCTGTAATAAAAATATGGTGTTGTAATTTGAAAAACGGAAGTTGACGTCATTTCCGGAAAAACCGGAGGTGCTCATGCCTTGAAAATATTTTAGATTGCATCAGCATCGTGAAATACATATAAGTGCTGAATTTCATGAAAATACGTTCAGTAGATTCCCGTATAAATATGGGTGAGTTTCCTCGTGAAATACCCTGTATACTTCTATAGTTGACGTATATTCTAAGTAGATCAGGGACGTAGAAGATGTCGGGTAAAAGGGGATTGTTTTTTTTGAAAATATAAAATCCTGAAGTGCTTTCAGATAAATATATCAATTCCCTTCGAAATCTAAATCAAATCAAGTGTTACTGCAACTTATAGTTAAATTCATTTATTTATATTCCGAGTTGCTTGCTCGATTCAATAATTTTACCCTCTGTATATGTTCATATCATTTTCCGATAAACGCGTAACATATGTTGGAGCATATGACCTATGTCGAACAAAAAGGGTACTGAAGCCGCGCTCGTCCGGTGCAGTGCACTTTTCTTCGCAATAAATTTCTCGTTAATTCTACAAATTCGAACTCTAGTGAAAAAGTGACTATTCTCGCTCGTGAGTGCCTGGACAAAGTTCATTCAGCCGTACTGTGAAACCAGGTAGGCAGCAGTCGATACTCCAACATTCGATTTACTTTCGAGTCATTTTTTCATAGTTTTTCAGAATTTCATTGTTAATTTCTCTTTCGTTTTCGTTTAATTTTCAAAGTCCCTTGTCGTGCCATCAAGTATTTCATTAAAAATCTTTTTCAGGGTCAATAATGGTCAAATTCCTCGAAATTATTTTTGAATTTCCATTCAAAAAAATCCTCGTATACTAACATTACAACAGAAGATTATCATTATCCATTCAACAAGTATGCATGCGAAACCGTGGGTAAAAGCTTGCATATAGTCAGCCATTCACGGACCGAATATACCGAGCGGTTTCAAATAGCAGACCATTAGTCATCCTTGAAAGCGTAACAACCAGACCGAATTCAGAACAGATAAAGAAACAATAATTTTATCTTATGAACAACAGTTGAACTGGTAACCGAACGCAATCTTGTTTCGGGACCATTAAGTTAATTATTAAACCCTTTCTTGCAAACGGGGTGCGAGAGAGACGAAGATACGGCGATGATTTATGCTATCTGAGATTTCAGTATTGAAAGTCACCTCCGAATGGAAGAAGATATTATGGGAATATTCCAGCTGGATGATTTTTTTCCTAATTTATTTTTCTTTTGAACGCACTTTTCATTAGTTATTTTAATATTAATGTTATCTGTGTTGGCTGTATCTATTGGCCCCAACCTTCCTAATCTGATGAATTGCTTTGTACCATATTCGTTCCGTGTGGGAAACATATCCTAATGTTTTCATAGGTGGAGACTTCATTTCAATGGAATAACGTGGCAAATACGTTCTCCCACATCCCTAAATACTATGTCCGGGCGTTTTGTCAGCTTGCTTGATGAGACTTCTGCTGACAAGCACGAAGATTTGGTTTCTGGGACGGAGTATATTGATTCTCCCGATCGATCTGATCCTTGGATGATTGTCTCCAGTTTACCTCGCCTCCTGAGCGCAGAACTTCATTAAAATCCATTTTAATAACTGATTTCGATTCTCCCAATCGTCATCTTTTCGGCATTGACTGGAGCCATTTGTTGGGTGGTTTGGATGTGAACGCTGCCTGGGACCGTTTCTGTTCCTGCCTTAAAGATTCAGTATCAAGTTTCACTAGTGTTGCGATATTCTCGCAACAAAGGACAGTTCTAGGAAATTGGGGTAGCGGCCGTCACTTCCAAGAACGCCTTCTGTCGGACGGAATTTTGGAAATCCCTAAACTTAGCTACCTGTACTTTGTACACGCCCGACCTCTTTTAATCAAGTAAATTCATTCTCTCTACACCTCTCAAGGTGGTAAGTACTCCTACAAGTAAATTCATTCTCTCTCAAGACGCTCTTGTGCACAGTATCTTCAAGTAAGCTCTCTTTTATCAATTTACTTTTCACGAGTCCATAACGGCACTCAGAACTACAAGTTCCTCTAAAGATCTCTCAAAATAATCTGTTTTCGGGTCAGTTAGCTACCCTAGTTCATGTGTATGTGAATTACTCAGTTGAAATTCTCTACGTAAAAGAAAAAGGTTGTGAATTGTGAATCTGTGAAGCAATTACATATCGCCAAGGCACAATTCATCAGTGGAAGCTTGTGAAGCCTTATTCAAAGTGCCTGCACCATATTCTGAGAAATCTACCCTCGACGATTGAAGCAGAGCTGTGGTGAACTCCAAACAACAAATAAGGTCAGATCTCTTTATCATTTATATGCAAAGAGCATAGAGGTTCAAATCCTTGGTTATTATAGACACCTAAAAACTCTTTCTGTGAGTGTAATCTCGAGTGCCGAACATGGTGTCACTATTCTTATCTGTGAATACATAATTCTATTATAACTACAAACTTGTTTTTATTCACCTTGCAAACATCTTTTCTAATGAAGATAATTTTTGGATCTACTGTTTTAGTATAACCAGCGACTAAGGAAGTCCGCTGCCCTTCATTAAGCGGGTGATTATTATTACTTCTAATTTTGTACCCGCACAACTAGAAATAAGTTCATTCGATCTGTGGCTTCTAAGCCCTGGCTGACCTTATTATATAATAATAATGTCTTTATTTTCATATCTGACCTATACAATATGATACATTATATCGACCTAGAAGAAAAATGGCGGAGTCCAGGTGAGCCTCCGGAGAGACTCTCTGATCTACTCAACCATGAAACTGAATGTGAAAATTCATAAATAATAACAATAGTGGAGTGATCAAGAGGAAATTAGCAAACACTTTTATGAAATATGGGCAGCGAAAAAGAATATATACATACAAAGTCAACTTCCTTTATCACGTAGAGGCACTCGTCGTTAGTGAGGTCTTCAAGACTCCATGAGAAACCCTCCATAACGTTTTCTGAAAGTTGCTCTAGAGAGTCGTAAAAAAGATTCAGGGAGACCATTGTGAAATTTCGCAATGTTGTAGGAAAAACTCCTCTCAAACATTGCCGTTCTGTGAAATGGTGGAGTTATTTTCCCCTGAATCTAATGTTAAGATTGTGGACATGGGTTCTGAAAACTATTCGCCTGTAGAGGTAAGAAGGGCACTTGAGTAAAATTATATCTCTGAAGAAACATGCTGTGTGTAGCTTTCTCCTTTCTTCCATAGTGAGCCATCCCGTCTCCGCAAGTTTGGGCTTAATCGACTCATACTTTCTCACACAATGAATCAGCCTTAGACAAGAGTTCTGTACACGCTGTATCCTCATTTTATCAGACTGTGTGAGACAGTTTCCATAGACCACATCACAGTGATTAAATACTGACAAGACCAAAGAGTCACAGAGAATTACCTTGATCCCTCGAGGAAGCAAATGCCGATTTCTATAAATCAATTTTATCCTTCCATAAGCTTTTTTTATGCATTCTGTCACATGTGAACTGAATCTTAGGGAACTATCAAGAACTAGACCAAGATTCCACGCTGCGTTCATCACAGGCAGGACCACACCGTCGACCTCCACCTTCACCAAGTCCCTCAGTCCCAACACCTCCCGCTCAGGCCCGATAAGCAGCATAGTGGACTTATTCGCATTGAGCTGAAGGGAATGTTCAAGAGCCACAGTTCTCAATGCCTCAATTTCCCTACTTAATATGGCTGTGGATTCAGTGACATTATTCCTAGTAAAAGATAAGTATACCTGTGTATCATCGGCATAGAATTGAGATGAACAAATTTTCAATGCCTTCGGCAGGCTCAACGAGTATATAGCATATAATAACGGCGCAGAAACGGAACCCTGGGGTACCCCCGATAGATATCAGCGAAATCAGACATGAGTGAGTCAATCACCACGCACTGGGACCTACGCGAAAGGAAGTTCGAGAAAAACTGTACAGCTCTATCACTAAGTCCTATGTAGTGGAGAATTGCCAAGAGTAGTTGGTGCTGGATTGTGTCGAATGCCTTAGTGAAATCCAGCAAAGCCAAAGCTGTAACCTTACCCTCATCAGCGGCCCGAAATATATCGTCAGTTACATTACTGAGTGCAGAAGAACACCCATGGCCCCTTCTGAACCCTGATTGGGTTTCGGGAAGTATATTGTTGGCTTCCACAAAAATCGAAAGTTGTTTGTTCACGATCTTCTCCAGCACCTTCGACACACAAGACAATATGCTAATAGGACGTAAGTCCCTATACTCCCTGGGGGCTGAAACTTTAGGAAGAGGCACCACGAGTGCACTCTTCCAACATTTTGGGTAAACAGAATGGCGGATGCAATAATTGATAATATGAGTGGCAGGATAAAAGGACAACAGAGTTGTAATGTAAATATATTGATGCTATTCACTCCCTCGGATCGAGATTTTATTGCATCTACAGTTCTCAAAACCTCAATCTCATCTACCTCCGTAAAGCTGAAAGGAGTAACCACTGCGTCCAATATATTGTCTCTATAAAAGTTCAGTGTTGGAGAGTCTACCACTGACTGAACACCAACGACACCAGTAAAGAAATCATTCAGCTCATTTGGGTTTTTCAGATGTTCTGGTATTTCTGAATTTCTAGAGCCAACAATGTCAAATTTCTTCATTTTACACCAGATGTTAATTTTTTCCCGAAATTGGTCTTCAAAAAATGCTCTCTTCTCATGCCGCATCATCAGAGTCGTTTGGTTTCTCAACGTTTTATAATATTCCCAATGGTGGGGATTTTTAGATTGTCTAAACCGAGAAAGAGCATTATTTCTCAATCGAATTGCAGCGCGAATGCTTTCAGTCAACCATGGTGGTCTGCGTTTAGTCAATTTGGTTATTCGTTTCGGTGCATGCAGATTGAGCAATGCCACAAGGTTTGAATTAAAGAACTCAACTTTTTTGTCAATATCCACGAAATGATATACATTCCGCCAGGGAATCGATTGGAGGTCGGTGTAGAACTGTTGCATCTGATTGGAAATTTACTTTTTCTTACTTGTTCGATTGTATATGAGATCTGAAAATCCAAAATTTCTGGCTAGGATCTCTAACTATGAAAAAGGGAACTATATTACGAGTATGCTCCTCCTGGAAATGCCAATAAATACCTCATTAGAATTCTACGGTCATAAACACAGAGAAAAAATGAGAGCAATATGCGGCTCCGCAGGTTCATTCACATAAAACGGATCATAGAACTTGCATCGTGATGGCATAACAAAAGGATCGAGAGAGAAATAATTCTCACTCTGTTGGAGACGGAAGAATCGATTCGAAAGACCGCAGAAGTTTGCTTTCTTCTTGCCGTATGAAATACGATTCTTATCCATACGGATACAGTCCATATAATAATTTCGGAAATCAAATAAAAATAACCATAAATTTCGGACATTAGCATAAAACCATGACGGTCTATGTAAATCGGGCCATCGTTGGGACGCCATTCGGGGTTGACGTATGGGATGAGCGCCGCTCTTCGATTGCAAAAAGGAGAACTTTATTACTTCTTTTCGACTGAGATGATTTATTTATTCATCGTCGAAGTATTTTTCGGATCGGAAACTCCCTTGATAACCCGAGCCATCTGAGCGTTTATGGCCACGAAACGAAGGTTCAGGAGATCCCAAAAGAATTTTTAATTTTTTTTTCGGTTATCCCAATGAGAAATTTTTGTTTCATTGATGTTTAATAATGGTTGAAAGAACCAAAGGATGAATCTTAGAGCTACCGCCTTGGCCAAAAGTATTGAGCACCCTAAAAAATTTCGTAGGTGCACGGCAAGTGTAGGAAAAACAAAGCTATTGTTTAAGGATTCTTTTGTCGGCATCTAAAAAGGATTAAAAATAATTACATGTGCCGCAAAAAGCAATAAAACACCTGGGTGCCATAAAGTTTGCTATTTCTGCACATTTTGTCTTTATTCATCAGTTCGCTACTGCCCTTCGTTGTGGACACATCCAGTCGTTTAGTTTACTTTTGGTGATTGTTTGCGGAAGATTGGAGTTATATCGTTATAATATGCCAAAAAGAAACGAACTTTCGTTAAAAAAACGTGTGCAGATACAGGTTCTGCATGAGCAAGGGAAATCACAAGTAGAGATTTCCTAAACTGTGAAATGTTCGCGCCGATCTGTGCAATATTGAGCGATTCTCTGCTACCGGATCTCATCGGAATAGGCCTGGAACCGGGCGCAAACGCATCACTACAGGTCGTCAAGATCGTCAGTTATTGAGAGAGTCGTTAAAAAATTGGAAAAAAAATTCTTCCGAGCTTGCTGCTGAATTGTCAGTAGAAATTACACCATCAATTTCTGCTCGCACAATTCGCAGACGACTTCAGGAAGCTGGTTTGAGAGGGTGTAAAGCCAGAAAGAAGCCATGGCTCTCGGATGACAACAAGAAAGCTCGATATGAATAGGCTTTAAAACACCGAAGTTGGACGGCAGAAGATTGGTCAAATGTCGTGTGGTCAGATGAATCAAACTTTGAGGTAAGTTAGTTAATTTAATGTCCTTTTAATATTTCATAAAAAGTTTGAAAAAAATGCCTCTTTACTTCAATTTAATATTTTTCTCGGGGCTGAATATTTTTCTCGTTGTTGCAGATTTTTGGAACACCTGGTGTGATCTTTGTGAGTCGCTGGGTAGGTGAAGAATTTAAACCAGAGTGTGTAGTACCAACTGTAAAACACGGTGGCGGCAACATAATGGTTTGGGGCTGCATGACTGATTCTTGAGTTGGCGAATTGTTCGTGTGTGAGGGTCGCATGAACTCTGAAAAGTACATAAATGTACTAGAATCTGCGTTGTTGCATTCATTCAACACACTTTTTGGAGACACAAATATGGGTGGCGTTAAATTCCACCGCCGTGCCACAATTCTGCTCACTCGATGACATGGTTTCAAGAAAATTGCATTGAACTTCTGGACTGGCCTGCCCAGTCTCCGGACCTAAACCCCATAGAGCATTTATGGGGTTTATTAAAGTGCAGAGTTCGGCGCCACACCATTAACAACAAAGAAGAGCTAAAACGCTGCTTGCGTCTGGAGTGGAACGCGATAACGGCTGAAGACTGTAGAAAACTAGTGAACTCGATGCCAAAAAGAATTTCTGCCGTAATTAATTCAAAAGGTGGACCCACAAAATATTGATTATGTATTAATAAATAATGATATAAACATACAGGAATTGTTTCATTTTATTTCGGTTTGACCCTGTTCAAAAAACTGAAAGGTGACATGGGTGCTCAATACTTTTGGCCAAGGCTGTATATTTACTGGTGCAAACAACACTAACATACCAATAAGAATTTTTATGAATATCAAGTAACTCACGACACACCTATCATAAAACTCTCAAATCATAATTATGACGCTCATTATAGAACGACACTCTTAGGAAAAAGTACCCGGAAATTCTAATATTTGAATTTGATGTATGTTGGTAAAGCTGTACGTGATCACTATGTCAAACACAGGCTAAATTTGTTAACTAGTTTGTTAGTTAGTTGTGATCTACAAATGTAACAATGGAAATAATATTGAACAAGGAGTTTTGTCCCAAAATTTTTCTTTTGAACGAAATTTCCTGCGCTGACTCATTGCAAATGCTGAAAAGGGCTCATGGAGAACTAGTTTGATCGAAAACCCAAGTGTACAATTGATACAAAGCTTTTAAAAACGGTAAGGAAATCGTCGAAGGTTTGCCCCTCATTCAGGATCATCGTCTACCTTTTCAACCAACGATAACGTCAAGAGTTTGTAAGTACAATAGTATTGATAATGTCCCTGATTAATCTTTATATGTGATAAATAAGATAATAGTATATCTCTAACATCTACAAATATTTTGACGGAATTCATCTCCTAAACAATTTCAGTTCTTTAAATAAAAAATTTGTTAAAAGTTACTGTTTTTCTCTACCAAATTTCCTTCTCTAGAAAATAAGCATTAGCTACTTCGAACCATTTTGAAATTGAGTAAATTGTCCAAATCAGATATCATTTTTTCATGACTCGAATTAGCTTGAAAATAATAATTCATAAGAGGTATTAATTTCAATGAACCTCCTTCCCGCCAAATGAGGAAATTAGTTCGAGCGACCAAACGCATGGTGTCACTTTGTTAGCGTGACAAGTCCTTAACTCCTGCGTTGGCAGTCTATGAAGGTACTTTGTCTATGCCGTTTATGATGCGATACGACGTCGCTCCATCGCATCCTAGTCCTCATCGAGGCGAAGTGAGCCATTTGAAGTGAGGTGGTACATTGTATAAAAATGAACCGCTCTTACATTTCCTCGTCGTGTACGGGACAAATAAGCCTCTTGTAAGAGGTACCTAACACTACTGCAGACATGCTGTGTGGTGCGAATTCTGATGCCACGTTCATGGGACGGATCATAACTGCTGACGAGCTATAGGTCTATGAAAACGAAACTCAAACTAACCAGAAATCATAGAAATTGTTAGGAAAAATGAGCCGAAACCGGAAAAAACATGGCAAAATCAAGACGATGCTTATTGTTTTCTCTGTTGTTTTTTGTAGCAAAATAATTGGAATATTCAGCATAACTATAATGCTGCATCTCATCGAGCCACTAGTATTGACAATTTTAAGAGCAAACATCCAATAAACACCATCGACAATCCACCTTTGTCGTCTGATCTAGCTTCGTGTGAGTTTTTTCTGTTCTCCAGAATGAAATTACCGCTCCAGGAAACCAAATTTGACTCCATAGACGTCAAAAAAGAAAAATCGCAGAAGAAGCTGAAGGACATCCCTGAAAGCGCCTCTAAAAATGTTTCCATAATTGAAAAAAACCTTTGCACATGTATATCGCTTCAAGAAGAGCATATTTTGAAGGAGGTTCAATAAATATTCAAGAAGTTTAGTATTTTTTGCGTTTCTCCACAATTTCAGGAAATTTTTTGCTAGAGAGTAAGTTGTCAGAATATCTTGATATTTAAATTTAGTTTTCTTCAAGAAAATCTTATTCTCTTTCTTCGTAATTTGGACTAAAATAAATAAGGTGATTCAGGGTCCAGGAAAAGACTTCACAATAAGCCTGCAAAAGCTCCTGACCTTAAATTAAGTGTTCTGAGATTTTGGCAAATCCCACCAATCAGAACGCGATATTTGATCTGCAAATCAATATTCCGAAATTCCTGTAAACCTAAGCGAAACCCTTCCGCTCCTAGCATTGAAATAATGTCTTGCCTATCGGATGATGTTGATTAATCGAGGTATCAGAGCGGTCCGAGCAGAGAACAAAACAGAATCAGCGAGACCACTTTGATCCTCTTAGCGATGACGCGATTAGCCCGATATGCGGCAAACGCGGTCGGCTGCGAAATCTCAGCTTACCCCGATATTATCATTTAAATCACAATGAACTGACGTTTATTCCATCGGTAGGGGAACAATGGAAGGCCTACTTCTGATTAGAATGACTTCTGATTGGGTGAAGGTGGAGCTCCCTCAATATTTTTTATCTGTATTAGCTAAATTGATATAAACAAATTTTTTTCACATTTTCCTAGAGTTGTTTCAAATTTTTGAACATGAATGTACTCTCAATATCTTTTATGAGTTGATCATTTCTCATTTTCAGATTTTGCCGATCCAGGAGACCTACACACGTCTAAACCTAGCTCATTCTCCATCTACCAATGGTTCGGGTTTCAGACCTGCGCTACTAACAGAAGAGGGAGTGATAACAGGGTCCTTCACGAGGAACCTCACCCATATTTATACGGGAAACTACTGAACGTATTTCCATGAAATTCATCACTTATAAGTATTTCACGATGCTGATGAAATCTAGAATATATTCAAGGCATGAGCACCTCCGGTTTTTCCGGAAATGAAGTCAACTTCAATTTTCAGATTAGAACACCATTTTTATTGCAGAAATAGATTCCTTAGAAAATTTCAAGTTATTTTGATGTCACATTTTTCAGTTTTGGTTGGAAAATTCTCTCTGAGCGGGAAAATTCGAAAAAAAAATCGAAAATAGAGCTCCGCTGAAACAAGAATAACTTCGAGGTTTTTGGATGGAAAATTTTCATTTTTGGGTTTTTTCAAGATGTAAGATTGATGTATCCACTTTAAAAATCGAAATCGCGATTCATGATACAGGGGTGAAAAAATCGCTTTCAAAATTAGGGATGACAAAATCGCGAAAAATCAATCTTTTCAAATTAGAACCCCATTTTTTATGGCAGATATTGAATTTACGTTAAAAATAATGTGAGTGTATGCATCACACCGTTGCCCTAAAGTGGATATTTTCTGAGTTATTCACAAAAACTGTTTTTCGTCTTTAATTTTCAGCTATTTCTTTTCCCTTCACGCCAAAAAGATGAAATTTTCAGGAACTGTTACTTAAACTATGTTTTAGATTTTACTACCCTAATATGCAAGAGAAAAAAAGTTACAGGTTGTTCCTAAATAGATGGCGAATTTGGACTCGAATTTGTATCGGAAACCTCTTCATTTCAACTAATCGGCCATCTGTTTTCTCCAGTGATAAATAAATAATTCCTTATGAACCATATGCAAAAACTTACCACATTTTACATTCTTTTTTTAATGATAGATATCATTAATTACATCTGCCAAATTCCTCTTTATTCAGTAGCATTTTGTGATTACTATTAATTTGGTGATAATTCGTATTAAGTTATAAAATCGATCACTATGCCTAATTTTACCAATGAAGATTATTTAAATCTCATTCAACTTCATGGAGAATGTAATAAAGTTGTAGACAGAACAATTCGACTGTTCATTGAGAGGTTTCCTGACCGACCCAGACCAACGAGAGATACCATTAACAGAACCATGACAAACTTGAGAAATGTCGGATCTTTCGTTAAGAAAACTATACACAGAGAAAAAAGTGTAGTAGAAGATGAGAACAACGAAATTACAGTTCTTGCATATTTTCGTGTATAACATTACAGGACATTTTAACGATAGAAAAATGTTTCTGAAAGATAAATTTATTCGTGTAAATTTTAAAATTGTGACTAGGAAGAGTATTATGTGCTATATCAATTATGGTCAAGTAATTCTTTTTTTATACCTGTATATGTGAAGACTACATAACTGATTTTAAATAATGATATTGCTTAATTTGGTTTTTTCCAATTTGTAAAATTTTTATTTGTTGTGGTATATCCCGAAGTGGTTTAATAAAACAAAGTTATAATTTCAAAGTCGATTAACCAACTTTTGTTTCTTTTTCATATAATGCTCTCCATTACGTTATCATCCTTTAAATTGAAATTTTCAAATACAGAATAACTTTTCAAAGATGTTTACTGAATAACAAAATTACGTATCATCTTCGTTTGAAATTTATAACCCATTCCAAGAAAAAATCGGAAACATCATGAGTAGCCCAAAAACCATCTTGAAATTTATATATGGGATAACTATTGATGAGATGAGGTATTGTTTCTTCTGCTTCTCCACATTCACAACTTGCGCTAGGAACTGAGTTCCATCTGGATAGCATGCTATTGGTACAACCATGACCTGTCCTCAAACTATTAAGAACTGTCCAAATTTTTCTTGGAACAGGAATTTTTTCAGAAGGATCATAAACGAGATACTTATTGAACATTTCGTAAGAGTTTCACTCAGTCTTCCATAATTCTTTATCACTTATGTTCATATTGAAGAACGTATTATGCCATAATGGTTTACGTGACTTTAATCTGGGAATTCTATTTTGTGGAAAATATGAAATAATTGGGAATAAATTGGGAAAGAATGATATTTGTTCCAAGAATTCAGAGCTGCAGTCTGTCTGCGAATATGGGGAGAGACAATGTGAGACAAAACTGGAAACCAATGAACCGGTATAGATCTTATGGTGCCAGTAATTATTCTCGAGGATGTATTCAATTGTGCATCAATTTTTTGTGTATGTGCACTATTATATCAAACAGAGCAACAATACTCAGCTGCAGAAAAGACTAGGGCTAGAGATGCTGTGCGAAGAGTGGAAGCATCAGCACCCAAAAATGATCCAGCTAATTTCTGTAGAATATGATTCCTAGTTTTCAGTTTTAGGCTCAGATCATTTAAATGAGCCTTCTAATTGAGAGATGAATCTAATTTAACTCCTAAGTATTTTGGATAGAAACTATGTTCGATAGGAGAATCATTGAAAGTTACAGCTAATTTCCTATATTTTTCATGATTATTAAGATGGAAATTTGTACAGCATTTTTTATATAAGATTCAATTCTTAAAAGAAATAACCTTTCTAATATCTTGAAAGGAACACTCAATAAACTGATTGGTCGATAACTATTAGGATCAAGGATTTTTCCTAGTTTCCAAATACCTATTACGAAATTCGGAAAGTTTCCTGAATTCAGAATATTATTATAGAAAGACAATATCCAAGACAAGGCCTTCTTTCCTAAATGTTTGATGAATTCACGATAAATTCCGTCAAAACCTGCTGCTTTTCGAGATTTGGTAGATTTGATTGCATCCCTCAATTCATTTATATTGAATGGATGTGACACATGTTCTGAAATAGGACCTGATCTCCTGAATATGTGTAATTTTTTCTTCATATTCCTTATTTTAGATTGGGATATATTGACTGATTCAGATACATCAACTAGGCGGAGAGCGAACAATCTTGGATCAATTTTTGATGATGATGAGGCAAGAGGAGCAGCTTCACCTAATTTTCTGAATATATTCCATGAACTCCTACACGAATGTGTGAAATTTATTTTTGATACATTACTATCCCATTTCTCTTTTCGGCTTGTATTGGTAGAATTCGTAAGCCTTTCACATTTATCAACGGATGGTGATGTTTGATAGTCCTTGTACAAATGATCGGTTTCTTTCGACCAACCTGGAATATAATCTTTCCGGAAACCTCTTGGAACGAAATTTTTTACTGCGGCTTTCACAACACCTAAGAATCTGTGATAGTTATCGTGAGTGAGTTTAATCCATCTAATATAATATCACTGTCTACCTTCTTAGCAAATTTAATACAATTCGCTTTCTTAAAATTCCAACGATGTCTTCTTAAACATTCAGAATATTGAATTAAACTTCTTGAAGTCAACAAAATAGGCCTATGTTAGCAATGAGGAATTTTACGCGTTACAGGAAGTGGTTTGCAAGTATTGTCACAAGACGCTAGGCAGAGATCAGGATTATAGCCTCTATTCCATCGAGAAGAATGAAAGGAAGGTACATCTTTTCCATCAAAAATTAAATAAAAATTATTATCTTCCATCCAGTCAGCTAAAGCTATTCCACTTCTAGCATTATTACTATAACCTCACATTACGTGGTAAGAATTGAAATCACCGCAATAAATTGAAGGATGAGGAAGATTTATTTCCAAATTTCTTGGCCAAATAGAATTTGGAGGTTTATAAATCACCGAAAGAAAAATTAATAATGAAACTCTGAAAAATGAAATAATGACTCGAAAGAAAATGCGAATGCTGGGTATCGACTTCTGCCTACCTGGTTTCACAGACGGCTGAATGACTTGTCCAGGCGAGAATTACTTTTTCACTAGAAATTTACTTTTTCACTAGAGTTCGAATTTGTAGATTTTAACGAGAAATATTTAATTTGGATGAACGCCGTTTCAGTACTCTTTATTCGACATAGGTTTATAATCAGAAAATTAACGATGAATGAAACTAACAAATTTAAATAAAAAATATCACAAAATTTTGAAGAGATAAAGAAAACTACCCTCAAATTCGCCTTTTCGGATTAACTGGATATTTTGATTCAAGGATTTTTTAATATAACAAGCTAAACCGTAAATTTTACTAAGGAGATAATCAATGAATACATAACCTTTTATGTTTCCTCTTTCATGAGGATTTTTTTCCGTATCCGCATGTGTCTCTTGAAGGAGAATTATCTCTGCACCATAGTCCTTTGCTAATTTAGAAATATAATCACTCTTGTCCTTAGAAATACCCTCTATATTTAAATCCAATATAAAAAAAATTGTCGCCAATCTGAAAGGAGGATTCTTCGAATCGGGTCATGCGGTCCAAGTGACGATTTTTCAGATCTTCTGATGTTTGCAGTCTGCTATGGAACTTATTCAAAGAGAAATCATCATCCATAGTTGGGGAAGGTTGTGATATAACACTTATTTCATTTAAAAAATAGCAGAGGAAAAATACGATTGCAACATGTTCAGTTTTACCGAAATAACAGGCGACCATTTACTTGGCAGTGAGAAAATCGATAATTTTCACAGTTTAAAGATTGTTAATATTATTCACTCTGAGCGAATTATCAGGAAAGTTAATCTTTGGTTTCATTATTTCCTCAGCATTGAGCTCTTATAAAATGTCTGAAATTATTCATGATATCTTTTGTTCATCAAATAGATAACGGGAAGCAGTATATGGTGTTTCTGTGAATTCTTCAGAAACTCTGCAAATATTTGGTCGAGGAAAAAGAAATCCATTATTTCATACTTTAATTTTTAGAGCTTTACTCAACATAGCTACAATCATTCGATAATGATCAAATATGCACACATTTTTTCAGTTACCTGTTGCCATTCAGAAGGCTATTTTATTATGCCACGTTCCCAAAACGTCTATTAACAGAAAATAACCATTTTTTCAAATTTTCACTTGAGGACAATTTTACAGCACCAAGCGCGATAGACATGGACAAAACTAAATGATACAATCACTTGATACCAGATCTAGACAATGAGACGGATGCATAAGAACCTCGCAATCAAGGTCCCGAAGCTCATCAAAGAAATATGAGGCCTTGCATTGTCCTAATGGAATACGACATCTTTCTTATTTCCCTTGAATAAATGAAGTATCTCAAAAAGCAATACATACTTACCAGAAGAAACATATCAGTTTCAATAACTATATGATTTTCGATCGGAGATAAGGCATTGCAACTGTGGCAGTCCTATAGATCAGTCACAATACTGTCAGTATTTCCCCTACATCGAAATCTCTATATCGATTAGCCATTTTCCGGTAATCTTTAAAAAACGAATTAAGATAATAATCCCGAGGGTAAATAAATAATATTCGAGTGGAGTAATCTGGAACAAGTGTCGTTTCCCTTACCCGAAAAGACCGCGTCATTGTGGAGAAACGAGGGGGTTAATGTTTTTCAACCCTGTAATCTGATATTGTCCGCTTCCATCAACGGATAAGTTCACCATCCGGAAAATTAAATTTGTAGTACCCTGTACAAAAAAATGAATCCGACGATTGAAGAAATATGCCATGATGGTTGAGTTCGTCGGGAAAGTTTCCCGATTTGTGACCCTGACGATAACGTGAGGAAAGAATATTTTGCGCTCTTAGTCCTAGTTGAAAAGTGAGATAATATTTTCATCGAAAAGTCATTAATCTCAAACGTTTATGTTCCAATCTGTGGTAACTAAAAGTATAGTAAACATCTGGAAATAAAAAGACAAAAGCAGACAAAAGAACTGAATACAGAATACAGAAATACGTATCATATTCGTTTAAAATTTATAACCCATTCAAAAAAAAAAAAAAAAAATCGGAAACATCATGAATAGGCCTAAAAACATCTTGAAATTTATATATGGGACAATTATTGATGAGATGAGGTATTGTTTCTTCTGCTTCTCCACATTCACAACTTGCGCTAGGAACTGAGTTCCATCTGAAAAGCATGCTATTGGTACGACCATGACCTGTTCTAAAACGATTAAGAACTGGCCAAATTTTTCTTGGAAGATCAAAACCTGGAATTTTTTCAGAACGATCAGAAAAGAGATACTTATTGAACAATTCGTAAGAGTTCCACTCGGTCTTCCGTAATTCTTTATCGTTTATGTTCATATTGAAGAAAGTATTATGCCAAAATAGTTTACGTGACTTCAATTTGGGAATTCTATTTTGTGGAATATATGAAATGATTGCGAATAAATTGGTAAAATAATGATATTTGATCCAAGAATTCAGAGCAGCATGTCTGTCTGCGAATATGGGGAGGGACAATGTTAGACAAAACTGGTAACCAATGACCCGGTGTAGATTTTATGGTGCCAGTAATTATTCTCATGGATGTATTCAATTGTGCATCGATTTTTAGTGTATGTGCACTATTAAACCAAACAGAGCAACAATACTCAGCTGCAGAAAAGACTAGGGATAAAGATGCTGTGCGAAGAGTGGGAGCATCAGTACCTCAAGATGATCCAGCTAATTTCTAAAGAATATTATTCCTAGTTTCAGTTTGAGGCTCATATCACTTAAATGAGCCTTGTAATTGGGGGATGAATCTTATTTAACTCCTAAGTATTTTGGATAGAAATTATGTTCGATAGGAGAATCATTGAAAGTTACAGCTAATTTCCTATATTTTTATGATTATTCAGATGGAAACAAGATACCTCTGTTTTGTTGGGATTTGGACATAAACGAATTGCTGAGATGATGTCGTGGGTAAATCACTGAGATATAAATTGAAAAGTAAAGGACCTATAACTGATTTTTCAATGTTTTGAAATTGCTACTCTTATTGTCAATAAAAACACGAAACATTCTATCAGATAACATATTTTCTAATAATCTTACCATTTTCCCACACTTCAGATGGGTATAGACTTTGAAAATCAATCCATCTTCCACACAGTGTCATATGCCGAAGATAAATCAATGAAAGCAGCTCCTGTTTCAACCAATCATTGAAGCCTGATTTTATGAAAGTTGTAAGGCTGAGAACCTGATCTGAACAATTTCTATTTTTGCTAAAGTTTTTTGACATATTCGTAGTAGACGTTTTGGCATTTGTTACAATTAATTCAGTTTTGCTCCAAAATCGCATTGAAATCATTAAAAATCACTATGAAAATCGTGGTTCTGTTAAAATTACATTCTGTAAAATTTGTGATATTTTCGGACAACATAGTTGACCTTTTGAAACCGTTATCAAGAATTTGGTCACTTAATTTGAGTCGACGTGCTCTGTACAAAATATGCCACCACTTTTTATCCGTTTTTGTGTTGCCTCCTTCATCTGCATTGCAGTGACGGTTGACTTTTGTCTTCACGAAACCGTGCTGGTGTACTGACAGCGGCCTTATCTCCGCTCTTCATCAATCCGGCTCACAATCATTTTTTCCAACATTTTCCCAACTGTGCCAGCAAGCACAGAGGTCTGAACATGGGAGGACGTTCAGGTCAACTTGCTCTTCACGGGAGGAGCACAACTCTGCTTTATACTCCACCTTGTTGCAGGAACTTCCTGTTTTCAACAGCTCATTGTACATCTCGAGCATCGACTCTGTTCTCACGGTACATGCAATTTTGACCGCCTCCACCGTCACCCCGTCCAGACCTGGGGCTTTTCCATCCTTCATACTCCTCACCGCCTCCATCATCTCTTTCTCTGTGAACAATGGCACATCTGTTCTGTCATGCTGCAATTGAATCAAGTAAATGGATATAATATTTGGTTATTCTTTCACCAGACTATCTAAATAGTGCATAATTATCAAGAGGACAAAGGCTCACTGGAATTAATATCATTCACTTTTCTTCAAACTGATTTTAACTGAACTCTCAAGTTCTTTCCACCATCTGAAAACTACCCAAAACTAAGATCAGATTTGAATAATATATTTTAAAGAATATATCAACAAATGACCTCTAACTTTGTAACATTGTTTCCTGAGAGACCGTTGTTCTTAAGGACGTCTGATTAACCTCCGTCTGGTCGGTTCCTTCTTAGATCATAAATTCTTCAATTACAGAGTCATTACAATATTGGCTTATTTTCTGGACTTAGAATTCTGATCTCTAACATACATACAACCCTGAATTTCCACCCCTTTCGATCAACCTTTATTCTCAAAAATTTCTTCAAAAAGTATTTTATTTTTGAATACTTCTGTGCGTGTGTTGACAGTGAACTCCATTCAAACAGCCGGTACCATCTTGAATAAATGTTTTTGTGAATGTTTATGTGGATTCGTCCAAATATTCAAATTTTTTTTGGCAGTTATAATTTAGTTCCTACTCGTTTATATGACTAACTTATTTCTCCATAATGTTCTAAACTGAATTTGGTCAAACGCAACACAGAAAGGAGCAATCAATACCGAGAAAGGGTATAAATCCCAAATTACCGATTCAGCTTCGTAATTGCTGAAATTGTGGGGAAAGTCCAGAAAACGAACGAAACAGATTTACAAGTCTGGAGTGTCCGGGAAAACAAACGTTCGGAATAATAATGGAAGGAAACATGGGACACATTCTGTGATGCTTCCACACTTGAAAACGAATTCCCTGCAGACGAGAAGAATAACAAATGCAATCAGGAATACTTGGATCCAATCATCCTCTTTCCTCCTCCGATGAACTTACGAAAAGCAGAATCTGTTAAATTTCTAGCACTAACCATCTCATCTGGATCCACTAGTGTTTGCGCACTTGTTCTTTTTTATAAAACTAGTAGAACAGCGTGGTCATATTTGACTATGGTGGGCAGAACTCTCTCTACCTTTCAGAAGAGATGAGCAAGAGTTTTTTAATATTTTATTAAAAAAAGGTTAGTTCCCCAATTTATTTCGATGAATAAACAGTTCTGCGAAAGGAGTGGCCAGTGTATAACTCTGTGTCTTTTAAACCTAAATATTTCGCTATTTCCTTTGGAGCACCACCAATATTGTGCTGGCCAGTATTAAGGGAAATGCACTTTCCATGTCGGTATGTTAAAAAAAATCTTAGGGTATTATAGGAAACCAAATTTCATATGCTCATAACAACTGTGCCATTCGAGATATTTGGACAACAAACCTATTCTGAGAATAGCTCATCTCCTTCGGATGATAGTGAGAATATGGCCGGTTAGCTGGGCGGATATACTCAAGTTGGACAACGGATTCTTCATCAGGAAATCAAAAACAATCAATTAAGGCCATTGACGACTTGCAGGTTTTGGAGTAAAACGATAGCACGATGTTCTAGTAGGAATAAGAGCACAAAAAACAATTCCATCAAATATCCATTTGTTTGAGGGTCAGCTCGTAAAGAATATTCATCTGAGAATCATGGTGGATTGATACGAGCTTTATCTGTCAGAAAGAAACTTCTGAAACGAAAAATTTATAATATGTTTCTCATGATGGACGAGCGAAGATTTACAGGGGGAACATGTCTGAAGAACGTTCATTAATCTCCGCATCGATGATGAAATAATTTGATGAACGCTAGAATGGGGTGTTCAAATTCATTACTAATGGATCTTACAGGAATTTTTAAAAGTCGATCCTGTTGAATTGAGGAAGTAATCAATCGGTATTATTACAACTGGATCAGTTCAATGGAAAGAATATTTTTTCTGAATTGACGCTACATTAGTTTTGGAAAGCCTTAATTATCGTTAGGAACACACATGAGCATGTCTCTAATATTAACAAATAAAGTGACAGTTTTCAAGACTAATCGACGTTTTGAAACGCCTTACCTTCCGTATCAAATTACGAAAATTAAAAAAATATTTCGCAACTGGTGATGAAAAGTAAATTTCGCCATATCTTGTAAAAAATATTGAAACATTGTGAGACTAAACTATTAGAACTACCTATAAGTTATTGATGATCATGTGCTACATATGTCACGGTTTCAAAATTCCCGCTCCAGTTAGTACCTGCAAACCGAACTGGTGGCGTTAGTCGCAGTAGTTTGCCAGCTTATCTCGTACGTTTCGATGGACGCCGTTGTCGGTGGTCCTTTTCTGTCATCATGTGACGTAGGTTGTCAATTACATCGTTCTTCCCGCATATTTGGTTGAAATGTCCTGGAGTAATTAATCGCAATTTTGCGGATCTGAACAGGATTTTAATTGAAGCCCCGAGAGAAATCTTATCATGTTGGTTTGGTTTGTTCGTTGGTGAGATTTTTGCGCTTTAGCGGAGTGGCGTATTTGTTTGGAAGAACGACGTGGGATTGGTGGGTTAACCTATGTTTGTCACGAGGTATTTTAGATTTTTTGTTCGTATTTTAGCATCATTCTGCTTCGAATTGGGAATTATTATTGTACCGTTGCGAGGTACCGCAGATTCTGAACTGTCTTTGAAGTCTTCGAGCTGTGTGTCTAGGCTGTCTTTGAATTACCGTCGAGCTGCCGTGGGAGCTGTCTTTGGGGACCTCCACCAGATTTCGCCATCTGAGATACCACACCTGTCGTCTACCCAGGGCGCATTACTGTGAGAAATTGTACTACGTTGGCCCAGGAATATATTTGAGCCCAGTTTCCATCTACCAGACTGTGAGAATAATTATGGGTTCAGAAACTATATCCTTTTGTACTTCAGTCAAGCCACGACCTAGACTGTTATAGAAGGTTAGTCTGTAGAATTTAGTTAAGATTGATTAGTATCAAAGAGGCCCAATTCAGTGAATACTGTTTAGTACATAAAACCCGACCTATCGAGAAGGTCGCTTAGATATAAGTAAAGAGCTATTTGTAACGATTACCATCGAGGCTCTAAGTATATACCTTGGGGTGATATTACTGTTTGTTTAGTAAGAGAAAAAGCATTATATCGAATATTCGGGTTGTGAAGTAAGAACTAGTTAGAGATCTACCTTCTGTAAGATATATCCTCGTCTGAGGGACCTTGAGTATTTCATTTGGGCTCATTATATTATTAAATAATTGATTTATATTCTTTCTACCAGCCACTACCTCCCGCTTGTGTGATCGGGCTCGTTTGGCATCCTGAGAGTGCGTTCGTTATTTGCTCTCTTTTGCGACCCTGAGATCTTTAGTGTACTTTCCTCTTTTTTTTTCTTTGTATTATCATAAAAGAGAGTGGCGCCCCTTTATAAGTAGTCTCAGTTGTAGAGCTAGCCGAGGAGGTACTTTGTGCACTCTCTGGAGCCGAGTGGGTTTGGTGACACATATTATGAAGATCAATAGATTCATTATTAAGGTAAATTCAACACTTGAATGAAAAAATTATTTATAAAATTTAAAAACTGAGCCATAATTTTCAGCAAATTTTCAAGTGTGTTACCTACGGGTTGCACTTGCCATATCCTATTAAAATATTAGACAACAAATATGTCATGCTCAACCTTTAATGGCTTTAGATTTAACCATTTCGATGCAAATTTTCGATATATTTTCGTCATTGTGTTGGAAGTGGCCACTTTAACAAATTCCTCCTGAAATACTACTTTACTACGCGAATAAAAGTTAAGCTCCAGCAACTTCAATGATCAATTCGTTATTCCTTATTCCTTTACTTAAAACTTTCGTATACTTCTTGATCCGTATTTCTTTTCAAGCACAATTCGGTTTTTAACATCGAATACATTACCTCCACAAGGTAGAATTCTTCATCAACATTTTTTCTTGAAAAAACGTTATCAAAACTTTTTCATTCAAATGATGAAACCCTTTTTTATTCAAATCATACTTGCTCCTCGAGAACTTAGCAATAATTGTGGACAATGCATTGAGCTGCTTACCCGATGCCGCTAAGTACGCCGTTCTCTGAATCGGACATTGCAGTATATTTTCTTCTACTTTGAAACTAATTCAAGGAATTATTGGCGAAAAGAAAAACGATTATAAGTTTCCACTTATTGTGAAAAATTACAAAATATGACACTGAAGATACTTCCCTAGTAACGAAGTGAAAAATAAATATCTCCGAATTCACTTGACGCTTGTAGAGGCGTTTTAATACTTTTGATTTCAATTTCAATTGTTTTCGACGTTTGCTATTTTTCGTATTCTTCGATTTCTGATAATGATATTCCGTTTCCTTCAAGTGAAGGTTTCCTGTTACAAGAATGCCCCATATATGAACGTTTCAATGCAATTGTCGCCTCATACATCATTTCTTTTCCCTATAGAAGACTCAAAGGAATATCTTCCTTCATAGCTCGAATATGGAAACGACCACAAATTATCGGTTCCATCACGGATCACGGAACATAGCCGTGTTCAAATCAACGAGATATTCAGCCTTCGGTATATAACACTTTGAGGGTGCCAAATAGGCATGTTATATTCATAAGTTCGATCTTTGCGGTTTCCGTCTGTCCAACGGTGGACTCCAGAAGGAATATTTTCCTTCCGAGTGAAATGGAGGCATCTTGTCGAATTCAGATATTTCTTAGGAAAATATTATTCGCTAACCCTTGTATCAACCCATAAAATATAATAAAGAGCACTTGAACTTCAAACACCCTGTATGGTCTGAAATATTTCTTTCCGATGCTATCCATTTTATATGGTCAGGATAACATGAAGTAGCAGAAGATTATTTTTAGTTAATTTTGAGGTGAGTCAATGAATTCACCAAATTTTTTATACAGGGTTTAACTAAATAAGCAAAATATTTATGTTGTAACTAAGTAAGTGTAAAATATTTATGGAGGTATTACTCATCGAAAAAAAGATAGGATCTTTCATATAATAATAATTTAATAATAATAATTTTATTCAGTCTACAGTTTCGATACTTCAAAATGAACAATAAAATTATTTTACACTGAACAAAAAATGCTCTGAAGCACGAAAATGCTTGTGTGTGAGTGATAAAGAGAGAACACAATACAACAATTTGGGTTTGAAAAAGGATCCTGGATAAGTCAACAGATAAGCATCAGCGTAAAAAATAACGGTACAATAAACATTTTAAAAGCATTAGCATTTTGAATCAAGACACCATAAAAGAAGAATAGTCATTTTTCTATCAGCCGTGTAATTATACTACGGTGGGTTTTCTTCATAAAAACGCGGAGTGCCCTCCTGAAATGGCGAAGAACGGGACTTTGTCGTATCTCGACCGGGATAAAATTGAACACCTTAGGTCCCAAGTAGCTGAAATTCATCTGCCCAATGGTCTTGTTCATACGTGGCAGAAGGAATCTATGTCCATGCCGAGTTGCATAATCATGACTGAAAGTACACAATTCATTTCTGCTATTATACTGAAGGACTGCAATGTTCACTAAAAAAATCTGTCTAGGATCAAGCTGTCGGATTCGGAATAAAGTAGATCGCTCGGATAATCATAACTCCTTCTCAGGATGATTCCTAAGGAAACGCTTCTGTATCACCTCGAGAGAATGCAGGTGAGTCTTCGACACTCCACCCCAACCAACAATGCCATAGTTCCAATGAGTCTCCACCAAACTCTTATAAACTAAGTGTAAAATATTTATGGAGTTGATTACTCATCGAAAAAAAGATAGGATCTTTCATATAATGAAACTTCATTGGAGCATCCCTTGTTAAGATACAGCCCCTCAAAGGGAGTACATAAAATTTGTATAACAATTTTTTTCACAAGCACCAAAAGAGTTACAATATTGAAATTAACCTAACGTTTCCTTCTAGCAAAAAGAAACTCATCCAGTTATTTATTTGGTTTACTCCATGGTTGTAAGGGTGGGAAACGCAACCCCTAAAGTTTATTTCCAATGTAACTTATTATTTGTTTACCCTTTAAAAATTTATTTCCGATAGCTTGTTTCATTCTAAACAAAAAATGTTACCTGAGTTTTTTGCCCAAAATAAACCTGTTCGCAGCAAAAAATTATTTTACGAACAACTACAGAGATAGGTAGATCGTCATAAATGCGAACTGAATTTATTATTGTTCTGTAGTTAGTACCTGCATTAAACGACTAAATGGTAAAAAACAAAACTTATTTATTAATAACAAAACATACAACACGTAGAAATCATCTTAACAAGGGATGCTCCAATGAAGTTTCTTTATATGAAAGATCCTAGCTTTTTTCGATGAGCAATCACCTCCTTAATATTTTACACTTATTTAGTTACACCCTGTATATTCTCGAGTCAATGTTTTTGTAGTTCAACTCATCCGAAACGGCTCGACTGATTTCCGTAAATCTGAGTGTGGATATCGATTAGGGTGGCGAATCGGACAGTATCTATTTTCATCCCCCTAAATGTTGGGGATAATCCACCTCTAAATTTTTTATTCTTTGACTATCTATCGTTTTGCTTAAATGTCTGTAATTTTCAAATGACAGGCCGAAAATGGTCTTAATCGATTAAAGTGATGCATTAACAAAACTGTGATGGTTGACTTTCATTCGGGGACAAATTTCATCAGGCACCATCGTCACGAAGTAAATGAGCCATGACAAAGTGCCAATACTGCAAACCTCTTTTAACATATTAATTTTAAAAAACTGAAAGGAAGATACAAAGACCTTGCTCAAAAAGTACAAGACCAACTTTCTCTACTGAAAAAGTTTAGAGAATCGATGGGTGCAACAATAATCTTTCAGAAATGCATAAAAATTTGGTAAAGTGAAACAAAAATTCACCTGTATCAAAATTTTGTCGCCAAATATTTTTCTTCTAAGATAATTAATTTGTTCCATAATTTTGATACATGGTGCGAAATAAGTGTGTCAAACGCAATGCATATTGAAATCAATGAAGACACGATCAAAAGTCTGAAGCCAGTTTTGGTCAGATGATGGAGACATTACAGACATTTGGAAAAAAAAAGATCGCGAACAAACGCAATAGTACATTCTGACTCAAGGGCAGAAATAATGCATTTGGAGGCTTGAGCGAAGCGATGGCATTGGGCAGCCGAGGACCAAGAAATTGCCTTTTAGCCTGTGTGATACATAACTGTTTCTCGCCTCGCTTCGTTCAACATCTCATTTAGGCAAAAATCATATGGAATAAGGTTGAAAAGTGGTTTTCCTTTCTTGAATATGAACTTTAATAATTAATTAAGTCAAACGTAAAAATAACAACCAAATGGCTGTCAGTGATGACCAGATTTTATTGAAATCAAAAAAAAGTAGAAAAGTACTAAATTTAGAACCCCACAGGCGAAAAATGTTGCATACACTTATTTTTACAGGGTTCTTATGGTTCACTTTTAGGCATGCGAGGCGTAGTATAGTATATTATATACCGCGGGACTGAAGTAGTACATTTAATCCTGAAGGTAAAGTTTATGGCCCGACCTTAGGGAGGGCCATAATTTACCTGAAGGATTAAATGTACTTCAGTCGCAAGGTATATACGATACTTTTCGTACTTCCGGTATGATTTTATTAATTATTTCAATAATTTCAGTTTTTTCTCTGTTCTACTCAATTAATAAACTGTCTTTAAAATAAGTTATCATAGTAACATTGCGTTGTGACAATTATAAATTAGAAACATTGTCATTACTAGTGTCATTGTAAAGAAACATTGTTATTGATAATTATTGGTATCATGAGTGAAGAAGGTGTATCTGATATTGATAAAAGAGCAGCCGAAGTAGGTGAAGAATTGTTACCACCAAAATCTAGAAAACTATACGAGCAGCAGTACGATGCTTTTAAAAAATGGTGCCGCTTAAAAAATGTGAGACAACCTACTGAAAATGGGCTGTTAGTCTACTTCAATGATAAATCAAAAGCGGTTTGTGCCTCAACTCTCTGGGCACATTACTCAAATCCTTATCTCCACCTTTATAAATTGGTGATACTATTGCTGTCTTGAAAGTCGATGGGAAGTATCCTTCCAGCAAGCATCTATTAACAATGTTGGCGAGTGGAGCAGATATGTGATCCGAGTACATAAAATTTGTATAACAATTTTTTTCACAAGCACCAAGAAAGTTACAATATTGAAATTAACCTAACGTTTCCTACTAGCAAAAAGATAATTTATTTCTGATAAATGTGGGATGATCCACCACTAAATTTTTTATTCTTTGGCTATCTATCGTTTTGCTTAAATGTCTGTAATTTTCAAATGACGCCGAAAATGATCTTAATCGATTAAAGTGATGCATTAACAAAACTGTGATGGTTGACTTTCATTCGGTGACAAATTTCATCAGGCACCATCGTCACGAAGTAAATGAGCCATGACAAAGTGCCAATACTGAAAACCTCTTTTAACATACTAATTTAAAAAAACTGAAAGGAAGATACAAAGACCTTGCTCAAAAAGTACAAGACCAACTTTCTCTACTGAAAAAGTTTAGAGAATCAATGGGTATCTCAGAGGGTGCAACAAAAATCTTTCGGAAATGCATAAAAATTTGGTAAAGTGAAACGAAAATTCACCAGTTTCAGAATTTTGTCGCCAAATATTTTCTTCTAAGATGATAAATTTGTTCCATAATTTTGATACATGGTGCGAAATAAGTGTGTCAAACTCAATGCATATTGAAATCAAACATCTGAAGCCAGTTTTGGCCTGATGTTGGAGAAATTACAGACATTTGGAAAAAATGATCGCAAATAAACGCAATAGTACATTCTGACTCAAGGGTAGAAATAATGCATTTGTTGGCTTGAGGCAGATTGATGCCTGAGCGAAGCGATGGCATTGGGCAGCCGAGGACCAACAAATTGCCTTTTAGCCTGTGTGATACATAACTGTTTCTCGCCTCGCTTCGTTCAACATCTCATTTAGTCAAAAATCATATGGAATAAGGTTGAAAAGTGGTTTTCCTTTCTTGGATATGAACTTTAATTATTAATTAAGTCGAACGTTAAAATGACAACCAAATGGCTGTCTTTGATGACCAGATTTTATTGAAATCAAAAAAGTAGGAAAGTACTGAATTTAGAACCCCAAAGGCGGAAAATGTTGCACTTATTTTTCAGAGTTCTTATGGTTCACTTTCAAGCATGCGAGGCGAAAAAGATTTTTTTGAAATATTCTCGTGTCAAACAATAAAATCGAGTATCTCGGAATTGCCATGTTGGTAAAATGATGCAAACTAGTTTTTTATATCTCCCCTCTCCTGTACTCGATTAATTCCAAAGTATATTGTTCCCGATTTGAAGCGGTATTGTAAAAATGTTCGCCCGAAGAACATTTCCACATCCGTTTCCTGCAGTTTGTTTCAGTCCCTTCCTTTTGGCCGGAAAAATTCCGAAGCACTCATTCTTTCCAGCTCGACTTCTGTTACCATCACACTGGATTAATTCATTTTTATATTATCTCTAGACTGTGCTTCGCGGTAGAAATTCGGTGAGCATATTCGAACAATGGTAAAACATAAATCATAAGAATCAAAAGGCATATTTATAGCCGGTTTGGGTGGAGAGACATCTTCAACTTGAGAATGAAAAAAATAATCATTATTTTCAGGTGAAATCTGAAAGAAAAAAATTTCAAATCCATGTCCTGTTTTTCAGGATTCAGGATTATTACAAATTTGTTTCTACATAATTTAGCGAATACAACAATTGGGATTTGGCTTTAAATTCGTTTTTATTTGAAATAAAAACTTTTAATATTTTATTCAAAACAGTGTGTAATGTAAAAAAAAATTGAAAAATAAAATCGTCAAAAGAAATTTCTGAAAAATTTGAAATTTCACTATGAAATTTGATATGAATCATAAACTTGAATAAGATATATCTTTTTTACCTAGAAATGCCAGGGAAATCGATTTTTTCAGTCCAAAATGACGTACAGGGTAGCACAAAAAAGTTGCAACGATTTTAGAGGGACAAATTGATTGCCAGTGGCGCCCTCTAGGAAATACAACAAAATCGGCCACTAATTTGAATTTCTCACCTCAAAAAGCCCCCATTATTTGGAATCAGTCGAAAGATATTGAAGAAAACTCGAATAATTTTTTCAAGTTTAACACCTGTATCCTGTATCTTGGAAACGAAGCATTTCTGGACCCATGTTTATATGAACTTTTTTGCCTAAAAACATGCGATCTATCACCCATTTCAGTTTGTCGGAAACAAATCAGAACACCCTGTAGGTATACATTTGTAATTTTCTTCTTAAGATTTAAAAATTATGAAAACCATCATTTATATGAAAACTTCCAAGGCATGAGGTTGTCACATTGCTTTTTTTTCACTCAAAGCCAGAAAAAATTATCTATGATTTATCAAACACTGATATTTTTGAAGTTTCTTCTCCTAGACAGAGACCAATGAACAGGTCTATGAGGTCTCTTGATATACTGTTAAAAATATGAAAATCTTTAACAACAATGAATGTTGTCACTACGAATAATTATTTTAAAGTGATGTTACTTTGCTTGATGATTATTTTCTGTACTGAATTCCAAAAGCAATTTACTTGGATAGATAGAAAAGTATTGCCAAATTTATATTAGGTATGCGATTGTACTTGTTTGAAGAAATTGAGTTTAATCACCCAAATTTACTTCTGAAAAACCAACTAGGTGTTCTTTAATAAAAAAATTTTTGTTAGATCATTACCATAGAATATTAATTTATTACCGAACCCCAGGAGAGAAAAAATTAATAATAGCAAAGTTTTTTTGAATGAAAGATAATATATGTAACCATTATTGATCTCAGAATAACAAAAGTGAATTATTATCACATTAAAATGTTATTATAACGTCTCTGTGGTGGGTAGTTCCAAATAAGATAGTGTTCTGTGGTTCCTTGTTGTTTTGATTATGTTTGAAACTGTCAACAGTTATTTGTACCTTTTTTAAGCATAATTTCGATAGTTTGAAATTATCCTGACCTCACATCAGTTCTTTTCTACATTTTGGTGATTAATATTTTAATAACCAGAATCCGAAACATGGTCGTTCTATGAATACGATAATAATTGGATTCGACAAAATTGAAATGAAAACGCAATGCGCAGGAAACATGAATCTTTATTTCCAAAGGGTGTAAAGCGAAAACTCCTGAGTAACTTTATCTTTCTGTTCAACTATAGCCCAGAAACTTTTCAAAAGACCACATCTCTTTTTCCCTCCGAAGGAATATTAAATAATGGCTTCAATCTCCTCGAATTTCTATCTTCAATCTTGAAAAATGTTTCAATTCTTATTTCAGCCAGCTTTTCCGACGGCCTTTCAAAAAACGAACGGTCGTAAATTAAGGGATTCTCTGAATGTGATCCCTGACACCCGTCTGGCTGTGGTGATAGCAGAGAAGAGGATATCGGGGTCCATATTCTGGAAGCGGTTGGCTATATGCTTGCTGACGTCGTTTGAAAAGGTCCTTGCAGATTTGAGACAAATAATTTCGGTTCAGTTCTCTTCTTTACCTCTTGTAGAGCGAATCGTTTATTTCATTTAATTTTTGTCACCATACAGTACAGAACTAACGTAAAGTCAATTTGTCATTCTTTATGTTCGTAGTATTCAAATTTTTGGGCACTTGTTCTAAGAGAATATGTTACTATCGTTTTGCCAGAATTGTGTTATTTTTTAATATCGAGCCGAATAAGGTCTCAATCGGTTGGGTTAGACTTCCTGATAAAATGAATTCGCTAGAATTCGTAATTTGGCCAAATCTGTTCAATAGTTCAGCATCTAAAATACTGGTTTCCTCTATTAGTCCTAGAACATCCATCGGATCGAGTTGTAACTTGGATGATATGTGAATTAGTTCGAAACAAATAGGCAAACATACAACTTACAGCAAAAATAGCAAAATTTACTATTTACTTCTACATATTATTATTATATAATATTACAGAAGAGTAGAGAAGAGCATTTATAATCTCATAGAATATTGTATATAAATCAACATGAATTAAAATAAACAAAAAGAACTGACGGAAGTCCATTCCAGGCTGTCTGCTGGTGGACCGGAACGTCCTTCGCAAATTTGAAGACATGACCTCGCAGCCGTGTGTCAGCATTCAAGCGGTTGATACAAGCTAAGTCTGCATTGACCAAGCCGTTTAATGCTCTGAATATTATGATCATATGACCCCTCAAATGCTCCTTAGCAAACGTAGTAAGTCTTTCCTCATAACTTGGTCTTCACGTACCGTAAAGAATTCTGGTAGCTCTTCTTTGAATGGACTCCAGGGCATTCACAGCTCGGGACTCGAGGATAGGACGAATATACGTAGTGTAGAGTACGCTACAAGTATGGTGATCACATCGTCCAAAGGTCTTACGGAGAAGAAATAACATTCTTTTAGCTTTACCGTAGATAGTTGTTATGTATTGAGGCCAGGACAGATCGTCGGTGACAATAACTCCAAGGTCAGAGTGGGATGTTACTGACCCAATCACGTGATGAGATAAGTGGTGTATATGTTTTGGGGTTTGTTTCCCCATTTGAAGGACCTTGCACTTGTCTATTTTAAGAGGGAGTAACCAAGTATTGGACCATCGCCATATAGCATCGAGATCTTTCTGCAGGATTGAATTTGGTAATGGATTGCCGTAAATTTTAGCGTCATCAGAAAACAAAGAGCAAGACAATTTAATCAAAGCAGGTATGTCTGTGGTAAAGTGCATGTATAGAAGTGAGTCCATCACAGACCCCTGCGGAATTCCACTTGATATTGAGGTCCCAACACGAACTCAGAAAGTTCGGTAATTCACATAGGCTTCGAGCCACAACAGGAGGCCACCACAAATGTCCACGCCTTGCAACCGAAGGAGAAGAAGTTCGTGAAAAAGGCAATCAAAGGCCTTTGAGAAGTCCAGACAGATAACATCTGTCATCAATGGGATTTCCTCCATCGAGGATTAGACTCCAGTCATTGACACATATTGAAAGATTGGTGATCACGGAACGACCTGGAAGAAATACCCGCTGGTTGTCGGGTATAATACCATTGACAAGTGCAAATTTTTGGATGGACTGGGATGAATGAATTTGAAAAGGAGTAGATAATCCCGAAGAATCATAGCTAGCTCGAGTTATATATTATATCACAGAACGATGATACTTACTGCAACATATCATCTTCAGTTCATGTCCCCGTGGGAATCTCGCTGAATATACGAATACGTCGAATATGCAGTTTCCCTTTAATATAAGTTTAGAACTTAGAACATTTTATATTAGTCTTGACATAGTTTTGATACCATTCACCTCTATTTGTAAAGTTTTTTTAAAAAGCTCACTGTCTTACGCATAATATAATTCTCGCAATACTGGAACGATAACTCGGAATTATAAATTCCTTTTAATATTCATGTTGAAAGAGTTTTTATATTCTCTGAATGAGTGTAACTGATCGAAAAAATCTACGAAATCAAAAAAGATACTAAATATGATACCAACTTTTTTCTGATTCTGAGAAAACAAATATTCCTTCAAATGACAGCTAGATCTTAAGATTAGCACAACTAGATAAAATTTCAATGGAAACTCGATCAGACCCCCCCATGATACACAAGCCGATTTTCGGCATGTACCAGACCCCGAATTATTTTCATTTCGATCCGAATAACCTGCACATATGTTCATCCGAAGAAAAAAGTAAGTTTAGTCTACAGAAAACCACACAGTAGATAACATTTCAGGAATAAACTAGGGTGCGTCATCAAAACTTCCCACCACGAATGATGCTTCTTGCAATGAGGGATCGCTAATTCCACAAAGCCTGGTATATTTATTCATTCAGTACGCTTCGGGGAGAACCAGTTTAAATGAGGGGTGTAGAAATGCAGTGGCGTAGCCACCAGAAGGACAGCATATACATCTGAATCAATTGATGCATTTCAGTATAGATAACTTTTATGATGGATTATGGTAAGTAGAGGCAAGATTATAACTGAAAGCATTATGCTTGTAAAAATACCCATTCTAACCCCTAGATAACATAAGTAATTTCACCGGCGACACAATTGTCAAATAATTTAAAATGGCACCGACGTAAGGGTAGGTGCTTTTGCCTCCTCTTCTACTCAAAACTGTACTAATTCAAAATTTAATCACTTGAATGCATGATCGGAATAATGTATCTATCGGTAAACAAGGTCTTCTTTCATCATCATACAGAATTTCGGATGGGAAAACCTTATATATTCCAATCTGAATTACACAAACACGATGATTTCCCGTTGTTCCTTATCCTTTGAAATAACTTTCAAATTCAAATACAATTTACATAAAAGAGATGTTTCTTCAGATTCTAATCTTCAGAAAGGACTGAATGACACTCACCAGCATCATATCAAACTTTTTCTGAACACGAATTTGGCTTGTGAATTTTGACAACATACATCATTTCACCGTGAATGAACCATTTCGATTCATCCCCCGAATCACATTATAATGAGAAGAACGTTACCGTATACCGTTATTTAGACCTATATTACCATCTTCAGTGGATACAATAAAATCCTTATACGTATCTAAAATGTGAGAGGCAGCAGATACGTCAGATCTGAAAATCAATTATTCACTAAATCCCAAACTGATATCAGAAGATTCTGTTCTTCAATTTCACTTTTGTCAATTCAAGTTATTACTACGTGAAATTCTCAACGAGATTCATCTTCAAACTAGCCTTCTCCGACACATGAACTTAATAGCTCATCTTCTTTCAAACGGATAAAAATATAGTTGTGAAATCAACAAGCTATTATTTTCAGTTATCATAATAGTTTTTTCACTCAAAACATAGATAATATTCAATAAACATCAATAAATAGATATAACCCTTAAAAATTGAAGCTTTGTTCATGGAGAACAAGTAGTATTCCTTTCGAAAACATTAATAAAGAAACATATGTCAACTGTGAAAGCAATGACCCAAATATGACATAATTCGAAAAAAATGAAGAATCAATTTGAATATAAATTACCATTTTGACTAAATTTGTCCTGATTGAATATGAACCTCAAGATTCCATGATTCCGTCCATTCTTCAATATTTCCATGCTTATACTTTTTTAGAGTTTGATGATTGAGGGAACGATATTGTATAGCAGTGGCACCAGATAAGTGAATGTTCTTGATTTTTTTTTCATAGCTTGTGGTAACTACAATGGATTGTCTCTAATTTCATATCGTTTTCTATTTATCGGGATTATTTTTGTCTGTTTAGGCTGATGAAGCAGAAGCTATTTTCTATATATTTGAGTTACGTGGAAAATTTCCTTTCATTGTATAGATCCTTTGTTGGATACTCCAAATATTCTCTATTTCAGTGTCGTAATGAGTTCATTACAGTACTAAAAACACTGCTGTAATAAACTCATTACAGCATTATTCTTAGTTATATTTTTCGTTGTGTGGTTGACAACACTGACATCCTATCTTTGCGAATGTCAACACGCGTCTATTGCTTGTCAATTGTCAATATTAAACCATGTAGAGATTTTAACGCACTATTCAAATTCTATAATCTGTCAATTTTCCTATCAGTCACGCCAACTGCGAAAATTAAATACAAAAAACACTAGGAGGTATAATCTGAATTTTCCATTGAATTCCAATAAATTTCTCACAACTCTTGACTGAAATAAAGAAAATATCGTCTAATACTCGTTGCAGAAGGCAATTCCAATACCCATACGTTCAAAATTTCGCATTCGTGTTGGAATAGGAGCCCATTTTGCAACTTGTTTTAGAATATACTATTTAAACATTATTTCAGGATCAGTTTCTGATTTACTACAGTATATCTTTGTAAGAGTATTTCTGTTCATTTTCTCTCTACGCCACTGTTAGGGTCCTTAACAAGTGGATCAGTCTTGAATGGTGCACCGCTGAGAGTGGTAATGCCCAGCTCAACCATATGTTGGCCTAGGCCGCGAACATTTGAACAGATGGTTCGTTACGCCAAAAAGTCATTAAGCGGAATTGTATGCTTCGACTAGTTGGCAGACAAGTGCTGCAACTTGTGTATTTCGTACAAGTGAAGTTTCATTAACATTTCACAAAAATATGTCTTGTATCGAATGCATCGTAGATTTATAAATATTAAATTAAGAAATGTAGTTCGAATGCTCAAAAGATTATTGCCCTGAAAAAAATACAGCCGTTTTTATATGATGTTCCAAGCGGAACAGCCAGCAATCGCTTTGTTCGAAAGTCTGTGATTTGGAATATCTAGCAGAAAATTGTTTCAGACATTTGGGTTCAACTTCCTAATGTAAAATCCGTTGTCAAAGATTAATTGTTGAAATATATCTGGTCGATTCGTTACTGAGGGAAATCTATCCAATGCTCAGTCAGATCGTAGCATCTAGAATTCAGATTTGCTCAAAAGCATATACCAGGTACACCGGTATCAAGTGAGCGTCAAGATACAAATGTCTCGATGGGAAACATTTGTTGTGAACGAGCCTTATTTTCTGTATGTTTGTTGCACAACATTCTTGTTGACCGTTCAAAAGTTATGGGAAAGATCCAAAAGTGTGGAAAATAGGTCCCACATGAATTGAATGAAAGATGGTTTTGCATCGGATTGTTACTGGAGATGAAAAATAAATTTATTTTAAGATTCCCAAATGGAAAAAATCGTGGGTTAACCCGGGACAACCATCAACATCGACTGCAAAACCATATCGATTCGGCAAGAAGACAATGCTGTGTGTTTCGTGGGATCAGAAAGGTGTGGTGTATTATGAGCTCCCAAAACCTGGTGAAACCGTGAATACTGATCTATACTGACAACAAATAATCAATTTGAACCATGCATTGATCGAGAAATGACCAGAATGGGCCAGAAGACACGGCAAGGTAATTTTGCTCCATGACAATGCACCTGCCAAAAAGCAAAACCAGTTCAGAATACATTCAAAAAGCTTTGCTGGGAGCTGCTACCCCACCCGCCGAATTCACCAGACTTGGCTCCTTCGGACTAGCATTTGTTTTCATAGATGGAACAGGCATTGGCAGAGCAGCAGTTTGATTCTTACGAGGAGGTCGAAAATTGGTTGTGTAGTTGGTTTGCTTTAAAATAAGATCAATTTTATTGGCGTGGTATCCACAAATTGCAAGAAAGGAAGTCACAATTTGTAGAAAACTTTGGCCAATACCTTGAATGAAATTTTTTTTTTTTTAATTTCCCATTAATAATTAGTGTTTTATTTTTACAAAAAAAACGCTGATTTCATAGCGTATAGTATACCTTATTAGGTACACCGATATATTTGTGAAAATCGTCAGACTAGTGATATCGCCAAGAATCGATTCTTTCCAGGTTTTGTTAAATTGTTAACAAATGCAACACTAGTTATCGTAAGTAATACATCATGTAAAATATTGAAAACCTACTCGTTTGTCTGAGATTCCTATATAGTAGCAGCAATTTCATACTAAAGGCCCTTGTCGAGCAAAGGCGTACCTACAATTGAATTTCTTGAGTCAGATATTTATATTCTTATTAATTGAGAAAACAACTTTAATTTCATAATACTCGAATAAATTACAAGCTTGTTGAAACTGAAAGGGTCTCCTTGCCTAACATTGATTGGATAGCAGAGAAATAAACTCTTTATGTGAATCTAGAATCTAGCTCAAGATTTTGGCACTCCAAATGAATGAGAGTTACAGCCCAATTTCCAATTGACTGACTTGAAGATTAGTTTGGAATTAACTTTCAAGTTCGAAGTCCATAAATCAGATCCTAGAAACCAAAAACCTTCATTTCTATTCGACAGGCAATTGATAAGAAGTCATATTTATCTCGAATCTGACGAATCACGAATTGAACGTGCTTACCTTATCACAATATAATATTTTATAGAGTTCTGGTTTTCAATTCTATATCTTTGCATTGCAATCAGCAAATATTCTCTGGAAATTATAATTTTTTTAATTTTCTTGGGAAATACTCTATTCAATTTACGTTAATCTCGACCCAACAGATATTCGGAATTATTCTGGTCCCATGATAGCCTCTACTACCTTCTCCATTGAATATGTCAATAATTGCACTTGTGCGTTGAACAGCATATGGACGAGTGGTATAATGCATCACCCTACTTCCCTTGGGTCCTGTCCACTTGGGGGCTGCTCAGTATGGTGGCCATGAGAGGGTTTTACAGTAAATCATAAACAACAGCTTTTCTATGTACATAGCTCGAGGAGTTAAGTCGAGTATATTTGTAATAATGGCGATAGAGTGACCTATGTTATATTTTCTTTCCCCATGAACCAATCCTATTCCACTTTATTCATGAATCAGCCTTCCATCGCTAGTAAAAACCCTGCTTCTGAAATTTACCGATTTGGTCTTCACGGGAATGTTGGAATTAGTTTATTTCATGATGAATTTGGAGAAATGATGAATTGAAAGTGTAGTGAAAGTTATTGAGTGAAGGCATAGAAACAACTACACTTAGCACATTGGATTGAAAATATCGAGGAAACCAATTATATCACCTTTATAAAAGTTTGAATAACCTGTATATCTTCTTGAAAGCTTTCAAAATCACTTAATTAAATAGATTGAGTAAAAAATAATTTTCCACTCTCGTAGACCAAAAAATATTTTTTTTAATTCCTTTGTTTCTACCACTTCTGAGATTATTCAGGAACCACTGATGTTATAAAATTGAGAAGTGAAATTTACTTGGAGATACAGTTTTTTTCTTGAAAATTTAACCACTATCCTCAGTTTACAAATGTGGAGGAAGTTCATAAAAGTTATTTTATTTTTTTTATTGAAGATCTTGGGAAAATGACGAAAAGGGCTCCTCTAGACCCGGACAAGGTTATGTAGGTTGGGACAGCCATAATCAAGGCTGAGGCACTGGAAGAGCTTGGGTTTATTCATTCACAAAGGTTAAATAGTTACCCGTAATAGTCTGAGAAATTATTGAATTCACCAAGAAACACTTGAGTGAGAAGTAACTGTGAGTTCTGATTTCCTGGTGGAAATAGCTTTCATGAAACTGCTCAGTAAGAAGTTTGCTAAAACGACGAGATGAAGACAATAGAGCAGGATGAATTAACTTTTTCAGAAAGAATCAATATTTAACAATTATTCAAGTTGCACAATTCGAGATCATCATTTAGTGGTACGTATTAAAATTCTTTACACTTTGTTGGAATTGAAAACGTGAATATATTTCATTGATGATAAGACTCAAGTATTTCATTCGCTTGTCACATATTTATTAAAGATCCCAGTTTCTCACATTTTCTGCCGTTTCCTTTCTTCCTCATCGTTAACCAATCTACTTCATTTTGACAAATTCCGATTAAATTCCGCACTCAAGGGACTATCGCGTGTGTTGTTACAATTCAATCTTCGGATCGGAACGGAATTGATGGAAAAAGCAATCGTTCACATTTTTCTCTTCAGGACAAAGCAATAATCGACGTGTCACTAAACCAGGAGTTCATTCTTGTCTCCGAAGGCGGACACTCTGATTGATGTTGTCTCCAAAGATTGTAGAGGTCACATGTGCTTATAATTGCCTGCTAAATCTCCAGGGTTTTCGTTTCTTTCTGACCAGTGTGATTTGCTGGAAATAATGATGGTTGGTCTCATATTGTTTCTATATAACTGTTAACTGAATGGAACATAGTCTCATCACTCGTCAACTATCTTCATTGACACGATTTTCAGCCATTTTAACTTTCAGATTGAGTACACCATAGACTGATGAGTGTAAGGAACCTAGACGGAGTATGTTTACATTTTGCAGGAAAATAATATTGGATTTGTCGATTCATGCTATTTCAGATGTACCTATTTGGTTGATTTAAGAAATATTGAACGTTTGGGCCTTGGGCCGGCATTTATAACAACATAATCGGTGGCTCCTTCTTCCTACAAGAAACTTTAAAGGGAGATGGGTGTTTACAACTGTAAGACACACAAGTGATTCCGCCATTGGAGGCAAATGGACAATTACCGAATTATATCTGGTCTCAGCAGAATGAATCACCACCTCATTACGCTCCATTGTTAGAGATTATTTAGATAGGACATTTCATCACTTGGAATGGATTGGAAAAAGGGGTACTTGAAAATTAATCCACTGGACTATTTTTTGTGGTATTTTTTGAAGTCTAAGGTTTATGTTGATAGACCAAATAATTTGAAAGAATTAGCTGAAGGAACAACTCACGAGATACAGAGAATTCCACCAAAAATAAAAGCTAATGATACTAAAGAATTATTGAATTCGTTATTCTTGTACTTCTAATAAAATGTTTCATCAGAAACTAAGATAATATACAGCTATAGCATGAGGAAAGAACCCCTGTAGAAAAAAACCTGTCTCCACACATAAGTGTTGTTGTGTGTACAAAAATATATTGAAAATATATTCGAGGGACTTCTTTCTTCCAGAGTGATCTTCTATCAATGAACACAAAAACCTTTTGTCGACAAAATTAGAATATCTAAGGTTTTGACTTAAAAAAATTGGTAGTTTTGTATCATTTTGAAAAGGGCATGAAATGGACGAGTTTTAATATTTGTAAGTGAATTACCCAGTTCCGGTGACAAATCCATGAAGAATAATTAATTATACTCAGTTCTCTGATAGAAAACATAAACATCGTAATTAAATTTTTGATCCAGCATTTTGCTTTATCCAATAAGTACAAATAAATCACATGAAATATCTCATAATCTTGAAGGTAATTCAATATTATAATTGTATGTTCCCTAATGCTTTAGAGAGCTCTATTCACTACTAAAATAAATACTTAATAAAGCTTGTGACATTCACCTTCCAAGAGGAATGATAGCAAATATTATTATCCTGATCTTCTGTACAGGTGACTCATTTAACTATGGTACAGGCCCATGAAATGATTAAACAACAGAGTATTTAGGGAAGTTATTCTTGCAGAAGAATGATGATAAGAAATGTTCTGAATTTCAAAATCTATCTTCAAGAGTGTTGAAATTAATTCAAAAATTATTACCGAATAGGATTTCAATATATTGCCTTTCATCAATCTGATTCTTATGTTGGAAACCTATCGAGACTTCATAACATGAAAAACTTCTTAATTATTATGACTTTGATATTTTTTTTATGGGAGTTACCAAAACACATCAAAAAAACCGGTCGGATTGACGACCGTACGTCATAAGTCATGACTCGGAGGTCAAAAAAATTCTCTGCTGCACCTGCACTGAAACCGCAGCTCCTGATGTGATATATCATTGCTAAAAAGATATGTGGATCACGGACCATCTAATATAATTGTTCTCTATATTTGTATTTATGTTTCAACCCCTATTTCAGCCAATGAATACAGAAATCTGCCAGCTTTTATCGTTTATGAGATAATTGAATGTGATATTGAGTTTGAGACATCTGGTATATATTTACGGCCAGACATATTGAAGATGGAGCACGGATTCTCCAGCAGGAAATAGAACTCGATAGCTCGAGACATTTTTCAGCTCGTCATTTCGGAGAGACAGTAGTTCCACTAGGAATTATTGTACAAAAAAGAGTGAAAGAATCTATAGTAATACGACAGGCCAAAACAAGTAAGAATAAAAATCAGAGGTTCTGACGTATAGAAACCATTTCATTCATACTCGGCCTAACCTTTTGTCTCCAACCACTTTGAAACCCGTTTTAATGAACACAACGTGTCAAGTTGGCAATATGTTGATGTGGGCATTCGGATCGACCTAAGGGATGAAGGCACCCTATAATCTGCCATTGAGCCTGCTCCGAACCATATGGTGTTCCATGGAGAATGACAGGTGTCCCTTGAATTGAACTATACAAGGACAATATGCACTAAATCAGATACGGCTTATGGATCACCCAGCCTTATCACAAATCGATAAAAATTGAACAAGAAATGAGGTGAAGTCAGCTTTCCTTTAGTCATATTCGCAATGTTTTAAGGATCTCGACATTCATCAGATTGAGGTTTAATTCATATGCATTATTTATTATTTAGGTATTTTACGGAGGCCAGCAATATTCATTATATAGCAGGACCGTAATCTTAATTAATTATTGTTTTCTGTTGTATGGGAAGTATAGAACGAGTCGTTGATTTTTACTATTTCTGACTAGCATATGGCATCTTATCTTTTCGTTCAATTTGAAACGATAACGAACAAGTTTATGTGGAAATTCACAATTAAGAAGAAAACCTTTCAATGCATGTAATTTTAATATTATTATTATGTAATATTAATTTTCATCGATCCATAGTCAAGATCAAATAAATATCATTCGATATCATAATTCACAAATGATGATTTGTGATTTCTCCGGTTAAGGTCAGATACAATTCTCAATTTTTTTTTTAAATTTCACTTCATTCAATATCTAAGAAACGGTTCATTTAAGGAAGATGAATGTTTACTAATATATGTGGAAATATTCAAGCATACAGAAAATGCTACGATGTTTTTCATAACTGCCTATATTATAGTGAGTTTTGATGGTTTTACGAGTTGGTGATGCATTCAATCAAAGACATTAGAGAATAGAGCAAGCGTGTTGAATCTCAAGAGTGTGTCCCATATGTTCGGAATCTCCTGAAAAATTTGAATCAATTTAGATTTTTCATTACGAAGGTATAAGAAAAAAAATATTTTTTTAATGAAACTTCAACACCCTGTATATTTGTATCGGAGACGAATTAAAAAAAAGGTAGAGAATACAGTTTTACTGTTGATCTCAAGAATCTATGGTTAAAATCAATCTGGTAGTCAGACTTACAGTGTATACTTATTATATACAGGGTGAGTCTTTGACCACTGCATCTTGACGTCAAAAGAAACATTTTTCCAAATTTGGCCCCGTTCAAAAGATATAGGGTGTTGAAATTTCATAAAAATTGCATTTTCACCTGTAATATTCAAACAAAAATATCAATTGAAATGATCTCGTTTTTGATAACAGTCATGCATGTTTTAGCATATTCCATTTCATATGGGTTTCTCACTACTACTCTACAGATTGGTTAAATTGCATGAAAAACAAATATCGCTTGAACTAAAGGTCCGTATCTCGTACTTCCTGGAATTATTAGTCTTTTTGCAGATAAAATCATTCTTCATTTTTTCTCCTACATTGCACCAATCTTGACATATCTGAAGTTGAAAGGAATTGAATCGATATAATTTTGTGCAAATTTTCTGATTTTTCCAAATCCAACTCTGTGCTGAAATGATTAAATAATCAGATTTGTTCAATGTTGCCATATTTTATGTCTTTATCAAATATTTCTACAAAGGGTCGGGGAAATCTCTCCAGTCTATGGTTCCACCACTAAACACTATAGATTAAATTAAATTAATTAAATTAATTAATTTTTGTCTTACATTCACCACAAAATTTAAATTGCCCTTTGCTGTATTCATTATAAATGATGTCTAACACCTTGTTTGATATTTAATCCAGAGTAATATTCCATTATAAATAGAGAAAAAGTTTTCCATCACTCACATAGGTACTTCGGTATATTGTCGTAAAAAGCGTTGAAATAGGTAATGTATTTTCTGTCAGAACCTGTTGGAATGCTTCAAATTAAGCTCATATGAGTTTTACAAACTTCGAACCCACTCTCCTGGATTTGTTTTGTACCTTTATAGAAGTTTTTTCACATCTTTATTTCATACACCGATTCAACCTGGTTCACAAACTTAGGAGATAATAGAATTTGACCAATTGTTAATATTTTTGAATGTTTGTTATGATGCATGGTTAATTAAAATTCAATCAATATAGAAACTGGAAGCTATAAGCTCATAAACAAAAAAGATTAGAGTAGAATGCATTTTCTGACCACAATCATTTCATACTGAATCGAATAACTATCGAAATTATCCTTAAAATATTTTCTACATTTTTTTAAAGAAAGCTCCAAATAACTGTTGACAGTTTCAAACAGAATCAAAACAACAAGGAACCACAGAACACTATTTTATTGGGAACTACCCACCACAGAGAAGTTATAATATTTTAATGTGATAATAATTCACTCTAGTTATTCTGAGAAAAATTATAACTGAAGTTCAATAATGGTTACAGATATTATCTTTCATTAAAAAGCTTTGCAATTATTAATTTTTTTTCTCTCCTGGGTTTCGGTAATAAATTAATATTCTATGGTAAGGTATTAAAATTTGACATAATCTATGAATAACCATTATTCAATATTCATGTTTTTGTTTACGTAATTAAAACAGATACTCTGATTATAAAAACCAAAAATTTACGCATGTTCAGTAATTAATTATAGTCTAAACAGAATAGATTCATTTAATATACAAAATTTAACAAAAAATTTTCATTAAAGTTGATTCTTCAGAATTAAATTTAGGTGATCAAACTCAATATCTTCAAGCAAGTATAATTTTACACTACTAAATCTGGGAATACCTACTTAATCTATCCAAGTAAATTGTTATTTGCATTCAGTACAGAAAATAATTATCAAGCAAAATAACATCACTTTAAAATAATTATTCGTAGTGACTTCATTCATTGTTGTTAAAGATTTTCACATTTTTAACAGTATGAGATCAAGAGACCTCATAGACCTGTTCACTGGTCTCTGTCAAGGAGAAGAAACTTCAGAAATATCAGTGTTTGGAAAATCATAGCTGATTTTTTCTGGCTTTGAGTGAAAAAAAAACAATGTGACAACCTCTTGCCTTGGAAGTCTTCATAGAAATGATGGTTTTCATGATTTGGAAATTTCAAGAAGTAAACTACAAATCTATGATGATAACATCCAATAATTCTGAGGAATTTTTGGAATTTCTCACTAGAAAGGAACGGTTTATAATCTTAAAGTTGAAATAAATTATAGAGAAATAACAAAAATCTATGTTTATGGTGTTGATTTTTTTTACCAGAAAATTAGTATTTTGTATCTTCCTTCTGGATATGGACCTCATCGGATGAAACATGAGTGAGTGAATCACTTTTTAGAGAGAAAATAATGTTTTTTAACAATTCAGATTCATTAGTGGATGCTGTGGAAGGTATTTTTCATTCAAACTAAACTGGACTACAGAGGGGTATTTGCCCAATGTGAAAACTTAAAATGCTTATAACTTTTAAACGCAAGTGAATATGAAAAAACCGTAATGGAAAAAGTGTTTCTTTTGATCTCAAGAACCTATGGTTAAAATTAACACAGTGGTCAAAGACTCACCCTGTATATTATAGATATAGCAAGAATTGCGGTAGGTATATACCTATACGTTTTCAAACATAATAATGAAATACTTATGTGCCTATTTATATTGAAAGTTTCTATTCCAAATACATTACTTATGTGAAAATTTCAAGATTATTTTTCTGCATGTATCTATTTGTTTATTACTCGAAGTAATCTTGAATTTTTAATATTAAAATCTGATGCTTAAGGCATCCCTGAATGTATTCCATTGGGTAAGATACTAGTAATAGTATTATATGAGTCCTTGAAACGACCAACATTTGTCTCCATCAATTCTTCTCATATCATTGTCAACTGATTGACGATCTTCCATTTCCCGACACGTTGAGATAAATCCTTCAAATGACCATTCAAACTTGATACGCTTTTAAATTTCATGTATCGCAAGAACTTCAGGATAGCATTGACAGCGTGACGTAGTCATATTGCACAGGGTTGAACGTTGAAAACCGTATTGGACGAACGTATTTCCAGAACCACGCCTTTCCCTTAACCCCTATTGGTCTGTATATTCATCCAACCTTACGTTTATCCCTATAGGGTGCTAGGATAGAGACAAAATACGGTCTGTAAACGGTGACTGCCGATGCTATTCCGCTCGCAACAATGCCATCAGTGCTCTTCCCATCCTTCTCTTTAGGGGTGGGAATTTCATTGCGCCCCAGATGGCTTTCGGAGTTGAATCCCGCAATATTGGGACAGATACTGTCTGTTTCTCGGCATTTAGTGACGCGTTCTCCACCAGACACCATCCAAAGTGCGCGACATCGTGCATACCCAAAGACAATGACCATGGATGTTAGTAATCGTAAGGTGGACTTGCGGAGTGATACACATATCGAAAATACTAGTGATATAGTTCAAATGACAACCAAAGCATCAGTGAAAAGACCATTCGATGTCGCTTTTCTCATGTTACCTGACGACAAGATGAAACAAAAAAAGCTGGCCAAGATGCAGGAGAGAAAGATCGAGGTTACAATTCCAGATCCTGACGAAGACGAAGAGATTGAAGTGGGAAATCATAACGACATCATTAGAAACGAGTGCAAAATTCAGAAATTCTTATCTTCTCATCATCAGAAACCGCAGATTTTCGACGATCCAGGTTTGATTAAGGCTAAGAATTTAGATGAACTTAGGGCTAAAACGTCGCCAAATCAAGAACTGCGAAGTGCATTTACAAAAGTTAATTTGGTGAATAAAGAATCCAACTGCATATCTCCTGCTTTATCTATGAGTCCTGAATTGAACTACCAACATTCATTGAGTCCGTCACCTCCAATTCGTACATACCAAAATTTCTCCAACAATTTAATACCACAAAATCATCTCTTCAAATCCCAAGGAAACGGATATGCAAGTAACTTCGAGAGCTTCAGCAGTGCACCTTTGATCGATGGACATTCTTTTCTTATGAAGGCAGACAATATGTTAGCCAATAACCTCAGCAAAGTGAGACCGATGTATAGGCCAGAACTGGCCTATAATTATGGACAATTTCCCTCCCATACGGTGAGTAAATACTCCTCAAATTATTATAACTCTTGAATTTCTAAGTAAGAAGGAGTGAATCTATGTAAATACTCCATTATTTCTTTTTGTTTATGAGCAATGCAAAATTTCTTATTTTCCTCTCTTGTCCGCAGGAAATGATGAAAATGAGTCCTACCTCTCCTGAATTAGGCTTAAGGAATCCTGCTGCAGCAATTTTGACATCTCTATTGCCTCCATCTCTTGCCGCTTTATCTCTTCCAGCTCAAAACGTTTGCGCTAAATGCAACATTTCGTTTCGAATGACATCGGACTTGGTTTACCATATGAGGTCTCACCACAAGAACGACTCGGTGGATGTACATAAGAAGAAAAGGGAAGATAAGTTAAAGTGTCCCGTTTGCGCAGAATCATTCAGGGAAAGACATCATTTGACAAGGCATATGACGGCGCATCAGGATAAGGAAGAAGATGGTATCATCAAGAAGAAAGACGTTTTACAGTAAAATTTGCTTGTTTTATTTTGTACATAATTTATGAATATAATTGTTAGGGTCGTTGTAAAATGTAAAAATTAGGTTATATGATGTTGAGTTTCTAAATGAACGAACAAATGGGTGGGTTGTTATCAAAACTGATATTCAAATGACTGTCATGTTTGGATTTCTTCTCATGCATTGAGTTCTTTTTGTGCAATATTTATATTTATTGTATAGAAACGGAAGGCTGTTATGGAATAAAATATCGAAGATACCTTTTCTTGTTTTTATTATCTTTTACATATTATTCAACAATCTGGCAATAATCTTAACGGTGAGTTTCATAAAACGTTTATTGGTTGATCAAGCAGTTGGTCGACAATCAGCAACGGCATCCTAAGCCTCATTTCCCAATTTTATTGTTGATCAACTATTTGACGGTCCGTTCAAACAATCGACAATCCACATCCAATGATCGTCGATCAACTCTGCCTGATTGCCGATCAAGCGAGATAAGGGTTTCATAAAAAATTTGGATGATTGATTAACCTGGAAAGAGGATGTTGATCTACAATCAAGCTGATTGGAAGAATTGGGTGATCATGAGCATTTAAAATGGTATTTTTCTGATATTATTGAGAATCGAAATAACATACATAATAAAATTCACTATACTGAAAATTTTTTGCAGTAAAAACCTTATATTAGTCTTTAAGTGAGTCTTTAAGAGTAACATGACTTCTGCTTCAACATTCAATTTCTTTATGAAGAATTAGTTGTCAAATTTGAGTATACTCACTCTTTATCACCTGATAAATAGAAAATTTCATTTTAGTCATAGGAAATTTTACGGATATCAAGAAAAATTTGTACATTTATGGAGCTCACTGATATAATTTGGAGAATCATCAGTGAAGACTGAAACCACGAAAGTATAGTAATACTTAACAGTATTTTTTTGAGTAATGACGTCATGAAAGATATTCCTCCTTCAAATAATAAATAGTAGAAAAGATTAATTGAAGTTTGTGATTCTTTTCATTGATTTTACCACAACGCATCCTATATTTTGATCAAAAATCACTTTTACGTGATGTGTAAGATATTTCAATGGCCATGAGCCTACTGGAAGAAAGATATTGAGGTCTATGTTATTTTCGATGGAAACTTTGTTTTCTCAAGCTTGGGAATCGAATGAAAAAGGAAAAAAACTGTAAGTGGTTATCTTGAATTTTAGATATAGGTTTGTTGATTCATTAAACTTTTTCAGAACACAAATTTGGCATCTGAATTTTGACAATATACACTAATACGCCATAATGAACCATTTCATGCACAAAATTTTGTTCGAATAAGTAAACTATATTATTAGGTATGAACTATAAATAATTATACAGGGTGTTCGGCACATGGACCGTCAAATTTTTTTGGGGCGTTGGTAGGGTCATTTACTACCTTTTCAGTCTCGGAACCTGGGTCCTTAGTATTACGGTTACGGAGGTATGATTTTTTTATTATTTTTTTCTAAATTACCCAAAATGTACCCTTCGAAGCCCCATAACTTTTTTTGCGTGTGCTTTTACATGCATTTTTTTTATTGTATCAAGTCTACGTGTGTGTGTGTTTAAGAAAAAACATATTTATTGTTACAGATAACACCACAAAATTAACACGTGGGCCTTTTATTAAAGAAAAAATTATGAAAGTATGAAAACATCTCCACTCCTATTGAAATTTAAAAAAAAGTTACAGCTATTACAAACTTAGTTTTATTTTAAAATGTTCTTTGGTTTATAAAGTTGCTAACCATATGCTATTTACGTAAGTCAATGAAAAAAATAATACTGCAAATAAGGTTTTAGTCAGAAGAGTGAAGAAAGTCGCACCTAAATAAAAGTACGGATTTCGACACAACACATCGAGCAAGGAAATTTTACCTGCCCGTTTTAGACGCGTGTGAATTATTATTACTATTTCTGTCCTTATGTTGGATGGGGTTAGTCGCCGCTGACTTGACCCTACCGTAATTCGAGATTTAACTATCTCTGCTGTTGGAAGTGTCTGTGCCAAGTTGTTCAGTTTTTTAAATTTGTATTTTTTTATTTTTGTTACTTTTATCGACTTTTTGCTACTGACGTTTTAATTTTGGTTGTTTATATGCTTAATTTCACCAACGCTGAGTATGCTGATATGGTGATGGCATATGGCAAGGCCGATGGTGTTGCTCGTGCAGCTCAAAGGATTTATCAAGCCAAATTTCCTGATCGAAGATTACCCCACCACGAAACATTCTCGACGATTAAGAGAGACTGGAAACTTAAATTTTCAAGAGCCTCGGGTCAATGTGAGGCAACACCATGTAGCAGTTGACGATCAAATACTTCAAGCCTTTGAAGAAGATCAAACTACGAGCATTCGTGTCGTTGCTCAAAGACTCAACTTAACGATTTGTAAAGTTTGGTTAGTACTTCGGGATAAAAATCAACACGCTTTTCATTACACCCCGGTACAAGGTAAATGAACTTTTTTATTGATAAATTTGTCCTTTTGACTGCGAAAAAATCGTCACAGACTAATGAATTTTATTAATCGTTACAGGCCTTCATGAAGGCGATCCTACCAGACGGTTGGAATTCTGTAGATTTTTGCTGCACACAGATGTCGATGACAACTTGTTTCTAAAACGAATTTTGTGGACAGACGAACCTTGTTTCAAACGAGAAGGAATAACTGTTCTGCACAATTTACATCACTGGGAATTTTTCGGCTTTTAATTTCTACAGAATTTTGAGAACGTATTTGTTTCAACCTCATTCAAATATCATCCAGGTGACAACTTGATCCGATCGATATTCTAGGAGTTATTTAGCCAATCAAATTTCAGATGGTTATAACCCCTGAACAATTCAACGGTTTGGACAATTAACCTATTCTGTGAATATAAACACTCTAGCTCATCTCTTTCAGAAGATAGAGAATATACAGCTAGCTGGCAAATGGCTGGACAGACACACATATTTCGCTAGCTTTTTTTCTTCAACCTATTCCAAATATCTTCAAAGTAACAACTTGATCCGATTCTAGCATTTATGGAGGAAGCAAAATTTCAGATGCCCATAATTCCTGAACCTGACGGATTTGGCCCAATAACGCACTTGACCGAGATATTTGAACAGTTAACTTATTCTGAAAATATAAATATTCTAGCCTAACTCTTTCGAAATTGACAAAATTGCTCTCTGGCAACTAAACCTTATTTTATCTTCATTATAAGAAAGTATGGTATTAAGACCCTACCCTGTAAACATACGGAAAATTCTTGAGTTGATTCTTTTCAACAATATATTAGGCATAGACACTCTTATTATTTGTTGTCAATGAATATATCTTATGAGATATAGGAATTTTTTTAAATTTTCTAGAGGACGATTTTCAGGAAATCATGGAATCTTATTCAATTTAACCATAATCACAGGAAGTTATTGAGGAAACCCATTTTCATATTCTGCTGAAATATTCGACGGATTTGACCAAATAACGAACCTGACTGAAATAGCTCGCTGTTACTGGAACAAGTGCGCAAAAAAGTATGCCGGACATACCAGGGCCGGATTAAACTCTTTTCCGCCCCTAGGCCAAAAACAATTTGCCGCCCCTACTAGTGAATTTTAAAATTCAAATTTTTTAAATACGTGATTTTCGCAGAAGTTGATAAAGACAATTTTCTATCTGGAAATAAAACAATCTAATGTTTCAGAGTGTATATTTCATAGTAAAAATCACAGCTTTCATAATCAAACTAATTGTTTTCTTCTTGCCTTTTTTTCCGCAAATTGTTGCAACACAGCTTCGAAGTCTAATTTTTTCAACAATTCAGCTTCAATGCACAAAACGGCCAGAGAATTCAAACGCTCTTGAGACATGCTAGATCGCAAATAGGATAAAATTCGCTTCAATGCCATAATTTGGATAATTTCTTCACAAATCGATGATGACAAGTAAGAGACGTTCCCTCTGCCTTGATTTCCGTGCTTTTCAATGTGATCAGAAAGAAAAGGGTCAAATTCAGCTAGAAATTCGAATAGCATCATATAATTGCCATTATGTAGAGTACCAAATACCTCCGTCAAACCCCTGAATGAAAGTCCTCTTGATGCCAATGCCTTGATCGCTGCAACAACTCTCTTTAAAATTTCTCTCCAGTACTGTACTTACCGCTTGTATTCTTTAACATGAAGTGCATCTACCTGGCCAGCTGCTTTTTGCCTTTGGAGTAAAATTAGGACACAATTTTTGTGATTCTGTGAATTCTCGTGCTGTTCAATAGTAATAGGATTTTTCCAATCATTAAATCCGGTAGATGCAAATAGACCTTATCCATTGAATAAACGGCATGGCAGACAGTAGAGACGTCCTGTGCTGGCAGAGTAAAGTGTGAGTCTCGTCATTTTTCAATCGTGTTTTAAACAATCCTTTCGAACAATATCGAACGCGATCATTGTAATTCCTTCTTGAAGCTTCAAAATCTAATAAATCAATATTTTGTTTAATCCACGATTGATAAAATTCTGCCTCAACTCCTCTATTATTTCACCCCACAGAGCTGGATCATCACTGAAATTATCTGAACCTCCGCTAATTTCTGGAAAAGCTTTTTTCGGATTTTCACAAGATTCCCCTTGTTCCGGAATCTCCATAATGCTTTCAGCTTTGTTTGATGTGTTGTTACCACTTGTTGAAGGTTGATCGAATTCTTGTTGAAGTTCACTCAGCTCTGTCGAGTCCACTTTTTGTTTTTTACCACCTTTTTGTAAAAATGTGTCAATCTTGGGAATCTTCTTCATCAGTTCCTCATTTTTTTCTGATCTTTCCTTTGCTCGTTTATATCACAACCACTTTCACGTTTTCTTGACATCGCGAAAAAAAGAATGAACAAGTGGATCTGAAGATAAGTTCCCACAAAATTTATTTATACTAAAAATTGTACTAGCAATGTTTAAAAATGACTGGCAACAACTCTATAGTGGTTAATTCTCGATTCTGAGTGTATTGCATGGACGGAAAAATAGGACTGACGAGCCGCCAGTGCCGATTCCGAAATTCACGCAAAAAATTTAACTAGTTACTTGCATCCATTGAAAATAATACCTACTAGGGAAACTCATCAAACGTGCCGCATTCATATTTTAAATATTATGCCAGTCCTCTGATTTCCCTGACAGTAATCCGTGTTTTATTAGTAGCAACTACAATTTACGATAGGATAGGTTTTCCACGTTCTCTTTGATGCGCTCAACCGCCGACAGTGCCTACTGCTGTTCGGGTTTAGGGCGGCTCCTTTGATTTTCAGATTACCGAGGGGTGTGAAAAATGCAACAATATTTCTATCTTCCTTTCAAAAGAATTATACATCGGTAATGAAAATATGTGCGAAATTTTCGAAGATGGCTATTTCCACATTTTCGTAGAGAAGTAAAAGAATTTTTTTTTATTCACCGAAAAATTTGCCGCCCCTAGGCCATGGCCTATGTTGGCCTAGGCGGTAATAGGGCACTGGGACATACCCAACAAACTCAATCGTCTGGGAACATTTTAGGCTCTACTTAGAAAAATTACAGACCATATTGGGTGAAGTGATAGTGTGTTGTACCAATGGGAAGAATAGCTCAAGAAAAGGTATACAATGAAGAAGAGTTCCCTTTTGAATCCATGGTAATTGTTAATGTACTCACCCTGTATAATACATTTCCCCAAAACCCATTCCGGACATAAATAATATCCACAAATGAAAGCATTATTCCGCATGACATGATAACATGCGTCGTCCAAAATTTCTGACACATTAACCTCGACGAGCCTAATCCAATTGGCCAGAAGTCAAGTAAATCTGTTCTAACCAAATATGGCACAGTTCACAGCTTCTTCTTCTTTCTCTTTTTCAGTCTTCATACATACATCAGCCAGCCCCTGATATCATTATTAGGCTGTGTGCTCTTCCAGCACCGAAGTCTCCCATATAATCGTGTGTCACGGAGTATTTCGCTTACAAGGCATGTCCAATTGATTACGAACTGCTCTGCTTTCATCATTGGTCACGCCAAGCCACGTGGCATCAGTTTGTACGTCCGTGTGTCTGTGACGGTCTTTTAGTCAAGGGTCGTTTTCATTCTTGTATTGTGATTAGCGGTATTTGATTTTGAAGCGGGCTAACAGATTTGTTTCAATAATGGAGTGGTGTGAATTGAGTGACAAGAGTGATTATTGCTATGGGGCAGGAGAAAAGCACTGAAGTGTAGTCTGGAGCTATTACCTGCATGTTGTTCTAGTAGTACTGTAACACTCGCCTCATTTTCTTCCCAGAAGAATGACCAACATTTATAATGAAAGCAACTACAACACTGTAGTCCGAATGACTCCAGATAGAAAGATTTGGATGTGATCGTCTAATAAGGATGGGACTTTAGGTTATCTTCAAGTAACAATTCAGACTCGTGAGAAATTGAGATTAGTGAAACGAACATGGTGAATAAAACACAATGATGAGACCCAAACGATTAACTCTTTATTCAGGGTCTAAAAAACCCTTATACTACTTTACATTGAATCTGCAATACTACTGTGTCGAATTATAGATACCAATCTGTTTAATGATAACCAAATTACACCATACAATCATTGTGGGGATAATTAAAGGCTAATGAAGTCACTAGCCAATCTATCAAAGCTTGTACGTGACATGCCGTGGTTTTGTTCCACTCTATCATCTGTTTCCGAACGCCTCCTTACCTGTACAATAAGATTAGGTTTAGGTCGGACGTTCACAATATAAATGTTAGATATAGAGGATTAATTTCACCACCTGCTCATAGAACATCTTTATTCCGCAGTTCATTCTCATTTTCGATATATTTTCTATACAACAGCATTTCTGCCCCTCTGAGGTTGAGTAATCCATCGCGGTTTTCGAAGAGTGTTGCTGAACACAACGAACTGAGAAGTTTTTTTGGTTGGCTTCTCAGGGCTTACAATAATAACAGTATCACTGACGTAAGTCCTTTTGCAGTAATTTTTCTCTGTTCAATGTTTTCTAAATATGATTACTCTGCAATAAATCTATTATTATTATTATTATCGGTGAAATGTTACTTGGAAATCCATCATAGGGACAGGAGGTAACTTGTGTTACTCTAGAATAACAATATCCTTCTATTCTCGATAACAAGCGTGAAAGCTGACATGAAAATGTTGTGATGAGACGAAACAATCGATCACAACAATTGTAGGGACAACAATAATAAAACCAGAATTACAATCGTGTCAATTATGAAAACTTTAGCAATACAAGAAGAAAAATATTCATTGCAAAAAGAATAACTAATTATAACCATCGTCCCCTGGTATGTGATCCATTTCTATAAAGATTGTGTGAGACAGGGAAGGCGAGGGAGTTCCAGCGGTGGCCCAAGTGAAAAGAGAAAAGCGCAGAAAAAAGGTATATTTTCTCATGCCTTATAGTACATGAATGGAGCAGATCCTGGCCGGCATTCATTCGACTCAGATATTTAAGGAATTTCATTCAATATAGGAACAGTCCGTAATCCCACGACCCCAAAAATAAAATTATCATGTATAAAAAACATAGATAAATAGATAACAGAACGACAATATAGAAATGAATAGGAAGTTTCATATGTTGCGATATATACAACAGTTCAGTGGCGGATTTACGAATTTGCCCCAGCAGCAGGCCATTCAATTTTTGCCACCCTACAAAATACGTTAGTTTAATAATTAGTATGATTGTGAACTCAATGATATTTCTGTCAGTTACTAGAATTTTGCAATGTACAGTTTAATCCTGATAAAGTTTATTTGACAGGCAAAACAAAAACTCCCGACTTTAAAGTAAAACTGTAACTTTCAAACGGCTTCATCGATAACTATTCTTAAATGAGCTACAAATAGTTTTTATTCACCTTGCAAACATCTTTTCTACCAAAGATAATTTTGGATCTACTGTTATAGTATAACCAGCGACTCAGGAAGCGCTTCTCTCTCATTAAGCGGGTGATTATTATTAATCCTAATTTTGTACCGCACACACTACTTCATAAAACCATAAAACATATAAATGAATAACAATAAGGAAATACATACAAAAACAGCAGTAAGAAAATAAACAGATATGACAATAAGTCAATATACGCAAAATTTATAGAAAGAAATCCTAGAAATAAATGATCAAAAGATCTCTCACCTAATAATAATCTTCCATAAACTAATTATTGGCTGAATACATTATTCGATATGAAGTATCTTAACCATTTTACTGTTGACTCCTACAAGTTAAGCTGTAATGAGAAGTGTCAATACCCTAGATTTGTCTACCACAAACTAATTTATGTTTTTAACTGAAAGGAGGGCATTATTATTCAATTCGAGCTGGAACGATGACATCAAAGGATTGGTAGTGCAACAGCCTTGAAGATACTCGATAATCAAGGTATCTACGAGGATAGTCTAATTAATTAACCAAGTACAAACATCATCTGATCTAGTCTACTTTAGGTTGCCTTGAATCTCAAAACCTTCTTGAATATTTCTAGAGGCATAGCATAGAGCATAGAGTGATATACGGTGGGTGTTATTCCATTATAGGATGTTACAAGAATAAATTGCTAAATATGTAAACCAAATAATTCTTTATCAACGAAGTTCTTCCAATAAAAGGTGAATTCGTCATTAAACTCACAGGGAACAATATAGCTACAATGGATCTAGAAATATAGGCTACCATTTTACTACATTCCATAATGATGCTCTAGTCGGTCAGATGGAGGATTCGAACGTGGGTTTTGGAGGTCAAGACATGTGAAAAATCTTGCAATTTCTTCAAAGCACAGGTAAAGATGTTTCCATCGGTGTTTCACTCGTCTCCCTACGATGACGAAAACAATATTTATTTTCTCGAAAATGGTCAATTCGATCAGGTAATTTTGCGTACTTTTTCACTGATTCTTCGTTAACCTACTATAACTTATTATTATAATTATTACTTGAGGGCATGCCTATAATTTCACACAAATAACAATCCTATAGGACATATAAGAAAAAAGCCTGCTATATCATGACACAGTAATACAGGAAGGAAACAACAAAACTAAATAAAAGATCTTCTCATAATATGTAAATCATGACAGCAGATCACTGAGGACGAATTCATCTGTAGTAACTATTTCTAAAAGAATTCACATACGTAGAGTTAGCCACAGATGAGGACAAAAGTATCCACACATCAAACACGCGATTGATCAAGAAGAGCTGCCTGTGAATCAACCTGAAATTCTCGAGTTCAAACGGTCATTCAAATTCATCGTAAACAGGTCACGCAAACTTACACCAGAGAAATAGGTAATTGAGAGGTCACTACCAGTATGATTATTGCATATTCTATATTATTAAAGTTATTTTTCTTTTTTGCTATGATTGATAATTTTATGTAATCATAATATTTCTTATGTCTGATAATGATAACTACTTTAATACTCATTATATAGGATAGGAGGATATTATTACTTCGGAGCAACACAAATTTTTTTTGGGCTTCTGCCCTTACTATGAAGTAAGTTCCAGTACACCTAAGTCATACAGAGGTTGTGCCTTCATTAACCAGAAATTATCTCCACAATTATTGCATTATTCAGTTTAACTCTTAGCTAATTTATCAATTCATATAGCTTCATGTATTCATTTTAAAAAAGTTTTTTTGTGACTCTTAATAAATAGTCAATAGTTTCTGCTAGACGGCCACATCTGACAGCTGAATTTTGTATCTGGACCCCGTCTGACTTCAGGTTTGTGGTTTGTTTTATTCATTTTGTTTGTCATCTTATTTTGACGAAGTAGCGAATGTTACAAGTTCAATTATATTAAAATTTGAATTTTCTGACATAACTTTCTTCATCACTTTTATTTCTGTTACTGCTTAGTTTCTCAGATGTTCTAAGTCACCTCGTATCAACTATTGTGACATATCTGCATCTGTTCCCTCTTGCCTTTCATCACCAAAATCTCAAAAATCTCAAAATGGCATTCATCTGGGCGTCGGGATCCATCACAGTCCGATTCATCACGGGAATGACACTGATCAGGCCAGTCAGGTGAGCACTTTGCTCATTTCAATCCTTCAAGAGGTTGAACTGCTGAATATTATCTTTCCTGTCATTTTCTCCGACGATATCAAAACAATGATGTCGCCTGCAATTGCAAAAGGGGCCTGTCACGTGACCCTGGGTTCACAGCTTTTTATTTATATCTCTTATCCTACCTGTAATTGGGTGTTTCTTTGAAGAAGCAGGCTCCGCGAGATTGTCAACTCCATCCGAATAAGCAGCTTCCATTCTTCTATTACTATAACCACATAACCATAAAGTTCAAACGCTATCAGAACACCAACTGAATCAGTAAACACAAATAAGAATGTAAACACTAGATCAAGTAAACAGTACAACGAGTAAGAAAGAAGAGTGGGGTGGGAGAACCGAAGAGAGAATGTTACCCGGTTCTTCTCTGGCAGCGCTCAGAAGACCTGGTTTTTCCCCTGTATGCCGAATGTTCATTCGATGATTTGAGGCATTTGGCTTGGGTTTTCCCCTGTTCTGGTTCTCTCATCGGACCCAGCACCCTTCAAAACATGGGAATCCATCGTTACTCATTTTCGACAAAAAATCGAGTTACCCGGTTTTCCCCCTCTACTCTTCAAATACAATGTCACAATGGACTCATGTCCCACCCGTGAGCTATTCACTGGTGAACACGATTTATGGCTTCACTGTACATAACTGTAGATATTTTTTCCATTCAAGATCATGTTTTCATTTGTATAAGCTTAAAACCTTCTATTAGAAACTTCCTGATTCGATAAAGTCTAGATCTCTTTCAAGTTATCATCATAAAAACCTACAGCTGACACGGACACGAATTCCACCAAGAAAAACCCCCAACATACTCCATATTGATAAGATCCAGTCCGCAGAATCCCTCATCTCTCTGTCCTCATCGACCACGGGCTGCCAGACCGGAAACGGTTGATTCAATTATTTAACCCTCTCTTAAACAATAGGTGGCTGTGAAATGAAGTGATCATTTTATAATGTTTGAATCCCGGTGTAACGTGATTTGGAATTAATGGCGCGCGAATGCCGTGATAAGCGGAGAACGACTGGGTTGCATCCGGTTGACGGCGGGTCGGGGTGGGGGCGCGGGGGCGGCGATCAGCCAGCACTGATTGCGTGTATTACTGTTAACATTTAAATGCAGTTTTATTTGTGGCGCGCGATAAAGCCCGCTTTTTGTTGGGTTAAATGCGGAACGCGACGAATCAGGTTCGCCGGAGCATAACGAGACGTCATCAGCGTTAGGCTTGAGTTATGCGTTGTGTATCTGTCTATAGGTTCGTTGTGCGGAGCTGGAATCGATGCTGCTCATTCGAGTATGATTGATGGATTCAATTTAATTGTTTCTGAGATGGATCGGATTAGGCTGGAACAAAAAATCTACTTTGGTTTCGAACGATGATGAATTATTCGTCTTTATTCATACAAAAATAAACGTTTCAATAGAGTATTTCACGAATCCCACCCATGATGCCTTCGTTGCCTCAGCTTCAATTTCCCCGATACCCCGATATGCTTGATGTTTTTGCACCAATGCCGGTGCTCACTTACGGAGCCGAAACTCTCAACTTCACACAGCAGCCGACGAATAAAATAAACATTACTTGAGGTGCGATGGAACTATCTATGCTGGGCGTTTTATCGTCGACAAGAGACATATACGAATACTGAACAAAATTTCATGAAAGAGGAACTATATAAGGTTATGTATTAATTGATTATTCATAACCAAGTTGAATTAGGTCGGGTTGTGGCTATCTACCTTGGGGAATTCCTGACAGTATCAGTGGCGGCTTGTCTTATGAGGCAGGTGAGGCAGTGCCTCATCAAAAAAATTCTGAACCATATATTTCTTCATTCCTTTTCATCATCACTTTTTTCCTCAATATTTTTCCCAATCTCACGTTCCTTGTATATTCATAACAAATCAAATCCTCTTTGAATAAACGGTTGGAGGCATGACTTACGCAGGCTTCTTTGACTGAATTAGCCTGTCATACTTCGATGACCTACGAGAACGTAATGGAAAGCCGTTCTAGGATTAATCCGAGGCTGGCCTCTGCGCGATCTTAGCCGATCTGAGATCGTTTCGTTTCTGCGATGTTTCTGCGTCGAAGCGGTGAGAACATATCTACGGCTTTGAAGGCGGCTTCTCGAGGAATTAGAGGCTGGCCTCAGGTTTTTATTCGAGTTAATCGGGAAGCGGGAAATAGAGAAATAGGGTTAGTTCACTTGATGATTATAATCATTTTTAGGTGAATTTTTTCTGAAATATAAATCTTTTTTATCGAAAGTGACTACCAGATCGCGAAATGGATTCAGCGGGACCTAGTAATAGTAAATCTTTTGAAATTCCTAAGCAACATATTCAGTGTACTTGTGATATTGTTAATTTTTTAATAAATAAGCAACATTTTTTGACTCATTCGTATGATGATAAATTATATTTAATTAAGGAAGTTAAGCGACCTGTTCCAGATTCGAGGAAATCTCTAGTGTCTAGTGGTGGGGTCGGTAAATCAAATCGAGGATTCCAAAATACGTGGTATGACAAGTACGACTGGCTTACTGGAAGTATTACTTTGAAAAAAATATTTTGTTGACCGTGTATTTTATTCTCAGCAACTAATAGAAATTCCGACAGAGTTTGGTCGAAAAGTGGTTTTAGTGATTTGAAAAATTTATCTAGGGGTCTATCGCTACACAATAAAAGTGCTCAGCATATTTCATCTAATTGCAAGCTTACCGTTATGAGAAAGCAAAAATAAAATATCGCCACAGCAATAGACAATGCGCGTCAAATAGAAATTGAAAATTTCAATGTTAAAGTCAAAGAAAATCGACAAATTTTAAGAAGTTTAATAGATATTACGATGCACCTCTGTATGCAAGAGTTACCTTTTAGGGGGCACGATGAATCGAATGAGTCTTTAAATCACGGAAATTTCAAAGAATTGGTAGTTCTTGTTAGTAAATTTGACACGAATTTAAAAACCTTTTTAGAAAATGACACCAACAGTAAATCGGTATTTTCTGGTACATCTAAAACCATTCAAAATCAATTAATTGATTCGGTTGCTTTTGTTGTGAATAAACGAATCGAGGACGAAATTTCACAATCATTGTTTTTTTCTTGGCAAGTTGATGAAACAACTGACATAAGCTGTCATTCCCAGTTATCAGTCATTTTTCGTTATGTAATAGATGACCAACTTGTTGAGCGCTTCATGGGATTTTATGATGTTAGTTCTGGGCGTTCTGCTGATGATCTATTTCAATTTTTATCTTCAAAATTCGGAAAATTTGACAACTGCTTCCACAGAAAGAAGTTTCTCTGCGTTGAAAAGGATTAAAAATTATATTAGGAATACAACTGGACAGGCGCGGCTGAGTAATATGGCTAAAATTTCGTTCGAAAAAGGATTCATAAAATCACAGGACGAAAATATTTTTATTGACAAGGTTATAGATTATTTCGATGATCAGAAAAATCGTAGAATTCCATTGATTTACAAAAAATTTTAATATTGAGAACTCAATTTAGAATAATTTTCATTTATAACTTTCAGAATAAATCCTATTTTACACTGCCTTTTTAATTTTTTTATTCAGTGTTAATTTTTTTCAGAGTTTATTTTATTTATTTAGAGTTTATTTCGTTATTTTGAAAATTTCCAACTTGATCTGATCCGATTTTTTTCATTCCCATCCTACACGTGGCAGGACTGCTATACACCTCCGCGTTGGTTCTTGCTGTACAGCTGCATAATAATGGTTTTCATATTTTTGAGCAATTTAGTATATCGAAAAATAAGCTCATAATATATTGGGACAATTAAATTAATGGCTTTTTTTGCTGAATGAAATAAAGTAATATGTATATAAATAATTTGAGGATTCATCAAAAATTCCAAGCATTAGTGAAGAAAATTTTTTTAATATATTTATTATGCAACTGACGAAGTAGAGTTCACTATATAAACTTTGTTCGCCACGTAAACCCTATATATATATATATTACATTATTAATTTTTTTTCATATATGCCTCACCATACTATATTGTCACGAGCCGCCACTGATGTTTACCTTTGGGCCTGCATACATGTGAGATTAGAGATAATCTATGGTCATTCGTCTTGGTCATCGAAGGTATGATCAAGGGCTGAACAGTAATGACCAGTAATGACCGCTAAAAAGACCAAAATAAAGACCAAAGTGTCGCTTGAAATTGATTTTTGTTTCCATATTGCTTCTTTTTTCCCATCAACCAGAACAGTCTACGATATCTGAACTGAACATAAAGACATCCCCGTATACCAATTATCTAAACATTGCCACTAAGTGGCGTATCTATTTATCATAACTAATACCGAATATCCAATCTTGAATCTCAGGCTCTAGTTGATAGTGAAAGCAGGGGCTGCGACCTCAGCAGGGTGTCAGTTCAACAACGTATCAGAACCGGCGGCAATCTCTATGTATGAGATTTTGTTAATTTGCATAAAATGTGTCTCAGTGATTCATATATCTTATTGTGGCTGATATACAGCGATCTGTGCTGCTGCCGCGGCTGTTCTGCTTTCGGATTCGCATTTAGCAGCAAAATATGCTAACCAAACAAACAAATTATTATTCTCTTTCGCCTGGTAGCGACTTACATATTTATTCAGAGCCAGACACGGAACGTAGCGTTCTGCCGACTTGACTAATGCCTTTGTTTTCAGGTTACTTGTTCGAACCGAGCTCTGGAAATGTTGTGGTCTTTGAGGTTGGTGAGAAAATAATGAGTTTTCTTGACAATTGAGATACTAAATACAGAGAGCAAACATAAATTTTTTGTGATTATTAGAGATTACAATGGATAGGATCTGATAGCTCTTGTAAGATTTTGAAAGAATAAGAGACCTTTTTGCGCGATTGTTGTAGTCCAGTAAACTAATAGAGTAGCGTGCTTACGTTTTGCTCAAATATTTGGCAAACTGGAGGCCGTCCAGTCGTATACTCTCTCATTCCCGAAGAAGCAAGTTTTCATATTTTCAGAATAAGTTATTAGTCCTTATATCTCAAGTTCGTGATTGTATCAAACCCGCCAAATACACTGCTCAACAATTGATAGGGATCACTTACTTTTTCTAAATTGATTTCTGAAATGTTCGCTCCAAGATTATAAATTTAGTGAGATATCAGAGTATTTTCAGTTGATAATATGGTTCTCTTGAGAAAAGAATGAAAAAATGGAAAGTTGGAGAGAAAAATAGTATATTATATACCGCGGGACTGAAGTAGTACATTTAATCCTGCGAAGGTAAAGTTTATGGCCCGACCGCAGGGAGGGCCATAATTTACCTGAAGGATTAAATGTACTTCAGTCGCAAGGTATATACGATACTTTTCGTACTTCCGGTATGATTTTATTAATTATTTCAATAATTTCAATCAGTTTTTCTCTCCTTCAATCATTTTATAAAACTTTCTTAAAATAAGTTACCATAGTAACATTGCGTTGTGACAATTATAATTTAGAAACATTGTCATTACTAGTGTCATTGTAAAGAAACATTGTTATTGATAATTATTGGTATCATGAGTGAAGAAGGTGTATCTGATATTGATAAAAGAGCAGCCGAAGTAGGTGAAGAATTGTTACCACCGAAATCTAGAAAACTATACGAGCAGCAGTACGATGCTTTTAAAAAGTGGTGCCGCTTAAAAAATGGGAGACAACCTACTGAAAATGCGCTGTTAGTCTACTTCAATGATAAATCAAAAGCGGTTTGTGCCTCAACTCTCTGGGCACATTACTCAATGCTGAAATCGGTTATTAACATTAGAGAAGATATTGATATAAGTAAATTTCCAAAATTATTAGCTTTTTTGAAGAGAAGAAATGAGGGATTTAAGCCAAAGAAGTCAAGAATTCTCACGTCTGAGCAGGTAGATCAGTTCTTACGGGAGCCTCCGGATGATAAATATTTAATGCTTAAGGTAAATTTGGAAATGTGTTTATATTCAGAAATTTTAAAAATCAATTTTTTGTAGGTTGCACTTATTTTGGGAGTTGCAGGAGCTTGTCGTGGAAAAGAGTTGGTTGATTTAGAAATCGACGATGTGAGAGATTTGGGCGATTCCTTCCTAATTGCGATTAGAAACAACAGAAATAAAATTGACCGAAATTTTGTGATCAAAAATTCAGAAATCAGTTTTGTGCGATATTTCGAAAATTTGTGGCATTGCGAAAGACAGGGATACCTCATTCAAAAATTTTTGTTTAATAAATCAACAAAGAATGTACTACGCGAGTAGTAGGAAAAAACATGTTTGGTACATTTCCACGGCAAATAGCAGCTTTCTTGAAATTAGAAAATGCGACGTCTTATACGGGACATTGTTTTAGACGCACATCTGCGTCTTTGTTAGCTGATTCGGGAGCAACAATAGACGTGCCTAAGAGACATGGATGATGGAAATCCTCCAACGTGGCCGAGGGATATATTGAATCGTCTATTAAATATAAACAAAAAATTTCAGATAAAATATTTGGTCAAGTCGCCGATTCGTCCACTATAGTTATGCCACAGTCCTCATTCTTGCTTCCTGTTTTCGCAGGATCTTCGAAACAAACACCAGTTCAATATGATAAGGACCTATCTGTTACTCGTCAGTTACCTTCTGCATTAACCCAGGAAAGACTGGTCAATATGACGAACTGTCACAATATTAATTTGAATATTAACGTTAATTACCATTCTAATTAATTGTATTTTTCCATAAAATATCCCTTAAATTCGTTTGTTTGTGATTTAATCGTTCCGGGAGTTTCGTCAATATTTAATCGGAGGGATTAAATGTGACACTTTAGTACCTGTCACAAGGGAGTGAAGTTGTCACTTTAGGCCCGGAAGTACGAAAAAGATTTTATTAGGAACACTCAAAATTCTGTGTTTGAATAACATAAAAATTTTATGATGAAACCACAAGAAGGCTGAAGTTTCGGTTAAGCTAGTACCTAGTTGGTCGCCCACTAGCTCGTCTTAAGCATTCTACCCTACGAGGCATACTTTCAATCAAACGATTTATAAAATTTTGGGGCAAATTCGTCCAAATATCCAGTAAAGCGTTAGAAAGGTCCTCCAGGTTATTGATCGGTTGTTCTAAGGTTGACAATTGTCTAGACATCTCAGGCCAGACATGTTCGTGGCAATTCATGTCTGGAGAGCGAGTTGGCCAGTCCATCCTATCAATAGCATGAGTTTCTAGCGCTTCATTAACCAGACGACTACGGTGTGGACGGGCATTATCTTCAATTAAAATAAAATTTTCGCCCAAGGCAGCCGCAAACGGAAAAATTATGGGTTCAATAATCATATCGTGATATCTCTGGCTGGTCATTGTGGTGTTCTGCAGAACAACCAACTCTGTGCGTTGGTTCAAACAAATACCTCCCCATACACTTTTAGAACCTCCGCCAAAAGCTGTTGTGGGTACCATAAACTGTTCTGCAAAGCTTCGACCTCTTTCCCTCCAAGCAAGAATACGTCCATCGGAGTTGACCAAACGAAATCTAGACTCATCCGTAAATGAACATCGGCTCCAATCTTCAACTGTCCAATTGCGGTGCTCCTCAGCCCATTGCTGTCGATGAACTCCATAATTTATTTGAGTGGTGATATCAAATTAATATCAAAAGATCTCATCCAGCTGTTCATGGTTCAGTACTCAAGAAATATGATTTTGAAAATGAATTCCAACTTTGTTATGGCTGAGTTTTTCCATGATGATTTGTCAATGCCTACTGAAAAATCTAACAAAATAACATGGCTTCTACCTACTGTAAACTCACAGTAAACGTTAGTAAGAATTGCACATCTCATTTTGTTGTTAATTGAAAGTTTAAATATGAATTATTCTATGAAATTTCTAAGCGGGGTAACCTGAGCCACAACCCCCCAAAAAACGGTCCCATAAATAGTAGCGCCGCCACATCTAGTCGTGTTTTGGGTACACGACTGGAGGGCCTCACCGCACGCGTACATCCGTTTGTAGCGTAGAAATTCCGGAAGTGCCGCCATTGACGCCATTGTGCTCGACGTAATAATTAATAAACTAAACTTAACATGTGCTTTCCTGTGTCCATTGTGCGACTTTAAATTAATGAGTCGTTGCCATCCTATTCCAATATTACTCGTTCATCAAGTGACCCATGTTGAAGTACGACGATGTTCAAGCGTTTTGATTTGTGTCCATGCTTGCCGGATTTTGTTTCATTGTGATGTAAATCGTGGCAACAAGATATATACACGGTTGAATTGATGATATTTTATAGCCTTTTGTGTTTCGAAATGTAAACTTTTATGTTTTGTATGGTCAATTGCATTATATTTAATCCTTTTTTTAATTATTGTTTTATTCAAATTTGTTTCATGTAATTATCGGAATGTAGTCGTTTTCATAATTTACATTTATTCAATTTTATAGATACATGAAAATTTCATTTTATTAATGATATATCGTAGCAATTATTTATATCAAATTGATAAATATCACATAGTATCAGCTGAAGTCGAAATAATATACAAGGTATTTCACTGGAAAAGGCCATTTTGAGTTTCTGGAAAAAAATTGCATATATTTGATAGAATAGAATAACATATTTCATTCATCCTGATAGACATTTTTCAATGTTATAAAAACCTTACATGACCCGAATAAACCCAAATAAAAATAGCACTCTTATGGCCGGTTTCTGAACTCAAAATAAACTCAGTTTATCTATTCGATAAATTTAAACGAGAGATAACTGTCGAATTGGGTTTCTGACTACCACGCTGACAGATAAACTGCACATAAACTCCATTTATCTTAACTCGTCCCGATGACGGGTTATCTTAACGTTAACTCCAATTCAATGTTTACATTACAATTCCACGATAATCTCAAAATAATATCTCCGAAAATTCGAAAATTTAAGTTCATATACAACTCAAACAAGGAATTGTCAAAAGAAATATTTTCAAGTTCCTCATCAGATGAAGAAGTTCTGGAATTCATTAATAATACAGCAATACCTCGACAGATAAGGATTCGTAGATCTCCGATGGAAATCATTAGTTTTAGTGTTTAGGTAAGTAGTAGTAGTAACTTTTATTGCAAACAATTGGCCATCGACCTGAGGTCTTTCAGCCTATTAAAAATACACAGTAATATAGTTTTACAAAGATCTAACATTAAACATTACTTATTTTTTTATGAAAGTGTATCTTGGATGTTTTCTATTGGAAGTATTCTCGTAATATGATATTGATTCTTCAAATTTTTTTAGGCAAAGATACCGACTGAACATAAGCACAGTGGGATATTTACGTGATGAACTGAACCCAGTTTTATCCCCGACATCTCAGAGAAAACTGGCATTATCTGTATTAGAACAATTGTGCATTGCTCTACGATACTATGTCACAGGCACTTTTCAAATTGTTATAGGTGATGATATCAATGTTCACAAATCAACGGTATCTAGAGTTATTTTCAATGTGAACAAGGAAATAGCCATGTTATCTGAAAGATTTATGTATGCTAAAAACTGATACCGAAATTCTAGAAACTGAGACGGGCTTCTATAATATAGCAGGCTTTCCAAATGTACTTGGTTGCCTTGATTGAGTCAATACATGCTAGTGTTGAAGGAAATACATTCAAAAGATTAATAGCAGTTCAATATTTCAGGTGAGTGGCAGGGTATAAAAAGAGGTATTCTTTTCAAATTTCTTAATTTTGTTCGTATTTAAGCTTCTCATTTTGTGAAGTCATCTGAGATACAAATAGCAAATATTCAAATTGGTACAATAGTGTGAAATTCTTACCTTCATTGATGAGGAGAAATGCCATAATTAGTAGGAAAAAATATATGCATATTTTATAGCAAAACGTGTGTGATAGCCGAGGGAAATCTTAACTGAAAGCTTGTTTTTGCAACTCAGATAACGTCACTTTGTGTGAGAGTAAACTTTGAATTTAAGTTACAATATTTTTTTTACCTATAACTTTTTTTTCATCAATTCTAAACGCAATTTCGCCTCTTCTATTTCTATAAACTTCAACGTAAGTTCTGCCTCCACCAACTTTGTCAAATAGAATTCCTCTTGGCCTTCAGATTTTCGAAATCAATCTGTTTTTATATTAACTCCACTTATTTTTCTATTAATAAGTCCTCATTGGCCTACTTTGCATTTTTTTTTTTCATAATTGTGTGTGTTGTTGGTATGAGGGCTTTTATTTTGTTGTAGTTAACCCTAATCGACTAGATGCTGGTCTTTTTTCTCCTTGTCGCCTTCTAGGAGTTTCAGGAGTGACCAGAGGATGACCAGAGGACTATTATGTGAAGAGGGTTCTTCCTTTGAGAGAATTACCTCCTCAGGGAAATTCAGTTCCATATCTGCAATGTATTTAAGTCGAATAAATATCTTTTGTATAATGGTTACCTGTTTGATTCAAATATCTCAATTGTTACAAATCTCACATATATAAGAATTACTCACTTTGCTCAGTAGCACTACAGGATGATTCTTCCTGCAAGTACTGAACCATACCCTGCTAGCTGCTTGACGTCATGTTGATACAAATCTCAGGGCTTGCAGCAAGTAGCACAATGGCAGAGCCTGCTGATTCCCTCTCTTCCTAATCTGAAATATGTTATTTTTTAGTTCATTCGAAATTACATAGTTTATCATATGCTGTAGTTCGTTGAAGGCGCAATAATTATAGTGTAATCCAGATTCCTTATCATACTCACTAAGTTCATAATACCCAGCTGACGAGTCGTAATGGTTTGTTAGTGGTGTGAAGTGATACTGCAACAAACCCATTACTTTCTCATCAACTTTCATTGCCTTTGGTGTAAAGGTCCCTCCACCAGTTTTGTATCTTTCGCACTGCAAATCGACAGAAATTATGAAAACAATAAAATCCTCTTGCTTTTGTTTACCTATGTATTTGAAATTTGGTTTTACCTACTTTGTCGTCGGCGAAATTTTTTTTTGCTCTTTTCTTTATATTATCATATAAAGCACGCAGCTGTTTCTCGCTCCGCGGACCAGTGTCTCCAGCGGCGTTGCATTTGCATTTTACTCTATCTTCTGCAAGGCTTGATTTTTCAAATTCAAATTACTGGCATCCGTCTTTTTTTGTCGATAGTACCAATAATATCTTTAGCAATGTCCAATAACAATATTTTTTCACGCTCAGTGAAATTTCAAGCCCTTTGTCGACTCATTTTGTTGCGTAATTATTTTTTTGTTTCTTTTTGAATTTGAATTCACAATCTTCGACGCCAAAAGAACGTCACAGAATGTTGAATCTATCTCTTGATTCTGTGTTCTGTTTTCGATGCGATTTGTAAATACAAATTTTTTCCATATAGCATTATAGGAGAATGAATATTTTATAGTTGTGAATTAGTCTCTCTTTGAAATTATATTGAATGTTTAAAAATATGACAGGTTTGATTACAGTGACATCTACTATCACTTTCATGAACTAACTATACTGTCGATACCGTGGAGTTATCCAATCGATAGCTAACCGAAGCGTAAATTTGACATCAGAAACCCGTGCGGTGTTTATCGAGCCGATAAATATTAACCAGAGTTAACGGCTGGATAACTATCTGACGTTTATCTGTCGAGTTCAGAAACCGGCCATTAAAGAGCTAGTCAGTGACGTAATCTATAAGATATCTTGCAAAGATTGTCAATTCACCTTTATAGGACAAACAAGCCGTTACCTAAAAGACAGAATATCCGTACATCATAGAGATGCCCTAAATATATATATATATATTCTTTTGAATTTTTGGCTTACAATATTTAGTTAGCAAATAATAAAGCATTTAGATCAGGGGTTAGTGACGGGGTGTCATACAATTCGGCGTATGACATAAAAGCCAAGGGAAAAAACCCCAGTAAAAAAATCCCTGGCTCCCTACCTTAGTGTTAAAGTACAAAAATAAGCTGAAATATATTTCAGGGACTTCTTTCTTCAAGAGTGGTCTTCTATTGATGGAGACAGAGAATTCTTCAAGTTGCCCACATCGAATCTGGAATTAAAAAGACAAAAGCAGAAGAAAAAACTGAATAACCAAAATACGTATCATATTCGTTTGAAATTTATAACCCATTCCAAGAAAGAATCGAAAACACCCTGAATAGCCCTAAAACCATCTTGAAATTTATATATGGGACAACTTTTAATGAGATGAGGTATTGTTTTCTCTGCTTCTCCACATTCACAACTTGCGCTCCAACTGAGTTCCATCTGAAAAGAGTGCTATTGGTACGACTATGACCTAATCTCAAACGATTAAGAACTGTCCAAGTTTTTCTTGGAAGATCAAAGCCAGGAATTTTTTCAGAAGGATCAGAAACGATATACTTATTGAACATTTCGTAAGAGTTCCACTCAGCCTTCCATATTTCTTTATCGCTTATGTTCATATAGAAGAACGTATTAGGCCATAATGGTTTACGTGACTTCAATCTGGGAATTCTATTTTGTGGAATATATGCAATAATTGGGAATGAATTGGGACAGAGAGATGCTGTGCGGAGAGTGGAAGTATCAGCACCCCAAGATGATCCAGCTAATTTCTGAAGAATAGTATTCCTAGTTTTCAGTTTTAGGATCAGATAATTTAAATGGGCCTTGTAATTGAGAGATGAATCTAATTTAACTCCTAAGTATTTTGGATAGAAATTATGTTCGATAGGAGAATCATTGAAAGTTACAGCTGATTTCCTATATATTTCATGATTGTTCAGATGGAAAAAAGATACCTCTGTTTTGGTGGAATTTGGACATAATCGCCAATCAATAAAATAATTCTTTAAATTTTCTTAATCAGATGATAGTATGTTTTCCAGAGTATGGAAATCTGAATGTTGGTAAGCAATAGCAATATCATCGGCATAAACAAATTTCTGAGATGATGTCGTGGGTAAATCATTTAGATATAAATTGAAAAGTAAAGGATCTAAAACTGATCCTTGAAGAAGACCGTTTTTCACTGTTTTGAAATTGCTACTCTTATTGTCAATAAAAGCACGAAATCTTCTATCAGATAATATATTTTCTAATATGTTACAGATGCCCTAAATATACTAAATCCATTGAAAAAGAAGGAAAATAACACCGCACTGGCTGAGCATATCTCAAATACTCTTCACTCCTTCGACTTCAACATCCTGTCAATAAAAATATTAGGACATGAGGGAATTTAAAAGAAATCGTTTGCTGCATGAAATGATTTCCATAAAACAAGACGGAAAATCAATTAATGAAAGGACGGACACAGAAAAGGTGAACACCGCTTATTTTTTTCTAATTAATCAAAGAGAAAAAAAAAAGAGAAAATTTAATTACAGATATTCATACTGAGACATTTATTTTCACATGGGCATTTTCAACCTATTAGCACTGTCAGTTAATTTCCAGCAATTATTCTTTCCATGTGTAATGAGGTGTATTTGTTTTCATCATAAAGTATATATAGGAAATTGAAATGAAGAAACAAAAAAAAATTATCTGTAAATATTGCCGTTTCCTATTTCTTCTCTCACTGTGATATCTCTGTTTCTTAAGATTCTCGTTTTATTAGTAAAATTAATGATTCTAATATTTAATGTCTTTTCTGTTACCTGTTGTATGTACTATATTGTAATAATTCTTGTTTTTTTTTCATTGTAGACCCCTGAAGATGATTTTAGATTAAAATCGAAACTAGTCGACCCTGTTTCAAGAAGTGATTTTGTTTCAAGAAGTGATTTTGTTTCAAAAACCTTTTTTCCTGTCAACTAACTGAAATATCTACCAACGAAGGTCTTAAATCTACACTTACAATATATTGAACGTCTATAACTTACAATCGCCCTTTTCGGTTACTGATTGAACTCGATTCGTCGGATAGAAAGTCAGAAGAACTGAAATGATTCTCTCCACGATTTGCTAAGAAATTCGAAAATATACCATAATATATTGAGAATAAGGTTCGTTCAGTAGAGGAAAAACTCAAACTTTTCTCAACTTTTGGGAATAATATGGCTAATAGAAAATGGTTATTTCGAAAAAGGGTGAAAGTTATCTTGCTGACCGTCACGTTGGTGGCTCTCCCCTACCAATCGTGCTGCTCAAAAAACGAATTCAAGAAGAAATTAGCGTATGGTTTTTTTCTGATAGAATCAAATATGAAAAAAAATTTCCCGTTTACGAATTTCGCGGCCAGGAGAAGAGAGATACGAGGGATGATAAAATGAGTAGGGTGCAGAATTGCAAGAGAGCTAACGGGTAAAATCGGGGCTAGATTGCTTACAGTTCGCTTTCGGGCATATATCCATATTAATGTTACCATATTTCATTATCTCATTCATATGGAAATCTCAAACAATTAGTCAAAGTTCCATTGGTGGAGCAGCATTTCGACAGAAGCAAACCTTGCGTATTTATACATTTCATCCCGGGTCCTACGCCCTATTCATTACAGGAAACGTTTGAACTCTGTTCCATTGTATCGACAATGTGGATTTGGGAGAAAAACATGCATATTGGTACGTGACTAATGTAAATATAAATCAAACGTTCATAATTTATAAAGATTTCTGCTTTATTATTTCGGCTGTTACGCTGCAACCAGAATTTTGGACTAGATTTTTCATCTATTATTTAGAATTCTAATCAATCATGAAGCGTAAGAGTCAACATCATATTTAATAAAAAAGGTAATAAAACAGCGTAACCCAAATTATACAACAACGAAAATTCACCAAATAAGAAAGAAGAAACGATTATATTCATACCGATAGCATGCGTACCTTTTCTATTTGAAAAAATAAAAAACATCTTGAAATACTGAAGCAACGTCAAAATAGCTCACAAACTACACCTTCACATCTTCACACCAGATACCACATTGTTCAACATCCAAACAACGGAAACAAACCAGTCAATCTAATTACCTATTCCTTCTGAGGGCTCGAAAGCCACCTCTTATGGGGTTGCACAAATATACGTTGAATGATTTCCACCATACAAAATCTTTTGACTAGTTTCCAAATAATATTCAATCACTAAGGGATAATAAATATACGGGATGGCTCGTCCGATATTGAACATCCTGCATACTGAAACGAGCTCAATTGTCCGTTGTTCATAAACACTAGAAAAATACAACAAACCTATCGAATAAGAGTAACTATAAATCAAAATTGTTTAAGTTGTCTCCAATATATTCTTTCTGAATGATGTGGATGGCAATTGCTTGTTTAATTTTACTGAACTACTGTTTGCAAGGATCCAATTGAAAAAAATTTCCATACATGAAGCAAGATTCACCTAAAAACGAATATATTCCAAAGAAGGGAACTATATTGAACACCCTGATTGAACAGCTTTATATATGGGAAATTGGTTGGGTCAACAGATTGAAAGTCTATTCCCTTGGGCCTCCATATAAATAGGGTCTGTTCCTTGGACGGAAGATATGTTATTTACGTAAAATAGCTCCTACAAAATATGGAGCTCTATAAGTTTTTCTCTCCGCCTTCTTCGATGCATATTGACCAGGTGAATGCTCATGATATTACACAGCTTCATTCTCTACTAGCGGAAGAGTCAGCCGAGAAAAAACCTATATTTCCCAATATAAAGAATTTGAAAAGCACTTAATTGGGGTCAGCTTTATAATGCATGTTCTAATTAATACGAACTTAAGACTATTTTGTCGGAACTTTGAAAGTATAAATTCGATCTCATCTAAAAACACTATGTGACCATAATCGAACACGAATAATAATAATAACTTGAAGCATACTTAAGCGTAGGTACTAAACTTTATTTAAAAAAATTAGAAATGCACTGACGTGAGGTCAGGACCTTATTCTCGCTTGTTCTGAAGTCTTGTTCCGGACTATAGAATAGTGTAATACTAATACAATTTTTTTTTTTAAGAAAACTGATTATTTGAGTTAAGACCACTAATTCCTTGAAACTAAATTGTCCACCAATAATATTAAGAGGGCAATAAGGCCCAAGTTTAATAAATAAAGGAAGGTAATTAAATAAGTAAAAAAAACACAAATTTCCTTTTTTTTAACTTATGTTTAGGTAAATTTTGGACGATGTACTGTAAAAATAAAGCGAATTTTTATATGGCCTTTAATATACTACCGTAGTACTATAAGCTCCCAGAAAGGGGTTCTTAAGAAGTGTATTTTCTTATTTAAAAATGTTTTTTTTTTATGGTTTTACATCATTTATTACAGAATCATGAACAAGCTATGTAAACAATATATTTTTGGACACCCTATACGCATTCAAATTATCTCAGTAGAGAAAAACTAATTTTAGTTATATACAAAGGATTGCCATATATATTATTATCAGAGTCTAGAATAAGATTCCTCAAAATTTTAAATGCATGCCAATTGGTGTTAAAATAATGTTTTTTGTTAGGAAAAAATATTATAGTGTTGGTAAATTTTTGGGTGAAAGAGATTTTGTTTATTTATAATTTTGATATGTATTGACGTAATCTACATCTCTTGAAATTTGATAAAATAGAGGTTATTATGTTTATTATTATTATTATTCAATTCACGCTCTCTTTGTTTCCGACTGAATTATTAGCGTATATGTTGGCACACATTTAAACAATGTAAGCGGTGAATATATATTTTTGTAGGATAAAGTTCATCAAATAAAACTGCTGTTGTTCGGTCTGTCACATCCCTAAAAAAACTGTCATTTTCAATATTTCGTCTACAGAAAACACACCATTTTGATTATACAATAAATTTTCAATCACTTGTAATGTGTCTGGACAATTCACGATAAACTAAGGTAAATTAAAAACTAAAACCACCTCCTCCTTTGTTCTAGATTTTAATCACATTTTTGACAAAACCCAACAACATAGTTAACAAATGAATACCTTTGAAAGTACTGAATACGATAAATCATTCCAAGTTGTCTCTTCCACTTATTAAGCTGTCATCTATCGATATATATTTGTAAAGGAAAGTTTGAGGCCAGATAGTAGGTAGGTACTTTATATGACCTTGAAAATTCGTTATCTCAAAGCCCGTCAACCCTTTCCGAAGTCAAGAAGTTGTGCTCATTTGTGTAAAGAGGTTGAAGAGTTACGGGGACGAGAATGTGGAAAAGCTGTTCATACCCGAATCCAAAATCTCAACCATTGTCATTTTGATGCTGAAAATCGAGGTTTTAAGTTTTCGTTGATACAGTACATCCAATATTGCCTTGAAAAATTTTCATTATGATGGTAAGAAGAACCTATACTTAATATTTTCTTATGTTCGTCGATCTATCGTCAATAAAATTGTATTTTCCATCATAAGCCGTTTAACGAAATCCCTGGCGAGAGAGAATCAAGTATCCTAAGGGTGAAAATATATCCCCTTCACCTTCTGTCGCCCCCGGCAACCTCAGAATAATGAACTGGAAGAAACAGACTAGCGAAATACTATACTGAAGACTTATTTGAGACCATTAAATGGCACCACAATATGAGGAAAGATATCATGAAGAAGTATTATTTCATTGTTGTTTTGTATCTGAGAGGAATTACATCCTATTAGTTCAAAGTGAAAGCCTTCGTCCATCTTCAGGAAGTCCATATCTATCTGTATATAGAAGATATTCGACTGGAATTAGCTGACGAATTGTCATTATTTATCAGTTTATTATTTAAATCTTCACTGGAATCTTAATAATCAAGTAAAATATAAATTTTAGCTGAAATCAGAAGCGATTAGCATTGGTAAGTATAAGATACAAAGGCCAAAGAGAACATCTTTTATTTTATGTTGTAGACTGATCAAACAAAAATTTGGCCACTTGAATGTTCAGAATTATTATTTGGACCATATCCACCGTCTGTAATAGTTTTTTTGATGGACATCTTCTGCAGTTGTCAAGGTAAATAAGCTTCAAAAAGTAGGGAATGTTTAAAAAATTTTCAATTTTTATTGATTGTCAAGAAAAGCAAAACTTTGAAATCAGATTAAATTTGTAATTATCTATGATATGATGATTTCTTCAAGTCAGTTCGAACTGCGGTTTCTGAACTCCTGACAATCATTTTGATGTATCACTTCTGAGATCAGACATAATTTCCATAAGTGGTCTCTCAATGAATTTTCTTCTTGTATGATTCTCTTCTTTGGATATTATTGATGTATCACTCACTCCAGTTCGTTCGATGATTCTAATTCACAGCAATTGGATCAACTTCGATCTACACAGTATTTGAGACAGCTCCTAATATTCTTTTCTCTATTTCAGTGTCGTAATGTGTTTATTACTGTACTAAAAACAGTGCTGAAATGAACTCATTCATTTGTATCAGTCACGCCAACGGCAAAAATAAAATACAAAAGGCACTTGGAGGTATAATCTGAATTTTTCATTGAATTCCAATAAATTTCTCACAATTCTTAACTGAAATAGAGAGAATATCGTCTAATACTCGTTGCAGAAGGTAATTTCAACACTTCATTCCGCATTCGTGTTGGAACTTTCAAATGGGGCTTTGTTACTTCGATATGAGATTTTCTGCTTTCGCATAATGTTACATAAATGCATTTTTTCGATTTTTGGTTTTCATTATCATCTTTAACTTTCGTAGATTGGGTCTGATAGTATCCATAGAAGAAAAACTCACAAGAAGGAAAACCAAGGTGGTAGCAATTATGAAAATTACCAATGATCACATCAGTGCTTCATCAATGGAGTTGCTGGAGTTTAGAGGCCGAATAATTGAACTAACTCGATGAAGTTTTCAAGCCACATTTCAGATGAGTGTAATTCGCTAAAATCTAATTTACATATCATCCAGATCAATCCGAAAAACTCTACAGTATGAGTATTTGGCAATGATGCGCAGATTTCCAATCAATTAAACTTGATAGTTCAAGCCAAGAAGAATCTTGGTCTTATTGCAGACTCTCACATGCACTTGAGAGTTGCATAATATAATTTGAATATGATATACACTCATAGAATTTACCTGACCTAACAGATATTCTTTGATACACTCGACCTTTTACGATTTAATTTTTGTAGTTGTTTCTGTACCTTGTTTGGATACCCAATTCAGAAAGTCCAGAACTCGTGTTTAAAGCTATTATACGGCCTGAGACGTAGGAAACGCATATCTTATCCTCTAAAACAATCTGACTAGTTGAGCAAAAGAATTCAGGAACACATGGATTTATTCTTATTCAAAATAATGAAATATGAGACGCCTGTTCACTTTCATCGGTCAATGATGTATCGCACCAATGTTCATGATTTAAATATCAGGAGAAGATCTGCGCTTTATCTGCAGCACCTCTACATGGGAAAAATATTTTTATGAGATCGTTTTCCTATAATAAATGTCATATTATGAACTCAATCTCTTCTTTCCACCTCGAACAGTTAACGACAGATGCATGTTCATCAAAATGGGGTGGAATATTGTTAGACAAAACTGGTAATAAAGAACATTATTTTCAGTTTTAAGTTTCAGGTACACATCATATAGTTGATTCTCGTAATTAAGAGATTAATTTTATCAAACTACTAAGAACACAGGGTAGAAATCATGTTTTATTGGTATTGGAACAACATAAACGCCATTCAACAAAGTCATTCCTTGAAATTTCCAAATCAGTTCAAAAACTGTACTTCAAACTATGAGAATCCGATTGGTGATAAACACTAGCAATATCATCAATTATACAAATATCTGAGATGATGAAGAACACGAAACATTGTGACAATATACTCTCTAATAATTTGATTTTACACTTCAGTGAATCTGAACTAAAACCTTTTTTGTAGTGAACGAAGTTATGGCTTTTGTATATAAGTTGAGCATCTGTACTTTCTATCGACAATATTCCTCAAACAGGTGCAATTCATTCTGAATCAATTATGCAACCCTTTAATTTCCCCAGAAATTTTCACACCAGTAGCAAATTAAAGAAAACTTAATTTTGCCGAGTCCGTTGCCTATAAATTCTCTAAAACTCACCATCTGAAGGACAAATTTTGTGTTTTTATAACAATAGGATCAGCACGAGTTCGTATAGAGGTAATAGCAGTGATTACGTTCGTACAGTTCGACTCAAATCATGGATTGGGTTATTTAAATATCCTCTGGTTATCTTATCAACACAAAGCTGTTCTTATAGTATTCTATATATCATCATTAGACGGGTGCGGATGGAGATAGAGAAATCAAGTATTGAAAGAAACCCCAAATTAGCCCCAATTGTCTAGTACAAGCTTGCGAACACACGCGACCCCATTTGTTCGGCATATCTATTTAGGGATGCCCGTTCTTTTGGTTAAGCGGAAGCACCCCGACAAGGGTGCATACATTAAGTTCGCTTACATACATATGTATATCTTCAAATTGATTTGTCACACTCGAATAAAGTCGCGGTTGTAATGTTTTTCGGCGATAATCATCATCTCAGAGATGCTAAAAAGCTGGGGCTACCAGAGGTCCCAATAAAGTCGAAATGGAATAAATAAAATCTAATTATAGAAAGAACAGAATTTACAAAATTTTTCTGAGTGCATTAGATCAGGGTGATATCTCCATAGGACTTTTCCTGGATCTGTCCAAGGCGTTTGACTGTGTAGTACCTGAACTTTTACTGATGAAGCTTGGAGTTAGAGGTTGTCAACTTGATCTGTTCAGAAGTAATCTAAGACAGGAAGTAGAGAGTTCTTATACAGATAAATGGTGTGCAATATATGTCTGATGAGAGAATAATCAAACTAAGTATAATAAAGTGTAGCATATTGGGCCCCCATCTTTACATTATTTACGTCAATGATCCAGTCCCTATCATGAATTATACAAGGATAGTACCATTGGACTATGCTGAAGATGAGAATTAAATTATCATTTCTGATCATTCGAGCACCATGCAATCTGATTTATGCATGCTTATGAAGAATGTGAATGAATAGTATATAGAAAACGCATTGATTTTGATTACTGAAAAAATGAAATTCATGTTTTTCACCACAGAAAGGTCATCCCTGCAATCAGATTAAGAAATTTTCTGGAACAGTAAAATTTCTGGATTTGTTTATAAATTGTTTTATGAAATAGAAAATGCATCTAGACTATGTTATAGGAAAGATAAGTTCTGTAGTTTTTATGCTAAGGATACTGAGGGATAATGTGGATCGAGAAATTCTCAAGTCGATTTATTATTCTAACTTTCCATCACTTGTGAGTTATGGATTAGTTTTCTGGGCAGGATCCTCGTCTGTGTAGCGTGTTTTTATCGTTGGAAAGTGGGCAATAACAGTTATTTTCAAATTGGGATGGAGATAGTCCTGTAGAGGAGTGTTTAGACAGAATAATATTTAATTGTTTGTGGATTGAATTTATACAAAATCCTTTTATTTTTACATAAGCACAAGTCTTATTTTTCAGTGTATCTAAATCGGAATAATACAAGTTTCATTACTTTTATCTATTGTATAATTTGAGTTTATATACTCGAAGAAAGTTGTTCATATATCGCCATAAAAATTTTCAATATGCTACTAAGACATGTGCATACTTTAATTGATGGAAAAACCTTTAAACGAGAAACTTATATTCTTATTTCCAAAATTGAGCCTTACACTATTGAGGAATTGAAATATCTTGTTGATCTGTGACACAGGTCTAGTCTCTATAATTGTGTTGTATTTTTGATATTTTTTTTATAAATTGTAAGGTTGACCATTTGTCAATGATATGGAAAATAAATTAATATTCTTTTCTATTCTATTCTATGATAAGATTCTATGTGATACAATCTATATGATGACACTTTTACACCCATTTCCGGAGAACAATGAGAGCACAGAATGCTTCCATCTATTGAATGGTCACTACACTAATTTAAACCTTCTCAATGTAAAAGTGGCCCACTTAGAACATTGTTTCTCCTAAGTAGTTATAAGCTTGTTTATGTGTTTTTTTTTCAACTTTCGTAGACGATATATTTGTTTTATAAACTATGTGTCGTATTCTATTTAAATTTTTGATTAATTTTTTGTGGTTATTTTTTAATTGTTGAATTTTCTCTTATTCGTCAAAGAAAGCAGTGTTTTCTAGAGTAAATAAAAATCATTTATACTTTCAAGAAGTGTAGGACTATAATTGTAAATTTTAGATATATTTAAAAACTAGGTGGCAACTGTATTCTGAGCTCAGCCCTTGTTCTCCATACCTTGTCATTAAATAAATAAATGAAAATGCGTATTGATCTGAGAGGAAGATAACATTCCTGACCTCAATTTTTGATAAGCAGAGTGAAATATGATTAAGTTAAAATTTCAAAAGGCATAAGGTACAGTGATGAGCTATAAAATATCATTTTCCAGTGGCTGTCTCCCAATTCTTGATGCTCAACATTGACGACTATATTTTTCAAAACTTATCTCGACTAGACATTCCACAAATTCAAGATGAGAATCACATCCAACTTTTTATTTTATTATCCAGATGCCCTGTTTTCTGTTTCGTTTTTCGCAGTTGGCAGCGTCCATAACTCAGACCGTTAAATCGTGCCGCGTTGGCTCAGCACTATTTTCCGGAAAAATTGTCAGGTGACATAAATTCGCGCGAGCGGCGATGAAGCGTCGATCTAAAAGATTGAATTTGTGAAATATTACCCGCATATTCCTGATAACAAATTTATGATTTAGGGCTTGTCCAGTCTGATTCTCGGATGAAGTTTTCCGTTTTATATTTTTTGGTGTCTGTCTTGTGATGATGGAAAAACTTGAGGAGAAATACACTCTGACAAAAAAAAAATTGGAAATTCTCATTTAAATTGATCGCGTTTAGTATGTTTATGTATTTGAATTTTCTGTATGTTGGTAGGACTGTCCGTAATTACTATGCCAAACATGAAAGCGGACTACAAAATAGTTTGTATTAATAAAGTTTGAATTGTACAGGTATACCTGCGCAGGTCTGCCTCGTGTGTGGGGACGTTCCGGTATTCCGGACAGGTCGTGTAGTCCATTGAAATGTTACATTTTTTAGGCTTTACCTTGCGTTTTTTAGAGGACGCAATTTTATTTTTTTGGTGTGTAGGGGGGGGTCAGTGTAAAGCTAAAACCAAGTTTGTGGGGTCGCCACCCTTGTCCCACGGCCGTCATCTTGAAAATAGGGGTTGAAATGGTATTTACGATATATCTCTTAAACTATTTATTTTATAGAAAAAATTTATTAACATTTTTTGTTGTAAATTAAATTCTCTACAACTTTGCTCCAGTACTTTTTTGTCGTAGAACTATAAATAATAAAGTTATAAGCGAAAATCTCCGGAAATTTGAGAAAAAATATTTTTCGATGTACATTTTTTTTATCATTTTACGAAAAAATGATGTGTGACCATTTTTGTACATCGTTTTTTGAGGAACAACTTTTATTCGCATCATTTTTTCATTAAGTCAATAGCTAAGGTTTTACAGAGCTCCGAAGTGAGTACTATTTTTCAGTACTCTTAACTATACCTATATTATACGTGTGTACCTATAACATGTCATCAGATCGGCTTTCTGAATTAAATACCAGTGGGAGAACTGGAGAAGGAAGGGGTGTTAATGTTGGCGGTTCATCATCAAAGTCATTTTCATTTATTAAATCTGAGAGTTCCATTACGTTGCTGCAAGTCTCTCCAGAACAATGGAAGCACACTGCAGAACATTTCATTCCTGCTTTTCGGCATCCACACATCGCTCCACAGTCTCCTTTGCATTTGCAAAAGATCAATTTTAGAAGCTCAGGGGGTGCTGGAGGTTTAGAGTTCTGCACTGGCATCAATAATTTTCCACATTTTTTCCAGCCCCAGTCTTCAGGATCATTATAATTACCAAGCCACGACTGGACCTGATGGTAGACTAGAAAGTATGAAAGCGAGCTGTGTCTTGTGTTGGAGGAAGTGAGGATAAGTTAAATGTACTTTTTGTCACTGCCTTGGCGAATTGTTTGTATCTTAGGCTGTCAAGAGAATTATCATCTTTATTACCACCGTATAAAGAGATAAAAAAACGTTCACCAATTACAGTGAGCAAAGCAGAGTCAACTCTCTTGTTGAGAAACAAAGCCGTTCCACTTGCAAACTCTGAATGTTTCTCTAGGGTTTTCACAAATTTCATTTTACCGATATTGTAAGGAGCTGAAGTTGTGTCACATCCGGAAAAAGCATGAAGAAACAGCAAGTTATTTGCAATGACATCTCCGTACATAAAACCTGATGCACTATATAATTGTTCTGCTGTTCGTCCTTTTGATGGTTTAAAAAAAAATACGTTTGCTTGTTTTCTGCCAAGTGCTGTGAGCAATATCAGTATGTCAATATCTTCAGCTACAATAGTAACGGTATTAAATAATGGAGATGCAGCAAGAGCAGTACGAACGATAAGAGCGTCTGCATCTGATTCAGCTTGGTCAACAGTGAAACCTATTTCCGAGAATACAGTTTTAAGAAGTATAATAAAGTTAGATTTGTTAAGTAGTTAAGAGTACTGAAAAATAGTACTCACTTCGGAGCGCTGTAAAACCTTAGCTATTGACTTAATGAAAAAATGATGCGAATAAAAGTTGTTCCTCAAAAAACGATGTACAAAAATGGTCAGACATCATTTTTTCGTAAAATGATAAAAAAAAAGTTACATCGAAAAATATAAATTTTTTTCTCAAATTTCCGGAGATTTTCGCTTATAACTTTTTTATTTATAGTTCTACGACAAAAAGTTACTAGAGCAAAGTTGTAGAGAATTTAATTTGCAACAAAAAATGTTGATAAATTTTTTTTATAAAATAAATAGTTTAAGAGATATATCGTAAATACCATTTCAACCCCTATTTTCAAGATGACGGCCGTGGGACAAGGGTGGCGACCCCACAAACTTGGTTTTAGCTTTACACTGACCCCCCCTACACATCAAAAAAATAAAATTGCGTCCTCTAAAAAACGCAACCTAAAATGTAACTTTTCAATGGACTAGTGTGTTCGTTAGCAGCGACCGTACGGTGCTACTAGACCGAGTCGAACCTCGAATTTGCTCCAGCGACCTAACACACGCTCCGGTCGACCTGTACAGTTTTTTTTCTTCGGTCGACCGGAGCGGAGCGTGTATGCCCTGCATATACAGGAGACAACATCAGCGAAGAATAATTAAATAATATATGAAAATTTCTTGACCTCGCAATAGTTCACTCATCCCCTAAACATATGTTTCCTGTTCGTAGCATTCGAAGAAACATACTTCTTATCCAGAGACTTATTTTATCGTTCTACGATTGTTCTCGCAGAAGGAAAATGAAAAGAACCAATAAAGAAACCTGTAATTCAAAGATACAGAAGGCCGTGCGGCGACGAGCTGCTAATGAAAGGTTTTCCAAATATTTCCATAACATTGTTTACGACAGATGTTAAAACCAGTCGATTATACAGGTAGTCTGGGAATGTTACCATATCAAAAAATATTCAACAAAGAGTATAACTTAAAATTTGTGATTTGATTGAAATTTTGTGTGCGGACTAGTTGGGAATGCTGGAAAAGGCTTATGGAGTCCCTGTTTTGACGGAAACTCAAGTGTACAAATGGTACAAAGCCATTAAAAACGGTTGTAAAATCGTCGAAGATTTTCCTCGTTCAAGACGACCGTCGACCTCTTCAACCAACGATCACATCGAGGAATCGAGGAAATTGTGTTCGAAAATCGTCATGTCAATGTTAGAGAGATAGTTTGTGATATCAAAATTCATCGTGTAGAAGCTCGTTTGATTTGTGGTGAATCAATTGGGGATCCAGCGCGTCGCCGCCCGCTCGGTTCAGTTCGTTAGAGCTTAATTTTCGTCAGAAACAGTACCACAATCAGGTAGCTGCAGACATGCTGGACCATGCAAATTCTGATCCAACTTCATGGAACGGATTAATACTAGTGACGAGACATGGGTCAATGAACACAACACACAAACCTGCCAACAATCATCGGAATGGGTGGAAAAATGAACCAAAACTGAAAAAACCTGGCAAAAGTCGAAGATTAAGACGATATAGAAGTTGATTTTTATGTACGAAGAGTAAGCATTCCTGTACATAAAGAGCATAAAGAGTCAATATGTCATTTCTTCTGAAGTACCCTCTGCATGACTCATTGTATCTTATCTCTCATAGGATCCTGACAGCTCTCTTCTGCGAAACAAGGAGTGAAACATTTCCAGAGCCACAAAACAACATTCCGTCGGCCAATGGTGATCAAGTCATTCTCTCGTGAAAATTTGTTTTTTTTTCATTACCTATCCTAGAATTCTTGAACTTCAGTTTTGTTGGAGCCTGTTAATGCTAGTAGCTTCGTGCTTACTCGCAGAAATATTATTGCTAGTGTAATAATCCATTCTTTCCACATCGCGCTGAGTTGATAACAGGCGATATTTTTGTCCTTGGAAAGGTACTGACGTCAGCAGTGCTTCATGTCAATGCCCCACTTTGGGTGGCGCATGACGGTAACTAGAGGTGGGAGACCCAAGCAGGGCTATAGAATGTGAGTTTCTTCAGCATCCATATTTTTCGGTCTTCACGAGTGGTTCCTCCTAGATGATTCTAGGAGATAAAATGAAATGTAATTCTGTGCATTCTTTATTTTCTGATGCTTTTATAATATATATATGCGGTGATCAAATACTCGAAGTCCTATGGGATGTCATAGGTCAGAATAAAAATTAATATGTCATAGAGCACATTTCAATTACCCTGAACTCCAAAATCTCCACAAAGTCCTGCGAATTAAAATTCGAAACATGTTATTAAATGGGTTATGTTAGAATATTCTCATTTCGGTTGCGTTCCGTAATGGGAAAGGCAATAAGACTGATGTTATCTGAAGGTAAGATACCGTTCTACTGCCGCCATCTTAATTGAGCAATGCTTAATTACCCTCTCTCGTCTAAAGAACGTGAGCTGATGTCACTCCTTTCTTATAGTTGTTATCTCGTTTTTCGCTCCAGAGGGGAAGAAGGGGTGATTACAGAAATGATGAAATTGTTATAGGGAAGACGCAAAGACGTGGAGGATAAGGCTCTATTAATTCAAAATACCCTCACGCATCCAGAAAATTGTCTGTCGCTTGCTTGAAAACGAATTCGAAATAAACAGCAGTTTGAAATTATTTCAATATTTTTTTAATTATCTTGAACAGATCTATGAATTCTGAGCTGATACTGGTAAAAAATTTAAAGTGGCCTATTAAATGCATACTTTGGTTCTCTCTCCACATGGAAAATATTCCTACGGCTAACTGAATGAGGTATTCTTGCAAGCAATACCATTTTGACGACTTCATCTTCTATATGACAAACGAAAAATTCCAATCATCTTTATCAATACAACTTGAACCCCAAAGTGCACATCAAGTCCAGGACCATTTAATCAACCTAATAGATTCTCTCGACACTAGAGAGTCTGGCCAATAACTCAACACTTCATATATAGGGGTGGCCCAAACGACCTCGCACTATGAGAACATATAAATCTGGAAATATGTCCCGGTCGTAAATTATCATAAAACGTCATTTAGTATGGATTTATTGAATCGTCTTGCCGACTGAATTTGGTTATGTGCTGGGTAATCAGTTCGGAGGATGGGACCATTTGCGCTTTTTATAATTCTATTAATTTCGGACCGATGGGTTGGAGGGTTCATAACCCTTATATTATGAATATCGATGGAAAGGCCGGGCGGCATATAGGTTATATTCAAACCGAGATTCATCACATTCAGATTCACACTCTAACAAGAAAGTATCATGAAATTCTCATTTAAATTGAGGACGTCAACTAGTTTGCATACGACACCTGTTTGAACCAGTCGACCTTAATGGTAGTCTGCGAATATTACAATGGAAAAGATATTGAACCAAATGGTTATCTCGAATTTTCTGTTCTGAAAGAAATATGTGAATGCTAGAAAAGGTTTTAAAAACGGTCGGGAGATCGCCGACCTCTTGAACCAACGATATCGTCGCAAAAATCAAGAGAATTATACTCGAAAATCGTCATGCCTGTCATCCCCTGCAAATAAATAATTAATTTTATTTTTTTGGATGGATAAGTAGCAAGTATTAAACAAATTTAATTGATTAAATGGGTCCATTTTTTAAAGGTACTTGCCGAGGGTAGTACGGTACATTCTTTTTAAAGATGTTTTGTCAAAGTTAGCTTAAAACAAATTTTTTAACCATGTCTCAACCAAAATTATATTTTTTCACTAAAACAATTATACCCAACAATGGATTTGTGACTGTAATCAATAGCATAGTTAATTAGAATTAGGTTTAAAAAAAATCGTGGATGTAGTGTAGGGTGTCAATCTTCAACATTTTCAAATATATACCTAGTACCACTTAACCAAGAAGAATTTTTTTGAAATTTTTGCTAGAACTGGTATAACCTAGCATATCGCCTAGTAACCGCTTGATTTTGAGTTACAGGACATCCTGTATATCCAATGAAAATATTTTTATTGCAACTCATTTACTTGCGATGACCTACGCTCAACCTGAATATGGTGCAGGGACGGCAATATTCTTCGTTAAATAAAAATTATTGATAATAGAGGTACAGTTTCGGGGATAGGAACTTCTTTCAGTCAATTTCGTCCTCTTTCAGTATAATTTTCTCAAAAATCCAGAAAAATTGTTGGTTTACTGAATATTAGTAAAAGTCTACACACCACTTTTTCACCTTCTTCAACTATGCATAAGTTTTGAAATTTTTAGTATATCATTTAATTTTCACACAATGGTCTCGACATAATCCCGAACCGAATTAGCTACATCGCAAAATTTTATAGTGGGTTTTATAAAATCGTTGATCGACGAATTCACAGAATACTTTGGATATATCAGATTGACCAATGGAATGGCAAACAAAGTCACGGAATTTCAGGCAGAGAATCGCTAATTCAACGAGTTGATCAACCGTCAACGTTTTTGAAACCAGCACAAGTGAAGGTATGTCCTATATTAACATCATTTTGTACTCATAAACTAGATTACACGGTGACAGTTCGTTTGCATACCAATCTAGGTTTGACGAAATGAAATATAAACAAATAAAATGAAAAATAATGCCACTCACATACTATCCGGAACAAGATCCGCTTGAATAGGTGAAAAACACGATGGAATGAACTAAAGCAAGAATCTTGATAACAAATTACCCCTTGGGTTTCAGTCGCAGTGAGCTTGAATAAACAACCACAGCAGAAGCCTCTGGGTAATAACATGATAGAATGAACATAAGCAAGATTCTTGATTAAGAATTACCCTTTGTGTTTCAGGAGCAGTAGAATCAAGAACCACAGCAAAATGCCTGTAGCGTAACTCGTATGGTGTGGTAAGTGTTAATCTATTGGTGAACCTCCAAATCTCATGTTGTACATTTAGGAAGTCCATCATCTTATTTCAGGTACCAATCACCTAAATTTCCATGTATGAAAAACAATATTGGGCACACAAATACCGATGAAAACACTGTAAATATAGGCTGAACCGTTGGATAGCGTGATAAAAGTATTCAAGTTATACAAAAGCTAATATTACATGTTGATCTCACCAAATATACGATTATTTAATTAAAATAAAAATAAACAGAAATTCACAATGTAACTCATGCTTTACCCTCCACATATTTGGACAAAGGAAACGAGCCAGCTACTCGAATTCGGAAGTTCACTTATAAACCCAGATCAACCTGCCCTTAAAATAGATACAATTCGACATTATTGAGCAAGTATATTCTTTCCCTTGGTAAGTATAACTCCCTCACTCAGGGTCGAGTTAGATGTCGAATAAAAAAATATATTGATTTTCAGAAAATATAGAATCCTGGGAAGTTACAATATTTATATATAACAAAATAAGGCTTTTGAAAATTCCTTGGTTCATGTCATCCAGAACTCCACAATGTTCACATATACATCGCTGCGCTCCATCTTGGCAGGATGGAAGAGGGGTCTGAAAGGACTGGCTGAGTGATAATAAGTTGTTTTACATGTTTATTGGCCTGAAACGGGAGCTATTTAAAGTGGCCCTAGGCTATATAACAACCGCCTGCGACAGCACGCGCCCAAAGTCGTTATGTTCCCGAAACAAGCATGCCCTCTTGGGATTTGCCATCCGCAATTAATAAGTCGTTTTATATTCCACCTTGGATAACTTCGTTCTTGAATCTGGTCTGATGATTTCAGGAATTTCATTTGTGGATGATAGTGCATTAGAATACCTCTTTTATATCATTCAATGGTAAGGGGGAAATTTAAGGAAATTATTTGTTTATGAATTTAATATTTTGGATTTTAGTGACTCAGTTTTTTCAATTGTGATCAAGGGATCAAAGTAATTTCATTAATAATGTCGCCATATTTCGGGCAGTGGCCTTAATCCAGGTAAAACTAAAATGCAGATTTAAATATAACGATGTATATAACATTCCCAACAGAAATATTTTCATAAGTCAAGCAATCTTTATATGAAAAAATTGAACCTTATTCCCCTCGGTCACGCCATCACGCGTAAACCACTGGACTGATTTCACTACTTTTTGTTGCGTTTGGTATTGTCAAAAGATGGTTCTTATGATGGAAAAAATCAGAAAATTTAAGAATACTTAACAACCATATCATATTTCTATTGTCTAATACTGTCCATCCAAGTCAAGACAAGTGTTTTTATATGCATTTCAAAAAATAAATTTTTTTTCTAATTTTTCACTTTGATTTATTTACCAATAATTATTTATTTGCGATGTGTTTTTCTAAATTTTGACAACGTATATTATTTCAATTAATCAAATTGTTTATATTCTGCACATTCTGAAGTTCGATCTAGAGGAAATATACGAAATTTTTCATTTATATGAGGAAGTCACATAAATTCATTACATGAACTGGAAACTAAAAAAAAATGAATTTTTTTGAACATCTACGAATAATGAATGGTAGATATCGAGAGGAAATATCTAAGTTATTCCTTACTGCCTTAAATCATCTTTTTTTCGAAAAAACATTGATTTAACATATACAGCTAGATGATCAAAATCTCCGTCAGGTGATTACAGAATACAATCTGACAACATCGATTTTCCGAAGTCTCGATCATCGAGAACACAGAAATGATCCAGAAGCATATGTCATAATACCTTCCGTATATAGAAGTGAGTTTTGATTTGAAATGTAGTAACATTAGAGTAGCTTTTACTGTTGTTATGATACTTTCCTCTTACTAGTATGCAGTAAATAACAAGTGGAAAGGACTCATTAAGGAAAGAAAATTATCCAGATCTAAAAACAAAACCTCTGAGTCTAGACGTTGGACTTTTCAGAAGTGAGTGAAATCTGTCTTCTTGTCCGAAGTTACTTGTTAGGCATCTAAAACATATAACTGTTTTCCTTCTCTCTTTCAGGAAGGAATTAGAGGATATTGAAACCAATAAATTTAATTGAAGATTTCGAGAATGACTCAAAAGTCTCGGTCATTAATATTATTAGGTTTTTACTGCATAAACATTTTGTGACTGTTCCATATAGTGAATACTATTGTATGTTATTTCGATTTTCATCAAATCATCAAAATATTTTATGAAACCCTTATTTCGCTTGATCGGCAATCAAGTAGTGTTGATCAACGGTCTCGGGATGTTGATTGTCGATTGCTAGATAGGACCGTCAAATCGACAATCAAATTGGGAAATGGAGCAGAGAATGTCTTGGCTAATTATCGATCAAGCACTTGATCGGCCAATCCACGCTTTATCAACCCACCTTAAGTCTGCCTTATTCCATGTTACCAACCGAAGTTATCAAGTACAATTGCCAATCCAAAGAAAAAGCGAAAGAGGGAAAATATTCAAAAGAAGAAATTTACCATAGTACTCCTTCAAGAAGTTTCTGCGGGGGTACATATACACTGACAAACACACTGAAAAAGAAACATAAAATAAAACTCGATGGCTCCTATCGAATCCAATATTTGTCAAAGTAAGAAAAAATATAAAACTTATAGCCGAGGGATAGGGTTCTACGGTTTTTGTCCCATCCGTAGAACCGCAAACTGCTCTGCGACTGGCAGAAAACAAACGGAACGTAGCAGAATTCTGTTTTCATTCCGACTATATCTGCATAATCGAATGATCGCCGACGAATATTTAAAATAACTGCCGTTTCAAACAAATATTTTCATAAATCTGTCATCGGTGATTGCCTAGAAGCCGAACCGTTCAGGAAATCGTTTCAAATGAGAGAGACAGAGATAAACAGTCGACTATCTATGCTTACCCCATCGTTCGTAGTTTTCCTGACTCTGTTTACCATTTAGGTTTTTATTAAAATAGCCATGCATGATCAATTTATGATTCTTAAAAAAATTTTAAAAAGCTCTGACCTGAGATCAGGAGCCATTTTCTAGACCCTGGAGCAGTGTGATACTAAATCAACCGCCGCGACGATATGAAGGAATCGGCAAACGTATATTATCTTAATCCAAAAATTAGTACTTCCAGTTTTCCTTCAGCTTTGTTCGAAATTCAAATTCTTTGGCATGGAATTAGCCGTCGTTCAGTAGGAGAAATATTAAGATTAGAAAAATATGCATACAAAATTCGCATCGTTTAAGAACTGTCCGAAGACGGTTTAGACAGACGTTTACAATTTTGTGAAACGATTATAGATATTTACAACCGTGATTATAATTTTATAGGAAATGTTGTGTTTTCAGACGAAGCTACGTTTTGTTTAAACGGTACAGTTAATCGACATAACTGGTCAGAAACTAATACTCACTGGGTTCAAGGGGCTCACACACAACATCCCAAAAATTGAACGTTTGGGCTGACATTTATAACAACGCAATCGTGGAACCATTCTTCCTACAAGAAACTTAAAACGAAGATAGATATTCACAATTGTTGGATACACAAGTGATTTCGGCATTGGAGGTAAATGGACAATTACCAAATAATATCTGGTTTCAGGAGGATTGAGCACCACCCTATTACGCTTGCATTGTTTTAGATTATTCAGAAATGACATTTCGTTACAGATGTATTCGAAGATGAGGTACTTATGAATGGCCTGCACGAAGTCCCAACCTAAATCAACTGGAATATTTTCTGTGAGGTTATTTGAAGTCTAAGTTTTATGAAGATTAACGAAGTAATTTGCAAGAATTAGCTGCAGGAATAACTCAAGAGATCCAAAGAATTCCACTAGAAGTAATAGCTAATGTTTCTAGAGAATTTACAACTCATTTATTGTCAAGAAGTAAACGGTATTCGGAGTAGTCTGAAATTTCTCGGAAGGTATTTTAGATTATGCTTGGTAGTGTAATAATTCCTATCTGCAACATGAATCTATTATCCAAGATAAAATCTTCATTTTTTTATATAATATAAGTTTTCATTCATCTTTGACTAAAAATTATACGATTAATATGAACACCTATATTCATTCAGTTTTAATTCTTTAAATATATACTATAACTTTGTGATTATTCGTTTTATGAACACAAAGTACAGGTTTATACCATTTTGAATACATGCATGTTGCTATAATACTACTGAGTTTCTTCTTTTTTTAATTCTTGATGGGGTAACAACTCTTTCCAGTTCATGTCCCCCTGTCATCAAAAATCGACCACAAATTCTGATTGAGACAACTTGTATTTTATTAGTCTTAACTATGATATTATGCTTTCAATATCGTTTTTCTGGATCAGCATATTCAAAATTCAAGTAGCAAATGCGAGCTTTAATTATGTGACTCGTTCCAGGCAGTAATTCAAGCATTCCTACCAGTTAATGCACTCCCCTAGCGTCCTGAATGATGAAAATCCCGCATTTCCTTAACTATTCCCGTACAATTATGAATAGGAAGCACGTATGAAGAGTATAAGTTAGGCCAACGCCACACGAAGTTAGATATTAATTCCGCCAAGAGGGAGGAGGTAATGTAGGGGCGGTATTTATTTTACCGCCACCGCGAACAGGATGCGTCGTGATAAAGTGCTTCTACACGGACCAATTAGCATGTTAATGTTGAGATACGGACAATTAGTGTGAGCAAACGTGGAATCACATCTTAATAACAGTCCTCAAACCTCATGAAACAGGAGAGCATTGCCATGAGATGGTACGGACTTGGAAACATATTTTCCATTTGGGTGCGATCATAGGAAAAAATATAACACCTACTATTGTGAAATAAGTCTGCCTATTATTCAGATAGAATAAAGAGGAGATGACATGACATTCAATTGAGCATGGAAAAAATAGCACCGCTTGTTTGACATAAAATCCTATTTTTTATAAATGTGTCCTAAATTCAATAATTTCTGAGTTATTTATTATTCATTCTCTTGACATGGCCAGACCATTTTGTACTTTACTGGTGACATCTACGCCAACAATTCAATTCCATTGCTTTTATTTTGGAGGAGTTAATGATTTTACAATAATGATTAAGATGGATTATTATCCATATCACTAAATTTCTTCATCAACTACTCTCGGGAAGATCATCTTATCATATTCTGCTCTAAAATTACAAATTTTCGAAAATATACAAATTTTGAGTAGCCCATCGACAACCTTTAAGAATCGCGGATATCAATATCTCATTAATTCCTTGAGTGTTTCTGCTTTCCAAAAACACTTTCGGAATGGCACACAGCTTTACTCCAAATAATCCATATGCCGAGTCCACCCTAATTTATGCTTCAGTCGTAGACATTCTGAGGTTAGAAAATGATGACGTATGCACGGTGCAATATGGCGATTCGTACAGAGATGCGGTAGCGATTCCATTTGTGAGATTAAATTTGTGATTCATTGTGCTGGAATGGAGAGTTGTCACATATGTCCGCCTGCAATCCGCCAGACGACTAAGTGCCTTCCATACTATTTTCAGCAAAAAACACTCTCCAGAGCCGCAAACATGTTGAAAATATTTCCATGAATTCAGTTTATACAGGATGGTAAATTGAAAGCTCAAATTGAAATACAGGTATGTTTTTTGGGAGGTTGTCATATTTTAATTTAGAGAGAAAAACGTCTTTCGAGAAAGAACCAACGGTGAATACCAGGGAATGAAACTAGACGTTCTATGATGTACCTTACATGGCTACAGGAAATAGTATGTCATAAAATAGAAATAAATATTTTGGTGGATTGACATCTTTGTTCATATAATTCTGGTATACTCATATTCTGGGTAAAAGTACAATCTCCTTTGCCTATATAACTTTTTTTTTTAATCTAGACATGTTAGTGTTATATTAGCTACTTGAAAATCTTCATATATTCATCAAGCAATAGGAGGTAGGATATTTTCAAGTGAATATTCAGAAATGTTGCCTTCAATTCATATTGATCTCCTGGATATTAGTTTACAACTATGTAAGCCACAACGAGAAGAGAATTTTTATGTACGTTTTAAGCAGCATGATGATAAATTACAATAAATTATACTAATGCATAGTTGATCACGTCTATCAATATTTAGCATTAGGTGTTGTTTACTTTTCTCAGACCATTATCATCCATGGCATAAGTTTAGAGATGAATTCGTTGAAATAATAATTAAAGATTGTGGGGAATTTACCTTTTGTAACACCCATCATGTCATTAAAAAATTTTTTCAAAGCAAAAGCGAGAATACCGTCCGGACACCTAGAGACCTTCGACCTAATGCTTTCAATAATTTCGTAAACCTCCCCAGTAGAAAAATGACAAGAACCAACTCTGGTTCCTTGCTCATTAATAACCTGAGGATGAACAATCACATCATAGCTGTACACGTCACAAAAAAAATCCGAAAATTAAAAAAATTACTTTTGGAATTCACCTATGACCAAAAGCGTCGGGGATCTAACTGCAAATTATTTTCGATTCTTAATAAATAATTTAGAGAGCATCACTCAAGAGTTTACAGTTTTTGCGTAATTCGTTAAATACTAAATAATCAAAATTGAACTTTGACATCAAATATCTTTTGTAAGCTCACTTTTTTCGAGCAATAAGTATAATAAGATCGCGGCCAGAACCAGGTGCTTTCTAGTTTTTTAGGAATGTAATAATTCATTCCATAATACAAAGTATCGTTAAACCTTGACACAGATACATCAACGCCTTCAGCTTCAAAACTCCCAACAGGATGCCAAAAACTCGTTTAGTCCCAAACAGTTTCCCCTATAGAAATCAAATTGTTCTTTACCGTAGTCGGACTAGCACAACGCAAGCATGACCGATCCACTGTAAACTCTAACGCACTGTGGTGGATACCAACCTACTGTATTTGATCCGATGCCTCCCTTACCGTGGTTGATAACTAATAATAATATATATATAAATATGAATAGGTCCAAAAAGCTTTTACGAGTGTTTGGAATTTTACATACCTGATGCAAATCAGCAAAATTCAATGAATTATCCAGACCTGATGAAGTGACAGTGGTCCCTCTGTAATATGATATGTCTAGCGATGCTGTATAATGGGTCTTGATAAGCAAAAGACCATATCTAATCGATATTCCCAGACATTCCAGATAGTAATAAACCTCTCAAAAATATCACACCAATAATCATAAAACCTAAGATTTAAAACAAAATTTATTGATCAGCAACATGGAAATCTTGATGGATGTACGACGTAATAAAATTTGAGAATTAGCTAGGGGAGTTCGACATATGATACATTTACGTGGCCCTCACGACCTTAGATTAATTTACGATGGGAAAAAGGTGGATCTTTAGTAGAAATTAAAATTAATCAGTAGACCAATCAGAGGTTTGTATCGAGAGACTCAATTGACTAAAGCCAATGAAACTTAGATTTCGAAGTAGTTGGGGTAAATTTCGAACTATCGAAAAGAAGGGCACCAATTAAGAGAAATTAGGGAATTCCGGCTTATGTTCGATAACGCCCACGGACAAAGGGATATTAGGAAAAATTAGGGAATGGAAAGGCAGTTCAACGTGATCCGTAACCAGAAAAACACTTAAGAAAAATACAGAAGCAATTAGTCTATTAAATTCTAGAAAAATAGTAATTGTGTTGTAATTGAGTGAATTCGAAATTTCGCTAGTGAAGTTCCGTGTTAGTCCAAAAAAAAAAGGTCAGTTATAAAATTTATAAACAGTAAAAAGTCCATAGTCCGAAACCTCCAAAAATATTTTGTCAGAGATTGTTTTAATTATTTTTTTGTGCTTGCTAAAATTGTCATTTGGTTTTTTGTGTGCTTCGAATATATAAGTTTTAGTTATTCAGGAATTTTATTGAGTCACCTAATCTTACAGAACTGAAGACTCGTCCTTTCTAGCGACTAGCCGAACCCTGAAGATTTCTCCCGTCAGGAGAAACTCTAAATAAACAATATTATTTTTTTAAATTTTCAATCATTCTTTTGAACACCTCTTCGTCGGTGGAAAGCCGCTCTTCTAGTAGGACGTTGGAGAGAGGTGTTCATTACACCTCTAAGCTGAAACTGGTCGTTGGACCACACGAAATCAGGTTTATTGTAATCTCCACAGACTTACATTTTAGCATCCGGATATCTTAATGACAACTCCTCCAAAACCATGCCATGCGCTGCGTAAATTTCTTCCTTCGAGTTGGGGGGTATATAAACACTTCCAACAATGATATTACCTTGTCCTTTTAATAATAAAAATAGATGTTCTATGTTGAATGATTGTTTGGGCTATTACCATCATCTATTGTGGATGTAATATTTTTCGACGTTTCGATAGACATCTTCTAAAACCTTTTGAAAATTATCAAACCTACATCAGCGCTTTTCTAAATCTTGACGACGTACATTATTTCATCATAATGTAAAAATTTCCCTTAATTTTCCCCCAACTGACACTGATTAATAAGTCCGACCCATGTCAATGAATAATTAACTGTGATTGCATCGATCAGAAATACTTCTGACTTAGTTTCTGTCATTTCTCTCGTCTCTTAAGTAAATGAAATCAAAATTATATCTTCAGATGGAAAGAAGCTACGATACTGAAATTTGACAATATGTGAGATATCAGAAACGTGCATTCATACACAAATTTTATTATAGGGGATGAAAAATTTTTCATTAGGAATTTTTTTAAATTTTCTAGCCGGTCCATTTCTGCGAAAGTTTTTTGTTTCATCGTAGTTCAGATATTTCAATATACAACTTGATCCGATGGATATTCTGGGAGTCAAAATGGAAATCAATTTCCAGATGCTCGTAACTCCTGAATCATTGGACCGATTTGGCCTGATACGAACTCGTCCGAGATATTGATTTGTCGGATGTAATCGTGCCGACGGACGGATGGACAGAATCGATTTTGACCACGTATTCTTTATCAGCCAGCCCTTACGGAACAATACCACTTTTACCCAAATATTCGAAAAACACAGACATTTTTTAAATCTAAAAGCACTCTGTTCAGGTGAACAAGAGGTCCAAAAAGTAGATTTTAACATTCAATTATATTTCGGAATGGACTGATAATTTATTTTGTCTGTGGTTGAAAGACTTCAGTAAATGTGCTTATTGTATCCATGCTGAACTTGTGTTTCAAACTTTTGAATATTGTGTACTGTAATCAATATTCTGTTCGATGAAAACCAAATTTTCAAGATATATCTCCATCACAATTCAACTAATACTGTATCTATTTGAAAAATTTGGCGATAATTCACTAAGCCAATTTTTTTCGGAGAACGACAAAGGAATAATCCCTTTTTGACAGCATGTGGAACACAAAAACGAATGTATAATATTGTCACTTAACACTTCACGAAAAATTAGCTAATTAGATTGCTTTATGGAAATATGAGCTATATAATCAATTTTTTATGGATATGACTTTGGCAAGGGTTGATCTCAAACTCGAAATCCTATTCTGAAGATGTTTTTGAAGCGCTACCGAAGTAGTAAACGTTTTATAGTTAATTGTCATTGGTTTATTGCTCAATATGGCGACTGTTCTAGTTTAAACATGATTGGCCCTAGGGGAATAGAGTCGTAAACCGATTGCGAGTTCCATAAAATGATAGACGGATGTTACCACAGACTTCTCTAATAAAATGTAATTGTTTTTTCGATTTCATTCCTTATGAACGCGAAGAAATCCCCATAATCCCCACCCTCCCCCTTATTTATCGCGTATTTTCGCAATTTTCCTTCTCCTAGGACAGACATAAATTGGGACATCGAGTATACTTTATTTGTCGCCATTTCATCTGAGATTTGAGTTACGATTAATCCCATCTCCTTGTCGCGACAGTTCCCACTCAAACTTGCGAAATTACAAGAAAATCTTCGATATTTTTCGGTTTATTTAACAAGAGGATCTTGGTGACTTCATCCTTGACACTTGAAAGAGAATAAACAAGGTGTATATTTTATTTGTCCTTGAAATTGGATGAAAACATATATATATACAGAATGAATCTTTGACCAATGCTTTAATTTTGACCTCATGGAATCTTGAAGACGCCAAAAATATTTTTTACGGCTTGTTCTTGTAGAACAACGTGCTATCGTTTCACCAAAATGTCTGTTATTTGTGAATATCGAGCCAAAAATGATCTCAATATATTGGTTTCGACTTCCTGATGAAGAATAGGTGCTGGGTTGAAATTGAGTATGTTTGTCCGTACGTATACTCTCTATCTCCCGAAAAAGATGAGCTAGAGTTTTCATATTTTCAGAATAGGTTAACTGTCCAAATATCTCGATCAACAGTGGCGGCGTAGCATAGGTTGGCACCCGGGGCGACTTTCTATCGAGCACCCTCAAAATAAAACGACAAATATTAAACGTGTTTACGTGACTTTATTTTGCTAAAATACTCAATGACATTATCAAAATTTACTTTCCTCTCCTTTTCAATGGACAATATGGATAAACTGGAAAGTCGTGTTTGGCTCATTGTAGATCTTAAGTAAGATTTATTAACTTTAATTTTGAGAAACTTCTTTCACAAATAGCCACCGAAACACAAATAGTTAAAAAAAATCTTAGACATAGAGCTAGACTTGGAACAGACTCAGAATAGTCCCATTTTACAATAAATTTCAGAAGATCCAAGGTAGTCCATTGGATCGCTTCTTGAAGAGAAATGCTGGCGGCTTCCAAGTGGAGCCTCAGTCGTAAAATCTCCAAAATAATGTCCTCTGCAGAAAATTCATCATAGATTTTTGTAAGATTTGGAACTTTATCACGAAGTTCTTCTTCTGTTGACGTAAGTAGAGTTTCAGACTGAACAACACCAAATGTTATGAGAATATCATCCATTGCTTTGTAGCGATGCTCTAGTTCTTCGTAAAATCTATCAAGATATTCTAACATAGCTCTATGCAACTCTTCTGGCAATGTTACTCCAACATCTTGGGACATTTCTCCTGGCATTCGTTTTCGGAATCTCCTCCTTCCTCTTCTTTCAACGGAGATATCCAAGTCCTCACATTTCTCAGTTGCGTAGGAAATAGCTCTTTCCACTATTTGTATACGTTGAGTTTGAAGAAAAATTTTTATAACACACTTTTCCAGCGATAGTCCAGATGTTTGGATATACTTTTGTGTCTGATTAACTTCTTCTAGGATTTCACACCAAAAAGAGAGGTAGCATAAAAAACTGAAGTCACATAAAGCTGGTAAGAGTGTGGATGCTGCTTCTCTTGTATCGACGTTTTCTCTGCTGCTTCTGGGATCACACATCTCTTCGAGTGTTGATACAAGTTTCTCAAAATTATTCTTCAATGACTTAACAGCATCGTGATGAGCACTCCATCTTGTCTCAACTAGTCTTTTGACCGATACGCCTACACTTTTCATTAGAATTTCCCATTTATGTGTGGATGACGAAAAGAACGTGTAAACTCTTTCTACTGTTCCAAAAAATGTTACACTTGAACTAACACTCATGAAAGAGTGCACCCCACATAGATTTAGCGAATGATTAGCACAAGGCATAAACAAAGCTTTAGGATTGTGTTCCTTAATGATAGATTGCACACCACCATGAACTCCTGCCATGGTTGCAGCGTTATCATATCCTTGAGCACGACATAGATGAATGTCCAAGTTATCACTCTTTAACTGCGTAAGGATATTTTCCGTAAGTTCGATTGCAGTCTTTCCAGCTATAGGGAAGAAACCTAGAAATGATTCCTTCACTTCGCCAGCGGCTACTATCTGCGTGACAGAGTTGGTATTTCTTTGTCACCGTGTTGTCACCCCTTGATGCTTGGTACCCAGGGCGGACCGCCCCCAACGCCCCCCCTTTACGCCGCCACTGTCGATCAACTTCGTCATTGTGCAAAATACCAATAGTTCAGGAGTTATTCGCATCCTAAATTTGGTTTCCTCTTTAACTCCCAGAATATCCATCGTATCAAGTTGTAGCTTGGAAAACATTTCAATAAGGTTGAAAAAATTCCGCAGATATTCACGAGATAACTTGAAAAAATACAAATGAAGAGAAGTTCATAAGTGATCCCTAGCATTTGTTGATCAGTGTAGATGAAATATCGTCTAGTTCTCGTTACACAAGGCAATATCACGACTAGCTCCTTTGACGCTCGTTTTCAAATTTTGCATTCTGCAACTTGTTTCAAAATGATGAGTGGGCCAATCTTGAATTTTAATGAAAGTTGAACGATTTTCCGACAGTTTCTGCTTTTGTCTCTTGAGAACGATAGAAGATATCTACCGAACTATCAGTCAGAATACTATCAAAAACAGAGTTGGAAATGGCCCAATCAATCATTTTACATTTCAGTCGCTCATTTGATTATTCCTTCAGCGCAAGGATATTCAATATTCAGAATAAACAACAATCAATGGCGGCTTGTCCTATGAGGCAGGTGAGGCAGTGCCTCATCAAAAAAATTCTGAACCATATATTTCTTCATTCCCTTTCATCATCACTTTTTCCTCAATATTTTTCCCAATCTCACGTTCCTTGTATATTCATAACAAATCAAATCCTCTTTGAATAAACGGTTGGAGGCATGCCTAACGCAGGCTTCTTTGACTGAATTAGCGTGTCATACTTCGATGACCTACGAGAACGTAATGGAAAGCCGTTCTAGGATTAATCCGAGGCTGGCCTCTGCGCGATCTTAGCCGATCTGAGATCGTTTCGTTTCTGCGATGTTATCTGCGTCGAAGAGGTGAGAACATATCTACGGCTTTGAAGGCGGCTTCTCGAGGAATTAAAGGCTGGCCTCAGGTTTTTATTCGAGTTAATCGGGAAGCGGGAAATAGAGAAATAGGGTTAGTTCACTTGATGATAATCATTTTTAAGTGAATTTTTTCTGAAATATAAATCTTTTTTATCGAAAGTGACTACCAGATCGCGAAATGGATTCAGCGGGACCTAGTAATAGTAAATCTTTTGAAATTCCTAAGGAACATATTCAGTGTACTTGTGAAATTGTTAATTTTTTCATAAATAAGCAACATTTTTTGACTCATTCGTATGATGATAAATTATATTTAATTAAGGAAGTTAAGCGACCTGTTCCAGATTCGAGGAAATCTCTAGTGTCTAGTGGTGGGGTCGGTAAATCAAATCGGGGATTCCAAAATACGTGGTATGACAAGTACGACTGGCTTACTGGAAGTATTACTTTGAAAAAAATATTTTGTTGGCCGTGCATTTTATTCTCAGCAACTAATAGAAATTCCGACAGAGTTTGGTCGAAAAGTGGTTTTAATGATTTGAAAAATTTATCTCAGGGTCTATCGCTACACAATAAAAGTGCTCAGCATATTTCATCTAATTGCAAGCTTACCGTTATGAGAAAGCAAAAACAAAATATCGCCACAGCAATAGATAATACGCGTCAAATAGAAATTGAAAATTTCAATGCTAGAGTCAAAGAAAATCGACAAATTCTAAGAAGTTTAATAGATATTACGATGCACCTCTGTATGCAAGTTTCCTTTTCGGGGCACGATGAATCGAATGAGTCTTTAAATCGCGGAAATTTCAAAGAATTGGTAGTTCTTGTTAGTAAATTTAACACGAATTTAAAAACCTTTTAGAAAATGACACAACAGTAAATCGGTAATTTCTGGTACATCTAAAACCATTCAAAATGAATTAATTGATTCGGTTGCTTTTGTTGTGAATAAACAAATCGAGGACGAAATATATATTACATTATTAAATTTTTTCATATGTGCCTCACCATACTATATTGTCACGAGCCGCCACTGACAACAATATACCTGGTAATAATATAAATTATCAGTTATTCCACCTGTGCGGATTATCGTTTTAAATATTTCAGTTTATATATATATATATATTATAATCATAATATGAGATCGAGTGCCTTACCTCCATCCTCCCACATTCGCAATAATTCGGTTTCGAATGACCAAGAATTCAACATAGTGATACAATAATCATGACATAGACCGCCATCTCACGGTGGAAATAATTACTCTTCTATCGATGGCACGCGTGTCATCTCATAGAAGTATCGGGAACTATGAATATATAGTACGTACAGCGACCTCTACATCGTCAAAGTCGTCATCTAGTAGGCAACACACAAACCAAAAAAAACGACAATGCAGAAATTTTCAATTGGCGGATTTTAAATGAATAAGACGATGATGTGCTCTATTTAAGGACTATACCGTGCTGTCATCTTTTCAACATTTTGTGAAGATCACGAAAATACCAGTTCTCTACAAAACAGCGATTTCAAAGAAAACTAGATGTCACTATATAAAAGATGAGAAGTAATGATAGAAAAATTTTTACAAGTTACAAGATATATGTCTCCTACCTACTCACAAAAATAACTAGGTGTCAAAAGCGATGACTCATTACGCTTATTCCTTATTGGAAATGTGTAATTAATCGACAGACACCACGCACTGAACTTTGCCTAGAAATCCGATTAAACTAGCGCCTTTATTCTTTCTACTCCTAACATTTCTTCCTTACTTGGATAGATAAACCTGATGGAGACCTCAATCGTCGTATAATAGGTAATCCTTGCTTCAGGTACACGATATTATGCAATTCTGCTTCTACATATCGCACTTAACAGTTCCACGCAGTAGAACATCTATAAAAAAACTTGTGAGCGTTCATTAGTGGTATACAGGGTGTTTCAAGTTCGAATTCCTATAAGAGATTTCTAAGAATCTGGGTCTATTTGGGATCTGGAAAATGATATATCTACGTTCTTCTTCTTTGAGCTCCAGAGATTTAATATGTTTGGGTAGATGGTTAAATAGTTTGATACACTGATATTTCGCAGAATATTCGAATTTAGTTGTAGTATATTTGGGGATAAAGAGGAAGTCATCATGTCTTGTATGCAAGAAAGTTTTGTGAAGTTTCCCTCATTTTTCTTGAAATACACCAAGCATTTAAAGATGTATATACATGCCACTGTTAGGATCTCTCTTTTTATACAAGTTGGACGACAGGAGGACCTCGGAGGCATATTGAAGATCATTCGCAAAATTCTCTTCTGGATTTTAAATACTCTACTAACATCAGTGGAGTTCCCCCACAGCATGATGTTATACGATATGTGGCTGTAAACTAAGCTGTAGTAAATACTCATGAAGGCTTCTAAAGGAAGCGAGTTTTTGACTCTGTTAATTGCATAGAAAGAATTATTGTGTTTTGCACAAATGAAATCGATGTGTGCAACCCATTTTAGAGTGGAATCGATGTAGATTCCGAGGATCTTTGCGTGCTCCTCCGAAGAAATTATGTCGTTCTGATAGCGAATAGTCAATTGTTGTTGCTCACCACTTCTCACAGTAAAGTGAACACATTGGGATTTCTCAATATTTATAATGAGGGAATTTGATCGACACCAGTCGATAAAGCACCGCACTAGCTCGCTGCAAAGTTTATGTAGATCATCAAAGGTTCGAGCTGAAACTAACATAGACGTAACATCTGCAAACAAAAGTATTCTGATCAGCTTGGATATTGAGAGTGCATCAGAGAAATTAGATGAATTAGTCATCATTTTCCTCAAATTTTCAGGTAAGTCGTTAATGAACATGAGAAAATTGAGCGGTCCCAACACAGATCCCTGTGGGACTCCAATATTCAACTCTCGTTCAGCTGAAATGAAATCAGCCACTTTGACGGACATTATTCTACCATGTAGATAACTTGAAAGCCAGTAAAGAAACACACCCCTGAAACCCAAATTTTAACACTTATCGATGAGAACTTGGAACGAAAGGCTGTCAAATGCCCGTGATAGGTCAAAGAACAATCCTGCGACGAGCTGGACACTATCGAGATACTCGTATGGAGCTCCAACAAGATAAAGAACTCCTGACTGAGTTGACTGACCTGTAGTCCAGTCAATAAAGCCTGGGGAACGAAATAATTAGCGGCAATGGAAATTTTTGCTTTTATTGTTTGGGACAAAATATATATAGGATACCCAAAAAATTTTCAACCCTCTGGAGGAAAGGCTTAAGAGTAGCAAAGGTTTTTTCTCATAACTTCGGATAAAAATTCGAATGGGTTGAAATTTTGAAGAATGGTTAAGTTGATGATTATACATCTTGTATTAAAATTTCCACCTTCTGGGGTGAAGGCTAAGTGGAGGAGGGGTGAGTAAGGTTTTTTTCTCATAACTCGGAAAAAAAATTCCGAATGGGTTGAAATTTTAGGGAATGGTTAAGCATACAATTATCTATCTTGCGTTGAAATTTCAACCCTCTGGGGTGAAGGCTAAGTGGTGGAGGGGTGAAATAGGTTTTTCTTCTCATAACTTCGGATAACAAATTCCGAATGGGTTGAAATTTTAGAGCATGTTCAAGCATAAAATAGTCTATCTCGTGTTGAAATTCCAACCCTATGGAATGAACTGGTCGAAACCCGTGTTGTGAGGTATCAAGTATATGATACTTGTTTAAGAAGTTCATCATTCTGTTGAACACAAACCGCTCAAAAACTTTGGAAAACTTACTAAGCATCGAAATTGGTCTGTAGTTAGCTATATCACGAGCAGAACTATTTTGTAAACACATCAACAGCTTTTTTGAGGAGATGAGGAAAAATTCCACAACTTATAGATATATATATTCTTTTGAACTTTTGGCTGACAATATTTAGTTAGCAAACAATAAAGCATATAGATCAGGGGTTAGTGACGGGGTGTCATACAATTCGGCGAATGACATAAAAGCCTAGGAAAAAAACCCCAGTAAAAAAAAACCCTGGCTCCTCGTCTAAATGTGAAAATACAAAAATAAGCTGAAATATATTTTAGGGACTTCTTTCTTCAAGAGTGGTCTTCTATTGATGGAGACAGAGACTTCTTCAAGTTGTTCACATTGAATCTGGAAATGAACAGACAAAAGCAGAAAAAAGAACTGAATAACAAAAATACGTATCATATTCTTTTGAAATTTATAACCCATTCCAAGAAAGAGTCGGAAACATCATAAATAGCCCTAAAACCATCTTGAAATTTATATATGGGACAACTATTGATGAGATGAGGTATTGTTTCTTCTGCTTCCCCACATTCACAACTTGCGCTAGGAACTGAGTTCCATCTGAATAACATGCTATTGGTACGACCATGACCTGGTCTCAAACGATTAAGAACTGTCCAAATTTTTCTTGGAAGATCAAAAACAGGAATTTTTTCAGAAGGATCAGAAACGAGATACTTATTGAACATTTCGTAAGAGTTTCACTCAGTCTTCCATAATTCTTTATCGCTTATGTTCATATTGAAGAACGTATTATGCCATAATGGTTTACGTGACTTCAATCTGGGAATGTGGAATATATGAAATAATTGGGAATAAATTGGGAAAAGAATGATATTTTTTCCAAGAATTCAGAGCTGCAGTCTGTCTGCGAATATGGGGAGGGACAATGTTAGACAAAACTGGTAACCAATGAACCGGTGTAGATCTTATGGTGCCAGTAATTATTCTCATAGATGTATTCAATTGTGCATCAATTTTTTGTGTATGTGCACTATTAAACCAAACAGAGCAACAATACTCAGCTGCAGAAAAATCTAGGGCTAGAGATGCTGTGCGAAGAGTGGAAGCATCAACACCCCCAAGACGATCCAGCTATTTTCTGAACAATATTTTTCTTAGTTCTCAGTTTTAGGCTCAGATCATTTAAATGAGCCTTGTAATTGAGAGATGAATCTAATTTAACTCCTAAGTATTTTGGATAGAAATTATGTTCGATAGGAGAATCATTGAAAGTTACAGCTAATTTCCTATATTTTTCATGATTATTCAGATGGAAACAAGATACCTCTGTTTTGTTGGGATTTGGACATAATCGCCACTCGATAAAATAATTCTTTAAAATTTCCAAATCAGATGACAGTATGTTTTCCAGAGTATGTAAATCCGAATGTTGGTAAGCAATAGCAATGTCGTCAGCATAAACAAATGTTTGTGATGATGTCGAGGGTAAATCACTTAGATATAAATTGAAAAATAAAGGAGCTAAAACTGATCCTTGAGGAAGACCGTTTTTCAATGTTTTGAAATTGCTACTCTTATTGTCAATAAAAACACGAAACCTTCTATCAGATAACATATAGAGTTTGAAAATTAATCAATCTTTCTACACAGTGTCATATGCCGAAGATAAATCAATGAAAGCAGCTCCTGTTTTTAACCTATCATTGAAGATAGATAGATTGATTATATGGGCAAAATGTGGAACAACATCAACGCTTATCAGTTTCAAGATACAAGAAGAAATCAAATCAACTCCACAACTCTTTGTACTCTTGAGTGATCTTATAGTGTCCAGTACTTCACACTCAACGACAGGTAGAAAGAAAAGCTTGAGTTGAGTATTCCAGAAGTTGTTCCGGCGACAGTAGGTTATTTACTGTAGTAAGATTTGAGTTTGCGCTCTGTGATGATAGAAAAATAACCAACAAAAATCGTCTCGGAATATAAGACGTTATCAACCAGAAGCCTAATTACTTTATTCCCTCGTCCAGTCAGAGTGTTCACTACTTCACTTCACTTTGGCTCTTTCTCTCTCTATCCCACTAGGCGTTAAACGTTTAACACAACCTTGCTGGAAGAAACAGTAAGAGTTGACTTCAAAAATTGTATATCAGATGCATTTTGAACCATCTACCTGCAAAATTTCATTTCTTAATACTAACCCTGTTCCATTATACTCTCAGAATTATCACTCCCCATTATCTCCGGTTTATAAACTTATAAATAACAAAATCGTTCGGTCATTTCAATCATTGCAACGACCTAGCCAAAGACATATTTCATTTTGTAATTGAGTTAGTAGTGTTCCAAAAAATTTAATTGCCGCTCAAACTGTTTGGATTACAACTTCAGGCAAAACAAACAAAGTCAGCGTTGAATAATTTGTATTCGCTTGGAATAATAAATACAGACGATGTGAGATATAGCCCGTAGTTCGGTTTTCCTGGTTCAGTTTTACGTTCGTTTCTCTGTAATCTGTCTGCTCAGAAGTTTTTATCCCAAAGAGGACCCCATTTGATCTGTATTTAATAAGGAAAATTTTTTACCTTAAGGATATTCAGAGATTTGAATTCACAATAGTGCTAGCATTCAACTAGTACAGGAGTTAACAAACATTTTAGTAGAAAGAAGTCAAAATTACAATTTTGCAGTTTTAAATGAACAACAACTTTTTGTATTGAATGATTGTTTGGGCTATTACCATCATCTATTGTGGATGTAATGATTTCCGACGTTTCGATAGACATCTTCTATCTTTATCAAGGAGAAAAGTAAGAAACCTTTTGAAAATTATCAATTTTCAAAAAGTCAATATTGACAGAAGTCAATCACTATCAGAGCTAAACTTACAAAAGTTAAGCCTAATAATAGGACACAAAGGACAAAGAACTGCATATATGAATTACCTTGCTAGTGCGGAAGATCTTACATCAGAGAAACTAAACGCCCTCTGAATGTACGAATAAAAGAACATCAGAAGCTTCTACGAGTACTAGACAGCGACAAATCCAGGTTGGTCCAACATGCTGTAGATGAGAATCATCGTATAAAGTGGGATGAAGCATCAATAATATCCAAAGAAGAAAAACGTGCAAGAAGAAAAATCAAAGAAGCAGCATTTATGAAAATAACACCTATAACCTATAATAACATCTATAGATCTGCCAGAAGTTTGGACGCCGATAGTTCGATCCAACTTAAAAAGATCATCATATCACAGATGAGTATATAACATCGTTCATTTTCTTTCATGACTTCTGTCAATATTGACTTTTTGAAAATTGATAATTTTCAAAAGGTTTCTTACTTTTCTCCTCGATAAAGATAGAAGATGTCTATCGAAACGTCGGAAATCATTACATCCACAATAGATGATGGTAATAGCCCAAACAATAATTCAATACGAGCTCCATCATCAACAATATCTCGTCATCAACAACTTTTTGATCAATTGTTCTAGTTTAAAAGCTCAAAAGTTCTGAAATGAGGTCAGAAGCTCTTGCGCTCTTGTTCTAAAATCTTTTCTCATACTCTGGAATAGTGTGGTACTAAGATAACCGCCACGATGAATTAACAATGCTACATCTAATTTCAAATAATCTACTTCTTAAATTTTGTTCTGAGCTCAAATTCCTTTATCATAAAAACCAATCAAAAGTTGGCATATCTTCATTACTAAAAGTGGAAACTGTGAATAGATTTTAATTTGAGAGATGGGGTGACCTCACGTCAGTGCTTTTCTCTTCAATTTTTTCACCTTAAATGAACCATTTCGATGCGACATAGCTACAATTGTTTTATTTATATTTTTTTTATTATTGTTTAGTTTTGCTAGAACTGGTATAACCTAGCATAACGCCCAGTAACCGCTTGACGTTTAGTTACGGGACACCCTATATGTTTGATGATTTTTACATTGTCTAACCTGGTTGTTTCTGCCGTATGTTAGTCGAGTTCAGATATCTATCATTATTTAATCCGAATTTTCGTCATTTATCAAATCATATTTGGGATCCTTGAAAAAACTTGAGAGATTTCTCGAAAGAATTATTTTTCGCAGAAATCGTTTCTCGAACAGCTTCTAAATATATCTCAATATTCGGCTTCATGTCCCAATTCCATAACGTTTCGCTTGATTTCGATAAGATTATTTTGAAGACTCCGAAAAATGGCATCCTATATTTGAACGGTAGTTATTTAGATATTCTAGGAAATAATATACGATTGCAGATTGTGAGATCAAATTGACAATTGAAAATTTCGGCATTCCCACCCTAGTAACTCTACATGCTTCTACATCATAATTATATTGCGCATCAGCAGTATCACGAAAGGGCTGCATACAGAGTGTTCCAAGTAGCGAAGTCAAAGATTTTGTTTAGATAGCTTTCACATGGGGGTTTCGGTAAATTCACAGTGTATGTTTTGCAGTTATAATTTTTTGTGTCTATTTAAAATTATTGCGTAACCAAGGTTTTAAAAATTAATATTTTTCGTAAGTCTTTTTGTGGCCTATAAATATATATATTTTCTCATGATCTTTTGGCTCACAATCTTTCGTTTAGCAAATAATAGAGCATGTAGTTTTAGCAGGGGTTAGTGATTGGGTGCCATACAATTCGGCGTATGACATGAAAGCCTAGGAAAAAAACCCATTAAAAAAACCCTAGCTCCCCATGTGTGCTATGTGTAAAAAAATAAATTGAAATATAATTGAGGGATTTCTTTTTCAAGAGTGGTCTACTATTAATAAACACACAGGCTTCTTCAAATCGCCCACATCGAATCTGAAAATAAAAAGACAAGAGCAGAAAAAACAAGTTAACACAAAAAAACGTATCAAATTCATTTGAAAGTTATAAACCATTCCAAGAAAGATTGGGAAACATCATGAATAGCCCTAAAACCATCTCGAAATATATATATTATATGAGACAATTAATGGGGGTTCAGGTATTGTTTCTTCTGCATATAAACATTCACAACTTGCGCTTGGAACCGAGTTCCATCTGAATAGCATGCTATTGGTACGACCTTGACCCGTTCTTAAATGATTAAGAACTGTCAAAATTTTTCTTGGAAGATCAAGCCCGGAACTGAGTAACAACTGAATTCGATGGATATTGTAGGCGCTATTGAGGAAACCAAATTTCAGATGCTCATTACTCCTGAACCACTCTACGGATTTGAAAGAGATATTGACTGAGATGTTTGAACAATTCTGAAAATATGAAAACTTCAACTCACGTTTTACGGAATATAAAGACTATACGGCTGGACATACTCAAGTTAAACCCTGGTTTCATCATCAGGAAGTCAAACCCAATTGATTGCTTATTATTTTATAAAATTACAGACGTTTGAAGTGAACTTATCAATGCAGGTAACTATTTTTGGAGCTCCGTACATGTCAAGAAGAAAGCGAATTCCATGAATAATTATGTCCTTTGGAGTAGACTTATTATTTTTAAAAACTTCGGCACAATCAAGTAAATCTTGTTTCTCAAACATTTTAAAAACAGACGTCAAGGTTGCACTGGCGTAGAAGGCAATGGACTCAGTTTTCAATTTCAAATATTTTTTGTTTACTTTTTTTATTACTTAAACATATATGGACCTTCCAAATTATGTTTTTAAATTCGAATAGAACACTCGGTTTGGTTGAATGCATGTTTGTTTCAACTATTTCAGTGGGACTGGCCTTTCAAGAATTTGTCTTCCACTGTCCCGACGGCCGTCCGACATCACGATAAATTTTCAGGAAGAAGTGCTGAAAAATTGCATTTCTCATAGTTTACTTACAAAGAAGTAATCTCAGACGATGTCCTCATTCAATAAATCAGCCAGATGGTTTTTTGGTAACACTAGCCAAAACGGCCGATCAGAGTAAATCAGTTTGCAAATCTACATGGATTATGATTCTCTTGACGAAATAGGTTGTGAAGTTTGAATCGATTCGATCTATTTTTTGGATATCTTCTCAGTAGTTTTTTCGATTGAAACGAATTGTTCAGAAGAAGTTCATCGTTCACATTGTCAACTTAATCTACATATTTTTACAAATAGAATCAATAAATTCATGAAACTATAATAGAGATTTAGCGATACTTATTCATCAAGATCATTTTTTATCAACTTCAAAAGCTAACAGCAGTAATTGAGAGTGTATTCGATTAAGATCCTGAAAGTAAAATTAACTTTGATCTGATGTTTCTCGATCCAACGCCAGAATTAATCGAAAATGTTTACAGCCTAGGTGTGAACTAAAGTTTACCATTGACTCAAGTACGCGTATCTCTTACTGCGTTTATTCCAACTTCGTGGAAGGTTATAAATACATCGAGTTTAAATTGTATGAGACGAAGCCACTTATTGAGCACAAAATACCGAAAAATTTTCAATTTTATCCTCGGAAAAAATTATTAATGGAACTGCCGATAGAAGTACAATTCTGGGAAACGAATATAAAACTGGTCCTGCCTCTCAAATTGAAATCCCTCCCGAACAAATCTCAATAAAACTCAGGTTCTAACTGTAATAAATGAAACAATATCAGGTGTCAGAAACAATAAAATGCTATTTTTGTACAGAAAATCAATTTGAAAAATAATAATTACCAGAGCGACAATGAAAGTTGAATAAGTGTTAACAAACATAGCTGAAAAAAACCCGGAGGAAAATATACAAGATCAATTTAGGCAATTTCATTTTCAGAAATAGGATAATATCTCGCGGGAAAGAATGTAAACCGGTTAAGAAGTAAAAACTTAGAATGTGTTCTTTCCATATTCTTTTTATTAATCTATCATTTTAACGTATTCTTGACCAGTTCTTATATTTTTTGAGCTGAATCTTGTACATGTAGTACAACAGTGTTAATGATTTGTGATATTTTTTTGAGTTTGTTCGAGTATTTGTTAGGTGTTCAAGTTGATTATGTCTTATTTGTCAGCTATAACCGCTATATATTATTTCGGTAGACTTTACTTTTGATAGTTTTCGTGATCTTTTTTTTATTCTTTGTTTTTAGTATTGATAAAATATTTGTTTTATTGAATTCTAAATTTTTGATGGCACACTCTACCTGGATCTACCTAGATTTAATCTGAAAATTTATTCGATTCATATTGATACTGTATATGTATATGATGAACTTGTTCATCAAAAGTATCTCTTGCTTGTTGCAAAATGATAAAAGTTATTTCGAGGACGAGTCAGAAATGCGTTCAGGTTTGTTTAGATTTTTAGATTCATAGTTTTGAAACTCAATTTGGTTTTTAAACACTTTTGCAGATCTCTTCTTCCCGATGAAATAAGAACAGCAACGCACGAAGCATTCCTGAAACGTATAAATAAATGTCTAGAAATTAACGGTCAAAACTTTGAGCATCTTCTGTAGTTATAACTGAGAGAGTTTGCCATGGTTCTCCTTAAGTAACTTGAAGTCGGTTTCAAGAATTGGTGAAGAATCTACAGCATGGTTCAAATAACAGTTCCTGAAAATTTCATCTTTTTGGCATGAAGGGAAAAGAAATAGCTGAAAATTCAAGACGAAAAACAGTTTTTTGTGAATAACTCAGAAAATATCCACTTTAGGGCAAGGGTGTGATGCATACACTCACATTATTTTTCAACGTAGATTCAATATCTGCCATAAAAAATGGGGTGCTAATTTGAAAAAATTGATTTTTCACGATTTTGTCATCCCTTACTTTGAAAGCGATTTTTTCACCCCCTGTATCATGAATCGCGATTTCGATTTTTAAGTGGATACATCAATCTTACATCTTGAAAAATCCCAAAAATGAAAATTTTCCATCCAAACACCTCGAAGTTATTCTTGTTTCAGCGGAGCTCTATTTTCGATTTGTTTTTCGAATTTTTTTTCAGAGAATTTTCAACCTCTCAGAAATTTTTTCCAACCAAAGCTGAAAAAAAGTTTCCGGAAAAACCGGAGGTGCTCATACCTTGAAAATATTTTAGATTTCATCAGCATCGTGAAATACTGAATTTCGTGAAAATACGTTCACTTATAAGTGCTGAATTTCATGAAAATACGTTCAGTAGTTTCCCGTATAAATATGGGTGGGGTTCCTCGTGAAAGACCCTGTATATCCGGGAAAAAAGTATTCACTTTTTTTTTCCGGGGAAAAAATTAATTTTGTGAAAAGTTATATTTTGTTACCTGTCAACAGAAATGAAATGTCAAATTTTTTCCCGTCACAGAAAAAAAGTATTTTCCATCTATATTGGATTGAAGTACATATCTTCCGAGAACCTTTCACTAAAAAATATTCATTTATAAATCAGTTTAAATTGGGGACATTGAACATTTCAAAATATTAAAATAATGCAGACACTTGAATAAACAAATAGTTCTATAAGGAACTTTCCCGAAATGATCCTAATTTCATTTCGACGAACTATATCCATCGGTAAGAAATTATTTTTAGCTTGTTATGAGTGAAATGCGGATTTCCCTGAGTTCAAAAATTACGAATCTATTCTATGAAAATATTTTCTAATGAAACATTGCGCTATCTTTATCCCATTTATACTGTCATATGAAAATCTTATGAGAAACGAATCTATTAAAAATGGCAGGCTTATCTAAACAAATTCCATTTTTCTCAAAACCTCCCTGAGACTTTTCTAGAACATATTTCACAGTAGATTTAATTCTACAAATTAAGAAAAGCACTGAGGTGAGGTCTGGAGCTTTTGCGCTCATGTTTTGAAATATTTTTCTGGGCTCCCTTATTGTGTTGATCGAAATTTATCAATATTGATGAAATTATCAAGAGTAATACCACTAGAGGTGAGAATTTTTTGAGAACACTCTCGTTTTTTTGGGAATTATGCGTTTAAATTTCACGAAACAAAGTTTTCCTTAAAATACCACGAGCCGAAGGCGATGTGGTATTTGGAAAGATCATTCAACAATATAAATCAAACGAAATAAAAAATAGTTTTTTATTCGAAAATAACCAGATAGAAGCATAACAACAAATTATTCATCTTTATTCTCAAAATAATAATTATTGATAGTACAATTATTATACACATTACGAGCATTATTTCCAAATGATGAAGTAGATACTGATGTTGTTTCTTGAAGGACATTTTTTTCATTCCTTATGGCTGTGATTATTCTTTTGTGCTGTTGTTGGTCCAGTTGGCGATACGGTTTCACTGACGCTGCAGAAGAATGGGCTGTTATCTTTATCAGCTGTTCCTCGCCAATCCCTGCTTTGGCTAATTGGCTGACAGCAGTAGCTTGATGCGAGTGGTTGGTTAACGTCGACTTGGTTGTGTTAATGCCATTGAGTTTTGCCGATTCTTTTGTCCATTTAGCTATCGTATTGGGATCGATTGGGAGTTTTTAAACCATGAACCATATTTCCAATTCTTATGTGGAGTAAGGAATAGTCTTTCAGTGGTTATGTTTGCAGTTCTTTTGGATACAAGTAGCTTATATAACCTCACCGGGCAAATATCTTCTTCAATATTGAGACTCAGCCATTTCGTTTCCTCACATTTTTGGGCAACACCTTGTCTTGTTTTAGAAAATATCGGATTGTAGCATGTTTGGCCCGTGGGATTACCATCGTTTTCAATTTCGAATTGGAAATGCGAAATTAGGAAAGATGAAACCTCTCCTCCGCACCAAGCAAGCTCCAATGCAGCAATAAAATAAAATTTTCTGTTCAAACCGTCTGGATTATCTTCTTTACATAAGTTGACCATCTTTTTGTGTTGCTCCAAAGACAGCGCTTTGGCACTAACTTTTCTTCTCTCAGGGTCCAGTTGCAAAATACGCCTCTTGGCATTTCGTGCATCCCGCGCCGTTTTAAAAGCCACGTCTGTGAATGGATCGAACCTAACACCCCATTCGGAATAGAATTTTTCCTGCAGCTGTTTGGCAGTATTATTCCACAGGGTTTTTATGACACTTTCCTTGTAGTCTGATCCATCTCTTCTCTTCATATTGAAAGCCCAGTCTAGCATAATATTATTGAGCTCTGACAAACTTGTTTTTTCATTTACATAGTATTCCCGAGCAGCAAAGAATTCTTCAAATTGTTTCCAAATGTAGGATCTTGACTTCACTGTATTAAACGGCACAGTTTTCTTCACTCAATTGAAATAATATTACAATGCCCAAAACGTTTCATTTTTATCTACTTTATGGTAAAATACGAAAATAAACAAACAGAACTGACAAATGTGCTGTTGAAGTTATCGCTAACAACTTCTTGTTTATCGTAACCATGACGACCGCTACTTCCACCAACGGCCAAAGCTATCCGGACGTATTAATATTCCTATGCAAATTGGGCATTTGATAAAAACAAATTTCTAAAAGCGAAAACAGTGTGAGGTTGAGTGTTTTCAGATACAGTTTATTTCTATTGGTCCGTTTTCAAAAATTGAGCGATTTCATTGGACGATGTAGTATAGTGTTGAATGATCAATGATATTGAAGGACACAAAAATTTGAATTTATTGAAGACCAGCAAATTTTTTGTGGATTATCCAGAAATCCTTGTAATGATAGCAAGGAAAAATAGTGAAATAATGGAAACAAAAGAAGGTTAATGAATTACAACAATTTTGGTTCCTATGAACCAAATAAATGAAATGAATAATTTCAAGAAGATTATTTGATAGAAAGGCACAGTAATAGAAAATTTCCAATTTCAAACCAACCTATAACAGATACTTTACTAACGAAAGAAATGAAAAGATGAAAATAATGCACAACCACATAAATTATGAAATTACACAGGATATTTGTTAGATATTAACGGTTTTTACCAGATGATCTAGTGTGAACAATGACATTGTGTCCAATAGTGACGAAAATAAAGACTTATGCCAATTAATTCGTTATCTGGGAACAATCTGTTAGATGATTACAAAAACTAATGGATGAATATGTTCTAGATTTATTGAGTTATCGAAATATATCGCGATTCTGTACATTATAGGTATTCATTCGTGATGAATTAAGAATAACAAAATTTAAAGAAATTGAACGGCTTTAAGAAATAAAATTACTGTTTCCAAAGACAAAGACCGCAATAAATATGAGAATTCATTGCTAAAACAAAATATTCTTGATTTAAGGCGGATTGTGTTGTTTCAGATCAGACCCCGTAATATCAAAAAGATAAGAAAAATTTAGATATACTAAACTCTAGCAAACCTTCTACGAATTAACCAGAGAATGATATCACAGATAAATAATGTATCAATGAAAACAAAAGAAATTCATAAATTCATTTAATCTTAAAAATATTCATTACAACAATATAGGTACAGTTCAACACCTTTAACTTCATTCTCTTTTGGAATGGGTTATAAATTTAAAACAAATTTGATATGTATTTCTGGTATTCAGTTTTTATTTCTGCTTTTATCTCTTTATTTTCAGATTCGATGTGGGAAACTTGATGAAGCCTCTGTGATTATTACGAGAAGACCACTCTTGAAGAAAGAAGTCCCACAAATACAGGGGTTTTTTCCTCAGCTTTCATGTCATACGCCGAATTGTATGGCATTTAGAGAAGCACGTACGTAAGTTTTTAGGAGAAGGGAATTTAAACTTCGAACAAAACTAAGGGAATACTGTGAAAAGTTATTTTCGATTCGAGATATAGGTATTGTATTTGTATCATTATGTTTCGGAGTACGGGAAAAGGCTCTCGTTCAGTAGAACAGAGTGCTTATAGATTTGTTATAGTTGGAATATTTACTCTCAAGTAACCTTCGACCTTAGGTACCTAAGTACTTTTAAATTGTTTTCCCTAAATATTTGATGAACATTTCGACACACCCCATGTATAAGGTATATGAATTATGTTTCTGTTTTGAATTTCCTAGATTGAAATCCAGTACAATTTCACAGTATTCCCACAGTAATTAGTTGTTAATACCTGAACCGGCGAATAGCAAAGCTATTGGCAGATTGTCACGTTTCAACGACAAAGATAATATTTGTTCGTGGCATTAGAAGGGCCTAGAGTCATCAGAAGGTCCGCTACTTCTTCAAAACGATGATATTTTCATTCTTTCACCTTTTGTGTGTTTTGAAAGAAGCGCCAAGCAGTTCGAAATCGTGAGAATATTGACATAAGAAAGAATTGGGCAATAGAAAATACACAATGGTATCGAGACTCAGGTGCTGGAGCATTATTCTTCCGTTTTTATCAACACGGTTTAAAAATTGGAATATTGTGGAATTTAATTTTGGTATGTCGTGTATTTGGATCTTGAGTATTGATGTATTTTTTCAAACTTACGCATTTAAGTGTTGAAAAGCACTGAGAAGCCCTCATGCGGTTGTTTTCGATATGTACAGGGTGATTATTTATAGTTTACTCGATAGCTATCTCAGTTAATATTGGTCGTATTGGGTATTCGGAATTCAGAACTAGGAAATGAATAAAATCATGGTAAACCTAAAAATTTTCTATGAACTTTAATTTTTTAAATGGCGCACGATGTATTTTATTTTACTAATCAGTAAATCTCTTTTTTGTGATTTCGAATACATATTCTTTATTGAGAATATTTTCGGCAGTTTTTTAAAAATATATCTTTTTTCTTCTGAATTTAAGGAACCTTTAGAATGCCAGTCGAGAATGCTATCTATGATTTATTTATACAGGGTGAACCACGACGAACTGTATCGATCGATATCTCAGAAACTGAATGTGGGAACAATTTGAAATTTTGGGAACTTGCCAGATGTCTTGGGACCTATAGAGCTAAAATATTTTCATCTATTGGGCGCTTCCGGTTATACCGGAAATAGACCCTAAGTCGCTTATTTTAAATAGGATACCTTATATATTATTACATTCTCAACATTCAGCAGATTTCATGTATCATGTCCTATCCCTAAGTCTGAGCGTTTTTGACATATTCAGGTTTTTATGTCAAAAATTACGATTGCAAGCCCTAACTTAATTATCGATTGTTCCTATCAGGAAGCCCTTTTTACTTACTTTGATGTCTTGTTGAAAAGGACCTATTTCAATAGATTTTGTATAATACGTGGACAAATAATCATACAGAGTGTTAAAAAAAAAGATCTAGAATGAGATTGAGAAAGCTGACAAAACTCGATTTTTTGAATGGATACCCCCCATTTTTATTATTTTGTAGCATTAATCATCAAAAATGAAGGTAACTTTGTATGAGGTTATCTATATCTAAAATTTGAAGTTTTCGAAATATTGCTAATTCAATATTTTTCTATGGCGGTTTTGCATTTAATGTGTAAACAATTAAATCTAGGATAGCCACGTTTATATTTGACATTTCGAGTAGCATTTGAATCAGGCTTAAAAAAATTATTTAAGTAAATATTCAAATTGGTGTCCTTGAACTTCTAAACTTTTTTCGCATCTCAGCAGCAATTGTTCATGGGTGACTTTTCTTATTGATTGGGGGTCCAGGTCTTCAAATGCTGTTCTAACACGTCTCATGCAGTCTTCTATGGTGGTCACTGATGTTTTATACACGTTATTTTTCACTGTTCCCCATACATAAAAATCGAGCACTGATAGGTCCGGGGAGCGAGGTGGCCAAAGATTAGGTCCATTGTTGGCTATTCATAGCCCGATAAGCAGTGATGAGGTTACCACGAGTCCTCCGATCCATAAAAGTTGGTAGGTTCATTATGGAAAGTCTTTCACTGTATGAGGAGCGCGAAACCAGCAATGATCGTCGGACTCCAAACAGGTCTGGCGAACTCAATGATGGGCCGCACATGTTAAGGGATCACATCTGCCAATTGCTTTCTGGAGCAGGAATAAGGATCATTTGGCTTTGCTGACAGCATGGAGAATGTGATCAGACCAGCTTAGGTTATCCGCCACCACCACACCCAAATCACAGTGGCTGCTAGAAACAGGCATGACAACTCCGTTGAGACAGTACCTCCACCGGGGATTGTGGGCGGGCGCCCATGTGCCTAGAGTCGAGGTCCCCCTGCATAGTAAGAGCGCAACTGGAGGGGCTAAATATTTTTGTGTCATCAGCGAACTGTGAACAGTGAGAGCTGATATGGTGTGGCAAGTCTGAAACATATAATAAAAAAAGACCTGGACCCAATACAGAGCCCTGCGGTACTCCACTCAATACGGCCCTCGATCACCATCACCAGGCTGATAGGGCGATAATTGTCTGCACAGTGTTTATCTCCTTTCTTAAAAATGGGCGTTATACGTGCACTCCGCCAGGAGGAAGGCAGGCAGAATGTTTCAAATGAGAGAGAGAGAAAATATGAGAGAGATCTTGAGAAGTGCCAGGAACTGGACGTCTAAACACACTCTACGATGGACGGAGTAGCCTAGCGGGAAAACCATCAGCACCAGGCGCAGACTGGACAAGAAAAAGAAGAAAGTTTGGCCTCCACGATGGACAGAGGCCTTACGAAAATTATTTCGTTGAGCTCGACAGAATTACGAGGGGTCACCATCGCGGGGGTATCATCCATTCCTGGCTGTTCCAACCTCATTCAAACATGTTCTAAGTTAAAATTTGATCGGGTGAAAATTCTCCCAAGTGCTGAACTATTCAACAGATTAGGCTCAGTAACTAACTGGACCGAGCTTTTTGGGCAATGAAACTATTCTGAAGAGATGAAAACTCTAGGTCATCTCATTTGGATGATAGAGAGTATATAGCTGGACGTAGATGCTCAAGGTTGACCCTGTATTCTTCATCCAGAATTGAAACCTAACCGATTGAGACAATTTTCGGCTCGACATTTGGACGAAATGATAGCACGCTGTTCTAGGCAAATATTTTTTGCAATTAATATATCTGTACATTTTCCTCAATCGAGAAAATTTTTCTTTTATCATAGTCAGTAGAAGCGTGCGTATCCAAATGAATAACGGTTCTCATTTTTAATCAGTGATGCAATAAATTTATCAATCAAAAATAGTTGATTGAATTATGAAGAATTGATATCATGATCTTAGTCACTAGATCTGGTGACGTGAGTAGAAATTTATGGACGAATATAGGAAATGGGCACAATAATACTATGATAAATCGATGAACTCGCTATCGTATCATAACGAGGAAAAAATGTATAACCAGGAAAGCTGAAGAAGCTTCCTGTGTAATGAGCGTAAACCCTAGTGACTCAACCAAACAAGATGAAAAAAATCATGTACTCTGCACTCGTGCGCCCATCGGGGATCCTTGAAGATAAATTTACCGACAAAGATGTTTAGAAGTGGCTCGAAAAAGCTATACAGGGTGGAACAATAGGTAACGTCAACGCTTTCTTTCAGATTCCTCGCACCTGGCAGTATCCGGAAGTACTCGACGTATGTTTTGCCTCTTTTTCCAGTTTTCGAGTTAAAAGTTTTTTTGTGTATTATTAATTAATTTCAATGATCATTCAACACTATACTACATCGTCCAATTAAATCGCTCAATTTTTGAAAACGGACCAATAGAAACAAACTTAATCTGAAAACACTCAACCTCATAGTGTTTTCACTTTTAGAAATTTGTTTTTATCAAATGCCTAATTTGCATAGGAATATTAATACGTCCGGATAGCTTTGGCCGTTGGTGGAAGTAGCGGTCCTCATGGTTACGATAAATAAGCAGTTGTTAGCGATAACTTCAACAGCACATTTGGCAGTTCTGTCAGTTTATTTTCGTATTTTACCATAAAGTATATAAAAATGAAACTTTTTGGGAATTGTAATATTACTTCAATTGAGGAAAGTGTGAAGAAAAGTGTGACGCTTAATACAGTGAAGTCAAGATCCTACATAAGGAAACAATTTAAAGAATTCTGTGCTGCCCGGAAATAGTTTGTTAATGAAAAAACAAGTTTGTCAGAGCTCAATAATATTATACTAGACCGGGCTTTCGATATGAAGAAAAGAGATGGATCAAACTACAAGGAAAGTATCGTAAAAACCTTGTGGAATAATACTGCCAAACAGCTGCAGGAAAAATTCTATTCCGAAAAGAATTATTTTTGACCGCAGAATCCAACACAATTATAAAAAATTAGGGTTCTAATTTAAAAAACAGAAGTTATGGCCAATTTAAGATCACAATTTTCAACACAAAATTTGAAACACCCTGTGATGATATTTTTGAAATCTAAAAGATGCATGACCTTTTCACATCCTTCCTCTTCGATGTTGTAAAAACTGTTTACGCTCAGGATATTTTAAATAAGAATAATGAACATATTACTGACTGAACATATTTGACTTTTTTTCCAGTTTTTTTTAGATATTATGAAAACTATTCGATTTAATACAATGGTTTTAACAGAAATGTATTCACTATTGAATACTCGATAATACCAGGAATGGAAAAATTGAAAAAAAATTTTTTCGTCGAATTTATTTTCACTTCATGTATAACCGGAAGTTTTTGGCCTTCGAAAATATTTCAGCTCTGTAGAGAGTTTCGAACAATATCATAAACCCAATTTTCAGATTTCAAATATGTCTTTTTCTCCAGAAACGTCTAATAGGCCCTCGAACTTGAGACACCCTGTATTATGCGTAAGACAGTGAGCTATCAAAACTATATCAAGACTAATGTAAAATGTTCTAAGTCCTAAACTTATACTAAAGGAAAACTGCATATTCGATGTATTCGTACATTCAGCGAGATTACCACGGAAAGGTGAACTGAAGATGATAAATCTTGCAGTATCATCGTTCTGCGATATATAACTCGCGCTTGGTCTTAGAACATTGTAGGATCGTAAGTAATTTCCCTACTGATGCGTTTCGTCCCTGGCGCACACATTTTGGACTCATCAGTATGGCTTGTGTGCGCCATACCTTATGCTACCTTTACATTCAGTCGCTTCTCCTGCCACTCGCTATGCCGGAAAAATTGCCGCGGCAGCGTCGACGGGAATCGAAGCGAGTGAGTGTCGTTTACACTCAGCCCTCATACCGGGCGACTCGCAACCATGGCTGACGTCGAGGTTGTTGATGCGACAGCTGTATATCTGCTTAGTGTAATAAATTATTCAAACGTTTTGAAAAGAAATCGAAATAAAAGACGCTATCGCCAATGAAGATGGTGGATGAAAAAAATTCATCTGAATCGAACGACGTAAGTACTACTACTATAACTTCCTATAAGTTCACTTTTGACATTAGTTTAAGATATTAATGATGAATTTTTGTTCCAGAAACAGCATGAATATTTTTTATGGAGTTGAAGATTTTTGCTTCATTGAAACTTAACGGTGGTAATCAAAAAATGGAATTAGAGGAAATTTCCGTTCTGTTGGCAAGGTTCATTATTAATTTTTTTAATAAGCGATGTAGTTGATATGCCTATTTTGAGTTTTCAGAGGGCAATTTTAGATTGGGACAAATTTAAAGAAATACTGCTATTATTTATTTTTATCATGAGATATAGCCTTGTTTGTATAAGCATCACAGTGTTCCAGAGTACGATAAAAGATTCTAGAACAAGCACGAAAAAGCTCCTGACCTTACGTCAGCGCTTTTAAATTTTTTCGTTAGGTATTTTATCATACCATCATTACTATTATTTTATTCTACAATGTCGATAAACTTTTCAAGTACGGAAAATTAGTGGCCATTCAATAGAAACACTTTCAAAACATCAATGGAGAACCTAGATGGAGTTCATCGTAGGGTATTTAAGAATGTGGCGCCAAGTCTGATATCTTATCTTGAAAACACCTCCTAAACAACTTAATCAGCTATTGATGCAATTGTTTGCGAATTTCTCGAAATATAATTAGTACATGTTAGGTATTTGATCAGCTTCGGAAACTCATTAGCTTATTCCATAATCGTGTGAAAATACAGTCATTTCAATCGATAAATGACTTTAATGAAATACGTAACGATTGTCACTTGCGCCCAGAAATAGATATCCATAAATAAACACTGAACTGACTCACGTTTGACACCCTATATCTTAGTGGCGAATGTTTTACCGGTGCACATGTTATTTAATAGAGGAATGAGATTTTAGAGTAGAATTTTGGAAATATAAAAAGCTAACTGATCCTCGATTTTCCTGCTTTCAATGTTAAATTGTTCATCAAGATGAGACTTTTTTGATGACTCTTGAATTTTTTATAAGTTAAAACACTTCTCGCCAAAATATTAAAAAATTGATTGTCCTTCCTGTAAGGTTCTTTTCAATTTATTAGCGATCCGCTTCTCTCCATATACTCTTATGAATGTTTTTTCGAATTTAATCAAGATGTAACTGGAAAAATTTTTCTTTTTATAAAGTATATACTGAAATTTACAATCTACTTTGAAAAAGCATTTAGTAAATATGTTCTGCCATAAGTTTGGACGCCGATAGTTCGATCCAACTTAAAAAGATCATCATATCACAGATGAGTATATAACATCGTTCATTTTCTTTCATGACTTCTGTCAATATTGACTCTTTTGAAAATTGATAATCTTCAAAAGGTTTTTTACTTTTCCTCCTTGATAAAGATAGAAGATGTCTATCGAAACGTCGGAAAACATTACATCCACAATAGATGATGGTAATAGCCCAAACAATCATTCAACATATAATATATGAGTAAATAAAGAATAAATATATAAAATAAAATTTAAGTCATAGGGCGGGATTTTCTTCACTGACCTAGGGCGGCACAAATTTGAACTTGACCCTGCCGAATTCCACAAAAGCGATGATTATTCAAAATCAAAAATCTAAATGATAATTACGAGCTTTGAACTTTTTTAGAACAGGAATTTGGTTTCTAAATTTTGACAAACTTCATTATTTTATCCTAAATGAACAATTTCAATTAATTTTCCACCAACTGAAACTGAATCCAACCGATGTCAATCGACTACGTATCAGTTGAAGCTGCGAGCATTGACATTTCTGATGGACTTTTTGGCATTTCTTTTTTCGATTTTACAAAAAGTTCGTATTTTCAGATGAATAAATTGGGAATGTTTCTATAAGTTTGTGCCAGAAAATGGGAAATTTCCTGTAGTTTGGTTTTCGACCACCGCCCCAAATTTTCAATGAACCAAAACTCGATACAGAACGTAAATATCAACGATATTAGTAAATATTGACATTAACTTCTGTGATTGCTTGCCCTCAAGTAGATCAAATCTACTCATCTGATGAAAGAAAGCTGCAACAATGAAATTTTAAAATATTTTAGATATCAATAACGTCCAATAATGCAGAAATTTTTATTCAACTATGTAAGATACCTTATGAGGTATAGAGTATTGAAAAAATGTTTTTGTTTTAATTTTTTCGTAATTTGTAACTTGTGGATTTCTGCGAAATTTTGTAAGCCTATCCTGTTTTTTTTTCAACCTTATTCGAATAAATTTCAAGCTACTAATCCTAAACTAAACTCATTCTTTATTACGTTGAATTTCATCACAACTTTGTCAGATTAAAATTATTGTCGATTATTTTTTTGAAGATTAAATCAGTGATATACATCATAATCTAAAAAGGTCAAGTGATTTATAATTTGAAATAGTGATTCATTATGTAACAAGAATAAAAAACGTACAATGGATTGAAGTGGGATCAGGTGCCTTGCGTACTTGATCTTTAAGAAATAAGATCCTAAAACGAATAAGCATAAACTATATTGTATATCCGCATGGGTACTTCGCTGTAAATAGTAGAAATTTCGAGTGGCTGTTGAAAGATGCATTAGATTAAAAGAACTATTGCAGTATCTCATCATAATAATATTTGCATGCGTGTTTTTCAAAGAAAAAAAATCCGCGTGATGCGTGTCTATTTTCTTTATTCCAGTTGGTCTTTTTCAGATCTTAAACTATATCAAGAATTGGCAATACATATACGTATGTATTAATCAATAATTTGTCGAAATCTCTAGGAATTGCACTTTTGAAGGCCACGTTTTTTCGTAAAGTTTTCGATGACATGCCTGGGAGACGATATATTGACCGTATTGACTTTCTTGGGATATCCTGTACATCAAATGCCCCATATCTCTGCACACAAAACGATAATAGAATAATCTGAAAATTGGAAATTATCGGGATATCAACCTATGATCAAAGTGTAATAAACTAACTATTGATACTATACAGGGATCCGCCACACTCAATTCGAGTGCAATGATTCGGTAAAACATGTTTTCCGATTATTATCTTTATCAATGAACTTTCACATCATATAGCGTATTTGCCTCAAAATTATTTCGTAGAATTTTTGGATATTATCTCTATTCGAATTATGATATCTAGGAAATGAGTTTTATTACAGTTTTATTCAAGAATTGCTACTCAATTTCAAATATGAAAAATTTGGATGTCCAAATCCATTCATTAGTAGAATAAGTACTGCATGTATTTCCTGCTCTAAGTCCAGCCAATTGAGTTAATATCCTTTTCGAAAAGACATTTAAGAATTCGTTTTTATATCCTGCTGAGGGATCTACTACACATCGATAGTTTTTGCAGACGCTCTTTTGTCCATTTTGGTGCATACTTTTCCCACTAATTATGAAATATACTGTTTCCTTTCTAGGACCGGAACTCATAGACCTATGTGTTATATAAATTCTTGAATTCCTTCAAATGGTGTTATCAGATATTTAGAATCAGCCGTTAAGAATTAGGTTTCATCTGACGTTTCTACCTCTCGTACTTATTCATCCTCCAAATGTCAGAAATACGCGGTATTTTCACAACCAAGCATCATTCGTCACCTCATCTGTTATTATTCGTCTTGACTGTGATGAACCACTGTGAAAGGCGCTGAAGCCAACACATGTTTTCTATCAATTTCAAACGCTTCAGGTTTTCCACACGCTGGAGAAGTTAGCCAACAGGCGAGCTGAGGGTGGTTCTAAATGAAACAATGCTTGATAATAGCTTTTATCGTCTTTTCCGAATAAGAACCTACAGTAACAATTTCACGAGTGATACGTCCGGGTAGACGCCAGCCGTCTAAGAGCATTTCGACGCTGCTGGCGCCACAATTCCGACGACCGAATTGTTATTTGATGTGAATTATCGACTGTCTGGTAGAGGGCGGACAAAAGTATGGATCAACTTCGATATAATGTTATTGCGGAAATTTAGAATACATCAAATGGATATTTAGTGTTCGACACATAAAATAACGCTTATTTATAGTGCAATTCAGTTTATTCTTATCCTCAATTAAGTCGTTGTCGCCTTCAGGAGTGAAAAAACTATTTATATTTACTGATACTGAGTATTTCAGGTTTTCTGGAGCTAGAAAAATTTATCGACAATTTGGATCAAGGAACAGAAGGAATTGATGTGCACTTACGTGAAATCAGTTGCTTTTGTGAGCTTGTTCTCTGAACTGAGTTCATTTTGAGGTAATTTTCGCAGATGTTCATCATTTTAATAACTTATTTATCTAGTTGAAGTTCATTTGATCTTATTCATCAGCTGATCTCAAGTCTGCTAGAATTACAATTCAATTTTTTGGTACACTACTGGAAGTTTCGAACGTGTTAAATAAAATGAAAGAACTCTTCAACAAAAGGATATAAGGAATTTCAAACGGAGCAACGCAATTTCTTAATATAAACACATACATCAACAGCAATTCCCACTTTTTATTCTTTTTGCGCTGTTCTACTAGCTAGTACATACAGTGTGCGTTTGTTTGGCTTAAATGTCAGTAATCTTCTAATATCGACACTAAAATGGTCTCATCAATTGGATTCGACGAGCTTTTTAAGGAATGCTTTTATGAATTTTCATAATTATTTTATTTGGACTCGGAAAATCCTCATGAGATCGTGGAAGAGGGATGAAACTAGACGTTCTAAGCTCTACCAAACATGGCTACCTGAAACAAAAAACATGACATAACAGAAATATTTTGGTAGATTGGAATCTCTGTTCATTTACGAATAAAGGAATGTTTTGGTATACTCGTTCTGGGGGAAAGTACAATCTCTTCTGCCTGTATTTTTTTTTATATTTGGGTTATTAGTCTTATCTCAGCTAGTTGAAAATCTTCATATATTCATCTTAGAAGTAAAAATTTTTGTGTGCCCGATGTTTTTAGGTAATTATTTAGAAATATTGCCTTCAATTCATAGAAATCTTGTTGATATAATTTTACTATGAAGATTTTTGAAAGGATTAGGGTCAATTATGTAAGCCACAACGAAGAACCTGAACAAGTGCTAGATATAACAATACCGACGTTTTCTTCTATTAATTTGGTGAGTTCTACCTTTGTTCACAACTTGAAATTTTTTAGTTTGACGGGATATTGTTGATGATGGAGCTCGTGTTGAATGATTGTTTAGGCTATTACCATCATCTGTTGTTTATGTAATGTTTTCCGACGTTTCGATCGACATCTTCTATCTTTATCAAGGAGGAAAAGTAAAACCTTTTGAAAATTATAAATTTTCAAAAAGTCAATATTGACAGAAGTCATGAAAGAAAATGAATGTTATATGTTATATACTCATGAGTGATATGATGATCTTTTCAAGTTGGATCGAACTATCGGCGTCCAAACTTCTGGGTAGATCTATAGATGGAGCACTTATGGAATCAGGTGTTATTTTCATAAATGCTGCTTCTTTGATTTTTCTTCTTGCAAGTTTTTCTTCTTTGGATATTATTGATGCTTCATCCCACTTTATACGATGATTCTCATCTACAGCATGTTGAACCAACCTGGAGTTGTCGTTGTCTAATACTCGTAGAAGCTTCTGATGTTCTTTTATTCGTACATTCAGAGGGCATTTAGTTTCTCCGATGAAAGATCTTCCGCACTCGCAAGGTAATTCATCTATGCAGTTCTTTGTCCTTTGTGTCTCATTATTAGGCTTAACTTTTGTAAGTTTAGCTCTGATAGTGTCTTGAGTTTTGAATGCAGTCGTTATGTCGTATCTATTTCCAATTCTTCTCATTTTATCCGACAAACCTTTTACATAAGGAATTACGGTTTTAATGGTCTGATTTATATCTGTTGGTTCAGGTTGACTTTCTCTTGTTCGTCTAGCTTTTTTTAATATCTTTTTGGGGTAGCCATTGCTTCTAAGAGTTTTCGAGATGTTATTTATTTCTTCATTTTGGTCTTCTTCAGTGCAACAAATATTTATTGCTTTATCAAATAAACATTTACTACTCCCAATTTAGTGTTTAGTTGGTGGTTTGGATCAAAATGTAGATATTGTCCTGTGTTCGTTGGCTTCTTATACACAGTGGTTCTTGGGATTCCATTTTGTTTATGTATTGTTGTTTTTCTGTTAATTTAATATATTTTTATATTTTTTTATAGCGATAAGTGTTTTTTATTGTTCATATGGTTTTTTATGAAACATAAGTTCCTTCATGTAGAATGTCTGTTTTTCTAATGTTTTTTTGATTTTTTGTTGTCTGCCTGATGTTCATTGTTATTATTTAATTTCTTATGAAGTCTGTAAGTTCATTAAATTTATTCATTTCAAATAAATTTTATATATTTTTTATACTGTTTTTTCATTGCAACATGAATTCAAAGTATAAAATTCGAAAACCTTGAATCCCCTAAAAATTTTTATGTTTTATATCGTTTACGCGCCAGCATTACTGAAGACTCAACTCTGACTATCAATTCTTTATGTTCTGTTTCTGAATCATTTTTGTTCATCGTTGAATGTTTTGTTAAGATTTTCAAAATGTTTTGAGTCAGTTAATTTTGTTGCGATTATATGTAAAATAATTTTCTTTCATTTATTTTTGTATAATGTCAGTTTCTTTTTTTTCTCATCTTTTTTTTTGTTCGTTATGTTCATATCATCATCACTTCGCTTTCATTCAGGTTGATTTAATTATTTCTGATCTGAATTCAATTAATTATATAGTCTGTTCAGTTTATTTCATACGATACAATACTTTGTATGTTATCTATTCCTGTATATACACCAAAATGAAGAATAAAATGATGAGTAAGACATACATGAGGCAATTTAAAATTTCCTACCGTTTCTTACCTGCACTGCCAAACATGGCAGCCGATTTTTGTTACTAAAAATTAGTTTGGAGTTTTCGTTTCTTGTATATTAGTGTTCTGCTTGAAGATAACATCAACAATTTTCCCTTAACGCTTGGCTAGGCGTGTTGGGAAATTATTTGATTGGTCCATTTTTTTACCGAGCCCATTAAATTCTCAAAGTTATAAGCTCTTTCTTGAAGAAGAACTACCTTTACTTTTAAAAGTAAATGTGCCTCTACAGGCACAAACGACAAGTATATTTGCATGATGGAGGTCCACCCCACTTTGGTGTTAACGTGAGAGGAGACTTACGCTACATATCAAGGTCGCTGGAGGTCGAGGTAGTCCTCAGGCTTGGCCTTCTTGGTCTCCTGATCCCAACCGATTGGATATTTACTTATCTAATTAAGAATAATTGAATCTTTGGTCTATACGACCCCAATCCTCGATATGATTGATTTGAGAAATTGAATTGTGGCATCATGTAATCATATTCGGAATATGCAAGAGATATTCGACGGAATACGACGGTCAATTAGACAAAGATTTGACTCAAGCATTTTAGGTAGAGGTGGCCACTTCCAATGCCTGCTTTGACTTTGAATTTCATCTTTAATGGTTTATGTCCTTACTTAATCGAAATTCATCTTCATTATACAAAATCAAACAATTCTTATGTAATTTCAACGATTTTTATTAGTTCTCACTACTTAAACTACTTAAACCAGAAATCAAATTCCACCTATGCCAATCACCTCTGTAATAGAGCAGATAAATTGAATAATTTACTGAACGAACAAATTGACATTAACTCCCCTTTAGAACTTGTTGATTTAACCCTTATACTTGTTCATATGAATAAATAAAATTCCTTATCCACACTCCATGAAAACGTAGAAGAATATAACATTTCATCAGGAATGTTAGACCACCTCGAAAGACGAATTGGGTGACAAAACAGGATTTCATTCAGAAAATGTGTCCAAATCGATTTTAATCCTATTCGGCGTTGGGACGTCTTTCATAGAAGATTTGAGACCATTTAGCAATGATTCTTAAGATTTTCGGAACTAATGGAAGAAAAGCTCATTCTTTGTCGGTTAAAATAAATTGCATATTTATCCTCTTACGATCGACAAAGAAGATATATTGTTGACGTTAGATGCAACTGACAAGGTAAATCTGCCAAACATAAGAAATGTCACGTCTTCCGTCATGAAAGGGAAACGCACTACATTCCGATATACCAAAATTCAAACGAGGTTTAATTATATGAAACTACTAAATGATTCCACAATATTCAATCATTCCTTGAAATTCGATTTGAATATTTGTTCCAAATTTTCACTTTTCAATCAATCTAGTATAGGTTGTAATTCGTTCAACTTGAGATTTTCAAGTTTGAGTATTCCAAGTTCATGATCTTCTCATGAATGTCCTTTAGATTTAAGGTACTTACTTACCACAGACGATCTTATATTAAACCTATTGGCAGATTCTAAAATGAAGGAGCTTTATTATTTTTTCATTTGAATCCAAATCACTCCAGTTCATTATACATACATATTTTTCTTCATTTTTCTGTATTTTGATCTTTGTATTGCCTCTTACTCTTGATCACAATTCTTAACGTTGTTTCTTTGAGAGATAAAGTGAATAAATAAATGAATAACCGGAAATGTAGAAGCCGAAAAATATTCTATCAACGTAAACTGTTATCAAACACCAACATACGAATTTTCAGCTCAAAATTCTGATCACCTTTTCATCAACGCCTAATGGGCCATCGTCCTGAAAAACTCAATAACATAACATAATTTTATAAATCCTGTAAGACGATTTATAGGAAAAGTCAGGAAGAAAATAAAGTCATATGATAATTACATACATGATTACTCTTAACTTAGTTGTTCAAATCAATAATCAATAGGTTTTACTACTTTTTACACGCTCTGTGTAAACAGGAGACCACAATAAAGTGGAGTCACCTCTAGCAAGCTCTGTTCCTAGAACAATATCAATCGTGGAGTTTTGTGTTTTTCCGAACTTTCTGGAGAACCGGGGAAATTAACCACGGTTCATATCCTTCGGGATCCCCGTCTAGCCGTCGTCGTCTTCCCTGTTTTAAAGGCGACTGGATATCCGTCGGGTCAACGACTTGCGTGGATTTGACAAATTGAGAGCTATAACTCCAAAAACCGAGAAATATATACAGTGAAGTATTTTGGATACCTGTAAATAAAATGACTGTATAAAAAAGCCAATATGGGAGAATAATAACGCATTTTCTAATTAAAAAGAGCTGTTAGTCTGAATAGTCCACTATTTAGTAAGCTGTCATATTTGAAGCTATAATTTTTTGACATTTGACAAGTAGAAATCACGCAAGGTAGAAAACATGGAAGGATACGTATCACAACAACGCATTGCAATAATGAAAATTTCGTGAAAGAACTGCCGTGATATCAGGAGTTTTTTCCTGTACTATGGAACAGTATGATACTAATAAAATCGCCACGATGAATGAAGAAACCTGTATCTCAAATTAAAAATAAGCTCAAATTCCCATCTAATGAAAAACAATAAGAAGAACGAATATCAATTACATCTAGTTGATGACGAGATATTGTTGATGATGGAGCTCGCGTTGAATGATTATTTGGGCTATTACCACCATCTATTGTGGATGTAATGTTTTCCGACGTTTCGATAGACATCTTCTATCTTTATCAAGGAGGAAAAGTAAAAGACCTTTCGAAAATTATCAATTTTCCAAAAGTCAATATGACAGAAGTCATGAAAAAAATCTGTGATATGATGATCTTTTTAAGTTGGATCGAACTATCGGCGTCCAAACTTCTGGCAGATCTATAGATGGAGCACTTATGGAATCTTGTGTTATTTTCATAAATGCTGCTTCTTTGATTTTTCTTCTTGCAAGTTTTTCTTCTTTGGATATTATTGATGCTTCATCCCATTTTATACGATGATTCTCATCTACAGCATGTTGGACTAACCTGGATTTGTCGCTGTCTAGTACTCGTAGAAGCTCCTGAGGTTCTTTTATTCGTACATTCAGAGGGCGTTTAGTTTCTCCGATGAAAGATCTTCCGCACTCGCAAGGTAATTCATATATGCAGTTCTTTGTCCTTTGTGTCTCATTATTAGGCTTAACTTTTGTAAGTTTAGCTCTGATAGTGTCTTGAGTTTTGAATGCAGTCGTTATGTTGTATCTATTTCCAATTCTTCTCATTTTCTCCGACAAACCTTTTACATAAGGAATTACGGTTTTAATGGTCTGATTTATATCTGTTGGTTCAGGTTGACTTTCTCTTGTTCGTCTAGCTTTTTTAATATCTTTTGGGGTAGCCATTGCTTCTAAGAGTTTTCGAGATGTTATTCATTTCTTCATTTTGGTCTTCTTCAGTGCAACAAATACTTATTGCTCTATCAAATGAACATTTTGCTACTCCCAATTTAGTGTTTAGTTGGTGGTTTGAATCAAAATGTAGATATTGTCCTAAGTTCGTTGGCTTTCTTGAGATTCCATTTTGTTTATGTACGACTAATCTAAAACCGTTCGATTTTTTCTGGGGTCACTTGAAATCACAAGTTTATAGTGTCAGATTTGCAAGTTTGACGACAGAACTGTATGAATTGCGGGCGGAATGTCGTTACATACTGGAAATTACTGTACACATCTAAGAATGGAAGTTGTCTGTCCTTCTCGATTTCAATTGTGAATTCAATTGATTCCTCTTGATTGTTTAGATATTGAAGGAATCCATCTATAGTGTCTCTTCCATGTTGCCAAATAATGAAAGTATCATCTACATATCTTTTCCACAGTTTGGGTTTAAGTACATATTTTTCTGATGCCTTCTGTTCGAAAATTTCCATATATAAATCAGCTAAAATTGGTGATAGTGGTGAATGTTATACTCGTATAGGATATGAGGTGAATCAATATACGCATTTAGTCAGGCTGTATCAGATACGGTGTGTCCAAAATAGCGATCATTTTACGATACATGGAACCTACAAATGGGGATCCAGCTTTAGAGTGTTTTAAATGAGACGCCCTTTATACATCAGAGAAAATTTCAGTATATTCCACATTCGTGTTACAATTCATGAACCACCCGCCAAACGAGTAATAACAAATCCTTCAGCAAATTTATCTCCAGATGATTTATTGAATATTTTCATTTCTGCATACCGGAAAACCGAGAGAAATTATGTTTGGAAGGCTTTTCGTTGCAGCTCAGAAATGAATAATTGCATTCTACATAGATGTAAGAACGATGAGCTAATCCAATGTTGATAATTCATGCGAGAATTCTCTTTGCATGCGATAATAAGCACCGGAACAAAATGTGCCAGGAGATCATTTTGAATATCTGAAATAATGGTTGGATTTATTATTAGTTTCCTTCTCTTTGGACTCTGGCCAGTATCTGAAGTGGTGTCATATTTACAACGTGAATAATTTGAATCGGAAACTCAAGAACTTCGGATTTCTCGGAAAATCTTCAAGTTGACAAGGGCCCAACTTTTTTTATCCACTATGAACAGGAACTATAACCTGAATAACAAGGAAATATCTCTCGATGCGATAGATAGAAGATGTCTATCGAAACGTCGGAAAACATTACATCCACAATAGATGATGGTAATAGCCCAAAAAATCATTCAACACGAGATACAGAGTGTTGAAGTTTGATTTTTTTCAAGTTTTTTTCTCATAGTATGTACACTTCACAAGATATTCAACTGAAATTTGGTATAGATTTGAGAGTTCTCACCACGTGACATGGCAATTTCGATAGAAGATCTACAGGGTAATATTTTTTCTGGAACACTGCCACCTGTTCTTCTGCAGAACTTTTTTTTGGCGAGCAACTGTTAATTTGAAAAAATGTAAAAATAATCTTTACTGACACGTTGATAATTCATTGAAGTTTGAATATCTTGTTAATTTAATTTGATAATGGGATACACATTTAGTGAGTATGCAGATATGGATCTTATGTACGGTCTTCCATCTTAAAATGCATATGAAACAAGAAGGTTGTATGAACAGAGATTTCCTAATCGCAATATTCCAAATGAGAAAACATTTCAGCAATTCCCAGTTAATAAGGTAACATTATTGATTTTCTTTAATAATATTTAGGAAGTTATGGGAAAATAAGTATTGATGCTGATTCCGAGAAGAACAGTACGAACGGTGTGAAGGAAAATATTTTGGATACTGTAGCTGATAATCACCTCAATAACCACTTAAAGATTGCTCTACGGGACCACCTGAATAACGTCATTCCAAACCGTTGGATAGGCTCATTACCTGGCTTCCACGGTCTCCCGACCTAACGCCAATGGATTTTCACCTGTGGGGTCACCTCAAAGTCTTGGTGTATTCTATTTCGGTTGATACTAGGGAAGAACTTTTAAAGAGAATCACATTTCATTGTGATGCGATAAAGGAACAATGCTGCGGTTGTTGTGTGTGTTAGGTCTCCCGACCTAACGCCAATGGATTTTCACCTGTGGGGTCACCTCAAAGTCTTGGTGTATTCTATTTCGGTTGATACTAGGGAAGAACTTTTAAAGAGAATCACATTTCATTGTGATGCGATAAGGAACAATGCTGGGTTGTTGTGTGTTAGGTCTCCCGACCTAACGCCAATGGATTTTCACCTGTGGAGTCACCTCAAAGTCTTGGTGTATTCTATTTCGGTTGATACTAGGGAAGAACTTTTAAAGAGAATCACATTTCATTGTGATGCGATAAGGAACAATGCTGGGTTGTTGTGGCGAGTGCAGCAGTCCTCTATTCGTCGTACACTCGAGTGTATCAGAGTTCACGGAGTACATGTTGAACCCGCTCATGAAGTTTTTAATTGATTATTTCTAATTAGCGTATTTAGGTACAATTGTTGCAAGTCCAGGATCAATACAAATTTTCCGAATTAACTAATTCTAGAAGTTATGTATTTGAACTATCTAAACCTATGTTCAAAAATAATTTATTGTTTGATTTTCGAGTACATTATTCTTTAGGTGGGTTTTTAAACAATTCCTAGAAACACATGGCTTTATTTCATACCCCATTTTGTTAAATCTAGTAATTTCATTGGATTAAATAACCTAAACTAAAACGTTTCGGTTTCTTGAGTGTCTTAGAAATTTTCTGAAAATTCCAAATAAAAATTTTTCTTAATACTTTATACCTCATAATATGTCCAACGTATTCGTGCAAAAATTTGTGCATGTTTGAACGTTATTGAGATCTTGAATATTTCCAAATTTCATTGTCGTAGCTTCCTTCCATAAAGAGATATAAATATTTTTTCATTTACTCAAGCAATCACAGAAGTTTAAAGTTAATGTTAGTTAATTTTGTTGACATTTACGTCTCGTTTCGACTCTTGGATGATTGAAACTTGAGGGCGGCCGTCGAAATCGAAACTACAGAAAATTTCCCTTCTCCTGACATCCCCCGTTCTCTTGAAAATTATTGAAAAAACCCCAAATAATTCGTCTGAAAAACTGAATATTTCATAAGGTATGTCTCTCGAAATTACTATATTGTTTATTTTTCATTACGGTCTGATAATTTCTTTCCATGCAAAATACATATTTGAGATTTGTAAACTATATTATTTTTATAGAGGATAATGGGAGGATACAATTGTTTAGTCTAGCCCTGATGATGGAAAAATATATTTCCGAAACGTCGGCGAACTGACATAATATCATTTTCCCGTTTTTTGATCCTGCTGCCACCATTTAAACCTTTAAAAATAAAAGTTTGTATCACCAATTTGAATTTAAGAATTTCATAAGATAGGAATGTCAAAAAGTCGTTAGAAATTTGAATGCTCGATGCTGTCACAGATACGTATTGGATTGACATGAGTTGGACTTATTAATTCAGTTTTAGTTGGCGGAAAATCGATAGAAATACTTCATTTATTGTGAAATAAGGAATGTGGTCGTAAGTTTCAAGCCAAATTCTGGTTCTGAAAAAAATGCCCTTTAGAGCGTTCAAAAGCTCCTGACCTCACGTCAGTGGTCTTCCAATTTATTTTCTATAGTTTGTGTAACACAGGTTTTAAAGATTCGATCATGGTATCATTATTTCCATCATTGTATACCACAATATATTGTACCTGTTCCATTTTCTTTGTTAGTATTCTACTGAAGCAGTTATTGATATCTCCGTATAGTGAACGCACAAGAAGATATAGGAGTTTCTTTATGTGTTGAAGTTCATAGAATAAAGTGAAAAATGAATTATCCTGTTTTCAAGAACTTCTTCGAATCAAAATGTGATGTTGTTTATTTTTCTCGATTTCCATTGTGAATTCGATAGATTCTTACTGATTGTTACGATGTTGCAGGAATAGTTTTCATTCCATGTTACCAAGTGATGAAAGTATCATTCTCCAAATATAAATCAGATGAAAAAGAAGACAGCAGTGGCTGCTTGTCCTATGAGGCAGGTGGGGCAGTGCCTCATCAAAAAAATTCTGAACCGTATATTTCTTCATTCCCTTTCATCATCACTTTTTCCTCGATATTTTTCCCAATCTCACGTTCCTTGTATATTCATAACAAATCAAATCCTCTTTGAATAAACGGTTGAGGCATGCCTAACGCGGGCTTCTTTGACTGAATCAGCTTGTCATACTTCGATAACCTACGAGAAAGTAATGGAAAGCGTTCTAGGATTAATCCGAGGCTGGCCTCTGCGCGATCTTAGCCGATCTGAGATCGTTTCGTTTCTGCGATGTCCAGCGGGTTATCTGCGTCGAAGCGGTGAGAACATATCTACGGCTTTGAAGGCGGCTTCTCGAGGAATTAGAGGCTGGCCTCAGGTTTTTATTCGAGTTAATCGGGAAGCGGGAAATAGGGTTAGTTCACTTTGTCGTTATTTAGAGGTATCGCGTTTGCTGTTTATCGCGTATGATTATAATCATTTTTAGGTTAATTTTTTCTTAAATATAAATCTTTTTTATCGAAAGTGACTACCAGATCGCGAAATGGATTCAGCGGGACCTAGTAATAGTAAATCTTTTGAAATTCCTAAGGAACATGTTCAGTGTACTTGTGATGTTGTTAATTTTTAATAAATAAGCAACATTTTTGTTCCAGATTTGAGGAAATCTCTAGTGTCTAGTGGTGGGGGTCGGTAAATCAAATCGGGGATTCCAAAATACGTGGTATGACAAGTGCGACTGGCTTACTGGAAGTATTACTTTGAAAAAATATTTTGTTGGCCGTGCATTTTATTCTCAGCAACTAATGGAAATTCCGACAGAGTTTGGTCGAAAAGTGCTCAGCATATTTCATCTAATTGCAAGCTTACCGTTATGAGAAAGCAAAAACAAAATATCCCCACAGCAATAGACAATGCTCGTCAAATAGAAATTGAAAATTTCAATGCTAAAGTCAAAGAAAATCGACAAATTCGAAGAAGTTTAATATATATTACGATGCACCTCTGTATGCATGAGTTACCTTTTAGGGGCACGATGAATCGAATGAGTCTTTAAATGGCGGAAATTTCAAAGAATTGGTAGTTCTTGTTAGTAAATTTGAGGGCATTCTGCTGATGATCTATTTCAATTTTTATCTTCAAAATTCGGAAAATTTGACATTTGCTCCACAGAAAGAAGTTTCTCTGCGTTGAAAAGGATTAAAAATTATATAAGGAATACAACTGGACAGGCGCGGCTGAGTAATATGGCTAAAATTTCGATCGAAAAGGATTCATAAAATCACAGGACGAAAATATTTTTATTGACAAGGTTATAGATCATTTCGCTGATCAGAAAAATCGTAGAATTCCATTGTTTTACAAAAATTTTAATATTGAGAACTCAATTCAGAATAATTTTCATTTATAACTTTTAGAATAAATCCTATTTCACACTTCCTTTTTGATTTTTTTATTCAGTGTTGATTTTTTCAGAGTTTATTTTATTTATTTAGAGTTTATTTCAATATTTTGAAAATTTCCAACTTGATCTGATTCGATTTCCTTCATTCCCATCCCACACGTGGCAGGAATGCTCTACACCTCCACGTTGGTTCTTGCTGTTGTACAGATGCATAATAATGGTTTTCATATTTTTGAGCAATTTAGTACATCGAAAAATAAGCTCATAATATATTGGGACAAATGAATTAATGGCTTTTTTGCCAAATAAAATAAAGTAATATGTATATAAATAATTTGAGGATTCATCAAAAATTCCAAGCATTAGTGAAGAAAATTTTTTAATATATTTATTATGCAACTGACGAAGTAGAGTTCACTATAAAAACTTTGTTCGCCAGTAAACCCTATATATATATATATATATATATATATAAAGAATTGATATATAATTGGTGAATAGAGATTGTTGGTCTTTCAATTGTTATACCATTTATTGTAAATGCTAAGCTTTCGCAATAATAATAATAATAATAACAATTGAAAGACCAACAATCTCTATTCACCAATAATATATCAATTCTTTATAAACATTAATCAGAGATGAACTCCACACAACTTATATATATTACATTATTAAATTTTTTTTCATATGTGCCTCACCATACTATATTGTCACGAGCCGCTACTGGAAGACAGTGGTGAGCCCTTGGCCATTCCATATTCTTGTCGACAAAAAGTGTTTTCAAATTGGAAATATTTTGTTTCTATGCAAGTGGAAAGAAGCATTTCCATTTTTGCATTCACACTAAGTGTAGCTCATTTGGCTTGCTAAACTTCAAGCTTTTTTCTTTCGATTGCAAGTGTTTTATCCATTGGAATATTGACGAATAAATTACTGACTTAAGCTGCCCAAGATGTCTTCTTCAAAGATTTCTTGGTTTCTCATTATTTTTATGAAGTCTTTTGTATTTTTAACCATGAACGCTGAATGATTTCTTGAAGGAATTCTCTTCTTTGTATACGATAAATGAATCGTTTATCTGTTGATTCTCATTCACAGCATGTTGGACTAACTTTGATATAATGGTGTCTAACACTTGAGAAAGCGTCTGAAGATCTTTTATTTTAACTTTCTAGGGGCGTTTTGCTCATCCTATATTCCGCATTCGCATGGTATCTCATATATACAAGGACAATAATCAAGAAGGAAACATTTAAAAAAATCGCTTTCAATCCCGTAAGTGTAGTATCAATGGAGTTGCCGAAAGTTTGGAGGCCAATTGTTCAAAGTTACTCGAAGAAGTCTTTGAAGCATAGATAAGTTTTGTCAATCCTTACACTTAATGAAAATTGAAAAATTCTCTTATAGTGTCAGCTTTTTTGAAAGTTATTAAATTTGCCTTGAAAACGACAAAACGACAGAAAATATTTCTCATCAGAACCAAAAAACTATTAACATTCCAATATCAACGAAGATACAAGGATATTCGCTCACTAATAAATAGTAAATCATTTCCAAGTACATATAATTCGGACGTCTTATCTAAGCTCTCGAGAAGATTTATTCCAATGCACCTGCACACCATCGCCCCGTCATCGTCTACTTAGCGGGGCTCAAGACGACGTCGAGATAGAAAAGCGCCGCGACGCGACCGTGTTTCCACCGTCTGTCGGCAGATGGTCGAATTAAGTGGGGGGCCAGCGCCGATGACACAGGACCGAGTTCAGTTTTCAGTTCAACGCGAACCTTCTGACTTAGACGGCCACGCTCCAGGCCACCACACTCTGCGACGGTGACTGCGTTCCGCGTATTTCGCACACTTACCCAGCCGATCTGCCCCCGAAAAAAGAAGAGGAAAAAGTTTAGTGCGATACTCTGTGTGCAGTGAAGTGATTTTCTATGTGACACCGGGCGACCATAGAACGACGGCGGAGCTTTCCGATGCTGACATAAATCAGGGATGTCCAGTGCGCGAGAAAATGCCTCCGGTGGCCTTTTCGAGGGAAATTCTTCGACGGCCAAGCCATCATCCAGGGGTGGATCGCCGCCAAGGTTACGAATCGCCGCCGCGCTGCGTTTGTCAGTGAGAAACGCTTTTCCGCTCTAGACATGTATGGAATATCGCACGAAAAATGCCTATGTTTAATATTTTTAGTGATCTTAGCTTTCTTAAGTTGTTGTTCTGGTTTCCGCATAGATAGCCTGACCATGACTGATGTTAGCAAAAGAAATTTTAGTCTCGAATCATTGCCATCTCCTCTGATGACCAGAGCGTACGATTTGACTCAGCGTCATCGCATCAGGCACCATCACAGAGCTGTCCGCGCGCAGAGCAACGATGGACCGCGAAAGATACGCAGGAACCGTCCAAAGACTCCCTGTCCTAAGCAGGACATTTCCCAAAAGGCATTCCTTGCCAACACCGTCGTAGTGGCCAGAACTGAAGCCGTCAGTGTTCGAGCACGATCGCACAGATATTCGGTGCTTTTCAAAGTGCAACGAAAACTCAAATCCCCCTCCGCTTTTCCCCTGATCGACGAATACATCCAACTCTATTTTCTCAATGAATCGCAGAGAACGCAGCAAAGGTGCGTTAATGAAAGAAATCCCTCGAAGCTAGTCAGAGCTAATATACAGCAGTCCCGAGAGTATCTGCTCTTCCTCAACTCCTTTGGTGCCCACAACTACACAGCCATAGGCTCGCCAGAACCTATCAGGAGGCACAAACTGCCCAAGGTGGTGCAGAGGGTCGTCAGTAAGAATTTCAGTAAGTCCGATTCAGCCTTGCTAATTATGTCATATATAGCTCCAATTTTGGGTTACCATATTTGATTATGTGCGGGTTAAATGAACCTGTTGACGAAGTATGAGCCTATTTCAAGCGCAAGACCTAAAGTTACCGGTCATTGTTTTGTTCTTTCTAACTGGCATGTCATGAAATCTTGCTCTAAAGCTACGATGATCAAAATGATAACCGGTCTTTTACTTGAAATTGATTCATGTTTATAATGATCATTTTGAATGATGGAGGTTAGCCTTACATATAGACCCAAAAGTTCGGTTTGGCATAGAGCTGAAGGAACAGAAGTTGTCTATGCAAGGTGGTACAAATGATCATATCTAGATATACCTGTTGTTTATGTTTATTCCTGTTTGATGTGACTCAGTACTCTGCTGATCAAGTTGGCAAGTTAACCAGGAATTAATTTTTCGCATTGCCAAAATGCATAATTACTAGATTATCCGTCAACCAATGCCCTATTATCCAATTGGGCTTACTACGAAAGACAAGGTCTCCGATTATCAGATGAAATGATGAGGAGGGGTTATGCATAGATGAAGAAAGCGCGAGAGGAAGTCGTGATTGGCGGAATCTCTATATGATTGTATTGGTGGTGAAAACTCTGAAAACTTCGAGCGGCGCGTGAAGATAATGGGTGGCCCATTTAAAAATTGGAATTTAATTTTGCTATAAAAAAAAAACTGCTCAATATTTTCCAAAAGGTTGAACATTTATTCAAAAGGTTGGTTCATGACATTTATTTATGAAAAATAATTTCGGCCAAATGACCACCACGGCTGACTTGGCAGTAGCCTATTCGTTCCACCCAATTTTTTAATACATTTTCGATTGTTTGGGGCTCTATTTCACCAATAGCAGCTCGAATTTCGGTCTTGAATTGTTTCTGGATTGTTGGCGTAACACTTATCTTTCACCGCTCCCCAAAGATAATAATCCAATGGCGTCAGATCGCAGCTTCTTGGTGGCCAATTCACATCAGCATTTCTGCTGATTATTCGATTTCCGAAAATGCGGCGTAAAACATCGATTGTGGCGTGTTCTGTATGGCTCGTTGCACCGTCCCGTTGAAACCAAACATCGTCCAAGTCGTTAGCTTCAATTTCTTGAAAGAACCAATCGTTCAACATTGCGCGGTAGCGCTCGGCATTGACGGTTACGGCGATTTCTGCTTCATTTTCAAAGAAAAATGGACCGATGATGCCGCCAGACCAAAGTCCGCACCAAACAGTCACTCGTTGTGGGTGCATTGGCTTCTCTATGACGACGTGCGGGTTTTCTGTGCCCCAGATGCGACAATTTTGCTTATTAACATAACCACCGAGGTGGAAATGAGCTTCGTCCGAAAAGATGATTTTTCGATAAAATTCGTTATCCTCCGCCAAACAATTTTCCGCCCAATTTGCGAACCGTAGACGACTCGGATGGTCAATTGGCTTTAGCTGTTGCACCAATTGAACTTTATACGGCTTCATGGCAAGATCTTTACGCAAAATTCGCATCAAAGAAGTGCGTGAAATGTCCAATTGTTGAGAACGATGGCGAACTGATGTTGATGGTTGTTCACGCACACTTTCAGCCACAGCAGCAATATTTTCGGTTGAACGGACCGTACTTTTACTTACACGTGTTGGTTTATCCACCAACATTCCGGTTTCACGAACACGCTTCACAAATTGATCCACAAATTGGGTTTTCGGAACATTTTTTTTGTCGAATTTTTTTCTTAAATTTCTCACAGTTTGAGTAGAAGACTCACCACTTTGGAAATAAGTTTTTAATATTTCCCAACTTTCTTCAAGCGAATAGCGTCCCATTTCGTAAACTTCAAACTTTCAACTAAATATTAGTCACGTCAAAAAGAATAGTTGACGTTTATAATGTCAAATAATCGGTAGTTCAAATTCCAAACACTAGATGGACCACCCGTTATATCAAGACACAGAGCATTTCTGTTGACATAGTATTAGAAAGAAAACATTCAGTTTTATAATTATCATCATATGAAAAAACTGGGAAAGCACTCAACTAGATCAATTAATAATATTTTTATTGGGAATGATCTTCTGATCAATTGATAGAATACATTATTCAAAAAATCAGAATATGTTTTCAGTCTGTTATACCCTTTGGCCCCGAAACTGTACGGGGGGCATATTTCGATGTTTTAGCACTACAACTTTCAAACCATTGGAGTTAATAAACTCTGATACCCCATTTCGTTTCCATTTCTTGAGAAACTAACAAGAGTAGTTTTCATTTTTGGCTACCTTTCTATTTGGAAAAAAACTGGAAAAATGGCGAAATTAGAAAAAAAAATTATATCTCCTATATAACGTATAAAGCTTTGAAATTGAAACATTATACTGGCACTTTTCCACATAGAATATAGTTGAGTGTTTTTTCTTCTGTACCATTTTCAATCACGAAGCTAAGACCCAAACTTATATTTATTTTGAATGGGAGCACTAAATTTCTGTGCCATTTTCTGAAAGCTTAATTTTTTCTGACTTCGAAAATATGGAATCACGTATGGCTTGTATAAATAAGGTGATTGAAATGGCCAGAAACCTATTTTTTATCTGAGTTTTACTATTTCTATGGTTTTAACTGTTGATGAGCACAGAAAAATGGAGCTTCTTGTAACAAGAGTACCTAGTTTCCTTCCGTAATCTCATTATTCCTATGCTTTCAACAAATTTCTACAAAATTCGAACATGGATATATTTCGTAACCATCATCCCAAAATGAATAGCGAAATAAGGAAAAGATCCAGATGATCCACCGTTCAATCGATATACTAGTCGTTATAATGATGCAGCAGAATATTCTTTTTGGTATTTAGAATAAATATGCACAAGTATCATTATATTTCAAATCGCATATGAAATAACCCATGATTAAACTCATTGATTTAATTAGAAAAGCAACAAAGGAAAAATATTTTTCAAAACCTAATAAGGATTACAATAATTGGTCATGAAGTAATAACTCAGAATGAGGATCAAGAAAGAAGATGCTCAAATCGTTGGCCACCCTCAGCAATGCACAGTCGACACATTTTCTCGATACTTCGTACCGTATGTAATAGATAGAATATTTGAAACTTCGTTCAAACAGCTTAGGAAATTTTCTCCGTGTCCCTCTAAGTTTTCTTTAATAAATTCCAAGAAAAAAATAGGTGACAAATCAGGTGAACGAGCTATCCATTCAATGCCAAAATTGTTCGCTAATCTTTCACTAATATTCTCCAATAACGTGCTGCTCAATTATTTCCTCATAGCTTTGACTGTTTAATGTTTTCCATCGTAAATGCTATAAATCAACACACATTTTTTTTTAATAGCAAACCGTACATTAAACCCGAACCTACCCTGATGAGTAAAACCTACACTAACATGGGCATTAATGTTCAGCAGTACTTATGTGAACTCCGTCTGGCCATATTATCTCAAAAACCGACGGGGCTTGTTCTTATTTTTCCCATTACCAATTACAGAATCTCTAGGTTGGAAAGTAGGTTGTTCATATATTTTTCATATTCTGTCTTATAACAGGAAAAATACCCATCCTAGTCATCAGTTATTGTACATAAAATGAGAAGATAATCCATGTAACATTGTGACTATGACGGTTTTAGAAATTTTTATTTTTTGTTCATAACTGATTTAGCTTTGCGTCTCACCCGATACCAGGTTATCCTTGAGACTCCTGTATTTTTAATAAATCTTGTCAGAAAAGTATGGACTTTCAAAACTTTATACACGAAGTTATTTCTACTAGGTACATATTTTATGTTTTTGAAGGAGTAGAATTCAACCTGTTTGAAATTGGGTTTATTATATTGATGGGTTTCATGCTACACTTCCAGTATTTTTTGCGTTTCAACTATTCTGATCACCTAAGAATAAATTGATGTTTTCAAAAAAGATGTTAGAATATTGTGCTTCAACTATCTGGAAAACGCCTGACGTTAGGTAGTAGTAAAAGCTGCTTTGGTGCTCCTACTCATCAGTAGTTTAAATCAGGATTGAATTTTATTTATCTAATATTTTTCAACTGAGTTTGTGAGATTTCTTCAATTTACTAATTTGGTACACCCAGTGAATATTCATATGGTAATTTGATAAGTCTAATTGGTGGTTGTTAACTTATTGAGAAATATTGACTGGTTTCACTTATAAATAGACATATTTATTTCCTGTACGAGTAGTACGCATCAGAAATTACCATATTTTTCTTCCTTGTTGATTTTAAAAATCATTCAAAGATTCCTTCTAAAACTTCAATCCAAGCAACGAAATCAGTTTAATGTTATTATATCACGTTCATAAATGTGTAAACAATTTGTCATTATTTTTTTATCTCCTTATCTGAATAGCGTTGCAGCATTGATCAATTTCATACTAATTCCAATAATTAATGGTTCTTAATCTTGTTTATACGGGTAATAAAATCTTGATCTACCACAATGTATGTTCTCTATGAGAATTAACTGAGTGAAAAAACTTTCCGTTTATCATTATCGCAAAAATAAATGAAATTAATCGACTCCAAATAGGTGATGACACTTCTGTTTATGTATATATACTATGAAATAAATGTAGGTATAATTGTTTGGTTGTTTGAAACGTATTTTATGCTTTTGTGGGATTTATACATATCATATAATTGAAGTGCGCACAAAATATTAGCCTGGACATAAAATTTAACGTCAGAAATAACGTCAAATATAAAGTTTAAGTATTGTAGAAAGTTAGAAGTGAAGTGTTGCCATGTATACGTCAGACCATGAAATGTTGACCTAACCGAATCATTCGTTTTCATTTCCAATTGGATTTATGAAAAACATTAAGCACTCATATCAGAAATAAGAATATATCAAACTTCCGATAGTTTTGCGATTTACTTGATTGAAATCCATAAGAACTCGTTCATAAAAATGAATTAAAAATCATTAACATATAGTTTATTCAAAATTAAATTTTGAAAATTTAAAATGAATGTTCTTTGAATCATTTTGATATACGAAGAGTATATACCATCTAAAAATATTTCTGATTTATATTTGAATAAATAAACCGACAATCAATAGGTCGAACTTATTCATGTTTAATTCTTCTGATTGTCCATGCATTTGTGGAAATTAAAATTCTTCACTGTGATAATTCAATATTTCAATACAATAAAAACATTCTTCAATTTAATAATAATTCGTAGAAAAAAAATGTCCAAGTTATGATGTTCAAGAAGTTTTTCATGTTTTGAAGTCTAAATAGGTTCCCAATAGAAGAACAAAACCGATGAAATGCACTATTATCAAAACCTATTCAAAAAAGATATTTGACTAAACTTCAACACTAATCAAGATAGATTATATAATTCAGAAAATTTTTTATCATCCTTTTTCTACAAAAATAATTTTCCTCGAAACTGTAATTCCAATATGTTGTTTATTCATTTGACCAGTACATAAGATCATGTTAATAATATATGCTATAATCGAATTTTCTTAAGAATATAAATAATTTTGAAGATACTGAAAAATATTTATTTTGTCAGATTGTCACATGATTCATATAAATATATTTTATTTGATTTATTTGTACTCATTAAATCCGGGCAAAAACTGCATGAAAAATTCAATAAGGATATATTATTTTTAAGAAAAAAAGAACTTCTAAGTTGAAGGTTCCGTTTTCTGTCATAAAATATGGGATTCATTGTAACTGGAAATGGATGAAATATAAAAATGTGGGATGAAATATTTAGTGTTGTATATTGAAGAATTAAATCTGGTCAAATAACAGAGCAAATAGGACGTATTCATTTCTTTTGAGAACCAATTCGAAAACACCCTTTTTTGAATTTGGTAGATCTAATTTCGAATCTTAGTTAGTAGTTCTCATATCCTAGCAATAATTGATACTTTTCACACATCAGGCTTTTTATATGAGCTCCCAAATCATAGGATTAATTGTAAACTTAAATAAAAGCATGTGTCGGGGAAAAACGAACAACCTTATACTTCAAAATCTATTAATTTGACTCAACACATGTGCTTTCTGAATGTTTCATAAACAGAACTATTCTGCGTTGATAGTTCTCAGATATGAAACATAAATTCCAGGAGGTGAAGAAAAGGTTAAACTTTTTTCTGAAGTTTTGTAATTATGAACGCATTGATAGTGGTTGAAATCGTTAGTTGAGTTCTATGAAAAAAGAATCCGATAAATATTTCATGATAAGTCTGTGAATGTTTACACATGTTCATTCATATCTATCAGAAAATTAGCAATTGCTTTAAAAACATATATTATGATTGAGATGAATTTCACTCATATACGAGGTGTCCAGTTAGTGACGCCAACAATTTTAATTATAATATTGTTTTCTGCACTCTTCATGATTTCTGCGAGCGAGTTTTCAAAAATTTATATCTTTCTTTCTTGTGTTTAGTTTGCTGTCTTTTTTTTGTGACGTTTTTGTCTCGAATGATAATTTGATTGCAGAGCAAAATTATGGAAACTCCATTTTTAATTTTTAATTGGAGCTGAATGAATAACTTCTTCTAAAACTAAAATTACAGAGTACTTAACTTGAAGTGGTTTTAAAAAGCTTAATTATTTTCAAGATATTCAAGACAATGTCTTGAAAAAAAAGACTGCAAAATACCTATTATGAAAAACATGAATTTCGAAACCGCGCTGACATAAATCATTAAAAATACACAGAAAACAATATAATTAGAAAACTAAGAAAAATCGCAGAACATACATCGGGTATTTTCGGTTGCTCTAGATGCCACAATAAATTTGTTGACGTTTCTAATTATGATATATCCCTGTATACTTTGCTCATTTTTTGATGAATCAACTAACTTTGAATTTCTGGGGGGCACCTATCGAATTATCTCAATGCATTCTTCCTTTTCAATATGCGTGAAACAACCTAATATTGAACTTACAAAGGTCTATTCATTTTTTCTTAATTCAAGGTAAATCAACTTTTTTTTTATAATCAACTCATTCATTTCAATTCTAAACTCTGATATTTACCATAATTAAACTTGCCTAATTAATTTTTTCATCGTCAATCATTAACGTTGTTCAAAAGTGTAGCCAGCATTACAAAAATATAATAGGATAATGAGTAACTTCATCGTATAGAACTTTATGATTTCTGCGATTACAACTGTTTAATATGATAAATGCGAGGCGTATTTCCAAGTTGAACCCTTTGATTCTCCATTAAAAAATTAATGATTTCACTGCTCTTCTAGAAACGCACAGTGGTTGAGTTGAAAATAAAGAATTTATAAATTCTGATGTCGTGTTGTCAGGAGCTTTTACGTACCTGTTAGTCTTTTTTCGTACTCTAGAACTGTGTGATACTAATACAACCACCACGATGAATGAACAAAGCTATATCTTGAATTAAAAATTACTAAATACCCACAGTTTTCTTTCAGTTTTTTTCGAAGCTAAATTTCTCTGATTAAAAGTAACTTCCATCATTACCAATTTCTTCATAGGTTTGTAAAAATTGATATCTCTTGATTTCACTCTTTTAGATTTTAATGGTTAGTTCGCATTCCTCGATATTTTGCAAGCCGATCTGTTAAAACTACTTGTCATAGTGAGTGATAAACATATTTGAGACTTAGACAAGATTAATTTGACGCCTCGTCTGTGAGACTGCTCTCATGTAAATGAAAAAAAATTATATCTTCTGGTGAAAGAAAGCTACTACAATGAAATTTGAGAATACGTAATATATCAATTACATTCATAAATTCACAAAGTTTTGTTTAAATACGATGGATATCTTATGAAGTATAAAGTATTGAAAACATTTTTTGGGAGTTTTTAAAGATTTCTAGCATGCGAAATTTTGCAAGCTAGGCCCAATAACGAACTTAACTGAGATATTTGGACAATTCACCTATTCTAAAAATATGAAAACTCTAGCTAATCTCTTTCAGAAAATAGAGAGTATACGGCCGAGCGGATGTACTCAAGTTTGACCCTAAATTCTTTATCAGCAAGTCAAACCCAATCTATTAGGGCCACTTTCGGCTCAATATTAGTAAATTACAGACATTTGAGCAGAACGATAGCACCCTGTTCTGCTAGAACAAGCGCGCAAAAATGTAGAAGAGCTCTGAAGTGAGGTCAGGACATCTCGTATGTTCTACTTTTTTTCCGGACTCTGTTCATACTGAAATAACTTCCAGAAAGACTGCGATACAACCAAAAAACCTATAACTTAAATTCAAAATAACCACTACCAGTTTTTCTTCAGTTTTGCTCGAAGACCAAACAGTCTTCCCTTGGAAAATGGAATATCTGTCCTATCGAAAATAATAGAAAGGTTTATATATATTTTCTTTCAGTAACCTCTTGCTCTTTCAAAAATCACATTTTCGCTAGTCCAAATCATGGAAAAAACGTCTTCTTGCCAAATCCTATCGCCAAAGTGATGATTATTGAGAACTTCTTGAGGAGGAAATCTGATATTGGACTCTTCAGTGGAAGTATACGAAAATCCTTGTTATCAAAAACCTATATTATACGTTCACAAATGTTTGTTGAGATTCAACGAATGCATTAGGGGTAATCAAATATTAAAAAAAAAGTTACATCGGTAAATAACAAAATTTCTGGATTCTCACTGTCTACTATAAAGAAATTACAATTCCAACTTATTAAATGTCTAATTCGAGGCTCTGTTAATAATAGAGATCAATAAGAAGTATAGAAATTTCGATAGTCAAATATCAAAACATTATTATTACGCAATATTTTGAAACAATGAAGATGTGGGCATTTAATTACAAAGTTGAGACAATTTCATTATTAATTGATTATTTTGAAAATCATCATGGAATGGGAGAGTTTATTAATCTATCGATAGAAACTACCAGGAAATATCTTTAGAACAATAGAATTCAATCCAATTCTAGATATCTCGATAAGGGAATCAACCTTACTTAATTTTTTTTAGATTCTTATTAATTTGATTGATACTTGCCTACATCCATATGATTTGTTTCTATTTGTTCGCATTACCGTAATAATATACATTATCTTTGTTCGAAGTGTGGAAGAATATTTCTCGACATATTTGAAATTCCAGAGAATGTGATCGAATTAATCTGTTCAATTTTATCTGGAATTTGGTACTTCATTTTTTTCGAGTGATAGTTCTCATTTTATCAAGATTATTATAGTTGTTTATTGCAGATTCATACAGTCTTTCGAGCCATTGTTGTTCGTTGGCCATACACAGGAGGAGTTTTGAATTTGACTCAAATATTGTCAATTCCTTCCAAATTAGTGTCATATAACATGAACATAAATAACATCATGAGAATATTCTATCTGGTTACATGATTTCAACTGGTATATGTTTAAATATATATATATATATATATATTTATGAATCATTTTCTTTTATTAATACATCCGGCTTCTTTATGAGTTCATCTGATTCAATTTTGACTTTCTCTGATTCACTTCGTGATTTCTCAAAATGGTTTATTCTCAATGGACTATTACATACTCTGCAATATCTTGCATCCAAAAAATTCAAACAATTGAGAAAACAAATAGTATAAAAAAATGGTTGGTGGACTATTCAATTTCCTTATAAAACCAACACTCTAAATGGCGAATGCGCAGCGGTTACTAACAAGCTTGGCAATAATGGTAACTGACGTCAATAACAGGTCTGTTTTGTTATATTCTTCATTGGTAAAATCATACCATCCAAATAATTTCAGATATTGAAATTCAATAATGAAATAAAACTCATCAAATACGGTTCTACTCTGAGATTAACACCATATTGTGAATTTAAAGTAAATCAATAAATAATTTGAGTAATAATAATGATAAAATTTATCTAAGAAAATGTTGTATAAAGAAATTAACTAAACTAAAACCTATAAAATGTCTAATACGCTTCAATGAGCATATTATGACCAACAAAATTTCAAGACTTTTACCTGGAGAACAAAGAGTATTCAACAACATTTTTCAAGAAATATCTGTCAATGGTAAAAGTAATGACCATTTTAAATAAATTTGACTCGATTGAATATGGCCCTCCAAAACTCAAAATTCGATGATTTGATCTATTCTCTAATTTTTCCTTGTATACTCTTTGATTTTTCTGCTTTAATGTTCGAGGAAAGGATATTGTATATCAGTAATGCCAGATAAGTGAATGTCTCTCTCTCTCGAAAATTGGAATTTAGAAATCTAACTTAGTAACTATAAATTCAAATAGTACGTTCCATTTTATGTGACTATCAATGTACACATATTGTCAGTTCTTAATGTTTTAGTATCGTCTATGTTTAAACTATAAAAATTATTGAATTTTGAACAACATAAATTCAGTTTTATCATGATTTAGTGTTAGCTTATTAGACGCTAAAAAGTTTATTAATATCTTCCAATTTCTCAATGTTTTCTGTTTCAATACTTCACTATCCTCAAGCTTGTTTAAAATGACAGTATTTTCAGCTTACCATGTCACACTTCAATGTCGACCAAATTATTGATGCATATCAAAAATTAAATAGGCCCTGGACTGAACCTTGAGGTAATCCACATGTTACTGTACTTTTTTCGCTAACAACTCGATCTATCTTCAGTAATTGCTTCCTGTTTGTGAAATGACTTTTTAGCAATCTGAAGGGGTCAAGAAAAGAATACCATGCATACTGCCATGTGATAGAGCGCCATGAAATATAAAGAAAGGTCCTATGAATATATGTTCGAAACTGCTTCCTTTAAGAAATATCGGTTTTATTTTTTTATTTGAACAAAGAGGTAAGAATTGAACTAAATTTGGTATGCGGAGATTTTGTATGATGCAGAACCCAATTATCCTATTACTTTTCAAATTACTAATAGAGGGCGCCACATACAGGATTCCTCCACATTTCAATCAACCCTAACTTTTTTGCGTTACACTGTATGTCATTCTGTACTAGGAAAGGCTATTCCTATTTTGTCCTTCAAAAAGTATACAGGAGTATACAGTGTTGAAGTCGCTAAGACCAACGGTTTCTAGTAAAAAAGCATCGGGAAGTTATGGTTCACGCAAATTATCCAGAAACGCCAAAGTAATCTACTTACAATAAGAACCATTGTTGAAAGCAGTTCGAAAAAACTGTAAGGAATCATTCAAAATCTAAATCAAGAGGAAATGTTCGAAGCTATTGAAAAAAGAACCAATTAAAAAAATTAACTTCAATACCCTGTATTTTTTAAAGAAAGCAGTTTTGGACATATATTTATAGGAGCTTTTTTTCATATTTTATGGCCCTTTATCTCGTGGTACTAAGCTTGGTAATTTTTTTCTTAACACCGTGTATATGCGTCTGTGAACTTCACGTTGAAATCTATAATTCTGTTTTTTATTATGAATAAAATATACTCGTACTACTTGAGTATGTAAGCTATAGGACAAAAACATATCTTCACTAAAAAACTACATACTTAAAATAAAAAGTACTAAAATATACTTATAAACTAATATCTCTGGGAGGTCCAAAGTTAATACAATATAGGCTGTTCCTAAATTGGAGGCTCGAGCAGAGAGGATATATTTCCAAAGCAACTTCAAGCAGTAAGTGGCGTGAATACATTAGACTTTCAGTGCCGCCCACGAATCAAAGTAAAATCATTGTTAACTTGGTAAAGTAAATTGAGTTTTGAAATCTAAGCCAACTGGGAATTTATATGAGACGAAGTTTTTGAGTTCTATCAAAGCTGAAGAAAAAGTCTAAGTTTATTTATTGCTTATTTATTCATTTATATTCATTATTTTAAATCGGAGGGTTAAGTTATCACAATGTCCATCAAGTCAGGGTTTTTCGAAGTAAAGTAAAGAAGATAAGTTATTATTATTATTATTTGATTGCTCGTATGAGGTCATTAATATTAGATGGTGAAATAGCCAAATTATATCCTCAAGAATATGTCGTCATTCCTCATAAACACTCTGTGTGTTGTTCACAAAATAATTTTTGATTAAACTCTTTTCCCCTTGGATATTACGCGTCAAGCATAACTTCTCAACTATATAAATAGTCGTTTTCCCCATCATCCCATATATTGCATTTTTTAGTTCTTATCAATTAACTCGAACGTTTTTTCCTCTCATCAATTAAGTTGTTTCATTCAAGAGCGATTTCTCACCGTAGGAGAATGAAGCATTAACGATGATGGAGTTAAATTGAAAGATTACACCAAAAATAGTGAAAATCAACATTGAAGAGCGTTGTCAGGCTGTTCCAGTTGAGGAAACGCCTTACCGCTCGGTCTGGTGCCATTGCCCTGTAACTAAAAGTCGCAGAAATAATAGGTAATTGACATTATTTCGTTAAATTTGTCTCTGTGCGAGAATTAGTCAGTAGTCCGTTTGTCGATTTCGAACACTTGCATAACCAACGTTTTGGCGGACCACTGAACGTGACAAGGCCAGTGATTGCGGTATAATTAGAGTTGGTATAGCAGTTGTCAATAGATATTGTTGCTCAGGAAGTGGAAGCAGTAAGGATCATTTTGAAATTATATTCATGATTGTAAAGTTGGACCGGCACATTTTGATTTTCGAAAAAATTTTTGTTGTGCTGAATGGTACTAGGTTTGTACCGCATTGTGCTGTTCGAATTTTCTCTCAATTCCATGTAATTTTCTAGTTATTTCATAATTTGAGTGGAATGGGCCAGCCCAACCCTTCACGAAGAGTTGAGTTTCAACAACTGAAATGAATTATATTTATATACATTGAAGAAGGATAATCGGTTAAACCGCAGGAATGCAGAAAATATAGGAAATGGATGGAAGGTACTTGCCGGCATGTGTTTCTGCTTAATGGTTTCTTCAGGGCAAGGCGACCAAAAAGCCACTATAGGGATGGAAATGAAAAATTAATAAAGAACGACAACAGGTCACCACAACAGGAACGAGCTTCCAATTTGTGGCTTCAACCCTAGATACCTCCGGTTTGGAGGCTTAACCGAGCATCGCCACGATGAAAGCATAAGCAACCTGTGTGATGCGACCAAAACCCAAGCATACAATTAAATTCAAAGGTCGCATCACACAGGGTACTTAATCTACCATCGTGGCGATGTTTATTTGCTCACTTATGTGTGTTGAAGAGGGGGGGAACCAATTCGACATAAAATGGAAACCTCAAGTAAATTTATTTGCAATTATTTTTGCTTTTTTCCTCTTACGCAAAACTGACTTTTGCCGCTCCCTGTATATTACAATAAGGTTTTTGTCTATCTTTATTATTGATGTATTGAATGAGATCATGATCATTATATTTAGTTATTTCAAATTACGAGTAAACTTATTATCAATAGAGTTGCCAGAAGATTGAATCCCGATTGTTCAGTCTGACTTGAAGAAGTCTTCAAACCACAGATTGCTAATTTCATTTTATTTAATCTCAGTTTTGTCGATCTTGGCAATTAATCAAAATTGAAGAAATATTTATATTTTCAGCTATTTCATAAGCTAAATTCACTTTGAGAACGATAAATGATGGCTATATGATCTGTAGGAAGATCAACAATAACACATGGTTGATATAGTTCGAGTAATTCTATACGAGATTCATCATAAAAAAACCTTTGTTTAATTTCAAAGATCATTCAACACTATACTACATCGTCCAATGAAAACGCTCAATTTTTGAAAACGGACCAATAGAAACAAACTGTATCTGAAAACACTCAACCTCACAGTGTTTTCACTTTTAGAAATTTGTTTTTATCAAATGCCTAATTTGCATAGGAATATTAATACGTCCGAATAGCTTTGGCCGTTGGTGGAAGTAGCGGTCGTCATGGTTACGATAAACAAGCAGTTGTTAGCGATAACTTCAACAGCACATTTGGCAGTTCTGTCAGTTTATTTTCGTATTTTACCATAAAGTAGATAAAAATGAAACGTTTTGGGAATTGTAATATTACTTCAATTGAGGAAAGTGTGAAGAAAAGTGTGCCGCTTAATACAGTGAAGTCAAGATCCTACATTTGGAAACAATTTGAAGAATTCTGTGCTGCCCGGGAATACCTTGTAAATGAAAAAACAAGTTTGTCAGAGCTCAATAATATTATGTTAGACTGGGCATTCAATATGAAGAAAAGAGATGGATCAGACTATAAGGAAAATGTCGTAAAAACCTTGTAGAATAATCCTGCCAAACAGCTGCAGGAAAAATTCTATTCCGAATGGGGCGTTATGTTCGATCCATTCACAGAAGTGGCTTTTAAAAGGCCCGGGATGCACGAAATGCCAAGAGGAGTATTTTGCAAGTGGACCCAGAGAAAAGAAAAGTTAGTGCCAAGGCTCTGTCTTTGGAGCAACACAAAAAGGTGGTCAACTCATGTAAAGAAGATAATCCAGACGGTTTGAACCGAAAATTTTATTTTATTGCTGCATTGGAGCTTGCTTGGCGCGAAGGAGAGGGTTCATCATGCCTAATTTCGCATTTCCAATTCGAAATTGAAAACGATGGTAATCCCACGGACCGAATTGCCTACAATCCGATATTTTCTAAAACAAGACAAGGTGGTGCCTAAAAGTGTGAGGAAACGAAATGGCTGACTCCCAATTTCGAAGAAGATATTTGCCCGGTGAGGTTATATAAGCTACTTGTATCTAAAAGAACCGCAAACATAAACACTGAAAGACTATTCCTTACTCCACATAAGAATTGGAAATATGGTTCATGGTTCAAAAACTCCGCAGTCGGTCCCAATACGATAGCTAAATGGACAAGAGAATCGGCAGAACTCATTGACATCAACACAACCAAGTCGAAGATAACCAACCACTCCCATCGAGCTACTGCTGTCAGCCAATTAGCCAAAGCAGGGATTGGCGAGGAACAGCTGATAAAGATAACAGGCCATTCTTCTGCAGCGTCAGTGAAACCGTATCTCCAACTGGACCAACAACATCACAAAAAAATAATCTCAGCCATAAGGTATGAAAAAATGTCCTTCAAGAAACAACATCAATATCTACTTCATCATTCGAAAATAATGCTCGTAATGTGTATAATAATTGTACTATCAATAATTATTATTTTGAGAATAAAGATGAATAAGTTGTTGTTATGCTTCTATCTGGTTAGTTTTTAATAAAAAACAATTTTTTATTTCGTTTGATTTATATTGTTGCATGATCTTTCCAAATACCACACGAGATTCGAATTTTTTTGAGAATACTCTGTCGTTTTTGAAAATTATACAAATTTCACTCAACAAAGTGATCCCGAAATACCACTCGCCTTCGACTCCTGGTATATTAAGGATTTTAAGGACTTTGTTTCGTGAAATTTAAACGCATAATTCCCAAAAAACAAGAGTGTTCTCAAAGAATTCTCACTTCTAGTCGTATTACCCTTGAAAAGTTGTCTTACAACTTGTTTACGATACGAAACATCATAGTCTTAAGTCTTAAGATTCAACTGACGAATTACCATTACGTTAAATTATATTGGACACGTCTTGGATTTATCTTATTCGCACACACACGGTCTAACAAACAGACCATCGAATGGCTCATGTTTGACGATCTGGTATAATGATCTCAATTATCAGATTTGCACATAATGCAAACGCGACACAGATGAGCGACTATCGTCATGCTTGAAGCTCTCTGGTCCGTTTCGTTATTTCAACTTATATAGGCTGTCTCTAGTTAAGATGAGATTCGAACAATATATTTCATCTTGGGAATATTGTGGGCTGCTACTAGCATAACAGGAAATAACTCACTGTTCACCCATTGTTTAATTATTTCATAATTATTATGAGTTTTTGCTCGATCAAAAACGGTTTGAGATAAGTGTCATGAATGAACTTTTACGATAACTATACTGCGTTCATTTTTATCCAGTCACTCAGTTAGCCATCGCAAAAGTTTCTCAAGTTGGTACCCTTGTTATCTGAAATTGCTTCTGAACAAGACGTTAACGGTTGTCAAGTCTAATGTTGATATTTTAAAAGTACCTGAGAGGGATATCTTTTTTCTTCTTCTTAGACTTCAACAGCTTATGCTGTCCACTTTTTGCCTTTATCATATGGTTCCATTTCATACTTTCTAACAAGGATCCGGAAATTTGAAATAAAACGCAAAAATATCTAAGTTCTTCAATATTTATAATCTTCTTCAAAATATGCTCCATTTAAAATATTTTTTCTAATCATGGAAATATTTCGCTTTCAGAGATGGCATTCAGCTCCATCTTACAATATTGGTTTTCGATAAAACAGAACTATTTTTACCATTTGCTACGAGTCAGCTCAGGAGATTTGTTCAAAACACAAAATTCGAGACAAATATTTGTGAATTATCTTTTTCCATTGTAACATTCACAGACTACCACCTAGGTCTACTGGTTTCAACAGCTGTAATATACAAACTAGTTGACAGTTCGTTTGGCATAGTAATGACGGACAGTCCTAGCAATATACCAAAACTTCAAATACTTAAAATTCCCAACGCGGGCAATCACAATAAGAATGGATTGTAGGATCAATATCCAGTTTGCAACCACCCTTTCGATATCATTGCTCTATTTCTAGTTCAATAAATAAAGTAGTAGAACAGCTTGCTATTGTTTTGGACAAATGTTTGTGAATTTCGAATGTCGTATCCTATTTAACCTTAATAATCGGTACAATGCAATGATCCTTTAGAGTCCAAAAATTCTGATGCGAAAATTTGTCAAGAATATTTTATATCGGAAATCAAAAAGCTATCCAAGTCACCTTTGGAACTGCATCAAGTTTAATGTAACAGTACAATGATGCATCGGAATTCTTGGCATCAGTGAATCATGTAGTAATTTATATACATGGTGATCTGATAGAAGAAAACGGTTTTTATAGTTTCAGTGTAGCTATTCCTATTTATTTTTCTATCCAATAGTTTTAGTTGCCTTACATAATAAATACACGACAAACTTTTTGTGCGCTTATTTTGATTTGAAAACTTCCAGAACAGCATGCTATCCTTTTGTCCAAACGTTTGAAATTTTTGAATATTCAGCCGAAAATGGTATCTGCCTTCTGAAAGAGATGGCGAAGAATTTTTATATTTTCAGAATAGGTCAATTGTCTAATTATCCCAGTCAAATTTGTTATTGAGCCAAACCCCTCGAATGGTGCAGCAGTTATGAGCACAACTTTCAAGTTGTAACTTGAAGGATGTGTCAATGAGGTTAAAATGAATAGATTTGCAAAATTTCAATAAAAACGTCACCCCAAAAAAAAAAAATTTTCCAAAAGAACATTTCTAAATTGCTCAAAATTGATAGGGACATCTCTAATACACTTTCTGAAATATTTGATCCAAAATTATAAATTTAGTCAGATTTATTTTCAGTTGATAATATTCACTTGAGAAAAAAATTATAAATGGAAAGTCAGATAAAAGAGTATTTAGGAAGTTGAAAATTGTGTGTTTGAATAACATAAAAATTTTATGATGAAACCACAAGAAGGCTGAAGTTTCAGTTAAGCTAGTACCTAGTTGGTCCCCACGAGCTCGTCTCAAGCATTCTACCCTACGAGGCATACTTTCAATCAAACGATTGATAAAATTTTGGGGCAAATTCGTCCAAATATCACGTAAAGCGTTAGAAAGAACCTCCAGGTTATTGATCGGTTGTTCTAAGTTTGACAATTGTCTTGACATCTCAGGCCAGACATGTTCGATGCAATTCATGTCTGGAGAGCGAGCTGGCCAGTCCATCCTATCAATAGCATGAGTTTCTAGCGCTTCATTAACCAGACGACTACGGTGTGGACGGGCATTATCGTCAATTAAAATGAAATTCTCGCCCAAGGCAGCCGCAAACGGAATAATTATGGGTTCAATAATCATATCGTGATATCTCTGGCTGGTCATTGTGGTGTTCTGCAGAACAACCAACTCTGTGCGTTGGTTCAAACAAATGCCTCCCCATACACATATAGAACCTCCGCCAAAAGCTGTTGTGGGTACCATAAACTGTTCTGCATACCTTCGACCTCTTTCCCTCCAAGCAAGAATACGACCATCGGAGTTGACCAAACGAAATCTAGACTCATCCGTAAATAAACATCGGCTCCAATCTTCAACTGTCCAATTGCGGTGCTCCTCAGCCCATTGCCGTCGATGAACCCGGTGTTCCCTATTCAAACGGGGATGTTGTACCCTCCTACGTGCTCTCAAACCACGAACATGTAGTCGTCGTCTTACAGTTTGGTTCGAAATTAGAACTCCTGTTGCAACTTTCAGTGATCTATTGAGCCGCGAAGCTGGGTAAGTGGGATTTCTCCTAGCATTGAGGATCAAAAGACGATCTTGGGCAGCTGTTGTACTGCGCTGCCGACCTCCCCCATGAACTACTGAGCTACTGAGTCGTTTTGGATGAACCTATTCAATCCATAACAGCAGGCGAAGTATGGTAAAATAATGAGCACCGAATATATCAGAGTAACAAATGAAAGTCTAAAACAAAAAATACCAATTATCTCATTGAATATTGCCCTTTTCAACACTTCGGCTGACTAAAGTTAAAGTGTGGATTGATAGTGAAGGAATCTCCAGCTTATGGAGTTAAAATGAAGGTTTTATGGAAAAACAGAGTGAATTCTCCAATGGAGACATTTTGAATAAAAATAAATTATTTCAAAACCAGAAATCGTGTTTCCATAAATAGTATATAACATTATATAACATTATTAGCAAGATAAGAGGGTTTTTACTAGTGAATGGAGGATATAACTGACGAGCCGCAGGTGAGTCAGTTACCTCCTTGAGCCAGTAAAACCCGTTTTCAACATATACGACGATAAAAAAAAATTTCCTAACGTAAATAGTACTACTAACTTGTAAAAATTTTGCAAGTTAACTGTCAGTTTTACAAGTTAGTGACTTGATAACATAAACTTTCTTGATTAATACTGTGTTTTTGGAAACTGACGTTTACAAATGAGAAACAAATAAAATTACCATTCAATAATCCGCAAATAGCGTGTCGATTGATCATCTATCAGATTTAAAAATTTCAAGAAGTTGGGAAAAAGAAGTCATCTTATCTGGCTCCACTTTTTCAAGGATTTTTTTTCTTACCATCGATGAAATCTCGATTATTTGAATTCCTTGGATTGGCAACAAGTGTTTGATAATTTGCTGGTTCTGATTTTGGTATGTTATTTAGCGGACTGTATATTAAGAATATGAAATAGAATAGAATGGTTTTTTAACAGTTTAATTGTTTAATTTTATAATTGACGATATGTATCTCGTGAAAATGGAAAATTGAATGAATATAAAATGAGTTAAAATGAATAGTCCACATGTATCATTTTGATAAGGTGTACGCAGACACCGTTGATGATACGTTGCCAGATCAACAGAGAAGAATTAAAATTAAAGTAAATTCCTAACAACAAGGTTGGTATGAAAATGAAATGTCAAGAGGACTGTCAACGCAGCCATACACTTTATGAATGTATCCTTACATTGAACTTAGACTTTTAGACAAGAAAAAATACAATTACTTTTATCCAGTAACAACATAAACCAAAAGCAGAATTCTTTGTGTATTCTTGAATGAATTCCAGTGGTGGCTTTGCCCAATTGGAAACCTTGAATTGCTCATTTATGATTTGGAATAAGTGGTATAAAAAAGTGTTACTTTTCTCTTTAAGAATCTAGATAAAATTTACGCAGTCATCAGATGATTGCAATGAGAAATATTCTTGAGATGTGATTTTCCAAAATTCGTCAAGAGCGTTACTACAAAAACATGACTCGACGTTGATGCATTCACACATTTTAATCTTACGATCCCCTTGTGACAAGGCATACCTTAACCTTTCTTCTTATAAAATTGAAGTTTCAAGTTCAATAACAAAAAATTATTGGGCTGAAAATTATTATGTTAGTTCTTTTTAGCTTTCCCTCGTAAAGACGGTGTCGATATCCCAGTGGACTGATTTAAGTGTAGTTAAGTAAATATAGCCAAGGTGTGTGTGTGATCGCAGAGCATAGCAGACTGTTTGGTATTGCGATCGGCGGTAATGTGCTGCTATTTTGGGGTGTCTGGATTCGTTGCCAACAACTTGGCTAAGTTCTTCATACAGTGTTGTCAGTTTTCAATAAAGTGAAATCTATTGAAACGGAACCTGATGTTGGATGAATGAAGCTAAGATGGACCTTCATATCTTGGTTACATTGATAAATTATTGGTTAACTCTTTATATTGGTCTGCTGTAATCTTTTGTTTTGTTCATTTCAGTTCCATATAAAGTTTTTTTTTTATATGGATAAATTTTTCTATGCTTCGAGAGCTCATATAGTTAGATTTGTGCGTGAAAAATTCCAATATATTCTACGCGGTAGTTTTTGGTTGGGGCCCTCTTAAATATTGAGAGAGTTACGAGGCATTTTCGACATATCTTACTTTCTTTTACTAGAGAAAGGGTAGAGATGCTGTTCAACCCTGAAAGAAATCATTGGATGTGAATGGAGAAGGTGAATTGACACTATGCCAATGCCAGAACTTGTTTGCTAAATTGCTTTACCGAAGATGCACCACGTTCGGAGAGGCAGGTTGAAACTAGTAAATACTCAATAAAGCCATTAGTAGATGCGAGCTGACTAAAAACAACAAATGAGGTCCGATTGCGTTTCAACTTTCAAATTCAACAGTTTATGAGCATTTGAAAGGCGTGGAATTATCCTCGAAGCTCAATGTATGGGTTACCCATGTTCTCAAAGAGAAATCTGTGTCGCCACATCAAAGGCTGCAATTCGCTTCTCAAACGTCACAAAAATGATCTGTTGAAGCACATCATCACTGGGGACGGAAAATGGATTGTACACAAGACAAACGCATGGAGCAAAAAAGGTAAACCGGCTCAAACCATTCCCAAAGCCGATACTCGCTAAAAATAGGTGATGCTATCTATCTCTTTGATGGGATTTTCAAGGAATCGTTTTTGGCGCTCTTTTTCCACCGAACAGAGTTCTTACAGATTTGCCCAAACGTCTGTATTTTTCTAATATTTGGGTAGAAGCGGTATCAATCGTTTCGTGGTCTAAAAGTGGTCCAACCGAGGCATTTGATAAAATATCTATTCAGATACTGCAAAATTGCAAAATTATACAGGGTTGGAGTGTGCGGATTTCTCTTGAGATGGTTTGAGTCCTACTTGAGTAATAGGTCACAGTATGTATCTGCTGAGGGATTTGAGTCGCGGTATATGTCTGCTTCCTCTGGGGTGCCGCAGGGATCTCATTTAGGACCTTTATTGTTCATTGTTTTCATTGATGATATAGTAAAATGCTTCAAGATATGCAGATTATTGTTGTTTGCCTTACACTACTTTACAGCACCTCTCAAGTGAGTGCAAAATTGGTGAAAAATACGCCATAGAAGTGTATACACTTTCAAAACGAACAACGGTTAAACTTAGACCTCAATGTCATTTCCTACAAGAAGAACCTGAAAGTGTACAAGGTGTGAGCAAGAAGAACAAAATGCTCATGCTACCAGGAAGGTGTCGGGCCAGAATGGTCAATATTTGGTTCAATGAAGTATTTGTTTATTAAACGGATACTGTCTTTAATTTCCAGAAAAAAAAATTCTTTCGGAACAACCAAATACAATTTTGTATTTGAGTTATGAATTCGCCTACCTTGTACGAAAAGATCCACTGTGCGGTGCAGAAATCATTCGATTACATTTATTCATTTATGAAGCATCGATTTTCGGTAAGGAAAGTGATAATAATTTTATGTTTTGACTGGGAAAAAGTAATTTTAGAGGTTGAATGACTCACCCGACAATATTTTATTTTTCTTGGCTCAGAAAATGAAAGGACTAGAATATACTCAATTCTGAAATGTACCGGGAACGAAAGTATAAATTGGGTGACAAAATAAAGATTTGTAACAAAATATCGACCAGCAGTCTGACAACCCATTTTTCAAATTTATTTTTCGATATGCGTTTTGGTGTGTATGGACGGATTTATTTTTTTTAACATGATGGATCGGATACATGTAAAAAACACTTATAAATTATCTGGTTGGATTATTCGTTCATCAATTCTGATGAGAAATATAAGGGGACTGTTCACGTTGCTGTTCACGTTGCCAGATTAACGTGCCAATTGAAATATTGAAAAGAGATTTATAACTCAACAATTTTCGATAATTTTTGCGCGCTTATTATATTGAAACAGCGTGCAATCGTTTTGTCTAAGTGTCTGTTACCTTCGAATATCGGGACGAAGCGGTCTCAATCAGTGATCAAAATTAAGTATATACTATATACAGGGTGAGTCTTTGACCACTGCGTTAATTTTAACCATAGGTTCTGTAGATCAAAAGAAACACATTTTCCTTTACGGTTTTTCCATATTCAGCTGCGTAAAAAAGTTATAAGCATTTTAAGTTTTCACATTGGGCAAATACCCCTCTGTAGTCCAGTTTAGTTTGAATGAAAAATACCTTCCACAGCATCCACTAATGAACCTGAATTGTTTAAAAACATAATTTTCCCTCTAAAAAATAATTCACTCACTCATGTTCCATCCGATGAGGTCCACATCCAGAAGGAAGATACAAAATATTAATTTTCTGGTAAAAAAAATTCAACACCGTAAACATAGATTTTGGTTGTTCTTATATAATTTCTTTCTAATTTAAGATTATGAACCATCCCTTTCTAGTGGGAATTCCAAAAAAAACTTAAAATTATTGGATGTTATCATCATACATTTGTAATTTTCTTCTTAAAATTTCCAAATCATGAAAACCATCATTTCTATGAAAACTTTCAAGGCAAGAGGTTGTCACTGTGCTTTTTTTTCACTCAAGGCCAGAAAAAATCATCTATGATTTTCCAAACACTGATATTTTTGAAGTTTCTTCTCCTTGACAGAAACCAGTGAACAGGTCTATGAGGTCCCTTGATATCACACTCTTAAAAATATGAAAATCATTTTCGAAATCTTCAACAACAATGATTAATGTCACTACGAATAATTATTTTAAAGTGATGTTACTTTGCTTGATGATTTTTTTCTGTACTGAATCCCAATAATAATTTACTTGGATAGATTACAAGTATTCCCAGATTTAGGGGTGCAATTATACATGCTTGAAGAAATTGAGTTTGGTCACCTAAATTCGAATGTGAAAAATCAACATGTGTTCTTTAATAAAACATTTTTTGTTTTATCATTAATATGAATCTATTCTGTTTAGACTATAATTACTGATCACTGAACATGCGTAAATTTTCGGTTTTTATAATCAGAGTATCTGTTTTAATTACGTAAACAAAAACATAAATATTGAATAATGGTTATTCATAGATTATGTCAAATTTTAATACCTTACCATAGAATATTAATTCATTACCGAATCCCAGTAGAGAAAATATTAATAATTGCAATTTTTTTTAAATGAAAGATAATATCTGTAACCATTATTGATCTTTAGTTATAATTTTCCTCACAATAACTTTAGTGAATTATTATCACATTAAAGTGTTATAACGTCTCTGTGGTGGGTAGTTATCAATAAAATAGTGTTCTGTGGTTCCTTGTTGTTTTAATTCTGTTTGAAACTGTCAACAGTTATTTGTAGCTTTCTTTAAAATGTGGAAAATATTGTAAGGATAATTGTGATAGTTTGAAATTATTCAATTCAGTATGGAATGATTATGGTCAGGAAATGAATTCTAATCTAATCTTTCTTGTTTATGAGGTTATAGCTTCCAGTTTCAATATTGATTGAATTTTAATTAACCATGCATCATAACAAATATTCAAAAATATTAAAACTAAGTCAAATTCTATTATCTCCTAAGTTTGTGAACCAGGTTGAATCGGTGTATGATAAAGATGTGAAAAAATTTCTATAAAGGTACAAAACAAATCTAGGAGACTGGGTTCGAATTTGAGCTTGATTTGAAGCATTCCTGTGTTAGAATAGATATAATTTGATGAACCCTGAAAGTCTGAAGCTATAAAGAACCAGCTCTTCATAAAGACAAGTCTTCAATTTAACAGGTCCTGACAAAAATACATTACCTATTTCAACGGTCATCATGAAAATATACCGAAGTACCTATGTGAGTGAAGGAAAACTTTTTCTCTATTTATTATGGAATATTACTCTGGATTAAATATTAAACAAGGTGCTAGACATCATTAATAATAAATACAGCAAATGGCAATTTAGATTTTGTAGTGAATGTAAGACAAAAATTGTTCAGTGGTTAATTTCATCTATAGTGTTTAGTGGTGGAACCATAGACTGGAGAGATTTCCCAACCTTTTGTAGAAATATTTAACAATGACATAAGGACCCTAAGGAGGATGATTCATCTCCTATAGACGTAGCAGAATGTTTAAATTTTCTCAGAGTTCGATTTTTTGTGAGAGTCAAATAAACTGAACCGCATTCATGAATAACCATCCATTCTTCAGTTTATTTAATAAACTTCTGTGACCTCTTAAAAAAAAGAACTCTCTTATATTTTAGCCTGATAGAATGCTTCGAAGATAAAATTTGAGAATATGTGTAATATCAATACACCTACATATCCACCAATTTTATTAGGAAATTCGACGAATATCCTATTCTAGCCGATTTTCACGAAATTTTGCAAAACTATTTGTTTCAACCTCATTCAAACTTCAGAGTAACAAATTCATCGAATAGATATTCTGGGAATTATTGAGGCAATCAATTTTCAGATGCTCATCATTAGCCGATTACAGTGTATACTCGTAGATTACTCCAACGATTTTTTCTAATTCTACTTTGAAGCCAATAGTGTCATTTGGAGTGTCGACGATTACATTGTTAAATAACTAATCGTTGACATTAAGGTATTTGTTTTGGTTGAAACGTGAAAAATATTCTGTCTTCATGGTATAAAGTTAGCACAGCAATTTTTGAGTACCGCTACTTACAGACACAATCCGATTTCCCTCGACAGATCGATGAGTTGCAATAAACTCGGTAGGATCTATTTAATGGGCCTTATTAACTGACAAACACACATGTTGATGTGATAGCGACTCTCAACTTGGGAGAGGCCCCTGTTTGTTGTTTTGAACGACAAAAGATCACATTGTTGAAGCGTTTTAAGGGCTATTGACAGATTTACACTTTCGCCGACTTGACATTACGCTGCTGGTGCTCTCAAAGCCATTGACTCATGTTATTGTCTCCAATTGCGCATCAGCCCACTCGTTCTCTGTCATAATATTGCATTATGAGAGGCTTGGAATTCGTCCAGGTTTCGGATTGATCCAAAAATCGAAGACGACCCGTGAGATTTTGAGTTTCTAATGAGTCTTTCATCAAAACATTGATTTTTATAGCTATGTGTTCCTGAGAAAAACATACACTACTGGACAGAATTCAAAAATAGATAAAAATCAAATTTTTGGGCAATATTTAACAGGCCATAATAAAAAATTTTGAAATTGTCTGATTTTGTAGCGTCAGTGGTTTCTGAGAAATCTTTGTCTACAACCGTAAAATATATTTTTTGGCACAACCATTATTTGGTCGGATACCTTATTCATTCAGCTTCAATTACTTTTCTCAAATACTTTGATACATCCATTTCTTGCCGAGATATCAACCTTCAAACGGAAAGGGATCTTTTTGTCTTTGATTCTCGATATCTCAGCAAACAATAATCGCATAGAAAGTTAAAGGTGTGTTTTGGTAATATATCCTGTAATGCTTGGGCATTACTTCTACGAAAAAAAGTTTTTTCTTTCGGTCAGATGCATTTAAAATGCAACAAAAAAGAGATATTGGTCTTATTTTGGGAAATCGAGCCCTAAATCGAAAATATTGATTAAAGCAATTTGTTTGCGACAAAGTTCTCGAATAATCGAAATGCACTGTTCATATAACAGATGGAAAAAATGTATTAGGGTGAATAAGTAGGGTTAAGTGTCACTTACTACTTGTCGGGGTCAAATCGGCACCAGATCTTCGGTTGCAACCAGTCGCTGTTTTCTCCATACAGCAAAGACTTAGTAGGCCCTTGTACACTTTCCTGCGAGATAACCTTGTTTTCTCGCCGTTGAACTTAAGATAATTCTTACGTTCGTTTAAATTTCGTTTTCGCACCTCACACCTTACTCTTTCGTTAATATTCTCCTATATTGTTCCTCAAGACGCGTGACATCAGGAAGTAAGGTTGAAAAAAAGGCGAGGGGATTCGAACAAGCGCATCTCGCATTGAATTTAAACCACAGAATAAAATTAATAAGAACTAAACACAATTATCTTAAGTGTGCCTTTTAAATCTCAATATTTCCACAAAAACCCTATGAATATCCAAACTAGTCCATCCAGCTAGTTTTTCGTTTCATTCGATTGAAATTTCGAAAAAATGGAATTGAGTTTTCCTCTGAAAAGCTTAAACCTCCTTAAATATTTTACACTTATTTAGTTACACTGTATAGCTCTATAGTTATAAATTTTCGAATCCCTGAATTCATTTATGCATTATCGATACAAATTTTTGCTCTAAAACTTCTCCTCAATTCCTCACTGAAACTACTGAACCAGAATCCAAGAAATTTTCCATCATTTTCCTCTCCTTGCTATAATGAAGGTGTTAAGTAAAAGAAATAACCTCCACTCCAAGCAAAAATGACTTACTTAACTCCATCAAGTAAAACTCGCTCTTCGAATTCAATAAATTAGAAATATTCTCAGATGAATTCATCATCGGAAAGAGAGTTATTGATGCGTGAGATCTTCGAGGGACATTCCTAGGATAGCGATCAAGTCGGCCAGATGCATTGATGATGATATAGACAAGAAGCCAGATAAATCTATCGAATTTAGTGGGGAAGTCCTTGTACCCAGCGGCTCAAAGTGTACAGAAATTTACGATGATCATTATTTTTGTCTTCGCTTGACATAGAACCGAACAAAGTTGAATAGAGCACCGTTTGGATGATCACTCTTGGTGGAAAGTAATCAGTGGCGTAGGGGATGGCTGGATGCCCCCAAACATCCACACGAGTCCAGGCTTGGAGACGTATTCTGTGAACAATTCATTAATTCTTCATCAAGAAGTGTCCACCTTCAGCCACAAATCGTGGCCAAGTTGTATGTGAAAGGCTCCATTCTGTAACGAAATGGCCATCCTGTATGTATATAAAGCTAATAATATATAGAAATCATTCATTTATTCATTAGAGTCAGGAGAAAGTTTGGATATTCCTTATTGTGGGTCCCAATTTTGGTACGAGATGTTTCAACTTTTGAAACATGATGTGTATACAAACTGATCAATTATAGTCCGTTCAAGATCTATTGTCATAAAAGGAAACCTTGAAAGTGTGTGTAGTCGGTGCTTTATTTCCAAAAAAAAAGGTACTCAAATGTTCTGTGCTTGACGATGGAAATGAAATATAGCCTCGTTTTTTTTGGAAATGAAATATAGCAAATATTTAGGCATTCCTTTTTTACCGATATTATCTTACAAATAACCTATTGAAGGTTTAATCTTCATATTCGTCTTAATTTTCGCTACTATTGTACTAGTAGTTACCAAAAGTTGAATATCTCGTAACTGGTGATGAGAATAGATTTCGCCAATGTTTGTGAAAAATGCAGAACCATTGCAAGACTAAATGAAAATAATTCTTGAAATATCATATTCTTTACTTATAAGTCATTGAAATTGATTGACTACATATCATTAATATTAATAGATTCATTATTTAAGTAACTTTCACAAGTGAATGGGAAAATTATTTATAAACATTAATTGAAAAATTTGGACAATTTGTGATATGGGCCCCAGCGTATATTTAGGTAATATTCACCTTATTTTCTCCAAGGATATTGTTCCCAGTTTTTTGTTTATTAATTAAGAATTTCTCCACGAAACCTCCAGCAACCATATTAGACTTCCATACTACATGATGTTTGATTCGCAGCAAATCAGCTCCAGAATCTGCAAGCTAAGTAGTCAAGGACCGCTGAAAACAGTAACCAATACCTATACAAAAAAGGATTTGGCAACTTTAAAAACTGGGTGATTACTTTGGCAAATTTCCAAATGTGTTAATACCTGCAGATTGCACTTCCCATCTTCCATTTAAATATTTGGCCAAAAATCTGTCATGCTCAACATTTGATTGCCTAAGATAACATCTAAAGCAACAGCGGTTATATCAAATTCTTGACATATTTTCGTCTTTGTGTTAGGAACGGTTTCTTTAATAACTTTTCTAATAACTACATTTTCTATGCATAGAAAAGTTAATTCGCCTTTCGGCTACTTCCTCGATGTCGCTTGGTACGTCTGAATGATAATAATAATAATGTTTATTTTCGAAAATCCTATATATACAATTCATTATATACACAATCAGAACGAAAATACAGTCAAAAATAGAAAAAAAAACAATTTTCAAAAGCAAGCATTAAGGAACTCTTGCATTGTATATGGTTCAAGGTCAATCAACAATTTATATATTTTTTTTTTGAAGACAACATGCCTATTTATCTGTCTCAGTTTTAACGGTAATTTATTAAAAAGTTTCATACACATATATTTGGCACTTTTTTCGGTAAGAGTCAGTCTTTGAAACCGGATATATATAAAAAGACGCTCCTACAGTTGTATGTATGGTTTGGCAAATGGTCACTTAAATACTCTCGGTTTTTAGAGAGAAACATGAGACACTCCTCAATATGAACTGCTACAACAGTTAGTACACCACTGCTCCTAAAACACCCTCTACAAGACGCTCTATAGCTAAGCTTATTCATAATTCTCAATGCTTTTTTCTGAGTTTCCATAATTTTCTCAGCCATACCATATCGAACAAGAGCCTCAAAATTTGATAAATAAATTGTCTTCAAGCCACTTAAACCCAAGTACCGAGGCATTACTCTTAGAGTGTAACATACAGAATTCAACCTTTTGTTAAGTTTGTCAATATGACATTCCCATCACAAATTCTCATCAATCGTCAACCCCAGCAGTTTCACCCCAGTATTTACACTAATATTGGTTCAATTCAAATCAATTACATTGGGATATTCTTGATTATTTTTTGTTTTAAAAAATATACAATCAGTTTTATGTTGGTTTAGTACAAGACCTTCATTTGAAATCCAATCTGATATGGCTCTATAAATGTTACTTGAATTGATCAGCAAAACATCCAGGTCTCTAGCAGGCATCAAAAATTTTTTATCATCAGCATAATCGTAAGATGTACAATTTAAATCTGGGACCGAAATAAGAGCGTCGTTTACATAAATAAAAACAAAATGGAACCAACTATGCTACCTTGCTGTATATCAATTTTGACAATTTCCTGATTTAATGTATAATCGATTCCGTTCTTTGTAATAACAGTTTGCTGGAGCCTTCCTGATAGGTATGATCTAAGCGAGGATCTAAGCCATGAACAAATAACATCACCCACACCATACAATTTCAACTTCTTCAAAAGCATGTTCTGATTAATACAATCATATGCCCTTGTGAGGTCTAAAAATAGGCCCATTACATAGTTTTTCTCTTCTAGAGCTCGATGAATCCTTTTGTTAAACTCAAAAATTGCTGTTTGAGTACCTCTGCCTTTCAGATAAGCATGTTGGTTTTTAAACAATAGGTTATTGATGATAAAATATTCCATCATTTGGTTGCACAAACATTTCTCAAATACCTTTGAGAAACTTGGCAGAAGGCTGATTGGTCTGTAGTTTTTAATTTCTGTCATACTACCTTTTTTATGTAAAGGTTCTACAATTGCGATCTTCAAATATTCAGGAAATATTCCTAATTTCAAGGTAATAGGATGATAGAACATTGCAGTATATTCTTTTCTTTGAAACAAATCCAAAGAATTAATTTCTAAAAGAAAAAAGATTATTTTCCAATCTTTTGATAATCAAAATAGCGAAATATGTTACTTCCACAGTAACAAATTGAAGAATTATATCTCCGAATTGACTTGACTTGGGACGTTTTGATACTCTTAGTTTTAATTCAAATATTTTATTCAAAATTAGAAAAAAATATTGTGTGACACTCGTTGGGAAATACTATTTTACGTAACTACCGTTCTATTTCTATTTGAATCTATTTTTGTATACTGTTTGTATTTCTGTTGTTAGGTTTGTGATCTCAGTTATCTCACTGAGTTTGCAATTGTATTTGTGGCAATTCATCAATAAATGTCTCTCTCTTTTTATGGACAAGGAGCTGTGCGAAAAATAATGCTGTCCCAACTGGTTGCACAAATTACTAATACCTTTAATTCATGTAGGGTCTTTTCGCCATTTCCTGTCCATATCTATGAAGAGGGTTTACGTCTGAAATATTGATATGGAGAGGGCGAAATTCGAACTACGCCACTGACAATAATATAGATGCGACCTTACAAGGTTCCCGGGACAAAACTGCTTTCCAGTACGTGCGAGTGCTCGCACATTTGGATCTCAGTCCTATAAAAGAATAAAGATCAAGTATATCATATATGGGAAGAATCACTGTAAATGGAAAATCGGGTAAGACAACGCGACCATAGCTGTACCTTGGCGAGATTGGCGCAGCAGCGTCTTCAGGGGCCCCGTTTTACTACATCACTACTATCCGAGAAATTCCGAGATCATCATAAAAACGACGAGGTAAAATTGGCGTTTCTTCAACTTATCGGTTCTTTTCTTGTGTCAAACGTAAGACGAGGACCCCACATGAGAATCGCCATGTGTGTATTCGCGGCATTAAGCATTCGGCCATGCAAGGCCTCTCTGATGGTCAGTTTCACCAGAATGGGCATTGCCGAAACCATACACGTAACACTTTGATACCGCTTGCACAGAGCAATAAATAACAGTTCCAAATACTTCAGGACGAACTTTTGATCTCTTTCGTACTTTTTTCCGATAACGATCTTTAGTGGAAACTTATACATCTAGTTCTTCCGAGAATTGTTGGAATATTGAAGGTATAGTCGCAACTTCATCTGTGTTCGAAGCATATTAAATGAATGAACGAATAATAAACATTGATTGACTCACGGACCACCATGTTTTGAGCATAATGTCTTGAGAATAAATTGAGTTGTTATAACCCATTACATTTACCGAAAAATTGCAATGCGTTGAATAAAAAATTTAGAAAGAAAAAACTTGAAGTCAAATGGCTTTGGCATTGAACGATTTGCTGATAGCATTTCAAATTTTTTTTGCCATACTCTTAATAGTTCAAGTTTATTTCAAATGTGAAGATAACGTTGATTTTTGGTATTGAATTAACCGTGATCAAAATATATCTGAATAGTTGATGACGAGATATTGTTGATGATGGAGCTCGTGTTGAATGATTGTTTGGGCTATTACCATCATCTATTGTGGATGTAATGTTTTCCGACGTTTCGAGACATCTTCTATCTTTATCAAGGAGGAAAAGGAAAAAAACCTTTTGAAAATTATCAATTTTCAAAAAAGTCAATATTGACAGAAGTCATGAAGGAAAATGAACGATGTTATATACTCATCTGTGATATGATGATCTTTTCAAGTTGGATCGAACTATCGGCGTCCAAACTTCTGGCATATCTATAGATGGAGCACTTATGGAATCAGGTGTTATTTTCATAAATGCTGCTTCTTTGATTTTTCTTCTTGCAAGTTTTTCTTCTTTTGATATTATTGATGCTTCATCCCACTTTATACGATGATTCTCATCTACAGCATGTTGGACCAACCTGGATTTGTCGCTGTCTAGTACTCGTAGAAGCTTCTGATGTTCTTTGATTCGTACATTCAGAGGGCGTTTAGTTTCTCCGATGTAAGATCTTCCGCACTTGCAAGGTAAGATCTTACATCGGAGAAACTAAACTAAAATCGGAAAAAAAGAAGAGCTAGAAGATTGTGGCAACGGTCACGCAACTTGAATGATCTTCACCTATACAGAAAACTGTCCCGTAACTTAACAAAGACACTAAAAGATAACCAAAACGCCTACTTCGAACAATATACCGAGCAACTGACCACCGACTACCAGTTACACCCATAAGAACACCAAATGGCTGGGAACGCTTAAACAATGAAAAGGCTGAGGCCTTTGCATCACACCTCTCTGGAGTATTTGAAGAGCCAATGGAAGTACCAGGCTTTGAAAACAATAAACAAGAATTCCTAGATGCACCCTGTCCAATGTCACTTCCTTTTGAGCCAATATCACCCAAAGAAGTTAAAACGGAAATACGCAGACTCAAAAACCACAAAGCGCCTGGACACGACTCAATATCTGCGCAAATCCTGAAAAATCTACCGAGAAAAGCAATATCTTTTCTCAGTACCTTGTATGACCGTATGTTGACCTTGGGCTATTTCCCAATACTATGGAAACTCGCACATATCATAATGATCCACAAAATCGGAAAACCTCCACATGAACCATCATCATACAGACCAATAAGTCTTCTGCCTCTCACTGGGAAAATATTCGAGATATCAACATCAACAAGTGTCATTCCCCAGTACCAATTTGGTTTTCGCCAACATATGTCTACACTTCACCAGACTCACAGAATATTATATAACAATTGCAAGTTCACTGGAAAAAAGCATATCTGCAATGGTGTCTTTCTGGATATTTCCCAGGCATTTGACAGGGTTTGGCACGCTGGATTATTATATATGATAAAAAAAAATTGACAAGTACTACCTGATCCTGAAATCATACCTCCTTGACAGAAACAATGACTCATTGTCAACTTATAGATGCATTAAATCCCGTGTACCACAAGGAAGTGTACTGGGACCATACCTGTTTTTACTTTATACTGCTGACATGCTAGAAGATCATGATACAACCATGGCAGCATTTGCAGATGACATCGCAATACTAGCTTCCGATGATGATCCGGATACTCTCTAGAAAAGTCCAAAAGCACCTTGACAAACTGAACAATTGGTATAAAACCTGGAGGATGACACTAAATCACAACAAATCGACACAAGTTGTATTCACCAATCGCAACAACACCTGTCCCAGCTTAACACTGGATGGCATTACTATACCCACAAAGCAAAATGTCAAATACCTCGGACTGCACCTGGATCAGAGACTCACGTGACAAAAACATATAGAATTTAAAAGGAAACAGCTAGACTTGAAAGTTTGGAAAATGCACTGGCTTATTGGAAAGAGGTCAGAGCTGACCATTCAGAACAAACTGCTGCTGTATAAGGTGGTACTTAAACCTGTCTGGACTGACGGTATACAGCTGTGGGGCTATGCAAAATCATCATTAAGAAACTCCATCCAAAGGTTCCAGTCCAAAACTCTTCGGTCGATAACCAATGCTCCATGGTATGTTACGAACCAGAGAATTCATGAAGACCTCCAAGTACCCTACATAACAGAAGTCATACAATCCACCTCCATCAAGTACCAGGAAAGACTACAAGCTCATTCGAATGAGTTAATAGAGAACCTTTATAAGAATGGACCAAGAATCAGACGACGAAAAGAGACGTAGCCTGAAGACCTCCCGCTCTGAAACAGCAATCGAGTAGAAGTGTGAATAAAATTGGTCAAAATCCTATTGTTATAAACATGTGATTTCAGAAACCTCTTTAGAAAATCGAAGGGGCTGAATCAGGCGACGTGCTGGCCACTGCAGATCCTCCCTCGAAGAAATGAGGTATCCTGGGATATGCTGCAGTAAACGGGCAGCTCTATATACGCCGTGGCACCGTTCCTCTGGAAGCACACATCTCCCACATCCATCTCACGGAGTCTCTCAAGAAAAAACTCCTTATGTGGACCTAACGTTCAGAAGTCCTTTCGTTTTATTCGAAAAATTTTTGCCAATCATCCGAATATTCTCACCGATTAATGAATGAAAATGAAACGCACCAAGAAGCACATCATTTCATTTTTCTCGAACCAAAGTATTGCATGGATTAAACTCCTACACTATGGCCAAGCTCTTCATTGAGAATTCTTTACATTACGAACAGATAACCTCAGTACAACTGCATGTGTATGGACAAGGGTGTTGCAAAACAGCAGACCTTACTCTACAATGTATCTAGGGGTTCATGGAAACCCACGTTTACTTCTTTGTTCGATAGCCCGTTATGTAGCCATAACTAAGCAACCATTAAAAAAATATGCCTCGTATATCGAAATTAAAATTTTCACCTCAACAAAAATGAAGAACCCGGAGGTGCAGCCTATACGAGTATTTTCAGACTCCAAATCGAAAGGTGCGCAAACAAATCACACTTGAATTAAACTGGAAAGCATTGTTTATGAAAATGACGATACGCAAGGTTTACAAATGAATGGCTGCATTGTGGGATTGTATAATAATTGATGCCCTTGATCTCGTCTAAATTGTTCATATATTAATCAACGGATAGGTCATCATTCTCGAATTGATGAGTGAGCAATCTTGAAACAAATTATGGCATCTTTCCTGGAACACTCTATCTGTTAATGAGAACGATTAGAAGTGATTCCCGCATTATTTATGGGTTGAGGCAGAAATGGCAGTATAGGTTTGCGTATTTCTGACCTAAGATCTGGTGGCCACTTTGGGCGTAATTGCTGGGATATCATTGTAAACAGGTTAATTTCAAAATTGGATTTCCTGGAATTTTTCAGGGATATTATATTATATTATATTTTTTGGTATATTTTTCTAAGAAAATGAAAAAAAAATGATGAACCGGGAAGAAAGCTGGTCATATATTCAATATTCATTATTTCTTAATTAATAGGAAAATTGTCCATCAATTTAACTTCTAATGCTGTTGAAATGCTTGTTAGTACCTATATGACAGTCAGTATCACTTTCATTTTTATATTCGATTGATATAGCTTGTCAAAGAGATAAACGATTTATGCAACTCGCACTGCTGGCATATCTAGACATTACTTACATATTATATACATTTAACTGTGAAGAGAATGCATCCTCTGAAACAAGTGAAAGTGAGCTCTACCCTTGTGGGCAGCAGAATGTGGCAAAAAAATCTAAGTAAAATCTAAGTCTCGTTGATCTTCATGAAAATAAAGACCGGTTATGCCACCAACCACGACCTTTGGGCTATGCAGGGATCTAGCAATTGAGCATGCCGTATATTAATCAAGCCTTTCAAGTGAGCCTCTTCAGTATTAAAACTTGGGTTGCCCTGAATCTTTAAATGGTTGAAGAAACATTATGAAACCAAATCTTTGGCAAGGAAAGATGTCAAATTAATAATATTCCCAATTAGCAAAGATATTCTATAATTTCAAATTCTTCTTGCCATTTTATTTCATAAAAACTTTATTTGTTTTTATTCAAATTGCCCATCACACAATTAAGCTTTCGATTAGTATTTTGCTCGATAAGGGAGTAGTAAGAACGTTTTTAGAGCAAAAAAACAAAACAGTTTTACAGCAAATTATTATATTGTTCTACAACACGACAATTTTAAAGGATATTTTGCTTACCGAACGATATTAATCTATAATATATTTATGCTGTTGATAACTGAAAATGAAACATTAATAAAATTTTTCTTTGAATGTTTTCTTTCTGATATTATTTTCTGAAGCACTCAGATGCAACCTTAATAAAATTATTATTTAAGCATCATGAACACTGTTACGATAAAAACAATTTATGATAATTATTAAACACAAACATATTCTACTCAATAATAGCTAATATATTCGAGGTGCTTGAAAATTTTATTATACATATGTCTTATATATCAAACAGAAAATTTTTTTTCGCAGTAAAATTTCAGATTGCAAATGAAAATTCTATCAGTCAGTATTGGGTATGAACATTTCAGAAATAAATGTAAATGGCTGTCGTATTAACAGTAACCCAAGCATATATTTTAATTGTTATAAACGATGCAATACTTGGGTTTTTGTCTTTAGGGGCATTAAAAAATGAATTATTCTCGGTTGGTATACTTTAACAATAAAAAAGTTTTATTTTCAATGTTAGTTAAAACAAAAAAGCTACATTTGCGATAATTGAACAACTTCATAAAACAGCTTTTTCTGGTTCGCTGAATGTTATATAATTATTATTATATAACATTCAAAATAACTTTGATAAAATATATATTATTATAATATTTTCAATCAAACCATTTTAATTTGAATTAATCTAAAATTGATTAAGCCAAATGAACTATTTTTCTTGATTAAAACAACCTAGTTGATTATAGAGAACAGCAAAAACATTCGCCTGAAACTTTTTATATTTCAGCGAAATGAAAGAAACAACTGATTCAACATAAACATACTATTACAAGAAATTGTTTATGCACTTGTCTCAATATCCATAATTGATTGATACAAATACATTATTCTAAATAGGTTTCAACGAAACCATTCGTTCGTTTCATTTTTATTTGTTCAATAGAACGAAGGTACGGTTGTCGTAAATTCTGTCAGTTGATGCAACGACTACAGTTTCTTGAGACAAGACTCTCGTGAGATTATATTATTCGCCTCATTTACTTGAAGAAAACTATAAATATTTGAATAAAATTGAACATATAGTTGTTGCAATATGAAGTGACATTTGTAAAAAAATATTGCGTAATTGATTTAATAAAACGAATTAATTGTAGCAATTTTTTTATATTGGCTGCAATTAAATCAAAACTCTATCTCTTTTATATTAAATATATCCCAATTAAATGCAATTATTTGTGCATTTTACTCACAATATTGTTGTATCCGGTGATAAAGATGACATGGAATACATGATGCGCAAGCTAATTAAAGAATACGAGAAGTGGGGCTTAAATGTCAACTTAGAGAAAACCAAATATCTTTGTGTTGGTGGAGAACCGGGTGATCTGGTATTGGATGATGACAGGGATGAGATGATAACCCACTGCCTGGACTATAGCTTTGTAGCGGCACTCTGTCAGCGGCAGGGGAGTGTATAGGGATCTCTTGGCGGCCCTCTATATAGCCACGCATAGCTTAGTTCACAGCTCTTCGGTGGCCTAGAGGTTTGCGCTCAAGTTCCACACCGACTAGGTACTAGGTGCCGGGTTCAACTCCCGGCGGCTCCCTCAAAACTTCTAACCCCTGCGTCTATGGCATGGCGCACACAAGCCATACTGATGAGTCCAAATGTGTGCGCCAGGGACGAAACGCATAAGTAGGGATATAAATTCCTTCGATTCTACATTGGTGACCCCGACGTGATAGGAACGGTTGTTTTTACGACGTGTCTTGGAAAAGCAGACGTTTGACGCTTGAGGTATACTCGCTCCCTCTCTGCAACTACCAACGAAACTCTAGACGCCTTTCCCATTCCGTACAATATTCATGGTCTGCCGCGGTATTGCGGTATTTATTAATATAAAAGAGAAATTATTGTTCTGTGAAGAAAAATAATGATTACATACAAATTTTTTTTGTTTTATCAAATTATTCCTTTGCTAGTGTCAAAACCCTTCAATTTAGCTCAAATCAATCAGTTTCTTAACCCAAGAAACTTTCACTTGACATAAGAGATATTATCATTTTTATCGACTGAATTCTCGACCCATTCAACTAAGATCCTTTAAATCAACTACAAATCGAGTTTCAGTGAAATGTAATATTTATTTACATGAAACCAAAATTTTTATTCTACGAAAAGTATCAATAGTTACATACTAATTAATATTACCGTTGGATCAAATTTTTACCACCTGAGTCAAAAACTCTGAGCTTGGTTGAAACTAATCAGTTTCTTAACTCAAGAAACTTTTATTTAGGGTAAACGCCATTCTCAACCGTAGAGGGCGGTAGGGTCAAGTACTTTATGCATTTGGCTGTATTCAAACGTACGGAGTACTTGAGACAAATTAATATGGTTTGAGATGAGGAACTATTTTTTACAGTGTAGGTAAGCTCAACTTTCTCCTTGAACATATGCTTTCTACTCGATCAGGCTATTATTTTTCATATTTCACCACTAGTTTAGTGGAATTATCTACTTTTTATACTCCTGAAATAAGTAACATGAGATTCAATATAAGTAACTGAAATTAGACTTACCCAAAGAAAAATCGTTGTTCTAAATGAATATCAAGTAAAATCATGAGAGATCTTATGAATTGGCTGTCGTTAAAAACATCAAACATATGATTGCCAAACTTATTCATACCTCATTTCACAATATAAATTATCATAAATATTACGAGCAAATAGTTACCTTAGAAAGCTGAGATTGTCTATTTTTTTGCAACAATAGCACAGACAATGCAAATTCTCAACCAATTAGTTTAAGTTCGATTGCCGTTGGGGTGAGATACTTGAGATCCCTTATGTTAAGGGTTTGTCAGAGAGTATTAAAAATATCATGAGACCCTTGGGTATTGCAGATGTCACTTATCCGTGTTGTACCTTAGGGAAATATTTTCAAAAAAAAGGACTGACTGCCCTCCTTGAGAAAGCAGTTCGGATTGGTCAATTGTATTGATTTTGGTTATATATCTAAACATGAAGGTCAGGCTAAACAATATCTGGAGACAAAGATGAAACAGCACAATAATGACTGTGTCAATATGAGGCCATAACTGGGATCAATTTGTGTTCAAAGTAACCGTTTTGATTTGGACTACCCGCGTATATTCCGTCGTGAAAATAATCTATTGAAGCATCTTTTTTTACGAGAAGGTTTTCATTAAAGTAACACCAAATTTTAAAAATGATCATGCTTCATTGAGTCAATGTTGCTAGCATGGCATAAACTGTTAGTAGTTACTCTGTTCCATAGTACGGGATAGTAAGTATCTAGAATAAACGCACAAAATCTCCAGACTTCACGTCAGTGCTTCTCCAAATTTTTTTCTCATCTCAACTCGCTAGAATCAAGTCCAGAAAGATCATGAGGGGCTGGTCGCCATTTCAAAATGAGACATTTCACCGGAACATATGCGTGGTGTGGTAACAATCAACTTGCCGTATTCAAAGCAAGATCGTGATGAAAGAACGTAAAGGAAGTAAAAGCAGAAGTCCATAACACCAGGATGCGACTTGCAGACTGCTTGGCTGGCGATGTAACAGGAAGAACCAACCCGGAGCCATCTGCCGAGCCTCGTGCATGTCTTCCACATCAGATGGTGTAAATTAGCGAATGCCCCACGTGCCTAGCGAAATCTGTACGGCATCGCTGGCAGGAATTGCATGCCCCAAATTGTTGATGTTCTTCGACTTGTTGGCAATTTCATAACTGCCTCAATTCAATTCATTCCACCTTCGGGTGGCCGATCCTTTCAGGTGCAAAGCGCGACAAAAGCATTCCTACCGTTTTATCACAATTATATAGATTTACGAGATTCTATTCATTTCGGAGAATATTAAGAATTGAAAATTAAAACTATTTTTGTTTTTGGCGCTCTTGTTCACCCGAACAGAGTGCCTATCATTTTGCCCGAATGTCTGTAATTTTGGAATATCTAGCCGAAAATGGTCTCAATCGATTGGGTTCGACTCCCTGATGAAGAATTCGTGGCGAAAGTTGAGTCTGTCCGGCCGGCCGTCCGGCCGTATCCTCTCTAGCATCCAAAAGGAATCAGCTAGAGTTTTCATATTTTTAGAATAGGTTAATTGTCCAAATATCTCGGTCAAGTTCGTTATTGGGACAAATCCGTCGAATGGTTCAGTAGTTATGAGCATCTGGAATGTTGTTTCCTCAATAACTACTAGAATATCCATCCGATCAAGTTGATACTTGAAATGTTATTGAGGGACGCTGAAACGAAACGGCTTGCAAAATTTCGCAGAAATCGTCACTCTAGAAAATTTTAAAAAATTCCACAAAAAAATATTTTCAATACTCAATATCTCCTAAGACTTCATTTAGATTCAAATAAAAATCCGTATATTAATTGAGGTTACCGATATCTTACTCATCCTCAAATTTCATTGTCGTAGCTTTCCCCCTTCTGAAGATATGATCATTTTTTTCATTTACTGAAGAGAAAATAGAAATGTCATGAAGTCCGAGCTTTGTCATTGAAAGATTTGCCATCACAGATCGATATTCGTTTGACAACTTGCGGACCTAGATATCAGTGTGAGTTGGCGTAATATCAATCAAAATTTTCATAGAATTCATAGAGGTAGAATTCGATGTCGATGACGTTGTCAAAATTCAGAAAAGCACAGACGTAATATTGATAAAAAAATTTTTATCCTAGAGAAAGAATTTGATGGCGTTGTCAAAACTCAGAAAAGCAATGACGTAAGTTTTTAGGAGAAGTATAGAACAAAATTTGGTGAAAATTATGAGTAGTTATTTTCAAATTGAGATAAAGGTTTGTTTATTCATTAGGCTTTCATATTTACATCACATTGTCCCATAGTACGGAAAAAGACTATTGTTCACTCGATCAGAGAGCTTATAGATTTGTTAAGGTTTGAATATTTACTCACGTAGGTCAACAAGAGCGCCAAAGCAATCTGACCTCACGTCAGTGCTTTCTAAATTTTTTATTACTATGTATTTCCTAGTAACAATTTTTATGATGAGAATGTGTCTGCAGTTTCGAACTCACATCTACAGACAGTATCAAACTAAAGCTGCAGGTAAAAGGAAAGCTCTATATATAGATAAAAATAGTCATTACATTTAGAATTCCAGTTAAAATTTTGAATTTGGTTTTACCCTATTTTCATTTCACAGGAAAGCATGGAATATTTTGGAATTACGTAAGTCTGTCTGGTCGTTCATTCCTTGAACATATGCTTTATACTCGATCAGGCTATTATTTTTTCATATTTTACCACTACTTTAGTAGAATTATCTACTTTTTATACTCCTGAAATAAGTAAAATGAGATTCAATATAAGTAACTGAAATTAGACTTACCCAAAGAAAAATCGTTGTTCTAAATGAATATCAAGTAAAATCATGAAAGATCTTATGAATTGGCTGTCGTTAAAAACATCAAACATATGATTGCCAAACTTATTCAAACCTCATTTCACAATATAAATTATCATAAATATTACGAGCAAATAGTTACCTTAGAAAGCTGAGATTGTCTATTTCTTTGCAACAATAGCACAGACAATGCAAATTTTCAACCAATTAGTTTAAGTTCGATTGCCGTTGGGATGACATACTTCGAGATCCCTTATGTTAAGGGTTTGTCAGAGAGTATTAAAAATATCATGAGACCCTTGGGTATTGCAGATGTCATTTATCCGTGTTGTACCTTAGGGAAATATTTTTTCAAAAAAAAGGACGGCCCTCCTTTGAGAAAGCAGTTCGGATTGGTCTATTGTATTGATTGTTGTTGTATATCTAAACATGAAGGTCATTCAAAACAATATCTGGAGACAAATATGAAACAGCACAATAATGACTGTGTCAATATGAGGCCATAACTGGGCTCCATTTGTGTTCAAAGTAACCGTTTTGATTTGGACTACCCGCGTATATTCCGTCGTGAAAATAATCTATTGAAGCATCTTTTTTACGAGAACGTTTTCATTAAAGTAACACCAAATACGGTCCATTTTAAAACTGATCATGCTTCATTGAGTCAATGTTGGTAGCATGGCATAAACTGTTAGTAGTTACTCTGTTCCATAGTACGGGATACTAAGTATCTAGAATAAACTCACAAAATCTCCAGACCTCACGTCAGTGCTTTTCCAAATTTTTCTCATCTCAACTCGCTAGAATCAAGTCCAGAAAGATCATGAGGGGCTGGTCGCCATTTCAAAATGAGACATTTCACCGGAACATATGCGTGGTGTGGTAACAATCAACTTGCCGTATTCAAAGCAAGATCGTGATGAAAGAACGTAAAGGAAGTAAAAAGCAGAAGTCCATAACACCAGGATGCGACTTGCAGACTGCTTGGCTGGCGATGTAACAGGAAGAACCAACCCGGAGCCATCTGCCGAGCCTCGTGCATGTCTTCCACATCAGATGGTGTAAATTAGCGAATGCCCCACGTGCCTAGCGAAATCTGTACGGCATCGCTGGCAGGAATTGCATGCCCCAAATTGTTGATGTTCTTCGACTTGTTGGCAATTTCATAACTGCCTCAATTCAATTCATTCCACCTTCGGGTGGCCGATCCTTTCAGGTGCAAAGCGCGACAGAAGCATTCCTACCGTTTTATCACAATTATATAGATTTACGAGATTCTATTCATTTCGGAGAATATTAAGAATTGAAATATAAAACTATTTTTGTTTTTTATTACTATGTATTTCCTAGTAACAATTTTTATGATGAGAATGTGTCTGCAGTTTCGAACTCACATCTACAGACAGTATCAAACTAAAGCTGCAGGTAAAAGGAAAGCTCTATATATAGATAAAAATAGTCATTACATTTAGAATTCCGGTTAAAATTTTGAATTTGGTTTTTACCCTATTTTCATTTCACAGGAAAGCATGGAATATTTTGGAATTACGTAAGTCTGTCTGGTCGTTCATTATATTGGAATTGGAATTATTCACGGCTTTGAAAATTTCTAGTGATTCTAATTAATTCATTTTATAACTGTAAGTAATACCAATTCCAATATAATAAACGATCAGACAGACATATGTAATTCCAAAATATTCAATGACGTGAGTTCGAAACTGCATATTTTTATCATAAAACATGGTTGGTAGAAAATGCATGGTAATGAAAAAAATTTTCTTTGAATGAAAAGCTACCAAGTAGTAACAACTGAAAATATCGTTAATAATTATAAATTTGGATTTTTTGTGCACTTGGTCCGAAGTTCATTGAGTTAGTAGAACAATGTTTTATCGTTTTACTCAAATGCCTGTAATTTTCGAATATCGTACCGAAAATATTCTTAATTTATTGGGTTCGACTTTCCGATTAAGTCAAACTTGAGATTATCCAGCGGACCGACCGTCTGCCCCTATTCACTGCATTTTCCAGAAGAGCTTTAGTTTTCATATTTTCAGAATATATTATTTGTACAAATATCCGATCTAATTCTTCATATTCTACCTAATAGCTATCTCAGGTAATATTGGTCTTATGAAAATGTTTAAAGTCAGACATAAAAACGAATTCATTGGATGTATCAGCTTTCAAAACATATTCGTATAAAATTTCATTACAATTTTGCCAGTAGTTTCTGCAAAATTTATCTGTATTATGAATGCGGATGGACGGCGTTACGAAAATTTTTTACTGAGCAAACCCCAATTTTTTTCCGTTTTCTATCTATCCTACAGCGGGGGTCACCTTTTTTTGAAACACCCTGTATATATGATTTTTTTATATCGTGGGTATGGAATCTTTCTTTAAAAGACGTTAAGGCTGTCCTTCAAGCGACGTTTCGCAACTTTATTTGTTGCTTCTTCAAAGCTTTCGGAAGTGGGAAACGTATATCGAATTTAAATTAGAGTTCATGAATTTTTTAATTTTTTTAACGTCTTTTTAAAGAAAGATTCCATACCCACGAAATGAAAAAATCATATACAGGGTGAGTCTTTGACCACTGCGTTAATTTTAACCATAGGTTCTTGAGATCAAAAGAAACACTTTTTCCATTACGGTTTTTCTATATTCAGCTGCGTTGAAAAGTTATAAGCATTTTAAGTTTTCACATTGGGCAAATACCCCTCTGTAGTCCAGTTTAGTTTGAATGAAAAATACCTTCCACAGCATCCACTATTGAATCTGAATTGTTTAAAAACATTATTTTCCCTCTAAGAAATGATTCGCTCACTCATGTTTCATCCGATGAGGTCCATATCCAGAAGGAAGATACAAAATACTAATTTTCTGGTAAAAAAAATTCAACACCATAAACATGGATTTTTGTTGTTCTACTATATTTTCTTTCTACTTCAAGATTATAAACCATGCCTTTCTAGTGAGAAATTCCAAAAAAACCTCAGAATTATTGGGTGTTATCATCATACATTTGTAATTTTCTTCTTAAAATTTCCAAATCATGAAAACCATCATTTCTATGAAAACTTCCAAGGCAAGAGGTTGTCACTGTGCTTTTTTTTACTCAAAGCCAGAAAAAATCATCTATGATTTTCCAAACACTGATATTTCTGAAGTTTCTTCTCCTTGACAGAGACCAGTGAACAGGTCTATGAGATCTCTTGATATCATACTGTTAAAAATATGAAAATCTTTTTCGAAATCTTCAACAACAATGAATGATGTCACTACGAATAATCATTTTAAAGTGATGTTACTTTGCTTGATGATTATTTTCTGTACTGAATCCCAATAACAATTCACCTGGATAGATTACAAGTATTTCCAGATTTAGGTGTGCAATTATACTTTCTTGAAGAAATACTTAAATTTGATTTTGAAAAATCAACTAGGTGTTCTTGAATAAAAAATTTTTTTTTACATCATTAATATGAATCTATTCTGTTTAGACTATAATTACTGATTACTGATTTTTATAATCAGAGTATCTGTTTTAATTTCGTAAACAAGAACATAAATATTGAATAATGGTTATTCATAGATTATGTCAAATTTTAATACCTTACCATAGAATATTAATTTATTACCGAACCCCAGGAGAGAAAAAAAATTTTTAAGATACATGGATTACAAGGATTACGAAAGAATTGAAACAAATATATATCTTGATTCAGGTTATCTCTGGCAGTTTTCTGAAAATATAGACATTTTCGTCTATATCTAAGGCAGCTGTGGAATGTGACACAACGATGCGATTTCTTTGTATCAAACGAACTATAGATAATAAAACAACTGATTTTTATTTCATTTATTTATTAACTAAAAATTAAATCAAGTCTTTAAAATGTCCCCCACAATGTCAGCACACAATCAGTATCTTTCTATTAAAGTTTTGATGGTTTTCATTTCCGAATTATTATAGAGGTTATGTCAAACAGGAAAATTATTTGTGTAAATACGAGTATCCATGGCAATTACTTTATAAATAAATCGCAGCATTCTCAAGTGGCTTTCTACAACTTTCTTAGATTTAGATGAAACAACCTATGTTTTTAAAAAACTACCTATAATAACCTCAATAAACTATAAATATTTGAAACCAGAAGAAAAAGAATTGTCTATTAGGAAAATAAAATACAGGATACACCATTTAAAAAGAGTTCACATAAAATTTTTAGGTTCACAATGTTTTTATGTGTTTCCTTCCACTGAATTCTGAATGCCCATAAAAAATTGAGGTTCAGATGAAAACTGTTAGTTTTTAGTTAGTTACATTTGTAATTTGGACATGAATATATAAGGTATTTCAAATACCTTACGTGATTTTACAAAATCACGTCAGTGATTTTCTAAATTTTTATGTCTCATGTTTGTATCAGCGTATTTAGTTATAACTTGTTTAGTACATGGAGTTATGTGATTTTGAGGTTGATTTTATATTTTTTTTACGTTCCCTTTATTGCAAGAGTAATCGAAAAGACTGACGAATTCGAAATTTTTTATATTTCACTGACCACATGGGCAATATTTATCTCAAGATCAATGAAAACCAACCAAAAACAAGCCAATGGAAATGAATAGACAAAAATCAACTTAATTCCACAAAATTATTTGAGTACAAAATACCGGGTCTGCATCATCAATTAACACATTTACCAATAAAATATCGATCCAGTAATGATGAAGCAGTAGACAATAATTTGTTGTTTGTGTACACCCAGTATGTAGGTCTGCATCGGGTGGCATGTCTTTGCTACGCATGACCTCAATAGATGAGAATTGCGACTCATGAATACTTGTATTAATTGTTCGTGCTAAGCATACCAGAATAGCGTGTCTGTCGTCCACAGAAGGACGTCCAAGTCCGTCTTCTTCATCAAGGATGAACATCGCACAAGATCACAATATTGAGCCTATACTAGGAATTTGTTCTCTGGGATTCAATTTTTTCACGTTGTGGTATTTGGGATTTCAAAGTCATTCGATATTTGCTATGCTATGTAGTTCACTATAGAGAATATTTGCGAGGTTTATAACATAAATAGAAGTATCATGGAGTGGTCGAAATATTGCACAATATTACCCATATTTTTAAATTTTCTAAGTTGCGAATTAAGGCTCATACTATGAAAAATCAACAAGGAAATTCATAGTTCCAAGTAAACAAACTAGTGTAACAACCTAAGAACCATTCTTTATTCGATGGAAAAACCCAAGATGATCAATGTTATCATATAAATGAAAGATGGGTTTTAAGAGAACGTAATTCAAATCAAAGTGCTCGAAATCTTAACACGAATATGATAGCTATTTATGTGATCATTCAACGCTATACTACATCGTCCAATGAAATCGCTCAATTTTTGAAAACGGACCAATAGAAACAAACTGTATCTGAAAACACTCAACCTCACAGTGTTTTCACTTTAAGAAATTTGTTTTTATCAAATGCCTAATTTGCATAGGAATATTAAAACGTCCGGATAGCTTTGGCCGTTGGTGGAAGTAGCGGTCGTCATGGTTACGATAAACAAGCAGTTGTTAGCGATAACTTCAACAGCACATTTGGCAGTTCCGTCAGTTTATTTTCGTATTTTACCATAAAGTAGATAAAAATGGAACGTTTTGGGAATTGTAATATTACTTCAATTGAGGAAAGTGTGAAGAAAAGTGTGCCGCTTAATACAGTGAAGTCAAGATCCTACATTTGGAAACAATTTGAAGAAATCTGTGCTGCCCGGGAATATCTTGTAAATGAAAAAACAAGTTTGTCAGAACTCAATAATATTATGCTAGACTGGGCTTTCAATATGAAGAAAAGAGATGGATCAGACTACAAGGAAAACCTTGTGGAATAATACTGCCAAACAGCTGCAGGAAAAATTCTATTCCGAATGGGGCGTTAGGTTCGATCCATTCACAGACGTGGCTTTTAAAACGGCGCGGGATGCACGAAATGCCAAGAGGCGTATTTTGCAAGTGGACCCTGAGAAAGAAAAGTTAGTGCCAAGGCGCTGTCTTTGGAGCAACACAAAAAGATGGTCAACTTATGTAAAGAAGATAATCCAGACGGTTTGAACAGAAAATTTTATTTTATTGCTGCATTGGAGCTTGCTTGGCACGGAGGAGAGGGTTCATCATGCCTAATTTCGCATTTCCAATTCGAAAATGAAAACGATGGTAATCCCACGAGCCGAATTGCCTGCAATCCGATATTTTCTAAAACAAGACCAGGTGGTGCCCAAAAATGTGCGGAAACGAAATGGTTGACTCCCAATATTGAAGAAGATATTCGCCCGGTGAGGTTCTATAAGCTACTTGTATCCAAAAGAACTGCAAACATAACCACTGAAAGACTATTCCTTACTGCACATAAGAATTGGAAATATGGTTCATGGTTCAAAAACTCCCCAGTCAGTCCCAATACGATAGCTAAATGGACAAAAGAATCGGCAGAACTCATTGGCATCAACACAACCAAGTCGAAGATAGCCAACCACTCGCATCGAGCTACTGCTGTCAGACAATTAGCCAAAGCAGGGATTGGCGAGGAACAACTGATGAAGATAACAGGCCATTCTTCTCCAGCGTCAGTGAAACCGTATCTCCAACTGGACCAACAACATCACAAAAAAATAATCACAGGCATAAGGAATGAGAAAAATGTCCTTCAAGAAACAACATCAGTATCTACTTCATCATTCGAAAATAATGCTCGTAATGTGTATAATAATTGTACTATCAATAATTATTATTTTGAGAATAAAGATGAATAATTGGTTGTTATTCTTCTATCTGGTTATTTTTGAATAAAAACTATTTTTTATTTCGTTTGATTTATATTGTTGAATGATCTTTCTAAATACCACACGAGATTCGAATTTTTTTTGAGAACACTCTGTCGTTTTTTGAAAATTATACAAATTTCACTCAACAAAGTGATCCCGAAATACCACTCACCTTCGGCTCGTGGTACTTTAAGGATAACTTTGCTTCGTGAAATTTAAACGCATAATTTCCAAAAAACAAGATTGTTCTCAAAAAATTCTCACCTCTAGTGGTATTACCCTTGAGAAGTACATAAATTAGTTCTTTATAGGCGATTATATTCCCGATTGGTCGAAAGAAACCGATAATTTGTATAAAGACTTTAAAAAATCACCATCCATTCATAGGGGAGATATAGGTAATAGGAATCACTCAACCAAAAACAAATATAAAAATTTAGATAAGCACTGACGTGAGGTCGGGGGCATTTGAAAGCTTTTTCTAAAGTCTTTTCCTGTACTCTGGAAAAGAATGATACTAATACATTCGCTACGATTAATGAACGAACTTATTTCTCACACTTTTTCTTAAGTTTTGTGCGAGGTTCAAGTTCCCTTCAGTCAAAAATCAACTAAAAGTAGGTATATTTACCCCATTTGTATTAATGTATCACCAAATTATCGTCAAAACCCTAAATTAACCCTCCTTATATGCTGTGGAATATGTTGAAGCACAAAAATCTCATGTCCTTTTGGAATGTCCTCAGGTTGCAACAGTTGTCATTATTTATTGTTATCACGATTGAACATCTTTTTAAGCAGGCTTCGCATCATAGTCTCCACATTCCAAGTTCCTTTATTGGAACCAATAATTCATCTGAACACAATAACTGATCACCTTGTTCGGACGAACATGATTTTTTTCGCGCAAACCGAATGCTTGTCAAAGCTTGCTGAAGCTCACTGAAAGACCTGAGAACAAGTTCTTTCGGTCAGCATTCTTTCGAATTTCAAATATGCCGTCTAAAATATTGTGAGAAACTCAGCACAACGCACAATAAATTCATAACATTTCAATAATTTCTGTACGCCAAGAATTCACGGGAGTACGGCAAAAAACTGTGACAATGAGGAATTTCAAAGAATATCCCAGGCGGGCATCCGCAATCCTCGTGCCATTTCTCGATGTAAATGAGACACCCTGTAAACGCACTCGAATTGCTATGATGGCCAGTTCGTAGTTTTAGGTAATGGCAGCAAAAACTGGCACATGCATCGAGTACGGAATAATGCAGGACCGGTCGCTTGGTTTTTTGCATCACTATTCGAGGAATAAGCCGCATATTCTCTTAGTCAATTTTATTTAAATGGGAATCGCTTATATGGGAAGGCCAACGGTTGCAAAATATCGCTTTCCGATTTGTCGGCACTTTGAGAGCCCTGGGAACATTTCCGAACGGAGAAAGATGTGAGAATAAAGATTATTTCGCCAAGATCAACCAGGAGGTAGATACGTGTCCATCGATTTTTCCGTTGCTGAAATTTTGGAATAGCAGAAGACCAATATCCATATCCAAAAACATATGAAATATTGCTATCTGTAAAGAAATACTCAGTGTCCCGAAGTTAAACGATAAGGCCATTTTAATAAAACAATCATTAGTTAATGCACCCATATTTCGGAGCTTAGGGTTGGCTCCTTCATAAAGGTGCTAAAAAATATCAGAAAACTCTTTGTGGAATACTAAACAATAAAACAAAGTTGAAAAAAATCCAACATCCTTGGACCAACTACATGAATATTGTTTTACTTACATACCTACCTATAACAAGTTGTGTGCGAGAGGCAAAAAGAGGCATCAAGAAAAGAGAAATATTCCCTTCAGTCAATAAAAAAATTCGCTTACCAACTATATTCTAAGTCAAAAGAACAACTCAGAAAGGACTCGTTCAAAAATATGAATTATCAAGATTATTCTTATAGGTTTCTGAACGGGATATTTGTGCATTAGGATGAACAATGTTAAAAAAGTTCAAACTACTTGATGCGCCCTTTTCCTCTCCCCCTAATCAACAATAATATTACTATTCTTTCTCTGTCACTTAATTCGGCCATTTTACGATGAAATTAAAACAATATAATCTTTTACGTTCAAATTCAAATACTAATTACTTATTTCGACAACAACTGTCATTTCTACAACGTATTTCATGAACTACTAGATACCATTAAATTTTTCCTTTCTTTAGTAACTTTTCTTTTTAATCTCGGTAGGTATTGAAATAAAATATTTAGAATCCTATATTTCTGTACTCGTAATAAAATGTTTCATCAGAAACTTGAATAATATACAGGGTCTTCTATTGAAAATTTTAAAATTGACATTACTTCCAGTGAAATGGGTAGTTCAAAATTATTCAAAAATATAAATACAAATAAGCAGTCTACTGCAGTATCCATCTTACGAATTTCATTTTAATTCTATGATTCCAGACATATTTACTTCTATTCTATTCTATTTTATAGACATGGTGAATGTGAATTATTAGTAGAACCTGCCGGGCCTTCAACGAGAAGTATCCCCATTTACCTTCCATGACGGAGAAGATCTCTAGAAAATATGTTTCACACTTTCAAAGTTTTGGATGTGTAAGAGCCCCTAAATAATACAAAAGACGGATAGTTGATGATGTGGAAAATGAAATTAGTGTTTTGACTTATTTCGAAGCGAATGAAAATGCATCTATTTGACGTGCAGCTCATGAAATCGATTTAAACAGAAATTCAGTGCACCGAATTTTGAGAAAACACAACATGCATGACTACAAATATGAGAAAGTTCATGCATTAGAACCAGGTGACTACATAAAAAGGTTAAATTTTTGTAGAGGAATATTAGAAAAACTTGAAAATGATGAAAATTTTTTGAAAAAGATCAAAAAGAAAAGCAAAATTCAATAATGAAGGACTATTTAATAGAAAGAATTGCCACATTTTGAGAAGTGAAAATCCTCATAGAAAAAGACAAAGAAATCCCCAGAACAAATTTAGTTTTAATGTGTTTGCTCTTTTGATGAACAATAAAGTGCGGTACTACATTTATGAAGAAAATTTAAATACAGAAAAATTTTTGGAAATCCTGAGAAATTTTGTTTCTGAGTTTTTGGATGAACTGCCGTTGAGTATGTCGACTACCGCATATTATCAATTGGATGGGGCTCCGGCACATAGTTCGCACGAGGTGTCTGAAGAACTGAATGCAATGTTTGGTAATCGGTGGATCGGACGCCGTTCTTCACTGTTTTGACCCCACGATCTCTCGATCTTACTCCCTTAGATTTTTATTTATGGGGTAGAATAAAAACTTCTCTTTAATCTATTTAATGTGTTTCCTATTGAAGAGATAAATTCTCATTCTCTTCGAAATAAGTCGAAATACTAATTTCATCAACTGTTAATTTGAGTTTTGAAACGTATTTTTGTATTTTTAAGGGCTCTTACATTCCAAAATGTGGAAAGTTTGAAACATCTTTTGATGAAATTGTCGGAAAAAAAATGTGGATACTTCTCATTGGATACTCAACATTTCGTGTCATCCACCATGGATTTGAAATAAACAATATAATTAAGTGCATTTGAATGTTTATTGCATATGCAATTGAAAAAATACAATATAAGAAATAAATCCAAAATCATAATCATAAATAGCAACGATTCATTTTGTGAAATCAAAAAATTTCATAACGACTAAAAATAAGACCTGTCTGACACTTGTGAATTATAAATGGGATGATTTATCTTCTATGCTCACAGAATATCCTTATGAATCAGATTCGAAGAATTTAACTCTACGTACTACATAAATCCAGAAAATCTCAAATAAATGATAAATTATTGAATTCAGGATCATAATCATGTGACAAAATTATCATTATTTTTGTCCGCAAAATCCAACACAATTATAAAAAAAATAGGGTTCTAATTTGAAAAACAGAAGTTATGGCCAATTTAAGATCACAATTTTCAACACAAAATTGGAAACACCCTGTGATGATATTTCTCTTCGATGTTGTAAAAACGGTGCACGCTCAGGATATTTAAATTAAGAATAATGAACATATTACTGACTGATCATATTTTACTTTTTTTCCAGTTTTTTTTAGATATTTTGAAAACTATTCGATTTAATACAATGGTTTTAACAGAAATGTATTCACTATTGAATACTCGATCATACCAGGAATGGAAAACTTGAAAAAAAATTTTTTCGTCGAATTTATTTTCACTCCCTGTATAGCCGGAAGTTTTTGGGCTTCGAAAATATTTTAGCTCTGTAGAGAACTTCGAACAATATCATAATCCCAATTTTCAGATTTCAAATATGTTTAGTTCTCCAGAAACGTGTAATAGGCACTCGAACTTGAGACACCCTGTATATTTCATACAGCTATTGAAAATAGTTATTTTTACACAAATCACACTTCAAGCCATTTGAAAAATCTTCAAAATGTTATAATCCACAATGAAACATAGTGATGAAATTTGGGCAGAATTCTTTTTTTTAAACTTCAGTATTCTTATTCCGCTTTTTTTCCATTTAAATTCAATTGAGAAGTATTATAATTGACCAACGTTTCAATTATTTCTTTTTCATCTTGGGTTCTGCAACTAGTTCAAATTTAGATGGATTTTCCAGTCCAGGTTCATCGGAGAATTGCACAAGAATGAATTTTCCAATTTTTTCTGCATTAAATTTGCAAAAACAATTCAATCGATAAAATTAAACAAAAATGAGTTCTTCTCACATAAAAATGTCAATGATTCCTATAAATTCACAAATAACTGCACTTAAATTGGAATGGAATGATGTTCTCAAAATTTAGCAATCAGTGAATCTGGTTGATGTCGACAAAACACCGTGCAGACAGTTTGTCTACTGAGAACACTTCATATTTATGCATTATTCAGCTATGACATGATTACAAAGCAGATAAACCGCAACATACAGAAGCCCATATCTTTGAGTATTTAGGCGTGATTCGCATTCACTACATGGTATCTTATTTTCAATATCATTAACTTCGGTTAACGTGAGCGGAATGGAAATTATTTCTGGTTCTCGATGTTCCTTGCGATTTTCTGTTGTAAGAACATGCCTCGTTTGAACAGAATTCCCAAATTAATGATTCTTTTCAACTTTGACAATCTAATAGTTTCGGTAATATGATTTTTCAATGATTGTGAACTATCAGCTAGTAGTTCAACAAGAGCGCCAAAACTACCCGACCTTACGTCATTGCTTCCACCTTGTCAATGCGTTTGATTTTCCTCCTAAATGAGAGTCCTAGTGTTGAAGACATACATTGGTCGCTCGCTCCTGTTTGTGTATTATTATCTATTTTGTCTTCTTACCATCTCCCTATTCCTAAGGTTACCTTGCCCTGACGAAACCAATCAGCAGAAACACGTGTCGGCAAGTACCATCTTCATTTGTTTCCTTCTGCTACATGATGTTGTATGTTCAATGACTTGATGTATACTAAATATGTTTCACAGATGTCATAGCAAACAACCAAAAAAAAATTAGGTTCATTCACAATAATTGAGACATCTATATCTTGACGCTCAGTTCATACCGGTATACCTGGTTTATCGAAAACAATGAATTCTAGGCAAATCAATTTAGAAATTCTTTACGCACACTGTAAAAAATAGTTCCTCATCTCAAACCATATTAATTTGTCTCAAGTACTCCGTACGTTTGAATACAGCCAAATGCATAAAGTACTTGACCCTACCGCCCTCTACGGTTGAGAATGGCGTTTACCCTAAATAAAAGTTTCTTGAGCTAAGAAACTGATTAGTTTCAACCAAGCTCAGAGTTATTGACTCAGGTGGTAAAAAAATTTGATCCAACGGTAATATTAATTAGTATGTAACTATTGATACTTTTCGTAGAATAAAAATTTTGGTTTCATGTAAATAAATATTACATTTCACTGAAACTCGATTTGTAGTTGATTTAAAGGATCTTAGTTGAATGGGTCGAGAATTCAGTCGATAAAAATGATAGTATCTCTTATGTCAAGTGAAAGTTTCTTGGGTTAAGAAACTGATTGATTTGAGCTAAATTGAAGGTTTTTGACACTAGCAAAGGGATAATTTGATAAAACAAAAAACATTTGTATGTAATCATTATTTTTCTTCACAGAACAATAATTTCTCTTTTATATTAATAAATACCGGAATACCGCGGCAGACCATGAATATTGTACGGAATGGGAAAGGCGTCTAGAGTTTCGTTGGAAGTTGCAGAGAGGGAGCGAGTATACCTCAAGCGTCAACCGTCTGCTTTTCAAGACACGTCGTAAAGACAACCGTTCCCATCACGTCGGGGTCACCAATGTAGAATCGAAGGAATTTATCCCTACTTATGCGTTTCGTCCCTGGCGCACACTTTTGGACTCATCAGTAAGGCTTGTGTGCGCCATGCCATAGACGCAGTGGTTAGAAGTTTTGAGGGAGCCGCCGGGAGTTGAACCCGGCACCTAGTACCTAATCGGTGTGAAACTTGAGCGCAAACCTCTAGGCTACCGAAGCGCTGTGAACTAAGCTATGCGTGGCTATATAGAGTGCCGCCAAGAGATCCCTATACACTCCCCTGCCGCTACAATAGCTTTAGTCCAGGCAGTGGGTTATCATCTCATCCCTGCCATCATCCAATACCAGATCACCCGGTTCTCCACCAACACAAAGATATTTGGTTTTCTCTAAGTTGACGTTTAAGCCCCACTTCTCGTATTCTTTAATTAGCTTGCGCATCATGTATTCCATGTCATCTTTATCACCGAATACAACAATATTGTGAGTAAAATGCACAAATAATTGCATTTAAATGGGATATATTTAATATAAAAGAGATAGAGTTTTGATTTAATTGCAGCCAATATAAAAAAATTGCTGCAATTAATTCGTTTTATTAAATCAATTACGCAATATTATATATTATATATTAATATTATATTGCAACAATTATATGTTCAATTTTATTCAAATATTTATAGTTTTCTTCGCAACTACTAACTAACCAACTGAGGCATGATTTTCGGTCACGTAATCAATACAAAAATTATGAAATCTCTCTCTTATCTTTTTTAGAAGTTATAGATTAATATACGACCGCATACAAGTATACTCAAATTTTAAAACAGATTCTCTATCGGCGTGTGGAACCCAACCATTTGGCTAAAAGTTCCACTAGGAAGAGGCGCTCAAAAATGTATGAATATATGAATGAAATCATTGAATTTCAATTCATAATGTAGAAAAGCACTTGAACCGATAAAAATGGTACACCCTGTACATAATTATGAGGCGGTTCCGTAATTTATGGAGGCACATGCTGAAAAACGAAGTGAATTTGAGATCAGCGTTTGTGAATTTATAGTGTGGCTCCTGAAAAGGCGCCGCTAGTTTTTGTGTTCGATCCGAATTGTGCATATAAAATGCATTTTCGACATTCTTTCTTCCTAACTGTGAAATGTCTAGCGTCCTTCAACCCAAAACGTATTATTTCTGCTATTGTCAGACATCAATTTCCGTATTCTGTACATTTCCACGAGTTATCACTTCCAAAATTAATGTATTCCATGAAATTCAGAAATCAATTGGAAAGCCTATCAAATTCTAAATGAATGAACTTAATGGATAAATCACTATAGAATGGATTTCTGACAAAAGTCTTGTAGTGAAATATGTCATAATCTTATAACTTTATATATGGAATTTTTCCGAATCAATTGAAAATGCATATTATGAAACCCACTTTTAAAAAGGGAGATGCGGATGCTGTTGAAAATATAGACCTATAAGTCTTCTGCCATGTTTTTCACAAATATTTGAGAAAGCAATGTTATCTAGGCTTTCAGAATTTCTTGAAGGAAATAATATATTCAGTGACTCTCAGCATGGATACCTTGAGGGTAGGTCTCCGGTCACAGCCATTTATTGATTGGTCAAGAGCTTATGATTGTTGGAACCATTCTTATCTACTCCAAAAGTTATAGAATATGGGAATTCGCGGCGTGGCAACAATGTGGTTTGAGTCTTATCTTGGAGGCCGCCATCAGAAGGTTTCAGTTCGAGTAGATGAGTCAGATCAGGTAGAGGTGAATATTGGCGTACCTCAGGGGAGCACACTGGGTCCAGTAATGTTTATTCTCTTTGAATGTATAATGCCTTTTGATTGAAGTCCTGTTCGTCAAAATCACTTGTTTCGTAGATGACACCAATATTTTATTGTAGGGTAATGGTTTTGTAAGTATCAGAAAAAAAGCGGATGGGATATTTGCAGTAGTGAAAATTTGGCTCTGTTCTAATAGTCTTCCATGAATGAAGACCAAACCGCAATTCTAGTATAGTGATAGATCCCGTAAAGAGTTGGACGATTCAATACAGATGGCAGATAAAAATAGTCAATCGACTAAATTCTTAGGCCTTCAAATCGACAAGTTCTTGAAATGGTACGATCATATTGAATTCTTATCGATGAAATTATGTAAGATATGCTATGGAATAAGGGTATAAGCGAAATATTTAAACACAATAAGCTTGATATCAGTTTATTTTGCCAATGCGGAGTCTGTTATGAGATATGGGATCATATTTTGGGGAGCTAGCTCAGCTGTTGACTTTATCTTTAAAATTCAGACAAAATTTATGAGAATCATTTTCGTTTTGAAGTTCAGAGAGTCATGTAGAAGAGTATTTAGAGAAAAGAATATTCTGACTTTGTATGCCCTTAATATATTTGAATGTTTAGTGTTCTTTATGAAGAATAGGGAAAAATTTACAATTTAAACTTCTCAGCATCAATATCCAACACGATCTATCAACCAGCATTTCTCATTGCAAAAATTAGCAATTACTAAGAAACATCCATCTTATATGTGTAATGAACTGTTTAACTCTCTTCCAGATAATGAAAAGTGTTGACAAACTTGAATACCTTCAAGAAAACTTTGAAAACTCCCCTCATTAAGATTGAACCATATTCCTTAGAAGAATATTGTTATTTTTTATGTAATTATTGTATTTCAGTTGAATTTAGAGGTGATTTCATTTGCATCTTCATAATTTTTTATGGGGATTTCTTGAAATAAAATATATTATTATTATGATCATTTTTAATGAACAAAATAGAAATTGTTAATTTTATTTCATCTCAAGGATACTAATTACATCAATGTACTGTTCAAAATTTATAGACTAATATTAAAATGAATAAACAGAAACTTGATTGACGAAACAAATAAAAATTTAGAATAATTCAACACCTGTTTTATTTCTTTAGTTATTATAAAATTAAATAGGATATTTGCTTGAAATGGGCGGTTTATACCACGTGATCTGCTGTGATCAATGAAAAATTATATCCATATTGTGAATAACATTGACGACAATTACCATTTACGCCCTCCCATCAGTCTTGTGATTAGCAGAAAATATATGAGAAAATCAATAGATGGACATAAGATAGTCTACAACAGATTGCGGTAGAAAGAAAGGAGTTTAAAACAAACGAAACGCAAGGAAACATGAAGAAAACTAAAATTCTCGGAGTTGTGCAGACAGAAGATAAACGCAGGACGAATTTTTTTTCCCGTTCCGTTCATTCTAATAATTTCCTAACTATTGAATAAATTTCTAGTGAATTGAAAACCCATCATTACTTGGAATTCTTACTAGTTCATAGATAAATATATTTAATTTCAGTATCACTTGCTTGATTATTGACAAATTGTTTTTTCATCGAAGAAAACAAGTAGGTATCAGAGAATAACGAATTCTTCTTGTATTTTATGTGTTTGAATAGGTAATTATCCTATTCATCGAAACCATAATACTCCGGAAGTCTTCAAAAGCAAGCATCTGGATAAATGAAAAAAGCATAGAGTTTTTCACGGCCATTCCCACAGAATCGCATATATGAAATTGATAAAATGACTATTCTACAAAATAAAGTTCACACACACGTGTGTCTACCTTCCTTATGGTTGATACCAATAATCGAGAACTGTTCTAAAGCCATTTCACATATTTAGGAACAAAGGGGTATTTGCGCGACTTTGAACAGGAACTCTTTTCTAGACTCGATCAGTCGATTGATTCTCCATTGGCATTTTCTTCGACCATATAAAGAGACTTCTGTGTATGGAACTGTGAGAAAGTTTCATCATGTTCATCTGTTTATAAGTCGACTTGTTTGTAAACAAAGTGCACCTACATCTCATGTGAGTACGACATACCAGGTCAGTCAAGAAATTCGCGGACACTAAACTAAGATACTACATAGTTTCAAATCATTTTTACGTGATGGATCTTTGTAAACACATATTGAAATCGATATTCATAGAATTTTTAGAAAGTATATTGTCAAAACACTACATTCAACTAATGCCAATGCTTCGTAGATATATTTCCACTTCTTCAGGGCTACAAAGAGAAATTTATGAAGTTTGTTGATTTCATACAACGTCCCAACTTGCAATGCATTATTTTCCAAATTGAAGGATGCTGACCCTCTGTTAGATAGCAATGAATTATTGAACAAGATTTCATGTGATGATTGATCGAAGCAGTGGTCGAACTAAACAACCTTTGAAACATAGAATAATTCAGCATAAATATGATTGTCAGGAACAGTTTATATGCTAAGGTACAAAGACGGCTCTTGCATCTCAATACTTCAATGAAAACATCAATTTAATGTTCAAGTGGTCTCTGTTTTGGATATAGAAAGTAGATATATCAAGTGAAACATTAGTGAAATGATATATAGGGTGTCAAGAGAAAAAATACCATGCGTAATACGATTGAGGGTCATAAAATATGATAAAAAGTGCTATGACTATCTGGCTAAAACTGCTTCCTCTAAGAAATACAGGGTGTTAAAGTTTACTTTTTCATTTGTTTTTTCTTCAATAACTTTGGACAAAGAGATAAGAATTGAACAACATGTGGTGTGCGAGGGCGATGATTCAGAATCCAAATATACTATTAGTTTTCAAATAACCAATAGAGGGCGCCATATTTAAATCAACTCTAACCTTTTGAGTTACACTGTATGTCATTCTAGGCTAAAAAAAGCGATTCCCCTATATTTTTTCTTCAAAAAGGTATAGGTACTGTGTTGAAGTAGCTAGAAACAACGGTTTCCGGTAAAAACGCATCGAAAAGTTATGATGCACGCAAATTGTCCAGAAGCGCAAAAATAACCTATTTATAATAACAAGGACAAAAAACTCCAAGGATTAAATTTCAATAACAACAGCAAAATACTGATTAATTCACAAAAAAAATTAAGTATTTAGAAGATGTTCGAATTGTTGGCCTTGTGTTTGAATTCAATTTTTCACTCTTTGCATCATTGATGGACGGCATCTGAGAAATATACTCTGTTTCATAACTGTTCTTCACTATTGATTTGTATGTCATATATTTCATTTTTCATAAATCCCCAAAATGCAAAATAAGGGGATTAAGATGGGGACTACGAGCTGGCCAGGAAATAGGTCCTTCTCGACCAATCCACCTATTTACAAATCTCCTTTGTAAAAATTCTTTTCTTACTAGTAAAAAGTGAGCTTGTGCACCATCATGCACTTCTTATCTCCCAAACGCCTATGTACAGGGTGGGCACATTACGATATTTTAGCACTTCAACTTCTAAACCAGAGGAGATAGACAAAATCTGATACCCATTCTCATTTTCTTTTCTGAGAAATCAACAACTAGTTCAGTCAATCTGTACATTTGGTGCGGGTATAATTACCCGCTCGATGAAATTTGGTACACTTGTTGAAAATGATGTAACTAAGCTACCTTTGCGATGGCCTCGCTGAAATGTAAGCGGTTTTTTGAAAAACTCACAAAAACTCAAAAAAAAAGTAAAAAAATGCATTTTTCTCGAATTGTATGCATCGTACAGAAAATTTTATTGAACAAAAAATGTAGAGGACGTTGCGATCTACATTTTTTGTCATTGATGCAATGCTGCACGACTAAAAGCGCACAAAGTAGGTGGCGCTAAATTATCAAAAGAAGTGTTTTTCATGTTTTTCGCCCTGAAAATGTTGTTTTAATGCAAAAGTTTAAATGTAAACGTTGTTCCTTACATTATTATCAACAACTTTTATTTCAACATTTTTTTCCTACAACTTACCATTTACAAGTTATAGTAAAACATAGCGCTGCATATACAGCACTGTTCTGCTAACGGTAGTTTTCTCAAATAATGGATAATACTTGTCAAAAACAAATTAAAAGTTTCAAAAAGTTCAATTGCTAAGAAAAATTAAATTAGTAAAATCTTGATTAAATTGCACCACAATGTGTACTCATACTGCGTACAACAGTATATTTGGATTTTTCATTCTTCTGCAAGCTGCAGCTTCAAAATGGTAAGTTGTACAAAAATAATGTTTAAATAAAAGTTGTTGATAATAATGTAAGGAAAATCTTACATTTAAACTTTTGCATTAAAACAACATTTTCACGAAAAACATGAAATCAAAAATCAAAATCATCTCTTTATTTCCATCGATCATATACATGATATCGGAAGTCAATATTACAACAATAAAAAAAGAAAACACCACAAATGTGAGAAACAACACCAAGATGTGAAGACTCAAGCAAAACACTACGTACATACTACACTTTCTGATCACAGAATACTCATCTAGTTGTCTAATATAAAATTATTTAGTTCTCTCTTAAAACATTTGATACTGATCAAAGACTTTATATGTTTGGGAAGTTTATTAAAAGTTGATTCTCATTCTACAAAAGGATTTATCAGTTAATGAGAGCCTGCATGGAGGCAAAGCTCAGATCGGCCTCTCGTATTGATACCATGAAAAGAGCCATTTATCAAAAATGCCCTTATTTTTAAAAACATACAGACACAATTCCACAATATACAAACCACATAACATATGCAATTCAGCCACCTGAAATGATCCCTACAAATCCCTGTAATTTGATAACATGATTCGAATTATCTTCTTTGTGCTCTAAAAACGCCACCAGCACCAGTCGATCCGCCCCAAAAACAAATAGCATACCTGAGCCTTGACGCAACCAGCGCTTGATAAACATTAACCAACTGTGACTGAAGTAAGACAGTTCTAAGATTTCGGAACAGATAGCCAACAGAACTCAATCTAGAGATTAAACGATCGCAAGCAATGAAAAACACTTTTTTGATACTTTAGCGCCACCTACTTTGTGCGCGTTTAGTCGTGCAGCATTGCACCAATGACAAAAAATGTAGATCGCAACGTCCTCTACATTTTTTGTTCAATAAAATTTTTTTTACGATGCATACAATTTGAGAAAAATGCATTTTTTTACTTTTTTTTTGAGTTTTTTTGAGTTTTTCAAAAAACCGCTAACTTTTCTGCGAGGCCATCGCAAAGATAGCTAAGTTACACCATTTTCAACAAGTGTACCAAATTTCATCGAGCGGGTAATTATACCGTCAAAACGATTTATTTTTCGACAGATTGACTGAACTAAACTGTAGTATTCATTTTTGGTTACCTTCTTTTGTTAAAAAAAAAATTAAATCTCCGCTGAAACTGATGGTAGAGCTCTGAAATTAAGATATTGTACAGGCACTTCACGTAGAATCCAGTGGCGTGCTTCCCTTTTTTGCACCATCTTTAATTACGAAGCCTGTATTTCTTAAAGGAAGCAGATTCGGATATATATTCATGGGACCTTTTTGTTTCATAGTTTATGGCCCTATATCACGTAGCATTATGCATGGTAGTTTTTTCTTGACGCCTTGTGTACAAATAGCTACCAGAGAAGCAAACAACTATCTAATTCACAGTTTTCCGTACATATATATAGATACCGCCGCCCTCCGAGTAGTATTTTTGGATTCGTTTCTTATGACTACGTTTACCCGCTAGATCGATTAGAAAATTAATATATACAAAATACCGTGAACTGCAGTGACTCCAAAAATCAAATACAGAATTGAGTGATCTCATGCTTGTTAGATATATTCTCTGGGATTCGCCGAAAAACCATTAAATCAAAATTTTCAGCAAAATACTTTCAGAACATGCGACGTATTGGTGGCATATTTCTCAAGTATCTGCATGACACCTCAACGCAAAAAATAATGATTTTGGCCGGTAGAACGTGAGTCACTTGGCCGTGAGCCATCACGAGCCAGACGAAGCTAGTCAACAGTCAGTCAGTTACGCCTTATCTCTACTACTATTTACTACTCTACTCATACTACAGCTTTTATGTTCTGCTCCGCGATATTGAATTTCAACTCGTTTTGTGAGTGGGCACTGGAATTTTTCCGGATGAAATATTCTACGTGGAACATTTCCAAAATTTCTGCATAGTAAAGCGAACTTTTTTGAAATTTCGATGTTGAGATGTTTTGTGTTTCATCATCAGAATTCTTCGAAACGAAATATGCTTAAGTTTGAAATTGATTCATTAGAGTTTTGATTTCGTTCTGATCAACTATCGTTCTTTTGATTTTTCGAATCATTTTCGATACCGGTTGAAAATTCTGGTCATAATGTTTGAGATGGAAGGCTTCATTTGTTTACTAACATGAACAGAGAATAGACCATACAAAAATTAATCACATCGAACAATTCCAAAGGCCCGAAGAATATGACAGGTCAACAAAAAAGAATCCTTATAATTTTTAAATTCTCTTTTCACTTTTTCTCGATAGTTGTTACGCTGTGTGACACGGTCAAAATAACAGACATTTTCGTGCGCTTGTAGTAGTTTAGAATACTAGAAGAGTAGCGTGTTTTCGTTTTGCCCAAACGCTGTAATGTTCGAATATCAAAACGAAATGGTGTCATTCGAACTGATGTAGAGTCCTTGGTCAAATTTAAGTATAATTGGCGGCTAGATAATTTTTCGAGAGAAATTCGAAAATTTTTTCGGAAATATTCGATAAGTCATAAGATGTTCTTCGAACCTAAACAAAATGATGCTTTTATAGAGGTTAATGATAAATTCAGTTCCATTTTTGTAGAGTAAACTCACAAAAAGACATAAGAGTTGCCTTTTTGCGCTCATATTCTAATCCAGTAGATTAGTACAAGAGCGTGCTATTTTATTTTTTTACGATTCTCAAACCTACTGTCACAAAAAAATTTTTTCTGCCAATATCTTTTAGCTCAAAAATGGTTACGTTCACTACCTTTGTGATGTGCTCATCGTCGTAGAGCCTCCGTGCAAATCTTCGCTGTAACTACCGCTGGCAGTGAGGGGGATGAAATACATCCGCAATTGGATTTCCAACACAAGATTTCTGCTCGTTCAAATCATCGTAATAATAATTCAAAAAACAAAACATTCAAATCCCATTTTACTAATTGGAACATTCGCTCACTTCTAGATTCTGACATACCTCAAAACAGTCATGATTGCTCATGAACTGTTACGCTCAAAAATAGACCTGATAGCACTGATCGAAACTGGTCTTAAAATATATTAGGTTGTTCGGAAAGTAATTTCGTTTTTTCCCGTCAAAGGACTTAATTCGGTTTTTTCGAAACCAACTTCACACTTGAGCCGCATAACCATTATATGTCTTGAGAGCTGATATTGCTTTTGTGTGAGAAAGTTCTATTAATTCTACACAGTAGTTTTTGGTTGGTGCCCTTTTAAATATGGAGAGCAATAAGCAGCATTTTCGTTATATTTGACCTTTTTACTTCAGAAAAGGTAAAAACGCCGTCCAAGCGAGAAAAAAATTGACGGATGTGTATGGAGAAGGCGTGTTAACAGCACGCCAGTGCCAGAATTGGTTTGCAAAATTTCGATCCAGCAATTTTGATGTCGAAGATGCACCACTGTCTAGAAGGCCGGTCGAAGCTGACAAAGATGCGATAAAGGCATTAGTTGTTGTAAATCGGCGAATAACCACACGAGAGATCGGTGAGAGAATTTGTCGAATTTGACTGTTTATGGCCATTTGAAAGGCATGGGCTTAACTTCGAATCTCGATGTGTGGGTGCCCCATGGTCTTACGGAGCGAAATTTGTGTCGTTGCGTTGACGCGTGTGATTCGGTCCTCAAACGTCTAGAAAATGATCCATTTTTGATGCGGAAAAAAATGGTTGTATACAACAATGTTGAACGCAAGAGGTCATGGAACAGAAAAGATGAACCGGCTCAAAGAGTGTCAAAAGCCAACATTCAACAAAAAAACGTGATTGCCTCCGTTTGGTGGGATGTCAAAGGAATCGTTTTTTTGAGCTTTTGCCGGACAATACAACGATTAATTCAGAAGTCTATTGTCATCAGCTGGACAAAATGAATGATTCACTTAAAGAGAAGAGGCCCGAATTAATCAACAGAAAGGGTGTAGTGTTCCACCAGGATAATGCGAGACCTCACACAAGTTTGGTCACTCGCCAAAAACTTTTACAGATGGAATGGGACGTACTGCAACATCCACCATATTCTCCAGATCTGGCGCCTTCCGACTACTATTTGTTCCGGTCCCTGCAAAATTTTTTGGATGGCAAAACCTTTACCTCAAATGAAGATGTCAAAAACCACCTGAACCAGTTTTAGCCAGCAAGGATCAAAACTTTTATGATAGAGGAATTATGTTACTGCCAGAAAGATGGCAAAAGGTGTTAGACCAGAATGGCCAATATATAATTTAATAAAATATTTATTCATTATACGAAATCTGTCTTTCATGTTCCCCAAAAAAACGAAATGACTTTCCGAACAACCCAATAGAAAAGGGCAAACTAGTTGTTAGCAACTATATATTCTTTTGGAAGGGTATCTCAAAGAACTCAAGAAAAAATTCATGGTTTTGGTTTTGCTACAAAGAACAGCTTGATTCCACAAATTCAGACTTTTTTTATTTCCGCTAATATATATTCAGTAAACGAATAAATGTTATATAATGTCTTATTTTTTGGTTTCAAGTTTGATTGAATATGTCCTAATCTTGTGTTAGTATTTTTAGTGAGATTGGTTATTTTAATTTAAGATCGTTGATTCTTTTATATTGTCTATCTCCGTTGTTTTTGTATCGCACGGCCCCAAGGTAAAGAAAAATACTTTAGAACAAATCGGAAAGAGCAGTTGCCCCAAGTTTGTAGTAACAATGATTTGAAGAGAATCAAGAAACCCTTTTAACGGTTGCTATATCTGTCTGTATAATACCAATTCAACAAATTTTAAAGCTTAAAAGAGTACCTTATAATTTTGTGAAGAATTTCTCAAGTACGTTACTGGGTAACAAGGAATAAGCTTTGATTTTATGAAGTTTTCTCGTCTTTTTCAATGTCTCAAGGATATTACTACTGATAATTTATGTACTCTAGGTTGTACGTAAGCATCTAAGTCACTACCTTCACATCCGTTAAGATTGGTTTCAGTGAATTTTGGTGATTTGAGTAAAGACCAGGAAAAACGATTTCATTGAGCTACTAAATTTCATGAAATATCTAAAGGACGCCGTGAAATTTGCTGAAATTCAATGACAATAAAAAAGTGTGTCAAAATCCAGAATTCCTCGCCCAACTTCACCACAATCATTTGAAATCATATCAAAATAGGATTCCGACATTCCTATCGAGATAGAGGAGTAATGCACCAAATTGACCTTCGAGACATATGTTTAAATGAATGTATTGCAAATTATGATGATTGGTGCCAAGATGTGGGTTCGCAATTATATGATGTCAGTTCTAGCAGTGATATTCTCATTTTATCTCTCAAAATTAAATGAAACATGACCGTCTGATTACATGTGTCGAAATAACTGCGATGACCTGAACATACACGCGTAACCAAAAGAAGGAACATAGTTTTATACTATTGCTGATGAATCATGCAGGTGCGCACGGCTTAGGTAAGAAAAAAGCATTCGATTTCTATCTTGTTGAGAAAATGCGGAAAAAATGTAAAAAAGCACCTTTTCCCGGACAGGTTTCCATGGACCACCCGATATAACGCAATCAGTAAACCTTGAATGAGTTCAAATTCCATATACCGCCGGCAAAGTTTACTACTTTTTTTGCTTCCAATTTGGTGAACATTAGTTTTTACAGTCAATATTTGGCAGTCATAAAGAAGAAATGTGAAAAATTATATATATATATATATATATATATGAAGAATTGATGTTTAATTGGTGAATAGAGATTGTTGGTCTTTCAATAGTTATACCATTTATTGCAAATGCTTAGCTTTCATGATATTTTCAACTGCTTCTTCAGAACATCTAAAAAAAATTATAGTACATATGTAAAGAATCTGTAAGTTACATAAATTAAAGTTAAGGCTAGTTACAAAGACATGACTGCAAAATGGAATGAATAACTTACACAATGTTGGGTTTCTTTGAATTGAGAGTTTAAAGTAGTTTAACTGACATCCAACAAACTTCAGAACGTGATGAGAAGAGGATTTCTCTCTTTCACAACTTTTGAAATTAAATTGACATAGTCATAATCATGACATTTATCATAACAATGTATGAATCATAGATTTTTTTTGGAAATTTTGTGAGGAATTCCGAATTTTTCTGATTATTTTTCCGACCCAAATATCGACCAATAGAATTGCACCATTCGACGTCACGTGGTACAACCTACATGGTATTATACTGATAATTTTTTGAAAATTTTCTCTGGTAGTTGCTATATATAAACAAAATATGATCCAGTCAAATTAAGCACACGTCAAACTGACAGGTTGAATTCAATTGTGAAAATTGGAGATTTTGCATGAAAATGAGTCGATTTGGAGTTTGTTCTCTGTCCACCATCGATAAAAAAGTCAAAGGAAATGTTCCCATTAATACGGAGAAGGCAAAAAAACAGTTTGGAACCAATTTACTACTTTTTGTACTGAGAGGGAATACACATTGAGTGCTGAAACGAGTGAAGCGCAATTGGCAAACATTATGAAAGATTACGCTTACAATATGAAGAAAATGGATGGAGAAGACTATAAGGAAAGTGCAATAAAAACAATGTGGAATCAGACTGCCAAATTACTTCAAGAAAAGTGTTTGAACGATTTCGACATCAAAATCAACCCATTTTCGGATGCTGCATTCAAGACCGCTCGAGGAGCTCGTGATGCCAAGCGTAAGGCTTTACAATCTATTCCGGAAAAACGGAGGGCAAGTGCAGCAGCGTTGGAGGAAAAAGATTGGGATGCAATGACCACTGTTTGGGACGAGGAAACTCCTGATGGCCTCCAGAAAAAATTATTCATGATAATATCAGTGGAATTGGCTTGGAGAGGTGGTGAGGGCAGCATGGCGTCAATACATCACTTCAAGGCAGAACAGCGAAATGACGGGGAAACAACTGGGAGAATTGAATACAATCCAATTTTCAGCAAGACCACACAAGGTGGTGATAAAAAATTATCAGACAGCAAGTGGCTGGTGGAGAATCGGGAAATCCCTGACAAGTGCCCAGTGAGACTGTTCCAGAAATTGAGAGAGAAGAGAGATGTCAATATCAAGAGCGACAGGCTATTCCTGACCCAAAATCCATTCTGGAATAAAGTTCCAGGCGCTAGGTGGTACAAGGATTCCCCAGTAGGCCAAAACACGATTTCAAAGTGGGTTAAGGAGTCAGCACAAAAAGCTGGGCTTGACCTTGGTAAAAAAAATCACCAATCACTCCAGTCGTGCAACAGCCGTCTCCAATCTAGCGAAATCGGGCCTGGGAGAGCAGCAGATAATCAAAATAACTGGACATGCCAACAGTAACTCCATCAGGCCGTATCTCCAACTCGACCAGGAACACCACGAATTATTGTCAAGAAACTGCGAAGGAGTGAGCCTACTGCAGAAAATGCCATCAACAGCATAAACCTCATGCCATCTACCTCTTCTGGGACCATTACCGATAACTCTGACTTGAAGAAAACATGCACCAATGTTTACAACAATTGTATCTTTAATTGCACTACCCTGATTCTTAATTAAATGTTGTTTTATTCATTATGAAATTCTTATTTGTTAACTGTACATTTCGTCTCATGGTGCAATTCTATTGGCCGACATTTGGGACAGAAAAATAATCCCCCGAATACCACACGAGCTTCAAAATTATCTGGTATTTCCCGATAGTTTCTGCAAACAAATAAAACCGTCAAGTTTTTCAGGAAAAATCACTCGCGCTTCGCGCTCGTGATTTTTTAACCTGAAAACTTGACTCCTTCATTTGTTTGCAACGAACCTATCGGGAAATACCCGATAATTTTGAAGCTCTTGTGGTATTATAAGTGAATATTTCAATTTTAAAATCTAACTATGTCGAGTGATTATGACTCTGTTATTTCTGAATTTTTGAAGAATGCCAAATTTAACAGGTCAAGATCTGTTTTAATTAAATATGAATAGATGTTGCTCAGGTTGTTGATGTCTGATCTTCTGTTCATTGTTTTTGGGTCTTGAGAAATTCGTATCATTTCTAGAATTGTTCTTGATTTTTCTTTGTCACATTTGTCTAAGATAGCTACATTATCGATGTTCCAATTGATTTTGTGATCAGTTGTTATTACATGTTGCGAAAGTGCACATCTTGGTTTTCTCAATTTGCAGTTAAACTACTTTAAACTCTCAATTCAAAGAAACCCAACATTATGTAAGTTATTCATTCCATTTTGCAGTCATGTCTTTGTAACTAGCCTTAACTTTAATTTATGTAACTTACAGATTCTTTACGTATGTACTTTTTTTAGATGTTCTGAAGAAGCAGTTGAAATACTGCGAAAGCTAAGCATTTGCAATAAATGGTATAACTATTGAAAGACCAACAATCTCTATTCACCAATTATACATCAATTCTTTATAAACATTAATCAGAGATGAACTCCAAACAACTTATATATATATATATATATATATGTTATTTAGAAGTAATCTTTTTGGGATTAGAGCACGGAATCAAAAATTAGGACTTCATCTATTTTTTCTATATTAATTAACTACATATGTTTCGGCGTATACTAAGCCTTTTTCAAGTTTACGTGCTACAAACATAGTGACAATCACATCTGTCCAACAATTCATCTTAAAATCAGAAAATTAAAATCATGTTCATTGTGTTGTGAACGCTGTCAACTAGAATAGGAAATAGGAAATAGGATTCTAGTTGACAGCGTTCATGTTTTAACACAATGAACATGATTTTAATTTTCTGATTTTAAGATGAATTGTTGACAGATGTGATTGTCACTATGTTTGTAGCACGTAAACTTAAAAAAGGCTTAGTATACACCGAAACATATGTAGTTAATTAATATAGAAAAAATAGATGAAGTCCTAATTTTTGATTCCGTGCTCTAATCCCAAAAAGATTACTTCTAAATAATATATAATATAGCACAAGAAAAATACATATTTATATATATATATGTATATATATAATTTAGAAGCAATTTTCTTGGGATTAGAGCACTGGATTGAAATTAGGATTTCATCGTTTTTTTATTAATACTTTACTACATATGTTTCGGCGTACATTGAGCCTTTTTCAAGTTTACATGTTACAAATACATTGACAATCATATCTAAAATTTATAACTGTCCAACAATTCATCTTAAAACTTAGTAAAATTAAAATCATATTCATCATGTTGTGAACGTTGTGAATTAGAATTGTTCTAATAATGGAAAACCTGTTATCTACTAAAAAACTAATCAAGTCATCGCAATTTGATACTACCTCTCTTACACTTGCCATCTGGATCACTCACATTCAACTTGTAACGAAAACGAACAATTCTCATATGCCCCCTCCCCAAGGGTATCTTGGCCGACCTAGTCTTTGAAAAATGAACAAGTCGTGGGTTGCTGTTTTGCTATTTACAGTTACTAAAAATGAATTTTTATGGTCAGAAAATCACAAAATTTATTCCATACACTACGAATACGCTTTTTTTCTGAAATTGAAATAAAATTCAAGTACTTATGATAATAATCATTTGAGATTTGAGGGTGAAAATTTCAATTTCATCATGAAATATATAGAGGGCAGCGGAAAAGATACTAAGGGAATTTCTCGAGATTTAAATATTGCTATTAATTTTTTAAATAAGTTTCAATTAAAAAAATCTTTATTTTCACCTTCTCTTTTTCGGTTGCGTTTGGGTCGGCCACAACCTACATGCTTTTGAAATCTGATCGACCAACTGAAAGAAGATGATCAATTCAACTCACTGGGGTTGAAAACGACCTAACCGGCCAATCACAACTATTAACCCATGAATGTTCAATATATTCTCTATATCTGTTCAACACATTTGCTTAATACTTTTGAAAGTAGATTGTAAATCTCAATAAATTAAACAAAAGTTAAAAATATATCCTGAGTTTCAAAACTGAAAGATAAATTTCGAGATGGTCAGTTTCTCTTGGTAACAGTATGAATCCTTAAAATAACAATAAACTCTAAAAATGTGAAAAAATGCCTTATAATAATTTTAGAGATTTATTCGCGACTATTATTCTTTTTCATTTATTACTTCATCTATAA